>BSYR01000024.1:7285000-13135000 GCA_030270665.1 Hibiscus trionum | reverse complement strand
TGAAAAGGACGACAAAATCAGGCCGCAATGGCCGATAAGGGGACTGCAGTCGAGCGGTTCAACCCTAAAGAAAAAAAGAACCTCAAGGGAGGCAGGAAAAGGCACACCACCAGAGAGCCACGCTGACGAGGCTTTGTTGGAGGTCGGAGCTGAAAGTTTGATCGTCCAAGGAGAAGCACTAGACCGTTTACAAGTAAAGGAATCGAGCAACCAAAACCACCTTGAAAGAAACCAGAGAGGTGGGGGGAGAAGAGAAAGAAAGGAAAAGAGGAACCTTTTCTTCCATTCCCCAACGCTCCTCTGAGAAAAATCGGTCTTGTTCAAGAACCACGGTCACCGGGAACAAGAATCCCATCGAAACAGGTCGGAGGCAAGACATCAACAACCGACCTCCGAAGAGAGACGAAATATTAAACTGGAAGAAAAAGAAAACCATAAGAGAAAAATAAAAAAAAAAGGGAGGGAGCGGCTGGTCGCTGCTGATTCTGCAAATTTTTGGGGGCAAGTTGGAGGAGAGCGTTTTTAGGTTTTTTTTCTAAATACAAATAATAGGGCAAAAGAGTAGGTTATATACAAAATAAAGATTGAGAACTTAATAAAATATAAGTAAAAATACTAAAGGTTCATTTGTTAGTAAAAAGGATAATTTATTAACAAAATAATTTTAGGATAACAATAATAATACTAATATTTTCTATTAAAAATACTAATATTTTGGCATAAAGTTAAAAAATACCTCCAACGTTTAACTAAATAGTCACGTTTGCCCCTATTCTTTTCTTAGCAATTCAACTCTCAACGTTTCATTTCGAGTCAAAATGGCCTATCTACGGATGAAAACTGTTAGTCAACTGACGATAAATAGCTTGAAATGACGTGACAAACCTATATGACAGTGCATGTTGACATGGCAATATCGTATAGACAAATGTGTTTATTTGAAAAAAAAAACGTTACATCAATCAAACAATAATTTTATAAAAGTATATAAAATATAAAATCATTTTTTCTATTGACTTACTGTAACAGCCCAAACCGGGCTTAGTTGAAATTTAATTTCGGCAACCGAAAAACTTGCATCGAAAAGTCAAAATTTTATATAATTGACCTTTGACCAAGTGGTCAATTGTTGGATCCCAATTAAGTATCGATATTGTTTAAAGACCCCATTGTAAGCTTTAAAATTGTTTTAATGACTTAATTGTGGAAATTGAAAGTTTGGGGTAAAGATGCACAAAATAAAAAATTGAAAGACTAACCTTGCGATTAGCCCATCCTAAATCTTGTCATTGCCCACGTGGGAGAAGGGAGTTCAATACCTTCAAGTGATAGAATGCTAAAGAAATTTAAAATGAAAAGACGTGAAAGGATAGAAACTTGCCAAATAAACGTCTAGAAAAAGCTTTACCATTCTCATATTCTTCTTTTAGTTTTAAATAAGCAAGCAACTCCATTGAAGGATAAACCAAGCTTTGATTTTTTTTAAGTTTCTTAATCCTAGATTGTAGCTATCGAGTGGGTAAGCATTCCCCCTCAATTGGTTTATTGATTTCAAGGCCAAGATCATGTTTAATATCAAGTTTAAGAATCGAGGAACCTTAGAAATTCTTTAGGGATATCATAGCTTAATTGCTATTGTTTTTCATAGCTATTGAGTTGCTATAAATCTATTATCGGTATTGAAATCCTTGTTTCATTATAAGTCAAGAAAATCAAGGTGAAGAATCACCAAACCTTTCCAATTCCACCAAGCCCAAGAACAAAGGGGTTGTAATCCGGGAGCCTTGAAAGCCTCAGAAGTATCAGTGAGTGTAGTCAAAGTCAAGAGATTGGTTAGGTGCCTTTTCTGAATTCGTTAATAATGAATCATTGCACCATTATCATTGAACAATGTATGTTTGCATCAAAACCTCATGAGATGTGCTATCGGTAAGCTTGGGTAAGCTCATTACATTATCAAGTTGATTTTTGAATCTTTATACGATCATTGATATAATTAAGTATTGAAAAAGACTATATTGAACATGCCATATGACTATTGTTATTGTTACCATATTGTTATTGCTACCGTTATTGTTATTGATGTTGTCATTGGCATTGGTAAGCATTGAAATCCTTGGATACGAATGGACATGGGATACAATTGGCATGCCATAGAATTCATGAGCTCATTAGTGTGGAGTGGACTACGGTCCTTAAGCTAAGGCTAATGGTCAGAAATAAGATGTATTGGAAGCTTCCGGGAGATCTGGTGGCTCTACAAGAACTCCTAACCAACAAGAGTCCAAAGCTTAAGCTCAAGTTTACCATGTGAGGAGCAGGGAAGAGGATAAGGACCCATATATTATTGCAAGTACCGTTAAATTGTATAATCATTCTGTTTATGCATTGATTGATCCTGGATCCACTCATTCCTTCATAAGTATTATATTGGCAAGGACATTTAGGTTGACATCCGAGCCTACAGCCTCTAAACTCACCGTGACTAATTCTTTAGGGGATAATGTTGTAATTGAATTAGTATGCAAGAATTGTCCATTTTCGATAAAGGGATACCTTTTCCAGCTATCCTCACGGCCCTTCTTATATATGAGTTTGATGTTATTTTGGGGCTTGATTGGCTCGGAGAGCATCAAGATTGGGTGGATTGTTCCAAAAGGAAATTATACCTTAAGGGTCTTGGCAAGGAGAGTGTGACTCTTATGGATTCTAAGGGCAGAATATCGTTTTTGTATGCTACTGTAAGCAAGGAAGAATCACAGTTGCAAGATGTAGATATCGTGCAAGAATTCCCCGATGTTTTTCTCGATGAACTTTCAAGCTTACCACCCACATGTGAGGTTGAATTTGGGATTAGAGTGCAACCTGTAACCACTTCGGTTTCTGTTGCACCCTATCGAATGGAACCGGTGGAACTCATTGAGCTTAAAGTGCGACTCTAAGATTTATTAGATAAGGGTTTCATTCGACTGAGTTCCTCACCCTGGGGAGCTCCGGTCCCTTTTGTTTAAAAGAAAGATGGATTAATGCGTCTTTGTATTGATTATAGACAATTGAACAAGCTTACCATCAAGAATAAATATCCTTTATGGAGGATAGATGACTTGTTTGATCAACTTAAAGATGCAACCGTATTTTATAAGATTGATCTAAGGTCTGTAAACTACCAAATCAAAGTTAAAGAATGTTATGTGCCCAAGATAGTTTTCCGTACAAGATATGGCCACTACGAATTCTTGGTTATGCCCTACAGGTTGACCAATGCACCGGCCGCCTTTTATGGATCTCATGAACTGGGTTTTTAGATCCTGTCTTGATAAGTTTGTAGTGATATTCATAGATGATATATTAATTTATTCTAAGAATCAAACTGAACACCGTGACCATCTTCGTATTGTACTTTAGACCTTTCGGGAGAAGCAATTGTATGCCAAGTTTAGTAAATGTGAGTTTTGGCTCACCCAAGTCTCATTTTTGGGACATGTAATTTCTGCTAAAGGTATTCAAGTAGATCTGAAGAAGATTCAAGTTATAGTTGAGTGGAAATCACCGAAGAATGTGGGTGAAGCTCGCAGTTTTCTCGGTCTTGCTGGTTATTATAGGAGATTCGTTAAAGGATTTTCTATAATAGCAGCACCGTTACCTAAACTTTTACGAAAAGATGTTCTTTTTGGTAGACCAAGAAGCAACAATGAAGTTTCGACCAACTCAAGCAAGTGCTGACCGATGCACCAGTCCTGACCTAACCTGAGTCTGGAAAGGACTACACTGTGTATAGTGATGCTTCACACCAGGGGTTAGGGTGCGTTTTGATGCAAGAAGACAAGGTTGTTGCTTATGCATCGAGACAACTTAAGTCACATGAAATGAAATACCCTACTCATGATCTCGAATTGGCCGCAATTGTCTTTGCATTAAAGATCTGGAGGCATTATCTCTACGGAGAAAAATGTTACCTATACACTTATCATAAGAGCCTTAAGTATATGTTGACACAGAAGGAGCTTAATATTCGTCAAAGGAGATGGATGTAACTTCTCAAGGGCTACGACTTTGTTATCGATTATCACCCAGGCAAGACCAACGTTGTAGCCGATGCGTCTGCTCTTCGAGCTATTAACGCTCATTTCAAGTTGCAGAAATATCAACCTTTATTAGCTGAACTTCAAGTTTAGTCTACCATCATGTTGAGAATCAAGTCCTTACAAGATCAAGATCTTGAATTACAAGCCATTATTTCTAGACTTCAGAATAATCATGACTCTAACTTTAGGATTAATCCTAAAGGACTCTTGTGCTTCCGTGATAGAATACGTATACCCAATGATGAGTCTCTCCATGATGACATCCTCAAGGAAGCCTATTGTAGCTCTTTTTCAGTTCACCCAGGGTCAGTGAAAATGTATAAAGACCTACGTGAATTATACTGGTGGCCTAGCATGAAGAAGGCTATTACAAAATTCATATGAAGGTGTCTTACATTCCAACGGGTCAAAGCTGAGCATCGTGTTCCTACGAGATTGTTGCAACCCATTGAACTTCCTCAATGGAAATGGGAAAAGATAACCATGGACTTTGCAGTGGTATACCGTTGACCCCAACTAAGCATGATGCTATTTGGGTCATTGTTGATCGTTTAACCATGTCGACCCATTTCTTACCTGTCAAAATGGACTATAGTCTCCCTAAATTAGCTAACTTGTACATTGAGGAAGTGAAGACTCCACAGAGTATCGAAATCGATTATCTCTAATTGAGATCCACATTTTGCTTCACAATTTTGAAGAGCTTTGCAATGAGCTTTGGGAACTCGAGTCAATATTAGTACATCTTTTCATCCCCAATCTGATGGCCAATCACAAAGGGTAATTCAGATACTGGAAGATATGCTTCGTGCATGTGTCATTGGCTTTGAAGAAACTTGGGAGAGATCCCTACCTCTTATCGAGTTTGCTTACAAAAATAGTCATCAATCATCTATTGGTATGGCACCGTATGAAGCATTGTTAGGCTCTGATCTACTTTGAGAAACCGAAGAATGGTTTACCATCATCCATGACCATCTTAAGGCCGTATTTGACCGACTTAAAGCTTATTTTGACCTCAAGAGAAGAGACATATAGTTTGATGTTGATGAAATAGCATTCCTAAAATTCTCCCCGTGGCAGAAAATCCTTCGATTTGGCAAGAAAGGGAAATTGAGTCCTCGGTTTATTGGGCCCTTCGAGGTGAAGATGTAAAGATGTAAAGAATAGAAAATTGAGGGACTAACCTTGCGATTAGCCCTTCCAAAGTATTTTCATTGCCCACGTGGGAGAAGGGAGTTCAATACCTTCAAGTGAAAGAATGCTAAGGAACTTTAAAATGAAAAGACATGAAAGGATAAAAACTTTCCAAATAAACGTCTAGAACAAGCTTTACCATTCTCATCTTTTTCCTTTAGTTTTGAACAAGCAAGCACCTCCATTGAAGGATAAATCGAGCTTTGAGTTTTTTTAAGTTTCTTAATCCTAGATTGTAGCTATCGACTGGGTAAGGTTTTCCCCTTAATTGGTTTATTGATTTCAAGGCCAAGATTATGTTTAATACCAAGTTTAAGAATCACAGAACCCTAGAAATTGTTTAGGGATAGCTTAATTGTTATTTTTTTTCATAACTATTGAGTTGCTATGAATCTATTATCGGTATTGAAATTCTTGTAAATCCTTGTTTCATTGTAGGTCAAGAAAATCAAGGTGAAGAATCACCAAATCCTTCCAATTCCACCAAGCCCAAGAACAATGGGGTTGTCATCCGGGAGCCTTGAAAGCCTCAGAAGTATCAGTGAGTGTAGTCAGAGTCAATGGATTAGCTAGGTGCCTTTCTTGAGTTCGTTGATATTAAATTATTGCATCATCATCATTGACCAAGGTATGTTTGCATCGAAACCTTATGAGAGGTGCTATCGGTAAGCTTGGGTAAGCTCATTACATTACCAAGTTGATTATCGAATCTTTATACGACCATTGATATAATTAAGTATTGAAAAGGCTATATTGAACATGCCATATGACTATTGTTATTGTTACCACATTGTTATTACTACCGTTATTGTTACTGATATTGTCATTGGCTTTGGTAAGCATTGAAATCCTTGGATACGAATGGACATGGGATACAATTGACATGCCATAAAATTCATGAGCTCATTAGTGTGAAGTGGACTATGGTCCTTGAGCTAAGGTTCTATTTGGCGATAATGGCGGGATGTGATTGTATTAGTCTTATTGGCGATGTTGGAGGATATTGACCATTCATTGTTGGTGATGCTAGTTGGGAATTCGTGAATCCACATTACATGTCGATCCAAGGAAAATAAGTGAATAAATATTGCAAGTATTTTTAAAATGTGATTTGAGATGCATTTACATTGATACACATGTCATCGCTTCCATTGATGTTCATATTATTGTTTATGACTACCTCACAGGGCCGGTCCTAGGCTTTTGGTGGCCCAGGGCGAATATAAAAAATGGGCCCCAAATTAAAATTTTAAATTGCAGTTGCGATCGTATTTACAATCATGTTAGGTTTTATTGTGGGTGCGAGCATTATAGATGCTATTTCGGTCTCTGCAAGTATCGCGGTTGTGAAATCTCTTAATAACATACGTTGTTATGGACAACAGTTACGGGTATCACGGTTTCAGATGGTGCCGCTACCCATGGGCGAATGTAGCATATAAATTGGGGGTGCAATTGACCCTACTTGATTGTTGGAGTACGAGGCTTTCAAGGACGTAATATAGATTTTTTCATAAGAAAAATTTTAGATTTGACCCCACTTAATTTGTTGGGGTATGAGAATAACAATGCTTATTCTAGTGGTATAGAAATCATCAATACCTCATGCTTCACTCATGACCCCACTATAAGAAAATCATGACTCTACCACTATCACTATCGTCATGTAACGATCGTTGTTGCGGTTGCATACCGTTATTTAAATCCTTGTCCCTAATAGCAAGTAACATAAAAAATTAATTTTAAGAGTATATCCATAATAACAAGTATTGAAAAATTAGGCCCTTAATAACAAAAATTGAATAAATTAAATTTTACGAATATGCCTAAAATAACAAATATTAAAAAAATCAGACCCCTAATAACAAGTATTAGAAAAAGTTGAATTTTAAGATTAGGCCCATAATAATAGATATTAGAAAAAATTAAATCTCTATTAAAAAATTAGACCCCTACTAACAAGTATTAAAAAATAAGACCATTAAAAATAAATACAATTCGAATAAAATTAAAAACATGTAACTCCCTTGAGCGGTGGGCCCTAGGCGGGTGCCCTTGTTGCCCTTGCCCAGGGTCGGGCCTGCTGCCTCATTAGGCTAAGTAAGTCCAATGCATCTCATTTTGATGCATATTCAGGTTAAATGTTGATTGAAACAAGGATCGAAGCAAGAAGTATTTTTGAAGCAAGTCACACCACCCATATGTAAAGTTAATCTAGTCTTTGAACTCCTAGAAGGGTGACATGGGGCATAAACATGTCAGTTTAGCCCTATTTTTGTGTGTATATCATGCACCATGTGTTGAAATAGTCATGTCCCAAGCTAGGATATGGTTGAAGTTATTAAAAGTGACTTAAATTAGGAAAAACATGATAAATGAATTCGTATGCTTATGAAAATTGACATGCTAGTAAATTATATTGTTATAAACTAGCTGGTAAAATTTCATTGACGAACATCGGATGGCAGGTCAAGTTGGACAAAAAATAGACACAACCTGTATTTTTGGTTACCAACATATTATCTTGGTCACCAACTTGTTTTTTTGGTTACCAACATATTATCTTGGTCACTAACCTGTTTTATTGGTTGCCAACTTGTTTTCTTAGTTATCAACTTGTTTTCGTGTTTATCAACTGTTTTTTTTTTCTTCAGGTAATTCAAATAATAATTTGATATTAATTTTTGAAATGTTGCATATCGGCCACTGATTGTTAATTGTCCTAATTGAATGAGTAGTTGAACTCAGAATGACATGAAATTTTACATGCCTCCTCATCTCATATTGAATTTCTTGGTAGTAAGGATAATTTTAAAAAGGAACCCTTAAAATATCGAAATTACAGATTAGTCCCTTAAACATTGTAAAAGTTTAAAATAAGCCCTAAATTTGCAATTATTGCTTCGCATAGAGTTACTGACCTGTCCTTACCGCATAGTAACGTAATGTGATGTTGCTGATTAAAAGTTGCTTTAATTTACTGTATTGTTCATCGGTAACATACTCCGACCCGGTTCCCTACCACGCCGGGAAGGGGGTGTTACACTTACTATTCTATTAAGTCATTTCAAAAAGTTTACCGTCAGTTTTTTAACAATTTTCATCCGTAAAAAAGTTATTTTTAACCCAAAATAAAATAATGAGGGTTGAATTATTAAAAAAGAATATATAGCAAAATAATTATTTAATCAAACGTGAGAGGTATTTTTTGAATTTATAACTAATATTTATAACTAAAAAACGAGAGATGCATATATGATTTGAGGAAGCTGAATAGTAATGCAGGAGTCGGGGAGGACATGCGTCTAAATCTTGATTGACGTGATGGAGTTAATTAGGAGAAAGTTTAGCCAACAAACAACAATATCAACCTTTGAAATTTAAACTAAATGCATGGCCGCTAATGTAAGTAACTGTTGATTCAAACACTGTTTGGATGTTTGAAATTCAAAGTTCAAAAAAAAAAGGTTGATGTCTTTGACTATGAACTCGGAAATTGATCCCTTTCGATCCCTTTAGCTGACTCATTTCCACACACTAGAAGTCGGGTCAAGAGAAAATTGGTGCTTAAAAGAATGCCGACAGCATCAGTCCATCAACCTCTACCATATGACATTAATTTCCGAAAACTCAACCATGGCCGGGTAGTTTTAGGGTAAGGGGTTTTAGGGTACTGTTAAAAAGAGGTGATTTTACATAATTTTTTATTCAATTGGTATAAATTTTGTGTAATTACAAAAAAATTTACAATTTACATAAATTTTTATCCAAATATTAAGAATTTATGTTATAATATAAGAATTTGTGTAGCTACACAAATTGTTACCTAAGCTAAAATCTACATAAATTCTTATCCAGGTGGTAAGAATTTATGTAGTTTAAGTTGTACAAATTTTTACGCAGTTAGTAAAAAATTTAGTTCTACCGAAATTCTTATCATTCCTATATAAATTCTTACCATTTTTTATAAAAATTTATATTTGACGTATTTTAAGCGAGATTTTTTAGACTTTTTCCAATTAAACCTCAAAAGGCTTAAAGAAAATTCATTTATCATTACAATTGACAATCATTAATGCGACTATGATGTTTTTTTTTTCTCGTGAACTCCTCACCTATATATAATATTCATTAATAGAAATTGAAATTTACCTTTCAAATAATCAAACTTGTTATAGTGGTGACACATGGAGTCAGTAAAGTTCGCCCAACTAACCTAAATAGTCCCCCACAAGACTATTTAGGTGTGCTTCATCTCTCAATTGGTTTATGGATGAGTGGATGACAATTTAAATAGTTGATTCGAATATCTATTAATACTCAATTTTTATTGTTATTGATTTAGATATTGTGATTTTAGATACATTCAAATTTAAATGTTAAATTGTTGTTTGTTGCGATTAGAAGTGAATGCGGACAAATACTTTCGTATATTTAGTACTTGAATATGCATGATGATATGAATTGATAATTCTAATTGTTCGGATTTAATTTTTATTGCTAGATGAAAATTGTGTTGCTTATAAAATGATTTCAACATTCAAACATATGATTAGAATTTTGAAGTCAAGTTTTCATAATTTCAAATGTTTTGTGGATACCGATATTTAATTGGTACTCAAATTAAACAATAATGATAATTTGCCGATGAAGCATATATATTGTTAAAAAAATTACACATTCAAATTCAAATAATTCCAAAAATAAACATATACCCAACATGGCATCATCCCACTTTTAACATTGTACTTATTTAAATGTCCTTAAAATCGGATAAAAATTATCTGTCCTTTTTCGGTGTCCCTTTCTATGCCCTAACACTAAAAAACCAGATTTTAAGTCATAACCCTAAATTTTAAATCCTAAATTTTACTCTATACACCCTAAAAATACACTCTACCCAAAATTTCCTAAACTCTAACCATAAACCCTAACCTTATTCTCTAAACCATAAACTCTAAATCTATTTTTTTGTGGGACATAAATAAAGATACCAAAAAGAGTAGAGAATTTCTATTCCTTAAAACCTAGTTTTGGTATTCCCCTTCTTTTACTTTCCTTAATTCTCAAGTATTTATTAACACCGTTAGGTTTATAAACATCCGGTTAATTTACGAAAGTATGAAAATAAATAAAATTAGGGAAAATGAATGCATGGGAATTATTTTAAAATAGGTTAAAATTTATAGTGCTTGTCAAAGTTGTCAACCAAAATGAATGACTTTGACAAACTCAACTTGGAGCAAAATTAAAAAAATGATTAAGGACTCGTTCACTAAAGATTTTCAGATGTTCGATCGGGAGGAGCCAACACCTGTTTGAGGGCAGAAACTGAAAAATTCAGTGGTGGTTCAATACCCGTTTGAAGGCTAACAACGCCGGTTTGGTGCTCTATTCCGTGCTGCTTTAGCGTTGGAGGCTCTAACACCGGTTACACAAGCAATGTTGAATCAGCCTAAATTGAAGAACGAAAAATGTATTTCACGTGTCATAAACACATGTTAACATAAGCTAGTTGGCAACAATTATGCACGTGTGAGGAACTTGACTCTAATCACTCAATGAGATCAAGTTAAAATGTTATATTTACCTACTTGAAAAAAATAACACCTAATAGACTAATCGATATAAGTAACCTTATTTTGGTAAATAATTCCAACCTTATTTCACAATATTTTCCTAAATAAGCTTAAAGAGCACAAAACAAACGATTTTTCCGGCTCTTATATAGTCTTCTTTTTCTTTAGTAACCAAGAAGGTTATGTAAGTACATGAACCAACCAAACCCTATTAAAAAAACAAACATAAATTAGTATACACAAAACAAGCCGTAATTGGAACTAAATTTGAGTAGAGAGGCAATTTATTATATTAGGTAAACCGGAGCTGAATTCCAATATTGGACATTCTCTATCCTCTCCCTTTGCCCTAAATTTGGTTCTTATTCCCTCAAATCCCTCTTGTCCGTCATCTCTTCTTCATCTCCCTATTTTTAGACTTCGCTTCAGTTTTTTTGGTAATTGTTAGTTTCCTACTCTGTTTTCTTTTTTGGTTTTCCTTCTTCCGTGATTGGTAATGAGAGGCGCAGTAAGGCCACAATGTTTGCAGACACTGATGGCTTTCCCGGAGCCACATATGGCCAAACCATACATTCCGATCCCAACATTTCCATTACCGGTCCCGCCAGTGAAGATGATTTCAACATCCGCTACAGCAGCGCATCCGCGGCACCGCCGTATATTGAAACCAATAGGGTCAGTTGCGAAGCCTCACCTTTGACCATGTCGCCATGGAAACAAGCTTCTCCTTTGAGCATTCCTACATTGAACCATTTAGACGACGGTAACGTTCCGCCAAATAGCCTCATCGGCTCGATTATACGCGAGGAAGGTCATATTTATTCATTGGCAGCCACAAAAGATCTTCTTTACACCGGCTCCGATAGCAAAAACATTCGCGTGTGGAAGAATTTGAAAGAATTTGCAGGCTTTAAATCGAACAGTGGATTGGTTAAGGCCATTGTTATATCCGGGGAAAAGATTTTTACCGGTCATCAAGATGGGAAGATTCGTGTTTGGAAAGTGTCGCCTAAGAACCCTAGCATTCATAAACGAGCCGGAACTTTGCCGACTCTCAAGGACATCCTTAAAAGCTCCATTAAACCAAGCAGTTACGAAAAAGTTAAACGTAAGCGTTCTTTATGGATCAGACACTCGGATGCAGTGTCGTGTTTGAGCTTGAACGACGAACAAGGTCTTCTTTACTCTGCCTCATGGGACCGGACATTCAAATGTTGGAGAATTTCAGATTCCAAATGCCTTGAATCTATCCATGCACACGATGACGCTGTTAACTCAGTCATTTCCATCGCCGGAGAAAAGGTTTTCTCCGGCTCAGCGGATGGAACCGTTAAAGTGTGGAAAAGGGAACTGCAACGTAAAGGAACGAAGCATACGCTGACTCAAACTCTTTTACAACAAGAAAGTGCGGTCACTGCTTTAGCAATCAGCGCCGATTGTTCAGCGGTTTACTGTGGTTCCAGTGAAGGCCTGGTCAATTTCTGGGAAATCGGTAAAGAATTATCCCCCGGCGGAGTCCTTAAAGGGCACAAATTAGCCATACTTTGCCTTGCGGCAGCTGGGAATTTGGTATTCAGCGGATCAGCTGATAAAACTATATGCGTTTGGCGTAAAGATGGCAGCATCCACACATGCCTTTCGGTGCTAACGGGTCACACTGGGCCAGTGAAGTGCCTGGCCGTCGAAAAGGATCATGAATCGGGGAATGGCCTACGGTGGATCGTTTACAGTGGAAGCCTTGATAAGTCCGTGAAAGTGTGGAGCGTTTCGGAGTTTGCTCAGGCGGCGTCGACGGTGGGCGGCCTTGAGAGCCATCGAGAGGCTTTGCCGGTAGAAGGGAACTATTCGTCGAGCAGCAGACCCAGCCATAATAATAGGTTCTAACAGTGAAGGGTTCTGGGATCATCTTTAGGGTTTTACTACGGGTATTAATTTGTGTAAAGATTGTTGTGTTCTAGAGAATTGACTATACTTTCAATGAAAAAATGGAGATGAATTTAAAAGGTAAAGCTTTCTTCAATAAAATTTGTTACGTCTTTCATTTGTCTCTAATTCATATTATTTCTTTAAATCTTTTTTTGAACAAATTATTTCTTTAAATTTATATCGGTTCTAATAACATTATCAATATTTCAAATTAGATTATTTTGCAAAAGATTAAGATGGATTTATGTTATGTGTTTAAAAAATTATTATAAGAATAATAATATTATGAATAAATAATATTAAAATATAGCTTTACATAAATTTTTTTGAATCGGCATAATTTTCTTAGCTTAAAATCATATACAAAGAATATGATCAGTGCTCGTTAAAAATCTCTCTAAACATCCAGATCCACTTGTAATAAAATTTAGACCTCTTTAGGAGGTATCTGGTAGAACCGAACCTGTAAATCCGAGTCTTCAATCAAACAGGACATACAATCAGCCACACGATTTCCCAAACGTGCAACGAACTGAAATTGCACCTACCAATTACGTTTCCGAAGGTCAATAATATGATAGGGCACAGAGCATCCTTAAGCCTCGTTTCGAAAATCCGCAATAAAATGCAAGGCATTCGAACAATCAGATTCAACTATAACCTGTCATCAACCCTCTTGTCAAGGGTAAAAATCTCATGCCCCCTAACCATGCCTCCTTCTATGCCCTTGCCTAAAAATACTTAAAAATTAAATCTTGCCCTATAACCCTAATTTTTATATTCTAAATCCCAAACCCTAAACTCTAAAAATACACCCTACCCCTAATTCCCTACACCCTAACCCTAAACCACAACCTTAAATGATAAACTCTAAACTCTAAATCCACTATTTTAAAGTGGAGGCACAAATGGGGGCATACTTTGGGGGCAGATGATTTCCATCCTCTCGTCAAACGCATAAAAGATCCTGATAGATACCCTAAAGTTCGGCATCTAAAGCCGAGCAAACACCAACATATTCAGAAAAACTAATCAACCAAACTCCGTTAGAATCCCGGACCACACCCCCACAGGATGCATGATTACTTCCCACATGACAAGCGCCATCGGAGTTTAATTTCACCCATCCCTGATATGACCGTTTCCATTGATCGTTCTCCTGGCCAGACGCAACTAGCCCTGAATGAAGCCCAGTATGCTCGTTCAGCGCCGACCGCAACAAACGCAGCAGCCTATAGCATGCGATCTAAGACGGCGCAACTATCATCTAAAAGGTTATCAAAGACAATCAAGTTTCGAGACAATTAAAGATTCCAAACGATAGCTCCAAATAACAACTCCCAATCTCTACTGTCAACAACAAAATAGCTTGAATTAGCCAAGTTTACCAACACCCATCTCGTAATATCCAACGAACAAAACTCATACAATTTGTCGCCAAAAATCAAACCTTGCCATGTCGCCACAGCCCCTGGGCATTGCCTCGAGACATGAGAAATGTCCTCAACAACTGAGGGACAAGTCGGACAATAGCTATCGACCGCAAGATGACCCTAACCCACTCTAGGTTGGTCATGATTCGCCCCCTGCATACCAACCACGGGAAGACCTTTATGCTCGGAAAAACCTTTGTACCCATGAATCACTTTCCTAATAGTCCCTGGAGTATCCGTCGGTAACGGAGCCCTAATGTCATAAGCCGATTTTGCCGTGAATTTACGAGATTCAGTACTCGGCCAACTAATGGAGTCATTCGTGGTTAACCCAGACAAACACTTGACATCTGTACTTTTTCTATTATATTCCATACATAACGATTATTTGTGATTTTTTAAAAAAGTATTTTTGTTTTTAGAACTTTTAAAATTTAAACAAAATCATAAAAAATCAACAAAATCCAGAAAAAAATCCATAAATACCAGAATTTATAATTAGAAAAAAATAATGCATAATTTATTTTTAAAACTAATAATTCAGAAAATGTAATTTCTTTTAAAATTCCTCAAACTATAAAAAATAAAAAATATATACTGTAAACTCTCTTTTTTATTATCAAATTCTGAAATATTTACGGGTTTTTTTAGAATTTTAAGATTTTTTAGAATTTTCAATGTTTTTTACACATGATGAAACTTGATTGTTTCACGTCATATATTTTAACAGAAAATGTCAAAGGGGCAATGCCCAATGGTGTAGATGATATAAAAGTTGAGATCAAACTGATTGAAAATTGTAAAAAAACGTAAAAGTAAGATTTTTTTAAAAGTTGAGGGTCAACGGCGTAAACAAAATAAAAGTTGGGGGGGGGGGGGGGTCAAACACACTTAAAACAGTAAAAGGGCAAAAGTGATAATATTCTTAAATTAGAAGGGTTGAAGTAAGTATGACGCCTAATGATTATGATGTTTGAATATAATTCTGAAGAGAAAAAAAACGAGAAATAGGTTTA
The DNA here is from genome assembly GCA_030270665.1 of Hibiscus trionum. NCBI lineage: Eukaryota > Viridiplantae > Streptophyta > Magnoliopsida > Malvales > Malvaceae > Hibiscus > Hibiscus trionum. Next base: position 13,119,764 of record BSYR01000024.1, on the reverse strand, counting down.
GGAATAGAATCATCTATTATCATACAATTCAAACAGAGTTCGACGTCCGCGTTTATTTTCAAATTACAGTACTAGATTGTCCCATGCCTAGGAAAACATGCAAGCAAATATCATGTGTGTGTGTGTTTATTCAAACAGATGAGGAGGAAGGCGAGGTGTGAAAACGACATCAAGTGGCGCATCTTTGAGATTAGTCAAACCGGCACCCTCACGCATGTCGACCGGCTCATCAAGCGGCGTCGTAATTTCAAACGAGTGCAGCAAAGCAGCAAGGTTGAGATGTAAAACTTGAAGCGCAAGTGAAATCCCAGGGCAAACTCTTCGACCGCTACCGAAAGGAATAAACTCGAAGTTTTGTCCCCTGACGTCGATATGCTTATGCGTTGTGAGAAACCTTTCCGGCCGAAACTCGTCGGGATCGGACCATACTTTGGGATCTCGCTGAAGCTTTGAAATGTTTACGAGAAGGCGTGTGCCGGACGGAATAAAGTAGCCGCCGGTGGTGCAGTCTTCGAGGGATTCATGCGGCACGGAGAGGGGGGCGGCAGGGTATAATCGGGTCGTTTCTTTGATGATAGCTTGGAGGTAGACAAGGTTCTTGATGTCGGATTCTTGCACTAGCCTGTCTTTACCGACGCAAGTGTCTAGTTCATGCTGGGCTTTTTTCAAGGCCTCGCGATGGTTTAATAGTAACGATAGGGCCCAAGTTAGTGTTACTGTACTTGTGTCCGTTCCACCTAATATTATTGCCTGTAAAAGTATCCATGGCACAAAAAAGAAATAGTAACAATTAAATGGTAAGATTTATGCTTCCTTTGGTTCAAGTATTTATTTTTAACACGTTTTAGTAAAAATAATAATAATTTTTAATTAATTACTGTTTTTTACGAAGAGAAGTATATTTATTTATTTATTTTGATGACATCTTTTTTCATTTACTAGAATTTTACTATCCTTCTAATTTTAAGTTTAAATTTTTACTATTTTTTATGAGGAGAAACCAACATTTAGTTCCTTTAACTTTACAAATTTGTTCAATTTGGGTCCTAAACTTAAATTTTCAATTCTTTAATGATGTGATACTTTATTTTATAATTCGGCTGTTACACAACCTTTTTTTCTTCTTTTGACACAATGCCCAAACACACTAAATCCCTCCCTAAATTCATAATAAAATATCACGTTTAAGCACATTTAAACTTACATCTTATTTGATGCTATAATATCAACAATTAATGTTTAACTGATTCAAACGGTAATGGAAAATTATGATATAATTTTCTTGAATGTGTAAGTATCATTAGACTTATGATATCAAACTAAACATGTCTGAGGGTTAAGATAACTTGCTTCAACCCAGGCACCTAAAACGGCATTTTTATATGAAAAACCTAATTTTAATATTTATTTAAAGAAATAACCCCTCTCAGCTTTATTTAAAAAAATATCTCTAAATCGTTCACGTAAGACGAGTTTCGTGTTGAGTAAGTTGGTAAAAAAAATAATTTCTCATGTTTTTTAACATGGAAAAAAAACTAGTTCTTATATGGGCGATTTAAAGACCATTTTTCTAAATAAAACTGGGAGTGGATCAATTTTTCTAAATAAATATTAAAATTAGGTTTTTCATATAAAATATGCCCACCTAAAACAGGCTTGGAGGAAGACCCGTCTTGAGTAAACCCAAAATTGAAATTAAATAATAAAAAGAATTTATCATTTAAATCTAATTGTAAAATAATGAAAAAAAATATTTTATAAATTATGAATAGTAAAAGGACCATCAGGTTCAGGGCTGAACGAATTGATGGTTGAGCGTAAATTTTATCACAAGGGTATCCATCAAACAAAATCAACTTTCTTATCTTTGTAGGGGAGGGGAAAAGGATTTCTTTAGTGTCTACTGGACCATTAGATTTTTTTTTTACAATTAGATTTTTTTGTCATTAGATTGACTAAGTAGACATTAAACGAACCAAACGAACACAAACGAGAATATATGTTCATGTTCGTTTGTTTAATTTTAATCGAACAAATAAACGAACACGAACAACTAAAGGAACATCATTTTTTGTTCGTGTTCGTTTATTAAGGAATGCAACTTGTTCGTGTTCATTCGTTAAAATGATAAACGAACGTAAACAGACACAAATGAACGAACATATGTGAATAAATTTATTTTTAAAATAATATAATACTTTTGTTATGGAAAATAATAAATATAAATGGACATATGTGAATAAATTTAAACGAACATAAATGAACGGATTACCAAACGTTCACAAACGTAAATGACGAACGAGTCATTCATTTATGTTTGTTCATTTAATTAAACGAACAGAAAATCTTATTCATGTTCGTTTGATAAATAAACAAATATAAACAAAATTTCCGTCGAACGGTTCACTAAATGTTTGGTTCATTTACATCCTTACACTAAAGAGATATTTTCAGATCGAATATCCGATTCGATTATAGATTTTTTTAGATCGGATACGGATCGCAATATTTCAAGTTTCGGATTATTCGAAAATCTATTTTTTTAATATTAATCTTGTTATATTTAACAAATTGATGATTGTTATATTCAAAAATTTTAAAAATTAGATTTTTCATAGATGTGAATCTTGTTATATTTAGAAACTTGTTGTTTGTTATATTCGAAATTCCGAAAATTTCATAAATACGACCTTTAAATTCGAAAAAATAGTTGAATCAAATTATATTTTTGGATAATCGGATATCCGAATATTCGATTATCCGGTATCCGAAAAATTAGATATCCGATTTTTTTTTCCAGATCAGATATGGATGACTATATTTTCAATCCGAAAAAATCAGATCGAATCCGATCCGATATCCGACAATGAACCCTTAGACTGGGTTGTACTATTTTTTTTTTGAACTTTTTAATATAAAAAGTTCCGCAAATTTTAGGATTTTTTTTTCTGTATTATTGCGCATCGATTATTGTTTTTCTATTTGAATATGTTTGAACTTTTAAATAAAATTAATTTGAAGAGCGGATATGGATAAGGATAAGGATCTATGAGAATGGTAGAACTAACCAGGCAGGTAGCTTTGTTGATTGTGTCAGCATCATAAGAAGGGAGGTTTCCGGCATCTTCAAGAAGCAACAGCATCATGTCCATGAAGTCATCGTGTTCTCCCTCCGGTTTGCCGGAATTTCTCTTCCGTTTATGTTCCACCAAGCATTCCTCAAGAATTTGGTTCAGTTTCTCCACCGTCTCCTTCATGGCCTTCTCATGTCCACCCAAATCCAACCACCGCAAGAATGGTAGCGAGTCCGCCACCGTGAACGTCCCCGTCAAATTGAAGAAATCCCTAATCGCTTTCCGCCGCCGCTCGTTCTCGTCTTCCCCGTGTGAACTCTCGACCTCCGAGTATCTCTTCCCGATAACCATCTTGAAAACCGTGTTTATGTTAAGAGTCCAAAACCATCTCTTCATCTCCACAACCACCGGTTTCGGACCATTATTTTTGCTCACTAACTCGTAAAGTCGTTTGATTGATTCCTTGGTCTCCGATTCTCGTACATGTTTGAGCTTCTCCAATCGGCGGTTCGACAGTATCTCGAGCGTCGCTATCTTGCGAACGTGACGCCAGTAAGGGCCGTAAGTGCTGAACCCGAACATGGCGAAGTTGAACCCCAAAATCTCCGCCGCTAAAGATCTCGGCCGGCCGGCGAAGGCTTTATCGTTAGTTGTGAAACACTCTTTAGCGACTTCGGAATTGCTTACAACCAGTGTTGGGTGCACGCCTAGCCTGACGGTGAAGATGGGTCCGTACTCATCGGCGAAGTTACCCAACGTGATGTGCGCTGGTTTTGGCCCTCCTAACAGGTGGAGGTGGCCGAGAAACGGCCTTCCACCGGAGATTTCTGGTGGATTCTTCTTGTTGTTAGAGCTTTTTTGACGAACAACTGCTGTAAATAACATATAGCTAAAGAGCAAAAAGGCAAAGATTCCGACCATTCCAGTTACAGAGAATGGAAAGAGAATTTCCATGGCTGATGGTCCTAACTTGTAAGTTCTGAACTTTGAGGTAGTTTTGCTTTGTGATTGAAATACTTGGCAAGTGTCATTGATTGAGGAAATGAAATCCACTACCCTATCCCTAGTCTGTCAGTTTCCTCCGCATAAAAAAAAAAGCTAAGGGGTTATTTTGTCCCTACCCTATCCATGTCTTCAGTTTGTACATTGCAGCAAATTAGTCCATTGACTAACGTTGACCAACGAAACCGTTAATTTAATCCTTAACTTTTAGGTAACGTTGACCAACAAAACTGTATTCGCCGGCATGCTATGTCCGTTAGAAAATTAAAATATGACATGGCATAGGTGCTGACTTGGCAAACAAAAAAATTTAATTTAATTTTTTAGCTTATTTTTCATATTTATTTTTATATTAAATTTTAACCAATTAGGTGACATGTGGTATCATTTGATTGATTTTAAAGTAAAGAGTTAACATAACTCTTAAGATATAAAGGCTGGAAATCGAGAAATTATATCATGGGTGATTCCCACCACGTCATCCATGAGACCAACCACTAGAAACCACTCACTTCATCATTATTTTCCATGTCATTAATCTAATAATAGAATAACTTCCAAAAAATAGTTTTTAAAATGACATGAAAAAACTTTAGTGAAGATTCATTGGTTGGAAAAAATGACATGGAAAAATCATGGTAAAGTGGGTGGTTTCCATTGGTTGGTCCCATAAATGACGTGGTGGGAATTACCCGTAATATAATTTTTCCTGAAAATCAACCCAAATTTTAAGGGAGGGCAACTAAATGCTTTACCACCAAACTAACTTTTTAAGCTTATCATTAATCACCATATGTAATATATAATCTCATCCAAATAGCATGGTTGTACCTTCTTCTTTATTACCTCTGTTAGCCAAATCGACATTAACCAAATGGAGTGCACCTCTGCAACTTCAACCTCGTTCCCATGCCGATCTCAAAACTGTATTTTCATGCAACTTTAACCCTATAAATAACTTAACTTTTTAATCAAATATTCATACAAGATCATCGTCTTATTAATGGGTTTTCTGCACAGTTCATCAATGTTTTCATTTTTTTATTTTCGTCCTTTCATTTTCATGGACGATTACTTTTTTAGCCAATTCTCACAAAAATTTCCTCCGTTGTCTTTCTTCATCATTCAGTTCCAAGTTCCAACAATTCATTTTTCATTTTCAGGCTTGTTTACACGCAAATCAGCTCAAATTATTCATCTGTTTAGAGTTAAAAATTAATATAAAAATAAATATGAAAAATAATATAAACATTTAATTTTTTTTTGTCACGCTAGCACCCATGTCACATCAGCATTTTTGACTTTTCAGCGCTGACATGGCATGCCACATCAACGAAGATAGCTGATGCGTTAAAAGTTAACTGTCAAATTAACGGTTTCGTCGGTCATCGTTAGTCAAGGGACTAATTTGTTGCAATATGCGAACTAAAGAACCTAATTGAACGCATTTTCGCGCGAGCGGTAACATTGTTAATTTGAGTCAAACTCGGGGGCAAAATAACCCCTTTAGCCAAAAATGTACTTAAGAGTAAAAAAAAATGCCCGACTTATATTTTTCCCCGTTTGGTATCTAACGTTTTTTTCGGAACACTTTGATGCCTAAACTTTTATTTCGTAACTCAAATCAGGTTTTTCGTAACACATTAAAAAAATTGTTATCCAATAAAACACGACATGTGGCATATTTTCTGGTATTTTGTTTATTTTTTGTTAAAAATAAAAAATCTTTAATTTTATAAAAAAAAACCCATAATCTTTAATTTCTCTAAAACTCCTAAACTCAAACCCTAAATCCCTAAATTCCTCCCCTCCCAACAACGATTCAACCACCACCAGCCACCTTTGTCTTCATCGGCTCCCCCACGACTAAAAACTCCATCAACCCGTCGTTGAAAACCAGCGAATGAATCGTTGATTGTTTTGTCGACGACTAAAGGGCAGGGAATGTAGAACGGTGAGGTACACGACGCATGGGAGTGTGAACCGCTGACGTGCGGTGCGGGGATGTCAGATAGTGAGGGAGGTGTGATTTGAAGGCTTGATCGAAAGAAATTAAAACTTTGATGTTATTTAAGAAGTTCGTATTTTAAAATAAATTCAGAAAATAAATAAATAAAGCAGGCCACGTGTCATGTTATAATTGGATGACGGAAAATTTTTAATGGCCGTTAACGAAAAAACTTGATTTGAGTTACAAAATAAAATGTTAGACACCAAAGTGGCCCGAAAAAACGTTAGGCACCAAATATAAGTTAGGCATCTTTTTAACTATTAAGCCTTAAAAAATCTATACACAAAACTAAAGTTAGGTAAGCATGTTGTGTACGCAAAAAAACCTTGATTGAGAGACACCTCATCAAAGTCATGTGTGTGACGCGGGTCAGTCCGAGTAGATCTTGAGTTTAAGGCCTTGTGCATGCAGAAAATTTCGGTTGAAAAACTCACTCTTCAAAATTAAATGTACAACGCAAATTAATCCAAATTAGTCAGCGTAAAACTCTAATAACCGAGAAAATAATAAAACAGTAGGTACCAAAAGTTATTAGACTATTAAATCTTTGTTTTAATTCTAATAGGTTGCCTTCGTCTTTTTATACTTTATAGTTTTCTAATACAACATATGAAATCCATATTTAATAGGATTTATATTATTACATATAAGTTTTCATCCTGTGATTTTTTTTAAAAAAATATGTGTATATAAAATAATTTCTTTTCGCTCACATTATAAGTGTCAAATCTTGAAAATATAAAGATCTTACAAATCTTTTTGTTGTATTGTTACGGAGAATTTTTAAATTTGAGCTGAAATTTGTAATTTAGTTTGAATAGCTTATTAGCATAAAAGAGTTTTATTTTTTTTATTCTTTTGTACAGATCTTGCCTCCCTCGGCGTTTAGCTGGCGGCGAATATAAAATCAAAGCAAATCTTCTTCAAATCAAATATATGATGCGATTTGTCATTCAAATAATGAATTCAAGAGCAACAAAATCTTACTGATTATTTTTTTAATTTCAAAAGATTTTGGGGATTTGATATTCTGAAATCAAATATATAATTGCATCTTGACAGTGGCATTAAAAGTTTTATAATACCGCCAGAACCTTTAGGAACGAGATCTATTACATAATACTAAAGTCTTGATTGACAATTAGTGGATAGCTGATAGCTGATAGCGGATTACATTAGTTGATAACTGGTTGTATTAGTTAGTTTGACTAGCGGATTGTATTAGCTGATTGTATAAAAATGTTTGGTAAAATTAACTGATAGCTGATAGCTGTTAGATTATTTAAACAAGCAAAATGACATATAAGGACATGATTATACTCAATACTTGTTTGAATAGTTTATTAGTTATCAATATTTTGTATCTAACTAATATTAATTAAATTTATAAAAAAAATATTTTTAATATAATTTTTCTAAACATATTTAATGATTTATATATTTATTTATTAATAAATTTAAATACACATATAAATATGTGATAATAAAAAGAAAATAAAATAAAATTAACATATAAATAAAGTGAGAAAATATTTAATTTAGGTTATTTGGAGATTTCTGGTAACTAGTAAGGGTAAAACTGTCTTTACAATTCTAATATCAAACATCTAATCTCAAAAATCTCCTATTAAGAGATTTTTCAAAATTAGCGGTTTCACCCCAATCCACTCTTTCAATCCGTCGTTCACCAAACAACAATATTAACGAATTTGACTGGTCAAACCTCTAATTATACCTAAAACCTCTAATTTTTGTCTAAACATCTCTTTACCAAACATGGCCTAAGAATTCTCTTCCAAAGAACCATAAAACAAGAGGTTTAAGAGATGTTTTAGACAATAAATTTTAGGGTAAATTACAACAGATGTCACTCAATTATGGTTAAGGTTATATTTAGGTCACCAAATTATTAAAATTTGCATTTAGGCCACTCAATTAATATTATGGTTATATCGGGTCACTCGACCGATTAAATTCGTTAAATGTGACTGTTTAATTGGGGTAAAATGATAATTTTAGTCCTCAAAGTTTTTTTATTCTATCAATTTAGTCCTAATTTAAAATTATTTATTAAATTTAACCCTAAACTCTAATCTCAAATGCAAAAATGTGCGACAAATCATTGGCTAGATGATGATGTTTATTATTATTGTTGTCGTTGTTGCTGGTGCTATTGGGTTTATATGGAATGTACTAAAAAAAATCTGAATTTGTGTTTGTTTCTTTAGTAAAACTATAGTAGGTAGAATAATGATATAGTTCATTGTATGTGTACAAATCTTACAAATAATCTGCGCAAGCATGTTCATATTATTACACCATGAGTTTCATTTGGATGCATAGGTTAGTCGAAAGAATTCAAGTTGCCGCCGCAACCGCTTCCAATGCCATAACTACCTCAATTACTGCCGCATCCACCGCCGACGACCACCTAGGGGGTCAACAACCTAGAGAATTCCGGCACCACCGCAGCATCGTTCTACTCTTTCGAGACTAATGTCTCACTGGTTTCGGATTTCACCGATTATTACAGCAGAACAACACCAACATCACCATTAACAACCCTAATCCAAACTGTCTCCAAACGATACAAAAATTCTCAGGTAATTACTACAACTATGGCATGGATTTTCCGTCCTCGAAGCAAAGCCACAGTTGGCTAGACACCATTGATGGCTCGGGCAATATCTTCAACGCTACAGATTTTTATTTCTTACAACATCAATTCAATTTTAACACGTGAACAAAAATATCTTCAAATACATCATAACCAGACATCCCCAATGCTGTCATCTTCATTTCTTTATCCATTGAGGTTGAATGTTAATGGTGGTTTCTTACCGATTGATTTTGGGTGGAGTAGGAGGGAGGCGGAGGGTGGATATTTTGGGCACTTTAGGGAATATAATTAAATTAATAAATATTTTAATATATTTATTTATTTATTTATTTTAAAATTTAAAAATAAATAAGAAAAATGGTATAATACCTTCTAATTGTTCAAAACAAATTTTTTTAATGGTGTTGATTTTTTAGGGTGAAATAGATAACGTCGAAAACATTAGGAAACAGAAAAGGTCAAAAATACTTTAGAGAACGAGTTGAAAAAATATAAATTTTGGGGGAAATTTATTAAGCCTATCAAAGTTGTTATCTCTAAAGTACAAATCCAATTGCTAAAAGATGAAAGTTCAGTCAAGGCTCTATCGTCAAATCAAGTAAAAGAAAATGAAAATGTTTTATTCGGTCCATTTATATTATGTAAAATTTATTTATTTTTATATATTTTTGGATCATTAGATGAGATTAAACGAGTTATAATAGTATATTTTTATTTTATCTTTAATTTTTTTTTATTTTTAATTGTTAATCTCAATTAATTTTTTTGTTGCTCTTATTAATCTAGACCGACTCGCATCGTACATCTAGCTTTGGTGGGTAAGTCTCCAAGCGACAATTTTTTTGTATACACAAAGTCTTGATATAACTAATGCGATTGAAGTACAAAAGTAAGGTTTTTACGGTGCGCAAAAAAAAAGATGCCCAATAAAATGCAATCATCTTAACCAACGAGGTTGGTCCAAGTGGCAGTCCTGGCCCTGGGCAGAGGCAACAAGGGCACCCGCCCAGGGCCTACCGCTCAAGGAAGTTACACATTTTTAATTTTATTCGAATTGTATTTGTTTTTAATGGTCTAATGTTGAGCTTGTAGCACGCTCGAATCGATCACCGAAACCGTCAATGAGGGTTGTATTTGTTTAGTGGTTGAATTGGCTAAAATCGAAATATATAGACAAGTGACACAATGATTTTAGAGTGGTTCAGCTTCTAACTAAGCTTACATCCACTACCTTAGCACACCACTAAGGATTTCCCAATTCACTCAAAAATGAATTCGTCTCATTTTTTCGGTTTAGGTGGAAACCGTTATAACCCTATCTTTTGAACTTTGCTAAGATAGAACCAACTCTAGTTTTTCTCTCAAGGCTAAACTAGAACCTCTCCTTTTCAAGGGATTTGTTTGGTAAACTTAATATCTCACAAGGTGGGTGTTTACACAAATTTAAGCTCACAAGAGTACAAAGATTTACAATAAAGCTCACTCTCTAAAGACTATTTACAAGAGAAATGAAAAGATAAGAATTTGACTCAATTTCTCGTGAACATGTTGCTTGGATGTTGTCTCTAAACTTCTTCAAGTTTTTCAACCTTCAATTTATAGTCTCAATTGAGCTTGTGGCCGTTGCTAGTCGTTAGGGATGTTTCGGAGCCGTTGAGACCTTTATTTCCCGCAATAAATGTTGTTCTGGAGCTGTCCGTATCGGAACACGAGCCCGTATCGGAACGACCTTCTTTAGAGCTAGCCATTGAAGTTTGATGCAACAAGCCGTATCGAAACGCCTATGGTCGTATCGAAACGGTATTGAGCTGTATCAAAATGGTTGCAAACCATTTCAGTACGAGTGACAGTTGAGCTGCAATTTAAAGTACCGTCGAGAAATAGACGCTGGGGTTTTTGACCGTTGAGGTTTTTGCCACATAGGCGTATCGAAACGGTGAAGCCCGTATCGAAACACTATATAAAAACTCTCACCCAGATTAAGCTCGTTTCGAAACAGACAGAGCTGTATCGAAAAGTTTTGACACTGTAAATGGTCGTATCGAAACACCTAGGTGGTTTTATAAAATTTGGCTTTAGAAAACGCATTAAAACACCTTTAAGAATTTCTTAGACATATTTTCAAGTTGTTTGGATTTAAAAGCATTTTGAAATCTTTTCAATTTAGTCCAAAATTATTTTTCAATTATTATATCAAAACACATATTTTTACATCTAATTTTTTAATATTTGTTATTAAGATCTAATTTTTTCAATATTTGTTAATAGCAGTTTAATTTTTTTTTCAATATTTCTTATTAGAGGCATAATCTTAAAATTCAACTTTTTCTAATATTTGCTATTATGGTTCCAATTTTTTAATATTTTTTATTTTGGGCAAGCTCTTAATTTTTTTTGTTATTAGAGGCCCAAATTTTCAATACTTGTTATTATGTACATGCTCTTAAAATTATTTTTTTTGTTACTTGCTATTAGAGATTGAGATTTAAATAATGGTATGCAATCACAACAACGACCGTTACACGACAATAGTGGTAGTGGCGGAGTCAAGATTTTCTTATAGTGGGGTCACGAGTGAAGTATGAGATATTGAGGATTTCTATACGACTAGAATAAGCATTGTTGACCTCATACCCCAACAAATTAAGTGGGGTCAAATCTAATATTTCTCATGAAAAATTTTATATTACCTCATTGAAAACCCTTTACCCCAACAAATCAAGTGGAGTCAATTGTATCCCCAATTTATATGCTACATCTGCCCATAGGTAGCGACACCATCTGAAACCGCGATACCTGCAATGGTTATGTCCACAATAGCATATGCTATTAAAAGATTTAACAACTGCGATACGCGCAGTGACCGAATTAGCATCTATAATGTCCACAACCACAATTAAACCTAACATTAATGTAAATACGATCGCAACCGCAATTTAAATTTCTAATTTGGGGCCTATTTTTCATATTTGCCTCGGGCCACCAAAAGCCCAGGACCGGCCCTGCCAAGTGATAAGCATCTTGATATCGCTTAAGCAAGGTCTCAGGTTCGAGGCGTTGTGTATGCAGAAAATTTTCGCTGGGAGACTCACCCACCAAAACTAGGTGTAGGACGCGGGTCGGTCCGAATTAATTAGGACGAAGCACTGAAAACCAAAAAGGCAACCCAAAAAATCAATCATTGTAACTTTGATTTTAGACAACAAGGCCAACATTTTTTACGTACATAATGCGATTTTGTAATTATCAAAACTTTGATTTTAGACCACAAGTCCACGACTTATGGGGAATAAACTATAATGTGAAAAAAAAACTAATGTTTTAAGCTTTGTGAGAAACTGTTTAAGAAACACATCAAAATTCATACTGTTATGTAAAGTATTTATCTGATAATGATTTTGTTAAAGTCGTATTTATCTGATAATAATTTTAAATTTGAAAGTTATTTAGTGACTTTGAACCAAATGAATAAATTTATATAATTTAAATAAAAATATATTATTTTTATTTTTTATATATTATTTATAATGTAAATATATTATTGTTAAAAAAACTCAAACGCCATGTTTGGTAAAGAGAGGTTTGGGCAAAAATTAGAGGTTTGAGGCATAATTAGAGGTTTGACAAGTCAAATCCGCTAATATTGTTGTTTGGTGAATAGCGGATTGAAAGAGCGGATTGGGGTGAAACCGCTAATTTTGAAAAAGCTCATAATAAGAGCTTTTTGAGATTAGAGGTTTAATATTACAGTTGTAAAGACTCTTTTACCCTTAATAGTTACCAAAAATCTGAAAATAACCTAAATTAAATATTTTCTCACCCTATTTATAAGCTAATCATATTTACTTTTTTTCTTTTTATTATCACATATTTATACGGGAATTTAAATTTATTAATTAATTAAATTATATTAAAATAATTATATAAATAATAAATTAATATATAAATCATTCGAATATGTTTAGAAAAATTATATTAAAAATAATTTTATAGATCTAATTAATATTAATTAGATACAAAATATTGATAACTAATAAACTATTCAAACAAGTATTGAATATAATTATGTCCTTATATGTCATTTTGCTTGTTTAAATAATCTAACAACTATCAGCTATTAGTTAATTTTACCAAACACTTTTATACAATCAACTAATACAATCCGCTAATCAAATCAGCTAATGCAATCAGCTATCAGCTAATGAAATCTGCTATCAGCTATCCGCTAATTGCCAAACATGGCCAAAATATTCATAAAAATATTACATAAAACCCCCTAAATCTTAAATCCTGAACTTTAAGGTTTAGGGATCGGGCTTGGGGTTTGTGTGTTACTACTTTAGGGTTTATGATTTTTTATATATGATTTATAATATAAATATATTATTTTTATAAATATTTTTTATTTTTTTAAATAATATATTTATACTATTAATAATATATAAAAATATAAAAATAATATATTTTTATTTATATATATTGATATATATATATATAGTGTTATGAATATTTATCTATGTGGATGTCTATCATGATTAGAACTTTATCAAAGGAGTTTGATTTATTTATTATTAGGAACATTATCTCTATGAATTAGAGTTTAATGTATTATGTACTTCTTCATTATCTCTATGAATTAGAGTTTAATGTATTATGTACTTCTTATGCCTATAAATAGATGATTCATTGAAGGCATTGTATACAATTCTATATTTAAGAATAATACAAATCTCTCTCTTTCTCTCATCTCTTTGTTCTTCTTGTTCTTATTCTTGTTCTTATTTATTTTATTCACAACACGTTATCATCACGATCTCGCTCGCTTAATTACTGTGATTATTGTTGGTGGTTCTCGAAAGGAATTTCAATTTGATATTGGTGACTACATCTATCATATATTCAGCTTACCTTGGAAAGTATGGTATGTTTTACTTATTTATATACTAATATAATGATTGATTTATCATTCTCCAAAAGTTAGTATATTCATATCTATTATTTGGTTATTATTTTAATTTATTATTATTTTATTCATACTTGAAGTAACTCTTGAATTAACGAAAATTAAAATTATCGTCGTACTTCATTAGATGGATTCATAAAGCAAATCGAATTAAAGCCCTCAAGGATTTCGGCTAAATGCTATTGGGCGCACAAGTTGGAACATTTTATTACACAGAATATTAGTTTTATTCAAAGTTTTTATTATTCCATTCTAATTTATAATTGATTCAATTCAAGGATTGTGTTGCCATGTGGTTGTTATATATTTGTTTTATCATTATTATTATTATTATGGTAATTTATATGAATAAATTCAAGATATAAAATAACTTTATTATTTGTATCAATTACTTTGTATGTGAATCAAAGGCAAAAAGAATACGTTACTTTGATGTGTTTATACATTCATCAAAATGTCGTTTGATTTTAACTATGGTTGTTTATAATTTGATCACATCACTTATAGTTATGTTTATTCAACTTGATCTATGACTACTTTTATACTTTTTGATCTAGTCTCAAATAATTTTTTATTCTATTGATAAAAGTCGATGCTTTTAACCGTGTTTTGAGTTTTACATGTATTCAAATGAGTTGGAAAGAGACACAGCGTAAAAAAAAGATTATGAGAAGATGCATTGGTTCATTTGCTATGTCATCATTGAGACGAAATTCAATATCGGTAAACTCTATTTTTATTTTTATCTTTTAAAATACAATTTTAAAGTGCGATAAATCATGATACTTTTGAATTTACAAGAAGATTATTATAAAGTCTATATTTGCTCGAAAGCAATATTTTTTCTTCGTCGAAAAACTCGACCATAGACTTCTCCCAATTTCAAGTTACGAAATTCGTCTTGATCTAAAAAGTTTTATGGGAGGCATTCCCTGAAGTGAATGCAAGCATGATGTTTATTCCATGCAATTGTTGGAACTGTTTCATTCCCTGAAGTGAATGCAAACATGGTAAATCATTATTCAATTAGAGACATAATTTCGATATAATCCAAGTATAATTGGCTGGACATCCCGTTCTGCGAGGCTACTGGTCTCAAAGGAGGTTTTTAAAGGACCTTGTGGACAGGTTTAACAATGCCACGTACGAGGATTAAATCTTTGTTCTCTGTGATAAGGATATGTGAAAAAGGTTTTAAAGGCCCACTAGCTCTACTCCATTCCCTGAAGTGAATGTGAGATTATATTATGGAAGGAATAAAAAATCACATTAAAAGTTGTGGTCGTGGTCGAGGCTATGAATATACACATGAAAAATATAGTCGTTTTAAGAATACTTCTACCCGCTGGTAGCAAAGTTATAAGGATGACAAGAGTGATAAAGATCATTCTAATGAAGTGAAATCCTTTTACCAATGTGATGTTATAAACCATTGGTTTCGTACATGTTAAACGCCAAAGTATTATGGACTTTATCCATAATCATGAATGATAAATGAAATAAAATATAAACAAAATTTGTTTATGGCGAAAATAATTATGGCGTTATTGGTCCAACTCAATTGGATATTGTTAATTTTCTCATAACCCTTGAAGGGAATAATTTACCATTTATTTTATTTCCCTTGTAACCTCTAACAGGAATAATTGGGGTTTTTATTTATTTATTTTATGTTAATTCGTTTTATTTATTATTTATTTATGTTAGTTTGCTTTATGTTTATTTATTTCACATATTATTTATTTACGCTTTATGTTAATTTATTATTTGAAGAATATGATTACTTCCGGAATAAAATATACAATGAATTGTGGCTATTTATGCCTAGAATTGTGGCTATTTTTGCCTAGCAAATAATGCAAGTACTCATATTGTACTTAATCATAAGAAATATTTTTTCCATTTAAATGCAAGGGGAAATATGAGTAGTATTTCTCAAAGTACTAAAATATCAATACTTCGGAAGAGCACTTGAAAGTTTATCTCTGATAGATAATCGACTTGATATGATGTGCTATATTTTATATTTTTCATTCCTCGAAGTGAATGATAAAAAGTACATATTTTCATTACCTGAAGTAAATGAAACAAAGCACATTTTGAAAAGTGCACAATTATGCATTTCTCGATTAAAATGCAAGGGAATAATGTGAGTACTATATCCGGAAGTACTAATATCACAAAAGGCTCTGGTTGAGCAAATATGTTATTGTCAAATGGAACTTTATTCCATATTCATATTGCGTTATACTCGTCAAAGTCATAAAGAGAGCAATATGAGTTCGCAAACTATCTCTTTGGGAATTATAGATAACATATGTTATCAATTGGCATTTGAAATAAGCCAATATGAATATAAGTTCTGGTAGCCAAAAAGTCAGTTGAAAGCCCTAGGAGAGCTATATATTGCTACCAAAAGATAATTTCAATTGAAAGCTCCGAAAGAGCTAAATATATTCCTATTTAAAGGAACAATTTTGATGGTCGTACTAGACATGTACGAGTGAGATTGAATTACATGTTATGGTAAAGAAGGAGTTTACAAATTCAGAGATATATACACATATATATATAGTTGGCATGATCGGTTAGACCATCCTGATCAATAATGGTGCAGAAATTATTGAGATTTACATGCAAGTGTATTAAAAGAACCTGTAGTTCTTGTGGTGCTTATTCTCAAAGGAATGGATTAAATTCCACTTATTAAAGAACGTGAAGTTCTTGTGTTGCTTAAAGGAATTGATTAAATTCCACTTACTAAAAGAACTTGAAGTTCTTGTGTTGTTTGTTCTCAAAGGATATAGATGATCCCACTTACCAAAAGAATTAGAATTTAAAGTTCTTATACTAAAGTTAAGACTGTATGTCTTGCATATCTGAACGAAATATGGGCCCATATATCCACAAATGTGGAAAGTTTTATATGATTTTAGTAGATACATCTACATTGTTTTATCGACTTACAACCAGAAGTTTGTGAGATTGATTCTAAAAGATTCAGATTATGCAGTTAGACTATTCGTCTTGAAAAGCTAGTGGGTTTATATTTTAGGCTATATCAGTTGTTACAAAGCCTATTGATTATGAAAAATATAGTTTAGCAAAATTTCAATTGGATGCCTCCTATTTAATAGTTAAACTATGAGAACAAAAGATTTATTATTTATATGGTGTTTCCATATAGCAACACTTATACGCATCAAGCCAACGAGTTATAATAAACTCCCCGTTATGATTGGTTTTTGGTCAGAAACCATACATTTCCCATTTTATGATTTTTGAATGTGCGATATGAATTGCTCCACCACAACACACAAAATGGGTAAATAAAAAGGGTTGAGAATATATATTGAGTACGAGTCTCCCATTTTATGATTTATGACATGATTTTTCTCAACATCAGGAGGAGATAATAATCAGCTGGATAGAGGAAAATGAAATATCGTTATCTAGATCCTCGTATATGAACTAGGAGTTCATAAGATAATTCATGTTATTACATGTCAACTGCCAGACATATTTACTGACCCAATGAGAGTAATTAAATCTCATATACCAGCTGAAATGCTCTAAGTTTAAATTACATGTTAGAGCGAGAGAATGTAAATCATGCCTGAAGAATGATAGTTGAAATGGTTCCAATGATCAAAATTCTCGTAAATAGAAAGTAATATGAGATGGTCATATATTGGAGGCGGGTGCTCCTGAAGAGACCCAAGACATAACAAATAATAAAACTCTATAAGAGTTTCAGGTACCTGAAATAAAGATTGAAATCTTGAAGAGATCTCGATGAGTTATGTCATTACGAGAATGGAACTAGAAAATTGGAAAGTTGTCGACAACGATTTTACAAACAATTTTACATAAAATACTTCTATAAAAGTAAAGAAAGAAATCGAGGATCTTGTATAAAATCTATCCAGAAGTATAGATATTGAATTGGCCAATGTTGAAAGACGCTTTGAACTTCTAAAATAGAAGTATTTGGACCACCAGTCCAAACACCTAAAGGTGTAATGCAAGTGAGACACAAATAAGTAGTCGTAAATACGACTTGAACTGTGATTTATGAAAAGTTTTAATTACTTCATGGTGGATGCAATTACTTTGGCAGTTTTGAAAATTTTACATGCGTCTAATTATTTGTGGATCCATATTTATCCTTGAAGGATCTAAAATGCTATAAGCATTTGAAAATTTATGAGGAAATTTATTTAGACATGTCTCATGAATATTTTGGCGCATTTGGTATAATCGCCTTAGTGAATACTAATTGAGAAAATACTATAATAATGATCAGATTTCCTTATGTATTTTATAAAGGAGTTTGGATCAAGATCCATTATGATAATTTTAGAACTCTTAAAGAGCTTCAAATTGGAAACTCATGTAGTACTTTCAATACAAGTACTTGAATCTTGACATCAAGTTTATCTCGACCTGAAGATCGAGCATTTTTTATATTTATTTTGTCTATGAATAGACATAAGCTGAAAGAATCTTAAAGAAGATTCAATATGAATAGAGCATATCTATTGAGTATCCCAATAGTTGTAAGATTGTTGGATGTGAATAAAGATAATTATATCTTTTCTTGGTCTTGAAGCACTATATATTAGTTGGTCAAGAAATATCTATGAATATACAAAGATCATTACATTTAGATCTTCAAACATTAGTTGATGCCTCCTCAAATGTCGTAGAAATAATTGTTATGCACGAGGCAAGCCAAAAAATGTGTTTGGCTAAGACTATTGACCCAACATATCCAAAAGATATGTGGATTTACTTTTACAAGATATGATAAAAGCTATCTTGTGTGAAGATAACACAAGATGTATATCTCAGTTTGAAAGTGGATACATCATGGAACATATTACTCCAAAGTTTTCATCCCTCACGATCTTTAGAAAAATGATATTCAAGATTAAATTATGAAGATTCAAAGATCTTCTGTGATGTTTGCATGAGGGGGAGTAAATACGCGTTGCACTCTTTTTCCCTTAACCGAGGTTTTGTCCCAATGGGTTTTCCTGGTAAGGTTTTTAATGAGGCAACATGTTATGCGTATCAAAGATGTGTGTACTCTTTTTCCTTCACTAAAGAATTTTTTTTTCCCACTGAGTTTTTATCTTAGTAAGGTTTTAACGAGGCACATTATCTTCATAGACATCCAAGGGGAGTGTTATGAATATTTATCTATGTGGATGTCTATCATGATTAGAACTTTATCAAAGGAGTTTGATTTATTTATTATTAGGAACATTATCTCTATGAATTAGAGTTTAATGTATTATGTACTTCTTCATTATCTCTATGAATTAGAGTTTAATGTATTATGTACTTCTTATGCCTATAAATAGATGATTCATTGAAGGCATTGTATACAATTCTATATTTAAGAATAATACAAATCTCTCTCTTTCTCTCATCTCTTTGTTCTTCTTGTTCTTCTTTATTTTATTCACAACATATAGTATTTTATATTTTAATATTTTAATATTATTATAGTATTATTTATTTCATAAAATAATTTGAATTAATCTTAAGTTGTTTGAAATATATAATATTTGTGGTAAAATATTATAGACTTAGGTCAAATTGGCCCTCAACAAAAAATCAAAAAATCATTAAGCCCTTATAAAAATTTTACACCCAACTTGGCCCTTATAATTCAAATTACACCCAATTTAGCCTATCCGTTAGGTTGACCGCATTGACCGTGATGATCCGCTAACGGCCAGAGATGCAAGGACGTTATCGTCCTATGTGGTGTTGATCGTTGGCAATGACGTGGAAAATTTTCGATGATGTGTAAAACACCTAAAAATCCTACGAGTGTTTTTATTCTTTTTGCCTTATTATTTTCATTTAATTTATTTATCTCTTTTCCTATGAAAAACCTAAAAACAGTCTCTTTTCTCTCAAATATTCACACTGTCGGTCGTCGCTATTGACACCATCGTCGGAGGCCGTTTAACGTCGAAACACGCCAGCAGCCTCGCCCCATTCTCCTAAGCATGGATCTGAGGTGAATTTCACTAGAATTTGCTTCAAATGCCATGAATACCACATACAACCCTTCGAGTTTCTTGCTATCGATCTCCCTCTTCTATTGTTCAATCAGAGCGAGACTAAAATATGTTTTCCTTCTCGGCAAAAGGGGTTGCCTACCGTTGAGATTCGACATTCGACGACCAGAGCCGCCGTAGATGAAAACCCGAAGGTAAAGTCACCATTTTCTATTTTTTTTTCTTTTTCCCAATTTCCTTCTCATTTTAATTCCTTTCGTTGTTTATTGTTGGCTGTTATGGTTGTCTGTTGAACTGGTTCTGATTGTCGAGCAGATTAGTCAAAAGGAATGATATTGACGGTTGTGGAGCATGGTCAGTGATGATTAGTATGTGTCTTTAGTGTTTGATAAAAATGAGTTTAGTGTCTTAAACATTGAGAGATGGTGACTTTTAGGTAAGTTGGTTTAAGGCTTAGGGAAGTTGGTATTTGTTGGTAGAAAAAAAGATGATCGAACCGAATTGTTTTAGGTAGGGCTGCGAGCTTTGTGTGGAGTTATAATGAAAGTGGGTTATGGTGACTGCCAGCGGTGGAAGGTGAGTCGATATTGAGCGGTAGTCGAGAGGCCTGATTGTATGGTGTCGGGAAGAGTAATGGACGAGTGGTCATAGTCTCATCTCCCTCTTAATGTTTCTTTGTAGATTCAAAGAACCCTGGAACAATAATAATTAAATAAAAAAAACTACATATCAACGATTTTTTGAGTTAAGTATGACGGTTGACACGCGTCGTATAGTGTCAAAATAATTTCCTTAAACTCAAAGAAATAATTAAAATAAAAATAGTATAGCGAGAGTAAGGGTCGATCCACAGGGAATAGGAGTTCTAAGACCCTTTCGTTCTAACTTTGACCATGAAACCTGTAAAAATAAAAAGGGGGTTTAGAGAAGTGATTTGAGTAATAAAAGAAATAATAAGGATGAAAATAAGTATTGAAAATGAATTATGGAATGAATTAGCCTCAAGCTACGCTTTGCCACGACATCCTCGATCACCGAAATGGATTTTTCTTCAACTTTCTTGCCGGTTACAGTCTACAAGGCCCAACCCTTGCAACTTACTTCTCATTGGTAAACTCGACTCCCAGGGCAATCCTTGAAATCAAGCTTTAGTTGGTTAGCTACGGCAATCGATACTAACTCAAGTCTGAATTAATGCTGGAGAAGCTCGTGCTCGGATAATCGTCTCGATGGGAATTGTTTCCGATTTTGATTCCCCTTAGTGGACCGCCACTAAGTTTGTTCTTAGGGAATTGAATTGGCTACAAGCTTTTCCTCGTCCCCAACGATGGATCTAAACCACTTCAACCCGATGCGCGCTCTCGAAATGAAACAATTGAGATTCCTAAAGATTAGGCCGATTGCCTAATCAATTTTACAGAGAATCTAAAAAAGAATTATTGAAGGAATGAAGAACTTTTCTAATCTCACGAATTTAGTCGGGTTTGGCGATGCTTTTGGCTAAAGAGGATTTAGTTAAGCATGGTTGGTGAAAAAACCATACTTAATTAAATAATGAAAGAAATGGAGAAAATGGAGAACTTTATTAAACTCAAAGGTAGAAGAGAACAATGAGCAAGTGATGATCTAACTCACCCCCAAAGTGGGGTATTTATAGTAGCTGAAAACCCTAAAAAACTAAAATGATAAATCTCAAACTTAATTTAAATTACATAAGATAATTATCCCAAGTTTGAATTTTAAAAATTAAAATCCGGGTGATATGCTATCTGATAAGCGGCTTGATAAGCTATCACTATTGTTGACGTCAGCTTCTAAAAGGTGCTGACGTGGCGCCCAGTCAGCATTCATGCCCTGATTCATGCCCATGAATCTGCCCACGACTCCAGTATTTTCTGCAGCATTCCAGCTTATTTCCAGCATCACGTAACCTGCATGAAAACAACATAAAACAGCCCAGTTAGTCCCTCAAACTTATATTTAATCGAAATAAGGACCAAAAACACAACCAAAATAAATACTCATCAACGGTCAACACCACATAGGACATTAATGTCCTTCCGTTATTGACCATTTTCAGACCGTCACGGTCAATGCGGTCTACCTAACGAAAGGGCTAAATTGGGTGTAATTTGACCTTTAAGCCAACATTATATAATGTCATATTGCTTTAGTGGTTAAGGTTTAGCTTTTATTTGAATGTCTTGGGTTCAAATCCCTCCAAATGCATAGTTTTTAATATTGACGTCATTTTGGGCTAAATTAAGCTTCAAAATAGCCGCACCAAAACGACGTCGTTTTGACTTAACGTGGACGTTAAGAGTTGATAATTGAGTGAAAATTTCAAGTCAATAACTAAATTTCAGTGTTAGATTTCCACTATTTTAAAGTTCAATGGCATTTTTGAGTCAATGACCATACTTAAGTGGTATGTGGTGTAGTTTACCAAAAAAATTACACAAGTCTGCATATTTGCACTTTAAAACCCAAATCATAAATTCATAAACCTAAATCTTAAAAAATAAGCTATAAACTCTAAACCTATGGAGCCTGGTATCATTGACTGAAATGCTTGTCAAGTAGTGTAGAAGATTAATTTTGGGTGATGGTGGTGGAAGCAAAAAGATAGAAAAAAAAAGACAAGGATTTAGAGTGGTTCAGCTTTCAAACCAAAGCCTACATCCACTACCTTAGCTTTCCCACTAAGGATTTCACTAATTCACTAAGAATTCGTCTCCTTTTTCAAGGTTTAGGGGGGAACCTTTACAACCTAGACTCACTCACCAAGCCTAGCATCCAAAGCTTACAAACCAAGCTTTGGGAAATCATTCTAACAAAAGAAAAATTCAAAGCAAACTGAAATCTCTCACTAGGTAGATTGTTTGCACAATTAAGCACTCACCCAAACCTAAAACACTTGAGCATACATTGACAAATTTAGCTCACAAGTGTTGTCTATACAAAAATTATGACAATTTGAGCACTAAGACATTTCTTAATCAAATGAATGTTGACTTGAGGATCATTAGTTGTTCCAAAAGTAATTCTAGTCATTGATGACCATTGGGGATGAATTAGAGCCGATAGAGCCTTTATTTCCCACAATAAATGTTATTCTGGGCAGGTTGGTATCGATGCATGTCTACATGTATCAGTACACCCTTGTTTGGGAAATAGTCGTTGGGCTCTGATCAGCCTTGGCGTATCGATACACTTCCAAGTGTATCGATACAACCTTGTTTGAAAATAGCCATTGAGGGTTTGAAACTCAAGCGTATCGAAATGTGTGGAAGCGTATTGAAACGTTCCTTCTCGTATCGGTACGGTACTAACGAAAACTCAAGTTTAGCTATTTGAAAACGTTTTGAATCTTTCTATTGGAAAATTTCTATAGCTGAAACCCTAAATTGTATTGAGACGGGAATATACCGTATCGATACGGTACTAATGAAAACTCAAGTTTAGCTATTTGAAAATGTTTTGAATCTTTCTAAAGTCTTATAAAAATACATCAAACATATTTTCAAGTTGTTTGGACTTAAAATAATTTTTAAAATCTTTTCAATTTAGTCCAAAACATATTTTCAGTTATTATATCAAAATAAAAATCCTAACAGTTTCCTCATTTTTATATAATAAAATGTAGAAATATATGTTTTGATATAATAATTGAAAAATATTTTGGACTTAATTGAAAAGAATTTAAAATATTCTCTAAGTCAAAAACAACTTAAAAATAAGTTTGAGGATGTTTTCAAAAGGTTTTGGCAATGTTTGAAACGTTTTTAAGTAGCCAAACTAGTGCTTTTAATGTACCCTTTTTGATACAGGCATAATCTGTATTGATACGTTTTGAAACTGCCAGAACCTGTTTCGATACGGATATGCGATGTTTCGAAACACCTTTAGGTGTTTCGATACGCCTACGTGGCAGACACGACAACGGCTAAAACCCCTAACGGCTATTTCCCAACGGCTATTTGAATTGTAGGTTGTTTCGATACGACACTAGGCGTTTTGATACAGACGTTTTGATATAGCCCACAGTGTTTCGATACGGCATATTGCATCATACTCCAACGGCTAGTTCTAAAGAAGGGCATTTCGATACAGTTATGCGTGTATCGAAACAGACATCACCAAAACTGCATTTATGATGGGAAATAAAGTCTCCAACAGCTCCAATTCAACCCCAACGTTTTTCAATAGCTACAAACTCAATTGTGAGTATAAAAGAGGCCTCCAAAAATCAAAGAAATATTAATGCTTCAATTGTCAACAACATTATGATGAAGAAATTGTCTTAGAGCTTAAATTGTATATTTTTAGTATAGACAACACTTGTGAGCCAAAACTGTCAAATTTGCTCAAGTGTTCTAGGATTGGGTGAGTGCTTAGGAGTGCAAACATCAACCTTGTAAGAGATATTTTATTTTGCCTATCTTTATCTCTTGTAGAGAGGGTTTGATCAAGCTTTGATCGTTGTAAGGGTTTTTCTCCTAAGCCTAGAAAAAGAGACGAATCAATTAGTGGAATTGGTTGTGAAATCCTTAGTGGAAAGCTAAGGTAGTGGATGTAGGTGCTTGTTAGAAAGCCGAACCACTCTAAATTCTCGTGCCTTTTATTTTTTAGCTTCCACACCTCAATCACCCAAAAATCCAACTTATCCACCACTTGACTAACTACTAAATCGGTTGAAGGAAATCGAGCCTATCAAGCCCAACATAAAACTAACTTGAAAATTTGTTTTTGTGATTCTCTCCCTTTGAAAAATAAATTTTGAATAAGAGTTTAAAAATTAAAGATAGTTAAAACTCCCCCTTATTCACTTGAAAATTCAATTTTTCAAACCATTCTTCCATTTTTTGTTATATCAAAAAAAAGTAAGTCCATAACAATGGAGAGTTTAAAGCAAAGTTAACAATTTAAAAACTTTTTTTAAAATGGCTTCCTCTTCCTTCTTCAAGTGATCTTCCTTGTGTGTGTAGAGCTCCTCGTTAATTTTATCATTTGTCGATCAATGCTCCATCACACCTAAAACAAGAAAATCAAGTAATTTATGGTATCCAAATTGCTTTGGATCTATATGCATTAGTAGTACAAACTTTAGTCCCATTAGGAATCGATTTTACAATATCATTCTTTTTATTTGAAGTAATTAATCCTTTTGGGACCCAAATACTTCTAAAATATTTACCGTTCAAAAATCTAGGGGCACTAGATTGTCTTTGATAAAAGTTTTATTTGTTAAAGTTCTCTTTTCTTTCAAAGCTCTTACAAATTAAATCTTTTTTCTTTCTTAAGATCATCTATTTCCTTTTGATGATCTTTTTCCATAGTTTGATTCAAATTTTGTAAATTTAAAGCATTAAGTTCAAAATCTTTAAATTTTGATTTAAACTCCAAATTGATTTTCAAAAGCAGATCATTTTCGATTTTTAGCTTTGAAATTAACTTTTTATTTTTTGAAAATGAAGACTTAAACTCAAAAACCAATTCGGCATAATCTTGTAACTCATCGAAAGTATAAGAATTTAAATTAGACGAGTTAGAAGTTATCTCTCTCTCTTGGAGGGTCATTAAGCATAAGTGGGCTACCTCATTGTCGGTGGAGTCTTCTTCATCACTCCATGTTGACACATATGTTTTCTTTGAAGATGATCCATTTTTGTTGAAGCGAGGGCAATCATGTTTTGTGTGGCCTTGCTTCTTACGTTCAAAGCTCTTGTAGGGATCCTTCATCTTCTCTTTCAAAGCTCTTACAAATCAAATCTTTTTCTTTCTTAAGATCATCTATTTCCTTTTGATGATCTTTTTCCATAGTTTGATTCAAATTTTGTAAATTTAAAATATTAAGTTCAAAATCTTTAAATTTTGATTTAAACTCCAAATTGGTTTTCAAAAGCAGATCATTTTCGATTTTCAGCTTTGAAATTAACTTTTTATTTTTTGAAAATGAAGACTTAAACTCAAAAACCAATTCGGCATAGGCTTGTAACTCATCGAAAGTATAAGAATTTAAATTAGACGAGTTAGAAGTTATCTCTCTCTCTTGGAGGGTCATTAAGCATAAGTGGGCTACCTCATTGTCGGTGGAGTCTTCTTCATCACTCCATGTTGACACACATGTTTTCTTTGAAGATGATCCATTTTTGTTGAAGCGAGGGCAATCATGTTTGGTGTGGCCTTGCTTCTTACATTCAAAGCTCTTGTAGGGATCCTTCATCTTCTTTTTTAATTCATGTCTTGAAGATTTTTCCATTTTGTTCTTCATGAATCAAGTGAACTTCTTGAAGAGATCGGTCATCTCTTCATCCCCATTTTCCTCCTCACTTGAATCTTCTAGATGGCTTGTGGAGGAATTAAGAGCAATAATATTTAGATTTCAATATATTGCTCTTTAATCTTCTTCTCCTTCTCCCTTCTCAAGGGTTTAGACATCAACTCATGGGTAAGAAGAGGCCCAACTAGCTCATCAAGCTTGAGCTCCTTTAAGTTCTTGGCTTCAATAATAGTCGTCTTCTTGCATACTCTTGATGTCTTCATCCGGGTTCATCTTGAAGTTTTCATACTCAAGGATTAGAAGACCGATCTTGGTCTCATTTACTTTATTTGTTCTCTCGTATGTGACTTCAAGCTTGTCTCATACTTCCTTGACATTCTCACTAGAAGACACCTTTGCATATTCGTCCAAGCCCAAAGCACAAAAAAGAATGTGTAAGGCCTTGCAATTTATCTCCATCTTCTTGCGATCATCTGCACTCCATTCTGCCTTGCTTCGTTGTGGCATGAACGGTCCATCGGGAACTATATCCCAAAGATTATATTCATTTGCTCTCAAGAAGAGCATCATCTTATTCTTTCAATAGGCATAATGTTGATAGTTGAAGAAGGATGGTTTGTCAATGGATTGCGCCATGAAAACCGGTTGATAGAATGGTTGATCGAACATGTCTGGATCGCCTCAATAGGATGTTAATCCTCTCGATTGAGCCTCACTCTGATACTAATTATGGAGTTCGATATCCTCAACCGAAATACTTGTTATGTGGCGGAGAAGATTAATTTAGGGTGATGGTGGTGGAAGCAAAAGGATAGAAAAATAAGACAAATGTTTAGAGTGGTTCCGCTTTCAAACCAAAGCTTACATCCACTACCTTAGCTTCCCCATAATTTATTTCACCAATTCACTAAGAATTCGTTCACTTTTCAAGGCTTGTGAGGAAACCTTTACAACCTAAACTCATTCACCAATCCTAGCATCTAAAGCTTATAAACCAAGCTTTGGGAAATCTCTCTAACAAGAGAAAAATCAAAGCAAACTGAAATTCCTCACTAGGTAGATTGTTTGCACAATTAAGCACTCACCCAAACCTAAAACACTTGAGCATACAATGAGAAATTTAGCTCACAAGTGTTGTCTATACAAAAATTATGACAATTTGAGCACTAAGGCATTTTTTAATCAAATGAATGTTGACTTGAGGATCATTAGTTGTTCCAAGGTGCTTGAAGGGTCCTTTTATCTTTCCAAAAGTAATTCTAGCCGTTGATGACCATTGGGGATGAATTGGAGCCATTGTTTGGGAAATAGTCGTTGGGCTCTGATCAGCCTTGGCGTATCGATACACTTGGTAGTGTATCGGTACAGCCCTGTTTAAAAATAGTCGTTTGGGTTTGAAACTCAAACGTATCGAAACGCATGGAAGCGTATCTAAACGTTCTTTCTCATATCGGTACAAATAAGCCTATACCAGTACGTTTTTAGCTACTAAAAATTTCTATTGCTAAAACTCTAAATTGTATCGATACAATTATATACCGTATTAGTACAATATTGATGAAAACTCATGTTTAGCTATTTGAAAACGTTTTGAATCTTTCCAAAGCCTTATAAAAACACATCAAACATATTTTTAAGTTATTTGGACTTAAAATCATTTTTGAAATCTTTTCAATTTAGTCCAAAACTAATTTTCAATTATTATATCAAAACAAAAATCTTAACAAAACCCTATAACCTAAATCTTTAAATTGTAAACCATAAAACATAAATCCCTAAATCTTAAACCCTAAGTTAAATTTATAACTCTAAAAATTTAAAAAATATATGTAAATTAAAAATTATACAACATGTATATCAAAGTTTTTTTAATGAAAGAAATGAAATTTAATTTCATAGTTTCAAAAAATTTAAAATAAAAGATCTAAAAATTAATGGGTAAACTACAATGAATGTCACTCAATTATGGGTAAGCTTGAGCTCCTTTAAATGTTACATTTGAAGATGATCCAGTTGAAGTTGACTGTTGAACTAACGGGTTAATAAAATATAGGATAAATTTTACCACAATACCACGTACTACTCAATTATAGTCACTGACTCGAAAATATCACTAAACTTTTAAATGGTGCAAATCTAATACTGAACTTTAATTTTTGACTAAAAAATTCCACCCAGTCGTTAACTCTTAAATAGAGGTGACAATTTGACCCGAGACCCAAACCGATTTTACCCGATCCGAGAGCCAATATTGACCCGAACATGATGATCTGAACTTGATCCGAAACCCGAAAAAAGTCAAATAGAACCGAAATTGACCCGATTTTTAGTTGAACCAATATGGATCCGATTCGATTTTCATCCGAACCGAACAACCCCGAACCAATTTTCAAATGAACCAAATGTACCCAAACCGAAGGCAACCCGAAATAAAGAAAAGATACTAAAAAATAAAGGGTAAAATACTGAAAGCATCACTCAACTTAGGTCATTTGACCTATTTTAGTCACTCAACTTTCAAAAAGCTCAATTTACTCATTAAACTTACTTTTTGACCTATTTTAATCACTTTAGATTATTTTATTACTAATATTTAGGTATGACATGTAATATTTTATTATTATTATTAAATATAAAAAATAATTTAAAATAAAAATAAATTATATTTTATTTATTAATAAATAAAAAATAATTTAAAATAAAAACCCTAACTCAAACACCCCAAATATCCTATATCCCAAACATCCAAACTCTAAAACCAACTCCTCCCCCCATTCCATAGTTTGGGTGCCAACTCCCGCCGCAATTTTTTTTAGTGTTAATTGCATTATTCTTAACAGACTTTGGTTAGTTATTTTCGTTCCTTTTTTTAAAATATGAACAGAGTGGTGCTTGTGTTTTCTAATGATGAAAAAGAAGAGGTTTTGTTAATGTTGGTGCAGTTTGTTTCAATTTGTTTCACAGCAGCATTATTCTTGTTAATTATTTTCTTTGTTGTTGTTTTTAATACCGTCTCAAACTATTATTTTCATGATGAAAAAGATGAGACGGTTTGCTTTTCTTGATTTCCACTACAATTTGTGGGAAAAGAATGCTTAAGTGATGGTTCGAAAATGAATATATTTTTGAGAGGAGTAGCTGGTGATGGGATGTTACTGATTTGCAAGCATGTCACTGCCTGGAAATTTAATTTGTCTAATGTTGGGATGCCGATGGTTTCTGTTTTAAGTAAAAAAAAATGGGTGGACTAAGCCACAGAAGCCAAGGAGGGGTAATGAGTTGGCGGCAGTGGGCGATGGCACCGACGGCGGCGGACGATGTTGTCGGCGACGGCAAAGGGAGTGGTGGTCGCCAGTAAAGGTTGAAGAATTTGGGTGTTTGAAATTTGGGATATTTGGGGTGTTTGGGGTTAGGGTTTTTTATTTTAATTTTTTTATTTATTAATAAATAAAATATAATTTATTTTTATTTTAAATTATTTTTATATTTAATAATAATAAAATATGACATGTCATACCTAAATGTTAATAAAATAATTTAAAGTGATTAAAATAGGTCAAAAAGTAAAGTTTAATGAGTAAATTGAGTTTTTGAAAGTTCAGTGACCAAAATAGGTCCTAGAGCAAAGTTGAGTGATGATTTCAGTATTTTACTCAAAAATAAATAAAGATTTGATGTCAATTGTCGCACAACTCACCAAAAAGTCAAATATATTAGATTTATAAAGTCATATATGGGTGTAAAAACTGATGCGGCCTGAAAATCTAACTAAAACATATCGATCTCTTATTTAACCGATCTTGACCCAGCTCGATATTAATCAACCCAAAAAGCAATCGAACTGATGTGATACAATTCAACCCAATACCCGAATCACTGTAGACCCGAACTAAACCAAAATAAAATATAGTCAAAATCGAACTAAAATGACCCGAACTGAAACTCGACCAAAACGACCCGATTACCACCTCTACTCTTAATGTCACAGTTAAATCAAAACGATGTTGTTTTGGTGAGGCTATTTTGAAGCCTAATTTAGCTCAAAATAACATCGTTTTACTGGAGGGAAAATATTAAAACCATGAACTTAGAGAGATTTGAAGCCAGGACATTCAAATATAATAGATAATCCTTAACCCTCAACCAACTTGACATTTGTAGAAATAGATGAAAACAGAAGGCTTTTTCTATTATTTGATATATCAAAAGATTACAACAAGAGACTCTTTTATAGAGTCTTTTAGGAGTTCGACTAGGATAAGTATTCCTAGTACAAAATAACTTCTAACTCTATATTAGATTAGAGATAACTTTAGACTAATTAGGACTTTAATTCTAACCTCTTTACCTAATAAATATAGATAAGTACTAACTCTTAGGAGATTTAATCCTAATCTATGTAAAAGCCGAAATATCCTACAACATTATATAATGTTTTACTACAAATATTATATATCTCAAATCACTTGAGATCATTTCGAATAAATAATACAATAAATAATATTAATATATAAAAATATAAAATATATTATTTACATACATACATATATCAATATATTAGTAAAAATATATTATTTTTTATATTTTTTTATATTATTAATAATATAAATATATTAATTTTAAAAAAACCAAATATTCATAAAAATAGTATTATTTATATTATTAATAATATATAAACAAATCCTAAACTTAAACTACTTACCCACAAATCCTAACCCTAACCATCAAGCATAAACCCTAAATCTTAGAGTTTAGGTTTTAAAATTTAGGGGTTTTTATATATTATTTTTTATGAATATTTTAGGCTTCTTTTTTAAAATAATATATCTATAAATAATATATAAAAAATAATATAATATATTTTTATTTAAATTATATAAGTTTATCCATTTGGTTCAATGAATTTATTTTATAAAAAATAATACTATAAATAATATTAATATATAACTAATATAAAATATATTATTTGCATATATATCAATATATATAAATAAAAATATATTATTTTATATATTATTTATAATATAAATTATAAATATATTATTTTTTAGAAAAACCAAAAATATTCATAAAAATAACATATTATATTGTAAATAATATAAAAAAAATTAAACCACAAAGTCCAAATCCAAACCTCAAACCTTAAGGTTTAAATTTTATGTTTGTGATTTAGGTTTTTTATATATTTTTTATAATTTAAATATATTATTTTTATGAATATTTTGAGATTTTTAAATAATATATAAAATAATAATCTTTCATTTATATATATTGATATATATACAAACAATATATTATATATTTTTTTATATATTAATATTATTTATAATATTATTTATTTTATACAATAATTTGTATTAATCTCAAGTGGTTTGTGATATATAATATTTTTGGTAAAACATTATATAATATCACGTTGGTTCAGTGGTTAAGGCTTAGCCCTTATATTTGGATGTCTTGGGTCCAAATCCTTTCAAGCGCTTGGTTTTAATATTTTTTCCTCCAGCAAAACGACGTTGTTTTGGGCTAAATTAGGCTTTAAAATAACCGCACCCAAACGACGCTATTTTAATTTAGCGAGGACCTTAAGAGTTAATGACGAAATTGCATTTTCGAGTCAAAAAATTAAAATTCAGTATTAGATTTGTACTTTTTTAGTGCTTGATGGCATTTTCGAGTCAATGATCATAGTTAAGTGGTAGAGGGTGTAGTTTACCCTAATATTTCATATAGATTTTAATAGAGAAAGATGATACTTGTTATTATGGGTGTAAATAAACTAAGCTTGAATGAATAAAACTATGTTCGTATTCGTTTGTTTATTTTTAAAGGTGTTCATGTTCATGTTCATGTTCGGTTCATGTTCGTTTATTTATTTTTTAAGGTGTTCGTGTTTGTTTACGTGTTCGGTTTAGTATTCGCAAACACGCTTGTTTAAGTGTTCGTGAACGTGTTTATTTAAGTGTTCACGAATGTGTTTATTATTCGTTCGCGAACATGTTCGTTTTTATGTTCAAAAATATTAACTGAATTAACAATAAATAAAACAAAAATGACAAAATAAAACTTACATTTCAACTTTAATTTATATAACATTCTTAGCAAGAACAAAAAGTAATATTTAAAAACACCCACACGCATTTTAACTTATAAACGAGCTTATAAACAATCTTGTTTTTGAACATAAACGAACCGAATACATATATGTTTGTTTATTAAACGAACATAAAAAATTTGTTCATACTCATTTATTTAACTTAATAAACGAATATTATACGAACAATTCGTCGAATATTATGTTCATTTAGACTCATATTTGTTATGTAAACAGCCGGCCAAAAGTCAATATAGTTGTTGGGAAAAGACGGGTCTTGTTGAGGGGTCCAACACGTAGTCAACCGACACAGGTCTGAACAGTGAAGGGAGAGCAAAAGGCAGTTTCAAATTTACGCAGGAGGTGAGGTGAGAGAGAATCTTTCTTTGGGGGTCTAAAGTCGCCGGAGTTGGATGCTTTCACCGTTTCCATCTTCGGCAGAGATGCTGAGAGCCACACACCTGTTCGGTAGGAATAGTGACCACTCTTATCTACTCGCCACGCGTCTTCTTCAGCTGTCAGCTGTTAAGTGTCAACCCTTCTTCGCCTCCCAGTTTCACCACCCATTTATCAGCGTCCAATAAGAGAGTGATTACCGTATGATTTAAAAAAGATAATGCATGATTGTACCAAAAATATATGCTCTTCCATCCTTGGAACTTGAAACATCTATAAATCAAAGATTAAAGCAGAGAAAATACAAGAAAGAGGCATAATTAACGGAGCAAATATCACGGCAGTAGGGCGTAGGCACAGAGGCAGCAGCAGGCAATCCCAATAATTATTTCCCACGCCTTACCGACACCAATCATGATGTCCTTCAACCTCTTTTGCTTCTCCTACAAGCATTCCACATCGCGTTTGACATGCTTTCCCTCTCTCTTTCCACTTAGATTACAAGTCATTATTTTAGTCCACTCCCCATTGTGCGCCATCTTTGAATAGAGTAACAAGAGATTTAGCTTTTATAACCATCACTTCCCAGTTCCCACATAAGCCAACGAAAATGCAAGCTGATGCCGGCGACCGGCGTTTGGTCCGAGTCCCGGGAACAATGGCGTCGTACCCACCACCTCAACTCACCGACCCACTTTCATGTCCTAGGTGTGATTCAAACAACACCAAGTTCTGCTACTACAACAACTATAACCTCTCTCAGCCTCGCTACTTTTGCAAGTCGTGCCGTCGTTACTGGACTCAAGGCGGAACTCTGCGTAACGTTCCTGTTGGTGGCGGAACCCGAAAGGCTTCCAAGCGCTCTCGATCTTCTTCTGAGACTTGTTCCTCCAACGTGACGCATGAAGCCGAGTGTTTGACTAGGGATGCCAACCCTGCCTCGGTTATGACTGGAACCGGGGTTAAACCTGAAATGGATTTCACTTCATACTTGGAACTTGGTGACCACGAGGTTGGTGCTGGTTTAGGGTTTGATGGGGTTTGGGGTGGTTTCAATACATGGCAAGCAACAACCGAATTTGAAGGGTTGGTGGATGGTGGTCAGGGCTTGCAATTCAGCATCAGGGAAAGGTTTGAACTTTGAAGTGAAAATGATGGAATTTATCCATTTTGAGACAAACGGTTTCCTCTTTTACTGTTTATTGTCTTTTGTGTAGCATTCGGAGAGGTTGGTGGTTCATACTTCATAGTGTATAATAGAAGGTGACTGCTGATCAAGGAGTCACCATTCAAGCAGTTGGTTTCAAGGTTCATAGATGACTATGTTATTCTTCCACATTTTGCTCTGTCAACGAATTTATTGTGCGGGAAGTGGTTGTATTTGTTTTGATCCCAACACCGCCACATTTTATTTTTCTTTTCGGCTTTTTTCCAACAAATCTTAAATTTAGTTCAATTTTTTTCTAAGGAATAGAGGAAAGTGTTTCTGGTTATTTTAAATTTTATGATCTAAAAATAATAAGAAAGAACAAAAATAGCAAATTAACTAATTGATCATACATGCTTGCTCTTTTTTTGGGCTCTACTAAAGCTTTTTTTTTGACAAATGGGCTCTACTACAGCTTGGCATTGCCGATAAAAGCCATTGAAATATATGTCCATTATGAATCCATGGGCCACTGCTCTCCCTTCGTAGTCACACGGAAGTCGGATCCTATAAATGAGACGAGATAGATTACGAGTGATAGACTCGACTCAAGTTCTTGACGAGCCGAACCGAGTTATTTAATACCTGACTCGAAAAGCTCACGAACTACTCGAAAATATAATATAATTTTTGTTTTTTATAATTTAAAATATAAATTCTTAAACTTAAAAACCCTAAATATAAGTATTAAACCCTAAAATCTAAATCATAAATTCTAAATCCAACCTAAACCTCTAAACCCTAAACTAACACCATAAACCCTAAAATTAACAAGCTTGAGTTTACACAACTTGTGTATCTAAGTTTTTTCTTCATAGAACTTTAAATGAGACATAACAGATGAAGAGTTACTCGAGTCCAATGCGGTCAAAGATCGATCAACACTTGACTCAATCAGGCTCGAATCAAGCTCGAACTCGACTCAAGTTCTAAACGATTTGAGCTCAGATTTCTCATGCTCGTTAAAAATTACTCAAACTCGAATCGAAATCTTAATTAGTCGAGCCGAGCTTAGCACTACTCGAGCTCGACTTGGCTCGTTTACACCCCTATTTGTAGGACTGAAAAATGGAATGCCATCAATGATGGCGTGGATTTACTGTCTATAGATGAGGAGAGAGATGGTAATAATGGATTTGTGGCAGTGGCAGATCATAATTCTTTTAAGGCGGACACAAGTTAAAATATTTTTGAAGGTGAACACAAATTATAAAAAGTTAAATTTTAGGTAGATACAAATTATAAAAATTAAGAAAATTAAAGTTAAATATGTAAACTTTAAAGTGAGCATAATGTCATGAAATTATTATCTTTTTTCTCCAAAGACATTTCAATATGAAAAGATGTGCAACGTTACCACTTTATATTCTCAAGATTAAACTTTTCCATTCTAATAATGTAGGATTCTCCGTCTCTTTTTAAGCGTGACATTCTCTACCGCTCAATCTCATGATGCTCTCGTCAAGAGTCAACTACACTCATCGTGACGGGCCATTGTCAGAATTATTCACTCTGCCCTCCCCGCTTATGCATGCTCAATGTGAAATCGAGCTATCAAAGGATAACTTCGATATCATTTGTCACGAGATCATTAATCTTTTCTCAAAAGACACATTTGATAATATATGCAATGCTACTGCTTATATACCTTAAGAACTTTATTTTTTTGTGTGTTATTAATGTCCTCCCTTCTTCTCATACATGACAATAAACACACTCAATCATACATACGAATCCGTCATTGGTTTGTGGGATGAATCAATGGAACAAGGATAGATAGTTTCAAGAGCCCATTTTGGGTGTGTGTAACCCCCTAGACCCGCCTATGCGTTACAACGGATCCTAGGAAGTCACATTAGGGTCACTAGAGCGACCCACTATAAGATTTGAAATAAACATATAGTTAAACCTTTAAAATCATAAAACAAATATCTGATTTAAAATACAATTTCAAAAATCGTTCAAAACGATAAAACAATTATGATACCAGTTGCGGAAATAAGTTTCAGACTCATTTGTATAATACAAACACGACACACATGCCCCCTAGTTACACAGATACCATACTCCCTGACGAGCCGAAGAAACTCCCATACCGACGTTGATAGGTGCAACTTGTCTGATCTTTTATCATGAGATGGTAAAAAACAACATGAGCTTGGGAAAGCTCAGTAATACAGAACTACCAAAAGATGCTATAAGCTCATGCAGACATATGGTAGGCATAACATTTTCATGATGATCCAAGAAGTGGCAGTCCTCTTTTACTTTCCGTTATTTCAGGGTAATGTTATACTTGAGAATAATGGCACTTGTTCTTTATTCACTCATCGAGTAACAGACGAGAATTTTACAAGCTGGTAGATTACAAAGATAGAAACAACGAATTTAATGTCTAGTGTGTCCCAAATAGGTGCATATCAAACAGGCATAAATGCATACCAATCATATCATGAGAACACATAACAATTCAATGCAAATGTTCAAGTACATACAAAGGTTTACTAGTAATTACCCTCCAACCTTACACCAATATGCAGTCCCCCAGAACTGCATCCATAAGGACTTACCCTAAGCCCGATGGGCATAGGTGCCACCTAAGGGGATGCCTTAGGTCCATAAGGACTTACCCTAGGCCCGATGGGCATAGGTGCCACTCAAGGGGAGACCTTGAGTCCATAAGGACTTACCCTAGGCCCGATGGGCATAGGTGCCACTCAAGGGGAGACCTTGAGTCCATAAGGATTTACCAGCTTGATCAGGGCTGTACCAACAAAGACTTCATAACATAACCCAACAGTATACCCCAGATAGTAATCAATGTTCAGATTCCAGACATGGGTAACAGAATACATGTGACAGATATATTTTATTCAGAATATCAGAAACGGAAGAATTCATGCTTTTGACAGATAAATGGGCATACTATTGAACAGAGCAGACATTTTTAGCATTCATCGTGCAAACAGATTGTACCATCATAGGTCAAACTAACAGATCATGCTAACAAATTCATCAAACATAATATTATTCACGATTAAATAATTATACAATCCATTCAACAGAATGCATCACACATGGAACACACTAGGTGGGACAGATCTTTTCTTGGAGATACTTGGCATTTACGGAAGAGAACATATTAACTTTTGACAGTTGAACGGATCTTTGAAACAAGGCCCCTATTAAAAGAGGGGTTTGTACTAACGATTCAAACCAGATAGTCAGGAGATGATACATCAAGATCTTGAGAGTTTAGACATATCATGAGTGATTTAGCCAGCTAAGCCTACCAGGGGCATTATGGTCATTTTATCATACACTGCATTTTGGTAATTTATACTAACATGGCGTAAACAGTGGCTCAGAAATTCTATTTTGCTCATCCAGTTTTCAACCAGGCATTTAGGGATTTCTACGTCAAGATCTTTCATGATATCAGATACATTCAGGGCTATTTTGATTACTTGGGCCAACGAGGGCATTTTGGTCATTTAACTATCAGGGGTGATTTGTAATTTAGCCCAATAATGATGAAATGACGATTTGTAATATTTAAGATTCCCAGAAGTTTATCGGGCCTCCAAAACCATTCGAACTAACATATCCCTTCTAAAGTATCCGGCTGTATCGTATATCTGAACGGTTGCTTTCATATTTCATCACTGGACTTGTCGCGGAGTAGTCGAAATTATATTCTGTGCAGAAAAACTTCCATCCTCATATTAATATCAAGAGAGATTGATATACCAGAGTCATACTTCAACCCTTAGGGGCATTTCAACCATTTTCAAGTTTATTGACATATCTAGAATTTTATCAGAGGTAATTTACTTATTCCAATCATGGGGGTATTTCGATCATTTTGATATTCGAGATGTCCATCATTACTGTCAATTGGACCATTTGTAATATTTCAATCATTTAAGTACTCGTAGGTGTTTCAGCCATTCAAGAAATTTCGGTACCTCCAACCACTTCTTTCATTTCAAAACTCAAGGGTTTATCCATCCTTCCAATTAATTACAAAACCTCGATGTCCGAGAATACTTTATCCCTTTTTGTCAATACAATCATTCCGATTAATTTAACCATAATAGTATTTCCAGTACTTTTAGTCATTTCCGTCAATTTAGTATTTTGAGTCGCTTGAACAATTTAGAGGTACGAATAGTTTCTCGTAAATATATATTCAGGGATTCATTCTAAATTCAAGGAAATCTAACACCTTACAATCTCGAAGGTTTAAATCTTGTTATCATAACTTTACAAGTAGATCGAGGTTTCCAGATGAATCGAGTTGTTTTACCATATCCATTGTAGATTTCTAGATCGCTTCCAATTCCAAGGGTATTTTAGTCATTCTCATACCTCATGGGTATTTTCGTAATTTTATATCCAAATATTTTTAACATTTGATCACTTGACACCAATAATCGGATTTAAAGAATAATTGCCTTATTAATTATTTATTGAACTCCAAGTCCTTACTTTTATTAACTTTCTCGTTCGAGCATTTTGATCTTATCCATGTTGTCTTACTCAATTTCGTATCCAGTTTGACTTAAACAGAGCTAACATCACTACTCATCATATTGATGCATGCATTTATCGAATACCAACATGTTCATAAGGCATACTAGAGGTAGTGGTGTATTACCTTTAATCCTTGCTATATCGGTCAACCATGGTACTCTATTCGATCACTCTCGAACCTGAATGCGACGTCCTCTTCATCCCGAATACAAGGAACTTCGAATACCTTCAATCGCACAAAAATCCAATTTCAGTCCTTAATCACATTGCTCATAACTGATTATTAAAATACATAAGCAGACTAAAGTTTCAAGGTCCAATTTGGAGGCTTTCAGGTTAGAATTTCACGAAACGGGCTTCAAAATCGGACTCAGGACGTCGAAAAACATAAAATAGGACTTTTCTGGAATTTTTGACTTTTTGGTCAAAGTCAACGGTCAACGGGCAGGTCAACGGTCAACGCTGACGTAAGCAATCAAAGTCAACGCTGACGTCACTGGTTGACCGGGTTGACTCAGCGAGTTGACTCACTGGGTTGACTCGGGCGAGTTGACTCACTGGGTTGACTCGGGCGAGTTGACTCACTGGGTCGGGTCAGTCAACGGGTCGGTTACACGGGTTTGGGCTAAAGGCCATTGGGCCTTACACGGGTCGACCCATTTCCTAAAACTAATAGGCCTGACCCAATTCAATGGGCCAAGCCGGTTCTGTTTGGTTGGGTTCAGACCGGTTTAGGCCGGTTCGCTCACCTAGCGTTACCATCTCGCCGGACGATCGCCGGAACAGTCGCCGGAAGCCCCCAAACGCACCTGTTTCGACGGAAATCATGAAACATCAACCTATAATCCAACCCAAACATCAATAATACCAAAAATATGTCGGAAATCCTCGAATTTTACCTAAAATGCCAAGGGGCGACCGGAGAGTGATGTAGCTCCGACGAGGTGCTAAACGGCAGCGAGCGGATGAGCAACCGGTAGGGTTTTGTTCACCTCGCGATGGGGAGCTTGCTCAAGGCGACGACACGGCGAACGGACTCCAATCGGCACCGGGATCGTGGAAAAACAGTGGCGACGGAGGCTTGGGTCACTGCCGAACCTTCAACCCAAGTTTTGACGGCAAACGACGGCTCGTACCTGCGCGTGAAGGCTGAGGGTTTTGTCGGGCTGCGACGACGCTTCCGATGGCTGGGGCGGTGGTGACCACCGATCGGCGGTGGAGGAGATCGGAGGTGGCGACGGGATGGGTTAGGTGAGAGATGCATGAAGAAGACAAACACCATCAGATTCGAAGGGTCAACACTAGGTAGGTGGGGAGTCATACCCTCATTTATTTTTTTTGATAACCCAAAACATAACAGCTAAAAACAAATCGTGCTAAACTAAGACCAAAAGTGACCTTAGCTTAGTTGGCAAGGGCTTGGTTTATCAAGCAAGGGGTTAAGGGTTCAAAACCCCACAACAACACCATGTCTTTTTTTTCTTTTCTTTTCTTTTCACCTTTCCTCCTTCTTTTTTTTTGCCTTAACAAATTAGGGGTGTTACAGTGTGTGTTTCCTCCTCTTAGTTGGGCTTCAACAATTTCAGCCTAACCCCATTCTATGACGCTCTATAGAGTAGCATGTTTCATGAAGGCTGAAACTCGAAAGTTGAAACAAACCATGTTATTGGTATTGGCACGTGCTTTTGAGTATCAGATCCATAGAAAGTCAGCCACACCATTTATTTATTTATTTATTTATCTATCTATTTATGCACCAATTACTTCAAAATAAATAAAATAAAGTGAAATGAAATGAAGTAAGAGGGGCAGTACCAAAGTATATGCATCTAGATTCTAGGTTAACACTAGCTTGGTTGGCCGCCCATACTGCCTTTAATTTGTTTTTTTTATTTGGCCAAACTGCTTTTAAGTTTTTAATTAGACTCGTAATTAATTTTTATAAATAAGGAAGAAATTAAATAAAAGTTTACAATTTTCCTAAAAAAAGCTTACATAATTTAAACTACATTAATCACCCTAACTTATCATTACCCTATAATCATCGAATGATAAAAATAAAATCAAGAACATAATAATAAAAATTAAAATTTTGTTTTAAACAACAATGACTTCAATGGATATTTTCGGATTTTAGTGATCAAGGTACAAATATTCGAAAAGTTAAGTGACCATTAGGTTTAGTTTACCAAAAACTTAACGATAGATTTACAGTTTTGT
Organism: Hibiscus trionum; assembly: GCA_030270665.1. NCBI lineage: Eukaryota > Viridiplantae > Streptophyta > Magnoliopsida > Malvales > Malvaceae > Hibiscus > Hibiscus trionum. Next base: position 13,079,320 of record BSYR01000024.1, on the reverse strand, counting down.
TAATTATTTTAAAAAGAAAACATGAAATTTGAAGTCGTTGTCCCCACGCAGTGCATGGCCTTCACGTGGCTGGCGCGAAATTTTAAACCCTTCATTTAATACCATTATATTATATTATAATATAACATATTTACGGTTTTGAACGCCGTTGTTATTCTGTGGATATCATTCTAAATTTACGAATTGACCCCTTCCTTTCGTATTTATGCAATACTAATACAAATCCTAAAAAGGAATTCGAGGTTTAAAATTTTCATTATTAGCTTGTTTTTATTAAATTTAGCTGCATAATTTTTTAATTAGAGATAAAAGAGTAACGTTTTTATTACTTTCTTTCCATTTTTTTATTTTGTTTGAAATATATGTCCAATTTTAACCCCCAAAAGTTCCAAAACCAGCATTAAAATGCAATGTCAATGGCAGAAATGTTATTTTCACGAAATTGAAAGCTAAATTCGACCGAGAGTGCATTGTAAGATCCTTGTAGTGAAGATTGAAGTTTGAAGAAAGCCCCACGCGACGCGCGCGCGTTAACAAATTTTAACGTACTGTATTTCAATGTTTACTTTTCTTAAAAACCTGAAAATCGAACTGGCCTTTGTTATTTAATGTTTTCCCATTATTGGAGCAAAACAAAACTAAAGCTACTTCAGTTATGTTTTATTATTTCTTTTTTTCATTTAGAAAATCTGAAAGAATCCATTTGCTTATCTGTTCTTTGAATTGAAGACGAACAGAAAGGACTGCAAAACAAAACAAGGTTATTATTAGTCGAAAAGAACAGTAAAGAGAAGAAGGAGAGATGGGGGAAACAGATCATCATCACCACCCACCGCCACCGCAAGTCGTCGCTCCACCGCCGGCCGCGCCGCCGAATCTAGCGCTTTCAAGGGGACCTACTTGGGCTCCTGCTGAACAACTCCATCAGCTTCAATACTGCATCCACTCCAACCCTTCTTGGCGTCAGTTTCTCTTCTTTATTTGCTCTGTTTTTGTCAACCATTTATCCTTTGATTTGAAGTTTTTACGTTAAAGTTTACTTTTTTTTATGGGTTCTTTTCGTTAAACACTTTAAGCAACTTCTATGTATAATCTGTTTCACCTAAACTAGTATGATTCTATGCATATTTCCGGATATTCGGACTATTCAGGTATACGCACGACTATAATCCTTGGAATATATGAAAAGAGATTATTCTTTTTTATGTATTCTCGTATCCGATATCCATTTTAAAATATTGGTATTAGACAAATAGACACTCATTTTCTAGTCCGGATAACGGAGCTGAAATCTTTTGTGGTTAATCTCAATTCTCACGATATCAACTTGTTTAACAGCTCAAGCGCTTCTACTGGCTTTCCAGCACTACATTGTGAATCTTGGAACAACTGTCTTGATCGCAAATACTTTCGTGTATCGAATGGGTGGCCATCATGTATGTTTTATGAACCGTGTAGATAAATTCAATAGTGATTTCATTTTGTGATGGGATTGATGTCATTTTTTTTTATCTCAATCCTTTGTATGCTATGGACAGGGAGATAAAGCCCGGGTCATTCAAGTGTTGTTGTTTATGTCGGGCATTAATACACTGCTCCAAACGCTTATGGGATCGAGACTTCCCACGGTGATGGGTGTTTCATTTGCATACACCTTACCGTTGTTGTCAATCATCAATGATTATACCGATGAGGCCTTCGCATCTGAGCACGATGTATGTAAACTTGGTTTTAATTTGTCTCTAATAATTTTCTTATATCTTGGAACTGACGGTGTATAACATATAACTAAGTCGATGTACATGTTCGATAGATTTGTTCATTGCTTGTATAGTCTTCCTATAGTCCTTGCGCATCATTGTCTATGACCTTATTTCTTAATGACTATGATCCGGGTGCTTTCTTATGCAGCGGTTTGTTCATGGTATGAGAACCATTCAAGGATCACTAATTGTTTCTTCATTTGTCAACATCATCCTCGGGTATGGCAGGGCGTGGGGGGAGCTGACAAGGTAATATCGAATGTAGTTTTTAGTTTTCAAGTATCAAGCTCCTCCACTGCTTGTCAATTACAGGCTTATAGCTTAAGATGTTTGTTTGGTTCTCATCACTGATTTTTCTAATAGCTTTCTCTTTAACCTCTTCTTCTCTAGATTCTTTAGTCCCATAGTTGTTGTGCCGGTGGTTTCCCTAGTCGGTCTCGGTCTGTTTTCAAGAGGCTTCCCATTGGTAATTTTCTTTGAACACTTCTTTGCTTCATTGGGGCTGATAATATTCCAAAACGAACTGTGCTTTGATGCAATTAACTTATGATACAGCTCGGTAATTGTGTGGAAATCGGCCTGCCTATGCTGATTCTGCTGGTTATTTCTCAACAGGTGAATATAAATTACCGTGAGCATTATGTCGTGGACTAAGATTCTTCTTTATTAATTTGACAATAATACATGTTTGATGTAGTACCTGAAGCGCCTCCATTCGAGGGCTCATGTGATACTTGAGAGGTTTGCTTTGCTTTTTTGCATCGGAATTATCTGGGCTTTTGCTGCTATCCTCACCGTGTCTGGTGCTTACAACAATGTTAAGACTGCCACTAAACAAAGTTGCCGCACAGATCGATCTTTCCTAATATCATCTTCTCCATGGTATGGTTATGATGTGCTGCACTCCTTGTTTGATTGAGATATAACCGAATCCGCAAAGTCACTCCGTTTTACGAGTCATTGTTTGATGTTATTGTTTCTAGGATTAAAATTCCATATCCATTTCAGTGGGGCACTCCTATTTTCAGAGCTAGCCATGTCTTTGGGATGATAGGTGCTGCACTTGTTTCATCTGCAGAGGTTTAGCCACTATCTTATTGGATTTCAATTCTATTTAGTATTCAGTTTCACTCCATCAAATTCGAAACTTTACTCTATATCGGGCTACATAAAGTCATAAACTTCACTTACCATGTCTTGAATCTGAACTTCTATATGCTCCTTTTGTACATTTTCTCGGTTAAAAGAAAGAAATCAGCAGGTAATGAACATTTTCTATGATTTTCACTGCAGTCAACAGGAACATTTTTTGCAGCAGCTCGCCTTTCCGGTGCAACACCCCCTCCGGCACATGTACTCAGCAGAAGTATTGGCTTACAGGTCCTTCCTAGATAGTTTTCGGAACTTATTCATCAATAGTTTCTCTAGAATAACTCAAGTCATCTTGCATTTAAATGCAGGGTATCGGAATGCTGCTTGAAGGGCTTTTCGGTTCTCTTGTTGGTACTACCGCATCCGTGTAAGGAAATATTGGGTTTTTAAAGAGAAATTTCATTCTGTTTATTGTACTTAATAACTGTAAGAAACCATTACTGATAGGCTGCACCATGTCTCGTCCAAATGATATTGCAGTGAAAATGTTGGCCTTCTCGGACTTACGCATATAGGAAGCAGAAGGGTGGTGCAGATTTCGACTGCTTTCATGATATTTTTCTCCATATTTGGTTTGTTTTCGTACTCCGTCATCAATTGCATTTAAGATTTTTTCTGTATCCGTATAATGTTTATCCTCGATTGTATTTACATTCTTTCAGGAAAATTCGGTGCATTATTTGCCTCTATTCCATTGCCAATATTTGCTGCCATATATTGTATATTGTTGGGCATTGTTGGTGAGTGACCTGGCAGCCATGATAGTTTTTGTATCCAATGTGTTGCTTCTTTGATCTGAAATTTCCCGTCTTCCGTCGCGATGCAGCTGCTTCTGGGATTACATTCATACAATTTGCAAATAGTAATTCCATGAGAAACATATATGTTCTGGGTGTCTCTCTATTCCTCGGGCTTTCGATTCCTCAATACTTCGCAATGAACACAACTTACGACGGTCATGGACCGGTTAGAACAAATGCCGGATGGGTAGGTTCATGCTCTGCAATTCCTTGTTTCTTGTCTATTTGCTTCATCTGTTCGATATAACATCCGATTATGATCCGTGCAGTTTAATAACATATTGAACACAATCTTCTCATCGCCTGCAACTGTGGCGATCATCGTCGGGACCGTGCTTGATAACACACTAGAAGCAAAGCAATTGGATGATCGAGGAGTTCCGTGGTGGAAACCGTTCCAACGCAGAAAGGGAGATGTTCGAACGGAGGAATTCTACAGCTATCCCCTCAGAATAAACGAATATATCCCCACCAGGTTTCTCTGAAACATGGTACATTGCTTGTATGTTAACTATAATACCGGTATATTTCATGTTTATATGCACCAGACATGTGTTAAATCATTTACAGATAACTGTCTGTGTTGGCCAATGTGCGGAATTGTAACCGTCTACAGCCAGAGTTGACCATATTTTTCATATTAGTATTTAAGGGATTTTTTCTCCTCAATTAATATTCAAAAATAACTTTAATTTCATCCACTATTTTAATGCTTTTATTATGGTATTAATTTTTGGTGACATGACAATATGAGATTACATTATGTGGGAATGATGATGTTATTATGTTTGTTTGTTTTTTAATATTTATAAATTCCAAAAATAGAAAAAAAATAGTTATTGTACATACAACAAATTAAAAGATCTCAAACTTATAAATTTAATGCCTAAAGCATTAACAATTTTATTTTCGTTTCAATTCTAAAAACCTAAAAAATGGGTCTAGATTTAAAGTTCAAGTTTTGTGATAGAAGATTGTTAGAATAAAGCAAGGTCATCAACAATGTATAAATTTAAAAGGTTTGTTTTAATGGTAAATATACACATTTGTTTGAGCAGTTTTAAAACAAATTCCACTCAAGTTAGGTAAAATAATGAGATAACAAATGAAAATAGTGAAAATAAAGAATATATTGAAGGTTAGAACAAACATAAACAAATAAATTTATTACTTTTATAATAATTTTCAAATTTAAATCCTGAATAATATAAACAAGTGTTTTGTTATAGTATGTCTCTAAATTCATTTTATGTTTTCCTCACATTGACAAGACACGGGCAAGATTTGGTTTATAATTTAGATTATTTTTTGTTGTCTTTTCGGCTTTTAGGGTTTCTTTCTGATTAATTTAAACTGTCATATACCATACATCTGATTTTAATGGGTAAATTTTTAAACGAAAATTCTCTACATACACAACGTCTCGAACTCAAGACTTTGCTTAATCGGGTTAGGATTTTAAGCGGTCAAGTGTGAACCGCTTCTTTTTGTTTTGTGTTGCTTCTTAAGTGGGAAATGCTTTTCATGCCAAATTGACTATCAACATTTAAATCCAAGAAAATGACATCATAAAACATGTTTGATTTATAAACATGTCTAAATTTGTGGGACCTATTTCACGCGTTTCTATCCTTTCACTCGTTTAGTCCCCTCATAAATTTTGCACTTCCGAAAATAATATAAATATTCGATACTAAAATATTTTTCTTAATAAGAAAAGGATATAAGCCTAATTAATTACAATGACTAGCTACTGCCTACTTGGATCCAAGAGGTCAGAATAAAGAATATCAAGAATCATATTTGGGGATGAAGAAATTCTTACGGTCCAAACGATTGTTGTCGTTCTATCTTTGCCAAACTATCGACAACAAATTTACACTGCTTCTATATTAAAATATAACCCCTATAATTAATTAGAATACTTTTTTTCTTGAAGAAAAAGGATTGCATGAAATCATGACATGTATTTTTGTAAAAAAATATTAAAATTATATTTATATTTTTTAATTGAATAAAGAGATAATTACGTTCTTAAGTAAAATATCAGGATTTGAACGCGTATAAAATGAAATAACAAACCATTCAATTAATGGTCTTATTTTTAGATCATTTTAATTAAGTGTATTATACATTTATTTTAAATAATTTAAAAATAAATTATTTTTTTGACAAATTTTAATTCTAATCCTACTTAGAGGGGAAAGGAAATGGGACTCTAGGGGAAGGAATGGGGTGTTCTTAGTAGAACTAAAACCAATAACCTAAAAAAAATACGAAAGAACAAAGATAAACAACTTTATCAACCGATCAAATATAAATCATTCATTTATAGTGAAAGCATCGACCCAAAATAATTATTTATAATGATAATGTATTCCCTTGTTGCAATTTGCAAATATAAATCGCATATAAAATTATTTACGTAATTATTTGCAATTCATATTATAATATTATATATGGAATGGTAGTGTGCATTGAATTTAGATATGAAATTTGCAGTCCTAGCTTTGGCAGCATATGCGGAAGAAAAGAAAAGAATTGCTTCCGTAATCTATCAACGTAGCCGCCTATCATCATCATCCTCTCGGTCTGAGAACAACAATTTCCACAACCATGCTGGATGTTTTCCTTTTTACTTTCTTAACTCTTGACTTGGACTATCATCTTATCATTTCTTTTAATGGAGTTAACAAAGTGTGTTTATACTTGTGGAACAGTTTTAATCTAACCTTGGTTCGAATCCTTCGTATCTGTTCAACTTTTATTTTAAATAGTTTAAAAGTGATTATTTGTTCATACATATTTTTAACCTTTTAACGATGCACATACATTTTATGGACAAAAAGATTTAAACTCGTATCTCTTATGATGAATTTTTTTTACCGGAAACTTGTTGGGTTCCAACTTTTTAACTCCACTAGCAACAAAATTATATTAAATGCATTGATAATATTTTAGTTCACAGATGTTACTAACAAATTTTATCACCATTTGTTTCAAAGAAAAAAGAAGAAGAAATTAAGGCAAATTTCGAGTCATGATCAGGCAGTAAAATAAAGAATGAAATCAACTAGTAGCACAAGGCTTGCTTTAATATTAACATCTGACAAATACATTTTAATGTTTCAGCCAGTCCAAGCTATACCATTTCTCTGCAACTTGAACATGAAGGCCTGGTATAGCCTTCTTCGCATTTTTCCAGTGTCCAGAAACTTCATCGTCACATATAACTCGGTGTAGCGATTTTAAGTTGGACAACACGGCCGGCGATGGTAAATTCACAATCTGTGAGCATTCCCTCATGTCTATCTTTTCCAGGCTTGCTAGTCTACCTATTTCTCTAGGCAGGGACCTCAAGTTAACACATTGAGAAATGTCGAGGTATTTTAACCCAACTAGCTCGCCAATGCTCGGAGGGAGGACCTTAAGTTCGGGACAAGCGTAAAGCCTAAGTATTTGCAGTTGTTTCAGCAAACCGAAATCAGTGGGCAATTCAGATAATCTGTGGCAGTTGGTTATGCTGAGACTTTGAAGTGAATTCACCTTACAAATGCTTACAGGCAGCCTAACCAAATCATCGCAATGATCGATTACAAGCTCGGTTAGACGAGGGAAGATCTGGGGCAGGTCTAGAACTGATGGATTGAAGCTGTTATTAACCTTGCAGAGAACTGTAGATAGTTTCCGCAAGTTCCTCAATGGTGCAGTGGCATTAGACAATTCAGGAACCAACACTTTTTCGAGCCATAGACTCCGTAAATTTGCCAGATTGGTAAAAACCGAAAAGTTCAGAAGCGTTGCCTCAGTTGTACCATAGTTAATTATAATAAGAGCTCTAAGCTTAGGCATATCATCAATGAAAGGAGGTAAGAAGTATTCATTGGAGGCAAAATTTAGGATGAGTACTTCGGCCTTCGGAAACTCCATTCGGTACCAATCCATTTCCCTCATTTCTCCTGTCATCAAGCAAGTTTCGGAACTGTTAGCTATGCTGGATTAGCTGAGATAATTCTACCAACAACTTATTTAGTGCAAAGCAATTGACAACTGATCATTATACCTGTATGAACTGAAACAATCTGAGCATTGAACGGCCGATCTGTATTTCTTCCCCAATCTCTGGGAAGTTCGGTATCTCTTCTCGGCATAAGTAACCGTTTTCGTTCATTCACATCCACACGATTGCTTAGATGAAGAGCGAGGTCTCTCAACACATCATGTTGAGTAACATAGATTTCATAGTAACTACTATAAGCATCTCCAGACCTATCCGAAAACATTTCAGAAAATGGATATCAAACATCTCAGACTAAATAAACAAAAAAAAAAAACAACTAAAACAAGCTTGCTTCAATCACAATACCTTGCATCTTTCACCAAAGTGAGTAAGTTCTTGTCCGAAAGCTCGACCAGGATAGCGAACGCGTCTTCCTCATCAATGCAGTGAATTTCTACCCACATATTGATGAGAACATCAAGGGGGATTTTCTTATCTTCAGGAAATGATCCCAAATCCAAGAAACATTCCTTAACCTGTTTTTTCAAGTAATCGACGCTGATCGCCATTCGTTCGAACAATTTGTTTTCATGAGACTCGCAAATCGGTTCGCCTCGAGTTAACATTTTCATTGCACTAACCCAATACATCTCAGGCTGGTCACGCAAAGAAGCTCCAATCACTTTGAGTGCCAATGGAAGTCCTTGACATTCACTAACAATCTGTCAAAATCCGAAATTTCAGAACCTATTCTCCAACTCTGAGAGACAAAGAAAGAAGACCAATTGATTACCTGTTTGACCAATGTTTCATTGGCTGTCGGAGGAATCGATTTTTGCCCGAAAGCAGAGTGGCAAAACAGGGACATCGATTCATCGTCACTCAACATTTCAACTTTATAAACTTCGTTTACAACACTTGCTGGGAACTTAAATCTCGAAACTATAAGAGTTTTATAAGTTGGTAGCTTGAAAATCAGCTGTTCAAGCACCGACAAAGACCAGACATCATCTAAAACAACCAGAGTTCGCGGCCCAGTTCCACACTCAATCTGTAATAACCTCCCCGGTGGAACAAAGGAGTTATTACTGTAACCCATAGCCTCGTTTCCAGTAATAAATCCCCAGATTTTTGCCCTCAATTGTTCCAGATCCGGGGACTGTGAAACAGTTAGAAACAAAATTCTGTTGTTGAAGTAACCTTAAAAAAAGTTAAAAAAAAAAGTTAGTAGTTTCATAATCGGCCATATTTGGTTCATTTATTAGTTTGATTAAGGAAGAAACTTACTTCGAACTTGATTATCTTTACAAATTTCATTAGCCAAAGTGGTTTTGCCTGAGCCTCCAATACCCCAAATTCCAACAACGCTTAGATCATCTCTTCCGATCACCATTTTTCTAACCTTGTTTTTCGCTAAATCCAAACCAACTCCACCCAGGATTCCAACACAAGCTTCTTCTTCAACTTCCATTCTCTTAACAGCTTCTTCCACCCACCCTCCAGCTCCAATCTTCATCGAACTGAGCCGATGCTCCAACCGGTCAAACCGCTCCACTGTTTCGAACCGCATGTGGTGGACGTCAGCCAGTATGTGGGCTTGCATCGGTCCGCTTATGAACCTCTCCACTTGTTTCTCTAACTTCTCCATCTTCCTGGCGAGCTGGAGGTTCTTGTAGACGTTCCAGCGGCTTGAGGCGAGGACTTTGCGGGCCAATTCGAGGCCGCCGCGTAGAATCTCGGAGAAACGATCGAGTTGTGATTGACGGATGGCGGGAAGTTCAACGCCGGAGTATTTGATTTCGTCGATGATGGGAAGGAGTTCATGGATGCTTGATATGAGATTGTCTGCACTGGATTTGCAGAGGCAGCTCTTACGGGAGACGGCGATCAGCTGTTTAAGAAGTTCCATTGCGATTTCTCCGGCGAAAAAATCGTTAAACGCCATGGTTTCGTTGGCTTAATCGGCGGGAAGAGCGCCGTCGGGAAGTGAACAAAGAGTTTAAATGGCGGGCGCAGCTTCTGTTAGCTTTGGTTACTGACTTAAAAAGGGTAGAAGAAAGAATTTATATTAAAATGGCAAACGTACAACGTTTTTTTTTACAATGGCTTGTGTTACTCTATGGTCAAAAAACTTTAAAAACTTTATTGAAAAAAATAGTAATTTTTTAGTAAACTTTATTACTGGTATTGAACTTTTAACCATTAAATTCTAAAAATTTTCATTTTAATCACCGTGTCCTGTGCTCCGCTGAATGGAGCCTGACTTTCCCAAAAACTTTGGGGCTTATGAATTTCGCAGTTGTATCCGATCACGCTCCTATTCTCTTGCTGGCTAAGGGACTATCCAAGAAATACAAGAAAGAGTTCAAATTCAAAAACAAATGGCTATTAGAAGAAGACTGCTCCCAAATAGTCTCAGGTGGCTGGCAAACTTTCTCAGTGGAAAACTTTGTGTTTAACTTTGGGAGGAAAATTCGAAGCACCAGAAGAGCTCTCATTAAATGGAGCAAAACGAAGGCAAAGTTGAAAGGGGAAAAGAAAAGGATGCTGATAACTAGGATCAAACAGCTTCAGGGGAGGAAACTTAATAGGCCAGAGTTGGAAGACTTCAAGCAGCTGAAGCAGGAACTCAACTCAGAATGAGAGAAAGAGGAGAGGTATTGGCATCAACGATTCAGAGTAAACTGGTTAAAATGGGGAGATAAGAACACTAAGTTTTTCCACGCAACTACCATCCAACACCGGAGAACCAACTCCATTATCAGATTGAAAAGGGACGATGGAGTTTGGATAGAAGAACCTGCAGATATTGCAAATCACTTGCAGCAACATTACCAAAGTTTTTTCTTCAAAGATCACTCTATTGATTTCCAGAACATCATGGAGTACATTCCCCACTTAGTGACCGAGGAGATGAACTCCGAGCTTCGCAAGGCAGTGATTGAGGAAGAGATTAAAAAAGATGTCTTTGAGATGGGAGCGAATAAGGCACCTGGGCCCGATGGCTTTCCTGGTAGTTTCTACCAGAACTTCTGGGATACGATCAAAGAGGACGTCATTGGATTGGTTTCCTATTTCTTTAGCGAGGGATCTTTGGACTACGGGCTAAACAAAACTAATATTGTTCTAACCCCGAAGAAACCCAATCCTTCAGAAGTCTCCTATTTTAGACCGATTAGCCTGTGCAACTTCTCGCTTAAAGTCATTACAAATATCCTTGCTACGAGACTGAAAAGATTCCTTTCGGATATCATCCCTCACCACCAATCAGCTTTTGTTCAAGGCGGATCAATCCACAACAACATCCTTCTCGCAAATGAGGCTTTTCATGCAATCAAACGTGCAAAAAAGGGAAATAAAAGAATCATGGCCCTAAAAATTGATCTGGAGAAAACTTACGATAAAGTGGATTGGGATCTTCTTCGCTTCATTATGATCAGACTGGGCTTCTGTGAGTGGTGGGTGACTAGAGTTATGAAATGTGTCCCATCCGTCTCCTTCTCCTTGGTCTTAAATGGGGAGAAATTTGGAGAGTTTTCTGCAGGAAGAGGATTAAGACAAGGAGATCCGTTGTCCCCTTTCTTATTTACATACGTACTAGTATCCTGTCGTGGAAAGTGGAAAAGGAAGTTGAGATGAACAAATTTGAAGGACTTAGAATCAAAAGACGATGCCCAATCCTAAGTCACTTACTGTTTGCTGATGATTGCCTTATGTTCTCTGGGGCCAATACGGAAAATTGTGAAGCTGTCCTTCGAATCCTTAATCTTTTTCAGCGGTCTATAGGCCAGTCGGTCAATTTTCAGGAATCCTCGATTGGTTTCTCCCCTAATATTAGTGAGAACCACAGGCTTCACCTTTCTAATGTGCTAGGCTTCTGACCAATGGAGGAGGATGGCAAATATCTGTGTTGAGTTGTGAGGTGCTCGATTCGATCAACCAATGTTGCTCACCAAGTGGTGGAGAGGTGGATTTTTGGGTGTTAGGGTTTAGGAAGCTAGAATGGAAATTGACACAATGATTTATAGTGGTTCAACCTTCTAACCAAGGTCTACATCCACTACCTTAGCTCCCCACTAAGGATTTCTCAATCAATCCACTATTGATTCGTCCCCCTTTCTAGGCTTAGGAGGTAACCCTTACAAACGATCAAGCTTCTACCCAAAGCCTTGATCAAAACCCTCTTATACAAAGAGATAAACAAAGCAAACTTAAACCCTCTGTAAAACCGAAATTGATTTTGATATAACACATAATCTTAAGGACCAATTTGCAAAACAATAAATTTTTAAGTACTCTTTAAAGTCTCTCAATTGACAAGTGTTTTTAAAACAAAATAATAATTAAAGACATGCTCTTAAATCATATATATTTTTCAAAGTCCTTTTCTATGTTTTCCAAGCAGAAGTATGCAAAAACGCCCAGGAGTATCGATACCCTTAGCGTATCGATACCCTATTTTGTCACTGTAATTTTATTGAACATACCGTACCGATACGCCCTGAAACCGTATCGATACGATATGCATCTGGGCAATTGTTTTCATGAACACGTAGCGATATGCATGGTAACCGTATCGATACGCTAAGCATATCTTTGAAAAATCCGAGCATTTAATTATTTGACCGTTACTTGTCAGTTGGTTGGTTTCCAAATTTTCAAAAGGTAGTTGTACCGTACCGATACGCTTGATATGCGTATCGATACACTTTTCATACAAACATAACTTGGGATTCCAGTAACTTTGGACCGTATCGATACTGCCCTCGTATCGATACGCCCCTTAAAAACCGTACCGATACGCCTTATATGGGTATCGATACGCCCTGTTTTCAGGCACAACGGCTCTTTCCTCTTTGATGAAGGTATCGATACGCCTTTCCTGAGTACCGATACGGTAGGCTGTAGAGCTGCATTTAATGCGGGAAAAATGTCCACAACGGCTCTATTGATGATCCTAACTACCCAAACGGCTAGAAATCAATGCAAGGGTATAAAAACAAGCTTCATTTGACCAAGCAACAACTATTGAACCTTCAAGCATCATCAAAGCAAAAATCCAAACCCTTGAGCTATTAAGAGTCAAATCTTTGTACCCAACTCTAGTGTATTTCAAATTGTCAATTTGTATTGTGAGTTTGGGATTGTTTAAATTGTATTTGGGTAGACAATCATCCTTTGAGAGGAAACATTTAAGTTTACCAAAATATCTCTTGTATTTGAGTGGATTAAGCTTTGGGTAGAAAGCTTAATCGAAATTGTAAGGTTTCCTCCTCATCCAAGAAAAGGGGACGAATTCTAGTAGTGAATTGTTTGAAAATCCTTAGTGGTAGCTAAGGTAGTGGATGTAGAGTTCAATTGGAGAACTTGAACCACTATAACCCCTTGTGTCACTTTTATTTTCTATCTTTCACTTCACCAAAATTTTTAATTGCCAATTCACCCCCCTCTTGGCCATTTGCAAGTGTTCGATCAACTCAACAATTGGTATCAGAGCTACAGTCATTGGAAGGATTACAACCCTCTTGAGTCGATTCTAGGCGAGTTTGATCAACAACAAGTCAAGCAATGGCATCCACCTCAAACTATGAGTCCCAATCCACCACCAAGCCACCATTCTTCAATGGGGATAACTATCCTTATTGGAAGAATAGGATGAGGCTTTTCATCAAGTCTACCGACTACATGGTGTGGGATGTAGTTGAAGAAGGTCCATTCATTCCCATGAAGAGAGATGGAGAAAGACTTGTCCCTAAAGTCAAAGTCGAGATGACAGATGATGATAGAAGAAGGATGCAAGTGAATGACAAAGCTCTACATGTAATATTTTGTGCACTTGGTCCGGATATCTACTCCAAGGTGTCTTCAATCGAAAGTGCCAAGGAGGTTTGGGACACCCTCGAGACAACTTATGAGGGAACTAGTGATGTCAAGGAGACAAAGATTGGGATACTCAATCTAAGCTATGAGAACTTCAAGATGGATCCCGAAGAAAGCGTCTCCAAGATGTTTGATCGTTTCTCGGTCATTGTCAACGGTTTGAAAGGTTTCGGGGAAATCATTCCCGAAGACAAACTAGTGAGAAAGTTGTTATACTCTCTTCCGGAGTCATGGGATGGCAAGAGAACGGCCATTATTGAAGCTAGAGATTTGAAAACTCTCAAGCTTGATGCTCTTGTTGGATCTCTACTCACCCATGAGATCATGAGGAAGGGAAGAGAAGAAGATAGAGGAGAAGAAGGAAGTTGAGAAGAAGAAAGTGGGAATCGCACTAAAAGCTTCATATCAAGAAAGCGATTCTAGTGAGGATGAAGATGAGGAGATGGCTATGTTGGCCAAACGCTTTACTCGGTTCATGAAGTCAAATCGTGGAAGAAAGTTCATTAGAAAGGGAGACTTCAAGAGTAAAAGCAAGGAAGAGGAGAAGGATACAATTACTTGCTATGAATGCAAGAAACCGGGTCACATCCGTTCCGAGTGTCCTCAATTGAAGAGGAAAAGCTTTGGGAAGAAGAAGAACCTCAAAGCTCAAGTAGCCACTTAGAGTGACGATGAGTCTTCCGAGGAAGAAGAGGAAGTGGCCAACCTATGTCTCATGGCCATCGATGATGAACCTAAGGTAAACTCTAATTCATCCAATTTCGATTTTTCTATAGAGGAACTTCAAGATGCTTATGATGAATTGCAAGAAGTGTATGATGAGTTAGTAGGAAAATATAAAGAGTCCATTTTGAAAAACAAGAAAACAATTTCCGATTTAAAAATTCAAAATGAGACGTTTTCAAAATCTAACTCCGAATTGGAAAAGAAGGTTTTGTTTTTAGTTAATCTTTCAAATGATCTTAAAACTAAAAACCTTGAGCTTGAAAAACTTCTTTCCGAATTTCAAGATTATCACACAAAGGAAGTGGATAATCTTAAAACATCTATTGCTATTGGGAAAAACAAGTTTGAAAAAGGAAATCACTCTAAATCCCAATATGTAAAAAGAAAACATTTTGTACCTAAACAAAGAAATTTTAATAAGCAAGCTAGAGGTCATAGAGTTAGGAGTGTTTGGGTTCCTAAAGAACTCATTATTTCTAATGATTTGAATGCTATTGCTTCTTGGATTCCTAAGGGAACCAAATTGTTGAAGGCTAACACTCATGGACCCAAAATGATTTGGGTACCAAAAACCAAGGCCTAATTTCTTTGTTTGTAGGGGGAGCATTGCTACAAGGCTAAAGCTTCAAGCAAAAATTCTTGGTACCTTGATAGTGGATGCTCAAGACACATGACCGGTGACAAGAGTCGATTTGTGGAACTAAAGCCTAAAAGTGGTGGAGTGGTAACATTTGGGACAACTCCAAAGGCCATATTGAAGGAATAGGCTCCATTGGTAATCACTCTTCTATTTTCATTGAAAATGTTTTGTATGTCAACGGTCTTAAGCATAACTTGTTGAGTATTAGTTAATTGTGTGACAAGGGTTTTAATGTTCTATTTGATAAAAGTGGTTGCAAAATTGTTAACATTAAAACAAACCAACTAATGCTCATAGGACATAGAATAGGCAATATTTACATGGTGCATTTAGATGACATTCAATCATCCCATACATGCTTAGTTGCACATGATGAACATGACTCATGGCTTTGACATAGAAAATTAGGACATGCTAGCATGAGTGTCTTAGAGAAATTAATTTCCCTTAACCTAGTTAGAGGTTTACCCAAACTTAAATTTTCCAATGATAAAATTTGTGACGCATGTTCAAAGGGTAAACAACATAGAAATTCTTTTAAATCCATAAATGATGTCTCTACTAGTAGATGTTTACAATTGATCCATATGTATCTCTTTGGGCCAATTAGAACAATGAGCTTGGGTGGAAAATCATATGCTTTTGTACTTGTAGATGACTTCTCTAGGTATACTTGGGTTCTATTCTTAAGTACAAAGGATGAGGCTTTAGAAAAATTCATCACATTTTCTAAAATAACTCAAAATGATCTTGAACTTAAAATTTCTCACATTAGAAGTGATCATGGAACCGAATTTCAAAATCTATGTTTCGATGAATTCCTAAATGAAAATGGGATTAGCCACAATTTTTCCGCACCTCGCACTCCTCAACAAAATGGGGTAGTTGAGAGGAAAAATCGAACTTTAGAAGAAATGGCTAGAACCATGCTTTGTGAAAATAATTTACCTAAATATTTTTGGGCGGAAGCCACAAATACCGCTTGCTATATTATAAATCGAGTAATGATTAGGCTAATTTTGAAGAAAACACCTTATGAGATTTTAAAATCCAAAAAGCCTAACATTAGCTATTTTCACCCTTTTGGTTGCAAGTGTTTTGTTTTGAATAATGGTAAAGAAAACTTAGGTAAATTTGATGCTAAAAGTGATGAAGCTATTTTCTTAGGGTATTCTTTAAACTCTAAAGCCTATCGTGTATTTAATAAAAGAACTCTAGTTGTTGAAGAGTCTATACATGTTGTTTTCGATGATAACCTCCTTCCGAGGAAGGAATCTTGTGATGATGATGATGTAGGAATCATTGATGCCATTGATGGAGGACAAACGTCAAAGGTGGATGAGATTCCAACCAAAGAAGATGATTCACAAGATCCACCTCTTGAAGCCTTGAAGGACTTGGCTCTTGAGGAAAGGGAGGTGTCTTACCCAAGGGAGTTAAACTATGTCAAAGGTGGTGAAATCTTGGGTGATCCATCCAAGGGGGTAACTACTAGATCCTCTCTCAAATTAATGAATCATGTTGCATTTATTTCATGCATTGAGCCTAAAAATATTAAAGAAGCTTTAAAAGATGATTTTTGGATTTTGGCCATGCAAGAGGAATTAAATCAATTTGAGAGGAGTAGAGTTTGGACATTAGTTGAAAGGCCTAATAATCAATCTACTATAGGAACAAAATGGGTTTTTAGGAATAAATTAGATGAAAGTGGTAATATAGTGAGAAACAAGGCTAGGCTTGTTGCTCAAGGCTATACACAAGAAGAGGGAATTGATTTTGATGAGACTTGTGCACCCGTAGCTAGGATGGAAGCTATTAGGATGTTACTTGCATTTGCATGTTATCATGATTTCAAGCTTTTTCAAATGGATGTGAAAAGTGCCTTTTTAAATGGTTTCATAAATGAAGAGGTGTATGTTGAACAACCACCGGGTTTTGAGGATTTAAAATTTCCAAACCACGTGTTTAAACTCACAAAAGCTCTCTATGGTTTAAAACAAGCTCCTAGAGCTTGGTATGAGAGACTTTCAAATTTCTTAATTGAAAAGGGTTTTGAAAAGGGAAAGGTGGATACAACACTCTTCATAAAAAGATATAACAATGACATCTTAGTAGTTCAAATTTATGTTGATGATATTATTTTTGGTTCTACTAATGAGTGTTATTGTAAGGAATTTTCTAAGCTAATGCAAGGTGAGTTCGAGATGAGCATGATGGGGGAGCTCTCATTCTTTTTGGGACTCCAAATCAAGCAAAGGAAGGATGGCACCTTCATAAATCAAGCTAAGTACGTGAATGATATGCTCAAGAAGTTTGGCTTGGAGAATGCAAAACCTCAAGCCACTCCTATGAGTTCTTCCATAAAGCTTGACAAAGATGAAGGAGGTAAGTGTGTTGATTCTAAGCTTTATAGATCCATGATAGGTTCTTTGCTTTACCTTACCGCAAGTAGACCGGATATTATGTTTAGTGTTTGCTTGTGTGCTAGGTTTCAAGCTAGTCCTAGAGAATCACACTTAGTTGCCATTAAGAGAATTTTTAGATACCTTAGAGACACACCTACTTTAGGCCTTTGGTATCCTAAGGATTCTTCCTTTAGCCTTCATGCTTTTTCGGATGCGGATTATGGGGGATGTAAGATAGATAGGAACAGTACTTCCGGGACATGTCAATTCTTAGGTAGTATGCTCGTATCTTGGTTCTCTAAGAAACAAAATAGTGTAGCCTTATCTACCACCGAAGCGGAGTACATATCCTTAGGGAGTTGTTGTGCTCAAGTCCTTTGGATGAAGCAACAACTCTTAGATTATGGTGTTAAAATAGAAACCATACCCCTTAGGTGTGACAACACTAGTGCCATTTGTCTCACTAAGAATCCCATCCAACACTCTAAAACCAAACACATAGAAATTAGACATCATTTCATTAGAGATCATGTTTTGAAAAATGATGTTGTTATAGAGTTTGTTGACACCTTGAACCAATTAGCGGATATATTTACAAAACCTTTAGATAAAGAGCGCTTTTGGACCCTTAGGAGAGAGTTAGGTTTAACTAGCCTTTCTTGACACCTTTTTGGTCCCAAAATGTCAAAATTTGCTTGAAATTGTTTGTGATTCATGCCTATGTTAATTTTGTCCTTCTTGCTTATATGCATGTTGCTAGGGGGAGTATATATTCAATTTAGCCTTTAAAACTTGTTCATATGACATGTACATGTATTTAGGGATGTTTCAAATTGGTTTTTTGCACTTAAATCTGTCAAATTTGCACAAACTGGCAAAGGTGTATCGATACGGCTAAAGCGTATCGATACGGTATGCTTTCTGGGAATTCTTGAGGATGAACAAGTATCGATACGACCTCTCGTATCGATACGGAACAAGTCAAGGGAAATAGTCAAAGTCAAGCGTACCGATACGTCCCCGCGTATCGATACGGTAGTATTGACGTATATAAAATTAGGGTTAATGGGTATTGATATGCGTGTATAGCGTATCGATACGAACTCGACGAAGAGGCTATTTAGGGCTGCTATTGTTAAAAATCTTTAAAACTCAAAACCCCTCTTTTCTCTCCACAAACCCTAGCCGCGAAACCCTATATAAACCCCCTCAATCCATCAAATTTTACCATCAATCTTCAAAATTTCTTGAGGGTTTTTACTCTACACATCAAGGCAAACCTTGGGCATCAAATCTTGTGCATTCACATCCCCTCTTTCATCCATTCTAAGATTCAAGGTATAAATTTTTTCTTTTTCTTTTTTTTTTTATTTTCGTTTGCTTTTAATTGTTGTTTCAACTGAATTTTTGTACAAACCTTGTTTAATTGTTGTGGGTTTCACCTTTTTCACAAGTTTTTTTTAAAAGTTAATTTTTTTTCAATATATTTTATATTCGATATATTTTTAAAACTGTTTTTTTTGTTTTTGTTTTGTGAATATTTTTTTTAAATTCTTTTTAACAAATTACCTTGAATTATCAGATTTTATTGGATCAAATAGGATGTTAATTGCATACATATTCGAATCCTTTTTGATGTATTTTCAGGATTATGGCACCGAAAAAGGGGACTAAGCGTCATCGCTCTTCTTCCAATCCTACCGAGGATGTCGAGGGTAATCCTACACCTAACCTTCCTTATATCATCCAATCAAGTTTTCTCGAACCTCTTGATAGGGAACGATATAAACTTTTTCTAGGAATAAACCTTAGGGAAGAGCGAGTTGTGTCCATTCCTTTTTTAAGTTCTGCCCGTTTCAAATTCAAATACCTACCTTTGATTAAGCAATGGAAATTCTTGACCTTTTTGAATATTCCTCATATCCTATATAGGAACCTAGTCATTGTGTTCTTTTCTAATGCCGTATGTATACATGATGAATCTAGGGAGCATGTTATTGCCATTGAATCTTCCATTATGGGCAAACGTTTTCAAATTGATCAAAAAGCTTTATGCAATGTCTTTGGTTTTGAAGATGTTGATATTGATGATGAACATTCCTTGGGTACGGGTTATCTAGGTCCCGCAAAAGTTTTAGATGCTCATGACCGTATCCTTCACCTTCTTGTTTCTTGGTTTCTTCGTCCATCGGGTGGGAAATATTCAACTGTTCGTCAAACGGATGATTTTTGGCTTAAGTGTTTTAGAGAAGGTAAACGTCCAAATTTGTGTCAAATCATATTTGCCGACCTTGTCTTTTTAGTTCAATACGCCCATACCAAACAAGTCTCATCCTTTTACTACTCCACGGCCTTGAGTTTTCTATTTCATTCCATTGGCATTGATTGTTCACATGATTTTCCCGAAACCCTTGGCCTACCTATTGATGAGCGTTCCCTAGCTCGCTCCGGTTTCACTTATGTTGATAATGAGTGGGTTCGCACTCCTCAAGATCCTCCGCCCGTTGCTCCGGTCGATGCCTCTCGTGCTTCTTCGAGTTCTCATCGTGCTTCCTTTGATTCCTCCTCCATGGATACTCTCACGACCTTCCTCAATGAGAAGTTCACCGCGATGGAGACTCGTTTCACATCCTTAGAGGATCGCATTCAAGGCATGGACAAGAAGATCGATACCATGGTCGCTCGCCAAAACTCCATGGATATCTCTCTTACCGCCTTCCATGGTGCTTGGATCAATCAAACCCAAAGGAATCAACCCTCTCAAGAAGATGAAGAAGAAGATGATGAGGACGATCATGATGACGAAGGGGACGAGTAGTTCATGCATCTCATCTTAGGCCATTTAGTCTTTCATTATTGTTATTGCATTTTTTTTTTGTTTTTAGGATTTGAAGTTTATGCCTATTATCTATATTTTTTTTATTTTAAGAGTTTGGGTTATGATGGTTGCTTTGACATTTATGCATTTGAACCTTTATGCTTATTTTGAAGTTTATAAATTTGAACTCTTTGCTTGCCTTTAGTTTAATGAATTATTGTTGCTTTATATTCTTATTATCCTTGTATTCTTTTTTGATCTAACAAAAAGGGGGAGAAGGATCACAGAGTCAAAATATTTTTTGTTTTGAAAATCTATCTTAAAGTAAGGGGGAGAAAACTTTTCAAAGTTTCAAAAACTTAAAAATTTATTTATGGTTTTGTTATATCAAAAAGGGGGAGATTGTAAAACCGAAATTGATTTTGATATAACACATAATCTTAAGGACCAATTTGCAAAACAATAAATTTTTAAGTACTCTTTAAAGTCTCTCAATTGAAAAGTGTTTTTAAAACAAAATAATAATTAAAGACCTGCTCTTAAATCATATATATTTTTCAAAGTCCTTTTCTATGTTTTCCAAGCAGAAGTATGCAAAAACGCCCAGGAGTATCGATACCCTTAGCGTATCGATACCCTATTTTGTCACTGTAATTTTATTGAACATACCGTACCGATACGCCCTGAAACCGTATCGATACGATATGCATCTGGGCAATTGTTTTCATGAACACGTACCGATACGCATGGTAACCGTATCGATACGCTAAGCATATCTTTGAAAAATCCGAGCATTTAATTATTTGACCGTTACTTGTCAGTTGGTTGGTTTCCAAATTTTCAAAAGGTAGTTGTACCGTACTGATACGCTTGATATGCGTATCGATACACTTTTCATACAAACATAACTTGAGATTCCAGTAACTTTGGACCGTATCGATACTGCCCTCGTATCGATACGCCCCTTAAAAACCGTACCGATACGCCTTATATGGGTATCGATACGCCCTGTTTTCAGGCACAACGGCTCTTTCCTCTTTGATGAAGGTATCGATACGCCTTTCCCGAGTACCGATACGGTAGGCTGCAGAGCTGCATTTAATGCGGGAAAAATGTCCACAACGGCTCTATTGATGATCCTAACTACCCAAACGGCTAGAAATCAATGCAAGGGTATAAAAACAAGCTTCATTTGACCAAGCAACAACTATTGAACCTTCAAGCATCATCAAAGCAAAAATCCAAACCCTTGAGCTATTAAGAGTCAAATCTTTGTACCCAACTCTAGTGTATTTCAAATTGTCAATTTGTATTGTGAGTTTGGGATTGTTTAAATTGTATTTGGGTAGACAATCATCCTTTGAGAGGAAACATTTAAGTTTACCAAAATATCTCTTGTATTTGAGTGGATTAAGCTTTGGGTAGAAAGCTTAATCGAAATTGTAAGGTTTCCTCCTCATCCAAGAAAAGGGGACGAATTCTAGTAGTGAATTGTTTGAAAATCCTTAGTGGTAGCTAAGGTAGTGGATGTAGAGTTCAATTGGAGAACTTGAACCACTATAACCCCTTGTGTCACTTTTATTTTCTATCTTTCACTTCACCAAAATTTTTAATTGCCAATTCACCCCCCTCTTGGCCATTTGCAAGTGTTCGATCAACTCAACACCCTCTAATAGGTGTTTGTTTGCACAATGAAGCACTCACCTAAAACCTAAAACACTTGAGCAAATTTGACAATTTTGGCTCACTAGTGTTTGTCTATACAAGAAATGACAAATTAAGCACTAAGACAATTTCTTGATCATTTGATGTTTGACAATATGAGCATTAGCTTTCTCTTGATGCTTGGAGGTCCCTTTTATACTCCCAAATGAGTTTGTAGCCGTTACTAGCCGTTGGGATCAAATTGGAGCCGTTGAGGACTTTAATTCCCACCATAAATGCAGTTCTGCAGCTCCCCGTTTCGAAACGCTCGAAGCCGTTTCAAAACACTCTCAATGTAGAAAGAGTCGTTGCAGTCTGTCAGGGTACCCGTTTCGGAACACCCCCTTGTCGTTTCGAAACGCGTATCGAAACGCTATAAGCCCGTATCGAAACGCCTGCATTTAAAAGTTAGTTGGGAAAATAGCCGTTGGGTTTTATAGCCGTTGTGGTCAATGCCACGTAGGCGTATCGAAACGGCCTAGCCCGTTTCGAAACGCTGGGCAAAAATCCTCATCCAGGGTAAGCCCTGTTTTGAAACACCTTAGGGCGTTTCGAAACATTTTTGCTACTGGAGACCCCTGTTTCGAAACACCTTAGGGCGTTTCGAAACGCTTGGATGGTTTTGTGAAGTTTGGCTTTGAAAATCATGTAAAACCCTTTTAAAAACTTCCCTAAACATAATTTCAAGTTGTTTGGACTTTGGAAATGTTTTAAATACTTTTTAAATCAGTCCAAAACATTTTTCAATTATTATATCAAAACATTAGTTCTACAATCTCCCCCTTTTTGATATAATAAAACTCACTTGAAAATTTGTTTGAGATTCTCCCCCTTTAACTTTAAAAATGTGAATAAGAGAATTAAAGATATAAATCAAATAAAGCTCCCCTTATTCATTTGAAAATTCAATTTTTCAAACCATTTCTCCCCCTTTTTGTTATATCAAAAAGAATTTAAAACATTAAGTTTAAAAATAACAATAGAGGTAAAAAAATGACAAAGTAAGAATTTGGTTTTAAAATGGCTCCCCTTACTCAAAGCATCATTAAAAATGTTAGTCCAACATTTATGATCATCTAGTTGAATAAACTAAAAAATAAAACAAATAAATGCTAAAACAACTAGATTTTTACCAACACTTGAACTCAAGGTAGGATGTGAAGCCTTCCTTCTTCAAGTGTTCTTCCTTGTGTGCATGGAGCTCCCCCTCAATGTTTGACTTGTTGAACATCTCCATCACACCTAGCAATAGACAATCAAGTAATTTTTAGTATCCAAATTGCTTTGGATCCATGAACATTAGTAGCACAAATTTTTGACCCCTTAGGAATCCATTTTTCAATGTCATCCTTTTTAATTGAAGTGGTTAGTCCTTTTGGGACCCAAACACTTCTAAAACATTTACCATTTTTAAATCTAGGGGCACTAGATTGTCTAACATAAAAATTTGATTTTCCAAAATTGTTTTTCTTTTCAAGCTCTTTGGAAATCAAAATTTTTTCTTCTTGAACTTTTTGAAGCAATTTTTGTAAATCAAAACATTTTAATTCAAACTCTTCAAGTTTTGCTTCAAGTTCAAGTTTGGTTTTAGAAAGCAAATCATTTTGAATTTTCAACTTTGAAATCAATTTATTGTTTTTCAAAATGTGGTTTTTA
Organism: Hibiscus trionum; assembly: GCA_030270665.1. Taxonomy (NCBI): domain Eukaryota; kingdom Viridiplantae; phylum Streptophyta; class Magnoliopsida; order Malvales; family Malvaceae; genus Hibiscus; species Hibiscus trionum. Next base: position 13,055,776 of record BSYR01000024.1, on the reverse strand, counting down.
AAATCTAAAACCAAATCATCATAGGCATCTTGTAATTCATCAAAGGAATAAGAACATGAAGTAGATGAATTAGAAGTTACCCTTGAATCTTCTTCGATGGCCATAAGGCAAAGGTTGGCTTGTTCATCGTCGGTGGAGTCCTCATCACTCCAAGTAGCCACATGTGCCTTCTTCTTATGGCTTGAAGTGTTTGCCCTCTCCTTTCTTTTAGGTTCTCGTTCAAGCTCTCTCAAGGCTTTCTTCATGAACGGGGCACACTTCTTGAAGAGATGAACTATCTCTTCATCTTCATCCTCCTCTTCACTTGAGTAGACATGATGACAAGTGGAGGACTTGAGAGCCATGGCACTTGCATTGATGCCAAGCCCTTTGATTTTCTTCTCTCCCATAACTCTAATTTCTTCCCTCTTCTTCTCATCCTCTTTGTTCTTCTTCATGATTTGATGAGTAAGGAGTGACCCCATGAGTTCATCAAGCTTCAAGGTCTTCAAATTCTTGGCTTCGATGATGGCGGTCCTCTTTGAGTCTCATGACTCGGGAAGTGAGTAGATGAGCTTTCGGACAAGCTTTTCTTCCGGGATGGCTTCTCCATAACCTTTAAGATCATTGGTGATGGTGGAGAACCTATCAAACATCTTCTCGATGTTCTCTTCCGGATCCATCTTGAAGTTCTCATACTCTAAGGTTAGGAGCCCAATCTTGGTCTCCTTGACTTCATCGGTCCCCTCGTATGTGACTTCAAGCTTGTCCCATACCTCATTGGCACTCTCACAAGAAGACATCTTCTCATAGATGGATGGACCAAATGCACAAAATAGAATGTGCAAGGCTTTGCAATTTAGCTCCATCTTCTTGCGATCGTCGGCACTCCACTCCGCTTTACTTCTTTGAGGCACGATCGGACCATCTTCAACTACATCCCATAGCTTGTAATCTCTTGATTTGATGAAGAACTTCATCTTTATCTTCCAATGGGCATAGTGGGTTCCGTCGAAGAATGGCGGTTTGTCGATTGAATGTGCCATTGAGCCGGTTGATGAAAAAGTGATCGAGCTTGCCAGATCTTCTCAATAGGATGTGAATCCTCTTCGATTGAGCCAAACTCTGATACCAATTGTTGAGTTGTGAGGTGCTCGATTCGATCAACCAATGTTGCTCACCAAGTGGTGGAGAGGTGGATTTTTGGGTGTTAGGGTTTAGGAAGCTAGAATGGAAATTGACACAATGATTTATAGTGGTTCAACCTTCTAACCAAGGTTTACATCCACTACCTTAGCTCCCCACTAAGGATTTCTCAATCAATCCACTATTGATTCGTCCCCTTTTCTAGGCTTAGGAGGTAACCCTTACAAATGATCAAGCTTCTACCCAAAGCCTTGATCAAAACCCTCTTATACAAAGAGATAAACAAAGCAAACTTAAACCCTCTAATAGGTGTTTGTTTGCACAATGAAGCACTCATCCAAAACCTAAAACACTTGAGCAAATTTGACAATTTTGGCTCACTAGTGTTTGTCTATACAAGAAATGACAAATTAAGCACTAAGACAATTTCTTGATCATTTGATGTTTGACAATATGAGCATTAGCCTTCTCTTGATGCTTGGAGGTCCCTTTTATACTCCCAAATGAGTTTGTAGCCGTTACTAGCCGTTGGGATCAAATTGGAGCTGTTGAGGACTTTAATTCCCACCATAAATGCAGTTCTGCAGCTCCCCGTTTCGAAACGCTCGAAGCCATTTCGAAACACTCTCAATGTAGAAAGAGTCGTTGCAGTCTGTCAGGGTACCCGTTTCGGAACACCCCATTGCCGTTTCGAAACGCGTATCGAAACGCTATAAGCCCGTATCGAAACGCCTGCATTTAAAAGTTAGTTGGGAAAATAGCCGTTGGGTTTTATAGCCGTTGTGGTCAATGCCACGTAGGCGTATCGAAACGGCCTAGCCCGTTTCGAAACGCTGGGCAAAAATCCTCATCCAGGGTAAGCCCTGTTTCGAAACACCTTAGGGCGTTTCGAAACGTTTTTGCTACTGGAGACCCCTGTTTCGAAACACCTTAGGGCGTTTCGAAACGCTTGGATGGTTTTGTGAAGTTTGGCTTTGAAAATCATGTAAAACCCTTTTAAAAACTTCCCTAAACATAATTTCAAGTTGTTTGGACTTTGGAAATGTTTTAAATACTTTTTAAATCAGTCCAAAACATTTTTCAATTATTATATCAAAACATTAGTTCTACAATCTGGGTTTGCCATCTTTTTGGGGAAGAAGTAAAAAAGAGGTTTTGTCATTCATCAAGGAACATGTTCTGAATAGACTTAAGGGATGGAGAGCAAAACTGTTGAATCAGGCGGGAAAAGAAGTCCTAATTAAGGCAGTCGCTCAGGAAATTCCAACTTATGTGATGCAATGCTTTCTCTTACCAGTTACCTTCTGTGACGAGCTTAGCTCGTTTGTGGCTAAGTTTTGGTGGAACAACAGTGAAACAAAGGAGAAGAGCATTCATTGGATCAACTGGAAAGATCTTTGCCGTCCGAAGAAACATGGGGGTCTGGGTTTCTGAAATCTCAGAACTTTCAATAGAGCTCTTATAGCGAAAGCTGCTTGGAAATTGATTAGGCACCCGTATTCTCTCTTAGCTCGAACTCTCTGGGGCATCTATTACCCAAATAGAAACATTCTTGAAGCCCCTAAAACTACTAACCCTTTCTGGGCTTGGGCAGGAATAAGAGAGGGGGTCGAAGTTATTAAAGTAAGATCTTTATAGCGAGTGGGAAACGGTAGAAGTATATCAACTTGGTATGATAATTGGATCCCAAACTTACAAAAGTTTAGGATCTTCACTCAGCCACCTCCAAATCGTCCTTCTCTATCGGTTTGCCAGCTTAGGAATTTGGATCACAGGTCTTGGGATAAACCCAAACTTGAGAGCCTCTTTTCACCGGTTGAGGTAAAAGCGATTTTGTCTATCCCAATATGAGGACCAGAGGTCAAGGATACCCTTATATGAACCGGAACGAAGAATGTAGACTATTCGGCTAAGTCGGGGTACCGATTCATTGATGAGCTTTCCAGAACGCTCCAGGAACCCTCCTCTAGCAACTCCCCAGGAGACAACAAAGTTTTATGAAAATCTATATAGAACTTGAAGGTTCCGTCCAAAATCCTCTCCTTTCTGTGGAAAATTTGCCACAATATTGTTCCAACCAAAAGCACTCTTTCGGCTCGTTTTCATGGTAGGTTCCAAGATTCGGATCTCTGTCCCAGGTGCGGAGAGCAGAAGAAATCCATTGAACATCTTCTATTCTTTTGCCCGTTTGCTCAAGCGGTTTGGAAAGCTTCGGGCTTTAATTACTCACCTTCCATGCTGGGTTTCCCGGGTTTTCCTAAATGGTGGACGAAGGTTTTTGACTTTCGCAAATCTGGGAATTTTGAGGAAGGAAGTGCTCTCATCGTTTTCCTCCTCTGGGCGATCTGGAAGTCAAGGAATGCCTGGGTTTTTGAAGGAAGGAAAGACCTTCCGTGGGACGTGTGGTTGCATGTTGAACGGGACTTTACGGAATCCTCCCTGGTCTCACAAGACATCTCTACGGAAAAGCTTCATCTTCCTAGGGAATTAAGATCCTGGTCTCCTCCTCCTTCCAATGTGGTCAAGATCAATTGCGATGATGCATTCGATTCTCTTACAGGAAAGGCTTCAGTAGCGGCTGTTGCTCGCAATAGTTCTAGATCTTTTCTACAAGGTCTAACAGCACGGTGCACCTGCAAATGCTCCGTCGGTAGCAGTAGCAGTAGCTCTTGCCATCAGGCTCGGTATCTCTCTGGCTTCCAGAAATGGATTCTTGAATATTATAATTGAAGCGGACTGCCAAGCAATTATTGGTAGGCTCAGTTCAGGTTCTCTCTCGGATTGAGAATCCTCGGCAGTGGAAGAGGACATTAGAGCTCAAACTGAATCTCTTGAGTCTTGTACTTTTTTTTGTACCCCAATCCTGCAATCAGGTTGCGAATTGCCTAGCTAAATTTGCTAGAAATCTTATGTGTCAAACCCTTTGGGGACCGTTTATACCCCTTCTTTAAGGGCGATTTTGTAATTTGGTTTTTAATAAAAAATTTCCTTTGAACAAAAAAAACTTTCATTTTGATCATTAACATTAATTGTCACTGAGAATATTTTCATTGATAACATGTATCACTAGTTGATAAGTTTAAAAATAAATTAATAGACATGGGAATCAAACTCAGCTCCAAAACAAAATCCAACTGCATAACCATTATACCAAATTGTTACATTTGGAAAATGGTACATAATATAATATTTTAGATAAAACTTAAACAAAAATCTTCAAGCTATCATGATAGAAAGAAATATTCAAGCTATAGCTCAGATTAATTACACTAACTGTGTATTAAATGTTGTTTTTTTTAAATAATATGTTTTTAAATTGTGAATAATTTTCTATTATTATTATTGTTATTATTATTATTATGATGATGATAATGATTATTATTATTATTATAATGTTCTTCTAATTTATTAGTATAAAATATCCACATCATATACAAATATAAGATAATTGAACAAATAAAAATCAATATAACTGGATTTTTTAAAGAAAAATACAACAAGGTTTTATGGCTCCTTCACCCAAATATGGCTTTTTAATTTTTTTCCCAACAATGTGGTCTATGGTAGATTATTTCTAGATTTATGGTTGTTCATTGTAACAAATCAGAAGTCGAATTATGTTCAATCCGTTTTTAAACAGTGTATTTTCATGTTAAAAATAAACAATTAAAACCAGACTGCTTGTAATACGACTTCTAACAGTAAAAGTGGTGAACACTCTTCAAAGTCGGATTGCCCTTGATCCGCCTTCAAGCTTATTTCCAACTTTGAGTTTATTTACTAAATAAATATTATTTAAAGTCGAGTAGAAATTAGTCCGATTTTTTACTTAAACAATAAACTATAATAGATCTGAAAATAATCTGCCATGGACTATATTTTGAGGTTGAAAAAAATTCAACCACAATATGGTGGTCATTACGCCAGGTTTTATTGAGAATTGTTACATGGGGGTATTGATCAGATTACGAGATTCTCAAATATAACTTCTGTTTAAGTCCCCAAAAATATAAAATGTTCTAGTCAACTTGCATAAGAAGTTGAAAATGTTTCTTTTTCATTTATTAAAAATATATTAGTTTTTTTAAGTCTTAAAAATATATTAGTTGTATCTTGGTCAAATGTTCTATTGATTAATATCCTATACATTGACGGTGGAAACTAAAAATTTCTACAAGCGTCTTAGTTTTAGGATATAGAGAGTTAGTTTAGGGTATATGATTTAGGTATTTAGGTGTAGGGGTTAGAATTTAGGGATAGTTTATTCAATTTAAGGTCAGGGTTATAATTTAGGGTTTATAGGTTAGGGTTTAACTTTTAGGGTAATACGGTGAGGATTTAGGTTTTAACCTATAAACGCTAAATTATAACCCTAAACCTTAAATTGAAACAACTATCTCTAAATTCTAACTTCATACACCTAAACCCCTAAATCATATACCATAAACTAACTCCCTATACCTTAAAACTAAGGCGCTTGTGGAAACTTTCCATTTCCACCGCCTGTGTATACAATATTTATCATTTTATAAAATAACGAACCTAATAGATCCAAAAACTATACTAAATTTAATATTCTGGATTTAACATCAACCAATAAAGTTATATAGAAAAATCATTAACAATAAATTTATATACAAAGTAAGTGAGCTTATACACGTAAAGCTATCCATGGCTGGCTTGAATTTTTTTTTTAATTTCCTTATTCGGGTTTGGATTGAGTAGGGTAAGATCGGTTTACAAATTTAATTTATCATTTAAAATAAGATTTATAAACTTATATTTTTTATAATTCAATTTGATTTATGAAATTTAGAACCAAAGTACAATATGTGTGAATCGTGAATCTCAGTAAAAAAATGATGATTCATCCTAAAAGACTCGGGTTTAAATCACTTTATCTGTAAAGTGTGTGCATTATCAAAAGATTGAGAATATATATGAACATATACTATGTCGTAGTTACCTTAAGACTATTTAAAATACATGTGAATCACATCTAAAGCTACATGAACTTAAATGGATGAAGATTTGATTTTTGAATCAATTAAAGGATAAGTGTTCACTGCTCGTTCCCTTGTTTTTTCCAGCAGCCGCTCTCAACTTTCGTCCTCCCTTGCACAGCTGACAGTTTTGGTTCTCCTCCTCATCCATTTTGCGAGGTGCTGCCGGTGAAGATGGATCGACATCTTTAGGATTCGGTCGATTATCGCTCGGCCACCTCACAAGCCTCTCTTTCCTCTTTTTTTTTTTGTTTTATTTTTTTGTTTATATTCTCATTTTTTTGTTTGGTTTTGCGTTTAGGGATGAGAGCTACATGATTGTTGATGGCTACTCCATTGATGTTTCTCTTATTTCATGTCTGACACAGATAACGCTTTTGATGACAATACCTTATTTCTTTCGAGACGGGGAGCCTGCTTCCGAATAAAACTCTCACAGGAGTGTCGTCTATTTGAGCTGTCGACCGGGTTTTGGCTTGAAAATTCATGTTATGTTTTGTTTCCTTTTGCTGTGTTTTAATGTCCTGGTTTCGACCTAGAATTTCATGTTATGTTCTTGGTTTTTTCTTATTTTCCCTTGTTGTCTTCTCATTTGTGTGTGTTTCCCCCCTCTTTTTGCGTGGTAGTGTTGGCTGGCCTTTCGTGGCCATGTTTAGGGACCGTTTCGTTTGTATGCTTTTCTTTGATTTATGAATAAAGTTTTATTTTACCAAAAAAATACCTAAACTTAAATTTGTTAAAAAAAATAAATTGAACTTGATTATAATTAATCACTGCTTTAAATATATGTTACCTGTGGGTTTATATTATAATTATAACTTTAGGTTTTGGATTTTGAGGTCTATTAAAATTAGGGTTTTATATAAACCTTTTATGTTTGTAAATACAAAGTTATGGATTTTGTATAATTCTTTTATGTTTGTAAATACAAAGTTAAGAGAGTATTATATACCCTTTATATTAAGAAAAGGCTTAATAGTAAAAATAATGCTTAAATTGTATTCTTTTTAGATAGGTATAAAACGTATTTTTTTTTTATTTAAGTAGGTACCTAATATTTTAATTGTTTTCATTTTGTGTACCTGGTTGTTATTCGCCATTTAAATTTTTTTAACTGATCAAAACATGACACGTGACTTTGATTTTAATTTTTTTTTATTTTTTTATTTCTTTGAACTTAATTTTTAAAAAAGCTTTAAATTTTTTAAAATTCATAAAATAATCTAAAATTTTCTACATCCCCAAATTCAGCCACTATTACTACCATTTACCATGATGCCGACGATGGAATGAAACCTCTTCCTCTTTCTGCAGCACTTGTACGTCGTTCGTCGTCTGATCGGTCGTCGTTTGTTGCCTATTATTTTTTTCTCCTATCGTCGTTCAGTTTTATTTCGACATTAGGCACGCCAGTCGTCGACTTTCGGTGACGAAAGAATGAAAGAAATGATTGTGGGGTCCGATAGCGAAAGTAGTGGGCACGCCATCGACGATTGACAGCCACAACAGCTAGAATTGAGATGTGAAGACTATTTAAAAAATAGGATTGTTTGAAAATTCTGAATTTATAATAATAATAATAATAATAATAATAATAATAATAATAATAATAATAAAAATAATAATAAAAAGCATGCCACGTGTTATGGTTTTATTGGCTAATGAAATTTTTAAACTAACGTTAGCGGCAATACGCCTAAAATGGTTAGATTTTAGGGTTAGAAATGACATAATGCTAAAAAATGCCCCTAACATTTGACGGAATTGTCACTTTGGACTCTATTCTTTTTTTGAAGCAATTTAGCCCTTAACGTTTTATTTTGGGTCAAAATGGTCCCTAAGCAGATGAAAACTATTTGTAACACACGGGTTTAGGGGTTAGGTGAAAATAATATTTTAATATTATTCTGGGTTCGGCTTTATAATTTAACTAATGGTCCGGGTTGGTTTTCAAACTAATTAAATTGATGATGGACTAAGTTTTGGAATTAAACCCCAAACGGCCATGGAACTTATGTCCTTGTGAATAATCCATTTCATTAAGGGCAAAAAGGTCATTGGGCTTTTAAATTAAAACAAAACAAATAAAACCCCCCAAATTTCACTCATCTTCTCCCTCTCCCCCAAATATCACGACAAAACCTCCCAAAGCCATTGAAGTTACTGTTCCATCACCTCCCTTCATCGTTTCAACTCCGTTTTGAAAGGTAAGAGTATTTTTGACTTCCCCTCATCCTCCCCTTCATAAAAGTACTCTTCTTTTTCATTTCCATGAAGTTTTTGGAAAGTAGAGGTTTCGAATGTTTTGATTTAAAAATGGTGTCTTTATGATGCTAAGTTAAATGTTTTGAATTAATATGTTTAGTAATGATGTAAAGAGGCCAAATGATACTACATATATGAATTTTGAATGATTTGGAACAATTTTCGGATTTGGGTTTCCAAGGGGTTTTTGGAGGGTTTTAATGTGGGTTTGGGGGCTGTTAAAGGTTGGAATTTGGGGGCTGTGGGTAGTATGATATATGAGGATCATTTTGGGTGAAATTGATGCTTGTTTGGGTGCTTGAAATGAGAGTTTTCAGTGGGTCAAGTGGGCTGCTCGAAAATCCTGTTTTTGAACTTGTTTTGAGTGTTGGATGCTTGGTAATGTAATCCGGGTTAGTTTCGATGACAAGATATTGATTGTGGATGTTTTTTTTGTGTTTGGGATTGATTAGAATCAAGTTTGGGCATCGGATAAGCATCGGAAGTGAATCCGGGGAATTGAAGACAATTGCTTGCTTGGTCTTGAGCTCGGGAGCTTAGGTGAGTGGTTAATTGTTTTACTTGGCTTTAAAATGGTTGGTTCGAGTAGGTGGACTAGGTTGGGCTTGGTAGACCCACCTAGAGTTAGGATTAGGGTGATAACCTAATCCTAAACTTGATCTAGAGCCTTTGGATGAACTTGAATGTATGAATGTATATGCCTCGTATGTGTTGTGATATGAATGCTTATGTATATTGTATTATACATGTGAGATGAGGCATGATTTGTATTGCTTAAAGCATGCATGGTGTTGGTTCATGATTGTGTTCATGGTGAGTACGTGCTAAGCACGGAAATGATTGAAATGAGTATTGTGGAATGAGTAAAATATTGGCACTAGTATACTTAAATACAAATGATCGATCATTAGGATGTTAGTGTGTACACATGAGTCAAAAGTCGCGCGTGGCCTTGGTGGCGTTGAGTCACCAAGGAGGAGTACGGGTACGCCCGAAAATTGTATTTAAATATAGTCGGTGATGAGTGGAATCCCATCGACGGGGCGTGAGGATGAGTGGAATCCCCTCCGCGAGACCGGTGATGAGTGTAATCCCACCGTCAGGTAATGGTTGTGTTGTTGGATGTGAGTTCCAACGGTTATCCGCGTATTTGAGTCATATCTAGGTGCCAATGTTGTTTGATATATGTATCAATGTGTTGAGACTAATGATCCTTGTGAGGATGTTTGATGTGGCTATTTATGTTGTGAAAGTAGAGCTTAATGATTCATGATATGTACTTGTATATATTGTTCATGCATCTTATATTGTGGCTCTTGTGGATCCTTGGTATGTTGTGTAATGCCTTGGCTAGATCGTGCTCGGACCCTGCAATGTTGAGGTTTGTTTTTAGAGCTTACCCTCACTAAGCATCATTGCTTACGCTCTCCTTGTTCAACATTGCAGATCCATAGTTCGTGGGTTGCTTGCGCAAGTGGAAGGCTCCAAGTGTGGTTTTGGACTTGAGTTCACCAAGTATGGATTTTAATGCTAAGACATGTAATAGTTTAAGCAATGGGATGTGTAATGTTTTGTTGGATAGTTGTAGGTTGTTAGGAGCATGTTTAGACTCCTTGATGCCTTGCTTTTGTTTGGTTAGTATTGCCTTGATGAATGTTAACTCATGCCTAAATTGCTCTTGTTGAATGTTAGCCTTATGCCTAAGAGGTTGCCTTCATGTTGAATGTTGATGTATGAGTCTTTGGATGCTTGAATGTCATCTTTGGTTCAATCGCATGTTCCCTTGATGAATGTACATGTTGGGTGCTTGTATGGCTAAATAGTGATCTGTAAATGTTGTATGAATGATTGGTTGGGGTTAGGGAAGTCTTAAATTGCATCTAGGTTCGGGTCTTGCATGTTTTGGCTGAGTTTGGGAGTTTTGGCTGTGTAGGGGTATTGATACGGTTGGTCCAGTATCGATACCGCCTTCTTGTTTCAGGCCTCGTGTATCGATACGCGAGAGAGGCGTATCGATACCTTTTTGGTCACTGAAGCTACTGTCCATTTCGGTATCAATACGGGCCTCTGGGGTATCGATACCGTCATCTTAGCGTTGACCGTAGAAAGTCAACCGTTGGGGAGGGTATCGATACACTCCTTGGGCGTATCGATACGGTCTCTACTGGTTGACTCTGACCAGTTGACCTAGTCAAGGGGTATCGATACACCCCTTAGGTGTATCGATACCGCCTGCAGTTTAAGTTTAAAATTGGGTTGTAACATGATTGTTTGAGTTCGTTTGATTGTTTTGTATATGCTGTTCCGCTGTATGATCACTTAGGGTTTAATATCCATTTAGACAAGATTAATGAAAAGAAAAAAAATTTAGGGTTGCTAACCAAGGGGGAATCCTTAGGGGTTTTCACTCGGTTTTCCCCGTGTAGCCCACCCGGACCGGTCATTCGGCCAGACCGGGACGAGGGGGTTACACTTGTTGGTATCAGAGCCTAAGGTTACCGAGACCTTGGGCAGGTAAGTGAGGTAATTTCAGGTTTTTGCTTGATGTGCACGGTGTTTGCTTGCTTGTAAGAATAGTTGCTTGATTGACAAGTATGTTGCTTGTTTTATTCAAAGCATGTGTGTGTGAGTCCCATTGCTACTACTACATTGGAAAATGGTTTTGTTTTAGTGAGGGAACGTACTTGAACACTTGGAAGCCTTGCCTTGCTAACCCAACTTGTATGTTTTGTTGTTGTGGTTGTAGTTAATATTTGTGAGAGCAATGTCTAGACCGAGGGGTAGACCGAGAGTGGTTCGTCAGGAACCACGGGTTGCGGCTCCTGTTGAGCCGGCTGTTGGTGTGGAGGCTCATTTGGAAGGGCCGGTGGCCGCGGGAGTTGGCGCTCCACCACCACCTCCACCACCACCACCTCCTCCACCTGGAGCTGGAGGTGAGGATGGAGCCGGAGGAGATGGACCTCAAGGTGGCCAAGGTGGCCAAGGTCCAGCTGGAATTGACATGACTCCGCTAGTGCAAGCGATAGCGGGAGCTTTCTAGGCCGCAGTTGCGGGAGCTCAGGCTGCAGCTCAGCCTAGGTGTGATGATGCTAGTCTCCCTTTGGAGAGGCTCCGTAGCTTGGGAGCTGAGGAGTTTAGAGGATCTACTCCGGAGAGATCGGAGTTATGGTTGGAGAAGACGGTTCGTATCTTAGCTCAGATGGGTTGAGCGGGCGCACGTAGATTGGGTTGTGTGATCTCATTGCTTCAGGGTGATGCCTACACCTGGTGGGTCACCATTACTACCGGAGTTCCAGAGGCCGAGATAGATTGGGATTTCTTTGAGTTTGCTTTCCGGAAGAGGTAGTTGGGACCGAGGTACCTAGATGAGAAAAAGAGAGAGTTCATGGCTCTCACTCAGGGGGATGCATCTGTGACTGATTATGAGATTCGTTTCGTTCGTCTGAGTCAGTATGCTCCAGAGTTAGTGCCTACTGAGAGGGCTCGATGTGATCGTTTCAGATACGGGCTTCATGAGGAAGTTAAGAGGTATACCTTAGCTTCAGATTATTCTGACTTTGATGTCTTGGTTGCTAGAGCCAAGGACATTGAGCATAGCTTGGGGCTGGCCAAGCGTTCTGGGGGATCTAGTTCTGGTAAGAGGCACAACAACTTTGATGGTAGAGATGCTAAGAGGCACAGAGGTGGCGGACATCAGTTTGATCAGAGACGTGGCAGTGGCCACCAAGGTAGAGGCCATCAGGGCCATAGAGGAGGAGGGCGTTTGCCCGAGTGTGCACAGTGTGGGAGGCAGCACACTGGTGAGTGTTGGGGTAACTTCCATGCTTGTTGGAACTGTGGTTCGAGGGACCACTTTAGGAGGGACTGTCCACGTCAGGCAGCTCAGGCACCGAACATTGCTCAGGCTCCTGCGAGAGGTAATGATTTTCAGAGAGGCTGTGGGCGCGGTCGTGGCTACTTCCAGCCTAGGGCTGATGCACCTAGGGGAGATGCTCAGAGGAACCTTGCTCATATTGTGGCTGTGCAGCCAGAGGCGGGAGGACCAGCGAGAGTTTATGCTCAGAGAGAGGCCAGGAACGACACCGATGTGATAGCAGGTAATTTCGAGTTACAGTCTATGTCTTTGCTTTCTTTGGTTGATTCGGGTTCTACGTATTCCTATATTTTGAGTGAGCATGCACAGAAGTTAGATATTCCTGTTGAGATCTTAGATGTAGGTATGCATGTTACTAGCTCTTTTGGTGAGACAGTTGTGGTTAGACGTATGTATATGAGGTGTCCACTGAAGATTCAGGGTCATGTGTTTCCAGTTGATATGATGGAACTTCCTTTCTACGGTTTTGATATTATATTGGGTATGGATTGGTTGGTTGAGCATCGGGCTAGTGTGAATTTTGAAACGAAGAGAATTTCCTTGAAGCTCTCTGATGACTACGAGGTAGTGGTAGTGGGCGAGAACATTAAGTTCTTGTCCAATGTAGTGTCAGCTTTAGAGGCTCATAGGTTGATAGACTCGAGATGTGGGGCTTATTTAGCTTATGTTATGAATCCGGATATGAGTGAAGCTAGACCGAAAGATATCAGGACAGTGTGTGACTTTCCAGATATGTTTCCTGAAGAGTTGCCGGGTTTACCTCCTGACAGAGATGTTGAGTTTGTGATTGAGACAGTTTCAGGGTCTAATCCTGTTTCGATAGCTCCGTACCGCATGGCCCCGAAAGAGTTGAAAGAATTAAAGAGTCAGTTGCAAGAATTATTAGACCGTGGTTTCATTAGGCCTAGTAGTTCTCCGTGGGGTGCTCCAGTGTTGTTTGTGAAAAAGAAAGATGGTAGCATGCGCATGTGTATTGACTATAGACAGTTGAATCAGATGACTGTGAAGAACAAGTATCCGTTGCCTCGTATAGATGATTTGTTTGATCAGTTGAGAGGTGCTTCAGTATTCTCGAAGATAGATTTGAGATCCGGGTACTATCAGTTGAAAGTGAAAGAGTGTGATGTTCCAAAGACAGCTTTTAGGACTAGATATGGTCACTATGAGTTCCTTGTGATGCCATTTGGGCTCACGAATGCACCAGCAGCATTCATGGACATGATGAACAGAATTTTTAGGGACTATCTAGATCGCTTTGTAGTTGTCTTCATTGATGATATACTTGTGTACTCGAAGACAGAAGAAGAGCATGATGAGCACTTGAGATTTGTTTTACAGAGATTGTTGAGCAATCAGTTGTATGCGAAGCTTAGTAAGTGTGAGTTCTGGATTCGAGAGGTTGTGTTTCTTGGCCATGTTGTTTCGGCCGAAGGTATCCGTGTTGATCCATCGAAGATTGAGGCTATTGTTGAGTGGAAACAACCTAAGTCCGTGACTGAGATTAGGAGTTTCCTAGGATTAGCCGGTTACTATAGGAGGTTTGTTGATGGCTTCTCTAGAGTAGCTGCTCCTTTGACTAAATTGTTACAAAAGGGAGTTAAGTTTGAATGGTCAGATGCAAGATAGAAGGCTTTTGAGAAATTGAAAGAAGCTTTGACGAATGCTCCAGTGTTAGTGCAACCTGTTTCAGGTAAGGAGTTTGTGATCTACAGTGATGCTTCCTACGTAGGCTTAGGATGTGTTCTGATGCAAGATAGGAGAGTTGTTGCTTATGCTTCTAGACAGTTGAAGATTCATGAGAAGAACTATCCTACTCATGACATAGAGCTAGCCGCAGTAGTGTTTGCATTGAAGATTTGGCGTCATTATTTGTATGGTGAGAAGTGTATTGTTTACACTGATCACAAGAGCTTGAAGTACCTGATGACACAGAAAGAGTTGAACTTGAGACAGAGAAGGTGGTTAGAGTTGCTAAAAGATTACGATTATACCATTGAGTACCATCCGGGTAAAGCGAATGTAGTAGCCGATGCTTTGAGTAGAAAAGTGGTCGTTGAGTTGAGAGCTATGTTTGCTAGGTTGAGTGTGTCCGATGATGGTGGTCTGATCACCGAGTTGCAATTGAAGCCTTCTTTGATTCAGTTGATTAGAGAGAAACAGTTGCAAGATGCGAGCCTAGTTCCTCATGTTCAAGACATAGCCGAAGGAAGACCGACTGAGTATAGTTTCAGTGGTGAGAGTTTGTTGTGCTTTAGAGATAGAATTGTTGTACCCGAAGATGTTGAGTTGAGACGTCAGATTCTGAGTGAAGCACATTCGAGTCCCTTTTCTATGCATCCGGGTAGTACCAAAATGTACCGAGATTTGAAGAATGATTACTTCTGGGTTGGTTTGAAGAGAGATGTAGCCGAGTATGTGAGCCGTTGTATGGTTTGTCAGAGAGTGAAGGCAGAACATCAGGTTCCTTCAGGTTTGCTACAGCCTTTGAAGATTCCGGAATGGAAATGGGAGAGGATCACCATGGACTTTGTATCGGGGTTGTCTTTGTCTCCTTCGAAGAAGAACTCGGTTTGGGTGATTGTTGATAGGTTCACTAAGTGTGCTCACTTCTTAGCAGTGAACACTACGGATTCCTTAGACAAGTTGGCGAACTTGTACATCCGCGAGATTGTGAGACTTCACGGAGTTCCGAAGTCTATTGTTTCAGATAGGGATCCTAGGTTTACTTCGAGGTTCTGGGGTTGCTTGCATAGTGCTTTGGGTAGCCGTTTGCATTTCAGCACATCGTATCATCCTCAGTCTGATGGGCAGTCAGAGCGAGTGATACAGATTCTAGAAGATATGCTTCGTTGTTGTGTGATTGACTTCCAGGGTTCTTGGGAGAAGCACTTACCGTTGGTCGAGTTTGCCTACAACAACAGTTATCAGTCTAGTATTCAGATGGCACCTTATGAAGCTTTGTATGGTAGACGGTGTAGGACTCCGATTTGTTGGGCTGAGACAGGTCAGAGATTGTTACCTATGCCAGACTTGCTTAAGGGAACTACCGATAAAGTGAAGTTGATATGTGACCGCTTGAAAGCAGCTTCCGATCGTCAGAAATCTTATGCAGACTTGAAGAGGAAAGAGGTTGAGTACTCAGTGGGTGAGAAAGTATTTTTGAAGGTATCTTCGTGGAAGAAGGTAATGAGATTTGGCCGGAAGGGCAAGTTGAGTCCGAGGTTCATTGGTCCGTATGAGATAGTTGAGCGGGTCGGGCCGGTAGCTATCGTTTGAGGTTACCTTCTGAGTTAGAAAAGATCAATGATGTCTTTCATGTGTCTATGCTTAGGAGATATAGATCCGATCCTTCGCAAGACCATAGAGTTGGTCAAGGTGTTGTGGAGACATAGAGGTGTGGAAGAGGCCACGTGGGAGAGAAAAGCAGATATGGTTGAGCAGTTTCCGTATTTGTTTCCACCAGGTAATTTCGAGGACGAAATTTCCTTAAGTGGGGGAGAGTTGTAACACCCGGGTTTAGGGGTTAGGTGAAAATAATATTTTAATATTATTCTGGGTTCGGCTTTATAATTTAACTAATGGTCCGGGTTGGTTTTCAAACTAATTAAATTGATGATGGACTAAGTTTTGGAATTAAACCCCAAACGGCCATGGAACTTATGTCCTTGTGAATAATCCATTTCATTAAGGGCAAAAAGGTCATTGGGCTTTTAAATTAAAACAAAACAAATAAAACCCCCCAAATTTCACTCATCTTCTCCCTCTCCCCCAAATATCACGACAAAACCTCCCAAAGCCATTGAAGTTACTGTTCCATCACCTCCCTTCATCGTTTCAACTCCGTTTTGAAAGGTAAGAGTATTTTTGACTTCCTCTCATCCTCCCCTTCATAAAAGTACTCTTCTTTTTCATTTCCATGAAGTTTTTGGAAAGTAGAGGTTTCGAATGTTTTGATTTAAAAATGGTGTCTTTATGATGCTAAGTTAAATGTTTTGAATTAATATGTTTAGTAATGATGTAAAGAGGCCAAATGATACTACATATATGAATTTTGAATGATTTGGAACAATTTTCGGATTTGGGTTTCCAAGGGGTTTTGGAGGGTTTTAATGTGGGTTTGGGGGCTGTTAAAGGTTGGAATTTGGGGGCTGTGGGTAGTATGATATATGAGGATCATTTTGGGTGAAATTGATGCTTGTTTGGGTGCTTGAAATGAAAGTTTTCAGTGGGTCAAGTGGGCTGCTCGAAAATCCTGTTTTTGAACTTGTTTTGAGTGTTGGATGCTTGGTAATGTAATCCGGGTTAGTTTTGATGACAAGATATTGATTGTGGATGTTTTGTTTGTGTTTGGGATTGATTAGAATCAAGTTTGGGCATCGGAGAAGCATCGGAAGTGAATCCGGGGAATTGAAGACAATTGCTTGCTTGGTCTTGAGCTCGGGAGCTTAGGTGAGTGGTTAATTGTTTTACTTGGCTTTAAAATGGTTGGTTCGAGTAGGTGGACTAGGTTGGGCTTGGTAGACCCACCTAGAGTTAGGATTAGGGTGGTAACCTAATCATAAACTTGATCTAGAGCCTTTGGATGAACTTGAATGTATGAATGTATATGCCTCGTATGTGTTGTGATATGAATGCTTATGTATATTGTATTATACATGTGAGATGAGGCATGATTTGTATTGCTTAAAGCATGCATGGTGTTGGTTCATGATTGTGTTCATGGTGAGTACGTGCTAAGCACGGAAATGATTGAAATGAGTATTGTGGAATGAGTAAAATATTGGCACTAGTATACTTAAATACAAATGATCGATCATTAGGATGTTAGTGTGTACACATGAGTCAAAAGTCGCGCGTGGCCTTGGTGGCGTTGAGTCACCAAGGAGGAGTACGGGTACGCCCGGAAATTGTATTTAAATATAGTCGGTGATGAGTGGAATCCCATCGACGGGGCGTGAGGATGAGTGGAATCCCCTCCGCGAGACCGGTGATGAGTGTAATCCCACCGTCAGGTAATGGTTGTGTTGTTGGATGTGAGTTCCAACGGTTATCCGCGTATTTGAGTCATATCTAGGTGCCAATGTTGTTTGATATATGTATCAATGTGTTGAGACTAATGATCCTTGTGAGGATGTTTGATGTGGCTATTTATGTTGTGAAAGTAGAGCTTAATGATTCATGATATGTACTTGTATATATTGTTCATGCATCTTATATTGTGGCTCTTGTGGATCCTTAGTATGTTGTGTAATGCCTTGGCTAGATCGTGCTCGGACCCTGCAATGTTGAGGTTTGTTTTTAGAGCTTACCCTCACTAAGCATCATTGCTTACGCTCTCCTTGTTCAACATTGCAGATCCATAGTTTGTGGGTTGCTTGCGCAAGTGGAAGGCTCCAAGTGTGGTTTTGGACTTGAGTTCACCAAGTATGGATTTTAATGCTAAGACATGTAATAGTTTAAGCAATGGGATGTGTAATGTTTTGTTGGATAGTTGTAGGTTGTTAGGAGCATGTTTAGACTCCTTGATGCCTTGCTTTTGTTTGGTTAGTATTGCCTTGATGAATGTTAACTCATGCCTAAATTGCTCTTGTTGAATGTTAGCCTTATGCCTAAGAGGTTGCCTTCATGTTGAATGTTGATGTATGAGTCTTTGGATGCTTGAATGTCATCTTTGGTTCAATCGCATGTTCCCTTGATGAATGTACATGTTGGGTGCTTGTATGGCTAAATAGTGATCTGTAAATGTTGTATGAATGATTGGTTGGGGTTAGGGAAGTCTTAAATTGCATCTAGGTTCGGGTCTTGCATGTTTTGGCTGAGTTTGGGAGTTTTGGCTGTGTAGGGGTATCGATACGGTTGGTCCAGTATCGATACCGCCTTCTTGTTTCAGGCCTCGTGTATCGATACGCGAGGGAGGCGTATCGATACCTTTTTGGTCATTGGAGCTACTGTCCATTTCGGTATCGATACGGGCCTCTGGGGTATCGATACCGTCATCTTAGCGTTGACCGTGGAAAGTCAACCGTTGGGGAGGGTATCGATACACTCCTTGGGCGTATCGATACGGTCTCTACTGGTTGACTCTGACCAGTTGACCTAGTCAAGGGGTATCAATACACCCCTTAGGTGTATCGATACCGCCTGCAGTTTAAGTTTAAAATTGGGCTGTAACATGATTGTTTGAGTTCGTTTGATTGTTTTGTATATGCTGTTCCGCTGTATGATCACTTAGGGTTTAATATCCATTTAGACAAGATTAATGAAAAGAAAAAAAATTTAGGGTTGCTAACCGAGGGGGAATCCTTAGGGGTTTTCACTCGGTTTTCCCCGTGTGGCCCACCCGGACCGGTCATTCGGCCAGACCGGGACGAGGGGGTTACACTATTAGTCAACTAACGATAAACAACTTGAAATGACTTGGCAGAATGACACGTCAGAAGAAAAAAAATATTTATATTTTATAAAATTTTATAAAATTATTTTCCGGTTGATGTGTCATTTTGTAAAGTCAGTATATTTGCATGTATGACATTGTTATTGCGACGAGCACTGCCATATAGGTTTTTCATATCATTTCAAGCCATATACCGCCGGTTGACTAACAGTTTTCATCCCTAGAGGAGCCATTTTGACCCAAAATGAAACGTTGAGGGCTAAATTGCTTCAAAAAAAGAATAAAGGCCAAAAATAACAATTCAGTCAAACGTTAGGGGCATTTTTTGGTATTATGCCTTTAGATGTTAGGTTAATTAATGTACAAAATATTCACCATTTAAATAATCATATAAATTAATGAGAAGTTTCATTGTTATATTTAAATTAATCGAATTAGGTATCTGTTGTTATATTTAGGGGTGTGTATTCAGCCTGTTCGGTTAACCAACCGAACTACCCAAAATCTATTAGCTGGAGTTTTTTTTTTGTTTTAACCGTTAACTAAATCGAAAGTTTTAACCGAACTGAAAAAATTCGGTTAATTCGGTCGATTTTTAAAATTAACCGAAAAATTGTTATAAAATTTTCGTTAAATTACACAAATGGTTACTAAATTATTCTAAAATGATCCTTTTTGTTAATGAACTTTCAAAAATTACAAAACAAACATTAAACTCATCTAACTATTACAAAATGGTCATTAGCGCATTGCACGTTATAAATTATTGATAAATTTTAAAAAGTTTAATGACCATTTTGTAATAAATCAATTAATTTAATGATCATTTTATGCTAATTTAATAAATTTTAATGATTATTTTATAATATATCAAAAACTCTAATGATCATTTTATAACTTTTAAAAGTTTAGTGACCAAAAATAAATATATGTAATGTATATAATATTTAATATAATAATTTCGGTTAATTAACCGGTATCGAACCAAATTAATTGGTAACCAAAATTTTAAAAAACTATTAATCGTTAACCGATCATACCTAAAATTAACAGACCAATTAACCGTAAAAATTTTGGTTCGGTCAGTTAATTCGGTTAAAACCAAATAATGCAAACCCTTAATTATATTTAATAAAAATGGGGTTAATATTAAGTCATTGGATAAATGTAAATTGATGATTGAGATTAAAAGTGAAAATGAAGAGATTTTTAAGGGAAACTAAAGGAAGTGAATTCAATAATTGCAACCATTAATTTACATTTATTAAATGGTTTAAAATCAGTTTAAATTTTTTTAATTCTAATATTGTGTAAGTGAATTCTAATATATAAAAATATTATTACAATATATTATTTTTAAGATACATCAATCGATTAAACTTGTAATTTCAACAGCGACACATTAATTTAGAAAATATACCTATTGAAAATAATTTTAAGAGTTGCAAGTTCCAGGAGATTTGTTCTCAAAGCACCCAATGATAAATTAAGTGAATGGAAATCAAATGAATAATATATATAATCTCTCACCGAATTTTATTATTTGGTCGAGTGGTTAAAAAATTGATATTTAATTATTTATGTGAATTCATATTTATTTGTATGCAATATACAAATCGACAACCCTCCCATATTCTCGAAAGGCCTCCTTCAGTGTGTTAATGTGGATTCTTCTACTCACGTTGTCGACAAAAACTGATACTCCCAGCCTGCGTCGGATTCTGCTGTCACCGTTGGACCTCTCTTCACCTAGAGCCCTCATCCTCTCTACAGCTTTGATTGCGAGTTGAAGCAAATCTCCGCCCAGTCTGCTGCAAACTTGGAACTGCCATTCACTGAAGGGGAAATTAGAGATGCGATATGGTCAGCGAAGGGTAACAAGGCCCCGGGGCCGGATGATTTCAGTTTCGAATTCTACAAAAAGTTTTGGGCCCTCCTAAAAGACAACGTCCTAAGGTTCTGTAGAACTAATGTTTTGATATAATAATTGAAAAATGTTTTGGACTGATTTAAAAAGTATTTAAAACAATTTCCAAAGTCCAAATATTCTGAAACTATGTTTAGGGATGTTTCTAAATGGGTTTTTCATGTTTTCAAAGGCCAAATTATACAAACCTGTCCAGGTGTTTCGAAACACCTAAGGGCGTTTCGAAACAGGGGATTCCAGTAGCGATTTCGTTTCGAAACGTGTTTCGAAACGGGCCTTCCCTGGACTTGATTTTTGCCCAGCGTTTCGAAACGGGCTAGGCCATTTCGATACGCCCACGTGGCAATGACCCCAACGGTCATAAACCCCAACGGCTATTTTCCAACCAACTTTTAAATGCAGGCGTTTCGATACGGTTCTATAGTGTTTCGATACGGGTTTCGAAATGGCCAGTAGGCGTTCCGAAACGGACATGAGGCGTTTCGAAGCGGCCAGGAGGCGTTCCGAAACGGATGCCCTGACAGACTGCAACGGCTCTTTCTACATTGAGAGTGTTTCGAAACGGCATCGAGCGTTTCGAAACGGGGAGCTGCAGAATGCATTTATGGTGGGAATTAAAGTCCTCAACGGCTCCAATTTGATCCCAACGGCTAGTAACGACTACAAACTCAATTGGGAGTATAAAAGGGACCTCCAAGCATCAAGAGAAGGCTAATGCTCATATTGTCAAACATCAAATGATCAAGAAATTGTCTTAGCACTTAAATTGTCAATTCTTGTATAGACAAACACTAGTGAGCCAAAATTGTCAAATTTGCTCAAGTGTTTTAGGTTTTGGGTGAATGCTTAATTGTGCAAACAAACACCTATTAGAGGGTTTTAAGTTTGTTTTTATTGTTTCTTTGTAAAAGAGGGTTTTGATCAAGGCTTTGGGTAGAAGCTTGATCGGTTGTAAGGGTTTCCTCCTAATCCTAGAAAAGGGGACGAATCAATTAGTGGATTGATTGTGAAATCCTTAGTGGGGAGCTAAGGTAGTGGATGTAGGTGCTTGTTAGAAGACCGAACCACTATAAATCATTGTGTCACACTTCTTTTTAGCTTCCACAACCCTTCCACCCAAAAATCCATCTCTCCACCACTTGGTGAGCAATATTGGTTGATCGAATCGAGCTCCACACAACTCAACAATTGGTATCAGAGCTTGGCTCAATCGAAGAGGATTCACATCCTATTGAGAAGATCCGGCAAGCTCGATCACTTTTTTCATCAACCGGCTCAAATGACGCAATACATCGACAAACCGCCTTTCTTCAACGGAGATCACTATGCCCATTGGAAGACAAAGATGAAATTCTTCTTGAAGTCAAGAGATTACAAGCTATGGGATATAGTTGAAGATGGTCCGTTCGTGCCACAAGGGAGCAAAGCGGAATGGAGTGCCGACGATCGCAAGAAGATGGAGCTAAATTGCAAAGCCTTGCACATTTTATTTTGTGCATTTGGTCCATCCATCTATGAGAAGATGTCTTCTTGTGAGAGTGCCAAGGAGGTATGGGATAAGCTTGAAGTCACATACGAGGGAACAAATGAAGTCAAGGAGACCAAGATTGGGCTCCTAACTCTTGAGTATGAAAACTTCAAAATGGATCCGGAAGAGAATATCGAGAAGATGTTTGATAGGTTCTCCACAATCACGAATGGTCTTAAAGGCTATGGAGAAGCTGTAACACCCCCTTCCCGGCCTGGTAGAGAACCGCGTCGGAGAGCGCTACCGGAAAACAATACGGAGATCGGAGACATAAATCCAAAGTTCAAAAATCATTTCGTAATATTTTATTAATCTCTTTTAAGACTTAACACTTAACTTATTAACAACTTACTCAAATTGGGGTCAATTTTAAACTTTTTCAAACTTAGGGACCAAATTGTAATTTTCACAAATTAAAGATCTTTATCTGAAATTCGTGAAAATATACTGAAATTAAACTTACTAGTTATTAGCCTGTAAAACCTCATTATTATCGGAGGTCATTTACTTACTTGATTAGACAATGCAATATTTAGTGACTATTTTGTAAAATATTCAAATCTATTTCTTTTTATTATCTTACTAAAATTCTTTACATATTTAAATGAGCCTAACAACTCACAAATATCATAGAGTCCTTTAATCAATGTTTTACTACCAATTATGTCAATTTTATTACTAACTTAATAGTCTACATAGCTTTAAAACCTTATATAAAACATAGGCAAAATTTCACAATAGTAGGCCCACAAGATTAGTATAATTACTTTAACTACTTTGCCACCATACTAGGAGTTCATAAGGACAAAACACATTACTCTTTAATTGTAGTGACTTGCCAACCTTCCAACTAATCTCGATCTCGATCTGTTACTTTCCTTAACCTAAAATGTTATGCAATGAATGCATTAGACTTACATAGTCTACGTGAGGTAGCCAATGACAATGAATGAACATGTTATGTCATGTAGCATGCTTCCAAAAATGATCATAATGCAATAACATGTCATACTTTATATTTATAACAAAGCATAATATCATATCATGAGAATAACATAGCATAACGTATCAAACACATAATATATTGGTACCATTGGATACGCGGATTCCCTGTACACCATATCATGAATCATAAATGAGCCGTAGCCCTGAGTCGTAGCTCCATATATCTCTTATATAATATCATATCATGATCATAACATAGCATAATGTATCAAACACATAATATATTGGTACCATTGGATACGCGGATTCCCTGTACACCATATCATGAATCATAAATGAGCCGTAGCTCCATGTATCCCTTACACTTCCATCCTTTTATCTCCCACATATAGGCCGTAGCCTTGGACCGTAGTCCTCCCTTACATGGTGAGCTCGAATAATCATATGGCATGCCAATTGTATCCAACGTCCATAAATACACACAAATTCACATAGTCCATGATTTTCATATCATATCATATGAAATAACAAGATGAGCCGTAGCTCCATGTCATGTAGCATTTCATAGTCATATTCGAACATATCAAAGTAATGCAAGGCACTTGTCAAATTTGCCATTCGAACATAGTTGCTCTCTGTGAGCCCTTAACAAATGCAAACATAATCATAAATAATGCAACGGGAAGGCACCGAGCCTATCCCTTGACACAACTACACTCACATATCAGAACAAAGAAACAAAGATCGGAATGACACCGTGTCACCCGAGACAAATGCATCCACACTCACATATAAAAACAATGATCGGAATGACACCGCGTCACCCGAGACAAATGCATCCACACTCACCTCAATCCAAGCTTAGAGACATTTTCCTTATTCTCCAACTTTGTGGTTTCCTTCATTTCTACTCTTTTCTAACCAAACATTAAATAAATATATCATTTAGTACATTAGGCAGCTTGCATTGTCCTCAAATAAATATTTATATAAAATGTTCTATAACTCAAAATCTGATTTCGTTTGTTTTAAACGAAACTAGACTTAATAACCTTATAAACCATGTAAATTATAGCTTTTAATTCATCTTATACAATTTATAATCAATTTTTAAAGTCGTTGTTGGTGCAGATTTAGGGGCAAACTGTTACCCTATTTTCATGACCTTTACTTACTCAAAAATTCATATCTTTTTACTCACAACTCCAAATAAGGAGTTCTTTACCATTCTGGAAAGCTTATAAATACACCTTTACAACCATGTATGACACATAATTTTATCATTTCCCTATTAATACAGTTTATTACTTGAACATAAGGCATTTTCATAAACCTAATCTGTCTATGCTTAATTTGTGACCTTAGTGCATTTATAACCTATGTTTCACTACACTATTAATCTTGAGCTTTTAACCACGTTTACCTTAATCTTATAACATTATTCTTATAATCCAGCAACCTCAAAAATAGGACATGTAAGTCCTCAATTTATCAATTTTCACAAAACAGTCCCCTTTTTATTCTTTAATAATACTATATGTGATCTAAATGGTTTTAACCTACCAATTGAGACTTAATTCAAGCTTGGCCATTTAATTTCATTCATTTCATGACTCCCCTGTTTCAAGTATAAATTTCCAGAATTTTATTGGCATTATTTAAGCCCCTATAATTTTCGAATTTTACAATTTAGTATAGCAGATTCTAGATTTATTCAGTTTTAGTCCAGTAACTTCTAACAACAATTCCGAGACCTATACTTAACATTTTTGAGCAAATCATACCTCTATTTCATGTAAAATTTTGTCCTCTACAACTTTGTAGAAGAATCCGTTTTCCAGAAATGACTCTAACATGCTCAAAAATGTAGTTTTCTACAGGACAGTTTATAAATCCGAATTTATTTATCCTTTCTACCCTTATCTTTTACCAACCTTTAATTAATCCAATTTCATGCTTAATATATATATACTAACATCAAATTAAAGGTAGTTGAGACTCTAATCTCAACTCTAATTTGTTTCACTCACCTTGACAGACCGGTACTTTATTATTATTTCTTGGGCTTGACGGCTGTTCCGAATCTACCTCGTGTACCATGATAATTAATAAAAACTAATCAATAAAACAGTATCGAATATATATAAAAATATTCATCAAACTCGATACCGAAACTTAAACTTACTAGAGATTTAAGCTTACCCCGTCGTTGGCAGAAATTCGATATTACTATACCGAAATATCGGACTACCAATCAAACATTGGATCATATGTTTATCCTACTAATTTCTTTCTTTCTTTCTTTCTTTCTTTCTGTGTTTGCTGTGAATGGCTTCAACCCCTTGCCCCCTTTTTATAGCTGATTTCCAGCCTTCAAATTCACTCCTAGCCACAAATGGTGGCAAATTCCCACTTCATAATTCCACTACATTAGTATAATAACATATCTTTCTTTATCATACTTTAGTTCCCACCTAAAGTCCACTAAATGTCATTATTTTGCCCCCCTTATTTCTTTGTCTGCCACCCTAAATTTTCTTTTATTCAATTCTAATATACCCTTTAATTTCCTACCACATATAGTGGAAATATGTGGCAATTGCCACTTTTGCTTTATCTTCAATTTCAATTCAATTGGTGGAGTGGTTAGCCGTCCACTGCTTTATGTTTTTTTTTTATAATAATAATAATAATAAACTATTATAATTTACCCCGAATAATATTTATTGGTTCAGATAAGATCGAATAAATTATTCAATCAATAAAAATATTCGGTCATCGGAATTTAATTCCGACTAGACCGGTTTTTGGGATATGACAATTCTCCCCCCCTTAGAAAAGAATTCGTCCTCGAATTCTTACCTGTAGCTTCGGATTGTTCATCCGAGCACTCTTCGGGATCAGAATATTCTAGAAATGAAGAATTCACCTTTCCTTTTTTTTGCGACATTGTCCTTCATGTCGTCGTTGACAAAAATTGCACTTAAAAAAATTTCTCATGTCTTGATTTCTTTTCAGACTTATTAAATTTACTAACTTTCCGAGCTCTCTTCGCTACTTCCGTAGCTTTGACTCTATTTACGAGATCTTGGAAATTTTTAATGTATAACACTGTAAACATGGGTCGTAACTCATCGTTAAGCCCTATGATAAACATTTGACACTTATGTACTTATTATGGAACTCTTTCAAGAAGAATTCCCAACTCACGGTTTCCTCGGAGATGGTAAGGATGATAGTCTCCCATCACTGTAAGGCTTCAACGCAAGAGCGCATTCAAGCTTATGTTCATCCGAACATCTTAATTGCTTATAAAAAAATCCTTAAAGTATTGTCTAACCAATACTCGGCTATTTCGGGATCATCTATGTCCCGACCAGTAAAGGTGTAAGCTCAGTATTGCAATAACTTATCGATTGGAGCTCGAAGAGGTTGCGCAACAGGTGGCGTAGGTTGCATGACTTGACTAGCCTTTAACACATAAATTACTGAAATATATCAGCCATGTTCTAATAACATTCTGCCTGAGCTGTAGGAGCTTCAGGCTCTACACCTCGAACAAGAGGGTTCTGAGGATTCGGAGGATTTCCTCATTGAACTTCCTAGCCATGAGTCGAGGAGTTAGCAACAGACTTATTATTACAAGTTTCGTTAGTTCGAGACACATATCTATATTATAAAAGAGATCGGATCAGTTGACAAGTCACAATACTTAACAGACTAACTCCTAGGTGGCAAAGTAACTTAACACATAATACAAACATACTTAAGTTTAGTCCAGAACCGACTAAACTCTAGCTCTGATACCACTAATGTAACACCCCCTTCCCGGCCTGGTAGAGAACCGCGTCGGAGAGCGCTACCGGAAAACAATACGGAGATCGGAGACATAAATCCAAAGTTCAAAAATCATTTCGTAATATTTTATTAATCTCTTTTAAGACTTAACACTTAACTTATTAACAACTTACTCAAATTGGGGTCAATTTTAAACTTTTTCAAACTTAGGGACCAAATTGTAATTTTCACAAATTAAAGATCTTTATCTGAAATTCGTGAAAATATACTGAAATTAAACTTACTAGTTATTAGCCTGTAAAACCTCATTATTATCGGAGGTCATTTACTTACTTGATTAGACAATGCAATATTTAGTGACTATTTTGTAAAATATTCAAATCTATTTCTTTTTATTATCTTACTAAAATTCTTTACATATTTAAATGAGCCTAACAACTCACAAATATCATAGAGTCCTTTAATCAATGTTTTACTACCAATTATGTCAATTTTATTACTAACTTAATAGTCTATATAGCTTTAAAACCTTATATAAAACATAGGCAAAATTTCACAATAGTAGACCCACAAGATTAGTATAATTACTTTAACTACTTTGCCACCATACTAGGAGTTCATAAGGACAAAACACATTACTCTTTAATTGTAGTGACTTGCCAACCTTCCAACTAATCTCGATCTCGATCTGTTACTTTCCTTAACCTGAAATGTTATGCAATGAATGCATTAGACTTACATAGTCTACGTGAGGTAGCCAATGACAATGAATGAACATGTTATGTCATGTAGCATGCTTCCAAAAATGATCATAATGCAATAACATGGCATACTTTATATTTATAACAAAGCATAATATCATATCATGAGAATAACATAGCATAACGTATCAAACACATAATATATTGGTACCATTGGATACACGGATTCCCTGTACACCATATCATGAATCATAAATGAGCCGTAGCCCTGAGTCGTAGCTCCATATATCTCTTATATAATATCATATCATGATCATAACATAGCATAATGTATCAAACACATAATATATTGGTACCATTGGATACGCGGATTCCCTGTACACCATATCATGAATCATAAATGAGCCGTAGCCCTAAGCCGTAGCTCCATGTATCCCTTACACTTCCATCCTTTTATCTCCCACATATAGGCCGTAGCCTTGGACCGTAGTCCTCCCTTACATGGTGAGCTCGAATAATCCTATGGCATGCCAATTGTATCCAACGTCCATAAATACACACAAATTCACATAGTCCATGATTTTCATATCATATCATATGAAATAACAAGATGAGCCGTAGCTCCATGTCATGTAGCATTTCATAGTCATATTCGAACATATCAAAGTAATGCAAGGCACTTGTCAAATTTGCCATTCGAACATAGTTGCTCTCCGTGAGCCCTTAACAAATGCAAATATAATCATAAATAATGCAACGGGAAGGCACCGAGCCTATCCCTTGACACAACTACACTCACATATCAGAACAAAGAAACAAAGATCGGAATGACACCGTGTCACCCGAGACAAATGCATCCACACTCACATATAAAAACAATGATCGGAATGACACCGCGTCACCCGAGACAAATGCATCCACACTCACCTCAATCCAAGCTTAGAGACATTTTCCTTATTCTCCAACTTTGTGGTTTCCTTCATTTCTACTCTTTTCTAACCAAACATTAAAGAAATATATCATTTAGTACATTAGGCAGCTTGCATTGTCCTCAAAGAAATATTTATATAAAATGTTCTATAACTCAAAATCTGATTTCGTTTGTTTTAAACGAAACTAGACTTAATAACCTTATAAACCATGTAAATTATAGCTTTTAATTCATCTTATACAATTTATAATGAATTTTTAAAGTCGTTGTTGGTGCAGATTTAGGGGCAAACTGTTACCCTATTTTCATGACCTTTACTTACTCAAAAATTCATATCTTTTTACTCACAACTCCAAATAAGGAGTTCTTTACCATTCTGGAAAGCTTATAAATACACCTTTACAACCATGTATGACACATAATTTTATCACTTCCCTATTAATACAGTTTATTACTTGAACATAAGGCATTTTCAGAAACCTAATCTGTCTATGCTTAATTTGTGACCTTAGTGCATCTATAACCTATGTTTCACTACACTATTAATCTTGAGCTTTTAACCACGTTTACCTTAATCTTATAAAATTATTCTTATAATCCAGCAACCTCAAAAATAGGACATGTAAGTCCTCAATTTATCAATTTTCACAAAACAGTCCCCTTTTTATTCTTTAATAATACTATATGTGATCTAAATGGTTTTAACCTACCAATTGAGACTTAATTCAAGCTTGGCCATTTAATTTCATTCATTTCATGACTCCCCTGTTTCAAGTATAAATTTCCAGAATTTTATTGGCATTATTTAAGCCCCTATAATTTTCGAATTTTACAATTTAGTATAGCATATTCTAGATTTATTCAGTTTTAGTCCAGTAACTTCTAACAACAATTCCGAGACCTATACTTAACATTTTTGAGCAAATCATACCTCTATTTCATGTAAAATTTTGTCCTCTACAACTTTGTAGAAGAACCCGTTTTCCAGAAATGACTCTAACATGCTCAAAAATGTAGTTTTCTACAGGACAGTTTATAAATCCGAATTTATTTATCCTTTCTACCCTTATCTTTTACCAACCTTTAATTAATCCAATTTCATGCTTAATATATATATACTAACATCAAATTAAAGGTAGTTGAGACTCTAATCTCAACTCTAATTTGTTTCACTCACCTTGACAGACCGGTACTTTATTATTATTTCTTGGGCTTGACGGCTGTTCCGAATCTACCTCGTGTACCATGATAATTAATAAAAACTAATCAATAAAACAGTATCGAATATATATAAAAATATTCATCAAACTCGATATCGAAACTTAAACTTACTAGAGATTTAAGCTTACCCCGTCGTTGGCAGAAATTCGATATTACTATACCGAAATATCGGACTACCAATCAAACATTGGATCATATGTTTATCCTACTAATTTCTTTCTTTCTTTCTTTCTTTCTTTCTGTGTTTGCCGTGAATGGCTTCAACCCCTTGCCCCCTTTTTATAGCTGATTTCCAGCCTTCAAATTCACTCCTAGCCACAAATGGTGGCAAATTCCCACTTCATAATTCCACTACATTAGTATAATAACATATCTTTCTTTATCATACTTTAGTTCCCACCTAAAGTCCACTAAATGTCATTATTTTGCCCCCCTTATTTCTTTGTCTGCCACCCTAAATTTTCTTTTATTCAATTCTAATATACCCTTTAATTTCCTACCACATATAGTGGAAATATGTGGCAATTGCCACTTTTGCTTTATCTTCAATTTCAATTCAATTGGTGGAGTGGTTAGCCGTCCACTGCTTTATGTTTTTTTTATATAATAATAATAATAATAAACTATTATAATTTACCCCGAATAATATTTATTGGTTCAGATAAGATCGAATAAATTATTCAATCAATAAAAATATTCGGTCACCGGAATTTAATTCCGACTAGACCGGTTTTTGGGATGTGACAGAAGCCATCCCGGAGGAGAAGCTTGTTCGAAAGCTCATCTACTCACTTCCCGAGTCTTGGGACTCAAAGAGGACCGCCATCATCGAAGCCAAAAATTTGAAGACTTTGAAGCTTGATGAACTCATGGGGTCACTCCTTACTCATCAAATCATGAAGAAGAATAAAGAGGATGAGAAGAAGAGGGAATAAATTCGAGCTATGGGAGAAAAGAAAATCAAAGGGCTTGGCATCAATGCAAGTGCCATGGCTCTCAAGTCCTCCACATGTCATCATGAAGATTCTAGTGAGGATGATAGTGAAGATGAAGAGATGGCCTATCTCTTCAACAAATTCACCCGGTTCATGAAGAGCAAAATGGAAAAATCCTAGCATGAATCGATGAAGAAGATGAAGGACTCCCACAAATCCAAAAAGAAGGGATCATCTTCTAAACAAGCATATGTGGCCACATGGAGTGATGAAGACTCCACCGATGATGAAGTAGCCCACCTATGCTTGATGGCCCTCAATGAGGGGGAGGTAACTTCTAACTCATCTATTTCAAATTCTTATACATTTGATGAGTTACAAGATGCCTATGATGATTTGCTTTTGGAATTCAAGGCATCATTTTCTAAAAACAAAAAGTTGATTTCAAAAATTAAAATTGAAAATGATTTGCTTTCCAAAACAAATCTTGAACTTGAAGCAAGATTAAAAGATTTTGAACAAAAATGCTTTGATTTACAAAATTTGCTTCTTAAAGTTCAAAAAGAAAAAGATTTGATTTCAAATGAACTTGAAAAGAAAAATAATTTTCAAAAATCAAATTTTTATGTAAGACAATCTAGTGCCCCTAGATTTATTAAAGGAAAATGTTTTAGAAGTGTTTGGGTCCCAAAAGGACTAACCACTTCAATTAAAAAGGATGACATTGAAAAATGGATTCCTAAGGGGACTAAAATATGTGCTACTAATGTTCATGGATCCAAAGCAATTTGGATACCAAAAATTACTTGATTGTCTTTTGCTAGGTGTGATGGAGATGTTCAACAAGTCAAACATTGAGGGGGAGCTCCATGCACACAAGGAAGAACACTTGAAGAAGGAAGGCTTCACATCCTACCTTGAGTTCAAGTGTGGTAAACTTTCTAGTTGTTTTTAAATTCATTTGTTTATTTTAGTTTAAATTCAACTAGATGATCATATATGTTGGACTAACATTTTAATGATGCTTTGAGTAAGGGGAAGCCATTTTAAAACCAAATTCTTATTTTTGTCAAAGTTTTACCTCTATTGTTATTTTTGAACTTAATGTTTTAAATTCTTTTTGATATAACAAAAAGGGGGAGAAATGGTTTGAAAAATTGAATTTTCAAATGAATAAGGGGGAGCGTTATTTGATTTCATACTTTTAGTCTCTTATTCACATTTTTAAAGTTAAAGGGGGAGAATCCCAAACAATTTTTCAAGAGAGTTTTATTATATCAAAAAGGGGGAGATTGTAGAACTAATGTTTTGATATAATAATTGAAAAATGTTTTGGACTGATTTAAAAAGTATTTAAAACAATTTCCAAAGTCCAAATATTCTGAAACTATGTTTAGGGATGTTTCTAAATGGGTTTTTCATGTTTTCAAAGGCCAAATTATACAAACATGTCCAGGTGTTTCAAAACACCTAAGGGCGTTTCGAAACAGGGGATTCCAGTAGCGATTTCGTTTCGAAACGTGTTTCGAAACGGGCCTCCCCTGGACTTGATTTTTGCCCAGCGTTTCGAAACGGGCTAGGCCGTTTCGATACGCCCACGTGGCAATGACCCCAACGGTCATAAACCCCAACGGCTATTTTCCAACCAACTTTTAAATGCATGCGTTTTGATATGGTTCTATAGCGTTTCGATACGGGTTTCGAAACGGCCAGTAGGCGTTCCGAAACGGACATGAGGCGTTCCGAAACGGCCAGGAGGCGTTCCGAAACGGATGCCCTGACAGACTGCAACGGCTCTTTCTACATTGAGAGTGTTTCGAAACGGGGAGCTGCAGAATGCATTTATGGTGGGAATTAAAGTCCTCAACGGCTCCAATTTGATCCCAACGGCTAGTAACGACTACAAACTCAATTGGGAGTATAAAAGGGACCTCCAAGCATCAAGAGAAGGCTAATGCTCATATTGTCAAACATCAAATGATCAAGAAATTGTCTTAGCACTTAAATTGTCAATTCTTGTATAGACAAACACTAGTGAGCCAAAATTGTCAAATTTGCTCAAGTGTTTTAGGTTTTGGGTGAGTGCTTAATTGTGCAAACAAACACCTATTAGAGGGTTTTAAGTTTGCTTTTATTGTCTCTTTGTAAAAGAGGGTTTTGATCAAGGCTTTGGGTAGAAGCTTGATCGGTTGTAAGGGTTTCCTCCTAATCCTAGAAAAGGGGACGAATCAATTAGTGGATTGATTGTGAAATCCTTAGTGGGGAGCTAAGGTAGTGGATGTAGGTGCTTGTTAGAAGACCGAACCACTATAAATCATTGTGTCACACTTCTTTTTAGCTTTCACAACCCTTCCACCCAAAAATCCATCTCTCCACCACTTGGTGAGCAATATTGGTTGATCGAATCGAGCTCCACACAACTCAACAGGTTCTTTAAGGACTTTTTCAATGGCACAGTGAAGGATAAAACATTCAATCACTCTTTCATATCACTAATTCCGAAAAAAGATTTGCCAGTGGTTGTTGAAGATTATAGGCCCATCTCATTAGTTAACAGCATGTACAAAATCCTTGCGAGGGTGCTGTCTAGACGGCTAAGTAGGGTCCTCCCGGAGATTGTGGGGATTAATCAATTTGCATTTATTCCAGGAAAACAAATTGCCGACTGCATCCTTATTGCTAATGAGGTAATCGAGGAATTGAGAAAAGAAAAGAAAGAATCTATCATTTTCAAAGCCGACTTCAAGCGCGCCTATGACACTGTTGACTGGGCATTCTTGGATTTTATTCTTTTAAAGATGGGCTTCGGCACCAAATGGAGATCCTGGATTTCGATGTGTATCTCGTCGGCTTGCATCTCGATTTTAGTTAATGGCAAGAATTCTAATATGTTTCCTATCAAAAGAGGATTGCGTCAGGGTTGTCCACTCTCCCCGCTGCTCTTTAATATTATTGGTGAGGCCCTAAGCTAATTACTTTACAAAGCAGCTAGCTTTAAAATCATTCAAGGGATCCAAATCGGCAAAGCTGATTTCAGTGTTACACACCTACAGTTTGCGGATGATTTAATCATCTTTGCAAAAGCTAGTGAGCAGAATGTGACTAATATTAAAAGATTGCTGAGATTGTTTGAGATTGCTTCTGGCCTTAGCCTGAATCTTAAGAAAACCAGCCTTTATGGAGTTTCAATTGATCAGTCGAAAGTGATGGAGTGGGCCTCGGCACTGGGCTGCAAATTCGAGACTCTTCCTTCAACGTATCTTGGCCTCCCCCTAGGTGCCCGGCGAAACTCAATCCATCTGTGGAATCCGGTTATAGACAGAATGAGAGCTAAACTTGCTAACTGGAAAGGAAAATGGTTGTC
Source organism: Hibiscus trionum (assembly GCA_030270665.1). Classification (NCBI taxonomy): domain Eukaryota; kingdom Viridiplantae; phylum Streptophyta; class Magnoliopsida; order Malvales; family Malvaceae; genus Hibiscus; species Hibiscus trionum. The sequence goes on along the minus strand of BSYR01000024.1, from coordinate 13,021,765 downwards.
GATTGCGGGTCGTATTTTCCTTGTCAGGTCAGCCCTTGTTAATCTTCCCATTTATTTCATGAGTTTGTTTGAAATACCTGTGAGTGTTGTTGCTGCCCTTAATAAATTATGTGCGCATTTCATATGGGGTCCTAATTCCACGAAACCCATTCATTGGGTAAAGTGGACAGATGTGGCTAAACCCCGCATGTATGGTGGTCTTGGGCTTACTGATTTTAGAATCAAAAATAGATCACTGTTAAACAAATGGGTCTGGCGTTATAGCCGAGAACCTGAGTGTTTTTGGAGAAAAGTCATAGATGCCAAGTATAACCAACAAACGAACTCACTCCTGCCAAGTCAGATTGTTGATCGCAAGAAATCGTGGGTTTGGAAAAATATCTCGAAACCTCTATCGGATCCTGGATTAACTTCTGGGATGATAGATGGGCTGGAAACTTCCCTCTAAAAGTGGCGTGAGTTTGGTTCTCGCGTCCATGGAATTTGGAGATGGAATATTGAATTGAGAAGAAAGATGTTTGCTTGGGAGGAAAACAATTGGAACTTGCTTCTACAGACTCTGAACAATGCTGCCGAGTCCCGTCGAACCTCTGATAGCCTCTACTGGCAGCAAGGCTCTCCGGGCTGTTATATGCCTAAGGACTATTGTACCTTGGCTTCCGCTGCCAACTCTCCGCGTGATTCAGTTTGGAAATTGGTTTGGGCGAAACTTGCACCCCACAAGGTCGAGACCTTTGTCCGGAGAGCGATCTTGGGCAAAATCCCTACTAGTCAAGCCCTAAAGAAAAGAGGCGTCAATAACTTAGGGGATGCCCTATGCGTGTTTTGCGGCAGCGTCGAAGAGACGTGTAACCACCTTCTTTGTCACTGCCCATTCTTGTGGAAGATTTGGCAGGCTTGGTGCATTAAGTGGAGTGTGAATTTGGTTTGCCCGGCGACGATAAAACAATTATTAGTAATTTGGAATAACACTCGTATCAGCCGAACGGCCAAACCTGTATGGGTGTTAGGTTTCTTTGGGATTATATGGTCCATTTGGCTGGAGAGGAACGAAGCGGTTTTCAACAATAGGAGACCAGTAGTTAACATGGTGGTGGAGACGATGTTACTGAGAATCGGACATTGGAGCAAGATTAAATGGCCTGCTGCGATCCCGTCGATAGCAGAATTTGTGAGGCACCCACAGATGGTTTACGTTGGATAATCTCGTGCAAGCTACGCCTGATTTGATTCTAGATCACTGGGAGATGTTGATGTCATCGTAGTCGCAGGAGGTATGCAAGGCTTTTACTGTTGTTGTTCTGTTGCTCCACACGGTACAGTGTTGTGCTGTAAGGGGGTGGTTTTAACCCTTGTCTACTCGGGTTCCCTCTGATTTTTTCATTGTACTGCTGGTTCATTTGCTTTGTAGTGTCATTGAGCTTGTTACTGACAAACAGTGTATTTGGTTTCATTGAATAAATAGGACACTCTTTTCCCCCTATTAGGTTCTAGAGGGGGTTTTTAATGAGGCCCGCCACTTTTCAAAAATAAAAATAAAAAAGAAAATAAGTCATCGGAAGCACATAGTCTTTTGGTTTGGTGAGATTTTATGAAATCACAAACAAAAAATGTAAATTAATTTAGTAGACGGGCTTCTAGTGGATTTTAACCAGAATCCATGGCAGCATAAGATATTTTTAGGTACAATTTCCAATTTGGCTAGCATTGTCCAATTGAGAATGTTCATTGACGTGCGAAATGGCCGTCGTTTCCCACACCTTTTCCAATTTGGAAGAGACAACTAATTATTCATTCTAGATTGGGTGCATGAATAAAAGTCAATAAACTCAAAAAAAAATTGTACTTAAAATCTAAATTATCAGATTCACTACCCTAAAACGACCTTAAAACCATTTCTTCATCACCTAAATATTTTTTTATTACTCTAAAATATAATGGCCATGTTTGACAATTAGCGGATAGCTAATAACGCGTAACGGATAGTTGATTTAATTAGTTGACTACATTAGTTGATTGTATAAAAGTGTTTGATAAAATTAAGTGATGGCTGTTTGATTATTTGAACAAAAAAATGACATATAAGGACATGATTATATTTGATACTTGTTTGAATAATTTTTTAGTTATTAACCTTTTGTATATATTAATATTAATTAGGTTATGGAAATTATTTTTTTAATATCATTACTGAGCATATATGTACATCTTAATTTTTTATTTGTGAAAATATTTTTTAATATAATTTTAATAATTATTAAACTTAGATGTACATATTAATTTTTTATCTATGAAATTATATGTTAAATATAATTCTATTAATTATTATATATATATATATTAATTTATATATTAAATTCTTATTTATGTTTTTTTAATTTTATTATTTAATCAAATTTATGTTATTTAGAGAAATTTTTTATAATTATCAAGGACAAAATAATCCTGACAAGTCTTTTATCTAAACCTCTTACTCAAAAAGCTTCTAAAATGAGCCTTTTTCAAAATGAGAGGTTTCACCTCAATCCGCTATTACAATTCTATATTTACCAAACATCCGAATTAATGAATTTTACTGGTCAAACATCTAATTTTAACTTAACTATTTACAAAACAAGAGCAATATGTCAAAATACAACATGAACAAAAATCACGCTAACAACAATAATTTAATCAAATTTTAAAATTCTTAATCATGCTATCCTTTATACTAGGGTGTTCATTATCGGATATCAGATCTGATTCGATTTTTTTTGGATATTTGGTTTTTTAGATCGATGTTATAGTGACCCGCATCTGATATGAAAAAAATCAGATATTTGGATATCGGATGTGCGGGTCAGATATTCGGATATCCAATTAACCAAAAATATAATTTGATTTAACTATTTTTTCAAATTTGAAGGTCGTATTTATGAAATTTCGAATATAATAAACAACAAATTGCTAAATATAACAAGATTCGCTTCTATAAAAAAATTTATTTTTTAATTTTCGGATATAACAAGCATCAAATTGTTAAATATAACAAAATTAATATTCATGAAAATTTAAATTTTCGAATATTTGGATAATCTGTAACTTAAAATATTGTAATTCGTATTTGATCCAGAAAATTTAAAATCGGATCAAATATTTGATACGAAAATAAAAATCAAATTAGATCTCTGAATTTTCGAATCAGATCAATAAATAATCGGATTAGATTGATCGAATTGGATTTTTTGAACACCCCTACTCTATACCACTCCAATATCATTGGGTGACAAAGGATTAAAAAAGTCATGGGACAAGACGAAAATACTAGTATAAAAATTATATTTTAAAATAATTTTAATATATTTATATTTATTATAATGTGACGAGTTGAATTTGGTGTCACTTAAATTTTTTAAAATGTGAAAATTAAATCGATTTTTTAACTATTTTAATAAAATTACCTCTCAGTTTCCTCCTTTCCATCATCCAAGCCTCAGATGCCTGAACAACTCCTATTATCTCTATTCTCTAACACCAAGGCCACCGTCAGGTCCGTCACCGCCGCCGTCACCAACCCACCGTTATGACAGATTGGACAACCTTTTGGCTTTTACCTATTGTTGGGTAATGAAAAACATAAAGGATCAAACCATTTAGATACCTTGATTTATGGGGGCTTAAGTCCAATTTTTTCAATGAAAATGAACAAAACAACATTGTTGAAGCGGCAATAAGCAATTAAGCATGCCCCCGCGAATCACAATTCACAATGAAGGCAGGGAAAAGTCTAAGTCATAACTTAAACGATTCTTTTTTCTTTAATATGGAGTATTATTGTTTTAAAGTCATAGTGCATTTGAGAAGATTGCTTATGTCCGTACTATTCCTATCCCATTGTTGACTTTTTTTCGATTCAATATTTATGTTATTTATTGTTGGTGGAGATTTTATATTTTGCCTTTGGGCTTTAAAGTTAATAAAGCAGAAATTATGATATTTCAAAAACTCTTAATTTTATATTCAAAAAACAGAAATTATGCATAATAGGAAGAAAAAAAGTTAAACAACTATAATATCTAAGCAGAAATTATACATTTTATTTTTTTTAGATAAAAAATACTATCTTAAGCCTTGTTAAAAAAATATGACACGTACAACTTCAATTATGAACTTATAGTATTTAAAAATTGGAATTTTCTTGTTGTTGTTTGTTTCCAACTTTTCTCTTTTATCTCTGGTGGTATTGTGTATAACATTGCATCATGTTTGCCAGTTTTTTATCTCCACCACTCAAGTGGATAATGTGCTAATAAAAGTATCTTTTTCTTATTTGAAAATTTCACTTCATACTCACATATTAAATTAAGATTGGATAATAAAATTGTTTATTGGTCAACACTCCAATCTAACATGTAAGGCTTTTGAAAAAATAATATTAAAAATTATGTTTTTTTATATAAATTTTGTAATTAATTGTAACACTTCTCTTATATTTATTTTAAATTTACATTTTTGTATTTTTTAATTACCTTAGACAATGATTATGGCTTTCCCCAATTCCCCTCCTATACATATGAATCACAAAGTACTGAGTATGGCATTAAAGCATGCATGATTCACGCAACTCACTGAGTTATGCCACCAATTTTTCCAATATAAAATAATGGAGTGCACGTAATATAATCTATGTTTAACTATATTTATTATTATTAGTTTAGGGTTTAGATAATTCGTTTACGCTACCAACAGCCAGGCTTTGATGGCGATTGGCGATGTATGACGTAAAGCGAAGACCGAGACAACCTTATTAAGCCAATTATTCATATTTATTTTGTCAAAGGATAAATTTTAAATATAGGTTTTAATATCTAATTTTGACAGTTACACGTAATGTGGGTATCAAACATTTGTCCTTTTGCAGTTAATACTTATTTTGTAATTTGTATTGATGCATTTAAGTATCTAACATTTTAATGTTTTTTTTACAATTAAATATGTATCATTTTTTAAAATTACATGGATTTATATTTAAAATTTTAACGTCAAAATTACACGGATTTTTCTTTCATTACTGCATAAGAATATTGCTAGTTAGACATTGTTTGATTGGGTTTTAGGAATGATAGGCTGTTTATTTTTGTTCTTTAGGTTATTGTTGTTTTTGGTTCTGAACAAGTTTGGCTCGATTGTGTTTCTATAATTATTGTTATATGTACTTTTTTTTCATCTATGTTTAGGGGAAATTTTAGCGAGACATATGATAATAATTTCTTAATTATCAAAAACTAAATAAAATTAAAATTATAACTATAAACCAATAAGAATTGAACATATATAATTAAAAATATTGTGTAATTACTTGTACCAAAAAAATTGAGTATCATATTACACAAATACTAAAGTTAAGTATAAAAAAAGTTATATTTACCCTTTCTTAAATTATAGCCTACATTTTGCCGCAATGCAATGTTAAAGAAAATCTTATGGCCCATAAGAAACGACCCAAGGCCTACATGAAGCAAACCTTAGCCGACCCAAGCCCCAAAATTGAATAAGATGTTTGTTAAAAAAATTGAATAAGATGTGGACCGATGCATCCAGTTTTTGTTCCAACAGATGATGCTTGTACCTTGGTAACATAATTTCTATCATTAACAACTTTAACTCTCATGAAATAAATCGCTTAGATTCTTGGGTAAAATTTTGATATACAAGCTACGTAAATTAATTTTATACAAATCTGTATATTTAACCTATAAAATTAAAATCTTAAAATTTTAACTCTAACCCTAAAAAATTAAACCTTAAACCATGTACCTTAAATTCTAACCATATACCCTAAATTCTAAACACCGAATTTAAATTATAAACCCTACAACCTAAACCCTAAACTAAAACTTCAACCCCTAAAACTAAAAGGCACGTGTAGACTAAAGTTACACGGCTTGTATATCAAAAAAAATTCATAGATTCTTTCCCTTGAAATTGTTATTGGATATATTGTTTGCGTTTTAATTGACGTTAAAAAGATGGAGAAAATTAAATCTAACTATATCAAACTAATCAAATTTAGTAGTTAAACAATTTTATTTAAATAGTTTTAACCAGTCAACTTAAGGGAAGATATGACAGATATTTAAAATTTAATTCGTTGACGTTGAAGTGAGAAGACGCCGAACAAGAAAAGATGGAGAGGAGAAACACACTAGTTGATGAAAGTTTCAGGCGATTCACCCCACATAAATTTGGGATGGAGAGCCGCAGTCAATACAATGATTGAAGTAGAGAATATGAAAGGAGGAAGAGAAAGGCACATCCCCTTTAGTTTGGCATTGTTTAGACGTATTATATTTGTTTTCAGACTTATGTGACCTATCCTTTCATTGGGGGCGTGAGTATTTATAGCCCTTTAATACTATTGACAATGTGATAGTCACACATCTAGTGACAACCTATGGATGGGTACACATAGATATTCTTATTTTTCAAGTATACACCTTTTTAGCATTGTTTTCAAGTCAACATAATAACTCTCATAATATTAATCTTCAAAAGAGTGTGTATCTGAAAGAGTTGTTGTTGTAGGTTATCTCTAGAGTTTACCCAATATAGAGGTGTTAAGGAGCACTTTTAGAGTCATGCGAAGAAAGAAAATTAATTGTAACAAATTTTGACTTATAATATCGATCCGGATTAAAATATTATTTCTTACCATCACATCATAAACTTTATCAACCAATCAACTTTTGTTACCAAGAAATAACAACTTCATTTATTCATAAACATTACAACAATGAACTCAAACCAACGGGATAAACAAGCATCCAATCAACAGCACACTTCAGCATCCAACAACATTACTAATATAATCACGGATCATAGCTACGATCGCTGCGATATTCTTAGCAACATCAAACGATGCATCACAGTTAACTTTAACAACTCCTTGAGGAGGTGGAGTCCATGAGTTAGATAAAAAGCCAACCTTTTCCCTAAGTGGTTTAGAACAAATGACATAATCTTTAACTCAGATATATGAATACATTAGCATATTTTTAATAAAACAAATATTAAACTCGAATCATTTAACCTGAGAGTAAAACCTAAATACTCAATAGCCACATGTACATATCATTTCAAAATCAAAACACAATCCAAAAATAAAAGTTCAAAATCATTTCAATTTTAGCTTATAGTGTGGATTCCAAGAAGATTGTCTTTTTATGGTATTTAAAACATGCATGCCTAAGTTGGTGATGTAAAGTGAGATATGTAGATAGGTTCGATTAAAGGAATCTGGTTTCAAAAGATTTCCCCACCCATGTTTTCAACAAGCAAGGTCCACACTGTCTGAACCTAGCCTGTTTTGGCACTCCTCCAATCCCATGCCAGTTTGACAACCCGAGGTTGTCCGCGTCTAAGCTGTACATGTTACAAGGGTCAAGGAATATGGTGAAGTTAGTTTATGTATATTCTCTTTTCTTACTAATTAAATTCTCGGCACTCAGACGGAATGTACCCATTGTTTCCTCAGAACTTTATTTTTTTGGCCAAGTTTTCCTCAGAACTTTTAATTTTGAGATTACTCATAATGCCTAGAGCTCAGACATTCATTCACAAAATCTTATTAACACCAAGAGAAATACAGTACAGAATAAAATATGTTGTCTTAATGCAATCGTGATGATAAAGTTGAGCTCATACGCTCTCTAACTTCTCTTGCTATCACATCTCTCATTACATCCCAAAGCTCCACCGGTAATCTCTCCTCTCTCCTCCGGCTACCCATCTCCGCCGCCACAGTTCCACTTCCAGGCGGCGCTAGAGTCAGCGTCGTCGACAAAGCTTCCCTATCCACCATCCCACCCTCCATTTGCCAATCATTACTCCTCAGAACCTGTTCCTTCCGGTGTTGCCTCCTTTTCAAACTCGAGTTCCAATGATTCTTCACGGCATTATCTGTCCTTCCCGGAAGCAATTTAGCAATGGTGGCCCAGCGGTTACCGAACCTAGCATGAGCGGCCAAGATGGTGTCGTCCTCGGCTTGTGAAAAGGGACGATGGTGGACGCTGGGGCTAAGCTGGTTACACCATCTAAGCCTACAAGATTTCCCCGATCGACCCTTTATATGACGGCTTATCAAAGACCAGTTCTTAGGTCCGTGCTTCTCGACGAACCGAGTCAAGATCCTATCTTCGTCGGCACTCCATGGACCTTTGATCTTCTCAGATTTGTTGGAAGCCATTGCTGACAAAGATGACTCTGAAGAAGAAGATGTGTCGGAGGATGAAGATGAACACCCATTCACATTCGCTGCTTCCATTTTTAACCAAGGCGAGGAGAAGAACATGTATGCGATTGAAAGAGGGAAAAATGGTTTATATATGAAGGAAATGTTAGGCGTCCACCCAGAAGAGGAACTTCCAGGAAAGCGGCTTTTTAATCTTTTATCATTATTATTTTAAAATTAATTTATTTTTCTTTATAAGAGATAATTTTGAACTTGGTTATGAGCCTAATGAGTGATTTTAGACTCTAATAAAAAAACAAATGATGTTTATCTTAAGAAATTTAAGTTTAATTGTTTTATCTGTAAAGTGTGTATGCTTCCTAGAAGGGTTAAGAATATGGTTGAATCCAATAAGTATCCCAGTGAAAAAACGGACAATGTTCATCTTAGTAGATACGGGTTCAAATCAATTTGTTAACAAGGTGCATGCGTATTATCAAAGAATTAAAAATATGTATGAATAGATACTACCTTATAATCACTTTTAGACTATTAAAAAAATAATAAACGCGAAGCTGTTAAACACAAACGTTTCAAATTAAATTAACATGGGAAAAAGTGGGATCGTAGACCTTATTTGACTACCTTTTGGATGTACCGGATTTACAGCTATCGCAAGTCGCCTCTCCAAAATCATTCGAATCGACGGTTCCCAATCAACCATCACGACAAAAGAAGAAAAACCAAAACAGAACACTATCAAAAGGAGATGACTTGGACGCCCACCGCCCAGGCTGTAAGAATCTCACGTGATTCCAGTTGAATTCCTTTGACTTGTTGGTCTTTAAACACTCTCTTCCACTCCTCCCTAGGGAGCGTGTCACTCACTCCACTGATGATTAGTACTTAGTAGTTAGTACAACCTTACGAGTCAATTTTAACTCTTTTTCCCCTTTTGTTTTCAAGGAGCGGATGTAATTATTAAATTTTTTTCTTTAAACGATCCAAAATTTTGTACATTTAAAATATCCTTTTTGTTATAAAACATTACAATTTTATCATCGACGATTCGAAATAATAATGATTATAACCAATTCTTTTAAAGCAACTATGATTGTTTGAATATATAGATGAAGTTCTAAATTGTTTTATTCTTTAGTAGAATTTCAATATTTGATTCATTTATTGACTAATACAATTGAGTTTTGTATAGATTTATTATAGGAATGATTTTTTAACCTAATTTATTTCATTCACAATATCTATATTTAAATCACTAATTTTACTTAAAAGATCTAATAATGATAACTAATGTATTATTTTACATTTTAAATCGTACAAATATGATATAAGCTATTATACTTTTTTATGTATATAATGTTATATTGATCACATTGTTTATACGAACAGTAGTCTCATTGCATTAAAATAGTGCATTTCATGTCACATGATAAGTGAAATTCGCTCGTTCATTATATAATTTGATTTAAATGAACTAAGAAAGCTTGGTCTTAACTTTTAAGAAGAGTTGTGAACAATTTCTAGAGCGGGTGGTTAAAAGTTTTCGGTTGACACATTTCCTTCTCCTCTATGTTGTGGGTTCAATACCTATTAAGAGTAAATCCCCCTTCTCTCTCTAAGTCGGAACTATTCAAAAAAATTGTAAAACACAGTTCATAGCTAATAGATTTATTCACATGCAACAGTACAAAAATAGTTTGAATATTTGTTTTTGTTTTAAGTTTTTTAAATTTGATTCAAAATTTTATATTATTATTTATTGTAATGTTAAAAGTAATAATATTATATATATTTATGATTTTTTTATAAAATGATTACATGTAATAATTTAAATCTAAAATCACTACAACAAAGTAAGTTTTTAGCGACATTTTTAGCCATATAATGACGTTTTTAGGTGCCGCTAAAAATCTTTCTAGCGTTAGAAAAAACGCCGCTATAGTTAGGGACGTTTGTGAAAAAAAGTCGCAAAAGGTCGAATTATATAAACAAACGGCGCTACAGACATAATCAATGGGTGCGTTTGAAGAAAAAACGCCACTAAAGACAAGGTCTTTAGCATGGTTTTTAGTCGTGTTTGTTCCATTAAACGTCACTACAGACACAATCAATAATGGCGTCGTTTTTTCCTTCAAACGCCGCTATTGACTATATATTTTTCGCCTCTCTCAACTCATTATTTAGCTCATCGACATATACGACGTTAAAAATTATGTCTTTAGTGACGTTTTTTCTTTTAAATAATGTCGCTAAAGTACGTGTCTATAGCGGCGTTTACCTCAAAACGCCGCTATATATTAGTCTATAGCGATGTTTACTAAAAAATGTCGATATAAATGCCGCTAAAATTATATTGTATCACAGTGAATACAACTTTTTTTTATCCAAAATGCTGAATTGGAGAGTACGATGCACGCGCATTAGAGGGAAAAAAGGGAAGTGTGAATAAATGGAAGAGGGGGGATTGAGAATTGAGAGAGTGATTCTAACTAACGCAGGCCACTTGAATGGTTTCGAACAAAGTAGGGCCATTTTTGTCTCCTTCCAACCCATTTGCCGGTCGATTTTTTGGGTCCATTTCGGAGTTTAGAGGGTTGGCATCAGAATGAGGTGCTTTGTCCTCTTTCTGCGACTCAACTAATTTTCTTTTTCTTTTTTATATTTAATTTATTATCCATGATTTTTTAAAAGTATCATATATAGTTATACTCGATAAACTATACAATATTATTTTATATTAAATAAATATAAATTTTAAATATTTTTTTAAATTGTTTTAAGTTGATTATATGTTGGTATATGTTCATATTTTCTCTTTAACCTGTTAATAACACATCTTAAACACAAAGTTACTTAAACCCGAGTCTTTTAAAATGATCATATTTTTTTTATTGGATAATAATTTTCAACAAGTTGTTTACTTGTCCTATTATCTCCCGCTTACATAAAAAAAAACAATAAAAAAACAAGAATAATCAACGACAACTAAATAAAACACACTAAAAAAAACTAAAATCGACAAAGCTCCCACAGACAAAGAATTCCATTGTTTTAGATTCAATTCAACTAAATAAATTGAATAAAAAGGAAAAAGGAAAACGACAGACGGTTGGCAATCCAAACCCAGCACCGCTTGTCCTTAGTGAAGAATGAAGAAACTACTTCCGCTTGTTTTGATTCTAACCTTACATTCAAACTTCAATTTAACTTTTAATTTAGGGTAAACTACACTGGTAGTCATCGAACTTTAGAGCGCTTTCAATAAGGTTACCGAACTTTTAAAACTTTCATTACAGTCACCCACTTTTAATTCGCTTTCAATAAGGTCATTGCCGTTAACAACTGTTAAAAAAGTTGATATGACATGTTAAATTTAAGGGTAAAATACACTGTTAGTCACTGAACTTTTAAGAGGCTTTCAATATGGTCACCGAACTTTTAAAACTTTCATTACCATCACTCAACTTTTAATTCGCTTTCATTACCGTTAAAAAAGTTGATGTGACACGTTAAGTTTAAAAATAAACTTTTTCCCACCCTATTTTATCTCCATGTCTTATTTTCTTCCATCCAAACATGTCTCTTTGCATTTAAAAATTATAAAAAAATCATAAAATGATTATAGCAATGGTTTAAAAGCATAGTGGTTACATAAATTTACAAAATATTAAAAATTATAAAGATTATCAACAACTTGAAACAAAAACGTAAAAAAAGAATCCTTTAAAGAATGTACATAACTCAAAAAAATATTAAGCTTAAATGTAAGAAGAAAGCACGTAGCATTTCTCCAACAACTCTGTCATTCTTTATAATTTTTTTACAGTAGTTATGTTTTAACAAAAAAAGTTGGATTCTTTCTTAAGATGGAAATCTTCTGCCCCTTTATCATGCCCCTTCTATGCCCTCACTTTAAAATAGTGAGTTTAGAGTTTAGAATTTAAGGTTAGGGGTTGTGGTTAGAATTTAGGGAATTAGGGGTAAGGTGTATTTTTAGGGTGTGAGGTTTAGAGTTTAGGATGTGAAAATTATGGTTAGGGTTTAAAATTTAATTTTTAGTGTGGGGCATAGAAGGTGGCATTATTGGGAGACATCTGATGATGGAATCATAAAGAAATAACTAAAATTTTGCTCATAAAAATCCTCTTTATGCTTCAGGCCCGACATTTACTGAGTCATGCACTGGATAATGAGGAGTTTAAAGGAAAATATTAATGTATCTAAAAGATAGACATGTTTGGATGGAAGAAAATAAGACATGGAGATAAAATAGGGTGGTAAAACGTTTATTTTTAAACTTAACGTGTCACATTAGCTTTTTTTAACGGTAATGAAAGCGAATTAAAAGTTGAGTGATAGTAATGAAAGTTTTAAAAGTTCAGTGACCATATTGAAAGCCTCTTAAAAGTTCATGCCACGTCAGCTTTTTTAACGATGGTTGACGGCAGTGACCTTATTGAAAGTGAATTAAAAGTTAGGTGACTGTAATGAAAGTTTTAAAAGTTCGGTGACCTTATTGAAAGCGCCCTAAAAGTTGAGTGACTACCAGTGTAGTTTACCCTTTAATTTATACAAATCCAGAATCACGTATTCTATTTGGGCATGTATTCATGCTGAGGTGGAAGTGGCGGTGGCTGTTGCATTAATATAGTTGTATTCTATTTGGGCATAAATTCATGCTCACGTACGTATTGCGTATTGAAGTATTCGAATTTAAATCATTTAAGTATAACACATTACTTTTTAGGCTTAATGCACAAAATAGCCCCTAAAGTTTACCACTTTTTTCAACTTGGTACTTAACGTTTCATTTGGGACGTTAAGCCCCCTAACGTTTTCACTGTTACCCATTTTGCCCCAAACCGTTACTTTTGCCGTTACAAAAAAGTTTTCAACCGTTAAAAAAAATTTCAACCAATGAGATTGCGCCACATCAGCTCCTCTTTGATAGAGTAACTCGCCTAATTTTATTAAAAGGGTAAATGCCATGTCAAGTCTCCTATGTTTATTTTTTTATTCAATTTAGTCACTGAAAAAACTATTTTTACCTAAAATTGACCCCTATTTGTTTCTATTTTTTTAATTTAGCCCAATATTTGTTATTAATAATAATATTGTTTTATTTAAATGTTACTATTTAATAAAAAATAAATTAAATATTTTAATATTAAATTAGTAATTTTTGATAAATTAATCCTTACTAATTTAATATTATATTATTTTTTGCAATTCCAAAATAAATTAGATTTATAATTTAGACCCATCAAAATAAATTTAATGTTAATCTTAAATAGTTTCCAATTACGTCCCAAAATAAATTAATTTTATAATTTAGTCCTATTACGTCCTAAATTAATAATTTGATATTAATTTAATATTAAATTAGTCTCTTAATTTATCTAATTTAACATTAAACAATTTTTTATATAAATTACATTTTACTAATTTAAAATTAAAATATTTTTAATAAAGATAAATTAAATTAATTTTTTAAGATTAGAATTATTTTCTTTTAAAAATTACTAAAAAGCAACTACAATATCAAATAAATTGCAGGAGACACCATATATATACCATGAACTACGACGCATGCAATTCACATAAATTGATTCTTTTGTTGGGGATTTGCAGGGAGATTCGTTGAAATTGAAAGTGAACAAACTAATAGAAAATTATAGTTCAAATTTTGCTCAAAAAATAATACAATTTGAATAAGTAATTATTTAGGGTCAATTTCAAGTAATTTAATTTATCTAAAAAATTACAAATTTAATAATAAAATATTTATTTTATTTTATTAAATATTTTATTAAATATTAACATTTAAATAAAATAATATTATAAATAATAATAAATATTGGACTAAAAAGAATATAATTCGAATAAGTAATACTAAAAACAAATAAGGTTCAATTTTCTATTATTTTGGGACGTAATTGGAAACTATTTAAGATTAACATTTAATTTATTTTGATGGGTCTAAATTAGAAATCTAATTTATTTTGGAATTAAAAATAATATAATATTAAATTAGTAATGATTAATTTATCAAAAGTTACTAATATAATATGAAAATATTTAATTTATTTTTTATTAAATAATAACATTTAAATAAAATAATATTATTATTAATAACAAATATTGGACTAGATTAAAAAATTAGAAACAAATAGGGGTCAATTTTAGGTAAAAATAGACTTTTCAATGACTAAATTGAATAAAAAAATAAACATGAGAGACTTGACATGACATTTACCCTTTTAATAAAATCAGTCAGGTTACTCTATCAAAGAGGAGCTGATGTGGCGCAATCTCATTGGTTGAAAAAAAATTTAACGGTTGAAAACTTTTTTGTAACGACAAAAGTAACGGTTTGGGGCAAAATGGGTAACGGTGAAAAAGTTAGTGGGCTTAACGTCCCAAATGAAACGTTAAGTACCAAGTTAGGAAAAGTGGTAAACTTTAGGGGTTATTTTATGCATTAAGCCTACTTTTTATTACATGAACAACACTTTGGGCTACGTTCAGTTATATTTTTTTAATAAAAAATGCATACTTTATAAAATTTATTACGAAACACCATAAGTCAAATCTTTAAATAACATAAAATTTAATATCTCGTATCATTAAACTAACTAATAAATAATTATCTTTAATAATGTCGCTCAAAGCCCCTACTCAACACTCATATCCAAATAAAACATTTTCTTTTTAAGTACAACTGATTAAACTTTTATTTAAATGTAAATGATGATTGGTTGAGGGTTTTATTTATATATGAAAACTATGAAATAAAGATAGTTTTAGTCCTTAACGTTATATTTTTTTTGTCATTTAGGCTTTTTAGTCCACATTTTTTTCCGGATAAATGTAACCATCAACCTATATCTTTTTGCCAAATTATACATTTTTTAACTAACATGTTGATTACACCGTTAAACTTTGAACGGTGATGACATGACACTTAGTTGTAACAATATATTTTAAATGATATGGCATCTAACATATCACATGTTTACATGTGTAATATAATTTTATTGTAACATAAAATATAAAAATAATTCAACTTTAAATAAATATTTAAAAACAATTAAAAGTACAAACAAAAACATAGGGATGACAACGGGCAGGTTGGGCGGGTTTTTGGCCACCCTGAACTCAACCCGAAAATTTAAAATTTCAACTGGCCCGATCCAAATTTAATATATATTTTTTATCCCAACCCGATATAATAAAGGTATAACCTGAATCCGACCCGACCCTGAAATTTTAATAAAAAACCCCGATAAAACCCAACCCGCCCCCGAAGAAAATTAATAAAAATATTAGATATAACATATAAAAATATAATAAATATAAATATTTATTTATAAATAATTCGGGTCGGTGCGAGGAATTTCCACCCTAAACCCAACCCGAAAACTCAAAAAAAAATCCAACCTATCGGTTCGGATTGAGTCGAATCCCACCGAATTCAGGTTTTTTTCCATCCCTACAAAACAAACGTGAAAAGAAATATCATTTTGAATTCAATATTCTTCTTCAAAGTGAATCGTTTTGAATCAAATCTTCTCTTTAAAATTTGAGTCACATTAAATCAACGAACAAAAGAAAAATTGCAATAAAAATTTGACGTGATTATGAACTTTGTAGAGATAGTTTATTGTTAAATCAAAGGTACAGCTTTTCTTACTATCAATTGAGGTTTTATAATTTTAGTTTAGGGCTTAGAAATTTTGTGTTTGATTTGTAGGGTCTAAAATTTTAATTTAGGGTTTATTAATTCTGATGTTTAACCTTGTGTTCATGGGTTGAATAGAAAGAACTACAAGTTTGAATCGAAATAAATTCCCTGCTAAATTTAGCTATTGGTTATATGTTGAATTTTATATCCTTGCGCAAAAGATTTTTATATTCAAGGTTTCAAAAAGTCTAAGGCCCTGTTTGACAATTAGCGAATAGCTGATAGCGGATATCGGATTACATTAGCTGATAGCTGATTGCATTAGCTGATTTGACTAGCGGATTGTATTAGCTGATTGTATAAAAGTGTTTGGTAAAATTAACTGATAGCTGATAGCTGTTAGATTATTTAAACAAGTAAAATGATATATAATGACATGTTTTTATTCAATACTTGTTTGAATAGTTTATTAGTTATCAATATTTTGTATCTAATTATTATTAATTAGATCTATAAAATTATTTTTAATATAACTTTTCTAAACATATTCAAATGATTTATATATTAGTTTATTATTTATATAATTATTTTAATATAATTTAATTAATTAATAAATTTAAATAGTATGTGATAATAAAAAGAAAAAAAAGATTAGCTTATAAATAGGGTGAGAAAATATTTAATTTAGATTATTTTGAGATTTTTGGTAACTGGTAAGGGTAAAAAAGTCTTTACAACTCTAATATGAAACCTCTAATCTCAAAAAGCTCCTATTATAAGCTTTTTCAAAATTAGCGGTGTAACACCCGGGTTTAGGGGTTAGGTGAAAATAATAATTTAATATTACTTTGGGTTCAGTTTTATGATTTGAAAATGGTTCGGGTTTGGTTTGCAAATTTATTAATTTGAAGATAGACTATGTTTTGGAATTAAACCCCAAATGGCCATAGATTATATGTCCTTGTGAATATTGCATTTCATTAAGGGCAAATAGGTCATTGGCTTTTAAATTAAAACAAAACAAATAAAACCCCCCAAATTTCACTCATCTTCTCCCTCTCTCCCAAATATCACGACAAAACCTCCCAAGCCATTGAAGTTACTGTTCCATCACCTCCCTTCATCGTTTCAACTCCGTTTTGAAAGGTAAGAGTATTTTTGACTTCCCCTCATCTTCCCCTTCATAAAAGTATCTTCCATTTTGATTTCCATGGAAGTTTTAGAAAATGCCATTTTTGAATATTTGGATTAAAAATAGTGTCTTTATGATGCTAAGTTAAATGTTTTGAATTAATATGTTTAGTAATGATGTATAGAGGCCAAATGATACTACATATATGAATTTCGAATGATTTGGAACAATTTTCGGAATTTGGCTTGAGAGGGTTTTTGGAAGGTTTTTAAAGTGGGTTTTGGGGCTGTTTAAGGTTGGGTTTTGGGGGCTGTAGGTAGTATGATATATGAGGATCTTTTTGGGTGCAATTGATGCTTGTTTGGGTGTTTGAAATGAGAGAATTCAGTGGGTCAAGTGGGCTGCTCGAAAATTCTGTTTTTGGACTTGTTTTGAGTGTTGGATGCTTGGTAATGTAATCCGGGTTAGTTTCGATGACAAGATATTGATTGTGGATGTTTTGTTTGTGTTTGGGATTGATTAGAATCAAGTTTGGGCATCGGTGAAGCATCGGAAGTGAATCCGGGAAGTTGAAGGTTGTGCTTGCTTGGTCCTTGGGCTTGGAAGTGTAGGTGAGTGGTTAAATTGCTTTAAATGGTTTTAATTGGTTGGTTCGAGTATGTGGACTAGGTTGGGCTTGGTAGACCCACCTAGAGTTAGGATTAGGGTGGTAGCCTAATCCTAAACTTGATCTAGAGCCTTTGGTTGAACTCATTATATGGTTGTGTATGTCTCGTATGAATTGTGGTATGAATGTCTATGTATATTGCTTTATACATGTGAAATGAGACTTGGACTTATGATGCTTGAGACATGCATGATGGTGGTTGTTGGTGAGTACGTGCTAAGCACAAGGTTATTGAAATGAGTAATGTGAAGTGAGTAAATATTGGCACTAGTAAACTTAAATACAAATGATCGATCATTAGGATGTTAGTGTGTACACATGAGTCAAAAGTCGCGCGTGGCCTTGGTGGCGTTGAGTCACCAAGGAGGAGTACGGGTACGCCCGGAAATGGTAATTAAATATAGTCGGTGATGAGTGGAATCCCATCGACGGGGCGTGAGGATGAGTGGAATCCCCTCCGCGAGACCGGTGATGAGTGAAATCCCACCGTCAGGTAATGGTTGTGTGTTGGACGTGAGTTCCAACGGTTATCCGTGTATTTGAGTCTTAACTAGGTGCCAATGTTGATTGATATGTGTATCAAGGTGTTGAAATATATGAACTGTCTGGATGTTTATATGTGACTACAAGTATGGTAGTATTGAGCTCATAATTGTGGCATACATGTGATATATTGCTCATGCATCTATACTTTGTGGACTCTTGGTATATGTAAATGGCCTTGGTTAGATCGTGCTCGGACCCTGCAATGTTGAGGTTTGTTTTTAGAGCTTACCCTCACTAAGCATCATTGCTTACGCTCTCTTTGTTCAACATTGCAGATCCTTAGTTCGTGGGTTGCTCGGGCAAGCGGAGGGCCTCCAAGTGTGGTTTTGGACTTGAGATTATCAAGTATGGTTTTAATGCTAAGACATGTAATAGTTTAAGCAATGGGATGTGTAAGGTTTTGTTGTTTGTTGTTGGTTGCTAGGAGCATGTTTAGACTCCATGTTATGTCGCTTTTGTGTGGCTTGTGATGCCATGTCTAAGTTGTAATCCATGCCTAATTGCTTGCTTTGAATGTTAGCCTATGCCTTAAGAGTTTTTACATGTGTTTGAATGTTGTTTGAATGAATGCTTATTGTGGATGGTTGCCCTAGTATTAGACATGTCTAAATATTGTTGAAGCATGCTAGTATGGTTGTTATACCTTAAATTGTCTTGTCTTGAAGTTGCTTGGTGTTTTGGAGGTGTTTTGGGGCATCCTTGTGCCTCAAAACAGCCCAGAAAAGTCTGCAGACAGGGGGTGTTTCGGAACGGGTCCCCCTGTTCCGGAACGACCCCTATGTATATGGCTTGCCGTTTCGAAACGGATGAGGGGCGTTTCGGAACATTTTAGCTACTGGAATTTTGAGATTTTGCCGAGATGAAGCCGTTCCGAAACGGGCCTTTGAAGTTCTGAAACGGTCAAATCTCGTTGACCACGAGATATTGACCGTCAAGGTCGTTCCGATACGGGTCTCCCCTGTTTCGGAACGGTCACCTTATGGTTGACCCTGGCCTGTTGACTTAGTCAAGGCGTTTCGGAACACCCTTTAGGCGTTTCGAAACGGCCTGCTGCAGAATGTTAAAATGAGCTAATTAAACGTTGGGTTGGTCGATGGTTGATGTTATGATTGTATCTTCCGCTGCTGTGCCACACTTAGGTCTTAATTAAGCATGTAGTCAAGATAAAATAAAAAGAAATTTTCTGGGTCGTTAACCGAGGGGAAGCCTTAACGGGTTTCGCTTCAGTTTTCCCCGTGTGGCCCACTCGGACCGGTCATTCGGCCAGACCGGGACGAGGGGGTTACACTTGTTGGTATCAGAGCCTAAGGTTACCGAGACCTTGGGCAGGTAAGTGAGGTAGGTTTAAGTTTTTGCTTGATATGCACGGTGTTTGCTTGCTTGTAAGAATGGTTGCTTGTTTGACGAGTATGTTGCTTGTTTTATTCAAAGCATGTGTGTGTGAGTCCCATTGCTACTATTACATTGAAAAATGGTTTTGTTTTAGTGAGGGAACGTACTTGAACACTTGGAAGCCTTGCCTTGCTAACCCGACTTGTATGTTTTGTTGTTGTGGTTGTAGTTAATATTTGTGAGGGCAATGTCTAGACCGAGGGGTAGACCGAGAGTGGTTCGTCAGGAACCACGGGTTGCGGCTCCTGTTGAGCCGGCTGTTGGAGTGGAGGCTCATCTAGAAGGGCCGGTGGCTGCGGGAGTTGGCGCTCCACCACCACCTCCTCCACCACCACCTCCTCCACCTGGAGCTGGAGGCGAGGATGGAGCCGGAGGAGATGGACCTCAAGGTGGCCAAGGTGGCCAAGGTCCAGCTGGAATTGATATGACTCCGCTAGTGCAAGCGATAGCGGGAGCTTTCCAGGCCGCAGTTGCGGGAGCTCAGGCTGCAGCTCAGCCTAGGTGTGATGATGCTAGTCTCCCTTTGGAGAGGCTCCGTAGTTTGGGAGCCGAGGAGTTTAGAGGATCTACACCGGAGAGATCAGAGTTATGGTTGGAGAAGACGGTTCGTATCTTAGCTCAGATGGGTTGTGCGGGCGCACGTAGATTGGGTTGTGTGATCTCCTTGCTTCAGGGTGATGCCTACACCTGGTGGGTCACCATTACTGCCGGGGTTCCAGAGGCCGAGATAGATTGGGAATTCTTTGAGTTTGCTTTCCGGAAGAGGTACTTAGGACCGAGGTACCTAGATGAGAAAAAGAGAGAGTTCATGGCTCTCACTCAGGGGGATGCATCTGTGACTGATTATGAGATTCGTTTCGTCCGTCTGAGTCAGTATGCTCCAGAGTTAGTGCCTACTGAGAGGGCTCGATGTGATCGTTTCAGATACGGGCTTCATGAGGAAGTTAAGAGGTATACCTTAGCTTCAGATTATTCTGACTTTGATGTCTTGGTTGCTAGAGCCAAGGACATTGAGCATAGCTTGGGGTTGACCAAGCGTTCTGGGGGATCTAGTTCTGGTAAGAGGCACAACAACTTTGATGGTAGAGATGCTAAGAGGCACAGAGGTGGCGGACATCAGTTTGATCAGAGACGTGGCAGTGGCCACCATGGTAGAGGCCATCAGGGCCATAGAGGAGGAGGGCGTTTGCCCGAGTGTGCACAGTGTGGGAGGCAGCACACTGGTGAGTGTTGGGGTAACTTCCATGCTTGTTGGAACTGTGGTTCGAGGGACCACTTTAGGAGGGACTGTCCACGTCAGGCAGCTCAGGCACCGAACATTGCTCAGGCTCCTGCGAGAGGTAACGATTTTCAGAGAGGCCGTGGGCGCGGTCGTGGCTACTTCCAGCCTAGGGCTGATGCACCTAGGGGAGATGCTCAGAGGAACCTTGCTCATGTTGTGGCTGTGCAGCCAGAGGCGGGAGGACCAGCGAGAGTTTATGCTTAGAGAGAGGCCGGGAACGACACCGATGTGATAGCAGGTAATTTCGAGTTACAGTCTGTGAAACATATGCTTTAATTTTGATATAACTAAAAACCTAAGGACTAAAATGAAAATATCAAAACAAATTTTAAAGTCCTTAAAATTCCTTATATCTTGTTAAAGACCACTTCATAGCTAAAACCAAAGACTTACAAAATATTTTTTTAAGTATTTCAAAGTCAAAACAGTGATTTTTCAAGCCCCGTTTCGAAACGGCCCAAGGCGTTTCGAAACACTTTCAGTTCGATGTGCACCTGTTCCGAAACGCGTATCGGAACGGGTCAAGGCGTTTCGAAACGATATGACACGTTTCGAAACTGTTCTTCATTTAAACGAACAAAGGCAACGGTCTTTAACTGGATTTTGAAAAATAAATAGGGCGTTCCGAAACGGGCTTATGCCGTTTCGAAACACCCATTTGACAGTGGCAAATCTGTTCCGAATCGGGCAAGGCCGTTTCGAAACACCCCTTTGGCAGTGGCAAAACCGTTCTGAAACGGCCCTAGGCGTTTCGAAACGGGCTCTCGTAGACGCTCCAACGGCTATATTATTTGAAATCCGTTCCGAAACAGGTTGACCCCGTTCCGAAACGGTAGGCGTCTGGGAGCTGTAAAGTCATGAGAAAAACACCCTAACGGCTCTAATCTTTAGCCCATCACCCACAACGGTTGGAAATCATCAAGAGGCTATAAAAAGACCCCAAGAAGCTCCAGCAATCAACAATTGAGCTACAAGCATACATCCTTTCATCAAATACAAGCATTTGTGTTGAAATCCCATTTTTGTCTAGAAACCCCAATTGTATCCTTCATTTCTATTTTGTTCAATTGGGTTGAGTGCTTGATATTGGGCTATCATTTGTATTGAGAGATACCATATTAGCCAACAAATTTCTTTGTTCTTTTGTGTGAGGATTGGGTTAATTTTTGGGTAGAAAAATTAACCGAAATTGTAAAGGTTGCCTCCTTGTCCTGGAAAAAGGGGACGAACAATTTAGTGGAAATTGTTGCAAATCCTTGGTGAGACTAAGGTAGTGGATGTAGAGTTCGGTTGGTGAACTTGAACCACTCTAAATTCCTGTGTCAATATTTTTAAGTTGCAATTTCCGTTACAACATCGTTAAAATTCCAATTCACCCCCCCTCTTGGTTATTATTATTCGTGTGATCCACTCAACACAGTCTATGTCTTTGCTTTCTTTGGTTGATTCGGGTTCTACGCATTCCTACATTTTGAGTGAGCATGCACAGAAGTTAGATATTCCTGTTGAGATCTTAGATGTAGGTATGCATGTTACTAGTTCCTTTGGTGAGACAGTTGTGGTTAGACGTATGTATAGGAGGTGTCCACTGAAGATTCAGGGTCATGTATTCTCAGTTGACATGATGGAACTTCTTTTCTACGGTTTTGATATTATATTGGGTATGGACTGGTTGGTTGAGCATCGGGCTAGTGTGGATTTTGAGACAAAGAGAATTTCCCTAAAACTTTCTGATGACTACGAGGTAGTGGTAGTGGGCGAGAACATTAAGTTCTTGTCTAATGTAGTGTCAGCTTTAGAGGCTCATAGGTTAATGGACTCTGGATGTGGGGCCTATTTAGCTTATGTTATGAATCCGGATATGAGTGAAGCTAGACCGAAAGATATCAGGACAGTGTGTGATTTTCCAGATGTGTTTCCTGAAGAGTTGCCTGGTTTGCCTCCTGGCAGAGATGTTGAGTTTGTGATTGAGACAGTTTTAGGGTCTAACCCAGTTTCGATAGCTCCGTATCGTATGGCTCCGAAAGAGTTGAAAGAATTGAAGAGTCAGTTGCAAGAATTATTAGACCGTGGTTTCATTAGGCCTAGTAGTTCTCCGTGGGGTGCTCCAGTGTTGTTTGTGAAAAAGAAAGATGGTAGCATGCGTATGTGTATTGACTATAGACAGCTGAACCAGTTGACTGTGAAGAACAAGTATCCGTTGCCTCGTATAGACGATTTGTTTGATCAGTTGAGAGATGCTTCAGTGTTCTCGAAGATAGATCTGAGATCCGGGTACTATCAGTTGAAGGTGAAAGAGTGTGATGTTCCGAAGACAGCTTTTAGGACTAGGTATGGTCACTATGAGTTTCTTGTGATGCCATTTGGGCTCACGAATGCACCGGCAGCATTCATGGACATGATGAACAGAATTTTCAGAGACTATCTAGACCGGTTTGTGGTTGTCTTCATTGATGATATACTTGTGTACTCGAAGACAGAAGAAGAGCATGATGAGCACTTGAGGTTTGTTTTACAGAGATTGTTGAGCAATCAGTTGTATGCGAAGCTTAGTAAGTGTGAGTTCTGGATTCGAGAGGTTGTATTTCTTGGCCATGTTGTTTCGGCCGAAGGTATCCGTGTTGATCCATCGAAGATTGAGGCTATTGTTGAGTGGAAACAACCTAAGTCCGTGACTGAGATTAGGAGTTTCCTAGGATTAGCCGGTTACTATAGGAGGTTTGTTGATGGCTTCTCTAGAGTAGCTGCTCCTTTGACTAAATTGTTGCAAAAGGGAGTTAAGTTTGAATGGTCAGATGCAAGACAGAAGGCTTTTGAGAAATTGAAAGAAGCTTTGACGAATGCTCCAGTGTTAGTGCAACCTGTTTCAGGTAAGAAGTTTGTGATCTACAGTGATGCTTCCTACGTAGGCTTAGGATGTGTTCTGATGCAAGATAGGAGTGTTGTTGCTTATGCTTCTAGAAAGTTGAAGATTCATGAGAAGAACTATCCTACTCATGACATAGAGCTAGCCGCAGTAGTGTTTGCATTGAAGATTTGGCGTCACTATTTGTATGGTGAGAAGTGTGTTGTATACACCGATCACAAGAGCTTGAAGTACTTGATGACACAGAAAGAGTTGAATTTGAGACAGAGAAGATGGCTAGAGCTGTTGAAAGATTATGATTTGACCATTAAGTACCATCCGGGTAAAGCAAATGTAGTAGCCAATGCCTTGAGTAGAAAAGTGGCCGTTGAGTTGAGAGCTATGTTTGCTAGGTTGAGTGTGTCCGATGACGGTGGTCTGATCACCGAGTTGCAAGTGAAGCCTTTTTTGATTCAGTTGATTAGAGAGAAGCAGTTGCAAGATGCTAGCCTAGTTCCTCATGTTCAGGACATAGCCGAAGGAAGACCGACTGAGTACAGTTTCAGTGGAGAGAGTCTGTTGTGCTTTAGAGATAGAATTGTTGTGCCGGAAGATGTTGAGTTGAGACGTCAGATTTTGAGTGAAGCACATTCGAGTCCCTTTTCTATGCATCCGGGTAGTACCAAGATGTACCGAGATTTGAAGAATGATTACTTCTGGGTTGGTTTGAAGAGAGATGTAGCCGAATATGTGAGCCGTTGCATGGTTTGTCAGAGAGTGAAGGCGGAACATCAGGTTCCTTCAGGTTTGCTACAGCCTTTGAAGATTTCGGAATGGAAATGGGAGAGAATCACCATGGATTTTGTATCGGGGTTGCCTTTGTCTCCTTCGAAGAAGAATTCAGTTTGGGTGATTGTTGATAGGTTCACTAAGTGTGCTCACTTCTTAGCGGTGAACACTACGGATTCCTTAGACAAGTTGGCAAACTTGTACATTCGTGAGATTGTGAGACTTCATGGAGTTCCGAAGTCTATAGTTTCGGATAAAGACCCTACATTCACTTCGAGGTTCTGGAATTGCTTGCATAGTGCTTTGGGTAGCCGTTTGCATTTCAGCACATCGTATCATCCTCAGTCCGATGGGCAGTCAGAGCGAGTGATACAGATTCTAGAGGATATGCTTCGTTGTAGTGTGATGGATTTTCAGGGTTCTTGGGAGAAACACTTACCGTTGGTTGAATTTGCTTACAACAACAGTTATCAGTCTAGTATCCAGATGGCACCTTATGAAGCTTTGTATGGCAGACGGTGTAGGACTCTGATTTGTTGGGCTGAGACAGGTCAGAGATTGTTACCTATGCCAGACTTGCTTAAGGGAACCACAGAAAAAGTGAAGTTGATTTGTGACCGCTTGAAAGCAGCTTCCGATCGTCAGAAGTCCTATGCAGATTTGAAGAGGAAAGAGGTTGAGTACTCAGTGGGTGAGAAAGTGTTTCTGAAGGTATCTCCGTGGAAGAAGGTGATGAGATTTGGCCGTAAGGGCAAGTTGAGTCCGAGGTTCATTGGTCCGTATGAGATAGTTGAGCGGATTGGGCCTGTAGCTTATCGGTTGAGGTTACCTTCTGAGTTAGAGAAGATTCATGATGTCTTTCATGTGTCTATGCTTAGGAGGTATAGATCAGATCCTTCTCATGTGATGCCCGTTGAGGAGATAGAGTTGAATCCGGATTTGTCTTATAATGAAGAGCCCGTAGAGATACTTGCTTCTGATAGCAAGGTGTTGCGTGGCAAGACCATAGAGTTGGTCAAGGTGTTGTGGAGACATAGAGGTGTGGAAGAGGCCACGTGGGAGAGGAAAGCGGATATGGTTGAGCAGTTTCTGTATTTGTTTCCACCAGGTAATTTCGGGGACGAAATTTCCTTAAGTGGGGGAGAGTTGTAACACCCGGGTTTAGGGGTTAGGTGAAAATAATAATTTAATATTACTTTGGGTTCGGTTTTATGATTTGAAAATGGTTCGGGTTTGGTTTGCAAATTTATTAATTTGAAGATAGACTATGTTTTGGAATTAAACCCCAAATGGCCATAGATTATATGTCCTTGTGAATATTGCATTTCATTAAGGGCAAATAGGTCATTGGCTTTTAAATTAAAACAAAACAAATAAAACCCCCCAAATTTCACTCATCTTCTCCCTCTCTCCCAAATATCACGACAAAACCTCCCAAGCCATTGAAGTTACTGTTCCATCACCTCCCTTCATCGTTTCAACTCCGTTTTGAAAAGTAAAAGTATTTTTGACTTCCCCTCATCTTCCCCTTCATAAAAGTACCTTCCATTTTGATTTCCATGGAAGTTTTAGAAAATGCCATTTTTGAATATTTGGATTAAAAATGGTGTCTTTATAATGCTAAGTTAAATGTTTTGAATTAATATGTTTAGTAATGATGTATAGAGGCCAAATGATACTACATATATGAATTTCGAATGATTTGGAACAATTTTCGGAATTTGGCTTGAGAGGGTTTTTGGAAGGTTTTTAAAGTGGGTTTTGGGGCTGTTTAAGGTTGGGTTTTGGGGGCTGTAGGTAGTATGATATATGAGGATCTTTTTGGGTGCAATTGATGCTTGTTTGGGTGTTTGAAATGAGAGAATTTAGTGGGTCAAGTGGGCTGCTCGAAAATTCTGTTTTTGGACTTGTTTTGAGTGTTGGATGCTTGGTAATGTAATCCGGGTTAGTTTCGATGACAAGATATTGATTGTGGATGTTTTGTTTGTGTTTGGGATTGATTAGAATCAAGTTTGGGCATCGGTGAAGCATCGGAAGTGAATCCGGGAAGTTGAAGGTTGTGCTTGCTTGGTCCTTGGGCTTGGAAGTGTAGGTGAGTGGTTAAATTGCTTTAAATGGTTTTAATTGGTTGGTTCGAGTATGTGGACTAGGTTGGGCTTGGTAGACCCACCTAGAGTTAGGATTAGGGTGGTAGCCTAATCCTAAACTTGATCTAGAGCCTTTGGTTGAACTCATTATATGGTTGTGTATGTCTCGTATGAATTGTGGTATGAATGTCTATGTATATTGCTTTATACATGTGAAATGAGACTTGGACTTATGATGCTTGAGACATGCATGATGGTGGTTGTTGGTGAGTACGTGCTAAGCACAAGGTTATTGAAATGAGTAATGTGAAGTGAGTAAATATTGGCACTAGTAAACTTAAATACAAATGATCGATCATTAGGATGTTAATGTGTACACATGAGTCAAAAGTCGCGCGTGGCCTTGGTGGCGTTGAGTCACCAAGGAGGAGTACGGGTACGCCCGGAAATGGTAATTAAATATAGTCGGTGATGAGTGGAATCCCATCGACGGGGCGTGAGGATGAGTGGAATCCCCTCCGCGAGACCGGTGATGAGTGAAATCCCACCGTCAGGTAATGGTTGTGTGTTGGACGTGAGTTCCAACGGTTATCCGTGTATTTGAGTCTTAACTAGGTGTCAATGTTGATTGATATGTGTATCAAGGTGTTGAAATATATGGATTGTTTGGATGTTTATATGTGACTACAAGTATGGTAGTATTGAGCTCATAATTGTGGCATACATGTGATATATTGCTCATGCATCTATACTTTGTGGACTCTTGGTATATGTAAATGGCATTGGTTAGATCGTGCTCGGACCCTGCAATGTTGAGGTTTGTTTTTAGAGCTTACCCTCACTAAGCATCATTGCTTACGCTCTCTTTGTTCAACATTGCATATCCTTAGTTCGTGGGTTGCTCGGGCAAGCGGAGGGCCTCCAAGTGTGGTTTTGGACTTGAGATTATCAAGTATGGTTTTAATGCTAAGACATGTAATAGTTTAAGCAATGGGATGTGTAAGGTTTTGTTGTTTGTTGTTGGTTGCTAGGAGCATGTTTAGACTCCATGTTATGTCGCTTTTGTGTGGCTTGTGATGCCATGTCTAAGTTGTAATCCATGCCTAATTGCTTGCTTTGAATGTTAGCCTATGCCTTAAGAGTTTTTACATGTGTTTGAATGTTGTTTGAATGAATGCTTATTGTGGATGGTTGCCCTAGTATTAGACATGTCTAAATATTGTTGAAGCATGCTAGTATGGTTGTTATACCTTAAATTGTCTTGTCTTGAAGTTGCTTGGTGTTTTGGAGGTGTTTTGGGGCATCCTTGTGCCTCAAAACAGCCCAGAAAAGTCTGCAGACAGGGGGTGTTTCGGAACGGGTCCCCCTGTTCCGGAACGGCCCCTGTGTATATGGCTTGCCGTTTCGAAACGGATGAGGGGCGTTTCGGAACATTTTAGCTACTGGAATTTTGAGATTTTGCCGAGATGAAGCCGTTCCGAAACGGGCCTTTGAAGTTCCGAAACGGTCAAATCTCGTTGACCACGAGATATTGACCGTCAAGGTCGTTCCGATACGGGTCTCCCCTGTTTCGGAACGGTCACCTTATGGTTGACCCTGGCCTGTTGACTTAGTCAAGGCGTTTCGGAACACCCTTTAGGCGTTTCGAAACGGCCTGCTGCAGAATGTTAAAATGAGCTAATTAAACGTTGGGTTGGTCGATGGTTGATGTTATGATTGTATCTTCCGCTGCTGTGCCACACTTAGGTCTTAATTAAGCATGTAGTCAAGATAAAATAAAAAGAAATTTTCTGGGTCGTTAACCGAGGGGAAGCCTTAACGGGTTTCGCTTCGGTTTTCCCCGTGTAGCCCACTCGGACCGGTCATTCGGCCAGACCGGGACGAGGGGGTTACAAGCGGTTTCGCCTCAATCCGCTCTTTCAATCTACTATTTACCAAACAGCAATATTAGCGGATTTGACTGGTCAAACCTCTAATTATGTCTCAAACCTCTAATTTTTGCCCAAACCTCTCTTTACCAAACATATATTAAAGTTTAAATAGATTAAGGATTTTGAAACTTGTATTTTCCCTAAATACTATAAAATGTATATATTTCATTTAAAATTATATTTTTTAAGAATTTAGAAATTTTAGAATAATAAATTATTATGTCGTTTAATATGTATTGTCACATGTATATGCTATGTCATCACCGCTAAAATTTTAACAGTCTAATCAACATGCTAATTAAAAATGTGTAATTTGACAAAAAATATAGATAGAGAGTTATATTTATTCTAAGAAAAAAATGAAGGTCAAAATGACAGTAGTTACAAACATTAAAAAGGCTAAAATTATCTTTATGCCAAAATTGTCTCTAGTTAAAATTTAATTTTAAATGAAATGATGACTTAATATTTAAGTATTTTTTATTTATTTAGAAATTTAAAGCGATAGATTTATTTGGCTGCAATTTTATATTAGCACAAATTTAAAATCTAAAGATTTATTTGAATGTATAAATCCATATAAATAAAATGATAAAGTTGAAAATAATTATTAAATTTTAACAAAAATATAATTATCAATACATGTTGTTAACAATAAATGAAAATAACTCCAACTCACAATTATTTATCGTTTCTATTTAATTATACCACCCAAACTCTTTCTCATTTATGCATTCTAAACTATTAGACACTCAAGTATATTTGACATCACATCCTCTTATATATTGTATCAATGATATACTAAACTAATTAAACTCGACAGATTTGTCTTTATCGATTTAAATACAAAAACTTCAAATATAAATAATAAAATAGACCTATAAAAAATATAACTTCAAACTTTAAATTATATTAGAATAGTAATACATGATTAGTATTAATCACTTTTTTAATTTATAAAATGAGACAATAAAGATGCACTTTTTTTCGTGTGCTTGTAAACCTATTTATCAATCAACTGTAATTATTACATGAACTTCATAATCGGATAGATAGCCTATTAAAAAGGCTACGAATGGTGATGAGATAAGCCATTATTTCAAACAGTGGATATTATGGGATGCCGACAGATAATTATAGCACTCTCTTTTGTATGATAAATCTAGTTATGTTTGTCACGAGTGGGTCCCCTAGAGTGGCCGGCGCCGGGACTGTGACCGGGAGTTGTGGGGCGGAAACCATCGGTATTGTATGCAGTGTTGACGACATTGCCAGCGGCGGATCCATCACCGTTGAAGTTGTTCACATTCTGATGGTCAGCTTTCAGAACCCGGGTTCCCTGGGAAAATGCGATTCCATATGCAAACAGAAGCACGACGAGAAGGGCACCGGCGACAATGGGGTTGGTTTTGGCCATTTTGAGCGAGTTGATCTGAAAAGAACACAAAGAAATAGAAAAAAGTATGTATGAGTGATGAGATGGGTTTGAGGTTTTGGTTCGGGTGGGCATTTATAGAGTGTAGAAGCCGACATGCTCGTGCTGGTTTCGTTTCCTGTTGGTTATTATGATGGATGAAAGGACAGGCTCAGTCCTTTTTTGGTTGGAAATTGGAATCTATGTGTGCTGTTTTGTGCATGACGATCCATCCGTCCCATGCAATATCTCAACTATTGCTCCCCGTTCTTTCTATGTATTTGAATTGTTAGAGATCAGAAACTTGTACGCATTTTCTACCTTAGTCACACTTTTTATGATCTTGTTTTCAGGTTATCACACTAAATGAGGAGTATTTTCATTAAACCAATTAAATATCCACGATATGAATCCAACGAGTGACTCCAGCTGATGTCCATTCTAAGAGACTTGGGTTTAAGTACATATATGCAAGGTAAGTGTTACCAAAAGAATAAAAATATATAAACAGATAATATCACATAATCATGTCAATATATTAACAAAAACATAGAAGAACAAGTCTCATTTATATCCATATTCCTTGAATCTGCCTTCAAATTAACCTTCCTAGAATTAATGTACATTGCATAGTGTGTTTCACGTGGTGGATAACAGCATTAAGAGTTCATTAAGCAGTAAAAACATGTTTACTTTTTTCTTAAGACAAGATTAGTTAAAAAGGCGATGGAAGTGAAAGATGAAAGTCGTGGCTTCATCAAAAGATTCGCTAGCTTTTCAGTGTGCAGGGTACAATTTCTTTTGTGTGGTGACAGAGGAATGGCCATAAACTGAAACACAGAAGGGACTAACATGTACAACAAGTAATCAAAAGAACATAAAGTGGGAAATCCACGTGTCTTCCAAATCCCCTTGTCTGTCATGAAATTCTCTGCCTTTCTTAAAACTTTCAAGAAATCACTGCATTCCTTCCTTGACTTCTGGATGCCCAGCCTCTCTACTCTTTCTTTTGCCTTACATAAAAAACTCCACATGTTTGTGGTTTAAAATATTCATGTTCGATACATATTTAAATATGAATGTAAAGTATAATCCTATATATTTTTTAGAAAAACTAGTAGATGCTTGAAAAATCCAGGTAATATAGGTCCATAGTAGATGGCTGAAATACAATGTGTATAAATGTATAGTGTTATATATATATATAGAGAGGGGTCCTCTTACACTATGTAAAATTTGAAAGTTTTACATATTTTTTGAACCATGGATGAGATTAACCGTAAAAATGCGAAGATTATCACTTGAAAAAAAAAGAGGAAATAATCTTAGTCATTTATTACCATCCAAAAAAGTGTAATAGTAATTGAGTTTTACACAATGTAAGCGGATCCTAACCTATATATATATATATATATATATATATATATATATATATATATCACACAGGCGGTGGAAACTTTTTTATTTTCACAAGCACCTTAATTTTAGAGGTTTAGAGATTAGTAGTTTTAGTGTAGGAATTTAGAATTAAGGGTTCATGGTTAGAATTTAGGGTAATATCGTTAGGGATTCAAGTTTAAACCTATAAATCCTAAAGTTTAACCATAAACTTAAAATTCTATCGACAACCCCTAAATTCAAAATTACTACACTTAAACCCCTAAACTCCAATCCCTAAATAGAGTCTATAAGCACTAAAACTAAGACGCGTGCGTAAACAAAATTTTCACAAGCGCTTGCGTAAACAAAATTTCCACAAACGCTTGTGTATTGAATAATTTGTGTATAGAATAATTACTAGTGCTATACATATTTGTTAGTTGCTAAACGTGATAAAAGTTGAGTATTGTCGCGTGACATGGTAGAGGAAGCAATTTGGGAGCAATGAGATGGGTTATTATGATGAGGAATCAAAGCAGGATTTTGTGGGGTTTCTACTTCCGACCAGACAATCTTTATCGACCTTCAAACTGTAACACTCCTGTCCTGCCGATCCAGCACTAATGAAAATATCAGCCTTCTACGAAATTCCTAGCATAGTATCTTCAATTTTTCCCTTTATATTCGACGGGTTCTGAAAAGATTATATCTTTATACTCATGAAAAGCCTGAACATCATATATTATTCCCACTTCGCTAATTGCTATACCTCATCTCAAATTTCAAAATAGTATATAAAAGTGGCCCCTTTTTTAACCAAATCCTGCATATTATAGCACCTACTAGAATAAATTCACAGTTTCATGCATGTTACATTAAAAACCAAACAGCCAAGAACAAGAAACATTGCCACTGTCAAACTTGCCGTTTATTTTCACACATCTTCAGTGGAGACAGCAGTCACCACCATTTTCATGGCTTTCAACAAAGGTTGCTTCCTTTTACGGAGTGTCCCTGTCCCCAGGTAACAATGTCACCACTAGAGGGCATCAATGTTCGTAAATGCACGACAGTGATATTGATATTCCATTCGTAGGCTGCCCCGACAATCCCGACAACTAGGTCAATGCATTGCCTGGTGAACAGCAAGAAAACACAACATATCAGCTGAAGTAATGGGGAACTTTGTAAACCTAAGCTAAAGTCTGAGCAAGAGGAATGTCGGTTTATTTCAAGGATATATCGAGATGTCGCATTCCAATATCAGTGGCATTCAGTGCAAGGGAGAAAAAGAAGAGGAAGGGGGAGATGAGTTAAAAAGATTATAGGCTTACAAATATACAGAGCATGGATTGAAGCCAATCTCGTTCATAAGATTATTAAACGAACTATCTGGCCCAAAAACTTGAATGACTTTGCTGCTTCTTTCAGGCTTTTGTTTCGATCATCTCGAGACCAATGCTGCACAGTATAAGCAGAAATAAGTATGAAGAAAAACCCAGAAAAAGTAAACAGATTATTCATCCGGTACATGGAGATCTGAACCATCAACCTCGCCAAGCATGTTGAGCTTCTCTCGGACACCTTTCAATGATTCTTGCACATCACCCTCCCATTTATATAACTCCAGTTCCCTCCCTTCAAGTAGCTGTTCAGAAACCTGAAGACAACATACTATTAGAAAAAGTTTATTGCTTTGGTCTCACAAAAACCTTATCTGGCCCCCCAAAAAAAGATTTTAGGCTCTTGCATGTTCATTAATGAAAATTCTTTTGCCTTCACTTTGTAAGACAGAGCTGTTAATGTGCATAATTCACTTTCAGACCCTTGTTTCTTGAAGCACACAATATAGAGCACATGCAAGAACTCTTCTAAGGTCCTAAATATCAAAATAAGAACATTATAAAATTTTATAGGCTCGAATTTAGAAATACTTCAATGGTCCCACATCAAGCAATGCAAATAGAGACTATAAAACAGTAGATCATGAGTGTGTTATTTAGACTCGGTGTAAGTGTCAGATATATGTAATGGTCCAACGTGAGTATGTACAAATTTTTCCATATATTTGCAGTCCTTGAAAGATCATATCTTCTACTCGTTGGAAGGTACTTCAAGGGAAATAGAGTTGGAAGGCAATGAACTTTCATGCATACCTTTCTTGCTATCACTTCACCACCAGCTATGTGTGAAAAATAAATATTGTAAAAGTGGGACAAGAAAAGTGGGGCACTTTTCTCAGCTAATTCCTCCAAATACGTTACATACGAAACTCCAGGATTGCTAGGTTCAGGAACCACGAAATGTCGTTGGCTAAACCATTCTAGATCTTTAGAAAGGCATGCTGATCTTTCCAATCCAGTTTTCCTGAAGTAGGCATCTGTAGCAAATTTCAATGTTAAGTTCTTAAGTAACTCGGAAAGCAAGAGCCTTTAAGTAATAAAATTGCATGACAAACATGCAAGTCTGCAACAATCAATTATATTGGGTTAAGATCCACCAAAAAAAAACGAAGTTAAGAATTTTTCATCTATGAATTGAAAACAAGGCAAGAAGAAGCAACTCAATTCGTGCAAGTAACTATGAACCCGGAGCTTAATTTAGTTTGTCCATAGTTCATACAGCAATATGACATTTAGTAATTCCGGAGTTCAAATTCAAACATAATAACCTCCTTTGCACAAAGGAAATTCAAATAACTATGAACAACTTAGCACAATTGGTTCATGTAGGTCTAATACATGGCAGACATTGGTAGCATAAATAAGAAAGAAAAGGCCCCTTTTTTAATGCAAAGGCTCAAACTTTACTCTTAACAAAGCCACTCAAAACTCACATTCAGTAGGCACAGCCACAAAGTTCATAGCAATTCTCTCCATTGACACAAATCAAAGTGTAGAAGAGGGTCCCCAGATAATTGGAAAAACGAAAACAAACCCCAAAGCACCCATTTCTGTAAAGCAAAAAAAAAAAAAAAAACTCACAAGCAACATCATCAGATTCATCAACGATGCGCTCGATAGTGTTGAAGACGAGTCTGGTATCAACCAAGTACTTAAGAAATCCTTCCATAGTGGGGCTCCAAGTCTCTGCTTCTCCATCACCACCATTTTCATTTATTTTCTCGTCTTCTTCTTCTTCACTCTGGGTAGTGTCCGTTTCAGTGTCAGAACCACTACCGGAAGCAACCTTTTTACCTTTAATATTACGGAGTCTCATAGCAACGAACCTCATCTCTTCAGTGATGCCCTGGCTCTCTCCAGGGTACTGTTTCCTGTACCGCTTCCTCTTCTTCTTCACAGGAAGCCCCGCCATGTTGCTGTTAGTACTACTATTCGTGGAAGAATTGGAGCAGCGTAAGATTGTGGGTGGTTTGTTGAGGGTAAGGGATTTGGGTGGGATTGGTTTGAAAGTGAAGAAAGGGAATGGAACTTGAGAATGAGTGAAAGCTGTTTGATGAAAGACGGGGGAAATCCAAGCCGAATCCATTGGAAGGTGTTGGCAGAAACAGAAAGAGGAGAATCGCTTTGTTTCCCAAACTTGGGAAGAGATGAGGTATTTTTTATTTTATTGGGCTCTTTGGTTGGGTAGCTATTGCAATAACAGGCTCCTGAAAACCCCATTTTCCTTGACCCCTAAACGGGTGGAATTCAAGCAAAATAACCCACTAAAACCAGTATCGATTCAGTCACGGGAGAAAACGATTTCTCACATGTTTTCTCCTTTCTTTTAAATTTTTAGTTGAATATTTCTCCCTCTCTCTTTAAGTTTTGAGATTAATTCTCGGTAGAACAGTCTCCTTCCTTTAACTTTTTAAAAATATGGTTATAAAATAATATTTTTCATATAACTCAATATATTTGAATTTTATACAATCAATTTATATCTAACTTCTTTAAAACAAAAAACAATATATTAAAACAATATATATTATCGCTCTCTCAAATCTTTTAACTTACACCGTTTTGTCTCAAATTTCTGTGGTTTGTAATTTTGTTTTTTTAATTCGAAGTCGATAACCATTTGTAGTATTGATTGTCGACTAGCGAGTCTATTATTTTTTGTTTTTTTTATATTTTAATAAAAATTATGCATTTGTGGCACGTGTTTCCTCTGTCCTTGTGACACGTTTTTCTTTTCTTTTTTTTTGGTTCGTTTCATCTGTCCTTGTGGCAAGATTTCAGCATGCCTTAACGGTCGATTGATGCTCGTACAGAGATCTTCACGATGCTAATCTCTGATTATGGTTTTGTCAGTGGTCTTAAAAAGATGGATCTTTACTCGATTGATAGTTGGTTGCCGATGTAATCAGACTTAGGTAGTAGAGCAATCTGCCTGATAGCTTGGTTCGTTCACCACTACTTTTTTATCCCGTAAAGCGCCTCGTTTGAATAGAGACAAGGAGATTCAGGAAAGTCTCTGAATTTTTGTATGCTAATCTCGATGGAAGTGTCTGTTTTTTCTTTGCTCTATTGTAAGAGACTTTTTAGTGAATTTGTTCATTTTTTTTCTTTTTGATGTATTGTATTATCATTCATAGTAATTAACAAAATTCAGATGATTTTATTAAATTTTTTTTATATATAATAATAAAATTTAGAATCTATTAATAAAGCATTCATATCATCTCTTTTTATATGTATTTTCTTTGAGCTTTATTTCCAATGTATTATAGCTATTGTTCCTTCTCTAGTATACTGATTATTCCTCTTGTTAAATTTATTTTTTTATCCGCTTACGAAAAAAGTGACAAAAATTGCATGAAAGATAAATATTTATTTAGCACTTGAATTTGATATTTATTTTTTTAATCAATTAAATGCATACATTAACGTTTGCTTTAAATTGGTATCTGATAAAATTGAGTCAATAAGTCAAGTTTACCAATTAGTTATTTGTTTTTGATAAATTACATATTTCATCATTAAATTTTTTCTCACTCCTATTTTGATCATTAAAATTTAATAATTTTTAATTTAATCATTAAAATTTTGAGTTGATCATATCTTGGTCACTCTGTCGTTAAATAATTAACGATGTTAAAATTAGACATTTGTCTTTTAAAAATGATAAAACAACCCTAAAAAGTTCCTATATTTTTGAAAAACCACCTTGTTTTTAGATTCTATTTGATTTCTCGACGACATAACATTTTCTTCCAAATTCTAACGGTGGAGAGTAGAGAAAAAAGAGATAAACTATACATCCTAATTTCACATTAACCTAACGATGAAGATTATAGATAAGAGTAGTTTGGGATTTACACATGGAGTGAGTTGTTTGTCAACCCGACAAAATCTTAACTATCACAAAAATATCAACAGGAAGCTTTTGCACAAAATGGAGCTCTTCAAGCGACAAATATTTCAAATTAATCCTTTTGCTATTAGATTGAATGATATGCTCTCCAAGAACTTAACAATCACAAAATGAATCAATGAATAGTGATAGTTAAAAAATGAAGAAGTAATAATTGCCGAGAAGATTCTTTAACTGATAAGCATATGATGTTTTGGGTTCAATCTTAAAGTGATTCTCCAACCCTTTCGGACCATTGACTGATATTCTTCACTAAGCTTTGCGTTGATCCGCGAGGAGTTTAATTTACATGGGGACAATGAAAGCAATAGAGCATAAATTTTAATGGTTTATTATGGGGAACATAGCACATAATCCGGATGAAGATAAATATAGGCAGATGAGAATCAAGCAAAGTTGGTGTTCTCTGCCCACCATCTTTGTCCTTTTTTGTTTGCTTGGTTAATTCAGTTAGCAACATCTTCAAAATTACCTGCTTTACTGAAGGAATCAGGTGCGACGTATTATTAGAGGGAATCACTCCATTAAACAACATCTTCTTAACGTATGAGAATCATTTCGTTCGGTTGTCACCAAATTACCTCAACGTTTTAGCTTTTCATACTCTTCAATTCTGTGTTAATTTCCACATTTATAACTAAAGAAAGTTTATCTATAAAAAAGTTGGGTTTTTTTCTTCTTCTAAGAAGTCGTGTGAATCCAGATAATATATAGATTCAATCAAGATCGTCCCTATGCCTGGGCAGAAGGAGTCCATGTCCCTTTTTATTTTTTGTAATATTTTGGTTCAATTGTTTTAATACTGGGTAGGTTAGCTCTTAAAGTTCAATATTTGTTATTAGAGTCTCAATTTTTTCTCTAATATTTGTTATTACGGGTCTACTCTTAAAATTCATTTTCCCCAATACTTTTTATTAGGGGTCTAATTTTTTCCAACATTTATTATTAGATGTCAAATTTTTTCAATTTTTGTTATTAGAGCATACTCTTAAAATTTAATTTTCTCCCACAATTATTATTAAGGTTTAGTTTTTTTAATATTTTTTTAGTAGAGATCTACTCTTAAGATTTATTTTTTTCTAATATTTATTATTAAGAGCATAATTTTGAAGTTTACTTTTATATCGCTAAAATATCATAAACGGACCTGGATCCCATAGAGAACAAAGTTCTCTGCAATAGTTAAAACAAAAAATCTATAACGATATGGTAATAACAAACCAAACTCTGCTTCTTAGCACGTCTTTCAACTCTGCTTCTTAGCACGTCTATTTACAGTTTTTAACAGTTTCTGACAGTTTTATCGTCGCCGAATCTGTTTTTGATTGAACGCTAATGGAGGCCGCCGTGGATGATGGTTTGGCAGTGTTGACGTTGGATGATGACGAAGATAATGAGATCCAAATAGCTGATAATACAGAGGCTGTGGGAATTTCTTTTGACCTTTGCTTCGTAGGCCGGTTTGTAACCTCAAGTGTAATCCATTTCCAGTCCATGAGAAACACTTTGGCCAATCTTTGGAAACCTCTGGGGGGTATTGCAATTTCCGATCTGGGCAGTAATCGTTATTTATACAGATTTTATCATAAGGTGGACTTAGAGAGGGTTTACGCAGGTGGGCCTTGGTATTTCAACTCCCATCTTCTCCTTCTCCATAAACTTGAACAAGGGGAAGACCCGATGACTGTTCCTTTAAATACAAGTCCGTTCTGGATCTTAGTACGTGATGTACCCCATGGATATATGTCGGAAAATTTGGCAAAGATGCTTGGGAATTTTATTGGGGAGTTTATAGAATATGATGCTGCTGCGGTTTCTCTTGGTTACAAGGGGACGATGCGAATTCGAGCCAGTTTCGACATTAGAAAACCGTTAAAGAGAAAGAAGAAAGTGGCTTTAAACAATGGCGGGTCTGTTTACGTCAAGTTTGAGTATGAAAAACTCCAGTTATTTTGTTTTGTCTGTGGAAGAATTGGCCATGGTGAATCGTTATGCCCGATACGATTAACCAAACTGCAGGAAGAAATAACATTTGAATGGGACATCGATTTAAAAGCCCCAACCAGAAGAGCAGCGATGTTACAAAACAGCCGATGGTTGATAGATGAAAAGCTTCCCTACACTGCTTCTTCATCGAATGCGGGAGCAACAACACAGAAGCCTTTCGTAAGTTCTTCAAATCAGAACCAACCAATCACAGCAAATACCACTGTTAATTCATCTGAATTAATTGCTACGGACAGATGCAAAGATAAACAATTGGAGAACCAAATCAATGAGGGGAATCAAGCTAATTTGGATGTAATTAAGACCATGGCGGATGAGGAGAACAGAACCACCATTCCTGAAGGAATAAAACGTCCTCGAGTTTCGGAATCATTACCAGGAGTTTCAATTGATGATTCAAATGGTAACAATACTATTATATCGGCAGGCCCTAGTGAAGGGGTCAGCCGGACATTATGAAACTCCTCAGTTGGAACGTTCGGGGTTTGGGTCAATCCCGGACGGTAAATCGTCTTAAGAATATGCTTCGAGACGTAAACCCTTCTGTAATTTTTCTTATTGAGACAAAATTACAGTGCAAAAGAATGGAAGGTGTTCGGAAGTCATGTGGTTTTATAAATGGTATTGATGTCGCATCGAATGGTCGAAGTGGAGGGCTGTCATTAGCCTGGAAAAATAATTCACAGGTACAAGTTCGTTCTTATTCTAATAGACACATCGATGTTATTTTTGAGGAAGATCTTGACGGGTTATCATGGCGATGTACTGGTTTTTATGGAGCCCCCGAAGTTGAAAATAGGGAAGCTTCTTGGGAGTTACTGCGTAGTCTAGACGATATGCCTGATACACTTTGGCTTGTAATTGGCGATTTTAACGAATTATTACTAGCCTCGGAGAAACAAGGTGGAAGACTTAGAAGTGATAGTCAAATGAATGGCTTCAGAACGGCTTTAACAGACTGCAATCTTGAGGACATTGGGTATAGCGACAGATGGTATACTTGGGAATGGGGTAGACTCTCATCCAACAACATACGTGAGAGACTTGATCGAGGTGTAGCAAATCCAGCATGGTTGGAGCTTTTTACCGACTATCATCTTGATCACCTTGTGCATTCATTTTCTGATCATTGCCCATTATTATTAACAACTTCCTCGAGTGACCGAACAAGAAAGCAAATGCATCACTTCCGATTTGAAACATCCTGGTTACTCGACGAATCATGTGAAGGGGAGGTTCGGAATTTATGGAACTCATGCACTGGAAATATTCCTGATCGTTTGACACGAGTAAGTTTGGGGCTGGAACAGTGGTTTATCAGAATAAAAAAGGAGAAGAAAATTCCCGTTAAAGCTCTACAACAACGATTGAAGGAATTAAGTGAGTCCCAACCCAATGATGACAATCTAGAGGAAATCCTAGAAACCAAACTAGCGTTGAATATGGAGGCGGATCGGGAAGAAATCTATTGGGAACAGAGAGCTCGTGCCAATTGGCTTAAAAATGGTGACCGCAATACTCATTATTTTCACAGTTTTGCATCCAGCAGAAAACGGAAAAACAAAATTCGATGTCTATTAAATGACTGCAATGAAGAAATCCAATCTGAAGAGGGAATAGAAAAGACGGCAACGGAATATTTTCAGAAACTATTTACTACGCAAGGAGTGGCAGATCCTAGTGGTATTCTGGAAGGAATTAATTCCCCAATTACACAGACAATGAATTGCGAGCTTACAAGGGACTTTACTTATGCAGAAGTATTGGGCGCGGTTCAGTCGATGGGTCCATTAAAGGCATCCGGGCCAGATGGACTGGGGGCTATTTTCTACCAGAGATTTTGGCACATCATAGGCCCAGAAGTTTCAGATTTTTGTATCTCGGCAGCAAAGGGTGATTATCCAATGAACGAAATCAACACAACACACATTGTGCTGATTCCTAATGTACAAAACCCAACACGAATGTCACAGTTCCGACCAATTAGCTTATGCAATGTCCTTTTTAAGATTATATCAAAAATGCTATCTAATCGGTTGCAAACTGTCCTATCGTTCTGCATAGATGAATCACAATGTGCGTTTATACCTGGTAGGCTTATTACTGATAATATCATACTTGCCTATGAGACTCTTCATTCGATGAAAAATAAAAAGTTAGGGAGGAAGGGTACTTTTACAGTGAAACTAGACATGAGTAAGGCGTATGATCGTGTGGAATGGGCTTTTATTGAACGAGTTTTGAAGAAAATGGGCTTTGTTGATATTTGGGTCCAATGGCTAATGAACTGTGTCACTACTGTTTCATATGCAACAGTCACGAATGGATATATCGGTGAGAAGTTCACACCTTCTAGGGGCTTGAGACAGAGAGACCCACTTAGCCCACTACTGTTCCTTATATGTGGTGAAGGCCTATCGGCACTACTCCGAATGGGTGTTGAAAATAGATCTATGGAAGGTTTCCGAATATGTCGTGGTGCTCCTACGCTTACACACTTATTATTTGCTGATGACAGCATTATATTCGGGGAGGCTACAACTATGGGAGCTCATAAACTGCAGATGACACTCAAACACTATGCTGATTGCTCAGGCCAATTAATTAATTATGATAAGTCAAGTCTGTTCTTCAGCTCGAACGTTATTGAAGAAAACAGAAATGAAGTCTGTAGAATATTGCAAGTCACAGCCCAAACTTGTCCGGACAAGTATTTGGGCCTCCCTTCTATGATTGGCAGAAACAAGAAAGCTTCACTAGCTTTTCTTAAAGACAAATGCTCTAAAAGTATGACAAGTTGGTCAACACGATCACTATCTATGGGAGGCAAAGAAGTATATATCAAATCTGTTTTACAAGCTATCCCTGTATACGCGATGTCTTATTTTCTATTGCCTAAAAACATTTGCAGGGAATTGGAGTCTATGTTTGCTAAGTTTTGGTGGGGGAGTGTAACAACTAAAAAAGGAATTCATTGGTGTACTTGGAAAAAAATATGCTTACCTAAGGAACAAGGTGGAATGGGATTCCGAGACTTGAGCAGATTCAACATTTCAATGCTGGCTAAGCAAGGTTGGCGATTACTGACAACCCATGAATCCTTAGTTGCAAGATTTCTAAAGGCCAGGTACTTTTCAAATTCTAATTTCCTAGAAGCTAATCTAGGTTCTAGACCATCATACATTTGGAAAAGCATTTGGTGTACAAGGAAAACACTTGAAATGGGTGTTTACTGGAAAATTGGAGATGGGAGGGGGATACCAATTTGGAACTGTTTTTGGTTACCTACCACACCTCTAAGATTAATTGAGACTCCTAGGGTTGCTGGTTTGGAATACGTATCTGATTTAATGCTGCCTGATTCACAAGAATGGAATACTAATCTAATTGCTGAAAACTTTACAGTGGAAGATTTAAATTCTATTCTATCTATCCGTTTGCCTATTACTACAACAGTGAATGCTTTAGCATGGATAGGGAAACATACAGGACAATACTCAGTAAGGAGTGGTAACAAGATTCTTATGCAGAGCCAAATTTCTCAAACTTACAGTGGTCAAGTATACAACAATATCTGGAAAATTCAGTGCCCATCTAAGGTACGAATTATTCTATGGAAATTTGTGTCGAATTATATACCAAGCATGCACAACCTTTTCAACAGGAGGATATCAACAAGCAATCTATGTCCTAGATGTTCTAATCATCCAGAAACAACCAGTCATATAGTTTGGGAATGCACTTACACGAAACAAATTTGGGAATCCCTACATTATACATGGCCTACTGAAATTGAAACAGGAACTTTCTGGGAATGGTTGGAATGGCATTTCGAAAATAGCAGCAAATCAAAACACATAGAAATTGCAATAACAATCTGGGCAATTTGGTATTCGAGGAACAGGCTTGTACACGAAGGAATCCAACAAGAACAATCGTTGGTAATTACCTTTATCAAAAGCCATATTTCTGAACTGCAACAGCTCTCAACCCAGCTAAGTCATCCGCAAACACACTCAGCAGTACACTGGTCACCCCCACGGCCCCCTGATGCAAAGATAAACTTTGATGCGAGTTTTTCCCCTCATCAAAGAAAATCATGGTCAGATTTAATAGTAAGAAACTCATTAGGGGAAATTCTGGGATCTGCTTACCGAATAGGTTTTAATATATCCTCCCCTTTTGAAGCTGAAGCCCAAGCGTTGATACATGGTTTGGAATTCGCAAAGGATCTGGGATTTCTCCATGTCGAAGTTGAAGGGGATGCGAGATCTGTAATAAAAAAAATGAAGGAAACGAGCTTAGACAGATCAAGAATCAGATCATTCATAATAGATGCGAAACAAATAGCTCAGGGATTTCATCGTTGTCGATTCACCTTCACTGGCCGGAATGGCAACGCAGCGGCACATGCAATGGCTGTTTTAGGCCGTCGAGACACAGAGGACCGGTTTTGGGTGGAAGAAGTACCCCAGGAAGCAACGGCGGCGGCTGATTCTGACCGACGGTACATCGACCCACCGTGAATATTGACTCGATTTGTGAAATTTAGGGCAACAATCTACCCAAAGCCCTTTCTTTACCTCCGTTAGCTCTGAATCTCTAAAGGAAATTTTCCATCTTGAGCTGAATCGGTTGAGGATCATCTGGTTTTCCTTTTGCTTTGTGTTTTTCTTTTCTCTCGAACTTTCGTTTTTTCTTCTTTTTCAGACATATTGGCCTTTGTTTAGCGTGTGGGCTACGCCGTTGGTCTTTTCAGACTTATTTTATGTTTTGTTTCTTTTAATTATTGGAATAAAAACCAGATGGTACCACTTTTCAAAAAAAAAACAAAGTTCTCTGCAGATCTGGAATTGTTAAAATGATTTTGATTTTTTATTTAATGTTATACATCGTCGTATATTAATCATGACTTTTGTTAGAAGACAATAATAGTAAGCACGGAAAGAACGAGTGCAAATTATTACGGAATTATTTTAGAAATATAAGGGTGTAAAATTACAAAATTTTAAGGTGTAAAATTAGATTATCAATAAAAAAATACAAAATAACTATTAAAACTATAAGAGAATTTAAAATTTTTAGGGGTGCGACTGCTCCTTCTAGTCCATCCCAAAAAGAAAAGAAGAGAGAGCAGATCATAGGATGATAATGATTCTATGATCTCGTAAATTTCAGAACTATGCTGAACCAAAGCCGAAATTTTGAGAACTAATGATGCTAATAAGAAGAAGGGATTCATTTACAAAAAGTTGTTTGATTGGAAGGAAACTCAAAAAGCTTATCCGCTCCACACAGAAGTAGAAGCTCATTCTGCACTTATTTATACACCACTACAGCTACAGCCTACAAGCTTCGTCTATATTTACATCTATTTCTTCAGTTTAAGTGCTATTTTGCCTTCGTAACAATCCAGGACATAATCAACCAGCTCCTGGAGCTCTGCCTTGCTGATGAACCCATCGCCGTTTTTGTCCGCCACCTTAAACGCGCGTTGGGTTCTGAAACCGGGAAACCGTGATTTCAGCCTTTCGAAACCGGCTTTCACTTCCACTTTGCTAAGCTTCCCATCATGGTTGACGTCGCAGCTCTCGAATAAACTCAATATCTCAGCACGCTCCGCCAGCAAAGAGGTTGGAACATTTTTATCTTTACTGAAGAAGAA
This sequence comes from Hibiscus trionum, assembly GCA_030270665.1. NCBI lineage: Eukaryota > Viridiplantae > Streptophyta > Magnoliopsida > Malvales > Malvaceae > Hibiscus > Hibiscus trionum. Next base: position 12,977,395 of record BSYR01000024.1, on the reverse strand, counting down.
AACCATTTTCTCTTTACCAAAACGAAATGGAGAAGAAAAGTCTGTGTATATGATTTATGAAGGTGTTTTGCTTTGGTTTTTCAAGTTCAAAATGGAACCAGCTCAACAATTGTTTATATAGACAAAATGATTCTGCAACTTTTAGGATTCTTTTTATCTGTTTTGATAATAAAAGAAATTCCAGGAGTAGAGAGTAAAAAGTAGAATGATTGATTTTATTTTTAAAAATTAGACCTACTAAGAGGTAATAATAGTTACTATAATATTAAAAAACACGTATAAATCATTGGGTTTTAGGATTTATAAAAAACAAAATTTCCTCATCACAAGGGAGTTAAAGAACTAATGGTCTAGTAATTTCAAAAACATTAGTGTTATACTTGTAACTTTTTTATAATTCAAGGACAAAATGGAAATGCGATCAAAGTTCAATGACTAATCATGAAATTAACCCTTTTGTTTTAAGGTCAGCGTTATCATATTTTTAGGTCTTTAACAAACTCAATTTAAATGCTTGGAATAAGGGAGAAGCAATGGAAATGGTACTGGGGAATCAAAAATAAAATTATAAAGTTTTGGGATCAAAGTAAAAGTTTTTGCTTCAAAAGGGATTAATTTACTAAAGGACGATTTACGAGGACTAAAATTGCTATTATTTCATTTAGCAAAGAGAGCCAACCTGCTCCTAGACCCTAGTTACGGAGAAATTATATTATGGGTGATTCCCACCACGTCATCATGGGACCAACCAATAGAAACCACCCACTTCATCATTATTTAAATTTTAGTGAAGATTCATTGGTTGGAAAAAATGACATGGAAAAATCATGGTGAAATGGGTGGTTTCCATTGGTTGGTCCCATGGATGACGTGGTGGGAATCACCCATAATATAATTTTTCCTAGTTACGTGCATGCTTGGAACAATACGTGGATTATGAGAATTAAATACGTGCCATCGTGTGGAATCAATCTAAAAAACAGAAGGGTAAGTGAGTATATTGTACAGGAAAATGAACTAACATGCTAATTTTGTGCCCAAATTTTCTATCTTTATGATTATATTCTTGGAACAATATAATTTGGGTATCTAAAAAATAATGTATCGAGTCCTCCAGCTTTTGATTAATTCCATGTAATATAAGCTTTTAAGAGCTGTTCTTTGAAGAATAAATAGGCTGAAGCACTGGTCCATGTAATATAAGCTTTTATTTAATTATGATTATATTGTTCTTTGAACAATATAATTTTCTATCTTTAAGCTCATAGTTCCATTTTCAAATATTTATGATTTTGTGCTTTCACTTTTAAACATTTATGTTTTACCTTTGATTCTAAATTCTTATTCCGTCCATGATCCAATCCTTTTGAATTAATTTAACACAATTGCTTACTAAAAATACTAAGATGAATATCCAATATAATAAAAATATATTATACCAAGTAAAATCATAAAATGATAACATAATCCAAATTCCAAGCCGAAGATAAACACAATGCTCTTCGGTTCTTCCATAAATCCAAACATAATTGACCACCTTCCAGTTTTTCCCTTAGTGAAACATAATTCACAGGCATGAATCCACAATTCTTTATAAAGATAATATTATATTTAAAATATATATTAATAAATAAATAAATTTGGACCAAGCTAGGTCAGGCTTACGCTAGTAAAAAAATTGCCTAAAGCCCAGCCCAAATAGAAATTGTGCTTTAAATCCTGTTCAAGTCCATTTCTCGACCTCAAATTTCGTCCAAACACTATGTAGTTTAATAAACTTATGAATTTGAGTAATCCTTGAACAACTTTAGTTTGGGCTAAAGTAGACTTGAACCATTTGTTTTAAGGTATTTTTTTAACAAAGTAACTGGCATTAACAAAAAACGAAAATACAAAGGCATGAAACGATTACAGGAGAAGGAGAAGAATACGCCTAACAAGTCGGAAAAAAACATGGCCAACCGAGCTAAAAAAACAAACGACAGCCGGACAAGGCCAAAAGTACAGGCAACAACCACAAGAACTCAAACAAGTAAAAAATAACAGAATCACAAACAAACAGAGGAAGAGAGTCGAGAACGAAAACGAAACGCCAACATCCAGGAGCCTGAAACTGCTTGCCCTTCTGGGGTCACTAGAACATTTCAGCGGTGAAAGTGATGCGACAAGGACGGCCGACAGCAGCAAGGGGTGCTTAACGAGTTGAGCAGTTTGTGAGCTGCTCGAACTCAACTCGGTTAAAACTCGATAAACGCTCGACTCGGGTTGACTCGACTCGAGGCCTTAACGAGTTAAGTCGAGCAAAGTCTAACTCGACTCGATAAGTTCACGAGCAACTCGTTATTTTTTAAAAATATTTTTTAGTAATTGCAAGCAACAATAAATGGAGTGAAGAGATGTTGATTTCCTTATTTTCAAGTTGGTTATGTATCATTGAACTTTTTTTCAAGAATGCTTTTAATATGTTAGTTTGATGTATTTGTGAATTGTTACTGTACGCATCAAATTTTTTTTCCTTTGAATATTAAAACAAATTCAAACCAAAACAAATTGAATCCAACTAAAACTCTACCACCCCATTGTTAATCCCTAAAATCTAGCCACAATACACCAAAAAAACATTCAAAAAAAAATCTGAATATTATCCTTAAAGTTTGTATTCAACTACAACACTACCCACCTCCACATATCCCTAAAAAACATACAATCTCTAACCAAATTTGAACCCTATATAAACCCCCCATCTACCACCATCTAGAGAACACGAACGCTAAAACAAAAGAGCAATAGTAGGTGAAATCTCAGTGTTAAAGTCAGAAGAAAAAGTTAAAAGCAAAACGTTTCTTACTCTTTTCCGGTGACCGGAATTTTATTACCCAAATTCAAACGGTGGAAGAGCCTACAACGACCCCGGGACCAATATACTCCAAGAACAATACAATCCAACGGCGAATTTGGAGTTTGAGCAAGGTATTTTTCGGATTTCTTCTTTTTGTTGTAAAATTTTAAAATCAGAGATAAAAAAGGGTGTTTTAGAACTTAAATTTTCTGATTTGGCTGTCGTCGGGGAGAGTGTGTAGCGTCAACCGGTGTGTAAGATGAGATAAAAATTATGTTTATGTTTGATTCAAAGGACCAAACTTTTTGGTTTCATTCGAAACTCAGCGAGAAGATGAAATAATAAAATGGTACAGCTTTTTTCTTTCCTTTTGTTGTTCTGCTATGAAACCCTGTAATTTAAACTTTCATCGTGTAGTTAAAAAAGGGTCCCACATTTATTGAATTTTCTGATATTTGGCAGGCAATTCACGCATACCTTAAGATTAGGGTTTTTTTTTGCGTTATAGGTCCTTAGATGTTTAGGTGTTTAGGTTTAGGTCTTTTGGTTTATTTTATTTTAGTCATTCTAGTTTAAATTAATTAGATTTTAACCTTTAGGTTTAGATTCTTTTTTAATTAGATCCTCCTTTATTTTTTAAGCCTCGTTTTTTTTCTTTTTTAATTTGATCTGGTCTTCGTATAAAAACTCAGTAATTATTTGGCCCTAATAAATTAATTGATGTGTGAATTGATTTCTAAATAAAATTAGTTAAATCTAATTAGGTGCATGCTTTGAGCTTGATTAATAATTTAATTTTGATCGAGTTCAATTTTGTTCTTTTTGTTTTGAATCGGTTCATGCTTTTTTATAACATGCCATGTCTTTTCTGTTCATACGTTTAACATCATAATTAAATTTTATTAGTAGTGCTATTAATCCCGTTTTGAGTCTCCTTTTAGTCAACCATAACCCTTAGGTACCAATTTTGGGCATAGTGGGGGTGCTATAACCTTCCTCACTCGTAACCGACTCCCGAACCAGACGACGATCTCGGTGATGATGCAGACCAGTTTTCAGGTTTTCGGTCGCACCCAACCCAAAACGACCAATAGCGACTCCAAATGTTTGATGGCCTTTTGAAGGCCCAACTCAATTAGGCCCGGACGAAAAACGGTGTCTACAGCTTGACGACTCCGCTGGGGACCATGATGAGAGTCAAGCCGGAAAGGGCATATGTTGTTTAAAAAAAGGAAAAAGGAATTTGAAATATTGGTGATCGCAAAAATTGAAGGTTTTTGTATTTTTACGGAGATCGTTCAATAATGGTCACCTCGTGTTCAATGTTCCTTTGCGCACGAGCATATCATAAGCTCTCAACCCGAGTTTTTCCCGCTTAAGTGGTTGCAATCGCTACCCTTCGAGAGGTTAATTTTCCGTAGAAGAATGCGTGTTGCTTCCGGGGTTTACATACTTTTTGTTTTCGAGAGGTTAATCCTCCGTACAAGCTTAAAGAAGTAAGCCCCCCTAAAATGAACTCGGTCCATAGTAGCCTATAATGGGTAAGGATCGAGGTCTTTGTTGACCTTCGTAGGCCAGTAAGGACAGTTTAGGTACCCATCTTTTAGAATCTTGAACCGCATATAGTGAGCCGTAGGAGCCCACCCGATTAGAGCCATGATGAACCATAATTGTTAGTGGTCACCTACATATGTACACTCACACACTTTTTACCATGCATTAAATTTATGTTTGTACATATTCATTTGTTTATTATGTACTAACCATGTTTTTTTTTGTTTTTTTCCTCACACACATCATGTTTAGAATGTCTAATAAAGGGAAGCTGATATACGATTAGCCGTTTAAAATAGAAGGTTTTCGTAATCGAAGTTCTGAAGATTGTTCTATGAATGGTTAATTCTAAAGCAGCACCTTTAATGCATTTAATCATTAGCATTGCATTTGCATGCATTCATAATTCATATGGGTAGATAATTGAGAAGCGATGTGTGGTGAAGAATAAAAAAATTTAAGAGGAAAATTTTTCGGTGCCCACACGAAGGAGACACTTGTCATTTTTTTATTAAAATTTGTTTTGAGAAATCATTTTTGTAAATAAATTTTGAGCAGTGAATAAATGATGATATTTTTGAAAATGAGCTTTCAAACAATAGGCTATGAACAATGAATCGGATTTATAAATTTTGAAATTCTTTGAAAATCGAATGAATGAAGTACTTTTTTGAGAATTGAGATTATAGAGCTTTGACATATGATAAGATTAACCTTTCATATTCCACTTGAAACCAAAAAAGAGATTCCTTGATCTTTTATCCCAAATTCCTCATGATCAATATTGGAAAAGCCAAACCTTCCAAGGAAGACGATCATCGAGTAACACCATTATTTTTTTGAAAGTTTGACTTAAAGTCAACTTTCTTTTACAAGATTAACTTTCCAAGGAAGACAACATCCAAGTCACGCCTTTGTTTTTAAAAGTTTGACCTACTGTCATCTTTTTTTCTGGCCAATACCTCAAAGACATGAAAATCAAAATGTTCACTGGCGTACGAATCTTCCAACAAGAAGACAAGATAGGACATCCTGTGTTGATTCTGTGAATGGGATCAAGTAGTTTGGGGCATGCATGAAGAAAAAAGAAAAAAGAAAAAGAAAAAGAAGAAGAAAGATTAACTTTATCATTCATTATTTTTTTTAGATGATTCTGTGAATAAATGAGTTAATTTTGAATACCTATTATTCTAAGGGTAACTCTTTTGCAAAAATATCTATGTATGAAATGACATTTGGCATTTCTTCATCATCCCTTCACAAAAAGAGAAAATTATCATTTGTTGTCCCCGTTTGAGCCTTATAATTTTCTTTGATTTGAACCCTAACCAAGGATCACCCTCCACACTAGGGGGCAAAGGTGAAGAAATATTTGCTTACATGAATAAATTGTCGATTCTGATCATACTACGAGGATGAAGCCTTATAGACCAGGGGTCAAGAACAAAAAAAAATGTGTTTCAACCACAAGAGGTGATTTGTGCTCAAATCAAAAATAAAATTATAAATTCATGAGAAAGAGAACGAAAAAGAAAAAAAGAGAAAAGAAAAGAAAAAAATATGAAATGAATAGAACAGAACGAGAAGCACACATATGGAGTTCCTCTTCAAAAATGATTATCTTGAGTCCAGTTATCTTCAAGATGAAGCGTACGATACAATATTGTTCGAAGTTTTGGTTCCAACATTTGTGGAAATATCATGAATCCTTGAAGATAAAAAAGAAATAAAGGAAATGAACTATGGGGTGAAAACCCAAAAATGGGCAGTCTAGAGTGATCCGAAAAAGAAAATATGTGGAAGCAGATTCAAGTCGAGAAAAGTGAGATTCCAACGAAAACAATTGATCCTTGGTTATTGAACCTTAAACACTTGTTTGAGCCTATGTATCCTTTCTTTTATAACCCTGAACCATAACCTATGTTACATGCCTATAAAGTCAATTTTGATCATACATGGATATTTGAGTTGGAGAGTCTATTTTTAGAATTGATACCTCCTCTTGGGGTTAACTCGTTTGTTTGCAGAAGATTTCTAAACCTTATAATGCATGATGAATAATCAACAGAAAAAATAAAAAAATAAAAGAAAAAATGAAAGGAGGGTTCTAAATGAAATCCTACAAAGGGCATTTTGAAGCAATGTAGAATTTGAGTCGAAACTTGAAAAGGCAGCTCGAATACGAAGTCAAATATACATGACTGACATGCGAGAGATGATCCCTTAGAAGTTCAATGAAGTTCCACACACCCTAAAATCATGAGAAAGATTTTGAAGTTAATAAACAGTTCCAGAAGTCGCACGCGAAGCTTCCAAGATCATTTGATCATTTCTAGACAAATTAATGAACATTTGAAGAATCATGTCTCATTCAAAACAACCGATCCCAAAACACATTGTACTCCAAATTAACTCATACCTTGAAATCACCAATAGTCTTGACACATGTCAAAGAGCTATAGTTTTGAAAGATTGAAAGAGTAATTGATTTGTTTGATCTTTAATGAACTTAAATTTTTATGAAATGTTTCAGTTGTGAGCCTTGAGTGTGGGGCACATTTTCCTTTTGCAAAAATATTTTCGAAAGCTCTTTATGATTTAAAAAATATTTTAAAATAAACTCACTTGAGAATAAAAAAGATTCTTTTGACAAGGTTCACTCAGATTTGAAGAGCCTAGAATCAAGAATGGGGCAAGGAAAAGAAAAGAGGAAAGTTTGGAGACAAATTTGTTGGGGCAAAAATGAATTGTCACAATATGGAAGTGATGAATTTACACCAAATTAGAGGAAAAAGGAAGTCGAGGTGATCAAGCTTGGTTCGAGAAGGAAGACTTCCCAATCATCTTTGCTTCACCATTAACTATGAGAGCATGCATTTACATCATTGATATACATGTTTCCGTATGTATTCTTTGCACATTGATTATCAAACAGGTACAAACAGAACCTTGTCTCAAGCATGAATGAGTGGTTCTACATCCAATCCAGACTCAAGAACAAATTAGTGAATCCTCATTTATCGAACCTTGCCCTAATAATGAGTAAGCAATTCTACATCAAATCCTGCTTCAAACACGAATAATCAGATCTTCGCCTCCAAGAGGGAATGCCACCATTTTCCTCCAAGAGGAAGTGCCACCCTAAAGCCTCCAAGATGGAGTGCCACATTTGCCTCCAAGATAGAGTGTCAGCATCAAGCTTCCAAGATAGAATGCCACAATTTGCCTCTAAGATGGAGTGCCACCATTTGCCTTCAAGATGAAGTGCCACCATTGACCTCTAAGATTAAGTTTCATCAAGCATCCAAGATAGAATTTCATCAAATTACCTTCGAGATAAAGTGTCAAGAATTACCTCAAAGATGAGTGTTATCATATCTAATTACTTCGAAGATGAGTAAATGAAGCTGTCAGATGTAACCCCCTCGTCCCGGTCTGGCCGGATGACCGGTCCGAGTGGGCCACACGGGGAAAACCGAAGTGAAACCCGTTAAGGTTCCCCCTCGGTTAGCAACCCTATTTTTTTTTCTTTTTAATCTTGTCTAGAGGAGTATTACATCCTAAGTGATCATACATCGGAACAACATTCACAAGACAAACAAACGAACTCGACCCAACATTTTACAGCCCAATTTTTAAACTTAAACTGCAGGCGGTATCGATACACTTAAGGGGTGTATCGATACCCCTTGACTAGGTCCACTGGTCAGAGTCAACCCGTAGAGACCGTATCGATACACCCAAGGAGTGTATCGATACCCTCCCCAACGGTTGACTTCCCACGGTTAATGCCAAGATGACGGTATCGATACCCCAAAGGCCCGTATCGATACACGAGGCCTGAAACAAGAAGGCGGTATCGATACCAGACCAACCGTAATGATACCCCTGCTACGAACTTACAGGTTTTAGCTGATTTAAGGCACAAGGAGGCCCTTAAATCCCTCTAAAACTTCAACCAACACACTATCATCAATCCTAATGCAAACCAACCATAAAAGCATGCTTTCACAAGAAACCAAAGGGCACTAAACAACACGAGGAGGTGCACATACAATCAAGCAACTTAAGCACTCCAACACAACCTAAGCATCCATACATGGCATCTCAAAAGACAATTTAACATATAAGGTCATACATGGAACTCAAAGGCCTTAAAAGGCGCAAGATAAGCATAAAGAGGTTTGCACTATAACAAGGCAACCTAAACGTCTTTAGACATGCCACCACACACAAGCATACATCAAGGCATAACATGTTTTACAAACCAAGGCCAAATCAATCATCAACATACACCCAAACTCAAACAACAATACCTATCCCATTGCTTAACTATTACATTCTATCACTTAAAATTCATACATTGAGCTCACCAAAGCAACACTTGGAGACCTTTCCTTGCCCTTGCCACCCACAAGCTATTGATCTGCATTGTCAAACAAAAGAGAGCGTAAGCATAAAAGCTTAGTGAGGGTAAGCTCATAAAACAAACCTTCGACAATGCAGGGTCCAAGCACGAGCAACAACCAAGATAAAATGCATGATCTTACCTCCGATCCACACGAGCCATAATTATAAATGATGCATGAACATATATTCAATATCATGTCATGCTCAACATGTTTAAATCCACAACTTATGAAATCACATATATTAAACCATGTTAGCAACACATCCCAAGTCACATTGGCTCACAAGTAATCACATATTGGCAACATAAACCACAATCCGTATTGGCACCTAGCTATGACTCGAATACGCGGATAACCGTTGGAACTCACATCCAACAACACAACCATTACCTGACGGTGGGATTACACTCATCACCGTTCACGCGGAGGGGATTCCACTCATCCTTACGCCTCATTTCACGCGGAGGGGATTCCACTCATCCTCACGCCCCGTCGATGGGATTCCACTCATCATCGACTAATATAAATACAATTTCCGGGCGTACCCGTACTCCTCCTTGGTGACTCAACGCCACCAAGGCCACGCGCGAATTTAGACTCATGTGTGCACACTAACATCCTAATGATCGATCATTTGTACTCAAGCATACTAGTGCCAATACTAACACATTCCACAATACCATTTATTAACAACTCCCGTGCTTAGCACGTACTCACCATGACTTACCGTCATGCACAAACCACATTTCCATGCCTAGCATGTACTCACCATGATCCTCGGATCAAGCAATCACCTTATAATCTCATTTCACATGACAACACACATGTACATCATTAACAACCATATCACATCATAATTTTGCACATGTGAATAACCATATCATATCTATCATCAACATACATATAACAATGCATCCAACATGCCTCAACATACAGGTATACAACATATACACAACCAACACCATCACAATTTAACACGAGGCATATACAACTATTAAAGAGTGCAACCAAAGTCTCTAATCAAAGCTTGGGATTAGGCTACCACTCTAATCCCAACTCTAGGTGGGTTTACCAAGCTCATCCTAGGTTCACATGCTTGAACCAAATACTCAAAACCATTTCAAAAACATTTAACCACTCACCTCTACCTCCAAGCTCATCTACCAAGCAACCATGGTCTTCAATTTCCGGATTTGTTCCCAAGGCCTCACCAACACAAATTCCCGCTTCTAAACAACCTCAAACACAATTCAAACAATTCCAAATCAGCCCAACATCAAAAGACCAACCCGGAATACAATTCAATCACAATTTACAATGTTGCAAGCCATGACCAAACCCCATACTTTGCAATCTCGGACAGCCCACATACCCCTTCCAAAATCCATGTTTCCAACACCCATTGCACCCACAAATGATCCCAATCAACCCCTAACCATAGCACTACCATTGGGCTATCAATTCCCACCTAGAACCACCCCCAAAACTCACCCAAAACCCTCCAAAAACCCCATTTATACCCAAATTCGGGAATTCATTTAAAACACTCTAAAAATTATATATATTGGACCATTTGATTCATAGATATCATATCTAACAATAACAAATCAAAAGCTTTAGTAAAAACCCATAAAGCTTTAACCTTTAGCTTAAAACTTTGAAAAACCCAAATGTAAAATACATGGTTTTAGTGAAATCTAAAAATACTAAAATGTAGAGGATATCAAGACCAAGTCAAAACTATATTTACCTTTCAAAAAGCTCAAAGGATGAGGAAGAAAGGAGGTGGAAGGGTGAGGTGAAGAGAAGCTCTCTTTTCACGTTAGAAATGGGAAATGGGGAGGAGGATGAAGATGAGCACATGCTCATCTTTTGCTTTATTTTAAATTCACCCAAAAATAATGTTTACCACTATGCCCTTAATGAAAGTCCAAAACTCATATCTCTTAAAGTCCATGGATTTTGGACCCAAGAGATAGCCCAACATAGTTGTGAATATTTTGAAATCCCGAGGCCCGCGAAAATATTTTATTATCTAGATTGTAAAACCGAACCCAAAATAATATTAAAATATTATTTTCACCCGACCCCTAAACCCGGGTGTTACATCAGAACTATCATCCCCAAAGATGAAGGAGTGGAGTCTTACACCTAAAATAGAATTTGAGCTAACATCCTCAAGTTTGAAGGAGCGGAGTCATATTTGGCATCCTTAGGTTTGAGAGAGTAAATCAAAATTTCAACTCAGTATCCTTGGGTTTGAAGGATCAAAATTTCTGACACAGCATCCTCAAGTTGAAGAGTGAAGTTTTACATCAAGAAATGAGTTTTTGAATTCCAGTGCCCTTGAGACGAGCGGGGTACACCTTACAGCGCCATTGAGACGAGCGAGGTGCATTTTACATTGAGAAATGAATTCTTGAATCCCAGTGCCCTTGAGACGAGCGAGGAACACCTTACAGCGCCCTTGAGACGAGTGGGGTGCATCTTACATTAAGAAATGAGTTTTTGAATTCTAGTACCCTTTAGACGAGCGGGGTACATCTTACAGCGCCCTCGAGACGAGCGGGGTGCATCTTACACCGAAAAATGAATTCTCGGATTCCAGTGCCCTTGAGACGAGCGAGGTACATCTTATAGCGCCTCTAAGACGAGCGGGGTGCATTTTACATCAAGAAATGAATTCTTGAATCCTAGTGCCCTTGAGACGAGCGGGGTACACCTTACAACGCCCTTGAGACGAGCGATGTGCATTTTACATCAAGAAATGAATTCTTGAATCCCAGTGCCCTTGAGACGAGCGGGGTACACCTTACAGCGCCCTTGAGACGAGCGGGGTACACCTTACAGCGCCCTTGAGACGAGCGAGGTGCATTTTACATCAAGAAATGAATTCTTGAATCCCAGTGCCCTTGAGACGAGCGAGGTACACCTTACAACGCCCTTGAGACGAGCGGAGTGCATTTTACTTCAAGAAATGAATTTTTGAATCCCAGTGCCCTTGAGACGAGCGGGGTACACCTTACAGCGCCCTTGAGACGAGCAGGGTGCATTTTACATCGAGAAACAAGTTCTTGAGTCTCAGTGCCCATGAGATGAGCGAGATACACCTTACAGCGCCCTTGAGACGAGCGGGGTGCATTTTACATCGAGAAATGAATTCTTGAGTCCCAGTGCCCATGAGATGAGCGAGGTACCTCATATAGCGCCTTTGAAACGAGCGAGATACATGTTTTTATCAGTAGGATGAATGGTGGTGTCTTATTTGCAAATTTAATATTCAATGGAAAAATTTGTTGCTTTGGTCTTTGCTCCATTCCTCTTACCCGAGAAATGAGCATAGAGGGGCAGCTGTACGCATCAAATTTTTTTTCCTTTGAATATTAAAACAAATTCAAACCCAAACAAATTGAATCCAACTAAAACTCTACCACCCCATTGTTAATCCCTAAAATCTAGCCACAATACACAAAAAAACATTCAAAAAAATACGAATATTATCCTTAAAGTTTGTATTCAACTACAACACTACCCACCTCCCCATATCCCTAAAAAATAGACAATCCCTAACCAAATTTGAACCCTATATAAACCCCCCATCCACCACCATCTAGAGAACATGAACGCTAAAACAAAAGGGCAATAGTAGATGAAATCTCAGTGTTAAAGTCAGAAGAAAAAGTTAAAAGCAAAACGTTTCTTACTCTTTTTCAGTGACCGAAATTTTATTACCCAAATTCGAACGGTGGAAGAGCCTACAACGACCCTGGGACCAATATACTCCAAGAACAATACAATCCAACGACGAATTTCGGAGTTTGAGCAAGGTATTTTTCGGATTTCTTCTTTTTGTTGTAAAATTTCAAAATCAGAGATAAAAAAAGGTGTTTTAGAACTTACATTTTCTGATTTGGCTGTCGCCGGGGAGAGTGTGTAGCGTCAGACGGTGTGTAAGATGAGATAAAATTTATGTTTATGTTTGATTCAAAGGACCAAATTTTTTGGTTTCATTCGAAACTCAGCGAGAAGATGAAATAATAAAAGGGTACAACTTTTTTTTTCCTTTTGTTGTTCTGCTATGAAACCCTGTAATTTAAACTTTCACCGTGTAGTTTAAAAAGGTCCCACATTCATTGAATTTTTTGATATTTGGCAGGCAATTCACGCATGCCTTAAGATTAGGGTTTTTTTTTGCGTTATAGGTCCTTATATGTTTAGGTGTTTAGGTTTAGGTCTTTTGGTTTATTTTATTTTAGTCATTCTAGTTTAAATTAATTAGATTTTAACCTTTAAGTTTAGATCTTATTTAATTAGATCCTCCTTTATTTTTTTAAGCCTCGTTTTTTCTTTTTTAATTTGATCTGGTCTTCGTATAAAATTCGGTAATTATTTGGCCCTAATAAATTAATTGATGTGTGAATTGATTTCTAAATAAAATTAGTTAAATCTAATTAGGTGCATGCTTTGAGCTTGATTAATAATTTAATTTTGATCGAGTTCAATTTTGTTCTTTTTGTTTTTGTTTTGAATCGGTTCATGCTTTTTTTATAACATGTCATGTCTTTTCTGTTCATACGTTTAACATCATAATTAAATTTTATTAGTAGTGCTATTAACCCCGTTTTGAGTCTCCTTTTAGACAACCATAACCATTAGGTACCAATTTTGGGCGTAGTGGGGGTGTTATAACCTTCCTCACTCGTAACCGACTCCCGAACCCGACGACGATCTCGGTGATGATGCAGACCAGTTTTCAGGTTTTCGGTCGTACCCAACCCAAAACGACCGATGGCGACTCCAAATGTTTGATGGCCTTTTGAAGGCCAAACTCAGTTAGGCCCGGACGAAAAACGGTGTCTACAGTTACTTTAGTTTTAATACGTTAGTTTGGTGAAATTGTGAATTTTTACTTTAGTCTTAATATGCTAGTTTGGTGTATTTGTGAATTTTTAGTTTGAAATTTCAACTTTGAAAGTGCTTTATACACTCTTTTTGATATTTTTTTTTGTTAAATTTGTTAATTTATGTTAATATTAAGCCTTATATAGTATTATTAATTTTTACTTTTAGTTAAAAAATGAGGTAATTTTTTAGTGAGCTTAACGAGCAACGAGTGAAGCTTAACGAGCAACGAGTCGAGTTGAGCAACAAATTTTTTTAACGAGCACGAGTCGAGCACAATTTTAACGAGCTTAACGAGCAACGAGTCGAGTCGAGCAACAAAATTTTTTAACGAGCACGAGTCGAGCACTGCCCAACTCGCGATCGACTCGCTCGATAAGCACCCGTAGTAACAACGTGACCAGATTAGGGAATAACAAAGGCTGAAGGCGAGGTGAAGCTAGATCGACGACCAAACCACCGATGGGAGTGAATCCTCTCCGATGAAACGCCAAACCTGCAAGAAAACATGGCAAAGGCATGACACATAAGAAAAGAGAGAAAAGGACGAAAAAAAACAAAAGAACAAAATCAGTCATGGAAGATTGAAGATAATAAAACGTCAGCGGTAGAAGTGTCGTCCAACCTTCGAGACTGCAGCAAGATCAACCGTCTAAGCGATTACCGACCGTTGTTTCCTTAGAAAACCGTTTCCATTAAAATGCCGATATAAAGGATGAAAAAAAACTCTAAGGGGGACACCATCCGCCATCAATAGAGTCAGACAATCTACCATAGACAGACAACACTTGTTTTAGTCTATTCATTAAGTGGGCAGCAAAAACATATCCATTTGAATAATGTATCTAACTGAAATACCAAAAAAACAATATTGAATCGATAAAAGAAGAAAAAAAAGTATAGACTTAAAAAAAGAGAAAATTTGGTCAAAAAAGAGAAAAAAGTAAAAGTCAAACCATAAGTTGATATTTTCTTTCTAACTGAACCATTTGATGAAGACGGTAAAACTCAATCAGACTCCATTGCACCGAGAGCCAGTGATATAAAAGCTCAAAAATGATTTTGTTCCTCGACCGAATCATCATTTTCGGCCACCCATTATGAAAAATCTGGGTAAACCATTGCCACATTTCAATGATTTCATGGTGGACTTAGGAATAGATTTTATCTATCCCTTTTATGTGCCATTTATATCACATTAATAATTTTATGCCCGACGTACTAATAATTTTTTACATTATTTTATTAAATAAAACATACAATAAATAGTAAAAAGAATATTAATACACATTACATAAAATTATTAATAAAACATAAAAAAGGCGAATTCTATTCGGACTCGGATACATAAAAGATGTTACATTTTGTATGCATGATGTATCCCAAACTGAAAAACCAGACATGATTTCAGTTAGGCAAAGTATTATATTTATAAAAACCAAATGTTATTTATAATTGTATAATTGGGCAGGGTGTGCAATGTGCATGTGGCATCTGCAGACAGCAGACTGCAGGTGCACTTAGACATCGGGCACTGCATTCACATGATGAGGTATAAGATGTCACATTCCCTTTGGTGAGTCGTAGAAATACGAGAATCCCAACAGATGGGATTTGAAGCGCATATACCGAGTCCACGTTGCAAACAGAAGCCACCTTCTGCAACACGCGTTACCACCAATAATTCATCCACCTCTACCAATTTTATTCTTCATTTCGTCTTTCGGCATGCCACTATCCCTATAATCTCATGCTCATCAATATACATCATCTCCTTCCTCAACAAGCAACCAATATATTATTTATTCATCTTTTTTATATCCTTTTCAATCCTTATTTTATACGAGTACACTAAATTAGGAATAGAAATTATCTCCTCTTGTCCGGTGTTCTTTTTTATGCCCTTACACTAAAAATTAAGTTTAAGGCTTATGATTTAAAGTTTAAGATTAGAGTTTGTGGTTAAGGTTTAAGAAATCTAGGATAAGGTGTACTTTTTAGAGTGTAGGGTGTACGGTTTAAGATTTAGAATTTAAAGTTAAAGCTTGGAATTTAATTTTTTAGTGTTGGGGCATAGAAAAGAACACCGAAAAAGGGCTGAAGATTTTTATCCCTCAATTAGTGGATCTTAATTTAAGTCTGATCATTAATTTAATATAATATTAGGCTTATTGATTTTAACTAGAACTCAAAATTTTAATTTAATTTATTTCGATTCAAATCTATTAATCCAAATTTGAATGTTGAAACTAGAACAAGATAAAAAAAACAATTGAAAAGAATACAAAGGAATGAGAGAAAAAACAACTTTTCATTAATTTCTCGATGATTTTTACAGAGAGACAAAGCTTTCTTTTATACATGAAATAATGAGAGTTCTAACTGATTATATAAGGGTTTTTAACCGCTTGTAACAACCTTAACAAAGATTAACAACTTTAACAAGTTAACCGCTATTTAATTTATCATTTGCCCTACTTTCTTTGCTCTGGAAACACTTCTTGAAGAAAAAGAACTAAAAGCTTCCTCCTAAATAATTCAAATATGCTAACTGTTGGGAAACGTCGATACACCCCATGGTGCAACGAAAAATTATCTGGCGCTTACCTCTAGAGATCCATGTACGAGGAACGAATTCAGGGTGAAAAGGATGAAACATGATGAGTGTTCAAAAGTACTATTTTTATTACCCTTTTTAGTCATATTATTGTTAGACTTAGGCACATTTTAGTTGCATATCTAGTCATTCATGCAAATTTGCATTGTTTTCTTCCTTGCCATGCTTGATTATCTTTAAATTGCTTATTTGGTGGAAAAGTGATGCTCTGGTATATGTTTCGAGGTGTGCGGGTTAATTGCCTGGGCAAGTAATGTCGCGATAATTCATGACCGAACCTTGCCGAGTGGAGTGGAGCCATGCCAAACCCTACTGAGTGATGTCGAGCAAAGACGATCGAGTGATGCTGAGTACACCTGGCCGAGCGAAGACGACCGAGAGACCACTACCAGGTCATTGTCGCGCCGAATTATGCCGAGCCTTTGCCAAGGCAATTCATTACCGAGGCAATGCCCGAGCAATTTCCGACAAGGGAAAAAAAGAGCAAAGTGGTAGGCGACTTGAAGAGCGTAAAGAGCTGAATTTTTAGAGATAATTTGCATGAAGATCAGAGATTGGATATTCATGAAGAGGTCAAAAAGAGATTTAATCCCAAGAAAATAAGAGTTTTAGCTTGAATAAAATTAAAAGGGATTTAATATTTCTTTTATACAATTTAAATCTCAACTTAACTTTCTCCTCAAGAAGGACTTTGACCTAGCCTTCTCCTATAAATAACAAGCCTAGCCGCCAACTACAAAGCCTGGAGAGTTCGATTGAGAGAGACTCAAAGGGGGGTTGTTCAACATCTTCTTCTTCTTCTTCTTTGCTTCTATTCGATTCATGTTTGGGAATTATTCTTTGTATATCTTTTGAACCCAAGTCATGAATTGATGTGAATTGACTTGGATTATTTTGAGTTTTTGGTTTTGAGAACGATTAGATTTGTTTAGGTTTTTGAGTTTGCAATTTAAGTTCAAGGTTTGCTTATTCTTGATGTTTATCTTTACTTGCAATTGAATCGGGAGAGGAAATTGTGATTGCATCCATTTATCTAATATCAAGAGAGTTAGACTCAAGAAATGAATAAGCATGGTTTTTACCCAAATCGGTGAAGACTAATTCGGCTTAGGAATAAGTACGAATTTCAACGGCTAAAAGAGGCATAAGATCGGTTGATGTTCACCCTTGGTTCACGCTGGGAGGTATTATCAAGGCATGCACATTGATAGAGTTTCGACTTAGGGATAAGAAGAAACCATTGAAGAACACTTTGTCGAACCTTGAAGGTTGTTGCCAAATTGCCCAAGCAGTAGCTGTTTTCATTAACCAGGCAACCGCCTTACCAATTGCCCAAGCAACCACCTTGTGCATTGCCCAGGCAACCATATTACCTATTACCGAGGCAATCATCTTGTCTATTGTCGAGGCAATCCAGCTTCTTTTTGCACTCAATTACCAAGACGGTCCAATCTACTATCATTCCTCAAACTCACAATAACAAGGCCTTTTCTCTCTTATTTGATTTCCTCTATCTTTTACTTTTATTGTTCTTTAGTTTACTTTTTAGTTAGAACTCTTCCTATCACCTATTTGTGTTTTTAGTTTCTACAATGCAATAACTTAAGCAAAGTGACCCAAACTAATCCCTGTGGAGACGATACTCGATACTCATATCACTTTATTACTTGCGACGTGTATACTTGCACAATCGCGTAGCATTTATTACACGCAACAAAACGCTACCTTAATAAATATGGAAATTTGCAGAGAGTATATAAGAATCCAAATAGAATACGAGTCGTCACAATTGCGTTCTGACCTCTACGCAGTCCACTCGAACGAAACGAACAATATTTTCTCTTCTTTAACTGTTAGAGAGGTTTTTCAAAAGCATATATTGGCTGCTAGATCTTAGACCTTTATATAGCATTTAAAACTCTAATTCTAATTAAATTCGGATTCATTAAATATACAATATATTTAACTAAATATAAGTAAATGTGTAGAATTTAATTCTACTTTAATTAGGTTTCTTTAGATATATATATATATATATATTAATAGTATTTGATAATTACAATAATTATCCAGTATTAATATATATATATATATATATATATATATATATATATATATATATATATATACGAGAATATATATAATTACAATAATTATAATAATTTTGTTTTAATAATTATTATGTGTACAATAAGTTTGTACACATGTTATTTAGTCGATATTTGTTCGTTTTAATCATAGGGTGTGACTCTTGTAGGTTCATGTAACATTAGTAGTTATATCTAGAACAATTCTAATATTACAAGCAATGAGGACATCTAGCAATACATCATTGCTACCTAAGTTTCATGAAGTCGTGGTTCGACTTTACCCTTTTCTGTGATTAACTTCTTTTATGTATTACATCTTTTTGTCCTCATATCTAGATCGGACACAAGTCATGGATTAGTCACACTTGTATAGTCCATCTAATATTTCTTGATATCTTGAGTAGACTATTATAAAAGAATAACTATGATATCTCATATCAATTTATTCGAGCATGACCATGTATTTTCTAGTCTCACTCAATCAAGTGGCCTATGATATTACTCATATTATGCAGGAGGGACAAATTCTATCTTGATCAACCATATTTCGCTACATAGATTTTGACATATATTTCGCTACATAGGTTTCTTTAGATATATATATATATATATATTAATAGTATTTGATAATTACAATAATTATTTAGTACTAATATATATATATATATATATATACACACACACGAGATTATCTATAATTATAATAATACACACACGAGATTATCTATAATTATAATAATTTCGTTTTAATAATTATTCCATGTACAATAAGTTTGTACACATGTTATTTAGTCGATATTTGTTCGTTTCAATCATAAGGTGCGACTCTTGTAGGTTCATGTTACGTTAGTAGTAATATCTAGAACAATTCTAATATTAGAAGCAATGAGTGTCATCTAGCAATGCATCATTGCTACATAAGTTACATGAAGTCGTGGTTCTACTTTACCTTTTTTCCGTGATTAACTTTTTTATGTATTACATCCTTTTGTCCTCATATCTAGATCGGGCACAAGTCATGGATTAGTCACACTTGTATAGTCCATCTAATATTTCTTGATATCTTGAGTAGACTATTATAAACGAATAACTATGATATCTCATATCAATTTATTCGAGCGTGTCCATGCATTTTCTAGTCTTACTCAATCAAGTGGCCTATGATATTACTCCTATTATGTCAAAGTGACAAATCCTATCTTGATCAACCATATTTCGCTACATAGATTGTGACATATCCAATGTCAATCTTTATAGTGTTTTCAGTTACGACACACGTTTGACCGTATCAAAATATGTCACTCACGATGTTGAAATAACGATGATCTCAAGTTTGAGGATCATACATGTAGTTATCACCATGAGCAATGTCGTGACTGTCACATAATAATCCATGAAACATGCTCATAATAGGCCAGTCCAGTATGTCATTCTCTAACACATACTTATGTATTGATTTTGACACCTCCATGTCAATGACAACACTTTGTCATCAGTCAACTACATATTAGTCTTAATATATAATTGTTGTCCATGCCCACAATAATACTCGACTAAGGACATTCAAGAATAACTATATTATTCTAAGGACTTTATTAAAATTCAGTTTATTTATAAATGCACATAATAAAACTAAAATAATAATAATAATGACTTTATATTAATAAATAAGTATGTCTTTTAAAATCTGTAGAACTAATGTTTTGATATAATAATTGAAAAATATTTTGGACTGATTTAAAAAGTATTTAAAACAATTTACAAAGTCCAAATAACTTGAAACTATGTTTAGGGATGTTTTTCAAAGCGTTTTAAATGTTTTCAAAAGCCAAACTACACAAAACTGTCCAGGTGTTTCGAAACACCCTAAGGTGTTTCAATACGGGGGATTCCAGTAGCAAAAACGTTTCGATACGAGTATCGAAATGAGATTTCCCTGGATGATATTTTTGAGTAGCGTTTCGAAACGGGCAATGCCGTTTCGATACGCCTACGTGGCTTCGACCACAACGGTCATAAATCCCAACGGCTATTTCTCAACTAACATTTAAATGCAGGGCGTTTCGATACGGGTCTAGGCGTTTCGATATGTGTTCCGAAACGGCCAGGGGGCATTCCAAAACGGGTGCCTTGTTAGACTGCAACGACTCTTTCTACTTAAAGGGTGTTTCGAAACGGGTTCGAGCGTTTCGAAACGGTGAGCTACATAACTGCATTTATGGTGGGAATTAAAGTCCTCAACGGCTCCAATTCAATCCCAACGGCTTGTATCGGCTACAAACTCATCAAGGAGTATAAAAGGGACCTCCAAGCATCAAGTAAAGGCTAATGCTCACATTGTCAATCAACAAATGATCAAGAATTGTCTTAGAGCTTAAATTGTCATTTATTGTATAGACAAACACTAGTGAGCCAAAATTGTCAAATTTGCTCAAGTGTTTTAGGTTTTGGGTGAGTGCTTTAATTGTGCAAACAAACACCTATTATAGGGATTTGTGTTTGCTTTATTTTATCTCTCTGTAAAAGAGGGTTTGAGCAAGGCTTTGGGTAGAAAGCTTGATCGGTGTATAAGGGTTTCCTCCTAAGCCTAGAAAAGGGGACGAATAAATAGTGGATTGATTGGAAATCCTTAGTGGGGAGCTAAGGTAGTGGATGTAGACCTTGGTTAGAAGGTTGAACCACTATAATTCATTGTTTCAATTATCATTTTAGCTTCCACCCAAAAATCCACCTCTCCACCACTTGGTGAACCATATAGGTTGAACGAACCAAGCTCCTCACAACTCAACAATTGGTATCAGAGCTTGGCTCAATCGAAGGGGATTCACATCCTATTGAGAAGATCCGGCAAGCTCGATCACTATTTTATCAACCGGCTCAAATGACGCAATCCATCGACAAACCGCCTTTCTTCGACGGAACCCACAATGCCAATTGGAAGAGAAAGATGAAGTTCTTCATCAAATCTAAAGATTACAAGCTATGGGACATCGTTGAAGATGGTCCGTTCGTGCCTCAACGAAGCAAAGCGGAGTGGAGTGCCGACGATCGCAAGAAGATTGAGCTTATTTGCAAAGCCTTGCACATCTTGTTTTGTGCATTTGGTCCAACCATCTATGAGAATATATCTTCTTGTGAGAGTGCCAAAGAGGTATGGGAAAAGCTTGAAGTCACACACGAGGGGATCGATGAGTCAAGGAGACCAAGATTGGGCTCCTCACCTTAGAGTATGAGAACTTCAAGATGGATCTGGAAGAAAACATCGAGAAGATGTTTGATAGGTTCTCCACTATCACCAATGGTCTCAAGGGCTATGGAGAAGCTATTCCGGAGGAGAAACTTGTCCGAAAGCTCATCTACTCACTTTTCGAGTCATGGGACTCAAAGAGGACCGCCATCATCGAAGCAAAGAATTTGAAGACTTTGAAGCTTGATAAACTCATGAGGTCACTCCTTACTCATCAAATCATGAAGAAGAACAAAGAAGATGAGAAGAAATTAGAGCTATGGGAGAGAAGAAAATCAAAGGGCTAGGCATCAACGCAAGTGCCATGGCTCTCAAATCCTCCACTTGCAATCATGTCTACTCAAGTGAAGAGGAGGATGAAGAAGAAGAGATAGTTCATCTCTTCAAGAAGTGTGCCCCGTTCATGAAGAAAGCCTTGAGAGAGCTTGAACGAGAATCCAAGAAAAAGGAGAGGGCAAGCACTTCAAGCCATAAGAAGAAGGCACATGTGGCTACTTTGAGTGATGAGGAATCCACCGACGATGAACAAGCAAACCTTTGCCTTATGGCCATCGAAGAAAATTCAAGGGTAACTTCTAATTCATCTACTTCATGTTCTTACTCTTTTGATGAATTACAAGATGCCTATGATGATTTGGTTTTAGAGTTTAAAAATCACATTTTGAAAAACAATAAATTGATTTCAAAGTTAAAAATTCAAAATGATTTGATTTCTAAAACCAAACTTGAACTTGAAGCAAAACTCGAAGAGTTTGAATTAAAATGTTTTGATTTACAAAATTTGCTTCAAAAAGTTCAAGAAGAAAATGATTTGATTTCCAAAGAGCTTGAAAAGAAAAACAATTTTGGAAAATCAAATTTTTATGTAAGACAATCTAGTGCCCCTAGATTTGTAAAAGGAAAATGTTTTAGAAGTGTTTAGGTCCCAAAAGGACTAACCACTTCAATTAAAAAGGATGACATTGAAAAATGGATTCCAAAGGGGACTAAAATTTGTGCTACTAACGTTTATGGATCCAAAGCAATTTGGATACCAAAAAATCACTTGATTGTCTTTTGCTAGGTGTGATGGAGATGTTCAACAAGTCAAACATTGAGGGGGAACTCCATGCACACAAGGAAGAACACTTGAAGAAGGAAGGCTTCACATCCTCCCTTTGGGTTCAAGTGTTGGTAAAAAAATCTAGTTGTTTTTGCATTTATTTGTTTTAATTTTTATTTAATTCAACTAGATGATCTTAAATGTTGGACTAACATTTTATTGATGCTTTGAGTAAGGGGAAGCCATTTTAAAACCAAATTCTTATTTTTTTTAGTCAATTTTTTTACCTATATTGTTATTTTGAACTTAATGTTTTAAATTCTTTTTGATATAACAAAAAGGGGAGAAATGGTTTGAAAAATTGAATTTTCAAATGAATAAGGGGGAGCTTTATTTGATTTCATATCTTTAATCTCTTATTCACATTTTTAAAGTTAAAGGGGGAGAATCCTAAACAATTTTTCAAGATAGTTTTATTATATCAAAAATGGGGAGATTGTAAAACTAATGTTTTGATATAATAATTGAAAAATGTTTTGGACTGATTTAAAAAGTATTTAAAACAATTTCTGAACAGATTTGAGAATGAACAAGTTTAGGAAGAAGAATGATTCTTGTTATTTCTTCTAATCTGAATACAACCTTTTAAAGAAGAGAAAAGCAGAAAAAAATAAAAAAGAAATTCCTAGAATTAAGGCAGAAAATCTGCTTAATTTAAGGGATTCCAACTAAGGCAGATTTTCTGCCTTAATTTAAGGGATTCCCACTAAGGCAGAAAATCTGCTTAATTTAAGGGATTCCAACTAAGGCAGATTTTCTGCCTTAATTTAAGGGATTCCCACTAAGGCAGAAAATCTGCTGATTTTAAGGGATTCCAACACTCCCCCTCAAGCTGGTGTGTAGATATTCATCAAACCCAGCTTGCCAATAAAATCTTCAAACATGTTCTTACTCAGACTTTTAGTTAGTAAGTCTGCAACTTGTTGCTTAGTAGGAAGATAGATAATACAAACTTCTCCTGCATTGACCTTCTCTTTGATGAAATGACGATCTATCTCCACGTGTTTAGTACGATCGTGATGAACTGGGTTATGTGCTATACTGACAGCAGCTTGATTATCACAGTATACCTTCATAGGTTTAACATAGGAAGCTTTTAGTTCCTTCATTAATCTTTGTAACCAAATTCCCTCACATATACCATGAGATAAAGCTCGGTATTCTGCCTCTGCACTGCTACGAGCCACAACGGACTGTTTTTTACTTCTCCATGTCACAAGATTACCCCACACATAGCTACAATAACCACTTGTAGATCGTCTGTCGCTCACTGATCCTGCCCAATCTGCATCAGTGTAAAGCTCTATGTCACGACTGGTGTTTTTCTTGAAATGAAGACCTTTACCCGGTGTTCCCTTCAAATACCTTAGTATCCTGTAAACTGCCTCTAAATGTTTTTCCTTTGGAGCATGCATATACTGACTGATGACACTCACACCAAATGCAATATCAGGTCGGGTATGAGATAGATAAATAAGTTTTCCCACAAGACGCTGGTATCTCCCCCTGTCCACTTCTTCCCCATCATCTTCGGTGCCTAGCTTCAAATTGAACTCCATTGGGGTCTCGACAGGTTTACAACCCAACATGCCAGTTTCAGTCAATAAATCAAGAACATACTTTCGTTGGGAAATAGAAATACTTGTCCGAGTCCTTGCTACTTCCATGCCAAGGAAGTATTTGAGATTACCCAAATCCTTAAGCTCAAATTCTGTGCTAAGGAAGTCTTTTAAGTTCATCAACTCACTCGAATCATCCCCTGTTAGGATAATATCATCAACATAGACGATGAGAATAGAGCATTTACCATCCCCCGAGTGTTTGTAAAACAGTGTGTGATCTGCTTGCCCTTGGGTGTAATTTCTGCTGGTCATAGCCTTGGCAAACCGACTGAACCAAGCTCTTGGGGACTGTTTTAGTCCGTATAGTGACTTCTTTAACCTGCATACTCGCCCTTTTTCTTCTTCAAAACCTGGTGGAAAGTCCATATATACCTCCTCATTCAAGTCTCCGTTGAGGAATGCATTTTTTACATCAAGTTGTGTCAAGGACCAATCAAGATTAACAGCTAAGGAAAGAAGAACTCGAACGGTATTGAGCTTTGCAACGGGGGCAAATGTTTCATCATAATCGAGACCATAGGTTTGAGTAAAGCCTCTTGCCACAAGTCGGGCCTTGTGCCGATCAATACTCCCATCAGGCTTGAATTTTGTGGTAAAAATCCATTTACAGCCCACGGTTTTCTTCCCTTCTGGCAGATCCGTAACTTCCCATGTCCCATTATTTTTGAGAGCACTCATTTATTCAAAAACAGCATGTCTCCATTCAGTTGATTTTAGAGCATCTTTCACATTCCTTGGAGTCACTACACTGTCAATATTAGTTACAAAAGTTTTGTAAGCTTTAGACAAATTTCCATAGGATACAAACCGAGATATTGGATGCTGTGTGCAGGTTCTTGTGCCTTTACGAATAGCAATGGGAAGGTTCGTATTAGACGAACCAGGAGACAAATCTGGAACAGGACAGTCCTCGGAGTTGGATGAATTTGGCACTGCTGTTGTGTCTATTTCAGAAGGGGAATGTCGCCGTGAATAAACAAGGAGTTCTGGAGGTTGTTGCTGGTGTTTTTCAGAGGGATTAGGCTGCGGAAGCTCAGTTTCAATGGGAATTTCATTGCTGGTAAATTCATTCCTCTGCAGTGGAACACTCAAATCTGGAATTATGACTACAGAGTTATCTTGTGTGACAGTGGTGTTAGGGGTAGGCTCTGGAGGTATAATGAGAAGTGTATGAAGAGTCTCATCTTCACTAAGAGTCTCCCCCTGAAGATGAGTGGCAGAAAAATATGAATCGTTTTCAAAAAACGTGACATCACGGGAAATAAATATGCGACACAAGGTGGGTGAGTAACATTTGTATCCTTTTTGTGTGGATGAGTAGCCAATAAAGACGCATAGGTGTGCTCGGGGATCAAGTTTGGATTGATTAGGTTGGTGATTATGTACAAAAGCTTTACAACCAAATATCTTGGCTGGTAGGATAGGAACACGAAATAGAGGGAAGGTTTTTTGTAGGACATGTAAAGGTGTTTGGAGATTAAGGACTCTAGAGGGCATGCGGTTTATTAAATAGCATGCAGTAAGGACAGCCTCCCCCCATAGGTTTTTTGGAACTTTCATGGTAAACATTAAGGCTCGAGCAACAGCTAGTAGGTGTCTATTTTTTCTTTCTGAAATCCCGTTTTGTTGAGGTGTGTCAGGACAAGAGCTTTGATGAATGATACCTTGTTCAGAGAGATAGGAGCTTAAAGCAGAATTGAAATACTCTCTTCCATTATCAGTTCGAAGCGTGTGTATGTTTGAGTCAAATTGGGTTCGAATTATGGAATGAAAATTCTGAAATACTTTTGGGGTTTCTGTTTTTTCTTTGAGAAGATAAACCCAACATACTCTAGTATGGTCATCAATAAAAGTTATGAACCATCTAGCACCTGTGATGTTTTTAACACGACTAGGCCCCCATAGGTCACTATGAATCAAGGAGAAAGGTTGGGATTGTATATAAGGCTTCAAAGGATACGGAACACGGGTATGTTTTGACAATTGACAGATTTCACACTTCAAAGAATTGATTTTTTTATTTCGAAATAACATAGGAAGCAAATGCTTCAAATATAGGAAATTTGGATGTCCTAACCTACGGTGCCACATCATGACAATGTCCTCGTTTGAAGCAGATAGAGCAAATACTCCCTTTTTATTCTTATCCTTGTAGTCATCCCATATATAAAGTCCATCATCAACCTTAGCAGTGCCAATCATCCTCCCCGATTTCTGTTCCTGTATAATACAACCATCAGCAAAAAATTCAGCACAAACAGCCTTGTCTTCAGTAAGTTTACTTATTGACAGTAAATTGCAAGATAAATTAGGAACATGAAGGACTTTCTCGAGCGAGAAGTCCTTAGTGAGTTGAACAGCTCCGATCCCAGCAACAGGTGAGTATGAACCATCAGCTATCCGAATTTGAGATTGGTTGTGGCAGGGGGCATACGTATGGAATAGTGATAAATTACCTGTCATGTGATCGGATGCTCCTGAATCTAGAATCCAGGATGGCTGATTACTAGACTCAGAAGTAATATTAAAGGCAGTACCTTGAATAGCCAAGGAACCATGGCTTATTTGAGCACCAAGTAACTTGTGAAGAGTTTCAAGTTGGGACTTTGTTAGGCGAACATCCTGGACGACTTCAGCAGGTGCAGGGGTGGCAGTGGATGAGTTGCCCAAGGACAAAAAAGCCTTATTTTCCTTCTGAATTTTTGTTGTACCAGGGTAACCGTGGAGCTTGAAACATTTCTCCTTTGTGTGACCAGTACGGTTACAGTAGCTGCACCAAACTCGATCTACTGAGCGACTTTGTCCTGAATCATTCCCTACTCGATTCTTCTGAGATTGAGGGGCCCTTGAGACCAGGGCAGATGATTCAGTAGGACGATGACCAGAACTGGTCAAAAATTTTGGTTCCTTGAAATCTCCCATCATTACTCGGCGACGATTTTCTTCTCTCCGAACCTCTGCAAATGCTTCTCCAATGGTTGGAAGAGGGGTCCTACCCAGAATACGGCCACGAACTTCATCTAAGTCTCGGTTTAGCCCTGCTAGGAACTCATAGAGCCGTTCTTTGTTGAGATGTGAAATGAACTTGGTGTGCTCCAAGCCTTCACCCCAGTCCACTTCATAGTACATATCGAGTTCCTGCCATAGGATCTTCAAGTTGTTGTAGTACTGTGTAACTTCAAGAGTTCCTTGCTGAATGTCTTTTAATTTCAGCTTGATTTCAAAGACTTGAGAAGCATTTCCTAGATCAGAATAGTTCTCCTTGACTGCATCCCACATTTCTTTTGCAGTCTTGAATAAGAGGTAGGTTCGGCTTATGTGGCTCTCCATTGAGTTGATCAGCCAAGCCATGACAATAGAATTATTGAGTTCCCACGTAGCATACGTAGGATCAGTAAGGGAAGGACGTGGAATTTCTCCATTGATATACCCTAATTTCCCACGGCCTCGAATCACCATGAGTACCGATTGGGACCACTGTAAAAAATTCTTCCCATCTAATCGGTGATTAGTGATTATGAGGGATGAATTAACATCACCATAAGATGGTGCTTGATTGACATTCTGAGTTACTTGTGAAGTCTCAGAATCAGAAACATTTCCAGCATTGTTTGCCATGATAGGAAGGCAAGACAAGGTAGAAATCTAAAGAAATAGAATGGATCGAAAAAAAATATCCCTATAGCTCTGATGCCATGAACAGATTTGAGAATGAACAAGTTTAGGAAGAAGAATGATTCTTGTTATTTCTTCTAATCTGAATACAACCTTTTAAAGAAGAGAAAAGCAGAAAAAAATAAAAAAGAAATTCCTAGAATTAAGGCAGAAAATCTGCTTAATTTAAGGGATTCCAACTAAGGCAGATTTTCTGCCTTAATTTAAGGGATTCCCACTAAGGCAGAAAATCTGCTTAATTTAAGGGATTCCAACTAAGGCAGATTTTCTGCCTTAATTTAAGGGATTCCCACTAAGGCAGAAAATCTGCTGATTTTAAGGGATTCCAACAATTTCCAAAGTCCAAATAACTTGAAACCATGTTTAGGGATGTTTTTCAAAGCGTTTTAAATGTTTTCAAAAGCCAAACTACACAAAACTGTCCAGGTGTTTCGAAACACCCTAAAGTGTTTCGATATGGGGGATTCCAGTAGCAAAAATGTTTCGCTATGAGTATCGAAACGGGCTTTCCCTGAATGAGATTTTTTAGTAGCATTTCGAAACGGGACCACAACGGTCATAAACCCCAACGGCTATTTCCCAACTAACATTTAAATGTAGAACGTTTCGATACGAGTCTAGGCGTTTCGATACGTGTTCCGAAACGGCCAAAAGGCGTTCCGAAATGGGTGCCTTGTCAGACTGCAACGACTCTTTCTACTTAAAGGGTATTTCGAAACGGGTTCGAGCGTTTCGAAACGGTGAGCTGCAGAACTACATTTATAGTGGGAATTAAAGTCCTCAACGGCTCCAATTCAATCCCAACGGCTTGTAACGACTAAAAACTCATCAAGGAGTATAAAAGGGACCTCCAAGCATCAAGTAAAGGCTAATGCTCACATTGTCAATCAACAAATGATCAAGAATTGTCTTAGAGCTTAAATTGTCATTTATTGTATAGACAAACACTAGTGAGCCAAAATTGTCAAATTTGCTCAAGTGTTTTAGGTTTTGGGTGAGTGCTTTAATTGTGCAAACAAACACCTATTAGAGGGATTTGTGTTTGCTTTATTTTATCTCTCTGTAAAAGAGGGTTTGATCAAGGCTTTGGGTAGAAAGCTTGATCGGTGTATAAGGGTTTCCTCCTAAGCCTAGAAAAGGGGACGAATCAATAGTGGATTGATTGGAAATTCTTAGTGGGGAGCTAAGTTAGTGGATGTAGATCTTGGTTAGAAGGTTGAACCACTATAATTCATTGTGTCAATTATCATTTTAGCTTTCACAACCCTTCCACCCAAAAATCCACCTCTCCACCACTTGGTGAGCTATATAGGTTGAACGAATCGAGCTCCTCACAACTCAACAAAATCATCTTATGATTGGTCTTTGGGCATACTCCAACAATCTCCCATTAACACTAAGACCAATCACTCATGTATCTAATACCAAGACACTTAGTGTGACGTTCATGCTTCTGCTGTGTCAGAGGCTTTGTTAGTGGATCGACGATATTGTCATCTATTGGTACTCTACTTATTTCTATATCTCCTCGATCAATGATTTCACGAATGAGATGGTAACACTGAGTGTGTGTTTGGATCGCTGGTGAGATTTGGGTTCTTTTGCTTGTGCGATGGATCCGTTATTGTCACAACGTAGATCTATAACATTTAATATGCTATCCATGATCCCTAGTTCAGATATGAACTTTTTGATCCAAACAGCCTCTAATACAGCATCGCTTGCTGTAATATACTCGGCTTCTATTGTAGAATCTGCTACTGTATCTTGCTTTGAACTTTTTCAGCTTACAGCACCTCCATTAAGGCAAAACACGAAATCTGATTGCATTATACTCGGCTTCTTAAGTACTTAAGGATATTTTTTACTACAACCCAATGACCTTCACTGGGATCTACTTGGTACCGACTTGTCATACTTAGTGCATATGATACATCCAGACGTGTACATAGTATGACATACATGATAAATCCAATGGTGGAAGCATATGGAATCTTACTCATGCATTCCCTCTCTTGAGGCGTTGAAGGACATTCCTTTTGAGAGCGAAATATCATGTCTCATAGGTCAGAATCCTCTTTTAGATTCTTCCATACGGAATCTTTTCAGTACTTTATCTATGTATGTATTTTGACTTAGTCTTAGGAGTCGTCTTGACCTATCTTTATAGATTTTGATTCTTAATATGTAGGTTGCATCACCCAAGTCTTTCATAGAAAAACATTCTTCTAACCAAGCCTTTACATATTGTAAGGTAAGTATGTAATTTCTTATTATTAGTATGTCATCCACATACAATACCAAGAATGTAACAATGCTCCCACTAGTTTTCTTGAAAACACATGGTTCATCTTCATTTTTAATGGAAACCAAACTTTTTGATTGCCTCATTAAAATGAAGATTCTAACTTCGAGAAGTTTGCTTCAACCCATAAATGGATCTTTGTAGCTTGCATACTTTTAGGGTATCTTTTGGATCGATAAAACCCCCAGGTTGTGTCATGTACACATCCTCATCTAATTTTCCATTAAGGAAAGCGGTTTTGACATCCATTTGCTAAATTTCATAACCATAATATGCAATTATTACAAGCAATATCCAGATATATTTAAACATAGCAACATGGAAAAAAGTTTCATCATAGTCTATACCATAAATTTGACAAAATCTCTTAGCGACCAATCGCCCTTTGTATGTTTGTACATTGCCATCAATGTCAGTTATCTTTTTGAAAACCCATTTGACCATATAGGTATTATCCCTTCAGGTGGGTTAACCAAAGTCCATACTTGGTTTTATCCCTTCAGGTGGGTTAACAAAAGTTCATCTTGGTCTATGAGGAGAACATCTCTATGCAATGTGACGAGAAATTCATATCTCTCAGGCGCATTGCGTTCTCTCATAGATCTTCGCAGTGGTTGTATTTCAAGAATGGTTGGATGTTCCTCAACTATTTGTGGAACTTGTTGGTGTTAAATCTTTGGTTCACTGATTTGTGGTTGACTTTGAATTTTTTTCAAGTTTAATATTTCTCCCACTTCCTTTTTTGAGAATAAATTCTCTCGAGGAAGACTCGTGTTCGAGCAACAAATACTTTGTTCTCAGATGGATTAAAGAAATAGTATCATTTAGTTTCTTTAGGATACCCTACAAAATTACTTTTATGAGATTTAGGTTCGAGCTTTGTAGACATTTGATGTTTAACATAAACTTCGTCCCCAAATTTTCATAAAAAGACATATTAGGACGCTTCCCAGTCCATATCTCATATGGTGTCTTTTGAACCGATTTAGATGGAACAGGATTTAGTGTGAAAGCAGATGTTTCTAGCGCATATCCCCAAAAAGAAGTTGAAAGATCAGCATGACTCATCATTGATCGAACCATGTCTAACAATGTTTGAT
The DNA here is from genome assembly GCA_030270665.1 of Hibiscus trionum. Taxonomy (NCBI): domain Eukaryota; kingdom Viridiplantae; phylum Streptophyta; class Magnoliopsida; order Malvales; family Malvaceae; genus Hibiscus; species Hibiscus trionum. Next base: position 12,945,930 of record BSYR01000024.1, on the reverse strand, counting down.
TTCTCCTTTTAGAGACTTCATTGTGTTGTGGAGTACTTAGAGGTGTAAGTTGTGAGACAATCTCACATCCTTTAAGAAGTTCATCAAACTTTAGGCTTAAGTATTCTCCTCCTCGATCTGATCGAAGAGCTTTGATACTCTTTCCTCATTGATTTTGTACTTCATTCTTAAATTCCTTAAACTTTTCAAGGGCTTCAGATTTATGATGCATTAAGTAAACGTACCCATATCTACTGAAGTCGTCAGTAAAAGTAATGAAATATTGAAACCCTCCTCTAGCTTGTGTATTCATCGGTCCACGTACATCACTATGTATTAGACCTAATAAATCACTTGCTCGCTCGCTTTTACCGTCAAACGGTGATTTGGTCATTTAAAAAAGGTTTGCATATATCAAATTGTTCGAAAATAAAAGAATCTAAAAATCCATCTTTATGAAGTTTTGATATGTGTTTCTCACTTATATGACCCAAGAGACAATGCCAAAAATAAGTTTGATTAGAGTCATTTGTTTTTGATCTTTTCGTATTTATGTTATAAATGTAATTGTCTTGATCTAAGATATAGTGGTCATTGATTAATTGAGCCGTACTATAAAAAACATTATTAAAGGAAAAAGAACAACTATTATTTTTAATAATAATCTCAAAACTAATCTTGTCCAAACAAGAAATTGAAATAATGTTTTTAGTTAAACTAGGTACGAAATAACAATCATCTAAATCTAAAACAAGTCCACTGGATAATGACAAAGTATATGTTCCTATAGCTAATACAACAACTCTTGCTCCATTTCCCACTCGTAGGCCCACATCTCCTTTTGCCAATTTTCTACTCCTTTTTAGTCCATGTACAGAAGTACAAATGTGAGAACCACAACTGATATCTAATACCCAAGAAGTAGATGTTGATATATTAATAACAATACCATAAATACCTTATCCAGACTGTCAATTTTCTCTTACATTCTTGATGTCTTCAAGATAGACAGGGCATTTTCTCTTTCAATGTCCAACATTGTTACAATGGAAACACTTTCCTTCTTTTGTAACTCCCCTTTGGGTTTCAATGCAGCTTTTTCTTTCTTTGTTGGGCTTTCCTTTTTTGTTATCCTTTCAGACCATTAGAATAGGTTTGCAGCCAACCTTTTTCATGTTGTTCTATGTTGTTCGTAACAAACCAAGCAACTGGGGCAACGATTTGTTAATTTCATTCATATTTAAATTAAGAACAAATTGATTAAAACTATCCTACAACGATTGCAAGATAACATCAGTAGCCAATTCAACACTTAGAGCGAAGCCCAATTTTTCTAAGGTCTGAATATACCCTATCATTTTGAGAACTTGAGTTCCCACTGGAGTTCCATCCACCATTTTACATCGAAACAAAGCCTTAGAGGTCTCATACCTTTCTTGACGAGCTTGCCCCTCATATAATTCTTTGATATTTTTAAACCATCTCATAGGGAACCATGTCCTCATGTTGCTTATGAAGCTCAGGGGTCATGGTCGCAAGCATCATGCATCCGACATCTACCATGTCATTTGAGTATTTCTCATAAGCTTCATTTTCATCTTTGGAGGCATCATCTGCTGCCTTTTTAGGGACAGGTTCTTCGATGATTTGCAGTTTTCGTTCTTGCTTAAGGACAATCTTTAAGTTACAGAACCTATTAAGAAATTCAAGACATTCTATTTTTTCTTCTCAATGACGGATCGCAATGATAGTGTGTTTGAATTTGTCATAAAATCTACAATGATAAAATATGATTTATAAGTATCTTTTATCATGATTATAAAGAAATTACATTTTCACTATTAAAAACTCTCAAAATTGAAAAACTTACTAAAAGTATTTCTAGTGGGTAAGGATCCATATTTCATTTCACCCTAGGTAAGCTTTGGCTTTACTTCTAGAATTCAATTATTTAGGTAAGCAACACTTGCTAATTACATCTCATGTAATTCCTATATTTGGTGAACAACTATCGTTCCTAATCATCTCATGATTATCCAAATCATTAGCCTTTAGGTTTCTAATCTCAATAGAACAACCTAGTTTAACCAATATTACAACTAGTGAATATCACTTGCTTACTATTCGTGTTTAACCAAGATAGATCTAAGTATTTTGCTTTGGCAAAATCTACATAGTACCGATCGAGATTTTAACAAGGGCTAATATTGGATGACCAATTTTAATTAAATATAAAAGATTTTTGTTATATTAATCTCACCATTATATTATGATATAATAAGTTACCATTATGCTAAAAAACATACATTGTATCACATACATGTAAAGCAATAAATATAAATGCAATGATTATAGCCCTTAAAACTAAGTTAACCCATCCCAAAGCAACGGGAGAACCAAGATTACTAAAGATAAAACTTGCTTCTCAAGAACCTAATCCACCTTTGATCGCCCCATCAGTCTGCTCTTTTGGTTCACGCTTTCTCCGTAAACATTACAAATTTTCAAAAACTCGTTTTACATACGATGGAGTAAAATGAGAAGAGAATTACAAAAGAAGAAAGGCACGACACACATGCCATATTTATATAAAACCAAAGTAAATAGGCTATTAGGCTATAACCTTGCATTTCAAACATCGTGCATAACATCCAAAACATACACACATTTTAACTTGTTAACTAAGATTACCTAAAAGGTTCTTACAACTTTTGTTGTCTACGCGGACTTGGCAGCCCCGGTATGCTGGGAAATTTTTTAATTTTGGCACTTCGATTACTATAGACAAACTTCACAATTTAATAACTTTTATCAACAGATTCGTGTTTTTGAGATTTTTCAATCCCTAAGGTTTTTCACTTTGGAACAACAATTATTTTTCCGCCAAAAACGATATACTATCTTAACCACATGTTCATCATGTCAACTATTAACATATGATTATCAAAAGCTTACCGCAACAAACACATGACTAACGCTTAACCATCGATCGTAAAAACTTATTAAAACATATTAACATATTAATCGCGACTGAATTCAATTTCTACATTTTGCACAAATATCGCTTACTCGTCAAAAATAAAAAAAAGTAAAATATGTATCTCATCCAAGTATTTAAGTCCGAATTTGTATCGTACAAGTGGCTCTGATATCACTGTTGGGAAACATCGGTACACCCCATGACGCATCAAAAAATTATCCGGCGATTACCTCTAGAGATCCATGTACTAGGAATGAATTCGGGGTGAAAAGATGAAACGTTACCTTAATAAATTTGGAAATCCGCAGGGAGTATATGAGAATCTAAATCGAATTCGAGTCGTCACAATCGCGTTCCGATCTCTACGCAGTCCACCCGAACGAAACGAACAATATTTTTTCTTCTCTAATTGTTAGAGAGGTTTTCCAAAAGCATATATTGGCTGCTAGACCTTATGCCTTTATATAACATTCAAAAACCTAATTCCAATTAAATTCAGATTCATTAAATATACAATATATTTAATCGAATATAATTAAATATGTAGATATAATTCTACTTTAATTCAGATTCATTAAATATACAATATATTTAACCGAATATAATTAAATATGTAGAATTTGATTCTACTTTAATTAGGTTTCTTTAGATATATATATATTAATAGTATTTGATAATTACAATAATTATCTAGTACTAATATATATATATACACGAGATTATCTATAATTACAATAATTATAATAATTTCATTTTAATAATTATTCCGTGTACAATAAGTTTGTACACATGTTATTTAGTCGATATTTGTTCGTTTCAATCATAAGGTGCGACTCTTGTAGGTTCATGTTACGTTAGTAGTAATATCTAGAACAATTCTAATATTACAAGCAATGAGTGACATCTAGCAATGCATCATTGCTACATAAGTTACATGAAGTCGTGGTTCTACTTTACTTTTTTCTGCGATTAACTTTTTTTATGTATTACATCCTTTTTTCCTCATATCTAGATCGGACACAAGTTATGGATTAGTCACACTTGTATAGTCCATCTAATATTTCTTGATATCTTGAGTAGACTATTATTATAAACGAATAACTATGATATCTCATATCAATTTATTCGAGCGTGTCCATGCATTTTCTAGTCTCACTCAATCAAGTGGCCTATGATATTACTCCTATTATGTCAGAGGGACAAATCCTATCTTGATCAACCATATTTCGCTACATAGATTGTGACATATCCAATGTCAATCTTTATAGTGTTGTCAGTTACGACACACGTTTGATCATATCAAAATATGCCACTCAGGATGTTGAAATAATGATGATCTCAAGTATGAGGATCATACGTGTAGTTGTCACCGTGAGCAATATCGTGGTTGTCACATAATAATCCAAGAAACATGCTCATAGTAGGTTAGTCCAATATGTCATTCTCTAACACATACTTATGTATTGGTTTTGACATCTCTATGTTAATGACAACGCTTTGTCATCAATCAACTACATATTAGTCTTAATATATTATTGTTGTCTATGCTCACAATAATACTCGACTAAGAACATTCAAGAATAGCTATATTATTCTAAAGACTTTATTAAAATTCAGTTTATTTATAAATGCACAGAATAAGAATGAAATAATAATAATAAATTTATATTAATAAATAAATATGTCTTTTGCAATCATCTTATGATTGTCTTTGGGCATACTCTAACACCAACAGCTAAGGGTTTAGTAAACGCATCAACAAGTTGACTCCCAGCTGGTTTGTAGTTGACTTGAAGTTGTCTTTCGGTCACCTTTTTCCTTACGAATTTAAATCAAGCTCAAAATGTTTGGTTTTAGCATGTCAAACTGGGTTTGCCGCCATAGCTACCATACTCGTATTGTCACACCAGATACAAGGTAGTTCAACTTGTTCAATTCTCAGTTCAGAAAAAAGAGCTTGAATCTATGTAACTTATGCAGTAGCATCCGTTAGACTGTGATATTTTTTTCCAGTCGTCAATCTTGAGACTGTACGTTGCTTTCTAGAGCTCTGATATCATGTTGAAACTAAAATCAAAATAGAAAATAATTGAAAAGAATACAAATAAATGAGAGGAAAATAGCTTTTTATTAATTTCTCGTTGATTTTTACATAGAGGCAAAGCTCTCTTTTATACATAAAATAATGAGGGTTCCAACTGATTATACAAAAGTTTTTAACCGCTTGTAACAGCTTTAATAGAGATTAACAACTTTAACAAGTTAACCGCTATTTAATTTATCATTGAAAATAACCTGATTAAAAAATTTAAATAATATAAATTACATAATGTATTGTTTTGGTACAAGATAAATCGATTTTTTTTTAATTTTGAGTTAAATCATATTGTGAATAATTAATCATTCATATTTAAAGTACATGTTAAATCTAAATATTCATAGATTTTGAATTAAGAAAGAGCTCAAATTGGAACTTGTATACTAATTCAGTGGATGCTTTACCATTCATCAACTCATGCTCCATTCATGCTTTACCATTTATTCTCGTCACTATCCAAGTCCAACCAATAACTATACCACTACATCCAAAACCCAAAAATTCAGACCATCGCCACCGTACCTCTCTGAAACGTGGACGGTCTAGATTGTTCCAGTTTTTCATTGCTCAATGGTCAGATCTCACATCGTAATGGCCTTCTCTTTTCCAATTTGCCCACGTTGCCGAATCAAGCTGGCCCACAAAACATTATTAAAAAAATACATGTACCGTCTTAAAAGAAGAAAGTAAAAAGACAAAGGGACACTTGGCGGTCGCTGAGAACCAGAAATGAAAAAAATATTCTCATTTATTTTTTTTATAAAAATGTTATTTTGAACTAATCAACTAAATTGTACTATTTGTGATTTATCTATTTTGGGTTTGGTGGGGTTCGGATCTTTTCTGATTTCTTTCAATTATTTTGTACGTTAATTTAGTTTTTTTTCCCAATTAAAAAGCTTATGTTTTCATTAAGCTCAGATCTTCAACTTTCTGAGTTCAAATTCAATTTTACTATTGTTGAAAGCATAGATTTTGTTTAAACACATCAAAATGTTGGATTTTACCAACAACAGTTGAGGAAAAGATAAAATGTCGATTTTTTGATGTTCTTTCTTAGTTAAAACCGATAAAGATTAGCTAATTGTTGTTTTTATATGATCTATGATTGACATTGTTGAGTTTTATTGAAAACGTGAACATCCCAAGTATAGAAAGTGTTTCCAAATATATATAATAGTTTACTTATTTGCTTTCTTCAAGTGTATTAGTAAAGTTTCCAAATATATATTGTTCAGTGTTCACACTATTTTATCCAGATTTTCTTGGGGACTATTACTAACATGAACTTCAACAACTTTGGAAGTAACCAACCGCCGTCAGCTAACGCCGGCGGCGGAGGTGGTGGTAGTAAGCCGCCTGGGAATTATCCAATAAGTCGACAGTCTTCAATCTATTCTCTGACCTTTGATGAGTTCCAAAGCACCATGGGTGGAATAGGCAAGGATTTCGGGTCAATGAACATGGATGAGTTGTTGAAGAACATTTGGAGCGCTGAAGAAACTCAAACAATGGCTTCTTCCAGCGTTGGCCTGGAGGCAAATGGCGGGTTACAAAAGCAAGGGTCTATGACTTTGCCAAGGACACTTAGCCAAAAAACTGTGGATGAAGTTTGGAAAGGTATTTCAAAGGAGTTCTCAATAGGGAAAGACGGGAAGACTGCAACTGGAGTGACTGATAATATGCCGCAGAGACAGCAAACTCTAGGGGAGATTACTTTGGAGGAGTTTTTGGTGAGGGCTGGTGTGGTTAGAGAGGAGAATACCCAATTGTTCGGCAAGGTTAATAATGTTAATGGCGGCTTCTTTGGGGAATTACCTCAAGCAGGGGGCAATACTGGGTTTGGGATTGGGTTTCAGCAAGGTGGAAGAGGTCCAAATTTGATGGGGAATTGGCTTTCTAATGGTGGTAATCAAATTGGTATTCAGTCTTCTAATTTGCCTTTGACCGTTAGTGGAGTTAGATCAAACCAGCAACAGTTGCCTCAGCAGCAAACTCATCGGCAACAGCAGCAGCAGCAGCAGCAGCAGAGGCAACCAATTCTTCCTAAGCAGCATGGTTTGGAATATGGAGCTCAGATGCCTTTGCAAAGTGGTGGTCAGGGACTAATCAATGGTATTGTCCAGGGTGGTGGAGGGATTGGTATGGTTGGTTTAGGAGGGCCAGTTGGTGTTGCCACTGGATCACCTGCTAACCAGGTTTCATCAGATGGGATTGGGAAGAGTAGTGGAGATATTTCCTCAGTTTCACCTGTTCCTTATGTGTTCAACGGTAGTTTGAGGGGTAGGAAATCCGCTACCGTGGAAAAGGTTGCTGAAAGGAGGCAGAGAAGAATGATAAAGAACAGAGAATCAGCTGCAAGATCACGAGCTCGTAAGCAGGTGAATATGTTCTTGATTTCATCTAATGTTTCCATCTATATGCCTCTTTAGTACATCTTAGAGTAAGACATAAATTTGGAATATGCATTATCCAAAACTGTTATAGTCTATTCCTTTTATAACGTTTCATGCCTCTCTCAACTTCGGCTCCTATAACTGAGAATGTTGCTGTGCATCACCGTCATTTACGAAATAACTAGACTGCATCGGAGTTCTGCATTAAGAAATTGTGTTTAATTTGTAGTGCCAAGATATCGCAGTTTTTGAACTCTGGTTTTAACATACTTCAAGCTACAATTCCCACCCACTTTGGTCCTTCTGACCTTCTGATTTTATCATCCGTGACATGCCGCATTAGAAAACTTCATGTGCAGTATGGTAATCTGATTGTGATCTGACATGAGAAGAGATTAACACTTTTGAGAAGTCAAGTTCAAGAGAAGTTATAAGGATATTTGTTACAACTTAGAAGGTAATGGAGCATTTGAAGCTCTATCATATGAGAATCAATGAAACTATTGATTTTGGTTAACACCCTTGAACTTGTAGATTTTATAATAAAGAACTAGCTCCGGCAAATTAACACAATTTCATCTAGTGGTTCGTCTGGAATTTGTGTTTCTTACCGTTTTTGCTTCTATGCTTCTCAACTAGGCTTACACAACGGAATTGGAAGCAGCGATTGCCAAGCTAAAGGAGGAGAACGAAGAATTGCAGAAGAAACATGTATGTTCTTTCCTTTCTTTTTTTCAGTGCATCCGCAATCCGCATTACTAATTATTGGTCATGGCGGACACATGCTTACATTCTCGTTGACTGTTCTTGGTTGCTACAGGCACAAATGATGAAATTACAAGAAAATCAGGTGCCGAGAAGTTTTCTTTTCCATATACTATCTTTTTCATTTGATTACAATTTCTTTGATGCCCTACTCAAATCTCAATAAACACTTTATAGAAATTGATTAATCTGTTAACAAAGGATGAAATTTATCTCAAAGTACTCATTTTACTTTCTAGTTTTGACTGATTGCTTATTTAATTTTGGGGTACTTGCTTCAACTTTTAGGTGAACAACCCTATCATATTAGAACATTGAGAAGATATCTATACATACACATAAACACATTTGCAGTAAACTCCAGTCCCCCCCCCCCCCCACACACACAAAATAACAATTACAATTTACTTGAATGATTAGAAAACTTGCTTAGGACTTGGCAATCACTGCAGTTCTGAAAATCTTTGCTTGATTAATTTGTTTGATTACCACAGGACATGGAGATGATGAATATGCAACGAGGAGCAAAGAAGCGATGCTTGCGACGATCACAGACAGGTCCATGGTGAATTCAAAGGGTTGTACATATATGTTTAAGTCGAGGTCGGTCGTTCTTACTTTATATTTCGTAGAGATAATGAACTAATTGGTTGTCAGACTAAAGGACTAATTTTTTCCCTTTCACAGTTGAGTACTGTTTTCCATGGAAATGGAAAAAGAACTATCAATCATCTCTTTTACGTTCTTTCTTACAAGAGATAGAATTGAAGAGTTGAATAGATTACAAATCTGTTTTTACCAATCATTAATGTGTCATTGTAGTTATTCATAGTTACCAACAAGCTGCTTTATTAGAATCTTCATTGATGTCGTCAGTATCTTGTAAGTTCGTGTAGACGTAGCTGTTGATCCGACAAGGTTCCCAACTGAGTGGAGTTGACATAATCTTGAGGGGAATGGGCAGACAGTCCTGGTATTAGTAATCCAGTTAACCTCAACATTCTCAAAAACCAACCTTCCTTGTAGTTCGGACCATACACGTAAGGTAAAATGAATCCCCTGATAAGCTCCCAAAAAGCAGTCACCACCTTCGGTACCACCCATAGCAAAGAGAAGTAATTCTTGTTCGGTTCCTCTGGTAAAACCTGCGCCGCCGTTATCGCAAACATAAGCACGATGCATATATTAAACGTGAGTTAAAGATGTCAGAAATCGGATCTCTGGCTTACCTTCCCCACGTAGAAACTATTGAAGAAGAGGCATGGTCCAAAATGCTTAAACAGAGTGTTCTTATCATCGTAAGGAACCCTAGGGACCATGTCATTGCTGTAAACATATCTGAAATATTTCACATCGAATTTTCTCATATTTGCCTTCATATATTCCCCGAATTTCTCGTCCCCGACCCTTGGTTGCCCGAACGTGTAAACCCCATCCAATCTGTCCAGCAACCATTTCTCGTCGTGTAACATTAGCACCGAAGGAAACAAGATTGCTAAAGCCCCACCCAAACTATGCCCGGTCAGTATAAACTTGGCTTCTTCGTTCTCTTTCAGAATTTCCCTCAGCTTTTCTCTAAGAGTGTAGTATGCAAATTGGGGTCCGCCATTGTTGTCTTGTTCGATCACCTTAGGCCAACCCTTGTTCTTTTGCAGGCCGAGAGCTTGCATGAAGCCGCTATGGGCCCTGGCGTTACCCATGGCTTTAAGCATGTACCAGGAAAGATCGGCGTCGGTTCGCCAGTCGTCGGCGTCGAATGGGCTGGTGCCTCTAAATGCAACCACAAACAAGTTGGGGTTTGCTAGTGTGTCTTGGAGAATGAATGCTTGGGTGGAGTCCCGTTCTTTGTAATCTGTATGAAGCAAAATGATCAAGGATATATCATATATCAGCATTTTTAATCAATAAACAGCACCCGACAGAGGTTTAAAAACAAGTTATCCAACATGTCGATTTTACATTTTTATTACATTGATTTGACCTTTAGACGGTCGGACTGGACTGTAGTAAGGTTGAATTAAATATAAAAAAATTCAATTGAGAGACATTATTAATGATGTTCATCAACCAAGTTGGCCATTATTAATGATGTAAAATAGATCTACTTTCGAGAGACATCTTTCGCAAGGCAAACGAATCTAAAGGTTGAATGGAAATTTATAATTCTAAAACAGAAAGACAGAAAAACTTACCATTCCGGAAATTATAAAACTTGACGAATTTCATCTGCTCCAACAATAACAAGATGGGTCATTGTTATAGTAATCCTTAAGAAACTAAATTTATACCTAATGGAATGCACTTATTTTAAAATAAATAATAAAAAAACCCAGTAAATGCACCTTCCAAAGTTGGTTGACTTTGGTTTCAATGAAGGCTTGGTTCTCATAGGAAATCTTGGAAGCCATTACAGACATCGCCGCTTTGTATTTTGCGTCATTTGCTTTAATGTTTTGATCTAACGCAGAGCGAATGTCAGTGTTTCCTATGCAGGACGTAAACGTCGCCGATGATCTCAGCGGCCATACTATTTTCCCTGCACCATGAAACCGCGTCCCTCCTTTTAAGTGCAAGAACATGGGGTTTTATGCAATCCAAGATCAATGGTAGTTTACCTGTTGCAAGATTTAGTAGGAGACGAAAGAGGCAAGCACCGTTGGCAGACAAAAGATTTAGCCACATCTCCATGGCATCCCCCACGAAGGCCATGGGCTTCGTTGCCCAAAGGAGGAGTTTCTGAACAACAACGGAGACGAAGATGCTCCATCGATGACGAAAGCTTCGGTGTTGGCTCCCTGGGCAATCTATGAATCTTCTATGTTCCAATTGAGCCGAAAAAAGTAGGCTCACAAGATCAAACAAGCTTGCTTTTTCTGGGTTAAGGACAAAATAATCGTTGCAAAAGCCTTGATGACAAGCAGCCATGGATTCAAAGCAAATGAAGAAGGAGATTGAGTTGCCAAAACTGAATATGAATTTCAAGGAATAAAAGCAATGAAAGTATTTGTAGAACTGGAAATACTTGACCTTAAATTAATCTTCCTTTGTTATTGACTTTAGTAGAAAATTCATATGAAGCAGCAGAGCGTTGAGAAAGTCAAGGGTCCTTCAATAGGACCGAGTTATTGATTTTTTAGTTCAACAGTATATTTAAATTAAACCCAACTTAACATCGAACGTCGTTCCTTTTGGATTTAATTTCACCAACTTGATTTGGATAAGTATTTTTGTTTTTATTTCTAAACCCAGGTTTCTCTCTTATCTTTTAAAAAGAATTAAAAAATTCTTTGCTTCAGGCGGCGAGTCGTTTTCTAAATCGTGATTGGCATTTATCTTCACAAATCCTAATTATTTAGGTGTTTTTTTCGATGAGATGAAGAAGTGGTTGGATTCAAACCGTTATTGTGGTCTCTCTTTTGTCATCACCATCAGCTCAACCAGGTGCAAAGTTAGAAAATTTAATTTATGAGCGTCAAGATTTTTTGTGCTAATAATGTTTTACTATTAAAATTGAATGAAATAATATAATGTGTTAATAATTTCGGTGTGAATTTTGTTGAGTGGATCGAATGATCGAAATAAACCAAGAGGGGTGAATTGGATTTTTAAAGTTCTTGATGGTGGAAATTGCAAATTAAAAAGGTAGACAAGGAATTTTAGAGTGGTTCAAGTTCCAAATGAACTCTACATCCACTACCTTAGCTTCACTAAGGATTTGCAACAATTCCACTAATTGTTCTTCCCCTTTTCTAGGCTAAGGAGGTAATCCTTACAATTTTTGGTCAAATTTTCTACCCAATCCTCACACAATTAAAACAAAGAAGTTGATGGCTAAACAAGTATCTCTTAATACACAATATAGCCCAATTACAAGCACTCAACCCAATTGAAATGATAAGAATGAAAAATACAATTGGGGTTTCTAGACAATAATGAGATTTAGACACAAATGCTTGGATTTGATGTTTGGATGTTTGCTTTTGGATCAATAGTTGTTGCTGGAGCTTTTAGAGGTCCCTTTTATACATTCTCATTGAATTCTAGCTGTTGTGGTTGATGCATTCATCAATAGAGCCGTTGGGAGTGTTCTCTTGCCTCCATAAATGCAGTCTGCAACCAACCGTTTCGAAACGCCCGACCTTGTTTCGAAACAGACCAAAATAAAAAGAGCCGTTGGGGTGCATTAAAGAGCCCGTATCGAAACGGGGTAAGCTTGTTTCGATACGCTAAGAAGCCGTTTCGAAACCCGTTTCGAAACATTTTGCCACTGTCAAGGCTTGTATCGAAACGGCTTGAGATCGTTTCGATATGCCTTAAAAATTTATTTAAAATAAGTTAAAAAAATTCAACGGTCATATTTTTCAAATCAGATTGAATACTGTTTCGAAACACTGGATGTCGTTTCGATACAGTGTCTCAATGTTCTTAAGCCGTTTCGAAACACTGGTTGACAGTGTTGAAATCGTTTCGATACCCGTTCCGAAACATAGTCTCACAGTTTCAAAACTGTTTTGAAACGCCTTAGGCCTTTTCGAAACACTAACTCGAAAAACACAAGTTTGGCTTTAAGAACACTTAGAAAACTTTTGATAAACTCAGTTTTAACTTAGGCATATTGTTTAAAACATATCGAGAGGTTTAAGGACTTAAAAATTCGTTTTCACATTTTCAATTTAATCCTTAGGTTCTTTAGTTATATCAAAATTAAAATATCGGTTTCACAATCTCCCCTTTTTTGATATAACAAAACCAAAGTTAGAATTTTTAAGAGTTTTGAAAATTTTGAATACATTCTAACTCCCCCTCAATTTAAGATAGGTTTTTAAAGTTTAAAAAGATTTAAATCCAAGTTTTAAAACTTAAAAACACTTAAAACATTTAAAACGAATTTTGGCTCTTAGAATACTTCTCCCCCTTTTTGTTAGATCAAAATTAATAAACAAAGCTCAAAGAGAAGAAATATGGTTAAAAGCAATAATCAATAAGCAATAAGCAACATAATATTAAATTCATAAACTTCAAATATCTAAAACATAAATCATAAACAATAAGTTCAAAGCATAATCCCAAATAAAATCAAAGCATAGGTTCATAAAACATAATGGAAATAAAAGATGCAAACTTAATCCTAATATGCATAGCGAATATGAGATGACATGAGAATCCTAAGCCTCGTCGTCGTCACCATCATCATCATCCACGGAATCATCATCATCCTTGGCTTGATCGCGACGAAATTTCATCCATTGGCCATAAAAGGTGGAGAAGGACATGTCTATAGCGGCTTGTTGATTTTCAAGAGAGGTGAGGCGATTCTCATTGGCAAGGAGACGCTCCTCCACGGATTGCAAGCGGGTATTGATAGCACCAAACCCTCTAGACATGTTAGTGTCCAAAGTGTTGAACCGCTCGGTAAAGAAAGCCGTGAGAGCTTCATTGTTTGCGACCGAAGCTTGTGGTTGAGGTTCAACTTGAGGAGGAGGTGCTTCCCTATCAACACGTTCCCATTGCCCATCGATGTAATGAAAATCGGACCTACGAAGAGAAGATTCACCAAGTTTTTGCTTGCGGGGTTCCGGTGAGTCATAGGTGCAATCCAGATTAAGCTTCCCAAAGATGTAACTTAAAACAGTTCCATAAGTAAAAGATTTGAGTGCATCGGTGTCACGAAGCTTAACATTGTTTACTATCTCGGCAAACATGATCTTAACAAGATTAGGGCGCTCACCACGACGGAAACATTCAAGCCAAAAGTAATCTACTTGACGAACGTGAGAAAATTTACCTCCTGAGGGGCGAAGAAACCACGAGACCATCAAGTGGAGGAACCTATCGTGAGCATCCAAGGTAAGCACCGGACCGGTGTGAGAACCAAAGTGATTCTCATTCTCGATTCCTTCATCCTTAAGACCAAAGGTAGTCTCTAAGTAAGGGACGTCAATGACAATATTCTTTCCCAAGATATAAGACTCAAGCCCAACAACCTCGGAGTTGTCTTCATTATTGATAAATTGGGCATTTGAGTAAAAGAGAAGTACCATGTGCTTGTAGCAAATATCCGGGATGCTCAATAGACCAAGGAATCCCCATTCTCTCAAACGAGGGAGGTAGCGAAAGAGAAAGCGCTCGGAGTCAAGAAAAGAGATATCAACAACACGCTCACGGCGAACGTCATACTCCTTGACATACTTGAAACGCTCCCTCATCTCCAGAGTCCGAAGACTTTTGTTGAACAACTGGATGAGATTTGGACGAATACTCGATTCACTTGATTGAACGGACTTACGCTTTTTGTTAACGTTCTCCGTAGACATCCTAAAAACATAAAGCAAACAATTTAAAAAACAAGTTTAAGTGTATGCATGAGATCTCTTAATTCAATCCAATGGCAAATCCCACTTAGGTTTAAAAACAAGTTTTAAAAGCAAAGAAACAAACCAAAAATTTTTTTAAGAGAAAAACAATTTAAGAAAAACAGTAAAGAAAATACAAATGAAAATTTTTATATTCGAATCAAAAAATTGAAGATTTTGAAAAAGTTTTACAAGTTTTGAAAACCCCATGTATCAAAACACATAAACTATACAAAATTAAGATTTTCTAACCTAGGATTCGAATATAAATTGAAGAAAAAAGAGAAAGAAGAAAATATACCTTAAATTGGGATTTTGGATGAATGGATGAAAATCCTTGCACAAGCTTGTTGATGCTTGCTTAGACTTGTGTTTAAGAGTAAAAGCCCTCAAGATTTGGTGAAAAACAATGAGGTTTAGAGGGTTTTTATAGGAAAAATCGATTCTAGGGTTTTTAGGGTTTGGGAGAGTTTTAATTAAAGCATAACTTTATCATTAAAAGCCCTCTATAAAGCTGTCCGCTAACCCGTTTCGAAACAGATTTCAGCCGTTTAGAAACGCGGGCACCGAGGGTTGACCGACTTTTCAACTCTAGCTAACCGTTTCTATACGGGTTTGACCGTATCGAATCCCCGTTGACTCATATCGAAACTCGTTTCGATACACCCCTTGGCAGTAGCAAAAACGTTTCGAAACCCTTGGAAGGCGTTTCGAAACACCCTTCTCTTAGATAGAAATTTAAAGCATCCGTATCGAAACAGGTTGACCCGTTTCGATACACCTGGGCCTTGAAGTGCAGATGAGGCTCTAAAAGTGCAGAAAAATGAAATTTTCTAAGCCCTATCTTACATGAATGAGCATGAAAAACATATGCAAACATAAACATACTCCCCCTAGCTATAGGTATGGATGAAATTAGGAGTAAAAACACATTAACATGACATTTCACAAGATCAAGCAATTTTAAGCACAAAATAGGTCCTAGAAGATCAAGATAGGCTAGTTAGACCTAACTCTCTCCTAAGGGACCAAAAACGCTCTTTGTCTAAAGGTTTTGTAAATATGTCTGCTAATTGATTTAAGGTGTCAACATACTCTATAACAACATCTTCTTTAAGGACATGATCTCTAATAAAATGATGCATTATTTCTATATGTTTGGTTCTAGAGTGTTGGATGGGATTTTTTGTCAAACATATGGCACTAGTGTTGTCACACTTAAGGGGTATGGTTTCAACTTTAATACCATAATCTAAGAGTTGTTGCTTCATCCAAAGGACTTGAGCACAACAACTCCCTAAGGATATGTACTCGGCTTCGGTGGTAGATAAGGCTACACTATTTTGTTTCTCAGAGAACCAAGATATGAGCATACTACCTAGGAATTGACAAGTTCCCGAAGTACTCTTCCTATCGATTTTGCATCCCCCATAATCCGCATCCGAATAAGCATGAAGGTTGAAGGTGGAGTCTCTAGGGTACCAAAGACCTAAACAAGAAGTGTCTCTAAGGTACCTAAAGATTCTCTTAACGACTATAAGGTGAGACTCTCTAGGACTAGCTTGAAACCTAGCATACAAGCAAACACTAAACAAGATATCCGGTCTACTTGCGGTAAGGTAAAGCAATGATCCAATCATAGAACGGTAAAGCTTAGAGTCAACACACTTACCTCCTTCATCTTTGTCAAGCTTTGTAGATGAACTCATAGGAGTGGCTTGAGGCTTTGCATTCTCCAAGCCAAACTTCTTGAGCATATCCTTTATGTATTTTGCTTGATTGATGAAGGTGCCATCCTTCCTTTGCTTGATTTGGAGTCCCAAAAAGATTGAGAGCTCCCCCATCATGCTCATCTCGAATTCACCTTGCATTAACTTAGCAAACTCTTTGCAATGACATTCGTTAGTAGAACCAAAAATTATATCATCAATATAAATTTGTACTACTAAGATGTTATTTTTATACATTTTTATAAAAAGTGTAGTGTCCACCTTACCCTTTTCAAACCCTTTTTCAATTAAAAAGTTTGAAAGTCTTTCATACCAAGCTCTAGGAACTTGTTTTAAACCATAAAGAGCTTTAGTAAGTTTGAAAACATGATTTGGAAATTTTGAGTCTTCAAAACTCGGTGGTTGTTCCACATACACTTCCTCATTTAAAAATGCGCTTTTAACATCCATTTGAAAAAGCTTGAAATCATGATAACATGCATATGCAAGCAACATCCTAATGGCTTCCATTCTAGCTACGGGTGCATAGGTTTCATCAAAATATATTCCCTCTTCTTGAGTGTAACCTTGTGCTACCAGTCTAGCTTTATTTCTCACAATGTTACCACTCTCATCTAGTTTGTTCCTAAATACCCTTTTAGTTCCTATGGTAGATTGATTACTAGGCCTATCAACTAATGTCCACACATTACTTCTCTCAAATTAATTTAACTCTTCTTGCATAGCCATAATCCAAAAATCATCTTTCAATGCTTCTTTTATATTCTTAGGCTCTATGCATGAGATAAATGCAACATGATTCATTAATCTAAGAGAAGATCGAGTGGTTACCCCCTTGGATGGATCACCCAAGAGTTCACCATCTTTGACATAGTTGAACTCCCTTGGGTAGCTCACTTCCTTTTTCTCAAGAGCCAAGTCCTTCAAGGCTTCAAGAGGTGGATCTTGTGTGTCCTCTTCTTTTGTTGGAATCTCATCCTCCTTTGAAGTTTGTTCTCCATCAAAGGCATTTATGATTCCTACATCATCATCATCATAAGAATCCTTCCTTGGAAGGAGGTTATCATCGAATACAACATGTATAGATTCTTCTACTACTAAAGTTCTCTTGTTAAATACACGATAGGATTTAGAGGTTAAAGAATATCCTATAAAAATAGCTTCATCACTTTTTGCATCAAATTTACCTAAGTTGTCTTTTCCATTATTCAAAACAAAACACTTGCAACCAAAAGGATGAAAATAGCTAATGTTAGGCTTTTTAGATTTCAAAATCTCATAAGGTGTTTTCTTTAAAATTGGCCTAACCATTACTCGGTTCACAATGTAGCAAGCGGTGTTTGTGGCTTCCGCCCAAAAATATTTAGGTAAATTGTTTTCACAAAGCATGGTTCTAGCCATTTCTTGTAAAGTTTTATTTTTCCTCTCAACTAAACCATTTTGTTGAGGAGTTCGAGGAGTCGAAAAATTGTGGCTAATATCATTTTCATTTAAAAAATCTTCAAACCCTAAATTTTGAAACTCGGTTCCTTGATCACTTCTAATATGAGAAATTCTAAGTTCAAGATCATTTTGGGTTAGTTTTGAAAATGTGATGAATTTTTCTAAAGCCTCATCTTTAGTACTTAAAAATAGAACCCAAGTAAATCTAGAAAAATCATCTACAAGAACAAATGCATAAGATTTACCACCCAAGCTCATAGTCCTAATTGGCCCAAATAAATCCATATGGATAAGTTGTAAACATCTACTTGTAGAAACATCATTAATGGATTTAAAGGATGACTTATGTTGTTTACCCTTAGAGCATGCATCACAAATTTTATCGTTTGTGAACTTAATCTTGGGTAAACCTCTAACTAGATCAAGGGAAACTAGTTTTTCTAAAACACTAATGCTAACATGTCCTAGTTTCCTATGCCACAACCATGCATCATTTTCATTTTGAGCTACTAAACGTGCATGAGATGTATGTATGTCATCTAGATGCACCATGTAAATATTACCTATGCTATGACCTATGAGCATAATACTATTAGATTTAATGTCAACAATTTTGCACCAATTTTTATCAAATAAAACATTAAATCCTTTATCACACAATTGACTTATACTCAACAAGTTATGTTTAAGACCATCGACATACAAGACATTTTCAATAAGAATAGTAGAGTGATTACCTATGGAGCCAATACCTTTAATGTGGCCTTTGGAGTTGTCACCAAATGTCACCACTCCTCCACTTTTTGGCTTTAGATCCATAAATCTACTCTTGTCTCCGGTCATATGCCTCGAGCATCCACTATCAAGGTACCATGAGTTTTGACTTTGTGCTTTGGCCTTGTAGCAATGCTCCCCATACAAACAAAGATATTAAGCTTTTGTTTTTGGTACCCAAATCATTTTGGGTCCACGAGTGTTAGCTCCCATTAACTTGGTTCCCTTAGGAATCCAAGGTGACATAGCAACAATATTATTAGATTTTACAAGTTCCTTAGGAACCCATACACTTCTAATCCTTTTTGTTCTACTATGTCTAGAAAGGCTACCTTGTTTGTAGTTATTGGTCCTTTTCTTAGGTTGGTTTATTTTAGAAGATTCACTTATTTCATGCTTCACACTACCAACATTTTTAAAGGACTCTTTGAGCTTGTTAAGCTCATCTAACACCTTTTGGTGTTCACTATTACATTGAGATAAAAGATTATTAAGGTCAACAATTTCATCTTGGAAGAATTTTAACTCATCTTTCAACCCTAAAATCTTTTTCTCAAATTTTAAATTAGCTTGAGAAAGTGAGTCATTTTTATCATTTAATTCCGAAATAATTTTCTTATTCCTAATGACCGACTCCTTGTATTTCTCAACTAATTCATCATAGACCTCTTGCAACTCATCATATGCATCATTTAATTCATCATATGTAAAATCAAAAGATGATGAGTTAGAGGTTACCATGGAGGAATCTTCCTCAAGTGCCATGAGGCAAAGGTTGGCCACTTCTTGTTCGTCATCCTCCGATGACTCCTCATCACTCCAAGTAGCAAGCTTGGCTTTGAGCTTCTTCTTCTTCTCAAAGCCATTCTTCTTGAGTTGAGGGCACTCCGAACGTATGTGGTCGGGTTTATTGCACTCAAAGCAAATGATTTGATCCCTTGCTTCTTCTTTGTTTTTACCTTTTAAGTCCATCTTTCTTTGAATTTTTCTTCCCCGGTTGGACCTCATGAAGCGTGAGAATCATTTAGCTATCAAAGCCATTTCTTCTAGCTCATCCTCCTCACTAGAAGAGCTCTCCTCAAGTAATGAAGCTTTGAGAGCTATTCCCATCTTCTTCTTCTTTTCCACCTCTAGCTTCTCTACTCTTTTCTTTTCTTTCTTCTTTTCTTCTTCCCTTCATTGCTTCATAATCTCATGAGTAAGGAGAGAACCCACTATCTCATCAAGCTTTAGAGTCTTCAAATTTTTGGCATCTATGATGGCGATTCTCTTCCCATCCCAAGATTCGGGAAGTGAGTAAAGTATCTTCTGGACAAGCTTGTCTTCCGGTATAGTCTCTCCAAATCCCTTAAGCCCATTGACTATGGTTGAGAAGCGATAAAACATCTTGAACACCGTCTCATCGAGCTCCATCTTGAAATTTTCATAACTAAGATTGAGAATTCCAATCTTGGTTTCCTTGACATCGTTGGTTCCCTCATATGTGGTCTCAAGAGTATCCCAAACTTCTTTGGCACTCTCAATGGATGAAACTTTGGAATAGATGTCCGGACCGAAAGAGCAAAAGAGCATGTGAAGAGCTTTCTCATTGATTTGGATCTTCTTCCTCTCTTCTTCACTCATCTCCATCTTTTTCTTCAAAACCATCTTCCCTTCACTATCTTGCTTCAATGGAATGTAGGGGCCATCTTCAATGACATCCCAAACCAAGTAATCATTGGACTTGATGAAGAGACGCATCCGATTCTTCCAAAATGGATAGTTGTCACCATTGAAGAAATGTGGTTTTGTAGTGGATTGAGACTCATACATGCTCGAACTGGAGGTAGAAGCCATCTCTTAATTTTTGGATGATCACACTCTTCCTAAGAACTCCTCTTGTGGTTGTTAATCCTCAAAAAGGTAGGCTCTGATACCAATTGTTGAGTGGATCGAATGATCGAAATAAACCAAGAGGGGGGTGAATTAGATTTTTAAAGTTCTTGGTGGTGGAAATTACAAATTAAAAGGGTAGACAAGGAATTTTAGAGTGGTTCAAGTTCCAAATGAACTCTACATCCACTACTTTATCTTCACTAAGGATTTGCAACAATTCCACTAATTGCTCTTCCCCTTTTCTAGGCTAAGGAGGCAACCCTTACAATTTTCGGTCAAATTTTCTACCCAAAATTTGACCCAATCCTCACACAATTAAAACAAAGAAGTTGATGGATAAACAAGTATCTCTCAATACACAATATAGCCCAATTACAAGCACTCAACCCAATTGAAATGATAAGAATGAAAAATACAATTGGGGTTTCTAGACAATAATGTGATTTAGACTCAAATGCTTGGATTTGATGTTTGGATGTTTGCTTTTGGATCAATAGTTGTTGCTGGAGCTTTTAGAGGTCCCTTTATACCTTCTCATTGAATTCTAGGCGTTGTGGTTGATGCATTCATCAATAGAGTCGTTGGGAGTGTTCTCTTGCCTCCATAAATGCAGTCTGCAACCAACCGTTTCGAAACGCCCGACCCTGTTTCAAAACAGACCAAAATAGAAAGAGCCGTTGGGGTGCATTAAAGAGCTCGTATCGAAACGGGGTAAGCTTGTTTCGATACGCTAAGAAGCCGTTTCGAAACCCGTTTCGAAACATTCTTCCACTGTCAAGGCTTGTATCGAAACGGCTTGAGATCGTTTCGATACGCCTTAAAAATTTATTTAAAATAAGTTAAAAACATTCAACGGTCATATTTTTCAAATCAGATTGAATACCGTTTCGAAACACTGGATGTCGTTTCGATACGGTTTCTCAATGTTCTTAAGCCGTTTCGAAACTTGTTTCGAAACACTGGTTGACAGTGTTGAAATCGTTTCGATACCCGTTCCGAAACATAGTCTCACAGTTTCAAAACTGTTTCGAAACGCCTTAGGCCGTTTCGAAACACTGACTCGAAAAACACAGGTTTGGCTTTAAGAACACTTAGAAAACTTTTGATAAACTCAGTTTTTAACTTAGGCATATTGTTTAAAACATATAGAGAGGTTTGAGGACTTAAAAATTCGTTTTCACATTTTCAATTTAGTCCTTAGGTTCTTTAGTTATATCAAAATTAAAATATCGGTTTCACAAATTTCTTTTTTAAACGGTGCCAAATGTATGTTTTTGATATATTTTTATATAAATTTAAGATTAATATTTGATACATTGTCAGTGTAAAAAAAGTTTACACAAATATCAAGCCTAAATCTAAAATTTAAATTTCTAACTTTCAAACCTTAAAAATATAATCACAAATCTTAAATTATAAACCCTAAATTCTAACCATAAATCCTAAAATTTAAACTCTACAACCTAAATCACTAACCTCTAACACTAAACTCTAAATTTTTATATAACCCCGCTTGCAAAAACTTAATTTTCTACTACGATAATAATCCATAAATGTATATTGATTTTTTTTTCTCAAAACCACTCGTACACCTAGCTTCGTCCATGAGCTCAACCCCTTAGAACACTCATCAACACACCCAACCGCTTTTCATTTGATGAACCCCTCGCGAATCCAAACAGACTGCGTCGCTCCTCGTATGATACCCACGGTTGTATGTTTAGGATACGGATAAGATAATTATCAAGTTTTACACTTAAATCTATTTTGGTTATTAAAGTTACAAAACGTTTAATTTGCCCACTAAAGTGTAGATATTGAACATTTTTTAATATCTGAATGGTAAAAAGCTTCATCAGCACGAGAAAAATAATATACTGAGAAATGGGCTTCGTCCGACAACGGAGGAGGGAGATCAACAAGTGAGAAATCGAAAGGTTTTTACCCGCGAAATGGAGGTCAGATTCAGACTCAGGGGCAAGACGAAACCACTGGTGAAATTTGGTTCCGAACAACGACAACAGTAAATGGTGGAGTGACAAAAAACATTCAACATCTAAAGTTCAGTGATAAAAAACATTCAATGTCTAAACTTTAGTGAGTAAATTGAATGTTTTAAAACATTAATGATCAAAATAGGATTAATAGTAAAGTTTAGTGATAATTTACGTAATTTACCTTTAGGATATTGTGCTTTTTTGGTTTGTCTCTTGGTTTTTAGAGGTTGTTATCTATGTTTTTTTCTTTTCAGTTATGGGTCTCTGTTCAGCTTGTTTTGTGGTTGTGGGTTTCGATTTATTCGATATTATATTTAAAATTTTAGTTTGAACAAAACTCTCATTTGATTAAAAAAATCTTGATTTGAATAACATTTTTTTATAAATAGGGGAAGCACTTACTACACGCCTCGTTAAAAAACCTCCCTATGCCTAATGGAGGAAAAAGAGTACGTGTAGTAGCGCTCAAGTACAAAAAGGCCAAGGATAACCGAGCATAAACCTCAACCCTCATAAACCATACCCTTCTCAACACCTAAACAAGGAACACTGCTGCCTATAGCAGCAGTCATACCAAACGCCCAACCCTGTAACCAGAAGCAACTAGCAGGATCACCCAATGCCACTCAACTCGACCGGATCAGCATTCCCCCTGGCTTCCACGCGCAATCTCTCACGAATTACTAAAGGAGGTTCAAGAAACCTGTAATAGTCCAATGGCAAAACCATCGCCGACTTCGCAAGCTCATCCGCTAACCCATTCGCCTCGCGTCGCGTCCACGAGAACTTGACATCCCAATTCTGCAATAAGATCTCCGCAAGATGGCTATGCAAACTTGAAGCAATCCTCGATGGCTCCCGCAACATCAAGTCGTTATAAACATCTCTATTATCCGTCTCTATAATAACTTTAGATTCACCGACCGCCCATGCCGTCGAAAGGCCTTCATACACATCACATAATTCAGCCTCAAACACCTAACAAATACCAATTTTCTTGGAAAAGCCAAAACGCCATCGTCCATTGTCATCTCGCCCCAAGCCACCACATGGAGCGAAACCTGTCGAACTATTTCTAGCCCCATCAACATTCAGTTTAACCCAACCGGGCGGAGGCTTCCTCCACCTCACAGCAGCTCGCGTAACCAGCGGCAGCGTCCCAACATTTTCTTGCCGTATAGACGCCTGCAGTATCTCACTGCAGTAACGTTTTGCTTGCGGCAGCAGAGGCTCATGAGGGACAGAGTCCGCGCCAAACACAACCGTGTTACGACGCTTCCAGGCCAGCCACAACACAACACTAAATAGCAGATCCCATTCCCCCTGACAGTGGCCAAAACGCTATGGGGTGCTTAGATTTTTCAAGATCCACTGGTTGGTATTCAATAAAAAAAAACAGTGACCATTTCCGGTTTCACAAGCTGCAGCCATACATATTTAATTGCCATGCAATCACGGAGAACATGAGCAATATCTTCAAGCGCCGCTCCGCAAAGACTACAACTCGCATCGTTTGCGATATGGCGACGAACACGCTCCGCGTTGGTCATAATACGCCCATGACAAACCTGCCAGAGGAAGAGTTTTATCCGAGGTAAACCACGAAAGTTCGCTAAAACCTTTCAAATTGGATCCGCTATCATAGTGCTTGGAATAGCACGAACTCCATAAGCCGATCGAACCGTAAATCGCCTAGACTCTTCAAGACTCCAACCGGGCCTATCAGGAAAAGCAGACAAAGTTGGAGGTTTTACAGCTGCAATACCATATACCACGTCAGCCGGGAGAAGATCTGCAAAAGCCCACCAATTTCATTGCCCATCTTGTGTAACCATCTCCCTAACAGTAATCCTATGGTTATTATCATCCACAGCAAGGTTAAGATAGCGATTAAGAGGGCCAAATGAGTCCAACCCAAGCATCCCGCCAAAAGTCGACACGTTGTCCATTACCAATATTCCAAACAAGGTTACGGACGAGATCAAACCAAATGAGATTAATCCCCTACCAAAGACGCGAGCCCCTCCTTATCGGAAGAGTACTCGGAACACCATCTTGAATGCCATACTTACAGCGGGGAACTTGGACCCAAAGTCGATTAGGCTCCGAGATCATAATAAAGCCAAGTTTCAAAAGAAAAGCCTCATTCTGGTAGTCCATTCTCTTAAGCCCCAGGCCACCCTCAAGAATTGGAGAACAAACCATATCCCAGTTAACCGCATGAAACCCTCTGCTATCACCGCCATGGCCCCAGATAAAATTCCTAATCAGACGTTCAATCTCCATATACACATATTTTGGCAACCGAATAGACTGCATGGAATACATAGGAATAGCCGCAATGACAGACTTGGCCAAAACGATTCGACCAGCAAAGGAAAGCATTCTCGCCTTCCAACCAGACAACCTGTCAGCCACTTTTTGAATTAAATAACGATACGTTCCTTTGGTAATTCTACCATGAATTAGAGGAACACCCAGGTAACGACCAAGATCAGAGACACACTGAAAACCAAAAGCTCCACTGATATCTTCCCGGAGAGAAGAATGAATGTTATGAGAGAAGAAAATGTTAGTCTTCGAGATGCTAATTTTATGACCAGAACACTCACAGAATTCCCGCAGAACCCGGCTTACAACATCAAACTGCTCAAGAGAAGCTTCCGCAAACAAGACAAGATCATCCGCGAAGAAAAGATGAGAAATCAACGGCCCATTCCGCTTAAACCGGAACGCCTTCCAACTTCCTTGGTTCACCTCACGTTGAATAGACTGAGCTAAGCGCTCCATACACAAAACAAAGAGATAAGGTGACAGAGGATCACCCTGCCGAATCCCCCTAGAAGGCTGAAAGCTCGTCGACGGACTGCCATTCCAAAGAATTTGAGTAGATACCGTTGAAACGCAACTCATGATGAGAGACCGCAGATGAGTGGGAATATCAAGATCCGCTAGCGTATCGTCAATGAACGACCACTCAAGTCTATCGTACGCCTTCTCAAGGTCAACCTTAATCGCAAACCAGCTAGTCTTACCTTTCTTCCCACGCATGGAGTGAATAATTTCCTGGGCAACAATCACATTATCAGTAATATAACGACCAGGGACAAAGCTTGTTTGGTTCTCCGACACCCAATTAGGCAAATACGGCTTTAGCCTGTTAACCACAATTTTGCTAAGAATCTTATACACCACAGTACATAAGCCAATAGGCCTGAATTGGGTAATCGTCTCAAGAGCCTCAACTTTAGGAATAAGCACAAGAAGAGTTCTGTTAAGATCATGATCCACCACGCCAGAAGAAAAGATACGTTGAATAGTGCTACAAATCGCATCCCCAACCGTGTCCCAATTACGCTGATAAAAGGAACCATGGAACCCATCCACCCCAGGCGACTTCGTCGGGTGCATTTGTAATAGAGTCTCACGAATCACCTCCCGCAATAAAGGCCTCACCAACGCCTCTCTATCCTGATGCCCAAGTCCACAAAACTGGTCACGACAATTAAACGAGTAACCGTTAGACCCCTCAGAAGTAAAAAGATTCTCAAAGAACTCCACAGCTAACAGTTTCAAATTCTCCGGATCCGAAATCCAATTGCCATGATCATCCTTCAGGCTTAAAATAGTATTGCGCTTACGTCTTCCATTCGCAATCGCATGATAATAACTAGTATTCCGGTCACCATCTTTAATCCATTCACATCTAGCTTTCTGACGCCACATGCTTTCTTCCGTAGCAAGAATATCCTCTAATTCAAGTTTAAGCGAGCTCTCTAGATCACTAAGAGCTGTAGAGTGTCTCTGCCCCAGGGCCCTATCAATACCCCTCAGACGCGCTAAAATATGTTTCTTCTTTTTAACCATATCCCCGAAATATTAACTATTCCATTGAGATAAGACAACCCGAAGCTTTTCAATGTTCTCCTTAAGCGATAGGCAGTCCTCCCAGGAATTCTTAAGGAGAGTAGTAAAATCGGCAGAGCTTTGCCAAACAGGGATGAAACGAAAAGGCCTCTCCACCACATTCTCCACAAAAGGATCCGTACTCAGAAGAAGTGGGCGGTGATCAGAACCAATTCTATCTAAATGATTAACCAAAGTATCCGGAAAGCTATCAGACCAAGCAAGATTTATCAGACAGCGGTCAAGCCTCTCATACAAATCACCCCGCACCCAAGTGAACCGCGGACCTTTAAATTCAACTTCCTGAAGAGCATTAGCAAAAACAAAATTTTGAAAATCCTTACTAATGCAATGGCGACGAGTTCGGCCACCACGACGATCATCAAGATGTAAGATGGCATTAAAATCTCCACCAATCAGCCACGGTTGATTACCCCCAGGGTTAACCGCAATAATCTGATCCCAAAGGAATTTCCTGTACTGAACATGAGGACTGACATACACAACAGTCACAAACACAAGATTTGGCAAAGATAAACTCTGGAGATTAAAATGAATAAACTGATTGGAAATAGTAAGAATTTGAACCCTCATGTCGCCATTCCAGAGTAACCAAATACCACCACTAAAACCCTGAGCCTCCACCCGGAACGAGGACTGGAACCCCAGACAACTAATAATATGGTCCGCCCGTAAGCCGCTAGTCCGAGTTTCCAAAAGCGCAACAACCGACGGATTGGATGACAAACGAATCCTGCGAAGATGGTCATGAAAGGAGCGACTCCTTGAATATTCCAAATCAGTAAATTAACCATTAAAACAACAGAGATGGAAAGAAAAGACCTAATCAACCAACATGGTGTTGGTAAGCACGGGGTTGACCCCTCCCCCATCTCGAACCTCAGCCGAGGATTTTCCGACACTAGCTTCGGATGCTTCCTGCGGCCCACGATCACCCTGTTTGTGACTTAACCCACTCCGACAATAAAGACATAGGTGGTAACCAATCCATTTTCTTTCTCCCTCGTGCCTGCGACTTAACAAGATTTTTACTGCTTTTTTGAACACCTTGCACACACACTTTTATGGTTTTTTGTGTCGCATGGACCTTCCGTCCGTCATTGATAATAGAAATCGTGCTATGGTTTGAGCCCACATTACCACTGTTGTGCTCAACTACAGTCGGCTGCACCCCTGGAATAGTTGGCGAGATGCTCCACTCCAAATTTTGGTTACTTGAGCTTGATTTCGAAGGAATCGGCTGACCATCTAGACCCTTAACACTCACCACAGAGGGAATACTACTAGCGCCGCAACCCACTTCAACGTTCTGGGAAACAGCAGCTTCCGTCACAGCTTCCTCCACCAGTACTTGCTTCCCTTTATTTGTTCCCAACTTCGTAGAGTGAGTAGGGTCACCACGCCCACTTACATCATGACCGGACTCCAAGTTTTCAAGATCTCGAAGCACATTGAAACGAGAATGAGCATTAATATTTCCACCACTCTTACCCGAACTAACATTCTCACCCGTCTTCCGTGGCCTACGCTTCCTATTTTCAGCAATCATCCAAGGACCGTAAAGATCGACACTCTCAACATCTAAAGTAGGGCTCTTCAGAGGATCCGTTGGCTCCTTAGATTTTTCCACAATTTTGTTAGCACAGAAATCCATTGTATGCCCATACACACCACAATGGTAACAAATAAGTTGTAAACCTTCATATTCAATTTTCTGAAGAAAATTATCAATTCCGATACAGGGTAACAATGGCTTAGATAAATCAACCATGACAGCAAGACGAGCGAATTTACCTCGCTCACCAGCAACAGTGTTGTAGTCAATTTTGATAACTTTTCCAATTACCTCTGCAATACGGCGAAAGAGACTCTTTGAGTAGTATCGAAAAGGCAGGCCCGGCAACCGAACCCAAACCACAACCTGCGACGGATAAGATTTTGTGGTAGAGAAATCCCTGCTCCATGGTTGCACCGTAAGATAGCTCCCAAAAATAGTCCACGGACCCGCCGTTAGGACACGAATATAGTCCTCTTCCTTTTCCAGCTTAACCAGGAAAAAATCATTCTCTAAGTCGATCAACTGAAAGCGACCCTCTAACTGCCATAGCGACTGAATTCTATTCCAGAGAACGCGATAACTGATAGAACGACCAAGCAAACGAACAACCAGCGCCTTCTCCATGGTGCGATCAACTAATTCATGAACTCTCTCGGAAAATTTAATAGTCGGATAAGGTCCACCATGGCTAATGGTAACGTCCTCATCACGCACAATTAGTTCCGCCTCAGCGACACTTGAGAATGTCGGTCCCTTACTCTCACTAGAGCCCTTTAGTACGTTAGCATAAGACTTCGACGACACCGACACGGTAGGCGAGTCATCAACAACCATGTTAGCATCAACAGTCCCTGCATTTGCGCATCCAGCATCATCAAACATCGGATTACCAACGACCTTCATACCATTCTGTACCATCACGTCCACCCGCTGTTTGCCGTCCAAGCCAATATCCAATACCCCATTGCCAATAGCCCCCACAGCCCCACCAATCGCATGCAGTGAAGAGACAATGGGCGACAACCCTGAATCACAAGCGCACCAGCCACTAAACCTAACGACATCGACGCGTCAGTCCCCGCCTCATGGCCTATCCCACCCTTCACGGTGAGAACACCTATGTCAATCCCAGGAGGACGCCCCCCCCCCGAATCCGAGAATCCCAGCGACGCCGGCGAAGCCCCGCCCACGTTAGGGTTCTGGTTCTCAGCGCCAGTCTTAACTTTCGACTTTCTCGGAGTCATAACCTAGGGTTCTTTTGATTTGAATGACATTAATTAAATAATATAGCTCCTTCATACTTATAGCTGTTGAATTGTTATTATTTATTTTGAATGATGTTTGAGAATTAAATTTAAAGAAAATCTTGATTGAGAATTCATATAATATTTTTGATAAAAAAGTCATAATATTTATGAATAATATAACTTGAATTTTATCATTGAACAAATACACCAAAAAGACTATTATTATTAAAATCCATTAACAAACAAGAATAGTTTTGAATAAAATTTTATATAAAATTATTAAGAAATAAGATTAGAGTAAGAAGTTGAAAATGGAACCTAGAGTTGATATTTCTAGCTTTACTTTTCTTAGATAAGACATGAGTGAAAGGAACCGCACAACTACGATTACCATGTTCATTTTATGAGTGATTGGAGTTTTCCCAATTTTCCAGTTTGAAAAAAAAAACATATGTTCTAAAAAAGACAAGAATTTTCATATAAGAAATCTAAAAATAATACGTGCACTACTACAATGAGGATGTTTGCTTTGCGTTGTTCATTCTTCAAGTTTATCCTTTGTTTCAGAAATGGATTGAGTACATAAAATACTTTGCCAGATGTGCACAAATGGATCTTTTCTCCTTGGTCTTAAGAAAAAAGTATGATACGAGACCGGGTTTTTAGTTCTAAAGAAACCTAATGTGTGCACAAAGCTTTGAAGTCTATGCAACTTGAGATGTTTAACCATGAAAGCTGTGGTTGCATTACAATCACCGCAAGACTTAATATTCATAGACGTTTTGATTATTCGAATGCCACAAGACTCAATTAGTATTGAAAATTGTTTGTATAATATTGATTCTTCACAAAGATTTGAGTTTAGGTGTATTGAATAAACTAAACCTAACAAGTGGTCTCAGTAGAAAAGATAATAATATTCATCTTAAAAGAACCGAATTAGTTGTCTGCTCCAAAAGTTTAAAATGCTAAGAAGGACAGCTTTTATGAGATGAAGGCGTCCTCCATAACTGATTTTTTTATTCGACCACAAGTTGAGCTTGCCCTTAATTTTCTCTACCAACGCAGAACAATCCTTCTCTGTGAGCTTACGAATGTGAACTATCAAAATTTTACTTTTTAGTTGTTTTTTGGATTTTTACCGCAACAACACCATTATTATATTTATCATATTATTAATAAACGAAGTTAAAAAATTATTAATCTAACCAAATATTCTAATGAAAAAGTTGAATGATTTAGCATTGCTTTTTAAAAATTACTTTAAAAAGTGTTGTTAGAAAGTGATTTTGAAAAGTTACTTATAAGATTTTAGTGCTTGACATTGCCATTAAAAAGTACTTTTGAAAAGATAAAATATTCATTTTTTGAGTTAAATAATCAAGGGTAAAAAATAACTTGATCCTCAAAAGTGACTTCCAACCCCAAAAAATAAAATATTTCGCTTTTGAGGTTGAGTAGAAAATCACTTTTTCAACCATTGTATTTGTTATTGTTTACAAGTAGAAAACTTTTTTTTAAGTAAAAGTTCTTTTTTAAACCATGCGAAAGGGGTGTAAAATTTAAAATAGAGAATTGAAGAATATAAAATTCTCAATTAATCGAACATGGTTTTGCATACACCTATCTACACTAGGTTGGGATGTAATTCATTAATGTCATGAACATAACAATTTCAGCGTTGACTCTAAGGATGATAATATAATTCGAATTCGATCTGAAGAAAAATATTCGATTTAAATATGATTAAAAAAATTATGAATCCGAATACGAAAAAAGGGTCCGAGTCCTAATAGGAGGTGGATCGAATGTGAATATTGTCATGATCCGGTACGAATCTGATCCAAATCAATATTCGAATCGAGTCCGATCCATATATGAATCCGTATAAAAACATTTAAAACTCTTAAATTTAAAAATATATAGATATATATTGAAATCTTAATTAAGTTGAATTGAGATTTAAAAACTTCATTGTTGTAAGAGGAACATAATATCAATTTTGAATCCAAAAACTAATATATAATGTTGTATAAGCAAAGATATTGAATTATTTTTTGTGAGTGTGTCGTAATCTAACTATTGTAAATCCAATTGTTTTTTCCCCCTTAAACATTCAGAAAAACAAGAGTAAAAATGAATTATTGGGTCCAATACGGCTGTTAGGCGTGTTAGTGTTAGTGTGCGTTTTATGTTTTAGATCTTGCGTTTTTGTAAATATGCGTTTTATGTGTTTTATATTTTACAGTGCTGCGTTTTGTATTTGTCTTTTAAGTCTCTGATGGTTGTTAGAGTCAGTCGAGAAACGGTTTAGGTGTTTGTTAGGAATTCGTTTCTCTCAACTGATTTCAACAACCCAACTTCTTTGTATAAATCTCAGCCGGCTTTCATTTTGAAAGTATTACGGTTTCATTAATAAAATTTACAGAGAGTGCCGCCTCTCTTTCACCCAATTAGTTTCTTTCTTCATCTTCCTCAATTTCGTTTTTCCTCCATTGTTTCAATTCTTAACTGGTTTAAAGCTTCATTCTCGTTTCCTCACAAGGCGACATGCACACAGCACAAAACAATTTTGGTTCTTTCTTAAAGCATCGTCTACTTTTGTCTTATCACTTATGTAGTGTATATACACTTTTAACAGAGTATTCTTGAGATTGTGTAAAATTCGGGATTATTTCTGCGAATATGTTACTTTTATTTAAGTTGAAATTTGATACTCGTGTCACTAAATTTGAAGGTGTGATTAAAATACAATGATTTTGGAGTCCTCCAACTCCAATGTGTATTTTCTTCCTCGCTTTTTCTTGTATCCTAACAGCCCAAAGGAGACAGCAGAACCCATTCCATGTACCATGACCAGCCCAAAAACACAATGGAGTTGGAGTTGGAGACAGCAGAATTGACAACCGAGTACTGGAAGCTGAGCAAATATGAGGTCAAATTTTTTATGGAAGCTCTTCAAGTTGGTACATTTCAGAAGTTTTTGTTGCTGGTTGCGAGGCAAAAGAGAAAGCAACTGAGCTTTTGAAATTATGAATCGGAACTCAACATTATTTATTAATATATAAAACGAAGGCCTGGTTTAGACATAAACTTCTAGTCAGAAACGGAGTGATGAAAAACATCCCAACATCCTCAAATTTGAAACCAATAAGAATTTCCTCAAAAAAAAAAAAGAGATTGATTTATCAATCACAAACCCAAACAGTGGGATTCCAAAGTAGGACCCTTACTCGTATGCAGACAAAACGTGCTCAAATTCAAAGGACGCCATGAAGTATTCTTCAGCTCCGCATTGATTTGTTTTTCTACGTACACAAACTCAAATACCATATTGCTAATGTTATATAACTCCAATCCTCAACTTAAGTTGAATGATGAACTCTTATTTGACACTACGTTAAATTTAAAATTTTACTACTAATTTATTTATATACACCATGTATATACAAAGACTAAAAGAGGTAGTTTAAAATTATATATATATTGAGATTCATATGTGAGCACTGAAATGAAAATGAAGTGGGAACCAACTAGTTTTAAACCATGCATGCTTTATCTGAAGATGCTTGGTATATAGTGCTTGTGGAATATAACAAGTAGAAACACAAAATAGAAAAAATAGGAGAGTAAAACATATTAAAGCAAGAGATTAGAAGGAATTAGAGATAGTAGATCAGATAGAAGCATAAGAACAGAGGAACAACAGATAAGAAAACAAACTAAATTTCATTCATTTCTCCCGTCTGTAAACCCTACAAGGTTAGAATTTTAACCCTAAAAATAAAACGACACAGTATAAACTATTACTAAAACGCCATTGTTTTATTTAACGACAATTGGCGAGTAACAATACTCTCTTCCACTAAAAGGGTCTTATCCTCAAGGATTAAAAGAGACTCACTTTTGCCCTTGAATTTGATTCAATGATCATGTCTCCTTCCATAGCATCCCTACGGTCTATAAATTCTTCTTTATCCTCAACTTGGGTGAATCCTCCATTAACATTTGATATAGTTGGGATTGAGTGCAGCGATGCCCCCAATGTGTATTTAGTAGAACACCAGAAGCATAATCCCTTTTTTCGAAGATCTTCAATTTCAGCTTGTGAGAACTGGCTGCTAAAACTATTAATCTTTTGTTGATTCATTATCTTCGAAGAAGAATTCTGTCCTTAAGGACTTGCCACTGCACTGGCAGTTTTAGAGATGAAATTGCTTATCATTGGAGCTCAGGTAGACTGATCAACATTCAATTCAGAATCCATTGAGGTGGGTGTTGATTTAGGACTAAACTTTAGAACAGAAGGATTATCGTGAGCGCCATATAATATTGTCTCCAAGTGTCGAGCCTTGTGAAAGACATCTAACAAGGTACGAGATTTAAACAATTTCAACCGTTTGCCGATATCCTCTTTCAGTTTACTCACAAAAACACTCAATGCATAATTCTCTAGTAACTGAAGCTGATTTAAAATACTAATAAAATTCTCGTAATATTGTTCAACGGTTCCTACTTGAGTTAATGTCACCAATTCAGCCATAGGATCGTCAAATTCATTGGGGGAGAAATCTATCTCGCATGAGTCTCAAATATTCATTCCGTAGTAAGTTGTCTATTCCCCCTACATTCCTAACCGTCAAATGGTGTCATTTTAAAGTCTTGCCATCCAAATTCAGCATAACTAATCTAATTTTAGAGTTTTTTAGGAATGATTCAGCCTTAAAAATTTGCTCTAATTTAAACCACTAATATAAATTTTTAGGACTGATTATGTAAAATCGTCACTATATGTTTGATGCCAAAATTTTCCTCTAAAAAATTTTGATTGGAAACATTTCAATAACGTTTAAACAAAGCGGTGACGATGCAAAATCGTCCCAAAATAAAAATTTATATTAGTGACGAATTATTATCATTACAATTCAATTTGAATTGGTGGCGTTGTAAATTTATCATTGATACACTTTATTCCTGTCAATTTTATTCATCATATTTTATAAGACATAAAAGGCGACGTTATATTTGTGTCATAAAAAATAAGTTTAACGTGACGAAAACAACTATTTGTCACCCATTGTTTTATCTCCTATGTATTATATGACGATTTTAAATGATATCATAGAATTATATCACTTAATGTTTGACGTCAAGAATTAATACAAAATAGTTGGTGGAAAAATTTTACAGTAACACCTCAATTGCGTTACTAATTCAAAATTTTATTTATGATAATTTTTTAAAAGTTTTGAGTTTTAAACTCATAATTTTAATAATTTCTGCTAGTGTTTTTAAAGTTATCTATCACATGTATATTTGTATTTATTTTTTATTTAGTTTAGTATAAATATTTATATTTTATTATAGTTGACGATTCTAATATATCTAATTACATTTTAATTTTTTAGTAGTTCATACTTCTTACTTCTTAGTGTGTTTAGAAGTAAAGACATAAGGGATTCTATGATTAAAGTGGAAAAGTTTTGTTTGTAATTTTGATTTGTTGATAGGCTTGAGATCATGGTAGCCCACCATTGATCCCGACAGAGTATGGGGGCTTCGTCCCGTGATACGGACCGACCACCCAACCCTTTTCTTGTCATTACACATTTATATATCTAGATTTTTCTTGAGTGATGATACTTTAAATGATATTTTAATAATTATTATTTTAAAATAAATTATATAATATAATATAATATAAAATTAATATAATTAAATTATATAGCGAGTTATGTATTTAATAATAAAAAAATAGTAATAAATTTTATTATTAATATTTAAAATCATAATATTATATTAATAATACTTTAAATATTTTAATAATTTTTTAAACTGAATATTTTAACATAACTGTAGGTTTTGTTTTGTTCCTCTCTTCTTCATCCCGTTAAACTAACCACATCCTCTAAACTTAAATTTTCAAAGCTTCACAATAGAGACGTCGCGCCGGACGATCGGCAACAAGGAACTCTTCATACCTCCATTGATTTTTGTCATTGTTGATAATGGAGTTTACAGGTCTAGTTTTTTCGATTCCGCTAATTTTAAGTTCTTAAAATCTCTAGGGCTTCGTTCCATTATGTGAGTCACTAATCCATAGTTTCTGTTGCTGTGTATCGAAAATGTAAATTTTTAATTTTTAATTTTTAAATTTCTTTTTATGTAGAAATCTTTTCCCTGAGACCTATTCGGAAGCAAACGGTTAGTTCTTAAAGGCTAATAAAATCAGACTTTTCCAATTTCATGATCATGTTTGGTAAAGAGAAGTTTGGGCAAAAATTAGATGTTTGACCAGTCAAATTCGTTAATATTGTTGTTTGGTGAACAACGGATTGAAAGAGCGGATTGAGGTGAAACTGTTAATTTTGAAAAAGCTCATAATAAGAGCTTTTTGATATTAGAAGTTTGATATTAGAGTTGTAAAGACTTTTTTACCCTTATCAGTTACCAAAAATCTCAAAATAACCTAAATTAAATATTTTCTCACCCTATTTATAAGCTAATCATATTTACTTTTTTCTTTTTATTATCACATATTTATATGTGTATTTAAATTTATTAATTAATTATATTAAAATAATTATATAAATAATAAATTAATATATAAATCATTCGAATATGTTTAGAAAAGTTATATTAAAATAATTTTATAGATCTAATTAATATTAATTAGATATAAAATATTAATAACTAATAAACTATTCAAATAAGTATTGAATATAACCATGTCCTTAAATGTCATTTTGCTTATTTAAATAATCTAACAGCTATCAGTTATCAGTTAATTTTACCAAACACTTTTATACAATCAGCTAATACAATTCGATAGTCAAATCAGCTAATACAATCTGCTCTCAGCTATCAGCTAAAGTAATCCGCTATCAACTATCTGTTATCCGTTAATTGCCAAACAAGACCGATATCAATGGAGGAAAGGTATGCAATTCATTTTAAGTGTTTTTGGCTTAATTCTCTCACTTAATTATTTATCACCATGATCGTATCTCAAGGT
Source organism: Hibiscus trionum (assembly GCA_030270665.1). NCBI lineage: Eukaryota > Viridiplantae > Streptophyta > Magnoliopsida > Malvales > Malvaceae > Hibiscus > Hibiscus trionum. The sequence goes on along the minus strand of BSYR01000024.1, from coordinate 12,909,793 downwards.
TAATTTTTTAATTATGGGTTGTTACCAGTTCCATTTATTGAAATGGACATATAAAATAGTTGTTCATAAGCTGAAAATCAAAATATTAATTTTTACAGTCAGTCTTGTTTTCTATATATCCGTATATTATTTTATATCGTAAATATAAGATGCTAGAATCCTTTTGAAAAATGAAATTGCTAGCAAAGTAGCGTCCTTCCTTGCATTATCACCATAACAACAGTTTCTGCTCAACTATTTTCCCTTTCCTAGCGGTGGTAACGAGAACTTGTTCTTATTGAAATTTAAGGTTTGACATACATGATTGGATCAAATATCGATCTTATGTGTATTGCCTGAGGCAAGAAACTCCTCAACAATTTAGTTGCCGGTCATGGTGAAGGCTAGTTATGATGCGCCTTGCCTCATTGTTACTGCTGAAGATGATTTGGATTCATTTCTAATGGCTATACAAATTCTACCAGATTAAGTCATCAAGTTGGCAAGAATATGGGATAGACACACCTATACTTATATTACGGTCAAATTCTTTCTTTTACCATTTAAGTTTTATTATATTAGGAATAAAAAAAATTAGGTTGACAATTTTGATTGTTTTACATTTATTGTTTGGTAGGAAATGAATTATATGAGATTTTAGAATAATGTAAATATTTTTGAAGAATAGTACTGTAATTTTTTTTATCATTTTATATGAAAATAATTATGTCATTTTTATTTTTTATAATTTTGCTTCTATCAATAATAATTTCATTGCATTATTGGTAATAATCTTAATATAATTAATAACAATATAGTCTAATTAAGTGATAGAATTGGCAATACGTTAAGATTTTAAATTGGAAGTTAATAAAAAAATAATGTCATTATTTTAGTATTTTGGGTGATGATATATTATGTCACTAAAAAAGTGACGATGTCGTTTTCGTCACCTACAGGTTGAAGTTAATGTAGTATTTGTGATGATAACAATGATCAATAATGATATTTTATATAATTTGCTGACGTAATTAGTTGTCATCGAATATAAATTATTAAGTGACGTCATGTATTATCGTCATTCATGATACTATTAAGTGACGATATACTATGTCAATAACAATGTGACGATATTATTTTTGTCACTTATACAATGATTTTTTTGTATTATTGGTGACGATATAAATGGTCAATGACAAAATTTTATATCATTTGTTGACGTAAATAACCATCACTGAATACAAGTTATAAGGCGACGTCACACATTAACGTCACTATATTCTCGACAATACGAGACGAAAATAAGTACATCGTCACGCTAGACATTTAGCGACGCACCTAGCGTGACAAACGTCGTAACATCAAGTTTTACGTCACAACATACAAATAGTGACGTAACTGTAAGTTTTCGTGATAATATTTTAGATGTTACTAATAAACAAATTTATTGTAGTGACTATTACGAAAACAACACCATTTTATTTAACGACAATTGACCAGTAACATGGCTCAGAATAATTATATATGTATATATGTATGCACTAAAAGTAATCTGTTTAGCAAAAAAGATACAACAATTAAGAAAAAATCACTTCTAATTATAGTTGTAATTATTTAAATTCACTTCTAATTATAGTTGTAATTATTTAAATTCACTTCTAATATATTTTTTAGATTGTTTTTTAACACTTGTATTAGTAGATTACTAAAATTAAGACTCTTCTGATATTTGTGTGGCATGTCGTTTGGGTAAAAATCACAAAATGCCTTTTGCTGATTCTAACACTACCTATACTGAACCATTTGCTCTTGTATACACGGATCTTTGGGGACCAGCTCACATAACATCTAATGGCTTCTCCTATTACATTTCATTTGTCGATGCTTACTCTCGCCATTGTTGGATCTACCTACTTAAATCTAAGAGCCAAGCTATACAAGCTTTTACATTGTTTCAGTCAATGGTGAAAACACAATTTGATACACAAATCAAGGCAGTCCAGAGTGACTGGGGTGGTGAGTATAGGGTGTTATCTCAAGAGCTAGCAAAGTTGGGCATCTCTCACCGTCTCACACGCCCTCACACCTCTGAGCAAAACGGTGTCGTAGATTGTAAGCACAGGCACATTGTTTAGTTAGCTCTAGTGTTACTTGCTCAAGCCTCTTTGCCCTTTCGTCATTGGGCTTATGCTATCCGTACTGCTGTACATCTAATTAACAGGCTTCCATCAGCAGTTTTACAGGGTAACTCTCCATTTGAAAGATTGTATGGCAAGCAACCAGATTACTTTGCACTGAGGGTATTTGGGTGTAGGTGCTTTCCTCACCTACGTCCATATCAAAGGCACAAGCTAAGTTTTAGGTCTCAACCTTGCACTTTTTTGGGGTACAACATCCAACACAAAGGGTATGATTGTTTGGCACCTGATGGACGAGTGTATGTATCACGACATGTGATCTACTTGATGCATGCTTTGCTAGCTCGAAGGTAGATACCACCATCAAGAAAAATGCTAATGGCTCAGTGCAACGCTACAAGGCTCGTCTTGTAGCCAAAGGGTTCTCTCAAGTGCCAGGCCAAGACTTCCAGGACACGTTCAGCCCAGTTGTCAAAGCTACCACCATCAATGTGGTCATCTCTTTAGTTGTTCGACATGGCTGGAACTTGAGGCAGGTCGATGTAAACAATGCATTCTTGAATGGAGACTTGTCTGAGGATGTCTACATGCAACAACCACTAGGATTTCAGCAGACAACATCAGATGGCACGCCACTTGTATGTAAATTAAAAAAGGCACTCTACGGCCTTCGACAAGCCCCGAGAAACTGGTTTGCAAAGCTTAGAGATTATCTACTTGATGCAGGCTTTGCTAGCTCGAAGGTAGATACTTCCATGTTTGTCAAGAGTGATCAGAATTCAGTGACATATGTAATTGTATATGTTGATGACATTGTTGTTACAGGAAGCTCCAATACAGACATTGAAGAGGTGGTTCGATGTTTGGGTACTAGGTTCTCACTCAAGGATCTAGGCCAACTACACTTCTTCCTTGGCATAGAAGTAAGATATGAAGCAGGGTCTATTGTCTTGAGTTAGAAGAAATACCTTATTGAGTTGCTCTCAAAAGCTCGAATGCTTGATGCAAACCCTACACCCACACCAATGATCACCTCATTAAAGCTAACCCAATCAGCTGGCAGTCCTCTACAAGATCCCAAAGAATATAGAAGCCTAGTTGGTGCACTATTGTATGCTTGCCACACTCGCCCAGATATTGTGTTTGCTGTGAACAAGCTTGCTCAGTTTATGCATTCTCCATGTGAACAGTATATGGTGGCTCTTAAACGTGTGCTTCGTTACCTCAATGGAACATTGGATCGAGGCCTTGTCTTCTCATCTTCTGCTGAACCTTGTCAAGTTATTGCCTTTGTAGATGCAGATTGGGGAGGAAACATGGATGATAGACGATCAATCTCAGGAAATTGTGTATTTGTAGGAGGCAACTTAGTTCTATGGATATCCAAGAAACAGAAAACAGTGTCAAGGTCAACCACAGAGGCAGAATACCGCAGCTTAGCTGATGCTGCATCAGAGGTAACTTGGATACAAACTCTTCTCCTCGAAATGAAGATACAGTTGAACTCAATCCCAATTATTTGGAGTGATAATTCAAGTGCCAAAGCGATGAGTGACAATCCTGTGTATCATTCGAAGACCAAGCACGTGGAGCTTGATGTCCACTTCGTTCGCGAAAAGGTGGCAGCAAAACAGTTACAAGTGAACTACGTACCTGCAGAATATCAGTTAGCCGATGGTCTCACCAAACCGTTATCCAAGGAATATTTCAACAGCTTTCGACGTCGATTACGGGTGCTGAATGATGAAGAAATTCGAAGTGAAGGAAAGTAGAGAGGATGTTGAAGAATAATGTAGAAGATTACAATTGTGTGTACAACAGCCTTTGTGAAACAAATATTTTAATTTTGATATAACTAAAAACCTAAGGACTAAATTGAAAATGTCAAAACGAATTTTAAGTCCTCAAAACATCCCCATATAATTTTAAGATTATGCCAAAGTTAAAAACAAAGTTTTTTAAATATTTTTCTAAGTGTTTAAAGCCAAAACAGTGATTTTCAAGTCCCTGTTTCGAAACGGCCTAAGGCGTTTCGAAACGTTTTCATCACTGCCAACCCCTGTTCCGAAACGTGTATCGAAACGGCTTTAGAACACTTACACTCGTTTCGAAACGGTCTCATACGTTTCGAAACAGTTCTTCAATTTTGATTTGAAAAACTATAACGGTTGTTATATTATTTAACCTATTTTTCAAAGATAAATAGGGTGTTTCGAAACGGGCTAAGACTGTTTCGAAACGACCCTTGACAGTAGCAAAACCTTTCGAAACGAGGCCAAGAGTTTCGAAACTGTTCTTCAGTTTAAATTGAAAATATAACCGTTGAAATTGTTTTTAACTGATTTTCTAAAAACCGTTAGGGTGTTTCGAAACGGGATAAGACTGTTTCGAAACGATCCTTGACAGTGGCAAAAGTGTTTCAAAACGGCTCTAAGGCGTTTCGAAACGGGCTCTTAAATGCACCCCAACGGCTCTTTCTATTTTAGTCTGTTCCGAAACAGGTACCCCGCGTTTCGAAACGGGTTGTTGCAGACTGCATTTATGGAGGTGAGATAACATCCCCAACGGCTCTATTGATGAGTGCAACAACCACAACGTCTAGAAATCAATGAGAAGGTATAAAAGGGACCTCTAAAAGCTCCAGCAACAACTATTGATCCAAAAAGCAAACATCCAAACATCAAATCCAAGCAATTGTGCAAAAATCCCATTTTGTCTAGAAACCCCAATTGTATTTTTCATTCATATCTTGTTCAATTGGGTTGAGTGCTTGTAATTGGGCTATCATTTGTATTGAGAGATACCTTATTAGCCAACAAATTTCTTTGTTCACTTGTGTGAGGATTGGGTTGATTTTTGGGTAGAAAAATCAACCTAAATTGTAAGGGTTGCCTCCTTAGCCTAGAAAAGGGGAAGAGCAATTAGTGGAATTGTTGCAAATCCTTAGTGAAGCTAAGGTAGTGGATGTAGAGTTCATTTGGAACTTGAACCACTCTAAATCCCTTGTCTATTATTTTTAATTTGCAATTTCCACCACAAAACCTTTAAATTTCCAATTCACCCCCCTTTTGGTTTATATCGATCTTGCGATCCACTCAACAATTGGTATCAGAGCCTACCTCTTTGAGGATTAACAACCACAAGAGGAGTTCCTTGGAAGAGTGTGATCATCATATATCAAGAGATGGCTTCAACCTCCGGTTCGGGCATGTACGAGTCATAATCCACTACAAAGCCTCATTTCTTCAACGGTGATAACTATTCTTTTTGGAATAATAGAATGCGTCTCTTCATCAAGTCAAATGACTATCTAGTGTGGGATGTCATTGAAGATGAGTCATATATTCCATTGAAGCAAGATGGTGAAGGCAAGATGGTTTTGAAGAAGAAAGTGGAGATGAGTGAAGAGGAGAGGAAAAAGATTCAAGTCAATGATAAAGCTCTCCACATGCTATTTTGTTCTTTCGGTCTGGACATCTATTCAAAGGTCTCATCAATCGAAAGTGCCAAAGAAGTGTGGGACACTCTCGAGACTACTTATGAAGGCACCAACTGTAAAACCTATGTTTGATTTTGATATAACTAGATCTTTAAGGATCAAATTGAAGAACTTAAAATTGTTTGTACAAATCCCTTAATAAGTTTTTAAAACTCCAAAGACTTGAAACTGATTTATTAGAACTAAAACTCAAATATTTTCTAAGTGTTCCAAGGCAAAAATATTGAAAAACGTCAATCAGTATCGATACCCATCAAGGAGTATCGATACCTTTTTAGCAAAGTTTGCCACTGTCGGAACGCGTATCGATACGGCAAACCCTAGTATCGATACGCTCTGAAATCAGTATCGATACGGATCAACCAGTATCGATACCATTTTATAATTATTAATTTAAAAGTCGGTTTAAAAATATAACCGTTGAGATTTTTAAACGGTCACTAAACCAGTATCGATACCCCTAACCATAGTATCGATACCACTTTTTACAGTGAGCTAAGTCGAGAAAAAGGTATCGATACAGCCTGTGCTGTTTCGATACCCAGTACCGATACGCTAAGAACGCGTATCGATACCCCTTTATTATTTGTACACAACGGCTATTTTCTTGTGAGACAGGTATCGATACCCCACTATAGAGTATCGATACGCATAGCTGGAAAAGTGCAAGAAAGTGGAGAAAAAGCTTTCCAACGGCTCCAAAATTAAAGCTAACGCCCACAACGGTTGGAAATCATCAAGATGGTATAAAAAGAGTCCAAGAAGCTCCAGCAACATACAATTGAACCTCAAGAAGATATCAAAACATCAAATCCAAGCATTTGTGCAAAAATCCTACTTTGTCTAGAAACCCCAATTGTATCCTTCATTTCTATTTTGTTCAATTGGGTTGAGTGCTTGATATTGGGCTATCATTTGTATTGAGAGATATCTTATTAGCCACCAAATTTCTTTGTTCTTTTGTGTGAGGATTGGGTTAATTTTTGGGAAGAAAAATTAACCGAAATTGTAAAGGTTGCCTCCTTGTCCTAGAAAAAGGGGACGAACAATTTAGTGGAAATTGTTGCAAATCCTTGGTGAGACTAAGGTAGTGGATGTAGAGTTCGGTTGGTGAACTTGAACCACTCTAAATTCCCGTGTCAATATTTTTAAGTTGCAATTTCCTTTACAACATCGTTAAAATTCCAATTCACCCCCCTCTTGGTTATTATCATTCGTGTGGTCCACTCAACAATTGGCATCAGAGCTTAACTCTTTGAGGATTAACAACCACAAGAGGAGATCCTTGGAAGAAGTGTGATCATCATCAAAATATCAAGAGATGGCTTCAACCTCCGCTCCCGGCATGTACGACTCACAATCCACCACAAAGCCTCCTTTCTTCAATGGTGAGAACTACTCCTTTTGGAAAAATAAAATGCGTCTATTCATTAAATCAAGTGACTATCTTGTATGGGATGTCATTGAGGATGGACCATATATTCCATTGAAGCAAGATAATGAAGGCAAAATGGTGCTAAAAAGGAGAACGGAAATGAGTGAAGAGGAAAGAAAAAAGATTCAAGTAAATGACAAAGCTCTTCACATGCTATTTTGTGCTTTCGGTCCGGACATCTACTCAAAGGTCTCATCAATTGAAAGTGCCAAAGAAGTGTGGGACACTCTTGAAACCACCTATGAAGGCACCAACGATGTCAAAGAAACTAAGATTGGAATTCTCAATCTTAGTTATGAAAATTTCAAGATGGAATTCGATGAGACGGTGTCAAAGATGTTTGATCGGTTCTCCACAATTGTAAATGGTTTAAAGGGATATGGAGAAGTAATACCGGAAGACAAGCTTGTCCGAAAGCTACTCTATTCACTTCCCGAATCTTGGGATGGGAAGAGAACCGCTATCATAGAAGCAAAGAATTTAAAAACTCTAAAGCTTGATGAACTTGTAGGCTCTCTCCTTACTCACGAGATCATGAAGCAAGGAAGGGAAGATGAGAAAAAGAAAGAAGAAAAAAGAATGGAGAAGCTTGAAGGGGAGAAAAAGAAGAAAATGGGAATAGCTCTCAAGGCTAAAACTTCCCAACTTGATGAAAGTTCATCTAGTGATGAGGATGAGCTCGAAGAATTGGCTATGATAGCCAAACGATTCTCACGCCTTATGAGGTCCAACCGAGGAAGAAAAATCCAAAGGAAGATGGACTTTAAAAGCAAGAACAAAGAAGAAGGAAGGGATCCACTCACTTGCTTCGAGTGCAAACAACCCGGCCACATACGTTCGGAGTGCCCTCAACTCAAGAAGAAGGGCTTTGAGAAGAGGAAAAAGCTCAAAGCCAAGCTTGCTACTTGGAGTGATGAGGAGTCATCGGAGGATGACGAACAAGAAGTGGCGAACCTTTGCCTCATGGCACTTGAGGAAGATTCCTCCTTGGTAACCTCTAACTCATCTACTTTAGATTTTTCATATGAAGAATTAAATGATGCTTATGATGAGTTACAAGAGGTATATGATGAATTAGTTGAGAAGTATAAGGAGTCGGTTATTAGAAATAAAAATATTATCCTAGAATTAAATGAGAAAAATGACTCACTTACTCAAACTAATTCTAAATTTGAGAAAAAGATATTAGGATTAAAAGATGAACTTAAATTGTTTCAAGATGAAAATGTTGATCTTAATAATTCTTTATCTCAAAATAAACGTGAACACCAAAAGGTGTTGAGTGAGCTAAATGAGCTCAAAAAGTCTTTAAAAAATGTTGGTAGTGTCAAGCATGAAGTAGGAGAATCCTCTAGAGCACACCAACCCAAGAAAAAGACTAACTACTACAAACAAGGTAACTATCCTAGACATAGTAAAGTTAAAAGAATTAGAAATGTATGGGTTCCTAAGGAACTTGTTAAATCTAATAATATTATTGCTATGTCACCTTGGATTCCTAAGGGAACCAAAGTTTTAGGAACTAACACACATGGACCCAAAATGATTTGGGTACCAAAAACAAAAGTTTAAATATCTTTGTTTGTAGGGGGAGCATTGCTACAAGGCCAAAGCACAAAGTCAAAACTCATGGTACCTTGATAGTGGATGCTCGAGACACATGACCGGAGACAAGAGTCGACTCATGGATCTAAAGCCAAAAAGTGGAGGAGTAGTAACATTTGGTGACAACTCCAAAGGCCACATTGAAGGTATTGGCTCCATAGGTAATCACTCTACTACTCTCATTGAAAATGTTTTATATGTCAATGGTCTTAAACATAATTTATTGAGCATAAGTCAACTATGTGATAAAGGTTTTAATGTTCTGTTTGATAAAACCGGTTGTAAAATTGTAGACATTAAAACTAATAATATTATGCTCATAGGTCATCGCATAGGGAATATATACATGGTGCATCTAGATGACATTCATACATCTCATGCATGCTTAGTTGCTCAAAATGAAAATGATGCATGGTTGTGGCATAGGAAGCTAGGACATGCTAGCACAAGTGTTTTAGAAAAACTAATCTCTCTAAATCTAGTCAAAGGTTTACCCAAGATAAAATTTTCGAACGATAAAATTTGTGATGCATGCTCAAAGGGTAAACAACATAGATCTTCTTTTAAATCCATTAATGACATTTCTACTAGTAGATGTTTACAACTAATCCACATGGATTTATTTGGGCCAATTAGGACTATGAGCTTGGGTGGCAAATCATATGCTTTTGTACTAGTTGATGATTTTTCTAGATTCACTTGGGTTCTCTTTTTAAGTACTAAGGATGAGGCTTTGGAAAAATTCATCACATTTTCAAAATTAATTCAAAATGATCTTGAACTTAAAATTTCACATATTAGAAGTGATCATGGAACCGAATTTCAAAATTTAGGATTTGAAGATTTTTTAAATGAAAATGGTATTAGCCATAATTTTTCAGCTCCTCGAACTCCTCAACAAAATGGGGTAGTTGAGAGGAAAAATAGAACTTTACAAGAAATGGCTAGAACTATGCTTTGCGAAAATAATTTACCAAAATATTTTTGGGCGGAAGCCACAAACACAGCTTGTTATATTATAAATCGAGTAACTATTAGGCCGATTTTAAAGAAAACACCTTATGAGATTTTAAAATCTAAAAAGCCTAATATTAGCTACTTCCACCCTTTTGGATGTAAATGTTTTGTTTTAAATAATGGAAAAGATAATTTAGGTAAATTTGATGCAAAAAGTGATGAAGCTATTTTTATAGGTTACTCTTTAACCTCTAAAGCCTATCGAGTATTTAACAAAAGAACTTTGGTTGTAGAAGAATCTATACATGTTGTATTCGATGATAATCCCCTTCCTAGGAAGGATTCTTGTGATGATGATGATGTAGGAATCATAAATACCTTTGATGGAGGTGAAACTTCAAAGAAGGATGAGATTCAACCTAAAGAAGAAGACACACAAGATCCACCTCTTGAAGCCTTGAGAGACTTGGCTATTGAGGAAAAGGAAGTAAACTATCCAAGGGAGTTGAACTATGTCAAAGATGGTGAAATCTTGGGTGATCCATCCAAGGGGGTAACCACTCGTTCTTCTCTTCGATTAATGAATCATGTTGCATTTATCTCATGCATAGAGCCTAAGAATATAAAAGAAGCATTGAAAGATGATTTTTGGATTATGGCTATGCAAGAAGAGTTAAATCAATTTGAGAGAAGTAATGTATGGACATTAGTTGATAGGCCTAGTAATCAATCTACAATAGGAACGAAATGGGTCTTTAGGAACAAACTAGATGAGAGTGGTAACATTGTGAGAAATAAAGCTAGACTTGTAGCACAAGGTTACACTCAAGAAGAGGGAATAGATTTTGATGAAACCTATGCACCCGTAGCTAGAATGGAAGCCATTAGGATGTTGCTTGCATATGCATGTTATCATAATTTCAAGCTTTTTCAAATGGATGTTAAAAGCGCATTTTTAAATGGTTTTATAAACGAGGAAGTGTATGTGGAACAACCACCGGGTTTTGAAGATTCAAAATTTCCAAATCATGTTTTCAAACTTACCAAAGCACTTTATGGTTTAAAACAAGCTCCTAGAGCTTGGTATGAAAGGCTTTCAAATTTTTTGATTGAAAAAGGATTTGAAAAAGGTAAGGTGGACACTACACTCTTTATAAAAATGTATAAAAATGACATCTTAGTAGTTCAAATCTATGTTGATGATATTATTTTTGGTTCTACTAATGAATGTTATTGTCAAGAGTTTGCTAAGTTAATGCAAGGTGAATTTGAGATGAGCATGATGGGGGAGCTCTCATTCTTTTTGGGACTCCAAATCAAACAAAAGAAGGATGGCACCTTCATAAATCAAGCAAAATACATAAAGGATATGCTCAACAAGTTTGGCTTGGAGAACACAAAGCCTCAAGCCACTCCTATGAGCTCATCTACAAAGCTTGACAAAGATGAAGGAGGTAAGTGTGTTGACTCTAAGCTTTATCGTTCTATGATTGGATCTTTGCTTTACCTTACCGCAAGTAGACCGGATATACTATTTAGTGTTTGCTTGTGTGCTAGGTTTCAAGCTAGTCCTAGAGAGTCTCACCTTATAGCCGTTAAGAGAATCTTTAGGTATCTTAGAGACACTCCTTGTTTAGGTCTTTGGTACCCTAGAATCTCTACCTTTAACCTTCATGCTTATTCGGATGCGGATTATGGGGGTTGCAAAATCGATAGGAAAAGTACTTCGGGAACTTGTCAATTCCTAGGTAGTATGCTCATATCTTGGTTCTCTAAGAAACAAAATAGTGTAGCTTTATCTACCACCGAAGCCGAGTACATATCCTTAGGGAGTTGTTGTGCTCAAGTCCTTTGGATGAAGCAACAGCTCTTAGATTATGGTGTAAAAATAGAAACCATACCCCTTAAATGTGATAATACAAGTGCAATATGTTTAACGAAAAATCCCATCCAACACTCTAGAACCAAACATATAGAAATAAGGCATCATTTCATTAGAGATCATGTCCTTAAGAAAGATGTGGTTATAGAGTATGTAGACACCTTAAATCAATTAGCGGACATTTTCACAAAACCATTAGATAAAGAGCGTTTTTGGTCCCTTAGGAGAGAGTTGGGTCTAACTAGCCTATCTTGACCTTTAGGACCTCTTTTTAAAATTAATTGTGCTTGATTTTGTGAAATTACCATGTTTATGTATTTAGTCTCCCAATTTCTTCCATGCATATAGTTAGGGGGAGTATGTTTCTGTTAAATTATGCTTAGACCTGTTCATTCATCATTTACATACTTTTAGGAGATGTTAAGTTCATTTTTTTTCAACGAAATAGGCAAATCTGGGCATTCAGTATCGATACCGTCAAATCAGTATCGATACTTGTTCTTCATTCCAATTCCCAGAATTTCTCATCGCTTCACGAGTATCGATACCTCCTAAGGAGTATCGATACCCTCTTCCAACGGTCAAAATTGAGAAAAGACAATTCTATCCCCGTATCGATACCTTATCATGAGTATCGATACCTGCTTCAAACGGTCAAATTTGAGAAAAGACACTTCTATCCCCGTATCGATACCCTCTAAGGAGTATCGATACCCTATCGCGCTGATGGCTTTAAATAGGCTTTTAATGAGATCTAATTTTACCAAAATTAAAACTCTTTAAAACCCTATAAACCCTAACCGATTTTTGTCTATAAAAAGGTCTCCTCTCCTTCATATTCTTCACCAAAAATCAAAAGAAACCCTTGAATCATAAGCTTTTTGCTCTTTCTTTCTCAAAATTCTCTTCAATCTTCAAGCTTTTTTTCTATGGCACCAAAAGAGCATTCAAGGAAACGTCAAAGAGTTCTTCTTGCCGGTGACTCTTCGACTCCCGGATCGGTTGCTCGCCCTGATTATGCTACAATCTACAACCAATCCTTTGAGAATTCCGCGGGTCTTCCTTATTTCCGCCAATTTGAAAATTACAAAATTCGTGCGGAGAGGATCGTATCCATCCCCTTCCTCGACTCCGAGCGCTTCAAGTTTGAATATCTTTCGCTTCTTCGTCTTTGGAAGTTCATGGATTTTCTCACTATTCCGGGTATTTATTATCGGCTTTTGGTTTTGATTTTCTTTTCTAATGCTAAATGCATCTATCGTAATGGAGAAGTCGTTGCCATCCGATCTTATCTTATGGGGAAACAAATTGTTCTTGATGTCAAGTCTATTTGTGAGGTTTTTAAATTGGTGGATGAAGGTGAAGATAATGAGAATGCCTTAGGGCATGTTCTTAGCGGTTCCGTAACCGTCCTCAATGCTCATGATCGAATCCTACATTTGATGGTATCATGGTGGTTTCGTCCCTCCGGAGGCAAATATTCCACCATCCGTCTATTGGATGATTTTTGGATTCGAAGTTTCCGTCAACGACAACACCCAAATCTTGCTCGCATCATGTTCAATGAGATTGCTTATCATGTTCAACAACGTGAAACTCCTCTCATCACATCTTTTATCTATGGTACGGCCTTAAGCTATTACTTTGTTCAAAAGGATATTGATTGTTCGTTTGATCTTGCATCTACTCTTACCGATCCTATCGACGAACATTCTCTTGCTCGAAGCAAATTTCATTATTTTAATGGAAATTGGCTACGTCTTACCGAGCTTCCACCCGAGGCCGCCGCCGCCTTAGAACAACAAGCTCCTCCACCTCCTCAAGCTCCTCAAGCTCCTCAAGTCCCACAACCCAATATGGATAATCTCATGACCTATCTAAATGAACAATTCACCGGGTTGAATACTCGTCTTACCTCTATAGAAACTACATTTGATACGAGGATGACGGGTATGGAGAATCGCCTTACATCCCTCGAAAGCGGGCAAAATTCCTCGAATATTTCCATTGCCGCTTTCTACGATGAATGGCGTAATAGCATGAGGACCAATGAGCCTTTGGGAGATGAAGATGAAGATGATGAAGACGATGAAGATAATGCCTAGACATCTATCCTTGCATATCATATCATATCATTTAGGATTTTTTTTATGCACCTATGTTTTATGTTCTTAGGATTAAGTTTGTTATTAGCATTAATACCTATGCTTTGATTATTTAGGATTTAGGTTTGCTTATGTTTTGGATTTCCCGTTTTATGATATAATAAGATTATGTTGCTTATCTTTATACTCTTGATATTTAATGCACATTATGCTCTCACAATTTTTTTTGATCTAACAAAAAGGGGGAGAAGAATAGCTCACAAACTTCAAAAATCAAAAATTTTTGAGTTATCAAAATTACATCAAGGGGGAATTAAGAATTTTGATTTTAAGAAATATTTTTTGATCTTAACTCAAAGGAAATATCAAGCTTATATTAAGGGGGAGTTAAATTTTCAAAAGTTGTCAAAAATTTTAAGGTTTGGTTTTGTTATATCAAAAAGGGGGAGATTGTAAAACCTATGTTTGATTTTGATATAACTAGATCTTTAAGGATCAAATTGAAGAACTTAAAATTGTTTGTACAAATCCCTTAATAAGTTTTTAAAACTCCAAAGACTTGAAACTGATTTATTAGAACTAAAACTCAAATATTTTCTAAGTGTTCCAAGGCAAAAATATTGAAAAACGTCAATCAGTATCGATACCCATCAAGGAGTATCGATACCTTTTTAGCAAAGTTTGCCACTGTCGGAACGCGTATCGATACGGCAAACCCTAGTATCGATACGCTCTGAAATCAGTATCGATACGGATCAACCAGTATCGATACCATTTTATAATTATTAATTTAAAAGTCGGTTTAAAAATATAACCGTTGAGATTTTTAAACGGTCACTAAACCAGTATCGATACCCCTAACCATAGTATCGATACCACTTTTTACAGTGAGCTAAGTCGAGAAAAAGGTATCGATACAGCCTGTGCTGTTTCGATACCCAGTACCGATACGCTAAGAACGCGTATCCATACCCCTTTATTATTTGTACACAACGGCTATTTTCTTGTGAGACAGGTATCGATACCCCACTATAGAGTATCGATACGCATAGCTGGAAAAGTGCAAGAAAGTGGAGAAAAAGCTTTCCAACGGCTCCAAAATTAAAGCTAACGCCCACAACGGTTGGAAATCATCAAGATGGTATAAAAAGAGTCCAAGAAGCTCCAGCAACATACAATTGAACCTCAAGAAGATATCAAAACATCAAATCCAAGCATTTGTGCAAAAATCCTACTTTGTCTAGAAACCCCAATTGTATCCTTCATTTCTATTTTGTTCAATTGGGTTGAGTGCTTGATATTGGGCTATCATTTGTATTGAGAGATATCTTATTAGCCACCAAATTTCTTTGTTCTTTTGTGTGAGGATTGGGTTAATTTTTGGGAAGAAAAATTAACCGAAATTGTAAAGGTTGCCTCCTTGTCCTAGAAAAAGGGGACGAACAATTTAGTGGAAATTGTTGCAAATCCTTGGTGAGACTAAGGTAGTGGATGTAGAGTTCGGTTGGTGAACTTGAACCACTCTAAATTCCCGTGTCAATATTTTTAAGTTGCAATTTCCTTTACAACATCGTTAAAATTCCAATTCACCCCCCTCTTGGTTATTATCATTCGTGTGGTCCACTCAACAATTGGCATCAGAGCTTAACTCTTTGAGGATTAACAACCACAAGAGGAGATCCTTGGAAGAAGTGTGATCATCATCAAAATATCAAGAGATGGCTTCAACCTCCGCTCCCGGCATGTACGACTCACAATCCACCACAAAGCCTCCTTTCTTCAATGGTGAGAACTACTCCTTTTGGAAAAATAAAATGCGTCTATTCATTAAATCAAGTGACTATCTTGTATGGGATGTCATTGAGGATGGACCATATATTCCATTGAAGCAAGATAATGAAGGCAAAATGGTGCTAAAAAGGAGAACGGAAATGAGTGAAGAGGAAAGAAAAAAGATTCAAGTAAATGACAAAGCTCTTCACATGCTATTTTGTGCTTTCGGTCCGGACATCTACTCAAAGGTCTCATCAATTGAAAGTGCCAAAGAAGTGTGGGACACTCTTGAAACCACCTATGAAGGCACCAACGATGTCAAAGAAACTAAGATTGGAATTCTCAATCTTAGTTATGAAAATTTCAAGATGGAATTCGATGAGACGGTGTCAAAGATGTTTGATCGGTTCTCCACAATTGTAAATGGTTTAAAGGGATATGGAGAAGTAATACCGGAAGACAAGCTTGTCCGAAAGCTACTCTATTCACTTCCCGAATCTTGGGATGGGAAGAGAACCGCTATCATAGAAGCAAAGAATTTAAAAACTCTAAAGCTTGATGAACTTGTAGGCTCTCTCCTTACTCACGAGATCATGAAGCAAGGAAGGGAAGATGAGAAAAAGAAAGAAGAAAAAAGAATGGAGAAGCTTGAAGGGGAGAAAAAGAAGAAAATGGGAATAGCTCTCAAGGCTAAAACTTCCCAACTTGATGAAAGTTCATCTAGTGATGAGGATGAGCTCGAAGAATTGGCTATGATAGCCAAACGATTCTCACGCCTTATGAGGTCCAACCGAGGAAGAAAAATCCAAAGGAAGATGGACTTTAAAAGCAAGAACAAAGAAGAAGGAAGGGATCCACTCACTTGCTTCGAGTGCAAACAACCCGGCCACATACGTTCGGAGTGCCCTCAACTCAAGAAGAAGGGCTTTGAGAAGAGGAAAAAGCTCAAAGCCAAGCTTGCTACTTGGAGTGATGAGGAGTCATCGGAGGATGACGAACAAGAAGTGGCGAACCTTTGCCTCATGGCACTTGAGGAAGATTCCTCCTTGGTAACCTCTAACTCATCTACTTTAGATTTTTCATATGAAGAATTAAATGATGCTTATGATGAGTTACAAGAGGTATATGATGAATTAGTTGAGAAGTATAAGGAGTCGGTTATTAGAAATAGAAAAATTATCCTAGAATTAAATGAGAAAAATGACTCACTTACTCAAACTAATTCTAAATTTGAGAAAAAGATATTAGGATTAAAAGATGAACTTAAATTGTTTCAAGATGAAAATGTTGATCTTAATAATTCTTTATCTCAAAATAAACGTGAACACCAAAAGGTGTTGAGTGAGCTAAATGAGCTCAAAAAGTCTTTAAAAAATGTTGGTAGTGTCAAGCATGAAGTAGGAGAATCCTCTAGAGCACACCAACCCAAGAAAAAGACTAACTACTACAAACAAGGTAACTATCCTAGACATAGTAAAGTTAAAAGAATTAGAAATGTATGGGTTCCTAAGGAACTTGTTAAATCTAATAATATTATTGCTATGTCACCTTGGATTCCTAAGGGAACCAAAGTTTTAGGAACTAACACACATGGACCCAAAATGATTTGGGTACCAAAAACAAAAGTTTAAATATCTTTGTTTGTAGGGGGAGCATTGCTACAAGGCCAAAGCACAAAGTCAAAACTCATGGTACCTTGATAGTGGATGCTCGAGACACATGACCGGAGACAAGAGTCGACTCATGGATCTAAAGCCAAAAAGTGGAGGAGTAGTAACATTTGGTGACAACTCCAAAGGCCACATTGAAGGTATTGGCTCCATAGGTAATCACTCTACTACTCTCATTGAAAATGTTTTATATGTCAATGGTCTTAAACATAATTTATTGAGCATAAGTCAACTATGTGATAAAGGTTTTAATGTTCTGTTTGATAAAACCGGTTGTAAAATTGTAGACATTAAAACTAATAATATTATGCTCATAGGTCATCGCATAGGGAATATATACATGGTGCATCTAGATGACATTCATACATCTCATGCATGCTTAGTTGCTCAAAATGAAAATGATGCATGGTTGTGGCATAGGAAGCTAGGACATGCTAGCACAAGTGTTTTAGAAAAACTAATCTCTCTAAATCTAGTCAAAGGTTTACCCAAGATAAAATTTTCGAACGATAAAATTTGTGATGCATGCTCAAAGGGTAAACAACATAGATCTTCTTTTAAATCCATTAATGACATTTCTACTAGTAGATGTTTACAACTAATCCACATGGATTTATTTGGGCCAATTAGGACTATGAGCTTGGGTGGCAAATCATATGCTTTTGTACTAGTTGATGATTTTTCTAGATTCACTTGGGTTCTCTTTTTAAGTACTAAGGATGAGGCTTTGGAAAAATTCATCACATTTTCAAAATTAATTCAAAATGATCTTGAACTTAAAATTTCACATATTAGAAGTGATCATGGAACCGAATTTCAAAATTTAGGATTTGAAGATTTTTTAAATGAAAATGGTATTAGCCATAATTTTTCAGCTCCTCGAACTCCTCAACAAAATGGGGTAGTTGAGAGGAAAAATAGAACTTTACAAGAAATGGCTAGAACTATGCTTTGCGAAAATAATTTACCAAAATATTTTTGGGCGGAAGCCACAAACACAGCTTGTTATATTATAAATCGAGTAACTATTAGGCCGATTTTAAAGAAAACACCTTATGAGATTTTAAAATCTAAAAAGCCTAATATTAGCTACTTCCACCCTTTTGGATGTAAATGTTTTGTTTTAAATAATGGAAAAGATAATTTAGGTAAATTTGATGCAAAAAGTGATGAAGCTATTTTTATAGGTTACTCTTTAACCTCTAAAGCCTATCGAGTATTTAACAAAAGAACTTTGGTTGTAGAAGAATCTATACATGTTGTATTCGATGATAATCCCCTTCCTAGGAAGGATTCTTGTGATGATGATGATGTAGGAATCATAAATACCTTTGATGGAGGTGAAACTTCAAAGAAGGATGAGATTCAACCTAAAGAAGAAGACACACAAGATCCACCTCTTGAAGCCTTGAGAGACTTGGCTATTGAGGAAAAGGAAGTAAACTATCCAAGGGAGTTGAACTATGTCAAAGATGGTGAAATCTTGGGTGATCCATCCAAGGGGGTAACCACTCGTTCTTCTCTTCGATTAATGAATCATGTTGCATTTATCTCATGCATAGAGCCTAAGAATATAAAAGAAGCATTGAAAGATGATTTTTGGATTATGGCTATGCAAGAAGAGTTAAATCAATTTGAGAGAAGTAATGTATGGACATTAGTTGATAGGCCTAGTAATCAATCTACAATAGGAACGAAATGGGTCTTTAGGAACAAACTAGATGAGAGTGGTAACATTGTGAGAAATAAAGCTAGACTTGTAGCACAAGGTTACACTCAAGAAGAGGGAATAGATTTTGATGAAACCTATGCACCCGTAGCTAGAATGGAAGCCATTAGGATGTTGCTTGCATATGCATGTTATCATAATTTCAAGCTTTTTCAAATGGATGTTAAAAGCGCATTTTTAAATGGTTTTATAAACGAGGAAGTGTATGTGGAACAACCACCGGGTTTTGAAGATTCAAAATTTCCAAATCATGTTTTCAAACTTACCAAAGCACTTTATGGTTTAAAACAAGCTCCTAGAGCTTGGTATGAAAGGCTTTCAAATTTTTTGATTGAAAAAGGATTTGAAAAAGGTAAGGTGGACACTACACTCTTTATAAAAATGTATAAAAATGACATCTTAGTAGTTCAAATCTATGTTGATGATATTATTTTTGGTTCTACTAATGAATGTTATTGTCAAGAGTTTGCTAAGTTAATGCAAGGTGAATTTGAGATGAGCATGATGGGGGAGCTCTCATTCTTTTTGGGACTCCAAATCAAACAAAAGAAGGATGGCACCTTCATAAATCAAGCAAAATACATAAAGGATATGCTCAACAAGTTTGGCTTGGAGAACACAAAGCCTCAAGCCACTCCTATGAGCTCATCTACAAAGCTTGACAAAGATGAAGGAGGTAAGTGTGTTGACTCTAAGCTTTATCGTTCTATGATTGGATCTTTGCTTTACCTTACCGCAAGTAGACCGGATATACTATTTAGTGTTTGCTTGTGTGCTAGGTTTCAAGCTAGTCCTAGAGAGTCTCACCTTATAGCCGTTAAGAGAATCTTTAGGTATCTTAGAGACACTCCTTGTTTAGGTCTTTGGTACCCTAGAATCTCTACCTTTAACCTTCATGCTTATTCGGATGCGGATTATGGGGGTTGCAAAATCGATAGGAAAAGTACTTCGGGAACTTGTCAATTCCTAGGTAGTATGCTCATATCTTGGTTCTCTAAGAAACAAAATAGTGTAGCTTTATCTACCACCGAAGCCGAGTACATATCCTTAGGGAGTTGTTGTGCTCAAGTCCTTTGGATGAAGCAACAGCTCTTAGATTATGGTGTAAAAATAGAAACCATACCCCTTAAATGTGATAATACAAGTGCAATATGTTTAACGAAAAATCCCATCCAACACTCTAGAACCAAACATATAGAAATAAGGCATCATTTCATTAGAGATCATGTCCTTAAGAAAGATGTGGTTATAGAGTATGTAGACACCTTAAATCAATTAGCGGACATTTTCACAAAACCATTAGATAAAGAGCGTTTTTGGTCCCTTAGGAGAGAGTTGGGTCTAACTAGCCTATCTTGACCTTTAGGACCTCTTTTTAAAATTAATTGTGCTTGATTTTGTGAAATTACCATGTTTATGTATTTAGTCTCCCAATTTCTTCCATGCATATAGTTAGGGGGAGTATGTTTCTGTTAAATTATGCTTAGACCTGTTCATTCATCATTTACATACTTTTAGGAGATGTTAAGTTCATTTTTTTTCAACGAAATAGGCAAATCTGGGCATTCAGTATCGATACCGTCAAATCAGTATCGATACTTGTTCTTCATTCCAATTCCCAGAATTTCTCATCGCTTCACGAGTATCGATACCTCCTAAGGAGTATCGATACCCTCTTCCAACGGTCAAAATTGAGAAAAGACAATTCTATCCCCGTATCGATACCTTATCATGAGTATCGATACCTGCTTCAAACGGTCAAATTTGAGAAAAGACACTTCTATCCCCGTATCGATACCCTCTAAGGAGTATCGATACCCTATCGCGCTGATGGCTTTAAATAGGCTTTTAATGAGATCTAATTTTACCAAAATTAAAACTCTTTAAAACCCTATAAACCCTAACCGATTTTTGTCTATAAAAAGGTCTCCTCTCCTTCATATTCTTCACCAAAAATCAAAAGAAACCCTTGAATCATAAGCTTTTTGCTCTTTCTTTCTCAAAATTCTCTTCAATCTTCAAGCTTTTTTTCTATGGCACCAAAAGAGCATTCAAGGAAACGTCAAAGAGTTCTTCTTGCCGGTGACTCTTCGACTCCCGGATCGGTTGCTCGCCCTGATTATGCTACAATCTACAACCAATCCTTTGAGAATTCCGCGGGTCTTCCTTATTTCCGCCAATTTGAAAATTACAAAATTCGTGCGGAGAGGATCGTATCCATCCCCTTCCTCGACTCCGAGCGCTTCAAGTTTGAATATCTTTCGCTTCTTCGTCTTTGGAAGTTCATGGATTTTCTCACTATTCCGGGTATTTATTATCGGCTTTTGGTTTTGATTTTCTTTTCTAATGCTAAATGCATCTATCGTAATGGAGAAGTCGTTGCCATCTGATCTTATCTTATGGGGAAACAAATTGTTCTTGATGTCAAGTCTATTTGTGAGGTTTTTAAATTGGTGGATGAAGGTGAAGATAATGAGAATGCCTTAGGGCATGTTCTTAGCGGTTCCGTAACCGTCCTCAATGCTCATGATCGAATCCTACATTTGATGGTATCATGGTGGTTTCGTCCCTCCGGAGGCAAATATTCCACCATCCGTCTATTGGATGATTTTTGGATTCGAAGTTTCCGTCAACGACAACGCCCAAATCTTGCTCGCATCATGTTCAATGAGATTGCTTATCATGTTCAACAACGTGAAACTCCTCTCATCACATCTTTTATCTATGGTACGGCCTTAAGCTATTACTTTGTTCAAAAGGATATTGATTGTTCGTTTGATCTTGCATCTACTCTTACCGATCCTATCGACGAACATTCTCTTGCTCGAAGCAAATTTCATTATTTTAATGGAAATTGGCTACGTCTTACCGAGCTTCCACCCGAGGCCGCCGCCGCCTTAGAACAACAAGCTCCTCCACCTCTTCAAGCTCCTCAAGCTCCTCAAGTCCCACAACCCAATATGGATAATCTCATGACCTATCTAAATGAACAATTCACCGGGTTGAATACTCGTCTTACCTCTATAGAAACTACATTTGATACGAGGATGACGGGTATGGAGAATCGCCTTACATCCCTCGAAAGCGGGCAAAATTCCTCGAATATTTCCATTGCCGCTTTCCACGATGAATGGCGTAATAGCATGAGGACCAATGAGCCTTTGGGAGATGAAGATGAAGATGATGAAGACGATGAAGATAATGCCTAGACATCTATCCTTGCATATCATATCATATCATTTAGGATTTTTTTTATGCACCTATGTTTTATGTTCTTAGGATTAAGTTTGTTATTAGCATTAATACCTATGCTTTGATTATTTAGGATTTAGGTTTGCTTATGTTTTGGATTTCCCGTTTTATGATATAATAAGATTATGTTGCTTATCTTTATACTCTTGATATTTAATGCACATTATGCTCTCACAATTTTTTTTGATCTAACAAAAAGGGGGAGAAGAATAGCTCACAAACTTCAAAAATCAAAAAATTTTGAGTTATCAAAATTACATCAAGGGGGAATTAAGAATTTTGATTTTAAGAAATATTTTTTGATCTTAACTCAAAGGAAATATCAAGCTTATATTAAGGGGGAGTTAAATTTTCAAAAGTTGTCAAAAATTTTAAGTTTTGGTTTTGTTATATCAAAAAGGGGGAGATTGTAAAACCTATGTTTGATTTTGATATAACTAGATCTTTAAGGATCAAATTGAAGAACTTAAAATTGTTTGTACAAATCCCTTAATAAGTTTTTAAAACTCCAAAGACTTGAAACTGATTTATTAGAACTAAAACTCAAATATTTTCTAAGTGTTCCAAGGCAAAAATATTGAAAAACGTCAATCAGTATCGATACCCATCAAGGAGTATCGATACCTTTTTAGCAAAGTTTGCCACTGTCGGAACGCGTATCGATACGGCAAACCCTAGTATCGATACGCTCTGAAATCAGTATCGATACGGATCAACCAGTATCGATACCATTTTATAATTATTAATTTAAAAGTCGGTTTAAAAATATAACCGTTGAGATTTTTAAACGGTCACTAAACCAGTATCGATACCCCTAACCATAGTATCGATACCACTTTTTACAGTGAGCTAAGTCGAGAAAAAGGTATCGATACAGCCTGTGCTGTTTCGATACCCAGTACCGATACGCTAAGAACGCGTATCGATACCCCTTTATTATTTGTACACAACGGCTATTTTCTTGTGAGACAGGTATCGATACCCCACTATAGAGTATCGATACGCATAGCTGGAAAAGTGCAAGAAAGTGGAGAAAAAGCTTTCCAACGGCTCCAAAATTAAAGCTAACGCCCACAACGGTTGGAAATCATCAAGATGGTATAAAAAGAGTCCAAGAAGCTCCAGCAACATACAATTGAACCTCAAGAAGATATCAAAACATCAAATCCAAGCATTTGTGCAAAAATCCTACTTTGTCTAGAAACCCCAATTGTATCCTTCATTTCTATTTTGTTCAATTGGGTTGAGTGCTTGATATTGGGCTATCATTTGTATTGAGAGATATCTTATTAGCCACCAAATTTCTTTGTTCTTTTGTGTTAGGATTGGGTTAATTTTTGGGAAGAAAAATTAACCGAAATTGTAAAGGTTGCCTCCTTGTCCTAGAAAAAGGGGACGAACAATTTAGTGGAAATTGTTGCAAATCCTTGGTGAGACTAAGGTAGTGGATGTAGAGTTCGGTTGGTGAACTTGAACCACTCTAAATTCCCGTGTCAATATTTTTAAGTTGCAATTTCCTTTACAACATCGTTAAAATTCCAATTCACCCCCCTCTTGGTTATTATCATTCGTGTGGTCCACTCAACAATTGGCATCAGAGCTTAACTCTTTGAGGATTAACAACCACAAGAGGAGATCCTTGGAAGAAGTGTGATCATCATCAAAATATCAAGAGATGGCTTCAACCTCCGCTCCCGGCATGTACGACTCACAATCCACCACAAAGCCTCCTTTCTTCAATGGTGAGAACTACTCCTTTTGGAAAAATAAAATGCGTCTATTCATTAAATCAAGTGACTATCTTGTATGGGATGTCATTGAGGATGGACCATATATTCCATTGAAGCAAGATAATGAAGGCAAAATGGTGCTAAAAAGGAGAACGGAAATGAGTGAAGAGGAAAGAAAAAAGATTCAAGTAAATGACAAAGCTCTTCACATGCTATTTTGTGCTTTCGGTCCGGACATCTACTCAAAGGTCTCATCAATTGAAAGTGCCAAAGAAGTGTGGGACACTCTTGAAACCACCTATGAAGGCACCAACGATGTCAAAGAAACTAAGATTGGAATTCTCAATCTTAGTTATGAAAATTTCAAGATGGAATTCGATGAGACGGTGTCAAAGATGTTTGATCGGTTCTC
The DNA here is from genome assembly GCA_030270665.1 of Hibiscus trionum. Classification (NCBI taxonomy): domain Eukaryota; kingdom Viridiplantae; phylum Streptophyta; class Magnoliopsida; order Malvales; family Malvaceae; genus Hibiscus; species Hibiscus trionum. Next base: position 12,885,627 of record BSYR01000024.1, on the reverse strand, counting down.
CACAATTGTAAATGGTTTAAAGGGATATGGAGAAGTAATACCGGAAGACAAGCTTGTCCGAAAGCTACTCTATTCACTTCCCGAATCTTGGGATGGGAAGAGAACCGCTATCATAGAAGCAAAGAATTTAAAAACTCTAAAGCTTGATGAACTTGTAGGCTCTCTCCTTACTCACGAGATCATGAAGCAAGGAAGGGAAGATGAGAAAAAGAAAGAAGAAAAAAGAATGGAGAAGCTTGAAGGGGAGAAAAAGAAGAAAATGGGAATAGCTCTCAAGGCTAAAACTTCCCAACTTGATGAAAGTTCATCTAGTGATGAGGATGAGCTCGAAGAATTGGCTATGATAGCCAAACGATTCTCACGCCTTATGAGGTCCAACCGAGGAAGAAAAATCCAAAGGAAGATGGACTTTAAAAGCAAGAACAAAGAAGAAGGAAGGGATCCACTCACTTGCTTCGAGTGCAAACAACCCGGCCACATACGTTCGGAGTGCCCTCAACTCAAGAAGAAGGGCTTTGAGAAGAGGAAAAAGCTCAAAGCCAAGCTTGCTACTTGGAGTGATGAGGAGTCATCGGAGGATGACGAACAAGAAGTGGCGAACCTTTGCCTCATGGCACTTGAGGAAGATTCCTCCTTGGTAACCTCTAACTCATCTACTTTAGATTTTTCATATGAAGAATTAAATGATGCTTATGATGAGTTACAAGAGGTATATGATGAATTAGTTGAGAAGTATAAGGAGTCGGTTATTAGAAATAGAAAAATTATCCTAGAATTAAATGAGAAAAATGACTCACTTACTCAAACTAATTCTAAATTTGAGAAAAAGATATTAGGATTAAAAGATGAACTTAAATTGTTTCAAGATGAAAATGTTGATCTTAATAATTCTTTATCTCAAAATAAACGTGAACACCAAAAGGTGTTGAGTGAGCTAAATGAGCTCAAAAAGTCTTTAAAAAATGTTGGTAGTGTCAAGCATGAAGTAGGAGAATCCTCTAGAGCACACCAACCCAAGAAAAAGACTAACTACTACAAACAAGGTAACTATCCTAGACATAGTAAAGTTAAAAGAATTAGAAATGTATGGGTTCCTAAGGAACTTGTTAAATCTAATAATATTATTGCTATGTCACCTTGGATTCCTAAGGGAACCAAAGTTTTAGGAACTAACACACATGGACCCAAAATGATTTGGGTACCAAAAACAAAAGTTTAAATATCTTTGTTTGTAGGGGGAGCATTGCTACAAGGCCAAAGCACAAAGTCAAAACTCATGGTACCTTGATAGTGGATGCTCGAGACACATGACCGGAGACAAGAGTCGACTCATGGATCTAAAGCCAAAAAGTGGAGGAGTAGTAACATTTGGTGACAACTCCAAAGGCCACATTGAAGGTATTGGCTCCATAGGTAATCACTCTACTACTCTCATTGAAAATGTTTTATATGTCAATGGTCTTAAACATAATTTATTGAGCATAAGTCAACTATGTGATAAAGGTTTTAATGTTCTGTTTGATAAAACCGGTTGTAAAATTGTAGACATTAAAACTAATAATATTATGCTCATAGGTCATCGCATAGGGAATATATACATGGTGCATCTAGATGACATTCATACATCTCATGCATGCTTAGTTGCTCAAAATGAAAATGATGCATGGTTGTGGCATAGGAAGCTAGGACATGCTAGCACAAGTGTTTTAGAAAAACTAATCTCTCTAAATCTAGTCAAAGGTTTACCCAAGATAAAATTTTCGAACGATAAAATTTGTGATGCATGCTCAAAGGGTAAACAACATAGATCTTCTTTTAAATCCATTAATGACATTTCTACTAGTAGATGTTTACAACTAATCCACATGGATTTATTTGGGCCAATTAGGACTATGAGCTTGGGTGGCAAATCATATGCTTTTGTACTAGTTGATGATTTTTCTAGATTCACTTGGGTTCTCTTTTTAAGTACTAAGGATGAGGCTTTGGAAAAATTCATCACATTTTCAAAATTAATTCAAAATGATCTTGAACTTAAAATTTCACATATTAGAAGTGATCATGGAACCGAATTTCAAAATTTAGGATTTGAAGATTTTTTAAATGAAAATGGTATTAGCCATAATTTTTCAGCTCCTCGAACTCCTCAACAAAATGGGGTAGTTGAGAGGAAAAATAGAACTTTACAAGAAATGGCTAGAACTATGCTTTGCGAAAATAATTTACCAAAATATTTTTGGGCGGAAGCCACAAACACAGCTTGTTATATTATAAATCGAGTAACTATTAGGCCGATTTTAAAGAAAACACCTTATGAGATTTTAAAATCTAAAAAGCCTAATATTAGCTACTTCCACCCTTTTGGATGTAAATGTTTTGTTTTAAATAATGGAAAAGATAATTTAGGTAAATTTGATGCAAAAAGTGATGAAGCTATTTTTATAGGTTACTCTTTAACCTCTAAAGCCTATCGAGTATTTAACAAAAGAACTTTGGTTGTAGAAGAATCTATACATGTTGTATTCGATGATAATCCCCTTCCTAGGAAGGATTCTTGTGATGATGATGATGTAGGAATCATAAATACCTTTGATGGAGGTGAAACTTCAAAGAAGGATGAGATTCAACCTAAAGAAGAAGACACACAAGATCCACCTCTTGAAGCCTTGAGAGACTTGGCTATTGAGGAAAAGGAAGTAAACTATCCAAGGGAGTTGAACTATGTCAAAGATGGTGAAATCTTGGGTGATCCATCCAAGGGGGTAACCACTCGTTCTTCTCTTCGATTAATGAATCATGTTGCATTTATCTCATGCATAGAGCCTAAGAATATAAAAGAAGCATTGAAAGATGATTTTTGGATTATGGCTATGCAAGAAGAGTTAAATCAATTTGAGAGAAGTAATGTATGGACATTAGTTGATAGGCCTAGTAATCAATCTACAATAGGAACGAAATGGGTCTTTAGGAACAAACTAGATGAGAGTGGTAACATTGTGAGAAATAAAGCTAGACTTGTAGCACAAGGTTACACTCAAGAAGAGGGAATAGATTTTGATGAAACCTATGCACCCGTAGCTAGAATGGAAGCCATTAGGATGTTGCTTGCATATGCATGTTATCATAATTTCAAGCTTTTTCAAATGGATGTTAAAAGCGCATTTTTAAATGGTTTTATAAACGAGGAAGTGTATGTGGAACAACCACCGGGTTTTGAAGATTCAAAATTTCCAAATCATGTTTTCAAACTTACCAAAGCACTTTATGGTTTAAAACAAGCTCCTAGAGCTTGGTATGAAAGGCTTTCAAATTTTTTGATTGAAAAAGGATTTGAAAAAGGTAAGGTGGACACTACACTCTTTATAAAAATGTATAAAAATGACATCTTAGTAGTTCAAATCTATGTTGATGATATTATTTTTGGTTCTACTAATGAATGTTATTGTCAAGAGTTTGCTAAGTTAATGCAAGGTGAATTTGAGATGAGCATGATGGGGGAGCTCTCATTCTTTTTGGGACTCCAAATCAAACAAAAGAAGGATGGCACCTTCATAAATCAAGCAAAATACATAAAGGATATGCTCAACAAGTTTGGCTTGGAGAACACAAAGCCTCAAGCCACTCCTATGAGCTCATCTACAAAGCTTGACAAAGATGAAGGAGGTAAGTGTGTTGACTCTAAGCTTTATCGTTCTATGATTGGATCTTTGCTTTACCTTACCGCAAGTAGACCGGATATACTATTTAGTGTTTGCTTGTGTGCTAGGTTTCAAGCTAGTCCTAGAGAGTCTCACCTTATAGCCGTTAAGAGAATCTTTAGGTATCTTAGAGACACTCCTTGTTTAGGTCTTTGGTACCCTAGAATCTCTACCTTTAACCTTCATGCTTATTCGGATGCGGATTATGGGGGTTGCAAAATCGATAGGAAAAGTACTTCGGGAACTTGTCAATTCCTAGGTAGTATGCTCATATCTTGGTTCTCTAAGAAACAAAATAGTGTAGCTTTATCTACCACCGAAGCCGAGTACATATCCTTAGGGAGTTGTTGTGCTCAAGTCCTTTGGATGAAGCAACAGCTCTTAGATTATGGTGTAAAAATAGAAACCATACCCCTTAAATGTGATAATACAAGTGCAATATGTTTAACGAAAAATCCCATCCAACACTCTAGAACCAAACATATAGAAATAAGGCATCATTTCATTAGAGATCATGTCCTTAAGAAAGATGTGGTTATAGAGTATGTAGACACCTTAAATCAATTAGCGGACATTTTCACAAAACCATTAGATAAAGAGCGTTTTTGGTCCCTTAGGAGAGAGTTGGGTCTAACTAGCCTATCTTGACCTTTAGGACCTCTTTTTAAAATTAATTGTGCTTGATTTTGTGAAATTACCATGTTTATGTATTTAGTCTCCCAATTTCTTCCATGCATATAGTTAGGGGGAGTATGTTTCTGTTAAATTATGCTTAGACCTGTTCATTCATCATTTACATACTTTTAGGAGATGTTAAGTTCATTTTTTTTCAACGAAATAGGCAAATCTGGGCATTCAGTATCGATACCGTCAAATCAGTATCGATACTTGTTCTTCATTCCAATTCCCAGAATTTCTCATCGCTTCACGAGTATCGATACCTCCTAAGGAGTATCGATACCCTCTTCCAACGGTCAAAATTGAGAAAAGACAATTCTATCCCCGTATCGATACCTTATCATGAGTATCGATACCTGCTTCAAACGGTCAAATTTGAGAAAAGACACTTCTATCCCCGTATCGATACCCTCTAAGGAGTATCGATACCCTATCGCGCTGATGGCTTTAAATAGGCTTTTAATGAGATCTAATTTTACCAAAATTAAAACTCTTTAAAACCCTATAAACCCTAACCGATTTTTGTCTATAAAAAGGTCTCCTCTCCTTCATATTCTTCACCAAAAATCAAAAGAAACCCTTGAATCATAAGCTTTTTGCTCTTTCTTTCTCAAAATTCTCTTCAATCTTCAAGCTTTTTTTCTATGGCACCAAAAGAGCATTCAAGGAAACGTCAAAGAGTTCTTCTTGCCGGTGACTCTTCGACTCCCGGATCGGTTGCTCGCCCTGATTATGCTACAATCTACAACCAATCCTTTGAGAATTCCGCGGGTCTTCCTTATTTCCGCCAATTTGAAAATTACAAAATTCGTGCGGAGAGGATCGTATCCATCCCCTTCCTCGACTCCGAGCGCTTCAAGTTTGAATATCTTTCGCTTCTTCGTCTTTGGAAGTTCATGGATTTTCTCACTATTCCGGGTATTTATTATCGGCTTTTGGTTTTGATTTTCTTTTCTAATGCTAAATGCATCTATCGTAATGGAGAAGTCGTTGCCATCTGATCTTATCTTATGGGGAAACAAATTGTTCTTGATGTCAAGTCTATTTGTGAGGTTTTTAAATTGGTGGATGAAGGTGAAGATAATGAGAATGCCTTAGGGCATGTTCTTAGCGGTTCCGTAACCGTCCTCAATGCTCATGATCGAATCCTACATTTGATGGTATCATGGTGGTTTCGTCCCTCCGGAGGCAAATATTCCACCATCCGTCTATTGGATGATTTTTGGATTCGAAGTTTCCGTCAACGACAACGCCCAAATCTTGCTCGCATCATGTTCAATGAGATTGCTTATCATGTTCAACAACGTGAAACTCCTCTCATCACATCTTTTATCTATGGTACGGCCTTAAGCTATTACTTTGTTCAAAAGGATATTGATTGTTCGTTTGATCTTGCATCTACTCTTACCGATCCTATCGACGAACATTCTCTTGCTCGAAGCAAATTTCATTATTTTAATGGAAATTGGCTACGTCTTACCGAGCTTCCACCCGAGGCCGCCGCCGCCTTAGAACAACAAGCTCCTCCACCTCCTCAAGCTCCTCAAGCTCCTCAAGTCCCACAACCCAATATGGATAATCTCATGACCTATCTAAATGAACAATTCACCGGGTTGAATACTCGTCTTACCTCTATAGAAACTACATTTGATACGAGGATGACGGGTATGGAGAATCGCCTTACATCCCTCGAAAGCGGGCAAAATTCCTCGAATATTTCCATTGCCGCTTTCCACGATGAATGGCGTAATAGCATGAGGACCAATGAGCCTTTGGGAGATGAAGATGAAGATGATGAAGACGATGAAGATAATGCCTAGACATCTATCCTTGCATATCATATCATATCATTTAGGATTTTTTTTATGCACCTATGTTTTATGTTCTTAGGATTAAGTTTGTTATTAGCATTAATACCTATGCTTTGATTATTTAGGATTTAGGTTTGCTTATGTTTTGGATTTCCCGTTTTATGATATAATAAGATTATGTTGCTTATCTTTATACTCTTGATATTTAATGCACATTATGCTCTCACAATTTTTTTTGATCTAACAAAAAGGGGGAGAAGAATAGCTCACAAACTTCAAAAATCAAAAAATTTTGAGTTATCAAAATTACATCAAGGGGGAATTAAGAATTTTGATTTTAAGAAATATTTTTTGATCTTAACTCAAAGGAAATATCAAGCTTATATTAAGGGGGAGTTAAATTTTCAAAAGTTGTCAAAAATTTTAAGTTTTGGTTTTGTTATATCAAAAAGGGGGAGATTGTAAAACCTATGTTTGATTTTGATATAACTAGATCTTTAAGGATCAAATTGAAGAACTTAAAATTGTTTGTACAAATCCCTTAATAAGTTTTTAAAACTCCAAAGACTTGAAACTGATTTATTAGAACTAAAACTCAAATATTTTCTAAGTGTTCCAAGGCAAAAATATTGAAAAACGTCAATCAGTATCGATACCCATCAAGGAGTATCGATACCTTTTTAGCAAAGTTTGCCACTGTCGGAACGCGTATCGATACGGCAAACCCTAGTATCGATACGCTCTGAAATCAGTATCGATACGGATCAACCAGTATCGATACCATTTTATAATTATTAATTTAAAAGTCGGTTTAAAAATATAACCGTTGAGATTTTTAAACGGTCACTAAACCAGTATCGATACCCCTAACCATAGTATCGATACCACTTTTTACAGTGAGCTAAGTCGAGAAAAAGGTATCGATACAGCCTGTGCTGTTTCGATACCCAGTACCGATACGCTAAGAACGCGTATCCATACCCCTTTATTATTTGTACACAACGGCTATTTTCTTGTGAGACAGGTATCGATACCCCACTATAGAGTATCGATACGCATAGCTGGAAAAGTGCAAGAAAGTGGAGAAAAAGCTTTCCAACAGCTCCAAAATTAAAGCTAACGCCCACAACGGTTGGAAATCATCAAGATGGTATAAAAAGAGTCCAAGAAGCTCCAGCAACATACAATTGAACCTCAAGAAGATATCAAAACATCAAATCCAAGCATTTGTGCAAAAATCCTACTTTGTCTAGAAACCCCAATTGTATCCTTCATTTCTATTTTGTTCAATTGGGTTGAGTGCTTGATATTGGGCTATCATTTGTATTGAGAGATATCTTATTAGCCACCAAATTTCTTTGTTCTTTTGTGTGAGGATTGGGTTAATTTTTGGGAAGAAAAATTAACCGAAATTGTAAAGGTTGCCTCCTTGTCCTAGAAAAAGGGGACGAACAATTTAGTGGAAATTGTTGCAAATCCTTGGTGAGACTAAGGTAGTGGATGTAGAGTTCGGTTGGTGAACTTGAACCACTCTAAATTCCCGTGTCAATATTTTTAAGTTGCAATTTCCTTTACAACATCGTTAAAATTCCAATTCACCCCCTCTTGGTTATTATCATTCGTGTGGTCCACTCAACACCAACGATGTTAAAGAAACTAAGATTGGAATTCTCAATCTTAGTTATGAAAACTTCAAGATGAAGCCCGATGAGACGGTGTCAAAGATGTTTGATCGATTCTCCACGATTGTCAATGGGCTAAAGGGCTTTGGAGAGATCATACCGGAAGACAAGCTTGTCCGGAAGCTACTCTATTCACTTCCCGAGTCTTGGGATGGGAAGAGAACCGCTATCATCGAAGCAAAGAATTTGAAAACTTTGAAGCTTGATGAGCTTGTGGGTTCTCTCCTTACGCATGAGATCATGAAGCAAGGAAGGGAAGAAGAGAAGAAGAAAGAAGAAAAAAGGGTAGAGAAGCTTGAGGTTGAGAAGAAGAAAAAGATGGGAATAGCTCTCAAAGCTAAAGCTTCACAACGAGAAGAGAGCTCGTCTAGTGAGGAGGATGAACTCGAAGAATTGGCTATGATAGCCAAACGATTCTCACGTTTTATGAGGTCCAACCGGGGAAGAAAAATCCAAAGGAAGATGGACTTCGAAAGCAAGAACAAAGAAGAAGGAAGGGATCCTATCACTTGCTTTGAGTGCAAACAACCCGGCCACATACGTTCGGAGTGCCCTCAACTCAAGAAGAAGGGCTTTGAGAAGAAGAAGAAGCTCAAAGCCAAGCTTGCTACTTGGAGTGATGAGGAGTCATCGGAGGATGACGAACAAGAAGTGGCTTACCTTTGCCTCATGACACTTGAGGAAGATTCCTCCTTGGTAACCTCTAACTCATCTACTTTAGATATTTCATATGATGAATTGAATTATGCATATGATGAGTTACAAGAGGTCTATGATGAATTAGTTGAGAAGTTTAAAGAGTCGGTCATTAAAAACAAGAAAATTATTTTAGAACTAAATGAGAAAAATGACTCACTCACTCAAGCTAATTCAAAATTTGAGAAAAAGATATTAGGATTAAAATATGAACTAAAATTCTTTCAAGATGAAAATGTTGATCTTAATAATATTTTATCTCAATGTAATAGTGAACACCAAAAGGTGTTAGGTGAGCTAAATGAGCTCAAAAAGTCTTTGAAAAATGTTGGTAGTGTCAAGCATGAAATAGGTGAATCCTCTAGAACACACCAACCTAAGAAAAAGACTAACTACTACAAACAAGGTAGCTACCCTAGACATAGTAGAGCTAAAAGAATTAGAAGTGTATGGGTTCCTAAGGAACTTGTAAAATCTAATAATATTTGTAACACCCACATTTCCGTCCTAGAATTTAAAGCCGTAGAATTTAATTATTTTATTTATTCTTAGGAGCAATTGAGCTTGTGAATTCGTAAATTATGCAATTTGGTCCCTAAAGTCCTCAATTGGGCAATTAGTGCACCAATTCGGATTAGAAAGGAAATTAGATTCGAATCAATTAGTCTAGCCGATTGGTAAACTAATGAAATTGAATTAGTGATGTCTAGATTTAAAGTGTGGAATTAAAAGAATACGAAAGGAAATTAAATAACATTATACTCCTTAAAAATCGGATGAAATTGATAAAATTTAATAAAGCTTGTAACAAAGCAATTTAGTGATTAAATTAAAAGATTCTTAAATAGTAAAAATTGCATGTCAAAGATAAATTATCCTTGGGGCTGCCCTTAGTAAATTAAGGATAAATGAATTAGTGAAAAGGGCTTATGGGTAAATTGAAGAGCCATCAAATCAACCATATGATGAAAGCTTGTCATCCTTCCTCATTTTGCTCTTCTTTGCCGTGAAGAAAGGGAAAATATGGGGGAGGAGAGAAGCTCAATAGTCAGCCATATTGAGAGCAAAATTTGTGAAATTTTCGGTTGCATGAAGGAAGATTAAGCTAGGATATTGAAGAAAGTAGCTAATGTTGTCAAGAGATTAAAGAAAGTAAGTCTCCTACTCTTTGTAGTTTTCGGTTGAGTTAAAAATCATGCATGCAAACCTAAGATTTACATGAACATGAAGATATATGAGTTTTGAATGTAATAACAAGATAAAATATGGAAAAATGTGAAAACCTTTCAAGAACACATGAATAGAGTAAAAAGGGGACTGTTTTGAAAGAAATATAAAATCTGGAACTTTTGGAAAGTTTGCTAAGAACCAAAATCTGAAAATGTTTACTAGGAGAAATTTATCAAGGAATGAACATTTTGTTATAAAAGTTTAATGGTTGCTGGAAAAATGAATTAGAAAGATGATATTTTTTATTAGGACTAAAGATGGTCATGAAATCGAAATTTGTGAAGATTGGGGACTGATTTGAAGAAATCGGTAATTTGCATGCCTAAATGCTGAAATTGGAAACTTACATGGACTGTAAAAATACCCTTGAAAAGTATAATAAGTCGTGCTATGAAAGAAATTTAGATTCAAGTATGTAGTTAAGTGTATGTTCAAGCTAAAGTGTTAATTAAGAAATCTGTCCAGTGATGTTCAATGTAAAAGCAGTGACTTTGGAAATTCACCAAAAATCGAATATAAGATATTTGAAGCTGAAATTTATACTGTATAAACTTTGATATGTCCAGAATCATTGAGAGAAAACGGAACTAAATTTCAGTATGTAAATCGAAAGATATGAATTTTTAAAGTCGGGCAGTGCATGCTGTCCAGAATTGCCGAAATGAGTATGAATAAGTAATAAACTGTATTAATCCGAATAAGATAAAAATATGAGGTTAATGTGACTGAAAAATTGGGTTTAATACCTTTCCAACGGTATATGATATGTTAATTTTGGATTAGTAAATAAAAAGTTATGATTAAAACGATAACTAGTCTTCGAACTAGCTTAATGAAAAGTCAGAATTGAAATTAGGAGTTCATGCTTGAATTGTGAAGTAGTTATGGTTGAATTGCTTCCTAATATAGTGTATTTGTTTAATGTTGAGAGTTAAGATCGTAATAGCGAAGAAACTTCGGAGGAAGCTAGGATCGATCATTCGAAAGGAAGAAGCAAAGGCATCTCAATTCGAGATCAAGCTTAAGGATTGTGAGTGTAACTTTCGTGAGTGTAACTTTCGTGAGTGTAATTTTATCTTAGGGTTGGGACTAGTGTCCGAACCACTTTAAATTTTCTGTAATTTATATTTTATATGCATGAAATTGGACTAAATGCTATCCGGTAATATGTTTAGTAAGGGAAGGAGATATAAAGGAACTTGGATGCATGATTGAAATTTGTGATACATGTTTGATTGAATGCGATATGTGGACTGTTATATATGATGCTAAATGCCATGAATTTCATGTTGATTTGGATTTTGATTATTGATTAAGTATGTGCAATTGTGGACTGCCCATGTGATTGATTGTATGATAGAAAAGCATGAAATGGATTCTTGATCGTATTTGATAAAATGAATATGTGGACTGCCTTATGATATGATTATGCTATGCTTGGAAATGCATATGATTATGTATGAATGATGTTGCTGCCATGCATGATGCTATGATCGAATGAGCATGCAAAGTGAATTCTGAAAAATGTACATGAAATGAATTAATGGACTAATCACTTAACAAGATTTCGCCCTTGGTCGTTTGGACGTTCTAGATAAGAACGGCATGCCTAGAGTCTGAGCTCACCCTCCGATATTGCTTTGTGCAATCTTTGATAGTACTTTGTGTACTCTTGATAAGATGTGTGATCTTGATTGCTGTTCGAGACACACGATGCTATGGGCATCCCCTTTGATATTGCTTTGTGCAATTTATGACGTTGCCGCGGGCAACAAAACTCCGATATGTGTGATTACCCTTCCGATGGCTCGAATTTCTGTTACGACTATTCTACCATGGGCAAAACGTTAAATTAAATGTTTGAGCTGTGAAACCATATTAAAGAAATGAAATGAATTTCCATGTGATATGAAGTGCATGAATTGAATGGAATTTATTAAGTTGATCAAGCTTATGAAGTGGATAAAAGATTATGTGACTTAACATAATATGATATGATATGAAATGCTATGCTATGTGGGCATTGATCCTTTCCGAATATGTTATGAAATGAAGTGCTATGATATGTGGACAATGGTCCTATCCGACTATGATATGAAGCATATGAAATGCTTACAAGTTCGATTATGCGAAATGTGGGTAATAACCCTATTCGAATGTATGTGTTTATGAAATGAGAAATTCTGATTTTTGAATGATAATGTGAGATCATTCGAAAGATATGCTATGGTGAATTTGTGAATTCGATTGATAAGTTAAATATGCTATGAATGGTTAGCATGAGATCTTGATTTATACAATTGCTAAGTATGATATTGAGTGTGCTGAAATTGGATTGAATTATGCTATTGATCGAATTATGTGCAAGCATGTGATAAATTATTGTAATATGCTATGTATTCGTGCATGTACTATGAATGTTGATATGACATGTATGATGCCATGTGTATGAATTTTATGTGAGCTTAGTTGGGTGAAACCGAACTGCTAATAAACCTAGCTAAGAAATCTCAATGCTTGATCACGCTAAAGCTCAAGAATGAATTAGTTTTAGCATTACCTCGCTAAGTACTTTTTGTACTTACCGCTCCGTTGTTTTCTTCTTCCCAACCTTAGCAGGATAGCTCGGACCCTAAAGCTAGCTTTCGTTGGATCAAGGTTATCAAGTTCTCAAGTTCACAGTTCTGAAATATGTACGATCTAAGTCTTATTTTTAGACTCCTAGATGGTGGCTTTGAAGTCTGTCTCAGGATCCGTTTTGTTTTATTTGGTCGTAACTTAAGTTTGAAATGGTGTTTGAAATTACATGCTCTGTGATGCTTGGTTAGGAGGCTAGAATCATGTTTTGTATCTAAGTAGATAGCCTCATTATTTTGTGTATAAAATGTAAGTCAAGCTAGTGGTTGTGTCGATCCTTTTTTTTGTCCATAGTCGATAGCTTGACATGTTTAGGGGCATATAAGCTATGTTATTTTGTAAGTCCTAAGTAAAGGTAATCAAATGTCATGATATGAAATTGAAATCTACTATGTGTTGCATGAAAATTGGCTTGCTTAAATATTTGGTAATTTTGGATTAATTCGAAATCACCTAGACCATTTAATTAAGGGTTTTCGAATGGCATGTAATCGGTTAACTAAGTGTTCGACATTATGGCTTAATTGTAATAGTAATATGATAATAAAAATAAAAGTTTTAAATTGGCCCGAAAATTAGTAACAAGATTAAGGGAAAGTATGTTTAAGTTTTTGTTAGCCCATCTTCCGCGTGCGCATTAATATGAAATACTGATTAAAATAATATCATGTTTTCCAAAATGCTTCCACAATTTGTCTGATATGTTTCATTTGTCCGCCTTTTCTGTTCCGGTGAGGCCCTTAACTTTCGGCCCGGGTTGGGGGTGTCACAATATTATTGCTATGTCATCTTGGATTCCTAAGGGAACCAAGGTTTTGGGAGCTAACACTCATGGACCCAAAATGATTTGGGTACCAAAAACCAAAGTTTAATATCTTTGTTTGTAGGGGGGCATTGCTACAAGGCCAAAGCACAAAGTCAAAACTCATGGTACCTTGATAGTGGATGCTCGAGGCACATGACCGGAGACAAAAGTAGATTCATGGATCTAAAGCCAAAAAGTGGAGGAGTAGTAACATTTGGTGACAACTCCAAAGGCCACATTAAAGGTATTGGCTCCATAGGTAATCACTCTACTATTCTTATTGAAAATGTCTTATATGTCGATGGTCTTAAACACAATTTATTGAGCATAAGTCAATTGTGTGATAAAGGATTTAATGTTTTATTTGATAAAAATGGATGCAAAATTGTAGACATTAAATCTAATAATATTATGCTCATAGGTCATCGCATAGGAAACATATATATGGTGCATCTAGATGACATACATACATCTCATGCATGCTTAGTTGCACAAAATGAAAATGATGCATGGTTGTGGCATAGGAAACTAGGACATGCTAGCATAAGTGTTTTAGAAAAACTAGTCTCTCTTAACCTAGTTAGAGGTTTACCCAAGATAAAATTTACAAATGATAAAATTTGTGATGCATGCTCTAAGGGTAAACAACATAGGTCTTCCTTTAAATCCATTAATGATGTTTCTACTAGTAGATATTTACAACTTATCCATATGGATTTATTTGGGCCAATTAGGACTATGAGCTTGGGTGGTAAGTCTTATGCTTTTGTACTTGTTGATGATTTTTCTAGATTTACTTGGGTTCTATTTTTAAGTACTAAAGATGATGCTTTGGAAAAATTCATCACATTTTCAAAACTAACCCAAAATGATCTTGAACTTAGAATTTCACATATTAGAAGTGATCATGGAACCGAGTTTCAAAATTTAGGGTTTGAAGATTTTTTAAATGAAAATGGTATTAGCCATAATTTTCCGGCTCCTCGAACTCCTCAACAAAATGGGGTAGTTGAGAGGAAAAATAGAACTTTGCAAGAAATGGCTAGAACTATGCTTTGTGAAAACAATTTACCTAAATATTTTTGGGGGGAAGCCACAAACACCGCTTGCTACATTGTAAATCGAGTAATGATTAGGCCAATTTTAAAGAAAACACCTTATGAGATTTTAAAATCTAAAAAGCCTAACATTAGCTATTTTCATCCTTTTGGTTGCAAGTGTTTTGTTTTAAATAATGGAAAAGACAACTTAGGTAAATTTGATGCAAAAAGTGATGAAGCTATTTTTATAGGTTACTCTTTAACCTCTAAAGCCTATCGAGTATTTAACAAAAGAACTTTAGTAGTAGAATAATCCATTCATGTTGTATTCGATGATAACCTCCTTCCTAGGAAGGATTCTTGTGATGATGATGATGTAGGAATCATAAATGCCTTTGATGGAGGTCAAACTTCAAAGGAGGATGAGATTCCAACAAAAGAAGAGGACACACAAGATCCACCTCTTGAAGCCTTGAAGGACTTGGCTATTGAGGAAAAGGAAGTGAGCTACCCAAGGGAGTTGAACTACGTCAAAGATGGTGAAATCTTGGGTGATCCATCCAAGGGGGTAACCACTCGTTCTTCTCTTAGATTAATGAATCATGTTGCATTTATCTCATGCATAGAGCCTAAAAATATTAAAGAAGCATTGAAAGATGACTTTTGGATTATGGCTATGCAAGAAGAGTTAAATCAATTTGAGAGAAGTAATGTTTGGACATTAGTTGATAGGCCTAGTAATTAATCTACAATAGGAACTAAATGGGTCTTTAGGAACAAGCTAGATGAGAGTGGTAACATTGTAAAAATAAAGCTAGACTTGTAGCACAAGGTTACACTCAAGAAGAGGGAATAGATTTTGATGAAACCTATGCACCCGTAGCTAGAATGGAAGTCATTAGGATGTTGCTTGCATATGCATGTTATCATAATTTCAAGCTTTTTCAAATGGATGTTAAAAGCGCATTTTTAAATGGTTTTATAAATGAAGAAGTGTATGTGGAACAACCACCGGGTTTTGAAGACTCAAAATTTCCAAATCATGTTTTCAAACTTACCAAAGCTCTTTATGGTTTAAAACAAGCTCCTAGAGCTTGGTATGAAAGGCTTTCAAACTTTTTAATTAAAAAAAGGATTTGAAAAAGGTAAGGTGGACACTACACTTTTTATAAAAATGTTTAAAAATGACATCTTAGTAGTTCAAATTTATGTTGATGATATTATTTTTGGTTCTACTAATGAATGTCATTGTCAAGAGTTTGCTAAGTTAATGCAAGGTGAATTTGAGATGAGCATGATGGGGGAGCTCTCATTCTTTTTGGGACTCCAAATCAAGCAAAAGAAGGATGGCACCTTCATCAACCAAGCAAAATACATAAAGGATATGCTCAAGAAGTTTGGCTTGGAGAATGCAAAGCCTCAAGCCACTCCTATGAGCTCATCTACAAAGCTTGACAAAGATGAAGGAGGTAAGTGTGTTGTCTCTAAGCTTTACCGCTCTATGATTGGATCATTGATTTACCTTACCGCAAGTAGACCGGATATTTTGTTTAGTGTTTGCTTGTGTGCTAGGTTTCAAGCTAGTCCTAGAGAGTCTCACCTTGTAGCCGTTAAGAGGATCTTTAGGTATCTTAGAGACACTCCTTGTTTAGGTCTTTGGTACCCTAGAGACACTACCTTCAACCTTCATGCTTACTCGGATGCGGATTATGGGGGTTGCAAAATCGATAGGAAAAGTACTTCGGGAACTTGTCAATTCTTAGGTAGTATGCTCATATCTTGGTTCTCTAAGAAACAAAATAGTGTAGCCTTATCTACCACCGAAGCCGAGTACATATCCTTAGGGAGTTGTTGTGCTCAAGTCCTTTGGATGAAGCAACAACTCTTAGATTGTGGAATTAAAGTTGAAACCATACCCCTAAAATGTGACAACACTAGTGCAATATGTTTAACAAAAAATCCCATCCAACACTCTAGAACCAAACACATAGAAATAAGGCATCATTTCATTAGAGATCATGTCCTTAATGAAGATGTGGTTATAGAGTATGTAGACACCTTAAATCAATTAGCGGACATATTTACAAAACCCTTAGACAAAGAGCGCTTTTGGTCCCTTAGGAGAGAGTTAGGTCTAGCTAGCCTATCTTGACCTTTTAGGACCTCTTTTGTGTTTAAATTTGCTTGATCTTGTGAAATGCAATGTTTATGTGTTTAGACTCATAATTTCATCCATGCTTATAGCTAGGGGGAGTATGTTTATATTTGAATATGTTTTGTCTGCTCATTCATGACATTTATGCATGTTAGGCCTAAGAAAATTTCATTTTTCTGCACTTTTAAAGCCTCATCTGCACTTCCAGGCCCAGGTGTATCGAAACGGGTGACCCTGTTTCGATACGGATACCTTAAATCCAGTTCTGAGAGAAGGGCGTTTCGAAACGCCTCCAATGTGTTTCGAAATGTTTTGGCTACTGCCAAGGGGTGTATCGAAACGTGTTTCGATACGGGTCAACAGGGCTTCGATACGATCAACACCGTATCGAAACGGTCAGCTGACGGTCTCAAAATGGTCAAACCCTAGTCATCTCGTTTCGAAACGGTCCTGATTGTTCCGAAACGATATCGCAGATAGCTTTATTTAGGGCTTTTAATGTTAAAATTCTACTTTAACTCAAACTCTGAAAAAACCCTAAAACCCTAAACCGCCTCTCTCTCTATAAATACCCTCTCAAACTCATTGTTTTTTCACAAAATTGTGAGGGTTTTACTCTAAAACTCAAGTCTAAGCAAGTTTCATCAACATTGTGCAAGGATTTTCATCAAATCATCCAAAATCCCTCACTAAGGTATTTTTTATTTTTCTTTTTCTTTCAATTTATGTTCGAATCTTAGGATAGAAAATTTTATTTTTGTATAAATTATATGTTTTCATGTGTGGGTTTTCCATATCTTGTAAAAAAAATTCAAAATCTCAGATTTTTTTATTCGAATATAAAATTTTTCAGTCGTATTTTTTTCTTTACTGTTCTTTTTTTTTTTGTTTTAATTTTGTTTCAAAAACCTAAGTGGGATTTATTATTGGATTGATTTTAAATATCAATGCATACACTTAATTTTAAAACATACTTGCTTAATGTTTTTAGATGGCGGAACAAGCTAACAAAAAGCGTAAGGCCGTTCAAACCGGTGATTCGAGCATGCGTCCGAACCTCGCTCAGCTCTTTCAGAAATCCCTTCGAACTACGGAGATGCGAGCTCGCTTCACTTATGTCAAGGATTTCGAAGTTCGTAGAGAACGTGTCATTGATCTTGAATTCTTCAACTCCGAGCGATTCCTATTTCGTTACCTCGATTGTTTGAGTGAATGGGATCTTCTTACCTTGTTGAGCATTCCGGATATTCGCTACAAACATATGGTACTCATCTTTTACTCTAATGCTCGTTTTATTCATGATGAGACCAAAACCGAGATTATAGGAATTGAATCTTTCATATTGGGCATAAAGTTTGTTGTTGATATTGCTCTCTTGGAGTCAACTTTTAAACTTAAAGATGAGGGTCTTGAGGATGAACGTCACTTTGGCACTTTCACCGGTCCGGCACTTACTTTGGATGTGCATGATCGTTTCTTCACTTGATGATATCATGGTTCCTTCGCCCTTCCGGAGGTAAATACTCTCATATCCGTCAAGTTGATCACTTTTGGCTTGAATGTTTCCGTAGAGGTGAGCGCCCTAATGTTCCTAAGATTATTTTTGCCGAGATGGTCAATAATGTTAAGCTTATTGACACCAATGAGTTGAAATCTTTTACCTATGGCACAATCTTGAGCTTTATCTTTAACCACCTTGGAATCGATTGTACCTACGACTCCCCGGAACCTCGCAAGTCCAAGATTGGTGAGTCCTCTCTTCGCAAGTCCGGGTTTAAATATATGAATCATGTTTGGGAACGTGTTGATAGAGAAGCTCCTCCTCCTCCCGTTGCACCTCCACCGCAAGTTCAAGTTGGAAACAATGAAGCTCTTACGGCTCTCATTACCGAACGGTTCAATGCCATGGATACTACAATCGCTTCGGGTTTTGGTGCCATCGACACTCGCTTGAAAAATGTCGAGGATCGCCTCCTATCTCTTGAGACTTCCCATTCAAACTTGGATTTGTCCTTCTCTACTCTCTATGGGCAATGGACGAAGTTTCACCGTTCTCAAGTCAAGAGCGATGATGATACTTCGGATGATGATGATGGTAACGAGGCCTAGGATCTTCATATCATATCATATCATATTATCTATGCATTTTAGGTTTAAGATTGCATCTTTATGATTTATTATGTTTTAGGAACCTATGCTTTTTGATCTTTTGTTTGGGATTTTATTTTGAACTTAATGTTGGTTTATGTTTTTGGATATTTTGATATTATGAATTAATATTATTGTTGCTTATTAATGCTTATTGGTACTAATCCTTGTCTTCTCTATGAGCTTTGATTATTCTTTTTGATCTAACAAAAAAGGGGAGAAGAAATTTAAGAGCCACAAACTAAAATTCGTTTTAAACTAAAATTTGTTTTAAATTTTTAAAAGGTTTTTTAAGCTTTACAACTTGGATTTCAAGTTAAACAATTTTTTAAACTTTAAAAACCTATCTTAAATTAAGGGGAGTTAGAATATTTTCAAAACTTTCAAATTTCTTAAAAATTCTAACTTTGGTTTTGTTATATCAAAAAGGGGGAGATTGTGAAACAAATATTTTAATTTTGATATAACTAAAAACCTAAGGACTAAATTGAAAATGTCAAAACGAATTTTAAGTCCTCAAAACATCCCCATATAATTTTAAGATTATGCCAAAGTTAAAAACAAAGTTTTTCAAATATTTTTCTAAGTGTTTAAAGCCAAAACAGTGATTTTCAAGTCCCTGTTTCGAAACGGCCTAAGGCGTTTCGAAACGTTTTCATCACTGCCAACCCCTGTTCCAAAACGTGTATCGAAACAGCTTTAGAACACTTGCACCCGTTTCGAAACGGTCTCATACGTTTCGAAACAGTTCTTCAATTTTGATTTGAAAAACTATAACGGTTGTTATATTATTTAACCTATTTTTCAAAGATAAATATGGTGTTTCGAAACGGGCTAAGACTGTTTCGAAACGACCCTTGACAGTAGCAAAACCGTTTCGAAACGAGGCCAAGCGTTTCGAAACTGTTCTTCAGTTTAAATTGAAAATATAACCGTTGAAATTGTTTTTAACTGATTTTCTGAAAACCGTTAGGGTGTTTCGAAACAGGATAAGACTGTTTCGAAACGATCCTTGACAGTGGAAAAAGTGTTTCGAAACGACTCTAAGGCGTTTCGAAACGGGCTCTTAAATGCACCCCAACGGCTCTTTCTATTTTAGTCCGTTCCGAAACAGGTACCCCGCGTTTCGAAACGGGTTGTTGCAGACTGCATTTATGGAGGTGAGATAACATCCCCAACGGCTCTATTGATGAGTGCAACAACCACAACGGCTAGAAATCAATGAGAAGGTATAAAAGGGACCTCTAAAAGCTCCAGCAACAACTATTGATCCAAAAAGCAAACATCCAAACATCAAATCCAAGCAATTGTGCAAAAATCCCATTTTGTCTAGAAACCCCAATTGTATTTTTCATTCATATCTTGTTCAATTGGGTTGAGTGCTTGTAATTGGGCTATCATTTGTATTGAGAGATACCTTATTAGCCAACAAATTTCTTTGTTCACTTGTGTGAGGTTTGGGTTGATTTTTTGGTAGAAAAATCAACCGAAATTGTAAGGGTTGCCTCCTTAGCCTAGAAAAGGGGAAGAGCAATTAGTGGAATTGTTGCAAATCCTTAGTGAAGCTAAGGTAGTGGATGTAGAGTTCATTTGGAACTTGAATCACTCTAAATCCCTTGTCTATTATTTTAATTTGCAATTTCCACCACAAAACCTTTAAATTTCCAATTCACCCCATCTTGGTTTATATCGATCTTGCGATCCACTCAACAGCCTTATTGTGCTGAAGAGATTTCTGTTATGGATTAGTTTCACCAGCTAGGGTTTGTTAGACCAACTGGCAATATTGTTAGCTTTCTATTCATGTAATTCAGCTTCTATATAAGCTGTACTATTCCTTGTTAATGAATAAGAAAGAGTTTATCCTCTCATCCATAATCATCTTAAGGGTTTTCCAACAGAGGGTTTCTATTAATCAAATAGATTCAATCGAAAATTAAAAATCTATTTGGTTTAACATTTTTATATTAGTGATATCTAAAATTCTAATATTTATAGTAAAATTTACTGTTAGAGCAAAAGCTAGAGGTAAAAGTTTTGATTCGACAGTTTTAATTAATATTCGTCTTTGTACAGATTGATGCTTATGTGTATAACTCTTGGATAATAAAACACTACAAACGATTTTTCTATTAAATAGTAACTATATTTATCTTAGGGAAAACTATGTATTTAGTGTTCCAACTATGCCCTCATTTCTGCTTTGGTACCTAAACTATTATTTTTGGCAAAATGGTACTTAACGTTACGGTTTTGTTCTGTTTTGGTATCCGACCGTTAAAAACTAACGGAAATGATGATGTGGCTTGGGTTAATAACGGTTTTAGTCCAAAAACTAATATAATCTATCAATTTAGTATAAAATTCTATCAAATTAAATTGTAAATTCCTCATATTTCATCTTCTTCTAGTCGAACGTAATTTGCAATTTTACCGCCAAAATTAAGATGATATTTTAAATTGATGGATTTTTAGACTAAATTGATTATATATATAAGTGTTTTGTACTAAAATTGTGATTATACCAAGCCATGTCATCATCTCTGTTAATTTTTAACGGTCGGAGTACCAAAACAGAACCAAAACGTAACGTTAGGTACCATTTTACCAAAAATAATAGTTAAGGTATCAAAACAGTAATGCGGGCATAGCTGGGGTACTAAATATATAGTTTTCCCTTTATTTTATATTGTACTAATATTACCAAATTGATGGATCTACCCTCTTAAAGATTCAAAATTAATTGAACCTAATAATGGTCATGTGACTAAAGGTTTACGTCCTCATGATATGTATATATATTAAAATAAATGTTTAAATTATTCTATTTTTTAGGTGTTTAATTTTTTTAGGTGTTTGAATTTATTTTTGTCAAAATAAGCACTTCAGTTAGCCTTAAATGAGTAAAAATAATAGTTTGAGTACATAAAAGAGACTAAAATATTTAAACATATATAAAAAACAAAATAATTTCAACACTTATTTTAATATTATTATTTTTGTAACAATACTCAACGCTGTTAGGGAAGAAAGTGTGGTCCAAAATGGAAGATAAAATGGTGATCTTAGCCTATTCTCACCCAAACTTTATCTGACATTTTATATAAAAGATACTTAAAAATGGAATATAAATTCACTGAAAAAAGATTGAGATATAATTTTTTAGAATGATAAATTAATTTTATATAATCTTTAAACAAATAACTAAAAAACATACTTAAAATTGGGATATAAATTTTATAAATTTATAAAGAGTGCAGGCTTAGAAACATGGAGGGTAGGCTCGTTAGTTGTAGGACGAGTCTACAGCGCTCGATGAGTACCAATGAGCACTATTAACGACGAGTACTAATTAACATTATTAATTTAATTTATAAAAATTTAAAATTTAAAGAATTCAACCTATAATTATAAATTATTTAAAAATCAAAAGGCAAATTAATTAAAGTATATTATTTTATTTTTAATTTTCTTTTAAACATAGATAAAATATCTATTTACCCTTAAATTATAAAACCCTAATTTTTGTTTATTTAAAATTTAAGCCGCCGTTACTATCGCTGCTGTCGCCATCGCTGCCCTACCACTTAAAAGAATTAATCGGATAGAATCCTTCCAAATTTTGAAATGCTATTCAAATGCCCAATTTTTTAATTCTTCCACTGTTGTCGGTTTCAATCAGATGAAATCCTTCCAAATTTAAACAATTTTTGTGAACAAATTAGAATTTTTTTATTTGATTTATGAGAATTGATCTTCACTCGATTTTTTTTAGACAAATCAAAAATTTTTCTTAATTTGATTTTTGGGAATTGGTCTGGCGAGTTGATTTCTGAGCAGCAGCGGCAGCGTAATGGCAACTGCAGTAATTTCAAATTAACAAAAATTAGAGTTTTGTAATTTAGGGATAGATAATTATTTTGATCTATGTTTAAAAAAATTAAAAATAAAATAATATATTTTAATTAATTTACCTTTTTGATTTTTAAATAATTTATAATTATCATTGAGTTCTTTAAATTTTAAATCTTTATAAATTAAAATAATAGTGCTCGTCGTTAGTGGTGCTCATCGGTACTCGTCAAACGTTTTAGAAATTTTTTAGTTGTATCAATATTAAATGAAATTGAACCATGGCAATCAAACATTTCTAAATAATTAGGATTCTTTGTAATTATAACTACTATTGTAATAATTACTTTTTTATACAATATTGTGTTCAGACATGTCCTCATTTTAAAACAATTAAACACAATTAAGCAATTGAATAAAACGGTCCTCCAAGTGATTTAGGAAGTCTTAAATCCAAGGATGGTACACGAATGTTCAACATAAATGGCCATCCAACTTTATACTACTAATGTTCAAATCCGGTGTCATTAAGGCTAGTGAACTTTAGTTGGAATACTGATTAAAAAAAATACAACTGTTCACATCACATGATTCACATCATATATAATAATATCTTAATTAAAGATTGTGTAAATTAAAGTTTACATAAATCTATTAATTTATAATTTAGAGATTTTATTTATAGTTGGAGGTTTATAATTTAAATTCTATAAGTGTAAAAATGCACATTTCATAAATGTTCCTCTTTTTTGCAGCTAAGGATTGTCTAATCTCTCCCAAGAATGACCTTTGCGTTAGCTTTTGGCCAAAGATTCACGTCTTTCACACAAATCTGGGGAACTTGAAAATTTTAAAATACATAGTAATTACAGCTTTCATTTTATGCAATTCTCTTGGAATGTGAATAGATGTAGAATTATGAATAAAATATTCTGTCTTTTTTCGGTGATATGTTTCACATTAAAAACTGAAGTTTAGAGTTTAAGATTAGAGTTTGGAGTTAAGAGATTTTGGGGTATGCCGTATTTTTTAGAGTTTAAAGTTTATGATTTATAATTTAAATATTTAGTGTTGAGACATAGAAAATGGCACCGAAAATAGATAAATGATTTTTGCCCATAAAATTACAGAATTTGTTCCTTTTTTTTAGGAAACCTTTTTGTTCTTTAAATAAAGGAACAAAAATCGCTTGTTGTTTGAATAAAATAAAGAAGAACAAGAAGAACAAAGAGATGAGAGAAAGAGGGAGATTTGTATTATTCTCAAAATATAGACTTGTATACAATGCCTTCAATGAATCATCTATTTATAGGCATAAGAAGTACATAATACATTAAACTCTAACTCATAGAGATAATATTCCTAATAATAAATAAATCAAACTCCTTTGATAAAGTTCTAATCATGATAGACATCCACATAGATAAATATTCATAACACTCCCCCTTAGATGTCTATGAAGATAATGTGCCTCGTTAAAACCTTACTAAGATAAAAATCCAGTGGGAGAAAAAAAATTCTTTAGTGAAGGAAAAAGAGTACACACATCTTTGATACACATAACATGTTGCCTCATTAAAAACCTTACCAGGAAAACCCATTGGGACAAAACCTCGGTTAAGGGAAAAAGAGTGCAACGCGTATTTACTCCCCCTCATGCAAACATCACAGAAGATCTTTGAATCTTCATAATTTAATCTTGAATATCATTTTTCTAAAGATCGTGAGGGATGAAACTTTGGAGTAATATGTTCCATGATGTATCCACTTTCAAACTGAGATATACATCTTGTGTTATCTTCACACAAGATAGCTTTTATCATATCTTGTAAAAGTAAATCCACATATCTTTTGGATATGTTGGGTCAATAGTCTTAGCCAAACACATTTTTTGGCTTGCCTCATGCATAACAATTATTTCTACGACATTTGAGGAGGCATCAACGAATGTTTGAAGATCTAAATGTAATGATCTTTGTATATTCATAGATATTTCTTGACCAACTAATATATAGTGCTTCAAGACCAAGAAAAGATATAATTATCTTTATTCACATCCAACAATCTTACAACTATTGGGATACTCAATATATATGCTCTATTCATATTGAATCTTCTTTAAGATTCTTTCAGCTTATGTCTATTCATAGACAAAAGAAATATATAAAAATGCTAGATCTTCAGGTCGAGATAAACTTGATGTCAAGATTCAAGTACTTGTATTGAAAGTACTTCACGAGTTTCCAATTTGAAGCTCTTTAGGAGTTCTAAAATTATCATAATGGATCTTGATCCAAACTCCTTTATAAAATACATAAGGAAATCTGATCATTCTTATAGTATTTTCTCAATTAGTATTCACTAAGGCGATTATACCAAATGCGCCAAAATATTCATGAGACATGTCTAAATAAATTTCCTCAGAAATTTCCAAATGCTTATAGCATTTTAGATCCTTTAAGGATAAATATGGATCCACAAATAATTAGACGCGTGTAAAATTTTCAAAACGGCCAAAGTAATTGCATCCACCATGAAGTAATTAAAACTTTTCATAAATCATAGTTCAAGTCGTATTTACGACTACTTATTTGTGCCTCACTTGCATTACACCTTTAGGTGTTTGGACTACTTGTCCAAATACTTCTATTTTAGAAGTTCAAAGCGTCTTTCAATATTGGTCAATTCAATATCTATACTTCTGGATAGATTTTATACAAGATCCTCGATTTCTTTCTTTACTTCTATAGAAGTATTTTATGTAAAATTGTTTGTAAAATCGTTGTCGACAACTTTCCAATTTTTCTGGTTCCATTCTCGTAATGACATAACTCATCGAGATCTCTTCAAGATTTCAATCTTTATTTCAGGTACCTGAAACTCTTATAGAGTTTTATTATTTGTTATGTCTTGGGTCTCTTCAGGAGCACCCGCCTCCAATATATGACCATCTCATATTACTTTCTATTTACGAGAATTTTGATCATTGGAACCATTTCAACTATCATGCTTCAGGCATGATTTACATTCTCTCGCTCTAACATGTAATTTAAACTTACATCATTTCAGCTGGTATATGAGACTTAATTACTCTCATTGGGTCAGTAAATATGTCTGGCAGTTGACATGTAATAACATGAATTATCTTATGAACTTCTAGTTCATATACGAGGATCTAGATAATGATAATTCATTTTCCTCTATCCAGCTGATTATTATCTCCCCCTAATGTTGAGAAAAATCATGTCATAAATTTAATGTTTAAGAATTTAAACATAAAAGAAGACTCGTACTCAATATATATTCTCAATCCTTTTTACTTGTCCATTTTGTGCGTTATGGTGGAGCAATTCAACTATATATCGCACATTCAAAGATTCAAAAAATGGGAAATATGACTTTTGACCAAAAGTCAAATCATAATGGGGAGTTTATTATAACTCGTTGGATTGATGCGTATAAGTGTTGCTATATGGAAATACCATATAAATATTAAATGTTTTGTTCTCAAGGTTTAGCTATTAAATAGGAGGCATCCAATTAAAAATTTGCTAAACCGTATTTTTCATAATCAATAGGCTTTGTAACAACCGATATAGTCTAAAATATAAACCCACTAGCTTTTCAAGACGAATAGTCTAATTGCATAATCTGAATCTTTTAGAATCAATCTCACAAACTTCTGGTTGTAAGTCGATAAAACAATGTAGATGCATCTACTAAAATCATATAAAACTTTCCACATTTGTGGATATATGGGCCCATATTTCGTTCAGATATGCAAGACATACAGTCTCAACTTCAGTACAAGAACTTTAAGTTCTAATTCTTTTGGTAAGTGGGATCATTTATATCCTTTGAGAACAAACAACACAAGAACTTCAGGTTCTTTTAGTAAGTGGAATTTAATCAATTCCTTTAAGCAACACAAGAACTTCACATTCTTTAATAAGTGGAATTTAATCCATTCCTTTGAGAATAAGCACCACAAGAACTACTGGTTCTTTTAATACATGTGCATGTAAATCTCAATAATTTATGCACCATTATTGATCAGGATGGTCTAACCGATCATGCCAACTATATATATGTGTATATATCTCTGAATTTGTAAACTTCTTGTTTACCATAACATGTAATTCAATCTCACTCGTACATGTCTAGTACGACCATCAAAATTGTTCCTTTAAATAGGAATATATTTAGCTCTTTCGGAGCTTTCAATTGAAATTATCTTTTGGTAGCAATATATAACTCTTCTAGAGCTTTCAACTGACTTTTTGACTACCAGAACTTATATCCATATTGGCTTATTTCAAATGTCAATTGATAACACATGTTATCTATAATTCCCAAAGGAATAGTTTGCGAACTCATATTGCTCTCTTTATGACTTTGACGAGTATAACGCACTGTGAATATGGAATAAAGTTCCATTTGACAATAACATATTTGCTCAACCAGAGCCTTTTGTGATATTAGTACTTCCGGATATAGTACTCACATTATTCTCTTGCATTTTAATCGAGAAATGCATAATTATGCACCTTTCAAAATGTGCTTTGTTTCATATACTTCAGGTAATGAAAATATGTACTTTGTATCATTCACTTCGAGGAATGAAAAATATAAAATATAACACATCATATCAAGTCGATTATCTATCAGAGATAAACTTTCAAGTGCTCTTCCGAAGCATTGATATTTTAGTACTTTGAGAAATATTACTCATATTTCCCCTTGCATTTAAATGGGAAAAATATTTCTTATGCTTAAGTACAATATGAGTACTTGCATTATCTGCTAGGCATAAATAGCCACAATTCTAGGCATAAATAGCCACAATTCATTGTATATTTTATTCCGGAAGTAATCACATTCTTCAAATAATAAATTAACATAAAGCGTAAATAAATAATATGTGAAATAAATAAACATAAAGCAAACTAACATAAATAAATAATAAATAAAACGAATTAACATAAAAAAATAAAAAAAATAATCAATTATTCCTGTTAGAGGTTATAAGGGAAATAAAATAAATGGTAAATTATTCCCTTCAAGGGTTATGAGAAAATTAACAATATCCAATTGAGTTGGACCAATAACGCCATAATTATTTTCGCCATAAAAAAATTTTGTTTATATTTTATTTCATTTATCATTCATGATTATGGATAAAGTCCATAATACTTTAGCGTTTGACAAGTACGAAACCAATAGTTTATAACATCACATTGGTAAAAGGAATTCACTTCCTTAGAATGATCTTTATCACTCTTGTCATCCTTATAACTTCGCTACCAGCGGGTAGAAGTATTCTTAAAACGACTATATTTTTCATGTGTATATTCATAGCCTCAACCACGACCACAACTTTTAATGTGATTTTTTTTATTCCTTCCATAATATAATCTCACATCCACTTCAGGGAATGGAGTAGAGCTAGTGGGCATTTGAAACCTTTTTCACATATCCTTATCACAGAGACCAAAGATTTAATCCTCGTACGCGACATTGTTAAACCTGTCCACAAGGTCCTTTAAAAACCTCCTTTGAGACCAGTAGCCTCGCAGAACGGGATGTCCAGCCAATATACTTGGATTATATCGAAATTATATCTCTAATTGAATAATGATTTACCATGTTTGCATTCACTTCAGGGAATGAAACAGTTCCAATAATCGCATGGAATAAACATCATGCTTGCATTCACTTCAGGGAATGCCCCATCATTGATAATCGCATGGAATAAACATCATGCTTGCATTCACTTCAGGGAATGCCCCATCATTGATAATCACATGGAATGAACATCATGCTTTGCATTCACTTCAGGGAATGCCTCTCATAAAACTTTTTGGATCAAGACGAATTTTCGTAACTTTAAATTGGGAGAAGTCTATGGTTGAGTTTTTCGACAAAGAAGAAAAAAAATGCTTTCGAGCAAATATAGACTTTATAACAATCTTTTTATAGATTGAAATTCACCATGATTTATCGCACATTAAAATCATAATTTAAAGAAAAATAAAATCAGAATTTACCGATATTTGTTTTCCTCTCGAGGAAAATGGAGACGTAGCAAATGACCAAAACAACTTCTCATAATGTCGTGTCTCTTTCCAAGTCATTTAAATACATGTAAAACTCAATATATGGTTAAAATATCAATATCATCAAATAAAATATTATAAACACATATTGATCTTAATACAAAGTTAAACCATTGTGTCAAAAATAAATATATATGAAACCATAATAATAAGATCTATATGTATGGGATGAATTGAATATATTAGAAATCAGAGGATCTATGTCATAATTCTCTCTTTAAAAAAAATTAAACCAACAGAGGTATTTCATTAATGTATTAAAACTATAATAAATTATTGTACAGATCTTTGTTACTTAAACCTAGAGTACGTATTTTAATGAATTTATATGAAAGACTACCATAGTTCTACGTACATAACTTTGTTATTCATGATTACAAAGTATAGTCAGTCAATCAAACATGCTTTACATGCACCGTCATCAAACTTCATGAATTTACAAATATACAAACACAAATAATATTAATCAAGTATGAAAAGCATAAGCAGTTAAGTACCAAAAATGAAAACCCACAAATACTTTTGCTCTACAAACCTTAATCGATTCCATCGATCCGTAATTTACACCGAACGCAACATCTTCGTCTCTGTCGATTCGTCTTTTGGTTTGTGAGAAGCCACAAATTTATCTCTTTCCAATGTTCGAATAAAATCAAACATACTTCCAAACTTTTCAAAAAAAAATAAAAAATAGTTAAGTTAAAATATAAAGAAAAAGACAATCGGTAATTTAAAAGAATGAAGAGAAAAAAAAACTTATCTTTGGTTTATCCTAGAATCGAATTCTTTCCAATAATTTCTTTTGGATTCAAACCATGAAAACCTCAGTTGATTAGAGTCGTGCTGATAACGTGTTGTGAATAAAATAAAGAAGAACAAGAAGAACAAAGAGATGAGAGAAAGAGTGAGATTTGTATTATTCTCAAAATATAGACTTGTATACAATGCCTTCAATGAATCATCTATTTATAGGCATAAGAAGTACATAATACATTAAACTCTAATTCATAGAGATAATATTCCTAATAATAAATAAATCAAACTCCTTTGATAAAGTTCTAATCATGATAGACATTCACATAGATAAATATTCATAACACTTGTCTCTTTTTGATGATTCTTTCTATGTCCCACCACTAAAAAATAAAATTTAAGTCTTAATTCTAAATTTTAAATCTTAAACTTTAAAGTTTAAAAATATATTATGCTTCTAAATTTTTAAATTTTAATTCTAAATTATAATTTTAAACGTTAAAATTAATTTTTTAATGTAAAACATAAATAGAACAAACAAAAATTACAGTGGATTTCTATTCCAAAGAACATAAATAAAAACCTATTGCATTTGGACTTAAAAAAAAGTTTTGTGTCCAGTGTCCTGATATTGTGGAGTCGATGGTCCACGTGAACCATAAAATTCCAAGAACTGTATTGTGCTTTTCCAGTTAACCCCACTATAATACTCCAATAAATTTGGTCCACAGTCCACTTGGTGTTTCACATCTATTCTATTCAGTGTACTGAATCGGTAAAATATTAAAATATTATTCTTTAAAATTACAGTTGTAAATATTGTTTTATAATTAGTTTTCTATTTTAGTATTATATATATATTAAATAAAAGATTAAATGTTTAAATAACGAGATGATTTTTTTTTGATAAGTGGTTTTTTTTATATTTGTTCACATAAAAAATTAACTTTTCAAAAATTTTGAATAAGGCTTTAGCATTTTTCAAATTTGTTTAAAAAGGGTTTAACGTTTATGAGCAACTTAATGTTTCTAAAGTCTGCTCAATTAAAGATTTAATGGTTTTAAATCTGCTCAAATAGTTAGTTTCAGTTAAAACTTAATGATAAATATTTATAATGTTATAGTCCTAATTAGTTTTAGTTTAAATGATTTTTTATAACTATACACGATACACATACATATATTCAAATTTTTATATGTGCTATATATCAGATAAAATTGAAGGACTCAACTTAAATTTAATTTGAAATTTTTTCAAGTCGACTTTATAAAATTTCGAGTCAAGTTTTTTTCGCGTCAAATCTAGTAAAAAAAATTGATTTATGAGACGAATTGAACTTTACTTACCCCTATTCAAAACTATAATATTTTAAAAATTATTTAAATTATAATTTTGGAATCGTTTTTCAAATGGAATTATGTTTCTCACTGCTATTATGATAATTATATTTTTTTGGTCAGAAATGATAATTATAAATTGAAAGTGGAGTTTATTTTATTTTATATAGAAATTTAGAATATACAATAACTGTAATTATAAGAATACTTTTTAAATATATGAAAAAACTTTATATTTTTTTATGGAAAACTGCAAATTAATAAATTAAATTCATAATTATTTAAATCAAGTTGAAATGAACACCTGAACCCAACAAGTATCCCAGTGAAAAACAAATGATGTTCTTCCTAGGAGACATGAGTTCAAATACCTTTGTTTACAAAGTGTATGCGCATTGTCAAAGGATTAAAAATATATAGAACACATATTGTCTTGTAATCACCTTTAAATCATTAAAAAAGTTGAAATGAACATGTGATTTGTATTTATGCTACGCTTTTTAATAAAAGAAAATGAATTTTAAAATAATTTTTATAACATAAATATTAATTAATACAAATCTAAACATAATAATAAAACTCATTGAATAGTTTTAATGAGAAAAGATGATGTTGTTTCTTTTAGCCTATGAATAATTATTATTCAAATAACCATGCTTATATATTAAAATTTAAATATTGAGTTTTTTTTAATCTCCTAAATACGTTTTGAATTCGGGTCACATGAGTAATCTACTTTTAATGTGTTTGTGTCTAAAAGTGTTACTAGTAGGGGTGTGAAAAACTGACCCGACCTGGTAACCTGCCTGAAACCCGATCGAGTCAGAACCTGGTTTAACCCGAGAATTCAAAGACCGAACCCGACCTGCACCCGACCGAAACGAACCCGAACCCGAATTTGACCTGTAACTGTAGAAACCGAACCCGAACTGCACCCGACCGAAGTGAACCCGAACCCGAAATTGACCTGTTACTGTAGTAACCGAACCCGACCTGCACCCGACCGAAACGAACCCGAACCCGAGACTAACCTGCCAGATAACCGATTTAACCCGACCTGTTTGGACCCGACCTGAAATGAACCCGACCTGAAATGAACCCGACTTGTTTTGAACCCGACCTGTTTTGAACCCGACCTGTTTTGAACCCGACCTGTTTTGAACCTGAACTGTTATTGACCTGAACTGTTCTTGACCTGAACTGATATTGACCTGAACTGATATTAACCTGAACTAATACTATTATTTGATTTGCTAATAATGATAATTATCTGACATTTAAAGAAGTTATATTTAATGAATATAAAATAATGTCAAGTATTGAAAATTTTGAAAATTAATAATAATTTCAAGTATTAATAAATTAATTAACTTAACTTCAATTAAAAGATAAATTGAATTAATAATAATTTTAAGTATTAATAAATTGTATTTCTAATTAACTTGTCTATTATTTTAAAATAACTTCAAAGATAAACTATTATACTTAATTAACTTAAGTGGAATGAATAATCATTATTAATTTAAAATTTCATACTTAATAAAATTAAGTTAAATGAGTAAAAATTATTAAATTAAATATATATTCTTAATTAAAATAAGATGACTTAAATTTTTTATTATAGGAATAAATTAATGCTAAATAATTAACTTGCATTCATTTTAATTGAAGTTAAGTTAGCTATTAAATTAACTTAAAATTAAAAATGAATTTAATTAACTTAAAGTTATTTTAAGTTAAGTTAGTTATTAAATTAACTTGCATTATGATAAACTACGTAATCTATTTAAGTTGAATGAATAAGCATTCTAAAATTATTTTTTTATACTTAACTAATATTAGTTTAAAGTTATTAAACTAAATATGTATACTAAATTAATAAAAGCTAACGAAATTTTTTAATTAACATTACATACTTACATTACATACTAAATATATTAAAACGTTCACATTGGATGGAATAGGGGACACTTCCCACTTTTTTTATAAGTAAAAAAAGAATAAGGTAAAACTTAAGAAGATTAAAACATTAAATGACTTGTATTCAATAATTTAAGTTGTTAAACTTACAAACGTTACTGAATATTACAAAAAGTTTAAACTTACAAACTGAAACTTACAACAAACTGAAACTTACAAACTAAATAATCTTTACAAACTGAAACTTTAACTTTCACAGTACAAAATTTACATACAAAAGTTTAAACTTAAAGCTCTCAGATCTTATAACAAAGTTTTACAAACTTTGCTACCAGAATTATCATCATCGAGCTTTGAAGGGCAACCAAGTTTAAATTATGGGCAACTTAACTTTAAAAGCTAAGTCACCAACATAATTAAAACTAGGAAAACCAGCTACCACCAACAAACTGCAACAAGCAATTAAAATCATTAGTAACATTAACAGACTGAAATAATGCAAACCAAGCATATATAACTAAACAGAAACATACATACATACATTCATATATAACCCAACATAAAACAGAAGCATACATAGACATTACATAGTTAACAACTAAACAGAAACATACATACATTCATATATAACCAAACATAAAACAGAAGCATACATACACAATACAGAGTGAACAACTAAACATAAACATACATTCATACATACATATATAACCAAACATAAAACAGAAGCAGACATACAGATTACATAGTGAACAACTAAACAGAAACATACATGCATATATAACCAAACATAAAACAGAAGCATACATACACATTACATACTGAGCAACTAAACAGAAACAAACATTCATGCATATATAACCAAACATAAAACAGAAGCAGACATACACATTACATAGTGAACAACTAAACAGAAACATACAAACATACATGCATATAGAACCAAACATAAAACAGAAGCATACATACACATTACATAGTGAGCAACTAAACAGAAACATACATACATGCATATATAAGCAAACATAAAACAGAATCAATGAGAAATATAAAACTAAAAAAAGACAGTGAATAAAAACAACTTACCAAACGTCTCCAGCTTTCAACAAATCAGAAACATACGTACCAGACCTTATGCTTCCTTGTTCTCAGAGGTCCCTACAAAAAAAAAGAACAAATCAGTCCAGAATTCAAAACAAATAAAAACAATACAAGTTAAACAAATCAGAAACTTACTCTGCACTAGGATCTTCATCCACTGCACAATCTTTCATAACAGAAAGATATTCCTCATCCTCTTCCTCAGGCTCAAACCCATACAACCAATTACGGGTTGTCACAAATATCTCAACATTTTTAGGAAGGAGTTTAGCCCTCAACTTATTTAAAATCCGACCACCAGTGCTAAAAGATGATTCAGAAGCAACTGAAGTGATGGGAATGGCTAAGATATCTCTAGCCATGAGAGAAAGAACAGGGAAAGACACAGATTGGGCTTTCCAGTAATCCAAAATATCAAAGTCTGAATCATCAGCATGAGGGAGAAGGGGCAAACTAATAAAAGAGTCAACATCTGACTTCCCACTCCTTGAAGCAGCTAGATTAGCATCAAAGTTCTAGAAAAAAAAAACAAGTCAGTAATTGAAACTGAAATAATAAAATAAAGGAAACTGAAATAACAAAAATAAAAACTAACCTGAAAAAGGTTAGACTTCTTAAATGTTCGAGGCCGACCAGTGGAGGACTCGGTTGTACTTTGAGAGGAGTTACTTCGAACAGAAGATCCAGAATTGCAAAGGACAGATTTTGAATAATAAACATACATGTTTACAAATTCATTGTAAACAATACTTACCCTTCTCTCAACCTCATCCTCAACATATAGGACAGAATACAACTCTTTCAGGAGTTGTAATTTATACCTTGGATCAAGCAAAACAGCAAAGGACAAAATGGTCGAGTGCTCAGACCAATACTTTTCATACAATTCAAGCATAGGTCCAGCCATTGCAGAGATGGCCTCACAAGGATCATTGTGAGCATCATACAACAGCTTCTCAATGGCAACCACATTAGCCAAATAAAGATTAGAAGTAGGATACTTAGAACCAGAAAACAGTGTAGTAATTTCAAAAAAAGGCTCCAGAAAATCACAGATTAATTGGGAAGTTTCCCACTCAGAATCAGCAATTACATCTAAATCATTTTCCCTATTAACAAACAAGTTTATGGCTAATTTAGCATCAATGGCCCTACGAAGCATTAGATAAGTAGAATTCCATCTAGTAGGGACATCTAGGACTAATTTACCAGAAAAAGAAGAACCACAGTCTTTAACAGCAGAGTCAAAGTTACAAAGTCTAGCATCAGAAGAATCAATGAACTTAACAATTTCACGCAACTTAAGAACAGAAGAGTCAATTACCTTCAAACCTCTTTGAACAATTAAGTTCAAAATATGAGCAGCACACCTTACATGAAAGAACTTACCACTGCATGGTAGGGGAGAAATAGCATGCAAGTCATCCTTAAGCCTCTTCACCATTCGATCATTGGCAGAAGCATTATCAACAGTCATGGTAAAGGCTTTTTTCTCAAGGCCCCATTCACATAACATTTTTTTCACAAACTTATATATAGACTCACCATCATGTGGAGGGGGGAAACGCCTAAAATTCAGTATTTTAGACTGAAGTTTCCAGTTATTATCAACATAATTAGCAGTCAAAGCAAAATAAGAACGTGATGTGCAAGCAGACCATCCATCACATGTAAAGCAGATACGACTAGGAATAGAACTCATAGAATCAATGAGCAATTTTTTATGTTTTTCATGCTTTAACATGCAATGTTTAGTAATGGTATACCTAGAAATATGCTTAACATTAGGATTCAAATACTGATGCAGAACCCTAAGTTTTTCATGCTCAACAATACTTAAAGCATAACCATGACAGAGAACAGCTTCAGCAAACAGTTCACAATATTTTTTTTGATCAAAAACAGATGCAGAACTACTAGTAACATTTTTAGCAAGAAAATCTTTATAGGCTTGGCATTTATCAGTATGTCTTTTAGGTGTAGAAGTACCAACATAAGAATCAGCTTTATAGCTAGCAGTTTTGCAATACTTACACTGAGCAATGACACCATCAGCAGTCTTAATAAATGTATAGTGATCCCACACAGGAGAAGTTCTTCTCCCAATGTCAGTTGAAGTCCTCCTCCTAGAGGTAGGAGCAACTATTGACACTTGATCATTAGCTTCCCCTTCAAAAAAACAATTACAGAGTTAGTAACTTTAACACTGAAAACAAGTAAAGAATAAAGAAAATAAAAAGAAAGAAAGAACCTTACCAGTTTCACCAGGATAGTTCATCTCAAAAGAATCAGATTCCATTGCAGAACACAGAAATGTACCTGAGATCAAGAGGAACCACAGTTAGTAAAAAAATTAAAACAACTAGCATGCATACTAAATCAACAACACAGAAACCCTAGCATGCATACTAAACAAACAATACAGAAACAGAGGGTGGTTTCAGTTTAATCCTTGTACGTGGCGTTGTTTACACCGAACCCCAGGGTCCTTTAAAAAACCCCTTTGGCACCAGTAGCCCCGCAGGTCTGGTATTCTAGCCTATATACTCGGATTAAACCAAGGAAACCCTAGCATGCATACTAAATCAACAACAGAAACAGAAACCCCAAAAAAACCAAACAAAGTAGACATGCAAACATATAACAAGACTCAAACATGCAAACATATATACAAATCAGAAACATGCAAACATATATCAAAACTCTAACATGCAAACATATATCAAAACTCTAACATGCAAACATATAAACAAACCAGGAAAACAGAAGCATAAATCGAGACTGTAACATGCAAACATATATACAAAGCAGGAAAAATACATGCAAACATAAATACAAATCAGAAAGAGAAGAAACATGCAAACATATAAATGAAAACATATATACAAATCAAGACAGAAACATGCAAACAGAAACATGCAAACAAAAATCAAGATAGAAACATTTAAAAAATAAATAAAAGAGGAAGAGCCTAAACCCTAAACCCAAACGCAGATGTGGAAGAAGACTCTTGAAGAACCCAGAAACGATCCTGAGATCAAAGGACAAGAGAGTTAGTAAAATGAAATTTAAAAAACTAAATAATTAAATGAAATATGAAAGGGTTTTGTACTTACCGAGAGAGAGAGAAGAAGACAACGAACAGTCTGGACAGTGGAATGAGAAGGGTTAGAGTGGATCTGAAGAGGTTTAGGGTTTGCAGATTAGGGTTTAGGGTTACAGGATTAGGGAATAAGGTTTGGGGTTTGAGGATCAGGGGTAAGAGTTTAGGGTTTCAGAATTGGGGTATAAGGTTTGGGGTTTGTAGATCAGGGGTAAGGGTTTAGGGTTTCTGGATCAGAGGTAAGGGTTTAGGGTTTCTGGATAAGGGTTTAGGGTAAAACAGAATTGAATTGGGGATTAGGGTTTGAAGGATTGAAAAGATAGAAATGGAAGAACATAGGGTTGTTCTTGAGAAAAAATTAGGTTTTGATCGAGAACAAACAGATGGAGAGTGGGCTAAGGTGTTTGTATAAGATCTGGAGAGGGGAAATTGGATGAACAAGGAAGAACTTTGAAAAAGAAGATGTTTTGATCGAGAATAAACAGGTTTTTGGTGGGCTAAGGTGTTTGTATAGGATCTGGAGAGGGGAAAGTGGAAGAACAGGGAAGAACTTGGTAAAAAACCAAGAGTTTGATCGAAAAAGAATGAAACTTTCTGGGAATTTTGTGTTTTTAGAGGAGAGAGAAGATGAGAGGATATTTTGGCAGAGTAACGGTAGGGAAAAAAGTGTAAAATGAAGGGGGGGTGAAGGTCTATTTATAGAGTGAGTCCGGGTCAAAAGATCCGCGCGTCATTATACGGGTCACGCGGGTCTTGCTCCGCAAGGACTCTTAGTTTCAATTCTTTCATTTTAATCCTTTTTTATTTGAAATTGAGCTAATAATTTTGTTTTCATTTCAATTTCGTCATTAATGCAGTTTTAAGCTTTAGTGTATGGATTTAATTTAGGGTTTGGGGTTATAGTTTAGGCTTTTTCTTTATATATTATTAAATTTTATATTTTAGTTTTAGGGTTTAGATTTGTGTAATTATTTTTAGGTTTAGGGTTAGTCTTTGAATTAAGATTTGGGGTTTATGTTTAGGGTTTTAGGTTTATTTTAATTAATTTTTAGGTTTAATATTTCATTTAATTAATTTAGGGTTTTTGGTTTACCTTAATTAATTTAAGGTTTAGGGTTTAATAAACCCTATACCTAAACCCTAATTCTTAAACCCTAAAATACTAAAAACCCTAAACCCTAAGCCCTAAACATGAATCCCTAAAAATAAAAACCCTAAACATGTAAGTTGTGGTTTAGGGTTTATTTTAATTAATTTAGGGTTTATGATTTAATAAACCCTAGATCCTAAACCCTAAATCTTAAACCCTAATCATAAACCCTAAACAATAACCACTACCCTTTAAACCATAAAACCCTAGATCGAGGGTTTAGTGGTTAGGGTTAATTACTTATGCTTTAGGGTTTAATGCTTAGGGTTTAGAATTAGACATTAGGGGTTTAAACCATAAACCCTAATCTTTAATCAATGAACCATAGTCCCTAATCCTAAACTCTAAACAATAACCACTACCCTTTAAACCATAAAACCCTAATATTTAATCTATAGCATATAGCATAAAACCCTAGATCGAGGGTTTAGTGGTTAGGGTTAATTACTCATGCTTTAGGGTTTAATGCTTAGGGTTTAGAATTAGACATTAGGGGTTTAAACCTTAAACCCTAATATTTAATCAATGAACCATAGCCCCTAACCCTAAACCCTAAACAATAACCTCTACCCTCTAAACCATAAAACCCTAATATTTAATCTATAGCTCATAGGTTTAGGGTAATCCTATATCGAGGGTTTAGTGGTTAGGGTTAATTACTCATGCTTTAGGGTTTAATGCTTAGGGTTTAGAATTAGATATTAGGGGTTTAAACCTTAAACCCTAATATTTAATCAATGAACCATAGACCCTAACCCTAAACCCTAAACAATAACCACTACCCTCTAAACCATAAAACCCTAATATTTAATCTATAGCATATAGCATAAAACCCTAGATCGAGGGTTTAGTGGTTAGGGTTAATTACTCATGCTTTAGGGTTTAATGCTTAGGGTTTAGAATTAGACATTAGGGGTTTAAACCTTAAACCCTAATATTTAATCAATGAACCATAGCCCCTAACCCTAAACCCTAAACAATAACCTCTACCCTAATAATCATAAAACTAATAATAATAATAAGCATAGTAAATATATAATAATAATAATAATAATTGTATTTAAGTATATAATAATAATAATAATAATAATAATAATAATAATAATAATAATAATAATAATAATAATAGTAGTAGTAGTAGTAATAATAATAATATTATTACTAATCATAGTAATAATAATAAAAACTAATAATAATAATAATAATAATAATAATAATAATAACAATAATAATAATAATAAAAACTAATAATAATAATAAGCATAGTAAATATATAATAATAATAATAATTGTATTTAAGTAAATAATAATAATAATAATAATAATAAACCCTAAACCCTAATCACTTAACCCTAAAACCTAAACGCTAAAACCTAAACGCTAAAAACAAAAACCATTAATCCATCAATATATATATATATATATATTACATGTACGTATGTACGTATCATTTTTGTATTAATTTAAGATTAGTAAACCCTAAACCCTAAACCCTAAACCCTAAACTCTAAACCCTAAAAACCATAATCCATCGATATATATAATTAATGTGGCCATGTGGGCATGTTTGTATTAATTTAAGATTACTAAACCCTAAACACTAAACACTAAACCCTAAAAACCATAATCCATCAATATATCTATAATTAATGTAGGCATGTTTGTATTAATTTAAGATCACTAAACCATAAACATTAAACCCTTAAACCCTAAACCCTAAACCCTAAACCATAAACCATCAATATATATAATTAATGTGGGCATGTTTGTATTAATTTAAGATTACTAAACCCTAAACCCTTAACCCTTAACCCTAAACCCTAAAAACCATAATCCATCAATATATCTATAATTAATGTAGGCATGTTTGTATTAATTTAAGATCACTAAACCATAAACACTAAACACTAAACCCTTAAACCCTAAACCCTAAACCCTAAACCCTAAACCCTAAACCATCAATATATATAATTAATGTGGGCATGTTTGTATTAATTTAAGATTACTAAACCCTAAACCCTAAACCTTAAACCCTAAACCCTAAACCCATAATCCATCAATATATATATATAATTAATGTAGGCATGTTTGTATTAATTTAAGATTACTAAACCCTAAACCCTAAACCCAAACCCTAAACCCCAAACCCCAAACCCCAAACCCTAAACCCTAAAAATTAATCCAATAGTACCAAATATATATATATATATATATCACATATACGTAATCCCCTAACCCTAAACCCTACACCATAAACCCTAAAAATAAAAATCATAATCCGTCAATATATATAATACACATAACACAATAAACCATAAACCCGAAGGAATCCGACCTGAAATAAACCCGACCTGAAACGAAACCGACCTGAAATGAACCCGACCTGAAACAAAACCGACCTGAAAAGAACCCGACCTGAAACGAAACCGACCTGAAACGAACCCTACCTGAAACGAAACCGACCTGAAATGAACCCGACCTGAAACGAAACCGACCTGAAATGAACCCGACCTGAAACGAAACCGACCTGAAATGAACCCGACCTGAAACGAAACCGACCTGAAATCAGCCTGTCAATTAACCGTTTTGACCCGACCTGAAATGAACCGACCTGAAATGAATCCGACCTGAAATGAACCCGACCCGAAATGAACCCGACCTGAATTGAACCCGACCTGAATTGAACCCGACCCGAAATGAATCCGAACCCAAACCGAATCGAGTCAAAACAAAAAATGACCCGAAATGACCTGTAACCGATTTGACCCGACCTGACAGAGCCCGACCTGAAACCCAACTGTTGACCTGTTTTTACATCCCTAGTTACTAGGGGTGTGTGAAATATATAGGAAACAATATTTAAAGAATATTGAATATGTATTTGCATTAAAAAACGAATAATAAACACATGAAAATTGATGATGGTGGGTTTGAACTAGAAAACAAACCCCATAGAGTGAGGAGGAAACGGCGAAGCAGGTGAGTGGAGACCCCACAGCCGAAGCCATTTGCAATATTAAAATGGGGTTGTCCGCCTCCGCCGCCTATAACCAGGTGCTCCCTCAATCTAGCAGGTCGGCTCTCAATATAAACCTAACCCATGGGTCCATCCATAGCTTTTTCTTTTATGTTTTCAGCTTCTTCTTGGCCACTGTTTTTAAATTCCGAAAACTGCACGGTCTAAGCCGCCTGCTAAAGCCAAAACGGCCGCCTACTTCCCTTTTTATTTTATTAACATCTATTTCTGCTAATAAGTAATAACACTAAATTAAACTTTCTATGAATTAAAGCAAAA
Organism: Hibiscus trionum; assembly: GCA_030270665.1. Lineage (NCBI taxonomy): Eukaryota > Viridiplantae > Streptophyta > Magnoliopsida > Malvales > Malvaceae > Hibiscus > Hibiscus trionum. The sequence continues at coordinate 12,844,419 of BSYR01000024.1, read as the reverse complement.
TTACGCACATAGGAAATCCATCGTTAGTTTTTTATAAGATTTACTCCCGGATTCCTATATTTGGTTAGCTGTTTGGTTCCAACCTTGAGGAGATGCGAAACCCACATGAGAATATAATAATTAATTACTCTTGTCAATTTAATTAAACACCTTGGTCCTTGCCTTTGAAATATTTAATTTCCCTTGTTTTATTTGGCTAGAGATAACAATTAATTAATTATTGGCCTAAAAAAGTTAGGAATTCGAGACAATAATTTATTTGACTCCCCAACTGCGCAGTATAATCAATTTTAAAAACATGGCAAAAAAATCCAAAACCCAGCTTTGAATACTAATTTAATATATTATCTCCTTAATTACCATATTTATCGGGGGTAGGTGTGTAAGCTGTTTATAAAGTTGTCTTATTAGCTTCAAATATAAAGAAAGAAAAAACCAAATTGAATCTCTTCTAAGAAAGATACTTTAGTATATAATTAAAAATTATTTAATGCTCTTAATGGTAAATTTTAGTATAATTGTAAACTTAAAATAAATTATTCACCAAAAAACATATTTTATGCAGTAATTAAGTAAAATTCAATGAAGAAATTACTCTAATTTCTCCTTCTTTTCGATATTTTATTACGGGAAAAGCCTAGTAAATGACACTGCCACCGTTGGAAAGTGAAGACAACTGACAAGTGGGGTTAAGAGAGAGGGGTAAAGGTAAAAGAACACAAAAAGAGATAGATTCCTCTAACCTGATTATACCCTACGTCTCATTTAATATATCTAATATTAATTTTTTTTGGTTAAAATTTTTTAACTTTAATTTTTTATTACTTTAAATTTAATATTAAAAAATAATGTTTTAGAAACTTTCCATTATTAAATTTATTGAGGGGAGCATAATAAAATAAATTCATATTTAATCAAATTGAAAGTGGGTTTCAAGTCCGTGAACGTCTATAAAAAGGTCTCCAAAGGTTTAAGTTTTCAGGTACCACACAGAGTTTAGACGAAGGTTAGAGAGGCAAAGTAAAGGCAGTGTTAAAAATAATGGGAGGCTGGGCAATTGCTGTGCACGGTGGCGCCGGTGTCGACCCAAATCTCCCTAAAGAAAGACAAGAGGAGGCTAAAAGACTCCTCACTCGTTGCCTTGATATTGGCATCTCTGCTCTCCACTCTAACCTCCCCGCCATCGACGTCGTTGAACTCGTCGTATGTTCCCCTTTTCTCTTAACTGTTAATATACGTAACAATGGACATTAGACATGTTTAAAAATTAACATGGAAGGACACTCAGATTTCACTTTTCGTTATCTTTTCTTCTGGGAAATAAATTTTGGATTTTATTTTGGGGTAGGTGAGAGAATTGGAATCCGATCCTTTGTTTAACTCCGGCCGAGGTTCTGCCCTTACGGAGAACGGAACGGTGGAAATGGAGGCCAGCATTATGGACGGGCCCAAGAGGCGATGTGGCGCCGTTTCCGGCTTAACCACCGTTAAGAACCCAGTCTCCCTCGCCCGGCTTGTCATGGAAAAATCACCACATTCGTATCTGGGCTTTTCGGGTGCCGAAGAGTTCGCTAAGAAACAGGTTCGTAGTTTGGTCCAAATCCCACGTTTTTAAATGGTTATGTTGGTTTTCGTTATCCACGTGTTGGTTTCTGTCACGTGGCAGTGACAGAAGAGAAGTTTGTGTGTTGTTAGATTAATAGGTCGGATTTGTTGCAGGGAGTGGAGATGGTGGACAATGAATACTTCATTACCGAAGATAATGTCGGGATGCTTAAGTTGGCAAAGGAGGCCAACTCAATCCTGGTAAACATACGTATAATATTCGGATTACTTTCCTTGTATGAAACGACGACGTTAATGCAGTATTACAATGGCTAACGTCTTCTACTTTTGTTTTGTCTACTCTTCAGTTTGATTATCGGATCCCGACAATTGGTACCTGCGGTGCCGGCGCCGCCATGGACAGTCCTTTGCAGATGAACGGACTCCCAATCAGCGTCTACGCTCCGGAGACAGTGGGGTGCGTGGTGGTTGACAAGGCGGGCCGATGTGCCGCCGCTACCTCAACCGGTGGGCTCATGAACAAGTTGAGTGGAAGGATTGGTGACTCTCCACTTATCGGTTCAGGGACTTACGCATCCGAGGTATGCGGGGTTTCGTGCACCGGAGAAGGGGAAGCAATCATCCGTAGCACACTGGCGAGAGAAGTTTCGGCGGTGATGGAATACAAAGGGTTGAATCTTCATGAGGCGGTGGACTATGTGATAAAACATAGGTTAGATGAAGGCAAAGCCGGGCTCATTGCGGTGTCGAAGGACGGCGAAGTGGCTTGTGGGTTTAACACCACCGGGATGTTTAGGGGGTGCGCCACCGAGGATGGGTTCATGGAGGTTGGCGTGTGGTGAACGTCCTTGGGTTGACCCAAAGCGAGCTCTGCTTTTTTGGTGGTTTCATTGGTAATGTCACATGTGGTTCACAGTATCTCTTGTTTGGTCAGTGTGTAATTGAAATTCCACCAATAATAAATCAGGATCTTCTTTATCAATGAATCACGCACGACAAGCTTTACCCTTTAGATTCTAATCAATGGAATTAAGATCTTGAAAGGGACTCCCAAAAATGAAAAAATCTGCCTCCAATATAAAGTTACCATATTACTACATGTTTCTGTCGGCAGTGGCCCCATTGAAAACAGCCGCTAACAAAACTCCCACTGTCTTCAATGGGCAGAATCTTGTATGGATACTCGAATTTTGGACATCCACTCTATTGGTATTAAGTATGTGTTTTACGTATTGAATCTTATATTTTGACTGATCCCATTTCCAGTCTATTGCTGGCTAGAATCCATCAAACAAAACAAGCGAAAAATTATGTTTTAAAACAAAGATTCAGACCAGTGACATTTCACTTTGCGACTAGATTCCGATCCCTAATACGACACCGACCATTGGTCCCCCCAAACCCGAGGCTCCAAATTTATATTGTTAAAGTAGGGCACGTGCTGCTTGGAAATACACTACTTTAGAACTAGTGGGACAAAGGGTTTGATTAGTACATGGTGTGGCTGTATTCATGTATCTTGAATCTTGATATAGTAGTAAAATCCATTATGAACTCCATCTTCAACATTCCGCTCCATACATTAACTATGGCTTACATCATATATAATACATGGGAAAAGGGAGCATTTGAAAGCAGCAGCAGCCAGATGTTTCTGGGTTTTTTCGACAGATCTAACCAATCAATGAGCATATGTAGGCCAATAGGGGAGTAATTGAACCGAGTTTGAATGAATAATGTTGCTTTTGTAATTATTTATTTGAAAAAAAACATATTTTTATTCTTGTGTTCATTTGTTTATTTTTTAATGTGTTCTACCCCAATTTTTCTACCCGTACCAAATATCCAAGGTCCAAGGAGTCAATACCTAACACTAAGTCACTAACTATTGTTTTTTTTCTCATTGAAAAGTAGAGTTTCACTTTGAGTGCTGCCAAAGTTAAGCAAAAGATACTTTAGCTCTTAGTATAATTTTCTACCAAATCATGTGGGCTGCTGCTGCTGGCTACTTGATTCCAAGAAAAAGACTGGAATCTTGGACCGAAATACACCCAGTTAACAGGGCCGTCTCGGAGATTTTCGGGGCCCTGAGCGAAAATTAAAAAATTGACCTCTATTTAATAAAAACATATCTTATTAATTTGAACAATCAAAGTAATATTTTTTAAGTCTTAATTACAAAATAAGTGTCCAAACTATACACGTTTTTTTTTGTTTTAGGTGCCTAATGTTTATTTTGTTATCATTTTGAGGTATCGATCATTATTTTTTATATAAAAATGAAACTTTAGACACCTAAAACAAAAAAACGACATAATTTGGGTACTAATTTTTTTTAAAAATAGACACCTAAAACAAAAAGCAGCATAATTTGAGCACTTGTTTTTAATTTTTTAACGGTCGTTATCTAGAAATGGCCACAGAATAAACTTCAGACACTTATTTTGACCCAAAAAACATTTTAGTGTCTAAAAATAAAAAAATATATAGTTTGTACACTTATTTTGTAGTTAAGCCTTTCTTTAATAAATCATAAAAATATGATTATTTTCATTGTTAGATTAATTTATTTATTTATCTAATAAAAAAATTAATTTTTACCATTAAATTAATTATTTGATCAATTAAAAAATATGAAGAAAAAAAATTAAAATTTAAGGGCCCTAAGCTGGTTGTGGGCCTGAGCGGTCGCTCAGGTGCTCCCCTCACAGCGGGCCCTGCCAGTTAGGTCTCTTTTTTTTTTCATTTAAATTTACCCAGTTTTTTCATCCGGCTTCCCCAATTTTCTAATCAAGATTCATGACAGAATCTTGCACCAAATCTACGTCCCTCCAATCAAACAGCTCCAAATTTTCAAAAGCTATAATGCCTTTTTCTATGTCTTTTCTTTTCACCCTAGTTTAGAGGGTATCCACAAAAACAAATTAAACACAGCCATCTTTAGTATATACTGCTAATTATATATGGACCTGCAATTTCGAAATTTATGAAATTAATATTCAAGATTCAGACCAGATTCTTCTACCAATACCGAAGAATTTAATAATCTTCCCGTTTTCCAAGTGAACACCCCCAGTTTTTTACTCTTTTCAAGTCTCGTTGCTCATTTTCTTTTTAATACGTATTAATAATTTAGTAATATACAAAGTTGAATAGTACAAAATTTTAAAAATAGTGTGATCATAATAAAGTCTAAATAATTCTTCACTCAACTTTGCTTTCTAACCTATTTTAGTCACTAAATTTTTAAAACGATTAATTTACTCACTAAACTTTACTTTCTAACATATTTTGATCACTTTGAATTATTTTATTAATATTTTAGAATAAAGTGACATATTTTATTATTATTAAATATAAAAATAATTTAAAATAAAAAATAAATTATTTTATATTTAATAATAATAAAATATGTCACATCACTTTGTAGTAAGGGCGTACAAGTTTTTTGCTCCGCAAACTTCGGAAGTAGGGTTTTGATTCGCGTAGCCGGATGGAGCCGCATGGGGGGGTGGTCAGAAAGCCTCCGGAGAATATCGCGCCGGTAACGGTACCTGTGAGTCTCGAGAGGCCAGGATTGCCGCTAGAGGAGGGCGTGGAAAGGGAATCGAAAAGGGGACGTAATCTGAATTCACAGGAGACGGGAGGATGAGTTGATGCGGATGGTAACGCCGGTGATGTCTGCATGCACGAGGCAGTAGAGAAGGAGGCTGTTGGGGCGGCGCCGACAAAGGAAAACTTGATCCCGGTGGCTGATAAGCCGTCGTTCCGTGATATGGTGGCTGGGAAAGAGGGACCGAGTTCTTTGATTGAGGAACTCGACGTGATTCTAACGAAGGAGGATGTCCGAGTCAATCTTGACGGACCGTTGCCAAGGATTGACTTTGCTGATCGCGTACATGATTCGATAGATGCGAAGCTTGCGTGTTCGATCATTGTGCGATTACTGGGTAAGGCGATTGGTTATCGCGCTTTACTGACTAGGGTTAAGGCGTTGTGGGTGCCGGTAGGAAAGTTAGAATTGGTGGATCTCGACAATGAATACTATTTGGTACGATTCAAGTTGGAGAGCGATTATGATAGGGTGCTTTCTGGTGGTCCGTGGGTTATTTATGGTAGTTATCTTACGGTGCAACCGTGGTCAAGATCATTCTCTACATCGGAGGCGTATCCTCAACACATTGTAGTGTGGGCACGCCTTCCGGGATTGTCGTATCGTTACTACACGAAGAGCATGTTCAGGGCGATTGCGGAGATGTTTGGTAATGTGGTTCGGATTGATTATAATACCTTGGAAGGGAAGAAGGGCCGCTTTGCAAGGTTTGCTATAGTTGTTGATCTGAATAAGCCATTGCTCTCCGGAGTGGTTATCGATGGTTTTCGACAGGATGTTGAATATGAAGGATTACCGCTCATATGTTATAAGTGTGGGAAGTATGGGTATCAAAAAGAAGTGTGTGGGATTGGAGGCAATCCGGAGGTGGGATCGTCGTCTAACTCGTCCCCTAGTGTGGAGGGAGGGGCGAGCGACAAGGAGATTTATGGCCCATGGATGCAAGTTCAAACCCGCCGCCGTAAGCCGATGAATGTGGCTAATCGAGGTGGTGAGGGAGGGGCTGCTAACCGGAGTGGGAATCGCTCGATGGGATCACGCTTTAATGCTTTGGTGATTGAGGATGATAACATCGCGGGAGACGTGAGTAAGGAGAGTGCTGAGGATCGTGATATGGGGAATGTGTTGAACAAGGGGAAGAGTGTATCGGAGGATATGGTACACGACGGGGGGAAGGATGTAGGGGTGGAAAAGGTTGGTTCGTCGAATGGGAAGAATCGTGGTAGGGTTGATGTGGTGATGCATGAGGACAGCACGGGAAAGATGCAGACTGTGGGGGATGCGGTTGAAGGCGAGAGTATGGATGTTACGGCTGGGGATGGCAAAATTGCATCCGCACAAGAAGTGGTCGTGGAGAAATCTTCTCTAGGGGGCGGTAATCATACGGTGATTCGAGTTTTTGACAAGGGGGATAAGGATGTGTTACGGGATGTGAATGGACGTGTTTTAAAAGGAGCGGCAAGGAAGCAAGCAGTAAGGAATGTACCGAAGAACCCGTTAGCGGCAAAAAATGCGGGCGCTAAAGGGTTAAAAATTAAGAAAAGGGACGAGCGTGGGCCTCCAAAACCGGTCCTGAAAGAATGGATAAACAATATGACGGCGGAACTTGACGCGGCATCGAATGGTGGAAGGGAGGATTGCGGAACGTCGTCGTCGAGGACCGAGAAGGTGCATGGTCCGGTGCAATGGCAAGCGAACACGGTGTTTGAGGATGGTATGGACGGGGATATGTTGGTCTAAGGTGCCCTCCTTTTTCTCTTTTTTATAATGATTAGAGTCATTTTTTGGAATGTTCAAGGAGCGCTGAGCTCTGATTTTTATCGATGCTTTAAACTTTTGGTGCAAACTCAACGACCGGATGTGATTGCTTTGTTTGAACCACGTATTAGTGGTCTGAAGGCGGATAGATTTATCAGGCGAGCAGGTTTTGATTGCTCCTTTAGAGTAGAGGCGAATGGTTTTTCAGGAGGTATTTGGGTGTTATGGAGGGCGACGATCAAACTAGATATTGTGGCGGTGTCTTCTCAGTATGTACATGGATGGTGCTACGATGTGTGCAAACGTAAGCGTTGCTTTATTACGTTTGTGTATGCGAGCCCGAATAGTAGCCAGAGAGTTTTATTATGGAACCAACTTGGTGTTCTTGAACCAACACTGGGGGAACCTTGGATATTAGGAGGTGATTTTAATGCGATTGTGAGTCCATTGGAAAGGGAAGGAGGTTCGGTTAATAGGGTAGGAGTTTGTGAAAGATTTAAAGAGTTCCTTTTTGATTTGGGGCTGGTAGACATGGGTTTTCACGGACCGTTATTCACATGGGAGAGGGGAGATTTGAAGCAAAGACTTGACCGTTGCATTTGTAATGAGGCGTGGCTTGAAGAGTTTCCGGAGTCGGGCATTTTTCATTTACCGAAACTTGAGTCGGATCATTGTCCGGTTATGTTAAAAATGGGGGAAGAGCGTGGAAACCGGGTTTCTAGACCCTTTCGATATCTTTCCTCGTGGACGGAACACCCGGATTTTCACAACCTAGTGACCGAGGTATGGAGGGAGGAGAGGTGCGTATTTGACAACGTAATAGAATTCCAAAAGAAAAGCGCGGAATGGAACAAGGAAGTATATGGGCACATCGGCCGCCGGAAAACACTTCTTCTTGCTCGTATTCGAGGGATTGAAATTGCTCGGAGCAAGAGAGATTCGAATTTTCTGATGGATTTGGAGAAAGAATTGAAATTGGATCTGACGAAGGTGTTGAAGGAGGAGGAAAGTTTGTGGCGGCAAAAATCACGAAACGCTTGGATATTGGATGGGGATATGAATACGCGTTTCTTCCACACTAGCACACTCGTCCGCCGACGACAGAATACAATCCATGCACTTAAAACTGAAGCTGAGCAGTGGTGCTATGACCAACAAGACCTGCAGTCGCATGCCGTAAATTATTTCCAGAAGCTTTTTACGGCCGGAGTCCATGACTGTACGGTCACGATGCCGTCCGGGAAGTTTCATACGTTTACCGCACATGAGATGGAGTCCTTGACGGGAACGGTAACAATGGAAGAGGTACGGAAAGTTGTGTTTGAGATGGATCTGTCAAAGTCTCCAGGTATCGACGGCATCCATGCGGATTTCTACCAGAAGAAATGGGATGTGGTAGGGCCATCACTTTTTGAGTTTGTTAAGGGTGTTTTCGAAGGAGCTCCGTTGGATGAACGCCTGAATCAAACACTCATTGTGCTAATACCGAAAGTGGAAATTCCTGAATTGATTAGTCAATTCCGACCCATTAGTTTGTGTACGGTATTGTATAAAGTCATTACGAAGACAGTGGTTAACCAGTTGAAGAAGTTTTTACCTAAGTGGGTGTCGGCGAACCAGGTTAGTTTTGTTCCAGGGCGAAATATAACTGATAATATTATTTTAGCCCAGGAAATAATTCATTCGATGCGCAACAAGAGTGGTAAGAAGGCTTTGATGGCAATCAAAGTAGACTTGGAGAAAGCGTATGATCGCTTCGAATGGCATTTCATTGAGGATACCCTACGAGAAATCGGTTTGCCGGATACTTTGGTTACGCTAATCATGAAATGTGTTAGCTCTGTATCGACGCAGGTTCTATGGAATGGGAATGTGACTGACACTTTCAGGCCGTCAAGGGGCATCCGCCAAGGGGACCCTCTCTCACCCTATTTATTCGTACTATGCATGGAACGCCTTGCTCAAAGAATTAAAGAGAAGGTGGCGTCTCGGGAGTGGAAACCGATTAGGTTATCAAGGAATGGGACGGGGATATCACACCTCTTCTTTGCCGACGATTTAGTGTTGTTTGCGGAGGCGGATATGTCGCAAATGAGGGTAATTCATGAGGTTTTATCAGAGTTCTGTGCATGCTCCGGACATCGGGTCAGTGTAGAGAAAACTCAGATATTTTTTTCAAAAAATTGTGATCCGGATAGGTGCACTGATTTGGGTCAGAGATTGGGCTTTGAGGTTGTTGGAGATCTCGGGAAATATTTGGGCGTGCCTTTATTGCATGAGAGGGTTACTAAGGCCACGTATGCATACCTCCTGGATAATATGGAGAAAAGATTGCCCGGGTGGGTAGCACATTCATTATCGTTGGCGGGAAGAATAACATTGGCGAAAGCGGTCCTTCAAGCAATTCCGTCCTATGTTATGCAAGCTACTCTTCTTCCGAAAGGAATTTGTCTCGCGATGGAGAAGATTATCCGTCGGTTTGTATGGGGTGGTAACCGAGAGAAGCAGAGCATATCCTTAGTGAATTGGGATTCTATGCGCAAGCCGATCGTGGATGGAGGTATGGATTTTAAAGATTTAGCCACTCAAAATAAAGCCTTTCTTATGAAAGTTGGTTTTGAGCTTTTAACCCAACCTAGTAAACTTTGGGTTAAGATCATCAAGGAGAAGTATGGATGGTGCGAGATGGTCCTGGAATGCATTTCTAGAGTTCGATGTTCGAGACTTTGGAAGGGCCTAGAGCTGGTTTGGGGCGATGTTCAGAGAAGTGTGTTATGGAACGTGAGGAATGGTGCACGAACGGACTTTTGGTATGATACGTGGGTGGATATGGAAGGGCCTTTGGTAGAACGTTGTTCCTTACCGTTTACGCCCTACCCGACGCCGGTGGAACGTATGGTAACTTCGGATGGTATTTGAGATTGGCAGTACTTGGAAACTGTCTTACCGGACAAGGTTTTAGCTCGGTTAGAAGCAATACAGCCGCCGAGACCGTGGTTTGGGGAGGATACTCCATGTTACCGATGGGAAGAGAATAAAAATTTTACAGTCCGATCGGCGTATAGGGTATTAGCCGGGGAACATACTGTGTCGGGCGATGGTAAATGGAAGGTGATATGGGATCTTAAATTACCCTTCAGTATCCGAATGTTCTTGTGGCTTGTAATGAGACAAAGCCTCTTCACGAACGTGGAGAGATGCCGGCGTAAGATAGCTACTGATAAGGGTTGCTGTGTTTGCCGTAGAGGGGATGAAGATGTCAACCACGTATTACGTACGTGTGTGGCAGCAAAGGCACTGTGGCAGCAGCTAGCGCCAAGGGTAGATTTGCAGGTGTGGGAGACGTTAGAGTTTGAGGATTGGTTGATGTTCAACCTGAAGAATGTCGGCAAGCTACAGGTCAGGGGCTCGTCGTGGACCATACGGTTCGTGGTGGGTTGTTGGCTACTGTGGAAACGGCGCTGTGCGACGATATTTGCGACAGATGGAGCAGTGCAGGGTGCCATCGTGGAAGACTGTCTTCGGTTGGCGACTGAATTTGAAAGCACGGTTCCGTGCATTGCCGGCACGCAAAGACGAGCTGTGCGGGAGGGTTCATGGCAGCGGCCGCCGTTGGAGTGGTGTAAACTCAATACCGATGGTTCGGTTAGTGGACAACACTGTGAGGCGGCGATTGGAGGAGTAATCCGTGATTGGAATGGGGAGTGGATTTTTGGGTTTACTCGTCGGATAGGTAGCTGCTCGGTATTATTATCGGAGCTATGGGCAGTGTACGATGGGCTCTTTCATGCATGGCGATTGGGCTTACGAAAGGTTATTGTCGAGTCGGATAACATGGAAGTGGTACGGATATTGCGGAATGAGTCCTCGGGGTTACGAGAGGACGTAGTGGTAGACATAGTTTTCGGGCTGCTGTGCCGCAATTGGGAGGTGAAAATTCGACATGTGGGTCGAGAGGGGAACAAGGTTGCGGATCGCCTAGCACATTGGTTCACCGGTGCGCGAAGGGGGGACGCTTGGATGCTTGAGGAACCGGTGTTACTGCACGACCTGATAAGTGCGGATAGGGGTACATAACCCCATCGCCATTATACTGTATTACCAAAAAAAAAAATATGTCACATCATATTAAATATTCATAAAATAATTCATAATGATTAAAATAAGTCAAAAAATAAAGTTTAATGAATAAATTAATGGTTTTAAAAGTTCAATGACCATAATATGTCCGAAAATAAAATTGAGTGATGATTTAAATATTTTACCATAATTTAATATATAAAGTTGAATTGTACAAAACTTTAAAAATAGCGTGACCATGAACAAGTCTAGATTATTCTTCAAGCTTTTAGGTTAACAACTGAAAGGGGGAAAGTTCATTCACAATAATGTTCAAAATTTAGGGGGGTGTTTCTGGTAAAACACACCACATGTCATTTAATTATAGGTTTAATAACAATAGGTCATTTTTTAAGTAATAATTTAGTCATTTAATTAAATTTTGTGATAAACATGTCACCTTTTTTCTAAAAGTAATTATTTTAGTTACTCAATTAAATTTTGTGACAAACATGTTGTTCTGTCGTTAAAATTAAAAATGACATGGTATAATAACAATTCTTGTCTCTAAAACTTACACATTCTATTAATTTGGTCTTAATTCGAAATATTTCAATAAATTTAACCACATATTTAAAAATTGCATTAGTGAAAGTGACAATGTCTACTAGCAAACGATGTTAAGGTCATAATGAGTTTGTTCCATTAGTTTGTTAGTCTTCTAGTAGTGAAATGTATGTGTCTATTGAGCTATCACATCTATTAATTATTGAGCTGATGAATTGTAGCACACAATGTGACAATTGTTTAAAAGGTGTGTCAAGAGGGTGCATTGTCGAAATTTTTAAATATGAATGATTAATTTTATTGAAATATTTTTTTAATTAGGACCAAGTTAATTGAATGTATAAGTTTTAAAGACTAAAATTGTTATTACTCCATACCGTGTTTTAATTATTCCTAACCATGTTTTAATTATTGAATAGTGATATATTTGCCAAAAAAAATTAATTGAATGTAAATTGTTTCTTTTAAAAGAAAAGCGACTTGTTTGTCACAAAACTTTAATTAAATAACTAAATTTACTTTTAAAAGAAAAATTATTTTTGTTACCATACCGATATTTGAGTGACCTCTCGTGTTTTTTACCCTTTTTTTCTACTTTATGATAATGAATTTATGCTCATTTTTCAGCCAAATAATGAGGGTTGCGTGCTAATTAAATGGTTTGCAGTGAAAATCCAACTGATTTTGAAACTACAAGTTTCGTTTTGGTCCCTACCGCGAATTATGAATACGCAGAAGATTGATTGCAGCTGCAATTTCTGGGTCTTAGATTCTCAGTTCATATAAATCTTTTCTTGTATTCTTGTTTATCTTATGTATTAGTATGAATACAAAGAGGTAGTTGAATACTTATAGAACATATCAGTATCTCTCTGTCTCTTTTTTACTATCAATATCTGAAACAAAAGATGATCCAGAAAACATGAGGAATTATGAAAAAATAGGGAACAAAATTGGGTGTAGAATGGGAATGGTTGGTGTAGAATAGGAAAGCGTCGGCTAACATGTCTCCCAGGCTAACCTGTGCTGGGGTGGTGAGATGAACCCCGTCTGCTTCCAGTGGAAGTCCCTTGGCGTCCACGCTTTTCACATTCCCAAGCCCTACGTTTAACTGGGCTTCTCTCACTTCTTCTACGTACGCTCCCAGTCCTGACGCTAGAACCACCTGTCCAATATATTCTCAAAGAATACGAATATTTGTATAGAACAATTAAATTGTTTATTGATTCAATATTAATTTAATTGGTATCATTGCCATTGTTCGTTAATTGATTTATATTCTGAAATTCTGCCAACCTGTACTACATTAATCTCCACCGACATCTGCCAATGTGGGAATGATCTAAAAGCTATTGTTTATAGGTTTTTTAATCACCCGAAACAGTTTTTAGTGGCTTTTCATAATCCAATGCTATGGTATTCAAAACCGATGCGGGATCAACCAGTGAGTTCTTTCAAATTGTACAAGTTTTACAAACTTCTAAGAAAGTAGCATAAAATCTCTGCAAATATATATGGTTGTACCTGGAAAATTGGTAGCATAGGAGCCTGCAGATCCGAACGAAAATCCTGGAAAAACCTCTTCAATCTACCTCCATACAATTCAACGTCTTCTTTGTGTATCGTATCAGTCTCCCCTTGGTACCAAAGCATTGCTTTATATCCTCCTCCACTCCGCAGCGCCAGTCGAGCCCTCCTCACCAGCTGCTCATACAAAAACTCCCCTTTCTGCCACTGGCTTATACTGGTCCCTCCGATGGCGCAGGGAACCAATCCCACCAACCCAAGGTTAGGGTCCTTGGTCAGTACAGCATTGGCGAATGCCATTCCGGGTCCAATCCCATTCGTTTTCTTGGCATCGATGCCCGCATGGATTGGCTCGCGGGCTTCAATCCATGCCATGTCCGCACTCAGCTTGAAGATTGAAGGGTTGGGTTGGCATTGTGGAGGAACGTCACCGTCCCATCTCGGAATCCCCGTGGCGGTATCATTGGCGACGCCTCCTCGACCCGCCATATTGCTTTGTCCGGCCAGGATGATTATGTTTAACCTTTGTTGAAGTATATTTTGACATATTATAGGCGTGGCGAGAGCCAGAAGAGCCAAGAGAAGTAACGGAAGCATATGGGGCGAGGCACTTTGCACTTTGCAGTGATGTACATCAAAAGAGAGATGTTAAATTTTTGAGAGCAGATGGGGTGGCTTCTTATATGGTTTGCTATGTATGTCTCACATGATAAATTCAATCAAATTAAATTAAATTAAATACCAATTAAAATAAGGGAAAACAATATATTTAGTACTCTAACTATGACCACGTTATTGTTTTGGTACCCAACTATTATTTTTGGCAAAACGGTACCTAACGTTATGTTTTTGTTCTGTTTTGATACCTCCGTCGTTTAAAATTAACGAAAATGGTGACGTGGCTTGAGTTAATAACAGTTTTAGTCCAAAACTTATCCAATCTATTAATTTAGTCTAAACTTCTATCAATTTAAACATTATTTTAATTTTTGGATTAAAATTGTAAAATTTTTATTTTTCTTCTTCCAGTCAAACAATTTTTTGGGTCTTAGAGTTTAATAAGCACGCTAGGGACAATCAAAACTTTAGAATTTGGGGATCAATGGGGCTAATGTGGGGTCCATTGGAGGACCCAAACTCCACGTTCGAGATACCGATGAGAATACGAGGGGTGGGAAAGGGATGAAACAAAATTATACCAAAAATTAAGATGACGTTTTAAATTGATGAATTTTCGACTAAATTAATAATATATAAGTGTTTTGGACTAAAACTATGATTATACCAAGTCACGTCATTATCCCCGTTTGTTTTTAACGGTCGGGTACCAAAACAGAATAAAAACCTAATGTTAGGCATCATTTTGTCAAAAATAATAGTTGGGGTGCCAATACAATAACGCGGCCATAGTTGGGTACTAAATTAATATGTAGTTTTCCCTTAAAATAAATCTATATTGAGATCACTAATTAGCGTATTGGCTAACAATACTCATATTGTCTCATCTTATATAGGTTCAAATCCCATCATGAGAATATGCTACCTATTGAATAAAAAAAATATTTGATAAGATGAATTCAAGTATATCCGATTGAATCTTATTAATTCAACTGATATAATTATAGAGGTTGATTCTTTTCATCATATAAAACTTTGTTATTTAATTGATGTGTTGCATGTGGAACCCGTGGACTGGTTTCGTTGGTAAAAGATAATATATTTCATCCATGTGACTCAAGTTTGAGTATTATGTGTATACGGTGTATATTATTAAAGGGCTATGAAAATTGAGTAAATATTACTTTATAATCACACTAACATATTAAAAAAATCTGACTTTACATATTCTATTATTAATCTCAGCCATCTATTCCCTTATCCACCCCATTATATAGTCAAATATAAGTGACGCGTAAAATAAATAAACCTGGTGTTTAAGACTAATGCTGATTTCATGCTGAGGGTTTAGACTAAAAAAATGATAATCTGGTGGCTGAGTTTGTATAAAATATATACAATCGAAATACATACAATTATTGTAACATTAATAAAATAAATGTGAATAGAATGTAAATAATATAGGAAGAAAGAACTATGAAGGAGGTGCCCATTCCATGGCAGGGCAGTGATCACGTGTAGTTTATTCCAAATGTTGGCTGGTTGGTGGGGGTAATCAGCCTCAAGGAGAAGTGGAGAAAGCCTAAAGAGAGTGCAGTGCAGCACCGTCACTCCACTTGGTACGAAACTTTATTCGATTTAAAAATTTGAATTATTCAACTTAATTTAATGTGAAAATATTTAATTTATCTTGATTCGATTTGTAATTTCACAAATCATTTAAATTAAAACTAATTAGTACCAACATATTCAAATGGTTTGTGTTAAGTCGAGTTTAGTCCCAAAAAAAAAAATGTTATGTTTGGTGGGGCAGTGTCACGTAGATGGTCAGTTTAGGTGGTATCATATCTTGCCTGTGTAGGGTATGGTAGGTCATTTTGATAACTGGGTTTTCTCCACTTAACACACACAAAAAATACATCTAACATATTTTTATAGCATATAACAGAGTACATTTTTTTTTTACCAATTTTGATGAATTGTCTAATTTTGTTATCTAATAACTAAAAAATGGTTCAATTAATATAATTAATAATTAATGATTCGACCGATTCAATAATAAATTAATAATTTTTAAAAAGTTGGACTGCAAGGACAAAAACCTATATGTTCGGAGTTTTATTGATCAAAACGAATTTATGAGTCGTTTCCTGTTCAATGGTTGTCGCCTTTAAAGAATTTTAAAAAATCATATTAACTTTAGAAAATAGTATAACCGATGATTTGATCAGTTAATTCATTCTTATAATAAAATTTATTTTGTTTGATGTTTGGAGTTTTATTAACCAATTGAGTTTATGAATTATTTTCTTCCAAAGATGAAATTATTATTATTACATGTTATTTTCACAGTGTCACGTGTTTGGGGTTTAACTACTTATAAAAACTATTAAAATAATTGACAGAAGTAAAGTTTTTTTTAAGGGTGAAGGTCTCATTAAAAATTCTCTCTAAACCTAAATAGGGGATAGGGTGCCCAAATTTATTAAAAAGAGGTAAAATCCACTCCCAGAGTATACTTATAAAAAGCCATAACACAATAAACCCAAACAAACCCCTCTTACAACCGGACCCACTTAAAACACCATCACCCGACTCACCCATTGCCAGACTTGGCCAACAAATCAACAAGCATGTTACAAGAACGCGGAACCCAGTTCACTATACAACCAAATTCTCTAAATGTATTTACCATATCCGAAACCATTTCCAACAAGTAGGAGGGGGGCTCCAGAGCAAGGGACAACCAATTCGTGATAATCTTACAATCTGATTCAATGATAAATCTGACCTCCGAAGCCCACCAAGCTTCCAAGAAGACAGTAGGCTCTTTTGGCAGAATCGTACATATGCCCAAAAGCGCGCAGAACTTCATCCACAATTTCCAGCTCACCTCGCAACCAAAAAACAAGCGGTCAGTAGATTCGGTTGAAGAACTACAAAAAGGGCAGAGAAGATTTTCTAAACGAGAGACCCCCTTTTCGCAAGTTCCAATTATACCGGAACACGGTTAAGCATTACCAACCAAGTGAAAAGTTCTACTTTAGGAGGAGCAAAGCCCAACCAAATAAATTTTTTCCAAAAGCTACTTGCCGGAATGAGATCTGCTAACATCCTTTTCAAGGATTTAACCAAAAAAATCCATCGCTAGAGCCCGACCACCGAACCTAGTCCCGACTCATCCAACTCGATTTGAAGTTATTAAGGCCTGACCGAAACTCCTCCCAAGTCGAAACTTCACAATCGAACAATACCCTTCTCAAAGGGATATTCCATTGCCATTTAGAATCCACTTCGCATCCAAAATCGGCTATATTACCCTATTTCCTTCTTGACAGCGCAAAAATTCTCGGATACTTATATTTTAGAGGGGAATCACCCAGCCACACGTCTTCCCAAAAGGAGATGCCCTCCCCATTACCAACTTGAAGAGCGACCAGTGCAAAAAAGTTCTATATTTTAACCCTCATTTATTCATATTTTTGCTGCACTCAAGCATGTTTATCTGCATTTTAGGATAGAATTTGCAAACATATCACAAATAGAAAATATTGCGCAGATGCTGCTGATTTTGGTCTATTTTTGCAGGTACCTGTCGTGGCAGCATCCAGGGCAGCAAAGGAGCAGAAGCGAATTGCGGAGCTGGAGTGAAGGGCTGAAGAACACTGCCTGTCGTGACCGCTGTTGTGGCAGAAGTGGCGACAGTGAAGACACTTGAGGTGGAAAACGCGAAGTGGAGATCGACAGATAGAGGATTTCAAGCCGGACTATCGTGGGCCACTCGCATATTTTTTGGTGACCAGAAGCAGAATGAGTTGTACTGAAGCAGTTCTAGTTGCCGCCAAAGATGCCGCCGCTGCAGAATGCCGCCCAAACGGCAATACGCCGACATAGTCAAAATGAGTCTCGTTTGATAGAGGACATTTTTCTGAGTCCATTGAGCCCAATATTGCATTTTTCTTAGGCCTGGAGCAGTGTATAGAGCTGATTGAAGATCGATAAGTAAGGTGGCTTATACTTACTTGCTGAACAAGTAAACATCCAAAGGAGTCCATATTTAAGTCAGAATTGAATAAAGCATTAAATAAAGATATTTTATCATCAATGAAGACTTCTACTTCAAGGAGGAATTAACCTTAGGCCAAGCCCTATATATACCCATTTATGTAAGGGTATAGGAGGAAAGATATAGAGGGAGAGAGAGAGAAGAAAAGAGAGGGGAGTCGGCTAGATTACCATGTTCTAAACTTCCCCTAGGGTAAAGGGTTGATATTGTAAAGTAGTTGTAAGGATTGTTCTGTTCTTAGGATTTTTCTATTCAATGAAATAAAACTTCAAGTTTGCTTATTCTGGTTTCAACATCTTGCAAGAGTATCGGGAGAGCATTGTAAGATTATCTATTTACTTAATATCGGGAGAGTTAAGTATACGAAAGGAGTAAGTACTGGTTCTCCAGTTTATGGTTGAACTATCCCGGACCTAGGGATATGACGAGGTTAAGCGGCTAAGGAAGAATTCACAAACATCGGTGTTCATACTTCGATTCACGCCGGGAGGTATCATCAAAGACGTGTTCGCCGACAACAGCTTACCTAGGGATAGGCTAAGTTAATCCAGGGGTTCTTGCCAAACTTGAAGAAACAGAGTTACTTATCGTGACAGGTGCTGTCGTGACAGGAGTCAGACACAAAACAGAAGTCCTTGAACAGTGCAATACCTGCACTACTGAGCAATTCAATTCCTGCCTATTTTATATTTCCGATTTATCTTTTACTTGATTATTTTCGTGACAATCTTAATCAATTTATTAAATCTCCTTCTTTTCTCTGTGCAGATAGTTAAAGGATAGAAGTATTCCAGTCCCTGTGGAGACGATATCTGATACTCTAGTATCACTTTACTACTTGCGTCGTGTACACTTGCACTATTTGCGATAGTCTTATTTACACGCAACAAGTTTTTGAAAAATTGGCTAAGTTTACTATCTGAGTTTGCTAAAAGAAGTCTAACATCATGCAAGTCACAAAGTGTTAAGATTTTCCGAACTATAGTAAGGCTCTAAGTATTTCCTAAACAAACTACAGATGTTGTCATGACAGAGAAAGCCGCGAAGATAAGAAAAGTTCAAAAATTTAAGCCATTTTTTCGATGAAAAAAATAACAAGATATAAATATAAAATGTAGATATTATGTTAATAATGAGAGATAAATCAGAAATATAAAATAAGCAGGAATTGAATTGCTCAGTAGTGCAGGTATTGCACTGTTCAAGGACTTCTGTTCTGTGTCTGGCTTCTGTCACAGCAGCACCTGTCGTGGCAGCGGTCTGTTGCTGTCGTGGCAGCGATAAGCAACTCAGTTTCTTCAAGTTCGGCAAGAACCCCTGGATTAACTTAGCCTATCCCTAGGTAAGCTGTTGTCGAAGAACACGTCTTTGATGATACCTCCCGGCGTGAATCGAAGTATGAACACCGATGTTTGTGAATTCTTCCTTAGCCGCTTAACCTCGTCCTATCCCTAGGTCCGAGATAGTTTAACCATAAACTGGAGAACCAGTACTTACTCCTTTCGTATACTTAACTCTCCCGATATTAAGTAAATAGATAATCTTACAATGCTCTCCTGATACTCTTGCAAGATGTTAAAACCAGAATAAACAAACTTGAAGTTTTATTTCATTGAATAGAAAAATCCTAAGTACAGAACAACCTTTACAACTACTTTACAATATCAACCATTTACCCTAGAGGAAGTTTAGAAAATGGTAATCTAGCCGACTCCCCCTCTCTTTTCTTCTCTCTCTCTCTCCCTCTATATTTGTTGAGATTTAGGGGTGCTCGATTCGATCAACCAATTATGCTCACCAAGTGGTGGAGAGGTGGATATTTGGGTGGAAGGGTTAAGGAAGCTAAAAAGAATAAGACACAACGATTTTAGAGTGGTTCGGTCTTCTAACAAGCACCTACATCCACTACCTTAGCTCCCCACTAAGGATTTCACAATCAATCCACTAATTGATTCGTCCCCTTTTCTAGGATTAGGAGGAAACCCTTACAACCGATCAAGCTTCTACCCAAAGCCTTGATCAAAACCCTCTTTTACAAAGAGATAAACAAGGCAAACTTAAACCCTCTAATAGGTGTTTGTTTGCACAATTAAGCTCTCACCCAAATCCTAAAACACTTGAGCAAATTTGACAATTTTGGCTCACTAGTGTTTGTCTATACAAGAAATGACAAATAAAGCACTAAGACAATTTCTTGATCATTTGATGTTTGACAATATGAGCATTAGTCTTCTCTTGATGCTTGGAGGTCCCTTTTATACTCCCAAATGAGTTTGTAGCCGTTACTAGCCGTTGGGGATGAATTTGAGCCGTTGAGGAATTTATTTCCCTTCATAAATGTTGTTCTGCAGCTAACGGTATCGATACGCGTGGAACGGTATCGATACGGCCTTCATATGAATTAGCCGTTGGGCTCTTGCCAGCCTGGGCGTATCGATACGCTTGAGGGCGTATCGGTACCCTTTGACATTTAAATGGCCGTTGGGAAATAGCCGTTGGGGTAGTTAAAATGGGATCGGTACGCTGACGTGGCGTATCGAAACGACCCCCTCCGTATCGATACACTAAACCCTCGTATCGATACGGGTTTTGACAGTGGCCAAACTTGGGCAAAAAGGTATCGATACTGGTACAACCGTATCGATACTGGTGCTTTGAAATCAAGAGTTTGGCTTATTAAAACATGAAAAATCTTTGTCAAAAACCTCTTAAAATACCTCAAACATAATTTCAAGTTGTTTGGACTTAAAAACAAGTTTTAAATTCTTTTCAAATTAGTCCAAAACATTTTTCAATTATTATATCAAAACATTAGTTCTACAATCTCCCCCTTTTTGATATAATAAAACTAACTTGAAAAATTGTTTGGGATTCTCCCCCTTTAACTTTAAAAATGTGAATAAGAGATTAAAGATATGAAATCAAATTAAGCTCCCCCTTATTCATTTTGAAAATTCAATTTTTCAAACCATTTCTCCCCCTTTTTGTTATATCAAAAAGAATTTAAAAGACATTTAAGTTCAAGATAACATAGGAGGCGAAAACATTTTGACACAGTTAAAAATTTTTGGTTTAAAATTGGCTCCCCCTTACTCAAAGCATCATAGAAATTGTTAGTCCATCATATATGATCATCTAGTTGAATGAAATAAAAATAAAACAAATAAATGCTAAACAACTAGATTTTACCAACACTTGAACCCAAGGGAGGATGTGAAGCCTTCCTTCTTCAAGTGTTCTTTCTTGTGTGAATGGAGCTCCCCCTCAATGTTTGATTTGTTGAACATCTCCATCACACCTAGCAATAGACAATCAAGTAATTTTTGGTATCCAAATTGCTTTGGATCCATGAACGTTAGAAGCACAAATTTTTGACCCCTTAGGAATCCATTTTTCAATGTCATCCTTTTTAATTGAAGTGGTTAGTCCTTTTGGGACCCAAACACTTCTAAAACATTTTACTTTAATAAATCTAGGGGCACTAGATTGTCTAACATAAAAATTTGATTTTCCAAAATTGTTTTTCTCTTCAAGCTCTTTGGAAATCAAATCTTTTTCTTTTTGAACTTTAAGAAGCAAATTTTGTAAATCAAAACATTTTTGTTCAAAATCTTTCAACTTTGCTTCAAGTTCAAGATTTGTTTTGGAAAGCAAATCATTTTCAATTTTTATTTTTGAAATCAACTTTTTGTTTTTAGAAAATGATGCCTTGAATTCCAAAAGCAAATCATCATAGGCATCTTGTAACTCATCAAATGTATAAGAATTTGAAATAGATGAGTTAGAAGTTACCTCCCCCTCATTGAGGGCCATCAAGCATAGGTGGGCTACTTCATCATCGGTGGAGTCTTCATCACTCCATGTGGCCACGTATGCTTGTTTTGAAGATGATCCCTTCATTTTGGATTTATGGGAATCCTTCATCTTCTTCACCGATTCAAGCTTGGATTTTTCCATTTTGCTCTTCATGAACCGGGCGAACTTGTTGAAGAGATATGCCATCTCTTCATCTTCACTATCCTCCTCACTAGAGTTTACGTGATGGCAAGTGGAGGACTTGAGAGCCATGGCACTTGCATTGATGCCAAGCCCTTTGATCTTCTTCTCTCCCATAGCTCTAATTTCTTCCCTTTTCTTCTCCTCTTCCTTGTTCTTCTTCATGATTTGATGAGTGAGAAGAGACCCCATGAGTTAATCAAGCTTCAAAGTCTTCAAATTTTTGGCTTCGATGATGGCGGTCCTCTTTGAGTCCCAAGACTCGGGAAGTGAGTAGATGAGCTTTTGAACAAGCTTCTCCTCCGGGATGGCTTCTCCATAGCCTTTAAGACCATTCGTGATTGTTGAGAACCTATCAAACATCTTCTCGATGTTCTCTTCCGGATCCATTTTGAAGTTTTCATACGCAAGAGTTAGGAGCCCAATCTTGGTCTCCTTGAATTCATTTGTTCCCTCGTATGTGACTTCAAGCTTATCCCATACCTCCTTGGCACTCTCACAAGAAGACATATTCTCATAGATGGTTGGGCCAAAAGCACAAAAGAGCATGTGCAAGGCTTTGCAATTTAGCTCCATCTTCTTGCGATCGTCGGCACTCCATTCCGCTTTGCTTCCTTGAGGCACGAACGGACCATCTTCAACTATGTCCCATAGCTTGTAATCTCTTGACTTCAAGAAGAATTTCATCTTTGTCTTCCAATGGGCATAGTGATCTCCGTTGAAGAAAGGCGGTTTGTCGATGGATTGCGCCATTTGAGCTGGTTGATGAAAAGGTTATCGAGCTTGCCGGATCTTCTCAATAGGATGTGAATCCTCTTCGATTGAGCCAAGCTCTGATACCAATTGTTGAGATTTAGGGGTGCTCGATTCGATCAACCAATTATGCTCACCAAGTGGTGGAGAGGTGGATATTTGGGTGGAAGGGTTAAGGAAGCTAAAAAGAATAAGACACAACGATTTTAGAGTGGTTCGGTCTTCTAACAAGCACCTACATCCACTACCTTAGCTCCCCACTAAGGATTTCACAATCAATCCACTAATTGATTCGTCCCCTTTTCTAGGATTAGGAGGAAACCCTTACAACCGATCAAGCTTCTACCCAAAGCCTTGATCAAAACCCTCTTTTACAAAGAGATAAACAAGGCAAACTTAAACCCTCTAATAGGTGTTTGTTTGCACAATTAAGCTCTCACCCAAATCCTAAAACACTTGAGCAAATTTGACAATTTTGGCTCACTAGTGTTTGTCTATACAAGAAATGACAAATAAAGCACTAAGACAATTTCTTGATCATTTGATGTTTGACAATATGAGCATTAGTCTTCTCTTGATGCTTGGAGGTCCCTTTTATACTCCCAAATGAGTTTGTAGCCGTTACTAGCCGTTGGGGATGAATTTGAGCCGTTGAGGAATTTATTTCCCTTCATAAATGTTGTTCTGCAGCTAACGGTATCGATACGCGTGGAACGGTATCGATACGGCCTTCATATGAATTAGCCGTTGGGCTCTTGCCAGCCTGGGCGTATCGATACGCTTGAGGGCGTATCGGTACCCTTTGACATTTAAATGGCCGTTGGGAAATAGCCGTTGGGGTAGTTAAAATGGGATCGGTACGCTGACGTGGCGTATCGAAACGACCCCCTCCGTATCGATACACTAAACCCTCGTATCGATACGGGTTTTGACAGTGGCCAAACTTGGGCAAAAAGGTATCGATACTGGTACAACCGTATCGATACTGGTGCTTTGAAATCAAGAGTTTGGCTTATTAAAACATGAAAAATCTTTGTCAAAAACCTCTTAAAATACCTCAAACATAATTTCAAGTTGTTTGGACTTAAAAACAAGTTTTAAATTCTTTTCAAATTAGTCCAAAACATTTTTCAATTATTATATCAAAACATTAGTTCTACAATCTCCCCCTTTTTGATATAATAAAACTAACTTGAAAAATTGTTTGGGATTCTCCCCCTTTAACTTTAAAAATGTGAATAAGAGATTAAAGATATGAAATCAAATTAAGCTCCCCCTTATTCATTTTGAAAATTCAATTTTTCAAACCATTTCTCCCCCTTTTTGTTATATCAAAAAGAATTTAAAAGACATTTAAGTTCAAGATAACATAGGAGGCGAAAACATTTTGACACAGTTAAAAATTTTTGGTTTAAAATTGGCTCCCCCTTACTCAAAGCATCATAGAAATTGTTAGTCCATCATATATGATCATCTAGTTGAATGAAATAAAAATAAAACAAATAAATGCTAAACAACTAGATTTTACCAACACTTGAACCCAAGGGAGGATGTGAAGCCTTCCTTCTTCAAGTGTTCTTTCTTGTGTGAATGGAGCTCCCCCTCAATGTTTGATTTGTTGAACATCTCCATCACACCTAGCAATAGACAATCAAGTAATTTTTGGTATCCAAATTGCTTTGGATCCATGAACGTTAGAAGCACAAATTTTTGACCCCTTAGGAATCCATTTTTCAATGTCATCCTTTTTAATTGAAGTGGTTAGTCCTTTTGGGACCCAAACACTTCTAAAACATTTTACTTTAATAAATCTAGGGGCACTAGATTGTCTAACATAAAAATTTGATTTTCCAAAATTGTTTTTCTCTTCAAGCTCTTTGGAAATCAAATCTTTTTCTTTTTGAACTTTAAGAAGCAAATTTTGTAAATCAAAACATTTTTGTTCAAAATCTTTCAACTTTGCTTCAAGTTCAAGATTTGTTTTGGAAAGCAAATCATTTTCAATTTTTATTTTTGAAATCAACTTTTTGTTTTTAGAAAATGATGCCTTGAATTCCAAAAGCAAATCATCATAGGCATCTTGTAACTCATCAAATGTATAAGAATTTGAAATAGATGAGTTAGAAGTTACCTCCCCCTCATTGAGGGCCATCAAGCATAGGTGGGCTACTTCATCATCGGTGGAGTCTTCATCACTCCATGTGGCCACGTATGCTTGTTTTGAAGATGATCCCTTCATTTTGGATTTATGGGAATCCTTCATCTTCTTCACCGATTCAAGCTTGGATTTTTCCATTTTGCTCTTCATGAACCGGGCGAACTTGTTGAAGAGATATGCCATCTCTTCATCTTCACTATCCTCCTCACTAGAGTTTACGTGATGGCAAGTGGAGGACTTGAGAGCCATGGCACTTGCATTGATGCCAAGCCCTTTGATCTTCTTCTCTCCCATAGCTCTAATTTCTTCCCTTTTCTTCTCCTCTTCCTTGTTCTTCTTCATGATTTGATGAGTGAGAAGAGACCCCATGAGTTAATCAAGCTTCAAAGTCTTCAAATTTTTGGCTTCGATGATGGCGGTCCTCTTTGAGTCCCAAGACTCGGGAAGTGAGTAGATGAGCTTTTGAACAAGCTTCTCCTCCGGGATGGCTTCTCCATAGCCTTTAAGACCATTCGTGATTGTTGAGAACCTATCAAACATCTTCTCGATGTTCTCTTCCGGATCCATTTTGAAGTTTTCATACGCAAGAGTTAGGAGCCCAATCTTGGTCTCCTTGAATTCATTTGTTCCCTCGTATGTGACTTCAAGCTTATCCCATACCTCCTTGGCACTCTCACAAGAAGACATATTCTCATAGATGGTTGGGCCAAAAGCACAAAAGAGCATGTGCAAGGCTTTGCAATTTAGCTCCATCTTCTTGCGATCGTCGGCACTCCATTCCGCTTTGCTTCCTTGAGGCACGAACGGACCATCTTCAACTATGTCCCATAGCTTGTAATCTCTTGACTTCAAGAAGAATTTCATCTTTGTCTTCCAATGGGCATAGTGATCTCCGTTGAAGAAAGGCGGTTTGTCGATGGATTGCGCCATTTGAGCTGGTTGATGAAAAGGTTATCGAGCTTGCCGGATCTTCTCAATAGGATGTGAATCCTCTTCGATTGAGCCAAGCTCTGATACCAATTGTTGAGATTTAGGGGTGCTCGATTCGATCAACCAATTATGCTCACCAAGTGGTGGAGAGGTGGATATTTGGGTGGAAGGGTTAATGAAGCTAAAAAGAATAAGACACAACGATTTTAGAGTGGTTCGGTCTTCTAACAAGCACCTACATCCACTACCTTAGCTCCCCACTAAGGATTTCACAATCAATCCACTAATTGATTCGTCCCCTTTTCTAGGATTAGGAGGAAACCCTTACAACCGATCAAGCTTCTACCCAAAGCCTTGATCAAAACCCTCTTTTACAAAGAGATAAACAAGGCAAACTTAAACCCTCTAATAGGTGTTTGTTTGCACAATTAAGCTCTCACCCAAATCCTAAAACACTGGAGCAAATTTGACAATTTTGGCTCACTAGTGTTTGTCTATACAAGAAATGACAAATAAAGCACTAAGACAATTTCTTGATCATTTGATGTTTGACAATATGAGCATTAGTCTTCTCTTGATGCTTGTAGGTCCCTTTCATACTCCCAAATGAGTTTGTAGCCGTTACTAGCCGATGGGGATGAATTTGAGCCGTTGAGGACTTTATTTCCCTTCATAAATGCTGTTCTGCAGCTAACGGTATCGATACGCGTGGAACGGTATCGATACGGCCTTCATATGAACTATCCGTTGGGCTCTTGCCAGCCTGGGCGTATCGATACGCTTGAGGGCGTATCGGTACCCTTTTACATTTAAATGGCCGTTGGGAAATAGCCGTTGGGGTAGTTAAAATGGGATCGGTACGCTGACGTGGCGTATCGAAACGACCCCCTCCGTATCGATACACTAAACCCTCGTATCGATACGGGTTTTGACAGTGGCCAAACTTGGGCTAAAAGGTATCGATACTGGTACAACCGTATCGATACTGGTGCTTTGAAATCACGAGTTTGGCTTATTAAAACATGAAAAATCTTTGTCAAAAACCTCTTAAAATACCTCAAACATAATTTCAAGTTGTTTGGACTTAAAAACAAGTTTTAAATTCTTTTCAAATTAGTCCAAAACATTTTTCAATTATTATATCAAAACATTAGTTCTACAATATCTTTCCTCTTATACCCTTACATGCATGGGTATATAGAGGGCTTAGCCTAAGGTTAAGTCCTCCTTGGAGTAGAAGTCTTCATTGATGATAAAATATATTTATTTAATGCTTCATTTAATTCTAACTTAAATATGGACTCCTTTGGATGTTTACTTGTTCAGCAAGTAAGTATAAGCCACCTTGCTTATCGATCTTCAATCAGCTCTATACACTGTTCCAGGCCTAAAAAAATACAATATTGGGCTCAATGGACTCAGAAAAATGTCCTCTATCAAACGAGACTCATCTTGACTATGTCGGCATATTGTCGTTTGTGCGGCATTCTGCAGTGGCGGCGTCTTTGGCGGCAACTGGAACTGCTTCAGTACAACTCATTCTGCTTCTGGTCTCCAAAAAATATGCGAGTGGCCCACGATAGTCCGGCTTGAAATCTTTTATCTGTCGATCTCCACTTCGCGTTTTCCACCTTAGGTGTCTTCACTGTCGCCACTTCTGCCACAACAACGGTCACGACAGGCAGTGTTCTTCAGCCCTTCACTCCAGCTCTGCAATTCGCTTCTGCTCCTTTGCTGCCCTAGATGCTGCCACGATAGGTATCTGCAAAAATAGACCAAAATCAGCAACATCTGTGCAATATTTTCTATTTGTGATGTGTATGCAAATTTTATCCTAAAATGCAGATAAACATGCTTGAGTGCAGCAAAAATATGGATAAATGAGGGTTAAAATATAGAACTTTTATGCACTGATCAAAGAGCCAAATTCTCCCTCAAACAAACCTCGAAAATATCACAACTTTGAAATGATTTTAAAATCCCATTCTAAATCCAAGAAAAATACCTTGGTGAGGCTAAAGAAGGTAGAAGACCAGTAGCACAGCAAGGAGCTTTACAAGTTAAGACCCGTCTCCAAAGGCATGATTTTTCGTTTCCGAACCTTCAACATCATTTGCCAATTAAAGCCCTATTAACAGTGTCTAAATTAGCAATGCTCAAACTTCCATCATGCATAGATTTACAAAGGAGATCCCAACGGACCCAATAAATCTTTGATTTATCCCCCACACTGCCCCAGAGGAAGTTAGCCATCAGCTTATTAAGCTCTCTCAAAACTGATGCCTGCATCTGAAATAAAGACAAATAATAAACTTGCAAGCTAGTAAGAACTGATTTAATTAAGGTTAGCCTGCCACCTAAAGATAGAAGTTTTAGCAGCCATCCGAAAAGCCTTTGCTTAAAGCTATTGATCACCGGATCCCAAAAGAAAACTGAATTCTGATTAGCCCCTAACGGCAGCCCCAAGTATTTAGAAGGAAAACTCTCTACTTTACAACCAATCCCATCCGCCAACTTTGGAGGAGAGAATCTTCAACATTAATACCCAGCAATTTACTTTTCTTGAGATTAAGCTTGAGACCCGAGGCAAGTTCAAAAATTTTGAAAACCCTTTTCACATTCTAAACCTGGATTTTAGAGGCTCCACGAAAGATCAAAAGATCATCTGCGAACTAGAGATGAGAAACCAACACATTTTCGTTTCTTTTGCCAATAGAGAAACCTGAGAATAACCCAAGAGCAACAGCTTTCTTCACCATCAGATTTAAAGATTCCCCTACAATATTAAAGAGCAACGGAGACAAGGAACAACCCTGCCGCAACCCCCTAGAGATCGAAAAGGCCTCAGTTGGAGCCCCATTAACTAAAATCGAGATCTTTGCCGAGGAAATACATTGTAGAATCCAAGAGCACCACTTATTTCCGAACCCACATTCTCTTAAGATTTTAATCAAGAAATCCCAAGACACTGTATCATACGCCTTCTAAAAATTTATCTTGAAGGCTACTCCACTCTGACCAGCTTTCCTCACAAAGTCGATTGTCTCATTAGCTATTAGAACACAATCAAGAATCTGGCGCCCAGAAATGAAGGCAAATTGTGACTCTCCAACGATCTGCCCAATACACGTCCTAAGTTTCCTGGTGAGCACTTTTGACAAAAGTTTATACATTCCACCCACCAGACTTATAGGACGAAATTCCTCTAGGGAAACCAGATTGGCTATCTTGGAAATCAGCGTAATAAAAGAGTGATTGATTCCCTCTTCCCACTTCCGGCCTTTGTAAAAGTCATCAAAAAATTCATAATATCAACCCTTAATATATCCCAATTTTTTTTAAAGAAACTGAGATTAAAACCATTCGGACCGGACGCCTAATTTGAAGTTTTCACCCTAAACCCAAACCCAAACCCGAACCCAAATTTTTAATATAAAAAATCTGACCCCATCGGACCAGGTCGGGTAAAATGCCCACCCTAATCATAATATTACATAATTCACATCAATGTTTACATGATCATAAGCAATTTTTATAACTTTTTTTAAATGGGATATGATTACCATATACTGATAATTAATAGATGAAATTAGAATGCTCAAAAGTCTAGGGACTAATTTTGAATGAGAATCGCAGTTTAGGGATGAAATTGGAGCATTCAAAAGTTTGAAGACCAATGTAGAATGAAAATTACAGTTTAAGGGTGAAATTAAAATATTCAAAAGTTTAAGACCAATTTAAAATGAAAGTCTTAGTGTAAGGGTATGAGGTGCAATTAACTCTAAAGCATTTAACCGATAAAATAATTATAAAAAAAAGCTTTTTAGAAGTCAAATTGTTTTCAAAATGGAATGAATCGATTTGTAATTTATTTTTCCCAACTTTTAATTGTAATTACTTTGCTTCTTAATTTTGTAAAACCGAGCCTCCAAAGCAGCTAAAAATTTTTAAATAAAAAATTATCATAGGCATTTAACTTACCATGTCATCTATAATATTAACGGATGAAACTCTCACACCTTAAAATTTTTTTTCTGTGTCATCATTTTTTTAATAATGAATCTTTAATTTTTTTCAACAATGAAACTTTTTTTATATAAAGAGTGTATGGTTATTTGGAAGTTAATTTTTAATTAATTAACAACATAAATAAAATAAATAAATAATTTTTATTAGTTTAAACCATAATACCATAATACCATAATAAAAGGATATGTGAAATAATTTCTCTAAATTTCGTCTTATGCATAGCCCCTAAAATCAAAGTTCATTAGCTAAAACACTAATGTGCTGTCCCATTGCCAAAGAATGGTGGGGTCTTTAAGCAAATTCCACATCACAATTGAATGAAGTAACCAATCGAAACTAAAAAAAATGTAACATATGTTTGAATGGATAAAAATCTTCTGCCATTTGCGGTACCCTTACTTATGCTCTAATACTAAAAAACACAACAAAATTAAATTCCAAGCTCTAACTCTAAATTCTAAATCCTAAACCTACACCCTACACCCTATACCTTAAAAATACATCATACCCTAAATTCCCTAAATCCTAACCATAACCCATAACCTAAAACCCTAAACCCTAAATCTAATTTTGAGTGTAGGGGCATAAGTAGGGGCACCGAAAAGGGGTAGAGGATTTCCATTCATGTTTGAATATGGATAAAAATCCTTACCTCTTTTCGGTGCCTCTACTTATGCCCTAGCACTAAAAAATATTACAAAATTAAATTTCAAGCCCTAACCCTAAATTCTAAACCCTATACCCTAAAAATATACCCTACCGTAAGTTCCCTAGACTTTAACCATAAACTCTAACCTAAAATATTGAACCATATATCTTAAACGTAATTTTAACGTGGGACATAAATAGGGGCACCGAAAAATTACATAACATTTCTATCATATTATTGAAAAGATGGTAGGTGATATCTATCAGTGTTGTCATTCCTTTGCTCAACATTATTTTCATCCCCCACAAGCATTTGAACCACTTGGCTCATTGATGGTCTGTGATGTCTATCGGCTTCTGTACATTTGATAGCCACCTCTATTACCTTCTCCATTTCATTTCTGTCACATTCGTCGCCCAGGCCAGGCTCCAACACCTCTTCCACCCAACAACTTCTTCCACAACCTCCACTTTTCTTCCCCTTCACCCAAGTTTCTAACCTCTGCCGCCATTTCTCTCCGCCGGTTCCATCAACAGGGACGCCTACAGATGGATTCTTCCCTGTTATCATTTCCAGCAGCACAATCCCATAGCTGTAGATGTCGACTTTAGAAGTGATGGGAAGATTGTAAACCCACTCGGGCGCCATGTAACCTCTTGTTCCTCTGATCTTGGAGAAACTCGAACCTTTGGGACTGTCCCGATTGAGCAATTTGGATAGCCCGAAATCTGATACTTTAGGATGATAGGTGGAATCCAACAGTATGTTGTGGGGCTTGACATCACAGTGCAGCACCCATTCTAAGCACTCTTCATGCAAATACGCCAGCCCTTTGGCCGTGCCGACCGCGATGTCGAACCTTTTCTTCCAATCGAGTGAATTGGTCATCAGGTTGTCTGCTAACGATCCATTCTCCATGTATTCATACACCAGAAGCCTATGCTTCCGCTCTGCACAGTATCCCCACATCTCAATCAAGTTCATGTGGTTAAGCCTGCCGATTGTGCTTACTTCTGCAAGGAATTCATCCTCTCCCTGATGAGCTTCGACGTTAAGTCGTTTAATGGCCGCGATTCGTTGATCGGGCAAAACTCCCTTGTAAACCACCCCACCTCCTCCCCGTCCAATCTCTTCACGGAAACCCCGCGTCGCCTTTTTCAACTCATCAAATGTGAATCTTCTAAAGCCAGTTGCAGCGACATGGTACCCGGATGTGGTCATCATCGACAATGCATCTGGACTTTTCCCTGTTTTATACAAGAACAAGAGCACTAGAAAGATGCAGATCATCTCAACAAATCCTATTATCGAAGCGCAAAAAATCAAAATCTTCAAGGATCCATTTCCAGTTTTCTTAACATAAGATCTCTCAAGCTGTTTTGTCTGAATGTTGGAGCAATTTAACTTGAAGTCTCCAACAGGGTTGTTGTGAGGGAATGATTTCGGGAGTTTCAAGTACATGGTTCCAACGTAGCTATTGTAACGATGGCCATTACGCAATTCCCATTTCGAATAACATCGATAGCCACCATCTTCCGGGAAATATCTATACTGAAAAGCTTTACAATTACACGAAGACAAGCAATCCTTGAGGCACTCCTGAAATGTGTAATTCCTGAGGATATCGTAATGGTAGCCAAAGAAATTGACATGACGGAGTTGGACAAAGTTGACATCACGATTGTTGCACGAAAGTTCGAATTCCGGTTCGCACCCATCGTTCCAATCCCTTTCGTTTTTCATCTTGAACCCCGGAGGACAACCACACTTGGGGCCCGAACCAGGATCGTAGCTACATATACTATTCGGTCCACAGGCCCCGTGAATCCTACAGGAGTTGGACATAGCCTGCCATGTCACGAACCAAACCCCTTGTTGTTCCTCAAGACTGTATAACCTAAGGTTTCCATCAAAATCAAGCGTTAATCTTCTCAAAGGTCCAAAACCATAATCAGCTGATCTGAACTCTGTTTTGTCAGAAGATAAAAAGTGGCCTGAAGAATCCAACACTGCGATTTTGGAATCATTGTATCTAGTTCTTCCCTGGAGGTAGTCCAACACCGTAGAATCCGGCCAGTAGACGCTAGATGTCTCGGGGTTATCCAAGACAAGACGAAGAACATTATCATTGTCAAACAACAGCTTATATTTGCCTGAAGAATAGTCGGTTCGGCTTCGTGCTGATACGAGCTGTTTGTGTCGAGTGAGTGGTTGTCCAGGTAGAAGTGTATCAGTTGGTGAATCGAAGCTTTGCCAAAGAGTAAGATTGGTCCGAGTTTGGAGTACGAGGTTACCTGAATCAAGGAGTTTCAACTGTGACCACGAGTCTTTAACTTTAACAGTGTTGTTGCTCATCCAGATTATGACTGAATCCTCATCGGCATCGGTTATGATGATTTTGCTGGTTTCGAGTACGGACAGCTTGGATCGCCTTCCATTAACGGGGGCATCACGGTTTGCCATCCAAACTACGGTATGGTTGCCGTCCCCGTCCCGGCAGGGCTTGCTGAACCAGATGGCGAAGCAATAAGCGTTTTGGCCGACGCGGTGAAAACCAGCGGAGAACATGCCATTTGCAGATACCAAAACATCATCTGGATTCTCCACGGACAAAGATGAACCTTGTCTTAGATATGGAACGTCCGACGATGCAAACCCAAGGAGCAGGAAGAAAACAAGAGCCGAAGATTTAGCACACTTGTCGGCCATGAACCTGCAAAATTCACGGACCAAACCAACTGCAAAATTCACACATGGAGCAGTAGTAGCTTTTGTTAATAGATTTCAAACCCGCGTGTTCGGAGTAGGGACGTATGCCAATTGTTGATTGACTTTTACGCTGTGCAAATCTCACGTTTTTTAATGTGAATTCAGGAATTTTCAACTTTGCTAATGCTAATGGAACGTTTTTCTTTTTCTTTTTCTACGTTCCCACTTTGTTTGGACCTTGGGATTTATTTTTAACTAAAATGCTCAACTTTTCTTCAAATATAGTAGTATTATATTTTAACCAAAATGGTACCATTTCGAAGTCTTTGCGGACACCGACACATCTCCCATTAATGAAACCACAATTTGGTGTTCACCCGTCAAATGCCTACAAAATTCAAAAGAAAAAGTCTTATTATACCGTTTTTACTTGTAAGATTAGAAAGCCTCTTTTTTTATGAACTTCAATCCAAAACTAATCAGCAATTACGTCAGTTTAGAAAGATAAGTTGTTCGAACAAAGCCGGTTTTTATTAAACAAAGAGGACACACGTACACAAACGCATAAACAAGAGCAAGAGAACAGGAGATGATTTAAAATAGATCAAAATTTTGATCTAAGTAGACATAGAGGCTTTAACCGGAATTAATCCGATCAACTATCAAACTAAGCTGCAAACTTTGTTGATTTTAGCCTCTACTGTATCCACCCAAAATAAAATGATCAATCAACTTTTCAAAGTCTCTGGGCTTCTCTTTGCCATTAAGCTTAAAAGAATTTTGGGTAATTGTCAAAGGAGAGAGAGCCTTTTAATTTTCAGTCAAACTCATTTTAATGAGAATTAAGTTAAAGAGAGGATTTTCAGAGACGCCCATAAAATCATATCTTGCTTTTCTGGAAACAGAGTAAATTCCTTGCAATACGTGTCTAAAGTATTTGTTGGTTGAAATAGGTGCCTAAAATTCCATTTTTTTGTTTGTTTTAAAGTCAATTGAGGTATCTATTTTGGCACATATTTCAACAAAAGAAAGCTTTAGGCACATATTGCAAAAAAGACATAATTTGAGCACTTATTTTATAGTTAAACCTTCTTAAATCCCAAATAGATTAAGATAAACAAAATGATTACAATATCTCATACCTATTAATTTGAGCACGGCCATATATTTCTAGTCTCAATCAACGACCTGTTGCCAAATCTGTGCAGCGTAAGAGCAGCTTGGAAATAAGTGAAATCTAGTTTCTCTTTCATGATAATAACACGCCCAAGTTATCAATCTGTCCCTGGTTGCATACCTTTGTATCCGGCAACATAAGCCTTCGATGATGCATTTGCTGGAGTCCTTGATCAAAAACCAACACTATAACATTGATCCTATATATACGCATACATTGCCAAATATGTATCACACTATTACATTGAGCTCCACATGCAACCCTTATTAATATCGACAAACTAAAACCCAAAGCTCTCCCTGTTTCTTACAATCTAGCCATGAAAAGGAAAACCTTCGGCAGATAAATGTGTGCAGTAGGGAGGGACACTAACATCTTCAACCAACTGGACCCCTATTTTTGCTCGAATCGAGCTAAATATCGAGTGTGCTTGAAAAAAGAGAGGAGATTATAATTCTGGAAATGAGAAAAAGGAAATCCAATCACTATCAATGCACCCATTTTGTCAATATGTTATTCCAACCCCTATTTGGAAACCACAACATTATGTCTCACAATCATAAATTCAACCAACGTTTTCATACTTAACATTAGCACAGAATTAGAATAGGATTGTAATAAAAAAACATTAACACAGAATTACAAACAGATCCAGTTCAAAACCCCCGGATTAAATACAACAATTCCAACAGTCATAATTCATAAATAAAATCCCAAGCCAAATAAGAACCAAAAGTCAAACAAACACCCAGTACCAGAAATCATAAGGACATATATATACATAAATCTAATTCATTCATTTATGATTAATTAGGATTTATCTGTATCTGCTTGTGTAATTCATCTTCTCGTAATACTGAATAGAGAGAAGAGACAAACAGAGATGAACCTCATCTTTCCCCCACCGAGCAGGCGGCTTGGAGTTGATAATCTTGGGCGGAGCCCACGGCGATGCTGAAGCAGCTTGTGGTTTGGAAAGCGGCCAAAGGTAACGGGAGTGGAGGCGGCGGAAGCCACCGAGAGGCAAAACCACGGATCTAAGCTGTTGGGTTCCACAACCGATGTTAGCCCAGTGCCTGGTACAGATCAACTCCCAGAGCCGCTCGTCTTTGGCGGTTTTGAGCCACTGTTTGCTAACGCACGATGCCATTGCTAGAGTCCTCGCGTCAACGTGTTTCAAGACCTCGTACAACAGGTTTTCATCTAGATTCATCAACCCAGTGTCTTCTTCTTCTTTTATTTTCTTCAATTTTGGTTCGGGGGGCTGAGAATCTGGGGAACTTCGTTTCATTGACAGAAACTGAAACCTTGATCCTGGGTTTGTTCAGATTGGATCGGAGAATGGGAAGGTGAGGGTGGGTGAGAGTAATCACTAATCGGACCTGCTTTTGTATTTGTTCTCTTTCAAAGAATAAATAAGATAAAAAGAAAGTGGTGGGGGTGATCGGCTCCTCTGTTTTCGTTAAATATTATTTTCTGGGTAAACTACACCCACTAAAGTTTAGTGAGTTTTTATTCTGACCACTAAAATTTCAAATATTACATTATGTTCACTAAATTACAAAATACTGTCACCTTATCATTGACTCATGCTAAGGATTAGTTTGTGGTTGCTTTTAAAAAGTGCGGTGAAAAAAGTGATTTTCAAACTAGCTGTTAAAAAATAGTTTTGAAAAGTTGGTTAGTGTTTGTCATTGATGTCAAAAAGTGATTTTGAAGAGATAAAATATCTATTTTAGACATAATATTAAAAAGTAAAAGTAAACTTTGGTGAAATTTAAATAGTTAATGTTATGATATATGAAATAAGTCAATTTTAATTATAATAAAAAATTTATTTTTTTATAAAATTTAATTTGAAAATATAAACTACATTCTAGATTATATACGAACATATCACTTACAAATTAATAATAAATATAAAATAAATTACAAATAAAATACTTTTATTCTCAATATAAATATTATTAAATATAGATTATTTTACAATTATGTATGCATAATGTACAATAAATTATAATTAAATAATAAGGGTAAAAAGTAATTTTATTGTTAAACTAGCTTTTCCACCCAAAAAGCTATAAAATCTAACTTTTTGGTTTGGATGAAAAAAATAATTTTAAAAACAATTAAAAACACTAAAAAATAAGTGAAAGCACTAAAAAAACCTGTTTGAGTTGCCAAACGCAACCACAAACGGGGCCTAAGTTGATAACGTGAGACATTGAGATTGACTCATGCTATCTTGGGAATTCGGAGCTTTGAAGATTAATATTAAAAAAAATAGTAATTGATAAGATATCAATGAATGCCCTTTTTTTTATGACATGTAACTAAAATATTTTTTTATAATTATTGGTATTTGATTTTTTTGTTTACTAATTTGTATTAGATATTTTACTTTTTTTTATTAAAAAATAATCATAAATTATTACTTAAGTCAAATTTAAAATCACTAACATTAAATAATAAAAAAATTGATATCTTTAAAGTAAAATCTTTGTACTATACAAAAAAAAATATTGGTGTTAAAGTTTTGTTAAATGTGATTTTTTTAAAAAAAAATTTACCCTTCAATTTAAATTTTGACACAATTTGATTTCAAATATGGTTAGTATAACTTTCAAAAAAAATTGTAATCTTAATTCTACCTATATGATAGGGGAAGGGGACTCTAAGAGAAGAAGGGAGTGCTCTTAACGGGTCTAGAACCAAGGACAAAGCCATTAATAAGTTGTGAAGGGCAACAGCCCCTCCCAGATTTTTCTGGTGTAGTTGTATTTTATGTCATTTATAGTTTAAATATTAGTCAAATGAGATTTTTTCCTCCTAATTTTTAGATTTAAAGGCTTAATAGACTCTTGCCCCTCTCGAGACTTGACCTTAGCTTTGTCCCTGTCTAGAATCCATGACCTAAGAGAATATGAAAGAACAAAGATGAGGAGTTTGAGCAGCTGATGTGATTACGTAGATACATAGCCGGTCCTGAGATTTTAGAGGCCCTGGGCGAACTGAAAAATTAGGCCCCTAACAATATGTTTTGGAAAAAAAATAATAGTAGACCCCTAATAAAAAATATTTTAAAAGTAGGCCCTAAACAAATATTGAAATTTTTTAATTTTAAGAGTATGCCTCTAATAACAAATGTTGGGGAAAATGAATCTATAATAACAAGCATTGAAAAATTAGACCTTAAATAACAAGTATTGAAAAAAATAAAGCCTAGATAACAAGTATTGAAAAAAAATTAAGAGTAGATCCCTGAGAAGAAATATCAAGAAAAATTGGGCATTAAATAACATGTATTGAAAAAATTTGCCCCTTAATAACAAATATTGAAAAAATAAATTTTAAGAGTAGCTCATAATAACAAAATATTGAGAAAATTGAGCCTCTAGTAACAAATGTTGAAACAATTGGACCCCAAATAACAAGTATTGAAAAAATGAATTTGAAGAGTATGTCCCTAATAATAAATATCAAGAAAAATTGGGTCTCAAATAACAAGTATTGAAAAAAATTAAGAGTAAACCTATAATAACCAATACTGGAGGAAAATTGAGCCTCTAATAACAAGTATTGAAAAAATTTGGGCCTCAAATAATAAGTATTGAAAAAAAATGGACCCCTAATACTAACTATTAGAAGAAAAAAATAAACTATAAATATTGAAGTAGTAAAAAAATTTAAAAAGAATGAGTCTTTATTTAATATTACAACCAAATTATTATTTCGTTTACTTGTTATTTATGGTTCAAAATGGAAGTCTATCTCTAATATTATAATTAAATTTCGAGTCTCTTTCTTATTATAATTTTAAGGTAGTAAAAATTAAGAAAAATGAGGCCTTAGGCAGTCGACCGATTCAACCTGCCCCAGGGCCGGCTCTGTATAAATATATATGTTCATATTTTTTTAACCTTTTAACAACGTATACACACTTTGTATGCATAAATATTTAAACTCAAATTTTGCAAAATGAATATCGTCCTCTCTTATCTTGATGATAAAAAAAATTCTAAGAGATATTTACCTCTTAATTAATGACTTCAAATACAATCAAGTCTATGTAACTACTTTTTTCTGCAACTACTAAACACAAGAAAAGTCTTGTACAATATGATTCTGTTATATTTATGATTATATATGACAAAAATATTTTTGTTATATTTTTATGAATTTATTCAGTAGTTGAAAACGAAATGACAGTGTGAAGAAAAGACAAAGAAGGTAAATGTGAAAAAAAGAAATGGGTGGGACTAACCCACGTTGTCCCATGTCACTGTCATCGATACAAATAAAAAAGAAAACAGAAAACAGAAACAAAACATTGTCGTTTAGTTTGTTGTTGATGAGATAGATTCGGAGCATAACAGTATTTTGAGAAAGACCACCATTGAAGTTGATGTAGAGGAGCGATTCTACCTCTAAAAATTTAAAATTTTATATCATTTATAAAAAAATAAAAAAATTTATACATTTTTTATTAAAATTTTATTTTCATCTTTTCTAAAATTTTATATGTTCGTTTTTTTTAGGCTTATATATCATATTAGTACCTAAAGTATATCAATTTTTTTATTTTGGTACATAAAGTATTTTTTGGTCAAAATAAGTATCTAAAGTATACTTTTTGGTTAAACTAAGTACCTAAAGTATAATTTTTAGTCAAAATAGGTACTTAAAGTATTTTTTTCGTCAAAGTAAGTATCTAAAGTATATTTTTGGTCAAAATAGGTATCTAAAGTATTTTTTAGGTCAAAATAGGTACTTAAAGTATACATATTTTTTATACAGGTTCCTAAAAATTGTCACGTGACATTAATTAAAAGGATTATTATCCTATACACTGACGGTGGAAACTTTTTATTTCCACAAGCTCCTCAATTATATGGTTTAGGATTTGGAGTTTAGGGATTTTAGTATAGGGGTTTATAATTTATGGTTCATGGTTAAAATTTAGGGTTTAAGGTTAGGGTTTAAGTTTTAAGATAATATGGGTAGGGATTTAGGTTTTAATCTATAAACCCTAAATTTAAAACTACTACACTTAAACCCTAAATAGAATCCCTAA
Source organism: Hibiscus trionum (assembly GCA_030270665.1). NCBI lineage: Eukaryota > Viridiplantae > Streptophyta > Magnoliopsida > Malvales > Malvaceae > Hibiscus > Hibiscus trionum. The sequence goes on along the minus strand of BSYR01000024.1, from coordinate 12,805,170 downwards.
ACCCTAAAAATAAAGCGCTTCTGTAAAAGAGTTTCCACAAGCCTTTATGTATAGAATAAGTACCCTAATTAAAAAAGGATTATTATCCTATACACCGACGGTGGAAATTTTTTGTTTCCACAAGCGTCTCAATTATAGGGTTTAGAGTTTAAGGGTTTTGGTGTAATGGCCTAGAATTTAGGGTTCATGTTTATAATTTAGGGTTCAATGTTAGAATTTAGGGTTTAAGGTAATATGGGTAGGGATTTAGGTTTTAACCCATAAACCCTAAATCTTAACCCTAACCCCAATATTATATCAACAACCCCTAAATTCAAAATTACTACACTTATACCCCTAAAATTTAAACCATAAACAGTCCCTAACCCCTAAAACTAAGACATTTGTGTAAAAAGGTTTCCACAAGCGCTTGTGTATAGAATAATTACCCATTAAAAAATACATTATGTGCCTATTTTAACGAAAAAATATACTTTAGGTACTTATTTTGACCAAAAAATATACTTTAGGTACTTACTCTGACGAAAAAATACTTTAGGTACCTATTTTGACCAAAAAGTATACTTTAAGTACCTAATTTAACCAAAAAATATACTTTAGGTACTTATTTTGACCAAAAAATACTTTAGGTACCAAAATGAAAAAATAGTATACTTTATGTACTAATATGATATATAAGCCTTTTTTTTAATTTAAAGTTTTGCGTTACTACCTGGTTGATGCTTTTGTCGGTACCTCACCCACCCTTTCTGTCCAACCGGATCTTCTTCCGCTCCATAACTTTTATTCTATTTCTTATTTTGTCTTTAATGTTTCACTCCCGAAATATGAACTTAGTAAAAATATTTAGAAAGTTTTAGGATATATTAGATTTCGGGACATATATTTTTATAATGAGATAAATATATTTTATAAATTTAGGTTCGTTGCGATATCTATACATATAATAGATTATTGTTTCTCTCTTTTGTAGAGATACACAAGACCAACTATGTTATATCTCGTTTCTTATTTCTATTTATTCGGTATTGATCTTACGTTACTTTCTTTCTCGCATGTAAATTTTTAACATTTACTTGTATTTGAAATATCTCTCGAATTGGTGCACAAAGATCATGTAACACCCGCGTTTTAGGCCTAGGAGCTAACCGGGTTTTAGTCGGGTTAAATAAATAGTTAATTAAGACAACTCAACTTCAAATAGTGACCTAATTAAGCTTAATTTAAAAAGAGGAGGACTCATGATGTAATTTACCCAAACTATTTGAAAAAGGATGACAACTTTTCCATATTGTCATCTTTTTCCCCTTTCTTCCCCAAAACCCATGTAAAACCTCCCTCCTCTCTTTCAAAACCTCTCAAATAGCAAATCACTATTCCATTCATTTTCAACTTCAATCCAAGGGCTTTTTGAAAGGTAAAGTCATTTTCTTAATCTCCTCTTTACCCTCTATTTAACCTTTGTCTTAGATTTCAAAAATAAGGAAATTTGGAAATTAGGGTTTATGTTGAAAATTGGGTTTTAATGGAGTTTTTCAAATTGTTTTGAGAAATTGTGTTGGGGGTTTTATTAATCATGCTATAGTACACAACATATATGAATTTGGTTAATTTTGGGTGAAATTTCGTAGTGGGTCTTTAGGGCAAATTTTAGGGTATTAAAATTTGGGATTTTGGTAAGTTTAATGTGGGTTTTGAAGGGCTGATGGTCTACCTATGTTAGGAGGGTGATTTTGGGTGTTTTGGAAGCCATTTGGGTGCTTGGAATTGGGTATTTCAGCCTATGGTTGTTGGAGTCCGAAAATTTGAGTTTTAGAGATGTTAGGTGGTTTGGAAAATTGTGGAAATGGGTTGTGAGTTGCAAAGTAGATTGATGATTGAATTAGCATTGAATTGGGAAGTAATGTATGTGTTTTGTTTGATTAGAATCAAGTTTGGGCATCGGTGAAGCATCGGAAGTGAACCCGGAAAGTTGAAGGTCGTGGCTTGCTTGGTCTTGTGCTTGGAAGCTTAGGTGAGTGGTTAATTGTTTTAAACGGTTTGAAATTGGTTGGTTCGAGTGTACGGACTAGGTTGGGCTTGGTAGACCCACCTAGAGTTAGGATTAGGGTGGTAGCCTAATCCTAAACTTGATCTAGAGCCTTTGGTTGAACTCATTTTATGGTTGTGTATGTCTTGCATAAATTGCGATGTGAATGTCTATGTATATTGCTTTATACATGTGAAATGAGATTGGACTTATGATGCTTGAGACATGCATAAAGATGGTTGTTGGTGAGTATGCGCTAAGCACAAGGTTTATGAAATGAGTAATGTGACGCGAGTAAATATTGGCACTAGTAAACTTGGATACAAATGATCGATCATTAGGATGTTAGTGTGTACACATGAGTCTAAAGTCGCGCGTGGCCTTGGTGGCGTTGAGTCACCAAGGAGGAGTACGGGTACGCCCGGAATTGTAATTGAATATAGTCGGTGATGAGTGGAATCCCATCGACGGGGCGTGAGGATGAGTGGAATCCCCTCCGCGAGACCGGTGATGAGTGGAATCCCACCGAGGTAATGTGGTTGTTGGATATGAGTCTCCAACATGTCTATCCGCGTATTCGGGTCTTAACTAGGTGCCAATGTTGATTGATATGTGTATCAATGTGTTGAGATATATGAGCTGCTTGGATGTTTAAATGTGATTACATGTATGGTAGTGTTGAGCTCATGATTATGGCATATATGTGATATATTGCTCATGCATCTATATCTTGTGGACTCTTGGTAAATGTGAATTGTCTTGGCTAGATCGTGCTCGGACCCTGCAATGTTGAGGTTTGTTTTTAGAGCTTACCCTCACTAAGCATCATTGCTTACACTCTCCATGTTCAACATTCCAGATCCTTAGTTCGTGGGTTGCTCGGGCAAGCGGAGGGCCTCCAAGTGTGGTTTTGGACTTGAGATTATCAAGTATGGTTTTAATGCTAAGACATGTAATAGTTTAAGCAATGGGATGTGTAAGGTTTTGTTGTTTGTTGTTGGTTGCTAGGAGCATGTTTAGACTCTATGTTATGTCGCTTTTGTGTGGCTTGTGATGCCATGTCTAAGTTGTAATCCATGCCTAATTGCTTGCTTTGAATGTTAGCCTATGCCTTAAGAGTTTTTACATGTGTTTGAATGTTGTTTGAATGAATGCTTATTGTGGATGGTTGCCCTAGTATTAGACATGTCTAAATATTGTTGAAGCATGCTAGTATGGTTGTTATACCTTAAATTGTCTTGTCTTGAAGTTGCTTGGTGTTTTGGAGGTGTTTTGGGGCATCCTTGTGCCTCAAAACAGCCCATAAAAGTCTGCAGACAGGGGGTGTTTCGGAACGGGTCCCCCTGTTCCGGAACGGCCCCTGTGTATATGGCTTGCCGTTTCGAAACGGATGAGGGGCGTTTCGGAACATTTTAGCTACTGGAATTTTGAGATTTTGCCGAGATGAAGCCGTTCTGAAACGGGCCTTTGAAGTTCCGAAACGGTCAAATCTCGTTGACCACGAGATATTGACCGTCAAGGTCGTTCCGATACGGGTCTCCCCTGTTTCGGAACGGTCACCTTATGGTTGACCCTGGCCTGTTGACTTAGTCAAGGCGTTTCGGAACACCCTTTAGGCGTTTCGAAACGGCCTGCTGCAGAATGTTAAAATGAGCTAATTAAACGTTGGGTTGGTCGATGGTTGATGTTATGATTGTGTCTTCCGCTGCTGTGCCACACTTAGGTCTTAATTAAGCATGTAGTCAAGATAAAATAAAAAGAAATTTTCTGGGTCGTTAACCGAGGGGAAGCCTTAACGGGTTTCGCTTCGGCTTTCCCCGTGTGGCCCACTCGGACCGGTCATTCGGCCAGACCGGGACGAGGGGGTTACACTTGTTGGTATCAGAGCCTAAGGCTACCGAGACCTTGGGCAGGTAAGTGAGGTAAGTTTAAGTTTTTAAGTTGAATTGCACGGTGTTTGCTTATTCTGCAAGAATGGTTGCTTATGTGACAAGTATGCTGATTGTTTTATTTTAAAGCACGTGTGTGTGGGTCCCATTGCTACTATTACATTGGAAAAAAATGATTTTTAAGTGAGGAAACATACTTGGACACTTGGAAGCCTCGCCTTGCTAACCCAACTTGTATGTTTGTTTGTTGTGGTTGTAGTTAATATCTGTGAGAGCAATGTCTAGACCGAGAGGTAGACCGAGGTTGGTTCGTCAGGAACCACGAGTGGCGGCTCCTGTTGAGCCGGTAGTTGGTGCGGGAGCTCACATAGAGGGACCGGGGGCAGCGGGAGTTGGCGCTCCTCCACCACCACCACCTCCTCCACCTGGAGCTGGGGGGCGAGGATGGAGCTGGAGGAGAGGGACCTCAGGGTGGCCAAGGTCCAGCTGGAATTGATATGACTCCGCTAGTGCAAGCGATAGCGGGAGCTTTCCAGGCCGCAGTTGCGGAAGCTCAGGCTGCAGCTCAGCCTAGATGTGATGATGCTAGTTTACCCTTAGAGAGGCTCCGTAGCTTAGGGGCCGAGGAGTTTAGAGGATCCACTCCGGAGAGGTCGGAGTTATGGTTGGAGAAGACAGTTCGTATCTTGGCTTAGATGGGTTGTGCGGGCGCACGTAGATTGGGTTGTGTGATCTCACTGCTTCAGGGTGATGCCTACACCTGGTGGGTCACCATTACTACCGGGGTTCCAGAGACAGAGATTGACTGGGAGTTCTTTGAGTCTGCCTTCAGGAAGAGGTACTTGGGACCGAGGTATCTAGATGAGAAGAAGAGGGAGTTCATGGCTCTCACTCAGGGAGATGCTTCAGTAACAGATTATGAGATTCGCTTCGTTCGTCTGAGTCAGTATGCTCCAGAGTTAGTGCCCACTGAGAGGGCTCGATGTGATCGTTTCAGATATGGACTTCATGAGGAAGTTAAGAGGTATACCTTGGCTTCTGATTATTCTGACTTTGATGTCTTGGTTGCTAGAGCCAAGGACATCGAGCATAGCTTGGGGCTGGCCAAGCGTTCTGGGGGATCTAGTTCCGGCAAGAGGCACAACAACTTTGATGGTAGAGATGCTAAGAGGCACAGAGGGGGCAGACATCAGTTTGATCAGAGACGTGGCGGTGGCCACCAGGGCAGGGGCCATCAGGGCCATAGAGGAAGAGGGCGCTTGCCCGAGTGTGCACAGTGTGGGAGACAGCACACCGGAGAGTGCTGGGGTAACTTTCATGCTTGTTGGAACTGTGGTTCAAGGGACCACTTTAGGAGGGACTGTCCGCGTCAGGCAGCTCAGGCACCGAACATTGCTCAGGCTCCTGCGAGAGGTAATGATTTTCAGAGAGGTCGTGGGCGCGGTCGTGGCTACTTCCAGCCGAGGGCTGATGCACCTAGGGTGGATGCTTAGAGGAACCTTGCTCATGTTGTGGCTGTGCAGCCAGAGGCGGGAGGACCAGCGAGGGTCTATGCTCAGAGAGGGGCCGGGAACGACACCGATGTGATAGCAGGTAATTTTGAGTTACAGTCTATGTCTTTGCTTTCTTTGGTTGATTCGGGTTCTACACATTCCTACATTCTGAGTGAGCATGCACAGAAGTTAGATATTCCTGTTGAGATCTTAGATGTAGGTATGCATGTTACTAGCTCTTTTGGTGAGACAGTTGTGGTTAGACGTATGTATAGGAGGTGTCCACTGAAGATTCAGGGTCATGTGTTTTCAGTTGATATGATGGAACTTCCTTTCTACGGTTTTGATATTATTTTGGGTATGGACTGGTTGGTTGAGCATCGGGCTAGTGTGGACTTTGAGACAAAGAGAATTTCTTTGAAGCTTTCTGATGACTACGAGGTAGTAGTAGTAGGCGAGAACATTAAGTTCTTGTCTAATGTGGTGTCAGCTTTAGAGGCTCATAGGTTAATGGACTCTGGATGTGGGGCCTATTTAGCTTATGTTATGAATCCGGATATGAGTGAAGCTAGACCGAAAGATATCAGGACAGTGTGTGATTTTCCAGATGTGTTTCCTGAAGAGTTGCCTGGTTTGCCTCCTGACAGAGATGTTGAGTTTGTGATTGAGACAGTTTCAGGGTCTAACCCAGTTTCGATAGCTCCGTATCGTATGGCTCCGAAAGAGTTGAAAGAATTGAAGAGTCAGTTGCAAGAATTATTAGACCGTGGTTTCATTAGGCCTAGTAGTTCTCCGTGGGGTGCTCCAGTGTTGTTTGTGAAAAAGAAAGATGGTAGCATGCGTATGTGTATTGACTATAGGTAGCTGAATCAGTTGACTGTGAAGAACAAATATCCGTTGCCTCGTATAGATGATTTATTTGATCAGTTGAGAGGTGCTTCAGTATTTTCGAAGATAGATTTGAGATCCGGGTACTACTAGTTGAAAGTGAAGGAGTGTGATGTTCCGAAGACAGCTTTTAGGACTAGATATGGTCACTATGAGTTTCTTGTGATGCCATTTGGGCTCACGAATGCACCAGCAGCATTCATGGACATGATGAACATAATTTTTAGGGACTATCTAGATCGTTTTGTGGTTGTCTTCATTGATGATATACTTGTGTACTCGAAGACAGAAGAAGAGCATGATGAGCACTTGAGATTTGTTTTACAGAGATTGTTGAGCAATCAGTTGTATGCGAAGCTTAGTAAATGTGAGTTCTGGATTCGGGAGGTTGTATTTCTTGGCCATGTTGTTTCGGCCGAAGGTATCCGTGTTGATCCATCGAAGATTGAGGCTATTGTTGAGTGGAAACAACCTAAGTCCGTGACCGAGATTAGGAGTTTCCTAGGATTAGCCGGTTACTATAGGAGGTTTGTTGATGGATTCTCTAGAGTAGCTGCTCCCTTGACTAAGTTGTTGCAAAAGGGAGTCAAATTTGAATGGTCAGATGCAAGACAGAAGGCCTTTGAGAAATTGAAAGAAGCTTTGACGAATGCTCCAGTGTTAGTGCAACCTGTTTCAGGTAAGGAGTTTGTGATCTACAGTGATGCTTCCTACGTAGGTTTAGGATGTGTTTTGATGCAAGATAGGAGAGTTGTTGCTTATGCTTCTAGACAGTTGAAGATTCATGAGAAGAACTATCCTACTCATGACATAGAGCTAGCCGCAGTAGTGTTTGCATTGAAGATTTGGCGTCACTATTTGTATGGTGAGAAGTGTATAGTTTACACCGATCACAAGAGCTTGAAATACCTGATGACACAGAAAAAGTTGAACTTGAGACAGAGAAGGTGGTTAGAGTTGCTAAAAGATTACGATTTGACCATTGAGTACCATCCGGGTAAAGCGAATGTAGTAGCCGATGCTTTGAGTAGAAAAGTGGTCGTTGAGTTGAGAGCTATGTTTGCTAGATTGAGTGTGTCTGATGATGGTGGTTTGATCACCGAGTTGCAAGTGAAGCCTTCTTTGATTCAGTTGATTAGAGAGAAGCAGTTGCAAGATACAAGCCTAGTTCCTCATGTTTAGGACATAGCCGAAGGAAGACCGACTGAGTATAGTTTCAGTGGTGAGAGCTTGTTGTGCTTTAAAGATAGAATTGTTGTACCGGAAGATGTTGAGCTGAGACGTCAGATTTTGAGTGAAGCACATTCGAGTCCCTTTTCTATGCATCCGGGTAGTACCAAGATGTACCGAGATTTGAAGAATGATTACTTCTGGGTTGGTTTGAAGAGAGATGTAGCCGAATATGTGAGCCGTTGCATGGTTTGTCAGAGAGTGAAGGCGGAACATCAGGTTCCTTCAGGTTTGCTACAGCCTTTGAAGATTCCGGAATGGAAATGGGAGAGGATCACCATGGATTTTGTATCGGGGTTGCCTTTGTCTCCTTCGAGGAAGAATTCAGTTTGGGTAATTGTGGATAGGTTCACTAAGTGTGCTCACTTCTTAGCAGTGAACACTACGGATTCCTTAGACAAGTTGGCAAACTTGTACATTCGTGAGATTGTGAGACTTCATGGAGTTCCGAAGTCTATAGTTTCAGATAAGGATCCTAGATTTACTTCGAGGTTCTGAAGTTGTTTACATAGTGCTTTGGGTAGTCGTCTGCATTTCAGCACATCTTATCATTCGCAGTCCGATGGGCAGTCAGAGCGAGTGATACAGATTCTAGAGGATATGCTTCGTTGTTGTGTGATTGACTTTCAGGGTTCTTGGGAGAAGCACCTACCGTTGGTTGAGTTTGCTTACAACAACAGTTATCAGTCTAGTATTCAGATGGCACCCTATGAGGCTCTGTATGGTAGACGGTGTAGAACTCCGATTTGTTGGGCTGAGGCAGGTCAGAGGTTGTTACCTATGCCAGACTTGCTTAAAGGAACCACAGAGAAAGTGAAGTTGATTTGCGACCGTTTGAAAACAGCTTCCAATCGTCAGAAGTCTTATGCAGATTTGAAGAGGAAAGAGGTTGAGTATTCAGTGGGTGAGAAAGTGTTTCTGAAAGTATCCCCGTGGAAGAAGGTAATGAGATTTGGCCGGAAAGGCAAGTTGAGTCCGAGGTTCATTGGTCCGTATGAGATAGTTGAGCGGATTGGGCCCGTAGCTTATCGTTTGAGGTTACCTTCTGAGTTAGAAAAGATTCATGATGTCTTTCATGTATCTATGCTTAGGAGGTATAGATCAGATCCTTCTCACGTGATGCCCGTTGAGGAGATAGAGTTGAATCCGGATTTGTCTTATAATGAAGAGCCCGTAGAGATACTTGCTTCTGATAGCAAGGTGTTGCGTGGCAAGACCATAGAGTTGGTCAAGGTGTTGTGGAGACATAGAAGTGTGGAAGAGGCCACGTGGGAGAGGAAAGCGGATATGGTTGAGCAGTTTTCGTATTTGTTTCCACCAGGTAATTTCGGGGACGAAATTCCTTAAGTGGGGGAGAGTTGTAACACCCGCGTCTTAGGCCTAGGAGCTAACCGGGTTTTAGTCGGGTTAAATAAATAGTTAATTAAGACAACTCAACTTCAAATAGTGACCTAATTAAGCTTAATTTAAAAAGAGGAGGACTCATGATGTAATTTACCCAAACTATTTGAAAAAGGATGACAACTTTTCCATATTTTCATCTTTTTCCCCTTTCTTCCCCAAAACCCATGTAAAACCTCCCGCCTCTCTTTCAAAACCTCTCAAATAGCAAATCACTATTCCATTCATTTTCAACTTCAATCCAAGGGCTTTTTGAAAGGTAAAGTCATTTTCTTAATCTCCTCTTTACCCTCTATTTAACCTTTGTCTTAGATTTCAAAAATAAGGAAATTTGGAAATTAGGGTTTATGTTGAAAATTGGGTTTTAATGGAGTTTTTCAAATTGTTTTGAGAAATTGTGTTGGGGGTTTTTATTAATCATGCTATAGTACACAACATATATGAATTTGGTTAATTTTGGGTGAAATTTCGTAGTGGGTCTTTAGGGCAAATTTTAGGGTATTAAAATTTGGGATTTTGGTAAGTTTAATGTGGGTTTTGAAGGGCTGATGGTCTACCTATGTTAGGAGGGTGATTTGGGGTGTTTTGGAAGCCATTTGGGTGCTTGGAATTGGGTATTTCAGCCTATGGTTGTTGGAGTCCGAAAATTTGAGTTTTGGAGATGTTAGGTGGTTTGGAAAATTGTGGAAATGGGTTGTGAGTTGCAAAGTAGATTGATGATTGAATTAGCATTGAATTGGGAAGTAATGTATGTGTTTTGTTTGATTAGAATCAAGTTTGGGCATCGGTGAAGCATCGGAAGTGAACCCGGAAAGTTGAAGGTCGTGGCTTGCTTGGTCTTGTGCTTGGAAGCTTAGGTGAGTGGTTAATTGTTTTAAACGGTTTGAAATTGGTTGGTTCGAGTGTACGGACTAGGTTGGGCTTGGTAGACCCACCTAGAGTTAGGATTAGGGTGGTAGCCTAATCCTAAACTTGATCTAGAGCCTTTGGTTGAACTCATTTTATGGTTGTGTATGTCTTGCATAAATTGCGATGTGAATGTCTATGTATATTGCTTTATACATGTGAAATGAGATTGGACTTATGATGCTTGAGACATGCATAAAGATGGTTGTTGGTGAGTATGCGCTAAGCACAAGGTTTATGAAATGAGTAATGTGACGCGAGTAAATATTGGCACTAGTAAACTTGGATACAAATGATCGATCATTAGGATGTTAGTGTGTACACATGAGTCTAAAGTCGCGCGTGGCCTTGGTGGCGTTGAGTCACCAAGGAGGAGTACGGGTACGCCCGGAATTGTAATTGAATATAGTCGGTGATGAGTGGAATCCCATCGACGGGGCGTGAGGATGAGTGGAATCCCCTCCGCGAGACCGGTGATGAGTGGAATCCCACCGAGGTAATGTGGTTGTTGGATATGAGTCTCCAACATGTCTATCCGCGTATTCGGGTCTTAACTAGGTGCCAATGTTGATTGATATGTGTATCAATGTGTTGAGATATATGAGCTGCTTGGATGTTTAAATGTGATTACATGTATGGTAGTGTTGAGCTCATGATTATGGCATATATGTGATATATTGCTCATGCATCTATATCTTGTGAACTCTTGGTAAATGTGAATTGTCTTGGCTAGATCGTGCTCGGACCCTGCAATGTTGAGGTTTGTTTTTAGAGCTTACCCTCACTAAGCATCATTGCTTACACTCTCCTTGTTCAACATTGCAGATCCTTAGTTCGTGGGTTGCTCGGGCAAGCGGAGGGCCTCCAAGTGTGGTTTTGAACTTGAGATTATCAAGTATGGTTTTAATGCTAAGACATGTAATAGTTTAAGCAATGGGATGTGTAAGGTTTTGTTGTTTGTTGTTGGTTGCTAGGAGCATGTTTAGACTCCATGTTATGTCGCTTTTGTGTGGCTTGTGATGCCATGTCTAAGTTGTAATCCATGCCTAATTGCTTGCTTTGAATGTTAGCCTATGCCTTAAGAGTTTTTACATGTGTTTGAATGTTGTTTGAATGAATGCTTATTGTGGATGGTTGCCCTAGTATTAGACATGTCTAAATATTGTTGAAGCATGCTAGTATGGTTGTTATACCTTAAATTGTCTTGTCTTGAAGTTACTTGGTGTTTTGGAGGTGTTTTGGGGCATCCTTGTGCCTCAAAACAGCCCAGAAAAGTCTGCAGACAGGGGGTGTTTCGGAACAGGTCCCCATGTTCCGGAACGGCCCCTGTGTATATGGCTTGCCGTTTCGAAACGGATGAGGGGCGTTTCGGAACATTTTAGCTACTGGAATTTTGAGATTTTGCCGAGATGAAGCCGTTCCGAAACGGGCCTTTGAAGTTCCGAAACGGTCAAATCTCGTTGACCACGAGATATTGACCGTCAAGGTCGTTCCGATACGGGTCTCCCCTGTTTCGGAACGGTCACCTTATGGTTGACCCTGGGCTGTTGACTTAGTCAAGGCGTTTCGGAACACCCTTTAGGCGTTTCGAAACGGCCTGCTGCAGAATGTTAAAATGAGCTAATTAAACGTTGGGTTGGTCGATGGTTGATGTTATGATTGTGTCTTCCGCTGCTGTGCCACACTTAGGTCTTAATTAAGCATGTAGTCAAGATAAAATAAAAAGAAATTTTCTGGGTCGTTAACCGAGGGAAAGCCTTAACGGGTTTCGCTTCGGTTTTCCCCGTGTGGCCCACTCGGACCGGTCATTCGGCCAGACCGGGACGAGGGGGTTACAGATCATGAATGCCCAACTTACAAAGAAGAAACCCATATTATCATCTATCTGGCGCTTTCTGAAGATATTAATAAATTGATGTTGTGTATGAATAAAAATTGGTGTAATGTTTCTGAAACTAATCTTATCATGAACAAAATGACAATCTACCTCAGTGTTTTTAATCTGACTATCACAATAAAGTCACATATATCACAAATATTGCGTCTTAGAACTAGAAAATACAACATTTTAACCATTTCAAGAGTGAGTTTGGTTCATGCGACGTTGGAAATAAGATTTTCGGAATGTAGCATTATTTGACACATTATTGAAATGTTACATTACTTTGTTTGGTTTATTTGTTAGGAATGTAAAATTACTGTGCTTGGTTTGATGAATATAAGATTGCCTAGAAGTAAAATTTATTAAATTGTCCATGTGTTATAGTTTCTTTTTAATATGTTAAACTTTCAGTACTAAATTAAAAATATATGCACAAAAAATCATAGAATTATATTATTTATCGTATTACTAATATAATTATTATATTAAATATTTTAATATATATATATATATTTTATATTTGCATACCCTCATTACTCTCTATTAAAATATTTTTATGAATTTTCAAATGTTAAACATTTAAAATGTCCAAATTTTTATTTTTTTATTACTTGTAACAAATCGCGTAATAAATTAAAGTAAATAATAAAAATAAATATAAAAGTTGTATAGTACTGATAAGAATTTTACATTAAATTTAACCTACTAAAATGTTTTATAAGATGGTAAACATCTTATAAATAAAAATAAGCTTCCAACTTATTAATTCTCAATCAATATGCAATCTCAACATATAACATATAAGCATCATATATATATAATATTAATAAAAATATATTAGAATATTAAAACAATATTTAAGTATGTTCAATACTATTTAAATATTAAATAAAAGTATTTAATTAATTTACACCACAAATATTTAATCATCTAATTAAATTCATCAAAGGATCCATATGAACAAAATTCATTAACTTAGGGGCAATATGATCTAAAGGGATGGAAATTGACAAATGCTTAAGAAATTCAAGGGAATTACATTTTCACTATTTAATAAAAAAAGTGCTACCATTAGGAAAACAATATTATCCATGGTAATAATCTTTTTTACGAATCAAACACCACCTTCAAATCATAAACTGATCACCCCGAGAATAGTAAGAAATCAGACCCAAACATTAATATAAATATTTTAGAAGGTGGGATCTTTAGCTCTATTGAGTCTTCTTAATTGGTATGATTATTATTATAATATTTAGAAGAACGTCAATTTTTTTATTAAATAAATTTATTTTATTTTTATATCGAAATTCGAATTCATACAAAATAAGATAAAATAAATATCCTTAACTATTAAACCAATTAATAGATCACAGAAATACGTGAGTTTAAACTGTATTAACACATTTAATCTACGTGAGTTTAAACTGTATTAACACATTTAATCTCTCATTTATGAGTTTAGACAAAGTCCAAGTGTCATTTACAGCATTATCTCGTTATTTAAACAAATTAAAAAGGAAATAAAATTTGATTAATCTCTCATTTGAATGGGTGCCGGGCATGGCAAGAATAATTTTAGTTAAGAATACTTATATTATTTTATTTTATATAAATTCGAATCTTAATACAGAAATATAATATCTCTCTATTTAATAAAAAAAGTCTTTCATTTGAATTTGTATATTAATACTCAAATAATTTATGAGTAAAATATAAAATTTTAAATAAATTTATTGGTAGAGCTGATTTGGTCTGGCGGTGAGGTAGACTGCAATTTGATGTTAACCCTACGTATTAATTAGACAATGTTGTGGCCGATAAGAAAACGTATATAACACAATGATGGGATAAAAGCTCGAGGATTTGTGAAAATTAAATATAAAATCTTAACAGAAGTAGTCTAATTAACATTGTTTATTTATTTTTTATGAAACCATGAAGATTAAAATAAAAGCAAATGCGACAACATGTTCATAAACCACTAAACATTTTTCAGATAAATAAACCTGAATTATTATATGGCTTTTATAATAGAAACCTTGAATGGGTGTGTAGGGCGAAATCTAAGGGCATTTGGACTTGCCCTTGGAGTTCTTCAAGACGTCTACATTTGAGCACACCGGGTTGCACTTGCAACTGTAGAAAGCTGTCATTCATCAAACCACAAACTCAAGCATTAGCTTCACAAATAAATCCAAAACCATTGAATTCAAAGACTGAGAATATTTTGGGTATGACCTGCAATCGAGGCCGCAACGAGAGAGGAGCCGAGAAAAAGAGGAAGAAGCAGGAGTATCAGCAGAATAAGAGGAAGAAGCAGGAATAAGAGCAGGGCAAGCAGGAAAGTTTTCATTTTCTTGGCTTTATAGGAACCAAAGCAAGTGTGATATTGTTATGAGAGCTTGGCGATAAAATGAGCCCCCAACTGCCTTCATTTATATAGCCAGGAGCGTGCTAGGGATGGGTTAAAAACTTCTGTAATTTCCTTTGAATCTGCAGCAAATTAGAGGTTGTTTTGGATCAGGTGGGGGTGACATCTCTTATTGCTTTACTGTCTTAGTTATTGTTACTTGGATTCCAAAGTAAATGTGAGATATGAGAATATGCTGTAATGATTTTTTTTTATCATAATCTTATGTAAAGAGGAGGGAAAGTGAAACTCTAGAGGAAGGAAAGGGTTCTTCAAATGGGTCTAAAACTTATGACCAAAAAAAAAAATGAGGAAATAAAAATAAACAGCATGACCAACTGGCCAAATATGCTTGCTCTTGTTTAAGACATTTTACAAGAGAGTACTCCATATAAAAATATGAATAATCATTTATTTTTATGTTAATTTCTGAATTCATTGAGTGACCATGTAGTAAAGGATAACTATGTTTTTCTTAGATGACCCTGATTTGAGTAGCGTAATATGAACGGTATGAGTACGTTTTCAAAAGCCTAACAGTAGAGAACAAATATTATCATGTAATCAAACTAGAATATTAAAAAATATTTTTTTAATCTCAATACTCTCGGTATAAAATTCTTGACATATTCACCAAGTAGTAAGTAGTACTCCATATGAAACTTCTATGAATTCTGTGGCCATGAAAGAGGAAATGGTCGGGCCTTTACTTTCCCCACCTAACCCAATTACTTATCCATTACAAACCTAGCCCAATAAATTAAAAGTAACCCATATAACTAAACCCAAATATAAACGAACAACAAACGTTTCCCTTTGGTGGATTTAAATTAATTTAGTAAAATAAAAATGGTTTACATGTATATCACGATTACCCCCTGTTAAATTTGTAAGTTTTGGGTAATGTCAAAACAGTAAGTCAGGACCCTGAAATTGACTGCAACGGCACTATTGTATTGATAGCAGAAAACAATGAAGGGGTTTTGGGACAAAGAACAAGAAAGCAGCTAAAATGGTGTGAAATACTTGTTGCATGGTTAGCAGTTACAACCGTAAGCTTTTTACATTTTAAAGGGAATTGAAAGCCAGCTTTCTTCATGTTAAAGGAATGATACACCACCGTTTATGGAAATGGAAACCATGTTAAATAAATTATTATTAAAGTTGATCTTGTATGACGATATTCTTACAATATTTTATATTTTTATTATTGGAAATATTCTTAACTTAGATCAAGTTAATCCAGTCATCCGCACGGCTATCCCTTCTCTGGGAGGTATAGAGATGGCACGGGTCGGGTTTTTGACTGACCCAAAAATAATTACTATAAATGCGAACTTGACTCTATCCAATTCTTTTAAAAACCTTGATTTGACCCGAAAAATTATATACCCAACTTGACCTGGCCGATAAAAAAATATAATTTTAGGGACTTTAATTGTAAAAAAATAATTTTAAGGACCTGATTATAAAAAAATAATTTTAAGAATTTAATTATAAAAATATAAAAGGGGTAACTTTATAAATATCCCTAAAATTTTAAAGAAAATTATATTACTAATCCTGGATCTGATATTTTTCACCACAAATTCAAACCCAGCACAACGGGTCAGGTCGGAACCCGATCAGGTCTGATGAAATGTCCATCACTATCCCATCCCGAACGGGATTAGTTTGGTGGACCCAAGCCTTCGAATCTCTCAGGCCTGAACTTAGTAGGCTCCTCCCAACAGGTCGGGAAACACCAAGTTTATTCTCTCATTGCTTCCAAATTGTTTAAACCTGAAACACTAGTGGCACTTGGTGCTTTTCAGACATTTATGCCTCAAATCCTTAGTTCTAGCCATCCGCATTCCAAGCTCCATGACGCCCCTATGCCTTCGGATTGCCGGAGACGGGTTGAAATTCAGGTTGGCCAACACCAGAATTACATAAACAAAAAGGAAGGAATTGAACTTCTACTTCGAAATCATTGCCCTTTGGAGTTTTAAGCTATAATACAAATAACGTAGGAGTAATTGACAATGAGAATGGTGACATTTCACATGAACGGTAAAAACATTAGTATTTATTACAAAGCAGTATCAGATAAAGACCTAAAATCATCCAACTGCTCCCCATGGTTCTGAAGAATGTAGTAAGATGAGGATGATACTGCACTAAAAACCTGAAATTTCCGATTATCAACCTGTTCAAAAAAATCTTTCTTCCATCAAAACTGAGGATACAGTCATGGACATCTTAAATTCCATTCTACCTAATGGGAAACATTAAACACCCAAGTATAAAGCCTAAAGATGCTTTATAATCTCTCGGCTTCAGAATCAGAGCAGGTTTTTTCGTACAAGCTATAAATGAGTGTAGACTTAGACATTTGGGGCTCTCTTTCCAGAGCTGCAATCACATCCTTAGTCGAAATAGTACGAGCCACTCTGGTATGGGGCATGGGCGTCACCCCCTGGTTCCGGCCAAACTTCTTGCTTCCCTCTGTTGAAAGAAAGTAGAGTGAAAACTAAAGCAAATATATGATAATATATGTAGATGATGAGCAATTTCATACAAGTACATTTGCTTTACATAGTTTTCCAAATGCTCAAAAATGACAGTGACAGATAAAACAAATTTGTATTAAATCAACAGTCAAGTTTCCTTCCCATAAAAAAATAAAATAAAGGGATCAAATTTCCTAATCATTAGTATCTTAGTATATGCAATTGTGTCTTGCTATCAGGTTTACTACCACACATTGCTTCTATAGTTCAATACTTGAATCAATTCCATCGATGATACAGAATAGGAACCAATTCCAATCTGCTCAGATGTATATCAGGCATTCATGACCATGCCATCTAATGTAACAGTACACATGATGAACTTTACAACCATACTAACCAGTTATATACATCAAATTAAAATTGAGAAGAGTTGTAGCAATGAACCAAGCTTTTACCAGATGCATGAGTGTGCAGACCCCTTTTTTCAGATTCTTGGTTGTCCTTTGTACTTTTCCCAGATGCAGATGAAGGCCTGTGGTTCACATCTTTACCTGCTTGTGAACCAGATGCTGCATCTGTTCCCCCCTCACGTTTCTGGCGAGCTTGTTCAGCCATAAGTTGCCATTTTGACAGCATGTCATCCCCTCCGACAGCAGCACGTGCAGCAACATTTGCAGCAGTGGCCCTCATCTTGTCATCATCCTCCTTGTTTACCTAAACATCACCATAGTGTTCATACTCTTATTTAGATGATAAACATATAATGTTTAGAAAATTACTCGTTGATAATACCTTTACTACTTTTGCCCGACTATCATCTTTCTCCTTGTCACCATCAACAGCAGTCTCTGGCTCAGGCTACAACCACATATATTTAACACATACAATGTTTAGGAATAAATGATACAGCATGCCCAATCTCATATATGTCAGTGCATAATTAATTCCTTGTTTCAAATATCCTATAGATAATCATATCATGTAAATAGAAACAGCACCCACTTCATTAAGTTTCCGGAGCTTCTCCACCTCGGCCTGCTTTTTCTCCCATTCTCCCCTAGCATTCTGGTTCATCATCATAATTTGCTGACGGACATCTGAGGAGATAAGTGTCCGGTGCCTAGGCTTCTCAACATCAACACGCTACAAGAGATTCGTTCAAATTAGAAAGATATAAAGAAAATTCATGCAACTGAGAGGAACCGAGACTGACCTGTTTCGACAGTCTGATTAAATTGCATATGAGCCCCCGCATTCTTTCCTCCACACTCTAGAGATTCAGAAGCATGAGGAAATGTATAAACTCAATATAAGGAAAAGGGCCAAGAAGCTAGCATCTCACCAGGGACAAACATCGTTCCACGTCATTGCTTATATTCTTCAAACCACTTTTGGCCACTGCAAGAAGACAAAGAAAAGCAGACATGATTATGGCTTATAATGAAAAGTAGAATGTAATGTACAACATTGAAGGACTAAGGACCAGGGAGGTATAAAGAATATTAACTAATTTCAGCCAATTTCTTCTGCAAAGGGGTTTTCTTCAAAAAGAGTCTTTCCTCTTCCTCTTGCACAACCCTTCTAGATACTTCTGAAACTCGACTCTCATCCTTGGGGCCAGACAAAAGTTGCTCTTCCTCTTCCTATTTAACAGCATAACATAAAAAGAATCAGACTTTTTCTTTTAGGGATTTCGAAAATACTTGATAATTAAATTTAGGCAGAGATGACTATAAAGTATCATACCCTGAGATTGACTCCACTAACAGCAGTGACATCATTTAGTTGTTCAATACTCTGATCTGAAAATGCTCCAGACACTTTTTGCTTCTTGCTGTAGGTACCCATTGAATATGGACGAAAAATGATTTAACAGGTTGATATCAAGAAGGAATCAAATGGTTTTCGATTGATCCTTGATAACCATTACAAGCAATCAAGCAACAGAGAGATTAATTTAACCTTGACGGTGGTGGTGATGAACCAAGAGCTTCTAGTGGTTTCTTCTGGCCTACAGAAGGCTTTTTTGGCGGGGTTCTTGCATTGACCCCAGCTGGAGCAGGCACAGATGGATTTCTAGACCCCAACTGATAAAAATCGAAAGCAGAAAATTTGACAAAAGAAACCAAGAAGTCATAAGCATGTGCTTCACTGGGGAAAACACTAAACTATATAAATTTCAATAAAAGGTGTATATATATATATAAATTTCGAATAAGTGAACTGAATAGAAAGTAAATTCAAAATCAAGAACAATGCCATATATATAATTGCATGTTTAAACAACCCTGTTATATAGCACTGATTTTGGGAAGTTTGCCTACTCTACTGTAAAGTCAGAACAACTAAAGAGCTAAATGCCTAAATCTAATAAGTCAGTAAAACAGCTCCTGATCCATCTACATGAGTTAATGTCGCTTGCTATCAAGTTACTATACATCACAATCCATGTGTATATATGCATTTCATAACTAAAAATAAGGCATCACTCGAAGATGGCAAATACTTTACTCATAAATTTTCATGTAAACCTTTAACACAAAGTGGTAGGCATCACTAGGGGTGTAAACGAGCCGAGTCGAGCTCGATTAGTGCTAAGCTCGACCCAGTTCGTTAAAATTTCGAGTCAAGTTCGAGCTTGAATAATTTTTAACGAGCTTGAATAATCTGAGCTCGACTCGGCTCGTTAAGAACTCGAGTCGAGTCAGACTCGAGTAGCTTGCGATCTATCTCATCCATTTAAAGCCCTATTAGGAAAAAAAACTTTGATACACAAGTTGTGTAAGCTTGTTAATTTCAGGGTTTAGAGGTTTAGGTTGTTGGGTTTAGAACTTGAGCCGGGTTCAAGCTCGAGTCCAATCGAGTCGAGTGTTGACCGAGCTTTGACCGAGTCAAACTCAAGCAGCTCGCGATCTGGCTCGTCTCATTTACGGCCCTAGGCATCACCAAGAGCATCCAAAATCATCCATCAAGATATCACAATGAGAAAACATAGACTAAGATGAGAATACCGGTATATTAGAATCCATTTGTGCTGTGATGGAACGTGTTGGGAAGCCAGCTTTGGAAGATTGCTTCTCT
Organism: Hibiscus trionum; assembly: GCA_030270665.1. Lineage (NCBI taxonomy): Eukaryota > Viridiplantae > Streptophyta > Magnoliopsida > Malvales > Malvaceae > Hibiscus > Hibiscus trionum. The sequence continues at coordinate 12,785,463 of BSYR01000024.1, read as the reverse complement.
CCAGGCTCATCGTTTGAAGTATTTCCTTGTCCAACTAGTGTAGTCGGCGCTCCCTGGGTGGAAGACAAATGAGGTCTATGCTGGTCAGTACCTTGATCAACAGATTCCTGTTTCACACTAGGGCCAGGATTCAGCTCCTTACTCAGTGAGGCTTGCCAAGGAACTGAACCACCTGAAAAGTGAGAAAGAGATGTGCCCTGCAATCTATTTGGATCATTAGAGTTTTGTCTCTCAAGCTTAGTCCCACTCATCATGTTCATTGCCTGGGTTGATCCTCCAACAGGATTCGGTCCCATGCTTTGCTGATGTGCGGTTTGCCTCATGTGTGAATCATGAGGTTGCGGCTTTAGAGTAGAACCTGATGTATTAACATTTGACCCAGAATATGTGTGATAACTATTACTCCCGTACACGGAGAATGATTTTTGTGGAAAATTCAAATGTTGTTGCTGTTGTTTGTTAATTCCTTGTGCCAGAATTGAAGAACGACCTCTTTCTTGATTCGCAGTGGTTGAACCAGAGGAAGAAATTTGACTACCTAGCATTCCAAAGCGAGAATCTGATTGACGATCCATCTCTTGAGACTTTTGAGCCTTGTTTTCACCAGATAAATAACTTGAATTAGGCTGCATGGGGACTGCTGGAGAAGGGGCATGAGTTGAATTGGCAGGAGAATTAGGACCTTTTTGGTGCAGCTGAGTTAATGATTGTGGACCAGCAAACTGTGTGGCACCACCAACAGATGGCATCCGGAGTGCAGTAGGCTGTGTTCCGGCATTGGACTGTAGCGGGAACTGATTGGAACTCACCTGAAAGTATGGATATGAGGTTTTAGCTTCTTTTTTTCTTTCAAAATTAACACGTCTCAACTAAAGCATCAGTTTTTACTTTAATAACACGGGACATTTGAGCTCACCTGCATTTGTAACTTGTTAACTGCCAACCTCAGCATCTGGTCTCCTACAATATCTCTCATGTGCCTGACAAATACGTCTTTTGCAATTTCATTTTTCTAACAGGAAAAGCCAATAGAAAAATCAGGAAAAAAAAGAGACAAAAAAGTCTATTCTATCTATTGTGCCCATTACTAAATAATTACAATAGTTGCAGCAAATGTGTAGATATTAGAAATCAACCTTTAGTTTATCATATAGAGTACGAAGCTGCATGACTCTGTCTTTATCAAGTTGAGGCTCTAAGGCAGGCAACAACACAGCAAATGGAACTTGTTTTCCTCGATTCATGGGCTTATTTGGCTGCTCTGCTCCACTGGCCTGTTGATTACTCATCTTCTGTAATTTTGCATATTGTGATTCACTGTCTTGATTATTGGTTCTCTCAGGTTCACATGGGGTAGGACTTTTTTCAGTAGTCTGAATCCCAGTCGTTTGAGAAACCTGGGCAGGAATTTGTTCAGGTACTCCTTGTTGACGATCATCATAGGGTTGTTTTTGTTGTGGTAGTAGACGATTATGTTCCTGCTGAACACCATTTGGCCGTTGTACTTGTTGCTGACTTCCCATAACAACAGCTCCCTGCTGCTTTTGCTCCATCTCAGATGAAGTCTTCTGTTGCTGCTGTGCAGTTTGAAGGATTTGATGATTTTGGAAGTTGGTGTTTCGGTCTTGCCCAGGGGTCGGCCATTGTGCAACTGCAACCGACTGACCGGATGCAGGATTGCTTCCTTGAGATAAAGCTGCTGTATCTTTCAAAACGTCAATGAAATTCCGAGGAGAACCAATTTATAACCAACAATTGCAATTATTAACACAAAAGTAAGCTAATGACACTCTCAATCAAGAAAGCCTAAACCCTAATTCGCAAAAATCACTGAATTCCACTCTAAAGATACTATTTATGAAAGTGAACCTAGTATCTTAGTCTTGCAAATCAGAAGCCAATTATGAAGGAAAACTAGAAAAGAAGAAAAGATGATACCAGCACTTGAACCAGACTGCTGAGAAGCCGACGCATCGCCTTCAATATCTCGATTCAACGCGGCCTGGAAAGCCTCGACGTCAGCTCCAGAATGCATAGACTCGTCCTATTAACAGTGTTTTTTAAAAAACAAACAAAATTGGAATACAGATTAAATAACATGCACTTATCACGAATTCTATGGATATTGCAGAGAGTAAAAGGAAAACCCAGAACAAAGAAAAACCTCGTCCTCTTCAAGGAGCTTTACTATGGAAGGGTCCATCACAAGCTATACCGGCAACCGGCTGTCGTTGACTCTGCCTAGCCGGCCGGTGAGCGGGAATCCTTCAGCTTACCGGATTGTAATTAGTATAGTAACTCAAAATTACACGAAAAAAAAAACGATAATGAGAAGAAAAAGAAATAAGGAAGTTCACGAGGAAGAAAGAGTAGTTTTTATAGTGAATGGAGAAGAGGAAAGCGTTTACCAACGCGGTTCTCAGCTTATGAAGAGTTTAGTAGGGCTTTACTGAATGGCTAATTTTGGATCGGTAAATTCTGTTCTTAATGGACTTAAAGCCCATTATGGGCTCATAGTATAGTGCTTTCTGGGTTTAATCAAAATACATGTGCTCGTAAACTATTCGAATTTGATTCTATAATTTTTTTAAATTATTCCATTTATTTTAAAGTTTTTAGGGTATTTTTTATATAACTATTAGTATCTAATTTATTGATTGACTAATTCGAATCGAATATTATAGAGACCTTCATAAAAACAACCCTCTCAACCCAATTGTTTCGGTCAAATGTTTTCAGGGTATCTGTTCCCGGGTTGAACTCTGATTATCAAACGAGTAGATTTTGAATATTTGAATCATGACTCGTGTAATTCTTAAACAATATCAACAATTTTTATTTAAAATTATTATCCTTTTTATTTAAACTTGGACCAAGTAGTAAGTAGTTTGGTATCAGTTAATCATGTCTCGAGTTTAAAGTCTTGTGTATGCAAAAGTTCCCTATGAGAGACTCACCTACCAAGCCAAGTGAAAATGAAATCAAACATTATTTACTATGTATTTAATCGAATTTGAATTTAATAAATGATCCTAATGGTATAAAGTAGATTACTTATTAGGATTCAATCAGCATTGTCTTTCTATGAGACAGATATAGGATAGCATAAGATTTTCCCATATAAAAAGATTTTCCCATCTAATGTTGCTACTTTGCGAGTATAATCCATTTTTATAATAGCAAAACTCAATTATTATTCAATTGACTTATACAAACTCCATGAAAAGAATAACTCACGGAAGAGATATGAATATTACACAAAGTACAACTAGAACTGAAATCCATAAAACCAACAGGGTTCCGAGATTGTTAGTTTAGTTTTCAATAAATCAATGTGTAACAAAAAAGCAGCAAGACAGCGAAGTTTATGAATACAACTAGAACGGCACTCCCCTAAAACGGTTCCTGGATTGTTAGTTATGCAGTTTTGATTTCGACAAATCGATGTACGATAACTAACGAAAGGCATCGGGACAACGAAGTTTAGAACTCTTCATAACCTACACAGATGGCAAAGTGCCCGAAGTTTCGACCCTGAATACAAGAGGAACAAACATTAACCAGTCAATGCATTTGGTTGTAAAAACACTCGATCAACTTCATATGGAAGACACTTACCTCGGATAGCATCCGTTTCTTGTTTAATTGCTGAGTTCTTGCCTTGTTAACAACTGAATTCGGTGATTTGTACATTCTCTGTATCAAAGAATCGGTGTTAATTCCATACCCTTCGTGATGTCCGAATAATATATCGAAATGTATGTTACTTGGACCCGGATGTTATAGAAATGTAAAAGATAAACAGGTTAAAGAAAAGTAGGAATAGACCTTTCCGATGTTGGATATATGTTCATAGGCTACAGGATTCTGTCTTTTCGGAGTGAAACCAAAAACACCTTGAAGGAATTCATTATCCTGCACAAAGAAACAATTTTTTTACAGTCCACAAGAAAATTAAAAAAGCCAAGCAATTTGCATCAATAGCTATGAATTTCTCTGAAAGAGAACCAACCTGCATATGCTTAGCGAAACCTCCACCGAGAAAGCGCTTCAAAAAGTTCAACTGTTGGATTGAAATTTGAGAATACAGTTATAAAAATCCATGGCATTGTTAACCAACATAAATTGGAGAATTAGAAGACGAAGAGTAACCTGAATCAACTTAGACCATGTTGATGTATGAAGTGCATCCCCACCAATCTTCAACGATGTCTCGGGAGAATAACCATACTGACATCACCAATTGAATCAAAGTTAGCATGATTAGTCAGAAGAACCATAAATTTGAGGGACTTAAAGATAAATATGAGTACCTCAAGGAACTCCAGAACATCCTTAAACAAGTTCCTCTGGTTATTAAGATCTTGCTTGGAAGAACCTTTACCACCGGCTTCCACAGAGAGGTCTCGGGCTTGATTCAGAACATCCTTCAATCCTTGTATATGTGAGAATCCATCTTTAGATTTATTCCCTTCTGAAACTGAACCATCACATGAACCTTTAGCTTCACCTGCAAACTTCACTAAGCTTCCCATCTCAAAAATCAGTGCTAGTGCATCACCAGCTGCAATTCACATGGATCGGTCATCTTTATCTAGTTTGCTAGATAAATATGTAACAGACCTGCATAACATCTCAAAACCAGTCAGACTCTAAGCCCAATAAATCCTGAAAATTACTTTAGCCGAGCTACATATGAATGAAGAGATCATAAAGGCGCTAACTTATCAGATTAGAAAATGGAAAACATATGATCTAGAGAGGTCACTCACTCTTGCCAAAGTGTAGGACTGAGTCTCCATCCATCCATTGTTGTCAAGAGAAATGACCAGGCAGACACAGCCGCTGTTATTACAGCAGCAGTTGCCAGTTGGTTTGACAGTAATGTCGGAGATTGTTTCTTAAAGTTCAGAAGATCTGTAAATATTTTGTTATTTATTAGAATCCCTATTTATAAGGGATTGTATTTCTTTACTAGAATTAGTTTCTTTCCTAGTTAGGAGTTTCCTTAGCTAAGGCATAAGTCTATATATTTAGTCTGTAAATCAGTAGCAATTTAACAGTCGAAATATAATAAAAAGATCAATTTTTGATCAACCTTTCGACATGGTATCAGAGCTTCTTTTTCTTTAGGCTTTAATTGTTTTGTTAGACAGTATTTGTTCGATTTCTCGTTCCCTTAGAGAAGTAATGATGATTGGAAATAATCAAGTAGAAAGCTCGGCTCTAGTGACTCAAATAGTTTCTGAAAAGCCAACACGTTTGGAAAGTTTTGAAAGAAAATCAGAAACAACAAGGGCAGTGAATCGAGATTCCATGTGGTGTACGTATTGCAAAAAACCTCGACACACTAGAGAGAGGTGTTGGAAGTTACATGGGAAGCCTCAGTCCACAAACAAAAACTTCATAGAAAGGGAAGGATCAACGAAGGGGCAGAGCAGAGCCCATGCAACTAGAGAAGTAGCCAAGGAATCCACTGAACAATCTGGAGAGTTCAATCAAGAGGAAGTAGAGAAGTTGAAGACTCTACTGGAGTCCTTAGGAAAATCATCAATTGCTGGTACAGGTAATTTGGTTTTTTCAGGTATATCCTCTTCCTCTTCTCAAAACTCTAATGCCTTGGAATCCTCCATACCTAATCAAACCTCCTGGGTAATAGACTCAGGAGCAACTGATCACATGACCAATTCCCCTCTCAACTTTCTCAATTATACACCATGCCCTAGCAATAGGAAAATTACAGTTGCTGATGGTACCATGATAACAGTTGCTGGTGAAGGAGATGCTGCCATTAGCAAAAAAATTTTGCTTAGAAAAGTTCTACATGTTCCAAAATTATTTACCAGCCTTATCTCAATACCAAAACTTGTCAGGGATATTAATTGCAGTGTTTTGTTTCATTCTACACATTGTTTTTTCCAGGAGCAGGAAACGAAGAAGATGATTGGGCGTGCTAAGGAGATCAATGGACTCTATTATCTTGAGAATCTTGGAGGACAAGTTAGAATCTTGAACACTCCACCCTCATCTTTTTTATCTAATTCTACAAATAATAAAGACCAAATCTGGCTCCAGCATCTTCGCCTTGGTCATCCACCTTTTAAACTTCTAAAGACTATGTTTCCTTCTTTATGTAAAACCTTAGATGTTGAGGAATTACATTGTGATGTGTGTGAACTTGCTAAACACAAACGCTCCTCTTTTCCAGCAAGTAATAATAGAACCAATATTCCTTTTAGTCTTATTCATAGTGATGTATGGGGATCTTCTTCTGTTCCTAACATAACTGGGGCAAGGTGGTTTGTATCTTTTATAGATGATCACACTAGGGTTACTTGGATTTATTTGTTAAAACAGAAATCTGATGTTGCATCGAACTTTCAAAACTTTTACACCATGATAAAAACCCAGTTTGGAGCCGAGATTAAAAGAATTAGATCAGATAATGCCAAGGATTATTTTAATCAAATCTTGTCTCCTTTTCTCTTAGAAAAAGGTATTTTACATGAATCATCATGTGTAAACACTCCCCAGCATAATGGAATTTCAGAAAGGAAGAATGGACATATTCTTGCTATAACCATAGCCCTTTTATTTCAGAACAATGTTCCAAAAAAATATTGGGGGGGAAGCTGTCTTAACAGCTACATTTATGATGAACAGACTACCCACTAAAGTCCTTGGATCCCAAAGTCCTATTCAAACCCTTACAAAATTTTTCCCACATTTGAACCTATCTCTTAACCTTCAGCCAAGAGTGTTTGGGTGTGTTGCCTTTGTTCATCTTCATTCTCCAAACCGAGGTAAGCTTGATCCTAGGGCAGTAAAGTGCATTTTTCTTGGGTATTCCTCTACTCAAAAAGGCTACAAATGCTATCATCCACCTACTAGAAAGGTCTATGTCACTGCTGATGTTACTTTTGTTGAAAGAGAGAGTTACTTCACTGCTCCTTATCTTCAGGGGGAGATGTCTTTTAGGGAAGATAAGGATGCAGATCTGTTTTTACTTCAGCAACCTTTGTCCCTCATTGATCTACCTCCTTCTCATTTTGCAGAAATCCAGCCTTCTTATTCTGCAGAAATCCAGCCTTCTCCTTCTCATTCTGCAGAAATCCAGCCTTCTCATTCTGCAAAAATCCAGCCGCCTTCACAGTCCTTACAAACAGAACCCAATAGTCCTCAAACTCCTCAACCAAACAGAAATATTTCTCAGCCCAATGTTCAAGAAACTGCTGGTCCTCTAAAGACATATTCGAGAAGGAAGATACCTATGCAGACTCAATCATCTCCTGCTCCTGCTCTTGCTCCTATTCCCATACATTTTGAGGTACATTCTGAAACTGATCCTGATCATATTGATATGAATTCTAATTCTGAGTTTGAATTTCCTATTGCTATTAGAAAGGGAAAAAGAACCTGCACCACTAAACACCCTTCATATTTGTTTATGACCTATAATAATTTGTCCCCGAATCACAAAACCTTTCTTACCAGCTTAAACAATATTGTCATCCCTAAAACAGTAGCCGAGGCATTAGATAATGAGAATTGGAAAAAGGCTATGCAGGAGGAAATGGATGCACTGGAAAAGAATAAGACCTGGGATTTAGTAAAGCTGCCAGGAGACAAAAAAACAGTGGGATGTAGATGGGTGTACACTGTAAAATACAAATCAGATGGCTCCTTGGAAAGATACAAAGCAAGGTTGGTGGCAAAGGGGTACTCGCAAACCTATGGGATAGATTATCTAGAGACGTTTGCACCTGTTGCAAAGATGAACACAGTGAGGGTTCTACTCTCCTTAGCAGCTAACCAGGGATGGAATTTACTGCAGTTTGATATTAAAAATGCATTTTTGCATGGAGATCTCGAAGAAGAGGTATACATGGATGTTCCACCAGGGTTTAATTCGACTGTTGGACAGGTAGTTTGCAAGTTAAAAAAGGCTCTATATGGATTAAAACAGTCCCCAAGAGCTTGGTTTGGAAGATTTGCTAAGGTAATGTTAGGGCAGGGTTTCAAACAGAGTCAAGGTGACCATACCTTATTTGTGAAGCATTCATCTTCAGGGGGAGTAACCATACTACTGGTTTATGTGGACGACATCATAGTTACAGGTAATGATTCAGAAGGAATCATCAATCTGAAAAAGTGTCTAGTAAAAGAGTTTGAGGTGAAGGAACTTGGGAGATTAAAATATTTTCTGGGTATTGAGGTGGCACACTCACAACAGGGAATTTTTATATCACAGCAAAAATATACTCTGGATCTTTTAAAGGAAACTGGAAAGCTTGGATGTAAACCAGCAGAAACGCCCATAGAAGTTAACCACAAACTTGGAGATTCAGATGAAGATGATATGGCAGTTGATAGGGGTTCATTTCAGAGACTTGTGGGAAGACTTATTTATTTATCACATACCAGACCAGACATAGCATATGCTGTTGGAGTGGTGAGCCAATTCATGCACAATCCTAAGGAGTCACACCTAAGAGCTGTAATGCGAATCTTGCAATACTTGAAAGGTACACCAGGTAAAGGAATCATGTTTAGAAGAGGAGGAAACCTGACTCTGGAAGCCTACACAGATGCAGACTATGCAGGTTCCAGAATGGACAGAAGATCAACTTCAGGCTACTGCACCTTTTTTGGAGGAAATTTGGTTACTTGGAGAAGCAAAAAACAGAACGTGGTAGCTAGATCCAGTGCAGAAGCTGAATTTCGAGCTATGGCTTTAGGAATCTGTGAGTTACTATGGCTGAAGATCATTCTAGAAGATTTGAAAGTAGAATGGAATGGACCAATGATGTTGTACTGTGATAACAAATCAGCAATCAATATTGCTCATAATCCAGTTCAACATGACAGAACAAAGCATGTTGAAGTGGACAGACATTTTATAAAAGAGAAACTCGACAGTGGTTTGATTTGTACTCCTTATGTGACTACTGGTAATCAGATTGCAGATATTCTCACCAAGGGTTTACTTGGCAAGGATTTTCAGAAGTTAACAAGCAAGCTGAGGATGGAGGACATCCATGCCCCAGCTTGAGGGGGAGTGTCGGAGATTGTTTCCTAAAGTTCAGAAGATCTGTAAATATTTTGTTATTTATTAGAATCCCTATTTATAAGGGATTGTATTTCTTTACTAGAATTAGTTTCTTTCCTAGTTAGGAGTTTCCTTAGCTAAGGCATAAGTCTATATATTTAGTCTGTAAATCAGTAGCAATTTAACAGTCGAAATATAATAAAAAGATCAGTTTTTGATCAGCCTTTCGACAAGTAATAATCTACAGGTCAAACAAATCTTCAAATAAAGCAAACATCTTGTTTTGAGAATTATAAGTTGCAGATAGTAACCAATATGTGAACCTCAAATAGATTTTATCAGATGCCTTTCAATTAGTGGAACTCAGGCATGTATACTTACGTTAGAACCTAGTTTCGAGTGAACTAATTGCTGGCATAATTTGCATTGATTTTTCTATTTCCTCAGAATCATTCCCCCCCCCCCCCCCCCCCCGACAAAAGTGATGACCGCCAGACAATTGAGTAACTGCAATAAGAAACCAGATCATTTAACAAGCAAATGGTTGAGCATCTTGATTCATTATACCAACAAAGTACACACAGAAAGAATTCCAATCCTTGTTCAATTTCTTCATACCGAAATGATCTTGGAAGATTCTGAACCGGATTTAAAAGCCTGTGAAAGAGGATCGACCGATTCTTTCAATATTTCGTGTGCCTTATCTCCTGGACCGACAGTTAAAGCCAACAAACCTACCAAGAGAAATTGTCAGCTTGACTATTGAAGCCTTGTGTTTTCTTCAGCACATATGAGCATAAGCATTTTCCAATGTTATAAGCATTCAAGACTAACCTACGGGATGCTAAAGCCATCTCTTTGCTGGACCCTTTCTTGATACAATTCAGACACTGATGAAGTAATGTAGCAAATCTGGAGAACAATCCGAAATAAATGATGCGATAGATTCAAGTTTTCAACAATATATTATGAATCAGATGAAACATTTCCAGCTACGACTATAAGCATGCACGTTATCCAACCGGCAATGCTCGAAGATCAACATAAACCGTGACAGATATAGAAGGATCCAAAATAACAGGCACTTATTCTCCACCAAACAGATGCTGCAAGTTGAAATTGAAATAGCAATATGACAGATTCAAGTATTCAACCATATATTATGAACCATAAGAAACATTTTCAGCTACAACTGTAACTGTGCTCGTAATCGGTCTGGCAATTCATGCAATCAACATAAATCACGACCATGATAGAAGTGTTTAAAATAACAGGCACTTACTTATTCTCGACAAATCGATTGTGCAAGTTGAAAGTAAATGCAGCATTAATCACTTCCAGAGCCTTCTCTCGAGTCGAACCCCTTGATCAACAAAATCAAAAAACACGAATTCAGCAGCATTCAAATCCAAAGTGTAATTATTCAGGAAAAAAACTAGCAAAGTAACTAATTCCAAGTAACTTAACCGTTGTTCCATTCCATTCACCATAACAAACAAAGAAAAGAGTCAAATGTATCATATTTTAATCCAAAAAACAATTATTAAATATGCAAATAACCAAATTCTAACCTCTTCTCGAATAAAGCATCGACTGCTTCATCAAGTAATCTACCCTTATAGAACACTGCTTCTTCGGTACCGGAAAGGGACAGTTGATCGGAACGAACGGTCGATGATGAAGTTACACTACAATTATCATCGTCACTATCTAACACCGCCGAATTCTTACGCTGAAGTTTACCTGCCAAATTCAAATAATTCGTTTCTTTCAGCTAAACAAAGTCAGTAAAAAATCAGCACCAGACAAACCCCAAAGCAAATGATCAATCCAACAATTATTCATATCATTCTGGAGATATAATAAAATAATTATGAAAATTAAAGGTTTAGAAAACTAAAATGAAAGGGAAAAAATAACCCAAAAATAAAAGGAAAACAGGAAATACGATTCTTACGTTTTCCCATGTTGCTGATGAAATGGCACAGAATAAAAAAAACAACCGACCAAGCAAAACTGAAGAACCGAACTAGGGACGGAGCTGAAATTTGGGGTAGGTTAAACTTAAATATTTTTAAAGTGAGCGAACAAATGTGCAAATAATTTATTTTTTTTTTAAAATTACAAGGCAAAAAAAATGAAAATCATTTGCCCCTTTTTGGTGCTCTACTTATGTTTTATGTTTGAAATTAAGTTTAGAGTTTAGAGTTTAGGGTTTTAGGTTAGGGTTTATGGTTAGAGTTTAGGAAATTTAGGATAGGGTGTATTTTTTTTGGTTTAGGATGTAGGATTTAAGATTTAGAATTTAGGGTTATGACTTGAAATTTAATTTTGTAATGTTTTTTAGTGTTAGGGTATAAGTATAGGCACCGAAAAGGGACGGATGATTTTCATCCGTAAAAAAAATATTTTTTTTATCCGAGACTAATATCCCTTCGTCCCCGACTGAACAAAACAACGAAGACGTCGACGACGTCAAAAGTGAATCGAATAACAATGCAGCCATCGAAATGTTCTTTTATATATATAAATAAGGACGAGTTTGTCACGCTCGACAAGCACCGATGAACACCACTAACGACTAGCATCGATGAGCATCATTAATTCAATTTATAAAGATTAAAAATCTAAAGCACTCACCATATAATTATAAATTATTTAAAAATCAAAAGGTAAATTAATTAAAATATATTATTTTATTTTTAATTTTCTTTTAAGCATAGATCAAAATACTTATCTACCCCTAAATTACAAAACTCTAGTTTTTATTTATTTAAAATTTAAGTCGTCGTCACTATCGTCGTCGTTAGGGTTCATGGTCCATTAGGGTTTTAAGCCGCTACCACAGCAAAATTATATTTTATTTTATTAATTCCCAAAATTAAAGGGTTCATTGTCCATTAGGGTTTTAAGAGGCAACGACGGTGGGGAACATAAACGTTCAAGCAGCGATTTCTTCTAGTTAGACAACGACGGTGGGGAACCTTCCCAACGTTCAAGCAACATATTCAAATGTTGTTCATCGGTGAAGAACGACGGCCATGCAGGAGGCAACAACGACGACGACATGAGGCAACGGCGGTGGCGGCAGCTTGAGATTCAAATGAACAAAATTTAGCATTTTATAATTTAGGGGTAGATAAGTATTTTGATCTATGTTTAAACCAAAATTAAAAATAAAATAATATATTTTAATAAATTTACCTTTTAATTTTTAAAAAATTTATAATTATATCTTTTAAATTTTTTATCTTTATAAATTGAATTAATGGTGCTTATTAGTGATCGTCGTTAGTGATGTTCATCAGTACTTATCGAGTATGACAAAATTTTCTTAAAAATAAAAGTGAGTAGTTTTGTTTGGAGGAGAAAAGCATTCAAAGTATAGAACAATGAAAAACAAATTTTGGACGTAAAAATTTAGAGCATCCTCTTAGGGAATTTTTTAAAAATAGCTTCCTAAGAAAAACTAAAAAACGGTTGTACACAATTTCTTACGATTTATGTACTAAAATTTTTATAAAATTCGTAAGAATTTATGTATGTACACAAATTCTTACAACTTTTGTAAGGAATTTCGGTACATGTACACAATTTCTTACAAAAATCTTGAATTTGGTATATGTACACAAATATTTACTTTTTTTTATAAGGAATTGTGTATGTACACAAATCCTTACCACTTTTATAAGAATTTCGGTATATGTACATAAATTTTTACGATTTTTTGTAAGAATTTGTGTACGCGTCTTTTTTTAGTGTTTCTTTTTAAGAAGTCTTTCCCTAGAATCACTGCATCCTTTAAGTACAAAAAGGTTAGGTTTGGGTTTAGGGATTGGGACTGCGTGTATAGAGGTGTAGTTTGTAATCATGCGTTCTTTGACGTGGCCTAACTAACTCTGTCGTTGCTGTTTGAGTGAATAAATTTAAGTGTTTGAGTTTAATTATGAGTATCATTTGAATTTTATTTAAAATTGTTTTAATTGAGTTTATTAAATTTTTATCGTGTCAGATTGAATATATATATATATATGTTTAATTTTTTGTTTAAATTTAAATATAATTATAATGTTATTACATTGATTAATTTTAATGTAAAATATGTTAAAGAGTTAGTAAAATCCTAAGAGTTATAGTTAAAGGAATAAGATTCAATAAAATATAAAATTAAGACATTAAATTACTAAAAGATAAATTTTACTGTCAAAAAAGAAATTGAAGTTAGATATATGTGTTGCAATTGTCATTCTCCATGCGTAAACTTCTCGAGTTTAGCTGTGAAGCCAATAGGCAGTGACGTGAAGTCTTGCCGACTTAAATTTTCGAACGAGTTTATAAAATTTAAGTGAGTTAAATTATTTAATTTTTTTTAAATTTAATTGTGATATTATGATACAAATTGATTTTAATTTAAGAATTTTTTTATAAACATATAAAATATACATTTATATTTAACAAACCAAACATCCTCTAAAAGTTAGAGAAAAAGTTTAACTAGGATTTTTTAGGATAAGCTACACTAATAGTAACTAAACTATTGTTTTTTTTCTATTTTGGTCACCAAACTAAATTTTATTGATAAAATTATCACTACCGTTACATATTGTTCTTTATTTTAGTCACTAACATTTTTCGTTAAGTTTTAATAAAGATGATAACATTGCATGTTAAAATAACAATTTTATTCCTAAAACATATATATTTCATCAATTTGGGAACATTGCGAACTCCTCATCGCCATTTTGCTCCCTCCTTTGGGTGTTTGCTTCAGGTACGATTGTTGCAACATAAGTAAAAATTCTCCTTTTTTGAGTTGAAGTTTTAATTTTCGGTTTAAATTAAAATTTTGGGTTTCTAATTTGTCCCCCCTTGCATGTAGAGTTATATATTTGTTTGGTTTAACGATTTTGGGTTATGTTCATGAAATAATCTATGCTCGTTACGTTATTGTTTTTGTGACTCAAGATGAGTACTTTGACGAGTACAAGCGACCATTTTGTTGCTTAAGTGCTTAGTCTTGTTTAATTATGAATATGGTTAGGGGTGAGCAAAACTCGGCTCGACTCGAAAAAACTAAAATTTTTGACTCGACTCGAAAAATTTTTAAATAAAGTTTGAGTTGTAAAATGAAAATTCGAATAACTCGAAATTTTTAGTAATTAGTGGACTGATTTTTAAGTTCGAGTCAAGTTCCTCAAATTTTCCTTATATATATATGCATATTGTATATGATTAGAGAAAGTCCTTAAAATTAGAATCAAAGTGTACTATAACAAGATAAATAATTACAATTAAATTTGTATAGGAACTCGAAAACTCGACTCGAACACGACTCGAATTTCATAAACTCGACTCGAATCGAAAAAAATTCAAATAAAGTTTGAGTTGTAAAATATGACGCGTCAACTCGAATAACTCAAATTTTTTTGACTCGACTCGATCGAACGCTCACCCCTAAATATGATGATGTTTTAAGCTTCAATTATTGTTTCTATTTTTGGATGGACATTAATGCATTATTAAGTGTTCCATCAACTTTAACCCAGAATTTGAATTTAAACCAAAAATAAAAACTTCAACCCAAACAAAAAGGAGAAACTTTTCTTATGTTACAACAACCGTGCCTTAAGCAAACACCCAAAGGAGATAGCAAAATGGCGATGAGGAGTTTGCAACAGATTTCGCAGCTTGAAGACATCTTTTCTAAATGAAGAAGATGGATGTTTTTGAAGGAGAGTGAAAGTGAGAGGGCTAGATTATACAAAGAGTCATAAAAAAATAAGTTAAACTCTAGAAAATAAGGACCAAATTAATGAAATGTATATGTTTTATGACTAAAATTATTATTTTACCATGCGATGTCATTATCTCTGTTAAAACTTAACGACAGTGGCCAAAATAAGAAAAATATGTACCGTTAGAGATGATTTTGCTAAAAAAAAATTGGTTTAGTGATTAAAATAAAAAAAGAAGCAATAGTTGGGTTGGGTGACTAGTGGTATAGTTTAAATTTTTTTAGGCGTGTGGTCGTTTTAAGTGGCATGCTAAGAGTCTTTGCCTCCTGATTGGCGATTGGTTATGATGAGGGTTGGGCCCGCCGCCCAACTAAGCTACTTAGGCCCCAAGTTGCGATTCCGTAATTAATTCGATGCTATTTTGTCACCTGCAAAAAGGAGGCTGAAAGTGACAATGTGTCATGACTCATGAGTTCGGTCTTCTACAGTCCACGGATTTCAAATCCTCCCTAATTTGATTTCTCTTTGTTTTTAATTATCGCTTGAATTCCTACTCCTTTGTTTCTTCTTCAATGGAGGAGTCCGAGAAAATCTATGGGAAGAAAAGGTTGCCTTCTATTCCATCAAATTATGTTACTCTCCTTCAATTGCAAGAACGATGGATTCAAGAGAAAGAAGGAAAGCAGAAGGGAAAGGAAGATGGGGAAGAGCATCAACAACAAGAGGGAAAGGAAACAATTGTTGATGACGAGGTTTCTGGGCGAGGAAGCCGCGAAGATGGGCGTTTTCCTCGATTTAAACGGGATAATGGGAAGCGGGTTGCGGTAGGGAAGCCCAGTGATGAGAAAATCACCGTGGCCGAGGATTTCGACACTGAGGTGAAAGGCGATGAATTGAAGAAGAAGAAGAAGAAGAAAAAGAAAAAGAATTGGGGGAACAAGACAAAGAACGAGATTGAAGAGAAAGCTAGGGCAGCTAACAAGGGGGAGGAAGTGAAGGAACGTGCTGGTAATGCGCTGCTGCCTGCGAGTACGGAGAATAATGAAGAGGAAGGGGAATTAATTGGAGATGAAGTCCACGCTCCGAAGCTGTCCAGTGCTGAGGAAGTGAATGTTAAGGCGAGAAGGGAATGGAAACCGAGTATCATTCCAAGAACCCATGGCCGTAGGGCAGAGATCGGACAGAAATTTCAGGAAATGTCGTTGGACGGTGAGATTAGAACAGCAGTCCACGCTCCGGAGTCGGAGAGTATTGAGGCTAGAAGGGAGTCGCAACCGAGCATCATTCCAAGACCCCATGGCCGTATGGCGGAACGGAAATTTCAGGCGAAGTCGATGGGCCGTGAGATTAGAACAGGGGCGAGTGTTGTGGAAGAGAATGTTGAGGCGAGAAGGGAGTCCCAACCGAACATCATTCCAAAACCCCATGGCCGTACGGCGGAACGGAAATTTCAGGCGAAGTCGATGGGCCGTGAGATTAGAACAGGGGTCCACGCTCCGGAGCCAGCGAGTGTTGTGGAAGAGAATGTTGAAGCGAGAAGGGAGTCCCAACCGAACATCATTCCAAAACCCCGTGGCCGTACGGCGGAACGGAAATATCAGGTGAACGGTGAGATCAGAACAAGGCATTATCGTAGATACGGTAGGCAAACCGTTGATTTCAACCACCGTGGTGGCAATCCGGAGCTGAATAGGACATATGGTAGGCGTAGAGAGCTGAATCAGAGAAGTGAAGGAATGGTTTGGGTTAAGAAAGGGGAAGTTAAAGATCAAAATGGCAGTGGAATTCAAAGCTCGAGTTGCTCATCCAAGGAATTATGTTGACGGGGTTTTAATCGCTTACCTGTTTCTTCATCTTCTTTCATGTATTTGCTTCCATTTTCATGACAAAACCATGATATTTTGGGTACTGAAATCTTTTCCATTAGGAATTCAAAGATTATACTATGAACTATTGTTTACACAGCCTTTTGCTTGGCACTAATTTCCCATCTTTTAGGTGATTGAATGATGTCTAAAAATAGGGATCCATAGAAGCCATTGTTGAATGATTTAAGAAATGCTAGTTTGAGCTTTGAACTGTCAATTATTTTTCCACAATGACTTGCATTTGATCAATTATCTGTGCATATCAGGGTTGTTTTTGAGTTTTGGCTATACATTAATATATTTACATATAGAAAAAATCACGCCCTGGCAATGTACACGGGGATAAGTTCCTGGTGCTGGGATTTGATACCAAACTTGCTCCTCCTTTCAACAATAACAACATCGTTGTCTTCGAATTCGCAAGGCTTGTCTTCGTCAATTCTACCCATATTCTTTGGCAACCCTCTTGATCTCATCATCATCCTCAATTGTTTCGGCGAAAACATATCCGTCTCATTCCCATGACTCGAGCTCGTAACAGACGCATCCCTGATAAGCTCCCTTGAAACACCTTCTTCCTTGACATTAGAAGTTGCCGAAGGTCCATCACTAAAGCTCCTCGGCAACTCGTAGTATTGCCCCGAGAAATGACTGGGGCATTGTTCGTAGTGGATGCTCGAAGCACAACTTGTCAAAATTCTGATATAACCATCCCTAGCTCTGCGCAAAGCTCCTTTTAAACACCGGAAGAATTTGTTACAAGATTTTCGGCTACACCCTTTCATTCCCATTGGAGATTCTATGATTGCGTTTGATCTAAACGATGGAAATCTTGAAGAGGGTTTAGGGTTTTGTTGAGGTAATTAGGAAGGTTTAGTAGTAATTAAATCATTATTTTTTTCACCAATAAATAGGAAGGTGTTGAAGTTGGTTCAACACAAAACTATCAATAGGAAGGAGGAGATGCCGTTGATTTGGACAAACAAAACCATTTGGATAAGAACAGATATGTGGAAGCTAACAAATGTTATGATTATCGTAACTGTAATATTTTTTCCACACAGTCGTAGCTGTAATATTTCTGTAATTTACAGTTAAATACGGTAATACAATTTTTTAGGTTTATTATCTATTTTAGTCCTTGTGTTATAGTGAAATTTTCACTTTGATCATTTTATCGTTTTTCCAATTAATTTGACTGGCAACTTTCATTTCAGTTTTCTTTGTGTTCTTTGGGAACTAAAAGAAAAAAAGGGTCTTTGTTCGATTCTTTTTTGCCGTTGTGTCTAGCATTTTCAAAAGGGTGCTAAAAGAAAGGGCAATGTATCAACCTTTCTGGTCGAATAGAAGCCTACATGAACCTTGATAGCCAAGTTCTGGATCTAGGAACGGCTGTGAAAGATGGTATATTTTAGGAGGATGTTGTGGGGGTGATGCCAACTGATTATGAGTCAATACTATGGGCCACATGCAAGTTCACACCAGAGGAATATGCTTCATTCGCTGTCGATGCAGGTCTAGCAGCAAAGCTCCTTCTAGTTATGCAGAGCGTTTACGATCCCGTGTTATTGAAACTATGTAAGCTTACAAGAAAGGTTTTTCCCCCTTACAAGAACCATTGAATGAAGGACTGCAGCAGTGTATTGATATACAACTTTCTGGTTTTTCCCCCTTGTCCGATATGACAAATGGGGTTGATGAGCAACCAGTTTTGTAGAACTCAGATTCGAGTCATTCAGGGTTCTGAGGTACCCCTTGCTCTCTTGTAATAACACAAACATGTTCTAGATTCAAAATTCAACATCCACCATCATTTTCTACTTCCTTTTAAGAAGGAAGTGTAAGATAAGAAAAGTACGTAATTAAGAGATTAAAATAATTTAGCTCTCATAACTAATTGTTCCATATTTGTCGACAGATGTGAAACTCATGCTTGTGTTTCTTCTTCTGCAACAGAGGGGGACTTGTCGGTAGTTAAAGTGGTTACAAAGCTGGCAAAGATTAAGATTCAACAGGAGTGGAACCAAGGATATCGTTGCAATGGGTAAAACCTTCACGAGTCTTGTTATTCTCTGTTCTTGGACTGCTTCCAGCGCTGCTATTCGAAAGAGAACCGTAGGTTGTCTTTTGTAAGACACCTGTCGGAGATGATCCGATCCGAGGACTATACTCTGAGCCCTCTGTCATTAGGTTAAGTACTGATGAGTTCTTAAAGCCCACCATGGTGTTGCTGCTACTACTGTGCAATGCCTCACCAAGAGGGCCACCCATGGAAGTATCCCAAGAGACTGGAGTACAATGAATTTGCCTCTGGTTTGATTCATTAGTAACATTATCCACTCCCAATCCAATGTGTATCGGGTTGAATTCACGAGATAATCGGAGAGGAGGTGGAGTTAGATTTTTGGTGTTGGGAGAGGAAGTTGTGGACATGAAATCTGAGGCAGCCATGGGGATTGATATAGAAAGTTGTGTCCTGTATGATTGAACATCAAGCTCGGGCCAGGAAATGGCGGAACAATTGGACAGGCTTTTAGGCCGATCATCGATGAACCGGCGAAAGGAATGCTGGGATTCAGTTTCTTGACTAGTAAGATCATGTGATGAACCAAAATTTCTGCACTCAATGCTGGAAGAGCTTTTATGGGATGGATTGAGTGGTTGCTTCGGATTCAAGAAAGGGTTTTCTTTAGATTTTAAGTGGCCATTTTGGGGGATATTTTCACCTACAGTGCCCTTATTCAGAATCAACCTACAATAACAGAAATCATCAATATGAAAGTAATATTATGTAACAGCTACCTTCTATCTCCGGCTCGAATATATGCTGGGGGGATAGTTCTATCACCTGTTCAGTGGATCTGCTGCAGAAAGATTAGATGCATCACCAGGCTGCAAATTCTCAAACTGCTGCCGAGCAAGGGTGAGGCTGTTAGACTTGTTGCTACCACAAACTGGCCCTACCACTGATGCTGAAGAGGATGAGACATTAGGCATCAGCTTGGTGGTAGTGGTGGAAGTGGCTGCGACGGAATGGCTGGATTGGCCTTCCACAGGCTTTCTTGAACGATTGCGGCCTCTATTCATGTGGCGCTCGCAATATTTATGGTTGGTAACTGCATCTCTCGAGCACCGCCATTTCTTTCCGTCTGTTCTACGACACCTTCCTGGCTCTGGATCAGTGTTGTTTGAGAACCCAAGTTGAAAAGCTCTCCATCCCGTTGCTGGAACATCAGCAAAACAAGAACAGGAAACACCCATGTCAGTAAAACAGACAACAAATTCCAAATTCTAACTTCAAAACGAAGTCTTAAAGTGAAAGGTATTAGCCTAAACTGTGTTTGATACAAATTTCTATTTTCCAGCACTACTATTGCATTGTTTTCACTTAGCTCAAAAGTTCTCCATAGTTAAAAAGGAAAATGAGAAAAGAAAGCCCAGAAATATTTGTTTTTTTTCTTGCTTCCCAAACAAGAGAAAGAACATACATGTATTAGGTCTGAGGAGTCCACCAGAAAAGCTCGAGAAATCAGCAGAAACAAGTGATTTTCTTATAGGAATGAGAAGATTAGATGGTATAGGCACATTTGAAATTATGTATTTGTAGATCAAAGCCTGGTGTTCGAGCTCCATCCATTGACATGGAGTGAATGGTCCTTTATACCCCCCATGCATGTTTGCATCATCAAATCCTCCACTGTTGTACCCTGAAATATAAAACCAAGAAAAAACAAACAAAAAAAAGTTTCTAACTTTTAGTTATTCAGCTGACTTAGTTTGGATGAAGTGAGAAATAAATATTGTTTATAAAAATACTTGGTTTTTACTCATCTTTCTAGCATCAAGTTTAGATTCATATTAAATCATTTTTAAACATAATAATTGTTGTTCTTACATATTTACTTGTGTACTAATAGTAGTATTAATGTAAAAGCAGGGGAAAGGGTACACAAAAGTTGTGGCAGATAACCCTCCTACAACATTTAAGGAGGAAAAGAAACAACATCGTGGATTTGTTGTCTTTGATACAACAGGAAAACATAACACAAAAGGGATGTTTGGTAGAAATGTTAAAGATGACAAAAGAGGAGATAGATTTATTTAAGTGGAAGGAAAAAAGAAAACAGAAAACTTCAATTTCACTGATATGACTTTAAAAGGAAAGCCCATTCATAAGTTCTTCCATGAAAAGACCCTAAACCAAGGAACCAACAACAACAAAAACATGTCTAATCTTGGATACAAACCCACAAACATGTATTAAAACAACAATGTCTGAACATTCACATTGCTTCAAACCTTCAATATACATGTGTGTATGCGCGTACCTGTGAGGTGAAAGTGAGGGAAAGTGAGATTTTTGGAGTTTCTGTCCACTGAAACAGCATCTGATTTGGGGGCAGAGAAGCTCAGCATCTGTCGCTCTTCTTGTTCATCAAAGAAGAGAGAGGTATTAGATCTCAATAAAGCATTTCTCTGCTGGTACATCAATGGCTTACAGCCTGAAAGTTCATCGTTTTTGGCTAGTTTTGAACTCCTATACTCGTCTTCATTATTGCAAGCTCTGTCTTGCTTGAAGAACCCAGATCCGTACCAGTTGGGATTTGTCTGAGGATCTGAACCAAGAGAAGTGAAACCGGTTGTAGTCTCTGAACCCACTAAGTCTAACCCTTCCAAACCCATGGAAAACAAACCCCCCGACTTATAAAAACTCTACACTCAACAAATGAAGCATTGGGTTCATATTAAAGACAGTAGCTTGAGATAGTTGAATGAGGTATATTTTAAGACATTAGACATGTTTTTCTTTCAAATATTTTATATATGTTAGAGAAAAAGGAAATGTTGAATAATTGGATAGTAAGTAAGAGAGAATAAGATAGCAATGAAAACACTGACCGGACAAAACTATATACAGAGAGATAGGATATCTTGAATTATTTTGAAAGTTTTACGCATTTTTATAGATAATTAAATTAAAATAAATTTGATTGAGATTAATCATAAGAAATGAAAATATTATCACATAAATAATGATAATAAAATAATTTTAGTTATTTATTTAGTCTCATTCAAGGTTAAATATGTAAAAAAGTACTTAAGTTTAACCTACGAGTTAGGATCTACTTATATTATAGGAAAATACTTTTGATACATAAGTCTTTTAATTTTAGGGTTTAGATATTTAGATTGTGGTTTAGTCGTTTAAGTTGTAGGGCGTAGAATTTAAGTTTTATAATTAGAATTTAGAGTTTAGAGTTTATGATGTTAGGGGCATGAATTTAGCAGTGGCGGAGTCAGGATTCTAATATGGTGGGGTCAGAGTAGACTTTGAGGTATGAAGATTTCCATACCACTACAATATAAATATTATTGACTTCATGCCCAAACAAATCAAGAGGGGTCAATTCTAATATTTCCATAACAAATCAAGTGGGGTCAATTGACCCCTTAAATTATATGTGGCTCCGCCAGTGAAATTTAAATTTTAAATTTTATAACTTAAATATAAAAGGTTGTGTAAAAAAAATTACATAGCTTATATATCAAAATATAACACATGATTATATGTATAAATGTAATACGTGGATACATTACACCCAAATCACTTAATTATTTATAATTATAGTTGGACATTTAATATAATATGGTATAATACTTTTTAGTTCCTAAAAATTATATATTTTATTAACATATCTATAATTTAAAATAATTCATAAATCTAATTATTTTATATTTAAATTTTTTATTAATTTAAAACGACTTAAAATAAAATGATTTGAGCCGACCTAAAAATTTAAAAATCCAAAACATTCGATCCTAAAATAAACTATACCCGCCTTGAACCAAATTGGAGTAAGAAAAAAAGTTTGTTTTCGACTAAGAGGGAAGGGATGGTGTTCGATTACAATGAATAGCATGTTCTGTTTAGGTAAATGCAATAAATAACCGTCATTAAGACCTGCCCCTTGTGATTTTCTTTGAGCAACTTTCTACTTTCATCTTATCCAATAATTCTGTTTGGTGAAATCTTTAAGTAGATTTAATAATAATAACAACGTGGCATATTTATGCTAAATAAATACGGTATTAAGACAACAATTATAACATGATACTGTATGTTTAAATATAATTAACACATTTATTCAAAGCTTTGAAATCAATCTTGTAGAGAAGTAAGAACTAATAATGTCGATTAAAAGTCTCTGAATTATTATACTGTATATTTAAATATAATTAACACTACACGGTGAGTTTATGTCGAATTATGGGATGTGTCTCAGTTTTTTAGTATAATTGCATTTGAGTTTTATTTAATTTAAATAAGGCTTAATGCATAAAATAGCCCCTAAAGTTTACCACTTTTCCCAACTTGGTACTTAACGTTTCATTTGGGACGTTAAGCCCCCTAACGTTTTCACCGTTACTTTTGCCGTTACAAAAAAATTTTCAACCGTTAAATTTTTTTTTCAACCAATGAGATTGCGCCACATCAGCTCCTCTTTGATAGAGTAACATGACTGATTTTATTAAAAGGGTAAATGTCATGTCAAGTCTCCCATGTTTATTTTTTTATTCAATTTAGTCATTGAAAAGTCTATTTTTACTTAAAATTGACCCCTATTTGTTTTTAATTTTTTAATATAGTCTAATATTTGTTATTAATAATAATATTATTTTATTTAAATGTTATTATTTAATAAAAAATAAAATAAATATTTTAATATTATATTAGTAACTTTTGATAAATTAATCCTTACTAATTTAATATTATATTATTTTTTAATTCCAAAATAAATTAGATTTCTAATTTAGACCCATCAAAATAAATTAAATGTTAATCTTAAATAGTTTCCAATTACGTCCCAAAATAATAGGAAATTGAATCTTATTTGTTTTTAGTATTACTTATTCGAATTATATTCTTTTTAGTCCAATATTTATTATTATTTATAATATTATTTTATTTAAATGTTAATATTTAATAAAATATTTAATAAAATAAAATAAATATTTTATTATTAAATTTGTAATTTTTTAGATAAATTAAATTACTTGAAATTGACCCTAAATAATTACTTATTCAAATTGTATTATTTTTTTAGCAAAATTTGAACTATAATTTTCTATTAGTTTGTTCACTTTCAATTTCAACGAATCTCCCTGCAAATCCCCAACAAAAGAATCAATTTATGTGAATTGCATGCGTCGTAGTTCATGGTATATATATGGTGTCTCCTGCAATTTATTTGATGTTGTAGTTGCTTTTTAGTAATTTTAAAAGAAAGTAATACTAATCTTAAAAAATTAATTTAATTTAGCTTTATTAAAAATATTTTAATTTTAAATTAGTAAAATGTAATTTATATAAAAAATCGTTTAATGTTAAATTAGATAAATTAAGAGACTAATTTAATATTAAATTAATATCAAATTATTAATTTAGGACGTAATGAGACTAAATTATAAAATTAATTTATTTTGGGACGTAATTGGAAACTATTTAAGATTAACATTAAATATATTTTGATGGGTCTAAATTATAAATCTAATTTATTTTGGAATTGCAAAAAATAATATAATATTAAATTAGTAAGGATTAATTTATCAAAAATTACTAATTTAATATTAAAATATTTAATTTATTTTTTATTAAATAGTAACATTTAAATAAAACAATATTATTATTAATAACAAATATTGGGCTAAATTAAAAAAATAGAAACGAATATGGGTCAATTTTAGGTAAAAATAGATTTTTCAGTGACTAAATTGAATAAAAAATAAACATAGGAAACTTGACATGGCATTTACCCTTTTAATAAAATCAGGTGGGTTACTCTATCAAATAGGAGCTGATGTGGCGCAATCTCATTGGTTGAAAAATTTTTTAACGGTTGAAAACTTTTTTGTAACGGCAAAAGTAACGGTTTGGGGCAAAATGGGTAACGGTGAAAACGTTAGGGGGCTTAACGTCCCAAATGAAACGTTAAGTACCAAGTTGGGAAAAGTGGTAAACTTTAGGGACTATTTTGTGCATTAAGCCTTTAAATAATAATAAAATAAAAATTTTATCCCTCCTAATTTTTAAATTTAAGACTTAACAGATCATTGTCCCTTTTTTACCATAACTTTGTCCCTATGCATGAAAGTCTTCGATGCGCTAAAACGATGGGGGTGCAACGTATATCGTGAAGGTAAAACAGTGGCCGACGGCTTATTACGCTGAATTAGGAACAGATATTATAAGTAATTGAAATTCACACCATTTTTATTATTGGGATTGTAAGAGTTGAACAAAAATGGAATGAAAAAATTCTCACAATTTGATTTCAATTCAATATTCGGTCTTTTATAAAAGTATGTTATACGACTATTTGAAATAAAAACTAAGAGGTTAATAATTTCGTTGCTTTAGTGATTAAATGATAATAATATTTTATTTATTCAGAATTTAAATTTTATCCTTATGGTTAAAGTCATTTTCTGGAATAGGACAAAGTGTGCGGCCTTATCGATTCATTGTTGTGTGGCAAGATCACTCTGATTTTGAGAGGCTTTTGTCTGATAATTGAGATAGTGAAAATCCGGCTTTTGATAACTTACATGAATTTCAACAGCACACCAAGCGATGGAATAAAGAAACTTTTGGTCATATTGGTCGTCGTAAGCAACAATTGTTAGCTCGGATACGGGGGGTTGAGATTGCCTTGGAAAGGGCGGCTAACCCATATCTTCTCGAACTTGCTAATAGTTTAAAGAAGGATCTTGACGAGGTGCTTAAACAGGAAGAGAGTCTATGGTTCTAAAAGTCGCGCACTAGATGAATTTCGCAGGGTGGCCGCAATACAAAGTTTTTTCATGCCACCACCTTGAGTAGAAGACGTCGAAATACTATTCGTATGTTGCGGCTCAGCAACGATGCTTGGTGTGACGACCCCTCTGAGCTAAAAGCTCATGCGATTACATATTTTTCTGAGCTTTTCACCCATTTGCAGTCGTGCCTTACCCAGGAAGGATTTCTGTGATGGCTTCCCGCGCATACCACATGAGCGTTTATATGAGTTGACTCGTGGGGTGACCTTAGAAGAGGTGCGGGATGTTGTGTTTAGTATGGATCCGTTCAAGGCTCCTTGCGCGGATTGGTTTTAGGCGGGTTTTTTCCCAGCGGAATTGGAGTAATGTTGGCAAATCAGTCCATCGGTTTGTACATGACTTCTATACCACAGGGGTTTTTCCGGATGATGCCAATAGAACCCTTTTAGTTCTCATTCCTAAAGTGTCTAACCCGGAAAAGATAAATCAATTTCGTCCTATTGGTTTATGCACTGTGCTTTATAAAGTTGTCACAAAGATTTTAGTTAATCGCCTTAAACCCTTCTTGTCAGATTGGATTGCGCAGATCTAGGTTAGCTTTGTGTCTGGCCGTCAAATAACAGATAATGTAATCCTTGCACAGGAGGTTATACACTCCATGAGTTGAAAGACGGGGAATAAAGCTTGGATGGCGATCAAAGTTGATTTGAAGAAGGCGTATGATCGCCTTGAGTGGAACTTCATTGAGGAAACTTTATACTCTATTGGTTTACCGAATCAATTTATTGGATGAGTTATGCATTGCGTTCGCTCTGTGAGAACGCAGATTATTTGGAATGGAGACTTAACTGACAGTTTCACGCCTTCACGAGGTATCTGCCAGGGCGATCCTCTCTCACCGTACTTATTCGTCTTTTGTATGGAGCGATTGTCTCATGCCATCAGTTGCCAGGTTCAGGGTGGTTCTTGGAGAAGTATTCGTCTTTCTAAGCATAGCCCGAATATATCTCATCTCTTTTTTGCCGATGATCTAATTTTTGCGGAGGCATCCTTAGAACATCTTGAGGTGATTAAAGATATTATGCTCAACTTATGTATGTGCTATGGGCATAAAGTCAGCGTGTCTAAAACTCAGATATTCTTTTCTAAAAATTGTGCGATGGATATTCGTTGCATGATAGCAGATAGCTTTGGTTTTCAAATGGTTGATGATTGGGCACTTACTTGGGAGTTTCTTTGCTTCATAAAAGAGTATCCAAGGAGACGTATCGGTTTTTGATTGAGAAGATTGAACAACGATTGTCGGGTTGGGTGTCGCACACTCTTTCTTTAGCCGGGCGAATCACCCTTTCTAAGGCGGTTTTGTAGGTCATTCCCACGTATGTGATGCAGATGGCTTGGATTCCTAAAGGGGTTTGTGATGAGATGGAGAAAATTATTCAGTGATTCATCTGGGGGAATACCAGTGGCGGTAGGGGTATTTCGCTTGTCCGTTGGGATGTTCTTACGTCTTCTATGGATAAAGGCGGCTTGGGTCTTTGGTGGTTGACTCGTCACAACGAAGCGTTGCTCATGAAAATAGGATTTCAACTTGTAATAGATGAAATTAAGCTATGGGTACAAGCTCTCAAACATAAGTACAAGTGGGATGAAGTTTGTCCTATAAGTATTGTTCGACCCAGGTGTTCGAGACTGTGGAAGGGTTTGATCTGTATTTGGGATGTAGTTTGCGATAGTGTGTGTTGCCAAGTTCGGGATGGCTGGCACACATATTTTTTGTGGGATCGTTGGCTTGATATAGATCAACCTCTTGCATCGTTTTGCTTGGTGAGTGCTCAACCAGCCTCGCTTCCCGTGGCTGCCATGGTGCACTGCTCTGGTACATGGGATTAGGACAAGCTTGCTGAGGTGCTTCCGCCTAGCAAGGTTATGGCCATTGCTGTCGTACACCCGCCTCGCGCATCGTTTATTCGTGATAAGCTAGGATGGAGGTGGGACGACTCGAGATTATTCTCAACGATCACTGCGTATGCTGCTTTAGATGGTGAGATGGGTGGTCATGCTAATTCACTTTTGAAGGTGATTTGAAAGCTTAATGTCCCCCAACGTGTTCGCACCTTTATTTGGCTAGTCGCACATGACCGTATTCTTACTAATGATGGCATATGGCCTCCTCTAGCAGCTGTTCTTCTTCCGGGAGTAACATGGAGGATACGAATCATATTCTTCATTCTTGCCCCATGGCGCGTCGGGTATGGTCTTACTTTGTTTTCCCTTTCCAATTTCATGGATTCATCCATCTACCCTTATATGAATGACTCTCTTCTAATATAATGGGCACGAACGT
Source organism: Hibiscus trionum (assembly GCA_030270665.1). Classification (NCBI taxonomy): domain Eukaryota; kingdom Viridiplantae; phylum Streptophyta; class Magnoliopsida; order Malvales; family Malvaceae; genus Hibiscus; species Hibiscus trionum. The sequence continues at coordinate 12,757,647 of BSYR01000024.1, read as the reverse complement.
TAGAGTATCGCAGCAACCCCATTGGTCGTTGTTGTTTGCGATCGTATGCTGGGGTTTGTGGAAGGATCGTTGCGCTCATACTTTCGAAAATGACCAACTGCGCATCCGAGATGTTGTGTGTTTTGTTGTGCGTAGGAAGGATGAGTGCGCAACTGCTCCTTTGGTGAATCGAATGCCTCCACAGCTGCGTGCTGGTGTGCTGGAAACTACGGACGTTAGCTGGACCAAACCAGGACTGGGGCGTGTGAAGATCAACTCTGACGGCCCTATTGGTGGTGTAAATGGCATGGCTGCCATCGGGGGTGTTATCCGCAATGATACAGACAAGTGGTTATTTGGGTTCTCAAAGAGTATTGGCTTTTGTTCGGTGATTATGATGTTGAGAAATATTTTGATATAACAATTATGTGAAAAATGTTTTAGGACTTGTTTAAAGATTTCAAAAATAATTCAAAAGTCCTTAAAACTTGACAAAATGTTTTGAAAGAGTTCGATTGAATACCTATATCGAACTACTCTTTTAAAAGTCGTAAAATGCCCAAAATGTTCATTTTCAAAGGAAAGTTTCGAAACTATACTAAAGTTTCGAAACTTATCTGGGCAGTAGCTGAATTTTTAGAAACCTAAGCAAAGGTTTCGAAACCTTCACAAGGTTTCGAAACTTTGGCCCTGTAACGGCTCCAAACGGCTATAAAACGGCTAGTTTTTTGAAACCCCTCTTAAGGTTTCGAAACCTCTCAAAGGTTTCGAAACTATTGTGCAGGAGAGCATTTAATGCTCAACTTAAATGGCTTCCAACGGCTCCGAAACATCCCCAACGGCCATAAACGGCTAGATACTCATTCCACACTATAAATACAGCCTTGGGACACTTGAAGAAGGCAAGAAACAATATCCAAGCTTCATGTTCAAGAGAAATCGAGCTTAAGTCTTCATTTCCTTCATTTCTCTTGTAAATATTGTATAGAGAGTGTTTTTCATTGTTTTTATTCTTTACACTCTTGTGAGCTTAATTCTCGTAAACACCCACCTTGTGAGGTATATTTGTTTACAACTTTCTACCCTTGTATAAGGAGAGGTTCTAGTTTAGCCTTGAGAGAAAAACTAGAGTTGGTTCTATCTTAGCCATTGAAAAGATAGGGTTGTAAGGTTACCCTTTGTCCTCAAAAGGAAGAACTCATTGTTGAGTGAATTGGGAAATCCTTAGTGGTGTGCTAAGGTAGTGGATGTAGACTCGGTTGAGTAGTCGAACCACTCTAAAATCCTTGTGCAAATTGTCTACATTTCTTTCGGTTTTTAGCCAATTCAACCACCAAACATTTACAACCCTCCTTGACGGTTTCGGTGATCGATTCGAGCGTGCAAAAAACCCAACAATTGGTATCAGAGCCTCATCTCCATCGAAGGACTAACATCTAGGAGTAAAGATCCAACGCTCGTAGTCCACCGTACAAGAAAATGGCAAGCGGTTCTACAATGATTTCATTTGAAGAAGGCCGCTCTATCATGTGTCCTCCTCTCTTCAAAGGAGAAGGTTACTTCCAATGGAGCAACATTATGAAATATTTCATCCAAGGATTCAACCTTGACATTTGGAAGATTATCATAAATGGACATTCGGAAGCTCCTAAGAAGAAGAAGAAAATGAGTGTCAATGACACAAAGAAGAACCATCTCAATGCAAAGGCTATGCACATTCTTCTCTGTGCCCTAAGTGAAGAGATTTCCAAGAAGGTCTCCCCATCAAAAAGTGCCAAAGAAATTTGGGAGAAGCTTGAGAAATTCTATGGGAAAGAAGAGAAGAAAGATGATGCTTCATCATGTGCAATCCTCCCTTCAACACCTAAGGTGGATGGTGTTTTGGCTCTCGATGAGCCCGAGGTATCTTCTAACTCAGATGAATTAAATTCACATTCTTTTGATGAGTTACAAGATTCTTTTAATGAATTATATTTGGAATTTGAGACCATGAATTCCAAATTTAGGAAAATGATTTCAAAACTCGAAACTGAAAATGATTTTCTTTTAAAAACAAAAATGGATTTTGAAAATCAAAATGAAATTTTGAAAAATGATTTAGAATTTTCAAAAACAAGCAAAGACGTTTTAGAAAAAGAAAATTTTGATTTAAAAGTTAAGCTTGAAAGCTTAACAAAAGAAAAAGAAATCATTTCTAATAATTCATCTCATCCCGTAATGGCAAAATGCTCACATTGCCATTATCATGGTCATTCGTTGCATACTTGTCCTATAAAGAAAAGAAAAACTTATAGGATTAGACAAGTATGGGTTCCTAAGGGAACTAGAGACATCGAGATTAATGTTAATGGATCCAAAGCAATTTGGATACCAAAATCGAAGTAAATGTCTCTTGTAGGTGTGTTGGAGCAAAGGCAAGAAAAGCAAGAATCTTAAATGCTCTAGTCACACAAGTGAAGAAGATAGGTAACCTCTAAGCTTAATGCTTTTATTTTTTATTTTTTTTGGTTATCTAATTTCTAATGTTCATGCATTTGAGCTTTTATTCAAATATCTAAACAAGCATGACATTATTTGAAAATTTTATGCATATGAGTCTAATGGTTTCATTCATATGTTTGCATAAAAAAATTTTTGTCTTGGATAAATTGAATTTCATATGCTCTTAATTTAATTTTATTTTGAAATTCAATGCCTTTAAGTGTCAAGTTTTGTGCTAAATATTTAATGGAATGCTTGAGTAAGGGGGAGCCAAATTTTAAAACAAAATTTTTTTCCTCCATTGTTATTTTGAGCTTAAAGTATTTTAAATTCTTTTTGATATAACAAAAAGGGGGAGAATTTGGTTTGAAAAATTGTATTTTCAAATGAATAAGGGGGAGCTACTTACTTTTCAGATTTTCATCTCTTATTCACATTTTTAAACGTTTTAAACTTGAAGGGGGAGAATCCCAAACAATTTTTCAAGTTGGTTTTATTATATCAAAAAGGGGGAGATTGAAGAACTAATGTTTTGATATAATAATTGAAAAATGTGTTGGACTGATTTAAAAAGAATTTAAAACATTTCCAAAAGTCCAAACAACTTGAAATTATGTTTAGGGAAGTTTTCAAACCGTTTCGATACTCCCAATAAACCCCATTGTTATTATGTACTATAAAGATTTGAATTATTTTTAAAATAACAAAAAGGGGGAGAAATAAGTGAAAAATTAAGGGGGAGCTTTTTGTCAAAAACAATTTTTCAAAGAAGTTTTGTTATATCAAAAAGGGGGAGATTGTTGAGAAATATTTTGATATAACAATTATGTGAAAAATGTTTTAGGACTTGTTTAAAGATTTCAAAAATAATTCAAAAGTCCTTAAAACTTGACAAAATGTTTTGAAAGAGTTCGATTGAATACCTATATCGAACTACTCTTTTAAAAGTCGTAAAATGCCCAAAATGTTCATTTTCAAAGGAAAGTTTCGAAACTATACTAAAGTTTCGAAACTTATCTGGGCAGTAGCTGAATTTTTAGAAACCTAAGCAAAGGTTTCGAAACCTTCACAAGGTTTCGAAACTTTGGCTCAAAGGTTTCGAAACCTTGTAAAGGTTTCGAAACTTTGGCCCTGTAACGGCTCCAAACGGCTATAAAACGGCTAGTTTTTTGAAACCCCTCTTAAGGTTTCGAAACTATTGTGCAGGAGAGCATTTAATGCTCAACTTAAATGGCTTCCAACGGCTCCGAAACATCCCCAACGGCCATAAACGGCTAGATACTCATTCCACACTATAAATACAGCCTTGGGACACTTGAAGAAGGCAAGAAACAATATCCAAGCTTCATGTTCAAGAGAAATCGAGCTTAAGTCTTCATTTCCTTCATTTCTCTTGTAAATATTGTATAGAGAGTGTTTTTCATTGTTTTTATTCTTTACACTCTTGTGAGCTTAATTCTCGTAAACACCCACCTTGTGAGGTATATTTGTTTACAACTTTCTACCCTTGTATAAGGAGAGGTTCTAGTTTAGCCTTGAGAGAAAAACTAGAGTTGGTTCTATCTTAGCCATTGAAAAGATAGGGTTGTAAGGTTACCCTTTGTCCTCAAAAGGAAGAACTCATTGTTGAGTGAATTGGGAAATCCTTAGTGGTGTGCTAAGGTAGTGGATGTAGACTCGGTTGAGTAGTCGAACCACTCTAAAATCCTTGTGCAAATTGTCTACATTTCTTTCGGTTTTTAGCCAATTCAACCACCAAACATTTACAACCCTCCTTGACGGTTTCGGTGATCGATTCGAGCGTGCAAAAAACCCAACACGTTAGCTGGACCAAACCAGGACTGGGGCGTGTGAAGATCAACTCTGACGGCGTTGTTGGTGGTGTGAATGGCATGGCTGCCATCGGGGGTGTTATCCGCAATGATACAGACAAGTGGTTATTTGGGTTCTCAAAGAGTATTGGCTTTTGTTCGGTGATTATGACCGAGTTATGGGCAGCGCATGAGGCTCTGAAATATGCTTGGGATCTTGGATATTGTCATGTTGATTTAGAGGTTGATAATGTTTTTGTGGTTAAGATTATTGGCAACACCTCTTTGTGCCTCCATGATAACACTTTGGTGGTGAGCATTAAGGATTATGTGAGTCGAGACTGGGATATCACTGTGAATCATGTCTCTCGGAAGGCGAATATGGTTGCGGATAAGTTGGCGAGCTTGGCTCGGGGGCATCCACTGGGAGAATGGACTTTCACGATACCTCCACCTATGGTTGGGGTACTTGTGTAACACCCGGGTTTAAGGGTCGGGTGAAAATAATATTTTAATATTATTTCGGGTTCGGTTTTATAATTAAAATAATCTTTTGGACCTCGGGTTTCAAAAACAAACACTTGTTGATGAACTAAATTGAAATGAAACTTAAATTTCAAGGATCTTACAAAATAGAAAAAATGGCCATTCATTAATGTCATTTCTGTAATTATGAGGACTTCTTTTAAAACCCCATTTTATTAAAAGAAAATCATTGTCTTCTTCCTCCACCCTTTCAACATTTGAACGACAAAAAGGGTTCTCTCATCCCCTCCACTATTCCATCACATTGCTTCTTCATTTCAACTCGTTTTTGAAAGGTAATATCATTTTTGACTTGTCCTCAACTCCCTCTCTTCAAAAGTACAATTGGTTTTCATTTTCCTCAATGTTTTGGAAATTGAGTTTTTAGAGATTTTGATTAAAAATGATAACTTTATTATGTTTAACTTAATATTTCGATTTAATGTTGTTAGTTATAGAGTCTATGAGTCAAATGATGCAACATATATGAATTTTACATGGTTTTGAACACATTCCCGAAATTGGGTTTAAAGGGGGTTTTGGGTGAGTTTTGGGGGTTGTTTTAGGTTGGAATTGGTGGGCTAATGTTAGTACTATGGTTGGGGTATGTTTTGGAATCATTTGGGGGTATAAAAAGTGTTAGAAACATGAGTTTTGATCAAGGCTTATAGGTTGCTCGAGTTGGATAAGTTTGGGGTTTGTTCATGGCTTGAAATATTGAGTTTGATGTTTGATTTGTATTCCGGGTTAACTACATTGATGCTTGGGCTGATTGAAAGTTGTTTGGTTTGTGTTGAGGTTGCTTAGAGGCAAGAACTTGTGTTGGTGAAGCGTCGGGAGTGAATCCGGAAGCTTGAAGTTTGTTGCTTGCTTGGTAATTGAGCTTGGAAGTATATGTGAGTGGTTAATGTTTTTGAAATGGTCTTTGAATAACCGGTTCAAGCATGTGGACTAGGTTGGGCTTGGTAGACCCACCTAGAGTTGGGATTAGAGTGGTAGCCTAACCCCAAGCTTTAGATAGAGACTATGGTTGCTCTTGAATGTGGTTATGCCTCATGTTTAATTGTAATTATGGTGGTTGTGTATATGTTGTTATACATGTATGTTGAGGCATGGTTTGATGCATTGTTGAATGCATGTTGACGATAAATATGATGGGGATACACATATGTATGAAATATGACGTGATATTTGTATTAATGGTATACATGTAGTGTTGACATGTGAAATGATAATATGAAGTGGTTGCATGATCCGAGAATCATGGTGAGTACATGCTAGGCATGAAAATGTGGTTTGTGCATGACAGTGAGTCATGGTGAGTACGTGCTAAGCACGGAAGTCGATATGAAATGATGTTGTGAAAGATTAATGAAATGTGTAGTATTGGCACTAGTATGCTTGGGTACAAATGATCGATCATTAGGATGTTAGTGTGCACACGAGAGTCAAATTTGCGCGTGGTCTTGGTGACAGTGGTCACCAAGATGGAGTACGGGTTCGCCCGAAAATCTTTATGTTAGTCGGTGATGAGTGGAATCCCATCGACGGGGCGTGAGGATGGGTGGAATCCCCTCCACGTGAAACGGGCGTAAGGATGAGTGGAATCCCCTCTGCGTGAACGGTGATGAGTGTAATCCCACCGTGAGGTAAAGTTGTTGTTGGATGTGAGTTCCAACGTGTTATCCGCGTATTCGAGTCATAGCTAGGTGCCAATATGTGATGGTATGCGTACCAATATGTGTTTATATGTGAGCCAATATGATATGAGATGTGATTCTGATATGGATGGATATATGTGTTTACATGTAATGTGGTTTGAGCTTGTGAGCATGGCATAATAACGATTATATGTTCATGCATCATGTGTATTTTGGCTCTTGTGGATCGAAGGTATGATCATGCATTCTACCTTGGTTGTGCTCGTGCTTGGACCCTGCGTTGTCGAGGTTTGTTTTTAATGAGCTTACCCTCACTAAGCTTTATGCTTACGCTCTCTTTTGTTCGACAATGCAGATCCGTAGTTCGTGGGTTGCTAGTGCAAGAAGGGGCTTCCAGGTGTGCCTTGTGGTGCTAGCTTAGCTATCAAGTATGGGTATTTGGTTATGATGTAATGGTCGAGCAATGGGACATGTATTTGTGGCTTTGATGTTTTTGAAGTATGTTAATGTTTGCCTTGTTTAAGAGCATGTTAGACTCATTTTATATGCTTTTTGGTTTGGCTTTGGATGTCACGTTGCTTGTAAACCATGTCTATTTTTGCTAGCTTGAATGTCTAGGTTTATGACCATGTGGAGCATGTTATCCTAAATGCTTAAGTTTATGCCTTGTGCGATCATTGGTTTGGATGTTCAATCTTGTACCCTTGTGTAAATCTAAGGTTGTTTGCAATAGGGTGCATGCCTCTAGAGTGTGTTGGTATGTTACATATGTTTCATGGGGTCGTTTAAAGCGTTTGGGACCATTTGGGGATGTTTAAAACTGATTTTGGAAAATTGCAGACTGCAGGTGTTTCGAAACGGCTTAAGGCGTTTCGAAACGGGTGTGGTTCCAGGACTCCCCGTATCGAAACGAGTTTCGGTACGGTTTGGCCACTGTGAGCCCCTGTTTCGAAACAAGTATCGAAACACTTTGGCTACTGTAAATGCATGTTTCGAAACGATTATCGAAACATTAAGGCAAAATGAGACCCTGTTCCGAAACGGGATGGAGGAGTTTCGAAACGGGTGTCTGACTTTTTAAAGTGGAGCTCGTGTTTCGAAACGGGCTTTGACCGTTTCGAAACACAAGCCTGTAATTAGGCTTTTTGACATCTCCAAAGGGTTTCAAGGGTTGGGCTTAGGCCCTGTTTGTTGTTGGGCTTCCGTTTAGGTTCATCTAATGCATCTAGTTAAGTTGTTAGATGAATGAAAAATCAGGGTCGCTAACCAAGGTGGGACCTTAAAGGGTTTCACATTGGTTTTCCCCGTGTAGCCTACTCGGACCGGTCAGTCGGCCAGACCGGGACGAGGGGGTTACAACTTGTTACTCGGGATCGTATGTGAGTACCCTTTTGTTTTTCATGTAGCGCTTTTGCGCATGTCGCTTCTTCTCTTATGATGTATATACCACCATGTGTACTCTTTTCCCCCATTTAGGTTTAGGGGGTTTTAACGAGGCACGTGGGGTATTCTTTTTTCAATAAAAAATAGTTTATCAACATATTTATTAGAGTAAACTTCCTGATTAATTTTAGGCTTATTGTCAAAATAAGTGCCCAAATTATTATGGTTTTCCCTTTTAAGTGCCTAAACTACTTTTTGCCCATTTTAGGTGCCTAAACTACTTTTTGCCCATTTTAGGTGCCTAAACTATTTTTTCTCCTTTTTAGGTGCCCAAACTATCATTTTTTTGCCTCTTTTAAGATCAAATCGAGGCACCTATTTTGACCAAAAAATAATAGTTTAAGCACCTATTTTGGCCAAAAAAAATTCGGGCACCTATTTTGACCAAAAAATAATAGTTTGGGCATCTATTTTGACCAAAAAAATAGATCGGGCACTTAAAAGGAGCAAAAAATAGTTTAGACATCTAAAAAGGGAAAACGAGATAGTTGGAGCACCTAAAAAGGACAAAAAATAGTTTAGGCACTTAAAAGGTGAAAACATGATAGTTTAGGATCTTATTTTGGTATTAAGCCTTAATTTTATGCACTGCGTGAACGGGAGCCCAAAATTTTAAAAGGGTAAAATACTTAAATCATCACTCAACATTGCTCTATGACTATTTTGGTCACTCAACTTTAAAAATGCTCAATTTTATCACCGAATTTTAAATATTGACCTATTTTCGTCACTCCACTGTTATGACGTGGAAATAAAAAATAATAAAAATATACATTTTAACATCTCGCCCTCTTCCACTCCCTCAAACTAGTTTTCTCCTCAACTACTCAAAACCCACAAAAACAATCCCAATGTTTGAAACTCGTCGGTGTTGAATCTACACCATCCACCGTTGGATGGCTTTGGTTTTGAGATATGTCACTCTCCATTGTATAAGCTGCACTTTGACCGTTCGAATTTTCGATATGATGCCCTGGTTGATGGCGACGAACTTTGGCCGAGAGATATACTACCTCTCTTTCCTTTCTCTTTTCTTTTTTCTTTTTTGTATTTTCTAGGTTTTTCTTTATTCTTCAGCTGTTGCTGCTAATTATTGGGATACGAGGCTTAGTCTTGTCTTGGGTGAGGGTAGTAAAAGCTTGAGTGGTAGTTGAGGGGTGCCGATGGTAATGGAGTTTTTGATTTAGGGGTTGGTTGGCTCTCGATTTTTGGTGGGAAGTGATGAGTGTGGTGGTCGCAGTTAAGGGTATAGTGATGGTTGCTTGAATGAGGCACGGTTGAGAGCTCAACGGTGAAGGATGTCCGGTGGCTCATAGGTTAGTTTGAGTCATCGTTTAGGGGCAAATGGGGTGTGTGAGGAGTTGGCTTTGGTGAAAGTTTAGGATGAAATTTTTCGATTTTGTGTTGAGAGGTGGAGGTCGCTGAATGATCGACAGTTTAGGGGCAATGGATTTTGTTTGGTGGAGGTTGAGGGTGAAAGTGACATAGTGATGGACAATGGGTGTTTGGGGAATGCGTGGGGTGAGGGTGAAGGAGGGTGAGGATGAGAGTTAAATTTTAATTTTTTAATTTAAATAATTTTATTTTATTTAATGATGTGTATTAAATATATATTTTTATTATTTTTTATTTGCACATCATAACAGTGTTAGAGATTTAAAAATGGAGTGATCAAAATAGGTCACAGAGCAAAGTTGAGTGATGATTTAGGTATTTTACCCATTTTAAAATTACTCCTTTCCAAGAATTGTTTTTAATAAAGAAATAACATTCCAGCTAAAAGGTTTAATTAAAATAGCAATGGCATAATGCCAAAGAAATGCCCTAACGTTTGATTAAATAATTATTTTGGTCTATATTTTTAATCAATTTAACCACTCTTAACATTTTATTTTGGGTAACAATGGCCACTATGTGCATGAAAACTGTTAGTCAACTGACGATAAACAATTTGAAATTACTTGACAAAATGACACGTCAGAAAAAATAAGGTAATCTTCACCGAAGTTCCCTTTTGTTTGGGCTTTGTTCTGTTTTGGTCACTCGATTTGGAAAAAGATTAAAATGGTCACTTATGTTTTCGATCGTTACTGTTTTAGTCACTCGGCTGTTAATTTTCGTTAATAAAAAATGTTAATTTTAATTTTAACCTTTAAACTTTTGAAAGTTTATTTTTCTACCCTTTTACACAAAAACCATTACCCATCACCATCTTCATCTCCTATAAGCAACTCTACCACTTGACCAACACAACCGTTCACCACTAATCTCTCAGCCCACACCTACATCAAAACTTCCCCGAAATCAAACAACCCACTCATCCCTTTCACTCTTTCACCCTCCAACCTCACCACCACCATTACTTCTAACCAAAACCACAACCTCTCACCCGAACCTCCCTCATTTACACCTCCCCTAACTGAAACCACCTTAAGCCACCTTTTTGTTACCCATTCTCGACCATGGTGATTTCTCGACAAACGAAGCACCACCAGACGGATCTCAACGGTAGACGACCCTTATTCAACAAAAGGAGAGACATACTTCGGTTTTGTGAAGATCCAACGATGAACGACGTCAAATCAAATCCCTAAAACGCAAGAGGCTTCGATCTTGTTTCGAGGCATCCAAGTCCGCTCTCGGTAAGGCCATGCCGAGAAAGAAGAAGATGAGTAGAAGCTGATTCATATGGTGGCTCACTCGACCGGAGTCGACAGCGGACTGTAGTGATCCGACGTGAGAAAGATTCGAAGTGAAAGTCAATTTTTATGGATTTTGAGTAGTGTGTGTGGTTCACGATGAGGTTTTTGTTTGATAGGGGGTGAAAATAATGAACTTTTAAAAGTATGGGGGTTAAAATTAACATTAACATTTTTATTAACGGTCGGGTGACCATTTTAATCTTTTTTCAAACCGAGTGACCAAAACAGAACAAAGCCCAAACAAAAGGGACTTTCGGTGAAGATTACCCAAAAAAATATTATGTTTTTTTATTATAATTTTTTAAAAATATTTGTTTACTCATGTGTTATTCTATAAAGTTAGCATACTTGTTTACATGACACTTGCACTGTCATGTAGGTTTGATTAAATCGTCACTTTGGCCTATATTCTTTTTTTTAAGCAATGTAAGCCTCAACATTTTAATTTGGGTCAAAATGGCCCCTCTGCGCATGAAAATTGTTAGTCAACTGACGATAAACAACTTAAAATTACTTGACAGGAAACACGTCAGAAGAAAAAATATTTTATATTTTATATAATTTTAAAAATATTTTTTTGACTCGTGTGTTATTCTATAAAGTTAGCATATTTGTTTATATGACACTATTATCGATGTGTGCACATATTTGTTTATATGACACTGTTATCGATGTGTGCACTGCCATGTAGGTTTATCACGTCATTTGAAGCCATTTATTATTAGTTGACTAATAATTTTAATCCGCAAAGGGTTTATTTTGACTCAAAATAAAACATTGAGAGTTAAATTGCTTCAAAAAAATGAATACGAGCTAAAATAACTATGCAGTCAAAGATTTGGGCTATTTTTAACATTATACCAATAGCAATCAAAACTAATGAATTTGGTGTTCGTTGGAGCATGTTAGGAGCATTTTTTTTTATATTATGTCAATATTATTTCATTACATTTAAAAGTAGTCTCATCAATATTTTCAATAATTTTTTTAAAATTTTACTATAAAAATATTTTAATTAAGTTAATTTCGTTTACAACGTCATGATTTAAATCTTGACCTTACTTAATGAATATATTATAAAAATAGATTCATCCAAAATAAATAGTACTAAAACTTTCCATTGAAATCGACCATTCTGTTAGATAATTTTGAATCTTCAATTGTTTGATGAATAAATATATATATTAAAAATTCATTGTCAATAAATAAATAAATATATATATATTAAAAATAATTAAATAGTATTTTTGGCTACGAAAATTGTATATATATATATATATATTAAAACTCCTAATGTTTAATTTTGTAAAAAATATTACTTCTACTTTATTTTTCGGCAATTTTGGGTGAAAAACCCCTTTTTAATTAATATTGGGGAAAATGGCTCCCAAAAACTATTATTTGGGAAAATGACCCCCAAACTTGCCAGGTCGGCAGACCTCGCGTTATGTAGAACGCGAGGTACGAAATCTCGTTCTACAGAACGCGATGTTAGTCGACGTGGCATTGCTGTCCGTGTTAACGGTTTTACAGTACCTCGCGTTCTGCAGAACGCGAGGTCCACGAGAATTTGAAACGGCGGCTGGAATATGTCGCACTGACCTCGCGTTCTGTAGGACGCGAGGTCTGTGCATTTCCAGCCTGAACAACAAGGAAAAACAAGCGTGGGTAGGCCTGTTCGAACCCAATTTCGAGTGTGTAAATGGTATATTTTTAGCGATCATAGAGTTTGGGGTCGTAGTACTGAAAATTGTCTATCGTATGATACCAACATAGTTAATTTCCGTCAATTATACAATGATTTAAAATGGCTTCGAAAACCCTATGCCATCATATTTTTTTTGATTGAAGTTGCATTTAAAGTAATGTCGATTTTCGGTTTTTTAATCCCATTAAATTTATTGTAAATGGGGAAAAATTAAATAAACATTATAAAGTTTAATTATAATATGCAAACAAAATTATAATTCGTAAAAGAAAATTATAATACGACATTATAAAATTTAAAAATGTTTTACATAAATATTAAAAACATAAGTAGAAAACAACAAAAAAAAGACTAAAAATGCCTATGTCCACCCGTTCCGCAGTCGGGTGGATGACGCTCACGATCCGGATACCTCCTGTCTCCATCCTGTGGTGGTCCCTGGTCCCTATCATCCTGACCATCGTGCGCGATCTGCGGATCTGTGCCTGGCCCAGGCGGAGAGTAAAACAAACTACTTATAGGCGTACTGTCCACAATCGGAAACCCATACTGAGGTAGATAATCGATAAGCATAAGGTCAGTCGTGGGCGTATGGGGACGATAGGCATCAGTGGAGCCGTACTGGGGTAGAGGCATCGTCTGCTGGAAAGTCGATGGACCGCTATGCAATGGTGGGGCAGAAGATGATGCCCCTGGAGTGTCATATCGTGGTCTCGGACCGCGCTACGTTGACTGCCTCTGGGTCTACCTCTGGGTCTGCGTCTGGGTCTGCCTCTGGGACTGGCTCGCTCCCCGCTCCCGCGTGGGCGGTTTTGCGGTTGCTGGGGAAGCCCTGCTTCGCGCTCGGCCGGAGTAAGGATATGTGGCATCCCATTGTTGCTATACCGCTGGTCATAATTGAAAGTGACCGAAGGACCCCCTACCATAATTGGTTGGAGAAACTCTGGGCATCTGAGAAATCGTTGAGCCCAAAACGCTATCCAGATAACGTGGTGCTCGGCCCAGTCAATCTCCGTCTTCCCCTGACGCGTAAGATTGTGGAAGGAGTCCATATTTTGCGGAGGGTGTGGAACATTTTGGACGTACCCGAACTGTCGGAGTACCCTATCCGTAGAATGCCACACGCAAATTTAGTAGTTCAGCAGCGGCACGACGGAAATCCAGAGGTCTCGCTCTTGCACAATATCTGCTGGAGTAATGTCGCGAATCTCCTCTAAATCGTAGGGCCTCCACACGAACTAAAAAGAATGAAAAAATTTGTAACGGTTATATGCAATATTATTGGAAAAATAGTATGGAAAAAACCAAAATAATCGTTGAATTACCTTGTCCTCCGTCAAGGCATCGAATATATATCTGTATTCTTTCTGGGTGTCCGGCAGGCCGGTGTGGGATAGTGCGGTGGTCCACCTTTAAAGAATGAAAAAGATCGTTAAATAAAATAATTTAATAAAAAAATTATAGTAGATTATGTAGTACCTCCGTAGAAGCGGAAATGACAAAGGAGTGGGAACCCTAAGCTGTGGTGCCAAAGTAGGGATCCGAAGCCAAACCCAAGCCTGCAGGAATAAACAGCATCCTCCCATCGATGCTTTGGAGGCGTCAACGTTTCTGCAGAGGTCTCTGATAAGAAACGCCAAGACAGCTGACCCCCAAGATTTTAGTCCAGACTCATCTAAATTTGTCAGATGACGAAGTCACATAACGTGCACTTTTGTGCGAGTTTTGTCGGGCATTAATATCCCGCCAATAATGCGCAAGATGTGGGCTCGCGCACACCGCTGTGAAAATATAAATTAATAAACGCATCCTAATTAAAAAAATTGTAAGTTCATCCTAATTAAAAAAATTGTAAGTTCATCCTAAATATAGATTAAATATAGATTTAATAAATGCATCCAAAGAAATTAGTAACTTAATCCTAATTTGTAAATAAATATTTGTAATTTATCCTAAATATTTAATGTAGGCAACCTAAATATTTAATAAAGTATCCTAAATATTTACTGAATTCATCCTTAATATTTATAATTTATCCTAAATATTTATTAAAAAGATCCTAAATATTGTCTGAATTCATCCTAAAAAATTCATAAAGCAGCCTAATGTGCAAATAAATAATTTTAATTTAATCATAAATATAATAAAAGCATACTAAATATAATAAAAAAATACCTGAAGTGCAACTTCATCTGCATCGGGGGACGGGTTCCAAAGTTGTCCTCCAAGTACGATAGAGAAATTTTCCCTTCGTCCCACACTCCATCAGGGGGCAGCACGCCCATTTGTTCAGCAAATAGGATTGGTCAATGTGCCATCGCTATACCAGTAATAACGCTGCCATTTGTAGGCAACCCCAAAATGTAGGCAACATCCTCCAACGTAATTGTTGCCTCGCCAAATGGAAGATGAAACGTGTAAGTCTCGGGTCTCCACCGTTCTATCAGCGCGCTGATCAACGACGGTCTAACCTTCACCCCCTATATAGCGAGCTATGTGCCCAAAACCAGCGCGCTCAATCAAACGCATAACAACAGGAACGGGTGTGACGGTGATACGATTAAGGTAACATTGTAAGTTACGTTCGTATCCCTGAAAAAAAATAAAATAAAATAGTTAGTAAAAATAAAAGAATATAATTTAATTAAAAAATTTAGAAAATAAAAGGGAAAAAAATAATACCTCTGGACTGTTTCGCCAATATTCACTGTAGTGACTCGCTTGGTTGCGTAGCAAGGACTCCTCCATGTGATCGAACGATATATAAAAATTTAGAAAATTTCTATAGAACTCGCGTTTTGTGGAGGTTTTTTAAAAAAAAAACCTACAATTTATAGAAGACCTCGCGTCGTTTGGGATGCGAGGTTTATGAACCTCGCGTTCTGTAGAACGCGAGGTTCATTGAAAAGGCGCGTCAATGAACAGACGCGTGAACTGAACGGTCAGAAGGGACCTCGCGTCCTATATAACGTGAGGTTCTAAAGAACTCGCGTTCTACAGGACGCGAGGTCGTGGGGTTTTTTAAATTAGAGTTTTTAAAGCGGGAAACTCATTTAATATTTAATATTACAATTTTTATTTATAATAATAACAATAAAAATTATAATTATAATTATAATTAAAATAATAATAATATTAATAATCTAATAATAACAACAATAATAATAAATGATACTAACAATAAAAATTATTAGTATGATAGTAATAATAATAACAGTAATAATAAGAACAATAATAATAATAACAATAATGAATCATACTAAATACGCGTTATGTTTTCAGTAGTAACTAAAAATAACGATATGGCGCAATATTTTGGAAGTTAAATTAAAACAAAACTTCAAAAATACGTGCTATGTTGCCATTAGTAGCTGCAAGCGAAAACTGCGTACGTGAATACAGAAAAAAAATTCTGTGGGTGCTCCTTGCCTCTCCAAGAGTTTGCTATTTATAGAGGGAGGTGAATATGATGACGTGGCAACCTCGCGTTCTGTAGGACGCGAGGTCACTCTTACCTCGCGTTGTACAGAATGCGAGGTCTATGAGATGTTTGTATATATATATATATATATATATATATATATATGCACGGAGATGAATTTTTGTACGCAGTTAAGTTTAGTTTAGGTCAGTTGAATATGAGTTCGTGTAATACTGCATTTTTTCCGTTGCAATTTTTATGTCCGAAATATTGTTCATTTATGATAGTTGGAGTTCACTTAAAGATTTGTGTTCTGCGGGGGTACATACCTTAATATTTACCGACATATCGCAATATTTTGGAGGTTGTATGCTGCAGTAGTGGCTTCAATGGCAGCTTCTGTAGGCGCCGTCGAGAGGATCCCCGGCTACAGTTTTGAAAAGAAAGGACTTTTAGGAAGCGGGGACGGATTCAGATCGACATTCTGCCGTGGCAGCCAACATTTTCAGATGCGGCGGGTGTCGATTACATTTGTTAATGTGGACCAAAGCTGCTACCATTTCAGAAGAAATCTGGATTTCGCTCTCTGCTTCTTTCAGTCGGGACCTCCGATCAAATTTGCCCGCCGGAGCTGCTGAATATATTGTTTCGAATTATATAGATAATTTATGTAGTTGTCTCAATTTACTTATTAAAGAATACATGTTGAAAGTTTTGTTAAATGAAATGCGACTTAAATTTACTTATGTGGTGTTTTTCCTTTCTATAAATACCCACGAATTCCACCATCATTTACTCATTCCAAATTCTCTCTAAACACCCAATCCTTGCTCACCTTATGGCAAAATTTAAGGCAACATTTTATTTTCTCGATAATTATTTTGAGTCAACAATCACCGGAAAAATGTCACTGAAAGATTTAATACAGTTGACAACAATCGAGGTTAGTAAACACACCGACAAACAAATTTCTTCCATGGAATGTCGAATCCCAACACCGTCAGCTAATGAAACGCACTACGTTATGAAGCTTACGAACGAAACAGACGTTCGTAACATGTATGACCGGCTCAATTTCGTCGGAGCTAGAGACGTCGATTTCAATGTTAAGTTTGTCAACGCCGGCGAAGGTAGTACGTCTGCACCCATAGAACCTGCTCCGAACACTGAACACGCACCGTCTTCACCGGATGTTGATGCGGCTGTGGAGGAGCTGCAACTCTTTATGTACAGGCGTAGACAAAGAAAACAACAGATGATCGAAGAACTAAACCTAAGTTCAGACGTGTCCACTGACTACGATGATTCGGATTAACCATTGACTTATGAAATTATCTTCCAATTATGTTATATGACGTCTTATTTCATCTTTTATTAATGTTAAACGGACTTCAAGTTATGTAAAACTACTAGTACTCAATTACATTATGGGCACCAGTAGTAGTAGTATTCAATTACCAGACTACAATTGTCTCAAATTCTCGAACATGTTCTCAATTACACAAACAAACAAATAGTAAATAGTACGGTTATTATAACTTCTGACGGAATATCTGAAACAAAGCAATTAAAGTGACCTCGCGTTCTATAGAACGCGATGTTCTAAAGATATCGCGTTGTATAGAACGCGAGGTACTAATATCGCGTTCTACAGAACGCGAGGTACTGGTTAACCCTGCCTCCCATCAAATCTATCCCTTACTTGTCGAAAGTTAGGGGACTGCCTCCCAGGCACACGCCATTCCTGACTTGTTCATCATTTACCTGCTTATCGGTTTTAGTTAATGGACAAGCAAAGTTACCTCTCTGAACCATTATTTGCCTTACACAACCAGATTCTCCTGGATTGCAAGGGCCAATAATTTTGCCTATATATGAAGAAGAACCATAAAACGAAAATATAAGTTTCAATTGGCAATCAATTCCTAGAATTTTCTAAGTATCAAAATTTCAAAAGTTTTTCATAAAATATTCAAATGGCCGGACGAGGCGTTACTACGCAAGTTTACTACGATGGGCAAATATTCGAGGGTACCGAACTCGGCGTCCTTTTTCATTGCGAAGATCCGGTAACGATAAAGCTTCCGAGGAGATTATCGTTCAAGAAGTTGGTCAAGGAACTGGAGGCAAAAGTTCCTCATTTCGATAATCATCGTTTGTCCGACGTGAAGTATAGGGTGCCAATATCTATAGACCCTTTAGAGTACTCTGTATGCCAAATTGCGGAAAATGCTGATGTGCAAATGATGATGGAAGCCCACTTCGAGTATTCAATTGGGGGGCCCCTCGAGCTATATGTATCGTTCTCCGAGTCTAATCCAGTTGTCGAAATACCAAGCTGGGGCCGGGCGAATTTCGACTTCGATCCGAATGCCAACGTTGATAGCCCGACCGCAGGTCTACGACGTGATTTTGGCCTACTCTGTCGAGACAACGAAGTTGGTGCATCGTCATCTGCTCCTCCAAGGCAGTCCTGCGTAGCTAGTATCGGGTTCGACCTAAACCAACCCCCAAACGATGAATTCGATGCACCAACAAATGCATCGTACAGTCCATACAATCCTTATAGTTTTGGGGGGGAGGGAATGTCGGCTCCTTACGTTACGCACGACCATGAAGCATCATATGGCCGGCACTCAATGTATGTCCCTGGCACCGACTACAGTCAACCATCTATGGGGAGACATTCTTCTTTTGGGGGTGAGGGAGCGTCGTCTTCTTACGCTATGCACGACCATGATTCCTCATATGGACGACACTCAACGTATGTCCCAAGCACGGAGTACGTTCTGTAACACCCCCTTCCCGGCCTGGTAGAGAACCGGGTCAGAGAGCGCTACCGGAAAACATAACGGAGATCGGAGACATAAATCTTTTAGTGACATAACATATTAGAGATCAGAACTTATTCCAAAGTTCAAAAAAATCATTTCGGATTATTTTATTAATCTCTTTTAAGACTTAACACTTAACTTATTAACAACTTATTTGAATTGGGGTCAATTTTAAACTTTTTCAAACTCAGGGACTAATTTGTAATTTTTACAAATTGGGGGTCCTTATCTGAAATTCGTGATATTATACTGAAATTAAACTTACTAGTTATTAGCCTGTAAAATCTCATTACTAACGGAGGTCATTTACCTATCTGTTTAGACTAGGTAATGTTCAGTGACTATTTTGTAAAGTATTCAGATATATTTCCTTTTGAATTATCTTACTAAAATTCTTTACATATTTCAATGAGCCTAACAACTCACAAAAATCATAAAGTCCTTTAATCAATGTTTTACTACCAATTATGTCAATTTTATTACTAACTTAATAGTCTATATAGCTTTAAAACCTTATATAAAACATAGGCAAAATTTTACAATAGTAGGCCCACAAGATTAGTATAATTACTTTAACTACTTTGCCACCATACTAGGAGTTCATAAAGACAAAACACATTACTCTTTAATTGTAGTGACTTGCCAACCTTCCAACTAATCCCGATCTCGATCTATTACTTTCCTTAACCTGAAATGTTATGCAATGAATGCATTAGACTTACATAGTCTAAGTGAGGTAGCCAATGACAATGAATGAACATATTATGTCATGTAGCATGCTTTCAAAAATGATCATAATGCTAATTATGCAATAACATGACATGCTTCATATTTATAACAACCATAATATCATATCATGAATCATAAATGAGCCGTAGTTCTGAGTCGTAGCTCCATATCATGTAGCATTTCATAGTCATATTCGAACATATCAAAGTAATGCAAGACACTTACCAAATTTGTCATTCGAGCATAGTTACTCTACATGAGCCCTTAACAAATGCAACATAAACATCATAATTTTATGTTCCTTCATACAACAAGTGTCGATCAAAACATTATCATATACAACAACAAGCATCATTTAAAAGCATCAGCATATACAAAACAAGTAGGCATATCAATTTCATTTCATTGGTACTTATCATTTAAGTACTTATCTTTCAAGTCATGTAACTTTTAAATATTTTGCCTTGGATGATTAATGAACAAGGTAATCGAGTCTTCATGTAACATGTAACATTAGATACTCAAAGTATCTAGTTCTCATTTCAACTTATAACAGAGGATGCATAGGCATCAATGGTGACTTACCACCATTCAATTATCAAGGTGACTAACCACCTTATCAGGTTTATAGGTGATTAACCACCATCCTGTAACAAAGATCAGAGGAGCTCAACGACTCTAAGGCATGCCCTTCTACCTATAGACACTAATCAAACCAAGGACTTTACTTATCTTTCTTTATTAACAAGATCATTCACTTGCCAATCATTCATAATTTCAAAGGCGTTTAACCATTTCAATAGGCATACACATATAATCAATCAAGCATCATGGTAACATAAAATTCCAGCAAGCACATGAGATCATTTTCATTTTGTAATCATCAAAAACCAGTAACAAAGCTTATCATTTAGTCTCATTTCACATAGCTCAAGCAATCAACACATCATAGCAACTAATCATATTTATGCTAAGCATGCTTATCTAACAAGCAATATATAACATATCAATATTCTTGCCTTTAATTCTTCTTCCTTATCATTTTAATTTTATCAATCATTATTAAATTCATTTCATGATTTCTTCATGTTATCTAATAATAATAAAAAATAACAAGGTTAGGATACTAATCCTAACACTTTAAACAAAACTACACTCACATATCAGAACATAAAAACAAAGATCGGAATGACTCCATGTCACCCGAGAAAAATGCATCTACACTCACATATCAGGACATAAAAAAAACAATGATCGGAATGACACCGCGTCACCCGAGACAAATGCATCCACACTCACATATAAAAAACAATGATCGGAATGACACCGCGTCACCCGAGACAAATGCATCCACACTCACATATCAGAACATAAAAACAATGATCGGAATGACACCGCGTCACCCGAGACAAATGCATCCACACTCACCTCAATCCAAGTTTAGAGACATTTTCCTTATTCTCCAACTTTGTGGTTTCCTTCATTTCTACTCTTTTCTAACCAAACATTAAAGAAATATATCATTTAGTACATTAGGCAGCTTGCATTGTCCTCAAAGAAATATTTATATAAAATGTTCTATAACTCAAAATCTGATTTCGTTTGTTTTAAACGAAACTAGACTGAATAACATTTTAAACCATATAAATTATAGCTTTTAATTCCTCTTATACAATTTATAATGAATTTCTAAAGTCGCTGTTGATGCAGATTTAGGGGCAAACTGTTACCCTGTTTTTATGACATTTACTTACTCAAAAGTTCATATCTTTTTACTCACAACTCCAAATAAGGATTTATTTACCATTATAGAAAGCTTATAAACACACCTTTACAACCATGTATGGCACATAATTTTATCATTTCTCTATCAATACAGTTTATTACTTGAACATAGGGCATTTTTAGAAACCTAATCTGCCTATTCTTAATTTATGACTTTAGTGCATTTATAACCTATGTTTCACTACACCATTAATCTTGAGATTTTAACCACATTTACCTTCACATATTAACATAATAATTATGTTCCAGAAACCATGAAAACGGGGCATATAAGTCCTCAAATTATCAATTCTTACAAACTAGTCCATTTTAATTTTCTATGTGTTCTAATGATATTTAAACTATCAATTGATATATAATTCAAACTAAATTATTTATTTTTCATTTCTACAATACCTCCCCTGTTTTCAATAAATTTTCCAGAATTTATTGGCATCAATTAAACCTTTAAACATTTTCGAATTTCACAATTTAGCCCAGCAGATTTCAAATTCATTCAGTTTCAGTCCAGTAACTTCTAACAACAATTCAGAGACCTATACTTAACATTTTTTAGCAAATCATACCTCTATTCCATGTAAAATTTTGTCCTCTACAACGTTTTAGAAGAACACGTTTTTCAGAAATGACTCTAACATGACCAAAAATGCAGTTTTCTACAGGACAGTTTACAAATCCGAATTCCTTTTACCCTTATCATTTACTAACCTTTAATTAATCCAATTTCATGCTTAATATATATTCTAACATTAAATTAAAGGTAGTTGAGACTCTAATTTCAACTCTAATTTGTTTCACTCACCTTGATAGACCGGTACTTTATTTTTATTTCTTGAGCTCGATGGTTGTTCTGAATCGACCTTGTGTACTATGATAATTAATAAAAACCAATAAGACAATATCGAATAAATATAAAAATATTAAGTAGATTCGATACCGAAACTTAGATCAACAAAGGATTTGAGCTTACCCCGACATCGACATAGATTCGATATTACTATATCGAATTTATCGGACCACCAACCTAATTCTGAACTCGATCCCACCTAATTACCGTTTCTTCACTGACTTGCGCACCATCACTCACAAATATATTCGACTCCTTTGATTCCATAAATTGAAGAACAATGCCCCCTATTTATAGTCAAATATGGCCGTTCACTCCCCTTTTTTTTTATTCATTTCCATTATTAGTGGTATATCCACTATATGCATTATTTTGCCACCTTTCATTCCACCAAATCCTTATCCCTTCTTTCACGTGGCATTTGCCCTTAAATTGGACAACATTTGTGGCAATTTGCCACTTTTGCTTTCTTATCTTCAATTGCTTTCCATTTTTCAATTGAGTTTGTGGAGTGGTTAGCCGTCCACTTCACTTTATGTCTTTATTTTTAATAATAATAATAAACTATCATAATTTACCCCAAATAATATTTATTAGTTCAGATAAGATCGAATAAATTATTCAATCAATAAAAATATTCGGTCACCGGAATTTAATTCCGACTAGACCGGTTTTTGGGATGTGACACGTTCAACCATCTATGGGAATACATTCTTCTTATGGTGATCTTGATTTTGGTCTTGGAAATGAGGTTCGTGAGCGATCTCGTGAGAGGTCTCCCGCTCATCGACCCCAATCCTCGCCTCGAAGGGTAGTGATTCCAGAAGCTCTACTATTCCAGCTCCCGGAGGATGCTTCTGACGAAGAACCGATTAGAGAACCCGGGCCAGACGGAGACGAGCTGAGGTCATTCTATCCCGAACCAGAAGACTTGACAGAGTTACCAGAAGACCCAGAAGACACTGTCGTTCCACCACCAGATTTGGACGAAGAACCGACTGCCACAAACTTTCCTGTAAACGCAAGACCAATTTCTATGTTCCAGCCACCATCCCACTTCACAACGGTTGATATGGATGCAATGGACGTCCCTGATTTTCCCCATGACGACACAATAGATGGCCGAGTCCACCGTTCTGATGGTGAACTAAGAATTGGTATGGCGTTCTCGAACAAGGAAATTGCGGTGGCGGCAGTTAAGCAGTACAACCTTCGTCATAATGTTGAGACGACGGTGAAGAAAACTCAAGCCAAATACTACAAGGCTCACTGCGTCCAAAAGGATCAAGGCTGTAAATGGAAAATCTGTATAATAGAGTTGAAGAGGGCAGGCAACCGTTGGAAAATAACAAAACTTGAGGGGCCCCATACATGCACCGTTGCTAGCCTCAACCAGGATCACAAGAACCTGGATGCAAAGTTCCTCGCGGACATCTTTTCCACACTGGTGAAAACAAATCCCACTGTGTCGGTCCCCACATGTCAGGCTGCAGCTCTAGCTATCACCGGCTTCCGTCCAGGTTATTGGAAAGCATGGTATGCAAGGAAAAAGGCCAAAGAGGAATTGTATGGCCGGTGGGAGGAATCTTACAAAGAGTTGCGCCCGTGGCTTAATCTCCTGCAGAAACACATCCCCAGAATGGTTGTCAAACTTGATACGGTTCTGGCATACGAAAATGATCGTGTCGTCCGAGGTGTTTGTCAATTCCACCGGTTATTTTGGACTTTCCCCCAGTGCATCAACGCATTCAAGCACTGCAAACTGATGGTCCAAATCGACGGCACATGGTTGTACGGAAGATATACACAGATCCTACTTCTAGCTATAGCACAGGACGGCAATCGCAAATGCGTTCATGTTGCATTCGCAATCGTTCCGAATGAGGATTTGGAGTCTTGGACGTTCTTCCTTAAGAACCTACGAAAATATGTCCTTGATTATGTAATACGAAGAAGAAGGGATGAAGGGGTGTGTGTTATTTCTGACAGAGGCACAGCGCTGCTATGGGCGATACAAAATTTGGGTGACTATTGGAAGTCTCCATACATTCACCACTGTTTCTGCTTGCGGCACATAGCCGCAAACTACCTGCTGCAATACAAGAACCGTGATGAACGTCAAATGGTGCTCGATATGGGTACGTCCTTATGTCATTTTCATTTACTATATTATTTCTTACTCCCTTTTATTATTTCTTACTCCCATAACTATTCAACTGTCATCCCTTAGGCAACTCGCACTACAAACAAGAGGTGGCTGACCTGCTCGAGGAACTGAGAGCGAGAAACAAAAAAGGCGCAGAATACCTTGAAAAAGTCCCAAAGGAAAAATGGCTTCGATCGTATGACGAGGGTAGACGTTATGGTCACATGACAACGAACTTGGCTGAGGTAGTGAACTCATCACTGAAGGGAGTTCGGCAGTTGCCTATCACTTCCATTGTCAAAGCGACCTATTATCGATTAGCTACCCTTTTTGCAACCTTGGGCAGGCAAGCAACTGAGTACATGGCAGGTGGACACAAAGTCCATCCAGATTTCCGCACAAGATTGCATATTCAATTGGGCCAATCAAGACAGATGCAAGCAACTCTCTTCTCGCGAGAAGGACACTTGTTTCGTGTTGCGGAATTTTCCAGGCGGTTGGAAGGCATTCAGCACAACGCTTACGTGGTAGATCTGAGGGAAAAAACCTGCGAGTGCGGAATTTTCCAAACTTTCAAATACTTGTGCGCACACGCCATTGCTGTTTGCACTAACCAACGAATAGAATACATGCATATGGTTGATCCAGTATACTTACTCAAAATGGTGCTTAAGGTTTACGAAAAAGAGTTTCCTCCAATCGGAAATGAGGTTGATCCGAATACTGTGGACACTGAACCGATCATACGCCCAGATCCAGCACTACTACGAGCCAAAGGACGTCCACCTTCTACAAGAATATACTGTGCCGAGGATTTGGTCGAACATCGAGAGAAAACCGGACAAAAGAAGCATTGTTCTATATGTCGAAATACTGGGCACACAGCTCCTAAGTGTCCTAATCGCTCAGCCCCTCGTATTAATTAATTATTTTTAATTTGTATATGTGAGTTCGCACATGACAATCTAATCAATAAAGTCAGTCCACTTCGATTTATACAATCCGTCATCTTATATTTTCAATCATTCAAAAAAATATGTTATGATAGTGTTTTCGAATCAACTTTAAATCAGCGTACAATGGACGAAAATTGACCGTGTCAGTGTCATACGATAGAGAATTTCCAGTACTACAACCCCAAACTCGATGTTAGCTAAAAATTTAAAATTTATACGTATGAAATTCTGCTCGAACATGCCTATCGACATTTGTTGAAATGCAACTTCATTCAAAAAAATATGCTATCATAGGGTTTTCGAATCCATTTTAAACCATTGTAGAATGGACGGAAATTAACCATTTTGGTATCATACGATACACAATTTCCAGTACTACGACCCCAAACTCGATGATCGCTAAAAATATACCATTTACACGCTCGAAATTGGGTTCGAATACGCCTACCAACGCTTGTTTTTCCTTGTTGTTCAGGCTGAAAATGCACAGACCCCAAACCGTTAACACGGACAGCAATGCCACGTCGACTAACATCGCGTTCTGCAGAACGCGATTTCGTACCTTGCGTTCTACATAATGCGAGGTCTGCCGACCTGGCAAGTTTGGGGGTCATTTTACCAAATAATAGTTTTTGGGAGCCATTTATCCCAATATTAATTAAAAAGGAGGTTTTCACCCAAAATTGCCTTATTTTTCGTTACAAACAAATGCATGTAATACTTTAAGAATGTATTACATGACACACAATATATATAATAAATTTTAAAAACTTCAAAGTTTCCTTTAATATCTCCCCCAAAAAAGAGAACAACCCAGAAAACTAGGCTTCGTTTGGTTCTAGAAAACATTTTCTATTTTCGTTTTTCATTTTCATTTTCAGAAAATAGTTTTCATTTCCTGTTTTTTAAATATTAGAAAACATGTTTGGTTAATAGAAATGAAAAGTTATTTTCAAAAATGAAAATAGTGAAAATGTGTTTGGTATCTAGTTTTTCAAAATAAGAAGACTTAAAGGTCAAATTAGCTCTTAACGAAAAATAAAAAAATTAGTTAAGCCCTTGTGAATTTTTTACTCAATTTAGCCATCATAATTCAAATTGCAATCAATCAGACCCTCATAATTTAAATCGCGATCAATTTAACCCTCTCATCATGTTGACTGTTAACTTACAAACAATCATTAAGATAATGACACGTAGTACACCTGAAAATATTTAAAAAATTAAAAAAAAAACATATTTAAAATTAACCCCTCCACAACTACCCAACTTAAAATAGTTTGCTACTTAATTCCCCTCCACAACTACCGTTCTCACTTTGATCCATTGAAACGCTATGGAGTTTGCATGGGTTGGATCTGACATCTCCAGGTTTCAACATCCATTTTCTTCTTAAAACACGTAGTTTGTTAATGATTGTTTGTTTCCTACGAATTAGTAAAATCTCAATGAAAAACTTGATTGGCATGGATTGGAGGAAGATTAGATAGATAATCTACCATCTATGCTAGTTCTCACAGTAATGATAATAATGCACTTTGAGAATTGAATTAAAAAATTCAATAAAAATCAAATTGAAAAATAAATCAAAACTATGACCGTTTTGAAATAAAAAATCAGTAAATGCCAAATTAGAAAATATTTTTAAAATCTTATGTTTTTTAGAATTTTTAAATATTTTTTAGATTTTTTACGGTTTAATGACGTAACACTTTCAGAGTGTGCCACGCATTATCATTTATTGATTTTTAGTGAGTTAATGGTCAAAATTTGGGCAACCATTACGAAAGGACTAAATTGAGTGTGTTTTGACTAATGAGAGTTAAATTGGGTGCAAAAAATCAAAAATAGATTAATTGATTTTTTTCGTTGAGGACTAATTTGATCTTTAAGCCAAATAAAAATAAACAAATAATTACTTATTAAATAATTAAATTAAAGTATAATTATTAAAAATATTATTATAATAAAAATAAAATGTGATTAAATAAACCAAAGTTCTAAAATTGGCATTAGAATGATTCGAACCCGAGTTAAATAGAGTGAAAATTCAAAAACCCTTGTTTTCATGTTTTCCATTTTTCTAAAACATTTTCAATGAAAATAGTGAAAACATCTTTTTTATGTTTTCAAAATTTCACTCATTTTTGTTTTCATTTTTAAAAATTCATTTTCAATTTTTGCAACCAAACATGTTTTCTTCAACATTTTCTATTTTCCAAGAAAATAAAAATAAAAATGCCTTATATTTTCTGGAACCAAACGCACCCCTAATTTCTCAATCCAGTAAATATTCAAATATTTATTTTATTTTATTTTATTGGATTTTCACATTTTAATATATTTTGTGCATGAAAACCATAAAATTCTTAAAATATAAAAAATAGAAATTTCTCAAATAAATCTAAATCACAAATTCTTAAAAAAAAAATTATAGTTTCTTTTTTTACATTTTTAAAATGCTCTTTCATTTTTAATTTTATGTATTCTTTAAAATAATTATTATACTTAAAAAATAAAAATGAACAACCTTCATATTTAAAAATTTTGAGAATAGTAAGATTTTCAGTAATTTTAAAAAATATATATATATGAATATTTAAGTACCAAAGTAAAATAAAATATAATTTTAAGAATAAAAATATTATCAAATTCTATTAAAAAAACTCCAATTTATGCCATAGATATTTTATAGTTTATGTCCTACCAAAATGAAAACACCATTTTTCAAAGTGAATATGACCTTTTAGTTGACTCAATGATTTATTATTTATTTGGTGTTTGCTTTTCCTTTTCCCGGGAAAATACGAAGCAAAATCTTAATTATTGCTTCAAAAGGTGTCCTTCGCTTGGTCGAAGTTGTGTTTGGATCGATCCTGAAATTTATTTTATCATTCAACAACAATAAAATTATAAATTTTAATATACTAATATAGTTGGTGTAATATGGTACCCTTTTTAAAATAGTTTGAATAAAATATTGATGACAAAAAAATTATATTTTTTTTATATTCTGACGTGGAGTATGATATATTTATCTCTGGGACGAATGCAAGAATTTATGTTACAAAAAAACTTATAAATTTTTAAGGAACGAACTTATAAAATTTTAGGGGGTGAAAATAGATTTTCAACGGAAATATATATATATATATTTAAAAAATAAGTCATACGAATTTCCAATCTGTAGGAGGCGACCGCCCCCTCCAGTCTCTCGGTCCATCACTGCTTCTCTCCAAACAGTCGAGAGTTGATGATCGAGTATAGAAAGTTTTACTTGTTTTTTGAATAGTCTCAAGGCGATTATAAGATAATATTTGTTCATATATATTCTTAACCATTGTCAATGTACATACATCTTGCAGACAAAGCGATTTGAATCAGAGTCTCCTATGATAAACATCATCAATTTTTCTACTGAGATCACTTGTTGATTTCAGAAAGTTCTACTTATTTGAATCAATATGATTGTGTAAACTTAAATTTTATACTAAGAACGTACACAATGTGTAATAAGAAATATGAACTTTGATTTTATATGATATATATATATATATATATAACTTTTATATTGATTCAATTCTACATTTAAACTTTAATTTTGACCCAGTTACGCACGTTTAGGAAAAAATATATATTTAACCAAACTAAATTTTCATTTATATAATGATACAAATCAAATTTTATATATTGAAATAAATATTTAATCAAAGCTTATATATACTCTTAAAATTTATCCGGGAAAAAAATAAAAAAAATAGCTTGAATAATGCAATTTGATAGTTGTAATTAAGGGTGAGCAAAACTCGTCCGAATTAAATTTTATTATTTTTATTATATTTGATTCTATTCAATTTTGTAAACTCGACTCAAAAAAATTTAAACAAAGTTTGAGTTATAAAATATTAATTTAAATAACACAGAAATTTGAATGAACATCATTTTTTACAATTTAATCTCTCAACCTTTTATTTTATTCAATTTAGTTATTTGACTGCAATTCTTTATAAATATTTCCTTTTTTATCAATCCATGAACTTTTTAATACCCTCATCAATATTTTTCCTCAAAATTCATATAAAAAATAGTAGTATGAATATATATTACATAATTTTAGGTAATATTTGATTTATTAAACAATATTACAAATCTTATTGTGAAAAATATAAAGATATATATATATATATATTATACATTGTTATAAAAATCATTTAAATTAGAATCAATAAGTACTGTGATACTTTAAAATTTTACAATTAAATTTGAACATAAACTTAACAATTCAATTCGATTAAAAATTTAAATAATTTTTGAGTGATTAAATACTTATATTTAGTTGCAACAATAAAGAGGGAAGAGAGTGAAGGGAAAAAGTTAGCTAAGGGAAACAAACAAACAAAAAATAAAAGTTGAGAAAAACAACAACAATAATAAAAGGGCAAATACTGCAAGAGCAGAGCAATGCTATTGCTATCCCCATCATATCAATATCATCTTGGATTCCACACACATTTTATTTATTTTAAATTTGATTTCATGTCCGCAGAGAGTGGTTTAATAATGCCACGTGGGTCCCTAATTTAAGCTTTTGTATTTTTAATATTTTACTTAACTTAAATTAGTTTTATGGAGTAGTAGTTTGAATATGCAACATATAAAATATTGCAAACCAATTATATTAATTTAATAAATTCAAAGTATATTATTTTACTCGTACGTTTGTTATTTATTTTTAATTTTACTTTTGTTTATAACTTCAAAATATATATAACAATTAACATATTTTCTTTTGTTCGATGCAATTAGCACATTTTTAAATTTATTATATAATGAATTTATGTTACTTTTTTTTCTCTACCTCTTTTATTTTTTCTAAAGCGATTATAAATTTTTTAAAATTTAAAGTTTATTTTTATTTTTTTGTCGTCAGCAGCCGTTGGCCGTTTTGCTGGTTATATATATATATATATATATATATATATATATATATAAGTTTCATCATTTGTCGATGAATTTTTTAGTTTCATATTTTTTCTTTTTTACTTTGTCGAGATTTCTACCATATCTGCTTCTTTGGCAGTTCTTTCGCCCGTCTTTATGGCCGTTCTTTTGTCTGCTTGTATGGCAGTTTCTTTATCTGTTTTTATGACAGTTTCAATCTATCTTTTGATAGTTTAGAGTTCGGGTGACGAATATCATCGAACTTTTTTTGTCACCGAATGAAGGCCGAACACTTCATGTTATGATTCCTTTTTTGTAGTAGAGCCGGTATGTCAAGAACGAGTAGCGAAAGAATTATGCTATCTTCAAAGAGCACTCAAGGCAAAGTAATAGTTTTCTGAATTTAATTTCAGAAGTTTCTTTTGAAGGTGTTAGGTTTGATTTTTTAATATCTTTTACACCGTTAAGTTTTTCTGCATTGTTTATTTTGTACTGAACTTTCATTGTTTACGGTGTGATTCATTTGTAATTCTTTCACCATTGGATATAATTTATTTTAAAAAATATTATATATAAATAAACTTGAAATTTGTTTTAATTCTGACATAGAAAAATAAAAGGTGAAAAGACAAGTGGGTAAATGTTTTGTTGTTGGGGTTTGGAGAGGTTCGCCTCCCCTTTGCCGACACCCTTTACTTCAGCCCCACACCACTCCCCCTCAATTATCTTGTTTAATATATTACCTCCTATAAAGGAAAAATTCGCATAATTATTGTATTTAGTTTATTGGTAAATTGATCTAAATAAATATTAAAATTATATAATAAATGTGATTATTTTAATTTAGTAGATGAGAACTGTGTAATAAAATAAGCAAAATAATATCATAAAAATAGACGAAATAATGTCATAAAAACAAACAAAAAATACAATAAGATGTGAGAAAATAAAAATAAAAAATAAATAAATTTATATTTAAAACTAAAAATAAACACAAAAGGCTCATCCCCTTGCGTCCTGGTGGCAAAGGTAGTTGTTCATCATCCCTTGGGACCCGGGTTTGAGCACCAATAATGCATGTTGTGTGTGTCGTCGTCTTTGAAAAGGCTAAGAAAGTTGAACATATGCTACCCTTGCATCACACTAGCATATTAAAAAAAACACAAAAAAAAATTAAAAAAAAAATCAATCAATGATATAAAACCCGCTGTCGAAAATGACACTATTAAAAAACACTAGAGAAAAACTTCTTAGTTTAACATTGTTTTTAAAAACATTTAAACTGTAATTATAATATATAATTATGTGTAATTATTTAATGCATCGTTAATATATAATTTTTTTACAAGCAAACTTTTAAAGCTTTCACATATTCTTTTTAAGTCTTCTGAATTTTACTATTGAATTTTAAACTCTAAAATATAGACATCAAATTTATTCTTAAACTTTTAGATCAAAAAAATTTATTCTTAAACTTTAAAAACTAACTACAAACACTAAAATGTTAAGTTTTAACTTTAATATTTAATCTCAAAAAACGCATGTAGAAAATAAAATTTTCTCCTTAAATACATAGAATATTTTCCTTATAATTATATAGTTTCAAACTTTATCCAGTTTCCAATGTTATCGTCTTCTCTATTATATCTCGATCAACGTAGCTAACCAACTGCACGTCTGCACCTAGACTTTCCAGCATGAACTTGGGCAATAAAAGAACTTAAATAATTGGTTTACACCCCCAACAACTCTGATATGACTTGATAAACCAAAATAATAATTAACAATTAACACAACATAAACAAATAAACACCACAATATAATACAAAATATACTATGTTGATATATAGTTTTTTTATCCAAAAGTTGATATATAGTTTAGGGTTATATTTTAATACACAAGTTATTACACAACACTTTTATAAAATTTAAATTTTAAATATTAAAACCTAATATCCTAACACCTAAACTTAAACTCTAAACTCTAACCATAAACTTCAAATTTTACACCCTACACACTAAATCTCTAAACTCTAACCTAAAATCCTAAACCCTAAAAATAAAAGGCTTGTATAAATTAACACAAACTTATGTATCAAAATATTTTCCTATAGTTTAAGTTATTAATATATCATAATGTATATAAATATACGATGAGAATTTATCTGTGGTTAAAGACAAAATTCACTCCTACTAATATAGTAATATATGTGTGTATATATATGATTTAATTTATATAATATAAATTTAAAATTCTTACACGTTTCTTATTGACAAATCAAATGATTTTAATGGCGGGAATTAAAACTTTTAAATTAAAGACTTCAATTATTTTTCTATAAAAACCTTTTTATTTTATACTACTCCTCAACCATCGATTTTTACTAATCCAGCAATTCAGAACCGTATAAAACTTTAAAATTTTATATTACGTTAATATTTTTTATTAAATAGAGAAGTATTACATTTTCAAGACAAATGTCAAGATTTAAACTCATACAAGACGAGACAACATAAGCATCCTTAATCACTCGACCAATTAGTGGATCTTAATGTATCACTATGAATAGATCTTTAACTCTATATATATTGTTTTAATTCATAGGGTTTTGGGGTTCATCATGGAGTCCATTAGCAATTTAAATAGATCAAGACCCAAGGAGAAATGCCTAAATTTGAGTATTTTATGTGATGCTTTTTAGTAACGATAAGATAATGCAATTGAGGTTGATAAGCCCTATAAAGGAATTAATTGAATAACACCTAGAGATGCTGTGCACATCCTCAGTTTTTCATTACTTTAATTCCAAATGTCTATTAGCCACCTTGGAATGTGGTCAAAGTCAGAATTCGAGTTTAATAAACTCAAATTAACTTAAACGTCTTGATACATTTTTAAAAAACAATTGCTGTTGGTATTTGTCACATGCAAACGAATTTTAAAAATGGTAAAAAAAAATTATTAGATAAATGATTAAATAAGAATTATTGTCCATGATCGAAATAACAATAATAAGTTGGGACTAGTGGCGCAATTATATGATATTCGCACGCATAGATAACGCTAGATATTGCTCTTTAGCCATTAAATTGCTGAATGGAGGCCCGTTTCTTGAGATTTTGGTGGTCCTAAGATGAATTTAAAAATTAGGCATTTATTAATAACTATCGAAAAAAATTAATTTTAAAATTAGGCCTTTTATAATAAACATTACTAAAAATAGTTTCTAATAACAAGTATGGAAAAAAGTTAAATTTTAAGAGTATGTCTCTAACAATAAATATTGGGAAATTTAGGCTATAAATTTATTAGAAAAAATTGGACCCTTAGTAAAAAATATTTGAAAAAAAAATGAATTTTAGGAGTAGGCCTCTAATAACAACATTGTGAAAAAATTGGACCCCTAATATTAAACTTTAAGACTATGTCTCTAATAACAAGTATTAGAAAAAATAAGGACTCTAATAACAAGTATTGGAAAAATAATGAAATTTAAGAGTATGCCCCTAAAAACAAATGTTAGAAAAAAATACACCCTAATAACAAGTATTGGAAAAAAATTAGACCTCTAATAACAAATATTGAGAAAAATAAATTTTAATAATAAACCCCTAATAACAAATATTGAAAACAATTGGGGCTCTAATAACAAGTATTAAAAAATGGATATCTGATAACAAGTATTAGAAAAAATTGGACCCCTAATAACAAATATTGAAAAAATAAAACCCTAATAACAAGTGTTATAAAAATTGGTCTCCTAATAAAAATTATTATAAAAATTAGACTTCTAATAATAAATATTAAAAAATAGAGCTCCAATAACAATTGTTAACAAATTGAGTCACTAATAATAAATATTGTAAAAAATTGTACCCCTAATAATATATATTGAAAAAAAAAATAAAGCCTTAATAATAAGTGTTAAAAATATTGAGCCTTAATAACAAATACGGTAAAGAAAAAGACTCTTATAATAAGTATTAAAAGAATTAAATTTTAAAAATAAATTTTTAAAAATAAATATTAAAAATTAAAAATTAATATTTAATATTAAAATATTAGGCCTTGAGCTGACGTCTCTCATGTTCATGGCCAGGACGGCACTTGTTGCATGTCAAATTGTCACCAAATATCGGGATTAAATCCCTCTGCAGTCTGCACCAGTTTCAGGATATTTATAATCTTTTAAATATTAGAATTCGTTTTATTTTTAGATGATTTGTTTATCCATATAAGTTTCAATACAATATCCAAATCAGGAGTACATAATTTTTTAAATATGCAAATATATTTATAAACTAATATAAATAAAGTAAAATTTAATACTAACAGATTAGATATTCAATATATCTTTGAACAAATTGATTACATTTTAATTTAGTTTGCATTAGTGATGTTGTATCATAAGAAAAATTTGTTTAAACACATTTAAATATATTTTATTCTAATTTACGGGTAAAAAGGAGTGCGAGTAATTTTGACATTACGTACATACATGATTTTGAACAAAATCAAAATGAATATAAATAATCGAGTTTAACAAGTTCATGTATATAAATTAAAACTAATTGAGTTTATACAGTATAAGTGAATCTCATCTTAAATAGATAAATAAACTTTTTCTTAGGTGCTTAAAACACAAAATTAATTCACTTAGCAGAAAATATTTTATGCACGAATGGTGAAAAATTTATTTTTTTATAAGTGAATTTAATTTAGAGTTTAGAAATTTAGTTTACAGTTTAACAGTATATTTTGTGGGTTTAGGATTAAGAATATACTTAGAATTTAGAGTTTAAAATTTAAAAATTATTTAGTTTTTAAATTTAGAGATTTAGAATTTAATTTTAAAATAAAATAAAATATGCTCATAAAATATATTTTTTTATTATCAGGGCATAGAATAATACCAAAAAAGGCCAAACTTAACTCATCTATTATAAATATTAACCATAGCCTTCTTTGTCCTCCCAATTTTCTGGTTACATATCATGGAATCTAACGAAATCTTCGCGGGATGCATAACTAAGGTTAGACCCGTTTCAAAGATTTTGATGGCCACTAACCTAAAAATAAGCTCCTATTAATAAGTATTAAAAAATTAAATTTTAAAAATAGCCCTTATAATAACAAATATTAGCAAAAAATGTTTTATAATAATAAGATTTTAAAAAATTAAATTTTAAGCGTATGTCCTTAATAATAAATATTGCAGAAAAATTAGGCTCTAATAATAAGTATTAGAAACCAATACTCTTAATAACAAATATTTTTTTAAAAAATGAATTTTAGGAAAAAAACTGGACCCCTAATATTAAATTTTAAAAGTATGTCGCTTATAACAAGTATTAGAAAAAATTAGGTCCCCAATAACAAGTATTGAATTTTTTTAAGAGTATGTCCATAAAAACAAATGTTTGAAAAAATAGGCCCATAATAATAAATATTGAGAAAAATTAGACCCCTAATAACAAATATTGAGAAAAATAAATAAATTTTAATAGTAGACCCTTAATTAAAAAAATATTAGAAAAAATTGAACCCCTAATAAAAGATATGAAAATTGGGGCTCTAATAACAAGTATTGAAAAAAACTAGACCTTTAATAATAAATATTGAAAAATTTTGATCCCTAATAACAAGTAATAAAAATTTTGTCCCCTAATAATAAGTATTGTAAAAAATTAAACTCTTATAATAGATATTAGAAGAATTAAATTTTAAGAATACACACTTAATTATAAAAATTAAAAAATTAAACTTTAATACCAAATATTAAAAATTAGGCCATGGGCGAATGCCCCTCCTGCTCACGCCAGGACGATCCTAACTAAGGCCATTACTAAAGATTCTCTCATGGATGGAAAAATACGGTGCCGTTTTGGGCAGACAGTTCAAGGCTTTGTTTTCCTTTTTTTTTTTTTTAATCTGTTCGCTTACTGAGAAAATGGTGGAAGTGACTACGTCTTAAATCATTCAACAAAGGATAGCATTCTATTCCGGCTTGTAATGTAGCGTTTATGCATTGATTTTCCAGGTAACAGTGGAAAAAGCGATTCCTTGCCAACCTCAACGGCAGCAGGATTAGTGATTTTAGGACATAGTGTTCATCTGCTACTCTAACTAAGCAAGAGTTGGAGAATTGCTTGTGAAAAGTCTTGGCCTTGGGGCATTTGAACATGGATATTGGTCATACCATCTGGCAACTTCTCTCATTTGGTATCAGGGACGGACCGATGGGGTGCTGGGGGGCAACCGCACCCCCTAAAATTTTGAAAATCATATATGATTTAGAAAAATTTTAGAATTTTTCTATGTATTTTCTATTAAAAATCTGTTTTCGCCCCCCCCCTAAACTTCTATAAGTTCGCCCCCCCTAGAAATTTATAGGTTCGCTCCCCCTAACCTAAAGTCCTGAGTCCGTCCCTGTTTGGTATCAATACTCGCATTCAACGTCTCAAAATATTATCCGTTTCAACCCGAAAATCTTACTATTATTATTGGCATTCATCATGCGTCAAACCCTAAAACAAGGGATCAATACACTACCCTGCCTTCAAAACTCTAACTAATATATACCTTTTTCTTACAAAAAAAGAAATGACAGAAAAGCAAATGAATCAAAAGGAAAAGAAACTTTTTACATATACTGGAGGAGTCACCATTTTCAAGTGTTGGCAATGTCCGTGCATGCACAATTTCATTTTGTGTCGGGTGGAATCTGAACCAAGCCCCTTAGTAGAAGGTGAACAGGTACGCTCGGACATCTTCCGAATCTGCCGTAAAAGTTCATTTGGAACGGTACTCGGATTCGGGGCTGAATTTGATATCATCCAGATTTCCCTACAAGCTCTCTCATCTGTCCTTTACGAAACCTGCTCCCCAATTAAGTCTAAACCAACCACAAGGAAGGTAATCCCTTGAAACAGCAAGAAATAGAAATGGATACCCTGCATAGACAATAGGCTCCTAGCTGATGCCATTAAAAGAAGGAATGCTAGCGTTAACTCCTTCGTGTATATACGATTATGCTTCTTCTTCCTAACCTTTTGCTCTTGCAGGACATCAGCTTCAATTTCATTAAGACCGGGTTCTGATCCCCGAAACTGATGTTTTGAGTCTTCCTCAACCAAGGAGACAAGGTCACTCTCAGATGATCGACCTGATTTTTTTGTAACAACCCATTCGTATGCGTTACCAAGTTGGAATAGACCAGAGATCATGGCGTTGAACTTGGTCACTGACATAGTGTTCTCGAAAAGAAGGTAAGGAACAATGAATGGGAACGATTTTGGTGCCGGAAGGATGTTGAGGAAGGACATTGTAGCAGGCACATAACAGACAACCCATGCCGGAAGTTCAGCCTCGGGAATGAACATCGTCATGGGGAGAATTATGCAGAAAAGTGTGAACGAATAAAACGGTAGGATGAGTTTTCTCAACAGAAAGAACAGGAAGATCAAATTGAATTTCTTCCACACGCTAATCTGGCACCGATTAAAATATAAAACAAGAGCACAGTCAGGCATAGGAATCACTCGAGAACTACTGAATTTGACAAAACTGGATAATTGTTGCATTAAGTAATGAGTGCTTTGAATGATCATTCACCTTGGCATGGATAATATCGGGCAAACACAGACGGAATAACTGCATCGGTCCGGAATGCCATCTATGCTGTTGTTTTCTATAAGCTTCATAAGATTCAGGAAGTTCACATTGACACTGAACAGAAAATTAAAAAAAAAACAATAAACATTAAATCTTAACAAATTGAATAGTTACTAAATTCAACTAGCAATATTATGGATCAAACTCAAGCCATACCTCAACATCATTGAGAAAAATGAACTTCCAACCTTGAAGATGAGCACGGACGGCAATATCCATGTCTTCAACTGTTGTCCTCTCAAGCCACCCACCAGAATCCTCTAAAGCCTTAATCCTCCAAACCCCAGCAGTCCCGTTAAATCCGAAGAAATTAATCAAAACACCATTCACTTGTTGCTCAACCTCAAAGTGAAATGACAAGTTAATGTTTTGCAACCTTGTTAGCAAATTCTCCTCCTTGTTCACAAAGGACCACCTTGCTTGAACTAACCCTAAATCCTCTTTATCCTGTAAGAATATAACAAAAATAAGTCACTTCAACTTATCATGAAACATACTAAATTGCATTCAACTCAAAGCAGAAGCAGTTGACTTAGTATACCTTAAAATGGGGGATGGTTCGTTTGAGGAAATCAGTGGTCGGCTGGAAATCGGCATCGAAAATGGCAACAAATTCATAGTCTTTAACATAATTACAACGCATGGCAGACTTAAGATTACCAGCTTTGTAACCATCTCGAATTTGTCGATGTTGATACACAATGTTGGCACCTTCCTGTTGCCATTTAAGCACTTCTTCTTGAATTAGTAGCTGAGTTATTGGATCATCAGAATCATCCAAAACTTGAATCAAAATTTTCGACCTTGGCCACTCCAATTTGCACATTGCAGCAATGGAGTGCTGGTAAACCTGGAATATATATACACACATATATAAATCAAATTCAAACCATCAACAAAACATTGGTTTTTTTCCTTTTTCAAATCATAAAAAATTGGTATTTTTCTTGTTGTTTACCTCTTTTTCGTTACACATGGGGATCTGAACGAGAACCATGGGGAAGAATCCATTTTCAAGAGCTGCAACAGCGTCTTCTTTGGGAATTGGCTTGATCTTTTTGAAACGGATCCATAAACAACATAAACAGAGGATTAACCTATCTAAGCTTTGGGTTAAGAAAAGAACAATGCAGACATTTGCCAGGAGCTGAAGCGGTGGAGCAATAAAACCGACCCGAATCAAAACCCAATGGGAATATAACCATTCGAAGACATCTTTAACACCAAATGACACCGTGATAATGTATTTGAATTGATGCTCCGAAGCAACGAAATGATGCCAGCCTTTATAATATGCGGCGATCTCGAAACCGAGTAACAATAAAGATAAGCAAAGGAACAGTTTGATGCAGGTATAGAACCCGGTTCTAACGGTTCTGTTTTCGAAGGAGGAACTGTTCTCGGTGTCGGTTCGACGGGAAGCGACTCGGCGGCGGATGGCTGGACCGAGACTGGCCAATGTGGAGGCGATGGAGGTTAAACAGCCGGCAGCGCGATGGGCTTTTAAAAGGAGGACCCACGTGAGCTGCTTCGCGTTTTTGCCGCGAGCCTTGCCTCGCGGATCGGTTGGACTGTTTCTGGTGAGAAAATCGTCTTCCGATGGAGCTTCGAGCTCCACCATTGACCAGTTCGGGTTCTCCATTTTGACGACCACCGGGGTTCCTTTATGACCGCCTTTTGCCCACCAACCAAACGGTGGCGCCATTGTTGGGTCTTTCACGTCCTTGAAACTAGACTGTCGGGTTCAATCTCGACGGCGAAACAATTGAAAAAAAAAGACTAAAAATTTAACGACATTATCAAATGATTAAAAGAAAACAGAATCCCAAGATGAGATCAAACAACGAAAAAAGCTTTGGGTTTTGAAGATGAGCTGACAAGACAAAGGTATGAGCTTCACGGTTCCAATAAAAGCTCTCATTGAATCACAGCTTTAAAAACAAAAAGTAATGGGGAAAAGAGAGAATTGGGAAAAATGTGTAACAGCTGAACACAATCTTGGTTTTGATTTCCTG
The DNA here is from genome assembly GCA_030270665.1 of Hibiscus trionum. NCBI lineage: Eukaryota > Viridiplantae > Streptophyta > Magnoliopsida > Malvales > Malvaceae > Hibiscus > Hibiscus trionum. The sequence continues at coordinate 12,717,988 of BSYR01000024.1, read as the reverse complement.
AAATAAGAACAAGTATAATTATCAGAAAATCCAAATAAAACACAAATTTGAAAATAATCTTTGCTTCTATTCAAAAAACGAAAAAAGAAAAAAAGAAAAAAAATCTTTGTTTTACCTTAAACATGATTGGTTTTGTTCAGAATCTTCAACAACAAAATGACATTTGAAGCTCCGAAAACGACAGATTTTCCCTTTATCATTACCTCTTTCCCATTGAATTTTAAACAACCAATCCTACAACACGATCTATGATAACATGAACTCTACGCCCAGTAATAAAATTTCATCGGATGAATTTTACAGGGCGGCGGCGGTGAAAAATCCCGATTTTTCACCGCGTGCAAAAACAAGGAAAACAATCTGAGTTTAAATCCTCTTTCTTTGGATTAGGCGTTGTGATTCTCTCGTGCAATTAAAAGATAATAAAATGGAAATAAACCTGAGTTAATGATTTACAGGCGAAAATGTAGGCCAAGCCCGAGAAAGATCAAAGCAATATCTTTTAACAACCAAAATGTGTAACAAAGTTAAATAAAGATACTTTTCACTTATTTTCCGGGATGCAATGTATGTAATTTTATTAAATTTTAGTTTTACTTTAACGTATGAACTTAGTTAAATTTAGAATTGTTATGAATTTTCAATAAAAAGCATTGGATAATATTGGCTTCAGTTTTAATTCGAATAATGTCATAATTTATGAATATTATGTTACAATGTATACAATCCAAGACGATAATTAAAAGAAAATAAAATAAGGAAATAACTTTAATCAAAAAGAGAAGAAGAATTCTAAAACCAGATTAAAGTTGAGGCCTGCGAAAGAGCAGTTTCCTTAAGACAAATTTCGATCACTCCGCGGTGCTTTGAGATTGGTTGATCGTTCGTCTCCCAGGATACAACAACAAGAAGATCTTCGACAGAAGCACGAACTGAAGAGATCTCGAACTAGGGCCTTGTCTTAGCCTATCACCAGTTTAAAGAAAAACGAGAGAGAAAACGTTTTTTTGGAGTGATTTGAAACTGAAGAGAAGCATTCTTTATATAGGGGAGTGGAGGAGGAAAAATATGGAAGGTAAATATTCCGAAATTAAGGTCATTGACTTTATATCCGAGCAAAATCGGAAATAATCAATTAATGCCTTATTTAAACGGATATATTCCTTATGAATTGATTTAATACCTTTTAATATCCGATTTAATGAAAGTCACAATTTATTCTATTAAATTCGGAATATTCAAAAAGATATGTGTTATATAAGGAAAAAATTTAATTCGAAGTGAGTAAAATATCCGCAGGTTCTAAGTGGAACCCGACCGGTCCGGACATTCGCGTCGCCCACGACGTGCGAGCGCGCCCTAACCCGAATGGGTTCGACGAGCTTCGATTTGCACCCCCCCTGCGCCTGCGCGCGAGGCATAATGTTCATTCAAGTCATTCAATGACTCCCAAGTGGGTTGGTGTATTTAAACCATTCCCATGTTTGTTATCCCACCCATGTGGGATAAGGGGTTCATATTTTCCTTAACACAATTCATAACAACCTCACTTTGAGCATCAATTTTTCATTCATTTCTCAACCGTTTTGAGCATATGAGATATCGTTGTAAAGGTCTCATGGAGTAGAATATAAATTAATAAATTTATCATTCGAACATCCACCTTTACCACTAGTAAATATGGCTCAAAGTTTCCAATTTCTCACATTTTTCCAACAATCCCCCACATGAATGAAATTGATGTTTTTATCAAAATATTTTGACTCAATGTGGTGATAGGATCTACGATTGATAGTTGCATAGGATAGGTAGGTTTCCTCCTTTGAACCTTCCCTTGTGAAAGTATATTTACTTTACTAGCTAATCAGTAGACGTGATGTCCTTGAACTGTTCAGCTGTTTGTGTAAACGATGATATACTTCACACAACTATCTTTCTGACAAGATTATTAGTTCTCATGGTTATGTCCATGTGGCCGTGGACATCGCCTGGTTCTGCAAGAGTTTAAAAGAACTATGCCCAATAGTCTCCTTGAAGCGGCCCCACTTCACTCTTACATAGGTGACTTATGTTGCTCGGCTCACCGAAGCATACAATGGTCATTAAAAGCTTTGCTTAACCTATAACGCTTTTTATCACTGTTTGCATTATAGGAATGGATTTGGGGAATAATCCCCCACAGTGATCGCACAGGTCTATGTAATTAGGTTGTCCCTTTGAACCTAGATCTTGGGGTCTCCAGTCAGCTAGGTAGGGTTTTCCTTCACATAGTGCCTTTAATTCTCATGGGCTTTAGTCCCATTCCTTTAGATGTTTTCTCAACTTGATCTCGATTCAATCCTTTGGTTAGTGGATCAGCAATGTTATCCTTTGATCTTACAAAGTCAATAGAGATAACTCCATTTGAGATCAGTTGTCTGACGGTGTTATGTCGACGGCGTATATGCCTTGACTTACCGTTATACATGAAACTCTGTGCCCTAGCAATTGTTGCTTGATTGTCACAGTGTATACATACTGTGGGCACAGGTTTCGACCATTCAGGGATATCCTCAAGGAATTGACGAAGCCATTCTGCTTCTTCTCCAGATTTGTCTAAAGCGACAAACTCAGATTCCATTGTGGATCTGGTTATAATAGTTTGTCTTGAGGATTTCCATGACACGGCTCCTCCCCCCAAAGTGAATACATATCCACTTGTGCCTTTGGTATCTTGAATATCAGATATCCAACTGGCATCAGAGTATCCTTCTAAGACAGCAGGGTCTCTGGAATAATGCAGTCCATAGTCCTGAGTATATCTTAGATATCTCAGTATTCTCACAATTGCTTTCCAGTGATCTTTCCCTGGATTACTTGTGAATCTGCTTAAACTACTCATAGTAAAAGCGATATCTGGTCTAGTGCAGCTCATGAGATACATTAAGCTGCCTATGACTCTTGCATATTCCACTTGGTGGATACTTTCACCACGATTCTTTGATAGATGTGAACAAGGATCTAACGGAGTTAAGGCTATGCCAGAATCCTCCTTATTAAATTTCTCAAGAATCTTGTCCACATAGTGTGACTGACTTAATATGAGACCCTCCGGTGACCTTTTGATTTGGATGCCCAAAATCGTATCTGCCAGTCCCATATCTTTCATGTCAAATTTCGAATTTATCATGTTTTTGGTACGTTTTACCATTTCATTGTTGCTTCCAACAATAAGTATGTCATCAACATATAAACATAGGATGACATATCCAATGTCTATAGTTTTGACATATATACATTTGTCACACTCATTTATTTTGAAACCGTTAGTCATCATGACATTATCGAATTTCTCATGCCATTGTTTTGGCGCTTGTTTAAGTCCATAAAGAGACTTAACCAATCTGCATACTTTCCTTTCTTGACCTGAAACTACATAACCCTCAGGTTGTTCTATGTAAATTTCTTCATCAAGATCTCCATTTAGGAAAGCTGTTTTAACATCCATTTGATGTACTTCTAGATTTCGCAGAGCAGCTATTGCGAGTATCATCCTTATGGATGTTATTCTTGATACAGGGGAAAATGTATCGAAGTAATCAAGGCCTTCTTTTTGTCGGTATCCTTTGATTACCAACCTTGCCTTGTACTTATCAATTGTTCCATCTGCTTTTATTTTCCTTTTAAAAATCCATTTTGAATTTAGTGGTTTAATTCCAGGAGGAAGGTCCACTAATTCCCATGTATGGTTTTGCATGATGGAATCAATTTCGCTCTTAATGGCATCTTTCCATAAGGTGCCTTCAGAGGAGCGTATAGCATCACTATACGTTAGAGGTTCAGCCTCCAGCATAAAGGTTAAGAAATCAGATCCAAAGGATTTTTCTACCCTTGCTCGTTTGCTCCTTCTTGGCTCTATCTCATTTTCAACCTCTTGTTGATTACTTGGAATCATTTCATCCAAAGTTTGTTCTGTTGAACTTTGATCAAGTTCCCTAGATTTATAAGGGAATGTATTTTCAAAGAATGATGCATTCTTTGATTCCATTATCGTGTTCTTGTGAATGTCAGGATTTTTTGATTCATACACAAGAAATCGATAAGCATTGCTATGTTCAGCATAGCCAATAAAAATACAATCCACAGTTTTTGGACCTATTTTCATTTGTTTTGGTAATGGAGCCATTACCTTGGCAAGACACCCCCACATTTTCAAGTGTTTGTAGGAAGGCTTTCGACCTTTCCACAACTCATATGGTGTCTTATCCTTTTCCTTTCGAGGAACCTTATTCAAAAGGTAATTAGCCGAAAGAACTGCTTCCCCCCACATGTTCTGTGGTAACCCAGAGCTTCCTAACAAAGCATTCATCATTTCTTTTAGAGTCCGATTTTTACGTTCGACTACTCCATTAGATTGGGGAGAATATGGTGGTGTTACTTCATGAATAATTCCATGTTGTGAACAATATTCACCAAATGGATTAACATATTCACCACCACGATCACTTCTTACCACCTTAATCTTTTTATTAAGTTGGTTTTCAACTTCTTGCTTATAGAGTATAAATTTCTCTATAGCTTCGTCTTTGCTTTTAAGCAAATATACATAGCAATACTTTGTGCTATCATCGATGAAGGTAATAAAATATTTATTTCCTCCTTTAGTTTGAACAAATTTCAAATCACATACATCGCTATGTATTAGATCAAGTGGTTCTTTACTTCTTTCAATTGTTTGAAAAGAAGACCTTGTTAATTTTGCTTCTACACACGTTTCACATTTATGGTTATAATTAATGTGAAATGAAGGGATGTGTTCCAAGTTAATTAACCTACGTAAGGTATCATAATTAACATGTCCAAGTCTACCATGCCATAAATTAAATGATTCGAGCATGTAAGCAGAAGAAGAAGCTACATTCTTATTCATTATTTTGGATTTTACAGAGATAGCATTGAGTTTCCACATTCCATTCAATACATATCCCCTACCCACAAACATCCCCCCCTTTGACAGAATTAACTTCTGGGACTCAAAAACCATTCTAAAACCATGAACACTTAAAAGTGTTCCAGAAACAAGGTTTTTGCGTACGTCAGGCACGTACAATACATTCTGCAGTTTGAGTTCTTTTTCAGAAGTCATCTTCAAGACCACTGTTCCCACCCCTTTGATCTTGGAAGTCGCAGCATTTCCCATGTAGAGCTTCTCCCCATTGTCACAAGGTATCAGCTCAGAGAAAGAATTTTCGTCACAACATATATGACGAGTGGCTCCAGTGTCAAGCCACCATTCCCTCGGGTTAGAGTCAACCAGGTTGACTTCAGAAATCACCGCGCATAGATCTTCATCTTCCATAGCATTGGCCTCCTTAGCTCTAGCTCTTTTCGGATGTCTGCATTCAGAGGACCTGTGCCCCATCTTGCCACAGTTGAAGCACGACCCTTTGAATTTCTCCTTTTTGGAGACTCCGCCATTAGGCCTCAGATTTGGCTTGGCCTGGTGATGTTGGGTTTGCTTACCCTTCTTGACTTCGACAACATTTGCCTTGGCCTCTTTGAAAGCAAGTTTCCTGGCATTACCTCTGTTGTCCTCTTCAATTCGAAGTCTGGTGATCAGTTCTTCCACTGACATTTCCTTTCTCTTATGCTTCAAATAATTTTTGAAGTCATTCCATCCGGGAGGCAGCTTTTCCGTGATGGCAGCTACTTGAAAAGATTCACTGATAGTCATCCCTTCTGCAATAATTCCATGAATAATTAGTTGGAATTCTTCAACTTGATTTACTACTGGTTTTGAATCAACCATAGTAAAATTCAAAAATTTGGCTACTAAAAACTTTTTAGCCCCAGCATCCTCTGCTTTGTACTTATTATCCAGTGCTGCCAACAGCTGTTTTGCTGTTTTGTACACATCATATACTGGATACAAAGAGTCTTGCAGTCCGTTGAGGATGTAGTTTCGACACAGAAAATCAGCATTGTTCCAAGACTCTGTGATACTGAAGGCGGTGAGATCATCCACCTCTCCTTCTCCATCCCCTACGGCGACAACTGGGGGATCTTCCTTTAGATACTTTGCCAGATTCAGCATGGTCAAATAAAACAGCATCTTCTGTTGCCATGTCTTAAAATTCTGTCCGCAAAATTTCGACGGCTTCTCATTGTGACTCATTGCCACTGCCGTTGCATTCAGATTCGGTATCTGTTGTTTCGGAGTCTGTGCAGGTGCAAGGACCTTAGCAATAGAGTCAACAGAATCTCCAATAGTCATCGTTTCTGTTCAAAAGAAACAAAGAGGAATTAAAATAATTCCAATAAACAGAAAATTAATTTCTTGTTTATTACCGACAATTTCTGTAAACAGATTTGTCCAACTTTGAGATTTTAGCAAATCCGTTAAAACGGCAGGATAAATCCTGAAATCAATTTATTTGCTATCTCTATCACGATTGTATCGTCTCGGATTATAAGAAAGGTAGAAGAAGAAGATTTGTCTTAAGATTGTTACAATGTATACAATCCAAGACGATAATTAAAAGAAAATAAAATAAGGAAATAACTTTAATCAAAAAGAGAAGAAGAATTCTAAAACCAGATTAAAGTTGAGGCCTGCGAAAGAGCAGTTTCCTTAAGACAAATTTCGATCACTCCGCGGTGCTTTGAGATTGGTTGATCGTTCGTCTCCCAGGATACAACAACAAGAAGATCTTCGACAGAAGCACGAACTGAAGAGATCTCGAACTAGGGCCTTGTCTTAGCCTATCACCAGTTTAAAGAAAAACGAGAGAGAAAACGTTTTTTTGGAGTGATTTGAAACTGAAGAGAAGCATTCTTTATATAGGGGAGTGGAGGAGGAAAAATATGGAAGGTAAATATTCCGAAATTAAGGTCATTGACTTTATATCCGAGCAAAATCGGAAATAATCAATTAATGCCTTATTTAAACGGATATATTCCTTATGAATTGATTTAATACCTTTTAATATCCGATTTAATGAAAGTCACAATTTATTCTATTAAATTCGGAATATTCAAAAAGATATGTGTTATATAAGGAAAAAATTTAATTCGAAGTGGGTAAAATATCCGCAGGTTCTAAGTGGAACCCGACCGGTCCGGACATTCGCGTCACCCACGACGTGCGAGCGCGTCCCAACCCGAATGGGTTCGACGAGCTTCAATTTGCACCCCCCTGCGCCTGCGCGCGAGGCATAGTGTTCATTCAAGTCATTCAATGACTCTCAATTGGGTTGGTGTATTTAAACCATTCCCATGTTTGTTATCCCACCCATGTGGGATAAGGGGTTCATATTTTCCTTAACACAATTCATAACAACCTCACTTTGAGCATCAATTTTTCATTCATTTCTCAACCGTTTTGAGCATATGAGATATCGTTGTAAAGGTCTCATGGAGTAGAATATAAATTAATAAATTTATCATTCGAACATCCACCTTTACCACTAGTAAATATGGCTCAAAGTTTCCAATTTTTCACATTTTTCCAACATATTATTGATCTTTCAAAACCCACTAAAATATAAATGAACAAAAATGATATCCGGTAATGGATGAAAAAATAAGACATACATTTATCCATGTGTTAGTGTCCCCCTCAAAACCTTAAAATGCACGTGTCAAACTCATGAGATGCCTAAAATGTAATTACATCATATTTTTTATTTATTAAATGAAAATATTACATTCCAGCTGAGATTTAAACTCATATAAAATAAAACAAGATACGTATTCTTAGTCACTAGGCCAATTAGTGAATCTCATGTAATCATATTATTAAGGCCACTAATATTTGAATTATTGTATTTCAAATATTAAAAATATAATTTCGTTTAAGTTGACAGTGTACTCACAAATTTGGGCGAGTCTAAAGTGCGGCTACAATGCGGCACCAACAAAAAATGTTATAAATACGAAACTTAAAACTGAAAATGTTACATTTTTTTATAACATTTTAGGTTGGTGATTAAGTACCGAAACTTAGCTCTGAATATCGATACTTATAACTTATGATAACATTTTAAGTTTTTATAAATATCGATACTTTTGATACTTGCCGTGAGACTACCAATCTAAAATATTATTAAAAATATAACATTTTAAGTTGGTGTTGTTGCATGTTGCACCGCAGACTCACCCACAAATTTGTGGTTTGCGACATGGTCATGAGATTTTCCTCGACTATAAATTGTGACACTGCATCTGTGATTAAGTCGACAGTTTCTTTTATCAAAACTTGAGCTCTTATTTAGACTGTTCAAGTCTCACATCCAAGCAGAAAATATTCAGTCCCTATATAAGCTGCCTCAAACACTAATAGGAGAATTCAAATGATTTAAGACATGCTCGACTACACTAAATTCATTAATGTGGTAAATTGGTAAAATTAAAAGTTAATTACTATGAAGTTGAAATAAATGACTTGATGTTTAATGAAGGTATTTATCTCAAAACATTGGACATTTTGAAAATTCAGGTATCACGTTAGAGCAAATCTCAAAGTTCAGGGGCCAATTGTACCATTATCCCTTAAAAATAAATTCCAATTAAAAAATGTAACCAGTAGTCCAGTGGCGGATTCAAAAATATTTTTCAGGGTGAGTACAAACTAAATTTTTTTTGAGGGTGGACATAATAATAAAAGTTTCAAATTTTCAGGGTAGGTATAAGTCATAAAAAATAATAAAAAATAAGGACTAATTCATAAAATTTCAAAAAATTAAAGGCAAATGTTTGAACTTTAAAAATTTCAGGGTAAGCACGGGCCTACCAAGATAATTTTTGCATCCGCCACTGCAATAGTCCTAGTTATAATATTAAAAAAAATAAAACGTTTGGTAACTGATGCCTATGTCTAATATTTTCTAAAAATCAAAAGTAAAACATTTGTGGAAGTGGCACGAACCAATTTGCACTAGTGGTTAAGGGAACGGTTATTGTTTCTAGAGATTACGAGTTCGAACACTAACAGGTGCAACAGAGTGATTGAGCATGCATTATCAAATGATTAAGAGTATATGTAGAACATATACTACTTGTAATCACCTTAGCTTTAAAAAGAAACATTTGTAAAAGTGACCCGTATATAGATAAAAAAAAAGAGAAAATAACAAATGTAAGAGAGGGATATTTATAATGTTAAAATATTATTATTTTCAACATTTAAAAATAATAAAATGTTTTGATAATTTAAGAAAATAAAACAGTATTTTTCAAGTGATTATACTACTTTGCCTGATAAAAAAATTATGTTTATACTTTTGCATAGTTTTAATTTGGATATTTTTAAATTAAATTTGTTTACAATTTACGGTTCAACGCATATAATTTTTTTAATTGACATTGTACACATTTAGACCCGAATTTCTTAAGATAAATACTATTTTCTTTTTCATTAAATTACTTGTTTTATTGGGTTTAATTCGGATACTTTCTAAAGTAGTGTTATTAACTTAGGAAAATTCTGTCACGCTCAATGAGCACTATTAATGATGAGCACCGATGAACACTATTAATTTAATTTAATAAAATTAAAAATTTAAAAGACTCACCGTATAATTATAAATTATTTAAAAATAAAAGGTAAATTAATTAAGATATATTATTTTATTTTAATTTTCTTTTAAACATAGATCAAAATACTATCTATCCTTAAATAACAAAATTTTAATTTTTGTTCATTTGAAATTTAAGCCGCCGCCGTACCCTCCCGTTCAACCAAAATATAGGAATCAACAATCGTGTGATATAAAAATATAGGAATCAATATTATAAAATAGAAGAAAAAAACTTATTTTAATCTCGAATACATCTGTATGTTAATGTAAATACTCGTCTTCAACCAAAATGTAAGCTTCGATAAAGATGTGGTTTACTAATGTTTTCGACAACGATAAGTGGATTAGATTAGCCAGCAAAGTTTGCTTAAGATATTCCCTTGCCCTTCTGCATGTTTTGGTTATAAATAAACAAATAAATAGATCCCACGGTAAACGGTGGGGTACGGCAGCAGAGCTGAACGGTGGCCACGCAGGGACGGCGGCAGGGCGACAGCAGCGGCAACAACGACGACGACAGCTTGAATTTCAAATGAAAAAAAAATAAAGGTAAATAAGTATTTTGATTTATGTTTAAAAAAAATTAAAATAAAATAATATATCTTAATTTATAATTATACAGAATTTTAATCTTTATAAATTGAATCAATAATGCGAACTCATCCATTAACTTATTTAGAATTTAGACTTTATAACCAAATATAAAATATAAGTTTTCGAGAGTTATTATTCATTTTTTTATGATAAAGTCCTATTGGACCGAATCCAAATTGACAACGAAGACAAACAAGTGATTTTTACACCAACTGCTCTTGATCAACCAAGTTATAAACATAGCAACAGCGAATGAATAAATTCCAAAGAAGAGCACCATCAGTTGATTTCCAGAGCCCCGTTGTTATTCCCAAAATTTGGTGTTTTGAGATTCATCACTGCTTTGAATTGCACTCTCTTTTCCAGCTGCTACATCATCTGATATCTGCCTCCGAGCTTGGAACATTTTGCCATTCCTGTTTCCGGAATATTACTACCACCATCCTATGTTGTTCCGGCTCTTCAAAAAAAAATTGTGGCTTAGGTACCAATGCTTGATACCCATGGCTGACGCGTACGAATATACAAGACATGAGTATGTAGATATGACCTTCCAATTATATGAAAACACTTGGAAGAAAACTATATATCTGTATCGGACATACACTACTGTCCGTCACTAGAGCCCAAATCGAGTAACATAAGGCTGATCACTCTTCTTTTCCTTTTCCTCTTTTTTTCTATTCTGCTGCATAAGGCTCAAGATGAAGTCTGTAAACATCTGTTCATAACCAGGCATTTTACCATACCCTGCAATAGACAATTGGGGAAGCAAGTCAGCATTTTTGCAAGCTTAACACCTCTCTTCTTTCCTACTTTAAGCCTTGTAACACACGGTTCTTATAAAGTAAAGGCACTTTCACATCTTCTTTGGGTCTTCTTAACCCAAAATGACTAGGGAGAGAAATGGTTCTTGTATTTTTAGGGCACTCGGAGGTTCAAATCCCTCATTGCCCATAACCGGCCTAAAGGGAAGGAGTATCTTTCCCTTTAGTGGTAGGGAAATCATGAATTGGATGGTGGACCCCAATTCTTCGAGTAAAGAAAAAAATGGACTGAATAGAAGTATCACTTGCCGGGAAAGTAATTGATGTCAATGATATAATAATGATCCCTGGTTCCGTACTCCCGGATAATGTCTAGGTTAAATAACCGAAGACCCTACATTTAACAACAGAAAGTTTTTTAGAGATAAGTAACATGCAAAGAACAAAAAAGTAAGTCAAATGAAAAAAATACCAGTCTTTGACGAAGTTCTTTGGCTAGTCTTTCGAGCAAGGGCCGAGGAGGAAGCTCTGCAACGGAAGGAAAAACATATGTGTTAGATGGCTGACAAAGCTGCTAAAGACATTGTGTAAGATAGCGTTTTACACTGCAACACAGTTCAAAGCAGGGCTTTGCATAAAATTAACTGGAAAACCACAATAAACTGAGGTTTGAGCCAACCATGAAAATGCCTTTGAATAAATTCTGAATACAGTTACATGATAGAAGATTCATGTTTGAAGAACACACACGAAGAATTATGAAAGTATAAAAGGAGAAAGGGTATTCTTAGATGGGACATCATACCAGCCACACTAGGGTCCAAATCAACATCATCTGCAGAAGCAGCAGCACGAGAAACCCGGGGAAATCTATAAACACCAACATTGGTCGAGATGTCTCGTTTAGTTACATTCGGTAAAGAGAAACGCCTAACCACTTTAATGGCTTCTCCAACAATAAAAACCTTGAAGAGAACACCTCCTATGGACATTAGATGAAAAGCATTACAGCATTAGGTGTTGCTAGTTAAAGTTGGAAACCATATAGCTCTTAAGTTGATACAAAATGTTGGAGTCACATACCGTGGTTAACAAACTCCTGCAGAATAAGTGGAGGTTCGAGTTTCCAGAGAGAATATTGATCGTAGGCAAGTGATAATTCATGTGATTTTGCACTTCCATCGTTAATCAATGGTTTCGCAACTGAAACAGATGGGAACATGCATGTCTGATAAGAAAGAATTGCCATGAAAAATAGGAGCAAAACAGGAACCTGAAAAATAAATCTCATGGTTTGGGAATATGATCTAGGCAAAGCATACGGATGGCATGAAACAGATTATTAAACTATGTACAACTTAAATGGACCCTATAGGAAAGTTAAAACAACACATTAAACTGGGCATACCAAAGGGCAGTCTCAACCCAGCTTCGGCTACATGATCGGGAATAGATGACGCGTCACTTTTAATGACTAATTGCCTAGGAACACCAACTTTTCCTGCATGGTAAAATATCAACATTAATTCTGATCGGCTAGGGAGTTCATTATAAGACCTTCATCAGAAAGCTGAAATTACCATAGAATTCAGATAAATTCATATCGGCCACACATTGTAGCATTGATTGGCGATTTTGTAAATGTTTAATAGCATCTGGAGGATCAAGAACTAGGACTTTTGGATGTGTCTGTCTGTACTCCTGCAGTTATAGGTTAGAGAAAGTAAGATGGATTCGATTTAACATAATCCGTTTTAGCAACAAAAAAAAGGCCCTTAAAACAGAAACTTCTCTAAATTAACTTTTAGTATAAGCAATACCAATTATTGCCCAAAACCAAACACTTCACAATCCCTGCAATTAACAAATCATCCCCTGATTGCAAAATATGAATGGCATCCACCTAAATTCATGCCAAAATGAACAATCGAAACCTGGAAAATAGCTCATAAGCGCTACAAGGCTACAAGCTCACCGAGGGAAAGTTTATTACAACTAAAATCCGATAGAGAAAATACATTGCAAGAAAAGAACTTATTACCAATACCTACACTTAAATGCTAAAGAATTGACCCCACATCTAAAGGATTATAATACACATACATATATCAAAGAAAATCGGCTTCATAGGTCATACTAGATCATTCCAAGATACCCATCAGTCTCAAAAGAAAAACAGAAACTATAGGATCTAGGATTTGGACCAACCTCAAGAATCTGGCGCCACTCTCTTCCTGTCATCTGCATCAAAAATAAAATGACTCGTTTTAATAATGGAAGGCTATGTATGCACAGATGCTTATTTGCATCCTTTCATTTGTTTTTCTCATGTCATCATGAAATTTAAGAAAATACAGCTAACCATATCAAGAAATATATTCACTTACCTTGTGCAATACAATATCAAAAGGACCTTGATCCGAAAGAGGTTTGTTTTGATCAATTGGAACAAATGATATCCCCTTATTCCTGCACCATTTCCAGCACTTTACACAGTTACAAAAAGGAAAGAAAGAACAAACCAACATCACAAAATAACCCATTTACACATGAGACTTAAACTTTAGAGCCGTGGAGGTAGTTCAAGGTTCAGCTTAAAAATATAAACTTTAGAAAAGAAGTAACAGCAAATTCAATATGCATTATAATCACTGGTAAAGTAAAAATTTTAGACTTACTGAAGTTAAAATGATTGATGCGATGTTATTTTCATTTTCCACAAAACTAAACGACAACATTAAACTCCAAAACGATCGACCAGAAACAAAGTTGCCCAGAAATCAGAACCCAAAAGAAACAAATTTTTTAAAAAAAGATTCACCTGGCTAAACCTTCGAGTTTGGGTCGTAAAAAGCTCTTAACTTTCTTAGAAGTAAGGGCGTAGCCGACTACACAATTTCTCTGTTGTTTTTGTAAAGTTTCGAATTCGATGGAACAGGGCGACATCGTATCGGGTTCCTCTTCTTCTTTCGCCGTCGTTACGAGAAAACTCCGATGGCTGGCTGAAGCTAACAAAAAGGAAGAATGCGATTGAGATTTGAGAGGAGAGGGTATAAATAGGCGTCTCGGGATTCAATGATTCGGCGCTTACATGCTTTTGGGGGACGCATTTGATTTTATTTTATAGGAAAATTCTACAACGTGCACGAACACCGATGAACACCACTAATGACGAACACCGATGAACACTATTAAATTAATTAATAAAAATTTAAAATTTTAAGGACTCATCATACAATTAATAATTATTTTTAAAAATTCAATTAAATTATTTTTATATATTAAAATTTTATTTTTTTAATAAGGGTAAACTATATATTTAGTACCTCAATTATTTCTGTATTTCTATTGAACCCTCATTATTTAAATATTATTTTAATTTGACTCTATTCTTTATAAAAAATAATTTAACCCTCAACCTAAAACCCTAAACTATTAAACCTTAAACTCTTAAACATATACCCTAAACTATATACCATTAAAAATAATTTCATAATCATCGATTCAATTCAATTCAATAAATTGTTAAATTCTGCTAAAAATTCAATTACATTATTTGTGACACTCGTGAGACCCCAGCGATAGACGTGTGCAAGGGACTGTTGGGTGACAAGGCTCTACTGAGCATTTACGACCCACAAGTCAATGAGGAGCAGATTCAGAGGGATCTTGCAATGAAGAAGTTCGAAGAAGTTCGATTGGGACCATCCGGTTCACCTTCAGCCGATGAGCCCTACTTCGATCAAGCAAGTCAATTAAAAATTATATTTTACATATAGAAGAATTTAACCGCCGTATATTTGGGGTTTCGCCAATAAGATGATAATGTTAATTCTAGGAGATTCGAGTTTAATTAATTTTGATATATGTAAAAAATAATGTAATTGAATTTTTAGTAGAATTCAACAATTCATTGAATTGAATTGAATCGATGATGGTGAAATTATTTTTAATGGTATATGGTTTAGGGTATATGTTTAAGAGTTTAAGGGTTTAAGGTTTAACAGTTTAGGGTTTTAGGTTGAGGGTTAAGGGTTAAATTATTTTTTTATAAAGAATAGAGTCAAATTGAAATAATATTTAAATAATGAGGGTTCAATAGAAATACGAAAATAAGTGAGGTACTAAATATATAGTTTACCCTTATTAAAAAAATAAAATTTTAAAATATATAAAAATAATTTAATTGAATTTTTAAAAGTAATTATTAATTGTATGATGGATCCTTAAAATTTTAAATCTTTATTAATTAATTTAATGGTGTTCATCGGTGTTCATCATTAGTGGTGTTCATCGGTGTTCGTCGCACGTGGTAGACTCATCCTATTTTATATTAATAACCAAATTGCGACGTGTGGTGTTTTTAGAAAATTTTAATTGGGTTTCGTTGTCTTCATTTTTTAATTAAAGTTTGGTGCACAGTAATATCTGATTGACTTTACTATTTCGCTCCAAATTTTGTTGTGTTTAGTCAAAAATATGTTTCCAGTTCACTAATATGATATAGTTATGTTTATGGTTGGGTACGGTTGCAGTTTGAATTTTCCTCAGCTTTCTTTTAGTTTACTTTTTAACTCAATTTATTATTTATTATATTCATTTAAATATTAAATATTATTTTTATCTCTAAAATTATGTTTTAATATCACTTTGATATCTAATTTTTATTTAATTTATTCTCTACAATTTTCTTACATGAAGCATTTAATCTTATTTCACTTTTTTGTTATTGTAACATGTCATCTAAAACTTCACATATCACATGATATATATTTCATGTGTCTCATTAAATTTGTCGTTTATTAATTTTTTGTCAATTCGTAATTTTGACTCGTTATTATTTAAAATTTATTATGAAAAAAATATGAAAAATATTTTATAATCCCGCAATCAAATAGTTTTAATATATATCATAAAATTTTAGTGTTTAAAATATTTGAAACGATCATAATCAAAGTTTAAAAAATTAACTTTTAAAAAATAAATAAAGGAAACCATTAATAGGACCAATGGTATATTAAATTTCAAAATAAAAAATGATTTTAAAAGATTTTTTTTGTACTTTTATATTTTTAAATTTAATATATTGTGTGTCACATAAAATTTTAAATACTACTATATTTTAAAGGTGTCATGTGATTTTTTTTACAACCTAAAATGAGGTGAGATTATAGAAGAAAGTTTAGGAGCCAAGTCGAACTAAAAATTACCATTTAACCCTTCATTTAATATTTAAAACTTTGTATAATTAGAGTGAGAATTGGGTGCGAATATCTGAAAATCGTGGGAATTTGAACCGATGAAGATGTGGAATAACTGAAATCTTTACCTGCGAGGACGGGACGAGAGAAGTTTTATCACAGAAATACAAATGAGGATGGAAATTGTTATATAAGAACCGCGGAATAACCATACCATAATCGTATAAATAACCGTGAGGATCCAAAAAATATCGCAAAGATCCCCTATTTTTTACAAGATTTTTAAAATATATATACTTATTTGTCTATATACCCATAATATATATCTTAATAAAAAACTATAATTATATTATTATCACTTTAACTTTCTCTCAAACCTAGACACCCAACTTTCTCAACATGTTTTTATCTTAATTTTTAGATATAAGCTAAAATTTTCACCTAAATCTTCCTCAACACAACACTCTTTCAATCTTCATCATCTCGAGTATCCAAACTTTATATTTTAAACTGAATTAACAATTTATTTTAGTTAGTAAAATAGTAATTTTGTTTAACTTTTTGGGATGGGGATTCCCAACAACCGTGGGATCCGTACGGGAAGGTTATGAGAACGGAAAAAAACCCTCGAAGTATTTAATGGAGATTCCTCAAAACCATAGCTGGAAATGTTGGAGACAGAATGAGAAATATAAAACCGCAGAGGTGGTTCTGAACATGTGCGAGATGTGCGATCGCACATGGCCCCCGAAATAAATTATTTTACATATCATCTAAAAAAAATTACCAGCAAACATTGATTTTAAAAATAGGTATTTTAGGAAATTAATAAGATGAGTAAGATGTGTGTCAATATATATGGTGGAAATTGGAAGATTAATAAGATAGTTCCCTTAATTTTCTATTTTCTTAAAGCTTGCGTGTGCGTGTACACGTGCGTGCAATTTTACTTAAAATACACTTTCAATTTTTAGTTTGTAATTTTATATTTTTCGATTGGTAGTGAAAAATTTTCAAATAGGATGAGATTATTTTATGGCTTCTTGTTTCATTATAATAAATTACATTTATTGGAAGACGTTAATCTTAAATCTTATTGTAATAATTTTGAAAATACTCTTAGGAAATATGTGTTATCTGATGTTAATGTAAATGAGTTATTTGTTGAGCTGAAATTACTTAAAAAGCTTTTACCCAAGAAAAAAAAATAAAAGCAATGAATTTATTAAAAAAAAATTAAAACGTTTTAATTGCTTCCCAAATGTAACAATTGCATGTAGAGTTTTATTGACTAATACTATTATTGTTGCTTCTGCAGTATAAAACTTTTTAAAATTGAAGTTTGTGAACTCATACTTACAGGCAACTATGTCACAAGAAAGACTAAATAGATTTGTTTTTATAGCAATCAAGACTGATCTTTTGGAAGAAGCTGATATCGAAAGCATTGTAGATGATTTTGCTTCAAAATATGCAAAAATAACATCATTTTTTAAGTGAAAATATTAGACTTTTATATGTTTGTAAGTCACTATTATGTTGCTTAAGAGTGTAATTCAATATTTTTTTATTAATGAAACTTCATTTGATATAAATTAAAAGTTTATTTTATTAAATTGCACAAGGCCCTTTAAATTTTCGAACCGCCCCTGTAAAACCGTATTCGCCTTACCCGATTCCCACCCATATGTATAATAAAATCTAAATAAAAATTATTTAATTAATTAATACTAACAATTAATAAATAGGTGAGAAACCTTTGAATATGTCATTTGTGTGAGTCCAAACAAGGATACGAGTTAGGTATTGACTCCATAAAAACTTAAAAGATAAACAAGGGGATTAGGTTGGAAATTTTATGCATATACATCATTAACAACTCTTGTACTTGATATGAAATTTTCCTTCAAATTTTTTGTTCTATATGATTGGAATATACCGTTGAAAAGTTTGGTGTGACAAAGCTGCTTTTGATATCAATTATTATTTTTATATTAAATCACAATTTCTTATAAAGAAGAATAAACAATCAATAACTTTTAGAGTACGTGGCTAAAGCTTTCAGTTGACATTCTCTTATTTTTCTAGGTGGTGGATTCAAGACTCAGTAATAACAAAATTCTCTTCCCCTCCCCTAAGGAAAAATTATTAATATTATTACATTTCAGTCTGCTTTTGAAAAACCGCACGGCAAATTTGTCTAAATACGTTTCCCAGTCAAGTTTAGGGGTTGAATTATTAAGTATGTTTGTGTAAAAAGTAGTGCATCAAATAATAACCGGCCAGTATAGAATTATTAACAAAATAAATGAATTCAACTAATGAAAATACTAAATTTAATATTCACATTTTTTTTCTATCTTAAATTAAACTACGAAGAAAAGAGAAAAACATGATATAAAAGTAAAGAAAGCATGTTACAATAATTGAGAAAATGTGGTACAAAAACAGAAGGGATCAACACACAAATGCAAGCAGTTTTACATTACAGAAGAATTAAAAGAGAACAATCTACTTAGTTAATTCACTAGTTCCTTATTATTACACATTCTTTTCTTACATATTTCATGGAATTAACCAGACCTTTTTTCGGACCTCAACAAAGATCATTCATGAATTTGAAAGGGTTCATATGCCTCGAGACTTCGAATCAACCCTTGAACAGATCCAGCAGCAGCAATGAGTGAAACAATCAAGCAAACCCAGCTCAAGATTTTCAACCAAATCCACTTGAACGAATACTTGGTCATGTTCGTCTGCGCAATGTGCATCTCTATTGGGAAATAGACTGTTAATGGCCAAAACGAGCCGGCTCCGATAAGACCCAAGAACTCATTGAAGAAAGGAAAGATCATGGCTACCAACGCTGTCAAAATAACGTACATTGTCCTCCAAACCAATCTGAAGATGTTGATGTAATAAACACCGTAAAATGGAACATTAACAGCATGTTCACTTGTAATAAACATGTTATCGGACCATCGCTTCGAGCACCAACCCTCGACGAACCCGAACAACGGCTGGGCGAAAACCTGGATGTAAACATGTCAATCATGCTAGGCAATAGGCATAATAACCCATTAGACCTTATCATTTAGGAGCGCAAATGAACCCTTAAGATATGATATTTTACCTGGTAGGCACCAATAAGATGAATGGCAATGCAGACGTTGGCGAAGTCGATTAACCAAAAGGGTTCATAAAAACCGAACCCTGTAAGAAAATTGCCCGGTGCATCGTTTCCGAATGCAGCATACCCGACAAGGCCGCAAAGTACATAGAATATAGTTGTTGTTGATACACCAACACTAGTTGCTCTCTTCATAGTTTTGTTCTCTGGCGGGCTCGATTTTACTGTGTCCTGAAATTAAAAAATATAACTCTCAGATGCTCGGGTATAACGGTTTGTAGGGAAAAAATATTGTTAATAATGTGCTGTATTCTGAATTTTTTAGAAGTATATCGTTAAACTAAATCCATGAATATGGAAATTAAAAAGTTTACGCAAACTAAAGTTTATCTAAATTTATGTATAAAAAAATTGGGTAAACTACAATAAATGTCACTCAATTATGGGTAAGGTTACATTTGAATCACCCAATTATTAAGAGTTATATTTGGGTCACTCAGTTATGGGTAATGTTACATTTGGGTCACCCAATTATTAAAAGTTACACTTGGATCACTCAATTATGGGTAAGGTTACATTTGGCTCACCCTTTATATTTAAAAAATTTATATCAATTTATGTATTAGATTAATTAATAATTTCAAATGAAGTATTCTAGTGTTAACAAGGTTATACAAGTGATTAGGAAGAAAAATGATGAAACTGATGTATTTTTTTAAATATAAAGGGTGACCCAAATGTAACCTTACCCATAATTAAGTGACACAAATGTAATTTTTAATAATTGGGTGACCAAAATGTAACCTTATCCATAATTGAGTGACCCAAATGTAACTTTTAATAATTAGGTGACTTAAATGTAACCATACCCATAATTGAGTGACCTCTTTTGTAGTTTACCCAAAAAAATTCTCTTATAAATATATTTTTTTGAAGGGATTGTAATTATCATTTAATACGATTGTATCTGTATTTTTTAACAAAAAAATCATACTTTAAAAGTTACAATTACTTGTAGTGATGGTTTTACACAAACTTTTTAAATTTGGGTTTTGAGAATTTAGTTTAGTGTTTATGAGTTTAGGTTGTATGATTTAAAATTTAGGGATATAAATTTAGATTTTAGATTATATATATTTTTAAAATTAGATTATGTATAGAATGAATAACTACAATATAAGCCTATTACCATGGGTAGAAACCAAACATAAGGTTAAGACTAATACATTCGACTATTATCCGAATAGAAACCAAACTGAAAATTTAATAAAAATGGTTTTCTTATTTTTTCTCTCTCAAAGTTATTTTTTTTCCTTTAAAATAAATGGCCAACTAGAATCAATCACAAAAATTTATAATGTCGAACCCAACAAGTGATCAAAGTAAAAAAGCGGATGATATTCATCCGAAGAGACTTGAGTTCAATCATAAAATCTGCAAAGTATGTATACTATGTCAAAGGGTTAAGAATATCTATAGACAAATACTATCTTCTAATACCTTTAGACTATTAAAAAAATCCATAATCTCCATGAGAAACTTTGTAACTCAACATCCTAGTGTAACCAAAACCACTAGCAGAAACCTGTTCTTTTTCGTGTGGATTCGAATCTTCTTTAATTACGACCATTCAAGCCGAAAATTCAAGCCGAAAGGGCAACTTGCCTCTCTTTTTTTTTTTAGGTCAGAAAAGGCAAGTCGCCTTTTCATAAGTCTCAGTATCATCTGGACCCATATTTCAGGACCGCCACCAAAAAAGGGGCCTTTTCCAAGTTATTCAGGTTTGTTTTCTTGTCGTTACCTTCTTTTGTAAGATTCTTACACTCACATTCTCACATGATGGATTATTGGACAGACATAAATCATAATATTATACTTGCCTGAATCTCAATGAGGACAGTGGAGAAAGCATAGGCAAAGGCAATGTCCCCGATAGCTTGGAATGTCCTCCAAACCTTTTCAGATCCCGACACATCCACCCCTACTGTCACTCCAGTTAAACTTGTCCTTGCATGTTCCCCACCTATATTTACATGAAAAATTTCAAACCACAATATATCTAGATTTTTGATGAAACACAACCCCACTCAAGTGAAAACCAATAAATCAGAAACGGAATTTATTGTTATCTTTGTCTGTTATACTTATTACATGCAGATATGCGAGGTTTGGATTACCTGCAACTCTGGCAATGGAGAGTCCAAGGCCAATGGAAGAGTAAGCGAAAGACATGATTGCTGCTAAGATTGAGAGCCATGAAAGCTTGTGGAAGTTCGGGATTTGGCTGAGAAAGATCTGAATGCAGCCGAAGATTATCATGAATGGGTAGTTTGATGTCCGGCATTTCACGTGGTGTCCATGTT
Source organism: Hibiscus trionum (assembly GCA_030270665.1). Classification (NCBI taxonomy): domain Eukaryota; kingdom Viridiplantae; phylum Streptophyta; class Magnoliopsida; order Malvales; family Malvaceae; genus Hibiscus; species Hibiscus trionum. The sequence continues at coordinate 12,696,376 of BSYR01000024.1, read as the reverse complement.
TGTGGAAGCAATTTGACCTTCTGACGGCGCTGTTTACAAGTGAAAAATAGTAGTATAAACGAAAGAACACGTTGGCTGTAAATTTCAATGCTCAAGGATCAGTATCAAAGAAGGTTAAGTTTAAGAAGAGAAACTTCAAACTTGTATAATCTTTTAATTATACTTACACCATGCTAGTTGATGCTGTGATAGTGTAGCCAATGGTTATTCCAATAAGGTTTCCATACTGAGCTAATCCACAGAGTTGGACTTTTCTTCCTCCTGCAAGAAAAAATAAAGAAGAGAGGAAGCTCTGAATTTGATATTTCATTGAGAAACCTGACAATAATTTTATTAAACTTATTGAGTATCAAGTTATGATGAGCACAAGTCAAACAGTTTTCGAGTCGAATCTAGTAGACTAGCATTGTTCAACTCATGATTGACTCGCTCGATAAGCACCCTAGTTAGTATTGAAGTGAAGATTACGCAGTATACCCAAGTAAGCTCTAACAGCATCCATGTAAGTGTAGTTTCTTCGTCCGAGGACAGGATCCGGAGCCCTATAGGAATCAGCAAGGAGAGTAGATGTGAAGTAAGTGATGAAGGAGAAAGCCATGAGAACAATTGGACCGGCGACCCAACCCAACTGAGCAACCGCCCATGCAAGCGACAGCACTCCAGACCCAATCACCGCTGTGATAATATGAGCACTAGCAGTAACCCAAGTCCCTTCATACAAAACAAAACCCCATTAAACATGATGTAAAAGAAGAAGAATCTACACAGTAAAGCATATTTCAGGTAAACTAACCGGTTCTTTTGACTCGACCATCATCGTCCAAGTTCTCGGGGATACCACCACCATTCTCATAATCCCCGGGGTTTTTCTCAATGAACATGATGAAGCAAAGGTCAAACGGGGGAAAAAATAACTGGGTTTTGAACCTGTAAGAGGAATGATAAAGGAGTTTAGAGAGAAATGGAACATATATAGGCTTGATTGGAACCTAAGCCTGGGAACGGGGTTTTGGGCAGTGTCTGCACCATCGATGGTCATCGTTTGTGCTTTCTGGGTCTTCTCATACGAGCGGTCCCCACTCCCCAGTCTTCCACTCCTTGGTTTTTGGAAATATGCATGATATTTCTAAAGTTTCTATCTAGTTTTGAGTTTTATACTTTTACTAGGTTCCATGATTTTGGCTTTCGGGTATTGCCAACTTTTTCCAAAGAAACGGCCCCTCCACATGCTGTGGTTGTGTTGCGGTGCTGGTTCTGGTGGTAGTGAATGTCAACAAGGATGGAACTAGAGGAGGGCTGGAGGAGACAATCGTCCCTTACAATTTTAAAATTCTTATATAATTTTAAAAAAAATTAAAAATTTATTATATATTTTCTATTGAATTTTTTTTTTTGCCTCACCTAAAATTTTATAAGTTTGCTCATAACATAAAATTATGTGCCCATCTAAATGTCAATTGTTGTTCCATCCTAAAACTCTAATGGTTATGGTCCCTTGCTTTCATAAGATAATGATTCACAAAACTCATGGAAGCACCGAGCTGTTGGAGACATTTTCTACTTGAAGCAAGCATGGTTTTCGCTTTCGGACTAGTTTCAAGGCATTGGCCTTTGCGGAACATTTTCTACTTTTACATTTGATTCATTAATTCATAACATCTCACAATGGCTTTTAATGTGTTTTGCTCTTGTTATTTTGAAGATCTAATCTCTTCCTTCTATACTTCGTCTAAATACATAATGAGTTATTAAATCGTCTAATTACCCAAAGCAAAGGCAATCCACAAATTGACAATTTTCTTTCGGTCCTTTTAAGTCCTGCTGTTCTTAAACCCTTATTTCGGATCCAAAAAGACCCAATGAAATGAAGCATCTTCGACTTGTCCGACCCAATAACAAAAACCAACATCTCTTGGATCAAAATAAGGGCGAGTTCGGCTCGGGTTTTCAAACTGGTGGTCTAAAATAATCGATTAAAATGAACTGTGTTAAATCGGTTTAGTTCAATTTTTAAGTTTTATTTTTCTTATAAAATTTTCTCATAATTATTTGTAAAAATAACTGTTAAAGTAAATAAAAACAATGACTATTTTTATATTATTTTGAAACATTTAAAAAAACTCAAATAAATAATTCATTCAAATTCAAATTTATTATTTTACAAAAGGCATCTACTAAAAATATCCCTATCATTATGTTATATTTCAAAGAACAGATGAAACAACCTGTTAACTTATTTTACAGGTAGATTTAAGCAATATAACCAATGTATGGTTGGAAAAAAAAAACTTTGAAATTATGTTGGAATTGTTTGTTTTATTGAAATTGGGTTACATGATATGTGAAGGCATTCAAACAACTGTGTTGAGTCATAATAATATACGAGTAAAATATACTCACTTAAGTATAAATTCGATATCTTTTTGTAACAGTTTTAATTTTATATTTTTTTTATTTTTTAAAATATTATTATATACTTAAGTAGGCATATTTGGCCAGTTGGCCAAGTTGTTCATCTTTGTTCCCTCACATTCCTTTAGGTCATGAGTTATAGACCCACTATGAGCACTCTCTTCCTTCTCTAGAGTCTCCCCTTTTCCTCCCCTCTAGGTAGGATTAGGATTATAATTTGTCAAAAAAAATATTACTATATAGTTTTATTAAAAAAATAGATTTCTTATATTTTTACTGCTTCTAATTTTTTTAGTCATAGTGATTAGTGTGTGACACAGTCTCATAATATCACATCAACCATTTTTTTACAATACATCAACCGTTTTTAACATTGTTATAAAAAGATTCCAATTAGGAAATATAGAAAGTTTAAATATTTATATGGATTAAAAAATTAGATACTAATGCGGTAAAAATAGACAATTTCAAATACTAATGCAAACAAAAAAAAAGTATCAATATAAAAATAAACAAATACAAAAAAAAATAAAATTTGATTTAACTTCCTTTCAACTTAATATTTCATCCTGATCTTCTTAAATATGATTTGAATGTAAGCTAATCCTTATTACTGTATCAGACAACTACTAGCACATTAAGTTTTGTTTATAAAGTTGGTGCCTCTTTTAGTGTGTTCCAGTGAGTCATCAACGTTAGATCTGATTTTCATTTCCCCCTTGTTTTTCTTGTTCCATGTGTTCTATCTGTATATTTCTCTTTCATGGAAAACATTGTGAAGTGCGTGGCGCTGTTAAAAGCCACTTCAACAGGGTTAAGCCACCATTTTTGGTGTGTTTCAATCAGTCATTCCCATCATTATCTTTGGTTTAGCCCACACTTTGGAAGTTACTTCCACTCTGATTTGTCATTTCAGGCATGGCGTGGATCATCATTAGGTATGTGTTCTTTTCACCCTTGCAGAAACTGTACTCGTCAGAAGAATTCATGTAGTTTTGATTTCAATGTTCAATGTTTTGCATGCCAACTGTTTGTTAATTTGCATTCAAGGAACATTTCTGTCCTAGAAAGCCAGCTTCCTGTTTCATCCCCAAGCTTTGCCTACTGTTATTATGTTGATTGGAAATTGGAATCACCAATTTTGCTCTCATATACCTTTTCTTTCTGGTTTGACCATTGCTTTCAACTTTTCTATATGGAGTCTCCACCATGCCCTAGAGAAATTGTTTTGTTCCTCCAGTGGATCTTATTCTTCATTGGGTCCACAAAGTTGAGAAAAACACAATCCAATTGCCAAGTATATGCACACGATTTTGGCATTCACTGATGCAAGTAGCACTCCATGATGTCTAGGACATGGTCTGGTTATTATAGCTGTATATCATTTCTTTCATGATGTTCTACTTGCACTCGGAAATGAGTCACACGTTTCAATATCATATTTTCATATTTATATCTGAGTATCTGACATAAACATCAACTTAAGATAATGCAAAAAAAAAATAAGAGTTGGGGTAGTAAATGTTTATTATTACAACATTCATGAGTTATTAGAAAGTGATTTTTAAATTGTTAATCATGTTATCTCACATCTCGAGTTTCATATATATAATTTTATTGCCAAATAATGAATTTTAATTGAGTCACCATATTTTATAAAGTCATAGTTGAGTCACTTAATTAATCAATTGTAACAATCGGATCTCAAAAGTTGAATAAATTATTTAGTAACTCGATTGTGACTTTTTAAAATACAGTGACCCAATTATAAACTTAGTAATAGTAGAATGAATTATCTGTAATTTACCAAAAAGATCGAATTTCCAATTCTACCCTCATTGATTGGATATAAAAACATTTTTTTTTTGCCTCGGCAGAATAACTGAACCTTTAACAGTCAGGCAGCTACACTTTAGATTCCCGGCAAATTATCTAGGGTTTGCAAAAGAGGTGAAACCCGAAAATGGAAGGCTGGGACCCGAACACGAAGTCCACGCTGACCCAGATCCCGCTACTCGCGACGAAGGCGGGTCCCAGAGACGGTTCGGCATGGACTCAGCGGCTGAAAGAGGAGTATAAAGCTTTGATCGCCTACACGCAGATGAACAAGTCCAACGACAACGATTGGTTCCGGATATCTGCCGCCAATCCCGAAGGGACTCGGTGGACCGGCAAGTGTTGGTATATCCATAACCTTCTCAAGTACGAATTTGATCTCCAGTTTGATATCCCCGTTACTTATCCGGCCACTGCTCCCGAGCTCGAGTTGCCAGAACTCGATGGCAAGACTCAGAAAGTGAGCTTTTTATTTTTATTTTCTATTTTGCTAATTTATTGGTTTGCTGATTAATTTGTTTTCTTTTGGTAGATGTACAGAGGAGGGAAGATTTGTTTGACCGTGCATTTCAAGCCACTTTGGGCAAAAAATTGGTATGCTGAATTTTGGGGTTTCTTTTCGTTTTTCAAAGTTGGTAGTTTTAATGATTTAATCTATTGAATCTTATGGTCTCCTGACTTATTTCAGTTTGGAAGGATATTAGTGATATAGAAAGTATAAGATTTTTTTCTAAGTTTTTCATAAGTTTGGTTTTGATGGGAAATGGAATTCCAAATCTAGTCATAATATTTTATCGGAAAATTTCCGTTTTACATACACAAATCGTCCTTGAGCTATTTCCAGATGTTCATTTTCATGGTTAAATAAATTATCTGTCCTTTCATGAACTTGATCAGTTTGTCCAATTCAGGCAAATGATCTAAACAAATGTTAGTTCTTTTGCGACACAGTCTAATAGGCAGTACCGAAACTAGGTTGATTTTTATTTAAAAGGCGAAATTGAATCCAAAATGTGTAAGGTATAAAGAAGATACGGTGGACAATTTTGAGCTAACCATGGGGGAGAAGGGATAGGCAGTGCTTTATCCACCTCTGTTCCCACTCGTGGATGAATTTTGCAAACATCAGTCTCTATTGATTTCGGTTATTCAATAGTTCTATCATTCCGATACATCACACCCTTTCTGCTGGAATTGTTACTCAAGGTTGTGCCTTCTCTGATCTTGTTGTGCAGTCCTAGGTTCGGTATAGCACATGCACTTTGTTTGGGTCTTGCTCCATGGCTTGCTGCAGAGATTCCGATTCTCGTCGATTCTGGGATGATCAAGCACAAGGATGATGCAGCCTCATCGAATGAGTCTTAGCATGTCGATTCCGGGATGATCAAATCATGAGGATGATGCGGCCTCATCAAACGAGTCTTAGAATTTTCAGGTGTTACAGGTGAACCTTGAGTTTTTCATAATAAGCATACAACCAATAATTGTGCAATTTTATGGACAGATTCATGTGTATTATGATCAATCCAATGGTAATGTTGAAACTTCCTAATTTATTACCTTTGTCAAGATTGTTTTGAATGTCTATATCAAAGTTTAGCTATTTTCCTTAGTGTCGGATGCTTCTCCACCCCTTGAATCAAATTTTGCATTGTTTTCTCGATAATTGTTGTCAAGGCATGCGCTTCGGCGTTGTGTCTTAGTGTCGGACAACAAAAGTACCTTAGGGTGCGTTCAGCAATGCCGAACAGGCATGAGGAGCACGTTGAACGATCGTTTTCCAGCCTGATTTAACATCCAAATGGACGTTCTGCCACAACTAAAAAATCCAGCTTCTTTGAAAATGACCGTTTGAGGTCAACGTGCGTCTCAAAATCCCAAAAGTGGCAGGGCACTTTTGATGTTTGTTTGGTTTGTTTAAATGAGCTTTACTTTTTAGGGTAAAATACATATTTAGTACCTCATATATGTCTGTGTTTTTATTTTGGTACCCTAACTATTTTTTTTTTTGGCAAAATACTTAACGTTATGTTTTGTTTATGTTTTGGTACCCAAACGTTAAAATGTCGGCAGGACTATGGCACTTCAGCGAACAACAGCTACTGCTGTTGCAGCTTCAGATACTCGCTTGAAATTGCCATTTTTCGGTATTTTAGACCTATGTCATGACAGTGCGAGGGGTCCCACCTGCTTACCGGCCTACCGAATAGGGTAGATCGCCCTTCGCTGAAAGGCTAGCTATAGGCATCCACGGTGGTCTTCCTCTCTTTCCTGATGGTTTATATAGCTTTACTGACCTTTTTTATTTGAAACTTGATCAAGAGCACCGGCAGTTGATGCACCCTCCGACTGAATCCCCAACGTAGATGATGAGACTCAACATTTAACGGAGATGATGAGACTCATTATTAATTAAGATAATAACAGTTTTAGTCCCCCAAAACTTATAGATTTCTATCAATTTAATAATCATCTTAAATATTTAGGTTACAAATGTAAATATCCCCTTTCAAATATCTCTCTTTTTTTTTATCTTCTTCCCCAAAAGTCCAACCCCTCTTTTTCCCAGTCAAAATAAAATCAACTTTTGTGAATGTTCAAGCATGATCATCTGGGTTCTTGAACTTCAATACAAAATAGGTCAATTTTTTTTTTACATCTCAAAAGAGTGCTCCTAAATATTTATAAGGAAAAATATAAATTTAAGAGAAACAAGACTAAATCAGATCATACCTTAAATTTCTTGCCGTTGAATAAAAATTCATTTTTAAACACTCTGATCTCATATTTAAACAAACCAAAAAATATTAAAGGTAAAGAAAATGAACCAAAAAAAAACAAATGTGAGAACAATAGATGAACATTAAAACAAATGCAAATGTAAAAAATCATAAATTAGAGAAAGTTAAAATTTGTGGTTGGGGCAGACTAAAAAAACATAAAAATAAAAGGTTGTAAACAATAGAAAAACCTACATTACCCAATTTCTTCTCCATTTTTAAGAACTTTTAGGATAAAAATTCACTATTTCACCAAAGTTACAACCTTTTTTTCTTCAATATGATATATTGGGGGAAAGGTTCAAGGTGGACTTGAACAGCCGCGCTACTCGTCGTTTGCGTTTCTCAGCAGTAGTTTTAGGCGACAATAGGACTATGGTGAGAGAACATGATTATAACCCTCTAAATTAAAAATCACAACCCGTAAACCTAATCTTCAAATTCAACACTAACTCTAAAAAAAATTAAACATGATAGAAAGAAAAATAAAATGTATAATTTGTAAGTTTATCACTAAAATTAAGATGATGTTTAAATTGATGGATTTTAGACTAAATTGATAAAAATATATAAGTATTTTGGACTAAAGTTGTGATTATAACAAACCAGGTATCATCTCCGTTAATTTTAAACCGCCGGGTACCAAAACAGAAACAAAACATAATGTTAAGACATCATTTTTACAAAAATAATTAGTTGGGATAGCATCGGTAAGATACTAAATATATAGTTTACCCTATTTTTTAAGGCAATAGGCATAATAAACTGACTTTGTAGTTGTTCATTTATTATTTTTTTATAAAAGTTAGTGGCCTCGTTAAAAACCTCCATTCATAACTTTCAACGTCCCGAAGAAGAACGTTAGACGACAACGGAAGAAGGAAAAGAGTAGCACATAATTTTATTATATCAAACAACCACCTTACAATCACACCAAGGTCACAAATAAACCTACAGAAAGAACAAATTCACCCTATTCCTGCCTTTGCAAGACTACCTGCCTCTACATTAACAACCTTAAAATGGCAAGAACTAAACTGACCTAAAATAATTATGTCTTTGACGAGCTCAAAGATCCAAACAGAGTGAGACCAAATCTTATCGCTAGCAACTCCGCTAAAATAGGGGGACCAGTGCCAGTAGGTTTTGAGAAGGACGTGATCACATTTTCATTTGAGTTACGAATGGTTTCACTACCATTCCTTAGCATTGTCCTATCAAGTATCAACATTCAATTTCACGAACCCGGGAAGAAGAGGTATCCAAAACAAATGGGTTATAGGACTGAAAGCAGCTAGACTTGATCTATCAGCAATAGTAGGGTTTGCTATCAAATCTTCCATAGATAGCAGAACAACCGGAAATCTAGCTTTGAACCATGAAGTAAGCTTGAAGCCTTGAACTTAGTAAAAAAATAGATTAAAAGTACCAGTTTTCCATTGTTAAAAATAAAAAGTCAGAGAGACCACATAATTGATGTTGGGATAAAGCGCCAAATAAATTCTTTAGCTTTACTAGGACAAGCCTCTTGCCACACTGTGAATATCGCTCTAACCTCATAAGGGAACACAAGTTGAACATTCCAAAACATAGCAAACTGCATCCATAAAGACCAAGAGAATTTATAGTCTGCAGAACGGGCACATAATATATGATATTAAAGTCATACCCCTTCGAACGAACTCAGTACGGACATGGATATGACCCCAAACTAACTACCAAGTAAAAAAAAACTCCACTTTGGGAGGGGCAACACCCAACCATACACATTTGCACCAAAATGAGTTAGAATAATCTGGAAAAGATAATGACTTACAACAGGATTTACTGAGAAAGAGTCGTCTTCGGAGCCAAGCCACATTAAACAATCAAGTTCAACACCATCAGAATTAAAGTTATTCAATAAAGCCATTAATGCATTTCATTGGCTTGCTTCCAGTCGAACAACCTCTTTTTAAGGGGGATGTTCCATACCCATCTCGAGTTTATTTTATTCCCAAAATCAAAGATTTTACTTGTCTTATTAATCGAAAGCGTAAAAATATGGGGGGAAATTAACTGTCTTAAAGGGGATGTTCCATGCCCCTCCCTCTTTTTAAGGGGGATGTTCCAGGTATTCTCAAAATCAAAGATTTTACCTATCTTATTCAATAAAGCCATTAATGCATTCCATTCGAACATTTCAGTCCCACTAGTGTGAAAACTTCCAAACCCATTTGTACATTAAGGCGCGATTCTGCACATCCAGATTTTGAATACCCAAACCACCTGTAGCAATCGTAGGAAATATAGAAGCCCAATTTACCCTATGATTTTCTTTAGAAGAATGTGACTCACCCCAAAAAAAGTTTGCCATCATGTTGTTGAGCTTCCTAGATATATCAGCTGAACATAGATAAAAAAAATAAATGGAAAGGGGTAAAAGGACTGATTTAATGAGAACCAACCTGCCACTAAAAGAGAGACTGCTAGCTTTCTAACTAGCTAAATATTTTTAAAATTTATTAAGCACAGGTTACCACATAGATGCAGAATTTCTTAGTTGACCCAATGGTAAACCTAAGTACTCCGAGGGAAAATGACCAACAACGCACCCAATTTTCGAAGCCCAATTAGACAAAGTGTCTCCCCCACATTTATGCCTCACTAAACATGTTGAATAGCAAAGGAGAAAGAGAGTGCCCTTGCCTTAACCCTCTGGCTAACGAGAAGCAAGGTGCTGGCACTCCATTAACCAACACAGAAATAGAGGTAGTAGAAACACATTTAAGAATCCAACTACACCAAACCTCGCCAAACCCCATCTTCTTTAGAACACGAATTAAAAACATCCAATCTACAAAATCATATGCTCTTTTAAAATCAATTTTGAAAACGAAACCTTTAAGCCTCTGTTTCTGAATGTAATCAATTTTTTATTGGCAATAAATGAACAATCTAAGATTTGTCTCTCGGGGATGAACGCAAATTGAGAGCTGCTGATGAATGAATCTGCAAACTCCCTGAGCCTCCTTGCAAGAACTTTGGAAAGGATTTTGTAGACCTCACCTACTAAACTTATAGGTCTAAAATCCTCCAGTGAATCAGAACCCACTTTCTTCGGAATTAAAGTAATAAAGGAGTGGTTGACTCCCACTCTCTGCCATGGAAGAAATCATCGAAGAATTTTATGATATCTGCTTTTAAAACAGGCCAAATTTTTTTTAAAAAAATTCATATTAATGCCATCAGGCCCCGGGACACGAGAGCTATCAGTAGAAGCTAAAGCTTCCCACACCTCCTTTTCAGAATTTTTTTCCCAATCGAACTCTTTGATCAATAATTATTTTAAAAAAAATCAGGAGTAGATCATCCACCTCTAATGTAGATTTAACATTATAAGCTTTTGAGAAGAATTCATGAATACAAGTCTTAACCTTACAAGGTTCTGATTTTGAAACACCTTCATAGCAGATTAATTGAATCATGTTGGACATACGCCTATTCGAGGTAGATATGTGAAAGAATCGGGAGTTTCGATCACCCTCTTTAAACCATTTTAAGCGAGAATTTTGCAACTAAATTTTCTCTTCTTTCCTTAGACTTATAGATTTCTATTAATTTGGTTAAAATCTATCAATTTAATAATCGTCTTAAATATTTGGATTACAAATACAAATACCCTTTTTTCTTTCTTCTTCCCCAAAAGTCCAACCCTTTTTTCCCGTCAAAATGAAATGAACTTTTGTGAATGTTCAAGCATGATCATCTGGGTTCTTGAACTTCAATACAAAACGAGTCAAGTTTTCTTTTTTTTACATCTCAAAAGAGTTCTCCTAAATATTTATAGGGAAAAACATAAATTTAAGAGAAACAAGACTAAATCAGATCATACCCTATGTGACACCCCTCGCACGAGTTAAGAGCGATAAGCGTCTGGAAACATATTAATCAAAACATAACAGAAAAGTGAATCAATTTAAATTTTTTCTTCTAATAGAAGAAGGCTTAACCGATTAACAAACATGGTAAAACTCCAACATACAATACCAATGTTGAATTATAATTTTGAATTCTAAGAAATCATTTTGACTCTATATCAATTTCGTGCAACATCATTTAGCCGAATCATTATACTAACATTTCTATTTAAAGTCTTCCACCACATAACTTATTCTAATCAATTACTAATTATAATTTTTCTAAACTCAATTTGAATGGATCTATTTAATTATACAAGTAGCTTAATTCTCAAATCAATATAATCGATACTACAATTAACTTGTCAAGAGCATTCAATTTACTAACTTGACAATAGATAGTCGAATAGCTAAGCAACCCAAAAGATCATGTCATTTCTTTCATAATCATATATATATGATCATTTTCTAAGAGACTTTCATGTTCATAGTTCATATTCACATACATGACATATTTATAACAAAATAATTATCATGACTCTAACCAAAACACCATGAGATTAACATTTACAACCTCATGACATTCAAAAAGATATCATTTTAAACTTCAATACACACACCTTAGATAAAGCCTAAGGACCATCACAATGCAAACGACAAAGACCACAATGCAAGAATCTATTCCACCAACAATTATCAAGACATAACCAGAGCATGCCATACTTTCAAGGTCTTCTTCACTTGTATATATTAGCTCCAAGGGTTGAGTAACTCTAAGAAATCGATCCTGAGTTTTGGGAAGAATAACAAACAAGAGTGATAAGTACATAGAAGTACTTAGTAAGGTAATACATAATTGTCAATTTTCAAAATTGGTTATTAAAAGTTGTTCATTCACCGGATCCAATATTTTGATTGTTCAATTCATATCATGTAAGGGCCACTTATGCTCAATTTGACCTTAATACAAGTGTCAATTATACTCCAATCGATCAATACAAACAAATATTAATCATGCTCGATTCAATTCATAACAACAACTATCACAAAGTTCAATTCGATTCATAACAATAATTATTCCAATGCTCAATTCGCTTCATAGCAAACAAATACCACAATGCTCAATTCGATTCATAGCAACAATTATCACAATGCTCAATTCGATTCATAGCAACAATTATCACAAAGTTTAATTCGATTCATAACAACAATTATTTCAATGCTCAATTGGCTTCATAGCAAACAAATACCACAATGCTCAATTCAATTCATAGCAACAATTATCACAATACTCAATTCGATTCATAGCAACAATTACCACAATGCTCAAATATGCCTTGGTACCTAATTAATTCAAAAGTATTTGAGTCACATAATTCAAGTCGATACTTAAAGTATTTTAACAAGGAGGTGTCTTCTACACCTAAGCAAGTCTGTACACAAAGTACCTATCAAGTCGATACACGTGGTATCTAACAGGAGGTGAATACATCATAACAAAATAGTACACTTAGTACTTAACAAGTCAAGCTCTAGACTCTAGGAATGTCATACTACCTAAGAACCACTAGAACCAAGGTCTTTATGATTCTAGATTTTGAAATTTGCTCACTTAAATTATTATCAATGATAAGCAATACAAGTAGATGGCGCAACCAATTAGATCTTAAGTACTTAAACTTGTTTCAATCGAACAAGAGAATAATTCTAATTCTTTAGTTTCATTTAAGAAACATGTTAATACATAATTATTCACAATCCAAGAGGCAATCATATCATTTCGATATATCAAGCATCAATCTAAACTCAATTTATCACATAACAACAATTCTAGCATCCAAGACATTGAATTACATACATGGGTATATGTACTCTAAATTATGCTATAAATTCCAGCAACCATATAATAATTTCATAACCCTCATTACTGGATCAATAAACACCAATTCATGCAAAACAACATAGAGATTGCAACATGAACTACTCAATCTATATGAATTAGTCCAATTTTATGGCAAAACAAGATCAAATAATAGATTGGTTAGAACCTAAGTTCCAACCCTAGGGCAAATTACACTCACTATTTTTCTTAGCTATTCTTGAATTTGAATGCCTTTGAGTGAGTCTCTTTTGCCTAATGAAGTGCCTTCTTCGAATTATTCTCTCCTTTACTCTAATCAAACACATATCGTACATAAAATATTAGTTAACATCCAATTAGATAGAATGATCTTAATTTATAAAACATCAATTGCTAAATGTCTAGAATATGTCTTGATTTGGACAGATTGTATACTCCCTAATATTTTGCTCATATCATTCAATCCGTAAGTCAGAATCACATAGCCTAGAATAACTTCTTCCTGCTGAAATTTCTTAAATTCTCTAATTTCACAAATTTTATGCAAATGCAATTCTAGAGAAATATTAAGCATTTTCCTATGGTTCGGCTAACCATTAGCTATCAATTTTAGCATCCAATTTATATTCTAACAGGATTATAATCTTTACATCTCTTCTAACCAAATTTTTTCAGCATTGTACTCAAAACATCCAATTTCTAAGCTTACCAAGCTTATATTCTAACATGATCAATTTTAGCATCCAATTTTAACCTCCAATTTATATTCTAACAGGACTATAATCTTTACATCTCTTCTACTCAAAACATCATGAGAGAATCGACATTTCAAGATCTAAGGTTAGAATTGGATATAACTTAAAGTGATGAGCTTACTAAGCTTTCTCTTCTAAATTTCTAAGCTTAAAGTCCACTTCATGCAAGAAGAAAATGAATTTTCTCCATGGCTGATCTCTCTCAACTATTCTTCCTTTCTCTAGATTACTTAGCCGGCTATGAGAAGAAATGAAGGAAATGGCAATGTGTCATACAACTAGACCTAGATTTTGTCTAAATTACCCTCATTAATTAAGTCTTAGAGCTTAGGATAGTGGAGGGGCAGATTAGGGGGTCTCGGTTTTGAGACATGCAACTCCACCATCTTTGATTCTATTTGATTTAATCCTTGAATTGTCACATCCGGTAATTTGTGATTTTATTCAATTTAATCCTTATTAGCTGAATTGCAAGATAAATCGAATTAATTAAATTTGTTGATTAGCTAATGAATTCAATAATTATTAAGGTACAATTGAGGTTGTTACACTCTAAGCTTCTTGCCGTTGAATAAAAATCCATTTTTAAACACTCTGATCTCATATCTAAACAAACCAAAAAATATTAAAGGTAAAAAAATTGAACCAAAAAACAAATGAGAAAACAATAAATGACACATTAAAGCAAATGCAAATGTAAAAGATCATAAATCAAAGAAGGTTAAAAGTTGTGGTTGGAGCAGACTAAAAAGACAAAAAATAAAAGGTTGTAAGCAATAGAAAAACTTAGGTTACAACCTTTTTTTCTTCAACACAATATATTGGGGGAAAGGTTCAAGGTGGACTTGAACAGCCGCATTACATGTCGTTTGCGTTTCTCAGCAGTGATTTTAGGCGACGATGGGACTGCGGTGAGAGAATATGATTATAACCCCCTAAATTAAAATTCTCAGCCCGTAAACCTAATCTTCAAATTCAACCCTAACCCTAAAGAAATTAAACATGATGGAAAGAAAAATAAAATGGATAATTTATAAATTTATCCTTAAAATTAAGATGATGTTTAAATTGATGGATTTTAAACTAAATTGATAAAATATATAAATATTTTGGACTAAAATTGTGATTATAACAAACCAGGTCATCATCTTTGTTAATTTTAAACCGTCGGGTACCAAAACAGAAACAAAACATAATATTAAATACTACCCCGCCCCACTATTAGTATCACATATTGACTTTTCACGGAGTTTTAGGAAGCAAAAAGTTTATAAAAAATGTGCGGTGTAAACTAATTTGAATGACAAGTTTACCCTTTAAAAGTTAACTTTTATTTTTCTTGGGAAACTAAAAAAGATAGAAAAGTAAATGTGTCTTAAAAAAGTGTTGAGTTTTTCAAATTGACACTTTGACTAGGGTGGAAATTGTCGGGTACCTCAATCTTCGGCCCGTGTCTCGGCCCATCTCATCCGGGTACCCGAGTTTCGGGTACCCGAAACACTCGGGTACCCGGATAATCGGGTACAAGGTACCCCGGTAATCAGGTTTCTGGTACCTGCCTATTTTTTATTTTTTAATTCTAAAATTTTAAAAAAATCACATATTAAACACCAAAATATTTTTAAAAAATTTTAAACTTTAAACTTAAAAGTATATTATATAAACATAAAAAGAATTTAGGGATTTAAATTTAATTTTAGAGTAAAAATATTAAGAAACTTAAAATTAAAATATAAAATATGTATATTAAATATTATCGGGTCGGGTCGGGTACCCGATAACTTAAAAATCCCGGCCCGTGTCTCGAGAAAATTCTCGGGTCGGGTAATTTATTTTAAAGAATTACCCAGTATTTTTAAGTCCAGGTCGTCGGGTCGAGTCAACCGAGTCGGGTATTTTTGCCCACCTCTAACTTTGACTGGGACAATTTTAAAACACAAATGTTACACTTTTACTAGGACAGATAAAGTACTATTTTACAAAAAGAATTAGTTGAGATTCCATCGGTAAGGTACTCAATATATAATTTACCCTATTTTTTAAGGCAATAGGCATAACAAACCGATTCTGTAGTTGTTAATTTATTATTATTATAAGTTGTATCTCAATATTATTTCACATATATACAAACTCCGCATACATACATATATAGTGTATAATTAATATCTATTGTTTAAATCATGTAAGATGTTTCTATTCAAAAAAATCATGTAAGATGTTTAATTCATTTTATCGTTTATATTGACAAAAACAAGATTATCAATTTGTACTATAGTTATATTGTGAATATAAATTAGAATAAATATAAAAGTTATACGAATTTTGGTCAAATGTGTAATGTGATATATAAATTTTTATGGATTTATATCTAATACACTGACGGTGAAAATTTTTAGTTTATGATATAAAGTTTAAGAATTTAGGTGTAGGGGTTTATAATTTAAGATATTGGTTAGAATTTTGATTTTAATTTAGTTGTATATATTTTAAAAAAAATAATCGTGATACTTATTTTTATATTGAATAAATATAATTAATTTTTTTTAGAATGAATATATATAATTTTTTTTTTGAATATAGAATGAATATATATAATTAGTTGAACGTGAATGTTTAAATATAAAAATATTTGACCAAAATTCGTGTATAATTTTGATATTTATTTGGATAAATAAAAAGGAAGAGCAACACAAATTACAACCTAGGGCCAACTCACAAGGATGAAAATCATCTGCCCCCAAAGTATGCCCCCATTTGTGCCCCCACTTTAAAATAGTGGGTTTATGGTTTAGAGTTTGGGGTTTAAGGTTGGGGCTTAGGGTTAGGGTGTAGGAAATTAGGGGTAGGGTGTATTTTTTTGGGGTTTAGAGTTTAGAGTTTAGGATATGAAAATTAAGGTTATGAGGTAAGATTTAATTTTTAAGTATTTTTAGGCATGGGACATAGAAAGAGGCATGGTTAGGGGGTAAGAGATTTTTACTCAACTCACAAGGCCTTCACGGTCCAGGGATCGAATCAAGCAAAAGCAAGTCAGAAAGTGTGCGTGCGCTACAGCCTATAGTCGGAAAGATGCTTTCGTTTCTTTTTAAAGTATTATTTCGAGTAAATAAGAATAGGGTAAATTTTACCCGTGATTTTTTTTTTAGGGTTTATTATATTTTGGCCGCTCGAATTTAAAAAAGATCATTTTTGTCATTTATGTTTTGAATCGTATCTATTTTGGTCTCTTAGTTGTTTACCTCCGTTAATTAAAAATTAATTTCTAATTTAACCCTCAAACTTTCAAAACTTTATTTTTTACTATCTTGCCCCCCAAAAAATTCAATGTTGACAGCATGATTTAAACTTAAATACCTTCATGTAGCAGTTGGTGGATTGCCTTCTTCAGCCCCTATATTACAATTTGACAAGATAATCTCATGATCGAACTTCTACGTTGTCGTTTCCTAGGATTTCAAGGTCCATTCCTAATTCTCATATAGAGGTGACTTTGTGCTTGAACTGTACATTCCTCAATGATCTTCATTTCTCCGTTATAACTAAAACTAGAATAGGCATTCAAGATGTAAGCCAGAACTGTTTTGAAGTGATAAAGGAAAGCTGGGCAGAATTAGAGGTAATTTTCACTCAGAAAGAAAATTTGGCTGAACTAAGCAAAGCTTTCAGAACCTGCAAGTGAGTCATGAACTGAGATTATACTAAGTAAACTTGTTTGCGAAGTTTGATTTCGATTGTTAGATTGTTGTGTAAGTTATTGCTAATGTTATGAAGTAATTTTTGTTATGCATTATACTTAGTTTCCTTATAATTAATCATATTTCTTTCTTTAAAGTTTAGAGCCCTTCGTTTATATTGCCATGGTTAACTATCCAACCGAGGCAAATTTTTTGAAGCCATTGCCTGCTTATTATGTGCAGCAAATAAGATATGTAAATAAGCTATTCTGTATCGAGCTATATGTTCTAACACTTTCAAAAATTTCTTACTGATTTTTTCTTTTCGACATTTAAACCATTCTCTACACGTAGATGTGCAAGATAATTGATAAATCACCATCAGGAGCAACGAAGCTTAGCCACGCTTTTGCAGCAGTAAGCTTATATTACAACGAAGCTTAGACGCGTTTTTGGGAAGATGGTGAAAAATAAAATTTTGAAAGTTTGTGAGTTAAATTAAAAATTAATTTTTTTAATTAACAGAGGTTGACAGCCAAATGACCAAAATAGACAAGATTTAAGATGGTGAAAAATAAAGTTTTGTAAGTGACAAGAATAATATTTTTAAATTCAAGTGACTAAAATAGAACAAACCCTAAATAAAAGGGACCACAAGCGAAGATTAGCCATAAGAGTAACATCACCCTGTATATGTATATAAAGTTGAATATATTCTTCTTTGTGTTGGATTTTTATGGGTAAAATACAAAAATAATGACTCAACTTTTACCTCTCTCCTATTTTACTCACTCATCTTTAAATTGAATCGATTTAATGACTCAACTTTTAACATTGGGTTTTTATCATCACCCAACCGTTATATTATGGATGCCGTTAATGATGTGGCATTTTTTATTGATTTGGCCGCCACGTAAACACACACGTGTTAAAAAACAGAATAAATTATAAGAAAACGTAAAGTTCTCCAGCTTTGGCAACCGACAAATACTCGCCGGAATCTTACCGGACAACATATTATGCCCCACATTAAGCTGCTCGAGGCTCACCATTCCCCCAATCTCCTCCGGCAACGGCCCCATCAACTCATTGAAACTAACATCAAACATCGTCAAATTTTTAAGCCTACCAATTTCTCTCGGCAAACAAGATCTCAACCCATTGTTCATCAAAATAGTTTCTTCAAGCCCAGTCATGTTACCGATACTCGCCGGCAGGCAACCGTGGAACTTGTTGTTGGCCAACACAATGACGGAAACCGGAGAGTTGCCGAAGTTTTCCGGCAACCTGAATCTGAACCGATTGTGGTTGATAAAAATGGCATCCAAATCTTTGTCGAAAACCTCTCTGGGCACAGTCCCTTCAAACTCATTGAACCGCAGATCCAAGAACTTCAGCGCCGGCAACCGGAGAACCACCGCAGGGAACTTTCCGACGAACCGGTTGTTGCTAAGATCCAGCTCGTACAGTACCGTCAACTTACTAAACTTGTGCGGAACAGTACCGCAGAACCGATTTGAGTTGATATGAAACAATGCAAGATCAGTAAGCAAGCCAGGGAACTTCTCTGGGCACAGTCCCTAAACACACACGATGATCCGAGGTATACTTTCGATGAACCCAGAGCTTCCTGGGATGGATATATGATTGGGAGAATGTTTCCAAGGATGCCCACAATGGTTTCCCTTGTGGAAGATGCTCCTGTTCCACATGTTGTCCGATCCGATACTCAGATCCCCGTGGAGGATCCGACTGCTATGAATTCCATCGATGAGAGGGACCATTACCGGCAAGGTTCGTAATGGCATTCGACAGTGCTAGAGCCGACGAAACACCCTTCCCTCCACCTGACATGTCCTCTCCCAGGAGTAATTTAGCAAACTTTTCCTTCATCAGCTCCATATCTGAACACAATACAAATACATTGCAGGCAATCAAATCTATTTCTTGCCTAAAGAAGAAGAAAGTATACATGAAACTCACCACTTAGTAGCTGCTTTTCTCTGGCTTCACAGGCAGCAACCAAATTCTCCGCCGCCTGCCTCGCCTCGACGTCGTCTTGATTCGATAACGGTGGCTCTTCCGGTTGATCTGATCCCTGGTTTTCATCTGCCACCCATCATCCTCTGCTGCTTCTTCCAACACACCACCGTCACCTTTCTCGACATTTTTCAAACCCCTGGCCTTCTTCCCCAGAAATCAACAGCGCTGACCAACTTTAAGGTTGTCGAAATCTTCGACTGTAATTGCTGCATGATGTCTGTGGAAGAGAGGAAACAAAACTAAGAAAAAAGAAGAAGAAAACAAGTGTTTTTGAGAATCCCCTCTTCCCCGATTCTAATTGGGGCCCACCACTAATTCTTTTTATTTTGTATTTATTCTGTTTTTTAACACGTGTGTGTTTACGTGGCGGCCAAATAAATTAAAAATGCCACATCATTAACGGCATCCATAATATAACGGTTGGGTGATGATAAAAACTCAATGTTAAAAGTTGAGTCATTAAATCGATTCAATTTAAAGATGAGTGAGTAAAATAGGAGAGAGGTAAAAGTTGAGTCATTATTTTTGTATTTTACCCGATTTTTATTTTTAAATCTGTATAACATGAGCCGTCGAACTTCGACCAAAGAGAGTCGTAATTGAAGAATTACGAATTTCAAAGTACCTTTTGCATTTGTAAATTCCATTATATCTTTTTATAGTCCCCCACTCCCCTATTCAATATTCATACCCAAAGGCCAAAACCAATAATCTCTGTTTATTCTCTTTCAGCTCAGGTACTCCTCTTTTCTATTTCTTCCTCATTGTTTCCTGTTTCTGTTTCCTGAATGAAAAACTTTGAGATTTTAGACGAAATCGTTTCGTTTTGTTTTTTGTTGGGTTGATTCAGAGATGGAGGGATCAAGTATTCCAGGATTATACCCTCTGCAGCGTTGTAAAACTCTGCATCTGGTTTGTGATTTTCCCAGAAAAATCTTACTCCGTTTGATTTCATTTTACGAACTACGAATGAGAAGCAAATGTGGATGTAAACGCAGGTGAGGCATGCTGAGGGGATTCATAACATGGCTGGGGAAAAAGATTATGCGGCCTATTCATCTGAACAAAACTTCGATTCCCATCTCACCACTCTTGGTTGGCTACAGGTTTGGTTTGTTAATTTTTATTACTCTTTTGATCATGTTTGTTACATTCCAACTCATCCGGCTGCCCGTTTCTCGAGATTCACTCATCCTTTACTTGAAAAACATTTATTCATATTTAAATAAATACATTTGTATTCATTATTTCATTTTCTTTCCATAAATAAAATCGGTGCCTGAATTCAAAATTATATTTGTCACATTCCTTTGCTAACAGGTTGATAATCTCCGTAAGCGTGTTCAAGAGACCGGACTTTCTAAGAAAATTGAATTGGTCGTTGTTTCCCCTCTGCTCAGGTATCACTTTTCAATTTTGATTTTGTTTCTTTCTCAAAGATTTCTTCCATATAATTTTCCTACTGCCATACATTCCTCGAAGTTTCTTATTTTATATAATTGGAGAATATTATTAGGATTAGTCATATTTTAGCTTAATTTGTCAATTTTTCCCAACTTATTTTTTTATTTTTCTCACATTAGTATCTAATTTTTAATCAAAGAGAAAAATAAAAACAACTGATCAATTCTTAGTTTTGGGTGTTATTTGATCAACTGAAAAGTTAAAGGTTGAAAAAATGAAGTATTGAATTAGAGTTATAAAATTTGTTTGGTATATTACTTAAAATTAATTACTGAAAATAATTAGACCGATTGATAAATGTAAATTTTCAACGATAAACTAGTTTTTAAATAAATGAAATTAAATTAAGGTTGTTGAAAATATTCTACATTAAATGATAAATAGTTCATTATCTAGTAATTTTTTTTAATATTTTCCATAAAAAATCTATAAAATTATATTCATTTTGAATTATCAAACACATTTAATAAAAATTAAATCACCACAAATATTAATTTTAGTAGTATTGATTCTTTAGTGTTGAATGCTCACGGTACGAAATTTATTTTTATTTGTGTATCCAGTACTCTTGTTAGACATGTTTGATTTTTTTTCAAATATATAATTATTTTTTAAATAAATATATTTCTATTATATTTATACCCATATCAATATTTGATCTTAAACTCAAGTTCGAGTAAAATAAAATTTTCATAAAAAATTTATATAAATTCTAAAATCAATTAAGACTTTAATCTCCATTAAAAAAAGACTTTAATCTAAAAAAACTATAATCTTACGAAATACATATTAATAATTAATATATACTCGGATTTTTTTTTGCTAGTGTTTCTACTTTCTTTTCGTAAAAAAATGTATTGATAATTATTTCGGGAAAAATGGATTTTGAAATTTTGGCATTACAGGGCCATGCAAACTGCAGTTGGAGTCTTTGGTGGTGAAGGGCAAAAGCAAGGTAGCGACGACGGACACGGACTTCCATTAATGGTGGCTGATGCAGCGGAAAGCCACCGTCCCGAGATCTCAAGCCAGAATTGCGCACCGTTTTTGGCGGTTGAGCTTTGTCGTGAACGTTTCGTATGTTCTTGAACTTCAAATCGAAAAACAAACTCAAAATCTCTTGTTAAATCTTCAGAAGTTTCTTTTGAATTAACCTAATATATTTGTTCTTAACCATTGGAATCACAGGGAGCTCATCCTTGTGATAGAAGAAGAAGCATTAGCTACTACAGATCTATCTTCCCTGCCATTGATTTTTCTCTGGCAAGTAATTTCGCCTTTAATTAGATTACCTTTAAATTTTTAGAGGGACAAACTTATAAAAGTTTAGGGGCGAAAATAAATCTTTAATAGAAAATACATAGAAAAATTTTAAAATTTTTTTAAATCATATATGATTTTCAAAATTTTAGGGGAGCGGTTGCCCCCACCAGCACCCCATCGGTCCATCCCTGGTCATCTCAAATGAGATTCTCTTCTAGATAAAATAACATTTAATCCCTGTACATAATAACTTGTATCAATTTGGTCCTTGAACTTTGATATGACCGGAGTATTTCTTTTTAACTTTCTCTGTTTTTCTTCAGATAGAAAGCGATGATGATGTCTTATGGAAGCCTGAAGCTAGAGAACCCATCGAAGAAGTTGCAGTTAGAGGAATGAAATTTTTTACCTGGTGAGTTGTCATGATATTTTTATATTATAATTAATGGTTAAAATTTTAGGGGTTAGTTTAGATTTAAGGATTTAAAATTTAGGGATTAGAGGTCAAGAATTAGAACATGAAATATAACGATCACGTTAAATAAATATCGATCATAAAAGAAATTTTAACACGCATATCTATAAAAATAGAACATGTTATACAACGATAAAATTAAATAAAAATGGATCACAAAATAGTACAAAGTTGCGTAAAATTACGGTAAAATGAAACAATAATGAATCGAATAAATATTTTGTTTCTTTTGTTGAATTATTTATATGGTGCAGGTTGTTTAGTCGAAAAGAAAAGGAAATTGCAATCGTTACCCACAGAGGGTTCTTGTACAATTCCTTAGCTGCCTTTGGGGGAGATTGTCATCCTTCTCTGAAGACTGAACTATGCAAACAGTGAGTTGTGCAATATCTCAATTCATTTGGTTCAGCAATATGTATTGAGTTTTGAACAGATTTAACAAATATCTTTTGCAGGTTTTTGAATTGTGAGCTCCGATCTGTAGTTATTGTTGATAAAAGGTAAGACATTTTGATAACTGGGAATACACAACTCATTTTCTCCGTCCACATAATTTGAAGATTTGTTTTCTCCCTCGAGTTGTAGTATGATGGGATCGGATCCTGCAACCAAGTGATATTGCTGATGGAAAAGGAACAAGTTAGCAACAAGGTATTGGAGAATTAATGTCCATTATTATCATTCTTTACAAACTTACCAGGACAGTTTTAGGTTTCAAATTTTGGATATTCCTATTTCCTTCGGCATATGCCGACTGCCCCATGATGTCATCTGCTGGAATAAGTTTAACATTTATGTTTAGCTAAAACAGATGCAAGTCATAATAAAATTACTCCTTTTATTATTATTTTAAGCCGATCTTACAAATATTTTGTTTTGTTTTGAACAAGTCAAGATAAACATTTCGGCTCAACCCGGTTTCGGTCCAACTTTATTATGAGAAAATGCGTGTTTTTAAGCCGTTGATTCCAAATAAAATGAGATGGAATTGAGGTGTATGCGGGGTATTTATTAGATGGATCTGGTTATTACGTCACTCGTCATCTCAATAAATAAGATCTATTTATCTAATTTTAATTTTTAAAAAACTGTCTATTTTTTATTAACAAGTAGAAAAGAAATGAAAATTTAGTTTTTTTAAACCTTATTAATTAAGACTACAAATAACATTATAAATTGAATCCATTTAATAACTTTTTGTTTACGTGGGTGGAGCGGGAGCCATTGGCGCCGGGAATATGGTGAAAAGCCTACCTCTTCTGGGTTTTCCTCCGCCTTTCCCATTCATTAAATCATTTTTAATACTAATAACGGCAATTGTCTTTCTATCCACTTCGTAAGTTACATTTCTTTTTAAATAGAAAGTTACATGTTTGGTCAATAAGGAAATGGGACAAGTAAATAAAGCAACAGTTATATTTAAGGTTAAACATTTAATCGAGTCGAGTTAAAATATTTCAAGTTAGTCAAGTTTATAAGTTTTATTTTATAATTTAAATTTTATTTAAAAAAATTGAGTTGAGTCAAAGCAATTAGGGTTTTTTTGCATCAAGTCGAATCGAATAATTCTATTTTTTTCGAGTCGAATCTTTTTTTTTCAATCTTAGTTACATTATACAAATATCTGTATATTTATAATTTATATCCATGTCTATAATATGTATAAAAGTATAAGATACACTATTTTTTTTAGATAAATGGTGTTTTGTATTTATCCGAAGGGAAAGCCGCAAGCTGCTACATAAAAGAAAAAAACAAAAAGAAAATACTATGCGGGGACCCGAATCAGTTAATCCCCTAATCTATACAAAAAAATTTATTGGTGCTATCATTTCTATCTATTTTGTGTCTATACAACCGTATACCAATGATATTTCTGAGATTATCTCGGCAATGCTCAGTCGCTCACTTTAGGGATGCCTCCCAAAGTCGTTCGGAATGGAGTAGTCCACACGCATTTGTGATTTTCATCCACAAATCACTCGAATAAGGACATTCTGAGAACAAATGATCCCTACTTTTCGGTGCAGCATTGCAAAGGACGCAACCATCATCCACATGTAGTCCCTATTGAAGCAATATGTCGAGAGTCTATTCAAGATATGATGGAGTGTTTGGGAATGTGTTAGGGAAACCAAATGACCTTCTGCTATTGCACTTTATCATGGGAAAGTCGAGTATTTTTCTATAGCCATCTAGTGTGTGTGCTACTAGAAAAGCCTGCTGCGAATAGGGCCTGAGCCTGGAGTCGCAGCTTCAACATTTTCTTTAATATCTAGCTAAAATAGGGCTTGTCCTTAACATGTCAGAAGTCAACCCCTTTTCAGCATGTAAGGGAGAAAAACCTATAATGTTAATTATAATAATAACACTGACGTTTTATAACTTATTTTGTGTTGGAAATCGATTATATATCAACTTTTTTTCTAAAGTTCGATACGTTTGAATACAAAAAAAATTGATAACAATATAAGGGAGGAAAACCTATAATGTTAACTATAGTTATATTCCACCTATAATATTACATTTACGTAAAACATTCAAAAGTATTACAACCATTCCACCTATAATGTTATCATAACCGACGAACCACCTATAACAGTTAGTTTTCATTCATTCAACCCATTAATTCGATTCATTGGCAAACTAATTTGAATCAAATTTTACAGAGGCTTAATGTAAGAGCGACCCTCATAATTAATCTTGAGTTATTGTAATGGATTGAGACAATTTAGTGAAATGGAGAACCTGGAGGTCGTCACGCCTGTTTTCAGAATAAGTAACAGAAATCATCAATTAATTGAGTTATTGTAATGCATTGGGGAGAGATACCCTTCTAGGAGTAGCCTTTGACTAGCTCTTGAGCGAGAAAGGTGTTATCTGAAATGCTACGGCCTTTGACGAATGTCGATTGATTTGGAAGGATCATATTAGGGAAGTAGGCAGCCATTCGATTCATAAGGATTTTGGTGATTGTTTTATAAATCACCGAGCAACGGGACATTGGTCTGAACTCTTTGGCGAGGCAAGCATTAGGAACCTTAGATATTAAGACAATCGCAGCAGCAATAAAGACATGCAGCATCGAGGATGTGTGAACGAAATGTTTGATAGCAACAGTGAAATCAACTTGCACAATGTCCCAAATATACTTAAAAAATCAAGTCGTGAGATCGTCTGGCCCCAAACTCTTGTCATTCCCTTGCGAGAAAAGGGCATCTTTAATTTCCAAGTCAGTGACCTCTTGGCAAATGAAAGTTTGAGCATCAGTTGGCAAGGAATAATTCATAAGATATTGAAGGTATTGTGCAAAACAGGGCTGAACATTAGGTCCTTAGCCCCAATGAGATTAGTAAAATATCGGATCAGCTCAGATGCCATTAAATCGAATATTTTTTATTATTTCTTTGCTCATATTTAAGCATGTGCACAGTGTTTTTTTTCTTAGTCAGCACGGCAGAATAAAAAAACTTAGTGCCCATGTCCCCTTCTTGTATCCACTGAACTTTGGCTTTTTGCATGTAGAAAGAATGTTCAGCTGCTTTGAGTTCTAAAAGCTCTAAGTGTAACTGTCTTTTACTATCCAGATCTATTTGACTAGCATGTGACAGATTAAACAATTGCAATTGCTCCAGTTGATTTTTTTTGTATTAACCCTCAAGGAAATGTACTCAAAATGTTGTTTATTCAATTCTCGCAAGCTATGTTTAAGTCGTTTTAGCTTTGAAAAAAGTGCATACATTGTATTCCCACATGTCAACAATCTCTTGGAAGGAAGGAAGCAAAGTCCAACAGTTAAAGAATTTGAAAGGCTTGGGTTGATCAATGAGATTATCTCGTTGAAACCAGACGAAAGCTGGGCAGCGATCAAATACCATAGGAGCCTGAAACTCAGTGTAAGAATCTAAAAAATCATATAACCACCTTTGATTAATAAGAACCCTGTCAAGCTTTTGGGCTAAAAAATTTGTCCACGTGAAGATAGGCCCTGTGTAAGGTAATCAATAAGATGCAAGTTCTGGCTACAAGTCCTAAAATCCTCCATATGTACTGACTCAGAAGGCCCCTGAAATTCATAGTCAGAACTTTCATCTGCTTGAGCTATGATGTTAAAGTCTCCACCTAAGATCCATGTAAGCTCTTCCACCACTGATTCGAGATGAGTAAATTGTTCCCAAATCTGTTTTCTCGATTTACCATTATTACTACCATAAACTGATGTAAAAATAAAATGTTTCCCTCTAATAGAGACAAATTGATCAGCTTGCTGAATAATAGAGCAATGCAAATGAGGTTTTCATAAAATTCAGATCTAAGCATTAGCTGCATATTCATGATTTGAGTAGTCTGATGAAAAAATAGCTATGATAGCCTCAACATTATTGTGTCTAATCCTAATTTTTAATAAACATAAGATATTTACCTGTAAATCTGTACAACGTTTCAACACCCTCTTTCGTTTGAAGGGTTATTAAAATCCCTTATGTTCCAAAATTCAGTAATCATTGAGGGCAGGGTGTAGTGGTACCTCTAGATGCAACCGCATCACACGCAATAGATTTAAGCTATTTTTAATTTTGATTGTTTTCGAGGCAATTTTAGATTAAAAACCCTTTTTTAATTATTATTTGGAAAAATGGCTCCCAAAAAATATTATTTGGCAAAATGACTCCCAAACTTGCCACGTCGGTGAACCTCGCGTTGTGTAGGACGCGAGGTTTGATATCGCGTTCTACAGGACGCGAGGTAGTGGGGTTTTTTTAAAAGATGAATGTACGTTAACACAAACAACAAGGCCAGATAGACTAAAATCGCGTTGTGCGGAACGCGATATCAAACCTCGCGTCCTACACAACGCGAGGTTCACCGACGTGGCAAATTTGGGGGTCATTTTACCAAATAATATTTTTTGGGAGCCATTTTCCCAAATAATAATTTAAAAGGGATTATTCATTCAAAATTGCCTGTTTTCGACTTTGAACTCATAATAAATTACACATTATTTTATTTTAATTATCTTTTAATTTTCCGGAACCGCCTGATGGGATTGCTGCATTACTGATTGAGGACCTAAATATGTAGGGGTTTATGTGTTTCGTGGTTGGTGAATGGTGAGGTTGGTTTATTTTCTTTGTGTTTAGTTTAAGTAAAACTTGTGGTCAGGATTATCTCGCTTGTTTCTTTAAATATTTTCATGCTTTTTTGGTCTCTAGCTAGATTTAGAGAGTTTTTAATAAGATATACGGTAACGTTCTCATTTTTTATTGAAAATTTAATATTTTTAACATTAATCAACAGATGTATTAACACCAAACAGTTGAGCATTTTTTATTCAAATAACATATGAAAATCATTGAAAATCATTTTTAGCATTATCTGACAGATATTACTTCTATCACAGAAGTTAAATTATTATTATTTAATATATTTGAATTTTATTATTTAATACTATTTGATATTTAATACTAGTACTTTACAAAATTAGATTATAATTATTTAATAGTACTAACGGAAATCATTAACAAAGAGGTCTAATTGATTTTTTATACTAACAAAAGAATCCATTTGATTATGAATTTTGACTAAGGCTCAATTGATTTTTTTTATTTTTTATTTACCCTTAAGTCTATAATTTAAACAATTTAATCTTATAGATAAATAGTATATTATTATTTTAATTATTTTTACTTATACATAATTTTTTTATTATTATAAAAAATTCAATAGATAAAAATCGATAAATATTTACTTATATTTTATATTAATTTTGAATTACACTTTAATATTTATTAAACAACTGAAACTTATCCAAATAATATAATAATAGAAAATAATTTTAATTATTTTTCTTATGCAAAATGACATATATAATTAAATAAATAAAATAATTAAACCTTTTATTATCAGTGGTGAATCTAAAAAAAAAAATTGAGGGTGAGCACAAATTAAAATATTTTTTAGGGTGAGGACAAGTCATAAAAATTTCAAAATTTAAGGGTGGACACAAATTATTAAATTTAAGGACGAATTCATGAACGTTAAAAAAATTAAAGTCAAATGTGTAAATTTTGAAAAGTTCATGGTGGGTCTGTGCCCACCCAATCTTACATGTGACTCCGCCACGGTTAATTATACGTAAAACACGATAATAATAATAATAATAATAATAATAATAATAATAATAATAATAATAATAATAATAATAATCCCTCCGTCCTATAAAATATGTATTTTATTAACTTTTTAAAAGTCAAAAATTTTAAACTTTGACTATTATTATATTAAATATTTTAAATAATTAATTTTTATAAAATATATATTTGAAAACTACTCGATTAAAAGTTTTTAAAATATATATTTTCATATTTTTATCAATGATACATTTTAAATAATTATGAGTCAAAGTTAAAAAAAAATTGATCAAAAAAATCAATAAGGAATAAAAATTGTGGGACGGAGGGAATAATAATAATAATAATAATAATAATAATAATAATAATAATAATAATAAATGTCAACAAGATATGATGAAAAACGTGACGATAATATAAATATACAAATGAATGAAATGTAACAGTAATATAGACTATATAGTTTAGTTGTAATGGTACTTTGTAAAATCACTTAGGGTCTATTTGTTTTCCTGTAATTGGTTTTCCTGAAAATATTTTCACAACTTTCTGCTGTTTGGTTCATGGAAAATGAAAAAGTCAAAGGAAAATCAATTACAGTCAATGGAAAACAGGCTTTGTTTTAGTGTAAAATGACTTACCCATCGATTTTCGGTAAGTCACTTTCCTTCCTCCCATTCTCTCTACAAATACTAACCTAAACCATAAACCTTAAAACCTAAACCCCAAATACTAACATAAAAACTAAACCCTAAATACTAACATAAAAACTAAACCCTAAACCCTAAACCCTAAACCTCAAACCATAAACCCTAAAGCCTAAATATTAAAATATCCAACCTTAAACCTTAAACCCCAAACATTAAACAATAAACCATAAACCCCGAACATTTAAAACCATAACCCTAAACACAAACCCTTAAACCTTAAATGTTAACATAAACACTAAACACTAACACAAACCCTAAACCCTAAATATTAACATAAACACTAACAACAAACCCTAAACATTAAACACTAACATAAACCTTAAACCCTAAAATGAGAACTTAAACCCTAAACCTCGGACATTAAACAATAAATGTTAAACACAAAACATTAAAAACCCTAACCCTAAACCTTAAACCCTAAATCTTAAATATTAACATAAACACTAAACACTAACCCTAACCCTAAATATTAACATGAACACTAAACACTAACAACAAACCCTAAACACTAACATAAACCTTAAACCCTAAATGGGAACTTAAACCCTAAAACCTAACTTAAACCATAAACCATAAATGCTAACATAAATACTAAACCTTAAACACTAAGCACTAACATAAACCTTAAACTCTAAATGATAACCTAAACCCTAAACCCTAAATCTTAAACACTAAACTATAAACACTAACATAAACCCTAAACCCTAAACGATAAATCCTAAACACTAACCATAGACTCTAAATGCTACCATAAACCCTAAATACTAAACCCTAAACCTTAAATGTTACCATAAAACCCTAAACCCTAAACCCTAACCACCAACCTAAACTCTAAACCTTAAACACTAACATACACCATAAACCCTAAACCATAAACACTAATCTAAACCATAAATCTATACCTTAAATGCTACCATAAACACTAAATAATAGTCTAAACCATAAACCATAAATGATATCCTAAACAATAAACACTAACATAAACATTAAACCATGTTTTGATTGGAATTTGTTTTTACCATTATCGATGCTTGTTTGTGGATTGTTCATGAAAATTTCAGGAAATTCTACCAAACAATGTAAAATGAATTGTACAACATCATCCAAACACCGGAAAATGATTTCTGCAATTAGTTTTCCAACAACTGTAGTTCATTTTCTAGAATTTATTTTCCGGAAACAGTTTTCAGTGAAACAAACAGACCCTTAATTTTTTTGGTAAAAAAATAAAATCACTTAAAATTAACATAAATAGCTATATTTTTACCGTAACTAAATTCACGTTCTTCACTATCATTGATATATATTAAATATTTGTATTTTTATTTATTTTTTTAAAATCATTTGCGTTCACGCTTTGAATTATGTCCCTTCTCAATCATTCCAGTTCCAGCTGGGTCCACCAATCCCACATCGCATATAATGCCTAATCAAATTCTTAAATTCCGCCGTTCTTCCTTCCTCAATGGAACCCTAAAGGCCGAGCCAAAATAATCAACAAAAAGCCTCTCAAAAATCCTCCAATGGAGAACTTTTCCTACGCCTCGTATCCCGATTCCGGCGACTCTTCGCCTAATTCTCGAGAAATCGACTCCGAAAATCAGTCATGGGATGAGCCGCCATCCACAAATGCTATTGCTAATAATAATGGTAATTATAAGGTTAAGTTAATGTGCAGTTATGGCGGCAAAATCCAGCCGCGCTCACATGATAACCAGCTTGCTTATGTCGGTGGAGATACGAAGATCCTGGCCGTCGATCGCAACGTCAAGTTCTCTGCTATCATGGCGAAGTTATCCACATTTGGAGATTCTGAGGTTTGTTTCAAGTATCAACTACCCGGTGAAGATCTTGACGCGTTGATTACTGTTACGAATGACGAAGATCTTGAACACATGATGTTGGAATACGATCGGTTGCATCGTGGCTCCATGAAACCGGCTCGGTTGAGGCTGTTTTTGTTCCCGGTGAATCCGCCGCCGAGGGCGTCGGGGTTTGTTGGGAGTGAACCGAATTCAGAGAGGCAATGGTTCGTTGATGCCTTGAATGCAGTGCAGGTCCAGAATCTCGATGGCGTTTCACCTGCTGCTGCTGCTGTGCCAGCTGCGAATCCTGATTTTCTGTTCGGTTTGGATAAGGTGAAGTTACCGGATTCTGTCCCTGCTCCGGTGACGGCTGTTGTGCAAGAGGTGGTTGTGAAGGATGTGACAGTGGGATCGGACTGCGGATCGGAGGATCGGCACGTGGCAGCGGACCCTTTATTGTCTCCGGCAGAGATCCAGAGGCAGATCCATGAATTGCAGAGGATGCACCTTGCTGCTACTCAAGAACAAGGCATTGTACAGAGGAAAATCGATGAATCTAATGCTAGAGCTTACAATACTCAAGATCATTGCAAAATGCCAGATAAAATCGCTCATCCACCAGCTCCAGGATCAGCTCCGTTGCAAATGCCGATTCCAACGGCATATTTCCATGATCAACATTTAGCCACCGCTGCTTATCCAACACCTGCTGCCATACAAGTGGTCCAAGGAACTGACCAACCCGTTTACCTGATTCCAGCCGCCTATCAACAGCTGCCAACATTGCGACAGGTGACCGGACCTGCCGGACAACCTTACTACGGGTTGCAGCGGGTGGTTCAGGATGTTTACCCAACCTCAGTTATGCAGCAGCAGGGTGGGGTTCCTGAGCCAGGGTATGTACAGGTGGCGTATGATGGGGCAGGAAGACAGGTGTATTACACCGCAGCACCGTGCCCAACGATGGGGGCGGTGGCAGGTGGTGTGCCGGCCGTTAATCAGGAAGGTAAGGTTCCCGTGAATGCTAAGGCTCCTCCACAAACTTCTTCGGTATGATATTACTTAAAAAGTGGAGTATTATAGTATTTGTTTTGTTTATCAAGTTCTAAACATAATATCCTTTGAATAAGAACAAAGACTTTTACAGGTTTCGGTGAATTCTTTAATCTCTTATTGAACCTTTTTAAATTCATTTTATTAAATGCTTTTTGATTGGTGTTAAGCGTTTCCCTTTGGCACGGTTACTACTTGATTTCCTGATCAGTTCATTGCAAAATAGGCAAACCTTTTTGTTTAACGGAATCTTTAAACACTGCTGTAAAAAGAAACTTATTTTATTATTAATTCACCACTCCTATGTTGTCTTGTCTGGTCTGTTGGGGGTTTATTTCTGCTGCTGGTGGTGGATGGATATTGTCTTGATCTGGGGTTACCATTTCATGTTGATTGTTGGCCCATATTTCTTTGGGATCTTCGAAACTACGAAAAGAAAATGAATTTCGGTTTTATTTGTTAAACAGCTTGAGTTTTCTAACAGACTGAACTTCAGGTTAATGCTTGGCTTAACTAGTTTGTGAATCTCATTGAGTAATTCTAAGTATGAGACTTGAATTCATTTTTTTAGCAGATAAACAGCTTTAGTTGAGTGAGTTGCAATAGTGTAATTTTGTTGCATCGAATTCATTTTTGGCGCCTTGTGCGGCAAATTCATCATGATTAAAGCTTGTCCATCGTTTTCAGTTTGTTAGCACTTCTCTTCGTCATGATTATGTTATTCATCTCATTAAACGAAATTACCTTCGCACCTGATTTCTCCCTAAATAGGACTGAATCTTCCTTACCTCGCAAGTTGCAAGTGGGAGTTAATTTGCGCAGCATTTGATTCGAATTAATCTATTTATAAATTAGTAATGTGTAGGGGTGAGCGTTCGAGCGAGTCGAGTCAAAAAATTTCGAGTTATTCGAGTTGACGCGTAATATTTTACGACTTGAACTTAATTTGAAATTTTTTCGATTCGAGTCGAGTTTTCGAGTTTCTATACAAATTTAATTGTAATTATTTATCATGTTATAGTACGATTTGATTCCAATTTAAACGACTTTCTCTATTCATATAAGATATGCATATATATATATATATATATATATTTCTTCATAATATTTTTCATATGCATAAGTAAGATTTGTAATGTTATTTAATAAAAAAATATCATATAAACTTCTAAAATATATTTATAATATTATTTTTAAATAATGAACTTTTAAGGATAAAGTACTGATGGGGGTATAAATGAGTCAATGAATTGATGTAAAGAAAAAAATTACAAAAAATTCCGTTGAATGATCAAATTGAATAAAATATAAAGTTAAAGGGCTAAATTAAAAAAGAATAAATTTGGTAAAAATATGAATTCAAGTTATATAAATATTATATAGTGTTAGTGAATCATGTGGTTTAATTTTGGTAAAAAAAATAGACTTAAAACGAAAGAGAAATTAAAGAAATGAGAAACATTCAAAGTTGAGGGGCTAAATTACAAAAGTAGAAAATTTAATTTAAAAATATGAATTGAAGCTAAATAGTTATTCTAGTTTCTACATTGGTTTAGGAGCATGTGGTTCAATTTTGGTCAAAATTGACTTAAAACGAATGAGATATTGAAAAAATGAGGAAATCATACAAAGTTAAGGGGTTGAATTGAAAAAATATGAAATTTATTTTCAAAAATATAAATTGAAGATAAATACGTATTCTACGCTGGTTTAGGAATACGAGGTTCAAATTTGGTCAAAAATAGACTTAAAATGAAGAAAAATGAAATCAGTGACTAAATTGCAAAACTGTAAAATTTGGTTTTTCGATTTTTCGAGTTGGGCAAATTCCAAACCGACTCGAAATCGAAATTTTTTTGAGTTAATCGAGTTGACTCGAATAACTCGAACAACTCGAAATTGAAAAAAAAAATCAATTTTTTCGAGTCGAGTCGAGTTTTGCTCACTCTGGTAATGTGTATCGAAAACATCAAGTTTTGTTGTGAGATGTGGTTTATAAAAATCCAAATTGGTAATTGTTTACCCGAACTTCTCAAGTATTTGATTTAAATGGAAGACACCATGGCCTCTTCTTGCTGCTCATGCTTGTTCATTTATGCAGATTAATACGGTCAATGCTTTTAATTATTAACCATGTGCATGTTCATGTAAAACAAATCATGGCCGATTAGGATTTATACCACTGCCTATTTTAGTTGAGGATGTTTTTTTTTAACTAATATTACTAGGCTAGTATTTGTAACACACATGTATGTGTTTTGCAATCTATTCAAATAATATTTGTACTCGATTACATTAATTGAAGATCCCCCACTTCTCCACTTTTTCATTTTCTCTGAGGCGGTTACCAAACTATTTCAAGTTCTTCTTCTTCTTCTTCATTGTTTTTCTTTACCGGCGGCGGCCTTTGGCCGTTATGCTGGATCTGTACATAAATAAATTCATCTTTTCAGATGAATGTTTCCTTTTTTCAAGTTTTTTTTTGTTTTTCATCTACTTTGTCGAATTTTTATTCAAATCTGCTTTTATGGCAGTTCTTTTGTCTGCTTGGTGGCAGTTCTTTCGTCTGCTTTTTAGCAGTTTTTGTCTGTCTTCATGACAGTAGTCTGTCTTTTGACAGTTACGCGTTCGAGTGACGAGTATCAACGAGCGCTTTTCAACGAAGGAGGCCGTTCTATACATGTTATGATTCCCTTTGGTGGTTGTGCCGACATGCCAAGATCAAGTAGCGAAAGAATTTTTGCTATATTCAAAGAGCACTCAAGGCAAAGTATAGTTTTTCTGGATTTTTATTTCAGAAGATTTCTTCTGACAGTGTTAGGTTTGGTATGTTCAACGTCTTTCACACCTTTATATTTTTGTTGTTTTGTTCAGCACTGTATTTCTATTGTAAAAGGTGTGAATCCTTTGTATTCCTTTCGCTGTTGAATATAATCCAGATTCTAAAAAAATAATATTTGTACTCGTAAATAATGGATAAATATCCGCAGAGTCATAATAAATTTGTAACTGCGTGGAACTTTTCATCTAAGTTGAATTTTGAATAAAAAATAAAATGAATTAATACAAATTTAGTTCTAATAATAAATATTTTTCTGTTAATATTTGGTATCTTTTATATTCATTTTATGACGTAGATTTAGAGTTTGAGAATATATTATTATTATTATTATTATTATTATTATTATTATTATTATTATTATTATTATTATTATTATTACTTTAAATAAAAAAATTAAAGTTGTAGGTTAATTCGAATTGATCTAAGTGCAAAAAGTTCAATGATAATTTAAAATTAAAAACTAGTCTTCACTCATTTTTTTATTTGTTGAAAGATAGTTTTCACTCATTAGTTTGGCGACATTGGGTCTCTATATTTTTTATTTAAAATACTGGTATCGTCATTAGTTTTTATCGAATCTTACCGTTTATTGCTAATTGTCAACTACAATAAAGGTTTAATGGCTCGTTTACCTCCTGAAGTATACACAAAATATCGAATTTTCCCCTAAAACATTTTTAAGACGTTTTGCCTCCTAAACTAAATATCATAACTCTATATAGCCCCTCCGTTAATCTCCAATAAAAAAACACTGACCAATCAGAATCTGTCACGTTTCATTTTGTTAAAAAATAAATAAACTGATTTAAATAAAATAGGTAAATTCCACGTTAAGTATGCCAAAATTTACTTTTTGTTCATTTTAGTCTATAAAAATCTTTATTAACTTGAAATTGAGTCACATTTCTTTCTAATTTTTATAATTTAGTCGATGTTTTTAAGGTAAACTACATAAATGACCACCTTACTATTGCAAAAGTTGTGATCTGACCACATTATTTTTTGTCGTCACAATTAAACCACCAAACTATTTAAATGGTATCAACGTGACCACCAGCCATTAAAGGTTAACGGAAGGGTGACGTGGCAGTTAAAAAAATAAGGGTATAATTACACATTTAGTCATCGTTACTTATAAACTCTATCAATTTAGTCCTAATTTTAATTTAATAAAATAAATTAATTTAATTAGGTGTTGACACGTGTTAACACCTTATTGGAGGAATTTAATTATTTATATTTAATTATTTTATTTTATTTTTCTCCTCCAATCAGGATGTGACACGTGTCAACACTTAATTAAATAATTATTTATAAACTCTAAATCACCCATATGCAGATTCGATTGGAGGAGAAAATAAAATAATTTAATTAAATATAAATAATTAAATTCCTCCAATAAAGTGTTGACACGTGTCAACACTTAATTAATTAAATAATTAATTTATTTTATTAAATTAAAATTAGGACTAAATTGATAGAGTTTATAAGTAACGAGGACTAAATGTGAAATTATACACTTATTTTTTTAACTGCCACGTCACCCTTCCGTTAACCTTTAACGGTCGGTGGTCACATTGATACCATTTAAATAGTTTGGTAGTTTAATTGTGACGAAAAAAAGTAATGTTGTCAGATCGCAACTTTTGCAATAGTAAGGTGGTCATTTATGTAGTTTACCCATATTTTTAATATGATGATATTTTTGTTAATTTTAGTCCCTATAATTTTATCTAACCTGAAATTTAGGCCAGGTTCTTTCTATTTTTTACAATTTAGTCCAAAATTTAAATATAATGATATTTTTGTTAATTAAAAAAATCTTTTTGACCAATTAAAATAAATTTAATAAATACTAAATATTTATCTCCCCCGGCTATTCATCATCTTTTTCATCATACAAATTCTTTCAAACCTGACTAAAAAATGTAATCCTAAACATACCAAAAAATGTAATCCTAAAGCTTCTTGAAACATGTACTAACTTTCACAGTTGCAAAAATTGTGTTAATATTTTCAAGTCTCAAAGTCAACGGACATGATTTTATTTTGGAACCTTGCTAATGTAATCCTAAAGCTCTAGTACCTGTTGTAGAAATGCTTCTTCAATTTAACCTCGCAGAAGTAATTTTTTATTTTACCGCTCAGTGCTTAATTTTGCAGGCTCGTGATATTAGGCAAATGAAATTTACCGACCCTTTTATTTTTCTCAAAATTTTCATTTTCTTAGAGCAATATAGCATTCATTTGTCGGATTATCAGTCTGCTTTCTTTCCCTGCTTTGCCCACTGTTGGTGGGTGCTCAAAAGAAATCACTGACGTGGTCACAATAAAGCACTGATTTTCTATTTTTGAGTTTTGTAACATTTGAGTCATAAATTACGTAAATGATTCAGTTGTAAAAGAACACTCATGTGGACGAATGATATACATAGGACTAACTAGAGGTATGAAATCAACGTAAATCACAAAACTCAGAATAAAGAACAGAGAAAAGGGAAAGAAGAAGATGAACAGTTAAAAATAAGGAACTAAAATGAATAAAAACAAAATCGGGCATTTAACGTGCAACTTACCTATATTTTTTTAAGTCAACATATTTTTTTAACAAAATAACACGTGACAGATTCTGATTGGTCAGTAAATTTTTTTAAACGAAGGCTAACAGAGGGGCCATATAGAGTCCTGGTTTTTAGTTGAGGGGGCAATACGTCTCAAAATATACTTTAGGGGACGATTTGGTATTTTCTGTATACTTTAGCGGCCAACGGGCCATTAAGCCTTAAATGATAATAATTTTTTTACTATACCATTTTTTTCAGTTAGGTGTTTAAGCTTTGTTTTGGGTCAAATATGTGACTAGCGTTATTTAAATAAGTGTCCACCAATTACTGCCTGTTAATTTTTACCGTTATTTGACACGTGACATCTTCTTAAATTTCCAAAATTAAATTTAAAAATTAATAAAATAAAATAATCTCAAATTTTACAAAATAGCCCCAAATTTTAAAATCCCTAACACCTCAAAACTCAATCCCGATTTCACTTGATTTTGTTGTTGATTGCCACACCGCTGCCCATCAAATCCGTCGTCGGACCATCACGACCATTTACCCCAACACCTCGTCGTCGGAAATCGACTAACGCCGTGCGAAACGTCTAAATCTTCGAATGGTTCGCGACGAACAGCGGCATAACAGACGATAAACGGTGTGTGGGTCGTTCAGGGAGTAGAGGCGCTTTATTTCTTCGCCGGAAACACCACCAACGCCGGTGGGAGTGGTCGAATTTGGGGGTTAAGGATTTAGGGACTGTTTTGAGATTATTTGAAAATTTTAGGATATTATTAAAAATTTGATTTATTTTTTTAAAAAATAAAATTTAGGAAATGTTTAATATTGCCACGTGTTCGATTTTGATTGGATAATGAAAAAAAATTAACGTCCGTCACAACCGAACCTTAGCTGAGTCACAAAATAAAAACATTAGACACTTATTTAGCCCAAAATATAGTTTGGGCGCCTAACTAGAAAAATGGGTATAGTTTGAGCATTTATTTGACGGTTACACCTAATTATTATTAGGGTGTGTTTGGAAAGTTAATGTGTAGCTGAATTTGAGTATAGACATAGTTATATAATTGTGGCGCGCTTAGATAAATATCATAATTTGTAAGTATTGTTGAATTGAGTTTAATTAGAGTTCCAATTACAAATTGATGCAACTATCCAATCTAATTTTATAAATTATTATTATTTAACTTTGTTTCGAAGAATATTATTTTAAAATTTAAACTTATTAACCGTGTAATTACAATTTTCATTACCATGACATGGATTACACTATAATTATACTTCGTTAGTCAAATATATCTAAAAAATTAAAATTTATTATAATTAAAATAAATTTAATCATTAGAAATGTTTTCATACAATTAAATATGGATAAAGACATGGCCATAGGCCCATAACTGAATTATATCTGTGACAGTAAGAGGTCCGGTCTCATAAAGAGAAAAAGGGGCAAAATAGTCATACCACTTATCCCAGACAGTCGCTTCTATATATACCTTCATCTACAAAATCTAGGGTATAAAAAGCCCCAAATCGTCTCCGCCCAAACGAAAAATAATTTCCCCCTTTCGCCATAATTTAACGTTGAACTCCTGAAAATTCTTCTAAGCTCCAACATTTCCAGACATCCGCAATCGCTTTGACTCCTAATTTCGTAATTTCCTCCTTCAAAATCCATATCCTAAATTGACTTCATCGTTTTTGTTGTTTTAACTTTTTCGATTTCGAGATTTGCAATCTTTTAACTTTTTAAATGATTTTGCGCAGATCGGGTGAATAATGGCGACGTTTGAGCTTTATCGGAGGTCAACGATCGGGATGTGTTTGACGGAGACTTTAGATGAGATGGTTTCAAGCAGTACTCTGAGCCCTGAGCTCGCTATTCAGGTTCTCGTCCAGTTCGACAAGGTACTGTTACAACCGTGTTCTGATTTTCTCTGTCTCTTTTCCTTCATCTTTTATGATTTTTTCATTTTGTTTTTATTTCTGTTAGTCTATGACTGAAGCCCTGGAAAGTCAAGTGAAAAGCAAGGTTTCCATTAAGGTACATTCTTTTCACTTGAGTAGAAAATGGAGATCTTTGTCTTCTATTTTGGCGGTGATCTGATGTTTCTATGAACAACTGTGGTGAAATATTTTGTTTTAGATCTGTTAGTCAAGTGCAATGTTAATCTGATAGTTTAATATGGTCCCTTGATCTTCCTTCCCATCCTTGAAGAAAGATAATTTTCACCATTCGTGAATGGTGAAATATCCCTGTATTTTATTTTACAAGTGCAGAGATCAAAATCTCGTTTGGGTGTTAATTGTAATGGTAATGGAGTTGCAGAAATGTCCGTGCTTCGTAGCCCTCTTTTTTACAAAATGTTTTCTAGGATCAGTGTGATGATTTGAGGTGCAGGCTGAACACATCTTTAATTATATTTCCAAAGCTTCAGTTATGCCCCCCAAAAATGGGTTATTTTAAATTTTCAGGGGACCTGAAACGATAGACCTGTGGAAACCTAGTTTGATAAAGTTCCTTTCTGTCATACATGATAATGTATCTTTGTTTTGGTATATGTTTCAAAACTGATAGTTGGTAATATGGCTCCTTTGATTGCTCGTCGGTATGTTTTCTAAATTGTATTTCTTTTCTTATGTAGCTAAACTTTTAGCTTTCTTCTTTTAGGTTGCGTTGACTTTATTTTCTTTTAAGTACCGATGTTTGAAGTATATCCGGATATGGGTATAATTTTGGATGTCCCTCAAAGGACTCCAATTACATGGAAACTTCAAAAAATTTAGCACGTTCACGTTGGATATGCACCTGTATCTGGGTTTCACATTCTAGTCTGAGTAATATAGGTTTGTTGCTACTTGTTTTGACCTTTCACCATGTATAAATATGTTATTTGAGGACTTCTGTATTCTTTAGTAACGAACATTTAAATCAACATACAATCAAGCATTGCCAGGCAAAAGCCTGTGCTGTTGTTTGCATTTGAATGCTGATCTTGTCTTTTGCATGTTTATGCTGCAGGGACATCTGCACACCTATAGATTCTGCGACAATGTTTGGACCTTCATCTTACAGGATGCTTTGTTTAAGAACGAGGATTCTCAGGAAAATGTTGGTCGAGTCAAAATAGTAGCATGCGACTCAAAGCTGCTCTCACAATGAAATGTCAAATCAATGTTGTGTCTGCTGATGGTGCAAGGGGATGGTAGACTGAAGATTGGACGACATATATATTACATATGTATTAATTGTAAGCCATCAGCCTTTATGGATGAATTTTTCTTTGTTCATTTTATTTCTCTTTCTGGTAACATCATGGAGGTGAAAAATTTTAGAACAAAAAGATGAAACCTATTTATTTATGACAAGAATGTTTTATATCTATGTTATTCAGACTCGGTGCTGTTTTTTTATATGTGTCAATAATGGTACACTCAGTTTTTTTTTAAGTTTTCTCATGTATTTGATAGGATTTTTGAAGGGTCGTATCCCCGTACACACTTTCGAGTATGGCATGAGTCCTTGTGATCTTATATCAGTTATGTGAATTGTTGAGGCTGACTACCATTAGTGAAGTTGTGCATGTGTTGGCTTGTGAATTGTTGAGGTTGGATTCTTAACAAATTCCGAGCACACGACGAAGAGTCTAATTAGGAAGACAAGTTCAAAACATAGTCTGATGTAGATTAAATTATTAGCTCTTTATTTAGGGCAGAGTATTGAATCTAGATGAGTGGAAAGTCTGAGTTAATTGAGTTGATGAGTCGAGTTTTTGCTCAAATCAGAAGTCCAACATGCTACAATATCAAAATATAGAACTTTAACCACAGATTTTTTGTCAACTCTTAGTTGAATTGTCTTCCATGGTTGTGAACTTTAACTCCCTATAGATGGTATTTGGATTACTCGTGTAATATCATAATATGAAATATTAAAAAATCTTATATTATTGTGTTAACTTTGAAAATGAATGTAACTGTACCGTAGAGTTTTAATTGGATCTATATATCATATATTTTTTAATTGAGATTTATGATTAAATAATTAAAATATTTAACCAAGTACTTCAAATTCCCCCTAATTATATTGCTATTTGATAGGCAACAATCTTGTTATATAAACATCCTACCCCACTATGAACAAAAAAAAACATGAAACAGAAAATATGAGATTTTTTGCTGTGTAAAAACATTGTAAAAGCATGTATATTTATTTTCTAAAAATTTAAATTTAAATTTCTAGCCTTAAAATCTCAAATTTTAATTTCTATCTATTTAACTATTAAACTCTAAATTAAATCTCTAACTCTTATAATAAAGAGATTTGTGTAATCTAAAAGTTACACATGTATTGAATACTTTTCCTTGAAAAGTAATAATTTTTTTTTGATATTCAAATTGTAATGTTACTCGAAAAATTAAAATTAAAATTCAAATTGATTTGAAAAATTAAATAACTTGATTCAGTTAATACTAACTAAAAAATCAGTTTTTCAAATTGAATTCAACTTTGTTAACACATGTCCATAATAATGACTTTCAAGACATCTAGAATCGGCTATGCAATCCAGGGATTTTAAATTGTAACTTTTTGGAGAAAAGTTGTCTTTACAACTTTAGGCGACTTTGCTTGAATCTTTACAACTTTTTTATGTTTCCTTCGTAGAAAGGACTATTCCATTTGCTTTCACTTTCAGATGGATATGAAAATCCGTGTGTGTATATATATATATATATATATGTAAGGCAAAATTTGCAGGATAATCCAAACCAAAACTAATATTTGGTTTATAGGGGATGTTGGCCTATATTTTGGTTTATAGGGGAAGTTAGTAACTTGTATTGTAGAAATTTTAATACATCTACTCTATATGCTTGTAGTGTATTAGATTTCAGATTATGTTATAGTGTAAATTTTTTTGTTCTCAATTTGTATTTAAATTTTAAAATTATTTTCTTTCAAGTTATAACTAACTGTCAACAAACTTTAAAACAAGTGGTTAAAAACTCTTAGTTGACACATTTTCTTCCCTTAATTTTTTACTAAAAGATGTAATTCATTCAAAAGAAAAAAATATTACAAACACATGCACCAAAGCAACAACTTGAAAAAACGAACAAAGGCACCAAAAACCCAAACCGAACAACACAAACAAAGGGAATCCTGTAAACCCAACAAAGAAACTTAAACTAGAAAATAGTGGGGCTAACGACGGCATATGGAAGAGCCGAACTTTTAGATCTATAGACAGATTCACCCTACAGAAAATCCTCGGTAGTCGGGTAGAACTAACAGTTGATCTTAGAGGTCGGGTTAAAGAGAACAGCAAAGTCAGGCTGCAATGGCCGGTAATGAGGCAACCTTCAAGCAGTTGGACTCTGAAAAAAAGAAAAACCGCGCGGGAGACACTAGAGGACACACCACCAGAAAGTTACGCTGACATAGTTTTGACAGAGGACGAAACCGAAAGTCCTGTCAACCTTGAAAAAGCACCGGACCGCTTATCAGCACGAAAAATTAGCAACCAAAATCTCTTTAGAATAAATCATGGAGGAAGAAAAGAAAAACTTTTTCTTTTGTTGCCTAATGCTCTCAACACTCTTCCGATTTTTTTAGGGGTGGCAGCCGCTTGCCAAGCCCTAACGGTGCCACCCCTACAAACAGGAAAATGGGACTTTAGGGTTGAGAGCTTTTGAGAGCAAAGGTAGGTTTTTAGGGCTTGATTTTTGTTGTGGTTTCTAGATATATTAGAAGCAAATTTTCCCTTTTTCTTTTCTAGATAAGAATTATTAAAAAAAGTTACAACTAATTGTACCAAAAGACAAAGCAGTGGAGTTATAAATATATAGATAACAATATGTTTTAACTTTTAAAATTTCGTGTACTCCTCGTAAATTTAAAAATTAATGGCATAAAAAGAGGCATGATAAAGAGACATACGATTTTCATCCAAAAACTAGTTCCAATTTTAGTATTTGGCATTTAATTTTTTAAATTTCAAAATTCAAGTTTATTTGTTAATAAATTTTTGTGTTAGATTTAGGTATTTCCAAACTAAAAATATTAGATGAATTTGGCTCATTATGTCATTTGTGGTCTAGCTAACAAGATCTGCGCATCTCAATTTTTTTAAGGTAAATCTTCATCTTTTTCTACCTATAAATAACGAGTGAGCAATTATTTGAAAGTTACTTTAAGATTGATGAATCTTATTGGTTGAGACTATGGATAACTTGGAAAGCTGAATTCGTCTAATAATTTATCTTTAAAAAATTTAGATAGAATGTGCAAGGGCATCCCAAAAGATAACATGATAAGTTTAAACAATATGAATTTGAAAATAAGATGGCTGAATAAATTAAATATTAGTTAAATTTGATTTGATCCAAAATGTAAACAAATTTTAAAAACAATCTCCAGTGTTTATTGAATTCGGAAAAGTTCAAGGACTTAAAAGTATGTGTCTTTACTTTTAAAACAATGGGAAGAAAAAAAAAGCAAACCTTAAGAGATAAGGAAAGGAAAAACCACATGCTTAATTAAATTTAAGTTTTTGTTTGTTAGTTTATTTATTTAATTATTATCTTAAGGTATACAATTGAAAAAAAGAGAGAAAATATTAGGTAGGAAATACACTCAACATTTTAAATTAAATAATATATATATATATATACACACACACGTTTTTAATTTATGTGATACAGATAATTATTGTATCATAATTTACATCAATATATAATAGTTAAAATGCGATTGTGATGTAATAAAATATATGAATATTTATTTTATATAAACACAATTTACCGATTTATAAAGATATAGAACAATGGTAAGTTCGCTAATTTTTGGTCCATACTTTCATTTTTTTAGGTAGGAAATAAATGTATATAATTTTGTTCTGTATATAAAATAATTATTAATGTTTTAAGTGGTGGGTGTATGTATATGTGACAAATATTCTTATATATTGATAATAGAATGGAAAATTTTCTGAAATAGATTTAAGATATTGTCGCGTGTTATTTTTTATAAGAATGTAGACGGTAATATTCTAAACCCACTTGCACGAGAAATTATATTATGAGTGATTCCCATCACGTCATCCATGGGACAACCAATGGAAACCACCCACTTCGTCATTATTTAAATTTTAGTGAAGATTCATTGGTTGAAAAAAATGACATGAAAAAATCATGGTGAAGTGTGTGGTTTTCATTGGTTGGTCCCATGGATGACGTGGTGAGAATCACCCATAATATAATTTTTTCACTTGCACAGACCTTTTATTTCATTATAATGTATAAAATAATTACTCATATATATAATTTAA
This sequence comes from Hibiscus trionum, assembly GCA_030270665.1. Taxonomy (NCBI): domain Eukaryota; kingdom Viridiplantae; phylum Streptophyta; class Magnoliopsida; order Malvales; family Malvaceae; genus Hibiscus; species Hibiscus trionum. The sequence continues at coordinate 12,651,469 of BSYR01000024.1, read as the reverse complement.
TTTAAATAAAAAATTACTATTAAATAATATTTAAGGTCCATCTAAAATCTGAATCTATGAAACCCTCCTCAAATATTAAGATATTGTTTGGTAAACATAAAAATTAAGTATTAAATTTTATTATCGTATTTATCTATAATATATATAGAAATATGTGTTTGAATAAATGTTCAAATGATAAAAATAATCTTTATAATTCATTATATTACTAAATTGATTTAAAAAAAACAACATTTTAATATATTGTTAACTATTATATATCAATAAGTAATATTAATTAAAAATCAATTTAACTAGAAATAGACTTTGTTTTCACAACATATATTATTTATTATTTTAGATTGATAATCACTTATTAATATTATAATTTGATACAAATTAAAATTAAGATTAAGATTTTTATCCTTACAAATATATGCATTCACTCCAAAGAGTTAAATTTTCATTCAAGTAGCATCTAAGAAAAATCATTAGAAAAATTAATTTTTTGTATCATTTGGAGTATGTTGCTTGCTTCCATCACAAAAAAATTATAAATGTCCACTAAACTTTGTTTAAAAATAAAACGGTAACTAAATTTTCAAAAATTACAAAATGACAATTAAACTTTATTTAAAAAATAAAACGGTAACCAAACTTTCAAATATTACAAAATGACAATTAAACTTTAAGTTTTATAACAAAATAATATCTAAAATGTTAAATACCGTTAACCCTTTAACGGCAAGCTGATTGTACCTGCCATGTACTCACTTTTTCCACCTTATTTCCCCCCATTTTCCACATCATATTAAAAAATATAAAAAAATCAAATCACCTAAATTCTTTTAAGCCTTTACTGCGTCTCGTTCCTTGCTCTTCCCCAAACCCAAACAATAACGTCAAGCTCTTAACAATGACGACAATCCAAATTTCATCGAGTTTCACCTCTCCCACTTCGATGTCAGTTGCTTCATTTTAACATGTTTGTTATTTCTCATTTTTTTATTTCCTTCTTGAGTATTTTGGTGTACTTGTTGGATTTATTTCTTATATCAGATCATTTCACGAAAAAAAATTGATTAGTTATGTCCCAACGTTTTTGGAAAATAAAATTTTAATGAAAAATGTAACACTCCAAAAATTACGCCCAAATTACAAACTTTAGATTCAAAAAATTCTTAATTTAAAAATCTAATTTTGAAATCCCTAATTGAAAACCCTAACATTGAGAATTTTTAATTCAAAACCCTATTTTTCTATGATGGACTAAATAAGAACTTTTATTAAACTTGAAAGTTAATATGATTTTTTTGAAAGTTTAATGACTGGATTCATAAAATTGAATTTCAATTCCTACAAAAGCTCACCGTCTTTTTTTCATTTTGTTTAATTTATTTTTTAAAATTTTTTTAATTCAAATTAAATTCTAATTCTTTTTTTCACTCGTCTTCTTTTAATTATTTTATTTACTTCTTTTCTATCCTATATCACTTTCATTATTTTACATAAATTAGGTTTACTCTCCCTATATACACACACGCATAGTTAAAATAAGATCACCCCAAGAACCCTAGTTTTTTATATAGTTTCATGCCGCAAAAATCCCTTATTGATTTGTTAAATTACTATGTAATAATCTCCACCGCTCTATACCTCTTCTTGTTCGTTAATCCCTTCAACACCAAGTTTAGTCCGGTACTGATACAGTTGGATCTAATACTTCTAATCATGGAAAACCACATCATTCTATAGGATGAGTATAGCTTGGCTAATGTGTGTTTTCTTCCGGTGCTATAATTAAATTATATGTTATTTTTCTATGTGTTGGTGTTTTACCCTTTATGTGATTATTTATATGTATTATGATTTTTATGGTTAACATCACATGCATATGTTTTCAGAATATGTTTTTACTATGATTTACGAACTGTGATTTATGGACTACGATTTATGGAACTATGATTTATGGATTTATGGACTATGATTTACGAATTATGTTTATGAAATATCAGATTTACGGAATTGATTTTTATGAAACTTGAATTTTAAACAACATAGGTGTATGAGCATGGGTTGGGAATTGTAAGGAGGAAGTTCAGTGGTTTCACCCTTTGGGCTGAATTTCACTTCGAATTGGCGGACGTAGGGAGGAGGTTATGGGAACCTTCCTTATTTTTTTGGCGGATGTAGTTGGGTACATTGCATTGCGCTTGTGATTTATGTGTTGTGCTTTAAAGAATTTTAAGAAAATATTATTATGTTTTTACGACTATGATTTCTTGCACTTTAGAGACACACTGAGGTCAATAGCTTACTCCCCATAGTTTTCCTTTTACAGATATCTTGGGCTCTAAGCAACTTGGTACTTGGAGGATCTCAATTTTATCCGGTTATTTTATAATTCAGTACGAAACTATTTTTAGTTATTCATATTAATATTTATTGTTTTGGGGATATTGATGTAATTTCAGACTTAGGGCTTATTATTTTTAGCATGCATTTTTATACTTTAAATTTGAAAGTTTTATTTAAATTATAAGATTATTAATTTTAACGTTTGAATTTATAAATATCGAGACACTTTATATTATTATCAGAAATAATTTATTTTACGCTATTTTAATATATTATAATTCGAATTAGTTTCTTGAGGGTAAAGTTTTCAAACGCGACTTCCTAAATTTAGCTATTTCTTCCAGGCCGTGTTTAGGGGTTAAAAAAAGGATAAAAAGGTGCGTTGTTCAGAGCTGGACGTAAGAGGTGGAAACTAGTCATTAGATCGTTTAGTACTCAATGAGTAACAACTGCTGGTGCTCCACAACCACCCTCTCTTCCTTCACCACCTAAAAAAACATATTTCGGTAGTATAAAAGATGAAGATCATATTTTCACTAACTTATATGGGTTGCATAATCTTTTTCTCATAGGTGCCATGCAACGCTGGCACTGACATAGAACCAAAGATTTACTACTCATATGTGTTGATTGGATTGTCAATGAAATGAATAAATATGAACTCTGAAGACATGGTGGTGTTAGATTTCCATCACGCCTCAAATGATCTTTTATGCCAAAAGTGTCTGATGGTCGCCTTTCTTGTTGTCAATGCTGATGAAAGTGAACCTGAAACCTTTAAAGACAGAAGAATCATGCACCACGATCCACACAAATTATTGATAAAATCTGGATCGTCACCATTATTGAGAGCTTAGCGTTATTGTTTGAATTTGGGGAAGATCGAGGAAAGAGATGCAGTGAAGGCTTAAAAATTAAGGTGGTTTGACTAATATGATGTGAAAATGGGGAAATAAGGTGGAAAAAGTGATTAGTTCCTAATTATTATTTTGTTACAAAACACAAAATTTAATTGTCATTTTGTAATATTTGAAAGTTTAGTTACCGTTTTGTTTTTTAAAACAAAGTTCAATGACCATTTATGAACTATACCCTTATTTATTTGACATATGTTATCTTGATGATCTTTTATTGTTTTGGATCTCAAATTAAATATTGATAAACATTTAAAATCATTAAATATATGTCGTGGTTGAATTATAGTAAAATACTAATTTGTCAATAAATCGTCATTGTTATATGTAATTTGGCATTATTATATTTTTTTTAAATAGTTATTTACGAAAATGACCCCCAACCACTATTATTTTAAAAAAAAGACTCCCAAATCGTTCATGTAGGGTGAACTCGCTCTTTACAGAAAGCGAGTTCGAACTTCACTTTCTACAAAACGCGAGTTTCATATTGAGTAAGTTGGTAAAAAAATTAATTTCCTGCGTTTTTTAACATGGAACTCGCTTTCTACATAAACGAGTTTTAAAACTTGCTTTTTTTCAAAACACGAGGTCGCCATGTGGCCAATTTGGGCTCATCTTTTAAATAACATTGGCTGGGCATCATTTACGTAAATAATTATTTAAAAAGTTTTTTATATAATAATGCCATGTAATTTATCTTGGTGTTGATGATATTTTTCATTCTGGTTGATAATGATGTTTGTTTGTATATATCATTTGTCTAAATTGTTTTTGTTGAATTTTTAACGTTTTCCTTCTTTTCTCTTATTTTATTTTTTAATTGGCTAGTTTGTACACTATAATAGCTAGAACAATTATCTCTCGATTAGCCTATTCTTAATATATAGTTTCTCTTTGTAATTTTCTGATCTTTTATTGTTATTTAATAAAACTAGCCGCTATTATTTAAAAATGAACCGTACTTACTTTAAGTCAACAACCTTATTTCATTGATACAATTGTAGTTGCAACATATAGGATGACATGGATTTTGGTGCGTATTATTATTTGATTTATTAATGGAGAGAGATTTAAGTAGTTTTAGACATTGTATAAAAAAGGCTAACGGGTCACTTTTGCTCTTGTAATAGACTCCATTTATTAATTTCGCCCTTATGATATTTTTGCATCAATTTAGCCCCTGAAGAAGTCCAATTGCATCACCGTTTGCCTCTTGATTGACGGAAGCCAACATTGATCGTTACGGTGGTGACGTGGCAGAGGGAAAAATTGATTTTCAAGCGAGTTCGAGGGCAAAATTGATTTTTGGTTGAGTACGAGGGTAAAATTGATTTTTAGGTAAAATTGTGAATTTAAGAAAAATATTAAAATATTAAAATATTAAAATGATATAAAAATAATAAAACACTAAAAATAATAAATATCTAAAAATATCTAAAAATAAGTAAAAAAAATAATATAAAATCAAAATATCAGAAGCTATTAAATTATAAATTATTCAAAATTCAAAACTTAAAAATAAATTTTACTCTCCAATCCTAATTTTTAAATTTCAAACCCTAAAAAAATTTAAACTTTAAATTACAAACCTTAAATCCTAAACTCTAATTAAATTTTTTATCAATATAAAGTGAGTATGAATCATAAAAGTATGTGTATAAATTTAATCAAGTAAATGATTTAAATTTTAGGGCTTAAGGTTTGTGATTTAGAAATTAGATTTAGAGTGTAGAGTTTAATTTTTTAGTATTGAGAGATAGAAGCACCAAAAAGGGTAAAAGATTTTTGTTCAGTTGAGAGAATCACTTTAACCGTACTTTAGGATTCTTTCTTCCTTACATTTTTTGAAGAGAAAGAAAACCAAAATTGTCCAAATTTTTTAATGAAGATTTTTATATTTTTAATACTTTATAAATATTTCAAATTTTAATTATTGAATAATTTATAATTTATTAGCTTATGATATTTTAATTTTATAATTTTTACTTATTTTTAGATATTTTAATTATTTTATTTTTAGTCATATATTAATAAAATTGATTTTTATATTTTATTCATATTTTTGTTTAAAAATCAATTTTGCCCTCGTACTCAACCAAAAATCAATTTTACCCTCGAGCTCGCTTGAAAAATCAATTTTACCTTCTGCCATGTCATCGTAAACTGCCATGTCACCACTGTAACGGTCAACGTTGGCTTCCTTCAGTCAAGGGGCAAACAATGATGCAATTGGACTACTTCAAGGGCTAAATTGATACGAAAATATCATAGGGGCAAAATCAATAAATTGAGACTACTACAGGGGCAAAAGTGACCCTTTAGCCTATAAAAAATAATACTTCACATAATTCAGAATATTTGTTACCATGATTTCAAGTTTATTTTCAAATACTCACATATTTTCTTTTATCAATAATTTTTTTGAATATTCTGATGTGATTACATGATAGTATGTGTTTTTACTCTTAAATCTTTTTAAAACGTACACACACTCAGAGCCGGAGCTAAAAATTTATTTAAGCGGTGTCATTATTTTAATGTTATTTGAGAGGAGTTAATTATTTATAAAGGGTGTCTATTGAGTTTGAAGCACGCTCGAATCGATCACCGAAACTGTCAAGGAGAGTTGTAAATGTTTGGTGGTTGAATTGGCTAAAATCGAAATAAAGGTAGACAAGTGACACAATGATTTTAGAGTGGTTCGGCCTTCTAACAAGCACCTACATCCACTACTTTAGCACACCACTAAGGATTTCCCAATTCACTCAACAATGAATTCATCCCCTTTTCCCGGTTTAGGAGGAAACTGTTACAACCCTATCTTTTGGACTTGGCTAAGATAGAACCAACTCTAGTTTTTCTCTCAAGGCTAAACTAGAGCCTCCCCTTTTACAAGGGATTTGTTTGGTAAACTTAATACCTCACAAGGTGGGTGTTTACACAAATTTAAGCTCACAAGAGTACAAGAATTTACAATAAAGCTCACTCTCTAAAGACTATGTACAAAAGAATAGTAAAATAAGGATTTAAACTCTAATTTTCTTGACCATATTGCTTGGATGTTGTCTCTAACCATCTTCAAGTGTCTCAAGGTTGCTTTTATAGTGTGGAATGATATTCTAGCCGTTTATGGCCGTTGGGGATGTTTTGGAGCCGTTGGGAAGTCATAAAGTCGAGCTTTAAATTCTCACCTGCACAGAGGTTTCGAAACCTTAAGGAGAAATTTGTAAAAACTAGCCGTTACAAGGCCAAGGTTTCGAAACCTTTGCTAAGGTTTCAAAAACAATGGCATTCTGCCCAGAAAGGTTTCGAAACCTTATAGGGATGGTTTCGAAACTTTCACTTAAAAACCCAATTTGGCTAATTTTTAACTTAAAAATGTATATTCGATATATGTGCAAAGTCAAAACATTTTAAACATATTTTTTCAAGTTTTAAGGACTTTTGAATTATTTTTGAAATCTTTAAACAAGTTCAAAACATTTTTCACATAATTGTTATATCAAAATATTTCTCAACAATCTCCCCCTTTTTGATATAACAAAACTTCTTTGAAAATTATTTTTGACAAAAGCCCCCCTTAATTTTTCACTTACTTCTCCTCTTTTTGTTATATAAAAAATAATTCAAATCTTTATAGTACATAATAACAATGGAGAGTAAGTTAAAAAAATTTAAGTGCAAAACATTTGAAAAATAAAACTCCCCCTTACTAAAGCATTCCATTAAATTTTTAGCACAAATTTTGACACTTAAGAGATTGAATTTTACCATTGAATCAAATCAATTTAAAACACATGAAATTCAATTTATCCAAGACTTTAAAATTTTATTCAAACATATGAATGAAACAATATGATTTATTTTCATAAAGCGTCATAAAATGCCATGCACTTATAAATATAAATACGCATTGATGCATGGACATTTATCATCAAAATAGGTAACCAAATGATTTATAATCTAATGCATTAAGATTAGAGGTTACCCGTCTTCTTCACTTGCGTGACTAGAGCATTTTCATACTTTGCTTTTCTTACTATAGCTCCAACACACCTACAAAAGACAATTACTTGAATTTTGGTATCCAAATTGCTTTGGATCCATTTACATTAGTCACAATGTCTTTAGTTCCCTTGGGAACCCATACTTGTATAATCATATAAGATTTTCTCTTCCTAATAGGACAAGCATGTAAGAAATGACCATGATAATGATAATGTGAGCATTTTACAATTATGTGACAAGATGAATTATTGAAAATATTTTTTTTTTCTTTTGTTAAGCTTTCAAGCTTAACTTTTAAATCAATATTTTCTTTTTTCTAAAATATCTTTGCTTGTTTTTGAAAATTCTAAATCATTTTTTTAAATTTTATTTTGGTTTTCAAAATTCACCTTTGTTTTTAAAAGAAAATCATTTTTAATTTCGAGTTTTGAAATTATTTTCTTAAATTTAGAATTCATGGTCTCAAATTTAAAAAATAATTCATTGAAAGCATCTTGCAACTCATCAAATGTATAAGAATTTAATTCATTTGATTAAGAAGATACCTCAGGCTCATCGAGAGCCAAAACACCATCCACCTTTGGATTGGAGAGAATGTTTGCACATAATTGATCATCATTTTTTTTCTCCCTTCTTGTTGCCATAAAGCTTCTCAAGTTTCTCCCATAATTCTTTGGCACTTTTGCATGTGGAGATCTTCTTGGAAACTTCTTCGTTAAGGCCACAATAGAGAATGTGCATCGCTTTAGTGTTTAGCTTTGCCTTCGTGTCGTTGGCACTTCTTTGCTTTTTCTTCTTCTTTGGAGCTTCCAAATACCCATCTTCAATGATGTCCCAAACCTCATAGTCTTGAGACTTGATGAAGAATTTCATGATAATTGCCCATTAGAAGTATGCTTCTCCTTCAGAGAGCGGAGGACACGAGATAGAGCGCCCTTCTTCAAATCTTGCCATTTTCTTGAACGGTGGACTACGAGCGTTGGATCTTTACTCCCGGATGTTAGTCCTTCGATGGATACGAGGCTCTGATACTAATTGTTGAGTTTGAAGTACGCTCGAATCGATCACCGAAACCGTCAAGGAGGGTTGTAAATGTTTGGTGGTTGAATTGGCTAAAATCGAAATAAAGGTAGACAAGTGACACAATGATTTTAGAGTGGTTCGACCTTCTAACAAGCACCTACATCCACTACCTTAGCACACCACTAAGAATTTTTCAATTCACTCAACAATGAATTCGTCCCCTTTTCCCGGTTTAGGAGGAAACCGTTACAACTCTATCTTTTGGACTTGGCTAAGATAGAACCAACTCTAATTTTTCTCTCAAGGCTAAACTAGAACCTCTCCTTTTACAGGGGATTTGTTTGGTAAACTTAATACCTCACAAAGTGGGTGTTTACACAAATTTAAGCTCACAAGAGTAAAATGATTTACAATAAAGCTCACTCTCTAAAGACTATGTACAAGAGAATAGTAAAATAAGGATTTAAACTCTAATTCTCTTGACCATATTGCTTGGATGTTGTCTCTAACCATCTTCAAGTGTCCCAAGGTTGCTTTTATAGTGTGAAATGATATTCTACCTGTTTATGGCCGTTGAGGGAAGTTTTGGAGCCGTTGGGAAGTCATAAAGTCGAGCTTTAAATTCTCACCTGCACAGAGGTTTCGAAACCTTTACCAGAGGTTTCAAAAACAATGGCATTCTGCCCAGAAAGGTTTCAAAATTTCCACTTAAAAACTCAATTTTGGCTAATTTTTAAATTTAAAATGTATATTCGATATTGGTGCAAAGTCAAAACATTTTAAACATATTTTTTTTTTCAAGTTTTAAGGACTTTTGAATTATTTTTGAAATCTTTAAACAAGTTCAAAACATTTTTCACATAATTGTTATATCAAAATATTTCTCAACAGTGTCATTTTATTTAGGGGTGTCATATAGGGGTGTGCAAAAAAACCGAAACCGATTCCGAAACCCGGAAAAACCAAACCGAACCGAAAAATTCGGTTTCGGTTCGGGTTTTTATTTTTTTTAAAGAAACCGGTTCGGTTACGGTTTACGGTTTTGGGATAAACCGGGTAACCGAACCGACCGATTATATAATATATATTATTATATTATATGTTATTTTATTATTTTATATTAAAAAAATTAAAATTTATTTTATTTTCTCATTCCCAAAAAGTAAAACCATAATTTTATTTTATCAAGTTTAAGTGTTTGACTTGCTAGTATTAGAAAAGATAATAATATCATGTGTCGATTTTAAAAAGTATGTACTTTTTTCTAACATATTATTAAAATTTATATTTTTAATAAACAAAATAAAAAACCGTTACCCGAACCGAACCGAACCGAATTTTTCGGTTAACCGACTAAACGGTTAACCGGTTGAATGGATACGGTTTAGGGTCGAGAATTTAGTGACCCGAACTTATCGGTTAACCGAAATAATTTGCTAATGGTTAACCGAACCCGGTTTTGCACACCCCTAGTGTCATATATATATATATATATAAATTATGTATAAAAAATTAAATTTTTTTGGGTGCCAGCTGACACCTTATTTCTCCATGTAATTTCGCTCATACACACTCCATCACCAGAGCCGTTTCTGAGATTTTAGTGGCCTAAGGGCGAATCAAAAAATTAGGCCCCTTATAATAAATATTAAAAAATAAAATTTAAAAGTAGGCCCCTCATAACAAGTATTAGAAAAAAAATTAGACCCCTAATAATAAAGATTAAAAATGAATTTTAAAAGTATGTCTGTAATAACAAGTATTAGAAAAAAATTAGGTTTATAATAACAAATATTGGAATTTTTTTTAAAAGTATGTTCCTCATAATTCCTATTGGACCCCTAATAAAAAATATTAAAAAATTATTTTAAGAGAATGGCCCTAATAACAAATATGGGGAATTAGACCCCTAATTATAAGTATTAGAAAAAATTGGGTCTAATAACAAGTATTGAAAAAAATTAAAAGTATGTCACTAATAATAAATATTGAGAAAAATAGGCCCTTAATAATAATTATTGAAAAATTGAACCCCTTATAACAAATATTGAGAAAAAATAAATTTTAAGAATAGACACCTAATAACAAATGTTGGAAAAATTTAGTCTTAATAATAAGTGTTAAATAAATAAATTTTAAGACTACACCCTTAATAATAAGTATTAAAAAAATTAAATCTTAATATAAAATATTATAAAAAAATGGGGCCCTGGGCGGACGCCCCTCCTGCCCATGCTCAAAAACGACACTGTCCATCACCTAAAAAGAACAACGTCATTGTAAATCGATATTTTTTAATAATATTTTCTTAAATATCAACTAGCAATAAGCGTGGTTAAATTCAATTTGGTATGACTAAGATATTTTTTAATGTTCTAAATGTTTTTTTTTTTGAATAGAAAGATTCAACTAATGTTCTAAATGTTAGATTACAGGGGAAAATAAAGCCGCAATGTTTAATGATACAACGAGCTGTGGAAACGTTAAGGCCAGAAAAATGTTAGTATTATAAAGATTGGGAAATGCCATCTTCTTTCCATAAATTTGTGAATTGTGTTTTCCTTATATAATTTTAAATTATTAAATTATACTTTCTCATTACGGGTGACAACAGGACAAAGCGAATATAATTTTATATATTTTTTATCTCTAATACTTGCGAGAACGATTTTAAAGAATCTTATTAAATGGTTTAATTTTTTTTTCGTCGTCTACTATTTTTTTATGGTTTCCCACAAATTTTAGAGAATTCTCATAAAAAAGTAATAAAACAAAACTTACTACTCTACCAATCAAAATATATGACCAATTTCTGTATAAAAGTCATATATTCACTACACTTAAAAATGTAAAAATCTTAATACTTAAAATAAATATTCTAACGTTGAATCAAAAAATATATGCGGTCAATTTCTTATTTTATAGTTTTACACTTGTTCACGTAGTATTTTATATATTTTAACAGTTTCAGATAAAAGTTAAATACACAAACTTGAATATTAAAAAAACAAAAACAAGGAGACTATTTATTTTAAATATAAGTTTTTTAATAGAATAGAAATAAATAGTTAGTTACTTATGACTTAATTTTAAAGATAATAAAATTGGCTTTAATTTTTAAAAACCTTTTTAAAATATAAGTTTTTAAAAATTAAAACCAATTTAATATCTTTAAAATCAAGTCATAAGTAACTAACAACTTATTTCTCCAATTCAACACCTTTCCGTGAAAAAAAATTGTAATGGATAAAAATTTAAAAAATATTATAAAAACAACTAAAATCTAATTATTGATTTTTCTTTCAATGAAATGAAAAAAAAAACCAATGGCTTATCAAACACACCCCGTTACTAAAAAAAGAAATTAATTAGTTTTGTTGTAACTTGTAAAATAAAAGAAATAAAATGAAAAGGGGTAGAAAGAAAAAAGTGAAAAAAACTGGAATGAGAAATAAAAAAGTAAAGTAGAAGGGCCAGAAAGAAAAAACCTAGTTACAGAAATGACCACTGTTAACATTGTAGTGTCAAAGCACTGTGTGTGTCAGTTACTCGCTTTTCTCTCTAACTAAAACTTTTGCATATTTATATTCCAATCCCTTTACCATTTCTTTCCTTTCATTTTACTCCTCAGAGACCCTAAATTTCCCATTTTCTTCTGATCCCTTGGCCTTCAGTTTCTTCTTAAACAAACACACCAACAAAGTCACCCACAAAATCAAAACACCCATAGCCTCCGCCCCTCTTATATTTCTCCGCTTTTGGGGGTTTTCTCTTTCTGTTTCATCGTTATCTTCGAAAATCTCTCTCAAATTTTCTTGAATCTCATGCTCTATCATTTTGATGTGTAAGCAACCATCGCTCTTCTCCATCTCCTTTCTCAGGTCTCCTCTCTCGTTCTTTTGGACTTTTAGTATTTCTTATATTTTATTGTAATCTAATATCTGATCTGCTTTGAATATTTTCGATTCTTTATCAATCTTTGATTTTCGTAGTTTAGGGCACAGTTTTATGCTTTATTCATCTCTTTAATTTTTTTTGGTATTTGTTTGTAGTTATTGAAAGTAGAGAAGTAGAGGTGAGATGGCGAATATAAGATCGACTTTGCCTTCGAGGCTTCGCCAGCTTTTGTCTGGTGAAACCACCATCAGTCCTTCTATCAAACTCGACTCTGAGCCTGTAAGTTATTGTTATCTTTTAATTTTTACTTGTTTACTTTTTCCTGAAAAATGCTTTCGGGTTAGGGTTTATCAGAGTCTATTACTGTTTGGCCGAACCCATCTGGGTTTTCAATTATTACTCTATTGTCGTATTAGTCAGTATTTTAATAACGTGTTTGCTTCTTTACGCTTCCTTTGTTAAGTTTTGGTTGTTATATTGGACTGTTTGGCTGCTTCAGTGATTCTACTGATTGCTTCTCAGTTATTGTTCTGGCCTATGAGAATATTAGACACCGAAATGATTACATGAAAAAATAACTAATCACGGGTGCTTCAAAATCTCTGTAGTATGAATTATGGACGTATCAAAATTTATAAAAACACAAGGTACCATAAACATGATTACAACATGTAAAGTGCATGATCTTGATGCGGATACACACTTGTAGTATTTGTTTTGGACTTGTGATCACAAATATTTTATCTAGCAATCAGGGCATATAGTTTGGTATCAGCACAATATTAGCTTACAGGAAGATCATTCATATTGAGTGGGAATATGAGGCTTTAAAGTTAACTTAAAGAGATTTTTTTTAATTAACGCTGAATTAGAAAATTTTAGCATGTAGTTTGTCACGGACAGTCTTCTTTGTATGTTCTCACACTATATATTTTTCCTTTTGAAAAAAGGTTATTTTAGTACATTGTGCATTTTGTGTTATTTTGCAGCTTGGTATGAAGTTTTTTCATGGTTCTAAGCTTCCCTTCTAGTTCGTAGGATTTTTTTGTCAGTATATGTTTGATTTTTTTTTGTTTAAGGTTAGAGAGGACAGTTTGTATCATCCCATTCAATGCTTTCTAAGCCATTTTCTAGAGTTTTTAGACGGTTTAACTTGATCCGTGCTAGTTCTTTGGCAACCATTTATTCCCATAATATTTATTTTGAACAATTTCTACCTAGGGGGAGGGGAGGGGGAATTTGCTCCTAATGGGTTTCGAACCCACAACCTAGGGGAGAGGGAAGGGTGTCAACAGAGAGCTTTAACCACTTGCTATAGAGATTGTTGACTATTCCTATAATATTTTATTATTGGGCGGTTTAGTGTTGGTGCTTGTAATTTGATGTCATTTGTTGTTCTGTAATCCTTTTGTTTTGGTAATGATCTTTTAGTATTATATATGTTATATGCTATCAAAATGGATTATATGTATACATATACATGTTTGTATTCTCTCTTTATAGATATTAATCGCTCTTATAAGGTTTCTCAATATATTTTTGGTTAGGTGTTTGCTTGTTATGCATTTTAGACATTTGAAAAAGTGCTGCTTAACTCCTTGATAGCATATATTTTCTGTTGCTACATTATCATCTGAAGATTTATTCAACTTCTTTATAATTTTCTGCGTGAAATTTGAGTATGTTACATAAGAAGGCAATTAGGCAACAAATTTTCCATTGTAATAGTCTGTTAAGAATAATTACGATCCACCAGTTAGCCAAATACTTGGAAAGTTTTCTTATGCATTAAATAAAAGGTATTTTTGAGTTCCCAACCCCATTGCATTAAGTATATCCATCAGTTTCCTTCACATCATCATTCATCAATGTCTCTTTTATTTTTATGCTTTGGAATAAGTTATTTTATTTTATTGTTTCCTTTATTTCTCATATTTAGGTTTCACTCCCACTGTTCTGTAGGGAATAATGAGGCAATATAATTTATGCACATCATTTGGGGGAAATATGTGTGTATGGCAATTTATATAATGGTTTCCGTTAGACTTGCTTAAATGGAATGGCATAGAAAGCTTTTTTTATGCTCCTCCTTTTTTCTTTAAAAAATATAATTTCTGGAAAATAACTTTTATATGTACTGTCACCTGCAGCCTCCTCAAATTAAAGCATTTATTGACAAAGTGATCCAGAGTCCATTACAGGATATAGCAATACCTCTTTCAGGCTTTCGATGGGAGTACAGTAAGGTGATTTTTTATATTTATATCTCTTGTTTATCCTTTATTTTATTTTATTTTATTCTAAGTTCCTTGTTCTCTTGTTGCTTTCAACTCAGGGGAATTTTCATCATTGGAGGCCACTGTTTCTTCATTTTGATACATATTTCAAGACTTACTTGTCTTGTAGGAATGATCTTCTACTATCAGATAAAATTCTAGAAAATGATAGTTCATTTCCAAAGCATGCTGTTCTTCAAATACTACGAGTAATGCAAACAATCTTGGAGAATTGCCACAACAAGAGTTCATTTGATGGCTTGGAGGTATGTTGAGATGGAGTCGGAAACTGTTCTTTTAACTACAGTGACTTGCAAACTTATAGATGTATTGGATGCTCTATCTATGTCTTTCAATGTTGTTTTATCTAATACAACTCTGTCATTCCCCTTTCGCTCTATCTATGTCTTTCAATGTTGTTTTATCTAATACAACTCTGTCATTCCCCTTTCAGCATTTCAAGCTTCTACTTTCATCCACTGATCCCGAAGTTCTTATAGCTACATTGGAGACTCTTTCTGCTCTTGTTAAAATAAATCCATCTAAGGTCCATGGTAGTGGCAAGCTGATTGGATGTGGTTCAGTGAACAGCTATCTTCTGCCACTTGCACAGGGATGGGGGAGCAAAGAGGAGGGGTTGGGCCTGTACTCATGTGTTTTGGCAAATGAGAGATCACAGGAGGAAGGACTTTGCTTGTTTCCATCCGACATGGAAAATGATTGTGATAAGTCTCAACATCGGATCGGGTCTAGTCTTTATTTTGAATTGCATGGGCTCAATACTCAAAGCACCGAGGAAAGCTTTGGCAATTCAAGTTCTACGAGAGTCATTCACATTCCAAATCTGCATTTACGGAAGGAGGATGATCTGTTGATAATGAAGCAATGCATTGAGCAGTATAATGTACCATCTGAGCTCCGATTTTCATTGCTAACAAGAATTAGATATGCACATGCCTTTCGGTCACCCAGGATATGCAGGCTGTACAGCAGGATTTGCCTTCTTGCATTTATTGTGCTTGTTAAGTCTAATGATGCTAATGATGAGCTGACATCTTTTTTTGCAAATGAACCGGAATATACAAATGAATTAATCAGGATAGTGCGGTCAGAAGAAACTATTCCGGGAAATATTAGAACTCTTGCAATGCTTGCATTGGGTGCCCAGTTAGCTGCATATTCAGCATCTCATGACCGGGCACGAATTTTGAGTGGATCAAGCATTAGTTTTACTGCAGGGAATCGGATGATCCTCCTGAATGTGCTCCAGAAGGCTGTTTTGTCACTCAAAGGTTCTAGTGATCCATCATCTCTCTCTTTTGTTGAGGCCCTTCTTCAGTTCTATCTGCTTCATATCACGTCATCCTCAGCATCAGGAAGTAATATCAGAGGGTCGGGAATGGTTCCAACCTTTTTACCTCTCTTGGAGGATTCTGACCTCAATCATATGCATCTTGTCTATTTGGCTGTAAAAGCTCTACAGAAGCTAATGGATTACAGTAGTTCAGCTGTAACATTGCTTAGAGAACTGGGTGGAGTGGAGCTTTTAGCTCAGAGGCTACAGATAGAAGTGCATAGAGCTATTGGTATCTCTGGCGGAAATGATAATTCAACAGTCTATGGTGAATGTTCTGGATATAGTGATGACCAGTTGTGTTCCCAAAAGAGGCTTATCAAGGTCCTCTTGAAGGCTCTTGGTTCCGCTACATATGCCCCTGCAAACTCCACTAGACCGCAGAATCCTAATGAAAGTTCACTGCCTGGTACATTGTCGCTCATATTTGGGAATGCAGATAAATTTGGAGGGGATATTTACTACTCAGCTGTGACCGTTATGAGTGAAATTATCCATAAAGATCCCACATGTCTTCCGGCACTGCTTGATTTGGGTCTTCCAGATGCCTTTTTGTCTTCAGTGTTATCTGGCATTCTTCCTTCTTCAAAGGCTATAACATGTGTACCAAATGGCCTTGGTGCCATATGTCTTAATGCCAAAGGCTTGGAAGCTGTGAAAGAAACTTCAGCATTGCGATTCCTTGTTGATATCTTTACTAGCAAGAAGTATGCGCTGGTGATGAATGAAGCAATTGTTCCTTTGGCTAATGCAGTTGAAGAGCTTTTGCGCCATGTATCTTCATTGAGAAGCAGTGGTGTTGATATAATCATTGAAATTGTAAATAAAATTGATTCCTTTAGGGGCAGTAGTAGTCTCTCCGGGTCATCATCTCTGGAAAAAGTTAATGAGAGCACTGCAATGGAAACTGATTCCGAAGACAAAGGAAATGAAGATCACCGTTGTGTGGTTGGTGCAGTGGATTCTGTAGCTGAAGGAATCAGTGATGAGCAATTTCTTCAAATGTGCATTTTGCACCTGCTGGTTTTGCTTCATAGAACTACAGAGAATTCTGAAACATGTCGCCTGTTTGTGGAGAAATCAGGAATTGACGCACTACTGAAGCTTCTTTTAAGGCCCAGTATTGTAAAATCATCTGAGGGCATGTCTATTGCTTTACATAGCACTATGGTTTTTAAAGGGTTTACTCAGCATCACTCTGTTCCTCTAGCTCGCGCCTTCTGTTCTTCTCTTGGGGAACATTTGAAGAAAGCTTTGATTGGATTTGGTTCAGCTTCAGGGTCCTTCTTACTGGATCCCAAGTTGACTCCTGAAGATGGAGTCTTTTCTCCCCTTTTCCTCGTTGAGTTCCTTCTATTTCTTGCTGCTTCCAAAGATAATCGTTGGGTTAGTGCATTGCTTGCCGAACTTGGAAATGGCAGCAAAGATGTTCTGGTAGACATTGGTTGTGTTCATCGCGAAATTTTATGGCAGATAGCTCTACTTGAAGATGCCAAGCTTCAACCTGACGATGATGGTGCTAGTGCTAGTTCTGCTGAGCCTGATTCACAGCAACGGGAAACTAGTGCAAGTGATGCTGAAGAGCAAAGGTTGAACTCCTTTAGACGGTTCCTTGATCCCTTATTAAGGAGAAGGACCCCAGGATGGAGTATTGAATCCCAGTTCTTTGACCTCATAAACCTTTATCGTGACCTTGGCAGAGCTGGTGGCATTCATCAGAGATTCGGTATTGATGGTTCAAACATGCGGTTTGGAGCCAATCATTCAACCACGACAAATGCTTCTGGAACTGCCAACAAAAAGGAATATGACAATCTGAGATCTTATCACACCTCTTGTTGTGATATGATGAGGTCCCTTTCCTTCCACATCACTCATTTATTTCAAGAGTTGGGAAAAGTTATGTTACTTCCTTCTCATCGTCGGGATGATACTGTTAATGCATCCCCTGCATCAAAATCTGTTGCCTCAATTTTTGCCTCTATTGCATTGGGTCACATGAACTTTGGAGGTCATGTAAATTCTTCAGGTTCAGATGCATCCGTATCGACAAAGTGTCGCTACTTTGGTAAGGTTATTGATTTCATTGATGGTGTTCTCCAGGACAGGCCCGATTCTTGTAATGCTATTATATTAAACTGCTTATATGGATGTGGAGTTGTTCAATCAGTTTTGACAACTTTCGAAGCTACCAGCCAATTTCTATTTGAAGTTAATAGGGCACCAGCATCACCAATGGATATGGATGATGGTAATGTAAAGCTTGATGAAAAGGAAGATGGAGATCATGCATGGATTTATGGTGCATTAGCTAGCTGCGGCAAACTTATGGCTCACCTGGTGGCATCTTCTTTTATTTTGTCCCCATTCACCAAACACCTGCTTGTGCAACCACTTGGAAGTGGAGATGTTCCTTTCCCAAGGGATGCTGAAACTTTTGTGAAGGTGCTTCAATCTATGGTGCTCAAGGCTGTTCTTCCTGTATGGACACATCCGCAGTTTACTGATTGCAGTTATGATTTCATCACTACAGTTATTTCTATCATTAGGCACATTTACTCTGGTGTTGAAGTGAAAGATGTTCCCAGCAGCAATAGTGCTCGTATTACAGCCCCCCCTCCTAATGAAACCACCATAGCAACAATTGTAGAGATGGGATTTTCCAGGTCTAGGGCAGAAGAAGCTCTGAGGCAAGTTGGATCTAATAGTGTGGAGTTGGCCATGGAGTGGTTATTCTCCCATCCAGAGGAAACCCAGGAGGATGATGAACTTGCTCGTGCACTTGCGATGTCTCTTGGGAATTCTGAAACTGACACAAATGTAGATGTTACTAATGACAGTTGCCAGGAACTTGAAGAAGAGATGGTCCAACTTCCTCCTGTTGAGGAGTTATTGTCAACATGTACAAAGCTGCTTCAGATGAAGGAACCTCTAGCTTTCCCAGTTAGGGATCTCCTTGTATTAATATGCTCCCAAAATGATGGCCAATATAGGTCCGTTGTTATTTCCTTCATTCTTGATCAAGTGAGAGATTCTAGTTCTGTTTCCGAAAACAGAAACAATTCTCTGCTCTCTGCCCTTTTCCATGTTCTTGCATTAATTCTTTACGTGGATGTGGGGGCACGTGAAATTGCCTCAAAGGCTGGACTGGTAAAACTTGCTACTGATTTACTTTCTGAGTGGGACTCTGGTTCAGTAGACAAGGAGAAGCGTCAAGCTCTGAAGTGGGTAACAACTGTTTTCCTTGCTCTTGACAGGCTACTTCAGGTGGATAAAAAATTGAATACTGAAATTATTGAGCAGTTGAAAACGGACAATGTTAGTAGCCAGCAGACATCTGTCAGTATTGATGAGGATAAGAAAAGTAAGTTGCAATCTTCATTTGGATCTGCAAGGCATATCGATCTTCATGAGCAGAAGAGACTGATAGAGATTGCTTGTAGTTGTATAAGGAACCAGTTTCCATCTGAAACAATGCATGCTGTCCTACAGCTATGTGCTACTCTTACTAGAACCCATTCTATTGCTGTTTATTTTCTTGATGGAGGGGGTGTAAGTTCACTTCTTTCATTGCCAACAAGTAGTCTTTTTCCTGGGTTTGATAATGTAGCTGCTACCATTATCCATCATGTCCTTGAAGATCCTCAAACCTTGCAGCAGGCAATGGAAGCTGAGATAAAGCACAGTCTTTCGGCTATGGCTAACAGGCATTCTAATGGAAGGGTCAGTCCACGCAATTTCCTTGTCAACCTAAGTTCTGTCATTTCACGCGATCCAGTTATATTTATGCAGTCTGTTAAGTCTGTCTGTCAAGTTGAGATGATTGGGGAGAGACCCTATATTGTTTTGCTTAAAGACCGTGACAAAGATAAATTCAAGGAGAAAGAAAAAGAGAAGGAGAAAACACAACAAAGTGATGGAAAGGGTAATTTGTGCAATGTGAATTCAGCAGGTCCTGGGAATGGGCATGGAAAGTTTAATGATTCGAATTCTAAGTCTGCTAAAATGCATAGAAAATCTCCTCCAAGCTTTGTAAATGTGATTGAGCTTCTTTTGGATTCAGTTAGTGCATATGTACCTCCTTTGACAGATGATGTTAGATTAGAGGTGCCTGTTGATGCACCGTCATCAACTGATATGGAAATTGATGTCGCTGCCAGCAAGAGTAAAGGAAAAGCCATTGCAACTGTGTCTGAGGAGAATGAAGCTTCTGGTCAAGATGCTTCTGCATCACTTGCAAAGATGGTCTTCATCTTGAAACTTTTGTCTGAGATTCTGTTAATGTACGCTTCATCTGTTCATGTGCTGCTCCGGAGAGATGGTGAAATTAGTAGCTGCAGGGTCCCTCATCAGAGGAGCTCGGCTGGTTTATCAACTTGTGGAATATTTCATCACTTCCTTCACAATTTTATTCCTTGTTCCCGGAATTCAAAGAAGGAAAGGAAAATTGATGGTGACTGGAGGCATAAATTAGCAATCAGGGCCAGTCAATTTCTGGTTGCATCTTGTGTGCGTTCTGCAGAGGCCAGGAAGAGAGTATTTACTGAGATTAATTACATTTTCAATGACTTTGTTGATTCCTGTGAAAGTTTCAAACCTCCAACTAGTGATATGCAGACTTTTGTTGATCTGTTGAATGATATATTAATCGCTCGGACTCCAACTGGTTCATGCATCTCAGCAGAAGCTTCTGCCACTTTTACAGATGTTGGTTTGGTTGCATCGTTAACACGCATGCTTGAAGTGTTGGATTTGGATCATGCTGAGTCACCTAAAGTCGTGACAGGGCTCATCAAAGCTTTGGAACTTGTAACGAAGGAATATGTCCATTCTGCTGAAACTTCTGCTATCAAAGGTGAGAATTCTGTCAAACCTGCTGATCACAATCACTCTGGGAGAGCAGATAATATTGCTGATGCATCACAGTCCACGGAAATGGCATCTCAGTCCAATCGTGATGCTGTTGCAGCTGAGCATGTTGAATCATTCAATACTGTCCAAAATTATGGTGGGTCTGAAGCTGTTACAGATGATATGGAACATGACCTAGATCTTGATGGAAGTTTTGCTCCTGCTACTGAAGATGATTATATGCAAGAAACTTCTGAGGATGGAAGGGGTCTTGGAAATGGTGTAGACAATCTGGGGATTCATTTTGAAATCCAGCCCCATGAGCAAGAAAACCTTGATGATGACGAGGACGAGGAGATGTCGGGAGATGAGGGGGATGAAGTGGATGAAGATGACGATGATGAAGATGAGGACCATAATGACTTGGAGGAAGATGATGTACATCACCTGTCTCATCCTGACACAGATCAAGATGATCATGAGATTGATGATGATGAATTCGATGATGAAGTATTGGAGGAAGATGATGAGGATGATGGTGATGATGAGGGTGGAGTTATTCTAAGGTTAGAGGAGGGTATCAATGGAATGGATGTTTTTGACCATATTGAGGTTTTTGGCAGAGACCACAGCTTTGCCAATGAAACACTTCATGTAATGCCAGTTGAAGTTTTTGGTTCTAGACGTCATGAACGTACAACATCTATTTACAGTCCTTTGGGGCGTAGTGGTGAGAATTCGGGCTCTTCAACGCATCCTCTTTTAGTGGGACCTTCATCACTGCACTCAGCGTCTACAAGACAGTCAGGTTTTTACTTTCTATATTTTAATATATATTTTTGGTAATTTACAATTTAATGCTTATTAATTTTGTAGTTCTACATGGATCTCTATTTTTAACTACCCTCCACCTCTCTCTATTTTTGTCTTCTCCAGAAAATGCCCGTGATATGATTCTTTCAAACAGAAACTCAGACAGCTCCTCGTCACGGTTGGATACTATTTTCCGGTCTTTAAGGAATGGGCGTCACAGCCATCGTTTGAACTTGTGGGTTGATGACAACCAGCAAAGCAGTGTGTCCAGTGCAGCCACTGTACCACAAGGCCTTGAAGAGCTGCTTGTTTCCCAACTCCGCCGACCTGCCCCTGAGATATCTTCTGATCACAATGCATCAACAATGGAACCTCAGACCCATGGTGAAGATAGTCAGTTACACGGATCAGGGCCTGGTGAAAGACCTGAGATTCCTGTAACGAACAATGAAAATAATGAAAATGCTAATGTGCCTCCATCTTCTGCAGCGACTGATAGCTCTCCCAATGCTGATGGGAGACCTGTGGTTACTGCTTCTCTGCAAGGAACAGATGCATCAAGCATACATCCACAATCTGTTGAAATACAATTTGAGCAGAATGATGCGGCTGTTCGTGTTATTGAAGCAGTGAGCCAAGAAAGTAGTGGTAGTGGGGCTACTTTAGGGGAAAGCCTTCGTAGCCTTGATGTTGAGATTGGAAGTGCAGATGGTCACGATGATGGAGAAAGGCAAGGCTCTTCAGATAGAATTGCTGATCCTCAAGCTGCGCGTGCAAGAAGGACAAATGTGGCTTTTGGGAATTCCGTTGCTGTTGGTGGGAGAGATGTACCTCTTCATAGTGTTACTGAGGTTTCAGAGAATTCTAGCCGAGAAGCAGATCAAGATAGTACAGCTGCCGAGCAGCAGATGAATAGTGATGGCGGTTCTGGATCAATTGATCCTGCATTTTTAGATGCTCTCCCGGAGGAGTTGCGTACTGAAGTTCTTTCAGTCCAGCAGGGTCCTGTGGCACAGCCTTCAACTACTGAACAACAGAATTCTGGGGATATTGATCCAGAATTTCTTGCTGCTCTTCCCCCAGATATCCGAGCTGAAGTCCTTGCTCAACAGCAAGCACAAAGGCTTCATCAATCTCAAGAACTTGAAGGTCAACCAGTTGAAATGGACACAGTCTCAATAATTGCAACATTTCCCTCTGATTTACGGGAAGAGGTATGTTTCATGTTATATTGCGGTTAAATCTTAAGTGTAAGTTGAAGTTGTCTCAACATTTTTCCTTTTGTTATCCTCAGGTTCTATTAACATCTTCTGATGCTATTCTTGCTAACCTCACACCTGCCCTTGTGGCGGAGGCAAACATGTTGCGTGAGAGATTCGCACATCGCTACCATAATCGTAACTTGTTTGGGATGTACCCGAGGAATCGCAGAGGTGAATCTTCTAGGAGAGGAGAAGGTATTGGATCCAGCTTTGACAGGATGGGGGCAAGTATTGTGTCACGCAGATCTGTTTCTGCTAAGCTGATTGAAGCTGAAGGCACCCCTTTAATTGGCCCAGAAGCTCTTCAAGCAATGGTTCGGTTACTTCGCATGGTGCAGGTGCTTTATCAGTTAATTTTTCCTTTCGATTTTTATCTTTGGTTTTGATTAACACTTAGGATATTTTATCTTGCAGCCACTGTATAAAGGTTCATTGCAGAAGCTTCTCTTGAATTTATGTGCCCATAATGAAACCAGAACAGAGCTAGTTAAAATCTTGATGGACATGTTGACGCTTGATACAAGAAAGGCTGTCAGTTATTCAAATGCAATTGAACCACCGTACAGGCTCTATGGTTGCCGGAATAATGTGATGTATTCTCGTCCTCAACATTTTGACGGTGAGATATTATATACACATTAATTGAGCTCATGATCCTTAGTGATTCAGTGTGGATGCCATCACAACATTTTCATTTTGCTCATCCATTTTTTTTAGAATAATTTATCTTTTTGTGGGCAGATCTTTTACTTACTCTTGAGTTTACTATCCAGAGAATTTTTGTAGTTTTGTTCGTGATTTAACCTGTAATATTTGGGTTCTGAGCGGTTTCTTTTGTCCTGTACTTTTCCCTTTGTAGGAGTTCCTCCTTTGGTGTCTAGGCGAGTTCTTGAAACTCTCACTTACTTGACTCGAAATCATCCGTATGTTGCTAAGATTTTACTTCAGCTTAGATTGCCTCTTCCTACCCTAAAAGAGATAAGAAATAGTGACCAGTCACGTGGAAAAGCTTTGATGACGGAGGAGCAGGAGGAAGGAAACATTTCCATTGCATTGCTTTTGAGCCTTCTCCATCAACCCCTGTACTTGAGAAGTATAGCGCATCTTGAGCAGGTGATGAGCGATGAACTTAATAAATTAAACAATTTTACATCTCTGTGTTCATTATTTGCTCATTTATGATTTTGCTCCAGTTGCTTAACCTGTTGGATGTCATCATTGACCATGCGGAAAGGAAGCCTCTTTCATCTGAGAAACTGAAGGCATCTTCCACTGAACAAACACACACTTTGCAAATTTCAATGTCTGATGCTGACATCAATGCTGAGAATCCTGATGCTCCTGTGGTTGCTGAATCACCTTTAAAGACTGTTGATTCATCCACACCCTTAACATCTGGTACAAGTAATGAATGTGATGCCCAGAGTGTACTGACCAATCTTCCACAAACAGAGCTCCGGCTTTTATGTTCATTGCTTGCGCGGGAAGGGTAAGTTATATGTCTATTTTATGCCATAAATTTTGACAGAAGTCTGTGTTTCCACCATTATGTCTTATGTCTCAATTGTAGAAAAGTTGTGTAATTTGTGGATTGTAACTGTCGCTCAACACCCCTAACAAACTCCACCTGCCCACCCACCACCACAAACAACCCCCCCTCCAAGAAAAAAATACAACTTAGCGAATGTCTGGATTTTGCAGTTTGCACTCGTACCCAATATATTTTTTCTTTGTTAAATCTTGAATCTGATTATGTGCTTTCCATTTGCTTCGGCTCATGTTATGTTTCCTACCCAGTTTGTCAGATAATGCATATGGTCTGGTGGCGGAGGTAATGAAAAAGCTGGTTGCCATTGCTCCAAGCCATTGTCATCTTTTTATTTCTGAGCTAGCAGATGCTGTTCAAAATTTGATTAAATCTGCCATGGATGAGATAAAGATGTTCAGTGAAGCAGTGAAAGCTCTACTCAGCACAACATCTTCCGATGGAGCTGCAATTTTGAGGGTTTTACAGGCACTAAGTTCTCTTGTTACCTCAATAACCGAGAAAGAGAAGGATCTGCAGTTGCTTCCTGAAACAGAGCGTTCTTCTGCTCTTTCTCTGGTGTGGGACATTAATACAGCCTTAGAACCTTTGTGGATTGAGTTGAGCACTTGCATAAGTAAAATTGAGAGCTATTCAGATTGTGCACCAGATTTGTTAGCTCCATCCAGGACTTCCACATCAAGACAATCTGGTTTAACGCCACCCCTGCCTGCAGGCACTCAGAACATCTTACCATATATAGAATCTTTCTTTGTGATGTGCGAAAAATTACATCCTGGACAACCAGGTTCTGGTAATGATTTTGGTGTGGCTGTACTTTCTGATGCTGAGGATGTTGGCACCCCATCTGCTGGCCTGCAGAAAACTGCTTCTTCTCTCTCAAAATTTGATGAAAAGCATGTTGCCTTTGTGAAGTTCTCAGAGAGGCATAGGAAGTTGTTAAATGCTTTCATCCGCCAGAATCCTGGGCTCCTTGAGAAGTCATTTTCACTCATGCTGAAGGTCCCGCGCTTTGTTGATTTTGATAATAAACGTGCTCACTTCAGGTCCAAAATAAAGCACCAACAAAATGATCATCATCACAGTCCTCTAAGGATATCGGTTAGAAGAGCTTACATACTTGAGGATTCGTATAACCAACTACGGATGCGGTCAACTCAAGATTTGAAGGGGAGGTTGACTGTTCACTTCCAAGGAGAGGAAGGTATTGATGCTGGTGGGCTTACAAGGGAATGGTACCAGATGTTGTCCAGGGTTATATTTGACAAAGGAGCATTGCTTTTCACGACAGTGGGCAATGAGTCAACATTCCAGCCTAACCCCAATTCAGTCTACCAAACTGAACATCTTTCATACTTCAAATTTGTTGGGCGAGTTGTTAGTATCTTCTCTAGTTTCCTATTGGATTGACACTTTTTTCCTTGGAACTTTTTATTCACTTGTAACTGAAAATTTCCAGGTTGGCAAAGCACTTTTTGATGGGCAACTCTTGGATGTCCACTTCACTCGTTCTTTCTACAAGCATATCTTGGGGGCCAAAGTTACTTATCATGACATTGAAGCAATTGATCCTGATTACTTCAAAAACCTAAAGTGGATGCTTGAGGTCTGTCTTATGTCAAATTTCCGCATTTCCCCTTTTTTCTTTAGTGCAGATCGAGCAATTGAGCTTTAATGATTTCTTTGAGAGTATCGTTTTGCAGCTTTTCTCCCCCCTTACTTTTTTCAAATTTTGTTTTCAGAATGATATTAGTGACGTCCTCGATCTTACATTTAGCATTGATGCTGATGAAGAGAAGCTGATATTATACGAAAGGACACAGGTACTATGTTTTGATTGATTCTTTCATGAAGCCCTGTGTGGCAAAACCATTTCCTCAGTTATAAATCTTTATTTACTGAATACAATGCAGGTGACTGACTATGAACTGATTCCTGGTGGTCGGAACATTAAAGTTACCGAAGAGAATAAACACCAATATGTTGATTTAGTTGCTGAGCATCGTTTGACCACTGCTATTCGTCCTCAAATAAATGCATTTTTGGAAGGATTCAATGAATTAATTCCTAGGGAATTAATATCCATTTTTAATGACAAGGAGCTGGAGTTACTGATAAGTGGTCTTCCAGAAATAGATTGTAAGCCTATAAATTTAATGTTAGAATGCTTTATTTTGCCACCATCTTCTGAATATGACCTGATGTTTTTATTTATCTTTCCTAGTGGATGATATGAGGGCAAATACTGAGTACTCCGGTTATAGTGCCGCATCACCTGTCATACAGTGGTTTTGGGAGGTTGTTCAAGGGTTCAGTAAGGAGGATAAAGCTCGGCTTCTACAGTTTGTGACAGGCACCTCAAAGGTAATTCAACACCTGAAATTGTCAATAATGCTATTTGTAATTTGACATTTAAAGTTTTTTACTGTAGTTCAATCTAAAGGTTGACTATTTAATGCTTGAATTAGGATTTGGGTATTGAAATCACGTCCTGTTTATTCTTTAGAGTATGTAGAGATAAGCCAGAGGTCTATATTAGTTTAGAAGATAATTTTTGTTTCATAACCGGTGCTATTACTAATTCTCGATATTTGTAATTTCACAGGTGCCGTTGGAAGGTTTTAGTGCACTTCAAGGTATTTCAGGTTCCCAGAAGTTTCAGATTCACAAAGCATATGGTAGTCCTGACCATTTGCCTTCTGCTCACACCTGGTAATCAGTCCTCTCCTTGTTTTACTTTGTTAAAAAGAAGAGTTTTCAGTTAATAATGCCTACTCAATGATTCCCTCCTTATTAGGTTTTCTGACCGTTATTTGCAATTTACATTGTGTTACTTACAGACCTTTGTTTGTTAATAAGAAGCATTTATTTATGATTAATGCAGTTTCAATCAATTGGATTTACCCGAGTATCCATCTAAGGAACATCTAGAAGAGAGATTGTTGCTCGCAATTCACGAAGCCAATGAAGGGTTCGGATTTGGTTGAGGTTTGGAGCGTAATCAGAGTTATCATGTAGATAGGATATATAAATGCATCTGAACTGGGATCAGGATCTTGTTATGGGGGGTATAAAAGGGGACTTGAGCCGACTTTTGAAGTGATACATGTTTATATACTCTGTACAGTCACATATTGCCTATTGGTTGGTATGGCTCGGGCAGTTTTAAATTTGCCATCATTTTCCTTTATTCTTCTTCTTTCAGGTTCGTACTGTTGGGATTTTCCGAGTTCATGTATAAAGAGGCTCACTGTTACAGTGGATCATAACTCTTAATTTTGACATGAACTCGAAAAATCCACTCAATTGACGGTGTTCAGTTAAATCAGAACATAAAAATTGACAATTTAAATCTGTTAAATTCCAATAAGAAAACGATTCGTATTTGAAATAATTCAAAACATGTAAAACATTCGAAAATTTCAATATTGGAAAATGACTTGGTCTAATTTGATCTTTATACGAAACTATTGACCTCCCTAATCGATTGATATTTTTAATTTACGCACATAAAAGTATTATCGATTTAACTAATCTTTATTTTAATGAACTATGTAAATCATAAATTAGTATTAAGTAGAGGAAAAAGATTGTTCTTATTTAATCGTATTCAAATTAAGATGTTAAAAGTTCATATTTTATTACTTTCAATAAATTTATAAACAAAAAGAATTTATAGTGTTTTTATAGATTGAATACAAAAACGCTCTGATTTGTTCTATTATTATTATTATTATTATTATTATTATTATTATTATTATTATTATTATTATTATGATCAAGGTTTTAGCCACTTTCGTCAAACAATGTTTGTAGGTTGGAACTTATGTTATTACTTATTTACGGGAAGTTTGTAAATTGTTGCTCGTCATAAAGTGGTCAATTTTCTAATAAATAATTTTTATTTTGGTGTTCGACCAAGCATCACTAAACGTAGGGGATACATCATAAATGTAAAAATTATATCATAGACTTGGCTTGCCACGTCATCCATGATTTCAACTAATAAAAAGTATCAATTTCATTAAAATTTTTCATATCATCTTTTTACCAAGTGACGAGTGAGCCACGTCATCTTTTTTCATTAAATTTTATCATGGATGACGTGACGAGTTAGACCCATAATATAATTTTTCGAAATGTAGACATTTAAAGAATATACGATTAACCGATTTATTGAGGATCTGTTAGATTTATAAAATTATTTTTTAAATTTTATTAGTTATCCAAATTTAAATTATTTAGAGAATTTTTGTAATTGTCAAAATTTATTGTAATTTTATTAGTTTTTACCATTTTTATATCTAATCATTTAATAATATTTAGCTCGGGAATTCGTACAGACACAGATGGGCATCCGAAACACCTTCTTCCCCTGCACCCTCGCACCATCCGATACAAACCCATTGTTACACTACCAGAAAAAACGGAAACGAAGGAATAACAGTCACCCCATTTGATCACTGAGCACCTCAAGGATCGGATCATCTATCATGTCCAGACTTTCCCTTCCGATCGCTGCGCTTCCACGACTCGGTCTCATTTCCTCAGATATACTCTTCCACCGCTTTATATTTTTCCCGACACTCAATTTCTTTAGGTTTTCCTTGCCTCCTTTTACTCTATTTTCCAGCTTCATGCTATTATGTTCAGAGGCTCTCATTCTTAGCCGTTGCCTCGTCTTCTTTTTCGATTTGGATAATTTGATTTGATTTTTTTTACGGTTCCGTAGAAGTAAAGTTTTGTCACTAGGGAAATAATGGGGGCTCTGAGGTTTTTCTTTGGACTTTTGTTGATTTCCGTTACCTCGTGGATAGTTTTCATGTAAGTACATCCTTTTTCTCCTTTTTCGTGTTTAATTTGATATGTGAAGATGTCGATAATGTATTATTATTATTATTTTATGTTATCTGAAATGTTAATTGAATCAGCTTTTCGATTTTATTATTCTGTGTTTGGAATTCTTTTTAAGGGAATCTTTACATTGTTCTTTAGTTTTTGTTCGTGTTGTTTATTATTCCGACGAAATTTTTATGTATGGAAACTGCTTTTGTCTATACTTGTAAAAAAATTCTTAATTAATGTCTGTATTGTGTTCGAACTTTGAAGTGATGACCCTTCTGTGATTGCTAAAATTTATGCTATACATATTTTTTTACTTTACAGATTTGCTTTGAGGTTGCTGTTTTGGATTCTAAGCAAAACAGTTGGAATATCCATTGGATTCCGACTTGGAGGATGGAACTGCTTGAGTGATATTGCGGTGAAGTGTAAAAAGGTCTTTCTCGAACTTCAATTTTCTGTTAAATTAGGACTCATAAATGTAAGCTACATAGATTGTTGAAAAATTTCACTTTCTTGGATTGTTATTCTATTTACTCATTATATCTTGTCCGAAAGGATGGAAAAGTGAGTTCATTGTAGTAGTGGGAGAATGAGAAATAATTTAGATTTTTCAACTTTCTTCAGTGGAAAAAAGTGGTGTAAAGAGCGAGAAAATGTTTTGCACTTGCTGTGTAGGATGGAAGAATGAGAGGAGAGAGTAATTTGTTATTGCACTTACATCTGTTATTATTATTATTATTATTATTACTTTATAATTTGTTTTGTACTTTAGGAAATGTATCAGGGAAAAAAGGATAAAGGCTATCTGGTTGTTGTTTTGGTTCTTCCTAATTTTGTATCTCCTTGCTTTTTTCTCTAGCTACTATTTTGCAACCTATGGGCACGGCATTCATCATTTTTTTCTTTACTTGGATAATTTTCAGGGTGCTCTTGAATCTTTATCAGTGGGTGAAATTAAGCTCAGTTTATGTCAGTGCTCGGTTAAACTTGGGACTGGCATAGTTTCTAAGAATTTAAAGCTACAGCTATTAATAAGTAAGCCAGAAGTTGTATTGAGGGCTCCAAGTAAAAGCTCTTCAAGTAAAAGCTCAAAGAAAGCTAAACCCCGTAAAAGCTCTTCGAGTAAAAAGTCTTCGGGCAAGGGAAAAAAATTGATGGCTGTCGGTAACATTGCAAGATTTTTGTCAGTTTCTATTACAGATTTGGCTTTGAAGGTAACCAGTCTTTGACCAATTCTTTTCCTTTAAGTACGATTTGGCTTTTATATAATTCATTTGCTGCACATAGGTTTTTAATGCTTTTATGACGCGGCTGTGTCTGTTTGTTCGCTCGAATAAATGTTAGATAAGGAGAGTTGGAAGAGTGTGATGGGGAACAATGAGTAATGGTATAAGTTCAACAAATTGGTGTTGGAGCATGATTCTAATAGAAATATTTATTAGCTCATTTTCATAAAAACGAACTGTTAAGAGTTTGATCTTGTTCATACACCTATGTCATGTATGCTTTATCTTCTAGTTAAGGTTCAAGGATCTCGAATGGTCCAGTTTCACATAGATCCAGTGCCAATTTATACTTCAATTTTCCTCTCTTTAAGTCGTCTTTATATTTGAAAGTTTGTGTACTCAAGTTAGTTTTATCTTGAAATCATGCAGACACCTAAAGCATCTGTTGAAGTTAACGGAATCAAACTAGATATATCTAAAGACGGTGGCTCTAAATCCAATCTGTTTGTTATATTACAAATATTACCCATTTCTGTCCAAGCTATTCAGCTGCTCTCTGGCAGTATGGAAAAGCCTTCTGCTCCTTCTATTTGTGAAGAGTTTTCTCTCTCTTGTGAATTTGGCCATGATGGGTATTTCTTTTCTCTCTGAATTTTTCTTTATAGGCCAAATAATTCCAGCCCATTAATCTTTGGCATAATTTTGTTGGCTGGTTACGGACAGTAAATTTTTAGCTTTTGCATAAAGCTCCCTTGGGTTATATTTCTCTCATACACATATTCTCTACTTAAACATGTATTTCTTGTTTTGGCTTTTGCTTTATGTGCTAAAATATGCTCATGTTTTTTTTTAATTTGCATTCAGGGAAGCTGGTTTAGTTGTCCGAAATGTGGACATTAACTTTGGAGAGATTATTGTAAACCTCAATGAGGCGCTGCTCTCCAAGAATAAAAATCCACCAGTTGATTCTTCTCAAAGTGATTCTTCTCAAAGTGGTTCTTCTCAAAGTGGTTCTTCTCAAAGTGATAAAGTTAAAGAGTCAACTGCTGATTCCTCAACCACTAAAAAGCCTGATAAGAAACAAGCTGCAGTTTTAGCATTGACAAAGCATACTTCTATTTTTCCGGAAAAGGTTTGTTCTTTTACTCATCAATAGAGACAAGCTTGCTATATGTTTTCCTGTCTTCTAAGGTTGGAAGCCATTTTCTAATTAAAGTTGCTATTTAATACAGTACTTCATTTTCAGAGTGCAAAAACATGGTATTGGTCCTTGTTCATAAATGTTTTACCTTCTTATCTATCATGAAAATTGTTATTTAATGTTCTACTGGATTGGGCAATTAAAGATGTAGTTCCAACCTGCTTGGGACATAACTGCTTTGGTTTACTGTTGATGAGCTTAAGAATAGGCTGCCAGTTTGCAGAGGTAACGAGGAAGCTAAGAATGGAAGAAATTAAATAAGATTTCCTATGAAAGCGGGGTTTATTGAGGTTCTATACCGTACAAAAGAAGATGGGTGTTTGTTTTATGGAGCCATTTTTTCTTGTTTTGAATAGTGAGAACTCGGAATTAAAATATGTAGCTCAGAGACAGTGCTCAAGTTACTGAAGAAGATATACAATGCTCAAGTTTTTTGAATGCACTGGTGGTAAGTTTTATTCATTTGTTCTCTTATTTGTTTTCTGAGACAGATTTGTTTCAACTTACCAAAACTAGATGTGAAGTTTGTGCATCGGGAACATGATATTGTTGTTGAAAATAACATCAAGAGCATTCAGTTGAAAAGCATCAAATCAAAATCAACTGAAGAAGTGGGGGAGAATACACGAATCGATGTCCAGTTGGAATTCAGTGAGATACATGTATAGCCTTTACTATTTATGTTGCAGCTCTCTTTGTTTTAATTTTAACTATAATCTTCCATTTCTGCCTATTATTGACATTGGTTTTTCTTCTCTATTTCAGCTTCTTAGAGAATCTGGCTCTTCTGTATTAGAGATAATGAAATTTGGTGTTTTCTCTTTTGTCAACATTCCAGTACAGGTGAGTCCTGTTAAATCATGGCAGGTTGGCGTCTCTGTCAAGTTGCTACACTTTGTGTTTTACAACGGGTAAAAATATGTTTTGACAACAGAATGCTGTCATCAAGTTTCCGCTCATTCTATTTTATTTGCCTACTGTCATTTCCTAAGTGATCTCAGATGAGTATTATTTTACAAACTATCATTTTTGGTTTCAAATATGAAATTCTAGATCTGACATGAATAGGCATTTTATGTTTTTCATGTGTCAGGATTTGTAGCTTGATAGAAAATGAACAATATATTGGTAGATTTAGTTTGGACTGTTGGTTGAATCATTTCTATTTGGATGCCCGGGCCTTGGAAATTCTAATTTTTGTTTGCTTCACCTGAACCAAATATAAAATAAAAAAATCATTGCCTAAACCTGACCGTGGTCTTTTACCTTTTCTTGCATCTGTCTCATACCCACCGGGAAAATATAAATAAATATCATTTTACTGGGATTCTTCTCCCTAAAGTACTTGTATCAAATACTTGTGTCCAACACATATTTGGAAAAGGACACGGGGCTATAATTCTCCATGTGTAAGAAGTCCATTGGGCAACACATATACTGTCGTTCCCGGCAGTATATGTTCTAACATATGGACTTCTTACACATGGTGTGCGTGCCACATTTTTTATTTTTTGAGTTGGTTCAGTGGCTTGTTTATTTATTTTAATGCTGTTGCTTTTCAGCCAACCTCACCTGTTAAAGCTGAAATAGATGTTAAGTTTGGAGGGATTCGGAGCAATGTTATAATAAGTACATTAAAGAAACTGTTGCAGTTGAAACCCACTAGTACAGGAGCCAAAAAGAAAACAGTGGTTCTTCAAGAGGAAACTTCTACTACTATTGAGAAGCCACAATCAACTGAATCCAAAGCCATCACGTGGAAATGTACTGTCTCAGTTCCTGACATTACAATTGTGATTTATGGTATCACTGATGTGCCGATGTATCAAGTAAGCAACATACTTTATCTTTCTTATATTGGGTATCTCTGAATGGCTGAGCTTTCATCTTGCAACTCACATCGGATTTTATATCTGAGGGTGCATAATCTGCTAGTTATCCCTTTATGCCAGAACATTGTTGATATGCAGAATAGCGTTCTCTAGTTCCTAGTTTAGTTTAATTTTAGTTTATCTTCTCCATTTTATTCTTTTTCCCGATGATCACGCCAAATATTTAACTTATTCTACCAGCACATTGCTTCTAATGCATAATCAAGTGCCTTTTTTGTTCGAGGCAGTATAAGTCAATAGCTTGCTATTAGGCAGTAGGAACCATGGTGGCACTCTCCATATAATAAAAATGTGGTTCACTTTTAAAACCAGCATACTGCTAGAAGAAGAATTCTACTTTTTTTATTCAGCCGAGGTTAAGTCAAGACAGCAGAAGGGGAAAAGAGTTCCTCAAATTTAGTAATATCAAGTACAAACAAAAACAACCACTAAAGAAGCCCGAAACCTAAGACAAGTAAAAAACTATGCTACCACCACAAGGCGCCAAAATCTCAACCACAACAAAAACAAAAACCAGAAAAAGTAAAGCCTTGCGTAAAAGAATGCTGCAACAGAAAACAGCAATCAGAATCCGCACACACGCAAAACACTACAGCAACACAAACAATATAAATCAGCAAACCAGAAGTCGAGACAAGAGCCAACCCTCGATGCCCAACTCAACTCAACTCAACTCAACTCAACTCAACCCCTATCCGCACCATCCTCTAGCTAAAACAAAACCATGAGCAGCAGGGAATATCAACAGCACAAATTCCAACAGCATAAATGAGCAAAAAGGACATAAAACCGCAGAGGTAAGTGAACACCATAGCAAAGCGACACGGCAACATGAATCCAAGAAGAACAAAACTGCTCCATGTTGCAACAAAAAAAAAACAATGGATTCAATAAAGCCAATCATTTTCAGTAACCATGTCACCAGAATCTACTCCTTACATGTCCAAGGGAGAAGAATATCAAACAAAACATCCACAAAGCTGTCAATCAGACCCCAACACAACCTCAGCTTCGTAACCTCACCCAAACCCAATAAAACTCAAAACAACGCACCAAGACCAACAGCTCACATTGCCAGACCACATCCAACTAAAAACAATTGATCATCCATCACAGAAGCTGTAGAATCACAAACCAAGGAAGCAACCAACATATCAAAGAACCCATCCACCCATGCACCGAAATCACCATGTGAGTGTGAGCCCCTGAATGTTCTTTTTGTTTTTCTGAATCTCCATCAGTTTGCCTGACACCAATTTTCATCCCGTGGAACCAAACAGAAATCGACTAGAATAGTTTCAACCATCTGAATCATGCTAAGTAACCAAAAAAGTTACTACTAACTTTAACTGTTTAGCAAACTCCGAATACAAAAAAGTTACTAGGACTACTCAAATGAAAATTAGAGTTTATCCAAAATGCTGGATGCTTATGATGGTTTTTACAAACCTAAAAAGTTTCTTTGTTATAGATCAGGTTGCAGGATATCTTAATTTCATTCAGGCCACACTTATAATTTCTTTTCTTTTCTGAGAATATGATATTCTATTTGCATTCCATGTTCGTTCTGTTCCTTTTTTGTTGTTATTCACTTTGTATGCCTTAATTGGTTTGCGTTTGCCTTTTGGAATAAAGCAATGAGTGACACCAATTTTGATTTCCAATGCAGCTCTGCTTACAGTCATCATATGTGTTGGCTAATGACATTTCAAGTACAGGACCCACAGTACACACGGAACTTGGCGAGCTGAAGTTCCGTGTGGCAGATGAAAATCAAGAATGTTTGAAAGAAAGCATTTCCAATGTGGAATCAAATTCAGGTTCCTTGGTGCATATAGCACAGGTTAGTCTAGATTGGGGTAAAAAGGACATGGAATCATCTGAAGAAGGCGGAGCTAGATGTAAATTAGTTCTTTCTACTGATGTGACTGGAATGGGCATTTATTTCACGTATAAGCATGTTGAATCACTTATAATAATAGCCTTGACCATTCAAGCACTCTTCAAAAAACCATCTGCTAGTAAGAAAGCAACTCAGAGCAGGCCATCACGTTCATCAAAGCCATCTGGGAAGGGCACTCGACTTTTAAAATTTAATCTTAAACAATGTTCAATTAGATTTTGTGGCGACACTTCCTTGGAAAACACGGTTGTGGCAGATCCCAAGCGTGTAAATTATGGTTCTCAGGGTGGTCGAGTTGTTATTAGTGTTTCGGATGATGGTACACTACGAACTGCAACTGTACTGTCCACGGTTTCAGATGAATGCAAGATTTTGAAGTACTCTCTTTTGCTTGACATTTTTCGCTTTAGTTTGTGTGTAAACAAGGATAAACAATCCACCCAGGTTGAGCTTGAAAGAGTCAGATCTATCTATCAGGATCATCTTGAAGAAGATAAACCAGACAAAAAAGTTACATTATTTGATATGCAGAATGCAAAATTTGTACAACGCTCTGTTGGCCATAGAGAGATAGCTGTTTGCTCTCTGTTCAGTGCTACTGACATCTCCATCACATGGGAGCCTGACATGCATCTGTCTTTCGTTGAACTTGGTTTGAAACTGAAAGCACTGGTTCAAAATCAGAAGGCTAAGGCACGTGGTAATGAACATGTAGATAATGTCTCTAGTGAAAGAGATGTTGAGCAGAAGAAAGAAGTCGTTGTGGTGGAGCCGGGTCCTGTTAATAAAACAAAGAAAAAAGAATCTGTTTTTGCTGTTGATGTAGAGATGCTGAGTATATATGCTGAAGCTGGAGATGGTGTCGATGCATTTGTGCAGGTTCAGTCGATTTTCTCTGAGAATGCCCGCATAGGGGTACTTGTTGAAGGAATTTTGCTTAGTTTCAACGAAGCCCAGATATTGAAAAGTGGCCGAATGCAAATTTCCCGTATTCCCAATGTTTCCAGCTCACCTGATCCAACAATGCCAGTTGTCACTGTGTGGGACATTGTGATTCAAGCACTTGATGTTTATATTTGCTTGCCTTTCAGGCTAGAGTTGCGTGCCATTGATGATGTTGTTGAAGAGATGGCGCGAGCTTTGAAGATTGTAACTAATGCTACAACTCAGCTAATTCTTCCTAAGAAAGAAAATCCCAATCCCAAACCTAAAAAGCCTAGTTCAAGCAAATTCGGATGTGTAAAGTTCTTTTTACGCAAGCTGACTGCTGATATTGAGGAAGAACCAATGCAGGGTTGGCTCGACGAGCACTACAATCTAATGAAGAATGAGGCCTTTGAGTTAGGTGTTAGGTTGAAATTTTTTAATGATTATATTTCGGCCAACCAGTGTCCAAAAACTGCTGAAACTAATGATTCTTCTTGTGAAAGAAAGATCCAATATAATGGAGCTGAGATTGATATGCAAGATCCTTCAGCAATCCAAAAAATGGAAGAAGAGATACATAGACAGTCTTTTCAATCCTATTACTTAGCGTGTCAGAAGCTAAAGCCAGCAGAAGGCTCTGGTAGCTGGAGGGAAGGTTTCCAGGCTGGTTTTAAGCCAAGCACCTCAAGAATTTCACTTTTTGCGATTTCAGGCACAGAGTTAGATGTGACCGTGACATTGATTGATGGTGGAACTGACGGGATGATTGAAGTTATAAAGCAGCTTGATCCTGTATGTCGTGAAACTGAGATTCCGTTTTCTCGTTTATTTGGGTGTAATCTTCTCTTAAACGCTGGCAGTCTAACCGTTCAGATGAGAGACTATCCATTTCCTCTTTTTTCTGCAACTTCTGGTAGATGTGAAGGCCGTCTTGTGATGGGACAGCAGGTAAACTCCTAAGCTAACTCCGTTCACCTTCTTTCTCTTTTCCCATTCTAATGTCAGGAAAAGAATTTTTGGAAAACAGAGGGAGGGTGGAAGGTTGCTCATCTTGTACTGATTGAAATAATTTTATTTGAATTATAGGCAACAGCTTTTCAGCCCCAAGTTTCACATGATGTCTTCATTGGGAGGTGGAGAAAGGTCCGCATGCTTCGCTCAGCTGCTGGTACAACTCCGCCGATGAAAACATACACAGATTTGCAGTTAAATTTTAAAACTTCAGAAGTGTCCTTCGGGGTGGGATATGAAACAGTTTTAGCTGATGTCAGCTATGCTTTCACTGTGGCGCTCCGTAGGGCTAATTTAAGCAAAAAGGGTCCTGGTCTTATAGTGCCGCCAAAAAAGGAGAAGAGCTTACCATGGTGGGATGACATGAGAAATTACATCCATGGAAACAATAGTTTATTCATTTCTGAAACTAACTGGCACATTCAAGCATCTCCTGATCCTTATGAAAAGCTTGACCAACTTCAAATAGTGTCTGGTCCTATGGAGATCCAGCAATCTGATGGCCGTATTTATGGCTGTGCAAAAGAATTTAAAATTTTCGTGACCAGTTTGGAGAGTTTGCTAAATAGTCGCAGCATAAAAATTCCTACCATTGAATCTAGTCCATTCCTTGATGTGCCAGTCTTTAGCATTGAGGTTTTAATGGATTGGGATTGCGATTCTGGTTATCCTATGAATCATTATTTATTTGCACTTCCTGTGGAAGGGAAGGTTCGGGAGAAAATATTTGATCCTTTCAGATCTACTGCTCTTTCTCTCCGATTTGATGTTTCTCTTAAACCCCCACTTCGATCATTGGACAAACGAACCACCCTGTCTGCTTCATCATCAGCTTTCACTGTTCCGGATGGAACCGTAAATGAGCCACATCGTAAGGCTGATATTGTTTCAAGTGCACCAACAGTGAGTTTCAATGTACATGATCTAGCTTGGCTGGCTAAGTTTGGGAGTTTGATGGTTTTACCTCCATACAAAATCCGTTTGTTTGCTCGGTTTCCTCGTTTTGCAGTTCCAAGAATTCCTAGATCAGGAAACTTGCCTTTAGATAGGGTGATGACAGAAACTATGTTCCGTTTAGATATCTCACCTACTTGTATAAAGTATAAGACGTTTGCTGAAGATGATCCAGCAAAAGGACTGACATTTACTACAACAAAGTTTAAAGTTGAAGTCTGTTCCAGCAGGGGTAAGCAGAAATTTACTTTTGATTGCATGCGTGAACCTCTTGATCTTGTCTACCTGGGGCTTGACCTTCATTTGCTGAAGGCCTTTTTAAACAAAGAAGATAGCACTAGTGTCACAAAAGTAGGTCAAACTTCTCAGTCTGCATCCATGGAGCAAGTTCCTAGTGAAAAAAGTAGTTCTATGAGTGGTTGCTCAGAGAAGCATCCCGATGAAGGGTTTTTTATGTCATCTGACTATTTTACAATCAGAAAGCAGTCCCCAAAGGCTGATGCTGAAAGCTTAGTGGCGTGGCAAGAGACTGGGAAAAAAAATCTTGGAACAACATATGTCAGAACCAAAACGGAGAAAGTGAGTGAGAGTGACGAGCAGGCAGAATCAGATCCTAGTGATGACGATGGATACAGTGTGGTTATAGCTGACAATTGTCAGCGTATTTTCCTTTACGGCCTTAAAATTCTGTTGAACATAGAGAATCGAGATGCTGTGAGGTCTTTTGGTGCTGGATTAGCCAAAGCATTTGAACCTCGAAAGGCTTGTGCTTCTCGACAGTATGCACAGAGGAAGTTACTTGAGGAGAAACAGAAACTTAGTGAACCTGAAATGCCTCAAGAGGATGCTTTGAAGTCCTCTTCTACAAACAATGCTGTGCCTTCCTCTTCTCAACAAGTGGAGACATCAGGATCAGATTCATCTGTATCACAAGCAGCTGGAATGGAAAATTCATCTACTGCTGCAGTTGGTATGTCTCAAGCTTACGATGAAATTGTGATGTATATATTCCATATAATGCTAGTGAGATTTTTTATTTCTGATTCATTGGTCAACTTCCATGGATGTTAGATAAATCAAAAGATTAATTTTTAGTTACGATTATTCTCATTTTGCTAATTTACACAAACTTGATTATTTTAGTTCCAAAGGTTGATGATTCCGAAGAGGAGGGAACTCGTCATTTTATGGTGAATATTATCGAGCCTCAATTCAATCTTCACTCTGAAGAAGCAAATGTGAGTCAATAGCATTTTTCATCTTATGCACTTATTCATTCTTCATAATGCATATCATAAGATTAACCTGTTCTTGTAAATATTCAAAGTAGTTCATATTCTTATGAAATCATTGCTTGATTCCACTAGCTATATGTTAGGGAGGTCTTACAGTACATTCTAATATGTATGATATATATATATATATTGTTACTCTTCTAATGATTTGTTGATAGTTATCATCTTATGTTAGCCATGTTTTCGATAAATTTACTTCTTGCCTATCAGGGGAGATTTCTTCTTGCTGCTGCTAGTGGCCGTGTTTTGGCACGATCTTTTCATTCAGTTCTTCGTGTTGGCTCTGAGGTGATTGAGAAAGCACTGGGTAATGAAAGTGTTCATGTTCCTGAAGGTGGGCATGACATGACATTGACACGCATGGAGTTTTCTGTGATGCTGGAGCATGTGCAGGCTCATGTTGCACCAACTGATGTGGATCTCGGGGCTGGAGTACAGTGGCTTCCAAAAATTCGTAAAAAAAGTTCTCAGAAGGTTAAGCGTACTGGTGCTCTACTTGAAAGAGTGTTTACGCCTTGTGATATGTACTTACGATTCACAAGGCATAAAAGTGGAACCCCAGAATTGAAGGTAATGTGACATTTACAAGGGTTTTTTTTTTTTTTTGCAAAGATGCCTGAGTCTAAGTAAATTGGCACGTTATTGATTATAAGTAAAAATGAGATGTATTGAAGGTAATGTGACTTTTACAATGTTGATTTTTCTTTTCCTGAGCTCTAGACCTCTCCTATATTAAATTTGCATATGTTTGATTTTTTTACTGTGTTGCAGGTGAAGCCGTTAAAGGATCTCAGCTTTAACTCTCAGAGCATAACAATGTCCATGACATCTCGTCAATTTCAGGTTATGCTGGATGTATTAACCAACCTTCTCTTTGCTCGGGCTCCCAAGTAAGTACATGCTCCAGTTGTTTTCCTTCTGTTTCTTTGAACATTATTTTTTACAATGTCTCTTTTGTGAAATTAAAGTATGTGTTGTTATTAGTTATAAGAGTTTATGCATGTCATGTACTTTGTCCCGGTTGGAATTTGATCCTCCTGTTGACAATATATATATATATATATATATATATATAGCTAAGCCAAAACTTCTACTAAACACCAAAGGATTTACAAAACCAGCATAGAGCTAGTGGGATAACGAGCAAGGATCAATGAAAATCTTTGTTCTCCTCTTTTTCTTTGAAACTTGAAGGTTCAGAAATATTGTAATAGTTTTTCAGTAGACAGCTTCATTTTTTTTTTCAAATTGTAAAAGCAGGGCCTACCAATGATTTGGTATGTGTGTAATACCTTTATGGATTCAAGTCCAACTCCAAACAAAAAATGTTAGTTTTGACATGAAAATATCAGTTTGACATAAAGAATTTGTTTTCCTAGGGTTAAGCAGGTTGAATGCTACTCTTCTTCCATTCCTGCATGTGTTTAAACAATAAATTAGATCTTTGTTTCAGATTAGTTTTATCAAGTGTAGGCCAGATATTATAGAGTATAAGGATGGTCAGAAGCTGGGTTTTCTTAACCTTACCGGACCTCCTTTTAAATTATCTTAAAAACTACAAACATTCATAATCATTATATCTTGATACAGATCTTTATGAAATGTAACCTATGCTTCAATATTCATTATATCTGTCTTTGAATGAAATCATCTCCTTTGTTAACTACTTACAGCAGTTACATAATCTCAACAGCAAAAGAGTTTTTTGGTATTTTATAGTTCCTTTCTTCAAATTAATGCAAGAGACATGTTTAATCCAGGCCTAGAAAAAGTTGCTTCACTTGTCCTGGAGAAGATGATGAAGATGAAGGGGAGGAGGCAGATGCAGTGGTTCCTTCTGGTGTTGAAGAAGTAGAACTTGCCAAAATCACCCTTGAGCAGAAAGAATGGGAGCATAAGTTTATACTCAATGACATTAAGAAGTTATCTCTTCATTGTGATACTTCAGGAGACAATCTGGAAAAAGAAGGTGATTGGTGGATGGTAAATGGTGGAAAATCTATTTTGGTAAGAAAGTGAACCTTGTCAACAATCTCTACATATCAAATTTCCATGTTTGTGCAGTTATGCTTTCTTTGAATGTTCTTAGTTTTAGAAGGTTAATATTGTTACGGGGCCTATATTATGAACCAACTCATAGTAGAAAAGTGGAGAGCTGAACTTTCCGGTGTTTCACTTTATCAACTCCATTTTAATGTGATGTGGAAAGGCATGAACCGTTGATAGGTCAAATAATTTAACATGCCTGCTTGATTCCCAACTTCATCTTGTCTGGAAATTTCTCATGATATTTGTTCCGGGAAATATATTTCCTATGAATCCCATAAATTCCTTTTTGCTGAGAATGTACTTATTGGTGAAGGTAATTAATAGTGATATGGAATTTAACTAAGATGCATGCTATCTTACTGGTTAAGGCTGAATTTCCTTCTTGGCAAATATTTCCTGCCATAACCAATTTCTAAGGTGTTTCCTCAGCTAGTATACTCATCACTCAAAGAATGAGCATCTATAATGGTTAGTATGTGGGATAATTTCCTTGAACTTGTATGTGAGTAAATCCCTTATCCTTTATCAGACTATTAACTTTTCAGGATAACTTTTTGAATGTGGAAACGTACTCCACCTTCATGTATAGAATCATGGAAACTAGAAAAAGCGACACCTGATTTCCATAACTCTACAAATCTGGAATTTCTTTAAAAATGCACGTTGGAGCTTAAAAAAGGGTGTTATTTAAATTAAAGAGGCTTAACTATGGGGATAAAGAGCGGACCTTGATAAGGCATTTTGGAGTTGCTGTAATCGTTGTAGGCTTTCTGATTAGCGGTTCTTATTGTATCTCCTGTTATCTGCTCTTTCGATTATGACATTATTAATGGGTTCATTACAGTCTGGGCATGGATTTTGTGTTTCTTATCAGTCTTCTAATAGATTTCACGCAATAGAACTTGATTTGTGTAGGTGCAAGGACTGAAGAAAGAACTTGTTGATGTGAAAAAACTTAGGAAGGAAGCAACAGCAGCCTTACGAGTTACCATGCAAAAAGCAGCTCAGCAACGGCTGATGGAGAAAGAAAAGAACAAAAGTCCATCCTGTGCCATGAGAGTTTCTGTGCAAGTTACCAAACTTGCATGGAGCATGCTTATGGATGGAAAACCATTTGCCGAGGTAGAGATAAATGACATGGTGAGTTCCTGAAAATGACAAGTTCCTTCGCTTTATGCTTATGCTAGAGAAGTATCAAATGATACCTTTCTTTATCTTTTAGTGGAGGTTTATTTCGGAATAGATGAACTGTCCTTAACTAACAGTGATTAGGGTCAGGCTGTGCAGTCAAGCCATGTGCTTAGGCTCAAATTCACAGAGCAAAACTCTCTCTCTCACACACACACAAATGCAACAAATAAGAATTTAAAAACAACTCCTTACACCCCTCCATGTCTGCCTTTACCTGTGAAATAAATTATCAGTTTAATATTGGAATATTTAAATTGATATTGGAAGATAGATTAAAAAGAACTGAAGAAATATTTGATTAATCATTAATTAGATTTTGTGCTAATTTTTTTCATTGAAAACTGAAAAGGTATACATAGATATGTTTCTACATATCATCAACATTTCAGGAACTAATGTACTGCTTATTTTCTTGAATCTACAAAACAGGTTATTGAAAAACTCATTAACAATTTTAAGCAATTCAAGAGAGAATTCATAAAAAATACAGTTTATTTTAAATGAACTATGGTATATTTTTGTTCCTAGATGGAGATCTCTAAAGGAAAAAGGAAGTACTAGATGGTATATTTGTGAGCCTTAGTTTTACTTGATAGGTGAGATAATGCATGCATCTTTTATAGGATAAGGAAGGGTGAAAATTGTTCAGTTATATCTTGTTGAAGGTGAATGAAACTAAGAGCTCGAGTTTAATGACTTTTATTTAGGTCTGATAGTACCTATATCTGGAATACATTAGAAAATGATTGGGCTCAACTTTTAAACTTGGAGAGCAAAAAGTTATACATTTGGAGGTTATTGGAAATATATTAATTTGTGTGTGTGTGTTTGATCGACTATTCATTTTAGAAATTAGTACCTTCCTCTCGATTGGTTATGTACTAATTATGCACCGAGAACCTTTGAGTAGATTGAGATTGATATTGGTTTTTCTTTCCATTACTCTGTTTTAATTTGACATTTGGCTTCTTTGTTTGTTCGATATTGAATTAGGATTTAATTGAGGTTTAAATTCCATAAGGAATTGCACTCCAATAATGTTGGCTTTTGAAGATGGAATCTTACAGTTTTTGCTTTCCTGTTCATGCAGATTTATGATTATGATCGTGATTACACAGATATTGGTGTTGCTCTGTTTACAACTAAGTCCATTATCATAAGAAATTGCCTGGCTAATGCAAAGTCTGATACACTTTTATCAGCGTGGAATCCTCCTCCAGAATGGGGAAAGTACATACTTTTCCTTGATTACGTTGCTTTGGTCGTGCCTTTTGTTTGGCTGATTATAATTTGTGACTACTTTTAAATATTTAATTTTTCCCATTTCAAGATTTATAATCGTTTTGACAACACGCCTCATCTGAACTCTGAATTCCTATGCCTTATTGCCCAATTTGGCACTCCAATGCCAAAAGAACCTAATCCTATATTTACTTGTCTTATAGTCCTCTAGTTTTGCCATTTATGACATCTGAAACTTGCTTATGTACATGATCATTTTCTTCTTGAAATATCTGTGTGAAGATTTTGGATTATAGATACATCAGCTTGTTGCAACAATTCTTTAGAAAATCTTGATACCAACTTTCCTTGTTGCAGAAAAGTACTGCTTCGCGTTGATGCAAAGCAGGGAGCTCCCAGGGGTGGAAACTCTGTTCTGGAGCTTTTACAAGTAAAATTCACTTCTTCTTTTCCTTTTGAATTCATGGTTTACATGTGAGTATTTTTTTATATTTTGAACGACTTCAAAACAGAACATTTGGAACCATTAGTAGCTTGTATATAATGTTCAGTCCTGCATGAGTTCACTGACGGCATGTTGATTTAACCGATGATTTGGTTCATATGTTTGTTCTAAGCTGGATCCACTTCCTCGTTTGAAAATCTTGATTATTTTGTTTATGTGAATCCAGATGTCTATAAAGTATATACCATAGATACATGTACAATCTCGTGGAGAAGATATGATAACTGTTATAGACAGATATGTATAATCTCATACATAGTCAATCTTCTCTATGTATACCTGTGAGTTGGTCTTACAGATTAGCTGACAAATAATGGAACTAAAGGGTGAGTTAAAAGGTTGCCATAGCTTTGTGAGAAATTA
This sequence comes from Hibiscus trionum, assembly GCA_030270665.1. Lineage (NCBI taxonomy): Eukaryota > Viridiplantae > Streptophyta > Magnoliopsida > Malvales > Malvaceae > Hibiscus > Hibiscus trionum. The sequence goes on along the minus strand of BSYR01000024.1, from coordinate 12,606,581 downwards.
TAGTGAGATCAGCGGTGAATATGATTAAAATAAGTGCATGCAGGAAATAAGATCACATCTGGAATTGATGCCCATTAAAAATATATCAAAAACTATCAGCAATTTATGGAGTAATAAGATTGTAAAGAGGAAACAAGAAGCAAGGCTTGATTCCTCAAAACTGAGCTTGAGAGTGTTTTAATGACTAGGGTCTCGTATATAGTTGTCGATTGCAGTGAATGCAAGAGTTTAATTTGCATCATGTCTTAAGGAGTGGCCCATGTTGCTTGTGGAGGAGCTTTTCTGATACATACGTATTGCATAGTGTACAGTTGAGTACCTGTTTATTCTATCACATGCGGACTTGCAAGCAGTTCGTATTTTACAAATAAGGGACTTCTGTCATATTTTTGTTTTAGGTCTTAGAAGAAAAATTGTGACTTTGATGAACAGGTGTTAAGAAAAATTGAGACAAGCTATTTCTTTTGTACTGTAGGTAGATGTATATCCGCTTAAGATTCATTTGACTGAGGCAATGTACAGAATGGTGTGGGGATACCTTTTCCCATCAGAAGACCAAGATTCACAAAAACGAAAGGTTAGTTTCGGGCTTCGGATTTTTGAATCTGTAAGCAAATTTTCAGTGCAATTGGTGATATTCTTTATGCTTGGAACTTGGGAAATGCAGGAAGTTTGGAAGGTCTCAACAATAGCTGGTGCAAGAAGGGCAAAGAAAAGCTTTGATGTTACAGCAGCATTCAGCCTAGTATCAAAGGACCCTGAGGGATCACACAAATCAAGTGCGTCCATTACTGATCTGCCAACTGATTCTCCCAAAGTAAGCATCCTTCTGTTTCGGTAACTTGTATTAATGTGGAATCTTACTGATTTGTTTAAGCCACTAGTTTCTATAGAGGCTTTGGATCTTTATATTTCTATTGCTGTAATTTCCATAAGCTCTTTCTGGAACCCACTTGCAGTCATCGAAATTGCCTGGCTCTGGGTTGAGGAGAACATCTTCTTTTGACAGAATGGAGGATGCTGTTGCAGAGTCCATAGCTACCGAACTTCTCATGCAAGCTCAATCCTCGAAAATGGACCTACTTGATCCCATTGAGCAACAAAAAGACGCAAAATCTGCTAAAGCTGGTCGACCATCTCTGGATGATAAGAAGGTTGTAAAACCCATTGACGAGAAAAAGACTAGGCCTCCGAAACTGATTGAATTTCGCAATATCAAGATAAGTCAGGTGGTTCATCTAATTTAATTGGTTGTCTCATGTTTTGTATTGCCGTTATTTGGTTTCTATTGTCATATATTTCTGTTGTTCTGCATTAGGTTGAGCTATTACTTACGTACGAAGGGTCCAGATTTGTTGTAAGTGATCTCAAGTTGCTGATGGATACTTTTCACCGAGTCGAGTTCACTGGAACTTGGAGGAGACTGATCTCTCGAGTTAAGAAGCATGTTATATGGGGAGTCCTAAAGTCTGTAACTGGAATGCAGGTAAGGGATCTTAATGTACTAATTTCTAATGCTTAATTTCACAATGAACTAGGACAATAATTTCTCTGTTTCTTCATTTTTCTTAAAGCATCCACTACCATCACATATTCGATGTGGGTATGCAGATATAACCCTCCAAAACTAATATGTGATGGTAGGAGGGTTATATCTGCATACCCATTTCTAACACTTACATTGATCCCGAGTAACATACTATTTGCAAGCATGTAGGAGCTTAAAGTTTGGAATGCAGATTTTCTGACTTTCCTTTTAATTATTTGACATTTTGGTAGGGTAAGAAATTCAAAGACAAGGGACACAGTCAACAGCCAACTTTAACTGCTGCTCCTGATGGTGAATTCCATCTCAGTGACGATCAGGGTGATAAAGCGGCCTTTCTTAAGCGTTCAGCTGATGGCGCCGGTGATGGATTTGTTACTTCCGTTAAGGGCCTCTTCACCAATCAACGGCGCAAAGCCAAACAATTTGTGCTACGAACTATGAGAGGTGAAGGGGAGGGCGATCAGCAGGGACAGTTGAGTGAAGGTGAAGCCGAGATCTCTCCATTTGCTCGGCAGCTGACAATAACCCAAGCTAAGAAACTTATTAGGAAGCACACAAAGAAGTTCGAGAAAGGTATGCATTTGTTTTCTTCCCCTCATTTCCTTTCGTTTCAAACAATGGTGTCTATTTCTCGAAGGTTGCCCCTACCAGGCAACGAAAGGCTGTATAGACCGACTAATTTTTTTTTCTGGTTCTCCTTCAGGTTCAGTTGATCTAGATAAAGATCCATCATCTCCTAGCAATCCAACTGCATATGAATCCGACTCTTCTAGTGGATCCGAACTCGTTGAAGAACTGAATAGGATTCAGAAATAAACCCATATCTAACAGAATTGGATTGTTTGAAGGCTTGGAGTAGGAAGCAAACGCACATACACAATACAATAATATGGTATCTGAAAGCGCAAACATGCATTGCTGAACTTGAGCATTGAAAAGTTGAAGGTATGGCTATTGGATTAAACAGCCTTTATTTATTTTTGCCATCACTTGGAATGCCTGCCTGCCTGCCTGTGTTGGCTTAGATCACATCTTTGCTCTGCCAAATCTCTTCTTTTGGGGCTCCCCACTCGAAGTGCTTCAAGCAGTTCAATTCTCAAAATTTTGTAGCTTGAATTAAATAATTTGTTATTTTTTCAAATATTTTATTTTGCAATAAAAATAAATAAATGTCAAAGTTCTTACCTTTTCCTCTCTTTGGGACTTAAAATTTAGTGTTGTCCATACATTCATGAATGAATTAAAAAATGGCTCAAGGGGATATAGCAAAAATGAGCTTGTAAATTGGATGTACAAATTAAGGTCACAACTCACAACATCACAAGCCTTCAGCCGAGAAACCAATGCTATGGCCTATGGCCTATGGGATTGAATATTACGAGCAGGGGCGGACCGCGGAAGGACTAAGGTCCCGGGAGGTGTCCACTGTCCATGCTCTCCTCCCAAATTATTTTTCAAAATTGATTAATTATAGATTTGACCCTTTTACTTTTTAAATATTCATATCTATCTTCTAACTTTTTATTTTGGCTCTATCCCTTAATTGTCCCTTATTAATCAACTTAAGATTCAAAGTCCAGTTGTCGTCATTACTCACTAGACCCAGTTTGAACCAAAGAAGTAGTAGTATATATATTATTTTTCTTTTCTTTTTTTTCTCTCTCTCTCCTAATTAATGTCTCTCTCCATCTTCTTCTTCAAAAGCTTAAAGCCAACAAAAATAACTGTTCTTCATCGCCACCACTAACTTTTTTTCCACCGACGACTGCTTCTTCCAACCAGCAAAAAGTCGAGGATAGTCACAATTTTCTGTCGATGAGAATTTCAACGTCATGAGTGTTGTCAAAATCAAATCGTGTTTGAGTTCCGATGATAATGAAGATTGTTCCGATGGAACGGCGGGGCATTGGATTTCCAGTTCTTGAAGGAGATTGGATTTGAGCAGTCGTCCATTTAATGTTCTCCTTTCCACTCATTGTTGTTTTGTTAACCAACTGAGTCGGATATTTAATTTCCAGTAAGGTGTAATTATATGCATTAGATAAAACTTAAGCATCAGTGAGATTAAAGGGGTCGGAGATTATAACTTGCTTACAATCTTGTAAAGCTAAGCATTTTTAAGCCTTGGGTTTTCGAAAAAGAGCGATGGGTCGATGATGATCGCTTTTTTTCTGTCGTGAACTCGTCTCTGTAGTGGAAAAGTGGCGTTGCTTGATATATATAAAATCTTGTCCCGTTAAGTTGTCATGGCTGTTAATGTGAAGCTACTCATGTGAAGAGAAACCAATGAGGTGAGAGAAAGAACAAAAGAAGAGTGGGAGAGGACAAGAGAGTGAGAAAGAGGGAGATTTTCTTCAATAATAATTGTTTTTATTAATCTAAGTTTTAATGGAGATAAAGGAGGTTGGTCAACGTTAGGTCGCCACGTCAAACATTTAACAATCACATTAACGATTCTGTCGATTAATATTGGTCAAAGAGTAAATTTATTGCAATGTGCAAATTGAAAGACGTAATTGAACGCGTTTTCGCGCGAGGGGAAACATTGCTAAATTGGGTTAAACTCGGGGGCAAAATAACCCCTTTAGATATATACAACTATTCTATAAATTTTAAACCTAAACCTCATATCTTAGTACCCTAAAACCTAAATATTACATCCTAAACCCTAAATTCTAGCTATAAACCTTAAATTTTACACCCTATACACTAAACCCCTAAATCTTAACCTAAAACCTTAAACCCTAAAATTAAAAGGATTGTGTATCAAAGTATTTTCCATATATATAGGGCAAATTTTTAATACAAAGGATTTGTAAAACTAATTTTACACAAGACTGCATTTTTACACTATAAAACCCAAATCCTAAATTCATAACTCTAACCTTAAAAAATTAAAAACTAAACCTTATACCATATACCCTAAATTCTAAACACGACCTGTGTATCAAAGTTTTTTTCCATATATATATATATATATATATATATATATATATATATATATATATATGAGTTATGATCAACTTACACGGTGTAAAACTCAATTACTTTTACATAGTTTTTAGACCGTTGGATGATGGTAATTAACGGTTCATATTATTTCCTTATCTTTTTTTTTCCAAGTGATAATCTTAACATTTTTTACTGTTAATCTCATCCATCAATTTCACTCATCCAATGGTCCTAGATTAGTGTAAAACTAAATAAGTTTTACACCATATAACTTGATCTCATCCCCCCTCTCTCTATATATATATATACATTAATACACAAGTTGTGTAAAAAAAATTTGCACAACTCTTCTATAAAATTTAAGCAGAATACTTTGATACACAATCCTTCTATAAAGTTTACACAAGCCTTTTAATTTTAGGGTTTATAGTTTTAGGTTAGGGTTTAGGGGTTTAGTGTGTACAACGTAGAATTTAAGGTTTAGGGTTTATGTTTTAAGGTGCTAGAGTTTGAAATTTTATAGAAGGGCTGTGTAATTTTTTTACACAGCTTGTGTATCAAAATATAACCCAAAATTTCGAACCCTAGCATTCTAAAATCTAAACCCTAAACCCTAACCATAAATATTAAATTCTACACACTAAACTCCTAAACCCTAACTTAAAACCTTAAAATTAAAAGACTTGTGTAAACAAGCTTATATCAATATTATATATATATATATATATATATATATATATATATTGAGAATTTGTAGAGCTATAATCTCTATACCATATATAAAACAAATAAAAAGTCAAATGGCACTTACAGGTTTAATTTGGTCCGTGGAAAGTTGGGAACATTCTTCCATGTGACCATCCATCCGTTTGTCCCTCGCCCTTCCATCTACATTCGAACTTTTTTTTTTTGTTTTTTCCCCTTTATTTTTTTAGTAAAATATTAGGTATCATATTAGTAACTCAGCCATTTTTTGTTTTGTTCTTTTTTTTCATTTTTATAACGTTCAAATAATATATCATTTTATACACAATCACATACCACATTATCAACCTTGTAATTCAAACCTTGAATAAACTTAGTCCGTAACATTTGGCGAATGGGTAAATTTTCTAAAATCACAACCAAATTGACATGTATAAAAATCGTAAATTTGTTATTAGATCAATAATATATATATATATATATATATAATTGTGATCTATTAATTAAGTGATCAATGATGCTCATATTATCTCATTTTGTATGAGTTTGAGTTCAAATCTTGGTATTTGTTTTTTAGATTATAAAAACTCTTTTTTTTTTGTATAACCATCGGTGTCTAACTCATTAGAGAAGCTCATCATGAGGCAACTCTCTCAACTAAATTGCGAATACTGAGATTTGAGTACATAAGATCCAGTCACCCCTAGGAAACTGAAAGATCAGAACAAGGATTTGACAAAGGGAATGAAATTTAAAGTCAAATTAATCTTTACAGAAAAAGATCATTTATCCTTTACATTAACTAACATGTTTGATTGGAGGCTTAGATAGTTCATCTAAGGTGATTCTTGTGAGGGATATAAGATATTGGAGCATACGGCCTATAAAATTATAAAAGCTAAGATAGATAAAGCTTCGGGTAATACATCCGGATTCGGGAATAATGGTTTTTTTCCCTCTCAAAGAACAGGAGGATAAAACCTCATATACCGATGAAGGCAGCTATGATATCTGTACATATAGCACAAGTTTGAAGGAACCTACTAATCAAGATCTACCTGAAACAATGGCCATATTAGCACAGACAATCAGTGCTCGGCAATTAGCGTGGAGCCATCACCGTTTGAGAAAGAAACTACATTGCTTTGCGTAGGAATAGCAGTTCCAGAATCTGAGTCATTCGCTTCACTATCTCTCTATATCATAAGTAAATGCAAATCATAGATTAGATTACTGAAAGAATGAGGAGGTAAATGAGAACAGGTGGTCAAGAAGCCTAACATAATACATGTATGCGTTCAGAAACTTACATGCTCGACTGGAGTCGGGGAATGATCTTGAGTTTTCTTGGGAATATCCCTCAAAGTACCCTGCATAAAAGTTCCTTTGTTAAAAACTCAAAACATGTGGCATGCTTCGGCAGAGGGAAAGCATTGATGCACATGCACAATTAAAAGCAAATGTAAAAGTAAATGCCCAAAAGAAACGGGATAAAACTTAAATGTAAGAAATAAAGGGGAGGCTTGAGAGGGGGGGGGGGGGGGGGGGGGGGGCACTTCCTGTACCCAATACATTGGCAAACCTTAATCCACATTTGTGAATCAGCAAAATAGTTTACCCCCGCCCCAGAACTGTGAACTTTCAAACACAGCAAAAGACACCAACCTTATTTGCCCAGAAAAGTCCACAAGCATTGCACAAAGACCTCGGACCAGATGGACCACGTCGCATCATTGGGGTGGAATTTGAGCTGATGCCACAGTGAGTACATCTGAAAAAGTAGAAAATGCCATTATATTATAACTACAATTATTATAAACTTAATATGAGGATTAACCAGGAAATTTTTAAACTGACGTCAGTAAATGGAGTGGCATAAGAAAGAGAGAAATGAGAAATATAATGTAGTTCTGAGTAATAAAATATAAACAATAACACTCTGAAAATGGCATAAAACTCACGAAGTATCTGATAGTTTATCATCATCCTGAGTACCCGAGCTCTTAGTTCCATCAGACTTCTTGGAAGATGTAAACTGACCCTTATCTCGCTGCATCCTGAAGCACTCGCAGAAATCAGAAACATAAATTAGGCAACTATGGGAACAAATATAAAGTTAACAATAAGGACGGACAGTCCCTAATGAGTTTTTCTAGATTCCTTTTCAGTTAAAATAAATCGCCCTAGATATTAAGATTCAATTTACATGAAGCCATGAACTCAATTATATATATATTTCTATTGTTCAAAATTTTTTTTATATATTTCTAAATTATGCTGTTACTTAATCATTACCACATCTATAAATTTATAATCCTCTCACATTTATCCATATAATTCTACTGTTGCATTTACACCTAGAGCAGTGAATTAAACTTTGAAGGAAAATAGTATTGTACGGTAATGTTTTTTTAATTCATTCATTTATTTTCCCTCTTGAGAGACCTTTATCCGACTTCATCCAATTCTTCTGCATAAGAGCACCTAACAGAAAAAAGTTAAAAGAGACAGAAACAGTTAAACTTTCCCAACTGTAGCAGTTTAAACCATGTGTTTCCAGTTAAGAACAGAACCCCCAAATGAGTTGATCATTAAACCTTGGTAATATTAAATGCAGAGGTATGAAGGGTGCAAGGCACTAGAACCCTTATATTCTTGAGGCACAAGATGCAAAAACTGTGCTTTCTTGAGTGAAGTGAGGTGCAGGATATATGTGTGTATTTACGTAGGTGTGTCATTTACATATATAAAATAGCATTAAGATATACAATTATAACTAGCATGAAAAGGTGCAGGTGAAAAGGATAAATAGCACATAAAAGTTGATATAACTGGAGCAATGGAAAGGGCCATAAGAAAAAGATGCTAAAAAGGTGTGAATAAAATTCATTTACTTTCGCTATCCGTACAATCAACATAACTCTTATAATACAAGCCATACCCCGGTCGAAATATTAATGCTCAGTAATTCCTCAGATTCCAAAAGAGTCATACTCACTGAATTAATTCCTGGGCTTAGTTGTTAGAATCAATTGCAAGATCAATACAAGGATCTTTCTAGTTCAAAATTTGATGAAAACTTTTACAAGCACAAACAACCAGCTAAACTAACTGCATGTCAGAGAAGGAAAATACACACCTAAGAGCGACTTCCTGGCGAACACCATATCTGACTTTCTTATCAAAGCATCGCTCTTTTCTCTTCTGACGGAACCTATCTAAGGAAGCTGCCCTGTGCGGTTGATTAGATCTCGGAAAGTCCAAACCACCCTAAGAATGAAATCGAGGTAATTACAAAAGAATGTAAAATAATTTCTAAATTCAACAAATTTAAGAGAATTACCCTTAGGTTCTGAGATGACATTTCAACACCATGGGGACCTGAAGTTAGTTCACATCCCCCCAGCAGTAATAACACCGCATGGAACTGCAAAAATTCGACTCAAAATGAACAACTTTACAATGTACATTTCATTGGGGAAAATATAGAAACAGGAACGATGAAAAGTAAGATGTTGAAGTCGAACATTGCTTTAATAACTTAAATTGAGTGGAAATGAAGTCATATCTCTTTTCAATCTAAAGCGTCTTTTGGTTCTTCAAAAACCAAACATTTCAGCAAACCCTAATTGGCTCAACTAGATAGAAAAAAGGCTGTGAAGGGGGAAATGATACCTTATCCGGAGTAATTGCATCGAATACATAGACCTGGCCGCGAAACGAGAGAGTGAGCTGGCTGGCATCGTCAGCTCTATGAACGATAGCCAAGTCAGAGGCCGAAGCAGCTGCGGCTGTGGCGTAAATGGGATCGGTGGCGATGCCCTCAACTACGATGCCGTTGTCAAGTGGGTGGGCGTCGTAACTAATGTTTTGGTGGTTATCGACTGACGCGGAGGCTGAGACATCGTCACAGACGTCGGCGCCGGAGTCGACGATCGGAGCTGGGACATTCATGGGCTGGGACTGTCCGTACATTGAGGGAATTGTGATGTTGAAGCATTACAGGGAACAAAGGGGGAAAAGAGAGTGAAGGGGAAAACCCTAATTAAGTATTTAATTAATCAATGAGAGTGGTTAATTTTTTTAAAATGTTTTTTTATATACTTTTTACGAAAGTTTCAAGTGTGATAAGAACGTACGTGACATATTTGTGTAATTTCTTTAGTTTTTATTTTAAAATTATAAAGGGTAAACTACAATGTAGGTCATTCAATTATAAGTAAAATTATATTTGGGTCACTCAATTATAAAAAGTTACACTTGAGTCACTTAAGTATGGGAAATGTTACATTTGAGTCACCCAATTATTAAAGGATATATTTGGGTCACCCATCATATTTAAAAAACATATCAATCTAGTCATTTTTCTTCCAAATCACTTGTATACCCTCGTTAACACTAGAGTACTTTATTTGAAATCATTAATTAACTTAATACACATATTGATATATATTTATAAAATATGAAGGATGACCCAAATGTAATCTTACCCATAATTGAGTAACCTAAGTGTAACTTTTAATAATTGGGTGACCCAAATGTAACCTTATCCATAATTGAGTGATCTAAATGTGACTTTTAATAATTAAGTGACCTAAATGTAACATTACCTATAATTAAGTGACCTCTGTTATAATTGATCCAATTATAAAAGATTTAATTCTATAAAAAAAACCTTAAAATCATAAAATTTATAAAAAAATAAAGCTTTTATTAAAAAAAACCTACAATGTAAAACTAATATTTGATTTTGATATAACAAGTAATCCAAAAACTAATTTGCAAAGTAAATAAATTTTTAATGAATCAAAATACTAAATTTTGACAAGTACAATTTATACTTAAAATGTTTTCAAGTTAAAACTTAAACCCCATAAATATTTCTAAGTGTTTCAAAGACAAAATATACAAAATCGCCCAAGCGTTTCGAAACACCCTCAAAGTGTTTCGATACGTTTTGCCACTGAAGACATTTGTTTCGAAATAGCTCACACCCGTTTCGATACGGCCTTCATCTAGGCTTTTGATTTTTGAGTATCGTTTCGAAACGGCTCACACCTTTTTCGATACAAGGGTTAAGTAATTTTAAAATTGGGCATTGAATGAACTAGTCGTTACTTGTCAGAAACTGATTTTTAAAGATTTGGTTAAGTGTTTCGATACACCCCTAAGCTATCTCGAAACACCAGTTTACAATTTCAAAACGTTTCGATAAAACCCTTAGCTGTTTCGATGTGACCTTCTTTTTGCCCTTATTGTTTCGATACGTCCTATAACCGTTTCGATACGTGCCTATTTTACACATAACATCTCTTTCTTTTTTGAGTGTCCGTTTCGATACATGGGTCACGTGTTCCGATACGGGTAGTTGTATAACTGCATTTATGGAGGGAAGAGAGAGCCCCAACGGCTCTATTGATGATCTCAGCTACCCAAACGACTAGAAATCAATGAGAATGTATAAAAACAAGTCTCTAAAGCTACATCAACAACTATTGGGCCTTCAAGCAATATCAAAGCATTCAAATCTAAACCTTGATCATTTAGAGTCAAATCTTTGTATCCAACTCGTTTGGGTTTTCATTGTAATTTTTATTGAGATTTTGGGGTGTGATTGATTGTATTTGGGTAAACATTAACCTTTGAGAGGTATTTGTAAGGTTTACCAAATTTCTTCGTTGTAAAGAGTGTGTTGGATTAAGCTTTGGGTAGAAAGTTTAATCGGTCTTGTAAGGTTTCCTCCACATCCAAGAAAATGGGAAGAATCAATTAGTGGATTGGTTGAAAATTCTTAGTGGGAGCTAGCAAAGGTAGTGGAGGTAGAGTTCATTTATGAACTTGAACCACTACAAATTGCCTTGTGTCTAGTTTTTCATTCATCCAATTTCTCCTTTCAAATTTTTAATCGTCAATTCACCCCTCTTAGCCATTTGCAATCGTTTGATCAACTCAAAAATTAGTATCAGAGCTACACTCATTGGAAGGATTACAACCCTCTTGAGTTGATTCTAGAAGAGTTTGATTAACTACAAATTGAAGTAATGGCATCCACCTCCGGCCCCAACCTCTATGAGTCTCAATCCACCACCAAATCACCATTCTTCAATGAGGATAACTACCCATATTGAAAGAATCGGATGTGTCTCTTCATCAAATCTAACAACTACATGGTATGAGACGTAGTAGAAGACAAACCAAGCATTCCTATGAAGAGAGATGGTGAAGGAATATTAGTCCCAAAGATCAAAGCTGAGATGACCGATGAAGATAGAAGACTGTTGCAAGTCAATGATAAAGCCTTGCATATGAGCTTTTGTGCTATCAGTCTCGATATCTATTTAAAGATGTCTTCCATCGAAAGTGCCAAGGAAGTTTGGGATACCCGCGAGAAGACATATGAGGGAACTAGTGATGTTAAAGAGACGAAGATCGGGCTGCTCAATTTAAGCTATGAAAATTTTAAGATGGACCCCGATGAAAGCGTCCCCAAAATGTTTGATCGGTTCTCGGTCATCTCCAATGAATTAGAGGACTTCGATGAAGTCATTCCCAAAGACAAGCTAGTTCAAAAACTCCTATATTCTCTTCTGGAATCTTAGGATGGAAAAAGAATGTCCATCATCGAAGCTAGAGATTTGAAGACTCTCAAGCTTGATGCCCTTGTTGGATCTCTACTCACTTATGAGATCATGAAACAAGGGAGGGAAGAAGAGAAGAAGAAAATTGAGAAAAAGGAGGTTGAAAAGAAGAAGATTAGAATCGCACTTAAAGCTTCATACAACGATAGTGATTTTAGTGAAGAGGAAGATGAGGAGATGGTCATGTTGGCCAAAAGATTCACATGATTCATGAAGTCCAATCGAGGAAGAAAATTAAATAGAAAATGGGACTTTAAAAATAGGAGTAAAGAATAAGAGAAGGACCAAATTATTTGTTATGAGTGCAAGAAGACCGACCATATCCGATCCGAGTGCCCTCAATTGAGAAAGAAAATCTTTGGAAAGAAGAACAAGCTCAAAGCTCAAGTGGCAACTTGGAGTGACGAGGAGTCATCCGAAGAGGAGGAGGAAGTGGCCAACCTTTGTCTCATGGCATTTGAGGAGGAACCAATGGTAAACCCGAACTCATCATACGTACAATGAATTATATGATGCCTATGATGAGTTATAAGATGTTTATGATGAGTTGGTTGAAAAATACAAAGAGTCTATTTTGAAAAATAAGAAAAATATTTCTGATTTGAAAAATCAAAATGAGCCTATTTTAAAAACCAATTCCGAATTGAAAAAGAAGATTTTGTGTTTGATTAATCTTTCAAATGATCTCAAAAAGAAAAATCTTGATTTAGAAAAACTTCTTTCTGATTTTGAAGATTATCACACCAAGAAGGTAGATAATCTTAAAACTTCTCTTGCAATTGGGAAAAATGATTTTGAAAAAGAAAGCTCTTCAAAAACCCAATATGTTAAGAGAAAACAATTTTATCCCAAACAAAAAAGCTTTCAAAAGCAATCTAAAGTAAAAAAAATTAGGAGTGTATGGGTTCCTAAGGAACTCATTATTTCTAATAATGTAAATGATGTTACTTCTTGGATTCCTAAGGGAACCAAGTATTTGGGAGCTAACATTTATGAACCCAAAATAATTTGGGTACCAAAATCAAGAAACTAATCTTTGTTTGTAGGGGGCATTGCTACAAGGCCAAAGCTTCAAGTCAAAACACATGGTACCTTGATAGTGGATGCTCGAGACACATGACTGGAGACAAGAGTAGATTCTTGGAGCTTAAACCAAAAAGTGGAGGATGTGTGACATTTGGTGACAACTCCAAATGGCACATTGAAGGCATAGGCTCCATTGGTAATCTTTCATCTACATTCATTAAAAATGTGTTATATGTCAATGGTCTAAAACATAATCTTTTGAGCATTAGTCAACTTTGTGATAAAGGCTTTAATGTTCATTTTGATAAAAATAGGTGTACAATTGTGAACATTAAAACAAATAAAATAATGTTCATTGGTCATTGCATGAGAAATATTTATATGGTGCATTTAGATGACATACATACGTCTCATACATGTTTAGTTGCACATGATGAGAATGATGCATGGTTGTGGCATATGAAACTTGGGCATGCTAGCATAAGTGTTTTAGAAAAATTAGCTTCCCAAAATCTAGTTAGAGGTTTACCCAAACTAAAATTCTCATTAGATAAAATATGTGATGCTTGTGCTAAGGGTAAAAAAAGAGAACTTCATTTAAACCCATTAGTGATGTTTCGACTAGTAGGGTATTACAACTAATCTACATGGATTTATTTGGGCCTTTTAGAACTATGAGCTTGGGTGGCAAATCATATGCATTTGTATTGGTAGATGACTTTTCTAGAAACACTTGGTTTCTATTCTTAAGTACTAAGGATGAGGCTTTAGAAAATTTTATTATATTTACAAAAATCACCCAAAATGATCTTGATCATAAAATTTCACAAATTAGAAGTGATCATGGAACCGAATTTCAAAATATGGGTTTTGAAGATTTTTGTAATGAAAATGGTATTAGCCATAATTTTTTGGCTCATCGCACTCCTCAACAAAATGGGGTAGTTGAGAGGAAAAATAGAACTTTAAAAGAAATGGTTAGGACTATACTTTGTGAAAACAATTTACCTAAGTATTTTTGGGCGGAAGCCACTAATACAACTTGTTATATTATTAATAGAGTAATGATTAGACATATTTTAAAGAAAACACCTTATAAGATTTTAAAATTAAAAAAGGCTAACATTAGCTATTTTCACCCCTTTGGTTGTAAATGTTTTGTTTTATACAATGGAAAAGACAACTTAGGTAAATTTGATGCCAAAAGTGATGAAGCAATATTTTTGGGTTATTCCCTAAACTCTAAAGTCTACCGTGTATTTAATAAAAGAACTTTAGTTGTTGAAGAGTCTATACATGTTTTCGATGATAACCTCCTTCCAAGGAAGGATTCTTGTAATAATGATGATGTGGGGATCATTAAAACCATTGATGAAGGACAAACATCAAAGGTGGATGAGATTCCATGTAGAACTAATGTTTTGATATAATAATTGAAAAATGTTTTGGACTAATTTGAAAAGAATTTAAAACTTGTTTTTAAGTCCAAACAACTTGAAATTATGTTTGAGGTATTTTAAGAGGTTTTTGGCAAAGACTTTTCATGTTTTTAATAGCCAAACTTGTGTTTTCAGAGTACCAGTATCGATAAGGTAAACCCCGTACCGATACCTTTTTGCCCCAGTTTGGCCACTGTCAAAACCCGTATCGATACAGGCCCTTGCCGTATCGATACGGAGTGGGGTCGTTTCGATACGTCAGGTAAGCGTACCGATCCCATTTCAACTACCCCAACGGCTATTTCCCAACGACCATTTAAATGTGAACCCGTACCGATACGCCCTCAAGCGTATCGATACGCCCAGGCTGGCAAGAGCCCAACGGCTAGTTCCTATGAAGGCCGTACCGATACCGTTCCACGCGTATCGATACGGATAGCTGCAGAACAACATTTATGAAGGGAAATAAAGTCCTCAACGGCTCCAATTCATCCATAACGGCTAGTAACGGCTACAAACTCATTTGGGAGTATAAAAGGGACCTCCAAGCATCAAGAGAAGGCTAATGCTCATATTGTCAAACATCAAATGATCAAAGATTGTCTTTGTACTTAAATTGTCATTTATTGTATAGACAAACACTAGTGAGCCAAAATTGTCAAATTTGCTCAAGTGTTTTAGGTTTTGGGTGAATGCTTAATTGTGCAAACAAACACCTATTAGAGGGTTTTAAGTTTGCTTTGTTTATCTCTTTGTAAAAGAGGGTTTTGATCAAGGCTTTGGGTAGAAGCTTGATCGTTTGTAAGGGTTACCTCCTAAGCCTAGAAAAGGGGACGAATCAATAGTGGATTGATTGAGAAATCCTTAGTGGGGAGCTAAGGTAGTGGATGTAGACCTTGGTTAGAAGGTTGAACCACTATAAATCATTGTGTCAATTTCCATTCTAGCTTCCTAAACCCTAACACCCAAAAATCCACCTCTCCACCACTTGGTGAGCTAAATTGGTTGATCGAATCGAGCTCCACACAACTCAACAATTGGTATCAGAGCTTGGCTCAATTGAAGAGGATTCACATCCTATTGAGAAGATCCGGCAAGCTCGATCACTAGTTCATCAACCGGCTCAAATGGCACAATCAATCGACAAACCGCCTTTCTTTGACGGAACCCACTATGCCCATTGGAAGACGAAGATGAAGTTCTTCATCAAATCTAGAGATTACAAGCTATGGGATATAGTTGAAGATGGTCTGTTCGTGCCTCAAAGAAGCAAAGCGGAATGGAGTGCCGACGATCGCAAGAAGATGGAGCTTAATTGCAAAGCCTTGCACATTTTGTTTTGTGCTTTTGGCCCAACCATCTATGAGAATATGTCTTCTTGTGAGAGTGCCAAGGAGGTATGGGACAAGCTTGAAGTCACATACGAGGGAACCGATGAAGTCAAGGAGACCAAAATTGGGCTCCTAACCTTAGAGTATGAGAACTTCAAGATGGATCCGAAAGAGAACATCGAGTAGATGTTTGATAGGTTCTCCACCATCACCAACGGTCTTAAAGGTTATGGAGAAGCCATCCCGGAGGAGAAGCTTTTCCGAAAGCTCATCTACTCACTTCTTGAGTCTTGGGACTCAAAGAGGACCGCCATCATCGAAGCCAAAAATTTGAAGACTTTGAAGCTTGATGAACTCATGGGGTCACTCCTTACTCATCAAATCATGAAGAAGAACAAAGAGGATGAGAAGAAGAGGGAAGAAATTAGAGCTATGAGAGAGAAGAAAATCAAAGGGCTTGGCATCAATGCAAGTGCCATGGCTCTCAAGTCCTCCACTTGCCATCACGTTTATTCTAGTGAAGAGAAGGATGAAGATGAAGAGATAATTCATCTCTTCAAGAAGTGTGTCCCATTCATGAAGAAAGCCTTGAGAGAGCTTGAACGAGAACCTAAAAGAAAGGAGAGGGCAAGCACTTCAAGCCATAAGAAAAAGGCATATGTGGCTACTTGGAGTGATGAGGACTCCACCGACGATGAACAAGACAACCTTTGCCTTATGGCCATCGAAGAAGATTCAAGGGTAACTTCTAATTCATCTACTTCATGTTCTTACTCTTTTGATGAATTACAAGATGCCTATGACGATTTGGTTTTAGATTTTAAAAGCCACATTTTGAAAAACAATAAATTGATTTCAAAGTTAAAAATTCAAAATGATTTGCTTTCTAAAACCAAATTTGAACTTGAAGCAAAACTTGAAGAGTTTGAATTAAAATTTTTTGATTTAAAAAATTTGCTTCAAAAAGTTCAAGAAGAAAAAGATTTGATTTCCAATGAGCTTGAAAAGAAAAACAATTTTGGAAAATCAAATTTTTATGTTAGACAATCTAGTGCCCCTAGATTTATAAAAGGTAAATGTTTTAGAAGTGTTTGGGTCCCAAAAGGACTAACCACTTCAATTAAAAAGGATGACATTGAAAAATGGATTCCTAAGGGGACTAAAATTTGTGCTACTAACGTTCATGGATCCAAAGCAATTTGGATACCAAAAATTACTTGATTGTCTATTACTAGGTGTGATGGAGATGTTCAACAAGTCAAACATTGAGGGGGAGCTCCATGCACACAAGAAAGAACACTTGAAGAAGGAAGGCTTCACATCCTACCTTGAGTTCAAGTGTTGGTAAAAATCTAGTTGCTTTAGTGTTTATTTGTTTTATTTTTACTTATGTCAACTAGATGATCATTTATGATGGACTAACATTTTTGATGGTGCTTTGAGTAAGGGGGAGCCAATTTTAAACCAAAATTTTAAGTATGTCAATTTTTTTGCCCCCTATGTTATTTTGAGCAAAATGTCATTTTAAATTCTTTTTGATATAACAAAAAGGGGGAGAAATGGTTTTGAAAAATTGAATTTTCAAATGAATAAGGGGGAGCTTTATTTGATTTCATATCCTTAATCTCTTATTCACATTTTTAAAGATAAAGGGGGAGAATCCCAAACAATTTTTCAAGTTAGTTTTATTATATCAAAAAGGGGGAGATTGTAGAACTAATGTTTTGATATAATAATTGAAAAATGTTTTGGACTAATTTGAAAAGAATTTAAAACTTGTTTTTAAGTCCAAACAACTTGAAATTATGTTTGAGGTATTTTAAGAGGTTTTTGGCAAAGACTTTTCATGTTTTTAATAGCCAAACTTGTGTTTTCAGAGTACCAGTATCGATAAGGTAAACCCCCGTACCGATACCTTTTTGCCCCAGTTTGGCCACTGTCAAAACCCGTATCGATACAGGCCCTTGCCGTAACGATACGGAGTGGGGTCGTTTCGATACGCCAGGTAAGCGTACCGATCCCATTTCAACTACCCCAACGGCTATTTCCCAACGGTCATTTAAATGTGAACCCGTACCGATACGCCCTCAAGCGTATCGATACGCCTAGGCTGGCAAGAGCCCAACGGCTAATTCCTATGAAGGCCGTACCGATACCATTCCACGCGTATCGATACGAATAGCTGCAGAACAACATTTATGAAGGGAAATAAAGTCCTCAACGGCTCCAATTCATCCCTAACGGCTAGTAACGGCTACAAACTCCTTTGGGAGTATAAAAGGGACCTCCAAGCATCAAGAGAAGGCTAATGCTCATATTGTCAAACATCAAATGATCAAAGATTGTCTGTAACACCCCTCGCCCGGTTACGAGCGAGCGATGTTACTATTTAGTTGATGGACAGATTCATACATTTCAACTCATAAAACTTACAATTATATGAGATTCAATTCATATCAAGCTTGATTAACTTCAAACATAGTTCATTTATATCATCATATCTATATTTACATAAACATTTATTAAGTCATTACGTAATATAACATGTCTTAATTTATACAAACCACACTTAACAATTACATGATCCATAATGCATGACAAACTAATTTAGACTATGCCACCAACTAGGAGTCTAAGCAAGATTATATCATACTTGTTCTTGGCTTGCGAAGCTCTCGAATCAAAACGGATGACTTTCTGATATCAAAGGACCTGTTGTTTTGGAAGAAGGAAACAAAGAGAGTGATAAGTACACATAATGTACTTAGTGAGGCAGCCCTAACTTTACTAGTTTCAATCTTTTAAAGTCTTATTCAATCTTTGAGGTTACTTAGCTAGGCTTAGCACACATTGAAATACCTAGCTAGTTCCATCAAAAACCAAGTTAACTTAGTTAGTCTCATGTACTAACCAATAGGGCAGCAAACTTTTACAATTTAAGCTAACATGGACAACAAACAACATGTAATCTCATTGTCATCTTGGAAGCAACATTTCATAGTTTCACATCACAACATAGTTCATTTTGAATCTCAACCAAGTACACATATTCATTTCATATCATAAGGGCTAATACCCAACTTGTTCATTTAAACATATATCATTGTTCTAATAAATGTTTTGCCTTGGATGATTAATGAAATAGGTAATCAAGTCTTCATGTAACATGTAACATTAGATACTCAAAGTATCCATTTCTCATTTCAACATATAACAGGGGATGCATAGGCATCAATGGTGACTTACCACCATTCAATTATCAAGGTGACTAACCACCTTATCAGGTTTATAGGTGACTAACCACCATCCTGTAACAAAGATCAGGGGAGCTCAACGACTCTAAGGCATGCCCTTCTACCTATAGACACTAATCAAACCAAGGAATTTACTTATCTTTCTTTATTAACAAGATCATTCACTTGCCAATCATTCATAATTTCAGAGGCATTTAACCATTTCAATAGGCATATACATATAATCAATCAAGCATCATGGTAACATAAAATTCCAGCAAACACATGAGATCATTTTCATTTTATGATCATCAAAAACCAGTAGCAAAGCTTATCATTTAGTCACATATCACATAGCTCAAGCAATCAACACATCATAGTAACTAATCATATTTATACTAAGCATGCTTATCTAACAAGCAATATACAATTAGATCAATATTTTTGCCTTTAATCCTTCTTCCTTATCATTTTAAATTTTACCAAACATTATTAAATTCATTTCATGCTTTCTTCATGTTATCTAAAAAAATAACAAGGTTAGGATACTAATCCCAACACTTTAAACAAAACTACACTCACAATACTCCAAGCTAGTTTGTCTCCTTAATGGTGATGCCTCTCCCTTTCTTCTTGGTTTGATCACCCCTTGATTCCTCTAATATCTCTTCACCAATATGCTCTTGATACATAAAATATCATATACAATACCCATTAGTAATTAATTCAAACATATAAATTCATTTACTTAATCATAATCACCTAGAAAAGTGAATCTGCCCCCTAAACTGGCAGTTTGAGTAACCTCTACTAAACTGGTCATATCTTTTTACTCACAACTCCAAATAAGGAGTTCTTTACCATTATGGAAAGCTTATAAACACACCTTTACAACCATGTATGGAACATAATTTTATCATTTCGCTATCAATACAGTTTATTACTTGAACATAGGGTATCTTTAGAAAACTAATCTGCCTATTTGTGACTTTAGTGCATTTATAACCTATGTTTCACTACACCATTAATCTTGAGCTTTTAACCACATTTACCTTCACATATTAACATAATAATTATGTTCCAGAAACCATGAAAACAGAGTATATAGGTCCTCAAATTATCAATTCTTACAAACTAGTCCATTTTGATCTTCTATGTGTTCTAATGATATTTAAACTATCAATTGATATATAATTCAAACTAAACTATTTATTTTTCATTCCTAAAATACCTCCCCTGTTTCTAATAAATTTTCCAGAATTTATTGACATCAATTAAACCCCTAAACATTTTCAAAATTACAATTTAACCTAAGCAGTTTCCAGATTCATTCAATTCTGAGCAGTCTTTTTGTAATTCAATTTCCAGCCACTTCCTATGTCGTTTTCATACTCAAGAGGACATTTTCTTATAGTACTCATTCAGATCTACAACTTTTATTTACAAAAGTTTTCTTAATTCGAACTCTAACCTATTCGAATTTTCAATACAAAACAGGGCAGTGTTCAAGGACGAATCTGGGCAGATTCAAACTTTAACTAATGTTCATGCATTTTTCCAGAATTTCTTCAATTTTAACATGAACCCAGCAACAAAATCAGTATTTTAAATCATTCTTAAACATTTTTTTTTCAATATTAATCATAATCAAACTCAATAAAACAAACCCTAAGATTCAAAGATAAAATCGGATAATATAAACACTTACTTTAACTTAGGATTATCATGCATGTAAGCTTTTCTATGAATTTCCAGCAACTTTGATCCTTCAAACTCAGCTCTCTCTCTCTCTCTTATTTCTCACGGTGAAGATGAAATAGGAAGAAAAATAATGATGATAACCCATGTGGGTGTCCTAACTAAGGTGGCTGAATATGGTCCTCACAAGGACACTTGAATAATTTAGTTTCCACATGTTTCCACTATGTAATATTTAATCTATTATATTAAGGATATTATCTTTATTGATTTATTTAGATATCAGCCCATTACTTTAGACATATAATATATATATATTACATTATTATTATTCATATAATAATTCAACTAATAATTCCACCAATAATTCAACTAATAATTCCACTAATAATTCTACTAATAATTCCACTACTTATCATCCATATATCATATAATATACATATTTTAGATCATTAATTTATCACATTTTAATCTTATATATATATAGCTTGTACATATATATTTTCATCATCTCACCAAATTGTACATGTATTTATGAGTACACTAATTTACATCTTATATTATTCAACATGTGAATATATTAGTTACCAATTTAATCTTAGTTAGATTATAATTATTTACGTTATCATCGTCATTTTTCTATCATTCGAACTATGGTACTTTTTAGGGTGTTACAATTCCTCCCCCCCTTAAAGAAAATTCGTCCTCGAATTTTTACCTGAATCGAACAGATGAGGATATTGTTTCTTCATCGTGTCCTCAGGTTCCCACGTCGCTTCTTCGACGTTGTGATTCCTCCAAAGAACTTTGGTGTGCTTCTTGTAGGATTTCATCTTGTAATTCTTTGTTATTAGGGACACATATACGATCTTTGAAGTATAGAAAACCGTTCGACTTAACAGAGAAGTCAGGATTAGACTCAAGCTTAGAATTGATTTTCTGAAGTTCTGGATCAATTTGTTGAAGTTTTTTGATCCTGGTGATCAGAGTAGATTGAACTTGAAGTTCATTCAGATAATTCCGAGCTTTGCATAGCCGGAAATGAGCGTTGATAGCCAAAGAAGAGAGGTTCGGTTTTCGACTCAGAGCGTCGGCAACAACATTGGCTTTTCCAGGATGATAATCGATAGTCAGATCGTAGTCTTTGAACAACTCTAACCATCCTCTTTGTCTAAGGTTCAGATCTTTTTGAGTGAGTAAATACTTCAGGCTTTTGTGATCTGTGAACAGCTTGCATCTTTCACCGTACAAGTAGTGTCGCCAAATTTTGAGTGCGAACACAATGGCTGCAAGCTCGAGATCGTGAGTAGGATAATTCAATTCGTGTTGCTTCAGTTGCCGGGAGGCGTATGCAATCACATTGCCTTCTTGCATCAGAACACAACCTAGGCCCGAGTGTGATGCATCGCTGTATACTATGAATTCTTTACCCGATTCGGGTTGAATAAGGACTGGGGCGTGTGTCAGAGCTTGTTTGAGTTGGTCAAAACTTCGTTGTTGTTTTTTTTTTACCACTCAAAGTTTACATCCTTTCGGAGGAGTTTAGTTAACGGTGCGACAATCACCGAGAATCCCTTCACAAATCTTCGGTAATAGCCAGCTAATCCGAGGAAACTTCGGACTTCGCTCACATTTCTCGGAGGTCTCCAATCAAGAATAGCTTGAATTTTCTTGGAATCAACTTTGATTCCTTCGGCAGAAATGATGTGTCCGAGGAATGAAACTTCGGATAACCAAAACTCACACTTAGTGAATTTGGCAAACAATTGGTGATCTCGGAGCGTCTGAAGTACAATCCGAAGATGATCAGCATGTTCTTCCTTGTTCCGGGAGTAAACAAGGATGTCGTCGATAAATACGACAACGAACTTGTCAAGATAAGGCTTGAATACTCGATTCATCAGATCCATGAATGCAGCAGGGGCATTTGTTAGACCGAATGACATTACTAAGAATTCGTAATGCCCATATCGAGTTCGGAAAGCTGTTTTGGGCACATCTTATTCTTTTACCCTCATTTGATAGTAACCAGACCGAAGATCAATCTTAGAGAACACGGCTGCGTGTTTGAGTTGATCGAACAAATCTTCGATTCTCGGCAGCGGATACTTGTTCTTAATGGTTACTTTATTAAGTTGCCGGTAATCGATACAAAGCCGCATCGTACCATCCTTCTTTTTCACGAATAGGACAGGAGCACCCCAGGGAGATATGCTAGGTCGGATGAATCCTTTATCCTCGAGTTCTTGAATTTGCTTCTTTAGTTCTTTGAGTTCAACAGGTGCCATCCGATAAGGTGTAATGGACACCGGATTAGTTCCGGGTTGAACTTCGATTTTGAATTCAACTTCCCGAGTTGGAGGAAGGCCAGGGAGTTCCTCAGGAAAAACATCGGAAAATTCAGATACGACAGGCATTTCAGGTAAACTGAAATCAAGCTTGTCTTGCAATGCCATAGCGGCAAAAATAGAGGTCGGTTTCTTGTCTATCAATAGGATAGATTCTTTTCCTAAACCCCGTAAATATAACCTACGGTTTTGACAGTCTATCCAGGCTTCATGTTTTCCCAACCAATCTAGTCCTAAAACTAGATTAAATTCACATTTGGGTAATACATATAGATTACAAGGAAAGGGTATATTTTGAATTGTTATCTGACAATCTTTACAGATCAAATTTATTGGCATACTACCTCCTATAGGGTTCGAAACAATTAGCCCAGTTTGTACAGTTTCAGGTTTCAATTTAAGTTCATCTAACAAGTATGAGCATATAAATGAATGGGTTGATCCCGAATCTATCAATGCGTAAACATGTTTAAGGTTAAGTTCAATCGTACCCGCAATGACATCAGGAGACTCTTCTTCTTCCTTGCCACAAATGTGATAGACACGAGCTGGGGCTCGGGACTCCTGATAAGTGGTGGCTTTTGATTGGACAGCCTTGCCTTTCCCGGGATTGTTCGACTGAACTTGTCTCAGATGTTTGCCTCGGCTAGACGACACAGAACTTTGGTTAGCCGGTCGAACAAAAGATTGATCATTTCGTTTTGGACAGTCTCGGATGTAATGATCGTCAGCGCCACAAGCATAACAGAGGTTTGCCTGGGTTCGGCATTGGCCAAAGTGATTCTTCTGACAGAATTTGCAAACAGGAGGTCTGTCGACATTTCCAGTACTGTTGATGGAAACAACCGAAGTAGCCATCTTGTTGGAGTGTTGGGGTTGGAAATTATTCCGAGTAAATGGTATATAGGTGGAGGATGATTCCTTCTGATGTTTCGGCTTCTTAGACCACTAAGACTTGTCGTCACTCTTCCGCTTCTTATCAGTTCGGAATCCACTCTTTCGTTTCTCGGCATTCTGCATCTTAGATTCAGTGGCGATGACCCGATTCACAAGGATTTGAAAATCCGTAATGTCAAGTGCTGTGAACATCGGACTCAATTCATCACTTAGCCCGTCGATGAACATTCTGCATTTATCTTTCTCGGTCTTGATGTACTCCGAGCCATACTTGCAGTATTTGCAGAAATCGGCAACATATTGTTCAATCGGCCGATTGGCCTGTTTCAGATGTAAGAATTTCTTCCTCCGATCAGCAAGGTATTGTTCGTTAATATATTTCTTTTTGAATTCATCAACGAAGAATTTCCATGTAACTGACTCGGCAGGGGCAGTTAGAGTCGTGGTTTCCCACCAACTTAGAGCTTCATCGGCTAGAAGTGAAATCGCACATTCAAGTTTATGTTCATCCGAACATTGGAGTTGGCGAGTTAAGATTTGAGTGGTTCTTTCTAGCCAATTCTCAGCTTCTTCCGGCTTTTCCTCGTTTTCACCGGTGAATGTAGTTGCTCGATGTTGTGCGAGCTTGTCGATAGGGGCTCGACTCGGGGTAGCAACCACCGGATTCGGTTGTTCTCGTCGGATGTTCGTTACTAATTGATCGAACATCTCCTTCATACTTAGGAGACATTCCCGCTGAGCACTTTGAACAGTTGGAATTGTCAGAGTTGTTTGATTAGGTTCAGGGGGCGGAGTCGGTTCTCGCGGTTCCGATCTTCTCGGAGGGTCCGCTTGCTCGAGAGGATTAGATTGTCCCGGAGCGTTGGTTTTCATCCTAACGCTACCATCCTCGTTAGATGATTCCCGAGGACTTTCATTATCACGAGCCAAAAGTGATTCGGACATTCTAATAAGACTTCAGAAAAGATCGAAGTTAGAGAGCGCAATCGCAAGCAGTTCGATATAAAACTCCTAGGTGGCATAGTTTAACCTATATGATGCAATAGACCCGATTTAGTCCGAGAATCGACTAAACCGAAGCTCTGATACCAATTTATGTAACACCCCTCGCCCGGTTACGAGCGAGCGATGTTACTATTTAGTTGATGGACAGATTCATACATTTCAACTCATAAAACTTACAATTATATGAGATTCAATTCATATCAAGCTTGATTAACTTCAAACATAGTTCATTTATATCATCATATCTATATTTACATAAACATTTATTAAGTCATTACGTAATATAACATGTCTTAGTTTATACAAACCACACTTAACAATTACATGATCCATAATGCATGACAAACTAATTTAGACTATGCCACCAACTAGGAGTCTAAGCAAGATTATATCATACTTGTTCTTGGCTTGCGAAGCTCTCGAATCAAAACGGATGACTTTCTGATATCAAAGGACCTGTTGTTTTGGAAGAAGGAAACAAAGAGAGTGATAAGTACACATAATGTACTTAGTGAGGCAGCCCTAACTTTACTAGTTTCAATCTTTTAAAGTCTTATTCAATCTTTGAGGTTACTTAGCTAGGCTTAGCACACATTGAAATACCTAGCTAGTTCCATCAAAAACCAAGTTAACTTAGTTAGTCTCATGTACTAACCAATAGGGCAGCAAACTTTTACAATTTAAGCTAACATGGACAACAAACAACATGTAATCTCATTGTCATCTTGGAAGCAACATTTCATAGTTTCACATCACAACATAGTTCATTTTGAATCTCAACCAAGTACACATATTCATTTCATATCATAAGGGCTAATACCCAACTTGTTCATTTAAACATATATCATTGTTCTAATAAATGTTTTGCCTTGGATGATTAATGAAATAGGTAATCAAGTCTTCATGTAACATGTAACATTAGATACTCAAAGTATCCATTTCTCATTTCAACATATAACAGGGGATGCATAGGCATCAATGGTGACTTACCACCATTCAATTATCAAGGTGACTAACCACCTTATCAGGTTTATAGGTGACTAACCACCATCCTGTAACAAAGATCAGGGGAGCTCAACGACTCTAAGGCATGCCCTTCTACCTATAGACACTAATCAAACCAAGGACTTTACTTATCTTTCTTTATTAACAAGATCATTCACTTGCCAATCATTCATAATTTCAGAGGCATTTAACCATTTCAATAGGCATATACATATAATCAATCAAGCATCATGGTAACATAAAATTCCAGCAAGCACATGAGATCATTTTCATTTTATGATCATCAAAAACCAGTAGCAAAGCTTATCATTTAGTCACATATCACATAGCTCAAGCAATCAACACATCATAGTAACTAATCATATTTATACTAAGCATGCTTATCTAACAAGCAATATACACTTAGATCAATATTTTTGCCTTTAATCCTTCTTCCTTATCATTTTAAATTTTACCAAACATTATTAAATTCATTTCATGCTTTCTTCATGTTATCTAAAAAAATAACAAGGTTAGGATACTAATCCCAACACTTTAAACAAAACTACACTCACAATACTCCAAGCTAGTTTGTCTCCTTAATGGTGATGCCTCTCCCTTTCTTCTTGGTTTGATCACCCCTTGATTCCTCTAATATCTCTTCACCAATATGCTCTTGATACATAAAATATCATATACAATACCCATTAGTAATTAATTCAAACATATAAATTCATTTACTTAATCATAATCACCTAGAAAAGTGAATCTGCCCCCTAAACTGGCAGTTTGAGTAACCTCTACTAAACTGGTCATATCTTTTTACTCACAACTCCAAATAAGGAGTTCTTTACCATTATGGAAAGCTTATAAACACACCTTTACAACCATGTATGGAACATAATTTTATCATTTCGCTATCAATACAGTTTATTACTTGAACATAGGGTATCTTTAGAAAACTAATCTGCCTATTTGTGACTTTAGTGCATTTATAACCTATGTTTCATTACACCATTAATCTTGAGCTTTTAACCACATTTACCTTCACATATTAACATAATAATTATGTTCCAGAAACCATGAAAACAGAGTATATAGGTCCTCAAATTATCAATTCTTACAAACTAGTCCATTTTGATCTTCTATGTGTTCTAATGATATTTAAACTATCAATTGATATATAATTCAAACTAAACTATTTATTTTTCATTCCTAAAATACCTCCCCTGTTTCTAATAAATTTTCCAGAATTTATTGACATCAATTAAACCCCTAAACATTTTCAAAATTACAATTTAACCTAAGCAGTTTCCAGATTCATTCAATTCTGAGCAGTCTTTTTGTAATTCAATTTCCAGCCACTTCCTATGTCGTTTTCATACTCAAGAGGACATTTTCTTATAGTACTCATTCAGATCTACAACTTTTATTTACAAAAGTTTTCTTAATTCGAACTCTAACCTATTCGAATTTTCAATACAAAACAGGGCAGTGTTCAAGGACGAATCTGGGCAGATTCAAACTTTAACTAATGTTCATGCATTTTTCCAGAATTTCTTCAATTTTAACATGAACCCAGCAACAAAATCAGTATTTTAAATCATTCTTAAACATTTTTTTTCAATATTAATCATAATCAAACTCAATAAAACAAACCCTAAGATTCAAAGATAAAATCGGATAATATAAACACTTACTTTAACTTAGGATTATCATGCATGTAAGCTTTTCTATGAATTTCCAGCAACTTTGATCCTTCAAACTCAGCTCTCTCTCTCTCTCTTATTTCTCACGATGAAGATGAAATAGGAAGAAAAATAATGATGATAACCCATGTGGGTGTCCTAACTAAGGTGGCTGAATATGGTCCTCACAAGGACACTTGAATAATTTAGTTTCCACATGTTTCCACTATGTAATATTTAATCTATTATATTAAGGATATTATCTTTATTGATTTATTTAGATATCAGCCCATTACTTTAGACATATAATATATATATTACATTATTATTATTCATATAATAATTCAACTAATAATTCCACCAATAATTCAACTAATAATTCCACTAATAATTCTACTAATAATTCCACTACTTATCATCCATATATCATATAATATACATATTTTAGATCATTAATTTATCACATTTTAATCTTATATATATATAGCTTGTACATATATATTTTCATCATCTCACCAAATTGTACATGTATTTATGAGTACACTAATTTACATCTTATATTATTCAACATGTGAATATATTAGTTACCAATTTAATCTTAGTTAGATTATAATTATTTACGTTATCATCGTCATTTTTCTATCATTCGAACTATGGTACTTTTTAGGGTGTTACATTGTCTTTGTACTTAAATTGTCATTTATTGTATAGACAAACACTAGTGAGCCAAAATTGTCAAATTTGCTCAAGTGTTTTAGGTTTTGGGTGAGTGCTTAATTGTGCAAACAAACACCTATTAGAGGGTTTTAAGTTTGCTTTGTTTATCTCTTTGTAAAAGAGGGTTTTGATCAAGGCTTTGGGTAGAAGCTTGATCGTTTGTAAGAGTTACCTCCTAAGCCTAGAAAAGGGGACGAATCAATAGTGGATTGATTGAGAAATCCTTAGTGGGGAGCTAAGGTAGTGGATGTAGACCTTGGTTAGAAGGTTGAACCACTATAAATCATTGTGTCAATTTCCATTCTAGCTTCCTAAACCCTAACACCCAAAAATCCACCTCTCCACCACTTGGTGAGCTAAATTGGTTGATCGAATCGAGCTCCACACAACTCAACATTCCAACCAAAGAAGAAGATGCACAAGATCCACCTCTTGAAGCCTTGAATGACTTGGCTCTTGAGGAAAAGGTGGTGACATATCCAAGGGAGTTCAACTATGTCAAATGTGGTGAAATATTGGGTGATCCATCCAAGGGGGTGACTACTAGATCCTCTCTCAAACTAATGAACCATGTTGCATTTATTTCATGCATTGAGCCTAAAAATATCAAATAAGCATTAAAAGATGATTTTTGGATTTTGGTCATGCAAGAAGAACTTAATCAATTTGAGAGAAGTAAAGTATGGACATTAGTTGAAATGCCTAGTAATCAATCTACTATAGGAACTAAATGGGTCTTTAGGAATAAACTAGACGAGAGTGGTAACATGGTGAGAAACAAGGCTAAGCTTGTTGCTCAAGGTTACACTTAAGAAGAGGGAATTGATTTTGATGAAACATATGCACTCGTAGCTAGAATGGAAGCTATTAGGATGCTTCTAGCATTTATATATTACCATGATTTCAAGCCCTTTCAAATGGATGCAAAAAGTGTTTTTCTAAACGGTTTTATAAATGAAGAAGTGTATGTTAAACAACTACCGAGTTTTAAGGATCCTAAGTTTCCAAATCATGTTTTTAAATTAACCAAAGCTCTTTATGATTTAAAGCAAGCTCTTAGAGCTTGGTATGAAAGACTTTCAAACTTTTTGATTGAAAAGTGTTTGAAAAAGGCAAGGTAGACACTACAGTTATTAGAAAAGATATTGTAATAACATCTTAGTAGTACAAATTTATGTTGATGATATCATTTTTGGTTATACTAATGCAAGGTGAGTTCGAGATGAGCATGATGATGGAGCTCTCATTCTTTTTGGGGCTCCAAATCAAACAAAGGAAGGGTGGCACCTTCATCAATCAAGCAAAGTACGTGAATGATATGCTAAAAAAGTTCGGCTTTGAGAATGTGAAGCCTCAAGCCACTCCTATGAGCTCTTGTATAAAGCTTGACAAAGATGAAGCAGGTAAGTTTGTCGATTCTAAGCTTTATAGATCTATGATAGGTTCTTTTTTTTACCTTACCGCAAGTAGACCAGATATTATGTTTAGTGTTTGCTTGTGTGCTACGTTCCAAGCTAGTCTTAGAGAATCACACTTAGTAACCATTAAGAGAATTTTTAGATACCTTAGAGACACACCTAACTTAGGTCTTTGATATCCTAAGGATTCTTGTAAATCCTATGTTTGATTTTGATATAACAAAGTGTTTTAAGGACCAATTTGTAAAACTTGAAATAAAATTTTAAGTCCCCTAAAAGATTTCAAATCAATAAGGCTTTGCTCTAGTTTGAAAAACTCAAACTCTAAAATATTTTCTAAGTGTTTCAAGGCCAAATTGCTCAAAAACGTTAATGCGTATCGATACGCTTCTTACCGTATCGATACATTTTTTACAAACTTGGCTACTGGAGAAAACCGTTTTGATACGCCCCTAACCGTATCGAAATAGGGTATCGAAACAGATTCCATATGTATCGATACGCTCTCTCTGTAAAATCAGAAGGAGTTTGAATGGTGTACCGATACGGTCTCACCCGTATCGATACGGTTTAAAAGAAAATTTTAAATTCGAAGCCTTAAATATTTTGACCGTTGTTTTTCAGTTGGTAGGTAACCAATTTTTAAAGAGGTGGTTAATGAGTATCGATACACTCTTACACGTATCGATATGAATTCCTCTAGTGAGCTTTGTAGGAAAAATTACATCGATACGGTCTTACCCGTATTGAAACGATTCCCTAACCCGTACCAATACGCCTACACGCGTATCGATACACATCTCTTGTAATTTTGCAACGTTTCTTTTTTTTAGACAAGTATCGAGATGCCTCCTCGAGTACTGATACACTAGGCTACAGAAGTGCATTTATGGTGGTAAGAGAGGGTTCCAACGGCTATAATCAATTCCCTAACCACCCAAACGGCTAGAATTAATGGAGAAGGTATAAAAACAAGTCATTTGAAGACCAACAACAACTATTGCATCCAAGAGAAACATCTATACAAAAAATCTAAGCTCAAGTGCCAAAATTCTTATTCTTGTAAAATCCCAAATTATTCTTGAGTGTAATTCCTATCTTGTATTTCAATTTGGGTTGAGTGCTTGTATTAAAAGGTGAAAACTTGTATTGTAAGATATCCGGCTCTAGCATGTACGAGTCTCAATCGGTCACCAAACCGCCTTTTTTCAACGGTGACAACTTTCCTTTTTGGAAGAACTGAATGCGTCTCTTCATAAAGTCTAGTGATTACCTTGTTTGGGTGTTATAAAGGATGGTCCCATCATTCTGATGAAGAGAGATGATGAAGGAAGACTTGTGCCGAAAAGAAAAATAGAAATGAGTGAAGATGATCGAAAGAAGATTCAAATCAACGACAAGGCTCTTCACATGTTATTTTGTGCTTTTGGACTGGATGTCTACTCCAAAGTTTCTTCCATCGAAAGTGCTAAAGAAGTGTGGGATACACTTGAGACAACCTATGAAGGGACAAGCGATGTGAAGGAAACAAAGATTGGAATTCTCAATCTTAGCTGTGAGAATTTCAAGATGGATCCCGCGAAACCATATCTAAGATGTTTGATCGCTTTTCAACCATCGTCAATGGGCTAAAAGGTTTTGGAGAGATCATCCCGGAGGACAAGCTAGTCCGGAAACTACTCTACTCTCTTCTCGAGTCTTAGGATGGGAAAAGAATCGCTATCATCGAGGCAAAGAACTTGAAGACACTAAAGCTTGATGAACTAGTTGGTTCTCTCCTAACACATGAAATCATGAAGCAAGGAATGAAAGATGAAAAGAAGAAAGAAGAAAGAAGAAAGAAGAGTGAAGAAGCTTGAGGTAGACAAAAAGAAGAAGCTAGGAGTGGCTCTCAAAGCTTCTCTACATGAGGAAAGCACTTCTAGTGTGGAGGAAGATCTTGAAGAATTGGCTATGATAGCCAAGAGATTCTCACGGTTTATGAGGTCCAATCGAGGTAGAAAATTTTAAAGAAAGATGGACTTCAAGACCATGAAAAAAGAAGAAGAAAAGGATCCGATCATATGCTACGAGTGCAAGAAACTAGGTCACATCCGTTCTGAGTGTCCTCAACTCAAGAAGAAGGGCTTTGAGAAGAAGAAGAAGCTCAAAGCTAAGCTTGCTACTTGGAGTGATGAGGAGTCATCCGAGGATGAGGAACAAGAAGTGGCTAATCTTTGCCTCATGGCTCTTGAAGATGATTCTTCTATGGTAACCTTTAACTCATCTACTTTTGATTTTACATATGATGAATTGCATGAAGCGTATGATGAGTTACAAGAGGTTTATGATGAGTTAGTTGAGAAGTATAGGGAGTCTGTTTTGAAAAATAAAAAAGTCATTTCGGATTTGCATGCTAAAAACGATTTAATTTCTCAAGCTAACTAGGAATTTGAGAAAAAGATTTTAGGTCTACAAGATGAACTTGAATACTTTCAAAATGAAAATGTAGATTTAAATAATCTTATTTCTCAATGTAACATTGAACACCAAAAGGTGTTAGATGAGCTCAATGAGCTCAAAAAGTCTTTCAAGAGTGTTGGTACTTTGAAAAATGAAATAGGTGAATCATCTAGAACAAACCAACCTAAAAGAAAGAACTTTAACTACAAACAAAGTGGCTCCTATAGGCATACTAAAACTAAAAGAATTAGAAGTGTATGGGTTCCTAAGAACTTGTCAAGTCTAATAATGTTGATGCCATGTCACCTTGGATTCATAAGGGAACCAAACTTTTAGGAGCTAACACTCGTGGACCCAAAATGATTTGGGTACCAAAAATTAAAGCTTAATCTCTTTGTTTGTAGGGAAAGCATTGCTACAAGGCCAAAGCACAAAGCCAAAACTCATGGTACCTTGATAGTGGATGCTCGAGGCACATGACCGGAGACAAGAGTCGATTCATGGATTTAAAGCCAAAAAGTGGAGGAGTAGTGACATTTGGCGGCAACTCCAAAGGCCACATTGAAGGTATTGGTTCTATAGGTAATCACTCTATCATACTCATTGAAAATGTGTTGTATGTCAATGGTTTAAAACACAATTTATTGAGCATTAGTCAATTGTGTGATAAAGGGTTTAATGTCTTATTTGATAAAAATGGGTGCAAAATTGTTGACATTAAATCTAATAAAACAATGCTCATTGGTCATCGCATAGGAAACATATACATGGTGCATATAGATGACATTTATACATCCCAAGCATGTTTTGTTGCTCAAAATAAAAATGATGCATGGTTGTGGCATTGTGGCATAGGAAACTAGGACATGCTAGCATTAGTGTTTTAGAAAAAATAGTTTCCCTAAATCTAGTAGAAGGTTTACCCAAGATTAAGTTCTCAAATGATAAAATATGTGATGCATGCTCTAAGGGTAAACAACATAAATCATCCTTTAAATCCATTAATGATGTCTCTACTAGTAGATGTTTACAATTAATTCATATGGATCTATTTGTGCCAATTAGGACTACTAGCTTGGGTGGAAAATCATATGCTTTTATGCTTGTTGATGATTACTCTAGATATACTTGAGTTCTCTTTTTAAGCACCAAGGACGAGGCTTTAGAAAACTTCATCACATTTTCAAAAATAACTCAAAATGATCTTGAGCTTAAGATTTCTCACATTAGAAGTGATCATGGAACCGAGTTTCAAAATCTAGGTTTTGAAGAGTTTTTAAATGAAAATGGTATTAGCCACAATTTTTCGGCACCTCGAACTCCTCAACAAAATGGGGTAGTTGAGAGGAAAAATAGGACTTTACAAGAAATGGCTAGAACCATGCTTTGTGAAAACAATTTACCTAAATATTTTTAGGCGAAAGCCACTAACACCGCTTACTATATTATTAACCGAGTAATGATTAGGCATATTTTAAAGAAAACTCCTTATAAGATTTTAAAATCTAAAAAGCCTAACATTAGCTATTTTCATCCTTTTGGTTGCAAGTGTTTTGTTTTAAATAATGGAAAAGACAATTTAGGTAAATTTGATGCAAAAAGTGATGAAGCTATTTTTCTAGGTTACTCTTTAAACTCTAAAGTCTATCGTGTGTTTAACAAAAGAACTTTAGTTGTAGATGAATCTATACATGTTGTTTTCGATGATAACCTCCTTCCGAGGAAGGATTCTTGTGATGATGATGATATAGGGATCATTGAAGCTAATGATGGTGGAGAATCATCAAAGGTGGATGAGATTCAAACTAAAGAAGAAGAAGTACAAGAACCGCCTCTAGAAGCATTGCAAGACATGTCTCTTGAGGAAAAGGAAGTGAGCTACCCAAGGGAGTACAACTATGTCAAAGGTGGTGAGATCTTGGGTGATCCATCCAAGGGGGTAACTACTCGCTCTTCTCTTAAAATTCTTAATCATGTTGCATTTATCTCATGCATTGAGCCTAAGAATATTAAAGAAGCATTAAAAGATGAATTTTGGATTATAGCCATGTAAGATGAGTTAAATCAATTTGAGAGGAGTAATGTATGGATGTTGCGTGTCAAAAGTCTTATCGCAAATAGTGCAAGTGTACACGACACAAGTAGTAAAGTGATACTTGGAGTATCGGATATCGTCTCCACAGGGACTAGAAATAGCTTTATCCTAGAGTTGCTGCACGAAAGAAAGAAATAGTTTAAATTGTTTGGAAAGTAATCTTGAGAAGCAAGTAAAGTAAGAGATAAAAGAATCAGGTTTAAGAAATAGGCCGGTATTGATTTGCTCGGTAGTGCAGGTGTTGAACTGTAAGAGAAACTTTTGTTCTGTCGTCGTCCCTGTCGCGACAGCACCTATCGCGGCAGAAGTCTGTTGATGTCGCGGCAGCGATCACACAACTCTGCACTTCAAGTTTGGCAAGAATCCCTGCTATGACTTGTCCTATCCCTAGGCTCAAGTTCTATTGATGGACACTTCTTAGATGATACCTCCCGGCGTAAATCGAAGGTTGAACACCAATGTTGTTGAATTCTTCCTTAGCCACTTAACCTCATACTTATCCATAAGCCGAGATGGTTTAACCATAAACTGAAAAAACACGTATTTATTCCGTTCGTATGCTTGACTCTCCCGATGTCAAACAAATAGATAACCTCACAATGCTCTCCTGATACTCTTGAGGGATGTGAAAACCAAAATAAATAAACTTGAAGATTTTATTGCTTGAACAGAAAATTCCTAAAACAGTACAATCCTTGCAACTACTTTACAGAATCAACCCTTAGCCCTAGGGGAAGTTTAGAACATGATGAGAAGGGGGAAAACGACAAGGGTTTTGGGGAAGACGGCTAGGAATGAGATATCCTTCCCTAGGTCGAATTACATGCCTTTATATAGGCCTTGGGTCCAAGTTTTCTAATATGACAAGAATACAAGTTTAAACTAAAGTACAACTTTATGAAAGACTAAATCTTCTGAGTAGATGCCTTTAATTCGTCCTCTTTTCTTGCTTTGGGTTTATTCCTTGAACTTTGGGCTTGGCTTTCATTCTTCCTCCAGGCTCAGAAAAATATAGGAGTGGTCCACGACAGACCGACTTTAAATCTTCTATCTGTCGAGCTCCACTTCACTCTTCCACCTCACTAATGCTGTCGTCATGGCTGCCACGGCAGTGGCCACGACATCGTTATCTCCTCGACTCCAGTCCTATGTTCAAGCTCTGCTCCTTTGCTGCCCTGCGTCTGCCACAGCAGATACCTGCAAAAGTGACCAAAATCATTAGCAACTGTGCCATTTTATCTAATTGTGATGTATATGCAAAAATCTACCTAAATGCAATGAATTATGCTTGAATGCAACATAAATATGGGTTAAATAAAGGGTAAACTATAGAACTTTTGCACACTCAACACACCCCCAAACTCAAGTTTTTGCTTGTCCTCAAGCAAATATGACCTAACTAAAAATTATTTTTGGTTTGGCTTAATTCAGTAAACTTTTCATTACCCACCACACATGCCCTATCACGAATAATACTTTGTCGGGCGTTTCTGGATTTATTTGGAACCATGCTATAGTTCTTGTGCAGTGTGTGCATGTTTTGTGAACAGATATGTGCCTATACTTCTTTAGTTTACTAGAATAGTTATGCTACTCACTTGAATTTTATGCCAAATTTCATTTTTAAGGCAATTCTTAGGCCCCTTTAGTTTTTTTTTTTCTGAATTAGACTCAGTGTTTTTCTTATTTTGATTTGACTAGAGCCTGTTTTTGGGCACCTCTAGCTATCTTCCTAGAGTCGGTATTAGGCATCTCTAGGGGTATTGAGTCTAAGCTTTTCTTTTCTTATATTCTTTTCCTAGAGCCAGTGTTAGGCACCTCTAGGGGCAACTCAAGTGGTTAAGCTTTCCTACTCTTGTTTACAAATATAAGTTTAGATAGCATATAAGAGTCACAAAGGGTGTTCTAAAGATCAGAACTATAGCAAGGCTCTAAACAGTTCCTAAAAACATCCTAAAGGCACTATCACGATAGAGTATGTCGCGACAGGTAAGTTTAGTTCAAAGACTTAAGCCAAATTTTTGTTTTGTTTTATTTTTTTTTGTTTTTGTTTTTGTTTTTTTACACAAAAATAAACTTAAGAATAACTAATACATAGACACAAATTTAAGACACAACTACAACTTCATTAATGGAGGGATGCCACCCCCAAACTTGAGGGTTGCATTGCCCTCAATGCATGACAGGATGAAAATGAAAAAAAAAACAGAAAAACAAAATACATCACAAAATAAACAAAACAACAAAGACAACAAAATATAAGAAAGAAACTTAAGTTAAGGAGCTGTCATCGCTGCTGCTGCTGATCTAGAGCTGCCGGCGGGCAGTGACTTTCATGGCAAGGGCTGGCAGTGTACTGGGGGAGGCAGAGGTTGTCTTCTTCTTTGCTTCTCGAGGTGGCTGGACACGTGTCGGTGAAATGTGTGGGGGCTTGTCTAGAACGTCAACATCATCGTCGGAGCTGCTGCTGCTGCTGGCAGATTTGCCTTGGCCGGAGGGTCCTTCGACAGTCTCGTTGAGCTTCTTCCTCTTCATCAGAAGGTAGTCCTTGGAGATGTCACGGGCAACTGATGGCTCGGAATTAGAATCCTAGCAAACGGAAGAGGAGGAGAACCCTTCCCAATATTTGGGGTCGATTTTCGTGAGGGGGTCCTTTCTCTTTTCTCCTCTGGCTGTGGTAGACTGCATGCCGCCTTCTCCTGTCGTGGCAAGGGTAGGTGTGGAAGCAGTAGAGGGGGTTTTCGGGCTTGCAGCAGGGGAAGGTGTGGGGGTAGCGAAGAAGTGGTCTGGGAAGGAAGGGAAATGCACATGGGTAAAATGTAAATCTTTGTGAATAAAGTTTATCGTTGCGGCCGTGAAATCCCTCATGTAGCCCATCAGTTCGAGCTGCCGTTCCTCCATTCTTTTCAGCGTCGACAGAATCTGGGCGGAGGTGTCTGGTGGAGGTGCTGCTACCGTCTGCTGCGGTAGGTTCTGGGGAACTGGGGCCTGCCGTCTGGTCTGTCGTGGCAGAGGGGTTGAAGTATGACAGCGGGGTGGCAGCTTTTAACTCCACTAGGCTGTAAATGTTCCGCTGCGTCCACCCCTTTCCTTGGACTTTGACATCTTTTTCAATCTCCGATACATTGTGGCCCCAACAGATGGTGGTGATGAGGTATGGGAAGACGAGGGGACCCGACGGTCAGAGGGCACACTCAAGTATTCCATCCCGTATGTAGCGGCCAACATTTATTTGTCTTTCATTTAAAATGGAATGAACAAGGGCTAACCTTGGTCTATCGACGGTGCTGTTGTGGGAGGATGGCATGATGCGCTTTTTGATAAAGTGATTCCACAATTTTGCTTGTGGATTCAGCTGGGTTCTCTTCATGGTCCATCGGTGTTTAGGTTCGGTGTTCCACTCCGTCCCTTCTTCGGTGACCTCTGTCATGACTGCGTCGTAGTCTGCCGGCGACAGACTATTCACGAACTTTTTTGTGGGAGTCCTCATTCTTACTCACATACAATCCGTAGAGTGTGTTGATGTGTGCAGGCTCGATGGAGAGTTGCTTACCTCGAACTGTTACGATCTTGGTGTCTTTACTGTCGACGGCAGCGTAGAACTCTCTGACGAGGGTGATATTCATCTCCTCGGGTTGGGCAGCAAATTGCTGCCATTTGAGGGCTTGGCTTTTCTTTGCTATGAAGTTTTCGATCCCTAGATCTCCCGTGGGTTGTGTGTAGATAAACCCTCGTTCCTCCCACATGTCCTTCTTTTGAAAGGAACTGTAGTATCTCGTGGCAGAGTCGATGGAGGCGAAGCGGTCGGGAATGGCGTTATGGCTTGGGGTGGGTACTGCTACGGTAGAAGTGGAGGCAACACTGCGACGGGTTTGTTTGCTAGCCATTTGCAAGGACTGTAGAAAATTGAAAAGAAAATTTTTGAGATCTAAAATAGAGAAGACAAGTTGAGAGAATGAGATGAAAAATAAATAGTGAGTGGGGGTTTATATAGAAGGGTGATTTTCTGCCCGTTGGAGCTGTAACGACAGGTGCGAATAACGGGGCAGCTGTTACGCGGTTTCTGACGCAACTGTCACGCATTTCTGTGTCTGCTGCGCATCTGTTACGCGTTTGCGTGTCTACCGCGGCAGCTCCGTGATAGGCTGTCTTCCACGGCAGCTCCGTGACAGCTGATGACAGACTGTGACGACAGACTCATCCGTTGGGCTTTTTGGGCTGTTGTGGATATGGTGGGCTGGTTCATCCCTTCTCTTCGCCTTGCTTCCTTTATTTCCTAAAAATAATTAAATTAAAATCTTAGTTCCTAAAATAAAATAAATAAATCTTAATTCCTAATAAATAAATAAAATAAAGTAAAATAAAAACTAAGTTAAATTAGGGATGCTTTGAGGGGCATCTCCTAAAGTAACTACTTCCTGCATCCTTGGGGCTTTAGTCCCCTGATAATGCTTTAGTCTCTGTCCGTTGAATTTGAACTGGTGCCCGTCCTTTAGGGATTTGATTGTGATGGCACCATGGGGGGAAACCTGGACAACTTGGAAAGGACCAGACCATCTAGATTTAAGCTTTCTTGGGAAAAGCTTCAACCTAGAATTGAACAACAACACCTGCTGCCCTGGGCAAAACTGTCGTGGCAGTAGCTTCCTGTCGTGCCACCTTTTGGTTTTGTCCTTGTAGATCTTGGCAGTGTCGTAGGCCATTGCTCGAATTTCTTCAATTTCATTCAAGTCCTGTAGCCTCTTTTGTCTTGCCTTATCCTAGTCCATATTTACTGCCTTGATAGCCCAATAAGCTCTGTGTTCTATCTCAATAGGTAAGTGACATGTTTTCCCATAGATGAGTCTATAGGGTGACATCCCCAATGGTGTTTTGAACGCTATCCTATAGGCCCAGAGTGCATCATTGAGATGTAGAGACCAATCCTTTCGAGTGGGTTTAACCATCTTCTCAAGTATGTTCTTTACTTCTCGGTTGGATATCTCGGCCTGCCCATTGGTTTGAGGATGGTATAGTAAATCACATGGAAGAGCTTATCCTTTCTCTGCCCTAGTGCTACCCCGACATCATAGTCATTGGCATCACACATTATCTCAAATGGCAAACTCCAGTCTGGTGGCTGTACAATCGGGGCCGTTACCAGCTTCTCCTTCAGAATTTTGAATGCTTCAGTACATTTAGTATTGAAGTCAAATGGACGATTCTGCTCCAGTAGGTGGCATAAGGGTTTAGTAATCTTCGAGAAATTTGCAATAAATCATCGATAAAACCCGGTATGCCCTAAGAAACTCCGAATCCCCTTGACTGTGGTGGGTGGCGGCAGTTTTTCGATGACTTCTATTTTGGCTTTGTCCACCTCTATGCCGCAGCAGCTCACTTTGTGGCCTAGTACTATCCCTTCATCCACCATGAAGTGGCATTTTTCCCAGTTCAAGACCAAGTTCGCCTCTTCGCATCTTTCAAGTACTTTCTGTAAGTTGCCTAAACAACCTTCAAAACTGTCTCCAAAGACGAAAAAGTCATCCATAAAAATCTCTAGGAAATCTTCTACCATGTCAGAGAATATTGCCATCATGCACCTTTGAAAGGTTGCTGGTGCATTGCAGAGCCCAAATGGCATTCTCCGAAAAGAATAAGTGTCGTACGAGCATGTGAAGGTAGTTTTCTCCTAATACTCTGGTGCAATTGCTATCTGATTGTAACCTGAATAACCATCAATAAAACAATAGTAAAGTTTCCCCGCTAATCTATCAAGAATTTGATCAATAAAAGGTAGGGGAAAATGGTCCTTCCGGGTAGCTTTGTTAAGCTTCCAGTAATCCATACAAACCCTCTAACCGGTCACAGTCCTGGTTGGGATTAGCTCGTTTTCTTCGTTGGTTATCACGGTTATTCATCCCTTTTTGGGCACACACTACACCGGGCTCACCCACTTGCTATCCGAGATGGCGTATATGATTCCGGCGTCAAGCCATTTGATAATCTCTTTTCTCACCACTTCTCGCATAACCTTGTTCAAACGTCTCTGGGCATCAATAGTCGGTTTATGATCATCCTCCAAGAGAATCTTGTGCATACATAATGCCGAACTGATGCCTTGGATATCAGATATCGTCCATCCAATGGCATTCTTATGCTGCTGTAGCATTCTGATTAGCTGTTGATCTTGTTTCTGCATTAACTTGGAAGAGATGATTACGGGCAACATATCATTTAAACCAAGAAAGACGTATTTAAGCTGCCCTGGCAGGGGCTTAAGGTCTAGAACAGGTGGTTTTTCAATTGAAGCCTTCTGGATTATATGTTCATTCGAGGTATAATTAAGAGGCTCGAAGAACTTACCTGGACGATTGCCTATCCAATTTACCTCCGCATGTCCTTTAGTGTCAGTTGTTTCTGAATCGGAGGAGTCACGGTCGTCGTGGCTGTTGTGACAGTCTTCCAGATGACTGTTGTGGCAGTGACCAAATTTTATGTCATGGCAGCTCGACCTGATGCAGGTTTGGTCAAGGATTACTTCAGTGATGGCTTTGCACTCTTCTTCTGCATCAGCAAGTTTGATTGCGTGGAGAACATTGAGTTTGATTTCTTGATCATTTACTCTCATGGTCAGTTCTCTTTTCTCCACATCGATCACAGTTCTGCCTGTGGCTAGGAAGGGTCGCCCAGGATGATCGGTGCGTTTTCATCTGCTTCACAATCTAAAACAAGAAAGTCAGTAGGAAAAATAAATTTATCCACTCTTACCGGAATATCTTCGATCTTCCCTTCTGGTTGCACGTAAGAGCGGTCTGCCAGCTGCAGCATGACTGTCGTGGGTCGTGCTCGTCCAATACCTAATTTCTGAAATACAGATTTTGGCATTAAATTTATGCTAGCACCAAGATCACAAAGTGCCTTAGCCACGAATTTGTCGCCAATTATGCACGGTATGATGAAACTCCCAAGATCCTTCTTCTTCTAGGGTGGATGCATGTGCAAGATAGTCATACATCCTTCTGTCATTTTTACCGTTTCGAATTCCCCAAGTCTGGATCATTTTGACATGGCATCCTTGAGAAATTTTGCATAACCGGGCATCTGCTTGATGGCTTCTAACAGCGGTATGTTAATGTGCACCTGCTTAAAAATATCATAAATATTTTTGAGCTAGTACTCTTGTTTCTGTTTTTGTAACGCCGTGGAAAAGAAGGTGGAGGACGGTAATCTTCAAGACGTCCTTCACATGGTATTCGGGTCTAAGGAGGTTTAGGTTCTTCAGCATGCTCTATTTGCTCCTCTTTCCCTTCTGCTGTCGTGACAGGTGTGTCGGCAGCAGGTTGTTCTTCCTCTGTCGGGGCAGTGTTCACGGCAGGTGTTTCTAGGGTCGGTTCCTTATTTGGTATGCTCTTCATCTCCGGCCCTTGTAACTGTTTCCCACTCCTAGTTGTGATTGCTTTACATTGCTCATGTGTGGGTTTTCTAGTGACCTCAGTATCAATAGGGAATCCTCCGTTTTGCCTTGGCTTGATATGCTGGGAAACCTGGCCCATCTGTGTCTCTAGTGATTTTAGGGTAGCCTCATGGTTAGTCATCCTCATCTCTGTCTTGTCCATGAATGACTCAGTTTTCTTGACAAAGTGATCCATGTTTGCCATGTAAGCTCCTGTCTATGACATGAATGTTGCCAATGTTTGCTCCAGTATACTAGGTGCGGCTGCCGACGGCTGTTGCGGTTGCTGTTGTGGCTGCTGTCGCGACAAGATTCTAGGTGCACCTTAGTTTTAGGTGTTCTGCATTTGAGGATTCAGTGCATTGTTCGGATTGCTCCAGGAAAACTTAGGATCTTTCCTCAAGTTTGGATTATAATTGTTGGAATCGTAGTTTCTTAGCTTGTTGTAATTCCCAACATACATCCCTTCTTCAAGCTGTAAAGGACAACTTCTGAACTGTGGTTCCCACTACAAGTCTCACATACTTCTTCTGCAGCATATACGATTTTTCCGCTGCAGATTTTCCACCACCTTTGTGAGGTATGCAACCTGTGATTTCAGGGAATTGTCAGCTTCATAATCCTTTACAGTTACCCCTCGTTTACCTCATCTCCTTACTGTAGGAAATTGCTCGTCATTATTTGCTAGGTTTTTCAACACTACCATTGCCTCGTCTGGATCTTTATCCAATAAAAGCCCATTTGCTGCTGAATCTATTCTCATACGAGTGTGTGTATTGGCAGCATTGTAGAATTTAACGACCTGATTCCACATGGGGAATCCATGCATCGGGCAGTTCCTTAAAAGAGTTGTAAATCTGTCCCACGCCTCGTGCATTGGTTCGTCATCTTCCTGTTGAAAAGTAGCAATTTCGTTATGCAATCTCTCAGATAAATGAGAAGGATTAAAACGAGATAAGAATTCACAAGAGAGATCTGCCCAAGTTCGTATTGAACCCGGCGTTAGCTTATTCCACCAAGTTTTAGCTCTGTCTCTCAGTGAATGAGGAAATAACATGAGGCTTAGTACTTCCAGATTTATTCCTGGAAATCTAAACGATCCACAAATTTCTTGGAACATTTTCAGATGTTCTCAGGCATCCTCTGTTGCAGCACCACTAAACTGGCCAGCGGAATTTATCATGGTAAACATAACAGGTTTCAGCTTGAAGTTCTCAGATTCCACGTCTGGCAAGGTGGTCTGCAGTTCAACATGGTCATTGATCATGTAATCGGGGCCGGACTGTCGTGCGGCAACGGCAGCGGCATGTCGTCCATTTCGGGCATCCTGGGGAGGATCTCCAATAACCCCTTGGTTTTCATCTACCCCGTTGTTCTGCATTGCTTCTAGCTATTCCTCAAGATAGTCGTTTCTTGCTATCAAGAGTCGGACTCGGTTCCTGAGGTTGTACGTTCGTTCGATTTCAGGGTCTAGTTCGTACTCAAGTTCTTTGCCTCGTCTAGATCTGTGCATAAGCAAACATAAAGCCTTGTGAAAAGCACAGGGTAAATAATATCAAGGAAAAAATAAAAATTAAAAAGAAAAAGTGCAGTAAGAGTAAGGGTAAAGATATGTTGCCAGTCCCCGACAACGACGCCAAAAACTTGTTGCGTGTCAAAAGTCCTATCGCAAATAGTGCAAGTGTACACGACGCAAGTAGTAAAGTGATACTTGGAGTATCAGATATCGCCTCCACAAGGACTGGAAATAGCTTTATCCTAGAGTTGCTGCACGAAAGAAAAAAGAGTTTAAATTGTTTGGAAAGTAATCTTGAGAAGCAAGTAAAGTAAGAGATAAAAGAACCAGGTTTAAGAAATAGGTCG
This sequence comes from Hibiscus trionum, assembly GCA_030270665.1. Taxonomy (NCBI): domain Eukaryota; kingdom Viridiplantae; phylum Streptophyta; class Magnoliopsida; order Malvales; family Malvaceae; genus Hibiscus; species Hibiscus trionum. The sequence goes on along the minus strand of BSYR01000024.1, from coordinate 12,563,121 downwards.
GTATTGATTTTCTCGGTAGTACATGTGTTGCACTGTAAGAGAAACTTAAGTTCTGTCGGCGTCCCTGTCGCGGCAGCACCTATCACGGCAGAAGTCTGTTGATGTCGCAGCAGCGATCACACAACTCTGCACTTCAAGTTTGGCAAGAAACCCTGCTATGACTTGTCCTAGCCCTAGGCCCAAGTTCTGTTGATGGACACTTCTTAGATGATACCTCCCGGCATAAATCGAAGGGTGAACACCAATGTTGTTGAATTCTTCCTTAGCCATTTAACCTCGTACTTATCCCTAAGCCGAGATGGTTTAACCATAAACTGGAAAACGCATATTTATTCCGTTCGTATGCTTGACTCTCCCGATATCAAACAAATAGATAACCTCACAACGCTCTCCCGATACTCTTGCGAGATGTGAAAACCAGAATAAATAAACTTGAAGTTTTTATTGCTTGGACAGAAAATTCCTAAAACAGTACAATCCTTGCAACTACTTTATAGAATCAACCCTTAGCCCTAGAGGAAGTTTAGAACATGATGAGAAGGGGAAAAACGACAAGGGTTTTGGGCAAGATGGCTAGGAATGAGATATCCTTCCCTAGGTCGAATTACATGCCTTTATATAGGCCTTGGGTCCAAGTTTGCTAATATGGCAAGAATACAAGTTTAAACTAAAGTACAACTCTATTAAAGACTAAATCTTCTGAGTAGATGCCTTTAATTCGTCCTCTTTTCTTGCTTTGGGTTTATTCCTAGAACTTTGGGCTTGGCCTTCATTCTTCCTCCGGGCTCAGAAAAATATAGGAGTGGTCCACGACAGACCGGCTTTAAATCCTCTATCTGTTAAGCTCCACTTCACTCTTCCACCTCACTAATGTTGTCGTCATGGCTGCCACGGAAGTGGCCACGACAGCGTTAACTCCTCGACTCTAGTCCTATGTTCCAGCTCTGCTCCTTTGCTGGTCTGCGTTTGCCACAGCAGATACCTGCAAAAGTGACCAAAATCAGTAGCAACTGTGCCATTTTATCTAATTGTGATGTATATGCAAAAATCTACCTAAATGCAATGAAATATGCTTGAATGCAACAAAAATATGGGTTAAATAAGGGGTAAATTATAGAACTTTTGCACACTCAACAATGGACATTAGTTGAAAGGCCTAGTAATCAATCTACTATAGGAACTAAATGGGTATTTAGGAATAAACTAGATGAGAGTGGCAACATAGTGAGAAACAAAGCTAGACTAGTTGCTCAAGGTTACACTCAAGAAGAGGGAATAGATTTTGATGAAACCTATGCACCCGTAGTTAGAATGGAAGCTATTAGGATGTTGCTTGCATATGCATGTTATCATAATTTCAAGCCTTTTCAAATGGATGTAAAAAAGTGCATTTTTAAATGGTTTTATAAATGAAAAAGTGTATGTAGAACAACCACCGAGTTTTGAGGATTCAAAATTTCCAAATCATGTTTTTAAGCTAACTAAAGCACTTTATAGTTTAAAACAAGCACCTAGAGCGTGGTATGAAAGGCTTTCAAACTTTTTGATTGAAAAAGGTAAGGTGGACATTACACTTTTCATAAAAAGATATAAAAATTACATCTTAGTAGTGCAAATATATGTTGATGATATTATTTTTGGATCTACTAATGAATGTCATTGCAAAGAGTTTGCTAAGTTAATGCAAGGTGAATTCGAGATGAGCATGATGGGGGAGCTCTCATTCTTTTTGGGACTCCAAATCAAACAAAGGAAGGACGACACCTTCATAAATCAAGCAAAGTACGTGAAAGATATGCTCAAGAAGTTTGGCTTGGGGAATGTAAAGCCTCAAGCCACACCAATGAGCTCATCTACAAAGCTTGACAAAGATGAATGAGGTAAGTGTGTTGACTCTAAGCTTTATCATTCTATGATTGGATCTTTGCTTTACCTTACCGCAAGTAAACCAGATATATTGTTTAGTGTTTGCTTGTGTTCTAGGTTTCAAGCTAGTCCTAAAGAGTCTCACCTTATAGTCGTTAAAATGATCTTTAGGTACCTTAGAGATACTCCTTGTTCAGGTCTTTGGTACCCTAGAGACTTGTTGCGTGTAAAATAGTCTATCGCAATTGTAGTGCAAGTATACACGACGCAAGTAGTAAAGTGATACGAAGTATCGGATATCGTCTCCACAGGGATTGGGCTAATAGCTTCACCTTAATTCACTGCATGAAAGTAAAGGAAATAATTGAGAGTTGTCACGAAAATATTAAAGAAAGCGTAAATAAAAGAGTAGAGATATCAAGATAGAGAGAATGGGCTGGTATTGAATTGCTCAGTAGTGCAGGTATTGCAAAGTTTAGGAAATCCAGTTCTGTCGTCGCGCCTGTCGCTGGCAGCACCTGTCGCGGCAGCAGTCCGTTGATCGTCGCGGCAGCAAACACTCAACTCAGTACTTTCAAGTTTGGCAAGAATCCCATATCTGCCTTGGCCTATCCCTAGGTCCAAGTCTGTCGATGATCACGTCTTGATGATACCTCCCGGCGTGAATCGAAGGATGAACACCGATGTGTATGAATTCTTCTTTAGCCACTTAACCTCGCCCTATCCCTAGGCATGAGATAGTTCAACTATAAACTAGAGAACTTGCTCTTATTTCTTTCGTATACTTAACTCTCCCGATGCTAAGTAAATAGATAACCTCACAATGCTCTCCCGATGCTCTTGCAAGATATTAATAACCAAAATAAGAGAACTTGAAGTTTATTTTATTGAACTGAAAATTCCTAAAACAAAACAACCCTTGCAACTACTTTACAAATCAATTCGTGGCCCTAGGGAGGATTTAGAACATGTCGACGGCGGGTAAACAGCTAAGGGTTTTTGGTTGTCGGTTATGGGGTAATCGGCTATCGTCTTTCTCTAGGTTAAATATATGCCCTTATATAAGCTTTGGGCTCAAGTATTCTAAGTTAACAAGGATTACAACTTTAATTAAAAGTATGATTCTAATAAAGACTAAATCTTCAAGGAATCTACTTTCCAGCCGTCCTCCTTGTTTCTTGGGATTTTCTCTCCTTGAACTTTGGGCTTGACATATCTTTTGATCTGGGGCTCGGAAAAATATATGGTTTTCACACGACAGACGAGCAGAATTTTCTCTATCTATCGAGGTCCATTTTGCTTTTTCTCTCCATAGAACTGCTGTCACCATGCTGTCACGGCGGCACCATGGCAGCATCGTCCTCTTTGTCTGCTTGTCCAGTTCAGCTCTTCTGCTTCTCTTCCCAGCGCCTGCCTTCTCCGTCAGCTATGACGGATACTAGTAAAAACAGCCATTTTTAGTAGAATCTGTGCCTTTAATATATTTGTGATGTTTTGCTGTAAACTGACCTAAATGTAATGAATAATTCTTGAATGCAGCAGAAATATGGGTTAAAAAGGGTGTAAATAATAGAACTTTTACACACTCAACACACCCCCAAACTCAAGTTTTTGCTTGCCCTCAAGCAACTAAGACCTAAAAGAAAAATGAAATATTTTTGTTTTGGCTTTCAAACAGTGAATTTTCCCTTGCCGACTCATTCCCTGTGACAGCAGCAACCTGTCGGATAATTTAGGATCTGTCCGGAATCTCCCTATAGTCCTCGTGCAGTGTGTGCATGCTTGTGAACAGTTATATGCCAAGATTCTCTTAGTTTCACTAGAATATTCAACTCTTAACTCGAATTTTTATGCCAAAGTTTATCTTTTTCATGCTTCTTTGATTTTCTGTTTTGACTTGATTTTTTTATTTTTTAAGCTAAAGTTTCACTAGAGCCGGTTTTAGGCACCTCTAGCTAACTTCCTAGAGCCGGTTTCGGGCACCTCTAGGGCTGTTGAGTCTATTTTGCTAAACTTCTTTCCTAGAGCCATTGTTAGGCACCTCTAGGGGCTATTCAAGTGCTAAGTTTCCTATGCTAGTTTGAATAACAGAAGTCTAGGCAGTATAACAGTCACAATGGTGTTTTAAGTTTTCAGAACTATAGAAAGGCTCTAAACTTCTCCTAAGACTACCCTAAAGTTTCTGCCACGGCAGAGCTGTCATGACAGGCAAGTTCAATTCACAGTTTTAAACCAAAATTTTCAGTTTTTTCAGATTTTTTTTGACGAAAATAAACTAAGTAAAAGACACAACAATTTAACTAAAGATGTACTTGGACTCCATTAATATGGAGGGTTGCCACCCCCAAACTCAAGGGTTGCATTGCCCTCAATGCAAATGACAAAATAAAAAGCAAAATAAATGAAGGCAGTACATCACAAAATATATATAAATGGCAGACAGTAATAAGATAATAAGAAACTTAAATTTTTAAGCGCTGTCTTCACTGCTGCTGCTGAGGCGGAATTGGCGGCGGATTTTGGTTTTCGGGGCAGGCTGGGTGGGTTGTTGTTCAACCTGAATGTCGGTGCTGCTGCCGCTGTCCCAACTGCTACTGCTGCTGCTGGCTGTTGGCAGAGTTTTCTTGACTGCCATTCTTTTCTGCCTCTTTGCCGGCGTGACTTCCTTCGACGGATTCCTCTAAATAGGGGTTTCATCATCACTGGCTGCCCATACCGAGGCGGAGGAAAACCCATCGACAAAGGCTTCAAGGTCATCCATTGGCACTGGTCGCTTTGTTCCTCGAGTGGATGTTTCGGCATGGGTGCTGCCGGCTGCTGCCTTGGCAGGTGATGATGTAGAGGCGGCAGATGGTGTTTGTGGAGTTGCAGCAGGTGTAGGTGTGTGGGCAGGGGTGGGAACGGTGAAGTAGTGGGCAGGGAAGGTGGGAAAGACAACATCAGGAAAATTTAAAGTATGGTGAATAAAATTTACCGTGGATGCGGCAAAATCCTTGATGAATGTCATTAGACCCAGCTGTCTGTCCTCCATCCTTTGAATGGCAGCCAGGATTTGGTTGGAGGGTTCTGCCGGCGCAACTGCTGTGGCGGCAAGTTCATGACTTGGCTGCTCTGTTGATTCAGCTTGGGCGGCAGCGGGGTTGAAAGAGGAGAGGGGGGTTGCTACTGTCAGCTCCATGAGGCTGATGATGTTTTTGTCTGTCCAGCCTCGTCCCTTCACTATGCGATCGGTGTCTGGTTCCGGCACGGCAGAACAACGGCAGAGGAGGGCCGTCGATCGATGGGCGCAGTCCAAAATACTCTCCCGTATATAACTCCCCACATTAATGGGTCGTTTATTGATAATGGAGTGTATTAGGGCTAACCTCTGCTGGTCCACGGTGGTGTGATGTGAGGACGGCAGAATCCTCTTTTTAATGAAGGCGTTCCACAGTTTGGCCTCCGGCAGTAGCTGCCCCCTCTTCACTGTGTGGGGATTTTTACGGCTTGTGTTCCATTCAGTCCCTTCTTCTGTCACTTCTGCCATGACAGCGTCGTAAGCAGCCTCATCTAGAGTGTCCAGGAACTGCTGGTGAGCATCATTGTTGGGGCCGAAATGAAGGCCATAGAAAGAGTTTATGCGCTCGGTTGTGAACTGCACTTCTGTCCCTCGGACAGTCACTGCTGTTGCCATCATGCTGCCGATGACAGCATAGAATTCCCTTACCAGTGTCTCATTCATCTCTGTTGGTTGCTATGCGAATGTTTCCCATAAGAGGGCTCTAATCGTCCTTGCGATGAAAGGCTTGAGGCCCATGTTGACTGCTTTTGGAGCGTAGATGAAGCCCCGTTCTTCCCATATATCTCTTGTTGCAAAGGACGGTGGAGGAGTTGCTGTCGGTGGAGAATTTGAAGCAGCACTACGGCGGGTTCTTCTAGAAGACATGTTAGTTGCAAGGGTTGTTGAAAGTAAAAGAAAGCAAATGAAAACTAAAGGGGGAGAGCAAGTAAGAAAAGCAGAAGTGGATGAAAATGAAAATGAAACGGGGTTTTATAGAAGAGAAGTTGCTGCCCGTTGAAGCTGTAACGGCAGGCGTGAATAACGGGGCGACTGTTGAGCTTTCGCGTGTCTGACGCGTCTGACACGCGTTTCTGCGTCTGTCACACGTTTCCGCGTCTGTCGTGGCAGTCTGGTGACAACCTGTCTTTTCCGTGTCTGCTGCGGCAGCTGGAACGACATGCTTCTATATTGGGCTTTGTTGGGCTGATGGATGAATGGTGGGCTGAGTTCACTTATCCTATTCTTCTTGACTCCTTTATTTCCTAAAAACAGTAAACATAAAAACATTATTCGAATAAAATAAACCTTATTTCCTAATAAATAATAAGTAATAAATAAAAATGAAATTTAGGTTAAATTAGGGATGCCTTGTGGGGCATCTCCTAAGGTAACCACTTCATGTATTCTTGGGGCTTCAGTCCCCTGATAATGCTTGAGGCGCTGTCCGTTGACTTTAAATTGGTGCCCATCTTTTAATGATCGAATTGTGATGGCACCATGGGGAAAAACTTGTACGACTTGGAATGGGCCAGACCACCTAGATTTCAGTTTCCCTGGGAAGAGTTTCAGTCTAGAATTGAACAACAATACAAGCTGCCCTGGGCAGAACTGTCGTGGCAGCAACTTCCTGTCATGCCACTTCTTAGTTTTCTCCTTGTAAATTCTTGCATTGTCGTAGGCCATTGTCCGTATTTCGTCAATCTCGTTCAGATCTAACAGCCTTTTCTGGCCTGCCTTGTCCAAGTCCATATTTACTGCCTTGATTGCCCAATATGCTTTGTGCTCTATCTCGACAGGCAGATGACAGGTTTTCCCATAAATCAATCGGTATGGAGACATGCCCAATGGAGTCTTAAAAGCTGTCCTATATGCCCATAATGCATCATTTAGAAGTAAATATCAATCTTTCCTAGTTGGCTTAACCATCTTCTCAAGAATGTTCTTAACTTCCTTATTGGATATCTCAGCTTGTCCATTGGTCTGTGGGTGGTATGCTGTCGCGATCGATGCTTGACACCATATTTCTTCAAGGCGGCAGCAATAACCCTATTGTCAAAATGTCTCCCTTCATCACTGATAATCGCCTTAGGGATGCCGAACCTAGAAAAGATGTTTTTGTGTAGAAACTTTTGGACTGTCTTGGCATCATTCCTTTGTGTGGCAATAGCTTCAACCCACTTAGAGACATAATCCACTGCTAGGAGGATGTATAGGTTTCCACATGAAAATGGAAAAGGTCCCATAAAATCGATCCCCCAAACGTCGAAGATTTCGACTTCTAAAATGTTCTGCAGCGGCATCTCGTTTCTCCTAGAGATGTTTCCTGTCCGCTGGCACCTGTCACAGTTCTTGTAGAATTCTTGTGCATCTTTATACAGTGACGACCAGTAGAACCCCGACTGCAGCACCTTGGCAGCAGTTTTGTTGCCTCCTAAGTGACCTCCATACTGTGAAGCATGGCAGTGATGAAGAATGTCTTCTTGCTCTTCCTGTGGTACACACCTCCTTATAACCTGATATGCACACATTTTGAAAAGAAGAGGTTCGTCCCAATAATAATGCTTAACATCATTTTGGAACCTCTTCCTGGCTTGATAATTAAGATCAGAAGGAAGTATTCCGCTAACTATAAAATTAACGAAATCAGCATACCAGGGGAGTTCAGAAGACTTACCTGCCACCATGGCTGTCGCGTCAGCGATTGCGGCAGCAAAGAGCTGCTCATCTGGGAAGGTCTCCAATATGTTTGTCTCATCTATTGGTAGACTCTGTCCCTTCTCCAACCTTGACAAGTGATCTGCCACCTGATTTTCTGTCCCTTTTTTGTCCTTGATTTCAAGGTCGAATTCTTGCAGTAGCAAGATCCATCTTATCAATCGAGGCTTTGCATCCTTTTTCGCAAACAGGTACTTCAGGGCAGAATGGTCTGTGTGCACTATAACCTTCGTTCCAAGTATGTAAGAACGAAACTTGTCAATGGAGAACACCACAGCTAATAACTCCTTTTCTGTGGTGGTGTAGTTCACTTGGGCGTCATTCAGTGTCTTGCTGGCATAATATATGACATGAAATAACTTGTCTCTCCGCTGCCCAAGTGCTGCCCCGACAGCATAGTCACTAGCATCACACATAATCTCAAATGGCTGTGTCCAATCTGGTGGCTGTACTATGGGGGCTGTTACTAGTTTTTTCTTCAGAACCTTGAATGCTTAAGTACATTCATCATTAAAGTCAAAGGGTCGGTTCTGTTCCAAAAGATGGCATAGGGGCTTGGTGATTTTTGAGAAATTCGCAATAAATCTCCGATAGAAACCAACATGTCCCAAAAAACTTCTAATACCCTTGACTGTGGTCGGCGGCGGCAGCTTTTCAATCACTTCAATCTTAGCCCTGTCGACTTCTATCCCACGGTAGCTAATCTTATGGCCAAGGACTATCCCTTCATCCACCATAAAGTGGCATTTTTCCCAATTCAAAACTAGATTTGCTTTTTCACATCTTTCAAGTACCTTTTGTAGATTGCCTAGGCAGCTCTCAAAATCGTCCCCGAATACTGAAAAATCATCCATAAATATCTCAAGGAAGTCCTCTACCATATCGGAGAATATGGCCATCATGCACCTTTGGAAGGTGGCGGGTGCATTGCATAATCCAAACGGCATTCTCCTAAAAGCATAAGTTCCATATGGGCATGTGAAGGTCGTCTTTTCTTGATCTTCCGGTGCGATAGCAATTTGGTTGTAACCTGAATAACCATCAAGAAAACAATAGTAAGGTTTACCCTCTAATCTATCAAGCATTTGATCAATAAAGGGTAAAGGAAAGTGGTCTTTTCGGGTAGCTTTGTTAAGCTTCCGATAATCCATACAAACCCTCCAACCGGTCACAGTCCTGGTTGGGATTAACTCGTTGTTTTCATTGGTCACCACGGTCATTCCTCCTTTCTTGGGAACGCATTGCACCGGGCTCACCCATTTGCTGTCAGAGATGGCGTAAATAATACCAGCATCTAACCATTTGATTATCTCTTTACGGACCACCTCTTTCATCGCATGGTTTAGCCGCCTTTGAGCATCTATAGTCGGCTTATGATCTTCCTCTAAAAGGATTTTGTGCATGCATAACGCCAGACTAATGCCTTGAATATCAGCTATCGTCCATCCAATTGCCTTCTTGTGCTGCCGCAGCATGCCTACTAGCTGTCGTTCCTGTTCCTGTGGCAACTTAGAAGAGATGATTACGAGCAACGTATCATTTGAACCAAGAAAAGCATATTTTAGCTGCCCTGGCAGGGGCTTTAGTTCTAAGGTATGTGGTTCAACAGTAGATGGCTTTTGGATTAAATGGTTATCTGAAGTATATTTTAAAGGTTCGAATAACTTACCTGGACGATTGCCTAACCAGTTTGCCTCCTCCTGATCTTCAGTATCAGATGTATCGGATTCAGAGGAGTTGCTGTCGTCGGTGCTGTCGTCAGTGCTGTCGTGACAGCCCTGTAGGTGGCTGCCGCGGTAGTGCCCGATTTTTATGTCGTGACAGCCCGACCAGATGCAGGGTTGATCAAGGATAACTTCAGTGATAGCCTTGCATTCCTCGTTTGCATCAGCATGCTTCATTGCTTGGAGAACATTCAACTTAATCTCTTGGTCGTTTACTCTCATGGTGAGTTCCCCTTTTTCCACATCAATCAGTGATCTTCCCGTGGCTAAGAAGGGTCGCCCAAGGATGATTGGTGCGTTTTCGTCTGCTTCACAATCTAAAACAAGAAAGTCAGCAGGAAAAATAAATTTATCCACTCTTACCAGAATATCTTCGATTTTTCCTTCTGGATGAACGTAAGAGCGGTCTGCAAGCTGCAGGATTACTGTCGTGGGCCGCGCCTTTCCAATACCTAATTTCTGAAAAACAGATTTTGGCATTAAATTAATACTAGCACCAAGATCACAAAGTGCCTTACCCACGTATTTATCTCCGATTACACAAGGTATGATGAAGCTCCCCGGATCCTTCTTTTTTTGGGGTGGCTGCCGATGAAGAATACTCATGCAACCATCTGCCATCCTTACCGTTTCAAATTCCCCCAGTTTATATTTCTTTGACATGACATCCTTGAGAAATTTGGCGTAACCGGGCATCTCCCTAACGGAATCTAACAGCGGAATATTAATATGAACCTGCTTGAAAATATCATAAATCTTTTTAAGTTGAGATTCTTGCTTAGCTTGCTGTATCCGTTGAGGAAAAGAAGGTGGGGGACGATAATCAGCAATACGTCCTTCCCACTGCATACGAATCTGAGGGGGTTTGGGTTCATCATTTTTCTCCTCTGTCGCTTCTGCTGTCGTGACAGGCTCATCGGCAGTAGTCTGTTTGTTACCTGTCGTGGCAGCTTCCTCAGCAGGTCCATCCAAGGCTGGTTCCTTTACTGTTTCAGCTTCCTTTTCCGGCCCTGGTAGTTTCTTCCCACTCCTAGTAGTTATGGCCTTACATTGCTCATGTGTGGGCTGCCTAGCATTTTCAGTATTACTAGGGAATCCTCCAGTCTGCCTCGGCTTAATATGTTGGGAAACCTGACCCATTTGTGTCTCCAAAGATTTCAGAGTGGCTTCATGATTCTTCATCCGCATCTCTGTTTTATCCATGAATGTCTCTGTTTTCTTGACAAACTGATTCATATTCTCAATATAAGTACATGTCTGAGACATAAAAGTGGCCAGAGTCTGTTCCAGTATACTGCTCGTGGCAGCTGGTGGCTGCTGTTGCTGCTGCGGCGGCAGTTGCTGTCGCGTCAGCAATCTAGGTCCTCCCTGATTCTGATTGTGTGCTTGGGGATTCAGGGCATTGTTAGGATTGCTCCAAGAAAATTTAGGATCCTTCCTCCAATTGGGATTATAGTTGTTGGAGTTGTAGTTCGGCTTGTTGTAATTTCCAACATATTTTCTCTCTTCTAACTGTATTGGACATTCCTCCGAACTATGATTTCCCTCACAAATGTCACATACCTCCTCGACAGCAAATCCCTGTTGTGCATCCTCGTTCAAGAGCTTTTTCATTGCCTTAGTAAGGTATGCCACCTGTGATTTCAACGTGCTGTCGGCCTCATAGTCCTTGACAGCTAGTACCCGTTTACCCCCTCTTCTTGCTGTCAGAAACTGCTCCTCATTCTTAGCCAGATTTTTCAAAACTTGCATTGCCTTGTCTGGATCTTTATCCAATAATAGTCCATTTGCTGCTGAATCAATTCGAATATGAGTTTGTAAGTTGGCAGCATTGTAAAACTTTGTTACCTGATTCCAGACGGGGAATCCATGCATTGGGCAGTTCCGTAGAAGAGTAGTAAATCTGTCCCAGGCTTCGTGCATCGGCTCGTCATCTTCCTGTTGAAAAGTAGCAATTTCATTACGTAATCGCTCAGATAAATGCGAAGGATTAAAACGAGATAAAAATTCACGAGATAAATCTGCCCAAGTTCTAATTGAACCCGGCGTAAGTTTATTCCACCAAGTTTTTGCTCTGTCCCTCAATGAATGGGGGAATAACCGAAGCCTCAGTATCTCCGGATTAACTCCTGGTAGTCTAAACGAACCACAAATTTCCTGGAACGTTTTGAGATGCTCCCTAGCATCCTCTGTAACAGTACCACTAAACTGCCCGACATTGTTGATCATACTAAACATGACAGGTTTCAGCTCGAAGTTGTCAACATCAATATCCGGCAGCGTGGTTTCCAGCTCTACATGATCGTTCAACATGTAGTCACGACATGACCGTCGTCCGGCGGCGGCAGGGTTACCGGCAGGCGGTATAACATCGCCAGCAGGCGGGTCATCGGCCATCTTTTCTAGCTGTTCTTCAAGGTACTCGTTCCTAGCTAAAAGGTGACGAATTTGTTTCTTGAGATTGAAGGAACGTTCAACTTCCGGATCTAATGGATACTCAGGATCTTCACCTCTTTTAGATCTGCGCATAAACAAGAAAACCTTGTGAAAAGCAAGAGTTGAATGCACCAACGTAAAATAGAAAAAGAAAACAAAAACAAAAACAAAAACAAAAACAAAAACGAAAACGAAAAGTGCAGTAAAAGAAAAGGTAGAGTTATGTTGCCAATCCCCGGCAACGGCGCCAAAAACTTGTTGCGTGTAAAATAGTCTATCGCAATTGTAGTGCAAGTATACACGACGCAAGTAGTAAAGTGATACGAAGTATCGGATATCGTCTCCACAGGGATTGGGCTAATAGCTTCACCTTAATTCACTGCACGAAAGTAAAGAAAATAATTGAGAGTTGTCACGAAAATATTAAAGAAAGCGTAAATAAAAGAGTAGAGATATCAAAATAGAGAGAATGGGCTGGTATTGAATTGCTCAGTAGTGCAGGTATTGCAAAGTTTAGGAAATCCAGTTCTGTCGTCGCGCTTGTCGCTGGCAACACCTGTCGCGGCAGCAGTCCGTTGATCGTCGCGGCAGCAAACACTCAACTCAGTACTTTCAAGTTTGGCAAGAATCCCATATCTGCCTTGGCCTATCCCTAGGTCCAAGTCTATCGATGATCACGTCTTGATGATACCTCCCGGCGTGAATCGAAGGATGAACACCGATGTGTATGAATTCTTCTTTAGCCACTTAACCTCGCCCTATCCCTAGGCACGAGATAGTTCAACTATAAACTAGAGAACTTGCTTTTATTTCTTTCGTATACTTAACTCTCCCGATGCTAAGTAAATAGATAACCTCACAATGCTCTCCCGATGCTCTTGCAAGATATTAATAACCAAAATAAGAGAACTTGAAGTTTATTTTATTGAACTGAAAAGTCCTAAAACAAAACAACCCTTGCAACTACTTTACAAATCAACCCGTGGCCCTAGGGAGGATTTAGAACATGTCGACGGCGGGTAAACGGCTAAGGGTTTTTGGTTTTTGGTTATGGGGTAATCGGCTATCGTATTTCTCTATGTTAAATATATGCCATTATATAAGCTTTGGGCTCAAGTATTCTAAGTTAACAAGGATTACAACTTTAATTAAAAGTATGATTCTAATAAAGACTAAATCTTCAAGGAATCTACTTTCCAGCCGTCCTCCTTGTTTCTTGGGATTTTCTCTCCTTGAACTTTGGGCTTGACATATCTTTTGATCTGGGGCTCGGAAAAATATATGGTTTTCACACGACAGACGAGCAGAATTTTCTCTATCTATCGAGGTCCATTTTGCTTTTTCTCTCCACAGAACTGCTGTCACCATGCTGTCACGGCGGCACCATGGCAGCATCGTCCTCTTTGTCTGCTTGTCCAGTTCAGCTCTTCTGCTTCTCTGCCCAGCGCCTGCCTTCTCCGTCAGCTATGGCGGATACCTGCAAAAACAACCATTTTTAGTAGAATCTGTGCCTTTAATATATTTGTGATGTTTTGCTGTAAACTGACCTAAATGTAATGAATAATGCTTGAATGCAGCAGAAATATGGGTTAAAAAGGGTGTAAATAATAGAACTTTTACACACTCAACAAGACTCAACCTTTAACCTTCATGCTTATTCGGATGCGGATTATGAGAGTTGTAAAATAGATAGGAAAAGTACTTCCGGCACATGCCAATTCCTAGGTAGTATGCTCATATCTTGGTTCTCTAAGAAACAAAATAGTGTAGCTCTATCTACCACCGAAGTTGAGTACATATCTTTAGGGAGTTGTTGTGCTCAAGTCCTTTGGATGAAGCAACAACTCTTAGATTATGGAGTTAAAGTTGAAACCATACGCCTTAAGTGTGATAACACTAGTGCAATTTGTCTAACCAAAAATCCCATCCAACACTCTAGAACTAAACACATAGAGATAAGACATCATTTCATTAGAGATTGTGTCCTTAAACAAGATGTTGTTATAGAGTATGTTGACACCTTGAACCAACTAGCGGACATTTTTACCAAACCTCTAGACAAAGAGCGTTTTGGTCCCTTAGAAGAGAGTTAGGTCTAACTAGCCCATCTTGACCCTTTAGAACTCTTTTGAGGTTAAAATTTGCTTGATCTTGTGAAAATGCATGTTTGTGTTTAGTTAATATTAATAGAAACCATGCTTGTAGCTAGGGGAGTATGCTTCTATTAGAACATGCTTTGATCTGCTCATACATCATTTTCATACATTTAAGAGATGTTAAAGTCGAGCCTTTGGTTGTTCTAAAGACCAAAAATGCATTTCTGGGCATAAGGTATCGATACGGCCTTATGCATATCAATACGAGTACTTCATTAGCTTTCCAGATTGCATCTTCTCTCTTACGGGTATCGATACGGTTAAATTCGTTTCGATACGAGTTGTGAGCGTTTCGATACGAATGTCATCCGTTTCGATACGGTTCCTTAATACGTGGTTCTAAAGAATTACCTTTGTACCCCCGTATCAATACACCCTTTAGGCGTATCGATACGCGATCGCACAAACAACTATTTATTGACATTAAAAGAGTTTCACTTTTACCAAAGCTTCTATTTCAAAACCCTAGCCAATTTCCTCTATAAAAAACCTATCAATCCCTCATATTTTCACCACAAAACTTAAAATCTCTTGAGGGTTTTTCAAAATCAAGCCAAGTCTTACGGCTCTCCATCAATTCGGTGCAAAATCTTCATCCATTCATCCCTATCTCAATATCAAGGTATAAAAACCTCTTTTTCTTTCTATTTTCTTTATGATTTTCATTTTTAAATCTTTTTGTTTTGTTTTTGTTCTTTCAAAAGATTTTATCAAACTTTTTTGTTTTGTTTTGCCTTTCAAATTTTTTTTTACCTTGATTATTGATTTATCCATGGGTTGAATGAGAAAAATAATGCATACACATTGTTTTGATCAATTTCTCTAGACTATGGCACCTAAAAAGAGAGCGTGTACTATAAGCGAAGTTGGTGAAGGATCGAATCCCGACGATAGCACTCGTCCGAATTTGACTCTTATCTATCAAAGGTGCTTTAAGACTCCCGGCGAACTCAACTACTTTCGATCGTTTCAAAATTACAAAATTCGACCGGAGAGGGTAATCTCTATTCCTTTTCTCAACTCGGGGCGTTTTAAGTTTGTCTATCTACCTTTGCTCCACGAATGGAAATTTATGGATTTTCTTCAAATCCCTGGGTTTTTTCTTTCGAAATTTGGTTTTGATCTTTTATGTCAATGCTAAGTGTGTTGCCTATGCCTCGGGTAATGTCATTGTCGTTAACTCTTATCTCATGGGCAAAAAAGATTACCGTTGATGTTCAATCTCTTTGTGATGTTTTTAAGTTTGAGGATGAGGGTATCGAAGATGAAAATTCTCTTGGACATGTTTTGCGGGGTTCCGTGACCGTTCTAAATGCTCAAGACCGTATCCTACACTTGATGACCACTTGGTGGTTCAGGCCTTCGGGAGGAAAATACTCAACCATTCCCCAAGTTGATGACTTTTGAATTCGGTGCTTTAGCCAGAGAAACCAGCCTAACCTTGCTCGCATCATGTTTGCGGAGATTGTCTTTCTCGTGCAACATTGTCACACATCTCTTGTCACTTCATTCACCTATGGCACCACTTTGAGCTATTTCTTTACTAAGAAGGAGATTGATTGTTCTCATGATTATCTAACGAGTCTCACCGATCCTATTGATGAAAGGTCTCTTTCTCGGGGCAAGTTCCACTACTTCAATGGTAATTGGCTTCGCTTTTCTGAGCTTCCTAGTGATGTCATTCCCGAAGAGATTGCAAATCCTACTGTGGCTGCTCAAGCACCTCCTCCTCCATCCATGGATTCTCTCATGACCTACCTCAATGAACAACTCACGGGCTTACGCATAGGAATTGCTTCTATGGATCAAGTCATGAATTCGGGGTTTGCCGCCATTGATACACGCTTCACTTGCTTAGAAGATCGCAAGACTAATGTGGAGAAGCGTATCTCATCTATTGAGGCCAAACACAATTCGATGAATATCTCTCTTACAGCTTTCCATGATGAGTGGCGTCAATCAAGGAGGAACGATGATGCCAACGAAGATAAAGATAATGAAGATGGTGATGGAGACTAGTAGTAGATTGTCTTTGCATCTCATTCATGTCATATTAGGATTTATTTTCATGCACTTTGAATTATGTTCTTAGGATTAAGTTTACCATTTAAAACATATGCTTTGATTTTTTTTTGGATTTAAATTTGATGTTTCTTTATTTATGAACTTTATGATTATCTATCCAATGTTGCTTGGTTTATTGTTATGCCTTTATATCATATGTCTCTTATTTTTGATCTAACAAAAAGGGGGAGAGGGAGTTCACAAGCTCACTTAAAACCTAAACTTAAAATTTACCTAGCTAACATTAAGGGGAGTTGTTTTACAAAGTTTTTCAAAAGACTTAAAAATTTTAAGCTTTGGTTTTGTTATATAAAAAAGGGGGAGATTGTAAAACCTATGCTTGATTTTGATATAACAAAGTGTTTTAAGGACCAATTTGTAAAACTTGAAATAAAATTTTAAGTCCCCTAAAAGATTTCAAATCAACAAGGCTTTGCTCTAGTTTGAAAAACTCAAACTCCAAAATATTTTAGAAGTGTTCCAAGGCCAAATTGCTCAAAAATGTTAATGCGTATCGATACGCTTCTTACCGTATCGATACCTTTTTTTACAAACTTGGCTACTGGATAAAATCGTTTCGATACGCCCCTAATCATATCGAAACATGGTATCAAAATAGATTCCATCTGTATCGCTACGCTCTCTTTATAAAATCAGAAGGAGTTTGAATGGTGTACCGATATGGTCTCACCCGTATCGATACGGTTTAAAAGAAAAATTTAAATTCGAAGCCTTAAATATTTTGACTGTTGTTTGTCAGTTGGTAGGTAACCAATTTTTAAAGAGGTGGTTAATGAGTATCGATACACACTTACCCGTATCGATATGAATTCCTCTAGTGAGCTTTGTAGGAAAAATTACATCGATACGGTCTTACCCGTATCGAAACGATTCCCTAACACGTACTGATACGCCTACACACGTATCGATACACATCTCTTGTAATTGTGCAACGTTTCTTTCTTTTTTTGAGACAAGTATCGAGACGCCTCCTCGAGTACTAATACGGTAGGCTGCAGAAGTGCATTTATGGTGGTAAGAGAGGGTTCCAACGGCTATAATCAATTCCCTAACCACCCAAACTGCTAGAATTAATGGAGAAGGTATAAAAACAAGTCATTTGAAGACCAACAACAACTATTGCATCCAAGAGAAACATCTATACAAAAAATCCAAGCTCAAGTGCCAAAATTCTTATTCTTGTAAAATCCCAAATTGTTCTTGATGTAATTCATATCTTGTATTTCAATTTAGGTTGAGTGCTTGTATTAAAAGGGGCAAACTTGTATTATGAGATATCCTACTTGCCTTCAAATTCTTCTTTGTAACCAGGTGAGGGTTTGGTTAATTTTGGGTAGAAAATTGACCGGTTTTGTAAAGGTTTCCTTCTAAGCCTAGAAATGGGGAAGATCAATTTCTGAATTGTTGGAAAATCCTTAGTGAGAGCTAAGGTAGTGGATATAGAGTTCATTTGGAACTTGAACCACTATAATTTCCTTGTTCTTCATTTTTATTCATACCACTTCTCCTACAAAATTTTAAAAACCTAATTCACCCCCTTGGCTTTGATCAATCCCTTGATCCACTCAACAATTCTTCCTTTAGCCTTCATGCTTATTCGGATGTCGATTATGGGGGATGTAAGATAGATAGGAAAAGTACCTCCGGAACATTACAATTTTTAGGTAGTATGCTCGTATCTTGGTTCTCTAAGAAACAAAATAGCGTAGCCTTATCTACCACCGAAGCGGATTACATATCCTTAGCGAGTTGTTGTGCTCAAGTCCTTTGGATGAAGCAACAACTCTTAGATTATGGTGTTCAAGTAGTTGTAATACCTTTTAGGTGTTACAACACTAGTGCCATTTGTCTCACTAAGAATCTCATCCAACACTCTAGAACCAAACATATAGAAATTAGACATCATTTCATTAGAGACCATGTTTTGAAGAATGATGTTGTTCTAGAATATGTTGATACCTTGAACCAATTAGCGAATA
This sequence comes from Hibiscus trionum, assembly GCA_030270665.1. Lineage (NCBI taxonomy): Eukaryota > Viridiplantae > Streptophyta > Magnoliopsida > Malvales > Malvaceae > Hibiscus > Hibiscus trionum. The sequence continues at coordinate 12,545,120 of BSYR01000024.1, read as the reverse complement.
TATTTACCAAATCTTTAGATAAAGAGCGTTTTTGGACCCTTAGGATAGAGTTAGGTTTAACTAGCCTTTCTTGACCCTTTTAGGTCCAAAATGGCAAACATTTTGCTTGAAATTGGTTGCTATTCATGCTTATGTTAATTTGTATCATTTTGCTTCTATACATGTTGCCAAGGGGAGTATGCATAAATTTTAGCCATTAAATCTTGCTCATATATCATTCACGTGCATTTAGGCTCGATCTAAGTTGGCTCTTTGGACATGAAACTGCCCAAACAACACTTTCTAGTAAGGGTGTATCGAAACAGCTAAATCTATTTCGATACAATCTTAATTTAAGATGATTCCAGTAGTGAATCGTATCAAAACGAGCTCTTCGCGTTTTGATACGGGTTCGTGGTGTTGTTCCAAAATAGGGTCAACCTGTATCGAAACGAGTCTGGTACCAAAACGGCTCGATAATGTTTTGAAACGGGTGTTCCGATACGCCAAGTGGCGTGTTGAAACACGATCGCGCAGATTGCTTTAAATAGGTATCAAACTTTAATTAAAACACCAACTCTTTTTCTATCAAACCCTACCCGCAAAACCCCTATAAAAACCCTTCAAATCACTTGATTTTTTACATCAAAACCTAAAATTTTTTTAGGGTTTTCAATCTACATATAAAGGCTAGAGCTTTGCAAGCAATTTGGTACATCAATCATCCCTCATTCATCCTTATCCCATATCAAGGTATAAAACCTTTTTCTTTTTATTTTCAATTTTCGTTTCAATTTATAGGTTGTTTTTAATTCCTTTTTGTATAAAACACATACATATAGTATAGTTTTTCAAGTTTTTGCAAAAAAAAAAATCAAAATATGAATTTTTTATTCGAATATAAATTTATACAGTATAATTTTTCAATCTCTTTTTTAAAATTCTTTTCACCAAAAATTCTTTTTATGTTTATATATATTTTTAAAACTATATTGTGTAGTTTTTATTAATACCTTGATTATAAGATTGTATATTGGATTGAATTTGGTTGATTTACGCATACATATGTTTTTGTCTTAATTTCATTCTAGATTTCAAACATGACTTCTAGGAAAAGAGTTAAAACCAATGAGGTTGGTGGGAGCTCCAACGTTGATGACGATTCTACTCATCCAAATCTTAATTTGCTATACCAAAAGTCTCTTCGCAACAAAGATGCCTACACCAATTTTAAGCTATTCCAAGATCATGTTATTCGACGTGAGCATATCGTTTCTCTTCCCTTTTTGGATTCCGAGCGTTTTCAATTTCGCTATCTTGATCTATTAAGGCATTGGAATTTTATGACTTTTTTTAGCTTATATGGTACCTTGTACCGTAACAGGATGCTTCTATTTTATGCCAATGCTCGTTGCATCTCCAATGTCGGTCAAGTGGTTGCTATTGAGTCCTATCTCATGGGAAAGAAGTTTAGGGTTGATCTAGAAGTTTTGGTTAATGTGTTCAGGTTTGAAGATGAGGGAATCTCGGAAGAGAACTCATTGGGGCATACCCTTGGTGGCTCCATCACAGTTCTTGATGCTCATGATCGCATCCTACATCTCATGATCTCGTGGTGGTTTCGCCCTTCCGGAGGCAAGTTTTCTCACATTAGGCAAGTTGATGATTTTTGGATTCGGTGCTTTCGTGAGAGACAACAACCGAATCTCTGTCAAATCATGTTTGTCGAGATGGTGTACCTTGTCCAAAATCGCAACTTTGATCTTGTCACATCATTCACCTATGGCATGGCTTTGAGCTACTTGTTCTCAAAGTTTGGAATTTGATTGCTCGCTTGATTACCCGGAACCTCTCAAAGATCCCATCAATGAGGGCTCACTTCTTCGGAGAAAATTTCATTATATTGATAGAGATTGGACTCGTGTTGAGAATCCTCCACTCGTTGCTGCCCCCGAACCTCCACCGCAAGTTGCTCCACAAAACAATGAAGCCCTCATGACATTCATTATCGAGCAATTTAACGACATGCACACTCACATGGACTCCAGCTTTGCTACTATTGATACTCGTCTCACTACCATGGAGGGACGTATCCAAAATGTTGAGAATCGCCTCACCTCGGTTAAAACTCAACAAACTTCTATGGACATGTCCTTTACCGATTTCTATGGCGAATGGAGACAATTACGTAAGAGCAATGCCAATGATGAAGATGACGAAGATGATGAGTCTTAGATCATTGCATTCCATTGCATCTCATCTAGCTTAGGATTTCCCTATTTTTATGCACCTATTTATGTTTTTATTTTAAGACCTAGCTTAAAAATAGGGAATTTACTTAAAAATTTAGGGGGAATTTACTTAAAAATTTACTTTGGTATTGTTATATCAAAAAAGAGGGAGATTGTAAAACTAATATTTGATTTTGATATAACAAGTAATTCAAGGACTTATTTGCAAAGTAAATAAAATTTTTAAGTAATCAAAATACTAAATTTTGACAAATACAATTTATACTTAAAATGTTTTCAAGACAAAACTTAAACCCCATAAATTTTTCTAAGTGTTTCAAAGCCAAAATATACAAAATCGCCCAGGCATTTCGAAACACCCTCAAAGTGTTTTGATACGTTTTGCCACTGGAGACATCTGTTTCGAAACGGATCATACCCGTTTCGATACGGCCTTCATCTGGGCTTTTGATTTTTTAGTATCGTTTTAAAACGGCTCACACCCGTTTTGATACAGGGGTTAAGTAATTTTAAAATTGGGCATTAAATGAACTAGCCGTTACTTGTCAATTGATTTTTAAAGTTTGGTTAAGTGTTTTGATACACCCCTAAGCTGTTTCAAAACACCAGTTTACAGTTTCAAAAACGTTTCGATACAAATCTTATCCGTTTCGATACGACCTTCTTTTTGCCTTTACTGTTTCGATACGACCTATAACCATTTCGATACGGGCCCATTTTACACATAACGACTCTTTCTTTTTTGAGTGTCCGTTTCGATACAGGGGTGTAGGGCGTGTAGGTGTTCCCTTTTTTGTGGGAGCGCAAGTGCACACTCTTGTCAAGTTATATTATAAAAGATATAGTCTCCACGGAGATTGGAATAGCTCCTATGAATGGTTTCCTGCACAAAGATTTAATAAATGCGCCATTAAATCTCAAGATGTGGAAATATAAAAACACAAATAAAGATAAAAATAGTGATGATAAGGAGTGATTGGGCGATAAGCTGGGTAAGACAAGTGCAGCTTAGTAGCTTGTGGACTACATTGCAAAGTCTTGAGTATGTTTTGCGCTGCCATGAATTGATGCCTCGGCGGGTAAGGTGGGCAGCAAACTACAACCTTGTCATACGATCGCAGCAGGTCACTGCCAAAGCAGGGGTGTGTACTGCCTCAGCAGGTGGAACGGAAAGACGTCCTGGCGGCAAGTCTGGCAGACATTCCAAGTTCAGCAGGATAGTCGACAGTGATCCCTCCTGTTTCTAGGTTAGGATGCTTGAGATTGCTTAACTTGAGGACTAGTGTGGAACCAAATTAGACAACTCGGTTGGTAATCCCTTTTAGCCACTAAAACTTGTGGACTGGTGTGGAACCAAGTTAGTCACGCCTTTGTGAGTTGTGGTCGTGCTTAACCCTTTCGTGAGCCTTGTACTTTCGTGCCAGACAAATGGATTTTCTCTTCAATTGATTGGTGTGGACTAATTGAACGAACAAGAAGCATAGATTAAGCAAACTCAGAACTTTATTGAAAACAACTCAAAACTATACAATTCTTTCCCAAATTACTTTACATACATGCGCGTAAACCCTAAGAGAGTTGGGCCGTGACCCCAAACACTCCAACCTATCTAGCTAACCCCTCATTCTCATCGGCAGAAGCCATTGATGCCATGATCCCTCTACGAGATATATGCCTTTATGCCCCTATACCCTTACATACATTGGGTATATATAGGGCTCTTGACCTAAGTTGAGTCCTTCTTGAAGTAGGAGTTCTAAAAGTAAATTACATTAAATATAGACTCCTTTATGCTTTAAATACAGACTCTTTGGACGTTGCCTTCTTCAGCAAGTAAGGATAAGTTCTCCTACTTATCGATCTTGAATTAACTCTACTGGCCGCTACAGGCTTTAGGAAGTTGCAAGATTGGGCTCATTGGGCTTAGGAAATTGTCCTCTTGAAATCGCAACCCATCTTGGCTAAGTCAGTGTAACTCCTGCCCGGGCGGCTCTTGGCGGCAATGCTACTTCGGTAGTGTCCTTGGCGGCAACTTGAGCTGCTTCAGTACAGCTTCTTTGGTTCCAGCTTTCTTGTCTTCTCATGTCCTTTCCTCTCCTCTCCTAGCTATAGCCCCTGAAAATATAAACTAAACCAGTAACTTTTCTTCATCAATCATAAAATATTCAATAAAAGTATGGTACAAGAGAAGATGTTGTTATAATGCATGCAATGCACCTAAATATTCCTAAATGAGCTCAAGAATAGCAATAATAAGAGCAGGAATGTGTACAAAATATAGGACTCATGGACACTCTACACACCCCCAAACTCGAACTATTGCTTGTCCTCAAGCAATGCAACCTAACTAGTAAAACAGCCCTTAGCACAAAATTAATAGAAGCTTTTCAACTTGATTTCTTGCCTCAAGGCCGTGGCACCTATATAATGTTAGTGATAGGGAATAACATGAAATAACTCAGATTAATTTTTCTTAATGCCAGTGTAGTGTGTGCAGGTTTGTGTTCATGTTAAACATGCTGAAGTTACCAAGTTAAAAAAGTATGCCTATAATAATTAAGTTACTGAAAAAGATACGAGTTGTTGCCTTGGCAGCACAATTGGGCACTTTTGTTTCCTATTTCTGATCATGGCTTTAAGGGCTTCAGCTCATCACAACTATTCTCCGGGTTTGAAGCTAAGGTAGGTGCACTCTACAAACTCTGAACCCTTTGAATAGAGTCATCCCGTGAAGACTTTCATTCACTCTTGCTAATTTGTCCGTCACTTGGTTTAGATTCATGGACTTAGATAGCAGCGAAGTGTCTTTGCTCATGATCCTTCCTAGAGCCTGTTTCGGGCACCTCTAGAGTTTTTATTCTTCCTGCCTAAAGCTTGTTTCGGGCACTTCTAGGTTTTTATTCTTTCTGCCTAGAGTCTGTTTCGGGCACCTCTAGGTTTTTTCATCATTTTTGTTGTGCCGCCCTGTGCTGTCGTGGCGGCAAACCTGTATTCAATCAAGAAACTTTTATTAAGTAAGGCAGGAAATGTTAAACTCAAAACTCAAGCAAAAATTTAGCTTTTAACAGACAAGTGTAAGGATAATTGGCAAAAAGAAAATTTTCTAAGTGTTTTCATGCGTCTTCCCAAAGTTAGATTAAAATTTTTAGAATGGTGCGAAGATAAGTGTAACGCCCGTGTTTTGGGCCTAGGAGTTAACCGGGTTTATGGTTCGAGTCAATAAAATTTAAATTAAAACAATTCAACCTAATTTGTGATGTAAATGAGCTTTAATAAGAGGGGAGGGACCTACATTGCGATTTTACCCAAGAGTTTTGAAAAAGGAAGACAACTTTTAAAGTTGTCATCTTCTCCCCCTTTCCCCTCTATTCCCACGTGAAAAACAAAACCCCTCTCCAAAACTCTCTCAAATATTCAAGTTACTATTCCATTCGATTTCAACTTCGTTTCAAGGTGTTTTTGAAAGGTAAACATGTTTTCTTACTCTCCTCTTTATCCTCTATCTACCTATGGTCTTAAATTTTAAAGTTATGGAGTTTTGAAAATTAAGGTTTGTTTTAAAGGTTGGGTTTTTAAAGGGGTTTTTCATTTTGTTTCACAAAATTGAGTTGGGGCTTTAGTTAATCATGTTAAAAGGTGTAACATATATCAATTTGGTTGAATTTGGATGAAAATCCGTAGTATGGTCTTAGGGCAAATTTTAAGGTATTAAAACTTGGGTTTTTGGGAGGTTTAAGGTTGAAATTGAAGGGCTGTTGGTCTACCTATGTTATGAGGATGTTTTGGGATCATTCGAGAGTCATTTGGAGGTTTAGAATTGGAAATTTCAGCAAGGTTGTTGGGGAGCACGAAAATTGGCATTTTGGGGATTATGTGGATTGGGAATTTGTGGATTTTGGCTTGTGTTTGTAAAGTAAGTTAATGGTTGGGTCTTAGCATCGAATTGTGAAGTAATGTATGTGTTTTGCTTGGCTAGAAACAAGAGGAGTCGTCGAAGAAGCTTTGGGACCAAATTCGGGTTCGTAGGAGATTTGCTTCGGTTGCTAAGGAAGGGCGGTGAGTGGTTAATGTTTTTAAATCGGTTTTTAAGTTGTTGGTTCAAGCATGTGGACTAGGTTGGGCTTGGTAGACCCACCTAGAGTTAGGATTAGGGTGGTAGCCTAATCCTAAGCTTTAGTTAGAGACCTTGGATGTACTCTTTAACTATTGTATTGCCTCATGATAATTATGTATAATGTGATACACATGTAGGTGAAAGTATGGCTTAATGTATTGATTTTATATGCATGTTGATGACAAATATAATGTGGATATATGATGAGATAATTGTTCGGATGACATACATGTGGTGCTGGTTTGTGAAATGAGGTTATGTTGTGGATTGCATGATTTTGGAGAATCATGGTGAGTACGTGCTAAGTACGGATATTATATTGAAATTGATATTGTACTAGGTTGTGGAATTTGATTTATATTGGCACTAGTATGCTTGGGTACAATGATCGATCATTGGGATGAGTGTGCACACAAATTGAGTCAAAACGAACGTGGCCTTGGTGGCGTTAAGGCACCAAGGAGGAGTACGGTGATGTAATATTCCACCGGAAGCTTTTATATATTTCTACGGGATGATGAGTGGAATCTCATCCGTAGGGCATGTGGTGATGAGTGGAATCCCGCCCATGCAGGTACCGGTGATGAGTGTAATCCCACCGAGGTAATGTTGTTGTTGGAAATGCGTTCCAACGGGTTATCCGCGTATTCGAGTCATAGCTAGGTGCCAATATGAGGTTGTATGTGTGTACCAATATGAGACCATGTGTATATGCTTATATGATACGAAATGTGATGCCCTTTATGAATTCATATATGATGTGGTTAATGCACTGAGTTATGTATCATTGTACGTTGAGCTTATGAGTTGTTGAGCATGGCATAATGTTGATTATATGTTCATGCATCATGGTCATTTTGGCTTTTACGGATCGGAGGTAAGATCATGCATTTCATCATGGAAATTGCTCGTGCTTGGACCATGCATTGTCGAAGGTTTGTTTTATGAGCTTACCCTCACTAAGCTTTTATGCTTACGCTCTCTTTTGTTCGACAATGCAGATCAATAGCTTGTGGGTAGCAAGGGCGAGGAAAGGCCTCCAAGTGTTGCTTTGGTGAGCTCAATGTATGAATTTTAAGTGATAGAATGTAATAGTTAAGCAATGGGATAGGTATTGTTGTTTGAGTTTGGGTGTATGTTGATGTTTTGATTTGGCATTGGTTTGTAAAACATGTTATGCTTTGATGTATGCTTGTGTGTGGTGGCATGTCTATAGACGTTTAGGTTGCCTTGTTATAGTGCAAACCTCTTTATGCTTATCATGTGCCTTTTTAAGGCCTTCGAGCACCATGTATGACCTTAAATGTTGAAATGCCTTTTGTTGGAATGCTATGCTTGAAAGCTTATGTTGCTTGTATGGTTTGTGTATCATCTAGTGTTGGATTGTGCCTTTAATTTCATGTTAAAGCATGCTTTTATGTTTGATTTGCCTTAAGATTGATGTTAGTGTGTTGGTTGGGGTTTTAAAGGGATTTAAGGGCCTCCTTGTGCCTTAAATCAGCTCAAACCTGCAAGTTCGTAGCAGGGGTATCGATACGGTTGGTACGGTATCGATACCACCTTCTTGTTTCAGGCCTCGTGTATCGATACACTTGAGGGGTGTATCGATACCATTTTGGTCACTGGAGCTACTGTCCATTTCGGTATCGATATTGGCCTCTGGTGTATTGATACCGTCATCTTAGCGTTGACCGTGGGAAGTCAACCGTTGGGGAGGGTATCGATACACTCCTTGGGTGTATCGATACGATCTCTACGGGTTGACTTTGACCAGTTGACCTAGTCAAGGGGGTATCGATACACCCCTGAAGGGTATCGATACCGCCTGTAGTTAAAGCTTAAACCTAGTCAAGGGGTATCGATACACCCCTTAAGGGTATTGATACCGCCTGTAGTTAAAGCTTAAAATTGGTCTGTAAGATGTTGGGCTGAGTTCGTTTGTTTGCCTCGTGAATGTTGTTCCGCTGTATGATCACATAGGATTAAATACTCATCTAGACAAGATTTAAAATGAAAAAAATATAGGGTTGCTAACCGAGGGGGAATTCCCTAGGGAGTTTTCACTCGGTTTTCCCCGTGTAGCTTACTCGGACCGGTCATCCGGCCAGACCGGGACGAGGGGGTTACATTTGTTGGTATCAGAGCCTAAGGTTACCGAGACCTTTGGCAGGTAAGTGAGGTAAGTTAAGTTCTTGCATTGAAATTGCACGGTGTTTGCTTGCCATATAAGCATTTTGCTTGTTATCCGCGAATGCTGTGATGTATGATTGCTTGATTGAGAATATATGTTGTTTGATTGTACGCATGTGTTTGCTTGTTTAGCAAGTAAGCCTTGTTATATGCTTGTTTGAGCATGTATGTGTGTTGAGTTGTTTGAAACATGTTTAGTAGAGTCTCATTGCTACTATTACATCGGAAAAGAGATTTTAAGTGAGGAAATCATACTTGAGCCACTTGGAAGCCTTGCCTTGCTAACCCAATCTTGTATGTTTTACTGTTGATGTTGTTGTTGATTTAATTGCTTTTCGGTAAGTAGAAGTTGTAGTTTCTGAAAAGGTGGACGATGTAGAGGGAGTCCATCACCTTAGTTAGGGAGGTATGGTTGTACCGGAATTGAGGTACAATTTGTCCGTTTGAGACGGTGTGTATGTGGGTTGATTCCTGTGGATGAGGGACGATGTGATCAATACTGGCATCAGTTGGTAAGAAGAAGTAAAGGCATATGAGTGGGAGTTAGAGTGGTGTCGATGTTTTAGCAGATAAGCCCTTGGTACAGTGTTAAGTTGCTTCCTCCAGTTGATTCTAAATCCGTGCTTTCGTATATCGTTAGCAAGTATGCAAGTTTGAATATGCCCGGTGAAGTGTTAGAGGTAGGTGTGAGTACCTTGGTTCTTTTAGCAAGATCAAGGTAGGGGTCTCGCGTGAGTAATCTGAAATTCAGAAGTGTTAGTTGGTGACCGTTGGGGGTTCGGCCTATGATTTTAATGCAAGACAGTCGGTCAGTGTCCGAGAATGGGAGCTAGTTTGTGTAACTGGGTCAGTGTACGTTGAGTTGTCTTCCAGCAAGCGGAAGAGATGAAGTCACTTCCGATGTAGTTGAGCCGAGAAGGGAGTCTCGAGCCTTGACTCCAGATTGTTTGCTAGGGGTAGAACAAGTCCAGCATGACTGTTTGTGTGTGTGATCAGAATTGAATCTTGAAGTTACGAGATGCTCTAAGAACAGTTTAGAAGAGTCAGATTTTGTTGAAGAACCAGTCTGAAGACAAGAGGACCGAAAACTATCAGTTGTGTACATGTGAAGTTGCAATTTCTGCGGATACCTCCTTTCGTGTGAGCATGTAAGAAATTAGATATCTTTGTTGAGACCTTAGATGTAGGGACACATGTGACTAGCCTTTTGGGAGATAGTAGTGATCAGAAAGATGTACAGAAGATGTTTGTTGGTGGTTCAGAGTTACTAGTTTCTAGTAGATGTGAAGTGATTATCTTCCTACGGTTTTGATGTACCTTTTTGACATGGTTTGGCTTGTAGAGCACAAAGCTAGGATATACGTTGAGACAAAGAGAGAGTTGCCTTGGAGTTGCAGATTTCTGTGTGACTGTAGTAGTAGGTGAGGAGGTGAACTTCTTGTCGAATGTTGACCCAGCTTTGGAGGTCGAAGATTGATTGAGTTTAGTTGGCAAGCTTGCTTAGAAATTGTGATGGATTTGATTTTGAATGAAGATTAAACCACAAAATGTTAGAATAGTTGTGTTTTCTTTACCTAGAAGTGTTTGGAAGAATTGCCGGTTTACCTCTTGTTAGAGGAGAAGAGTTTGTTATTGAGACCGTTTTCGAGGTTGCTTCTGTTTTGTTTGTTCTGTAACTTATGAATTCCGGAAGAATTGAGAATGTTGAAGAATTAACTTCGAGACTTGTTAGACCTTAGATTCATTAGGCCTAGTGCATCATCTCAGAGTTCTACAGTGTAATTTGTGAAGAAGAAAGAGTGACAGTACGAGATTGTGTTCAGATTACATACAATCGAAACAAGTGACAGTGAATGATTAGTATCCGTTTCCGAGTGTCAGTGATTTGTTGGTCAGTTAGTGTGTGCTTCAGTCTATTTGAAGATTAGTTTGAGATCCGTTTACTACAAGTTGAAAGTGAGAAAAGTTAAAGTACCGAAGACAGCTTTAGGGGCAAGATGTGATCACCTTGAGCTCTGAGCTATGCCGTTTTGGTTGACTAGTGTATTAGTTACCTTCATAGAGATGTTGAGCAGAATATTTTCCTGAGTTTCTTGATCAGTTGTAGTAGCTCTTCTAGATGTCACGTGAGTATATTCAAGTGCCGAGGAAGATCATGACAAGCTTTGAAGTTGGTGTGGTAGATTCTATTAGAGAATTAATTACATACCAAGTTGTGCAACGTGAACTTCGAGTTAACAAAGATGTTCTCTTAGGACATGTAAATTAGCCGAGTGTATTAGAACAAATCTTGAACAGACAGAGGAAGATGTGAGTTAGAGGAAATTGAAGACTGTGACGGGAACCTATGGTTCTAAGTCTAGTAGTGTTACTACCGGAAGTTTGTAAATAGCCGTTCGAAGATAGCTGCCCTTTTGTCAGATTGCTACAGAAGAATGTTCAGTTGTGAGGTTAGATGCGAGGCATTGAACCCTTGAGAAACCGAAAGAAACTTTGAAGAGAGCTTCGACCTTGATCCAGCCTATACTAGAGAAAGAGCTTGTGAACTGTAGTGATGTGTTACATGTAGGGTTAGGTTGTGTGCTTATGCAAGACGGAAGATTGTGACTTGTTCATCGAGTTAGTTGAAGGACCGTGAGAAGAGTTATCCGATATGAGACATAGAGTTAATTACAATTGTATTTACTTCGAAGACTTAGAGACAAAGCTTGTATAGTAAGAAATGCACAGTGTGTACGTACATATTATCAGAACTTGAATTGTTAGACAACTTAGGAAGGGTTGAAACTTGAACAACATAAAGTGTTAGAACTGCTTGAAGACTGTAATATCAAGATTGAGTATCATCTGAAGATAGTCAACGTAGTAACCGATGTTTCGAGTTGTAATTGTTGTTAGATTAGTAGTTGAGTTGCGAGTTGTATTTGCCGAATTCAGTTACCGAATAGCAGTAATCTTGTGGTTGCGTTTCATGATGAACCTATATTGAGTCAGAATGCTTGAAGAGAAACAGTTTCAAGACAGATTCTTGGCACCTCACGTGCGAGGCATAGTAAAAGGAAGATCTTCAGAATACAGTTTTAGAGATGATAGAGTTTTGCATTTCAGAGACAGAATAGTTGTAGCTATGGACATAGTGTTTTGAGACGTATTGTGTTGGCCGAAGCATACGACAGTTCATTTGTATTGCATCTGAGTTGTATGAAGACGTATTGTGGGTTGAAGACGAGTACTTCTGGATTGAGTTGATGAATCATGTGGTTCAGTATGAGAGTAAGTGAGTAAATTGCCAGCGTATTAAGACCGAGCGTCAGTTTTCTTCTAGTTTGTTACATCCGTGGAAGGTTCTTAATGGAAGTGAGTAATAGAGATTCGAGATTTCAGCTAGAATAATTTCGAAGACGTTTGTATAGTGTTTGGTTACCTGTTGAAGACAGAGGGTCAGTCAGAGAAAGTTATGAGTCAAGTGTTCAAACAGTGTTGTATGAGATTGTGAATCGAGCTAGTTCAGTTGTTTAATTGTTGTGGTTACCACCAGAGTTAAAAAAGGGGGGGTTGGTGATGTGATTTGTGTATCCATGATTCGGGAATGTGAGTCAGATCTGTTCCGTACCATATTTGTTGAAGAGATTGAGTTGAGTTTGAAATTGCATGCAACGAAGAATCAGTTGAAATCTTAGCATCAGACATCTATTGTTGTGTGCTAAGTCTACCGAGTTGGTAAGTATGTGGTAGTGAGAAGAGAAAAGGGAAGTGTGTAGGAGCAGTTTCAGTGGCCCTCCGTGTTCGATGAATTTCGGGGACGAAATTTTCTTAAGTGGGGGAGAGTTGTAACGCTCGTGTTTTGGGCCTAGGAGTTAACCGGGTTTATGGTTCGAGTCAATAAAATTTAAATTAAAACAATTCAACCTAATTTGTGATGTAAATGAGCTTTAATAAGAGGGGAGGGACCTACATTGCGATTTTACCCAAGAGTTTTGAAAAAGGAAGACAACTTTTAAAGTTGTCATCTTCTCCCCCTTTCCCCTCTATTCCCACGTGAAAAACAAAACCCCTCTCCAAAACTCTCTCAAATATTCAAGTTACTATTCCATTCGATTTCAACTTCGTTTCAAGGTGTTTTTGAAAGGTAAACATGTTTTCTTACTCTCCTCTTTATCCTCTATCTACCTATGGTCTTAAATTTTAAAGTTATGGAGTTTTGAAAATTAAGGTTTGTTTTAAAGGTTGGGTTTTTAAAGGGGTTTTTCATTTTGTTTCACAAAATTGAGTTGGGGCTTTAGTTAATCATGTTAAAAGGTGTAACATATATCAATTTGGTTGAATTTGGATGAAAATCCGTAGTATGGTCTTAGGGCAAATTTTAAGGTATTAAAACTTGGGTTTTTGGGAGGTTTAAGGTTGAAATTGAAGGGCTGTTGGTCTACCTATGTTATGAGGATGTTTTGGGATCATTCGAGAGTCATTTGGAGGTTTAGAATTGGAAATTTCAGCAAGGTTGTTGGGGAGCACGAAAATTGGCATTTTGGGGATTATGTGGATTGGGAATTTGTGGATTTTGGCTTGTGTTTGTAAAGTAAGTTAATGGTTGGGTCTTAGCATCGAATTGTGAAGTAATGTATGTGTTTTGCTTGGCTAGAAACAAGAGGAGTCGTCGAAGAAGCTTTGGGACCGAATCCGGGTTCGTAGGAGATTTGCTTCGGTTGCTAAGGAAGGGCGGTGAGTGGTTAATGTTTTTAAATTGGTTTTTAAGTGGTTGGTTCAAGCATGTGGACTAGGTTGGGCTTGGTAGACCCACCTAGAGTTAGGATTAGGGTGGTAGCCTAATCCTAAGCTTTAGTTAGAGACCTTGGATGTACTCTTTAACTATTGTATTGCCTCATGATGATTATGTATAATGTGATACACATGTAGGTGAAAGTATGGCTTAATGTATTGATTTTATATGCATGTTGATGACAAATATAATGTGGATATATGATGAGATAATTGTTCGGATGACATACATGTGGTGCTGGTTTGTGAAATGAGGTTATGTTGTGGATTGCATGATTTTGGAGAATCATGGTGAGTACGTGCTAAGTACGGATATTATATTGAAATTGATATTGTACTAGGTTGTGGAATTTGATTTATATTGGCACTAGTATGCTTGGGTACAATGATCGATCATTGGGATGAGTGTGCACACAAATTGAGTCAAAACGTACGTGGCCTTGGTGGCGTTAAGGCACCAAGGAGGAGTACGGTGATGTAATATTCCACCGGAAGCTTTTATATATTTCTACGGGATGATGAGTGGAATCTCATCCGTAGGGCATGTGGTGATGAGTGGAATCCCGCCCATGCAGGTACCGGTGATGAGTGTAATCCCACCGAGGTAATGTTGTTGTTGGAAATGCGTTCCAACGGGTTATCCGCGTATTCGAGTCATAGCTAGGTGCCAATATGAGGTTGTATGTGTGTACCAATATGAGACCATGTGTATATGCTTATATGATATGAAATGTGATGCCCTTTATGAATTGATATATGATGTGGTTAATGCATTGAGTTATGTATCATTGTACGTTGAGCTTATGAGTTGTTGAGCATGTCATAATGTTGATTATATGTTCATGCATCATGGTCATTTTGGCTTTTGCGGATCGGAGGTAAGATCATGCATTTCATCATGGAAATTGCTCGTGCTTGGACCATGCATTGTCGAAGGTTTGTTTTATGAGCTTACCCTCACTAAGCTTTTATGATTACGCTCTCTTTTGTTCGACAATGCAGATCAATAGCTTGTGGGTAGCAAGGGCGAGGAAAGGCCTCCAAGTGTTGCTTTGGTGAGCTCAATGTATGAATTTTAAGTGATAGAATGTAATAGTTAAGCAATGGGATAGGTATTGTTGTTTGAGTTTGGGTGTATGTTGATGTTTTGATTTGGCCTTGGTTTGTAAAACATGTTATGCTTTGATGTATGCTTGTGTGTGGTGGCATGGCTATAGACGTTTAGGTTGCCTTGTTATAGTGCAAACCTCTTTATGCTTATCATGTGCCTTTTTAAGGCCTTCGAGCACCATGTATGACCTTAAATGTTGAAATGCCTTTTGTTGGAATGCTATGCTTGAAAGCTTATGTTGCTTGTATGGTTTGTGTATCATCTAGTGTTGGATTGTGCCTTTAATTTCATGTTAAAGCATGCTTTTATGTTTGATTTGCCTTAAGATTGATGTTAGTGTGTTGGTTGGGGTTTTAAAGGGATTTAAGGGCCTCCTTGTGCCTTAAATCAGCTCAAACCTGCAAGTTCGTAGCAGGGGTATCGATACGGTTGGTACGGTATCGATACCACCTTCTTGTTTCAGGCCTCGTGTATCGATACACTTGAGGGGTGTATCGATACCATTTTGGTCACTGGAGCTACTGTCCATTTCGGTATCGATATTGGCCTCTGGTGTATCGATACCGTCATCTTAGCGTTGACCGTGGGAAGTCAACCGTTGGGGAGGGTATCGATACACTCCTTGGGTGTATCGATACGATCTCTACGGGTTGACTTTGACCAGTTGACCTAGTCAAGGGGGTATCGATACACCCCTGAAGGGTATCGATACCGCCTGTAGTTAAAGCTTAAACCTAGTCAAGGGGTATCGATACCGCCTGTAGTTAAAGCTTAAAATTGGGCTGTAAGATGTTGGGCTGAGTTCGTTTGTTTGCCTCGTGAATGTTGTTCCGTTGTATGATCACATATGATTAAATACTCATCTAGACAAGATTTAAAATGAAAAAAAATATAGGGTTGCTAACCGAGGGGGAATTCCTTAGGGAGTTTTCACTCGGTTTTCCCCGTGTAGCTTACTCGGACCGGTCATCCGGCCAGACCGGGACGAGGGGGTTACAATAAGTAATCGGTTAAGCTACCGTAGGCACAAGTTTTGAACTAAGGATTTCTATTTCATTAAGTACTGGGGGCAGAATTTACATATGCTTCTACATGCTATGATCCTAAAACAAAGGACTAATTCCCCCCAAACTCAAGGTTGGCATTGTCCTCAATGCCTCTACAAAACAAAAATTAAAAACATAAAATAAAAGATAAAAAGAATATAAAACAGAAAAATAAAACATAAATAGAAAATAACATTTAAAAAAGAAAATGAAAAGGAAAATGGTGCTATAGGCTGGGGGAGTTCCGCTATGTTGCTGCCGCGTCAGCGGAGGAATCTGAGGAGGCAGGCAGGAAAAGGCAGCGCGTAGCGGATGGTATTTCTGTTGGGCTCTTCTTTGAGATACGCGGCGGCTGGATGCGGCTGGGGGTGGATTTCTTGATTTGTTTGCCAGCTTCTCCACCCAAGGGTTTTGCTGCTGGCTGTTTTCCCTTTTGTGCTACCTCGGCCGGTGCATCTTCAAAGGAGTCTGAAATCTCCATGTCTGAGTAGCCGGAGTCCTTGGAAGCAGTGGCTTTGGCTATTGGGGAGGCAGTAGTGGTCTCTTCGTCCTTCTCGGATTTGGAGGAGGAGGTGAGGTCGTAGGGCTGTATGGGGGTCGGAGAGGTTCTTCTCTTAGGACGGTAGTGCGGCCCCTCACTGTCATCGACGACAGGAGCAGCAGCAGGTCTTGGAGTGATGTGGACTGGTTTGGATGTTGCTAGCTCCGTTGGAAAAGCGGGCAACTATGGTCCGACATCCTGCTATTTGTCCTGCACATCTGCTACGTATTTGATGAAAATCACCTGCTTGTGCTCGATCCGCTGGCAGCTTTCCACTAGGCTGCGCAGTAGGGGAATCGCGGCAGATGTAAGGGCAACATCAGTACTGCCCGCTGCGACTGGGGCGGCGGCAGCTTGGGATGTCGGCTGGGCGGTGGAGGGTGTTTCTGGCTCCGAACTATGCGTCAACTGTTGTCGTGCCCTTCTCGTCCACCGCCCAACCGTGTAAAAAAGTTACACAATCCTTAATATTTAAACTATAAAATTTAAAACCTAATTTTTTTATTAATGACCTAAACCCTAAACTCTAAATCCTAATCATAGATTTTAATTTCTACACCTTACAACCTAAATCCATAAACTCTAATCTCCAACCTAACTCCCTAAATCCTAAAATTAAAAAAGCTTAGTAAAATTTACAAAAGCTTGTGTACAGGGATGGGCATTATACCCAGACCCGACGGTTTCTGACCTGACTCGGCCCGATCGTGTCGGATTTTTTAATGAAAAAACGGGTTCGGGTCGGGTTTTGTTAAGGGTAAACTCGGGTCGGGTTCGGATTTAGAGTGGAAAATATCCGACCCGACCCTAGACTAATAGTGTAATTTTTCCCTAAATTTTTTTGGAATATTTATAATAATACCTATCTTTTTATATATTTTTATAATTAAGTCCTTAAAATTGATTTTTTATTTATAATTTAGTCCTTTAAATTATTATTTTTACAATTAAGTCCCTTAAAATTATTTTTTTACAATTAGGTCCCTAAAATTAATTTATTTTATATAGTTCGGGTCGGGTCGGAGTCGATTTTAATATATTTATTTTCGGGTCGGTCGGTTTTTTGAAAGAAATTTTCAGGTCGGGTGCGGGTTTAGGGTGCCTATTTTCGGGTCGGATTCGGGTGGGCCAAAAACCCGACCCGTGCCTATCCCTACTTGTGTATCAAAATATTTTTCTTTTTTATATTAAGCCTATATTTAATAATGAATGAGTGGAGTGATAAAAAAATATAAATAAGTTTTAAATAGACGTGTTTGGCTATGGATGATAATTCGAATTGTGGATTTAGATTATGAATATTTGTTGGGCTCGATATCCTTCAACCGAATTGCTTGCCAAGTGGTAGAGAAAAATGATTTTTGGGTGTTTGTGGTGGAAGCAAAAGATAAACAAAATTGACACACAATTTAGAGTGATTTGACTTTCTAACCAAAGCCTACATCCACTATCTTAGCTACCCACCAAGGATTTCACCAATTCACTAAGAATTCTTCACCTTTTCTAGGCTAAGGAGGCAACCATTTACAACCTATACTCACTCACCAAGTCTAGCAACCAAAGCTCACAACTTGAGCTTTGGGCACACTCTTTAAACAAGAGAATTCAAAGCAAACAAAATCTCTCTATAAGGTTAATGTTTGCACACTTAAGCTCTCACCCAAATTCTAGGACACTTGAGCATACATTGACAATTTGAGCTAACAAGTGTTTGTCTATACAATGAATGGAAATTAAGCTCTAAGACAAATTATCATTATAATGTTGTTGACAATTGAAGCATTAGTCTTCCATAGATGCTTGGAGGTCCCTTTTATACTCACAATTGATCTCTTAGCCGTTGTAGACTGTTGGGATTGAATTGGAACCGTTGGAGCCTTTATTTCCCGCAATAAATGCAGTTCTGGTGATGTCCGTTTCAATATGCTCGAAGTCGTATCGGGATGCCCTTTTTCAAAACTAGTCGTTGAGTCTGTTGCAGCAATGATGTATCAAAACGTCTCTGCTTGTTTTGGTACGCCCGTATCGGTACGCCTTGTACCGTATCGGTACGGATGTTTGTTAAGCTGCAAGGAACTAGCCGTTGGGGGTGTTTCAAATAGTCGTTAGACTTGACACGTAGGCGTATCGAAATGTTGGAAGGCATATCGAAACACTGGACCTCCGTATCGATACGACCTATGCCTATATCGATATTGGTTTTGGCAGAACCAAAACATATAGCTTAAACCCTTAAGGTGTATCGAAACGAATATGTCTGTATCGGTACGGTCGAGCTGAAATCTTTGGTTTGGCTACTTTAAAACATTTCAAACACTACCAAAACCTTTTGAAAACTCATCAAACATAATTTCAAGTTGTTTGGACTTAAAAACATTTGAAATCTTTTCAATTTAGTTCAAAATCATTTTTCAATTATTATATCAAAAAAACATCTCAACAATATTCGATCCATTTTCCCATTTATATAGGATGAGTCTGCCACGCTCGACGAGCACCAATGAGTACCACTAACGACGAGCGCCGATGAGCACTATTAATTTAATTTATAAAGATTAAAATCTAAAAGACTCACCGTATGATTATAAATTATTTAAAAATTAAAAGGTTAATTAATTAAAATATATTATTTTGATTTTGATTTTTTTAAATATAGATTAAAATACATATCTAGCCCTAAATTATAAAACTTTAATTTTTGTTTATTTAAAATTTAAGTTGACGCCCGCCATCCTCACTGTCGTCGTTGTTTGCATAAGGATATGAAGGATCTTCTTTTCAAAATGCTTGGAGTGGGATTCCAACTGGAGAGGAATGAGATAAGAGAAGTTCTCGGTAATCCTACTGTTAATCATTGCCTTTTATCTGATTTCCTAGTATGCTCTTTGTTAAGTTAATTTCTTTGTTTTGTACTTGAAGTGAGGTCATTTGATGTCTATATGATTTATTAGAAAAGATAGTTATTGGATATTCATATAAATCATGTAAAACGAAAATTCCTCGTTAAATTTAATTTGGCTTGAAAAGCTCTTGTTTTTAAATGGGTGATTTGTAGTTACCGATTAGAGTGGCGGAGTCGGTAGCAGCGGCGACTTGAATTTTAAATAAATAAAAATTAAGGTTTTATAATTTATGGGTAAATAGATATTTTGATCTATGTTTAAAAGAAAATTAAAAATAGTAATATATTTTAATTAATTTACTTTTTGATTTTTTAAATAATTTATAATTATACGGTAAATCTTTTATATTTTTAATCTTTATAAATTGAATTAACAGTGCTTATCGGTACTCGTCGTTAGTGGCGCTCGTCGAGTGTGACAGAATTTTTCTAATAATAATACTATGATAATTTGTGTAAAAAGCAGATTCAATTTTTAGACATATTTACGCATTCAGACAATTCAAAAATAAGTAAATTACGTAAATTATTATTGAATTTTACTTTTAAACCTATTTTGGTCTCTGAAATTTCAAAACGTTCAATTTACTCACAGAAATTTAGTCATTGAACGTTTTTTTGCTTGCTCTTGAAACTCAAACGGTCGTAAATGATGGTTGTTTGGTTATATAAAAGTATGGATGGACAAATAGATCACCATAATAATCATAGATAACATCTCTTAATTCTACATTAGAACTATAAAACAAGGTTAAGAATCCAAAACCATTGAGTAATATATGCAGAAAAAAGGTTTTAAACCTGTAAGAATTAAAGTAAAAAGAAACTAGATATCTCCCGAATGGTGTCTAAGAAAATTACAGTCTCTCATGAGGGCTCAGTACGTTCAAGGTAACTGTGTTGTCTCTGAAATTGTGGCTGCCCGCACATGAACATGGACGGCCCCTTCTGTTGCCATTTGTTCTTGAACTTAATTCCGAACAAGAACGACCGGAGAGGGATTTTATGCCGTGACATCGATCCAGATTGTTGCAGCCTCGATGCCGAGGCGGCTTCGATTTCCTTTTCCAAGGTTGCCATTATATTCTCTATATCCTCCTTTAGTTGTTGCATGTGGTCGAAGCCTTCTTTCAATTCATTCCAAACCTGGCTGTTCTCCTGTTTCATGTTTAGAAGCTCACCTTGGAACTCTGCAGCCTGATATCCGTCGAGCTCGGGCTCGCCTTCATGGTCCTTTGAATTGCTCATCCTGGATACTTCTTCTTGGATGCTGCACAAGGCAGAATATCGACCCTGCACTTCGTCTTTCAACACCCCATTGCTTTCCAACCATAGCGTCAATTCGGTTTTTATTTCCCGTAAATGAGCATAAATGGGGCGCGCTTCCGATCCGAGGGATTCGTCTTTGCCGTTGGACTCTTGCTTCTTTTTCTCCCTCAATGCTGATAACTCACTTTTCAAGTCCTGTACTGAAGTCTGATATTTCTGTATCTGATGGAAAGATGTGCTGAACCTCAACCAAAAGCCTATGTTGTCCTCGAGCAATTCGTCGATGTCCGACCGGATTTTACCTTCTGCGGTTAAGATTGAACGGGATCGACTTAAAGATCTGTTTCTTCCTGTTTCTTTAGCCTCTTTTTCAATAGATTCAGATTCACCTTTCCCCTCATCTGCTGCTTCTGGTGATACATGAATAAAATCGGACAATGTAGATTCTGGGCTGGTCATGGCGTGGGATGCTTCGTATTCTGTCATGTTCCCATCCTTATTTTCATCAATAAAGCCTGACCTTCTGCGCAAGAGTTGTATCTCTTCATCTCTAATAGAAAGAGCATTCTTCAGTTCTCTAATCTCCGATGCCAATTCGTATAAACCATCCCGGTTTTTCTGATCTACTTCTTTAAGCTTCTTTCTTACATCCTTGTAATTCCGAAGAACCGAAGAGTACTCGTCTAGTAAAATCTTTTCCCTTTCATCCGGTCCACTCGTGTACAGCTTCCTCCAGTTTTGTAGCTCTTCTTCTTCATCGGTCTCTACCTCCGGATTCTCCGTATCGATGGTACTGCTTGCGGTTTCGGAAAATGATATCTTCCCAACTTTGCATTCGTCCATCTGCTCCGTACCCTTTTCCGAATCACCATCCATCTTATTGTCTGATTCAGAATCAACAACTTCGGACAAAGATTTATTCTCAGCTTTGTATTCATCCATCTGTTCCGAATCAGCATCGTTTCTTCCTTCACCTGAGTCATCTTCATCTTCATCTTCATCTTTCCCTTCCATTTCGACCTCGGTTTTTCCTTCTTTGGAGAGTTCCATATTGTCGACCGCCTCATCCATGTTCAAAGCATGTAAATTCACTGATAAATGGTTGATATTACAGCTTGCTTCAGTGAAATGAGCCTTGAGGGTGTTGTTTTGGTCTATAATAGTTCTCAGGAGTTCTTTAACTCTGCTTAATTCCCCCTCCAATGCACAAATCCTCTGCTCGGTCCTGTCCGAGCCTCCAACCAGCGCTGCCTCGTCTTCTTCGAGGCTCTTGACGTGTTCCTGAAGCTCATCGGCATCTGATTTCAATCTCTTTACTGAAGCATTCTCGGAAAAGACCGCATTTTCCAGATTAACAACTCTTTGTATCAGTTCATCAATTTTGTCCGCAAGCTGTTCCATTGTAAGACAAGAACCTGAGCCTAATTCGAGCTTCTCTTCGATCCCCTTTCGCAAGGATTCCATATAATGCCTCCCCTTTTCACCACTCTCGAATTCGTACACTATTTTACTGACATCTATACCCGAACACACCCTCGTTAGCTTCTCCTGCTGATCCTTTGGCGAGCCATGAAACTTCCTCCTAAGAGCTTCAAACGACTCATTTACTTTCTTAATCCTTTTCGATTCGACCCTTCCTTCTTCAGTTGATTGCTCATGTGTTTGTTGCAACTTATCCAATGACTCTTGGCAACATTTAAGAACTCGATTCGCCATTAGAAGCCGAGCTTCGTTATCATCCATAGCGAATCCGATATCATACTCGTCCTGCAAACTGCATACTCTCTTTTGCTTTTCGGTTATGCCATTTTCGATATCGCATAATCTCTTATACCCTTGCTCATATGAGTTCTTCAGCAACTCCCATTCGGTTTGCATTTCCAGGATCTCCTTTTGAAGCTTGTTTATTTCTTCCAATGCATCCTCTTCGCTCAACCCCGAATGCGGGGACAAAGCGACTTCAGCTGAAGTGATAGCCTTCTTTAACTGTCCCTTTCGCAACAACAACATCGACTGGCTCCGAAACTCTTTCTTGGGAACCGAAACTCTGGATCCCAGTTTCGATGTTGCCCGCGGTGTACAGGGAACATTTTCGTCATCTTCATCGGGAATGGAATATGGAACTTGTTCAGGGAACAGAGTGGTAATGGTGCGATTGGCACTTTGCAGATCCTTTGACAAGAGATCATACCTTTCGGCTAAATCCCGATAAGCTTTATAAGTCTCTTCGACGATGCGTAAAAGCTCCGGTCTCCTTCTATAATACATATTCGCCCTTTTCACAAACGAATCTCCATCATCATCAATGATCTCAAGCATGCCAGAGACTTTCTCCTCCATATCTGTGATTTTCAAAAAGTTTCAACCATTAATCATATGTTCATCGTACTCGCATTCGAATAACAAAGAAGATAAAATGTTAGATTACAAAGCCATTTTTACCATGGAGATTCTGTTCCAGCCATTTTGATTGCTTAGTTCTGATGTGGCCAGCCCACCACCACGAATATGCATTGCTGGCAACTTTCTGCAGCATCATATTTGTTTATCTGTCTTGTTAATCTGAAGAAAAGATCCCATGGGCAAAGGCAATGAACGAACAATCAATCAAAATGTTGACGACAGAGGGATTAGATTAGAAATTAAGGAGAAAATTTGCAGTCAGAAATGGAGGAGAGAATAGCTCGCCCGGATTATGTGTTCCATCCATTCATAATTAAACATCTTTAATATAGGAATCGCTATCAGCGGCCTTCATTTGCCAGATTCTCTTCTCCTACATTTTATTATTTTTATACTTTTAATATAAAATAAATAATTTCGATTCAATTTTGAAAGCTAATTAACGTAATTTGCTTTCGTAATCAAGATGTATTTTTAGATTTGTGGTGTGGTGATAAAATCTAATTCCTATTTAGGTTGAACTCAAATATCTCCAAGTAGACATTTTAATTGGTTCCTTTCAGGCTTTTATTGGTTGATTTTGTTAAAAGATTCATATTTAATTCTAAAGCGTCGTGATTCAATTACCATACGTCTACTGTCATTACCTATATTTAATTCTAAAATATTATTTAGTATTTAAATATTTAATTAACATTTTTAATAAATATTAATAAAATTGATATATTCTTATAAGAATAATTACTAATATTTATATTTTAAGCACTAAATAATATTTTTATGAAAATAATAAAATTATTAATTAAACTAATAACTCGTTAAATATTATTAAAATAAAATAATATTTATTATTATATTAATAGTTTGTTTAATTACAATTTAATATATATATTATGTCATAAACTTTAATCAAGTATTAAAGATTTGATTTAGTGATAACTCCCTTTCTTTCTTTTTTTTCATTCCCAATAAACCTGGGTTCAATTATTCAAATCCTCTCAACCTAACAAAGACTTTGTTCAACGTTTAATGCTCCCCTTATTCTAACTTCCCCATTTTTTTTCTCCAATCAGGACAGGATGTTGTTCCAATGTTCTTCACCAATAATTTCAAAATTAAAATAAAATAAAATTCATGTGCCTGCCTTCCTTCCTTAGATTTTCGATTTCCGATATCTTTATGGGACTATGATTCCGAAACTTTTTTAAATTGATCCGATTTGTTGTTTTCAAGTGTTTTAATTCGAGGGGCAGTTGGGATTCTTTTAGATTGTTTTAGGGCTGGCGATATGGAGATAGAGGTATCAGGTTCGAGCAACGAATCATTAGCTATGGAAGAGGGGCAGATGAAGGCAAAATTTGTGGATGATAAATATCAGATTCGTGTCAAGAGGAAGTCTCTGCAAGCTGTGCTGGAGGAGTGCCAGAGAGCTCTTGAATCGCTTAGTAACTGCGAAGATGGAACCGATGAAGATGACGACGGTAAAGATGCAGTGAATGTGAATCCTCAAGTGGAAGTCAGAGGCGTCGGTCTTTTAAGAGATGAAGAAGCCGATGAGGTTTTGTTTAATTATTTTGTTCATTTGTCTGTCGTTAGTATTATTCGGGTTTGATTCTGGATTTAGATTTCTGTTTGGATGCTAAGAAAAACTATGTAAACAAAAGGGGAAAAAATATAAGTGAGACTTCTAGATAATAATTTCTAGCTTATAGAAGCTATTAGTTTTGCTTTTGGTGATTTTGTTGTGGTCTTTCTGAAGATTTAGTTCATTTGAACTTATACCATGTTTTTTTTTTATGGAGAATTCTATGTTCAGAGGAGAAATTTGAATTTTTAATTGAGGTTCGGCTAGGTTTGAGCAATTCATTTGAGGATTATATGTGTCTTGACTTTCTTCTTTGTGTGATGCGTGACTCTTATCCTATTCGTACTCAGCTTGCATGAGACAAGAAGCTTATGTGATAGCTAATGGAATTTCTCATTTGGATAATGGTCTCGTTTGTGCTGGATGCATTGGTTGCTTGTCTATTATAGTAGTTTTCCAGCATTCTTGGAGCCTTGGAGGGAATTGTTTTTTTTTGTGGACAATAGTTTCGATTTGAGCTTTGATTTCGGATTGTCTTAGCTATTGATATGAGTTTGCAGGTTTGCTATGATGATTGTTTCATTCTTGAGTATGGGCTAGGCTGATAAGCGTGTATGTCGTTATAAGATAGAGAGACTCATGTTCATGACTGAAAGCTGAGATAATCTATGTTTGTATCCACTCAACCAAAAGAAAAAAAAAAGAACTAGGGCAGGGGGTCGAAGGGAGGAGCCAACTGATAGACAAAAGCACCCATCACCTAGTAATAATTCTTTAAAATAATGTCATTGCTTTAAAGTTTATTTTCCTATTAGCCTTTCTCATTGGTGCCATCTCATTTGCCATACTCCTTTTTGTGTTTCTTTATTTCTCTATGTACAAATATTTAGTTTCAAGAAAAGAGATAAATGAGAATGATAAAGAGAAGAGACTGCCACTTCTCCATCATAAGATTTGTTCGCTGAGGTATTAGAGTTTTTGGTTCAAGGATAACATTTTAGGAACTGATCTGAAATATTCAAATTTGATAAATAATGTGTTAAAACAGATCCCAAAGTTGTGAAGTAACTGGAGACTTCTTCCTCTTCATATACAAGTTGAGTTACTGTTGGAGTAATGGTTGTGAAAGATTAGAAATTGATTGTCACCCGCTGATGGTTGAATAACACTTCGGAGAGTGATGTGTTTTTTCTTGTTTGTTGTTATCCATGGTATTCCACTTTTGTAGTTCTCTAGTTAACCTTCATCTTTTATCTGAAATAAAATTTAAAATCCCACTTAAATACAGTGATCCCTTATGCTTGATGTGATATGCTCCCAGCCTCCCACCCTTTGGCTTTATATTAAAAAGAACATAGTGTAGATAGCGTTATGACTTAAATTATGTATATAAAATTAGCAACGTGATAGAAACTAGATCCAGTTAATTTGAAATACCTGATGAAGTTGGCATTTGCTTTCCTATCAAATATTTCAAAATAACTCGGATGCCTAATGTGTGTGCCCCTTTATTTTAAAAATATGCAGTTGCGTGATCTTCTCAAATCTAGAGTTCAATGCTCCGACTTTCTTGAGAAGCTAGAGTTTGCTCAGGCCTCAATTCCCGAAAACATTGTCGGTATGCATCCAGATATGGTCTGCTTTAGACTGTTAGCATATATTGTTTTCAACTGTTAAACGGTCATGTTTTTATTCAGTATATTGAATTTCATGCTTTAGACTGGTATCATATATCGGCGTTAAAATGATCTTTGTCGCCTTGATGTTGTTGAAATTCTTCTTTGGAACCAGAAGATGGTAGTTCTTGGGACATGGTCAATGCAAATGATCTTTGGCCAGATGACTTTGTTGATTTGGATCAAGAAGATTATGTTCTCGTCAGGAAGGAAGATATTGTTGAAGGCATTGCATGTTTTATGGCAGCATATTTGCTGTCCCTTAAACAGACTAAGGTATGCAAAATTCTCACTCTTTGTTTATATTACTATCATTCCGGACTTTAATTTTTCTCTCTGTAGTCATTCATACATAATAATATGCTTAAGACTGAATTTTGATTAATTTATATCAATTTTCTTCTATGGTCTTACTCTTTGGTGGAGTGAATGCACCCGTGTTTGCATGTTCATCATGGATTATTTTATGTTGCTCTGACTCTTCATTTTTCTTAAGTATCCATGTTTTTGTATCCAACATATATTCGGACATGGGTACGAGGATACGATCCAAGGTTCCTCCAAATACATGGAATACTTGAAAAAAAAATTGAACTACATATACCCTAATCATACACTCACACCCAAGTCCGAGTAACTTATGAATACTCAACTCTGGATGCTAATGATAATATCTTTTTTCCCCAGGATATGAGCCCCAATCAACTTCAGCAAGGTGAGTTTTTTTCTTCATGAGTGAGTTTTAGTATTGAATTATATTCTTCCCTCATTACAAAAATTTTTAAGATACCCATGTCCGTGTTGAACTTATATTCTCCATTGCATTTATCTTTTATTCTTTGAGCAATACAATATCTCTGTCCGTATTTGGAATATTGAATTCTGAACAATGTTTTGGATTTTCTTGTAGCACTGAGCAAGACCTTTTCCCTTAAAAAGGAAAAGGGAAAGCTTCAAAAAGCTTGGGATGGAAGTAAAGTCATTTACAACGTGGCATCTTGGGGGGCAACTGCAATTGGGTAGGTTATAATTTTGATCTTGACAACTAAACTCAGTTCCTCCATACAGGGATTTAAAAAGCGGACCGCGACCGCGATATCGGCCGCGTTATAGCGGTTTTGCCGCCGTCCGAAACGGCGATTGGGGTAAAAAACGGTCCGCGATCACCGCAATTCAGCCGCTTTTGTCCGAAACCGCGATTTAAAACCCTGCCTCCATATTCTGCGGGGAAGTACCCTCAGTTGGCTATCGTGTGTTCCATTTTCCCATCGTACCATTTTATCTTATACGATACAAATATATCTTGCTTTGACTCTATTTCTATTGAAGTACCCATATTCCAAACCCATGTCCGATACATATTTGGACATGGGTATGGGGATCTTACCCTCACCCGAGTTCAAGAAGCATAAATACGAAATGTTGAACAGGCTGATGATGACACAATACATTTATTTGTTTGTTCTTAAACAGGATATACCAAAACCCTTTACTTATGAGAGCCGCCTCAAAAGCCTTCTGGACTTCTTGTGAGGTAATATCAAAACTTCTCTGATTTCCTTGCAATATAATTCGAGAACCTAAGTGTGATGTCAGAGGAGTTCACTGCTGTATATATATGCTTTCTCGCTGCCGAATGCAGCTTGGTGTTTCGTAGGTTGCGTGACCATGAATAACATTCTTTCTTTCTTATTTTACGCCCTATGGATCTGTTGATTTATCTTTGTAAATATTTCTTGTTGAAGCATTTCTGATTGCAACCCAAATCCCACTGGCATCGTGTGATCAGCTTATGCAAATGCCTTGGGCCGTTGTTATATATATATATATGTATAATAGTATTTGCTTTCTACATAGTTTTTAAGCTCACATTACTTACCAAGTGTTTGAGGCAACCTAATTGGTCTTCCTTCACCACCACTACTAAAGTCCAACTTATGCACTAGCCCATCTCATGATTCTTACGTGGGCATAAGGATTATTGATCAAAGTCAAAATCATAATTACTTTACTGTCATAAGTGGGTAATTTTGACCCTAATTGCTTGTAAATGACTAATGAGGAAACGGAAAGAAAAACAAAAGTAATTCCATGTTCAACTAACTGGTCCCATTTGATTTTTACAATATTGAACTCAGTTTAGAAAAACAGGCACTTGAAATTCAAGTAAATGAGCATACTTTTGTGTGCCGGAAAGAGTAATGTGGAAGCAGGGAGTGATTTGTGGGATTTCTTTTGGAAAAAGATCTGTGGGATTGTTTTTTCTTTCTTATAATTTCTCTAAAACCAATGCTAGTGCTCATTAATAAGCTCCAATCTTTATTAGTGTATATGTTTGAAGCATGAAGGGAGAAATAATACATGTGGCTCTTAATGTACAAATGGAGAAATATTGTAAAGGAAGAAAATATCATAAGATTGCAACAAACAATTGCTTCCAGCTTCAATTCCATGGCCTAATTCAATCTCCCCTGCCCAATCCACAAATTCCCCTAGAGACGGGTCCACAGTCACCTGTAAGAACATAGATCATCTGCTCAATCTAAAAAAACACTTAAACTCTTAATTTAAAAGGGGAAGGATATTTTTACTCGACTTGTGTAATGCCTCGTTTCCTCTTAATTTAAAATAAAACATAGAGGCAAGTCATAAATGACTCAAACTCTTAAATCAAGCGTTATTGCACGTTTAAGTTTGTTTAAACTTTAAACGTATGGTTCTAAGATATTAAAACAACAATGATATATATTAAGTTCAAATCTAGTTAATGAGTTTAATAATTTAATTTGAATAGTTATTCGTAGAAAAATGATAACGAGAAATTTTTGAATTTAAATTTCAACACTAATATATTTTTTCCTAAATTGTAAATTCTTTACACCAAAAAATAGATAATAGAATTAAATAAATGTTCCTTCTTTACATTTATTTTAGGGTAAACTACACCGGTGGTCCCCTAACTATCACCGTTCTCCTGTTTTGGTCCCCAAATTATGTTTTTCGGCAAACTCGTCCATTTTGTTACATAGTTCTCCTGTTTTGGTCCCCGACGTTAAATAGCTAACGCTTTTGCTGACGTGGCATTTTTTAAATATTTTTTTAATCATTTCTCTCTCCTCTTATATTATTTTTATTTAATTTTATTCACCTAATCATGTCGTGACACGTGTCACTACCCTATTACTTGGAAAAAACCACCAAAAATCCTTAAAAATGCATTTGGTGTCACTGGGATTTAAACCCAAGACCACCAGCGCATAAGGCATGTGCATGAACCAACTATGCTAGGCTAGTTACTTGATTCAAGTCTACTAACATTTATATTTAAGTTGTACAAATTAACCCAAAAAAAACCTAAAAACACAATTGGTGCCACCAGGATTTGAACCCAGGTAACTAGCATGGAAGGTTAGCATGTAAACCAATTACACTAAGCTAACTATTTGGTTTAAATTTTCTAACATTTATATTTAACCTATACAAATTAGAAACAACACATTCGAACGCAATACCTTATTAAAAAATTTTAAATATTTAACCACCAAGTTAAACTAATAAATTGTGCTATTTTTAAATTAAATATATTTAACTAAATTATGTTTAAAATTAAAAAATCAAACTAATTTTTTTACTTTGATTGATAATAACAAAACTAATTAAATATTTATTTATTATTATAAAATTATTATAAATTAATATTTATTTATTATATTAAATATAATATTAATAAATATTATTAGTTTAATATTTTTTAATCATTTCTCTCTTCTCTTATATTATTAATAAATATTAATTTTATAATAAATAAACAAATATTATTAGTTTAATATTTTTTAATCATTTCTCTCTTCTCTTATATTATTAATAAATATTAATTTTATAATAAATAAACAAATATTAATTAATTAATAAATAATAATTTATAATAATTTTATAATAATAAATAAATATTTAATTAGTTTTGTTATTATCAATCAAAGTAAAAAAATTAGTTTGATTTTTTAATTTTAAACATAATTTAGTTAAATATATTTAATTTAAAAATAGCACAATTTATTAGTTTAACTTGGTGGTTAAATATTTAAAAAAAATTCAATAACGTATTGCGTTCGAATGTGTTGTTTCTAATTTGTATAGGTTAAATATAAATGTTAGAAAACTTAAACCAAATAGTTGGCTTAGTGTAATTGGTTTACACGCTGGCCTTCCATGCCAGTTACTTGGGTTTGAATCCCGGTTGCACCAATTGTGTTTTTAGGTTTTTTGGGATTAATTTGTACAGCTTAAATATAAATGTTAGTAGATTTGAATTAGTAACCAGCCTAGCATAGTTGGTTCACGCGTATGCCTTATGCACTGGTGGTCTTGGGTTCGAATTTCAGCGACACCAAATGCATTTTTAAGGATTTTGGGGTTTTTTTTCAAGTAATAAGGTAGTGACACGTGTCACGACATGATTGGGTGAATAAAATTAAATAAAAATAATATAAGAGGAGAGAGAAATGATTAAAAATATTAAAAATGACACGTCAGCAAAATCGTTAGCTATTTAACGTCGGGGGACCAAAACGGGAGAATTATGTAACAGAAGGGACGAATTTGCCAAAAAAAATATAGTTTGGGGACCAAAACAGGAGAATGGTGATAGTTAGGGGACCACCGGTGTAGTTTTCTCTTTATTTTACTATAATCACCTATAATTGATCTATTAATTGACTAATTAATAAAATTTTGTTTTTAAATCATTTATTAAAATATTAAATCCTAATGAATGAAGAAAAAGTACCAATGGAACTATATCTCCAAGTTTATTTAACCATGCCACTTTATTTTGTTAATTTGTGAATGTTTTATAAAAGAAAAAAGAAGGTTTATGTATATAATTTCCATTGTAGTGCGGCATAGGAGTGGTAATGTTTTAAGCTTTCTAGGCGTGGATGGATGTTTTGTTGGAGAATCCACAACCAAATTGGCTCCATGTCCCCACCAATCAAACCTCAAATACCTTAGTTTTTTAATTATTAATATTACTTTTTTTATATTATTTAATGGCCGCTCAAAAAAGGGGTTTACTTTTCGCCTCACTCTTTTGCTTTGCAGGGAAAAAGGGAAAAAAACTATAAATATTTATGTAAGGTCTGTTTATTCATATGCACTAACTATGGATCAGATGAATGAATTTAAATAAATTTATTATTAATGAAGTCACATTATTTGTTTCAGTTTTGGTATGTACATTGTTCTGTTTAAAATGTAAATTTAATGACAAAAGTTTATATCTGATTGGTTGGAATATATACATCTTTATATTATTAATTAAACAATACAATACATAAATTTGTACATCATTTTTTTATAACTATCAGTATTCGATTCATTAACCGACTACTTTAGATTAATTTTACAAAAGTTAATTATGGGGGAGACACTTTCAAATTTCAACCTAGTTTTTTCCATTCACAGTACATAATTTAGAACTCATGATCTTGCTTAAGGGACTTATCATCTCACCTCTGCTAGACTAATCGATTATTGATATAAATTTATACAATACTCATTTAATGTGTATATAATAAAAAAATTCCACGGTATCAATGTCAGCTAACATTTTTCTTATAAAAAAGATGGGGAGTAATCACTAATCACGCCTATCTCCCTTTCTTTTGTAAACAAAATGTTGTGGGCTTTGATTAAAGAAGTTCAAGTGGCGGAAAACATGGGAATTTTGTTTTAGTACATTTGTTAGCAAAAAACAATTTGACTAAATAAATAAAATATAATTATTTGAAAATCCGATCCAATTCGAATAAATTATAAATATATGACGTTAGACGGGTGGTCAAATTCCACTGTGAAGTGAATAACGCAATGGCTCCCGATCCGATGTATAGTGAAATTAATGTAACGTAATAGGTGGGTTACACAAATCATCCATTCTTCTGGTTGGTAGAGCTAAAGATTTATATAAGATGTACTTGCGGTAGAAATTAAAAGTTTTTACAAGCGCTTTTGTTTTAAGGTTTATGGACTTAGTTTAAGGTGTAGGGGTTAGGAATTTAGGGATAGTGGTTATAATTTAGGGTTTAATTTTTAGGATAATATGGTAAGGATTTAAGTTTTAACTTATAAACCATAAATTCTAACCATAAACGTTAAATTTTAACTACCATCACTGAATTCTAAACTCTTATACCTAAACTCTAAATCTACACTCTAAACTAAATACCTAAATATAAAACTAAGACGTTTGTGAAACTTTTAGTTTCTACCCCACTATATGAATAATTACCCTAAAGCTAATAGGCCTTTTGTTTTTGTATCTGAAAAATTAAAGATTATAAAAAAAATGGGTTAAGTGGCCAATCCATCCACAACAAGGCTTCTTTACATCATCTCTCAAGGCATTATTTGATAATTAATACTATTTTTATTGGAAAAGTTTTGAACGTATCACCCACGTTGTTCTTAGTCTTGCGTTGTAACAAAGTGGTTTATTTGTGTAAATATAGTGCTTGACTACATATTAAGGATTTTATTACCTATTAACAGGGGTTGGTCCAAGTGATAAGCAGCTTGGTATCGCTTAAGCAAGGTCTCAGGTTCGAGGCGTTGTGTATGTAAAAAATTTTCGCTGGAAGACTTACCCACCAAATCTAGGTGTGCGATGCGGGTCGGTCCAAAAAAGTCAGGACAAAGCCCTAGAAACCGGAAGAGCAACAAAAAATAGATTTTATTACTTATTTTTAAATAATGGTTTTCAATGTTAGTAATAGTTTTATTAGGTGTTCGTGACCATTAATTTTTTTTTGATTAAATAGTGATGTATCACATTTTTATGTCGTGACTATTAAAATTTTGTTTGGTATAAAGGATAAAAAAATTAGTTAATTAACTAGTTAAGATTCGTAACAATTTTATTATATTTCTATTAAAACTTTATTACATTAAACCTTAATCATTTGATTAACTATTTTTTAAACTTTTATACTAAACAAGGTCTAAGAGTTGAGGAAGAGAAATCACTCATTAGTATAAACTTAGAAAACTTTTATACTATGTATTGTTTTACATAATATATTAACCAACTTGAAAACATTATTAAAACAGATAAAAAGAGAGCATTGAATTTGAACGTGATGATTATGAGGAAACAAATGAGACGTGGGGATAAAGAAGAAAGAAAAAAAGAGGAGTCCTTTGCTTTACATCTAATACATACATACATACACATATGTATGTATATATATATATATATTTTAATAGTTTAGAGGTAATTACAAGATAGTATTTGTTCTTGCATATTTTTAACATTTGACAATGAGCATACATCTTGTAGACAAAGAGGTGATTACAAAATAATATATGTTCATACATATTCTTAACCTTTGACAATGAGCATACATCTTGTAGACAAAGAGGTGATTACAATATAGTATCTGTTCATACATATTCTTAACATTTGACAATGAACATATATCTTGTAGACAAAGATGTGGTTACAAAATAGTATATGTTCATACATATTCTTAACCTTTAACAATGGACATACACCTTATAGACAAAGCGATTTGAACTCGTGTCTCCTAAGATAAGCATCACTCACTTTTTCTACTTGGACACTTATTAGATTCATCTAATACATATATCTATATAATATATAAAAATATATAATATAATATAATGGTGAGAGTGGTTTTAGTGCTACCAAAAGGTAGACCCAATAGGGAGGATAAAGCTTGATTGGGCTTTACTGATTGTTCCCTCCACTCCTAACAACATGGCATGATCAAAGTTATCTATAGTTTTTTGAATAAATCTCTTTACATAATTTTTTTTGAAAAAAAGTATACTCTACATAATAACTTTTTTATTTAATATGTTATAAATAATAAATTTATCAAAAATTATTTCTAAGACAACATTATTATCATAAATATTTTAAGTATATATATGATTATTTTCTCTGTTGTTTAATGTTAAAAATGAAGTTATAGTTCTTAAAAAAAAGAAGTTATAATTGTGGGCAGTGGATCTCCTTTATCTATGGCTGTGCACAAGATCTCTTTTTCAGGTGATTAAATCATGGGTCTTTCCTCCTTTTATCATTTATTCTTTTCGGGTGCAAAGTGCAA
Organism: Hibiscus trionum; assembly: GCA_030270665.1. NCBI lineage: Eukaryota > Viridiplantae > Streptophyta > Magnoliopsida > Malvales > Malvaceae > Hibiscus > Hibiscus trionum. The sequence continues at coordinate 12,511,144 of BSYR01000024.1, read as the reverse complement.
ACCATACCCTTCCCTCGCTCACTTATTATGTTATTATTATATCATAAACCAACATTGATTTTTGTTATTGTATTTTAATTGTATTGAGTTCCATTTTTAATTACATTTATTTTCAATAAAATAAAGTTTTACATTAATTCTTCTATACAAAAACGGTCTAATTTATTTTATAACTTAAATTCTAGACTAATATGGTATCACCCTCAAGTAAATATATAAACCAACCGAATTATATTTCAAAATATATATTTAAAATCTGCAAGTTGTAACAATAAAATTAATGAAATAAAATGTATGCAATTTCTATTTGATTACTTGTTTTCCAACAATAAATTTACATTACAATATAGTATATTTTCAGGAAAAAATGATGAAGTAATGAAAAATATGAATAAAAAGAAATATATCCAAAAACCATCCACCCCCAATTGATGGGTCCCATCATCTTTCTATGATCCATGCTTTGAATGGTCAAGATTCAAATTATTGGTCTTTCATGTTTAATACTGGATGTGTTCTATTTTTAGTCAATATTTGTGTTGTTGATTATCCTAATTGTTTTGGTATTCATTTTGTTGTTTTAAATCTATTTCCATAGCTTTTCCCTCTATTTAGGTTTAGAGAATTTTTTTAACGAGATTCGATTTTTTTTTTTTTAAATCTATTCCCGGAGCATGCTTGATTTCATTAAATTTAGAATTTTGCCATGATGATTCCCGAAATACTCATTTGTAAGTGTTCTACTTGTAATCACTTGCTTATGAAATGAATGAGTAATTATTGTCGAAGGCGGATCTGCATGGCCTTTGGGGGGAGCAATCACACTTCATTTTAGAAAAATAAAATAATGTTGAATTTATTTTTAAAAAACTTAATTTACTGTTTAAAAATTAAATAAAATTCTACATATCCATTTAAGAAAAAAAAATTACTTTAAATAATATCTTTGAATTCTTAGATCTGCCGCTTATTTATGTGACTGTTACCTTTTAAGTAAAACCCAAATCCGAAATGGGTAATGATAAAACCACCAGCTATGGACCCCAACGAACGCCCATCCTCACGGGCTCAAACCGTGCTTCATTATTTTTCACTAATATCTTGCGTGCACTCCTCCTTACGCACGCATGTATCAAAGCTTTAATCACCTTTTACTTTTTTACTAAACAGAGTTAAATGGTCTCAGTGAAAATCGGAAAACTTCTTCAAATTGATTTATCAGTCTAAGAATTTAAAATATGTATAAATAAATACTGTCTTATAACCACATTAAAACTATTAAAAAATATTTTCAATATAAATATTAAAATTCAAACTCATAAAATAAAATACTTTTTTTATCCTACAAAACATGTCCATTGTAACTTTTCACGTGCAAAATAATTAAAATAATAATTTTATTCTTAAAAAATTAAATTTTATTTTGTTGAAATTTAAATAAATCGTAGGAAACAAAACATGTCATGTAAAAATTGTTAATTTTTTAATATGACAATTTTAAAATATAAAAATGACAGATTTAATGTGACTAAAAGAGTAATATCTATATAAAAAAAATACTTGTAGTATAAATATTTTTATTAATCGGTTAATTAATAGATCTAATTTATTTTTATTTTTGATGTATCGATTTAATTTTCTATATAATAATCGTAATCTTAGCTTCCGTGCATTCATACTTCTCGCCTTTCCTCTCTCCGTTTTCTAGCTTAAGGATTGACGCAATTTGAAGTAGCTTCTTTTGTTTTCTCTATCTGGGTTTTGGGAGTTTCCTTCTGCTTCATTCACTTTTGTAAGTCGTCTCATGCTTCTCATTTTCATTTTATCTGTTTTAATCGGTTTAAATTTCTTCTTCTTCTTCCTTTCGTTTAATTTTCTTGCTGTCCTTTTTTTACGTTCATTTTAGCTAATTTTTGTAGCTTTGGGTAGTTTGTTTTCATCTAATTTCTCCTTATTTTCTGGACACTGGAAAAAACCCTAACTAGATACAATCTTAAAGGTTTAGAAAGCTCGTATCTTATCTCAACAGTTCCAGTTATATTAATAGAATGAATTCTTTTACTTCTTCACTACCGTCTTCTTCTTCTTTTTGTTTCGCATTAGTCTGGTACTATGATTTTTCATTTATAAATTATGTATACGATGTTAAAATAATGAATATATTGGCCATTTGCAGGGTTCTTGAATAGGTTATTTTGGGGCAAACAAGTTACTAAGAAACTGAACTGTGGCAATTGTAGTTGAATAAAGAACAGTATGCGGTGGTGGCTGAGTCTTTCGGTTGACGTGTTTCAAAAAGTTATCCCTTTGAACTTGTATTGTAGAGTGATTCTGTAATTCTGTAATTCAGTAAACTATATTAGCAACTAGCAAGTACCCTTCATTTTTACTCACTTGCCTTATTAATCTTCAATGGGATCCACTTTTTTTGTTGTCGTTCCATGTTATGTTCTACGGATCAGCTGAAAACCTTCGAATCCATTTCTCAAATTTCTGATCCAAGAGCTAGTCTTTTGATTTTGATAGGGGTAGTTTTTGTAGTGGTATTTCAGTTTTATCGATCTGCCCGTTCGGAATATCTCTGTTTTAGTGTCATATTCAAGGGTTGGGGACGTAGTGATGGTGTGCCAAGCAGCTAGCCAAACTAGATTCCGGGCATTGAAGTACGAAAATGGTATTGCAGGGACTGCCACCATTGTAGTTAGAGTTATAGCATGTTTTCAACCGCTTCAGGATTGCCAGGTTAGTTTTTCCTTCTTATTTTCCCATTTCTTTATATTTCTGTACAAACCTTTATGAAGGAATTATATACACTTGTGTTATTTACATTTGTTTTCTTAATGTATGAGATTTCGCGCTCTTGTTCTTTTTGTTACTGATGATTGATAAGAATGTTTATGCAAAGCTTTTTATTGAATTTCCTTTCTTCTGCTTTTGCCAGGCTGAATATTTCCGTCATTTGCTTAAGCCGGTTACGTAGTTTGGTTTTATATTTCCGTGTTCAAGTTAAGCTGGAGTTCTTAGTTTTTTCCCCTGTTTTTGAGAGAAATTTCAAGTAAACTGCTATTTCTACTGCCACAATATTTTAACTACTGGTATGTATTACTTGTACTTGGTATTAATAATATCTGCTTTCTATTCTTGGAATATCCTTTTTCATATTGATTTTGTTGTTTTCATAGGTGATTGTTCTGGTTGGATGGGAGAAGGCTGCGGATCCTGGTTTCCTCTGCAGCAATTTGATTGGCAATCACCCAAATTTAGTCCTTTGGCTGCTTCACATCCTTTGGGGCAGCAAAGTACTATTCCTCAATTAGCAAACTTTGGCGCTAATATGGTCTCTGCTTCTGGGACTTTGCCGGTTGATGGATGTCGTGATTTACCAAACTTGCGGGCTGGCCAAGTTAATGAGTCCCATGGTTGGTGTTACTGTTTACCGCGCTCCCAACAGGTTTTTGCACCTGCCTCAAACACTTTCTTGAAAGAGCAACTCCCACCTAACCCTTATGGGAATCGTACGGAAAACATTGCTCCCACAGCAGGGGCTGGGTGTGCTCAGAAGAGATTCCTTGTTTATTACCAATCTGGTGGTCAAACTACCGTGATGCTTAGTTCTGCTTTTGGGACTCCTCTCAAGTGCGGTTCTTCGGGTCCCAAATTGCCTTTTGCTTGTAACTTGAGTAGGGAGGATCCCTTGGCTAAAGTGAGCCTGAATCTTCACGCTGGACCAACATTTAAAGGTGTATTTGACGAAAATGGGACTGATGTGCAAAGTGAAATGCGTGAGGACACTGAAGAACTCAATGCCTTGCTTTACTCTGATGATGATAGTGATTATACAGAGGATGAAGAAGTTACAAGCACGGGTCACTCTCCTAGCACTATGACAGCTTACGATGAGCAATCTGAGGAAGGCGCTGAAGGGGTTGCTAGCTCGACTGGTCTAACCAAAAAGCGAAAACTGCTTGATAGCAGTAATGGTTATATGCAATTCCCTGTGGACAATATTAGTTCAGTGAATCATAATAGATGTTCCGAGCACGAGGATGATGCTGATTCCAGTTTTGCCAATGGCCAAAATCCAGGATCATATGGCATGGATTCGTCTTCAGGAAACAAGAGAATGAGAGTGGATAAAATTCGTGAGACTGTGAGCGTATTAAGAAGCTTAATTCCTGGTGTTGAGGGCAAGGATGCTATTATGGTTCTGGATGAAGCCATTGATTACTTAAAATCCCTGAAACGCAAAGCCGGAACCTTGGGACATGATACTCTATGAGTTACCGCTGTTCATATTAGTAGTGGTAGTGTATAACATCTGTCGTAATCAGTCATTGTTGATGGAGCGAGCTAAATAAATGAAGTTTAGGCAGTCGTGCTCGGAGAAGCATGCGTTACACATGATCAGGAGTCTACCAACTTGAGTCCCATTGTCTTTTCTCAAATGATTTGAGCTGGAAACCAGTACCTTTGGCTTGAAATCTCTCTGCATCTCGAGAAAGCAGGATTGTGAATCATCATTAGTCGTGGGGTTTAGATAAAGTAAAAACACTCAGAGCCCGGCATGAGAAGATTGGTTAATGGAAGAGGGACCCTCCTAAAGGGTGGGCTAAGTGCACGCCTCTTAGGTGTTTTGGGTCCCAATCTTCACTTTCTTCACCCTTTTTGTATTGTTGTCAAGCTTAATCCCCGTGGGCTGTGGCGTTCCCTTTTTCTTTGATGTAGAAAGCTGCACGAGCAAATGAGCCAATCTCCCATTTCATCATCCAACAACTTGCCTGAAGGGGTCCCGAGACATTGTGAGTTGTGATGCTCTGGTTGTTTGTTTGTTCTCGTTGTTTGCGAAATCTGAACATACCCGTGTTATCGGACTCATCCGAGTATGAGCAAACCCTTCAAGGACCTTTATGTATTTGTTGTTGCTTCTGTGTGGTGGTGCTATCATGGGGTATTCAACGGTGTATTTTAGCTTTAATAAAAGCTTTGTGATTGTTGTAGTGATGAGTTAAGCAATTCATGGTGGGATGTATAAATGGAATGTTTTTGTCTTGAAATCTATGTATTTACGTCGCATGCATGTATTTATTATGTAGGAGACAGTGATGTCTTGAACCGTCGTGCTCTGAAATAGTGCGAAACTTTCATGTCAATGCGGACAGATGATGGGACCATTAAAATGCTTGATTCTAATATTTTTGGCTACTCAACTTTCTTGCTCATGCCGACCATTTTTTCCATTCAAGATTATTATTTATTTGGTATTTGAAAAAAAAGTTATAATTAAAATTTAAGGACTTTAACTATTAAATACAAATTATAAGACTCGGTCCAAGGGTTGGTTGGATTTTTATAAATGAAAAATGCCTTTGTACTATTATTTAATTTGCTGTCTGAGTTTGATAACATCGTTTAATAGATAGTTAAAGATTACAAGATTGGAATTCAAAATTTGAAGATGATATTGTTAGGAGAAAAAGTCTCGCACGTCGAACATAGAGTAAAACAAACAAGTATACTATTAAAAAATACAATAAATATTGTTGAAATGGTATTGTTGTCTTTTTCACATTTTTATTAAATTTAAGTAAAACTCTAAAACATTTCTTAAAATTCGAACACAATAATTTAAAACTTTTACACACAAGTACTCACTATACCTATAATCATTTGATAACTTAGTTTTTACAAACGAAACCGATTTCACAATTTTTTTAATCTGTTTATATCAATTATATAATTCTCTGAGTTTGATGTCACTAATTAATCGGTCTCTAATTTAGTTGTAAAATTGTAAAATTATTTTTATTTATAGAGCGTAATAAAATTATGGCTTAAAAGTTAAATTGGCCCTAAACGAAAAATTAAAAAACTAATTAAACCCTTATGAAAATTTTGCACCTAATTTAACTATCATAATTCAAATTACACCTAATTTGACCCCTCCATTAGTTTGATCGCGTTGACCGTCAATACCATCTAACAGTCAAAATATAAAAGGACATGTGACATGCTCTGGGCCTGCCACATCATCAAAATCGATTTTTTAAAAAAATTCTAAACAAATATACGAAATTATATAAAAAATTATAAAAAATCATAAAAAATTAAAAATTAAAAATATTAATTTAATTTATTTTTTAAAAAAACTTTAAATGATATTTTTTTTTCTAAAATAGTTAAAAGTTTCATTTCTTTAAAAAAGCCTCATAAATTCGTAAATCAAGAATTAGTACCGGATTAACCACCGGCCACTCCCCGTCGCAGGAAAACCTCTATTCTCCCTCAATATTTCTTCTTACCAGTACCGTCGTTTACCACAATACCAACAACTTCCACTGTTTATTAAAATGATTTGAAGACTTGGGAATGTAGGGTTAGGGATTTGAAAATTTTGGGCTTTTTGAAACATTTTGAAATTTTGGGATTTATAATTAAAAATATATATTTTTTAAAAATTATACATTTTTTAATATTATTTCGTTATAAATATTTATATATATTTTTAATAATTATTACAATTATTTTTTATTTTAAGTAAAAAAATATTTTTTTATGATTTTATACATAATTTTAATTTTTTACACATTTAAATATTTTTTCGATTTTTCTTGAAATTTTTAAATACTTTTTTATGTTTTTAATTTTTAATTTTTTATAATTTTAAATATTTTCAGATTTTTTAAATATTTTTTAATTTTAAATATATTATTTGATATTTTAAAAAATTTAAATGATATTTGCGATTTTGATCACATGGCACATCTAGAGTATGCCATGTGTCACCATCATAATAACTACTTTTGAATTAACGGTCAACTTAATCGAAGGGCTAAATTAATTTTTTAATTTTTTGTTGAGGGGTAAATTGGGTGTAAATTGAATTATGAGGGCTAAATTGGGTACAAAATTTCTATAAGAACTTAATTAATTTTTTAAATTTTTGTTGAGGGCCAAATTAACTTTTAAGCCTAAAATTATTATAAGAATGTTATTGTCTTTTCATACCGTTCCAAAACTTTAAATAAAATTACTATAAGTAAAAAACTTTTAGTCACAAATATTTGACCACTCCTCCTATAACCAATAATTTCATCATTTAGTTTTTAAAAATGAATGTAAAAGGGTTGTAAATGATATGATTTTAAAATTTGTTGAGCGATGGGTAATGTCAAAATTCGTAATATACAAACAATGGAAATTGGGGCTTGACTCAATGGGCCGAGCCCGTAGTCCATAACCCGGTGGCAGTTTCTATAAGCTAATCAGATCAGTCCAATCCATGAGGTTTTTAGATTGAAATTTATGTTCCACAACCATAATGAAACCGTACCATATCTGTGTCATGACTCAAGAGTCCACCCAAATTTCTTTCTATACAATTATTTAAATTATTCCAACCGGCAACTCTAATACACCTAGAAATCAAAGCAAATTCTATGTTTAGACATTATGTAATTTACATCTCCCTATTTATTAGGATAATAACAATATTAATCGAAATAAGATTAATTGACGAATCAACTATAATATTAATCACCTTATAGCTTTCAAAAAAAACTATAATATTAATCGAAATATGTTGTGGTCTTATTATTATTATTATTATTATTATTATTGTTATTATTAACTCAAAAGTATGGTGGGTGGAGAGTGGAGAGGCAAAAGGTCAAAACTGAAGAAAGCGAAGCAACACCGTAGCCATGTAATATTTTCTAATTGTTTTTGTGGACGTTATTTCAAATTTAAAGCCCATCGTAATGGTTGTTCCTTGTCGACAAGAGTCACAACTCACAAAATACAATTATGTAATATAAATATAACATGTAATTTTAATTAGAATATGATATGAATATTCTAAATTTTATATAATATAATTTATAAAAAATATTAAAATAAATAAAAATACTTTTAAATACAATAATTGTATGATAAAATATATGATTGGAAAACGTGAATTGTGAAATTTATTGTCACATTAATAAGGGGAGGGGTCTAGAATTTGATTTCCATGTCCTGAAGCAATCCTTTTGCTTGCATGAAAAGGAAGGCAGCCGAACATTGATAGGGATACACTTCTTTTATTACTCCAATTAATTTCGATGTTTCTTTTGTGAATATATATATTCTATACACCGTCAGTGGAAACTGAAAGTTTTTACAATCGTATTAGTTTTAGGCTATATGGAGTTAGTTTAGGGTATAGGGTTTAGAGGTTTATGTGTAGGAGGTTAAAATTTAGGGATAGTTGTTTCAATTTAAGGTTTATGGTTATAATTTAGGGTTTGTAGGTTAAAACCTAAATCCTCACCATATTACCCTAAAAACTAAACCCTACCCTATAAACCCTAAATTATAACCCTAAACCTTAAATTAAAACAATTATACCTACATTCTAAACCCCTACACCTAAACTCCTAAACTCTATACCCTAAACTAACTCCATATACCCTAAAACTAAGGCGTTTATGGAAACTTTCAGTTTCCACCGCCTGTGTATAGGATATTAATTCATATATATATATATATATATATATATATATATATATATATATATATATTCAGTTCTCATTACCCCCATTTTTCGAACGCGATATAATTTTAGGTAGCTAATATAATTATTTTGAATAAAATACAAATATTATATTGTGAAAAGAATTCAATGCACTGGTGGTGGTTGAAATATTTTGTTTTCAAAAGTGTTTTAATTTTAACGGTTGAAGATTTAGTTTATGATTTATATTTTAGGGGTTTAGGTTTAGGTTTAGGTATTTAGAATTTAGGGGTTGTGATTAGAATTTGATGTTTATGGTTAGAATTTAAAGTTTAGAAGTTATGATTTAGGTTTTAGGGTAATATGTTAGGGATTTAAGTTTTAGTCTATAACCCTAAATTTAACCATTAACCCTAAATTCAAACTATAGTCCCTAAATTCTAAGTACATAAACCCTAAAATATGAACCATAACCTAGATCTCTAATCTTTAAAATTAGGGTGCTTGTGAAAATAAAAGGTTTTCACCGCTAGTGCATATTGTAATTACCCTATCATAATACGATTAATTAAAATACAAATATCATATTAAAATTATTTAAAATATGATACATAGGAAAATAATATGGATTAATATTTGATACACTGCCGGTGTAAAAATGTTTACGCAAGCATGTCTTTTTTCAAGCCTAAATCTAAAATTTAAATTTCTAACATTAAAACTCTAAAATGTAACCCTAAACCCTAAACTATAAACCTTAAATTCTAAACATGAATCTTAAATTCTAAACCCTACAATCTAAACCCCTAAACCTCTAAACCCTAAATTATAACCATAAACCTCTAAATTACACCGCTTGTGGAAAATTTATTTTCCACCGCTAATGTATAGGATAATAATCCAAATAATATTAGCACGATTTGATATCCTAATACTAATTGTATAGATTTTATATACATGCAATGCAAATAAAAAGGTTTCACGGATGCCTTATTTTTTGAAATTTATAATTAAAGTTTAAGATTTAGAGGTTATGAGTTTATAATTGATGGCTTGTGGTTAGAATTTAGGATTTATGGTTACAATTTAGAGTTTATATAGGTTTAACCCTAAATCACTAACCATATCACTCTAAACTCTAAAATTTAATCTTTAAATCTTAAATTCTAACCATAAACCATACATTCTTATCACAATTTTTAAATTCTAAACGAATAGGTGTAATCCCTAATTTGTAGTCCTTAAATTCTAACCATTCATCATAAAATTAAGATACTTGTAAAAATAATATTTTCACAGCTTATATATTGAATATAAATATAAAATAATTAGTTCAGAATTTGTATAAATCTATAATGTTACAAGTATATTGCTGTTTAAGTTTCCACACATTCTTTTTAGGATTAGACAATTTTTTGTTGGATATGATTTGATTTCAATTAAACATTTCTATAGTGCTTTTTTTATATTTTCTAAACTTTTCCCTAATAAAATAAAGTTGAAAATATTACAATAAATATTCATGGATATTACTAAGTGTGAATCAACGGTTAATTTTTATGAATATTGTTGTTGAAAAAATATTTTATAATTTATTGTATTTATATTTTTATTCACGATTTATTACACTTGTTACGGTAAAAAGTGAAGCCGTTATATATTTTTGTCGATTTCAACAAAAAAATGATGGAGTTGCCTTCTATTCCCGTCAACTTGAGGCAAAAGAAAAGAAAATTCAGCTTGTATTTCTATAGACTTCATATCAGTACTCAATTCACTTCAATCATATCAATTAATGTGATAACAAACAATATAGATCTAGAAATAAAAAACAAATACAACAGATAATGAAAATATTTTTTTTTCAAAAACAATATCTAGGTAATTATTTTGTAAACCAAACATCTATGCTTTAATTTTACTTCATTCGAATAAAATTCCAATTTAATGTTAATGGTGATTTGAAATATGGAATTAAACGACTCAAATTACAATCGAATTCAAATATTCTAATGTAAAATATTAAGTGCTTGAATCCATTAACTTTTGTAACATTCAAGAATATTTGAATAATATAAACTAATGCAGATAAACGTAATTAATGCAGTATTAATATAAAAATCAATTTATTGGTCATACTATATTTAAACCATGTTATATTTAAAATTTTACTTGAGTCAGTGTTATTGATTAACCAAATACTAATTTATAATAAATGTGATTAATACTATTTTTTATGTTTTTAAATAAAAAATTAAAAACACTCATTTAGTATTGATCATTGGTCAATATAACTCAAATATTAAGATTTCACCGCTAAGCAAAGAATCATTGTTGTATAATTTAATTTAAAGATATTTTTATATAAAATCTTTTATTTCATTGGACGAGTGTTATAAAACTTTAGTTTTTATTAAACAAATTTAAATCTGTACTTTTAAGTTTCTTTCGGCTTTTATCCCACTTTTTAAAACCTTCCCCCGAGAAATTCCCCTCAAAGTCTACCACTTCCCACATTTGCATGGTGAAAACCAATAATCAATTCAATAAATATTGTACTAAAAGTTCTTAAAAGGTTCAAACTTTGATCGCTTTCGCATCCCAAAAAGCTGCAAATGACTACACGCTTTAAACCCACACCCTTCCTTCTTCCCCACTAATGGCATTCCCGGTCGCCGTTCTCTTTACCCACCGCACGACGCCGTTTTCTACTCTCTCCCGAAATGGGTTACCTCTCTTGCAATGCAGAGTCCGCCATTGCTGTCTGCGATCCTCACAACTGTGGTTTTCATCGTAGAAAGAAACCCCACAAAAATAAACCTCAGAAAACCAAAAACAATGGCGGCATCCGAGAGTTTTCTTACTCTGATCTAGTTTCCGCCACCAATGGCTTCTCTCCCGACCACTTCCTCGGCAAGGGCAGTCACGGCTCTGTCTACAAAGCTGTCCTAGATAACGGCAAGTTAATCGCCGCCGTTAAAAAACCGACGACAAACTCTAACATTTCCGCGGACAACGAGATTGAGATTCTCTCCTGGGTTTATCATCCTCGTCTCGTCAATCTCATTGGCTACAGTTCCGATACCCGTTGTATGAATCAATTAATCGTCGTGGAATATATGCCAAACGGTTCTTTACACGATCTTTTACATTCTTCATCTCATAAATCGCCGGGTTGGTACAAGCGTGTTCGGTTCGCTTTACAGGTTGCGAAAGCGGTACGGGTTTTACATTCGGGTAACCCGCCGGTGATCCATAGGGATATAAAATCGTCCAATGTTTTGATCGATGAAAACTGGAACGCGAGATTGAGTGATTTCGGGCTTGCGTTAAGAGGACACGTGGAGGATGTACGGTTCAACTGCACCCCACCGGCGGGGACGTTAGGGTACCTCGACCCGGCTTATTTGGACCCGAGTGACGTTAGCACTAAAAGTGACGTATTCAGCTACGGGATTTTGTTGCTGGAGATTATTAGCGGGAGACATGCCATTGACTTGAATTATAGTCCGTCCTCCGTCGTTGACTGGGCAGTTCCGCTGATCGAGGGCGGAGATTTCGCCGCGGTGTGTGACGACCGTGTCGGTCCGCCGTCGGATAAGGAGGTGGTGAGACGTTTGGCGGCGTTGGCTGCTAGGTGCGTGAGATCCAATGCGGAGAAACGCCCCGGAATAGTCGAGGTGGTGGAATGTTTGACGGCGGTGAGGAAGAGAGTTCACGCGGCACCTGTTTGGAGTAATCCAAGGCGGAGCGTGAAGCTCGGGGATAAGCCATCGGTGAGGAACAGTAGGAAAGTATCGAGTGCAGTCAATCACGACATTGAAGTTATTAGTGATGGGAGATCAAAATCGATCATGGAGGTGGGGAGCAATGAGATCCGCTTGGATGATGATGATCACATGGCATTAGTAACAAAATGCCATGCAGAAACGGCAAAAGCCCCATTGATGAAGTTGAAAAAGTCGAGGTCCATGGACCTTCTCCAAAACCCGAGAAGAATGAATCAGAGCACCAAAAATCACGTATTTGAAATCGGGAGAAGAAGGAATTCGTGCGAATTCGATATGTCAAAGTACTATTAATGTTTTCCGGATTTAGTGCTCTGTTTTGATGATGAAAAATCCGATACAAATTAGTAAATAACAGAGAAGCCATTGATCGAATATAATAAATGTTATTGCAATCAATTTCGATAAAATACTTAGTGAAAGAATCAAAATCACAAAACAATCACATGCCATATGGTCAAGTCACAACAGTAGTTTAAATCCGGAGAAAAGAAGCAGGAATTGAGGTTTAAGTCCAAGTCCATGAGAGCCAGTGTTATGTTATGACAAGTTTCTTGCCCCAACTACCACAGGCGGACATAGTTTGGGACACTTCCAAAAACACTTTTAACATACATTGACTGCTATTAATGTTTTCCGGATTTAGTGCTCTGTTTTCTTTGGGGTTGGATCTTTCTTTTCTACACTTTTTTCCTTTATTAATGTTTTCTGGATTTGTGCTGTTATTTTCTTGCATGTACTGACTTGTTTGTAAACTTTTTGTCTCTAGACTGGTTCATAACCCGTTTTTGAAAACGTTCATGCCTAAATTCAAATCAAGTCCGGCAAGCCGACCCGTTTCACATTTGAAATATTAGAATATTACAGTTCTTTTTTGTATTAATATGTCATATGTGTACCTGATATGAAATTATAATAAAAGTTAAATTCAAGCCAGACTAGACATGTTTAATAGTGCAGCAAAGGCAACACATTTGGTATGCCGATATGACCCTCCAAGGACACTCTAAAAGCGTGAAAATCTCGGGGGGGGGGGGGGGGAATGAAACATAACCGTACCCGATACAAACTCAAATCCAACATGCATAGCCGATATAGAGGCTGACCAAACAAATTAAAATTTGAACTTTTTAGATTAGAAAAAAAGTATCAGATTTATTTGCTAGACTTCTTACATATAATGGGTAAAGCAATAGCTAAGAACACAAATAAATGCAAGGCTAATTATCTACAACTATGTTTCCACAATCTTTTCCTCCATCCATTGATTCAATCTCCATGTAAAAGATCCTGAACCATGCTATTCATTCATATCTTCAAAACCCAAATTAAGTTTTGATCTTTCTGGTATTTATGAGTCAATGCCGTAAAATTTTTATTGTAAAAAGTCAAACACACACACCTCAGAATGTCACAGACAATACATACTTGTAAGTTGGAAAGTTTGTGAAAACCACGGTGGTGAACTTTGACTGAAGAAGCTGGAGATACAATCTCAGGGCGCCAAACGAACAATTTTCCAAACAAGTTTTCCGTCTATCTCTTGAGGGGAATATTCCAACCTGCCAAAATAGCACACGTTATCATCAACAGGGCCAACTTTCATTTGAATTTTAACCATACAATAGCGGCAAGTGAGAAGTAGATATAGTATAAATTTCATATTTTTAGCACAAATATAAACTTATGTTACTCCTAGTCGCATTTTTGAGAGATGAGGGTGTTGTATGCCATGGTACTCAGACTTGAGTGAGAGTGGCGGATACATGTCGGGTGACATATTCCCAAATCCATATCCACATACGGATTGATAGGGGTGTTGGACATGGGTATTTAAAGAAAAATTAATTCAGAACAACATAAGTTGTCTTTGGATGGGAACCGGGGGTGGATGGTAGGGAGCAGAAGGTGAGAGAGATGGCACAGGAAGGTAAGAAGAGCTTTGAGTGACTAGGACTTGCTTGAATCACTGCTTAAGGTGAATTAACTTGCATAAATGGAATGATAGAAAAAGAATTGTCAACTTTAAACTTCAGGAGTTGACCTAATCATCAGCTATTAATGGAAATAACATTTATCCGAATAAAGATCCAAATCATATGGTTTGCATTATCAATTGGATTCTATTTCAACCCAATATAGAAAGGGTTTGAACTTGGTATAGGTTTTAGATAAAATTATCTTTCCATGCATTATAGCAAAAGACAATGGAATTAAACAACCTGTCATGCAATCGGGACGTCTGTCCTTGCCAAAACTCATAACGGTTTGGTAGAAGTCTGTATCCTCCCCAGTGTTTAGGCTTCGGAATCAAACCCCTGCATAAAGAAAAAATTGTAAGGGCTCTTTAGTTCTTGGTTTCTACCCATTGGAAGCTTTTCCACATCAGCAGTCATTTGAGATGATGAATACATTGGATCGAGATTCTAGATCATGATCGAAGATAGAAGTAAATAGATCGGGCACTTCAACGGGAAAGAGATTCATGGAAATCAAACCAATAAAACCACATGTAGCACAACTGCTTATAAAAGAATTTGGCACAAATCAAATTATTATGGTCAAACATTCAAAACCCTTAAACTTACTCCTTGGAGTATTTTTCTTCAAGTTCTTTGTATTGCTGGTGTAGTACATGGCGTCCAGGAACTACAGTACTCTGAAACAAGAAATTGGAACTTAATTTCTTATTAAACTGGTCATTTTCACTTCTAATGGGCATTAATGGAGATAAAAGGCTATGGACATATCATCCATGTTTCCAGTACATCTTAAAGAATGTTGAGTCACAGACCTGCTTGCTCACGATTGCTCCGATTTGACTTCCTCGAGGACGACTGTGAAAGTATTGCTCTGATTCCTCTTCTGAAACTTTCTGAACAGATCCTTCCACTCTTACCTGAAATCAGAGTTCATTATAGCCCATGTATCTTCATCATGGAAACATATCAACATGCTACAAATTTTTACTATTTAATCAGAATATGTTCCACATTGCAGCAAACTTCAATACTATATCAGAAATAGAGAGTTCAATGAATCAAGTTACAAGCCTAAAGGTCCAAAACAATTTTCCTCATAACACTGAAACATTTCATTTCATTAAAGTAGCTGTTAGTTATATCTTTGGGTTAGCATACATGATAACAAGTAACAACCACCATGCAATAGCACGATTTCAGATTGTTTAACAATTTTTAAATCCCTTGGGAAGGCACCTTTGCGTAAGTAGAAAACGACTATCCTCTAGCTCACCAATGGCTTCTCTCTCCTCATTCTCACAAACACACAAAGAAAAGCCTCGTGCATAAGTACTAAACCATTTTACCTAAATTCAGCATCCACCATATTATTTTGATGAATGATGATTTCTGTCCACTCTACAACACTTAACAAGAGTCTTACGAATCAATACCCAGAATTCACGTGTAGTTACTAAGCTAACTCAAGCCAGAAAAGCATTTATTCCATCCCTTCAGTCCAACTTTACACTTCTCAATTGTCCCTATGATACTTGGACTCGAGTGTAAGTGTCGGATATGCATATGCATCTAACACAAGTATGTTCAATTTTTGTAAGTTTTTCCATATATCCGGTGTCCTTCAAGGGCCATTTCTCCATACCCATATCCAACTATGTATTGGAATGAGTACTTCGAGAAAAATGAAGAGATAGAGCAAGATGAAATTGCCTGCTACTTGAAACAAAATATCAACAATAAATTGAAGCCAGTTGCGGGGATAAAACGTCCATATTCACCGCATAAGAAGCTTCAGTATTGAAAATAAATAGAATATGCATATAAAAGAGTTGAATGGTTGGCATGAACCACATCGAATCCTAATGAGCATTATGTTAAAAGAAACCTTTAAAATTGTTCAAGATTCATTCAGCATGTTTTCCATCAAACAAAACAAGGTAGAAAAGGAAACGATAAAGAATCTAGCACTAGAATGATAATCTTAAATCAATAGTTTCAGTCTTAGCATGCCGATGTTAGTTATATGATCGAATATGAACCATGTTTTTGCAAAGAATCATATTTAAAACATATTTGTAATAAAGATCATCTTAACATCAACATTTTCATAATGGAAAAGCACAAGCCAGAATCTGAAGTATACCTGTCGGTTAAGCCCGTCCCAGTAGAAAAGAAGTGCAGCATGAGGATTTTCTGATAATTCACGTGCCTTCTGACTTTCATAATTGGTGTACCTGCTTAAAGTAAAAAAAAGGTAAGAAATATCACCGTACAATATGTAACAACATTATTACATGACAGTAACATAGGAACACTAACCAGACAAAACCACCCTTGTCCACCCCTTTTAGCAATACCATTCTCGAGGAGCTGCAGCAGAAGGTAAGATGGTAAAGAAAGATGAGAAACAGTCAGCCAATTAACATCAAAATGTAAGTACCAAATAATGCTAGTAGTCTGTAACTTAAGCTGCTGACAGTCGTCATTACCATATCTATTTCATTAGGGACTTCTAGAAATGCAGGATACAGGAATCATTTCAGGATGAAACTCAACAAGGCAGTCATTGGTTTAAAACCAAACAAAGAATGGCAGAAGCCGATAAAGATGAATAACAGTCTAGCACTTAAAATTACATTAACCAACTTCAGGCACACAAAAATTCAAACAAAATCTGGATGGAAGAAGAAAAAACCATTCACAACCTAAAGGTTATTCGTTTACAGTTTCATAAGAAATAATTTTTTTCTAAACTTAAGGAAACTTAGGGATATAAGATTAACCGAGAGCATATTTTGTAAAAACAAATTCTTTCACTTGCTTTCAACTTATTTTCATAATGTTAAGAATAAGTGTTCCCACTCGACATATATTTTCTTACTGCATAGAGTCAAGAGTCAAGACTATTCATTCTAAATAATTCACTCAGTTAAGCAAGTGATTCTTCATTACTGAAGTTACTTCAATGAATATAGCAGCAATTAGTAATACTAAAACTAACTTTAGTCAATATATTCATAAGTACAAAAAATACTATATTGGTTAATTTTTCCACTATTGGCAGTTTAATATGTAGTACTTACACAAGAGACACTGCTTAAATTCACATTAGTATTTAAAATACAGGTTTGGCTAATAGCGATAAAAAATCTAAGGATTATTCTAATAGTTACCTCAAAATAATAAGCACGAATATCATATTTAGTAGAAGGAAAAGCAAAATTCTTTAAAATGTTTAGGCACTTTTAAATTAGTTCCCAGTTTCTCTTAAGGATCCAATTGGGAGCAGGTGCCTGCAATGCTCCTATTGTGGATCCATGCATGAAGCGGAAACGAGTGCCTCCATTAGATAAGAACGAATCTAAAAAATATGTGCTTATTTCTTAATAATATTTACCCTTACGATAGCAGCAAGAATCCAAATTGCCATATTTTATACCTTCAAGGAATAAAGTTCCATGAAATGAAAAAAGAAAAACAAAACACGCATGAATAAAGCAGAATGATTGCAGAAAAACCAGAAGCATACGGTTTTCCATCTTTTCCAGTGGTTGACAATGCCATAGCATTTGGTTCCTTTAGGTTGGCAGCCACCGCATCATCAAACCATTTGCGAAACTGTAAGACAAGTGAAGTTTACATTTTGAAATAAATAAATGCTATAAATTATTGTGCGAAAATACAAATGAAAACAAAAGGTTTTTCAAATAAACTAGATGAGTAAATAGCATGTTTGTCTTGAATCCATACCTGATCCAAAGGATCAACCTCCACTTGCTCCTCACGGAACTCTGGAGATATATAATTCTCTCGGAGTGCTGATATGTCAATTTGTGGAGGCTTTCCTATTCGAACACACATAGATGTTCCAGGATATTGTGGAAGGCAAAGCTTATACTTTTCTGCAATAGTTGGCGGGACAAATCTACCACCTAGAAAGTGATGAGGTCCAGAAAATTTCTTTGCACATAGTTTTGGAGCAGTCAAAGAAACCTTTGATAATAGAAAATTGTAGTAGTTAGATATTTAATATAAAGGGGTGCCTCAGAATGAGTTTAAACAACAAGAAGAATTTTTTGAAGAATCTAAGGCAGCGAAAAAGACATACCAACATGTCAGGTTTAATTCCTTCACCACCAACGTCACCCTCTTCAACATGCCATCCGGATGGAATATCTACAGACACAATAACAGGGGACTTTTGTTGCACTTGTTCATAATTATGTAAGTTAATCAGCTTCTGGATCAGTTCGTCAAAAGGTGGCCTTGGTGCTCCTGAAAGATTAAAAATGGTGAATTAAGAGGAATAAAATATGTAGTTACCATAAACCTAACAAGAATTATGAAAAAGATGCACACACATAAGATAAAAAATGAGTGAACTAAAACTAACCAAGAGACGTGATATAAACACAATCTGATAGCACCATTGTAAATAAGCGATACTGACAGGAACACAGATTGTATAGGCTTGTTTATTAAAGAAAATTGCGATATGTACAGATTAATTTTGCATTAAAGAACAATACAAAATTTCTGGTAGTGGTAATAAGAAATAAGATCTTAAACTATAATACAAAATTGATGGGAATGAATAGGAGAATCATAGTAGCATGAGATCAAAATATTGTCGCAGCATAACAAAGAACATATATAAACATGAAGTTGAAAGATATATATATGTAAGAAAAAGATAGCACAATTATCAAGTATTTACCATGAAAAGAAAATCCGAACATAGCATCTACAAGAATGTCAAAGTCCTTTGACAAGTCCACAGGCAGCTCATCGACAGACAGGAAAGGGATTGACAGAGACTCCAGCTACGGAACCAGCAGATCGGATAACAACTCAAATAAACCATATTGTTCAATGTTCAATAACATTACCACCAGAAACCTAGTATCATACCTGAGTAACAAGACCAGAATAAAGGGGTTTCTGAGTTCGCTTAGGATAACAAACAAACGGCTTATACCCGAAGTGATACAAATGACGAGCAGCAACAAGACCATCACCTCCATTGTTTCCCGGACCGCAAATAGCAAGAACACGATTATACTCACTTGGTTTATAAACCTGCAACAAGAAAAAGCTCCTTTCGCAATTGCACACTGGAAAAAGGTATGAACTTACAAAACCTAGAGAATAATTGTCAACTGAACAATAAATATTTGCATATACACCCCAGGAGAAACCAATTCAATGTCATGTCAGAAACCAGTTGAGCAAAAAAAAGAGGGAATTTGGTAACAAGAAAATCTCCTTTTGCAGTTCCACACTGAAAAAAGGTAAAATCTTATATTATCCAATCATAGTTGTCAACTGAACAATAAATATTCGAGTATTTGACATCCTAGGAGAAATCAATTCAATGTCAGGTCGGAAACATGCTCAGCAAACTCAGATAAACTTAAAAACATGGGAATTTTGCATGAATTCAATTAGTATATAGAAATCAGAAAAATTCAATGAACGAAATGGAAGTACTGATAATAGTCATTACCTCAGCAATCGATGTGGCAACGCTTAAACCAGCCAATTCCTGGAAAATTCACATAAACTGTAACCATTCAAGCTTTGAAACAAAAACCCAGAATAAATAAATAGACAATGACACAAGGAAAATTTATGAAACAAAAACCGCTTAACTAACCATAAGCTGATCGACACTAAACCCAAGAGGACCCATGAGTGTCTCATCAACCTCAGCAGCTTCCCGTTGCGTGAGGTACGAAATAGAACCCTGATTTAGAACCGAAGAAGCCATTGATCCCACTTTACCGGGCTTCGAACAAAACACTCGGATTGCAGGGGTCGAAATCGGAGCCAGAAAACCCTGTAAATCAAAACAAAATTAGCTTTAAACTAGATGAACTGAGAGGAAGAAGGCTAATTAGAGAGATGGAGAAAACGACTAGGTTTAACTGAAGAGAAGCGATTGAGAGGAGTCGATGGTTTGGTTTTGTAAATGGAAGGAGAACTCTTATAATATGCGAGAGAGACTGGTGCTTGGGCGAGAAGCGACCATATCATTTTTCTGCTATTGCACAACACTCTTCTCATTCTTGTTTGTTTTTTCCCATTTTTCTTTTAACATTATCTGCTTTTTATTTATGAGTTAGATAATGATAACAATAATAAATTTATAATATTAGATTACTTTGCTATTTTTTCGATCACGTCGATTAATCTAAATTAAAAATTGCGTAAGGCTTAATATGAGGATTGTGGACAATTCTTCCAACTTATTTTTTCTCGGTCAATTTAGATTAAGTGTTGCAGAGGCTTAATATGGGGGCTAGAACGACCCTTCATTCGAATTTCTAACATTATTTATATCTATCGATGGCCATGGGTCGGATTTTTGGTCGATCCGCACCTTACCCGAAAATTTAACACCTCTATCTAAATCTTACCCGACATTTTATGATGTTCCACCCGATCCGAACCCGACCGGAATTCTAGAGTAAAAAAACATGAACTCAACCCAACCCGACATAAGTAAAAAATTATCAATTTTCATTATTATTTAATAAAATAGGGAGCTAATTGAAAAAATACAAATAGAGAGTGAACATTATAATAATTATTTTATTTTTATTATACAAAATAGGGAGGCAATTGAATATATATATATATATAGAAAGAGAGGAGCATTATAGCAATTATACCTAAATATTTAGAATAAAATTAAACTATTATTTCAGGTCAGGTATTTTATACTTTAAACCCAAACCTGAATCAACCCGGTCTCATCTTCAAAAAGTCAGACTTAAAATGACAATCCCTAATTATCGGCTACTTTTTGAATTAAATAAAAAGTATCATATTCATATGTAGAGATTTAAACTTATACAAAATAAGATCATATAAGTATTCTTAACCACTAGAGCAATTAATGTAACTCAATTGTCGGTTTTTTTTATCAAACAATTGTCGGTTACTCGTAAGGCATATTGTTTGGTCAATAATGAAAATTTTTCAAGAAAAATTATACTCATGTTGGAGTGTTAGACATATTGTAAGTGAATTAAAGTAAAAAATATATATTTTATTAATACATATTGTAATTATATGATGGTCATGTTTGGTAAATAGCGGTTTGATCAAAAATTAGAGGTTTGAGGTATAATTAGAGGTTTGACTAGTCAAATTCGCTAATATTGATGTTTGGTAAATAGCGGATTGAAAGAGCGGATTGGGGTGAAAAAACTAATTTTAAAAAAGCTCATAATATGAGCTTTTTGAGATTAGAGGTTTGATATTAGAGTTGTAATGACTCTTTTACCCTTAACAATTACCAAAAATCTTCAAATAACTTAAATTAAATAATAACATATTAAATATTAAACTTATTTGTCGTTACTACTAATTTACATGGTGACATTTGTAAGTTAATTCTATTTTTTTATTATCACATATTTATATGTGCATATAAAAATTTAATAATTATATAAATAATAAATTAATATATAAATCTTTCAAATATGTTTAGAAAATTTATATTAAAAAATAATTTTTACAAATCTAATTAATATTTATTAGATACAAAATATTAATAACTAATAAATTATTCAAACAAGTATTAAATATAATCATGTCTTTATATACCATTTTGCTTGTTTAAATAATCAAACAGCTATCAGCTAACAGCTATCAATTAATTTTACCAAACACTTTTATACAATCAGCTAATACAATCCGCTAGTCAAATCAGCTATCAGCTAATGTAATCCGTTATCAGCTATCAACTATCAACTATCCGCTAGTTGCCAAACATGGCCGATATATAAGTTTAAATTTTAAAATAATATGTAGATATAAAGTCACCACATAATTGGATTAGGATAATTATAATATTTAATTGTATAATTAACATTATTTTAAAATTTAAACTAAAGTAACCATATAAATATAATTTTTGAAAATATAAAAAAACTCACTGTGAAATGAAGAAAATTCCCAAACTAATTTTACTGAAATATATTTTGCATGGCCACATAGTACATGTTATAATTGTTATTGTCTATTCGTAAAACCAATCTTACATAACCAGATATAATTCGGATGGGCATTTGAAAGTAAACGAGTTTCTTTCTTCTTCTTTTTAACAACTTTATGCTTCTAAGACATTCTCACCCTTTCCTTCATCTTCAGACAAAATATCTTCTTGAATCCTCTCCAGAAAGCTCAGCATCATCTCTAATCCCTTTTCATCTGAAAATTTATTATATAAAAAACAGGAATTGTAAATACAAACCATTTGTTACTCCAATTCGAATAAAAAAATCAAAGACGAATATTTCAAAGGACAATATCACGATAGAAATATAAAGCCTACCAAATCTGGGAATAGTGTGGCCCTTTGGATGCTGAATGACAACAGGATCCACACAGGATTCCAGCAGCTCCAATCCATAAGGTTTCAGGAAATCATTGTCTCCTGCATACATACGAATGAGAAACAGATATAGAACAAAACAATACAACTATAATATGCATATTTATACCTTTATATGTTTGTAAAAATGAGAATTAGGGTGGGTATAATTAATTTCAATACAAATTATAATTTATTTTTAAAAAAATTAGGCGTCGGTTTTATATAAATAAAAATATAACACACTCGTTTCCATTTTAAAACTAAAAATCATTTACTCAAGATAATTATTCCATACACTGGCTCTGAAAACAAAAAAATTTCACAAGTACATTAATTTATGACTTTATGGATCTAATTTAATGTTTCGAGTTTAGGGACTTACGTGTAAATGTTTAGAATTTAGGGTTGTTGTTAGAATTTAGAGGTTGCGGTTAAATTTTAGAGTTTATAGGTTAAAATCTAAACTCAAACCAAATTACCCAACCTCTAAACCTTAAACTCTAATCCTAAAACATAAATTCTAACCACAACCTCTAAATTATAAACTCATACACCTAATCCCCTAAACTATAAACCAACTAGGTCGATAAACCTCTAAATTATGATCAACTAGCTAAAGTCATTCGGTCGGTCTAAAACTTTACAATTATTGTTTTAGCTTTTTGATTATTGACAACAACAGCTACAACAAAAACCAAACCTAACTAAAGATTCGATTAAACATTTAAAACATGTGATATAAATCGATACACCAATGGGGGGAAATAGACCACAATAATCTTGGAAATAGACCAATGGGGAAATAAAAGATATGATTCTTCATATACCACCAGCATATATTTCAATAAATAATATTAAATTTAGGTTGTGTAAATAAAAATTTACGCAGCTCTTCTTATCTAGATAATAAAATTTAAAATCTAAATATCAACACTAAAACTAATGGCAAAAATCAACATGGTTAGTTGAGGGTCATTTAAAAAATTTAAAATTTAGGAGACTACAATAAAATATATATTTTTAGGAGTTGAAAGAGTAATTTTACAATAGAATATTCAATTGTTTAATATTCAATATACTCACTATGAACCACACATTCTAAACCTTAAATCTGAATTAAACCCTTAAATACTTAATACTTTTTTTTAGAATTATACATTTAGTATATTATTTCTTACTGGCTTAGTGCAACTAAATTTGTCCAGTTTGGGGAAATAAACGAGTGAAAATATAAAAAAAAAGAGTAAAAGGGCGTTTATTGTACCTAAAAAGTGAACAGATGGGCACTGAATGGGGGGAGAATAAGCCTTTTCTGCCACTGATTCGTTCCTGAATTTAGCCCCTCCAATTATTATCAAATACTTTATTTTGGAAGCTTTTGTAAGTGCCACACCCTGCAATCATGGCCAGAAACTATCCACGTTTAGGCCAGGGCTGAGAAAATATTGAATGAAACAAAAATGTTTGGAAGTTTAAAAAGCATAGTTATTTGAATCGAAATAAATTTAATTTTTATTTTTATAATAAAAAATAATAAAGGTAATTTATAAATATTATACAAGAATACTTAATTATTTTAAAAATTAAAAAAATAAATAAAGTATTTTGAAAATTTATTAATAAATTAATATAAAAACTGAAAAACAAAGCGAACCAAACCAAGTATTAAAATAGACAATTTAAAATTTTTGAAAATCCTAAGCGAATCGATGTCATCCAATCATTTAAGGGCAAAAAGTATTAATATTAAAAAATAATAAAATAAAACTGAAAACCGTAAAGAGCGGTTTCAACGCACCTTCCCTTGCAATCCCGGCAATCCGCCCGATAAGATGGCTCCCTGTATGATTATTCAAATAGATTAGAAACGGATTGGTGTTTGGATGATTAGAAAATATATTGAACATAAAAGGATTCCTCAAATTCTCGGCAACCAAACAGAACAAACCTGTGAAAAACCGAGGAGACCATCGAAAGGTCCTTGTCTAATTAGAATATCTTCGATATAAGCAAGACCTTCGTCGAAATTTGTGTAGGTCGTAAATTCCTACGATATCAAACAGATCAAAAAACAAGAAAAGTGTTTATTGTTGTATTGATTTGAAGAAAAAAAACACTGAAACAATAAGAAAATTGAAGGGGGAAAACGGGTGATTGTTATTTGATTTTTACCTTATTGAACTGAAACCACTCGTAATAAGGAGGATCGAAGATCCCTTCGACATCGGATTTCCCCTGAGCTGGGAAAGGCGCATCTGGGTAAACAATATCAATCTTATCCAATACCGATTTAGGCCATTTGGTCTCGATCTGCTTCTTGAGGATCGCTCCACTTGTTCTGAATCCGTGGAGGCCGAGAAATCTTGGTTTCCTCGCAATCCCCGCTTCACTTCCCATTTTCCTTCAGATTTTTTTTTTTAAAAAAAAGGTTAAACGTGTACCCTGAGTTTCCTTTTTTTCTTTGGACGAGGGAATTCAAATATGGGCTGCTATATTTATAGGCCAAGACCGAGAATGTAAAGAATCTGGTCCGAGTACGAGTTGACGCGTGCGAGTGCCGAGAGATTGATGGCTGCTAAGCGAATACGGCTAGAGCTCACGGATCACACGATAAATTGGGAGTGGAAAGCTAAGTCAATGAAGTGGTCGGTTTGTGAGGTTGGTAGTATGATTTTTTTAAGGCAAAGTGACATTTTTAGTCCTTAACTTTATCAATTTAGTCATTTTGGCTCTTACATTTTTATTGGGTTATTTTTTTTATTATCAAATTGACCCAAAATATGACAGAACAATAATGTTGTTTTTGTCAATTTTGAAATGTTAACGTCACCTGCTTTGCCCTTTAATGTTGTGTCACTAAAATTTCAAAAAATAATAAAAGAAAAGTTTATGTATTCGAATTAAAGACCGATTGAGTTGGAGATCCACCAATTAATAAAAAAATACTATTTGAGTTGATGTCCGTTAATCATCAAATATCAAATCAATAAAAATATAATAATAATTTTCCTTTAAATGTCAATATAGATATTATTATAATGATGTTTTTATCTTTTTATTCTTTTAAATGTTTTTTAAATAAATTAAATAAAAACTCATTACTTAGTAATTGAACACGAAATTAATGGACTAACACATATATTATTTGTCATTCCATTCAAGGTAACCAATTGAACAAATTTTGAAAATATATGTCATATGGATATTTTTTTTATTAAATAAGGAGGTATTATATTTCCATGCTGGGATGGCGAAATTCGAACTTATACAAGATGGGGCAATATAAGCACCCTTAGCCACTAGGCCAATTAGTTGATCTCTATATGGGTAATTCTTTGATGCTAGTGGAAAGTTCTTTTTCCTTACAAATGTCATCTTAAAATTGACATTTGTCTCTTTTAGAGCTCTAAACTCTAACCGCTAAAATTTAAAGCCTAATATCTAAATTTTAAACCATCAAATATATTTTTAAATCTTAAAATCTAACTATAAACACTAAAATATAACTTTAATAAAAATTAAGCGCTGGTGGAAAACGAATTTCCACCACCAATAAAAAAATAGTTCCCAATTCCATGTTTTACATAAAATATTTTATTTATATAATAGATTAATATTTGATGCATTGTCAGTGTAAAAAACGTTTACACAAGCATGCTTATTTTTAAGCATATATCTAAAATATAAATTTCTAACTTTAAAATTCTAAAAATCTAACCACAAATCTTAAACTATAATTTCTAATCATGAATCTTAAATTTTAAACCCTAAACAAACTTTAAAACTCGTGAAATTTGAAAACTACTCCAACAATATACCAAATAATTTTCCTTATATTAAATTGTTACGGTTTTGCTTAAGGATTTATATCAAATGCACTGGCGGTGAATTTTTTTAGTTTTCACAAGCGCTTTAGTTTTATGGTCTATGGACTTAGTTTGGAGTGTAAGGTTTAGAATTTAGGGAGAATTGTTAGAGTTTAAGGTTTAAGGTACGTTGAGGATTTAGGTTTTTAACCTATAAACTTTAAATTCTAACTCTAAACCCTAAATTCTATTCACAATTCCAAATTTCCAAACTACTAAATCTAAACTCGATACCCTAAATTGAGTTTTTAAACCCTAAAATTAAAGTACTTATAAATTTTTTTAATTTTTACTGCCAGTACATCAAATAATTATCCTATGCTTAAATATTTACCGCTGATTAGCTCATCGGTCAATTACCTTCCACGATTCCATCTCACATTTTCCACCATCACAATTCACACGAGCCACGAGGAAAAGGCGCAATAATTCAGGACGTTATCGCTCCACTTTAATTTAAAATTGTTTCCGACTTTTTTATACATATAAAATGTCATATTTTATTTTAGGGATAATAATTTAATTTATATCTGACGAATTCCGACCTGATTTAATTTAATAAGTACAAATTTTTTATTTTTAAATTTGGGTTAGAGGCAAAGCGAAGCGAGTTTTGAGAAAAAATGAAGTCGAGTCGGGTTAAATTTAGATTAACAAATCTCCGATCTGACCCAAATAAATTTATAATATTTTAATATATTTACAAAAATACCACTATATATAATACTATTTAGGAATTATACCCCCTCAGTTTTTTTCTTCCCCCTCCAGTTCTCCTCACTTTCTTTTCCCTTTTTATCTCATTTCTATTTATGAACTTTCATAATCTGCTTATCACTTTCTCATTCTTCTTTTCTCATTTTTTTTAACTTCCATATTTTGTTGCTTTCATGTTTCTTGTTAAAATTTTGCGTTTTATTTTTTATGTTTAGTCGACTGTTTTTTTCATTTCTTTTCTTCATCTTCTCACTCTATTTTTTACTTATTCATTCAATCTAATGTTTGCATGTTTTTTCTCTCTAAAAAATTTAGGTTCTATTTTATATGTTTAGTTTTCTTGGTTAATTTTTTCTGTTTAATTTTTTTTATTATTTTCGGTATATATTATATTTATTTTTTTATTTTCTCATAAATTTGTTATGTTCATTTGTTATGTTTGATTTTAGTGCTTGAAACTTTAATTTTTCTATTTTTTTTTTGTTTTGAACTTTTACTGAGTGGCCTCATTCTTAATTCCAGATCTCTTCTTTGTTTTAAGATTTTATTCTTTGATTGTTTGGTAGCTAAGAAATTTTGGAAGAGAATGGAGAATCTGGAAAAAAAAAAGTCGAGAGTGATCGGGGGCGAATTTTTACTCCAAGATTCGAGGCGGGTTCGGGCGAAAAATACTATTAAAAAATTAAGTCGGGGCAGAGTCGAGTATATCATCTTGAGTTTTGGGTCGAGATTGGAGCGGCCAAAAATCCGTACTACTATGTTGTCATCCCTATTTTATCTCAAAAAAAAAGTTATCCTTTATTTTTTCCTTCAAAATAGTTAACTTTTTTTTAAAAGAAAAAATACAGCTTTCAGTTGCGATCTTAGCTTAGCACCGTTTTCTGATTTTTTTCTTCATATTTTTAGTTCTAAATAATTGTTATTTCTGTTTTAAATTTCTCATTTTTCACACATTACGTTACATTTATTTGTTTTTTTACGCATTTCCCATATTTTTGTAGTACGTTTTTATATATATATATTTAAGGTAGTTTGATTTTTGCGATCAACACTGTACACATGAGCGTAACTTAGTGAGGATTAGGGGTAGTTATGACTAGGGTGCTTAACTAGCTCGTGAGCTGCTCGAACTCGACTCGGTCAAAATTTGGTAAACCTTCGACTCAGGTTGACTCGACTCGAATTCGAACTCGACTCGAGACCTCAACGAGTTGAGTCGAGCAAAGTCCAACTCGACTCGATAAGTTCGCGAACAGCTCGTTAATTTTTTAAAATATTTTTTTAGTAATTACTTTAGTTAGATGTACTTGAGGATTGTTACTTTAGTTTTAAAAATGATAGTTTTGTGAATTTGCGAATTGTTATTTTAGTTTTAAAATGCTAGTTTGGTGTATTTGTAGATTGTTAGTTTGAATTTAGACTTTGAAAGTGTTTTATACACTCTTTTGATATTTTTTTGTTAAATTTGTTAATTTATGTTAGTATTAAGTCTCATATAGTATTATTGAATTTTATTTTTAGTTAAAAAATAATGTAAATTTTCAGTGAGCTTAACGAGCAATGAGTCGAGTTGAGCAACATATTTTTTTAATTTAGCACGAGTCGAGCACAATTTTAATGAGCTTAACGAGCAACAAATTTTTTAACGAGCACAAGTCGAACACTGCCCAACTCGTGATCGACTCGCTCGATAAGCCCCCTTGTTATGACCTCAAAATAAAAAAGAGAGTAAGATTTGACCCTTATTTTTAAAAAAAAATTGTTTGATTCCTTGAATTTTTTTAAAATTTATATCATGCTTCAAAATTTGAAAATATTTTTAATTATGCTTCCTCTCATGATTTTTAGAAGTTCCTATTAATCTCAAAATTATTAAAAAAATTAGTTGAATCCTTAAAATTTATGAAAAAATTTAATTTAACCTTTAATTAAAAAAAAAAGCTGATCATCCAAACTTTTACCTAAATTTCGCTATTGACGGTACACATTTAATAAAGAAGATTAACGGTCTCGTATGGACAGTAATGTGATGTTTTTTTTTTTGATCAGTTACAGTAATGTGATGTTAGTCAAAAAAAAAATTATATAAGGACAAAAAGACCAAGACCCCTGCCCTCTTGGAGCAGGCATTGTAAATTGTCAAATTTCTCCTTTCACTCAAAGTTTCTCGAAGAGGCATGGAAATTCTATGAAATTGGACGTCATTGGTGATATTATGATCAATGAAACTATGGGGTTGGCCGTTGGGGTCTTGGTCTCGGGCTGCTTATATAATTCTATTTTGAAATTTCGCGTTTCGTTTCGGCTTTATGTTGCTTAAAATTATTATTTTATTTTTAGCCATTTAGACCAAAATTTTGAGTAAGTTTCAATTTAGTTGTATATCTTTTTAACGTTTTATGTTATTTATATTTTTTATTATTTATATAAAATATTGTTTGAATCCGATTCATTAAAAAACATTCTATATCACTTAAATCGCTATTTGTATTCTTAATTTAAATATAATATCTAATTTACAAACTTAATCAAATAAATTAGATACGTAATCCATATATAAATAAATATTTTGAGTTAAAAATATACATATATCTGGAGCATTTTATTTAAGGATGATAAAACTCGAGCTGTTTGATAGATTTTTAATTGATTCCCTCCAAATTAATTTTTATAAATTTTACCTCCCGACTTGACCTGATCCACTCACTTTTTTTTATTATTAAAAAATACCTCTATAAAGTCAAGTTCAAGTCTCATGTCCGTTCATACATATGACGGTTTCATTTTTTTCTTCGTCGAATTAGTATTATAATATATGATATTGTCACGCCTGTAGACTTTCGCTATCTGGGACGTGCGATCCTAGTCGACTCGCGAAATCTTGTGCGACTAAGTAAACTTTAAATTCACTTGTCACGAGACTAGACTCTTGCTAATAAAATCACACGACTTTAGGCGAAGCTCTCCTGACAAACATCTAAGTTAAACTAGAATCTCGCTCTAGAAGATAGAAAATTGAAACTTATCCTATTAAGTAGGTTTCAAATGGATAAACCGTTTGGTTAATGGATTATTCAATGGGCAGCGTTTCTTTTAAAGAATTAGGTTTATACTTTGAATAATAGATTTTAGGTTTAAATTCGATTAATTTTTAGTTTAATCACTAGTATTGGATTCTTTGGCTGAATGATCTGAATTAAATTTTTTAGAGGTTTAATATAATGGTGACTCTCTCAAACCAATTTTTTCTATTCACAACACCACATTTCGAATTTTTGACTTTACTTAACTGGCCTAACGCCTCATATGTTAGATCAACTTGACTAATTTAATTGTAATTAATTGAAAACCTAAAAGCTTCTCTTTAATTACTTTAAAATAATGGTGAGTTAAAATTTCATAAATATGTTTAAACTTTTAAATGTTATGGTATGGATTTAAAGCGAAATTAATATGTGAATGGTTGACCATCGACCAGCCTTCAACTTCAAAGTCAGGCATGTCGACTCGACCCAACCAACCAAAGGAAGGCCTTATATTTTGAAACCCAACGTTTGAGCGCCGCACGATTATATATCAACGATTCAACAGTTTATATCTATTTCCACGAAGTCATCCTTT
Organism: Hibiscus trionum; assembly: GCA_030270665.1. Classification (NCBI taxonomy): domain Eukaryota; kingdom Viridiplantae; phylum Streptophyta; class Magnoliopsida; order Malvales; family Malvaceae; genus Hibiscus; species Hibiscus trionum. The sequence continues at coordinate 12,480,293 of BSYR01000024.1, read as the reverse complement.
TTATTTTTAATAGGGTAAACTATACTAGTGACTACCAAACTAATTAGAAATATCTATTTTGATCATCGAACTATTAAACTCGTTAATTAGACCACTAAACTTATTAAATTGACCTATTTTAACCACCAGCCGTTAAAAAAATAACAGCAAGGCTGAATTGGCTGCGTCTTTTATTCTTTTTAATGCCTAGTTGGAGGCATATTGCCACATAAGCACAAGACATTTTGGTAAACTTATTGTTATATTTAATAGAACCCTAATTGGAAAGTGTGTTCTCTTGTCTCTTTCAACCAATCTTTCAAACGGCTACATTGCATTAAAAAAATCCATAGAAAAGAGAAGCAAGGAAGGAAGAAAAGTTAAAACTTGTAATCGAAATGGAGGGTGAGAACTTGGATCGAGAATGCTTATATAGAGCGTGTTCTTCATTAACAACAAGATGAAAAACTAGTAATCCTGGTAGAAGGTTATGGGGCTGTAGAAATTATGAAAAAGGCACTCAAATTTGTAATTTTTTATTTGGTACGATCCACCGATATATAAAGCAACCAAGGGTTGTGATTAGGTCTTCTAGGGAAGATTTCAGCTATGAAATGTGGAAGAAGAAATGATTTTTTAAGATTTTGCTTCTTTGTGTTGTGTTTCTTTTGGATTTAGGATTAAGAAAATAGATGTCTTAATTTGTGGTTAAAATTTAAGGTAGATTTAAGGTTGTTTTTTAGCTATGTATGAGTTGTTGGAGTTGTTATGTTAAGGTGTTTATTGTAATGAAATGAATGAATGTTTAAGTTAGGTTGTTTAGGATTAAGTGTCTGAGTTACCAATGGAATGGAATGAATGTTTATGTTATGTATCTAGCATATGCTTATTGTAATGGAGTTGCTATGTTTATGTTAAATTTTTGATTACGAATGAGTGCCCTAAAAAATAGAAAGTATATACACAAGTTAAAATATAACATCTAAACACCATCATCTTTATTTTACAAGTGATCCATAAAAGACATTAAGTGTTTTTGACCATTGCAGAAACAAAAATTTAAGTTCTAATTGTTCCTTAAACATTGTATACACAAAAAAAAATGAATCCTAATAGTCAACTGCATGCATTACACAAAAAATTTTCATGTAATACTTATAATCACAATAAAATTAAAACAAAAAAGTTAAATCATAATTGTCAACTACATGCATTACACAAAAAAGTTAAAATAATAAGCCTTAGAGGGTTTAGAATGACCTTAGAGATGATTGAGTGACAATAATCTCTTGAGTGGTGGGGGTGGGTATCCATCTAATAGTATGTATTGGTGGTGGAGGTTGATTTGCCCTACCTACCAGATTGAGTAAGAGAACTCTCATGTGTGGTGAGAGTGGATATCTATTTAACAGTATAGACTGGTGGTTGAAGTTGGCTTGACCTGAAGTGTCGCTTTGATGTTGCATACCAGATTAGTTTGGTGTTGCAACAGGATCTTGGTGTACATTAGTTACAATTTTTTTTAACATGTACATAGAAAATAATGTGTTACTGGACCTTAAACAATAAATATAAATTAATAAAAAAATACGCATACTTGTACAAAAAATTTACTAGCAGTTTAGATCTCCTAAGAACTCTACTTGTAGTAGAAGTGGATGCTTGTATATATAGTCTAGTATTGGCACGAACAAGGCCCTTGCATATCCTTGTATTATGACCAGACCCTCCACACTTTGTACAAAATAACTTCACACCCTTCTCACACTTTCGCGCCCTGATGTGCTTCATTTGCCTCCTTTCTTATGTGGTTCTTATGTAGTCTTTTTGGTGGCCTTCTTAAGACAAGAGGTAAGACTTGTAAATGTATTTATTGACGACTCTACTGTTTCTCACCCCTCACTAGAATGATGAAATGAGAATATATATAAATATTTGGGTAAAAACTGAGTAGTATGGATCCACATAGTTTTGGGGTATGTCTTCAAGCAACAATATAACAGAAATGACATGGATGCATAGAATCCCTGTAAAAAAAAACTGATTAGTGTGTATAAACATATAGATTATTAAAGAAATAATATGTAAAAAAATAAAACTTAACTGTTAGTTGTCATCTTCTACATAAGCAAATTAATGTTTGCATGTTAACAAAATGTTGATCTTGAGGACCACATGAAACTTGGTACATTGCTCCACCAACCCTCACAGGCCAACATTTATGTGATAGTTTATAAACATAGCAATGTTACTATTCATAAACAAATCAGAAACAAAACAATGTGACCGTTAATAAACAAATCATAACCAAACCAATGCAACAATGAATTAAAAAAAATCATAAATAAACTATAAATAAACTACCAAAAATAACGTAACAGTAAATAAAAAATTAAAAACAAAGCAATGTGATAGGTTATAAAAAAATAAAAAAAAGTAATGTAACAGTGAATTAAAAATCAAAACCAAATTAATATGACAATTCATAAACAAACTTATGTGGTAGTGATAATGCAATGTCCAGCTTTCTCTGCATTTTAGGGCACAAAAGGTCAATTAACTTTTCAGTTTTATCATTTTTTAACAATTTTTTACATCAATTTAAATCTGATTGACTCCGCCAAAGTATTAATTGCTTGGAATAATTGTTTAGAAGGATGTTTGATTTAGCTCAGAAGGAAAAGTGAAACTTTGTCCACATTATAAGGTCTTTTCCTGACAACCATGTATGTCCAGAACTTGATAGACCCTGCACATTAATATAAAAATAAGGTTATGAATCCATACAAATTATATGCAAAATAATTTAAAAAATAATATAATTATACCTCTAAAGTTGCCATGGCAGCTTCAAACTCTCTCACATATGTTGCCCTAGCAGCTCTCCAAAGTTGATCTTTCAAAGCTTTTCATTTACACTTTTCATATAACTTGAAATTATTATAAAGGTGTTTTACACATGTTCTATGGTCTGCATGAGAAAACAATTTGATGCGACTAATTTTTAAAAAAACTTATGTGTGTAGGTGTGTATAATTTTTTTTGAAATCAAATAATTGTTTTTGAAATTTTGAAAAAAAATGGAGTCGCCACCGACCGTTTAAAAAAGGGGTAGATCGAATATCATGAAAAAAAAATTAGAGATTTTCAAAAAAGAGTATGAGAGTCGGTTACATGTGAGGAAGGGTTAGCACCCTCGTCGTGCTCAAAACTTGGTACATAAGGGTTCGAATCACATTTAACTAAGAACTAACTTAATTTCGACTTAATTAATTTTAAACCCCTAAAATGCATGGATGCATGATCATATGAGTTTGCAACCTAACTTATGGCCCACGACACCTAGGGAGACAACACCCGAATACTCGAGATGATGCTCCCACGTGGATATCGGGACCACAAGTGCTAAACAAATAAGAAATAAATTAAACGTGACATTTAAATGTATGAACGAATATATGAAGTAAGGACTATATGTAAAAATGGCACGGAATAAAATAAACGAAATAAAACAAGTGGACCAAAGTAAATGAACACGTATCATGATAAAATTATGTAATGGACCTACATACAACTTGTGAAAACATGTATACATCAAAGTTATAATAGAATCATATATAATTGTACGAAAATCATAAATACACAAATCGTATAATTTATACATACATATAATCCCATTAAAATTTATAACATATTGTCACGGGGCTAGGCTTATATGGCTAGCAACGTGCGACACTTGGTCGGTAAAGAACTTCAAAAGGGACCAAGTAAGCTTAAAGTCAAGCTTGGCTTGGCTAGATGAGCGGAAGCGTTGCAAAGAAGAAAGAAATAAGAGATGGCTCGAGTGATTTGCAAAACGAAGAGCCTCGTTAAAACCCCTTCTAAGCCTAGTTAGGGAGAAAAGAGTACTCTACGCTGCTTTTATATTATTGATAGAAGAAAATGAGAAAACAAAGGATTCAAGGATGAATACAAATGAAGGGGGTGAGGCTCTATTTATAGCCTGGCACCTCCCGATCTAACAGTCACTATTGATTACAACGGATGGCCAGAATTGGCCTAATCTATCTAATGAAGGCAAGGGAATAAAATCAAGGATTCCTTCCTTCTTAGTATAGCTTTTTTCCATGTGAAAAAGATGTGGATCTCTTTGAATCGGGAAAGATATGGATGTATATTCTTTGCCTTGAATACCATGGTCAAAGAGGTGAAGATTCTCCAAGGAATGAGCTTGGATGGCCATGGAAAAGGGAAAATCGGATAGGCCCCTCGAGTCTTGGATGGGTGCAGCTGAATGGACCTTGGTTGGGCCCCAAGGGTCTTGTATCAGATGGCTCTCGGACAGGCCCATGGGTGCGGCTGGACGGGCTGCTCGGTGCTGCTCGGACAGGCCCACGGGTGCGGCTGAACGAGCTGCTCGGTGCTGCTCGGACAGGCCCACGGGTAGTTGATTTATCAATTAAATAGTCAATGTGTAGTTGATTCATCCCACCATTAGGTCTATGTAACCTTTCTCTTGTGACATTATCACTCACACCCTTAGAAACAACCTCATTTTCAAGATCAATCTCACTATCAGTAAAATCAGACTCACGTGTAGTTGATTTATCAATTACATAGTCAATGTCATTTGAGTCAGAATTAGAGTCTACCCTAATTTTAGAAGACTCGGAAACATTATCATTTATTTTTGGTTCACCACTGCTTTTATCAACATTATCATCATTACTAGGTTCATCACTAGAATTCTCAGAACGCTCTACCCTAACTTCAGCATTCATTTCAAGTTTAACACTAGCAGCATTAAATAATTTGCTAAGCATCTCTAGAACATCACTATCACTGCCTAGAACTTTAACCTCAAATAAATTTTTAAAAACTTTTCAATACATTTTCATTGTATAAGATAATCCTAATCTTCCAATCATAGCAATAACCTTAAAAGGTCTCATTTCATCCACATCACATTTATCAAAGTAATCAATAAACTGACCAATATATAACAAATTTTGAGTCGGTAGAAAGTAACCACCATAATAAACTACAAAGGTGAACTTGGATGAATTTTGTTCTGTTAATAGAAAAATAAATAGTATTAGAAAATAAGCTAAATAAATATAAAAATAAGCGGCAAATACAACCAAACATATCACATATAATAATGAAACCCTAATTATTACCAACAACTAAGCTTAACACTACAATACAACATATCACATGTACCAACCAGAATATACTCATGATCCACTAAAAATGAATGCACATATACCAACCCTACCTACCTTTATCATCCAAAAAAATTTATTCTATTAACACATACATACCCCATTTCACATAAAGATCCCACATTTTTTTTTTCAAATTAAAAAATTCACATATGCCACATACATAAAATTCAGTTCCACATATTATATAATAATAAAGCATGAACTATATCACATGCATTATCTAAGTTTCACATGCACAAAAAAGTCAAAGAAAAAAAATAAAAAAGCCAGAAAAAAGTAAAAAAAAGTAAAAAAAATCACAGATAAAAGCACAAAAAATTCACATATACCAATTCTGTCACAACCAATTAACCCTTTTATTGAAACAAAACAATTTTTTTAAAATAATTAACAATGTTAGTTGGTGGTCCTGCATTCAAACAAAACTAAATTTTTTATAACATTAACAATGTAACCCCCTCGTCCCGGTCTGGCCGGATGACCGGTCCGAGTAGGCCACACGGGGAAAACCGAAGCGAAACTCGTTAAGGTTCCCCCTCAGTTAGCGACCTATTTTTTTCTCTTTCATTTTAATCTTGTCTAGAGGAATATTGAATCCTAAGTGATCACGACAGCGGAAAACATCTATAAGAAATTACATTCGAATCACAACCTCACATTAACAGTTCATTTTTAACTTTCAGGACAGACCGTATCGGTACACCAACCGGGGGTATCGATACGCCCTGACTCGGCCAACCCAAAAGGTCAACTCCGGGAAGACCGTATCGATACAACCCTTGAGCGTATCGATACGCCCTTCTCGGTCAACTTTCCTTGGTCAACAAAGTAGGATCGTATCGATACGCGTAAACCTCGTATCGGTACGCCCTACTCATCCCCATTTCTCAAAATTCCAGTGAGTTGGGAGGGTATCGGTACCCCCAGGGTATCGATACGCCCGGCTAAAATTGTGGCCTTTGGGCAAGGCCGTATCGATACGGCCCTTAGGCGTACCGATACGCCCTGCACTGCAATTCCACAAATCTTAACTAGACGACCCCAAACATGACTCTAGATGGATTTTTGGACTCCCCTATACACATACAAACATTTAGACAGCACTTTACGACCAAGAGATTCAATCAAGGTGGATAACAAGTCAACTATTCATGGCATTCATACAAAGGGCAATATTTCATAAAAGGCATGCTTGAAGACTTAAAGCCAAAAGGCACAAATCATCACAATAAGGTTTACACGCCATCGAGCAATCTTAAGCATTCATAAGGCGTTACTGACACACAAGCATTGTGCAAGTCATAGCATGTTTACAAACCAAAGTCAACCCGAAACATCAACTCATAAATGAGTCATACATAGTTCATACAAAACACCCTTGCCACATTGCTAAACTACTACATAATTGTTAACCGTACTTGAGCAACAAACTTGGAAAGCCCTCCCTGCCTTGCTCCGAGCTAACACCACGCTAATGATCTGCATTGTTAAAAATGAGAGTGTAAGCTATAAGCTTAGTGAGGATGCTCTAAAACTGAAAACATCAACAATGCAGGGTTCAAGCATGTATTCCTTAATTCTCATTTCTATCATGCATAGGTATAATGTCAAATAGACCTAGCTAGTCTTTCAAAAGGTAAAATATGGCATCTTACATCATGCTAAGCTCAAACATCACATATCAATGTCATGCATCACAAGTATAAGAACAAGTTCAATTGGCCACTATTAGATTACCCGGATGTGCGGATTTAATCTCAACAATCACATTACCTCGGTGGGATTACACTCATCACCGGACCTTGCATGGGCGGGATTCCACTCATCACCACATGCCCTACGGATGAGATTCCACTCATCATCCCGTAGAATATATATAAGCTTCCGGTGGAATATTACATCACCGTACTCCTCCTTGATGACTCAACGCCATTAAGGCCACGTACGTTTTGACTCAATTTGTGTGCACACTAATCCTAATGATCGATCATTTACACCCGGTAAGTTAATTAGTGCCAATTTACATTTACCACATCACATATTCATCAACCATATCTCATGCTCATCACATACACATATCATGGTATACATGTGCAAATCAACCACATATCACAAGAGCATAAAGAGGCAAACAAAAATAACATTTAATGGAAATCAAGAGCTAAGTTAACAATTTAAATCTATATGGAAATGGCCTACCAAGCACATTTCAACTCATACACTCCACACACTCGAACCAAACTTTAAAACACATTTAAAGTCACTCACCACCCTTCCTTAGCAACCAAAGCAAGCCTCCTACGAGCCCGGATTCGATCCCAATGTTTCTCCAACGTCTCCTCTTGCTTCTAGCCAATCAAAAACACATCCATTATTCCTAATCAATGCTAAAATTCAGTCAACACTCAACTCTTGAGCTCAAACTAACTTCAACAAATTTCCTAATCAAATTAATCCCTCAAATATGCCAATTTTCGTGCTCCTTCAAACCCTAGCTGAAAACTCCATTTTCAAACATCCAAATGACCCCCAAATGGTCCCAAAACATCCTCCTAACATACATAAACCATCAGCCCTCCAATTTAAACCTAAAACCCACCAAAAATCAAGTTTTTGACACCCTAAAAATTGCCTCAAGAACCCATTTCGGGTTTTCACCCAAACCCAACCATTTTAACATATTATGTTCATTATAAGGTAAATAAACTAAAACCCAACTTTATATTTCAAAACAAATTGAAAATCTTCATAAAAACTCAAACTTTCATCAAGCCCTAATTTTTTAAAAGTTCATAGTTTGAAAATATACAACTATGTATGGATAGAGAATGAAGAGGAGAGTTAGAAAACATTATTACCTTTGAAAATGGCCTTGGAATGAAGTAGGAATTTAATGAAATAGTAATTTAGGGTTTGGGGAAGGGTTTTTGAGCTTCCAACGTTAAAGAGAAGAGTAGGGAGAGAGGATGATGACTTTTCCTTTTTGGAACTAAAAATGTTGTCTTCCTTTTCAAAATTTTTGGGTTAAAATACCAACAAGGTCCCTCATTTATTATTTAAAACCCAATTAGACCCTAATTAAGGTTGAATAGATTGAAATTAATTTTACTGACTCGGACCACTAACCCGGCTAACCTCTAACCCCAAAACACGGGTGTTACAAATAATGTAGCATTCATTTCAATAGTACATCTTATTGAAAGAAAATAAATAAATTCTACAAATGTTAACAAAGGATAAACTTACTATCAATGATATATTAATCCTAATCTTATTTTAACTAAACACGACTTGATATATCAAACCTAAGTAATTTAAGATGTTATTAGTGTAATACGTTTTCACTAAACCCTAATCAAATTATTCACATAAACTCCAATTGATATATTAAACCTACATGTTTACCAAAAGAACCTTAAATGATATATTAACCCTAAATTTTATTGTCAATGATATATTAACCCTAATCTCACACCCAAATCGAACCCGAAATAAAATTTACTAATTTTTTAAAAACAACACAAAAGATAAACTTATCGTATACCGTATGAGGTTTCTTTCGTTCGCGACGAACCCAAACCATTTCAATATTGATTTCTTCAAGGACACACAAGATTTTTTTTCATTCTCACTGTCCCTCTTCTCTTTGAAATTTTGAAAGCAATTTTTCTCTAATGAAACATATGAATTAATTTTAGGTTAATTAATTGGGCTTTTGAGTTTCTAATATTATATTTAATATTTTTTAAATTAATAATAAATGTTTTTTTCAGACGTAGAAAAATAGGTCAATTTAAGGTCACATATGCTTCGCCGTTAGTTTTTTACAGTCAACTCAGCTTTGTCGTTACCTTTTTAACGGCTGGTGATCAAAATAGATCAATTTAATAAATTTAGTGATCTAATTAAAAATTTTGATAGTTTGATTGTCAAAATAGGTATCCCAATTAGTTTGGTGGTCACTAGTGTAGTTTATTCATTTTTTAATATTGCACCGACAGGGGGGAAAAAGGTAGGTTGCGGTTCCGTCGTTGCCATTGCCAACTCTAACTTTCAAAATCAGGCAAACTATCGTTACAATATTCATATTTTTATTATATATATATACACATTTGAATCGGAATTCCCTTGTTGTTGTAAGGCGTTTCCCGCTTCGTCTTGATGGGGTCTATTTCCGATAGAACCGGTGGCGACTCTTTTTACGGCGGCGCGGCTCCTTACAGATCAAGGTTTCATTCTATTCTCTCTCTCTTTCTTTAGTTTCTTCATATTCAATTAATTTATGATCAGAAAATTGAACGGTTTATATTTTATTAGCTTATTTTTTAAAAAATTGTCTATTTTTTTGTTTTTTGAAAATCCTATTCTACCTTTACCTAGAGAGGGTGAGGGAGAAATCTAGGCGAAGGCAATACTCCTGAGGGGTCTTGAATCCGAAACCTAAGGGGAAGAGAGTGGAGCAGGTGAGCGTGCTCTGACCGCCATGTCATCATCACATGCTCAAAAAAAAAATTGTCTAATTTTGATTATCGTTAATATTGAAATAGGGAAGGTTTAAGCACGAGACCGGTGGCTGGGTCCGATGAAATACAATTGCGGATTGATCCAATGCATGCTGATTTGGACGACGAGATCACTGGTCTCCGTAGCCAAGTTAAACTGTTGAGAAATTTGAGAATTTTCGACCTATTGATTTATTTTCTAATTTAATGCGATTATTCATCTTCATCTGTTTGGCCTTTAAGCATTAAGAATGCAATTTCTTCCTTACACGAAAATGCTGTCATGCATTTACAAATCTGTTCGGTTTTAGCAGATTTCATGATACATGATAACCGTGCCGTTATTGTTTTGTTCTCTATTCAATTTCAGGATGGAAACTACACCAACAAAGATGAATATCTTCAGCGTTCACTCAAAATTGAAATAACTCTGCCTTTTAATTTCGTAAACGCATGTCTTTACCCTTTTTGCAAAATGCATAGTGTAGCTGGTGTTTTGTTCTATGATACTCAGACTCTTCAATTTCCCCAGATTAGTACTTTTTAGACACGCATTCGGATATGGATATGTTCATAGTTTTCGAAACATATGAAAAACTTAGACTGTTGAGCTTAATGCGGTTGGATCATGCGTATCGTGAAGGTTTTCTTTATTGCTGCAGGTTGCTCAGGAGATAGGCTCCGAAGCAAAATTTCAGAAGGACTTTTTAGATCAACTGGTATTTGTCATTTCTATGCACTCTTCCTTCACACTCCTTCTCTTTATGTGTCTTGCATTCTATGAAACACATGCTGTGATGTTTTATTGCTTCCATGTGAGGATTTAAGGAATAGAGTTTTGAACCATGTGAACTATGGGAATGGAAGCTCTGCAAAATAACATGAAAATAGTGGTAAATCTAAGGACATAGCAAACAATCTTATCCTAAATATAAAAAATCGAATCGGACATTCGGACTTCCAATTTGAAAATAAAAATAAGATAGAATATCTGAATTTTTAGACCAGATCAACAGATAAACCAATCGAATCGATCGAATCGGATATTTTTGCACACCCCTAGCAAACACGCATACACCATGAGTTATATCATTACTTCAATGGTGATATGTTTTTTCCGGTTTACTATTGTATGTCATCACTCATCAGGGACAAATTTATGTATTAAATGGGAGGGGCCCTTGCCCAGTCCCTAGTCCCTAGTCCCTAGTCCCTAGTCCCTACCACCATTTTTTTATATAACTTTTTAAAAAATTATTGGATTATTTATGAATTTTGTTGGACTCTATCCTGGATGTCATTACCTATGTCTAGTTAGTAGTTTGTCTTTTTTCTTTTTTTCTTTTTTAAATGCCATGTTTTGCCGAATGTGAGAGGGATGTCATTTTACAACAGCAAATGAGCCTGATTAAAGCTGAAGCTGCGGTGAAAAACAACATTAGGAAACTGAAGCAGAGCATAATCAAACATGGTTCGAACCAAATTGTTCATGTGGTTCTTTTTGCACTCCTTGCTTCTTTGTTGTCTACATGTGGTCTAAACTGTCCAGAAGATGAAGTTTGAGATCGATAATGGTGCATAAATACTGCCCCGCCGGCCGCCAGTTTCAATGGAAGTTAGCCTTGAAAAGCTTTCTTGATGCATTTTTCAGCTACTAGTGACAAACTTTCGTAATTCATATTTTCAATGAGCAATTCTACGAGAAAATGAGTCCTTCACAATACTTGAATGTAAGGCTTTATATTTTGTATCCTCCTTAGATTATGCCTTTCTACTTAATAATAGTATGGTTTGGGTAATTTTCCACCTTAAAAACAATTAGTATTTTTTTTATTTAGATTTTGCACTTTCCACCTTTTACGTAATGGAGGTTATACCTGGCCAAGGGTACTATACATGCATAATGCCGAAAAAATGCCCATAAAGTTTGACTGAATAGTTATTTTGATCCCTATTTTTTTTTGAAGTAATTTAACCCTTAACGCATTATTTTTGGTTAAAATTGTATAAAATTTAAAATATTTTTTCTTTTACGTGTCATTCTGTCAAGTCATTTGGAGTTGTTTATGGTTAATTGACTAACAATTTTTATTCATAAAGAAGTCATTTTAACCCAAAATAAAGCGGTGAGAGTTAAATTACTTAAAAGTCAAACGTTAGTGACATTTAGGTCAAAAAAATATCATTTCTAACGGGATCTAATTCAACACGCCACCTCATTTCTATATGTTGTTTTGTCAATAAAATAAATAAATACAGCAAGATGTCTCTAAAAATGTGGTGACTTAGTAAAAAAAATTAAGAAAATTAATCTCCAAAACTTTGGAAATTAACTCAAGACCTCCTAAAAGATCTTCAATGCACCACTTCACCCAACTGATTTATATATTACACAAATGAGAATAAATAACTTATAGATTTAAAAAAAAACTTTTAACTTAAATCACTAATTCAGTGTTGGAATTAATTACATTTATTTTATAAAAAATATATTAATTATAATATAAATTAATAAAAATATTTTAATTAACTGTAATTAATACTCCATATATTTAAAATAAATGTAACTTATTATAATACCAATTTAACCTAAACAAATTATTCTCATTCATGTAATAAATAAATTAGTTCGGTGCAGTGAGGTAGGTCCAAGGAATCTTTCGAGAGTTTTTAGGTTTGAAATATGCGATTAATAAGGTGATGATACATGTCACCACCTTATTGGAGACACATTGTAGTATTTATTTATTGAAGAAAAAACTTGTGAAAATAAGATGACATGTTGAGTCAGACGTCATTAGAGGTTTAATTGTCTAATGATTGGATAAAAGTTTTTACATGATAGTGACTAAATTGAAATGATTATTTTTTAGTGATAAAAATAATAATATCCTAAATGTTGGATGAGTACTAAAGTAGTTTACCCGTTTATATTTCAATAATCCATTCATATTTCATGTGGTCCATAAAGATTATGCACGTAAATTTTTTTAATTTGAAAACGCCTTTTGCTATCTTTTGAGCTTTGCAGGGAACACTTTCCGCCTCTCTGCCCATAGTTTCCAATCTTCCTTTTCTAATGGTTTAACTTTTGAGTTCGACTTCTCTTTTTCTTTTAAGCTTCTTTGCAAGTCCCTTTCACTTATGTTTGCAAAGATTTCTACCCTGTTGGAGGCAGCGACACCAACGACGGAGACGAAAACATCGACAACCGACCAGGAGCGGCGAGATTCGAGAATCAAAAAACGCAATTGTCGGAAACGAATGAATGAATCCCTCACAAGGTCACAATACTCAAATATTCGATGCCACCTTATATTCAAAGGGGCGGTATAAAAGTTATTTATGTTTAATCATTTAATTTAGACTAATACAGTAAGTAATAATTCACCTCAATAATAACGTTTTCGTACAACTCTAACCAGCCCCTTCCAATATCATAAGCTTAAATGTGTATAAATACACACACACACACATCAGGCATCGATAATTGGTGTTTCAGCTCTTGCAGTCCTTGAATGCTCATAGGACTTAGGAGAACAACTCAACTGTTTGTTGAGTTTTCAGCTTTCCAAATCTCAACTCGTGCAACTCAGTGCGACAATTCACAGTCGTCCATGGCCGCTACCCGAAGCACGGCGGACATTGAAGTCACCATGGCGGAGACTCATGCCAATTTGAAAATACTCTCGAAGAAACGACCCAAACGGTTGTCGAAAATCGTTGATGGATTACAAAGGCTAAAGCTCACCGTTCTCCACCTCAATGTCACAACTGCTGATGAAATGGCCTTGTATTCGGTCAGTGTCAAGGTAATAATCTATGTTACTCTGAGTCTCCGACCCTTTATTTTTCTCGAAATATCCATATTCAATAGTTAATTATATACGTATGTATAAGATATAAGCTTTACAGACCAGCCAAATATGTAAGAGAACATACCTCGAAATATAAACTCGTATATGATATTTATACCCGAATCTAAATAAATAAAATTGCATTGTGACAGATTGAGGAAGGATGCAATATGAACACTGCGGATGAAATTGCAGAATCTGTGAATCAAATGCTGCTCAGACTCCAAGAAGAGGCTGGTTTTAGTTGAGACAAACAGTATGAGTGTATGTAAAAGCCTTGACTTTGATTATGTTTTGTTTTATTGTCGTGTTGTAATTGGGGTTCCCTTAAAATGGATGGATCATGTAGGATTCTCACTGTTCTTTGGCTTTGCCATCTAATTTCTGCTTTTGTTTCCTTGTATTTTTTGAGACATACAATGCAAGTGTCTGTTTTTTCTCCTATAATATTTGGGCATGGAGGCATGAAAAAAAATCAAATTAATATAATAATATGAAAGTCTCCCACCTTTTACTATTTCTCAACTATAAAGATACATTAGATTTTTGTTGTCACTTTAGGGGAAATTAGAAGGTACAAATGCCACGTAGGGAGGTGAAAAGGAATATGCCTAGATGAACAACTTTAGAAAATAGCACAGTTTTTTTTTCTTTCCAATGATCTTAAAGTGATTACAAAATAGTATATGTTCATAATTTTTTAACCTTTTCATAAGGTGCACACTTTACGGACAAAGCTCTTCGAACTTTAATTATATAGAATGAACACATTCTTTTTTTTTTTTTCGTTAGAACCACTTATTAAATTCAAGGTTTAACTAATATAACTATCATTTGATGGTAATTATTTATTATTATGATTGATTATTATTTTATTTTGATTTGGCACACATCATTTTTGAAGAATCTTATGTATTTGATTTATATCACGGTTGTATAGATTTATATATTATAAAATAAATTAGATAGTATTATTTTTAAAAGTTTAATGATAAAGAATACAACATGTGGTTTCAGTGAAAAAACGAATGATGTTCATCTTAAAAAAATTGGGTTCAATTACTTTTTTTATAAGATATATGTATTGTTAAAAAATTAAAAATATGTATGATCTTACTTTTTGCTGGCATGGCAAAAAGACCCTATACTAGTGACACATTATCAAAATAGTTTAATTGATTATTTTCTTTGATGCTAATTGCTAATAAGTTAATTTAGTGAATATTATAAAATATAAAATAATTATAAACATTTTAAAAAAATTAAAATCATAAAAAATTATAAAAAATACATATACAATTATAAATATGTGGTTAATTCATTAAATATTTGAAGCAGCTCCCTAGTCTAACCCTATTGGTTAGGTTAGCTAGTATAGTAATAGGATCTTATGGCAGTTGGGCTAAACCAAATGAACCCTGCACTCTAGGCTCAGTTCCGTTGTTAGCGCTCAATTATTACATTTATTTTTAGGGTAAATTACATAAATGACCATTATATTATTGGTAAAGTTAAGATTTAATCACCTTACTTTTTTAAGCAATTAAACCACCAAACTATTTAATTGGTTGCAATGTGACCACCAGCCGTTAAAAACTAATGGAAGGAGTGACGTGGCAGTTAGTAAAATTAGTATAATTACATATTTGGTCCCCGTTATTTTTACCAAATATGTAATTACACTAATTTTATTAACTGCCACGTCACTCACTCCGTTAGTTTTAACGGTTGGTGGTCACATTACAACCAATTAAGTAGTTTGATGGTTTAATTGCTTAAAAAAAGTAAGATAGTCAAATCACGACTTTACCAATAGTATGGTGATCATTTATGTAGTTTGCACTTATTTTTATAATAGAACTAAACTATGCATTGAAAAATGATGGTTTTATTTTCACTATTTAGCCTGTGAGCAATTTTCACTCATTAAGATATCCTTAAACAAATGACATTTGCTTCGAAAGGTTCTTTAATTTTCATAAACTTTTTTTTAGTGTTGTTTTGAGTTGAAAGAAGAGCAGTACCATTAAAGTCTATTGTAGCGATTACAAGACAGTGGTTAATACCACGACACAATTATAGTTTCGTTTAATTATTTTATAATTTTTCAGTCAGTGCTAATGCCTCATTTTGCAGCAGTCTATTTTCCAACAAGTTCTACTATCCAAATCGCGTTAACCAGCCCATCTCCGCCAAATTTATTTGCCTTCCAAGTGATTTTGACTGCCTCTTCACTCTGTACCAGAGTGACCGTTTTGTGTTCGAGTTAGAACTTAAAAATCATTCCCATGAAGACGCTGACTCAGGTTGGGTGGAAGGTCTGAATTTAAAGATTAAGACAAGCTAAACGCGTTTATTTATTATTCTTTTATCTCAAATCAAGACAAAACTCAGAGCAACATAGTCTAAGGTCCAAGATATCATACCTTCCATTTAGTGTAGAATGCAATGAAAACAAGTTGTTGAATGAAAGATTTATGTGCTTTCAAAGAGGGGGTTAGTCTCTTCAACATCCACACATTTTGTCTTGAGTACATTCCAAGCATATTATGTTCCGCCCTTCATTTCCCTTTTGATTTATATTTTTTAATTAAATCCAAAGAGCGGTCTCAGTAAAAAAGATAATGATGGTAATATTAAGAGACCCAAATTTGAACAACTTTTTCTGCAAGGTGTGTGCGTGTTATCAAAAGAATTAAGAAGAAAAAGCTACTTTAAAACTACCCAATAATGATCACTTTAAGACTATTCAAAACAAAATTATATTTTCTAATTAATGGTGTTTGAAACTGTGCTTCTCTTGATTCACAATCCACCATTCCAATTGGTCAAAAGATGGCTTCAATTACACTACATGTTAATGTTATTGAAGTTCCTTTATGTTGAATTAATAATTGATTACTTTTGGAATCTGCCCTGAAGTCACCGAGATTGATTTGTATGGAATTAAGTGGATCAAAGTTAACTCCTTCCATTTCACCTTTCATGGCATTATATAAGGAACTCCATTACAGAACATTATTATCACAACAAGCTCTTTTATTTCTCTGCCTTTATAGTGTTATTTTCTCTACTTTATTTTGCTTAAAAAGAAGAAGAAGAAAATGGCGAGCTTAAGTGCGGGAATGACATGTATTTTGCTAGTTTTGGGCATGGTTGTGCCAGGTTTGGCCACAGTTTACACCGTGGGCGACACCTCTGGGTGGACAACTGGTGTTGATTATAGCACATGGACTCAAGGCAAGACCTTCAAAATCGGTGACAGCCTCGGTGAGTTTAAAGTAACGTGATTTATGTTTGTGAGTTTTTTTCTTAAAAATCACGATTGTATAAAAATATAGTATAAAAATTACGATAAAACGCAAAAGCTACTTCTACCTTGCTTCTTCCAGAATCACGTTTGGGGTCCAGAATTAATTTTGAGTTTTTGGATCCAAACATGTGAGCACGGTGTTCGAGGCCAAAAATCTCGTTAAATCGAGATTTTAGGCCTCCAAACACATTCTTGAACCTATGTGGGTTAGGATTACCGTGTAAAACTTATTCAGTTTTACACCTTTATTGGGCTGCTTGATTAAATTAAATAGATGACCGAGAATATGAGATTAACGATAGGAAATGAAAATATTACATGAACCAATCGAATAAAAACTCTAAATGATATCTAAATCATTCATGTTTAGTCCACTAACAAACATTTTTAAAATTTTGATCTTCAAAGTTGACGATGTGATGATGTTTATATTATAAAATTAGAGGTTGAATAAACACATTCATTCGATAAACTAACTGGATTAATTTCCGGATTTTTCATGTTTCATAATTAATTAACGTTTGGGATTTTTGGTTGCCCAGTTTTCAATTACCCAAGCTTTCATACAGTGGATGAAGTAAGTTCAAGTGATTACAGTACATGCACTGTGGGGAATGCAATAAGATCAGACAACAGTGGAGCCACCACTGTCACTCTCAAGGCTGCAGGAACTATTTACTTCATTTGCGGCGCAACCGGCCATTGCGCCAATGGCATGAAGCTCGCCGTCAAAGTCGAGTCCGGCAGCTCAACAACGACCACGACAACAACGACAACGAACCCGGATTTATCGTCATCTTCACCAAACCGTTCACCATTCGCGACCGTTTTCACAACTTGGGCTGCGTTATTTGTTATCTTGATAGTAAATATAAGCTTTTGGCAAGAGTTTTAGTCCTTGTTATGGAAGGAGGCAGTGCTGGTTTTTCTATTTTTTTTCCTTTGTTATTATTTGAGTATCAATGTATCATGACAATTATCTTTATCGTGAACTAGAATTAACCCCACATTAAGGGTTTTATATTTTTAAATTTTTAATTAATAATAAATAATTTTAAATTTAATTTTACTAAATAAGATAAAAATATTATATCTGAGATAATTTATTATTTGTTTATATTTTATATATCACAAATTTATATTACTTATATGAATTTTTAAAAATGTATTAAATATCATGTCTCGTTTAATAAGAAATTAACATTGTAGACGTAGTACAACTATTACTACGCGAATATTGATAGTGCTCAAACTCGGATCACCTGAATAAAATACATTATTGTTTTTACCATTGTAACTATTTCACGAGTTCAATTATAATTATTACTTTTATTAACACAGACTTGTACTTTTATACATAATTTAGGCTTAATGATAATAAAAATACCCAAAATAGTCCTCATGAAAACTTTACACCCACTTGAACTATTATAGCTGAAAATTTAATGTATCAAACTATTTGTTATTGTTGATCGTTACATTTTGCTAACATACCTATGGACATTGTGACAGTCCAACATTTCGAATCAAAATACATACGTCGACATGAGACATGGATGCATCAGTTGGTAAATATGTATGGGTTAATTGAATAAATTTGGGCTTTATTGGGTGAGATTTAGACTTAATTCATGCTAAAAAGGGAGTTTCTGATTAAATTATAAAAGTGAATGGATTCATGGGAGAAATAGACCCTTTTTTTTTTTACAAAACAACGCTGCATTTCATTAAACTTCTTTTTGTTTCTACGTAAGTTTTTAGAGGAAATAACTGAGCATATGAGCTCAATATCCCTACCCCAACTTTGGTCTCTCCTTCGTCCTAAAAGTTTAGAATTTGAAATAATTAACAAATTATGCAAAGAATTGGTTGGTGGTGTCATGATAAATGACCTAATTCTTTTTTCTCGGCACTCTTTTCCCTTCCGCTGGTAAGTTTTTATTCTTAAAAATCGGTTATGAGAAGGTTTTTATGAGTTCTAATTTATTTAAAAAAAATACATTATACAATTTTAAAAAAGAATTTAGAGTAATAAAATTATATTTTATATCAATATTCAAACTAAATCGAATAAATTATAATTTTTACGATACCTATAAACTATTCAGAGTACTCTAAACTTCCAAAACGAATGATAAAATACGTTTGTGTTTAAATTCACATTCTTTTAAATATTGTAATAATAATTATATTAAATAAATTAAGTATCGATCTTAATACTTTAAATGAACGAAATAAAATTTTGAATAAACTACCTATTTAATATTCCATCTATTATTATATTTTTGTTTTGGTACTCCAACTATTTTATAAAAAAATTATATACAATATTACGTTTTATTTTTATTTTTGTACAACACCGTTAATTTTGATAGTTCACTTAACAAAGATGACGTTATAGCTTGATATAATAACAGTTTTGTCCCTAAAGCTTATACATTCTATTAATTTGGACTTAATTCAAAATAATTTAATAAATTCTTAATATTTAAAAACCATGTCAATATAGTACCATTTAAATTTAAAATAATTTAATAATTCACTAAATTATCCATCTAATAAGATAGTGACACTTGTCAAAAGTTAAGTGGACTCAATTTAAACGAGGACTTTAATTCTTTTAAAATCATGGATTAAATATGCATAGATAGCAAGTTCAAGGGTAAATTCTGTAAAAGCTGAACTTGTGGAATCCATATCACGAACAATAACTGAGGTACCAAAACAGAAACTCAAAAGAGAAGTAGTAAATAGGGAATTTACCCTAAATTTATTAATGATTTTTGTCGTTATGAGAACTCCCCACCAATTATTCATGTCAACTAATTTTCAATATTTAGGTGGAGACTTATGGTTAAGAGATTGAGTCTAGCAATTTGTTCAAGAGTCGCTGAACTCGAGGTTCGATTTTTCCAAGATAGATATTGGATAAAAACTTTTTCAAATTTAGGTGAATCTAAACAAATATATTTTATTTAAATTTAATTATATTTATGTACTAAAATAAAAAAAAATTGTCGAAATTTATCAATGAGGTCGGTTCAAATAGTAAGCAAATTGATATTGTAGACACCGTTTTTCGTCCGGGCCAAGATAATTTGAGCCTTCAAAAGCCTGTCAAACTGTTGGAGTCGCCATCGGTTGTTTTAGGTTGGGTAAGACCGAAAAACCTGTAAGACTGGTCCGCGTCAACATCGAGATTGTCGTCGGGTTCGAGAGTCGGTTACAAGTGAGAAAGGTTATAGCACCCCAATACACCCAAAATTAGTACCTAAATGTATTAGTTGTCTAAAACAGGATCTCAAGAAAAGGGGTTAATAGTACTACTAAAAAACATATTATGCTGCTAAAAATATGAAAAATGACGTGGTATGATCAAAAATGAAAATGCATGGGAGAAAAGAATTACAAAAAAAAAGTAAATCAGAAAAGAACAAAATCGAACTTAATCAAAAATTAAAATTAAATTAACTTGAAGTTTATTAATAAAAAGTATTTTTAAAAATCAAATCAAATTTATTCATTTCTACACAACCACGCACTTTAAAATAAACCACAAATCAACTTTTTGAGTAGTTCTAGTGAAAAAAGAAAACGTTGTCATCCTATCATATTCAAGTTCAAATAGTATGTCTACACGTATATTTTCAAAAAATTAATTAAAGAGCAAATATTATCATGTAATCACATTAAAATATTTATAAAAAATAAAAAAAATAAAATGTACAACAAATAATAATCCTTTTTTAATATTTAGTATCTTTTAATAATGAAACGAATCATTGCATTAAACTTAAAACAATATCTAATAATAAATATGAAAATATTATAGTAAACTACATAAATAGTCAACAAATATTTAGGGTTTTTATATTTTAGTCACCAACTTTTAAAAGATGCAATATAGTCGCTAAAATTTTAATTCATTTTCTTTAAGGTCACCAATCACCACCGTTAACTACAGTTAAAAAAATGCCGACGTGACCGTTAACTTTCCTTCTTTATTCTATCTCTTCATTTGTTCTCTTTTTCCTTTGATTAAATTTTTCAACAGTTTAATTTCTCTTTTTATTTATGTTAATTAAAAACATGAATTAGAAAGATAACCCTACATTTACCATACCGGTCCTTAGAAGTCTTCAAAAGACTAGGCCTCCTTGTTAGTGTTAAAACCGAGGGCTTTCACCTAGGGGACTTAACAAATGGATGTCAAGTATAGTGACCAAAATGAATGTACCTTAAAAATTTGTAACTATTTATATAGTTTATTCAAAAATATAATATGAGAAAAAAATTACAATGTATATATAATTCAAAAATAGATAGTGACAAAAATAGAGGGGAAAAAACCGTTGCCGATCGCTGTATCTTTCTCTCGCTATCACAGAGACAAATAAAAAACAGAACCAAAAGGAGGAAGACGAAGATCGAGAATTGAGGTTTTGATTCATTTCGATTGCTCTGTCTTATAAAGGTGGTGCATCGACATTGTTTACCGGCGGTTCCGTTTGTTCTACTAGGACGGAAAAGGAAATGATGCAGCAACGGAGGCGGAGGGTGGCGGCGGTTGTGCTGCTACAGAAAATACTAGTATGCGCAATATGCACCATAGCATTGGTGGGACTGCTTTCTGGATACGTACACGTGCTCCCTTCTTCCCGAGTTTCTGATTTTTCTGATACTTATAAGCTCCCTACCGTCACTCAAGTATCTCTCCCTCTCTCTTTCTATATATATCATTGATTAGGGTTATTTCTGTGTTCTTCAATTGCCTGCTTGATTTGTTTATGTCTTTTCCATTCACGGAAATGTGGCTTTACTTGCTTTTAATTAAGGTATAAACTGTGGAATTTAATTTTCGTTTTCTGAATTTTTGTAGCAACATGAATTTAATTACCAGAGGTTAAGTGCAGAGAAAAGATGGGCGAAGGAGGAGGCTCCGCCTCATTTATCGAAACTGCAATCTCCGCCGCATCTTTCCAAGGTTTTGTGTTTATCTTAATTGATTCAATAATCTGTTTGGTTGATGAGAAAATGAAACATTAAGAAAACTCTCCCGAAAAAAGAAGGAAAAGAAATTATAGTTATTCTTGGATTATATTCCTTTCACATTGTATCCTCATCCTGCTTGTTTTCTGTAAGCCATTTTTTTAGAAACTTGATTGGGTAGTGTAAAATTCCTTTTGGGAGGGTGTTCAATTTGTTTGCTAGCTTGTTGTCGGTTCAAGTGAGTATATATCTCTATCTATGTTACTCGAACTCGGATGTGAGTGTCAGAATAAGTATGTTTCCGATAAGTGTGTGTTAAACATGAGTGTATGGGTATTTCAACAAAAATGACGAGTCAGAGCAGAGCAACATAGACCTTTATTGTCTATTGATGCGAGGTAGTCATATGTCTTTCATGTTTTTCACTCCTTTAGATTTGACAGTTTGATGGTGCCAGTGGAAATCTGGATTTTGAGAAGTTATGGAAGCCGCCTGAAGATCGTGATTTTGTGCCCTGCATACAGCCTAGTTCCAATTATGCAGGTAAAGAAGTTGTTAACTTTGAAAATGTTCTTTCAAGGCATCGATGCAATACTTGTAAATTGATTCTTCAATTTGTCATTTTTTGTTTAGCTCCTGACCAGTCAAGAGGTTATCTTCTAGTTCGTACAAATGGCGGGCTCAACCAAATGCGGACTGGGGTATATATCTTCCTCTCTTTTCAAGTTTGATTTCTAGTTTGATAAAATTCATTCCGGCTGTATGGTATATCTGTTAACGTGACATATTCCATCATCAGCGATGTCCCCTGATAGAGATACAGACATCAAGATATCTATTCATTACTTGGTAGAGTTGAAAGATGAAAAATTATTATTATTTTATTTCCATTGGTGTGCTTGGTAGGAAGAATGAAAAGTTGAATGAAAATACAATTTGCTTTCTATTTCATTACTTGGTAGAGTTGAAAAATGAGAAGGGAAAAATTAAGCTTTGAAAATAACATTTTTTTAAACTAATTCACATTTCTCTCCATTTTCTCTCAACTTTTCCTTCTAAATTGGAATGATTTGTTTTTACACATGAGGATGGAAAATGATCTCCTCTCATTTTCTTACCCTTCACTATTCTTTCTTACCAAACACACTCAAGATTTGTTTTCTTTCGATCCACTTTTCATCTCTTTCCTTCTATCCTTTCATTTTCCACCCCAACCAAGCGAAGTCTAAAAGATTAAAATGTTAGATATGTTCAAGTTAAATGACTAAAATATTGGCAATCTAGCCTTTGTACTATGTATCTAAATATGAATATCAGTTCTTGATCATTTAGTTGACTGGAGTTTCATTCTTGAGTTGCAGATATGTGACATGGTAGCTATAGCCCGTATAATAAATGCCACACTTGTAGTTCCAGAACTTGATAAACAATCATTTTGGCAAGATACTAGGTATCCTCTCCTTTTAGGTCATATCCTTTTCAACAAGTTGTACGACTTTACTACTGTCTATCACTGGCCGAGTTTCTCTGCGACTAATATTATTTTTGCTTCTTTGTTGACTTGCAGCAATTTCTCTGATGTTTTTGATGAGGACCATTTCATTAATGCTTTGGCAAATGATGTTAAAGTCGTAAAGAAGCTTCCTAAGGAATTGTCTTCTGCTACCAATGTTGTTAAGCATTTTAGAAGCGGGTCTGGTTTGGGGTACTACCGGGATACAATAGGTAGCCTGTGGGAAGAATATCAGGTTTGTTTGTTGACATCTTTACTGTGCTTAATTGGTGATGCCAACTTTTCTGATGGAAGTACTCTTTCATGTTTATTTCCCATTTTTTTACTAGGTTATTCGAGCTGCTAAATCTGATTCTCGCCTAGCAAATAACAATCTGCCTCCAAACATACAAAAGCTTCGTTGTCGTGCTTGCTATGAAGCACTTCGCTTTGCACCCAAAATTGAAGCAATGGCAAAAGTAATCAGTTTGACCTTGATCATGTCTTCAGAGTCTTCAGTATGTTTTGTTCTGTTCATCGAACTTATCCCGTTGCTGACATTGCAGTTATTGGTGGACCGGATGCGGTCTTATGGTCATTTCATTGCATTGCATTTACGATATGAGAAAGACATGCTTGCCTTTAGTGGATGCACACATGGCTTATCTAACGCTGAAGCTAAAGAGCTCAAGACAATCAGGTATAACAGTTACCTAGCTTTCTTTGTGTCCAATGGAAGTTGAAAGAAAACTGAAAGATAACATAGGAAAAAAATGTTTTCTAATGCACAAGAAACGATTATAGAGAAAAATAGAGGTGTCTGCAAGTTGGATAAGAGATCAACTATTTGTTATACCACTTTCATTCCGAACGTGCAGACAAAAGACTGCCCATTGGAAAGTAAAAAACATTGATGCCAGGGGACAGAGAGCCAAAGGACGTTGCCCCTTAACCCCGAAAGAGGTCGGAATTTTTCTCAATGCTCTTGGATTTCCATCGAAAACCCCTATATACATTGCTGCAGGAGAGATATATGGGGGCGATACTCGCATGGCTGATCTACGATCTCGCTATCCCATGTTAATGAGCAAGGTAGACTATGATACTCATATTTGGGAAACGTTTAAACATTTGGAACTTAATACATAAAACTTGGTGAAAAATTTCTCTTATATTGTGCGATGTTTCTGAAGGAAAAATTGGCTTCTGTTGAGGAGCTTGAACCATTCACCAACCATTCGTCTCAAATGGCTGCTCTTGATTACATTGTATCTGTTGAAAGTGACGTCTTCATTCCATCATACTCCGGGAACATGGCAAAAGCAGTTGAAGGGCACCGTCGTTTTCTGGGACATAGGAAAACTATTACACCCGACCGGTGAGTTGATTTATTTTCTTAAACTCCCACTGGTTTTTAGTTGCTTACTTTTGCTCATATTCCAATCTTTTGTATTGTCCTGAGGTTGTTTCCAAACTCTCTCCTTTAGGAAAGGGCTCGTTCGTGTATTCGGAAAAATTGAGAAGGGTGTATTGAAGGAAGGCACAAAGGTTTCGGATCGGATCATCGAAATCCACAAAAAATTGTATGTCGATTTTGTTTTAGTTAATTGTATGCTGAAGACCATGGCTTGTGGAAGGAGGGGAGTACATTATCTGAACTCCAAAGATTCATTCTTCTTGAAATATCATCATTTGTTGGATATTCGAACAAGAGTATGGATAATGATCTTTCAAATACATGAAAAAAATATAAAATGAAAATCAAACATACTCGTACCAAACATGCGACACTAACACCCATGTCCGAGTAATATAGTTCAAACTCATCTTAATTTACGGTTTGTTTTATGGATTTTACAGGCAAGGTTCACCTAGGAGGAGAAAAGGACCTGTCCCAGGAACAAAGGGCATGGATAGGTTTCATTCCGAAGAATCATTTTACGGGAATCCGTTACCGGATTGTTTGTGCCAGAGGGTATCACAGGATGTGAATACATCTATCAGAATCAGATTAGATAGATGAATGCAAATAAAGCAATTGCTTTCATTGAAGGTCCCCTTAATTGTTAAATAGCATCATATTGCCACTGCAAAACAGGGGATTGCGGAGTTTGTATATCTTGAGTACTAAGAAGTCAGCTCCATTTCAATAGGTAAGATGGTGGAGAACAATCGGTTATGGGGATGTTCCGAGACTCAAGCCGCAGGCCGTGACGTACCGGACAAGTAAGGCATAGAAACCAAAACCGGGAAATCAATATGCTCTTGGTAAGTTGCCTTAGGTTATATGATTCGTACATGCACTCTTATCTATTGATTTTTCATTTGGTAATTGGATAGTGAAATCCTTATTGATTTTATTTTTTGACTTTTTTTTTCTTTTGAAATTGCAAAAATGTATATAAAAAGATAATGAATTAAGATACGAGAAAAGTATAAATACATAAACTGAAATTAGCTGAATTTTCGACCTGCTTTGCATCGGCTGCTTTTGTAGCAAATATTGATACACGTCCAAGGATTCAAGAAATAAATAAACAAGTTTCCAGCATAGTTGGGTCAAATAACTACACTGAATTTGGATCTTACCAAATTAATGAACCAAGGGTTAGGGGAAGCTCAAGAAGGAACACCTAAAAACAAACTTGAGCTTCCCATGCTGGTGCCTGGTGCCAGTTCCACGTTTTTCCTTGGCAGCTTGATGTTAGATGTATTCTCGGTAGTGTGAGTATTAGATCGGATAGAGTCGAGCCAAGTAAAAAAATTCGAATTATTTTAGTTGATGAGTTTATTTTACAATTCAAACTTTATATGAATTTTTTTCTGATTCGAGTCAAGTTGTCGAGCTTATGTACAAATTTAATTGTAATTATTTATAATGTTATTGTACAGATTTATTTTAATTTAAACGGTCTTCTCTGATTATATATATATATATATATATGATTAATATCCTATACACTGGCGGTGGAAATTTTTTGTTTCCACAAGCGCCTCAATTATAGGGTTTAGGGTTAGGGTTTAGGGTTTAAAGTTTAGGGGTTTAGCGTAAAGGTTTAGAATTTAGGGTTCATGTTTAGAATTTAGGGTTTATGGTTAGAATTTAGGGTTTAGGGTTAGGGTTTAGTTTTAGGGTAATATGTGTAGGGATTTAGGTTTTAACCTATAAACCCTAAATTTTAACCCTAAACCCAAAATTCTATGAACAATCCCTAAATTTAAAACTACTACACTTATACCCCTAAATTTTAAACCCTAAACGGAGTCCCTAACCCCTAAAACTAAGACGCTTGTGTAAAAAAATTTCCACAAGCGCTTGTGTATAGAACAATTACCCATATATCTTCATATTCTTTTTTACATGTGAGTAATATTTGTAACGTTATTTAATAAAAAATATCATCTGGAATTTTAAAATATATTTATAATGTTATTTTTAAGGAACTTATGAGGATAAAATATTGGATGGGAGTATAAAGGAGCCAAGGAATTGATGTGAAGAAACAATTTACAAAATATTATAGTCGAAGGACCATGTTGAATAAAATACAAATTTAAGAGACTAAATTGCAAAAAAAATTGTTAAAAATATGAATTGAATTGACATAGATATTACACAGTGGTAGTGAAGCATGTTGTTTAAAATCGGACAAAATTAACTTAAAACGAATGATGAATTGAAGAAATGAGGAAATCATATAAAGTAGAGAGATTAAATTATAAAAAATTTAAAAATACGAATTGTAGCTAAATAAATATTTTATCGTAGTTTAAGTGCATTTGGTTCAAATTTAATCAAAAATAAACTTAAAGCAAAGATGAATTGAAGATTTAAAAAACTATACAAAGTTTACAAAAAAATGTGTAATTAATTTTTTGTCAAAATAAACTTAAAATAAATGAGAAAATGAAGGGAAAAAAACCATTGATTAAATTGTAAAATTTAATTTTTCGAGCTGGTTAAATTCAAATTTAAAATTTAAAAAATAATTAATATTTTCGACAAGTCGAGTTTTGCATACTCTTATTTCTCGATAATTTAAACATACAATATTAAATTTATTCAAATAAATTAACCCTCAAAACAAATCAATTTATAGTTCAATCAATTTTAAATGACACAGGATAAAAAAAAAAAGACAAGAATTGCCTATAATATTTGTTATCCCCATTCTTCTGCTACCAATTAAGAAACACGTCTGAAAAAGGATAACCAAAGATCAATTTTGATTTCACTGCTTTGGTTGCTTCTCCTCTTCCTCTTTCTTCGCTGCTTCTTTAATCTTATCAGCTCCATCATCCTAATTAATTATTAATATATATATAATCACAACTAAATTCGAAAATAAAAATAAAAACCAAGAAATAAAGGGAGGAAACAGTCTTTTTAAAAAAAATTAAAATGTGAAATTAACTTCACCTGCAAATCGGAGGTCCAGAGAGTGAGATTGTCACGGAGGAGTTGCATGATGAGAGTGCTGTCTTTGTATGATTCTTCGCCCAGTGTATCCAATTCTGCTATCGCTTCATCAAATGCCTAACCAATCAAAATCCGACACGTCAATCAACTGTACAGATTAGTATTATTTAAAATAAAGAAAAAATTTGGAAATTTTTGTAACCTACCTGTTTCGCGAGGTTGCAAGCGCGATCTGGAGAATTGAGAATCTCGTAGTAGAAGACAGAGAAGTTGAGCGCCAGTCCGAGTCGGATCGGGTGAGTTGGGGCCAACTCAGCGGTGGCGATGTCCTGATAAACGGGAAAAAAGGTTAAACAAAATAAAAACAAGAAATCTAAGGATTCTCGAAGAAAATTAGGGGAAATTTACGTGAGCAGATTTGTAGGCATTGAGAGTACACTCAGCAGCTTCATTGCGTTCGGCTCCAGTCTTGAACTCGGCCAGATACCTATGATAATCTCCCTTCATCTTAAAGTAAAAGACCTTGGAATCTCCAGCGGAAGCCGAAGGGATGAGCCTTTTGTCAAGGAGCTTCAAAATGCCGTCACAGATCGAGGAAATTTCCGATTCGATCTTGGCTCGATAATCACGGATTTTGGCGACGTTATCCCCGTTACCACGGCTCTCCTCTTTCTGCTCGACGGAGGAGATGATTCGCCACGACGCACGGCGAGCGCCGATCACATTCTTGTAAGCGACGGAGAGGAGGTTCCGTTCCTCGACGCTGAGTTCCTCGTTTTCGGCACAAGCCGATACTTTCTCCATGAACTGGACCATCTCGTCGTAGCGTTCGGCTTGCTCGGCGAGCTTTGCCATGTAGACGAGTTCCTCGCGAGTTGAAGCAGTCTTCGTCGCCATTGTCGAATTTTTCAATCAGTGCAAGGGAAAGGGGAAGAGATTATTAGTACTACTTTTCTGAAACTTTGGATCTGAGATTTTTTAGGGTTGGGGTCGATTTTTGCGTTGGAAGAAGGGAGGGGAGAAAAAAGTGGGTATGAAATATGAACCGTTAGATTTTGGAGGGAAAAACAAATAAGGTAAGCTCAAATCGATGGAATTTAATTAATTCAGTTAATAGGACGGACATCAAAATAACTTTGATTGTACTTTTTTTTTTTAAATTTTGGTTATTGGTTCTATCTAGTTCAAACCTACGAACTACATGTACTTTAATTTAATGTCGTACTACGTATCCGATATATCTCCGTATCGAAAATATATTGAGTATAATTTAGATATTTTTAGTATTTCATCCCTCTATTTTTTCTATTATTTCCTATTTTTTCTTTATTTATTTTGTTTTTTTTCGACTTTCTCTTGCTCACATGATTCAACTATATATACGTATATGTGATGGCATGCTCATGTGATTTTTTGCATGACCTTTTATTTTTACATTTTTTAAGATATAAAATTTATTTTATATTTGTCGTATCCTTACTATACTCATACCATTTAATTTTAAAAATTATCATTTTTCGTCTCTATTTTTATACTTGTATCCATATCTGTATCCGTATCAATGCAACATGGATACAAACCCACCAGCGAATCTTGATATAACAAGTTGAGGGAGTCAATTTAAAATTTTTAAAAATTTTAGAAGCTCAAACTAAAATTTTCAAAAATTGTGAGGTTTAATGAGAAATTTTCAAAAATTTAAAAGGGAACTTAATTGAAAATATTTAAAGAAATAAAACTTAATGATAATATTTAAAGTTTTGAGGGGCCAAATTAAAATTTTCCAATTTTTGAGAAGACCAAATTAATATTTTTTAAAAACTTGAAAGACCAAATGTAAAATGTTCAAAATTTTGGGGGGCCAAAGCCCCCTTAGGCTCCTACCATCGTTCGCCCCTGTACAAACCTACCTATTTTATCGATAACAATTATGGATGTAAAAACAAGTCAGAACCTGAAAACCTGCCTGAAACCTGCTCGAGTCAGAACTTGATTTGACCCGAGAATTCGATGACCCGAACCTGAACTGTAACTGACTGTTGTTGATCTGAACCCGAGTTGAACTTGTTAATGTAGCAACCGAACCCGATATGCGTCCGACTGAAAACGACCCGAACCCGAATCTGACCTGTTAAATTTGACTTGAAATTCGACCTGCATCCGACTGAAACGAACCTGAATCCGAGACCGACCTGGCAAATTACATGATATTACCCGACTGAATCGACCCGAGATCCGACTTTACCCGACCTGTTATGAACCCGACCTGTTTTGAACCTGACCTATTAATTGACCCGACCTGTTTTAAACCCGAACTGTTGTTGACCTGAACTGATATTGACCCGAAATCCATGACTTAATAAATTAAAAAAGTTCATAAATATACATATGATATATATATATATATATATATATATATATATATATATATATGCACACATGACACATAATATATAAATAGATACATACACACATAAGTACATATATATTAGTATACATACACATACATATTATATACATATGCATACACATACACATACATGATACATGAATCATGAATCATGATACATACATATATAATATATATAACATATTATATATAACATATACATATACATATTACATAATTATGTATTACATATTATATATAACATATATTACAATATACATATATTACACATTATATACATAATATATATAGCATATACATATACATAATACATAATATATATAACATATACAAAAAAACATATAATATACATATATTACAGATTATATACATAATATATATAACATATACAATATACATAAATGTAATATATATAAATTAAGGGTTTATTGATTTGTTTAGGGTGAATTAATTTATTTTTAGGTTTTATGGTTTGGTGGTTTATTTTAGGGTTTAAGGTTTTCATTTATTAATTGATAGGGTTTATGGTTAGGGATTTGAATTAGGGGTTTGTTTTAAATGTTTAGGGTTAAAGGTTTTTAGGGTTTACTATCTAATTTTAAGATTTTATATTTTTAGTGTTTAGGGTTTAAATTTATGGGTTAGGGTTTTATGGTTTTGAATTAGGGTTTAATGTTTAATGAACTAAGGTTAGTTTAAGGGTTTATGATTTAATGTTTAGGGTTTAGGGTTTAGGGTTTATTGTTAGGGTTTTAGGCATATGGTTTGGGGTTTAATGTTTATTGTTAGGGTTTAAGGTTTATCATTAGGGTTTAAGATTTTTATATTTTATAATATATCTTCGTATATATGTATGTATACAACCCTATACTCTTAAACACTAAACCCTAAACCCTAAACCTTAAACCTTAAACTCTAAACCATAAACAATAATGATAACTCATAAACCCTAATGCAACACCATAAACCCTAAACCCTTGAATATAAACCATAACTCTTAAATCATAAACCATAAACACTAAACATTAAACCCTAAACTCTAAACCATAATGCAACACCATAAACCCTAAACACTCGAATATGAACCATAAACCATAAACCAT
This sequence comes from Hibiscus trionum, assembly GCA_030270665.1. Taxonomy (NCBI): domain Eukaryota; kingdom Viridiplantae; phylum Streptophyta; class Magnoliopsida; order Malvales; family Malvaceae; genus Hibiscus; species Hibiscus trionum. The sequence continues at coordinate 12,449,000 of BSYR01000024.1, read as the reverse complement.
AAACAATAATGATAACTCATAAACCCTAATGTAACACCCTAAATCCTAAACACTCGAATATAAACCCTAAACTCTAAACTATAAGCAATAATAATAACTCATAAACTCTATTGCAACACTCTAAACCCTAAATACTCTAATATGAACCATAAACCCTAAACCCTAAACCATAAACAATAATGATAGTTCATAAACCCTAATATAACGCCCTAAACCTTAAACACTCAAATATGAACAATAAACCCTAAACCATAAAGTCTAAACCATAAACAATAATGATAACTCGTAAACCATAATGCGACACCCTAAACCCTAAACACTCTAATATGAACCATAAACCATTGAATACAAACCATAACTCTTAAATCATAAACCATAAACCTTTAAACTCTAAACCATAAACAATAATGATAACTCGTAAACCCTAATGCAACACCCTAAACCCTCAAATATAAACACTAACTCTCAAACTCTAAACCTTAAACCCTAAACAATAATGATAACTCATAAACAATAATGCAACACCCTAAACCCTAAACACTCTAATATAAACCATAAACCCTCAAATACAAACACTAACTCTTAAACCCTAAACACTAAACCTTAAACTCTAAACCATAAACAACAATGATAACTCGTGAACCCTAATACAACACCTTAAACCCTAAACCCTCGAATATAAACCTTAACTCTCAAACACTAAACCTTAAACCTTAAATTGTAAACTCTAAACCATAAATAATGATGATAACTCATAAACCCTAATGCAACACCCTAAACCCTAAACAATATAATATCAACCACAAACCCTCAAATACAAACCCTAACTCTTAAATCATAAACCCTAAACCTCAAACCTTCAAACTCTAAACCATAAACAATAATGATAACTCATAAACACTAATGCAACACCCTAAACCCTCAAATATAAACCTTAACTATTAAACACTAAACACTAAACCCTGAACTCTAAATCATAAACAATGATGATAACTCATAAACCATAATGTGACACCCTAAACCATAAACACTCTAATATAAACCATAAACCCTCAAATATAAACCATAACTCTTAAATCATAAATCCTAACCCTTAACCCTTAAACTCTAAACCATAAACAAGAATGATAACTCATAAACCCTAATGCAACACCCTAAACCCTCAAATATAAACCTCAACTCTCAAACCCTAAACCTTAGACCATAAACCATAAACAATAAGGATAACTCATAAATCATAATGCGACACTTTAAACCATAAACACTCTAATATGAACTTATATTATAACATATAAATATATACATATATATTATATGTATACGTACATAATAATTAATATAGCATATAATACATATATATATATATTAAAACTTATAATATAACATATAAATATAATTAATATATATATATTAAAACTTATAAGTTATATTATGTATATATAATATAATAATTAATAATAAATAATAATTATTAATAGTTTGGGGGCTTTGGGCTCATATCCCACCACCCATTAATTTTAGATGAGCTAAATATTTTGTAGTCCTTTAAATTTTAGATATTTTTCATTTAAGTCCTTTAAGTTTTAGTTCAATTCAATTAAGTCATTAAAACTTTATTTTTAGTTCAAATTGACTCTTATTTATTATTTGTTGCTCATTATAGTCCCTAAAACTTTATTTTTATTCGAAATTGACCCTATTTCAAGTTTTTATTTTACTTTATTATTTTAGATATGAATCATTTATGATATGTTTATTCATTTATAGTGCCAACATTTTATTTTTAATGTGATTCCATGAAAGACGTTAAATAATTATCTCGAAATAAGTATCGACTACTTGTACAATTGTACCGAACTAAAAAAATAATACGAATTTAAAACCCAAATTAACCCGACCTAAAATGAAACCGACCTGAAATTACCCGACCTGAAATGAACCCGGACTGAAATGAACCCGACCTGAAATGAACCCGGACTAAAATGAACCCGACCTGAAGTCTACCCGAGCCCGAATTAACCTGCCAATTACCTGGTTCGGACCCGACCTGAAATAAACCCGACCTGAAATGGACCCGACCTGCTACTGACCCGCACCCGACCCGAGTCGAGTCAAAAATTTTTTTTGACCTGAATTGACCTGTATCTAATTTGACCCGACCTAAAACTCATCCAATTATCTGTTTTTACAACCCTAATAACAATTGTATGCCAATAATTTTATTTGTATTATGATATTATAGGCATTTATATTATTTGGATTCAAATGTAAATATCAAACTCGATCTAACATTCGCAGAAAATGATCATTTTAAGCAAAAGAAAAGTTGAAATAACATAGGAAAAACAACGAAATGATGTTGAAAATAAAATTGTTGTTGTTTAATTATTAATAAGGGTTGAGCGTAATGGTAAGATAAATTATTTTCGTTGATATTAATTTTGGGTAACACCAAATAGGGAGGTGGAGACGATGACCGACGATAGGTGTGGGGTCGACGATGAGTGGTTCACTTGTCGGGAGACAGACCAAGAGCCACAGAAAATTATGGTTGATCGTTAAAGTAGACGGTTCACTTCTAGTTGACTTAAGGTCGAGAGCCGTTGTCGGCGTTGAGCCGGTGGCTGAAACTATTTGGGAGATGATAGAAAGAGGTGGGCGATGATAGCCCCTGTAGAGAGTTGGGGAGTGTCCCTTTATCTTTGATTTTGGGTGTATTTATATTCTCTTAACATTGTAGAGAGTTGACGAGATAGTGCCAAGCCTAGCGATGATTGTTGGCGGGCTGGTAGGTTATAGCTCGGTTGTCAGGCTGCGAGGTCAGTCAGACTTGATGGCTATCTTATCTTGTGCACTGGTCGAGCGTGGTAGTCTCCAAAAGTTAATAAGTCTTGAGGTATAGGAGCGTCCGAGTTCCGTGATGCATGAATCATAATGTGGGGTTAATGATTTGGAGGTTAGGAGTTCCAGGGCTCTGCCACGAGGCATATGGGATAAGACCTCAGGGGAATGGCGAAGTGTGGTGTGAAAGCGATCTCTCTAAGGACAAGATTTTTCGGAGAAATTTGGCAGCGATACAACAGTTTTTTTAATGAGATTATTCAAGTTCAAACTTTAAAAATGATATTATTGGGAGGAAAAACTATAAATCTCAAATATAAATTATAAATTGGACATGTACTTTACCAGAAAAAATAAATTAATCTTTAATTGAAGAAATGAATTCCCCCACCCACCTTATGTTCACTGTTTATACAACTATGTAAAAGGATGTTAAACTCTTAATGAATGAATGAAAACTTCTGAGGGGGGGATATAAGAATTAATGCCTTCGTGGATAAAAATTGTTGAGAATTCAAGAGTGAAATAATGTGGATAACGAAGAACATTAATAAACTCATCAAGATTTTTACAATTTTGAACGTTTCTTTTGGAAGGGATGAGTGTTCTTCCCTTTTAGGTTTCTGGACTTTCAGATGTTATTGCACCACCTTCTGTTTCTGTGCTGCTATGCTGTTGGGTCTGTGAATCTGCAACCAAAATTAGTAATGAAAATTTATGATCAACAAACACTCACACATATGTCAAAGGTTCAGCATCTAAAACATATTCAGATATGAATATAAAAATATGATTTTTCAAAAGATTTTTATATACATAAGTATCTTTAAAAATAATTAAATCTATTCATATTTAACAAATCTCACTCAAATTATAGAGTAACTTAGATCAAGAGAAATGGTCTAGAAGTGATCTTTCACTGAGAAAGAGGGCCCATCTGCCAGCCTAGCTTCCATGTTAAGTCCTTGTACATCACATTGGACATTGGACAAGGGGCATTGTATACAAGAGACTATAAATCGTTGATTTAATTAAGTTGATTCATACAATTAATTTTAAAAAGTGTTATTTAACGGATTTAAAGTCTAAATTCCAAAAATAAAATGTCATTGTCTCCCATTCCAAAAAGCAATGGCTGTGCATAACATGGCTAGTGGGGCTCTCCATTGTTGCATGAATCAACCATCATCCCAGATGTATACTGAAACCACATGCAATCACCACTAATTTACACTATGCTCCTCTGTCATGACTTTCTATGGATCCATCATTTGGGCCAATGACAGCAAGACAGTAATAACCAAACATCTCATTCACATGGTCGAGTTTATTTGTATTCATACTGTTCGGCCCCTAATGTGAATGTCTGATATGAGTATGTAACTTACAGAGATATTGTTAGATTTTACCAAATTTGTGGTGTCGATGTACTTATGATGGACATGTATAGTTCTAAACAAAGAATCCGAACAACACAAACCCATATGTGCACCCATTTGATTCATTCTACACTAAACACCTAATACTATACTGTACATATTATCTCTGCCATACATTTCATATATGAGAAGCATAATTTATATTAGGATACACTACGATCATAGATGCATTTTCGTTCGTATGGTATTTATTGTGATTGCAGACGTAACAAATGTCATTATGGTCAATTGCAGTAAACATCAATAGTAAAAGAACGGAAAACCGAAAAATAATATTAGAAGAAAAAATTACCTGAGGAAGAGGGAAAGGGATGCCTAGTGAGATGAAGGGGTGAGAGAGGAGGATATGTGGAGGAGGACCCCTCCATTGGAGTAGAGTAGTAAAGATAGGAAGGTCCAGGGAAACGCTGAGCCTGTGGTGCAGAAAATGTCCCCCTTGGAGCTTGCAAGGAATAGCCATAATAATGTGGGGACCCCATTGATGATGGTCCATACAGCTGATGATAGTATTGTGGCTGCTGAATTTGTGGATTATAGAAACCCTGCAATGCCACCATTCAATACCATTGTTAAGCTGATGAACCATAATGGCTTAATGTTGAAGAGAATTTTCAACTTGGAAATGTTTTTTCTTGGGAAAATTTGTAGAGAAAGAGGTTCAATCGCTTACTTGGTGATACCCATATTCAGGACTGTAAGTTGGGTACCTGTAAAGGCATTCATCAAAATCTCCAATTAGACATACATGCATACATACATGCATGCATGGATTGGTTTGTATGTCTTGCTTTTAAGCAAAAACATTTTCCATTTCCTGATCTTAAGATAGTGTCGGATAAGAATATATGTTTGACACGAGTATGTTTACTTTTTAAAAATATATATTCGAAAGATCACACGTATACTTAGAATCGAATGTGTTTGACAAAAGTGAAAGATGCATAGCTTAAAAAACAAACAAACAAATAAATAAAAGATTTGAAAGGACAATAGGTTAGTTCTGATAGCAAGACCAAAACTAAAAGTTGAAACCTATAAGTGATCCGACTGATAAAATAACTTAATGCCAATGAAGAGTGCATCATTTCACCCGAACAACTGATTGTTGGTGAAAATAAAACTTGTATTCGAAAATATACCGACCACGAGTATCATATATAAATAAATAAACGATGAAGAGTCGAAACACGTAAGCCTTGTATTAATAGAAAGTACATAATTCAGAACATACTAATTAACAGGCTAAGAATGGGCCCCTTTGCATAATAAACTCAGATATCTAACATCAGTTGGGGACCATTTTGATATACACATTTGAGCACTATAAAAGCATAGCAATACTTTCTCTTAATCTTTATGGATTTCCCAAATTGATTAACTGACTATATTCTCGTTTACCATATATGAAATAAAATAGATCATTGCATTGGTTAATATAATCTTATAAAAGGCAGCTATGTTGCTGAAACACATCATTATTATAATATAATGTTATGGTTAACATCAATATGCAGAAGCAACAAAAGGATGAATCATCAACTCCTTTGAGTGAAAACAATAATTGAGCACTCACCCGTATGGTGGATAAAAGACAGTAGGTGGTGGCGGCGGCCGAGGTCGCGGCACCGGTGCTGCAACTCCACTATAAGATGGAGCACCTTGCTGTTCAACACCCTGATAAGGGTAACTACCTTGAACTCTTCCTGCATATCATCATAATCATGTTTTCACTTTTCAATAATTGAATGGAGAAAAGCGGCCTATGTTACTCGAATTCAGGTACGAATGTATACAACACCCATGTTCGAATATATGTCGGATATGAAAACTTTAAGAATAATGAAAGGCTGAAGCAAATATAGAATGAAATCACAGTTTGGGGACAACCCGGAGGCGGTGAAGGTCTAGGCCTTCCAAGGGAAGCAATGTTACAATTTGCTCTTCTTCCATCAATTACAGGATTTGGATCAACGCAAGCCTTCCTAGCTGATTCAGGATCACGGAAAGTGACCTACAAAAAAAGAACCAATCTTATTCAGACACATATATACACAGAAGAGAAGGAAATAGGAAATATAGAAAACTTACAAAGCCATATCCTTTAGATTTGCCAGTGTTTTTATCAGCGATGATAACAGCTTCAAGAATCTCTCCAAACTGTTCAAAATACAGACGCATTTCCTGGGTTGGCGTCTCCCAAGCCAATCCCCCAACAAACACTTTCGTCAACGTCGTGTCACCGAAAGGTGTTCGATAAAATGGATAAGAAGCCATTGCATCTAAACAAAACAAAACAAAACAACGAATGGGTAACTTTCCTTTTCTGGATTATATTTGCAGTTGAAAAGATCAAAGTAAGTTGAATCTTGTGCAATTCCAATCCATGATCATCATCATCATCATCATCATCCCTTTTGCTTTGCAATACTCGTGTTTTTATCCATTCCCGGAAACACCCCTCCACTCTAGTTTTCTTTGGACGAGAGAATCATTTGCAGATATGGTCTGAGAATGGGATGAAGCTGGGTTTAAAGATGGTGTGGAAAGTTGGTTGACTATTGTTATTATTGCAAAAGGGAGTGAGGCCAGACAGCTGCTAACGTTAATTTGTTGTCTAAATTGGGATTTTGAGAGAGGAGAAAGGAAAGGGGTTGGGCTCGTAAAATAAGAAATGACAGCTCTCTCACCAAATAAATGCTCTATATTTTTTCCATGTTTTTATCTATGTAAAGATATTTATAAAATTAAATTTATAATTTATAATTACCTTTTAGGTTTAGGGTTAAAGTGTACAGTGTAAATTTATTTTTTTAATTCTTATAATTTAATTTTTTAATATTAAAACATAAATATGACATTAAAAATAGACCGAAATTTTTTATATCGTGAGCTAATACACTTGAGCCTGTCTTTCACTGTCTTTGTATTAATACACCCTCCCAACTCCTCAATGAATAGCCTTTACTCGGAAATCTATTAATTGGCTCATTAGTTAAGAATGTTAATATTATCTCATCTCGTATGAGAACAAATTTCGGCATAAGAATATAATATCTCAATTTAATAAAATTAATCTTTGCTTATGCTTTTTTTTACTATATGCTGTCTTTTGAGCCTTCGTCAATGTTATAAAATTTTATAAAAAAATGTAGACACCTAAATTTAGTATTGTTTTTTATGATATATCAGTATTATCTGATTAAAGTAAAAGGAAATTTGAGTGCCCAAAATGAAATTTGCTTATGAATGAATGACCAACTGTGTAGTTTACCTTAGTTTATATTATATAATCGATCAATTAAACGTAAATCCTATCTTATATCGCAAGTTGATTAAAGTATTTGACAGGTAATATTAATAGTAATTAATTGGGATTTACAGAAAGGTGATATATTATGTGATTTGGTGTATCTTGACCAAACTTAATTAATTAAATTGGTGATTGCTTTTAGATGAGAAATTTAAGGAACAAAAAAGAAAAGAGAAAACTGTGATGTCTGGCCCCTATTTCAAAGTTCAAACCATAGTTTAGATCGAGTATTGGAAAGATCAAATGTCTAATTCAAATTCTTTCGGTTTAATTTGTTCAATTCATAATATCAAGACTCAAGCTACTAACTTAAAAATTAAATGTCTCATCTAACTATACTAATGAGTAGTTATTAGTTCATATTATAATTATTTTTTATCGTAGATTATATTCTTTGTTTGGTAGAGAGAGATTTGGACAAAAATTAGAGGTTTGAGGCATAATTAGAGGTTTGACCAGTCAAATCCGCTAATATTGTTGTTTGGTGAACATCGGATTGAAAGAGCGGATTGAAGTGAAACCGCTAATTTTGAAAAAGTTCATAATATGAGCTTTTTGAGATTAGAGGTTTGATATTAGAGTTGTAAAGACTCTTTTATCTTTATCAGTTACCAAAAATCTCAAAATAACCTAAATTAAATATTTTCTCTCCCTATTTATAAGCTATTCCTATTTACTTTTTTCTTTTTATTATCACATATTTATAAGTGTATTTAAATTTATTAATTAATTAAATTATATTAAAATAATTATATAAATAATAAATTAATATATAAATCATTCGAATATGTTTAAAAATTTATATTAAAATAATTTTATAGATCTAATTAATATTAATTAGATACAAAATATTGATAACTAATAAATTATTCAAACAAGTATTGAATATAACCATGTCCTTATATGTCATTTTGCTTGTTTAAATAATCTAACAATTATCATCAGTTAATTTTACCAAACACTTTTATACAATCAACTAATACAATCCGCTAATCAAATCAGCTAATGCAATCAGCTAATGTAATTCGCTATTAACTAATGTAATCCGCTATCCGCTAATTGCCAAACATGACCTATAGTTATTAAAATATCAACTTTTGTATAAAATATTTTAAAATGATTTTGACATGACAAATTAATAAACATAATTTGGTATATGAATATCTAGGTCTCCAGTAGACCCACTTCTTCCATTAAAAAGATTGAGGTTGCAAGTTCATGTTCAAGCACTATGAGTATATATGATTTTATATATGAAATATAATTCACATATAAAAAATACGTCTTTCTCTTAATAAGATTTAAGATTTATTTAAAAAAGAACTATTAATATTTTCATTTTAAGAATTTTTAATGTCTAGTCGAGGAACATTTAGCTGGGTTTTATGTTCAACAACACATATAGAAAATAATTTTATTTAAATTTAGTTATAAAAATATAAAAATATTAATGTGAAATTTGTGAAAGTTTGTCCTAACAATTAGTAAACAATAAAATGTGTCATTAGTTTGATAGTTATCCAAATACATTATGATTGAAGTTATTTAGATGTATTTTAGTTTGTTTATTTGATAATTTTATTAGTTATTCATAGGCATAACTTCAAAAAAATCTCATAATATTTGACTGAATAGTCATTTTGGTATTTATTATTTTAAACAATTTTAACCTTCAACATTTAATTTTGAGTCAAAATGGTCATTCTACAGTAGAAGTGGCAAACTGACCCGAGACTCGTACCAGTTTTACCCGACTCGAGACTCGATATCGACTTGAACATGATGATTTGAACTTGATCTGAAACAAATCGAATCAGACCAAAACCGACCCGATTTTTAGTTGAACTAATATGGACTCAATCCGAATTTCAACCGAACTGAACGAAACTGATTCGATTTTCAAGTGAACCGATTTCATCCGAACCGAAAGCAACCCGAAATAAATAAACGATATTAAAAGAATTAAAGAAGATTTGATGTGAACTGTCGCACAACTCACCAAAAAGTCAAATAAACTGGCTTTATAAAGCCATATATGGGTGAAAAAAACTGATTCAGTCTGAAAACCTGACTGAAACATAGCAATCTCCTTTTGAACCGATCTTGACTCGACCCGAAAATACCCGACCCAACATCAAGCGATCCAAAAAAACCGAACCGATGTGACCCGAACCTACCCGATTTGACCAGATTTAAAACCAACCAGACCAGATTTGACCAGAACCAAACTGAAACGGAATGTAGTCAAAACCGAACCTGACCCGAACTGGAATGACCGAAATCGAACTTGGCCAAAACGACTCGTTTGTCACCTCTATTCTACGGATGAAAATTGTTAGGTAACTAACGACAAACATATTGTAATGACTTGACATAATGACATGTCACCAGAAAATATAGTTTTATATTTTGTATAATTTTAAAAAATTATTTTTTGACTGATGTGATATTCTTTCAAGTCAACATCTTTGTATATATGACATTGTCATGTCAGCGTGCACTGTCATATATGTTTTGTCCTATTATTTTAAGTTATTTACCGTTAGTTGACTGACAGTTTTCATCCACTAATGAATTATTTTGACATAAAATAAAATATTGAAAATTAGATTACTTTAAAAAATAGGGCCAAGGCGGCTATCTAATTAAACACTAGAGTTATATGTTAAACATTAAAAAATATATTTTGAAAGTAAGAGTTGATAAACATTAAAATCCGAAAAATCTATATATGATGTATTAATACTTGGATACATTGATAATTCGTATTATATAAAATTTAAAATATTCTTACCCACGTGTTTCATTCCCACACGAGGCGATGTTCTTAAACTTCACTAATCATAAGCTGTTACGTGGCAAGAAAACAATTCTGAAACAACGAGAGCAAAAAATACAACAGTTAGGATGATGTAATAATATAATGAAATCAACGAGCGATGACAGATCAGCTCAATATTCATATGCAAACGAGGCGGCTGCGTTGATAAATTTTGTTAATACATTTCATAATAAACAAAGTTTGGGAAATTAAACTTAGTGTTTTAGTTGTTTATAATAATGAATGACCTTCCACGCGCTTTTCCCAACTGGAAATTCCCAAATCTTTGTAAACCAAGCCCCGGTTCTACAAGACAGTTCGTTTACGAAATTAGATTGTAATTAAAAATACGTATAGCATATACATATATTCAATTTTATAAAATATAAATTGTTGATACATTAAATTTTACATTAGGTATTGACCATGTTTGGTAAATAGTACATTGTGCCAAAATTAGAGGTTTGAAATAATATTAGAGGTTCACTGCAGCAAAATAGGCTTTTAGCGGCGTTTTTATAACCCTATAAGCTAAAAACACTCTCGGCGCTAAGAAAAATGCTGCCAAAAGAGCCGCAAGAAGCAGCGTCGCAAAAGGTATCGGTGTTTTAGTCGTATAAATGCTGCTATATGTTTTGTTTTATAGCGGCGTTTGTATATTCAAAAGCTGGGAATGCTCATTCTTTAGCGACGTTTTTACAGAAAACGCCACAAAAGGTCAGTGGTCTATAGTGGCGTTTTTACTTTAAAATGCCGGGAATGATGCTTCTTTAGCGTCGTTTGTGTTCCTAAACGTCAACATTGGCTGTTCTATGGAGGCGTTTTTCTAATAAACGCCACAATATGTTATGAATTTTTAGCAACGTTTTTTCAGCAAACGCCGCTACATGCATTGCCTCTATAAAATACATTTTTGAAATGTAAATTACCCAAATAACCTGTAAAATAATCCAGAATAACATCAGATTTTTAAAAAACTCCAAAAATTAAGTAAAAACAACAAAAAACAAATTCAAGTCTAGAACATTAAAGTGAAATGTAGTTCAAACGTTGAATTAAAATGGAGTTCAACATTTTTTATTTGAATTCACACATGAATGAACTAAGATGATAGATTCTTTGGTTGCTTCTGCCTTAACATCTCCATCATTTCTTCAAAATCTCTTTGAAGCTTTTGATATGATGCTTCTCTCTCAGCTTCTCTCGCTTCTCTCTCAGCTTCCCACCTTACTCTCTCAGCTTCTCTTGCTTGTACCTCGGCTTGAAACTGAGTTAATCGTTGTTTTAACCGATTAACTTCTGCTTGAGAAGATTGGCTCTGTGATGGCATGTACTGAGACGAGTTAGGCCCAAAATATTTTGTCGGGGTAACGAATGATCCTTAGCAACGAACCCGATCATATCTTTCAGGACCCAAGACGTCAGCAATAACTTGATTTTCGATCTCTTCTATATTAACAGAACCATTAATTGAAGCTGTAGTTTCATACTCCGTCCTTTTTTCCCTCAATTTCTCCTGAGGATTAATTAAAAATGTTATACTATTGATATTAAATATAACATAATCCAGATTTTTCGTCTAATGAATATACCATAATTTCTGTAGCTTCGGGAGTCATAGGAGAGTCATCCTCTTTTGTGTGTGTAATGTCAAAGAGCTTTATCCGTCCAACGCTAGTGCCAGTTGTAATTTGCTACAACGTATAATAGAAATTAATACCCACGAAAAAGTAATTCATTAAAACCTAATCAATAATTAAAAATAATAATACCTCGTCATTAGTTATACTAGCAAAACTCTTCGACCCAGAGGTGTGAGTAAACTTCTGTTTTTGTCTGCTAGCAACTCCAACGCGCTCTCGATCCTACAATTTAAAAGTTGCATTACGTATAAAGTCAATATTATAATGACATTATTATTTTTTAAAGTGCATCGATCATACCTCTCTTTTCGTTGAACTCCAAAACCTGACTGCATCTTCCCATTGATATCGGAGAATTCCCGGCGGGACATTTTGCAGCTTCTCTTGAAGACTGAGATCATTCTCGAAATATGTTTTTTTTTTCAAGAAGCTCTTATTGTCTCTCCATTTTTTCCCCTAATGCATGCTTTACATAATCGTTTGAGACCTCTAAAGAAAATTTATCCTACAAATGATACAATCAAAGCAAATATAAATATTATTTTAAACTGTAATAGATTATTATTACAATGACATTATTACCTTAACAAGATCCAGAGCCTGATTTTTGTTACTGTTCGGCACTTGACACCATGACTCATAATTGATCGGCAAAATCGCAGGGTTACGTGCAATAATGCCTAAGTAACTGCCCAGAACACCTGCTTCTGCCCCAATGGGTTGGCCGACATCGTTTCTTGAAACTCTTACGACTTCGACCATTTCCACCTATATAAGAAATAATTCAATAAAATTTTTAAAATCAAGTCAATAATAACAAACAACTAGCATTTAAATAAAGTGTTGAACATTACCATCAATCTCTATATTTTCAACTGTCTCTGGAACTTGTGAGGATCCAACACCAGACAAATCATCATCATTTGTTTCTTCATCATCTCTCGGTACTTGAACAATATGTAGATCACTTAATTTCCTCCTAGGCATAGTATCTACAATAAACAAAAGACAATTTTAGTAACTAGAGACAACAATACTATTATAAATTAATAAGTAAAGATATAAATCTTACTACATTATTATGCAGTTAGCTTTCATTAAAATCTTCATCCATGTTCTTCCGAACCCATTAGAATTGTGAACTAGAACTAGGGATTGTTCTATCTAAATTTTATGTTGCAAAAGGCAGAGTTTCTGATCTTATTTCAATGCCATCTCTATTTCTATCCACGATGCCTATCAAGTATCTAGGAGTGTTACGGAGTATAACATACCAACCCTCTTTCGTTGGATCAGGGCAATAGAAAACTTGTTTGACTTGAGAAGGAAATACATATGGTTCGACCATCAATTGGTGACATGTGTGAATTAACCGAGAGAAGTTCACCATTTTAAAACTAAATTGATCTCTTCTAATGCCTTGAGTCGTATTTACATCAGCCTAGTCACAACGAAATAACACAACTTTCTGTTTGCCATAATAATCAAACTCAATAATGTCTGTAAAAATTCTATAATATTCTACATCTCCTACCACAGGATGATTGTTCCTAGCACTAGCATAACTTATAGTTGAAGAAGTTACAACTACTCCACAATTTTATGTCCTCCTTAATCTTTCTCGAGATTTCGTGTGGAACCTAAACTCGTTAATGAGAAAAGTATTATATCTTTTAACAATTCTATTTAAACCTTGAGAAAGTCATTTAACCTTTTCACTAATTTCTCTCCACACCAAACTATTACACGTAAAAGGTGAATAAGTTACCATTTATATTGATGTAGTAAAGGAAGAAAAGATATTAGGTACATGTAGTACAAAGATTCAATTGCTTACCATCTTCGCTAACAAATCATGGAAATTTTTTATGAACAACATATGAATTTCTCTTTGATATAATCTTCGGGAGCATACTTGAGATTGTAGGTCTTCTTTAAATTCACTACAAAGTAATATACGTGGTTAAAGAATGAGTAATATAAAAGATGAAGTGAATACATTAGAATTTATATAAACTTATGTCCATAAGGGCTCTGTTAAGTCATGATGGAAAAGAACATATCGATGTGCTTGTACCCAAGACTTGTCATCTAATTGTGCAATTTCAATTTTACCGAGTGGTTCACCAAAACTTCGAAACAAATAAGTCTAAGCTAAGTTATTATTGCTGCACACTTCATTTTTATTTGGTCTATTGAATCTCATTTCAACATCTTCCAAATATCTAGAGCAAAAAGTCAAACATTCCTCTACTAAATACCCTTCAACAATTAATCCTTTTGGATAACGCTTATTACGAAAGAAAGACTTCAACTTGCACAAGAACCTAGACCGTAATAAACAGAACATTATATAAGTAGTTGTAATTAAATGAATTGTTCAATGGTGTGAATATATGTTAAACAATTTGTACCTCTCAATATGATACATCCACCTATAGAAAACTACTCTACCAACTTTAGCTTCGAGATGGAGATGAACCAACAAATGTACCATAATTGTAAAGAATGAAGGTGGAAATATCTTCTCCATGTTGCATAAAGTCAAGGTGACTCGATCTTGTAGTTTCTCAAGTTTTTCAACCATCAAAACTTTCCCACAAATAGCTTTCATTACATTAGAAAGTTTAATAATACAAGATGTCACCTTAGTTGACATACAACTGCGTAATGCAAATGGCATTAAATTTTGCATCAATATGTGATAATCATGTGACTTTAGAGAATAAAGTATTTGATCTTTAACACTGACACATCGAGATATATTTGATGCATACCCATCTGGGACCTTTATATCTTTCAACACCGTGCAAAATACTTCATTTTCTTTCTTCGACATCGTAAAAATAGAAGGCGAAAACAAAAATTTTCCATTACGAAGTTCTTGAAGATGAAGATCATGTCGAATTCTTATGTCAACTAAGTCAAGTCGACTCTTTAGATTGTCTTTAGATTTTCCATCGACATTGAGAATGGTCCCAATAATGTTCTCACAAACATTCTTCTCAATGTGCATTACATTAAGATTATGTCTCAAAATGTTATGCTTCCAGTAAAGAAACTTGAAGAAAATACTTCTCTTTTTTCACAATTCCGCCTCATTTGGGTCATCCTCTTCATCAGAGTCGTCATCACTAAGATGTTCAAACTCACGGTCATACACCTCTTTTGTCTTCTTCTTTGATCGTGGGTTTAGTGGTTGGTTTGTTTTTTCGTAAGTGAACATGATATGTTTCAACATCGATAAGATATCAGACTCGATTGTTTGCTTAGGAGCTTTTCTGAACTCTTCAGTACCATCAAAAATATTCTTTTCATATCTAAATCTATGATTTTCATCTAACCATCGACGGTGTCCCATGTAAGAGAACTTCTTTCCATTATACAACCACTTTGAGCATGTCTGTGCAGCGCAACAAGGACAAGCATAACGACCTTTGGTACTCCACCCAGATAAATTTGCATAAGCGGGAAAATCATTAATAGTCCATAATAAAGCTGTACGCAAATTAAACTTCTCCTTCTTCAACACATCATATGTTTCGACACTCACCCATAATTGTTTCAACTCCTCAATAAGAGGTTGCATGTAGATGTCAATATCATTCTCTGGACCTTTCTTACATGGGATTATCATGGATAAAATAAATGATGATTGTTTCATGTAATTCCATGGAGGCAAATTCTAGGGAACAAGCATAACAAGCCAAGTACTGTATGAAGTACTCATGATTTAAAAGGATTAAACCCATCAGATGCAAGACCAAGCCTAACATTGCGAGGATCTCCTACAAAATTTGGAAATTTTTGGTCAAATGTCTTCCAAGATAAAGAATCTGCAAGATGCCTTAATAATCCATCATTTGTTCGTCCATCGTGATGCCACCTCATAGACTCAGCAGTCTTTGAAGACATAAAAAGTATTTAAAGCATGAGTATTAGAGGAAAATATCACAGAATCTTTATTGGCTTCTTTCTTTCTCGTGTTGCAACTTCGTTTTCACTCACATTTTCTGTGTCCCCATGCATCCACCGAGATTTACCGCATACATGACATAACTCTTGGTTTTTTCTATCACCCAAATACAACATGCAATCATTCAGACAACTATGAATTTTCTCATAACCAAGCCCCAAATCGTTTATCATTTTTTTCATATTTTTTTCGAATTGAGGAATTTTTGCAAAGGAAAAAATTTCACTCAAAAATTCTAATAATTGCGTAAAAGAGTTACTGGTCCACCCTCCCAAGTATTTTGAATGGAAAAGGCGAATGTAAAATGAGAGTTCTGAATATTTTGATCCCTCATAAAGTGGTTCATTCATTTCATTAAGCAAATTGTAAAACTTTGACGCTTTTCCATTTGGCTCTTCATCACATCCACTTCTTCCCATCTCGGTAAAATTAGTAACACAAATATCACAGTCTTCTCTAACAGATTGATGATAATCGTGCATATTAAATGCATCTCGCAACATACCCTTCATGTCATATTCTCTAAGAGATCCACGATGAAAATTATGATGAAAAAGTGGATTACTCGTGGAAGAAATTGTACGAGATGTCAACTCTCCATGGAATACCCATTTTCTATAACCGAAACAAAGCCAAAAATGACTAGATGTTCATGTACAACTTCACGAATGTGTCAATTAATGTTAACACACTTTTTACAGGGGCAAAGAATCATATTTTCTTGGCTTGCTTTTGCAAAAGCTAAATTTAGAAAATATTCTACTACATTTCAATAGTCGGCGTTTACCTTGGCAAATTCATCTAACTCCTATCCATTTTCAATTTCTGTCATATCCAAATTAAAGATATAAACTAGCTATTAGTCATACTTGAAGGATGAAAAGAGATGTAACTATTATATTACCAATTAAGTCAAAGATAAGTCAAATACATAAATTACATATTAGTTATACTTGAAGGATGAAAAGAGATGTAACTATTACATTACCAATTATGTAATTTCAAGAGAAAGTTACATGTTGGAGAAAGTTATCTTCTTTAATTTACCAATTATTCTTTTTCTACTTCCATTTAATTTATATGAAATCAAGCTGAAATTAGCTAAACTAAGAAATAAATAATATAATTGGTATGTAAAAAATATTATAGTAAATTATTATGGATTTAAAAAGCTTTACAAATTAGTTTAAACAATTGTCAGATAGTACTTATTTTACAGCAAATAAATTCGTTGCAATCAAATAAATTTTAACAAAATTTCTTTCTTCTAAACTTTTGGTATCTATAATTTCCTTACTATATAAATTCCAAATAGGTGTATATCTAAAAATTTTAAATCTATAAAAAGCTTACCTCAAGATCTTTTAGCTCGAAATAAGCTCTCCAGCAACTATAAGAATCGTCTCCTTCAAGTGTTGAACAGTAATCTGAAAAAAAACAAAATAAATTCAAAATCGCTTTCGTTTTGTTTTTAATTCTAAAGCATACACAACTAATATACGTACCGACGAGTTGATTCTCTAATTTCTCAATCAAGGGAGGCTCTTTGACGACACGCTCAAATATATTTCGAGGAGACGGTGTTAGACGGCCGGCGAGACGATGAGGAGATGGAGTTGGACGGTGAGGAAATTGGCTGAGTTAATTTAGGGACAATAGGGTTCACTTTGGGGAAAAGTGTGTTTCGATAGAGGCCGAGTGTTAAGTGAGTGAGGGGTCAAAACGACATCAGTTTTTGTGTTTTGGTTATAACACATTGCGGCGTTTGAACGTAAACGCCACTAGAGACAACCTATTGTTGAGTGTGTAAAGTTCTATATTTTACCCCTTATTTAACCCATATTTCTGCTGCATTCAAGCATAATTCATTGCATTTAGGTAAAGATTCACATATACATCACATTCAGATAAAATAGCACAGTTGCTTCTAATTTTGGCTACTCTGAAAGGTATCTGATGCGGCAGACACAGGACAGCGAAAAAGCAGAGCTGGAACACGTGACTGGAGTCAAGAAGGAAGATGCTGCCGTGGCCACTGCCGTAGCAGCCATGACGACAACATTGGTGAAGGGAAAAGTGAAGTGGAGTTCGGCAGATAGAGGATTTCAAGTCGTTCTATCGTGGACCACTCCTATATTTTTGTGAGCCCTGGGGCAGAATGAAGGCCAAGCCCAAAGTTCAAGGAAGAAACCCAAAGTAATAAAACTTCAAGTTTGCTTATTCTGGTTTCAACATCTTGCAAGAGTATCGGGAGAGCATTGTGAGATTATATATTTACTTAATATCGGGAGAGTTAAGTATACGAAAGGAATAAATGCGAGTTCTCCACTTTATGGTTGAACTATCTCGGACCTAGGGATAGGAGGAGGTTAAGTGTCTAAGAAAGAATTCAACAACATCGGTGTTCATCCTTCAATTCACGCCGGGAGGTATCATCTAAGACGTGTTCATCGACAGACTTGGACCTAGGGATAGGACAAGTCACAACAGGGATTCTTGCCAAGCTTGAAGTACATAGTTGTGTGATTGTTGCCGCGACAACAACAGACTGCTGCCGCGACAGGTGCTGCCGCGACAGGGACGAAGACAGAACAAGAAGTTCTATACATTGCAACACTTGCACTACCGAGCAAATCAATATCGGTCTATTTCTTAACCCTGAATCTTTTATCTTTTATCTTCAGTATTCTTCAACATTATTTCCCAAACAATTTAAACTCTTTTCTCTCTCTCTTGTACAACAATTCGAGGATAAAGCTATTTCCAGTCCCTGTGGATTCGACATCCGATACCTCGTGTATCACTTTACTACTTGCATCGTGTACACTTGCACTACATTGCGATAGGATTTTTGACACGCAACAAGTTTTTGGCGTCGTTGCTGGGGACTGGCAACATATCTTTACCCTTATTTGTACTGCACTTCTTCTTTTTAATTTTTCTGTTTTTATTATGTTATCTACCCTGTGCTTTTCACAAGGTTTTCTCTTTTCTTATGCACAGATCTAGACGGGGCAAAGAACCTGAGTACGAATTAGACCCTGAAATCGAACGTACGTGCAACCTTAGGAACCGAGTCCGCCTCTTGATAGAAAGAAACGACTATCTTGAGGAACAGCTAGAGGCAATGAGGAACAGAAGACAGAACGATGGGGTAGATGATAACCAAGGGGTTATTGGAGACCACCCCAGGATGCACGGAACGGACGGCCTGCTGCCGAGGCCGCACGACGGTCCTGCCGTGAGTACATGATAAACGATCATATAGAATTGGAGACCACCTTGCCAGACGTGGAAGCTGAGAATTTCGTGCTGAAACTTGTTATGTTCAGCATGATCAATTCTGCTGGCCAGTTTAGTGGTGATGCAACAAAGGATGCCAGAGAACAACTGAAAACGTTCCAAGAAATTTGCGGATCGTTTAGACTACCAGGAGTAAATCCGGAAATACTAAGGCTCCGGTTATTTCCTCATTCACTGAGGGACAGAGCTAAAACTTGGTGGAATAAACTAACGCCAGGTTCAATACGAACTTGGGCAGATCTCACTCGTGAATTTTTATCTCGTTTTAATCCTTCTCACTTATCTGAGCATTTGCGTAATGAAATTGCTACTTTTCAACATGAGGATGACGAGCCAATGCACGAGGCATGGGACAGGTTTACAACTCTGCTAAGGAACTGCCCGATGCACGGATTCCTCGTGTGGAATCAAGTCATAAAATTTTACAATGCTGCCAACACACACACACTCGGATGAGAATAAATTCAGCAGCGAATGGACTGTTGTTGGATAAAGATCCTGACGAAGCCATGGTAGTGTTGACAAATTTGGCAAAGAATGACGAGCAATTTCCTACAGCGAGGAGAGGTAAACGAGTGTTAGCTGTAAAAGACTATGAAGCCGACAATTCCCTGAAGACACAAGTTTCATACCTCACAAAAGCAGTGGAAAATGTGTTGAAAAATGATTCGAAACCTGTCTATTCTGTAGAAGAGGTATGTGAGACTTGCAGTGGGAATCACAGTTCGGAAGACTACCCGTTACAGCTAAAGTAAGGGATGTATGTTGGAAATTTCAATAAGCCAAAAAATTACGACTTCAACAATTACAATCCCAACTGGAGGAAAGATCTCAAGTTCTCTTGGAGTAACCCAAACAACGCACTAAATCCTCAGATGCAGAGCAACCAGAACCAGGGGGCGCCTAGAATCCTGACACGGCAACAACCACAGCAGCAGCTGCAACAACAGCCGGCAGCCGCCCCTAGTATACTGGAGCAGACTTTGGCCACATTCATGTCACAGACAGGAGCTTACATGGCAAACATAGATCACTTTGTCAAGAAGACTGAGTCATTCATGGATAAAACAGAGATGAGAATGACTAACCATGAAGCTACACTGAAATCACTGGAGACACAGATGGGACAGGTTTCCCAGCATATTAAGCCAAGGCAAAACGGAAAATTCTCTAGTGATACTGAAGTCGCTAGAAAACCCACACATGAACAGTGTAAAGCCATTACAACTAGGAGTGGGAAACAATTGCAAGGGCCGGTGATGAAAACCATACCGATTGAGGAACCGACCCTAGACACACCTGCCGCGAACACTGCCCCGGCAAAATAAGAGAAACCCGCTGCCGACACACCTGTTACGGCAGCAGAGGAGATAGAGGAGCAAGAAAAAGATGCTGAAGAACCTAAGCCTCCTCAGATCTGAATACCATGTGAAGAACGAATTGAAGATTACCGTCCTCCACCTCCTTTTCCACAGCGGTTGCAAAAGCAAAAACAGGAGTACCAGCTCAAAAAGATTTATGATATTTTTAACCAGGTACACATAAATATACCGCTATTGGAAGCCATCAAGCAGATGCCCGGTTATGCGAAATTTCTCAAGGATGCTATGTCGAAAAGATCCAGACTTAGGGAATTTGAAACGGTAAAAATAACAGAAGGATGCATGACTATCTTACACAGGCATCCACCCCAGAAGAAGAAGGATCCTAAGAGCTTCATCATACCGTGCATAATTGGTGACAAATTCGTGGGTAAGGCACTTTGTGATCTAGGTACTAGCATAAATTTAATGCCAAAATCTGTGTTTTAGAAATTTGGTATTGAACGAGCACGGCCCATGATAGTCATGCTGCAGCTGGCAGACCGCTCTTACGTACAACCAGAAGGGAAGATTGAAGATATTCTTGTAAGAGTGGATAAGTTATTTTCCCGGCTGACTTTCTTGTTTTAGACTGTGAAGCAGATGAAAATGCACCAATCATCCTGGGGCGACCCTTCCTAGCCACATGCAGATCTCTGATTGATGTAGAAAAGGGAGAACTGACCATGCGAGTAAATGATCAAGAGATCAAACTAAATGTTCTCCAAGCAATCAAACATGCTGATGCAGAAGAAGAATGCAAGGCCATCACTGAACTAATCCTTGACCAAACCTGCATCAGGTCGAGCTACCATGACATAAAATTTGGTCACTGCCACGACAGTCATTTGGAAGACTGTCACGGCAGCAATGACGACAATGGCTCCTCCGAATCAGACATATCCGACACTGAAGGTCATGAGGAGGTAAATTGGATAGGCAATCGTCCAGGTAAGTTATTCGAGCCCTTAAACTATACCTCGAATGAACACATAATCCAAAAGCCTTCAACTGTAGAACCCCCTATTTTAGATCTTAAGCCCCTACCAGGGCAGCTGTAACCCCCTCGTCCCGGTCTGGTCGGATGACCGGTCCGAGTGGGCCACACGGGGAAAACCAAAGCGAAACCCGTTAAGGCTTCCCCTCGGTTAACGACCCAGAAAATTTCTTTTAAGTTTAGTCTTATCTAGATGCGTATTTAATTCCTAAGTGGAACATAACAGCGGAAGATACAAACAACGAAACATTTACCGACCAAACAAAGCATAAACAGTCCATTTTACTTCATTACAGCAAGCCGTTTCGAAACGCCCTTAGGGTGTTCCGAAACGCCTTGACTAAGTCAACAGGCCAGGGTCAACCATAGGGTGACCGTTCCGAAACAAGGGTGACCCGTATCGGAACGACCTTGACGGTCAATATCTCGTGGTCAACGAGATTTGACCGTTTCGAAACACCAAAGGCCCGTTTCGGAACGGCTTCATCTCGCTAATTTCTCAAAATTCCAGTAGCCAAAATGTTCCGAAACGACCCTCATCCGTTTCGAAACGGCAGGCCATTTACACAGGGACCGTTCCGGAACAGGGGGACCCGTTCCGAAACACCCCCTGACTGCAGACGCGTCTGGGCTGTTTTGGGGCACAAGGGTGCCCCAAAACACCAAACAACATCAAAGCTATTCAACCCAAGATATACCAACACTATTATCATGCTTTAACAAGATTCAAACATGTTTAATACCAAGGCAACATCCCACACACATGCATTCATTCAAACATCATTCAAACACGACTATAAGCTCTTAAGGCATGAGGCTAACATTCAAGTAAGCAATTAGGCATGGGTTAACATTCATCATGGTAACACAACCATACAAAACAAGATATAGGGGAGTCCATACATGCTCTTAAACAACCAACAACCGACAAGACCTTACACATCCCATTGCTTAAACTATTACATGTCTTAACATTAAAACCATACTTGATGAACTTAAGTCCAAAAACCACACTTGGAGCCTTCCACTTGCGCAAGCAACCCACGAACTAAGAATCTGCAATGTTGAACAAAGAGAGCGTAAGCAATGATGCTTAGTGAGGGTAAGCTCTAAAAACAAACCTCAACATTGCAGGGTCCGAGCACGATCTAGCCAAAGCATTTACAACATACCAAGAATCCACAAGAGCCACAATATAAGATGTATGAACAAAATATACAAGTGAATGTCATGATCAAAAAGCTCTAACTTTCTCAACATAAATAGCCACATCAAACATCCTCACGAGGATCATTAGTCTCAACACATAGATACATATATCAAACAACATTGGCACCTAGATATGACTCAAATACGCGGATAACCGTTGGAACTCACGTCCAACAACACAACCTTTACCTGACGGTGGGATTACACTCATCACCGGTCTCGCGGAGGGGATTCCACTCATCCTCACGCCCCGTCGATGGGATTCCACTCATCACCGACTATATTTAAATACCATTTCCGGGCGTACCCGTACTCCTCCTTGGTGACTCAACGCCACCAAGGCCACGCGCGACTTTTGACTCATGTGTACACACTAACATCCTAATGATCGATCATTTGTATTTAAGTATACTAGTGCCAATATTTTACTCGTTCCACATTACTCATTTCAAACATTTCCGTGCTTAGCACGTACTCACCATGAACACAATCATGAACCAACACCATGCATGCTTTAAGCAATACAAATCATGCCTCATCTCACATGTATAATACAATATACATAAGCATTCATATCACAACACATACGAGGCATATACATTCATACATTCAAGTTCATCCAAGGGCTCTAGATCAAGCTTAGGATTAGGCTACCACCCTAATCCTAACTCTAGGTGGGTCTACCAAGCCCAACCTAGTCCATATACTCGAACCAACCAATTTAAAACCATTTAAAACAATTAACCACTCACCTAAGCTCCCGAGCTCAAGACCAAGCAAGCAATTGTCTTCAATTCCCCGGATTCACTTCCGATGCTTCACCGATGCCCAAACTTGATTCTAATCAATCCCAAACACAAACAAAACATCCACAATCAATATCTTGTCATCGAAACTAACCCGGATTACATTACCAAGCATCCAACACTCAAAACAAGTCCAAAAACAGAATTTTCGAGCAGCCCACTTGACCCACTGAATTCTCTCATTCCAAACACCCAAACAAGCATCAATTGCACCCAAAATGATCCTCATATATCATACTACCTACAGCCCCCAAAACCCATCCTTAAACAGCCCCAAAACCCACTTTAAAACCCTCCAAAAACCCTCTCAAGCCAAATTCCGAAAATTGTTCCAAATCATTCGAAATTCATATATGTAGTATCATTTGGCCTCTATACATCATTACTAAACATATTAAATCAAAACATTTAACTTTGCAGCATAAAGACACCATTTTTAATCCAAATATTCAAAAATGACATTTTCTAAAACTTCCATGGAAATCAAAATGAAAGGTACTTTTATGAAGGGGGAGATGAGGGGAAGTCAAAAACGTCCTTACCTTTCGATTTGGAGTTGAAATGGAGAAGCTTTTGGATGGAATAGTGATTTGGGTAGTGAGCCTTGGTTTCCCGTTGGTGAGTTTTGAAGGGGAAGATGAATAGTAGAAAGATGGGTGTTTTATTTGACATGTGGTATATTTTGAGGCTTAAAAGTCTAGTTTACCCCTAATGAAATGGAATATCTACAAGAGAGGTAAAATCCATGGTTAAAAGTGGTTTAATCTTAAAACGTGATTAACCCCAAATTGATTAATTTTGAAAACAACTCGAAATATTATTTAGAGTATAAAACCGAGCCCAAAATAATATTAAAATATTATTTTCACCTAACCCCTAAACCCGGGTGTTACAACTCTCCCCCACTTAAGGAAATTTCGTCCCCGAAATTACCTGGTGGAAACAGATACGGAAACTGCTCAACCATATCTGCTTTTCTCTCCCACATGGCCTCTTCCACACCTCTATGTCTCCACAACACCTTGACCAACTCTATGGTCTTGCCACGCAACACCTTGCTATCAGAAGCAAGTATCTCAACGGGCTCTTCATTGTAAGACAAATCTGGATTTAACTCTATCTCCTCAACGGGCATCACATGGGAAGGATCTGATCTATATCTCCTAAGCATAGACACGTGAAAGACATCATGGATCTTCTCTAACTCAGAAGGTAACCTCAACCGATAAGCTACAGGCCCAATCCGCTCAACTATCTCATACGGACCAATGAAACTCGGACTCAACTTGCCCTTCCGGCCAAATCTCATTACCTTCTTCCACGGAGATACCTTCAGAAACACTTTCTCACCCACTGAGTACTCAACCTCTTTCCTCTTCAAATCTGCATAAGACTTCTGACGATCGGAAGCTGCTTTCAAGCGGTCACAAATCAACTTCACTTTTTCTATGGTTCCCTTAAGCAAGTCTGGCATAGGTAACAATCTCTGACCTGTCTCAGCCCAACAAATTGGAGTCCTACACCGTCTACCATACAAAGCTTCATATGGTGCCATCTGGATACTAGACTGATAACTGTTGTTGTAAGCAAACTCAACCAACGGTAAGTGTTTCTCCCAAGAACCCTGAAAATCAATCACACAACAACGAAGCATATCCTCTAGAATCTGTATCACTCGCTCTGACTGCCCATCGGACTGCGGATGATAAGATGTGCTGAAATGCAGACGACTACCCAAAGCACTATGCAAGCAATTCCAGAACCTCGAAGTAAATCTAGGATCCCTATCCGAAACAATAGACTTCGGGACTCCATGAAGTCTCACAATCTCACGAATGTACAAGTTTGCCAACTTGTCTAAGGAATCCGTAGTGTTCACTGCTAAGAAGTGAGCACACTTAGTGAACCGGTCAACAATCACCCAAACTGAATTCTTCTTCGAAGGAAACAAAGGCAACCCCGATACAAAATCCATGGTGATTCTCTCCCATTTCCATTCTGGAATCTTCAAAGGCTGTAGCAAACCTGAAGGAACCTGATGTTCTGCCTTCACTCTCTGACAAACCATACAACGGCTCACATGCTCGGCTACATCTCTCTTCAAACCAACCCAGAAGTAATCAGTCTTCAAATCTCGGTACATCTTGGTACTACCCGGATGCATAGAAAAGGGACTCGAATGTGCTTCGCTCAAAATCTGACGTCTCAACTCAACGTCTTCAGGTACAACAATTCTATCTCTAAAGCACAACAAGCTCTCACCACTAAAACTATACTCAGTCGGTCTTCCTTCGGCTATGTCTTGAACATGGGGAACTAGGCTCACATCTTGCAATTGTTTCTCTCTAATCAACTGAATCAAAGAAGGTTTCACTTGCAACTCGGTGATCAAACCACCATCATCGGACACGCTCAATCTAGCAAACATAGCTCTCAGCTCAACGACCACTTTTCTACTCAAGGTATCGGCTACTACGTTTGCTTTACCCGGATGGTACTCAATGGTCAAATCATAGTCCTTTAGCAACTCTAACCACCTTCTCTGTCTCAAGTTCAACTCTTTCTGTGTCATCAGGTATTTCAAGCTCTTGTGATCGGTGTAAACTATACACTTCTCACCATACAAATAGTGACGCCAAATTTTCAATGCAAAAACAACTGCGGCTAGTTCTATATCATGAGTAGGATAGTTCTTCTCATGAATCTTCAACTGTCTAGAAGCATAAGCAACAACTCTTCTATCTTGCATCAAAACACATCCTAAGCCTACGTAGGAAGCATCACTGTAGATCACAAACTCCTTACCTGAAACAGGTTGCACTAACACTGGAGCATTCGTCAAAGCTTCTTTCAATTTCTCAAAGGCCTTCTGTCTTGCATCTGACCATTCAAATTTGACTCCCTTTTGCAACAACTTAGTCAAGGGAGCAGCTACTCTAGAGAATCCATCAACAAACCTCCTATAGTAACCGGCTAATCCTAGGAAACTCCTAATCTCGGTCACGGACTTAGGTTGTTTCCACTCAACAATAGCCTCAATCTTCGATGGATCAACACGGATACCTTCGGCCGAAACAACATGGCCAAGAAATACAACCTCTCGAATCCAGAACTCACATTTACTAAGCTTCGCATACAACTGATTGCTCAACAATCTCTGTAAAACAAACCTCAAGTGCTCATCATGCTCTTCCTTTGTCTTCGAGTACACAAGTATATCATCAATGAAGACAACTACAAAACGATCTAGGTAGTCTCTAAAAATTCTGTTCATCATGTCCATGAATGCTGCTGGTGCATTCGTGAGCCCAAATGGCATCACAAGAAACTCATAGTGACCATACCTAGTCCTAAAAGCTGTCTTCGGAACATCACACTCTTTCACCTTCAACTGATAGTACCCGGATCTCAGATCTATCTTCGAGAACACTGAAGCACCTCTCAACTGATCAAACAAATCATCTATACGAGGCAACAGATACTTGTTCTTCACAGTCAACTGATTCAGCTGTCTATAGTCAATACACATGCGCATGCTACCATCTTTTTTTTTCACAAACAACACTGGAGCACCCCACGGAGAACTACTAGGCCTAATGAAACCACGGTCTAATAACTCTTGCAACTGACTCTTCAATTCTTTCAACTCTTTCGGAGCCATACGGTACGGAGCTATCGAAACTGGGTTAGACCCTGAAACTGTCTCAATCACAAACTCAACATCTCTGTCAGGAGGCAAACCCGGCAACTCTTCAGGAAACACATCTGGAAAGTCACACACTGTCCTGATATCTTTCGGTCTAGCTTCACTCATATCCGGATTCATAACATAAGCTAAATAAGCCCCACATCCCGAGTCCATCAACCTATGAGCCTCTAAAGCTGACACTACATTGGACAAGAACTTAATGTTCTCGCCCACTACCACTACCTCGTAGTCATCAGAAAGCTTCAAAGAAATTCTCTTTGTCTCAAAATCCACGCTAGCCCGATGCTCAACCAACCAGTCCATACCCAGAATAATATCAAAACCATAGAAAGGAAGTTCCATCATATCAACTGAGAACACATGACCCTGAATCTTCAGTGGACACCTCCTATACATACGCCTAACCACAACTGTCTCACCAAAGGAACTAGTAACATGCATACCTACATCTAAGATCTCAACCGGAATATCTAACTCCTGTGCATGCTCACTCAAAATGTAGGAATGCGTAGAACCTGAATCAACCAAAGAAAGCAAAGACATAGATTGTAACTCGAAATTACCTGCTATCACATCGGTGTCGTTCCCGGCCTCTCTCTGAGCGTAGACCCTCGCTGGTCCTCCCGCCTCTGGCTGCACAGCCACAACATGTGCAAGGTTCCTCTGAGCATCTACCCTAGGTGCATCAGCCCTCGGCTGGAAGTAGCCACGGCCGCGCCCACGGCCTCTCTGAAAATCATTACCTCTCACAGGAGCCTGAGCAATGTTCGGTGCCTGAGCTGCCTGACGCGGACAGTCCCTCCTAAAGTGGTCCCTCGAACCACAGTTCCAACAAGCATGGAAGTTACCCCAACACTCACCAGTGTGCTGCCTCCCACACTGTGCACACTCGGGCAACCGCCCTCCTCCTCTATGGCCCTGATGGCCTCTACCATGGTGGCCACCGCCACGCCTCTGATCAAACTGATGTCCACCACCTCTGTGCCTCTTGGCATCTCTACCATCAAAGTGGTTATGCCTCTTACCAGAACTAGATCCCCCAGAACGCTTGGCCAGCCTTGGCTCTAGCAACCAAGACATCAAAGTCAGAATAATCAGAAGCCAAGGTATACCTCTTAACTTCCTCATGAAGTCTGTATCTGAAACGATCACATCGAGCCCTCTCAGTAGGCACTAACTCCGGAGCATACTGACTCAAACGAACAAAGCGAATCTCATAATCAGTCACATAAGCATCTCCCTGAGTAAGAGCCATGAACTCTCGCTTCTTCTCATCCAAATACCTCGATCCCAAGTACCTCTTCCGGAAAGCAAACTCAAAGAAATCCCAATCTATCTCGGCCTCTGGAACCCCGGCAGTAATGGTGACCCACCAGGTGTAGGCATCACCCTGAAGCAATGAGATCACACAACCCAATCTACGTGAGCCCGCACAACCCATCTGAGCTAAGATACGAACCGTCTTCTCCAACCATAACTCCGATCTCTCCGGTGTAGATCCTCTAAACTCCTCGGCTCCCAAACTACGGAGCCTCTCCAACGGTAGACTATCATCATCACACCTAGGCTGAGCTGTAGCCTGAGCTCCCGCAACTGCGGCTTGGAAAGCTCCCGCTATCGCTTGCACTAGCGGAGTCATGTCAATTCCAGCTGGACCTTGGCCACCTTGAGGTCCATCTCCTCTGGCTCCATCTTCACCTCCAGCTCCAGGTGGTGGAGGTGGTGGTGGTGGAGGTGGTGGTGGAGCGCCAACTCCCGCGGCCACCGGCCCTTCCAAATGAGCCTCCACACCAACAACCGGCTCAACAGGAGCCGCAACCCGTGGTTCCTGACGAACCACTCTCGGTCTACCTCTCGGTCTAGACATCGCTCTCACAAATATTAACTACAACCACAACAACAAAACATACAAGTTGGGTTAGCAAGGCAAGGCTTCCAAGTGTTCAAGTACGTTCCCTCACTAAAACAAAACCATTTTCCAATGTAATAGTAGCAATGGGACTCACACACGCATGCTTTGAATAAAACAAGCAACATACTTGTCAAACAAGCAACCATTCTTACAAGTAAGCAAACACCGTGTATATCAAGCAAAAACTTGAACTTACCTCACTTACCTGCCCAAGGTCTCGGTAACCTTAGGCTCTGATACCAACAAGTGTAACCCCCTCGTCCCGGTCTGCTCGGATGACCGGTCCGAGTGGGCCACACGGGGAAAACCGATGCGAAACCTGTTAAGGCTTCCCCTCGGTTAACGACCCAGAAAATTTCTTTTAACTTTAGTCTTATCTAGATGCGTATTTAATTCCTAAGTGGAACATAACAGCGGAAGATACAAACAACGAAACATTTACCGACCAAACAAAGCATAAACAGTCCATTTTACTTCATTACAGCAGGCCGTTTCGGAACGCCCTTAGGGTGTTCCGAAACGCCTTGACTAAGTCAACAGGCCAGGGTCAACCATAGGGTGACCGTTCCGAAACAGGGGTGACCCGTATCGGAACGACCTTGACGGTCAATATCTCGTGGTCAACGAGATTTGACCGTTTCGAAACACCAAAGGCCCGTTTCGGAACGGCTTCATCTCGCCAATTTCTCAAAATTCCAGTAGCCAAAATGTTCCGAAACGACCCTCATCCGTTTCGAAACGGCAGGCCATTTACACAGGGACCGTTCCGGAACAGGGGGACCCGTTCCGAAACACCCCCTGACTGCAGACGCGTCTGGGCTGTTTTGAGGCACAAGGGTGTCCCAAAACACCACCAAAACACCAAACAACATCAAAGCTATTCAACCCAAGATATACCAACACTATTATCATGCTTTAACAAGATTCAAACATGTTTAATACCAAGGCAACATCCCACATACATGCATTCATTCAAACATCATTCAAACACGACTATAAGCTCTTAAGGCATGAGGCTAACATTCAAGTAAGCAATTAGGCATGGGTTAACATTCATCATGGTAACACAACCATACAAAACAAGATATAGGGGAGTCCATACATGCTCTTAAACAACCAACAACCGACAAGACCTTACACATCCCATTGCTTAAACTATTACATGTCTTAACATTAAAATCATACTTGATGAACTCAAGTCCAAAAACCACACTTGGAGCCTTCCACTTGCGCAAGCAACCCACGAACTAAGAATCTGCAATGTTGAACAAAGAGAGCGTAAGCAATGATGCTTAGTGAGGGTAAGCTCTAAAAACAAACCTCAACATTGCAGGGTCCGAGCACGATCTAGCCAAAGCATTTACAACATACCAAGAATCCACAAGAGCCACAATATAAGATGCATGAACAAAATATACAAGTGAATGTCATGATCAACAAGCTCTAACTTTCTCAACATAAATAGCCACATCAAACATCCTCACGAGGATCATTAGTCTCAATACATAGATACATATATCAAACAACATTGGCACCTAGATATGACTCAAATACGCGGATAACCGTTGGAACTCACGTCCAACAACACAACCTTTACCTGACGGTGGGATTACACTCATCACCGGTCTCGCGGAGGGGATTCCACTCATCCTCACGCCCCGTCGATGGGATTCCACTCATCACCGACTATATTTAAATACCATTTCCGGGCGTACCCGTACTTCTCCTTGGTGACTCAACGCCACCAAGGCCACGCGCGACTTTTGACTCATGTGTACACACTAACATCCTAATGATCGATCATTTGTATTTAAGTATACTAGTGCCAATATTTTACTCGTTCCAAATTACTCATTTCAAACATTTCCGTGCTTAGCACGTACTCACCATGAACACAATCATGAACCAACACCATGCATGCTTTAAGCAATACAAATCATGCCTCATCTCACGTGTATAATACAATATACATAAGCATTCATATCACAACACATACGAGGCATATACATTCATACATTCAAGTTCATCCAAGGGCTCTAGATCAAGCTTAGGATTAGGCTACCACCCTAATCCTAACTCTAGGTGGGTCTACCAAGCCCAACCTAGTCCATATACTCGAACCAACCAATTTAAAACCATTTAAAACAATTAACCACTCACCTAAGCTCCCGAGCTCAAGACCAAGCAAGCAATTGTCTTCAATTCCCCGGATTCACTTCCGATGCTTCACCGATGCCCAAACTTGATTCTAATCAATCCCAAACACAAACAAAACATCCACAATCAATATCTTGTCATCGAAACTAACCCGGATTACATTACCAAGCATCCAACACTCAAAACAAGTCCAAAAACAGAATTTTTGAGCAGCCCACTTGACCCACTGAATTCTCTCATTCCAAACACCCAAACAAGCATCAATTGCACCCAAAATGATCCTCATATATCATACTACCTACAGCCCCCAAAACCCATCCTTAAACAGCCCCAAAACCCACTTTAAAACCCTCCAAAAACCCTCTCAAGCCAAATTCCGAAAATTGTTCCAAATCATTCGAAATTCATATATGTAGTATCATTTGGCCTCTATACATCATTACTAAACATATTAAATCAAAACATTTAACTTTGCAACATAAAGACACCATTTTTAATCCAAATATTCAAAAATGACATTTTCTAAAACTTCCATGGAAATCAAAATGAAAGGTACTTTTATGAAGGGGGAGATGAGGGGAAGTCAAAAACGTCATTACCTTTCGATTTGGAGTTGAAACGGAGAAGCTTTTGGATGGAATAGTGATTTGGGTAGTGAGCCTTGGTTTCCCGTTGGTGAGTTTTGAAGAGGAAGATGAATAGTAGAAAGATGGGTGTTTTATTTGACATGTGGTATATTTTGAGGCTTAAAAGTCTAGTTTACCCCTAATGAAATGGAATATCTACAAGGGAGGTAAAATCCATGGTTAAAAGTGGTTTAATCTTAAAACGTGATTAACCCCAAATTGATTAATTTTGAAAACAACTCGAAATATTATTTAGAGTATAAAACCGAGCCTAAAATAATATTAAAATATTATTTTCACCTAACCCCTAAACCCGGGTGTTACAGCAGCTTAAATACATTTTTCTTGGTTTAAATGATACGTTGCATGTAATCATCTCTTCCAAGTTAATGCAGAAGCAGGAGTAGTAGTTAATTGAAATGCTACAGCAGCATAAGAAGGCTATTGGATGGACGATAGCTAACATTCAAGGTATCAGTCAGACATTATGTTTGCACAAAATACTCCTGGAAGATGATCATAAGCCGACCATTGATGCTCAGAGACGCTTAAACGACGCTATGCGAGAAGTGGTGAGAAAGGAAATTATAAAATGGCTCGACGCTGGAATAATTTATGTCATCTCGGATAGTAAGTGGGTGAGCCCGGTGCAATGTGTTCCTAAAAAGGGAGGAATAACCATGGTGACCAATGAAGAGAACGAACTAATCCCAACCAGGACTGTGACCGGTTGGAGGGTTTGTATGGATTACCGGAAGCTTAACAAAGCTACCCGGAAAGACCATTTGCCCTTACCTTTTATTGATCAAATGCTTGATAGACTAGCGGGGAAACTTTATTATTGTTTTTTCTTGATGGTTACTCAGGGTACAACCATATAGCTATTGCACCGGAAGATCAAGAGAAAACAACCTTCACTTTCCCATACGACACTTATGCTTTTCGGAGAATGCCATTTGGACTCTGTAATGCACTAGCAACCTTCCAAAGGTGCATGATGGCGATATTCTCTGACATGGTGGAGGACTTCCTGGAAATTTTCATGGACGATTTTTCCGTCTTTGGAGACGGTTTTGAAGGCTGTTTAGGCAACCTACAGAAGGTGCTTGAAAGATGCGAAAAAGCGAACTTGGTCTTAAACTGGGAAAAATGTCACTTCATGGTGGATGAAAGGATAGTTCTAGGCCACAAGGTAAGCTGCCGCGACATAGAGGTAGACAGAGCGAAAATAGAAGTCATCGAAAAGCTGCCGCCAACCACCACAGTCAAGGGGATTCGGAGTTTCTTAGGGCATGTTGGGTTTTATCGAAGATTTGTTGCAAATTTCTCGAATATTATCAAGCTTTTATGCCATTATTAGAGCAGAATCATCCCTTTGAATTTAATACTGAATGTACTGAGACATTCAGAATTTTGAAGGAGAAGCTGGTAACAGCCCCGATTGTACAGCCACCTGACTGGAGTTTGCCATTCGAAATAATGTGTGATGCCAGTGACTATATTGTAGGGGCAGCACTAGGGCAGAGGACGGATAAGCTCTTCCACGTAATTTATTACGCCAGCAAAACACTGAATGATGCCCAAGTGAACTACACCACAATAGAAAAGGAACTATTAGCAGTGGTGTTCTCGATCGACAAGTCTCGTCTATATATACTTGGAACGAAGGTGGTGGTCCATACAGACCATTCAGCACTAAAGTATATGTTCACTAAAAAAGATGCAAAACCTAGACTGATACGTTGGATTCTGCTGCTGCAAGAATTCGACATTGACATCAAGGACAAAAAGGGGACAGAAAACCAAGTAGCAGACCACTTATCGAGATTAGAGAAGGGAAAGAGTCTTCCGAAAGATAAGACCAACATATTGGAGACCTTCCCGGATGAGCAGTTGTTTGCTGCCACAAGCACTGCCGCGACAGCCATGGCGACAGGTAAGTTTTCTGAACTTCCTTGTTACGCTGATTTTGTTAATTACATTGTTAGCAGAGTACTGCCTCCTGAACTTAATTACCAAGCAAGGAAGAGGTTCCAAAATGATGCAAAACATTATTATTGGGACGAACCTCTTCTTTTCAAACATTGTGCAGATCAAATTATCAGGAGATGCGTACCACAAGATGAACAGGAAGTTGTGCTTCACCACTGCCATGCTTCCCCATATGGAGGACACTTAGGTGGAAACAAAACCGCTGCCAAGGTTTTGCAATCTGGTCTCTATTGGCCCACACTGTTCAAGGATGCCCAAGCCTTCTACAAAAGCTGTGACAAATGCCAACAGACTGGGAACATCTCAAGAAGACATGGGATGCCACTGCAAAACATTCTAGAAGTCAAAATCTTCGATGTATGGGGGATCGATTTCATGGGACCATTCCCAGCATCTTGTGGGAATCTCTACATTTTACTGGCTGTGGATTATGTGTCCAAATGGGTTGAAGCGATCGCCACACTGAAAAATGACGCCAAGACTGTACAGAGATTTCTACACAAGAATATCTTCTCTAGATTTGGCATACCTAAGGCGATCATCGGTGACGAAGGGAGACATTTTGATAATAGGGTAATTGTCGCTGCCTTGAGAAAATACGGAGTAAAGCATCGGATTGCAACAGCATACCACCCTCAGACCAATGGTCAGGCCGAAATATCCAACCGGGAAGTAAAGAACATCCTTGAGAAGATGGTTAAACCTACTCGAAAAGATTGGTCTTTACATCTCAATGATGCACTCTGGGCCTATAGAACAGCATTCAAAACACCATTGGGAATGTCACCCTACAGGCTTATCTATGGAAAAACATGCCACTTACCTGTCGAGATAGAGCACAGAGCTTATTGGGCTATCAAGGCAGTAAACATGGAATTAGATAAGGCAGGACAGAAGAGGCTACTCAACTTAAATGAAATTGAAGAAATTCTAGCAATGGCCTACGACAACGCAAAGATTTACAAAGACAAAACCAAAAGGTGGCATGACAAGAAGTTGTTGCCACGACAGTTCTGCTCAGGGCAGCTTGTGTTGTTGTTTAACTCTAGGTTAAAACTTTTCCCATGAAATCTTAAATCTAGATGGTCCGGCCCCTTTCAAGTTGTGCAAGTTTTTCCCCATGGTGACATCACGATCAAATCCTTAAAGGACGGGCACCAGTTCAAAGTCAACGGACAGAGATTAAAGCATTATCAGGGGACTGAAGCCCCAAAAATACAGGAAGTAGTTACTTTAGGAGATGCCCCTCAAGGCATCCCTAATTTAACTTAGTTTTTCTTTTATTTTTATTACTTATTTATTTATTTATTAGGAATTAAGAATTATTTTATTTTAGGAACTAAGATTTTATTTTTATTATTTTTCTTTTAGGAAATAAAGGAAACAAGGAGAGGAGAAGAAGTGAACCAGCCCACCATATCAACAGCAGCCCAAAAAGCCCAACGAATGAATCTGTCGTCACAGCCTATCATCAGCTATCGCGACAGACGCGGAAAATACAGTCTGTCACCAAGTTGTCGCGGTAGACACACAAACGCGTAACAGATGCACAGTAGACACGGAAACACGTGAGAGACGCGTCAGAAACCGCGTAACAGCTAGCCCCGTTATTCGCGCATGTCGTTACAGCTCCAACGGGAAAAAATCATTCATCTATATAAACCCGCATTCACTATTCATTTTTCACCTCACTTTTACTCTCTCAACTTGTTTTCTCTAGATCTCAAATTTCTCTTTATTTTCCACAGCCTTGCAACCATGACTAGCAGAAAAACTCGCAGAAGTGCTGCCTCCAGCTCTGCCGCAGCAGTGAGCACACCCAGCCATAGTGCCATCCCAAATCGCTTCGCTTCCACTGACTCCGCCGACAGATATTACCACTCCTTCCAGAAGAGGGAGATGTGGGAAGAAAGGGGGTTTCTTTACACCAAACGCACGGAAGACCTCGGGCTTGAACCTTTCATTGCACGAAAAATCAAAGCCTTCAAATGGCAGATGTTTGCTGCCCAGCCAGAAGAGATGAACGTCACACTAGTTTGAGAATTTTATGCTGCCGTCGACAGCAAAGATACTAAGACCGTGACAGTTTGAGGTAAAGAGCTTTCTTTCGAGCCTTCTTACATCAACACCCTCTATGGCCTTTATGTCAGCAAAAAGGAGAACGGACACAAGAGATTCGTCAATAGTCTGTCACCGGCAGACTATGACGCGGTGATGGAAGAGTTAACGGAGGAGGGAACAGAATGGAACACCGACCCAAAGCATCGATGGATGGTGAAAAGAACTCAACTAACTCCCGAGGCCAAACTATGGAATCACTTCGTGAATAAGAGAATCATGCCATCCTCCCATAACAGTACGGTCGACGGACCCAGGTTAGCACTTATACATTCAATTCTAAATGAGAGACCCATCAATGTCGGCCGATACATAAGGGAGGGAATTTTGGAATGTGCTCTCCGACCATCGGGACCTCTT
The DNA here is from genome assembly GCA_030270665.1 of Hibiscus trionum. Lineage (NCBI taxonomy): Eukaryota > Viridiplantae > Streptophyta > Magnoliopsida > Malvales > Malvaceae > Hibiscus > Hibiscus trionum. Next base: position 12,412,420 of record BSYR01000024.1, on the reverse strand, counting down.
GTCTTCCCGTACCTCATCACTGAAATATGTCGAAGCCACAACGTTCCAAAAATTGCCGAGGACTTTAAAGTCCGAGGAAAAGGATGGATGGAGCGGAACATATTCAGCCTCATGGAGCTAAAGGCTGCCACCTCACTGTCCTTCTTCAACCCATCTACCACAGCAGAGGAGCCGGCAGACCCAGTCAGCCAGAACCGGCCGCAGCAGAGCAGCAACAGCAAACGGCAGCAGCCCCTCCACAAAATGCCTCCACCCAGATTCTGGCAACACTCAACAGGATGGAGGAAAGACAGCTCGGTCTGATGAGCTTCATAAGGGACTTCACGGCAGCGACGGTAAATTTTATCCATAACGATTTAAAATTTACAAATGTACTGTTCCCTGCCTTCCCAGAACAATATTTTGCTGCCCCCACACCTACTCCTACTTCTGCTGCCACACCGAAGACTCCGTCTACTACCTCTACACCTACACCGGCCGCGATAGCTGAAGGCGGCAGCCAACCTACCAGTACCAGAGGCGAAAAATGAAAGGAGCCCATACCGGAACTCAACGATGACTACTTCGAAGGGTTCTCCTCATCATCCGTCTAGCAGGACTCTGACGGGGAGCCCTCTGTTGCTCGAAACCTCTCCAAGGAGTTCACTCCAATGAAGAGGCAGAAGCCCAACACAACTGGTGAAGGACCCTCCGGCAAGGACAGATCTGCCACCAGCAGCAGCAACAGCTCCGAAGATAAGGTACAAGTGCTGGACAAGCTACCCCAAATCTCACCCACCCGTATCCAGCCACCAAGGGAAGCCAAGAAGAAGACAACCTCCGCTTCTCCCAATCCTCTGCCAGCACTTGCCATGAAATTCACTACCCGCTGGCAGCTCCAGATCAGCAGCAGCAGCGATGACAGCTCTTCAAATTTAGTTTCTATCTTATTTTTGTTGTTTTGCTCTTTTATTTATTTTGTGATGTATTTTCTTTTCTGTTTTTATTTTCCATGTCAACATGCATTGAGGGAAATGCAACCCTTGAGTTTGGGGGTGGCATCCCTCCAGTAATGAAGTGTCTTTTGTGTCTTAAAATTGTGTATAAATGTTAGTTATCATTTAGTTTATTTTTTTCAAAAAAAAAATTGGCTTAAGTCTTTGAACTGAACTTACCTGCCACGACATACGCTGTCGTGATAGTGCCTTTAGGATATCTTAGGATCTGTTTAGAGCCTTGCTATGATTCTAATCTATACAACACTCTTTGTGATTCTTATGCTATCTAGATTTCTTTAGTACTCTGGAATATGAATGTTTACCCACTTGAAACTGCCCCTAGAGGTGCCTATCACTGGCTCTATGAAAACAATAAAAGAAAGAAAAATATTCAGACTCAATTGTTTGCAAAACTGCCTTGCACTGATTTTAGGAGATTTCTTTTTGAGCTAAGTTAGAAAAAACTAAAGGAGCCCAATAATTGCCTCCAGAAAAGATGCAGTTAAATCAAGAGTCAGAAAAACTAAAGGAGCCTAAGAATTGCCTCCAGAAAAAAAAATTGAATTGGCATAAACTCAAGTTTGTAAGCATGACTATTCTGGTATACTAAAGGAGTCTAGACACATAGTTGTTCACAAAACCTGCACACACCGCACAAGAATTATAGCATGGTTCCGAATGAATCCAGAGATACCCGACAAGGTATTGCTCTTGATAGAGAATAAATGTTAGGTAATGAAAAGTTCACTGAATTAAGCCAAACAAAAAAAAATTAGTTAGGTCATATTTGCTTGAGGGCAAGCAAGAACTTAAGTTTGGGGGTGTGTTGAGTGTGTAAAAGTTATATATTTTACCCCTTATTTAACCCATATTTCTGCTGTATTCAAGCATAATTCATTGCATTTAGGTAAAGATTCACATATACATCACATTTAGATAAAATAGCACAGTTGCTTCTGATTTTGGCTACTCTGACAGGTATCTGCTGCGGCAGACGCAGGACAGCGAAGGAGCAGAGCTGGAACACATGACTGGAGTCAAGAAGGAAGATGTTGTCGTGGCCACTGTCGTGGCAGCCATGACGACAGCATTGATGAAGGGAAAAGTGAAGTGGAGTTCGGCAGATAGAGGATTTCAAGTCGTTCTATTGTGGACCACTCCTATATTTTTCTGAGTCCTGGGCAGAATGAAGACCAAGACCAAATTTCAAGGAAGATACCCAAAGTAAGAAAAGAGGACGAATTAAAGACATCTACTCTAAAGATTTAGTCTTTAATAGAGTTGTACTTTAATTTAAACTTGTACTCTTACCTTATTAGAAAACTTGAACCCAAGGCCTATATAAAGGCATGTAATTCGATCTAGGGAATGATATCTCTTCTCTAGCCGTCTTCCCCAGAACCCTTGTCGTTTTCCCCCTTCTCATCATGATCTAAACTTCCTCTAGGGTTAAGGGTTGATTATGTAAAGTAGTTGCAAGGATTGTACTGTTTTTAGGAATTTTATGTTCATTGAAATAAAACTTCAAGTTTGCTTATTCTGGTTTCAACATCTTGCAAGAGTATCGGGAGAGCATTGTGAGATTATCTATTTACTTAATATCGGGAGAGTTAAGTATACGAAAGGAATAAGTGCGAGTTCTTCAGTTTATGGTTGAACTATCTCGGACCTAGGGATAGGACGAGGTTAAGTGGCTAAGAAATAATTCAACAACATCGATGTTCATCCTTCGATTCACGCCGAGAGGTATCATCTAAGACGTGTTCATCGACAGACTTGGACCTAGGGATATGACAAGTCACAGCAGGGATTCTTGCCAAGCTTGAAGTACAGAGTTGTGTGATTGATGCCGCGACAACAACAGACTGCTGCCGCGACAGGTACTGTCGCGATAGGGACGACGACAGAACAGGAAGTTCTATACAGTGCAACACATGCACTACCGAGCAAATCAATACCGTCCTATTTCTTAACCTTGAATCTTTTATATTCAGTATTCTTCAATATTATTTCCCATACAATTTAAACTTTTTTCTTTCTCTCTCTCTTGTGCAGCAATTCGAGGATAAAGCTATTTCCAGTCCCTGTGGATTCGACATCCGATACCTCGTGTATCACTTTACTACTTGCGTCGTGTACACTTGCACTACATTGCGATAGGACTTTTGACACGCAACACCTATTGCGGCGTTTTTAAGCAAAACGCCACTAACAGTATAACCTATTATGGCGTTTTAAACTAAAACGCTACTATTGCATGCTCTTAGCCGTCATTTTTGCTACAAAAGCCGCAATATGTTTAGCTTTAGCGGCGTTTGTCTTACAAACGCCACGAAATGTGTCTCTTTATGGCGTTTTTCTTGCAAACGCCGCAATATGCATAATTCTAGTGACGTTTCATTAAAAACGTTGTAGAATTCGCCACTAAAGAACAACTTTGTTGTAGTGGTTTTACCAGTCAAATCTGCTAATTTAAATATTTGGTAAATAGAGAATTGAGGTGAAACATCTAATTTTGAAAAAGCTGCTAATAGAAGCTTTTTAAAATTAGAAGTTTTTACATAAGAGTTATAAATACAATTTTACCTTTAATAATTATCAAAAATCTCCAAATAACCCAAATTTTAATCTTTTTTATTTTAATTCTTCATCCTCGCGTATTTACATTGTGACGTTTGTAAACTAATAGTTTTTGTTTTTTCTTTTTATTCTCACACATTTATATTTGTACTTAAATTTAATAATTAATTAAATTTTATTAAAAATAATTATATAAATAATAAATTAAAATATATCCCTCAAATATGCTTAGTAATGTTATATTACAAAAAATATTTTTTTATAATTAAATTAATTAAACAAGTATTGAATATAATCATGCCCCTATATGTCATTTTGATTATTTAAATAATCAAACAATTATCAGTTATCATTTAATTTTACCAAACACTTTTATACAATCAGCTAATATAATCATCTAGTCAAATCACATATCATCTAATATAATCCGCTAACAATTATCAGCTATCTGCTAATTACCAAACAGGGCCATTAAATATATACAAATATCTTTACTAGATTTATTTTAATTAATATCATTGTTAATGTTACAAAACACGAGAGTAAATATACTTAAGTGATCAATATCACTTGATTTAAGAGTGAAAATTTTTGGAAAGTTGAACGAATATAACAAAAATTCAATATCAATAAGCAAATGAAAAGAATTTTCTCTGAACAAATCAAGGTGTAAAAAGAGATATACATATTTGAATATTATTTTAGTTTGATTTGGGGGGAAAATGTATCTGATTAAATTAATGTTGATCATGGTAAAGTTAATTAAGCATACAAACTAAATAGATTTGAGTATCACGATAATCAAGGACAAAGTTGTTCAATGAACGGAAGAGATTGTGACTTCAATTTTTTTAATCTATTGATAATTTTAATTTTTGTTATTTTGAATAATTGTCAAATTAATTTTTATTTTTTTTAATTTTAGATTAAATGGTTACTATCTCTCTATAAATTCTAAAGGATAAACTTCACCGGTGGTCCCTTATGTTTAGTGCGTGTTCTATTTAGGTCACCCAATTTGAAAAAAGGTTATTCTGGTCACTTACGTTTTCGAGTGTTACTATTTTGGTCACCAGAGCGTTAGACTCCGTTAGAACATGTTAATATGATGACGTGGCATGTTAATAAAAAAAGTAAATTTCTAATTTAACCCCTAAACTTTTAAAACTTTATTTAACACCATCTTCCCCAAAGCTTCACCCTAAAATTTAATGGATTTGGACCATTTGGTGATGTTTGGAGCAACACTTCCGGACTATGAAGGTGTTGTTTTGTTGGGTTTTATTTTTTATTTTAGTTTTTGTTGTTGTTTTCTGTAATGTCTTGATTTAATGGATTTGGACCATTTGGTGATGTTTTTTTTAGTGCAATATTTGAGAGACATAGGAAAGACATTAGGGAAGACACTAGACAGACTGGGACTTCACCGTAGATCCATGCAGTGGAGAAGAAGGGTGGGTTACGGCCAATCTGGTGAAGGGATTTGAAAACTCCATCACCTGTAATTGCTCCTTTTCCGATGGCAATGGCACAGTCTGCCATGTCGTTAGTATGTATGTAAATGTAACTCTATTTTCTCACTCATTTCCATCTCTTATTTTATTTTATTTTTATAACTTCAACTCATCCGAAGAGGTTCATTATAGGAACACTAATCCTACTAAATAATTAGTAATTGATTTTAAGGTGAAGCTTTGGGGAAGATGGTGTTAAATAAAGTTTTAAAATTTTAGGGGTTAAATTAAAATTTTACTTTTTTTATTAACGTGTCACGTCATCGTATTAACAGGTGCTAACGGAGTCTAACGCTCGGGTGACCAAAACAGTAACGATCGAAAATATAAGTGACTAGAATAATTCTTTTTTAAATTGGGTGACCAAAATAGAACACGCACTAAACATAAGGGACCTCCGATGAAGTTTACCCAATTCTAAGCTTAAGTAATTTTATGGCTTTCATTGTTTAATCGTAACTTCATCTCTATAATAATTTTAACTAAAATGACGAGTTTAAACTTAAAGTTAAATTACGTTTAAAACAATTAAAATTGAAATTAAATATGAGAAGGGAAATTATTTTATTTGTGTAAGTTGTTGCAACTTGGCAGTATTTGGACAAATTGACAGCTGTCTGGGTTTTACGGAACTTTACAACTTGAACTGCCCACGTGGGCTCTTATCATTATTTGAGAACAATGATCTGGATTTCATCCAACTTTCTTTCACAAAAAGAAAATTTTAATTTTAATTTTATCCTTTGAAAACCTCTAAATTTTTGGGAGAAATCAATTCAGTCCTTAGATTATTTTACATTCAATTAAACCTTCAAACTAATAAAATAATTTTATCCTTTGAACAACATTGACCGCTGCTTTAAAGTGTAAACATAAATCGTGATCAAATATATAATAAAAATATAGATGAGTCTACCACGCTCGACGCGCAACTGAGCACCACTAACAATGAGCATCGATGAGTATCATTAAATTAATTAATAAAAATTAAAAATTTAAAGGACTCAACGTATAATTATAAATTATTTAAACATATAATTATAAATTATTTAAAATAAAATATTAATTAAATTATTTTCCATATATAATATTTTTATTTTTTAAAAATAATTGGGTCAAATACCAACCTTAGTTAATTTAAAAATAAAAAACCCTAAACCCTAAATCCTAAAATATAAATTGTAAATCCTAAACCGTAAACATGAAACGCTAAATCATAGATCATAAACCCTAAATTCAAATATTGGGTTTAGACTTTAAGGTTTATGGTTTCATGTTTAGGGTTTATGATTTAGGGTTTAGGGTTTCAGGTTTATGGTTTAATGTTTGTAGTTTAGGGTTTAGATTTTAGAGTTTAGGTATTTGTATTTCAGGTTTATAGTTTAGGGTTTAATGTTTATAATTTAGGGTTTAGGGTTTATGTGTCTGTGTTTCAGGTTTAAGGTTTAGGTTTTTTTATTTTTAAAATTGACTAAGGTTGGTATTTGATCAAGTTATTTTTAAAAAATTAAAAATATTATATATATGAAAAATAATTTTATTAATATTTTATTTTAAATAATTTATTGTTATATGTTTAAATAATTTATAATTATACGTTGAGTCCTTTAGGTTTTTAATTTTTATATATTAATTTAATAGTGATCAACGGTGCTCGTCGAGCGTTGTAAAATTTTCCTAAAAATATATGTATTTTATTCGGTGTAGTTGTATATGAAATTTTAAATTAGATTTAATTGTATATATTTTAAAATAAAATGATATAATTATTTATTATGTAATACTATGGTGGGTACTATTTTCCTTCATTTAAGTTAGGGTGATTTTTAACAAGGTCCATTATAGTATCCCTTATTAATAAAAAAAATTATATGTAAATTTGATATTTATCTCCCAAAAAGGTGTATCTGAGTACAAGTCAAAGTTTGGGGTTTCTTATTATAAATATAATAATTTATTTAAATAAAGATAGTAACAATTAGATTTTGTAAAAAAAAAACATATTTTTATGTTATTAAACATTATTAGTCACTGGATTTGTTTACAAATTGAAAGATTAGCCATTATACTCGATTCTGTGGACACATTAAGAATTAAAAAAAAAAGATTGTAACAATTATATTTTTCATTATCAAATTAATTCGATTCAATAAAAATATTTTGTATTTAAACATTTGTTTTAACATTAAATGAATATAAAATTAATTAACAATAATAAAGATTTGATTTAATGATATATGTTTTATACATGATCAAAGATTCAATTATGATCCATTATAAATATAAAAAAATTACCAATTGAATCGATTTTGTATTTTTTTGTTCAAAGAATCGATTCTGTATTAATTCGACTAATAACCGGTTATAAAATATTATATGTACCAAAAACGGCATCAACTTCCTAGAAAACGGTTTGATATTAGTGATGTTTGAGGTTTGCTAAGCCTACTCGTGGTTTTTAGGTGGTATATGTCTAGTGTTGTAAATGAGACGAGACAGGTCGCGAGCTGTTTGATCTCGATTCGGTTAACACTTGATTAACACTCAATTTAATTAGACTCGACTCGAGCTTGAATTCTTAACGAGCCAAGTTAATCTACTTGATACTTGACTTAAAAAGCTCGCGAGCTACTCGAAAATATAATAAATTATTTTTTATTTTTTAAAATTAAAGTGAACTAAAATGTAGGTTGGATATTTTTTTTTGTATGATTTTATCTACAATAAAATTATGCAATTTATTATTATTATTATTATTATTATTATTATTATTATTATTATTATTATTATTATTAACAGGGTTGTAAATGAAACGAGACAAATTGCGAGCTACTCGAATCTGACTCGTTCAAAGCTCGATCAATACTCGATTCGAGTTCAAGCTCGGCTCGAGTTTTTAACGAGTCAAGCCAAGCTAACCATACTCAAGCTTGAACTCGACTTGAATTTTTAACAAGTCGAGTCAAGTTTGAACTAGTATTATAGAATTAGTTACGAAGATTATTAATGGCAATTTGTCTAGTGAAAAAAAAAAACATGCTGGTTCTATTTCTAAAGGAGCGTTCTAGATCTATGGAAAAGGATATTTGTCTGAAAAACTCAAAATAGGTCAAAATTATTTTTACTCACACTGACCTGTATTTAGACTGTTTTTATAATAGTGGAATAAAATCTTAATTTATAGACAGTGTAAAATTTAAACTTTCCTCGAATAGTTTATAGATGGTGTATAAAATTTTATATTATCTAAAATAATTTTATTTAAACTTTAAATAAACATTTATAAATATCTAAATCTGCAACATACATTAGTGTGGTTCATATTTGGGTGGGTGTTTTTTTTTTTAAATATTTGTAGGGTACGGGCCTTCGGGGAACATGTCCTTCAGTTCAATAAAAAAAAGCTGGACAAAATTCGGTTGAAGAACCACCCTATTTGTCTCCAATTAAATGAAAAATGAAGATTGACAAAACATTAACTAAATAATTTAAGCTGTTCTGTGTTCTGACTGTCTAGTAAATGATCTCAATTTCTTTTCTCATGTCATGTTCTTTGAGATACGATGCAATTTAAAATTTGAAGGTAATGAGCTTTGACTTTGATTTTAATAAACTAATTAATTGTCTTTTCACTATAAAGAAAATAATTTAACTTACAATTTTATTTCGTTAAATTTTGATTCAAAGGAAAAAAAAATTGTGGAGCTGAATTAACTTACTCAGAACACCTTTTTTTTAAAGGTAAGGCCTCATTAAAAAACCCCTCTACACCTAATAGGGGGAAAAGAGTGCCCGAATTTATTTATTATCGATCCTTACATATTACTCACACCATCAGTTTCGGATCAAGAACTGAAGCTTATACACCTGTTTTTTAATTCACCTCAACCTACTCCTTCTTTGGCTAAGCTGTCGGCTCTAGCGTTGCAACTACGAGGGATCCACTTTAGTAACCAGTTGTTCTCCTGTATACAGTTTCTAATATCCCCCACTAGCTGTTCTAAGTGAACCGGCGTGACCTGCTTCTGCTGTATCATTTCCACCGCAACCAAACTATCTGATTCGATTATTACCCTACACATTTTGTCCCTTTCAAGCCTTGAAGTAAACGTCAGTCCAGATTTTATCGCCCATAGTTCGGTCATCAACGGAGGACCCGAGGGGCAAGCTTCCAAATAATGGCCGAGAATTCGCCCTGAGTGATCTCTTAATATACCTCCGACGCCACACTTCCCGTTAACTTGATTAATGGCCCCATCCACGTTTAGTTTCAACCAACCACACGGGGGTGTTTGCCACATAGCGTGATCTTTCCTCTTGGACAACTGCAGCAGGTTTGATGTTGCGAGAAGAGGGTCCGAGTTTAGGCTATCAAGTTGAATGCTACATTTTTCGAATTTGGCTTTTAGCCAAGTAGCTAATCTCAGACGAGTTAGGAATAACAGTTGCCGTACATCCAGTAACACCTTCTTGAAAACCACTTCATTTCGAAAAAGCCAAATGGACCATATGACAGCAAATGGAATAAGCAACCAAACCCTCTTTAACATCTTGTCTCCCTAAGGCTCCCCAAGCTTCCAGGAAAGCCTTCGGTTCATTTGGAAGAACAACATAAATACCTCCTAACTCACAATAATACATCCACAATTGCCAGCTAACTGAGCAGTAAAAGAATAAATGGTTCGATGTTTCCGGATACCTGTTGCATAAGGGGCAGGACAGGTCCTCCACTAGGCCACCTCTTTTCGCTAGTTCTGCTTTTACCGGGACTCTATCTTTCATTACTAGCCATACAAAAAGCTCGACCTTGGGGGGTGCCAAGCCTAACCAAACGAGTTGATCCCAAAAATTTTTATCGGGTAAAGGGCCAATGCAAATTTTCTTCAAGGATTTAACTGAAAATGCTCCGTCACTCGAACCCATCCATCTAACCCAATCCTCCTCTAGTCCACTGTCTTTGAAGTTGTTCAAGCAGTTCATAAACTCCTCCCACATCGGTAGTTCTCTGTCAAATAAATTTCTTCTCAATTTAATGTTCCAAACCCAGCCCTGGTTTTCCTTGACACCAAACTCGCAAATAGTGCCCACTTTATTTACTGCAGCTGCAAAGATTCTGGGATATCTGCATTTCAGGGGGCTATCGCCAAGCCACGTATCCTCCCAAAAGAGAATATGTTTTCCATTACCCACCTGAATAGAGAGATTAGCACGAATGATTCCTCCCATACCACCTTCACTATAGAAACACTGGAGTATAGTTTTCCAGATCCATGAATATTTACTAAATTCGGGCTTCGGAAGCATAAGGGAACCTCCACCATCCGAACTTTTACAATCCAAAATCCTACGCCAATAGCTCCCTTTCTCGTTGCCAAATCTAGCTCCCCACTTACATAACAGTACTTTGTTTGTATCGGCAAGATTAGCAACACCTAGTCCACCTAGTTGGCGAGGCATGCATACATTCTCCCAACACACCCAGTGTATTTTCTTCTTATCCGATGAACCTCCCCACAAAAATCTTGACATTAAAGAGTTAAGCCGATTGGCGACTGATGCAGGCATTCTGAAGATAGCTAGAAAATAAGAGGGCAGACTTAATAGAACTGATTTGATAAGCACAACTCTGCCTCCAAACGATAGTGTCACATCCCAAAAACCGGTCTAGTCGGAATTAAATTCCGGTGACCGAGTATTTTTATTGAATAATTTATTCGATCTTATCTGAACCAATAAATATTATTCGGGGTAATTTATAATAGTTTATTATTATTATTAAAAAAAAAAAAAAAACAAAGAAAAGTGGACGACAAGTGCAACCACTCCACAATTGAAATGGGAATTGAATTGTCATTTGCACTATGGGTGGCCACAAATCAAAGAAATAATTGAAATTGAAAATGAGGGTGGCCGGCTTGTAGTATAAATAAGGGGAGGGGGGGTTCGATTGAGTATGAGAAAAATTAGGGAAGAAACAAAGGATTCAATCCAATGTTCGATTGGTGATTCGATAAATTCGATATAGTAATATCGAATCTCTGCCGACGTCGGGGTAAGCTCAAATCCTTAGTTGGTCTAAGTTTCGGTATTGAATCTTCGTAATATTTTTATATTTATTCGATACTGTCTTACCGATTTTAATTAATTTTTATCATAGTACACGAGGTCGATTCAGAACAACCATCAAGCTCAAGAAATAAAAATAAATTACCGATCTATCAAGGTGAGTGAAACAAATTAGAGTTGAGATTAGAGTCTCAACTATCTTTAAATTTGATGTTAGTATTTATATTAAGCATGAAATTGGATTAATTAAAGGTTGGTAAAAGATAAGGGTAGAAAGAATAAAGAAATTCGGATTTATAAACTGTCCTGTAGAAAACTGCATTTTCGAGCATGTTAGGGTCATTTCTGGAAAAAGTGTTCTTCTACAAAGTTGTAGAGGACAAAATTTTACATGGAATAGATGTATTATTTGTTCAAAAATGTTAAGTATAGGTCTCGGAATTGTTGTTAAAAGATGACGGGACTGAAACTGAATGAATTTGGAATCTGCTGGACTAAATTATGAAATTCGAAATGTTTAGGGGTTTAATTGATGCCAATAAATTCTGGAAAATTTATTATAAACAGGAGAGGTATTTTAGGAATGAAAAATAAATAATTTAGTTTGAATTATATATCAATTGATAAGTTTAAATATCATTAGAACACATAAGAGATTAAAATGGACTAGTTTGTAAGAATTGATAAGTTGAGGACTTATATGCTCTGTTTTCATGGTTTCTGGAACATAATTATTATATTAATATGTGAAGGTAAATATGGTTAAAATCTCAAGATTTATGGTGTAGTAAAACATAGGTTATAAATACACTAAAGTCACAAATAGGCAGATTAGTTTTCTAAAGATACCCTATGTTCAAGTAATAAACTGTATTGATAGAAAAATGATAAAATTATGTTCCATACATGGTTGTAAAGGTGTGTTTATAAGCTTTCCAGAATGGTAAAGAACTCCTTATTTGGAGTTGTGAGTAAAAAGATATGACCAGTTTAGTAGAGGTTACTCAAACTGCCAGTTTAGGGGGCAGATTCACTTTTCTAAGTGATTATGTTTAAGTAAAAGAATTTATATGTTTGAATTAATTACTAATGGGTATTGTATATGATATTTTATGTATCAAGAGCATATTGGTGAAGAGATATTAGAGGAATCAAGGGGTGATCAAACCAAGAAGAAAGGGAGAGGCATCACCATTAAGGAGACAAACTAGCTTGGAGTATTGTGAGTGTAGTTTTGTTTAAAGTGTTGGGATTAGTATCCTAACCTTGTTATTTTTTTTAGATAACATGAAGAAAGCATGAAATGAATTTAATAATGATTGGTAAAATTTAAAATGATAAGGAAGAAGGATTAAAGGCAAAAATATTGATCTAAGTGTATATTGCTTGTTAGATAAGCATGCTTAGCATAAATATGATTAGTTGCTATGATGTGTTGATTACTTGAGCTATGTGAAATGTGACTAAATGATAAGCTTTGCTACTGGTTTTTGATGATCATAAAATGAAAATGATCTCATGTGCTTGCTGGAATTTTATGTTACCATGATGCTTGATTGATTATATGTATATGCCTATTGAAATGGCTAAATGCCTTCGAAATTATGAATGATTGACAGGTGAATGATCTTGTTAATAAAGAAAGATAAGTAAAGTCCTTGGTATGATTAGTGTCTATAGGTAGAAGGGCATGCCTTAGAGTCGTTGAGCTCCCCTGATCTTTGTTACAGGATGGTGGTTAGTCACCTATAAACCTGATAAGGTGGTTAGTCACCTTGATAATTGAATGGTGGTAAGTCACCATTGATGCCTATGCATCCCCTGTTATATGTTGAAATGAGAAATGGATACTTTGAGTATCTAATGTTACATGTTACATGAAGACTTGATTACCTATTTCATTAATCATCCAAGGCAAAACATTTATTAGAACAATGATATATGTTTAAATGAACAAGTTGGGTATTAACCCTTATGATATGAAATGAATATGTGTACTTGGTTGAGATTTAAAGTGAACTATGTTGTGATGTGAAACTATGAAGTGTTGCTTCCAAGATGACAATGGGATTACATGTTATTTGTTGTCCATTTTAGCTTGAATTGTGAATGCTTGCTGCTCTATTGGTTAGTACATGAAACTAGCAAAGTTAACTTGGTTTTGATAGAACTAGCTAGGTATTTCTATATGTGCTAAGCCTAGCTAAGTAACCTCAAAGATTGAATAAGACTTTAAAAGATTGAAACTAGTAAAGTTAGGGCTACCTCACTAAGTACATTATGTGTACTTATCACTCTCTTTGTTTCCTTCTTCCAAAATAACAGGTTCTTTGATATCCGAAAGTCATCCGTTCTGATTCGAGAGCTTCGCAAGCCAAGAACAAGTATGATATAAACTTGCTTAGACTCCTAGTTGGTGGCATAGTCTAAATTAGTTTGTCATGCATTATGAATCATGTAATTCTTAAGTGTGGTATGTATAAAACTAAGACATGTTATATTACGTAATGACTTAATAAATGTTTATGTAAATTTGGATATGATAATATGAATAAACTATGTTTGAAGTTAATCAAGCTTGATATGTATGAATCTGTCTATCATCCGAATAGTAACATCGCTCCCTCGTAACCGGGTGAGGGGTGTTACATAAATTGGTATCAGAGCTTCGGTTTAGTCGATTCTCGGACTAAATCGGGTCTATTGCATCATATAGGTTAAACTATGCCACCTAGGAGTTTTATATCAAACTGCTTGCGATTGCGCTCTCTAACTTCGATCTTTTCTAAAGTCTTATTAGAATGTCCGAATCACTTTTGGCTCGTGATAATGAAAGTCCTCGGGAATCATCTAACGAGGATGGTAGCGTTAGGATGAAAACCAACGCTCCGGGACAATCTAATCCTCTCGAGCAAGCGGACCCTCCGAGAAGATCGGAACCGCGAGAACCGACTCCGCCCCCTGAACCTAATCAAACAACTCCGACAATTCCAACTGTTCAAAGTGCTCAGCGGGAATGTCTCCTAAGTATGAAGGAGATGTTCGATCAATTAGTAATGAACATCCGACGAGAACAACCGACTCCGGTGGTTGCTACACCGAGTCGAGCCCCTATCGACAAGCTCGCACAACATCGAGCAACTACATTCACCGGTGAAAACGAGGAAAAGCCGGAAGAAGCTGAGAATTGGCTAGAAAGAACCACTCAAATCTTAACTCGCCAACTCCAATGTTCGGATGAACATAAACTTGAATGTGCGATTGCACTTCTAGCCGATGAAGCTCTAAGTTGGTGGGAAACCACGACTCTAACTGCCCCTGCCGAGTCAGTTACATGGAAATTCTTTGTTGATGAATTCAAAAAGAAATATATTAACGAACAATACCTTGCTGATCGGAGGAAGAAATTTTTACATCTGAAACAGGCCAATCGGCCGATTGAACAATATGTTGCCGATTTCTGCAAATACTGCAAGTATGGCTCGGAGTACATCAAGACCGAGAAAGATAAATGCAGAATGTTCATCGACGGGCTAAGTGATGAATTGAGTCCGATGTTCACAGCACTTGACATTACGGATTTTCAAATCCTTGTGAATCGGGTCATCGCCACTGAATCTAAGATGCAGAATGCCGAGAAACGAAAGAGTGGATTCCGAACTGATAAGAAGCGGAAGAGTGATGACAAGTCTCAGTGGTCTAAGAAGCCGAAACATCAGAAGGAATCATCCTCCACCTATAAACCATTTAGTCGGAATAATTTCCAACCCCAACACTCCAACAAGATGGCTACTCTGGTTGTTTCCATCAACAGTACTGGAAATGTCGACAGACCTCCTGTTTGCAAATTCTGTCAGAAGAATCACTTTGGCCAATGCCGAACCCAAGCAAACCTCTGTTATGCTTGTGGCGCTGACGATCATTACATCCGAGACTGTCCAAAACGAAATGATCAATCTTTTGTTCGACCGGCTAACCAAAGTTCTGTACCATCTAGCCGAGGCAAACATCCGAGACAAGTTCAGTCGAACAATCCCGGGAAAGGCAAGGCTGCCCAGTCAAAAGCCACCACTTATCAGGAGTCCCGAGTCCCAGCTCGTGTCTATCACATTCGTGGCAAGGAAGAAGAAGAGTCTCCTGATGTCATCGCGGGTACGGTTGAACTTAACCTTAAACCTGTTTACGCATTGATAGATTCGGGATCAACCCATTCATTTATATGCTCATACTTGTTAGATGAACTTAAATTGAAACCTGAAACTGTACAAACTGGGCTAATTGTTTCGAACCCTATAGGAGGTAGTATGCCAATAAATTTGATCTGTAAAGATTGTCAGATAACAATTCAAAATATACCCTTTCCTTGTAATCTATATGTTTTACCCAAATGTGAATTTAATCTAGTTTTAGGACTAGATTGGTTGGGAAAACATGAAGCCTGGATAGACTGTCAAAACCGTAGGTTATATTTACGGGGTTTAGGAAAAGAATCCATCCTATTGATAGACAAGAAACCGACCTCTATTTTTGCCGCTATGGCATTGCAAGACAAGCTTGATTTCAGTTTACCTGAAATGTCTGTCGTATCTGAATTTTCCGATGTTTTTCCTGAGGAACTCCCTGGCCTTCCTCCAACTCGGGAAGTTGAATTCAAGATCGAAGTTCAACCCGGAACTAATCCGGTGTCCATTACACCTTATCGGATGGCACATGTTGAACTCAAAGAACTAAAGAAGCAAATTCAAGAACTCGAGGATAAAGGATTCATCCGACCTAGCATATCTCCCTGGGGTGCTCCTGTCCTATTCGTGAAAAAGAAGGATGGTACGATGCGGCTTTGTATCGATTACCGACAACTTAATAAAGTAACTATCAAGAATAAGTATCCGCTACCGAGAATCGAAGATTTGTTCGATCAACTCAAACACGCAGCCGTGTTCTCTAAGATTGATCTTCGGTCTGGTTACTATCAAATGAGGGTAAGAGAAGAAGATGTACCCAAAACAGCTTTCCGAACTCGATATGGACATTACGAATTCTTAGTAATGCCATTCGGTCTAACAAATGCCCCTGCTGCATTCATGGATCTGATGAATCGAGTATTCAAGCCCTATCTTGACAAGTTCGTTGTCGTATTTATCGACGACATCCTTGTTTACTCCCGGAACAAGGAAGAACATGCTGATCATCTTCGGATTGTACTTCAAACGCTCCGAAATCACCAATTGTTTGCCAAATTCACTAAGTGTGAGTTTTGGTTATCCGAAGTTTCATTCCTCGGACACATCATTTCTGCCGAAGGAATCAAAGTTGACTCTAAGAAAATTCAAGCTATTCTTGATTGGAGACCTCCGAGAAATGTGAGCGAAGTCCGAAGTTTCCTCGGATTAGCTGGCTATTACAGAAGATTTGTGAAAGGATTTTCCACTATTGCCGCACCGTTAACTAAACTCCTTCGAAAGGATGTAATCTTTGAGTGGTCGGAAAAGCAGCAACGAAGCTTCGACCAACTCAAACAAGCTCTAACACATGCCCCAGTCCTTATTCAACCCGAATCGGGTAAAGAATTCATAGTGTACAGCGATGCATCACACTCGGGCCTAGGTTGTGTTCTGATGCAAGAAGGCAATGTGATTGCATACGCCTCCCGGCAACTGAAGCGACACGAATTGAATTATCCTACTCACGATCTCGAGCTTGCAGCCATTGTGTTCGCGCTCAAAATTTGGCGACACTACTTATACGGTGAAAGATGCAAGCTGTTCACTGATCACAAAAGCCTGAAGTATTTACTCACTCAAAAAGATCTGAACCTTAGACAAAGAAGATGGTTAGAGTTGCTCAAAGACTACGATCTGACTATCGATTATCATCCTGGAAAAGCCAATGTTGTTGCCGACGCTCTGAGTCGAAAACCGAACCTCTCTTCTTTGGCTATCAACGCTCATTTTCGGCTATGCAAAGCTCGGAATTATCTGAATGAACTTCAAGTTCAATCTACTCTGATCACCAGGATCAAGGAACTTCAACAAATTGATCCGGAACTTCAGAAAATCAATTCTAAGCTTGAGTCTAATCCTGACTTCTCTGTTAAGTCGAACGGTCTTCTATACTTCAAAGATCGTATATGTGTCCCTAATAACAAAGAATTACAAGATGAAATCCTACAAGAAGCACACCAAAGTTCTTTTTCGATCCACCCTGGATCAGTTAAGATGTACAAGGATCTCAAGCTCTTGTATTGGTGGCCAGGAATGAAAACGGCTATCAATGACTATGTAGCAAAATGTTTGAACTGCCAAAGGGTTAAAGCCGAGCACCAAGTCCCTACTGGTTTACTCCAACCTCTCAAATTTCCGCAATGGAAATGGGAACAGATCACAATGGATTTCGTAACCGGCCTTCCCTGTTCGCTAAGAAAGTGCGATGCTATCTGGGTGATCGTTGATCGTTTCACCAAGTCAGCACACTTTATTCCGGTGAGAATGAATCTCAGTCTTGAAGCCTTAGCTGAATTATACATCCGAGAAGTAATTCGTTTACATGGAGTTCCGATCTCAATAGTCTCCGATCGAGATCCCCGATTCACAGCTCGATTTTGGAAATCATTACATAAAGCTCTCGGAACCAGACTGAATCTTAGCACAGCTTTCCATCCGCAAAGCGATGGTCAATCTGAACGAGTAATTCAAATTCTCGAAGACATGCTCAGAGCTTGTATCATTGACTTCGGAAAGAACTGGGAGAAATCGCTACCTTTGGTAGAGTTCGCTTACAACAATAGCTTCCAATCTTCGATTCAAATGGCTCCTTTTGAAGCGTTGTATGGCAGAAAATGTCGAACACCCCTGTGTTGGTCTGAACTCGGTGATAATAAAGTTTTGGGACCACAATTGCTTCGGGAAACCGAAGAACAGGTCCAAATCATTCATTCTCGATTGAAGCAAGCTTTCGATCGTCAAAAGTCTTACGCCGATTTGAAACGTAGAGACATTCAACATCAAGTCGGAGATAAAGTGTTTCTTAAAGTCTCCCCATGGAAGAAAGTATTCCGATTCGGCAAAAGAGGCAAGCTAAGTCCTCGGTTTATCGGACCATTTGAAGTAGTTGAAAGAATTGGTCCTGTAGCTTATCGACTCGCTCTTCCTCCCGAGTTTGATAAGATACACAATGTCTTCCATGTCTCAATGCTCAGAAGATATCGATCTGATCCGTCTCACGTCCTTGAGCCTGAAGAAGTTGAGCTCAATCCTGATCTTTCATACGAAGAAGAGCCTGTTCAAATCCTTGATCGAGAAGTCAAAAGACTTCGAAATAAAAGTGTTCCTCTTGTCAAAGTTCTTTGGAGAAATCACAACGTCGAGGAAGCAACGTGGGAACCTGAGGACACGATGAAAAAGCAATATCCTCACCTGTTCGATTCAGGTAAAATTCGAGGACGAATTTTTTAGGGGGGGAGAGTTGTCACATCCCAAAAACCGGTCTAGTCGGAATTAAATTCCGGTGACCGAGTATTTTTATTGAATAATTTATTCGATCTTATCTGAACCAATAAATATTATTCGGGGTAATTTATAATAGTTTATTATTATTATTAAAAAAAAAAAAAACAAAGAAAAGTGGACGACAAGTGCAACCACTCCACAATTGAAATGGGAATTGAATTGTCATTTGCACTATGGGTGGCCACAAATCAAAGAAATAATTGAAATTGAAAATGAGGGTGGCCGGCTTGTAGTATAAATAAGGGGAGGGGGGGTTCGATTGAGTATGAGAAAAATTAGGGAAGAAACAAAGGATTCAATCCAATGTTCGATTGGTGATTCGATAAATTCGATATAGTAATATCGAATCTCTGCCGACGTCGGGGTAAGCTCAAATCCTTAGTTGGTCTAAGTTTCGGTATTGAATCTTCGTAATATTTTTATATTTATTCGATACTGTCTTACCGATTTTAATTAATTTTTATCATAGTACACGAGGTCGATTCAGAACAACCATCAAGCTCAAGAAATAAAAATAAATTACCGATCTATCAAGGTGAGTGAAACAAACTAGAGTTGAGATTAGAGTCTCAACTATCTTTAAATTTGATGTTAGTATTTATATTAAGCATGAAATTGGATTAATTAAAGGTTGGTAAAAGATAAGGGTAGAAAGAATAAAGAAATTCGGATTTATAAACTGTCCTGTAGAAAACTGCATTTTCGAGCATGTTAGGGTCATTTCTGGAAAAAGTGTTCTTCTACAAAGTTGTAGAGGACAAAATTTTACATGGAATAGATGTATTATTTGTTCAAAAATGTTAAGTATAGGTCTCGGAATTGTTGTTAAAAGATGACGGGACTGAAACTGAATGAATTTGGAATCTGCTGGACTAAATTATGAAATTCGAAATGTTTAGGGGTTTAATTGATGCCAATAAATTCTGGAAAATTTATTATAAACAGGAGAGGTATTTTAGGAATGAAAAATAAATAATTTAGTTTGAATTATATATCAATTGATAAGTTTAAATATCATTAGAACACATAAGAGATTAAAATGGACTAGTTTGTAAGAATTGATAAGTTGAGGACTTATATGCTCTGTTTTCATGGTTTCTGGAACATAATTATTATGTTAATATGTGAAGGTAAATATGGTTAAAATCTCAAGATTTATGGTGTAGTAAAACATAGGTTATAAATACACTAAAGTCACAAATAGGCAGATTAGTTTTCTAAAGATACCCTATGTTCAAGTAATAAACTGTATTGATAGAAAAATGATAAAATTATGTTCCATACATGGTTGTAAAGGTGTGTTTATAAGCTTTCCAGAATGGTAAAGAACTCCTTATTTGGAGTTGTGAGTAAAAAGATATGACCAGTTTAGTAGAGGTTACTCAAACTGCCAGTTTAGGGGGCAGATTCACTTTTCTAAGTGATTATGTTTAAGTAAAAGAATTTATATGTTTGAATTAATTACTAATGGGTATTGTATATGATATTTTATGTATCAAGAGCATATTGGTGAAGAGATATTAGAGGAATCAAGGGGTGATCAAACCAAGAAGAAAGGGAGAGGCATCACCATTAAGGAGACAAACTAGCTTGGAGTATTGTGAGTGTAGTTTTGTTTAAAGTGTTGGGATTAGTATCCTAACCTTGTTATTTTTTTTAGATAACATGAAGAAAGCATGAAATGAATTTAATAATGATTGGTAAAATTTAAAATGATAAGGAAGAAGGATTAAAGGCAAAAATATTGATCTAAGTGTATATTGCTTGTTAGATAAGCATGTTTAGCATAAATATGATTAGTTGCTATGATGTGTTGATTACTTGAGCTATGTGAAATGTGACTAAATGATAAGCTTTGCTACTGGTTTTTGATGATCATAAAATGAAAATGATCTCATGTGCTTGCTGGAATTTTATGTTACCATGATGCTTGATTGATTATATGTATATGCCTATTGAAATGGCTAAATGCCTTCGAAATTATGAATGATTGACAGGTGAATGATCTTGTTAATAAAGAAAGATAAGTAAAGTCCTTGGTATGATTAGTGTCTATAGGTAGAAGGGCATGCCTTAGAGTCGTTGAGCTCCCCTGATCTTTGTTACAGGATGGTGGTTAGTCACCTATAAACCTGATAAGGTGGTTAGTCACCTTGATAATTGAATGGTGGTAAGTCACCATTGATGCCTATGCATCCCCTGTTATATGTTGAAATGAGAAATGGATACTTTGAGTATCTAATGTTACATGTTACATGAAGACTTGATTACCTATTTCATTAATCATCCAAGGCAAAACATTTATTAGAACAATGATATATGTTTAAATGAACAAGTTGGGTATTAACCCTTATGATATGAAATGAATATGTGTACTTGGTTGAGATTTAAAGTGAACTATGTTGTGATGTGAAACTATGAAGTGTTGCTTCCAAGATGACAATGGGATTACATGTTATTTGTTGTCCATTTTAGCTTGAATTGTGAATGCTTGCTGCTCTATTGGTTAGTACATGAAACTAGCAAAGTTAACTTGGTTTTGATAGAACTAGCTAGGTATTTCTATATGTGCTAAGCCTAGCTAAGTAACCTCAAAGATTGAATAAGACTTTAAAAGATTGAAACTAGTAAAGTTAGGGCTACCTCACTAAGTACATTATGTGTACTTATCACTCTCTTTGTTTCCTTCTTCCAAAATAACAGGTTCTTTGATATCCGAAAGTCATCCGTTCTGATTCGAGAGCTTCGCAAGCCAAGAACAAGTATGATATAAACTTGCTTAGACTCCTAGTTGGTGGCATAGTCTAAATTAGTTTGTCATGCATTATGAATCATGTAATTCTTAAGTGTGGTATGTATAAAACTAAGACATGTTATATTACGTAATGACTTAATAAATGTTTATGTAAATTTGGATATGATAATATGAATAAACTATGTTTGAAGTTAATCAAGCTTGATATGTATGAATCTGTCTATCATCCGAATAGTAACATCGCTCCCTCGTAACCGGGTGAGGGGTGTTACAGATAGGAATTTAGTTTGTCATCCATCTAACGCCTTCGAGAATTTGCGGACGATCGGATCCCATAATGATGCCGAGTTTCTCCTAGCTCCCAGTGGAAGGCCCAAATAGTTCGTTGGAAAATTTTCAATCGAGCACCCAATTGAATCTGCCCAACCTTGAAGCACCTGTTCATCCATATTAATTCCCATAACCTTGCTCTTTTTAATGTTTACTTTCAGGCATGAGGCTAGTTCAAATTAGAGGTGGCAAACGGGTCAATCGGTTCGGGTTCGGTTCGGGTCATTTCGGTTTCGGTTATTTCGGGTCTGATATCATTCGGTTCGGTTCGGGTTCGGTTCGGTTCGGTTCTATTGTTCGGTTGATTTTCGGGTCGGTTGATTTTCGGTTCAGTTGATTTTCGGTTCTGTTCGGTTCAGATCGGTTCGGGTCAATTTCTGGTTGATGAGAGATCGGTCGGTTTTAATCAAGTTTTTAGGTTGGTCAGTTTTTTTACACCCTTTATATGGCTTTATAAAGCCAATATATTTAACTTTTTGGTGAGTTGTGCGATTGTTCATATCTCATCTTTTTTTTATTTTTATTAATATCTTTTATTTATTTCGGGTTCTCTTCGGTTCGGATCCATTCGGTTCGGTTTCATTCGGTTCGGTTCCATTCGGTTCGGGTCTATCGGTTCGGGTCCATTTCGGTTCAACTAAAAATCAGTTCATTTTCGGTTCGGTTTCAGTTCGGTTTCGGGTTTCGGGTCAAATTTCGGGTAAGCATGTTCGGTTCGGTTTCGGGTTCGGTTCGGATAAATCGGTTCGGTTTTCGGGTCTCGGGTCAAGTTTGCCAGGTCTAGTTCAAATAGCCTAAGAATTCTCTTAACATTCCGGACTTGGGTTTCTGAAGCTTCACAAAATATTAATAAATCGTCCGCGAACTGAAGAAGGGACACAATGATGTTATTTTCTTGACCCCCTACTTTGAAACCCGAAAAGAGGCCCAGATTGTCAGCCTTCTTCAACATCAGACTTAGCGCTTCACCCACAAAGTTGAACAGCATTGGGGACAAGGGGCAACCTTGTCTGAGTCCTTTGGATATCGCGAAGGCTTGTGTAGTAGAACCATTAACCAACACTGAGATATATGCTGTAGAGATGCACTGATATATCCATCTACACCATTTCCTGTTGAATCTACACTTAACTAGGATTTGAATTAGAAACTCCCAACTGACATTGTCGTATGCTTTCTTAAAGTCAATCTTAAATGCAATGCCACTCACACCAGTTTTAGAGATGAAATTAATAGATTCATTCGCAATCAGCACACAATCCAGGATCTGCCTACCTTTGATGAAGGCAAACTCAGAACACCTTTTAAAGGATTACGTGGTATAATTAGATCGAATAAACTCTTATGAAATAAATATTTAGTTGCATGTGAACCTTTATGTATTGCTTTTTTCAATGTTTGCTTAATTACTCTTTTAACCGCAAATACAATATAAGCATTGGGTTCAACAATAATGATATCCTCCTGTAATCACCTATTTTGTCCGGGGTGTTTAACCCGTTTTTCTTCTTTTAAATAATGGGCTTTAATTATATGGTGGTTAATAATAAGAATTAAAAAAAGGAAGAAAGGGAATAAAAAACAGAATATATATATTATTACTATATTATTAATTATCTATTACTCTTATTATGTTACTATACTATTATTATCTTGTCATTATCACATACCATATTATTATTATTATTAATATTTTTATTCTATCATTTATAATGTTATTAACATGTACTTATTATTATTACCACAAGTATCATGTTTGATATTGCTTTTATTCTTATTATTATTATTCTTATCATTATTATTATTATAATTATTATTATTGTTATTATTATTATTATTATTATCTAATATGAAAACAAAACAAAAAAATTAAATAATAAAGCCCAATATAATATAAATAAAAACCCAAAGTTTATTTATTGTCACAGTCCACTACACAAATTTAAAAACCTAAAAAATTATTATTATACATGGCCCAATTCAGGCCCAACTTAAATAAAGAAAAACCCTAATGCCCTATGTTTTGTCTTGCAGCCGCACAACACCAACCGTCAGATCTAGGTGGAGATTGACGGTCCAGATCAAGACTCGGCAAGAAGCCCTAGTTGCCCCCCAGGAAACCCTAGCGCCGCGCAGCCTTAGCCCTTGGATCGAGATCTCATCGCACGGCTGAGATCGAACCGGGGAAGTCTCCAGAACCTCCACGCGCCCACGCGCGGCGATCCGATTCCCACACGCGCGCGTGTAGACCACAATCGACCCCTCGGCTTCTCTCGTGCACCGTTCGATCAATCCGAGCCCGTCCGAATCCCATCCACGGTGCATCATCCACGGCCGGCCACAGCTCTCCATGGTCCTCCCTCCTCCTCACAGGTCACATGCAACACAAGAAAACAAAATGTCAGAGCCAAAATGGACGCAACGAAAACGTACGAAGCAAAAACAGCAACCAATTTCAGAGACAATCAGCAGAAAATCGTACAAATCAGCAAACAATTACCAGCATTTACGCATTTTAGAAAAAGGAAAAAATATGTAAAAATGTGGCTATAAAAGCCCGAAGCGAATGCAATGTAAAGGGGAGGATTTTTCGAGGGGGATTTCTTAGAGAGAAAAGAGGGGATTCAAAAAAGAATTTCAAAGAGCATTCGAGAGATTGTAATCAAAAAAGCTTTTGCGGAAATCAATACAAGCAGGAAACTTTGAAATTCCAGAGGTATCGTGTTCATTTTTCATTACAAAACGAATAAAAAAAATTACACAGAGAATGGTTTCTCGTTTTACCTTCGCACCCCATCTTTTCGGCGTCTTTCCGTCTCCCCATTGCCGGCGACAAGCCCTCCGGCTTCATCAGTCGTAACGGGTGAGCCAGCGATAGGTGAGTCTCGGTTTAGGATTTTCTTTGGGTTTCGTCTTTTGGGTTTTACAAAAAAGGTTTCGACTTCGGTTTTGGATCTGTAAAAAAGGGGGTTTCTAGTCTCTGTTTTGGTTTCGTAAAAAAAAGAAAAGAAAAGAAAAGTTTTTAGGGTTCTGGCGCCGGCAACGGCGACCGGAACCCATGCGGCGCCGGAGCAAACCGAGAGAAGAGGGGGAGAACTTTGGTCTGGTTAGGGTTTTAAAAATGAAAAAGGGTTCGATTTTTTTTTGCGGGTTATATAATGTTTTTCGGGTTTTAATTTTGGTCTAATAGTATTTAAGGGTTTCCGCACTGTCTTAATTACGCGGGGAGGACTTCCGCTTTTTAAAAACCCTCCCCGCAGTCCTCGTCATTTTTCAAACCTTTTCAATTTCGCCATCGATTTCGCTTTAATTGATTCCCGGGTTGGTAAAATCCGTGTTTTGGTCCCTGTGGTTTTTCGAGTCCTTTTAATTTAGTACCATTTTGCACTTTAATTGTTTTTTAAATGGGTTTATTTACTGTTGCGGTCCATGTCTGTTTTTATTTTACTTACATTGCATTTTATTTATATTGCATGTCATCTTTGTTACGTTATCATTCATGCCTTTTATTATGTGTTTGTATCGAATATATATATTTTTGCCATATTGTTTATGTTAGTATGTGCATACATGTTTTTATGTTGCATGCCTATTTGTTTTAATGTTGTTCGAATATATTTTTGCAACATGCATTCTAAATGTCATTCATGTGATTTTTAATGTCTTGATTTGCATGATAATTAATTTTAATTAAAAAATGGAGATACTTATTAATTCGCGTATTCGGGTCGACTAGCCTAGATTATTGGATGTCCCGCGAATATTTGGATTAATTCGAATCGTCTAAAGGTAAATTCGAGATTAAAACGAACAAGACCATAGCATCATCCTTTAATAGCTTGCATCATGCATAAAGGTGACGTACGGGATCCGAACCCTAAACTAACACGGCAGTCAGCCTTATATGATGTCGGTTTAGTTTTTGGTCCGGTGTACCGTCATCCTTTTTGATTAAATGTTTAATTAGTTCAAAACCACCAATTTGGATAAAGCTCGTATATTTAAAGTTCGGTTTTCAATCAAGAACCCCTAACTAAAGTCTTCTTAAATTTTGAATAATTTCCATCAATTAAAGGCAACACTTGTTTTGGTACCGATTTCCGGGCGTGATGGGGGTGCTAACCCTTCCCCACGCGTAACCAACTCCCGAACCCTTTCAAATGAATCTCTGGTTTTGTTTTTTACGGTGTCTAGCCTACCATAGTGGCTGGTGGCGACTCAAAAACGAGACAAAAAAGAATTTTTAAAAGGGATTTTTCCGAACCCCAAAACCCGAATTAATGTTAAAATTCCCCCTTTTCAAATTAAATTGAAATTTTTCAAAAGTAGCGGGGACGAGAAAAAACCCCGTTACAGTCTGGCGACTCCGCTGGGGAGAAATTTTGTTTTTCAAAACAAAAAGAGAGTTAGGCCAAAGAAATAATGGTTGCCTTTAATGATGGAAATTTTTGAAATTTGATTTGACTTTAGCGAGTTGGTTCTTCCTTGAAAATGGAACTTTGATTTTACGAGCTTCGATAATTGGTGGTCTTGAATTAATTTTTCATTTAATTTCAAAGGAATCACCGACATGTGTTGCATCACGCATTAGGCTCTATACCCGAGCTTCGTCCCTTAAGTGGGAGTGATACGCCCATACCCACGTGAGTCTCCCTCCACGGGTCGGTAATTCACTTCCGGAATCCACGCCTTTGACATGTGAGCAGCCCTCCACGTCATTAGGTTGTGCTTTCCCCCGAATCGAAACCAATTCGCAAGCTTGTAATGGGCCAGAATTTGGGTTCTTGTTACCTCAGTAGGTGATAAGATAGGTTCGGGTACCCTTGTTAGAACCGAACCACATGTGTGAGAATTTAAGAAGCCCACCCCGATTAGAGCCATGCGGATAACCGTAGAATTAGAATTCATGTTATTAGGTCTTGCATCGTTAATTTGCTTTGATGTGTTTCCTTATGATTTGTTTCATTCAGTATTCATTATTGTTGATACTAATCCAGTTGCTTTCTTGTCTTGTTTTGCTTATTTTTGCATACTCATCGCATTCTCATACGAGGTATTGATTCGAGAACAGTCTAAAGTTGAAAACTTTCACAATGGGAGAAAGAGTCCATAGCAACGGAGTATTCGGGACCCTAATTCAAAGGAAAGGGATGAAAAAAAAAGAAAAAAATCGTACCCTGTGTATCTATTTTCTTACCTCGTTGTAACAAGACTTTATCTCCATTATGAAAAGTTGTTTAATGAGGATGTTCGTCGAATCAACATTTCCTTGCATTTGATTTTGTGTTTTTTAGTTTGTTGCCTTCAATCATTTGTTTCTGTTTTGCATACGACATTTCATGCATTACATCATTAAGTCTTGGAATTAATTGTTCGAGGTCATGGTAGCATTCGTGACTACCGAAGATTCCACACCCACACTTTACTCGCCACCAAAGGAGGCAAATGGAGGAAAGTTTTGCTAAGTTAGAAGCCGATTTGAGAATGTTCTGAAGGGGGCATATGACGACCATGAGTTATTTTGTGAGTACCATCAGACTACGGGGCACGAGGTTCAGAGTTGTCCCGAATTCAAGCAGTTGGTTCAGGATTTGATGGACAATAAGGAGGTTGAGTTCTTCGAAGAAGTTTGAAGGGTGGAATGGATGGTCAGCTCAGCAGTATTTAAGAGTTTTATGCATCCAAGTTGGTTTGCTTTCATTTCATTGCATTTTGATCTTTTCCTTGAAGTGATGTGTGAAATCAAACTTTGCTACCCTTTGCCCGAAGGTAGCAAAGATTTTTGTAAGGGCCTCAGAATGCATGTTTCTAAATTTCAATGAAAGGATGCATTATGTTTCAATTGCCTTTTCATTTTATGTGTATATATTTGCCTATTGAGTCCCCGTATATCGATTGCACAAGGGACATTGGCCTTGACCCCAAAGGTTGACTTCGAGCCGCCTTTGTCTAGTGGAAATCGAAAGCTTTGAAGATGATGAATATGTGGCTTACACTCCAAGTTAATTTGGTCACCTAATCAAACACACGTAGAATTATGACCTTCGGAAGAATAACCGAAAAAATTTCCGTGCTAAAAAAAATCGAGAATACTAAGCCTAACAATGTTCGAAGCCTGGTAATAGGCATTTTCGGATGCAAATGTGGAATTTTTTGGGGCACTCCGCTGTAGCAAAAGACCAATAAGGTTGCTATGCACCATCCACTTTAGCTACATGAGTGATGGTAAAATCGTGACAATGCCGAGTAACTCGGGGTATCGTTGTATGCTCCATCTTTATTCTCGAGCCAAAGGAATGTGATGAGTTGACTTCCCCACAGTTATAAAGAATTGATAAAGGCGAAGCCTATTGAAGATAAATCTAATTTTTGGGGCACTCCGATGTAGCAAAAGACCAATAAGGTTGCTATGCACCATCCACTTTAGTTACATGAGTGATGGTAATATTCTCAATTCGTGACAATGCCGAGTAACTTGGGGTATCGTTGTATGCTCCATCTTTATTCTCGAGCCAAAGGAATGTGATGAGTTGACTTCCCCACAATTATAAAGAATTGATAAAGGCGAAGCCTATTAAAGATAAACCTAATTGATTAAAAAGCCGAAATAACTTGGAGAGTATGTCATATTTTCAGACATCAGCTCAGCCTTCGAGGTCTCCTAGACACATGATGCTTGAGGCAATCATTGGTAAGCCATAACAGTGTCATTCGTGCGCTTAATATTCAGGGTATTTAATCTAGCTTGATATACCCATGATTTGAAAGAGAAATTTTTTTTAAAAAAAAATGTGCATCTCATGTTGAGATTAGAAGATGCAATCTGAATCTTTTGTGAACACAATAATTTTTTCCCCATTGCTTCGGGATAAAGTTTAGAATGCAATGTCATGAATACAGATGACAGCTTGTTAGTGGCTATGGTGAAGATTGTAATAAGTTCCTACATGCTACAGTTCAGGGAGTTGAAGCAAATTTTTGTCGAAATGTTTCGATTGCTTCAGAAGATGAAAGTGGACCTTGATGAACTTAAAAGAAAAGTTCAGGGACTTGGGGGCATGTTTTTCCCCATTATTGAGAAGAGATGAAGTCGTCATTTAGCACCTAGTTTGAGAAGGGGGCAATGTGTTGAGAGCGAGCACTACGAGAAGTGTTATTTCTAGTTTGACCAACGAAAGTCAACGGTCATCTTTCGAGAAGAGACCAAAAGATTGAGATTTGGAAAAGATAAGAAAGCCAAAAGAGATTGAGAAGAAGAAGAGACAAGAAGAAGGTCAAGATTGACCAACTCGGAGAGTAGAAGCATCCGAGCATTTTGATATCCTAATCCATGCATCACTTGTAGTTAGGCATCCCTAGGATTAGGGGGCATGCTAACTCGCATGATCATATCATTTTTACCTACTTTCGACAGGTATTTTAAAGCTTTCCCCGTAAAAGGAAACCGGCCTATCTATTCAGGCTCTTGGAGAATAGAACCCGCCTATCCGGTCAGGCTCTTGGAGAATGGAACCCGCCTATCCGATCAGGCTCTTGGAGAATAGAACCCGCCTATCCGATCAGGCCCTTGGAGAATGGAACCCGCCTATCCGATATGGCTCTTAGAGAATGAAACCAGCCTATTTATTCAGGCTCTTGGAGAATAGAACCCGTCTATCCGATCAGGCTCTTGGAGAATGGAACCCGCCTATCCGATCAGGCTCTTGAAGAATGAAACACGCCCATCCGATCAGGCTCTTGGAGAATGGAACCCGCCTATCCGATCAGGCTCTTGAAGAATGAAACCCGCCTATCCGATCAGGCCCTTGGAGAATGGAACCCGCCTATCCAATCAGGCTCTTGAAGAATGAAACCCGCCTACTCGTTCAGGCTCTTGGAGAAGGGAACCCGCCTGTACGTTCAGCCTCTCGGAGAATGGAACTCGCCTATCTGTTCGGGCTTTCGGAGAATAGAACCCGCCTATCCGTTCGGGCATTTGGAGAATGGAGCTTCTGCTAATTATCTGTTTGATCGGACCTCGAAGGGTTGAAGAGTGTTGAAATGAGAAAAACAGCTTCAGGCCTCCGCGACCGTTGCATTTTCCCGTACTGACTTCCGAACCGCCAGTAGTTCAAGTGCATGGTGACTCGGAATCCAAACAGGGAAGTCGGACAAAATTGGTGCTTATGGCCTTTGCTTTATCCTTGTTCTACAAGTATAAGCAAAGGGGGGCAGCTATAATCACCTATTTTGTCCGGGGTGTTTAACCCGTTTTTCTTCTTTTAAATAATGGGCTTTAATTATATGGTGATTAATAATAATAATTAAAAAAAAGGAAGAAAATGAATAAAAAACAGAATATATATATATATATATTATTACTATATTATTAATTATCTATTACTCTTATTATGTTACTATACTATTATTATCTTGTCATTATCACATACCATATTATTATTATTATTAATATTTTTATTCTATCATTTATAATGTTATTAACATGTACTTATTATTATTACCACAAGTATCATATTTGATATTGCTTTTATTCTTATTATTATTATTCTTATCATTATTATTATTATTATCTAATCTGAAAACAAAACAAAAAAACATTAAATAATAAAGCCCAATATAATATAAATAAAAACCCAAAGTTTATTTATTTTCACAGTCCATTACACAAATTAAAAAACCCAAAAAATTATTATTATACATGGCCCAATTCAGGCCCAACTTAAATAAAGAAAAACCCTAATGCCCTATGTTTTGTCTTGCAACCGCACAACACCAATCGTCAGATCTAGGTGGAGATTGACGGTCCAGATCAAGACTCGGCAAGAAGCCCTAGTTGCCCCCCCAGGAAACCCTAGCGCCGCGCAGCCTTAGCCCTTGGATCGAGATCTCATCGGATGGCTGAGATCGAACCGGGGAAGTCTCTAGAACCTCCACACGCCCACGCGCGGCGATCTGATTCCCACACGCGCGTGTGTATACCACAACCGACCCCTCAGCTTCTCTCGTGCACCGTTCGATCAATCCGAGCCCGTCTGAATCCCATCCACGGTGCATCATCCACGGCCGGCCACAGCTCTCCATAGTCCCCCCCTCCTCCTCACAGGTCACATGCAACACAAGAAAACAAAATGTTAGAGCCAAAATGGACGCAACGGAAACGTACGAAGCAAAAACAGCAACAATTTCAGAGGCAATCAGCAGAAAATCGTACAAATCAGCAAACAATTACCAGCATTTACGCATTTTAGAAAAAGGATAAAATATGTAAAAATGTGGCTATAAAATCCCGAAGCGAATGCAATGTAAAGGGGAGGATTTTTCGAGGGGGATTTCTTAGAGAGAAAAGAGGGGATTCAAAAAAGAATTTCAGAGAGCATTCGAGAGATTGTAATCAAAAAAGCTTTTGCGGAAATCAATACAAGCAGGAAACTTTGAAATTCCAGAGGTATCGTGTTCATTTTTCATTACGAAACGAATAAAAAAATTACACAGAGAAGGGTTTCTCGTTTTACCTTCGCACCCCATCTTTTCGGCGTCTTTCCGTCTCCCCATTGCCGGCGACAAGCCCTCCGGCTTCATCAGTCGTAACGGGTGAGCCAGCGATAGGTGAGTCTCGGTTTAGGATTTTCTTTGGGTTTCGTCTTTTGGGTTTTACAAAAAAGGTTTCGACTTCGGTTTTGGATCTGTAAAAAAGGGGTTTCTAGTCTCTGTTTTGGTTTTGTAAAAAAAAGAAAAGAAAAGAAAGGTTTTTAGGGTTTCGGCGCCGGCAACGGCGACCGGAACCCATGCGACGCCGGAGCAAACCGAGAGAAGAGGGGGAGAACTTTGGTCTGGTTAGGGTTTTAAAAATGAAAAAGGGTTCGAAAATTTTTTTTTGCGGGTTATATAATGTTTTTCAGGTTTTAATTTTGGTCTAATAGTATTTAAGGGTCTCCGCACTGTCTTAATTACGCGGGGAGGACTTCCGCTTTTTAAAAACCCTCCCCGCAGTCCTTGTCATTTTTCAAACCTTTTCAATTTCGCCATCGATTTCGCTTTAATTGATTCCCGGGTTGGTAAAATCCGTGTTTTGGTCCCTGTGGTTTTTCGAGTCCTTTTAATTTAGTACCATTTTGCACTTTAATTGTTTTTTAAATGGGTTTATTTACTGTTGCAGTCCATGTTTGTTTGTATTTTACTTACATTGCATTTTATTTATATTGCATGTCATCTTTGTTACGTTATCATTCATGCCTTTTATTATGTGTTTGTATCGAATATATATATTTTTGCCATATTGTTTATGTTAGTATGTGCATACATGTTTTTATGTTGCATGCCTATTTGTTTTAATGTTGTTCGAATATATTTTTGCAACATGCATTCTAAATGTCATTCATGTGATTTTTAATGTCTTGATTTGCATGATAATTAATTTTAATTATAAAACGGAGATACTTATTAATTCGCGTATTCGGGTCGACTAGCCTAGCTTATTGGATGTCCCGCGAATATTCGGATTAATTCGAATCGTCTAAAGGTAAATTCGAGATTAAAACGAACAAGACCATAGCATCATCCTTTAATAGCTTGCATCATGCATAAAGGTGACGTACGGGATCCGAACCCTAAACTAACACGGCAGTCAGCCTTATATGATGTCGGTTTAGTTTTTGGTCCGGTGTACTGTCATCCTTTTTGATTAAATGTTTAATTAGTTCAAAACCACCAATTTGGATAAAGCTCGTATATTTAAAGTTCGGTTTTCAATCAAGAACCCCTAACTAAAGTCTTCTTAAATTTTGAATAATTTTCATCAATTAAAGGCAACAATTGTTTTGGTGCCGATTTCCGGGCGTGATGGGGGTGCTAACCCTTCCCCACGCGTAACCAACTCCCGAACCCTTTCAAATGAATCTCTGGTTTTGTTTTTTACGGTTTCTGGCCTACCATAGTGGCCGGTGGCGACTCTAAAACGAGACAAAAAATAATTTTTAAAAAGGATTTTTCCGAACCCCAAAACCCGAATTAATGTTAAAATTCCCCTTTTCAAATTAAATTAAATTTTTTTAAAAGTAGCGGGGACGAGAAAAAACCCCATTACACCTCCAACACACTAAAATTCGCGGTCACTCTACAAATAGTAGAAGATGTGAGAATTGATGCATAAAATAATTTTAGCCATTTGCATAAGGCTCAAACTTTCTTTTTGCATGTGTGTTCATTCAGAAGCACACACTAGAATAAGAGGTACCATTCGATACCCTACCTTTTTTTTCAAATTCCCTCCTAAAATGCATTGAAACCCCCAATAAAATTGGGTACCCTAAAACTCTAAATTGTCCTTCGTCTTAAATAAAAAAAATATAATTTGATTCGATTTAAATAATTAGATTTTAATTATATTTCGGTCTTTTCTATGGTTGGTAATTTCTTGTCACAGATGGCTTAAATCAGTGAACAAGTTTTGTTACAATTTTGTAACAGCAATGCCGGCTATTGAAAACTGAAATGCTAAGTGAACTCCTTAAAGAAATGACCTTTGCCGGTAGGATTGTAGCCAAATTGGCAACTAATGAAAGTTTATGCCGTGGACTGCATTTACTGAGGACCTCCAGATCTCCTACATCATGGTTATTATTGTTATTGAATATTAGGGCAGGGGAAAAAACATTTTGAAGAAAGCGTTACACGTTTAAATCTATTTAAATATGCTCTTTAGAAAATAACACGGTGTCAATTGATAATTTAATTTTTAATTAGTTTTTACTATTGTTTCAAAATTAATTAAAAATATTGAATACCTCGCACTATTTAAAAAGACTAACGGGTGTTGATTGCAATAATAAAATACATTACACTTTTAATGAAAAATTAAAATTCAAACCGAGAGAGACAACTCCGAACTCTAAACATAAACCGTAAAATGCATATAGAAGATATATTTAAAAAGACTAACAGGTGTTCAATCAGTGGAGGTGTTCTAGTGGTAAAAGATGATGTATTTCATCTAGGTGACTCGGGTTCGAACATTATGTGTGTAAAACCTATATTTGATTTTGATATAACTAGATCTTTAAGGATCAATTTGAAAAACTTAAAATTGTTTTTATAAATCCCTTAACAAGTTTTAAAACACCAACACTTTAAAACTGATTTGTAAAACTCAAACTCAAAATATTTTCTAAGTGTTCTAAGCCAAAACTATTGAA
The DNA here is from genome assembly GCA_030270665.1 of Hibiscus trionum. NCBI lineage: Eukaryota > Viridiplantae > Streptophyta > Magnoliopsida > Malvales > Malvaceae > Hibiscus > Hibiscus trionum. The sequence continues at coordinate 12,378,502 of BSYR01000024.1, read as the reverse complement.
AAACGTCAAAGAGTATCGATACTCTTCCAGGTGTATCGATACCATTTTGCAAAACTTGGCTACTGGAGGAACATGTATCGATACGGCAAACCCTCGTATCGATACGCCCCTGTGTTAAATTTCAAAGCGTTTGAATAGCGTACCGATACGGCAAACCTCCGTATCGATACGGGCTTTATAATTTTTAAAGTATTTAAGTCGGTTTAAAAATATGACCGTTGGTGTCAGTTGGTTGGTAACCAAACTTTAAAAGGTCGTTGACCCGTATCGATACGCCTAACCCCCGTACCGATACGAGTTTAGTCAGTGAGCTAAGTTCAGAAAATAGTATCGATACGGCCCTTGCCGTTTCGATACCCCGTACCGATACGCTTACGAGTGTATCGATACGCCCTATTTATTGCACACAACGGCTCTTTCTTTTCTGAGACAGGTATCGATACCCATTCCCGCGTACCGATACGCATAACTGCAGAAGTGCATTTATGGTGGTAAGAGAGGGTTCCAACGGCTCCATTTATGTCCCCAACCACCCAAACGGCTAGAAATCAATGAAGAGGTATAAAAGAGACATCCAAAAGTATCAGCAACAACTATTGAACCCAAAAGCATCATCAAAGCAAAAATCCAAACCCTAGTGCTCTTCAAAGTCAAATTCTTGTACCCAACTCTATTGTCTTTCAATTTGTTAAATTGTATTGTGAGTTTGGGATTGTTGAAATTGTAATTGGGTAGACAATTATCCTTTGAGAGGAAACATTTGAGTTTACCAAATTCCTTCTTTGTATTTGAGTGGATTAAGCTTGGGTAGAAAGCTTAATCGAAATTGTAAGGTTTCCTCCTCATCCAAGAAAAGGGGACGAATTCAATAGTGAATTGTTTGAAAATCCTTAGTGGGAGCTAAGGTAGTGGATGTAGAGTTCATTTGGAGAACTTGAACCACTATAACCCCTTGTGCCAATTTTTATTTTCATTCTTTCTCTTCACCAAAATTTTAATTGCCAATTCACCCCCCTCTTGGCCATTTGCAAGTGTTCGATCAACTCAACAATGTGTGTACGGTGTGTGTGCGTTATTAAAGGACTAAGAAAATTGAACAGATACTATCTTATAATCACACCAACTTATTCAAAATAATAATAATAAAGTGTCAATTGGATGCAATAATAATATGCATTACACTTTCAACGGAAAACTAAAATTCAAACAAAATTATGACCGATAACTCTGAACTCTAAACATAAACTGTAAAATGAATATATAAGATATAATATATATATATATATATATATATATATATAAAAGTTATTTAAAAAAGTAACTATTGGTATTTGACTCATTAGTCGACTAATCCAAATCTAATTTTACAGAGATCCAAATGGGGGCGGTCCTCTCAACCCAATTTTTTTCATTTATAACGTCAGAATACGAATATTTGACATTACTTAAAAATTCTAACATCTCATCTCATTAAACCACGGTGAAATTAGATTTTAAATAAAATACACATTAATGACAAATAGTTTTCAGAAGTGAACTTTTATCATCTAATTATTGTCATTTTCACTTTGAAATTTGTTATGACTTGAGCGTGGGTGACAAAAATCCTCAATCAAGCTCATGAGCAGAAGGATGTGGACAGATGAGGTAATTATGGCCCGTCAAGGTTTTGGGTTCCACTTTATAAATTTTGGGCAGAGTTTGGTCCAAATATAGGCTTTGTGAAACCTCAGCAAAGCTTGAACTATTTATCTCTGTTATTAATGTAAAAAAATATCACTTAATCTAGTAAGACGTAACGTTATTTTTTTTAAATAACAAATATTTTTTTTAATAATATACATGTTCGTTTTACATTTTATATTCGGGGTGCGATACTGTCTCTCACAACAATGTCATTTCTAAAGTTTGAACTCATATCATCTTCTTGAAAGTGTAATGTACCTTACCAATGCACACAACACTTATTAGTCTAAAACAAAAAAAAAACTATTATTAGAATTGCCGATTTAAATATTTCATATTAAAACTTTATTTATAAAATTTATTTAATAATGATTATAAGTGTAATGGTAAAGAATATGTATTCATTTTGGTTAAGTGTTTGATCATTGGACCTTTAATTTTTTTAATGATTTTAAATTATGTATTTATAAAAATATTAAAAATAAATATGCTCTTATAAAATATTTATTACAAATTAAATATTTTTATAATATTTTCACAGCTGAGAAGATATTAAATATTAATAGAGAGCTATATAAATCTTGAATTACTAACCCAGTTCCATCTTCAACTAAACAAAACACCAATACCTTTCACCATACAAATATAATTTTTAAAGAAATTTAATTTCTTATTTTAAAATATTATGATTTATAAAATAGTTATTTTTCGTCTACAGTAAGCATATTGAATTCTATTTTTATAAAATTCATTTTAAACATATGATACCAGCTACAAATGTAATGGCATAAAACATTAAAAGAGCCATTTACCATTTTTTTGCACAAGTTTATATAGAGAGAGAGACTTGAATAAATTTTAAAAGTATATTAAAATAAGTCCTTAACATACTACTTATATTTAAATATACAATTGACATTTAAATAAATATTTAACATAACTTAAATATATAAAGGGTAAGGACTAAAAAAATTTACTAAGGCGATAAAACAAAAAATTTAGGGAAGTTTCCAGTATTTTAAGGGAATACAGTATTGGTTACATTATAAAATGTTATCTTCAACTTTAGAGGCAAAGGGGTGGTGGCGCAGTTGGCTAGCGCGTAGGTCTCATAGCTTAATGTTGAGTAATCCTGAGGTCGAGAGTTCGAGCCTCTCTCGCCCCATTTTGTTTTTAAAGTTGAGAAACGAGTTCAATCTTTCATTTCCTACGAATAAGAAACCAATGCTTGAATAGTGTTTGATAAAATTACGTGCAGAAGATGGAGAGTTTGGCCTGGGTTTTTGGTGCGATTGTTCGACAATAAATAAAACAACGGACCCATCAGGCAAAGATTAAATCTGGAAATATGCATAATGTATGAAATCCAGATCTTCCAGCGTAATGTATTATTCCAAATTTCAATCATTCTTCATCCAATTTTTAAGACTGTAGTTTAATACTTTCTCTCTTAAAATAAGCAAAATGCAGTAAGCTGTGAATTATAGGGAAAGGTTAAAGTAGAATTCCTTTAACATTTATAATTAAATGTTTATTTTTCTTAGCATTCATATTCAATGGAAGAAAACCCCCTTTGATAGTGTTGTTGATCTGAATTCCAAAATCAATCGAATCTTTTTGTTTTCAATGGAAGAAACCTTTTTGCCTTGTTACCTGTAGTTGAATGTGACATGTATATTATACCACTTGTCGAATCTAACCCAAACTCCAAATGAACTAAAACCAACATAATACTTTGCTTTCGCAGGTCTAAGGCAGACCAATTAAAGGCTGTTCATATTTATTATTCACGTTGTGTATATATTTGAATATGAATACAAAAAAAGAAAAAAATCCTTTAAACAAATAGAAAATTTTCATAATAATTAAATATAATCATGTCAAAATTTATATTCGTGTAGTTGAAGAACTCCATGATGAATGGTAGATTGTGTAAATATATGTTGTTTTTGTTCTTTATTGAAATATTAATGATAAAAACGTAAAAGGAATGCATTCATCTTTAAGAGCATCACGCGGTTTTAATTTTCCCTCAAACAAGCAAACAACACAAGAGAATCAAGTTATGAATGTAATCAATATTCGAATGAAATTGGATTGAATCAACCTATCAAATAGCTTCAATTTCACAGGATTTTTGCTCTTAAGTTGATATTAAATTTTATTTTTTATATATTATTGCGGTATATCTTTTTAACAATGATTAACAACATAAAATTATATTAGTGGTACTAATGATACTATCATATAATTTTTAAAAAAACTTTATTTTTCAAAATAGTTATTACAATATTAACAAATATTATGTGCATCTATGAAAAAAATTATAAAACTTCAAATCCTATAAATTTAATGAATAATTATTTAATACACTGGCGGTGGAAACTTTTAGTTTCCACAAGTGCCTTAATTTTAGGGTTTGAGGACTCAATTTAGGGCGTAGGGTTTAGGGGTTTAGGTTTAGTAGTTTAGAATTTAAGGATTGTGAGTAGAATTTAGGGTTTAGGGTTTGAATTTAAGATTTATATGTTAAAGCCTAAACCCTTAACATATTAGACTAAAACCTTAACCTTAACCTTTAAACCCTAAATCCTAACCTTAACCCTTAAATTCTAACCATTGCTCATAAACTCTAAACCCCTACACTACAAACTAAGTCCTGAATCCTAAAACTAAGGCGCTTGTTTAGTTTCTACCGCCAGTGTATTAGATATAAATCTTAAATTTAATAGCCAAAACAGTAAAAAAGAAAAATCCACACACTCATAAGTCAACAATGCTGAAAAAGAAATAGAGTTTGAGCGAAACAAGCAAGACTTTAAAGCTATAGCAATCCCTGCCAACTGCTTCTGCCTTATTTGTTAGTTTATAAACAATGTACATGCTTACTCCCCCGGCCAATCCTCTAGTTACAACACGGTACATTACTGTCCTTATGAATAAAAATCACGTGATTTTTTTGGTACTTTTTCTATGCTCAACATTAAAAAATATTAAAAAAAATTAAATTATAAGTCCTAATCTTAAATTTTAAATCCATAACACTACACCTTATACCTTAAAAATATATATTTTACCCCAAATTTTCTAAACTTTAACTACAAACCCTAACTTTAAACCCTAAACCTAATTTTTAATGTGGAGCATAAATTAATACATCTCTAAAAAAACATATAACATTGTACTAAACAAAATTAAAATTTAAATATCAATTTAAAAGGATGCGACAAATTCATATGCCAAATGTATATGTAAGACTTAAGAAAATTATTTATTAATTATTATATTATTCTATTTTTATTTTCATAATAAGTACTATACATCGCACAAATCAACTTGTCTCAGTGGTTAAGGGAACAATTCTTATTCCTAGAGGTAACGAGTTCGAGAACCAACAGTTGCAACAGGGTGATTGAGCATGCGTTGTAAAATGATTGAGAGTATATTCAGAACAGATACTACTTGTAATCACCTTAGCTTATTATACATCAATCCATTTAATTTATTTTCATTTACAAAAAATGATAGACTCCAGTGAAAATCAATACTTATTAAATAAAATAGTTTTAATAACATATCAACATCCGACCTTAGCTCAGTTGGTAGAGCGGAGGACTGTAGTAGGTAAAAGCCTGTTAGCCATCCTTAGGTCGCTGGTTCGAATCCGGCAGGTCGGATTCTTTTATCCCAGCAATTATTTAGATTAGCATTTTGGCGCAGTATTTGAGAATTTAATATTTTTAAAATATATTTGTTCAATGTTTTAATGATAAGAAGTTTAAATATTAAACAGTCAAAATATAAGAATTTTAATCTATAAGGCTTGATGCAACTATTCCGAACTCTCCAGTCTGCCTTAGTTTCTGACAGCTTCAATGGCTAACATGTCTTCAAAGTATGAGTATGGAATGGTAAGTACACAGATTCTGATTCTTTGGTTTAAAATTTTATCAGATACGAATGACGGACATAAGTAATTCAAGAAACAACATTGGAATGGATTGTACAATACAATAACTACCTATTTAGTTAAAATGTAAATACACAAAAGCCTGGTTTTATTACAGGATTACTACATTTCTACCATCAATCTCTTCTTCCCTTCCTGATAAAGAAGAAAAATACTATACAGCAGAGCTATGCATATGGTAGAATATCGGAACAAAAGGATAGCAGATAAGTCATCCAAGTCCAGAGTTGACTGCGGATCGAGTTAGATTGGTGGACAATAGATGGGGTCCATAACACCGTATGTTATGTTACCATCCGACCAAGTATTCCGCAAGTACTAGGCCACTGCCTTCGTGTGTATTTGCTTTACCTGTGAATCATATTGTGGATGCAGTCCTGGTTAGAGTGGTATTAGAATGATTATTTATCAGTTCGATATGGAACAATGATTCAGATATACTTACCCGGTTTGAGATAATCGCCGCCTCCAATTAACAATTTGGTGGGACCGTGGATGCCTCTGTAGATAAGATGAGCTCACGCTGAGGCCATTTTCATCACCTATGAATTGCTCTGGATAACCTGAAGATGGTGGGGACCAAACCGGAACAACTCCCCCATCCCTTTCTCTCCTACTACTACTGCTATATGATTCAGCTGTGGAATCCTCGGCATTTCTCAGCCCCATTGGGAAGTTAAGTTGTGGAAAACTGTTTTCGTTGTGTGCTGTTTCTGGAATCCCTTGGTTTAATGTGTCTCTTTGCGGTTCTCGATTTATATTTACAGTTCTTGGAACTTCAGCTCTGCTTTCTTCTGCAGAAGTTCGAAGCGAGGAAGAAGGCTCTTCATGTTCACCTCTCAAAAACGAAGAAGTCAAGCTAGGAACCATCTGATCCTGGTATCTCCGAGTTGCAGCTGGAGCATTGTTCCTTGCTGGTTCAAGGTTTTCCTCCATTTGTATGTCTTGGGGAAACGCAAACGGCACCGACTCGGTAGAGTCCCCGAGGCCTTCCTCAGTTCCATTCTCAATTGCAGCTCTTGAAGCTGCTTCTAGTTGCCACATCTCTGAAAGTGCTTCTTCCAACCTAGATTTTGCAGCATCTATTCCTACAATAGGCAGAGGGTAATTCGACCCCAGCTCGATTCCAGCAGCCTGGAGTACGGATTCAGGAGCATTCCACGGATGGTGAATCCAATCAGTTGGAAGTCGTGCAAGTTCCGGAAGCCACCGCCGGACATATTCCCCATTCGGATCGAATTTGTACCCTTCAAACTGTAAAAGAAAACTTTTAACTAGATGAGAATGCATACACTATATTTCAAACACTTCATGAATGAGAGCTAAAAACAATTGCAGCCAAACCTGTGGATTATCGATACGGTCGAACTCGCGACCATCAGGAAGAGTACCGGATATATACTGCCAACCGAGAGCATCACTTTCTAAATCTGCATCCAAAAGGGTATCCCAAAAATACTTCATACCCCATCTCCATGGAAGCTGCAAAACTTTGACAAAGAAACTTGAAACAACAACTCGAATTCGATCATGTAGCCAACCAGTAGCCCATAACTCTCTCATGCCGGCATCCACTAATGGATAACCAGTTCTACCTTGTCTCCATGCCTTGAAATAACCCTCATTGACAACCCAAGGGAAGAATTTTAGATGCCCAAGAAGAGGCCTTTCATGGCTGTAAGGATGGTTAAAACTCAAGTATCTCGAGTACTCTCTCAAACCAATTGATTTGAGAAATAAATTTACACCCTCTTCACCAGCTTTGTTCCCTTCGTTAGCCCATAAAACCTGCTTCATTCGGACGAGATGAAAAACTTTTCGGACGCTAACCTCCCCGAAATGCAAATGGGGGGAAAGAAATGAGGTTGTTGCACTATCAGCTTTTCTTCTGTTCTTTGAGTACTCAAGTAAAGGTCCATTAATAAATGTTGTCAAGGCCTTATCAGCATTGCTCCATCCCGGTGACCATGCTCGAGCTAAAAGCGCATTGCTTCCCTTCTCCAATTCATCTTCGAAAACCAATGGATCCATGGTGCAAGTTAACACATCACCTGAAAACACAGATTGAGCTGTAAACGTATAGATTTTCAACAAGGATATGACATATGGTAAAGCTAAAAAGGCCTCAAGCTGAGCCCCAGTTTCCAATTTTGATATTGTTAAAGTTCAATGCTAATGTAAATCAATTATGTTAGATCACAGTAATGCATCAACATAAAATGCATTAACAATAAGGAAAAGTCATTACTCAAGCTCCGATGAGAATATGCATACACGCATGTATCAAATGTGTAATTTCAAGTTTTTACATGTATTTGGAGGGTCTTTGGGAGATCATATCTGGATATGCATCCGACACTGAGGAAAAGGAAGGGGCATTCAATGGAGAATAACCTGAAACTATTCTTTTAGGTGGAAGAAGCGGAGCTTCAGGATCAAAAGGCATGCTAAGGCATTTTTCCCAGAAAGCAGAAAAAGTATTGAAAGGGCGGCCATTATCATCGGTTACATCCCAAGGTTCATAAAGTAAATCTGCATTGAAAGATCTCACTGTTACACCATGGGCTGTCAATACTTCCTTGGCTCGATGATCTCTAACCAGAGATATAGGATCTGCAAACAAAACAAAAAATTCAGTAAATTTCCTCTTAAAAATGTTAAATATAGCCCCTTCTTTTCTTCTTTGCTTTACAACCCTTGAGAAAATAAAGAAACTAGCAAGCATGTTAATGGAGTTTTCAGATTTAAACATAATTTGATGCTTAAATTGAACACACTGAGAAACCAAAAATTGCAGAACATGGCAAATAAAGAAACTATAATGGAACTACAGGCAAGCTTGTTAATGGAGCTTTCAGATTCACTCGAAACATGATGCTAAAAACAACATACTGAGAACCCCAAAATTTATACAACAGCTGATTGCAATTAGTCGACAATAATCAATCATAATTATAAGAATCTATCTCTATCTTGATGCAAGCCTCATAAGACTCAATTATTATATACATAATATAATCAAACTTTTGTAAAGAAACTGGCAAAAAAAACACTATCAATCAATGCCAATGGCAAGTTTCAAGCTTGTCAATGGAGATTTCAGATTTCCTCAAAAGCTTGATGCTAAAATTGAGCATGCTGAGTTAACAACATAAGAATCCATCTCTCAACTGATTCAAGCCTCGAAAAACTCAATTCTTACTAGTATTATTCCAAGAAAAAGCGAGGGAAAAGAAGTGGAAACTAACCATACAAGTGATTGAAGAAGAGCTGAGTAGCACCAGTGGATTTGACAAGCTCGAGAAGAGACGAAACACTATCAGATGATCTCTTTGTGATGAGACAAGTTCCGAGGCTCCTCAAAGAAGAATCCAGATGAGCCAAACTGTTTTTAAGCCACCACCGTGAAACCCTTCCCGGTTGATAATGGCCTTCTTCTTCAGGCGCCCATACAAAAACTGCAAAAACAGGGCCTGCTCTAACACCAGCCAAAAGTGCTGGATTATCTTCAACTCTAAGATCCCTTCTAAACCAGACTATGCTAGACATATCTCTCAACAACAACAACACAAACCCAGATTTTATCTTTTCTCAACTGTGTAAAAATCTTATTTTCCTTTGCTTTTTTTGTCAACGAAAGGAGGCTCTGAGCATCATTAATGGAGGATGAGTATTTATTTTATGATTATTCTCTCCATTTTTGATTGAATATCTTCTGTTTATGGAACCTGAGTGAAGAGGATACACAACAGAATTGATGGGCAATTTGCAGCCACAACTTTTTTTATTTTTATTTTCTAGATTTTCAATTTCCTGTTTATCCTTTGCAGGAAAAACAAAATTCCACCCACCACCACCACTCTAAATTCCTCTGCTTTATTTGTGTATCATATACCTATTTGGCTATATGTAATTTCAAGATATTCAAAATCCATTTTGTGTCATATGAAATATTAAAATAATATAAACTTTTAATTAATTATTATTTTCCAAAATTTTTTATAGTTAATAATAAACTACTTAAAAATGAACAAAAATATATCAGAGAAAAAGTATGATTTTTTACCTGATATTAAAAGTTAACCCGTGATACCAGTTCAATTTACAACTTAATGTACTTATATATTGTATATTTACTTTTGTTTTCACTAAATTCTAATCTGATTAATAGTACTGTTATTGTAAAAATTAGAAATCACTTTTGTTATTTTATGTTAAGGGATAAACTTATAAAATTTAAGGGGTTGAACTTATAAAATTTTAAAGATTGTAGAAAAAAATTAATACAAAATATATATAAAAAAATTTAAATCAAAATTTCAGCTCCACTCAGTCTATCCTTAGGGCCTATTTTTTGTTGCGTTTAGTAACCTAAAAGCACTTTTTTAAGTGCTTTTAGTTAAAATATGTTATTTTTTGTTGCTTTTAAAACTAATTTTTTCACTCAAATCAAAAAGTTAAATTTTATAGCTTCTTTAGTGGAAAAACTAGTTTAAAAATAAAATTATTTTTTACCCCTACTATTTAATTATAATTTATTGTTAGAATAATGTTTATGCATACATAATTGTAAAATAATATATTTTTTATAAAATTTATATTGAGAATAAAATTATTTTATTTGTAATTTATTTTATATTTATTATTAATTTGTAAGTGGTATGTCTTTTATATACTCTAGAATGTAGTTTATATTTTTAAATTAAATTTTATAAAAAAAATAAAATTTTTATTATAATTGAAATTGATTTATTTCATATATCATAACATTAACTAATTTGAATATCACCCAAATTTACTTTTACTTTTTAATATCATGTTTAAAATAGACATTTTATCTCCTCAAAACTCTAGAAAATTTAAAAACACTAAATTAAGCAACTGTCTCTATTTTAATGTTTTGGGATTAAAGATAATTTAGATATTTTATGTAAAATTATTCTATTTGTGGGTGTAAATAATAAATGAATATGTTTTATATCTACAAATAATGAAATTAAATATTGAAAGTCGATGCAGTTTTTCTTCATTAGTAATGATTCGCCATCACCCTTAATATGGTACTAATTTGACTTGCGAAAAGATAAGCCGAACTAATTGCATCCCATTCCATTAAAGGGGTGACATTAAACCTCAATTGGAAGGGGACAGCCGGACATGCAGCATGGGCAAAGTTAGGTATTTAGAGCTCTTCCCTTTTGGACCTTTTCTTCTTCATAAAATGCTCAGATTCCATTTTTTATGCTCATCCCTTTTAAGTTTACGGTCATGTTTAGTAATTAGCAGAAAACTGATAACTGATTACATTAACTAAAAGTTGATAGTTGATTACATTAGTTAATTTAACTAGCGAATAATATTAGCTGATTGTTATAAAGGTGTTTGATAAAAGTGACTTATAGCTTATAAATGTTTGATTATTTAAACAAGCAAAATGACATATAATGATATAATTATATTTGATACTTGATTGAATAGTTTTTTAGTTATCAATATTTTGTATCTATTAATATTAATTAGACTATGAAAATAACATTACTAAGCATATTTGAATGATCTATATATTACTTTATTATTTATATATTTTTAATATAATTTAATTAATTATTAAATTTAAATATAGATATAAATGTGTGAGAATAAAAATAAAAAATAAAAAATATTAATTTACAAATGTCACAATGTAAATACGTGAGGTTGAAGAATTAAAATAGAAATAGTTAAATTTAGGTTATTTGGAGATTTTTTATAATTGTTAAGGGTAAAAGGGTCTTCATAACTCTTATGTCAAAACCTCTAATTTCAAAAAGCTTCTATTAGCAGTTTTTTTAAAATTAGAAGTTTCACCCCAATCCGTTATTTCAATCCGCTCTTTATCAAACATCCAAATTAGCGAATTTGACCGGTCAAACCTCTAATTTTGGCTCAAACATCTCTTTACCAAATAGGGCATATATCTGTCCACGGATCGGGTTAGATTATGATTCAACCTTTATTTAATATTTAAATAAAAACTGAATATATATATGTATATCAAACATATTCTCGTATTTAATAATGGATTTATATCAAATACACTGGCGGTGAAAACTTTTAGTTTCCACAAGCGTCTTAGTTTTAGGGTTTGGGGACTTAGTTTAGGGTTTAGGGTATAGGGTATAGGGGTTTGGGAGTAGAGGTTTAGAATTTATGGGTAATTGTTAGAATTTAGGGGTTAGAGTTAGGATTTAGGGTTTAAAGGTTAAGGTTTATGTTTTAGTGTAATATGTTGAGGGTTTAGGTTTTAACATATAAACCCTAAATTCTATTCACAATTCTTAAATTCTAAACTACTAAACTTAAACTCCTAAACCCTACACCGTAAATTAAGTCCTTAAACCCTAAAATTAAGGCGCTTGTGAAAACTTTTAATTTCTACCGTTAGTGTATTAAATAATTATCATTTAATAATGAGTGCAATTGAGAAGTTGGTTTTCAACATATGCTTGGGAACGAAAATAAAGTAGCCTGGGCAGAGTCGCAAGAGCCGGTGTCATCGAGATCTATCACTTCTCTTCTCCACCTGTGGAAGCTTTATTTGTGTTGCATGAGGGTAGTAATTTTGGAGGGAAGCATATGTGCAGGCAGCCGGCAGGGAAAAAAACACATGCCAAAGGAGCATGAGCTGAAGGCCATGTGAAGGTGCTCCGTCTCATCTGTTTGTATGTTAGCTGCCATTCACGGTCGATTAATGGTCCCTAACCCCCTCCTCCTCACTTGAAAAATCCAAACAACAACAATACTGATTGGTTTCGGCTTTGTCTCCATCTTTCAATATGGTATCAGAATTGAGATGCGATATTTATACTTGTAGTTAGTTGAGTTTGATTAAAGAAACGAATTCTGTTCGATCAATTTAGACCATTTGATTAAGTAAATAGTCAGAGTTTAAAAGTAAAATTTAATTCGAAATCAAGATGAACTTTGAATTTTAAATCGAGTTTAAACCTTTTACTTGATTGGATTACAAGCTTACTTCTAAATCTTCCCTCGAGTTCAAGGTTATAAGATGAGGGAGAAAATGAGAATAGTGTTGTTTGAAACACGATCGAACATGTCTGTTTTAATGTAATGGAATGTGAGCACCCGCAGGAATGAAATTATATTTTATAGTTGGTCGTTTACCTTTTATTGAGAATACTCGTAGCTATTTACTTCTAAATGAGAACACCCACATCCAATTACTTCTTAATGAAAATATTGTAATGAGAGAATTAGTCAGCATTATCGGCAATGGTTAGCTTGGATGAATAAAAAATGATGTAATGGAATGAGAGAGTTAGCCCATATGTTAGTTAAAGCAATCGAATTCTTCTTGGGCTCTTTCCTTTTGTTCCATTGTTGTGGACTTGTAATCTGCGTACTAATATAGGATTTTTTTTTTTGAAAAATACTAATATAGGATTTTATATACGTTTTCTTTATAGGGTTTTATATGTCATGGCTGTCAGATCTGGTTAAATTTGAAATTAGTGGTCCGATTAATTGGATCGGTAAAATATAATTAAAAATTGTATCAACTATGCTAAATCCTTTGTGTCTCAGTGATAAAAAATGATGTTTATTACATTGGTGACTCGAATTCGAACACTAATGTTGTTATGTTGTGTGTCTTTTTAAAGAAAGACTAAATTTTTTTTGAATAAATGCTACCCTTGCATCACACCAGCATATTCAAAATTTTTTTATCAATTATTAAAAACGGTTAAAAATTAAAAAAAAAACAATGATTTAACTCATTAATTGTCACAATCATGTTTTGAAAGTTAGTAATATTTTTTTGTTTTAAATTATTTTTTTTCTGATTCATCAAAAAAAAAAAAATTTCTGATGTTTCAATTATTATTAATCCAATAACTCAACTAATCCAATGAGTTAAAAGCAAAAAATTAAGGCTAAACTATAAAATAAGTACTCAAATTATGTCTCTTTTTGTAATAGGTGCTTAAAGTATTTTTTGGTTAAAATAGTTGCTTAAAATTTTATTTTTAGCTAAATTAGGTGCCTAAAGTATTTTTTGGCTAAAGTAGGTGCCTAAAGTTTCATTTTTTTTTTGCTTGTTTTAAAGTCAATCGAGGCACTTATTTCAACCAAAAATGAAAGTTTAGGCACCTATTTCAGCCAAAAAATACTTTAGGCGCCTATTGCAAAAAAGAGACATAATTTGGGCACTTATTTTGTAGTTAAGCCAAAAATTAATGGTCTAACCAGTTCAACCACCGATTTAGATTTTATAATATTATTGTTTACTTCATTTTAATTTTATCAATTTAGCCTATGAACTCATGAATTGTATTAATCTCGATTTTTTATTGTTGTTGATTGAAAGAACTGTTATGTAGTCGCTATCTGTTTCTACATCAATTATTATCATCAATTCTTTCCATGCCAACGATGACGAGTCAATTTTGAAGACGCAGTGGTACGAATTGAGAGTTTTAGAATTATTTATTTATTATAAAATTACGAATTTTTATAAATAAACAAATCATATCAACTGTACTACCACATCATCAAAATTGACATGTTATCATCTAACTGGAAGATACTATTTTATTAAAGAAAATGACATATGAACATGTTAACTCATACACTGTTAATTATTTAACGACTGAATGTCTAACATGGTAAAGACCGATTGAAAATGGTCAGGGATGAATTGATACAATTAAAAAGAAGAACAATATTGTTGATTTGAGATTACTACATGAATGGAATTATCCTTTAAACTCTAATTATTTATTTGATACTAGAACTATTCAATCACTTGATATATTAAACAACAATAATTTTGATTAATGCAATAAAATGTTAGATCCACACACAAAAACTTTCCGTACATACCAAATTCAATTATACTGCTGAATTCGACAACGTATATATGAAATATATTTACATATATCACGTAAGTGTAAAGTTTTCATTCTAATGAGAGTAGTTAGAGAGAGTTGATTTCTTTTCCCTCAAGGGATTGACCTTCGAATTAACCAATCCAACATAATTTACAAAATCTTCATAATAATTTAATTAAAACCAAATGTTACATTACACGTGTCAACCAACCACTTAATAGGGCCGCTTGAGAAATTATATCATGGACATAGCTTACCATATCAACCATGACTTTTTCCAATGAAAATCATTCACTTTACTATTATTTTCTATGTCATTAATTCAATAATACAGTAATTTTGAAAAAAACTATTTTTTAAATGACATGAAAAAAAATATTAGTGAAAATTTATTGGTTGGAAAAAATGATAAGAGAAAAAATAGTTAAATGAGTGATTTTCATTAAATATAACCATAACTGATGTTGTAAGTCAGACACATGACATAATTTTTCCATATGCTTCTATCATTTTCCGCTTGAGATAAATATTTTTAACTAGAGTTATATATTTAATTGCATCTTGTATACATATTTGGATCCGAAAATAATATATGATCTTTACAAATAATTAAAAAGTAAAAAAATATGTGTTTAAATCAAATATATACCTATATTCAATAGGTATATTAAAGTCAGATAATATGGTAGGATCCTATTAAAACATCACCAACTAAACCTACCCCATATATTTGCTACTACTAAAAGTTTATATGACATTGCAATTATATGTATATTTAAGGATATTTTGTAATATTATAATGAACAATGGAGTTATGATTAGACAATAAAAAGACAAATTTATATAATTTGTTCCTGTTGGGAGGAGGGGAAGAAAGAAAGACTCTAAAAGTGTTTCTGTTGGGTCTAAAATTCATGACCTAAAAAAAAATGATAGGAGCTGATGAGAAATTCTGACCACCCGACTATCCTTACTTTCTCGTGAGCATTTTACTATTACTAAATGAAAGTAGCATGTGTGGACATAACTCTTAATCATTCTTAATCATTTGATATTTGATTTCGTTACACTCACGATATATGAGTTTAAAAACATTTAATAAAAATTTTATAAATATTAATTTAGCAAATGTTCATAGGAGGAGTGATAAAAAAGAATTATATATATATTTCATTCATTTATGTTTAAACCTCATCTATCGGTTGTTAGTAGTTTTATTTAAAATTGTATAAGAATATAGAAAGATAAAAAAAATTCCTTATAAGAAATTAAATACTTTTTAAGATAAAATATTTCATTTGAATTGGTTTTCGATTAATTCATAAAATCAACTCAATTAAGATGGATTATCCTAAAATTATCTGCATAAAATTGTTTAGTTGTATATTAGTGTAAAACTAGAGTAGTTTTAATGATTTTTTATATAATTAATAACAATTCAACCATAGTGTTATTTCATGTCCTACCCACTTAGATAATACATTTTAAATTTAAAGTAAATTAAAGTTATCTAATTATTTATTTTAATATAATAAATAATCATTATATATATAGATAAAGAAAATATTGTCAGTCGATTATCATATAATAGACTATATGTAAAATTAAAACCTGAAATACAATATATAGTTATCTACAGTCAAAGCAAACAATGTGAAATCCGAAACCCAACACTCTCAAGACTTCTAATATGTTTTCTCAAAAAACAAAAGACTTCTAATATGAAAAATAAAACCATATCTATGAGATAATCTCATGCATGATAGAGTCGTCGAAATAGAGTTCAGACCAGTACGGAGAGGCGGCGGCCGCGCCATTGTAGCTCGAAGCACTACTCGCATCTCCCGGATTGTTGCTCACCGATGCTTCGGCTGCCGTTACCGGAGGGGTCGGCGGCGATTGAAGAAGCCACGACGACGAGTTATCGGTCAGATTATCTCCGTGGCTGAGAAAAAAGTGGGAGCGCTGGCCCATCTCATCACTTTTCATTGATGTTCCCTTCTCAGTATTATTCAACGAGGTTTGGAAACCGAAAGGGACTTGTGGTGGTGGATGGTGGAGCAGTTGAGATTGAGAGGTTTCATTAATATTATTTTCAAGTGAAAATTGGGTTGAATTTAATAAGTTGAGAGAAGCTGCTTCCATGTCTGCAATGGCGCCGTAGTAGTTGGTGGTGGTGGTGGCTGAAGGCGACGGAGAAGAAGATTGGAGGAGAAATTGGAGGTATTGAAGCTTAGCCAACTGCGCCGCCTCGGCCGGCAATGGATTCTCCAAGAGGTGTTTAAGGTTGGCGAGGGCTATCAGCTGAGGCAAGCTTGCGAAGATATCGGTTCTCGGTTGATGGGTCATCGGATCGATCCCCATTTGAATCAGCTTTTTCTTCAAATGTGTGTTCCAAAAGTTCTTGATTTCGTTGTCTGTGCGCCCCGGCAGATGTGTTGCAATGGCTGACCACCTTTTTACCAAATAATAAGAATTCAAACAAACACAGAAAATGTCAAATTTGATTTTAGTCCCTATACTATGCTCAAATTATAATCTTAGTCTCTATACTTTAATTTGACATGATTTGATTTCTTCACTTTCATTTTGTCATTAATTAACAATTCCAATTAAGATACTAAGGTGAATTTCTTTTCTTAAAGCATATGTTCTAACTCATTTGTAATCATGTTAAAACGATTTTATCTTCGTTGAATGATATTTTTAATAGTCTTAAAATGACTACAAGGTAGTAAGGTAGTATACGTTCATTTTTTTTTCTTAATCTTTTGATAATACACATTTTACAGACAAAGATGCTTTAACATGGGTCTCATAAGATGAACATCATCGTCCCTTTTTCACTAGAACCACTTGTTGAGTTTGAAGAATTTTTTTTTTAAATCCACATCAACATTTTAACCAAATTGATTAACAGTGTTAATTATTTGAACTAACTAATTAATGACATTATAAAATTGTATAGAACCAAATTATGCCAAATTGACTATAAGGGTCAAATACCAAATATGAGCATAGTAAAAGGACCAGAACAAGAATGTAACCCCAAAAAGAAAACAATCGAAAATCAAAACTGTCTAGTTTTTAGAAATAATTACTTGTTTCCAAGAATGGAATGCAAATGCAGGATTGTTTGTTCTTCATCTTGAGAAAACTTGCCCCTCTTGATATCAGGTCTCAAGTAATTGGTCCACCTCAGCCTGCAACTCTTCCCGCATCGGTTGAGACCTGCAATGGCGGATTTCAAGAATTCCATGTCTTCAAACAAAAGGACAACACCGAGAATGAAGAGAATATTGGTACCAATTAGGGTTAAAAGTAGAAATTACCCGCAAGCTTAGGCAAAGCTCTCCAGCTACCATGGCCATGGCTGTTTATGTACTGAACCAGCTTTTGATCTTCTTCGGGAGTCCATGGTCCTTTCTTCAGACCATCTTCATCACAACAAGGAGATCTTCCCATGATGTTTTGTTTTGTTTTTTCTCTCCCTATCTTCTATGTTTGCTTTGCTTAAATGCTTCCCTTTGCCATCACCTAAACTCCTCATACATGCTATTTATACACACTCTTTTGCTTCTTAAGTTGATCTTTATTTTTGCATTAAAAAAAGTTTCCACGATTTTCCTTTGACCATTGAGATTGTCTGGCCATATGGAGTATTTTTTATTTAATAGTGTTTTTTTTTTATATTTTTTTGCCCTCTCGTCTCCAGGGTTTTGCCCAGACTAATTAGATCGACCCGCGCCACACGTCCGACTTTGGTGAATGAATCTCACGGCAAATTTTTTTTTTTTTTGCATACTTTCGAACTCAAAACGTACTTAAGTGATTCCAATTTGCTTACTACTTGGAGGGGTGAGAAACTATAACAAGAAAATATTGCAATTCCATATTACTTTAGTGATCTCGGTTTACAAATTAAAAACCATTTGTTTTCTTAATTGAATATAGTCTTATGTTTTATTTAATTTATAATTAGATTAACTTTCTATAATATAAAAGTAAAATATTTTATATTTAAATTAATGAAAATAACTGTAATATATATATATAATAATTTAGAAAATAAAAAAATAACTAGGACATGCATATTACTAAAAAAAAATTCTAGCTAATAAAAATCAATTTGGATTGATTCGATTATCTTTGTAATTCATTTTATTTAGCGATGAATCTACGTGGGTGGAGGGATTGGCATTGTTTTCATGTACCTCTTAATTTTAAAACTAAAAAGATTAAGTCTAGTATTTAATAATTTAAAATTAGACAAATTAAGTATGACCTCCATTTTTTGTTTAAATGTTTTTTCAAGCTCTGGTAACTTTAAAAATTAAACGAATTAAATCATATCCTTCTAATGTTTAGATTTTAGATTGATAGTTTATCAATAAGATTGTAACTTCTTTTTTATTACTATTTATATTCACAGACGGATCACTGCTAGAGCCTGAGGAGCCTTGGCACCTCAAGGTTTGGGGTAATTCAATTTACACCCCTCAAATATTTTAGAAATTTTAATTAGGTCTCCTCAAATTTGTTAGAAATTTTATTTAAGTCTTAATTTTTTAAAATATTTTTAATTAAATCCCCCAAATTGCTAAAAATTTCATTAAGACTCCCATTTTTTTAAAAAAAATATTTTTAAAATATTATCATTAAATCCTCAAAAATTCCCAAACCATCGCACTAAAATCCACCCATGTTTATATTTGATCCCTTCCAAATTTTCATCCTAATTTTATCTATGACATTAAAAACATTTAAAAAAGAACTGATCTGAATTGAATCACCTAATCACATTTATCATTAAATAAACTATATGGTACAATATTATTATTAATATATGTATATATATTAATTATTCAACTAAAAATAAGAAGAAGAAAAAAAAACAAATTAATTGGTCTTTGTCCAAGGCCATTTAATGATGATTAAAATATGATTTCGTGGAAACGTGGATATGGGAAATTGGTCAAAGAAATAAAAAGGAAAGCATTTCATGCACGCAAGGGGACGAAGAAGAATAATCCTTCCGTCATTTGGTTTGCACTTTTTGCATGGCTTCAATAATTTATAACGTCTTATTATTTAATTTAGATTTCATGACGAGGTTTACCTTTATTAAGAAATCTACGTACCAAAATATAATCATTCTCCATATCAACAAGTTTAAAAAAATTCCTATATATGTCAATAATTTTTAGAGCAGTTAGTTGAAAGTTCTTAATTGATGTTTTTTCTTATTCCTTTAAGTTAGAGGTGAGTGATAATGGGGCTAGTGGGAGTTCTGCTCCCCACCCAACTTTTGAAATTATATTATTTAGTCTTTAATATTTAAAAAAAATTTAATTTGGACCCTTCAAAATTTTAAAATATTCTTATTACGTTTCAATTTTTTGAATATTTTTAATTAAGTACTTTCCTTAAAATTCTAAAACAATTCTCCTAAAATATTGTTTTTTATATAAAAAATTTAGTTCGACCCCAAAATTTTTTTTTTAAAAAAATTAAATTAAACCCATTAAAATCTTTGAAAATTTTTATCCAAATATTTTAAAATTTTTAAGTATGCCCCCTCAAACACCGACCCCAAAATTCGCCTCTGCCTTAAGTTATGAGCTTAAAACCCAGTATAAGCACAATTTTCCTTTCTACCTTAGGTAGAAATTGTTCCAAAAAAAAATTCTATACCCAATGGTTACATTCATGACGGTAGAATTAGAATTGGAACAAAACATAAATATTGAAACGTCTAGGTCAAATTCATAATTAATTTAATTCTTTTAATATATATATATATATATATATACAAATATAACAGAGATAAAGAAAAATTGTGCGCGAGGGCAAGAGCCCCACCCATACTACATATGGGTCCGTCTTTGGTTCTATCAGTGACGAAGCCTTGGATTGGGTGAAAGAGGTTTTGTCCTTCTAAAATTTTTGGTACAAGTATTTTAGGTCATTTTTAAATTAAATCTTTGTTAAATAAGACTTTTATTTCTTCTAATTTTTAAATTTAAAGAATTGATAGATTTTTATCCTTCCCAATATTTAATTATAGCTCCATCCTTAGTAGGGATGGCAATGGATCGGATTTGGATCGGATTGTATAAAATCCAAGTCCGAATCCGTTACAATCGGACTCGGATATTTTTTCGGATTTGGATTCGGATTTTTTTCAAACGGATTTGGATCGGATTGTTTTTGGATCGGATTTTTTCGGATCGGATTCGGATTTGTTTCAATCGCATTTAGATTAGAGTTTTTTTAGTTAGATTAAATTGTCATCTCTAGTCTTGACCCAAATCTAAGGGGTAGATTCGCGAATGTTAGCGTCTTTAGGGTATATTGTGTTTTGCGCCTTTAATAATTTTATTTTAGTGCAATCAAGTTCATAATTTTGTATATTTAATTTCTTACACATTTAATTTATGTTATTTAATTCTACACTTGTTCATTTTTATCCCTTATTTGTTGACTACATTTTATTTTTTGTGTTTATTGTTTATGCTTTTAATTTGATTTCTATTTTAATTCATAATTTTAGTATAATATATCATAACTTTATCTATCGATTGCATATTACTTACTATTTCATTCACCAACTTCCTTAAGTTTTAGTAATTCATTGATATTTACATTTATTTGTTTCCCTATTGTATTTATTTTATCGTTTGTTTATCTATGACTTGATCTTGCATTTATTTTTTCATATTTATTTATACATGCATATGGTATAAATAAATATATTACATTATATTAAGGTTAATTAATATATATAGATCATAATAAATATTATTATTATTTAACTTACATTCTTAAGGCATTTATATTTTTATTATTACTTTTAATATATATATATATATAAAAATAAAGTTAATGTATTTAGTTTAACCTTTTACTTTATTTATGTTGTATTTTTGTTTTAATGTAAATATTATATATGATATTTTGTATTAAGGAATTAAAAGTCTTAAATGTTTTGATTCAGACAGATATGGATCGGATGCGTCGGATTCGGATCGGACATAGATTTGGATCGGATTCGGATCGTATTCGGATCGGATCTTGGCATGATCCATATCCAACCCATCTCCTATTAGGACTCGGACATTTTCCTCGGATTCGGATTCGGATTTTTTTCAATCGGATATGGATCGGATAAATTTCTTCGGATCGAATCGGATTCGGATCGGATTCGGATTAAATTGCCATCCCTAATCCTTAGGTTCTACAAGCAGTTTCACTACCACCATATCCTTCGTACTCTTCTCAATAAGATCATGAACTCGCTTGAAGAAACTAATCTTAGAGTACTTTCTCTCTTTAAACACAATCACTTCATCATGTTGTATATCAAATTTAAAATCGTTTATAAGACATGTATTATTATAATGGGTTAGTTTAATGAGATGAGTCACTAGATTCCTTAAGTAAGGTCAAGTGTTCGAATTCTGACGATGTAAATATGCGGAATCAAACGATCTCTCACTAACTATAAATCCGCCTATTTACATCATCTATGTAATATATACATCTATTCTGTAACGTGTAACGAACCGTTTTTTGTACAGTGTTAAATATATCAAATGCTTATTAATCAAGATTGCTATCTAATTTGTTGGAAAAAAGACAAATGAGGATAATTTGACCCAAAGATTTTACATAGTTAGAGAAGTTGGTGCAGCAAACACCCCAAATCATTACCAGTTTTTCTCTCTATGAATGTAAGTTAATAAACAATCATATTATTATGGCTCTTTATTATCAACAAAAAAAAAACTATTCGTTTTCAACATTTACACCTTATATTATATTCATTCATATATGAATATCTAAATATAAATTTTAAAATATAAAAAAATTTAACACTAAAAGGATTTACTTTAAACACATATTCATACTCGACACTTGATCGTTACTATTCGAATATGACACTAAAAAGACATTCATCACTTTACCCAAAATTTGAGATAATTAAATAAATTAGACAGCACGATATTCATTCACCAGAAATATTGTAGTTTTGCACTTGTAATCATTCAATCAGTTGCTGAGTTTTTTATACCAACATTGCAAAAGTCCACCCAAAAATGTAAAATTATTGTCTCGGATGTGAACTCGATCTACCTACTGTTCAATTCTTTTATATATTTCGAATTATATTCTTCTTTAAATATAGATTTTTGTTATTCAATTTCGTTGCATTTTTCAGAGAAGATATTAAAATGTAGGGGAATTTCAATGCACCGATATTATATACTTATATTGTCAGCGAATCAAATAATGGTAAATTGTATAAAAATGATTTTAAATAAGTTTAGTTTTAACTTTTTTTATGATGATGTATCAATATCCATTTCACTAATAATATAATTATATACATCATATATTAACTCATCCTTCCAATAACCCTCCCAAAAAAAAACTTCCAAATTTATCATACTTTTTTACCCTTACCCCCAAATCCAAATAATATCGGTTTACTTGTTCATTTTATTTCACTTGCACCTTAAATATTTGGGATGAAATTATCATACTATTCATTGCATTTATAACCGTGATAAATATGACACAACGAAAATAACGTCTGTGAGATAATTATTCGAAAAAATTAATAAATGAGAAATGGTATTAGTTATTGGTGGAGTGTGTTTTTAGATTGAATTTATTTCTTGTGCAAGATTGGGAACTTAACTTGAAACATAAGATAAATTAGCTTTCTCTCAAAACTAAACTCTTTTTTAATTTGTCAATGTCATTTGCCAACACCTCCAAGAGTGAAATAGACCCGTTTTTTGTAATAAAATTTTCCTCTTTCTACACAAACTCTAACCTAGAGAAAATGATAGTGCAGATTTCAGAATATTATAATGACTGTTTATAAATGGGTTTAGAATTATCACGGATATTAATTTTCATATATTCAGATTCCAAACCCACGTTACTTATACAAATAACGTGTGTGTATATATATATATATATATATATATATATATATATATATATATATATATATATATATATATATATATATATATATATATATATATATATACAAATAATAAATAGATTTGAAATTTGAGCATGCGATGACGGCCTGGTGGTCAGAGCACGCTCACCTGCTCCACTCCCTTCCCCTTAAGTTTCGGGTTCAAGACCCCTCAGGAGCATTGCCTTCACCTAGATTTCCCCCCTCCCCTCTAGGTAGAAGTAGAATAGGATTTTCAAAAAAAAAAATAGATTTGAAATTTAAATTATTTATAAATTTGGATTAATTCAAATATTACAGAAAA
Organism: Hibiscus trionum; assembly: GCA_030270665.1. Lineage (NCBI taxonomy): Eukaryota > Viridiplantae > Streptophyta > Magnoliopsida > Malvales > Malvaceae > Hibiscus > Hibiscus trionum. The sequence goes on along the minus strand of BSYR01000024.1, from coordinate 12,354,653 downwards.
AGAAGAATAAATTGCCTGCAATCAATCATTTCCCTGATTAGCTTGGTAAGAGATGAAAATTATTCGTACTCAAGATTTAAATTATAATTACGAAATGAATATTTTTTTTTGAATAGTATAAAAATAATTATAAAATAAATATTTAAACATGTAACAAAGAAATCGGTCCTTCAACACAGGTTCCTTGTCGGGTGGACCATGGTGTTATTTGAATAAATAAATAAAAGAGTGATGTCATATAATGTACCATAAAAACCATTAAAAAAGGTTCAGTTTAAAGTTTCAATTGTCAGTTAAACAAACTGAATTGCTTGATTCACCAGGTTTCCAACCAATTCATCAGAATATCTGCATTTGCCAACACATAATCATGCAACACATCTGCTCCTACTTTTCTACCCCTTTTTGTAAAAAGTAATTATTCATTGATATTATTTCTTGATTTTAATTTTAATTTTTAAGGCAAAATGACAAAAGATGCCCCCAACGTTTGTACGTTTTGTCATTTGACCCCCTATTCTTTTTTGGGTCCAAATATGCCCCCAACGTTTGTTTGTTTTGTCATTTGGGCCCCTATTCTTTCTTTTGGTCCAAATATGCCCCCAACGTTTCATTTATAGTCCAAATGTGTCCCTGTTGGATGTACACTGTCAATCAACTGACGGTCAACAACTTATAAAAAAAATTAACGTGGCATCAACAGATCTTATTACGTGGCAAGTCTAGTCAGCATCAGCTGTTGAACGTCAGTTGACTGACAGTTTCCATCTAACGGGGGCATATTTAGACTAAATTGAAACGTTGGGGGCATATTTGGACCAAAAGAAAGAATAGGGAGCCAAATGACAAAACAAGCAAACGTTGGGGGTATATTTGGACCAAAAAAAAGAATAGGGGGTCAAATGACAAAACGTGCAAACGTTGGGGGCATCTTTTGTCATTTTGCCAATTTTTAATCAAACTTAAAAGAGTGGTTCTAGTGATAAAAGATAAGGTAAAATATACAAATGATCACTAAATTATCCCCAAAAATATAAAATGATCACCAAACTTTCAAAAGTTATATAATTATCATTAAACTAGTTTTTGTTACGAAATGGTCACTGAGCCGTTAACTTTCGTTAACTGGGTGATGTGGTAGTTATGAAAATTAGTATAATAGCATATTTAATCCTCCATATTTACATATTTAATCGATTTAGTCCTGATTTAACCCTCATTATTGATGTATAAATTGATTGAATGTGCAAATATGGAGGGTTAAATGTGTTACTATACAAATTTTCGTGACTGTCACGCCACCCACTTAACACAGTTAATGACTCAATGACCATTTTGTAATAAAAACTAAAGTTTAATGATAATTATATAACTTTTGAAAGTTTGGTGACCATTTTATATTTTTAGGGATAGTTTAGTGACCATTTGTGTACTTTACCCTAAAAGATAACGTATTTTACGTATAAGATTAAGATTTTAGCATTAATGATCAGTTTTAACATGTTATTTGAATTCTTTTAAACCCAAAGTTCTTTAAAAACTTTTTAAAAAATTGGTCCAGTTTAATACTTAAACCATTATTTCATCCCATTTAAAAGCCAACAATGATTTTTTTTCTATTTAACTAAGGGCCTAAAATAAAATTAATTATTAATTAATGGGTAAAACTAAAAATACATTTGTATCATTATCATTATTATTGTCATTATCATTATATTAAATTACAATTATATAATTTTGAAGGAATTAAAGAAAAATTATGCATTTATGAAGAGACATGTCCCTGGCTCCGCCACCGGCTCCAACATATTAACTAAACTAACTAAGAGAGTGTTTTTCGGTTCAATCAATTTGTGATCGATTTGGTCCGACCGATCAAACTCTCGATTTATTGATCCCCTAGTTCTGTTAAATTCTTTTTTTTTCTGTCAATGTAGGGAAAAAAAGAATAGATTAAATGTCAAGTTGGTCGGAATTTCAATTTTTAATTCATCTGATTAAATTAATCAAATGAATTAATTAGCGATTAGTGTAGAACTAATGTTTTGATATAATAATTGAAAAATGTTTTGGACTAATTTGAAAAGAATTTAAAACTTGTTTTTAAGTCCAAACAACTTGAAATTATGTTTGAGGTATTTTAAGAGGTTTTTGACAAAGGTTTTTCATGTTTTAATAAGCCAAACTCGTGATTTCAAAGCACCAGTATCGATACGGTTGTACCAGTATCGATACCTTTTTGCCCAAGTTTGGCCACTGTCAAAACCCGTATCGATACGAGGGTTTAGTGTATCGATACGGAGGGGGTTGTTTCGATACGCCACGTCAGCGTACCGATCCTAATTTAACTACCCCAACGGCTATTTCCCAACGGCCATTTAAATGTCAAAGGGTACCGATACGCCCTCAAGCGTATCGATACGCCCAGGCTGGCAAGAGCCCAACGGCTAGTTCAGATGAAGGCCGTATCGATACCGTTCCACGCGTATCGATACCGTTAGCTGCAGAACAACATTTATGAAGGGAAATAAAGTCCTTAACGGCTCCAATTCATCCCCAACGGCTAGTAACGGCTACAAACTTATTTGGGAGTATAAAAGGGACCTCCAAGCATCAAGAGAAGACTAATGCTCATATTGTAAAACATCAAATGATCAAGAAATTGTCTTAGTGCTTAATTTGTCATTTCTTGTATAGACAAACACTAGTGAGCCAAAATTGTCAAATTTGCTCAAGTGTTTTAGGTTTTTGGGTGAGTGCTTCATTGTGCAAACAAACACCTATTAGAGGGTTTAAGTTTGCTTTCTTAATCTCTTTGTAAAGAGGGTTTTGATCAAGGCTTTGGGTAGAAGCTTGATCGGTTGTAAGGGTTTCCTCCTAATCCAAGAAAAGGGGACGAATCAATTAGTGGATTGATTGAGAAATCCTTAGTGGGAAGCTAAGGTAGTGGATGTAGGTGCTTGTTAGAAGGCCGAACCACTATAAATCATTGTGTCCTTATTCTTTCTAGCTTCCTAAACCCTTCCACCTAAAAATCCACCTCTCCACCACTTGGTGAGCATAATCGGTTGAACGAATCGAGCACCCTAAAACCCAATAATTAGCTTTTTTAATAAATGATTAAAGTAATTCTCTGTAATCCACGTTGGTAAGTTTGGGTTAAAAGGCATGACGATGACGAAGATGGCTTGCGGATGAAGCTTGCCTCTTGGAATTGATAATATGGGAACAGTTGGAAACCCATTCCAGTGAACTTGTGTGCAAGTCCCTAATGGATAACCTAATCTGGACCATTCCCACATTGAACAAACACCAAGAAATCTCACTTTACTTCAACTTAACCTACCCTACATTATTTGAGTAATTCTCGACCTCTAACGTCTGATTTAATAGTTTTAGACACGATATTAAAAAATCAACCTATATTTATTTAAATATAAGGTTGTATTTATTTAAAAAAAACACTTGAAAGAGTATGTCCTACGTCGGACTGAATATGAATATTATACAAATAATTTAGACCAAATAAAAATGGGAGCAGATAAATCAACCCCAAGTTTCTGGTGAGACCTAGAATAAACAAAGTTAAAACAGATAACTAAATTGGAGCCCATTGAAAATAAGAATTGTTTACACACTTGACAAATTCACATGAGTGTCGCTCAATATAAGAAAGCTTAGCGTTGATTTTATGTACTATATTTTTTATTTAATCAAAGGTATCCACTGCCGATTGCAGTGAGTAATCATTTCGCCTTGAGTGCTTTCACTGAGAGGTAAACGAATTTTATATACTATTTTTAAGACATGATGTCGATAGATTTAAAGTTAAAATCTATTAAAAGGCTAAAGATAAAAGATTAATTTAATATTATATATTATACATAGCCCAAACTGTGAAGGAATACACGGATTTGGTGATATAATTTCCAAACATTTTCACTGGAGATTCCATATAATAAGATTTGCAATCCTTCAGTCATATGAGACAAGCCAGTACAGCCAATTTTGGCTCAACCATTGTGCAATAAAATAATAAAGTTTTATTGGAATAAAAATAAACAATAAAGATTTTAAATATGTTGGGAAAATGTCAAGGAAATATCATATAACATTGAAGCAATTGTTTGGTTTATTTTTTAAAAGGAATTGTGACTCGTTCAAAACGTCTTTCATAATTGAAAAATTAAAAGATTTATCTCAGACAACTGAAGGAGAAAAAGAACATTTTAAAATTTTATTAAAACTAGGTTCAAGTACATATAGCAAAAACTCAAATTTAGAGTAGCAGAAAAACGCACCTAGCTTAATAAGAACTAGAATTACGCGTTTACTTGAAGAGTTAGCTTATCCCTGAAGCCTTCTGATTTGATATCGGATAAAAACATTAAACCTAGCTTTTGGTAAATAAATTAAAGTAAAGGAGCTTGAATTAGCGACAGAGAACTATTTTTCGTATTTAAGGATGACCATAGATCGGGTTTTTGGTTGATCTGTACTGACACAAAATTTTAACATCTCCATCCAGGCCGGGCTCGACATTTTATGATGATCCACTCGACTCGAACCCGAACTCGAATTCTAGAGTAAAAATTCGAACTCAACCTGACCCTACATAAATAAATAAAAATATTATTTTTCATTATTATTCGATAAAATATGAGGCTAATTGAAAAAATAAAAATAGAAAAAGAGCATTATAATAATTATTCTATTTTATTAGACAAAATAAGAAGATAATTAAATATATATATAAAGAGAGGGGCATGGTAGCAATTATACCTAAATATTTATAATAAAATTAAACTATTATTTCGGATCGGATTGTGTAGTGTAGGGTATTTTTAACTTAAACTCAAACTCAACCCGACCTGACTGAATCTTTAAAAAAATCAGACTCGAATCTGACCTAAAATTTCTTTAAAGCCCAACCCTATAAAGTCGGGTCGAAACAAAACCCATCGAATTTGAGTCAAATAGTCATCCCTATTCGTATCACATTTGAACTTGACCTAAACTTCCAAACCCTAATTTAATTTTTTCTAAAATATTTTATAATTCTATTCGGATTAACTGGATCATATCTCTAGTGTTTTAGTAGGTTGAAACTTGGAGATAAAAAAGATAGTTTAGTCGCTGATTTCTGAATATGGGCTCAAGCCCAAAAATGTAGTGGAATTAGTCAGGTCTAAGATCTATCAGCAAACTTTCTCCTTTTCGGCCCTCTAAGTTTTGTCTTCTCTATTCCGATGAACTCGCCTTTTTTTCTTTCTTTCACATCTAGTGTAATTTAATACTAATAGTATATGTTTATTTTTTAATTATTTAATAATGCACACCTTTTATAAATAAATTTTTTAAATTTAAATCTCCTCATAATAATATTTCCTTAGATGTGAAACTATTAGGAGAGTTACAAGTAGACCTGGCAAACTTGACCCGAGACCCGAAACCCGAACCGAAACCCGATTTTGACCCGAACATGATGATTCGAAGTTGACCCGAAACCCGAACCGAACCGAATCGAACCGAAATTTTTTGTTGAACCGAAATGGACCCGAACCGAAATAGACCCGAACCGAATAGACCCGAACCGAATGGACCCGAACCGAAAGCTGAACCGAATATCGACCCGATTTTAACCCGATTTTAACCCGAATATCTATTGTTAACAATATAATAAATAATAAAATGAAGTATAGAAATTTGAGATCTTGGTGACCAATTTTATAATTTCATCATAAGATATAGCATAAAATTGAAATTGTAGACTAAATTGATAATTTGGAAGTGGAGAAATTTGAGAGTTCAATGATCAATTTTGTAATTATACCATATAAATAAATAAGGGTCAATTTTGGCTAAAAATTAAATCTTTGAAATTAAAATGAACGAAAATATCAATATATTAAATTAATAGACTAAATTACAAAGATTAGTTAATTTCAACTAAAAGTAAATTTTTAGAGACTAAATATCACTACGGGGAGGGGATTTCTATATCCGAAGTCTAAACCGTGGGAATACTTGTGACTAAATTAAATTAAACTAAAACTTAAAGTTGACTAAAATGTAACATTTTAAATGCAACATGACCTAAAAAATAATTAATATCTAGCTTAAAAAATTGGTGGCTTATTTCCCTCCAAAATTTTGTCTTTTCTCTCTCTATTTTTTCCAATTGTCTTTTTCTTTTTTTTCAATCTAGCTTAAAAAATTGGTGGCTTATTTCCCTCCAAAATTTTGTTTTTTCCCTCTCTATTTTTACCAATTGTCTTTCTATTTTTCTTAATTTAATTGAGTTTCAATTTAGATTAATTTAATTGAAATTTCACATTTAGTTTTAAAATTATTTTAATTATGTCCGTGATTTATGCTTTTAGATTTTAGTTAGTTCAATTAGATCCTAAGTTTAATAAATTAATTCATTTCAGACATTATTATTATTATTATTATTATTATTATTATTATTATTATTATTATTATAAACTTTGATTCAATATAATTATACAAAAAAATTATATGGATACATGAAGCTTTGATTTAAATATTTAATCAAATTCAAATGCATAGATTGACAAGTTGAATCAAAATTAATCCCATACACCAATAACTCTAAACTAAACCATAAATACTAAACCTCAAACCTTTAACCTAACTAAAATCAAATTGACCCGAAAATTTAAATGTTGACCCGACCCGAAATTGACTCGATTTTAACCCAAACCGAAAGCGACCCGAACGACCCGATTTTGACCCGAACCGAAAGCGACCGAACCGATATTGACCCGACCCGAAAACAACCGATCCGATTTTGACCCGATCCAATACCCGAACCGAATCCGACTCATCACAGACCCAAATTAGACCCGAACCCGAACCGAACCGACCCGAACCGAAACGACCCGAACCGAACCCGAACCCGAACCGAATGACCCGATTGCCACCTCTAGTTACAAGCTCGCTTTTATTTTAAACATGATTTCTAGTTTGTAATTTCAAATATATAAAAAATATACATTGGATCTTTAAATAAAGACAAAGGGCTGAATCCTAATATTTTAAATAAAACAAACTAAATTAGAAAGATCGACTATGCAATATAATGTGAGTGCGACAAAAATCTAGTGTTAAAATTTTATATTTACAATTTTAAATTATATTTTAATAAATTATAATAACCTTTCAAAAATATCGTAATTTATTATAGTTCATATAAAATGTACAAAATTTTAATAAAAATAAAGAAAAATAGTCTATAGCGAAAATGCTTGTGGTCAAAAGCGTCTACAATTTGTATTGAATTGAATTGCAACTAATACTGATTTTTTTGAAGAAGTTAAGAAGCCGTTGAGGCTATAGGCAATGAATAGGAGTAAATCTTGTGGAGCAATTATTTGATATATAAGCGGTGGAAATTATTTAGAAAACTAATAGTTTTTACAAGCGTTTTAGTTTTAAGGTTTAGGGGCTTAGTTTAGGGTGTATTCTTTAGGGGTTTAGGTATATGAGTTTTAAAATTAGGGATAGTGGTTGAAATTTATAGTTTAAATTATAATTTAGGGTTTATAGATTAAAATATAAATCCTCACCATATTACCTTAAAACTAAACCCTAACCTCCAAACTCTAAATTCTAACCTTAAACCCTAAATTCTAACCACTATCTCTAAATCCTAAATCCCTACAACTAAACCCATAAACCCTACACCTTAAACTAAACCCCTAAACCCTAAAACTAAGACGCTTGTAAAAACTTTTAGTTTTCACTGTCAGTGTAACACCCTAAAACTACCCTATTTAAAAATCCCTAAATTAGTTAATATAAAAGATAAAAAATAGGTTGTAACCTAAAATGTAGTACAAAATAGGTTGTAACCTATAATGTGGTGCGCGAATAGTGCAACATGAAATATGGTACAAAGATAGGTTGTAACCTAAAATGTAGTACGAGTATTGTTTAACCTGAAATGTAGTTTAAAAATGGGTTGTAACTTAAAATATGGTACGAGTGAAGTGTAACCTAAAATATGGTACAAAAGAGGTTGTAACCTAAAATGTGAAATCATTTTGAGAAGTTAAAGGACTAAGAAAATAGGTTATTAGCAGGAATTAAAAATGTAATATAATAAGGTCATAGTGGGATTTGAGTGGATAAATATATGGTGAGAAACCTATCCAAGTGTCCTTTATTCAAGTGAAAACCAGCCAACTAAGATTAAAAATCAAAACATGTGTAAACCACTAGTTTCATCTCCATCTTTTCCATTCATTTCCACCGATTCTAAACAAAACAGAAGAGAGAGAATTTTAAGAGCTCAAAATCTGAAAATTTAGTGTGAGGAAGCTCACGCATGTGAAGGAAAATTAAGTAAAATAGCTTAAAGTATTCATGCATGTGTATATGTAAGTATCGATTCTGTCCAGCATTATTATTTGTTGTTTTTGATGATTTTTAGCTGAATTATTGGTTTGATTATGTTGAAATTCATGTTTAGAAATGCTTAATGATGTGTTATAAGCATTTAGAACATGTTAGATTGATTAGAAATCTGGAAATTTGCATGCATGAAACTTAAAATATGAATCTGTTCAGTTTCGTACTAAAAGGAGCACTTGGATTAAAATGGATTTTTGACCATGTTAAAGTTCGAATTAAAAAAACTTTTGAAGAGCAAAGTTGTAGTGGATAAAAAATACTATAAGATAGAGGTCTCACATGTCTAAAAATATTGCTAGAATGTCTTGAAATTTTGTTAGAAGTAAACGGGTTATGTTTGAATTGAAATTGAAGACTGCCTGGGTTAAAACACAATTATGAAAATGTTTAAGGGCTAATTTGATGTTTATAAAATATGGTAAAATTTTTAAGAAATAGAGGAATCTAGTAATGTTTGATTAGTAATATGTTTCAAGGTGATTAATAACTTGGAATTAGTGTTTAAAGTTAATAATATGATTAAATGACTAGTTGGGAAAAATAATTAATTAAGGGACCTTAATGCCCTGTTTTAGAAGCTATTTGAACTTGATAATAATGATATTAGATGTGTTTAAAAGTGGTTAAAAACCTAGAATCAAATGTGTAATGGATCATAGGTCAAATGATCACTAAAGTTACATGTTGCAAACAATGAACAAATTAGGCCACTGTAAATGCACTGTATTAAAGTATTAAATTGTATTGACGTATGAATGGGAAAAATATGAGCCATACATAAAATTAAATCTGTGTAAATAAAATTTCTAGAATGGTAAAGAACTCTTAATTTGGAGTTTTGTGTAGAAAGTTATGGACAAATTAGTGTAAAGTGCTCAAAACTGCCAGTATAAGGACAATTTCATCTTGCATTGTGTATATACTTACAAATGTGATTGAATATGATTTGAATTGATTTATAATGCATATTTTATATTGTTTACTAGTTGTTTAAGATCAAATTAGAGAAGAATTGTTGGAAGAATCGATGCTTGATCAAGTTGGCAAGAGAGAAAAAGACTTGCTAATCAAGAATTTTAACTAAGCTTTGGAGTATTATGAGTGTGATTGCCTTTAGAATTAAAAATAGTGTCTTAACCACTTCTTTATGTTATAAGATGACACATTTGATGTATGAAATGAATCTAAATTATAGTTGGTAAATTAAAATAAAATTGAAAGAATGATTAAAAGAAAATGAATTTAGATGATAATGTTTGATGCTAGTGTTAGCTACTAGTGTACATTGTAATTCATATGGTTCGATGCTGATTGTGGCCTTGGATATGGATGATCATATGCTGATGTGATATTGTTATGAAGCATGAAGTGAATGATATGGATGACATATATATGCTGGAAATAAAATGATAAGCGGCCTTGAATGATATTGATGAAATGCTTATATAATAAGTCTATATGACCTTGTTTGGTGGTTGTGAAACTCTTGCTTGAATTGAATGAAAATTTAAAAGACATTATAAGTTCTTGGTTGACTAGTGGTCCTTAGGTAGAAAGACATGCCTTAGAGTCTGAACTCTATTGAATTAAAGGTGGTTAGTCACCTACTGATGCTTTGAGCATCTACTGTTACAAGTTGCAAGTTGAATGGTGTAGTTAGACACCTCGATACATGTGTATCTACTGATCTTTGGTGTTTTGAGCATCTACTGTTATATGTTGGTACTTGGTACCTATTGACTTGATTATCTAGTCCACTTAATCATTCAAGGTAAAACTTAATAACTCACAATAAGACTTTATATGATCAATGAAATAGTGAAATGATACATGGTTACATGCTATATGAAATGATATGATTGATATAGGTAATGACCCTATTCGAATGATATAAAAATGCGATCAATGATATGATATGATCTGGTATTTTACATGACAACATAAATTAAACATGATATTATGGAGAAATACTTATTCGAATTGAACAAATGACATGATACTATGCTTGAATATGATATTGATATATGATTCTTGTTTTTTGGTTGTGTTATACATTGGTATATTTATTTGACATTGAATGTGAGTATGTTCATATGACTTGACGGTATGATATGAATGGAGCTAGCTAAGTCTACTTGAGCATGAGATAAGCTAGCTAGGTGTGACTTGTTTGGTGTTAAGCCTATATAGGTAAATTTATTTGCATGAATAACACACTTAAAAGATTGTATTAGTAAATTATAGAAACTAACTCACTAAGTACATAACATACTTACCACCTCTTGTTTCCTTCTTCCAAAATAACAGGTCTCTGATATCCGAGAGCTATCTATTTTTTATCCGAGAGCAATCACAAGCCAAGATTCAAGTATGATATAATTTTGCTTAGACTCCTAGATGGTGGCATAATTACATGTTAGAATGTCACATGCATTATGGTTATTTGGATATGCTAGTTTGGATTGTAATTATATAAGATATGTTTAAGTATATGATGTATTAGAATGGTTTATGATGATATAGCTTGCATATGTTAAGGTGTTATGAACTTAGGATCATATATTTATCTTGATGTTGAATTGAAAGAATCTATATGGTTGATATGTTTCATTCGATTGCCTATGTTGTTTTGTTACAATTCGAACATAATCTTTATATGAATAGGTTGATTGTTAATGAATAAGAATGTATATATGGTTAAAAGTTAAAATATGCTACGATAAGTGATTTCTTGATTGTATATGTTATGTAATATGATAGCCGAAAGTTTATGTATGAATTGATTTAAATTGGTTCTTAGATGATTGTTTTGATTTGTAAACATGTTTTAATATGAGTAGTAAGTTAGCCCAAGTTAGTAATGTTTTGTGTTTAACATGATTGAATTTATAAAGTTGATAAGTTAAAGTGGTTAACATGATATGTTTTGATACATTAAAAGAAAGTTTTTGTTAGCACACCTACATGTAATGTTATGTATGTTAGTATGGTTTTGAATCTTATATGTGTTATAAGCTGCGCAACTCAGATTGATTTCTGATTACATGTTTGATTTCTGATTACATGTGTATTTATGTTATGTGTTATGTGTTCTGTTTGAGTAACGCCCAATCGCTCCTGACCCGGACGTGGGGTGTTACAGCCAGTGTATAGGATAATAATCTAATCTTTTATTTTCTTTATTCTTAAATTAATTTAGAGTTTTTGTCTATAATATTTGGTATGAGAGGATGAAAGACATTTTAGAGGTATTACGGAAGATTTTGTTCATATAGTTGATTTTATACAAGAATTTTTTAGAATTAATTTGTTAAAAAAATATTGATAGATCTGACGATATAAATACTCAGCTATGTCTTGGTTGTGGTCTTGTTTGATGGCCTTTGGTTGTAAATATTTTTTTCGTAACATCTAATCTGTTGTTTTCTTTGGATAATGAAAACAACACTTATTCAATAACAAGATTTATATATAATTGAACCCAATAAGAAGTTTCAGTAAAAAAAGAGAGTATAAATTCATTTAAATAGACTTAAATTCAAACAATTTTGTCAGTAAAATATATATTTTTTATTAAAAGATTAAAAATATATATATGAACAAATATTATCATATAGTCATATTAAGACTATTAAAAAATAAATACACAGAATCAAAATTTAATATTATACAAGCACTCGAGCTAGACCAGACATTATTTTTTGTCTAATTATATTTAAGCTTAGAGATTAAGTATCGACCTGTGTTATAAGTAGGTCAGTTAAGAACTAACACAATAAAAACAGAAGATTATGGACTAACAATGCTCCATAGCTCATTTGATATGTTAAACTCGAAAACCCCACAAATGAAAAAGGTGAAATAATATAACACACCTCTATGAACGAGATAACCGGAAAACACCTGGAAACGACGGAGCAAACTCACAGGTTAGACCTAAGAAATTAAACCAAAGCAAGGTTGCTTTCGCCGCCAGGGGGTTTTTCGTACACCGCCAAGGTAGTCTCGAGATTCGACCTTCCCGTCTTCAAATACAAAAAAAAATTAAATTACCGAGGGAAAAATTTTGACGGATTTAAAATTCGTCACAATTTGCCGACAGAAATAAGTTTTTCCGTCACAAAATTGTGGAAGATTGTAATTTCCGACCGAATAATACTTTCCGTCAGAAATTTTATTCGCTTTGATTAAAATAATATTAATTTCATTTATGATGGAATATTTATTCCGTCGAAAATTTTATTCACTTTATAAATAAAAAAATATTGATTTAAATTGTGACGAAATACTTATTCGGTCGAAAAAAAAGTAAAAAAATAATTACTTCACATCATATTTAATCTATATCTACCCATATTAATTATCCCAACACCCTTTCAATTCTTTACCCACAATCCTCACGCCAACATCTCAATTCCTTCACTTTTCTCACCCAAAATCTCTGTTTCTTCACTTTCCCAGAAAACATTATTCTCATGGTCTCAACACTTTGCTGCAACATCATATTTCTTCACTTTCAATTCTTCACTTTGCTGCAACATTCTTCTAGCATGCATGGACCATAAATTTTAATTAAAGATTGGTGTAAGTACTTTTTAAATATTTTTTAAGAGATCAATATTTTTATTATATATTTTTATAAAATATTTTCCTTATATTTTTTTGTGTATGCAGGTTTTTAACATTTTTCTTATATTTCTTTGGATTTTGCTTGTGAGTTATGTATGCAGTGTTGTAGAAACAACAAGGTGAAAGTTTGTGTCAGTAAGTAGATCAAAAGCACTCCATTGGAAGAACAAGGCTTATCGGTTTATGTAAGTATTTTATGGGAAATAGTAACTCACTTTTTAGAATATATGGTCAATCTCAGTTATTCTCTAAAATTTGATTGTTTATAAAAAATTAGGGCAGATTAGGGCAGTAGAGATTATTGGCTAATTACTAAATATGTTTATTTTATATGTTTAGGGGCAGTAGGGATTGCGGTAACCATCTTAGATTATTTTATATGTTTATTACAGTAAAGTTAATAAGTTTAAATATGTTTAATGTTTAAATATATGATATAACTGACTACAAGTTTAATGTTTAAATATATGATTTTTATATGTTTATTATAGTAAAGTTAATATCTTTCGTATATTATAATATTAATTATTTTAACTAGCCCTGTCTTAGATTACTTAATTAGTGCAAATTGCTTCTGATTAATTAAAATTTTATTTTTGATGTTTTTTATTATATTTTTTGCAGAACTCTGAAATTTTCTACCGAATTTGTGAGTTGAGGTAAGTTAAATTTTATTTTTTAAAATATAATACTATCATTTTATTAGTATTAGCCTTTTAATTAAAAAAGTGTAAAATAGATCAAAACGTAAAAAAAATTATTTGCATGTAACATGAATTTTAGAAATAAATTTACTTTGAAAGTTTTCGGGTTTGATTTTTGAGTCTTTTAACTAGGGTTATAAGTTTTCGGGCTTGATTTTTGAGTCTTTTATTATACTTTTATTATTTGATCTTGTTACTGTATAAATGTCATTTTTCATTGGTTGGTTTGGACAGTGCACTTTCTATTATAACTTCATTTATTATCTCTTTATTTTCTAATAAAATCAACTAGTTAACTTTGAAAAAAAACATATTGGTGAAATTTGAGCCTAGCCTCAAAATCCTTCATGATTTCTAATTTGACCCAAAACTATAAGAGATCATAAAAAGACCTAAACTTTACATAAATCACAGAATGACCCTAAAATATATTATATTTTTCTAAGCTTTCAAATAATAATTTATATTATAATTACATTGTTTTTAACGTGTGGTGTGGTCCAAGGGTCTCATACCATATCTTCAAGCAATACTTGTGGTGTGGTTCAAGGGGGGCTCGTACAACTCCAAACAACTAAATTTGAGGTGTTGAGCAATGTTGGTAGTGAGAAAGTGTAGCGTGGGAGGTGAAGAATGGATACACGGTGATGGAAAATTGTATGAGAGAATGGTAAAAAAATTTGTTAAAACACGAGCCCCCCTTGGACCACACCACAAGTTAAAAACAATGTAATTATTATATAAATTATTATTTGAAAGCTTAGAAAAATATAATATATTTTAGGGTCATTTTGTAATTTATGAAAATTTAGGTCTTTTTATGATTTCTTATAGTTTTGGGTCAAATTATAAATCATGAAGGATTTTGAGGTTAGGCTCGAATTTCACCAATATGTTTTATCATTTTTTTCAAAGTTAACTAGTTGATTTTATTGGAAAATAAGGAGATAATAAATGAAGTTATAATAGAAAGTGCAGTGTCCAAACCAACCAAAGAAAAATAACATTTGTACAGTAAAAATATCAAATAATAAAAGTATCTTAATTGCATGTAACATGATTTAATAATTTCTAAGTTCTACTTCTTGTATTATCTAAAAATAAAAAATAGTAATATATATTAAGAGTAAACAAAATATTTTTCATATAATTTACGATAATAATACCATAAGTTCTGATTTAAGTATCTTAATTTAATAACACTATAAAAACAGGTTTTGATCTTCAGCATGGATCGATCTTGGATGTACAATATTGATAGACTAATAAATGGTAACATTGTGAATCCCGATTTTGAGCGACAACTGTTGGAATTCATTACATTTGCGCTAAGTAAGCCTAGATTTGCGGATCGAAAAAATATTAGGTGTCCATGTAATCGGCCTAAATGCAGAAATACAACTTTTCGAGATCCAGAAACGGTTAAAGTTCATGTGATCACTGAAGGGTTTGTTCCGTATTATTACAATTGGGTGCATCACGGAGAGCCACGTTTTTCTCTTACTGGTTACTATAACCATATGACGGGTTCTAATACTCCAGTTCCAGATTATGCATATGATCTGCATGGTAACAATCATGAATCCGATGAGGTAGATGCTGTTGGTCCTTAATTAAATGCATATATGGTAGAAGATGATCAAGCACCGATTGCTTCGACACAGATGTTGTACAACGTACTTGGTGCTTCTTCTAAACCGATATGGCCTGGTAGCAACGAGTCCAAGTTATCAATAGTTTTTGAATTAATACACTTGAAAGCACGATATCAGATTTCTAATGCATGTTACGATGACCTTTGTCAGATAATGCAGAGGTTAATGCCCGAAGATAATGTCATGCCTAAGAAAATTTATGAGACAAAGAAATTGGTTTGTGATATGAGTTTGTCGGTTCAAAAAATCAATTATTATAGAAATGGTTACATGATTTACTCGGATTGTGATTCTGAATTGAGCGAATGTAAGTTTTGCGGTCATCCTCGGTACAAGGATAATGCTGGCGAAGGATCTAGTAACAGAAACGTATACAAAAAGATGTATTACTTCCCCTTAACTCCTCGGTTGCAAAGGTTATATGCCTCAGAAGTTACTGCTAAGCATATGAGGTGGCATGCTGAGCATCAAACTGATGAAGTCGGTCTCATGTGTCATCCTTTTGACTCTCTTTCTTGAAAACATTTTGATCAGGAGCATCCAACATTTTCGTATGAGACTCGTAACGTCAGGCTTGGGTTATGCATAGATGGTTTTCAATCATTTGGTCAATCTGGGCAACAATATTCTTTGTGGCCGGTTATAGTAACACCATACAATTTGCCTCCTTCTATGTGCATGAAGGATGATTTTATGTTTTTGACAATAATTGTGCCCGGTCCCAAAAATCCAAAATATAATATAGATGTACTCCTACAACCCTTAATTGCTGAGCTGATACATTTGTGGGATGTGGAGGAGGTAACATATGATTTGTCAACCAAGCAAAATTTTCTGCTTCGTGCTTCCTTGTTATGGACTATCAATGACTTTCCTGCGTATGGCATGTTGTCGAGTTGGAGTACAGTTGGAAGAATGGCTTGTCCATATTGTATGGAGGAATCTGAAGCATTTACTCTCCAGCATGGTGGGAAACAATTTTGGTTTGATAGTCATCGTAAATTTTTACCTCATAATCATCGTTTCAGAAGGAATACTACAACTTTCAGAAAAGGTGAAAAAGTTCTAAACAATCCCCCGCCAATTAAGTCTGGAAGCGAGATACTAAATGAGATTGAGTATTGGGATTTTCTGAAAGTGACTGAGTTGGACGCTATCGAAATTAATGACCAATTAGCTCAATTATGTGGTTGGAAAAAACGTAACATATTTTAGGATCTGCCATATTGGTCTTCAAATTTGATTCATCATAACATTGATGTGATGCATGTAGAGAAAAATGTTTTTGAGAATATATTCAACACAGTAATGAATGTTGAAGGTAAGACATAGGACAATGAAAAATCTAGAGCAGACTTACAACTTTATTGTGATCGTCATGAGTTGGCAAATCAAGATAGCTTTGGTAAATATCCAAAAGCATGTTACACGCTAGACAAACAAAGGCAGAAAGTGCTATGTGATTGGGTGAAAGATTTAAAATTCTCTGATGGCTTTGCATCCAATATCGGTCGATGTGTTGATATGAAAAAGTTAAAGTTATTTGGAATGAAAAGTCATGATTGTCATGTTTTCATGCAAAGGTTAATTCCTATAGCTTTTCAAGAGCTATTACCGACAAATGTTTGAGAGGCATTGACAGAGCTGAGCCTTTTTTTCAAAGACTTAACATCAACTGTAATCAAGGAGGCATACATGAAAAGACTAGAAAAAGATATCCCAGTCATTTTGTGCGATAGTGGATTCGCATGGACGAGTGCAGGTTTTGTTACACGGTCCTTTTGCTAAGTAAGTCATTTTTTTCTTACTAACTTTATTTAATAATTCGTTATCATATAAGTATATATAATTCTAAATTAAAAAATGAATGTTGCCCTTGTACAGTGAAAAACATGAATTTCAAAAGCGTAGTTGTTATAGAAAGTCAATTGGAGTGGCTATAAAGCAACATTTTCATCCAGATGACTTCAACTGGAAAGCTGTTCCAGAAGAGACGAAACAAATTTACTTTGATGAATTCAAAGTATGTATAAAACTAGTCAATTTAATTGTGCAAATAATTATTACTACTACTATTAAAATATAATATTAGTTCACTTTATTGAATTTTGTAGAAAATATTTTGGTGGGAGCCAGATAAAGAGCCACATGTGATCAAATGTTGGAACAAGGCAGCTGCGGTCTCATACACTGAGGCATTACATCATTGGCGTTGTAATACCAAGACAAGGCCTCAATGTATGTCAGAAGAGACATGGAAATCCTACATAGATCATTGGAATTCTCTCGAGTTTAGAAAAAAAAAGTGAGCAAGCTAAATAAAATCGTCGTCGTGGTGATATTGAGGCAAAACCATTAGGCTCTCATACGGGAGGTTCTATTTTCACGATAGAGTGGAAAGAACGACTGGTATGTTTCTCGTAATATATATTTTTATATGATTAATATACTGTCAATATATTTAATTCACTTATGTAAACAAATTTGTTTTAGGAACATCGTACCGGTGAGACAGTAGGTGCATTCCCTCTTTACAAGTTTACTCATACGAGTAAGGATGACAAAGATAATGGTTGGTTCAATGAAAATCATCAGGAATTTGCTGTACGTTATTCTCAAAATTCTAATCAAAAGTTTTTCATTAATTAATGTAACTTATTTTTATTTAATTCAATAAATTGTCATTCTTATTTAATATAATAAATTATCTTTTTTTAGAACAAGTATTTGCAGACACTAGCAGCAGCCCAGGAGGTTGCAAGTGCGGATGAGTCATCTTCAGCATCAGTTGACCCAAATAAGATATTTTTAGAGCTTTCTGGTGGAGTAAGCTCAAAGGGTCGAGTGTTTGGTGTTGGGTCTGCAGCTCTCATATACTATAACACGTCTCAAGCTTCTGGTTCTTCAAAAAGATCTATACCACGAAATCCTGAGCAACAACAAGAGATTGATGCATTGAAGGAACAATTGAGGCAAGTCACAGAACGTCAAGATGCAATGATGGCTTTGCTATTGTCACAACAGCAACAACAACAACCACAACAACAAGGATACTCCCAGATGCTTTTTGAAGCAAACTCTAATGGACAAACAGGTCTTAAAACGCTATTTCAATTAAATATATATCATTATAATTATTATCAATTACAAGTTTGTTTTCAACTAATTATTTGTTTTTAGGTTTCAACCCTCCGGTGCATCTTCCTTCTCCATTTTATCCAGGGTTTAGTGGCATGCAACCTCCTATGTATCCAACCACATCGATGCCTTTGCACCCACAAATGACTTATCCACCGAGAGGTAGCACACCTTTGGGACCTTTTGTCCAACCACCCACCAGTCAAGACGTAGCTTATTATTCGATTCCTCCATCATCACAGCAATGCAATAAGAAAAATGCATCTTGAATTTTAGATGGTATTTACTTTTAGCTTTCTAATTTTACTTTAAGTTTTTGAATATTATCTGGTGTTTTCTTGAACTATGACACTTTTATACTTTTATTTGCTTATCAATGGAAAGACAACAAAGTTAGTGCGATTTTCCTCCCTTAAGATTTAGAGGAAGGTTTTTAGAGACGACTACTTTGTTTACTACAAAAAAAATTTAAAATTAACACTTTACTATAAACATAGAATATAGAGTAAACATGCTACTTGTTCTGGTTTTAGGAGTTTGAAGTATTATAGTTGATTTATGAGTAGTCACACTTACAAATTCTTTCTTTTCTTCTACTCTCACAGTAACCAAATGCTTTAATATTGGCAGCGCAAGAGAAAGAGTAAGAAAAGATTGTTGGGTCATATTTCTATATTTATATATTTCTTCCTTTTTGGTGATTATATGTAATTTTAGATTCTGATCATGTTTTTGTTATGCTTCTGTAATTTGGGTTGAACTTAAGTATTCATTTAGACGGATGAGTTGAAACAATCTTAGCTGTAACAATTGTCTTTTTTCTTCCTAATGTATGCTTTAAAGGTAGTGTTTGTTGTGTCTCTGTTGAATAGTTAGACTTTCAACTATCAAGCTACTTTCTTAGATTTGCCCACTCCTGTTTTAGTGAGATTTTTATGCTTTTAATTTATGTTTAACTTGTAAATCTTGCCTTAGGTTGATTGTATGTTAGTGCTTATGGTCAGAATGAGCTATTACTTTGTTCTTCTGAAGAACTCGTGTCGTTTGCCAATAGAGCTTGTTATTAATTATGAGTTATACAATTTTAACATGCAATTAATTGTGTAATGATTTGAAACCTGTTTGTTTCAAATTGTAGGTTGTTTAAAAGATTTAGCTCAATATTTGGTTACTTTAGTTTCTCTTTAGAGTTTAAAATATATAATCTTGAAAATATTAATTTATCTAAGTCATGAAAAATTGTTATATAATCTTATGCTCATTATTCTTGGCTTTCAATAATTTTAAATGTGTATCACGATTTGATTTTGAGATTTTTTATTGTTAATGGTTGCAATAAATGATATATATTGATATATGTATGAATTTTCTATTAAGATAAATGAATTTTCTTGCCTTGTTAGTTTTAATTTGTTAATTGATTGTTAGTTAATGGGCTACTTATGTTAATTATGAGCTGCAATTTAGTGTTTATCGATGAATTATTTTTACTTTTATTTATAGGTCGTTGAAGATTTGATTCAGAGTTCGGCTACATCAGTTTTGTCTTTATCATTAAGAATGTATATTATCTGATGTTCTCTTCAACTGTAATACTTTTATTTGCTTATCAATGAAAAGATAACAAGGTTAGTGCGCTTTTCCTCCCTTAGAATTTAGAGGGAGGTTTTTAGAGACGGCTACTTTGTTTATTACAAAAAAAAAAAAAAAAAAATTAATATCTTACTTTAAATATAGAATATACAAAAACTTAGATAATATTGGTTAAAACTACAATTTATTACTACCGATTTTACTAAAAAATTAAACAATAAACAAAGACATCATTCTTCTATTTTTTATTTGATAATTTAAAATTCTAATTTTTACTTTTGATTGTTAAAAAATGTGGAATGTGAAATGTGGTCCACTTTTTTATTTGATAATACTAGTTTTTTTTTTCTATTTTTAGTCATGACTTTTCTTATTTCAAGTGATTTCAAAAGAAAACTCGGTAATGACCAAAAATAGAATGTCGAGCATAGAAACTATTTTTAGTCATGGCTCATTATTCTAATAAACACTATTTTTATAAACATTAGTGCATCATATGAATTAATTATGTAGCGATCGTCGAGTAGTGGCTGCTTAGAAACTATGCCCGACCCTTACTATTTCTCTAACCAAATTTCATTTATTTTTTCTCAAAAGCGAAGTTTCGATTTTGTAACTCAAATATGAAAACCCTGCATAGAATTTTATGTGCATATTTAAATCTTTTATTGAAATATCTTAATAATTTCAATAGATATTATAAGTGAATATTAAAAGATGTGCATATTTGGATTTTATTTGATAATTTAAAAAATTATTTTTTAAAAATGATATTTTAAATTTGTGATAGAATATGTGAATCCATCACAATTTTGTGACGGAATATGTGAACCTGTCACAAATTTCTGAGAGATCCACGTATTCCGTCACAAATTTGTGACGGGCCCACTTTTTCCGTCACAAATTTTAGAATTTTTTTCCACCCCCGTCTCTACTTTTCTTCCACTCACACATAAAATTTTAAACCCACTCACTTTTTACCCTAATTTTTTCTCCTATTTAAACCTTTCTAAACCCATCCTTTTCTCAATTCTTTCTTTTCATTTCATCTCTTCTTGTTAACTCATTTTTTCTCATCAAAAATTCTTCTCTTAATTTCATCTTTTCTTTTATTATCATTTATCAATATTGATGTAAGTTTTAATTTTTATTCAATGTAACTTTATTTAATATTCACTTTGCCTATTATATCTCTTTCTAATTAATACTAACATCTTTTATTATATTTTATAGGTTGCTTGAAAATTTTTAAATGATAACAACTTTTTAGTATGTAAACTTTGTATTTTTCTCTTTTTTATTATTGAATATTATATTTTTCATATTTATTATATCTTGTAAACTTTATAGTATGTAAACGATGGTAATATTTTTTACTCTTTTTATCATATATTCATGTTTATTAGAAATATTGTATTGTGAAATATATGTAGTAAATTCATATTTAATATTTGCTAAGGTGAATTTTATTTTTTATTGCATGTTATGATTTTCTTTTTAAAGCATTAGCAAAATACAGTATAAACTTGTTAATATTATTATTATTATTTAATTTTTTAAATTAATGTAATAATTTGAATTATATTAATTATTAATTTTTGGTACATTAATTAAAATTTTGGAGGGAGTGTAAATTTTTTCGGGTTGAATTCTGAGAAAATTTCCCTCCTTTTTTAAAAAAATTAATATTTTATTTCCCGACGAAATAGATTAATCCATCGAAAATTAAAAAAAAATATTTTTTTAATATTTTTAATATTCCGACGGATGATGTATGTCGTCAGAAACATAAAGTATTTTTTATTTATAATTTTCCGATGGATTTAAGATTTTTCGTCAGTAATTTTCTGACGGATTTTCGTAGGTAAACTTCTGACGGATTAAGATTTTTTATTTATAATTTTCCGATGGATTTAAGATTTTTCGTCAGTAATTTTCTGACGGATTTTCGTAGGTAAACTTCTGACGGATTATCTTATTTCCTCGAAAATGTAAGTTTGGACCAGCTTTTTACTGACCCCTCTCTTCCCTAAAAAATTCCGTTAATAAATTCAATTTCTGTCACAAATTCCCTCAAAAGTTCCATCAGCAATTACAGATTTTTTTGTAGTTGAAATATGTTGTTGCTGCAGTGCTCATCTCCCGCAATTTTGCTGTACTAAGTGGTTTCTGGGCAGAACCTGGCGGAACGTCACCCTTAAATATGTCGTTACCCGAAAGCTCAGCGAATTTCTGATTATGAAGCAACCTCAATGTCACCTCCACCAGGCTACAAAATAACATCCAAGTTGAAAATTTGGTTAGATGTTCACATTTGCTTGTTGATGCAAAACTTGAGTACTTAAACGATTGCGAAAGGCAAAGTTCAGGTACACCAAGTCCTCAAACATGCAAAACTGAAGCACAGAAGTATATGATTCAATTATATCAAGCACAATACGTTCTAGCATTCTCGAAATTCAGTAAACTGTTTTCAAAGATGTTGTTTCCGCTAAGCTCCTTGCACTTTGCAACGGAGAGCTGCTTCTTCAACTTCGAATCCTGGCTTTCTCACGCTGCTTCGCGACCTCGGGAAGAGTAGTTGGCTTTTTAGGGGAAATGTTATCTTCCTCTGCAAACGAAATGTGAAAAACAAAAGAATTGAGCATATACCTGCTACATTCGTATTCCCGTTTTGTTGTTTGAAGCAGGATTGGCACTGCCTGGTTCCGACTCGTCGTTTTTTCCACCGGCAGCAAAAATACAACTATCAGTCATCTCCAAGTTAATAACAATTTAAGTAGTTACACAAATTATTACTCATTCCTACACAAATAGTAAGAATTTATGTACTTATAGAAATTCTGCCTATTTTAAAATTTCCCATAATTCTATTATTGTATTTGTTTATTTGTAATTCTTTAAAACATTTTTTATTTTATTTGAATAATGTTGTGGCATTTTATATTTCATGAAATTTAAAAAAAATTCCATAACATCATCTGACCAAATTTACTGTTTAAACATCTCTAGTTCATGAAGTAAAAGACAATCATCTTATTTTATAAAATAAAATGGCCAAAAATCTAATTTATTTTTTAAAATTCTAAGACTTTATAGTCTTTTTAATAAATTTGAGGAAATTTAATTTTTTTAAATTGAGTATAATTCAAATTTCCTCAACCATTGAGTTACCAAGGCTCCCCTAGCTCTTGTTACCGTCGCCTGTGATTCCACGTCGCCTTCTGGGCCACTCCGTGGTCTCTTCTCCTTAAAAGCTACCCATTTTCTTCCCAGATAACAGAAATGACTCTTCAATTACTACGAAGAGATTGAAACGGCCAGAGATAAAAGGACAACATGAATTCAGTTATTACCGGTAATTTCAGACCCGCGTTTTTTCCGGGTCAACTCAATGAAAACTCAGCTCAATTCTTGTTCAGAGTCAGACCCTTCACCACTGCAGCTTCCAGAAGGATTTCACCCGCGAAAATTCGCGCTTTTTCTACAATCTTTATTGAAACCAAGCCTACGGTATGCAATATCAATACCCATAAAAACGGGTTAGTGTTGATGCTAAAGTTATTTGTCTTGTTGCTCTTTATTACCATTATTACCGACTCTTTTGCAGGCACCGGTCGCGGCGGAGAAAGAGGATAGTGGCGGCGCCAGTGGCTTAGCTTGTCCCATTTGTTATGACCCATTAACGAGGATCAGTGATTCCCCTTTATACGTGTGAGTTGCTGTTGTTTAATTGTGATTATTGTACTTGAATTTCAACTTTTGGTTTGAATTTGTCTTGGATTTGGAATGGAACAGGGGAGAAACAATAGGGTCTAATTTGCAGTGTAACACTTGCAAAAAGTCTTATTTTGGTAACCAAACGCATCTTGACCTCGTTGCCTCAAGTGGGTCCAAGCAATATGATGAATCCATGCCGCTAGCCACTGAACTCTTCAGGTTGAAGTGGTGTTTTCATTCATGGTTAAATTTTGATTTACATGTGATCTTTATATTCAAGTGGAATTGGTTTTAGGTTGGACTTTAGCTCAGTTTTGTTGTTACTGGTCACCGCATGTTCTCGTGTCTAATACTAATTCGAGTTCGTTATGTAGTAGACTAGTAGACTATCTTTATATTCAAATTAAGCCTCTCCACCACCAAGTGCCAATTCAGTTTATATTGGCAATCTAACATGGTAGTACAGTTCAGGTTCTGCTTTGTTGTTACTGCATGTTTTCTTCCCCATTACTTACTTCGAGTTTGTCAAGTAGTGAGCTCTTATCGTCTGCACATGATACAGCCTGTTAAAGTAAGAAAATTTTCACATCAGTTGAAATATGGATTTACTTGTGGTCTTTTAATTTAAGTTGTTCTTTCCACCTATTTTCGATTGGTTAAAAAGGTTGGATGCTTAACAATGACAATACTGTCTTTTACATGTAGTCTTTGCTCCTGTATTTTCTGTTTCCTCATGTTCTAGCAATTAGAAATAAGTGAGCTTTAATTACACTGGCTCTAACAATATCTTTTGTCAATGAAAGGGTTTTTTGGTTTCACAATGAAGTTCTAAATCTATTGTTTCACCACTACATCATGAACCATTCTAGATGTTGTTACTTGCTTGTGCCTGCAATTGATTAGTACATGAGCTTGATGTTGTGTCGTACGTTTGTTTTGCATTTATCTTACTTTGTTGCCTGTTCGGAGTGTTTTCATAACCAGGACTCCTGTGGTATCGTTTCTCTATGAGAGAGGTTGGCGTCAAAATTTCATATTTGGTGGCTTTCCAGGTCCAGAGAAAGAGGTAAGATGAGAATTTCAATAATCTTATTCATCCAGAAGAGACTGTGAATTGGTTATTTTGGAAAATTGACCATAACTTGGTTTCTATGCAAAACATAATCTCCGAAGATCCTAAAAAGTTGAAGCCTGCTGTGTTTATCTTAACAATGTTCGGTGTGGATGTACCTAGGGATTAAAATCTGTTCATCTGTCATTTATATTAAAGGATCTCTCTTTCTAAATAACAATATTTCAAACGCTCACGAATCTAAAACATTGCTGCCTAATCATTCTACAAATTGAACAATTGAATTGGCATTAATATACATGGAATAGTTTTCTCAATCCATGTCGTTGTTGTTTCATAGTCTTTGCTAGTGATTTGTTGACAACACCGTTGGTGATGTAAAGATTTGCCTACATCCCACTATAAGGTATAGTTCGTTTTGGAGGTCGAAAGACCGTATGGTTTTATCCTTTTCTGACAATGCAGCTTTTTAGGGAAGGGGTGACCATTGCTTTATAAAGCCACAATTCAATCCCTGACTCATTGATATAGGATCATTTTATCCCGTAACTGGAGTCACTAAGTAACTACTGATTTACATTGCAGTTCGATATGGCTAAGAATTATCTAAAGCCGGTGCTAGGCGGAAACATTGTTGATGCTAGTTGTGGCAGCGGGATGTTCACCAGGCTTTTCGCCAATAGTGGATTATTTTCACAGGTTACTGCTCTGGACTACTCAGAAAACATGCTGCGGCAATGCTATGAGTTCATTGAGAAGGAGGAAAACTTCCCCAAAGAGTACAAGCTTTACCTTTAGTTTAATCTAATATCATTAAATATGTGAAAGTAATTAATTTTAAGTACTTATGAACTTATTGATATATGTTTTGGGATGTTATATCCGATTTCCTTTTTTTTTTGTTACAAAGGAAAGTGGCCTTGGTCAGAGCCGATATCTCTCGACTTCCTTTCAAGTCAAGTTCAGTTGATGCTGTGCACGCCGGTGCTGCTTTGCACTGTTGGCCTTCACCATCAACCGCCGTAAGCATTTCTTTTAAATGTGGTGATTATTTAACCATTCCTGTCTTTTTGTCCCAAATTACTGGCATACACGGGCTTACATGATAGACTGACATGGTGACACCTATGTTTCTCTGACCTTTCATTTTACTTGAAGTACTTGTGTCCGATACATATTCGAAACATGGGTGTCTGGATAATGACCCTCCAAATATTTATATAAAACTAGAAAAGTTGAACATACTTATGTAAGAGACATACCCATACCCGACATTCACACAAAAGTCCGGTTAACATAAGTTAACACTCGAAGGGGATATCTTAAGGGTTCATTTCTCAGAATGGGGTTAGCAAAGATGATAACCGATATAAGTTTTCATGACCCAAGACTCTTGCATATTTTGTTGGAAATGAGTTCTTTAGGCCAGTAGTACAGTTTGTGGGGTAAGTAATATTTGTGAAACTATCGGATGTAGCGAGCATATATGTATGTAAAAAGGTTCAAAAAGAGCAAAATTGTTTCCGGCAAAGATACTTTACAATGAATAGTAAGATGTGTTTTAACTTCAGGTTACTAAAGTATATTGTCGAACCAGCTTTCAGATATAAAAATCTGAGAAGCTGTTCTTATTTTTCCTGCTGCTAATGCTTACGTGTGGCATAAGACATTGGTCCTTGTTGCTTGAATGCTTTTAAGTTTTACATCTCATGTCTTAAGTGATCCCGTAATGTTTGGTCTAGGTTGCTGAAATAAGCCGAGTTCTTCGACCTGGCGGTGTTTTTGTTGCTACCACCTACATACTTGACGGGCCGTTTGCATTTCTGCCTTTTCTGAGAACTTTCCGGGAGGTAAACTGTTTAACCTTTGTAATCACATTGACCACTTCACTAGTTTAGTCTTGAACATTATGCACAGCCAGCACCCATATTTTGGCACTTGATTTCGTTTCCTGAATCAAATTCGTTGATATTGTTCGTAAATGGTATTGAACTCGTCGAATCCTCTTTCATTGTTCTGTGTAGAATATCATGGGAATCGCCGGAAGCCAAATCTTCCTTTCCGAACGCGAACTCGAAGATCTGTGTCGAACTTGTGGACTAGTTGGTTTTACATGCATGAGAAATGGAATGTTTGTGATGATCTCCGCTAGAAAACGCAGCAATTAAGCATCAATCTTCCCAATTTACAGGTTCTTATTGTCCTGTAATCTCAATAGTTTTACATACTCAAATTTGTATAGCCTACAGAGGGTTATTTTTTTCCTTCTTTTTTTCAAAGTTCATGTCTCTGATGGTTTGTATTGTAAGTAAACACGGGTTGTGTCATTCAGGTACAGTTAAAAGGTAATATTTGTTATCGAGATGATAACGAGTTGTATATTTATACATTTTTACATAATAATAATTGAGCGTGACTCAGTGATTCAACGCTTTTGATTCGTATGATTCCCACTTATGTTTTCCTTTTATTTGTCTTTAAAATGATAATCAAATTGATAAAAAAAAAATATAACGTCGATGACTATTTTGTAAAAAATAATTGATGATCAAAGTAAAGAAAAACAATAACATTTACTCATTTGTTGATAAAAACAGTTAACAAAAATATATCAAATACATATTTAAATTTAAATTTTAACATGTCGAATAATTTATAGAGTATTTATTTTAATTCTAAGTATTGTCTATTCCGGAAAATGCTATAAATTGGTCCGACGCAACATAAAATGCCAAATACATAAATCATGAATTTTATCTTTGTCGATAAAAGACGTGACAATTTTGAGTGGATGGTATATAAGACATTTATCTTTGTGATATGACTTTTTTGAGTGGATGGCATATAAGACATTATTCTTGTGATGCTCAGTATAAGTGGGAAACATTGGGTTTATGAAAATTGAGTTTTTTTTTCCTTTTTATTATGGTATTATAAAATATTAATTCCATAAAAATGATATTTTTTTTAAATTATTCCATAATATTTAAGAGTTTGGAGAGTCAACTTTAATTTTTTTAATTTAAAGTTTTAAACTAAAATTTGAGGGTTTAACTAAAAAGTTTAATAATTTTAAAAAAATTAATAAGAACTTTTAGAAAATTAAGAGAAGAAATTTAATTAAAAATATTTAAAAATTTAAAGTTTGATGTGAACTTTAAAAATCTTGAGGAATTAAGTTAAATTCTTTTAAAATTTTAAGGATCAAATTATAATTTTCTAAAAAAATGGGGGACATCTAGTCCTTTAAAGGAACTGCCCTTGAACCCAATAACTAATCATCTAAGTTTTGTTAATCTGTGTTAGATAGACGTTAACAATAATTTTTATAAAGTTTAGTGGAATGTAACTTTGGCTTCGAAAATCAAAATCATGATGTGGAAGATTGCTAACAATTCTGGGCCTGTTCCTCATGGTCATGTGGCAATATTTTGACAATGTCTCCTTGTGCTTTGCCCGTAGGGAAGCTAACAATGTCCTTGCTACAGATAATCTGCACTTGCAGGAACCTTTCTATTGGATTGAAATAGCTCCTATTAACACTACGTTAGCAGCGGACTTGGATATAGCTCAATTGCTTCCTGCAACATGATTTCAGTTTAGTTTATTTCTCTCGCTTAACTATTTATCTGCATTTTTTATTATATTTTTATTTGATCATTTTACCTAAATCATGCAGTTCATATTTTATTTCTAAAAATAAAGTTAATTATCTAATTAATTAGCCTTTAATTCTCATTACTTGTAATATTCTCACTTTTTCTTCTTCTTCTTTTCGAATGTAGAGAGAATAGAATTACAAAGCAAGCGCAAAGCAGAGACGAGCAAACACCGACTTTGAAAAATATGTAAAAATATTTAGCGTTACCATCCCGACCAACGCCACCACAAATAGTCAATCCCGTGCTTGAATTCCTAACTTCATCCATATTTTTTTATTAATAGAAAAGGGATACTATCGTAGGACTCCTTAAAAACTTTCTTAACCTAAATGAAGGAAAAGAATACCCGCAATAGTATTACAAAGCAAGCGAGGAATCAAAGAACAACAAACAAATCATTTACCATAATCTTCGCGCAAAAGAGTAATAACCTAATCCAGAGGAAACGTATAAATACTTGTTGCAAAACTATATCTCGACGCCAATTTCGCCAAAGCATCCGCAACCCGATTCTTCTCACGGTAAATATGTTGAAAATCAACACGTCTCTGAGTATGAACCAAGCTCCTTATCGAGCCAATCAAAGAAGAATGCAAATCCCTCCTATCATTAGTTCGCATTGCTCGAATCACATCTAAACTATCGGATTCCACAACAATGCTTCCAACATTCATCTGCAAAGCATATTTCAGACCAGGCCCGGCCAAGAGCAGGAGCACACTAAGCACCTGTTCAGGGCCCCCACTCTCTTGGGGCCTAAAAAAATAGTTGCTTTGTGCTTGGAAATTCAAAGCACCATTGATTGACCGAAAGTTTCAATTAATTTTTTATATAATACGGGCCCCACAGTTATAACAAGGGCCTCACAAATCTATTAACTAAAGCAACAATCAATGAAAATAGGAAAGAAAATAAACGTTTTTTCCTTGAAAATAGGAAAGAAACATTCAAAGAATAAAATTACAATAAGTAAAGAATAAACGGTAACTTTTTAAGATTGATCTTTAAAAATAAATTTTAAGACACTCCATTTTTATTTATTCTCTATTAATTGAATATCCAAAAACACTTAAGAGTAATTGCCTTATTCACACTCAACTTTTATTTCTTTTCAAACTTGAGTTGTCGTTGTCTTTGATATATTTACAGTGAACCAACATCTCGCTCTTTCGATTATTCGAAGAACCATGCCAGTCTCCTTCAATTCCTGAAACTTTTTGGATTGAAACCAGGTTGTGTTGCTCCTACTCTTACCTTTTTACTTACCTTTTTATTTTTTTTATTTTTTCTTACTTTTAAATTTTTTACATAAAATTTTTAATTATTTATATTTCATAAAAGAAAATACGACTCTAGATGTGAAAAACGTAAAAGGAAAAAAAGAATTGATGAATTAACTCAATCCCAAAGGAGATCACTTGATAATTTTTTTATCAAAAAATCACAAATTTTTGAAAATGAAAATGTTGTTGGTGATTCTAATATTGATAATGTTAATGATAATATTGATGACAATATGTGTATAAATGATAAAATGAAAATATGCTTGTAAATGAGAAAATGTATTTGGTGATGATGTTGGTCCTTCTAATGTTGAGTGTGTTGATGATGTTGATAATGCTAATAATGCTGATATTTTTTATGATATTACATGTTATAAATTTAATATATTCGATTCAAGAAATTGGGACGCTTTAGTTCTCAAATAATTGATATTTTAGCAATAAATGGTCCTAAAAGAGATTTATCTGTTGTGAAAGGTGTTAAAGATAAATTTAGATGACAATTTTTTGCCTCATTTTACACTAGAGTATTGCCAAATGAAGAAAAATGTGATAGAGATTGGCTTGTGTATTCAAAAGAACTTGATAAAATTTTTATTTTTGTTGTAAATTATTTAAGAAAGGGTGTGGTAAAGGTCAATTAGCAAATGAGGGTTATAGTGATTGGGCACATCTTTGTGTTAGAATTAGAGAGCATGAAACAGGTATGGAACATGTTCAGAATATGGCCACTTGGTATGATTTACGTTTA
Organism: Hibiscus trionum; assembly: GCA_030270665.1. Classification (NCBI taxonomy): domain Eukaryota; kingdom Viridiplantae; phylum Streptophyta; class Magnoliopsida; order Malvales; family Malvaceae; genus Hibiscus; species Hibiscus trionum. Next base: position 12,324,007 of record BSYR01000024.1, on the reverse strand, counting down.
AGACTTCAAAAGATTATGACTATAGACAAAGTAGCTCAAAAACAACTTGAGAAGGAAAAAGAACATTGAAAAAATGTCTTATTGCGAATTATTTCAATTGTGAAATTTCTTGGAAAGCATAATTTAACATTTCGTGGTACCAATGAGAAATTATATCAAAATAGTAATGAGAATTTCTTGGGATTAATTGAAATGTTAGCTGAGTTTGATCCTATTATCCAAGAGTATGTTTGTCGTATTACCAGTGATGAGATTCGTGTTCATTATCTTGGTCACAACATTCAAAATGAGTTAATTCTTTTGCTTTCATGTACAATTAAATCTGAAGTTGTTAAGAAAATAAAAGAGGCTAAGTATTTTTTTGTAATACTTGATTGTACTCCCGATATTAGCCATCAAGAACAAATATCTTTAATTTTAAGATATGTAGATGTTTCATCTGATTGTGTTAGAATAAATGAATCGTTTTTAAAATTTTTGAATGTGAATGACACAAGTGGGCATGGACTTTTTGATGTTTTCTTACATGAATTGAATGTTCTTGAACTAAATTTAGATAATATGGTGGACAAAGCTATGATAATGGGTCAAATATGAAAGGAAAAAATCAAGGAGAGCAAAGAAAATTTTTAGAATTGAATCCTAGAGCCTTTTACACTCCTTGTGGTGCCCATAGCCTTAATCTAATGTTGTGTGACATGGCTAACAATTCTGAAAAAGCTAGAGATTTTTTTTTGGTGTTTTACAACGTATTTACACTATATTTGCAAATTCCACAAAAAGATGGCAAATTTTAAAGAAAAATGTGAAAGAATTAACTCCTAAATCATTGTCTTCTACTCGTTGGGAAAGTCGTGTTGATAGTGTAAAAGCAATAGGATTTTAAATTTCGGATATAAGAGAAGCTTTACTTGAAGTTGTTGATAGTGATAAAGATTCTAAAATAAGAAGCGAAGCTAAATCTTTAGCTAATAACGAACTTGACGATTTTGAGTTTATAGTAGCTATTGTTATTTGGTATGATTTATTATATGTTGTTAATTTGGTTAGTAAAAAATTACAATCAAAAGATATGCTTGTTTCTGTTGCCATTAAAGATGTGAAAAAAATTAATTTTATTTTTTAAGGAGTATAGGGAGAATGGTTTTTCTAATGTTGTTGAAATTGCTAAGAAACTTGCAATTATATGGAAATTGATCTAGTTTTTCCTCAAAAATGTCACATCATAAAATTTAGATGATGAGAGTTCACAAAGTGTATATGAATCTTTTAAAATTAATTATTTTAATTGCATTATTATCAAGCAATTGTATCACTTGATAGGAGGTTTGAACAATATGAAAATATGTGATTTTTTATTTTGTTCTGATAAATTGCATTCACTAGATGATTCAAGTTTAAGGTCTTGTTGTAGTCGTTTGGAAGATTCACTTAAGAATGATGATAAATGTGATATTCATGGTTATGATTTATATATCGAGTTGAAGTTACTCCAAGAATTTTTGCAAGAAAGAAAAATTGCAGGCTCTTGATATTTTAAAATTTTTGAAACGTGTTGATTGTTTTTCCAATGCAATTATTGCATATAGGATATTATTAACTATTCTTGTGACAGTTGCAACAGCCGAAAGAAGTTTTTCAAAATTAAAGCTACTCAAATCTTACTTGCGTAGTTCTATGTCACAGGAAAGGCTTAATGGACTAGCTTTGGTGGCAATCGAGAATTGATATTTTGGATGAAGTTTCTTATGAGGATTTAATTGATGAATTCGCATCAAAGAATGCTCGGAGGACGAGTTTTCTCAAGTGACATTCTTGTAATTTAGCGGTTGCTCTTTATTGTATTAACTTTATTTAAAGTGATTTTCTAACAAAACAATAAAAATAATGTATTTAAAAAGTTAAATCGTGTTTCTATGAATAATTAATAAAATTTTAAATTAATAATTTAAATAAATAAAATATATTTTAATTCTATGGGGTCTAGTTTGAGATTTCGCTCAGGGCCCCTAAAATATCCGAGACGGCCCTGTTTCAAACCCTCATGAACCGCCCAAAATTTAGCTTCCAAACTCGAACACTTACCAATAAACTTGAAGAAGCCAGCAATCTGTAGACCAGTCGAATCTCGAATGACACCACCACATGAGGCGTTGTCATCAACGTGATCATACGGGCCATCCACATTCACTTTCCAGCGACCCGGTGCCGGTGGAATCCATTGTGCAAACTGCTATCGCACGCTCCTGGTGTGCGTTTGTTGTGCCCCACCTCCCTCAACTGCGCGTTGAAACTCATTGACCAAGCGACGACTCTTATCCAGCACTGATTCGCCCACCTCGTCACCACTATTAAACATACGCTTATTACGTGCTTTCCATTATTTCCATAAAACTGCTCCAAAAAGGATATCTCACTGAGCATCAAAAATACCAAACGATTTAGAATTCGACAAATTCAAGCAAATCCAATCAACTAAGGGAAAAGAGAAAAAGGTCGAGTGCTTATCTGGCTGAATAAGACCATGCCAAATAGATATCGCAAATGGGCAGTGGCGGAAAATGTGGTCAGCATCCTCCAAATTCACCCCACAAAAAATACAACTTGTTAAAACCGTTAAGTGACGACGAGCGCGCTCCACATTCGTTAGAATCTTTCCCTTACAAACTAGCGAAAGGAACCCGTTATGAACCTAAAAACTTTTTAATAATCCGCCAAATTGCCTCGGTGCTTTCACTATAATTCTCCACTTTCATGGCATATGTCAATTTAATCGTAAACAAAGAGGTAGCCTCCCATTCCAACCCAACTTGTCACCACCAATACCTCGACTTGATGCCTTAATAGTTGCAATGTATTCCGTTAAAAACGGAGGTAGAACATGTTGAAATTGAGTCCAATCCTATCGCCCATTTTGACGCGTCATAGCTCAAACACGGATGCCTCTCGACAATACCAGCGAGTTATCATTAATAACCATAGTTAACGATCCGATATCCTTAATCCAAGTGTCATACAAAAAATGAATAGTCTTGTCATTGCCAACTGTCCAAATTAGACTATTTCGTAAGTCCGGCCAGACAGAACTCAAGCCTCGACATAGATGGGAGCAATTTCGCCGAAATAAAAAATCTAGTACCAACTCAGTGCATTTATACTTGGCGCGAACAAAGTGGACTCAAAGCTGATCACTTTTATATATCCACAAGATTAAATGCCAACTTCATTAAAAAAGCATCATTTTATAAACTAATATCTAAATTTGAGGCCCCTTGTAATATAGGTTTACAAATGTCATTCTAATTTACCAAATGAACACTCCTACCACCATCAGAGTGACCCCAAATGAACCCGTAAATTATACATTCAATTTCCTCGCAAGTTTCAACAGGCATACATGTGGTTTGCATCGCATAATAGGGAATTGCAGATAACACTACTTTTACAAGAGTAACTCGTCCAGCAAAAGACAAGCATTTAGCCTTCCAACTTGTCAGACAATCCCTCACCTTTCTCACCAAATAAGCATACGAAGACTTGCTCACTCTCCTATGTAACATCGGAACCCCAAAATATCTCCCATGATCTGCAGCCTCATAAAATCCGAAGGCACTATTAATAGTTGTACGCAAAGTAGTTGATACATTCTTGGAATAAAAAATATTAGTCTTTTTAATATTTTAAATTATTACAAAGTAATATCTGTTTATATTTTTCAATAACCTCATTTATGTTAATTTTAATATTTTTTAAATATTTTTAAATGATTACAAAGTAATATATGTTTATATTTTTTAATTCTTTGACAACACACCTTAACAAAACTGATTAAATAGAAATTTCTTAAAACAAACATCATTTCTTCCACTATGTTAGAATACAACCACTTGTTAGGTTTAAACCTTCATATTCTATTGCATCCAGACTTTTACAAATTATAATGATATATAAATAATAATGGAAAAAATACAACTTTTTCCAAACCTTCAGATTCTGTCACTTTTTTTCATTATTCATTTCATATCTTTCGCATTTCCGTATTACTGGTAAAAAAAATACAGTTTTTAATACAAGTATATAACATGAACCTTCACTATTTTTTTTTATAAAAAAATTACCTTCGTCATCAACCGCACTTATTTTAAGTGCATATATAAACATTTTTTAAAAACTCCCAATTAGTTTTAATTACAATAAAATTGAATGTACATGAGACATAAGTTATTTTAAAAACTCCCAAGTAGTTTTCAGAAATAGGTGCTTAAAATTTTATTTTTGATTTGTTTTAAAGTCAATTGAAGTATATACTTGGACACCTATTTCAACTAAAAATAGAATTTCAAATACTTATTTTAGTCAAAAAAAACTTTAGGCACCTATTTCAACAAAAAATACTCTAGACATCTATTACAAAATAGAGACATAGTTTTGGCTCTTATTTTGTAGTTAAGCCTAATAAAAAACCAAAAAAAGTTTTTTTAAAAAATCATAATTACAATTTAAAGTATTTATACAATTATAATTACAAATAAGCAATGTAATGTTTAACTAAAAGGATAAATATCCTATACACTGGCGGTGGAAACTTAAAGTTTTCACAAGCGCCTTAGTTTTATGGTATATGGACTTAATTTAGGGTTTAGGGTTTAGGGGTTTAGGTGTAAGGGTTTAGAATTTAAGGATATTTTTTAAAATTTAAGGTTTATGGTTGTAATTTAGGGTTTATAGGTTAGGGTTTAGTTTTTAGGGTATTATGGTGAGGATTTAGGTTTTAACCTATAAACCCTAAATAAAAACCCTAAACCTTAAATTTAAACAAATATCCCTAAATTCTAAACACCTACACCTAAACCCCTAAACTCTAAACCTTAAACTAAATCACTATACCCTAAAAATAAGACGCTTGTGGAAACTTTAAGTTTTCACCGCCTATGTATTTATCCTAACTAAAATTATAAATACAATTAACGTATCCGTATAGTTATAACTTGAATTGATTATTTAAAATACAAATGAATAGACTAATAATCAAAATTTATACGAATATATATTAAAATAACTTTAAACATGAGCTCCACGTAATAAAATTTAAGAAAATTTGAACACATATTTCAGCAAAAAAAATTGAAACTTTAGGCATATATTTCATTCGGTTGTAATTTTTATAGTTTGGATAAGTTGCACTCTTTTTCCTCCAACTAAACTTGAAGAGGTTTTGTAACGAGGGTCCTATTCGCGCCGAGCTTTTAATAAAATCAATTCCTTTCAAAAAAAAAAAAAACTTGACCTCATTGGTTTTAAATCTAGACTTGGACGAAGTACACATTAAATTCACATAATCTAAAATATTAGTCGATAAAACTCAATGATAGATCCATATCAAATGGTTTGATGTAATCAAATTAGAACTTCAAAAAATTAAGGTTTGATGAGGATTTTACATTTTTAGAGGATTTAATTAAAAAAAATTGAGGATTGATATGAATTATTTATATTTAAAATAATAAAATTAGTTTTCTTAAATAATTAAAAAGTTATTTTAAAATTTTTAAATGTCCCTCTTTACACTCCGCCATTGTAAAACGAAAAAACCCGGGAGACGTGGTCAAAGAAGTGGAAAGTTAAAGGAGGGAAATGTTGATTATTCTATTTCTGGAGAAAAACCCAAACGGTCTAACATTGCAGCAAAGGCAGCCCTTAGATGACCAAATTGCGTCAGCTTCACATCTATTTTTCATCACTGCTTACGTTCTCTCTCTTTGGATCAAAAAAAAAAAAAAACTTCCATTTTAATAGATTATATATATGGGATATGATCTAGTTATACAGTGTAAAATTTTCTAAATTTTACATGTTTTTTGGATCGTTGGATGGGTGAAACGGATGAATGAGATTAACAGTAAAATATGTGAAGATTATCACTTGCGAAAAAAATTAAAGAGTTAATCTCAGTCATCCATTTCCCCAATCCAACGATCCAAAAAACGTGTAAAACTTAAATTAGATATTGTATGTGTAAAATAACTTTCCAATTTAATATGCTTCATTCATACATGGATGAAATTATGTTGAGGGTGGAGAAATTATTAGGTGAACTCGGCTCAGCATGTCATCCATGGTCCATCCAATGAAATTCATCCATCTCAGTATTACTACTCAATTACATGTAAGAAAGAGGTGAAGAATCACCTTAAAAAAAATTGAGATAAAAAATTTTCATTGGATGAGACTATATATGACGTAGTGAGCCAGACTCATCTAATAATTTTTCGTGATGGGAGGGGTAATTGTACCCAATTTTAATGGTTTAACTATATTTTTGGGCATTGATAGTTTTAAAACAATTTCAATTAAGTCATTTCACCTCCCAAAATTGCATGGTATAATTTATTTTTAGGATCTTATCAGTTTTAAAATTAGTTAAATTAAGTATTGACCCCAAAATTTTATGGTTTACTTACTTTTAAGACCTTTTAATTTTAAAATTAATGAAATTAAATTCTATCTCTTTTAATTTTTTATAGTTTAATTACTTTTTAAGATCTCGATCATTTTAAAATTAAATATCTTACCGCTCTCATGATTCAATTTAGACTCTGCTACTACATTTACAATGTCAAAAATTAAAAAATCTAATATTTTGTCTCATTAGAAAAAAAATATCTGACATAAAACAAATCAAAACAAATCTTGTAGAATGGATGGGTGTGATGTGAGTGAGAATATACGGATGGATGGAGGGGTGGGTAGAGATAAGAAAACAATCATGATTGCTAACAGCCTAACACACCAGATTATACACCGACATCAACATGGACCATTATGCTTCCAAAACAGAGAAAATGACAAAAATAGCCCCACAAAACATCACTTGTTTATATGGGGATCATGCACATTTAATTTAAGTATGTATATTTTTCGCCAATGTAGTTTAGCAAAGGTGGTAAAAGTCGGGATTTTGAGTATTTAAATACTTAGTTAAATATCACATGTAAAATTACAATTTAATTTAGTTTAAGTTTTATTTATTTTTAAATATGATGATAAATATCTACTTTTGCCACCAGGGGATGAGCAATTTAAGTTTTATTTTAGTTATTAGTTCATTTTTATTTGTAATTATGTGGGTTTATTGGTTGTAATTTTATTTGTGTATTATATTAATTACTTTAATTATAAGTACATGTATATTATTTGTAATTGTAATTATAATTTAAAAGAATTATGCACATTCCAATGAATGGGCTATAAAGGATCCAATTTACCAAACATAAAATTAATAATTATTTACTTTTAAAAACTACTAAGGCCAAACATAATTTAATTATTATTTATTTATTTTCTAAATTGAACTAAAAGAAATAAAGAAGAACAGGCAGAATATGATCACAGCAGCTAGCAAAGTCGTCTGCGGAAATAAAGCAATTGTTCTAGTCTGCAGGAGAAATCCTCAATGAATCAACTCTACCTTCAGCTCTTGATGGAAGGTTTTCAAAATCAAACCCCTTTTCATGGTGGAAACCTGATGAGAAAACTGAGTAATCCAACTTGAAATCTGTACCGTTAAGTCTTTGAGTATTATTATGATCATCATTACCATAAATCCCATCAAACGGCCTCAAATGAGCTTGATTCCCAGCGTTCAATCCACTGCCACCATGGCTGAAGCTCAACTCATCGAGGGAAGCCATTGTTGGAGCCGAAACCGAACTTCCCTGGGACAGATCAGGCCGAACCATCTGGGTTTGCAAGTTCAACAATGGAGTTGCAGCTGGCTGAACTATTGTAGCTGAGGAACGTGAAGGTCCCAAGTGACTGGACCGGATACCGAATGAACCAGGCCTTAAAAGATCGAGCCTTGGAGAAAACGATGAGGGGCTCGAAAATGGTGGTGCGGGGATTCCAGTCAATTCTTGCACCATGGCTTTGAAATTCGTGGGGTCAGTGGTGAGAACTGTAGTGGGTGGTTTCCTTGATGCCCTTGTTCGTTTCTTGGGGTTCGGTTTTGGTTGCACCGCTGATGAGCTTGGGAATGGAACTCGGTTGAGCCCTTGAGCACCCATGATGGACTGGCTCGATGAAGGTTCAAACAAAGTCGGTGGGTTAAAAAACCGTGGAACTGAGTCAAGGAGTGAGCCGAACTCGTTGTCACCACCGCCGCCGCTTGAAGATTGCATACTATTATCACTACTTTTTACCGGAATCTATGGGAAAAAGTTGCAGAGGAAACAAAGGAGTAATCTTAGCACTCGAAAAGGCGAATTATGAACACGAGACAAACAAAGAAGAAAAGGGTTTCTTCTTCTTAGGGTTTTTAGTGAAGCAAACGGAGAGAAATGAGAAGAAAGAGGAGGCTTTTTAAGAAGATTCTAGGTGTCGGAAGATGTGGGAGGTGGCGGTGGTTGGCGACGGGTCAAAATCAAACTCGGAAAGGGAGAAGTTGGCTTCTTAACGTTGGTGTGGATGTGAAAGCAAGAAAAGGATGCGAGAAAGTTGAATGAAAATTAAAGCCTATACTTTATATAGGAATTAGGAAATAATGCTAAATCGTCTGGCCGTCTGCCCCCGGCCCCGATTCCTCCCTCCATATATTGCCTCGGCCCTCGCGTCAAATAATGTGCCACATGTTTTCCATTTTTTTTCTTCAATTTCTTTTTCTTTTCTTAAGCCTAAAGGCTAAAAGTGTCCAACGAGATTTTTTTAAAATCCAAATGTCATCTTAAAATAATTATATATCGAAATAGTACCTTTCAAAATAATATTTATTAATTAGGGTAGTATTATATATATGCGATGTAATTATTGAGTTCAAAACAGTACAATAAGAGACAATATAAATATTTTTGATTAGTTAATTAATAAAACTCGTAAAAATAATATTTATAATTTCATATAGGCTTAATGGCACGTTTGATTTTTGAATTATACATAAAATACTGAACTGACTCTTAAAGTATTTTTTGGGACGTTTTGTCTCCTGAACTAAAAATTATTATTCCGTTTAACCCCTCCGTATAACGCTGTTAAAAAAATATTTTATGAGCCAATCAAAACGCGTCATGTGTCATTTTATTTTAAAAAAATAAGTTAATTTAAATAAAGGAATAAATTGCAAGTTAAGTATGTCAAACTTTTATTTTTCATTTTTGTCCTTTTTTAACTGTTCATCTTCTTTCTTTTCCACTTCTATCCTTCATTCCAACAAGAAGAAAAAGCTCAGAAATGGAGTTGTCGATGCCATTGGTAACACAGGGATGGACCGAGGGGGTGCTGGGGGCAATCGCCCCCTAAAATTTTGAAAATCATATATAATTTAGAAAAATTTTAGAATTTTTCTATGTATTTTCTATTAAAAATTTATTTTCGCCCCCCCTAAACTTGTATAGGTTCGCCCCCCCTAGAAATTTATAGGTTCGCCCCCCTAACCTAAAGTTCTGGGTCCGTCCATGGTAACACCCTTTGATTCGTATCAACAGCCTTTCTGAAGCCACTGGCTGTGAGGTTACTTTCACCCCCTCATCTCCAAGTTGTTTTCTTTTTTTCATGTTTAAGTTTGTCTTTATTTTCAGATTTTGATTACTGGATTTCAGTAATATGTCTTCTAATTTAAACTTTTTGTTTTAATTTGTGTCCTTGATCTTTGATGGCTTCGATTTGATCTTCAAATTACTGTTTTTGTTTGATTTCGAAATCTGGGTCTTTCATGTTTTCTAAGATCAATCAATATTTTTTATGGATTTGATTTCCTGAAAATGAAGGAAAGTGACTGTTTCAATTGCTTTGAATGTATTTTTTTTTTTTGTGTGTGTGTTTTTCAGATTCTGGGAAAGTGTGAGTTCCTGAATCCTGGAAGAAGCGTGAAAGATAGAGTTGCTATGAAAATTATGGAAGAGGTAATTTGTATTTTATAATTTTTTTAATTGAAATTTGAGTTATATAAATAAAATGAGAAAAATCAATATATTTAGAAATATAGTATTGTTAATCAGTTCATGGCATCACTTGTCGAGGCACAATTGAAATTAAAATTTCAAGGGAACCAAAGCAGAGAAGAGGGAAAGAAGAAGATATATAGGTTAAAAAAATGAATAAAAAAAATAAAATTTAATATACTTAACGTGTAATTTACTCCTTTCATTAAAATTAACTTTTTTTAAAAAAAAATACATATGGCGTGTTTTGGTTGGCCCGTGAAAATGTTTTTAACGGCGTTAGACAAAAGGGCAAACGAGGTAACGATTTTTAGTTCATGAGCAAAACCTCTCAAAAAAATATTTTAAAAGACAGCTTGATTTTTTATGTATATTTCAGGGGTCAAACGGACCATTAAACCTTTTCCACAAGATAAAAACAAATCACGTTATTCACTTTTTTTATTTTAGTCGATAGATGTCATTTCAATAAAAAATTATAATTTTTATATAATTATTTCTAGAGTGATATTTAGATTAAAAAAAGCCGTCCACCAATCAGACGTTCTATTCTCTGCACTTGTGATCATTTTGTTTTTCTTGAATATGGATATTATGGAATTTATCTATTTTATATTAAGATATTACAATTATATTTATAAAATTTGGAAGATGTGAATATCAACAATCCAACACGTATATATAAACATGTTATTCTTATACATGTGTCATCGTTCGAAATTTCTTTATTTTCTTTGACCGATCAACACCAGAGTTGAGTTCGGGTCTAACTTGAAGATCTGTTAATTTCTTTATACGTATATTATTTATATGTTTTAAGCATGTTCTACATAGCATGTAAAATTACCAACTCTATACGCAATTACTAAAAATATGAAAATATACTAAAAATGAAATCAGATAGAAACCAAATCATTTCAACATTATTCTTTGATATCAGTATCTTTTAGTCTCATTCATAAAATAAAATGGAAAATTAAAAAATTCCTTCTATCTTTGAAATAAAGAGCAAATGATATACAAACATTTTTTATAATATTCAAGTAAAAAAATAAAAAGTATAAGAGTTACTATATTTTAATACACAAGCTGTGTAAAAATATTTATACATCCATTCATATTTAAGTTATTATAAAATGTAAAACCCAAATCCCTAATCTTATCACCCTAAAACATAAATCTTAAAGTCTAAACTCTAAATTTTAAGTTTAACCGTAAACCTTAAATTCTACACCATACACATTAAACCTCTAAACCTTAGATCATATCTTAAATTTCTAAACTGTAAAATTTAAACGCTTTCGTAATCATTATATATCAAAATAATTTCTAAAGTATAAATACAAAATAAAGTTGCTATAACCATGTGAAAGCACAAAATCATTACTTTCACCACAAGGAATCGCTGATTGAAAATTCTCACGCATATTAACATTATTAATTTAAAATATTTCTTTTCTGTCTCAATTATATATATTAGAGAAAGTTTAAATTCGAATACTGAATATGTTTTTTTAGTTTTAGATATTACAGAACACATTATACTTTAATTGGATAATTTAAGATTTTTAAATAACACTTCAGAACTAATTTCAAACGAGCAACAAATAGAATAATTCTTTTGGGTTTAAGCCAAGATATCCATAGCTGCGGGTTTTCTCACTAAGAGGTAAACGGTTGGTCATGAAATGTCCTCTATTCCCATTGGTAGAAATCGAACTCCTGACCTCATGATTAAGGGATGAGGTGAACAACTACCCCACCATATCTCATGGTTACAAATGGAATAATTTCAGATTTGAGATTAATATTAAACATTTGTTAAAATGAAACAAAATATTAAAAAATTCATTATTTATTCATTGAATGATTAAATTACATCTGAAATATGAAGCTATATATACAACTATAATATGCTTATCTAACTAAGCTGACTAACTATCATTTACAAACTGAACATGTAATTGATCTTAACTTCTAAACAGAAAAAAGTAACTAACTAAAACTTTCAACAATCCCCCTCAAGTTGGTGGGTAAAAAAGAAATCTTTTACCCCTAACTTGAATACAAGATAATCATGTTGTTGGATTTACAAAGCCTTTTTGAATACATCTGCTAACTGCTCTGAAGAAGATACAAACTCGGTGTTGATAAGCTCTTCTTGAATCTTTTCTCTAACGAAATGGCAGTCGATCTCTATGTGTTCAGTACGCTCATGATACACAAGATTGACTGCTATTTGAAGAGTAGCTTTGCTGTCACAATATAAGTTGATTGATTGCTTTATTTCCAAACCAAGTTCTTTAGACAAACCATTCAACCATATAGGTTTGATTGTAATTACAGCCATGCTTCTATACTCGGCTTCAACAAAAGACCTTGCCATTGTATTATGTTTCTTTGATTTTCACGAAATTAATGAATTTTCAAGCTTAACACAGAAATCAGAAACAAATTTTTTTGTTACTGAACATGATGCCCAATCTAAATTACAGTAGGCTTAAAATTCACAACAACTATTTGAATCCAACAAAATTTCTTGTCATGGATTCCTCTTAATATACCTTATTATCCTCAAAGCTGAATGCATGTGAGACTTTTTAAGTTGTTGCATGAGCTGACTCAAATGATGCACATCAAAAAATATGCCTGGTTTGTTATGTGTAAGGTATATAAGTCTACCAATGAGCATTTGAAATATGCTCTTATCATGTAATAATTCATCATTCACATCATTACTACCTTTTGAACATATCTCATCATATTCTATTGAACTGAACTTAGTGTTTTGCTCAAGTGGTGCCATTGTTGGCTTAGCTCCCCTTACCCATGATTCTTCAATCACTCAAGGGCATATTTACGCTGATTAATCAAAAATCCTTGCTTTGACCTCATAATCTCAAGACTTAGAAAATATTTCAGTTTATTTAGATCTTTTGTTATGAAGTTTTGATGCAAAAGAGTTTTCAAACCTTCTATTAAATTTTTGTCATTTCTAGTAATCAAAAGATCAACTATATAAATCAACAATACAATAATTTTGTCATCTTTTTTCATTGTAAACAAGGAATAGTTATGTTTATTTTGTTTATAGCCAGCATATAAAAGAACCTTTGTTAGCTTTAAATCCTACTGCCTACATGTTTGTTTTAAGCCTTTGAGAGATTTTTACAGTCAACATACTTTATTTTTCTCTCTGACTGTAAAAATCAGGTGGAAGGTTTGTGTACACCTCTTACACCAAATCACATTGTAAAAAAATATTGAAAATATCAAGATGAAACAAAGGTCAATTATGAACAGAGGCTAAAGCAAGCAAAAGTCTAACAGTGACTAATTTCACAACAAGAGAGAAAGTTTAAACATAATCCACAACCTCTTATTGACTGTAACCTTTGGTCACAAGACGTGCCTTGAATCTTTCAATATCACCATTGGCAGTATATTTGATGCGATAAACTCATTTGCAGCCAATTAAAATTTTTCCAAGAGATAATAAAACCACTGACCATGTAACCCCCTCGTCCCGGTCTGGCCGGATGACCGGTCCGAATAGGCCACACGGGGAAAACCGAAGCGAAACCTGTTAAGGTTCTCCCTCGGTTAGCAACCCTATTTTTCTTTTCTTTCATTTTAATCTTGACTAGAGGCGTATTAAATCCTAAGTGATCACGACAGCGGAAAACATCCATAAGAGAAACACATTCGAACCACAACCACCCATTACAGTCCATTTTAAGCTTATAGGGCAGGCCGTATCGATACACCAATCAAGGGTATCGAGATGCCTTGACTTGATCAACCCAAACAGTCAACTCGAAGAAGACCGTATCGATACGCCCTTTTCAGTCAACATCTCGTGGTCAACGAGATAAACCCGTACCGATACACCCTATCACCGTATCGATACGCCAAAAACTCCCTAATTTCTCAGAATTCCAGTGACCAAAAACTGTATCGATACACCCCCGCGTATCGATACGCCCAGCCAAAACTGAGCTCTGCAGGCAAGACCATATCGATACGGCCCTTAGGCGTACCGATACGCCCTGCTCTGCAATGCTCCAATTTCAGCAAAAACTCTCAAGACTCCAACTCTAGATGCATATAGGGACTCTGTTGAGTGTATCGTAAGATCAATGTAAACCAAGAGGGGGTGAATTGGAAATTTAACGATTTTGAGTTGGAAATTGCAAATTAAAAATAATCGACAAGGAATTTAGAGTGGTTCAAGTTCCAAACGAACTCTACATCCACTACCTTAGTCTCACCAAGGATTTGCAACAATTCCACTAATTGTACTTCCCCTTTTTCTAGGACAAGGAGGCAACCCTTACAATTTCGGTTGATTTTTCTACCCAAAAATCAACTCAATCCTCACACAAATAAACAAAGAAATTTGTTGGCTAATAAGGTATCTCTCAATACAAATGATAGCCCAATGATAAGCACTCAACCCAATTGAACAAAATAAGAATGAAGAATACAATTGGGGTTTCTAGACAAAATAGGATTTTTGCACAAATGCTTGGATTTGATGGTTGGATATGTTCTTTTTGTTCAATGTATGTTGCTGGAGCTTCTTGTGGTCCTTTTTTATAGCCTCTTGATGATTTCTAACCGTTGTGGGTGTTGTGCTCAAGAATAGAGCCGTTGGGATGTTTTCTCACCACTTCCAATGCACTTCTCCAGCTATGAGTATCGGTACTCGGGAGTGGGTATCGATACCTGTCTCACAAAAAAGTAGCCGTTGTGTGCAAATAATAGGGAGGGTATCGAAACGGAACAGTCCGTATCGATACCTTTTTCTCAACTTAGCTCACTGTCAAAAGTGGTATCGATACTGGGGTTAGGGGTATCGATACTGGTTTATGACCGTTTAAAATTCTAACGGTCATATTTTTAAACCGACTTAAATAATTAAAAATTATAAAATCGGTATCGATACTGGGTGGTCCGTATCGATACTGCATTCAAAACTCTTTGAATTTTAACACAGGGGTGTATCGATACGAGGGTTTGCCGTATCGATACGTGTTCCGACAGTAGCCAACTTTGGTAAAAAGGTATCGATACTCATTGACGTTTTTCAATAGATTTGGCTTGGAACACTTAGCAAATATTTTGAGTTTGAGTTTTACAAATCAGTTTTAAAGTGTTTGTATTTCAAAACTTGTTAAGGGACTTGTAAAAACAATTTTAAGTTTTTCAAATTAATCCTTAAAGATCTAGTTATATCAAAATCAAACATAGGTTTTACAATCTCCCCCTTTTTGATATAACAAAACCAAAACTTAAAATTTTTGACATTAAAAAAAAAAACTTAAGAAGTTAACTCCCCCTTAATATAAGCTTGATAACCTTTGAGTTAATATCAAAATATTTGAAGTAGTTGTGAGCTAATTTCTTCTCCCCCTTTTTGTTAGATCAAAAAATCGTGAGACAATAAAGTGCATCAAAAAAAATCAAGAGTATAATAATAAGCAATATAATGTTATTATAGCATAAAAAGGGAAATCCAAACATAAGCAAACTTAATCCTAAGAAATCAAAGCATATGTTTTAATCCTAAAACTTAATCCTAAGAACATAAAACATAGGTGCATAAAATAGAAAATCCTAAATGATTATGAATGATATGCAAGGAGAGATGTCTAGGCATTGTCTTCATCGTCTTCATCATCGTCATCATCATCTCCCAAAGGCTCATTGTT
Source organism: Hibiscus trionum (assembly GCA_030270665.1). Lineage (NCBI taxonomy): Eukaryota > Viridiplantae > Streptophyta > Magnoliopsida > Malvales > Malvaceae > Hibiscus > Hibiscus trionum. The sequence continues at coordinate 12,308,361 of BSYR01000024.1, read as the reverse complement.
CCGCATGCTATTACGCCATTCATCATGGAAAGCGGCAATGTAAATATTCAAGGAATTTTGCCCGCTCTCGAGGGATGTAAGGCGATTCTCCATACCCGTCATCCTTGTATCAAAGGTAGTTTCCATAGAAGTAAGACGAGTATTCATGTCCGTGCGCAACCCGATAAATTGCTCATTGAGATAGGTCATGAGAGTATCCAAACTGGGTTGTGGGACTTGAGGAGCTTGAGGAGCTTGTTGTTCTAAGGCGGTGGCGGCCTCGGGTGGAAGCTCGGAAAGACGTAACCAACTTCCATTAAAATAATGAAATTTGCCCCGAGCAAGAGATCGCTCGTCAATGGAATCGGTAAGGGGAGATGCAAGATCAAACGAGCAATCAATATCCCTTTTCACAAAATAATAACTTAAGGCCGTACCGTAGATAAAAGATGTGATGAGAGTAGTTTGACGATTTTGCACATGATAGGCGATCTCATTGAACATGATTCGAGCGAGATTTGGGCGTTGTCGCTGACGGAAACAACGGATCCAAAAATCATCCAATTGACGAATGGTAGAGTATTTACCGCCGGAGGGACGAAACCACCAAGATACCATCAAATGTAGGATTCGATCGTGAGCATTGAGGACGGTCACAGAACCACCGAGAACATGCCCTAAAGCATTCCCATCATCTAAGCCTTCATCCTCTAACTTAAAAACCTCACAAATAGATTTGACATCGAGAATGATTTGCTTCCCCATTAGATAAGAGCGGATGGCAACAACTTCCCCATTACGAAAAATGCATTTAGCATTAGAATAGAAAATTAAAACCAAAAGTCGATAATAAATACCGGGAATAGATAGAAACTCCATAAATCCCCAAAGACGAAGTAGCGGAAGATATTCAAATTTGAAGCGTTCGGAGTCGAGAAAAGGGATGGATACGACCCTTTCCACACGAATCTTGTAATTCTCAAATTGGCAAAAATAGGGAAGACCCGCGGAGGTTTCAAAGGATCGGTTGTAGATTGTAGCATAATCCGGGCGGGCAACCGTTCCGGGAGTTGAAGATTCACCGGCAAGAGTAACCCTTGATCGCTTCCTCGAATGTTCTTTTGGTGCCATAATCTTGATAGGAATTTTGAAGATTGAAGAAAACTTTAGAGAGAGAGAGAGCACAAAGCTTTGCTTGATTCAAAAGTTCTTTTTGAGTTGTGGTGTGAAAAATATGAAGGAGGAAGAGTCTTTTTATAGCCAAAAACGGCTAGGGTTTATTTGGTTTTAAAGAGTTTTAATTTTGGTAAAATTTGATCTCATTAAAAGCCTATTTAATGCCATCAGCGCGATAGGGTATCGATACTCCTGAGGGGGGTATCGATACGGGGATAGAATTGTCTTTTCTCAATTCTGACCGTTGGAAGAGGGTATCGATACTCATGAGGAGGTATCGATACTCGTGAGGCGAGAAAAATTCTGGGAATTAGAATGAAGAACAAGTATCGATACCCATATGGCCGTATCGATACCGTATGCCCAGAATTACCTATTTGGTTCTAAAAATAACCAAAGACTTGAACTTAACATCTCCTAAAAGTATGCAAATGATGAATGAACAGATCTAAGCATATTTTAACAGAGACATACTCCCCCTAACTATAGGCATGGATAAGATTAGGAGTCTAAACACATAAACATGGTAATTTCACAAAATCAAGCATATTTAATCTTAAAGAGAGGTCCTAAAGGGGTCAAGATAAGCTAGCTAGACCTAACTCTCTCCTAAGGGACCAAAAGCGCTCTTTGTCTAACGGTTTTGTAAAAATGTCCGCTAGTTGACTTAAGGTGTCTACATACTCTATAACCACATCATTTTTAAGGACATGATCTCTAATAAAATGATGCCTTATCTCTATGTGTTTGGTTCTAGAGTGTTGGATGGGATTTTTAGTTAAGCATATTGCACTAGTGTTGTCACATTTTAGGGGTATGGTTCCAACGTTAATACCATAATCTAAGAGTTGTTGTTTCATCCAAAGGACTTGAGCACAACAACTTCCTAAGGATATGTACTCGGCTTCGGTGGTAGATAAAGCTACACTATTTTGTTTCTTAGAGAATCAAGATATGAGCATACTACCTAAGAATTGACAAGTTCCCGAAGTACTTTTCCTATCTATTTTGCAACCCCCATAATTCGCATCCGAATAAGCATGAAGGTTGAAGGTAGAGTCTTTAGGATACCAAAGACCTAAACAAGGAGTATCTCTAAGATACCTAAAGATCCTCTTAACGGCTATAAGGTGAGACTCTCTAGGACTAGCTTGAAACCTAGCGCACAAGCAAACACTAAACAAAATATTCGGTCTACTTGCGATAAGGTAAAGCAATGATCCAATCATAGAACGATAAAGCTTAGAGTCAACACACTTACCTCCTTCATCTTTGTCAAGCTTTGTAGATGAGCTCATAGGAGTGGCTTGAGGCTTGGTATTCTCTAAGCCAAACTTTTTAAGCATATCCTTTATGTATTTTTCTTGGTTGATGAAGGTGTCATCCTTCTTTTGCTTAATTTGGAGTCCCAAAAAGAATGAGAGCTCCCCCATCATGCTCATCTCAAATTCACCTTGCATTAACTTAGCAAACTCTTGACAATAACACTCATTAGTAGAACCAAAAATAATATCATCAACATAAATTTGGACTACTAATATGTCATTTTTATACATTTTTATAAAAAGTGTAGTGTCCACCTTACCTTTTTTAAATCCTTTTTCAATCAAGAAATTTGAAAGTCTTTCATACCAAGCTCTAGGAGCTTGTTTTAAACCATAAAGAGCTTTGGAAAGTTTGAAAACATGATTTGGAAATTTTGAGTCTTCAAAACCCGGTGGTTGTTCTACATACACTTCTTCATTTATAAACCCATTTAGAAATGCGCTTTTAACATCCATTTGAAAAAGCTTGAAATTATGATAACATGCATATGCAAGCAACATCCTAATGGCTTCCATTCTAGCTACGGGTGCATAGGTTTCATCAAAATCTATTCCCTCTTCTTGAGTGTAACCTTGTGCTACAAGTCTAGCTTTATTTCTCACAATGTTACCACTCTCATCTAGTTTGTTCCTAAAGACCCATTTAGTTCCTATTGTAGATTGATTACTAGGCCTATCAACTAATGTCCAAACATTACTTCTCTCAAATTGATTTAACTCTTCTTGCATAGCCATAATCCAAAAATCATCTTTCAATGCTTCTTTTATATTTTTAGGCTCTATGCATGAGATAAATGCAACATGATTCATTAATCTAAGAGAAGAACGAGTGGTTACCCCCTTGGATGGATCACCCAAGATTTCACCATCTTTGACATAGTTCAACTCCCTTGGATAGCTTACTTCCTTTTCCTCACTAGCCACGTCCTTCAAGGTTTCATGAGGTGGATCTTGTGTGTCTTCTTCTTTTGGTTGACTCTCATCCTCCTTTGAAGTTTGACCTCCATCAAAGGTATTTATGATTCCTATATCATCATCATCACAAGAATCCTTCCTAGGAAGGGGATTATCATCGAATACAACATGAATAGATTCTTCTACTACTAAAGTTCTTTTGTTAAATATTCGATAGGCTTTAGAGGTTAAAGAGTAACCTATAAAAATAGCTTCATCACTTTTTGCATCAAATTTACCTAAATTATCTTTTCCATTATTTAAAACAAAACATTTGCACCCAAAAGGGTAAAAATAGCTAATGTTAGGCTTTTTAGATTTTAAAATTTCATAAGGTGTTTTCTTTAAAATTGGCCTAATCGTTACTCGATTTATAACATAACAAGCTGTGTTTGTGGCTTCCGCCCAAAAATATTTTGGTAAATTATTTTCACAAAGCATAGTTCTAGCCATTTCTTGTAAAGTTCTATTTTTCCTCTCAACTATCCCATTTTATTGAGGAGTTCGAGGAGCGGAAAAATTATGGCTAATACCATTTTTATTTAAAAAATCTTCAAATCCTAAATTTTGAAACTCGGTTCCATGATCACTTCTAATATGTGAAATTTTAAGTTCAAGATCATTTTGAATTAATTTTGAAAATGTGATGAATTTTTCCAAAGCCTCATCCTTAGTACTTAAAAAGAGAACCCAAGTGAATCTAGAAAAATCATCAACTAGTACGAAAGCATATGATTTGCCACCCAAGCTCATAGTCCTAATTGGCCCAAATAAATCCATGTGGATTAGTTGTAAACATCTACTAGTAGAAATATCATTAATGGACTTAAAGGAAGATCTATGTTGTTTACCCTTTGAGCATGCATCACAAATTTTATCATTCGAAAATTTTATCTTAGGTAAATCTTTAACTAAGTTTAGAGAGACTAGTTTTTCCAAAACACTTGTGCTAGCATGTCCTAGCTTCCTATGCCACAACCATGCATCATTTTCATTTTGAGCAACTAAGCATGCATGAGATGTATGAATGTCATCTAGATGCACCATGTATATATTCCCTATGCGATGACCTATGAGCATAATATTATTAGATTTAATGTCTACGATTTTACAACCACTCTTATCAAACAAAACATTAAATCCTTTATCACATAGTTGACTTATGCTCAATAAATTGTGTTTAAGACCATCGACATGTAAAACATTTTCAATGAGAATAGTAGAGTGATTACCTATGGAGCCAATACCTTTAATGTGGCCTTTGGAGTTGTCACCAAATGTTACTACTCCTCCACTTTTTGGTTTTAGATCCATGAGTCGACTCTTGTCTCCGGTCATGTGCCTCGAGCATCCACTATCAAGGTACCATGAGTTTTGACTTTGTGCTTTGGCCTTGTAGCAATGCTCCCCCTACAAACAAAGATATTAAGCCTTGGTTTTTGGTACCCAGATCATTTTGGGTCCATGTGTGTTAGCTCCCAAAACCTTAGTTCCTTTGGGAATCCAAGGTGACATAGCAATAATATTATTAGATTTAACAAGTTCCTTAGGAACCCATACACTTCTAATTCTTTTAGCTTTATTATGTCTAGGATAGCTACCTTGTTTGTAGTAGTTAGTCTTTTTCTTAGGTTGGTGTGTTCTAGAGGATTCTCCTACTTCATGCTTGACACTACCAACATTTTTTAAAGACTTTTTGAGCTCATTTAGCTCACCCAACACCTTTTGGTGTTCACAATTACATTGAGATAAAAGATTATTAAGATCAATATTTTCATTTTGAAAAAAATTAAGTTCATCTTCTAATCCTAATACCTTTTTCTCAAATTTAGAATTAGCTTGAGTAAGTGAGTCATTTTTCTCTTTTAATTCTAGAATAATCTTTTTATTCCTAATGACCGACTCCTTGTATTTCTCAACTAATTCATCATATACCTCTTGTAACTCATCATATGCATCATTTAATTCTTCATATGAAAAATCTAAAATAGATGAGTTAGAGGTTACCAAAGAGGAATCTTCCTCAAGTTCCATGAGGCAAAGGTTAGCCACTTCTTGTTCGTCATCCTCCGATGACTCCTCATCACTCTAAGTAGCCATCTTGGCTTTGAGCTTTTTCTTCTTCTCAAAGCTCTTCTTCTTGAGTTGAGGGCACTCCGAACGTATGTGACCATATTGTTTTCATTCAAAGCACATGCTAGAGTCCTTCTCTTCTTCTTTGTTTTTGCTTTTGAAGTCTATTTTTCTTTGGATTTTTCTTCCTCGATTGGACCTCATAAGGCGTGAGAATCGTTTGACTATCATAGCCAATTCTTCAAGTTCATCCTCATCACTAGATGAACTCTCATCATGTTGTGAAGCTTTAGCCTTGAGAGCTATTCCCATCTTCTTCTTTTTCTCAACTTCAAGCTTCTCCATCCTTTTCTCTTCTTTCTTTTTCTCATCTTCCCTTCCTTGCTTCATGATCTCATGAGTAAGGAGAGAACCTACAAGCTCATCAAGCTTTAAAGTTTTCAAATTCTTTGCTTCGATGATAGCGGTTCTCTTCCCATCCCAAGATTCGGGAAGTGAATATAGTAGCTTTCGGACAAGCTTGTCTTCCGGTATGATCTCTCCATAGCCTTTTAGGCCATTTACAATTGTGGAGAAACGATCAAACATCTTTGACACTGTCTCATCGGATTCCATCTTGAAATTTTCATAACTAAGATTGAGAATTCCAATCTTAGTTTCTTTAACATCATTGGTGCCTTCATAAGTGGTTTCAAGAGTATCCCACACTTCTTTAGCACTTTCGATTGATGAGACTTTTGAGTAGATGTCCGGACTGAAGGCGCAAAATAACATGTGAAGAGCTTTATCATTTACTTGAATCTTTTTCCTCTCCTCTTCACTCATTTCCATTCTTTTCTTTAGTACCATCTTGCCTTCATTATCTTGCTTCAATGGAATATATGGCCCATCCTCAATGACATCCCATACAAGATAGTCACTTGACTTGATGAATAGACGCATTTTATTCTTCCAAAAAGAATAGTTCTCACCATTGAAGAAAGGAGGCTTTGTAGTGGATTGTGATTCGTACATGCCGGAAGCGGAGGTTGAAGCCATCTCTTGATATTTTGATGATCACACTCTTCCAAGGATCTCCTCTTGTGGTTGTTAATCCTCAAAGAGTTAAGCTCTGATACTAATTGTTGAGTGTATCGTAAGATCAATGTAAACCAAGAGGGGGGTGAATTGGAAATTTAACGATTTTGAGTTGGAAATTGCAAATTAAAAATAATCGACAAGGAATTTAGAATGGTTCAAGTTCCAAACGAACTCTACATCCACTACCTTAGTCTCACCAAGGATTTGCAACAATTCCACTAATTGTACTTCCCCTTTTTCTAGGACAAGGAGGCAACCCTTACAATTTTGGTTGATTTTTCTACCCAAAAATCAACTCAATCCTCACACAAATAAACAAAGAAATTTGTTGGCTAATAAGGTATCTCTCAATACAAATGATAGCCCAATGATAAGCACTCAACCCAATTGAACAAAATAAGAATGAAGAATACAATTGGGGTTTCTAGACAAAATAGGATTTTTGCACAAATGCTTGGATTTGATGGTTGGATATGTTCTTTTTGTTCAATGTATGTTGCTGGAGCTTCTTGTGGTCCTTTTTATAGCCTCTTGATGATTTCTAACCGTTGTGGGTGTTGTGCTCAAGAATAGAGTCGTTGGGATGTTTTCTCACCACTTCCAATGCACTTCTCCAGCTATGAGTATCGGTACTCGGGAGTGGGTATCGATACCTGTCTCACAAAAAAGTAGCCGTTGTGTGCAAATAATAAGGAGGGTATCGAAATGGCACAGTCCGTATCGATACCTTTTTCTCAACTTAGCTCACTGTCAAAACTGGTATCGATACTGGGGTTAGGGGTATCGATACTGGTTTATGACCGTTTAAAATTCTAACGGTCATATTTTTAAACCGACTTAAATAATTAAAAATTATAAAATCGGTATTGATACTGGGTGGTCCGTATCGATACTGCATTCAAAACTCTTTGAATTTTAACACAGGGGTGTATCGATACGAGGGTTTGCCGTATCGATATGTGTTCCGACAGTAGCCAACTTTGGTAAAAATGTATCGATACGCCTGGAAGGGTATCGATACTCATTGACGTTTTTCAATAGATTTGGCTTGGAACACTTAGCAAATATTTTGAGTTTGAGTTTTACAAATCAGTTTTAAAGTGTTTGTATTTCAAAACTTCTTAAGGGACTTGTAAAAACAATTTTAAGGTTTTCAAATTAATCCTTAAAGATCTAGTTATATCAAAATCAAACATAGGTTTTACAGACTCCCTAAGCCACATACAAACATTTAAGCAACATTCTACAACCAAGGGAAGCAACCAAAACCACTAGCAAGGCATCCATACAAGGCATTCAAAAAAAGGGCAAATTTAGCATATATGGTCATACATGAAAGTTCAAAAGACCAAAATGGCACAAGTTAATATATATGAGGTTTGCACTCACCAACAAGGCAACCTAAACACCTAAGAGCATGCCATCACACACAAACATTCATCAAGGCATATCATGCTTTACAAACCAAAGTCAATCCAAAACATCAACATATAAATGAGTCATACAAAGCTCATACAAACACCCTTGCCACATTGCTAAGCTACTACATAATTATGAACCGTACTTGAGCCACAAAACTTGGAAGCCCTTCTTGCCTTGCTCCGAGCTAACACCACGCTAATGATCTGCATTGTTGAAAATTGAGAGCGTAAGCTATAAGCTTAGTGAGGATGCTCTAAAATGAAAACATCAACAATGCAGGGTTCAAGCATGTAAATCCTAATCCCGCATACCACATACATTGGTAAAATGATCGAGTAGACCTAGCTAGTCTTTCAAGAGTCATAATATGGCATCTTACATCATACTAAGCTCTAACATCATATATCAACATCATGTATCAACATCATATATCGCAATCATATGAACAAGTTTAATTGGCCACTATTAGTTACCCGGATGTGCGGATTTAATCTCAACAATCACTTTACCTCGGTGGGATTACACTCATCACCGGACCTTGCATGGGCGGGATTCCACTCATCACCACATGCCCTACGGATGAGATTCCACTCATCATCCCGTAGAATATATAAAAGCTTTCGGTGAAATATTACATCACCGTACTCCTCCTTGATGACTTAACGCCATCAAGGCCACGTACGTTTTGACTCAATTTGTGTGCACACTAATCTTAATGATCGATCATTTACACCCGGTAAGTTAATTAGTGCCAATTTTCATTTACCACATCACATATGCATCAACCATATCTCATGCTCATCATATACACATATTAAGGCATACAAGTGCAAATCAACCACCTATCCCAAGAGCATAAATAGGCAAACATAAATAGCATTTAGAGGAAAAGCAAGAGCTAAATTAACAATTGAATTCACATGGAAATGGCCTACCAAGCACATTTCGACTCACACACTACACATACTCGAACCAAACTTTAAAACACGTTTAAAGTCACTCACCACCCTTCCTTATTAACCAAAGTAAGCCTCATACAAGCCCGGATTCGATCCCGATGCCTCTCCAACGCTTCCTCTTGCTTCTAGCCAAACAAAACACATTCATTACTTCACAATTCAATGCTAAAACTCAACCATCATCTCACTTCATAAGCACAAGCCAACTTCGACCAATTTCCAATCCAAACAACCACCCAAAATACCCATTTTCGTGCTCCCCAAAACCTAGCTGAAAATTCCATTTTCAAACATCCAAATGACACCCAAAAGATCCCAAATCACCCTCCTAACATACCTAAGCCATCAGCCCTTCAATTCCACCCTAAAACCCACCAAAAATCAAGTTTTTGACACCTTTAAAATTGCTTCAAAAACCCATTTCGGGTTTTCACCCAAACCCAACCATTTTAACATATGTTAAGCATTTTAAGGTGGTTAAACCAAAACCCAACATTATATTTCAAAACAACTTGAAAATCTCCATAAAAACTCAAACTTTTATCAAGCCCTAATTTTCAAAAGTTCATGGTTTTAAATTCTATGACTATGTAGAGATAGAGAATGAAAAGAAGAGTTAGGAAATGTCATTACCTTTGAAAATAGCCTTGGAAAGAAGTTGAAAATTATTGGAATAGTGATTTTAGTGTTGGGAGAGTATTTGGGGTTTTTCACGTTGGGGAAGGGAAGAGGGTAGATAAGATGACAATTTTTTTATTTTATTTAAAAGTTGTCTTGCTTTTTAAATTCTTTTGGGTCAAATTACCAGAGCGGTCCCTCCCCTTTATTTTAAATTTCAATTAACTCATGTCATGGCCCAAAAAGATTTAATTTAATTTTACCGACTCGGACCACAAACCCGACTAACTCCTAACCCCAAAACACGGGTGTTACAACTCTCTCCCTCTTAAGGAATTTCGTCCCCGAAATTACCTGACTGAAAGAGATACGGAAATTGTCTTTCCATATCCTCATTCCTCTCCCAAGTGGCCTCGTCCACACCTCGACGTTGCCACCGCACCTTTACTAACTCAATCGATCTACCCCGCAACACTTTACTGTCAGAAGCTCAGATCTCAACTGGTTCTTCCTCATAAGTCAAATCCGGATTCAATTCAATCTCCTCTACGGGCATAACATGTGATGGATCAGACCTATACTTACGGAGCACCGAAACATGGAATACATCATGTATCTTCTCAAGCTCGGATGGCAAACGCAACTGATAAGCAACCGGACCAATCCTCTTCACAATCTCATACGGTCCTATGTACCTCGGACTCAACTTCCCCTTTCGGCCAAATCTTTTTACTTTCTTCCACGAAGACACTTTTAAGAATACCTTCTCACCCACTGAGAACTCAACTTCCTTCCTCTTCAAATCAGCATAGGACTTCTGCCTATCCGAAGCAGCCTCCAAACGATCACAAATCAAATTTACCTTGTCAGTTGTCCCTTTGAGCAAATCCGGCATAGGTAAAAACTTATGTCCCACTTCGGCCCAACAAACTGGAGTTTTACACTTTCGGCCATACAAGGCCTCATACGGAGCCATCTGAATACTCGACTGAAAGCTATTATTGTAAGCAAACTCTACTAGAGGCAAGTGCTTCTCCCACGTACCCTGAAAGTCAATGATGCAACAACGCAACATATCCTCTAAGATCTGAATAACTCTCTCTGACTGACCATCTGACTGAGGATGATAAGACGTGCTGAAGTTCAAACGGGTACCTAAAGCTGTATGCAAACACTCCCAAAATCGAGAAGTAAACCGCGGATCTCTATCTGACACAATGGACTTCGGCACACCATGCAGTCTAACAATCTCACCAATGTACAAATCGGCCAACCTATCTAGAGTGTAAGTAGTATTAACTGCCAAGAAGTGAGCACACTTCGTAAAACGATCTACTATCACCCAAACTGAGTTCTTCCTCGTATGAGTCAAAGGCAAGCCTGAAACAAAATCCATGGTGTTGTTCTCCCATTTCCATTCCGGAATCCTCAATGGCTGTAAAAAACCTGAGGAAACCTGATGTTCCGCCTTCACTCTCTGACACACTAAGCACTTACTCACAAATTCGGCTACATCTCTCTTCAAGCCAACCCAAAAGTACTCATTCTTCAAATCACGGTACATCTTCGTACTTCCAGGATGCATAGCAAACGGACTACTGTGGGCTTCAGTCAAGATTGTACGTCTCAAGTCACTGTCCTCTGGCACAACTATCCTATCTTTGAAACACAAAACCCCATCAGTACTGAAACTGTAGTCTGAAAATCTACCTTCGGCTATATCTTGCACGTGAGGTGCCAAAGATCTATCTAAGAGCTGTTTCTCTCTAATCAATTGACCTAGAGTAGGTCTAACCTGAAGCTCGGCTACCAAGCTACCATCTCCGGACAAACTCAATCTAGCGAACATGGCTCTCAAATCCAAGGCTATCTTTCTACTCAATGCATCGGCCCCCACATTGGCCTTACCCGGATGATACTTAATAGTAAGATCATAGTCTTTTAGCAACTCTAACCACCTACGCTATCTGAGATTCAAATCTCACTGAGTCATAATGTATTTAAAACTCTTGTGGTCAGTGTACACTGTGCATTTCTCACCGTACAAATAGTGTCTCCAAATCTTTAGAGCAAACACAACTGCAGCTAACTCTATGTCATGGGTCGGATAGTTGCGCTCATGAGTCTTCAACTATCTTGAGGCATAAGCCACTACTCTCTTGTCTTGCATAAGAACACACCCTAGCCCTACATAAGAAGCATCACTGTAAACTACATAGTCCTTTCCGGACTCTGGCTGAATCAAGATCGGTGCCTGAGTCAAAGCTTCTTTCAATTTCCCAAAGGCTCTCTGTCTTGCATCTGTCCACTCAAACTGAACACTCTTCTGAAGTAACTGTGTCAATGAAGCGGCTAACTTAGAGAAACCCTCTACAAATCTCCTATAGTATCCGGCTAAGCCTAGGAAGCTACGTACCTCTGTTATAGACTTCGGTTGCTTCCATTCAAAAATGGCTTCTATCTTCTTCGGATCAACTCTAATCCCATCGACTGACACTACATGTCCTAAGAAGACTACCTCTCGAATCCAGAATTCAAACTTACTCAACTTCGCATACAACTGATGATCTAGCAAAGTCTTCAAAACTAGTCTCAAGTGTCGGGCATGGTCTTCTTCAGTTCGCGAATACACCAAGATGTCATCTATAAACACAACCACAAACTGATCTAGGTACTGATGGAAAATCCTATTCATCATATCCATGAAAACAGTCGGTGCGTTAGTCAGTCCAAATGGCATGACTAGGAACTCATAGTGACCATACCTAGTCCTAAAGGCCGTCTTCGGTACATCAACCTCTCTTACCTTTAGCTGGTAATAACCCGATCTCAAATCAATCTTCGAAAAGACTGGTGCTCTTCTCAACTGATCAAACAAGTCATCAATTCTAGGCAACAGATATTTATTCTTCACTGTCAACTGATTCAACTGTCTGTAATCTATACACATTCTCATGCTTCCATATTTCTTCTTCACAAACAAAACTGGTGCACCCCAAGGTGAAGAACTAGGTCGAATGAAGCCTCTATCTGTCAACTCTTGCAACTGAGTCTTCAACTCTTTCAGTTCTTTCGGTGCCATGCGATACGGAGCAATCGAAACAGGAGCTGAATCAGAATAAGTCTCAATGGAAAACTCTACCTCTCTGTCCGGTGGTAACTCATCCGGAAACACACTAGGAAAGTCACATACTGTCTGGATGTCCTGAGGTCTAACCTCACTCATGTTAGGGTTCATCACATACGCCAAGTATGCTTCACACCCCAACTCAACTAACCTCTTAGCTTCTAAAACTGAAACCACATTGGACAAGAACTTCACGTTCTCACCCACCACTACGACCACATAGTCATCTGTGAGCCTCAAAGAAATCCTCTTAGTCTCAAAATCTATCCTAGCTCTATGCTCCGTGAGCCAGTCCATACCCAGAATCACATCAAAACCATAGAAAGGTAGTTCCATCATATCCACTGGAAATACATGTCCTTGAACCATCAACGGACACCTTCTGTACATTTTTCTAACCACTACCGTGTCCCCAAAGGAACTAGTAACACTAACGCCTACCTCTAACATTTCACAAGGCAAATTCAAAGACTGTCCATGCTCACTCAATATGTAGGAATGTGTAGACCCAGAGTCAATCAAAGAAAGCAAACCCAAAGACTGTATCGAGAAGTTACATGCGATCACATCGGTGTCATGCTGATCCCCGCGCTGAGCGTAAACACTGGCATGTCCTCCGCCCTCCGGCTGAACTGCAACTACATGTGCTATATTTCTCTGGCCATCATTCCTCGGTTGGAAGTTACCTCTTTCGCGCCCGCGGCCTCTTTGAAAGTCATTGGCTCTAGCAGGAGCCTGAGCTGGTGCCTGTCCCACCTGATGTGGACAGTCACGCCTAATATGATCCCTAGCTCCGCAACTCCAACACGAGTGGAAGTTTCCCCAACACTCACCGGTGTGGTTCCTCCCGCAAGTAGCACATGTGGGCAACTTCCCACCAGCTCTCTGGCCTTGTTGGCCCCTACCGTGGTTACTGTCACCACGCCTATGATCATAGTGATGCCTGTTGTCCCGATGCCTCTTGGCATCACCTCTATCAAAGTTACTGGACCTCTTACCCGAACTAGAACTACCAGACCGCTTGGTCAAGCTCAAACTGTGCTCCAAGTCCTTAGCCCTCGAGACCACGACATCAAAATCAGTGTAGTCTGAAGCGAGAGTATACGTCTTGATCTCTTCATTCAGCCCATAACGAAAACGGTTACAACGTTCCACCTCTGTAGGAACAAGCTCAGGTGCATACTAACTCAGTCTGACAAATCGAATCTCATAGTCCGTCACGGTCATACTCCCCTGAAGCAAAGCCATAAACTCTCTCTTCCTCTCATCAAGGTATCGCGGGCCCAGATACTTCTAACGGAATGCTGACTCAAAGAACTCCCAAGTAATCTCGGTCTCATCCATACCCGAAGTGACGGTGACCCACTAGGTGTAGGCATCAGCCTGAAGCAAACACTCAACACACCCCAACTTGCGCTCTCCAGTACATCCCATCTGAGCGAGGATACAGACAGTCTTCTCAAACCACAACTCGGATCTCTCTGGAGTAGACCCTCGGAACTCTTCGGCCCCTAAACCATGAAGTCTCTCTAATAGCAAACCAGTGCCCTCACCCTGATGGTGTGCTGCTGCCTGACCCCCAGCTACTGCAGCCTGAAATGCCCCGGCTATCGCTTGAACCAACGGAGCTAAGTCTATTCCGGCCGGTCCTTGGCCACCCTGGCCTCCCTGAGGTCCCTCTCCTTCGGCCCCGGCCTCGCCTCCCGCTCCTGGTGGAGGAGGTGGTGGTGGTGGAGGTGGTTGAGGAGCTCCAACTCCAACCACAGGCTCTCCCACTTGAGCCTCAACCCTAACTACTAGCTCAACTCCTGGAGCTGCTGCCCGTGGTTCCGGTCGAACCATCCTAGGCCTCCCGCGTGGTCTCATGGTACAGATAGCAAGATAATAACTACAACAACAAACAGATAAGGATTACGTTAGCCAAAGCAAGGGTCCAATAGTGCTCAAGTACTCCCTTTACAAAAGCCTTTTTTAAATTAAGTAATAGTAGCAATGGGTACTGACTCTACACCAGACGCAACAATTCATACTTCAGAACATCATACGAACAGTCAAACATCAAGATTTCATGGCAAGGCATGCATTGAACAACACAATCACTTAACATATCAAGCTTACCTCACTTACCTGCCCGAGGTCTCGGTAACCTCAGGCTCTGATACCAACAAATGTAACCCCTTCGTCCCGGTCTGGCAGGATGACCGGTCCGAATGGGCCACACGGGGAAAACTGAAGCGAAACCCGTTAAGGTTCCCCCTCGGTTAGCAACCCTATTTTTCTTTTCTTTCATTTTAATCTTGACTAGAGGCGTATTAAATCCTAAGTGATCACGACAGCGGAAAACATCCATAAGAGAAACACATTCGAACCACAACCACCCATTACAGTCCATTTTAAGCTTATAGGGCAGGCCGTATCGATACACCAATCAAGGGTATCGATACGCCTTGACTTGATCAACCCAAACAGTCAACTCGAAGAAGACCGTATCGATACAGCCCTTGAGCGTATCGATACGCCCTCTTCAGTCAACATCTCGTGGTCAACGAGATAAACTTGTACCGATACACCCTATCACCGTATCGATACGCCAAAAACTCCCCAATTTCTCAGAATTCCAGTGACCAAAAACCGTATCGATACACCCTCGCGTATCGATACGCCCAGCCAAAACTGAGCTCTGCAGGCAAGACCGTATCGATACGGCCCTTAGGCGTACCGATACGCCCTGCTCTGCAATGCTCTAATTTCAGCAAAAACTCTCAAGACTCCAACTCTAGATGCATATAGGGACTCCCTAAGCCACATACAAACATTTAAGCAACATTCTACAACCAAGGGAAGCAACCAAAACCACTAGCAAGGCATCCATACAAGGCATTCAACAAAAGGGCAAATTTAGCATATATGGTCATACATGAAAGACCAAAATGGCACAAGTTAATACATATGAGGTTTGCACTCACCAACAAGGCAACCTAAACGCCTAAGAGCATGCCATCACACACAAACATTCATCAAGGCATATCATGCTTTACAAACTAAAGTCAATCTAAAACATCAACATATAAATGAGTCATACAAAGCTCATACAAACACCCTTGCCACATTGCTAAGCTACTACATAATTATGAACCGTACTTGAGCCACAAAACTTGGAAGCCCTTCTTGCCTTGCTCCGAGCTAACACCACGCTAATGATCTGCATTGTTGAAAATTGAGAGCGTAAGCTATAAGCTTAGTGAGGATGCTCTAAAATGAAAACATCAACAATGCAGGGTTCAAGCATGTAAATCCTAATCCCGCATACCACATACATTGGTAAAATGATCGAGTAGACCTAGCTAGTCTTTCAAGAGTCATAATATGGCATCTTACATCATACTAAGCTCTAACATCATATATCAACATCATATATCGCAATCATATGAACAAGTTTAATTGGCCACTATTAGTTACCCGGATGTGCGGATTTAATCTCAACAATCACTTTACCTCGGTGGGATTACACTCATCACCGGACCTTGCATGGGCGGGATTCCACTCATCACCACATGCCCTACGGATGGGATTCCACTCATCATCCCGTAGAATATATAAAAGCTTCCGGTGGAATATTACATCACCGTACTCCTCCTTGATGACTTAACGCCATCAAGGCCACGTACGTTTTGACTCAATTTGTGTGCACACTAATCCTAATGATAGATCATTTACACTCGGTAAGTTAATTAGTGCCAATTTTCATTTACCACATCACATATGCATCAACCATATCTCATGCTCATCATATACACATATTAAGGCATACAAGTGCAAATCAACCACCTATCCCAAGAGCATAAATAGGAAAACATAAATAGCATTTAGAGGAAAATCAAGAGCTAAATTAACATTTGAATTCACATGGAAATGGCCTACCAAGCACATTTCGACTCACACACTACACACACTCGAACCAAACTTTAAAACACATTTAAAGTCACTCACTACCCTTCCTTAGTAACCAAAGTAAGCCTCATACAAGCCCGGATTTGATCCCGATGCCTCTCCAACGCTTCCTCTTGCTTCTAGCCAAACAAAACACATTCATTACTTCACAATTCAATGCTAAAACTCAACCATCATCTCACTTCATAAGCACAAGCCAACTTCGACCAATTTCCAATCCAAACAACCACCCAAAATACCCATTTTCGTGCTCCCCCAAAACCTAGCTGAAAATTCCATTTTCAAACATCCAAATGACACCCAAAAGATCCCAAATCACCCTCCTAACATACCTAAGCCATCAGCCCTTCAATTCCACCCTAAAACCCACCAAAAATCAAGTTTTTGACACCTTTAAAATTGCTTCAAAAACCCATTTCGGGTTTTCACCCAAACCCAACCATTTTAACATATGTTATGCATTTTAATGTGGTTAAACCAAAACCCAACATTATATTTCAAAACAACTTGAAAATCTCCATAAAAACTCAAACTTTTATCAAGCCCTAATTTTCAAAAGTTCATGGTTTTAAATTCTATGACTATGTAGAGATAGAGAATGAAAAGGAGAGTTAGAAAATGCCATTACCTTTGAAAATGGCCTTGGAAAGAAGTTGGAAATTAATGGAATAGTGATTTTAGTGTTGGGAGAGTATTTGGGGGGTTTTTCACGTTGGGGAAGGGAAGAGGGTAGAGAAGATGACAATTTTTTTCTTTTATTTAAAAGTTGTCTTACTTTTTAAATTCTTTTGGGTCAAATTACCAGAGCGGTCCCTCCCCTTTATTTTAAATTTCAATTAACTCATGTCATGGCCCAAAAAGATTTAATTTAATTTTACCGACTCGGACCACAAACCCGACTAACTCCTAACCCCAAAACACGGGTATTACAGACCAAGTCTTATTTGTTTTGAGAGCAAATATTTTTTCTTTCATGGCCTGCACCCATTCTGATGATTTAATAACCTTATAGTAGGATGAAGGTTCAGAAGAACAATCAATGGGAGAAAGAAAAACATGGGAAGAAGTGGACAAATGATTATAAGAGATCTAAGTTGAAAGAGGATAATCA
Organism: Hibiscus trionum; assembly: GCA_030270665.1. Lineage (NCBI taxonomy): Eukaryota > Viridiplantae > Streptophyta > Magnoliopsida > Malvales > Malvaceae > Hibiscus > Hibiscus trionum. Next base: position 12,290,586 of record BSYR01000024.1, on the reverse strand, counting down.
GTGATAGAGTTACAGTCATAATTTTGTAACCATTGAGGATGTTTATGGACCCCAATAGACCTCTTAACAAAAATTGGAGCTACTGGAGGTATAACATGTGATGACTTCCCCAGAAAACTCATCGAGGGTAAATCTGGTGAAGGGTTTGAAGGAGCTGGTGAAGGATTTAAAAAGGCTGGTAAAGAATTTAAAGAAGCTGGTGAAGGAACAGAATCAGACGTTAAAGTTGGTGAAGGAGCAGAATCAAGATTAGAGGAAGAAAATAGATTATGAGACTGTGGTGAAAAAAATGAGTGTAAAATATCTGAATCGAGAATAAAAGGATTAGATGGAAAAAAGGACATGTGTCGGCAATAGAAAAATGAAAAGAAAAAAATTACTCATGAAAGATGACATCTCTATTAACAAAAAATTTATGAGAAATGAGGTCAAACATAACATAACCTTTTTGGGTATTGCAATACCCCATGAAAACTAAAGGTAAAGCTCTGGGAGCAAACGTATCCTTGTGCTGAGGATTGGTAGTATAACAGAGGCACCCAAAAACCTTAAGATGTGTCATATCATGAAGTTTTTTTGTACAAAATTTTAAAAGGATTTTTCCACTGTAAAACAGAAGTAGGCAATCTATTAATGATATGACAAGCAATAAGAATACAATATCTTTAAAATTTATTGGGTACTTTAGAATAAAATTTTAGAGCTCTAACAACCTTTAGAAGGTGCCTGTGCTTTCTTTCAGCCACTCCATTTTGTTGTGGAGTGTGAACACAAAAATTTCAGTGTATAATTTTAAGAGAAGAAAAAAAATCAGCACAACCAAAATTAAAAAATCTTGTGCTATTGTCACTTCTGACAATTTTAGGAGTAGAAGAGAATTAGGTGGTAATATAAAAAAAAATTGTTTAAGAAACAAAATTGTATCACTTTTAACCCTCAATAAGTAAACCCAAGTCATACGTGTATGATTTAAGTAAACCCTCAATAACAAGATCTAACCCTCAATAAGAAACATAATTATATCACTTTTAACCCTCAATAAGTAAACCATTAATAAGAAAAAATTGGTTAAGAAGTACCTATATTTATTATGAGTTGAAATCCTATAAGGTCCCCAAAGATCTAAGTGTATGCTTTCAAAAGGAGTTAAAGATTTCGTTGTGCTAACAGGAAATGGAATTCTGGTTTGTTTAACTAAAGGACAAACATAAAAAATCATGAATAATATTATGATCAAGCTTATTAGAAACGCACAATTTATTAGTGAAAGTTAAAGCATGACCCAATCGATCATGCCAAAGAGAAGTATTATTAGACATAGAAAGCAAAACATTTGAAGTAGACATTGATTGAATATTATCAACATAAGATAAAGAACAAAAACAATGCATTTTTGAAGATAAATCAGTAGCTCTTTTAGATGACTCAAAGAAGTAAAGTCCTCTAAACCTTTTATCATTCTCTTTGATCATACCAGTACAAAAATCCTCCAAGATACAAAGGTCGGGATAAAAGGAAACAACACATTATGGTCTTTAACTAATTTAGAGACGGACAACAAATTGTGAGAAAAGGATAAAACAAATAGAATATTAAAAATAACAAGATCATAGGCCAATTGATGGGAACTAATGTGGGTAACTAATTCTGACTTACCATTTGGCATATGAACAAAACGTTACGTGAAACATGAAATAAAAAATATCAAGATCATAAAAACAGATATGATATGGTCAGTTGCTCTACTATCCAAGATCCAAAAAAGGAAAAAATCACTAGCAGATAAATTACAAGCAACTGTACCCGCAAGATTCACACTGAAATCTGAAAAGGCGCTCTTATTCAGCATGAGATGAAAGTGAAGAGCCAGAATCATGTTTTTCAGGATCAGATGAATCAGAATTGATTGCCATAGCAACTTGAGAACCCTTTTTCTTATTGAACTTGAAATCTAGTGAAAAGCCTATCAAACGGAAGCAGTTGTCACGACGGTGCCCTTTGATTTTGCAATAATCATTGAAGCGCCTTTGATAATTTCCCTTAGAAACTTGCGAGAACATGATCAAAGTTTCAACTGAATTGCCAGAAAGTTATACACGGTGCGATTCTTCTTGAACGATCATAGAGTACGCATGATTGACAGTGGGAAGAGGCTTCATGATCAAGATTTACCTTCGAATGGTTGAGTAAGTTTCATCCAGGCCATCAAGAACTGAAAAAGTCTCCATTGAACGATGGGAGTGAAATTCTGTTGGGAAACTTCATAATCGCATGTGGAAAATGGAACTAGAGCATTCTACTCGTCCCACAACAACTTGAGACGATTGAAGTAAACTGAAACAAGAGATTCCCCTTGAACAAGAGTGGCAATCGAACGGTGGAAGATTTTTTTTTTTTTTTGAACCATCAATTTTGTCGAAGCGTTTTGCATTTGAAGCACATGATGCCTTCCGACAGATCTGGACTGACAGAGTTGAGAATCTACGAAAACACAATCGTATTGCACCTTTCCCATTAAGATTGCAACGCATATTCATAGCTCTCCTTTTGGCATTTCCCATCGATAAAACAAAGTTAATTCTTCGTGAGCAACGCGGTTCTCATAGATCTGCTTCAAACGCTGTAGTTTTAAAGACCGACGAGTTGGTGCGACACCAGGTGAATGTCCGGCGTGTCGAACGGATGCAAAAATAATGAGTGATTAGAACTGATCTCAGTCACCATCGCCGTAAACATAGGAGAATACACGGAAAAATTAGAGTTTTGTCCAAATGATAGGAAAAAGGTTGATCAACAAAGAAACAGACGAGCCAAAGAAATGTAAAAAGTAGCCCAACAAAAAAATAGATTTTAGAAAAGGAAACGCATAGGCTAGGGATGGCAGTGGAGGGGGACGAGTTTTTTTGCATCCCCGAACCCGCCCTGACCTATAAACTTCTAAACCTGCCCCTGCCTCATCCCGAGTAAAAATATTAATTTATCCGCTCTGCCCTGATATATCAATTCAAAAACCTGACCCGACTCAAAATTTTTAAAAAATATAATAATTTTCGTCAATGATAAATGTTAGATTTGATTGATCCATCATCATAGTCACAAAATATAGGTTTTAAGTGACCTTTAAAACTATATAAAAAATAAAATAAGATCAATTAAATTACCCACATGAAAAATACATATTTAAAAGAATAAACTAGAACCATTGATCTTCGGAATCAGATATACTAAAACTCGAACAATTCTAACAAATTTTTTTGATAAACACAAACTAAAAAATAGCTTAAAATCCATAAAAATATTTATATAGCGGTGTTTTTATAAATATAATAAAAATAAATAAATAAAAGTAAAAATATATCAGGGAGGGGCGGGGAATTTGTACCTAATACCCGAACTCGCCCCTCCCCGACTCAAAGCTTTTTAATACCCGCCTTGCTCTGCCCCGATTCCCGAAATTTGTAAAGAAAAATCTGACCGGGTAGGATCGGGGCGCACCGGGTCAGGTTAGGGCCGAGTATTTTGCCATCCCTAACCTGGGCTCAATATACCATGTTAAAATGAAACAAAATATATAGAATTTCATCATTTATTGATTAAATGATTAAATTACATCTAAAATATGAAGCTATATATACAGCTCTAATCTGCTTAACTAACTAAGCTGATTAACTATCATTTACAAACTGAATATGTAATTGATCTTAACTTCTAAACAGAAAAAATATAACTAACTAGAACTTCCAACAGCATTAAATTCTGTTTAAAATCAATTCATAATAAATAAAAAATATCGTAAATATAAAACTATAAAGGGTTTAACACTCAAAATGCATGGTAATATTTTTTGAGTAAAAAATGAATTTAAATTCTTATTTAAGGATTGAAATTTTGGTCATAACAGAATATTATTTTGCACGCATGTTTACGCAATTACGCTCCACCTTGGAGGTTTGAGAGAGAATAATTTAGTGTGAGGTAAACTATAATGCTAAAAGAATACCATTCCTTTGGTTTTTTTTTAACTTTCAATCTTTTATTTTAAGTCATAAAATTTTTTACTGATAAAAATTATTAGTCAATTAACGATAAATTGTTTAAAATGATATGACAAATTTATATAACCGTGCACGCTGACATATCAAAGTTATATAGACAATTGCGTTGACTTAACAAAATGACATATTGGTAAAAAAATAATTTATAAAATTATTTTTTCGGCTGATGTGTCATTATGTCAAGTCATTTCAAAAAATTTTGTCAGTTAACTAATAATTTTCATGCACGATGGGGCTAATTTGATCTAAAGTAACCTTAAAGATTAAAGTTCTTTTAAAAAATAAAAACTAAAATAATTATTAAATCAAACAGTAAAAGACATTTTTAACCTTATACAAAAAATATATATAATGAATATGCAAGGGTACAAGCAAAAGTTGGTTTTATATCGATGTTAGTTGTAGTTTAGATTTAGACGTATGTTTGCTGTGTGAAAAAAATTATATATGTTGCACTTTTCCTAGCTCTCGGAGGTTACTTTAGATTTATTTCAGAAATAAACAATGCAGATGTTGCTGTAGTTTCGGAAAAAGTGATATAGTCCCCCCAAAAAAGAATTTTTAGTATTTGTTGTGGTTGAAGAAAACAAATTATTAAAGTTTGTAAAAGAAATGAAATCTTTTAAACTTTTATTATTTTTTTAGTAGTTATAACATTTCAACATCATTTCCCGGACCACTTATGAAGTTTGTAATAGCTACATCAGTTGTTGATAATATCGCTTAAAATGTTGGAAGTTTTTCAACAATTATCATACCTATGAAAATAGATGTCCAAAATTTCACAACTTTTCTAGTAGCTTTCAGAAGTTTAACATCATTTGTTTGGACGCTTACAACGTTTGTCGTACCTATTATAATTGTTAACAATTTCACACAAAAATGTTGAATAATTTCAACAATTATTGTAACAATTGAAAATATTGTTGAAGTTTATTAGATGTGAAGTTTCACTTCTCCAACAGTTATGTAACACCCCCTTCTCGGCCTGGTAGAGAACCGCGTCGGAGAGCGCTACCGGAAAACATAACGGAGATCGGAGACATAAATCCAAAGTTCAAAAATCATTTCGGATTATTTTATTAATCTCTTTTAAGACTTAAGACTTAACTTATTAACAACTTACTCAAATTGGGGTCAACTTTAAACTTTTTCAAACTTAGGGAGTAAATTGTAATTTTTACAAATTAGGGTTTCTTATCTGAAATTCGTGATATTATACTGAAATTAAACTTACTAGTTATTAGCTTGTAAAATCTCATTACTAACGGAGATCGTTTACCTATCTGATTAGACGATGTAATGTTTAGTGACTATTTTGTAAAGTATTCAAATCTATTTCTTTTTGAATTATCTTACTAAAATTCTTTACATATTTAAATGAGCCTAACAACTCACAAAAATCTTAGAGTCCTTTAATCAATATTTTAGTACCAATTATGAAAATTTTATTACTAACTCAATAGTCTATATAGCTTTAAAACCTTATACAAAACATAGGCAAAATTTCACAATAGTAGGCCCATAAGATTAGTATAATTACTTTAACTACTTTGCCACCATACTAGGAGTTCATAAGGACAAAACACATTACTCTTTAATTGTAGTGACTTGCTAATCTTCCAACTAATCTCGATCTCGATCTGTTACTTTCCTTAACCTGAAATGTTATGCAATGAATGCATTAGACTTACATAGTCTAAGTGAGGTAGCCAATGACAATGAATGAACATATTATGTCATGTAGCATGCTTCCAAAAATGAACATCATGCTAATTATGCAATAACATGGCATACTTCATATTCATAACAAAACATAATATCATATCATGAGCATAACATAGCATAACGTATCAAACACATAATATATTGGTACCATTGGATACGCGGATTCCCTGTACACCATATCATGAATCATAAATGAGCCGTAGCCCTGAGCCGTAGCTCCATGTATCCCTTACACTTCCATCCTTTTATCTCCCACATATAGGCCGTAGCCCTGGACCGTAGTCCTCCCTTACATGGTGAGCTCGAATAATCCTATGGCATGCCAATTGTATCCAACGTCCATAAATACACACAAATTCACATAGTCCATGATTTTCATATCATATCATATGAAATAACAAGATGAGCCGTAGCTCCATATCATGTAGCATTTCCTAGTCATATTCGAACATATCAAAGTAATGCAAGGCACTTGTCAAATTTGCCATTCGAACATAGTTGCTCTACGTGAGCCCTTAACAAATGCAAACATAATCATAAATAATGCAACGGGAAGGCACCGAGCCTATCCCTTGACACAACTACACTCACATATCAGAACATAAAACAATGATCGAAATGACACCGCGTCACCCGAGACAAATGCATCCACACTCACATATCAGAACATAAAAAACAATGATCGGAATGACACCGCGTCACCCGAGACAAATGCATCCACACTCACATATCATAACATAAAAACAATGATCGGAATGACACCGCGTCACCCGAGACAAATGCATCCACACTCACCTCAATCCAAGCTTAGAGACATTTTCCTTATTCTCCAACTTTGTGGTTTCCTTCATTTCTACTCTTTTCTAACCAAACATTAAAGAAACATATCATTTAGTACATTAGGCAGCTTGCATTGTCCTCAAAGAAATATTTATATAAAATATTTTATAACTCAAAATCTGATTTCGTTTGTTTTAAACGAAACTAGACTGAATAACCTTTTAAACCATATAAATTATAGATTTTAATTCCTCTTATATAATTTATAATGAATTTTTAAAGTCGCTGTTGATGCAGATTTAGGGGCAAACTGTTACCCTGTTTTCATGACATTTACTTACTCAAAAATTCATATCTTTTTACTCACAACTCCAAATAAGGAGTTCTTTACTATTCTGGAAAGATTATAAACACACCATTAAAATCATGTATGGTACATATTTTTAGCATGTACCTATCAATACAGTTTATTGTTTGAAAATCGGACTTTTTCGTAGACCTATTCTGCCCACTGTTTTCAACTTGCCACTTTAGTGTATATTTAACCTACAATTCACTACCTATTTAATTTTAAGTTTTTAACCATATTTACATTCATCTTATAACATTATTTTAATAATCCAGCAACCTCAAAAATAGGGCATGTAAGTCCTCAATTTATCAATTTCCACAAAACAGTCCCCTTTTATTCTTTAATAATCCTATATGTGATCTAAATGGGTTTAACCTACCAATTGAGACTTAATTCAAGCTTGGTCATTTAATTTCATTCATTTAATGAATACCCTATTTTAATCATAAATTTTCAGAATTTATTAACACCATTTTGACCTCTAAACATTTCGAATTTCACAATTTAGCCCAGCAGATTCCAATTTCATTCAGTTTTAGTCCAGTAACTTCTAATAGCAATTCAGAGACCTATACTTAACATTTTCGTGAAATTCTTATCTCTATCTCATGTAAAATTTTGTCCTCTACAACTTTGTAGAAGAACACGTTTTCCAGAAATGACTCTAACATGTTCAATTTTCCAGATTTCTACAGGGTATCATACAAGTACGAATATGGGCAGATTCATACTTAAGTTCATGTTCATGCTTTAATATATACGCTAACATCAAATTAAAGGTAGTTGAGACTCTAATCTCAACTCTAATTTGTTTCACTCACCTCGATATTAAGGTTCCCTTATAACGTCACCTTTTCCCTTGGTTGGCGGTTGTTCTTTCACGACTTCTCGAACCCGACGTCGGCAGAGATTCGATATTATTATATCGAATTTATCGAATCGATTGTCACCAATCGAACACTGGACCTATATAATATATATTTTTCCTCTTTTCACTCGGTAAGCTTTGGAATTCCATTCTCAAATTGCCGTGAAAGGCTACTACTCCTTGTCCTTATTTATACTTGAATGGTTGGCTTCAAATGGCCTTATCCCTCCCTTGGCCGAGCATACGTGGATTGCATTAGGCAATTCATATTATCCCTTTTATTTATACTAATATGGCTGGCACCCCCACCCTTTTTTAATTCATTTCTATTAATAGTGGTATATCCACTAAAGGCATTATTTTGCCACCTTTCATTGTTTGCCACCAAATCCTTATCCCTTCTTTCACGTGGGCATTTGCCCTTAAATTGGGCCATGTTTGTGGCAATTATTGCCACCATTTCTTGCCTTCTTATCACATATAGTGGCAATAGCCACATTATTTTATTTTATTAACCTAGTGGCCTATTTGTGTGGACTCAAATTGACAATTTGAATTAGTGGATTGCCTAGTGCAATCCTTTGCACGGCAATCCACCATTTTATGTCTCTTTTTTTATAATAATAATAATAATAATAATAATAAACTATCATAAATTACCCCGAATACTATTTATTGATTCAGATAAGATCGAATAAATTATTCAATCGATAAAAATATTCGGTCACTGGAACCTAATTCCGACTAGACCGATTTTTGGGATGTGACAACTCTCTCCCCCTTTAAAGAAAATTCGTCCTCGAATTTTCACTTTAGGCAAAAAGATGAGGATACTGTTTCTGCATAGTTTCTTCTGACTCCTACAAAATACATCGTAATACGTTCCCACTTCCACTGTGAAAGCTCCATGGGTTGCGAGAGACCAACAGACACTTTGTACTGGGCTTAACTCGTTGACAGGTCAAATACTTAGCTACAAAGAAATCTTTCTTGCTTCCGCTTATTTGGTTTCTTGACTGAATTCGACATCATTTAGAAATGAGGATACTTTTAGGAAAAAAATGCTTCCACAAATGTAACACCCCCTTCCCGGCCTGGTAGAGAATCGCGTCGGAGAGCGCTACCGGAAAATAATACGGAGATCGGAGACATAAATCAAAAGTTCAAAAAAAAAATCATTTCGGATTATTTTGTACTGGGCTTAACTCGTTGACAGGTCAAATACTTAGCTACAAAGAAATCTTTCTTGTTTCCTCTTATTTGGTTTCTTAACTGAATTCGACATCATTTAGAAATGAGGATACTTTTAGGAAAAAAAATGCTTATTTCACACTCTTAAAACAGAGATGGGTTTTGGTCTTACTATTGCTGAGGATATCTATCTATATATAGAATGAAAATTTTGTCTTTTTCTCACCTTTTTAAGAACCAATCACAAATTCTCTTAAGGCTTTGCAAAGCTTATCCTTTCACATCTTCGTATTCACCTGACACTTGCACTTTCTAATAGCTTTCAACATCTTAGGTGTCCAACACATAGGGTGAGTCATCATCCTCTAATTTCAATCTATTCTTCTTGTTATTTCTTATTCAAAATTTGGTACCTGTATCGATACACTCTGACCAGTATCGATACGGTTAAGCACAAATCTAAAATTCAGTTAAAAGCTGTTAAACTGTTCTGATACTCTCATGCTTGTTTCAGTACGTTTTTATGGGTCGTTTCGATACGTATCCTTTCCTGTATCGATACGCCTAGCCCAGAGTTCATTCTTTCTATTCTATAGATAGGTCTCTAATTAGGCTTACTTAAACAGGATTTCTTATCAACATACATAGACATAAAGATTAAAATTCTTACCCGGAATAGTGTCGAGATCATCTTCTGAGTCTTTCCCTGAATGTGAAACATTTGTGCAGAAGCTTTTGATTCAGGTTCACTTGTTACTTTCACAGTGGAAGTGGGAACGTATTACGATGTATTTTGTAGGAGTCAGAAGAAACTATGCAGAAACAGTATCCTCATCTTTTTGCCTAAAGTAAAAATTCGAGGACGAATTTTCTTTAAAGGGGGAGAGAGTTGTCACATCCCAAAAACCGGTCTAGTCGGAATTAGGTTTCGGTGACCGAATATTTTTATCGATTGAATAATTTATTCGATCTTATCTGAATCAATAAATATTATTCGGGGTAATTTATGATAGTTTATTATTATTATTATTATTATTATAAAAAAAGAGACATAAAATGGTGGATTGCCGTGCAAAGGATTGCACTAGGCATTCCACTAATTCAAATTGTCAATTTGAGTCCACACAAATAGGCCACTAGGCTAATAAAATAAAATAATGTGGCTATTGCCACTATATGTGAAGGCAATAATTGCCACAAACGTGGCCCAATTAAAGGGCAAATGCCCACGTGAAAGAAAGGAAAAGGAATTGGTGGCAAACATTTAAATGTGGCAAAAAAAATGCCTTTAGTGGATATACCACTATTATTGGAAATGCATTAAAAAAAAGATGGGGTGCCAGCCATATTAGTATAAATAGGGGGTTTTTACGCAAGGAACATAACAAGTGAGAAGCAAAGAAATAAGGAGGAAAATTAGGAGAGAAATAATATGATACAATGTTAGATTGGTGGTCCGATATTTTCGATATAGTAATATCGAATCTCTGCCGACGTCGGGTACACGAGGTCGATTCGGAACAACCGTCAAGCCCAAGAAATAAAAATAAAGTATCGGTCTGTCAAGGTGAGTGAAACAAATTAGAGTTGAGATTAGAGTCTCAACTACCTTTAATTTGATATTATCATATATATTAAAGCATGAACATGAACTTAAGTATGAATCTGCCCAGATTCGTACTTGTATGATACCCTGTAGAAATCTGGAAAATTGAGCATGTTAGAGTCATTTCTGGAAAACGTGTTCTTCTACAAAGTTGTAGAGGACAAAATTTTACATGGAATAGAGGTATGATTTACTCAAAAATGTTAAGTATAGGTCTTTGAATTGTTGTTAGAAGTTACTGGACTGAAACTGAATGAATTTGGAATCTGCTGGGCTAAATTGTGAAATTCGAAATATTTAAGGGTCAAAATGGTGTTAATAAATTCTGAAAATTTATGATTAGAACAGGGGATTCATGAAATGAATGAAATTAAATGGCCGAGCTTGAATTAAGTCTCAATTAGTAGGTTAAACCCATTTAGATCACATATAAAATTATTAAAGAATAAAAGGGGACTGTTTTGTGGAAATTGATAAATTGAGGACTTACATGCCCTATTTTTGAGGTTGCTGGATTATCAAAATAATTTTATAAGATGAATGTAAATGTGGTTAAAAACTTAAAATTAAATAGGTAGTGAATTGTAGGTTAAATATACACTAAAGTGGCAAGTTGAAAACAGTGGGTAGAATAGGTCTACGAAAAAGCCCGGTTTTCAAACAATAAACTGTATTGATAGGTACATGCTAAAAATATGTACCATACATGATTTTAATGGTGTGTTTATAAGCTTTCTAGAATGGTAAAGAACTTCTTTTTTGGAGTTTTGAGTAAAAAGATATGAATTTTTGAGTAAGTAAATGTCATGAAAACAGGGTAACAGTTTGCCCCTAAATCTGCATCAACAGCGACTTTAGAAATTCATTATAAATTATATAAGAGGAATTAAAAGCTATAATTTATATGGTTTAAAAGGTTATTCAGTCTAGTTTCGTTTAAAACAAACGAAATCAGATTTGGAGTTATAGAACATTTTATATAAATATTTCTTTAAGAACAATGCAAGCTGCCTAATGTACTAAATGATATGTTTCTTTAATGTTTATGAAGGAAACCACAAAGTTGGAGAATAAGGAAAATGTCTCTAAGCTTGGATTGAGGTGAGTGTGGATGCATTTGTCTTAGGTGACGCGGTGTCATTCCGATCATTGTTTTATGTTCTGATATGTGAATGTAGTCGTATCAAAGGATAGGCTCGGTGCCTTCCCGTTGCATTATTTATGATTATGTTTGCATTTGTTAAGGGCTCACGTAGAGCAACTATGTTCGAATGGAAAATTTGACAAGTGCCTTGCATTACTTTGATATGTTCGAATATCACTATGAAATGCTACATGACATGGAGCTACGGCTCATCTTGTTATTTCATATGATATGATATGAAAATCATGGACTATGTGAATTTGTGTGTATTTATGGACGTTGGATACAATTGGCATGCCATATGATTATTCGAGCTCACCATGTAAGGGAGGACTACGGTCCAGGGCTACGGCCTATATGTGGGAGATAAAAGGATGGAAGTGTAAGGGATATATGGAGCTACGGCTCAGGGCTACGGCTCATTACTGATTCATGATATGGTGTACAGGGAATCCGCGTATCTAATGGTACCAATATATTATGTGTTTGATACGTTATGCTATGTTATGCTCATGATATGATATTATGCTTTGTTATGAATATGAAGTATGTCATGTTATTGCATAATTAACATGATGTTCATTTTTGGAAGCATGCTACATGACATAATATGTTCATTCATTGTCATTGGCTACCTCACTTAGACTATGTAAGTCTAATGCATTCATTGCATAACATTTCAGGTTAAGGAAAGCAACAGATCGAGATCGGGATTAGTTGGAAGATTAGCAAGTCACTACAATTAAAGTGTAATGTGTTTGTCCTTATGAACTCCTAGTATGGTGGCAAAGTAGTTAAAGTAATTATACTAATCTTGTGGGCCTACTATTGTGAAATTTTACCTATGTTTTGTATAAGGTGTTAAAGCTATATTAACTATTGAGTTACATTATAAAATTGACATAATTGGTACTAAAATATTGATTAAAGGACTCTAAGATTTTTGTGAGTTGTTAGGCTCATTTAAATATGTAAAGAATTTTAGTAAGATAATTCAAAAAGAAATAGATTTGAATACTTTACAAAATAGTCACTAAACATTACATCGTCTAATCAGATAGGTAAATGACCTCCGTTAGTAATGAAATTTTATAGGCTAATAACTAGTAAGTTTAATTTCAGTATAATATCACGAATTTCAGATAAGAAACCCTAATTTGTATAAATTACAATTTACTCCCTAAGTTTGAAAAAGTTTAAAATTGACCCCAATTTGAGTAAGTTGTTAATAAGTTAAGTGTTAAGTCTTAAAAGAGATTAATAAAATAATCCGAAATGATTTTTGAACTTTGGATTTATGTCTCCGATCTCCGTTATGTTTTCCGGTAGCGCTCTCCGACGCGGTTCTCTACCGAAAAACAATACGGAGATCGGAGACATAAATCCAAAGTTCAAAAATCATTTCGGATTATTTTATTAATCTCTTTTAAGACTTAAGACTTAACTTATTAACAACTTACTCAAATTGGGGTCAACTTTAAACTTTTTCAAACTTAGGGACTAAATTGTAATTTTTACAAATTAGGGGTCCTTATCTGAAATTCGTGATATTATACTGAAATTAAACTTACTAGTTATTAGCTTGTAAAATCTCATTACTAACGGAGATCATTTACCTATCTGATTAGACGATGTAATGTTTAGTGACTATTTTGTAAAGTATTCAAATCTATTTCTTTTTGAATTATCTTACTAAAATTCTTTACATATTTAAATGAGCCTAACAACTCACAAAAATCTTAGAGTCCTTTAATCAATATTTTAGTACCAATTATGTCAATTTTATTACTAACTCAATAGTCTATATAGCTTTAAAACCTTATACAAAACATAGGCAAAATTTCACAATAGTAGGCCCATAAGATTAGTATAATTACTTTAACTACTTTGCCACCATACTAGGAGTTCATAAGGACAAAACACATTACTCTTTAATTGTAGTGACTTGCCAATCTTCCAACTAATCTCGATCTCGATCTGTTACTTTCCTTAACCTGAAATGTTATGCAATGAATGCATTAGACTTACAGAGTCTAAGTGAGGTAGCCAATGACAATGAATGAACATATTATGTCATGTAGCATTCTTCCAAAAATGAACATCATGCTAATTATGCAATAACATGACATACTTCATATTCATAACAAAACATAATATCATATCATGAGCATAACATAGCATAACGTATCAAACACATAATATATTGGTACCATTGGATACGCGGATTTCCTGTACACCATATCATGAATCATAAATGAGCCGTAGCCCTGAGCCGTAGCTCCATGTATCCCTTACGCTTCCATCCTTTTATCTCCCACATATAGGCCGTAGCCCTGGACCGTAGTCCTCCCTTACATGGTGAGCTCGAATAATCTTATGGCATGCCAATTGTATCCAACGTCCATAAATACACACAAATTCACATAGTCCATGATTTTCATATCATATCATATGAAATAACAAGATGAGCCGTAGCTCCATATCATGTAGCATTTCCTAGTCATATTCGAACATATCAAAGTAATGCAAGGCACTTGTTAAATTTGCCATTCGAACATAGTTGCTCTACGTGAGCCCTTAACAAATGCAAACATAATCATAAATAATGCAACGGGAAGGCACCGAGCCTATCCCTTGACACAACTACACTCACATATCAGAACATAAAACAATGATCGGAATGACACCGCGTCACCCGAGACAAATGCATCCACACTCACATATCAGAACATAAAAAACAATGATCGGAATGACACCGCGTCACCCGAGACAAATGCATCCACACTCACATATCATAACATAAAAACAATGATCGGAATGACACCGCGTCACCCGAGACAAATGCATCCACACTCACCTCAATCCAAGCTTAGAGACATTTTCCTTATTCTCCAACTTTGTGGTTTCCTTCATTTCTACTCTTTTCTAACCAAACATTAAAGAAACATATCATTTAGTACATTAGGCAGCTTGCATTGTCCTCAAAGAAATATTTATATAAAATATTTTATAACTCAAAATCTGATTTCGTTTGTTTTAAACAAAACTAGACTGAATAACCTTTTAAACCATATAAATTATAGATTTTAATTCCTCTTATATAATTTATAATGAATTTTTAAAGTCGCTGTTGATGCAGATTTAGGGGCAAACTGTTACCCTGTTTTCATGACATTTACTTACTCAAAAATTCATATCTTTTTACTCACAACTCCAAATAAGGAGTTCTTTACTATTCTGGAAAGATTATAAACACACCATTAAAATCATGTATGGTACATATTTTTAGCATGTACCTATCAATACAGTTTATTGTTTGAAAACCGGGCTTTTTCGTAGACCTATTCTACCCACTGTTTTCAACTTGCCACTTTAGTGTATATTTAACCTACAATTCACTACCTATTTAATTTTAAGTTTTTAACCATATTTACATTCATCTTATAACATTATTTTAATAATCCAGCAACCTCAAAAATAGGGCTTGTAAGTCCTCAATTTATCAATTTCCACAAAACAGTCCCCTTTTATTCTTTAATAATCCTATATGTGATCTAAATGGGTTTAACCTACCAATTGAGACTTAATTCAAGCTTGGCCATTTAATTTCATTCATTTAATGAATACCCTATTTTAATCATAAATTTTCAGAATTTATTAACACCATTTTGACCTCTAAACATTTCGAATTTCACAATTTAGCCCAGCAGATTCCAATTTCATTCAGTTTTAGTCCAGTAACTTCTAATAGCAATTCAGAGACCTATACTTAACATTTTCGTGAAATTCTTATCTCTATCTCATGTAAAATTTTGTCCTCTACAACTTTGTAGAAGAACACGTTTTCCAGAAATGACTCTAACATGTTCAATTTTCCAGATTTCTACAGGGTATCATACAAGTACGAATCTGGGCAGATTCATACTTAAGTTCATGTTCATGCTTTAATATATACGCTAACATCAAATTAAAGGTAGTTGAGACTCTAATCTCAACTCTAATTTGTTTCACTCACCTCGATATTAAGGTTCCCTTATAACGTCACCTTTTCCCTTGGTTGGCGGTTGTTCTTTCACGACTTCTCGAACCCGACGTCGGCAGAGATTCGATATTATTATATCGAATTTATCGAATCATCAATCGAACACTGGACCTATATAATATATATTTTTCCTCTTTTCACTTGGTAAGCTTTGGAATTCCATTCTCAAATTGCCGTGAAAGGCTACTACTCCTTGTCCTTATTTATACTTGAATGGTTGGCTTCAAATGGCCTTATCCCTCCCTTGGCCGAGTGGTTTCATACGTGGATTGCATTAGGCAATTCATATTATCCCTTTTATTTATACTAATATGGCTGGCACCCCCACCCTTTTTTAATTCATTTCTATTAATAGTGGTATATCCACTAAAGGCATTATTTTGCCACCTTTCATTGTTTGCCACCAAATCCTTATCCCTTCTTTCACGTGGGCATTTGCCCTTAAATTGGGCCATGTTTGTGGCAATTATTGCCACCATTTCTTGCCTTCTTATCACATATAGTGGCAATAGCCACATTATTTTATTTTATTAACCTAGTGGCCTATTTGTGTGGACTCAAATTGACAATTTGAATTAGTGGATTGCCTAGTGCAATCCTTTGCACTGCAATCCACCATTTTATGTCTCTCTTTTTTATAATAATAATAATAATTATAATAAACTATCATAAATTACCTCGAATAATATTTATTGATTCAGATAAGATCGAATAAATTATTCAATCGATAAAAATATTCGGTCACCGGAACTTAATTCTGACTAGACCGGTTTTTGGGATGTGACAAGTTATAATTAAAGTTGTCAGTTTAATGTCATTTGTCGGAGAAATTATTACATGATCCTGGACCACCACGTCATTTATGATTCTTATCCATTAAAAATAAGTTATATAATTTTCTTTTTTTATGTCATTATTTTATTTATAATCAATTTCTATGTAACCACTCACTCCCTATTTACATGGCTTAAAAAGGTGAAGATTTATCATTGAAAAAAAAAATAACATGAAAAAAATAAATAAATTATGTAGCTGATTTTTAGTGGATAGGGACCATGGATGACGTGGTAGTCCGGTACCATGCAATAATTTTTCTATTTGTTGGGTCGTTTTATTAATATTTGTTGTAATTTTTTTATTATAATTGTCGTATCTTTTGAAAAGTATTTGAATTTGTCAATTGTGAAATATATCAACGTTACAATTTTCACTTTTTAGTAATTACAACTAAAATTGAAACTCTAATGTTATTTGTTAGACTACCGAGTATTTCTTTAACGTTTTTATGTGTTTATACAATAATTTTTATTTTGTTTTTAATCTTGGATAAAATTTGTATACTTTATAGACAAAAATACTCAAACTTAAATGATCAAGAGAACATATTACTTGGATTCAACTACTAAGTATTTTCTGTTAAAAAAAAAACTACCAAGTATTTTAAATATTTGAAGGAAAAAAAAGAATGTCACCCGTGGGTTTGGAACCCAACACTTAACAGAACATAATGGCTGGATAATTCTTTGGAACCTATGGCTATACCGAAACTCAGTTGTATTTGATACAGCTTTGGAAGGTAATGGTTCACTTCTTGAACGCTGCAAACAGTTGACAGATTTTTACTTTGCGTACAATTTAGGGATGTCAAAATAACCAGAACTTAAATTAACTCTATGTATCTTGATCTGACTCGACTGATTTTTAGTCTTGAATTTCGGGGATCGAGGCAGGGCGGGCGGGTTATTTATAGTGTTGAGTCGGGTCGAGCGGGTATATGCTAAAAATTTCTGCCCCGATATATATATATATTAGATTTACAAAAATATCATTGCATATAAACACTTTTATAGTTGTTAAATTATTTTTTTTGTTTGTGCTTATCGTAAATTTTTTTAGATGTTGTTCAAGTTTTAATATATCTGATTCTAACGGTCAATGGTTCAAGTTTATTTTTTAAATATGTAATTTTTCATGTGGGTAATTTAAATTTTATTTTTATTTTATTTTTATATAGGTTTAAAGTCTTTTGAAACTAAATTTTATGGTTGTAATGGTGGATTGATCGGATCTAACTTTTATCGTAGTCGGAGATTAATTTTTTTTTCAATTTTTTGGGTCGAATCATTTCGGAGTCGGGTTTAAGAGTTAATATACCAGGGCGGAGCGAAACGGGTAAACTAATATTTTAATCTGAAGTCGGTCGAGGTCGAGTTTAATAACTTATAGATTGAGGTGGCCAAAAAACCGGCATGTCTCGTCCCGTGCTCATCCCTAGTGCAATTGAGGCCAAGCCGAACCGTGCTGCAAGTATTGTTGCAACTGAACCTCAATTGGGGTGTTGGATGTTGCCGGAACAGGACTGTATCAAACTAAATTCGGATGGTGCAAGACGAGAGGTGAATGGATATGATCAATTGACTTTTAATCTCACTATTAGATGATTTAATTAAAAATAAATGTTTTAATTTGTTGTGAATAAAATAAAGAAGAACAAGAAGAACAAAGAGATGAGAGAAAGAGGAAGATTTGTATTATTCTCAAAATATAGACTTGTATACAATGCCTTCAATGAATCATCTATTTATAGGCATAAGAAGTACATAATACATTAAACTCTAATTCATAGAGATAATATTCCTAATAATAAATAAATCAAACTCCTTTGATAAAGTTCTAATCATGATAGACATCCACATAGATAAATATTCATAACACTCCCCCTTGGATGTCTATGAAGATAATGTGCCTCGTTAAAACCTTACTAAGATAAAAACCCAGTGGGAAAAAAATTCTTTAGTGAAGGAAAAAGAGTACACACATCTTTGATACACATAACATGTTGCCTCATTAAAAACCTTACCAGGAAAACTCATTGGGACAAAACCTCGGTTAAGGGAAAAAGAGTGCAACGCGTATTTACTCCCCCTCATGCAAACATCACAGAAGATCTTTGAATCTTCATAATTTAATCTTGAATATCATTTTTCTAAAGATCGCGAGGGATGAAAATTTGGAGTAATATGTTCCATGATATATCCACTTTCAAACTGAGATATACATCTTGCGTTATCTTCACACAAGATAACTTTTATCATATCTTGTAAAAGTAAATCCACATATCTTTTGGATATGTTGGGTCAACAGTCTTAGCCAAACACATTTTTTTTGACTTGCCTCGTGCATAACAATTATTTCTACGACATTTGAGGAGGCATCAACGAATGTTTGAAGATCTAAATGTAATGATCTTTGTATATTCATAGATATTTCTTGACCAACTAATATATAGTGCTTCAAGACCAAAAAAGATATAATTATCTTTATTCACATCCAACAATCTTACAACTATTGGGATACTCAATAGATATGCTCTATTCATATAGACAAAAGAAATATATAAAAATGCTCGATCTTCAGGTCGAGATAAACTTGATGTCAAGATTCAAGTACTTGTATTGAAAGTACTTCATGAGTTTCCAATTTGAAGCTCTTTAGGAGTTCTAAAATTATCATAATGGATCTTGATCCAAATTCCTTTATAAAATACATAAGGAAATCTGATCATTCTTATAGTATTTTCTCAATTAGTATTCACTAAGGCGATTATACCAAATGCGCCAAAATATTCATGAGACATGTCTAAATAAATTTCCTCAGAAATTTCCAAATGCTTATAGCATTTTAGATCCTTCAAGGATAAATATGGATCCACAAATAATTAGACGCATGTAAAATTTTCAAAACTGCCAAAGTAATTGCATCCACCATTAAGTAATTAAAACTTTTCATAAATCATAGTTCAAGTCGTATTTACGACTACTTATTTGTGCCTCACTTGCATTACACCTTTAGTTGTTTGGACTGCTTGTCCAAATACTTCTATTTTAGAAGTTCAAAGCGTCTTTCAACATTGGCCAATTCAATATCTATACTTTTGGATAGATTTTATACAAGATCCTCGATTTCTTTCTTTACTTCTATAGAAGTATTTTATGTAAAATTGTCTGTAAAATCGTTGTCGACAACTTTCCAATTTTCTGGTTCCATTCTCGTAATGACACAACTCATCGAGATCTCTTCAAGATTTCAATCTTTATTTCAGGTACCTGGAACTCTTCAAGAGTTTTATTATTTGTTATGTCTTGGGTCTCTTTAGGAGCACACGCCTCCAATATATGATCATCTCATATTACTTTCTATTTACGAGAATTTTGATCATTGGAACCATTTCAACTATCATGCTTCAGGCATGATTTACATTCTCTCGCTCTAACATGTAATTTAAACTTACATCATTTCAGCTGGTATATGAGACTTAATTACTCTCATTGGGTCAGTAAATATGTCTGGCAGTTGACATGTAATAACATGAATTATCTTATGAACTTCTAGTTCATATACGAGGATCTAGATAATGATAATTCATTTTCCTCTATCCAGCTGATTATTATCTCCCCCTGATGTTGAGAAAAATCATGTCATAAATGATTCTCTAATTAATGTTTAAGAATTTAAACATAAAAGAAGACTCGTACTCAATATATATTCCTAACCTTTTTTACTTGTCCATTTTGTGCGTTATGGTGGAGCAATTCAACTATATATCGCACATTCAAAGATTCAAAAATGGGAAATATGACTTCTGACCGAAAGTCAAATCATAATGGAGAGTTTGTTACAACTCGTTGGCTTGATGCGTATAAGTGTTGCTATATGGAAACACCATATAAATAATAACTCTTTTGTTCTCATAGTTTAGCTATTAAATATGAGGCATCCAATTGAAATTTTGCTAAACTATATTTTTCATAATCAATAGGCTTTGTAACAACTGATATAGCCTAAAACATAAACCCACTAGCTTTTCAAGACGAATAGTCTAACTGCATAATCTGAATCTTTTTAAAATCAATCTCACAAACTTCTGGTTGTAAGTCGATAAAACAATGTAGATGCATCTACTAAAATCATATAAAACTTTCCACATTTGTGGATATATGGGCCCATATTTCGTTCAGATATACAAGACATACAGTCTTAACTTCAGTACAAGAACTTTAAGTTCTAATTCTTTTGGTAAGTGGGATCATATATATTCTTTGAGAACAAACAACACAAGAACTTCATGTTCTTTTAGTAAGTGGAATTTAATCAATTCCTTTAAGCAACACAAGAACTTCACGTTCTTTAATAAGTGAAATTTAATTCATTCCTTTGAGAATAAGCACCACAAGAACTACATGTTCTTTTAATACATGTGCATGTAAATCTCAATAATTTCTGCATCATTATTGATCAGGATGGTCTAACCGATCATGCCAACTATATATATATGTGTATATATCTCTGAATTTGTAAACTTCTTGTTTACCATAACATGTAATTCAATCTTACTCGTACATGTCTAGTACGACTATCAAAATTGTTCCTTTAAATAGGAATATATTTAGCTCTTTCGGAGCTTTCAATTGAAATGATCTTTTGGTAGCAATATATAGCTCTCCTAGAGCTTTCAACTGACTTTTTGGCTACCAGAACTTATATCCATATTGGCTTATTTCAAATGCCAATTGATAACATATGTTATCTATAATTCCCAAAGGGATAGTTTGCGAACTCATATTGCTCTCTTTATGACTTTGACGAGTATAACGCAATGTGAATATGGAATAAAGTTCCATTTGACAATAACATATTTGCTCAACCAGAGCCTTTTGTGATATTAGTACTTCCGGATATAGTACTCACATTATTCCCTTGCATTTTAATCGAGAAATGCATAATTGTGCACCTTTCAAAATGTGTTTTGTTTCATTTACTTCAGGTAATGAAAATATGTACTTTGTATCATTCACTTTGAGGAATGAAAAATATAAAATATAGCACATCATATCAAGTCGATTATCTATCAGAGATAAACTTTCAAGTGCTCTTCCGAAGTATTGATATTTTAGTACTTTGAGAAATACTACTCATATTTCCTCTTGCATTTAAATGGGAAAAATATTTCTTATACTTAAGTACAATATGAGTACTTGCATTATCTGCTAGGCATAAATAGCCACAATTCATTGTATATTTTATTCCGGAAGTAATCATATTCTTCAAATAATAAATTAACATAAATCGTAAATAAATAATATGTGAAATAAATAAACATAAAGTAAACTAACATAAATAAATAATAAATAAAACGAATTAACATAAAAAAAACAAAAAAAAACCAATTATTCATGTTAGAGGTTATAAGGGAAATAAAATAAATGGTAAATTATTCCCTTCAAGGGTTATGTGAAAATTAACAATATCCAATTGAGTTGGACCAATAACGCCATAATTATTTTCGCCATAAACAAATTTTGTTTATATTTTATTTCATTTATCATTCATGATTATGGATAAAGTCCATAATACTTTGGCGTTTGACAAATACGAAACCAATGGTTTATAACATCACATTGGTAAAAGGATTTCACTTCCTTAGAATGATCTTTATCACTCTTGTCATCCTTATAACTTCGCTACCAGCGGGTAGAAGTATTCTTAAAACGACTATATTTTCATGTGTATATTCATAGCCTCGACCACGACCACAACTTTTAATGTGATTTTTTATTCCTTCCATAATATAATCTCACATTCACTTCAGGGAATGGAGTAGAGCCAGTGGGCCTTTAAAACCTTTTTCACATATCCTTATCACAGAGAACAAAGATTTAATCCTCGTACGCGGCATTGTTAAACCTGTCCACAAGGTCCTTTAAAAACCTCCTTTGAGACCAGTAGCCTCGCAGAACGGGATGTCCAGCCAATTATACTTGGATTATATCGAAATTATGTCTCTAATTGAATAATGATTTACCATGTTTGCATTCACTTCAGGGAATGAAACAGATCCAATAATCGTATGGAATAAACATCATGCTTGCATTCACTTCAGGGAATGCCCCATTATTGATAATTGCATGGAATAAACATCATGCTTGCATTCACTTCAGGGAATGCCCCATCATTGATAATCGCATGGAATAAACATCATGCTTTGCATTCACTTCAAGGAATGCCTCCCATAAAACTTTTTGGATCAAGAAGAATTTTCGTAACTTGAAATTGGGAGAAGTCTATGGTCGAGTTTTTCGACAAAGAAGAAAAATTGCTTTCGAGCAAATATAGACTTTATAACAATCTTTTTATAGATTGAAATTTACCATTATTTATCACACATTAAAATCATAATTTAAAGAATAAAAATAAAATCAGAATTTACCGATATTAGTTTTCCTCTCGATAAAAATGGAGACGTAGCAAATGACCAAAACATCTTCTCATAATGTCATGTTTCTTTCCAAGTCAGTTAAATACATGTAAAACTCAATACATGGTTAAAATATCAATATCATTAAATAAAATATTATAAACACATATTGATCTTAATACAAAGTTTAACTATTGTGTCAAAAATAAACATATATGAAACCATAATAATAAGATCTATATGTATAGGCTGAATTGAATATATTAGAAATTAGAGGATTTATGTCATAATTCTCTCTTTAAAAAAAAAACTAAACCAACAAAGGTGTTTCATTAATGTACAGATCTTTGTTACTAAAAAAAAACCTTAAACCTAGAGTACGTATTTTAATGAATTTATATGAAATACTACCATAGTTCTACGTACATAACTTTGTTATTCATGATTACAAAGTATAGTCAATAAATCGAACAGGCATTACATGCACTATCATCAAACTTCATGAATTTACAAATATACAAACACAAATAATAATAATTAAGTATGAAAAGCATAAGCAGTTGAGTACCAAAAATAAAAACCCACAAATACTTTCGCTCAACAAACCTTAACCGATTCCATCGTTCCCTGCTTTAAAAGCCGAGGAGGCAGGTAAGGAAAACAGCACGACATTATCGACTTTTTCCGCTAATTAACCCTTTTAGGAACAATAGAAAACACACGTAATTTACACCAAACGCAACCTCTTCGTCTCTGTCCATTCGTCTTTTAGTTTGTGAGAAGCCACAAATTTATCTCTTTCCAATGTTCGAATAAAATCAAACATACTTCCAAAATTTTCAAAAATTAAAACAAAGTTAAAATAGAAAGAAAAAGACAATCGGTAACTAAAAAAATAAGGAGGAAAAAAACTTATCTTTGATTTATTCTATAATCGATTTCTTCCCGGTAACTTCTTTTGAATTATAACGATGAAGACCTCAGTTGATTAGAGTCTCGTGCTGATAACGTGTTGTGAATAAAATAAAGAAGAACAAGAAGAACAAAGAGATGAGAGAAAGAGGGAGATTTGTATTATTCTCAAAATATAGACTTGTATACAATGCCTTCAATGAATCATCTATTTATAGGCATAAGAAGTACATAATACATTAAACTCTAATTCATAGAGATAATATTCCTAATAATAAATAAATCAAATTCCTTTGATAAAGTTCTAATCATGATAGACATCCACATAGATAAATATTCATAACAGAATTATATATTTTTTATTTAGTAAAGTCTTTTTTTATTAAAGTAGTTGTTTTAATATTTTATTATGTTATTATTGTTGTAGCAAGATGATATTCGACTGCGAACAAATAAAGATAGGGGGAAATGAGAATTAGAGTATTTTTGTTTTCTTTTAGGAAATTAAAATTTTTTATGGATTTTTTTGAAAAAATAAAAATAAATAAAATGTTTATTATAAGAAAATAAAAGGTAATTACAGTTTTTTAACAGCTATTAATTTTTCGACCTCCACTCTAACCCCCCAAAAAATCTAGATAATTATTTTCCAATTAAACTTTATCAAAGCACAGCCTAAATCTTAGTCGTAAATACCGGAGAAAAAGAAATACGGTACGCCTTTTCTTCTCATTTCGTCCCTCGGAGACAAAGACGAGAAATCAACGAGTCAACGTCCCCATAGGCTTAGCTCCCCCCAGAAAATCTTAAGCTCCTCGTTTCAAACCTAATATCTATATTCTAATTTCAACGAGGTGTTTAAGTAATTTGTTCCATTGGATTAGAATCTTTTAATTGCTTTTCTGGATTCTAGGGTAAGAACAGGGATCTTTTCATAAACCAATTCTAAGATAGGAATAAAAAACAGATTGAATTAATGGATGGAATAATGAATAAGCTAAGGAATTTAGATGCGTACCCTAAGATAAACGAGGATTTCTACAGCCGCACACTCTCCGGTGGCCTTATCACTCTTGTCTCCTCCGTTGTTATGTTCTTGCTCTTCTTCTCCGAGCTCCGTAAGTTTCTTTTCTCTACTCATTTACTTGGATCTGTTTTTTTATCTGCCTTGGAATCGAATTATTTGAAATTTGTTTTCCTACTTTGGAAAATTGTTAGGCTATTTTAGGTTTGAATTTTGACTTGAATCGAGATGATTGCTATTGCTATTGCTTATTGATTGTTTAGTAACTTAAACATGAGTAATTAGTAGGGTAATGGTTAATGATTTTACTGAAGAGGGTAGCTTTCGTTTCAATGACTGTTTATGAATTGATTTGATCTAAACTGAATGCCAACACAACAATAGCCGTGAGCTGGAGTCATATGCAAGCTGATCTTAATTTATAAATTTGCATTTATTTTAGACCGCATTTGTTCGACTAACATTGTGTACAATTCTTAAGGGTTTGTATATGAATAAGGAGAGAGTTATAGTTCAACATATCATTGTTGCAGTACTATGGTTGAAGAGTTGGTAAATTTGTCTTTTGTTTGCGAATGGAACTACTGATAACACGTTTATGAAGTCATTTACACTTGATCATGTTTTTCCTACCACCTACTTTATATGATTTTAGTGCAAGACACTTTGCAGTGTCTTTTCTAGTGGCAGTAGTCTGTATTTTCAGACCTCTCAAGTAAAGCGGCCATACTGTAAACGAGGCATGTTAAATATAAAAAAAATGAAATTTCAATTCTGTTCTGGATTTCATTTAAGGAACTTTGTATTTGATTATAATCACTTGGACCTTCATGGGCCATGGCTCAACCATGATGCTTGTGCCGGTGTGATGTTCCATTGAAATTTGAATATGGTTATTGAGATCTTTATTGGTGGATGTTATTCTTTTTTATATGCTTTATTTTGAAGATTTTCAAATTAAACCGGGTTTCTTTTGTGTCTGCGTTATCAGTTTTCTCCAGTTATGTTAATTCCTAGCATTTTGCGTGTGTGGGTGCAGCGAGGTTTCTTTTTGTCATGCAGAATCTAAGTTAGATGATATGTTTCCATTCAACATTTTTTGTTTTCCTTTCCTTGGTTGCAGGATTATATCTTCATGCTGTGACTGAAACAAAGCTTGTGGTTGACACTTCAAGAGGGGAAACTCTACGCATCAATGTATTTTCATTTGCTAGTCTACTTTAATTTAAGATTTCCCTTTCAGCTTTTTTCCTATGGCCTTAAATTCACCTAAAATTTTCTGAACATTCTTCTTACTTTTGCAAGATTTCCTGAAGATTCTTCCATTTTCCTTTTTCATTAAATTGATTTTATATGTTCTGAATCAGAATATTCTGCATTATGAAATTGAATATTACCATTATATTACACGTCTCATAGTGTTTATTTTGGATTTGAAAATGCAGTTTGATATCACATTTCCTGCTCTTGCATGCTCAATTCTCAGTGTTGATGCAATGGACATAAGTGGAGAGCAACACCTCGATGTGGTATGCGTTGCAAGGACTTATGCTTTTTTTGTTCTATATTGATGAGTTTTTCTCCTACATCAAGTGGTCATAAAGGGAATTTTCCAACCTACTATCTCTCTCTCCCCCGGGCCCGAGCATGTAGATGAGTTTTCATATGCAATATAGGCAGAAGTTTATGTGCATGCTCACAGAACTTACTTTTTTTTTCCTTGCATGCTGCTAAAATCACCCACTTATTGATGCCAAACAGTTATTTTTATAAACTGCAGATACATGACATAACCAAGAAACGGTTAGATGCACATGGAAATGTTATAGAATCAAGACCAGATGGAATTGGTGCTCCCAAGGTTTGCTATATGGAAATATTGCCTAGAGTCGATTTCTCTGTCATTTTTTCTTTATGTAAAGGATCTGAGGAACCACACATGCAGCTCTCTCCTACTTTCCCCCATTTCTTTCTGCTCATTATTATTCTGCTTCGCACAGATAGAGAAACCTTTACAGAGGCATGGTGGCAGGCTCGAGCACAATGAGACGTACTGTGGTTCATGTTATGGCGCAGAAGCGGTATGCTTCATCTATAGTTCACTGTGATATGAGTCAATCCACTGGGGGCATGTTTTGCCTGAATATAAAGGATCTTTGACTTTGTTTTAGGTCCCAATACCTTATTTTCTTGATCCTAATAGAATTGTCATACAATTCCTAGAATACACATTTGATCTAGTAGCATTTATTCACCTTTTTCTTTTGGCTATTCCATAAATTTCCTTTGTTTTGGTTGTATTTTATTCTGGAGTTGACAAGGCAGCTGATGTGGTCAGTACTTAGGTAGTGAATAATCATTGAAAATAGACTCCGGTTATAAGAACTACCATCTTTCTGCCACAAGCATGATGCACTTTTCCTCCCTGAGCATTCTTGTTCCTTTCAATGTTGCAGGCTGATGATGATTGTTGCAACTCCTGTGAGGATGTTCGTGAAGCATACAGAAAGAAAGGTTGGGCTGTGTCAAACCCAGATTTGATTGATCAGGTCTGTCTGCATAAGAGCTTAAACTGTCGGATTTCTGAAGTAACTTTATTTCAAATGATGCACACATAGACATGTATGCTGGGATAGAAAGTGATTGTTGCCTTCAGTATCATTGATATTGACAGTTGCGTTTGTACTTTATTGTTTTTGTTTCCATAAGTTACTTGGCATAAACTGAAACCTATTTTCACTTCCTAAGAATGCCTATCGAGTATTTACCAATTTCAGATCCAATCCCCACAGAGGCTCTAGTTGGATGCCAGCTGCCAAGATGGCAAGGTGTAGTTATTTGTCTAATTATTAGGTATTGACATGGGACTTTGCATGCCATTTCTTGGTGCATTGAAAACTTGATTCCTTTTTAATCTCAGTAGTCTTAAGATAATTATTCATTTGTTGTCTTGTATCAGGATAACTACCAATACAGTCTTTGTTGCATTGAAAACAGTGTATGCTTGTCTATGTATCGTTGTAGTTTATTGCTTTCTTGTTGGCCTATCCAAAGATTTTGTCTGTTCCTCCTTTCATGCTGGTCATAACCCAGTGTATGAATGTGACCCTTGTTTATGCTTTGATTTACACTTTCTTGTTTCTTTCGTTCAGTGCAAGAGGGAGGGTTTTCTTCAGAAGATTAAGGATGAAGATGGTGAGGGGTGCAATATATATGGCTTTTTAGAAGTTAATAAGGTGGCTGGAAATTTTCATTTTGCCCCTGGGAAAAGTTTTCAGCAATCAGGTGTTCATGTACATGATTTGCTTGCATTTCAAAAGGAAAGTTTTAATGTAAGATATATCTCTTTTGTTTCTGTTTGTGTACATTAGCATGCCTTATCTGAATCTGGTTATCTAATGTTATACGCTTCATGAATATTTGATATAGATAAGTCACAAGATCAACAGATTAGCTTTCGGAGATTTTTTCCCTGGGGTTGTGAATCCTCTTGATAGGTATTTTCTAAGTTTTTCTTAATTGTTTTACACTGGCCATGTGCAAGAGCTAGATGTTGGCATAACTTACATTTTTTCGTCTCCTTAATACATTTTTTGGTCTAAATTCAGTGTTCAATGGACTCAAGAACAACCAAGTGGGATGTACCAGTACTTTATCAAGGTCAGTTTTTGGTGAATTCATCTTTAGTTCATGATTATCATATTCTACAATTATTATCAGAGTTATCACATCTATCTAGTAACCGAAGCCAGGACCTGGATCTAGACTCTTTGCCTTTTGGTAACCTTTTCATTCCATTAGCCTATTAGGTATGCAAGCTGCAGCAGGTGACACTTCCACACACAATTCTACATATATAACTGTTATATCATGTCAAGGTTTGCAATTTAATGTAAAAACTTAGACTAGGGATAAAGTTAGTATATGCTTGCTCCTCATTGAATGGTATAAAGTCGCAGAGCATTAACACCTGACTGATTAGCTTAATTGTTTTAAACTTAATGCATGCCATCATTGTTATTGAGGAAACAATTCCATTTTCAGATACTAATGACACTAGCAAACATATCAATAAAGGTAAGAATGAGTCCCTGCTGAGAATATGATTTACCACCGGTAGTTTTGGCCTTTGGGCCAATATAAACCAAAATACCATGTGTTCCGTATTCTCTGTGAAAGTAAGAGAGAATGACACATTCAAGAAGACCAATTGGCATGTATTCTTACCAACTTTTTTGCATCCTGGGTAGACTGATGGCACACTGTCATATATTCAGGGGCATGTATTCTTTGCTTTCTCGTCTCTGATGCATGTAGCTTATCATGTTCCTAAATGAGCTTTAAAAAAGAGACGGGTCTCTTAGTTTGAGGGATTTTCAGTATACTTTCTGCCTTGTAGGTTGTACCTACGGTGTATACGGATGTGAGTGGACACACTATCCAGTCAAATCAGGTGTGGTTAAAAAACTTGCAAAATGATTTGATTTTATCTCGTCTTTCATTTAGTCAAAATGATTAATGCATGAGAGATTGCCTTCGACAGTTTTCTGTTACAGAGCATTTTAAGGGTGCAGAAATAGGCCGGCTTCAATCCCTCCCAGGAGTTTTCTTCTTTTATGACCTTTCTCCTATCAAGGTTGGTTTCTCCTCTGCTTTTGTTCTTATGCAATTCCTTTGTCTGGAATAAACAATTGACGTCTTAGAGAATGCTACATCACTTTCAAGATTCCTCTTATATGTATAAGGGATCCTAAGTGGTCAAACATTGGACCTAAGTTCTCTTAAAGAGTAGTTATAGATGTTAGCCCCAAGTCCGGACTTTTTTTCAGGTTGTTTCATCCGATTTCTGCTATTTCTCTGAGCTTATTAAATTTTATTTTTCAGGTGACTTTCACAGAGCAACATGTTTCATTCTTGCACTTTCTAACAAATGTCTGTGCCATAGTTGGAGGTAATGATCCTTCGATTCATTTTTTATATATACAAATTAATAGCATGCCCCCCCCCCCATGAACTCATTCATATTTGATCAAATTTGTATGAGACAAGACCCGATACCTTCCAGATCCGACTTCTAAAATCTAAAATTTACGTCACAAGTTTAAATCCTCATCCCCTGTACTTATTTATTTATTTAAGAGAGAGAGAGAGAGAGAGAGTGGAAATTTGAAGTTCATGTTTATGTCGTATGGGGTACTCGTATAGATTTGATAGCTCCCGAGTCATCTCTCTGTAACTGAGTGAACATAACTATGCCTGAGGATTTTCTATGTTGGGTTCAAAACAGATGTCTTTTCAAGTTTTTAATCATCGTTGTTAAGTCTATCAATTTATTCCCAGTTTGATTCAAGAACAGTTTTGATTCCAAGACTATGGCTTCGTCAATGGATTACCAGAAGCTTTTAATTCACAGATATCCCCTTGACTGGATTGGGGTTGTTGATTATTTGTTCCATTTTTCCTATTCAGGTGTTTTTACAGTTTCGGGGATATTAGACTCTTTTATATACCACGGTCAAAAAGCAATCAAGAAGAAGATGGAAATTGGTAAATTCAGTTGATGATCAATTGAGCCGACATAAAACCGCTGCGATGTATGTATCCCTGTTCGGTTATTAGATTTCTTTGTATTCATGACTGAAGTTTTGTTGACACATTCGGTGGTTGGAATAGACTGATGTCACAGTTCATTTACGAGTTATGGTCTGTCTTTGAGACTGCCTGAAATCGACGGAGTCCGCCAAAAGGTGAGCTTGTGTTTGAACTTATCTATGGCTTTACTTTCCGTAATTCGGCTTGTATGAATTGTACCTTTAACAAGAATTAGAAAAAGGTCAGCATCTTTTAAACCTGGTAAGTTTCTTTTACTATATCTAGTTTATGTAAGAGGTTTCGAAATCTGAAAATTTCTAAAACATCTACAACTGCTGAGGTATCAAAATTCAAGTTCAAACCTACTAAAACCATATTTCAATGTGATTTATGAAATTAACTGGATTAAAGTCAGTTTTAATATAGAAAGTAAAAAAAATGTCCAAGGCCAAGGAAACAGAGGTATCAAGATGTATTAACTTGTTTGTATAAGTTTAGTGAATGGAAGGCAAATTAAATAAGGAAATGATTCGTTATATTAGAATTTTTACAATTATAATTTTTTTATACAATAATTTATGAAAGAATTCAATGAATATTTATCTTGATATTTAAAACTTAATTTAAAAATTATCCCCGAACGAGAATCATTGAGTGGTTCCAATGAATTTATTTATTTTAATGATTTGAATTCGAATAGCATTGTCTTTGAGAGATAAAAAAGAGAGGTGGATAATACTTTAAAAGAATCATCTCCAAAGGGTATTATTGGATTTAGAATATCAATTTAGTATATTAAGGCATTGGTTAATACTTAATAAAATACATCATATTAGGATGGAGATTTTTAGGGTTAATCGAAGTATCTAACTTTGAAATCTAAATTAAGGTAAGTAACATTATATATCATTGAACTTGATGTTCATTTTTGTTTATACTATAGACTTTTAATTTAATCAATTTATATAATTTTACTTTTATTATTAATATTTTTTGAAATACTGAATTATATTCAAAGTGAAAGGATTACAAAAGAATTATATCTCAACCAAAGATCAACGCGTAAAAATAAATATAACAAAAT
The DNA here is from genome assembly GCA_030270665.1 of Hibiscus trionum. Taxonomy (NCBI): domain Eukaryota; kingdom Viridiplantae; phylum Streptophyta; class Magnoliopsida; order Malvales; family Malvaceae; genus Hibiscus; species Hibiscus trionum. Next base: position 12,258,953 of record BSYR01000024.1, on the reverse strand, counting down.
TTTAAGAAGCGTGGAAGATAGTAAAGTACAAAATATATTATCTCTAGAAGAATTTGAATAATCTTGTGAATGAAATTCAGTGAACAAACTATTTTGACAAGAGTGCTCTATAAAGAAAGAAAATCCTTGCGCTACTTGTTCTTTGCATAACGGCATAACTACAAAAGCGGAAGCATCTACAGGCTGACCACCTTCGCTGACAAAACGCTCGTTGATACTCGTCATCCGAACACAAAACTATCAAAAGATAGATAACTATCATAAAGACAAACTATAACTGCTATAAAAGTAGAATGAATTGCCATAAAAACAAACGAAAAAACTGTCAAAAAACAGATGTGATATGAATCTGACAAAAAAAACTCGAGGATACAATATTCATCAGCAAAAAAAAATTATTTATCTACAAAACCAGTAAAACGGCCAAAGGCCCATTGTCAATGAAAAAGAAAATCAACGAAAAAAATACAATTTTTTTTTGTAACTGCCACAAATATTTTTTTTCGTAACCGTCACGGAGCAAATGAGAGTAGTAGTGATTTAAAATAAAATTAACTAATTCTAATAGAAAAAATAAAATTAACACTTTTACTTAATATATTTTTTAAGCATTAAATAATGTTTAGTCGATCATTTTAATAACATTTTTAAAAAGAATTTGAAACATTTCATTTGAATAAATTTAAAGGGAAAATTACCAAAATTTCCATAAATCTTAACCAAAATTATTTAAATTGCCAATTGAACATTATTTATTGAGCGTTAATTTAAATTTTTTGTATTAGAATTATTTAATGATATCAATGGATAAAATTAAAGGTTCATTATACATTTTTTTTTTTTATATTTGGGATACTTGAATTTAACAAATAGGGTCAACAAAAAATGATTGTCCAATGGAACTAAGCCAAGCAGGCAGTGGGACCACAATGCACTGGCCGTAAACCTTCCACTGTTATGACAGAGAAGTATCTACAGGCTGACCACCTTCGCTGACAAAACGCTCGTTGATACTCGTCATCCGAACACAAAACTATCAAAAGATAGATAACTATCATAAAGACAAACTATAACTGCTATAAAAGTAGAATGAATTGCCATAAAAACAAACGAAAAAACTGTCAAAAAACAGATGTGATATGAATCTGACAAAAAAAACTCGAGGATACAATATTCATCAGCAAAAAAAAATTATTTATCTACAAAACCAGTAAAACGGCCAAAGGCCCATTGTCAATGAAAAAGAAAATCAACGAAAAAAATACAATTTTTTTTTGTAACCGCCACAAATATTTTTTTTCGTAACCGTCACGGAGCAAATGAGAGTAGTAGTGATTTAAAATAAAATTAACTAATTCTAATAGAAAAAATAAAATTAACACTTTTACTTAATATATTTTTTAAGCATTAAATAATGTTTAGTCGATCATTTTAATAACATTTTTAAAAAGAATTTGAAACATTTCATTTGAATAAATTTAAAGGGAAAATTACCAAAATTTCCATAAATCTTAACCAAAATTATTTAAATTGCCAATTGAACATTATTTATTGAGCGTTAATTTAAATTTTTTGTATTAGAATTATTTAATGATATCAATGGATAAAATTAAAGGTTCATTATACATTTTTTTTTTTTATATTTGGGATACTTGAATTTAACAAATAGGGTCAACAAAAAATGATTGTCCAATGGAACTAAGCCAAGCAGGCAGTGGGACCACAATGCACTGGCCGTAAACCTTCCACTGTTATGACAGAGAAGTATCTACAGGCTGACCACCTTCGCTGACAAAACGCTCGTTGATACTCGTCATCCGAACACAAAACTATCAAAAGATAGATAACTATCATAAAGACAAACTATAACTGCTATAAAAGTAGAATGAATTGCCATAAAAACAAACGAAAAAACTGTCAAAAAACAGATGTGATATGAATCTGACAAAAAAAACTCGAGGATACAATATTCATCAGCAAAAAAAAATTATTTATCTACAAAACCAGTAAAACGGCCAAAGGCCCATTGTCAATGAAAAAGAAAATCAACGAAAAAAATACAATTTTTTTTTGTAACTGCCACAAATATTTTTTTTCGTAACAGTCACGGAGCAAATGAGAGTAGTAGTGATTTAAAATAAAATTAACTAATTCTAATAGAAAAAATAAAATTAACACTTTTACTTAATATATTTTTTAAGCATTAAATAATGTTTAGTCGATCATTTTAATAACATTTTTAAAAAGAATTTGAAACATTTCATTTGAATAAATTTAAAGGGAAAATTACCAAAATTTCCATAAATCTTAACCAAAATTATTTAAATTGCCAATTGAACATTATTTATTGAGCGTTAATTTAAATTTTTTGTATTAGAATTATTTAATGATATCAATGGATAAAATTAAAGGTTCATTATGCATTTTTTTTTTATATTTGGGATACTTGAATTTAACAAATAGGGTCAACAAAAAATGATTGTCCAATGGAACTAAGCCAAGCAGGCAGTGGGACCACAATGCACTGGCCGTAAACCTTCCACTGTTATGACAGAGAAGTATAAGTTGCTCTGTGAAGCCAACCAAACACTTTGCGATTAGACGTACTCAAATCACAAAGTGCCTTCCCTGTCATAACTTGGAAGGAGAATGGCCAGGTGCAGGGCAATCGTGGCCCGCGACTAGATTGGACTTAGCCATTGTTCAATCACAATATCGCCTCCGCTTGAGTTATAAGCTAATGCTACTTAGCTCGGCAGCCAATTGTTGCTCCTCGGCTGTTTATAAAGGCTTCAGTAAGATACAAAATAGTCGATGTGGGATTTAAACGTTTTATAGAAAGGCAATGTTGTGGATGCCGAAAACAAGGTCCTCAATCAATCGGTTTAAATATAATTGGTTTATTAATTCTCAAATATATTGATTAACATGTGCTTTTAGGGCATTTGAGTGGGGACTGTGACCACAAAACTAGAGCAGCTTCCTCATGGAAACCAGCAGGAAAAAAGAAGCATTTATTTAGAATTGGATGATGGGTCCCATGTGTTCCTACAAATGTAGACGACGTACCATGGTGGGCTCCCAACACATCACAAACGAATACCACCCACACTACTTCATTCATTACACCCAACCACCCATTCACGACGTTGAAATAATTCATTTTTTATGTTCAGGGATGGATCGAGAAATGTTGAACTGCAGTCATACTTTTTGAATATTTTAATTTTTATTTAATTTAAATATTTTTAATTATTGGTATAATGTTAGAAAAAATGTTTTTAATGTTTAATTGAATAGTCACTTTATTTTTTATTCTCTCTTTTTAAAGTACTTTAATCTTCAACGTTTTATTTTAGATCAAAATGATCCATTAGTGGATAAAAACGATTAGTCAATTAACAATAAACAACTTGAAATGACACAAAATGATATGTCAATAAAAAATAATTTTATATTTTTATATAATTTTATAAAATTATCTTTTAATTCACAAATACTTTTGTCTATCATGCATTATCATGTAGGTTTGTCGCGTCATTTCAAATCATTTACTATTAGTTAATTAACAAATTTTAACCTCGAAATGATATTTTGAACTAAAATAAAATGCCAAAAATTAAATTATTTAAAAAAAAATAAGGCTCAAATTAAAAATTCAGTTAAATGTTATAAGAGTTTTTAAAATTATGCTTTTAATTATTTGTGCTCAACTTTGGTAATGAAACTTTTACCTCGCCGTTCAATTCAACCAATCAAACGAAAGTCGAAAGGCCTTAGTAGGGTGCTTATTGAGTTGAGTAACTTGCAAATAATTTGAGCTTGATTCGGTTAACGCTCGATTCGAAATCGAGTTCGGCTTGAGATATTAGTTTGTTAAGTCTATCAAGGCCCAACTCGACTTGATAAGTTTGTGAGCAACTCGTTATTTTTTATAGTCATTTATAATTTTTTGGTAGCTACCTTAAAAAAAATTATGTTCCATGAAGTTTAAATACGAGGCAAAAACTCTAGAAATGTAAGTAATTTACCCATAAAATTTTGGTTTTAAATTTCCAAAATGTTTTTTATATTTCTGAGAATTAAAAAAGTTAAGGGTAAACTATACCATTGACCACCGAACTAATTGGGGATTTCTATTTTGACCACCGAACTAACGAACTTGTCAATCAGACCACCGAACTTATTAAATTAACTTATTTTGACCATCGCCGTTAAAAAAATAACAGAGGACTGACGGAGTGATGACGTGGCAGTTAACTAACTTTTATAAAATTATACATTTAATCCTTGTTATTTACACATTCTTTTAATTTAGTCCTAATTTTAAATTAATAAAATAAATTAATTAATTAAGTGATGACATGTGTCAACACCTTATTGGAGGAATTAAATTATTTATATTTGATTTTATAAATTTATTTTCCTCGTCCAATCAAGTGGTGACACGTGTCACCACTTGTTTGAAGGAACATTAAGCAAATATGAGAGAAAGGGGCTAGGGTGGATTGAACTTGCAACATGTGGGTTCTAAACCCACACCTTTACAACTGCACCACACCTCTCTCAATGACATGATTTGTTCCATTTAATATATAACTTATAATGCAGTAAATGTTAGGGGAAAAAAGTAAAAATAATTGAAAGGGGATTCAAACTTAGACCACTTGGGATGTGTATAATCACACAAACATTTGATTTAAAATATTCGAACCTCCACCAACTTCATTAACCACAATGTTTGGTAAGTTCTAGCTTGTTTTTCTATTCATGTGTTCATTGATTTTGCATCAGTACTAGAAGTGTTTATAAAGATACCATAATATTTTTTAGTCAAAACTGTTTCGATGTGTATATTTTGCAATTGCATGACTGGGATTTGTCCTATTTTACATTTCTTTGTAGATGAATTTAGCAGAGAACCTTCAAGCTTTTTGTCTCATATGGAGGGAGATGATCAGCCAATCGAACCCATATCCAATCTTGGAACCTTCAACCTTCAAGATTAACGTTCTCATGTTCGGTGATGCTAAATGATACGTCCACTCTAGCCGTACATCTATCCCGCCTCTCCATTATTGAGCTCAGAGAAAAATTCACACTACCCTCTGGTTTCTTCTGAAACTGGATTAATTGGCAAGTTTTGAAGAAATGGGAATGCAGTTTTGATTGTTTGAGGAAAAAGAGTGTATTTTTCCTTGTGTTAATATGATTATGAACATTGGTCATAGCACTGTTTGCTTCTAACTTCCAACAATTAGTTATCATTTTTTTGTTGTCGTTCCAATGTTCAGAATTATGCATCCCATTATTTTCCTTATTTTTTTTGAATGGATTATTTTCCTTATTAATTGCAAAAAAAAAAAAATCTATATTTTATATCATGTTTAAATTAAGCATAATCCTCCAAGCCTTTAACTAATTAACCGAAAATAATTGTGTATGTTCAAATTCACTATTGTTAAATTAGATAAATTATTTTATGAATCTAGCTTACCATGTCATCTATGCTACCCATTCACTAAAAATTAACTAACTACTCATACATTTTTTTATTTAAATATATAAAAAGTAAAGATTCATAAAAAAATAAAAAAATAATTGATTGATTTTTAGCAGACGGGATCATGAATAACGTGATAGCCGAAACCATATAATATTTCTTTTGTTAAATTAGTGCAATAACATCAATATCAACTTCTTCCCTTATGAAAAACATAAAATTAAAAAAAATTAAAAAGATAGAAAAGGAAAAGGAAAAGGAAAATGAAAATAGGGTTTCTGCATTCAGAGCACACGTATAAAAGGGATCATTTTTCCATGAGGTTGCCGACCAACCTCTTAACCACCAAAAACCAATTTTAAAGTTCAATTTCTTTTTTCTTCTGGAAATCTCAAACTTCAAGGATTTGAATATTTTAAATCGAATGTTTGTGTGATTATACATATCCCAAGTGATTTAGGTTCGAATCTCTTTTCAATTATTTTTACTTTTTTCCCCACATGTTGCAAGTTCGATCCACCCCAGCCCCTTTCTCTCATATTTGCTTAATTTTCCTTCAAACAAGTGGTGACACGTGTCACCACTTGATTGGACGAGGAAAATAAATTTATAAACTCAAATATAAATAATTTAATTCCTCCAATAAGATGTTGACACGTGTCATCACTTAGTTAAATAATTAATTTATTTTATTAATTTAAAATTAGGACTAAATTGAAAGAATGTGTAAATAACAAGGATTAAATGTGTAATTTTATAAAAGTTAGTTAACTGCCACGTCATCACTCCGTCAGTCCTCTGTTATTTTTTTAACGGCGGTGATCAAAATAGGTTAATTTAATAAGTTCGATGGTCTGATTGACGAGTTCGTTAGTTCGGTGGTCAAAATAAGAATCCCCAATTAGTTCGGTGGTCAATGGTATAGTTTACCCAAAAGTTAATTTGTATTAATAAGAAATTAAAATATAATAATGAGTTTTTTTTTTCTTTTATTATTACGTTATGTATAAAAGTAGAAAAGGGGAAAGTCTTCAGTTTTTAAATCCCATATAAAAAATACGATTGAAAGTTAAAACTTCGAGATTCCTAAGACATTTTTTTCTTTGTTGTTCATTGAAGATTGATGAGAAACTAATAAGAGTCTCACACTCAAATATTGACTTCATCTCTAACTCGGTCATGATAGGTTCGTTTTATTTATCTCTTTGGACTTCACATTTTTCTGAATTTATATGTTTATATTAAGCTCTAATAGTATCACTAGATTTTACATATATTAAAAAAAGTAAAAATTTTGGCGAGCTTAACGAGCAACGAGATTTTTTAACGAGCACAAGTCGAGCAAAATTTTATTGAACTTAACAAACAACGAATCGAATCGAGCAATAAAATAATTTAACAAGCACAAATCGATCACTACTCAACTTGCGATCGACTCGCTCGATAATCACCCTTAGGCTTCAATAGTAGTACAGAGAGATGTTCACCCCCGAAACAAAGTTTTTGTTTTACCCAAAAACTCAATTCAAAAATGTATAATGCATGGGCAATGCAGACAATTCAAGTTTATTTAACAGAATAATAATAATAACAACACTGAAAGGTAGGTGTGTTCAAAATTACTCAACTTGAACTACTCGGCCCGACTATCTGAACATAAATAACTGAATACTTACCTGAATTTTTTTTTACCCGAGTCGAGTATTAGGCCCGCCATTTCTCGAGTCGGGCCCGGTCACAAAATATAATTTTTTTCGGGTACCTAGTTCTTTTTTTTAATATAATTATTATTTAAATAAAATACCGTTATAAATTTAAACAAAATACCGTTTCACTATATTTAATTATAGATATATTAAAATAAAATAATTAAAAATATTTTTTAAAAAAACTTCCCCAATTCCCCCTATTTACGTTTCCACTGTATCATCAACTTGTGCTAATAAGGTAGCCCTCCAATATCATCAACTTGCACTGTTATGTAAACTGCTATTGTTTTTATTTTTAAGTCATTCAATTAATTAAAGTGACCGATGGTAGAACTTACGAAGATCATGCATTTCACATGTTTGTTCGATATTAGTTGGAATGCTCGGTTCTAAACTCAATGATTTTAGCACAAGATCCTCACTCCTACATGCTCAGCTTTCTTTTCTGTCATGTTTTAAATTTAATTTCGGGGAGTTGAAATATATATCCAAATATTTTTATCTTAAAGTTAAATTTAAATCATTAATTTTTATGTTTAAATTATGTAGTATGAACTTTAAAATTTTATGTGATTCATATATAAATTTTTTTAGAAAAATTTCATTTTTAAAAATATGAACCGAGTTCCTGGGAGCCATGGGTCGGGACACAGGCCGAAAAATGTAGTACCCGAAAAATCAGGTACTCAACACCTTAAATTTTAAACCCTAACATAAAATTTTAGGGTAAACTATTGCAGAAGTCACATATGTTTATACTAGGTACAAAGTTAGTCACCAAATTTAAAAAATGACCAGTAAGGTCCCAAACGTTATCGGGGTGTAAAGATTTGGTCACTTTGTCGTTTAGAGCCGTTAACTCTTAACGGGTAGCTGATGTGGCTCTTGTAAAAATTAAGGCTAATATCACATGTATTTCCACGTGGATAAAGCATAAAAAACGCAAATAGGATCCATGTTGGTCCGCCATTTCCTCTTCCACCACCACCACCAATATCACACCCCTCCACCACCGCAAATAGGATCCACGTTGGTCCGCCATTAAAGCAGCCACCAACCTTTCTTCCGACGGCAACCTCCACCTCTGTCACCTCAAGCTCATTCGCCATTAAAGCATCTACCAACCTCTTTTCCGACGTCAACCTCTCTTCCATGGATAATTGTTAGCTTCGATCTTATTAAATATCTCAGTCCATATCAACTCATTAGGCATAGGTCTCTACATATCCAATCAAATTTAAAACTATATATAAATTGAAAACAACAAGGAATTTCATTAAACTGAAGGGATACAAAGCTATATCACATCGAAACTGGCCAATCGGCCTAAACAACGAAACCAACAGGGGCAACAAGGCGACCCATACTTAATCAGAGCATCAAGCAAAGCTCTGTGAAAACAAAAAAGGCTACCACCACCATCCCGACAAACACAAGAACAGGGGAAGAGTCAACGCATGAGAGAGGTGAGACTTGACGACATCAGGGAAAAGAATAAAAAACAAAGCAAAACACGATTGAAAGCATAAAACATAACCCATTAGTTTTTCATTCCAGGAAAGCAATTGTATAGTTGGTTTTCATGCTTCCTTTCCACCGTTAACAGCGGCAAATCCTCCATTGTGACCTCCGCCATCTTTCATCATGGAGAGAATAGTAATCTTCATTGCCTTCTCGCAAATTTTTCGGCAATCTCCGTGTCGTTTTTCTCTATTGCTTCAATGAAGAGCGTGAAATCAGAAACCATTTTATCCTTGGCGGCTTGCTCACCAAGCATGCTCTGCTTCTTTCTCTTAAGCATTTCGCGCTCCTTAGCCTTGTCTCGAAGCGCCGCTTGAGAAACACATGTAAAAATTAATTAGAAACAGATTGGAAAAACTAAGCCTCTTTCGCAGAAGCTTTCAGGCGATCTCTACGGTAGAGGACGAGATTTCACGGTAAGTGGTTCATGGGTTTGGGTGCAACGACGCATCAGATGGTGGCGGCGGTGACGGCCACTGACCGACGGTGGAGGAGATCGGAGACAAAATGAATCAAACGGTTTGTCACTGATTTTCCACGAACTACGATTGATGAGGGTAAACGGTGACCAAGTTTTTGACCGCAAGGGAGAGGTGGTCACACCGATGGTGGCGGTGCATGCCACGGACGACCATAGAGAGGTTCACCGGAGTTGAACGGGATGATGAGAAAAGATATGAGTTTGGGAAAGTTTAGAATTTTGTAGATATCTTCTCCTCTTGAATTTTCAGACCACAATTATTGGGGGTGTAGGGATTTAGGGTCCACGTGGAATTAACTAAAATTATTATAAGAGCCATGTCAGCTACCTGTTAAAAGTTAACGGGTTTAAACGGCAAAGTGACCAACTCTTTACACTCCGAAAACGTTTGGGACCTTACTGGTCATTTTTTAAATTTGATGACTAACTTTGTACTTAGTATAAACATAGGTGACTTCTGCAGTAGTTTACCCAAAATTTTATGTCGTAAATCATAACCCTAAAAATACACACTACTCTTAATTTCATAAACCCTACCTTTAAACCTACTTTTTTTAAAGTGGGCGCCAAAAAAAACATAGTTTAGGGCATACCATTTTCATCCCACTAAAAGCAACTCTGTTTTCACTGAACTGTATGCGCTCTCAGCTTCAGTTTTTTTCATCGTTTTCACTTCCAACAAAACGAAATTTATAGTTTCCTTGATCAGTTTCACTCCACTTTTTATCCATGGCGGCTCAACCGAACCGTCATTTTTGTGTGATTCATCTAACTCGAAAACCAAAACTCTGCTTTTCTGCCAAACCGGATTACCCATCACTCAAAATTTAGGCAGGGCCGGTCTGAGGCTTTTTGGTCGTCCAGAGCGAATATAAAAAATATGCCTCAAATTAGAAATTTAAATTGTGGTTGTGGTCGTATTTACAGTCATGTTAAGTTTTATTGTAGTAGCAGACATTATAGATGCTATTTCGGTCGTTGCGATTATCACGGTTGTGAAATCTCTTAATAGCGTATGCTATTGTGAACATAACAGTTGCGTGTATCGCGGTTCTAGATGGTGTCGCTACCCATGGGTGGTGTAGCATATAAATTAGGGGTGCAATTGACACCACTTGATTTGTTGGGGTATGAGGTTTTCAAGGAGATAATATAGGGTTTTTCATAAGAAATATTAGATTTGACCTCACTTAATTTGTTGAGGTATGTGGTCAACAATGCTTATTCTAGTGGTATAGAAATCCTCAATACCTCATACTTCACTCATGACCCCACTTAATTTGTTGAGGTATGGGGTCAACAATGCTTATTCTAGAGGTATAGAAATCCTCAATACCTCATACTTCACTCATGACCCCATTATAAGAAAATCATGGCTCCATCACTACCGCTATCGACATGTAACGGTCGTTGTTGCGGTTGTATACCGTTATTTAAATCTCTGTCTTCAATAGCAAGTAACGAAAAAAATAATTTTAAAAGTAGGTTCATAATAACAAAAATTGAATTTTAAGAGTATCCCAAAATAACAAATATTAAAAAAACGGGCCCTTAATAACAAGTATTATAAAAAGTTGAATTTTAAAAGTAGACCCCTAATAATAAATATTGGGAAGAAATTAAACCTCTATTAACAAGTATTGAAAAAACGGACCCTTAATAACAAGTATTAAAAAATAAACAATTAAAAAAATATAATTCGAATAAAATTAAAAACATATAACTTCCTTAAGCAATGGGCCCTGAGTGGGCATCTTTGTTGCCCCTGCCCAGGGCCGGGCCTGGAGCCAAGGACCTTGTTTCAAGGCTGGGCATCTCCGCCTTACACGGCGTCTCTTACGATGTTCGCGGCGTCAAGTTTGATGGCATCGATTTTTAATTCAATGATATAACTAATATTAAACTTAAAGTTTAATAATATTTGATGGAGTGTACCTCCTTAGTTAATCCAAAAAAAAAAATCTGCCCCTTCTACTAAAATATATTATAACTTAATTTCATATATAAGTTTTATATTAACTTTTTTTCAATGAACTATTTTATGTAATATTTTTTATTATTAGAATTTTTTGTTACATAAAAATGTTAGAGGGCAACGTGAGACCACATTGCACTGGCCTGCAAACCTTACACTGATATGAGCGAGAAGACTTCGCGGCTCTATGAAGCCAGCCGAACACACAGAGCTTAGCTGTGCTATGTGAAGCCACAGCATAACGAACTTATGTCCTCCTCCCTACCCATATCATGGAAGGTTTCGGAGAGTAGCAATCGTGGTTCCCGCCAAAAGGACCAAGCCATCGTTCAATCACCCTATCGCCCCCACTTGGGTTATAAGCTAACGCTACTTAGCTCGGCGAACAATTCTTATGCTTTAGATCTTTATAAAGGCTTCAGTAAGATATAAAACTAGCCAATGTGGGATTTAAACGTTTTCTAGATGGAAACCAGCAGGAAAAAAGAAGCATTTATTTAGAATTGGATGATGGGTCCCATGTGTTCCTACAAATGTAGACGACGTACCATGATGGGCTCCCAACACATCACAAACGAATGCCACCCACAAGGGCCACAACCCATTCATGGCGTTGAAAATAATTCATAATTGCAAATTTAATTGCAATTATTTATAATGTTATAATACATATTAGTTCCAATCAAACTACTTACTATATCCATATACAATATATATATACATATGTATATATTTCTTCATATTATCACAAATAATATATATAATATATCAGACAAAATTGACAGACTCGACTCAAACTTGAAAATTGATCAACTAATTACTAAAATTTTTGAGTTATTTGAATTTTCATTTTATAACTCAAACTTTATTTTAAAAAATTTCAAGTCGAATCGAGTTTTATAAAATTACGAGTCAATTTTTTTCCACGTCTAGCCGAATAATTTAATTTTTTCAATTCGAGTTTTGTCCACCCCTAAATATTCATATATATTTTATTGTGAATTTAATTTCACTTTTAAAATTACACTCTTAAAATTTTAATATAAATTTTTGAAAGGTAACACTTTTAATATAAAATTCTACGTTTGTTTGTTGATAACGATCTATATAACTGAAATTTAATTCGACTTGAAGGTTTGAAAATAAATTGAGTCTAAATTAATTGTTGTTTGAAATTCGAGATCCAAAGTTTAGTTTTAATCTGTTCATTTAACAAATTTGAGCTCCATTTTAGAATGGTTTTAATTGTGCAATCTAAAATAAGTTTGGTTTTAATTGTGGATTTATATCGGTTTAGTTTTAAGGCTTAAGGACTCTATTTATAAAGTACGGTTTAAATGTATAAAATTTGGGAGTAATGATTAAAATTTAAGGGTTAGGGTTGGAATTTAGGGTTTAGATATTAGAGTTTCGATTTTAAGATAATATGTTGAGGATTTAGGTTTATAAATCTTAAATTCTAACCATAAACCATAAATTATATTCACAATCACCGACTTTTAAACCCTTAAACTAACTCCTTAAATCCTAAAACTAAATTAATTATGCAATTTTTTTTTACTATGAGTATATCAAATAATTATCTTTTAATTATTTGTGTTCAATTTTCTTTATTATCTTCTCGATTTTTTAGAGATTAATATTGACTAAACTCATCGATTCGAGTCTATTTGTGCTCAACTTTGGTAATGAAACTTTTACCTCGCCGTTCAATTCAACCAATCAAACGAAAGGCCTCAGTACATAGATATGTTCACCCTGAAACAACGTTTTTTGTTTTACCCAAAAACCCAATTCAAAAATGTATAATGAATGGGTAAACCAGTCAATTCACTTTTATTCAACAGAATAATAATAATTACACACTGAAAGCATCTCTGTTCTCACTGGACTGTAAGCACTTTCAGCTTCAGTTTTCTTCATCGTTTTCACTTCCCACAAAACGAAATGATTTCTTTGATTTCCTTGATCACTTTTACTCTGCTTTTCATCCATGGCGGCTCAACCCAACCGCCATTTTCGTGTGATTCATCGAACCCGGAAACCAAAACCCTCCCTTTTTGCCAAACCGGATTACCCATCACTCAAAGAGCCAGGCACCTCGTTTCCAGGCTTACATTAGACGAGAAAATCTCCCAACTCGTTAATTCAGCTCCGGCGATCCCCCGGCTGGGCGTCCCCGCATACGAGTGGTGGTCGGAGGCCTTACACGGCGTCTCCAACGTCGGCCCCGGCGTCAAGTTTGACGGCACCATTAAAGCCGCCACTAGCTTCCCTCAAGTCATTCTCACCGCCGCTTCCTTCGATCCGTATCAATGGTACCGCATTGGACTAGTAAGTTAGCCAATTCAGCTTCTTTCTTACATATTTAAAGTTTTGTTTTAACACCGGTGATATTCACGGAGGCGATTGGAAGAGAGGGAAGAGCGATGTACAATGCAGGGGAGGCGAATGGGGTGACATTTTGGGCGCCAAATATTAACATATTTAGGGACCCAAGGTGGGGGAGAGGGCAAGAAACACCCGGGGAAGATCCCTTGGTTGTTGGGAAATATGCTGTGTCGTACGTGAGAGGGGTTCAAGGGGATACTTTCCATGGCGGGAAACTCCATGGCCACCTTCAAGCTTCAGCTTGTTGTAAGCATTTTACAGCTTATGATTTGGACAATTGGAAGGGCATGAACCGGTTTGTCTTTGATGCTCGTGTAAGTCTTTGCCATTGTTGTTAATTTTCACTGATTTTTTTATGAACTTTAGATTTGCTAAGAAATTCAGAACATTATTTAGATTTCCTTTAATTCATGGGAATTGCTTAATGATTATATTTCCTTGAGAAAGAAGGCAAGATAAAGGTAAAATATAAAAAAAGAAAGCTTTCAATTCCCTGTAGCATTAAGATTATCATCTTGGAATCTGATAAAGTATGCTTCATTTAAAGTTTTGTTTTTTCCACATAATCATCTTTTAATATTATCCGACAAATATGAAATTGAAACAACTTAAATCCCTTTACCCCTACTTGGATAACAGAACAGTGGAAGCAAGTTGTTCAAGTTTAGGAAGACGACACTTCAGTAAAAAAGCTACTTTATTGGTCTCTAATGTCAAAACTATCTCAAGTAGAACAGTAGTTTTTTAACTTTTGATTTTGGATTGTTTTGTAGGTAACTATGCAAGATTTAGCCGACACATACCAACCGCCATTCGAGAGCTGTGTAAGAGATGGTCGAGCCAGTGGCGTAATGTGTGCTTACAATAGAGTTAATGGAGTCCCGAGCTGTGCAGATTCCAATCTCTTGTTAAAGACAGTGAGAGGCGAATGGGATTTCAAAGGGTAATTGTGTGTATTTCAATAAAAATTATAGTTAAAAATCCCCTCTCTCCCGAACTCGATTCTTGAAAAAAATCATTCTAAAAATCATTTTTTAGAATATATAATTATTCAAGAAAATGAAGAGTTGGAATTATATATAGATCATGAATTCAATGATTATTGGTTCTTATAGCTTCTATATTGGTTGAACTTTTTGAGCAGGTATATAACATCGGACTGTGATGCGGTTGCGCTCATCCATGATGATCAAGGATACGCCAAAGCACCTGAAGATGCTGTTGTTGATGTTCTCAAAGCTGGTATGCAGGTTCTCAGCCCTTGTAATCTTAGAGTATGTAGCTCCGATTTATCTTTTTCTTGGAGTACATGTGTGACCGATGCGTATTCATGTGTTGGTATGCAAATATAATCTTTAAACGACCCTCCCAACATGTATATAAATCCGTCGAAGACGATTCATATTCAATGCTCACACCAAAATCCAAGTAACTTTGGCAACGTGTGCTCATGTTTCTACTTATATATGTTTCTGCATATTTTCATTATATTTACAGGCATGGATGTCGACTGCGGATCCTATTTGCAGAATTATACCAAATCTGCAGTTCTGCAGAAAAAACTTCCGGAATCTCAAATAGATCGAGCTCTCCATAATCTATTTGCTGTTAGAATGAGGTTAGGCCTTTTCGATGGAAGTCCTGAGCAACTCCCTTTCAGCAATATCAGAACGGACCAAATCTGCTCCCCTGAGCACCAGATTCTAGCACTTGAAGCTGCTCGTAATGGCATTGTCCTTCTAAAGAACGATGCAAAACTCCTTCCACTTCCAAAATCCACCATTTCACTTGCTGTCATTGGTCCGAATGCTGATTCGCCGCAAACACTTATCGGAAACTATGCAGGCCCTCCATGCAAGTCTGTTACTCCTTTGCAAGCTTTGAAGAGCTACGTTAAGAACACTGTTTATCACCCCGGTTGTGATATGGTTTCTTGTTCTACCGCTGCAATTGACAAAGCAGTCGACATTGCAAAACGGGCAGATTATGTTGTGTTGATAATGGGATTAGATCAAACTCAAGAAAGAGAGGCGCTCGATCGTGTCGATTTGTTTCTTCCCGGGAGGCAACAAGAACTCATCATCAACGTTGCAAAGTCCGCAAAGAGACCGGTTGTTTTAGTGCTTCTTTCCGGAGGTCCCATAGATGTATCTTTCGCTAAGGATGATCCTAGAATCGGTGGCATATTGTGGGCCGGTTATCCCGGAGAAGGTGGAGGTATTGCACTTGCCGAAGTAATCTTCGGTGATCACAATCCAGGTAACAAGCCGTTGATTTGATACCATCTATTGCTAATGAAAATAAAATGTTGCGAGTAATGACAGTCCATTACATCATGTCACGCAGGAGGGAGATTACCCGTAACTTGGTATCCACAAGAGTTCACCAAAGTACCAATGACGGACATGAGAATGCGACCCGAACCATCGTCAGAGTATCCCGGACGCACATACAGATTCTATAAAGGAGACCAAGTCTTCGAATTCGGTTATGGCCTTAGTTATTCAAAGTATTCGTATACATTCACCCGCGTCTCCCAAAAAAGTCTGTATTTGAACCATTCTTCATCATTACATACAAGGGAGACCTCCGATTCCATACGATACAAGCTAGTTTCAGAGCTAAACGCGGAAGTCTGTGGTCGAAGTAAGTTCACGGTTCATGTTGGAGTGAAAAACCATGGGGATCTGGCGGGTAAGCATCCGGTATTGCTGTTTGTGAGGCATGGAAAGCATGGGAATGGGAGGCCAAAGAAACAATTGATTGGGTTTCAAAGTGTGATTTTAAGTGCAGGGGAAATGGGTGAAATTCAGTTTGAAGTTAAGCCTTGTGAGCATATGAGTAGAGCTAATGAATATGGTTTAATGGTAATGGAAGAAGGAACACATTCCCTGCTTGTAGGAGATGATAAGCATCCCATTACTCTTGTAATTTGATTCATGTCTCAACTTTGATGTGTCAGATATAAAGTTTACGTCTAATAGGAATATCTGCCACGTGTACTTTAGGAACAAAACGTTGCTGTTTTTTTTATATGACATTAGAATTGTAGATATAGTATTCTACTTTCATGATTTTGTCCAATAAATATGATAAAACAATGATGTTGGAGAGTGGGTTTTTTAGGGTCTCTCAGAGTCTAGGCTCTTGCTCGATCTTTGTTGCGGAATTATAGACAACTTATGAATGTTGAGTTTTTGCAAAGTTGAATTGGAGCTTGATAATACTACAATAGTCCAGATTTTAACCGGTAGTTCTATGGCATTAAGTGTAGCGCCCTTGTTGCTCGGGTGAGAAACTTGTTGGCTAGGCATTGGGACGTACAGATAGCTCATGTTTACTGTGAGGCGAACATGATAGCTAATGGTTTAACTTGTTTAGCTCGTGGTCAATTTTTGAGAGTTATCAAAGCTCACTGCAGACACAACACTTGGTAAGGTTTATGTTTTGGTTTTGTTGTAATTGCATTACCGGTGATTGTCTTCTAAGTATATTGTAATTGTTACTATAAATACTTTTTTCTCTATTTAATTTTAGAATAATTTTTAACGAGGCTCGTGGTAACGATTTTTTTTATTCTTCAAAAAAAATTATTAACATACATTATCAATAAAATTAAAAAAAATTTAAATAATTTTTATTACTTTTTCAGTTTTCTAAAATTTAGTTTTACTAATTCGAACCGACCTATATCGTAACTTAATTTTGGTTGGTAAATTTTTCAATAAAAATTTTCTACATACAAATTTTGAACTTAAAACATAATTGAATAACATCAAGCTATGGAGTAACCGTTAGTCAAAAATTTCAAATAAATTTAGAATACTATAAAGTCTCCCTAATTTAATGGTTTATCCGTTGCATTCTTAGTTCTTACAGAAGAATAGAGAGACAAAAACGGTAAAAGCAATCCCCGCCCGAACCGGTCGATTACAACCGTAAATACCGGCGGGAAACTGAAGTAAGCCCCGCCTTCTTTCTCATTTTAAAGACGGGAAATGAAGGGAAAAAACAAGGACCTAAGAGGTTTAGCTCCTTCCTCGAAATCTTAAACTCCTCGTTCCTAATTTCGACGAGGTGTTTAAGCTATTTGTTCCATCGGATTAGATTCTTTTCATTTCCATTTAGATCTTTTTGGATTTTCGGGAAAGAAGAACGAGGATCATTTCATAAATCAATTCAAAAAAGGAGAAAAAAGAATAAAAACCCGATAGAATTAATGGCCGGAGTGATGAATAAGTTGAAGAAATTAGACGCCTACCCTAAGATCAACGAGGATTTCTACAGGCGAACAATTTCCGGTGGCATTATCACTCTCGTCTCCTCCGTTGTTATGATCTTGCTCTTCTTTTCCGAGCTCAGTGAGTTTCTTTTTCTCTGCTCAATTTTTTGGATCTTTTTAAATTTTATATCTACGTTGGAATTGAATTATTTGAAATGCGTTTTATTACCTTGAGAATTGTTAGGCGTTTTCAGGTTTGAATTGTGAGTTCATCGGGATCCAGAAATATATTTAAGGGTATGCACACATAAAATTTCAAAATTTTAGAGTGGGAACAAGTCATAAATGTTACAAAGAGGTAAGGACTAATTCATAAAAATTTAAAAAAATTAAAGATAAACATGTGAATTTTAAAAAGTTCAGGTTGGCACAGGTCCACCTCACTCTACATATAGATCCGCCATTGAGTTCAATCAAGACGGGACTAAGGTTTATTGATGAATTAATAAGGGAATTGTTAATGAATTAACTAAAGAGCATAGTTTTCCATGACTTCCAATTGATTTGATCTAAAATGAACGTCATTGTCAACACAACAATAGCTATTAAATTGCGGTTGCAGATGTGGTTGCAATGTCGCGGTTGTTGACGTTGTGGCCGGTGCGGCGTGATTTTTCTCTAAAATATAACTATGATTCTAGATGCGGTTGCGGTTTGTGGCATCGCAGAGACCTCCAAAACTGTTATGTTGCGGCCGCAATTTAATACTGGCTGAGCTTCATTTATAAATTTGCATTCATTTTAGACAAAGTTTGTTCAACTTCTATGATGCGCAATTCTTGAGGGGTTGTATATGAATGAGGGGAGGATTATTGTTAGCCATATTATTGTTGCAGGCTTGCAGAAATATGGTTGAAGAGTTGGTAAAGATGGCCTTTTGTTTGCGGATGGGACTATTGATAGTCATTTAAACTTGACCATGTTTTGCGTACCACCCACTTTCTGTGATTTTAGTGCAAGATACTTCGCTTGCTCTTTTCTAGAGCTAGTAATCTGTATTTTCAGACATTTCAAGTAATGCCATACCATAAATTAGGCATGTTAATGATAAAAATAATGAGAGTTCAAATGTGCTATGGACTTCATTCAAGGGACTTTGTATTTGTCTATAATCACTTGCACCTTCATTGCTCAAGATCCACTGAATTTTGAATATGGTTATTGGGATCTTTATTGATGGATGATATTCTTGTTTATGTGTTTATCTTGAAGACTTTCACATTAAACCACGTTTCTTTTGTGGCTGCTTTATCAGTTTTCTTCAGTTCTGTTAATTCCTAGCATTTTGCGCGTTTGGTATGGATGGGTGTTTTTTTTTTTTTTTTTTTTTTTGGGGGGGGGGGGGGGTGCAGTGAGGTTTCTTGTTGTCTTATGCAGAATCTAAGTTAAATGATCTGTTTCCACTCAACATTTTTTTGCTTTCCTGGTCTTGGTTGCAGGATTATATCTTCATGCTGTGGCTGAAACAAAGCTTGTGGTTGACACTTCAAAAGGGGAAACTCTACGCATCAATGTATTGTCATTTGCTAGTCCTACTTTAATTTAAGATTTCCCTTTCAGCCTGTTCCCTATGGCCTTAAATTTCACATAAAATTCTTCTTACTTCTCCAAGATTTCCTGAAGATTCTTCCATGATTCTTTTTCATGTTTTACTGTCAACTGTTTTTATTTGTTCCGAATCACCATATTCTGCATTACGAGAATGTAACCGTCTATTATATTTCACATTCCTTAGTGTTTCTTTCCTGTTTGTTGTATAGCATTGCTGTGAATCCTTTGCAATTATCCTATCTAATTTCTTAATGTTCCTTTTGGATTTGAAAATGCAGTTTGATATCACATTTCCTGCTCTTGCATGCTCGATCCTCAGTGTTGATGCAATGGACGTAAGTGGAGATGAACACCTTGATGTGGTATGTATTGCTAGTAATTATGCTTTTCTATTCTATATTGATGAATTTCTCTTCTACATCAAGTGCTTAAAGGGAATTTTCTAATCTACTCTCTCTCTCTCTCTCTCTCTCTCTCTCTCTCTCTCTTCATGGGAACATAGATGAATTTTCATATGCGATATGGGCAGAAGTTTATGTGCTTGCTCATAGAAGTTTCTTTTCTCTACGCATGCTGCTAAAATTGTCCAATTGTTGTTGCTAAACATTTATCTTTATAAACATGCAGAAACATGATATAATCAAGAAACGGTTAGATGCACATGGCAATGTTATAGAATCAAGACAAGATGGAATTGGTGCTCCCAAGGTTTGCTATATGGCAATATTGTTTGAAGTTGTTTTCTCGGTTGCATTTTTTAAAAGGATCTAAGGAGCCACACATTCAGTTCTTTTTCCCCTTTCTTTCTGCTCATAATCATTCTTCTTCACACAGATTGAAAAGCCTTTACAGAGGCATGGTGGCAGGCTCGAGCACCATGAGACGTATTGTGGTTCATGTTATGGTGCAGAAGTGGTATGCTTCATCTATAGTTCTCTGTGATTTAAGTCAGTCCATTGGGTGCATGTTTTTGCTGAATGCAAAGGATCTTTGATTTGATTCTTAGGTCCCAATAACTTATTTTCTTGATCCCAAGAGGATTGTAATTTTTTCACCGTGTGCCTAAAATGATGTACTCATTTGATTTAGCAGCATTAGTTCACCTTTGTTCTTTTGTCTTTTGGCTATTCCCTAAATTTCCTTTGTTTTGGTTGGATTTTATTCTGGAGTTGGTGTGGTCAGTCCTTAGGCAGTGAATAATCATTGAAAACAGTCCGGTTACAAGAATGACTATCTTTCAGCTCCAGGCATGATGTACTTTTCTCCCCTGAGCATTCTTTTTTCTTTCGATGTTGCAGGCTGATGATGATTGTTGCAACTCCTGTGAGGATGTTCGTGAAGCATACAAAAAGAAAGGTTGGGGTTTGTCAAACCCTAATTTGATCGACCAGGTCTGTCTGCATAAGAGCTTAAATTATCAGATATAATGACCCACACAGATGTATGTGCTCAGATAGGAAATGTTTTTTTTGCCTTTAGCATCATTGATATTGATAGTCATGCTTGTACTTCATTGTTTTCGTTTCCATAGCTACTTAGATATATTGAACCCCTTTTTCCCTTCATAATAATGCCTATTTAGCATTGACCATTTCTATATCCAACTCCCATAGAGGCTCTATTTGGATGCCAGCTTTCAAAGTGGCAAGGGAAATAGTTATTTGTCTAATAATTAAGTAATCAACATGGAACGTTGCATGCCCACTTTTTGGTGCATTAAAAAACTTGATTCCTCTTATTTTTTTAATACTCTTAAATATTTATCTTATACCAGGAAAATGACCAATAAAGTTTTTCTTTTTTGCATCTTCCATGTCTGTTTCATGGTCTTTGTTTGGGGTTTGTGGCTGCTCCACCCAACAATGTTGTCTCCAAGGTTCGATCATGGGTTCTCCTTGGGGTGCAATGTGGCTTACCAATGCAGTTTTTGTTGCATAATACTTGAAACTTTTAGTTAAAAATAGTTGACAGCAGCAAAAGATATACGAATTGCAGTGCAATGGTGTATGCTTTTCTTTGTGTAGAAGTAGTTTACCGCTTTCTGGTTGGCCTATCTAAATACTTTGTCTGTTCCCCCTTAATGTAAGTTGGGGTTTTAACCCAGTTGACCTGCATGACTCAATGCGACCCTGGTCTATGCTTTCTTGTTTCTGTTGTTCAGTGCAAGAGAGAGGGTTTTCTTCAGAGGATTAAGGATGAAGAAGGTGAGGGGTGTAATATATATGGCTCTTTAGAAGTTAATAAGGTGGCAGGGAATTTTCATTTTGCACCTGGGAAAAGCTTTCAGCAATCAGATGCTCATGTAAATGACTTGCTTGCATTTCAAAAGGAAAGTTATAATGTAAGATATATCCCTTTTGTTTCCGTTCTTCGTGTACATGAGCATGCCTTATCCGAAACTGATCATCTAATGTTCTACACACCATGAATATTTGATATAGATAAGTCACAAGATCAATAGATTAGCTTTCGGAGATTACTTCCCTGGGGTTGTGAATCCTCTTGATAGGTACTTTCTAAGTTTTGCTTGATTGTTTTACATTTGCCATATGCAAGAGCTAGATGTTGGCATGTTTTATATTTTATCTTGACCTATTCATTTTTCTTCTAAATTTAGTGTTCAATGGATACAAGAACAACCAAGTGGGATGGGCCAATACTTCATCAAGGTTGGTTTTCTGCATTAAAAGTCTGATTGTTTAGCTTAATTGCTTTAAATTTAAAGCATGTTGTCAAGTTTATTGAGCAAACGGTTCCTTTTTCATATGCTAATGACACTAGCAAACAGATCAATGGAGATAAAAATGAGGCCCGACTGAGAATGTGATTTACTAGGTTTGAAATTTTTTGGCTAATATAAACCAAAATACCATGCACATTCAAGAAGACCGATTAGCATGTATTCATACGAACTTCGTGACCTCCTCGGTTGATTGATGGCATGCATTAATATTTTCAGGGGCATGGATTCTTCCTGATTTTGTATCTCATGCATGTAGCTTATCATGTTCCTAAATGAGCTTTAAATAAGAAAAGGGTAACTTTGAGGGATTTTCAATATACTTTCTATCTTGTAGGTTGTACCGACAGTGTACATAGATGTGAATGGACACACTATCCAGTCTAATCAGGTGTGCTTAAAAAAACTTGCTGAATGATTCGATTCGATTTGATCTTGTCTTTCATTTAGTTAAAATGATTAATGCATGGGAGATTGCTTTCGACAGTTTTCTGTAACGGAGCATTTTAAGGGTGCAGAAATAGGCCAGCTTCAATCCCACCCTGCAGTTTACTTCTTTTACGACCTTTCTCCTATCAAGGTTGGTTTCTCCTCTGCCACATCACTTTCATTTAGTTATAAATGTTAGCTCGAGCCTGGACTGTTTTCTCGAGTTGTTTCATTCGGTTCTCCTCTTCTCTGAGCTTCTTTTCAACTTTATTTTGCAGGTGACTTTCACGGAGCAGCACGTCTCATTCTTGCATTTTCTAACAAATGTTTGTGCTATAGTAGGAGGTAAGGAGCCTTTGGCTTTGTACTTTGTTCAAAATGACCTGATTGGATTGCAGTAATCCTACTAAGGAGCCTTTGGCTTTGTACTTTGTTCAAAATGACCTGATTGGATTGCAGTAATTGATTATTTGTTCCCATTTTTTTTTACTATTCAGGTGTTTTCACAGTTTCGGAAATGTTAGACTCTTTTATATACCATGGTCAAAAGGCGATCAAGAAGAAGGTGGAAATTGGTAAGTTCAGCTAATGATCAAATCGAGTGACATGAAATTGCTGCAGTTTCGTGTTCCGAAAACCCGGTGCTTGACGAAGAATCGAACCGAGCATGCGAGAAGACCACGACAATGTACGTACACCTATTTATTAGATTTCTTGCTAATTATAACTGAAAATTTTGGTTGACACACTCCATGGTTGAGAAATAAACTGATTTCATTCATTTACTGAGTTTTAGTCACCTTTGAGACTGCCCCAAAACGACAGAGTCCTTGAGCTTGAATGAACATTAAAAGGAAAGCAGGAATTTTTTTAAAAATTTTGATTAATTTAATCAAAAGTCTTTTCTAATACTTTACATTTTATTTGTATTTCTTATATTAAAAATTGATGTTAATGACATGTTATTGTAAATTAAATTTATTCTCAGTGTTGTCATTATATAATTTACTATCTGTTGATAGATTAAATGTTAATCCTTTATAAAAAAAATTATTTTCGTGATTTTAGGTGAATTTATTCATGGGTTGGAGCGCTCGTCCAATTTGGAGTTCAAAACAGGTTTTTTTTTTGTAATTTCAAACAAGGTCATTTTGATTTGGATTAGTATAATTTTATTTGTATTATTATTTAATGATAAAAATAATGTTTAGATTTGACTATAAAATAAATCTATTGAAAACTATAATATATATATATATATATATTATGTTGTAATGTTTAATGAACAATAATTCAATATAAAATTTTAAAAGCGACTAACACTGACAGATATATTCGTAAAGGGAACAAAATACAGAAAACTTAAAACTTCATCCCATAAAATCATTTTATTTAAACTTAAAGTTCAAGTTAAAAATTACTAATATCAATTAAAAATAAATTGACTCAAATCAAATATTAAAAATAGTCGAATATAAGTTGTTTGATAATTCTAGTTTTAACGGTGAGTAAAATTTGACTCGAAAAAATTGTTTTTTTACTCTATTCGAGGTGAAAAAACTTGATTAGTTTTAATTCGACTCAAAATTTCATAAACTCGACTTGAAAAAAAATCAAATAAAGTTTGAGTTGTAAAATAGAAATTCGAGTAACTCGAAATTTTTAGTAATTAGTGTATTTATTTTTAAGTTCGAGTTGAGTCCCTCAATTTTTCTTATATATATATATATATTATCCTATACGCTAGCGATGGAAACTAAAAGTTTACACAAGCGCATTAGTTTTAGGGTTTTAGTTTAAGGTGTAGGCTTTATGGGTTTAGGTGTATGAGTTTAGAATTTAGGGATAATTGTAAGAATTTAGAATTTTAGGTTATAATTCAGGTTTTATAAGTTAAAACCTAATTCATAACCATATTATTCTAAAAACAAAACCCCAACTTTGAACCCCAAATTATAACCCAAAACTATAAATTCTAACAACTATCCCTAAATTCTAAACTCCTACAACTAAACCCCTAAACTCTACACCCTAAAACCTAGAATTAAGACACTTGTGAAAACTTTCAATTTCCACCACCTATATATGATTTTATCCAATACGCTGGTGGTTGAAATTTTTAATTTCTACAAGCGCTTTAGTTTTATAGTTTAAGGATTTAGTTTAGGGTTTAGGTGTGGGAGTTTAGAATTTAGGAGCAATGGTTAGAATTTAGGGGTTAGAGGTTAGGGTTTAGGTTTAGGGTAATATGTTGTTAATTTAGGTTTTAACCTATAAAGCTTAAGTTTTATTTATAATCCCTAAATTCAAAACTATTAAACATAAAACCCTAAACTCTACACTAAACTGAGTATCTAAAATCTAAAACTAAGGCGCTTGTATCAAATATATATATATATATATAATTAGAGAAAGTCGTTTAATTTAAAATTAAACCGTACTATAATATGGTAAATAATTACAATTAAATTAATATAAAAACTCAAAAACTCGACTCAAATTTTATAAACTCAACTCGACGCATCAACTCGAATAATTCAAACTTTTTTTAATTCTACTCGATCAAACTTTCACCCCTACACAGAAGTACAATCTTAACCATAAGCCTTGAGATGATATATCTTTTGCAGTAATTGTCAGAACAAATTGTTGTAGATGTCGTACAACCACTGACCGAAGAATCCCTATAAGGATAATATTATTGAGCTCATTAAATAAGTTCGAAAAAGTATGATTGATTAATGACAAATGATAGAGCAATTTCATCAAGATCAAAAGAAGTCGGAGTATTTACCTAAATATTATGTTTGAAATTTTTTAATCCCAAAATAGGGAAACTGAGAAATTATTTCTCAAACTAGAAAATATTATTGTTCAAAAAGGAAAGAAGGATAGATTATCACCCGACTTTAAACAGTAAAAATTTCTTTAAAATATTGTTTAAAGTCGGATTACCCTCCCCTTTTTAAATAGTCCATGCTGCCACGTGACATGCATTTGCGAGGAGAAAATTTTTTTTACCTAGTGGGTAATTTACCCACTTGAATTTATTTAATGATTTTATAGAAAACATGCATGTTAATTAATGTGTTAGTTAATGTTTTTTTTCAATTCAAACATTTTTAATAACGTTTTCAATTATTATTTTTATTTATATGATATAAATTTTAGAAAATACTCGTAATCTTATTTTTTATGTTTATTTATTATTAAATGATTAAAAATATTTTGTTTTCATATATGATTATATAATTTTATTTTTGAGTTTAGACAAAATTATTGTATAGAAAAAAATCAAATACTCTTACATTTATATAAAAAAAGGTAGGGTGAGCGTTCGATCGAGTCGAGTAAAAAAATTTCGAGTTATTCAAGTTGATGCGTCATATTTTACAACTCAAACTTTATTTTAATTTTTTACGATTCGAGTCAAGTTCGAGTCGAGCCAAGTTTTCGAGTTCCTATATAAATTTTTACGTCCTATACAACTTTCTCTAATAATATAAGATATGTATATATATTTCATCGTATTTTTTCATATGCGTCACATATTTCTTCATATTTCTCTAATCATATAAGATATGCATATATATTTGATTCTAATTTGAGGAAGTTGACTCGAACTTAAAAATCAATCAACTAATTATTAAAAATTTGGAGTTATTCAAATTCCATTTTACAACTCAAACTTTATTTTAAAAAATTTCGAGTCGAAGCGAGTTTTTCGTACCTCTAACAAAAGGAATTCGTCTACCCTCCCTTTCTATCCTATTTATTGTCCCGTTCACGGATTATTGTCACATAACCTTAATTAATTAGGTTTTCTTTTTAACATTATGCCTTATTTACATTTAATAAAATCTAATTTTTATTTTTATTGTATAATAATTATGAAATCTATTAAATTAAAATGTTCCTTATATTATATGTTATTTAAAGATTAGTTCTCGTTCTCTAATTTGATAATTTTAAGTTATATAATTTAGTTATATTGTCTTGGTATTATGAGCCAATTAGAACTTTCAAATTTAAAAACTACATGAATCGAACCCATCCAGTGATCTCGTTCTCCAATTTGATAAATTTAAGTTATATGGTTTAGTTATAATGTATTGGTAGTATGAGTGAATTGAAATTTTAAAAATTAAAACGAGTGGTGTTAATGGAAAGAGAGATTATATTATATTTATCTAAAGGGACATGTGTTCGAGCAATTTTGTCTGTAAAATACACGTATCGAAACTATCAAAATTAGAATACATGAACTATTGGTTTTTTTTATTCTAAAAGAACAAAAATCAACTATTTCATCTTAATTTCGGAATATTATATTTCTTCAATGGCTATTATTTGAAGCAAAATATTTTTTATGGGGTAAAAATATGATGAGTCAAAATATTTTTTTAGTTAGCTTAATTTCTCTTCTTATTATATTAAAAAATATTTTATTAAAAAATAAAAATATTAATTATATTACATTTATAGTTATAAAAATTCTTTATGGGGTAAAAATGTATTAATTGTATTGTAGTTATAATTTTTAAAATTATTTATTAATGAAACGTAAAAGTGGTATTAATTGCACTACATTTATTATTATTAAAGTATATATTATATTACATTTAATAGTTAACAAATCTTGTGCCACATCAGCTGGGTAATCTAGCAGTGGGTAGATGTAGCATTGCCCCATTTGCGACACATGGTACTGTTCAAAGCCGGGCTGCCCTCCCATCATCTTTGAACAGTGCTTCGAAGTGGGGGTTCAGCTTCTGCAGGCAGGGCAGGTTGGTGAGTCTGGTCACGGGGCTTTAAAGTTGTTTAATGTTTTTTTAAGTTTGATTGGATAAATGGTAGGTGGTTTTTGGGTGGTTGAAATTGAAAGGGGTTGAGGATAAATAGGGGTTGTGAAGAAATGGTAGGTGAAGATAAATGATAGAAGAGGAAAATTTGAAAGAAATTTTGTAAGTGTATATATTTTATTTGAGAAAATTATGTTAAATTAATATTTTTATTTGTAATGTAATGTATGTATTTTTTGTAGTTACGCTTTTTTTTCAGTTTAATTCTTCTAATTTTATATCTGTTAAAAATTTTGAAGTTGATGTTTGAATTATGGAAATTTTTGTCTTAAATAGATTGTTGAGGAGAAGAAATTTTGTGAAGAGTTTGAGTAAAGAAAGAAAGATTTGAAGAAATATAGTAAGTATGACGAAATTTTAATTTGGTTGTTGAATTTTTAAAATTTGTGAAGAGATTAAGTTGTTGTTTTTTTTTATTTTGAAGTTGATGTTTAAAATTTTTTATGTTTGAATATTTTTATTGTTGTTAATTGTTTGTTAGATTTTATAATATTAATGTTTAAAATGAATATATTTGGAGTAAATTGAGAGTAAAATGAGTATATTTGGAGTTGAATAAAAAAAATTAGTAAATTAGTGATTAGTTCATAATAATCTTAAAGTTGAGTTGTTTTTAAGTTATATTAGTAGCGGGTAGTAGTAAAACAACATTTTTAAAAATTTATTTCTAATTTTGAAAAAAAAATAACCTAGGAGTTGACATAGTAAAAAATATTAATGTTTTTTTTTAATTTAGGAGTTTTTAAAAATTTTATGTATATACCGATAGTAATTAAAGTATTTACTATAAGTAGATTAGTGACTAGTTTGTAAAAAAACTTAAAATTTAAGGTTATGAAGCGAAAGTAATCAATTAGTGAGTAGTTTGTAAAAATCTTAAAGTTGAAGAGTTTTAATGGCAAATTGGTGAATGATATAGGAACTAAGGATTAAAGTTACATTAGTAGTAGTAAAATATATATTTTTTTAAAATTTATTTTTAATTTTGAAAAAATTGTTTTATTTAGGAGTTGTTGACCATTAGTAAAAAAATATTAATGTTTTTTTTAATTTGGGAGTTTTTTAAAAATTAGTGAGTAGTTTGTAAAAATCTTAAAATTGTATGTAGTAAAAAATATAGATGTTATTAGTCTTTTAATAATAGTGTAGTTGAATTGAAATTTAAACAAAATTAATTTATAATATCTAGTCTTATTTTTAGTTCAGTAAAATTCAACAAAATTTAAATTATAAGCATTTATTTAGTTATTTAGTAGTGTAATAAATGTATTAGAAGGGAAATTGTAATTTCGTAGATTGTTAGAAAATTGAGTCATGTGTTGTAATATATTCATACTTATCATGTAGGATGGTTGAGCAAGCTCCTCTATTAAGATTCCAGGATCAACACATTAGTAATTTGTCGGTTCCTGAGATGATACAATTTTGTTAATAATTAGTTTATTATAAATTCAATTCAATTATGTTAATAATATTTAGTTTGGTTTATCCTTTTATTTATTGATGTGTTAACTACAGGATTTTGAGGATACATTTAAACATCACCTGACCATGGTGAAAAATCCTCCGCACGATCGAATCACTAAATGGTTGCAACAGTCTGAATTTTATCATGCGACATTCATTCGAGGGTACAAGTTGGTGCCCGAGTTGATTGTTGCTCTGATTGAGCGTTGGAGGCCGAAAATTCATACGTTTCATATTTCGTGCGGGGAATGCACGATCACACTTGAAAACATGGTCATGCTTATTGGGGTGCCGGTAAACGGAGCACCATTGATCGGGGCACCATTTACCGGTGAACTCTCGATCGACCATACAGAAGTTAGACCCGAAGCACTTTGCGATTATTTCCTTGAAAATGTGCTGGACAAATCAAATTTGACAGGAAGTCGTGTGAAACTGAGTTGGTTGCAAAAAGAATTCAAACTCAGCGAATATAGTTTGATTGATGCAGTTTATAATGTCAGTCGAGCTTATATTATGTGGCTCATTGGCGATATATTAATGCCGGATAAATTTGACAATCTTGTTCATACACGGTATCTACGCTTTTTGAGGTATTTGTGGGAAGTTGCTCAATATAATTGGGGATCGGCCATATTAGCGTTCTTGTATCGTGAGTTGTGCAAGGGTGCTAAAATAGATAATGGTCATAAGGTTCGAGGTATTGGTGGATGTTTGTTGTTGCTGCAAGCAAGAGCTTGGCAGCGACTTCTGTCCTGGACACTGATTACTCGAACACCGGTACAGTTCTCCCTTGTCGCCGGGTAATTATCCTAATTTTATGTTTAATTTTTGT
The DNA here is from genome assembly GCA_030270665.1 of Hibiscus trionum. Lineage (NCBI taxonomy): Eukaryota > Viridiplantae > Streptophyta > Magnoliopsida > Malvales > Malvaceae > Hibiscus > Hibiscus trionum. The sequence goes on along the minus strand of BSYR01000024.1, from coordinate 12,229,207 downwards.
GGTAATTTTAAATTATTTTTTATTATTAATTAAAATATTATTTGTGAAATGTAGGTAGATGGTGCGATAAAAAAACGCACACTTGATTGGCGAACAACAATTTAAAAGTGTTTAGAGTTGAAATTGATTTACATTGTCAGGAGTAGGTATGTAGTTAACTTTATTGTTTACAATTTAGTAAGATAGATATTAATAGTTTATTATTTACATTATAGTTATAGGTCTTATTATAATAATCATTATTTTTGCAGTTTGTTTGGAAGTTGTACAACGATGATCGCATATTTGTACCAGATGAACTGTTGTGTATTCTAGCAAGTGGTGTACGGTTACACCGTTGATCTACTTTGTGATTGTCGATTTTCACTTTGTCGACAGGGTGCTTAGGCAATTTGGCTTCCACCAGCCTATTTCGTATCCCCACACTGAGCATGATTATTTGCACAATTATGATGGATGCGGCTTGGCAAACTCCCTTCTATTTTATTTCTTCTAATTTTTTACGGCCAATCATATGGTGACACATGTCATCACCTGGTTGGTTGATTAAATCTATTAAATTAAATAAATTAAAATTTAAAAATAGGTGGGACATGTGTCATCATTTGATTGATTCGTTAATTTATTTAATTAAATTAAAATTAGGATCAAATTGATATAATAGGTAAATAACAATGACTAAATGTGTAATTTTACAAAATTTTGTTAACGGCCACGTCACTCCCTCTGTTAGTTTTTTAACGGCGGTGGTCAAAATAAGTCAATTTAATAGGTTTGGTGGTCTGATTGACGAGTTCGATAGATCGGTGGTCAAAATAGGTATGCCTCTAAAGTTTGGTGGTCACTGAAGTAGTTTACCCAAAGTTTAATGTGTAAAGGTCAATGAGTAAATTGAACGTTTTGAAACTTGAGTGACCAAAATAGGTCTGAGAATAAAGTTTAGTGATGATTTACGTAATTTACCCAAAAAATTATGTTCCTTAACATGAACAAACGTACACGAACAAACTATATTCCTTAACAAACGTACACGAACACGAAATTATGTTTGTTTAGTTGTTTATGTTCGTTCATTTATTTAGTTAAAATTAAATGAATGAACATAAACATACTGGATTTGTGTTTGTTCGTTTACTTTACATGCCTACTATTAAATATTATAGAATATAAATACAAATAGCATATTTATAATAGAATTTTAATAGAATCCAAGGAGAACAAGTTAATAAGCCTCAATACAGGGAAACAAAAGAAACACTTCAATAGTAGTAACAACTAACAAATAGCAGACACCATTTTCATATGCCAACCAGTAAATTAGACTCGTAATCACAATTTCTACTCATCTTCCTCCTGGTACAACTTCAGAACCTCGGCACAACCGGCTTCAGCCTCATCGGCCATGAATCCCATAGCGTTGGCGAAACGGGTGTTGGATGCAATGCCATTGAAGTTGGTCAAGATCACGCGAGCACGTTCGCGTCCCGGTGTCATTTGAGCACACTCGGGCTGTGAGCTCTTCACAAGAACAGCATCGCAGATCTCATCTAAATGGTCCTCGGAGACACGGATCTTGTATTGTCCGGTTGAATCCGTGTATCCTTCCCTCTCGTACACGACTTCACCGGTCTTCCTGTCGGAACATACCACCTTAACCTTGGCACCTACAAAGCACATTATCAGTAAACCGAAATTCCAGAACTAAACGCAACAAATGTACCGTTAATTGCCCCAACAGGTAACTTCAAAATATGAACAAACTGAAACATAGAAGTGTAAGAATCAAACCCATATGTGAAACTCGGACAGAAATCCAAGTGTGACACAAAATTATGAGCAAAGCTATCATTTTGAAACCATGCCCTTTTTTCTTAAAAAATACAACTTTGAATCAATCTTCTCTCGGTTGTCAAAATCCAAGTAAAAAAACCTATACCCTTTTTTTTTCCTTTAATGAAGGTTTTACTAACGAAAAGGATCGGTTAACCACAAGTCAAATAATCATGGTAATTCTATTATCTTATGTTTCGAACATAACCCTAATTTCTTAACACTCATGAAACTCGAAACTACCTCATAGATCTACAAGTTCACCAACTAAAAAAACCAGATCCAACATTGTCACCAACAAAACAAACAAAAACAGGGACCAACCGAAGATTTTATGTTAAGAGACGAACTTATAAAATTAAAATTTTAGGAGAGACAAAAATAGATTTTCAATAGAAACATACATTATTTCTAAAAGATTTCTAAATAATTTCAAACTTTTAGGGGCACTCCCCTCTAGCCCCTCTGGGTCTATTCCTGCCTGGGAAAACATAGGAAGAAAGGCATATAAGTGTGTTAGGAATGGTGAAAGTAGTACCAGCCATGTTTGTAGTCTTTGGTGTTTCAAACCCAGCACGGCAGCGGTCACAGTAAACTTGACCTTGAACCATCAATGGATTCTTCACCATGCGTGTAGCACTAACCAGAGATGGAACCAAGCATAGAGCAACGAACAACAACATTTTCGCCATTTTTCTCTGGAAATTGTGATGGGGAAGAAGAAGGGATGGGGATTAAATTCAAGAAGAAAAAGGAGGGTAAAGAGACAGTGATGATAAAGTGGAGTGATATAAGGAAATTAAACAAAAAGTGGGAAAAAGGAAAATGGAAACGGTATTCGTGTGTGGTGTGGTGGATATAATAATGATATAAGCTGCGGTTTTTGCATGGCAGCATTGGCAACTGGTGTTGATTTGGTAAATAGTGAGGGGTGAGGGTGGTGATGTGGCGAGGTTTTATTGGTGGAGTAGATAGAAGAGCGGAGATGGAGAGCGTAGAGGATAGAACTGTGGACGACATTGATTGCATTTGCGGATGGGGCATGTGCGGAGCCACTTAGGGCAATGGGGTATCTGATGACACCCAAATTTTTTTGGAAATCATATTTTTTTATATAATTTGTATATGAGAAATTGAAAATTATATAATTGACACTCATTTGTATATAAAATGACACATCTTTATAAATAATTAACCCCTCTTAAATACAATTCAAGAAAATAACACCCTTTAAAAAAAATTCTGGCTCCGCCCCCTGGATGGGGTTGGACATTAGCAATTTAGCATTACTTCTTTCGTATTTTTTCATACCGCGAATCGCGCTTGTAAAAGCAAAAAGAGTCATGAATTCACGCCACACTTAATGTTCCAACCTTCAAAATTAATTCAAACTCAAATTATAAAAACCATTACAACTGGATCCGAAAACTTGAATTTCGAAATTTAAAATTATTTAAATTAAATGCTTTGAAAAAATTAAATAGTTTAAAAGGTGATTACAAAATAGTATCTATTGCTATATATTCTTAACCCTTTGACAATGTGCATAGAGAATCTATTAACGGACCTGGTGGGTCACGCGACCCACTATTAATTTTTTGGTAAACTACTACAGAAGTCACTCAATTATGAGTAAAGTTATATTTGGGTCATCCAATTTTTAAAAATTACATTTGAGTCCCTCAACAATGGGTAATATTACATTTGAGTCACTCAATTAAGGGTAAAGTTACATTTGAGTCACCCTTCATATTAAAAAAATATTTTTTGGTCAATCCTCAAATGTTCGAACTTTTGATAACATTTGTCTTTGAAACTCAGAAGAACTTTCACCATATCACGTTTATCTCTTTAAAACGTTCTATTTGACAAGAAAAATAGTTGATCCCGAATTTCTCTGCTCATTTCTTTATCAATTCAACTTTCTTGTCATTATACGCCTGTAAACGAACCAAACAACCACGAAGGAGTGTATGTTCATGTTCGTTCATTTAATTTTAATCGAACAAATGAACGAACACAAATAACTAAACGAACATACTTTTTTTGTTCGTGCTCGTTTGTCAATGTAGCTTGTTCGTGTTGGTTCATGTTCGTTCGTTAAAATGATAAATGAACGTAAACGAACGAACATAAAAGGACATATGTGAATAAATTTAAACGAACATATGTGAACAATTTTTTTTAAAATATAGATACTTTTGTTATGAAAAATAATAAATATAAATGGATATATGTGAATAAATTTAAACGAACTTCATGTTGAACGTTTGGTTCGTTTATAGCCTTACTTGTCGTTTTTACCAATTGTCTTTTTTCGAGTAAGGAGATTTTTTTAACAAAATGAATTTTTTTGATGTTATTTAGTCTGTTGTAGTCAAATTATTTTTCTGGAGGGATTCAAAGCCTTAAGCCTCTAAATAAGGTAAATAGATGAACCACCAAAATTAAATTCTTGGATCCGCCCATGCTTGTAGACAAGATGATTTGAACACGTATCTCCTAGGATGAACATCATCTATTTTTCCACTGGAACACTTATTGGGTTCTTGAAAATATTAAATTTAAATTCATTTGTTTTATATTGATTTGATTAAAATTAATTTAATTTGATATGTGTAATAATTTTTAGAGATAAGATGACGAGGTGTACTGAATCAAAACTTATAATATTTCTAAAGTAAATTTCAAGATTCGAATCTAACAACATAAACATCTCTAATTATATAAATTTGTTTTAGATTGTGTAAATTTCAGGATTCGAATCTAACAACATAAACATCTCTAATTATTAAGTAGAAATAATTATATTTCTAAAGTAAATTTCAGGATTGGAATCTATCAACATAAATATCTATGATTACTCGACCAATTAATATATCTCAAATTATATAAATCTTAGGAGGAATTACCACAATATTGTGGTTGAAATTTTTTCCCCAAATATGATTCCCACCAAATTATTTCTAAATCTATGGTTGTTTATTGTTCGAGTCAGAAGATCAAAGGATTTCCCATGTTTTTGAACAATGTTTTATCAGAAAACATTCAAAAATTCTGAGCACTGTTCAAAGTCGAATTGTGCACCATTCGTCTTCAAATAGTGCATGTCTTTCCCGTTTATGCCACGTGTTACTCACCCAGGGCACTGTGTCATGTTCAAAGTTGGATAGACCACATTCCGACTTCAAACTGTAATGGGCAGAGGGTGCAGTGCTTCAACGTTGCAGTGCAGCTTTCACGTGGGGTTGCATGTATAAGTTAATTTTTTTATTATTTTAATTTTGATTGGATGAATGGTAGGTGAGTTTGGTGGTTGAAATTTAAAGTAGTTGGGGGTAAATAGGGGTTGAAGGTTGGTATGTTTTGTGATGAAATTTTGGAGAAGATAGATTAAAGAAGAATAAGCTTGAGAGGAAATTTTGTAAGTGTAAGATATGTATTTTATTTTAGAAAATTATTTTAAGTAGTTTTATTTGTAATGTAAGTATGCTTTTTTGTATTTATGAATTTTTATTATTTTTTCAGTTAATTTTTTTTAATTTTATATCGTTATATTTTTATGAAAATTTTAAAGTTGATGTTTGAATTTTTTATATTTTAAATTTTTTTTCTTAAACAGGTGGTTGAAGAGAAGAAAATTTGTGAAGAGATTGAGTAAAAAAAAGGAAGATTTGAAGAAATATAGTAAGTATGGAAAAATTTTAAGTTGATGGTTGAATTTTTTAAATTTGTGAAGAGATTAAGTTCTTGATTTTTTTAATTTTTAAGTTAATGTTCAAAATTTTATGTTTGAATATTTGTATTGTTTAATTAATGGTTTATTAGATTTTATTTATAATGCTTTTTGAAAGAAAAAAACGAGTATATTGACAACGACTATAATGATAAGAAAGTTGATCGGGGTCATGCTTATCGAGGTCCCGGTAAACAGGGCACCATTGACTGGTGCACCATTGATCGAGGAACCGTTGATCGACCAGAAGGAAACTACACCTGAAGCAATTTACTATTTTTACCTTGGGAAGGTGCCAGATAAATCAATTTTGAAAGGATCTCGTGTGAAAATGAGTTAGTTGCAAAATGAATTTAAACTCAGTGGATATAGTTCGGTTGATGCGATTTATAATGTCAGTCGAGCTTATATTCTGCAACTCATTGGACGTATATTGATGCCGGATAAATCTGACAATCTTGTTCATACATGGTATCTACGCTTTTTGAGGCATCCGTGGAAAACTACTCAATATAGTTGGGCATCGACCATATTAGCATTCTTGTATCATGAGTTGTGCAAGGCCGCTAAAATAGAAAATAGTCATAAGGTTCGGGGTATTGGTGGATGCTTGTTGCTGCTGCAAGCATGGGCTTGGCAGTGACTTTCCTTCTGGACACTGTTTACTCAAACACTGATACAATTCCCTCTTGTCGCTAGGTAATTATCCTACTTTTGAGTTCAAGTTTAAAATTACATTTATTTATTTTTAAAACATTATCTGTGATTTATATGCAGATGGTGTGAGAAAAAAGCGTACACGAGATTGGCGAACAACAACTTGAAAGTATTTAGAGCGCAGATTAATTTGAATTGTCAGGAGCAGGTATCTGGTTAATTGTATTGTTTACAATTTACTTAGATAGATATTTACAGTTTATTATTTACATTATAGTTAGATTTCTTATTATAAAAATTCTTATTTTGCAGTTTATTTGGATGCCGTACAACGATGATCGCATTTTTGTACCAGATGAGTTGATAAAGTATTCTAACATTTGGTGTAGTGTTACACCATTGATCCACTTTGCGATTGTTGAGTTCTACTTTGCCGACAGGGTGCTGAGGCAATTTGGCTTCCACCAACCCATTCAGTATCCTCACATTGAGCATGACTATTTGCACGATTATGATGGACGCGACAGGGCAAAAGTAAATTGGGAAGTCACACACGCCGACTATATTAATATGTGGAACAACAGAGCTTCAACGATATCGTTTTGCGCTCCAATTCAAGAGGATGATTTTAAATTTCAGATGTCAGAATACCTGATCTATTTTCTTAACAATGGAATGTCGTACTTAACCTCGGTCGATAAACGGGAACAATGTCAAAAATATAAAAAAAAAATACGGTGGTAAGAGTGAATCCTCTAAGAGTGTAGTGAGCGCATATCAGCATCTCGTGTGGAGTAGAAACTCCGAAGGTTGGCCAACCACGCGGGAACAACCAAAAGTAGGCCCGACAGTTATATGGGAAAAGGAACTGGATCATACATTTGTTCAACCAAAAGTTGGGTCGAGCTCTTCAGATATTTATGGGTTTGAAGATGTTTTATACACACCCGAGTTTGTTCCTCCACAGTCACCCATGTACTCGAACTTCGGATAGCACATGGATTTGTCGAAAATGCAAAATTTTCTAAATTTGCCACAGTTTATGAGAGGGCAGAGTGGTTACATGAATTTGTTCACAACACCGCCTCTTATGCCCTCGATGACTCAAGAGGTGAGCTACATTAAAGAGTAGGTGTACGACAGTGAAGAGAATATCGCGGCAGAACAGAGGCCACAACGAGCTCGGCGAACACCGCGTTGCTATAAATCGACCGATCTCGTTCATGGCTAGAAATTACACAAGAAGAAAAAATAACTTTATGTATTTTATGCAATACATTTGAGGTATTTCAGTTTGAATTTGAATATTATTATTTTTTATTTTTTACTATGTTTTTTATTATTCATTTTAATATAAAACTAATTATCATGAATTTGAAAAATCTCAAAAAGTTTTTAAAAAATAAAATTAAAAACTGAAATTAAAATTTAAAATTGGAGATTGATTGAATTAAAAAAAATGGTAGAATGTAAAAAAAAGTGCATGAATTAAAAAAAAAAAGAATGTGTTGAATTCAAGACAACATTGAATTTAAAAAACTGCTGTCAACACTGCTAGGGGTGGGTGGGTGGGTTTGTATTAATTTCGGTTTAAGTTTGATATAATACGTTTTTTAATATTTTGGTTCGATATTTAATTCGATTCAAGAATTTAAATTCAAACTTAAGTTCTAATTCCAATTCAAATTTTAATTCCGATTAAAATTAAAAATCAAAGTAGATTCAAATTAATATTTAGCTACATCTGAAATCGACTTTCTTAAATTATTGAATTTTCAGTTGATTCATTTTAACGATTCGAGCGTGCTACGAGCCTAAGTACAACTACCAAACATTTGGACATTTTCAAATACAAACATAATATTTTCAAATACAAATATAATATTTTTTAGTACAAACATTGAAAATCACTGAGGCATAGACATATATCTTGGTTCATTTGGACATTTTGATTTCAAATGGCCTTCAGCCTTACATATGGTACATCTCTTTCGTTGTCCTTTCTCTCTGTGATGAAGATCCATACTAGTGTAGATGCGAGTCGATTTAGGTCGACCATTTGGAGTTCTACAGAGAGTAAGATCCGGTAACCATTTTTCATGTTCCACTGACGGCCAATACATTGAATTCAGGATCGGTGGGAACTCAATTATGTAAATATATAATTTCTGGTTGAGACTGAAGCATTCATCAACATATGTGTATGGCTCAACATTGGCGAACATACATGCTGCAACTGCATGAGCACATGGATATCACTACGCCTGGAACTCACCACAGTCACACCATCTACATCTGAAATCTACTCGAAATACGTTTGAGTGGGGTGCTCCGTGTCGGGTTCTTGAACCAACACCATCGAAAGTCTCATTCATTCGGTCAAATTCGTGAACTTTCAACAGCGTTGCACTCTTCACATTATCATCCATTTTTGTCATTATTGTAGGAGCCCAATGTTGTCCCCTGTTTATTAAGGACTGGACCTACTTCCCTTTAACGAACCAAACCTTAGCCAAACGGTAGTAAGTCTTTGTCACCAAGCTTGCTATTAGAAGATGACGTGATCTTTTCAGTACTCCATTTATGCACTTCACAAGGTTTGTTGTCATGTGCCCGTATCGTCTACCACCTTTCTCATATGATTGGGCACATCTTTCTCTCTTGATATTGTTGGCCCAACTCCAAACACGCTCGTCGTATTTATGTAAATTCGTCATCTTCTTCTCAAATTCTGGTTGTAGCAGTTGATACCCTGTGCCATAATATATGTTGTTAGCATCTAGAAAATCAGCACAAATAATTGGATGGGCATATGTAACGGAGTTTGAAAGAATGATACTTACACATGCTTAAAATCTCATTACAAAGGTATTAATTTTTGAACTGTTCGTTACTGTTCTTACCGATGTGACGAACACAGTATGTAGGGTATGCTTTGTGTTGCGTGTAAATAGTGCTCCACAATTTGTGCGAGTATACACGACGCAAGTAATATAGGGATAGGTATGTGAGTATCGTCTCCACAAGGATTGGTACTCAACCTTCGGTTCTACTCCATCGCACTACAAAATAAATAATGTAAAAACACAATTTAGTTAGGTGATTTGAGATAATCTAAAAATAACTAAACTAATGAAATTTGGTAAATAAAATAAAGAAATAATCAAGATGAGAAGATGGCCCGGATTAGAGTGTGTCATAGCGTGGAATACTCTTGACTTCGTTTCTGTCTTGAATACATCAATGCACTACTACCGTGGCAGTGACCTAAATCCTTGTCGCGGTCGCAGTGGCTGAATCCCTGCCGCGACAATCCCTTGCTCGTGGGCAGATGCAGTTAAGGCTCGGTAAAGCTTCATTGGGTGATTTCGCCTTATCCCTAAGCACAAAATGCTGGTTGATGGTTGAACTCTGATGATACCTCATGGCGTGAATCAAAGGCAAACACCAATCGTTCATACACTTCTTTTAGCAGCTGAAACTCTAACTTATCCCTAGGCCGAGTTAGTTAACACCACGTGGGGTGAAAACTGTACTTATTCCTTTCGTGAGCTCAACTCTCCCGATATTGAACAAATAGATGATCTCACAAACCCTCTCCCGAGTAGAATGCGAAAATAATTAAAGCTAGAATAAGAAATTCTTAACTTTTATTACATTAAGAACAAAAACTAGGTACAAAGAGTTTTCACACAACAACTAAACAAACTAATCCTAACTCTAAGAAAATTAGAACATAGTGAAACTAATCCTAAGCTCAATCTCTCTTCTCTCTCCGATGTGATGTGTTATCTCTCTCTCTCTGGCGGCAAGCCTTTTATATAGGGGAAAATGTAGTCACAAATCCTTCTTGGAGAGGAAGTTAAGTTAGACTTGGACTAGACTTTATTAAAGAAGTAAATCTCTTTAATTTATTACAATATACACTTTTGTCCAAGAGTCCAACTTTATACTTCCTTTTATGTTTTCCTCTTCTTCTCGAGCTTCAGCTGCCACGCAAAGTGTGTAGAAAAATCCACCGTTAAAGGCTCTACAAGTCGGCTACCACTTTGTTCATTTTTTCCACTGGCAAAATGCTGTCGCGGCCTGGCTTTTGATGCCTCGGCATCGGTCTTCTCAGCAAGGCTTCATCAGCTTCCCTCAGTAAAAGCTGTCATGTGTCTTGGCTCGATCAGGGTCTGTTGTCTGCTACTTCTATCTCATCTTCCCTCATGCTTTATGTGTTGTGGTAGCATCCTCTTGCTCCAGCAGTGGTCATCCTATAAGAATACAAATCATGCATTAAATAGTACATTTTTCATATAATAAACAGAATATAAAGTTTAAAAGCATAAATGATGAAATCTATGTATGAAGGGCTATAATGCAGCTCAAATGGGTGTAGGTTGAGTGATAATTGCCATGTAAAAGGGGTCAAAATATAGGAATTTTGGGCACTTATCACTTTGATACCTGTCTCTCGATCAAAGATAATGCAGACCTCATCTTTTTGGACACGTGGTCACGAAAATTGGTCAAAAAGAAATTCCAAGCTTCCGCAGTCTCCCCCTCAACAATTGCGAATGCAAACGGATTGACATTGCTCTCACCATCTTGTGTAACGGAAACCAACAATATATGAGAGTATCTCTCGTAAAGCCACGTTCCATCAACTTGGATCATATGCTTACAATACGAAAAGACGTCAATGCATGGCTTGAATGCCAAGAATAGTCAATGGAAAAGTTGATACCCTTGAAGCAATTGGCCTTGTCAGTCGTATGCATCCTTTGTTTGATACCTCACTATGGTGCCTGAGATGAAATGTGTCATTGCTATTAATAAAGTCGATGGCTCATTATACAATTTATCGTAATCATCGTATAGTGAATGTAATGCCTTATCCCTTGCACGCCACCATTTCTTGTATTTTATTTGATATTCAAATTGTTGCGCAATGGTTGCCTGAATCGCTAAAACTAGAACCCTTGGATTTGCTTCGACCAACTTCATCACGTGATGACTTATTACACTCGAGTCCAATTTGTTGTTGTCATGGTCGATGGATGTTCGTAAACATGTATGATCGTTGTTGTACTTTGTGACCTCCCAGCGATCTATCTTCTTAAGCTTCGTTACTCGAATCTTCCAATTGCATCCTTCTCCGTATTTTACACACTTCGCAAAGAAAGTCCTCGGGGTGGATTCTGCAACCGCGTAGTCCACATGTTGCATGATGCCATACTATTTAATTGCCAATATAGCTTCATCATTTTTATTAAATTCAGTCCCTCAAATAATTCACCATGCTGACTCGAAGTTAATTGGGGCATATCTAGGAATTGCAGCGCCCTCATCGCATCAAAATCCACTGAGTTCATGTGAACAGGGGCTTTATAGAATGTAATGTCGCCCCGGTGGGAACAAATTCTCCAACACCAAAATCAGGGGCTTCACTAACGTCATCGGGGAACAAATAAGGATCCTCAATATCTTCATCTTCGCTGGAATCTTGAAGTGATTCTCCACATCGACCTCGCAGGTTCTCAACGTTAACATCAATAGTCGGATCAAAAGTCAGCCCGTGTGATGCTGCATATGGCAACGACCCACCTTGATGAAATTCACTAGATGTCACGGTTGCCAACTTTGCGACAAAACTGCCTCGAGACATATCAAATTCGTCACCGAAACTCATTTGACTAGATTCCCCAACTGCATTTCTGGATAGGTCTGGAATATCACGCACCTCAGCAAACAACTCGACATTTCGAATATCCATAGAGTCATGCTCTACGATCATTATTCCCACATCTGTATTATCTTCGAGGGTTATTGTGGAATATCTGACTGGATTGTGACATGTCAGCCACCTATACTGCAAACCATAAATTTGAGCTCTAATTTTCTCTGATATCTTCTACTTCAATACTCGAAGCATGGTTTCTTTTTTAAATCACATCTTCGTAGGGATTTTAGATTCAAATACAATACCGACATCAGTGTTCACCATTTGTCCATTATAATGGACAATCGCCACAAAGCTATTGTTGCTTATTTTCTCTGCATGTTCGGAAAAAAATATTTTCAATAATAATATTTATTACGATTTTTAAACTATGCCACTAAACTTAATTTTAAACTATAAATAACAATAATTTTAAACTGTACTAATTTCTCAAGAATACTAATTACGATTTTTTCGCACTACTATAATCTTAAACAAAAATAAAACACTCATCGTTCTAACATAACAATTGAATTACAAACAACATCAAAGTTATACGGATAAAAAAATCAAAATTTCAAACCGACTTACAATATTTTTCCCACAACTTTCTTCTTCTGCTGCTTCTTCTCCTTCTTCTCCCTCCTTACTCAATTTTTTTTTCTAACAAATTATCTTCAACATCAACATAACCTATTTAAAAAAACAACTACAATTTTCCCCTTAAATACCCCTACAAGAAATTTAATATCCACTAGTAGATTTCAAATCAAAAACATTACACTACCCCTATATAATTTAAAACTAATATAACAATTAAAAAATTAATCTTACCAGCATACACTTACACCTACACCACTACTTCACTACATCACTGCAACCTTATATCAATTAAAAAAATTAAATCTCTCCCAGCATCCATGCAGCTGCATGCATGCCACCCCATCACGTCAAACGTGAACAAAGCTGCAACGTTAAAACACCCTTTGCCCATTACTGTTTGAAGTCGGAAGGTGGTCTATCCGACTTTGAACATGGCACGGTGCCCTAGGTGAGTGACACATGGCAGAAACGGAAAAAACATACACTATTTGAAGACGAATGGTGCACAATCCGACTTTGAAAAATGACCAGAATTTTTTTTAATATTTTCTGGTAAAACACTGTTCAAAGATGAGGGAAATCTTTTGGTCTTCTGACTCGAACAGTAAACAATTATAGATCTAAAAATAATTTGGTGGGAACCATATTGGGGGGGGGGAATTTCAACCACAATATTATGATAATTCTTCTTAAATTTTATGATCAATTATTTGTATCTTTATAAAAACACTTATGACGAGACAACTAATCACTATTACCGACAATAATATTTTTTCTAAAGAAAAACTCACTTACTACTTTATATTTTATCATCCATCCAAATAAAAAATAATTAAAATGAAGGGGGAAAGTACACATTTTTTTTATTCAAAAAAGAAGATATTTCATTATAAAAAAACATTAATATCACAAGTAAAAAATAATTAAAATGAAGGGGAAAGTACACATTTTATGTGTCAATAAAAATAACTATTAATTATATATTTGTTGAAAGGATTTTCCTCTGTAATTTGATTTTATCTTTCCTGTGAAACTTCATTTTTTGAGTTTTTTTTTTTTTATATTGATTTTCCTTTCAATATCGGTGTATTTTCTCTCTCTTTTAATTATTGTATTTTACTAATAAAATACTGCAATCGTTACATTGCATTGTTGTGAATATTTTTTTGCTTGAAGAGACAAACAACCGGATATTAATGTTTTTTTAAAATAGTACTCCGGTTAATTTTGTTACATAAAGAGGACACATAACAAATAAATAATACGAATCTATAAAAATTAGAGTAGACTAATCACGTCGACCAGTAATTTCTCTTAAAATCAATCAAAATACATAAACTAGGAAAATTTTAAAAATGACCGCTTAAAAAGCGGCTAAAATTGTACATTGTACCGAAATTCTTACAAAAGTAGTAAGAATTTATAAGAATTTCGGTACAATGTACACAATTCCTTACAAAAATCATATAATGTAAGGATTTATGTATAATGTACACAAATACTTACCAATTTTGTAAGGATTTATGTATGTACACAAAAGTGGTAAGTATTTGTATATGTACACAAATCCTTACACTTTTCTAAAAATTTCGGTACATGTACACAAATACTTACAATTTTTTGTAAAAATTTGTGTACGCGCTTTTTTTAGCCGCTTTTTAAGCGGTCATTCCCAAGAACTTCCCATAGTAATCGGGCACCGGGCCCTGACGGCTTCAACATGGGATTTTTCAAGAGATTTTGGTCGGAGTTAAAAGCGTATATAATGACTTTCTTCAGTGACTTCTACCAAGGCAATCAACTTGGTAGGCGGAATGTATAAAATTTTATCCAAAGTCTTGGCAAAAAGACTTTCGACGGTAATGGATCAGCTTGTTGGGGAATCACAATTTGCATTCATAGCTGAGAGATAGATTCTGGATTGTAGTTTAGTGGCTAATGAAGTAGTGGACGCTGCAATCAAAGCTGGCAATCCGGGTATAGCTTTTAAGATAGACTTTCAAAAAGCCTATGATACCATTTGCTGGGAGTTTCTGCTGTGTATCTTAAAGGAATGCGGGTTTGAATCAAGATGGTGTGGGTGGATTAAGAAATGTATTTTGACGGCATCAATTTTTGTTTTAGTGAATGGATCGACTACGGAGGCTTTTAACATTGCGAGGGGCTTAAGGCAGGGATGTTCACTCTCCCCATTACTGTTCAATTTAGTTGCGGAAGCCTTGAGTCTAATGCTTGGGAAGGCTAAAAATTTAGGACTCTTCGAAGGCTTAAAAGTTGGTAGATACAACAACTCTATGACTATCAGTCATCTTCAATTCGCAGACGATTTGCTGATTTTCTGTGGAGGACAAGATGATGAGGTGAGCAATGTAAAAAGGGTCCTTCGGGTTTTCGAGCTTGCATCTGGATTGAAACTAAATCTAAAAAAATCCAGAGTTTTTGGTATTAACATGCCTGTCGAGACAATAAAGTCGTTAGCTTTGAAGATTGGGTGTGCTTTCGACCATTTTCCCACTGAATACCTGAGATTACCGCTCGGTGCTAATAGGAATTCAATCACTCTCTGGGAACCTGTCTTTAAAAAGCTATCTGTCAAACTGAGGGGCTGGAAGTCTAAGTTTTTGTCGTTTGGGGGTCGACTAACCCTGATTAAATCTCTTTTATCCAGCCTTCTGATGTATTTTATGTCACTATTTCGAATACCGAAAACGGTCTTGAATCGTATCAACAAACTTATGGCAAACTTCTTTTGGGGTGGTAATGAAGAGAAGAAGAAGATGCATTGGGTAAGTTGGAGACAAATTTGTCAAAAAAGGGATATAGGAGGATTAGGGATAGCCAATTTAGAGTTGATGAACCGAGCCTTACTCAATAAATGGTATTGGCGCTACGGAAATGAAAGATGGAGCCTCTGGCGAAGAGTGATGAATGCCAAGTTTCCATATGAGCAGAATTCGTTAATTCCAAACATGGGATCTGTCAGACAATCATCGTGGATTTGGAAGGAAATTTCGAAATCCTTTCATGCGGATGATATGGAGGGTAATACTTTCAGAGCAAACTTAACTCTCCAGGTTGGTGATGGGAAATGCATTCGATTCTGGACTGACCCATGGGTGAGAGATGCTACACTAAAACAAAGGTTTCCTCGAATCTTCGCTTTATCGGTAAACACGGAGGGTTTTATCGCGGATTTTGGGAGGAAAATTGAGGGAGTTTGGATTTGGAACATAAGCCTAAGAAGGCATCTCTTTGATTGGGAACGGACACAGTGGACTGATTTTCTAAATGCACTGACGATTTTTACTTCTTCTTCCTTAGAGCACGATTGTATTAGATGGGAGGGCTCAAGCGATGGGGTATTCAACGTCAAATCCTTTCGATCTATTTTGGACTCTAGGCAAAATCCCTCGCCATTCTGGAACAAACATATTTGGCTTGGTTTTGCCCCTCCTAAGGTGGAAATCTTTATCTGGGCGGTAATATTTGGGAGAGTCCTTGTTAAAACTGAACTCTTCAAACGTGGAGTATCAACTATTGAGAATTTGAACTGCACACTATGTAAAAGCTTCCCCGAAACTGTCTCTCATCTTTTCTTTTCCTGTCATCTCGCTTGGCGCATTTCGTCCAAACTCTGCAGCTTGTTGGGGGTGGTCATGGTTCTGCCCAACGAGCCTAAGGCTTTCTTCGAAGCTTGGGGGGGTATCAGCAGAAGTCTAAACAAACCATGGGTTTCATTCATTCCTTTCGCTACAATTTGGTCGATCTGGATTTTCCAGAATGAGATGTGTTTCAAAGGCAAGTCATGGGACTGTAACCAACTGTTTTTTATTGTAAAGTTCAGGTTAGTGTCTTGGGTAAAAGCGTATAATCCCGATTGCCCTATTTCCATCGATTCTCTTATGTATGACTTGAAGAGGATTGATGAGGTACAACTTTTTCATCGAACAACTAATGGCAACTTGGCTTGGAAACCACCCCCAGTCGGTTTCTTAAAACTGAATGTCGATGGAGCCTATTCCACCATGAAGAAAAAGGGCGGTATAGGAGGTCTGTTAAGAGACATCAATGGTGCAATTTTATTTTCTTTCTCTGAGCCACGGGAGGGAGGACCTTCGACATTATTGGAGCTGGAAGCAATGAAGGCTGGGCTACTCAAATTCTCCTCATCCGAGTGGATAAGTAACAACCGTCTGATTGTGAAATCAGATTGCAGCCAACTGATTGATTGGTTGAAAGGCAGTCAAGTTCCTCCGTTGCATTTGAGGTCCGAGGTTTAGAATCTGAAGGCGTTAATAGATAGAAACAATTACTTTGTGTGTTGGATCCCCAGAGTTTTGAACATAGAGGCTGATAGTTATGCCAAAAGGGGGATTGGATAAGTAGAGTTGGTTGGATTTTTGTGGGGGGAAATTTTGTAATCTGATACTTATCATGGATTGTAAGTGGTGTTTTTTAAGCAATACAATCTTAGTCGGGGCACTCTTTTCCCTCTTCACTAGGAAGAGGGTTTTTAATGAGGCCCAATTACATTTAAAAAAAGAGAGGTTAATTTAAGGATATCATAAGTTCTTAAACTTTAGAAAAAAATCAACTAAATTATTGATTTTTTAAAAAATAATTTGGTTTTAATTTACCCTATATAAAATTCATTTGGTTTTGGTTTTTCCATCCCTTATAAATTTCGGCTTTAGACCGAGATGGTTGTGGATTAGATATTTACATTATTTCGACACATTTAAAAATTAAAAGTGTATAATTGTTTTGAAATTCGGATCTTTTAATTATTTATATTAAATTTAAATGTTACTTGAGTGTGTTTTAACGTGCATTATTTAAATTTGAGTTAAATAAAAGTATTTATTGAATATTCAATTATGATAAAGTTTCGAATTTGGTATATTTTAAAATAAAAAATAGATAATAAGTTCAAATATTTAAAACCATATTTTTTGTTCTTAACTCAGAACAAACAACGTAATAAAAATATCCATATATCATCTGTTTCAATTTCTTTGTTTTTACCACAAATTTGATAAAATAATTTGAACCAATCGTATGTTTGACCTGAACAATAAAACCGGAGGCGGATGGTCAATACAGCCAGAGGGGTGTTTTGACAGCCCAAAAATTTGAAAAAATTATATTATATCCTTGAAATATATTTAAAGTTATAATTAATACTCCTTAAAGTTTATAAAATTCTCATAAAGTTTTAAAAGTTTTCTGTATTTTTTATTTTTCACTTAAAATAATTAAAAAGTTTCATTAAACTTTCTAAAAAAATTAAAATATTAATTAGACTCTCACATTTTAAAAAATAAATTTCTAGTTAAATCCCTTATATTTTTTGAATTTTTTTATTAGACTACTAAAATTTTAAAATTTTTAACTAGAACGTCTCGAACTATAAAGTCAAGATCCGTCACCGAATGAAACTAATTATTTTACAAAATAAACAGATTCGAAAATAAAATAAATCGATAATTTCTAGAATTGTTTACATTTTCCGTACCGTATTTATATACAAGTACAAAACTAGTTTGTCTATTACGACAAAAGAGTGCATGGATTTTTCCTCTTCTTTAATTTGAAGATATACATAAACCATGAATATCTAACCAATTAAAGAACTAATCCCATAATTAAAAGGAACAACAACATGGTCTGGGAGACAACTTTGTTGGATCCCGTGTTTTGTCTTAAACGGATTTTTTCACGGAATCGGAAAGCTTGGAAGAATGGGTTTTCTTAAATACCCAGAAAAAACAACCAGGCGGCGGAGAGATTTTCTTTTCAACATCAGAAACCTTGTTATTACCATCACTACTCTTTGTCTATTCTTCCTCTAATTTCTCTTTATGTAAAGATCCGGTGACGTAAGCTTCTACCAGACCAGCTCCTCCGACCATCGCCATTGACGAACAGATCCTTTAAAAACGGCTTCTTTATTTGTAGGCTTCTCTTTGAGAACTGGATTTGGCACGCATTAACTCTTTTTTTTAGAAGATTGGGCGAAATTTATAGTTGCCGTTTGGGAAGGGAAAAAATAAGGAATTCTGTGATGTTGATTACGGGAACGTGGCCGATTCAACATTGTTTTCGAGGGTTTGCAATTCTTCGATGTCCACCCTCAAATGTCAATACATAATAAGATATTGGCTTTAACGGTCAAATAAGTACCTAAATGACTATGTGTTGTAATTAACGGATAATTAGTAACAGATAGCGGATTACATTAGTTGATTTGACTAACGTATTGTATTAGTTTATTGTATAAAAATATTTGATAAAATTAACTGATAGCTAATAGATGTTAGATTATTTAAACAAGCAAAATGACATATAAAGACGCGATTATATTCAATACTTGTTTGAATAATTTATCAGTTATCAATATTTTGTATCTAACTAATATTAACTAGATCTATAAAATTATTTTTAATATAATTTTTCTAAACATATTCGAATGATTTATATATTAATTTATTATTTATAAAATTTAAATGATATTAGAGTTGTAAAGACTCTTTTACCCTTACA
This sequence comes from Hibiscus trionum, assembly GCA_030270665.1. Taxonomy (NCBI): domain Eukaryota; kingdom Viridiplantae; phylum Streptophyta; class Magnoliopsida; order Malvales; family Malvaceae; genus Hibiscus; species Hibiscus trionum. The sequence goes on along the minus strand of BSYR01000024.1, from coordinate 12,210,131 downwards.
AATTACCAAAAATCTCAAAATAACCTAAATTAAATATTTTCTCACTCTAATATCAAACATATAATCTCAAAAGGCTACTATTATGAGCTTTTTTAAAATTAGCGGTTTCACCCCAATCCACTCTTTCAATCCGTTGTTCACCAAACAACAATATTAGCAGATTTGACTGGTCAAACCTCTATTTTTGCTCAAGCCTCTCTTTACCAAATAGGGTCTATGTCTTTTTTCCAGTTAGGTGCCCAAATTATTTTTGGGTCATATAGGTGTCTAACGTTTCATTCCGTAACTCATTTAAGGTTTTAGTCGTGACGGACGTTAAAATTTTTCGTTTTCCAATCACAATCCAACACGTGACACTTATTTTCTTTTTCTGAAATTAAACTCAAAATAAAAAAAAAAAATAAATTAATATTTACCCAAAGCTATTACCCAGAGTTAAATCCCGTTAACCCATACTCTTCTTTATCAAAATCTCCTTTCGTTTAAACTCAAAAAAAAAAACCTTAATCTAATAAGTAACATTAAACACCATATTATCTCATACAAACATGTGGAGGTTTAAGTAGCCATGAGCAATCCAATGAGTTATCAATTTGAATTTTTCCATCACACAATGCAGAAAACATGGTCTTATTGCAGGAGGCAAATCGCCATAGCTCACTATTTAAATCGTAATAACTTTGGCAGGGCATTATTTCATGCAGTACATGTTGGGAAAAAAAATTTGGACATTTGCATGCAATTCCAAAGAAAAAATTCAAACTAAAATGTCTGAGAAGAGAAAAGTAAACGCATGACCTTGAAAATAAACCGATAATTTTCTAGCTTTGAAAATTTTTTCGTGTGTTTTCTTTTCCTCCATCTCCAGCTGATCTTCTCTGTTGCAACTGCAGCATGATCTTTGCAATGCCCCAAATTTTACTTTCTCTTCCAAATTTGAGCTTTGAGATGTCAACACTGATTGTTGCTGGTGGGAAGGAGTTAGCTGTGATGCTTTTGGTCATGTCATTGGACTTGATCTTAGTTACCAAAACATTGCAGGCACCTTTCACTCCATGTTCTATCTTCAACACCTTAATCTTGCTGGAAACAACTTTAACACCACTCTAATTTCATACGATTTTGATAAACTTCCAAATCTAACTCATCTCAACCTTTCAAGCTCATGTTTCCATGGCCAAATTTCAGTGGGGATCGCATTCTTAACAAAGTTAGTTTCTTTTTGAGTTCAAACAAAAGTTTGATTTTGACGAAGAAGAGTATGAGTTAACGAGATTTAACCATGGGTAATTATTAATTTATTTTATTTTTTTAATTTTGGGTTTAATTTCAGAAAAAGAAAATAAATGCCACTTGTTGGCTTGTGACTGGAAAACGAAAAATTTTAACGTCTGTCACGGCTAAAACCTTAAATGAGTTACGGAATGAAATGTTAGGCACCTATATAGCCCGAAAAATAGTTTGGACACCCAACTGAAAAAAAGGCATAGTTTGGGCACTTATTTGACGGTTAAACCTAAGATATTTCTAATTTTATGAAAAAGAAAAATATTCGATGCACGAAAAATATAAATTTTATTTTATACAAACAGATTTGTTTTAGGGGTTATGAGTTATGTTTAGGGTTTAATCTTTTTAATTTATAGTTTAAAGTTTAGTGATTAGAGATTTAAAGTTCGCGATTTAGATTTTAGGTTTTAAGGACTAAGTAGAATGCTTGTGGGAAAAAAATTTCATTCTTTATGTATCAAATACAATGGCGGATCCACCGTTTGTTAAGTGGGTACGTGTCCACCCTGAAATTTAATTTTTCTCCTATTAGTTATTTACAGGGACGGAGCTAGGATCAAGAATCGAGAGGGGCAAGCGTCTATTAAGCCTACAAAATCTAAATATTGGGAGAGACAAAACTTTATTTTATTAATATTTAAACTAAAATAAACCTAAAATATAATTATACCAAAAAAATATGGAATGGACAATAGCCCCTCCCAACCTATTAATGCCTCCGTCCCTAGTTATTTGTTTTATTAATTATCCTCGCCTACTTATAAATTATAAAGTAATAAAAAATTGGCTAAATATATTTATAGACTATAGTAGCAACTTATTCTTTCTTAGGAGTCTACAAATAATTTATTTAGAAAATAAAATTACACAAATGTATAAAACTTCATTACCTAGGGTTTAGGGTCGAACTAGAATTTTACCTGTGTACTAAATTATAATTTCATAGAATTTGAAAGACTAAGCAACAAATCCCTTTTTTGGGGCAGTCCAAAATTGAGATTTATTTTACGTATAACGGTATAAGTAATACTCCTACATTTTAATTAGAAAAAATATATATATATTATAAAACCAAATATGCCTGAAATAGCGCGACGCCGTTTAGATGAACATACGATACACCTTCGTGACGTCTCTCAGCTGAGCCTGCGATACGTTTTCCCTTCAAAACATAATAAAAAGGGAACCAACAAACAAACAAAGAAGAGGAAAATTCTTCTACTTTTAATACTATACTTCCTTGTCAGCCAAACACGAACTTCTCCATTCCGTTTCAATTTTCTTCTTAGTAATTTCGATTTTCGATTCTTTTGATGAAGAAATGGTAGATTTTAATTAGATTGTTGCGACGATGTCCAAAAAAGCAAGCAACTGTGCTATTTGCGACAATTCAAATCGCGCTTCCATTTGCGCCGTATGCGTCAATTACAGGTATATATATATGTATTTAATCGTCGGTAAATGTTCGTTAAATTCGAACTTTTTTGTTGTTCTGATGAACTATTATTTGCAGATTATATGAATATAATTATGTGTTAAAATCATTAAAAAGCCGTCGTGATTTTTTATATTCAAAACTAACCGAAGTGCTTGCCGCAAAGGTTTGATTTCCTTCACTTAATTTGAAATTAGTTTTTTTATTACTTTTTTCGAGTTTTGTTTAATTTTGATTTGTGCTATTGTTAGAGGAAAACTGATGATCAGCTGAATTGGAAAATCCGTCAAAACGAGAAGCTAACTTACTTGAAAGAGAAGCTTCGTCGTAGTAAAGAACAATTAGCTCAAGGTTTTGATTTCTGTCCTGTAGTTTTTTTGGCTCATGTTTTATTCATTAGGCGTATGCTAAATGATGCTTTATTTATAGGGAAGGCTAAGATTGAGAGAACGTCTCATGATTTAAAGGTTAATTATGGAGTGCTTGATTCTGCTCGAGCCACGGTACTCAACCACTCATTCTGTTCCGTTTTAGTTTCTTGAGAAGAATTGCAAGTTGTATGAACATTAACTATATGAATTATATAATTTTTTCTCTCTCTGCAGCTGGAAAAGAATCGTGTCGAACAGATCGAGAAGTTCTATCCCAACCTTATTTGCACACAAAGCTTGGGGCATGTGAGGACTCCCTGTTTTTGGCGTTTTGCTCCTTCTCTCTTATTATGAGAATGTCTATTTTATTTGAAAGTTGTGACTTAAGACATTTCCTGAGTTGCAGATGGCAATTACCTCGGAACGTCTACACAAGCAGTCTGTGATCATAAAACAGATATGCAAATTGTTTCCGCAGCGTCGGGTAAGTGCTTCTATGCTATTTTGTTTTGGTCCCTGTCCGTGACTGTGCTTAATATGCTTCTTCTAGTTATGACTTATGAGCCTTGTCTTGACAATCTTGATTGATCGTGCATGTTCCAGAGATTACCAAAAATCTTGAGTGATATTTTACGTTTACAAATTACAATTACTTAAAGATGCAGCTAATGTGGTTAAGATGAGGATATCTACCCCAAACTTATTCATTTTTCCTTCCTCCCAGCTTTTCTATTCTAGCCGCTAACTCTTCCCTAGGTTAAAGATGTTGCTTGTAAGTAAGTTGATTTCTTTCCTACTTTCACAGGTAAATTTAGAGGGGGAAAGAAAAGACGGGTCCAGTGGTCAGTATGACCTTATTTGTAATGCTCGCTTACCGAGAGGGCTTGATCCCCATTCTGTTCCAGCAGAGGAGCTTGCTGCCTCATTAGGGTAAGTTTTTGCTTGTTTATACTTTATATAAGGCTATATGAAAAGTGTAACCTTGCTACATTTATTTTCACCCCTATTCTGTTCCAGTTTCTGACTCTTTGATGATCCACTTGGAATCAGATACATGGTACAACTACTGAATCTTGTTGTTCGTAACATGGCTGTTCCTGCGCTTCATAACTCAGGTTTTGCGGTAAGAGCTAGGAATTGATTACACTTGTATGCTAAGTCTAAAAATTTTCTTGAAGCTTCTGCTATTGAATTTCTTTATATAATGCACATACACATGCAAAAACATATGTGCATATATAGTTTTTCAGTTATTTGGATTTCCTGTGGGTAGTCTTTAAGTGGTCTGAAACTGTAAATCATAGTGGATTATTACCAAAGAAAAATTCTATTATCCTAGACGATGTTAGTAAAGAATAGCTGATACTTATCATGTATTTTCTTAAGAACTTTTTTGTGGATATCTTTCATGTTTGATATGTAGCTTTTTTTTCGCAAGTTCTGCTCAAATATCTCTTCATCTTCTATTTGTATGACTTTCCTCTTTAAAATTTATTGATTTCTATTAAAAAGTAATTTGTATTCCATTTCTCTACGAACTTTCTGGTTTCTAGAACGCCTATAAAGAATATAAAGTAAGTGAATTTTATAAATAGCATTGTATTGATTTGTTCTTCCTTCACATCAATTCTGGTTTTAGTGGTAGATGTTTTTCTGATTGTATTTTTTTCCTCTTATTTTTTTCTTTAAATTTGTTGGTGTTCCATGTTTGGTTCTGGTGGTGGGAAATGTGTACAAGCAATAACTATTTTAAAATGTATCCCCCTTTTGAAGTTCTGTTTCATGTTGGAGGATATTGGTTTCTATAATGATAAGCAACCAAATCGAGCATATGTAAGATCTATTTTACTCCCATTGTTGTTATACACATCATGTTATAGTTTCACCTCAGGGGTCTTGCTCGCGAATATGGCAACGAGATTCTTATTGGGATGCACGCCCTTCTTCTGGAAGGTATCTCAACCGAATGTTATTCAACATGATTGACTAAGGTTCCTTGTGGGATTGAATATATTTGTTTGTTTGCAGCAATGAGTATCCACTTTTTATACCTCGCCTAAATTATTGCTCTGCTGGTGGGGATAATTCATGGACAGATAGAAGCTCTAGTAATTTTGGTGTTACTTCAATGGATTCTGAGAGAAGATTCCATCTGGATTCATCTGGAAGTAGTAGCTTCGATCATTCTTCTGCTTCTCTCCACACTGCTAAAACACACAAGGACTTGCAGAAAGGGATATCTCTTCTGAAGAAAAGTGTGTCATGCATAACCAGTTACTGCTACAACTCACTTTGTTTAGATGTTCCTGCTGAGGCATCTACCTTTGAAGCGTTTTCTAAATTGTTGGCCACACTATCTTCAACCAAGGAAGTTCGTTCTGTTTTTTCGTTGAAAATGGCCTGTTTGAGGTACGACCCCGCCATCAATTTTTTTTTTATATATGAGCTGAATCATGTTTAGATTATACTTTTGAAGGGAAAACAATTAAGTACAAAAGCAACTTTAGTGACCTCAAATAAAGCATGTGGAGAAAATTGGATCCTCTGTATAAATAGATATTGAGAAAATTGTTGCTAAGTTCGAAATCTCCGGAGTTGGATTCATGAATAATTTTTTTTTCAATGGTGTCACGGTCACCATACATACTCAAACGTAATTCTTGAGCTTTTTATTGTTATGATGTGCCATTCTTAACTTGCTTCAAGTGAATAAATAGTCTGGAATGTTTCTTTTGTGTAGGATATGATTTTATTCCTTTCCCCTTCTAGTTTTCATGTAACTTAATTTGTTTTTCTTTTTAGCCCTTTCATTTATTGAGCTTACTTTCTGCTTATAGTTTAATTTTTGCCAATTGTTATTTGTTTTGTCTTGTCAGAGACAATTTGACAATCAAGTGTGAAGAAAATGACATGTTTTAAGTTCCCTATACATTAGAGGGAACTGGGATCTATGTTTAAAATCCTAATTTTCGGGTTGGCACTCAACCTACGTTACGAAAATGTTGGCATGATGAGGATGACAAGATTTTTTGTTATTTTCTATTTGGTGTTTTTTTATACACAGTCAACACACATGTATGTACTATTTTGTATTTTGCAGCTGGTCATTGCGCTTATATTTCTTATTTCAGGTCAGGGAAGCAAGTTCAACAACTTAACAAATCTGTATGGAGTGTGAATTCGGCCATGTCATCAAGCGCATTATTGGAGAGCGCACAAATGCTTCCTTTGACGGTATAATATTTCCTTTGATTTTGTTTTGAAATTTCTGCTTGTTGATTTTTCTGATTATGACTAATACTATGTTGTATGGTTATTTTTACCAACATGCACCTACATTCTATTCTATCTACCTTTTTGTCGAGTTTTGGAAAAATATGACTAATGTATATTCCTCAATTTGAAGAAATATTTTTGTTTTGTGATGAGTGATGATCATGCAGAAAAATAACCTTGGCAGTTCGACTGCCAGTTTTCTTTTGGCTACTGAGATGTGTGATTCTAGGAAGAATGAAGACCCAATTGATGAATGGAATCTTGTGGAGCATCCAACATTTCCCCCTCCACCATCAGAAACTGAGGATGTTGAGCATTGGACTCGAGCCATGTTTGTTGATGCCACAAAGCGATGACCAGGTGCATGTAAGTCACACATTGCTTGCATATATTATTAGCAGTATGCATCTTAGGCTAATGCTTATTTCTCAACTTATAACTTTAAACAAAAACAAAATCATGGTCTTGAGCATTACCATTTCGGATAATGCTTCCATTCCAGTTTTCTAATTTAAATTTATTGATTCTGTACATTTTTGTATAAAGTTACACTAACTTTTTCAAACACTTTTTAAAAATTAAGTTGTACATAAATTAACAATATAAATATCTAAATCATTTCATAGACAACTACATTAATTCATTGCTAAGATAATACCTTTATTTCAAAATAAAATAAACAAACAAATATTGACCAAAGGAATTGAAAAGATAAACATGGCAAATTAATAAAAGTAACGAAATGATGTAAACTAAACTAAATGGATTTTACTTCCATATTTCTTTCCATAAAATTAACCAGAAATACAAATAAGCTATTCCTATGAACCCTCTTGAAAATAAAAGGAAGTAAGAGGAGGAGGTATCTCCCTAAAGATGCAACATCCACATCATCTTTTCTCAGTGCAAACAAAAATATCCCCCAAATCAATGCTACAAACGTAGGACTATGTTACTCGTGCTCGGGTATGAGAGTCAAATATATCCAGAACTGGTATACTCAAACGTCTTAAGGAGTCCGAGCAACATAGGACGGGACTTACCGCAACATTTGCAAAATGCACAGTCAAACCAAAACCTACCACTAAAATACCCAAAACAGGAGAAAAAACTCTTAGCTATTTCAGGCATCCCTAGCCTCTCTTCAGTTCCAAGTAAGGGAAAATGGATGCTACTCCCAATAATACCCTCAGAATGCAGACCATTGGTAATGTTATGATTACTATAACCATTGTCTCTAGAATCCACTGCAATCCCTCCAGTCAAAGGCTCACCCTGTTTCCTATATAACATAGAATGGGAACGGCGCAATGTATCTATCTTGACCCTACTGGTGGAAGTGCTTGCCTCAAAAGTTTGATTTATTTCACTTAATTTGAAATTAGTTTTTTAATAACTTTTTTCTGAGTTTCTGCTATTGTTAGAGGAAAACTGATGATCAGCTGAATTGGAAAATTCGTCAAAACGAGAAGCTAACTTACTTGCAAGTTGTATGAACATTAACTACAAAAAATAATATTAAATGCACAGAAAATTCCAACTTTCGGATTAGGACAAACCATAAATTTAAAAATGTTTAAATAAGAAAACAAATCGAGCTAAGACACAAATATAACTAAATCCAAGCTTACTAAACGTATGGATCCTGAAAACAGTCAATATCTTAAGAGGACCATAAAGAAAGAACACTTCTATTTTAAGCTTCCTAAAGCCTTTTCCTCCATAATAATAATATTATACAACCATTAGTTCAAAAACATGTAGTGAAATAATTGTTGTATATATTATCATACCAGAAAATGGGGACTTCGGCAAACGAAATCTGAGCAGATCAACTGTTTACTCATGAAGCCAGTGTAATTCGTCGGAAAACTGCTTGGAAAGTCTGCCCACCATTCCGAGCCACTTTTTTTCCTTCTTCGGTTGCGGTACTTAACAGTTTGACGACTGGGTCTGCTTCTAGCTCCATCACGGAGAGGGGTTCAAACATTGGATGATTCTGCAAACAAGATTTCATCCATGCTCCAAGTTCTTCCACAAACTTGAAGAACATAAGCATACTCATCTAACAGGTGAGGACTGAATACCCTACGACGATGGTTTTTCTCTTTGAAGTGTGGATCCGGAAATAAGAAAAACATCTTCGAAAGCTGCCCTTTCTCCAAGTAATTCGGAATGTATTTCATTGAATTAGTTCGAACAACAGAAACATTCTGGTATTGGCCGGGATTTGCCACCCTTAAACCTAAAATCCTCTCCTTCACATACTGGTATTGTCCCGAGTCTTATATTTAAATAATTAAATATAAGACTCGGGACAATACCAGTATGTGACCAAATCCTTTCCTTCACATACTCGGTCACACATTGCAAGTTTTTTTTACCTCACTGACAAGAGTTTTAAAAACTCCACCACCAATGGATAATCCATGTGTGTGTAGTGTACAGCTTAAAAGGGAAAACAGAGGAGAATTAAGTAATTGGTGGTTTCTTCGGCATATTTCTCAAGCTCGAGACTTGAGTCGACTAATGCTCAAATCACACAAACTCATTCGATTAGGCTTGTTTACTTGGCCCAAAATCATTAACAAATATATTAATTGTTGGACTTGCATCTTGATACATCTGTTAATGGGCCGGGCTGTGGTTCAAACTTCTTGGATTTTAGCTACCTAATCTCAGGTTAAATTCAGACCAAGTTAGCTTGATGACTCTTCTTCTTGAAAAAAAAAAACATTTTTTATATTAATATGTATATATTTTCAAATTTAAAAAAAAAAAAAGAGATTTTGATCCGTGAATAAACCTACTGGTAGGTGACAACTGGGACCAACATTGTGAGGTCCCTAATTTGAAGTAGTAGTTGGAAGCAACAATGGTATGTTTGATTTCAATAACCTGTCCCCCAAATCAATAATGTCCATTTAAGAGAAAGACCCCTCCCAATATATGTTATAAATCAAGTAACAATGAATCACAATTGTTCACATCTTGTAGTCCACTTGATTTTGTTTTCATGAATTCTAAGCCATATAAAAATTAAAAACAGCACCAATGGGGCAATCCCTTTCGCTTCTCTGTTTTCCTGTTGTTGCTTCCTGTTTGTCCCTTAATGGACACTAATCCCTTTCAACTCAACTCAGGTTGCACTCTGATAATGACTTTTAGTTCAATACCGAGTAGTTGTATGAACCAATTGAATTAAATTCTGAAACTAACAGACATTGAAACTCATAAGTTGAACGTTATTTTTTAGAATGATTGCATGAATAAAATTAAATTGGATTTCAAGTTAAACATTAGTGTTACTTCTTTTGCTTGAGATTTTTGATGTCCAAATTCACATTCATTGTAGCATTCCAAATTTTAAAATTCATGTATATAGGGTTGGTTTTGATATGGGTAGGTGGGAATATAATTGGTGAAAAGAAATGTAAGAATTAAATAGGAGGATTAGGAAGACATGGAGAATTGGACATAGTCGCTGTCTAGACAACCCTAATGTCTGCCATGATTAAGGCTTTTCCAGGACAATGGGCGACACACCATTTATGGATTTGAAGCATTATGGGACTCATTAGTCTTTCATCAATCTCATGTTTTTAATCAACATGTTCCCACACTTGCCATTTCCGATCACACCACTTCCTGCTTCCAGACTTTTCAATGTCTGCTTTTTTTATAAAAAATATTAATATCTAAATAAAAGAAAATACTTTGATATATAAATGTGTATAAATTTTAGAGTTTAAGGGTTTACAATGTATGGTGTAGAATTTAAGCTTTATGGTTAAAATTTAAGATTTATGTTGTAGGGATTTAAATTTTAAATTTTATAATTTAAATATGAAGTGTTTGTAAATTTTGTTTACAGAGCTTGAATCAAAATATAACTTTGTGCCATCTGGTCTAAAGAGTTTTTCTTTTATATTTGAAAATCAAAGGTCCCACTAATCTGCAGGAGTGTGTGCTTTGGGTCTGAACAATTAGACAACAGCAGGTCCCTTGAAGAAATATACTAATAAAGAGTCAGAGTCAAAGGGTGAAAAAAAAAACCAATTCCCCCAATTATTTATTTAATAAACAAAGTTAAGAGGTTGAATTTATAATATATGGAGTATGGAGTATTCTTTTTGTATAAACAAGTACAAGTGGAGATGTTTGTTTGCTGCTCTCAGCTTTCTCCCCTTTTGATGGCCTGACCCAATGAGAATTGAGAGCCCCCACCCCCATTTTCTATACTTAGAATTGCAATGCCATTGCCAGCAGAGGAGAGAAGATCCAATTCAACTAATGAATTGGTGTAGAAAAGATGTTGGCATTATAACAAAAACAGCCAATAGGGAAAAGACAGGTGTCAGCAGCATTAAGCCTTTTCATATATATCATAATAATAATCTCTCCCAAAAGAAAATTCCACTTTTTCTCTAATTAAATTATAAGCTGTACACTTCCTCATTCCTATCCTGCATATCTTCAAAATTCACATTTCCCTGCCTCCTTTCAATGTACAAGCACCTTCATTCTCTTCATGATCATAGTGATGATGGGATGATCACCCGAATTTACCCATCGGCAGTTCCTCACAACACTTTGCCGGTCATCAAAAATTCGGCCATCGATGGATGGCTTGTTTTAAGTGTGTCATCAGCATCAGGAATGACCCGGTGGTGCAACCGACATCGAAAGTGCCATTTTCTCTGATTTCAAGACAGGCCAGATATTTCAAATCCAATTTGCCTTCTCGTGATGCTCATCTCTACCTGTCTTCGATGAAAATCCTTCCGATAAAATCCCGAAACCTCTTTGAGTAGTGTTTTGGACCAACGGCTGAGATTGAAGTAGGATCTGCTTGTAGGGATTTGTATGCGTGCTCTAATTTCTTGCTGATGTCGTAATCTTGTAAGATATCAATGATGCCAAAGTATAAGACTACTTCGTAAACTTCACCACTATGTGAGGAGTGACTGGCTCCACCCCGTGTGTACTGATCAAAATCACTTCTTCTTGCCACTCGCTCTGCTCTTGCCGGCATGTTTGCTCCTAATCTAATCAATGGTTTCCTGATGAAACAAAATTAAATACCGAATCTGAATTTAGTACTTGTTCATCCTCAAATCAAATACGAAATTACCCCACACAAGAAAATTCAGTAATGAAAAGTTGGAATACTCGAACATGGGTGTGAATGTCGGGGAAAAGGTATATAGCTGACACAAATATGTTCAATTTTTTTCTAACCTTTTTTCATATCCCTATACCCAGGTCCCTATATATGTCGTGACAGATGCGAACATGGGAAATCTACAAATGGTATGCCTTATAGTGACAGATCAAAATCTTTATAAGAACAAGACGTTTTAAAAAAGAAAGATAAAGTTTAGAAGCTTCAAATGCATTCGCCATAGTTCATGATCATTGCCGAAGAGACTAGATAATGGGCACTAAGAATCAAGGAAACCTTTGGTTATTATCTAGGATCATAAAAAACCACACTTGCTACATGCCCCACAAACGAATTGTAGTATCCAGAATAATACCCTTCAAGAAATGAGACAACATAACCATCAATTATTTCATGGGATACGACCAAATTAGACCGAATGTCGGCATATTCCATCACAGCAGAAAAAGACATAACTCACCATAAACTTCAGATCACGATAGTTACAACACATACAATCAACAGTTATCCAAGAAATTTAAAATCTAAGCATCGTTTGAACCACATAAATAGAGACAGCCAAATATACCTGCCAGCTAAAACCCGATCCATGTCTTGTAGCTCTGCTTCAAGGAATCTACAGCCCCGCATAAACTTTTCATTTTGATACGAATCCTTATTGCCTGCATAGGAAAGCTAAGTCAAATCTGTATTCTTATTTCAACAGATATTCTCCATTCAAATTTCATACAAAATAGAATCTGTAGTCCAACCAAAAGAATCCTTACCAGTGCGCAAGAGAAACGGTGATAATCCCATTTTATCACCTCTATTATCATCACGAAAGTGTAGTCCAACCAAAAGGCTGTAATCCATAATTCTCGCAGCCTCCAAGAACTCACAATCTCGATCAATTTGCCTGCAACCATTTGGTTATACGAAAATAATGATAAATACAAGGATGAATTGTATAAGAGGAAAGTGAGGAGCTGCAAAGGGAGGAATAAAAATGTAAAATAGCTTACTTCATAAGTTCCTCAAACCAATTTCTTTGGAGGCGAAACACAAAATTGAGATCCAAGTCTTTAAGGGTTGTTGTTTCATCAATTTCCTCTTCTGGCTTATCAGTTGAGCGGCCATGGGAGGATCCTTTAAGATCAAACCGTCTATGGATTCGGTACTCAGAGCAGAACAAGTTACCCATCACAATGAACCGGGTCTGGAATTTAACAATAATAATAGTTTTCGAGCAAGTTAGACAACTTAGTTAACAAACAAAATGTTGAATACAGGTATTTCAGTTCTTTCTATATATTTCAAACACATACCTTCTGGCCACCAACAGGTTTGACACAGTGCACGCCATAAAATTTTGTGACAAGGGAGTTTTCATACCGACAAACATGTTGGTAATAACTCGGAAGCATCCTTATAAGAACCTGACATTGATAATAAAACTTTAGATTTAGACTAAGCATCCTGTTGATATAAATGTTCAATTTACACCAAGAGATGTCAAAAAAATAGAGAAACAAGCAATATGCCAATTCTTAAGAGTGCCATAGGAGAAATTTATGCATCAGAACACATAACAATGTTAAAATGAAGTCAAAATGAGTTGGCAACTAACCTTGACTTCGGATTTCTTTACTGTTTTTATCATTAATCTGTCATCTTGAGTAAGGTAAAAGAAGCTTCCACTCTTCCCGGGAGAAGAAAGCTCTCTAAGGGCGTCATTTCCGCAAATAGCTAGCATGTAATCAGCAGGATCAACTTGAAATAGCTCCCTCAAATGTCTGAAACTCGCAAACGGGAATCCAATCACCAACATGGTGAAAAACAAGTGAAACATGAACTATAGCCAAAGGCGACGCATAACAGAATCAATGGAAACTAGTATGCAATCAAGCAAGCTCATTACTAAGACTATCTTTATTCTCAAAATTTGCAGATAAATCAACTGAAAAGCACAAGGAACATACCGAAACACCCCTGGACAATAATCCTTCCATCGGAACTCGGGAGATTGATGGGGTGGTGTCAGCTTCGATCCTTCAGTAGGAAACCTTGTCCAGAACTTCTCTTTTGGATCGAAATCCTTCGGCTTCAAATCCCGCAACAATGAAGCATGTTTCCCAACAGAATACCTACAACAAGAATATTCAACAAAAGTAAATTAAACCCTCAAATCCAAAGATAAGATAACATATATATTCACTAAAAAGAAGAAAAATATAATTCACCTGATACCCAATTGCAAATTAAGCATTAAATCATAATTCTTGTGGCCTTTAGAAATTAGTTGCCCTGGTTTCTTGATTTCCCCACTAAAACAACAAGGATTTCTTCTAAATTCCCTACACCCATCTCTGTAAATCATCGAGGCTTCAACATTATCGATTATATCACAAGTAATATCTCCTTCTTCACCATCACTTTCCCATATGCAAATCCTGGGGAAATTTATGTTTCTTTCCCCTAAGCTTCCCCTTCCATCACAATGCTCTTTCCCGTCATTCCCGTTATAAAACATCCCGTTCAACTGTTGAACTTTCTTCATGTTATCTTCGTTCCAAGCTCCGGTACAACGGCTTCCGTCTGGCCAAGAGAAAACTCCGTCCCCTTTGGGGACTCCGTTTTCCCATTGCCCTTCGTACCGGTTTTTGTTCGCCCAACTCAATGTTCCACGACCGGAGAAAACGCCGTTTTTCCATTCCCCGATGTACTCAATCCCGTTACTCCAAACATAACGCCCGTACCCGTCTTGTAGGTCCTTCTTCCACGACCCTTCATAGTAATCCCCATTGGCATAGCGTTTAAGGCCGTACCCATGTTTCCGATTGGAGATCCAGGACCCACGATACGTGTCATCATCGGTTCCGATAAACGTCCCGATTCCTTCCATCCGACCCGACTTGAAATCGCCTTCATAAGTGGCTCCTGACGGCCACGAGAACTTCCCTTTACCCGAAGCTTTCCCCCGCCGCCACTCGCCTTCGTACATGCACCCATCTTTCCAAAGGTACTTTCCCGATCCATGAGGCGCGTTGCCGGAAAAGCTACCGGTGTAGATATCGCCGTTGGGGAGAACTTTCTCGATTGCAGCATCCGCACCCGCGGTGGTAGCCGTGGTGGGAGTCACGCGCCGGCTCCGATGGTTGTGAGACATAGGAGTAGTAACAGCAACCACGAGGTGGTCTTTCTCGTCGTCGGATTTCTTCTTCTTGGTGTTAGAAACGACGTCGCTCTGCTCACTTAACAGTGTTTCCTGCATATTTGAACTCTCTTGGCTCTCCAACTCTTTGTTTTACCTTTTTTCTACTATATGAATCTCTTGGTTTCCTTTCTGAACTTAATGCACTTGTGAAACTGAGTGAAAACACATAACAAGGGGAAACGGCGCCGGCGGGGAGAAAAGCATTTTCCGGCGATAAATTCCCTTTTTTGCTTTTGGTGTTTTGTTGAAACGTTCTTTGGCTTCGGAGAAATGGGCGGGGATTAGAATCCTGCAAAACAGAGAAATGAAATGGAACCCAAAGCAAAGGAGAAGGCAAAATAATAATAAATGAAAAATTAAAATATTTTTAGGGAGAAATCTGAAAAAGGAAAAATAACAGGGAAATTTGAAGGGAAGTGAATGAGGGGATTAGGTATGTCATGCTAGCTAGTGAAAAATCGGATATTCCATCTGTTTCCTTTTTCTAAAAAAATATTTATTTAATTTCAATAATATTTAGATTTATTTTTATTTATAAAATTATTTATAATATTTAAATCAAACAGTCTTCTAAACCGAAAGATAATAATGATCAAATGTGATCGAACTCGTATCCTATATGTTTTACATTTTTAAAAATAAATATTATTGTTTTTACTCATTGAAGTTTTTTTTGTGAATTATAATATTCTATTAATAAATTTATTAATTTGACTCTCGTTAGTGTTAATCAGATTTAATGTAGATATAAATAGTTTCGAACTTGAAACAAATGTTAACTAAATATGTGAGCAATTATTTTTCTACCCCGACTGTGATTCAATCGAGTTATTTAAATTAATTTTATTTGTAAACTTATTAATATTTGTATATTAAAATATATCTTAATGAATTTAACAAAAAATTAAATGAAATAGTTACAAAAAATTAAAAAGAAAAATCTTTATGGGTAGGTTGCTATGTGTGATAACAATAAAAAGTTTTACTGAAGAATGGTCACTAAATTATAAATATATAAATTTTAATATGCTAAAAAACATCAATTATTAATTTATATTTAGATAAAATTTTATTTATAAATAACCCGTCTCTTAGTAAAATTCATAAAAAAATCAATCTATTACTTGCTATTTTTTAAAATATCTATCAGATGTGTTAGTATGATATAATCTCATAAAATATAATTAAAATACAGCAAAAACGTAATAAAACATGAAAAATTAAAATACAAATGCGTAAATGCCTTAATACACACACACATATATATATATATATAAATGACTAATATATTGAAATTTGTATAAATAATTTTTTCTTAAAGTATGGTTGTGAAATCCGTTTGTTTCCAATAAAAATGCCAAATGTTTTAATACATTGGGGTTAAAAAAACATAATCCCAAATGATTTTAATATTTTTTTAACATTTTGATGTGTTTGCATGCAGTCCAAACTTTTTTAAAATATACACATACCGTGTAAATATCGAATCTAGATCTCCTAAGAATAACAACTTTTCTTTTCTTCGTTGAGACCACTCAACGGATTCGATATTTAAACAACGAGTTACAATTTAGTCATTTAATTAAAATTTTGTTACAATCAGTTTAGCATTATATCAATCCATATTATAATTTTAACATTACAATGATATATTTATGGTAAAAGGTTAATTGATTAAATTATATATATTTTTAAAAATGACACGTTGGTAATAAACACGTAATTAGTAACCTAGAATGTATTCTACCCTTTATTTTAGACTTAACTATAAAATAAGTGCCCAAACTATGACTCTTTTTTGCAACAGGTGCTTAAAATATTTTTTGGCTGAAATAGGTGTATAAAGTTTCATTTTTGGCTGAAATATGTGCCTAAACTATTTTTTGGCTGAAATAAGTACCTAAACTTTCATTTTTGGTTAAAATAAATGCCCAAGTATGTGCCAAAATTGACTTTAAAATAATCCAAAAATGAAAATTTAGGCGTTTATTTCAGACAAAAAATAGTTTAGGCACATATTTTAACCAAAAATACTTTAGACACTTATTACAAATAAAACATAGTTTGAGCACTTATTTTATAGTTTAGCCTTTATTTTATAATGAATATTTTTTATAATGATTTTATAATGAATCTTTGAACAATGTTGGTTGAAGATTTGGAAATGGGGTTCATGGAAGCAAAGTAAAGCATCATTTAAAAATAATAATTAATTAGCTTATTTGTGTTTACCTTTTCGAATGGGCCCGCCTCTTATTTTATGTGTTCCATAGTTTATGTTGGGAAATCTTTAAGCTTTAATATTTGTATTTGATTAAAAACAAATTAAATATTGTAATTATTTTGTTATTATAAATAAAAATAATAAACAATCTAAATACATGTTTTCTTAGAAGTGTTTTTAATATGAAATTTAAATGGTTAAATATTTAAATTTCATCATTTATAATCAATAATTATAAATGTAATTTTTTATTGATTCCTATTTTTTAAAGGTTAAATAGATTTGATCTTTTGAAGTTGTTCTCCATAGGGTTGGGTGTTCGATCGAGGCGAATTGAGTCAAAAAAATTTCAAGTTATTTGAGTTTGCAAGTCCTATTTTACGATTCAAACTTTATTTGAAATTTGTTGAGATATTTGTTTTGATAGAATAATAGAAAATTTGTTTTAGACTAAATTGAAAAAGTTTCAAAATGTTAACAAGTCCAAACAACTTAAAAATATGTTTGATGAATTTTACAAGGCTTTGGAATGATTTAAAATGTCTTTAAAGTAGCCAAACATTTGTTTTTCAAGCCACCGTATCGATATGGTATACATCGTTTCGATACGCTTTAGGGTTTCAGTTACAAGAAAACTCCAATAGCCAAAAATCGTACCGATACGGCTTGGCCATACCGAAACGGAGAGGACTTGTATCGATATGCTATGTGGCGTTTCGATACGATTGTTTTACAAACCCCCAACAGCTAGTATCTCGTATCGATACGGTTGTATCGAGTACCGATACACTTAACTGCTCCCAATGGTCATTTTCCCAACGACTATTTAAATTGCAGGCCATATTGATACGCTCTAACGCGTATCGATATGCATCAATTGAGGAAAGCATAACGGCTAGTTCCAGTAGAACCTGTATCAATACGACTACCCGGGTATCGATGCGGTTAGCCCCAGAACTAAATTTACTGCGGGAAATAAAGGCCCCAACAACTTTTATTGTAACCCCCTCGTCCCGGTCTGGTCGGATGACCGGTCCGAATGGGCCACACGGGGAAAACCGAGTGAAAACCCCTAAGGATCCCCCCCTCGGTTAACGACCCTAAAATTTCTTTTTACTTTAAGCTTGTCTAGATGCACATTTAATTCCTAAGTGGAGCATAACAGCGGAAGATACAAACAACGAAACATTTACCGACCAAACAAAGCATAAACAGTCCATTTTTCTTCATTACATCAGGCCGTTTCGAAACGCCCCTAGGGTGTTCCGAAACGCCTTGACTTGGTCAACGGCCCTGGGTCAACCATAAGGTGACCGTTCCGAAACAGGGGTGACCCGTATCAGAACGACCTTGACGGTCAATATCTCGTGGTCAACGAGATTTGACCGTTTCGAAACACCAAAGGCCCGTTTCGGAACGGCTACATCTCGCCAAAATCTCAAAATTCCAGTAGCAAAAACGTTCCGAAACGCCCTCATCCGTTTCGAAACGACAGGCCATTTACAAAGGGACCGTTCCGGAACAGGGGGACCCGTTCCGAAATGCCCCCTGTCTGCAGACTCGTCGGGGCTGTTTTGAGGCACAAGGGTGCCCCAAAACACCACCAAAACACCATACAACAGCTAAACAAAGCAACTCAGGGGATAACAACTATACTAGCATGCTTCAACATGATTTAGACATGTCCAACACTAAAGCAACAATCCACAACATGCATTCATTCTAACAAAATTCAAACATATGTAAAAACTCTTAAGGCATAGGCTAATATCCAAAGTAAGCAATTAGGCATGACTTACAACTCATCATGGCAACGCAAACCATGCAAAAGAAAGGTATAAGGGAGTCCATACATGCTCTCAAACAACCAACAACTACTCATCAAAGCCATACATGTCCCATTGCTCAAACTATTACATGTCTAACATTTAAAAACCATACTTGATGAACTTAAGCCAAAAACCACACTTGGAGCCTTCCACTTGCGCGAGCAACCCACGAGCTTAAGGATCTGCAATGTTGAACAAAGAGAGCGTAAGCAATGATGCTTAGTGAGGGTGAGCTCTAAAAACAAACCTCAACATTGCAGGGTCCGAGCACGATCTAGCCAAGGCATTACACACACATACCAAGGATCCACAAAAGCCACATTATAAGGTGCATGAACAATATATACAAGTACATGTCATGAATCTTTAAGCTCTACTTTCACAACATAAATAGCCATATCAAACATTCTCACAAGGATCATTAATCTCAACACATGGATACATATATCAAACAACATTGGCACCTAGATATGACTCAAATACGTGGATAACCGTTGGAACTCACATCCAACAACACAACCATTACCTGACGGTGGGATTACACTCATCACCGGTCCCGCGGAGGGGATTCCACTCATCCTCACGCCCCGTCGATGGGATTCCACTCATCACCGACTATATTTAAATACCATTTCCGGGCGTACCCGTACTCCTCCTTGGTGACTCAACGCCACCAAGGCCACGCGCGACTTTTGACTCATGTGTACACACTAACATCCTAATGATCGATCATTTGTATTTAAGTATACTAGTGCCAATATTTTACTCGTTCCACATTACTCATTTCAATCATTCCCGTGCTTAGCACGTACTCACCATGAACACAATCATGAACCAACATCATGCATGCTTTAAGCAATACAAATCATGCCTCATCTCACATGTATAATACAATATACATAAGCATTCATATCACAACACATACGAGGCATATACATTCATACATTCAAGTTCATCCAAGGGCTCTAGATCAAGCTTAGGATTAGGCTACCACCCTAATCCTAACTCTAAGTGGGTCTACCAAGCCCAACCTAGTCCATATACTCGAACCAACCAATTTAAAACCATTTAAGACAATTAACCACTCACCTAACTCCCGAGCTCAAGACCAAGCAAGCAATTGTCTTCAATTTCCCGGATTCACTTCCGATGCTTCACCGATGCCCAAACTTGACTCTAATCAATCCCAAACACAAACAAAACATCCACAATCAATATCTTGTCATCGAAATTAACCCGGATTACCATTTCCAAGCATTCAACACCCAAAATTAGACCAAAAACAGGATTTTCGAGCAGCCCTTAACACCCACTGAAAACTCTCATTTCAAGCACCCAAACAATCATCAATTGCACCCAAAATGATCCTCATATGTCATACTACCTACAGCCCCCAAAACCCAACATCAAACAGCCCCAAAACATACCTTAAAACCCTCCAAAAACCCCCTTGAAACACAATTCCGAAAATTTCCCCAAATCATTTGAAATTTATATATGTTATACCATTTGGTCTCTATATACTATAACTAAGCATATTAAATCAGATTACTCCATTTAACTACATAAAGTTCTCATTTTTTTATTCAAAACATTCAAAACCTCCATTTCTAAAAACTCCATGAAAATGAAAAAGAAGAGTACTTTCCCGAAGGGGAGGATGAGGGGAAGTCGAAAATACTCTTACCTTTCAAAACGGAGTTGAAATGAGGAGTAGAGGTGATGGAACAGTGATTCTCCAAGGAGAGAAGAAGGTAACGGTGGGTTTTTTTTTTTGAAAGGGTGAAGGGAAGAAGATGAGAAGGGTGGGTGTTTATTTGACATGTGATAATTTTGAAGCTCAAAAGACTTGTTTGCCCTTAATGAAATGGGGCATTTACAAGGAAGGTAAATTCATGGTTGAATGTGGTTTAATCTTAAAACGTGATTAACCCAAATTGATTAATTTTGAAAACAACTCGAAATATTATTTAGAGTATAAAACCGAGCCCAAAATAATATTAAAATATTATTTTCACCTAACCCCTAAACCCGGGTGTTACAACTCTCCCCCACTTAAGGAAATTTCGTCCCCGAAATTACCTGGTGGAAACAGATACGGAAACTGCTCAACCATATCTGCTTTTCTCTCCCACGTGGCCTCTTTCACACCTCTATGTCTCCACAACACCTTGACCAACTCTATGGTCTTGCCACGCAACACCTTGCTATCATAAGCAAGTATCTCAACGGGCTCTTCATTATAAGACAAATCTGGATTTAACTCTATCTCCTCAACGGGCATCACATGGGAAGGATCTGATCTATATCTCCTAAGCATAGACACGTGAAAGACATCATGGATCTTCTCTAACTCAGAAGGTAACCTCAACCGATAAGCTACAGGCCCAATCCGCTCAACTATCTCATACGGACCAATGAACCTCGGACTCAACTTGCCCTTCCGGCCAAATCTCATTACTTTCTTCCACGGAGATACCTTTAGAAACACTTTCTCACCCACTGAGTACTCAACCTCTTTCCTCTTCAAATCTGCATAAGACTTCTGACGATCGGAAGCTGCTTTCAAGCGGTCACATATCAACTTCACTTTATCGGTAGTTCCCTTAAGCAAGTCCGGCATAGGTAACAACCTCTGACCTATCTCAGCCCAACAAATCGGAGTCCTACACCGTCTACCATACAAAGCCTCATATGGTGCCATCTGGATACTAGACTGATAACTGTTGTTGTAAGCAAACTCTACCAACGGTAAGTGTTTCTCCCAAGAACCCTGAAAATCAATCACACAACAACGGAGCATATCTTCTAGAATCTGTATCACTCGCTCTGACTGCCCATCGGACTGAGGATGATACGATGTGCTGAAATGCAAACGGCTACCTAAAGCACTATGCAAGCAACCCCAAAACCTCGAAGTAAATCTAGGATCTCTATCTGAAACAATAGACTTCGGAACTCCATGAAGTCTCACGATCTCACGAATGTACAAGTTTGCCAACTTGTCTAAAGAATCCGTAGTGTTCACTGCTAAGAAGTGAGCACACTTAGTGAACCTATCAACAATCACCCAAACTGAGTTCTTCTTCGAAGGAGACAAAGGCAACCCCGATACAAAGTCCATGGTGATTCTCTCCCATTTCCATTCCGGAATCTTCAAAGGCTGTAGCAAACCTGAAGGAACCTGATGTTCTGCCTTCACTCTCTGACAAACCATACAACGGCTCACATACTCGGCTACATCTCTTTTCAAACCAACCCAGAAATAATCATTCTTCAAGTCTCGGTACATCTTGGTACTACCCGGATGCATAGAAAATGGACTCGAATATGCTTCACTCAAAATCTGTCGTCTCAACTCAACATCTTCCGGCACAACAATTCTATCTCTGAAGCACAACAGACTCTCACCACTGAAACTGTACTCAGTCGGTCTTCCTTCGGCTATGTCTTGAACATGAGGGACTAAGCTCGCATCTTGCAACTGTTTCTCTCTAATCAACTGAATCAGGGAAGGCTTCACTTGCAACTCGGTGATCAAACCACCATCATCGGACACACTCAATCTAGCAAACATAGCTCTCAACTCAACGGCCACTTTTCTACTCAAAGCATCGGCTACTACATTTGCTTTACCCGGATGGTACTCAATGGTCAAATCATAGTCTTTTAACAACTCTAGCCATCTTCTCTGTCTCAAATTCAACTCTTTCTGTGACATCAAGTATTTCAAGCTCTTGTGATCGGTGTAAACTATACACTTCTCACCATACAAATAGTGTCGCCAAATCTTCAATGCAAAAACAACTGCGGCTAGTTCTATATCATGAGTAGGATAGTTCTTCTCATGAATCTTCAACTGTCTAGAAGCATAAGCAACAACTCTCCTATCTTGCATCAGAACACATCCTAAGCCTACGTAGGAAGCATCACTGTAGATCACAAACTCCTTACCTGAAACAGGTTGCACTAATACTGGAGCATTCGTCAAAGCTTCTTTCAATTTCTCAAAGGCATTCTGTCTTGCATCTGACCATTCAAATTTGACTCACTTTTGCAACAACTTAGTCAAGGGAGCAGCTACTCTAGAGAATCCATCAACAAACCTCCTATAGTAACCGGCTAATCCTAGGAAACTCCTAATCTCGGTCACGGACTTAGGTTGTTTCCACTCAACAATAGCCTCAATCTTCGATGGATCAACACGGATACCTTCGGCCGAAACAACATGGCCAAGAAACACAACCTCTCGAATCCAGAACTCACACTTACTAAGCTTCGCATACAACTGATTGCTCAATAATCTCTGTAAAACAAATCTCAAGTGCTCATCATGCTCTTCTTCTGTCTTCGAGTACACAAGTATATCGTCAATGAAGACAACCACAAAACGATCTAGGTAGTCTCTAAAAATTCTGTTCATCATGTCCATGAATGCTGCCGGTGCATTCGTGAGCCCAAATGGCATCACAAGAAACTCATAGTGACCATATCTAGTCCTAAAAGCTGTCTTTGGAACATCACACTCTTTCACTTTCAACTGGTAGTACCCGGATCTCAAATCTATCTTCGAGAATACTGAAGCACCTCTCAACTGATCAAACAAATCATCTATACGAGGCAACAGATACTTGTTCTTCACAGTCATCTGATTCAACTGTCTATAGTCAATGCATATGCGCATACTACCATCTTTCTTTTTCACAAACAACACGGGAGCACCCCACGGAGAACTACTAGGCCTAATGAAACCACGGTCTAATAATTCTTGCAACTGACTCTTCAATTCTTTCAACTCTTTCGGAGCCATGCGATACGGAGCTATCGAAACTGGGTTAGACCCTGAAACTGTCTCAATCACAAACTCAACATCTCTGTCAGGAGGCAAACCCGGCAACTCTTCAGGAAACACATCTGGAAAGTCACACACTGTTCTGATATCTTTCGGTCTAGCTTCACTCATATCCGGATTCATAACATAAGCTAAATAGGCCCCACATCCAGAGTCCATCAATCTATGAGCCTCTAAAGCTGACACCACATTAGACAAGAACTTAATGTTCTCGCCCACTACCACTACCTCGTAGTCATCAGAAAGCTTCAAAGAAATTCTCTTTGTCTCAAAATCCACACTAGCCCGATGCTCGACCAACCAGTCCATACCCAGTATAATGTCAAAACCATAAAAGGGAAGTTCCATCATATCAACTGAGAACACATGACCCTGAATCTTCAGCGGACACCTCCTATACATACGTCTAACCACAATTGTCTCACCAAAGGAACTAGTAACATGCATACCTACATCTAAGATCTCTACAGGAATATCTAACTTATGTGCATGCTCACTCAGAATGTAGGAATGCGTAGAACCCGAATCAACCAAAGAAAGCAAAGACATAGACTGTAACTCGAAATTACCTGCTATCACATCGGTGTCGTTCCCGGCCCCTCTCTGAGCATAAACTCTCGCTGGTCCTCCCCCCTCTGGCTGCACAGCCACAACATGAGCAAGGTTCCTCTGAGCATCTCCCCTAGGTGCATCAGCCCTAGGCTGGAAGTAGCCACGACCGCGCCCACGGCCTCTCTGAAAATCGTTACCTCTCGCAGGAGCCTGAGCAATGTTCGGTGCCTGAGCTGCCTGACGTGGACAGTCCCTCCTAAAGTGGTCCCTCGAACCACAGTTCCAACAAGCATGGAAGTTACCTCAACACTCACCAGTGTGCTGCCTCCCACACTGTGCACACTCGGGCAAACGCCCTCCTCCTCTATGGCCCTGATGGCCTCTACCATGGTGGCCACTGCCACGTCTCTGATCAAACTGATGTCCGCCACCTCTGTGCCTCTTAGAATCTCTACCATCAAAGTTGTTGTGCCTCTTACCAGAACTAGATCCCCCAGAACGCTTGGTCAGCCCCAAGCTATGCTCAATGTCCTTGGCTCTAGCAACCAAGACATCAAAGTCAGAATAATCAGAAGCCAAGGTATACCTCTTAACTTCCTCATGAAGTCCATATCTGAAACGATCACATCGAGCCCTCTCAGTAGGCACTAACTCTGGAGCATACTGACTCAGACGAACGAAACGAATCTCATAATCAGTCACAGAAGCATCTCCCTGAGTGAGAGCCATGAACTCTCTCCTTTTCTCATCTAGGTACCTCGGTCCTAAGTACCTCTTCTGGAAAGCAAACTCAAAGAATTCCCAATCTATCTCGGCCTCTGGAACCCCGGCAGTAATGGTGACCCACCAGGTGTAGGCATCACCCTGAAGCAGTGAGATCACACAACCCAATCTACGTGCGCCCGCACAACCCATCTGAGCTAAGACACGAACCGTCTTCTCCAACCATAACTCCGATCTCTCCGGTGTAGATCCTCTAAACTCCTCGGCTCCCAGACTACGGAGCCTCTCCAAAGGGAGACTAGCATCATCACACCTAGGCTGAGCTGCAGCCTGAGCTCCCGCAACTGCGGCCTGAAACGCTCCCGCTATCGCTTGCACTAGCGGTGTCATGTCAATTCCAGCTGGACCTTGGCCACCTTGGCCACCTTGAGGTCCATCTCCTCCGACTCCATCTTCACCTCCAGCTCCAGGTGGTGGAGGTGGTGGTGGAGCGCTAACTCCTGCGGCCCCCGGTCCCTCTATGTGAGCTCCCGCACCAACTACCGGCTCAACAGGAGCCACAACTCGCGGTTCCTGACGAACCAACCTCGGTCTACCTCTCGGTCTAGACATTGCTCTCACAGATATTAACTACAACCACAGCATACAAACATACAAGTTGGGTTAGCAAGGCGAGGCTTCCAAGTGTCCAAGTATGTTTCCTCACTTAAAAATCATTTTCAAATGTAATAGTAGCAATGGGACCCACACTCACATGCTTTAAAATAAAACAATCAGCATACTCATCACATAAGCAACCATTCTTGCAGAATAAGCAAACACCGTGCAATTCAACTTAAAAACTTAAACTTACCTCACTTACCTGCCCAAGGTCTCGGTAACCTTAGGCTCTGATACCAACAAGTGTAACCCCCTCGTCCCGGTCTGGTCAGATGACCGGTCCGAATGGGCCACACGGGGAAAACCGAGTGAAAACCCCTAAGGACCCCCCCCTCGGTTAACGACCCTAAAATTTTCTTTTTACTTTAAGCTTGTCTAGATGCACATTTAATTCTTAAGTGGAGTATAACAGCGGAAGATACAAACAACGAAACATTTACCGACCAAACAAAGCATAAACAGTGCATTTTTCTTCATTACAGCAGGCCGTTTCGAAACGCCCCTAGGGTGTTCCGAAACGCCTTGACTTGGTCAACGGCCCTGGGTCAACCATAAGGTGACCGTTCCGAAACAGGGGTGACCCATATCAGAATGACCTTGACGGTCAATATCTCGTGGTCAACGAGATTTGACCGTTTCGAAACACCAAAGGCCCGTTTCGGAACGGCTACATCTCGCCAAAATCTCAAAATTCCAGTAGCAAAAACGTTCCGAAACGCCCTCATCCGTTTCGAAACGACAGGCCATTTACAAAGGGACCGTTCCGGAACAGGGGGACCCGTTCCGAAACGCCCCCTGTCTGCAGACTCGTCGGGGCTGTTTTGAGGCACAAGGGTGCCCCAAAACACCACCAAAACACCATACAACAGCTAAACAAAGCAACTCAGGGGATAACAACTATACTAGCATGCTTCAACATGATTTAGACATGTCCAACACTAAAGCAACAATCCACAACATGCATTCATTCTAACAAAATTCAAACATATGTAAAAACTCTTAAGGCATAGGCTAATATCCAAAGTAAGCAATTAGGCATGACTTACAACTCATCATGGCAACGCAAACCATGCAAAAGAAAGGTATAAGGGAGTCCATACATGCTCTCAAACAACCAACAACTACTCATCAAAGCCATACATGTCCCATTGCTCAAACTATTACATGTCTAACATTTAAAAACCATACTTGATGAACTTAAGCCAAAAACCACACTTGGAGCCTTCCACTTGCGCGAGCAACCCACGAGCTTAAGGATCTGCAATGTTGAACAAAGAGAGCGTAAGCAATGATGCTTAGTGAGGGTGAGCTCTAAAAACAAACCTCAACATTGCAGGGTCCGAGCACGATCTAGCCAAGGCATTACACACACATACCAAGGATCCACAAAAGCCACATTATAAGGTGCATGAACAATATATACAAGTACATGTCATGAATCTTTAAGCTCTACTTTCACAACATAAATAGCCACATCAAACATTCTCACAAGGATCATTAATCTCAACACATGGATACATATATCAAACAACATTGGCACCTAGATATGACTCAAATACGTGGATAACCGTTGGAACTCACATCCAACAACACAACCATTACCTGACGGTGGGATTACACTCATCACCGGTCCCGCGGAGGGGATTCCACTCATCCTCACGCCCCGTCGATGGGATTCCACTCATCACCGACTATATTTAAATACCATTTCCGGGCGTACCCGTACTCCTCCTTGGTGACTCAACGCCACCAAGGCCACGCGCGACTTTTGACTCATGTGTACACACTAACATCCTAATGATCGATCATTTGTATTTAAGTATACTAGTGCCAATATTTTACTCGTTCCACATTACTCATTTCAATCATTCCCGTGCTTAGCACGTACTCACCATGAACACAATCATGAACCAACATCATGCATGCTTTAAGCAATACAAATCATGCCTCATCTCACATGTATAATACAATATACATAAGCATTCATATCACAACACATACGAGGCATATACATTCATACATTCAAGTTCATCCAAGGGCTCTAGATCAAGCTTAGGATTAGGCTACCACCCTAATCCTAACTCTAAGTGGGTCTACCAAGCCCAACCTAGTCCATATACTCGAACCAACCAATTTAAAACCATTTAAGACAATTAACCACTCACCTAACTCCCGAGCTCAAGACCAAGCAAGCAATTGTCTTCAATTTCCCGGATTCACTTCCGATGCTTCACCGATGCCCAAACTTGACTCTAATCAATCCCAAACACAAACAAAACATCCACAATCAATATCTTGTCATCGAAATTAACCCGGATTACCATTTCCAAGCATTCAACACCCAAAATTAGACCAAAAACAGGATTTTCGAGCAGCCCTTAACACCCACTGAAAACTCTCATTTCAAGCACCCAAACAATCATCAATTGCACCCAAAATGATCCTCATATGTCATACTACCTACAGCCCCCAAAACCCAACATCAAACAGCCCCAAAACATACCTTAAAACCCTCCAAAAACCCCCTTGAAACACAATTCCGAAAATTTCCCCAAATCATTTGAAATTTATATATGTTATACCATTTGGTCTCTATATACTATAACTAAGCATATTAAATCAGATTACTCCATTTAACTACATAAAGTTCTCATTTTTTTATTCAAAACATTCAAAACCTCCATTTCTAAAAACTCCATGAAAATGAAAAAGAAGAGTACTTTCCCGAAGGGGAGGATGAGGGGAAGTCGAAAATACTCTTACCTTTCAAAACGGAGTTGAAATGAGGAGTAGAGGTGATGGAACAGTGATTCTCCAAGGAGAGAAGAAGGTAACAGTGGTTTTTTTTTGAAAGGGTGAAGGGAAGAAGATGAGAAGGGTGGGTGTTTATTTGACATGTGATAATTTTGAAGCTCAAAAGACTTGTTTGCCCTTAATGAAATGGGGCATTTATAAGGAAGGTAAATTCATGGTTGAATGTGGTTTAATCTTAAAACGTGATTAACCCAAATTGATTAATTTTGAAAACAACTCGAAATATTATTTAGAGTATAAAACCGAGCCTAAAATAATATTAAAATATTATTTTCACCTAACCCCTAAACCCGGGTGTTACATTTATTCAATCTCAACGGTCTCCAACGGCTAAAACCTCATTTTGGAGTATAAAAAGGACCTCTAAGCTTCTATAGAAGACTAATGATCCACAAGTCAACAACATTATGATCAAACCATATCTTAGTGCTTAATTTTCCATCCTTTGTATAGACAACATTTGCGATCTTACGTTGTTATAATTGCTCAAGTGTTTTAAGATTGAGTGAGTGCTTAATTAGTGCAAACATGTACCTTTTAGAGGAGTTTCTTGTTTGCTTTGAATTTCTCTTTGTACAAGAGGGTTTACTCAAGCTTTGGGTTAGAAAGCTTTGAATGTGTAAAGGTTGCCTCCTTAGCCTAGAAAAGGGGAAGAGATTCAAGAGTGAATTTGAGAAATCCTTAGTAGGAAGCTAAGATAGTGGATGTATGCTTTGGTTAGAAAGTTGAACCACTCTAAATCCTTGTCTAAATTCTTTCAATTTTTACTTCCACCAAACACCTAAAAATACAACTTTTCCACTACTTGGCAAGCATTTTGGTTGAAGGATATCGAGCCTAATAAATTTTTTTCGAATCAAGTCGAGTTTATAAAATTTGAGTCAAGTCAAGTTTTTGAGTTTCTGTACAAATTAATTGCACTTATATATTTCTATATGCATATACGTAGCGGCACACACATATATTTCTATATGCATATACTTATGGTTGGGCGGTGCACACATTCATTCCAATTTAACGGTTTTCTATATGCATATACAATATACATATATATTTCTTCATATTTTTACATGTGATATACAAAATATATCATGCAGAATTGAAATACTCAACTCAAAAATGAAAACTGATCAATTAATTACTAAAAATTTCGAGCTATTCGAGTTATTCGAATGTCCATTTCATAACTCGGACTTTATATAAAAAATTTGAGCCGAATCGAGTTTTACGAGTCGAGTCAAAATGAGTCAGATTTTTTCGCCTTGAGTCGAGTCAAATAATTCAATTTTTTCGACTCGAGTTTTGCCCACCCCTAATTCTCCATTATCATTTTGGTACTTGAATTTTTTTTTTAATTTGGTTCATGAACTTTCTACGATGCAAGTTATCACAACTCATTTTTCGTGAGTGTATATATGTGTGTGTGAAGCTTTAAAAACATACATGATACAACGTGACACGTGATATATTGAATGCGAAAAACTTCAAGAAAAAATCATAAAAATCTCATTTATTGAAAAAATACATCATTTTAAAAAAAACTAACAAACTTTTAATAATTGTTTAAAAATTTAAAATTTAATATATATTATGTACCATGTGACATATTCCTAAAACGTAACATTATCACTTTTTTACGAGTTAAAATTTTAGAAATCAAACTGAACTAAAATAAGTTCAAATACCAAAAATGATAATAAAGACTTTAAATATCAAATAATATTTGAATTCAACAAATAGTTCTGTAATACCCGTATTTTTCGGGTATACATATATAATTCAAATCCAATAAATAATTAAATAAATCTAAAATAGTCTAAAAGTCCCAAAGCCCTTAATAAATGTCCATTTACATCATATTTCCATACAAGGCTCATTTAAAAATATAGAGTCAAATCTTTTATCAATTTTATACTCAAACAAATACACAATTGACCCAAAATTTAATATTCTCACCCAAATTCGGCCCAAACTAGCGCACATGTACTTTTTTAGCCTGCCAAAATAGCCATGTGGCGTGCTGCCATTGGTCTAAACTTTTTTCACGCAGATTTCAGCCCTCCGTTGACGCCAGCCGCTCGCAAGCTATAAATAGAGAGAGAAAATTAATTAGAAAAATAATTGTGCAATCATTACCGGCCATTAATTGAGGAGAGAGAGAAGAAGTTGAAGAGGCTTACCAGAGGTGAACGGTCGCCGAAATTGCTCGCTGTGAAGGTTTTTGAAGTACGTCGAACATACCAGAAGGTATATTTTGATCTCCTCTTTTACTTTCATGCAACAATAACATAAAAAAGTTAGGTTTGAGTCTTTAAACCTTTAAAAAACAGTAACTTAAAAGCCTAAACCTAGATCTAGGAAAGTTAAAGTGAGGTTCGAAGCTTATCTTAGATTTGCGAGGCTGTGATCGAAATTTGAGAAGCTTTAGAGCTTCCGGAGGAGTCGAAGAGGTAGTTTTAGGGTTTGGATTTTTGCGTAGATATTCTAGGATTGGGCTAAGGGGGTCGATTCTGATGAATCCGGGACTAGATTAAAATTTAGGCTTGAAAAAGGGGGAAATAGAAGTTTTAGGGTTTTGGTGGGGCGGCAGACGGTGGCCAAAAATTACTCTGACGATGGAGTACGATGGTCGAAATTACAGGTTAGGTCGAAAATGATGACCGAAGTTACTGGGTTCTTCGAAGAACACGACCAGAAATTTTCTGGTGATCATAAAAAGGAAAGAGATGATCAGAGATGACAACCGGTGATCGGCGTCGCCTCCAACGGCCAGGAAACATATCAGAAAAGATTAGGATAATGGTCGAGGATCAAATGAGTTAAAAAGATAGGAGTTCGTGCGGTGTTCTTGAGTTTTTTGATCTTCAAGAACAGAAAATATGTGAGATTTTAGGGTTCATGAGAATTAACCACGGCAAATGGATGAACTGTAGATGAACTTTGGATGAAAAACGGGGTTTCAATCTGTTTGAGCTTAAGTTTCTGGGCATTTTGGTGTTAGTAGAAAGAGAGAGAAAGAGACTTGACGAGAAGATAGAGAGAGATAGCTCGCACAAAATGACTGAATTAAACTCGGATTGGGGCTTTATATAGTCCGAGTCAAACGACACCGTTTTGGTGCCGGGTTGACTTGACCCGCTCGATCCGAGTCGGATCGAACTCTAAGATCCACACCCTTCTTTGTTGGGCTTTAGAGTGTGGCCGTCAAATTTTGCTTTTCTCTCAATTTAGTCCTTTAATCCTTGTAATTTGGTTCCCCTAGTTTGAATGCAATTCAATTTGTCCTTATTAGCTTTGTTCTAAGTTTAATTCTTTTCAATTTTGTCATTTACACCTTTAAATAATTCAATTGCTCAAATTTAATTTATTTATATGATTGCATGTTTTTTAATTAAGCATATTGTTGCATGATTAGGAAGATTTAATTATTTAATTGTGTTAATTGAAGCCTTTAATATAAGTTCCTTAATTAAATAATTGAATAGGAAAAAATTGTAGAAAAATAAATGGATGCTAAATAACAATTTTAATACTCTAATTTGGTTAGTGTCTCAATGTAATGAGATGCTAATCAAAAACGGTATTCTAGTTAACTATTTAATATACCATTTAAACCTAGAAACATGTAATCACACCTAATTAGCTTTAATAAAATTAAATTAAGATAGGGAACAATTAGTTAGTAACATTAAAAATAGGAATATTATTGATTTAGAGCCTAATATGGATAATGCCCAATTATTTGGGTGTTATCACATAAACTCTAAATTTAATGATATTCATAGTTCCTTAATTAATTAATGGAGCCCTAATTAGGACTTACTTAAAACGGACAACAAAATAATTGAACATGCATTAAACCTTTTGTGTTGAGATACATTTTGAATATAAATTGAAGTGTCCTAACGTATTTGGACGTTCCAAAACTTATATTTGATTAAAATGTATTTTCTTACAAAAAGATGTCCCCATTTGAAATAAAAATTCATTTTACAATTAAAGATTTAATTAAATTCAGATTAATTTTCAAAATGCCAAAATGCCATATGGAATTAATGAGGTACTGATAATGGGCGTTTGTAGGGGTGCTAACCCTTCCCTACACGTAACCGACTCCCGAACCTAAATTTTACTAAAAGTATCTCTGGTACGTTTTTATGGTGTCCGGTCTACCAAAGTGGCTGGTTGCGACTCCAAAATAATTTTTAAGCAAAATAAAGGAAATTTTATTGAAATTGAAAAAATCATAATTTTAAGATCAAATTAAAATGAAAAACCTCGATTTCTAAAATTTAATCGTCAGGTTGTTTTTCTACAAACGAGTTTTAAGAAACGGCCGTGACAAATTCCAATAGAAAAATAATGATATTCATCTTAGAAGACACGAATTCGAACACTTATGCATGTCAAGTGTGTATTTTGTCAAATAATTAAAAAAATTATAAACATATACTAATACTATCATGTAATCACATGAGTATATTTTAAAAAAATATATCGAATAACATTTACTCTTCCTATTTTGATATCATCTTCGTGTCATATTTAATTATGACAATTTTATATTAAATGAAAGTGCAGGGTTTAAGTTGGAAGTCGAAAAAGTCATGAAACACATTAATTCCATATCATACTTTATCCAAGCTTTAATTAAATTGTTTTATTGGGTATCATAAATAGGGGAGTGAATATTTCAACACACTTCACGACACCAGTAATTAATAAGGCCAGGCCCTGCTTTATAATTTAGGTATCTAATTTAAATTTACCAATATATTTGCTTCATTTTTCTTACGTTTAGTTGGGAGCTATGTACGGTTACAGGAAGAGTGACGAGTCTAGAAATTCAAGAACATAAGTTCAAAATATTTTATCTTAAATGAGTATATAAATTTTTTTCTCTTTACACACTAAACAAAATTATATTTTTAAAAGTAAAATATCACTAAATTAAAACTATACAAAAAATCAATTAATACAATATATAAATAGAATAACAATGCAAACCATGTAACAACTATCAAAATCAACCATCACTGCAATACATAACGAAAGAACTCATAAAGAGGTTTTATCGCATAAAGATTGTTACATATCGATTTATTTTTCAAATTGACATTTTTCACTGTAAAATATTTTACCATTCATACACATGAACATTTAAGGTTTCATTGACATTTTGCAAAATTATTATCTAGAGCCTCACATGTACCTACCCAACCGAATAAATAACTGGTTTTCTAAGTAGATAGACAATGTATAAATAATTTGAAATATATATATATATTGCGGGACAATATATATATATAACCTTATAGGGGCGGGGACAGAGTTGCCCAAAATTTTAGACAATTGTTTTTCTATAAATGTGATATAATATAATGTTAAAAAAATAATATTGGTACTCTTAAAAAAATTCACATGAGGAGCCTCTGTGAATGTTGCGAGGATAAGGTGCTTAGAAGAGCCTCTGTGGGCACATGCCTGGTATGGTGAGGAGGTTACGGTGTGTTTTAATTTGCATGAGGATCCGGTGGTTAGGTGTTGTTTGGTTTTGTCAGATTTTGGTCCTGTAAATATTATAACGATAACTCTTTTTCTCATCTAAGTTTAGGGACGTTTTTAATGAGTAATATAATAATATCTCATTTTTTATAAAAAAAAAAATAAAAAAATATATTTTTTTAATTACGACACTTTAAACTAAATTTTCTGAGTTCGCTTACCGTTAAACGTGGGGTGTAATTCAATAAATTTGAGCAGAGGATTCTTCTATCCACGTCTCTGTGACTGTGATTCCATGCGTGGTCCACAGTCCACACCGTATGGCGTATACATAGTATTACATACACTACAGAGTCGCTTTCATAGTTGGAACAATCGGAATGAGCTGGCAAAGCAGTGGGACCCACAAGAAAACCAGGTGTTTAAGCTGTCGGGTGGGGGCCTGGGGGCCGGGGGGTAAGGGTTTCATACTTCGTTATATACGACGTCGCTTTCGGGAAGTACGACGTGCAAGCCACCTCTCGCGTCTTTTAACGCCACGTCAGACGGGAGAACTTCAAACTTTTTAAACCGTTAATTAATTAATTAAGTACTTCGATTCTGCTAATTGCTATTTGAATATTCAAATATTATTGAACCCAACAAGTAGTTCTAATATAAAAGAGGTTGTTATTTATCTTAAGAGATCCGAATTCAATCCATATTGTATGCAAGGTGTGTGAAATATCAAAGGGTTAAGAAAAAATATGAACATATACTACTTTGTAATCACCTTAAGACTATTAAAAAAATATACAGATATTATTATTATTATACGAGTCATGTCTTATTCATTTATTTATCGCACGGCTTTAACAAATATCAAATTTATAAAATTAATTTACATTCTTCGATAGTTCAATGAGTCAAATTCGTATTTCGTTATTAGTTTTGTTTGATAGAAATTTAAAAAAATAGTATTTTGATAAGTATTAAACCCAAGTTTTACCAACAATTCTATTTGATGGGTGATTTGTATTACATTATTTGTCATTTCTAAAAACTAACATAGATTGACTTATAACTATAAGCATGTAAATGTGTCTAATTTTTACGACGGACTTATTTCATTTACCGACAGTAAAAATAGTACTACATAAACATGTCTAATTTTACTGTAAAAATAAAATTTTAAATCTCTACTCTTAATCCCTAATTTCATTAATACCTTAAAGTATTAATTTTAAATTCTAATCACAACCCATAAATTCTAAACTCATAACTTAAACTCATAATCCCTAATTCATAAATTAAATGTTAAGACATTTGATTTTCATATTACTTAAATGAAAAATATTTTGAACTTAAACAAATTTACAAGAATATTTCAAAAGTCTTCAACAGTTCCAAACCGCCCCAGCGGTCATAAACGGCTAGTAACTCATTTTATACTTTAAAAGAAAATTTGGGACCATTGAAAATGGCCAGAAAACATATCCAAGTTTCATGACCAAGAGAAATACTCTTTAAGTCTTTATTTTTTTGTATATATTGTATAAAGATTAATTTTTTTATTGTTTTATTCTTTACACTCTTATGAGCTGAATTCTTGTGAGGTTTTATTGTTTACACAAATTTACCTTGTAAAAGGGTGATATTCTAGTTTAGCCTAAGGAAAAACTAAAGTTGTTCTATCTTAGCTATTGGAAAGATAGGGTTGTAAAAGTTACCCTTTTGGCCTATAAAAAGGAAGAGTTTATAGTAGTGAATTGGGAAATCTTTAGTGGTGTGCTAAGGTAGTGGATGTAGACTCGGTTGGGTAGTCGAACCACTCTAAAATCAAATGTGTCAAATTATCATTTATTTTTCGGTTTTTTGTTTTCCCAATTTCAAAAAAAAAACCTTCTACACCCTCCATCGGCGCTAATTTCGATTGAAGACATCGAGCCTATCATTAAACTTCTAAACCCTAAATTGAACACACTTGTAAAAAAATTTACGCCGTCAATGCATAAAATATTTTCTCAATATATTTTAGGTATATTTTATAGAGAAAATATCAACTTTAACCAAGTAATCTAATAAATAAACTTATTAAAGAGTTAAAAAAATATGTTTGCTCGTAAACATAAACAACTCAAACGCACATGTTTATTTAATAAATAAACCTAAAACTTTTGTTCATACTCATTCTTTAGCATAATAAATTAATAATATATGAACAATTTATGAGTTCAATGAAATATCTATTTGTTTACAACTCTACCTTAACTTAAAAAAACGGGAAGAGTATGTCACTTAAATTTTTTATAGGGAAAGTATAAAATCCCAACCTCACCTACATAATCGAATTATATTATTCTTATCTTTTGTGAGATTCGTAAAATACCCTAACTTGAACCAAATAAATGGCCCTTATCTAATCTTTTGAGAGAGAAAAAAAACGCAAACGTGTATTTATAAAATCCCACGAAAGTAAGAATAATTATGAAATCAAATATTCAATTCGACATTTAAAATGTGATGAATAAATGGTAGAAAAAGTCATAAAATCGTGGCGATCATAAACACAATGGAATTTATTGAAACTTTCAATTTCCATAATCTTATTAAAATCATAAACATGATCGCCTCAACATGTTCATTTGATTTCAACGTTAATGCAATGTGTGTGTATACATACCCATTCAACATAAATATTATATTTATAACCTTCACTTAATTTTTTTTTTATAAAAGGAGATTTCTCCCCTATGCCTCGTTAAAAAACCTCACTAAACCTAAATGGAGGAAAAAGAGTACACATGGAAGTAATTACAATCTAAGCAATCAAACGTCTAAAATACATAGAGTATAAAGCCAATAAAACAACTAAATACCTAACAATTTCTATCCAAATCCTTATGAAGAAGCTGTAGAATTGAATCCGGGGTACAACAAAATGCAACACCTCCAAATTTTCAGGACTAGAGAGTTTGGCAAGATCATCCGCAACCGTATTTGCCTCACGTGGTGTATGGCTCAACTTTACCTCCCAAGACCGCTGTCGTAGATCAAATAAATGCCAAGCCAAAGCACACTTTCCAATCAAATCTTTATCGATCCGTAGAATACGTAAAGCATCCAAACTATCAATCTCAAGAACGATTCTCCGAAAACCATGATTTCATGCGATCAATAAACCTAAATAAGCACCCCATAGTTCAGCTTCAAGAACCGAACAAATGTCGATGAATTTCGAAAATCCAAATTTCCATAAACCATTATGATCACACGCAACACCTCCACACGAGGCAAAACTATCCGTTGTACATCGAGCACCGTCCGTATTGATCTTAATCCATCCATCCTCCGACAACGACCATGCAACACGACTACTCGATCTCTCCATAGGATACGCATGGATCCTCCGGGAATTAGAAATCGCCTCCCAAGAATGTGCAGCCAAACGTCTACTATGTTCTAAGATGGGATCAAGCTCATCTAAAGGGCTATAAAAAGCAACGGCTTTAAAACTCAACCAAATATTCCAAATCACGGCACCTAAGAATAGATCCTAATCTTATCGCTCACCACCAAAATACTTCGGATGCGACAGATTCATAACAATCCATTCTCCGATAGGTAAAGACATAAACTCATTTAATTTATCTTGCTCAATAATCACTACCCATACCTGGCAAGCATCGGGGCAAAATCTCAATACATGATCAATATCCTCCACATCGTGGCCACAACTACGACATTTACTGTCAGAAGAATAATGTCGCCGAACTCGTTTCGCATTCGTCATAATTTTATTACAGCACACCAACCAAAGAAAGATTCAATTTTTTTGTAAACCCTAAAGCGATGCACAACATTCCATGTTTTATCCACATCCAATGACCGGAAACCGAATCCATCAGATATCACCCTTCGGACGCTAGGAATCACGTTCTTTGAAAAAAAATATAGTAGTCTTAGCATTACTCACCTTATGTCCCGACACTTGGCTAAACTCATCCAGAACTTGCCGAATCACCTCCATTTGATCAACCGAAGCTTCAACAAATAAAAGCATATCATCGGCGAAAAAGAGATGCGAGATTTGCGGTCCAGATTTCCTGATCATAAACGGCTTCCATTTTTTCTGATTAATAGACAATTGGATTGCTTGTGCAAGCCTTTCTATGCATAGAACAGACAAATATGAGGATAGCGGATCACCTTGAAGCACGCCACGAGATGTGTGAAAAGACTCTGTTAGAGAACCATTCTAGATGATTTGTATGGACACCGAGTACACACATTGCATAATTAGAGCTTTTAAATTAACCGGAATACCCAAATCACTCAATGTATCCGCAATGAAGCTCCACTCCAATCTATCATATGCCTTCTCCAAATCTATTTTCATGGCCATCCACCCTACTTTACCAGATTTCCTCCTCATTGAATGAATAGCCTCCTGAGTTATAATTATATTATCTGTAATTGAACGCTCAGGAACAAAACTAGTCTGATTATCCGATACCCATTTCGACAAAAAGGCTTCAAACGCGCGACAATTATTTTTGCAATAATTTTGTAGGCCACAATGCATAATCCAATAGTTCGAAAATGACTCAGAGACTCAAGAATACTCATTCTCGGCAACAACACCAGTAGTGTCATGTTGATTGCAGGTAATATAACCCTAGTTTCAAAAATCTTGTGAACAAAGGAATAAACAGATGCACTTACCGTGTCCCAATTTCGTTGAAAGAAACCAGCATTTAAACTATCAATATCGGGAGCTTTCGATGGGCCGATGTCAAAAACTGCACTTTTTATTTCCTCCTCAGAAATCACTCTGTCCAAGCTTTCTAAAACAGCTCCGGTCACTCTCGGAAACAAGTCTGTAACCGAATAATAAGCTCCATCACGTTTTTCACTTGTGAAAAGAGAGGAGAAAAAATGTACCGTCGCAGCTTGAAGAGTCTATTGGTATGATATCCATACATCCGAGTCAATCTTCAGTGCTGAAACAGAATTAACTTTACAGCGTGCCATCACAGAGGTGTGAAAAAATTATGTGTTACAGTCACCCTCATGAATCCATTTTAAACATGCTTTTTGGCGCCACAACTTCTCTTCCCGATCCAAGACCATATCAAGCTCCTCACGTAATGTTTTCTCAAGTTCCATTAATGATTCTAAATACCCCATAGATAAAGCTCGTTCTATTCCCCGTAGCCATGCACGAATCTGACTCTTCTTGCGACCAATGTGATCAAATACCTCTGTATTCCATACCCCCACTTTATTTTGAAATTTAACCATATTATCCTCCAACGTCAAAGACTCCTCCCAAACAGAACTAAAAAAATCCGCAAAGTTGGGATGGTCCTGCCATGCATCAATAAAGCGAAATGGTCTATTTGATATTCTTGGCTCAACCACCGTATGATGTAAAACCAACGGTCGATGGTCCGATCCAAGACGATCATGATGATGCACATATGAGTTCGGATAGCAAGATAACCATGTAGAGTTCACCACACAATGATCCAACCTTTGGCTCAGTTTGCCACGAGTCCGTGTGAAAGGAGGTCCAAAAAAGCCTAGATCCGATAAGCTGCAATTAAACAAAAAATCAACAAAGAGTCGGCTACCTGTAAAACGATTGGAAGTGCTGCCTAAACGCTCATCCCCATATAAGATAGTATTGAAATCACCACCCAACACCCAAGGAACAAATTTCGAAGGGGCCAGAGTCTCCAATTTATGCCAAATATGTTTTCTTATACTCGTAGACGGGCTTGCATAAATTACCGTTAGTTGAAAACCAATATTCATACCCACTTCTTTAACATAAGCTGAAAAAAACTGATTGGAAATATGTAACACTTCGATATCAGCTGAATTATCCCAAAAAAGCCAAACACCCCCGCTAAATCCATGTGCCTCAACGCGATACGAATTCGGAAAACTCAAAGATGAAATAACCCGATCCGCATGCCTTCCACTGATTATTGGCTCAAATAGACCAACCACATTGACACGATTCTCTCGAACAAAAGCTTTAAAATGTTGATGAAAAGCCAGGCTAGCCGCGCCCTGACAAATCCAAACCATAACATTAATCATTAAAATAAAATAGAAAACCACAACCCACTTACTAGTCGCCATAATCCACGTCCTCGACGTGATCTGCCAAGTCGATATTATCCTCAAGTTGAGTTTTCGTATCCGAGGAAACCCCCTCCGAATCAACCACAACCACATCCTCTACAACCCGATTCGGCGACGACGTGGAAGGTCCATGCATGGTTGCAACCTCCAACTTATTTAATTGTCCAGCCATACCATGAATAAATTTTGAAACTCATTGTGACGAAGCATGTCGATACTCTACCGTCTTCTTCATCTTTAACCACCGCTTATTTGCACCTAACACACCCTTTCCCGCGCCACTGCGGCCATTACAGGCTTTGTAACCCCCTCGTCCCGGTCTGGACGACTGACCGGTCCGAGTAGGTTACACGGGGAAAACCGAAGCGAAACCTGTTAAGGCTCCCCTTCGGTTAGCAACCCTATTTTTTTTATCTTTTCTAGATACCTTTATTAAATCCTATGTGATAGGACACGCAACGAACAAACACGGATACAAAACCCACGAGACATGCAATTAAACAGCCCATTTTAACTTTTATAACAGGCCGTATCGATACGCTAGGGGATCGTATCGATACGCCTTGACTTGGTCAACTACTCAGAGTCAACCTAGGGAGACCGTATCGATACACTGGTTGACCGTACCGATACTCCCTCATTGGTCAACTTCTCACGGTCAACGATAAAAGACCGTATCGATACACCACATACCCGTACCGATATGCCAAAATCTCCCCATTTTCTCAGATTTCCAGAGAGCCTTTGGCGTATCAATACGCCTTCGTGTATCGGTACGCTCTGCTTAAACTGAGCCCCAAAGTGTAGGACCGTATCGATACGGCCCTTGGGCGTATCGATACACCCTGCACTGCAAACCTCAATTTAGCTGTAAAACGAACCACAACTCAACTCTAGATGCATTTTACGACTCGTCTAGCAACTTACCCACATTCATAGATCATTTAGCAACCAAGATTGAACATACAAATCAATTTAAACAAACATAGAACATCATATACCAAGACAAGCATACAACATGCATACACATACTCTAGAGGCAATTCACCCTACTTCAAACATGATCCAACACTTAGCATACATTCAAAGTAACACACGTCCAAGGCTAACCACATTAAAAGAGGACAAGCACCCACAAAATACATGCATAACAAGATTTACATGCCTTCACTACAAACATAAGCATCCAAAAGACATGGCTATAAGCCTTCCAAACAAACACTTAGGCATCAACATAAACATGGTTTACAAATCCATCAACATAAGGCATTAACAACATGGATCCAACACAAAGGAGTCTAGATACACGCTTCTAAAACACATAGCATTTCTCATTGCTAAACTACTACATTATTTAATAAACCATACTTGAGCAAACTACCACACGCTTGGACGCCCTTTTCTTGCTCCTTGCTAACTCCAAGCTAATGATCTGCATTGTCGGAAAAAGGAGAGCGTAAGCATAAAGCTTAGTGAGCGGAGCTCAAAAATATAACAACGACAATGCAGGGTTCAAAGCTTTCTTTAAAATAAAGGCCAACACATAAAATCCATCTAACGACATAATCCTCTTACTAACATACAAGTTCAACCAAAAGTCAACAATATAGATATTTGTCATGGCATCGCACTTTATGGTATGCATAAAAATATGATCCTAGATTTAAAGCAAAACCATTAAAAAGGGAATGATATAGTGAGACACAACATGAACAATACATGGTATGCACAAGCATAACCAAAACACGGTGGGACTACACATCACTGTTTCAACTAGTAGTTTTCCAATGGGACTACACATCAAAGTACTCTTCTACTAGTCACTACCGACGGGACTACACATCACCGGAGTCTTATACTAGTCACTA
Organism: Hibiscus trionum; assembly: GCA_030270665.1. Lineage (NCBI taxonomy): Eukaryota > Viridiplantae > Streptophyta > Magnoliopsida > Malvales > Malvaceae > Hibiscus > Hibiscus trionum. The sequence continues at coordinate 12,168,216 of BSYR01000024.1, read as the reverse complement.
CCGGCGGGACTACACATCACCGGAGCAACGACAACCATCACGTGAGGTTCGATACCAACCATGCAACACGATATGCAAATCACCATCATGCGACATGAACACACTATATCATGCACGACCAAAACAACTTGTAACAACATCCACAATTATGCACAAACTTACTACTTACAACCTTACCAACCGCAAGTGGTCTTACTTACCATTTCCGTACACAACCTGCACCAACTCATAGATATTTTACAAGGCATATTAACATCACCATTAATTTCATCACGCATGATCAACAACATAATAACAACAACATGCTTCCTCCCAAAGTATTGAAATTTCATGCATAACAATTTATCACCACAAGTAATGAAAAACAAACGGTAAAAAGGGGAAATTAAAGAGGCGATTCACATCAACTTACTCTTGAGTTTAAATTGACCTTTCAAGCTCAATCCAAACTCTTTCAAAACCACCTTTGAACCAAAACGTTACTTAAAAATATTTCCACTCACATGCTTGAACCAACCCTTGAAAATCAAATTAAAACATTAACCACTCACCATATTTCCTTAAGCAAAGCCGACTCAAGCCTCCACAACTTCCGGAATTGTGCCCGAACCTCCCAAGGCCAAATCCGTTGTTTCTAACCAATCAAAAGCAATGTATTAACCTCTTAATCAACCAAAAATTTACTGTTACACATCAGCTCTCAATTCCCTAACATTTTCTCAACAATTCAAACCGAAATCCTCCCAAATAATCCCATTTTCGTACTCCAGCAAAACCCAGCCATTACCTCTCAATTTAAACACTTAAAACACTCCAAAACATGTCCAAAACATCAACCTAAGGCTGTACAACCATCAGCCCTTCATTTCCCCACATAAACACCTTAAAAACTCCCATTTTCCACTCCTAAAAATCACTTACAGCAGTAGCTACGGGAATCCATTCAAACCAACACTATCACCACTCAAAAATCATCAAAAAAACATCTAAAAACACCTACCCAATGTTGCTATAACATCATCCCAACAATTTTTCACAAAACCATTCCATAAACACAAATTTTGACACTTTAAATATACCCCTAAAAACATATTTCGGGATTTTTGTTAAAATCCCACCAATTTAAGATATAAGGTGTCTTAGGGTAAGATTAGTTCAAATCTAAACTCTACAAATAAAAAACAAGCCAAGAAGCCATTAAAGTTTCATGCTTTTCTTCAAACTTGAAAACTTCAAAAACTCAAAAAAGAGGATTTCTATGAAAACTAAAGCTATGGAAATGTTGGAAATCATGAGGAGAGTTCAAAAATGCAATTACCTCGAAGAGAGCCCTTGAATTGATGAAGAGATTTAATGAAATAGTGCTTTAGGGAATAAGAGGGGTTTTAGGTTTTCAAAAATGGTGGAATGAAGAAGATGAGCATTTTTTTCCAAATAAAACCCTCTTTTGTCATCTTATTTCCCCTTCATTTTAAAATTTACCAAAATGCCATTAATGAGAAATGGTCATCTTCCACTATTTTAAAATCCATGGAATTTGGGCTTTAAATCAAAACAAGTCCAACATAATTTATTTATTTTGAAAACCCGAGGCCCAAAATAATATTTTATTATTTAATTTCACCCGACCCCAAACCCGGGTGTTACAACTCTCCCCCACTTAAGGAATTTCGTCCCTGAAATTACCCGACGGAAACAAATACGAAAACTGCTCAAGCATAACAACTTTTCTCTCCCACGTAGCCTCTTCCACACCTCTAGGTCTCCACAACACCTTGACCCTAACATGCTCGATAGACATTCTACACAACACTGAAGGTTAATAATACACATCTCAATACGATCTCTAATATTTGGATATCTCTCTCTGACTGATCATCGGACTGAGGGCGACACGATGTACTGAAATTCAGACGGGTACCCAAAGCAACATGTAGACATTTCCAAAAGCTATCTGTAAACCTCGAATTTCTACCTGACACAATCGACTTCGAAACACCACGTAATCTCACAAACTCACTGATGTACAAATCGGCTAACTTACGTATGAACGACTATGAAATGAGCATACCTCGTGAAACGTTCAACAATCACCCCAACTGAATTCTTCTTAAAGGAAGTCAAAGGCAAACCTGATACGAAGTCCATCGTAACATTTTCTCAGTTCCATTTTGAAATTCTCAACGGCTGTAACAAACCAGACGAAAATTGAGATTCCGCCTTAACACACTGACAAACCTCACACTTGCTAAAAAAATCAGCAACTCTCTCTCCAGGCCAACCCAATAGCACTCATCTTTCAATCCACGGTTCATCTTTGTACTACGGAGATGCATAGCAAACGGACCACTGTGCGCTTCAATCAAGATCGTACACCTCAAATCACTGTCATCTAGCACAACTATCCCATCTCTGAAACACAAGACCTCACCAACACTGAAATTGTAGTCTATACGTCTTCCTTCCGCTATGTTTTGCACGTGGGGTGCCAAAGATCTATTTAACAGATGCTTCTCTTAATTCAACTGACCCTAGGTAGATTCATCCTGAAGCTCGGCCACTAGACCGCTATCACCGGACAAGCTCTAACTAGCCAACATGGCTCTCAACTCAACGACTACCTTCCTACACAAGCATTTGCCACTACATTGGCTTCACCCGGATTATACTCAGTCTAGAGACCATAGGCCTTAAGCAATTTTAAACACCTACGTTGTCTAAGATTCCACTCTTCCTATGTCTTCAAAACTTTCAAGCTCTGATGATTTGTACACACTATGCATTCCTCACCATACAAGTAATGCCTCTGAATCTTCTTCAAAGCAAACACAATTGTAGCTAACTCTATGTCAAATGTCGGATAGTTACACTCATGAGTCTTCAACTGTCTCGAGGCATAAGCCACCACTCTTCTGTCTTGCATGAGAACACAACCTAACCTTACATATGAAGAATCACTGTAAATCACATAGTCCTTACTCGACTCCGGCTAAATCAAAATCGGTGCATTGGTCAAAGCTTCTTTCAATTCCTCAAAGGCTTGTTGTCTCGCATTGGACCACTCAAACTGAACACCCTTTTAAAGTAACTTAGTCGAAGAAGCGGCTATCTTCGAGAAACCATTCACAATCCTCCTATAGTAACCGACTAAGCCTAGGAAACTACGAATCTCTGTCACAGACTTTGGTTGCTTCCACTCAACAATAACATCTATCTTCTTCGGATCCACTTCTAATCCCATCGGCTGACACTACATGTCTAGGAAGACTACTTCTCGGACCTAGAACTCGCACTCACCCAACTTTGTATACAACTGTTTGTCTAACAAGGTCTACAAAACTACCCTCAACTGCCGGTCATAGTCTTTCTCGGTACGAGAATACACTAAAATATCACCTATGAAAACAATCACAAACTGATCTAAGTACTGATAGAAAATTCTGTTCATCATATCCACAAAAGCAGCTGGCGCCCTAGTCTAACCAAACGGTATAACCAATAATTTATAACGACCATATCTAGTCTTTAAAAGTCGTCTTCGGTACATCAACCTCTATTACCTTCAACTGGTAGTAACCGGATCTTAATTCATCTTAAAAAACATTGAAACACTTCTAAGCTGATCGAACAATTCATCAATTCTCGGCTACGGATACTCGTTCTTCACTGTCAACTGATTCGACTGTCTATAAACTATACACATTCTCATATTGTCATCTTTCTCCTTTACAAACAACACAAGTGCACCCCGCGGTGGAGAACTCAGACGGATAAAACCTCTATCTGACAACTCTTGCGACTGAGTCTTCAACTCTTTCAGTTCTTCCGGTGCCAAACGGTACGGAGCAATCAAAACAGGAGCAGAATCAGAATATGTCTCTATAGCAAACTCCACTTCTCTATCGGGAGGTAAACCAAGAAATTCTTCCGGAAACATACTCGGAAAATCACACACTGTTCTAACATCCTGAGGTCTAATCTTCATTCATGCTCGAATTCATTACGTAGGCCAAGTGCGTCTCACCACCCAATTCAACTAATCTCTGAGCCTCTGAAGCTAAAACAACATTCGATAAGAAATTTACATTCTCACCTACCATTACAATCTCATAATCATCCGCAAGCTTCAAGAAAACTCTCTTTGTCTCAAGGTCTACCCTAACTCTATGTTCTACAAGTCAAACCATGCACAGTTTCACATCAAAACCGTAAGAAGGCAATTCCATCACATCTACTAGAAACACGTGTCCCCTAACCATCAACGGACATCCCTTGTACATCCTTCCGACCACAATCGTACCCCGAGGGAGCTAATAACACTAACACCTACCTCTAGTACCTCACAAGGTAAATTCATCAACTTCGCATGCTCACTCAAAATACACGGATGCGTAGATCCAAAATTATTCAGAAAAACAAACTCAATGATTGTATCGAGGAATTACTTGCTATAACATCGACATCATTCCGAAGCCAACTCTTAGGTCTGCACTTCTTTTACCAACTCATATCAAGATAGGTCACATTGTTCTCTCTCAACAGAAACCAACTCATAGGCACGTTGACCCAAACAAACGAACTGTACCTCCAACTCTGGTATTGCCCTATTGCCCTGAACTAGAGCGATGAACTCTCTCATCAACCACATCCTCTAAAACCTCAGATTCACGATTACCAGCTCTAGACCCACGCCTCGGCCTCAAACTTACCAAAGACAACATTACAATAATAAACAAAACACACAACAAAATATATGGGGTTAGCAAGGGCAAGGGTCCAAGGTGCTCAAGTACTCCTTTACTCAAAAACCCCTTCTAAATAAGTAATAGTAGCAATGGGAATTCGACACTACGCTTCAACACAACCATCATGCTAACACATGCCTTCAAACACCGTGCGAACAATCAAGCATCAAACATACATGGTAACACAGTCACAGAGACATAGCAACAACATAACACATCAAACTTACCTCACTTAACTACCCGAGGTCTCGGAACCTCAGGCTCTGATACCACCAAATGTAACCCCCTCGTCCCGGTCTGGACGACTGACCGGTTCGAGTAGGTTACACGGGGAAAACCGAAGCGAAACCTGTTAAGGCTCCCCTTCGGTTAGCAACCCTATTTTTTTATCTTTTCTAGATACCTTTATTAAATCCTATGTGATAGGATTGTAAGTTATCCGAGAAGTGTTAGAGTTTGAGGGAGAGTGTAAGTTATCCAAGAAGTGATAGAGTTTTATTTAATGTATAATTAGAGTTTATTCCCAAGTCAGTAGTTTAGATTTACTAGAAGTCTTATTTAAATTAGGGATGAATATTATTTAAATTAGAGATAAAAGTATAGTTTAACTATACTAAAACTCTGTAATTGCCTATTTAAAGGCTCACCGTACACACATTTGAATAATTAAGAATAATAAGAAAATACAGAGAAACACATTGTTTTCTCTGGAAAATATCCTTTCCATCTTCTTCAAACAACAAATACCCTAACCACCAACCACACACACAAACCACCATCATTAATTGCATCTCCGGCCACCATGGCCCCTTTCTCACATGGTATCATGAGCCAACAACGATCTTGATGTCGTCACCACTGCTGCCATCTCTGATCTGATTTTTTCTTCTTCTTTTCATATGCCCACTTTTTTTTCGTTGCTAGCATTAGGCCATGCTCGTTCCTTGGCTTCTACTTCGTTGGAATCTTACATCTCTGCTGAAATTTCTGCTTGTTTATTTTTGTTGTTTTGTCGAAAAGGTTATAGTTTAGCCTTAAAAAAACTATTTGGTTCTATCTTAGCCATCCATCCTAAAAAGATAGGAGAAGAGGTTTTAGTTTAGCCTTAAAGAAAAACTATATTATTTTTCAAGGGATTCTACATAAAAAATCCAAGCTGTGACTCTAGTACGAGTAACTACCAGCTTGAGGGAGAGTGTAGATTCCTGTGATCGTTATTGAATGGAAGTAGCTACTTAGTCCGTGAATCGCAGAGAAAGCTGGAAGACATCTCAGAAGATGCAAAAACCAGAAAAAGATCATCACTGACAGAGGAAAGCTGGAAGACATCTAAGGAAGGTGCAGAACCAACAACTACAGCAAAGTTGGTAGTCATCTCAAGAAGGATGCCGAAACCAGCAACATCAGCTGCAAATTTTCAACAATGACCGTGCAAAGAACAACATGATTATATCCTAGTTGTTCAACTCAATGGCTCCCGGAAAAGGGGGATCTTCTTTTTCTCTAAGAAACAACAGAAGAAATATGAGTAGGGCATCACATTCAAGATCCAAGCTGGTGCTCTACTACGTTTGCTCACCAGCTTGAGGGGGAGTGTAAGTTATCCGAGAAATGTTAGAGTTTGAGGGAGAGTGTAAGTTATCCAAGAAGTGATAGAGTTTTATTTAATGTATAATTATAGTTTATTCCCAAGTCAGTAGTTTAGATTTACTAGAAGTCTTATTTAAATTAGGGATAAATATTATTTAAATTAGAGATAAAAGTATAGTTTAACTATACTAAAACTCTGTAATTGCCTATTTAAAGGCTCACCGTACACACATTTGAATAATTAAGAATAATAAGAAAATACAGAGAAACACATTGTTTTCTCTGGAAAATATCATTTCCATCCTCTTCAAACAACAAATACCCTAACCACCAACCACACACACAAACCACCATCATTAATTGCATCTCCGGCCACCATGGCCCCTTTCTCACAAGGACACGCAGCGAACAAACACGGATACAAAACCCACGAGACATGCAATTAAACAGCCCATTTTAACTTTTATAACAGGCCGTATCGATACGCTAGGGGATCGTATCGATACGCCTTGACTTGGTCAACTACTCAGAGTCAACCTAGGGAGACCGTATCGATACACTGGTTGACCGTACCGATACGCCCTCATTGGTCAACTTCTCACGGTCAACGATAAAAGACCGTATCGATACACCCCATACCCGTACCGATATGCCAAAATCTCCCCATTTTCTCAGATTTCCAGAGAGCCTTTGGCGTATCGATACGCCTTCGTGTATCGGTACGCTCTGCTTAAACTGAGCCCCAAAGTGTAGGACCGTATCGATACGGCCCTTGGGCATATCGATACGCCCTGCACTGCAAACCTCAATTTAGCTGCAAAACGAACCACAACTCAACTCTAGATGCATTTTACGACTCGTCTAGAAACTTACCCACATTCATAGATCATTTAGCAACCAAGATTGAACATACAAATCAATTTAAACAAACATAGAACATCATATACCAAGACAAGCATACAACATGCATACACATACTCTAGAGGCATTTCACCCTACTTAAAACATGATCCAACACTTAGCATACATTCAAAGTAACACACGTCCAAGGCTAACCACATTAAAAGAGGATAAGCACCCACAAAATACATGCATAACAAGATTTACATGCCTTCACTACAAACACAAGCATCCAAAAGACATGGCTATAAGCCTTCCAAACAAACACTTAGGCATCAACATAAACATGGTTTACAAATCCATCAACATAAGGCATTAATAACATGGATCTAACACAAAGGAGTCTAGATACACGCTCCTAAAACACGTAGCATTTCCCATTGCTAAACTACTACATTATTTAATAAACCATACTTGAGCAAACTACCACACGCTTGGACGCCCTTTTCTTGCTCCTTGCTAACTCCAAGCTAATGATCTTCATTGTCGGAAAAAGGAGAGCGTAAGCATAAAGCTTAGTGAGCGGAGCTCAAAAATATAACAACGACAATGCAGGGTTCAAAGCTTTCTTTAAAATAAAGGCCAACACATAAAATCCATCTAACGACATAATCCTCTTACTAACATACAAGTTCGACCAAAAGTCAACAATATAGATATTTGTCATGGCATCACACTTCATGGTATGCATAAAGGTATGATCCTAGATTTAAAGTAAAACCATTAAAAATGGAATGATATAGTGAGACACAACATGAACAATACATGGTATGCACAAGCATAACCAAAATACGGTGGGACTACACATCACCGTTTCGACTAGTAGTTTTCCAATGGGACTACACATCAAAGTAATCTTCTACTAGTCACTACCGGCAGGACTACACATCACCGGAGTCTTATACTAGTCACTACCGGCGGGACTACACATCACCGGAGTCTTATACTAGTCACTACCGGCGGGACTACACATCACCGAAGCAACGACAACCATCACGTGAGGTTCGATACCAACCATGCAACACGATATGCAAATCACCATCATGCGACATGAACACACTATATCATGCACGACCAAAACAACTTGTAACAACATCCACAATTATGCACAAACTTACTCCTTACAACCTTACCAACCGCAAGTGGTCTTACTTACCATTTCCGTACACAACCTGCACCAAGTCATAGATATTTTACAAGGCATATTAACATCACCATTAATTTCATCACGCATGATCAACAACATAATAACAACAACATGATTCCTCTCAAAGTATTGAAATTTCATGCATAACAATTTATCACCACAAGTAATGAAAAACAAACGGTAAAAAGGGGAAATTAAAGAGGCGATTCACATCAACTTACTTTTGAGTTTAAATTGACCTTTCAAGCTCAATCCAAACTCTTTCAAAACCACCTTTGAACCAAAACTTTACTTAAAAATATTTCCATTCACATGCTTGAACCAACCCTTGAAAATCAAATTAAAACATTAACCACTCACCATATTTCCTTAAGCAAAGCCGACTCAAGCCTCCACAACTTCCGGAATTGTGCCCGAACCTCCCAAGGCCAAATCCGTTGTTTCTAACCAATCAAAAGCAATGTATTAACCTCTTAATCAACCAAAAATTTACTGTTACACATCAGCTCTCAATTCCCTAACATTTTCTCAACAATTCAAAGCCGAAATCCTCCCAAATAATCCCATTTTCGTACTCCAGCAAAACCCAGCCATTACCTCTCAATTTAAACACTTAAAAAAACTCCAAAACATGTCCAAAACATCACCCTAAGGCTGTACAACCATCAGCCCTTCATTTCCCCACATAAACACCTTAAAAACTCCCATTTTCCACTCCTAAAAATCACTTACAGCAGTAGCTACGGGAATCCATTCAAACCAACACTATCACCACTCAAAAATCATCAAAAAACATCTAAAAACACCTACCCAATGTTGCTATAACATCAGCCCAACAATTTTTCACAAAACCATTCCAAAAACACAAATTTTGACACTTTAAATATACCCCTAAAAACTCATTTTGGGATTTTTGTTAAAATCCCACCAATTTAAGATATAAGGTGTCTTGGGGTGAGATTAGTTCAAATCTAAACTCTACAAATCAAAAACAAGCCAAGAAGCCATTAAAGTTTCATGCTTTTCTTCAAACTTGAAAACTTCAAAAACTCAAAAAGAGGATTTCTATGAAAACTAAGGCTATGAAAATGTTGGAAATCATGAGGAGAGTTCAAAAATGAAATTACCTCGAAGAGAGCCCTTGAATTGATGAAGAGATTTGATGAAATAGTGCTTTAGGGAATAAGAGGGGTTTTAGGTTTTCAAAAATGGTGGAATGAAGAAGAGGAGCATTTTTTTCCAAATAAAACCCTCTTTTGTCATCTTATTTCCCCTTCATTTTAAAATTTACCAAAATGCCATTAATGAGAAATGGTCATCTTTCACTATTTTAAAATCTATGGAATTTGGGCTTTAAATCAAAACAAGTCCAACATAATTTATTTATTTTGAAAACCCGAGGCCCAAAATAATATTTTATTATTTAATTTCACCCGACCCCCAAACTCGGGTGTTACAGGCTTTACCCCTGTCTAAATACCTCTCATCGCCCCGATTTCATGAATATTCATCGCCACATGTTGTCCCACCTTTGTTTTCGGAACATGAGTAGTAACACTCGTGTTATGACCCCCCATGGTAGGCACCGCAGGGACTTTAGCAATATCACCACCCGTGCCTTTTACATTTTTATCAGGGTACGGTTCCTTATACGCAGCATTTTTCCGACCCTCCCAAGTAGCCACAACAGTAACAACACTTTGCTTCTCAAGTCGAGAGCCACCCTCCAAGGAATGAGCGCCCGAGTCTATTACCTCATCGGGAAGAACCTCCATTGTGACGTTGTTCTCGTCCTGTAGGACTCCAAACCGAGAATCGATTTTAGGAGCAGCTAGAAGCAGCTCCTCCAGTCCAACAATGTTATTCTTTCCCCTAAAATGGGTTTACGCCGCCTATTCTCTACCATCATCCACAGGCCAAAAAGCGTTTCTTCCAATATCTCTGCACTACCAACAGAGAGGTTTTATGGTGCCGCTTCCCCAACTTTTCCATCTGACCCTTTCTGCAATGCACACAACTCCTTGACATGCCCATAAGTTCCACATTCATAGCAAATATTTTGAAGCCCTTCATATTCAAACTTTTGGATAAAATCATCAATCTGAATACACGATAAAAGTGGCTTGGTGAGATCCACCAACATAGCAAGTCTAGCAAATTTTCCCCGCTCGCCTACTTGCGTGTTATAATCCACTTTAACGACTTCCCCAAGCATCGAAGCAATATGACGGAAAATATTCTTTGTTTAATAGCGAAAAGGAAGCCCGACAATCTGACCCACACCAATATTTTAGAAGGATGTTTCTTCGCGGTAGAAAAATTCCTAGACCAAGGTTGTATCGTCAAATAACTTCCATATATTGTCCACGGTCCAACGATAAGCACTTTAGAATAACCGCGATCGTCCGAAAAACGAACAATAAAATAGTTGTGATCTAAGTCAATCAAATGCAATTCCCCTACCGGTTTCCATAAGGCATAGATCTTGTTCCATAGAACTTTATATCCAATAACACGACCTAATAATCGGACAATAATTGCATTACGCATGTTCTGGTCAACTTGCGCATGAACCCTGTCCGAGAACTGTATTGAAGGGATCGCTCTGTCTCTATTCACTTTTATATCTTCATCCAAAATAATAACCTCCTCATCAATGCACATAGCTTTCTGAGTATAACCCTCATTTTGTGCCATAGAACTATCAGTCATACTTGCATAGGACTTTTTTCTATCGAGTGAACATCTTTCTTACCAGCCACTGTAGGATCTTCATCCGCTGCTGTTACAGGAACCTCAGCACCATCAGCTTCCATTGTCGTATCCATCAATCCACCATTCAATTCACTTAGGTTTTTATTCTTTTTATTCACGGGTTGTTCCTCCAAAAGAGTAGAAGAAACGGAACGTTCAAGGGTCGGTTGTGCTGCGATATGGGGTACCTGTTTCGGTGGTCGTCCACCGGTGTTATCGTACACCGACATACCCACCGTAGAGATAGGATTTTCTTGCAAGGGAGAGAGCATTAGGGTTTTCACTCAAAACCGATTAATTTTCGAGAGGGAAAGAACATATCGGATTAAATATTGGTGATGCAAATCACAATTCAGCACAAATTAAATTCTACATAGACGAGAAAGCTTCCGATTCCCGTGCTAACATGCGCAGGCTCGGGGATGAAGACGACACCTTCACTTAATTTTTTGAAAACAATGAAAGCACATTATAAAAACAATAGTTCAACACTATTAGAAATAAAAGATATCTATTATTTAATGAACTTTGTTATACTTAATTTTTGCTATAATTAATTAAAGGTAGGGTGAACAAAACTCAACTTTACTTGAAAAAACGGAATAATTTATACTCGACTTGAGGCAAAATTACTCGACTCGTCTTGACTCGACTCACAATTTCATAAACTCGAATAACTAAAAAAAATTTCAAATAAAGTTTGAATTGTAAAATGGAAATTCGAATAACTCGAATTTTTTTAGTAATTAGTGAATTTATTTTTAAGTTCGAGACGAGCCCCTCTATTTTTTATGATATATACATACTGATATATAAAAATATGAAGAAATATTGTCACATGTGAAAAAATATATATGTGCACATCTTATAGGATTAGAGAAAGGAGTTTAAATTGGAATCAAATCCTACTATAACATGATAAATAATTACAATTAAATTTTTATAGGAACTCGAAAACTCGACTCGAATTTCTTAAAATTTTTAAATAAATTTTGAGTTGTAAAATATGACGCGTCAACTCGAATAACTCAAAAATTTTTTACTCGACTCGATCGAATGCTCACCCCTAATTAAAGGTTATATTTTGATACACAAGTTGCGTAAAAAATTACGCAACCCTTCTATAAAATTTAAAACCTAAATGTCAAACCCTAAAATCTAAACCTTAAACCCTAAACTCTAAATTCTATCAATAAACCTTAAATTCTACACTCTACACACTAAACTCCTAAACTCTAAACCCTAAACCCTACCCTAAAATTAAAAGGCTTGTGTACAGAGATGGACCTTGGTGGGAGCCAAAGGGGTCCTGGCTCCCCCAAAATTTTGGATAATTTACCTTTTACTCCTTCAAATTTTAATTTTTTTTAATTTGGCCCCTTCAAAATTTTCAAAGTTCCCTTTAAATTTTATTTTCTCTAAATATTTTTAATTAAGTCCTTTTATTTTTTTTAAAATTTCTCATAAAGTCTAAACTTTTAAAAAAAAATTAGTTAGACCTCTAACTTTTTAAATTAAAATTTTCAAAAGTTAAAAAAATCTTATACTAGACTTTTAAAATTTTCGAAAATTTTAAGTAGGCCCCTCAACTATTTGATCAAGATCCGCCCTTATTTGTGTAACTTTAGTTAACACAAGCTTGTGTATCAAAGCATTTTCTTTAATTAAATTAATTAAAAATAATAAAATCACCGTAAGTGAGGGATACACTCTAATACTTTTAGATAAATTTGGTTTACAGAAAAATGATTATCTGAATAATAAATTTTTTTAAATTATATTTTAACATTTTGACAATGTACACATCTTATAGACAAAATGATTGAACTCGAGTCTTCTAGAATAAACATTATCCATTTTTCAATTGAGACCACTTGTTGAATTCAACAATAATATTTTTTTTAATGAAATTCGTTGTATGGAGTCATTTTATGTAACAAGTACTTTCATTAATATAAATCATACATAGACTTATAGACACAACACATAGTAGAGACTATGATTAAACACTACAAATTGTTATACAAATACTCATTATCTTTACATAATGTATATTTTTAGAAAGTGGATCGTTAGGTTTAGTAATATAATCAAACTCATGATTTATGTAAAGTAATTGTATAAATCCAAAACATTACATTCTCATAAGTCATAACATATAGTAAGAAGTTGCTTATATTGTACATTAACTTCTACAGCTATTTGTTATGTTTAGCCATGTTGAGAAAGCTAAACGTACTGCCAACACTTCTTCATGTGGCTTCTCATATTAGTATTGGGTTTCTCGGTAAACGTACTGCCAACACTTCTACAGAAACAAATAAATTTCGTTTTAAATCAGTATCATATCTTATATCCATTTATGAATATATTGCATGTGTTACTATAAAAATCAAATATCATGGATTTTTTTAATATAAAAACCTGGATTACCTTCGAAATCATTTATCAATTTTTTTTCTTAAATTTTTCTCAAATTTTGTAGCCATTGTCCAACATTGAAACGGTCCCCTCCTCTTTTTTATGGTATGATTTAGATTTTTAAGGAAACCTTTAAATTTGTGTCTATCTTTTTAGACTACGATATGGCGTTCATCACCAAATCGTCGTGAAATCTTGACTAATCCTTCCTCTTTGAAACTGGGTTGAGGTAGATGATGGTTGATTCAGCTGTACAGATCAATAGATAAGATGTCGATTTCTATTTCATTTTCATTTTTTGTCTTGTTTTTCTCTAGAGAACCTTGATATCACTCCTATAACTATTTTGTTGAGGGTTTAAAAGGATTGGGAAGTCGGCCATGGTATATGAGACAGGTTGCAAACAAAAAAAAAAAAAAAGGATGGGTTTCATTTGACGATGGCTTCATTGCTCACATCACAATTTAGATATTTTGGTACCTAAAAGAAATGAGAAATGGATTAAAATCGTTGTTTCATATATTTACTTCGGAGGCAATTTCTCTACTATAGTTTTTTCCCCTTTACAATGAAAATTCTTGGCCTTGGATCACACAACTAGCAACCACATCATATATATGAACTTAGACACAAAATGATGGGACAACAGAAAACAATAATCTTCTATTATTCTTTTAATCTAAACTTACATTGTTGTTGGGGCAACCCATAAGTGATTCGGCCCAGTTGATGTGTGCCCCGTCACATCTTGTGAAAAAAAATTTGAAGAATCTAACAAGGAAAAAGATGAGTAATTTAGTCAAGGATGTGATCAGAATGGATTTGGCCAAAAATATCAGGACATGAATCCCATTTCCCTTCATCTCTAGCCTCCCAGTATCCACCAATGTATCGATACGAATCACCGTTTTTATCCTTTGCAAACCACCTTGGCTTCCAACCTCTCTCTTGCATGTTCCGTGCCTGGTTCCAATCCAGAAAAATACAACCTATAAACTTATTTGCTAAATCCAGTTGTACAGTCAAAACCTCAACTAAGTTTCAATCTCCGTATGTCTGATATTGATGTGAACAAGTGAAATTAAGGGAAATCTGTCTAACCGGTGGGGTAAACCATTGGAATCTAAGCAAGTATATGAGTTGAAATCCGACAAACAATATGTTCTTTCATAGAATACATTCTTTTGCTGCTATGTTTTTCATGCCGCTGCTCTACCTACATAGGCACCACTGCTTCATGCTTTTACTACATTATTGGCATTTTCTGGTCAACGTTTCTGTAATTAACCTTTACCCTTGTATGTTCTCAACTAGGAGTCTAAAACTTGGAATAAGCAAACCGTAAATTTGGTTTCCGGAAAAATAAAACCAAGAATTTTTCAAGGTCATTTGTGTTCCTAAGTAACCAACATAAAATCTATATGTAATTATAAACCAACCGTTCCTTGACTCTGAGACTCTTCCATAGCCAATTTGTACCATCACATGCATAGAACAACGCAGAAAAGAAAAATAAAACTTACCTGCCGTTGCCGCTGCTCCAACCTCAACTTCTCTGAATTTGCCATTTCATACTCCCCATTTTCCAGATGTCTTTGATCAGGTCTCAGCCTTGAATCTGTAGGAGGCAACTTTTCCTGCATGCATTAAGGAGATTAAAATCAATATCCCAATTTTTGCTAGAAGTTCTAAGAATTGGTGTCTAGAGATACTAGATAGTGCATCAGTTTCAAAATCATTCTATTCAATTCTTATAGATTCAAATTGATACAAATTAATTCTATCTTTAGTGACCAAGAAGCTTCATTACCCATAATCAAACTATTAGAACCTAGAAGCACCCAAGGCTTCAAATGTAATATTGTAATCAAGGATTAGTTAGACATATGTTTATATACCCGTTTAATGCATTATTAGATGGCTGCCTAGTTCATAATCCAATCAAAACTATCATATCAATCACCTTCAGACCAGGAGTGAGCTCATTTAATGTGATGGCAAATCGTGTCAAGTTATATCTAGTGGGGTATTTAGAAGCCTTGCTCCGCTTCCAAAGCAGATGGGATTCTGCTAAAGAGTCTACTCCTTTTCCCTTTGCCGAACAATCTCCATTCACATAATGCATGCTCTCATCCCATTTTCCAAATAATGTAGCCACTGTCTTTCCATGCCTATCTTGAACTACACCATGTACCTGAAATGCAATGAAGTTTTATAAACTGATAAATGCAAAAGATGGCTAAAAGGAGGATGGTAGAACAAACAAAATTCTATTATTTTGAGGAAGAAGAAAGATCACCTGGTGGGGATTTCTATCAATGATAGATTGCTCCTTAAATTTCAGCTTACATGAATATTCGATATTCCCCTCTATTCGCATAGTACCATAGTGATCACAGTACAACTTTCCTAGTATGAGATTGTATATTGATGTTGTCACCTGGCAAAGGATTTAAAAATTGGTAAGAACACAAATACATACACATATTTGTTCTTTAACTTTTGGAGTTATACCTTACTCCACTTGAACACTTCTCCATCATCAAACTCCAAGGTCAACACACCAACAGGATCCAGCTGAATTGAGCGACCCCAAAACTTGCTCTTTAAATTGCTATCACCCCGAAATTTCCATCCTGTACCCTGACAATGACATGCTACGATCATAGGATGATGACTGACCTGGCACCAAAAATGGAATAATTATCAATAACTTCATAAGATAACATCAAAGAAGAAACGAATAAAAAAATGATAAAGAGATTACTCTTGAAAAACATATAGCAAGCAGCACGCTTTACTGTTCTTGGTACCCTAAATACTATAAAGGGATGTATAGAAGCCATATTAATTTTCTGCACTTATTAACACCTAAATGCATAAGTTAAACTTAAGATCATTAACTAACTACACTAGTTATAAATTATGTGATTCAAAATCTTTAGCACACACTCCTGTTTCCCTCACCCAGTAATTCATTATGATTGGTCACCAAACAATATCATTTTCGGTGATGATTGGCTAAATATGCTTGCTTCCTTAACACCCTATATATTTGCTCTACTGTGGTTGCATCCAGAACAAGGTCTATGATGTAGCAAGTTTTTATATGAGAATTAAGACAAAAAATGAAAAAGGAATCAACAAAAGAAGAAACAAGGGAAAGAAAGCTAAAAAGGGAAATCCTCACTCTGCCTTTCAGAGTTTCAGTGAACCAAAGGATCAATAATAGACTAGACATGCAAAGCTCATGCAGTACAGCAACTTTGATATCAGGCATAGCAAACTTGTTTCAATTTCATATCATTGTACTAACCATGTAAAATGAACTCAATAAATCATGCAAAGTCAAAATTAAGGACAATACTTTTATGTTTGAGATAAACACGCACAAAAAATATTGGTAATTAGAAACCAACCGTATAGTATATGTATAATAATTTAAGTTCAGTTCTATGAACATTGAATTTGGAAAAACAACACTCAGTAAGTCAGGTGAGAAAGACCTATTCTTCAGTCAAAAGTTTGACCTTTAAAGCGAGGTTAATAGTGGTTTAAATTTTGAATAACAATGTTGTGCCAATTCAGAAAAACAAAAAAGTAGAAAACAAGGACAGACTATATCTCGAATCGGGACAAACCTTCTCTGAGATGAAGCGTACACCTTTATCTGGGAAGTCAGCCTCATATGTTTCCCCTAATAACGGATTAAAGGGTTTGCAAATTCTTCCTTCTGTTGAAGAATATCCGGACACAGCAAATGCAGCCACATTAAGAATTCTCATGAGGTTATTCCCCTGCAAGTTTTTGAGGGGAAATTATGAGTTACAGGGGAGTCTGACCAAAGATCCAGATTGTCAAAGTTTATGAAGGGAATGAAATGCTATAAGCATTGAAACTAGCCTTTTGCGCAGTAAAGTGCAATACGAAAGAAAGAAATGACGGGAATGAAAATATGAAATGCTATAAGCATTGTATACGATCACTAAAATTAAAGAAGTAATGTGATGATAGATAAATAGTAGCGTAGGAAAATTTCATTTTGTAACCAATGCTCTATTCTCTAAAATTAAATATTTGGAGTTCAAAGACTCACCCTTTTCCCCCATTCATATGCACGATCAAGCAGATATGAATACTCCAGATCCTCAAAACACTTTTGAAGAGAAGAGAGAGGCTCATTGAAATAAACAGGAAGACAAACTTTTGTAAGGTCTTTCCCAATATTATCCTTGATCATTGACCAAAGACTTACTCCTTTCTCCTTTTCAACTGGGTCAGGCAACTTTTTTCGCCTTTTAATGCAAGGAAAGTTACTTCCAACTGATTTGATGTAAGGATCAATGTCGTCTTCAGAACCAGCAGCATTAGTACCTTCATCATCAGAAGAGAAAGATGATGTCCGGAGATCAGATCCATTGCTTTTGAAAGAGCTCGATGATAAAAAGTCACGAGTGTCAAAGAAAGTATGATCATCTTCATCAGTTTCTTCTTCTGCGGCATCAACTCTTTCATTATCATCATCTGAGTCAGTTACACTTCCTTCTGAGTAAGAATTTGAACAAAGATAAGGGACAAAAGTTAACCAAAGAAAGCAATGACATGAAAACATTTAAGTAATAACAACAATTGTGAATGCACATGAATCAGAGAATGTCATAACCATTACCCAGTTTCTATAACTAAGCAATCAGCCCTATAGCTATTTTAATAAATCAGCTCCAGAACAGGACAAGCATGGGCTGTAGAACAATGGCCATGATTCCCTTAACAGAGGAAAGACCATATAGATCATTTCTAAATCTGCTCCTGCCTATCTGGCAGTCCATCGCTGTACTTAATGATGTATAAAAGGGGATGGGAAATGCATAAGGGGCAAAGAGACAAAACTAATAACTTCAAATTGAGGGAAAGAAGATTAAACTTACTAGACGGAAAAACTAACATGCAATAACAAAGATAAGGCAGAGACATGAACCAACTAATCATTTGACTATGTAAAATGACAGCTCTTTATTCGAATTCAAGTTGGAAGGTGCAGTTTGCCCAGCCATCCAGACATCTGTGCACTGCCTCAAGGTAAATATATGAACCTCTAGTTAACAAGCACTATAAGTTGTCTACAAATAAGTACAGGTAATACTCAGGCACATGACTAACAGAATGAGAAAAAAAATCCCTTAACTGATAGAAAGTTGTGAGAATTGATTATAAACATCAACCACATATCCCAGCACATAAGGAACAGTTGATCATAAATTAAGGAAACAACAGTTGTAATAAATTAGTTTCAATGCCTAAAATCATACCACTAGACTTGTATTGCCTTATCATAGAAGAAGCCCCTAGATCATTCAACTTGTTTTGGCTCTCATCAACCACTGTATTCTCCAGATCAACTTTTTCTGTCTACAAAATAAAGTATAAATATCAGTTTCTGAGGAAAAGATTACTAAATTAAGAATTTAAAACTTTGTTTCAGAAGTTATTCTCCAGAGATAGGAGCACAATTATTGACAGAAAATAAGTAACATTCACTTTAAAGATGACAAATAAATAAATCAATCAAAATTGCAGATAACGCCAAGCCCCGAAACATGCATGTTGCTTCAATATCAAAGGTCGACAATTTTCACTAGACACAAAGTACAATGAAACTCAACCAATTTAAGGTGTAGCATAAGCCACACAACTAGCTGAGCTCCTTAAATTTTAATGTACAGCTATATAACTTAACAACCCAAAGCAAAAGCTGCTTATATCTCACGACATGCTCACAAATATACAACTTCTTGCAGTGTTGTAATCCTCTTGACAGACAATTGCACTTCATCATTTCAAACACAAGATGCCGACTATAGGCTGTAAAACAACAGGATGTAGATGTCGCAAAAGGGGACAGTTAGGTCTCCTTGCAATTAACTTAAGTTGCATATTTCAACTACCAAGAAGAGTTCAACTATTTTCAAAAGAAGAAGAAGACAGCTACATCTTTTAAAGAACAAGATATAGTGAAACTAAACCATAAAGGTTTCTCATCCGGTCAGCTCCATTTGGCCCAAATACACCAACAAATTTAAGGAGAGAGAAAAAAGAAAAGTCCTTTACTGAAAAGAAAGGGCGTACCTAAAAACAAGTACACTTGCAACAGAGTTAAAAAGAAAGAGGAAGTACAATGAGCATAAAGTAATTTAAGTAAGCTACGTTGCATGTACATGTTGGTATTTTCAAGAAATATGACAATTATACATGCTTTATGTGTACTTAATGCTACTTGGTGAAAAGAATGCTCAGTTATGATTAAAGTATATCAACTGCTAGTCAAGGAATTTTAAAATTCTACCAGTTAGAAGGAAAACTTCTCATTATGCCACACACATCTAATTTGCTCCATCCAATCAAATAACCTACCAAAAATATCACTGATCCAACCACCGTCCACCAGACAACTGCTACTGTCACTGCCATCAATGTCGTCATCAAGATTGCTACAAGCCCCACAACAAATGTCTCACTGCCATTAACATTTATTTTATCTCGAATCAACCACAATACCACCAATGTTTTAGAAACTAAAACAGACTCCTCTCAACTTCTATAATTATGTCAGCAGAAAGGCACCAGAGTTATAGCTAAATTCACAGGAGATAGTAGGGAAATTAAAATCCCCCCTTTGTAAAACAAATTATCATCAAAATATTCCTTCCATAATTTCTACTAAAAAAGAAAAGGGAGCCGATGTATTTGTTCTGAAACAACCAATCAAGTCAATAATTTTGATAACACATACCTCTAAAAGACGCAGGGTGTCAATGAGAAGACTTTGTTTCTGTTTAAGCAACACCAGGTGGTTCTGTAATGCTGAGAATTCATTCTTCATAATCTGTTCGCTATCTTGGATAACCGATTCGTTTATATTTTCCTGCATCAGCCGTTGCCTCAACTTCTCTGTTGAAACCGCCACATTGTCCATCGGAGCCATGAGCTCGCTATTTGACATCCTAGGGAACATATCTTTAACCGCCTGTAGCGCCTCCACCCAAGCAACCCGATCGTCTCGTGTCTCGGCTCGTAAATGAAGCCTTTTCGTTCCAGTGAAGATCGAGAATCTCTTATCATCTGATCTGCTTTCCCTTATAGAAGAAACCTGAGAAGAAGAAAAAATCAAGAATTCAATAATTAAAAAATCAAATTTGATTTTTTTTCCCATTAATTCATTAATTTTTCCTTTATTTTAACCTTTAGGTGGACTTCCCCAAAGGGTTTGCGACTGTTTAGGGAATGGCGAGAAATGGAATTGCGGTGGCGGGAGATTATACGGAGAGACTCTTCGCCGATAACTTTGGATCCTCTTTCCGTTTCTTGGCTAACAACGATCTTATCAGGTCCGTGGATTTTATAATATGATAAAACTCCGTCTTGCAAAACGAACCATCTTGGTTTCCAACCTTTCCCATAATTCACCCATTTGTAAAGCACCCCTGATATTCCGTTCCCTACGATGTCGTTTATCTTCACATCCACCTGCGGCGGAGGAGCCAGAACCGGAGCCGAAGTCAGAGCCGTAGTAACCTCTCTTCCCAACGATGTCCCGTGTCTCTGGCTCATTCGATTCAAA
This sequence comes from Hibiscus trionum, assembly GCA_030270665.1. Lineage (NCBI taxonomy): Eukaryota > Viridiplantae > Streptophyta > Magnoliopsida > Malvales > Malvaceae > Hibiscus > Hibiscus trionum. The sequence continues at coordinate 12,147,041 of BSYR01000024.1, read as the reverse complement.
TCCACGCTACTACTACGGCGATGTTGATTGTTCTGATTTTGATTGGACTGGCACGTGATCTGGACCGTGGATCGAACCGATTTGGATCTGAATGAAGGACCGGAAGAGGAAGTGGTTGTTACGTTCGTTGCAGGCGTAGGAGGAGGCATGGCGGCGATGACGTTGTCGGGTAAGCGTTTGACAGGGGAATGATCCGATACGGGTGAAATACAACAAAAATGATGCATATAATTAAAAGAAATGTATTTTTTCAATTGGATGAAAGAACTGGAAGATTCCGGTAATAAAGACGGCCGGCGTCACGGCGGAGCACGGTGGTTGCAGTTAAAACTTTCATGGAACTGTTTTCTTCTTCTTCTTGGATTGGCGTTTTTCAAAATATTTTATTTTCTTTTCTGTAGAATAATTTGCAGAGACGGTTACAAGATGACGGAATTAAAAAGGAACGGTGGCGTTTTAGAGCAGAAAAATGGCCGTTGGGCGGAAAAAGAAACCGGTGAGGTGGGATACCGGTTTGGGAGTAAAGACTCTCTGAGTAACGACGCAACTTAAATTGTCGAGTTTTAAGGAGCTAAAAATCAGATAAAATTAAATTTTATAATCTGTATATTCCCTTATGTATTTATTATCTTTTGTACTTGTATTTAGATCTTTTTTATATTTATTAGATTTTATTGTATTTTCGAACAATACAGGATGTACGCAATTATTATATATGTGGAGTTATAAGTGATCAATATATAGTTTTTGAATTTTACATTCAAATGTAAATGATTATTTTAATTATTTTTTGTGAAATTTTTAATTATTTTATTTAAAAATTTATAAAATATAAAAAATCAAATATTTTATAAAAATATAATAGTTATCATTGAAAATAATTCTATTTTAATTTTTTAAAATCAATACTCAATAAACTCATGTTTTGAACTCAGTTAAGAATTTATAATAATAAAGATAAAAGATGGAAATCTACAAATTTTTACATAGTTACATGTACCATACTAAAAACATTACCAACAATCAATATAGTCTAGTGGAATAAAGTATTAGATCACTTAAGTAATATCAGATGTTCCAATTCAGACATTGTAAATTGAGTAAATTGAAATGGAAGTATCATCTCGTAATGAGCATCTACAGTACTCAATCCGAAAAAAATAAATTGAATTAGTACACACTAAATTGAATACCAATTCATAAATCAACGTATTGGACACACGCACGTAGGGACGGACGCAAGACATTAGGTTAGGGTGGCGAACCTATAAATTTTCAGGGGGCGAAAATATATTTTCAATAGAAAATACATAAAAAATTCTATAAAAAAAATCTAAGTCGTATAAAAATTTCAAGTTTTTAGGGGGGCGAACGCCCCTGCCAGCTCGCCCTCGGTCCATCCCTGCACGCACGCACATATGTATGAAAATTATTTGATGCACTTGTTGTGTAAACACACAAGTCTATCTATTTTATGATTTAATAGTTTATGAACTCCCGGTGAAAATGGAGCATTATTTCTCCTATATGACTTGAGTTCTAGCGACTGCATTAGAGCAAGGTGTGCATAGAATTATCCAGAGCTAGCAAACGGAATAAATACTATGTAGGGCCATATTAGAATTGTCTAAAAAATTAAGGGTTTGATTTAAAATTTAAGTTCTATAGTTTAAAAAAAATAGTTGTACAATTTCTTTACACAACTTATGTATCAAATGATAACATTTTATATATTTAATAAATAAACTCTTTTATCAAAAGATAACCTTTAATCATAACTTATTTGGCTTCATTGACTAAGCAATGATGTTGAAAAATAATTAATAAAATAGGGTGTGTCATAAATTATTTGTTGAACTAGGGATATTGCTACAGTACTATGAGAAGTCGACAACACTGCAGACAAACTTTAAGCATAAAAATTTACTCGAATTCATACCACTTCACCAATTCTATTGGTTACTTCATCGATTGATAATTTTATGATCCCTGGATGAGAAAAATAATCTATAGAGCACACCACTTTAATAAATATCATTTTCAAATAACATTATTTGAGCAATTTACACATTTATTTTTGAAGATATTTTTAACCGGTAATGCTTTATCAATCATTCACATAATGAAAAAAATTTTAGAGTAAATGTCATGTACTGATATGTACCACTAATCATATGCATTGATATGCACCATTAACTATTTTAATAACTTTTGAAATTATGAGGATCTAAAGCGTGATTATTTTTAAAAAAAAATAAAATATGTTAAAACACAATTTAGATCGCTTTTTTAATTTTTTAATTCAAAAATAATAAAAATATATTGAAACAATAATTCCTAATTAAACTTTTAATTAAATCTGACATGATCACAAATGATATTTTAACATGACTATTTCTATCACATATCCTCCCAAAACATGTTAAAATTTTGACATGAAAATATAATTTGTTAACTGAGAGAATTTTTTTAAAAAAAATTAAAGGTCATGTTTGGCAATTAGCGGATAGCTGATAGCAGATTACATTAGCTAATAGCTGATAGTTGATTGCATTAGCTGATTTGACTAGCAGATTGTATTAGCTGATTGTATAAAAAGTGTTTGGTAAAATTAACTGATAGCTGATAGCTGTTTGATTATTTAAACAAGCAAAATGACATATAATGACATGATTATATTTAATACTTGTTTGAATAATTTATTAGTTATTAATATTTTTTATCTAATAAATATTAATTAGATTTGTAAAAATTATTTTTTAATATAAATTTCCTAAACATATTTGAAAGATTTATATAATAATTTATTATTTATATAATTATTAATTTTTTATATGCACATATAAATATGTGATAATAAAAAATAGAAGTAACTTACAAATGTCACCATATAAATTAGTAGTAATAACAAATAAGTCCAATATTTAATATGTTATTATTTATTTTAAAAAATATTATTATTTAATTTAGGTTATTCAGAGATTTTTAGTAATTGTTAAGGGTAAAAGAGTCATTACAACTCTAATATCAGGCCTCTAATTTCAAAAAGCTCATATTAGGAGCTTTTTCAAAATTAGTTTTTTCACCCCAATCCGCTCTTTCAATTCGCTATTTACCAAACATTAATATTAGTGGATTTGACTAGTCAAACCTCTAATTATACCTCAAACCTCTAATTTTTGCCCAAACCGCTATTTACCAAACATGACCAAAATATAATAGTGTTTTTCCTTAAATAATTTAACGGGTTAATGCAAGTGATTTGATTCGCTAATAATTAAATTCGAATGATATAACTCGTGAAAACTAAAGATTTATAATCCATTCAAAAGTTAAACCTAAGTTGAAAGATCTATATTGTAAATTACCCGTCTAGTTAAATTTATGTCAATTTAAGTGTTGTTTGATAAATTGGAAAAAAAAATAAGTGTTGACTTTAAATTATAAGTTTTTTTTTTGGTATTTTGTTTAATTTTAATATATTTGATTGTTTCACAAATGTAATTTTTTAAAATATAAAAATATTTTTTTTATTAAGTGATAAGTAGATTTATTTTTTTAATAGTCTAAAAGTGATTACAATGAGTATCCATTCATTAATATTCTTAATTATTTGACAATATACATACATTTTGCTGACAAAACGATTTGAATCCGAATTTCTTAAGATCAACATCATCAGATTTTCCACTGGAGCCACTTGTTCAAGTAAATCCACTTTTCATTGAAAAAACTTTAATGAATAATGTCAATTTTAAATTATCAAGCATGTTTAAAATATTAAATCATTTAAATTATTAATTTTCATTAAATCATTTTTTCAACGAGTTATAAAACTGACATCTTTTTGACATAGAAACTGACATTAATTTAATTAAAAAAAAGCTACTTAAAAATAAGTTTTACTAACTCTTTCTTAGTTTTTCAATGAAACTAAATTTCTTTGTTTGGTAAAACATTTTAATTTAAAATTAGAGGTTTGAAGTATTTTTAGAGATTGACCGGTTAAATTTGTTAATTTATATGTTTGGTAAATAGAGGATTGTAATAACGGATTGAGTGAAACCTCTCAATTTAAAAAAAAAAGCTCCTTTTAGGAGTTTGTTGAGTTAGAAGTTTAGATAAAAGACTTGTAAAAACTCTTTTTGTCTTTGATAATTATAAAAATTTCTCTAAATAACATAAATTTAAATAACTAATCAAATTTAAAAATAATTTTATAAACAAGAAATTAATATATACATCTAAATTTAATAATTAATAAATCTATATTCAAAATATAATTTCATAAATAAAAATTTAATATATACATCTAAATTTAATAATTATTACAACTATATTTTAAAAAATAATTTTATATGTAACCCCCTCGCCTCCAGCTCCAGGCGGAGGAGGTGGTGGTGGTGGAGGAGCTCCAACTCCCGCGGCCATCGGCCCTTCTATATGAGCCTCCACACCAATCACCGGCTCAACAGGAGCCGCAACACGTGGTTACTGACGAACCACTCTCGGCCTACTCCTCGGCCTAGACATCACTCTCAAACGATAACTACAACCACAACAAACAAAATATACAAGATTAGGTTAGCAAGGCAAGGCTTCCAAGTGCTCAAGTACGTTTCCCTCACTTAAAAATTCTTTTCCGATGTAATAGTAACAATGAGACTCCCAAACAACATGCTTTTAAATAAAACAATCAACATACTTGTCACACAAGCAATCATACTTACAAAGCAAGCAAACACCGTGCAGATCAATTTAAAACTTGAACTTACCTCACTTACATGCCCAAGATCTCGGTAACCTTAGGCTTTGATACCAACAAGTGTAACCCCCTCGTCCCGGTCCGGACGCTCGACTGGTCCGAGTGGGCCATACGGGGGAAACCGAAGCGAAACCTGTTAAGGTTCCTCCTCGGTTAACGACCCAGAAAATTTCTTTTAACTTTATCTTATCTATAGGCATTATTAAATCATATGTGAAGCACGACAGCGGAAACACCAGCAATTCAACAATGACCATCCAAACAACATTTTAAAACAACTCATTTAAAACGCCTTGACTTAGTCAACAGGCCAGGGTCAACCTGATGAGACCGTTTCGAAACAGGGGTGACCCGTATCGAAACGACCCCAACGGTCAACTTCTCGTGGTCAACGAGATTTGACCGTTACGAAACTCCAAAGACTCGTTTCGGAACACCTTCGTCTCGCCAAATTCTCAAAATTTCAGTAGCAAAAGTGTACCGAAACGGCCCCTACCCGTTTCGAAACGCTCGGCCAAAAACAAAGGGACCGTATCGAAACAGGGCGACCTGTTTCAAAACGCCCCCTGTCTGCAGACTGGTTTTGGCTGGTTTAAGGCACAAGGGTGTCCCTAAACCCCACCAAACCTCCAACAACACACTAACAATTAATCCTAAGGTAAACCAACATACAAGCATGCTTAAACATCATTAAAACAAGGCTAAACACTAAGGCACAACATCACAAGCCATACATCAAGCATATCATAAAATGTGATAACTTCAACATGTCCAACACTTAGGCAATATTAGGTAGCAAAATACTAACATGGTTACAAGCAAGGCATACATCCCAAAAGCCAATAACAAGCACAAACGAGGAGTCTAACATGCTTCTAAACAACAACCATAGCAACATGATCCAAAAACATCACAACACTATTACATGTCCCATTGCTTGACCATTACATCTTAATTTAAAAGTTCATACTTGGTAGCCAAACAAGCACCACAAGCACACTTGGAGGCCCCCTTCTTGCTCCTAGCAACCCACGAACTAAGGATCTGAATTGTCGAACAAAGAGAGAGCGTAAGCAATAAGCTTAGTGAGGGTAAGCTCTTTAAAAACAAACCTCGACAATGCAGGGTCCAAGCACGATCTTAGCCAAGGTAAAAGCATAATTACCAAGAATCCTCAAGAGCCACAAGTTAAAGATGCATGAACAATATTCAATTATATGTCATGCTCAACAAGCTCTATTTCACAACATATGTAAACACATATAAGTATCCGAGTAGATATCACATTCTACAACACATTGATACACATATCAATCAATATTGGCACCCAGCTATGACCCGAATACGCGAATAAACACGTTAGAACTCACATCCAACAACCACTTTACCTCACGGTGGGATTACACTCATCACCGGTCTCGCGGAGGGAATTTCACTCATCCTCACGCCCCGTTGATGGGATTCCACTCATCATCGACTATATATAAATACAATTTCCGGGCGAACCCGTACTCCTCCTTGTTGACTCAACGCCACCAAGGCCACGCGCGACTTTAGACTCGTGTGTGCACACTAACATCCTAATAATCGATCATTTGTACTCAAGCATACTAGTGCCAACATTTAACTCATTCCACATTATTCATTTCAATCAATTCCGTGCTTAGCACGTACTCACCATTATCACAATCATGAACCATTTCTATGCGTGCCATAAGCATCACAAATCATGCCTACTCTCACATGTATATCACACTATACATAAATCAATCATATCACAAGTCATACGAGGCATAAGCATCCAAATACAAGTTCAACCAATGACTCTAGATTAAGCTTAGGATTAGGCTACCACCCTAATCCTAACTCTAGGTGGGTCTACCAAGCCCGACCTAGTCCACATACTCGAACCAACCATTTAAAAACTACTTTAAACATTTAACCACTCACCTAAGCTTCCAAGCTCCAAGCCAAGCAAGCAATCACCCTCAGGTTTCCGTATTTCTTCCTGAAGCTTCTCCAACACAAGTTCCCGCTTCTAAACAACCTCAATACAATTCAAATAACCTTAAATCAGCCCAAGCATCAAAATACTAACCCGGAACACAATTCGAACACAAATTACAATGTTTCAAGCCATGAACAAACCTCACATTTAGCAAACTCGGGCAGCCCCTAAACCTCATCCAAAATCCATGTTTCCAACACCTTTTACACCCACAAATGATCCCAAATCAACCCTTAACCAAAGCACTATCAAAAGCCCATCAATTCTCACCAAAAACAACCCTCAAAACTCACCCAAAACCCTCTAAAAACCCCATTTATACCCAAATTCGGGAATATGTATAAAATCATGTAAAAATCATATATGTTGGACCATTTGATTCACAAATATCATATCTAGCATTATTAAATCAAAACTTTAAGTTAAACACAATAAAGCTACCATTTTTATTCAAATCTTCCAAAAACACAATTTCTAAAACATGGATGAAAATGAAAATCTACTTGTACTTTTGAAGAGAGGAAGATGAGGACAAGTCAAAAACGTAATTACCTTTCAAAACCGAGTTGAAATGGAGAAGCAATGTGATGGAATAGTGCACTACAATGGAGGGGGAAGTTTGTCGTGGGTTTTTGTTGAGAGAGGGAGAAGATGAGTAAAATTTTGGTATTTTAGTTGTTTTGTTTTATTTTTTAAAATCAAAAGACCCATTTACCCTTAATGAATAGGGAAAATATCAATAGTATGAAATCCATTGCTTTTGGGCTTGATTTAAAATAAGTTCAACATAACATCATCTGTTTTAAGAATACGGGGCCCAAAGGATTATTTTAATTATAAATCCGAACCCGAAATAATATTAAAATATTATTTTCACCCGACCCCTAAACCCGGGTGTTACATTATAAATAAAAAATTAATATATACATCATTCATCTATGCATGTATGCTCAATAATAATATTAAAAAAATTAATTTTTATAATCTAATTACTATTAATAAATATAAAATATTTTTGACTAATAAATTATTTAAACAAGTATTAAATATAATTATGTCCTTATATGTTATTTTTTTGTTCAAATAATTAAATAGCTATCACTTAATTTTATTAAATATTTTTTCACAACCAGCTAATATAATCCGATATTAACTATCTATTAATTGTCAAACAAAGCTATATATATATAAACTCGACTTACATACAAGGTTTTCCCTTCCCATCTTCACACGCATAAAGTGTAATTTTTATAATATTACTTTGGCCATGTTTGGTAAAGAGATGTTTGAGCAAAAATTAGAGGTTTGAAGCATAATTAGAGGTTTGACTAGTCAAATTCGTTAATATTGTTGTTTGGTAAACAACGGATTGAAAGAACGAATTAGGGTGAAACTGCTAATTTTGAAAAAGCTCATAATAGGGTTAAGTTTTGTTAAAAAAAGTTGAGAGAATTTTTAGAGATTAAGATTTTTCCTGTACATATTTGTTTAGAATTCTAACTATAATGGAAATTTGAAACTAAAATATGGAACGGTCATTGGGAATATGAATTATTGGGGAAGACTTTATTCTTAGTTTTTTTTTTTTAATTTCAAGTTACTATAAGAACAGGTTAAGGGAAGAGCCGGCCCGTCGTGAGAATCGGACAAGTGAGAAAGCATGGAAGGACACGTGGGAGGAAATGAATGGTTAGGAAGGATTGACATGAAGTAAGCTGAAAGTAGGCTTTAGAGAGTACTAACGAAAGAGGAAAAAACAGATGGTTTGGCCAAAAAAACAATCAAGGTTTCCGTGATTGGGTTGGGTGGTCCATTTTCTTCCCCTGCTGCTACTGTGCTAGTTCTAAAGTTTGACTGTGAATTTACTCGAATTCTTCGCATGATATTTTATATTCTTTCCGGGCATTTTTAAATCAAAAACTATTTTTATTTATTATTTAAAAAAATGACCGCAGTTGACTTATATTTGGAAAAAATGACCCACAAATCTGTCATGTATGAAGAACTCGCTTTCTGGGAATAGCGAGACGCGAACTTGCATTTTGCAGAAAGCGATTTCTTCATATGTGGCAACGCTTTTCAGAATAACGAATTTAACAGAAACTCGAGTTCTACAGAAAGCGAGTTCCCCCGAAAATTTGAAGAGCCGGCTTAATTTATCGCGGGGGAAGAAAGCGAGTTCTTTGTAAGTCGGGCTGGCAGACCAAGCGTTCATAGGCATGTTCGAGCAATATTTCGGGTTATTAATCGTATAATTTTAGTAAACATTGAGTTTAGGTGTGTAGTACTGGAACTTGTCTTTCATTCGACACCAATATGGGCAAGTTTGGTGCATTTTAAACTGAGTAAAATTCGCGTTGGAAACGGTTCCATAGCTTTTTTTTTGTTAATGGTTTTGCTTTTAAAAAGGCGCGATAGGTTATTGTTTATCTAAAGAAGAACGGAATTAAATATAAATTATAAAAACTATGTAAAAAATAAATAAGGCAGAATTAAATATTGTTAATTATAAAATTAGAAATAAAGTCGTGCATAAACATAATTAAATTTTTTTATACATCCCCTCGTCCTAATGATGCTTACGTCCACCCGTTTCGCAGCTGGGTGCACGACGATCCCGTGGCAGATTCTTCCGAACGTCATGTGCTCCATCGTCGTCCTCATCAGCAATGTCATCATCACCGACACCATGATCGTGCTCGAAACGCGGACTACTGTTTGCACCAGGGCCGGTGTAGAACAAGCTCTGCGGCGGCGTCTGCTCGACAATATTGTAGACGAACTGTGTTGCCAACGGTAGAACATCAAACACCGGAGGAACATATGATAAACTTATCGGCATGAAGGGACGATAGGTGTCCGTGAAGAAGAACTCGAGTGGAGGCCTCATCTGCTGAAACGTCTCAGGACCACTCATTTGCAGAAACGTCTCAGGACCACTCATTTGCAGAAACGTCTCATGACCACTCATCTGCAGAAACAATGACGAAGTTGAGTGCATGAATGTCAGTCCGGGCGCTGGTGTCGAACGTTGTGTCTCGGAGTGATTTGCTGCTTGAGCTCTTCTAGACGACGAGGCCTCTGCAGTGTGAGTTCGTCGTCTACGGCGTACAGGCCCCATTCTGGTACCGTGCTGCGTCGGCTGGCTCTGGGTGGCTTGACGTTGTGCGGGTGGGTGGTTTTGGGGAGGCACCTCAATTTCTCGCTTGCGCTCCTCCAAAGTCAGTATATGTGGCTTCCCATTTTTGTGGTACCACTGCATATAGTCGAAAGTGACGTCTTGTTTCACAATGGGTGCACGGATGGGCGGCCGCCTGTCATATCTTGTCATCCATTGCTTGACCCAATTAGCGTGATGATGACCCTAATAGAAATTCGTCTTCCCCTGCCGCGTCAACCGATGTAATTCGTTCAAATTGGGTGGCGGCTCTAGAACCCCTTGGATGTAGCCAAATTGTCGCAGAACCCGATCAGTAGGATGTCACTCGACAATTTTGTAGTTGATGAGCCACTCGCAACAGCGAGACGTGAGAGGTGTCTATAATGTCATGCGTAATACAATCCCGAATCGGAAGAGTGGTGTACGGAGTCCACACGAACTGAAATATTTTGTTAACATGAGTTATATAAAGTTTGATTAGAAAAATAATTTGAAAAATTAAGAAAAATGGTCTGAATTCCTGACCTCGTCTTGTATCTTGTCGACCAGAAGTCTATAGTTGCGCTGTCTATCTAGCAGTCTCTGGTTTGTGAGTGGAACGCACCACCTGTCATTAATGAAAAAAATTAAAAAAATTGTAATCGTTTAAAAAATATTTATAAAATAAATTAAATAAAATAATTTTAATAGTACATCCGAAATAAGTGGAAATAGGTACGAGGTCGAGTTTCTAGGCCGCAGGCTTAAAAATGGCATCTGAAACCAAGCCCAAGACTGCAGTAGTAAAAGACATCCTTCGATTGCAATTTTGCCAGGATTGACAGTTCTGCAAAGCTCTCTGAACAGAAAGGCCAAGACCGCTGCTCCCTAGCATTTTCTTTTTGATTCGACAAAATTACCGAGATGGTACAACCACGTCACATGGACTTTGTTGCTAGATTTGTCAGACATTAAAATCCATCCAATAATTTATAGGATGTGGGCGCGAGCAAACTGCTGCAAAAATAATAAGTGTTTTTATTAAAAAAATTAATTATTAAAAAATAGAAAATAAAATATATAATAAAATAAATATATTTATCCGCTTTGTTTTATCATCCGCATCGGGGAGGAATGTAAAATTCTGCTCCAAAAAAATTAATAAGATTTTACCACCGTCGAACTTGTCCGGAACCACTCATAGCAGGTCAGCACACAGGGTCAGCCAGTCACCATCGGCAATACCGGTAATAATCTCGCAGTCAGTAGGCAAGCCAAGATGATATGCAACATCCTCCAATGTAATTGTAGTCTCGCCACACGGAAGATGAAATGTGTGTGTCTCTGACCTCCATCGTTCTAATATTGCGTTAATAAAGGGACGGTTCAACTTCGTACCGCCAACAATAGTAGCGACATGGCCAAAACCGATTTCTTCAATAAACAGAACAATATCCTCATTCGGCGCATCAGTGATACGATTTAGATAGCATGTCAATGCTCGTCCGTAGTTCTTGAAGAAAAATAATAAAACATAATAACAAAATATATATATAAGAATACAAAAATAAAGAAATATTTTAAGTTAAAAATAAAAAAAAATATTACCACATCATTCGTCCGCTAATAGTTGAACATGTGTCGTCCGTCTAGCCTCAATAAACTCGCCATTGTATAGAAAATAAATAAGAAAAGATGAAAAAAGTTTTTTATTATTCGGTGTGGGGTTTAGGAGAAGGTAGGGTCGCTATTTATAGGAGGCATCACAGCCTTGGGCATGTTCTTCCTTAAAAACTTACGGAGACATGTTCTTTCTCCTATAATGCGGGCAAGGGTTGATAGGATATGTGTTATTTTCGATAGAGGCACAACGATCAACTGGGCAATAAAATGCTTAGGCCAGTCTTGGGAGCCTTCCCATATTTACCATCGTTACTGCTTACGACACATTGCGACCAACTACTTGCAGAACTACAAGAACCAAGATGAACGTGCTATGGTGCTTCGAATGGGTGCGTCTTTTAAGTTATTTGCATTTACGATATCTTTGCATGTATTGTTCGCTCCTAACTATTCAACTGTCATTCCCTAGGCAACTCGCATTACGTACATGAGATAGACTAACTATTCGAAGAACTGAGAGCTAGAAATAAAGATGGTGCAAACTACCTTGCCAAAACTCCGAGGGAAAAATGGATTCGATCATATGACGAGGGTAGACGATATGGTCACATGACAACGAACTTGGTTGAAACGGTCAACTCAACACTCAAGGGAGTGCGGCATTTGCCTATCACTTTCGTTGTCAAAGCGACCTACTATCGTTTGGCTACCTTATTTGCAACCTTGGGAAGACAAGCAACTGAGTACATGGCATGTGGCACAAAGTCTACCCGGACCTCCTCGAACAATTGCAAACTTATGTGCGTCATTCAAATGCGATGAATGCAACTCTCTTCTCTTGAGAAGGTCGTTTGTTCCGTGTTTCATAATTTTCGAGACCGTTGGAAGGTATACAACACAATGCGTACGTGGTAAATCTTAGAAAAAGAACATGCGAGTGTGGAGTATTCAAAACATTCAAATACTCGTGCGCACACGCCATTGCTGCTTGTTCTTCCCAACGGATTCACTACATGAGAGTGATTGATCTGGTATACTTACTAGAAACACTATTCAAAGTTTACGAAAAAGAGTTTCCTACCATTGGAAATGAAATTGTTCCGTATGTCGTTGAGCATCAATGAGCACCACTATCGACGAACATCGATGAGCACCATTAATTTAATTTATAAATATTAAAAATCTAAATAAGTCACTGTATAATTATAAATTATTAAAAAATCAAAAGGTAAATTAATTAAAATATATTATTTTAATTTTAATTTTCTTTTAAACATAGATCAAAATATCTACCCTGCCCCCTAAATTACAAAAGCCTACTTTTTGTTCATTTAAAATTTAAGTCGTCGCCACCGCTACTATCGTCGTCGCTGCCTCCTGCCGTCGCCAATTCTTCAGTTGTTTTTGGCATTTCCGGACCGTCTCTATTAGCTTGATTTCATTGTTGGTATTCTTTCAAACCTGAAAACATTCTCTCTTTTTTTCAAATCAATATCGAATCAATAATAATACCCTTTTTAAATTTAATTCATTATTATTTAATGTCTCATCAGATAATCCTCACGGCCTCAACAAGTACCATCTACCGACGGCATGAGGCAGCAGCGACTTAAATTTCAAATGAACAAAAATTAGGGTTTCATAATTTATGGGTAGATGGGTATTTTCGATCTATGTTTAAAAGAAAATTAAAAATAAAATAATATATTTTAATTAATTTACCTTTTGATTTTAAATAATTTATAATTATACGATGAGTCTTTTAGATTTTAATTTTTTATAAATTGAATTAATAATGCTCATCGGTGCTCGTCATTAGTGGTGCTCGTCGAGCGTGGTAGAATTTTCTTACATTATAATTATTTTATCTCAAATGTTTATATAGTATAACGTATAAGTCAATAGCTCGATCTTTAAATTAGTTTATAAATACTTTTTCGTATTATTCATATATAATTTAATTTTTAAAATATATTTGTTATTCAATAACAATATTAATAAACATGATAAGATGACAAGCTCACCATGATTCACCGTGGGAGTACGAATGCCTATGATTTCAAGTTGTTTTATATTGTTTTTCTGGATTTTTTTAATTTTTTAATATTATAAATAAATTCAAATATTGTTTTCTTTATATAAAAGTAGTGTACTTTTTTTTTGTTCAAAATAAAAGTAGTGTACTTTTGACGAAAGGGTGAGACTAATAGTCAATTATGATATATTGCAGAGAAAATGGGAGATTGTCTTTTCAACATTTTATTATATGATACAAGGTACATTTATTAAAGAAATATTATAAATTGATTTTTTAATAAAATGAAATCAACAGCCATTATCTTCAGTTATTTGAAATAATATTCGTCAATGGCGGTCCAACCTAAATTATTGCTTCCTTGGTTTGGTAATGTCGTGCACAACTGAAAAATAAAAAATCAAATTAAATAAACCATGTTATAAAATTGTAATCGATTATATAGTTTGATTAAATTTAGGTTTAAGTTTTTGTACTATTTTCAAGATTAAAATTTAAAATTTAATATATATATATTATATTTCTGTAAGATTAAATTTATGCACTTGTTATTTGAAAATATTGATATTTTAAAATTATATTTAATATTACCCTTAGTTGTTGAGTTAAAAGTTATAAAATAGGTAGCCATCAATAACCTTAGTTTTTTTCTTTAACAACTTTGCGCCGCGTGCAAGTTTTTTTAATTTTTCAGCGTTAGTCGGTGATCGGCAATCACTTAGTTATTGGTTGTCGATCACCGGTATTTATTATTTTTTTATTTTTTAATAAGAATCTCTGCCTTTATGGTATGCGTTTTCTTTGTCCTTGTGACACACGTTTTCTTCTATCATTGTGACATGTTTTTTTTTTGTGGTTTTGTTTGATCTGTCCTTGTGGCATGATTCATCATACCCTAGCGGTCGATCGTTGCTCGCATAGAGGTTTTAATCAGTACTAGTTTCTGATTATGATTTTGTCGGTGGTCACGGAAAAGTTAGACCCCCACTCTGTTGATGGTTGTTTGCCGATGTAATCAGTCTTGGGTAGCAAAACATTCTGCCTGATAGTTTGGATCGCTCACCACTCCTTTTCATCAATTATAAGTCTCGATTGAATAGAGACAGGGAGATTCAAGAAGCTTCTGAATTTTGATGGTATGCTTATTTCTATAGAAATTTTCACTTTTTTTGTTGTAAGAAATTTGGGTAGATTAATTCCATTATTTTATTTTCTGGATGCGTTGTAATCGTGATATCTTCTATAATAATAATAAAAATTCAGCGGTCATATTAAAAAAAGAAAGTTATAAAATAGGTAAAGGCCTTGTTGAGATTAGAGGTTTGAGTAGTCAAATTCGCTAATATTGTTGTTTGGTGAACAACGGATTGTGGTGAGACCGCTAATTTTGAAAAAGCTCATAATAAGAGCTTTTTGAGATTAGAAGTTTGATATTAGAGTTATAAAGACTCTTTTACCCTTACCAGATACCAAAAATCTCAAAATAACCTAAATTAAATATTTCTCACCCTATTTATAAGCTAATCATATTTACTTTTTTTCTTTTTATTATCACATATTTATATGTATTTAAATTAATTAATTAATTAATTATATAAATAATAAATCAATATATAAATCATTCGAATATGTTTAGAAAAGTTATATTAAAAATAATTTTATAGATCTAATTAATATTAATTAGATACAAAATATTGATAACTAATAAACTATTCAAACAAGTATTGAATATAATCATGTCCTTATATGTCATTTTGCTTGTTTAAATAATCTAACAGCTATCTGCTATCAGTTAATTTTACCAAACACTTTTATACAATCAACAAATACAATCTGCTAGTCAAATAAGTTAATGCAATCAACTATCAACTATTAGCTAATGTAATCCGCTATCCCCTATCAACTATCCGCTAATTACCAAACATGGCCAAAATATTTTTTAAATTGTTTGCATCAATTTAACCATTATTTTTTAATAAATAATAAAAATATCATTAATTAAACCACGCAATGTTTGAATAATCGTCTTTTATAAATTGTAAATGCCAAATTGATAAAAAAAAACATAAAAAACTGAAAAAGTCAATTTCCCTTTTCAATTACAATTTAAACTAATTTTTAATAAATGAATGGAATTAAACTTGAGACAAATCTTAAGAAGAAAAGCCAAAAAAAAAAAAACAATCATCACATTAATGATGAAATGGTGTATGGTCCACCAATTATATTATATTTTGTGACAATGTATATGTGGCATGACCGGTGTGCGACAGCTATGTACTCCAATGCGATTGCCGACGCCATCACGCCTCGCCTTTGACCAATCCTATTGTAAGAAAAAGGCTTTAATAAAAAAAATAAGTCTTTAAATTGTGTATTTTTTTGGTTTTAAATGTTTAAAGTTTATTTTGATTAAAATAAGTATTTAAAGTTATATTTTAATAAAATAAGTGTTTAAAGTTTACTTTGATTAAAATATATACATAGAGTTATTTTTAGGCCAAAGTAGGTTTTTAAAATAAATCTCGTGCCAAATATTGATTAGATGTTGATTTTTTTAAACTACAGACACCTAAAACAAAACAAAATAAAACTTTAAGTACTTATTTTGATCAAAATAAATTTTAAATACCTAAAACAAAAATAATAATAATATGATTTATGAACTTATTTTTATGATAAAGCCTAAAAAGGAAAATAAGCCAAGTAAACAAAAATGGCAATTATTCATCTAATATAAAAATTCCTAAAAATAGGAAAAAAATGAGTGTATGAACAAAAAAAGGAAAAGGAAGAGAAAATCTTTGCATGCGGGTGATCCGATCGCATCGCACGCAAATTTATAAGGATACAGTGAGAGAGGAAAACAAAGTCAATTTTTTTTTAGGTAAGGTGGTAATCGGATGATTCGTTTTATTTTATTATTATTTAAAAACAAATATAATAAGTTCATCCCCTTGTGTCCCAGTAACAAAGGTAAATGTTTATCATCTTTTGAAATCCGGGTTCGAGCACCAGTAATGCATAATGTGTGTGCCATCTTTGAAAAGACTAAGAAAGTTGAACATATGCTACCCTTGCATCACACCAACATATTAAAAAAAACAGATATAATATTGTTGTTTTTTCATTTCATTTTTTGAATAATTTATATTTAAAGAGAAAGAGAAAGAAAATTTTACTCTTAATGAGTCTTGTACCCACAATCTAAGGAAAAGGAAAAGTATCAATTGAAAGGTTTAACCACCTACTCTAGAGATTGTTGACTTTTCATTTTATTTCTTAATTAATAGGTTAGAGTTCGATCTCATTTATGGGATTGGAAAACATTTTACCATTAGTTGTAATGAGAATACTTATGATGAAATGATTAATCATTATTATTAATGATGATTTTTTTTATTAAGTAGTGTTATAATATTATTCTAAAAAATATTAAGATTCGAACTCATATAAAGAATAAATTACATTATAGATCCGACTCGTCACGTCATCAATGATTCCAACTAATAAAAATCACTCATTTCATTATTATTTTTCATGTCATACTTTTACAAGTGAATCTTCATTTGGTAAAAATTGTTTTTAAATTTAATTTGCAGCAAATATAATTTTTAATTTAATTTACAATAAATATAAATGAAGATTCACTTAAAAATATGACATAATAAAATTAATAAAATATATATTTTTATTAGCTGGGACCATGACTGACATGACAAGCTGAACCTATAATATAATTTCTCCACGTACGATGAAACGGATAAGCACTAAGCTAATTAGTGGATTCTCTTAATGATGAATATTTTAATTTCAACTAAACTTTACATTCCTTTACCACAATAAGCACTCATATCATAATTATATTTTGTATTTTCTCAATATATATTTATCCAATTATTATTATTTTATGCAATAGTGGAAAAAATACTCTACAAGCGCAATTAATTTATTTTAAAAACTAAAATCTAAATATGTAACCCTAAAACTTTAAAACTTAAATTATAAACATAAACTCTAAATTATAATAAAAAAAATACAAACCTTTTATGCCATAAATCTTAAATTAATTTAAAATCTATATTTAAGCCACTTGTAAACGAACAAGTTCTCTATCTCAATATATAAAATATTTTCTCTATCTAAGTAGTTCTTTAACATAAAGTTTTTCATAATAAACAAAATATTTTATAAATTTAAAAATATAAAGTGAATAATGAATCATGTTTGAAATATAATATAAAACTTGGTACAAAATGTTTATGGACGATGTATTGAACAAAATTTGTTATGAGTAGAATATTAATTAAAAATTAGTAGGGTAATTTAGACTTAGGAACTTTTAAATTTTTATTATGATATGAATATTGTATCTTAAGTAAGAAATTTCTTTACATCAAATCAAATTTACTAATTATGAAATTGTTTTAAGTAATGATTTATTTTTAATAGATTGAAAGAGAAAGCAACTTAAAGATGCGGAGATCATGGACATTATCAAATCTTCATAATTATGTCAATGATGATCTCGATCTCAATAATCATATTGACTATGATGTTTTGACTACTAGCTTCCATGGAAACACTTTAATGGTTTTAACTTGTGAATTACCATTTCGTTTTATTTTATTTTACTTTATAATTGTTTTAGAAAAAAACTTTGATACAAATGTTGTTTAAAATTTACACAAGTCTTTTATTTTCATGGGTTGAAATTTAAGACTAGTGTTTAAAAGTTATGGTATGTGGTTTGGAGTTTAAAGTTTAAAGTTTATTTTTTTAAAATTTATGGTTATGTATTTAGGATTTAAGATTATAGTGTAAATATACAAACTTGTGTATCAAAATTTTACCCATCGTTTTACTCCCAATTGATATTAGATATGGAATCAGTTCCTGATAATTCTTATTACTCCCTTGATCATAAAGGATATCTCATGACATGTTATGAGTGAAATGTGTACTCTTTTTTACAACCATTGATATTTAACTTATTACTTGCTTAATTTAGATACAATATTACAAAGGCTGATTTGAAAGAATATTTTCTTTTAGGGAATTTATTAGAAAAAACACCATAATTAATGATTATGCAAAAAAAATATTTTCTTTCGGTCTACGTAAGACAAACTCATGCTTAGCTAAAAGCGAGTCACGTGTACAAAAAATTGGTAAAATAATATTTTGATTTATTTCCTACCCACTCAACACATAACTCACGTTTATCTAAAAGTGAGATTGCCTTCGTGGACTGAAATGAGGTATTTTTCTACATAACCATTAATGGAGGTATTTTTTCAATTAATTCTCAAAAAGGGAATATTCTTTCAAATCAGCCTATTGCAAAGGTCTATTATAGGAGCGACTCTTTCAACCTAATTGCTCCATTCATAATATCAATATTCAAACTGCTGACATTACTCAAGGATCTAGTGCCTCATCACACTAGACCTATAGATTGTTAGTGAAACATGTTAGTCTTGACCAGGGACGGAGCTAGGATTGAACATTGGGAGGGGCAAAGGTCTATTAAGCCTTTAAATCTAAAAATTAGGAGGGGCAAAAGAACTTATTTGACTACTATTTAAAATAAAAAGGACCTCAAATGCTATTATACCAAAAAAATTGGGAGGGGCAAGAGCCCCTCTCAAACCATACATACCTCCGTCCCTGGTCTTGACTAGAAACGAATCCAAGATTTGAGATTAGATGCAAAACATAAATATTTGAAAGTGGAGGGACATGTTTATAAATAACCCATTATAATTTTTATATATAAGAACAAAAATAAAAAAAAGGAGAATTGAGGAGCAATTGCTCCTTCACATCTCACATACCTCCGTACCTGGTCTTGACAAAAGTACTACAACTTATTTTAACATAAATTTTGAGTGGTTTGTTTTGGTAATATACATACTCGTCTTACGGTCTATGTTTGGAGTGCGAGGTTGCTCTTCCCAACAATATAATCTTCAAAGTTAAATTCACATTCTCTCATTTAATTTCTCCATAACTAAATTCGAATTAAGGTTGTGGGACAATGAGTAATCCAAGATTTGAGAGGATCTACCGACATATCGATGCAGAGTGTGTTACTGTGTATCGCAAGACTTGAATTTGGAGTGATTTCAATTGTTTTTATGCACAACAGTGTATGTCTTAGAGAAAATCAATCATTCTTTTTTTGCTTTTTGGTCATGCGAAATTTATAGATTGGGTCCAATATCACAAACTTAGGCCGAAAAGAACAAATTAAGCATCTATACATTTGGATTACATTACTTGATTCGAATATTAAATGTTGATGTATGTTCAATATGAGTATTTTTAAGATTTTAGTATATTTAGAGACAAGGCGAAGTCATGAATCTTTGCTATTGGCATTTTGATGTTACTATTAATTTTTTATCAAAAAAATTATACTCCAAGAGTGCAGAATATTTTCTTCTTTTTATTTGATTTTCTCAACTCTTAGTTTTGGGACCACCATGTGATTGCCAAAAGAATGTTTGACTGCTCTTCTTCCTTTCTTTAACACCTCAACATGTAAATGCCTAACATTTTTGTCCTTCTTCTGTTAAAAATTTAAATTCAGTAATTTGTATTCTCGTTTGTTTATTTATTTATTTTAATATTCGTTTTAAGTTTTATATTTGTAGGGATATTATAAAAAAATTGAATTTTGAGATTAAATTAAAAATATTAATTAAAAGTTACATAAATGTCTCTACCATTTGAATGATAATTTGTGATATTAAATTTTAAATTTAGATCAATTAAAAAAAATTATTGCCGAACTAAATTTAACCCTCTTTTATCGCCTTTTGAATTAGTTACATATAGAAATTTTATGAAACCAACCTACAGTTGGCCATTGTATTTTAAAAAAACAAAAAAAAAACCATTTCAATATTTTTTTTAAAATAATTTTTACGCAGAGAAAGTAGAGGGGAAATTTACTTCTAAAAGATATTTAACTCACAACTTAAAGTAGAAGCAAGATGTCAATTGAAAATTTTTAACCGCTTACTCTAAAAATTGTTAAACCAATACTATTAGTCTAACATGATGAAAACAAATGAAAAATTCATAATAATCTCACAGGCAACAATAATTTCCAAATAAAAATATTAATTTCTCATCAATATTAAAAAAATGGACAAAAAGTGTCCCAACAAAAACTCCATTTTTTATTGGGTATTTGTCCTTTTTAGTACAATTCAAAACTATGATTACATCAATTAAAAAACAAACAAACTATGATTACATTGTTAAATTATGGTAATTAATTTATATTTACTTTACCCCATCCCAACTTTACCTTTTTACCCATATAGGATAGAATATTGACAAAACATTCTCCTTTCTTTTCTATTATTAATTATCAAATTCCCTTTTTAAAGAATAATTTTAATTTATAAACGATTATTTTAGATTGTTCTACAAAAATGCATTTTAAACTTATTATATAAAATAAATTATATAAAAATTATTAACTAATACATTTAGAACAATATTAACTGAAAATTATATGTATTGTTGAATTTACTATAATTAACTAAGCTAAAAAAATCCATTTATTTTTTCAGCTTTTTAGCAAAATCTGATGTCTATAAATACAAATTCCAAATCAATGGACGTTAATAAAAGAATAATAAAAAGAAGGTTCTCAAAGCCTCAATTTTAGGAGTTGGCATGGAATCAAGATAGCTTCACCTAACTCAAAATCTTATTGTATAATACACAATAATATCGTAACATATCGATTCTGTTGAATTAATTTTTTAAATTTATTGAACAGTTCATTAAAATTATTTTTTTTTTCTAGATTAATTTCGAGTTTTGATTTACCTTTACTTTATTTCAAAAAAATGATTTTTTGACATTATTTAATATTTTTATAAAAAAAAAAATATTTTCAAGTAAATAAAAAACATTTAATAATTTTTATATATTATTTAAAGTTATTTTTACTATTTGAGATATAAAATAATTTTTGCATTATAAAAAAAGAATTAAGTAAAAATAAATTTCAATTCAATTAAATTAATCATGATTTTTAAATTTGTGAACCATAAATTATCTAAATACTACATTTTAATTTTCAATTTCTTCAAATTATTTGTTCAGCCTTAACATACATAACACAATGGCATAATACGAATATAATGTGAAAAAGTTAATAATAATTAAATATGAGCTCATCCCCTTGTGTCCTGGTGGCAAAGGTAGATGTTTATCATCCCTTGGGACTCAGGTTCGAGCACCAGTAATGCATGTTGTGTGTGTCTAAGAAAGTTGAACAGATGCTTACCCTTGCATCGCACCAGCATATTCAAAAAAAATAATAATTAAATATGAATACCTCAAAATATATCTAATTATTATATTTTTAGTTGAATTAATGTCACAAATTAACTGAATACTAACTCAACTGAAAAAAATAGAATACTCTTCTTTTAATGATAGTAAATATTATTTTTAAGGTGATTTTCTCTCTTTTTTTTAACTCGCAACCTTTAATTAGAACAACTAAAAATCACTTCTTAAAAAATCAATTATGCGAATAGTAAAGTTAGAACTAAATCCTTTTCCCACTCCATTTATATAAAATATTTTTAATGTGGTCCATGATAATATACATTCAAATTTTAATCTTTAATAAAATTTACATACACCTTACAACTCTCTTATATAAGTTCGAATTTCGACATGTATATTAAAAATATAATACATTTTTATTTAATAAAAAAATAAAAAATACATTTAAGTATAATACATTTTTTATAAAGAAAAACATTAGGTACAATAATATTAGGATAAAATGCAGGAATGTAGAGCTAAAGAGCAAAATGGACAGATAATCCAACCTGCATAATGTTGTGCGAACTTAATTTTGTTTTTATGGTGTCAGAGATTTAGAACGGCAGCCAAAGTGTGGACTGACAATCACTAAACAACGTTGACTGTCGTCGACGACGGGGCCGAACACCATAAACACTGCAAACGTGTGTCTTTTTCTCTGTTCACAAAACAGTATAATTTCTTCATGCCCGCCAAATCCTAATCCTAAACATTGTTTCAATGTCGGGTTGCACCCAATTATATATATGAATATGATTCAGTTACATAATTTTTTTCTAATATAATTCATCGTTTTTCGGTTATGTTAATTTTAATTTTTAATACTATTTTTGATTTTTTAAATTTTATTTTAACAAAATAACATTATTTTATAACATGATAAGTACAAATAAAATTTTCATAATTATCGATTTATTTCTTACTTGTAGAAAAATATAGTTAATTATAAATTGCGTAGAACAAATATAGGTTTTATATTGTTGATACAAGGCTTTGTATTAATTGGAGATTAGTTTAGTCATTAACGTTTATTGTAGCAGCTTGCTGCTCCTTTGGGTAATAAAACATCAATTATCCAAAAAAAATATTTTTTTATAATTTTAATTATTTACTAACGTGATATATGAGACAAAATGATGTCAAGTCAATATAAATATTGATCATTGGTTGACTAAAAATTTCTATATAAAATTACTTTATTTAAAAATTGAAATGAAAAAAAAAATAGACAACTTTAAAAAATAATTTGAACAATAGTTTTTCAATTAAGCCTAAAGATCCATTATATTTCATATACTAAAACAGGCTATCAAACTAATCTAAGCCCTTACCGATACAAACTTGGACAAAAGTTAAAAAAATTAAGGGCCATGGCCCAACTCGGCAATGAATACCTATAGTTATGAATAATATTTTCTTTTTTGACTTATTTATCTGTCATTGATAATGGAAATTTTGTTGTTTTTTTTTTTTTTTGCAGTTTGCAAGTAAAATTAAAAATTTGATAGGTATAATTTGTGTTCTAGAAATTTATTTTTAATATATTAATATTTGTATTGTTTATATTTATAGGCAAAATTGATTCACCTATAAAAGCTCTTGTTCACTAAAGTCTTGTCAAATGTTGGTAAGAGCTCTTACAAGCTTTATCAAAGAAGAGAAATCATCAAACTTAACTACTTTCTACATCAGTTACGTTATGGTGTAAATTCTGTTATAATCATTTTAAGTCCCCGAGCCCTCCGCATATCTTTAGGGGTGTTTGATTCACACAAAAAAAATTATCAGGGTTAATATTTTTTTTTCTAGAATCTTATTTTTTATGTTTGGTTTGTCATCATTTTTACCAACTCGAAAAAAATTATCACCAGTACTGTTTTTTGTCAACATTGCGAAAATGTTATTCCTACATTTCTCTTAGGTATTTGTCAATTCCTGCCACTTTATACAAAATTACCCTTAAAGTAATGAATTTTTTTAATTTGGATCCTTGTAGCATATTTAAATGGCATATATTTATTAAATAATTTTATCTCATATTAATTTAATATTTAAATGGGTTTACACATGTTTAAAAAGTATTTTAATATTTAAATAAAAAATCATGGCTATGGAACTTTTTGATAAAATGTCTAAATATTCTTTAATTTTTTTATATATAAAATTTTAGTAAGAAAATAAAATAGGCACATAACATATTACAAGGAGAACCATTGAGTTCATTGATTTTATGTTCTATTTTTATAGAAATTATTGTAACTTGGTGTTTTCTGATACGGTCATCATCTCCTATTTATAATTTTTCTTGACTTTATGCAAATTTATTATTTATTTTATTATTTCAATCATGCTTTAATATTTAGAGAGTATATTTATCTAAAAATATTTTATATTAGTTTAATATTTAAATATTTTTACCTATTAAATATTTATTCATTTGAACTTAGATGTAATAATTTTAATATTAATAAAAATATATATTTCATATTGTTTATACTAATTATATTAATAATATGCTAAGTATAATTGTATGCAAGCAAATATTTTTAAATTAATATTGAAAGTTTAACTTGTTAAAAAGAAATATATCACATGAACAATGTAATAAAATTTACTTCCAAGTAACCTTATATTCTATCAACCAAACAATATAATCTTGCATTCCTACCAAATAAACCAAACAAGGTAATTTAACATTCCCAGTAATATCTTTAAGTAATGTTAAATTTTGAAAATTCTATTGCCAAGAGTAATCTTACATTCCGTGAACCAAATGCACCATTAGTATAACAAATTTTCTTTCTTTTGCATATATTCAAATTTTATAATAAAATTGCAATGACTCAATGAAAATATTTTGTTTTATACTTTTATATATTGTGTTAAACTCAAATTAAATCAGATTAATTCATTCATCTTATAATATTTTTTAATTAAAAAATTATTAAATAGACCTTTCTTATCACATCAAATATGGTCTATTCGTATAGAATTATACCATACAAACAACATTTTATATGTCAACCCTCTACGCATATCCCTCAAACATGTCAAAAGAAAATCAAATACAAAAGGAAAAATGGAAGGAAAAAAGAAAAAAATTGAAAAAGAAAATGAATTTAAGAATTGTTTGGTATAGTGAGAGATGGGAAAGAAAGGGAAATAAGATGTCCTTGCTCATATATAAATAATTTTCTTTTCAAAATTGAGTGCAAAATAAGAAAAATAAAATAAAAGATATCATACTTTAATAATAAAATTATTAAATTTTATTTAAAAAATAATTTTATTTTCACCATATTTATTATTAATTTTTATAATTCCATCCAACATTTTATTTTTGTTCAGTCTAGTCCCTAAAAAAATTTATTTAATCTAAAATTTACCCTCATTTGTTTCAAATTTTAATATTAAATTCAATATTTTTTAATATAATTATATTTTTGTTCACTTATTTCCTAAAATATTTATATAATTCGGAACCGACCCATATCTATTTCTAATTTTTATATTTTTATCTAATATTTTTACTATGATATTTTTTTCAATTTAATTCCTTAAATTTTATTTTGAATTGACTCATATTTATTTCTATTTTATAATTTAGTCTAATATTTTATAATTGCAAACTTTATGTTTTATTTACTAATTTTATATTTGCAATTAAAGATTTGTTTCAGCTTGAATTAACCTGAAAGTTGCTTTATTGTCAATGGTTATATACTTATATTGATTTCATAAAAAGAAAGTTTAATTTCATTTTTTGTAAGATAATCCTTTTATTTTATGCATATTTTTATAAAGATCCATAAACTACTTATTTTTACAATTAGCACAATTTCAAATTCAATTCAATCACAAACTTATCATTAAGTCCTGTTTTTTTAAGTCCAATTAAAAACAACGTGTCAATGGTCATCACAAACTTATTTTTAAGTTTAAATCCAACTTATGGATTGTTTATTTTTTAATCCATAATTATTCTTGAACCGATTAAATTTATTTCGATTTGAACTTTATTTTGAGCAAAACAAATGTATAAACTTGTATTTAAGTTGAATATTTTTGAGTTTAAATTTTATAAAATTACTAAAATACCTTTTTGTTAAATCATTTATTTTTTTTTAGTTTTTAAAAATTTATTTTCTGGGGTAACTTTAGTTAATTGTTTCCGCTTTATTTTCATGTTTTTTTTTTACTTTCATATAATCAAATGTATTTATTTTTTTAAAATCTGTTTTAGGCCACAAATGGACCATTTGTAACATTTAATATTTCTAGATCGAGTATTAGATGTTACATTGATAATCAAACTCTCAAGAGCTAAATTATAAAATAAAACTCTTATATGTGAAATTAAAAGTAAAAATCCTTGTCAAATAAAGACCATGGAAATGGTTCAACCCTATGATCCTAAAAAAATATAGAAGAAACTTCAAAAAGAATTGCACATGCATATGTTAAATATCCTGAACATGCCTATGACAATATAATTCTTCAAAGACACTCCAAACACATGAAAAACTTGAAAAAAATGAATATACTTGTACTGGACACATACCTTCTTATTCTTACCACCGAGTCCAAGTAACACAACAAAAGAAAACATAGAATAAAAGAACTCGAAACTACTATAGAGTATAGACAATAACAATCCAACAAAAAAACGAAAACGCTTCGAATAATCCTAGTTGATAATGCAATTACAAGAACGATGAAGACAACACCAGATCACATAAAAGATGGAGTTCCGAAAACAGATGAAGGTTGTAGGGCACAGATCCGGATATCATATTTTCTACAACTAGAACCTTCATTACCGGTGGTTGAATCCGATCCATCTAATACAATAGGGTGGCCTGAAGTTCTATCTTCATAAGCATTTCCAATATGGTTGCCACACTTGCGGCAAAGAAGTTTGGTTCTACGGCGGAACAAGCCCCATGAATGCTTTGAAAAGTAAGGACTCCATCGGAACTCATCAACTTGCGTAAATCTGCTCTCATCTATACTAAAGAACGATATAATCCCTCGCTTTATTGATTTCCCGTACTTAGAGCCTATTGTTGCGGTGTTTCGACTAGAGGAACTTAGGTTTAGCTCATACCCACAAGAACCACAACTGCAAGAAAGAATTGTTTCCACCATTTTATCTTCAGTTCAGAAACACAACAACATCCAAGAATAACACGACGCCTATATTCCATGTTCAAGGCTGAATTTCAATATTACAACATCAAGAGGTTCACAAGGAAGGTATTGTAGTTTGTAATATTCAAAGCATCGAAAAGTCTTTCCGATAATCGATTCTTTTAGAAGTCATTGCAATTACAAAGGAACTTAAAGAAACAATTCTAACTTTGATTGCAACTATTAGATACTCGAATGAAAGATTTTGTATATTTTATTTCAAATACCGACATAATAAGAAACTATGAAACTCTTTCTGTCCTATTAGGCTCCAAAGGACAACCAACTAGAAGTAAAAAGAAAATTTAAGTATTTTTAGTAGCTGCCAAGGTAAGGAAACCAAATTACAACTCAACAACTGATAAACATCGAATTCTTCAGATGTTCAATTACTACATATCTACCAAGTATCAAGCAAGCTAGAGTATATGAAGAATTCAAAGTTAACATAAATGCAAAATAACAACCTTGCAACCGATAAAATCAAATCTTTTAATGTTTCACAAGTACATATCTACCAACTACCAAGCAAGCTAGAGTATCTGAAGAATTTGAAGCTACCATAGATGCAAAATAACAACTCTGCAACCGATAAAATCAAATCTTTAGATGTTTCATTACTACATATCTAGCAACTATCAAGCAAGTTAGAGTATCTGACGATTTTGAAGTTACATAAATGCAATGTAACATATACACTCAGTTCTTGAACATCCTAAATTTTAACTTATAAAGAAGTTAGCTAATTCCGAACCCCAACGTCCCCGATCTGTAAATTTTAACAGTGACCAAGTATTCTACTACTACTGCTGCTACATTCCCAATGCTCTAAGTTATTCCCAACTCTTCATATTTTGTACCTGTGTCCAACACATGGTCAGACATAGACATGGGATAACCCTCTAAATACATGAAAATACCTAGAAAAAAACTGAATATACCTGAGCCGGACACATACTTATATTCAACACACACCCAAATAACACAGGTCTTGACCATGGTGGAAGATAAGCAACTGGTTTTTGCAAAGAAATCACATCGACTAAAGCCAATTTCACAAATATAAATAAGCAATATAATGGTGAAACAAGGTGGTCATCTTTATACGTGCGTATTATATGTATACACATCATGGTCATACCAAGTGGTCCCACTCCCCTTAACAATCTTTAATTTTCATGAAGATTTTCTTCTGAATAAAGGGTCATTTAAAACTCAGCCTTAGACCTCCCATTAAAACAGTTAATAATTTAATTAACTCTACTAATCTAAATCAGCCCCTTACTTTACAATCAATGGAAACGAAGTTCAAAACATTAGCTTTACACGATTTAACACAACACAATTGAATATGGTTAACACAGTCAAGTTCCTTGAAAAATCAACAAAAAACAGCAAACCCAGAATCAATTATCTCATAACAAACAAAACCCAGAAATCAAAATCCGAAATTTCAAACATCCAATTCAACAAAAGAACCAATCAAAATTCACACCCCAAAAAGAAAGAACAAACCTGTACGTTACATGTCTTTGAGAAGCAGAAGAAAGAGAGTGATGGAGATTTCCATTGAGTTGTTGAACATCTTTAACAAGCATCGATCTCTCCATTGATTTCTTCTTCTTCTCGCCGAATCAAAAGCTCTGATTATGACTGTGACGGTGATGATGATGTTGAAAAGAAGCCAAGTTCTAATTGAGGGGTTAACTGCTGAGAAACGAGTCCACCTGAATCAGAGTTGACGTTAACGCCTCGAGTTTCAGGGCTTAATAATTAAAGAAAAACAAGTTCCAAAAACAGCAGCAGTTTGTAGATAAAGAGGCAAAAACAAGGTGGCTTTCTTATTTTTGGTTTTTGGGTTTTGAAGTCAAGACTGTCCTTTTTGACGTGGTTTATAACGCGAAAAAAGGAAATAAAAAAGATTTAAGCTTTGTTTCTTAAATCATAAGACTCTAAATTGAATTTTTTGGGTAAATTTCATATTTCAGCACTGAACTTTCTTTTTACTATTATTTTAGTCATTATAGTTTAAATTATTTTAATTTAATCATTTAATTTTAACATTTTATCATTTTTTTATCACTTGACCATTAAATTACAAACGATCTAATGACATGACATACAATATGATAAATATCAAAACATGTTTTAGATCTCTACATAAATCACTAAAATAAAAAAAATATATATTTTTCTTCCTCTTTTCGACTCGATGTTTCGATCATCGCACCAGCTATCGCGACCAATAAATTTTAAAATTTTCTATCAAGCGTGAATTTAATGTCCATTTAACTGAAGAACGCCTCGAATTTCAAAACTTTAACATTAAATATTTCATTTTCTTGTTCTTCAATCTCCACCATCTGACGTTGGATGATATCCAAAATAAAATATGCTAATCTCATCCCATGAGTGGCCTTTCCATTGTTGGAAATACAATGGTATTAAGCTATCACAAATATAGTCATATTATATCAAAATTAATCATTTTTCTGATTTTATTTGGTTCTCAATCAATTAATTTTTATGATTTATCTAATTGTCTGTAAGAACATTTAATATTATATCAAAACTTTCCACACTACAACTCTACATTTGAACAACATTCCAAAATTTCAGTTTTCATCAAACAACATGAAACCAACAATGTTAAAAACCTAACAAACATACTCTTTGAACAACGTTTCATAACTATATCAGAACCTAAGATGATATATATTTCTCCACTAATTTAAATTGGATATACATATGTCCATTATAAAAAAAAATCTCTTCCAATTCAGAAACTCTGAGGTTCAAACCATAAACGTCGACCTCACCTAAGCAGCTAACATATTGTTTAATAAGTGGTCCAAGTGAAAAAAAGAATGTTGTTCATTTTAAGAGACTCGAGTGGCTAAGTTCATGGGCAGATGTAGTATAAAAACTAAGGGTGCAATTGACCCTATTTGATTTATTGGGGTTTGGAATTTTCAAGGAGGTAATATATAATTTTTCATAGGAAATATTAGATTTGACCCCACTTAATTTATTGGGATATAGGGTCAACAATACTTATTGTAGTGGTACGAGAATCGTCCATACTTCATACTTCACTCCCGACCCCACTGTATAATAATTCTGGCTCCGCCACTGCCAGAGTTAAATTCGTTTTGTCTGCAAGGTGTATGCATTGTCAAAGGGTTAAAATTCTGTATAAACAGATAGTGCATTATAATCACCTTTAGATTATTAAAAAAAACACACTAAAGGCTTAATAGTCAAAAAGGTGCCCAACCTATTCTTTTTTTCAGTTTGGTACCTAACGTTTTTTTGGGCCACTTTGATGCCTAAAGTTTTATTCCGTAACTCAAATTGAGTTTTTCTGTGACGAATGTTAAAAATTTTCCGTTATTCAATAAAGACACGACATGTGGCATATTCTGATATTTTCTATCATTTTTATTTTTCTAAAAATCATAAAATATTTAGTTTTATAAACCCAAAATTTTTGATTTCTCTAAAACCCCCAAACCCAAACCCAAACCCTAGATCCCTAAATTCTCCCCCTTCCATCACCGATTCAACCACTACCGACCACCCTTGCCTTCGTCGGCCCCCAACTATTAGAACCCACATCATCCCGCCGTAAAAAATTGGCGATTGCTTCGTTGACGAATATCCAAAAATAAAGAAAAAGAGACCCATTGGGTTTCTAATCGACGACTAGAAGGTGGGGACGTTGAACGGTGAAATGCCTGATGCTAGGGTGGTGACCAGTGAACAACCAACGTGTGGGGAATGCTGGACGGCGAGAGAGATGTGCTTTGAGGATTTGATTGAAAGAAATCAAAACTTTGGCGGTTTTAAGAAGTTTATATTTTTTTTCTAAAAAAACAGAAATTAAATAAATAGATGAAATAGGCCATGTGGTATGTTTTTATTGGATAAGAAAAAAAATTAACGGCCGTTGACGAAAAAACCCAAGTTGAGTTAGGGAATGAAACGTTGGCACCAAAGTGGCCAAAAAAACGTTAGGCACCAAATTGAAAAAAATGTATAGATTGGGCACCTTTTTGACTATTAAGCCAAAACTAAAGTAATAGATAGTTTAGTGTTAAAATATGGGTAAAGTACACAAATGGTCACTAAACTATTATTGAAAATACAAAATGATCACCGAACTTTCAAAAGATACATAATGGCCATTAAACTTTAATTTTTGTTACAAAATGCTCAGTGAGCCGTTAACTGATGTTAAGTGGTTGATGTGGCAGTTACGAAAATTTGAATAGTAACACATTTAATCCTCCATATTTGCACCCTTAATCAATTTAGTCTTAATTTAACCCTCATTATTGACGTCTAAATTGATTGACTATGTAAATATGAAGGGTTAAATATGCGATTATACAAATTTTTATAACTGCGACGTCACTCACTTAGCGGCGGTTAATGACTCAGTTACCGTTTTGTAACAAAAATTTAAGTTTAATTGTTATTATATAACTTTTGAAAGCTTGGTGGCTATTTTATATTTTTAGAGATAGTTTAGTGAGCATTTATGCACTTTAGCCTAAAAATATTATCATCATCTTTTTAATTCATGTAATTCATTTGGCAGCAGCGTTCTATATCTGTTTTTTTACACGTGTCAGTATTATAATGATAACAAGTAGTGATAAATATGTTGTTTTGGATTAATGTCGGTAAGGCATGGACCATGGTCGGCTATAAAATTAAAGAAAGTTTCAAAGATGATGATCAATACTAAAAACGGATACATCCTATCGCAAAGTAATTAAAATATATAATTATTTTGTCAATTATATATTCTTGCAACTAAAAAATTACAATATATATATATATATATATATCTTTGAGTAGAGTATAATTATATACAATTTAATAAAATCCATTTTTACCACAATTGTAAATTTATCCACAACTGTAAATTATATTGTTCGAGTCCCGGTATGAGAATGTAATATCTCTATTTAATCAAAAAAATATATAAAGCAGAATATTATCTAAGTTTGGGAGAGGTAAATTGAATATCTACAATGTGCGCATGGATGTATCCATTGTCATAAGAAAAAAATAATATTTTTATAGCTTTAAGATTGAGCGAAGTCTTTGTGTTACTCCTGGCGTTTCCGATCATTCCTCAGGGGTTTTTTCTCTTTCATGAAAGCATTGAAGAGGTCGATGCCGAGAAATGCGTTAAGCAAATTCATTCCGGCCATTCCGAGCATGGCAAGAGGCCATTCGATACCCTTTTCGAACTTGGAAGCATCTTTCACTAGCTTTCCAGTTATCAAAATGTGCGATACAAGTCTTGCCAAAACGAACATCATCCAATTAAGAATCCATTCTACCTTCACCACTCTGCTCTTGGCATCACGAACGCCGGCCATCCGCCTCACTTTCCTCACATGTAGAAAGATGGAATGCAGCTGCAACATCCGAACAAAAGTTTAACCTTTCAGCATTATACATCAGCATCAACAAGCTTGCTAGCATTGCAATTAATAAAACCTAAAACGTTTCCAAATCTCCGAGTTCAATATACATATTTTTTGTGAAAACTTAAAACCAATTTGGTCGGCATATTCATGCATACTAAACATCGGTATAACAGTGAAGCACACCTCATCTGAGTTCTCCATGAGAATTCGAAAAAAGATTCCTCACGAGCAACCTATGTTACTTGGACATAGGTGGAAAGCCAAAAATTCAAGCTGTCCTAACAAGATATATCCGACAATAAGATGCACGTCTCACCAAGGATGTCGGTCTACCGATCATGCATCGCATTTTAACTGTTTCCCTAATCCAATTACATAGCGTGTGTACCTTAAAGATTTATTACTTAATCTGAAAATAGCAAGACTCCACTGCATTACGTCTGTGGTTACTCGGATTAAGGTGTGAATGCCGGATACGGATATGTATCTTATATAAGTATAGCTAGACGATTTTCCGTGTGTTTGGAGGATCTTTGGAGCTCATATCCTTATATTAATGCATCATACACGAGTTTCAGATATAGGTACTCCAAAAAAAATGAAGAATCCGAGCAACACAGAATTAAATCATAATACTTGCAACTTTTTAACAGAAAAGGAATTGAAACATACCTCGCAAATGAGAGTGAGAATAAGGTAGTTGATCGTTATATGTCGGTACAATGCAAGGGTGAAGCAAATGAGTAGTAGTAGATGATGCATTAAAATCGAAGGGATAAATCCACTATACAGTCGGTATTTCAGCATATCTTGCTGATCATATGCGAAGTAACCACACGAAAAGCACAGAGCTTGGTATGCCCATGGCCAAGTACCCTCGACAAGTTGCTTATGCTCAAACATCCTCTCGAAACCAGTTACAGACCATTGATTAATCAGAATGAAAATCACTGCAGAACACCGGAATTTGAGAAAGCTAAGAAAAAAAAGTAACATGATCAACGGAAAAAAACTGCTCGGAAACAAAAGGATTACCACAATGTACGAGCATTTGATACAATATTTTACCAACACACAATGAGTACTTTCAACCCACATAACAGTGAACTATGATGATCGGGAATTATGAGTGACTCATAAATCAACCATTCGAAGGAAGATTATGTTTATGGACTTTGTCTTTGTCGAAGTATCCGTGTCCGACACATTGATACGGAGATACGACCTCTAAAGATTCTCCAAACACATGAAAAAACTTAGAAAATCTACCATACCCATATATCCATATCCGATACACCCGGCACTCACACCGAAGTCCAAGTAAGATGGGGATAGTTTACTCATCAAAGATGTTACGAAACATGCTCCTTACATGACATTCCAACATAATGCACGACAATTCATCAGGTAACAACTGGTTTGGTCATGAACAAGGATTATCCAACACCATACCCTTAACTTAACACTGATCTAAACTAATTCAACAGTTTCAGGCCTAAGCTTCAAATGATGTTCTTAGCTAATTCAACACTCCAACTAAAAAATTAAACAAATCGCTTCAAAATAGCTAAGCAAACTGAAACAGTACAATTATTTAGACCTTCTAAAAAAGAGAACATTAAAAGCTAAAAACGATTAACCCTAAATCTCTGCCAACAAATGAAGCTGGGATCAGCTGCCCAGAACATGAAACATAGAATCAAAGAATCAAAGAATGAGAAAGAAACAAAAACCGAGGCTAGAAACATCAAATCAAAAGGCGAAAGTGAAGGGAAAAGGAATGATGGGAACCTGAAGTGGAAGTAATTGCAGAGTGGAGGAGAGAAACGGAGGTGTTAACAAAGAGAGGGTCACGGGAGACAGAGAATCTAATGACCCAATTGGCTAATTGGTAAAAACAAGCTCCGGCAAGTATGTAAAGGAGGTGTGTGCGGTTGTTGAAGAGGATTTCGAAGAAAACAGAGACTGCCCAGAGAAGCAGAGTTGCGGAGAAGAAGGCCGCTGCTTTGGTGCTGCTCAAACTTTGATGGGTTCGAGGCATTGTTTAGCTTGTTTATGAAGAAACAAGAGTTGTTTAATGGCGAAGAGAAAGAGAGGTTGCGTCTTTGAAGGAGGAGATTAGATTGCTTCAGTAACGCGCAAACATTACTCCGCTTGCCACTCGTCTAAATTCTAATGCGTCCCCCTCTATCCAGGGAGCTTGTCCCCTTACAATATAGCTATATTTAAGTGTGAGCAAAACTCGACTCAAAAAACTGAATTATTCAATTCGACTCGAGGCGAAAAAAATTGACTCGTTTTGATTCGACTTGTAATTTTATAAATTCGACTCGGAAAATTTTCAAATAAAATTTGAGTTATAAAATGGAAATTCGAATAACTCAAAATTTTTATTAATTAGTTGATAAATTTTAAGTTCGAGTCGATTCCATCAATTATGTCTAATATGTTATGTATATCACATGTGAAAATATGAAGAAATATATATGTATATTATATATGCATATAGAAAGCCGTTGTGATTGGAATCAATATGTGCAACGTCTAGCTCTAAATATATGCATATAGAAATATATACATGTGCCGCTACGTATATGCATATAGAAATATATATACGAAGAAATATATATGTACAATTAAATTTGTACAGAAACTCAAAACTCGACTCGACTCGACTCGAAAAAATTTCAAATAAAGTTTGAATCGTAAAATAAGACTTACAAATTCGAATAACTCGAAATTTTGACTCGACTCAACTCGATCGAACGCCCAACGCTAGCTACATTAAGTCGGGTGTAAATATTAAATAATACGCTCAAACATTTTATGAGGATTTTGGTAAAAATAAATAAATAAAATCTATTTAAAATGCGTTAAATTTAATAATGAGATTGGTCCAGATGTTGAACAGCTTAGTTTTATTTAAATAAATTTTGAATTTGATACTTTGTGTTTGTAAAAAAAATCGTTGAAGGATTCACTCATAATTTTTTAGGTAAAATATACCAATGGTCACCAAACTTTTAGGACGAGTTCATTTTGGTCACCGAACTTTTAAATATTTTATTGGAGTCACTCAACTTTTAGTCTGCTTTTATTTTGGTCCCTCCCGTTAACTTCTGTTAAAAATACTGACGTGGCACGTTATCTACTTCCTCAACCTCTTTCTTCATTTCCTCTGTTTTTCAATTCCCAGAATTGTAGTAGTCACCCTGAAAATATTACCAGAAACATTTTAGCTCGAAACACTAAACTAACACTTGAAGAAATAAGCTGTTGCTAGAACCATAGAGCCACCCGCAAGGATTTAGATTTCGGTTTGCAATAAATATCAACAATAAATACCGAGACGAAACCGTAAAAATCAGTTCCCATTTCCCAACATCAACTAACCATTTCCCTCCAGATTTGTCATAAATATGAGCCTCAAGGGATGGTGTAAAATCATTGTTATAGCAACCAATCACAAGCTGCCAAAGATAGATCCAAAATAAATCCTCAATAAAAAAGGTGATCGAAACATAATAATGACACATATCAGAAATCACTTTATGAGGACAAACACAAAATTTAGGCATTAGAACAGCTTACTGTCTTGTCCCCAATATCAGTAGATGTCTCAAAACTTTTGGATCTTAAACAAAATCCATTTAAAAATCTCTTTTTTAGATCCTCAAAACACAATGCTGGGACTTCTCCCTGATGATCATAACATAAACCAAAAAAAGTAAATCAAATCACAATAAAGCTTACTTTTTTTAATCCATATTGTCATTTCTAACAAAAGATCTACAACAATATATGTATGTATATATGTATATGTATACGTATATGATGGTTTTAATGGCTCACCATGGAGAACAAATGCCTCCAAAATAATATCCAGCCTGCTCAATAGACAAGGAGAGATAAGGGATCAAATTAAAATAATTTAAATTTTTTGGATCTACCACTAAACCTTGGACTTTTTAACGAGAGAGAGCTTCTGCCGTTGCAGAGATATTTTTGCAATGGAAGGAAAAAATAGAGGAGATGAATAAAGAGGTTAAAGAAGGAAGTAACGTGTTACGTTAGCATTTTTAACGGAAGTTAACCAGAGGGACCAAAATGAAAGCGGACTAAAAATTGAATAATTTCAATAAAATTTTTAAAAGTTCGGTGATCAAAATAAATCCGCCTTAAAAGTTCGGTGACCATTGATGTACTTTACCCTAATTTTTTTTAAGAACTAGGAGCACAATTAAAAAAATATGTCAAATTCTGATTTAAACGAATTCAGTCCAGTTTTTTTTTTCTTTCTATTTTTGATAATTAGTGCAACAGTCCAATCCTCTATTTTTTGATAAATTTTTCTATTTTTTCTAAGTGTACAATGTAATATATTATTTTATTGCGTATATTATATAATTTTTGTCACATAAAAGATATAATCTATGCTATTAATAAAGCTTATGATTGAGTATAAATGATAATTAGTATTATTATAATGTTGATTTCATATTTTTATACTTTCACATAATCTTCATGTAGAACAATTAAAGATTAGTACTTAAGGTTTCAAACTAAAGATTTAGATTGTAAATGGTATAGTTTACATAAAAAAAAATTGTGTAAAATAATATACACATTATCTATTAAAGGATTATATTTTGATACACAAGCTATGAAAAAAATTACAAAACCTTTTTCAAAATATAAAATTTAAATCTTTAACGCCTTAAATCCTAAATTAAAAATTCTAAACCCTAAATCTAGTAACCTTTACACAATTTTGTTAATAGAAGTATTTTCCCTTTTAAATATAAAAAAAAACTTTGATAAACAAGTTTATGTAAATTTTTGGTTACTAGATTTATATTTTAATGAATGATTGTGTAATACTTTTAAACAACTTGATATAAGTATCTAAAAACAAATCAAAATATCCTCTATAGATTTTGTTCGGATGTCTCTATAGCAAATTTAACTGTTACAAAACTATTAAAACATAGTCCAAAACTTCTAAAAATAATAAAAATACATCCTGCATTATTCATAGATTGTTCCTTTTTTTTTCCTTAAATGGTAAAGCTAGAGGAGATGAGGGAAGGAGGGAGATCAGTGTCTGTTCTCAAGTCCTGCAAAATTAAAAATCAAAATTATTATTTATAAAAGACAATAAAATTTGGAAATAGCTAAGACCTCAACATGGTTGATCAAGTTCGTTATAAATAACTGTAGGACAACTTACCCCTTCTTCAGAGCTCATCTTTTACTGATTCTTGAGGAACAGTCTTGTCCCTGTTCTTTTCGATAAAGTCGATGATGTCTTCCTTCGACCTACCACCATCATATGCAGTTATGTTTCCGGCGGCTGATCTAAAGTAAACGGTTGGGTAACCCTTAACATCAAAGCTCGGATGCTCAATATCATTTTCAGTTGCATCCTACACAGAAAAATTTGATCAACACAATAGTGTAGGTTCCAACATTGAGGAATGTTGTAGAAACAAAAACCATTCAAATCAACGAATGTATAGTAACTTACAAGTTTTGCAATCAAAACATCAGCATCTTTTTCATAGTGTACGGCAACTTCATCTAAGATCTGTGCCAGATTCTTACAATGTCCACACCAGGGGGCGTAAAACTCAAGCAAAACTGTAGAAAGAAAAACTTGAAGTCATTGTAAAAATCCACAGAACTCCAAAACGCAAATGGTTATAAAGCACTTGAAGACTCCACCTATCTCCATACAGTATTCAAGTCCTAATATAAACCTATTGTAAGGGTATTGACAAATGCTAGATAGAAGGGTCATCTATTATTGGAGCATTAACAAGCTACATTACCAAATATCAACTCAGTCCAAATTCAAAGTTCCATACCATTGGATACAAACAATACATGGCGGTTCTGCCACTACCAATATAGCGGGGGGGGGGGGGGGAGAGAGAGAATCACCGAGCAAAGTAATAAACACGCACCATTTTTTCCTGATTTGAAAACCATGTCTTCAAGGGTGTCAGCGACCACCACTTTCACAGGTTGGTTATTCTCCACTGGAATAGGTTCAGATTTTACATATGGTGCAACTTTCCCATCCTGCAAAATAGTTCTCGAGTCAAATAAAAAAGAGAACACTCAACACATTATTACTTAGCTCTTGTCTAGAAATCATATCACTAAAACCATGCCCTGAACAAGTATGGTCTTCAGAATTTGCAATTCTACCACATTTGCCTTCGTAAGAAAGGATAAGTTATATCATCTATTCCCAAAAAGTAAGATAAAAGTGAAGTCACCTTGTAATCCTTTAACCATGGTGCAATTTGATCAGCCTCCACGTTAGCCTTCAAAAACTTCTTCCCATCATTGCTCAGAATGAT
Organism: Hibiscus trionum; assembly: GCA_030270665.1. Classification (NCBI taxonomy): domain Eukaryota; kingdom Viridiplantae; phylum Streptophyta; class Magnoliopsida; order Malvales; family Malvaceae; genus Hibiscus; species Hibiscus trionum. The sequence continues at coordinate 12,108,102 of BSYR01000024.1, read as the reverse complement.
GATAACAGGTACTTGGCTTTCTTTAACTCCAAAATACTGTTTCCCAGTCAACAGAAAAATTAAAATATAATAAAAATTTGACTTAAATAGCAAATCAAGAGATGTGCTGTCACGTTAAAGTGAGGCTAACCTGAAAGGCAGCTTGACTGGCCTCAAGATCTCCCAAAAGGAAGCTACTGCCCTGTCCTTTGTATTGCTCAGCAACTTCACGATATTTAGATTGTAAGGATTCAACACCTTCGCCACTCAAGTTTGCAAACAACATAACCTACAGTATTCAAAATCCTATTAGACGACAAACTCAAAGGTTGTACGGAACAAATTATTATACCTTATTACATTCAAAACAAAATGATATTAGAAAGAAGAGCAAGCAGATAGAGTCCAGAGTGCATTCAAGGAGAATCAAGATCAATGTATCAGGGATATAACCAGAGTTGGGACACGAGTTGGCAATACAGTATAATGCTTGGGACAAAATAAATACCAGCCACACACTGTTTTCCTTCACTCTGTATAAGAACAAACTGGTAAAGAGAACGTAAATTCTGATTGTGTAATTTACCTTGTCCTGGGGACTGTTGTAGAATTTGATAACAAAGGGGTGGTTGCTTGGGTCACTGTTAAAGAGAGTCACAAGAGGAATGCTAGATTCTTCAACAAATTTCTCTAAAGCTTCCACATTAAAATCCTGCAAGAAAATAGCTTCTGTATAAATAGCTAATACCTGATGGTAATGGTACAAAGGTATCTAACATAAACACAACAAACCTTGTATTTTAATGATGATAAAGCATATAGAAAGATTTCCAGACTACCTTAAAGTCAACAAAGAGTTCATCAAAAGGCTTGAAAAGTCTGACCACAGGCCCAGTAACAGATGATTCACCCCGTGGAAGGTGCTTAGCATCTAAAGTATGACCAAATTCATAGTCAGAACGCAATTTCTCAGCAAGAGCCATATAGCTCTCAAACTCTTCACCGGAGAATTTTGGGAAGACCCCAACCTAGAGACAATTTAGAGAAAATCAGCTAAATTTCAACAAGAAAATCAAAAGAAAATGTAATGGCAAAGAATTATCAAAGAACTTACGATTACAATCTTCTTGTCACCAATAAAGTTACTGGCATCTTCTGCAGACTTGATCTCAGTAGAAGCAGGACCACTTTGTTTCTTCAAATACTCCACAATACCATCAGCTTCACGCGGACCTTTGTATTCTTGAACATTCTTTCCTCCATTTCTCAAAATTTTAAGAGTCGGGAAACCCCTGACTTCATACTCATTTGCTAAACCTTTGTTTGCTTCTTCATTGGCATCAACTTTAGCTAGAGTGATCGGAGGATCATGTTTACTCAATATAGATGCTGCTTTCTCGTACTGTACAACAAACAAAAGTTTTATTAATATTAGACAACTAAGAGTATGAACTATCAACCAAAATTCAGTATTTAGAGGATAATCTATTGTCATTTACCTCTGGAGCAAGACTCTTACAGTGCCCGCACCTGAAAAAAGAGGTCAAAGGAGACTATTTAGTGCAGAGAAAGTAAGCAAAGACTAAAAACATATATTGAGGAAAGATTCACAATGATATTTTCATTTAAGAAAACAGAAGGAATTGTAAATCATAAACAGAGAAATGACGTTAAATCTCTCAAGATTGAAGCATGTCACTGCTAAATCAAATAATTATTGTACAAAACATAGATTAAAAAATACTTTATGAATGAAATAATAAATGACAACAAGCCAAAAGGATCCAGAAATGCAGCCTGGTATTACAAGATTGGTCTATTAAAAGTTTAAATATGGCATAAATCAAAAACATGAGCAGATCAAAGCCATATCTAATTACCAAAAGAATAAGAACAGAAGAAAACATGAGAAACTCAATTATCTATACCTATGCTACTCGGACTAAAGGGTAAAATCAGAGCAACATAGATCTAAAGTGTCATATCAACACAAATAGTTTCAAATCCTATTCCAAATATAAGGATAAAATCAACAAGACTTTCTCGCTGCTTCAAAAGGAAAATGATTCTGCTTTGGCTGTTCATAAGGAATCTATTTCGATAACTTTGGTATATACAAATGACATCTTAAAAACTACGAATTCAAATTTGCATAAAAAGTCGCTACTTTCAATCAAAGTATCTAACATTGATTACGGATCTTAATTTTTTAGCACATGAATGGAAATTTTGCCCAGGAAAAATAAAAATCGAATAATAAATAGTAAAACACACTAAAATCATTAAAAAAAAGAATTATCACTTATACAGCATTGGCTTTTTAACAGAAACGTCTTTACAAACGTGCAAAGCGAGATTAAAGGGGAAATGGAACATAGAAAAGTTTACCAAGGAGCATAAAACTCGACGACGATGAAATCGTGCTTGCTAACAGTGTCAGTGAAATTGGAATGATCCAAAGTCAAAACAAACTCTTTCGATTCGACGGTCTCTTCGGCTGAGATCGCCGTTAGATAGCATGCAATTACGGCCAAAGCAACCCAAACGGACACAGTTTTCGCCATTACCGGAGCTCTCTTTAAGTTTTTCCTCGCTTATTTTTTTGCCTTTCTCTTCGTTTTCGTCTCAGAGATTTATAGGGTTTTGAAGTTTTGAGAGTTTAGACAGTGAAGGAGACAAAACCAAAAATTCGTATATATCACGCTCTCGAGTAGGCTAAAATAATATACTCGCTTTGTTTGCTGTTGATTTCATCGTGCAAGATAAGATTGGATTTTATTCGTCAGATCTGGAGAGAAATCTAAAATATGAGGAAAGTGTATCTGATTTTTTTTAATTTCTCGAGATTTTCAGGAATGACGCTAATCAGCAAGACCAAACCAATTGGACATTGCCACGTCATTTAGTTGTATTTTAATTGGTTTTGTCATTATATTAGTCCGTGAGTTTTGGATCTTATACCTCAATATATTAGAATGATGGTTCGATTTTATTTTAACTATAAAATAAAAATTTATATTATAATATACTTGATATTCAGCATTTATATATATATATATATATATATATATATATGAAACCTAGCAAGTATCTTAGTAAAAAAAATGATGTCCATCCGATAACACACGAGTTTAAATTATTTTGTCTACAAGGCATATGCACATTATTAAAGAGTTAAAAATATGTATGAACATATATTAATTTGTAATCGCCTTTAAACTATTCAAATATCATCGTCTGCCCAGTAAAAAATTAATTTTGATAACATTACACTCACATCCATTGCTATTTTTTCTTAGTTTTTGATTCATCGGCGGTGACGTCAGTTTTAGTGCTGATCATCACCTGATAGTCTTTTTTTTTTTGTATTTTGGTGTTTTTTTTAGTTTTTATCTGCCTTGTGGCACGTTTTTGCCTTATGGCACGTATTCATCTACTGTTGTAGTAGATTTGCGATTATAAATACGTTTTTCACAATGTATTGGTTCTAATTTGTGTATTGTCGGTGGTCTTCAGTAGATTCATTTCCTTTTGTGGTTCGTTTGGAATGTAGTCATATCTATTTTGCGAAGCAACCTTCAAAATTGATGGTTTTGCAAACCACTCATACTTCAAGCTTGAAGCGTGTAGGTGGATAGAGACAAAAGGTCTTGTTATTTGCTTCTAATTTCTACGATATTTCATCTTTATCACTGATTTACAGCGCACTTGAGATATTTTACTGGTATGATGTTTGTTTTCTAGTTTATTTATTTATTTAGATTTATTGTGTTTTTATTTTTATGCTATAATTTTATTTTTTTGGATTGTTTTTTATTTATTTTAATTTCTAATAAAATTCAGGCGACTTATTGTTAAAAAAAATAGAGCACCCAAAGAGTTTCGTTTTTTTTTAATTCTCACACAATTTTAACACACATATGCGGTAAAAGCCCGAATGATAAGTATTTCATAATTTTTCACAAAAATAGTTTATATTTATTTAATTGATACTTTAAATATATTATATGAAGTGAGTAATAATATAAGTATAACGGGTAGTGTGTCTCAAAATTTCCATAAATTGTGAATAAAAATGATTTTAGTCTTATAATCTCGAACAGTGATAATTTTAAATTTTATACCCATAACAAAGTAAGAATGTACAAAAAATTTCTTTATGGGATGTGCGCAAAAAGCACCCACCACTCTCGTCCGATCTCATCCAATTAACATATGTATATGAACTCAAATCTAATACTGTAAAAATATAATATCTTTTAACGACATAACAAATTCAATATTTCCTTCTTTGGATGTGAGGGGCCAAAGCCATATAACAAATTCAATATTTAATTTATAGTTTTTTGAAATGAGTATGTCAGTTCTATTAATAAAAAAAATAAAATGAAAGTTTACAATGCATGCAAACAAACAAGATCTGGACATAATTCTAAAAACACGAAAAATAGTGTATGTAGATCATAAACAGGACCAAATAAAGAAAAGGTAAAAACCTAATTCAAAGACTCAAAACAAAGTAGATACAAAACATCACCAAAGCTCGACGATGAAAGGTAAAAACCATCAACAAACAACATTAAAAATGCATATTACAGAATCGGAGCACGATGATAACACATTTATTACCACAACTCAGTCACGAACAAGAGCAATGACAAAACTTGCATCAAGATCCAATTCGAGGGTCCAAAACAGAGAGATCAACATGATAATCAAAAGAGTGTCATCTTGATCAGTCGTGGTGACGTCAAATCCAACCTTGATAGAAAAACAAAAAATAGAAAAGCGTGTCAAGAGGCAGAAAAACGTGCTAAGAAGCAGAAAAACATATCAACCTTAATATCGAATGCTACAAATGACTCATTTGTGGCCTAAAACAAATTTTAAAAAAAACAAGCATATTTGATTACATGAAAGTAAATGACAAACATGAACATAAAAGAGAAACAATTGTAACACCCGAGTTTAGGGGTCGGGTGAAAATAATATTTTAGTATTGTCTCGGGTTTCGATTTTAATATTTTATTTAATAAAGTAATGGTTTGGGCCTCGGGTTTTAAGATTTGGACTAATTTTAAATTGAGCCCAAAAGCCATGGATGGCACTATTGTGGTTTCCCTTTTTCTTTAAGGGCATTTTGGTCATTGAACATTAAATTTAAATTATTATAAAATAAAGTTTTAAGTTATCTTCTTCTTCCTCTCCCTTCCATTTTATTCTAACGTGAAGAACATCTCTACCTCCCCAAATACTATTTCATCTCCTTTCTCCTTCGTTTTGGCTCGGTTTTGAAAGGTAATTACGTTTTTGACTTGCTCTCAACTTCCTCTCTTCAAAAGTACAAGTAGTTTTCATTTTCATCCATGTTTTAGAATTTGGATTTTTGGGAGATTTGAATGAAAATGGTTGTTTTATGGTGTTTAACTTGAGATTTTGATTTAACAGTGATAGATATGAAGTTTATAAACCAAACGGTTCAACATATATGTTTTTTAAAGAGTTTTGTTAAGTTTCCCGATTTTGTGTTTTGAAGGGTTTTTAGGAGGGTTTTTAGTTGAGTTTTGAGTGTGGTTTGTGTTGGAAGTTGAGGGTCGATGATAGTGTATTGGTTGGGGGTCGTTTTGGAAGCAATTGGAAGTGTTAAATGTGTTGGAATCATCGGTTTTGGACTGTGCTAAAGGGCTGCTCGGAAATGACTTTTTGGTGGTTGTTCTTGGTTTGAAAAACAAGTGTTTGATGTTTGAATTTCATTCCGGGTTTGCTATGTTGTGTTGTGGATTGATTTGAGGTTAATTTACTTGTGTTGAGATGATTAGGAGCAAGGAATTTCGTTGGTAAAGTCTCGGGATCGATATCAGAAGTCATGGAGGCTTGAGTCGGCTTTGCTTGATTTACTTAAGGAAGTGAGGTGAGTGGTTAATGTTTTAATTTGATTTCAAAGATTGGTTCAAGCATGTGGCTGCGAAAATGTTTTTAAGTATCATCTTGGTTCAAAGTTGGTTTTGAAGAGTTTAGTTATTCAAGAGTAAATTGTGGTGAATTGTCTCTTTAATTTCCCCTTTTTACTGTTTGTTTTCATTACTTGTGGTGATGAATTGTTATGTATGAAATTCCAATATTTGGGAGGAAGCATGTTGCTTCTTATTATATCGTTGATTTTGTGTGGTGGTAATTATGGTGTTGTTATATGCCTTGTGAGATAAGTGTAAGTTGGTGCAGGTTGTGCACGGAAATGGTGAGTAAGATCATTTGTGTTTGTTAAGGTTGATTGTAGCAATTTGGTGCCTATTTGTGGACTTGGTTGCAGCTTGTGTGGTTGTGTATGATATAGTGAGTACATGTTGTGTGATGGTGATTTGTGTGTTGTGTTGCATGGTTGTCGTTGCTCTGGTGATGTGTAGTCCCGCCAGTAGCAAAAGTATAAGACTCTGGTGATGTGTAGTCCCACCAGTAGTCACTGGTTGGGTATTCCTTTGATGTGTAGTCCCATTGGAAACCCACTAGTTGAAACGGTGATGTGTAGTCCCACCGTACTTGTATGTTGGTTGTGTTAGTGTAAATTACGTGTGTTGTCGATGCTCCGGTGATGTGTAGTCCCACCGGTAGTGACTAGTGGGATAGTACTTTGATGTGTAGTCCCATTGGAAATCCACTAGTTAAAACGGTGATGTGTAGTCCCACCGTAAGTGAAAGTTTGGTTATGCTTGTGCATACCATGAAGTGAAATGTTTATGTTGTTGACCTTTGGTTGAACTTGTATGTAGTAAATGGATTAGGTTGTTGGATGACTTGTATGTGTTGGCCTTTACTTTTAAAGGAAGCTTTGAACTCTGCATTGTTGTTGTTATGTTTTAGAGCTCTACTCACTAAGCTTTATGCTTACGCTCTCCTTTTTCCGACAATGCAGATCTTTAGCTTGGAGTTAGCAAGGAGCAGGAAAAGGGCGTCCAAGCGTGTGGTAGTTTGCTTAAGTATGGTTTATTAAATAATGTAGTAGTCTAGCAATGGGAAATGCTACGTGTTTTAGGAGCTTGTATCTAGACTCCTTTGTGTTGGCTTTATGTTGTTAATGCCTCATGTTGATGGATTCGTAAACCATGTTTATGTTGATGCCTAAGTGTTTGTTTGGGAGGCTTATAGCCAGTCCTTGGATGTTTGTGTTGCTTTGATATTTGGATGCCATGTGTGGCTTGTAAAATCATGTTTAGATTGCCTTATATGAATGTTTTATGTTTGTTTGCTAAGGCATGAAACTCATGTATGCTTTGTATGCCTTCTTTGAATGATTATGTGGATTCTTTGGTTGAATGATGTTCGTCCATGTTGGGTGCCTTGTATGACTAGATTTTAGTTAATAGAAGCGGTATGAATGCTTGAATGAGTCTAGGGAAGTCCCAAAATGCATATAGAGTTGAGTTTTGTTGGTTTTGCTGATTTTTAGAGAGTTGCAGTGCAGGGCGTATCGATACGCCTGAGGGCCGTATCGATACGGTCTTGCCTGCAGGACTCAGTTTTGGCTGGGCGTATCGATACACTGGGGTGTATCGATACGGTATCAACTCTCTGGAATTCAAGTCAGGCTGAGCGTATCGATACACAAAGGTGTATCGATACGGTCCCAACTCTCTGAAATTCAGAGGAGTTGGTGGGTTTAGGTTGTATCGATACGGGGTTGTAGCGTATCGGTACGGTTCCATTTCGTTGACCTTGGAAAGTTGACCGAGAAGGGCGTATCGATACGCTCAAGGGTGTATCGATACGGTCTTCTCTGAGTTGACTGAGAGGGTTGACTTTGGTCAAGGCGTATCGATACCCTCTGTATGTGTATCGATACGGCCTGCTTAAAAAGGAAAATTTGGTTGTTTAATTGCATGTCTTGTGGGTTTCGTATCCGTGTTTGTTCGCTGCGTGTCCTATCACATAGGATTTAAATAAAGGCATCTAGAAAAGATAAAAAAAAAATAGGGTTGCTAACCGAGGGGGAACCTTAACGGGTTTCGCTTCGGTTTTCCCCGTGTGGCCCACTCGGATCGGTCATCCGTCCAGACCGGGACGAGGGGGTTACATTTAGTGGTATCAGAGCCTAAGGTTACCGAGACCTTGGGCAGGTAAGTGAGGTAAGTTTGATGTGTTATGCTGTTGTTGTGTCTCGGTGAATATTTTGCCATGTATGCTTGATGTTTGCTTGTTAGTATGGTGTTTGAAAGCATGTGTAAGCTTGATGGTTGTGTTGAGGCGTAGTGTCGAGTTCCCATTGCTACTATTACTTATTTGAAAAGATTTTTGTAAAGGAGTATACTTGAGCACCTTGGACCCTTGCTCTTGCTAACCCTGAATATTCTTGTTTGTGTGTTTTGTTTAATATTGTATTGTTGTCTTTGGGAAGGTTGAGGCCGAGGTGTAGGCCTGGAGTTTGTAATCATGAATCCGAGGTTTTAGAGGATGTAAATGACGAGTGAGTTCATCGCCTTAGTTCAGGGCAGTACGACAGTACCCTAGTTGGTGGTACAGCTTGTTTGTTTGGGTCAGCGTGCCTGTGAACTGGTTTCTGTTGAGAGAGAGCAATGTGACCGATCTTGATATGAGTTGGTAATAGAAGTAAAGACCTATGAGTTGGCCTCGGAATGATGTCGATGTTGTGGCAAGTAATTCGTCGATACAATCATTGAGCTTGTTTTTCTGATTGAATCTGGATCTACGCGTCTGTGTATTTTGAGTGAGCATGCGAAGTTGTTGAATCTACCTTGTGGGGTACTAAGGATAAGTGTTAGTGTTACTAGTTCCTTCGAGGATACTATTGTGGTCGGAAAGATGTACAAGGGGTGTCCGTTGATGGTTCAGTGGCACGTGTTTTCAGTTGGTGCGGTAGAATTGCTTTTTACGGTTTTGATGTGAAGCTGTGCATAAATTGGCTTGTATAACCTAGAGTTAGGATAGACTTTGAGACAAATGGAAGTTTTCTTAAAGCTTACGGATGACTATGAGATTGTAATGGTAGGTGGAATGTGGATTTCGTATCAAATGTTGACCCATCCTTAGAGGTCAAAGATTGATTGAGTTTGGTTGACAGGTTTGCCTAAAAGTTGTGATGGATTTAATTTTTGAGTGAGGATTAGACCGCAGAATGTTAGAATAGTGGATGTTTTCCTAAAGGTGTTGGCAAGAATTACTCGAATTGTCTCTTGTTAGGGAAGAAGAGTTTGTTATTGATACTGTCTCTGAGTTTGCTCCTGTTTTGTTTGTTTTGTATCTCGTGATTCTCGACCGACTTGAGAGAGTGTTGAAGAATCAACTTCGAGATTTGTTAGACCTTAGATTCGTTTGGCTTAGTACATTATCATAGGGTGTGATAGTGTAACTTGTGAAGAAGAGTGATGACACTACGAGAATGTGTTTAGATTGCAGATAATTGAGATAATTGACAGTGAGTAGTTAGTATCCGTTTCCAAACGTCAGTGATTTGTTGATCATTTGAGGGGTGTTTCAGTCTTTACAAGATTAAAGTGAGATCCGATTACTACCAGTTGATAGTGAGAGAGGTTGATGTACCGAAGGCAGCTTTCGGGACAAATGTGATCACTTGGGGTTTTGAATTATGTCGTTTTGATAGACTAGTGAGTTAGTCACCTTTATAGAGATGTTGAACAGAATGTTTTCCTAAATCCTCGGTCAGTTTGTGGTAGTTCTCTTGGATGATACGTGGGAATATACACGTACTGAAGAAGATCATGACAAGCCTTGAAGTTAAGGTTGTGGATCCTTTTAGAGAATCCGTTGTATGCCAAGTTGAGCAAGTGTGGACTCTGAGTTGAGGAAGATGTTTCCCTAGGTCATGTAGATCAGTCGAGTATATTAGTGCAAACCTCAATTGGGCAGAAGAAGATATGAGTTGGAAGAAATTAAAGTCAGTGACATGTATCTATAGTTTCTAGGTCTAGCGCTGTTACTATCGAAGGGTTGTAAATGCTCTTTTGAAGATAGCTACCCCTTTGATAGATTGCTACAGAAGAACGTTCAGTTTATGTGTTAGATATGAGACGTTGAGCCCTTTAGAAACTGAAAGAAACTTCGAAGAGAGTTAATGTAGTAACCGATGTTCCGAGTTAAATTTGTTGATAGATTAGTAGCCAAGTTGTGAGTTGTGTTTGCCGGATTCAGTTTATCATTGATAGTGGTTATGTGTTCGAGTTTCTCGCTAAGCCTGCTCTGAGTCAGATACTTAGAGAGAAACAGTTGTAAGATAGGTTCTTGGCACCTCACGTGCAAGAATTAGTGAAAGGAAGACCTCCAGAATACAGTTTTAGAGATGACAGAGTTTTGTAGTTCAGAGATAGAATAGTGGTGCCGACTAACATAGTGTTTTGAGACGTACTGTTTTGGCCGAAGCACATGACAGTTCTTGTGTATTGCATCCGAATAGTGTGAAGACATATTGTAGGTTGAAGATGAGTACTCGTGGATTGAGTTGATGGATAATGTGGTTCAGTATGAGAGTAAATGTGTAATTTGTTAGCGTGCCAAGACCGAGCATCAGTTTCTTCTAGTTTGTTACATTCGGGGGAAATTCGTATTGAAAGTGGGTAATAGATTCGAGAGATCTTGTGTCTGATTCGCCTCCTATTTCCTCAGTGAGAACTTAGTTGAGTAATCAATGTTAGTTGCACTGTATGTGGTCCTTTATACATGTTCAAGCTACTTGTACCGTGAGTAAGATGGCGGAGTTGTGCCTTAGCAAGATTGTGAGTTGTACATTGTCTTGAGATCGATAATGGCTGATAGAGGTTCGAGTTTTGACTAAATTTTTGAAGTCGTCTGCATAGTGTTTGGTTGTATGTTGAGGTCTAATGATCAGTCAGAGAAAGTTATGGGTTAGGTAATCAAACATTGTGTATGAGATGGTGAATCGGGTTAGTTCTGTTGTTTGTTTGTTGCAGTTACCACCATAGTTAAAAGGAGGTATGTAATGTGTTATGTGTATCTATGATTCAGAAGTGTGAATCAATTTTGTCCCGTGTTATGTTGTTAAAGAGTTTGAGTTGAGTTTAAAATGGTCATGCATTGAAGGACCCGTTGAGATCTTGGCATCAGATAGCTAATGTTGTGTGGTAATTCTACCGAGTTGGAGAGTATGTTGTAGTAAGAGAGAAAGTGTGGAGGAGCATGTGTTAGTGACTCTTCCTGTCTAATAAATTTCGAGGACGAAATTCCCTAAGTGGGGGAGAGTTGTAACACCCGGGTTTAGGGGTCGGGTGAAAATAATATTTTAGTATTGTCTCAGGTTTCGATTTTAATATTTTATTTAATAAAGTAATGGTTTGGGCCTCGGGTTTTAAGATTTGGACTAATTTTAAATTGAGCCCAAAAGCCATGGATGGCACTATTGTGGTTTCCCTTTTTCTTTAAGGGCATTTTGGTCATTGAACATTAAATTTAAATTATTATAAAATAAAGTTTTAAGTTATCTTCTTCTTCCTCTCCCTTCCATTTTATTCTAACGTGAAGAACATCTCTACCTCCCCAAATACTATTTCATCTCCTTTCTCCTTCGTTTTGGCTCGGTTTTGAAAGCTAATTACGTTTTTGACTTGCTCTCAACTTCCTCTCTTCAAAAGTACAAGTAGTTTTCATTTTCATCCATGTTTTAGAATTTGGATTTTTGGGAGATTTGAATGAAAATGGTTGTTTTATGGTGTTTAACTTGAGATTTTGATTTAACAGTGATAGATATGAAGTTTATAAACCAAACGGTTCAACATATATGTTTTTTAAAGAGTTTTGTTAAGTTTCCCGATTTTGTGTTTTGGAGGGTTTTTAGGAGGGTTTTTAGTTGAGTTTTGAGTGTGGTTTGTGTTGGAAGTTGAGGGTCGATGATAGTGTATTGGTTGGGGGTCGTTTTGGAAGCAATTGGAAGTGTTAAATGTGTTGGAATCATCGGTTTTGGACTGTGCTAAAGGGCTGCTCGGAAATGACTTTTTGGTGGTTGTTCTTGGTTTGAAAAACAAGTGTTTGATGTTTGAATTTCATTCCGGGTTTGCTATGTTGTGTTGTGGATTGATTTGAGGTTAATTTACTTGTGTTGAGATGATTAGGAGCAAGGAATTTCGTTGGTAAAGTCTCGGGATCGATATCGGAAGTCATGGAGGCTTGAGTCGGCTTTGCTTGATTTACTTAAGGAAGTGAGGTGAGTGGTTAATGTTTTAATTTGATTTCAAAGATTGGTTCAAGCATGTGGTTGCGAAAATGTTTTTAAGTATCATCTTGGTTCAAAGTTGGTTTTGAAGAGTTTAGTTATTCAAGAGTAAATTGTGGTGAATTGTCTCTTTAATTTCCCCTTTTTACTGTTTGTTTTCATTACTTGTGGTGATGAATTGTTATGTATGAAATTCCAATATTTGGGAGGAAGCATGTTGCTTCTTATTATATCGTTGATTTTGTGTGGTGGTAATTATGGTGTTGTTATATGCCTTGTGAGATAAGTGTAAGTTGGTGCAGGTTGTGCACGGAAATGGTGAGTAAGATCATTTGTGTTTGTTAAGGTTGATTGTAGCAATTTGGTGCCTATTTGTGGACTTGGTTGCAGCTTGTGTGGTTGTGTATGATATAGTGAGTACATGTTGTGTGATGGTGATTTGTGTGTTGTGTTGCATGGTTGTCGTTGCTCTGGTGATGTGTAGTCCCGCCAGTAGCAAAAGTATAAGACTCTGGTGATGTGTAGTCCCACCGGTAGTCACTGGTTGGGTATTCCTTTGATGTGTAGTCCCATTGGAAACCTACTAGTTGAAACGGTGATGTGTAGTCCCACCGTACTTGTATGTTGGTTGTGTTAGTGTAAATTACGTGTGTTGTCGATGCTCCGGTGATGTGTAGTCCCACCGGTAGTGACTAGTGGGATAGTACTTTGATGTGTAGTCCCATTGGAAATCCACTAGTTAAAACGGTGATGTGTAGTCCCACCGTAAGTGAAAGTTTGGTTATGCTTGTGCATACCATGAAGTGAAATGTTTATGTTGTTGACCTTTGGTTGAACTTGTATGTAGTAAATGGATTAGGTTGTTGGATGACTTGTATGTGTTGGCCTTTACTTTTAAAGGAAGCTTTGAACTCTGCATTGTTGTTGTTATGTTTTAGAGCTCTACTCACTAAGCTTTATGCTTACGCTCTCCTTTTTCCGACAATGCAGATCTTTAGCTTGGAGTTAGCAAGGAGCAGGAAAAGGGCGTCCAAGCGTGTGGTAGTTTGCTCAAGTATGGTTTATTAAATAATGTAGTAGTCTAGCAACGAGAAATGCTACGTGTTTTAGGAGCTTGTATCTAGACTCCTTTGTGTTGGCTTTATGTTGTTAATGCCTCATGTTGATGGATTCGTAAACCATGTTTATGTTGATGCCTAAGTGTTTGTTTGGGAGGCTTATAGCCAGTCCTTGGATGTTTGTGTTGCTTTGATATTTGGATGCCATGTGTGGCTTGTAAAATCATGTTTAGATTGCCTTATATGAATGTTTTATGTTTGTTTGCTAAGGCATGAAACTCATGTATGCTTTGTATGCCTTCTTTGAATGATTATGTGGATTCTTTGGTTGAATGATGTTCGTCCATGTTGGGTGCCTTGTATGACTAGATTTTAGTTAATAGAAGCGGTATGAATGCTTGAATGAGTCTAGGGAAGTCCCAAAATGCATATAGAGTTGAGTTTTGTTGGTTTTGCTGATTTTTAGAGAGTTGCAGTGCAGGGCGTATCGATACGCCTGAGGGCCGTATCGATACGGTCTTGCCTGCAGGACTCAGTTTTGGCTGGGCGTATCGATACACTGGGGTGTATCGATACGGTATCAACTCTCTGGAATTCAAGTCAAGCTGAGCGTATCGATACACAAGGGTGTATCGATACGGTCCCAACTCTCTGAAATTCAGAGGAGTTGGTGGGTTTAGGTTGTATCGATACGGGGTTGTAGCGTATCGGTACGGTTCCATTTCGTTGACCTTGGAAAGTTGACCGAGAAGGGCGTATCGATACGCTCAAGGGTGTATCGATACGGTCTTCCCTGAGTTGACTGAGAGGGTTGACTTTGGTCAAGGCGTATCGATACCCTCTGTATGTGTATCGATACGGCCTGCTTAAAAAGGAAAATTTGGTTGTTTAATTGCATGTCTTGTGGGTTTCGTATCCGTGTTTGTTCGCTGCGTGTCCTATCACATAGGATTTAAATAAAGGCATCTAGAAAAGATAAAAAAAAATAGGGTTGCTAACCGAGGGGGAACCTTAACGGGTTTCGCTTCGGTTTTCCCCGTGTGGCCCACTCGGATCGGTCATCCATCCAGACCGGGACGAGGGGGTTACAACAATTAACTAAAGTCGCCCGAGAAAATAAACCTTTAAAAACTTTAGAAAATAAACTATTTAACAAAAAGGCATTTTAGTAATTTTACAAGAGTTGAACCCAAAAAACATTCAAAACTTACATAAACGTTTAATATAATTAGATACATTGTATACCTCTGTTTTGCAAAAAAAAAATGAGTTCAAATCGAAGTAAGTTTGAACGAATCAAGATTTAGGGACTAAAATGTAAATAATTCATAAGTTGGATTTTAAGTTAAAAACTCAATTTCAGGTCCGTTGTAGACTCATTAATTCCAATTAGACTTAATGGTAAATTCATGTTGAAATAGAATTTGAAATAGAGTGTTAATTGCAAAAAACAATATAATTTATGGGCCATTTTGAAAACATTCATAAAATACAGAGGCCTGTTTTTCAAAAGGTGAAATTAAACATTTCTTTATGAAATAAATATCATCATTGACATATAGACCAAGTTTCAAGTTAGTCCGAGCTAAAACAAGTCCTTAATTGCAATTATAAAATTAGTAACTGAAATGTAAAGTTTGCTATTATAAGATAATGGACTGAATTATAAAATAGAGGTCAATTCCAAATTAAATAAATTTTATGGATTAAATTAAACACAAATAAAATTATAGTAAAAATATTAGATAAAAATATAAAAATTAGAAATAAATTGGATTCAATTTCGGATTAAATAAATATTTTAGAGATTAAAATGAACAAAAATATTATTATATTAACAATATTGAAGTTAATGATAAAGTAAAAATCAAATAAGTGTAAATTTTAGATTAAATAAAATTTTTAGGGACTAAGCTGAACAAAATAAAATCATAATAAAAATATTGGATAGATTCATAAAATTTATTATAAATATGCTTAAAATAAAATTAGAATTTTTTAAACATAATTTCATAATTTTATCATTAACGTGTGATAGCTTTCACTTTTCTTTCCTATTTTCCACTCAATTTGGAGAGAAAACTATTTGTATAGGAGCAAAGAAAACTACACCCCTCCTATTTTCTTTCATTCTAATTTTCCACTCTACAAACAACCCTTAAATTCATTTTTTTTCAATTTTCTCTCCCCTCCTTCCTCCCACTTTTCATCTCTACCAAGCAAAGCCTAAGAGTCGAGACAAATGTTTGAGATCAGATTTGTCTCTACAGGTTTTATTGTTTGAATAATAATAAAGTATTTTAATTTATATAAATATTTATACATTCTATAACTAATTTTTAATATTTTATTATGGAAGTTTTATACTTTTTATTGTTGTTGACTTTTTTCTCACAAATATGGCACAATTAAAATTATTTAGACAAATATTGTAGTTTAAACAGTAAAAGGAAAGTCGGTGTGCACTAAATTCGACTTCACTGTCTATTCTAATTTTTTATTGAAAATGATGAAGATAGGCGGTGAGAATGCATTTTACACAGAAAACACTGTTCAAAGTCAGATTGTAGGTGACCCTACTTCAATTTTTTTATTCCAAAATATCAAAACAATATTCAAAGCGATGAGTATCCTATCATTTTCACTTTCACTGTAGCAAATGCAATATTTGAGAAAAATAATCAAAATTGTACCATATTTGTGAGAAAAAATTAAGACTTTCAATGTAGCAAATGCAATATTTGAGAAAAATAATCTAGCTTTGTACCATATTTGTGAGAAAAAAATTAGTTGCAATATTTGTGTAATATTCCCATTTCATTTTAAATTTACTTTGATTTATATTATATATGGTTGACTAAAATTTTAAAAAGTATTGTTTAAGATCTAAATAACACGATTGAAATTGGTAAGATAAAACGAGCCATACAAGTTATCCATTAAAAATGCGACATGTGGCATATTATGATAATTTCTTTATTTCTTTATTTTTTATAAATTAAAAAATCTTTAATTTTATAAATAAAATAAAATATTTAATTTATCTAAAACCCCAAATTCAAATCCAAACCCTAGATCCCTAAATTCCTCCTTCCACCATCGATTCAATCATCACCGACCACCCTTGCCTTCATCGACCCCTCACTACTGAATCCCCCATCACTCTGTCATCGAAAACAAGCGAATAAACGACGATTGCTTCATCGACGAACAACCAAAATGAAGAAAACGAGACTGATTGGGCTTCTAATCGATGGCTAGAGGGTGGGGATGTTGAACGGTGAGGTACTCGACGCTTGGGGTGAACGGTGAACCGCCCAAGTGTGTGGGATGCCGAACGGTGAAAGAGATTTGATTTGAGGGTTTGATTGAAAGAAATTAAAACTTTGGGGTTTTTTAAGAAGTTTATATTTTTAAAGAAATTCAAAAATTAAATAAATAGATAAAATAGGTCACGTGACATATTTTTATTAGATAACTGAAATTTTTTAACGGTCGTTAATGGAAAAAACTCAAACTAAGTTACGGAATGAAACATTAGGCCTCCAAGTGGCCCCAAAAAAGTTTGGCACCAAACTAAAAAAAAAAGTATATGTTGGGCCCCTTTTTAACTATTAAGCCTTTAATTTTATATAACGTTGTTATATTAATCAATTAATTTTTTTGGATGTATTTTGTTTTTACAAGATACCTAGTATATTCACACACTTACACGCTCATCTCCCATTTTACAAAGTAAATTGTTTGAAACATGTAGAACCCGAATGTTGTCCGGGGGTGTATATATATAGTTCGAGTACTGAGTAAATAAATAAAAATAAATAAATAACTCGAAGAAGTCCAAAATATATCATTCAAAATCCATTTTACAAAACCCAATATCCATTTCTATTAAACAAAGCCCAAATACAAACATTAAGCCCGAAATTTATGTCTGGCCAACCCGTTACAGCTCATACCCAACCCAAACAAACACAAAAAATTTCTCAGCCCATTTGTGTTATTTTCTCTCGCCTAAACCAGTCCATGTGGTGAGTCCCCATTCGCCCGTTCAATGTTCACACGGATCACTCCCCAGCTGGCTTTGCCAGCTCTGGCGATGACATGCCCTGCTCGGTTCGTATTTGTATTTGTTTTCCACTGTTTTTTTCACACCTAGGGTTAATTGTGATATATAGACAAGTTAATAAATGAAAAAATAGGGTTGCTAATTGGAGTGAGGCCTTAGCGGGTTTCGCTTCAGTTTTCCCCGTGTAACCCGTTCGGACCGGTCTGTTGGCTAGGCCGGGACGAGGGGGTTACAAATACTAAGCTATAGGGTCGTACGAGTGATAATGGGATAACGAGGCGGTACTGATCGGGACGAGTTGGGCTGGGCGTAGGCACGGTCAGGGGATCCACGAGTACCTTTACATCAAAAGATTAATATTAGTCCTTATTCATCAATTTCTCTAAAATGACAACTTAATACATATGCATGTTCTGTAACCCCCTCGTCCCGGTCTGGCCGGATGACCGGTCCAAGTGGGCTACACGGGGAAAACCGAAGTGAAACCCCTTAAGGCTCCCCTCCGGTTAGCAACCCTATTTTTTTCTTTTTAAGTTAATCTTGTCTAGAGGAGTATTAAAGTCCTAAGTGATCAAACATGCGGAGCGACATACATAAAACAATCAAACGAACCCAAACAATATTTAAACGCCAAATTTTAACTTAACTGCAGGCGGTATCGATACACCTAAGGGGGTGTATCGATACACCTTGACCAAGTCAAAAAGCTCAGGTCAGCCTGTGGAGACCGTATCGATACACCTAAGACCGGTATCGATACCAAGTTGGACAGTGACTTCAATGACCAAAATGGTATCGATACGCCTGAGACCGGTATCGATACCAAGTTGGACAGTAGCTCCAGTGTCCAAAATAGTATCGATACGTCTCCCCGCGTATCGAAACGAAAGGCCTGGACTAAGAAGTCCGTATCGATACGGGTCTAACCGTATCGATACCCCTGCTCTGCAACTCTTCATTTCACTACTTGGGAACTTCACATACGATTCTAGATGCACTTTTGGACACTCCTAAGCGTAAACAAACATACATGCATCAAACCACAATTGAGACTTAGCATGAGAGGCATTTAATCTAACGAAAACATATAAACAGGACTCCACACCATTCCACAAGGAAGCGTGTTTAGCAAGCACAAGGCATCAATCACAATGTAGTCAAGCATAAGGCATACATGGGCCAACATCATACAAGTTTAGGCACATGCAAATAAACCACATAGGAAACATAGGTCATAATCCAAGAAGCAAGAGCATAACACAACATGAGCTTAACAATTTCAAGCATAACCTCCTAAGGAGTTTGACCCCAACTCCTAACACTCTACACCCCATTGTCTAGACATTATTACAAAAGCAAACCACACTTAAACTTGCTTGAGAACTCCAAAAGCTCCTCCCTCGCCCGCTCGCCTCCCGAACTCTAGCGATCTGCACGTTGGAAACAAAAGAGCATAAGCAATCTAGCTTAGTGAGAGAGGCTCTACAATTCACAACATGCAGTTTTTCCAAAACACGATTTATATGCAAGAAAGCAATGGATGCACAAGGGTCTATCTCAACCACAACATTTGGTTTGCACGAGCACAACCAACATACACTTACGGTGGGACTACACATCACCATTTCGACTAGTGGATTTCCAATGGGACTACACATCAAAGTACTACCCTACTAGTCACTATCGGTGGGACTACACATCACCGTAGTTTAGACCACCATCACGTGAGGCACGAACTCAATACGACTACAACATTAACAACTTAAAATGCCTTCAAATGATCACAACGCATCCACAATTAATATATCACAACACATGAGAGTAGAGAGGCTTACACATGGGTTT
The DNA here is from genome assembly GCA_030270665.1 of Hibiscus trionum. NCBI lineage: Eukaryota > Viridiplantae > Streptophyta > Magnoliopsida > Malvales > Malvaceae > Hibiscus > Hibiscus trionum. The sequence continues at coordinate 12,088,958 of BSYR01000024.1, read as the reverse complement.
AGGTGACCTCTCAAGGTTCCACCTAAACCCCAAAGGAATCCATATCGAGCACAATGTAAAAACCAATAATTCTACTCACCGTTGTTACCCAAGAGAAGATCGAAGACCAAGCTCAAGACTCTGAAATCCCCGGATTTGTCCCCGAAGCTTCACCAACCAAATTTCTCGTTTCTAAACATTCCAATACAAGCAAATAATCCCCAAATCAGTCCATGTTCAAACATAATCAACCCGGGTTAAATACCAATCTCAAGACATCAATTTTTCCATTGAAAACTAGCTCAAAACTCCAAAATCCGGGCAGCCCTCAAGCACCCCTTAAAACCATTGATTTCAACCTTCAAATTACTCCCTAAAGCCTTCAAAACAATGCTTACATATACCCTAACCATTAGCCCTCTCATTTCTACATAGAACACCCCCATATCTCAACCCAAAACCTCCCAAAAACCTCCCCAAAACCCCATTTCGGGAATTAGCATAAAATTCTTTAAAAATCACATATATTGAGTCCCATGGACTACAAACAACCCCCACACAAACAATAAACCAAAATCTTTAGTCAAAGGCCATAAAGGCAACATTTTTATCCAAAGTCCTTAAATTTCCAAATCTCAAAAACATGCATAAAAATGAAAACAAAAGGTGTCAACGTGTAGAGAATAACGTGGGTAAGTCAAAAACGAAGTTACCTTTGCAAAACCTTCAAAGATGAGCAAGATATTGAATGGAATAGTATTTAGGAGGGGTGGGGTTTATGATGTCGTTGGAAAGGGAAGAGTAGGGAGAGGGAAGAAGATGACTCAATAGTATTATTTTAGGTTAGTTTAAAATCAAAGGTCCAAAGACCTAAATGCCCTTAATGAATTAAAATAACTACAATGGATGACACCCATGGCTATTTGAGTTTATTTTAGAAATGGTCCAACTAAATTTTGTTGTCTTAAAACCCGAGGCCCAAACCATTGTTTTATTATTTAAAAAAAATTGAATCTGAAACCCGAACCATTATTAAATTATTATTTTCACCCGACCCCGAACCCGGGTGTTACAACTCTCCCCTACTTAAGGAATTTCGTCCTCGAAATTACCTGACGGAAACAAATACGGAAACTGCTCAAGCATGTCCGCTTTCCTCTCCCACGTGGCTTCCTCCACACCTCTATGTCTCCATAAGACTTTGACCAACTCTATAGTCTTGCCACGCAATATCTTGCTGTCAGAAGCAAGTATCTCAATTGGTTCCTCGTTGTAAGACAAGTCGAGATTTAACTCTATTTCTTCCACTGGCATGACATGGGACGGATCCGATCTATACCTCCTAAGCATCGACACATGAAATACATCATGAATCTTCTCTAGCTCAACTGGGAGTCTCAATCTATACGCAACCGGACCAATTCTCTCAACTATCTCATAAGGCCCTATGTACCTTGGGCTCAACTTGCCTTTCCTTCCAAACCTCATCACCTTCTTCCATGGTGAGACTTTCAAAAACACTTTATCCCCAACAGAGTATTCCACCTCCTTCCTTTTTAAATCGGCATAGGACTTTTGCCGATCTGAAGCCGCTTTCAAGCGATCACATATCAATTTCACCTTCTCGGTGGTTCCCTTAAGTAACTCGGGCATCGGCACAAGTTTCTGTCCGGCCTCGGCCCAACATATCGGGGTCCTACACTTCCTACCATACAAAGCCTCATAGGGAGCCATCTGTATGCTCGTCTGAAAGCTGTTGTTGTACGCGAACTCCACCAATGGTAAGTGTTTCTCCCATGTCCCTTGGAAGTCAATGATACAACACCTCAACATATCCTCCAATATCTGAATTACCCTCTCAAACTGTCCATCTGACTGCGGATGATACGAAGTGCTGAAGTTCAACCATGTGCCCAAAGCTCGATGCAGACACTCCCAAAATCTAAAGGTAAATCTCGGATCTCGATCTGACACAATCGACTTCGGTACCCCATGTAGTCTCACAATCTCACGAATATACAATTCGGCCAACTTATCTAATGTATAGGTAGTATGAACCAGTATGAAATGAGCACACTTTGTGAATCTATCTACAATCACCCACACTGAATTTTTCTTTGAAGGAGTCAACGGAAGTCCTGACACAAAGTCCATAGTGATACGCTCCCACTTCCACTCTGGAATTCTCAAAGGTTGCAACAACCCTGAGGGAAACTGGTGCTCAGCCTTGACTCTCTAACAAACCATGCATCTACTTACGAACTCGGCTACATCCTTTTTCAAACCAACCCAATAATACTCTTCCTTTAACCCTCGATACATCTTCGTGCTACCCGGATGCATAGCAAAAGGGCTATTGTGAGCCTCACTCAAAATCGTACGCCTCAACTCGGCATCCTCCGGAACCACTATCCTATCCTTGAAACATAGGATCCCATTCTCTCCAAAACAATACTCAGTAGGCCTATCTTCAGCTATGTCTTGCACGTGAGGTGCCAAGGACTCATCTCGCAACTGTCTCTCACGGATCAACTGAACCAATGATGGCTTAGCTTGAAGCTCGGCCACTAACCCACCATCCGTAGACACACTCAACCTTGCAAACATTGCTCGCAACTCAACGGCCACTTTCCTACTCAAGGCATCGGCCACCACATTTGCCTTGCCTGGATGATACTCTATGGTAAGGTCATAATCTTTAAGGAGTTCTAACCACCTTCGTTGCCTAAGATTCAACTCCCTCTGGGACATCAAATATTTCAAACTCTTGTGGTCGGTGTACACAGTGCATTTCTCACCATAAAGATGGTGTCTCCAAATTTTCAACGCGAACACCACTGCAGCCAACTCTATGTCATGCGTGGGGTAATTCTTCTCATGGACCTTCAACTGTCGGGAAGCATATGCCACTACCTTACCTTCTTGCATAAGCACACAACCTAGCCCCACGTAAGATGCGTCACTGAAAATCACAAACTCTCTCCCCGGCTCGGGCTGAATCAAAATGGGAGCTTGGGTCAAAGCTTTCTTCAATTTCTCAAACGCTTCTTGTCTTGCATCTGACCATTCGTACGGAACATTTTTCTGTAGTAACTTGGTCAACGGAGCCGCTATCCTAGAGAACCCCTCAACAAACCTCCTATAGTATCCCGCCTGTAACACCCGGGTTTAGGGGTCGGGTGAAAATAATATTTTAATATTTTTCGGGTTCGGTTTTATAATTTAAATAAATAAAATAATGGTTCGGGTTTTGTTTACAAATAAAACAAAGGTGTTGGACCCAATTTTTAAACCAAAGCCCAATAGCCATTTCATTAATGGCATTTGTGTAAATATCAAATAAAACCCATTTTTATTACCTTATAACTCAAATAAACCCAAAAACCCCATCATCTTCTTCCCCAAAGCAAAAACCCACGACAAGAGGAGGAGCTTACCTCTTGTTACTATTTCATCATCTTTCTTACTCATCTATGGTGATTTTTGAAAGGTAAACATATATTTGACTTACCCTCTCTTTCCTCTACATGCTAGTACTCTTAGATTTCATTAAAACTCATGATTTTGCATTTTGGTATTTTGAAAGTTTAGACCAAAAATGTCATCTTTGTTGTCTTAAACTAAAGCTTTTGATTTATTAATGATATATGAGTTGTTTGCTATCTATAAGGTTCAACATATCCGATTTTTACACGGTTTTATGGTGTTTCCCGAAATTGGGTTTTAGGGAGGTTTTAGAGTATTGAAATGTTGAGTTTTGGGGGTGTTTTGTGTGAGAATTTGTGGGCTGGTGGTTAGGCTATGTATAAGGGTTGTTTTGGAAGCTTTTGGGAGTAGTTTAAGTGTGGGAATCATCGGTTTTGGACTGTGCAAAAGGGCTGCTCGGGAATGGCATTTTGGGGTTGTTCTTGGCTCGAAAAACATGTGTTTTGAGCTTGGTTTGTGTTCCGAGTTGCTATGTTGTGTTGTGGACTGACTTGAGGTTAATTTACTCGTGTTGGGATGATTAGAGGCAAGGATTTGCGTTGGTAAAGCTTTGGGATCGAATCTGGAAGTGAGGAGGCTTGAGTCGGCTTTGCTTGGCTTGCTTAAGGAAGTGAGGTGAGTGGTTAATGTTTTAAATTGATTTCGAAGGTTGGTTCAAGCATGTGGATGTGAAAATGTTTTCAAGTAATGTTTTGGTTCAAAGATGGTTTTGAAAGAATTTAGTTTGGGCTTGAAAAGTCGAATTAAACTCAAGAGTAAGCTGTTGTGAATCGCCTCTTTAATTTCCCCTTTTACCGTTGTTTTCGTTACTTGTAGTGATAAATTGTTATGTATGAAATTCCAATATCTTGGGAGGAAGCATGTTGCTTATTATTATATCGTTGATCATGTGTGATGGTATTTATGGTGTCGTTGTTATACCTTGTAAGATGTGTGTAAGTTGGTGCAGGTTGTGCACGGAAATGGTGAGTAAGACCATTTGTGATTGGTAAGATTGTAAGTAGTAAGTGATGCCTAATTGTGGATTTTGTTACCACTTGTTTGGTTGTGCGTGATATAGTGAGTACATGTCGCATGATAGTGATTGTATATTGTGTTGCATGGTTGGTGTCGAACCTCACGTGATGGTTGTCGTTGCTCCGGTGATGTGTAGTCCCGCCGGTAGCGAGTGGTGTAAGACTCCGGTGATGTGTAGTCCCGCCGGTGGTGACTAGTAGAAGAGTACTTTGATGTGTAGTCCCATTGGAAAACTACTAGTCGAAACGGTGATGTGTAGTCCCACCGTGTGTGGTTTGGTTATGCTTGTGCATACCATGTAAAGTTCATGTTGTACCTCACTATATCGTTGTCTTCTTATTGTTATACTATAATCTAGGATTATGTCCTCATGCATACCATGAAGTGTATTGCTATGTTAAATGCCTATATTGTTGACCCTTGGTTGAACTCGCATGTTAGTAGAAGGATTAGGTCGTTGGATGATTTGTATGCGTTGACCTTTTTTTAAAGAAAGCTTTGAACCCTGCATTGTCATAGTTATGTTTTGGAGCTCCGCTCACTAAGCTTTATGCTTACGCTCTCCTTTTCTGACAATGCAGATCTTTAGCTTGGAGTTAGCAAGGAGCAAGGAAAAAGGGCGTCCAAGCGTGTGTTAGTTTGCTCAAGTATGGTTTAATTAAATAATGTAGTAGTCTAGCAATGGGAAATGCTATGTGTTTTAGGAGCTTGTATCTAGACTCCTTTGTGTTGGCCACATGTTGTTAATGCCTTATGTTGATGGAATTGTAAACCATGTTATGTTGATGCCTAAGTGTTTGTTGGGAGGCTTATAGCCATGTCTTTTGGATGCTTGTGTTGCTTTGGCTTTTGGATGTCATGCTTGGCTTGTAAAATCATGTTTAGATTGCTTTATATGAATGTTTTATGTTTGTTGCTAAGGCATGAAACTCATGTATGCTTTGTATGCCTTCTTTGAATGATTACGTGGAATCCTTGGTTGAATGATGTTCGTCCATGTTGGGTGCTTTGTATGACTAGATTGTGGTTAATAGATGTGGTATGAATGCTTGGATGTGTCTAGAGAAGTCTTGATTTGCATCTAGAGTGTGAGCCTTATGTGTTTTTGCTGAAATTGGAGTGTTGCAGAGCAGAGCGTATCGGTACGCCTAAGGGCCGTATCGATACGATCTTGCCTGCAGGGCTCAGTTTAGGCTGGGCGTATCGATACACGGGGGTGTATCGATATGGTCTCAACTCTCTAGAATTCAAGTCAGGCTGGGCGTATCGATACACAAGGGTGTATCGATACTGTCTCAACTCTCTGGAATTCAGAGGAGTTGGTGGGTTTAGGGCGTATCGATACGGGGTTGAGGCGTATCGATACGGTTCCATCTCGTTGACCTTGAAATGTTGACCAAGAGGGGCGTATCGATACGCTCAAGGGATGTATCGATACGGTCTTCCCTGAGTTGACTGAGAGGGTTGACTTTGGTCAAGGCGTATCGATACCCTCTGTAGGTGTATCGATACGGCCTGCTTAATAAGGAAAAATTGGGCTGTTTAATTGCATGTTTTGTGGGTTTCGTATCTGTGTTTGTTCGCTGCGTGTCCTATCACATAGGAGTTAACAAAGGCATCTAGAAAAGAAAAAAAAATAGGGTTGCTAACCGAAGGGGAGCCTTAACGGGTTTCACTTCGGTTTTCCCCGTGTAGCCTACTCGGACCGGTCAGCCTTCCAGACCGGGACGAGGGGGTTACACCGCCAAACCTAGGAAACTGCGGATTTCTATCACTGATTTCGGTTGCTTCCAATTCACAATGGCTTCGATCTTCTTGGGATCTACACTAATCCCACTAGCTGAGATCACGTGACCTAGGAAGACCACCTCCCTAATCCAAAATTCGCACTTACTTAGCTTGGCATACAACTGATTCTCAAGTAAGGTCTGAAGCACTAACCTCAAGTGTAACACCCCAATTTTGGGCTTAGAAGTTTTGGGTTTGGACCGGACCGGTCGGGTTGCGGTTCGAATATAAAAGGGTGAATTTAGGAAAGCCTAGTTCGGGTTGCATTAAAAATATGGAAAAATGTCTTAAAATCCTCTTTTATTATATATAAGAGAAAGGTGAAATTAATTTTACAAAATGAGGTTTGGAAGAGTGACATTTTGGGTTAGTGACCAAAATGTAATTTTTGAAAACTGGGTGACTGTTTTAAAAAGGATTGAAACTTTGAATCTTTAAGGAGCTATTTACCCAAAAGAGTTTCTCCAAATTTTTCTGAATATTGATCAATTTAATTAATGGTTTTAATTAAGTGCAAAAGGAGGGAAAAGATATTTTGGCATTTTAACTAACTTTTCTCTAAATTTCCATTTTCTTTTCTCTCAACTTTTCTCTCAACCCAAACACATTTCTCCAGAAAAATTCTCTCTGATTTTGACAACTAAGGATTAGATTTCAATCCTCATTTGATCTCCAATCAATTCTACATCAAAACCTTAGCATTTGCTTATTGGATTTTCAAGAATTGTGGTTCCAAAAAGGGAGAATCTCAAGTTTAGAGGTATGAACGTCCTTCTCCTCTAAATTTTCAGTTCTTTACTGAAATTCCCAAGTTCTCAATCCTTGATTTGTGTTTTATTAAAGGTTTTACAATTGTGTTCTTGATCTTGGCTTTAAAATGCAAGATTTGGTTAATTTGTGATGAAATTCGTATGAAATGGTTGGGTACTGTTTTGAGATGTGTTTTTAGTGTAAAATGGATGTATATTTGATGAAAAATTGAGGTTTAATCAATGCAATCCCGAATAGGTTGATTTTCCTAAGTTTTTACTTGTGAAAATGGTGGTTTTTGGGGTGATCTTGGTGTTTTGTTAATGCTGGAGGTATAAGGACGTGTTTGGGATCATTTTGGATGTTAATTGATGTTTAAAAATGGTTAGAAGTGATGGATCTTGGCTGGGTTAGGTTTTGGAAGTGTTTGGATGTGGTTTCGGTTGTGTTTGGTAGCCGAAATGTTGGATTTGCAAAGAGCAGCGAGTTTAGGTGTGTTGCTGGTGTTTTTAATGCATAATGATGCATTAATCCTCTGTTGTTATGTGCTTGAAACAGGGGAGAATGATCTGTGAGCAATAGAGGAGGCGTTGAAGGTTTCGGATGCTTGGAAGGCTTGTTGGCTAGCCTTGTTTTGTGTATCGGTGAGTGAAGTTGGGTTTTCAGCTTTAAAACCAAGGTTTGAAGGTTTTGGGAGCTTAGTTTAAGTCTAAACAACTTAGCTAAGCTCAAGAGTAAGTAAATGAAATTTCTCTCTTGGTTGTGTTATGAATTGATTTTTAAAGCACTTGTGATTGTTGGATGCAATGCATGTGATTTGCATGTTGTAAATTCTGTTTTGAAAGCATATTTTAGCATGGTTTAATGCTGGTTTTGAAAGCCATGTGTGAAGGATGCTCAAGGTAAGAGATCCTTGGTTTTGTACTTTGGAATTGTGGAATTGTTGCATAGTGTTGCATGTTGTTTAATGGCTTTGTGTAATGCTTCAAAAACAGTGGATTGATGATGGTAATTGGTGGTTTTGGCATTTTGGTTATGCTTGTAAAACAATGGATTAATGTGGTAAATTGGTTATATTGGCAAGTGATGTATGTGGTTCTTGGTTACTTGAATCGGATATAGTTAGCCGGCTATAGGATTGGGTGCACCGTGAATAAAGTCGCCTTGGATGTGGAGTGGTTGTGATTGTACCGGTAACTCCATCCAAGTACACTAACGAGATGGTTAAGAACACCATGGTGTTTAAAAGTCCATGGGTGGGTCTTGTGTTAAGGTCATATGGTGGTTAAAATTCCATATGAGGACCTTGTGTACATTAAGGTCATAATGGTGGTTAAAATTCCATTTGAAGACCTTGTGTATGGTAAGATCACAATGGTGGTGTAAAGTCCATGTGTGGATCTTGTATGTCCCGTGATCTCGTTAGTGATGTTATACAACTACCAATGAGTGAATTTTAAGGTCATATGGTGTTTAAAAGTCCATATGAGGACCTTGTGTATGGTAAGGTCATAATGGTGGTTAAAATTCCATTTGAGGACCTTGTGAATGTTAAGGTCATATGGTGTTTAAAAGTTCATATGAGGACCTTGTGATTGGTAGTGTGTATGAAGCGTGGGGACAACGCTTGTAATTCGCGTATCCGATTGTGTCTTGCGTTATGATGGTTCGTGAATTATCACTTGGAAGCCAATGTAATGTTCTTGAATATGATGAAGCTTGAGATGCTTGAAATGATGCATGGTTGCATGAGAAGTGTGTAATGTTCTATGAATGCATGTTTACTTGTTAGCTTGAACAAGAGTTTATTTTCTAATGAGAATGGTGCATGTGTGCATGAAATCTCTTTGGTGCATTGAAGTCTTGTGAAGGCTTGGTTTAAAAAGGCATGTAATGCAAATGTTGAATTTGTGGTTCATGTATTGTATTTGTTTAATGCATGAGATAGAATTGAGGGTGTAAGTGGTTTTTAAAGGTTTCTTGCTTTGAAATGGTTTTCAATGTATGAGAAAAGTTTGATGTGAAGTGGAAGTGTTTTCCAAGGATTTTGTATTTAACTTTGCATATGATGTTCATGCATGGAATGGTTAAATTGATGGTTTTGCAAGGTTGTGCTTTGAAGTGAATTACTTAGCTTTTCTAAGCTAAGGGTTGGTTTTTCATGTTTGAGCAATGCATGATTTAAAGCATGTTGTTAAAAGGGGGTTTTCAAACATTGCTTTGGTTTATCGAATTGTGATGCTTTTAAAAGAGGTTTTATGACTCGCTGCATTGATGGTGTTTTGGTTTTGAGCATTCCTCACTAAGCATTATGTGCTTACGCTCCTTGTTGTCCATCAATGCAGATATTTGAAGTTGGAACAGCGAGAAGCAAGAGATTCAAGGAGAACTCCACTTGAGATGTATGTCTCGGTTAATAGCTATATATAATAAAGGCAATAGGGGAGAATCTCTTATGTTGACGTTTAATGAGTTTGTGTATGTTGGACAAGTTTGGTTTATGATTTTGAACTATGTGGTTTAACGCTTGCAACGTTTGAATCTTCTTATTCTTAACTCGTTATGCTATGCTTCTTGTTTAAAAAGCATGATTGAGTGTTGGATGTGTTGAATGAGTTGGTGCACCTAGGGGTGATTTTGTATCTAGATTTTGATGCAATTATGTTCCTTGAGTGTTGAATGACTTGCTGGTATATTTTGGTTGCTTTTGGAGCATGTTTGATGGATCAATTGTGCAATAAACCAGCGAAATTTTTGCAATCTGGGCAGCCTGTTTCGGAACAGGAGGTACCGTATCGGAACGGAGGGCCTGAAATGGCCTAGGCGTTCCGAAACGGGTAGAACCATTCCGGAACGGTTTTGCCACTGCCAGACCCTGTTTCGGAACTGGTTTCAGAACAGTCCCGCGTTTCGGAATGTATCGTCCCTGTTCCGAAACACCCGACCGTTGGGCACTGAAATTGACGGTTATATGTTTTGAAATCCTTGTATTTTGGTCCTGAACTTTGTATATGCAATTGAATGAGTTTGAGATGTCCATTTGAGTTGAAATTTGACAGAGAAGCATGAAATATGACTAATTTCATAATGATAATTTAAAAGTGGATTAAGTCCTTATAATTTTCAGAATTTACGTTTTGGTCCCTAAATTCATGATTTGTGCAATCGAGTCCCTAAACGTGTTCTGATTGCTGTGATCTTTGAACATGCTGTTGTTATGATCATATCTAGGGTTAATGTGCATTTAGATAAGATTAAAAAGAAAAAAAAAGCGTCGTTAATCAAGGTTGACTTTCGGGTTGACTTTGGTTTTCCCCGTGTAAACTTCTTAATTCGGGTCAATCGTCTAGGCCGGGTTAAGGGGGTTACATTTGGTGGTATCAGAGTTGAGTTGCGGAAGCTTGGGGAAAATGGTAAATTGTTGTAATATGTGTTTGATGTTTATTTTGATGTGTGGTTGAAAGTCGGTTGAAATATGTGTCTGTGAACGAGTTGTTGATTTTTTAGCATGCTTTTTGAGTGAGAATCTTCATTGAGCTGATGTGATTTTGTGCTGATGATATGCTGGTGATGTGAGCTGATTTTGTGAATGATGAAAGTGTAATGGATATGATATGTTGATGATATGCTGTTGCGAGTGAATGTTGTTTGATGAGAGCATGATCGAAATATGTTGATTGATATGCTCAATGTTGTGATATCCATGTTTTTATTGACTGTTATGTGATGTAAAAGGGGAGAATTCGGGATACCCATTGCCTTATTATTATAGCTATTGTGTTATTTTGGAGTTGGAATTTTGAATCCTTACTTAAAGCTGGTCTGAACGATTTGTTTGTTTTGTTATGATTGTTTGTTGTTAATAGCATGGTGAAATCGATGAGAGAATGGCAGTTGGGTGAGATGGTTGCTGCTTTAGAGCAGGTTGTTAAGGCGTGGAATTCACCTTTTGGTGGAGGTGTTTCGTTTCAGCCTACAGTGCCTGGAGTTGAGGTAGTGAGGCAGGAGGAAGAAGCTGGTTCTGTGATGAAGAGTTCATCACCTTTAGTTCAAGAGGTGTTGGGAACATCTCAGGCTGTGGCAAAAGTAAGGCTGGTAGACGTGCCGGCTGTGGGATGTGCGGGTTTGTCGAAACAGCGTTTACATGATTTGGGAGCTGTGGAGTATCATGGTTCGACGCCTGAAACGTTCGAGGCCTGGTTGGCCAGTGTAATTCTGATTTTGGATCAGGAGGGTTGTGACTATGCCTGTAAGCTGGGAAGTGTGGTCTCATTGATGTTGGAGGACGCTTGTGCCTGGTGGACATCTGTGGCGGTGGCATCGCACATCCATGATATAGATTGGGACTTCTTTGTGTCTGCCTTTTATGAAAGGTACCTTGGAGAGAAATTCTCAAGAGTTAAGCAATATGAGGGTGTGGTTTCAGCTTATGAAGGTGAAAAAAGTTTAAGCGAGAGAGCTGTGGATACTGACCTCTGGAGCGGTCAGCGTAAGAGGCTACGTGATAGAAGGTTTTGCTTGAATCGAAGTCTGAGTGGTAGTGCAAATCTGGGGCAAGTGCTGCATGATCAAGGAGTGGAAGCTCAGTTACCAGTGTGTGACCGTTGTGGAAGGCGCCATGTTGGAGGTTGTTGGGGCGCAGGAGTTTGTTGGAACTATGGTTCTAAAGAACATGTGAAGCGGGATTGTCCTCAAGTGTTGAGATCAGCTTCAGTGGTAGCTGAAGGGTCTCTGAAGGGTCGTGGGCACGGCCAAGACAAGGTTCGAAGAAGGCAGGAAGGGCAGAAAGGTGTGAGGAGCTTGCAGAATGAATCTTGTTGGAATTGTGGGTCTGTTGGACATTTGAGACGTAATTGTTTGAAGTTGTCTCGGGGTAGTCAGGGTTCTTTATCGCAGGGAGATGGTGATGACCTTAATGTGTTAGCTGATGCTGCAGCGGTGCGGCTGGAGAATGATGGTTCTGTGAGGAAGAGAGCTCGTCTGTTGAAGCTCCGGGGTAGTAAGGTGTTTACAGGTAACCTTGTTAAGTAATCTTTGCCTTAGTTATCTTAGTTTGGTTTCGGTTTGGTTTTTCCTTGCGTAGTGGGTATGGTCTCGTTGCTAGCATGCTTGGGGTAGTAGTTGGTGTTGTTTTGAAAACAACTTTAGTGTGAAGAGGGCATTGGTGAGTATCTTGTGGACAATGGGATGTTGGAATGATGGAGTTGGTTAAGTTAGAAGTGAGATAGGAGGTTGTTTAGGCGGATTCTGAGGATGTTATTGGTGGGTGTGAACCGACATACATGCACAGTTAAAATCATTTATTATATGCTATATTATATATGTACTGGTCCATGCATACATGTGACATGACATTAGAGGTTTTGCATGCATGTACATCAGGCATTGTTAGGGCATATTGGTGACCATGCATACGAACGTTCACACTTGCTGATAGTTAATCGAGTCCGTTGGTGTTGGGATAGGGTTAGGTTGGATGATGGGTTTTAAAAGTTGTTTCGGTACTAGGGGAATGTTTGGAGTAATGGAGGGTATTAAGCGGGCTGACCGTAATAGTGAGTGCGGTATAGCATGTTGGTGGAAGGAAGGTGTTTGGCGCTTAATGAGTTTAGCGGTATGGTGGTGAGGGGATTACCGTTTGAGTTAGAATCAGTCAAAGTGGTTGTGAATAGCTGGTAGAAGTGGTAGTTTCTTGGTATTAAGTGATGTAGTAAGTTAGTGGATGTGTTCCATAGTGCTGAGGTAACTTGGCATTGATGTAGTACTAGAAGGGTTGTTTTGTAGGTGATGGTTCGTAGCAACCTTCGAAGAGTTGAGAAGAGGTTGTGTTGTGGGTTGTAGAAAGGGGTTAGCTTGGGAGAATAGAAGTTTCGTAACCTAAATATGTATGTATAAGTTGGGCGATGTTCCAGTAAGGAAAATGTTGTAGTCAAAACTTGAAGTGGAAAGGCAATGTAAGACCAAAGGCCATTGTTGGTTGGACGGGTTCTTGTGAGAAGTGGTTGGCTAGTTGTGTGTGAGTAAATTCCGTCTGAAGACAGCTGGTGGTGTATGGAACGGCTGGCGGAGTCAAGGTTGGGGTTTTGTGATGTGATTTTCGGATGTTAGGTGAGTAGTTCTGGTGAATCGTTATGGTAATGATAGCGGTGGATGTGAGGGAATGTCAGCATTACGTTGAGAAATTTGGGTAAGCAGTTGATGCTTAAGAATTTTTGCTTGTTGTGATAGTCTTTGAAAGAGGTTGAGTAGTTTTGCAAGGAGTTTTAGAAGCAGTGGAGGTTGTGGATCACCTGGTGGCTGAACTGGATTGGGTGGTGTCACTGTGTGAACAAGTTTTGGGAGTTAGGAGTTAAGGCGGTGTATGTAGTAAAAGTTGGAGGTTCTTCAGGTTGTGTTGGGGCTATGAGTAATCCGGAAGTGTGAAAGGTTAAGATGTGGTTAACATTTGAGTGTTCTGGAATTCGTGAATAGTATATGGTGGTGTTGAGTTTGGGTGGAGTTTTGTGAGGAGAGTGTTCAGTGGTAGTTAAGTCTCCTGTGTTGCCTTGTGTGTTGCTTTGAGAAGTTTGGTTGTTCTCTTTTCGCCAGTTGAAATTTCGATGACGAAATTTCTTAAAGGGGGGAGAGTTGTAACACCTAATTTTGGGCTTAGAAGTTTTGGGTTTGGACCGGACCGGTCGGGTTGCGGTTCAAATATAAAAGGGTGAATTTAGGAAAGCCTAGTTCGGGTTGCATTAAAAATATGGAAAAATGTCTTAAAATCCTCTTTTATTATATATAAGAGAAAGGTGAAATCAATTTTACAAAATGAGGTTTGGAAGAGTGACATTTTGGGTTAGTGACCAAAATGTAATTTTTGAAAACTGGGTGACTATTTTAAAAAGGATTGAAACTTTGAATCTTTAAGGATCTATTTACCCAAAAGAGTTTCTCCAGATTTTTCTGAATATTGATCAATTTAATTAATGGTTTTAATTAAGTGCAAAAGGAGGGAAAAGATATTTTGGCATTTTAACTAACTTTTCTCTAAATTTCCATTTTCTTTTCTCTCAACCCAAACACATTTCTCTAGCAAAATTCTCTCTGATTTTGACAACTAAGGATTAGATTTCAATCCTCATTTGATCTCCAATCAATTCTACATCAAAACCTTAGCATTTGCTTATTGGATTTTCAAGAATTGTGGTTCCAAAAAGGGAGAAACTCAAGTTTAGAGGTATGAACGTCCTTCTCCTCTAAATTCTCAGTTTTTTACTGAAATTCTCAAGTTCTCAATCCTTGATTTGTGTTTTATTAAAGGTTTTACAATTGTGTTCTTGATCTTGGCTTTAAAATGCAAGATTTGGTTAATTTGTGATGAAATTCGTATGAAATGGTTGGGTACTGTTTTGAGATGTGTTTTTAGTGTAAAATGGATGTATATTTGATGAGAAATTGAGGTTTAATCAATGCAATCCCGAATAGGTTGATTTTCCTAAGTTTTTACTTGTGAAAATGGTGGTTTTTGGGGTGACCTTGGTGTTTTGTTAATGCTGGAGGTATAAGGACGTGTTTGGGATCATTTTGGATGTTAATTGATGTTTAAAAATGGTTAGAAGTGATGGATCTTGGCTGGGTTAGGTTTTGGAAGTGTTTGGATGTGGTTTCGGTTGTGTTTGGTAGCCGAAATGTTGGATTTGCAAAGAGCAGCGAGTTTAGGTGTGTTGCTGGTGTTTTTAATGCATAATGATGCATTAATCCTCTGTTGTTATGTGCTTGAAACAGGGGAGAATGATCCGTGAGCAATAGAGGAGGCGTTGAAGGTTTTGGATGCTTGGAAGGCTTGTTGGCTAGCCTTGTTTTTTGTATCGGTGAGTGAAGTTGGGTTTTCAGCTTTAAAACCAAGGTTTCAAGGTTTTGGGAGCTTAGTTTAAGTCTAAACAACTTAGCTAAGCTCAAGAATAAGTAAATGAAATTTCTCTCTTGGTTGTGTTATGAATTGGTTTTTAAAGCACTTGTGATTGTTGGATGCAATGCATGTGATTTGCATGTTGTAAATTCTGTTTTGAAAGCATATTTTAGCATGGTTTAATGCTGGTTTTGAAAGCCATGTGTGAAGGATGCTCAAGGTAAGAGATCCTTGGTTTTGTACTTTGGAATTGTGGAATTGTTGCATAGTGTTGCATGTTGTTTAATGGCTTTGTGTAATGCTTCAAAAACAGTGGATTGATGATGGTAATTGGTGGTTTTGGCATTTTGGTTATGCTTGTAAAACAATGGATTAATGTGGTAAATTGGTTATATTGGCAAGTGATGTATGTGGTTCTTGGTTACTTGAATCGGATATAGTTAGTCGGCTATAGGATTGGGTGCACCGTGAATAAAGTCGCCTTGGATGTGGAGTGGTTGTGATTGTACCGGTAACTCCATCCAAGTACACTAACGAGATGGTTAAGAACACCATGGTGTTTAAAAGTCCATGGGTGGGTCTTGTGTTAAGGTCATATGGTGGTTAAAATTCCATATGAGGACCTTGTGTACATTAAGGTCATAATGGTGGTTAAAATTCCATTTGAAGACCTTGTGTATGGTAAGATCACAATGGTGGTGTAAAGTCCATGTGTGGATCTTGTATGTCCCGTGATCTCGTTAGTGATGTTATACAACTACCAATGAGTGAATGTTAAGGTCATATGGTGTTTAAAAGTCCATATGAGGACCTTGTGTATGGTAAGGTCATAATGGTGGTTAAAATTCCATTTGAGAACCTTGTGAATGTTAAGGTCATATGGTGTTTAAAAGTCCATATGAGGACCTTGTGATTGGTAGTGTGTATGAAGCGTGGGGACAACGCTTGTAATTCGTGTATCCGATTGTGTCTTGCGTTATGATGGTTCGTGAATTATCACTTGGAAGCCAATGTAATGTTCTTGAATATGATGAAGCTTGAGATGCTTGAAATGATGCATGGTTGCATGAGAAGTGTGTAATGTTCTATGAATGCATGTTTACTTGTTAGCTTGAACAAGAGTTTATTTTCTAATGAGAATGGTGCATGTGTGCATGAAATCTCTTTGGTGCATTGAAGTATTGTGAAGGCTTGGTTTAAAAAGGCATGTAATGCAAATGTTGAATTTGTGGTTCATGTATTGTATTTGTTTAATGCATGAGATAGAATTGAGGGTGTAAGTGGTTTTTAAAGGTTTCTTGCTTTGAAATGGTTTTCAATGTATGAGAAAAGTTTGATGTGAAGTGGAAGTGTTTTCCAAGGATTTTGTATTTAACTTTGCATATGATGTTCATGCATGGAATGGTTAAATTGATGGTTTTGCAAGGTTGTGCTTTGAAGTGAATTACTTAGCTTTTCTAAGCTAAGGGTTGGTTTTTCATGTTTGAGCAATGCATGATTTAAAGCATGTTGTTAAAAGGGGGTTTTCAAACATTGCTTTGGTTTATCGAATTGTGATGCTTTTAAAAGAGGTTTTATGACTCGCTGCATTGATGGTGTTTTGGTTTTGAGCATTCCTCACTAAGCATTATGTGCTTACGCTCCTTGTTGTCCATCAATGCAGATATTTGAAGTTGGAACAGCGAGAAGCAAGGGATTCAAGGAGAACTCCACTTGAGATGTATGTCTCGGTTAATAGCTATATATAATAAAGGCAATGGGGGGAGAATCTCTTATGTTGACGTTTAATGAGTTTGTGTATGTTGGACAAGTTTGGTTTATGATTTTGAACTATGTGGTTTAACGCTTGCAACGTTTGAATCTTCTTATTCTTAACTCGTTATGCTATGCTTCTTGTTTAAAAAGCATGATTGAGTGTTGGATGTGTTGAATGAGTTGGTGCACCTAGGGGTGGTTTTGTATCTAGATTTTGATGCAATTATGTTCCTTGAGTGTTGAATGACTTGTTGGTATATTTTGATTGCTTTTGGTGCATGTTTGATGGATCAATTGTGCAATAAACCAGCGAAATTTCTACAATCTGGGCAGCCTGTTTCGGAACAGGAGGTACCGTATCGAAACGGAGGGCCTGAAATGGCCTAGGCGTTCCGAAACGGGTAGAACCGTTCCGGAACGGTTTTGCCACTGCCAGACCCTGTTTCGGAACTGGTTTCGGAACGGTCCCACGTTTCGGAACGGATCGTCCCTGTTCCGAAACACCCGACCGTTGGGCACTGAAATTGACGGTTATATGTTTTGAAATCCTTGCGTTTTGGTCCTGAACTTTGTATATGCAATTGAATGAGTTTGAGATGTCCATTTGAGTTTAAATTTGACAGAGAAGCATGAAATATGACTAATTTCATAATGATAATTTAAAAGTGTATTAAGTCCTTATAATTTTCAGAATTTACGTTTTGGTCCCTAAATTCATGATTTGTGCAATCGAGTCCCTAAACGTGTTCTGATTGCTGTGATCTTTGAACATGCTGTTGTTATGATCATATCTAGGGTTAATGTGCATTTAGATAAGATTAAAAAGAAAAAAAGGGTCGTTAATCAAGGTTGACTTTCGGGTTGACTTTGGTTTTCCCCGTGTAAACTTCTTAATTCGGGTCAATCGTCTAGGCCGGGTTAAGGGGGTTACAACAAGTGTTCATCGTGCTCCTCTTCGGTCCTAGAGTACACTAGGATGTCATCAATAAACACTACCACAAACCTGTCCAAGAACTTATGAAACACCCGGTTCATCATATCCATAAAGGCTGCTGGAGCATTGGTCAACCCAAAAGGCATCACCAAAAACTCATAATGCCCGTATCGTGTGCGAAAAGCTGTCTTCGGTATGTCCACATCTTTTACCTTTAACTGATAATACCCAGACCTCAAGTCAATCTTTGAAAACACGGAAGCACCCCTCAACTGGTCTAGCAAGTCATCTATTCTTGGCAAGGGATATTTGTTTTTCACCGTCACCTTATTTAACTGTCTATAGTCTATGCACATTCTCATGCTACCATCCTTCTTTTTCACAAACAAGACCGGAGCACCCCACGGGGAAACACTAGGCCTAATAAAGCCTCTGTCAGTCAACTCCTGAAGCTGTGTCTTCAACTCTTTCAACTCTTTCGGTGCCATTCTATACGGAGCAATCGACACCGATGCAGAATCAGAATAAGTCTCAATAGCAAACTCAACTGCTCTATCTGGAGGCAAGCCTGGTAGCTCTTCCGGAAAAACACTCGGAAAGTCACACACAGTCCTGATGTCCTGAGGTCTCACCTCACTCATATCCGGGTTCATTACGTAAGCCAAGTAAGCCTAACACCCTGAACTCAACAACCTCTGAGCTTCCAAAGCCGAAACCACGTTGGACAAAACTTAACATTCTCCCCAACTACCACAACCTCAAAGTCATCGGTAAGTCTCAAAGAGACCCTCTTAGTCTCGAAGTCAACCCTAGCTCTATGCTCTACAAGCCAATCCATGCCCAAAATCACATCAAAGCCATAAAAGGGTAGCTCCATCATGTCAACCGGAAATACGTGGCCCTGAACCATCAAGGGACACCTCCTATACACTTTCCTAACTACCATTGTATCACCAAAAGAGCTAGTGACATTTACACCTACCTCTAGCCAATCACAAGGTAATCCTAAAGACTTTGCATGCTCGCCCAAAATATACGAATGCGTTGACCCCGAATCTATTAGAGAAAGCAAACTCAAAGACTGTAATGTGAAATTACCTGCAATGACATCAGTGTCATTCCCAGCCTCACGCTGAGCGTACACCCTAGCCGGTCCTCCTCCCTCGGGCTGGACTGCTACCACATGAGCCAAGTTCCTCTGACCCTCATTCCTTGGCTGGAAGTTCCCACGGCCGCGCCCACGACCTCTCTAATGCTCAAAACCCCTCGCTGGAGCCGGTCCTCCCCTAACTGGGTGTGGACAATCACGCCTCAAATGGTCTCGGGAGCTACAGTTCCAACACGCCCCAAACATACCCATGCACTCACCTGGGTGGCGTCTCCCGCACCTAGTGCACTCCGGAATGTGCCCGACAGCCCCTTGGCCCTGACGGCCCTGACCATGGTTACCACCTCTAGGCCTCGTGTCCGGCTGGTACCTCCTATCCCTATGCCTCTTGGCATGATCTCTATCCCAATTCGCATGTCTCTTCCCGGAGTCGGACCCACTAGCACGTGCTCTAGAGCTTAGGTTTTGCTCTACATCCTTGGCCCTAGAAACCAAGACATCGAACTCAGTGTAGTCGGCGGCCAACATGTGACATCTGAAACGCTCACATCGCTCCTTCTCATCCGGAATCAACTCTGGCGCGTACTGGCTCAACCTCACAAACTGGATCTCATACTCGGACACGGTCCTATTGCCTTGAACCAGAGCCATGAACTCCCTTTTCTTTTCATCCAAGTACCGAACCCCGAGGTACTTCCTCTTGAAGGCATTCCTGAAAAACTCCCATGTGACATCTGCCTCGGCCATAGCAGAAAATAACAGTGGTCCACCAGGTATAAGCGTCTCCCTGAAGCAATGAGACGATGCATCCCAAATTACGAGCATCCGAGCACTCCATCTAACCCAAGATGCGAGTAGTGCTCTCAAGCCACCCTTCCGAACCTTCCGGAGACAACCCACGAAACTCAACTGCCCCCAAATTACGAAGCCTCTCTAGGGGTAATCCTGTCCCCGCACCCTGAGGTGGTGCTGCAGCTTGCATACCGGCCAAAGCTGTCTGAAAAGCTCCGGCTATAGTCTGGATCAAATGAGCCACATCTGGGCCTGCCTGTCCTTGGCCCGCTTGAGCCCCATTACCTCTCACATTAGTCTCAGCCTGAGGCCCATTACCATCACCTCCGACATCCCCCCCATTACCACCGGGAGCATTAAGAGCAGGAGGCGCGTTCTCGGGTACCTGGTCACCCGCCCTAGGCCGTCCCCTCGGTCTCACCATAGCAATTAAAGTAATCTAGAACAACAAACACACAACAACAAAGAAACGTTAGGTTAGCAAGGGGCAAAGGACTCCGGTTCTCAAGCTCTTTAAACCAAAACAATTTTCCCTTTTTATTTTGACAACAATGCCTAACAATGGGGACTCAAACCAACTCTCAAACAACAGCAAGGTCACCATAGCATGCATACATACACCGTGCTAAAACAAAATTTAGACATGTGTGGCAAAACACTCATAATTCTTTAACTTACCTCACTTACCTGCCCGAGGTCTCGGAAACCTCAGGCTCTGATACCAATAAATGTAACCCCCTCGTCCCGGTCTGGCCGGATGACCGGTCCAAGTGGGCTACACGGGGAAAACCGAAGTGAAACCCGTTAAGGCTCCCCTCCGGTTAGCAACCCTATTTTTTTTCTTTTTAAGTTAATCTTGTCTAGAGGAGTATTAAAGTCCTAAGTGATCAAACATGCGGAGCGATATACATAAAACAATCAAACAAACCCAAACAATATTTAAACGCCAAATTTTAACTTAACTGCAGGCGGTATCGATACACCTAAGGGGGTGTATCGATACACCTTGACCAAGTCAAAAAGCTCAGGTCAGCCTGTGGAGACCGTATCGATACACCTAAGACCGGTATCGATACCAAGTTGGACAGTGACTTCAGTGACCAAAATGGTATCGATACGCCTGAGACCGGTATCGATACCAAGTTGGACAGTATCTCCAGTGTCCAAAATAGTATCGATACGTCTCCCCGCGTATCGAAACGAAAGGCCTGGACTAAGAAGTCCGTATCGATACGGGTCTAACCGTATCGATACCCCTGCTCTGCAACTCTTCATTTCACTACTTGGGAACTTCACATACGATTCTAGATGCACTTTTGGACACTCCTAAGCGTAAACAAACATACATGCATCAAACCACAATTGAGACTTAGCATGGGAGGCATTTAATCTAACGAAAACATATAAACAGGACTCCACACCATTCCACAAGGAAGCATGTTTAGCAAGCACAAGGCATCAATCACAATGTAGTCAAGCATAAGGCATACATGGGCCAACATCATACAAGTTTAGGCACATGCAAATAAACCACATAGGAAACATAGGTCATAATCCAAGAAGCAAGAGCATAACACAACATGAGCTTAACAATTTCAAGCATAACCTCCTAAGGAGTTTGACCCCAACTCCTAACACTCTACACCCCATTGTCTAGACATTATTACAAAAGCAAACCATACTTAAACTTGCTTGAGAACTCCAAAAGCTCCTCCCTCGCCCGCTCGCCTCCCGAACTCTAGCGATCTGCACGTTGGAAACAAAAGAGCATAAGCAATCTAGCCTAGTGAGAGAGGCTCTACAATTCACAACATGCAGTTTTTCCAAAACACGATTTATATGCAAGAAAGCAATGGATGCACAAGGGTCTATCTCAACCACAACATTTGGTTTGCACGAGCACAACCAACATACACTTACGGTGGGACTACACATCACCGTTTCGACTAGTGGATTTCCAATGGGACTACACATCAAAGTACTACCCTACTAGTCACTATCGGTGGGACTACACATCACCGTAGTTTAGACCACCATCACGTGAGGCACGAACTCAACACGACTACAACATTAACAACTTAAAATGCATTCAAATGATCACAACGCATCCACAATCAATATATCACAACACATGAGAGTAGAAAGGCTTACAAACGGGTTTAGGTGACCTCTCAAGGTTCCACCCAAACCCCAAAGGAATCCATATCGAGCACAATGTAAAAACCAATAATTCTACTCACCGTTGTTACCCAAGAGAAGATCGAAGACCAAGCTCAAGACTCCGAAATCCTCAGATTTGTCCCCGAAGCTTCACCAACCAAATTTCTCGTTTCTAAACATTCCAACACAAGCAAATAATCCTCAAATCAGTCCATGTTCTAACATAATCAACCCGGGTTAAATACCAATCTCAAGACATCAATTTTTCCATTGAAAACTAGCTCAAAACTCCAAAATCCGGGCAGCCCTCAAGCACCCCTTAAAACCATTGATTTCAACCTTCAAATTACTCCATAAAGCCTTCAAAACAATGCTTACATATACCCTAACCATTAGCCCTCTCATTTCTACATAGAACACCCCTATATCTCAACCCAAAACCTCCCAAAAACCTCCCTAAAACCCCATTTCGTGAATTAGCATAAAATTCTTTAAAAATCACATATATTGAGTCCCATGGACTACAAACAACCCCCACACAAACAATAAACCAAAATCTTTAGTCAAAGGCCATAAAGGCAACATTTTTATCCAAAGTCCTTAAATTTCCAAATCTCAAAAACATGCATAAAAATGAAAACAAAAGGTGTCAACGTGTAGAGAATAACGTGGGTAAGTCAAAAACGAAATTACCTTTGCAAAACCTTCAAAGATGAGCAAGATATTGAATGGAATAGTATTTAGGAGGGGTGGGGTTTATGATGTCGTTGGAAAGGGAAGAGTAGGGAGAGGGAAGAAGATGACTCAATAGTATTATTTTAGGTTAGTTTAAAATCAAAGGTCTAAAGACCTAAATGCCCTTAATGAATTAAAATAACTACAATGGATGACACCCATGGCTATTTGAGTTTATTTTAGAAATGGTCCAACTAAATTTTGTTGTCTTAAAACCCGAGGCCCAAACCATTGTTTTATTATTTAAAAAAAATTGAATCTGAAACCCGAACCATTATTAAATTATTATTTTCACCCAACCCCCGAACCTGGGTGTTACATGTTCGGGTTCAACATTCAATTTGGAGGCTTTTTGGTCAGAATTTCGCGAAACGGGCTTCAAAATCGGACTCATGATGTCGAAAAACATAAAATTGGACTTTTCGGTCGAAGTCAACGATGACGTCAGCAGTCAAAGTCAATGCTGACATCATCGGTCAAAGTCAACACTGACGTCAGCGGTCAAGTCAACACTGATGTCATGCCGACGTCACTAACTAACCGGGTTGACTCGGTTAACTCAGTCGGGTAAGTCAATGGGTCGATTCGGCCCAATAATTAATTTAGTGCCCATTTTATTTATTACCGGTTCGAACCGATTTTAAAGCTAGGTCGGTCTGAACAGCGGGCTAGGCCGGGTTTGGGTCGGCCAGTTCGATAGCCACCGTCCAGGGCGGCCGGAAAACTCCTCAGACGGCACGTGAAGCGCACGTGTGGCCCTAAACGGCCGGAAAACACTCCAAAACGCCCCATTTCTCCCGATTTCACCACCCACATAACTTTTAACTCGAAAACTAATCAGAAATTCACCCAACTTACCAGACTTACCCTAAAACGGACGAACACGGGAGGTCTCCGGCTAGGCGCGAAACGGCGATGAGCGGCTGCAATTCCGGTAGTGTAACCCCCTTAACCCGGCCTAGACGGTTGACCCGAATTAAGAAAGTCACACGGGGAAAACCAAAGTCAACCCGAAAGTCAACCTTGATTAACGACCCTTTTTTTCTTTTTAAAACTTGTCTAGATGCATATTAAGCCTAATTGTGATCACACAAACATCATACCAAAAGATCACAAACATCAGAGATCGAACAGGGACTCAATCGAACAATTTACAACTTTTGGGACCAAATTGTAAATTCTGATAATTATAAGGACTTAACCCCAAACCGAAGTACCATCTTGAAATTAATCATGTTTCATGCATCTCTGTAAAATTTCAGCTCAAAAGGACTTCCCAAACCCATACAATTGCACAAACAAGTTTCAGGACCAAAACGCAAACATTCCAAAACATATAACTGCCAATGTCAGCCCCCAACGGTCACCCGTTCCGAAACAGGCATAGCCCGTTTCGAAACTCGGGGCCGTTCCGCAACGCGTACCGAAACGGGGGTCTGGCAGTGGCCTTTCCGTTTCGGAACGGCCCCTCCCGTTTCGGACGCCTGGGCACAATTAAGGCACCCGTTCCGAAACGGTAGGTGCTGTTCCGAAACACCCTGCACAGATTGCCTAAAAATGCATACTTAAACATGCAATTGACCAACCAATCATGCTCCAAATGCCACCAAACTTTGCCAACATGCAATTCAACATATATGAGACATACTTGCATCAACAATTCATCAAAACAACATCATAAGCAAAAAGCCCCAAATCTATAGGCATTCTTCCTACACAAGTAAGTCATTCAAGCATAAACTTCCAATTCAAGCATATAAAGGCCAACCACAAAAACCAGCATTCTCAACAACATTCAACATACTTAGGGAGTTCAAAACATCTCCCAAAACATACACATAGGTCCCCCATTGCCAAATTACCAAAAGCTAAAATGTACTTAGAAAACCTTCCATACTTAGAGCTTTGTTTCCACTTGGATGCTTGCCCTCCTTGCTGCCCTCAAGTACTCTATTGCTCTGCATTATTGATTTAAGAAAACAAAGAGAGCGTAAGCAAAAGCTTAGTGAGGAATGCTCAATAAAACCATCCAATAATGCGTTTATAAAACACTTATAAAACATGCTTCAAATCATCATTTACACATGCTCAAAAGCATACTTAAAACAAGCATCTCATGCTTCATTTCATTACATGTCATATTGGCCTCAAGTGATACATTTCATTTCTTTGAAAACAAGTTCATCAACTTTCACCCCCAAGGACTTTTAAACACCTTGGACCCCAAGGACTTTTAAACACCTTGGCCATGGACTTTTAAACACCATGAATTAGATCACCTCAAGGACTTTTAAACACCTTGACCCCAAGGACTTTTAAACACCTTGGCCATGGACTTTTAAACACCATGAATTGAATTACCTCAAGGACTTTTAAACACCTTGAACCCCAAGGACTTTTAAACACCTTGGCCTATGGACTTTTAAACACCATAGAATGGACCACACAAGGACTTTTAAACACCTTTGTGTCCGTAACAAGAATCATCCAAGGACTTTTAACCACCTTGATGTTCTTAAGTAACAAGGCTCACTCAAGGACTTTTAACCACCTTAGTGACCTTAACCTTTTCAAAACATCACTTGCCAATATACATCATTTTCATCAATTAATCCATTGTTTTAAAGCATTAAACCAAGCCATATTCATCATGCATTTAAAGGCATCAAACCACATTTAATCAATGTTCAAAAACAAGGAACTCTTACCTTGAGCTTCCTTTAACATATGGCTTATCAAAACAGCAAATACCATGCTAAATCATGCTTTCAAAACAGTAATCAAAACATGCAATAAACCACATTGCATCACAACAAAATCATGGCCACCACTAGAGAGAATTTCCGAAAACTTACACTCGAGCTTAGAAAAGTTGTTTAGACTTAAACTAAGCTCCCAAGACATTGGTTTCAAAGCCGAAAACCCAATTTCACTCACCGATTCCACTTCGCCTCTTGCCGAAGCACCAATTCAAGCTTCCGGATCAACAACTCTTGAATCCAAAGATGCCTCCCCTGATCAAACACATTAAAGCAGAGATTTAATGCATCATCATGCATCAAAAGCTTCAATGAAAGCACTCAAACTCGCTGCTCTCATTCATACTCCAATTTCGGCCACCAAACACAACCGAAATTGCATCAAAACCACTTCTCAACAAAGCCCAGCCATAAACCAGCAAAACCTAACATCCATTAACACCATTTAACATCTAAAAACAACCTATAAACATCCTTATACCTCCAGCAACATCAGATCCACAAGATCACCACAAAAACATCCAAGAATCACAAGCTAAACTTGGGAAACACAACCTATCCGGGATTGCATTAATCAAAACTCATTTCCTTATCAAATTAACATTCATTAATCATCATTTTAGCACCTTAAAACACTGCTTAAACAGATCCAACGAAATTTCATCAAAAACACACCAAATCTTGCATTTTAAGCCAAGATCCACTAAACAATCTTAAAAGCCATTTATAAAACATCAATTAGGGATTGAGAACTTAGGAATTTCATTAAAGAACTTGAAGTTCAGAGGAGAAGGACGTTCTTACCTCCAAACTTGAGTTTCTCCTCTTTTAGAGCCAAAAAGCTTGATGAATCAAGTAGCAAATACAAAGGTTTTGATGAGAAGATGATTAGGAATCAAATGAGGATTGAAAAGAAGTATTTAGGTGATAAAAATCAGAGGAAAAAGGTCTGGAGAGAATGTGTTTGGTTTGAGAGAAAAGATGAGAGAAAATGAGAATGGAAAATTTAGAAAGTTAGTTAAATGACTAAAAATATCTTTCCCTCCTTTTTACTTTTATTTTAAACCATTATTAAATCATTTAATATTCTAGAAAATCTGGAGAAACTCCCCTTTGGGTAAATAGCTCCCTAAAGATTCAAAGTTTCAATCCTTTTTAAAACAGTCACAAAACTTTCAAAAATTACATTTTGGTCACTAGCCAAAATGTCACCCTTCCGAAACTCATTTTCCAAAATTGATTTCACAGTTCACTTAATTATATTAAAAGATGATTTTAGAACATTTTTCCATATTTTTAATGCAACCCGAACTAGGCTTTCCTAATTTCACCTCTTTAGATTCGAACAGCACTTTGACCAAACCGATCAACGCCCAAAACTTCTAAGCCCAAAACCGGGGCGTTACAACTCTCCCCCCCTTAAGAAATTTCGTCCTCGAAATTTACCTGAAGGAAAGAGATAAGGAAACTGCTTCAGCATGTCTTCCTTCCGCTCCCACGTGGCTTCCTCAACACCGCGATGCTTCCACAGCACCTTCACCAACTCAATGGTCTTGCCATGAAGAACCTTGCTATCCGAATCCAGAACCTTCACCGGTTCCTCATCATAGGTCAAATCCGGATTCAAAACCACTTCCTCCACAGGCATCACATGCGAAGGATCAGATCTATACCTCCGGAGCATAGAGACATGGAACACATCATGAATCTTCTCCAACTCCTGTGGTAACCTCAACCGATACGCAACAGGACCCACACGCTCAACCACCTCATATGGTCCAATGTACCTAGGGCTCAACTTACCCTTTCGGCCAAACCGCATCACCTTCTTCCAAGGCGAAACCTTCAAGAACACACGGTCACCCACCGCATACTCTATCTCCTTACGCTTCAAATCCGCGTAAGACTTCTGCCGATCAGAAGCAGCCTTCAACCGCTCACAAATGAGCTTTACCTTCTCTGTGGTCCCTTTCAACAAAGCCGGCATCGAAACCAACTTTTGACCAGTCTCAGCCCAACAAAGAGGAGTCCTACACTTCCTCCCGTACAAAGCCTCATAAGGTGCCATCTGTATACTTGCCTGATAACTGTTGTTATAAGCAAACTCAACCAAAGGCAGATGCTTCTCCCAAGAACCTTGGAACTCAATCACGCAGCACCTCAACATATCCTCCAAAATCTGGATAACTCGCTCAGACTGACCATCCGACTAAGGATGATAGGATGTACTGAAATGCAACCTTGTACCCAGAGCTTGATGCAAACACTGCCAGAACCGCGGTGTGAACCTCGGATCCCTATCCGACACAATCGACTTAGGCACACCATGCAGCCGCACAATCTCAGCAATGTACAGCTCTACCAGCTTATCCAAAGAAAACGTAGTATGCACAGGCAAGAAATGCGCACACTTCGTCAGGCGATCCACAATCACCCAGACCGAATTCTTCTTCGATGGAGACAAAGGTAATCCAGATACAAAATCCATGGTAACCCTTTCCCACTTCCACTCAGGGACTTTCAACGGTTGCAACAACCCTGAAGGAAACTGATGCTCAGCCTTAACTCGCTGACACACCAAACACTTGCTAACAAACTCCGCAACATCCTTCTTCAAACCCACCCAATAGTACTCATCACGAAGATCACGGTACATCTTAGTACTACCAGGGTGCATAGCAAAAGGACTACTATGACCTTCAGTCAGAATAGCGCGCCTCAACTCAGCATCAGCAGGCACTACTATCCGACTCCCAAAACACAGCACACCATCATCATTGAAACAGAAATCCGAAGGTCTACCCTCCGCGATATCCTGAACATGAGACACCAAGGAATCATCCAACAACTGCTTATCCTTGATCAACTGAACCAAAGAGGGTTTCACTTGCAACTCAGCAACGAGACCACCATCTTGCGATATGCTCAAGCTAGCAAACATAGCCCTCAACTCAACAGCTACCTTCCTACTCAAGGCATCCGCAACAACATTAGCTTTTCCAGGATGATACTTAATCATCAGATCATAATCCTTGAGCAACTCCAACCAACGCCGCTGCCTAAGATTCAACTCCTTCTGAGACATCAGATACCTCAAACTCTTGTGATCTGTGTACACGATACACTTCTCACCATACAGATAATGTCTCCAGATCTTCAGAGCAAAAACCACTGCAGCCAGCTCAATGTCATGCGTAGGGTAATTGAGCTCATGCACCTTCAACTGCCGCGATGCATAAGCCACCACCTTACCCTCCTGCATCAACACACACCCCAAACCAACATAGGATGCATCACTGTAAACCACAAACTCTTTCCCTGATTCAGGCTGAATCAAGATAGGAGCTTGCGTCAAAGCCGCCTTAAGCTTCTCAAAAGCCTGCTGTCTCGCTTCCGTCCACTCATACTTAACATCCTTTTGCAACAGCTTCGTCAAAGGAGCAGCAATCTTGGAAAAACCATCCACAAACCTTCGGTAGTATCCCGCCAAACCAAGGAAACTACGGACCTCATGAACAGACTTAGGAACTTTCCAACTCATCACCGCCTCAATCTTCTGAGGATCAACACGAATCCCCCCAGCTGAGACCACATGTCCAAGAAAAACCACCTCCCTTAACCAGAACTCACACTTACTCAGCTTAGCATAAAGCTGATTCTCCAACAAAGCTTGCAAAACAATCCTCAAATGCTCTTCATGCTCCTCCTCAGTACGCGAGTACACGAGGATATCATCAATGAACACCACAACAAACTTGTCCAGGTATTCATGAAACACACGATTCATCATGTCCATGAAAGCAGCAGGAGCATTTGTCAACCCAAACGGCATCACAAGAAACTCATAATGCCCATACCTTGTCCTGAAAGCTGTCTTAGGCACATCCACATCCTTCACCTTCAACTGATAATACCCTGACCTCAAGTCAATCTTAGAGAACACAGCAGCTCCCCGAAATTGATCAAAAAGATCGTCAATCCTCGGCAAAGGATACCGATTCTTGATAGTCAACTTGTTCAGCTGACGGTAATCAATGCACATTCTCATAGTGCCATCCTTCTTCTTCACAAACAAGACCGGCGCTCCCCAAGGTGACACACTCGGCCGGATGAAACCACGATCAAGCAACTCTTGCAACTGCGTCTTCAGCTCCTTCAGCTCCTTAGGTGCCATTCTATAGGTGGTAATGGACACAGGAGTTGTATTCTCATACAGCTCAATTCCAAACTCCACCTCGCGGTTAGGAGGTAAACCAGGCAACTCCTCAGGAAAAACACCAGGAAACTCCTTCACAACTCTGATATCTTGCACCCTCAACTCTTTAGAGCTAGGATTCATCACAAAAGCTAGATAAGCTTCGCAACCTTGCCTCAGCATCCTACTCGCCTCCAAGGTAGACACCACATTGGCAAGAAACTTCACATTCTCACCAACCACAACAACTTCATAATCATCCGCAAGCTTAAGCGAAACCCGCTTGTTCTCACAATCCACAACAGCACGATGCTCAGCAAGCCAATCCATACCAAGGATCACATCGAAACCATAGAAGGGCAACTCCATAAGATCAACATGGAAAACATGCTCTTGAATGACCAAGGGACACCTTCTATAAAGCTTCCTAGTCACAATAGTCTCACCAAAAGAACTAGTGACTCGAACACCAACATCCAAAAACTCAACAGGCAAACCAAGCAATTCAGCATGCTCACGCAAAATGTATGAATGCGTAGATCCAGAATCAATCAAAGAAAGCAATGACAAGGACTGCAAAGTAAAGGTACCTGCAATCACATCCGCATCATTCCTGCCCTTTCGCTGAGCATACACCCTCGCTTGGCCTCCACCCTCAGGCTGAATAGCCACAACATGGGCCACTCCACGACCACCTTCTTCTCTCCTCTGGAAATTACCACGGTCGCGCCCACGACCTCTCTGCAGTGCAGCAACAACAGGAGCACGCATCTGATCACCAGCCAACCTAGGACAATCTCGCCTTATGTGGTCTACAGAACCACAACTCCAGCACCCGTTACCAGCAGCCGCAACAGGAGCTTGCACCACTCTCTCAGCACGAGGACAGTCACGTTTCATGTGACCACGTGAACCACAGATCCAACAAGCACTCGGATCAGCTCTAGCATCGCCACCCCTAGCAGGTGCACCACCACCTCTCTTGGCTGAGGACTGATACTTCTGATCACGTCCCCTCTTGTTTCGTCCACCTCCGGAACTAAACTCAGCTGATCGCTTCCCAGCACTTGCTCCAGCACCTCTCACAGATAAACCCAAGTTCATCTCAACATCCTTGGCTCGGCCCACCAACACGTCGAAATCATCATACTCGGCGGCCAGCAAATACATTTTCACATCCGTCTCCAAACCATAACGGAACCTCTCGCACCTTGCCCGCTCATCAGGTACCAGCTCCGGTGCATACTGACTGAGTCGCACAAACTGCACCTCATACTCAGCCACACTCATGCTCCCTTGGGTAAGAGACATGAATTCACGCTTCTTCTCATCTAGATATCTTACACCCAGATAT
Source organism: Hibiscus trionum (assembly GCA_030270665.1). Lineage (NCBI taxonomy): Eukaryota > Viridiplantae > Streptophyta > Magnoliopsida > Malvales > Malvaceae > Hibiscus > Hibiscus trionum. The sequence goes on along the minus strand of BSYR01000024.1, from coordinate 12,058,258 downwards.
CTCCGCTTGAACACATTCTGAAAGAATGTCCAAGTCACATCAGCTTCTGCCATCCCAGCAACAGTGGTTGTCCACCACGTATACGCATCCTTCTGCAGCAAGGACACAACACAACCCAGCTTCTGCACATCAGTGCAACTCATCTGGCCCAAGATTCGCTTGGTACTCTCTAGCCAAGCCTCAGAACTCTCAGCAGACATACCCCTGAACTCAGTCCCACCAAGACTGCGCAAACGCTCCAAAGGTAGTCTAACACCAACATCTTCCTGATGCCCCGCTCCACGAGCCCCAGCTACTGCTGCTTGAAAAGCACCAGCAATAGCTTGTACTAACATCGTCATATCAGGCATAGCTTGCCCCTGACCAGCCCCAGGTCCAGCAGCTCCAGCGCCAGCTACAGCTCCAGCTTCCGCAGCCCCAGCACCACCACCACCAGGTGGAGGAGGAGGTAACACCGCACTACCCGTGTTTTCCTCATTCTCGTTCTCATTAGGAGCCGTAGCTCGCACATTACCTCGTAACTCTCTACGTGGTGCCATACTTTTACCATGCAATCACAACACAAATAAAACAAAGTCAGGCCCAGCAAGGTAAGCAGTCCAAGTATTCAAGCTCAATTTCATTTCAAAACAACATCTTTCCTTTAGCTTTGATTTGGCAATGGGTACCCACAACATGCCACATCACAGCACATACTTCAATTGCATCAAAATCACAGGCCATTAAACATGCTTTCACTCAACAAGCATACAAGGCATACACACTTCAATCATGCATACATACATTCCCAATTACTCGAGAACTCAGCTCTGATACCACCAAATGTAACCCCCTTAACCCGGCCTAGACGGTTGACCCGAATTAAGAAAGTCACACGGGGAAAACCAAAGTCAACCCGAAAGTCAACCTTGATTAACGACCCTTTTTTTCTTTTTAAAACTTGTCTAGATGCATATTAAGCCTAATTGTGATCACACAAACATCATACCAAAAGATCACAAACATCAGAGATCGAACAGGGACTCAATCGAACAATTTACAACTTTTGGGACCAAATTGTAAATTCTGATAATTATAAGGACTTAACCCCAAACCGAAGTACCATCTTGAAATTAATCATGTTTCATGCATCTCTGTAAAATTTCAGCTCAAAAGGACTTCCCAAACCCATACAATTGCACAAACAAGTTTCAGGACCAAAACGCAAACATTCCAAAACATATAACTGCCAATGTCAGCCCCCAACGGTCACCCGTTCCGAAACAGGCATAGCCCGTTTCGAAACTCGGGGCCGTTCCGCAACGCGTACCGAAACGGGGGTCTGGCAGTGGCCTTTCCGTTTCGGAACGGCCCCTCCCGTTTCGGACGCCTGGGCACAATTAAGGCACCCGTTCCGAAACGGTAGGTGCTGTTCCGAAACACCCTGCACAGATTGCCTAAAAATGCATACTTAAACATGCAATTGACCAACCAATCATGCTCCAAATGCCACCAAACTTTGCCAACATGCAATTCAACATATATGAGACATACTTGCATCAACAATTCATCAAAACAACATCATAAGCAAAAAGCCCCAAATCTATAGGCATTCTTCCTACACAAGTAAGTCATTCAAGCATAAACTTCCAATTCAAGCATATAAAGGCCAACCACAAAAACCAGCATTCTCAACAACATTCAACATACTTAGGGAGTTCAAAACATCTCCCAAAACATACACATAGGTCCCCCATTGCCAAATTACCAAAAGCTAAAATGTACTTAGAAAACCTTCCATACTTAGAGCTTTGTTTCCACTTGGATGCTTGCCCTCCTTGCTGCCCTCAAGTACTCTATTGCTCTGCATTATTGATTTAAGAAAACAAAGAGAGCGTAAGCAAAAGCTTAGTGAGGAATGCTCAATAAAACCATCCAATAATGCGTTTATAAAACACTTATAAAACATGCTTCAAATCATCATTTACACATGCTCAAAAGCATACTTAAAACAAGCATCTCATGCTTCATTTCATTACATGTCATATTGGCCTCAAGTGATACATTTCATTTCTTTGAAAACAAGTTCATCAACTTTCACCCCCAAGGACTTTTAAACACCTTGGACCCCAAGGACTTTTAAACACCTTGGCCATGGACTTTTAAACACCATGAATTAGATCACCTCAAGGACTTTTAAACACCTTGACCCCAAGGACTTTTAAACACCTTGGCCATGGACTTTTAAACACCATGAATTGAATTACCTCAAGGACTTTTAAACACATTGAACCCCAAGGACTTTTAAACACCTTGGCCTATGGACTTTTAAACACCATAGAATGGACCACACAAGGACTTTTAAACACCTTTGTGTCCGTAACAAGAATCATCCAAGGACTTTTAACCACCTTGATGTTCTTAAGTAACAAGGCTCACTCAAGGACTTTTAACCACCTTAGTGACCTTAACCTTTTCAAAACATCACTTGCCAATATACATCATTTTCATCAATTAATCCACTGTTTTAAAGCATTAAACCAAGCCATATTCATCATGCATTTAAAGGCATCAAACCACATTTAATCAATGTTCAAAAACAAGGAACTCTTACCTTGAGCTTCCTTTAACATATGGCTTATCAAAACAGCAAATACCATGCTAAATCATGCTTTCAAAACAGTAATCAAAACATGCAATAAACCACATTGCATCACAACAAAATCATGGCCACCACTAGAGAGAATTTCCGAAAACTTACACTCGAGCTTAGAAAAGTTGTTTAGACTTAAACTAAGCTCCCAAGACATTGGTTTCAAAGCCGAAAACCCAATTTCACTCACCGATTCCACTTCGCCTCTTGCCGAAGCACCAATTCAAGCTTCCGGATCAACAACTCTTGAATCCAAAGATGCCTCCCCTGATCAAACACATTAAAGCAGAGATTTAATGCATCATCATGCATCAAAAGCTTCAATGAAAGCACTCAAACTCGCTGCTCTCATTCATACTCCAATTTCGGCCACCAAACACAACCGAAATTGCATCAAAACCACTTCTCAACAAAGCCCAGCCATAAACCAGCAAAACCTAACATCCATTAACACCATTTAACATCTAAAAACAACCTATAAACATCCTTATACCTCCAGCAACATCAGATCCACAAGATCACCACAAAAACATCCAAGAATCACAAGCTAAACTTGGGAAACACAACCTATCCGGGATTGCATTAATCAAAACTCATTTCCTTATCAAATTAACATTCATTAATCATCATTTTAGCACCTTAAAACACTGCTTAAACAGATCCAACGAAATTTCATCAAAAACACACCAAATCTTGCATTTTAAGCCAAGATCCACTAAACAATCTTAAAAGCCATTTATAAAACATCAATTAGGGATTGAGAACTTAGGAATTTCATTAAAGAACTTGAAGTTCAGAGGAGAAGGACGTTCTTACCTCCAAACTTGAGTTTCTCCTCTTTTAGAGCCAAAAAGCTTGATGAATCAAGTAGCAAATACAAAGGTTTTGATGAGAAGATGATTAGGAATCAAATGAGGATTGAAAAGAAGTATTTAGGTGATAAAAATCAGAGGAAAAAGGTCTGGAGAGAATGTGTTTGGTTTGAGAGAAAATGAGAATGGAAAATTTAGAAAGTTAGTTAAATGACTAAAAATATCTTTCCCTCCTTTTTACTTTTATTTTAAACCATTATTAAATCATTTAATATTCTAGAAAATCTGGAGAAACTCCCCTTTGGGTAAATAGCTCCCTAAAGATTCAAAGTTTCAATCCTTTTTAAAACAGTCACAAAACTTTCAAAAATTACATTTTGGTCACTAGCCAAAATGTCACCCTTCCGAAACTCATTTTCCAAAATTGATTTCACAGTTCACTTAATTATATTAAAAGATGATTTTAGAACATTTTTCCATATTTTTAATGCAACCCGAACTAGGCTTTCCTAATTTCACCTCTTTAGATTCGAACAGCACTTTGACCAAACCGATCAACGCCCAAAACTTCTAAGCCCAAAACCGGGGCGTTACAACTCTCCCCCCCTTAAGAAATTTCGTCCTCGAAATTTACCTGAAGGAAAGAGATAAGGAAACTGCTTCAGCATGTCTTCCTTCCGCTCCCACGTGGCTTCCTCAACACCGCGATGCTTCCACAGCACCTTCACCAACTCAATGGTCTTGCCATGAAGAACCTTGCTATCCGAATCCAGAACCTTCACCGGTTCCTCATCATAGGTCAAATCCGGATTCAAAACCACTTCCTCCACAGGCATCACATGCGAAGGATCAGATCTATACCTCCGGAGCATAGAGACATGGAACACATCATGAATCTTCTCCAACTCCTGTGGTAACCTCAACCGATACGCAACAGGACCCACACGCTCAACCACCTCATATGGTCCAATGTACCTAGGGCTCAACTTACCCTTTCGGCCAAACCGCATCACCTTCTTCCAAGGCGAAACCTTCAAGAACACACGGTCACCCACCGCATACTCTATCTCCTTACGCTTCAAATCCGCGTAAGACTTCTGCCGATCAGAAGCAGCCTTCAACCGCTCACAAATGAGCTTTACCTTCTCTGTGGTCCCTTTCAACAAAGCCGGCATCGAAACCAACTTTTGACCAGTCTCAGCCCAACAAAGAGGAGTCCTACACTTCCTCCCGTAAAAAGCCTCATAAGGTGCCATCTGTATACTTGCCTGATAACTGTTGTTATAAGCAAACTCAACCAAAGGCAGATGCTTCTCCCAAGAACCTTGGAACTCAATCACGCAGCACCTCAACATATCCTCCAAAATCTGGATAACTCGCTCAGACTGACCATCCGACTAAGGATGATAGGATGTACTGAAATGCAACCTTGTACCCAGAGCTTGATGCAAACACTGCCAGAACCGCGGTGTGAACCTCGGATCCCTATCCGACACAATCGACTTAGGCACACCATGCAGCCGCACAATCTCAGCAATGTACAGCTCTACCAGCTTATCCAAAGAAAATGTAGTATGCACAGGCAAGAAATGTGCACACTTCGTCAGGCGATCCACAATCACCCAGACCGAATTCTTCTTCGATGGAGACAAAGGTAATCCAGATACAAAATCCATGGTAACCCTTTCCCACTTCCACTCAGGGACTTTCAACGGTTGCAACAACCCTGAAGGAAACTGATGCTCAGCCTTAACTCGCTGACACACCAAACACTTGCTAACAAACTCCGCAACATCCTTCTTCAAACCCACCCAATAGTACTCATCACGAAGATCACGGTACATCTTAGTACTACCAGGGTGCATAGCAAAAGGACTACTATGACCTTCAGTCAGAATAGCGCGCCTCAACTCAGCATCAGCAGGCACTACTATCCGACTCCCAAAACACAGCACACCATCATCATTGAAACAGAAATCTGAAGGTCTACCCTCCGCGATATCCTGAACATGAGACACCAAGGAATCATCCAACAACTGCTTATCCTTGATCAACTGAACCAAAGAGGGTTTCACTTGCAACTCAGCAACGAGACCACCATCTTGCGATATGCTCAAGCTAGCAAACATAGCCCTCAACTCAACAGCTACCTTCCTACTCAAGGCATCCGCAACAACATTAGCTTTTCCAGGATGATACTTAATCATCAGATCATAATCCTTGAGCAACTCCAACCAACGCCGCTGCCTAAGATTCAACTCCTTCTGAGACATCAGATACCTCAAACTCTTGTGATCTGTGTACACGATACACTTCTCACCATACAGATAATGTCTCCAGATCTTCAGAGCAAAAACCACTGCAGCCAGCTCAATGTCATGCGTAGGGTAATTGCGCTCATGCACCTTCAACTGCCGCGATGCATAAGCCACCACCTTACCCTCCTGCATCAACACACACCCCAAACCAACATAGGATGCATCACTGTAAACCACAAACTCTTTCCCTGATTCAGGCTGAATCAAGATAGGAGCTTGCGTCAAAGCCGCCTTAAGCTTCTCAAAAGCCTGCTGTCTCGCTTCCGTCCACTCATACTTAACATCCTTTTGCAACAGCTTCGTCAAAGGAGCAGCAATCTTGGAAAAACCATCCACAAACCTTCGGTAGTATCCCGCCAAACCAAGGAAACTACGGACCTCATGAACAGACTTAGGAACTTTCCAACTCATCACCGCCTCAATCTTCTGAGGATCAACACGAATCCCCCCAGCTGAGACCACATGTCCAAGAAAAACCACCTCCCTTAACCAGAACTCACACTTACTCAGCTTAGCATAAAGCTGATTCTCCAACAAAGCTTGCAAAACAATCCTCAAATGCTCTTCATGCTCCTCCTCAGTACGCGAGTACACGAGGATATCATCAATGAACACCACAACAAACTTGTCCAGGTATTCATGAAACACACGATTCATCATGTCCATGAAAGCAGTAGGAGCATTTGTCAACCCAAACGGCATCACAAGAAACTCATAATGCCCATACCTTGTCCTGAAAGCTGTCTTAGGCACATCCACATCCTTCACCTTCAACTGATAATACCCTGACCTCAAGTCAATCTTAGAGAACACAGCAGCTCCCCGAAATTGATCAAAAAGATCGTCAATCCTCGGCAAAGGATACCGATTCTTGATAGTCAACTTGTTCAGCTGACGGTAATCAATGCACATTCTCATAGTGCCATCCTTCTTCTTCACAAACAAGACCGGCGCTCCCCAAGGTGACACACTCGGCCGGATGAAACCACGATCAAGCAACTCTTGCAACTGCGTCTTCAGCTCCTTCAGCTCCTTAGGTGCCATTCTATAGGTGGTAATGGACACAGGAGTTGTATTCTCATACAGCTCAATTCCAAACTCCACCTCGCGGTTAGGAGGTAAACCAGGCAACTCCTCAGGAAAAACACCAGGAAACTCCTTCACAACTCTGATATCTTGCACCCTCAACTCTTTAGAGCTAGGATTCATCACAAAAGCTAGATAAGCTTCGCAACCTTGCCTCAGCATCCTACTCGCCTCCAAGGTAGACACCACATTGGCAAGAAACTTCACATTCTCACCAACCACAACAACTTCATAATCATCCGCAAGCTTAAGCGAAACCCGCTTGTTCTCACAATCCACAACAGCACGATGCTCAGCAAGCCAATCCATACCAAGGATCACATCGAAACCATAGAAGGGCAACTCCATAAGATCAACATGGAAAACATGCTCTTGAACGACCAAGGGACACCTTCTATAAAGCTTCCTAGTCACAATAGTCTCACCAAAAGAACTAGTGACTCGAACACCAACATCCAAAAACTCAACAGGCAAACCAAGCAATTCAGCATGCTCACGCAAAATGTATGAATGCGTAGATCCAGAATCAATCAAAGAAAGCAATGACAAGGACTGCAAAGTAAAGGTACCTGCAATCACATCCGCATCATTCCTGCCCTTTCGCTGAGCATACACCCTCGCTTGGCCTCCACCCTCAGGCTGAATAGCCACAACATGGGCCACTCCACGACCACCTTCTTCTCTCCTCTGGAAATTACCACGGTCGCGCCCACGACCTCTCTGCAGTGCAGCAACAACAGGAGCACGCATCTGATCACCAGCCAACCTAGGACAATCTCGCCTTATGTGGTCTACAGAACCACAACTCCAGCACCCGTTACCAGCAGCCGCAACAGGAGCTTGCACCACTCTCTCAGCACGAGGACAGTCACGTTTCATGTGACCACGTGAACCACAGATCCAACAAGCACTCGGATCAGCTCTAGCATCGCCACCCCTAGCAGGTGCACCACCACCTCTCTTGGCTGAGGACTGATACTTCTGATCACGTCCCCTCTTGTTTCGTCCACCTCCGGAACTAAACTCAGCTGATCGCTTCCCAGCACTTGCTCCAGCACCTCTCACAGATAAACCCAAGTTCATCTCAACATCCTTGGCTCGGCCCACCAACACGTCGAAATCATCATACTCGGCGGCCAGCAAATACATTTTCACATCCGTCTCCAAACCATAACGGAACCTCTCGCACCTTGCCCGCTCATCAGGTACCAGCTCCGGTGCATACTGACTGAGTCGCACAAACTGCACCTCATACTCAGCCACACTCATGCTCCCTTGGGTAAGAGACATGAATTCACGCTTCTTCTCATCTAGATATCTTACACCCAGATATCTCCGCTTGAACACATTCTGAAAGAATGTCCAAGTCACATCAGCTTCTGCCATCCCAGCAACAGTGGTTGTCCACCACGTATACGCATCCTTCTGCAGCAAGGACACAACACAACCCAGCTTCTGCACATCAGTGCAACTCATCTGGCCCAAGATTCGCTTGGTACTCTCTAGCCAAGCCTCAGAACTCTCAGCAGACATACCCCTGAACTCAGTCCCACCAAGACTGCGCAAACGCTCCAAAGGTAGTCTAACACCAACATCTTCCTGATGCCCCGCTCCACGAGCCCCAGCTACTGCTGCTTGAAAAGCACCAGCAATAGCTTGTACTAACATCGTCATATCAGGCATAGCTTGCCCCTGACCAGCCCCAGGTCCAGCAGCTCCAGCGCCAGCTACAGCTCCAGCTTCCGCAGCCCCAGCACCACCACCACCAGGTGGAGGAGGAGGTAATACCGCACTACCCGTGTTTTCCTCATTCTCGTTCTCATTAGGAGCCGTAGCTCGCACATTACCTCGTAACTCTCTACGTGGTGCCATACTTTTACCATGCAATCACAACACAAATAAACACTGCCTATCCGGGATTGCATTAATCAAAACTCATTTCCTTATCAAATTAACATTCATTAATCATCATTTTAGCACCTTAAAACACTGCTTAAACAGATCCAACGAAATTTCATCAAAAACACACCAAATCTTGCATTTTAAGCCAAGATCCACTAAACAATCTTAAAAGCCATTTATAAAACATCAATTAGGGATTGAGAACTTAGGAATTTCATTAAAGAACTTGAAGTTCAGAGGAGAAGGACGTTCTTACCTCCAAACTTGAGTTTCTCCTCTTTTAGAGCCAAAAAGCTTGATGAATCAAGTAGCAAATACAAAGGTTTTGATGAGAAGATGATTAGGAATCAAATGAGGATTGAAAAGAAGTATTTAGGTGATAAAAATCAGAGGAAAAAGTTCTGAAGAGAATGTGTTTGGTTTGAGAGAAAAGATGAGAGAAAATGAGAATGGAAAATTTAGAAAGTTAGTTAAATGACTAAAAATATCTTTCCCTCCTTTTTACTTTTATTTTAAACCATTATTAAATCATTTAATATTCTAGAAAATCTGGAGAAACTCCCCTTTGGGTAAATAGCTCCCTAAAGATTCAAAGTTTCAATCCTTTTTAAAACAGTCACAAAACTTTCAAAAATTACATTTTGGTCACTAGCCAAAATGTCACCCTTCCGAAACTCATTTTCCAAAATTGATTTCACAGTTCACTTAATTATATTAAAAGATGATTTTAGAACATTTTTCCATATTTTTAATGCAACCCGAACTAGGCTTTCCTAATTTCACCTCTTTAGATTCGAACAGCACTTTGACCAAACCGGTCAACGCCCAAAACTTCTAAGCCCAAAACCGGGGCGTTACAGGTAGGGTTTTGTTCGCCTTGCGATGGGGAGTTCAACGACGATGGTAGCGCGACGAATGGACGTCAAACAGCGCTGGAAAACTCGAAAGAAAAGTTGATCGGTTTAGCCCTAGGTTCGCCGAATCTTCCTTCCCCGATTACCGGTGAAAGGAACGGTGATTGAGCGCGTGGGTTGAGGGGTTTTGCTCGGGGTTCGACGGTGTACGTTTTGACGCCGGTGGTGAGCGTCACGGCACGACGGTGTGGGCTGATCCACGGTGACAGTCGATGGTTTCGAATGAGAAAGAAGAGAGGGGTGGGTTTTTGGGATTTCCGAAAATAAAGGGCTGATTTAAAAATAAAAGGATAATTAAGGGTTAGGTAGGATATTTTATTTTTTTATTAGTTTAATTTTTTTTTTACTCTTTTAAAGAACAATTAAATATGTTTGGGTGTAAAATACATCTAAGAACTTGCCTAGCTCAATTGGTTAAGTTATTGACTAAGCATTTAAGTGGTTAGGGGTTTAACTCCCCTAAACCACACTTCTCATTCCCTTTTTTTATAGGCACTTAACCACTAAATCAATATGATATTACATAAAATTTTACCAAAAATATTATATATCTCAAACTACTTGAGATTAATTCAAATTATTTTATTAAATAAATATTACTATAAGTGATACTAATATATAAAAATACAAAATATATTATTTTTACATTTTTATATATTATTAATAATATAAATATAATATTTAAAAACCTAAAATATTCATAAAATAATATATTTGTATTATTAATAATATATAAAACTCCTAACCCTAAATTGTTAACCTACAACCCCAACCCTCAAACTTAACTCTAAAATATATTATTTACATATATATATATATATATTAATAAAAATATATTATTTTATGGTTTTTCATATATTATTTATAATATAAATATATTTTTTTAAATTATTTATTAAAATAATATATTTATATGATAAATAATATATAAAAATATAAACCCCAAACCCTAAACATCAAACTAGAAGGTTTATGGTTTGAAGTTTGGGCTTTGTAGTTTAAGGCTTAAGATTTAGGTTTCATAGTTTTTATATATTATTTATAATATAAATATATTATTTTTATGAATATTTTGAAGTTTTTTAAAATAATATATTTATATTATGAATATTATATAAAAAATAAAAACGGTACACTTTTATTTATATATATTGATATATACAAATGAATATTTGTGGTAAAATAGCATGTAATTTCAAGTTGGTTTAGTGGTTAAGGTTTATCTTTTTTATTTGGAGGTCTTGAGTTCAAACCCCTCAAAGCACATGGTTTTAATATTTTTCCTCTAGCAAAACGACATCGTTTTGGGCTAAATTAGGCTTTAAAACGACGTCGTTTTGACTTAATGGGGTGTTAAGAGTTAACGGCAGAGTGATATTTTTGAGTTACAAACTAAAGTTCAGTGGCATTTTCGAGTCAACGACCATAGTTGAGTGGTATGTGGTGTAGTTTACCCTACATTAAATAAAAGTTTTTTAATAGAGTCTTTTAAGGTTTTGTAATACATTGGATAATAGGGTTTTTTCAATGAAATATTGTATTTAATTCAAGCTCTTAAATGACCCTTAACTTAGATAAAGCCTTAATATATTATTTTTCACGTGTTGTGTAGTAATTTTGTAGATCATAAATAATCTTTTAGTATTATTTTCTTCAAAATTCCAGGAAAATGATTGTTTCTTGTAAGTTAGATGAAATATATTTTTTGACCAAGAAGTTAGATGGAATAAATAAGTGACAAAAAGGTATTATTATTATTATAAATTAATTGTGAAAGTTAAATCAAGAATAAGATATTAACAATTTAACATTGTAGAGATATCGAAAACCAAAATTAGGTTGTGAATTTGAACATAAAATAGTAATTTGGAGGATGCAAGGGGGAGTGGGGGACTACCAATCTATCTTGATGTTAAAATGACACGGGTAAGTGATTGGATCATGCATAGAGGTGTAAATGAATCGAATTTAAACAAATAATGTTATGTTTGTGTTCATTTGTTTATTTTTGAAGCATGTGAATTTTTAATATCCTGTTTGTATTTATTTATTTTAATTTTAAGTTGTTGTGTTCGGTTTGTTTAGTGTTCGCGAATATGTTTAGCGTTCAAGAACATGTTCGTCAATATATTTGTTTAACATTTGCAAATTGCAAGCATGTTCATTTATATGTTTGTCATTAGCAGAAGCTTTAAGGGACTAGGGGGTCATGGTCCCCAAAATTTTGGGAAATTAGAATTTAACCCTTAAAAATTTTAAAAATTTTATTTTGATCCCTCAAGATTTTAAAAAAATTCATATTAAGCTTCAAAATTTAAAATATTTCTAATTAAATACCCACTCATAATTTTTAAAAGTTCTTATTAAATTTCTCAAAATCATTGAAAAAATTTATTTAAACCCTATTTTTTTTAAATATATAGTTTAAGCCTCCATTTTTATATATAAAAAAAGTTTTCTCAAACTCTTACCCCAAGTTCTGCCACTGATGTTTGTTAACATGCTCATTTAGCGTTATGGACATGCTTGTTGAAGAAAAATATTGAAATCACACCACTAGTACTTAAGCTCACCAGACGCTAATAAACAAGTCGATAAACGAGTATGTTCGTTAACATAAAAAAATGGAACATACCTCTGTTATTGTTCATTTATTAAATAAATATAAAAATTTAATTCATACTCATTTGTTTAACTTAATAAATGAACATAAATGAACGGTTTATGAACATCTTATTAAACAGTTAAACAATTTGCTCATTGACATTTGACACCCCTAAGCATCTTGTGCGCTCCTTTGTTCATTTACACATCATGTGTGCTCCTTTTTTTCACTTACGCGGCATCATGTGTGCTACTTGGTTTGCCTCTTTCGAGATGTACGGAAAACGCACTTCCCAAAGTCTACTACACATTTCTTTTGATGCAATAAAATTATATATTTTCTATATAAAAAATTAAATTATATATTTATTTATTAAAAACCGAGGTTAAGTTAGAGAAATGTTACAAAAAAGATTAGGGAAATAGGGTTATGAGAAATCAACCATTAAAAAATACACATTTTCAATAAAATGTGATAAAAAAATTCTACGTAGACATCAGTAATAATATTTATAAACAGCCATTTGTTAAAATATCAATTGCATAGGAATTCATTTTAAAAGAACAATATTTAATTTACTTCTACACTAATTTTATTTATACATGCATTTGTATCTGTGGGTTTTTACTTATTTAAGAAATATGATGGAAAGATCCCAGTGAGATATTTGATTGATTAAAGGTATATTAATAAATTGCTGAAAAAAGCCTTAAAACGACATTATTAAAAGGGTGTGCCACGACTCACGAGTCCCTACTATAGACCATAAAATGGACATGAATTATACTAAAAAAATTGAAACATGTCAAAGCGTCATTTACCATTCTTAAATAGTATCAAGAGTTCAAACAAATCACTGCTTTTCAATTTATCAGATCAGTCAATTCGTTTTTTTATATTCAACCAGGTACCCGCCAACACATCTCAGTTCTCCACAACCAGGTAGCAGTTGATTCTCAGGTGGTGACCGCGACCTACCATCGGCAAACTAAATCGTGCAGATACCAAATCCGATCAGAATGAAATCAATGCAGGATAGAATGGCTATTCTGGCCACCAAAGACGACATTAACGCAACAAAATTTCCAGAATTTAACAATAACATCGGATCCGAGCACCTAACAAATGAAAAATAAACTGAAAGCTTCAAAGTCTGGAAATGAAGAATATTGTGTACCACTTGGCTTCGCTCAATCCATCCTTCCCTTCAAGATTCTTTCCTTCACTTCTGTAGGTGTGCTGCAAGTTTATATATCGAATACATTACAATGGCAATTAAGTCTATAGAACTGAGTATTTAATCGTAAGAAAGTTGGCGGTGATGCTTACACAACATAGACATGCCCTCCCCAACCACTAAGACAATCACGATCTACTGATGAAAGGAGAGCTTGTGACACCGTTTCAAACAATTCCTCAGGTTCCTGAATAAAAAATATTGAGTCGATAAAGCATGAACCGTATCTATAGCTGGAATGGATAATTTACTAGCCAACAACCATTTTTAACTATGACCGAGTAAACTGTAACCCTCATCTATACTTGAAAAAAGGGAACCATGTCTAAGCTTTTAGGTTTAAAGTATATAAGGAACCAGTTTTATGCTCCTTAAAAGGATTCATCACTACAATGAAAGTGTTTCAATTTGAGCATAGGAAAATAAATGAAAAGACAAACCATGTCCTCCTTGAACATTGACTCGCAAGCACCGTAAAGAGACTCTGAGGCAGTGCCAGCTACAACAAAATCTTTCGCGAGCTCCCTGCAATCAGAAGAAAGCAAAAATGACAACCAAAATAGCGGCAGCATTCGGTTCAAGAGGATTCAAGTACAACAACAACAAAAAAAGAATATGAAGAAATCATTCAACCCGTTGAAATGGTATTGTGGGGCAATAATCCAACTCATTGGCACCAAATATAGATAAACACAATATGAGAGTTAAATTACATGATAAGGCTCAAACGGCTACACTGACAAACATGTAATAGTGAAATCTCTGGGAGAGAGAAAACAAGAGACATGACTTGCCAAATTGTCTTATCATCCAAAATCCTTAAGATTTTGAAAAAACATACAACAGACCATCCTTTAAAATCTTAATGGCATCAGAAGGAAATTGCAAAAACTTATATAAATGCTACCCGCACCGTAAACTCAAGTCACTACTAAATAACTTGGATATTTCTTCAGCTAGTTAAGTTAATGCAATTTCAGTAATGGTAGCCGCACTGGTCCTCCAATTTGGAAATTGGAAGTTACCAAATTATCAGTCAGAAAAGAGAAGGTAACAACTATCTACATGCATTATGGTGATTTGTTATCAAAACTTGATAGCTATTCCATTTTAAAGAGCAACCAACCATCAAACTTTTTAAAATTTTCTTTTTAATGCAATCAATATGGATATACCCATTGTGTTTCCTTGAAAACCAAAGAAACATGCATAATATTTTCAAGGTCTAAGATTTATTTCTTCTAAAACCACTATGTATTAACATCAACACACGAAAAAAAAATTACAAAAGGAAATTAATTATATCGAGTTGGCGGGTAGGGGATGGTTTCTTCCATTTCATCATTAGTGAAGGGAGTAGGAAAGTATCAAGTGCATACAAGTATTGCCCTTATTTTGTTAACATCAAAAATCATCCTGGTAATAAGTTTCAACAATGGGAGTCTTATATTAATCAGTGTCTAAACTACTGGTTTTGAACAATAGAAAGGTTATTTTACTAAGAAGTGTCCAAATTACTAAAGTGTTCAAAATACTGGTTTTGGATATTAGTGGGTTCTTTTACAAAATAATGTTCAAATTTATGGTTTTCTCTTTTAGATGTCACAGATCAGCAGGCAACTTGTCACCATGGAATAAAAGCTCTTCTTTCTTCAACTTTAGATTCCATAAAGGAGATTTGAATAGCAGCAGAATTCTCTACCAAGGGAAAGTTATGTGCATTTCTTTTACAAGAAAGAGCCTCGTGGTTTCTTAAATACTACAAGGAAAACAAATATGAATATTCCAAGCAAATAAGTCGACTTGTTGCAAAAATTACAAGAGAATGAAATCAACTTACTTGGCTCCAATGGAATCCATGGTGCAAATGAAAGGCTTGTCTTCATCTCCCAATCCTGCAATTACTGGTTGGCAAAAGTATGGACCAAACCTATGGGAAAAATGTCATAAAACCTATCTCTTACACACATAAAAAGTGAACCCTTTCAAATGTAATTCCCACTTCAAATCTAACCGTGTGAACAATTCCTCCCAAGCTTGACATGTCATGCAGGAAGGGCTTGAATTTATTAGGAAAATATGAGTCCATCTTTTAGATTTCAAGGTTAAACATAATATTGTGAAAAGATAAAGCAAATAATTTTGTTGATGCTTGGTTTCTTATCACAAGATAAGTGGGTGATTTCCCTTCAAGACTATATGTATGGTTTTTTACTTGAGCTGTACATAAAATTTTCCTCTCCCAAGTTACCATTGTTGCTCCAACTTTTTAATTTCTTTGAAGTAATCTCGTTTAGCACTTGTGTCCGGCTCATATTTGGATATAAATATGGGGATATGACCCTCCAAATAATTGGAAAAAACTAAACATACTTCGTGTCGTACAAAATATAAATGCAACACTTAAACCAGTTCTAGTAACACAATTCAAAAGTACTATAGATAAAAACAAGATATAATTTTACCATTTCTCAGCTACTACTATCTTATCCACCCATTATCCTTAAGAAAACAATTTTCTCCTAGTAAATTTTCTAATTAATCCGAATGTTCGAACCAATCAAGAGTTAAGATTTGGCAGTACAAAACACACCTATAGCTGCCCATTTCTTTCACTATTTGAACTAAACCAAGGATAAGTAAGTGGGGATTTCAAACAAACCTTTTCTCGTAAAGAATAGCAGAAACGAGGTTAGCAAAAGTCTCAGGTTTCATGTCCCTCTCTTCTCTTAGCTGATACAACTTGTGCCGAAAGACAAGCCTTTGATACCTTCAATTTAAAAAAAAAAGGGAACATATTAGTATAAAAGATAACTTATTTATTAAGTGAAAAATGGAATCATAAAGGGCAAAACGTAACGGGGGGAAGACTACAGGGTTTGAGCATCGGTGGCAAGGCCAGAGAGACCGAAAAAGAGGCGGTCGTGGATCTTAGAAATCCTTTGGAAATCAGTGGCGATGGTTTGAAGCTGAACTCCGAGTCTCCGATCGCTAGCGATGGCGAAGCAGTTCTTGCCTACCATGGCTACAAGGGCGCTCCCATTGTACTCAAAGATCTGCATCAACATCGAAATTATATGTAATTGAGCTTCGAACAATTAGGGTTAAAAAATGGATTTAGAAAAGAAAAATCACGTACCGACATTGAGGATTCTAGGGTTCTAGATATTGAAACTAAATTCCACGATAAACTGTATTGATTCTAACAAATTGAGATTACATGACGAAGAAGAACTGAAGGAGACTGTAATATCTAATATGGCCTGAAAGCTGGAAGTCACTCCGGTTCTTCTCAAGCTCCAAGCTTTGACCCAACATGTGCGGGCCGGGCTTTGGTCAATCGATGCTCTTGTTTGGTAACTCTAGTTGATTATATTAATTGATTAGATTAATAGATTGTATTAATTGGTTGTATAAAAAAATATTTTAGTAAAATCAATTGATAATTAATAGTTATTTGTTTATTTGAGCAAGTAAAATAATGTATAAGTATATAATTATATTTAATATTTGTTTGAATTTGGAGAGTAATGTGTATGCATACGAGGGTCTCGATCAGTGAAACGTGTTGTTTGGCGCTATTATTTGGTACATATGGAAGTAAAGAAATGCCTGGATTTTTTCAGGTGAGGCTGTCCAACCGAAGGAGATTATTGCGCAAGCTAAAGGTATGGCACGGTCATGGGATTTGGCTCGTCGAGGGGTGCAGCGCGGGAAGCCGATTGCTGGGGTTGTTGCGCTTAGAGTGTTGGTTGTTTGGTCTTACCTGCCGTTGGGTTGGGTAAAGCTCAATTCCGATGGGGCTCATCGTTCAGTGTCGGGCGAATCGGCCTGTGGAGGAGTTCTTCGATCATCGATGGGTGAGTGGATTCTAAATTTTTCTAAATTTGTGGGTATTTGCTCGGTTCTTAAAGCGAAATTGTGGGGAGTATTGGAGGGGCTGCAACGAGCATGGTCTTTAGGTTTGCGAAAAGTGTGGATTGAAGTTGATAATGTCGATGTGGTTAGGATTTTGAAGGACAATGATAAACGACACTGGTATTGGTCGATTGTGCATCATATTGGGCAATTATTACGCTTGGATTGTGAGATTCGCTTGACTCATATTGGTAGGGAGGCGAACTTGGTAGCTGATGCTTTGGCAAAATATGGCTTAGGCCTCGATGGTGGTGAGATATGGTTTGCGGCACCGCCGGTTATTACATGTCAAACGTTTCAATTGGATTGTTCTCATTTATCTTTTTTAATTTTAATGCTTTTTCTTGTTATTTAAGTTGTTAGGTGTACTCTTTTTCTCCATTTAAGCTTAGGGAGGGTTTTATTGAAGCACCTAGTTAACTCCATCTTTTTATCAAAAAAAATTTGATATCTATTAATATTGTTATATTATTTAAAATATTTTATCTCAATTCGTTATTATAATCTATTGTTTATTAAAAGTAATTAATAGATATAACAAGTAATCATGCTCTAATTTTAGCTTAAAAATATGCTCACCAAAATATATGTATATATAGACGAGTTAAAATCCACTTGTATTATACAATTTGAAAGTTTTATATTGTCAAATGAATAAAATTATATGATTGAAATTAAAAAAAATTAATTTAAAATAAAATATAATTTTTTGACCAAGTAAAAAATATACAACTTAAAAAAGTGTTATCTTGTGTCCTCGTATATATGTATATAACAAGCTACGCAGCCAAGTATGAGACAAATTTTCATTATATATATATATAGATTAATATCATATACACTGGCGGTGGAAACTGAAAGTTTCCACAAGCACCTTAGTTTTAGGGTATAAGGAGTTAGTTTAGGGTATATGGTTTAGGGGTTTAGGTGTAAGGGTTTAGAATTTAGGGATAGTTATTTCAATTTAAAGTTTAGGGTTATAATTTAGGGTTTATAGGTTAGAGTTTAGTTTTAGGGTAATATGGTGAGGATTTAGGTTTTAACCTATAAACCCTAAATTATAACCATAAACCTTAAATTGAAACAACTATCCCTAAATTCTAACCCCCTACACTTAAACCCCTAAATCTTATACCCTAAACTAACTCCCTATACCCTAAAACTAAGACGCTTGTGGAAACTTTCAGTTTCCACCGCCAGTGTATAGAATATTTATCCTATATATATATACCCTAAACTAACTCCCTATACCCTAAAACTAAGACGCTTGTGGAAACTTTCAGTTTCCACCGCCAGTGTATAGAATATTTATCCTATATATATAAATATGTATATCTTTCAGGGTTTTGTGTGTAAGAAGTATTAGATTCTTATTATTAATGTTTATTTTATTTTTTGATAAAATCTATTAGAATGTAATTAATTATATTCTTAAAAATTAAATATCGTTAATTCATAGTGTTTAATGTAATTAAATCTAACACCTTAACCCTAAAAATCATACATTTCTAAACTATAAACTTTAAACCCTAAAGCCCAACATTAAAACATAAGCCATAAACCCTAAACCATTCCATAAACCATAAACCATAAAAGCCTACAACATAAACCCTAAACAGTAATCCTTAAACCATAAAATACTACAACAATAAAACCCTAAAAACAGTAAGCTATAAAAACCACAAACCCTAAAAATAAACCATAAACGCTAAATACCTAAACAATTTTACATAATTATTAATTACACTAAACAACATTGTTTAATTTTTTAGGAATGTAATTAATTACATCTTAATAAATTTCATTGAAAATTAAAATAAATAATTAATGATAAGAATGTAGTAGTTCTTATTCACAGCCCTAAGGGCTATGTATAGCAAAACCCCTATCTTTTATTGCTTAACACGAGTCAATTTAATCATATTGATTACATTAAAGAATATAAAAAACAATCTAACAATTAAGTAATGTGAAAATCAAGGGACGTCTCAACATTAAACAATGGAGTCAAAAGGAATAATTATAGAAATTGTTTTAAACAAAATTTATATTTTCATATTAAAATTTCCAAATATTTAAATATAATCTTATATATGGGTTAGGATCAACTTACACTGTGTAAAACTCAATTACTTTTACACAGTTTTTGGACCGTTAGATGATGGTAATTAATGGCTCAGATTATTTTCTTATCTTTTTTTCCCAAGTGATAATCTTCACATTTTTATTGTTAATCTCATCCATCCATTTCCCTTATCCAATGGTCCTAGATTAGTGTAAAACTAAATGAGTTTTACACCATGTAACTTGATCCCATCCCTATATATATAGGGTAAACTACATAAATGACCACCATACTATTGCAAAAGTCGCGATTTGACCACCTTACTTTTTTTTAAAGCAATTAAATCATCATACTATTAAATTGGGTGCAATTTGACCACCAGCCGTTAGAGATTAACGGCAGGGTGACGTGGCAGTTAAAAAAATGAGGGTATAGTTACACATTTGGTCCTTATTATTTACACAATCTTTCAATTTAGTCCTAATTTTAATTAAATGAAATAAATTAATTATTTAATTAGGTGATGACACGTGTCACTACCTTATTGGAGGGATTTAATTATTAATATTTGATTAAATAAATATATTTTCATCCTTCAATCAGGTGGTGACACGTGTCACCACCGATTAAAGGAAGAAAATGGTAAAACTCTCATATGCGATTAAAGGGGATCGAACTCATGTCACCTAGCAACAAGGTGTGCTGGTTTACCACCACGCCAATAGCTATAATGTGATGTAATTCCTGGCGAAACGTACAAATACAATTACTCAGTGACCTTCTCTTTCCTTGCGGGTTGTTGTGGAACAGTATATCGTGGTCTGTGTTGTGGAACAGTATATCAATCACCCCCAAAGCTGGTGCTTGGCCCTCGGAGGGTATGCTGGCTTAAACCATCGCTAATGGTTTGGGTGCTGTACACATATGGTTCAGCGAGGGATCAACTGCTGGCTTACTCATTGATGACAAAGGCGAGTGAATTGATGGATTTATGCTCAAGATCAGCTGTAAGGGGTGCGAACTGGTTTATACCTTACGAATGCTCTTGGTGCAGTGAAGGTGATTGTTGAACTCAATGCTTTTCTAGTTGCACAGTTCCTAGAACGTCCGTATGATGGTTATCAATTATCATCCTTTGAACACCTTGGTGAATGATAGTTTGGACTTGATTCGAGAGGGTTGGGTTTCACAGATCCAACATATTTTGCGCAAAGGTAACCGTTGTGCAGAGTGCAAACCATTTGTACGTTAAATTAGATCACATTACAGCTTTTGGCGTGGTGGTAAACCAGATAATTGCTACGATGCCATTACGCACTAGCCTTTTGCAGTTAGTATCAGCATCCTCAATGTCATACGGTTCCACACCCCAAGCTTCAGTTTCCTCTTCTTTCAACAAATTCACAACCACCGAATAAGAATCAGGACCAACATGCAAAACTTTATGAATGCCACCGCCATATGCTTTCTTCAGAATAGGTATAGCCCGTAGAACCTCAAATGTGCAAGAAAAGTCACCTGCAAACGAAGATCAAATCCTATCTTTAAATTAAAGTTAGCTTATCTAATAGCGCATTGATGCCTCAGATGAAACATATCGTTATGATCCCACATCTATAAACAATTCCTCCCACAATTCACTGAAAATGTGCAGCAATGCCCGTATGTTATATCACGACCGGTAACACATTGTTTAAAAGGCATGATTTAATAAGAAGTTTTACCTTCAACTCTGGAAACAAGGTTCTTTAAGCTGGATCCTGCAAGGGGGGGGAAATTACAGCTCAGCTTAGAAACATAAGAACATTACATATTACGTGATTAATCAATGCTAAATTAATGAACCTAACCAGAAAACCAAACCTGATCCACTGTGGAAATACGCAACAATAAGCAAAACGCCCTGAAAAGTAATACTAAGTAATTAATAAAAAAAGACAACTTAGAGAAACATATTAAATTAAAAGAGTGTAATTGATATACTGTTCCACAACACAGACCACGATATACTGTTCCACAACAACCCGCAAGGAAAGAGGTCACTGAGTAATTGTAATTATACGTTTCGCCAGGAATTACATCACATTATAGCTATTGGCGTGGTGGTAAACCAGCACACCTTGTTGCTGGGTGATATGAGTTCGATCTCCCTTAACCGCATATGAGAGTTTTACCATTTTCTTCCTTTAACCGGTGGTGACACGTGTCACCACCTGATTGGAGGATGAAAATATATTTATTTAATCAAATATTAATAATTAAATCCCTCCAATAAGGTAGTGACACGTGTCATCACCTAATTAAATAATTAATTTATTTTATTAAATTAAAATTAGGACTAAATTGAAAGATTGTGTAAATAATAAGGATCAAATGTGTAATTATACCCTCATTTTTTTAACTGCCACGTCACCCTGCCGTTAACCTCTAACGGCTGGTGGTCAAATTGCACCCAATTTAATAGTATGATGGTTTAATTGCTTCGAAAAAAAGTAAGGTGGTCAAATCGCGACTTTTGCAATAGTATGGTGGTCATTTATGTAGTTTACCCATATATATATATATATATATATATATATATATATATATATATATATATATATATTGAACGGTTTTAAACAATACTTATACACACGCGTCAACGTCTGATTCTCTTCATACTAATACATATTCCTTAATTTTTCGACAAGCGTTGTACAACTTTTTCTCCCACGTTATTTTCTTATTCTTCCATTTTGTCTCACTTATTTTTATTTCTTCCATCTTGGCATCTCGTGTGCCAAAATTTGTCATCTGTTATATAATTTAAAAAGCTCACTAACAGCTGAAAAAATGATTTTGCCTATATTTTGTATATATATATTGTAACTCAACATACGATGATTTTGATAAAATCGTTATTACCTACGAAAGATTTACTCTATCAGGGACGGAACTACTTTTAGAGTGTGAGGATTGTTGTCCCTCCCATATTTTTTGGTATAATAACATTTTAAGTTTTTTAAGAGAGAAATGTGGAAAAATTATGGGGTTGGATTGTTATTATATCGGACAATGTCAACATCTTCATTAAAACTTAATGGCTAACGAATAAAATAAAAAAAAATATAACATTAGTGATGATTTTGTCAAAAATAATAATTTAATGATTAAAATAAAAAAAACAATAGTTCATTGACTAATAGTATAATTTGTTCTTAAATTTAAGTATTTAATTAATTTTTATCCCTTTCAATATTTATGTAAAAATACTTCAAATTATTAGATAATATTTAAACAACCCATTTCTCGCTCTCTTTTTAGTAAGGCTTAAATATAAGTATGGTACTCGAACTAGGCGCATTCTCCCAAGTTGGTACCTAAAGAAGTTTTGCTCCCAAGTTGGTACCCGAACTTTTTTACCATCCATAGTTCTAGTACTTTTGCTTAACACCGTTAGTCATTTGACGATATGGCATCATGGACAAATAGAGACATGCCATGTGGCATTAAATTTTATTGACTAGCTCACCTTTTATTTCTTATGTGGCATCTATTTTAATGACATGTGAAATAATAAAATCAAATAATTTAATTAAACAAATTAAAAGCTAGTGTGATTTAACCTAATCAAAACACTTAATTAAAAAATCTTTATCACTGCTTTTTCATTTACAAAAATTTTTACCGATCAAAAACTCAAATCGCAGCAATCTATCAATGATTCAGACATCTAACCATAGAATTTCATCTATTCTGGTATTTCTCGTGAACCCTAACATTTTTTCTTCTTCATATTTTCTGTTCTTTAATTCGATTTTTAGGGATTTTTAGTCTCGTTTTTAGGGATTTTGTATGGGTTTTGATTTGTAAGGATTTTCTAGTATAATAAGTTATTGAAATGTTAGATTTTAAAGTTACTGAAACATGAATCTAAAGAATAAGATAAAATTTTAAAACTTTTTAATTAATCTTAAATTTTAAACCAATGCATCTTTTCTTTTATATATGTTTATGAAGATAATTCCTGTGTTTATTTTGTTGAACAATGTGTGTATCCGTTTATATTGCTAACTTGCAATATATATTTCGGTATCGTGTTGCTAAATTAGAAATATACATGTGGGTTTTTTTCAATACATTTTAACAATTAGTTAATAATCAGGTTGCTTTGAGTTATATTTTCAGTATTCTTTTTCAGCCTTGAATTTATTTAACATATCTTTGGGATTTTTGGTATTGAAATTTAGGTACTTTTTATGAGTTCTGATTTATAAGGGATTTTCTCGAATTTCAAAGGGTTGTGATTCGTTTGAAAGAAATGTGATTAGTGTATGTGATGACATATACATATTGAAAATTTGCATGTTGTACACATGAATATTTTAAAAACATGTGTTGCTATTGTTTAATGTCACTTTATAATATACATGCTAATTTATACGCACATTCTAATTTTATATCATTAACTTTATGGTATGTGTATTAATGTGTATGTTTATTTTTAATTGCAGAGTTAATCAATGACTTGGGTGCATCTTAAAGTATATGTGCATTTGGGTGGATCTTTCGTAACAGACCCTACGTCATCCTATGTTGGTGGCAAGGTAATGGAATGGAATTTAGACCCTGACATGTTATGTTATTATACATTATGTGATTTGGTTAAAGAAGCTGGTTATAGAGATGTTAAGTGTTTTTCCTACTGTGAACCTGGGTTAGAGTTTAATGAGGGCCTTAGGGTTTGTTATGATGATTCTTCAATTATTGCTATGATAAATCATTTAAAAAATTTAGGGTCACTGCATATATATGTTGAGCATGTTGTAGACATGCCTATTGTTGCTGAGGATATGAATTTCGTGCCTAATTTTAAAGATGTTATACGAGATGTAAATGCTGAAATTAGGATAACTAATGAGCAAACATGAATTGTTGGGGTATCTAATGAGGCAGATGTTGGGTTGGGTAGGCCAAGTAGTTCAACTGGGGAATATGAAGAGAATATAAACAGGTCAACAAGAGTTGAAGAGTGGGTGTCTACTGATTCAGAAACTTCATTAGATACTGAAGATTTTCTAGGTGCAGCTTCTGAGGATGAAGAGATAAATGACATTTTGGCTAAAGCAAAAAAGAAAAAAAATTCAGCACCAGAAGAGTTACATGCTGAGGATGAGATGATTTTCGAAGATCAAAATATTCAAATGAAGAAGAAAGTAAATGGAAGTGCAGAAAAAAATATAGAAAAATATGATGAGTTTGGTGGAGAAACAGATTATATTGATTCTTCAGATTTGGGAAGTTATGACAGTGATTCAGAGGCTGAATTTGTTTATCGAAAAACACATCATGTGTATTTTGATACTACTAATTTGATCCCCAGATTTCAGCTTGGTATGGTGTTTCATGGGCCAGAAGAGTTTAAGGAAGCCTTGGCAAAGTATGCTATAGCAAAGAGGTTTGATATAGTATACAAAAGGAATGAATCAAAGAGGACTAGAGCTTGGTGTAAGCAAGAAGGATGTCCTTTCCGTATATATGCTGGTTTGGATAAAGCTGATGGTTTGTATAAGATAAAAACTTTTAAGGAAACTCATGAGTGCTCAATAACTTTCAAGAATACAAGAGCAAATTACAAATACGTTGGAAATCATTTCTTAAGTAAGTTGAGGATACTTCCTAAACTTAAGTTGACTGATATGCAAAAGCTCGGTAAGGAAGAAATGAAGGTTGAACTGAGTAGAGGTACATGTAGCAGGGCTAGAAGATGGGCATTGGAAGAAATTAATGGACGAGTCTTGTATGAGTTTACTAGACTTTTTGATTATGCACACGCTTTAAGGCAAGCAGATCCAACTGCAAATATTGAGTTGATGGTTGAACGTCCCACTCCTTTTGAAACCCCTAAATTTAGGAGGTTTTATGTAGGCTTTACTGCATTAAGGGATGGTTTCAAGAAATGTTGCAGGCCCTTTTTAGGTTTGGATGGTTGTTTTTTGAAAGGAAAGTTTAAGGGTGAAATTTTGACAGCTGTAGGTAGAGATGGAAATGACCAAATCTATCCTATTGCATGGGCTGTTGTAGAGGTTGAGAACAGAGAAACATGGAATTTGTTCTTAAAAAATATCATTTCAGATCTACAACTGGGTGATGGTGATGGATTTACTTTAATGAGTGATCAACAAAAGGTATTTTTTATGAAATTTATTTATATATCGTAATTGTAACATATGTATTTTTACTAATGTTTCATTCTTATTTTCTTTTTAGGGCCTAAAATAAGAAATTGCTGAATTGTTACCAAGAGTTGAGCATAGAGTATGTGCGAGACATCTATACGCAAATTGGAGGAAGGCAAACCCTGGTGAAGACTTGAAGAAAGAATTTTGGGCAGCTTGTAAATCAACAACGGAGGCTGATTTTGAACATCACATAAGTAAGATTGAACAGTTAAAGGGTACTGCCAAGGTAAATCTCATGAAGACTGATCTTAAACAGTGGTCGAGATCTTATTTTTCCACTAGATCTGATTATGATGCAACTGATAATAATTTTGCTGAAGCTTTTAACTTTGCCATCATAGGAGCTAGGTCCATGGCCCTAATATCTTTGCTAGAAGAAATTAGGCAATATGTAATGAGAAGAATTGCTAATAACATGTCAAAATGTACAAAATGGGAAAAATTATTTTGTCCTAAGATATGTGCAAAGTTGGAACAAAATAAGGAAATGAGTGCTTATTGTCATGTTAGATGGAATGGGGCACAAGGGTTCGAAGTAGTTTGTTTTGGTGATGTTCTTGTGGTGAACCTTGAACAATGGTCATGTAGTTGTAGAACTTGGGACCTCACTGGCATACCTTGTGTACATGCAATTGCAGCTATATTATGAAAAAAAGATAATGTTCATGATTATGTATACAGAGGGTATAAAAAAAAAGTGTACCAAATGTTGTATAGTCATGTTTTACCTGCTGTTCCTAGCGAAAAATTTTGGGTGAAAACAAAAATGGGACCTATCGATCCCCCACTGCCAAGAAAAATGCCCGGAAGGCCCAAAAAAAATAGAGTAAAGGAGGAGTGTGAAACAAGGTGTGGGACAAAATTGTCTAGAAGGGGAAGGAAGATGAGGTGTCAGAAATGTTTTAAACTTGGACATAATTCTAGAAAATGTCCCAATACAACAAACGTAAGTTTTATTTTATTTTGAAATCTAAATTTTACCTTATTGTTAGTAGCTTTGTAATTATTTTTTGATATTGTTAGGGTATAGAAGCATCAACAAGAACGCCTTCTGTTGCAACAGATCTAATAACACAAGCGGCCACTGAAGAAACCACTCAAGCAGTACCATATACATCCAATGAAACAGCAATGCATGTAGTTACTCAAACACATGCAACAATTCCTCAAGCACAATTACATCGGGTAACTTTCAATCTACCTTTATTACACTAAGTTGTAAATTTGTTTTTGTCAAAATATAACTAAAATCTAATCATATAATGATGTTTATATATATATATATATATATTAGTTATATTTTTTATAATATGATTTTATTTGTTTATCATTATGTTTAAATGCACGAGTCTTATAATAAATATTGATTTTATTTGTTCATCGTTATTGCAGCCAGAATTTAGAAGAGAAATTGTAGTTAGTCTACCAAATAAATGCACCAAAAAAAGAAAGGTGACAAACAATAGTACTGCAATCGCTGCCAGTCAAGAAAATTGGAACGCTAAGCAGGTGAAGTTCATACCATCATCCCAACATCAACAACATCAAAGAAAGTGAAGATTTGAATGTATTTAAGTTGATGCAAGATTTTTTTTACTGGTGTTTATAAACCATTTTGTTAATTCTTTTTAGCTTACATCAGATCAAATATTAGAAAACTATTTTGTTGTTATTTTCATTTACAAACTTTTATTATTTTATTTCATATTAAAATGGGTTAATTTTATTTAAGTTTTTAAGATTTATTAACCACTATAATATTATCTTAAACTACGAAGTATTTGACTTTTACTATAGCATTTTACTATTTTGTTGTATTTGGCTCCATCATTGTTGTATGCTGGAAGAGTGATAACCAAACAATACTTTTGTTTGGATAAATGATAGCCAAACAATGCTTTTAACAAAAAATCAGGAAACAATTAAATCGCTTGTGCTTGCAACTTAAACGATGATCAATCTTATAATCAAAATTATAGAAATTTCTAATTTATCCTTAACACCCCCCCAATTCCTCTAAGCTTTAACTAATAATACTCACTTGAGGTTGAAGAGGTTATTACGTGCTTAAAGTCTAATTGGATTCAAAACACACAATATATTGCCAATATTTAAAATTTTACGTGTTTTCTCCTCAATATGTCATTGTAAAGTCTTCATTTTTAGACTTAAATACAAATATGGTATTCGAATTAGGCACATGAAAAACACAGGACATAATCTCATAATAGTTCAATATAGTCAAACCATTGTCAAGTTAAAACAACTGAATAAAACAAATAGAAAGTCTCCAAACAATCTAAACTCTTGAAATTAAGAGAATATCAAATTACATCATTTACTTGTAACTTGTAATACACTTGACAAGAGACTGTAATTTCTTCTACTTTCTTTTTTAAGTTAAAACATGATATAACCTTTAAACTAAATTTCTCTGACACTGACCAAATACAACCTGTACCACAAATTTTAGAAATATAATACATGAATAATTACATATAACAACTATATATCTAAAATAAATAACATAAATAACACAAACAAATAAAGTACAAATATATATATGTCATAGATATCAACAATGTAACTTCTTTTTCTCTAAAAAAAATATATAGAGAATAAAATATTAAACAATGATGTCAGACATATATATCATCTTATTTAATCTCAACAATACTACTAGAAACATGTATATCTTCAAATGATAAGGTGGCAACAATGTAATAATATGATACTGAAATTATAGTCCCAAAACAACTTAATTGAATAATTCATTGTCAAATGTATTGCAAAACAACTTAACTGAAATTATCTTCAAATGATAAGGTGTCAAATCTATTACAAATCAAAATTCATATGAAATCCCTAAAAAATGAGACTAAAAACTCAAAAAAATCAAACAAAATAACAGCAAATATGAAAACAAAAATATTAGGGTTCAAGAGAAATACCAGAATAGATGAAATCCCATGGTTAGAGGTCTGAAACAGATTGTTGTGATTTGAGTTTTTGCGCAGAAAATATTCCGTCTTTGAAGAAACAGTGATCAAAGATTTTCCAATTAAGTGTTTTGATTTTTTTAACATAATTTAGTGTTTTGATTAGGTTATGAATCGGGCATTTAATTTGTTTAATTAAATTATCTATTTTTATTAATTACATGTCATTAAAATGATGCCACATAAGAAATAAAAGGTGAGCTAGTCAATAAAATTTAATGCCACATGGCATGTCTCTATTTGTCCATTATGCCATATCATCAAATGACTAACGGTGTTAAGGAAAAGTACTAAAACTATGGATGGTAAAAAAGTTCGGGTACCAACTTGGGAGCAAAACTTCTTTAGGTACCAACTTGGGAGAATGCGGCTAGTTCGAGTACCATACTTATATTTAAGCCTTTTAGTAAATACTATATTTCTATAATTTTACCCGAACAACTAGTGTGGGAATTTTAATATTGAGATTTTAAATAAATATGTAATATTTTTATTAAATAATAAATATATAGGGGCCAATTGTTGCAATATTGTAGTTGGAAAAAAATTTCTTTTAAGTGTTGTAGCTCTGAGTTTATTTTCAGATGGATGATATTTGTTACAATAATATTAAAGTTAGATTTCTTACATTTCGACTTCAAACAATATTTTTTTATTAAAAATTAAAAATTAAAATTGGACCACCTACAATCCAACTTTAAAGAATGTTTTCTGTATAAAGTGCATTTTTATCGTCTATCTTTATTATTTTTAATTAAAAAAATTAGAATGAATAGTAAAGTCAAATTGAGTGCACATCGACTTCACTTTTACGGTTTAAACTATAATATTTGTATAAATAATTTTGCTTGTGTCATATTTATAAAAAAAAAGTTGCAAAGCTCTCAATATTTAATATTCAAATATACATAAAAACTATTAAAAATACATAAAAAAGATTTATCAAAATATATGGATACATAAAAAAGAAAATCGAATTATATCCCCAATTAATCTCGGTCGAGTCTATGGAGAAAGTGGGAGAAATAATAAATAAAAATCCTTACTCGTAGTAATTATTATTGGTTGGCTCAGTGAGTCACTCACTGTTTTCCCTTCCCTTCCTTCCCTCCTTCTGAAATTCCCTTTTCTCTTCTTTCCGACAATTCGACCCCACAATTTCTCCGCATTTCTCTCTCTCTCTAAATTCCCTCTTGCGACTATTCAAATCCAATGCCAGTTTCTTCTCCTCCAGGCAATCTCGCTCCTCTAGCTCTTCAATTCAATTTCGCCCCCCCCCCCCAAAATCCATTTTTTATGTAATTTAAATTTAATTAATGCTTTAATTTTCATTTCAACAGATGGTCGAGGACGATGGAAGCGGCGGAAGCGAGACCGAAGGCCCAAACATCTCCAAGATGAAAACGATTTCGTTCTGGAGGAAGATGTTGATGAAGAAGACAACAATAACGACGATATCGATAATCACCGTGACAACAACTCCGGTGAAGATGCCGTTGGAGGATTTGCGGATCCGTCTTTGGCGGGGTCCGGCGGGAGTGAGGTTTTAGCTGACGGTGGAGTTCGCATCTCAGAGTTCCCTGCCGTGGTGAAGCGAACCGTGAACCGTCCTCACGGTTCTGTAATGGCGATCGTGGCGGCTGAACGGGCGGGCATGGTTGGGGATAGCAAGGGCCACCAGCAGGTGGCTTTGGCGGTTTTGGAGAATGTTTCTTACGGGCAGTTACAGGCGGTTTCAACAGAAGCTCCCATTGTTGAACCGCAGAAGTATGTGATCACACCTCCTCCGATAATGGAAGGGCGTGGCGTAGTTAAGAGGTTCGGGAGTAGGGTTCATGTCCTGCCAGTGCATTCAGGTTCAGTTCCTCTCTTTTACATCTCTATGCTTTGAATTTTTGCTTGGTTTCGATTCGGAGTATAACTAGGGCGAAAGAAAAACAATAATTTGTAAAAAAAACTCTTGAGCTTCAAAGGACAACTCCTGGTTTAATTTTCATGAGGTTTTGAGGAAATATATAATATAGCTAGATTGTGCTTATATATGTTTGTTGAATGATTACCTGCTATGACGTTTTCTTAAATTTTGAGCTTTTTATTTCCCAATTCCCATGGTGCTTAGTGTTACATGGGATTGCACACTGTTGCTATTTGTAGGATTTAAGAGTTTGAAAGGCTTGACTGTTGTCAAATGCTGTTAGTGAATTTACCCTTTTTATATTTTGTGATACGACATGTTTTATTTGCTAGCTTGTATGATAAGATGCACTGGTGGAGAAGTCTGGTGGGATTGGGAAAGTGTGTACTTATGTACCTTTCTGTATTTGACTGGGGAACTTCATACTGATTTTTATTGTACTTGATTTTAATTAGACTCTGTGAGAGGTTTTGGTTTAATTTGGACGATAAATGCAATCTAAACTAGCGCAGAAGTTAAGTAAATTGCACTTGGGTCCGATCTATTTACTTGACATGAGTTTCATGTTATGTCTGTTCCTTAAAGAGTATGAACAAGATATTACACCTCAATTTCTTTTTTGGTTCAGCACTGACCTTATGTTGCACCTGCTGTCTCTTTCTGCACTTTTTTTATTGTAGTTGTGTATTAATATTGGTTATGTTTGTGGGATTCCCTTGTGAGCAGAGTGGTTTTCACCAGCCACAGTGCATCGACTAGAAATACAAGTTGTGCCGCATTTTTTCTCTGGAAAATCACCTGAACACTTGCCAGAAAAATATATGGAATGTAGAAACCACATTGTTGCCAAGTATATGGACAATCCAGAGAAGAGAATTACCGTTTCTGATTGCCAGGGGTTGACAGATGGAATCAGTAATGAGGATTTAACTCGAATTGTTCGGTTTCTTGATCATTGGGGAATTATCAATTATTGTGCAACTACTGCACCATGTCATGAGCCATGGAATGCTGGGTCCTACTTAAGGGAGGAACCAAATGGTGAGGTTCATGTGCCATCAGCTGCTTTAAACTCTATTGATAGTTTGATCAAATTCGACAAGCCAAAATGTAGGCTCAAGGCAGCTGATGTTTATTCATCATTTTCATACCGTGATGATCTATCTGACTTGGACAACAGAATACGAGAGTGCATTTTTGAAAACAATTGCACTTCATGTTCGCAGCCTGTTCCCACATCATTTTATCAGTCGCAGAAGGATGTATGTGATTTTTTTGCCATTAATCCTTTTTATTTTATACTGTTCTTAATGATCCTTATTCTTCCCATTGTTCATCCAACAAATATTTTGCTGCATACTTATAATTTTATTTTTTACCTTACAAATTTAGTGAACTGCCGAAAACAAATTGAATTTGGACCATTTAATATAAAAAGCATTGAGGCATGTTTGATATGAAACAGACCCGGGATTAGCATATTTGAAAGCCTTCTAGATGTTCTCAGAGAAAACCCCTTAAGGCTTTCAATATATCAGCATGTAGACTGCCTAGCTCCCACGAATCTCTGTGATCAGGCTCAAATGTTGTCATTTTGAGTCTTCATCTAACAATATGTACATGCGAATAATGTCCACAATGTTAATTGTCCGGTAAATGTTTAATACTTTAGTTTTGGGGAAATTTTCTATTGGAGTTTGCTATAGCTACCATTTTTAAATAACTTAGTGATATCAGCTCTAATGCAATTCCATAAAGTTAGAAGAACTGGGATCTATACTTGGATTTTACAAAACTCTTTCCTATCTGATTATATTCATCAGCAGAAAGGAAGTAAGTACATTAATCTATCTTATGGAATGAAAGTTGCTGAGAGTATATTT
Organism: Hibiscus trionum; assembly: GCA_030270665.1. Lineage (NCBI taxonomy): Eukaryota > Viridiplantae > Streptophyta > Magnoliopsida > Malvales > Malvaceae > Hibiscus > Hibiscus trionum. The sequence continues at coordinate 12,025,751 of BSYR01000024.1, read as the reverse complement.
CTTATGTGGGGAGAGGGTACTAGGTGGTTTTTTATTTGATTTTGGTTGGTGGTCAAGAAAACAAAGTCAATTTCTATCCTTAGTAGAGAAGAAATTTTCTTGCTAAAGCTTGCACTTTTAGTAACTATGAACTATTAGACGTGGTTTAGAAAGCAGACTTAGAGGCCAGGCTTGATATTTGGTTTGTTTTCTGAGCATCAATTAGATTATATCTTAATAAATACTTGTTTAAAAGTATTCAGAAGACGGAATTATGAGGTGAGCAGTTCTTTTGTTTCCGGTGTAAAAGGGATAAATTGGATAAGCACGTGTAGTGGAGCCGAGTGCTGTTCCTGGACTCTGAAATGTCAAGCTTGTACATGAACATTGACTGATGGAAGAATTTGCAAATTGTCTTTCAAAATGTTGATTTACCTAAATATTGGTGTTAATGATATTTGTTTCTATTTTGGATCATTGACAGGATGCACTGCTGTGCTCTAATTGCTTCCATGATGGGAGATTTGTTTCTGGTCATTCAAGCATAGATTTTGTTAGGGTAGATTCAACAACAGATTACGGGGACCTAGATGGAGATAGTTGGACTGACAAGGAAACATTACTGTTGCTTGAGGCTATGGAAATTTACAATGAGAACTGGAATGAAATAGCTGAGCATGTTGGCACCAAGTCAAAAGCACAATGCATACTTCATTTTCTACGTCTACCCATGGAGGATGGCCTGTTAGAAAATTTGGAAGTTCCAAGCATGCCCAAGTCAACGATTATTTCAAATGGAGACACCCAAAAGTTGCACTCAAACATGAATGGGAGTCTACAAGGTTTTTGTTTACCCAGTGTCTCTACCCACCATGGAAGTTACGATGTTATGCATGTATACTTCAATCTAATTTTTGCCTTCTTTTCAGGGCCCGGCCTTCAAGATGCAGATTCAGAACGCAAGCTTCCATTTGCTAATTCTGGGAATCCAGTTATGGCTATGGTACGTTACTACTCCTACTTTATTCAGACACCTCATTACTCTCTAATGCTTTTAATAGTCATTTAAGATTTGTAATTGCGAATATATCACTGTGGAGTGTGAGCATTGAATCAGTTATTGTTTATTCTCATGTGATGCCCTCAATTTTAAATAACATGTTTTTCTCTGGTATTGTAGTAACCATATTTGGCACAAGAAAAATAGGGAAGATGGAATTGCTGCTAATATTGGAATTACCTTTTATATCTTTTTGGTCAGACAAATAGTGGAATTTCTTTAGTCTTATGTCAAAGTCATGTTCCAGTACTATTTCCTTATTGCAAGAGGTAGTTGGGAATCTTGGGATCAGAAAAAAATGTAAATGAATCCCCCAAAAAAAATCAGAAGTTGGTGACGGTTGGATTGCTCCTTGAAATTGTTTCCAACCAGGCATCTTTATTTTTAAATATCTAATTTCAACAATATGAAATTGTGATGAAAATGCAAAGATGGGTCTCCCGGTTCTGCAAAGATGGATCCAAATTGGGCACCATTTTTTTAAAAATTACTTCTTAAAAATGAAAGATCTAAACTTCCCCCCCTGAGATTGTGATGAAATTTTACACAAGATTGATCTCTTGGTATTGCTAACGTTTTTTCATACATGAGTCTAACTAGTTAAATTATTCTAGGTTGCATTTTTGGCGTCTGCTGTTGGACCAAGAGTTGCTGCTGCCTGTGCCCATGCATCTTTGGCAGCATTGGCTGAAGATGAACATAAAGAAGGGTCTGTACATAGTAATAGGTCAGTGCATAATCTTGTGATTCCAAAAAAAATCCAATGCTATTATTATGAGGTTCCTCTTTAGTATCACTTGTTATGCACATACCATTGCTTTGATGGGATTGGATTGGACCAACCTAACGCTTATTTATCAAATTTTGCATGTTATTTTCTAATTATTGTCGTTTTGAACTGTGAAGGATGAATACAGAGAATGTACATGGTGGAGAAGGTGGTTTTCATGGTTCCATTCATCAAAAAGGTAGGCCGTAAATTTAACCTACACTAATTTCACTATATTTTAGTTCCATTTATCCTCCCATATTAGTGTTGTGCATTTTAAATTATTTTTCTGTAAAAAACTTCAGAGAACTCAGCAATACAAGGTTCATTTGGTCAAAACGAGGCTGAGGTTAATCCACTATCTGCTGAAAAAGTTAAAGCTGCTGCCAAAGCTGGCCTAGCAGCTGCAGCTATGAAGGCAAAACTTTTTGCAGATCATGAGGAACGAGAAATTCAAAGATTATCAGCTAATATCATAAATCATCAGGTATTTTTCTCGTCCTTTTCACGTGTATCTGCCTTTTCAATCATTGGCGGACTTGCACCATCACATTAACTTGCATACCTTTGTTATTTAGCCTGGAAAATGGAAAATGGAAAAAAAGAAAAGAAAATAAAAGCCAAAGAATGTAGCATTGAATACTGCAATCCTGAGTCCATGGCGTTGATAAATCTTGTGAAATTCGTGTTTTCGTTCATGCTTCCTTCAAGATATCATACTCAGAAATTCCTATACGTTCTATTCTGTCTCCCCGTTTATAGATTGTAGATAAACTTGTTTTCAATCTGTATCTCAGTTGAAGAGACTGGAGCTGAAGCTGAAGCAGTTTGCAGAAGTCGAAACATTACTCATGAAAGAGTGTGAACAAGTGGAGAAAACTAGGCAAAGGTTTGCTGCTGAGAGGGCTCGCATTATGTCTGCTCGATTTGGACCTGCTGGAGTCACTTCACAAACGAGTCTACCTGGGATTTCCTCTCCCATGGTTAACAATAACATCAGCAACAACAGGCAACAAGTAATGTCAGCCTCACCTTCACCACCGAGCATTTCCGGATATGCCAACAACCAACCAGTACATCCCCAGATGCCATTCATGCAACGCCAATCAATGTTTCCGATGGGTCCGAGGATGCCCCCTACAGCCATGCAAGCATCCACATCAGCAGCTCCTAATGTCATGTTCAACTCCTCGGGAAATGCACAACCTACTCTTAACCATCCACTAATGAGGTCGGTTTCCGGGGCAGGCTCTGGTCTTGGTTGATATTGAAGTCTCAAAAATAAATTTTCGATTTTTTCGTTGAATTCCATCGGCATTGTTCTTTTTCTGCACTTAGAAGACGACCAGTAGCCTGGACAAACAGTGTAAGCAAGCATCTTCAGCTTCAAAATATAGAAGTATCCTGAAGCAATTTAGGGTTTGTAACATCATACAATTAATGTAGTTTTCAGGTTTAATTATGGATTCTTGAGACAAATTACCAAAAATTAATTTTGTATAAATAAATTATCTAGAAGTATTAGAATATCCCAAAGTCAATGAAAACTAACGTGTTGCTTTTTAATTGTTACTTGTAGTCTTATTGTATGCTTTTTTTTTTTTTTAATTAGATTCAATCGCATGAAAATTTGTAGAGTAAATATGTATCACTAACCATATAAATTAATATGTATTATTAATTATTTTAATAATTTTTGAAATAATGTGACCTAAGGCGTGGTTATTCTTGTTTCAGAATAAAATATGTTGAAACATTTTTTGTACTATTATTTTCAACTTTTTTAAAATTAAAAAATAATAAAATTTTATTAAAACGATAATATTACTTTAGCTTTTAGTTAAATTCTTTAAAAAATAATTATATAAATTAAAAGTATATTTTTTTTATCAATTCTTTAACTAATATTTAACTTAATTTCATCTTCCCCTATAATTAATCATAGCCGCCACTGCCTCTCCGTTACTGGCGTGATTCGTCATTCTTAACCGGCAACTAGGGTCTATTATTGGGAATATAAAGTTAGGTTAAATATCAAATACAAAATTGATAAAAAAATTATACTTATAATATATTTAATTATTTTTAAAAGAATTTAATTAAAAGTTAAATAGTATTGTTTTAATAAAAAATATTTTTAAATTAAAAAATCTGAAAAAGTGACACAAAGTGTTTCAACATATTTTTAATCTTAAAAAATCACACTTTAAGTCCATGTAATTTTAAAAATTATTAAAATAATTAATAAATATATCAATATATAATTAGTGGTATATATTAATACATGATATTTACCCTAAACTCATCCCAATCACACACAACATACAAACACATCTCGCACCCACGATGTATCATGAACTTAGGAATAGAAAATTCACGTACCATAATTGACAATATGTATAAAATATAAAGATTTGAATCCAATTTATTGCTAGTTTAGCACTGTCAAATGAATGCTTGGATTCTATCCCACAAATAACTTTCCAAACAAAACTACGTATTTTCTTTGCATTTCGTTACCCATCATGATTCCAATCTCAACAAGACCAATTTCTTTTACCCCATCTTGAAAAAGTAAAATTCGCGCATTGGCGACAGAAATATTTTGTTTCTAAAAAATTCTACTTTTAAGGGTTAGAGAATTAGTTTAGGATTTATAGTTTAGTTGTTTAGATTTATGTGCTTAAAATTTAAGGAATGCAGTTAGAATATAAGATTTATAAAAAAATTATGATTTATAGGTTAAAATCTAAATCCCTAACATATTATCATAAACCTTAAACTCAAACTTCTAAACTGTAAATTTTAATCTTAAACCATAAATTATAACCACAATCCCTAAACCCTTAAACCCTAAATTTAATCTCTAACACCTAACATTAGGACGCTTGTAAAAACAGAAAATTTTAATATCAGTGCATGAGATATTTACCCTTGTATAAATATGTTTAACTGATATGTCAGTATTATCATTAACTTTTAACAGTAAATGACTTAAATGATAAAATTAAATAATTACAAGTGGTTTGTCCAAAAAAATAATTTTATTATGTGTCAAAATCAGTTTGATCATATAAGTTAACCTTGTCTGTTTATCAATTTTAATTATCTGTAAATTATACAACCATATATGTACGACTAGTATGAGTGGTATCAAATGAAATAAACTAATACAGTATAGAGTATAGACATGCTAAATAAAAACAGTATAGACAAATCATAAGCAATTTGCAAGCCTAAGAACTATATGAATACAACATAAATACCCACAGGAAAAACGAACACGAATGTCTCAAAATCTATACCAGTTATTAACATATCAAAATTCATATAAATATAACACTTTACACACTCATGAACTGTAGAATACACAAACATAACACAAATTGCTAGGTCTACAAGGTAACAGATACAATCAAAATGGCATATTATTTGGTTTGGATGATGAAGATGGCTTCGCACTGGCAAAATCAAGAAGATCTTTGAAGAATGCATCTTCTGGTTTTACTTGTTGGGTCGGGATCGTCGAATTAATGGAGAGGTTTTGAGTTTGTCCAACAAAGCTGTCATAAGAGGAACCTAAAACATCAATGGAATGGGAAGAATTACCAGTATGACCATGTTGTTGCTCATAGAATTGATGTCTCTGATTAAACATCGAAGGCGGCAGATAGTTTCCAGTAGGAATGTCCGATGGAGCCAGAGGCTGCTGCTCAGCATCAGCAGGTTTGATTAAGGAAGCTGATTTAGCTTGTCCAATGAATGCAGGTGCGGATCCAGGGTCAGCCGAATGGGAAGGGGATGATGGAGCTAATATTGAAGTTAGCTGCAGGGAGAAGTCCGTGTGTGCATCAGTAGGATCAGAATGACGGGCAGGTTCTTTAGTTTCAGTGGGGTCCTCGGACTGGTAGTTATCACCGCTGAGATAATCAATGATGCTGGCATTTGTAGTTACTGGCCTTTTTGACGAGGGCGGAGGAGGAAGAAGTGGAACGGCTCGAGGAGGCTCACTGTTTTGTGCTCTTTGGACCTGCCCTCGAGAATTCTCTCTTGAAGACCTGTAATAAACGAGTACAGCGATTCTTAAATTAGATGAAAACCGAAACAACACAATAAATAAAGACCCGTCCCTTTAAGGATTGGTTACTCAAATCTTAAGTTGGATGCACTCAGTATAAGTATGTTCATTCTTTTCCAACAGACTATATGCAAAGCAATCTTTTTGTGTGTGTGAACCATGGGAGTCTCCCGCCTATCCATTTCACGGTCTAAGCAGAGACTAATCCCATCGAACCAGTATTCAAAGCAATCTTTAAGTGTGTTTTAAGAGAAGATGCAACAAAACCCCTACAATTTCCACTCAAGTTTCAGTTATATATCTGTAACTATTTAGAGGATCCTTGAAGGATATCCGAAATTCCGAATACCCTAGATTGAATATGCATCAAACATGAATATAAGATATGATATTTCAAGAAAAAGCAACATAGCATCAAAACATTCTGCCTTCTTAAAATATTTCCATGTGCTAAGTGGATAGAACAAGTAGACGTTTCTTTGTCCAAGTTTTTCATGGTTTTGAAGTGCAAGGTTAATCCAGCACATTGTAAACATTTTGGGTAAACTAACAGAAAAATGTTTGAACAAAAAGAAATGCAGAAAAATAACATGGTATAAGTCACCTGTGAGCCAGCTGAGCAAATTCATCTTCCGATTCATCATCGTCATGGTTAACATTGACAACTGGCACAATACGAGTTTCTGCTACTGCTGTGGTAGCACTAGCGATGTTTCCTTTCAGAATGTCATCATGCTGGCGAAGAACGCGCTGCAATCGATCATTTAGTGCTAATCCCTGAGATAAAAGTTGCTCATTTCTGGAAAAGCAAAATCGATCATCAGCGTTATTCTATCAAACAGAAGGGAAATCAACAAAAGATGGAAAGGGATTCTCACGTTGTATGATTCACAAGAAGAATGACACGGTTTTCATAAGAGCGGCATTGATCAACGAGGTCAACAATCACTTCTTGCTTCAGAGACTGAACCACATCCAAACCAGTAAGCCCAAATCATTTGATTTGCTTTAATTTAATCCATGGCATGCGTGAGGATTGCATTGGAGAGTATGTGAACATTTATTAGATTTTTCATATTTATTATTACTTTATCTTATTTATTTCTTATTTGGTGTTCATAGATGTGTGTGCACATATTTAGTTTCTAGGGTTACTTTTCATCTAGACCTGTCCAAGGACTGGACTACATACCTAGTCTGAAGTCCCATCGATATTTGAAAAAAGTTTGGATAAAAATATTGAACTGAAAAATGGGCTTAGACAAAATGTTAAGTCCATTTAAAATATGGAAAAAGTTTAATTTATGCAATAAGTCCAATAATACAGTCAAAGGAGAATCAATTTCCATGCCACAGCAAGGAAAAAACCAAGATTTTACACTGAGCTAAGTGAAACCAGAAAAGAGGATTAACAGAGATGATCCCAGATAAATAGATAACAATTAGAGCAATAAGCTTCCCAGTACTAAATAGAAAACCAAGAGAAAGATGAAAAAGTTGCGATTTGCACATTAAAACGAGTAAATCAACGTATATCAGTGAGCAAATAATCTGAAAAATCAGAACAGGATAGAACATGGGACGAGCATAATGGTCCGTTTTTATAACAAAGTCTTTACCTCAGGAGTCTTGGGCTCCAATGCACTAAGCACTTCCATTAAGATATCCACTAGTCCGCTAGCACTATTAATCTCTGCCAAGCTGCAAGTAGACAAGTTCTATTGTAATTGTAGGCTAGTGGTAACTGAAAAAGCAGTCGTTTATGTGCCAGCAGCAAAGATGTTAAAATGTGAAGAAAAGAGATATACAGCGTAGTACCTTTGAAGTTGTTTATTATAGTTCAACAAAGAGGGGGATAGCTTAAGCCTTAAACTTCATATCCCAAAGTTAGAAATAATCCGCACTGTGTTCTTGACTTGCCATGTCATAATCATGTTTAAGATATTTTATATTCTATGAAAAATTTCACATTATAATATGTATCATATAGATAGTAAGAAATACGCGTACTCAAGTTGTATCTTCCTATTTTGTAATATCACTTTTAGATTTATCAAAGAAAATAAGTTTAAAAATTCATGTCAACATTGTTACAGTTTTATATAAACATGTATATGCTAAAACATGCCAATGAACACATGATAGAAACTGTTAGATAATAATGTAAATCATAATGTATACAATTTAGCCCAAGCAATGACGTCTTAAAAAGTTTGAAGAGATAAATATATTACTTAATTCACAAATAATTTACAATTTATACACAAACATAAAATAAAAAACACTGCAAGCAAGAGAAGAGAGATCCGATCCAAGCAAAAGAGTTGCAGATAGCAACAATAAATTGGTTTTTTGTTTTCGATCCAAGTCATTGTTTTTTTTTTTGAAAAGTGATCCAAGTCATTATTGAACTGTTTAATCCACAAAAAGAATATAATGGTCTAGCACGTTAGTACCTCAAGCCAGAAGCATCATCAGACTGTCGAGAGGCCTCAATAGCAGCATTTTGATGTGCTGGAACCGGTTGGTGTGTTACCGGATTGCCCTGGGGTGGAGTGAATAACGGTACAATAATCTTTTCACGAGGAGGAAATTCAACTCCAGCAACCTGAAATATACACAAAATAAGGTTTAACTTCAAGAAACAGATACGAATGGACTATGCTGCACCAACTCTTCATTTTTCTTCAAGTACTCGACACTCATGTCCGACACAAACCAAAACATGGGTATGTAGATATGAAACTCCAAATACATAAAAAAAATTAAACCATGGAAAATGGAAGGGAACCTAATACATCCAACCACAAAAAGAATGAGTTTGATAATATTCATCCTTGGGAAAACAGATGCTTGTGAAGAGCCAACAAAATGGCATGTAAACAGAAAACCGAACATTTACCCGTAGTTCTTTATATGCTGCAAAATATTGTGGATACCTTCCTCCGGGTCCGCCAAAGGCTACTTGCCATGTGTCTATAAAAGTAAGAATCTTTTCCCTGACATTCAAGTCAGGCTGTGCAGTTACCAGAAGGAAGCATACGAGTAGTAAGAACCAGAGAGCGAGGAAATTAAAAAGAAATGTTGGATATCACAGGTCAGGCAAAGAAAAGGCACCTTCTTCTTTATGACTTTAACCATTTCGTTCAAGATATCACACTCAACAATCTGCTGAAAAACATGCTCCCCGCAATTTTTGCTGAGAGCATCCAATACCTGGAAGAATATATAAAATACATGGTACCATATTACTTCTTTATCGGCATGAACCACTAAAGAAAAAAAAAAGGATGGCACCAAGTTAATAGTCACTTGAGACCACGTTAAATTAATATATCGAAGATAACCATGTTATGCATATTATTACACCACCAGAGTTGATTTCCAATAAAATATCTAAAAGAGCATTATCTACAACATATGAGGGAGAAAGATGTAACTCACATTAAGAGCTAGTAGCTGTACTTTTGGGTTTTTATTGCTCAGTTGCTTCTTGAGGACTTTCAAAGCATCCTTAGCCTGTCTGCAATAGACAAATAGAGAATGCCAAAAACCTCGAGTAAGATCTTCACTGAAGTCCGGATGATTTAGTATCCAAATGCATTAGTGAAAGTGAATAATAGACTAAGATCAAGTTATGGCAAGGTGTCAATGCATTCAACACTATCGCAGGAAAACCAAGCAACTTTCATATGAGAGGGTATTGTACGCAGTGATGGACCGAGGGGGTGGGGGCAGTCAGCCGGTTACACCCCCTGGAAATTTCAAATTCCCATATGGTTTAGGTATTTCTATTGATGATCTAATTTCGCATCCCCTAAAATTTTGTAATTGCGCATGGCCTAAATTTCTAATATGCCTTCTTAAAAGTTTGCACCCCTGGCATAAAATCTTGTGTTTGTCCCTGATTGTATGTCTACACAGAACCCCTTGGGAACATAAAATCAGACTCGGTTTATTCATTAAATAGGTGATAATAACAAACATCGTGCATTTCTTAGCATCAGACCATGACTTTCATTGTATTCATTTTCATCAACGTTCACACTTTGGACCCTTCAATGCTTTTCCTAGTAAAGAGATCCTTACAACCCAAGAAGAACCAGAGTGTAGAAAGTGTACATGAAAGATATTAAAGCGAAGAAAATGAGAGTGAGAGTGAGAGTAAGAGAACTAGAAGAAAATCATAGAACTTAAAATTACCGTATCGATAAATATATATACCAAATAATACTGAAAAGTGACAAGAGAATATAGAATAGAAAGGTTGCCATCATTTTGGTCCTACATCACATGGAGTTAGTTGTGAATTCTAACCAGGGTATTTGTCTTAACATTGGACTTGCCGTAGTGAAGCTAAATGAATCCAAGTGTAGGGTACAAACATGTGAATGCCCTAATGCTTCTTGTCCTTGTTCATGCCACAAATATGCAAGAATTGAAAATTCTCATCCTCCATCAGTCCATCGCTTACTTGTGACATAAATTTCCCCTCAAATTGTCCCTCCTCTTCACCCACAGGACACAGGGTACCATATCCAAAAGATCCAAAAATTCTCTCCTTCCAGTCTCTCTCCCTTCATCACTCTCTTTTGAAAACAATCAAGTCATAACACCCTCCCATCAGCACTTTTGAGGCAAGATACATTTTGCTTGAAGCTTGAAAAACCTCTCTCATCTATGGAAATGGCAGAACAAATCAAGTTAACCCAGGAATCTCCCTCCAAGCTCCACCTCCATTATTGGACAACAATTGGAGAATAGTGAAATGTTCCATCAAATTGTATCACAATCTTTTATGATGGTTTATTACACTACCAAAAGATGGATTGCATCACAAATTTGACTTAAAACAATTAAAGAGATTATTAGAGCTGCTCTTCAGCAAACAAGGCTTGCAAGTTTGAAGATCTCCTAAGTAGTCTACATTGCATAACTCATACCAAAATTCACATGATTCCAATAAAACTACTTGTGCTTCCAAGAAAAACAAATAATCTAATTCCCGAATCACAATCACAGATGCAAAATGCATAAAAAGCAGGAAAAAACGGTCACTAAACCAATTAACAAAAAGAATGATACCGTGGATCCATGTTTATAATGTCACATAGCTCAATGTTTACAGCCCAATCTGGACCGATCAGCATATCACTAGTTGCCCTTTCAGCACATGTTGCCGCACTATTAGCCATGAGAACCTGCCTCTTTTGTTAAAGTACAAAATCCCAGATTATTCTATAAGCACAGCCTGCAACAAAATCAGTAACTTCATTATTAAATATCATGAATTTGAGGCAAATGTTGAGATTTTAATTAAAATAACTAAAAGTCATATCAAACTAATAAGTAAACGCTCATCAAAATCATCTCTAGAACATGATCATCAATAAACTCGAATTGGCAATTAAAAGAAACTATAGCAACCCCAATAATACGAACAATCCATATAAAAATAAACAGGATATCAAGAAATCAACCCCCAAATTTTGAGCCTGGAATTAACTTATATATGTATCCTTGAATACCACATTTATCAATTATCATACAGAAACAAGAAAACCCAGAAACAAAATCGACGGATCAGATAGTAAGGGAAATAAAAAAGCAAGCTTCAATATCAATTCTTCCCTCGAGTGATCAAACCAAAAAAACTCCCTACATCACCTAAATTAAAGCATTTAGGAGCGTGGATCTTACACAACAAAAATTACCAGGAATAAGAGACGGAGAGATCGATTCTGTAGTATGATTATACGAAGAATGACTTAATTTTCCCCGCTTTCTCTTGGGCTTGGTTGAAAGGCTTTGCCTTTGGTGAATTTTCCTTTTTGTTCTATTTCAATTTTGGATTTGCGTCAACCTTCGGCTTGTCTGACCTCAATCAAAATTGACTCTTTTTTTCTTCGTTTAAATGGGGAAAATTTGAAATATGGAGTTGGGCATGATTTTCTCTACTTTTTTTTTAAAACCTACAAAAATTATGGCATTTTTTATGACACCATTTATTTGTACTATATATAATTGTTTAACTAAATTAAAGATACGATGTAACATGAATCTATTGATTGGTCTAGTGACTAAAGATGTTCATATTTTGTATGAGTTTATAAAATTTTAAAACGTTCAATTTGCATAATTTGTAAAATAAATTTTATAAAATAGAAAAATTAAATATTTGCCTTGGAATCGGAACGCATGCATTTATTTAGTCTGGAAAAAAAAAAGAAATAGAAGACTGCATGGAGGAAGAATTATACTCTATAATGGGGTGAATTAAGGGATGACAATGGATCATACTTTATAAAGTTAAAGTTCAATTTATTTAATAATTGGACCTAAAAGAATTTAAGTCCGGTTATATAAATTTGAGTTCGATCTAATAAAATATCTAAAATTTAAATTCAAAATTGAAAGTCCGAACTAATTTTTTTTCTTCTTTTTTTAAGTAACAACTCAAACAAATATCTTTAAATAAAAATAACAAATAATTTTCATCAAACGAATCGGGATGATTAAGGGTAAAGAATTACTTGTTTAAATTTTGGAATTCTTAATTTGGAGGAGATAGATACCCAATCACGATTTCACGATGTCGATTCCTAAATCGCAACGGTAACGCTCCGACCTCTAGGTAGTTCACCGAGTTGAAACAAGCATATAAAAGTCTCTAAACTATTTAGAGTAGTTCAAAAAGCAATAATGATTGCTAGCTCTCTCATTGCTTTATGTAGCCATTGTAATCCTAATTCATCTTATATTAGAATTTCAAGATTTCAATATATATATATTTATACTTTTAAATCTAACAGTTTTAAATATTTTTATTCGGATTCATATATGGATCAAACTCAGATCGAATATAGATTTAGATCGGATTCAGATCGAATCATGACAATGTGCATATTCGATCCACCTACTAGGACTCAGACCTTTTTTTTCCAGGTTCATAGTTTGGAATTTTTTGATCAGATTTAGATCGATTTTTTCTTCGATACGGATTTGGATTATATTGTCATCCCTAGATGTTAGAGTCTAATTATATTATAAATTCGTATATAATTTAAATAATTTTATATTTTATACTAATGGTTTAATTTTGTAGCCTTAATAATTTGTAATTTCACATTACGAAAATTCTAATATAATTTTCTGAAATTTCGCATTGAATGAGTTTTTATGACTCTTATGTTGTACAATCAGCATAAAAAAACGAAACATCAATATCTAATAGATACAAAAAACTCGATTATCTAAAACCCCTTACCATGGAAACTTCACCAAACTATCTAGGTGTCACTCAACTCTAACAAAAAAGGAAGCTAGTTATAGTCGTTTATAGTAAAGATTCAAGTCGGCCCAAGTGAATTCCATCCGGCCCATGTTTAATATTTCGGTAGAAAAAAAAATCTATGATGATTTATTTAAGGGTAAACTATTTAGGTGACCACCTAATTATTGGGTGTAACCTGTTTTGACAATCGAACAATAAAAAATCAAAATTTGATCATTCAATTATTTAATTGGACATATTTTGACCATCGGCCGTTAAAATTTAACGGAGAAATAATATGGTTGTTAATAAAAAATTATATAACTACGCATTTAGTCCCTATTAATTATCTATTATATTAATTTGGTCCCTTTTATCATACATTTGCGTTCGGATAGCTCTCTTTGTGTTGTTGATATTTTCATTGCTCCTCCAGTGCTGCCGGTGAAGGTTCTTGCTTCCCTTTACAATATTTCTTATTCTTTTTAAATTTTAGTTGCATACGAGAAAGAGTTTCCATTGAAGAGCAAGAAATGAGTTCTCCTTTTTACTTATTTTTCATTCACAAAAAATGGGTTCCAGTGTTATTTTTGAATTGTACTACTCATCAATCAGGAAAAAAGCGAAGCTCGTCTATGCTTGTGAATGGAATCCTCATGCTGTTAACGCTTTTAAACGTAACCTGAAAGTCAATTATGTTTCTGATCGTTGTATCATACTTGAAAGAGATAATCGAATTACAGCACCCAAAGTATGTTGACATGCTTAATATTTGCGTGGATGCATTGTAAACTTCTATACCAAAGGCATGCATATGAAAATATATACTTTTTTCATGAAATGATCCAATATTGGTTTTTGAAGTTTTCTTCAACTATTTAAATAGACTAAAAGTATCGTATTGGCATGGCATCATGACCTCGAAGTATCGTATTGGCGGCTGTAAGTAATATGGTAGTACTTTTGCTCGTATCTCCTTTTTTTTTACAGACCACAATAAGTGTGTTGGGGTAGTTATGCGGTAAGGCAATTAATATACGGTTAATATACGGCGTGACCGGTTAGAAAGGTGACCGGTTAAGATAATAAAATCGGTAAAATTACCTATTTTGTTGATAAGAGTATCAACATATCCAGTAAAATTACCTATTTTGTTGATATGAGTATCAACATATCAAGTAAAATTACCTATTTTGTTATACTTTTGAAAGTATCTATACTTTTAAAAAAGTATCGATACTTTTTTAAAAAGCAATATAACCAGTTGCAATGTGGCTCGAAAGTATCGATACTTTTAAAAAAGTATCAACAAAAAGTATCGATATTTTAATACTACCTAATATGTTGATACTCTTATCAACAAAATAAGTAAAATTTTATATCTATTTTGTTATACTATACTTTTTTTAAAAAGTATGGATACTTTTAAAAAAGTATCGATACTTTTTTAAAAAGCAATATAACCGGTTGCAATGTGGCTCGAAAGTATCAATACTTTAAAAAAAAATATCAACAAAAAGTATCGATACTTTAATACTACCTAATATGTTGATACTCTTATCAACAAAATAAGTAAAATTTTATATCTATTTTGTTATATTATACTTTTTAAAAAAAGTATGGATACTTTTTTAAAAAGCAATATAACCGGTTGCAATGTGGCTCGAAAGTATCGATACTTTTAAAAAAGTATCGATACTTTAATACTACCTAATATGTTGATACTCTTATCAACAAAATAAGTAAAATTTTACCTATTTTGTTATACTATATTTTTTTTAAAAAAGTATAGATACTTTCGAAGGTCACATCAGCAAAATAGGTAAAACGCTACCGAATATGTTGATAATCTTATCAACAAAACAAGTAAAATTTTACATATTTTGTTATACTATATTTTTTTAAAAAGTATGAATACTTTTAAAAAAGTATAGATACTTTCGAATGCCCCCATCAGCTTGAACTTTAATAACAAAATAGGTAAAGCGCTACCGAATATGTTGATACTCTTATCAACAAAATAAGTAATTTTACCTATCGATAACTTAAGTTTACCGGTTACTAATTTTTTTAAATGTTTTTTATGTTTTCTACCGGATACATTATTTTAAATCAACATATCCGGTAGTGCTTTACCTATTTTGTTATTTATCTTACAATATTTCCGGTAACGTCATTTTTTTAGCCGTATATTAGTCCGCCTTACATTAGAATTCTCTCATGTGTTTTCCATTTCAAGGAACTGCACATTCTTCCCTCCTTTTGAGTTTGCTTGTGGTCACATTTCATGGTATTAAAAACACAGGAGTGAGGGACATCGAGGAGGAATCGTGCGCTAACCATGTTTCAAAATTGATGTCTGAGATTGCAAGATCTGAGGGTATGACGTTCTGAGCTTATGTTAATGTATGTCTACATGCTTATTTTAAAAAATAGTCGTTTACTTGGTTGACTATTTTAAGAAGCTGCAGAGAACTCATTTATTGTACTTCAATAAATTTTTTTAGTAAAGTACACAGATCGTCACTGAATTTTGGTGAAAAAATAAAATAGTAATCAAACTTTCAAAAATCACAAAATAGCAATTAAACTTTATATTTTGTAATAAAATGGTAACTAGACGTTAAATGTCGTTAAGTGACTATTATAAAATTTAGTATAATAACACATTTAGTCCTTTATATTTATACATTCAATCAATTTAGTCCTTTATATTTATACATTCAATCAATTTAGTCCTAATTCGAAACAATTCACTAAATTTAGCCCTCGTTATTTATGCATTCTTTCAATTTGGTCCTCGAAGCAAAATTCCAAAGTATGGTAACATGATAAATAATTACAATTAATTTTTTTATAGGAACTCGACTCGAATCGAAAAAATTTCAAATAAAGTTTGAGTTGTAAAATATGACGCGTGAACTCGAAATTTTTTGACTCGACTCGATCGAACGTTCATCTCTATCTTAAGATATGACGCGTCAACTCGAATAACTTGAAATATTCGAATATTTTAAATCGAAAATTTTTAAAATAAAATTTTTAATATTTTCATATTTAAATCACATCGATTATTTAATAACAACTTTAAATATTCGATTTAAAAGAAAAAAATGATTTAAAATATTTAATTTAAAAGAAAAAAATTTGATTTAAAATATTCAAATATTTAATTAAATTTGTATAGGAACTCGAAAACTCGACTCGAATCGAAAAAATTTCAAATAAAGTTTGAGTTATAAAATATGACGCGTAAACTCGAAAAACTCGAAATTTTTTGACTTGACTCGATTGAACGCTCATCTCTATCTTATGATATGACGCGTCAACTCGAATAACTCGGAATATTCTAATATTTTATATCATTTTTTCTTTTAAATCGAATATTTTTAAAATAGAATATTTGATATTTTCATATTTAAATCACATCGAATATTTAATAACTACTTTAAATATTCGATTTAAAAGAAAAAAATGATTTAAAATATTCTAATATTTAATAAATTTTTATAGGAACTCGAAAACTCGACTCGAATCGAAAAAATTTCAAATAAAGTTTGAGTTGTAAAATATGACGAGTCAACTCGAATAACTCGATTTTTTTTGCTCGACTCGATCGAATGCTCACCTCTATCTTAAGATATGACGCGTCAACTCGAATAAATCGAAATATTTGAATATTTTAAATTATTTTTTCTTTTAAATCACATCGAATATTTAATAACTACTTTAAATATTCGATTTAATTTAAAAATATTTGATTTAGAAGAAAAAATTGATTTAAAATATTCGAATATTTAAAGTAGTTATTAAATATTCGAATATTAAAAAGAAAAATATTTAAAATAGTCATTAAATATTCGAATATTTTAAATCATTTTTTCTTTTAAATCTAATATTTGTAAATTAAATTGAATGTTTAAAGTAGTTATTAAATATTTGATGTGATTTAAATCTGAAAATATTAAATATTCTATTTAAAAAATATTCGATTTAAAAGAAAAAAAATGATTTAAAATATTCGAATATTTCGAGTTATTCGAGTTGACGCGTCATATCTTAAGATAGAGATGAGCGCTCGATCGAGTCGAGTCAAAAAATTCCGAGTTATTCGAGTTGACGCGTCATATTTTACAACTCAAACTTTATTTGAAATTTTTTCGATTCGAGTCGAGTTTTTGAGTTCCTATAAAAATTTAATTGTAATTATTTATCATGTTACCACACTTTGAAATTTTACTTTAAGGACCAAATTGAAGAATGCGTAAATAACGAGGGCTATATTTAGTGAATTGTTTCGAATTAGGACTAAATTGATTGAATGTATAAATATGAAGGACTAAATGTGTTATTATACTAAAATTTATAACTGTCACTTAACGACATTTAACGTCTAGTTACCATTTTGTTATAAAACATAAAGTTTAATTGTCATTTTGTGATTTTTAAAAGTTTGATTATCATTTTATTTTTTTACCAAAATTCAGTGACTGTATGTGTACTTTACCTAAAATTGTTTCTCACATGCAATCAAAATTTAAAAAGAATGAGAAATATTGTAAAAGGAAGGAAGAACCTTTATCGCGTCGTCGGAGGAGCAACAAAAAAATCAATAATACAAAGAGAGCCATTCGAACACAAATGCATAACAAAAAGAATCAAATTGATATAATAGATAACTAACAGTGACCAACTGTGTAGTTATACAAATTTTTATTAACAGCCACGTAACCCATCCGTTAGATTTTAACGGTTGGTGGTTAAAATAAGTCCAATTAAATGGCCAAATTTTAAAATTTTATAATTCAATGGTCAAAACATGTCAGACCCAATAATTTAGTGGTTATTTACCTTTTATTTAATAAATAAAAATGTGATATTTCCTTTTCCATATATAGGGTTTCTTTTCCCATTAAAAGAAAAAGGAATTTAAATAAAATATCCATTAACAAAGAAGGAAAAAAACAACATCAGAGCCCTCGATAGAGCTGCTACGAATACGATGGTGAGACGATTCGACGATGAAGAAGATGACGACGTTGAAGAGGAAGAGTATGAAGACGAGGAAGAACAGTTATTGGACGACGAGGATTACGACGTCGACGAAGACGCTGGGAGAGGTCGTGGAGGTTCGAGTAAGAAGCGCGGGAGATCTGATTTCATCGACGACTTGGCGGAGGATGACGACGAGGAAGATGAAGATGATGACGAGGAGGTTTATGGCGGCGGCGGTGGCCGCGGGAAACGACAGAAGGCTCCGCGTGATGGGTCTCAGTTTTTTGATCTTGAAGCACAGGTTGATAGCGACGAGGAAGAGGAAGAGGATGAGGGGGAAGACGGTAATTTCATCTGCCTTACTTTTGTTTTAGTTATGGTTGGCTAATTCCGATGGTCGGGAGTGGAATTTGGAATGAATTGGAAAGGGGGAAAAAGCTGATGAATATTTTTTTTTGAATAGATGATATGTGGGGGTTAATCAAAATCAGTTTCTACTTTGAAATTAGTTTCACTTCAAAGCTTATGCTGGTTCAATAGTATTTTTGGAGGTTGCAATTATATACCGTTTAATGTTAATCTCTTTTAAGTTTTAACTTTATTCTGCTGCCAGCATCGCTTAAACTTTTGAAAATGAAGATTAAAGTAGCTTTTCTTTTCTGTTTCTTGCCCTCTGAGATGTCATGGTTTGCATTCCAGTTATGTAGTAACTGCTGGCAATTTTGGAATCATTTATGGGAAATGTTGATTGAATGTTGGTAGGTATTAAATATCGCAAAGTGTAAATTGTTATCGATGGCATATAATGATGTAGCATTAGTTTCTGATATTGTAATGGTTTTGAATGTCAATGAACAATTGCCTTTAAGGTTGATGTATTTGGTTCTCTTTCTCTGAGTTTTTTATCAGAAGGGAGTTTTGCGTCTCACTATTCAAATTTCTTGAAAAGTTTATGTACCTACAAAATTTGTTAAACTAAGGGATTCCATTTAGTTGGAGTCATTTCATTCTGATATGCATGCACTTATCAGACGGTTACATTGAGCATTGTTATTCATGGCATTGGCAGTTGGATCAAACAGATGGAGTAACATCTATAGTTCCTTTTGTTATAGTTAACTAGTTCCTATTTTGAACGTTTTCTTTAAATTTCGCCTACGAGAAATTCCCCTCCATTACATTGAACTATAGTGATTTGTATGACTATTTCATGCTGGGCAAGGAAAAATAGGGGGAGGGGGGAATTCTAGTTGTACATTTCTGTTATATTTTTACATTTGTTGGGATACCGGGGGCTTCGAGCCCGAGTCTCTGCAAATTCTAGAAATTTCTCTTTTTTGTTATAAAACTTACTCAATCTGAAAATGTTCTAACTTCGTAATTATTAAAATTTCAACTAGCTTCTAGTTTACTGTTTTCCTGCTATTTTCCATTACAAACTTTTTCTGTGAAAAATTCCTCCTCCGTGACATTGAACCAACAATTACTTGTATGCTAGACATTGCAGAAATAGTTCATTCTGCATGGTTGTTGGTTCACTTTTGTGTTACAGTTCTGTAGCATACTAGCATTTATACTTATGCTGGGATACTTTGCATTTGACCCTTTGCAAAACTAGTTCTCGTTTTAAATTTAAATGACTTGATCCGAATTTTTAGGTGACCTTTCTCTCTCTCTATTTTAAAGTTCAACTTAGCCCTTTTTTATGCTCCTTAGTTTTTAGAGGTTTGTGCATCTGTCTGTTTCCATATTTGTGAAATTTGCCTAAATCTACCAGGTTTTAGGTCATGAAGTAGTGATAGTTGCATAAAATTGATATGTGGAAACTACGTGTGTGAATCTCACAGATGGTATCCTTTGTTTTCAAAATTTTCTGCTCAAAACAATGCTGCTTTCAGTTACCTTGTACACCTTTTCCTGAGAAGAGAAGAAAAGAAATATGTGGCTTTTATATGCTGGGGATGCAGTTCATTGTCAACACAATTATGTGGCTGCTAACCTTTATGGGATTTTCCCTAGCAAACTATTTCACTTATAACTAGAGTGGAATGTTTTGATGGATAACTGACTATGGTGATATTTGTTCCATCCTCTTTTCACGCAGGCTTCATAGTTGAAAGTGGAGCTGATATGCCTGATGAAGACATTGGTAGAAGGATGCACCGTCGCCCATTACCTCTTCGGGAGGATGAACAAGAAGATGTTGAAGCTCTTGAGAGAAGCATTCAAGCTAGGTATGCAAGATCAAGTCACGCTGAATATGACGAGGAGACCACTGATGTTGAACAGCAAGCACTTTTGCCATCTGTAAGAGATCCAAAGTTATGGATGGTGAAATGTGCGGTATGTACTGATTTCGTTTTCATCTTTTTTGGAAATTTGTTTTTGGATAGAAATGGTTTTTGATTATTTTGATATTTTGCATGGAAGATAACTAAGGTCATGTTTATGAATGATAGATTGGTCGTGAACGTGAGACAGCAGTTTGCCTCATGCAGAAATACATTGATAGAGGATCTGATTTGCAAATTAGGTCTGTTATTGCCCTTGATCACCTAAAGAATTATATTTATATCGAAGCAGACAAGGAAGCTCATGTGAGGGAGGTATGTTTGATACTTGCTGCTTTTTTCTTATTTTTTATGAGTGGCTTAGCTTTAGATATCTGTTGATCGATTTTGATCTGCCTCAGGCTATCAAAGGTCAACGCAATATATTTGGAGCAAAGATTATGCTTGTTCCAATAAGGGAAATGACTGATGTTTTATCAGTTGAAAGCAAAGCAATTGATCTTTCAAGGGATACCTGGGTCAGAATGAAGACTGGGAATTATAAGGGAGACCTTGCTCAGGTATGAATTTCATCCTTGCCAATTCAATGATTTCCTCTCTTACATAATTTATAGTCTGATCTAACTTCCATTTTGCAGGTTGTTGACGTGGATAACGTACGACAAAGAGTCACTGTGAGATTAATCCCTAGGATTGACTTGCAAGCCCTTGCAAATAAATTGGTATGAAATGGATTGCATTTATGAAAAAACAGATTGAGTACTGATTGTTCATCTCTCTTTTCTGGTTCTGTCATCCTTTATTTACCCTTCTACTATTTTATAAAGGAAGGAAGAGAAGTTCCAAAGAAGAAAGCTTTTGTCCCACCTCCTCGTTTAATGAATGTTGATGAAGCTAGGTAGTCTCAAATGATTTCAATCTCTGGTGGAAAATCTACCTCTTTTTTATTGCTTCGTGATAACTTAATTCATTATCCTCACTATTCTTTTGTTTTGTTTGTTTTTGGTTCTTTTTTCCCCTAGGGAACTTCATATTCGTGTAGAACACAGACGAGATCCGCTGACCGGTGATTACTTTGATTATATTGGTGTCATGTTGTTTAAAGACGGATTCTTGTACAAAACAGTGTCAATGAAGTCAATTAGTGCTCAGAACATAAAACCAACTTTTGATGAACTTGAGAAATTTCGAGCACCTAGTGTGAAAGGAGAAGGTGAAATGGCTGGTTTGTCAACTTTGTTTGCAAACAGGAAGAAAGGCCATTTCATGAAGGGTGATGCTGTTATTGTTGTCAAGGGAGATCTAAAAAATTTAAAGGGTTGGGTTGAAAAGGTTGAGGAAGAGAATGTCCACATCAGACCAGAAATGAAAGGCCTTCCTGTAAGAATTCAGTTGATATTGGTGTTCTTTGAATCAAGTCTTTGATCACTGGTTTGCATGTAAGTTTCATTGTTCCCAGGAAATACTTAACCTTTGGTGATGTTTTGCAGAAAACTCTTGCTGTTAATGAAAAAGAGCTTTGTAAGTACTTTGAGCCTGGGAATCATGTGAAGGTTGTGGCTGGGACGAAGGAAGGTGCAACCGGTATGGTTGTCAAGGTTGAGCAGCATGTGCTCATTATTTTATCTGATACGACCAAAGAACATGTGAGTCATGCAACCTTTTGAGTCTGGTCCTGGTCTGAGGATTATCTCAATAGAAAAATAATTGACATTTGTTTTATCAGATTCGTGTTTTCGCTGATGATGTTGTCGAGAGCTCTGAAGTAACTACTGGTGTTACAAAAATTGGGGAGTATGAGCTTCGTGATCTTGTGCTGCTAGAGTATGTAGTTTCTTGCTGAAGAATTTGATTTACCGTCTTAAGTTAATATGGATGCCTAACATATGCGTTCTGTTGGTGCAGTAATAATAGCTTTGGTGTAATTATACGTGTAGAAAGAGAAGCGTTTCAGGTTGGTTATTTCCACCAAAGTGCATGATTTTCAGGCTTCAGTGCATCTCTTTTGGTCATAATCTTAGTGTTGTATTTTCCTTCAGGTTCTTAAGGGAGTTCCAGATAGACCAGAGGTATCTCTAGTCAAATTGAGGGAAATCAAATGCAAGCTTGAGAAGAAATTTGATGTGCATGACAAATATAGGAATACTGTTTCTGTGAAAGATGTGGTTAGGATCCTTGAGGGTTCTTGTAAAGTAAGATTCTCCTTTCCAAGTTGCATTGTCCTATAAATTACTCTGCGGTTTATAGTTTACAAACTATCCCATCCCATCCCATGACATTAGGGGAAACAAGGCCCTGTAGAGCATATATACAAAGGAGTCTTGTTCGTGTATGATCGTCACCACCTCGAGCATGCTGGCTTTATATGTGCCAAAGCTGGTTCTTGTTGTGTAGTGGGAGGGTCACGTTCTAATGGGGGCAGAAATGTAAGTCTTTTTCCCCTTTTCATTTTTTTGTGGTTAATTCATGTATAATATACATCATCCTCATGCATGCTTGATTCAATCACTTAGGGTGATTCTTTCTCAAGATTTGGCAACTTCAAGACTCCATCCCGCGTACCACCTTCACCAAGGAGATTTTCTAGGGGAGGCCCTCCATTTGATTGTATGTTGCTGACGGTCTTAGTATCCTTGGTTGTACAAATTTAATGGTTACTGAGTTTCTTTGAGTTATATTTCTCGAGGTTAAGTCATAAAATTTCATCAGAAGGCTGATGTTATTAACATCTGCTTCTTTAAAACAGCTGGAGGAAGGCACAGAGGTGGAAGAGGAGGGCATGATGCTTTGGTTGGTACTACTGTGAAAGTTCGACAGGGCCCTTACAAGGGTTACCGTGGACGTGTTGTAGATATTAAAGGTCAATCAGTTCGTGTTGAGTTGGAGTCTCAAATGAAGGTTGTTACAGGCAAGTTCAGGTTCTAGTTTTAAATGTTTTCTCCATTTTAGTATCTTTCTGGCTTATACAACCTCTTCCTTTCTGCAGTTGATCGCAATTTTGTATCTGATAATGTTGTTGTGTCAACACCCCACCGGTAAGTATGATTTTCTTTGAAATTCCTTTTATTGTTTTTTACTATGAAATCCCTCTTCCTATATCTCTCTAATGTTGTTTTTTTTCATTAGTGATACATCCCGGTATGGTATGGGAAGTGAAACACCTATGCGCTCTTCACGAACTCCATTACATCCATACATGACTCCTATGAGAGATTCTGGAGGTACTTCTTTCATTTAGTTTTTTTTTTTTTGTGTGTGTGTGAGCGTCCTCATGTGCACACTTCAGATGTGGAGACTTTATGGCTGACAACTTTATTTAGTAAAATGATATTAATTTAATTAGTTTTATGTTCTCTGCAGCAACACCTATCCATGATGGCATGAGAACACCTATGCGTGACAGGGCCTGGAATCCTTATGCACCAATGAGTCCACCCAGGTTAGTAGTAGATTCCATTAATCTGGTGTATCCCACATCAATTGTTAATTCACACCTTGATTTGACTGATCGTTTTGTTTTCTTGACTGCAAAATAGGGATAATTGGGAAGAAGGAAACCCTGCCTCTTGGGGAACTAGTCCACAGTATCAGGTTAGGATTCTTGCACATTTGGGCGCTATTACCAATGTAGCTATTTTCCCTTTATTTGTTCAGTTTTTCGTAAAATAACTGTGAATGCTGTTGTTTTCAGCCAGGAAGTCCTCCTTCAAGGTCATATGAAGCACCTACTCCTGGTTCAGGTTGGGCTAGCACTCCTGGCGGTAGTTACAGTGAGGCTGGAACACCACGAGATAGCGGTTCAGCTTATGGTTGTTTCTTTATCGTATTTTTGATTTTGAATATTTGTGTTTTTAGTGTTACTCATATTATATGTTTGTTGCAGCCAATGCACCAAGTCCTTATATGCCATCTACTCCAAGTGGTCAGCCTATGACACCAAGCTCGGGACCCTATATTCCGGGTACACCTGGAGGGCAGCCAATGACACCGGGAACTGGTCTGGATGCTATGTCTCCCGTAATAGGTGCTATTTCTGTTTCTTCGCCCTGTTTTTAAGAGAACCATACAATCTTTAATTGCTTCATTGGCTAGTGGATATATTATGGATTCAAATTGTCTCTCATATGCTACAACATTAATTCTATATAAAATGGTTTTGGTGTGAGTAAGCCAAGTCTGAAGTTTATCTGAATTTATTTCCCATGTCACAATTCCAAAAAAAAAAATTTAGAAAATAAAAGCAAAACGAACTTTAAATATGGTTTCAATATAACTTCCGGTTGCTTGCAGGCCCTGACAGTGAAGGACCATGGTTCGTGCCAGATATTTTGGTCAATGTGCACAAATCTGGAGATGAGACTCATGGAGTTATCCAGGAGGTCCTTCCGGTATGTCTTCCATCAATACGTTATTGTTATCTTCTTTTGCTTATAGTTGGCATATCTCCCATGTGATAACCTACATCTTTGTTGCTCTGAAATTGTTTTTCTTCTCTTTTAGTATCCATGTCCAATGCATGGCTAAACATGGGTATGGGTATATTACCCTTCAAAGATTCTCCAAATACATGGGGAAAAAAACTAAATATGCTTGTGGTGAAGAAATACCTGTATTGTAGATACTCACACTCGAGTCCGAGTAATATAGTCAAGCATCACTTTGTCACTGAGAACTGAAATAACTCTTAATCGATGATTTTTTTCCTATATGTTTCAAATAGATATATGGAGCAAAGGTGTACACTCTATGCATAGGTTTCATGAAATATTTGCATTTCAGACCAGTCCGCAGTGTCCTTAACATGTTATTCCGATATAACCTGAGAATATTAGCCGGTCATATTTAGGCTTCATGATTGGATGAAATTTAGTTTTGGTGAAGCATATTTAGCAGTTGTTGGTTCTAGTTGGGGTGTTTCAATTTATTTGATAATTGATGATCCATGATACAGGATGGGTCGTGTAAGGTGGCCCTCGGGTCAAATGGCAGTGGAGATACAGTAATCGCCATGCCTAGTGAGATGGAGATCGTACCACCAAAGAAATCGGACAAGATCAAAATCATGGGTGGGTCACTACGAGGTCTTACTGGGAAGTTAATCGGTGTAGATGGCACGGATGGCATTGTAAGGATAGATGACAGTCTTGATGTCAAGATATTGGACTTGGTTATACTGGCAAAGTTACCTTGATTTAAATTAGCAATGTTTGCTATTGTTTGAAATCCATGTAGCAGTAGCTTTCCTCCTATCTCTCTGTATTTGCATTTAGGAAAACTTTCATGCCTCATGTTCCTCCATTTGAAACCCTCGAATCAAATCAGTTAAATATGTATATATTAAAAAAAGGATACATGCTTTAATAGGAAACAAGATTATACAGTTATGCTTTCCGAGAGAAGTTTAATAATAATAAAAAAACCGATTTGTATAGATCGGTGCTAAAATTAGTTAAACAATAAATTAAATATCGATAATAATAATAATAAAAAGATGAACGGATAATAAGTCATAAGTTAAAAAAAGGCTTCTAACGTTTGATTAAATAATATTTTGGCTTCTATTCTTTTTTAACTAATTTAATTCAATATTTCATTTTAGGTTAAAAATGTATTATTATGTAAAAGGGTTATTTTGTCCCAAAATAAAATGATAAACATTAAATTAATTATTCAGTCAAATGATATAAATATTTTTTTAGTATTATGCTTTTTAATAATTGTTACCGTACAAGTTTCAAAAACTACCATAAATATATCATCCTAATCAAAATAATCGACTGCTGATAATTACGATTTGGTTCTGTCATCACCAACTATTCATGACAATGAATTTTTTATTAATCAATGTAATACTGTGAAAAACTCTAAAAAAAATTCTAGCAAATAATATATGTCGACTGGAAATCCTTTTTTTTTTCATCTGAAAGGCCGTTATTTAAAACTCAGAAATTTCATAATACAAACATGTTTTGTAAAATGCAAAACATCTACAACATGATCTCCCTATTGAAAATCCAACTAAACTTGACTGCTTGAGGCCCCATTTTCTTTGCCCTCTCCTCTGCTCGTTCCTCTAGTTTCCTAATCCTAGGCGCCAACTTACACACATACTCCTGCGCTTTCCTCCCTTCCGCCGTCAACCCTTCCAGTTTCTCCAATCCCCACCGCTCATTCAGCGCCTCCACGATATCTGCATAATCGTGGGCCGTATACACTCCGCTCCGCTGTGCCACCGCCGAGAAATGCTCGAACAACCGCGGGTCTTCGCCGTCGAACATCATGTGAGCTGGCATTGTTATCTTTTTCTTCATCATATCCGCGAATGCTAGCATTGCTCCCGTCGGGTCGATCTCGAGTAGCTTCCCGACTATCCTCGAGTAGGCCAGTTCGTGGCGTTTCTCGTCCGCCGCAATGGAGCCGCATATGCGTGCCAGGACAGGGTCGCCGCCTTCCTTGGCTAAACGGGCGGTGTTGCCGTGGGATACGAAGGTGGCTCGCTCTTGGAATGAGGTGTATACGAAGCCCAAGTATGGGTTGTTTTCGGTTCCAGGGTCCTGTCAAAATGGATTTTACTAAATTAATATAATTTTTATATTATAAAAATTAAACATAATTATAAATTAAATAAAAATAAATCTAATTTATTCAAATTATATTATACTGATTTTTAAAAAAATATATTATATTGAAATCGATTTGGATTTAATACAAATTAAACTAAAACCGAAATATCAATTTAATTAAAAAAATACAATAATTTGTAAAATAAATGAAAGAATGATGAAACTTACCATTCCAGCTGCGATCAGATACAGATTAAATCGAGAATTAAATTTTAAAAAATATTATATATTTGTAAAATAAATGAAAGAGTGATGAGGATCTTACCATTCCGGCTCCGATCAGATACTGCACAGTCCTCTCAATCATAAACATATCAACTCTCCCCGTCAAATACAAATAATTCTTCAACAGATCGCCGTGCCGGTTCTCCTCCGCCGTCCAAGCCCGAGTCCAAACAGCCCACGGGCTATGGCTAGCCCCCGTCTCATCCCTCACCCCATCCAGCGTATTGATCATCGTCTGATACGTCGGCAACGCCTCCTCCGTTATCATATCTCCGACCAACACCACGAAATAGTCATCAGGCAGCTCCGCCGTGCGTTCTCTCAGGTCCTTCACTCGGTCGTTGAACTCTTCCAATGGTAATGACGGATCCGGCAAAAATGTCTGCGGTTGCCAGCAATCTTTGACTGGTTTAAGTAACGGTAATAAGTTAGTGGTGGCCCAGCTTTCCAGTGATTTGAACACTTCTTGCTTCTCGGGTGGCATCGAGTGAGTCTTTTGTCGTCTCGGAGGAGACGCCGCAATGGCGGAGGAGATCTGAGAGAATCTGACGGCGGAAGTTGTTGGAGGGAGACGGCGATGGTGGACACGCGGCGTCCATGGGAGATATTTGGTAGAAAGGCAGCCAGTAACTTGCATGGTGGCAATTGAGTTTAGAGTTTCGGGTATTAGCCAGGGATGTACTGATGTGTTCACATGCAATGGTATGAAATATATATAGGTGCAAAAGTAAATGTTTGACCCCGTTCTTCACATTAATTACAAAGGTGCCATTTAAGATTTTATTTTTAGCAACTTGTTGGTTTTTAAAAATAAAATAAAATAGTGAGATTGGTTTTGACAAGAGTGGATGAACCAACTGTAATATTTTTTCTTTATATATTTTTATTCAAAGTTTATAGGAACAGTTAAATTACCTGTGAAAAAAATTGGAGAAAGGAGTGTAAATAATTAAAACAAACAGGCAAAGGGTTAAAAAAGTAAAGCTATTGAAACGGGAAACAATGGGTGCAGTGGTTTCAAGGAAAATGAAAAAAAAGGAGATTAGATTCTATGGGCTTTAATAGTAAAACAACGGCGCATTTTTGTTTTAGTGGTCTAAGATTATTAACTACTTGATTTCTTCTCATTCTTGTTTTACTGGTCGATTCATCAGTCTGTTCATTCGTGTTTTTAAACCTTCTTTCTTTTAAAATTTTCTTTTTCATTTTTAGGTAAAACTAAAATTAAAATTTCTCAAAAAAGTTAAATAAATTTTATTTGCACACATCGGAAATTTTGGTGGAGATGGGTGAGGCAACGGTCCTCCAAATTTTGAAAATTTATTATTTCTCTTTAAATTTTATAAAAATAT
This sequence comes from Hibiscus trionum, assembly GCA_030270665.1. NCBI lineage: Eukaryota > Viridiplantae > Streptophyta > Magnoliopsida > Malvales > Malvaceae > Hibiscus > Hibiscus trionum. The sequence goes on along the minus strand of BSYR01000024.1, from coordinate 11,997,106 downwards.
AACTTAGTCCTTTTAAATATTTAAATGTCTTCTCAAAATTTTGAAAGTTTGTCACTTAGTCACCCCCTTCAAATATTTGAATATTTTGAATTATTTCTTTAAAATGTCTATTAATATGTATTTATATATTAAAGAAACACAATGAGTAGAAATTTTATATTATATATATATATATAAGATCTATTAAGAAAAATCTCTAGTTATCCCTCGAATATCAAGTTCCGCCACTATTGCACACTTAAGATAAAAGTTTACCAAAGATTTATTGGAAAGCCAATTGCTCTTTGCAATAATCAAATTAGGGCGGATCAAACATAAACTAGTGAAAATAGCTGAGTATTTAACAAAAGTTAATGAAAATTCAATGAAACTGAAAACTCACAGGCATACACATACATCCAAATAACCGTTGGATGAAACTCTATAATTTTCTTTAATACTTTTTAAACTGTTGATTATATGATCTGCACAGCAAATATGTTGGGAGAAAATTATGGTTAAGAGAGAGAAACCTTTTTTATTGCAGGGAGTGATGGGGTAGTAGTTGAATTATCTGTCCAATTTTTTTCACCCCAATGCCACAGCATACTCTCCCAGAAGCAGAATTCTTCGAAACATGTCTTTAAACGCTTGTCTTTTATCTTAATTTTCCAATGACCGTCGGTGTAATTACCTTTCTCGGCCTGTCTCCGATCCCACTCCAGCTGTGCCTTCTGCTTCGACCGGAGGAGACAGTACTTGTGTAAGTTTTGTGGCATCGCATCGTGTACCTTCCACCATTTCTTGTGAGCGACGTCACTAGCAAACTCCTGCAAAATATCAACATTCCAGTTGCAATCGTAGTCACGGAAGCATAGCCATGGTTTGTTTCCCAGATAATGGATGACATAAAGGATTGGAGGATCCGCTCCAAAGAGGCGAGTCTTCATCTGTTTCTTCTCCTCCTCATCACCTTCCCAGAAGTGCTTCAAGAAGTTCATGTGTTTCGGAATCCGATGCCACCAAGTAAAGATTTCATTCAGATATCCCTGGTCACCTCCATTGTAGGATTCAATCTCGTTGATGTGATCCATTAGTAGCTGGAATGTGCAATTTGATGGCTCAACAATCATCACACCCGAGTTGAAGAGCGTTGCATTATTTCCTATAGCAGAAATTTCTGGCATCTCAAATAAGAAATCAATATTCCTAAGTATAAGAAGGTCAGCATCGATGAAAATAATCTTGTCATAATCCGTCAACTGCCAAAGACGGAACTTGCTGTAATTCCATTCGTTATATGCTTCTGGTTCAGCTTTCGGATTCCTGATTCTTTGGATTGTATAAATTTTCCACCCAGCAGCCTCCAAGCCACCTCTATGATAATCACTGATTGAATCATCAACAAGTATCACAAGGTCCCTGGTTGAACCTGACATGCGGATACTTTGAGCAGCTGTAATGGCCCCACAAACATATACATGAGCAGAGTGTAGGATCGTTGCATATGCTTCGCGGTGTGCTCTCTCTGAATGGAAAGACTCTGTTCAAATATATTTAGTTAGTTTAATTTAAACACTTTCAGACATAGAGAAACTAGAAAATTCAATTAGCTTAAGCCTTTGGAATCTATTAAGATGTGTTGGACACTTGGACTTCAATTCATCATTCTAAGATGGAAAATTTCCAGATCAGAAAGAATGGAGTAAAACTGAAAAGACTTCAATCATGCCTTGTTGTTGCAGCTATAAATTCAAGTTACCTCTGCAATGGTTCTTAAAATAATAGTGATATAAAATTTTCGACCAGCTAGCTCTAGTTGTAGTGTGAAGAGTAGAAGAATCTGTATGAACAAATATATTGAAGAAACTAGTTTGAAGCTAACCTTTAGCCTCGAGAGGAACCGAAAGTTCACATGATCCAACTGGCAGTCGAACCTTTTCTCTTAACCTATGTAGGTTGGGTGTATACAACCAAGCATTCCCTTCACGTGCAACAAGGTCCTTGCAGGCAAAAAGATTGGGAAGTGGGAAGCAGTCAGTCAACAAAAGCACATGCACTGGGTGTAACCCCTTAGCAGATGCAGCAAGCCTCGCAGCCGCTAGCTGAAAGTGTAGACGTGCGACGTCTCTTGACCACTTTCCTGCCTTGTTGCAAGGAAGCTTGACAGCAATAAGATCAATCCGTGGTTTTCCAGGAAACTGAAGACTGGGTAGAGAAGGACATTTAGGAACCTCAAATTCTTCTTCTTCATCTATCCATTCAGGATAGAGGGATTCCCAAGTTACGTTGTCTGCCACACGGTCCAGTTGCAGAACAACATGCTCGGCATCTGGTAAGAGCTGCTTCCATTGATCAGCTTCAGTATTATTGAAGTTCAACAAGCCAATTCCCTGATATTCATCCTTGTCAGTCAGTTTCTCAATGACATTTGAGATTTGATCCCAGTTCACATCCAATGTTGATATATAACGTGGATCTACGGCAGCACTGTCTCTTATCAATCTGTCTACAAAACCAGGCCTGCATGTGACAAATTCTACTTCAAATTAACTAGAAGGGGGGGGGGGAGAAGAATAATCTCCAACATATGTGCTAGCGAACTACTGCTCTGGAAATTTTAGGTGGTCAATCTAAAAGACAAGATACTGAAGTTGTTACTTGTTACCAATGCTAGTTGGATAGCTAGTTAGATACAGTGACACACAAGTACTAACATGCATACTCTCATACATATACACATGTTCAACCAAACACAGGTTTTGTTCCCAAGCATAAAATAATTAAAGTACAGGAGAGCAAATTATAGACTAGATGTAACAATGAACAGAAAGATACTTTGATGGTAGAGTATACCGAGATACAAGATTGGATGGATGGTCTGAAATGTAAACTGCAGGAGAGCGAAGCAGAGTGATGAGAGATCCCACCAAAAGTATGACCAGCACGACTTTCAAAGTAGTCATCTTGCAATTCCAGTTCTTGTACCGAATAGGTACATGGAAAGCCTTCTCAACATCTCTAAAAACCTTGTTTCTTTGGAACCCTCTTCTGCTTGTTTCTTCACTGTGAGAGTGCAGTATGAATCGCATAAGTCCATGCCCATGAAGCAAATCAGAGAGAGACAATCAGACAAAGTTTTAAAAAAACAAAAAGCCAAACGTTATATTTGCTATGTTATTCAAACTCTTCATAACTGAGTACAAGTTTTTTTTTTCCTAATATATATATAATAACTGAGTACAGGTTATGACCCTCTAAATATATGGAAAAAATTGAAGATAATTCAACATACTCATGTTGAATGCATATTTGTATCTGGAATTCACAGAGTTCGGAAAAAATAGCTTATTTGTAATAATATAAGGCAAGTCTATTGTCGGTGGAGATAAAGTTGAAGTATCCAAAACCCGGTTTGCAGAAGCAAAGCAACTATAAATATATGAAAGCAAACTCCAAACGTTTTCATAGCTTAGCAGAACTAGTATTTACATAATACAAGCTTATTGATCATGATGCTCTCTCTGGCTTCTCCAATCTCACAAAATATTCCAAATTTAAGATATTGTTTCTAATTGTAATTCCAGAGAGCTTTACATTCCATAGCTTTAAAATTTCAATAATCCACCATGCCAAACTCAAAAATCAAAATCTTAGTTGTTTAATTATGGTAGAAGATAAATTTTGCCGAAAATTTCATTCTCCTGCAAATACTAAAAAATAATTCACATAAACAACAGCAATGCCAGGGGGAAGACCAAAATAAGAAGAATTAATCTAAACAGTTGAAAGCTTAAGTAGGTAAAAGTTAAAAAGAGTGTCACCTAACCCTAGGTCAATCTACTTCATATTTGATCTTATTTTCAACAGCTAAAATAAAGCGCATAAATACCTACCGTACTAGGGAACTTATAGAATCTACAACTACAATATTTATGCTACAAATCAAAGAAACTCTCAACTAAAACATACAAATCACAGCCAAATTCAAACAGATCCCACTGCAGTTTTTTCTAGTCAAACAACCAGCAGTGCTTAAAAACTCAGTAAACAAGCAAATCAAAGCAGTAATTTACTATAAGATTTCAAATCTTTTAAATTATAACAGTAATCGAAATCAATGATGCAAGTCAAAAGAAAAAAAAAGACAAAAAATACAAACGGCAGCTCAATTTAACAGATCTTACTGCATTTTTTAGTCAAACAAACAGCAGAGCTCAAGAGCTCAGCGAACAGCAAATCGAAGCAAAGACTTACGAAAAGAAATCGAGTTTTTTAGATTATAACAGTAATTAAAAGCTTTGATGAAGAGAAGAGAGGGACATACGAGGGGGAGGCAGCAACGCGATGGCGGGGCTCTTTTGGACTCAGAGAGGAGCCTCTCATCTTCAGAGATCACCTGAAACTGACAAAAATACTATAATCATTTGCTTATACTCCGAGATTTATATAGCCCGTAGTGAACATTTTTTTTCTTCAAAATTGTAGGGGAAAATTGAAAGAGCTGGCCTTGTTGTGTGATCCAACGCTGTGAAAAAAATGGAAGTAAGAGAGGGGGCGGGACTTATTATTAGTGCTTAGAATCAGAAGGAGCGGAAAAATAGTATGCCAGATACCATTAAATATTTTTAGGTGTGATTTATTTTTACCGTTAACCTTTTAATTAGTCCAAATTTGTCACTAAATTTTATTTTATTTTAACTCATTTATACAATCGCGCCGTTAACTATTTAACGCCGTGATGACTTGGATACTAAACCAAAACGACGTCGTTTTGTTAGAGAAAAATATGAAAAATCATGCACTCAATAGAGTTTTAACCTGAAACCTTTATAATAAAAGACAATCTACTAACTACTTAGCCAACTTAACATCTATGTTTTGTTTCCAACACAAATAATATATATTCCAAACTACAGTTTATCATATAAATAACATTATTCTATATAAATAATATAAATATATTGTAAATAATATAAAATATATAAATAGATAAATATATTATTATAAAAATTAAAAGACTAATTTTCAAAATTCTGAATTTAAAAAAAAACTCAAAATCCAACAAAACTTTTAACCCTAACCTTAAAATATAAACCTTAAACCCTACAATTTTATTCATAAACAAATAATACTAAAATATATAAACAAATAATATATTATTATAAAAACTAAAAATAATTTTTAAAAATCTAAATTTTCAAAAACTTACCCAAAAAAACCTAAAAGCTCACTAATCTCTAAAGCTTAAACTCCAAATTCATCCATTTTGGCTGCTAATGAGTTTATGATTTTAGGGTTTATGATTTAGGATTTTAGGGTATACATGTAAGAATTTAATGTTTTGGTGGATTTGAGGGTATTTTTGTAAATTTTGGAAATTTGAGGGTTTTGTGAAATTTTGTTTTTTTAGTTTTTATAATATTATATTATATTATTTATATATTTAATATTATTGGTAATATATATTTTTATTTAATATAAATATTTTATTTATCAGTTTAGAATATGGTCATGTTTGGTAAATAGCGGTTTGGACAAAAATTAGAGGTTTGAGGTATAATTAGAGGTTTGACTAGTCAAATCCGCTAATATTGATGTTTGGTAAATGGCGGATTGAAAGAGCGGATTGGGGTGAAAAAGCTAATTTTGAAAAAGCTTCTAATATGAGCTTTTTGAGATTAGAGGTTTGATATTCAAGTTATAATGACTCTTTTACCCTTAACAATTACCAAAAATCTCCAAATAACCTAAATTAAATAATAATATTTTAATATAAATAATGACATATTAAATATTGGACTTATTTGTTGTTACTACTAATTTATATGGTGACATTTGTAATTTAATTCTATTTTTTTATTATCACATATTTATATGTGCATATAAAAAATTTAACAATTATATAAATAATAAATTAATATATAAATCTTTCAAATATGTTTAAGAAATTTATATTAAAAATAATTTTTACAAATCTAATTAATATTTATTAGATACAAAATATTAATAACTGATAAATTATTCAAACAAGTATTAAATATAATCATGTCCTTATATGTCATTTTGTTTGTTTAAATAATCAAACAGCTATAAGTTATAAGTTAATTTTACCAAACACTTTTATACAATCAGCTAATACAATCCGCTAGTCAAATCAGCTAATGCAATCAGCTATCCGCTATCAGCTAATGTAATCCGCTATCAGCTATCAGCTATCCGCTAATTGCCAAACAGAGCCTATATATTATTTGTGCTAAAAATAAATTGTACATATTAAGTTGATTTAGTGGTTAGGAAGTTACCTTTGATTCTAAAGGTTTTAGGTTCAAATCCAAAAATTTTCTCTAGCAAAACGACGTCGTTTTGGACAATTTAGTATTAAAATAGCGGCACCAAAACGACATTGTTTTGGTCTAGCATTCAAATCATCACGGCGTTAAAGAGTTACCAGCGTGGTGGTATAAACGAGTCGAAAAATAAAATTTAATGTTAAATTTAGACCAATTGAAAAGTTGATGATAAAAATGAGTCACACTCGATAATTTGATAGTATGACATAGTTTATAATTATCTCTCTCTCTTCTTCATTCGGTAATAGTAGCTGGCCTTTTGGCTTGGTTAATTTAAGACAAATTTAGCCCAAAAAATATTTATTCTTTAGTGTCTAAACATGTGTTTAAGACTAATAGCATATTCGTGTTTAACCAACTGTCAGACAGTGGCCACATATCCTTGCTTGGCAGAGGTTTGAATCATGTGAACATATTAAATATTTTTTTTGATTGAACATATTAAATAATTTGATATATAAGTTTACCTAAACTATAATTTTAGGTTTTAAATTATAATTTGGGGTTTAATTGTTTAGGATAAGAGTTAGAATTTAGAGTTTATGATTTAAGACTCGTTCAACATTGATTCTCCAATAGGCGTTGGACTGAAAATAATTTTTTGGCTAAGAGCAACATGGACTAGAAATTTAAGAATGAGGGTCCAAACTATTTTTTTTTCCTAAAATGAGCATGAAAAAATAATAAAAAAAAATTCTCTACAGACTAAATAAAATTATATATTTTTTAAGAAAAAAATAACACTAAATTAAACCTATTTTTTAAAACATTTCAAAAATAAGGATGCAGATGCACCCTATCAGGGCTGGGTGCATTCGCCACTGGCTAAGAGCTAAATTTTCTAACTTTTTGCGGTTTGGTGCTTTTGAGGTAGAAACATGGTTCTAAACGGGTGTTCAACGTGCATGGTGTGACCATTAGATATTATTTATGCTTTCGACGGCCCAACAATTGTTTGGGAAGTATTTTCGAACGAAGCCTTAGGATTTAAAATTAGAGATTAAGTTTTAATTTTTTATAGTTTTAATATAAAGGGTTGTGTAAAAAAATTATACCGCTTATGTATTAAAATACAACGCATCTAAAAATATATCATTTTTAAACCCAATAAAATATAGGGACGATTTAGCAAATTATTCATCAAAAGTGTTTATATCATTTAACTCCTGATTTAGCAAATTATTCATCAAAAGTTTTAATGCAGATTAGGCAAGAATCAAAGACCATTTTCATCTTAATTACTTCATAAACAGGACCTTCCAATAATAATTACTACAATACTACTATTAAAGTCAATGAATAAAATGATAAGGATGGTCGTTGAAGTATTCAAAATCACCTTATAAAAGTACTCAATTATGAATATTATCTAATAATGACAAAGCCAGCTTCAGGCTTTAATAACTTTGTATTTTTTTTGGTTGGCAGTTACCAGTGAGAGAGAATTGGTCATTTCTCTCATTCTTGTTGGCATCTTAAAATTGATTTATTAAATCTAATTTACTTTATATATTTTATTAATATAATTTACTTTATATTTAATATATAGTTTATCGTAGATTGAATTTTAGTTCAATTGACATTATTATTATTGTAGTAATGAAAATAATATAAATTTAAATGTGTTTTAAGTATAACTCTTTTAAATATATATGTACTAGAAGTAAAAGTGCTTTGTCGTTTGTCTCTCTTCATCTTTTGTGGTTTAATTACATTTTAAAACTCTATTAGTTTTGACTTTTTTTAAATTAATTTTTCATATCCATTTATTATCGTTTAATCATCTGCTAAGGCTCTATTAGTTTTAAAATTAATAAAATTAAATTTCTGTGCATAATTTTTATGATTTAATTTGCTAAAATCGTCCCTATATTTTATTGGGTTTAAAAATTAATTTTTAAAACATGTTAATTTAAAAGTTAAACGAGATGAACCAATAGACTAGTCTGTACTGTAGGTGGTTTGAATTTTGGTCATATCAAAGCCGTTTCATTTAACAAATACTCAAGATAGTATATGTTCAGTTTTCTTAGCCTTTTTAATAAGGCGTACACACCGTATATATATAATATTCGAATTCAAATTACTTGGATAAAATATATTTTTATTTACCACCGAGACCCCTGCACGAATTCTTTTGTAATTTTTTTAATATTAAATGATCACAATCATAATATTAAATGATCACAGTGATATTATTTACTAATCCATTTTTTTGATAAAAAAATGGAAGAAATAGAAATGGTGGCTGTGAGGAATCAAACTCACGTCCTTAGAGAACTCAAAGAGCGTGCTTACTGCTGAAACAAGATAATTTATATTACTTACTAGTCCATTTATACAGGATACTTAAATTCTAAGTGATACAAAAAATAAACTACATTCATAGTCATTATATTTTGAGTAAGATTATAATTTTGTCAATCAACTTTTAAAAATTATGTTTATATCATTGAACTAGTCGAGATGCGTCATTTCTATCATTGTGTCATTAACTTCTAACATGTGTTTTAGGGGAGAGTAAAACTCCTTTCGAAAAAAAATAAATAAATAAAGTTTGAGTTATAAAATAAGAGTTATAATAACTTAAATTTTTTAATAATTAATGAATCTATTTTTCAAGTTTAAGTGAAGCCCCTCAACTATGTATGATGTATGTATATCAAATGTGAAAAATATGAAAAAATATATGAGTATATCGTATATCGATATAAAAAGTCGTTTAAATTAGATTAATCTATACTATAATATTATAAATAATTATAATTAAATTTTTATAGATACTCGAAAACTCAATCTGACTCGAAAAAAATTCAAATAAAATTTGAATCTTAAAATAGAACTCGAAAACTCGACTAACTCAATTTTTTTTATTCTACTCGATCGAGCGCTCACCGCTACTTTGACAATAACTAGCAATAAATACTCGAGACAATTTAAAATTAATTTTAACTATTAATTATTATTTTTCATTATAAAAACTATTTTGATGATTTTCTAGATTATGTATGAATGGGTTGTAATTTTTTTAAATGGTCTAAATGTAATTATAATTTAGTATCCGTCTTTACATATTTTTGACTATTTGATAATATGCACATATAACTTGTAGATAAGGTGATTTGAATCCGTGTCTCATAGCATGAATATCATCCATTTTCTACGGAAAATTCTACAATGGGCGACGAACATTGATGAACACCACTAACGATGAACACCGATGAACACCATTAATTTTTTTTAATTTTAAAAATCTAAAGGACTAAAATTATAATTAAAATTATCTCTTAAAAAATAAAAATCAAATTTAATAATTATTTTATAATATTTTTTAATAGGTTATAATCAAATATACCCAATTCTCCTAAACCCTAACAAAATCAATCTCTTAAAAAATAGAAATCAGTTTATACTTTTTAATAGATTAGAATAAAAAATTATTGATTCTAATATGCCCAATTCTCATATTATTGATTCTAATCTATTAAAAATTATAAACTGATTTCTATTTTTTTAAGATATTGATTTTATTAGGGTTTAGGATAATTGAATATATTTGATTCTAACCTATTAAAAAATATTATAAAGTAACTATTAAATTTGATTTTTAGTTTTTAAGAGATAATTTTAATTATAATTTTAGTCATCTAGATTTTTAAATTAAAAAAATAATGGTGTTCATCGGTGTTCATCGTTAGTGGTGTTCATCAATATTCATCGCACGTGATAGACTCATCCTTTTTCTACTAAGACACTTATTAAGTTCATGTATGGATCGTAAATTAATTTCTTGTCAACGCGCATTATTTATAAATTAAGAAAGGAAAAAAATCTAAACGAATCAAATATCAATTAAATTGAACTGTAAGTAGATGTATGGAGCAACACTTCTTCGTATATTGTTAAATTGAAACTAACTAATATCATAACATGATAAATGTTTACAATTAAATTTGAATAGAAACACAAATATTTTGACCGAATTTATTAAACTCGACTCAAATCAGAAAAAATTCAAAAAAATATGAGTTGTAAAACAAGACTCGTCAACTTGACTAACTCAGAATTTAGGGGTTGTGATTAGAATTTAGAGTTTATAAGTTAAAACCTAAATCCCTAACATATTACCCTAAGATCCAAACCCTAAAGTCTAAACCCTAAATTTCAAACCCCTAAATCATAAAATTTGAATAGTTAAAATAACTCAAATTTTTAGTAACCGAGTTTTTCAACTTTGTCCAATATATGTATTATGTATATCGCATTTGAAAAAATATGAAGAAAAATATATGTATATGTATAATGTACATGGTTATAGAAAAGATGTGTAAATCGAAACCAATTAGTATCATAATATTTACATGATAAATTTTTAAGGTTAAATTTGAACAAAAACTCGAACATCTTGACTCGAACGTATTAAACTCAACTCAAATAAAAAATTTAATATAAAGTTTAAGTTGTAAAATAAGACTAAAACAAACTTAATTTTTTTGACTAAACTCAATCGAATGTTCACCCCAACTCGAACTCTTAGAGATAAAAAGGACATGCGTAAGATTCATGGGTTAGCACATGTCACTCATGGAGTCATGGATCTTACTCTTATATATGTTTTATAGATAAAAAAATATAAAATTTATCATAATAATATATAAAAATATAAAAATAGTATTCAAGATTTAATTAATGCTTTTCTTTAAAATATTTCTTTACTTTACATTTATTTTTTTCAATTCATCTCTTAAATCATTGTTTTCATTTCAATTTACTTTAAAAATAAAATATATTATATGTTGTTGTAAATAAAATAATGAATAACAACGAACAAGTATAAAAGAACAAAGAGATGAGAGAAAGAGGAAGATTCGTATTATTATCAAAACTAGATTTGTGTACAATGCCTTCATCTATTTATAGGCATAAGAAGTACATAATACATTAAACTCTAATTAATGGAGATAATATTCCTAATAATAAAGTAAATCAAATCTCCTAGATAAAGTTCTTATCATTATAGACATCTACATAGATAAATATTCATAACACTCCCCTTGGATGTCTATAAAGATAATAATGTACCTCATTAAAACTTTACTAAGATAAAAACTCAGTGGAAAAAATTCTTTATTGAAGGAAAAAGAGTACACACATCTTTGATATGCATAACATAACATGTTGCCTCATTAAAAACATTACCAGGAAAAACCATTGAGACAAAACCTCGGTTAAGGGAAAAAGAGTGCAACACGTATTTACTCCCCATCATGAAAACATCACATAAGATATTTGAATCTTCATAATTCAATCTTGAATACTTTTCTAAAGATTGTGAGAGATAAAACTTTGGAGTAATATTTTCCATGATGTATCCACCTTGCATTATCTCTACAAGATAACATTTGTATCGTATATTGTGAAAGTAAATCACATATCTTATGGATATGTTAGGTCAATGATCTTAGCCAAACACATTTTTGGCTTGCCTCATGCATAACAATTATTTCAACAAGATTTTAGGAGGCATCGGCGAATGATTGAAGATCTAGAGGTAATGATCTTTGCATATCCATAAATATTTTTTGACCAACTAATATATGGTGCTTCAAGACCAAGAAAATATGTAATTATCTTTGTTCACATCCAACAATCTTACAATTATTGGGATACTTAATAGATATGCTCTATCGATATTGAATCTTTTTTAAGATTCTTTCAGCTTATGTCTATTCATAGACAAAACGCATATTTAAGTGCTCGATCTTCAGGTCTAGATAAAACTGGATGTCAAGATTATTTTTCTCAAAAGCTTTCATTAAATGCATTGAAAGCACTTCATGAGTTTCCAATTTGAAGCTCTTCAGGTGTTCTAATGATATAATGAATCTTGATCAAACTTCTTTATAATATATGAGGAAATATGATCATACTTATAGTATTTCCTCAATTAGTACCTACTAAGGCGATTATACCAAATGCGCCGAAATATAAATATTCAAGGGGCATATCTAAATAAATTTTCTCGAAAATTTCCAAGTGCTTTTAAAATTTTAAAATTTTAAGGATAAATAGGGATCCACAAAATAATTAGACGTATATAAAATATTTTATAACTGTCAAGGTAATTGTATCCACCATGAAGTAATAAAAACTCTTCATAAATCATAATTCAAGTCGTATTTACGACTACTTATTTGTGTCTCACTTGCATTACACCTTTAGGTATTTGGATTGCTGGTCTAAATACTTCTCTTTTAAAAGTTCAAAACGTCTTTCTACATTGGCCAATTCAATATCTATACTTTTGGATAGATTTCTATACTAGATCATCATTTTCTTTCTTTACTTCTATAGAAGTATTCTATGTAAAATTGTTTGCTAAATCGTTGTCGACAATTTTTTCAATTTTCCGGTTCCATTTTAGTAGTGACATAACTCATCGAGATCTCTTTAAAATTTCAATCTTTATTTCAAGTACCTGAAACTCTTCGAGAGTTTTATTATTAGTTATGTCTTGGGTCTCTTCAGGAGCACTTGCCTCCAATATATGACCATCTCATACTATTTTTCATTTATGAGAATTTTGATCATTAGGAAGAACTAATGTTTTGATATAATTATTGAAAATAGTTTTGAATTAAATTGAACAGATTTCAAAATGATTTTAAGTCCAAACAACTTAAAATATGTTTGAAGAAGTTTTGAAGGGGTTTTAATGCATTTTCTAAAGTCAAACTTTACAAAACCACCCAGGTGTTTCAAAACACCCCATAGGCGTTTCGAAACGACCATTCATAGAGACAAAATGTTTCGATACAACCTTGTCTATTTTGAAACGAGCTTTAATTTGGGTGAGGGTTTTACACAATGTTTCGATACGAACTCCACCATTTCGATACGACTATTTTCCCAACGGTCAAATCCCTAACGACTCTTTCCCAACATTAATTTAAGTTGCAGCCTAACTGTCAATCGTGTCGAAACGAGTTGTAACCGTTTTGAAACGGCCATAGGCGTTTTGATACGACCTGCTGCAACAGACTTTAATGGTTAGTTCTGAAGAAGAGCGTTTCGAAACAGATGCCTGTAGAACATCATTTATGGTGGGAAATAAAGTCTCCAACGGCTCCAAAACATCCCCAACGGTCCTCAACGGCTACAAACTCATTTGGGAGTATAAAAGGGACCTCCAAGCATCAAGAGAAGACTAATGCTTCAATTTTCAACAACATTATGATAAGAAAATTGTCTTAAGGCTTTATTGTTCAATTTCTTGTATAGACAACACTTGTGAGCCTAATTGTCAAATTTGCTCAAGTGTTTAGGTTTTGGGTGAGAGCTTTAATTGTGCAAACATATACCTTCTAGAGGGATTTCTAGTTTGCTAAGTCTTTCTTGTGTAAGAAAGTGTTTGATCAAGCTTTGGGTAGAAAGCTTGATCGGTGTAACGGTTTCCTCCTAAGCCGAGAAAAGGGGACGAAATTCTTAGTGAATTTGCTTGGAAATCCTTAGTGAGAAATTAAGGTAGTAGATGTAGGCTTTGGGTTAGAAAGTTGAACCACTCTAAATCTTTGTGTTTATCTCTTATTTTTATCTTCCACCAAATCACCCAAAAATCCAATCTTATCCGAACTTGTCAAACACATTGGTTGAAGGAAATCGAGCACCGTAAAACCCAACACATTGGAACCAAATTTCATGCTTCATGAACGATTTACATCCGTTTGCTCTAACATGTAATTCAAATTTAGAGCATTTCAGCTGGTATATGAGACTTAGTTACTCTCATTGGGTCAGTCAATATGTCTGGCATTTGACATGTAATAGCATGAATTATCTTATGAACTTCTGGTTCATATACGAGGATCTAGATATCAATAACTCTTTTTCTTTTATCCAACTGATTATTATCTCCCCCTGATGTTGAGAAAAATTCATGTCATAAATGATTCTCCAATTAATGTTTAAGGATTTAAACATAAAAGGTGACTCGTACTCAATATATATTCTCAACATTTTTTATTTACCCATTTTGTGCATTGTGGTGGAGCAACTCAATAATATATCGCACATTCAAAAATTATAAAATGAGAATGTATGGCTTCTGACCAAAAACCAATCATAACGAGAAGTTTATTATAACTCGTTAGCTTGATGCGTATAAGTGTTTCTATATGAAAATACCATATAAATAATAATTATCTTGTTCTCATAGTTTAGCTATCAAAGAGGAAGCATCCAATTAAAATTCTGTTAAACCGTATTTTTATAATCAATAGGCTTTGTAACGATTGGTATAGCCTAAAATATAAACTCATTAGCTTTTTCAAGACGAATAGTCTAACTGCATAATCTGAATCCTTTTATAACAAATCTCACAAACTTTTGGTTGTAAGTTGATAAAACAAAGTAGATAGATCTACTAAAATCATATAAAATTTTTTACATTTGTGGATAAATGGGCTCATATTTTATTCAGATATGCAAGACATGCAGTCTCAACTTTAGTACAAGAACTTCAAGTTCTTTTGGTAAGTGAGATTTTAATCATTTCTTTTGAAAACAAGCAACACAAAAACTTCGTGTTCTTTTAGTAAATGGAATTTAATCAATTCCTTTAAGAATAAGCACCACAAGAACTGTAGGTTCTTTTAATAAATGTGCATATAAATCTCAATAGCTTTCGCATCATTATTGATCAGGATGGTCTAATCGATCATGCCAACTATATATACATGTGTGTATATATATATTTTTGAATTTGTAAACTTCTGATTTACCATAACATGTGATTCAATCTCACTTGTACATGTATGGTACAAATTTTAAAATACAAGTTTCTTTAAAACTTGATAATACACTGTTCACCAAAAATTGTTTCTTTGAATAGAAATATATTTAGCTCTTTTGAAGATTTTAATGAAAATTATTCTTTTGGTAGCAATATATAACTCTTCTAGAGTTTTCAGCTGACTTTTGGTTACCAGAGTTTATATCCGCATTGGCGTATTTCACATGCCAATTGATAACATATGTTATCTATAATTCTCAATGGGATATTTTACGAACTCATGTTGCTCTTTTAAAATTTTCACTTCTAGTGGTGACGATATTATTACCATTAGCGGTAATTATTGCAATATTTGCAATTCTGCACTTTTTATAATGTGCTTTCTCTCAAGAATTTACTGCTCTTTTAGAGCATCAATATTTTCAGTACTTTGAGATATAATACTCACATTTTCCCTTGCATTTAAATGGAAAATATATCGTATGCTTCTGCTAAGCATAAATCGTCACCATAGATTGTATTTGATAAGTATTCATGTGAAACAAAATAAATAAATATCATAATATATAAATATAAATATAAATATGAATATAAATAATTAATGTGTAAAGTAAATAAACATAAAGCAAAATAAATAAAAGATGAATAATTTTCTTCAAGGTTATGAGAATAATTAGAAGATAATTTATTCGCTTCAAATTTTATAAGAAAATTAACAACGTCCAAATAAATTGGACCAATATCATCTTTGTCATTTTCGCAATCAAAATTTACTTTTATTTTCTTTCCTTTATCATCGAATGATTGTTGATTTTTTAGCGTACGATAAATACGAGACCAATGGTTTATAACATCACATTGATAATAAAAAGAATTTCACTTTCTTAGAATGATCTCTATCACTCTTTTCATCCTTATAATCTCATTACCAGTGGGTAGAAGTATTCTTAAAATGACCATATTTTTTATGTCTATATTCATAATTTCGACCACGACCACAACTTCTAATGTGGCTTTTATTCTTTTCATAATATAATCTCACATTCACTTCAGAGAATGGAGTAGAGCTATTGGGCCTTTGAAACCTTTTTCACGATATTGTGTCTGAGGACAACATTATTTGTCGTGAAAAGTGGAGTATGTTTTTATTAACATATTCTCATCACAGAGAACAAAGATTTAATCCTTGTACGCGACATTGTTAAATCAGTTCACAAGGTCATTTAAAAACTTCCTTTGAGACTAGTAGCCTCGCAAAACGGGATGTCCAACCAATATACTTAGATTATATCGAAGTTATATCTCTAATTGAATAATGATTTACCATGTTTGTATTCACTTCAGGAATGAAACAGATCTAATAACTGCATGGAATAAACATCATGCTTGCATTCACTTCAGGAAATGCCTCCCATAAAACCTTTTGGATCAAGACAAAATTTTGTAACTTGAACTTGAGAAAAGTCAATAGTCGAGTTTTTCGACATAGAAAAATTATTGCTTTTGAGCAAAATCACTATGATTTATCGCACTTTAAATTCATAATTTAAAGAATAAAAATAAATATAGAGCTTACCGATATAGATTTTCCTCTCAAGAATAGTGAAGACATAGAAAATGACCAAGACATGTCTTTTTATACCATGTTTCTTTCCAAGCTATTTAAACACATGTAAAACTCAACACATGGTTAAAAATATTAAATCTCATCATCAAAATAAAATATTGATAAACAAATTTGCACGTCAAACCATTTGGATAAAGGTTTGGTTCACCGATTCATCTGCACCAAATAGATCCAAGAACCATCACTCGTCCCTACAACCCATCATTGGACCTTCTCGTTCCCCACTAAGCTTACTAACATTAAATTAAATATACGATGAATGTAGTGAATTTTGTTAATCTTAGGTTGAATCACGATCATCACATTGTGTATAGTCTTTGAGTGTCTTCAAAATTCATAGTCCGCTCAAACCTTCAAACGTGCCACTATGCTTATTTTAAAAAAAAAAATTAAAGGTCAAATTAAAATATCAAGATAAAGGCAATCAGTAATTAAAAAATAAGGGAAATAAAAAAATTATTTTTGGTTCAACGTAGGATTGAATTTTTTCCAGTAATTGCTTTGGGACTCGAATGAAGAGCACCAAAACCTTTCGAGTGAACTCGTGCTAATAACGTGTTGTGAATAAAATAATAAAGAACAACGAACAAGTATAATAGAACAAAGAAATAAGAAAAAGAGGGAGATTCGTATTATTATCAAAACTAGATTTGTGTATAATGTCTTCATCTATTTATATGCATAAGAACTACATAATACATTAAACTCTAACTAATGAAGATAATATTTCTAATAATAAAGTAAATCAAATCTCCTAAATAAAGTTCTTATCATTATAAATATCCACATAGATAATAGTCTTTGAGTGTCTTCAAAATTCATAGTCCGCTCAAACCTTCAAACGTGCCACTATGCTTATTTTTAAAAAAAAATTAAAGGTCAAATTAAAATATCAAGATAAAGGCAATCAGTAATTAAAAAATAAGGGAAATAAAAAAATTATTTTTGGTTCAACGTAGGATTGAATTTTTTCCAGTAATTGCTTTGGGACTCGAATGAAGAGCACCAAAACCTTTCGAGTGAACTCGTGCTAATAACGTGTTGTGAATAAAATAATAAAGAACAACGAACAAGTATAATAGAACAAAGAAATAAGAAAAAGAGGGAGATTCGTATTATTATCAAAACTAGATTTGTGTATAATGTCTTCATTTATTTATATGCATAAGAACTACATAATACATTAAACTCTAACTAATGAAGATAATATTTCTAATAATAAAGTAAATCAAATCTCCTAAATAAAGTTCTTATCATTATAAATATCCACATAGATAAATATTCATAACATATGTTATATTTTTATCAGACAATGATAATATTTAATGAAAATGAAATAAAAATAATGATTTAGAAAATAAACTTGAGAAAATACATTGTAAAATGAGAAAAAATATTTTAAGGAAAAAACTGAATTAAGCCCATTGTCTACTATTCAAATGAATTACGACCCATTTTACATAAAAAGGAGAGAAAAAAGGCCTACTGGATCCGTGATCCGCTCCAGTGATCCATCGGAGAAGATTTATGAAGCTACCGCACCGGATGCTTTCGAACATGTAGACTCGACTCGGTGACTCGCTAGTCGTTTGTGTTGGAAATCTTCTGACTCGTTACTTGGTGCGACGTGCGAGAAACTCAGCGGGAAATCAGATCTATAAATAATCGACGAAAATAAACGAAGGGAACGGAAGTAGATTATAGCTTGAGCTAGGGTTTCCTCAATCGCTGATTTGCCTTATATTCTTCTCCGTAATAAAGGAAAATTTAGAGAAAAAAATACACTTATAATTGTTTCTTTTGTAAACAAATTGAGAAAAAGTAAATGGCGGATGGTTACTGGAATCCGCGACAGCCAACTTCTCCGATGCTTTCTTCTGGTGGGATGCTTAAACGACCACGTACTGACTACGGTACACTTCTTTCTTTGCCGCTATTTATCGTTTTCCCCCCATTTATTTTGTTTGAGTTTCCCGATATCTGTTCATTTGGTTTTAGTTTTAGCTACTTTTGAGATTAGTTTAGGGGAAAAAGTGGATTTTTTTGTTCTGTTAAAAGTCAGTATTGGAGTGAAACATCGGTTTGATGTTAGGTTTCATTTTGTTGAATTAGATGCATTTTTAACAATGAAATTATGAAAATGAATGCTGATGATGTTACTCCGACTTAGTATGCGACTAAAATCTGTTTGTTTAATTTTTTTCTAATCTTTTCCATATATTTGAAGGATCAAATTCCAAAATACTCTTCCTAGGCATCTTATTACTTTGTCAAATCTTGTTTAACAAGTTCATCAACCACCAAATCTCGACTTCATTGAGGCGTTTTCAAACTTTGATAGGAATTGCATTTAGGCCCATCGCCTATCGGCCTGGAGGGGGGAGGTCTTGTTAAAGAAGTTCACCACATTGAGGCACTTTCAAACATTGATAGGAATTTGCATCTAGGCCAATCACCATTTTAATCATTATCCTTTGCAAGGTCTTTTCAATCTCAAAAGGCCTTATCTTACAAATGATGCCACATTTTAAGTCATTTTGTGGTATATTCTGGTTACTTCGTCTTGAGAGCAATTATAATTGAAGAGTTCATTAAAATATTTCCATCCCTTTGTAGTATCATCCTTCACCAAGATCATTTGGTTATTATCCTTAAAAGACAAAAGACATACCAGTTCCAAGTTATCTACTCTGCTTCTCCTTCTTCTGGGCTAAGCCCATGGATATCATACCCTCCATCGTCGGGTCCAATTTATCAAAAGTAATGTTATTCCTCACTTTAGCATCATGTAAAGTCTTCTTAGTCTCCTTTGCTAACTTGTATATCTCAAAGTTCTTTATACCCCTACAATTTCTTAAGTTTTGGTAGTCATATCATTTGTTTTTAATCACTGCCGTTACTCCACCCCACCATGATGTGTTCTTACGTTGCGATGCCCTGCTACTTCTACATGATTACATGTACGAGACCTTATGTTCCAGGATACTTAACCTAGACTAAAGTTTGGCCTTTCTTTAATCCTCTGTCTATTAGATTGGGTGAATGAACCTTTAATCCTATTTGACACCATACCCAATGTTGATGTGGCACTTTGCTTAGGGGCAACAACCTATAACCCCGTGCCCATTTATCATTGCTCCTGGGCACAAAGATGCAGAACATTGCTTAGTAGCACATCCCAATGATAATTCTCTTATATTGGTTCATGTCAAAAGACACCCTGCTGCCCTCCTTTATTTGAGCTTGGGACCAGCAGTGCAAACACAAGTGGAGTTTCATTCTGTTTGTAATGAATTTAATAAATATGCCTGTTTCACCTTGCATATTTTGTGAAAGGTATTGTCAACTTTAAGAATGAGTTACACACATATATTCAATTTCAACTTGACAGATGCTCCGCCTTCTGGACCTCGATCAGCTCTTGAGATGCATAATTATTTGGCAAGAGATGATGATCAAGGTGGACATCTGTCTGTGAAGGATACAAAATCAATTGGATCAGCATATGATCGTTATCTCCAGAGTGCGGTACCATCCTGAACCTTTACTCATACTAATTTATCCCTCACCTAGCATCTCCTTTGTTGTTTTCTAAAGCATTCATTACATTGCTTTTGAAGAATCTTCCTTCTTTTACTTCTGGAGAAGCTAGTGCATTTGGTGGGTCGAGAAGGGGTGTTGATGGTGCAATGTCTGCTCATCCAATAGCTGATCCTCCTGTGATGGGTCGTCTTGGATCTGCTGCTCCGGGTCTGTCACCAAATGGTCAAAATGTCAGTTTTAGTGGTCAACTTCCTGTAGATGCAATGACAAGGCCAGGTAGGGATACTATTCCTCTACCTCCAGATGCTTCCAATACTCTATATGTTGAAGGGTTTCCTACTGACAGCACAAGGCGGGAAGTAGCTCGTATCCTATTTAAAGTAGTGCTTGATAGGATATATTGATATGGTTTATGATGCAATATTTTAACTTGATTACCTTGCGTCCAACTGTTGGTTCACAATCCTTGATCAAGGCTTTAGATATCTTTCGTCCTTTTGTTGGATATGAAGCAGTTCGATTAGTGAGCAAAGAACCCCGACAGGTAAGTGAACTAGGCATTGCCAAATGCTTCATTTGTCTCATGTAGCAAAGCTTCCTTTGTTTTTTTTTTCTTTCTTTCAACGTGAAATTATCGATGGAATGGTAAAACCTGGTGCATTGTAATGCAGCGTGGTGGAGATCCTATTATCCTTTGTTTTGTTGATTTTTCAAGTCCTGCGTGTGCAGCAACTGCAATGAGTGCCTTGCAAGGTAATCTCTTCTTCCATTGATTTTGGCATTTATAGAAGGTAGATTATCATTGGAAAATGATACACAAACACAGTACATGGAAAAAAACAATAGGAAACCATAGTGAATACTATTGAATGATATTGGTGCACTTGAGCATTAAGTGGTAGGTTTTTGTATCCACTGCTCAAAGAGAAAAGTTCAAATCTACTCTTCCTCGGAATAAAGAAAGAACGATATCTATGGCTTTTTATGCTATGTATTTTGCTATATCATATATAATGCAATGCTTTTGACCAAGTTTGGAATTACAAGTTAGATGGCACTTAGTCAGTCATTGGACTTGCATAAAGATCCAATAAAGTAACAATAATATCTGTGTAATTAAAGAGATATATATGTCATTTTACTTTTCTATACAAAAATATTTTCAAAGAAATCATTGTATCTTAATCATGCAACTAGAGCTATCCAAGAACTGAACTGTGTTCAACCAAGCTTGGATGGTAATAAATTTTTTCTTGTTCAAGATCCTGTCTGAATCTGGTCAAGCCTAGAGACCCAACTAGCCTTTGAACTGATCTATACGGAACTTCTTTCTTCATTTTAAAACACATTTTCCCCACAAAAACATCTACATTGTGTAGTCTTTTTTTATTTGTTGGTGCTTTTCTTAATTTCCTGAGCAAGTTGACTTTGTTATTATATTGTGCAGGTTATAAAATGGATGAACATGACCCGGATTCTAAATACTTGAGGCTGCAGTTTTCTCGATATCCAGGCCCGAGGTCGGGTCCTGGAGCTCGTGGAAGGAGGTAAATGTGACTTCCTTTAGGCAAAAAGGCTATCTTTTTCTATAAATGGAATGGTTTTGAGGATTCTCCATCTTTATCAAATAGTACGTTTAAAACTTGTGATTTAAGTCACTCGATCCCGATGAGCATTGGCCTTAGAGATTACCAGAAATTTAGGAGTGTGGATCAAGCAATACTTGAATTGCTTGTACATTTCAGGAATCCGTATTGTACTATAACTTAAGAGATATAAGGGCTATTTCTGTTGTAGAGGATCATTGTAGCATTTGTATTGGTGTTTAAATACAAGAATTAGCGGTTTTCACCTTGGATTTTCAATTAGTCTAAACCGAAATCTGTTGTGTTAGTTAATGCATTTGGACTAATAATGTTTTTTTTTCTTCCTTTGGAGTTGATTATATGCATTGTGATTGTAGATGCTTTGCTAAGAATAGGTCTTAAAGTACTTTGAACCTGAATTAGGGCTCAGCAAAAGAATTGAGAACTGAAAACTAATTCAAATCACAGTTTTCAATTCAGTTTGATTTTATTAAACTTTGGTTCTATCTCGGTTCAGTTTTATAAAATTTGGTTTAAGTTTTGGTTTGGGTATTGATTTTCCTTTGCTTGGGGTTACATTTACAAGTTAAAAAACCACAGTTATTTGATTCAAATGGAATTGAATTTCATTTTATATTTAATTTTTCATTAGTTTTTACAATATAAAAATAATTTCTTTGTATTTAAATTATTAGTGAAAATAACTTTAAAATATTATTGTTAGAGCATCATTTGATGATGCGTGCCTCTTTGTTAGGGCATTGTGTTAATAGCGTGAAGGCATACTCTTTGGATGTCTTCCCGTTGAAGAGCAACACACCATAAATAATGCATAAAAAAAGCCGATGAATTGAATAGATCCAAATCGGTAAATTTTGATTGTTATGTAATGTTAATAATTTTATTATATAAACTTTAATATGTAAATGTAATATTAATATTTGATTGATACATTGATGTTCGAGTTTTTTTACTCCACAAGTGAAGTTAAAAAAATATAGGGTAATTATTTTAAACATAAACCTTAAATTCTAACTATAAAATTTTAAATTCTAAATTCATACACTCGTCTCTAACTCCTAAACTCTAAAGTTTAAATCGAAATCTTAAATCTTAAAATTAAGTTAGATTTTTTTTTCACCACCAATATATAAGATATTCTTAAATCTTTAAGTTGGATTCGAGACGGGAACACAATATATTAAAATCAGAACGGGTCGAAGCCAGAACGGATATTTTAAATTTTAGGTAGGGGTGGAGCGGCCAAAAATCCACCCTATTGCCAATTTGCCATCCCTAGCCATGATATGATTTTTGTTGTTTTGCTAGTTTTGGGCTTTTTTCTGGGCCTTTGGTGCCTTTTGTCTGCTGTTTCGTTTCCTTTATTTTGAATGAGTGAAGTTTTTATTTGGTCAAAAAATACTAGCCTTGTCAGGAGTCCGGACACATTCAGATGATGGTATGGAATATTCCTGTTGTTGATCTTGAAATCACGCTAGCTAGAGTTCTGTAAAAAAACACACTCGCTAGTTGCTACAGATATGGCTAGTGGCCTTAGTTACTCCAAAGAACATCATTAGCCTATTTTTGGCTTCATTGTATTAAAAAAAAATCATGATTTATGTGACTACTAGATGTAATATGATTATCGCTTGTAATATCTTTTAATTTTATCATCATATGATTGAGAATTTAAATTTTACATGTTAAAATAGAATACATATTAACCAACTATTTATCTTTGTGAAAAACACTTGTGATGAAAAGATTAATTAGATTCTGAAAATAAAAAGCAATGACTCGTATTACATATTGAATTGAAATTCATGTATAAACTTGATATTTATAAATAATCATTAATATATGTAGTTTGGGGTCGGGTGTAGGCGAGACTAGGAGACAAGGCGTAGACTCTTTTTGCCACCTTTCGGAAAAGAAAACAGTCTCTTTACGCAACCCCAAGTTTGTATTTTTATTTAAACCCCGTGTGATTCCCTGCTTCGCATCGTATTATCCTTCTCTGTTCTCCGTCCACGAAAATGGAGGATTCGCCGATCAGCCGTCTCCCCGAAGACACTCTCCATCAGATCTTCTCTTCCCTCTCGCTTCGTGAAATCATGATCTGCCGCTCCGTTTGCAAGGTCCTTAACCAAACCCTGACCTCCTCGTCTTTCATGAACCTCATCTCCACCCGATCCCACCTCAACCTCATCGCTCTCCGCCCCCCACACCACCACCATAATCATCACAGCCGCCACGTGCCCCTCCATTCCTGCATCCACGTCTACGATCCCGATCCGAACCAATGGCTTCGATTCAGCCTCGATTTCCTTCCCTTCCGATCTCCTTACCCCGTCGCGTCTTCGCTCGGTCTGGTCTACCTCTGGGCCGACTCACCGGACTCGAACAAGTCGCTCATCGTGTGTAACCCCTTGACTCGTCAATACAAAGTCCTCCCTCAACTCGGCTCTGCTTGGTCACGCCATGGCTCGGTGCTAGTTGACTCAAGCAACCGAGTCATGGTCTTAACAGAACTGGCTGCTCTTTACTTCTCCTTTTCTCAGAAAACCCAGCAATGGCTCAAATTCTCTTCGAATTTACCTTCCAAACCTCGAAGCCCCATCGTGGTTTCCAACTCCGTTTTTGCCCTGTGCGACGTGGGATCTCCGTGGAGAAGTAAGTGGAAATTATTCTCTTGCGCTGTCAAAAATTTGTTAAATTTAAATGTAAATGTGATGAACAATAACTGGGGATGTTTAGAAAGGCATGAATGGGGGGACATTTTTGATATAATGAAAAGACCGCGTTTAATACCTGGAAACGGGAACAAGATCCTGATGATTGGGGGTTTAAAATCGAGTTATTCCTTTAATCAATCTTGTTTGACGATTTTGATATTGAGATTGGATTTGGAAACAATGGAGTGGGAAGAGGCAACAAGGATGCCGGAGGCAATGCACCGGTGGTTTCAGGATAGTAAATTTAAGGTTTTTGGAGGAGGGAATAGAGTTTGCTTTTCCGGGAAGAAAGTTGGGAGGCTGGCTCTTTGGGATTGCTCCAAATGGCGGTGGATTGATGGCGTGCCCGGAAATGGGGATGAGCTTTTCCGGGGATTTACATATGAAGCTCGGCTTACTGCAGTTCCTTAAATCGATGCCCGACATGTTCTTACATTCTTCACTACTTTGAATCATTGCTGTATTTCGTTTAAATCACTGTGAATGGAGGTGGATTGATGGGGTGCTTGGAAATGTGGAACAACTTTTCTGGGGATTTACTGCTTGAGCTCGGCTTACCGTGGTTCCTTAAATCGACGCTTGGTATGTTCTTACATTGTTTACCACTTTGAATCATTTTTTGTTTTTCGATTATGTTCTAGTGAAATGGATAATTCAGGGTAGTGCAGAAAGACTGTAACCTGTTGTTGAGACCCCAAGAATTTTACATTTCTTCTATTACTATTTTCTATGCTTGATTGAGACATTTGAGTGTTATTCCTCTTAAATTAATAGAAGAAACAAGTCTTACGAGATCACTGTATGAGCTATTGTCATTGCAAATGGCTTTTGTCGCCATTTACTTGTCCGTACTTTAGATAGTGCAATTGCTAAGAATAATACCATGGTGGTGTATTGGAATGTTTTGGAATCAAAGGTATAAAGTCATAGTATTGATGTTGTAGTTTTTTCAAGGATGTATTACAAATTGCAGTTTAGGTATGAATTGGAGTTTAATACAAATATTAGTTCTAAAACACAATAAAAAAACACTCTTTGCTACAAGTTCAAGTATACTTGCAAATTCATATGCGAGAAACAGGACAGTTTTTTGTTCATATGTTTTGTCCATATTGTTACTATTACTGTTATCTCATTTGTTTTGAATTTGGTCATTTACCACATTAGAAAGAATTCATAGTATACAAATAAAAGCAAACGTAAAGCCTATTCCTCAAGCCAAAATGCATGCTGAATATTGTAGTGTCGGCTTTAATAGTATGAAGCTAGTAATTCAATTTGCTAAAAAAACTATACTTCAAGATGCGCTCAAAGATTGCCTTTAGAAACCTTTATTGTGGGCAGGGGAGTGTTAGTGGTTCCGCTAATTCTTCAAGAGTCTTTATCTTGTGAATATTTGTTACATAGTAAGTCATTATAGTGCTGTCTATATATGATAGACAGTCATTGTTACCTTCTAATTTAGATACTAACCACAGTTAGCTTTTTGGTCAAATAAATCACAGTTGGCTTGGTGGAACTTGAATATGATTTAGCAGCATTGGTGACATCATGAACTTCTTGCGTAAGTGGACTCTTGTTTTTAGTAGGATATGAATGGATAGAACGCACAGATAAGATTGGACTTTTTGAAGTAATACCTCACTGATTATCAAAATGGTATGAAAATAAGCACAGTAGTTTTTTATGTGGATCATAAATGTTTCCTTATGATCATAAGAAATAGTAGGTGGAAAGGAAGTGGTTGAAGACTTAGAAGGATAGGGATTAAGCACATGAGCTAACATCCTTATTGCCAGTTACTTGCACATATGCTTGGATTGGGCTCAGAAAGTTAGGACATGATCCAAAATTTTAGCAAGTTTAGCCTGTGATCGTGAATATACATACATTGCCATGCTTCGAGATGCACCGAGAACTAGTCTTTAGAACCTTGTGGGAAGTGGAGTATGAATGCTTGTGCATGAATCCTTACAGAGTTTTTATCTTGTAAATTCATGATAGGCGCCCCATTATTGCCTTGTAATTTAGATGCTAAAATTAGATAGCTTGGGAGAGCTTCAATATGATTTATGGGCATTGGTCCCATCATGAACTTCATGCCTACGAAGATTCAGTCTTGTTTTTACAGGAAGATGAATGGATAGAACGCCTAGATAAGATTGAGCCTTTCTGAGTACTGCCACATGATATGAATATAAGCACCCTCGTCTGTTGCTATGTTACTCTAATCGGGTTACGAGTGTCGAATACTGATATGTATTCAGACACGGGTATGTTCGACTTTAAAGTTTTTTCATATATTCGGAGGGTCTTTAGAGGGTCATGTCCCCCTTATCTGTGCCGGGTACTGGTATCAAATATTGGTAGTTAAAGATAAGTGAAGATTATGATCATTATAGGTTTGATGTTAATATTTCCTTTGAGTAAATATAACTTATGGTATCCAACTATGGCATTTATGTGCAATGTGGTGTCCAACTCACATTCGACATGAGATTTGAATGATTTTAATATGATTGTTCCGATCTAGAAACAAGGGTCATTCAACATCCCATTCGTCTAGCAAGTGTAGTCGTAAAGTGGCCATTTTGATAACCAACCAAGTTGGTTTTGGACATGTGTAATATGTGCGACCGTACAGGTCCTTGAAAAAAAAAATCCCCAAATTAGTTCTCTATAATAATAATAATAACTTTCTAAAAAAACCTTATACCTATTTCATATATTACAAGTTAAGAGCTTTGAATTTTTGAACCGTTCATGTACCCAACAAGCACAATATTCGAATCGAGCAGACTCGGGTGATAAAGGTTGTCCCTCTTCGGCTCGCAGACGACAAAGTCTGAAACAAATTCCACTTGGGTCAAATCATCAATGTTGGCTTGAAAGTCTCTATATTATTTGATTGAGTACTTTGTCACTCCATAGTTGCAATCGAAGCTTAAACACTACGAACGTGATCAACAATATTTAATATTTATAACATTCACAGAGTATTAAAAAAAGTCCAACAAATAATTAATTAATAAATTTTAGTTAAGTGGAAGAGTAAAAACGGAGTTAAGTAAAATGACTTTGTTTAAATTATGGCATAGGTTCTTTTCAAAAAAAAAAAAAACTTATTCATTTATCGTGCTATAAAAATTATTAATTTTTTAACTAAAAACGGATGAGGTTCATTTTAGGAGACATGAGTTTAAATCACTTGTTCTATATAGTGTATGTGCATTGTTCTATATAGTGTATGTGCATTGTTAAAGTGTTAAGAATATATGTGAAAGATATTACCTTATTAATTTTTAGTTCTCCTATTAAATACATCATTCAACAATTTTGGCACTTAATATATCTATTATGATTTAAGGTTTGAGGTTTATGATATAGGGTTTAGAGTTGGGCTTAATGTTTATGTTTTAAATTTTAGAATTTAAGGTTTATTATGTGAGATTTAAGATTTGGGGTTGTGGTTTATAGTTTAAGATTTAGGGTTTAAGGTTTAGAGTTGGGGTTTATATTTTAAGATTTTGGGGTTTATACTTTATAAGTTAAAATATTTAGAGTTTATGGTTTATGGTTTAGAGTTATGATTTAGATTTTAGAGTTTGAGGTTAAATGGTTTAGAGTTAGGATTTAGATTTTAGGGTTTGAGTTTATGATTTATGAATAGGATTTAAGGTTTAGAGTTTAAGATTTAGGGTTTAAAGTTTTTAAACCCTAAATAAATGTATTAGACACCAAAAATGTTAGATGACATGAGATATTAATAGGGAACAAAAACTAATAATTTTTGGAAAATACTTTGATACACAAGTCTTTCAATCTTAGGGTTTAAGGGTAGTATATAAGGTGTAGAATTTAAAGTTTATAGTTAAAAATTTAGAGTTTATGATTTAATGTTTAAGTTTTAGGGTGCTAGGGTTTGAGATTTAGGGTTTAAATTTTATAGAAGGTTGTGTAAATTTTTTTACACAGCAATATATAAGTTATATTTTTTTAGCACAATAATTGCGTAATTTTTTTAAAAAATCTTGTATTTAATCCAAATTCTTAAATAGATTAGCCAAAGCCAAGTAAAATTTCAAATTTGTAAAAGAAAAATCAAGATGATAATGGTACGGAAAGAAATATCTAATTACTTTTCATAATTAAAATTTTGATTAAATCTAATTATAAACAAATTACTATTTTATCAATAAAAAGTTCTCCATTTAAATCTAACAGATATGTAATTAAAGAAACAAAACCCGTAGAGTGTGAACGATCAAGTTGGTTTCAGTTTAGAGGAATTTATTATTTTTTTTTGAAAGGTAGAGGAATTTATTATTATTTTCAACGTATCTTTAGTACATAAATTATTTTCCTATTGTAATTTTTAACGGTTGACATGATTTGAATGGTTGGAAGAAAAACATCTTATTTATTTAAAAGAGAGAATTTCTTTACTAAAACCTTTACATTACGACACCATCTTAATACTTGTATAATAAATAAGCTTTTTAATAACAACTTAACAAGTAATTTTCAATTCAAAATCCAAGTTACATATAAAAGTGTACAGTGTATTAATTGAAGAATAGGATTAAGTACCTAATCCCTCTGAAACTTCACATTTCTATTCATTTATCTAACCCTTATTATTTGTACAAGATCATCTTCTCCACCCAATATCTTCCAACATCAAATTATGCTCCCAGGTTAAAATCCATGAACCGAGGTTGCGGATGTCCGTCGTTGGCGGATGGCTGAGGCATCTGCTGTTGTTGCTGCTGTGGGGTTTGGTGGCCACTGAATTGGTGTGGAGCTGGTTGGTGAGGGAAAAATTGAGGCAGTCTGCCGTTGAAAGGGTTCCCATTCATTGCTGACATTTGACCGGCTTGTATCTTAAGCCGTTGCACTTCTTCCCTCAGCGCTTCATTTAAAGCTTCAAACCAGAAAAATATAAATGCTAATTTTAGCATATGCCAAAATTCGGTATAGGGCATATGAACTGTGCCATTAAATTATGAAATGCATTGGGCCCAAATTATGCAATCACTTGAGCATGAAATGACAGAGTTTTGACTGTTTTACCAATTTCATGATAAATGACGAATGACCAAAGCGATGCAAGCAACTCATTTATGATGCTCCCGACCATCACCAGTATAATTGCAGTATGTAATGCAAAAACGAGGAAAATGTCTGCATACCGTCTCTAAGCTGAGCATGTTGCTCCATCGCCTGTAGCCGTAGTTTGAGTTCCTTATTCTCAGTTGTCAACCCAGTAGTGTCTCTCTGCATCGTAGAAAATGTTAGAATCGGTCCCCTTCCAACACTTGAGGGCAGTAAACAAATATGAGGGTACTCGAAGATGCAAAACATGTGTTTACCAGGTTAGCAACTTCAGCAGAAATAACTCAATAGGACTCTAAAAATACTAAATATGACATTATATCAGCAAAACAGGTGTGCATGATAACTAAGCAGTCCCACCAAGATTATATCAGCTAAATCGTGCAAGCTTTCACATGATATATCCTATGTTAAAGGCACATAGCTATTTTCTATATTACTTGAACACGAGGGTAAGTGTCGGGTACCAGTATGTGTCCAACTCAGGTATGCTCAATTTTTTTTTCTAAGGGTCGGGTAAATGTGAATGTGAGTTATGGGTATGGTCAGATTTTTCCAAGATTTTTCTTGTATATGGAGCATCTTTGAAGGTCATATCCTCATACTCATGTGTCTAGACATAGGGACTCCCATAAAAAGTTGAAGCAACAGAGCAGGCAACCTTAAATAGATTAGACAAAAGTAATATAGGACCTTATATTATTCTTCCAATGAAGATAATTCTAGGCACCTATACAACAAAGAAGTATTTTAAAAAGGAGAAAACAATCTCGGAATAAATTCTCTTAAATTCAAGTAATAAAGTACATAAACTTATTCCGATTGTAACAAGTGGTTCAACCCATAATTAAATGTGCAAGCATGTGTTTCATGCGCATAAGATTCCACTGGCAGTTATAATCTTACCATTTAAAAAAAACATTTGAATACATGAACCTGGAAGTTAACAATCTGGAAAGCATCAAAAGGATCACATTTTATGGGGAAAGGAAAAAAAGATCAATTTTTTTAGATGTATACTGTAAGTAAGCTAAACCAAGGAGGCGTACCGGCCAAAAAAACCCCAAAGAGGCATAAGGTGCATTTACCTCTAACATTGTGACCTGAGCGGAGAGATTGGTTGCTTCTGTTTGAAGGGTCTGAACTTTCCTCTCCAGCTCACCGGTGTATCGAATCTTCCTCTCCTTTGAGCGAGCCGCGGATTGCCTGTTAGCCAGAACCCTGAAGGACTCAAAGCAATCTTAATTTACTATGAAAATTAAGTATACCAACTAATTTAAATTCATAAGACAACGCAGTTCCAACTCCGTTTTAAGTTTGAAACCGCAGCACAAGGCTCTCAGTCTCTCACTAAACAGGGTCTGGAGAAGTTCTCAATAGAGAATAGCCACCGAACACTTGTTCGGTATGCTAGGCACAACCTTCTTCCCTTTTTTGCAATTGAAAGAAAGTAATTACTTCTACGTTACAAATAAAAAGACAAAAAATGACAACGAAGGTGATCGATTGAACCGTTAGGCAAAAGTTCATGGGTGTAGTTGAATCGAATTGAACTCAAACTCGAGTTGTAATAGATTTGACTCGGAATTTAAGATTTGAAGCTCAATTCAAGAAGGAAAAAAAATCAAACTCCTATTTGTTAGATTAGGTTCCTTTATCTAGTAAAAATGAGCCTGAATTTCATGCTTAACTTCAAGCTCAATCATTTATACTCATGTTCAAATTAAAAAAAATACTAATTAAATATATATAATAACAAAATTAAAAGATTAAGTCGAATACAGACCAGTGTTTTTGGTGAAGAAAAAATGACGAGTTCAAAAAAGAAGAGCAAAATTAGTCTAAGGAATCATATTTAACTAAAAATAAATTGTAGAAAAAAATCCAATTAATTTAATTTAATAAAAAAAATAGTGGCAAAAAAAGGTAGACTATCATAAAACAATTCTACCTTTTAGCTCTCTTGGGATCAATAAGGGCAAGCTCAGCAAGTCTATCAGGAGCAATAGCCTTCTTAACACCGTCAACGGCCACCAAAGACTCAACCTCAAACGACGCCATACCATCCATCGAGTTACTATGCCTATGGTGAGCCCTCTTCTCTCCCGCCCCTCCTTTCCCGCCAAATTTCTCATCTCCGGCTCCTCCGGAATTCGCGGGATCAGTCAATCCGAGTCCGTTGAAGATATCGGAATCAAAAGAAAGACTACGGACATGGGAAGAGATACGCCTAGGGTTGCTGCGAGAGGGGTGGCCGTTGGAGGAGTCGTCGGAGGAGGAATCGGTAGGAACGGGGATGACAGGTGGCGGGGTGGGATTGGAGGTCGAAGCCGGGAGGTCAAGTGAGGAAAGATCGAGATCGGAAGGGTCGAAGAGGAGAAGATCATCAAAACGGAAAGCTGTGTCGGAGTGGGCTCGCCGGTGGTGAACTCCACGTAGAGGCATCTGGTCCATCTCCACCGTCAGCTTTTGCTCCGCCGTTTCGGTAGAGCAAGGCAAAGGATAGTACGGCGGTGGCGGTGACGGTGGTTGAATTTAGAAGCAGCGCAACATATGAGCTTGGGGGGGGGGGGGGGGGCAAAGGATATTTCTATTTTTTATTTTTTTGATAAAGAGGGCAAAGGATATTTCGGTGAACAGATAAAACTTATACAAATAGAGTGTCGAACTAATTGTTTTTAATAAAATAATAGTAATTAAAATTATTTTATAACTATTAATTGAGTTGACGTTATTAAAATTTTGATAATTTAACTATTCAATTTTTTTATAATTTAAAATTTAATAGTAGTTGTTAATAATATCATAAAACTAATCCCCTTATGTCCTGATGACAAAAGTAGATGTTTATCATCTTTTAGGACTCGGGTTCGAGCACCAGTAATGTATGTTGTGTGTGCCGTCTTTAAAAAGACTAAGAAAGTTGAACAGATGCTACTGTTGCTCACTGACTTACGCTCCCTTGGAGCGTTGCTGCTATACTGTTTGATTGTCGATGTTTCTGCTAGTGGTCAACCGGTGATGCGGACTGGGAACCTTAGGGTTCAAGCAGTCATCTCCGAGCAAAGAGCTCTCCTGAATATGTCTTTCAGGTTACCAGAAATGTTGAAGGAGATCAGTCGAATTATAGAAGCTTTCCTTAATGGTGTGATGGCGATTTCTCCGTGGCTATTTTATTGTACGTTTTTGTGCTGGCCACGAAGCCTCTTATTGGCCGTTGTGCCGACTTTGTTGTTAGAGTTTTTTTCTTTATTTTTGCTTTGCTTTATTTTCTTTGTTTCGGTTTAAGTTATGTGGATCAACTTGTAAGTGGGTATTTAGTTACCCTTTGTCTTTGGGCCTTTGAGTCCCTCGTTGATTTATGGTAACGAAGCTTTGCATTTAAAAAAAAAGTTTTGTTAATAGTAAAGGTGGAATGACAGTGGTTTTAAGCGGTTATTTTTATTGATTTAGATAAAGAATCATATTTTATAAAAGTGTAAAAAATTTGAGAGAAAAAAATAAAGCGATAATATATTGTCAGTCATAGAGTCAAAATACAAGTAATTATATTTATTTAATGTGAACATAAATTAACGTATTTGTTCATTTAAATGTGTATGATTTTTAAACAATTAAATACATATAATTAAATAAAAGTATCATATATAAAATTACGAAAAATCAAAATTTCAAATGTTACCCAATTTTACGTTAGTCTAATAATTAATTTAGGTATATTTTAGTTTGTAAAAAAAATATATTTTAAGATGTTTGTATGCATAACCAAAACATTAATTTATTACCAACAATAAGTTATTCTAGCGGGATGAGACGTTATATCTCTTAAGTAATCAGAAGTTTAAATTATGGTGTTGTGAATAGAGAAAATTGGGCTAAAAGAGTGACTCGAATTTTATTTTTATAATATTTGATTTGAATTAGTCAATTAATGAATCGAATATCAATAATTAAACCATAAAATTATTAGGTTATTGTCGACAAAACGGAAGAAGTAAGAAGGGAAATCACAGCATATCGACATCTAACCAATCAATCGATAATTCATAATTCTTCGTTTGAATTTAGATTAGAGGGTGTGCATATTCTTCAAAGTTGATTCGAATTGGTAGCTAATGATTTAAATCAAATGGCCAAAGGAATCGATGTGGTTTGCCATCTTTTTTTTTATTTATTGACGTTTCACACTTCCCATGATTTTGTAGGGATCTTATCTTCTTGTAAGGAAAAATCTTTTAAAATTTTGGCAAGAAAAATAATTTTGATTGTTTTGTTTGAATATAAATGAATGTGTGTTTTTTTGACAACATTAAATTTAATCCTAATCTTACTTAGAGGGGATGAGAATAAGATTTTAGGAAAAAGAAAAAAAGTGTTTTTAATGGGTTTAGAACACATGACTTAAAGAAATAAGACGGAACAAAAACGAGCAGTTTGACCAACTGGTCAAATGTGTAAAAATATATGTTTATATAGTCAAAAAGTTTCACTTATCCCATTAAATTTGAAGAAAATTTCATAAATCTCGTTGAAATTAAAGTTGTATTAAAATAATAATTACATCCTTATTACTAGTTATCATGTATATTATATTTATCTAATTCATTTTCATTCAATTTTAATTATAAAATAAAAGTAATTTTTTCAAAAGTACATTAAAATAGTGGGTTGGTCAAAGTGGTAAGAAGCTTGGTATCGTTTAAGCAAGTATCGAGTTCGATGCGTTATAAATACAGAAAATTCTCGTTGGGAGACTCGCCCGCCAAAACCAGATGTGCAATGCGGGTCAGCCCGAATTAATCAGAACGGAGCCTTAAAAATCGGAAGGACAACCAAAAAATATATTGTAAAATGATATTTTAACTAAAAGCTAAAAGTCTTTCATATTCACCCATGATTATTGTTCGATCATCTTGAAATTAAATTGTATTAATCATATGGTCAAACGAAAGCCTTTTCACCATTGAAATTGATTAGTAATTTCTTCGTTCATCATAAAATTAGTCTTTGCGACGATGACCAATATAAAAAATTAAAATTATTTAAGGAATTTTTTTAATATATCACATCAGCAACCTTAATAGAAATAAATTAAAAGTACAACGACTATATTACAAGTTTAAAAAATTTAATAATTAAAATAAAAATACCTTAAAATTTAAAAACTTCCAGTGTAGTTACACTAAATAAAATACTAATTGAGATTGAATTCCCAGATTTTGCTTTCAAGATAAGTTTATATATATATATATCATGCGACAGTGCTGGAAACAAAAATTTTCTACAATCACCTTAGTTATAAGGTTTAGGGACTCAATTCAGGGTGTAGGGTTTATGAGTTTAAGTGTAGAGGTTTAGAATTAGGATTTGTGGTTAGAATTTAGGATTTAGAGGATATGGTTTAGTTTTTACGATAATATAGTTAGGGATTTAGATTTTAACCTATAAATACTAAAGTTTAACCCTAAACTCTAAATTCCACCACACCTCTAAATTCAAAACTCATCCACTAAAATTCTTAAACTTTAAATCCTAAATAAAATTTATAAACCCTAAATCTAAGGTGTTTGTAGAAACAAAACACCTATACATAAAATAATTAATCATATTTTTTACCAATACATAAACATGAACTCCACTAACTACCGAGTTGTATCATTTCTCTCACACAATAATCGGAGGGGAGTCGTAAATTATTTTGCCAATAGGTTTAACAGAGTTACATCATACTTACGTTTGCAAACTATTTAAAAATAACATGTTTATCGAGCAAGCACGTTTAGTAAAATATCAAGTTTCTCATTTTTGTTATCTCGTATTTTTTTAGGTAACGAGGTAAAATTAAAATTAGAATTAAAATTTCTAAAAAAACATGTTTATTAAGTGGATCCACTACCACTAATGAGTGATAGTGATTTGGATACAAATTGGCCCTGTTTGGCAATTAGCGGATAGCTGATAGCTGATAGCGGATTACATTAGCTGATAGCTGATAGCTGATTGCATTAGCTGATTTGACTAACGGATTGTATTAGCTGATTGTATAAAAGTGTTTGGTAAAATTAACTGATAGTTGATAGCTGTTTGATTATTTAAACAAGCAAAATGACATATAAGGACATGATTATATTTAATACTTGTTTGAATAATTTATCAGTTATTAATATTTTGTATCTAATAAATATTAATTAGATTTATAAAAATTATTTTTAATATAAATTTCCTAAACATATTTGAAAGATTTATATATTAATTTATTATTTATATAATTATTAATTTTTTTATATGCACATATAAATACGTGATAGTAAAAAATAGAATTAACTTACAAATGTCACAATATAAATTAGTAGTAACAACAAATAAGTCCAACATTTAATATGTTATTATTTATATTAAAAAATATTATTATTTAATTTAGGTTATTTGGAGATTTTTGGTAATTGTTAAGGGTAAAAGAGTTATTACAACTCTAATATCAAACCTCTAATCTCAAAAAGCTCATATTAGGAGCTTTTTCAAAATTAGCTTTTTCACCCCAATCCGCTCTTTCAATCCGCTATTTACCAAACATCAATATTAACGGATTTGACTAGTCAAACCTCTAATTATACCTCAAACCTCTAATTTTTACCCAAACCGCTATTTACCAAACAGAGCCAATGTTTTAAACCCAGAATTGGAATATGAACTTTTGAACAAATCATGGACTCCTTGAATCCAAGAGTTGCATCAGATCTGCTCCTAAGTCCTTGTCTCTTTTTGTTTTATTCTGTCCCTATTCCAAGTAGAGCATTTTTCTTGTTGGTCGACATTCAATTTCTTTTTAGGTCTCATCTATTTTTTTAAAAAAGAAACCACTAATTTTATTAAACGAGAAAAAATCCAAAAATAAAATGAAAGCATATTCCTGAGTAAACAAACACCTATATCCGGATACAATCTCAGAAAATTAAAATAGCAGCTCTAGATCATAAAAGGACCAAACAAGGGGCAGGAAAGAACCTACTCCAAAGACTCGAAACAAAAGGCGGATACAAACATCCCCAAATCAACGATGATGGTAAAATCATCAACAAACAACATTAACAAATGCATATTACAGTGATCGAACGTTGACAATAAGGTCATTACCACAACTCAATCGCTAATAAACGGTAGATGTAATCACATATTCAAACCCGCTTCAAGGGTCCAAGACAGGTAGATCAACAACATAATGAAAGGAGCACCATCTTGATCAGTCGTGGTGACGTCAGATCCAACCCTGAAGAAGACAAATAATAAAAATCGTGCCAAGAGGCAGAAAAGTGTGCTAATGAGTAGAGAAAAAACGAACCAAAAGATAGACGATTTATTAAAAAAAGGACTGAAAATCAAAAGAAACGAAATAAACAAATAAAAAGACAAGTAAATAATGGATCCGACGGTCGGTAACCAAAAAAGTTGGAAACCGTCGCCGGCTACTCAACGAAAAAAGATGAGAGCTTGCGGCTTCACTTTGTTAGAGAGAAAAGTAGGGTTTTCTTATCTAATTTTATTATTTAAAAAATTAAAAATAATATTTTTATTTAAATTTAGGGTTAACTACTAGAATAGTCACTTATGTTTTCCCTCAGTATAGAGTTGGTCACCGATTTTGAAAAAAGACCAATAAGGTCACTTACGTTTTCGGGGCGTAAACTTTTGGTCACTCAGATGTTTGTTGCCGTTAACCACTAACGGATTGTTGATCTGGCAACGAAAAAATAAGGGTAAATTACTGCAATGGCCATTAAATTTTATCTCATGTACATTTTTGCTCCCAAATTTTAAAAAATAAACATTATAGTCACTAATGAAAATGTTTCTTTATAATTTCACTCTTGAATTTTTAAAAATTAATTTTTCAACCCTAAAATTTTACAATCAATTAGTATAATAATATTATAAAGGCTTAAATGAAAAATAGGTGCCCAAAGTATACCCTTTTTAAATTTAGGTGCTCAAATTGTTCATATTTAATAACTAAATTTCAAATTGCTCATATTTTTTTTTCACTCTAGATTGTTTTTAATATTACTTCTTATTGTTATTAAATTAAAAATATATTTTTTTAAAAATATTACTTCTTAAATAATTTAGGTGTTTAAACTATTTTTTTTGTAAAAATAGGTGCACAAATTTACCATAGTTAAAATTTTAGGTGTCCGGCTGTTAAATGAGTGTTAAAAAAATTGTCAACCAATCAGTACTTGACACGTGGTATTAATTTTATTATTATTTAATATAAAATATTTATAACTTTCAAATTATTATAAAATCTCAAAATTTGACAAGCTTCACAAAACAGTCTCTAAATCCCTAAAATTCCCAAACTTCTGCTATCGATTGCCGCCGCCAGTTGTCGTCGCTGACCGTACCCACTTGGTCGTCGGACCAAGGCGATCATTTTTCCCAACACAGCGTCGTCAAAAACGCCCAACGACGTGCAACCAAACGTCAAACACGAAATTGACGTTCGCGTTTGACGTTCGACTGCACACCGTTGGGCGTTTCCGGCGACGCCGTGTTAGGGAAAATTATCGCCTTGGCCCGGCGACCAAGTGGATGCGGTCAACGACGACAACTGGCGGCGGAAGCGGCGGCAGTCGACGACGAAAGTTTGAGAATTTTTAGGAATTTAAGCATTGTTTTGTGAAGCTTGTAAAATTTTGAGATTTTATAATAATTTGAAAATTTTGAGTATTTTCCATTAAAAAAATAAAATTAGTGCCACGTGTCAAGCACCAATTGGTTGACAATTTTTTTAACACCCATTTAACAACCGGGCACCTAAAATTGTACCTATAGAAACTTTGGGCACTGGTGTTTTTAAAAAAAAAATACTTTAGACACCTAAATTATTTTAAAAACTAATATTTTTAAAAATATTTTAAATTTAATAATAATAAAAATAATTTTATTTTAAAATTATTTTTAATTTAAAAATAATAAAAAATGACATGACATGTTATAATAATAATAATAAAAATAATTCAAAGTGAAAAAATATGAGCAATTTGAAAGTTTAGTTATTAAATAGGAGCAATTTGGGCACCTAAGTTTAAAAAGGGTATACTTTGGGCACCTATTTTTTATCTAAGCATTTATAATATCATTGTACTAATTGATTGTAAAGTTTTAGGGTTGAAAATGAATTTTAAAAATTTAAGGGTGAAATTATAAAGAAACATTTTTATTAGTGACTATAATATTTATTTTTTAAAATTAGGGAGCAAAAATGTACATAAGATAAACTTTAATGGCTATTGCAGTAATTTACCTTATTTTTCGTTGTCAGGTCACCAATCCGTCAGTGTTTAACGACAACAAACAGTTGGGTGACCAAAAGTTTACGCCCCGAAAACGTAAGTGACCTTACTGGTCGTTTTTCAAAATCAGTGACCAACTCTGTACTGGAAAAAAAAACATAAATGACTATTCCAATAGTTAACCCTTAAATTTATTATTTTTCATACTTTTAAATAACTAAAACTTATTTATATATCAAAATCAAATCTTAAATAAAATAAATTACATAAAAAAAAATCCAAACTACGATTTGATTTGATCTGAAGTCCGAACCATAGCATCTCTAATCAATTGTCCACCAGGGCAAACCCAACCTTTCCCAGTTAAAATTACATCTTTAGCTCTTGGTTTTTTTATATAAAATAATCGTTTTAGTCCTTTAATTTCTTTTCATCTATTTTAGTCTTCAAATTCTTTAAATTTATTTTATCAAATTAAATCAGTTTATGAAAAAAAATAGTCTTGTTAAGATAACGTCAACTATTTTATCTAATTACTAATTTTTATAATTCTTTTATATTTTTCGATCCTCCTTTATGAATTTTACACTTTTCAACAATGTTTATGCTTTATATATATTTTTAATATTTATCATTTTAAATTTTCGTGTAAAATGAAAAAAAAAACTGTTGATGCCGGTTTAACAAGTCTACTGTTTTTTTGTCGATATGTTTATTTTGATAAAAATAAAAAATAAAAACTCAAGTGTAAAAGAATGAAAAATTTTAAAGACTAAAATAATTTTTTAAAAGTTAAAAAACGAAAATTTTCATAAAAGCATCTCTTACATAGAAATTTAGGTCCCTACGTCCACTTTCTACCTCAAAAAGTCTAGTCCGAGGGGCCGAGGGGCGTCTTTCTCCTCCATTCTAGAAAAATAATAATTCTAGACATTGACGGTAAAAACTAAAATTTTTTGCAAGCGTTTTAGTTTTAAGGTTTATAATTTTAGTTTATGGTGTATAATTTAAGGGTTTAGATATATGAATTTAGAATTTAGGGATAGTGGTTAGAAATTATGATTTATAGTTAGAATTTAGACTTTATAGGTTAAAACTTAAATCCTTCACCATATTACCCTAAAAAATAAATCCTAACATCTAAATACTAAATATTAACCGTAAACCATAAATTATAACTATTATCCATAAATTCTAAACCTCATGCCTAAGTCCCTAAATCGTATAGTCTAAACTAAATTTTTAAACTCTAAAATTAAAGCACTTATGGAAACTTTATATGAGTTTGAATCCTGACATTTACCTTGAGAATATTATTGTAATAATATTTCAAATAATTCGATAATGTCGGGTACAATATGTAGACATCGTACAAATGTTAAAACTAAGGTCTACAATAAACTTAAGGTTCGTTAATTCAGGTTTTAATCTAATATAAAAATCTCAATTTAACCAACAAATGTTGAGTGTATTGGTAAGGCACACTGCACTCCCAAGGAGAGGACATGAGTTCAAACCCTAGAAATAATATTTTTAAAAGAGACAGTCTTGCGATGTCGACTCAATACGTGCACTAGTCCGATTGCTGTTAAACAGAAGGGTTTACCCTGAGTTCATGTTTGATATTGGATTGATTGACATGAGTTTTCATGGGCCTAAGTTTACTTGGCGGCGTGGTTCGTTGTTTGAAAGGCTTGATAGGTGTATTTGTAATACAAAATGGTACAAGGTTTTTCCATAGTCAGAAGTGTTGCACCTGCTGAAGCTTGGATCAGACCATAGGCCTATCATGCTTGATACTGGTGATCGACTAGAGACGAAAGGGCATCGACCGTTTCGATATATTGCTGCTTGGAATGATCACCCACAGTTCTTGAATTTTCTTTCAATGGTATGGTCTCCGGATAAATCTTTGTTGGCAAATGTGGAAGCTTTTCTTGATGAGGGTCGGAAATGGAACATGGATGTGTTTGGCCATATTGGGAGGTGAAAGTCAAGGTTGGTGGCGCGTATTAAAGGGATAGAGAAAGCTTTGGAAGATACCGATGATCCTTTTTAGAGACTTTGAAGGATGAACTTAAGAAAGAGCTTGATGTCGTGTTAGAGCATGAGGAAAGTCTTTGGTACCAGAAGGCCCAGAACGATTGGATAATAAAGGGTGATCGAAACAATGCATTTTATCACACTGCAGCGATGACCAGACGGAAAAGGAACACGATTCGCATGTTGTGCTTGGAGGATGGTAGATGGTGTGCAGATCAGGAGACCCTCAAGGTGCATGTGATTCAGTTCTTTCGTAGGTTGTTTACAAGTGAACGTTTGTCGACGGCTGTTGTGGATGTCATGAGTACATTTAAACAGTTCAGGGAAGAGAAGTTGAGGTCATTGATTGGGGCGGTCACGTTTGAAGAGGTGAGGCGAGTGGTTTTTGCAATGGCACCTCTAAACTCTAAAGGCCCTAGGGGTTGATGGCTTGCTTGTTGCCTTTTATCAGTAGAATTGGAACACGGTAGGAAGTACAGTGGTAAGCTTTGTTCAACGCTTTTTTGAGGAGGGGGGTTTTGAGGAATGGGTTAATCAAACTCTTCTCATTTTGATTCTGAAGGTTGATGTTCCGGAGTCTATCAACCAATTCCGACCTATAAGCCTTTGCACAATTTTGTATAAAATTATTACCAAGATAATCGTTGACAGATTGAAGCCTTTCCTTCTAGATTGGGTTGCCAATACTCAGGCTAGTTTCGTCGCTGGTCGTCATATTACGAATAATATAATCCTTGCCCAAGAAGTTGTGCATTCAATGATATCTAAGAAGGGACAGAAGGCGTTGATGACAATTAAAGTTGATCTTGAAAAGGCATACGACCGTCTGGAATGAGATTTCATAGAGGAGACTTTAGTAGTAGTGGGAGTGCCGTCCAAGCTTCTTCACCTCATTATGGTGTGTGTTCGCTATGTATCTACTGAGATTTTATGGAATGACGAGTTGTCTGATTTGTTTCGTCTTACCAGAGGTATTAGAAAGGGTGATCCTCTTTTGCCTTACCTTTTTGTCTTGTGTATGGAGAG
Source organism: Hibiscus trionum (assembly GCA_030270665.1). Lineage (NCBI taxonomy): Eukaryota > Viridiplantae > Streptophyta > Magnoliopsida > Malvales > Malvaceae > Hibiscus > Hibiscus trionum. The sequence goes on along the minus strand of BSYR01000024.1, from coordinate 11,955,012 downwards.
GTTGTTGCAAGAGATTGAAAACCGGGTTAATGCGAGGTTATGGAAGCTGATTAGGTTAGCTCGGAGGGGACCGCATTTTTCTAACTTATTTTTTGCTGACGACATGGTGTTATTTGCAGAAGCATCCATGGAACAGGTTTTGGTGATTAATGATGTCATGGAATGGTTATGTGCTATTTCTGGTCATAAGGTTAGTATCACAAAAACTCAGATACTTTTCTCTCGTAATTACTCGCTTGAGGACAAAACTAGTAACACCCAGGCTTTTAGCTTTGAGGAGGTGAAGGATTTGGGTAGATATTTAGGTGTCCTGTTATTGCATCAGAGGGTGACTACGACGACATACTCATATCTTCTTGAAAAGATGCGAGCGAGATTACCAGGATGGGCGACAAAATGCCTGACTCTGGCAGGTCGGAAAACCTTGGCAAAGGCGGTCCTACAGGCTATTCCGGTGTATGTGATGCACTCCACGTGGTTACCGAAAGGCACGTGCGAGGAGTTGGAGAAATTAATTCGTCGATTTGTATGAGGTTCTAATGATGGTAAAAGGGGCATTAGTTTGGTACCTTGAAAGACGGTTCAGAGGCCTATGGTTGAGGGAGGTTTGGGTTTTAAAGATATTTTCTAGTAAAATAGAGCGTCCTTGATGAAAATTGGGTTTCAGCTTCTAAAGGATGTGGATAAACTTTGGGTTCAGGTTCTTCGGGCGAAGTATAATTGGGAGGAGGTGTTTCCGCTGTCGATCCACCGCACAAAGTGTTCGAGACTTTGGAAAGGATTGATGAGTGTGTGGGAGGATGTTAAGGAAAGCGTATCTTGGGAGATTCGCGATGGAACATCTACGGATTTCTAGTATGATAATTGACTTGATCTGACTGGACGGTTAATCTTTTCTTGGTTATTCGACTCTGCGCCAAGGCCTGCGATGGTCGCGGATTTGGTTATGGATTTGGGGGAATGAGACTGGGACAGGTTAGCATCGAACCTACCTAAGGATGTTTTGGAGCAATTGACGGCAACAAAACCACCTCGAGCATCGTTAGGGGCTGATTGCCCTAGTTGGCGATAGACTGATGATAGGGTATTCACGCTTCGGTTAGCATATGACTATCTGGTTAATAGAATGGTGATGGATCCGGGAAATAAGTGGGGAATTATTTGGCAATTACGTGTTCCCCAATGCATAATAGTCTTTATTTGGCTTGCGGTTCATCAGTGCCACCTTACAAATGTGAAAAGGGTAATGCGACATTTAGCATTGTCAAAGGAGTGTGTCGTTTGCCGAAAAGATTCCGAGGATTTGGATCATGTCCTTCGACATTGTATAACACCCCTCACCCTGGATTAGGGGCAAGGAGCGTTATGTTAACATGTGACAGAATCGTATTAGGCAGCGGAAGTGGGTTAACAATTTTTCGTGTGATTTTTTTTTGAATACATCTATTTTAATTTCTTTTCACATTCGATTATCCCATGGACATACTTCATCATATTCATAAATTAATTCCATTGATTTCAATTCATTTGGACACTACCCATAATCATTTACATTCGATTTACATGTTATCAATTAAGAGCAAATTCTAACCGATTCATTCATCATATATATATATATATATATATATATCATATCCGATAATATCTTCCATAGTGTTTTAGTTTCCCTTAATTACATATCAAAATGTAGGGTGACTTCTTATAAGTTTATACAATACTAAAGAAATAGTTCATGAACATAACCATCAGGCCAAATTAAACTAACATGCTGAACGCTAGGCCACCCATCATGAGTACGACAAAGACAGGGAAAATCACACTTAAGCTTCGTACGAGTAGAATACAGGTAGAGGTCAACGATGCTAGAACCTGAAATTTAGGGGAAGGAAGGAAGGTTCGAGTGGTAAGTACTTCTCGTACTTAGTGAGGAAACCCTATTCTATTCGGTTTCCAATTTAAACATTATGATCAAACAATTTAATTTCACTTTGCACATTAGCTCATTCGAATGATCCAAGCAATATAATCAATCCACAATTAATAATGCACCATAGAAATCATTCGAATATATACACCAAGGAGTCATGTAATTCTATTCGAATACATGCAAGTGATTACATATCATTCATATCATGAATACACATACAAGCCATGAAACCTGAATTAACTTCCAATTATCAAATTATCACAATTAAAGTTTCATAGCATATCAAGAATATCAAATCATGAAATTCAATATTTCATTCAAATGATCCAACAACCAATTTCATGAATTTACTTTCAATTTTCAGATTTCATTCCTTAAATTGTTCATTTAATTCATTTAGCAATGCCTTGGATAGTAGAGTATGATAGGTAATCAAGTCACATATAACAGAGGTTGTGAATCAAATTCACCATGTAAAGGTACCACGTACCAAATCGTATCACATATAACATATCATAATGTCCGCAGACATTAAGCAAGAAGGTACACTTACGTACCACAATATCGAGTACACTAACGTACCGATTTTCTTATTGAGCTCAGACTCTAGGCTAGCCGTACTACCTAAACAGACTGTACACACCAAGGGCTTTGCATTTAAATCTTTAATTTAATCAGATACATAATCAATCAAATTTTCAGAAATTCTTAATTAATCATTTCAATTAATTGCTTATAATTCCAATTCCAATAACATGTTATCACACATGATCATATAAACATTTACAAGCTCAATTCACACATTTCAGCTCAGCATTCGAACAATCCAAACTCATATCATATTATTCAGAATTTTATTTCATAGTTCAACACTCAATTGAACTTATCAAACATAATTATAACATGTAAGAGCATTGCATACTCACATACTATATCACAACTTCATTGTTTCCACAAGAAATCAATATCACAATAATTTTCCAATAATCAGCATGATTAATTCATCCAAAACAGTAAGATTAACAAAAAATCAGATTCGGAATCAAACATATCAATCATCAATTTAATTTCAATCACATATGCAACAAAATCGCATAACACAAGCATAAAATCCGAATTCCATTATTCCTTCTTCCCTTACTAAAATCGAATAATTAATTAGTTCAAATTGCATGCTTATCATAACTTAAAAATCAAATTAAGGCAGTTGGGACTCTAATCCCAACTCTAAAAATCGTTTCACTCACAGTTCGCCAAGCTAGTTTTGGATCCGAACGCCCTTCGCTCGATCCGAAGCCGATCCCGGTGCGATTTCTTCTTCTACCCTTTCGCTTCTAGGATCTAAGGCATTCAAGCCAAGCAATATAACAATTTTTCAGAATTCAATTTATGCAATTAGAGACTGAATTTTGCCTTTTTATTTAAAACAGTCCCTAAACTTTTCGGTTCAAATCGACTAGCTTCCATTTTCCTATTTTCTTTAATTAGCCCTTTAATCCTTCAAATTGACCACCAAAATTAATAAATTTTATATCTTACAGTTTATAACTCAATTTAACAGTACTTCATATAATCCAATTTTGTCAATTTCATAAATCTCAAGTTCAGATTTTTCTTCTTTTCATTTATACTCATTTCTGACCACCTATATTGATTCATTTCGTATTCTCTGTATACAACTCCAAATCGAACACCGTTTGTTCCTAAATTCAATTAACATACTCAATTTTAACATATCAAAAATTCAGATCGAAACTCTTATTAGATTATTTTCTACAATTTTACAAAGTTCACTGTCCAGCTAGGAGCATTACTGGACAGTTTTACATGCTGTTCGTATTAAGCTTCCAGATTTCACTACAATGATCAAAACTCAGATTTATAATTTTTCTACCACTTTAGACATGTCAAAGTAGAACATATCAAAAATTCATCACGAAATTCCCACTAATTAATTTTCTATAATTTTTCAAATTTCACTGTCCAGCTAGAAGCATTGCTGGACAGTTTTGCATGTTGGTTCAAATATGCTTTCCATATTTTTATACAACCATTAAAACTCTATTTTACAATTTTTCTACTATTTTAAACATGTCAAGGTAAAACATATCTAAATTTAAGCGTTAGATTCTCATTAGTGATTTTTATATGAATTTCCAAAGATGCATGTCATGTAATCTTAACAAATCTGTCAACATAACTACATACATGTTCTTAATCTTTTATATCTCTTAATCCTTAAGGATTCATATGGATCTTTACATTTTCCAGCAACTACCTTTAAAGACACCATCTTCATAATTTTCTAGACACTTCATAACACATGATCTATCACAATTTTTACCATGACTGAATTAAGAAGGGAAGGATCTACTTACTTCTGATTTTCTTCTTAATTTTCTAAGGACTTTACACCACCATGTAAGCTCTTCTTCTTCCCCAAGCTCTCAACTTTCTCTCAAGTTTTCTAGGTTGTATTATTGGTGTGAAAAAGCAAATGAAGTAAGAAAGTTTGGGTTGGGATAGCCGGCTATGTAAAGTGGGAATGGGGGAAAAATGTGTTAATTTGGCTTGAAATTCAAAGCCAAAGTCAAAATTGGCAGGGAGTTGGCGTTGTAAATCAATGCTAAAGTCAAGGAAAGCATGCACCGAAAGCCACCGGAAAAATAGGTGGAAAAGTGGTTGAAATAGTGCAATGGGATAATTAATTTTTGGTCCCTAAAGTTTAGGCTATTTACAAGTTTAGTCATTCATTTGTTTTCTTTTTAATTACTACAATTAATTTCTTAATTCAATTTAATTGAGCCATGATTTAATTATTTAGTAGTAATTATTCTAAGCCTGGTTTAAGGGTGTTACACATTGTCCGATAGCGGTTAAGCTATGGAAGCGCGTGATTGACTTCGGACAACAAGACATGTTCTTCCAAGGTTCTTTTGAGGATTGGATGCTACGCAACCTTGTCAAGAGCAGTACCAGGGTATCGACGGGCGTATCTTGAAGTGTTAGATTTTTGGTGTATTGTTGGTTGCTCTGGAAGACACGATGCAGCATGGTCTTAGACGAGAGCTTTGTGTTACGAGAGGACATATTGAGCCGATGGAATCGTTTGGTGGAAGAGTGTGGTCGAGCATTTTCACCAACACGACAAGAAGAGACATGCCAATCTCGTCCTTTAGTGTATTGGTCGGTACCGACGTCGGGTTGGGTTAAGCTCAACGTTGTTGCTGCGGTAAACACGAAGGATAACCGGGCATCGATTGGTGGAGTGATTCAGGATGAGACATGTGAGTGGCTCTTCGATTTTTCTAGGTATGTGGGTAGATGCTCAGTTCTTCTAGTGGAATTATGGGCGCTGCATGATGGCTTGCTCTATGCATGGACGAGGGGCTATAGATGTGTAGAAGTTGAAACGAATTGTGAGGAGATCACGAGGATTATTGGCGGTAAATCGGCTGCTTTGGCTGGTAGTGTGCTGGTTGAGGATATTAGGGAGTTGATTTGTCGCGATTGGCGAGTTATGATCAATCATGTCAAGCGGGATAGTAATGGTGTTGCCGACAAACTTACGTCCTTGAGTCGGGATGAGGGCCTTGCTACGTCGACTTACTTGGAGCCTCATCTACTTGTGATGGCGTTGGTTGTCGCGGATTGTGCCCCGTGCTTGCGAGGGGATTTGGAGGTGGAAGCCGAGCAACACTTAAGCAATGGTGGTGAGGCTCGGTGGCATGTTGATCCCGGTGGTTAAGGGGGTTGCATGTGTCGCTTGTTCCATGGTGTTTAGAGCCATGGCTATGGTAGTTTTGTGATTAGGCTTATGTAGATGAGGTTTTGCTCGCGTTGTTCTTTGTATTGGTATTCCGATAGGTACTCTTTTCTCCCATTTAGGTTTAGGGGATTTTTAACGAGGCCTATAGGTATACCCAACTCCATTCTATAAAAAATAAAAATGATATATTAAATGTAACTCGAGTTTTAAAAAGATTGATATTATCTATCAAAATGTTTAATTGTTTTTTCTAGGAAAATGTATGATAAAAGGATTATACAATCAAAATCAAGTTATAGACCTAGTTAAAAATCTCTCTAAACATAGATAAAAAATAATACCCATAATAAGGTGTGAACAAGACAAAACATTAAAACAAAAATGAACAAAACACACAAAGTGCCCAAACAAGCAACAAATGCTCACAAGCACGCTTGAAACACTATCGACTGGTCAACTTCCTCCTTCACCAAGGCATTCACAAGAGAATTAGCTTCGCAAAACACATAATGAAATCATATCTTCGGCATTAATGAACACAATGAATCAATTGAAACAAAAAAATTTCAAAGCAGCCAAGGCCGACGTTGTGCATGCAAAGCCCAATCAATAGCAATGCGAGAATCCGATTCAACAAGAGCAACACTATTCAACCAAGGCGATGCGGCCAACATTGATAAGGCGAACTCAATCGCTCGTAGCTCAGACACATTAGAATCTGACACTTTTAAAGGTCCCAAAAATAACGCAAGGATCCGCCCCGTACCATCCCTCAACACTCTCCCAAAACTCGTAGGCCTCGGCTTATCCCTTGCGGATCCCTCAACATTGAATTTAATTGTTAAAAATTGTGATATATGATACTCTTGTAATTTTGTGTTTGTTATGAGATAAACAATGGCAGATCAAGAATTTTCATACAGGGGTCAGTGTAAAGTATAAAGAATAGAGTATTCTCATACTACTATAGTAATTATTGTTGACCCCGTACCTAAGTGAGGTTAATTCTAATATTTCCTATAAAAGAATTTAAAAAATACTATATTAACTCTTTGAATACTTTATATTCTAATAAATTAAGTAGATTCAATTGATCCCTCAAATGCTAATATAGATCCACCCATGGATATAAAATATAAGTGTTATTCATGAATGTCTTACGCTTAAATTTTGTAGTTACTATTTATCTTTTGTAATTAATAATTTGCTTCTTTATTTTGTGAACAAATATTCATATTTCGCAATTTCCAGCCATATTTCATAACAAGAACATTACCCAAACGACACTGCTGGTCGGTGTATGTGTTTTCTTATATTTTCTTGGTTTGTCTCATTGTTCCGGAGGCAGCTTCGTTTGTGAAGTTGGGTGCGTTGTGGTTTTCGGTCTGTCTTCTCTCGGTCAGGGTGCTGTGGCTTTTGAGGAAGGTCTTTTGATCATGTCTTGAATTTCTTGGAACTGTAGGGGGATGGGTCAGAAAAATACCACCAGAATGCTTCGCAATCTCACTCTAAAAATACCATCCTTGTATTATTTTTCTTATGGAAACGAAACAAACTAGAGCAAAAATGGATATCAAACGAGATGAATGGAGCTATGTGCATTCCATTTTGCGATAAAATGGAACGGTAGACAAATACAGGACAATATCATGATTGTTCATGAAGCGTTTCACGCCATCAAAAAAAAGAAAAGAAAGAAAGGGTATTGCTGGTATTATGACTTTAAAATTTGACTTGGCTAAAGCTTATGACAAGGTAGATTGCGTCTTCCTCAAAAGATAAAATTATGGAATGTGTTTCTTCTATCTCTTTTACTTTGGTTATCAATGGGGAAAGAAAGACTGAGTTTAAACCCCATAGGGGATTCCCTTTTTGCCATTTTTGTTCATCTGGCATGAAAACAAAAACGGGTGTTACTCGATTAAATTCGGATACTTTTCTATCTTGAACTCGCTTAATTTCAGTCATGATCCTTGTTAGAGCTCTGACCCAAGAAATGAGAGGGCTTAAATTCAATGGATACAAGGGGACTGAGTTTAAATTCTGGTATTATGGCTCGTAATGCTGAGGTTTTCAATGGATACAAAGGTGACACGATTGAAACATGAAACTGTGCTTTGAAGTCCGATGATGAAGTCAAGGAGACTCTCTTCTCAGATCGTTCACTTAGGGGGCGACAGGTTACAAGCTTGACTGAATGGATGCCGCCTCCAAGAGGTACTATTAAAATTTCTTTCGATGTTTCCTCTTTTACTGCAGGAATTGCTGCAATTTTCAGAAATTCTGAAGGAAGTGTTATTGGGGGGGAAGAATATGCATAGACTTTGGCATGTAGGATGGGTCTTGTTGCTGCCTATCACGCCTGAATTCTAAAATTTCCTTTGCTTATGTGAATCGCTCTTGTAATGCTGCTGCGGACTGGGTGGCCAAAAAGACAAGGGTGAACATGTGCCCAGATTCTTGGATGATTAACCACCCAGCGGAGCTGCTTTCGTTGTTGTAATTTGCTTTTGTTTCTAATGAAGTTCTTCATTTTTCAAGTAAAAAAAAAAAGTCAGTCTTTCATAAAATGCTTGCAATAACAATAACATTATCCATACTAATATTGATTGTTAAATGAAAATATTTTATAATTTCCTAACAATTATCAGCGACATCAATTCAATTAAAGCTTTAATATATAATATAGATTATACATTTAAATAAACTCTTATTTTATTGAATATATTATATTTAAATATGTTTTCTTAAATAATCTTAAAGTGATTATAAGGTGTATTTATTCATAATTTTTTTAACACTTTAATAATGTACACACTTTGCAAACATAGCTGCTCGAATCTAAATCTCCTAAGAAGAACATTATTTTTTTTCCACTAAAGCCACTCGTTGAATTCATTGTATTCGAATATGTAATTTCAAAATGTTGCTTATGTTCACTTAATTTCATAATTAGAATTTGATTTAGAATATCAAAACCTAGTATCATTTGATAATCAATATAGATGAAAAAAACATTATCTGAAATGAACTGAGATACCAAAACAAACGAGAAATATAGTGAAAAAATAACTAAAATAAAACACAAACTATTTAGTACCAATTTGAACTTTAAATGACACATACCGACCAAAACAACATTACCGCCGGTAATGTATGAATAAACGAACAAATTAATGCAGATATGCTTGGCAATTTTAAGATGATATAATCCTTCACCTTCAGTATTTAAAATATGAAAATTGTAAGAATTTCAATGCTACAGCAAATCAATACACCATATAAATGGTGCACGCTCGTAAGCTAAAACAAACCCAGAAAAATGGCCTCTGCTCTCATTTGCCCAAACGTTGCGAGAAAATCAACCAGGTTTATCATTTGTGGCCGTTTCTTTCTCACTACATTTTGCTCTCCGATTTCAAGCACGATGTCCCCACGGCCACGAGTTCAAAGGGCCTCAGAGGAACCCGGATATAATTAATATACATTCAGATTTTCAGACTATACTAGGGGGGTCCCCCACCCAGTTACAAACAGCACGAGGCCATCGCGTTCTAATGCAGTCCACCAACGGTGCGTGTTGAGAAGGTTCGGGTTTTGCCACTTCGGCGTCTTTGCCGCTTGGTTCGGAACTGGATGGGACTGCTACATCTGTCATGAATTCCTCTGGTGTCCACCTTGGGGGTACTGAAACCCTCAATTTCGTAAACCTCGGTCTCTGTATCGGAGTCTCACCTCCGGAACTCGATTGGCTGCAATTCAAATCTGATTTTGCTATCCCATTAAAGTGGTAAAGATTAAATACCTTTCGACCCATTTGCCCGGTTGAATCCTTGAGACCTCCCAAGCTCTTGTCTAAATCCAAAATAACCTGCCAGAACTCACTCCACACTATGAAGCCTGAGCTGCAAAGGCTATCAAGTTTTTCGGACGGAAGTCTGATATTTGTCTCTCTAAGGACTTGATGGAAACCTTCTACACTAATGAAGCCACCACCTCCACTCTGATCTTGAGCATCGAAAGCTTTCCGGATCCGTGATTCCTTTTCTTCGAGTTCATTTTCATCTTGAACAGCGGTATCCAGAGCAAATAAGACCGTATAATGGGATTCACTCCCAACAACCCATATTGGCCATTTTGGGCGTTTTAGATTTTGGCCAACCTTACAGAAATTAAGCGATTCTAAAAGGGTAAGGAATCCGACTTCCACATTTGCAGATACGCCCTTCAAAAACATGCCACCGCCTAAATCCATCCTTCCATCAAATACATTCGGAACAGCTTGCCCACATAGCAACAGGTTCACAATTTCCTGAAACGATTTCGTATAAATGCAATTACAAAGCAAAAACATCAAAGAGAGCAACCCAGAGACTAATGAAAGTACCAAATTTAAGATATCAACGTCCCATTCATTGGATAAAGAAGAGCAATTTTACGTACCTGAGAAGCATGCCCAAAAGGTGCAGTTACTAGAGGAAGGCTAGGATCATCCCGGTCAGCTTGAACACAGTCCTATATAAAATTAGTATGCACCAATGTAATTATATCCTTGTTCGACAAAACAGTCGCAACAATATTAGATATAGCTAGCTTGCACTTAGAATCATTATATAGCTATAAAAAATTGACTCATAAATAAAGACAAAATTGGAGTCTCCAAGTCCAAACAAACAAACAAACCTACCAATCCTCGAGAAAGTAAGGCAGAGATAAGGAAAAGCAAAGCTCCCATGCGACCTTGAAAAATGGGAATCATTGCTTCAAGCCTCTTAAAGGCACTTGCTGGAGTTGTGTATGTGTCAACTCTTAAAATTTTATGCAAATCAGAAGCCGATTCAATTGAAAGACCTTCAAGTGCATGTGCAATGATCTGTTAGATAGAACAAACACCTGTCAGCAAAAAAGATTATAAACACTAAAATACTAACAAACTCTTATAATTAACATCACATGCAGGTTTTACATCTTCAAATTCTAAATTGCTTTTGTTATATTGCGATACTTGGATTTCTCCTAAGGCCAGCAAACAATAGAAGTTGTTCTCTGACAATTCTCGGGCCTGTATTTATCTGGAATAACTTGTTTTGAATTTATTGTTTGATCTTATTTTTTAATTAGGATTACTATTTTTTTTTTTTTTTGCGTTTGACTCCAACAACAGATTGCAGTAAGAAAAAAAAACATATTCATGTCAATCGGGATTCACTAACTTACGACATCTTTTAGACTGTCTTCAGATCCTTCAACGCCATCACCAATAGAACTCAAAGTTGCAATCACGGGCCTTTTATTATTTCCACATAAAAACAATATCTCACCCATACTTATAACTAGAGCTCTGTGAACAGAAACAGAATTTAAGGCGAAACAGATAACAGGACAACAATTAATTAATTGCAAAGCAGCTAAAAAAAGGAGCAACAATTATTCCAGAATGATGTAAACAGAACAAAGACCACTACCAGTTCACATTACACATAATCATGAATATCCATTAAGGTATGTCACAATTTAACATTACATCAGATCGGCGATCATTCAAAAAAATGAGCTAACACCTTAAACCAAACCAAAACACAGCAAATATGCAAATATATACACCCATCGCTCACTAGCTCAAATTTCGTATGTAGACGTGACCGTGCAAATACATAGAAAAAGAAATTGTACATGCAACGTTTTTTCTCTGAGGCAAACAAGAAATTAGCAACCAACTAAGATGAATTTCGAAGAAACTCAATAGAAGGGAAAATCAGAACAACTAAGTGGTAACATGAATGATCTAACACCTTAAACCAAACCAAAACACAGCAGATATGCAAATACACCCATATCCCATTATGCCAAATTTCATATGTAGATGTGCCCGTGCAAACACATAGAAAAAGAAATTGTACATGCAACAATAACTGCTCAGGTTAAGAATCAAAGAACCACACCCTTTTCTCTGATTTTCTAAGCTAAAAAGAAATCAGCAAACCATAAAAGAAAACAACTAAGCGGAATTTTACAGAAACTCAATAGAAATGGAAACCGGGACAACTAAGTGGCAATATGACGATTAACATCGTCATATAGAACATAAGTACAACTCCATTTCTTTAAATGGAACACTGAGCTAAAAGAAATTTGAAATGCAATGTGTCGTTTTTACAAACAATTCAATGCAATAAATCTAATCACCTTGTTTTTGCATCTTCAGTAAAAGCAGCAAAATTATTTGATGCAACATATTGATTTTTGGATAATCTCCTGGAACTCAAATTCTGAGGCATGCTTTGTCCAGCTTTAACTAATTCATCCGGAAAGAAAAGAAGATGTTTGAGAATGAATGCCTGTATCGAGATAGACAGATATTATTGACACCAATAAGAGAATTAACTATTTTTGTGAGGTAGACATCAAAACAAACAGAAATGTTCAACAATAATCTTATAGCAAATATATCCTTTTTCAATTGCATCTAAGATAAGAAGTGCAGCACTAAATACAGTTTAATTCTGAAGCTTACATTCATGTGATTATGGTTAAGACACAATTTTCCATAAAATACTGAAACGCCATTCGATATAATCATTACTGCATTAACAAACTAGCAATTAAAATCAGTGATGTTAAGGGGGGGCGTCTAGGCACAGCCAAAAAGAACAGAAACGCTTTGCAACATACCAGGCGAGGCTATATAACCAGGCGGAAGCTTCATAGTGCTTTTATTGCGCTGCACTTCATTCTAGGCGAAGAAAAAACCAGCTTCACCGACCATTCACTCTTCAGTTTCTTTTTCTCTCTTTTTTCTTAGTCCAAATTTCATAAATGTTTTCTTTCTTATTAATTAGAATCCCACCTACCAACTTAATCTTCCGTTTCTTCTCTTTTTTTTACTTTTTATTTTGAAAGTCAAAAATACAAAAATATGTTATTTCTTTTATCAATTAGAATATCACCCATCAACTTTATTAAATTAAAATTTCAAAACAAATTTAGAAGATTTAACTCACCTTAAACCTTCAGGCTTTGTCACCTTCACTCGATTTTTTTTCCTTTAGTGTCCATCTACTCTATTACTTTTTTTCTTCTTTTAGTGTTTTTTTCTCCTTTATGGTTGATATTAAAGAGTATTTTGTTGTTAAAAAACAGAGGAGACTTTGCTCTATTGTAGTCTTAAAAAATAGAGCTCTGTTTTTGGCTTTAAAGTTTGTATTGTATTTCTTTTTCATTATTTTTCCTAAAATGTATATCGAGCAAAGATTTTATCTTGTTTATTATCGTTTACATGTAGTATATAATTATATATATATATACATATGTGTGCGTGTGCACCTTATTTCAATCGGCCGAGCGCTTTTTTTTCACCTTGAGCCTCAGGCTATATAGAGGTCTTAGCGCCTCTAGTGCACCTGGCGCTCTTGACAACACAGTTTAAAATAAGCTACCCCAATGAAAGAAAAATATTAAGTCTTAATAAATTTTATTGAAAGAAATGTGTTGCTGTAATATTTTAAAATTCAGAAGTGATAAGTTCAGGTGTTACATAAGAAAACATCTTTTTTTAAATGGATTAAGAGCTTCACAAGGCACAAAAAGAAAAGTCGTCAATTCACATTCTGCATGCGAAAAGAAACTTGTATAACCAAGATATTAAGGAATTACTTGTATGGCTGCTAAGACACCACAGGGTCCACCTTCATGCTGCACTAGGATCATAGATGTTTCTGGATCAGGGCTAAACCTACAGGATTTTTCATCATGTATTAGCCAATAAAAAGCAAACGCGTGAAACTTCCACAGGAATGCTAACCACAGGTACCCATTTAAACAAATTTACCAAGAAAGTACAAACCCAAAATGAAAGAAGACGAGAACTAACATCCATGAGTTTTCAATGAAGAATAAAATGTCTACCAACAGAATCTGCCAAATTGGAACTACCGAACACGGTTATAATAGAAAATGATGGGACATACAGAAAAAAAAAACAGTTTAAATGAACCAATTGCAAATCCGCCAAGAGCCTGCTAATCTGGCTACTATACAAAGCAATTAAACCAAAATTCCCCTAGGAATAATCCCTGTACTTGGTATTTGATAAAGAAGAACATCAGGGATATTCTTTTGAAATTATGGGAATAAATTATAAAGTGCACTGCATTAAATGAAAGAAATTGCCTCATACATGAAAAATAACTCAGTATTGTAACTCAGGCTCATCTACTCTCCCGGACACAAACATAACGATTATTCACACAGTTCTCATACAAAAGTTATATGTCAATGCATTCTTGATTTTGGATACATTTTACAATGCATTTGATTTATTGTGCCCTAACAACAATAAACTTCATTCATGATCATTATCGCACAATAAGAAATTTTCTCTTGTGATCATTATCCTTAACCATCATATTTATTGGAAATTCAATTGAACAGCGAATATCTCTAAGCAGTAATAAATTGGTTTTGAAATACTAAGAAACAAAATATTAAAGTAAAAGACTAGCCCTTACCTTATACCCTGATTGCTCCACTGAGCCAGTATATCTTTCGAAACACAACTTCCAAAAACCATAAAAAATAACTGATAAGCTTCTTCCTCCGACAATTCATTGCCCAAACTCACTTCTTTAGCTTCTATTTCCATATCATTCTTCACTAAATCTCCGCCACTGTCGCTTTTCAAAGGGGAACCAGAAGCAGGAACGCTTTTCGCTGCCGCCAGAAACCGTTTCTCAGCTGCAGCTGCCATTAGTTCACGCTGCAGCCGTCGGCTATCCTCCGACGTCATCGCCGTCGTTGAGTTCGCAGCTTCTTCGGGCTTGCTTCTCTTCGGTTCTGGCGGCGAGTTTTGCATGCTCATCCGTAGAGCCAATCTAAGGTCCTCTTCTTCTTGTTGATCCGCCATTCGATAACTAACGTCGGATCAAACTTTATGAATCTAAAATTTTCTGAAATAATTGAATTCAAAACAACTATTTTTCAGATGTCTATGAACTTCGAATTTGATCCAGGTTCTATAAAGAATAAACAAGTGAACGAGATTTGGATCTTTTTTTATATAAAAAAAGTTAAATAAAACAAATTAGGGTCTCGAATTTCAGGCCAACCGGAACGAAATGGATGTTAAAAGCAAGAGGAATTTCCGTTTTAAAAAACACAAGAACGAAGGATTTAAAATTGTCGATAGGGTTAAAATAGGAAAGTGACTCAAAAGGGAGAAAAATGAAGGTGCTCGCTCTTTCTCCGGTTAACTTTTGTGACGGTGTCGTTTTAGTGGTGGATGAAATTGAATTACCATTTCGGCCCTGAGTGCGTTATTTGTTAGAGAATTAGATTTGGGCAAAATGTGAGGGTATTTTGGGAACGGTGATGATACTCTCTCCTCCTCTCATGGGGAGTAAAGGCATAATTGCTAGGGCTTGGGCTTGGGCTTGGGGTGTCAGTGAGGCCAGGATTAAGTTATAAACCCATATATATTATACATATATATCATACATATAAAATTATTTAAATTTTAATTTTTAAGAGAAAATAACATTTTTATTAAGATCTTTGTAAATATTTAATATGGGGACAACTCTCTAAAATTTCAACCCAATTTTCTCTGTTTACAACACCAGGATTTGAACTTCTGACCTTACTTAAAAGACCTAACACCTTATCTCGTTAGACTAACTAGTTGTTGTAAATTGACTAAATTGGGAGGATATTGTCCTCAGAAAAAATAATTCGAAATCTATTGTGGTCTCCATATTATTTTCAAATCTATTGTAATTTCTACAGAGAAAAATTTTGAAGGCCAGCTGCTTTCAATCCGACCTCATGGAAGAATAAAAAAATTAAAAAAAAATTGAGGGCCAATTGCTTTCAATCTGACCTCATGAAGAATAAAAAATTTAAAAAAATTTTGAGGACGTGTTACTTTCACTCCGACCTCAACAAAAAAAGGTGAGGTCATGTTGCTTATAATCCGACCTCATGGGTCTGCAAATCATGAGAAATCACGGGTCTGACGCCAAAGCTGCATACGGTCTGCCACGCAAAGACATATGAAAAAAATATATGCATGAGACAAAGGCTGAAAAAAATGCATGCATGAAATAAAGTTTAAAAAAATACATGCATGAGACAAAGTCTGAAAAATGCTGAAAAATAAAATGGGGCAGCATTGAAATTGGGGCAGTCACGGGATTGAGGGAAAAATAATATATTCGATTGGATGGTGAGTTGAATGATTGATGTTTGAATTTGTAGTTTTTAAATAGGGTTGAATGTAAGAAATTTTAGAAGAAACTTTGTGAAAAAACTGGTGAAGAAGTAGAAGAAAGAAGAAGATTTGAGGAAAATATTGTAAGTTTTTAAGTTTATATATTTTGTTTTTAAATTTAATACGATCATCTGTAGTTATTTTAAAGAAATTTCAAGAAGAAAAAGAAAGAAGATTTGAAAAAATATAGTTCGAATATTTTTATGCCAATTTGCAAACTAGTAAGTTGCTTCTTTTTTATCATGAAAATTGTATATTTAGTAATTTTTAAAGTAGTAGTTAGGATTAGATTTAGTGGTAATTGTTTTCTTACTAATATTTTCTTACTTGTCTTCTATGTAGTTTTCTTAAAAGGATGGCCGATTGAAATTATATGTTGAGATTACAAAATCAACATGTCTCCAGTGTTGTGGTTGATGATATGGTAAATTATTTTTAAAGAAGTTAATTTGAGATTAGTAATATTTTATTTTCTTATATGTTATTATTAATAAATTTTTTAATTTAATTCTGACAACCGAAGAAACCTTTAAACACCACCTAAGTATGGGGAGTAATCACCCACACCCCCATAGAATTGAATGGTTGCAAAAGGCAAGATGTTGGGCTTTTTAGGCACGCTCGAATTGATCACCGAAACCGTCAAAGAGGGTTGTAATTGTTTGGTGGTTGAATTGGCTAAAACCGAAAATAGTAGACAATATTTGCACGATGATTTTAGAGTGGTTCGACTTTCTAACCAAAGTCTACATCCACTACCTTAGCACACCACTAAGGATTTCCCAATTCACTCAACAATGAATTCTTCCTTTTGAGGACAAAGGGTAACCTTACAACCCTATCTTTTCAATGGCTAAGATAGAACCACTCTAGTTTTTCTCTCAAGGCTAAACTAGAACCTCTCCTTATACAAGGGTAGAAAGTTGTAAACAAATAAACCTCACAAGGTGGGTGTTTACGAGATTGAGCTCACAAGAGTGTAAAGAATAAAAACAATGAAAACACTCTCTATACAATATTTACAAGAGAAATGAAGGAAATGAAGACTTAAACTCGATTTCTCTTGAACATTTAGCTTGGATCTTGTTTCTTATAATCTTCAAGTGTCCTTGGGGTGTTTATATAGTGTGGAATGAGATTATAGCCGTTTATGGCCGTTGGAGATGTTTCGGAGCCGTTGGGGATGCAAAATAGCCGTTACCTACAAAAAGTTCAGCATTTACAACACAAGGGATCGATCCCATAAACTAGGGGATCGATCCTTTTTCAAAAAAATATGACCGTTACAGTCAAGGGATCGATCCCATAAACCAGGGGATCGATCCTTTTGCACTTGGAGACTGGAAGCAGAAATTGAACGAATCTGCCAACAAAGGGATCGATCCCTTTTTCCAGGGGATCGATCCTTTTTGCCTTGGAGACTGAAAAAACAGCTTTAGTGCAAAAACGGATCATACATGTTTTGAAAAAGATCGGCTAAAGTTAGAAATCATTTGAAACATATTTTTCAAGTTTTTAAGGACTTTTGAATTATTTTTGAAATCTTTAAACATGTCCAAAAACATTTTTCACATAATTGTTATATCAAAATATTTCTCAACAATCTCCCCCTTTTTGATATAACAAAACTTCTTTGAAAAATTGTTTTTGACAAAAGCTCCCCCTTAATTTTTCACTTATTTCTCCCCCTTTTTGTTATATCAAAAATAATTCAAATCTTTATAGTACATAATAACAATGGGGTTTATGACCGTTGTGGTCAATGCCACGTGGGAGTATCGAAACGTCATAGCCCGTTTCGAAATGCTGGGCAAAAATCCTATCCAGGGAATACCTGTTTCGATATGAGCATCGAAACAATTTTGCTACTGAAATCCCTGTATCGCAACGCCCCTAAGGTGTTTCGAAACGCCTGGACAGTTTTTAAATTTTGGCTTTGTAAAATCCTTTTAAAAACTTCCCTAAACATAATTTCAAGTTGTTTGGACTTTGGAAATGTTTTAAATACTTTTTAAATCAGTCCAAAACATTTTTCAATTATTATATCAAAACATTAGTTCTTCAATCTCCCCCTTTTTGATATAATAAAACCAACTTGAAAAATTGTTTGGGATTCTCCCCCTTCAAGTTTAAAACGTTTAAAAATGTGAATAAGAGATGAAAATCTGAAAAGTAAGTAGCTCCCTCTTATTCTTTTGAAAATACAATTTTTCAAACCAAATTCTCCCCCTTTTTGTTATATCAAAAAGAATTTAAAATATTTTAAGTTCGAAATAACAATGGAGGTTTAAAAATTTTGATTCAGTTAAAAATTTTGTTTTAAAATTTGGCTCCCCCTTAGTCAAGCATTCCATTAAGTTTTTAGCTCAAAACTTGACACTTAAGAGATTGAATTTCACCATTGAATCAAATCAATTTAAAACACGTGAAATTCAATTTATCCAAGACTTTAAAAATTTTATGCAAACATATGAATGAAACCATTAGACTCATATGCATAAAATTTTCAAATAATGTCATGCTTATTTAGATTTTTCAATAAAAGCTCAAATGCATGAACATTAGTCAAACAGAAATTAGATAACCAAAAAAATAAAAAAAATAAAAATAAAAGCATTAAGCTTAGAGGTTACCTATCTTCTTCACTTGTGTGACTAGAGCATTTAAGATTCTTGCTTTTCTTGCCTTTGCTCCAACACACCTACAAGAGACATTTACTTCGATTTTGGTATCCAAATTGCTTTGGATCCATTAACGTTAGTCACAATGTCTTTAGTTCCCTTGGGAACCCATACTTGTCTAATCCTATAAGACTTTCTATTCCTAATAGGACAAGTATGTAAGGAATGACCATGATAATGGCAATGTGAGCATTTTGCCATTATGGGATGAAATGAATTATTAGGAATGATTTCTTTTTCTTTTGTTAAGCTTTCAAGCTTAACTTTTAAATCAAAATTTTCTTTTTCTAAAACGTCTTTGCTTGTTTTTGAAAATTCTAAATCATTTTTCAAAATTTCATTTTGATTTTCAAAATCCATTTTTGTTTTTAAAAGAAAATCATTTTCAGTTTCTAGTTTTGAAATCATTTTCCTAAATTTGGAATTCATGGTCTCAAATTCCAAATATAATTCATTAAATGCATCTTGTAACTCATCAAAAGAATGTGAATTTAATTCATCTGAGTTAGAAGATACCTCGGGCTCATCGAGAGCCAAAACACCATCCACCTTAGGTGTTGAGGGGAGGATTGCACATGATGAAGCATCATCTTTCTTCTCTTCTTTCCCATAGAATTTCTCAAGCTTCTCCCAAATTTCTTTGGCACTTTTGGATGGGGAGACCTTCTTGGAAATTTCTTCACTTAGGGCACAGAGAAGAATGTGCATAGCCTTTGCATTGAGATGGTCCTTCTTTGTGTCTTCGACACTCCTTTTCTTCTTCTTCTTAGGAGCTTTCGAATGTCCATTTATGATAATCTTCCAAATGTCAAGGTTGAATCCTTGGATGAAATATTTCATAATGTTGCTCCATTGGAAGTAACCTTCTCCTTTGAAGAGAGGAGGACACATGATAGAGCGGCCTTCTTCAAATGAAATCATTGTAGAACCGCTTGCCATTTTCTTGTACGGTGGACTACGAGCGTTGGATCGTTACTCCTGGATGTTAGTCCTTTGATGGAGACGAGGCTCTGATACCAATTGTTGGGCTTTTTAGGCACGCTCGAATTGATCACCGAAACCGTCAAAGAGGGTTGTAATTGTTTGGTGGTTGAATTGGCTAAAACCGAAAGAAAGGTAGACAATATTTGCACGATGATTTTAGACTGGTTCGACTTTCTAACCAAAGTCTACATCCACTACCTTAGCACAACACTAAGGATTTCCCAATTCACTCAACAATGAATTCTTCCTTTTGAGGACAAAGGGTAACCTTACAACCCTATCTTTTCAATGGCTAAGATAGAACCACTCTAGTTTTTCTCTCAAGGCTAAACTAGAACCTCTCCTTATACAAGGGTAGAAAGTTGTAAACAAATAAACCTCACAAGGTGGGTGTTTACGAGATTGAGCTCACAAGAGTGTAAAGAATAAAAACAATGAAAACACTCTCTACAGACTATGTACAAGAGAATAGTAAAATAAAGATTTAGACTCTGATTCTCTTGACCATATTGCTTGGATGTTTTCATTGTTTTTATTCTTTACACTCTTGTGAGCTCAATCTCGTAAACACCCACCTTGTGAGGTTTATTTGTTTACAACTTTCTACCCTTGTATAAGGAGAGGTTCTAGTTTAGCCTTGAGAGAAAAACTAGAGTGGTTCTATCTTAGCCATTGAAAAGATAGGGTTGTAAGGTTACCCTTTGTCCTCAAAAGGAAGAATTCATTGTTGAGTGAATTGGGAAATCCTTAGTGGTGTGCTAAGGTAGTGGATGTAGACTTTGGTTAAATTTGGTTTGAAAAATTGTATTTTCAAAAGAATAAGAGGGAGCTACTTACTTTTCAGATTTTCATCTCTTATTCACATTTTTAAACGTTTTAAACTTGAAGGGGGAGAATCCCAAACAATTTTTCAAGTTGGTTTTATTATATCAAAAAGGGGGAGATTGAAGAACTAATGTTTTGATATAATAATTGAAAAATGTTTTGGACTGATTTAAAAAGTATTTAAAACATTTCCAAAGTCCAAACAACTTGAAATTATGTTTAGGGAAGTTTTTAAAAGGATTTTACAAAGCCAAAATTTAAAAACTGTCCAGGCGTTTCGAAACACCTTAGGGGCGTTGCGATACAGGGATTTCAGTAGCAAAATTGTTTCGATGCTCATATCGAAACAGGTATTCCCTGGATAGGATTTTTGCCCAGCATTTCGAAACGGGCTATGACGTTTCGATACTCCCACGTGGCATTGACCACAACGGTCATAAACCCCATTGTTATTATGTACTATAAAGATTTGAATTATTTTTGAAATCTTTAAACAAGTCCAAAAACATTTTTCACATAATTGTTATATCAAAATATTTCTCAACAATCTCCCCCTTTTTGATATAACAAAACTTCTTTGAAAAATTGTTTTTGACAAAAGCTCCCCCTTAATTTTTCACTTATTTCTCCCCCTTTTTGTTATATCAAAAATAATTCAAATCTTTATAGTACATAATAACAATGGGGTTTATGACCGTTGTGGTCAATGCCACGTGGGAGTATCGAAACGTCATAGCCCGTTTCGAAATGCTGGGCAAAAATCCTATCCAGGGAATACCTGTTTCGATATGAGCATCGAAACAATTTTGCTACTGAAATCCCTGTATCGCAACGCCCCTAAGGTGTTTCGAAACGCCTGGACAGTTTTTAAATTTTGGCTTTGTAAAATCCTTTTAAAAACTTCCCTAAACATAATTTCAAGTTGTTTGGACTTTGGAAATGTTTTAAATACTTTTTAAATCAGTCCAAAACATTTTTCAATTATTATATCAAAACATTAGTTCTTCAATAAGGTGGGTGTTTACACAATTGAGCTCACAAGAAAGAGTGAAGGATAAAAACAATGAAAACACTCTCTATACAATATTTACAAGAGAAATGAAGGAAATGAAGACTTAAACTCGATTTCTCTTGAACATTTAGCTTGGATCTTGTTTCTTATAATCTTCAAGTGTCCTTGGGGTGTTTATATAGTGTGGAATGAGATTATAGCCGTTTATGGCCGTTGGAGATGTTTCGGAGCCGTTGGGGATGCAAAATAGTCGTTACCTACAAAAAGTTCAGCATTTACAACACAAGGGATCGATCCCATAAACCAGGGGATCGATCCTTTTTCAAAAAAATATGACCGTTACAGTCAAGGGATCGATCCCATAAACCAGGGGATCGATCCTTTTGCACTTGGAGACTGGAAGCAGAAATTGAACGAATCTGCCAACAAAGGGATCGATCCCTTTTTCCAGGGGATCGATCCTTTTTGCCTTGGAGACTGAAAAAACAGCTTTAGTGCAAAAACGGATCATACATGTTTTGAAAAAGATCGGCTAAAGTTAGAAATCATTTGAAACATATTTTTCAAGTTTTTAAGGACTTTTGAATTATTTTTGAAATCTTTAAACAAGTCCAAAAACATTTTTCACATAATTGTTATATCAAAATATTTCTCAACACAAGATTCTATCACGCCACATTTATTCGTGGCTACAAGCTGATTCCGAGCTTAATTATCGTGCTAATTGAGCGTTGGAGACCGAAGACTCATACGTTTCACATGCCGTGTGGAGAATGTACCATTACGCTCGAAGACGTGGTGATGCTAATTGGGATGCCAGTAAACGGGAGTCCATTGGTTAAGGAACCAGAATAATCATGTGAACAACTTTGCAGTGATTACCTCAACAAGGTTCCGACTGGAACCGATGTGAGAGGATCTCGTATTAAATTGAGCTGGTTGAAGAGAGAATTTCAGCTCGGGAGCAATAACACACCGCAAGATATTAGTTGTGCGAGTCGAGCCTATATTTTGCAACTCATTGGGAATACTGATGTCGGATAAATCTGGAAATCTTGTTCACACACGGTATTTACCATATTTGTCATCGGCTTCAGAAGCTGCTAAGTATAGTTGGGGATCAAGAATATTAGCATTCTTGTACCGTGAGTTGTGCAAGGCTGCTCAATTAGATAGTCATGGTTTGAAGGCAAAGGGTGTTGGTGGATGTATGTTGCTATTGCAAGCTTGGGCATGGGAATGACTACCATTTTTACACCAGTTACTCGAAGCATGAGAAATTTTTCTCTTGTCAGTAGATAATTTTTTACTTTAATTTGGAAGTTTGAGTTTACTCAGTTTTTTAAAAAATATATTATCTAAAAAATAATGAAATGACTATTATTTGGATGTGTATGCAGATGGAATGCGAAAAAAGCTCACACATGGTTAGCAAACAACAATTTGAGAGTGTTTAGAGCCTCTATTGATTTATCTTGCAAAGATGAGGTATAGAAATTAAGCTACTTTACATGTTATTATTTATGTAATTAATTTATTCTCTTGTTTACATTTATATTTTTTTTTCAGTTATTCTTATCTCTGGTGTGTGATTACACCGTTGATCCACTTTACTTTTGTGGAATACCAGTTTGGAGATAGGGTCCTAAGGTAGTTTGGCTTTTATAAACCCATTTTGAGAAATCTATTGTTGCATGACACCAATCATGACACCCTACACCTTGTGGACTTTCGCGGCAAAGAGGCATCATACATGGAAAATAAAGCATCGAAAGTACGTTGAAAGGTGGAACAACAGATGTGAATGGTTGCCACCTCGCTCTCAAATTCAAGCCGATGATTTGGACCCTGATAATTCAGAGTACATGTTATTCTATCGCAATTGTGGGAAACCATACTTGACTACTGCGGATGAACGAGAACAATGTCGAATATTTTTACAAAAATTTGGTGGTCGTGGTCAATCATCTAATATTACAGCGAATGAATCTCACAGTGAATCTGGTACATCAGATCTGTATGTTGGTAATTCTAATCCTGCAATAACAGGGAGCTCTTTTTCTAATCCAGTGGATGACAACTTTTATCATCCATCAATGGGAGGGAGCTCAGATTCCAATCCAGTGGATGCTAGATTCTATCATCAGCAGCCACCCACTTATCATCCATCAATGGGCGGGAGCTCATGTACGAATGATTTTCAGCATCAACCACCCATGTACCCGATCTTTGGTGGAAACATGGACTATCAACAATCACCCACTTATCATCCATTAATGGGCGGGAGCTCGTGTGCGAATGATTCTGAAGCATATGTACCGAATTTTCAGCATCATCCACCCATGTACCCGAGCTTTAGTGGAAACATGGACTATCAACAACCACCCACTTATCATTCATCAATGGGCGGGAGCTCGGGTGCGAATAATTCTGAAGCATACATACCAGATTTTCAACATCAGTCAGCCATATACCCGAGCTTTGGTAGAAATATGGACTATCAGGGGATCATAGATTTCATGGCGGTTACGTCGATTAACAGTCCCACGTTGGCACCACGTAATATTGACTATGCGTATACAACGTCGTCTCCTATGCGTCGTGTGATTGATGATGATGATGATGATGATGATGATGATGATGATGATGATGACGGTGACGACGATGATGATGCACGCCAAAGACCGCAACGAGAACGACGAGCACCGCAGCGTTACGTAGATACTACATCCCTCCATGGACAAAAATTGCATAGAAGACGGTAGTTCATGTAACTCTTCTTCTATGTAATACAAATAATTTGTGGATATTTATTATTATTAGTTATTTGAATTTTGTTTGAAATCTTTTTGTAATAATTGAATTATTTTAAAATCTTTACAAAAATGGTGTGATAAATAAAAGTTAACTTCGAGCATATAATTCATTACCAAAATAAACACCGAACCAAACATGTATTAACTAACAAATAAACATATGCATCAAATAACGTACCCATAATCAAATAGAAAATGTTCATTACAATACAAATATAAAGAAACGAATCTAGTTCAACTACAAATAATGAATGAAATCACCGAGGCATTGCCATGTAATTTGGTCGGTTTGGACATTTGTTTTTAGAATGTCCTGTACCCCTACATTTCATACATCTCTTTGGTTCACCCGGCTCCCTACAATGAAGATCCATACTGGTATGGATGCGAGTAGATTGAGGTCGGCCTTTTAGTTCTCTACGAAGTGCCAGATTCGGTAACCATTCGTCATGCTCCAGTGGTGGCCAATATTGTGAATTCGCGATTGGTGGGAACTCACATTTGTAAATATTTATTATCGTCTGCAAGTTAAAGCATTCATCCGCAAAGTTGTACAGGTTAACCTCTTTAGACATGCATACCGCGGTTGCATGCGTACAAGGATATCACCATGCCTGAAACTCACCACAATCACACCATCTTTGTCTAAAATTGACTCGAAATGTTTGGTGGTGCCCTCCTGTGTTGTTGCGCATGGAATCAACAACATCAAAAATCTGTCCATTCAGGTCGAACCCGTGAACAACCATCGATCTTCCCAAATTCACGTTCTTTTCCATCTTTTTCACATGATCTTCAGACCAAACTTGCCCTTCATTTATCATAGCTTGAATTTCTGACCCTTTATCGGACCAAACCTTAGCCAACCTATAGTACGTCTCTCTCACCAAGCTAGCTATTGAGAGATGACGTGTTCCTTTTAATACACCATTTATGCACTCCACAAGGTTGGTTGTCATCTGCCCATATCGTCGACCTTCATCATACGATTGGGTCCATATTTCCCTCTCTATACTATTTGCCCACACCCAAACATCTTCGCCGTACTCCATGCGTAAATTTTTCAACTTCCTCTCAAAATTTGGTTGTAATAGTTCGTAGCCTATTCCATAATATATGTTGTTAGCATTGACAAAAATCATAACACATAATTAATTAAGTTCGAGAAAAGAAAATTTACATACCCATGTTTAAAATTGTGCTGCGAAGGTGGGTTTTTTCCATCTTTCAATGGCGTTCTTGCCAATATGGCGTACACAGTAGGCGAGATATGTGTGCGGTGGTGTCCATCCGCTGCCCTGTCGATCAATTGTTGCTAAAATGGTTGTTGCTTTATCAGAAATCAAGCAAACCCCATCTTCTTTGATGACATGCTTACGTAAATTGCTCAAAAAGAATTTCCAAGAGTTCCCTGACTCTTTATCAACAATTGCGAAGGCAATCGGAAAGATAGTTCGGCTACCATCTTGTGTAACGACAATCAATAGTACATGTTTATATCTTTCGTACAACCATGTACCATCGACTTGGACCATACGCTTGCAATATAGAAAGCCATCAATGCATGGCTTGAACGCCCAAAATAGTTTGTCGAATATTTTCTTCCATTGAAGAAGTTCACGTTCTCGTTGCATACATCAAATGTTTTGTACTTGATTATGGTCCCCGGAATGAAATACGTCATTGCGTGTAATAAAGGCGGTAGCTCATTGTATGACTTCTTGTAATTACCATACACCTTTTTCCAGCGCCTTATCCCTTGCATACCAACCCTTGCCATATTCTATTTGGCATTCAAATTGTTGTTTCACAGTTGCAATAATCGTTGAAACACTAACTTTAGGATTTGCTTCAACCAACGTCTTCGCGTGACGAGATATTACATCAGAGTCCAACTTACGGTGATCTTGGTTGATTGAATTTCGTAAGCAAGTGTGTCCACCATTGTACTTTGTAATCTCCCAAGAAGATCTCTTCTGAAGTTTAGACACTCGAATCTTCCAATTACAACCTTGTCCATATTTAACACATTTGACAAACATAGTTCTCGGAGTGGATTCTTTAACGGTATAGTCTACATGCTTTCTGATGGAATACTCTTTAATTGTCAATGTAGCTTCTTCCTTGTCTTTAAATTGCATTCAAACCGAGAATTCATCAGAGGAACTCGAATTGATTTGAGGTATGACCAGGTATTCAGGTGCCCTCGTCATATTGTAATCTATTAAGTTCATGTGAGCAGGAGGTTCGTACCATGTAATTTCTTTTCCACCCGACACGAACTTACCACCACCAAAAACATGCTCATTACCAAGGTCATCACCACTTAAATCGGGATGTCCAGTTTCTTCATCTTCATCTTCATCTTCAGTAATATCAGCAAGCGTTTCTCCCCATTGGCCTTGGAGATTTTCAACGTCAATGCCAACACTCGAATCAATTATCGGCTCAATCGTTGGAAACGTCAAAGGTCCGACATATGGATGAAATGCATCCGATGTCCCACTTTCCAACAGAGCAACAAAACTGTCTCCAAACCTATATGGATGGTCCTCAACCGCACTATCAAAACCCATTTGAGAAGAACTTCCATATACATTTTTGGATGGGCCCGAGTCGTCATATCTCCCACGCAACTTAGCATGTAACTCAACACTTCGAATACGTACTGAATCACGCTCTACAATCACCAGCCCAACATTTTCATCATCTTAAGAGCTATTGCAGAATATCTGATTGGATCATCAGAGGTCTTCCACCGGTACCGCAAACGAACAATCTCAGCTCCTATTTTTCTTTCTATGTTTTGCTTCAGCTCTCGAAGGGAAATGTTTTTTGAAAACTTCATCTTTGTAGTGTTTTCCGTGTCAAATACGACACCGGTATCAGTTTTCACAATTTCTCCACCGTAATAGATAACGGCCACAAACACGTTACTCATTGTCTCTGCACGTTCAAAACCATGTATATTTTTCAATAAAATTATAAAAATCAAAACTATCGTAATGTTATATTAAATAAACATTATAGTCACTAATGAAAATGTTTCTTTATAATTTCACCCTTGAATTTTTAAAAATTAATTTTTCAACCCTAAAACTTTACAATCAATTAGTATAATAATATTATAAAGGCTTAAATGAAAAATAGGTGTCCAAAGTATACCCTTTTTAAATTTAGGTGCTCAAATTGTTCATATTTAATAACTAAACTTTCAAATTGCTCATATTTTTTTCACTCTAGATTGTTTTTAATATTACTATAACATGACATGTCATTTTTATTATTATTAAATTAAAAATAATTTTAAAATAAAATAAAATCATTTTTATTGTTATTAAATTTAAAATATATTTTTTAAAAAATATTACTTCTTAAATAATTTAGGTGTTTAAAGTATTTTTTTTGTAAAAATAGGTGCACAAATTTACCATAGTTAAAATTTTAGGTGTCCGACTGTTAAATGAGTGTTAAAAAAATTGTCAACCAATCAGTACTTGACACGTGGTATTAATTTTATTATTTTTTAATGAAAAATACTTATAACTTTCAAATTATTATAAAATCTCAAAATTTGACAAGCTTCACAAAACAGTCTCTAAATCCCTAAAATTCCCAAACTTTTGATGTCGATTGCCGCCGCCAGTTGTCGTCGCTGACCGCACCCACTTGGTCGTCGGACCAAGGCGATCATTTTTCCCAACACAGCGTCGTCAAAAACGCCCAACGGCGTGCAACCAAACGTCAAACACGAAATCGACGTTCGCGTTTGACGTTCGACTGCACACCGTTGGGCGTTTCCGGCGACGCCGTGTTAGGGAAAATTATCGCCTTGGCCCGGCGACCAAGTGGATGCGGTCAACGACGACAACTGGCGGCGGAAGCGGCGGCAGTCGACGATGAAAGTTTGAGAATTTTTAGGAATTTAAGCATTGTTTTGTGAAGCTTGTAAAATTTTGAGATTTTATAATAATTTGAAAATTTTGAGTATTTTCCATTAAAAAAATAAAATTAGTGCCACGTGTCAAGCACCGATTGGTTGACAATTTTTTAACACCCATTTAACAACCGGGCACCTAAAATTGTACCTATAGAAACTTTGGGCACTGGTGTTTTTAAAAAAAAAATACTTTAGACACCTAAATTATTTTAAAAACTAATATTTTTAAAAATATTTTAAATTTAATAATAATAAAAATAATTTTATTTTAAAATTATTTTTAATTTAAAAATAATAAAAAATGACATGACATGTTATAATAATAATAATAAAAATAATTCAAAGTGAAAAAATATGAGCAATTTGAAAGTTTAGTTATTAAATAGGAGCAATTTAGGCACCTAAGTTTAAAAAGGGTATACTTTGGGCACCTATTTTTTATCTAAGCATTTATAATATCATTGTACTAATTGATTGTAAAGTTTTATGGTTGAAAATGAATTTTAAAAATTTAAGGGTGAAATTATAAAGAAACATTTTTATTAGTGACTATAATATTTATTTTTTAAAATTAGGGAGCAAAAATGTACATAAGATAAACTTTAATGGCTATTGCAGTAATTTACCTTATTTTTCGTTGTCAGGTCACCAATCCGTCAGTGTTTAACGACAACAAACAGTTGGGTGACCAAAAGTTTACGCCCCGAAAACGTAAGTGACCTTACTGGTCGTTTTTCAAAATCAGTGACCAACTCTGTACTGGAAAAAAAACATAAATGACTATTCCAATAGTTAACCCTTAAATTTATTATTTTTCATACTTTTAAATAACTAAAACTTATTTATATATCAAAATCAAATCTTAAATAAAATAAATTACATAAAAAAAAATCCAAACTACGATTTGATTTGATCTGAAGTCCGAACCATAGCATCTCTAATCAATTGTCCACCAGGGCAAACCCAACCTTTCCCAGTTAAAATTACATCTTTAGCTCTTGGTTTTTTTATATAAAATAATCGTTTTAGTCCTTTAATTTCTTTTCATCTATTTTAGTCTTCAAATTCTTTAAATTTATTTTATCAAATTAAATCAGTTTATGAAAAAAAATAGTCTTGTTAAGATAACGTCAACTATTTTATCTAATTACTAATTTTTATAATTCTTTTATATTTTTCGATCCTCCTTTATGAATTTTACACTTTTCAACAATGTTTATGCTTTATATATATTTTTAATATTTATCATTTTAAATTTTCGTGTAAAATGAAAAAAAAAACTGTTGATGCCGGTTTAACAAGTCTACTGTTTTTTTGTCGATATGTTTATTTTGATAAAAATAAAAAATAAAAACTCAAGTGTAAAAGAATGAAAAATTTTAAAGACTAAAATAATTTTTTAAAAGTTAAAAAACGAAAATTTTCATAAAAGCATCTCTTACATAGAAATTTAGGTCCCCACGTCCACTTTCTACCTCAAAAAGTCTAGTCCGAGGGGCCGAGGGGCGTCTTTCTCCTCCATTCTAGAAAAATAATAATTCTAGTCATTGACGGTAAAAACTAAAATTTTTTGCAAGCGTTTTAGTTTTAAGGTTTATAATTTTAGTTTATGGTGTATAATTTAAGGGTTTAGATATATGAATTTAGAATTTAGGGATAGTGGTTAGAAATTATGATTTATAGTTAGAATTTAGACTTTATAGGTTAAAACTTAAATCCTTCACCATATTACCCTAAAAAATAAATCCTAACATCTAAATACTAAATATTAACCGTAAACCATAAATTATAACTATTATCCATAAATTCTAAACCTCATGCCTAAGTCCCTAAATCGTATAGTCTAAACTAAATTTTTAAACTCTAAAATTAAAGCACTTATGGAAACTTTATATGAGTTTGAATCCTGACATTTACCTTGAGAATATTATTGTAATAATATTTCAAATAATTCGATAATGTCGGGTACAATATGTAGACATCGTACAAATGTTAAAACTAAGGTCTACAATAAACTTAAGGTTCGTTAATTCAGGTTTTAATCTAATATAAAAATCTCAATTTAACCAACAAATGTTGAGTGTATTGGTAAGGCCCACTGCACTCCCAAGGAGAGGATATGAGTTCAAACCCTAGAAATAATATTTTTAAAAGAGACAGTCTTGCGATGTCGACTCAATACGTGCACTAGTCCGATTGCTGTTAAATAGAAGGGTTTACCCTGAGTTCATGTTTGATATTGGATTGATTGACATGGGTTTTCATGGGCCTAAGTTTACTTGGCGGCGTGGTTCGTTGTTTGAAAGGCTTGATAGGTGTATTTGTAATACAAAATGGTACAAGGTTTTTCCACAGTCAAAAGTGTTGCACCTGCTGAAGCTTGGATCAGACCATAGGCCTATCATGCTTGATACTGGTGATCGACTAGAGACGAAAGGGCATCGACCGTTTCGATATATTGCTGCTTGGAATGATCACCCACAGTTCTTGAATTTTCTTTCAATGGTATGGTCTCCGGATAAATCTTTGTTGGCAAATGTGGAAGCTTTTCTTGATGAGGGTCGGAAATGGAACATGGATGTGTTTGGCCATATTGGGAGGCGAAAGTCAAGGTTTGTGGCGCGTATTAAAAGGATAGAGAAAGCTTTGAAAGATATCGATGATCCTTTTTAGAGACTTTGAAGGATGAACTTAAGAAAGAGCTTGATGTCGTGTTAGAGCATGAGGAAAGTCTTTGGTACCAGAAGGCCCAGAACGATTGGATAATAAAGGGTGATCGAAACAATGTGTTTTATCACACTGCAGCGATGACCAGACGGAAAAGGAACACGATTCGCATGTTGTGCTTGGAGGATGGTAGATGGTGTGCAGATCAGGAGACCCTCAAGGTGCATGTGATTCAGTTCTTTCGTAGGTTGTTTACAAGTGAACGTTTGTCGACGGCTGTTGTGGATGTCATGAGTACATTTAAACAGTTCAGGGAAGAGAAGTTGAGGTCATTGGTTGGGGCGGTCACGTTTGAAGAGGTGAGGCGAGTGGTTTTTGCAATGGCACCTCTAAACTCTAAAGGCCCCAGGGGTTGATGGCTTGCTTGTTGCTTTTTATCAGCAGAATTGGAACACGGTAGGAAGTACAGTGGTAAGCTTTGTTCAACGCTTTTTTGAGGAGGGGGTTTTGAGGAATGAGTTAATCAAACTCTTCTCATTTTGATTCTGAAGGTTGATGCTCCGGAGTCTATCAACCAATTCCGACCTATAAGCCTTTGCACAATTTTGTATAAAATTATTACCGAGATAATCGTTGACAGATTGAAGCCTTTCCTTCTAGATTGGGTTGCCAATACTCAGGCTAGTTTCGTCGTTGGTCGTCATATTACGAATAATATAATCATTGCCCAAGAAGTTGTGCATTCAATGATATCTAAGAAGGGACAGAAGGCGTTGATGACAATTAAAGTTGATCTTGAAAAGGCATACGACCGTCTGGAATGAGATTTCATAGAGGAGACTTTAGTAGTAGTGGGAGTGCCGGCCAAGCTTCTTCACCTCA
Source organism: Hibiscus trionum (assembly GCA_030270665.1). NCBI lineage: Eukaryota > Viridiplantae > Streptophyta > Magnoliopsida > Malvales > Malvaceae > Hibiscus > Hibiscus trionum. Next base: position 11,923,245 of record BSYR01000024.1, on the reverse strand, counting down.
TTATGGTGTGTGTTCACTCTGTATCTACTGAGATTTTATGGAATGACGAGTTGTCTGATTTGTTTCGTCTTACCAGAGGTATTAGAAAGGGTGATCCTCTTTTGCCTTACCTTTTTGTCTTGTGTATGGAGAGGTTCTCGCAAGAGATTGAAAACCGGGTTAATGCGAGGTTATGGAAGCTGATTACGTTAGCTTGGAGGGGACCACATTTTTCTAACTTATTTTTTGCTGACGACATGGTGTTATTTGCAGAAGCATCCATGGAACAGGTTTTGGTGATTAATGATGTCATGGAAAGGTTATGTGCTATTTCTGGTCATAAGGTTAGTATCACAAAAACTCAGATATTTTTCTCTCGTAATTACTCGCTTGAGGACAAAACTAGTATCACCTAGGATTTTGGCTTTGAGGAGGTGAAGGATTTGGGTAGATATTTAGGTGTCCCGTTATTGCATCAGAGGGTGACTACGACGACATACTCATATCTTCTTGAAAAGATGCGAGCGAGATTACCAGGATGGGCGAAAAAATGCCTGACTCTGGCAGGTCGGAAAACCTTGGCAAAGGCGGTCCTACAGGCTATTCCGGTGTATGTGATGCACTCCACGTGGTTTCCGAAAGGCACGTGCGAGGAGTTGGAGAAATTAATTCGTCGATTTGTATGAGGTTCTAATGATGGTAAAAGGGGCATTAGTTTGGTACCTTGAAAGACGGTTCAGAGGCCTATGGTTGAGGGAGGTTTGGGTTTTAAAGATATTTTCTAGTAAAATAGAGCGTCCTTGATGAAAATTGGGTTTCAGCTTCTAAAGGATGTGGATAAACTTTGGGTTCAGGTTCTTCGGGCGAAGTATAATTGGGAGGAGGTGTTTCCGCTGTCGATCCACCGCACAAAGTGTTCGAGACTTTGGAAAGGATTGATGAGTGTGTGGGAGGATGTTAAGGAAAGCGTATCTTGGGAGATTCGCGATGGAACATCTACGGATTTCTAGTATGATAATTGGCTTGATCTGACTGGACGGTTAATCTTTTCTTGGTTATTCGACTCTGCGCCAAGGCCTGCGATGGTCGCGAATTTGGTTATGGATTTGGGGGAATGAGACTGGGACAGGTTAGCATCGAACCTACCTAAGGATGTTTTGGAGCAATTGACGGCAACAAAACCACCTCGAGCATCGTTAGGGGCTGATTGCCCTAGTTGGCGATAGACTGATGATAGGGTATTCACGCTTCGGTTAGCATATGACTATCTGGTTAATAGAGTGGTGATGGATCCGGGAAATAAGTGGGGAATTATTTGGCAATTACGTGTTCCCCAATGCATAATAGTCTTTATTTGGCTTGCGGTTCATCAGTGCCACCTTACAAATGTGAAAAGGGTAATGCGACATTTAGCATTGTCAAAGGAGTGTGTCGTTTTCCGAAAAGATTCCGAGGATTTGGATCATGTCCTTCGACATTGTCCGATAGCGGTTGAGCTATGGAAGCGCGTGATTGACTTCGGACAACAAGACATGTTCTTCCAAGGTTCTTTTGAGGATTGGATGCTACGCAACCTTGTCAAGAGCAGTACCAGGGTATCGACGGGCGTATCTTGAAGTGTTAGATTTTTGGTGTATTGTTGGTTGCTCTGGAAGACACGATGCAGCATGGTCATAGACGAGAGCTTTGTGTTACGAGAGGACATATTGAGCCGATGGAATCGTTTGGTGGAAGAGTGTGGTCGAGCATTTTCACCAACACGACAAGAGGAGACATGCCAATCTCGTCCTTTAGTGTATTGGTCGGTACCGACGTCGGGTTGGGTTAAGCTCAACGTTGTTGCTGCGGTAAACACAAAGGATAACCGGGCAGCGATTGGTGGAGTGATTCAGGATGAGACATGTGAGTGGCTCTTCGATTTTTCTAGGTATGTGGGTAGATGCTCAGTTCTTCTAGTGGAATTATGGGCGCTGCATGATGGCTTGCTCTATGCATGGACGAGGGGCTATAGATGTGTAGAAGTTGAAACGGATTGTGAGGAGATCACGAGGATTATTGGCGGTAAATCGGCTGCTTTGGCTGGTAGTGTGCTGGTTGAGGATATTAGGGAGTTGATTTGTCGCGATTGGCGAGTTATGATCAATCATGTCAAGCGGGATAGTAATGGTGTTGCCGACAAACTTACGTCCTTGAGTCGGGATGAGGGCCTTGCTGCGTCGACTTACTTGGAGCCTCCTCTACTTGTGATGGCGTTGGTTGTCGCGGATTGTGCCCCGTGCTTGCGAGGGGATTTGGAGGTGGAAGCCGAGCAACACTTAAGCAATGGTGGTGAGGCTCGGTGGCATGTTGATCTCGGTGGTTAAGGGGGTTGCATGTGTCGCTTGTTCCATGGTGTTTAGAGCCATGGCTATGGTAGTTTTGTGATTAGGCTTATGTAGATGAGGTTTTGCTCGCGTTGTTCTTTGTATTGGTATTCCGATAGGTACTCTTTTCTCCCATTTAGGTTTAGGGGGTTTTTAACGAGGCCTATAGGTATACCCAACTCCATTCTATAAAAAAATAAAAATGATATATTAAATGTAACTCGAGTTTTAAAAAGATTGATATTATCTATCAAAATGTTTAATTGTTTTTTCTAGGAAAATGTATGATAAAAGGATTATACAATCAAAATCAAGTTATAGACCTAGTTAAAAAATCTCTCTAAACATAGATAAAAAATAATACCCATAATAAGGTGTGAACAAGACAAAACATTAAAACAAAAATGAACAAAACACACAAAGTGCCCAAACAAGCAACAAATGCTCACAAGCACGCTTGAAACACTATCGACTGGTCAACTTCCTCCTTCACCAAGGCATTCACAAGAGAATTAGCTTCGCAAAACACATAATGAAATCATATCTTCGGCACTAATGAACACAATGAATCAATTGAAACAAAAAAATTTCAAAGCAGCCAAGGCCGACGTTGTGCATGCAAAGCCCAATCAATAGCAATGCGAGAATCCGATTCAACAAGAGCAACACTATTCAACCAAGGCGATGCGGCCAACATTGATAAGGCGAACTCAATCGCTCGTAGCTCAGACACATTAGAATCTGACACTTTTAAAGGTCCCAAAAATAACGCAAGGATCTGCCCCGTACCATCCCTCAACACTCTCCCAAAACTCGTAGGCCTCGGCTTATCCCTTGCGGATCCCTCAACATTGAATTTAATTGTTAAAAATTGTGATATATGATACTCTTGTAATTTTGTGTTTGTTATGAGATAAACAATGGCAGATCAAGAATTTTCATACAGGGGTCAGTGTAAAGTATAAAGAATAGAGTATTCTCATACTACTATAGTAATTATTGTTGACCCCGTACCTAAGTGAGGTTAATTCTAATATTTCCTATAAAAGAATTTAAAAAATACTATATTAACTCTTTGAATACTTTATATTCTAATAAATTAAGTAGATTCAATTGATCCCTCAAATGCTAATATAGATCCACCCATGGATATAAAATATAAGTGTTATTCATGAATGTCTTACGCTTAAATTTTGTAGTTACTATTTATCTTTTGTAATTAATAATTTGCTTCTTTATTTTGTGAACAAATATTCATATTTCGCAATTTCCAGCCATATTTCATAACAAGAACATTACCCAAACGACACTGCTGGTCGGTGTATGTGTTTTCTTATATTTTCTTGGTTTGTCTCATTGTTCCGGAGGCAGCTTCGTTTGTGAAGTTGGGTGCGTTGTGGTTTTCGGTCTGTCTTCTCTCGGTCAGGGTGCTGTGGCTTTTGAGGAAGGTCTTTTGATCATGTCTTGAATTTCTTGGAACTGTAGGGGGATGGGTCAGAAAAATACCACCAGAATGCTTCGCAATCTCACTCTAAAAATACCATCCTTGTATTATTTTTCTTATGGAAACGAAACAAACTAGAGCAAAAATGGATATCAAACGAGATGAATGGAGCTATGTGCATTCCATTTTGCGATAAAATGGAACGGTAGACAAATACAGGACAATATCATGATTGTTCATGAAGCGTTTCACGCCATCAAAAAAAAGAAAAGAAAGAAAGGGTATTGCTGGTATTATGACTTTAAAATTTGACTTGGCTAAAGCTTATGACAAGGTAGATTGCGTCTTCCTCAAAAGATAAAATTATGGAATGTGTTTCTTCTATCTCTTTTACTTTGGTTATCAATGGGGAAAGAAAGACTGAGTTTAAACCCCATAGGGGATTCCCTTTTTGCCATTTTTGTTCATCTGGCATGAAAACAAAAACGGGTGTTACTCGATTAAATTCGGATACTTTTCTATCTTGAACTCGCTTAATTTCAGTCATGATCCTTGTTAGAGCTCTGACCCAAGAAATGAGAGGGCTTAAATTCAATGGATACAAGGGGACTGAGTTTAAATTCTGGTATTATGGCTCGTAATGCTGAGGTTTTCAATGGATACAAAGGTGACACGATTGAAACATGAAACTGTGCTTTGAAGTCCGATGATGAAGTCAAGGAGACTCTCTTCTCAGATCGTTCACTTAGGGGGCGACAGGTTACAAGCTTGACTGAATGGATGCCGCCTCCAAGAGGTACTATTAAAATTTCTTTCGATGTTTCCTCTTTTACTGCAGGAATTGCTGCAATTTTCAGAAATTCTGAAGGAAGTGTTATTGGGGGGGAAGAATATGCATAGACTTTGGCATGTAGGATGGGTCTTGTTGCTGCCTATCACGCCTGAATTCTAAAATTTCCTTTGCTTATGTGAATCGCTCTTGTAATGCTGCTGCGGACTGGGTGGCCAAAAAGACAAGGGTGAACATGTGCCCAGATTCTTGGATGATTAACCACCCAGCGGAGCTGCTTTCGTTGTTGTAATTTGCTTTTGTTTCTAATGAAGTTCTTCATTTTTCAAGTAAAAAAAAAAAGTCAGTCTTTCATAAAATGCTTGCAATAACAATAACATTATCCATACTAATATTGATTGTTAAATGAAAATATTTTATAATTTCCTAACAATTATCAGCGACATCAATTCAATTAAAGCTTTAATATATAATATAGATTATACATTTAAATAAACTCTTATTTTATTGAATATATTATATTTAAATATGTTTTCTTAAATAATCTTAAAGTGATTATAAGGTGTATTTATTCATAATTTTTTTAACACTTTAATAATGTACACACTTTGCAAACATAGCTGCTCGAATCTAAATCTCCTAAGAAGAACATTATTTTTTTTCCACTAAAGCCACTCGTTGAATTCATTGTATTCGAATATGTAATTTCAAAATGTTGCTTATGTTCACTTAATTTCATAATTAGAATTTGATTTAGAATATCAAAACCTAGTATCATTTGATAATCAATATAGATGAAAAAAACATTATCTGAAATGAACTGAGATACCAAAACAAACGAGAAATATAGTGAAAAAATAACTAAAATAAAACACAAACTATTTAGTACCAATTTGAACTTTAAATGACACATACCGACCAAAACAACATTACCGCCGGTAATGTATGAATAAACGAACAAATTAATGCAGATATGCTTGGCAATTTTAAGATGATATAATCCTTCACCTTCAGTATTTAAAATATGAAAATTGTAAGAATTTCAATGCTACAGCAAATCAATACACCATATAAATGGTGCACGCTCGTAAGCTAAAACAAACCCAGAAAAATGGCCTCTGCTCTCATTTGCCCAAACGTTGCGAGAAAATCAACCAGGTTTATCATTTGTGGCCGTTTCTTTCTCACTACATTTTGCTCTCCGATTTCAAGCACGATGTCCCCACGGCCACGAGTTCAAAGGGCCTCAGAGGAACCCGGATATAATTAATATACATTCAGATTTTCAGACTATACTAGGGGGGTCCCCCACCCAGTTACAAACAGCACGAGGCCATCGCGTTCTAATGCAGTCCACCAACGGTGCGTGTTGAGAAGGTTCGGGTTTTGCCACTTCGGCGTCTTTGCCGCTTGGTTCGGAACTGGATGGGACTGCTACATCTGTCATGAATTCCTCTGGTGTCCACCTTGGGGGTACTGAAACCCTCAATTTCGTAAACCTCGGTCTCTGTATCGGAGTCTCACCTCCGGAACTCGATTGGCTGCAATTCAAATCTGATTTTGCTATCCCATTAAAGTGGTAAAGATTAAATACCTTTCGACCCATTTGCCCGGTTGAATCCTTGAGACCTCCCAAGCTCTTGTCTAAATCCAAAATAACCTGCCAGAACTCACTCCACACTATGAAGCCTGAGCTGCAAAGGCTATCAAGTTTTTCGGACGGAAGTCTGATATTTGTCTCTCTAAGGACTTGATGGAAACCTTCTACACTAATGAAGCCACCACCTCCACTCTGATCTTGAGCATCGAAAGCTTTCCGGATCCGTGATTCCTTTTCTTCGAGTTCATTTTCATCTTGAACAGCGGTATCCAGAGCAAATAAGACCGTATAATGGGATTCACTCCCAACAACCCATATTGGCCATTTTGGGCGTTTTAGATTTTGGCCAACCTTACAGAAATTAAGCGATTCTAAAAGGGTAAGGAATCCGACTTCCACATTTGCAGATACGCCCTTCAAAAACATGCCACCGCCTAAATCCATCCTTCCATCAAATACATTCGGAACAGCTTGCCCACATAGCAACAGGTTCACAATTTCCTGAAACGATTTCGTATAAATGCAATTACAAAGCAAAAACATCAAAGAGAGCAACCCAGAGACTAATGAAAGTACCAAATTTAAGATATCAACGTCCCATTCATTGGATAAAGAAGAGCAATTTTACGTACCTGAGAAGCATGCCCAAAAGGTGCAGTTACTAGAGGAAGGCTAGGATCATCCCGGTCAGCTTGAACACAGTCCTATATAAAATTAGTATGCACCAATGTAATTATATCCTTGTTCGACAAAACAGTCGCAACAATATTAGATATAGCTAGCTTGCACTTAGAATCATTATATAGCTATAAAAAATTGACTCATAAATAAAGACAAAATTGGAGTCTCCAAGTCCAAACAAACAAACAAACCTACCAATCCTCGAGAAAGTAAGGCAGAGATAAGGAAAAGCAAAGCTCCCATGCGACCTTGAAAAATGGGAATCATTGCTTCAAGCCTCTTAAAGGCACTTGCTGGAGTTGTGTATGTGTCAACTCTTAAAATTTTATGCAAATCAGAAGCCGATTCAATTGAAAGACCTTCAAGTGCATGTGCAATGATCTGTTAGATAGAACAAACACCTGTCAGCAAAAAAGATTATAAACACTAAAATACTAACAAACTCTTATAATTAACATCACATGCAGGTTTTACATCTTCAAATTCTAAATTGCTTTTGTTATATTGCGATACTTGGATTTCTCCTAAGGCCAGCAAACAATAGAAGTTGTTCTCTGACAATTCTCGGGCCTGTATTTATCTGGAATAACTTGTTTTGAATTTATTGTTTGATCTTATTTTTTAATTAGGATTACTATTTTTTTTTTTTTTTGCGTTTGACTCCAACAACAGATTGCAGTAAGAAAAAAAAACATATTCATGTCAATCGGGATTCACTAACTTACGACATCTTTTAGACTGTCTTCAGATCCTTCAACGCCATCACCAATAGAACTCAAAGTTGCAATCACGGGCCTTTTATTATTTCCACATAAAAACAATATCTCACCCATACTTATAACTAGAGCTCTGTGAACAGAAACAGAATTTAAGGCGAAACAGATAACAGGACAACAATTAATTAATTGCAAAGCAGCTAAAAAAAGGAGCAACAATTATTCCAGAATGATGTAAACAGAACAAAGACCACTACCAGTTCACATTACACATAATCATGAATATCCATTAAGGTATGTCACAATTTAACATTACATCAGATCGGCGATCATTCAAAAAAATGAGCTAACACCTTAAACCAAACCAAAACACAGCAAATATGCAAATATATACACCCATCGCTCACTAGCTCAAATTTCGTATGTAGACGTGACCGTGCAAATACATAGAAAAAGAAATTGTACATGCAACGTTTTTTCTCTGAGGCAAACAAGAAATTAGCAACCAACTAAGATGAATTTCGAAGAAACTCAATAGAAGGGAAAATCAGAACAACTAAGTGGTAACATGAATGATCTAACACCTTAAACCAAACCAAAACACAGCAGATATGCAAATACACCCATATCCCATTATGCCAAATTTCATATGTAGATGTGCCCGTGCAAACACATAGAAAAAGAAATTGTACATGCAACAATAACTGCTCAGGTTAAGAATCAAAGAACCACACCCTTTTCTCTGATTTTCTAAGCTAAAAAGAAATCAGCAAACCATAAAAGAAAACAACTAAGCGGAATTTTACAGAAACTCAATAGAAATGGAAACCGGGACAACTAAGTGGCAATATGACGATTAACATCGTCATATAGAACATAAGTACAACTCCATTTCTTTAAATGGAACACTGAGCTAAAAGAAATTTGAAATGCAATGTGTCGTTTTTACAAACAATTCAATGCAATAAATCTAATCACCTTGTTTTTGCATCTTCAGTAAAAGCAGCAAAATTATTTGATGCAACATATTGATTTTTGGATAATCTCCTGGAACTCAAATTCTGAGGCATGCTTTGTCCAGCTTTAACTAATTCATCCGGAAAGAAAAGAAGATGTTTGAGAATGAATGCCTGTATCGAGATAGACAGATATTATTGACACCAATAAGAGAATTAACTATTTTTGTGAGGTAGACATCAAAACAAACAGAAATGTTCAACAATAATCTTATAGCAAATATATCCTTTTTCAATTGCATCTAAGATAAGAAGTGCAGCACTAAATACAGTTTAATTCTGAAGCTTACATTCATGTGATTATGGTTAAGACACAATTTTCCATAAAATACTGAAACGCCATTCGATATAATCATTACTGCATTAACAAACTAGCAATTAAAATCAGTGATGTTAAGGGGGGGCGTCTAGGCACAGCCAAAAAGAACAGAAACGCTTTGCAACATACCAGGCGAGGCTATATAACCAGGCGGAAGCTTCATAGTGCTTTTATTGCGCTGCACTTCATTCTAGGCGAAGAAAAAACCAGCTTCACCGACCATTCACTCTTCAGTTTCTTTTTCTCTCTTTTTTCTTAGTCCAAATTTCATAAATGTTTTCTTTCTTATTAATTAGAATCCCACCTACCAACTTAATCTTCCGTTTCTTCTCTTTTTTTTACTTTTTATTTTGAAAGTCAAAAATACAAAAATATGTTATTTCTTTTATCAATTAGAATATCACCCATCAACTTTATTAAATTAAAATTTCAAAACAAATTTAGAAGATTTAACTCACCTTAAACCTTCAGGCTTTGTCACCTTCACTCGATTTTTTTTCCTTTAGTGTCCATCTACTCTATTACTTTTTTTCTTCTTTTAGTGTTTTTTTCTCCTTTATGGTTGATATTAAAGAGTATTTTGTTGTTAAAAAACAGAGGAGACTTTGCTCTATTGTAGTCTTAAAAAATAGAGCTCTGTTTTTGGCTTTAAAGTTTGTATTGTATTTCTTTTTCATTATTTTTCCTAAAATGTATATCGAGCAAAGATTTTATCTTGTTTATTATCGTTTACATGTAGTATATAATTATATATATATATACATATGTGTGCGTGTGCACCTTATTTCAATCGGCCGAGCGCTTTTTTTTCACCTTGAGCCTCAGGCTATATAGAGGTCTTAGCGCCTCTAGTGCACCTGGCGCTCTTGACAACACAGTTTAAAATAAGCTACCCCAATGAAAGAAAAATATTAAGTCTTAATAAATTTTATTGAAAGAAATGTGTTGCTGTAATATTTTAAAATTCAGAAGTGATAAGTTCAGGTGTTACATAAGAAAACATCTTTTTTTAAATGGATTAAGAGCTTCACAAGGCACAAAAAGAAAAGTCGTCAATTCACATTCTGCATGCGAAAAGAAACTTGTATAACCAAGATATTAAGGAATTACTTGTATGGCTGCTAAGACACCACAGGGTCCACCTTCATGCTGCACTAGGATCATAGATGTTTCTGGATCAGGGCTAAACCTACAGGATTTTTCATCATGTATTAGCCAATAAAAAGCAAACGCGTGAAACTTCCACAGGAATGCTAACCACAGGTACCCATTTAAACAAATTTACCAAGAAAGTACAAACCCAAAATGAAAGAAGACGAGAACTAACATCCATGAGTTTTCAATGAAGAATAAAATGTCTACCAACAGAATCTGCCAAATTGGAACTACCGAACACGGTTATAATAGAAAATGATGGGACATACAGAAAAAAAAAACAGTTTAAATGAACCAATTGCAAATCCGCCAAGAGCCTGCTAATCTGGCTACTATACAAAGCAATTAAACCAAAATTCCCCTAGGAATAATCCCTGTACTTGGTATTTGATAAAGAAGAACATCAGGGATATTCTTTTGAAATTATGGGAATAAATTATAAAGTGCACTGCATTAAATGAAAGAAATTGCCTCATACATGAAAAATAACTCAGTATTGTAACTCAGGCTCATCTACTCTCCCGGACACAAACATAACGATTATTCACACAGTTCTCATACAAAAGTTATATGTCAATGCATTCTTGATTTTGGATACATTTTACAATGCATTTGATTTATTGTGCCCTAACAACAATAAACTTCATTCATGATCATTATCGCACAATAAGAAATTTTCTCTTGTGATCATTATCCTTAACCATCATATTTATTGGAAATTCAATTGAACAGCGAATATCTCTAAGCAGTAATAAATTGGTTTTGAAATACTAAGAAACAAAATATTAAAGTAAAAGACTAGCCCTTACCTTATACCCTGATTGCTCCACTGAGCCAGTATATCTTTCGAAACACAACTTCCAAAAACCATAAAAAATAACTGATAAGCTTCTTCCTCCGACAATTCATTGCCCAAACTCACTTCTTTAGCTTCTATTTCCATATCATTCTTCACTAAATCTCCGCCACTGTCGCTTTTCAAAGGGGAACCAGAAGCAGGAACGCTTTTCGCTGCCGCCAGAAACCGTTTCTCAGCTGCAGCTGCCATTAGTTCACGCTGCAGCCGTCGGCTATCCTCCGACGTCATCGCCGTCGTTGAGTTCGCAGCTTCTTCGGGCTTGCTTCTCTTCGGTTCTGGCGGCGAGTTTTGCATGCTCATCCGTAGAGCCAATCTAAGGTCCTCTTCTTCTTGTTGATCCGCCATTCGATAACTAACGTCGGATCAAACTTTATGAATCTAAAATTTTCTGAAATAATTGAATTCAAAACAACTATTTTTCAGATGTCTATGAACTTCGAATTTGATCCAGGTTCTATAAAGAATAAACAAGTGAACGAGATTTGGATCTTTTTTTATATAAAAAAAGTTAAATAAAACAAATTAGGGTCTCGAATTTCAGGCCAACCGGAACGAAATGGATGTTAAAAGCAAGAGGAATTTCCGTTTTAAAAAACACAAGAACGAAGGATTTAAAATTGTCGATAGGGTTAAAATAGGAAAGTGACTCAAAAGGGAGAAAAATGAAGGTGCTCGCTCTTTCTCCGGTTAACTTTTGTGACGGTGTCGTTTTAGTGGTGGATGAAATTGAATTACCATTTCGGCCCTGAGTGCGTTATTTGTTAGAGAATTAGATTTGGGCAAAATGTGAGGGTATTTTGGGAACGGTGATGATACTCTCTCCTCCTCTCATGGGGAGTAAAGGCATAATTGCTAGGGCTTGGGCTTGGGCTTGGGGTGTCAGTGAGGCCAGGATTAAGTTATAAACCCATATATATTATACATATATATCATACATATAAAATTATTTAAATTTTAATTTTTAAGAGAAAATAACATTTTTATTAAGATCTTTGTAAATATTTAATATGGGGACAACTCTCTAAAATTTCAACCCAATTTTCTCTGTTTACAACACCAGGATTTGAACTTCTGACCTTACTTAAAAGACCTAACACCTTATCTCGTTAGACTAACTAGTTGTTGTAAATTGACTAAATTGGGAGGATATTGTCCTCAGAAAAAATAATTCGAAATCTATTGTGGTCTCCATATTATTTTCAAATCTATTGTAATTTCTACAGAGAAAAATTTTGAAGGCCAGCTGCTTTCAATCCGACCTCATGGAAGAATAAAAAAATTAAAAAAAAATTGAGGGCCAATTGCTTTCAATCTGACCTCATGAAGAATAAAAAATTTAAAAAAATTTTGAGGACGTGTTACTTTCACTCCGACCTCAACAAAAAAAGGTGAGGTCATGTTGCTTATAATCCGACCTCATGGGTCTGCAAATCATGAGAAATCACGGGTCTGACGCCAAAGCTGCATACGGTCTGCCACGCAAAGACATATGAAAAAAATATATGCATGAGACAAAGGCTGAAAAAAATGCATGCATGAAATAAAGTTTAAAAAAATACATGCATGAGACAAAGTCTGAAAAATGCTGAAAAATAAAATGGGGCAGCATTGAAATTGGGGCAGTCACGGGATTGAGGGAAAAATAATATATTCGATTGGATGGTGAGTTGAATGATTGATGTTTGAATTTGTAGTTTTTAAATAGGGTTGAATGTAAGAAATTTTAGAAGAAACTTTGTGAAAAAACTGGTGAAGAAGTAGAAGAAAGAAGAAGATTTGAGGAAAATATTGTAAGTTTTTAAGTTTATATATTTTGTTTTTAAATTTAATACGATCATCTGTAGTTATTTTAAAGAAATTTCAAGAAGAAAAAGAAAGAAGATTTGAAAAAATATAGTTCGAATATTTTTATGCCAATTTGCAAACTAGTAAGTTGCTTCTTTTTTATCATGAAAATTGTATATTTAGTAATTTTTAAAGTAGTAGTTAGGATTAGATTTAGTGGTAATTGTTTTCTTACTAATATTTTCTTACTTGTCTTCTATGTAGTTTTCTTAAAAGGATGGCCGATTGAAATTATATGTTGAGATTACAAAATCAACATGTCTCCAGTGTTGTGGTTGATGATATGGTAAATTATTTTTAAAGAAGTTAATTTGAGATTAGTAATATTTTATTTTCTTATATGTTATTATTAATAAATTTTTTAATTTAATTCTGACAACCGAAGAAACCTTTAAACACCACCTAAGTATGGGGAGTAATCACCCACACCCCCATAGAATTGAATGGTTGCAAAAGGCAAGATGTTGGGCTTTTTAGGCACGCTCGAATTGATCACCGAAACCGTCAAAGAGGGTTGTAATTGTTTGGTGGTTGAATTGGCTAAAACCGAAAATAGTAGACAATATTTGCACGATGATTTTAGAGTGGTTCGACTTTCTAACCAAAGTCTACATCCACTACCTTAGCACACCACTAAGGATTTCCCAATTCACTCAACAATGAATTCTTCCTTTTGAGGACAAAGGGTAACCTTACAACCCTATCTTTTCAATGGCTAAGATAGAACCACTCTAGTTTTTCTCTCAAGGCTAAACTAGAACCTCTCCTTATACAAGGGTAGAAAGTTGTAAACAAATAAACCTCACAAGGTGGGTGTTTACGAGATTGAGCTCACAAGAGTGTAAAGAATAAAAACAATGAAAACACTCTCTATACAATATTTACAAGAGAAATGAAGGAAATGAAGACTTAAACTCGATTTCTCTTGAACATTTAGCTTGGATCTTGTTTCTTATAATCTTCAAGTGTCCTTGGGGTGTTTATATAGTGTGGAATGAGATTATAGCCGTTTATGGCCGTTGGAGATGTTTCGGAGCCGTTGGGGATGCAAAATAGCCGTTACCTACAAAAAGTTCAGCATTTACAACACAAGGGATCGATCCCATAAACTAGGGGATCGATCCTTTTTCAAAAAAATATGACCGTTACAGTCAAGGGATCGATCCCATAAACCAGGGGATCGATCCTTTTGCACTTGGAGACTGGAAGCAGAAATTGAACGAATCTGCCAACAAAGGGATCGATCCCTTTTTCCAGGGGATCGATCCTTTTTGCCTTGGAGACTGAAAAAACAGCTTTAGTGCAAAAACGGATCATACATGTTTTGAAAAAGATCGGCTAAAGTTAGAAATCATTTGAAACATATTTTTCAAGTTTTTAAGGACTTTTGAATTATTTTTGAAATCTTTAAACAAGTCCAAAAACATTTTTCACATAATTGTTATATCAAAATATTTCTCAACAATCTCCCCCTTTTTGATATAACAAAACTTCTTTGAAAAATTGTTTTTGACAAAAGCTCCCCCTTAATTTTTCACTTATTTCTCCCCCTTTTTGTTATATCAAAAATAATTCAAATCTTTATAGTACATAATAACAATGGGGTTTATGACCGTTGTGGTCAATGCCACGTGGGAGTATCGAAACGTCATAGCCCGTTTCGAAATGCTGGGCAAAAATCCTATCCAGGGAATACATGTTTCGATATGAGCATCGAAACAATTTTGCTACTGAAATCCCTGTATCGCAACGCCCCTAAGGTGTTTCGAAACGCCTGGACAGTTTTTAAATTTTGGCTTTGTAAAATCCTTTTAAAAACTTCCCTAAACATAATTTCAAGTTGTTTGGACTTTGGAAATGTTTTAAATACTTTTTAAATCAGTCCAAAACATTTTTCAATTATTATATCAAAACATTAGTTCTTCAATCTCCCCCTTTTTGATATAATAAAACCAACTTGAAAAATTGTTTGGGATTCTCCCCCTTCAAGTTTAAAACGTTTAAAAATGTGAATAAGAGATGAAAATCTGAAAAGTAAGTAGCTCCCTCTTATTCTTTTGAAAATACAATTTTTCAAACCAAATTCTCCCCCTTTTTGTTATATCAAAAAGAATTTAAAATATTTTAAGTTCGAAATAACAATGGAGGTTTAAAAATTTTGATTCAGTTAAAAATTTTGTTTTAAAATTTGGCTCCCCCTTAGTCAAGCATTCCATTAAGTTTTTAGCTCAAAACTTGACACTTAAGAGATTGAATTTCACCATTGAATCAAATCAATTTAAAACACGTGAAATTCAATTTATCCAAGACTTTAAAAATTTTATGCAAACATATGAATGAAACCATTAGACTCATATGCATAAAATTTTCAAATAATGTCATGCTTATTTAGATTTTTCAATAAAAGCTCAAATGCATGAACATTAGTCAAACAGAAATTAGATAACCAAAAAAATAAAAAAAATAAAAATAAAAGCATTAAGCTTAGAGGTTACCTATCTTCTTCACTTGTGTGACTAGAGCATTTAAGATTCTTGCTTTTCTTGCCTTTGCTCCAACACACCTACAAGAGACATTTACTTCGATTTTGGTATCCAAATTGCTTTGGATCCATTAACGTTAGTCACAATGTCTTTAGTTCCCTTGGGAACCCATACTTGTCTAATCCTATAAGACTTTCTATTCCTAATAGGACAAGTATGTAAGGAATGACCATGATAATGGCAATGTGAGCATTTTGCCATTATGGGATGAAATGAATTATTAGGAATGATTTCTTTTTCTTTTGTTAAGCTTTCAAGCTTAACTTTTAAATCAAAATTTTCTTTTTCTAAAACGTCTTTGCTTGTTTTTGAAAATTCTAAATCATTTTTCAAAATTTCATTTTGATTTTCAAAATCCATTTTTGTTTTTAAAAGAAAATCATTTTCAGTTTCTAGTTTTGAAATCATTTTCCTAAATTTGGAATTCATGGTCTCAAATTCCAAATATAATTCATTAAATGCATCTTGTAACTCATCAAAAGAATGTGAATTTAATTCATCTGAGTTAGAAGATACCTCGGGCTCATCGAGAGCCAAAACACCATCCACCTTAGGTGTTGAGGGGAGGATTGCACATGATGAAGCATCATCTTTCTTCTCTTCTTTCCCATAGAATTTCTCAAGCTTCTCCCAAATTTCTTTGGCACTTTTGGATGGGGAGACCTTCTTGGAAATTTCTTCACTTAGGGCACAGAGAAGAATGTGCATAGCCTTTGCATTGAGATGGTCCTTCTTTGTGTCTTCGACACTCCTTTTCTTCTTCTTCTTAGGAGCTTTCGAATGTCCATTTATGATAATCTTCCAAATGTCAAGGTTGAATCCTTGGATGAAATATTTCATAATGTTGCTCCATTGGAAGTAACCTTCTCCTTTGAAGAGAGGAGGACACATGATAGAGCGGCCTTCTTCAAATGAAATCATTGTAGAACCGCTTGCCATTTTCTTGTACGGTGGACTACGAGCGTTGGATCGTTACTCCTGGATGTTAGTCCTTTGATGGAGACGAGGCTCTGATACCAATTGTTGGGCTTTTTAGGCACGCTCGAATTGATCACCGAAACCGTCAAAGAGGGTTGTAATTGTTTGGTGGTTGAATTGGCTAAAACCGAAAGAAAGGTAGACAATATTTGCACGATGATTTTAGACTGGTTCGACTTTCTAACCAAAGTCTACATCCACTACCTTAGCACAACACTAAGGATTTCCCAATTCACTCAACAATGAATTCTTCCTTTTGAGGACAAAGGGTAACCTTACAACCCTATCTTTTCAATGGCTAAGATAGAACCACTCTAGTTTTTCTCTCAAGGCTAAACTAGAACCTCTCCTTATACAAGGGTAGAAAGTTGTAAACAAATAAACCTCACAAGGTGGGTGTTTACGAGATTGAGCTCACAAGAGTGTAAAGAATAAAAACAATGAAAACACTCTCTACAGACTATGTACAAGAGAATAGTAAAATAAAGATTTAGACTCTGATTCTCTTGACCATATTGCTTGGATGTTTTCATTGTTTTTATTCTTTACACTCTTGTGAGCTCAATCTCGTAAACACCCACCTTGTGAGGTTTATTTGTTTACAACTTTCTACCCTTGTATAAGGAGAGGTTCTAGTTTAGCCTTGAGAGAAAAACTAGAGTGGTTCTATCTTAGCCATTGAAAAGATAGGGTTGTAAGGTTACCCTTTGTCCTCAAAAGGAAGAATTCATTGTTGAGTGAATTGGGAAATCCTTAGTGGTGTGCTAAGGTAGTGGATGTAGACTTTGGTTAAATTTGGTTTGAAAAATTGTATTTTCAAAAGAATAAGAGGGAGCTACTTACTTTTCAGATTTTCATCTCTTATTCACATTTTTAAACGTTTTAAACTTGAAGGGGGAGAATCCCAAACAATTTTTCAAGTTGGTTTTATTATATCAAAAAGGGGGAGATTGAAGAACTAATGTTTTGATATAATAATTGAAAAATGTTTTGGACTGATTTAAAAAGTATTTAAAACATTTCCAAAGTCCAAACAACTTGAAATTATGTTTAGGGAAGTTTTTAAAAGGATTTTACAAAGCCAAAATTTAAAAACTGTCCAGGCGTTTCGAAACACCTTAGGGGCGTTGCGATACAGGGATTTCAGTAGCAAAATTGTTTCGATGCTCATATCGAAACAGGTATTCCCTGGATAGGATTTTTGCCCAGCATTTCGAAACGGGCTATGACGTTTCGATACTCCCACGTGGCATTGACCACAACGGTCATAAACCCCATTGTTATTATGTACTATAAAGATTTGAATTATTTTTGAAATCTTTAAACAAGTCCAAAAACATTTTTCACATAATTGTTATATCAAAATATTTCTCAACAATCTCCCCCTTTTTGATATAACAAAACTTCTTTGAAAAATTGTTTTTGACAAAAGCTCCCCCTTAATTTTTCACTTATTTCTCCCCCTTTTTGTTATATCAAAAATAATTCAAATCTTTATAGTACATAATAACAATGGGGTTTATGACCGTTGTGGTCAATGCCACGTGGGAGTATCGAAACGTCATAGCCCGTTTCGAAATGCTGGGCAAAAATCCTATCCAGGGAATACCTGTTTCGATATGAGCATCGAAACAATTTTGCTACTGAAATCCCTGTATCGCAACGCCCCTAAGGTGTTTCGAAACGCCTGGACAGTTTTTAAATTTTGGCTTTGTAAAATCCTTTTAAAAACTTCCCTAAACATAATTTCAAGTTGTTTGGACTTTGGAAATGTTTTAAATACTTTTTAAATCAGTCCAAAACATTTTTCAATTATTATATCAAAACATTAGTTCTTCAATAAGGTGGGTGTTTACACAATTGAGCTCACAAGAAAGAGTGAAGGATAAAAACAATGAAAACACTCTCTATACAATATTTACAAGAGAAATGAAGGAAATGAAGACTTAAACTCGATTTCTCTTGAACATTTAGCTTGGATCTTGTTTCTTATAATCTTCAAGTGTCCTTGGGGTGTTTATATAGTGTGGAATGAGATTATAGCCGTTTATGGCCGTTGGAGATGTTTCGGAGCCGTTGGGGATGCAAAATAGTCGTTACCTACAAAAAGTTCAGCATTTACAACACAAGGGATCGATCCCATAAACCAGGGGATCGATCCTTTTTCAAAAAAATATGACCGTTACAGTCAAGGGATCGATCCCATAAACCAGGGGATCGATCCTTTTGCACTTGGAGACTGGAAGCAGAAATTGAACGAATCTGCCAACAAAGGGATCGATCCCTTTTTCCAGGGGATCGATCCTTTTTGCCTTGGAGACTGAAAAAACAGCTTTAGTGCAAAAACGGATCATACATGTTTTGAAAAAGATCGGCTAAAGTTAGAAATCATTTGAAACATATTTTTCAAGTTTTTAAGGACTTTTGAATTATTTTTGAAATCTTTAAACAAGTCCAAAAACATTTTTCACATAATTGTTATATCAAAATATTTCTCAACACAAGATTCTATCACGCCACATTTATTCGTGGCTACAAGCTGATTCCGAGCTTAATTATCGTGCTAATTGAGCGTTGGAGACCGAAGACTCATACGTTTCACATGCCGTGTGGAGAATGTACCATTACGCTCGAAGACGTGGTGATGCTAATTGGGATGCCAGTAAACGGGAGTCCATTGGTTAAGGAACCAGAATAATCATGTGAACAACTTTGCAGTGATTACCTCAACAAGGTTCCGACTGGAACCGATGTGAGAGGATCTCGTATTAAATTGAGCTGGTTGAAGAGAGAATTTCAGCTCGGGAGCAATAACACACCGCAAGATATTAGTTGTGCGAGTCGAGCCTATATTTTGCAACTCATTGGGAATACTGATGTCGGATAAATCTGGAAATCTTGTTCACACACGGTATTTACCATATTTGTCATCGGCTTCAGAAGCTGCTAAGTATAGTTGGGGATCAAGAATATTAGCATTCTTGTACCGTGAGTTGTGCAAGGCTGCTCAATTAGATAGTCATGGTTTGAAGGCAAAGGGTGTTGGTGGATGTATGTTGCTATTGCAAGCTTGGGCATGGGAATGACTACCATTTTTACACCAGTTACTCGAAGCATGAGAAATTTTTCTCTTGTCAGTAGATAATTTTTTACTTTAATTTGGAAGTTTGAGTTTACTCAGTTTTTTAAAAAATATATTATCTAAAAAATAATGAAATGACTATTATTTGGATGTGTATGCAGATGGAATGCGAAAAAAGCTCACACATGGTTAGCAAACAACAATTTGAGAGTGTTTAGAGCCTCTATTGATTTATCTTGCAAAGATGAGGTATAGAAATTAAGCTACTTTACATGTTATTATTTATGTAATTAATTTATTCTCTTGTTTACATTTATATTTTTTTTTCAGTTATTCTTATCTCTGGTGTGTGATTACACCGTTGATCCACTTTACTTTTGTGGAATACCAGTTTGGAGATAGGGTCCTAAGGTAGTTTGGCTTTTATAAACCCATTTTGAGAAATCTATTGTTGCATGACACCAATCATGACACCCTACACCTTGTGGACTTTCGCGGCAAAGAGGCATCATACATGGAAAATAAAGCATCGAAAGTACGTTGAAAGGTGGAACAACAGATGTGAATGGTTGCCACCTCGCTCTCAAATTCAAGCCGATGATTTGGACCCTGATAATTCAGAGTACATGTTATTCTATCGCAATTGTGGGAAACCATACTTGACTACTGCGGATGAACGAGAACAATGTCGAATATTTTTACAAAAATTTGGTGGTCGTGGTCAATCATCTAATATTACAGCGAATGAATCTCACAGTGAATCTGGTACATCAGATCTGTATGTTGGTAATTCTAATCCTGCAATAACAGGGAGCTCTTTTTCTAATCCAGTGGATGACAACTTTTATCATCCATCAATGGGAGGGAGCTCAGATTCCAATCCAGTGGATGCTAGATTCTATCATCAGCAGCCACCCACTTATCATCCATCAATGGGCGGGAGCTCATGTACGAATGATTTTCAGCATCAACCACCCATGTACCCGATCTTTGGTGGAAACATGGACTATCAACAATCACCCACTTATCATCCATTAATGGGCGGGAGCTCGTGTGCGAATGATTCTGAAGCATATGTACCGAATTTTCAGCATCATCCACCCATGTACCCGAGCTTTAGTGGAAACATGGACTATCAACAACCACCCACTTATCATTCATCAATGGGCGGGAGCTCGGGTGCGAATAATTCTGAAGCATACATACCAGATTTTCAACATCAGTCAGCCATATACCCGAGCTTTGGTAGAAATATGGACTATCAGGGGATCATAGATTTCATGGCGGTTACGTCGATTAACAGTCCCACGTTGGCACCACGTAATATTGACTATGCGTATACAACGTCGTCTCCTATGCGTCGTGTGATTGATGATGATGATGATGATGATGATGATGATGATGATGATGATGACGGTGACGACGATGATGATGCACGCCAAAGACCGCAACGAGAACGACGAGCACCGCAGCGTTACGTAGATACTACATCCCTCCATGGACAAAAATTGCATAGAAGACGGTAGTTCATGTAACTCTTCTTCTATGTAATACAAATAATTTGTGGATATTTATTATTATTAGTTATTTGAATTTTGTTTGAAATCTTTTTGTAATAATTGAATTATTTTAAAATCTTTACAAAAATGGTGTGATAAATAAAAGTTAACTTCGAGCATATAATTCATTACCAAAATAAACACCGAACCAAACATGTATTAACTAACAAATAAACATATGCATCAAATAACGTACCCATAATCAAATAGAAAATGTTCATTACAATACAAATATAAAGAAACGAATCTAGTTCAACTACAAATAATGAATGAAATCACCGAGGCATTGCCATGTAATTTGGTCGGTTTGGACATTTGTTTTTAGAATGTCCTGTACCCCTACATTTCATACATCTCTTTGGTTCACCCGGCTCCCTACAATGAAGATCCATACTGGTATGGATGCGAGTAGATTGAGGTCGGCCTTTTAGTTCTCTACGAAGTGCCAGATTCGGTAACCATTCGTCATGCTCCAGTGGTGGCCAATATTGTGAATTCGCGATTGGTGGGAACTCACATTTGTAAATATTTATTATCGTCTGCAAGTTAAAGCATTCATCCGCAAAGTTGTACAGGTTAACCTCTTTAGACATGCATACCGCGGTTGCATGCGTACAAGGATATCACCATGCCTGAAACTCACCACAATCACACCATCTTTGTCTAAAATTGACTCGAAATGTTTGGTGGTGCCCTCCTGTGTTGTTGCGCATGGAATCAACAACATCAAAAATCTGTCCATTCAGGTCGAACCCGTGAACAACCATCGATCTTCCCAAATTCACGTTCTTTTCCATCTTTTTCACATGATCTTCAGACCAAACTTGCCCTTCATTTATCATAGCTTGAATTTCTGACCCTTTATCGGACCAAACCTTAGCCAACCTATAGTACGTCTCTCTCACCAAGCTAGCTATTGAGAGATGACGTGTTCCTTTTAATACACCATTTATGCACTCCACAAGGTTGGTTGTCATCTGCCCATATCGTCGACCTTCATCATACGATTGGGTCCATATTTCCCTCTCTATACTATTTGCCCACACCCAAACATCTTCGCCGTACTCCATGCGTAAATTTTTCAACTTCCTCTCAAAATTTGGTTGTAATAGTTCGTAGCCTATTCCATAATATATGTTGTTAGCATTGACAAAAATCATAACACATAATTAATTAAGTTCGAGAAAAGAAAATTTACATACCCATGTTTAAAATTGTGCTGCGAAGGTGGGTTTTTTCCATCTTTCAATGGCGTTCTTGCCAATATGGCGTACACAGTAGGCGAGATATGTGTGCGGTGGTGTCCATCCGCTGCCCTGTCGATCAATTGTTGCTAAAATGGTTGTTGCTTTATCAGAAATCAAGCAAACCCCATCTTCTTTGATGACATGCTTACGTAAATTGCTCAAAAAGAATTTCCAAGAGTTCCCTGACTCTTTATCAACAATTGCGAAGGCAATCGGAAAGATAGTTCGGCTACCATCTTGTGTAACGACAATCAATAGTACATGTTTATATCTTTCGTACAACCATGTACCATCGACTTGGACCATACGCTTGCAATATAGAAAGCCATCAATGCATGGCTTGAACGCCCAAAATAGTTTGTCGAATATTTTCTTCCATTGAAGAAGTTCACGTTCTCGTTGCATACATCAAATGTTTTGTACTTGATTATGGTCCCCGGAATGAAATACGTCATTGCGTGTAATAAAGGCGGTAGCTCATTGTATGACTTCTTGTAATTACCATACACCTTTTTCCAGCGCCTTATCCCTTGCATACCAACCCTTGCCATATTCTATTTGGCATTCAAATTGTTGTTTCACAGTTGCAATAATCGTTGAAACACTAACTTTAGGATTTGCTTCAACCAACGTCTTCGCGTGACGAGATATTACATCAGAGTCCAACTTACGGTGATCTTGGTTGATTGAATTTCGTAAGCAAGTGTGTCCACCATTGTACTTTGTAATCTCCCAAGAAGATCTCTTCTGAAGTTTAGACACTCGAATCTTCCAATTACAACCTTGTCCATATTTAACACATTTGACAAACATAGTTCTCGGAGTGGATTCTTTAACGGTATAGTCTACATGCTTTCTGATGGAATACTCTTTAATTGTCAATGTAGCTTCTTCCTTGTCTTTAAATTGCATTCAAACCGAGAATTCATCAGAGGAACTCGAATTGATTTGAGGTATGACCAGGTATTCAGGTGCCCTCGTCATATTGTAATCTATTAAGTTCATGTGAGCAGGAGGTTCGTACCATGTAATTTCTTTTCCACCCGACACGAACTTACCACCACCAAAAACATGCTCATTACCAAGGTCATCACCACTTAAATCGGGATGTCCAGTTTCTTCATCTTCATCTTCATCTTCAGTAATATCAGCAAGCGTTTCTCCCCATTGGCCTTGGAGATTTTCAACGTCAATGCCAACACTCGAATCAATTATCGGCTCAATCGTTGGAAACGTCAAAGGTCCGACATATGGATGAAATGCATCCGATGTCCCACTTTCCAACAGAGCAACAAAACTGTCTCCAAACCTATATGGATGGTCCTCAACCGCACTATCAAAACCCATTTGAGAAGAACTTCCATATACATTTTTGGATGGGCCCGAGTCGTCATATCTCCCACGCAACTTAGCATGTAACTCAACACTTCGAATACGTACTGAATCACGCTCTACAATCACCAGCCCAACATTTTCATCATCTTAAGAGCTATTGCAGAATATCTGATTGGATCATCAGAGGTCTTCCACCGGTACCGCAAACGAACAATCTCAGCTCCTATTTTTCTTTCTATGTTTTGCTTCAGCTCTCGAAGGGAAATGTTTTTTGAAAACTTCATCTTTGTAGTGTTTTCCGTGTCAAATACGACACCGGTATCAGTTTTCACAATTTCTCCACCGTAATAGATAACGGCCACAAACACGTTACTCATTGTCTCTGCACGTTCAAAACCATGTATATTTTTCAATAAAATTATAAAAATCAAAACTATCGTAATGTTATATTAAATAAACATTATAGTCACTAATGAAAATGTTTCTTTATAATTTCACCCTTGAATTTTTAAAAATTAATTTTTCAACCCTAAAACTTTACAATCAATTAGTATAATAATATTATAAAGGCTTAAATGAAAAATAGGTGTCCAAAGTATACCCTTTTTAAATTTAGGTGCTCAAATTGTTCATATTTAATAACTAAACTTTCAAATTGCTCATATTTTTTTCACTCTAGATTGTTTTTAATATTACTATAACATGACATGTCATTTTTATTATTATTAAATTAAAAATAATTTTAAAATAAAATAAAATCATTTTTATTGTTATTAAATTTAAAATATATTTTTTAAAAAATATTACTTCTTAAATAATTTAGGTGTTTAAAGTATTTTTTTTGTAAAAATAGGTGCACAAATTTACCATAGTTAAAATTTTAGGTGTCCGACTGTTAAATGAGTGTTAAAAAAATTGTCAACCAATCAGTACTTGACACGTGGTATTAATTTTATTATTTTTTAATGAAAAATACTTATAACTTTCAAATTATTATAAAATCTCAAAATTTGACAAGCTTCACAAAACAGTCTCTAAATCCCTAAAATTCCCAAACTTTTGATGTCGATTGCCGCCGCCAGTTGTCGTCGCTGACCGCACCCACTTGGTCGTCGGACCAAGGCGATCATTTTTCCCAACACAGCGTCGTCAAAAACGCCCAACGGCGTGCAACCAAACGTCAAACACGAAATCGACGTTCGCGTTTGACGTTCGACTGCACACCGTTGGGCGTTTCCGGCGACGCCGTGTTAGGGAAAATTATCGCCTTGGCCCGGCGACCAAGTGGATGCGGTCAACGACGACAACTGGCGGCGGAAGCGGCGGCAGTCGACGATGAAAGTTTGAGAATTTTTAGGAATTTAAGCATTGTTTTGTGAAGCTTGTAAAATTTTGAGATTTTATAATAATTTGAAAATTTTGAGTATTTTCCATTAAAAAAATAAAATTAGTGCCACGTGTCAAGCACCGATTGGTTGACAATTTTTTAACACCCATTTAACAACCGGGCACCTAAAATTGTACCTATAGAAACTTTGGGCACTGGTGTTTTTAAAAAAAAAATACTTTAGACACCTAAATTATTTTAAAAACTAATATTTTTAAAAATATTTTAAATTTAATAATAATAAAAATAATTTTATTTTAAAATTATTTTTAATTTAAAAATAATAAAAAATGACATGACATGTTATAATAATAATAATAAAAATAATTCAAAGTGAAAAAATATGAGCAATTTGAAAGTTTAGTTATTAAATAGGAGCAATTTAGGCACCTAAGTTTAAAAAGGGTATACTTTGGGCACCTATTTTTTATCTAAGCATTTATAATATCATTGTACTAATTGATTGTAAAGTTTTATGGTTGAAAATGAATTTTAAAAATTTAAGGGTGAAATTATAAAGAAACATTTTTATTAGTGACTATAATATTTATTTTTTAAAATTAGGGAGCAAAAATGTACATAAGATAAACTTTAATGGCTATTGCAGTAATTTACCTTATTTTTCGTTGTCAGGTCACCAATCCGTCAGTGTTTAACGACAACAAACAGTTGGGTGACCAAAAGTTTACGCCCCGAAAACGTAAGTGACCTTACTGGTCGTTTTTCAAAATCAGTGACCAACTCTGTACTGGAAAAAAAACATAAATGACTATTCCAATAGTTAACCCTTAAATTTATTATTTTTCATACTTTTAAATAACTAAAACTTATTTATATATCAAAATCAAATCTTAAATAAAATAAATTACATAAAAAAAAATCCAAACTACGATTTGATTTGATCTGAAGTCCGAACCATAGCATCTCTAATCAATTGTCCACCAGGGCAAACCCAACCTTTCCCAGTTAAAATTACATCTTTAGCTCTTGGTTTTTTTATATAAAATAATCGTTTTAGTCCTTTAATTTCTTTTCATCTATTTTAGTCTTCAAATTCTTTAAATTTATTTTATCAAATTAAATCAGTTTATGAAAAAAAATAGTCTTGTTAAGATAACGTCAACTATTTTATCTAATTACTAATTTTTATAATTCTTTTATATTTTTCGATCCTCCTTTATGAATTTTACACTTTTCAACAATGTTTATGCTTTATATATATTTTTAATATTTATCATTTTAAATTTTCGTGTAAAATGAAAAAAAAAACTGTTGATGCCGGTTTAACAAGTCTACTGTTTTTTTGTCGATATGTTTATTTTGATAAAAATAAAAAATAAAAACTCAAGTGTAAAAGAATGAAAAATTTTAAAGACTAAAATAATTTTTTAAAAGTTAAAAAACGAAAATTTTCATAAAAGCATCTCTTACATAGAAATTTAGGTCCCCACGTCCACTTTCTACCTCAAAAAGTCTAGTCCGAGGGGCCGAGGGGCGTCTTTCTCCTCCATTCTAGAAAAATAATAATTCTAGTCATTGACGGTAAAAACTAAAATTTTTTGCAAGCGTTTTAGTTTTAAGGTTTATAATTTTAGTTTATGGTGTATAATTTAAGGGTTTAGATATATGAATTTAGAATTTAGGGATAGTGGTTAGAAATTATGATTTATAGTTAGAATTTAGACTTTATAGGTTAAAACTTAAATCCTTCACCATATTACCCTAAAAAATAAATCCTAACATCTAAATACTAAATATTAACCGTAAACCATAAATTATAACTATTATCCATAAATTCTAAACCTCATGCCTAAGTCCCTAAATCGTATAGTCTAAACTAAATTTTTAAACTCTAAAATTAAAGCACTTATGGAAACTTTATATGAGTTTGAATCCTGACATTTACCTTGAGAATATTATTGTAATAATATTTCAAATAATTCGATAATGTCGGGTACAATATGTAGACATCGTACAAATGTTAAAACTAAGGTCTACAATAAACTTAAGGTTCGTTAATTCAGGTTTTAATCTAATATAAAAATCTCAATTTAACCAACAAATGTTGAGTGTATTGGTAAGGCCCACTGCACTCCCAAGGAGAGGATATGAGTTCAAACCCTAGAAATAATATTTTTAAAAGAGACAGTCTTGCGATGTCGACTCAATACGTGCACTAGTCCGATTGCTGTTAAATAGAAGGGTTTACCCTGAGTTCATGTTTGATATTGGATTGATTGACATGGGTTTTCATGGGCCTAAGTTTACTTGGCGGCGTGGTTCGTTGTTTGAAAGGCTTGATAGGTGTATTTGTAATACAAAATGGTACAAGGTTTTTCCACAGTCAAAAGTGTTGCACCTGCTGAAGCTTGGATCAGACCATAGGCCTATCATGCTTGATACTGGTGATCGACTAGAGACGAAAGGGCATCGACCGTTTCGATATATTGCTGCTTGGAATGATCACCCACAGTTCTTGAATTTTCTTTCAATGGTATGGTCTCCGGATAAATCTTTGTTGGCAAATGTGGAAGCTTTTCTTGATGAGGGTCGGAAATGGAACATGGATGTGTTTGGCCATATTGGGAGGCGAAAGTCAAGGTTTGTGGCGCGTATTAAAAGGATAGAGAAAGCTTTGAAAGATATCGATGATCCTTTTTAGAGACTTTGAAGGATGAACTTAAGAAAGAGCTTGATGTCGTGTTAGAGCATGAGGAAAGTCTTTGGTACCAGAAGGCCCAGAACGATTGGATAATAAAGGGTGATCGAAACAATGTGTTTTATCACACTGCAGCGATGACCAGACGGAAAAGGAACACGATTCGCATGTTGTGCTTGGAGGATGGTAGATGGTGTGCAGATCAGGAGACCCTCAAGGTGCATGTGATTCAGTTCTTTCGTAGGTTGTTTACAAGTGAACGTTTGTCGACGGCTGTTGTGGATGTCATGAGTACATTTAAACAGTTCAGGGAAGAGAAGTTGAGGTCATTGGTTGGGGCGGTCACGTTTGAAGAGGTGAGGCGAGTGGTTTTTGCAATGGCACCTCTAAACTCTAAAGGCCCCAGGGGTTGATGGCTTGCTTGTTGCTTTTTATCAGCAGAATTGGAACACGGTAGGAAGTACAGTGGTAAGCTTTGTTCAACGCTTTTTTGAGGAGGGGGTTTTGAGGAATGAGTTAATCAAACTCTTCTCATTTTGATTCTGAAGGTTGATGCTCCGGAGTCTATCAACCAATTCCGACCTATAAGCCTTTGCACAATTTTGTATAAAATTATTACCGAGATAATCGTTGACAGATTGAAGCCTTTCCTTCTAGATTGGGTTGCCAATACTCAGGCTAGTTTCGTCGTTGGTCGTCATATTACGAATAATATAATCATTGCCCAAGAAGTTGTGCATTCAATGATATCTAAGAAGGGACAGAAGGCGTTGATGACAATTAAAGTTGATCTTGAAAAGGCATACGACCGTCTGGAATGAGATTTCATAGAGGAGACTTTAGTAGTAGTGGGAGTGCCGGCCAAGCTTCTTCACCTCATTATGGTGTGTGTTCACTCTGTATCTACTGAGATTTTATGGAATGACGAGTTGTCTGATTTGTTTCGTCTTACCAGAGGTATTAGAAAGGGTGATCCTCTTTTGCCTTACCTTTTTGTCTTGTGTATGGAGAGGTTCTCGCAAGAGATTGAAAACCGGGTTAATGCGAGGTTATGGAAGCTGATTACGTTAGCTTGGAGGGGACCACATTTTTCTAACTTATTTTTTGCTGACGACATGGTGTTATTTGCAGAAGCATCCATGGAACAGGTTTTGGTGATTAATGATGTCATGGAAAGGTTATGTGCTATTTCTGGTCATAAGGTTAGTATCACAAAAACTCAGATATTTTTCTCTCGTAATTACTCGCTTGAGGACAAAACTAGTATCACCTAGGATTTTGGCTTTGAGGAGGTGAAGGATTTGGGTAGATATTTAGGTGTCCCGTTATTGCATCAGAGGGTGACTACGACGACATACTCATATCTTCTTGAAAAGATGCGAGCGAGATTACCAGGATGGGCGAAAAAATGCCTGACTCTGGCAGGTCGGAAAACCTTGGCAAAGGCGGTCCTACAGGCTATTCCGGTGTATGTGATGCACTCCACGTGGTTTCCGAAAGGCACGTGCGAGGAGTTGGAGAAATTAATTCGTCGATTTGTATGAGGTTCTAATGATGGTAAAAGGGGCATTAGTTTGGTACCTTGAAAGACGGTTCAGAGGCCTATGGTTGAGGGAGGTTTGGGTTTTAAAGATATTTTCTAGTAAAATAGAGCGTCCTTGATGAAAATTGGGTTTCAGCTTCTAAAGGATGTGGATAAACTTTGGGTTCAGGTTCTTCGGGCGAAGTATAATTGGGAGGAGGTGTTTCCGCTGTCGATCCACCGCACAAAGTGTTCGAGACTTTGGAAAGGATTGATGAGTGTGTGGGAGGATGTTAAGGAAAGCGTATCTTGGGAGATTCGCGATGGAACATCTACGGATTTCTAGTATGATAATTGGCTTGATCTGACTGGACGGTTAATCTTTTCTTGGTTATTCGACTCTGCGCCAAGGCCTGCGATGGTCGCGAATTTGGTTATGGATTTGGGGGAATGAGACTGGGACAGGTTAGCATCGAACCTACCTAAGGATGTTTTGGAGCAATTGACGGCAACAAAACCACCTCGAGCATCGTTAGGGGCTGATTGCCCTAGTTGGCGATAGACTGATGATAGGGTATTCACGCTTCGGTTAGCATATGACTATCTGGTTAATAGAGTGGTGATGGATCCGGGAAATAAGTGGGGAATTATTTGGCAATTACGTGTTCCCCAATGCATAATAGTCTTTATTTGGCTTGCGGTTCATCAGTGCCACCTTACAAATGTGAAAAGGGTAATGCGACATTTAGCATTGTCAAAGGAGTGTGTCGTTTTCCGAAAAGATTCCGAGGATTTGGATCATGTCCTTCGACATTGTCCGATAGCGGTTGAGCTATGGAAGCGCGTGATTGACTTCGGACAACAAGACATGTTCTTCCAAGGTTCTTTTGAGGATTGGATGCTACGCAACCTTGTCAAGAGCAGTACCAGGGTATCGACGGGCGTATCTTGAAGTGTTAGATTTTTGGTGTATTGTTGGTTGCTCTGGAAGACACGATGCAGCATGGTCATAGACGAGAGCTTTGTGTTACGAGAGGACATATTGAGCCGATGGAATCGTTTGGTGGAAGAGTGTGGTCGAGCATTTTCACCAACACGACAAGAGGAGACATGCCAATCTCGTCCTTTAGTGTATTGGTCGGTACCGACGTCGGGTTGGGTTAAGCTCAACGTTGTTGCTGCGGTAAACACAAAGGATAACCGGGCAGCGATTGGTGGAGTGATTCAGGATGAGACATGTGAGTGGCTCTTCGATTTTTCTAGGTATGTGGGTAGATGCTCAGTTCTTCTAGTGGAATTATGGGCGCTGCATGATGGCTTGCTCTATGCATGGACGAGGGGCTATAGATGTGTAGAAGTTGAAACGGATTGTGAGGAGATCACGAGGATTATTGGCGGTAAATCGGCTGCTTTGGCTGGTAGTGTGCTGGTTGAGGATATTAGGGAGTTGATTTGTCGCGATTGGCGAGTTATGATCAATCATGTCAAGCGGGATAGTAATGGTGTTGCCGACAAACTTACGTCCTTGAGTCGGGATGAGGGCCTTGCTGCGTCGACTTACTTGGAGCCTCCTCTACTTGTGATGGCGTTGGTTGTCGCGGATTGTGCCCCGTGCTTGCGAGGGGATTTGGAGGTGGAAGCCGAGCAACACTTAAGCAATGGTGGTGAGGCTCGGTGGCATGTTGATCTCGGTGGTTAAGGGGGTTGCATGTGTCGCTTGTTCCATGGTGTTTAGAGCCATGGCTATGGTAGTTTTGTGATTAGGCTTATGTAGATGAGGTTTTGCTCGCGTTGTTCTTTGTATTGGTATTCCGATAGGTACTCTTTTCTCCCATTTAGGTTTAGGGGGTTTTTAACGAGGCCTATAGGTATACCCAACTCCATTCTATAAAAAAATAAAAATGATATATTAAATGTAACTCGAGTTTTAAAAAGATTGATATTATCTATCAAAATGTTTAATTGTTTTTTCTAGGAAAATGTATGATAAAAGGATTATACAATCAAAATCAAGTTATAGACCTAGTTAAAAAATCTCTCTAAACATAGATAAAAAATAATACCCATAATAAGGTGTGAACAAGACAAAACATTAAAACAAAAATGAACAAAACACACAAAGTGCCCAAACAAGCAACAAATGCTCACAAGCACGCTTGAAACACTATCGACTGGTCAACTTCCTCCTTCACCAAGGCATTCACAAGAGAATTAGCTTCGCAAAACACATAATGAAATCATATCTTCGGCACTAATGAACACAATGAATCAATTGAAACAAAAAAATTTCAAAGCAGCCAAGGCCGACGTTGTGCATGCAAAGCCCAATCAATAGCAATGCGAGAATCCGATTCAACAAGAGCAACACTATTCAACCAAGGCGATGCGGCCAACATTGATAAGGCGAACTCAATCGCTCGTAGCTCAGACACATTAGAATCTGACACTTTTAAAGGTCCCAAAAATAACGCAAGGATCTGCCCCGTACCATCCCTCAACACTCTCCCAAAACTCGTAGGCCTCGGCTTATCCCTTGCGGATCCCTCAACATTGAATTTAATTGTTAAAAATTGTGATATATGATACTCTTGTAATTTTGTGTTTGTTATGAGATAAACAATGGCAGATCAAGAATTTTCATACAGGGGTCAGTGTAAAGTATAAAGAATAGAGTATTCTCATACTACTATAGTAATTATTGTTGACCCCGTACCTAAGTGAGGTTAATTCTAATATTTCCTATAAAAGAATTTAAAAAATACTATATTAACTCTTTGAATACTTTATATTCTAATAAATTAAGTAGATTCAATTGATCCCTCAAATGCTAATATAGATCCACCCATGGATATAAAATATAAGTGTTATTCATGAATGTCTTACGCTTAAATTTTGTAGTTACTATTTATCTTTTGTAATTAATAATTTGCTTCTTTATTTTGTGAACAAATATTCATATTTCGCAATTTCCAGCCATATTTCATAACAAGAACATTACCCAAACGACACTGCTGGTCGGTGTATGTGTTTTCTTATATTTTCTTGGTTTGTCTCATTGTTCCGGAGGCAGCTTCGTTTGTGAAGTTGGGTGCGTTGTGGTTTTCGGTCTGTCTTCTCTCGGTCAGGGTGCTGTGGCTTTTGAGGAAGGTCTTTTGATCATGTCTTGAATTTCTTGGAACTGTAGGGGGATGGGTCAGAAAAATACCACCAGAATGCTTCGCAATCTCACTCTAAAAATACCATCCTTGTATTATTTTTCTTATGGAAACGAAACAAACTAGAGCAAAAATGGATATCAAACGAGATGAATGGAGCTATGTGCATTCCATTTTGCGATAAAATGGAACGGTAGACAAATACAGGACAATATCATGATTGTTCATGAAGCGTTTCACGCCATCAAAAAAAAGAAAAGAAAGAAAGGGTATTGCTGGTATTATGACTTTAAAATTTGACTTGGCTAAAGCTTATGACAAGGTAGATTGCGTCTTCCTCAAAAGATAAAATTATGGAATGTGTTTCTTCTATCTCTTTTACTTTGGTTATCAATGGGGAAAGAAAGACTGAGTTTAAACCCCATAGGGGATTCCCTTTTTGCCATTTTTGTTCATCTGGCATGAAAACAAAAACGGGTGTTACTCGATTAAATTCGGATACTTTTCTATCTTGAACTCGCTTAATTTCAGTCATGATCCTTGTTAGAGCTCTGACCCAAGAAATGAGAGGGCTTAAATTCAATGGATACAAGGGGACTGAGTTTAAATTCTGGTATTATGGCTCGTAATGCTGAGGTTTTCAATGGATACAAAGGTGACACGATTGAAACATGAAACTGTGCTTTGAAGTCCGATGATGAAGTCAAGGAGACTCTCTTCTCAGATCGTTCACTTAGGGGGCGACAGGTTACAAGCTTGACTGAATGGATGCCGCCTCCAAGAGGTACTATTAAAATTTCTTTCGATGTTTCCTCTTTTACTGCAGGAATTGCTGCAATTTTCAGAAATTCTGAAGGAAGTGTTATTGGGGGGGAAGAATATGCATAGACTTTGGCATGTAGGATGGGTCTTGTTGCTGCCTATCACGCCTGAATTCTAAAATTTCCTTTGCTTATGTGAATCGCTCTTGTAATGCTGCTGCGGACTGGGTGGCCAAAAAGACAAGGGTGAACATGTGCCCAGATTCTTGGATGATTAACCACCCAGCGGAGCTGCTTTCGTTGTTGTAATTTGCTTTTGTTTCTAATGAAGTTCTTCATTTTTCAAGTAAAAAAAAAAAGTCAGTCTTTCATAAAATGCTTGCAATAACAATAACATTATCCATACTAATATTGATTGTTAAATGAAAATATTTTATAATTTCCTAACAATTATCAGCGACATCAATTCAATTAAAGCTTTAATATATAATATAGATTATACATTTAAATAAACTCTTATTTTATTGAATATATTATATTTAAATATGTTTTCTTAAATAATCTTAAAGTGATTATAAGGTGTATTTATTCATAATTTTTTTAACACTTTAATAATGTACACACTTTGCAAACATAGCTGCTCGAATCTAAATCTCCTAAGAAGAACATTATTTTTTTTCCACTAAAGCCACTCGTTGAATTCATTGTATTCGAATATGTAATTTCAAAATGTTGCTTATGTTCACTTAATTTCATAATTAGAATTTGATTTAGAATATCAAAACCTAGTATCATTTGATAATCAATATAGATGAAAAAAACATTATCTGAAATGAACTGAGATACCAAAACAAACGAGAAATATAGTGAAAAAATAACTAAAATAAAACACAAACTATTTAGTACCAATTTGAACTTTAAATGACACATACCGACCAAAACAACATTACCGCCGGTAATGTATGAATAAACGAACAAATTAATGCAGATATGCTTGGCAATTTTAAGATGATATAATCCTTCACCTTCAGTATTTAAAATATGAAAATTGTAAGAATTTCAATGCTACAGCAAATCAATACACCATATAAATGGTGCACGCTCGTAAGCTAAAACAAACCCAGAAAAATGGCCTCTGCTCTCATTTGCCCAAACGTTGCGAGAAAATCAACCAGGTTTATCATTTGTGGCCGTTTCTTTCTCACTACATTTTGCTCTCCGATTTCAAGCACGATGTCCCCACGGCCACGAGTTCAAAGGGCCTCAGAGGAACCCGGATATAATTAATATACATTCAGATTTTCAGACTATACTAGGGGGGTCCCCCACCCAGTTACAAACAGCACGAGGCCATCGCGTTCTAATGCAGTCCACCAACGGTGCGTGTTGAGAAGGTTCGGGTTTTGCCACTTCGGCGTCTTTGCCGCTTGGTTCGGAACTGGATGGGACTGCTACATCTGTCATGAATTCCTCTGGTGTCCACCTTGGGGGTACTGAAACCCTCAATTTCGTAAACCTCGGTCTCTGTATCGGAGTCTCACCTCCGGAACTCGATTGGCTGCAATTCAAATCTGATTTTGCTATCCCATTAAAGTGGTAAAGATTAA
Organism: Hibiscus trionum; assembly: GCA_030270665.1. Lineage (NCBI taxonomy): Eukaryota > Viridiplantae > Streptophyta > Magnoliopsida > Malvales > Malvaceae > Hibiscus > Hibiscus trionum. Next base: position 11,888,643 of record BSYR01000024.1, on the reverse strand, counting down.
ATACCTTTCGACCCATTTGCCCGGTTGAATCCTTGAGACCTCCCAAGCTCTTGTCTAAATCCAAAATAACCTGCCAGAACTCACTCCACACTATGAAGCCTGAGCTGCAAAGGCTATCAAGTTTTTCGGACGGAAGTCTGATATTTGTCTCTCTAAGGACTTGATGGAAACCTTCTACACTAATGAAGCCACCACCTCCACTCTGATCTTGAGCATCGAAAGCTTTCCGGATCCGTGATTCCTTTTCTTCGAGTTCATTTTCATCTTGAACAGCGGTATCCAGAGCAAATAAGACCGTATAATGGGATTCACTCCCAACAACCCATATTGGCCATTTTGGGCGTTTTAGATTTTGGCCAACCTTACAGAAATTAAGCGATTCTAAAAGGGTAAGGAATCCGACTTCCACATTTGCAGATACGCCCTTCAAAAACATGCCACCGCCTAAATCCATCCTTCCATCAAATACATTCGGAACAGCTTGCCCACATAGCAACAGGTTCACAATTTCCTGAAACGATTTCGTATAAATGCAATTACAAAGCAAAAACATCAAAGAGAGCAACCCAGAGACTAATGAAAGTACCAAATTTAAGATATCAACGTCCCATTCATTGGATAAAGAAGAGCAATTTTACGTACCTGAGAAGCATGCCCAAAAGGTGCAGTTACTAGAGGAAGGCTAGGATCATCCCGGTCAGCTTGAACACAGTCCTATATAAAATTAGTATGCAGCACCAATGTAATTATATCCTCGTTCGACAAAACAGTCGCAACAATATTAGATATAGCTAGCTTGCACTTAGAATCATTATATAGCTATAAAAAATTGACTCATAAATAAAGACAAAATTGGAGTCTCCAAGTCCAAACAAACAAACAAACCTACCAATCCTCGAGAAAGTAAGGCAGAGATAAGGAAAAGCAAAGCTCCCATGCGACCTTGAAAAATGGGAATCATTGCTTCAAGCCTCTTAAAGGCACTTGCTGGAGTTGTGTATGTGTCAACTCTTAAAATTTTATGCAAATCAGAAGCCGATTCAATTGAAAGACCTTCAAGTGCATGTGCAATGATCTGTAAGATAGAACAAACACTTGTCAGCAAAAAAGATTATAAACACTAAAAAACTAACAAACTCTTATAGTTAACATCACATGCAGGTTTTACATCTTCAAATTCTAAATTGCTTTTGTTATATTGCGATACTTGGATTTCTCCTAAGGCCAGCAAACAATAGAAGTTGTTCTCCGACAACCCTCGGGCCTGTATTTATCTGGAATAACTTGTTTTGAATTTATTGTTTGATCTTATTTTTTAATTAGGATTACTATGCATTTTTTTTTTTGCGTTTGACTCCAACAACAGATTGCAGTAAGAAAAAAAAAACATATTCATGTCAATCGGGATTCACTTACGACATCTTTTAGACTGTCTTGAGATCCTTCAACGCCATCACCAATAGAACTCAAAGTTGCAATCACGGCTCTTTTATTATTTCCACATAAAAACAATATCTCACCCATACTTATAACTAGAGCTCTGTGAACAGAAACAGAATTTAAGGCGAAACAGATAACAGGACAACAATTAATTAATTGCAAAGCAGCTAAAAAAAGGAGCAACAATTATTCCAGAATGATGTAAACAGAACAAAGACCACTACCAGTTCACATTACACATAATCATGAATATCCATTAAGGTATGTCACAATTTAACATTACATCAGATCGGCGATCATTCAAAAAAATGAGCTAACACCTTAAACCAAACCAAAACACAGCAAATATGCAAATACACCCATCGCTCACTAGCCCAAATTTCGTATGTAGACATGACTGTGCAAATACATAGAAAAAGAAATTGTACATGCAACGTTTTTTCTCTGAGGCAAACAAGAAATTAGCAACCATAAAAGCAACCAACTAAGATGAATTTCGATGAAACTCAATAGAAGGGAAAATCAGAACAACTAACTGGTAACATGAATGATCTAACACCTTAAACCAAACCAAAACACAGCAGATATGCAAATACACCCATATCCCATTATGCCAAATTTCATATGTAGATGTGCCCGTGCAAACACAGAAAAAGAAATTGTACATGCAACAATAACTGCTCAGGTTAAGAATCAAAGAACCACACCCTTTTCTCTGATTTTCTAAGCTAAAAAGAAATCAGCAAACCATAAAAGAAAACAACTAAGCAGAATTTTACAGAAACTCAATAGAAATGGAAACCAGGACAACTAAGTGGCAATATGACGATTAACATCGTCATATAGAACATAAGTACAACTCCATTTCTTTAAATGAAACACCGAGCTAAAAGAAATTTGAAATGCAATGTGTCGTTTTTACAAACAATTCAATGCAATAAATCTAATCACCTTGTTTTTGCATCTTCAGTAAAAGCAGCAAAATTATTTGATGCAACATATTGATTTTTGGATAATCTCCTGGAACTCAAATTCTGAGGCATGCTTTGTCCAGCTTTAACTAATTCATCCGGAAAGAAAAGAAGATGTTTGAGAATGAATGCCTGTATCGAGATAGACAGATATTATTGACACCAATAAGAGAATTAACTATTTTTGTGAGGTGGACATCAAAACAAACAGAAATGTTCAACAATAATCTTATAGCAAATATATCCTTTTTCAATTGCATCTAAGATAAGAAGTGCAGCACTAAATACAGTTTAATTCTGAAGCTTACATTCATGTGATTATGGTTAAGACACAATTTTCCATAAAATACTGAAACGCCATTCGATATAATCATTACTGCATTAACAAACTAGCAATTAAAATCAGTGATGTTAAGGGGGGGCGTCTAGGCACAGCCAAAAAGAACAGAAACGCTTTGCAACATACCAGGCGAGGCTATATAACCAGGCGGAAGCTTCATAGTGCTTTTATTGCGCTGCACTTCATTCTAGGCGAAGAAAAAACCAGCTTCACCGACCATTCACTCTTCAGTTTCTTTTTCTCTCTTTTTTCTTAGTCCAAATTTCATAAATGTTTTCTTTCTTATTAATTAGAATCCCACCTACCAACTTAATCTTCCGTTTCTTCTCTTTTTTTTACTTTTTATTTTGAAAGTAAAAAATACAAAAAATATGTTATTTCTTTTATCAATTAGAATATCACCCATCAACTTTATTAAATTAAAATTTCAAAACAAATTTAGAAGATTTAACTCACCTTAAACCTTCAGGCTTTGTCACCTTCACTCGATTTTTTTTCGTTTAGTGTCCATCTACTCTATTACTTTTTTTCTTCTTTTAGTGTTTTTTTCTCCTTTATGGTTGATATTAAAGAGTATTTTGTTGTTAAAAAACAGAGGAGACTTTGCTCTATTGTAGTCTTAAAAAATAGAGCTCTGTTTTTGGCTTTAAAGTTTGTATTGTATTTCTTTTTCATTATTTTTCCTAAAATGTATTTCGAGCAAAGATTTTATCTTGTTTATTATTGTTTATTATCGTTTACATGTAGTATATAATTATATATATATATACATATGTGTGTGTGTGCACCTTATTTCAATCGGCCGAGCGCTTTTTTTTTCACCTTGAGCCTCAGGCTATATAGAGGTCTTAGCGCCTCTAGTGCACCTGGCGCTCTTGACAACACAGTTTAAAATAAGCTACCCCAATGAAAGAAAATATTTATGTCTTAATAAATTTTATTGAAAGAAATGTGTTGCTGTAATATTTTAAAATTCAGAAGTGATAAGTTCAGGTGTTACATAAGAAAACATGTTTTTTTAAATGGATTAAGAGCTTCACAAGGCACAAAAAGAAAAGTCGTAAATTCACATTCTGCATGCGAAAAGAAACTTGTATAACCAAGATATTAAGGAATTACTTGTATGGCTGCTAAGACACCACAGGGTCCACCTTCATGCTGCACTAGGATCATAGATGTTTCTGGATCAGGGCTAAACCTACAGGATTTTTCATCATGTATTAGCCAATAAAAAGCAAACGCATGAAGCTTCCACAAGAATGCTAACCACTGGTACTCGTTTAAACAAATTTACCAAGAAAATACAAACCCAAAATGAAAGAAGACGAGAACTAACATCCATGAGTTTTCAATGAAGAATAAAATGTCTATCAACAAAATCTGCCAAATTGGAACTACCGAACACGGTTATAATACAAAATGATGGGACATACAGAAAAAAACAGTTTAAATGAACCAATTGCAAATCCGCCAAGAGCCTGGTAATCTGGCTACTATACAAAGCAATTAAACCAAAATTCCCCTAGGAATAATCCCTGTACTTGGTATTTGATAAAGAAGAACATCAGGGATATTCTTTTGAAATTATGGGAATAAATTATAAAGTGCACTGCATTAAATGAAAGAAATTGCCTCATACATGAAAAATAACTCAGTATTGTAACTCAGGCTCATCTACTCTCCCGGACACAAACATAACGATTATTCACACAATTCTCATACAAAAGTTATATGTCAATGCATTCTTGATTTTGGATACATTTTACAATGCATTCTTGATTTTGGATACATTTTACAATGCATTTGATTTATTGTGCCCTAACAACAAGAAACTTCATTCATGATCATTATCGCACAATAAGAATTTTTCTCTTGTGATCATTATCCTTAACCATCATATTTATTGGAAATTCAATTGAACAGCGAATATTATTTCTTTTCCTCGTTCCTAGTCTCTAAGCAGTAATAAATTGGTTTTGAAATACTAAGAAACAAAATATTAAAGTAAAAGACTAGCCCTTACCTTATACCCTGATTGCTCCACTGAGCCAGTATATCTTTCGAAACACCACTTCCAAAAACCATAAAAAATAACTGATAAGCTTCTTCCTCCGACAATTCATTGCCCAAACTCACTTCTTTAGCTTCTATTTCCATATATTTCTTCACTAAATCTCCACCACTGTCGCTTTTCAAAGGGGGACCAGAAGCAGGAACGCTTTTCGCTGCCGCCAGAAACCGTTTCTCAGCTGCAGCTGCCATTAGTTCACGCTGCAGCCGTCGGCTATCCTCCGACGTCATCGCCGTCGTTGAGTTCGCAGCTTCTTCGGGCTTGCTCCTCTTCGGCTCTGGCGGCGAGTTTTGCATGCTCATCCGTAGAGCCAATCTAAGGTCCTCTTCTTCTTGTTGATCCGCCATTCGATAACCAACGTCGGATCAAACTTTATGAATCTAAAATTTTCTGAAATAATTGAATTCAAAACAACTATTTTTCAGATGTCTATGAACTTCGAATTTGATTCAGGTTCTATAAAGAATAAACAAGTGAACGAGATTTGGATCTTTTTTATAAATAAAACAAATTAGGGTCTCGAATTTCAGGCCAACCGGAACGAAGTGGATGTTAAAAGCAAGAGGAATTTCCGTTTTAAAAAACACAAGAACGAAGGATTTAAAATTGTCGATAGGGTTAAAATAGGAAAGTGACTCAAAAGGGAGAAAAATGAAGGTGCTCGCTCTTTCTCCGGTTAACTTTTGTGACGGTGTCGTTTTAGTGGTGGATGAAATTGAATTATCATTTCGGCCCTGAGTGCGTTAGCTGTTAGAGAATTAGATTTGAGCAAAATGTGAGGGTATTTTGGGAACGGTAATGATACTCTCTCCTCCTCTCATGGGGAGTAAAGGCATAATTGCTAGGGCTTGGGCTTGGGGTGTCAGCCAGGTCAGGAATTCTTCGCGGATTAGATTTGGGATTTATAACTAAAAATCATTATTTTAAATATTTTTAATGTGATCTTATGATAATAATATTTTTTAAGTTATAAACCCATATATATCATACATATAAAATTATTTAAATTTTAATTTCTAAGAGAAAATAACATTTTTTATTAAGATCATTTTTGGGTTCAAAATTAAGAATTATTAAATATTTTAAAACAAGATAAATATTAAAATAATATATGATTTTTTAATTATCAATATTTGCCTCATCGTTCAACTAATTCGAATCGAGTTTTGTAGATATCTAATATGGGACGACCCTCCGAAGTTCCAACCCAGTTTTCTCCGTTTACAACACCAAAATTCGAACTTCTGACCTTACTTAAGGAACATAACGCCTTATCTCGCTACATCAACTAGTTGTTGTAAATTATATATGATTTTTAGTTCAATATATAATGTAATATATAAATTTTGATTTTGTATAATGAGATAGGATCCTCTACCCAATATAAAACTTGAAAGCTTTTATTTCTTTTACCGTTGGTATAAGGTAAATGGATGAATGAGATTAATAGTAGAAATGAGAATATTATCACATAAATTTTTTTTAAGAAAATAATATTAGCCTCATCCAACGGTTGAAAAATGTGTATATAATTGAGTTTGATATAGTATAAGTGGAATTTAATCCTTGTATAATTATGTAATATTTAATATATTTTTTTATTATCAAAATGTAATATTTAATATCTTATTCTATGAAATCCAGACTTCTCCAATATATAGGAGAGAGATTATCAGCTTCACTCAAGCAAAAAAAAAAATACAGCATTAAAGCATGTTGGTATCATTCGTCAACAACGGTCTTAATGCGTCACTACTGTTGCTATCTCAGATCTGAATCAAATCGACGATCCGTTTTTTTAGATGCACGTTGTTTTTCCAAATCTACAAAAAATTTGACGCCGCTTTTCTTCCGTTGCTTACTGCGCCGATTGACTATGTTGTTGTCGTTCAGATTTATAATTGCTTCCTTCTTGCGATTCGTCTTCTCAAAGTTGCTCGTTCAATTTTGATGTCGATTTCAGAGACCATGTGTCAAACTGTTACTTTTTTCTTGAGGGGGGCATCGATAGTCAACAGATTTCAAGCGCTGCTCATAAGTATGAATTACAAGATTTATGTGAGTTCCATATTACTCTTTAGTCTTTACTGCGGATTGAACCTTAGATGAGTTGATGGTGTTCTACTGTGCTTCGATCGATTTCCAATTTTTCTTTAGTCTTCAATTTTGTTTCGAAATTGGAAACCTATCTAAATTGAATCCAAAGTGATCAATCCGTCGTTGATATTTTCAAATCGTAGAAGTAATCAACGGTGTATTTTTGGTGAGATCTAAACCTGCTTATCAATCCTTCAGATGTTTGTAATTGAATATTATATGGCTTCTACACTCATGATTTTTTATCTGGTTTGCTGAGCACCTTTGATTGGCTAATGGTCATTTGATATGATGTTACACATTGCTTCTGATTGTTTGTTTTGGCGAATGGCGATGGACTTTGTTAGATTAACTGTTCTCTAGCCCTTGCTACTTGTTGCTTCATTGTTCATGTTTTGAGTACTATGTTGACATACGTATTGATATTGTCCTGCTACTGCTGTTTGTGCCTTGGATAAGAGGGCAATGTTTTTTTTTTTAGCTTCAATTTCTGTCAATGGATAATCTGATATGATAAAAATATTTGGTTGTGTATAACTGCTCTGGTTTGATTAGATGGTTTTGTCATTTGGTAAGGGATTTAGTGATTTTCTCACATGTTATTCATAGTGTAATTGATGTTTTTTTTTTTTTTGGAGTTATTGCATTTGTATAAATTGTTTACTACCTTAACATCCACACTAAGGAGAATTTTTCTTTTTTTTTAAGCTCAAGAGAAAATTTTTGCAATCATATCGGTTGGGTAATCGAACCACTTTAAAATTATTGTGCACAATTGTTTACTATTTTTCAGTTTTAGCCAATTCATTCGGGAAAAAAATTTATACAACACTTCAGACTAAGAAAAAACATTTCAATGACTAAGATGGAATCACTCTAGTTTTTCCTTAGTCTAAAGTAGAACTTCTCCCTTTTTAGGGTAAGTGTGTAAACAAAGAAACATCACAAGGTCGGTGTTTACAAGATCGAAGCTCACAAAAATGTAAAGAATAAAAACAAGGTTAACTACTGGAATATTCACTTATGTTTTCCCCCAATACAGAGTTGGTCACCGATTTTGAAAAATAACCAGTAAGGTCACTTACGTTTTCGGGGCGTAAACTTTTGGTCACCCAGCCGTTTGTTGCCGTTAAACACTGACGGATTGCTGACCTGGCAACGAAAAATAAAGGTAAATTACTACAATGGCCATTAAAGTTTATCTTATGTACATTTTTGTTCCCCAATTTTAAAAAATAAATATTATAGTCACTAATAAAAATATTTCTTTATAATTTCACCCTTAAATTTTTAAAAATTCATTTTTCAACCTTAAAACTTTACAATCAATTAATACAATAATATTATAAATGCTTAGATAAAAAATAGGTGCCCAAAGTATACCCTTTTTAAACTTAGGTGCCCAAATTGCTCCTATTTAATAACTAAACTTTCAAATTGCTCCTATTTTTTCACTCTGAATTATTATTATTATTATTATTATTATTATTATTATTATTATTATTATTATTATTATTATTATTATTATAACATGTCATGTCATTTTTTATTATTTTAAAATTAAAAATAATTTTAAAATAAAATTATTATTATTATTATTAAATTTAAAATATTTTTAAAAATATTAGTTTTTAAAATAATTTAGGTGTCTAAAGTATTTTGTTGTAAAAATTGGTGCCCAAAGTTTCTATAAGTACAATTTTAGGTGCCCGGTTGTTAAATGGGTGTTAAAAAAATTGTCAACCAATCGGTGCTTGACACGTGCCATTAATTTTATTTTTTTAAAATTTTTAATGAAAAATACTCCGAATTTTCAAATTATTATAAAATCTTAAAATTTTACAAGCTTCACAAAACAATCCTTAAATCCCTAAAAATTTCTAAACTTTCGTCGTCGACTGCCGCCACTTCCGCCGCAAGTTGTCGTCGCTGACCGCACCCACTTGGTCGTTGGGCCAAGGCGATAATTTTCCATAATACGACGTCGCCGAAAACGCCTAACGGTGTGCAGCCGATCAAACACGAACGTCGATTTCGTGTTTGACGTTTGGTTGCACGTCGTTGGGCGTTTCTGACGACGCTGTGTTGGGAAAAATGATCGCCTTGGTCCGGCGACCAAGTGGGTGCGGTCAACGACGATAACTGGCGGCGGAAGCGGCGGAAAGAGACAGCGGAAGTTTGGGATTTTTAGGGATTTAGAGATTATTTTGTAAAGCTTGTCAAATTTTGAGATTTTATAATAATTTGAAAGTTCTAAGTATTTTCCATTAAAAATTAATAAAATTAATATCACGTGTTAAGTACTGATTAGTTGACAATTTTTTAACACTCATTTAACAACGGACACCTAAAATTATAACTATGGTAAATTTGGGCACATATTTTTACAAAAAAAATACTTTAAACACCTAAATTATTTTAAGAAGTAATATTTTTAAAAATATTTTAAATTTAATAATAATAATAATAATGATTTTATTTTATTTTAAAATTATTTTTAATTTAACAATAATAAAAAATGACATGTCATGTTTTATATTTCAGCATTGGTATTGCATGTTTGAGTTTTACCATGATTACTAATCGGATAGACCTTCTCCTATTAGAAGAAAATTTTTAAATTGGCCCACTATTTTGTTATGTTTTGATTAATACGTTTCCGGACGCTCCTGGCTCCTAACCCGGGCGAGGGGTGTCACAATCTCTTTTCTTTATTCGAACTATTTGTTGTTTTTTAACAATTTATTTCTTTTATATGCATATATATATGTTTGTTAAATTCCCTAGGAATAGATTTTAAAAAAGCTTAGATTAGAGCCCTCGTGTAATGAAAATTTTTCTTAATATTTAAAAAATAAGATACACTCAAATTATACTTTAACGATAATTATATTTTTAAAATATATAAACTTTTTTTAGGTAAATAATCACTAATTAAATTTAATAAAAATGTTATAACACATTTAATTGTTTCTTGTTAGCATGATTAAAAAGTGAAAATTAATTAATGCGGAGTCTTACCAAATAGAAATGACGGGTTAGCGTCATGAGTGTTGGCGGTGATTGAAGTTTATTTTTCGGGCGGTGAGGCCGTTAAAATAGATTTATATTCATTAAACGGATAAATAAATCGAAACTTTTGTGAACTTGCAAATTCCAGCTTTAAAAATACTTTTGAAATCAATAAGGTACCAGTTTTTGGGCGTTGTGAGGTGTTAATCCTTCCTCACACGTAACCGACCCCGAATATGTTTTTTTGTTTTTGCATACCAAAAATATTATTTTAATAAATAAAATGTTTTATTAAAATAGTCATTATTTTAAATAGTGATCTATTTACATTTTTAAAAAATATTGATAGTGACTCTGTATTTTAATGTTTTTAAAAATATCAAACTCAAAAGGGTTGCGACAACCATCACCACGATTGCTATTAACTATGACTCTCCGTTGAAATAAAAAAAATGAACCGTCCGACAGCCTATAACCATCATCATCCCACTTTCACCATCAATACGTTAAAAAATACATTTAACAACAGATTAAATTTGAGTTCTAACAATCAAAGAAACGAGTCCACTCCTGTCATACTTGGTTTTCAATTTTGTAATATATTATTTCTATATATTCTGTAATCTCTATCATTAGGAAAAATAAATATTAATTATACTATAATGTAAATGTTGGAAGCACGTTTACTTTTTTAGATATATATAATATTAAAATTTGTCTTCAACTCTTGATTGAATTATTATCTTTATTTTATCTTTTTGAAGTATTTTAATCTTCAATATTTAAATTTTGGTTAAAACGACGATGTTTTTAAATGAAAATCGGTTAATATTTTAAGGACATCCAGCGAGCAACTGCTATGCAATTTTCCTGGGTATCCTTTGATTTTAAGACATATCTTTGTAACTGCATTTTGTTGCTTAAAGCCTTGGTTAAGCTGTCAGTTTGGTAAATAACAGCTTGAATTAAAATTAGAAGTTTAAGTTAAAATTAAAAGTTTGATCGATCAAATCTGTTAATTTAGATGTTTGGTGAATAACGGTTTAGAATAGCGAATTGAAGTGAAACCTCTAATTTAAAAAAACTGCTAATATGAGCCTTTTGACATTAGAGGTATAAAGACTCTTTTGCCCTTAATAATTATAAAAAGGGTTAACTACTAGAATAGTCACTTATGTTCTCCACCAGTACAAAATTGGTCACCAATTTTGAAAAATGACCAGTAAGGTCACTTACGTTTTCGGGGCGTAAACTTTAGGTCACTCTATCGTTAAACATTGACGGCTTGTTGACCTGACAGCGAAAAAATAAGGGTAAACTACTACAATGACCACTAAAGTTTATCCCATGTACATTTCTACTCCCCAATTTTAAAAAATAAATATTATGGTCACTATTAAAAAGGTTTCTTTATAATTTTACCCTTGAGTTTTTAAAAATTTATTTTTCAACCCTAAAACTTTACAATCAATTAGTACAATAATATTATAAAAGGCTGAAAATGAAAAATAAGTACCCAAAGTATACCCTTTTTAAATTTTAGGTGTTCAAATTGCTCCTATTTAATAACTAAACTTTCAAATTGCTCCTATTTTTCCACTCTAAATTATTCTATTATTGTTTAATCAAAAGGGTGCATTGACAAAATTTTGAAGTATAAAGGCTCAATTAGTTATAAAAAATTCAAAAACTTAATTAATTTTTTTAAAGTTCAAGGATTTATAGTACACTTAAACCTAAAAAAACTGGAAGTCCTCGTACCCACTGCTGCCAGTTGCTAATTTACAGTGCCATTTACTGCATAATTTGCTGGTTTAAAAATAAATTTTAAAAAATTCAAGGGTAAAATTATAAAGAAACTTTTTTAATGGTGACCATAATGTTTATTTTTTAAAATTAGGGAGTAGAAATGTACATAAGATAAACTTTAATGGTCATTGCAGTAGTTTACCCTTATTTTTTTACTGCTAGGTCAGCAAGCCATCAATGTTTAACGACAACAAACGGCCGAGTGACCAAAAGTTTACGCCCCGAAAACGTAAGTGACCTTACTGGTCGTTTTTCAAAATCGGTGACCAAATCTGTACTGGGGAAAACATAAGTGACTATTCCAGTAGTTAACCCTTATAAAAACTATCCAAATAATCTAAATTTAACATTTCTATTTTAATTTTTACCCACACCTATTTACATTGTGACATTTGTAAATTAATAATTTTTTATTTTTATTCTCACACATTTATATTTGTATTTAAATTTAATAATTAATTAAATTATATTAAAAATAATTATATAAATAATAAATTAATGTATAGATCTTTCAAATATGCTTAGTAATGTTATATTAAAAAATTATTTTTCATAATCTAATTTAATATTAATAGATACAAAATATTGATAACTAATGAATTGTTCAAACAAGTATTGAATATAATCATGTCCTTATATGTCATTTTGCTTGTTTATATAATCAAACAACTATCAACTATCAGTTAATTTTACCGAACATCTTTATTCAATCAGCCTATATAATTCACTAGTCAAATCAGCTAATGTAATTCGCTATCAGCTATTCGCTAATAGCCAAACAAGGAAACTCTTTCACCCTTAAATTGACAACTCTCTGCCATAGGATTTCTATTCTATAAAGGGTGTTTATTCTATACACAAGTGCTTGTGGTTTTTTTTTACACAAGCGCCTTAGTTTTTGGAGTTAGAGACTTTGTTTAGGGTTTAAAAGTTTAAGTATAATAGTTTTGAATTTATAGGTTGTTAATAGAATTTTGGGGTTAGGGTTAAAATTTAGAGTTTAAAGGTTAAAATCTAAATCTCTATTCATATTATCTTAAAACTTAAATTCTAACCCTAAATTCACAATTTTAACCCTAAACCCAAAATTCTAAACCCCTTCACTAAAACCCCTAAACTCTAAACTCTAAACTCACCGCCTGTTTATCTGATAATAATCTTTCTATAAATAGTATCTTGCATGGGAATTTAATAGCTCACTTCTTTCATATATTATAAATAGTATCTTGCATGGGAATTTAATGGCTCACTTCTTTCATATATTTACGAAGTATTATTTCGTCCATCTTTTTTCCATGGCGTGCATGTATGAAGTCTCCACGTTTTTTAGACAAATATATGAGAGCGATTGAGATAAAAAAAGCACTTTTTTAATCCGAAAAACAGGAAAGTTGTTAGTCCCCCAATTTGCCCCACTTTCCCTACCTCTCTACGACTGGCCTGGCCCTCCGTCAAGCCTCGACGTTACCCCACCGACTGCTCAAAATAATCAACTTTCACATATTTTTAAATTCAGTTATTAAGTTACATAATACGAATATGATATAAATTAACGAATCGAACCGTATTCAGTTAATGGTTCTCGTCTCGACAATGACAGATGCATGCAGCTTTCTAAGGAAGCAATGTTATCCCTATTCTTTCGGAAACAAGCTTAAATTAGTAGGAAATTCTTCTTTATTTTTTGATTTAATATGTAAAGGTAAAAAAATTTAATTCTTTTAAAATAAAATTAAAACCCGATCTAATAGTGAGTCAATATAGATTCCATTTAATTATTGGTTTAAAAAACCTAGATCTCTAACAAAAGCTCAATTATTTAAGACATGGGATAGATGTACATGTTACTTTTTTAGGTATTTGTCCTAAATAATTGAAATCACTACAACAAAAACAGGTTTTTAGTAGCGTTTTTTAATCTTATAACGACGTTTTTAAGCGCCGTTAAAAACTTATTTTGTTAGTGAAGAAAATTGAGAAAATTTTATAGACGGTGATGATTAGCATATGACTCTCAGATATGAATAGATATTTCGTCTCTTTTCGGTGTTCCTTTCTAACCCTAACACTAAAATATAAGTTTATAGTTTAAGGTTAGAGTTAGGGTTTAAGTTTAAGGAATTTAGGATATATGTATTTTTAAGGTTTAGGGTTTATAATTTAATATTAGTACTTAAAATTTAATTTTTTTAGTATTGGGACGTAAAAAAGGACATGAAATTTTTATCCATAAGATACCCGCAACAAATATCCAGGCATACATTATCCGTGTGCTCTCTTATGATCTGAAGTAAAAAAATGTTACAACAACAAAATTAATATATTGTAAAAAAATAAAAAATAAAATCCAAGATTTGAATTAAAGATTTATATACGGATCATTGCATTATAAAATACTTAAACAAGAAGATGCGTTTTCAGCCTTCATGTGATCACCCTTTTGTACACAAGCATTAATGGCGTAAACTTACAACAGCACACAAACAATACGAGGACAAAGAAAATACACCCCAAAAAATAAGGAAAAAACATGCAAATTTAAGCCATAAAGCTTTCCAATTGCAATAAGCAAATGTAGAAAACATAATTAGTCTTATCCATATCTCTCTTTTCACGGATAAATTTTAAATTCTCCAATTTTGGATATAATTATATGCGAGTAATCATTCCATACAGATTGTCTAATATTGAAATCTAACTCTAAATTATAAATTTTAAATATGACTCGTGACATTCAAATAGATAGATTGTGTAAAATAATTTTAAATTATTTGTGTATAAAATTATTATTAAGAAAAACAAAAAAGGTATAAAAAACTATATAAATACATATATTAAATATATGCTAAAGATTTAAAGATGGAGTGAGATACAATTCTTAATAAGGGTCTATTATTTGTACTTTTTTGTTGTTGTTAAAGGCTTTATGTAAGGCAAAGATATATGAAATCCCACCGCAACCTATGTGGTTGCATTATATATATCTCATCATTTATTATTGTGTAAAAGCCTCCATTATTATTTCTTGTTCCTTGCAAGGTTGTTTATAAGGAATAGTATAACTAGGATTTCTCAAGCTTATTATTAATTCATATGGATTTCGATCTTCCATATTGACAAGAAGATATCAACATGTGGGCAAAGTTTAGAGCTTTTAAGATTAAAAGAGGTATGTTTCCTAATGTAATACAATTCTTTATCTTTTTATATTATTGTTTTTATTTTTTTAATCGTTGGATATATGATCTATAAAATTGGTGATTTATTTTTCAGGTGAGAATGAGTTGAGAGATGGTAGCAAAAGCTTGAATGTAAATGATGAATACCTTAGTACATTAAGAACCAAATCATACTTAGATTTTTCCTCAAAAGCCCAAACATTAGCCAATGAACCATCATGTTCATACAAGTTCATTCAACTCTTGGAACCCTGCCAAGACACCGTATCTTCGATCTTAGAATCCGAAATCCTTTCCGAAATACCTGAACTCAAAACCCTAATCTTCGATTACTTTGACATTAGTGCCGAAGCATCGAATATCTGCGGTCACCTCCTCGCGAAAATCAACCAAATCCAACGGAATTATCAGTTCATCCAACGAGCACTCGACTCGTTGGATGATTATTGTCATTCTCCCAAGAAATTCGGACAAATTCTTTCAGAGTTGAACTCATTCATAGCACTGAAAAACCCGTTTTCTAACCCTAACAAACATGATTTCCAGACGATTAACGAGAGATACTCCTCGATATTGCACGATCTTAAATCGAAGAAACGAAAGGTTTCGAGGAAGATAAAGATGATCAAGCTGATTCATAAAGCGTCTGGGATTTGTTTAACGACAGCTTGTGGATTGATTGTAATAATAGCTATAGTTATAGCAGTGCATACTCTTGCACCGTTGTTAATGGCACCTGCGGTTCTAAGCTTCGTCCCAGTAAAGATTTTAAAGAAGAAGAAGGAGATTTTCAAGAAATTTCCGTGTCTGAAATGTGGATTTCTCAGGAAAGTCGGGGACCAGCTTGATGTTGCAGCCAAGGGGACTTACATTTTGAATCGGGATTTCGACACGATGAGTCGGCTGGTCTCGAGGGTGAATGATGAAGTTGAACACAAGAAGGAAATCATACGAATTTGTTTGGAGAGACAAAGGGAAGATCATAGATTTTGTCTGCAAATTGTGAATGAGTTAAAGAAGTGCAATGCTGGATTCTGGAAACAGGTGCAGGAGCTTGAAGAACATGTGTATTTGTGCCTTGTAACGATCAATCGAGCAAGAGCATTGGTAATCAAGGAAATGACTGCATCCTTTCTGGTCTAAAAGTCATCGGCCGGTTAGTTCAGGACTCGGAAGTCGACACCGGCCGGTTAATTCTTTGGGTTTATATGTATTTATAGTGCATATATGTATATATTATTGGTGAATGAAAGGTTAATGACTAAAAAGCTTATACAAATACAAATATACTAGATTTAAAATGTGTTATATATACGTTATTGATAAGTTGTGGGTAAGGCTAAAAACGATTTTTCTGTGCAAATTAAATTCTTACTAACTGGATAACATTTTAGGTTGGAATCGAAATTTTTATTAGTTAACATTTTTTGTTGGAAGCTGCTTTAAATTATGCTTACCGTAAGCTGTCGGAACTTAGAACTACCTGTAAGTCGTGCTTTAGAAAATTATATGAATTTGAATTATTTCATTATTATTTTAAAATTCATTGTTCATACATTGTAAAATATTAAAAATAGTTATGTTTTCTAAATCAAACATGTTTTCTTCGTTGTTTAGCAATATGGACACATACATTAGTTGAAGTGTCATCGCTCCTTCAGTGGCACCGTGGATTTGCATTATGGTCACCCCGGAGATCCCTTTTGAGACGAAAGCGTAGTCTTTTTTATAAATGAAGAGGAGACAAGATTTATCTAAGTGTCTCGTTACAAAATTTCCTTAAGTTTAAATGGAGGAAAAATAGTACACTTGATGATCCTTACAAGCAATGAAGCATAACGACCAACAATTAACTAATATTTATCACAAGCGATAAGTCATCATGTAACAGAGCTAAATTTTCACACGAATAGTCAATAGATTAATGAACCTTAAATTATTTACCCTTTCAGTGCTCATTTCTATGTCCAATACCAAAAAATTAAATTTTAAGTCATAATCCTAAAATTTAAATTATAAACCCTAAATCATAACCCTTAAAAAATACACTTAATTCCCTAAACTATGATCCTAAATATTAACACTAAACCTAATTCTTTTTATTGTCGATGCATAAATAAAGACACCAAAAATGACAAAGATTTCGATTAGAAACTCCGAATGCCATCAGTCATTGTAACGTTGCGACAGCGGTTTATTAAATTCTTTCTACAAATCTAAATTCTCATCAGTTAATGGCACTTGACTGAACCCATCTGTAGGATCCGCACTACAAATAAGCCATTGATCTTTCAAACAGACAACAATTACAACAATAATCAAGAGTCTATAGCAATTGGAACCCTTCATTTCTGTAATTTCAGAAGAAAACTGTTGGAAAAACCAGATCTTTGGAATCATATTTATAGTCTGATTCTTCATGAGATTTTCCACTTAAAATAATATATAATTTGCTGTAAGCCATTAAAAAAGAATTGCAGGACCTTTACCCTGTTCTTTTTCTCCCTTAAAGTTGATGATATTCGCATTATGTCTGCTTCTCCAATGAAAGATATGTTGTCCAATGAACTCATATTTTTATACATTCAAATTTGCTTATATTTTGAAAAATTATATTTATTGCGAGTTTTTTTAGAAATCTATGTATCATGTTCTTGTTAATATATCCTTGTATATGTATATAATCACGTAATGAAAAACTATTTCATTAATAACTTAGGAAGAACAAGACTGCACCCTAAACCATTTGCAGACAACAAATAGTACCCATAAACCTTCATAAAATTTATTCACGAATGACTAAACAGTAAACGCAAGTGTAATTTCCAGTCAAGGAAGCAGACCATTCACCGGAACAACCACGCCGGCCTTCACAGACAGCGGCGAATGAACTGACTTGGAAGTTTCATGGTCGCAGTATCCTTCAAGTATGTCACCTTCCTCCGTCGTATAGCCTAGGGTTTCAAGCATATCCGGCCAACATTGATGGCTAATAGTATGAATAGCGTGGCAACATGCATCGCTGAGGTAAGTTTCACCGTTGAGGAAGAACGAGATGACTTCTCCGGTACATGATTGAATCTGGGTCAATGTTTCCCAGCAAGTCGGTGAATCGGCGTCCAGCTTCAGGCGAGCTTCGAGGGTTAGCTTCGGGGTTGCCAATGGCCGTGCATGGGATGACGACGCCATTGATAGGGCTAGAATAAGAACGGCGAGGGCAGAGAAAAGCTGGAAAGTGTTGGCCATTGTTGGAAGAGTTTGGTGATGATGTTGTAGAACAGAGATCGATGAGGATTGGGAGGAGGATATGGTCGGTTTTTATAGATTGAACCTCATGGACTGTTACATGCAAGAGATAATGAAAAGTTGATATGCTTAATTATTTGTATTAGTATTATCATTATTGTAGAAGTTGATGGGATTTTGCGTTTGTAGAGGGGTGGCTGATGATTGTTGGGGGTTTAAAATCTCCATTAAAACCATTCTTATAGCCACCTTTGCTTACTAAGTATTTTAATTAGGCATAGTAGATGAAGAGTTAAGTTCCGAATAGAAATTTTCTATCATTTATGCTCCTATTTATGCCTCATGTTATAAATTAATTTTAGAGTAACGTTTATGATTAGGGTTTAAGGGATTGAAAGTAGAATGTATTTTTAAAGTTTAGAGTTTAAGATTTAAAATTTATGGAATTTTTGTTCTTTAAGTTGGATTATAGAGTTGTCGACTCAAACATTGTTGGTGTGAGGCAATAATGCTTAGATTTTGGAAAATTTTATGGTTAATGCATAACGTTTTGATTCTTAAAAAAAAACTGATTGGGTTGTTCGATTTTTAAAATATATATTTTTTAAAATAGATATTATTTTAAATTATTTTCAATAATATATATGAAATATTTATTTTTTTATAATTAAGAAGTTAATTATAAATTTAGTACAATTAAAGTTAGTTCCATTCCATTTAATTAGATTTGAATGAAAAACCAAACAAAACTAAATACACTCTAGTAATATTTGAATCGAACAAAACTCAGTTCTCACCATGTAAGTCATGTGTGGGTAGAGAATTGTGTAAAACTCGATTCAATTTTAAAAATATTTTTTTAACTTTGAGTTTGATTCAACTCAAATTAGTGGTCTGTTTTTTTATTTTGAGTTAAATTCGAATTTTGTCAATTCAAAAAATTAATTTTCTTTTATTTTATAATTTGGTTTATTATTTGTTTGTCTTTTCAAGTTTTCATTTATTTTGATCAAATTTTAATTATATGCTCATAATTTAAAAAATCGATGTAACTTCAAATTTTAAGTTAAATTCAGATTTCGTTACAAGTATGGACTGCATTTACAAATATAATAAACGACAACAAAATAAAATATATCATATTTTAAGTCATATTGAATTAAAACAAAATAGTACTCACGAATATGTAATTATTTTATGGACAAGGAAACTTTGTTTAAACAAAATAATTTAGTTTTAGGGTTTAAGGACTCTGTTTAGGGTTTAGTAGTACTTTGTTTCTGCAAGTGCTTCATTTTTAAGGATTAAAGTTTCAGTTTAAGATTTAGAGTTTATGGGTTTTAATGTATGAGTTTTGAATTTAGGATTTATTGGTTAAAACTCATATTTCTAACCATATTAACTAAACCTTAAATTTTAACCTTAAACATTAAATTCTAACCATGAACCCTAAAATTCAAAATTCATACACTAAAACCCCTAAACTCTAAATCCTAAACTGAAACTATAATCCCTAAAATTTAAGCGCTTGTAGAAATAAAAAGTTTTCACCACTTGTGTATGAGATAATAATCTAATAAATATATCTACAAAATTTATTCAACCAATGATTATAGAGAAATAATATATTTATATCAATAGTAACATGTTCTATCCCTAAATAATAACTAATAAAAACGATTTCCTTTAAAAAAAATTGACTAACAACTCAAACAATTTTTTTGGGTTCTACTTCTGGTTTTCTAGTACTTTACCTTGACTAATTCGAATTGACTCGTATCGCACACCTGACTTTAATTAGTGAATCTTTCAGTAGAGATTTTTTGCATACATGAAGCCTCGAACACAAAACATACTTAAACAATACCAGTTGCTTACAACTCAAACAAACTTTTAAATAGTAATATATATACAGGGTAAAATACCTAAATCATCACTCAACTTTTCTCTATGACCTATTTTGGCCATTGAACTTTCAAAACGATCAATTTACTTATTGAACTTTACTTTCTGACCTATTTTGATAACTCCGAATTATTTTATTAATATTTTAGTATGATGTGGCATATATTATTATTAAATGTAAAAACTAATTTAAAATAAAAATAAATTACTTTTATTAAATATTTAATTATAAACATAATTTAAAATAAAAAAGCTATATTTCCTTCAACATCAGAAAAAAGATGTTCTTCGTTCTCTACACTCATATTTTTCGGCCACCGTTGTTCACCGTCGCGTCGAAGGCGGCCATTGAAGCTCAAATTTCTCCAAAAGATTCGTCTCGACATGCTGAGTCTGAATTCGGCGGCTATTTCACCAAATGATGCTCCAAAGCTCACGGATATCGACTGAAACATTTATGTTTTCTTGTCTTCCATCTCTTTGCACCACTATTAGATTGAACCGAAACAAAAATATGTTGTTCCTAGTTTTATTTTGTTATTGCCCACCGTTTGGATTGAAGGACGGAGACACCAGTTGTCGCGAACAAACTCTACCAACAAATGAGTTATGCGATAATCAAAAAATCACTCATTGAATGTAAAAGTTATCTCTTTTTTGTGTTGGTTTCTTTATTTATGAGGTTTAATGCCTGATGGCGTTTTGATTTGAATTTTGATTCTGGCAGTGAAGGAGAGGTTTTAATGGTGGGTTTAGGTAATGGTTTTGGAGAATGGAATGAGAGGTAATGGTATGAAACCGATATTTTAATTTTGATATAACTAAAGAACATAAGGACTAAATTGAAAATGTGAAAACGAATTTTTAAGTCCTCAAACCTCTCTATATGTTTTAAACAATATGCCTAAGTTAAAAACTGAATTTATCAAATGTTTTCTAAGTGTTCTTAAAGCCAAAACAGTAATTTTCGAGTCACCGTTTCGAAACGGCCTTAGGTGTTTCGAAACAGTTTTGAAACTGTGAGTTCATGTTTCGGAACGGGTATCGAAACGATTTCAACACTGCCAACCCGTGTTTCGAAACAAGTTTCAAAACGGCTTAAGAACATTGAGACACCGTATTGAAACGATATCAAATGTTTCGAAACGGCTTTAAAACTGATTTGAAAAATATGACCGTTGAATGTTTTTAACTGATTTTAAACAAGTCGTTAAGGCGTATCGAAACGATCTCAAGTCGTTTCGATACGATCCTTGATAGTGGAAAAATGTTTCGAAACGGGTTTCGAAACGGCTCTTAGCGTATCGAAACATTTCTAACCGTTTCGATACGGGCTCTTTAATGCACCCCAACGGCTCTTTCTATTTTGGTCTGTTTCGAAACAGGGTCGGGCGTTTCGAAACGGTTGGTTGCAGACTGCATTTATGGAGGGAAGATAACACCCCCAACGGCTCTATTGATGAATGCATCAACCACAACGGCTAGAATTCAATGAGAATGTATAAAAGGGACCTCTAAAAGCTTCAGCAACAACTATTGATCCAAAAGCAAACATCCAAGCATTTGTGCCTAAATCTCATTATTGTCTTGTAACCCCAATTGTATTTTTTATTCTTATCATTTCAATTGGGTTGAGTGCTTGTAATTGGACTATATTGTGTATTGAGAGATACTTGTTTTAGCCAACAACTTCTTTGTTTCAATTGTGTGAGGATTGGGTCAAATTTTGGGTAGAAAATTTGACCGAAAATTGTAAGGGTTACCTCCTTAGCCTAGAAAAGGGGAAGAGCAATTAGTGGAATTGTTGCAAATCCTTAGTGAAGCTAAGGTAGTGGATGTAGAGTTCAATTGGAACTTGAACCACTCTAAAATTCTTTGTCTACCATTTTTATTTGCAAATTCCACCGCCAAGAACTTTATAAATCCAATTCACCCCCTCTTGGTTTATTTCGATCATTCGATCCACTCAACAATTGGTATCTGAGCCTACCTCTTTGAGGATTAACAACCACAAGAGGAGTTCCTAGGAAGAGTGTGATCATCCAAAAATCAAGAGATGACATCTACCTCCGGTTCGAGCATGTATGAGTTTCAATCCACTACAAAACCACCGTTTTTCAATGGTGACAACTATCCGTTTTGGAAGAATCGGATGCGCCTCTTCATCAAGTCCAACGATTACTTGGTTTGGGATGTCATTGAAGATGGCCCCTACATTCCATTGAAGCAAGATAGTGAAGGGAAGATGGTTTTGAAGAAAAAGATGGAGATGAGTGAAGAAGAGAGGAAGAAGTTCCAAATAAATGACAAAGCTCTTCATATGCTCTTTTGTTCTTTCGGTCCGGACATCTATTCCAAAGTCTCATCCATTGAGAGTGCCAAAGAAGTGTGGGATACTCTTGAGACCACCTATGAGGGAACCAATGATGTCAAGGAAACCAATATTGGAATTCTCAATCTTAGTTATGAGAATTTCAAGATGGAGCCCGATGAGACGGTGTCCAAGATGTTTGATCGCTTCTCCACCATAGTTAATGGGCTTAAAGGATTTGGAAAGACTATACCGGAAGACAAGCTTGTCCGGAAGCTACTCTACTCACTTTCCGAATCTTGGGATGGGAAGAGAACCGCCATCATAGAAGCCAAAAACTTGAAGACTTTAAAACTTGATGAGCTAGTGGGTTCTCTCCTTACTCATGAGATTATGAAGCAATGAAGGGAAGAAGAGAAGAAGAAGGAAGAGAAAAGAGTAGAGAAGTTAGAGGTGGAAAAGAAGAAGAAGATGGGAATAGCTCTCAAAGCTTCATTACTTGAGGAGAGCTCTTCTAGTGAGGAGGATGAGCTACAAGAATTGGCTATGATAGCCAAACGATTCTCACGCTTCATGAGGTCCAACCGGGGAAGAAAAATTCAAAGAAATATGGACTTAAAAGGTAAAAACAAAGAAGAAGCAAGGGGTCAAATCATTTGCTTCGAGTGCAATAAACCCGGCCACATACGTTCGGAGTGCCCTCAACTCAAAAAGAAGGGCTTTGAGAAGAAGAAGAAGATCAAAGCCAAGCTTGCTACTTGGAGTGATGAGGAGTCATCCGAGGATGACGAACAAGAAGTGGCTAACCTTTGCCTCATGGCACTTGAGGAAGATTCCTCCATGGTAACCTCTAACTCATCATCTTTAGATTTTACATATGATGAGTTACAAGAGGTCTATGATGAATTAGTTGAGAAATACAAGGAGTCGGTCATTAGGAATAAGAAAATTATTTCGGAATTAAATGATAAAAATGACTCACTTTCTCAAGCTAATTTAAAATTTGAGAAAAAGATTTTAGGATTGAAAGATGAACTAAAATTCTTCCAAGATGAAAATGTTGAGCTTAATAATCTTCTTTCTCAATGTAATAGTGAACACCAAAAGGTGTTAAATGAGCTTAACAAGCTCAAAGAGTCTTTTAAAAATGTTGGTAGTGTGAAGCATGAAATAGGTGAATCTTCAAAAACAAACCAACCTAGGAAAAAGACTAATACCTACAAACAAAGTAGCTTTCCTAGACATAGTAGAACTAAAAGGATTAGAAGTGTATGAGTTCCTAAGGAACTTGTAAAATCTAATAACATTGTTGCTATGTCATCTTGGATTCCTAAGGGAACCAAGTTATTGGGAGCTAACACTCGTGGACCCAAAATGATTTGGGTACCAAAAACAAAAATTTAATATCTTTGTTTGTAGGGGGAGCATTGCTACAAGGCCAAAGCACAAAGTCAAAACTCATGGTACCTTGATAGTGGATGCTCGAGGCATATGACCGGAGACAAGAGTAGATTCATGGATCTAAAGCCAAAAAGTGGAGGAGTGGTGACATTTGGTGACAACTCCAAAGGCCACATTAAAGGTATTGGCTCCATAGGTAATCACTCTACTATTCTTATTGAAAATGTCTTGTATGTCGATGGTCTTAAACATAACTTGTTGAGCATAAGTCAATTGTGTGATAAAGGATTTAATGTTTTATTTGATAAAAATGGGTGCAAAATTGTTGACATTAAATCTAATGATATTATGCTCATAGGTCATCGCATAGGTAACATTTACATGGTGCATCTAGATGACATACATACATCTCATACATGTTTAGTAGCTCAAAATGAAAATGATGCATGGTTGTGGCATAGGAAACTAAAACATGCTAGCATTAGTGTTTTAGAAAAATTAGTTTCCCTTGATCTAGTTAGAGGTTTACCCAAGATTAAGTTCTCAAACGATAAAATTTGTGATGCATGCTCTAAGGGTAAACAACATAAGTCATCCTTTAAATCCATTAATGATGTTTCTACAAGTAGGTATTTACAACTTATCCATATGGATTTATTTGGGCCAATTAGGACTATGAGGTTGGGTGGTAAATCTTATGCATTTGTTCTTGTTGATGATTTTTCTAGATTTACTTGGGTTCTATTTTTAAGTACTAAAGATGAGGCTTTAGAAAAATTCATCACATTTTCAAAACTAACCCAAAATGATCTTGAACTTAGAAATTCTCATATTAGAAGTGATCATGGAACCGAGTTTCAAAATTTAGGGTTTGAAGAGTTTTTGAATGAAAATGGTATTAGCCACAATTTTTCGGCTCCTCGAACTCCTCAACAAAATGGGGTAGTTGAGAGGAAAAATAGAACTTTACAAGAAATGGCTAGAACCATGCTTTGTGAAAACAATTTACCTAAATATTTTTTGGCGAAAGCCACAAACACCGATTGCTACATTGTAAACCGAGTAATGATTAGGCCAATTTTAAAGAAAACACCTTATGAGATTTTAAAATCTAAAAAGCCTAACATTAGTTATTTTCATCATTTTGGTTGCAAGTGTTTTGTGTTGAATAATGGAAAAGACAACTTAGGTAAATTTGATGCAAAAAGTGATGAAGCTATTTTCATAGGATATTCTTTAACCTCTAAAGCCTATCGTGTATTTAACAAGAGAACTTTAGTAGTAGAAGAATCTATACATGTTGTATTCGATGATAACCTCCTTCCAAGGAAGGATTCTTGTGATGACGATGATGTAGGAATCATAAATGCCTTTGATGGAGGACAAACTTCAAAGGAGGATGAGATTCCAACAAAAGAAGAGGATACACAAGATCCACCTCTTGAAGCCTTGAAGGACTTGGCTCTTGAGGAAAAGGAAGTGAGCTACCCAAGGGAGTTCAACTATGTCAAAGATGGTGAAATCTTGGGTGATCCATCCAAGGGGGTAACCACTCGATCTTCTCTTAGACTAATGAATCATGTTGCATTTATCTCATGCATAGAGCCTAAGAATATAAAAGAAGCATTGAAAGATGATTTTTGGATTATGGCTATGCAAGAAGAGTTAAATCAATTTGAGAGAAGTAACATTTGGACATTAGTTGATAGGCCTAGTAATCTATCTACCATAGGAACTAAATGGGTCTTTAGGAACAAACTAGATGAGAGTGGTAACATTGTGAGAAATAAAGCTAGACTAGTAGCACAAGGTTACACTCAAGAAGAGGGAATAGATTTTGATGAAACCTATGCACCTGTAGCTAGAATGGAAGCCATTAGGATGTTGCTTGCATATGCATGTTATCATGATTTCAAGCTTTTTCAAATGGATGTTAAAAGCGCGTTTTTAAATGGCTTTATAAATGAGAAAGTGTATGTGGAACAACCACCGGGTTTTGAAGACACAAAATTTCCAAATCATGTTTTCAAACTCACTAAAGCTCTTTATGGTTTAAAACAAGCTCCTAGAGCTTGGTATGAAAGACTTTCAAACTTTTTAATTGAAAAAGGCAAGGTGGACACTACACTTTTTATAAAAAGGTATAAAAATGACATCTTAGTAGTACAAATTTATGTTGATGATATTATTTTTGGTTCTACTAACGAATGTCATTGTAAAGAGTTTGCTAAGCTAATGCAAGGTGAATTCGAGATGAGCATGATGGGGGAGCTCTCATTCTTTTTGGGACTCCAAATCAAGCAAAAGAAGGATGGCACCTTCATCAATCAAGCAAAGTACATAAAGGATATGCTCAAGAAGTTTGGCTTGGAGAATGCAAAGCCTCAAGCCACACCTATGAGCTCATCTACAAAGCTTGACAAAGATGAAGGAGGTAAGTGTGTTGACTCTAAGCTTTACCGTTCTATGATTGGATCATTGCTTTACCTTACCGCAAGTAGACCGAATATCTTGTTTAGTGTTTGCTTGTGTGCTAGGTTTCAAGCTAGTCCTAGAGAGTCTCACCTTATAGCCGTTAAGAGAATCTTTAGGTACCTTAGAGATACTCCTTGTTTATGTCTTTGGTACCCTAGAGACTCCACCTTCAACCTTCATGCTTATTCGGATGCGGATTATGGGGGATGCAAAATCGATAGGAAGAGTACTTCGGGAACTTGTCAATTCCTAGGTAGTATGCTCATATCTTGGTTCTCTAAGAAACAAAATAGTGTAGCCTTATCTACCACCGAAGCCGAGTACATATCCTTAGAGAGTTGTTGTGCTCAAGTCCTTTGGATGAAGCAACAACTCTTAGATTATGGTATTAAAGTTGAAACCATACCCCTTAAGTGTGATAACACTAGTGCCATATGTTTGACAAAAAATCCCATCCAACACTCTAGAACCAAACATATAAAAATAAGGCATCATTTCATTAGAGATCATGTCCTTAAAGAAGATGTTGTTATAGAGTATGTTGACACCTTAAATCAATTAGCGGACATATTTACAAAACCTTTAGACAAAGAGCGTTTTTGGTCCCTTAGGATAGAGTTAGGTTTAACTAGCCTATCTTGACCTTTTATGACCTATTTTGTGCTTAAAATTGCTTGATCTTGTGAAATGCCATGTTTATGTGTTTTTACTCCTAATTTCATCCATGCCTATAGCTAGGGGAGTATGTTTATGTTTGCATATGTTTTTCATGCTCATTCATGTCATTCATGCAAGATAGGCCTTAGAAAATTTCATTTTTCTGCACTTTTAGAGCCTCATCTGCACTTCCAGGCCCAGGTGTATCGAAACGGGTCCATCTGTTTTGATACGGATGCTTTAAATTTCTATCTAAGAGAAGGGTGTTTCGAAACGACTTCCAAGGGTTTCAAAACGTTTTTGCTATTGCCAAGGGGTGTATCGAAACGAGTTTCGATACGAGTCAACGAGGATTCGATACGGTCAAACCCGTATCGAAACGGCCAGCTGGAGTTAAAAAATCGGTCAAACCTCGGTGCCTGTGTTTCGAAACGGTCGATACAGTTCTGAAACGGGTTAGCGGACTGTTTTTAAATGGGCTTTTAATGTTAAAGTTTAACTTTAATTAGAACTCCCCCAAACCCTAAAAACCCTAGAATCGATTTTCCCTATAAAAACCTCTAAACCTCATTATTTTTCACCAAATCTTGAGAGCTTTTTATTCTTAAACACAAGTCTAAGAAAGCATCAACAACTTTGTGCAAGGATTTTCATCTATTCATCCAAAATCCCAATTTAAGGTATATTTTCATCTTTTTCTTTTTCCTTAAATTTATATTCGAATCTTAGGTTAGAAAATTTTAATTTTGTATAGTTTATGTGTTTTGATACTTGGGTTTTTCAAAACTTCCAAATTTTTTTTCAAAATCTTCAATTTTTTTGATTCGAATATATAAGTTTTCTCTCGTATTTTCTTTACTGTTTTTTAATTGTTTTTCTCATAATTTTTTTTGTTTTGTTTCTTTGTTTTTAAAATTTTTTGTTAAACCTAAGTGGGATTTACCATTGGATTGAATTAAGATCTTCATGCATACACTTCAAATTTGTTTTCAATTGCTTGCTTTATGTTTTTAGGATGTCTATGGAGAACGTTAACAAAAAGCGTAAGATGGGTCAAACAAGTGATTCGAGTATTCGTCCTAATATCTCCCAGCTGTTTCTCAAAAGTCTTCGGACTCCAGAGATGAGGGAGCGTTTCAATTATGTCAAGGAGTTTGATGTTCGTCGTGAGCGTGTTGTTGACCTCTCGTTTCTTGACTCCGAGCGCTTTCTCTTTCGTTACCTCCCCCGTTTAAGAGAATGGGGATTCCTTGGTTTCTTGAGCATCCCGGATATTTGCTACAAGAACATGGTTCTTCTCTTTTACTCAAATGCCCAATTTATTAATAGTGAAGACAACTCTGAAGTTGTTGGCCTTAAGTCTTCTATCTTGGGAAAGAGGACTGCCATTGACATCCCTTATTTAGAGACTACTTTTGGTCTTAAGAACGAAGGAATCGAGAATGAGAGTTACTTTGGTTCTCACACCGGTTCGGTGCTTACCTTGGATGCTCACGATAGGTTTCTCCACTTGATAGTCTCGTGGTTTCTTCGCCCCTCCGGAGGTAAATTTTCTCACGTTCGTCAAGTAGACTATTTTTGGCTTGAATGTTTTCGTCGTGGTGAGCGTCCTAATCTTGTTAAGATCATGTTTGCTAAGATAGTAAATAATATTAAGCTCTGTGACATCGATGCACTCAAATCTTTCACTTATGAGATTGTTTTAAGTTACATCTTTGGAAAGCTTAATCTTGATTGCACCTATGACTCTTCGGAACCCCGCAAGTCAAAAATTTGTGAGTCTTCTCTCCGCAGGTCCGATTTTCAATACATCAATGGGCAATGGGAACGTGTTGATAGGGAAGCACCTCCACCTCAAGTTGAACCTCAACCACAAGCTCCAGTCGTAAACAATGAAGCTCTCACGGCTTTCCTTACCGAGCGGTTCAACACTTTGGACACTAACATGTCTAGAGGGTTTGGTGCTATCAATACCCGCTTGCAATCCGTGGAGGATCGTCTCCTTGTAAATGAGAATCGCCTCACATCCCTTGAGAATCAACATGCAGCTATGGACATGTCCTTCTCCACCTTTTATGGCCAATGGATGAATTTTCGTCGCGCTCAAACTAAGGATGATGATGATTCCGTGGATGATGACGGTGACGACGACAAGGCTTAGGATTCTCATGTCATCTCATATTAGCTATGCATATTGGGATTAAGTTTACATCTTTATTTCCATTATGTTTTATGAACCTATGCTTTGATTTTATTTGGGATTATGCTTTGAACTTATTGTTTAAGATTTATGTTTTGGATATTTGAATTTTATGAATTTCATATTATGTTGCTTATTGCTTAGTGATTATTGATTTTAACCCTATCTCTTCTCTTTGAGCCTTGTTTATTATTTTTGATCTAACAAAAAGGGGAGAAGTTATCTAAGAGCCAAAATTCGTTTTAAATGTTTTAAGTGTTTTTAAGTTTTAAACCTTGAATTTAAATCCTTAAATCTTTTTAACTTTAAAAACCCATCTTAAATTGAGGGGGAGTTAGAATGTATTCAAAATTTTCAAAACTCTTAAAAATTCTAACTTTGGTTTTGTTATATCAAAAAGGGGAGATTGTGAAACCGATATTTTAATTTTGATATAACTAAAGAACCTAAGGACTAAATTGAAAATGTGAAAACGAATTTTTAAGTCTTCAAACCTCTCTATATGTTTTTAAACAATATGCCTAAGTTAAAAATTGAATTTATCAAATGTTTTCTAAGTGTTCTCAAAGCCAAAACAGTGATTTTTGAGTCACCGTTATGAAACGGCCTTAGGTGTTTCGAAACAGTTTTGAAACTATGAGTTCATGTTTCGGAACGGGTATCGAAGCGATTTTAACACTACCAACCCGTGTTTCGAAACAAGTTTCGAAACGGCTTAAGAACATTGAGACACCGTATCGAAACGATATCAAATGTTTCGAAACGGCTTTAAAACTGATTTGAAAAATATGACCGTTGAATGTTTTTAACTGATTTTAAACAAGTCGTTAAGGCGTATCGAAACGATCTCAAGCCGTTTCGATACGATCCTTGACAGTGGCAAAATGTTTCGAAACGGATTTCGAAACGGCTCTTAGCGTATCGAAACATTTCTAACCGTTTCGATACGGGCTCTTTAATGCACCCCAACGACTCTTTCTATTTTGGTCTGTTTCGAAACAGGGTCGGGCGTTTCGAAACGGTTGGTTGCAGACTGCATTTATGGAGGGAAGATAACACCCCCAGCGGCTCTATTGATGAATGCATCAACCACAACGGCTAGAATTCAATGAGAAGGTATAAAAGGGACCTCTAAAAGCTTCAACAACAACTATTGGTCCAAAAGCAAACATCCAAACATCAAACCCAAGCATTTGTGCCTAAATCTCATTATTGTCTTGTAACCCCAATTATATTTTTCATTCTTATCATTTCAATTGGGTTGAGTGCTTGTAATTGGGCTATATTGTGTATTGAGAGATACTTGTTTTAGCCAACAACTTATTTGTTTCAATTGTGTGAGGATTGGGTCAAATTTTGGGTAGAAAATTTGACCGAAAATTGTAAGGGTTACCTCCTTAGCCTAGAAAAGTGAAAGAGCAATTAGTGAAATTGTTGCAAATCCTTAGTGAAGCTAAGGTAGTGGATGTAGAGTTCAATTGGAACTTGAACCACTCTAAAATTCCTTGTCTACCATTTTTATTTGCAAATTCCACCACCAAGAACTTTATAAATCCAATTCACCCCCTCTTGGTTTATTTCGATACATTCGATCCACTCAACAAATGGTGTTGTTGTTTATGGATTACAATAGGGGGTGATGAGCAGAGGTTCAGGTAATGATGGTTATTGGCTTGAGTGATGAAGAGGGGAATCGAGAGATATGATTAAATGGGTAAATTGATTTTTTTTAAATGTGAGTTGGGAAATAAATGAATCGACGGTGGTCTTAATTAAGGTTGGGGAATGAATGAATCGACGAAGAAGGTTGGCAATAAGTGAACAGTGGTAAGCTTAATGAGTGAATTGTGGAACGCTATTGACCTTTTGGTTTCTCTATGAGGGTGAATGGTGATGATGCCGATGAGGGTAATGACGCCGATGAGGGTGAAAAGAGATTTGAGGTGTTATGTGTTTGGATTTTATTTTTGCAATTATTATATTTAATAATAAAAAATACAATTTATTTTTATATTATATTATTTTTTATATTTAATAATAATAAAAATATACCATATCATACTAAAATATTAATAAAATACTTTAGAGTGATCAAAATAGATAGTAAAGTTAAATGAATAAATTGATCGTTTTAAAAGTTTAATGACCAAAATAGGTCAAAGAGCAAAATTGAGTGATGATTTAAGTATTTTACCATAAATATATATATATATATATATATATACATAACAGGCTTAGACATGTTTGAGCCCTGTTAGTTCTGGTTAACATTAACCCCATGACTTTGGACTCTAATATTTAAGCCCAATAAAAAAGGAGAGCCCCATTTTGGCATATTATGAAAATTAATATATTTAAGCATTTGTTTATAAAAGGAAGCAGCTAGGGTTTTAGTCATCTAGGGTGTTCAGCACCAGCCAGCCACAATTTTCGCCGCACGGCAGCAGTCTCAGGTCGCCTCTCTTTCTTCTGTCTAATCCCTCCATCTTCATCTCTTTCGGCTACATTTGCACAAAAAATGGTGTAAAATGAAAGAAAATATGAACTGTTTTCTCAGTTTTTTTTGTAACTATAAGATTCAGCGTCCTCTGAAAATCGTTTTGTTTTGTCTCTCGTTATGGCGCTTTTATTTGGAGCTACGGGATTTTTTATTCATTTATTTTTTATGGTGATGAAGGTAGGGAAGAATGTCTCACAGGAAATTTGAACACCCAAGACATGGTTCACTTGGATTTCTCCCAAGGAAGCGAGCTTCTCGTCACAGAGGGAAAGGTAAATTATCTTTTATTTTTGTTAATTGTTCATAATTTAGCTGTAGAAAACTATAGTTTTTGTTATCTGTATATGCAGTATGAAATGATTATATATATATATATATATATGTGTGTGTGTGTGTGTGTGTGTGATGGTATTACTTTGGGTTGGTACAGTGAAGGCATTTCCAAAGGATGATCCAAGCAAACCTTGCAAGCTCACTGCCTTTTTGGGTTACAAGGCTGGCATGACACACATTGTTCGAGAGGTCGAAAAGCCCGGATCGAGTAAGTTCATTTTGATTAAATTGTAACTTATTTCAAGTGTTTAATATCTAGTTAGTTAGCTAGATAATCCTTTTTTAGCTTTATGAACTCTTGCTTCAAGATGTGTTGAGCATTTTTTGAAATGTTGATGCATTGCTTAAGTTGATATTTAAGGAAAATTCCTAGTGCACGGCATGTAAAAGTTTAACATGGAACTTGTGTTTATCGGTACTGGTTATTTGAGGGTTCAAAAATATCAATTTATTATGATTTAGTTCCTGTAAATCATTTGAATTTTCAAGCTAATTTGTGTTCTTTGTTTTTGTGTAGAGCTTCACAAGAAAGAGACTTGTGAAGCTGTTACGATCGTTGAAACCCCTCCAATGGTGATTGTTGGGGTTGTTGGATACGTCAAGACACCACGTGGTCTCCGCAGCTTGAACACTGTATGGGCTCAGCATTTGAGTGAGGAGGTCAAGCGTAGGTTCTACAAGCATTGGTGCAAGTCCAAGAAGAAGGCTTTCACCAAGTACTCGAAGCGGTACGAGAGTGAAGAAGGGAAGAAGAGTATCGAGGCTCAGTTGGAAAAGATTAAGAAATATGCAACTGTTGTTAGGGTTTTGGCCCACACTCAGGTTATAACAATATTTGATTTGATCAGTGTTAATGGTTTTTTTACTGTTCATAAGCGTTAATTTTGAATGCTTAGTTTTGAGATTTACAGTTTCTGGATAATTTGCATTGTTACAGATTAGAAAAATGAAGGGATTGAAGCAGAAGAAAGCACACCTAATGGAGATCCAAGTCAATGGCGGAACAATTGCTGACAAGGTTGATTTTGCTTACAAGTTCTTCGAGAAGCAAGTCCCCATCGACGCTGTTTTCCAGAAGGATGAAATGATTGATATCATTGGTGTCACTAAGGGTAAAGGTTATGAAGGTGTCGTCACTCGTTGGGGTGTCACACGTCTACCCCGTAAGACCCACAGAGGTCTGCGTAAGGTTGCTTGTATTGGTGCCTGGCATCCTGCTAGAGTCTCGTTTACAGTTGCCAGGGCAGGTCAGAATGGATACCATCATCGTACTGAGATGAACAAGAAGGTTTACCGGGTCGGCAAGGTTGGTGATGAAACCCACTCTGCCATTACAGACTATGACAGGTTTGTGGAATACGTAACTTTTAACTTCCATAAATTGGGAACCTTTTGAAGACTTTCAAAGGATTTTATTTATTTTGATTGATATGATTGTTGAATGTGTACTGACATCAGGACCGAGAAAGAGATCACCCCCATTGGTGGCTTCCCTCACTATGGTGTTGTAAAGAGTGATTATCTGATGATCAAAGGGGGCTGTGTTGGACCTAAGAAGAGGGTTGTTACACTTCGCCACTCTCTGATTAACCAGACCTCTCGTGTGGCACTGGAGGAAATCAAACTCAAGTTCATAGACACTTCCTCCAAGTTTGGGCACGGGCGTTTCCAGACAACACAAGAAAAACAGAAATTCTATGGTCGGCTCAAGGCGTAATTTCACCAAGTGGTCTGGAGATTTTGGCTATCATATGTTTTAGGTTTTGTTATTCCCTGAGTTTAATTTATTGTGGTTCTCTATCCTGTTTTGAAATTGTATCCGTTGGATTAATTTTGCTTTATCAATTTTGAGTTGAATGTCTGAACTCCTGAGGATTTGGACCAGGTTTTCCCAAACCAAATTATACCCAATGTTATACTTTAGTTTTTGTCCTTTTTCTTGGGGTGGCAATCGGGTGGGGAATAATCGGTATCTGAATCGACAGGTATGGAGAATAACCAAAATTTTCACCCACTGAGATGGGGACGGGGAAATTTTATTACCGAAGCTCAAATGGAGATGGAGACGAGAATTACTATATTTGAACTATGAGGATAATCGAATCGTACCCTTATAAATTATCATAGGGATCCTTGAAAAATATTCACACAAATCCTAATATATTTACAAATTTAGATGGCTATAAGGGTGATTTGCCCATTTTTCAACAAAAATTTAATATCCCATAACTTGAGTATGGACAACTGAAGTAAGTTTAGAATTTCTGTAAATTTTGAGTAATGTATATAACCATACGAAAGTCTAGATTCGTTTAAAACAAACCGTTCTTGATTTTGAGTTATATATTAAGAGTTATTAATTTTTGAGTGAGCAAAGGACAGAAAAAAATATTGTAGATTGTTTCAAAAAAATGACGGTGACTTTAGAAATTTACCATAAAAATTGTACAAGTAAAATTTGCATAGGTAATTTATATGGTTGGAAAGATTATCGAATCTAGCTTTTTTTAGAACAAACAGATCATGATTTGAAATTGTAGATTATTAGTTACATATTTATTTTAATGTAGTGCAGGGTGTCATGTTTCAATAGTTAATATTTTAGTCATGTTTTATAGTTTTGAAATAATTTGATTGTTATAAGTAAAATTAAAATTATCATTTATGTTTGTAATTTTAGAGATTTAATATTGATTATTAGTTTTAATGTATTAAGTTTTGCTTATTTTTTTGGGCACGAGGATTAACCGAAAACTGTGAGGATCCATAAGGGATGGGTATGGGGATAAAAAAAAATACTCGAAACGTTTAATGTGGATTCTCCAAAATCGTAACCGCGAGTGTTGGAGACGGAGTGAGAAATACAAAACCGACCCCGACCCGCCCCATTGCCACCCTTACCTTTTTCTGTTCATTAAGTTTGCTCAGAAGTGGGCAAGCAAACAATGACCATTAACCTGAATTGAGAGTTTGGAACTGCTAAGGAATTCTTCATTACATTTCTTGTAGGCAACTCAAAACAATCAAGAACTAGTCTATACTTTTTGTGGTAACTTTCTTCATGGGTTTTGGGATTTCTTCAGTCTTGCCACAATGCTGAGATCAGAGATATGTTGAATCTTGTTTACCCATTTACTATAGTGCCAATTATTGGTTTTGTTTTCTAATTGCATGATTATATTTTGTTTTCGACATATTTTTTGCTCTATGTTGTTAACAATAATAATACATAGTCTAAGCTATTCAATTTAAATCCTTGTTTTTTCCCATTATTTTGAATTATTAAAATTTTAGTTTTTTATGTATTTTTTTGAATTTATTTCTATTTTATATTTTTAAATTGTTATAGTTAGATTTTTTTTTTGATTTTTTAGAATTGGTACCAAACTGATAGATTTTGTTAATATAACAAGTAAAATTTATTGATTTATTTAATTAAGATCAATTTTAAAAATATGTAAATATTAAAAATTAACTACATTATCATACTAATTAACGCCGTCACTCCATTAACTATTTACCAAAAAATTTAATAATGGATATTGACATTCATCCAACTGTTTTAACTGCTATGGATTCAGAAAATTTTAATAATAGCTAAGGACTAACATTTTATTGACATTCATAGTAGTATTTTACTATCGTGAAGTTAATAAAATACTAAAAAATTATTTTTTTATTAGATGGAGAGCGACAAGAGGAGAGGAGACGAGGAGGCAAGAGGAGTGCGGCGGCCGGCGACTTTCTCTGGAGAAGCATGGAAGGCGGGGCAATTGAATACGGAATGGACAGTGTTTGTGGATAATTTAAGTAGAAGGGTGTCGAGATTTGTACTAAAGGAGCTGTTTAATCAACATGGAAGGGTCATCAGACTGTTTATTCCGATGACAAACAACAAAGCAAGATATAGGGATGTCACTTTTGCATTTGTAACAATGGCATCGAAAGTCGAAATGGAGAGGGTGATAGATCGATTGGATAATACGCGTATTGAAGGGGTGGTGGTTAAGGTATCTAAAGCCAAGTTTCCAAGGTTTAATGAGGATAGCTTCCGTGGGAGGGAGGCCCGTAGGAATGCTGGGCCTTTCGAATCTCGGAAGAATGTTGCACACAACCAGCAAGCACCAAGAGGGTTTCGTGAATCGGACGAGAGAGGTAGGAAATCTTACAAAGAGGTGTTGGTGAATGAGGAGGCTCGTACGGAAAAAAAAAGATGAAACTCCGGTGCAAGAGTTTAAGATACCAGCGAAAGAAATTGCTTGGTTAAAAAATTGCTTGGCCAGAGTGATTAAGGAACAATTTGACAGGGAATTTGTGCAAAGAGCTTTACTAAACGATGGTATTGACGTGAAGGTGGTGCAATGGGGAGTGGAGTGCGAGTCGGTGGTAATTATTTTCAAGTCGGAGATGGAACTCGAGGAGGCTTAGAATCAAAAGAAGGAAGCCTTAGGGTACTGGTTTGATTATTTGGAGAAGCTGCTGATTGAGGGTGTTCCTCACTATTTCTGTAATGTTAAAGTTTATGAAATTCCGTTAGTTTGCTGGCATTCAAGTTTCTTCGAGGCCTTAGGGAGTAGATGGGGCCGGTATGTGGGGGAGGGCAAGTGTACCAGAGAAAAGAAGAGATTGGATATGGCGAGTCTTATGATCAGAACTGTAAGTGTGGAGACGATACCGGAGAAACTAAAACTGGTTTCAATGGGCTTCCTGTATGTAATCAAGATCAGAAAAGGTAAGCCGCGGGAGGATGAAGGGGCTGAGGAGGTGGATGGGGAGAAGGTTAGATTCGCCGACGATTGGTCGGAGAATGAGGCGAAGGACGCGGAAAATTGGAGCGCCGATGTGGTGGGTGATGAAAGGGCGCCGGGATTTGAGACCGGCGATGAGAACCACCCAGGTAATGGGAGAGCCGAAGGGTCGAGTCTTGGGATTGATGGAGTAGCTGAGCAGAATTTGAGTCCCCCGAGGAACATGCATGTTTTCAATGAAATGGAGGCCAATCTGGCAGACAATATTGAAGGGTCATATAATATGGAGGCAGGGTTGGGTGGTGTGGAACACGTGGGAAATGTAGCAAAGTCAAGTGGGCTTGATCCGGATATTGAAGGCCCGCAAGAGTTAAGGAGAGGCGATGGGCCATCAGATAATGAAATGAATGGGCCTATTAATTTAGTTGATAAGGGTAGGGACCCAAATAATGTTGATATTGAAACAAGGGGTGTGGGGCAAGGAAGCAGTGAGATTGGGATATCGTCGGGTCGAGTCCCAGAGTGGGTTTCAGACAGTTTTGAGAAGGGGGGCGGTAGCACTCGCAATAGCGCAACCCCTCCTTCTTTTGGCATATACCGAAAGATGAATGGTATTTCTTCTAATTCATACCCCTCGGGGCTTTTTCGGGCGGAATGTAGAAGGCGTTTCAGGCATATGGTGAGGGAGGTGCTAGATAGCAGTGGCTCAAGAACGGGAAGGGGAGTGGGAATTTTGAGTCTCGGTGAAGAGGTTTCGGCCATTGGTTTGGAAGCAGAGTCAATATGGGAAATCAGCAACATCTTGGAGATTTCTTTCAAGGGTGGAAGGAAGGAAGTGATCAGTAGAATTTGCGACATGGAAAGGGAATTAAGCGAGGCTTTATAATTGCGGGTTGTGGGTATTAATATAGCGACAGATGGATTTGTCAATAATTACATGGAATATACGAGGGATTAGGAGGAGGGAAAAAAAAGGCTGTCAAAGATTTGAGACGAAGCAGGAAAGGGGTAATATTGTTTTTACAGGAAACTAAGAAGGAAGGTATAGAAAGAAAGGAAGTCAAGCAATTTTGGGGCAACGAGAGTTTTGAATATGCGGTTTCGCCAGCATGGGGATTGGTGAGCGTTTGGGACGTGAATGCAATTGAAGTAAGTGAAGTTGTGGTAGAGAGTCGCTTCATCGCAGTTATCGGAATTTGGAAGAAAACGAGTCTAAGGTGTGGTTTTTTAAATGTATATGGCCCTTTTAGTGATAGCGAGAAAGAGGGCTTCTTTTTGGAATTGAGCAGCTTTGTAAATTCGAGACAAATTTTATGGTGTTTAGGGGGAGATTTTAATGCGTTTTTAATGGAAGAGGAGAAATGTGGGTTTTCGTTGAATAGAACTACAATGGCAGTGTTTAATCAGTTCGTTAGCAGAATTGGGGCGATGGATTTGCCTTTGGTTGGAGGAAAGTATACGTGGAGTAACAATAGGGATCCGCCAACATTCATTAGGTTGGATAGGTTTCTAGTATCGTCGAGTTTTGGTATGAAATTTCCATTACTTTGTCAAACGGTAATGAATAAGTCACTGTCGGATCACAATGCG
Source organism: Hibiscus trionum (assembly GCA_030270665.1). Classification (NCBI taxonomy): domain Eukaryota; kingdom Viridiplantae; phylum Streptophyta; class Magnoliopsida; order Malvales; family Malvaceae; genus Hibiscus; species Hibiscus trionum. The sequence continues at coordinate 11,850,358 of BSYR01000024.1, read as the reverse complement.
GTATAGTTGTCAGTTGAGAAAAGTAATTGGGGCCCTATACCGTTTAAATGCTTCAATTCGTGGCTGAATGAGGAAGGGTTTGAGAAGATGGTAGTTGATACGATAAATAAGTTGAAGAAGAAGGAGAAGGGGAGGAGGTTGGGACGGCTTATTAAAGGAACAAAAGAAAGGATTAAAGAGTGGGGGAAGGTAAGGGGGAAGGATTATATGTCTCTCATTCCAACCCTTGAGAAGCAAATTACAGTACTAGAGGAATGCATTCAAAGAGGGGAGGGGGATAGTGAATCCGCTAAAAGACTATACTGCTTGAGAAGTTGCCTTTGGGAACAGTACAGGAAAGAAGAATCCCAGTGGCTACAGAAATCACGGTTAAAATGGCATGCAGAGGGTGATAGAAATACGCGCTTCTTCCACATAGTGGCCTCCGGAAGAAGGAGAGTAAATTCGATTCTCAGTCTCGAAGAAGGGGGAAGAATGGTGTCGAGTGTGGAAGGGATCAAAAGGATAGTAAGAAATTTCTTTGAAAAGAATTATAATGTTAACAGCGCCTTGGAGGTGTTGTACGTGAATTTGGATTTTTCCAGGTTAAATGAGGGACAAGCAGAGATGCTGCAAAGCAGGTTTACGGAGTCGGAAATTTGGGAAGCGCTGGCTTGCTCGGATGGAAACAAGGCTCCTGGACCGGATGGACTGAATTTGAATTTTTTTAAGAAATTCTGGGCGCATTTGAAAGGTGATATTAAAAGGTTCTTTGATGATTTTTTCGAGAATGGCAGATTTGAAGTAGGGATGAATCACTCGTTCTTGACTTTGATCCCGAAGGTAGCGAATCCGACATCTCTCGAGGAATTCCGGCCCATCAGCTTGGTGAGTGGTTTGTATAAGCTATTATCGAAGGTTCTAGCTAGAAGAATGAGAGGGGTTATGGACTCGATTGTGGGCGAGACGCAATTTGCGTTCATTCAAGGTCGCCAAATTTTGGACTGCTCCCTAGTGGCGAATGAGGCGATTGACGCGAAGAGAAAGTCAGGGGAAGGAGGTATAGAGTTCAAGATCGATTTCCAGAAAGCGTATGATACGGTGTGTTGGGATTTTCTTATGCTCATATTAAAGAAGTGTGGTTTCCTGGATAGATGGCGAATGTGGATATTTAATTGTATCTCCACTGCGTCAATATCAGTCTTAGTGAATGGAGTACCTACGGATGTTTTTGAAATATCTAATGGATTAAGGCAAGGATGCTCGCTTTCCCCGTTACTATTCAATATAGTCGGGGAAGCATTGAGCCAAATGCTCAAGAAGGCAGTAAGGTGTAAATTGTTCGAAGGTTTCCAAATTGGAAAGCAGGAATCGTCCGTTGCAATTTCACACTTGCAATTCGCGGATGACCTCTTAATTTTTTGCGGTGGATCAGATATTCAATTGAGGAACGTAAAGAGGGTGTTGCGTGTCTTTGAGTTGATGTCTGGATTAAAATTAAACTTGAAGAAGAGCATGGTGTTTGGGTTAAATGTAGCCGAGGAAGATATAACTAGTTGGGCAGTGTCGATAGGCTGCAAAGTGGGTTTACTGCCCACGACCTACCTGGGATTACCACTTGGGGCTTCTAGGAATGCAACTGGATTATGGGAGCCGGTGTTGAGAAAGGTCGGAGAGTGGCTTGCAAGTTGGAAACTGAAACTAATGTCGATAGGGGGAAGAGTAACAATGATAAAGTCGGTTTTATCAAGTTTGCCGATCTATTATTTGGCAATATTCAAACTTCCAGGGGCAGTTGCTAAAGCCTTAGACAGAATGGTGGCTAACTTCTTATGGGGAGGGGACACTGATCACCGGAAGATTTATTGGGTGAAGTGGTCAGAAGTTTGCACGACTAAAGACGCCGGTGGTCTGGGTGTAATCAACTTCAACATCTTGAATCGATCCCTACTTAGTAAGTGGAGCTGGAGGTTCGGTAATGAAGTACATAGCCTGTGGAGGAGAGTAGTCGAGGCAAAAATCGCAGGAACAACTTCCAATCTAATTCCGCCGAAATCGAACAGGAAACAAACGTCTTGGATATAGTATGACATAGCAAATTCATTGCATATAAACGATACAGTGGGAGCTGTGGTTCGAGCAAATTTGGAATTGAAAGTCGAAAATGGATCTCGAATCAAATTTTGGGAGGATTTCTGGGTAGGTGATAATACTTTAAAAACAGTGTTTCCCAGGATATTTGCTTTATGTACGGACAAAACTGCTATGGTAGGGGATGTTGGCAGTGAAGTAAATGGGCAGTGGGTGTGGGCGATTCCTTTAAGACGACAGTTATTTGATTGGGAAAGACAGCAATGGAGTGACTTGATGGTGTTACTGAATAATTTCAAGTCGAGTGGGGTGGCAGAGGATTGGGTTAGCTGGAAAGGTTCGAATGATGGGAGTTTCTCGGTGAAATCAGTACGCGACAGTGTTGCAGGGAATAACAGTAAAAACAAGTTCTGGAAGGAGATGGTTTGGGTGGGGTTCGCCCCACCGAAAGTAGAATTATTCCTATGTAGATTGGTTAGGGGAAGGGTGCCGGTGAAGGTTGAATTAAGAAGGAGAGGAGTCTCGATTAGTGGTGATTTGTTATGTCCTTTCTGCAGAAAGGAACTGGAGTCTATTCAACATCTGTTTTTCTCTTGCCAGGAATCGTGGAGGTTGTGGAACGTGGCTTGCGGCTGGGTTGACGTGTCAACAGCATTGCAGGAGGATCCGTGGTGCTTTCTGGAAGCTTGGAAATCATTGGGGAACAGGGCAGGTTCTACGTGGTGGGTGCTTATACCGAGCGTGATCATTTGGACTGTATGGTTGTTTCGAAACGATATTATTTTCAATAATAAGCTCTTTGATCGGGAACAAATAAAATTCCTCATGATTGCGAGGCTAGCATATTGGTTAACGGCTAAGTTTCAGGGGAGTGGTATATCTTCGGATGCATTGATGGTGGATCCAAGGCTAGGAGCAAGGCTGCCCTGTTTAAGGAAGGAGAAAGGGATGGAACAGAGATGGCGTCCCCCACCTACTGAATTTGTGAAGTTCAGTGTGGATGGAGCATTCTCAAGTTCAAAGATGTGTGGGGGTATTGGGGGGATTTTAAGAGACGAGCAAGGGAGTATTTTAATGAGTTTCATGGCACCTACGGGCAATATTCCACCAGCTTTGGTGGAATTGCTTGCTGTGAAGAGGGGTGTGGAGATCTTTTTGGGGTCAGAATGGGCGAAGAGGAAGAGGCTAGTTATCGAGACGGATTGTCTTACTTTATGCGAGTGGTTGAGTGGGAAGCGGGATACTCCGGTGGCTTTTGTTGCGATGGTTGCAAAGTTGAAGCAGATAATGGAGGGTGGTGGGATGCTACTCATGCATATTCCGAGGCATTTAAACATCGAGGCGGATGCTTTGGCTAAGCAAGGGATTGGTTAGTTGCAGTGGCAAAGCAAAGGATAGTATAGGGTTTAATGTATGACTTTTCGATTTGGCCTCCTGGTTTACAATAGAGGGATATGGATGTTGTATTACCTTAAATCTGAGATTTTTAATAATAAATAGCGGGGTACTCTTTTCCTTTCTCACTAGGAGAAAGGTTTTTAACGAGGCCCAACATACTTTTTAAAAAAAATTATTTTTTTATAATATAATTTTATGAATAAAATGCTAATATGAACCGAACCGACTTGAAGTAAAAATCAGTGTGTTTAAACTCGGGTGTACTAAGCCCGACAAATATGGCCTTTGGATATTATCAGTTCTATGAAACCTTTTTTCAAGAATTCCCAACGAAAAAACAATTGAGAAGAATGAAATTGGAAATGCAAGTTCTCATTCCTAAGGGGAAAATTTTTCCCTCAATGGATAGATTTCATTCTTAAATCAGTTAAACTTCCCCTTCATACAAAGTAAAAACACTATCCAAAACAATGCAATGGCTACTATACAAGTTACCCAAAATCATTCGCCGGCTTCTTCTGTTGTAACTGTGGAATCAGTACGCAAATCGGTTACAATTTCCGGACTACCACTTCCATTTCCACAGCTTGAGGGTATAGGATCCGGTTCAATCATAGAAGCTTGATGATCTAGAGTAATAGATTCAACATCCAAGGTGATATGGGGAGGATCATTGTCCTCCATACTATGAATGTCCTTATCATTTTCCTCATCATCATGTCGTTGGGAGATCTTCGATAGGTCTTCACCTGCCTCGATAATACACGGCTGGGGTATCTTTAATAGAAGATCATCACACTCCTCTATTTCAGCGTCAACCTTTGAACGTGGCTCTCCACCTGGATCTTCTGCTTTTGCTTCCTCGGTACTTGGTAAAGTAGGCCTTGGTACCTCCTCTTGGACGAACGCCCGGAAATTATTCTTCGAAGGGTTTACCTTTGTGCAAAATACTTCATGAAAATTGCTCACGCAACCATGATCGTAAATGTTGATTCTGTTGTCAGCCCTATGTCGAAAGTTTTCATAGGTAGTCTGGGAGACATGAAGGTATATTAGTTAAACTCCGAAATAAACTTGCTGAATTTAACAAAAATTTGATCTTTGTTCCTGCAACACAATGCAAACCAAGGCCTAAAACTTGCATTCGCTGGTGGATTCTTTTTCCCATATTTAGTTATCAAACTCTCACAAGTTAGGAGGCACAAAATCAATATCAGACTTCGATCATCTTAACAAAGATTTTGTAAATGCCTTTGGAAAATAAATTCAACCTCAAGGATTAGAAATATTTGAGATCAAGCCCAACTTAAATCATTACATGGCAAAGAGAGGTCAAGAGAAAACACACCTGGTTTGTTCCGATGAGGTACAAGTGAAACCCGGTGAGCCCACCAACGAACCACAGAGCAACGAAACAATAGGCCATTAGTGCGACAGAAGGAGGGGATTCCTTCATTGCTTCCCAGATTGTTCTATGGTTATCATCCATCAGAACCTTAATGTAGAATGCTGACATAGAGAACACATAGATGCAGAGAATAGTTGCCGAAGAGACAAACATAAAGAAGAACCGGTAATTGCGCTGTTCGTACACAGAATAGTCAGCTACTAAACAAAACAGTGCTCAAGTGAAGCAAGAAACATCTGGACTCGTATGAATATATATATTTATCAGATAAAACGTACCACTCCAATGCATTGCCCCACCCAAGGGCAGTGGTGATCGAAACGCTCAACACAATTGTTGCAAATGGAACAGTGGGAGCAACGGGGAGGTCGATAAAGCATGCATGTGCTACAATACTTCACTCGCACCATAATTCCGTTAACCATAACTTCTTTAGTTCGAGGGAACTGACAGGCTGATGTTTGTCGATTCCCACCCTCAGCTGATGCAGAAGAATCATGGTGAGGCTCCTCGTCTGGGGGTCGTGAATTGCGAGGAATGATTCCTGGGTCCCGGGCTGATGTGATGAAAAGAATAGTCAACACCTATCAAAATAAACTGTGCTATTAAAATCAGTAGCAACTTAGACGACCCGAAATAGAAAGTCAACAAAAAATAAAGGGTTAAATACATATTTGACCACTGAACTTGTATATTTTAACTCTATTTGTACACCGTCAACTTCTCTTTAAAAAATAATGAGCCAATTATATATCGCCTGTGGATCTAATTATGACCTATATTATTTTCTTTTTGTCTTTTTCCTGCACTAAAACTAGAAATAAATCCTCATATTTCTTCCCCTATCTCAAGCCATTCCCCTCCCCTTCTCTTCATCCTCTTCATTTTTTCTGTTATGAATATTTGAATCATGGAAATAACCAAATCAAATGAGCACCAATCACTTGAATACTCATAAGTAAGTTCGCTTACTTGAATCTCGCCCCTCCATCGCATACTGAAAACCAACTGCAACTAATACAAGGGTGCATTTCAAGTGCACGGCACATTGATGATGCAATGAACTGAAAAAAATAAGGATGACCTCTTAATGAAAAAATAATGGAGTGTCGAATCAGCTCTTCAGCATCTGGATGCATTGATGACTCTTTTGTTGGAAAAAGAATGTTTAAAAGCAGCCACCCCAAGTCATCGGTGAGTGGATCAATTTGGAGGAATAACATAGCCTACTAAATTGGTGCTTCTTGTCATCTAATCTGGCTATAGCAGCCCATTGTGAATGATTCTTCCAAATTTAGCTAAAACTTGCTTAAGCACATAAGCTTCTTTTAGTTCATCAGCATCAGCAATGTGTCGGGCACTTGAAATGCACCCATGCTTGCGGTTGATTTTCAGTATGCGATTGAGGGGCGAGATTGAAGTAAGCAAACTTATTCATGGGTATTCATTTGGTTCTGTGATTTCCATGATTCAAATATTCATAACAGAAGAAAAAAATGAAGATGAAGAATAGGGGATGAGAATTGAGTGAGGTAGGGGAAGAAATATGAGGATTTTTTTTGTTTTTGTTTTTGTTAGTGTAGGAAAAGACAAAAAGATGTTAATATGGGTTTTAATTAGGTCCACGTGGCAAGATATAATTAGGTCATTAAATTTTTTCTAACAGAAGTTGACGGTGAACTAACAATGTTAAAAATGTACAAGTTCAAAGGGTAAACTGATAAAAAAATTCTTCAGGGCTAAAGTGATAAAGATGGACATGTCATTGGTCAAATATGTATTAACCAAAAATAAAAGATAAAATATTATCAATGAATATATATATAACCTTGAAAACTCGAAGGGGTATGGCTATCCAAGGCCAAACTCCTACGAGAAATTCATTTCTAGTGAAAACTCGGCAACTGATATCAAATGAAACGATTCCACTATATATTAAGCCAGACAAATACTTTGAAATTTAAAAGATCCGTTATCTTTAGGATTTTAAACATAAATGTTTGACCATGATGACCATAAAAATTTACGACAAAAACAAACTGTTAAAAAAATCCCAACTGTTAAAAATTGTCACTTAGGGTGATCATTTCAACAGTAATTGTTCTAAAACTTCAAGAAATAATTCAATCAACGAGTAAAGGGAGAAGATACTTACATTGACTGTAAAGACAACTGCTGCAACCATAACTGCATATCCTGCATCATACGGATAAAATGCATGTCGAAGATGCCTTGCAACAAATATGCAAAAGACAACAGCAGGAGCGCTTATCAGCAATAAGGTAACTGGCAAAGATCTAACATCCGGACCAAATACTAGCCTACCACCAAGGAAAAATTTCTGCAAAATGTATATAGAGGAATTAAATGCTGAATGAAATTCATGGATAATCGGTTCGGACTGGAGACGACAAAAGATAAAATGTAGAACATCAGATTGTGCTATAACATTTCCATATTTTACCACATTTTTAAGCTATCATTCTCTATATTTTTCAAAATTTGCACACCTTTTATTAAATTTTGGTTCTAATTATCATATAGCCAACCATCCCAAAATACTCTAAAATTTTAACTTTGGTATACCTCTAATCTAAGCCTCATCTACAAATCATATTATTTGCAAATAGTATACACAAGAATTTCTCTTGATATCACATCCAACTAAATAGTGAACGCATCGAAAAACATACCAAGTTCTTATGGTTACATTATTTCAAAATCTATTTGTCTTGTTCTTTTATGGGAGGTGGGAAGAGGGATTATTAGGGGATTGAAAATATTGCATCGCACTTTCAACAAATATGATCATTCATCTAAATCTTAACCACAATCTATTACCTCTAACCTAAGGCATTCCTTTGATCCAAAGATATGGCATGCTAGTAGAATAGCAAGTACATCCCCATAATCACCAAACTCAGCAAAGCAATGTCTTCATTATTTTGGCTTTGAATTGAACCAAATTTGTGAAATTGTAATTATAATTCTTTGATGAGGACATTTCTCCCAATATTTTGGCAGATTTAGAATAAGATCATACTATTAATAATGCTCACAACAGTATCACCAGATTTCTCAGAATTAATACAAAGTTCTTTTGAAGAAAACACACACATAGAACTATTAAAACAAAAAATATATAATAAAATCGGCTACGTGTGAAGCACGAATTGGGCCTACTTACATCAAAGTAATTTAGCACAAAAGCACTCAATTTCTACCTAAAAATTGTAAGGTTTATACATTGGAACTTTACTCTACAATCCATAACTGGTTTTCTTTGAAGCCCAAAGCTTTATCCATGGCGCCATAAAAGTAAATAACGTATGTTTCATTAACCTCAGCCATAACTCTGTTTTTAACGTCGAGAATGCAAAACAAATTAATGAACAGTCAAAAACACCAAAAGAAATTCATTCTTTTATCCATGATTTCCCCCCTTTACAGCATATCAAGATAAAAGCCAATCAGAAAGACAATTTAATAAAAACCAAAGCCAAAAAATCATACTATACCTATCAAAACCAAACTCATTTTCCCACAAACCAAACAAATCTATCAATACTCAGATACCTAACCTGGCAATTTCATGGTAAAAAAACAACGGAAAAAAGAAGAAGAATCGAAATCCTTACATTACTTCCTTTCCAAACTTCGTAAACACGCTTTTCCATGGAAAGAAATTCCCGCGTCCACTCTTCCCCTGTTATAGCTTTATTCGACTACGTCGGAACTGAGTCTATGATTTGAAACTTTCGCCAGAATTTCATTTTATTAAGAAAAGAAATCGCAACACCTTCCAATGCAAGAACTTTGCCACCCAACTGAAAATCATACTCAATCGAAAGCCGATTAAATCATAAGTGCCAGAGTTCGGCCCTGGTTTCTTTCCTGGGTATTGTTATTTTTTAAAGAAGAACAAAAGAGGAATTATTGTAGAAGAGAAGTGCGTGTGTTGAGGTGATCTTAGCGATGGCGATTGGCGCTCTGTTTGTGAGCGGAATGGGAATTTTGAGGGTATTTTTTTCTCTTTTTGTTTAAAAGGATAATTGTATGACCTGTAATCTTTTCTACACGGAAATAAACTGAAATATGTTGTTAAATTTTAGGGATATTATCATAAAAGACCTTAAAATCTATCAAAATCATCATTGTGAGAACTTTAATTTCAAAATATTTAATTTAATACTTATTCTATGGAACTGCTCCAAGCATTGGAGCGATTTTGATCTCCAATACACATTGCATCATACAACGTTGAATATTAATTTGGTTGACATCATTATTACTATAATATTAAAATGAGAGTTTTCATTTTGAGATTTAAAGTTGATTTTATACTTCCAAAAAGAAATTGCCATACATATTTTCTAATTAAAAGCAAAAATATTTAAATTATAAAATGTTCATTTTATTTAAATATTGTTAGTTGAAAAAGGAAATGGCATACATGCTTCACTTTAATCATTTAAATCTAGAATTTTATTGATTTAAATCATTCATAATAATGTTATTTAATTAATATCACATATATTTGTTTCTTATAATATTATTCGAACTCAGATTAGCAAAAGGAAATAAATTACATTATACAATACATAACAGGCCAAACTTTAAGATAAAACAAGATAACATAATTAATTGAGTATTTTATATTATTTTGGAAAAAAATACTAACCCTCTTACCTCTCTTGTTGTTTTAAATAATAATAACATTATGATTTTTAAGATTACACTTAAAATTATAAGCACATCCATATACAATAGTAACTAAGGAATACAATATATAAATAAAATTATAAATACAAGTGGAATCGGATTGGGAGTGTTTGAAATTCGCTTGGGAGTTGGGGATTACTCAAATCCAAGTAGAATTGGATTTGTGATAACGTCTCAGGAGTGCTGCGGGAGCGGGTGCATGTGAGGAATCATCTTTCCCTTATTCAACATATTTGGAATTTAATTGATCCACAATGGAAGGTGAAGCTTGTGTGGAAGAATAGAGAGAGTAATAGAGTTACAGATGGTCTCGTTCAGTTAGCGTGAAAGTTACTTTTCGATTTTCATGAGTTTGTTAAATTACCGGTTGAAATCTCACACTTGATTGTTTCGAATGCTTTTAGTTAATTTTCGTTTTGTTTGTTCAGTTAGAGCTAGTGCTCATTGTTCTTTAAGTGGTTCCTACGACACTCTTTTTCTTTCATTTAGATTTAGATAGTTTTTTTAACGAAGCCTAAGTTCTACTTCCCCAAATTATAAATACAATTAACACATAATATAACTAGTATTAAAGTCAGTTGTTACAATTTACAAAGCACAGATGAATGGATTAACAATAAAAATATATTCAAATATGTCTCAAAATAATTTTTGACATGACCAATACATAATGATACTTAAACTATAATAAATACAATGGGTAGTGTAAAGATTTAGAAGACCTTATTAGATTTATTAAAAGATCCTTAATTTAAAAAAATATTTGTTGACTTGTTCTGTTATGTGTGCGTGATAAACTGACTTTTGAAAAAAAAGAATGAGTATAATATGACTCAAAATATACGAAATACAATAATATTTTATTTTTCTCATGTATTTTACTAGAAGTCCATAATTAACTTTTTGTTTTTCCCTTGTAAACATTTAACTTAATTAATTTTGAGTTCTCATTTTTTTGAAAATCTTGTATAATTGCATCTATTACAAATGTCCAGAAAATGTGAACAGAAAGTTCTAACATTTTATTTACACATTATAAAATTTAAATTTAAAATTTCACGGATTCAAAACCTCGACTTTTACCAAACATGCTAAAATTTTATTGGTATTTTTATCAAAAATTTTAGACACTCACATAGATGGTGTCCCATAATACAATAATACTTAAGTTTAGTAAAAAATGTAACCTAATTCAAAATAAAATAATTGTGTAAAACAATTAAAATATTATAAAATATTAATATTTGACCTACTATTATTTTTTTTGATAATAGCCACTAAATTTTTATTAAAACCATAGAAGTTATCACAATTATAACACATCCATGAAGTATAATAATGAGATTAATCCACCTAAATTTCTTACAATTCAAAAATAAAGAAAAGTGAATACTTCCGAGATAAGTATACCATCAAAATCCAGAAGCTTTCTTAAATTTTATTGTCTCTATCTAATCGAGACGCATAACGGGTGAAAAATGAGTGGTGAGCGACCCAAACTAACAGATAGAATGTTCCGCTACCCACCCATGACTAATTACATCGGCAAACAACCATCAACCGAGTGAGAATCGAACTTTCTATGACCACCGATTAAATCATAATCAGAAACTAGCGATGTTAAAATCTTTGTGCGAGCAATAAACGACCGTTAGGGTATGTTGAAAACATGATAGAAGGGCAGATAAAACAAACCACAAAATAAAGAATACATTTCACAAGGACATGGAAAATGTGTGTCACGAGTATAGATAAGACACGTGTCACAAAGGCAGAAATTCTTATTAAAATATAAAAAAAATAAATATAAACTCAGTAGTCACTAATACTAAAATTAATTGCCGACCACCAATAAAAAAATTACAATTGGCGGTGAGAAATGATGAGCAACCACAGAAAATGAGAGAACTAGGGTAAATATTATCCACGATAATTTCGATTTAGTTTTTTTTAGTTATTTCAACCTTTTTAACAAAAGGGTAAACTATAACGGATGTCACTCAATTATGAGTAAAATTACATTTGGTCACTCAATTATTAAAAGTTACATTTGGATCATTAAATTATGGGTAAGGTTACATTTGGTCACCCAATTATTAAAGATTACATTTAGATCACTCAATTATGGGTAAAGTTACGATTGAGTCACCCTTCATATTAAAAAAAAGTGCATCAATTTATGTATTGGATCAATTAATGATTTCAAACGAAGTACTCTAATGTTAAAGAGGATATACACGTGATTTCAAAGAAAAAATGACTAAATTGATATACTTTTTTAAATATGAAAGGTGACTCAAACGTAACTTTATCCATAATTGAGTGATCTAAATGTAACCTTTAATAATTGGGTGACCCAAATATAACCTTATCCATAATTGAGTGACCCAAATGTAACTTTTAATAATTAAGTGACCCAAATGTAACCTACCCATAATTGAGACAAAATAACAATTTTGTTTTATAATTTTTAACATTATCGGTTAACTTTAAAAAAAAACCAAAAATATGGATATGGTTTGAAAATAAACTTTAAGTAATAAAAAACAATCAATGTTATGAATATTTATTTATGTGGATGTCTATTATGATAAAAATTTTATCAAGGAGATTTGATTTACTTTATCATTATGTTGAGTGGATCACACGAATAATAATAACCAAGAGGGGGGGTGAATTGGAATTTTAACGATGTTGTAACGGAAATTGCAACTTAAAAATATTGACACGGGAATTTAGAGTGGTTCAAGTTCACCAACCGAACTCTACATCCACTACCTTAGTCTCACCAAGGATTTGCAACAATTTCCACTAAATTGTTCGTCCCCTTTTTCCATGACAAGGAGGCAACCTTTACAATTTCGGTTAATTTTTCTACCCAAAAATTAACCCAATCCTCACACAAAAGAACAAAGAAATTTGTTGGCTAATCTGGTATCTCTCAATACAAATGATACAATTGAACAAAATAGAAATGAAGGATACAATTGGGGTTTCTAGACAAAAATGGGATTTCAACACAAATGCTTGTATTTGATGAAAGGATGTATGCTTGTAGCTCAATTGTTGATTGCTGGAGCTTCTTGGGGTCTTTTTATAGCCTCTTGATGATTTCCAACCGTTGTGGGTGATGGGCTAAAGATTAGAGCCGTTGGGGTGTTTTTCTCATGACTTTACAGCACCCAGACGCCTACCGTTTCGGAACGGGGTCAACCTGTTTCGGAACGGATTTCAAATAATATAGTCGTTGGAGCGTCTACGAGAGCCCGTTTCGAAACGCCTAGGGCCGTTTCGGAACGGTTTTGCCACTGCCAAAGGGTTGTTTCGAAACGGCCTTATCCCGTTTCGGAACCAATTTGCCACTGTCAAAGGGGTGTTTCGAAACGGCCTTAGCCCGTTTCGGAACGCCCTGTTTATTTTCAAATTTCAGTTTAAAACCGTTGCCCTTGTTCGTTTAAATGAAGAACAGTTTCGAAACGAATAATACCGTTTCGAAACGCCTTGACCTGTTCCGATACGCGTTTCGGAACAGGTGCACATCGAACTGAAAGTGTTTCGAAACGCCTTGGGCCGTTTCGAAACGGGGCTTGAAAAATCACTGTTTTGACTTTGAAATACTTAAAAAATATTTTGTAAGCCTTTGGTTTTAGCTATGAAGTGGTCTTTAACAAGATATAGGGATTTTTAAGGACTTTAAAATTTGTTTTGATATTTTCATTTTAGTCCTTAGGTTTTTAGTTATATCAAAATTAAAGCATATGTTTCACAATCTCCCCCTTTTTGATATAACAAAACCAAAGTTAGAATTTTTTAAGAATTTTGAAAGTTTTGAAGATATTCTAACTCCCCCTTAATTTAAGATAGGTTTTGAAATTTAAGACTTGTGTCTTGAAATCAAAAATGTAAAGTTTAACAAAACCTTAAGAAAAATTTGAAATTTTTGTTTTGGTGGCATGGCAAGGCAATTCTCTTAAATATCTTCTCCCCCTTTTTGTTAGATCAAAAAGAAACAAGCTCATAAAGAAGATTAGTACCAATAAGCAATAATAAGCAATCATAATTAATATCATCAAAATATTCAAAGCATAAATAATAAGTTCATAATCAAATCCCAAAGTAGAAGATCATAAGCATAGGTTCTAAAATATAAAGATGCAAACTTAATCCTAAATGCATAACTAATATGATAAACATCCTAAGCCTCGTCATCCGAATCATCATCATCATCCTTGGCTTGCGAACGATGAAACGTCGTCCATTGCCCATAAAGCGTAGAGAAGGAAAGATCAAGGTTGGCATGCGAAGTCGAAAGAGTATGAAGACCATCTTCAACGTTCTTCAACCGATTGCCCATAGATTCAAAACTCGAAGCAATGCGAGTGTCCATAGTATCAAGTCTAGAATCCAAGGCATTGAATCGCTGGGTAAGGAGAGCAGTGAGAGCATCAGTGTTTCCCACTTGATTTTGAGGCGGAGGAGCAACAGGAGGAGGAACCGCTTCCCTATCAACCCTTTTCCCAAATACCATTCACATAAGTGAATCCTGACTTGCGAAGAGAGGACTCACCAATCTTGGTCTTGCGAGGTTCCGGGGAGTCATAGGTACAATCAATATTGAGATGATGGAAGAGGAAACTCAAAACAATCCCATAGGTGAACGAAATTAACTCATTCGTGTCAATAAGCTTAATGTTATTGACAATCTCGGCAAAAATAATTTTAGGGACATTTGGGCGCTCACCCCTACGGAAACACTCTAGCCAAAAGTGATCTTTTTCTCGGATGTGGGAGTATTTACCCCCGGATGGTCGAATAAACCAAGAAACAATGAGATGAAGCACACGATCATGCACATCCAAATTTAGAGCTTTCCCGGTAAAAGTGCCAAAATGGCGTTCATCTTCAAGACCCTCATTCTTGAGTTTAAGGGCAGACTCCAAAAGAGCAATATTAATAACAAACTTTTGCCCCAATAAAGATGACTCAATTCCTACTATTTCGGTTTTGGTTTCATCGTAAAGGAAACGAGCATTAGAGTAGAAAAGGAGTACCAAGTTTTTGTAGCACATATCCTCGATGCTCAAGAAGAAAAGAAGATCCCACTCATCCAAACGTCCAAGATACCGAAAGAGGAATCGCTCGGAATTGAGGAAATCTAGATCAATGACTCTTTCCTTACGAACCGCAAAGTCCTTGACATAAGCAAAACAAGCACGCTGGTCCGCAGTTCTAAGAGATTTTTGAAAAAGCTGTGTGATATTTGGACGAATGCTCGATTCACCGGATTGAACGGCTTTGCGCTTTTTGTTCGATTGATCCGCCATCTAAGAATATTAAGCAAGAGTTTTAAAATTAAGTGTATGCATTGATTTCTAATATCATTCCAATAATAAATCCCACTTAGGTTTTTGAAAACAAAATTAAAAATAAAAAAATACGATTAAAAAATTTTATATTCGAATCAAAAATTTTGAGATTTTGAAATTTTTTTTACAAGATTCGAATAACCCATAACTAAAAACATATAATGTATACAAAAATAAATTTTTCTATCCTATGATTCGAACATAATTTGAAAAAGAAGAAAAATAAGAAAAATTACCTTAATTTGAGATTTTGGATGATTTGAGTGAAATCTATGCAGAAGATTGATGAAGCTTGCTTAGACTTGTGTTTTACAGCAAAACCCCTCACAATTTTGTGAAAAACAAAAGGTTTTGAGAGGGTATTTATAGAGAGGAATCGGTTAGGGTTTTTGGGGTTTTAAGGGTTTGATAAAAATTAGGTTTTTGAACTTTTAGAAGCCCTAAATAGGGCTGTCCGCGAGTCCGTTTCGGAACGGTCACGACCGTTTCGGAACGGGGCGGCTAGGGTTTGACCCTTCTTAAAACCTTCGACAGATCGTTTCGAAACGGGGATGACCGTTTCGAAACACGTTTGACCCGTATCGGAACGCGTTCCGATACACCCTTACATCGAACCGAAACCGTTTCGAAACAACTGGGGCCGTTTCGAAACGTCCTTCTCTCAGGAAAAATTTTAAGGCACCCGTATCGGAACGGGTTAACCCGTTTCGATACACCTAGGCCTGGAAGTGCAGATGAGGCTCTAAAATGCAGAAAAATGATTTTCTAAGAGGCCAAACATGCATATATGATATGAATGAGCAGACAAAACATATTTAGGCATAAACATACTCCCCCTAACTATATGCATGGAAGAAATTGGGAGTCTAAACACATAAACATGATATTTCACAAAATCAAGCATATTTAAGTTTGAAAAGAGGTCCAAAAAGGTCAAGATAGGCTAGTTAGACCTAACTCTCTCCTAAGGGACCAAAAACGCTCTTTATCTAATGGTTTTGTAAAAATATCTGCTAATTGATTTAAGGTGTCTACATATTCTATAACCACATCTTTCTTAAAGACATGATCTCTAATGAAATGATGTCTTATTTCTATATGTTTGGTTCTAGAATGTTGGATGGGATTTTTTGTTAAACATATTGCACTAGTATTATCACATTTTAGGGGTATGGTTTCTATGTTTACACCATAATCTAAGAGTTGTTGCTTCATCCAAAGGACTTGAGCACAACAACTCCCTAAGGATATGTACTCGGCTTCGGTGGTAGATAAGGCTACACTATTTTGTTTCTTAGAGAACCAAGATATGAGCATACTACCTAGGAATTGACAAGTTCCCGAAGTACTTTTCCTATCGATTTTGCAACCCCCATAATCCGCATCCAAGTAATCATGTAGGTTGAAGGTAGAGACTCTAGGATACCAAAGGCCTAAACAAGGAGTGTCTCTAAGGTATCTAAAGATTCTCTTAACGACTATAAGGTGTGACTCTTTAGGACTAGCTTGAAACCTAGCACACAAGCAAACACTAAACAAGATATCCGGTCTACTTGCGGTAAGGTAAAGCAAAGACCCAATCATAGAACGATAAAGCTTAGAGTCAACACACTTACCTCCTTCATCTTTGTCAAGCTTTGTAGATGAGCTCATAGGAGTGGCTTGAGGCTTTGTGTTCTCCAAGCCAAACTTGTTGAGCATATCCTTTATGTATTTTGCTTGATTTATGAAAGTGCCATCCTTCTTTTGTTTGATTTGGAGTCCCAAAAAGAATGAGAGCTCCCCCATCATGCTCATCTCAAATTCACCTTGCATTAACTTAGCAAATTCTTGACAATGACATTCATTAGTAGATCCAAATATAATATCATCAACATAAATTTGAACTACTAAAATGTCATTTTTATACATTTTTATAAAGAGTGTAGTGTCCACTTTACCTTTTTCAAATCCTTTTTCAATCAAAAAATTTGAAAGCCTTTCATACCAAGCTCTAGGAGCTTGTTTTAAACCATAAAGTGCTTTTGTAAGTTTGAAAACATGATTTGGAAATTTTGAGTCTTCAAAACCCGGTGGTTGTTCTACATACACTTCTTCATTTATAAAACCATTTAAAAATGCGCTTTTAACGTCCATTTGAAAAAGCTTGAAATTATGATAACATGCATATGCAAGCAACATCCTAATGGCTTCCATTCTAGCTACGGGTGCATAGGTTTCATCAAAATCTATTCCCTCCTCTTGAGTGTAACCTTGTGCTACAAGTCTAGCTTTATTTCTCACAATGTTACCACTCTCATCTAGTTTGTTCCTAAAGACCCATTTAGTTCCTATGGTAGATTGATTACTAGGCCTATCAACTAATGTCCAAACATTACTTCTCTCAAATTGATTTAACTCTTCTTGCATAGCCATAATCCAAAAATCATCTTTCAATGCTTCTTTGATATTTTTAGGTTCTATGCATGAGATAAATGCAATATGATTCATTAATCTAAGAGAAGAACGAGTGGTTACCCCCTTGGATGGATCACCCAAGATTTCACCATCTTTGACATAGTTCAACTCCTTTGGATAGCTAACTTCCTTTTCCTCAATAGCCAAGTCCCTCAAGGCTTCAAGAGGTGGATCTTGTGTGTCTTCTTCTTTTGGTTGAATCTCATCCTTCTTTGAAGTTTGACCTCCATCAAAGGTATTTATGATTCCTACATTATCATCATCACAAGAATCCTTCCTAGGAAGGGGATTATCATCGAATACAACATGAATAGATTCTTCTACAACTAAAGTTCTTTTGTTAAATACTCGATAGGCTTTAGAGGTTAAAGAGTAACCTATAAAAATAGCTTCATCACTTTTTGCATCAAATTTACCTAAATTATCTTTTCCATTATTTAAAACAAAACATTTACATCCAAAAGGGTGGAAGTAGCTAATATTAGGCTTTTTAGATTTTAAAATCTCATAAGGTGTTTTCTTTAAAATCGGCCTAATGGTTACTCGATTTATAATATAACAAGCTGTGTTTGTTGCTTCCGCCCAAAAATATTTTGGTAAATTATTTTCGCAAAGCATAGTTCTAGCCATTTCTTGTAAAGTTCTATTTTTCCTCTCAACTACCCCATTTTGTTGAGGAGTTCGAGGAGCTGAAAAATTATGACTAATACCATTTTCATTTAAAAAATCTTCAAATCCTAAATTTTGAAATTCGGTTCCATGATCACTTCTAATATGTGAAATTTTAAGTTCAAGATCATTTTGAATTAATTTTGAAAATGTGATGAATTTTTCCAAAGCCTCATCCTTAGTACTTAAAAAGAGAACCCAAGTGAATCTAGAAAAATCATCAACTAATACAAAGCATATGATTTGCCACCGAAGCTCATAGTCCTAATTGGCCCAAATAAATCCATGTGGATTAGTTGTAAACATCTACTAGTAGAAATGTCATTAATGGATTTAAAGGAAGATCTATGTTGTTTACCCTTTGAGCATGCATCACAAATTTTATCGTTCGAAAATTTTATCTTGGGTAAACCTTTAACTAGGTTTAGAGAGACTAGTTTTTCTAAAACACTTGTGCTAGCATGTCCTAGCTTCCTATGCCACAACCATGCATCATTTTCGTTTTGAGCAACTAAGCATGCATGAGATGTATGAATGTCATCTAGATGCACCATGTATATATTCCCTATGCGATGACCTATGAGCATAATATTATTAGTTTTAATGTCTACAATTTTACAACCGGTTTTATCAAACATAACATTAAAACCTTTATCACATAGTTGACTTATGCTCAATAAATTATGTTTAAGACCATTGACATATAAAACATTTTCAATGAGAGTAGTAGAGTGATTACCTATGGAGCCAATACCTTCAATGTGGCCTTTGGAGTTGTCACCAAATGTTACTACTCCTCTACTTTTTGGCTTTAGATCCATTAGTCGACTCTTGTCTCCGGTCATGTGTCTCGAGCATCCACTATCAAGGTACCATGAGTTTTGACTTTGTGTTTTGGCCTTGTAGCAATGCTCCCCCTACAAACAAAGATATTTAAACTTTTGTTTTTGGTACCCAAATCATTTTGGGTCCATGTGTGTTAGTTCCTAAAACTTTGGTTCCCTTAGGAATCCAAGGTGACATAGCAATAATATTATTAGATTTAACAAGTTCCTTAGGAACCCATACATTTCTAATTCTTTTAACTTTACTATGTCTAGGATAGTTACCTTGTTTGTAGTAGTTAGTCTTTTTCTTATATTGGTGTGTTCTAGAGGATTCTCCTATGTCATGTTTGACACTACCATTATTTTTTAAAGACTTTTTGAGCTCATTTAGCTCACTTAACACCTTTTGGTGTTCACAATTATTTTGAGATAAAAGATTATTAAGATCAATATTTTCTTTTTGAAAGAATTTGAGTTCATCTTCTAATCCTAATATCTTTTTCTCAATTTTAGAATTAGTTTGAGTAAGTGAGTCATTTTTCTCTTTTAATTCTAGAATAATTTTTCTATTCCTAATAACCGACTCCTTATACTTCTCAACTAATTCATCATATACCTCTTGTAACTCATCATAAGCATCATTTAATTCTTCATATGAAAAATCTAAAGTAGATGAGTTAGAGGTTACCAAGGAGGAATCTTCCTCAAGTGCCATGAGGCAAAGGTTCGCCACTTCTTGTTCGTCATCCTCCGATGACTCCTCATCACTCCAAGTAGCAAGCTTGGCTTTGAGCTTTTTCCTCTTCTCAAAGCCCTTCTTCTTGAGTTGAGGGCACTCCGAACGTATGTGGCCGGGTTGTTTGCACTCGAAGCAAGTGAGCGGATCCCTTCCTTCTTCTTTGTTCTTGCTTTTAAAGTCCATCTTCCTTTGGATTTTTCTTCCTCGGTTGGACCTCATAAGGCGTGAGAATCGTTTGGCTATCATAGCCAATTCTTCAAGCTCATCCTCATCACTAGATGAGCTTTCATCAAGTTGGGAAGTTTTAGCCTTGAGAGCTATTCCCATTTTCTTCTTTTTCTCCCCTTCAAGCTTCTCCATTCTTTTTTCTTCTTTCTTTCTTTCATCTTCTCTTCCTTGCTTCATGATCTCGTGAGTAAGGAGAGAGCCTACAAGTTCATCAAGCTTTAGAGTTTTTAAATTCTTTGCTTCGATGATTGCGGTTCTCTTCCCATCCCAAGATTCGGGAAGTGAATAGAGTAGCTTTCGGACAAGCTTATCTTCCGGTATAACTTCTCCATATCCTTTTAAACCATTTACAATTGTGGAGAACCTATCAAACATCTTTGACACCGTCTCATCGAATTCCATCTTGAAATTTTCATAACTAAGATTGAGAATTCCAATCTTAGTTTCTTTGACATCGTTGGTGCCTTCATAGGTGGTTTCAAGAGTGTCCCACACTTCTTTGGCACTTTCAATTGATGAGACCTTTGAGTAGATGTCCGGACCGAAAGCACAAAATAGCATGTGAAGAGCTTTATCATTTACTTGGATCTTTTTCCTTTCCTCTTCACTCATTTCCGTTCTTCTTTTAAGCACCATCTTGCCATCAACATCTTGCTTCAATGGAATATATGGTCCATCCTCAATGACATCCCACACAAGATAGTCACTTGATTTAATGAATAGACGCATTTTATTTTTCCAAAAGGAGTAGTTCTCACCATTGAAGAAAGGAGGCTTTGTGGTGGATTGTGAGTCGTACATGCCGGGAGCGGAGGTTGAAGCCATCTCTTGATATTTTGATGATGATCACACTTCTTCCAAGGATCTTCTCTTGTGGTTGTTAATCCTCAAAGAGTTAAGCTCTGATGCCAATTGTTGAGTGGATCACACGAATAATAATAACCAAGAGGGGGGGGTGAATTGGAATTTTAACGATGTTGTAACGGAAATTGCAACTTAAAAATATTGACACGGGAATTTAGAGTGGTTCAAGTTCACCAACCGAACTCTACATCCACTACCTTAGTCTCACCAAGGATTTGCAACAATTTCCACTAAATTGTTCGTCCCCTTTTTCCAGGACAAGGAGGCAACCTTTACAATTTCGGTTAATTTTTCTACCCAAAAATTAACCCAATCCTCACACAAAAGAACAAAGAAATTTGTTGGCTAATCTGGTATCTCTCAATACAAATGATAGCCCAATATCAAGCACTCAACCCAATTGAACAAAATAGAAATGAAGGATACAATTGGGGTTTCTAGACAAAAATGGGATTTCAACACAAATGCTTGTATTTGATGAAAGGATGTATGCTTGTAGCTCAATTGTTGATTGCTGGAGCTTCTTGGGGTCTTTTTATAGCCTCTTGATGATTTCCAACCGTTGTGGGTGATGGGCTAAAGATTAGAGCCGTTGGGGTGTTTTTCTCATGACTTTACAGCACCCAGACGCCTACCGTTTCGGAACGGGGTCAACCTGTTTCGGAACGGATTTCAAATAATATAGTCGTTGGAGCGTCTACGAGAGCCCGTTTCGAAACGCCTAGGGCCGTTTCGGAACGGTTTTGCCACTGCCAAAGGGTTGTTTCGAAACGGCCTTATCCCGTTTCGGAACCAATTTGCCACTGTCAAAGGGGTGTTTCGAAACGGCCTTAGCCCGTTTCGGAACGCCCTGTTTATTTTCAAATTTCAGTTTAAAACCGTTGCCCTTGTTCGTTTAAATGAAGAACAGTTTCGAAACGAATAATACCGTTTCGAAACGCCTTGACCTGTTCCGATACGCGTTTCGGAACAGGTGCACATCGAACTGAAAGTGTTTCGAAACGCCTTGGGCCGTTTCGAAACGGGGCTTGAAAAATCACTGTTTTGACTTTGAAATACTTAAAAAATATTTTGTAAGTCTTTGGTTTTAGCTATGAAGTGGTCTTTAACAAGATATAGGGATTTTTAAGGACTTTAAAATTTGTTTTGATATTTTCATTTTAGTCCTTAGGTTTTTCGTTATATCAAAATTAAAGCATATGTTTCACACATTATAAATATTATCTTCATTAATTAGAGTTTAATGTATTATGTACTTTTTATGCCTAAAATAGATGATCTAATGAACGCATTGTATACACTTGAATATTGAGAATAATACAAATCTCTCTCTTCTTCTCATCTCTTTGTTCTTCCATTCTTGTCATTTGTTCTTATTATTGTTCATCTTTATTTTATTCACAACACGTTATCAACACGATCTGCTTATAATATTTTTTTCAAGAATATTTTGGAGGCAAATTAAACATTATGCAAAAGTCGAGCAACAATCACATTATTCAAGTACACCAACCAAATCTTGGTTTATCCAAAATCTAAAGAGTCTAATTCTTTTGCCTAAGCGCCTTGATACTCGAAGGTATGGAAATAAATAGACCAGGTACATTTTTGCTTACTTTTAACATGATTTTATATTTTATTCTCTAGTAAGTTTCGAATGAATTTTTAAACTTTCTCATATATTTTAATCTTTAAAATATATTGTGGTTCTCATCTATTTATCAAGTTATACATATCATGTATAGATATGGTCCCTCATTGTTTATCTACTAAGTATTGTATATATCGAAAATAAAAATATTTGTTTATGCTATTTTTTTCCTTTGAGCATTTGAATATGTAAGGCATATTATGTGCAAATATTTTTGAAATCTATCGAAAAATTTTAGATATGATCTTTTGTTGTTATATTTACATCATCATTTGTTTATGATATTTTATTCGATGATATTGGTATTTTTAACCATGTTTTGAGTTTTACATGTCTTTGAATGACTTGAAAAGAGATATGACGTAAAAACATTATGAGAAGATGACTTGGTTCATTTGTTATGTCTCCATCATCCTCGAGAGGAAAATCAATATCGGTAAATTCTGATTTTATTTTTTTATTCTTTAAATTACGATTTTATAGTGTGATAAATTATGGTAATTTTGCTCGAAAGCAATAATTCTCATGTGTCGAAGAACCTGACTATTGACTTCTCCCAAGTTCAAGTTACAGAAATTCGTCTTGATCCAAAAAGTTTACGGGAGGCATTCCCTGAAGTGAATGCATGTATGATGTTTATTCCATGCGATTATCGGATCTGTTTCATTCCCTGAAGTGAATGCAAACATGGTAAATCATTATTCAATTAGTGACATAACTTTGATATAATCCAAATATATTGGTTGGACATCCCGTTCTACGAGGCTATTGGTCTCAAAGGGTTTTTTTTTAAAGGACCTTGTGGACTGGCTTAACAATGTCGTGTACGAAGATTAAATCTTTGTTCTCTGTGATGAGGATATGGTAATACTTCACTTTTCACGGAAAAAATGTTGTCCTCAGACACAATATCGTGAAAAAAATTTCAAAGGCCCACTGGCTCTACTCCATTCCCTGAAGTGAATGTGAGATTATATTATAAAAAGAATAAAAGCCACATTAGAAGTTGTGGTTGTGGTCGAGGTTATGAATATAGAATAGAAAATATGGTCATTTTAAGAATACTTCTACCCATCGGTAGTGAAGTTATAAGGATGACAAGAATGATAAACATCATTCTAAGGAAGTGAAATCCTTTTACCAATGTGATGTTATAAACCATCGGTCTCATACTTATCGTACGCTGAAAAAAAAACAATCATTGAATGATAAAGGAAATAAAATAAAAACAAATTTTTTTTTGCGAAAATGATGAATATGATATTGCTCCAACTCATTTGAATGTTGTTGGTTCAACTCATTTGGACATTGTTGATTTCCTTATAACCCTCGAAGGGAATAAATCATCTTCTAATTATTCTCGCAACTTTGAAGAAAATTATTTATCTTTTATTTACTTTACTTTATGTTTATTTACTTTACACATTAATTATTTATGTTTTATATTTATGTTTACATATTATGATATTTATTTATTTTGTTTAACATGATTGCTTATCAAATACAATTTATGGTGACGATTTATGCTTAACAGAAGCATAAGATATATTTTTCCCATCTAAATGCAATGAAAAATGTGAGTACTATATCTCAAAGTACTGAAAATATTGATGCTCTAGAAGAGTAATAAGTTCTTGAGAGAAAGCACATTATGAAAAGTGCATAATTGCGAATATTACAATAATTACCGCTAATAGTAATAATATTGTCACCACTAGAAGTGGAAATTTTAAGAGAGCAATATGAGTTCAGAAAATATTCTTTTGGGAATTATAGATAACATATGTTATCAATTGAAATTTGAAATAAGCAAATGTGGATATAAGTTCTGGTAGCTAAAAAGTCAGTTGAAAGCTCTAGAAGAGCTATATACCGCTGCCGAAAGATAATTTTCATTGAAAGCTCTATAAGGGATAAATATTCCTATTCAAAAGAACAATTTTAATGACCGTACTAAACGTGTATGAGTGAGATTGAATCACATGATCTGATTTACCAAATTCAAAAATGTATATACATAGTTGTATATAGTTGGTATGATCGGTTAGACCATCCTGATCAATAATGATGCGAAAGCTATTGAAATTTATATGCACATTTATGAAAAGAACATAAAGTTCTTGTAGTGCTTGTTCTTAAAGGAATTGATTAAATTCCATTTACTAAAAGAACACGAAGTTCTTGTGTTGCTTGTTCTCAAAGGAAATGATTAAGATCCCACTTACCAAAAGAACTTGAAGTTCATGTACTAAAATTGAGACTGCATGTCTTGCACATCTGAATAAAATATAGGCCTATTTATTCACAAATATAGAAAGTTTTATATGATCTTAGTAGATGCGTCTACTTTGTTTTATCAACTTACAACCAGAAGTTTGTGAGATTCATTATGTTGAGAAATATTTTGATATAACAATTATGTGAAAAATAATTTGGACTTGTTTAAAGATTTCAAAAATAATTCAAAAGTCCTTAAAATTTGAAAAATATGTTTAAAATGTTTTGACTTTGCACCTATATCGATTATACATTTAAAAGTTAAAAATTAGCGAAAATTAAATTTTTAAGTGAAAGTTTCGAAACCATCCGTATAAGGTTTGAAACCTTTCTGGGCAGAACGCCACTGTTTTTGAAACCTTAGCAAAGGTTTCGAAACCTTTACCTTGTAACGGCTAGTTTTTACAAATCATTTCTTAAGGTTTCGAAACCTCTGGTAAGAGTTTCGAAACCTCTGTGCAGGTGGGAATTTAAAGCTCGACTTTATGACTTTCCAACGACTCCAAAACATTTCCAACATGCATAAACGGGTAGAATATCATTCCACACTATAAAAGCAACCTTGAGACACTTGAAGATGTTTAGAGAACACATCCAAGCAATATGATCAAGAGAATTTGAGTCCAATTCTTATCTCTTCATTTCTCTTGTATATAGTGTTTAAGAGAGTGCTTAATTATAAATCCGTTGTACTCTTGTGAGCTTAATTTGTGTAAACACCCACCTTGTGAGGTATTTAGTTTATCAAACAAATTCCTTGTAAAATGAGAGGTTCTAGCTTAGCCTTGAGAGAAAAACTATAGTTGGTTCTATCTTAGCCAAGTCCAAAAGATAGGGTTGTAACGATTTCCTCATAAACCGGGAAAAGGGGACGGATTCATTGTTGAGTGAATTGGGAAATTCTTAGTGGTGTGCTAAGATAGTGGATGTAGATGCTTGTTAGAAGGCTGAACCACTCTAAAATCATTGTGTCACTTGTCTACCTTTATTTCGATTTTAGCCAATTCAACCACTAAACAAAAACAACCATCCTTGACGGTTTCGGTGATCGATTCGAGCGTGCTACAAGCCTAACACATTACAAAAAGATTCAGATTATGCAGTTAGACTATTCATCTTGCAGAAGCTAGTGGGTTTATATTTTAGGTTATATCAGTTGTCACAAAGCCTATTGATTATGAAAAATACGTTTTAGCAAAATTTTATTTGGATGCCTCCTCTTTGATAGCTAAACTATGAGAACAAGAAAATTATTATTTTTATGGTATTTCCATATAGCAGCACTTATACGCATCAAGCCAACGAGTTATAATAAAGTCTCTATTATGATTGGTTTTTAGTCAGAAGTCATATATTTCCCATTTTATAATTTTGAATGTGCGATATATTGTTGAATTGCTCCACCACAATGAACAAAATGAGTAAATAAAAGGGTTGAGTATATATATTAAGTATGAGTCTCATTTTATGTTTAAATTCTTAATCATTAATTGGAGAATCATTTATGACATGATTTTTCTCAACATCATAGGAGATAATAATCAGCTGGATCAAGGAAAATGAATTATCATTATTTAGATCCTCGTATATGAACCAGAAGTTCATAAGATAATTCATGTTATTACATGTCAACCGCCAGACATATTTACTGACCCAATGAGAGTAACTAAGTTTCATATACATGCTGAAATACTTTAAATTTGGATTACATGTTAGAGCGAACATATGTAAATCATGCATGAAACATGAAAAATGGTTCCAATGATCAAAATTCTCGTAAATGAAAAATAGTATGAGATGATCATATATTGGAGGCAGGTGCTCCTGAAGAGACTCAAGGCATAACTAATAATAAAACTCTTGAAGAGTTTTAGGTACCTGAAATAAATATTAAAATCTTGAAGAGATCTGGATGAGTTATGTCACTACGAGAATGGAACCAGAAAAATTGAAAAGTTGTCGACAACGATTTTACATAGAATACTTCTGTAGAAGTAAAGAAAGAAAACGAAGATCTTATATAAGAATCTATAGATGTTGAAATGATTGGTCAATATAGAAAGACGCTTTGAACTTCTAAAAGAGAAGTATTTGGACCATCAGTCCAAACACCTAAAGGTGTATACAAGTAAGGCACAAATAAGTAGTCGTAAATACAACTTAAATTATGATTTATGAAGAGTTTTAATTATTTCATGGTGGATGCAATTATTTTGGCAGTTATGAAATATTTTATATGCGTCTAATTATTTTGTGGATCCCTATTTATCATTGAAGGATTTAAAATGCTAGAAGCATTTGAAAATTTCCGAGGAAATTTATTTAGACATGTCTCATTGAATACTTTGGCGCATTTGGTATAATCGCATTGGTGAGTACTAATTGAAGAAATATTATAAGAATGATCATATTCCCTTATGTATTTTATAAAGGAGTTTGGATCAAGATTCATTATGATAATTTGAATTTCATTAAAACTCCTGAAGAGTTTCAAATTGGAAATTCGTGAAGTACTTTCAATGCATTTAATGAAAGTATTTGAGTAAAAGAATCTTGAGATATGGTTTTGTCTCGATCTAAAGATCGAGCACTTAAATATGCATTTTTGTCTCTGAATGGACATAAGTTGAAAGAACCTTAAAGAAAATTCAACATGGATAAATCATATCTATTGAGTATCCCAATAATTGTAAGATTATTGCATGTGAATAAAGATAATTATATCTTTTCTTGGTCTTGAAACACCATATATTAGTTGGTAAAGAAATATCTATAGATATACAAAGATCATTACATTTAGAGCTTCAAACATTCGTCGATGCCTCTTCAAATTTTGTAGAAATAATTGTTATACACAAGGCAAGCCAAAATTGTGTTTGGCTAAGACCATTGACCCAACATATCCAGAAAATATGTGGATTTACTTTCACACTATATGATACAAAGCTATTGTAACACCCCATTTTCCCCCTAATTCGAAAAACCTAAAAATTTGAAATCCCTAACTCAGAAACCCTAACATTTGGGAATTTATAATATAGAACCCTAATTTTTAGTTGTGGTCTAATTGAGCATAATTCAAAATTTTAGTGACCTTTGTGTGTTAAAATTAGAACTTCGGAGCTATTATGTTAAGTGGGAAAAGTTGGGGCCCTTCTCTTGCGATTTATTTAACTTTTAAGTTTAAACCCTATTATTTGTGTTATTCAGACTCTTGAGCTTTTTGGACTCCTGCAGCCGCACTCTCCCAAATACCCACATTTCGGTTTTCTCTCTCACCCTCACCCATCTCTGGCGAAGCTTCGGTTAGGCCCAAGCCAACGTCCGTTCGTCGATCGGAGACTATCAGTGTGCTCGTCCTCCCTTCGCGACCAAAACCCACCCAACCATCATCTTCCGTCACCGACCATTTGCTCGGAAACGGTATAAAACCATTCGGCCTTTCCCCCCATGTTCACCTCGCCGACGAGTAGTTGCTCAGAAATGGTCTAAACCTGTTTGTTTCTCGTTTTGCGTCATTGTCTATTTCACCAGAATCGCACGAAAACCTTTCGGTTTCCTTGCATCGCCGTCGGTTCCGCTTCCCTTTTTCAGTTCCGGAGTTGTTTGTGCTTTGAATTGCCGGTGAGTCGTTGTATTAATTTAGGTCTGCCGTCGCCGTCCTTGTATCGTCGTTCTTAATGCCGCCGTTGCTGTTTCGTATCCGTGCCGTCGTCTTTTTCGTGCACCATCTATCACTGTCGTGGTCTTTATGCCACCGTCGCTCACTTTCCGCCGCCGTTGATCGTCTTTTTTTGTCGTTGCTCCTGCTTCGTCATCTCTGCCGCCGTCAAGCAAGGGTCTGTAAACCTAGCTTCAGTTTGCAGAATGGTGTTAGGGTGATGGGTTGGGTTGCGTGAGAATCAGGGTTGAATTGAGCCCAATTCGACAGGCCCATATGTGTGTATCATGCTGTACAGCCCATCTAGTGAGCTTGAAGAGAGATCCAACCCGTGTTTTCATTTCAGATTGAGCCCAAACTTGTGCAATTTGGACTGTTGGAGTTGCCTTGAACTGAATCTGTTTGACCCTTTGACCTACTCAGACCGTTGACTTGAACAGTTGACCGGGTTTGACCGAACCAACTTTGACCCAGTGGACCACAGTTGATCGGATTTGATTTGTTGACCTTTGACTAAGTTTGACCGTTGACCAGTTTGACCAGAGTTGTCTATTGACCAAGTTGACCTTTGACCAGTTTGACTTTTGATCGTTGACTTTGACAAGTTAACTTTGACTTTTGTTATAGTTGACTTTGACCAGAGTTGACCGAGAGTTGACTTTTCAGAAATTGTTCACCTTGACCTTTCTCGACGTTTTGAATCCGAATTCGCTGCCTGTTTTGTCTAATTCAAACCCGAAAGCTCAGTTTTGCTAAGTTCAATTATTTATTCATAAAATTTGGTTGAGTTATGGATTTCAGAATCTGATTCAGAATATTCTTGTGTTCAAGCGTTAACGTCTTCAAGATCGACGAGTTACCTCCAGTTGTACAGATCGACCATTCACGTTCTTCGAGATCCTTATGTGAGTATGCTTTCGGATTAGTTGTTGAGTTTATACTTGGTGGCTTAGTGATAGTAATAAATTTTAATATAAGGTTTTACCTTGTAGGTTCTGATTCAGCTAGATCTGAGCGTAAGATGCGCTTTTCTCGGCATTAGAGCTACTGTTGCTTAAAGGTGTGTCTCTTCCTGTTTTATAAACTTATGTGTTTCTTTATGTGCTATAAATATTATGTGCTTTTCTGGATTAATATAAGTAAATGTTTTGTACATTTTGTGTGCATACTCTGTTGTGATTGGGTGAATGTTTTCAGACATCATGCATAACATGTCATACTGTGATTTAAGTGTAATATCAGATTTTCGGAATCGTAAAACATCGGATTTATAGTATTGTGCAACTTGAATTTTCATAATTCAAGTTTCGAATCAGACTCAGATTTTTAAATCTGCATCATATCATTGTGGGTATATGGTTTGAGATTTGTTCGGGGAAGTTCAGTGGTTTCACCCTTCGGGCTGAATTCCGCTTCGGATCAGTGGTTCCACCCTTCGGGCTGAGTTCCACTTCGGATGGTGACGATGGAGATAGTAGGTTCTGGGGAACCTTACTTTTCGGTGTATCGGAGATGGGTACTATGATTCATGTGCATCAGACATCATATCATCATGATTCAGTTTTATTGTGTTTTCAGAAAAGTATTTATCAGAAAATAAAATACTGTTTTGTTTTTGTTTTGTTGTCGTTGCACTTTAGAGACACACTAAGCTCTTTAGCTTACACCCCTTAGTTTTTACTTTTCAGATATCTCAGACTTTTTAGGCGATCGGTACTTGGAGCATCTCTTGTTTATTCAGATAAATTATTATTCAGTACGAACTTTTCTGTTACCTCAGAATTATTATTTTAATATATTTTGGGATATTTGTGTAATATGGACATTGGAACTGATTTTAATTTGGGTTTTATTAAATGCATGCATCTATGAAGTTACTTTCGGATTTTTAATTAATTATCGGAACATCGTTCAAAAGATTGAGTTTTATTTTAATCGGGATATTCGTTGAGTTTTACTTATTTAATCGATTCTTTTGAATTTCAAAATATTTTAACCTAAATTGTTTCTTGAGGGATAAGTTTCCAATCGATACTTCCTAAATCCGACCCATTTCTTCTGGGCTGGGTTTAGGGGGTTACAGCTATCTTGTGTAGAGATAATGCAATATGTATATCTCAATCGAAAGGTGGATACATCAAAGATGACAAAATGGAACATATTACTTCAAAATTTCATCCCTCGCAATCTTTAGAAAAATAATATTCAAGCTTGAATTATGAAGATCCAAAGATCTTTTGTGATGTTTTCTTGAGGGGGAGTAAATACGTGTTGCACTCTTTTTCCTTTAACCGAGGTTTTGTCCCAAGTAAGGTTTTTAATGAGACAACATGTTATACGTATTAAAGATGTGTGTACTCTTTTTCTTTCACTAAAGAATTTTTTTCCCATTGAATTTTTATCTTAGTAAGGTTTTAACGAGGCACATTATCTTCATAGACATCCAAGGGGGAGTGTTATGAATATTTATTTATGTGGATATCTATCATGATAAGAACTTTATCAAGGAAATTTGATTTACTTTATCATTAGAAATATTATCTTCATTAATTAGAGTTTAATGTATTATGTACTTCTTATGCCTATAAATAGATGATCTAATGAAGGCATTGTATACACTTGAATATTGAAAATAATACAAATCTCCCTCTTCCTCTCATCTCTTTGTTTTTCTATTCTTGTTCTTTGTTTTTATTATTGTTATTCGTTATTTTATTCACAACAATCAATATTTTTTTATATTTTTCCTATTTATTTTAAACATTTTAGATATAAAATATTTTATAGGAAAACATCACGTTTGCTACTTATACTTTGTTAAAATGTTCAATGTGATATACGTATTTTTAAAATGTCTAATGTAGTACTAGCACGTTCACAAAATGTCTAATACAATATTCATATTTGAATATAATATCCAATATAAAACTTAGGCTGTCATTTTATGTATTTATTATAAGGACCTATATTTGATTTATAGGCGGTGGAAACAAATTTTTTTTACAAACACTTTAATTTTAGAGTTTAAAATTAAAATTTAAGAAGTTTATTATTTAGGATAATATGATTAAAATTTTATATTTTAACTTATAAACTCTAAATTCTAATCACAACTTACCAATTCTAAATCACTAAACATAAATATCTAACTTCTAAACCCTAAATTTTAAACTTAAAACAATTGTAGATTTTTTTTTACTTCTATAAGGGATAATTACCCTTATAGGTATAAATTTTTATGCCGATTTGATGTTCACATCAGATTAGCTGGCTTTTGTCTGCCTGCTTTTCGTTTTGTTCGACTTCCTTCCACGATCCCTTCATTCTCCAACTAATTTTAACATTTACAACCCAACAAAAAAAATCCTTTCTCCCTCTCTTTATTTTCTCTCCAACTCTCTAGGGATTCAAACAGAATAATTAATAATCCCACCTCGCTCAGTTTACACCTACCGTCCTCATCATTTCCAAACAGTCCTTTCCCTTTCCGATTCCCTTCATTTCCCTCCCTCTTTCCATCTCTCTCGTACGACGTCTGCCTTTCCAAAACGGTACGATGGCCCGTCGTTTTCATTTCCCTTTCGATGCGTTAGATCTGTTATTTGCATTCTCCATTGATTTTAATTATGAGATCCAACGTTGTTTTTTTTTGTTAGATCTAATTTCCATTGTTGTCGTTCTTTTTCATATTTACCTGATCTGGATCTGTGACGTGATTGATGGGAGTTTATTTGTGTTGTTATTTTTAGTGTTAAAACAGTTCAATGTAATTCTCTGCCTTCTCTGATTGATCACTCAAGGAACCTAAGGTAAAATAGTCATAGTTCAATTAACAGTTCAAGTGTTGATTTCTCAATGTGCTACGTGTTTAACTAATGTGGAATTGTACATCTATCTTTGATTGGGGGGGGGATCCAAATGTATAACTAGATGTGTATTTTCTACATGACTTTGTGTTTTGAATTTGATCCAAACAGGGAGAACGTTAACTATTGTTTATGTGTAGAACTCAGAAATCATAAGTTGTAGTTGAACTCGTGTGCGGTGCTGGCCATAGTCGCCATGATGTAATGAGCACATTGGTATTTTAAGTCTATGGAAGTGGTTTGCATTCAATGCTGATACATAGGAAGTAGCAAATCTGGTCTCTTTTCGAGATTCATATGGATTTTCAGGTAGCTCTACTTTAATGGTTGATCTGTTGTCAAAGGGCTAATGCCTACGAGGCAGAAGATTTTTAGTCAAAGTCTAGGCATTGAGTTGGGCACATAGGTATCTTGATTGTGTAGTGCTGAAACTGATTTTGAAAATTTTGGTTTAACACATGATTCGGAAAATTTATCCAAATAACTTGTCTTACACAGTGAAAACCAAAGTGATTTGGACCTTTTCCCAGGTTTTATTTATTTATGTAACTCTTATTTGTTGCTATGTTTTTTGTAGGACTTATTGCTGAGGTTGTTGAAAACTCTTGGACACCATATGCACAAGGATGGATTACTTGAAGAACGTTGAGTGATACGGGACTTAGGGTTGTCACTTGCAACAAAACATAAAATGGCTCCAACCAATAAGGCTGATAGAAAAGCAGTTGTAGATGCATCTGCGTGGATGTTCAATGTTGTCACTTCTGTTGGGATTATTATGGTCAATAAAGCTTTAATGGCTACTTATGGTTTCAGTTTTGGTAATTTCCTTTTTAACTCTTTTGCTTGCTCCCCCACCCCCAATGTGTGTGTGTGCCACAAACTGTTAATGATGTTAGCCAGATATTATAGTTAAATTGAATTGTAACTGTTGTCATCATTCACTTGGAAAATGAAATCAGCAGGAGTAATAGTTCTAAATGTTTAAAAATTGAGATTGTGGAGTGTTAAGGATGGGGAGCTGATAACTGATCATGCGAAAAGCTATACAATTGGCCTCATCGTATGTGGAAATGAGCTTTATTTAGGGTTTAATGATGGAGAATGTGAAGTTCATGGTTTTAATTCACCTCCTCCTACCCCTTTCCTTTTTACCTGTTGTAGAAGGAAAGGAAATGGGTTGAAAGTAGTGGAAAGCAATTGAAAAACAAAATAATAAAAGGAGGAGGTTACTGTAAGTAGAGACAAAGAGCAGCCTTGACTTGGTAATTGGATTTGGAAGTAGTTGATATTAAGTGTAGGACAATTGTAATGATAATATAATAATCATTTGCAAAGTACAAATAAGCTAAAGATTCTGGTTTTTGTTACTCAATGAATATGTCTAGATTATGCTTTACTGCAATAAGTATGTTATAAACTGTCACTAATTCCTTTGTATTTGATTGCAAATTGTTGCAGCCACTACATTAACTGGTCTGCATTTTGCTACCACAACTTTAATGACAGCTGTTCTAAGATGGTTAGGATACATTCAACCTTCTCATCTACCCTTGGGAGAGCTTTTGAAATTTGTTTTGTTTGCAAACTTCTCTATTGTTGGAATGAATGTTAGTCTGATGTGGAACTCTGTGGGATTTTATCAGGTAAAGTATATTAGTTCCTAGATTTTTACTAGTAATGCTTTTTAAGTGATTTTTAAATAACAAATTCTCTAATTCAATGGCAGATTGCAAAGCTTAGTATGATTCCTGTATCCTGTTTTTTGGAAGTTGTAATGGACAAGATCCGGTACTCCAGAGATACAAAGCTGAGCATAGCTTTAGTTCTTGTCGGTGTCGGTGTCTGTACTGTAACCGATGTGAGTGTTAATACCAAAGGTTTTGTAGCTGCCTTCATTGCAGTTTGGAGCACTTCTCTGCAGCAGTATGTAAGTTGTCAATTCTTTCTTGTACATACAAATTGAATCTTCTATATAACCATTGCTATATCATTTGTAGATCTTAAAATAATAAAATGTCTTGATTTATTTATTCTTGCGCTTATTTGTGCAGTATGTTCATCACCTTCAGCGAAGGTACAATCTTAGTTCCTTCAACCTACTGGGACACACTGCCCCTGCCCAGGCTGGAACCCTTCTGCTATTAGGTCCATTTCTGGATTATTGGTTGACAAGCAAGAGAGTTGATGCCTATAGTTATAACCTAGTATCTATCGTAAGTGTTCTATCTATATATATTCTTTGCATTATGAGGTTTGTACATCATGGTGATTGTTGACATTGGTTTAGAATGAGGTTAATTTAGTTGTTTCAAAGTTGATGTAATCATGCTTATGAATAAAATTGCATGTGTTTGTGAATGTGCATACTGTAATTCATGCAGTTACTTGTATTTCTTGCGACCTACAGTTATATTTAATTTGCATTGCATATTATGTTGTTGCAATCTGCATGCATCTCCCGCTTACTTGCCATACGGTGGCATGGTGCCTATAACATATCTTAAAGCATCTATCCACTAAATGATTTTAGGCTTACCGGAAGTATATGTGTTCAGTCTATTCTGATTGAAGAAAAGCATTTAATTTTCGGTGTGATTTATAATTTTGTTACTCGAACATGGGTACGAGTTCCAGATACGATTATCGGTCCATGCAAGTATGTTCATTTCTTTTTTCACGTTTTTTCATGTCTTGGGAGGGTTATATTCCCTTATTCAAGTGGGAAAAAAGAGTCGGTGTAAGGCATGCTGATAGCATGCAGCACATTATAACAGATGTACAGACTCCTTTCTCTCTTTAATTTCTTTATAAAATAGACCTATTGACAATGTAATATTTGAGGTACAACACTTTGGTACATTTTTATGTGGTTTGCCTGCTGCAAATTGTTGGTTTCTGGCTTTTCCTTTTTGCGGTTTTGCATAGGTTATAAAGTATGTGAGTTGTGTGCAATTCCAGTTGTAGTTTTTTTTCCGACTTTATGTTTTACAGGATTAGTCACAGCTTTTTTGCTTCTTGGTTGATGCAGATGTTTATCATACTTTCGTGTACCATAGCAGTAGGAACGAACCTCAGCCAGTTCATCTGCATCGGCAGATTTACTGCCGTGTCTTTTCAAGTACTTGGCCATATGAAGACGATCCTTGTGTTGATTATGGGATTCTTTTTCTTTGGAAAAGAGGGTCTCAATCTACATGTGGTTCTGGGGATGATCATAGCTGTGGCTGGAATGATTTGGTATGGAAATGCTTCATCTAAGCCTGGTGGGAAAGAGCGCCGGAGCCTGTCTCTCCCTACGACCCGACAACAGAAGCCTGGTAGCTTATCAGATTCTAATGAACACGACGCAAAACTCTAATTCTAATTCTCCTTGTAGGTAAGTTAAAAGTTGCTGAGTTTTCAGCAAGTTATTGATTTATCCATATGATTAGGATGGGGGGAAAGAAACAGCCTTAGTTTTAATGATTTTTATACTCGTTATTCTTTTGTATTGGGTTCACTCTGAGGGAATGAAAAATTTTCGGGTAGGATTAGATGCTTTTTATATTTCAGGAATATAATTTATATTTTTTCTTGCTTTTTTGGGTTTCGTTCTCTTCATGTTGGATCTATCATTTCAAGTGATTTTGAATTTTATAGTCTATCGATTTGATATCCGAAAGGAATGTTTACAGTTGAGTATTAAATTTTAGGCTAAACTATAAAATAAGTGCTCAAATTATGTCTATTTTTTATAAGGATTAATATCCTATACATTGGCGGTGGAAAATAAAGTTTCCACAAGCGGGTTTATTTAGGGGTTTAGGGGTTTAGTTTAGGATTTAAAGGTAAGGGGTTTAGGTTGTATGATTATGGCTATAATTTAAGGTTTGGGGTTTAGGGGTTGGGGTTAGATTTTTAGGGTTTTAAGGTTAGAATTTTAGGATTTAAATTTAGGCTTGAAAATAGGCATGCTTGTGTAAACTTTTTTTACACTGGCAGTGTATCAAATATTAATCCTTTTTATAATAGGTGCTTAATCTAATTTTTAGTTGAAATAGGTGCTTAAACTATTTTTTTGGCTGAAATAGATACTTAAACTTTTATTTTTGGCTTATTTTAAAGTTAATTTTGTCACTTACTTAGACACTTATTTCAACTAAAAATAAAAGTTTAGGCACTTATTTTAGCCAAAAAAATAGTTTGGGCACCTATTTCAGCCAAAAACGAAATTTCAGACACTTATTTTATTTAAAAAATATTTTAAGCACTTATTTAAAAAAATTATATAATTTGACACTTAATTTGTAGTTGAGTCTAAATTTTATTTCCGTCTACCAAGTTGATCCAGAGGCTTAAACCGTTGCATTATATTCAGACATTGTTAGATTTTGATCAATATTAAGTCGCGTGCTAGATCAATATCACATCAACTTTAGAAAAATATTTAACACGTGGTTAATCTTGGCACATCAGTATATCATATTACGGTATTAGTCTATTGCGATATTACATTTACGGTTATCGTGAAATTTTCTTTAGTTTGTGACCAACGTTGATCAACGACCAACCAATGTTTCTAACTAATATTAAAATAACTAATACTAATACTAAAATATTTTGTTTTATTAAAATATATTATCGATCTAAATTTTTTAACGTTTACCAAAATATAAATATGCAAATACCAAAATATTTAACGTTTTGTGTAACCTCTACTATAATTTATATTTTACCAAATTCTGATCCGATAATTTATTTGATCACTTATGTATATATATAAAATATACTTGTTTTATTTTATTAATTTATATTGTCTAGGTGAAAATTTTACCCAACTATTTTAAATTGTAGGAAAAAACTTTGTGAGAGACGGCGTTGCTCAATGCAGGATTGAATTTATTGAAAATATGTTCAATAGAAGACAATATATTCGATTTGGCAAGAGCAAAAGACATATTTGAATTTTAAATTTTTTGATGCTTTCTTAATTTTTTTAATTTTTTATTGCTTTCAATAAATTTTCTATTATTTAAATAATTATTTAAAAATATTTAGTTTTTAATGTTAAATATTTTAGAACCTCATTTTTTTCTTAAGAATAAAGTAAATTCTCAAAGTTCAAAAAAAAATCCAACCAAACCCTCCTATATTATATCATTTTATTTTACCCATTCAAGTGGTCTCAATTAAATGAAAACAGTAAGTACAATTTTCTTTTCGGAAATATTTCAAGGTATATTTAACCCTATGTTCTTATATAAGTTATCTATTCACGTTACATCATATCAAAAATTTAAACTTAATACATATCACATTTATAATAACGTGTTCGAAAATTGGACGCGTTTGATTTAATTAAATTAATCAATATGTTTGAACTAAATGTTCATTAAATTGTATAATAATGAGATATACCTGTGATTTTATATATTTTTAAGTTTTTATCAAAACATCTTAGACATTTAAACCAAAAACATCTTACACATGAGGGTGAGTAGCGCTGGAATGTCTTGGAGCATTTACTGCCTATGCCCATTCTGTTACATATCGCAGCGATCAAGTGCTCGAGACTGCACTTTCCAAATGACTCTGTGAGCTGGAGTGGTACGGCTTCAGGTCGTTTCACCATTAAGTCGGCATATGAGCTAAGATATGGTATTAAAGAAGGTCCGAATGAAGATATATGGAAGATATTAACCAGGTTTAAAGGTACGCAACGCATGAAAACTTTTTTCTGGATGGTTTGCCGTGATAAAATTATGACAAATTATGAACGCATGCGGCGACACTTTGTTACTAATACTTGTCGTGGAGTTTGTAGAGCGGAGGTGGAAGATGTCTCTCGTGTTCTCCGAACATGCCCGCAATTTTTTCTTGTATGACAGGAGCTCATCCGGCCGGATAGGTTACATGAGTTTATGCACCATGACATCAAGTTGTGGATTAAGCTTAATTTAACGCAACCCCACTTATTCGCAAAGGATGCTGCGCATTGGGATCTTTTGTTTAGAGGGATTTGTTGGTTTATATGGCTGAACCGAAATATCGTGGTGTTTAATGAAGGGGAAGATGAACCTCGTCGTTCTATTTTGAAACGTTCGCGGTCTAGTTGGCCTCGGCAGTGGCTGCCATGGGAATCGTTGTTCCGTCGGTGTTGCTGGTGAGGTAGCTCCGCAAGGTCAAGTGCAACGGGCATCTCCACCTCTGGATTGGATCAAAATCAATTCAGATGTTGCAAACGATAGTCGGAATGGTTATATGACCTGTGGTGGTTTGATTCGAGATGCAACAGGGAAATGGTTAATAGGAGTTGGTAAGTTAATTGGGATATATGCTCAATGTTGGATGTTGAATTGTGGGGTGCTTATATCGGATTAACTTGTGCTTGGGAGACTAGTTATCGCCAAGTGGTAGAGGCTATGGACCCCTCCTTCGGATTGGTTCTCCAGCAATTAGTGGTTATATTTTGGGACATTATTTTTTGGAGTTGCGTCGACGAGAATGGACTATTTGGCTACAATACATCAAGCGCGATGGTACTCGATTTGCGGATGCTTTGCAGGGTGTGATAGCTTGGATATAGTTTACTGGAACAATCCTCCTGCTCATATTAATCTGCTTTTGCATGATGATGTTAGTCCTTAAGTTTTCTTTGTATTAGACTGTTAGTATATGTACTCTTTTTCCTCCAATTTGGGAAGATTTTTTAATGAGGCATATACTAACATGTCGAGTGTTAATTTTGATTAATGAAAACACGTCTTTTTCACCAACAAAAATAGTCTACTAAAGCATGGTGTCATGAATTGAGTGACAACAACTAAATTAACTAAAACATAATTTAAACAAACATATGAAAAAGAAAGTCGCGTCCAAAATTTGTCTTGATGAAAACACTACAGTGCTTAAAAGCAAGTAAATAGTTTGTCTGACAATATATCCCTTCAAAACATAAATATATGTATGAAGCACTCAACGCTTCTTTGAGACACCAACAGTCTTCCCTCTGCGGCCGGTAGTCTTGGTGTGCTGACCACGGACACGAAGGCCCCAGTAGTGCCTCAACCCGCGATGGTTCCTGCATTATGGTATTACAAAACATTAGCTCCCATCCAATGCCACAAGAATAGGAAGTTATGTTACTCGCAATTCTTATTATTTCTAAAGAATCCATCATATTCGACAGTCGAAACTTGTCTCAAAGTAACACAAGCAAAGATTAATTAAACACCATCATCGTGCTTAGGTAGAGTTGGCTTGATCACATCTTTCTAAGCACCAAATAACTGGCACATAAAATAACACATGCACAACTCTTAATTCCAAGACAAATCAGTAAAAAGCAACAAGAAAGGATTATTAACCTGATCTTTTTCAGGCGCTCCAGGTCATCTCTCAACTTCATGTCGAGAGCATTAGAAACAACCTGGGAATACTTCCCATCCTTGTAATCCTTCTGCCTGTTCAAAAACCAGTCCGGAATTTTAAACTGCCTGGGGTTGGCAACGATGGTCATTAGATTGTCCAGCTCCTGTGCAGTCAACTCACCAGCCCTGATAGCAGGAAGAAGTGAATCAAATAAAATCCCCACAATAAACTACAAAAAGACTGAATACCATAGAACATCATCATCACGCCACAACCTACACCAATATACGTATGTTGTTCCGACTCTTCATTTTCAAGTACCCCTGTCCGAAATAAATATAAGAATAAGATCTTCCAAGGCTCTTACAGATATAAAAATGGGAATATGATCCTCCAAGGCCCCTTTACATAACCACAACCGACACACTCACAGTCTCACTAGAGTAGAATAGGCCTATACTATATACATACCGGGATGTCACCCGGCAGATATGTCTACTTGGTAAGAACCAATAACTTCTCACTCAAGAGGGTCTCTTTCACAACACAAGTACTTAATCTAAAGTAGAAAGAACAAATCATAATTTTCTTACACATGCGCATAATATACTCACATCAATACCAATATCATTCATTTCGGCAAGAAATACCTCGAAACATACCAATACCATATACCATTGTCTAAAACTTCAAGACATAAAGCATCTTAGCATTCCCCAAAGAAGCCTAAAATTGACATAAAAAAACAGAATCTCCCATATATTTAAAATTTTCAACAAAAAAAAAACAAACCTCTTGTTCATATCGACATCAGCCTTCTTGCAGACAATGTTAGCGAAACGCCTTCCGATACCCTTGATGGAAGTCATAGCAAACATAATCTTCTGCTTTCCATCAACGTTGGTGTTCAATACACGTAAAATGTGCTGAAAATCTTCGTTGGCCACCAGAGACTATACACAAAACAAAACAAGACAACAAAAAAGCATATTTAAATGAAGTTCGCATAAAAAATGAAACAGATTTAGATTTTTATAAAAGCTGTTAGTCAGATCAAGTAAAATGAAGTGTACAAAAAGCAACAGAGAGAGAGATTAATTAAACAAATAATTGACAATGCAGCAGTTGAGATTAGGGATTTTGAAGAGATAATAAATCCCAATTACCATATTTGTGAGCAGCGAGCAGAATTGGGGAAGATGAGATATGAGGCTCCAGGGACGCTGAGGAGTTGAAGTGAATGGCCGCTTATTAGGGTTTAGTCCGCAGAATATAAAGGATTTACATAACGAACAAAAATATATATATATATGGGTAAAATACAACCCATGTCACTTAATTATGTGGCAATTTTGGGTGAAAAACCCCTTTTTAATTAATATTAGTGAAAATGGCTCCCAAAAATTATTATTTGACAAAATGACCCCCAAACTTGCCAGGTCGGCAGACCTCGCGTTGTGTAGAACGCGAGGTACGAAATCGCGTTCTGTAGAACGCGATGTTAGTCGACGTGGCATTGATGTCCATGTTAACGGTTTTACAGTACCTCGCGTTCTTCAGAACGCGAGGTCCACGAGAATTTGAAACGGCGGTTGGAATATATCGCACTGACCTCGCGTTCTGTAGGACGCGAGGTCTGTGCTTTTCCAGCCTGAACAACAAGGAAAAACAAGCGTTGGTAGGCTTGTTCGAACTGAATTTCGAGCGTGTAAATTGTATATTTTTAGCGATCATCGAGTTTGGGGTCGTAGTACTGGAAATTGTGTATCGTATGATACCAACATAGTTAATTTTCGTCAATTATACAATGATTTAAAATGGCTTCGAAAACCCTATGCCATCATATTTTTTTTGATTGAAGTTGCATTTCAACAAATGTCGATAGGCATGTTCGAGCAGAATTTCATACGTATAAATTTTAAATTTTTAGCTAACATCGAGTTTGGGGTTGTAGTACTGGAAATTCTCTATCGTATGACACTGACACGGTCAATTTTCGTCCATTGTACGCTGATTTAAAGTTGATTCGAAAACACTATCATAACATATTTTTTTGAATGATTGAAAATATAAGATGACGGATTATATAAATCGAAGTGGACTGACTTTATTGATTAGATTGTCATGTGCGAACTCACATATACAAATTAAAAATAATTAATTAATATGAGGGGCTGAGCGATTAGGACACTTAGGAGCTGTGTGCCCAGTATTTCGACATATAGAACAATGCTTCTTTTGTCCGGTTTTCTCTCGATGTTCGACCAAATCCTCGGCACAGTATATTCTTGTAGAAGGTGGACGTCCTTTGGCTCGTAGTAGTGCTGGATCTGGGCGTATGATCGGTTCAGTGTCCACAGCATTCGGATCAACCTCATTTCCGATTGGAGGAAACTCTTTTTCGTAAACCTTAAGCACCGTTTTGAGTAAGTATACTGGATCAACCATATGCATGTATTCTATTCGTTGGTTAGTGCAAGCAGCAATGGCGTGTGCGCATGGGGTATTTGAAAGTTTGGAAAATTCCGTACTCGCAGGTTTTTCCCCTCAGATCTACCACGTAAGCGTTGTGCTGAATGCCTTCCAACCGCCTGGAAAATTCCGCAACACGAAACAAGTGTCCTTCTCGCGAGAAGAGAGTTGCTTGCATCTGTCTTGATTGGCCCAATTGAATATGCAATCTTGTGCGGAAATCTGGATGGACTTTGTGTCCACCTGTCATGTACTCAGTTGCTTGCCTGCCCAAGGTTGCAAAAAGGGTAGCTAATCGATAATAGGTCGCTTTGACAATGGAAGTGATAGGCAACTGGCGAACTCCCTTCAGTGATGAGTTCACTGCCTCAGCCAAGTTCGTTGTCATGTGACCATAACGTTTACCCTCGTCATACGATCGAAGCCATTTTTCCTTTGGGATTTTTTCAAGGTATTCTGCGCCTTTTTTGTTTCTCGCTCTCAATTCCTCGAGCAGGTCAGCCACCTCTTGTTTGTAGTGCGAGTTGTCTACGGAATGACAGTTGAATAGTTATGGGAGTAAGAAATAATAAAAGGGAGTAAGAAATAATATAGTAAATGAAAATGCCATAAGGATGTACCCATATCGAGCACCATTTGACGTTCATCACGGTTCTTGTATTGCAGGAGGTAGTTTGCGGCTATGTGCCGCAAGCAGAAACGGTGGTGAATGTATGGAGGCTTCCAATAGTCACCCAAATTTTGTATCGCCCACAGCAGCGCTGTGCCTCTGTCTGAAATAACACACACCCCTTCATCCCTTCTTCTTCGTATTACATGATCAAGGACATATTTTCGTAGGTTCTTAAGGAAGAACGTCCAAGACTCCAAATCCTCCTTCGGGACGATTGTGAATGCAACAGGAACGCATTTGCGATTGCCGTCATGTGCTATAGCTAGAAGTAGGATCTGTGTATATCTTCCGTACAACCATGTGCCGTCGATTTGGACCATCGGTTTGCAGTGCTTGAATGCGTTGATGCATTGGGGGAAAGTCCAAAATAACCGGTGGAATTGACAAACACCTC
Source organism: Hibiscus trionum (assembly GCA_030270665.1). Lineage (NCBI taxonomy): Eukaryota > Viridiplantae > Streptophyta > Magnoliopsida > Malvales > Malvaceae > Hibiscus > Hibiscus trionum. Next base: position 11,807,263 of record BSYR01000024.1, on the reverse strand, counting down.
GGACGACACGATCATTTTCGTATGCCAGAACCGTATCAAGTTTGACAACCATTCTGGGGATGTGTTTCTGCAGGAGATTAAGCCACGGGCGCAACTCTTTGTAAGATTCCTCCCACCGGCCATACAATTCCTCTTTGGCCTTTTTCCTTGCATACCATGCTTTCTAATAACCTGGACGGAAGCCGGTGACTGCTAGAGCTGCAGCCTGACATGTGGGGACCGACACAGTGGGATTTGTTTTCACCAGTGTGGAAAAGATGTCCGCGAGGAACTTTGCATCCAGGTTCTTGTGATCCTGGTTGAGGCTAGCAACGGTGCATGTATGGGGCCCCTCAAGTTTTGTTATTTTCCAACGGTTGCCTGCCCTCTTCAACTCTGATATACGGATTTTCCATTTACAGCCTTGATCCTTTTGGACGCAGTAAGCCTTGTAGTATTTGGCTTGGGTTTTCTTCACCGTCGTCTCAACATTATGACGAAGGTTGTACTGCTTAACTGCCGCCACCGCAATTTCCTTGTTCGAGAACGCCATACCAATTCTTAGTTCACCATCAGAACGGTGGACTCGGCCATCTATTGTGTCGTCATGGGGAAAATCAGGGACGTCCATTGCATCCATATCAACCGTTGTGAAGTGGGATGGTGGCTGGAACATAGAAATTGGTCTTGTGTCTACAGGAAAGTTGGTGGCAGTCGGTTCTTCGTCCAAATTTGGTGGTGGAACGACATTGTCTTCTGGGTCTTCTGGTAACTCTGTCAAGTCTTCTGGTTCGGAATAGAATGGCCCCAGCTCGTCTCCGTCTGGCCCGAGTTCTCTAATCGGTTCTTCGTCAGAAGCATCCTCCGGGAGCTGGAATAGTAGAGCTTCTGGAATCACTACCCTTTGAGGCGAGGATTGGGGTCGATGAGCGGGAGACCTCTCACGAGATCACTCACGAATCTCATTTCCAAGACCAAAATCAAGATCACCATAAGAAGAATGTATTCCCATAGATGGTTGAACGTACTCCGTGCTTGGGACATACGTTGAGTGTCGTCCATATGAGGAATCATGGTCGTGCATAGCGTAAGAAGACGACGCTCCCTCACCCCCAAAAGAAGAATGTCTCCCCATAGATGGTTGACCATAGTCGGTGCCAGGGACATACATTGAGTGTCGGCCATATGATGCTTCATGGTCGTGCGTAACGTAAGGAGCCGACGTTCCCTCCCCCCCAAAACTATAAGGATTGTATGGATTGTATGGACTGTACGATGCATTTGTTGGTGCATCGAATTCATCGTTTGGGGATTGGTTCAGGTCGAACCCGATACTAGCTACGCAGGACTGCCTTGGAGGAGCAGATGACGATGCACCAACTTCGTTGTCTCGACAGAGTAGGCCAAAATCACGTCGTAGACCTGCGGTCGGGCTATCAACGTTGGCATTCGGATCGAAGTCGAAATTCGCCCGGCCCCAGCTTGGTATTTCGACAACTGGATTAGACTCGGAGAACGATACATACAGCTCGAGGGGCCCCCCAATTGAATACTCGAAGTGAGCTTCCATCATCATTTGCACATCAACATTTTCCGCAATTTGGCATATAGAGTACTCTAAAGGGTCTATAGATATTGGCACCCGATATTTCACGTCGGACAAACGATGATTATCGAAATGAGGAACTTTTGCCTCCAGTTCCTTGACCAACTTCTTGAACGATAATCTCCTCAGAAGCTTTATCGTTACCGGATCTTCGCAGTGAAAAAGGACGCCGAGTTCGGTACCCTCGAATATCTGCCCATCGTAGTAAACTTGCGTAGTAACGCCTCGTCCGGCCATTTGAATATTTTATGAAAGACTTTTGAAATTTTGATACTTAGAAAATTCTAGGAATTGATTGCCAATTGAAACTTATATTTTCGTTTTATGGTTCTTCTTCATATATAGGCAAAATTATTGGCCCTTGCAATCCAGTAGAATCTGGTTGTGTAAGGCAAATAATGGTTCAGAGAGGTAACTTTGCTTGTCCATTACCTAAAACCGATAAGCAGGTAAATGATGAACAAGTCAGGAATGGCGTGTGCCTGGGAGGCAGTCCCCTAACTTTCGACAAGTAAGGGATAGATTTGATGGGAGGCAGGGTTAACCAGTACCTCGCGTTCTGTAGAACGCGATATTAGTACCTCGCGTTCTATAGAACGCGATATCTTTAGAACGTCGCGTTCTATAGAACGCGAGGTCACTTTAAATGCTTTGTTTCAGACATTTCGTCAGAAGTTATAATAACCGTACTATTTACTATTTGTTTGTTTGTGTAATTGAGAACATGTTCGAGAATTTGAGACAATTGTAGTCTGGTAATTGAATACTACTACTACTGGTGCCCATAATGTAATTGAGTACTAGTAGTTTTACATAACTTGAAGTCCGTTTAACATTAATAAAGGATGAAATAAGACGTCATATAACATAATTGGAAGATAATTTCATAAGTTAATGGTTAATCCGAATCATCGTAGTCAGTGGACACGTCTGAACTTAGGTTTAGTTCTTCGATCATCTGTTGTTTTCTTTGTCTACGCCTGTACATAAAAAGTTGCAGCTCCTCCACAGCCGCATCAACATCCGGTGAAGACGGTGCGTGTTCAGTGTTCGGAGCAGGTTCTACGGGTGCAGACGTACTACCTTCGCCGGCGTTGACAAACTTAACATTGAAATCGACGTCTCTAGCTCCGACGGGATTGAGCCGGTCATACATGTTACGAACGTCTGTTTCGTTCGTAAGCTTCATAACGTAGTGCGTTTCATTAGCTGACGATGTTGGGATTCGACATTCCATGAAAGAAATTTGTTTGTCGGTGTGTTTACTAACCTCGATTGTTGTCAACTGTATTAAATCTTTCAGTGACATTTTGCTGGTGATTGTTGACTCAAAATAAGTATCGAGAAAATAAAATGTTGCCTTAAATTTTGCCATAAGGTGAGCAAGGATTAGGTGTTTAGAGAGAATTTGGAATGAGTAAATGATGGTGGAATTCATGGGTATTTATAGGAAAGGAAAAACACCACATAAGTAAATTTAAGTCGCATTTCATTTAACAAAACTTTCAACATGTATTCTTTAATAAGTAAATTGAGACAACTACATACATTATCTATAAAATTCGAAACAATATATTCAGCAGCTCCGGCGGGCAAATTTGATCGGAGGTCCCAACTGAAAGAAGCAGAGAGCGAAATCCAGATGTAAATGTTGGCTGCCACGCCGCATCTGAAATGAGTAAATGGTAGCAGCTTTGATCCACATTAACAAATGTAATCGGCACCCGCCGCATCTGAAAATGTCGATCTGAATCCGCCCCCGCTTCCTAAAAGTCCTTTCTTTTCAAAACTGTAGCTGGGGATCCTCTCGACGGCGGCTACAGAAGCTGCCATTGAAGCCACTACTGTAGCATACAACCTCCAAAATATTGCGATATGTCGGTAAATATTAAGGTATGTACCCCCGCGGAACACAAATCTTTAAGTGAACTCCAACTATCATAAATGAACAATATTTCGGACATAAAAATTGCAACGGCAAAAAACGCAGCATTACACGAACTCATATTCAACTGACCTAAACTAAACTTAACTGCTTACAAAAATTCATCTCCCTGCATATATATATATATATATATACAAACATCTCATAGACCTCGCGTTCTGTACAACGCGAGGTACGAGTGACCTCGCGTCCTACAGGACGCGATGTTGCCACGTCATCATACTCACCTCCCTCTATAAATAACAAACTCTTGGAGAGGCAAGGACCACCCACATAAATTTTTTTCTGTATTCACGTACGCAGTTTTCGCTTGCAGCTACTAATGGCAACATAGCGCATATTTTGGAAGTTTTGTTTTAATTTAACTTCCAAAATATTGCGCTATGTCGTTATTTTTAGTTACTACTGAAAACATACTAATATTTTGGAAGTTTTTAGTATGATTCATTATTGTTATTATTATTATTGTTCTTATTATTACTATCATACTAATAATTTTTATTCTTACTATCATTTATTATTATTGTTGTTATTATTATTATTAATATTATTATTATTTTAATTATAATTATTATTATTATTTTTATTTTTATTGTTATTATTGTAAATAAAAATTGTAATATTAAATATTAAATGAGTTTCCCGCTTTAAAAACTCTAATTTAAAAAACCCCACGACCTCGCGTCCTGTACAACGCGATTTCTTTAGAACATCGCGTTCTATAGGACGCGAGGTCCCTTCTGACCGTTCAGTTCACGCGTCTGTTCATTGACGCGCCTTTCCAATGAACTTCGCGTTCTATAGGACGCGAGGTCCATGAATATCGTGTTCTATAGAACGCGAGGTTCATTAACCTCGCATCCCAAACGACGCGAGGTCCTCTATAAATTGCAGGTTTTTTTTCTAAAAACCTCCACAGAACGCGAGTTCTATAGAAATTTTACAAAAATTTGTCAGCAACTTTTATATGTCTTTCGATCACATGGAGCCCTTGATACGCAACCAAGCGAGTCACTGCAGTGAATATTGGCGAAACAATGAAGAGGTATTATTTTTTTCCCTTTTATAGTCTAAATTTTGTAATTAAATTATATTTTTTTATTTTTACTAACTATTTTATTTTATTTTTTTCCAGGGATACGAACGTAACTTACAATGTTACCTTAATCGTATCACTATCGCACTCGTTCCTGCTGTTATGCGTTTGATTGAGCGGGCTGGTTTTGGGCACATAGCTCGCTATATAGGGGGGTGAAGGTTAGACCGTCGTTGATCAGCGCGCTGATAGAACGGTGGAGACCCGAGACGCACACGTTTCATCTTCCATTTGGCGAGGCAACAATTACGTTGGAGGATGTTGCCTACATTCTGGGGTTGCCTACAAATGGCAGCGTTATTACTGGTATAGCGATGGCGCATTGGCCAATCCTATTTGCTGAACAAATGGGCGTGATGCCCCCTGATAGAGTGTGGGACGGAGGGAAAATTTCTATACCGTACTTGGAGGAGCAGTTTGGAAACCCTCCCCCGATGCGGATGAAGTTGCACTTCAGGTATTTTTTTTATTATATTTAGTATGCTTTTATTATATTTATGATTAAATTAAAATTATTTATTTGCACATTAGGCTGCTTTATGAATTTTTTAGGATGAATTCAGACAATATTTAGGATCTTTTTAATAAATATTTAGGATAAATTATAAATATTTAGGATGAATTCAGTAAATATTTACGATACTTTATTAAATATTTAGGTTACCTACATTAAATATTTAGGATAAATTACAAATATTTATTTACAAATTAGGATTAAGTTACTAATTTATTTGCATGCATTTATTAAATCTATATTTAATCTATATTTAGGATGAACTTACAATTTTTTTTATTTAGGATGAACTTACAATTTTTTTAATTAGGATGCCTTTATTAATTTATATTTTCACAGCGGTGTGCGCGAGCCCACATCTTGCGCATTATTGGCGGGATATTAATGCCCGACAAAACTCGCAACAAAGTGCACGTTATGTGACTTCGTCATCTGACAAATTTAGATGAGTCTGCACAAAAATCTTGGGGGTCAGCTGTCTTGGCGTTTCTTATCAGAGACCTCTGCAGAAACGTTGACGCCTCCAAAGCATCGATGGGAGGATGTTGTTTATTCCTGCAGGCTTGGGTTTGGCTGCGGATCCCTTCTTTGGCACCACAGCTTAGGGTTCCCTCTCCTTTGTCATTTCCGCTTCTACGGAGGTACTACATAATCTACTATAATTTTTTTATTAAATTATTTTATTTAACGATCTTTTTCATTCTTTAAAGGTTGACCACCGCACTATCCCACACCGGCCTACCGGAGTCCCAGAAAGCATACAGATATATATTCGATGCCTTGACGGAGGACAAGGTAATTCAACGATTATTTTGGTTATTTCCATACTATTTTTCCAATAATATTTCATATAACCGTTACAAATTTTTTCATTCTTTTTAGTTCGTGTGGAGGCCCTACGCTTTAGAGGAGATTCGCAAGATTACTCCAGCAGATATTGTGCAAGAGCGAGACCTCTGGATTTCCGTCGTGCCACTGCTGAACTACGAAATTTGCGTGTGGCATTCTACGGATAGGGTACTCCGACAGTTCGGGTACGTCCAAAATGTTCCACCCCCTCCGCAAAATATGGACTCCTTCCACAATCTTACGCGTCAGGGGAAGACGAAGGTTGACTGGGCCGAGCACCACGCTAGCTGGATAGCGTTTTGGGGTCAACGATTTCTCAGACGCACATAGTTTCTCCAACAAATTATGGTAGGGGGTCCTTCGGTCACTTTCAATTATGAACAGTGGTATATGAACAATGGGATGCCACATATCCTTACTCCGGCCGAGCGCGAAGCAGGGCTTCCCCAGCAACCCCAAAACCGCCCACGCGGGAGCGGGCGAGCGAGCCAGAGCCAGAGGCAGACCCAGAGGCAGTCGACGCAGCGCGGTCCGAGACCACGATATGACACTCCAGGGGTATCATCTTCTGCCCCACCATTGCATAGCGGTCCATCGACTTTCCAGCAGACGATGCCTCCACCCCAGTACGGCTCCACTGATGCCTATCGTCCCCATACGCCCACGACTGACCTTATGCTTATCGATTATCCACCTCAGTATGGGTTTCCGATTGTGGACAGTACGCCTATAGGTAGTTTGTTTTACTCTCCGCCTGGGCCCAGCACAGATCCGCAGATCGCGCACGATGGTCAGGATGATAGGGACCAGGGACCACCACAGGATGGAGACAGGAGGTATCCGGATCGTGAGCGTCATCCACCCGACTGCGGAACGGGTGGACATAGGCATTTTTAGTCTTTTTTTTGTTGTTTTCTACTTATGCTTTTAATATTTATGTAAAACACTTTTAAATTTTATAATGTCGTATTATAATTTTGTTTACGAATTATAATTTTGTTTGCATATTATAATTAAACTTTATAATGTTTATTTAATTTTTGTTTTTAATAAATTTAATGAGATTAAAAAACCGAAAATCGACATTAGTTGAAATGCAACTTCAATCAAAAAAAATATGATGGCATAGGGTTTTCGAAGCCATTTTAAATCATTGTATAATTGACGGAAATTAACCATGTTGGTATCATACGATAGACAATTTTCAGTACTACAACCCCAAACTCGATGATCGCTAAAAATATACCATTTACACGCTCGAAATTGGGTTCGAACAGGCCTACTTACACTTGTTTTTCCTTGTTGTTCAGGCTGGAAATGCACAGACCTCGCGTCCTACAGAACGCGAGGTCAGTGCGATATATTCCAGCCGCCTTTTCAATTTCTCGGGGACCTCGCGTTCTGCAGAACGCAAGGTACTGTGAAACCGTTAACACAGACAGCAATGCCACGTCGACTAAAATCGTGTTCTGCAGAACGCGATTTCATACCTCGCGTTATACACAACGCGAGGTCTGCCTACCTGGCAAGTTTGGGGGTCATTTTGCCAAATAATAGTTTTTGGGAGCTATTTTCCCCAATATTAATTAAAAAGGGGTTTTTCACCCAAAATTGCCTAATTATGTATTTGGTTAAAAATATATCATTTAAAAAAATACAATTTAATCACTTGATTAAATTTTTTTACAAGTAAGTTACTTCACCATTAAAATTGAAACACACGTAAAATATAAGTTATTATAATAATAATTTTAGTCTCAAAACTTAAATATTGTATTATTTTAATTTTAATTTAAAATATTTTAATAAATTTAATAATTTATATTTAAACATTTTAATTAGTGAACTGGTTGTGTCTTTCAGCAGATGATGTTAGAGTTGTAATGAGTTTGTTCCATTAATTTGTTAGTTGTCTAGTAGTAAAATGTTTGTGCTTGTCGAATCATCTCATTTGTTGATTATCAAGTCAATAGACAATAGGAAAATTGCTATAAAATAAGGGTGTGCATAATTGACTATAAACTGTGAACCGTAATCGTTAACTGGTATAAATGTTACATTTTACATGATAATTAATCGAACTATTAAGGTTAAATGATTTCGGTTAGTAAAACCGCTAAAAATAATGGATAATAGTTACGGTTACGGTTATGAACTTTGACATATGATTAACCTATAGGTTAACCGTTATTAAATATTTATATATTTTTTAACAATAAAACACCTTCAACTAAAAATTCAGCTCACATACCCCTTTTCCAATTTCTAAACCCTATTTTTAATATAATTCTTAATTAATTTTTTATCTTTAATTTACTAGTATTAATTTTATATTTCTTGTACTAATTTGTTTCGTATTTTTAAATATAGTATTGATAATCTAATTCTTAATTATTTTTATCTTTGAATTTCTAGTATTACATTATGTTTCTTGTACTAACTTGTTTCGTATTTTTAAATATAGCATTGAAGAATTTAATGCTTAATCAAAAATCAATTATAATTGATGAGTCATATTTCATTTTAGATAAAGCTGACGAAAACCTTGGATGATTTGGTCATAAAATTAACTTTTGTGGCTTGTGATCAGAGACGGAACTACATGGGGTAAGGAGGGGCAATCGCCCCCACTCACGAAGAACTTTTTTTCACTTTTGTCCCCCTATTTATTTTTTTTAAAAATTAGTTTATTTATGAATTTGCCCCCACTTTCAAACATTTATAGTTTGCCCCCAACCCTAAATTCAAGCTCCGTCCCTACTTGTGATACTAACTCATGAAAGTTTTATTTACATTATGTTTGTTTTATGTTAGTTAATGATTTTTCTTTAAACATTGATGGTATAATTCTATGTGTTGAACATTGTTAAAACTTAAAAATTTAAATAAAGTATGAAATTTATGTATTTCGTGTTGTGTTGAAATTTTGTAGTATGTATGTACTTTTTTAATTAAGTATGGACTAAGTGTTTAGAATCTATATTAAGCATTTTGCAATCGACTAGATTGCCTAAACGTGTTTGTGATGAAATTGAAACTTTAATCTGAAATTTTATTTGGGGTCATGACAGTGAAAGCAGAAAGTTGCATGCGGTGCGATGGGATGTGGTTTGTTCTCCAATTGAAGATGGCGGCCTGGGTATCAAGAGATTAGATAATTAAAATGAGGCTTTCGTGTTAAAATTGGGTTTCATTATGATATCTGAACCGTCTAAGCTTTGGGTTCGTGCTCTTCGATCAAAATATAGGATTCATGATGTGATGCCTACGGCCTTACCGGATAAACCAGGTTCGAGAATTTGGAAAGGAATTCGACTAGTATGGGATGATCTGTGCCGAAATGTAGTGTGGAATATTGGTGATGGGCGCTGCACCCGGTTTTGGGATGACGCTTGGGTGGGTAATCTTGGACCTTTGCGACAATATAAGACTGAAGGGTTTGCGAGTGAGTCTGCGGATGTGCGCGTCAGGGATATGGTTGACTCTACTGGAAATTGGAAGTGGGGCGAGTTGGGAAATGATTTACCTTCGCATGTAATGCAGAGCCTTGCGGCTGTGAAACCTCCAGGAGCGGTGAATTATGTTGATCGCCCGGGATGGTCGTTGGAACCAAATCGGATGTTTTCTGTTCGCTCAGCGTATGAGGCGCGACGGGGCCATGTGAGTGTGCCAAGGGACCCGATGTGGTGTAGGATTGCGAAGTATCGCGGGCTTCCACGGGTGCACATGTTTCTTTGGTTAGCTTATCATGGGCGTCTTATGACGAATGCGGAGCGGGTTCACCGCCATATCGCGAATAATCCGAGCTGTAGCTTGTGTGGGGCTGCCGTGGAAGATGTCGCGCACGTGCTTCGGGATTGCGGGCTGATGAAGAGGACTTGGTTGCAATTGATTCGGCCGGACAGAGCAGCAATATTTTTCAGTTTGCCGCTGCAGCAGTGGTTGGCTACAAACCTAGCACCTGGGTGCTGTTTCCCGATTGCTGAGGCTGAGTGGGACATGATGTTAGGGTGCCTGGTTTGGCTGGCGTGGCAGCGCCGTAATGCCCTGGTATTTGGCACGGATGGGTGCGTGCAGGATATTCTGCAGCACGCCCGTCACCTTAGCCGCGAGACATATCAGACGCGCAGCAGGGTTGCGCAAGAGCGGAACAGTGGCTCGAGTGGGGCTAATGGTGATGTTTGGTAGCGTCCCCCGAGGGATTGGATTAAAATCAACGTCGATGGTGCTCGAACGCTGGATTCGGGGCTGGCTTTTTGTGGTGGCTTGGGGCGCGATGACGCGGGCCAATGGAAATTTGGTTTTGCAAAGAAAATTGGCGTTTGCTCGGCCTTTGACGCGGAGGTGTGGGCGGTTTATGATGGGTTAGCGACGGCATGGGCTCTTGGTTTTAGTCGTGTTATTATGGAGACGGACAACAAGAATGTGTTTGAAGGATTAAGCATGAATGACCCTTTATGCTTACCATCTAATCTTCGGGTACACATTGCGGATATGATCTCGAGAGATTGGGAGGTGCGGTTTACTTGGGTTCGCCGGGAGGTAAATGCCATTGCGGACAAAATGGCGAAGTTGGCTAAAACTCTTCCGTTAGACTATTATAGATTTCTCGAACCTCCAATGGAGGTTAGAGGTGATGTAATGTCGTTTCATATTGGTGGAGGTGATTCTTCTGCAAGTCCTGTATTTGTTTGATCGCCTGACATGAGCACTCTTTTTCCTCCTCCTGGAGGTTTTTTAACGAGGCTCATGGAAGGTGCTCTTTAATAAAAAAAAATCTATATTAAGCATTTTAAAAACATTTTAAGACAATATTTATAGAAAATATAGTTTTATTATTCTCGAAAGAAGTAAAAAATATGAAAAAAAAATTGTAATAGATTATAAGTTAACATGTAACTGAACTATCAGTTAACCGTATTTTAATGGTTAACCATGGGCGGTTAACCGGTTCTTAATGATTATATTACGGTTAGCTAAATTCAATAACCGTTATAACGGTTAACCGACTGTTTAACCTAAACGGTACGGTTAACCGACTATGAACACTTTTAACTACAAATGAAAAGAGATTATGCCAAGAGAGTGCGATGTTAAAATTTTTAAACATGAAGGCTTAATATACTTAAAATTTGATAGAATTTAAGAGTTTGGAGAACAAAAATTGTTATTGTATTGCATAGTAATTCAACTTTATTGTTAATGTGACTTGTTTATAACAAAATTTAAATTGAATAATTAAAATATAACATTTTAAAAATAAAATGATATGTTTGTAACTGAACACATAATTGAATGGTAAATGTGTTTTACCAAAAAAAGAATTTAAAATATATTAAAAATTATATTACATTCTTTATTAATAAATTTAAAAAGTTAAAAATTATTTTTATATACTTTTATAATGTTTATATTTTTTCTATAATTAATATATTCTAAAAATATAAATCTAATTGATTTCAATATCAATCTAATCTAAATTCTATTTTTCAATAATATAACAGCTTTTTAGTTTTTAGATTATTATATATATATTTAAGAGATTTAGGTTCGATTCATCCTATTGAATTTGTTTCACCAATAAAACAATGACGCGTGTCGTATAAAAAATATAATATTAAAGATATTAAATTAAATTATAAAATTTAAAAACATACAAGAGTGAATTTAACATTAAATTAAAATTTAAGAAAATAAACTAAAAAATGTTTTTAAAAATTAGGGACGCTAATGACAAATAATTATAATTAGAGTTAGAATAAGCTTATAAAAAATAATTATAATTACCAAAACAAGCCTTTAATATATTTTAAAAGTGACTTTATCTAGTTAAGCCTTTAGTATGGGTACTTTTATAGCAAGAAGTGGATTAAGCCTAAATAAAAGACCCAAACACTCGAACCATCAACTTGCCTTGCTCAGTCTTCTCCGACTCCGAAGATCGTTAAAAAGAGACGATCGAAAACTAAGCTGAAGCTAAGCATGATGTCGAATTAGTTAATATTATTCGGAGGGAAAAAAGTGAGGAAAGAAATGAATCTCAAATTTTGTATCATTTTCTCATTATTTCTTCGGAACGTAATCGCCAGAGGTGGATATGGCGCCAATTCTTTATCTTCAGCTTCAGGTCCTCTTTTCTCACTTTGCTTCAATTTACAGCTTAACGTTGTGAATTACGATTCCTAATTTTCTTTTTAAATATATTTTGCATATACAAGTAAATAAATTTATGTTTTGAAGGAAAAAAGAAGCACGATGATCTTTGAACTTCTACATGGTTTGACCAGGATATTCTTTTGCAATTCAGTGTTTAATTTACAAATGATTGATTTTGGTTTGACTCTCTCTCTCTCTCTATAGATTTAGGGTTTCCAAAGCATGGTTATGCCGGTTCTGCAAGGCATTTGTTCGAGGACAATCAATCTCGCCACCCGAGGTTTTTCTTTTTAAATCAAAGTAGATTAGATTTTTGTGTGTTTGTGAATAATTTGAGGAGTTTTTTAATTGCAGAACTGTTGATGCTCGTGGCTACATGACTAATTCTGAATTAGAGAAGGCGGTGAAGGAATTTGGGCGAAGATGTAGTCACATTTCTAGAATATACAGGTGATTATTTCATTTTTTTTTTTTGCTTTTCTCGCTTATGATCTTTCCCAATTTTTATGATGAAATAGAGTAGGAATTTTCTCATTAAAAAGAGTTGATAGTTTTGTGGAATGAATGGAGTAGTTTAGTGTTCCATGGAGGTTATATACTGATTGTTAATTTATTACTCTCTTTGAGGGCATTTTCAATATCGGCATCAGTATTGGAAAGAGCGTGCTAGGTTTTCCCCTGGTAATAGTTTTGTTTCAACTTGCTTTCTTTTCTGCACATACATGTTAGCAATTATTTCCTAACGATTTTTGTTACACTGTTTTGAATCATTTGTGTTTGCAAGGATTATTCTCAATTTTATTTAAGTGTTTAGTGATTCTCTTTGTGTAGTGGGTGATAGAGATCTCTGACAAACCAGGCAAGGAAGAGCCTGAACCTGCGTTCAAGGTAAATGATTTAGTGCTCTATTACCTATAAAGGTACATGGTTAAGAACTTATGCGAAATCACAATTGTTTTACAAATGGTTCCCTTTTAACATGGTTAAGAACTTATGTGAAATCACAATTGTTTTACAAATGATTTCCTTTTAACATGGTTAAGAACTTAGAAATTTGACTGAAGAAATCAATAAATTAAAATTGGAGGAAAACAAAATTTGAAATGTTGAAACATTAAAAGAATCTTTTCCAGGATTGTGCTGTCTTATGTGCTTTCAGGAGGAAAAGTGTTGGATATAGCAATCTGGAACCTAATTTGAAGTTGAATTATGTTTGAAGAAAGTTTCAGTAGTAAAGTTTTTAAAAAATGAGCACTGCAAGTTTAGACCTTTGTTTTCACCTTTCACATTCTCTGATAAACACTTTTTTCCTTCCCTTCAACAACTTTCTCTTGTTCATTTTTATTAAATGTACCCTGTTCTTTATCAAGTATTACACCCATTTTTATGACAATTATTGAGAATGTGAATTTCCATGACAATTCTCTTCCCATCTCATCAGCATGATGAATGTTCTTTGTATTTTCTATCAATGGTGGTTGGAGACTTAGGCTTTGCTTGGTTGAGCGGAAAAGTGTAAGGATGGAAGGAGAGAGTGGAAAAGTTGAAAGAAAATAAATTTCGAGTGTGCTTGGTAGGAAAGGAAAGTGAGAGGAAGGATCATTTTTCATCTTCATGTGTAAAAGCAAATCATTCCAAGTTGGAAGGAAAAGATAGAGAAATGCGAGTGAGTTCAAAGTACATATTTTTCAAAGCTTAGTTTTCTTCCTCTCATTTTCAACTCTACCAAGCAATAAATGGAAAGAAAATTGCATTTTCTTTCATTTTTTTCATCCTTCCTGCCAAGCACACCAATGGAAAGTAACTTTTTTCCGTCTTTCTACTTTTGTACCCCTTTAATTGTCCATCCTTCCAATTTTCTTTTCACTCTACCAAGCAAAGCCTTAGAGTTTGTTTTCCTTTCTATTGCATCATCATGGCCCATTTTTCCCCCAAAACATAGTTAATTATCTGCTATTCAAGGGACCGTTATTCTGTTTTCTGTGGTAAACTCAAAGCCTGATTTACTTGATATTGCAGTTTGTTGGTAATGTGCATGGTGATGAACCTGTTGGTCGCGAGCTTCTTCTACTTCTTGCAAATTGGATATGCGACAACTATATGAAGGATCCATTGGTATTTTTCTATTCATTTTACTGCATGTAAGTGCATTTCTGCTTTTTTCTGCATAATGTTGTGCATAGGATTTATGTGCATTTTCAGTGTTTTTTCCATGATAAGGGTTTATGCACTGCGATTTTCTTACTTGTAATCATGCTTTGCTCGTGGGTGATTTGTTGAAGCTTAATGCTATTTGAATATACTTCTATATTTTCAAGTCGTTTCTGAGACATTTTAGAGACATCCATCTCTCCCATCCCATGGTCATTTGGAAAAGTGGTTTGCTTGAGAACTGAATCGTATGTCTGAACACTTATAAAACATTTGCATTAGGTAATTTTTTCTGATGTCTTTGACACATCTAATCAATAAAAAGGATGCAATTATATCCATACACGCCTTATCCATAAACGAATACATAGGCAGTTACGTGAGTCATTGGTTGGGCTCAGTCCACTATTCATATGATTGCATTTTCTCTGTCAAAAAGCCAGTTGATTCTTCATTCACTCTTCAATAAAAGGCTGATCTTCCTCGACTTTACAAGTATTACTTTGATAATACTAATAGAGGACTTCTATCAGTTTAGTATGCGTTCTGTTCACATTTGTCTGGTTATGGTGTTATGCATGCATGTCATATTAATCTTTCAGAATTGTGGAAAGTGTGCTGCTTTAATTTATGACCCTCATCATATTCGGTTTTTAAAAAACTGCCTGACCTGTAGTATTTGTTGATAGTACAGGTTAACTTGATTGTTGACAAGGTTCACCTTCACATTCTTCCATCAATGAATCCTGACGGGTTTTCTCTTAGGAGACGTGAAAATGCAAATAATATTGATCTAAATCGTGATTTTCCTGATCAGGTAACTCTCCTGCAATGTGGATTTTAGTTTGCGACATTTGATTTCGAGTGGAACCTTACAAATCTGAAGCATTGGTGTATTTTGGTTTTCTGTAACTTAATCAACAGGTTCAAGTTAAAAAAATCCTAATTGAATCATTGGTGTTAAGGATTATGCTCCTCCTAAATCAGGATTGATATTCTAATTTGTAGGACTTATAGTTTTGTAACATCTTGCAGGAAGGTGGTATGCAGATTAAATTAGGAAAGCCCTTCATATTATATGTTATATTTGTTCTGTTTAATTATGGAAAACCCTTGTGGTTTCATATTTATAGATGTTCTTCTGATATGTAGAGTTTAATAAAAAAATCAGATTAGGTTTTCTCATTAAAGATAGCATTGGGAGCAGTGTTCACATTACTATGATTATTTATTTATTGTAATGAAAGAATCTAAAAGGTGAAAGTACATCTTGATATAATTGGATTGATTGGCAGAGTTAAAAACTTGAAACTAGTGGTTGATTTGAGATTCTTTTTTTAGGGTCGGTGTTTAATTTATTTTTCATGGTAATAAAAGTTGCAATTGGTGTTATTATAGCTACATATATTTAGTTTGACTTATAACATCAGAAATGGATATGTTTTCTACTTGTAGTTTTCATTCAAATTATTGAAAATGATCCCAACTGAGGATTCATTTTTAAGGTACAAATTTTATTGGATCCTGTTATTATATGTGCACTCATCTTTTAGTTCCATAATCATTGTGTATTGCTTTCGGTTGTTCTTTATTGCTAGATTTTATTGGATTTACTCCTTTTCCCCCATATTAAATGACCATGGCTAATAAAATCTGCCAGTTCTTCCCCTGGAATGATGATGAGGATGCACGGCAACCTGAAACAAAAGCAATTATGAGTTGGTTGAGAGAGATGCATTTTACAGCATCTGCAAGTTTGCATGGGGTAATATTTTGTTCTCACCTTAGTGTGCGTGGACTTTTAATTCTATAAGTTTTATTATCATCAAATTTAGATGGCTGCCATTCAGATCCAGTAAATGCTTTTACCTTCTAATGATGTACGTATTAAGTTCTGTCGCATTACTTCAAATATCTGATGTTGGTAGAATTGGGCTATGAGTTTGTTCTTATTTAGGAAATATATACAAGAAACATAATGAGAGAGCCCTTGTTAACATTTCATTGTTGTCAGGGTGCACTTCTTGCAAACTATCCGTGGGACGGCAGTCTGGATAGAAGGTGATTCTTCTTCATTATCAACTTTAAAGTTGCACCTACGTAATCATTCAAGTTCCTTGTAGCTGCCGTCTGTTATTTAAAGATATTGTGTCCAAGCATGTTAGACTATCAGGTGTTATATCTAGGCATGCTAGACTTCTGATTTTATTCATGTTTCAGTCATACCTGTCTAAATCCTTTTTAAGCAAGCAATTATCATAGGTGGCATATTTCCACGTTGTGGTTTTCAGGCTTTTGTTTCACTTCAATTCTTTTTTATTTATATTTTATTTATGTTGTAACACAATCTTTAATAACTTCCGGGTTGATTTCATCATGATCATTTCTGCAATAATGAATGATTGTGTAGCCTTGTGGATCCCCATGCCTTTTGTTTAGTTCATAATGAGTTTCACTTGTCACAATAATGCTGTTAGTAACACAACTCTTCTATATCTCTACACCTTATGAACAACATAAAATTGGTTTCTTTTGTTATATGAATGCAAACTGAATCTTTCAAATGCAATGCTGGTCATAGTTTCTCATACTAGTATGGTTTAAACCAGGAAGAATTATCATGCATGTCCTGATGATGGAATATTCCGGTTCTTGGCAAGCATATATAGTAAATCTCACTATAACATGTCTTTGAGCAAGCAATTTGAGGGAGGAATTACAAATGGAGCAGCCTGGTAAGCAAACTTGTTTGCTGATTATGATTAGAGAAATTGATTACCATGCAACTTTTCTTCATCTTTCTATAGTCTGCAATATAAGCTCACTTTTCATAACCTTTTCTGTTATGTACTGTTCAACAACCGTTCAACTTAATGCAGGTACCCCATATACGGTGGCATGCAAGACTGGAACTACATACATGGTGGTTGTTTTGAGTTGACCTTGGAGATTAGTGATAACAAGTGGCCTAATGCCAAGGAGGTTAGAATTCTGTCTGAGCTATCTTTTACTTAATAATATTGAGTATGTTCCCACTTGGATTAGGATTTGCATCATAGTGTCTCTATATAATTGTATTATGTACCAGTTCTGGAAGAACCTTTTTCTTTTCTTTTGGAGGAAAAACATTGTTGGCTAGAATTGGGTTTTAAGGAATGATATTTAGTTTTTATCTAATTGGTTAACCCCCCCCCCCTCCCCCCCCCCAAAAAAAAAAAAAAACACCAACCCATTTTATCTAATTGGTTAAGAAATTAGCTCTATGGAATTTAATTAGGTGTTTTGGTCTTTGTTGTGTCTTGTCAATGTCCCTCCTTTCAGATCTCTTTTCATTTTCAAAAACTAATTTGCAAGATCAACGCTGATACAATAACCATGAAAAAGAAGCGGAGCACTAGCACCAGTTATCATTTCCCTATTCTGCAGATGCTTTAAATAAATTTTCTTGTTCATGCATGGTCTTTCTTCCCTTTTTATTCTCTCTTAAATATATGAGCCTTGTTATTTTATGTCTTCCTCGAGTATATAGTTCTTGGGTTTTGGCAGCGCTACTTCAGCTTGAACTGTTAATTTTGATAGCGTTCATTCTTGTTTTCACATCTTATTGCCTTTTCTTATCTTCTTTTCTGATTGTAATGTGCAGCTTCCTTCCATTTGGGAGTACAACAAAATGAGCATGCTAAATCTTGTTGCAAGCCTTGTAAAGGTACACTGCAATTTGGCTTTAAAAATGTCCGGCATTGAAAATGGAAAAGATTTCATTTTCTTTCGTCTTTTTTGTATAATAAAATATTTTTCTAAAATTATCTATTATGTTGGAGGTATTGCGGATATAACAATCTTAAATATTCAAGGAAGTGGAATATTTTTACAGTTTGCTGTCTGTGGATCGTTGATGTATATGACTTGTATATTTTCAGACAGGAGTTCATGGAAGGGTCTTTTCTGCAGATAGTGGAAGGCCATTGCCTGGGTTTATCACAGTCAAGGGAATAAATTATACGGTGTGTTCACACTAATCATAGTGGAAGGATTCTGATTTGAAATGTATCAATTTATTCACCGGCATTAAAAGATAACAACTGATTGGCTTCTTGGAGTCACTTTGAATTTTGTATACACTATCACCGAGAATCCATCATTTCTCCTTAGAAATTTTTTAATATGCTTATATTCTACCTGTTATAGGATATCAGAGAGCATTTTTGGAATTTGTGAAGTTCAGTTTTTCTCAGTTTAGGATGTAATTTCTGCAGAATTTTGAGCATAAAGAACCTGGATTACCTTGAAGATATTAATCATAATTCTGTTTTCCTTTATTTGCAAACCTGTTTTGGTTAGTAGACCGCTTATTACTTTGCAGCAATCTCTTTAGAAAAGTGGAAATGTGGCTTAACATTCTTTCCAGATTTTCTTACATCCTATCCACGCTTCATATCTTAGCCTCCACCAGCCTCCCCATTATGGATCTCCTTTGTACCAAACAGCAATTGCTTTTGATATGCTTGGATTTCATTCTTTTTTGAGAGGTTCATTACAACAGTATCCATGCAGCTTGTGCTTATGTTGGTTTTAATTGGCATTTTTCCTATGTTTATTGTTAACAAAATACTCATTCTCGCTGCTTTTATAAAATTTTGACACAATCAAATAATCTGGTGGTCTGGACTTGTAGCTTCTTTTAATAGCTTGTTTCTTGGTTTCCCTGATCATGACAGGTTCAAACTGGCAGGGCGCTTGCTGATTATCATCGGTTACTAGTTCCAGGAGAGAGATATGAAGGTATGAAAATTCTTTAGTCACAGTATGCAAGGTTCTTTTGGTTATTGTTAGTAATGCTAGTAACACATCAGGACTCTTGGTGAGCGCATAAGAATGATTAGATAGGAAAAATGTTTAGTTGGTTGAATCACACGAATAGCAATATGCAGCTAAAGAGGTGTTAAATAATGCTTGCACTTGGTTTCTGGAGTTAGTTGAATAACGACCTTCATGTTATGAACTGATGAACGTGCTTGCAGTTATGGCTAATGTGCCAGGGTACAAATCAAAGGCCGCAAGTATCTGGTTCAAAGAAGACGAAGCCACGAATGTAGACTTTATTCTTGATCCAGAAGCCACTTTGGAGGGAACTTTACTAAGCAGTATTTGTGATTGCGATTGTAGCAGAAAAGGCTGGCTCCTTTCGAGAGGGTATTTCTGGGGAATTCACTTTGAAGTTTACCTAGTCTTGATTGTTGTCCTTGCATGTCTATGCTTTTTGCTGGGGCGGCGAATAAAATTTAACCTTTTAAAACACCGACATTCGCGTAGAAGGTCAGTACCAGTTTGACCTTTCGTATCAATCATAAATTACATAGAATATTTTTTCTGCTTGAATGTGCAGCTAGTATAATAATGCTTCTTTGAGTTTACGATGAATCATATTCCTTGGTTACTTGTATATTGCAATTTTCTGCTTACACGTAATAATCTGTACGGACAATGATAAACAGCGTGAATTTTTCGACGAGGAAATTAGATCCATTTTTGTTCCATATGGGTATCTTTTCTTTTCGAACAATCTATATGGGTATCTTTAGTTTTTCTTTTCCTAACGTTTTGGTGTATTCGGAAGGTTGTTGTTAGATCATATCCTGGTAAGTGGTACCTTTATCTGAGTATTTGTTGGTGTTGGACACGTGCATTTTAAGAAAAATAGAGTCAAATAACATAAGGAAAATACTTTAATACACAAGCTTGTGTAAACTTTACACAAACTTTTTAATTTAAGGGTTTAGGGTTTTAGGTTAGAGTTTAGGAGTTTAGTGTGTAGGGCATAAAATTTAAAGTTTATGGTTAGAGTTTAGGGTGCCAAGGTGCCAGGGTTTGGAATTATGTATGTTTAACCATTTGTTTCAATTCAATAGCGGAATTATGTATGTTTCAAGGTGTCATCAACTCGTAAATATAGAGGTAATTACATTTCTATAACAATTGTCGTGATTTGAACCCATACAAACTGTAAACAACATAAATATCGTTGATCATTCAGCCAATTAGTAGATATCTCGTAAATTTACTTCAATCTTTAATAACCTCTGCCAGCGGGCCTTGTTATCCTCGTTTAGATTTGTTTCTTTCAGTTTCGAGCAATATTTTTGGCGTTGGCCATGGAGCCTGCCTTAAAAGCTTTGTTGGACAGGACCTTACCAAGTAAGGAATAAGCTTTGATGGTAGCATTGACCTCATCCTTCATCGTTTAATAAACACAAACAAAAACAAACACTAGCGAAAAGCCAAGCCAAGCTCAAGGACAAAATGCAAGACAAATTAAAAAGAGTAGAAAGCAAGAGATCTAGAAAAAAAAAATAAAAGAAACCTTGCAGTTATTATAAATCGTTATGAATTAATTAAGTTACTAGATCACACAAAAATATAAGACAAGTGTCCAAATACATTAATTTTTTAAAATAATTATAATACAAAATGTTGAACTTATAATATAAACATGAATCGATGTTGATGTATAGATACTTTAATGATATATTATTTCATTGAGTCAATAACAATAACGTGCAAAAAAAGTTATCCAAATCAATAATACAGCTGTCAAGTTTTTATTGGTGGAAATGATTTGACTTAGACGGGTTGAAAATTTAAAGAGCCAACCAATCAAAATTCACTTTCTAACTAGAATTTAAATATATCGGTATTTAATTCATTGATCTACTAATTAAAATTTAATTTTTTTTAAAATATATTAAAATTGTGATGAATGTCTTATTTACTTGTTAAAAAATACTTATCAAATTTCTATCTTGATTATAAACTGTAATTATTCAAAAACATATATATATATATATATATATATATATATATATATTATCATTTAATACACAATTTTTAATGAAACAGTTTATATGATCAATTTCTTTGTAGTTATAACTCAGTTAACCGACAGAGTCAATTCTTTTGTATAGCTTGAATTTCCCATCACAATGACACCCTCTTTAAATAAACCAAACAAATCAAACACACTTTCCATTCGTTTAGCCTCTCTATTTTCCTTTCTAGATTTATAAAATCTTCAGCTTTTGTTTTCTTCAGGGAAATTTACTTCTGCTTGAATACTTGAAAACAACAAAAGCTTTTCTGTGTCAGCTTTCAACTTTACTGGAAATAATCTCCCTCTGGTGAGCGCTTTAGTGTTGTTTTTCTTTCTGGGTGAATTCAGTGTTCTTTGCTGGTTTTCTCGGTTTTTGGAATGCTTTTTTTCTCCCCTGAAATGGGTTGTTTGATTTTCTTACATGCAGTGTGTTGGTTGAAATGAACTCCTTTTTCAGAATATATTTTGAAGGTTGGAATTGATTAAAGTGTAAACTTTTGATATGAATTATGATCACATAATTAGTATTATGCAGAATTTAAAACATTCATTTGTATGCCGGTATTGTGTAATCATGTCGTGCTCAATATTGTCGGTCTACTCTCAAAGAAATAACCTTTTGTAGGTGTTTTGATATAGAAATGGCCACAATGAAAAACGGGTTCATTCCAAGTTCTGCACCAGAAGAACTGAAGAAAGTTTTGAAAGAAGTGGCAGCCAGATGGGGAGATGCGATACAAGATATAGAAGTGTTTGATGTAATTCCCCTGAAGGGAGCAAGCAATGACTAACGAGGTCTTTCAGATAAACTGGCCTACAGATCATGGTGATCTTCATCACAAAGTGCTGGTCCGGATTTATGGCGAAGGCGTCGAAGTGTTTTTCAATAGGGATGATGAGATTAGGACCTTTGAGTGCATGTCCAAGCATGGTCAAGGACCTCAGCTTCTCGGGTGGTTTCCGGATGGAAGCATCGAGGAGTTCATTCATGTCAGGGTTTATACAATTTTCATTCATCTTTGATGCTTAATTCTCACAATATTACACTATGTGTTAGAATAACTGAATCTTAAGTCTTAACTACAATTCATGGATGATGTTCAATTACGAGTCAATTCTTTCTTTTCTTAATGATTTCCGAAAGTTGATTATTGCTCTAGAGCCATTAGAAAGAAGACTAGATCAGGGTCATGTAAATGAGAGTACCTGTAGGAAAGGAAGTTCTTGGTGCCATCTAATGGTTACGTAATGTCGGTCTTCTTCTTCTTCTTTCTCGATTTGGTAATGATCTACAATTGTTCTTTTGGCATCAACTATCAATTTGTTTAGTGTTTCATTCATAAGTATGCGGTCAGCTCAGATAACTGGTTTTAGCAGGCATCGACTAGTAGAGATCCAAGTGATGATTGTTTGGTGGTTTAGGGTTTAGGCTTTTATCTCATTTCTTGTCTTGTCCGTTTCACTTAACATTGTTTTCTTGATTTACCAGACACTTTCTGCAGCTGATCTCCGGGACCCTGAAATATCTTCCCTTATAGCAGCTAAATTGAG
Organism: Hibiscus trionum; assembly: GCA_030270665.1. Classification (NCBI taxonomy): domain Eukaryota; kingdom Viridiplantae; phylum Streptophyta; class Magnoliopsida; order Malvales; family Malvaceae; genus Hibiscus; species Hibiscus trionum. The sequence continues at coordinate 11,784,548 of BSYR01000024.1, read as the reverse complement.
AGAGTTCCACAATCTTGACATGCCTGGTCCGAAGAATGTACTTCTCTGGGAGCGATTGAGGTACTAATATGCATTTGTGACATCAGTTCTTTTATCTTTCGAGTTGAATGTATCTTATCCCTTTTTGCTTGTTGCAGGACTTGGCTTAGTCGGGTGAAGAAGATCTGTTCCCCGAGAACTGCTGAAGAATTCGGCTTGGATGTTCTCGGAGAGGAAATCAGCATCCTCGAGAAAGAGTTAACACGTAGATATCAAGAGATTGGGTTTTGTCACAATGATTTGCAATACGGTAACATTATGATGGATGAAGAGACGAGAGCAATTACTCTAATTGTAAGTTTTCTGTTCCGTTATTATCAGTATACAGTGCTTTCAGTTCTAGACTCTGCTCTAACATTTTCTTTAGCTTCAACTTCCCTTGAAATAATTAGTTGAACATGCATTTGCAACTATTTCTCCAATATGCATATCCGAAAATTATTTTATTTGACTAAAACTGTTTCATCTGCGGACTGCTCTCGGAGTATATTAATTGTCAGCCATATCAGAATAAGTCAATTGAGCTGTTTATCCACTTCTTTAAGCTTAAATCCATGTTTCATCACTTACTGAAGTGTTCATATCAAAATAACAAGTTAGAGTGTATATATATGTGTGTATGTGTATGACATGTTTATATAGTATATAAATCTTAAAATATTGTTTATTTTCTAGATTTTTGAGAACTGAAATTGCAGATGAGGTCTGTATGGCGACCGCATTTATAAGAAATTGCAGTTGAATCTTCAACTTCACTAAGTATATGAGAAGCCAAGGGACTGGGTCAGCCTCTTTCCTGAGGTTCCTATTTATCTCTTGATAAGCCTATTTATAAGATATGGATTTCCTAATTTTTAGCCTTTGACTATGTACGTAGCAATTAAACCTGTTCAAGGGTTGGGTTATCCGTCTAAGCTCGAGTGCCCATTATTGTTATCCTGAATTTTATGTGCTCTTTTTTCATACTATTTTTTTTTTTTCTGATTCATTCTCTTTTGCATTACCTGAGACATGTTCTTTGTTGCAATGAATCCACACGGTTTTCGCTTGCAGTTTATGTCTCACTTCATGTTGCAAGTAAAAACCGCAATTCCAAGATAGAGAGAAATGAATTTTACAAGGAATTAATTACTACCATTTTGCAGGATTATGAGTATGCAAGTTACAATCCTGTCGCTTATGACCTTGCGAATCACTTCTGCGAGATGGCCGCAAATTATCATTCTGAGACACCCCATATTTTGGACTACTGCATATACCCCGGTGAGCAACTCTTGTAATCTTAGAAACATATTTGTTATTGGTTTCGAAAAACATCATGCATGTTTGGGTTGAATCATACCTGCTTCTTTTGCCATTGAACAACAGATATGGAGGAGCACCGAAGATTCATCTCCGCATATCTGGCATCTTCGGGTTAGTTATCATTCTCTGCAAACTGTAAATATAGAAAAGAGTCTTAATACTATAGTGAAGTATGTTATTTGTTTAAACAGATTCTGATATTCTGGCATAAATATAGCATTCTCTGCACTTATTATGTCCTGTTTGGCTAGATTGCAATTTGCATGCATGCAGGAAATGAACGCAGTGATGCCGAAGTGGAGCAGCTACTCGTCGACGTCGAGAAATACACTCTTGCTAATCATATGTTTTGGGGCTTATGGGGAATCATCTCGGCAGGTTTTTCTGCACACCATCTTTCACTGATTTTCCCTTAGCTATAGGGAGAAAGATATTTTGGACCAATCCGCGGCAGAGGATTCGACGATACTGGTTAACAAAGCCCTTGCTCTTGGGTTCTTGACTCGAGGCTTTGTAGCATTAAAATGCAACCATAGATTTATACAGGTTACACAGTAGTAGTACTAATAGTAGTATAAACCAAGCCTGTTGATGGTGTACCATTGCTATGTTAGTTGGACTCGGGTATGTTAAATCTGTGCTAATTCTAACGTTTTTTCATGTGCTCTGAGAGTCCGTAATTAAAGGATCATATCTTCGTTCTCATGTCTGGATATGTGTCTAATATAAGTGTCGGACATAGATACTAAATGAAAAAGTACGAGTACGAGCAACATAGTGAAAAGTACTTGTAAATTAATAAAGCTTTGAGGATGGTTTGGATCCAAGTGTGAAATGCAGGCCCGTTCATGCACAAGTGTGGCATGTGACACGTCACAGGCCCTAAAATATAGTGAGCCCAAACTTTAAAAAATATATATGCTAGTCTAAAAAAAATTATTTTCCTAATATATATTTTTTAAAAAATTTTCCCTTATTATTTCAAGAATTTAATTATAATCAATTCTTTCTTAAAAATTACCAAAATTATTGTGTTTAACGAGTAAAAAAGTTTTTATTTTAATATTCTTCAATCACTCACAATCGTAATATGATAAATTTTGATATTTTATAATTTCACCTTATTATAAAATATTTTAGGAGCATTTTTTTTAAAAAAATATCACATGGCCTGTACATCTTTTGGGGCGGGCCTGGTGAAATAGTAAGGCTTTTATCTTCTTTCAAGATTGGTTAATTATGTAGTTCAAATTCTTCTAAGAGTTCAAATCTTCACACAAAAATTAGTTTAATGTTGTTTGGAATGTATGTAGAATTTGATCCTTTGGCTTTTTAAAAGGCATACTGTTAAAAAATGTTCGTTTGACTGAATTGTCACTTTGATTCTTATTTTTTTAAGTAATTTATCTTTTTACGTTTCATTTTAGATCAAAATGGCTCCTCTACAGGTGAAAATTATTAGTCAGTTGACGAAAAACAACTTGAAATAACTTGGTAAAATGACACGTCAGAAGAAAAAAATATTTTATATTTTATACAATTTTATAAAATTACTTTTTGATTGATGTGTCATCATATAAAGTCAACATATTTGCCTGTATGATATTACTATCACGACGTGCACTGCCATGTAGGTTTGTCATATCATTTCAAGCCATTTATTGTTGGTTGACTAACAATTTTCATCCGCAGAAGGCCCTTTTGACCAAAAGTGAAACGTTGAGAGCTAAATTACTTCAAAAAAATAAGGGCCAAAAATGTTAAGGGCATTTTTGGCATTATGCCTATATATCTAGGATCCAGTTATACGGTGTAAATTTTTTTAACTTTTACACATTTTTTGGATTGTTGGATAAGTGAAACGGATGCGTGAGATTAATTGTGGGTTATGTGAAGATTATCACTTGAAATAATATGAGTCATCCATTTCCCCCATCTAACGATCTAAAAAACGTGTAAAACTAAGAGTTTTACATTCAGTGTAAGTGGATCATATATATATATATATATGGATGAGATCCAGTTACATTATGTAAAATTCATTTAGTTTTATACTAATCCATGGCCGTTGGATGAGTGAAATGGATGGATGAGATTAACAGTAGAAAATGTAAAGATTATCACTTGAAAAAAAAATAAGAAAATAATATTAGCCATTAATTACCAACATCCAATGGTCCAAAAAATGTAAAATTAATCGAGTTTTACATAATACAAGTGGATCCTAACTCATATATGTATCTTAACATTATTAATTAAGTTTAGTAGTTTGATTACATGTTTATATTTTATTTTTAATGTAATTATATAAAAAATGGTAGTTAAGATAAAAAAAAGTTTAAATTTAGTTTTAAAGTATTAAAATTTCATATCAAGTGGTAGGGATTGTTTCGCAACAATACTGTAACACCCCCTTCCCGGCCTGGTAGAGAACCGGGTCGGAGAGCGCTACCGGAAAATATAACGGAGATCGGAGACATAAATCTTTTAGTGACATAACATATTAGAGATTAGAACTTATTCCAAAGTTCAAAAATCATTTCGACATATTTTATTAATCTCTTTTAAGACTTAACACTTAACTTATTAACAACTTACTTGAATTGGGGTCAATTTTAAACTTTTTCAAACTCAATGACTAATTTGTAATTTTTAAAAATTAGGGGTCCTTATCTGAAATTCGTGATATTATACTGAAATTAAACTTACTAGTTATTAGCTTGTAAAATCTCATTACTAACGGAGGTCATTTACCTATCTGATTAGACGAAGTAATGTTTAGTGACTATTTTGTAAAGTATTCAAATCTATTTCTTTTTGAATTATCTTACTAAAATTCTTTATATATTTAAATGAGCCTAACAACTCACAAAAATCATAGAGTCCTTTAATCAATGTTTTACTACCAATTATGTCAATTTTATTACTAACTCAATAGTCTATATAGCTTTAAAACCTTATATAAAACATAGGCAGATTTCACAATAGTAGGCCCACAAGATTAGTATAATTACTTTAACTACTTTGCCACCATACTAGGAGTTCATAAGGACAAAACACATTACTCTTTAATTGTAGTGACTTGCCAACCTTCCAACTAATCTCGATCTCGATCTGTTACTTTCCTTAACCTGAAATGTTATGCAATGAATGCATTAGACTTACATAGTCTAAGTGAGGTAGCCAATGACAATGAATGAACATGTTATGTCATGTAGCATGCTTCCAAAAATGATCATAATGCAATAACATGTCATACTTTATATTCACAACAAAGCATAATATCATATCATGAGAATAACATAGCATAACGTATCAAACACATAATATATTGGTACCATTGGATACGCGGATTCCCTGTACACCATATCATGAATCAGTAATGAGCCGTAGCCCTGAGCCGTAGCTCCATATATCCCTTACACTTCCATCCTTTTATCTCCCACATATAGGCCGTAGCCCTGGACCGTAGTCCTCCCTTACATGGTGAGCTCGAATAATCCTATGGCATGCCAATTGTATCCAACGTCCATAAATACACACAAATTCACATAATCCATGATTTTCAGATCATATCAAATCAAATAGCAAGATGAGCCGTAGCTCCATATCAGATAATATTTCATATTATTTTCATATACATGTAGTATATTATAATCATTTTTAAGCATATCGAAATAATGCAGGGTACTTACCAGATGCAAATAAATTCATAATTAATGCAATAGGAAGGCACCGAGCCTACCCCTGACACGACTATACCCACATATCAGAACATAAAAAATATCGGAATGACACCGTGTCACCCGAGACAAATGCATCTACACTCACATATCAGAACATAAAAACAATGATCGGAATGACACCGCGTCACCCGAGACAAATGCATCCACACTCACATATAAAAACAATGATCGGAATGACACCGCGTCACCCGAGACAAATGCATCCACACTCACATATAAAAACAATGATCGGAATGACACCGCGTCACCCGAGACAAATGCATCCACACTCACATATAAAAACAATGATCGGAATGACACCGCGTCACCCGAGACAAATGCATCCACACTCACATATAAAAACAATGATCGGAATGACACCGCGTCACCCGAGACAAATGCATCCACACTCACATATAAAAACAATGATCGGAATGACACCGCGTCACCCGAGACAAATGCATCCACACACACATATAAAAACAATGATCGGAATGACACCGCGTCACCCGAGACAAATGCATCCACACTCACCTCAATCCAAGCTTAGAGACATTTTCCTTATTCTCCAATTTTGTGGTTTCCTTCATTTCTACATCTTTTCTAACCAAACATTAAAGAAATATATCATTTAGTACATTAGGCAGCTTGCACTGTTCTCAAAGAAATATTTATATAAAATATTCTATAACTCAAAATCTGATTTCGTTTCTTTTAAACGAAACTAAACTGAATAACCTTTTAAACCATATAAATTATAGCTTTTAATTCTTCTTATACAATTTATAATGAATTTCTAAAATCGCTGTTGATGCAGATTTAGGGGCAAACTGTTACCATGTTTTTATGACCTTTACTTACTCAAAAATTCATATCTTTTTACTCACAACTCCAAATAAGGAGTTCTTTACCATTCTGGAAATATTATAAACACACCTTTATAACTATGTATGGCATATAATTTTATCATTTCCCTATTAATACAGTTTATTACTTGAACATAAGGCATTTTCAGAAACTTAATCTGTCTATGCTTAATTTGTGACTTTAGTGTATTTATAATCTATGTTTCACTACACTATTAATCTTGAGCTTTTAACCACATTTAAATTAATCTTATAACATTATTTTTATAATACAGTAACCTCAAAAATAGGACATGTAAGTCCTCAATTTATCAATTTCCACAAAACAGTCCCCTTTTTATTCTTTAATAATTCTATATGTGATCTAAATGGATTTAACCTACCAATTGAGACTTAATTCAAGCTTGGCCATTTAATTTCATTCATTTCATGACTCCCCTGTTTCAAGTATAAATTTCCAGAATTTTATTGGCATTATTTAAGCCCCTAAAATTTTCGAATTTTACAATTTAGTATAGCAGATTCTAGATTTATTCAATTTTAGTCCAGTAACTTCTAACAACAATTACGAGACCTATACTTAACATTTTTGAGCAAATCATACCTCTATTTCATGTAAAATTTTGTTCTCTACAACTTTGTAGAAGAACACTTTTTCCAGAAATGACTCTAACATGCTCGAAAATGTAGTTTTCTACAGGACAGTTTATAATTCCGAATTTCTTTATTCTTTCTACCCTTATCTTTTACCAACCTTTAATTAATCCAATTTCATGCTTAATAAATATACTAACATTAAATTAAAGGTAGTTGAGACTCTAATCTCAACTCTAATTTATTTTACTCACCTTGACAGAACGGTACTTTATTTTTATTTCTTGGGCTTGACGGTTGTTCCGAATCGACCTCGTGTACTATGATAATTAATAAAAATCGATAAGACAGTATCAAAAATATAAAAATATTAATCAAACTCGATACCGAAACTTAAACTAACTAGAGATTTGAGCTTACCCCGTCGTCGGTAGAAATTCGATATTACTATATCGAAAATATCGGACTACCAATCGAACATTGGATCGTATGCTACTATTTCTTTCTTTCTTTCTTTCTTTCTTTCTTTCTTTCTTTCCTTTGTTTTCCGTGAATATCCCAATCCCTTGCCCCCTATTTATACAATTTTGCCGTGAACTATTTCCCCCCCACTTATCATTATTTTATTCAATTAATTTTTAATGGGGTTGCCACTTGATTTCTATTGAATTGCTTTACCTAATTAATTCTGCTTTACACGGCAGATTCACACCATTTCTTTTTTTTTATTCATTATCTTTATTTTAGTGGCCAATTTGCCTACATAATTTTCATTTGCTTTTGTTTTGCTTTTGCTTTTCCTAACCAATTTAGGTGTATATGCTTTACACGGTAGATCCACTCAATTCCCTTTTTTTTTCAATAATAATAATAATAATAATAATAATAATAATAATAATAATAATAATAATAATAAACCATTTAATCTATTTTGGGTACCAAATCGAACCAACCCTTAATCGAAATGAAAATATTCGTTTGCTGGAACTTGACCTTGATTCATAAATTATCTCGAATAATCTAAATAAGATCGAATAAATTATATATCTCCCTATTTATACTAAATTGCCAAGCTTTTCAATTTCATTCATAGCCACATATGGTGGTCAATTCACTTCATTTCCATTACAAATACCTAACTAATTTAGGTCCACTCTTCCGTCCAACACACTCCCCTACCATTTCTTTTTTTTTAATCAATTAACTATAATGGGTTTCCACCATATTTCAAATACAAATTATAGCCACACAAAAATCCCACTATTATTTCCCACGTATTCAAGCAACCAGATGCCACCATTTCAATTTGCTTTACCTAATTAAATTAGGTAAATTGCGTGTAAATCCATTTCTTTCTTTTTTTTTAATATATATATAATAAACCAATAGATATGTTTCGAATCTAATTTCTACTAGACCCGAATAATCTAATAATAATAAACCCGAACAATTAATAAGACCAAATAATTTATAGAACCGATATAAAATATTCGGTCATCGGAACCTAATTCCGACTAGACCAGTTTTTGGGATGTGACAACTCTCTCCCCCTTTAAAGAAAATTCGTCCTCGAATTTTCTTCGACAAGAATATGCTCATCTATACGAGCCTGACTGAATTTAGACATCTAAACATAAAGAGATCGAATTAGTCGGCAAGTCACAGTACTCAATAAAGAACTCCTAGGTGGCAAAGTAACTTAACAGATAATACAAACATACTTAAGTTTAGTCCAGAACCGACTAAACTCTAGCTCTGATACCACTAATGTAACACCCCCTTCCCGGCCTGGTAGAGAACCGGGTCGGAGAGCGCTACCGGAAAATATAACGGAGATCGGAGACATAAATCTTTTAGTGACATAACATATTAGAGATTAGAACTTATTCCAAAGTTCAAAAATCATTTCGACATATTTTATTAATCTCTTTTAAGACTTAACACTTAACTTATTAACAACTTACTTGAATTGGGGTCAATTTTAAACTTTTTCAAACTCAATGACTAATTTGTAATTTTTACAAATTAGGGGTCCTTATCTGAAATTCGTGATATTATACTGAAATTAAACTTACTAGTTATTAGCTTGTAAAATCTCATTACTAACGGAGGTCATTTACCTATCTGATTAGACGAAGTAATGTTTAGTGACTATTTTGTAAAGTATTCAAATCTATTTCTTTTTGAATTATCTTACTAAAATTCTTTATATATTTAAATGAGTCTAACAACTCACAAAAATCATAGAGTCCTTTAATCAATGTTTTACTACCAATTATGTCAATTTTATTACTAACTCAATAGTCTATATAGCTTTAAAACCTTATATAAAACATAGGCAGATTTCACAATAGTAGGCCCACAAGATTAGTATAATTACTTTAACTACTTTGCCACCATACTAGGAGTTCATAAGGACAAAACACATTACTCTTTAATTGTAGTGACTTGCCAACCTTCCAACTAATCTCGATCTCGATCTGTTACTTTCCTTAACCTGAAATGTTATGCAATGAATGCATTAGACTTACATAGTCTAAGTGAGGTAGCCAATGACAATGAATGAACATGTTATGTCATGTAGCATGCTTCCAAAAATGATCATAATGCAATAACATGTCATACTTTATATTCACAACAAAGCATAATATCATATCATGAGAATAACATAGCATAACGTATCAAACACATAATATATTGGTACCATTGGATACGCGGATTCCCTGTACACCATATCATGAATCAGTAATGAGCCGTAGCCCTGAGCCGTAGCTCCATATATCCCTTACACTTCCATCCTTTTATCTCCCACATATAGGCCGTAGCCCTGGACCGTAGTCCTCCCTTACATGGTGAGCTCGAATAATCCTATGGCATGCCAATTGTATCCAACGTCCATAAATACACACAAATTCACATAATCCATGATTTTCAGATCATATCAAATCAAATAGCAAGATGAGCCGTAGCTCCATATCAGATAATATTTCATATTATTTTCATATACATGTAGTATATTATAATCATTTTTAAGCATATCGAAATAATGCAGGGTACTTACCAGATGCAAATAAATTCATAATTAATGCAATAGGAAGGCACCGAGCCTACCCCTGACACGACTATACCCTGACACGAATGATAATAACCAAGAGGGGGGGTGAATTGGAATTTTAACGATGTTGTAACGGAAATTGCAACTTAAAAATATTGACACGGGAATTTAGAGTGGTTCAAGTTCACCAACCGAACTCTACATCCACTACCTTAGTCTCACCAAGGATTTCCAACAATTTCCACTAAATTGTTCGTCCCCTTTTTCCAGGACAAGGAGGCAACCTTTACAATTTCGGTTAATTTTTCTACCCAAAAATTAACCCAATCCTCACACAAAAGAACAAAGAAATTTGGTGGCTAATAAGGTATCTCTCAATACAAATGATAGCCCGATATCAAGCACTCAACCCAATTGAACAAAAATGTAAATGAAGGATACAATTGGGGTTTCTAGATAAAAATGGGATTTCAACACAAATGCTTGTATTTGATGAAAGGATGTATGCTTGTAGCTTAATTGTTGATTGCTGGAGCTTCTTGGGGTCTTTTTATAGCCTCTAGTAGATTTCCAACCGTTGTGGGTGATGGGCTGAAAATTAGAGCCGTTGGGGTGTTTTTCTCACAACTTTTCAGCTTCCAGACGCCTACCGTTTCGGAACGGGGTCACCTGTTTCGGAACGGATTTCAAATAATATAGCCGTTGGAGCGTCTACGAGAGCCCGTTTCGAAACGCCTAGTGGCCGTTTCGGAACGGTTATGCCACTGCCAAAGGGGTGTTTCGAAACGTCCTTGCCCGTTTCGGAACAGATTTGCCACTATCAAAGGGGTGTTTCGAAACGGCCTAAGCCCGTTTCGGAACGCCCTATTTATTTTCAAATTTCAGGTTATAGCCGTTGCCCTTGTTCGTTTAAATGAAGAACAGTTTCGAAACGAGTCATACCGTTTCGAAACGCCTTGACCCGTTCCGATACTCGTTTCGGAACAGGTGCACATCGAACTGAAAGTGTTTCGAAACGCCTTGGGCCGTTTCGAAACGGGGCTTGAAAATTCCCTGTTTTGACTTTAAAATACTTAAAAAAATATTTTGTAAGTCTTTGGTTTTAGCTATGAAGTGGTCTTTAACAAGATATAGGAAATTTTAAGGACTTTTAAAATTTGTTTTGATATTTTCATTTTAGTCCTTAGGTTTTTAGTTATATCAAAATTAAAACATATGTTTCACAATCTCCCCCTTTTTGATATAACAAAACCAAAGTTAGAATTTTTTAAGAATTTTGAAAGTTTTGAAGATATTCTAACTCCCCCTTAATTTAAGATAGGTTTTGAAATTTAAAACTTGTGACTTTTGAAATCAAGGATCAAAACCTTAAGACAAATTTAAAAATTTGAAAATTTTAAAAGTTTGAAAATTTTTGGTGGCATGGCATGGCATGGCAATTCTCTTAAATATCTTCTCCCCCTTTTTGTTAGATCAAAAAGAAACAAGCTCATAAAGAAGATTAGTACCAATAAGCAATCATAATTAATATCATCAAAATATCTAAAGCATAAACAATAAGTTCATAATCAAATCCCAAAATAAAAGATCATAAGCATAGGTTCTAAAATATAAGGATGCAAACTTAATCCTAAATGCATAACTATTATGATAAACATCCTAAGCCTCGTCATCCGAATCATCATCATCATCCTTGGCTTGCGAACGATGAAACTTCGTCCATTGCCCATAAAGTGTAGAGAAGGAAAGATCAAGGTTGGTATGCGAAGTTGAAAGAGTATGAAGACCATCTTCAACGTTCTTCAACCGATTGCCCATAGATTCAAAACTTGAAGCAATGCGAGTGTCCATAGTATCAAGGAATTCAAAACTTCAATCGCTCGGAATTAAGGAATTCGACATCAATAACTCTTTCCTTACGAACTGCAAAGTCCTTGACATAAGCAAAACGAGCACGCTGGTCTGGAGTTCTAAGAGATTTTTGAAAGAGCTGAGTGATATTTGGACGAATGCTCGATTCACCGGATTGAACGGCTTTGCGCTTTTTGTTCGATTGATCCGCCATCTAAGAATATTAAGCAAGAGTTTTAAAATTAAGTGTATGCATTGATTTTTAATATCATTCCAATGATAAATCCCACTTAGGTTTTTGAAAACAAAATTAAAAAAAAATACGATTAAAAAATTTTATATTCGAATCAAAATTTTGAGATTTTGAAATTTTTTTTACAAGATTCGAATAACCCACAACTAAAAACATATAATGTATATAAGAATAAATTTTTCTATCCTATGATTCGAACATAATTTGAAAAAGAAGAAAAATAAGAAAAATTACCTTAGTTTGGGATTTTGGATGATTTGAGTGAAATCTTTGCACAAGATTGATGAAGCTTGCTTAGATATATGTTTTAGAGCAAAACCCCTCACAATTTTGTGAAAAACAAAGGGTTTGAGAGGGTATTTATAGAAGGGGGTCGGTTAGGGTTTTTAGGGTTTTAAGAGTTTGATAAAAATTAGAATTTTGAACTTTTAGAAGCCCTAAATAGGGCTGTCCGCGAGTCCGTTTCGGAACGGTCACGACCGTTTCGGAACGGGGCGGCTAGGGTTTGACCCTTCTTAAAACCTTTGACAGATCGTTTCGAAACGGGGATGACCGTTTCGAAACACGTTTGACCCGTATCGGAACGCGTTCCGATACACCCTTACATCGAACCGAAAACGTTTCGAAACGCCTGGGGCCGTTTCGAAACGCCCTTCTCTCAGGACAAATTTTAAGGCATCCGTATCGGAACGGGTTAACCCGTTTCGATACACCTGGGCCTGGAAGTGCAGATGAGGCTCTAAAATGCAAAAAAAAATGATTTTCTAAGAAGCCAAACATGCATAAATGATATGAATGAGCAGACAAAACATGTTTAGGCATAAGCATACTCCCCCTAACTATATGCATGGAAGAAATTGGGAGTCTAAAACATATAAACATGATATTTCACAAATTCAAGCATATTTAAGATTGAAAAGAGGCCCAATAAGGTCAAGATAGGCTAGTTAGACCTAACTCTCTTCTAAGGGACCAAAAACGCTCTTTATCTAATGGTTTTGTAAAAATATCTGCTAATTGATTTAAGGTGTCTACATATTCTATAACCACATCTTTCTTAAAGACATGATCTCTAATGAAATGATGTCTTATTTCTATGTGTTTGGTTCTAGAATGTTGGATGGGATTTTTTGTTAAACATATTGCACTAGTATTATCACATTTTAGGGGTATGGTTTCTATGTTTACACCATAATCTAAGAGTTGTTGCTTCATCCAAAGGACTTGAGCACAACAACTCCCTAAGGATATGTACTCGGCTTCGGTGGTAGATAAGGCTACACTATTTTGTTTCTTAGAGAACCAAGATATGAGCATACTACCTAGGAATTGACAAGTTCCCGAAGTACTTTTCCTATCGATTTTGCAACCCCCATAATCCGCATCCGAGTAAGCATGTAGGTTGAAGGTAGAGACTCTAGGATACCAAAGGCCTAAACAAGGAGTGTCTCTAAGGTATCTAAAGATTCTCTTAACGGCTATAAGGTGAGATTCTCTAGGACTAGCTTGAAACCTAGCACACAAGCAAACACTAAACAGTATATCCGGTCTACTTGCGGTAAGGTAAAGCAAAGATCCAATCATAGAACGATAAAGTTTAGAGTCAACACACTTACCTCCTTCATCTTTGTCAAGCTTTGTAGATGAGCTCATAGGAGTGGCTTGAGGCTTTGTGTTCTCCAAGCCAAACTTGTTGAGCATATCCTTTATGTATTTTGCTTGATTTATGAAGGTGCCATCCTTCATTTGTTTGATTTGGAGTCCCAAAAAGAATGAGAGCTCCCCCATCATGCTCATCTCAAATTCACCTTGCATTAACTTAGCAAATTCTTGACAATGACATTCATTAGTAGATCCAAATATAATATCATCAACATAAATTTGAACTACTAAAATGTCATTTTTATACATTTTTATAAAGAGTGTAGTGTCCACCTTACCTTTTTCAAATCCTTTTTCAATCAAAAAATTTGAAAGCCTTTCATACCAAGCTCTAGGAGCTTGTTTTAAACCATAAAGTGCTTTTGTAAGTTTGAAAACATGATTTGGAAATTTTGAGTCTTCAAAACCCGGTGGTTGTTCTACATACACTTCTTTATTTATAAAACCATTTAAAAATGCGCTTTTAACGTCCATTTGAAAAAGCTTGAAATTATGATAACATGCATATGCAAGCAACATCCTAATGGCTTCCATTCTAGCTACGGGTGCATAGGTTTCATCAAAATCTATTCCCTCCTCTTGAGTGTAACCTTGTGCTACAAGTCTAGCTTTATTTCTCACAATGTTACCACTCTCATCTAGTTTGTTCCTAAATACCCATTTAGTTCCTATTGTAGATTGATTACTAGGCCTATCAACTAATGTCCAAACATTACTTCTCTCAAATTGATTTAACTCTTCTTGCATAGCCATAATCCAAAAATCATCTTTCAATGCTTCTTTGATATTTTTAGGCTCTATGCATGAGATAAATGCAATATGATTCATTAATCTAAGAGAAGAACGAGTGGTTACCCCCTTGGATGGATCACCCAAGATTTCACCATCTTTGACATAGTTCAACTCCCTTGGATAGCTAACTTCCTTTTCCTCAATAGCCAAGTCCTTCAAGGCTTCAAGCGGTGGATCTTGTGTGTCTTCTTCTTTTGGTTGAATCTCATCCTTCTTTGAAGTTTGACCTCCATCAAAGGTATTTATGATTCCTACATTATCATCATCACAAGAATCCTTCCTAGGAAGGGGATTATCATCGAATACAACATGAATAGATTCTTCTACAACTAAAGTTCTTTTGTTAAATACTCGATAGGCTTTAGAGGTTAAAGAGTAACCTATAAAAATAGCTTCATCACTTTTTGCATCAAATTTACCTAAATTATCTTTTCCATTATTTAAAACAAAGCATTTACATCCAAAAGGGTGGAAGTAGCTAATATTAGGCTTTTTAGATTTTAAAATCTCATAAGGTGTTTTCTTTAAAATCGGCCTAATGGTTACACGATTTATAATATAACAAGCCGTGTTTGTTGCTTCCGCCCAAAAATATTTTGGTAAATTATTTTCGCAAAGCATAGTTCTAGCCATTTCTTGTAAAGTTCTATTTTTCCTTTCAACTACCCCATTTTGTTGAGGAGTTCGAGGAGCTGAAAAATTATGGCTAATACCATTTTCATTTGAAAAATCTTCAAATCCTAAATTTTGAAATTCGGTTCCATGATCACTTCTAATATGTGAAATTTTAAGTTCAAGATCATTTTGAATTAATTTTGAAAATGTGATGAATTTTTCCAAAGCCTCATCCTTAGTACTTAAAAAGAAAACCCAAGTGAATCTAGAAAAAATCATCAACTAATACAAAAGCATATGATTTGCCACCCAAGCTCATAGTCCTAATTGGCCCAAATAAATCCATATGGATTAGTTGTAAACATCTACTAGTAGAAATGTCATTAATGGATTTAAAGGAAGATCTATGTTGTTTACCCTTTGAGCATGCATCACAAATTTTATCGTTTGAAAATTTTATCTTGGGTAAACCTTTAACTAGGTTTAGAGAGACTAGTTTTTCTAAAACACTTGTGCTAGCATGTCCTAGCTTCCTATGCCATAACCATGCATCATTTTCGTTTTGAGCAACTAAGCATGCATGAGATGTATGTATGTCATTTAGATGCACCATGTATATATTCCCTATGCGATGACCTATGAGCATAATATTATTAGTTTTAATGTCTACAATTTTACAACCGGTTTTATCAAATATAACATTAAAACCTTTATCACATAGTTGACTTATGCTCAATAAATTATGTTTAAGACCATTGACATATAAAACATTTTCAATGAGAGTAGTAGAGTGATTACCAATGGAGCCAATACCTTCAATGTGGCCTTTGGAGTTGTCACCAAATGTTACTACTCCTCCACTTTTTGGCTTTAGATCCATAAGTCGACTCTTGTCTCCGGTCATGTGTCTCGAGCATCCACTATCAAGGTACCATGAGTTTTGACTTTGTGCTTTGGCCTTGTAGCAATGCTCCCCCTACAAACAAAGATATTTAAACTTTTGTTTTTGGTACCCAAATCATTTTGGGTCCATGTGTGTTAGTTCCTAAAACTTTGGTTCCCTTAGGAATCCAAGGTGACATAGCAATAATATCATTAGATTTAACAAGTTCCTTAGGAACCCATACATTTCTAATTCTTTTAACTTTACTATGTCTAGGATAGTTATTTTGTTTGTAGTAGTTAGTCTTTTTCTTATATTGGTGTGTTCTAGAGGATTCTCCTATGTCATGTTTAACACTACCATTAATTTTTAAAGACTTTTTGAGCTCATTTAGCTCACTTAACACCTTTTGGTGTTCACAATTATTTTGAGATAAAAGATTATTAAGATCAATATTTTCTTTTTGAAAGAATTTAAGTTCATCTTCTAATCCTAATATCTTTTTCTCTATTTTAGAATTAGTTTGAGTAAGTGAGTCATTTTTCTCTTTTAATTCTATAATAATTTTTCTATTCCTAATAACCGACTCCCTATACTTCTCAACTAATTCATCATATACCTCTTGTAACTCATCATAAGCATCATTTAATTCTTCATATGAAAAATCTAAAGTAGATGAGTTAGAGGTTACCAAGGAGGAATCTTCCTCAAGTGCCATGAGGCAGAGGTTCGCCACTTCTTGTTCGTCATCCTCCGATGACTCCTCATCACTCCAAGTAGCAAGCTTGGCTTTGAGCTTTTTCTTCTTCTCAAAGCCCTTCTTCTTGAGTTGAGGGCACTCCGAACGTATGTGGCCGGGTTGTCCGCACTCGAAGCAAGTGATTGGATCCCTTCCTTCTTCTTTGTTCTTGTTTTTAAAGTCCATTTTCCTTTGGATTTTTCTTCCTCGGTTGGACCTCATAAGGCGTGAGAATCGTTTGGCTATCATAGCCAATTCTTCAAGCTCATCCTCATCACTAGATGAACTTTCATCAAGTTGGGATGTTTTAGCCTTGAGAGCTATTCCCATTTTTTTCTTTTTCTCCCCTTCAAGCTTCTCCATTCTTTTTTCTTCTTTATTTCTTTCATCTTCTCTTCCTTGCTTCATGATCTCGTGAGTAAGGAGAGAGCCTACAAGTTCATCAAGCTTTAGAGTTTTTAAATTCTTTGCTTCGATGATTGCGGTTCTCTTCCCATCCCAAGATTCGGGAAGTGAATAGAGTAGCTTTCGGACAAGCTTGTCTTCCGATATAACTTCTCCATAGCCCTTTAGACCATTTACAATTGTGGAGAATCGATCAAACATCTTTGACACCGTCTCATCAAATTCCATTTTGAAATTTTCATAACTGAGATTGAGAATTCCAATCTTAGTTTCTTTGACATCGTTGGTGCCTTCATAGGTGGTTTCAAGAGTGTCCCACACTTCTTTGGCACTTTCAATTGATGAGACCTTTGAGTAGATGTCCGGACCGAAAGCACAAAATAGCATGTGAAGAGCTTTATCATTTACTTGAATCTTTTTTCTTTCCTCTTCACTCATTTCCGTTCTTCTTTTAAGCACCATCTTGCCATCAACATCTTGCTTCAATGGAATATATGGTCCATCCTCAATGACATCCCACACAAGGTAGTCACTTGATTTAATAAATAGACGCATTTTATTTTTCCAAAATGAGTAGTTCTCACCATTGAAGAAAGGAGGCTTAGTGGTGGATTGTGAGTCGTACATGCCGGGAGCGGAGGTTGATGCCATCTCTTGATATTTTGATGATGATCACACTTCTTCCAAGGATCTCCTCTTGTGGTTGTTAATCCTCAAAGAGTTAAGCTCTGATGCCAATTGTTGAGTGGATCACACGAATGATAATAACCAAGAGGGGGGGTGAATTGGAATTTTAACGATGTTGTAACGGAAATTGCAACTTAAAAATATTGACACGGGAATTTAGAGTGGTTCAAGTTCACCAACCGAACTCTACATCCACTACCTTAGTCTCACCAAGGATTTCCAACAATTTCCACTAAATTGTTCGTCCCCTTTTTCCAGGACAAGGAGGCAACCTTTACAATTTCGGTTAATTTTTCTACCCAAAAATTAACCCAATCCTCACACAAAAGAACAAAGAAATTTGGTGGCTAATAAGGTATCTCTCAATACAAATGATAGCCCGATATCAAGCACTCAACCCAATTGAACAAAAATGTAAATGAAGGATACAATTGGGGTTTCTAGATAAAAATGGGATTTCAACACAAATGCTTGTATTTGATGAAAGGATGTATGCTTGTAGCTTAATTGTTGATTGCTGGAGCTTCTTGGGGTCTTTTTATAGCCTCTAGTAGATTTCCAACCGTTGTGGGTGATGGGCTGAAAATTAGAGCCGTTGGGGTGTTTTTCTCACAACTTTTCAGCTTCCAGACGCCTACCGTTTCGGAACGGGGTCACCTGTTTCGGAACGGATTTCAAATAATATAGCCGTTGGAGCGTCTACGAGAGCCCGTTTCGAAACGCCTAGTGGCCGTTTCGGAACGGTTATGCCACTGCCAAAGGGGTGTTTCGAAACGTCCTTGCCCGTTTCGGAACAGATTTGCCACTGTCAAAGGGGTGTTTCGAAACGGCCTAAGCCCGTTTCGGAACGCCCTGTTTATTTTCAAATTTCAGTTTATAGCCGTTGCCCTTGTTCGTTTAAATGAAGAACAGTTTCGAAACGAGTCATACCGTTTCGAAACGCCTTGACCCGTTCCGATACTCGTTTCGGAACAGGTGCACATCGAACTGAAAGTGTTTCGAAACGCCTTGGGCCGTTTCGAAACGGGGCTTGAAAATTCCCTGTTTTGACTTTAAAATACTTAAAAAAATATTTTGTAAGTCTTTGGTTTTAGCTATGAAGTGGTCTTTAACAAGATATAGGAAATTTTAAGGACTTTTAAAATTTGTTTTGATATTTTCATTTTAGTCCTTAGGTTTTTAGTTATATCAAAATTAAAACATATGTTTCACACACACTCACCTCAATCCAAGCTTAGAGACATTTTCCTTATTCTCCAATTTTGTGGTTTCCTTCATTTCTACATCTTTTCTAACCAAACATTAAAGAAATATATCATTTAGTACATTAGGCAGCTTGCACTGTTCTCAAAGAAATATTTATATAAAATATTCTATAACTCAAAATCTGATTTCGTTTCTTTTAAACGAAACTAAACTGAATAACCTTTTAAACCATATAAATTATAGCTTTTAATTCTTCTTATACAATTTATAATGAATTTCTAAAATCGCTGTTGATGCAGATTTAGGGGCAAACTGTTACCATGTTTTTATGACCTTTACTTACTCAAAAATTCATATCTTTTTACTCACAACTCCAAATAAGGAGTTCTTTACCATTCTGGAAATATTATAAACACACCTTTATAACTATGTATGGCATATAATTTTATCATTTCCCTATTAATACAGTTTATTACTTGAACATAAGGCATTTTCAGAAACTTAATCTGTCTATGCTTAATTTGTGACTTTAGTGTATTTATAATCTATGTTTCACTACACTATTAATCTTGAGCTTTTAACCACATTTAAATTAATCTTATAACATTATTTTTATAATACAGTAACCTCAAAAATAGGACATGTAAGTCCTCAATTTATCAATTTCCACAAAACAGTCCCCTTTTTATTCTTTAATAATTCTATATGTGATCTAAATGGATTTAACCTACCAATTGAGACTTAATTCAAGCTTGGCCATTTAATTTCATTCATTTCATGACTCCCCTGTTTCAAGTATAAATTTCCAGAATTTTATTGGCATTATTTAAGCCCCTAAAATTTTCGAATTTTACAATTTAGTATAGCAGATTCTAGATTTATTCAGTTTTAGTCCAGTAACTTCTAACAACAATTACGAGACCTATACTTAACATTTTGGAGCAAATCATACCTCTATTTCATGTAAAATTTTGTCCTCTACAACTTTGTAGAAGAACACTTTTTCCAGAAATGACTCTAACATGCTCGAAAATGTAGTTTTCTACAGGACAGTTTATAATTCCGAATTTCTTTATTCTTTCTACCCTTATCTTTTACCAACCTTTAATTAATCCAATTTCATGCTTAATAAATATACTAACATTAAATTAAAGGTAGTTGAGACTCTAATCTCAACTCTAATTTATTTTACTCACCTTGACAGAACGGTACTTTATTTTTATTTCTTGGGCTTGACGGTTGTTCCGAATCGACCTCGTGTACTATGATAATTAATAAAAATCGATAAGACAGTATCAAAAATATAAAAATATTAATCAAACTCGATACCGAAACTTAAACTAACTAGAGATTTGAGCTTACCCCGTCGTCGGTAGAAATTCGATATTACTATATCGAAAATATCGGACTACCAATCGAACATTGGATCGTATGCTACTATTTCTTTCTTTCTTTCTTTCTTTCTTTCTTTCCTTTGTTTTCCGTGAATATCCCAATCCCTTGCCCCCTATTTATACAATTTTGCCGTGAACTATTTCCCCCCCACTTATCATTATTTTATTCAATTAATTTTTAATGGGGTTGCCACTTGATTTCTATTGAATTGCTTTACCTAATTAATTCTGCTTTACACGGCAGATTCACACCATTTCTTTTTTTTTTATTCATTATCTTTATTTTAGTGGCCAATTTGCCTACATAATTTTCATTTGCTTTTGTTTTGCTTTTGCTTTTCCTAACCAATTTAGGTGTATATGCTTTACACGGTAGATCCACTCAATTCCCTTTTTTTTCAATAATAATAATAATAATAATAATAATAATAATAATAATAATAATAATAATAAACCATTTAATCTATTTTGGGTACCAAATCGAACCAACCCTTAATCGAAATGAAAATATTCGTTTGCTGGAACTTGACCTTGATTCATAAATTATCTCGAATAATCTAAATAAGATCGAATAAATTATATATCTCCCTATTTATACTAAATTGCCAAGCTTTTCAATTTCATTCATAGCCACATATGGTGGCCAATTCACTTCATTTCCATTACAAATACCTAACTAATTTAGGTCCACTCTTCCGTCCAACACACTCCCCTACCATTTCTTTTTTTTAATCAATTAACTATAATGGGTTTCCACCATATTTCAAATACAAATTATAGCCACACAAAAATCTCACTATTATTTCCCACGTATTCAAGCAACCAGATGCCACCATTTCAATTTGCTTTACCTAATTAAATTAGGTAAATTGCGTGTAAATCCATTTCCTTCTTTTTTTTTTAATATATATATAATAAACCAATAGATATGTTTCGAATCTAATTTCTACTAGACCCGAATAATCTAATAATAATAAACCCGAACAATTAATAAGACCAAATAATTTATAGAACCGATATAAAATATTCGGTCATCGGAACCTAATTCCGACTAGACCGGTTTTTGGGATGTGACAAATACATGCTGATATTGATCAAAATTGATCGAAGCCTGTACTAAATGGTCAAAATACAACAACATTTTTATTGGTACTGAATTTAAATTTCTTATATTGATTATTGACTACCATAATTAAAACATTAATTATTTTAGTTGATTGAATACTCACTACCTACTTAATAAAAATCAAAGTTTAAAAAAATTATCAATTGACCGAGTAATAAAAAATATTTGTGTCATCTTATTTTGTACGAATTTAAATTTACTTTAAAAATATAATTAATTCTCTATTTAATAAAAAAATCAAAGCTTAAATTCCGTGAACCTCCTTTACTTTTCAATTTACTTACGAAAGAAGTATATTGAAAACAGGAACTTTTGTTTCATTAAAAGAAATATAATAATAATTGAAAAAAAATGTCAAAAGATACGTATCACACTGGTTTAAAAAGTTAATATTTTAAAAATTAATTAAAATTTTAGAAGTATATATTTGATATTTTCATTTATTAATTTTTACAACGATAAATCTAAATAAATAAATAAATAATCTAAAAATTGTAAGAGAAACTCTCAAATATTTTTAAAATAATATGTTTACTTCTTTTTTTACATTGTGGATATTTTTTAAAATAATTTATGGAAAATAGAAACAATAATAAGTAATAACGTTAAAATATAATACATAACAAAAAAATATTTCAAATACTTAAAGTTAATAAAAAGCATATTTCCGTATTAGGTCAAACTCTAACGAAGCTGGATTAACTATTTTAGTTATTATTAATTACTATAAAGTTAGCTTTTGGAAGCATGATTTCATAAGCATGTCTCTGAAATTAGGCAACATTTGCTATGAATATATATTATGAAACGTTATCGACCTTTTACCAACTCTATTAAAATAATTAAAGCTTAAAATAAATAAAAAAATAATTATAAAATTAGTTGCGTCTTTTATTATTTTAAATCTAAACTCATATTTTTAATCACTTACAATTTTTAATGACCAATAATTTAGATGGAGCCTTATTTATTGACAATTGAAAGTTTTAAAATCTTAAAATCGAAGCCAAACTTTTAAACAATAAGATTTTATTAGATCTATAATTTGTTTTGCAATAAGATTTTATTTTGTTTTATTTATTAAATCTTCTCCTTTCTTATGATAATAGTGAAAAAAAATTATATTGTTTCGTACAATTTTTTTTATCTATACAAGTTTTGGTCTTACTTTTGTAACTTTTTTCGTTCATTTCTTTTCTAATATGTCTATATTTGTTGAGTTTAGTGAGATAATGATAAGGAGATTCGTTGTCTCTTTAGATTAACCTTATTTTAAACAGATTGTTTTATTTCGATTGTTGTTAATTGTTTTTTATTATAAATGGAATTTTATAATTAAAAAAATTTTAAAATTTGGATATTTTAACCGCATTATCATTATAATTTATCGGATATTGTGTTGATTAGCGGGGACGTAGCTTCCTTGGGACTCAGGGGGCCCAACCCATATTATAAAATTAAAATATTTAATAGATTTGGTCTAATTATAATTTGGCCCCTGTAAAAAATAAATATTGAAATTAAAAAATACAAGAGCTTATTAAATATATAATCAAGTATGGATTGAACTAAAGAACAATGAGTTTGCATTAATAATTTTTTTTGGTCTAATATCAATTTAAGTCCTTATAAGTTTAAATATTAGACAAATTAAACATTGTCCCATAAATTTTGAGTTTTAAATACTTAATAAATCCTTACATTTTTTAAATTCAATATTTTGGTCCTTGCAAAAGTTCAATTCTAGCTCTATCCCTGTTGATTAGTTAATTGTTCTGTTCATATGATTCAATCGAGTAGTTTTATTTTCATGAATATTATAATAAATAATTATGGTCATGGTTGTAATTTCAATAAAAAATGATGATCTGAAACATTTGCTAACGATGTTGCCCATCTCATCCTTGAGATATGTTCTTTTCCTTTGTCTTCTTCATGCATGTTTTCTTCTTTTGTGTCTCTGCTTTGGTTTGCATTTATGAATAAATAAACACATTATAAAATGAATACGTAGAATCTAATTGTTGCCGTGCCCTACTTTTATAGGGTTTTGGGGCTCTATGAATACATAAAAGACAAATTATTGTATATAAATTTTAAACTAAATTAAATTCATTCATTCATTTATTTATTCTTTCAAATATCAATTGATGGAATTAAGATTCAAATTTTAAGCTAAATTGTCCTTAATAAAAAATTTATGCATCTTTTATGCCATAATACTAAAAAATTAAGTTTAGGGTTAGGGTTTAAGAAAGTACGAGTATGATGTATTTTTTATGATTTAGAGTTTATAGTTTGAGATTTAAAATTTAAAATTAGAGCTTAAATTTTTTTAGTGCTGGAGCATAGAAAGTGGCATAAAAAAAAGAGAAATTTTTTTATCTATCATCTTTCAATTTTATGGTTTAGGGTTTATAGGTTTAGTGTGTATGATATAGAATTTAAGGTTCATGATTTAAATTTAGAGTTTAGAGTTTAGCGTTTGAGGTTTAGATGTTAGGATTTAGTATTTAAGTTTTTAATTTTATAAAAAAAAATTGTGTAATTTTTTACACAACTTATATATCAAAATATAACTCTTATCTATATTACAACCATTTTAAGGCCAGATTTGGCTTGTTGTGCCAACGATCCATCTTCATGTTTGGATTTATAAATTTAAGCGTTGAATTTTCGTAATTTGTAGGTGTGCACTGTGCATGGCTTATTATTGATTGGAAAATATTTAGCGTCGATTTTTGACTAATTTACATTTTAGATCATTGAACTTAACAATCACTTTTATTTATATTAAAAATACTTAATTTAATTAAATTACATCATTAATCTTTTATTATATATTAATAAATTAAGTCATTTATGTTAACATTGTTAAATGATTTTAACAAAAAAAAACTGGGATTGAGTTCATGTAATATTTTCTCGTCTTGGTATATTTACTAAAATTTATAAGGCATTATATTATTAAATGGACCAAGATTGATGTAATAGGAGAAACATGCCTAGTAATTTTTCAAATGCCTAATAATTGGGTGACTCAAATGTAATATTACCCATAATTGAGTGACTCAAATGTAATTTTTAATAATTGAGTGACTCAAATATAACCATACCCATAATTATGTGACCTTTGTTGTAGTTTACCCTAAAATAAAAGAAACATGGGGGTTATTGGGCTTGTGATGGAAATTCGAGCCCAATTATTTTCTGTTTTGACTCCAAAAACCCAAGCACAAGTACAGTCCAGGGGTGTTAAATTGATTGAGATTTCAGCAAAATAACTACAAATTCCAAAATATACCCATGACATTTTGATTTCAACAAGGGTAAAAATGTCACTGGACTCGAAATCAATTTTATTATCTGCTTTGAAATCTTCAAAAACTTTTATGACACATTGACGTTATGTCTCGGGCAAGTGAAAATATTTTTAGAGTTCCTAAAACCCCTAAATTAAAAACTTTAATTGAAAACGGTGCCCTAATTTATTCATCAAAGGCTCCATTTCTCAAGACTAAGCAAGTTTTTTTAATATTAAAATTTGCTAGGTTGCTTCAATAACAGCCTTTAAAACTTACCATATATTATCAATTCACATAATGGATTTATAAATGAGGACTAAAACTGTATTTTTTTGTTATAAAATCTCGCGTGTACCTTTGGAGCATTTTTTACATTATTAATTTATTACAAATTGAGCGGAAAGAGGTTTGGTGCTTTGAGTAAAATTTTGGTTCCAATTATTATGAATGGAAAAAATATAATAAGATTTTTTTTTGAGGTTCGATTTACTTGATTCATAAATAATCAAGTCTTATTGTGACTATCAAATACTAAAGAAATTTAGATAAAAACTTTATAGTTAATTTTTAATAGTTTTAAAAATTATAAAGTAATTATCAATTATATATTTATTCAAATAATTTTAAGGTGATTACAAGGTAATATGTATTTATAATTTTTTTTCTTAACATTTAATAAGACACCCACTTTGAAAAAGAAAATATTCAAATTCAAAATTTTTAAGATGAACATGAATTATATTTAATATTATTAAATGTTAAATGGCTTTTTATATAATATGATAGGATAAAAAAATAAATTGAACTGTAAAAATAAAACACAATGGTGAAATTTTTATATATTTCACTTCCAAGTTCCATCTCTACATGTGATGTGAGGCTTCCAATTAGAGTATAACTTAGGCCTGCCCCGCTCCCAAAGCAAACCCACCACCTTCCCCTCGGTAATCAAACCCATCTTATTTAAATCCTTACTTAATTTCACCCAACAGTAATTTTTCTTTAAACTCAATTATTATTATTATTATTTACTTGACCGGTGATTCAAAAAAATTGTCGAGTTTAATTTGATAAAGGGGTGGATTATAGTGCGATAGTTTGTAGGGCTTTAATTGAAATTTTTAAATTTTTTGAAAGTCTAATTAAAATTTTTGAGGATTTAATGAGAATTTTTTTAAAAAAATTGAGGGTCTAATTAAAGTTTTCAAATTTTTTTGGGAAATATAATAATAGTAATAATTGAGTTTAGAGAAAAATTACTGTTGGGTGAAATTAAGGATATAAATAAGATGGGTTTGATTACCGAGGGGAAGGTGGTGGGTTTGCTTTGGGAGCGGGGCAGACCAAAATTATTATACTCTAATTTGTGGAAGCCTCACAACACATGTAGAGAGATGGAAGTGAAATACTATAAAAATTTCACCAGTGTTTTATTTTTACAGTACCATTATATTTTCAATTTGTTTTTTTATCCTATCATGTAAATAAAAAGAGTCATCTAACAATTAATAATATTAAATATAATTCATAGTCATTTTAAAAGATTTAAGTCTGAATAATTTTATATGTAAAGTGCGCGTCTTATCAAAAGGTTAAGATATGAATATAAATTACCTTATAATCACATTAAAATTATTTGAAAAACATTATTGATAATTACTTTAGTAATTTTCAAAAGTATTAAAAATTAACTTTAAAGTTTTTATCTAAAATTCTTTATTATATGTAAAGTGCGCGTCTTATCAAAAAGTATTATTGATAATTACCTTATAATCACATTAAAATTATTTGATATTTACAATAGGATTTAATTATTTATGAGTTGAGTCGAACGACACACAGAAAAATTTTCTTATTATATTTTTTTATTCATAATAATTGGAACCAAAATTTAAACACCATACCTATTTTCACTAAATTTATAGTAAAATACAAAATATGGGTGGCAAAAAAAAATCCGAATTCGGCGGTTTCGACCCGATCCAATTAAATAGGGTCGAATTTCTTTTTGATTTTTTTCCGGGTTGGTTCAGGTTTAGGGTGAATATTCTCCGACCTGATTTATTTATATTTATTATATAATATATTTAATTTTTTTTATTAATTTTCATCGGGCCGGGTCGAGTTTAATCGGAGTTTTTAATTAAAATTTTATAGTCAGATCGGAATTAGATTATACTTTTATTATATCTTGTCGGGTTCGTACCGCTACAAAACCGCACCAGCCCACCTAGTTGCCATCCTTACAAAATACAATGCTCTAAAGGTACTCGTGAAATTTTATAACAACAAATTACAGTTTTAATCCTCATTTATAATCCTTTTATGTGAACTGATAATAATAAATAAATAAATAAAAACTTTGCTTAGTCTTGAGAAATGGAGCTTTAGTTAATAAATTAGGACACTGGTTTCAATTAAAGTTTTAATTTAGGGGTTTTGGGAACTCTAAAAATATTTTCACTTGCCCGAGACATAATGCCTAGGGTGATATTGAGTATGATCGGATCGCAAGCTACTCGAGTTTGGCTTGGTCAAAGTTTGGTTTAAGTGAGTACGATACGAGCTCGTGCCCGGCTCGAAAAGTTCGTGAACATGCTCGAAATATATATGTATATATATACTCTATATACACGTGTTCGACTCGACTCGGGGCGAAAAATACTTACTCGTTTGACTCGACTCGACTCGAGGCGAAAAATACTTACTAGTTTGACTCGACTCGTAATTTCATAAACTTGTCTCGAAAAAATTTCAAATAAAGTTTGAATTATGAAATGGAAATTTGAATAACTCGAATAACTTTAAATTTTTAGTAATTAGTTGATCACTTTTCATATTCAAGTAGAGTTTTGTCAATTCTGCATGATATATTATTTATATCACATGTGAAAATATGAAGAAGTACATATCATATACATATATTATATATGCATATAAAGCCTTTAAAATTGGAATTAATATGTGCACTACCCAACCCTAAGTATATGCATATAGAAATATATATGTGCACCACTACGTATATGCATATAAAAAATATGTGTACAATGAAATTTGTATAGAAACTCGAAAACTCGACTCGTTTCAAAAATATTTTAAATAAAGTTTGAATCGTAAAATAGGACTTGCAAACTCGAATAACTCATTTTTTAACTCTACTCGATCGAGCGCCCATCCCTATGTGTATGTTTCAGTGTTGTTAACTTGTTATCATAGTTAAATACTCTAAACCACTTTTCCTCGTGAACTTGTATAATTTAAATAATGTAATATAGTTAATTGTGGACTTCAAAAATAGATATTATCTTTTTTTTCAAACAAATTTTTACATATTATTTTTTAAAAACTAAAAAAAATAATTTGAAGAAAATAAAAAACCGAGCTCAAACTATTTAATTTGTGTTCGAGCCTAAAATTTTGAGTTCGAACAACTTCACATAAGCTAGTTATCACCCCTAATAATGCCAATATGTCATAAAAGTTTTTGAAGATTTCAAAGCAGTTAATTTCGTGTCCAGTGACATTTTTACCCTTACTGAAATCAAAATGTCATCCCCCATAAGCATTTTGCAGAGTAAAAATGGGGTGTTCCAAAACCACCATGGCTGCCACCACTCACAGTGTAATCTCCGGAAGATATTAACCTTGAAAAAAGCCTCTCACCATACACCATCTGTCGTAACTTTTTCCTTCACTATTCAAGATTTACGACACTTGTATTTTTTTTTTCTCTTTCTTTGATGCTCACATGCATGGTTTCATCAAACTAAATGGATGTTCAACAGTTTTGGTGTGAAGTGTAAGCAAAGCTTTCACCTCCAATGAAACCCTTCTCTCTCACATGCATGTTGTCTCCTGGAAGCTGAAACTGTGACTTTTCACAGCTTCCATTGAAACCTCAAGAAAACCCTCTCTTTCTTTCAACTCTGCAACCTTGTTTTTCCTTAGTTTCCACCTTGGGTTAATGGCTAGCCTATTTGCAGGCACTCATTTCTTCTTCTATTTGTTCCTTTTTAGAACGCTCTTTGTCACCTCTCTTTCACCTGATGGAGAGGTCCTCCTCTCTCTTTTATCAGCTGCTGACTTGTCTGCAAAAACTTCATGGAACCCAAAAAGCCCGACTCCATGTTTATGGCAAGGAATAACATGTTCCCCTCAAGATAGGGTTATCTCCCTTTCACTGACTGACACATTCCTCAATCTCTCGTCTTTGCCCCCACAGCTTTCATCTCTTTCTTCCCTGCAGCTTCTTAATCTCTCTTCCACCAATATTTCAGGCACCATTCCTTCTTCTTTTGGCAAACTGGTTGACCTTCGCCTTTTGGACCTGTCCTCCAACTCTCTCACCGGTTCCATTCCTCATGAGCTCGGCCAGCTTTCTTCACTACAGTTTCTTTTCCTCAACTCAAATAGATTGAGTGGCGGGATCCCTCCACAGCTAGGGAACCTCACTTCATTACAAGTCCTTTGTCTACAAGATAATCTCCTCAATGGCTCAATACCATCTCAAATGGGTTCATTGGTTTCTCTCCAGCAGTTTAGAATAGGAGGCAATCCTTATCTGACAGGAGAGATCCCTTCACAGTTGGGCTTACTTACAAACCTTACCACATTTGGGGCAGCCGCCACTGGTCTTTCTGGTGTGATTCCAGCAACTTTTGGGAATCTGGTGAACCTTCAAACTCTGTCTATTTATGATACTGAGGTGTCTGGTTCTATACCACCTGAACTGGGGTTATGTTCAGAGTTGAGGAATCTGTATTTGCATATGAACAAGCTGACTGGTACTATTCCACCTCAATTGGGCAATCTTCAAAAGGTTACTAGCTTGCTTTTATGGGGTAATGCTTTGACAGGTTCAATCCCGGCTGAGTTATCCAATTGTTCTTCACTTGTTGTGATTGATGCGTCGGCTAATGATCTTTCTGGTGAAATACCTGGTGATATTGGAAAGCTTGGTGTTCTTGAGCAGCTTTACTTGTCTGATAATTCGTTAACAGGGTTGATTCCTTGGGAGTTAAGCAACTGTTTGAGTTTGACTACGCTTCAACTCGACAAGAATCAATTATCTGGTTCAATCCCATGGCAGATTGGTAACTTGAAAAATCTGCAGAGTTTCTTTTTGTGGGGCAATTTGGTTTCCGGGACAATCCCATCATCTTTTGGGAACTGCACTGAACTTTACGCTATTGATCTTTCAAGGAACAAGCTTACGGGTTCAATACCAGAAGAGATTTTCAGTTTGAAGAAGCTTAGCAAGCTTTTGCTTCTTGGAAACTCTTTATCAGGGGAGTTGCCTAAAAGTGTTTCAAATTGTCAGTCATTAGTGAGGCTAAGGCTTGGGGAAAACCAGCTTTCGGGGCAGATTCCGAAGGAGATCGGTCAACTGCAGAACTTAGTGTTCCTCGACTTATATATGAATCATTTCTCAGGTATTCTTCCTTCTGAGATTGCAAACATCACAGTTCTTGAGCTATTGGATGTTCACAACAACCACATTAATGGAGAAATCCCATCTCAGCTTGGGGAACTTGTGAATTTAGAGCAACTTGATCTTAGTCGAAATAGCTTCACCGGAGAAATTCCTTCTAGTTTCGGTAATTTTAGTTACTTGAACAAGCTGATTCTCAACAACAATTTACTATCAGGGTCTATCCCGAAATCAATTCGGAATCTGGCGAAACTTACACTGCTTGATTTCAGCTTCAACAATCTCTCCGGTGAAATTCCTTCTGAAATTGGTTATTTGACAAGCTTAATAATCGGTCTGGACTTGAGATCCAATATGTTTAGCGGTGAAATACCAGAATCAATGTCTGGTTTGAGACAGTTACAGTCACTTGATCTGTCTCATAACATGTTACATGGTAAAATAAAGGTTTTAGGTTCCCTTACTAGTCTTGCATCTTTGAATATCTCATTCAATAATTTCTCAGGTCCTATACCGGTAACGCCTTTCTTTAAGAATCTTTCTTCCAATTCTTATCTGCAAAACCCGAACCTATGCGAATCAGTCGATGGTTCCACTTGTTCTTCAAGTCTAACACGAAAAACCCGATTAAGATCAGCCAAAACTGTGGCTTTCGTCTCTGTGATCATTGCCTCGGTTACTATTGCAGTCATTGCTTTGTGGTTTTTAGTAACAAGGAATCATAGGTATATGATAGAGAAATCTGCAGGAGCTTCATCATCTTCACCGGGAGCCGAAGATTTCTCTTATCCATGGACTTTTATTCCATTTCAAAAGCTCGGTTTCACCGTCGATAACATCTTGGACTGTCTCAAAGACGAGAATGTGATCGGAAAAGGTTGTTCAGGGGTTGTTTACAGAGCAGAAATTCCCAATGGGGAAATGATTGCGGTGAAAAAGCTTTGGAAAACAAAGCAAGATGAAGAGCCAGCAGTGGACTCATTTGCAGCAGAAATTCAGATTCTCGGACACATTCGCCATAGGAACATTGTGAAGCTTTTAGGTTATTGTTCCAATAAAAGTGTTAAGCTCCTATTATACAATTACATTCCCAATGGTAATCTGCTACAGCTTTTGCGAAGCAATCGGAACTTGGATTGGGAAACAAGGTACAAGATTGCCGTCGGATCAGCTCAAGGTTTAGCTTATCTTCACCATGATTGCAGACCAGCAATTCTTCACAGAGATGTGAAATGCAATAACATACTTTTAGATTCAAAGTTCGAGGCTTATTTAGCAGATTTCGGGTTGGCGAGACTGATGAACTCTCCTAATTATCACCACGCAATGTCCAGAGTTGCTGGTTCTTATGGTTATATTGCCCCAGGTAAGTTCCCTGATTAACTTTTATATGATCAATTTGTGTAGAATATTCATGCATGCATGTTCATGCATAGTCCGACGACTCCGACCTGCACGGTTATGTCCGTAAAAGCGCCTTACAAATTGAAACATAATGTGAACATTTATATCCTGATCTTATTCTAGTATAGCTGATGAACGTTTACTAATTTGAATGCAGAATATGGATACACAATGAACATAACAGAGAAAAGTGATGTCTACAGTTACGGGGTGGTCCTGCTCGAGATCCTAACAGGGCGTAGTGCGGTCGAATCACAGGTGGGGGACGGATTGCACATTGTGGAGTGGGTGAAGAAGAAAATGGGGAGTTTCGAACCGGCGACATCGATTCTCGATGCGAAGCTTCAAGGATTGCCGGATCAACTTGTTCAGGAAATGCTTCAAACACTTGGCATCGCCATGTTTTGTGTAAATTCTTCTCCCGCGGAGCGTCCGACGATGAAGGAAGTGGTGGCATTGTTGATGGAGGTTAAAACCCAACCCGAAGAATGGGGAAAGACTTCTCAACCTCTAATAAAACAGTCATCAAATCAGAGTTAGTTTCTGTTTTTACTTTAAATTGCAAGAACATCAATGATAAAGAAAAGCATTGGGAACAAGATATTGTTGAATTTGGATGATGTACAGTTTTAGAGACATCAAAATCTCTTCATTTGTTATCTTACTGCCTTTTCTTTGGAATCATGTTCCATTATATCCAACACCTACTAAATCTTTGATCAATCTCTTAATTAAATTATCGACCTTATGTGCATAACGAATATGAACTCCAAAAACAATTTTGATTTTGTAGCCACGATATTGTAACACATTAAAATGAATAAAACATATGAAGTTATCAGTATTGTAATTGAATCAATCTGTACAGTCAAAGATTGTTTCGATATCACTTATCACGAAATTAGTTGTCTTTTTTTTTTTAATATACAACTTTACGTTCTAAAACTTCTCTTTGTCTCCGATGTAGAATCAATATTTTCACCTCTCAAACGTGACATATGCGTATAGTGAGAGTAGGCCCAATGATGCAACAGAAAAGCAGACAGGCAAAACATACCCCATGCTTCCTCACATGCCTACCATACCACACACTGCATTTTTGTCTCATTTTTTCCTTCTTGTTTGAAGACCTTTAAGCATTCGGTAATTATATTATCTCGATTATTTTGGACTCGAATTGAGTTAGACTAAAATAAAAAATCTGAATACGTACTTTTTAAATCAACAAGTTAAAAATGTTCTGTACCGAGCCTGACACTGCCAAAGAAAAATATGCAAGTATCTACCATGACTTGTTTTCTTTTATCTAGAGCTTTAAACGTTAGACGGCAATCAAGCCAAATAAACTGCAATTAGTAAGAAATTTGAGCTCTAACTTCAAACTTCAATCGGCAACCGACGATCGTACAGCTAATCGGCAACTTCAAATTCCGACAGAACAAAGGGTGGTTACATATAAGTAACGGTCATCATCATTATTCATTTATTGTGATCAATAGTTGACAGTAAAACAGCCCTATATGCTGTCTCCCTCTATGTCTATATATATGTATAGTATTGAGATTAACACTGAGGATATGGAACTCCACAAGCGCTAGCGATCTGTCTAGTGTTGGGGTTATCAGCAAACTGTCTTAAAGCAGGGTCGTTAAGGTACCCACAAAAGCATGTCGTCTGCTCCCTCAGCCTGCTGCAACAGCTTTCGGGTGGAGGCGTCGACGACGTGATTGCCGGCAAGCATGCGCTGAGCTCTATGGGGTTGCATGTCACTTGTGCCTCCGCCCAGCGTGTTTCACCCGAAAACGCCACCATCACTAACACCACTACTAGTGCCGCCGCGCTTAAGGCAACATGTGAAAACCTCTTCATCTTTGTGTTCTCCCACTCAAATTGTGAGGCGAAGGACCCTGATTTATGGGTGTGAGATTGTGATGGCTCATATTCTTTGGGGGCGTTTCGTCACACTATTTGAGACCCCCAAACTAAAATCAAATGGTGGGGTTTAAGTGGTTGGCATCTCTCTTTGTGTGAGCAAAATAAACAAAGGAATCTATATATCTATATAAATCCTCATGTTTTACGGACACGACTTGATAAAACCAACTCAATTGAACATACAAAAAAATGAACAGAAGTTGGGGGGAATGCTGGAGTGGTTATCGGGTAAAATCATGTCAGTAACAACATTTTAATTTCGGATTCGATCTCAGCCTATTTTATTATGCTACCTTAATTTTTATAAATTTTCGAATTAAAATTGAGTTGAATCAAATAAATTTATACAAATCAAATTAAAATGTCGTTGACAACATAATTAAATTCATAATTTTTTAAGAATCAAAAGCAAAGTTTCATTCTAAGAAGGGCGCAGAAGCAATAAGTCATTGGATCAAGTTCCATTCATGGGTGAACACAAACAAAATCAAGAGTTAACTTCAAATCGAAAATTTAAAGTTACATTCATTGTTTTAAATTGCATGGAGAAAAAAAGTTATTTTTCATGGGTGAGATTCCAGGTTTGCATCCAAAAGAGTTTGTCCATTAGAACAGGATGAAATCTCACCCAAACTTACCTGGAATAGTACAAATTTCATCCCTTAAAGTTCACCTCTCTACCAACCAAAAAACAAAACAAAAGCAATGGCAAGTAATGCATCAATCAAAGGTGTTTAGAATGCAATGTATACCAAAAAAATGGTTAAGAATGATGAAACCAGAAAACATGGAAGCAACGGGCGATCACCAATAATGAGAGTTTGGCTTGTAATCAACATGCACAACCGCTTCTTTGCTCGGTTTCAGTCACAGCCTCTGGGATACCCTGGAAATAACTGCAATCATACACAGATAGGAAAATCAGTTGAAGGAAAAGAAATTGTACCGTATAGCCTGGTCAGTGGTCAACTACCTTAAAAACATCTATGCTAAGACGAAGTACGTAGAAGCCAAATATATTAAGGCAAAAGTGGAAGAAAAAACAGTTTCACTGTAATAACAAGTGAAACAAAAATTGCTCATGAAATCAAAATTTCAACCATAATGATTACATGTCAACAGCAATCCTGCTAATCTATACAGTAACTTTTTTCTATATAAATTACTCAAGAAACATCGAAGCCCGTGTTAAGCATAGCAGAAGAGCACCATGGAATGCAAGTTAGTGCACATCCATACACAATAACACAACCAAATAATAAAGAAAACTATAACAGAAGAAGTAGGTTGTGATAACAGTAAGACCTATGATCATCATTCTAAGATCTAGATGGCTAAGTCGTTTCTAATCGAATAAGGAGTACTTTTCGGTAATAAAGAAATTAGCTATATGATAAAAGAAACATATTTCTATGAATCAATATCAGAAGAGACTGAAGAAAGTACATGTCATCGCGATTCTCAATTTACTATAATTGCTAGAGATATGAAGGTCTCCGAGTCTGCAATGCTTGGAAAAACCATACACCATTCTGGGCCGACAACACCATGCCGGAAAGCTATTAATGTGTATGCCAAAATTCACTCAAAACAGGGAATATGTTTCAAAATAAACTTACATGTCCTGCTCACGCTCATGTTCTAGAGCAGATTTGGCAATAGAAAGGAAAGCAGAATCAACATTGATATCTTCTTTTGCCGATGTTTCAAAGTATGACATGTTTCCTTTTGAAGCACACCAATCTTTTGCTTTCTTCTCGGAGACCTACATGGCTCAAGATGCCACCTATTAGGCTGAGGTGCGAGGATAAAGGAAAATTAGGACATATAAAAAACACATATCCTTACCACTCGACTATTACCACCATCTATATCTATTTTGTTTCCAAGCAACATAAATGGAAACGTCCTGGGATCAGTTGGATTGGCCTGGCATGGAATGAAAATGGAGACCATATCACCATTAAAAACAGATAATAATCACTTCCAAAGAAATTAACCATAAACACAAAAGACTAATCAACCTCAGAAATTAATTTGCTGCTAGGAAAGCTCATGCGCATTGACAAGGAAAGTAGGTCAATTTGAGCACTGAAGTGTGGCATCAGCAAAAAAAATGTTTTTATCCAATTTATAACTAGTTGAGGTTTAACATGATGCAACTAGGAAGCAAAAGAGAAATTTCACATTCCCATGAGAATCAGCATTCACTGGAGTTACTACTACAAAATGCTCTGCATACTCCTTTTGATCAGCTTATTATATTAAACCTATACGGTTTTATAAACCAGCTCTGACTAGTTTGACTGCACAAAGGAATGACCGGAAAACAGGAACTGATGGCCAAATTTCAAAAGAACAGTAGAATGACAACAAACAAGATGAAATAAAAAAATCAGTATACACATTTGAGTTTAACTCATTCACTCCAGTGACAGTTTAACTAGAAATTCTGTTTCTTTCCTGCTCAAAAAGTGTTAAAACTAATAGCACCAGTGCAAAAAGTAAAACCAGTGCAGAACAGGCCAATAAATCTAAAACACTGCAGATTCTTCTTGACATTCTCATAACCACGGCGATGTTATAGAGGCATAAAACAACTAAAAGTGAATGTGGCATGCATTAAGACATTCGAAAACATAATTCGCTAAAGAACTAAAATCAACAAACAAAACGACGGAATAGAGATAGGGCCGGGCGAAGAGAAACCTGCTTAAGAAACTCGTCATGCCAATTATCAAGGTTATCGAATGATTTCATCACATTAACGTCATAAACTAGCACACAGCAATCTGCACCCCTATAGAAGGCAACTCCGAGACTCTGAAAACGCTCCTGCCCTGCAGTATCCCATATCTATCCAATGCAATGCCGCCAAAGAAAGAAAGAGAAACAAATTCATAAACATAAACTCCGTGAAAACTTCAAAATTAAGCAAGAAATAGTATGGAAATACTCAAAGTTAAAACCTCACTTGCAGAGTGACAAGGCGATCATCAATCTGGAGTTCCTTGGTGACAAAATCAGCACCAATTGTTGCTTTATATTGCTGACTAAACTTCTTATGAACATATCTAAATTCAAGAAGTTAATTCCAACAACAATGTACCTTATAAAGTCAACCTTTAAAATCTAAAGTCAGCCTCCCAAACAAAGAAGAGAAAATCACAGAAATTAAGACGATGTGAATATTTAAAATTGGATTACTGTTGAAAGGATACTGATTCATCAACGACGTCTTGCCCACCCTGATATTGACTAACCGATTAATCAAACAAATAACTAGAAAGATCCAAAAGCTTTAAGATTTTAGTTGTAAAAGGAAGAAACCCTAGAAATTGAAACTGAGAATGAACGTACCCGCTATCACCGAGAACAATGACCTTGAGCAAGGTTCGTCTTCGCATTGCCATGGCGGTAAAATTAACGGAAAATTTTGGTTTTGATTTATTAGATTTGATTTACGTTTTTTAAAAACAAAATCTTAATTATTACACCCTCCAATTCTTTTTTGGTCCTAAATTCCTTTGGGTGCTTTAAATTTATTATGCTTTGATAATAATAGAGGAAGAGGCTATTCACCCAAAAAAAAAAAAAAAATAGAGGAAGAGGTTGTTTAAGATTAAATCTAATATTAATGTTAGTTAAGATTAAAATAATGTTTTTTTTTACCATTATAATATAATATAATATAATATCTGGAATCTAGTGTTCCAAGGATTTACCCGACATATCTGGAAAATTTATTGAAAAAGAGATTTCTTTTCCTTTCTTTTATATTGTTCCTTTTTCTGCATTAAAAAAAATGATTTTTAGGTGTGAAAGAGCTAGCTTAGGTTCTCAATAATTTTAAAAAAAATTATAATATATATTTTTTAAAATAATTAGATCTTTCTATTACTTTAGAAATTTAAATTCTTTAAAAGTTTTAATTTAACTCCTTCAAATTTATGGTACGATGAAAACATAAATTGGACGATGGAACGCAAAATTACTTTGTATACTTTTTATATAATTTTATTTTTTCAATATTTTTAAGATGATTACATGATATTGGCCTTGTTTGGTAATTAGCGGATAGGTGATAGTTGATAGCGGATTACATTAGCTGATAGCTGATAGCTGATTGCATTAGCTGATTTGACTAGCGGATTGTATTAAACTGTTTGGTAAAATTAACTGATAGCCGATAGCTATTTGATTATTTAAACAAGCAAAATGACATATAACGGCATGATTATATTCAATACTTGTTTGAATAATTTTTCAGTTATGAATATTTTGTATCTAAAAAATATTAATTAGATTTATAAAAATTATTTTTAATATAAATTTCTTAAACATATTTGAAAGATTTATATATTGATTTATTATTTATATAATTATTAAAAATATTTATATGCACATATAAATATGTGATAATAAAAAATAGAATTAACTTACAAATATCACCATATAAATTAGTAGTAACAACAAATAAGTCAAATATTTAATATGTTATTATTTATATAAAAAAATGTTATTATTTAATTTAAGTTATTTGGAGATTTTTGGTAATTGTTAAGGGTAAAAGAGTCATTACAACTCTAATATCAAACCTCTAATCTCAAAAAGCTCATATTAAGAGCTTTTTCAAAATTAGTTTTTTCACCTCAATCCGCTCTTTCAATCTGCTATTTACCAAACATCAATATTAGCGGATTTAACTAGTCAAACCTCTAATTATACCTCAAACCTCTAATTTTTGCCCAAACCGCTAATATTGATGTTTGGTAAATAGCGGATTGAAAGAGCGGATTGGGGTGAAACCGCTAATTTTGAAAAAGCTCATAATATGAGCTTTTTGAGATTAGAGGTTTGATATTAGAGTTGTAAGGACTCTTTTACCCTTACCAGTTACCAAAAGTCTCAAAATAACCTATATTAAATATTTTCTCACCCTATTTATAAGCTAATCCTATTTACTTTTTTTATTATCACATATTTATATGTATATTTAAATTTATTAATTAATTAAATTATATTAAAATAATTATATAAATAATAAATTAATATATA
Organism: Hibiscus trionum; assembly: GCA_030270665.1. Lineage (NCBI taxonomy): Eukaryota > Viridiplantae > Streptophyta > Magnoliopsida > Malvales > Malvaceae > Hibiscus > Hibiscus trionum. The sequence goes on along the minus strand of BSYR01000024.1, from coordinate 11,746,218 downwards.
AATTATTTGAATATGTTTAAAAAAGTTATATTAAAAATAATTTTATAAATCTAATTAATAATAATTAGATACAAAATATTGATAACTAATAAACTATTCAAACAATTATTGAATATAATCATGTTCTTATATGTAATTTTACTTGTTTAAATAATCTATCAGCTATCAGTTAATTTTACTAAACGCTTTTATACAATCAGCTAATACTATCTGCTAGTCAAATCAGCTATAAGCTATCAGCTAATATAATTCTATATCCGCTATCAACTATTTGCTAATTGCCAAACAGGGCCTATCTGTTTACAAAACAATCTGAACTCGAGTTATTGATTATTATGTTTTCATATAATTACAAATAATTAAAATTAAATACTTTAAAATAAATATTAACTAAACATATACTACAATTTAATTACATCATTATAATAAAAATCGAACATTAAGATCGATGGATGAAATTGTATACAAATCATTTACCCTCCACTTTTTTTTTGTTAAAATAATTTTTTTGTTATAATCGAATATTTAATCGGATACGAATTGAGATGGTCGGTGTTCCACTTGAATAGTAACATCCTCGGCTAGTCTTCTTCATCTATACCCACAGCAAATCAATGGCTGATCTTCCAATCAGATTCGGTATCATTGGGTGTGCTGAGATAGCCCGCAAAGTCTCTCGAGCCATCCAACTTGCTCCAAACGCCACTGTCTCCGCCGTCGCCAGCCGGTCCATCGACAAAGCCGCCAATTTCGCCCAGGCCAACGGGTTCCCACCCGAGGCCAAGATCTACGGTTCCTACGAGTCCCTTCTAGACGACCCCGATGTCGACGCCGTTTATTTGCCGTTACCCACTAGCCTTCACCTCAAATGGGCTGTATTGACGGCTCGGAAAAAGAAGCATCTCCTAACGGAGAAGCCCGTGGCCTTGAACGTTGATGAGTTTGATCAGATCCTGAAGGCTTGTGAAGAAAATGGGGTTCAGATTATGGACGGTACGATGTGGGTGCATAATCCCAGAACCCACAAAATGAAGGAATTTTTAAACGACAAGGAGCGATTTGGTCAGCTTAAAACGGTAAATAATTTACTGGGTTTCAGCATAATTTAATGTTCTTCTTTTATTTATGTAGTTCGTCGGTTTCCAGTTACACCATATGAGAAGTGTTAAAGCTCAGTTCAAGGTTTTGTTCATCCTAGGACCTTGTAGTAATGCATCATCTTTGTAGTAAAATATGCAATTAAATGGTATCAACTTCAAATTATATGAATGTCTGGTTCTGTGGGCTTGGTTCTTGTCTTTTGTATAAAATTAGCAACTAGTTTTACTCAAGAATCAGATATCTTTGTTTGGATAACATTTGTGTTTATAATTGCTAACGGAGCCTGGATTCTTGTTGGTCCAGAATCTGGTGATTTTCTGAACCTCTTCAACTGAGCTTGTTATTGTTAAAACATGAGAAACTTGAGCTTAATTTTGTTTGAGTCGAAACAGAGAAGTTGGTATATGTTTGTATGCATCCATGTGGGCATGTTTATCACCTTCCTGTAAGATGTGTTGCTAATGTTTGTACATTTTCTCAACTTGTTACTTATGTGATATGGATTCATAACTTTTGTGAACTGTGGTCCCCTTAGAATGTGGAAAGAACTTCCAGCGGTGAAAGGCCTGTTTCTGATAAACTTGCAGTGGTATATTTATTTCAGTATAGATTATGTTGTTCCGACTATTTTTTTAGAAGTATCCATGCCTGTCACTTGTGTCCGGAACATGGCATGGGAATTTGATCACCAAGGATCCTTCACATAGAAAAACTTAAGAGAAATCTGACCATACTTGTGCCAGACAAGTACTATATCGGACACTCGCACCTAAGTCTGGATAACATGGGTTATAGATGTTCCATAGATCGATACACTTCCACAAAAGTATGCCAGAATAAGCTTAAATATGTGGTAAAATGGCATATCAGATGCTTTTTCAAGAGAGATTGAGAATAGGGACAGAAAATCGGGTGTTTGTGCTTCTCCCTTCTGTCCATAAGCTTCAGTTGGTTTAGAATGTTATCTAATTATCTTTAGATGCTGTTTATGCTTTTATGATAATAAAACGGCCGTTGCCATATTAACAAGTTATTAGACTACCTTCTCGCTTTCTAGAGACTGGCAATAGTGATTAATATAACCTTTGACTTCTTCAGGTAAACAGTTGCTTCACATTTTGTGCGGATTCGGATTTTCTCAAGAATGACATTCGTGTGAAACCAGATCTTGATGCTCTCGGTGCTCTTGGCGATGCCGGGTGGTATGGCATCAGGTCAATCTTGTGGGCAGCTGATTATGAGCTGCCGAAAACTGTGACAGCCATGCGACATCCGGTGCTAAACGAAGCAGGTGTATTACTAGAGTGTGGAGCTTCACTACTCTGGGACAATGGCAAAGTTGCATCCTTCCATTGCTCTTTTTTATCAAATTTGACAATGAATCTCACTGCTATAGGAACATTAGGAACTTTACATCTTACGGATTTCATTATTCCTTACCAAGAACACGAGGCCTCGTATACTGCATCTACGAAACCCAATTTTAACGAACTTGTAACGGGATGGGCGCAGCTTCCAAGTGAACACACTGTCACTGTAGATCTACCTCAGGAAGCCTGTATGGTGAGAGAGTTTGCTAGCTTGGTGAAAAATATTAAAAAGAACGGCGCGCAGCCTGATAAAAAGTGGCCGACAATCAGCCGGAAGACGCAACTGGTTCTGGACGCTGTCAAGGCATCGATTGAGAAGGGTTTTCAACCTGTTGAGATTGTTAGTTGACATGTTTGATCATTTGATTGAGCTTTGAATTATCTATGCATGTTTGAATGATCTGTTCCACTATGAGATTGTCTGTTGTGCATTGCTTTTTAGCATGAGACTTGAACCTCATTTTAGCGGTTTACCCCAAACGGAGTTGAATAAGTACCATCATTTTCTGATTAAATAAAAAGATGTAACATTACAAAATAAATGACGGGATTTAAACTTATACAATATTAAAAAAATATTAACATCTTTATTCATTCGACCAATTAACGAAATTACAATTATTATAAAATCCTATTGTCAACAATGAAAATCGTTATGAAGAAGTTAAAGCAATGTGTGTGGAATTGAAAAATCATTGAACGCCAAGATAGAAAAAACTGGACAAAATGACGACACGTGTAGAACGAGAACTGCTTACCATTCCTGCTGACTATCCATGTCATACCATCATCACACACGATAAAGACCGGCGTCTGATATTACAACAATTAATTAAACTAGATTGTGTAAACAAATTCTCCATTAATTCTTTCTCTCATCCTATGAAATAAATCATATTTAATTTTTATAAATTTTAATATATTTATAGTATTATATTTTTTTATATGTCGAATTGAATTTTTTTAGGAAAATTTTACCACGCTCGACGCCATTAATTTAATTATAAATATTAAAAATTTAAAGGACTCGTCGTATAATTATAAATTATTTAAAAAGTAAAAAATAAATTAATTAAAATATATTATTTTATTTTTAATTTTTTTAAACATAAATCAAATTAACTATCTACCCTAAATTAAAAAATTCTAATTTTTCTTCGTTTGAAATTCAAGCCGCTGCCGCCACCTTTACCTGTTGTTGTCGCCGTCGTTGTATTAAAAATTAGTGAAATAAGATTAAAGCAACAGAATTCCATTTTCCAGAATGTGAAATTAAGCTAAGAAATCACATGCCTGAAAAAAAAGCATTATAAACAATGAAACGTCAAGACAAAATGGAAGCTTTTTGCCTGAAAAAGTGAAAACTACGCGAGTATTAGCAGAGAACCCGAACAAGAAACGCCATTGCAATACAAGAAAAGGTCTGGGTCGAGAACTGTAAAGCGGTGCTCAAAAAATAAAAGAGAAAACAATGGAAACTAAAATATGAACTCGTATCAAAATCGAGCATAATCGAGGTAGGAGACAACGGCGGCGACGGCTTAAATTTTAAATGAACAAAATTTAGGATTTTGTAATTTAAGGATAGATAGATATTTTAATTTATGTTTAAAAGAAAATTAAAAATATAATATATTTTAATTAATTAATCTTTTGATTTTTAAATAATTTATAATTATACGGTGAGTTTTTTTAGACTTTTTATCTTTATAATTTGAATTAATAGTGTTCATCGATACTCATCGTTAATGGTGCTCGTCGATGCTCGTCGAACGTGACAAATACATTTTTTTTATCCAATTTTGAGAAGCTTGGAGTTCTAGAAATAAAAAGAGAAGGCTGCCTATGGATATAATAATGTATAATACTAATGAAGTTGTGTCATAACCAGATCAAATAATTGAATTTCGTACATTTGTGTAAACAAAAAGTCTTTCCGCACCTAACTTATCTTACTTTCATAATCAAACTTTATTTTCAACGACAAATTTCGTGAGACCAAACCATAGTTTTTCTTTTCTTTTCGTAATTTGTAATTACAGTTTAAAATGCTATTTTCAATTACGAATTTCGTGAGACCAAAATTTCCTAATATTTTATACATACATTATTCAAATTTGACTATGAAATTTACACGTCAGATTGTACGTCTAGAAAGTTGGCTGGGCCGAGGATTTTGAATTTCTTGAAAACGTACGGTGATATTATCAGCATCAAGATGGCTACTTTTTATATAAATAAGAAGAAACCAAAGCAAAAGAATTCGAAGGAAGGGAACAACCGAAGAACAAAGATCGAACATCATTAAAATGGGTTCCCAGAAACATGCCTTTCTTTTCTTGTCGGTGCTTTTCTTTTTCAATTCCCTTCTCTTCTCCGCTGCCGATGACGTTTACTACGAATTCATTGTAAGAATTTGTTTTTATAACTTTTTTTTTGGATTATTTGGTTTCTTTATCTGATCGATATGGTTGTGATTCGCAGTTGCAAGAAGCAGAGTTTACCAAGCTTTGCGGAACAAAAACCGTCTTGACCGTCAACGGCAGCTTTCCGGGACCGGAGATTCGTGTCCGAAGAGACGACACCGTTTATGTCAATGTCCACAATCAAGGAAGATTTGCTGTTTCCATTGACTGGTATACCATCTCTAAATCTCCTTGAACTGATATGTTAAATTGTTATTGCAGAATATAGATATTAATGAGTTGGACGAGGTCGAACTCTAATCGAAATTATGTATATTTAATCAAAATATAATTTGATTTCAAACGTACATTTTGAACCAAATAGTAACTAATTTAAACCATTTACGCTCCCAATTAAAGGAAATAAAAATGATATTTTATTTTTATTAATATTTTATAAACATAAACAACTTTAAATATTTTTTAATATTTGCAATATAATATTATATATTTCAACTTTCACATTATATAAATTATATAATGGCTTTGAATATTAGAACAAGTCTAACACAGTTTTTTAAAAGACTTTTAAATTCAGTTGGCTTAATGGCTACTTTTGTTCCTATAGTACCTCAATTTATTAATTTCGTCCATATGATTTTTTTGCATCAAATTGACCTCTCAACTAATTAAACTGTATTAACGTTTGTTTCTTGACCGACGAAAGTCGATATTAACCGTTACGTTGTTGATGTAGTTGTCTACAGTGCTGGCGAGATAATCAATAGTGTTGACGTGCCGGTTAACGGTGCCGACATAACAATTTATGTGTGAATATGACATGGCATAGGGGCAAAATTGATTTTTCGAACGAGTTTAAAGACAAAATTAATTTTCTATTGAAGCACAGTGGCAAAATTAATTTTTAGGAAAGAAATATGAATTTATGAAAATATTAAAATAACATAAAATTAATTTAAAATATCTAAAAATATGTTTAGAAAAATAAATTAATATTTTCAATTGTTTGGTGTGGTTATAAAAAAATATTTATTTATTAATCTTAGACTTTTAACAACGTATACACACATGTAACAAAGTTGCTCGAACTAGGATCACTTAAGGATAACAACATTCTATTTTCTACGGAAATTACTGGTTGGATTCGAACAAACTGATTTTTGAACAAGTATTTATTTGAAATCTTATTGGTCGGTTATTGTTTTCTGGGGAAATTGATAGGGAGGGCGTTGAGGATTCAATTGATGGTGCAAATGAGTTGATTCAGCCCGGTAGAAACTTCACCTACGAAATTGAATTAGACGATGAAATCGGAACCTTATGGTGGCACGCTCGGAGTGCTTGGGCTAGAGCAACTGTCCACGGCGCCTTTGTCATTTCGCCGGCCGCCGGTGAAGAATATCCTTTCCCTGCACCCACTTCAGATCAAACAATTATACTCGGTAAAATGCTCTAAAATTCTTCTAACAATTATATTTATTTTTGTTATATATATATAAACTTAAATATTATGAATCTTAACAATTCTTTGCCAAACTCTTTCTTTCAGGAGAATGGTTTAGACAAGAGTTAACGGAAGGCATTGTTCCCGGCCAAGCAGATGCGTACACGATCAACGGCCATCTCGGAGAAACATATGGATGTAACGGTACGTATCTGATACTCACACCCGAATTCGAATAACATAATCTCGTTGTTAAACTACCTTTTGTAGTAACACTACTCATAATTTCTTGTTTGCGGCAGATACATCATATCAGCTACAAGTGGATTACCAGGGTTTATACCTCCTCCGTATAATAAACGCTGTTGCCAATGAAACAATGGTGTTCGCCATCGCCCAACACAGCACCACTATCGTCGGACGAAACGCGGCATATGCCCGGCGCTCGTTCTCGAGTTCCCTGACATTAGCCCCGGGGCAGACGCTCGACATCTTGCTCAGCGCGAACCAGAACGTTGGCCAATATTATATCACTGCTCGGCCATCCTCCGGTAGACTTAATACCACCGGAATTATACATTATACCACCAGCACAGGTGGTTTAGTTTAATTACTTGGATTTTCTAATGTCATTGTCAGTCGTCATACTCATAGATTTGTTTCTCAAATAAGACATTCAGTAGGGCAAACCGCTATGTGTAATAATATCAATGCCCTACTAAATCCATGCTAGCTGTGGATATAACTTGTGTTCTTTTCATTGAAATGCTGTTTATCAGCTGTGATTTGTATTTGTATTTGTTAATGTTTATTTTATACATATTTTTAATTTATTACTTATTTTCTGAAAACGGTTGTCGTGTTAATATCTCTAAATTAAGTAGGAGCTTGAGCCTAAATCCTAAATTATTAAACCTTAATCCGATTTAATCCTAAAACTCAAAATAAAGACCCTAATCAATCATCCCGAGTCCTGACATGTACTTCATGTTAATATTAGCATAATATATATGTCACATCAATAAATAATTTAAAAGTATTTTTAAAAAATAAAAAAGTAGTGTAAAGTATATATGTAATAACATGCTAATAATCATATTAGTGTTGTTAAAATTTTTAATATTTTAGTAAGTTATTCATTGAAATGAACACCAAATTAACTATATTTAGTAAGTTGAGGGCTAACAGTAACACTATCTCAAATAATAAGAGTTAAATTAATAGAAAATATAAATGATAATGATTAAATGTCATGATGTTGAAAAATAAAAATTTAAATCAATGGGCTCAAATATAAATCATATCTTTAATCATATTGTGAAACATATGTTTTAATTTTGATATAACTAAAAACCTAAGGACTAAAATGAAAATATCAAAACAAATTTTAAAAGTCCTTAAAATTTCCTATATCTTGTTAAAGACCACTTCATAGCTAAAACCAAAGACTTACAAAATATTTTTTTAAGTATTTTAAAGTCAAAACAGGGAATTTTCAAGCCCCGTTTCGAAACGGCCCAAGGCGTTTCGAAACACTTTCAGTTCGATGTGCACCTGTTCCGAAACGAGTATCGGAGCGGGTCAAGGCGTTTCGAAACGGTATGACTCGTTTCGAAACTGTTCTTCATTTAAACGAACAAGGGCAACGGCTATAAACTGAAATTTGAAAATAAACAGGGCGTTCCGAAACGGGCTTAGGCCGTTTCGAAACACCCCTTTGACAGTGGCAAATCTGTTCCGAAACGGGCAAGGACGTTTCGAAACACCCCTTTGGCAGTGGCATAACCGTTCCGAAACGGCCACTAGGCGTTTCGAAACGGGCTCTCGTAGACGCTCCAACGGCTATATTATTTGAAATCCGTTCCGAAACAGGTGACCCCGTTCCGAAACGGTAGGCGTCTGGAAGTTGAAAAGTTGTGAGAAAAACACCCCAACGGCTCTAATTTTCAGCCCATCACCCACAACGGTTGGAAATCTATTAGAGGCTATAAAAAGACCCCAAGAAGCTCCAGCAATCAACAATTAAGCTACAAGCATACATCCTTTCATCAAATACAAGCATTTGTGTTGAAATCCCATTTTTATCTAGAAACCCCAATTGTATCCTTCATTTACATTCTTGTTCAATTGGGTTGAGTGCTTGATATCGGGCTATCATTTGTATTGAGAGATACCTTATTAGCCACCAAATTTCTTTGTTCTTTTGTGTGAGGATTGGGTTAATTTTTGGGTAGAAAAATTAACCGAAATTGTAAAGGTTGCCTCCTTGTCCTGGAAAAAGGGGACGAACAATTTAGTGGAAATTGTTGGAAATCCTTGGTGAGACTAAGGTAGTGGATGTAGAGTTCGGTTGGTGAACTTGAACCACTCTAAATTCCCGTGTCAATATTTTTAAGTTGCAATTTTCGTTACAACATCGTTAAAATTCCAATTCACCCCCCCTCTTGGTTATTATCATTCGTGTGATCCACTCAACAATTGGCATCAGAGCTTAACTCTTTGAGGATTAACAACCACAAGAGGAGATCCTTGGAAGAAGTGTGATCATCATCAAAATATCAAGAGATGGCATCAACCTCCGCTCCCGGCATGTACGACTCACAATCCACCACTAAGCCTCCTTTCTTCAATGGTGAGAACTACTCATTTTGGAAAAATAAAATGCGTCTATTTATTAAATCAAGTGACTACCTTGTGTGGGATGTCATTGAGGATGGACCATATATTCCATTGAAGCAAGATGTTGATGGCAAGATGGTGCTTAAAAGAAGAACGGAAATGAGTGAAGAGGAAAGAAAAAAGATTCAAGTAAATGATAAAGCTCTTCACATGCTATTTTGTGCTTTCGGTCCGGACATCTACTCAAAGGTCTCATCAATTGAAAGTGCCAAAGAAGTGTGGGACACTCTTGAAACCACCTATGAAGGCACCAACGATGTCAAAGAAACTAAGATTGGAATTCTCAATCTCAGTTATGAAAATTTCAAAATGGAATTTGATGAGACGGTGTCAAAGATGTTTGATCGATTCTCCACAATTGTAAATGGTCTAAAGGGCTATGGAGAAGTTATACCGGAAGACAAGCTTGTCCGAAAGCTACTCTATTCACTTCCCGAATCTTGGGATGGGAAGAGAACCGCAATCATCGAAGCAAAGAATTTAAAAACTCTAAAGCTTGATGAACTTGTAGGCTCTCTCCTTACTCACGAGATCATGAAGCAAGGAAGAGAAGATGAAAGAAAGAAAGAAGAAAAAAGAATGGAGAAGCTTGAAGGGGAGAAAAAGAAAAAAATGGGAATAGCTCTCAAGGCTAAAACATCCCAACTTGATGAAAGTTCATCTAGTGATGAGGATGAGCTTGAAGAATTGGCTATGATAGCCAAACGATTCTCACGCCTTATGAGGTCCAACCGAGGAAGAAAAATCCAAAGGAAAATGGGCTTTAAAAACAAGAACAAAGAAGAAGGAAGGGATCCAATCACTTGCTTCGAGTGCGGACAACCCGGCCACATACGTTCGGAGTGCCCTCAACTCAAGAAGAAGGGCTTTGAGAAGAAGAAAAAGCTCAAAGCCAAGCTTGCTACTTGGAGTGATGAGGAGTCATCGGAGGATGACGAACAAGAAGTGGCGAACCTCTGCCTCATGGCACTTGAGGAAGATTCCTCCTTGGTAACCTCTAACTCATCTACTTTAGATTTTTCATATGAAGAATTAAATGATGCTTATGATGAGTTACAAGAGGTATATGATGAATTAGTTGAGAAGTATAGGGAGTCGGTTATTAGGAATAGAAAAATTATTATAGAATTAAAAGAGAAAAATGACTCACTTACTCAAACTAATTCTAAAATAGAGAAAAAGATATTAGGATTAGAAGATGAACTTAAATTCTTTCAAAAAGAAAATATTGATCTTAATAATCTTTTATCTCAAAATAATTGTGAACACCAAAAGGTGTTAAGTGAGCTAAATGAGCTCAAAAAGTCTTTAAAAATTAATGGTAGTGTTAAACATGACATAGGAGAATCCTCTAGAACACACCAATATAAGAAAAAGACTAACTACTACAAACAAAATAACTATCCTAGACATAGTAAAGTTAAAAGAATTAGAAATGTATGGGTTCCTAAGGAACTTGTTAAATCTAATGATATTATTGCTATGTCACCTTGGATTCCTAAGGGAACCAAAGTTTTAGGAACTAACACACATGGACCCAAAATGATTTGGGTACCAAAAACAAAAGTTTAAATATCTTTGTTTGTAGGGGGAGCATTGCTACAAGGCCAAAGCACAAAGTCAAAACTCATGGTACCTTGATAGTGGATGCTCGAGACACATGACCGGAGACAAGAGTCGACTTATGGATCTAAAGCCAAAAAGTGGAGGAGTAGTAACATTTGGTGACAACTCCAAAGGCCACATTGAAGGTATTGGCTCCATTGGTAATCACTCTACTACTCTCATTGAAAATGTTTTATATGTCAATGGTCTTAAACATAATTTATTGAGCATAAGTCAACTATGTGATAAAGGTTTTAATGTTATATTTGATAAAACCGGTTGTAAAATTGTAGACATTAAAACTAATAATATTATGCTCATAGGTCATCGCATAGGGAATATATACATGGTGCATCTAAATGACATACATACATCTCATGCATGCTTAGTTGCTCAAAACGAAAATGATGCATGGTTATGGCATAGGAAGCTAGGACATGCTAGCACAAGTGTTTTAGAAAAACTAGTCTCTCTAAACCTAGTTAAAGGTTTACCCAAGATAAAATTTTCAAACGATAAAATTTGTGATGCATGCTCAAAGGGTAAACAACATAGATCTTCCTTTAAATCCATTAATGACATTTCTACTAGTAGATGTTTACAACTAATCCATATGGATTTATTTGGGCCAATTAGGACTATGAGCTTGGGTGGCAAATCATATGCTTTTGTATTAGTTGATGATTTTTCTAGATTCACTTGGGTTTTCTTTTTAAGTACTAAGGATGAGGCTTTGGAAAAATTCATCACATTTTCAAAATTAATTCAAAATGATCTTGAACTTAAAATTTCACATATTAGAAGTGATCATGGAACCGAATTTCAAAATTTAGGATTTGAAGATTTTTCAAATGAAAATGGTATTAGCCATAATTTTTCAGCTCCTCGAACTCCTCAACAAAATGGGGTAGTTGAAAGGAAAAATAGAACTTTACAAGAAATGGCTAGAACTATGCTTTGCGAAAATAATTTACCAAAATATTTTTGGGCGGAAGCAACAAACACGGCTTGTTATATTATAAATCGTGTAACCATTAGGCCGATTTTAAAGAAAACACCTTATGAGATTTTAAAATCTAAAAAGCCTAATATTAGCTACTTCCACCCTTTTGGATGTAAATGCTTTGTTTTAAATAATGGAAAAGATAATTTAGGTAAATTTGATGCAAAAAGTGATGAAGCTATTTTTATAGGTTACTCTTTAACCTCTAAAGCCTATCGAGTATTTAACAAAAGAACTTTAGTTGTAGAAGAATCTATTCATGTTGTATTCGATGATAATCCCCTTCCTAGGAAGGATTCTTGTGATGATGATAATGTAGGAATCATAAATACCTTTGATGGAGGTCAAACTTCAAAGAAGGATGAGATTCAACCAAAAAAAGAAGACACACAAGATCCACCGCTTGAAGCCTTGAAGGACTTGGCTATTGAGGAAAAGGAAGTTAGCTATCCAAGGGAGTTGAACTATGTCAAAGATGGTGAAATCTTGGGTGATCCATCCAAGGGGGTAACCACTCGTTCTTCTCTTAGATTAATGAATCATATTGCATTTATCTCATGCATAGAGCCTAAAAATATCAAAGAAGCATTGAAAGATGATTTTTGGATTATGGCTATGCAAGAAGAGTTAAATCAATTTGAGAGAAGTAATGTTTGGACATTAGTTGATAGGCCTAGTAATCAATCTACAATAGGAACTAAATGGGTATTTAGGAACAAACTAGATGAGAGTGGTAACATTGTGAGAAATAAAGCTAGACTTGTAGCACAAGGTTACACTCAAGAGGAGGGAATAGATTTTGATGAAACCTATGCACCCGTAGCTAGAATGGAAGCCATTAGGATGTTGCTTGCATATGCATGTTATCATAATTTCAAGCTTTTTCAAATGGACGTTAAAAGCGCATTTTTAAATGGTTTTATAAATGAAGAAGTGTATGTAGAACAACCACCGGGTTTTGAAGACTCAAAATTTCCAAATCATGTTTTCAAACTTACAAAAGCACTTTATGGTTTAAAACAAGCTCCTAGAGCTTGGTATGAAAGGCTTTCAAATTTTTTGATTGAAAAAGGATTTGAAAAAGGTAAGGTGGACACTACACTCTTTATAAAAATGTATAAAAATGACATTTTAGTAGTTCAAATTTATGTTGATGATATTATATTTGGATCTACTAATGAATGTCATTGTCAAGAATTTGCTAAGTTAATGCAAGGTGAATTTGAGATGAGCATGATGGGGGAGCTCTCATTCTTTTTGGGACTCCAAATCAAACAAATGAAGGATGGCACCTTCATAAATCAAGCAAAATACATAAAGGATATGCTCAACAAGTTTGGCTTGGAGAACACAAAGCCTCAAGCCACTCCTATGAGCTCATCTACAAAGCTTGACAAAGATGAAGGAGGTAAGTGTGTTGACTCTAAACTTTATCGTTCTATGATTGGATCTTTGCTTTACCTTACCGCAAGTAGACCGGATATACTGTTTAGTGTTTGCTTGTGTGCTAGGTTTCAAGCTAGTCCTAGAGAATCTCACCTTATAGCCGTTAAGAGAATCTTTAGATACCTTAGAGACACTCCTTGTTTAGGCCTTTGGTATCCTAGAGTCTCTACCTTCAACCTACATGCTTACTCGGATGCGGATTATGGGGGTTGCAAAATCGATAGGAAAAGTACTTCGGGAACTTGTCAATTCCTAGGTAGTATGCTCATATCTTGGCTCTCTAAGAAACAAAATAGTGTAGCCTTATCTACCACCGAAGCCGAGTACATATCCTTAGGGAGTTGTTGTGCTCAAGTCCTTTGGATGAAGCAACAACTCTTAGATTATGGTGTAAACATAGAAACCATACCCCTAAAATGTGATAATACTAGTGCAATATGTTTAACAAAAAATCCCATCCAACATTCTAGAACCAAACACATAGGAATAAGACATCATTTCATTAGAGATCATGTCTTTAAGAAAGATGTGGTTATAGAATATGTAGACACCTTAAATCAATTAGCAGATATTTTTACAAAACCATTAGATAAAGAGCGTTTTTGGTCCCTTAGAAGAGAGTTAGGTCTAACTAGCCTATCTTGACCTTATTGGGCCTCTTTTCAATCTTAAATATGCTTGAATTTGTGAAATATCATGTTTATATGTTTTAGACTCCCAATTTCTTCCATGCATATAGTTAGGGGGAGTATGCTTATGCCTAAACATGTTTTGTCTGCTCATTCATATCATTTATGCATGTTTGGCCTCTTAGAAAATCATTTTTTTGCATTTTAGAGCCTCATCTGCACTTCCAGGCCCAGGTGTATCGAAACGGGTTAACCCGTTCCGATACGGATGCCTTAAAATTTGTCCTGAGAGAAGGGCGTTTCGAAACGGCCCCAGGCGTTTCGAAACGTTTTCGGTTCGATGTAAGGGTGTATCGGAACGCGTTCCGATATGGGTCAAACGTGTTTCGAAACGGTCATCCCCGTTTCGAAACGATCTGTCAAAGGTTTTAAGAAGGGTCAAACCCTAGCCGCCCCGTTCCGAAACGGTCGTGACCGTTCCGAAACAGACTCGCGGACAGCCCTATTTAGGGCTTCTAAAAGTTCAAAATTCTAATTTTTATCAAACTCTTAAAACCCTAAAAACCCTAACCGACCCCCTTCTATAAATACCCTCTCAAACCCTTTGTTTTTCACAAAATTGTGAGGGGTTTTGCTCTAAAACATATATCTAAGCAAGCTTCATCAATCTTGTGCAAAGATTTCACTCAAATCATCCAAAATCCCAAACTAAGGTAATTTTTCTTATTTTTCTTCTTTTTCAAATTATGTTCGAATCATAGGATAGAAAAATTTATTCTTATATACATTATATGTTTTTAGTTGTGGGTTATTCGAATCTTGTAAAAAAAATTTCAAAATCTCAAAATTTTGATTCGAATATAAAATTTTTTAATCGTATTTTTTTTTTAATTTTGTTTTCAAAAACCTAAGTGGGATTTATCATTGGAATGATATTAAAAATCAATGCATACACTTAATTTTAAAACTCTTGCTTAATATTCTTAGATGGCGGATCAATCGAACAAAAAGCGCAAAGCCGTTCAATCCGGTGAATCGAGCATTCGTCCAAATATCACTCAGCTCTTTCAAAAATCTCTTAGAACTCCAGACCAGCGTGCTCGTTTTGCTTATGTCAAGGACTTTGCAGTTCGTAAGGAAAGAGTTATTGATGTCGAATTCCTTAATTCCGAGCGATTCCTCTTTCGGTATCTTGGTCGTTTGGATGAGTGGGATCTTCTTTTCTTCTTGAGCATCGAAGATATTTGCTACAAAAACATGGTACTCCTTTTCTACTCTAATGCTCGTTTTCTTTACGATGAAACCAAAACCGAGATAGTAGGAATTGAGTCATCTTTATTGGGAAAGAAGTTTGTTATCAATATTGCTCTTTTGGAGTCTGCCCTTAAACTCAAAAATGAGGGTCTTGAAGATGAACGCCATTTTGGCACTTTTACCGGGAAAGCTCTAAATTTAGATGTGCATGATCGTGTGCTTCATCTCATTGTTTCTTGGTTTATTCGACCATCCGGGGGTAAATACTCTCACATCCGAGAAAAAGATCACTTTTGGCTAGAGTGTTTCCGTAGGGGTGAGCGCCCAAATGTCCCTAAAATTATTTTTGCCGAGATTGTCAATAACATTAAGCTTATTGACACGAATGAGTTAATTTCGTTCACCTATGGGATTGTTTTGAGTTTCCTCTTCCATCATCTCAATATTGACTGTACCTATGACTTCCCGGAACCTCGCAAGACCAAGATTGGAGAGTCCTCTCTTCGCAAGTCAGGATTCACTTATGTGAATGGTATTTGGGAAAGGGTTGATAGGGAAGCGGTTCCTCCTCCTGTTGCTCCTCCGCCTCAAGATCAAGTGGGAAACACTGATGCTCTCACTACTCTCCTTACCCAGCGATTCAATGCCTTAGATTCTAGACTTGATACTATGGACACTCGCATTGCTTCAAGTTTTGAATCTATGGGCAATCGGTTGAAGAACGTTGAAGATGGTCTTCATACTCTTTCAACTTCGCATGCCAACCTTGATCTTTCCTTCTCTACACTTTATGGGCAATGGACGAAGTTTCATCGTTCGCAAGCCAAGGATGATGATGATGATTCGGATGACGAGGCTTAGGATGTTTATCATAATAGTTATGCATTTAGGATTAAGTTTGCATCCTTATATTTTAGAACCTATGCTTATGATCTTTTATTTTGGGATTTGATTATGAACTTATTGTTTATGCTTTAGATATTTTGATGATATTAATTATGATTGCTTATTGGTACTAATCTTCTTTATGAGCTTTTTTCTTTTTGATCTAACAAAAAGGGGGAGAAGATATTTAAGAGAATTGCCATGCCATGCCATGCCACCAAAAATTTTCAAACTTTTAAAATTTTCAAATTTTTAAATTTGTCTTAAGGTTTTGATCCTTGATTTCAAAAGTCACAAGTTTTAAATTTCAAAACCTATCTTAAATTAAGGGGGAGTTAGAATATCTTCAAAACTTTCAAAATTCTTAAAAAATTCTAACTTTGGTTTTGTTATATCAAAAAGGGGGAGATTGTGAAACATATGTTTTAATTTTGATATAACTAAAAACCTAAGGACTAAAATGAAAATATCAAAACAAATTTTAAAAGTCCTTAAAATTTCCTATATCTTGTTAAAGACCACTTCATAGCTAAAACCAAAGACTTACAAAATATTTTTTTAAGTATTTTAAAGTCAAAACAGGGAATTTTCAAGCCCCGTTTCGAAACGGCCCAAGGCGTTTCGAAACACTTTCAGTTCGATGTGCACCTGTTCCGAAACGAGTATCGGAACGGGTCAAGGCGTTTCGAAACGGTATGACTCGTTTCGAAACTGTTCTTCATTTAAACGAACAAGGGCAACGGCTATAAACTGAAATTTGAAAATAAACAGGGCGTTCCGAAACGGGCTTAGGCCGTTTCGAAACACCCCTTTGACAGTGGCAAATCTGTTCCGAAACGGGCAAGGACGTTTCGAAACACCCCTTTGGCAGTGGCATAACCGTTCCGAAACGGCCACTAGGCGTTTCGAAACGGGCTCTCGTAGACGCTCCAACGGCTATATTATTTGAAATCCGTTCCGAAACAGGTGACCCCGTTTCGAAACGGTAGGCGTCTGGAAGCTGAAAAGTTGTGAGAAAAACACCCCAACGGCTCTAATTTTCAGCCCATCACCCACAACGGTTGGAAATCTACTAGAGGCTATAAAAAGACCCCAAGAAGCTCCAGCAATCAACAATTAAGCTACAAGCATACATCCTTTCATCAAATACAAGCATTTGTGTTGAAATCCCATTTTTATCTAGAAACCCCAATTGTATCCTTCATTTACATTCTTGTTCAATTGGGTTGAGTGCTTGATATCGGGCTATCATTTGTATTGAGAGATACCTTATTAGCCACCAAATTTCTTTGTTCTTTTGTGTGAGGATTGGGTTAATTTTTGGGTAGAAAAATTAACCGAAATTGTAAAGGTTGCCTCCTTGTCCTGGAAAAAGGGGACGAACAATTTAGTGGAAATTGTTGGAAATCCTTGGTGAGACTAAGGTAGTGGATGTAGAGTTCGGTTGGTGAACTTGAACCACTCTAAATTCCCGTGTCAATATTTTTAAGTTGCAATTTCCGTTACAACATCGTTAAAATTCCAATTCACCCCCCCTCTTGGTTATTATCATTCGTGTGATCCACTCAACACATATTAAACCATTAATTAAAACCGTTAGAAATATAATGAATCATATGTAATTTTTGTATATATGAAGTGATTATTATCGTGTGTCAACAGTGTCATTTTATTTGTTTTATATTATTATCTTTTTGAAAATTCATTTTAAATGAAAATTTTAAAATAAAAATAATTAGAAAATTCAAAGTTCAACGAAAATTTTCAAAAATCCAAGAAATCTATATTTCACTTTTTATTTTAAGAAATATATATTTTATCTTAAATATTTTATTTTTCAAACTTAAGAGTTTAAAAGGAAAAAATAAATTAAAATTACCCTCCCACTTTAAAGGAGGAGAATAAGTACTGGACTTAAAAAATATATCATGTACATTTTAAAAAATTTAAAATAAAATATTAAAAGTCACTTAATCAAAAATAAAAATAAGTAACGAGATTCGATAACAAATAAATTTTAAAAAATCCAATCATATAATACTAAAGTCAGAATTTTTTTTTGTAATATCAAAGTACAATAAAAAAATATTAACTCCCTCTGAAAATATTAATTTAGCAACAACACCAATAATAACCAAAAGAGGACTGTCTAAAATTCATTCGTTTCTTTCTTCTCTTTTGATTCATTGGCTGGGTTAATACTCAGTGAATTAGTTCTAGGTTTAAAGAACACCATTAAAAAAATATAGATTAAGGGTATAATCGAGTCAAGTTGGTTCGACTCAAAAACTTATGACTTGAAAATTAAAGACTTGTCATTTGAGGCTTGAAGTTCGGGTCAATTCAAACTCACTCAAAATTTATTTTTAAACTTTAAATTCAATTTGAAATAAATATTAACAACTAAGGTTAAGTAGACTTATTTTAAAATTGAGCTCAATTACCATATGCAACATCAAGCTCAACAAAATAGGGTTAAATTTGAATTGAAAATTTCTAATGCTAAGTAAAAAAAAAACTCGATTGCACTTGCGGACTGTTCAAATAAAATATTAAAATACTCAAATTCAACTCGAAAATGATGAAACTAAACTCAAACACCAGACTAACACTGTGGACATATCCCTTAAAATGTAGAAATTCCCGACTCCCAAACTCATAAATAAAGGGAAAGGAATGTTGATAATTAACCCATCCAATGAATCTAAAAACAAGAAAGCAAAGGAGCTTCTTTCGATTTTCTAAGGAGGAAATTGGCAGAGTCTTTCTTAATGGAAATGGATATATATAATATATGTAACAGTACATTAATTAAAATTACAAATTATGTCGACATTTTCTTTGAACATAATGAAATTATGTCGACATGTTTTGTCCTTTTCTTTTGTACATGGTAATGTGTAAAACTAGACAAGCTTAACACAAAAAAGAAACAACAGGACCAATGGTACAGATGATAGCCAAGGCCATGTCCATAAGTGTACACGTGAGCTGCTTGCAAGGCCATGTAATTTTTTTATAGGTCTGGGCTTTACTGTGAATATTGGGAGCGAAAATTCAAAATAGATTTTAATTAATAAAAATATGTATTATTACTTTAAATAATTAATTTAATATTTCATTAATAAACCATAAAAGTATGGTCAAACTTTGATTATTTTCATTGTTTTGTTAAAAAAATCTTAAATCTTACTAAAACAATAAGATACCACCACTAACTTACAAGATTGTCACTTGAAAAATTACCAAAACTGTGAAGGTAAAAAAAGAGACTCTAAGCGCGTGCTCATATTGCTCCCTTTATGAGATGACACTGTTTTGTAGTGTTGTTTGATTAGATTAGATTAGTCATTATTTATTTTTAACGGAAAGAGATTGGCGTTTAGGCATGTTTTAATCCCTAAGCTATCTCAATCTCAACCACTAACTTAGATTAGATACAACCACTAACTTATAAGATTGTCACTTGAAAAATTATTGAAGTTGTGAAGTAGAAAATGAGACTCTGAGCGGGTACTCATGTTGCTCCCCTTCTGAGACGACATTGTCTTGGAGGGTTGTTTAATTAAATTATATTAGTTATTATTCATTTTTAACTAAAGAGATTGGCGTTTAGGCATGTTTTAATCTCCAAACTCTCCCATTCTCAACCATTAACTTAGATTAGATACAACCACTAATTTATAAGATAGTTACTTGAGAGATTATTGAAGCTGTGAAAGTAGAAAATGAGACTCTGAGTGAGTGCTTACGTTGCTTTTCCTTCTGAGATGATACTATCTTACAACGTTGTTTGATTAGATTAGATTAGATTAATCATTATTCATTTTTTAACTAAAGAGGTTGATGTTTAAGCATGTTTTAATCCCCAACCTCTCTCCGTCTCAACCTATTCCTTCACTAGACATGCTTAGCATATTCTACCTGTCACGGATGAACCCAGGGAATTAGTGCTGGGGAAAAATTATAAAGTTTTGGGAGGAAAATTTTACTTTAAAAGAGTTGAAATTGAATAATTGAGAATTAAGAAGGACTAAAATTGTTATTACTCCATTAAACCAAGGTTGCACTTTGTATTGTATGACATAATGAGCATACAGTTTATATTATAAAGAGGGGCATACAGTGTTTACTCTTTAGCATCGAGAATGCATCCTCCAAATTCATCATCATTAATTCTAATGCATCGACACTAAGCCAATGAAATCTTTTACATAAAGTTTCGGGCTTAAAAGATAGTTTGGGCTTAGAATCAAACGAAGCCCAAAATTGTTTATTGATTTTATTTGGATTGTGCTTATAAAAAGTTTATGGTTTAGTTGCCCATAAAAAATGTATACTGATTTTTTTAAATAGTTTTGTTGTGAATAAAATAAAGAAGAACAATGAGATGAGAGAAAGAGAGAGATTTGTATTATTCTTAAATATAGAATTGTATACAATGCCTTCAATGAATCATCTATTTATAGGCATAAGAAGTACATAATATATTAAACTCTAATTCATAGAGATAATGTTCCTAATAATAAATAAATCAAACTCCTTTGATAAAGTTCTAATCATGATAGACATCCACATAGATAAATATTCATAACACTCCCCCTTGGATGTCTATGAAGATAATGTGCCTCGTTAAAACCTTACTAAGATAAAAACCCAGTGGGAAAAAAAATTCTTTAGTGAAGGAAAAAGAGTACACACATCTTTGATACGCATAACATGTTGCCTCATTAAAAACCTTACCAGGAAAACCCATTGGGACAAAACCTCAGTTAAGGGAAAAAGAGTGCAACGCGTATTTACTCCCCCTCATGCAAACATCACAGAAGATCTTTGAATCTTCATAATTTAATCTTGAATATCATTTTTCTAAAGATCGTGAGGGATGAAAACTTTGGAGTAATATATTCCATGGTGTATCCACTTTCAAACTGAGATATACATCTTGTGTTATCTTCACACAAGATAGCTTTTATCATATCTTGTAAAAGTAAATCCACATATGTTTTGGATATGTTGGGTCAATAGTCTTAGCCAAACACATTTTTTGGCTTGCCTCGTGCATAACAATTATTTCTACGACATTTGAGGAGGCATCAACGAATGTTTGAAGATCTAAATGTAATGATCTTTGTATATTCATAGATATTTCTTGACCAACTAATATATAGTGCTTCAAGACCAAGAAAAGATATAATTATCTTTATTCACATCCAACAATCTTACAACTATTGGGATACTCAATAGATATGCTCTATTCATATTGAATCTTCTTTAAGATTCTTTCAGCTTATGTTTATTCATAGACAAAAGAAATATATAAAAATGCTCGATCTTCAGGTCGAGATAAACTTGATGTCAAGATTCAAGTACTTGTATTGAAAGTACTTCATGAGTTTCCAATTTGAAACTCTTTAGGAGTTCTAAAATTATCATAATGGATCTTGATCCAAACTCCTTTATAAAATATATAAGGAAATCTGATCATTCTTATAGTATTTTCTCAATTAGTATTCACTAAGGCGATTATACCAAATGCGCCAAAATATTCATGAGACATGTCTAAATAAATTTCCTCATAAATTTCCATATGCTTATAGCATTTTAGATCCTTCAAGGATAAATATGGATCCACAAATAATTAGACGCATGTAAAATTTTCAAAACTGCCAAAGTAATTGCATCCACCATGAAGTAATTAAAACTTTTCATAAATCATAGTTCAAGTCGTATTTACGACTACTTATTTGTGCCTCACTTGCATTACACCTTTAGGTGTTTGGACTGGTGGTCCAAATACTTCTATTTTAGAAGTTCAAAGCGTCTTTCAACATTGGCCAATTCAATATCTATACTTTTGGATAGATTTTATACAAGATCCTCGATTTCTTTCTTTACTTCTATAGAAGTATTTTATGTAAAATTGTTTGTAAAATCGTTGTCGACAACTTTCCAATTTTCTGGTTCCATTCTCGTAATGGCATAACTCATCGAGATCTCTTCAAGATTTCAATCTTTATTTCAGGTACCTGAAACTCTTATAGAGTTTTATTATTTGTTATGTCTTGGGTCTCTTCAGGAGCACCCGCCTCCAATATATGACCATCTCATATTACTTTCTATTTACGAGAACTTTGATCATTGTAACCATTTCAACTATCATGCTTCAGGCATGATTTACATTCTCTCGCTCTAACATGTAATTTAAACTTAGAGCATTTCAGCTGGTATATAAGACTTAATTACTCTCATTGGGTCAGTAAATATGTCTAACAGTTGACATATAATAACATGAATTATCTTATGAACTTCTAGTTCATATACGAGGATCTAGATAACGATAATTCATTTTCCTCTATCCAGCTGATTATTATCTCCCCTGATGTTGAGGAAAATCATGTCATAAATCATAAAATGGGAGACTCGTACTCAATATATATTCTCAACCCTTTTTATTTACCCATTTTGTGCGTTGTGGTGGAGCAATTCATATCGCACATTCAAAAATCATAAAATGGGAAATGTATGGTTTCTGACCAAAACCCAATCATAACGGGGAGTTTATTATAACTCGTTGACTTGATGCGTATAAGTGTTGCTATATTGAAACACCATATAAATAATAACTCTTTTGTTCTCATAGTTTAGCTATTAAATAGGAGGCATCCAATTGAAATTTTGCTAAACTATATTTTTCATAATCAATAGGCTTTGTAATAACTGATATAGCCTAAAATATAAACCCACTAGCTTTTCAAGACGAATAGTCTAACTGCATAATCTGAATCTTTTAGAATCAATCTCACAAACTTCTGGTTGTAAGTCAATAAAACAATGTAGATGCATCTACTAAAATCATATAAAACTTTCCACATTTGTGGATATATGGGCCCATATTTCGTTCAGATATGCAAAGACATACAATCTTAACTTCAGTACAAGAACTTTAAGTTCTAATTCTTTTGGTAAGTGGGATCATCTATATCCTTTGAGAACAAACAACACAAGAACTTCAGGTTCTTTTAGTAAGTGGAATTTAATCAATTCCTTTAAGCAGCACAAGAACTTCATGTTCTTTAATAAGTGGAATTTAATCCATTCCTTTGAGAATAAGCACCACAAGAACTACAGGTTCTTTTAATACACGTGCATGTAAATCTCAATAATTTCTACACCATTATTGATCAGGATGGTCTAACCGATCATGCCAACTATATATATATATATATATATATATATATATATATATATATATATATATATATGTGTGTGTGTGTGTGTGTGTGTGTGTGTGTGTGTGTGTGTGTGTGTGTGTGTGTGTGTGTGTGTGTGTGTGTGTGTGTGTGTGTGTGTGTGTGTGTGTGTGTGTGTGTGTGTGTGTGTGTGTGTGTGTGTGTGTGTGTGTGTATCTCTGAATTTGTAAACTCCTTGTTTACCAAACATGTAATTCAATCTCACTCGTACATGTCTAGTACGACCATCAAAATTGTTCCTTTAAATAGGAATATATTTAGCTCTTTCGGAGCTTTCAATTGAAATTATCTTTTGGTAGCAATATATAGCTCTCCTAGGGCTTTCAACTGACTTTTTGGCTACCAAAACTTATATTCATATTGGCTTATTTCAAATGTCAATTGATAACATATGTTATCTATAATTCCCAAAGGGATAGTTTGCGAACTCATATTGCTCTCTTTATGACTTTGACGAGTATAACGCAATGTGAATATGGAATAAAGTTCCATTTGACAATAACATATTTGCTCAACCAGAGCCTTTTGTGATATTAGTACTTCCGAATATAATACTCACATTATTTCCTTGCATTTTAATCGAGAAATGCATAATTGTGCACTTTTCAAAATGTGCTTTGTTTCATTTACTTCAGGTAATGAAAATATGTACTTTGTATCATTCACTTCGATGAATGAAAAATATAAAATATAGCACATCATATCAAGTCGATTATCTATCAGAGATAAACTTTCAAGTGTTCTTCCGTAGTATTGATATTTTAGTACTTTGAGAAATACTATTCATATTTCCCCTTGCATTTAAATGGGAAAAATATTTCTTATGATTAAGTACAATATGAGTACTTGCATTATCTGCTAGGCATAAATAGCCACAATTCTAGGCATAAATAGCCACAATTCATTGTATATTTTATTCCGGAAGTAATCATATTATTCAAATAATAAATTAACATAAAGCGTAAATAAATAAGATGTGAAATAAATAAACATAAAGCAAACTAACATAAATAAATAATAAATAAAACGAATTAACATAAAATAAATAAAATAAAACCCAATTATTCATGTTAGAGGTTACAAGGGAAATAAAATAAATGGTAAATTATTCCCTTCAAGGGTTATGAGAAAATTAACAATATCCAATTGAGTTGGACCAATAACGCCATAATTATTTTCGCCATAAACAAATATTGTTTATATTTTATTTCATTTATCATTCATGATTATGGATAAAGTCCATAATACTTTGGCGTTTGACAAGTACGAAACCAATGGTTTATAACATCACATTGATAAAAGGATTTCACTTCCTTAGAATGATCTTTATCACTCTTGTCATCCTTATAACTTCGCTACCAGCGGGTAAAAGTATTCTTAAAACGACTATATTTTTCTTGTGTATATTCATAGCCTCGACCACGACCACAACTTTTAATGTGATTTTTTTTATTCCTTCCATAATATAATCTCACATTCACTTCAGGGAATGGAGTAGAGCCAGTGGGCCTTTAAAACCTTTTTCACATATTCTTATCACAGAGAACAAAGATTTAATCCTCGTACGCGGCATTGTTAAACCTGTCCACAAGGTCCTTTAAAAACCTCCTTTGAGACCAGTAGCCTCGCAGAACGGGATGTCCAGCCAATTATACTTGGATTATATCGAAATTATGTCTCTAATTGAATAATGATTTACCATGTTTGCATTCACTTCAGGGAATGAAATAGATCCAATAATCACATGGAATAAACATCAAACTTGCATTCACTTCAGGGAATGCCACATCATTGATAATTGCATGGAATAAACATCATGCTTGCATTTACTTCAGGGAACGCCCCACCATTGATAATCGCATGGAATAAACATCATGCTTTGCATTCACTTCAAGGAATGCCCCATCATTAATAATCGCATGGAATAAACATCATGCTTTGCATTCACTTTAGGGAATGCGTCCCATAATTTTTTTTGAATCAAGACGAATTTTCGTAACTTGAAATTGGGAGAAGTCTATGGTCGAGTTTTTCGACGAAGAAGAAATATTGCTTTCGAGCAAATATAGGCTTTATAACAGTCTCTTGCAGATTCAAAATCACCATAATATATCGCACTTTAAAATTATAGTTTAAAGGAAAATAAAATAAAATAAAATAGAGTTTACCGATAATATTTTTCCTCTCGATGACGATGGAGACATAGTGAATGACCGAGACAGCTTCTCATAATCCTTTTATATCACGTCTCTTTCCAAGCCATTTAAATAATATAAAACTTAAAACACGAAAAATATCAATTCTCATCAATGAAATAACATAAAATAACGACTATTTAAAGTCAGATTAAAATGTATAAAATAAGTCATGAGCTAAATTGAACTAAACATAAGCATGAATGATATGATTGAATTATAAATAAAAAAACGCTATTTAGGACCAAACTACTTGCCAAACGCCATTTGATTATGCGTAGACTGGGGGTGGGAAAAGAATTTCAATTTTAATGTTAGCGCACAAATATAGATTATGGGTTTTCTTTCATATTTTAATGTTAGCGCATATAAACATGGTAAATATAGATTTAATAACATAAATTCTTATGGAGAAAACATACCTTCAAAATTACTTTCCCATGATTACCGATTTCAACACTTCTGCTTAAAAATATCTTTTTCGAAGATATGTTTTTTTTTAATCTTGAAAGCTCCATGTAAACGCGAAAGGCGTCTATAAATTAGTATGCTATAAAAATAAAATAATTAATTAAGAGGAAATATGTTTCAAGAGGACGTACGAATATTAGAATAAAATAATAACCAAACAATGAATCGAAATATACTAACCTTAATTTTAGAATAATTAACTAATCAATATAACAATATATAAATAAGCAAAACATACCGATTTTTTTTCAAACTAACTTGAATAAATAGTAGATGCAGTCACCAATACCAAGTTGAAATCTTTTTAGAGAATCACCAACAAGAACCATGATAGTTGAGCAAAATCGTGCTGATAACGTGTTGTGAATAAAATAAAGAAGAACAAGAATAAGAACAAGAAGAACAAAGAGATGAGAGAAAGAGAGAGATTTGTATTATTCTTAAATATAGAATTAATTGTATACAATGCCTTCAATGAATCATCTATTTATAGGCATAAGAAGTACATAATATATTAAACTCTAATTCATAGAGATAATGTTCCTAATAATAAATAAATCAAACTCCTTTGATAAAGTTCTAATCATGATAGACATCCACATAGATAAATATTCATAACATTAAGGTGATATTAAAGTAGTATATATTTATATACATTCTTTAACTATTTGATAATGTACACATATTTTATAGAAAAATTTATTTAAACCCGAGTTTATTACGATAAATATTATCCTTTTTCACTGAAACCATTTATTGGGTTAAAAAATATCATTTTATTATAACCCACTCGCTTCAAACATTTTTTGTCATCATTTTTATGGTTAAAATTTCACTTATTTTTCTCCATGTCATTATATTATGAGCAGTTAGTTAAAAATTACAATTTGATTGTACTTGTGGCATAAATATATTGAGGTAGAAACTAAAGATGATGTAATGAGAAAATTTTAAGATAAATAATTAATTTGACTTTTTTAATATAGCCACTAAATTTTTATTATAATCATAGAAGATATTACAATTACAATACATTCAGGAAGGAAAATAATGAGATTAATCTACCTAAATTTTTTACAACCAAAAACAAAGAAAAGTGAAAAAATTTTTATGGAGATAAGCATACCATCAAAATTCAGAAGCTTCCTGATTCTCCTTGTCTCTATCGAATCAAGACTCATAACTGATGAAAAAGGAGTGGTGAGCGATCCAAACTATCAGGCAGAATGTTCTACTACACATGACTGATTACACCGGCAAACAACCATCAACCGAGTGGGGATCTACCTTTCTGTGACCACCAACAAAATCATAATCAGGAACTAGCGCCGATTAAAAACTCTATGGAGCAACGATCGACCGTTAGGGTATGCTGAATCATGCCACAAGGACAGATGAAATAAAACCACAAAAACAAAGAAAATATGTCACAAGGACAAAAGAAAACGCGTGTTACAAGGACAAAGAAAACTCGTGCTATAAAGGTAGAGATTCTTATTAGAAAATAAAAAAGACAAAAATAAGAAAAATAATAAACACCAGCGATCTACAACCAATAGCTAGGTGATTGTCGATCGCCGGCTAACACAAAAAAATTGAAAAAACTTGTAAGCGGCGCAGGATTGTTAGAAAAAAATAGAGTTGTAATTAATTTGATCTTAAAATAAGTCTACTAATTAAAACTTAATTGAATGTATTTTTTTAAAGTTTCGTTATCTAAGCTTGAGCCGTTGATGGTCCATTTTAGAATTTGAAAACTAATAAAGTATATATATATATATATATATATATATATAGGGTTAGGATCAAGTTACACTATGTAAAACTTAACTAGTTTTACACTAATTTATGGCCATTAGATTGGTTAAATGAATGGATGAGATTAACTCCTTACTTTTTTTTCCCAAGTGATAATCTTTCCATATCCTATTTTTAATCCCATCCATTCATTTCACTCATCCAATGGCTATGGATTAGTGTAAAACTAAATGAGTTTTACATAGTGTAACTTGATCTCATCCCATATATATATATATATATATATATATATATATATATATATATATATATATATATATATATATATATATATTATCTACGTGAAAATTAAAAAATTTCGCAAATACTTCAGTTTTAGAGTTTAAAGGCTTAATTTAGGGTGTAAAATTTAAGAGTTTAAGTGCAGGGATTTAGAATCTATAGATAGTGGTTAGATTTTAGGGTTTAGGGTTAGAATTTAGGGTTTAGATGTTAGGTGAATACGATGATGATTTAGGTTTTAATCTATAAACCCTAAATTATAACCCTGAACTATAAATTTCAACCAATATCCCTAAATTCAAAACTCATGCAACTAAACCCCTAAACCATACACCCTAAACTAAGTCCATAAACCCTAAAACTAAGGCGCTTGTAGAAACTTTAGTTTCCACCGTCAGTGTATCAAATAATTAACCATAAAAAAGGATATTATACCATACACAATTGGGGGAAACTTTTTGTTTCCATAAGCGTCTTAATTTTAGGGTTTAAGGTTTTAGTTTAGGGGTTTAGAAATTTGGGGTTTTGGTTAGAATTTAGTGTTTAGGGTTAGTGTTTAGGTTTTATGATAATATGGTTAGAAATTTAGGTTTTAACCTATAAAGCCTAAATTTTAACTCTAAACCCAAAATTCTATAAACAAACCATAAATTCAAAACTACTACTCTAAAACTGCTAAACTCTAAACCCTAATCCGAGTCCCTATACCTTAAAACTAATGTGTGCATGGAGTAATTACCCAAAAAGAAACATATTTTAGTAGTGATATTTATAGGGTAATTATATCATGCACTGGCTTTGAAAACATTTTGTTTCCATAGGCGCCCTAATTTCAGGGGTTAGGGATTTAGTTTAGGGTTCATAATTTATGGGTTTAGGTTTATGTGCATCATATATTTTCCCATATTTATATACTTTTATAATTACTATAAACAAATCTTTCATGGATAATTATTTGATACACTTGCAGTGGAAACTAAAAGTTTTTACAGGCGTCATAACTTTAGGGTTTAGAGACTCAATTTAGGATGTATGGTTTATGGGTTTAGGTTTAGTAATTTAGAAGTTATGGATTGTGAATAGAACTCAGAGTTTAGTGTTAGAATTTAGGGTTTATAGGGTAAAATCTAAATCCTCAACATATTACACTAAACCCTAAACCCTAAATTATAACCATTACCCCTAAATTCTAAACCCATATACTTAAACCCTTAAACCCTAAACTAAATCTCTAAACCCTAAACTAAGTTTTCACTACCAATGTATTAAATATAAATTCATTTTTCATTCCTCTCTGTTAAGTAGCAATTGTTAAAAAAAATAATACAATAAACAAATTAATGGAGTCGGTTCGAATTTAGGAAGATGTATTCCAAAACCCAACCGGTATTAACCGAGTCTACGAAGCCTTTAAGTATATGATTCGGAGGTATATGGGAACAACGGGAAGAGGCGGGCAGCGCACATGGTGAAAGCGTTAAATAGAAATGGTCAACCAGTAGGGACAAATGGAGTTTCAGCATTTCCGCCATAAACAAACTGCTTATCTGCAACCTTACAATTTGCTTTTTGTTGTTCCACATGAAAACAGATCAAACTAGTTATTCATTTTGTTTTTGCTTAATACTTGTATGGATTCCAGAACTGGGATTTTTAGTATATACACATATGACATATAATATTAACTGTACAGTCACAGTGCTGAACGAGTTTAATTCGCTCCATCTACAAGGTGTATGAACATTGTCAAAGGGTTAAAAATACGTGTAAACAAATATTATCTTATAACTATTAAAAAAAAAACTGTACAGTCACAGTGTTGATTTGCAGCCATAGTATACTCAAAGTTGTAAGATAAATACGTAGGTTTATGAGTTTATAAACATACTATTCACAACTCACTGGATCGCTCTCTCTCTCAAAAGAAGAAGAAGATGAAAACAACACTCAAATGACCTTAGATTTAAACAGAACTCTGACCTCGAAAGCTCAAGCTAATTAATCTGAGGTCCACGGCCTCCGCCTGTCCCTGGCCTTTTAGGAGTGAAGAGAGCAATAAACGGAACGCCGTCGTCTCCCTGCGTAAATGAAACAACAAAATACATGCATCTTAAGGCTTCCGTTTAGTGAACAGCAAAGTAAGTTTAGCAATATTATCTTACAGTTGCGGTGGTGGAAGGAGGATCAGCTGGTGGGTCAACCACCGTGCTTGGTGGATCTAAAGTAGAACCCGTTGTTAGAGATGGAGCTGAAGCTGCTTCTTCCAGAGAAACATGTTGATTATTATCGACTTTGCCATCATCATCACCTTCTTGCTTGGGGCATGAAATAGGGTTTTGGAGTCCGAAACAGCTGAGAAGAGCCCTTATGAGTTCATGGAAACAGCTTGGGTAGGAAAAGGGGGTTCCACTTCCATGGGATGCAACTTCCTTTGTTGATGAAGATGAAGAATCTTCCATTGTTGTGAGTAAAGAGAGCACTGTAGGTCGTTTTTATTAGCCTTCTTAAATGCTTGCTTCGCTCATCACTCAGCAGTCAGCACTCAGCAGCACCGGTCTTTAGTCTTCACCACTACTTTACAGTTTACAACCCCTTGAGCGTTGACGAAAGTACTAAATTATCCCCTTAGCTTCCCAATATATTATTTTGGCCTTAATTTATCATAACTCCTAAACTTTAGCCTAAAACTCATTTTACCCCTGTATATATATTTTCTCAATTGACCCTATGCTATCATGAAATATCATTTTGTATATTTAAATAAAATCATATATTTTATTCCAAACTAACTGCAGCATGGATAAGCACCACTTATTTGAGATCTCAGTAGGGAAGGGAAGAGACAAATTAAAAATCCAAAGTAGGGGAATATTTGGAGTATTATATACATTTGTTGATAAAACCCTTAAATTAGATTAAAGGGTTTAATTGAATATGAGATTAGGTGGGAAAGAAAGACAAGCAGAAAACTGCCATGAATTAATTACCTGTCATCTGACATCTATGACTATTCCAGCAGCAGGAGTTGGTACCAAACTTGCTCGCTGCTTTTAATATGATTCAATACCTGGAATTCGTATAACTTGTTAATTCTAAGTCTTATCTTTTGTAGTTCCATCTAAACTATATTTAACTCTTTATGGTTTCAACTTAGCTCCAGATTAAAGATTTTCTCGTAATATCTTGGATCTATATTTATTAAGCTTTTTTTTCCCTGAAATTAAACTTGTCTACATTATCTTCAATATGTGATTATATTAGTATATAATGTAATTCTAAACTTGGTTTAATAATGATCAAAATGATTTTACAAGTAAAAGATGTGTTAACTTTAATTGAAAATTATCGAATAAAACTAATAAAATAATTAATAAAGAACAAAATTTGTAGGGGTGAGCGTTCGATCGAGTCGAGTTAAAATTTTTTGAGTTATTCGAGTTGACACATCATATTTTACAACTCAAATTTTATTTGAAATTTTTTCGATTCGAGGCGAGTTATAGTTTTCGAGTTCTTATACAAATTCAATTGTAATTATTTATCATGTTGTAGTACAATTTGATTCCAATTTAAACGACTTTCTCTAATCGTATAAGATATGCATATATATTTCTTCATATGTGACGTATATTTTTTCATATTTTTTTATACAAGTATATATACCAGGAAAAATTGAGGGACTCAATTCAAACTTAAAAATCAATCCATTAATTACTAAAAAATTCAAGTTATTCGAATTTTTATTTTACAACACAAATTTTATTTAAAATTTGTTCAAGTCGAGCCGGATTTATGAAATTTTGAATCGAGTCAAAACGAGTCAAATTTTCACCTCAAGTCGATTTGAAATTTTTAATTTTTTCGAGTCGAAACGAATTTTGCTCACCTGTAAAAATTTGTATTTTCGTTTAAAATCAATAAAAGTTAAATAAGAAAAATCACCAAATAAAGAGAGATTTTTCTTCGGATCACTTATCCCAAGGTAAAGAGGTATAATTTGATAAGGCCCAAGCCCACAGCGGTCACAGTAAATGCAGACAAACTATACATATCAAAGTACTCCATATTCTTACACTGTCCGTGTGTAACCGAGCAACCGAGATTGTTCAGCCAAGAACTCGACCTCAACTCTGTTTTGCAAGAGCATCGGCCAGCAAAGCCCACCGGACGGACTTGAGACACCTCATCTGTCTATACTTGTTTGGTGGACAAGGGTGGGCAATTCATCTTTTCCATTCCACATCTGTGATCTGTCTACGCAGATATGTATGTACGTTTTACTCGATCCTCTGCGACGGTGTTTATCCGAGTCGAATCATCAAAAACACCCAGCAAAACTAAAATACGATAAAGTGTCATTTACTAATCCATTACTCATAACATAAAACAAAACACAGATAGTGTCATTTACTAATCCATTACTCATAACATAAAACAAAACACAGACAAGCAGTTCAATGGGGGCAAAGGATAAAGGCTATGGTAAAAGTAAAACAGCGCCGGGCACTGCCATGCACTTTCAAAACCGGTACACAACTGCAAGTATCCAACACTTCCAACAAAAGAGTACAATATAATTTTATAACCCCACAAATGGGTTTTTTTTTTCTTCTTGATTGCACTCTTTAAACCCCCACGCCATTTGCTGCAAATTCTTCCTCGCAGCAGCTTTGGGGGAAAACCAGACCTCCTCATCTCTTTGGTTTTGATCAAGCATTAGTTTGGGTCGACCTTCGTTTAATCAAAGAGGGTGGTAAGGCACATAGCCCAACATGCTCGTTACATTGGTTACGACATCGTTGCACTTTGTCAGAAGGTTTAGCATCTGCTGTGAAATATCCATGCTAGTGGTACTAGCTGGTGGGGTGGTGGTTTGATTATTAAGATTTTGAGCATTTCTGGGAGCCACTTCGGCAGGGGCCTTCCCGAATTGAGAAATGGGGGCATTAACAGGAAATGAAGACGAAGATTGAGGAATGACCTTTTGAAAGTTCTTAGTTTTAAATTCCATTGCAACAGAAGGTGCAGCAGTATCGGCAAAACCAGGATTGTTGTTGAAGTTGTTTCTATTACCAACCATCAATTGATCTCCCCTACTAGTTTCTTCCCCACCCAACATGAATTTTACACGGGCTGTACCTCTACCTCCGTTACTGCCGGTTGCCTGCCCTGCCTCTTCACTTGTTGGCTTCTTCAGGCAGGACTTCAGCTGGACTGTTGATTGCAGAATAGGCTGGTGTACAAGCACTGGTGCTGATCTTTCAACTACAGCATCCTTAACTCGTATGGTTTCACCGGCAATATCGTCTCCTCTTCCCTTATCAGAGTCTAGTGCTTCCGCTGTAGGAGCTTCCACACTTCGAAGATAGTATCTCACATTCACATTGCCAAATAGGGAATTAGTTCCATTAGCATATCTATATGCTGCCTGTGCATCAATCTTGTATCTGAACACAACACGACACGTTGAGGACTTCCAAAACACACGAATTGCTGACTGATCTAATGAGCCGAAGCGTCCAAATCTTGCCTTCAGTTCTGCAACTGATGGAAGTGATACCTGAGGAGGAAACTTCATAACCAGCATTGTAGGCTCCACAGCCCTAGGTGGAGGCTCCATTTTCCTTGCAGAATCTGGTTTTTTGAGTGGTCTTCCTGCGGGACCTGCAGTTGGTTGTTCTTTAACCTCAACTTTTGGAGCTTCCGAAGTTCTCAGATTGCCCTTCTTCTCTGCAGCTAATGATTTCAAGTGAGTAATTTTTTTCAATCTCTTTGCAGCAATTTCTTCTTGACGATCAGATGGGGGACGCTTCAGTCCAGCTTTTGTCGGATCATCAGATCTTGCAAGGGGTCTCACGGGTTTTGTAGTTGAGTCTCTAACATTCTCCTTGCTATAGTTGTCAGAGGCTTGGAGCAAAGGAGGTTTAGCAGCATGGGGTTCAGCAGGATCTGTCTCAGATGGCGGCGACACAACCAAGCTTTTCTGATAAACAAGTGATCGGTATCGCAAAAAGAACCGCTTAACAATTGTTGGGCTATTCCTTTCCACGCCATGAAAGGGATCAAGAGCCAGAGCATGCAAATCACTCAGTAGTTGTGCAAGTTCAAGCCCAGAATTTCCCATACCAACAGTTGTGGAAGCCCCAATAGAATTGAGTGAGGGATGTGTAGGATCAACATCTTTCTTCTGCTGGTTGACCTGAGACTCGTCTCTAGAACCCAAACCAATCTGGGCAGATTTAGCCCCACCTTTTCCAAGGAGAGAAGGCTTATTTGGTTTATCAGAAATTGTTTCTGAGCCAGCCTCTTTCTTCTTTTTCTTCTTCTTTTTCTCCACTGAAGCTGAGTTCTCGGCACCTATATCTGCTGAAGTTCGTTTTTTCACTTTCTTCAACCCACCCTCAGCACTCATACCAACAGAGCGCTTTATATCAACCGGGTAAGGATGCCCACCAGTGACACCATCTCGAACTTGATCTAATTCCTGGCCTCCTTCCAGTTTTGCAGTGGAATCCATATCATGTTTCTGAACTCCTTCATATGGGGACAATTTTCCACCCTCCTCAGGTTTCAGGTCAAATATAACATCACCTTCACGCTGAGAAGATGCCGGCACACCATCAATTTTATTCAAAGATGGCTTTACATCTTCAGCAGCGGCATTTGCTGAAGTCTGGTTTACAGATGCAACTGCATTTCCGGATAAATCTCCACTTGAACTTACACCATCCCTTCCCACAACAACAGAATGCTCTTGTTTTTCTGGAATCTGAGAAACTGGAGCCCTCTTCTGTAGCACATAATCTCCAGCTACAAATGTCGGTGATCCCTCTCTGTAAGTAGATTTCATTGTTGAACTAGCTGCTTCATCTCTTCGTTTGAATAGGTATCTGTCTTTCTTTGAATGGTCCTTAACTTTCATGGATTTTTTAGAACCCTTTCCACCACCCAATGCTTCTGCAATCACCATTGGTCCGCTCAAAGGAGCTGGAAATGGCAACAAAGAAGGCAATAGTCTCATAAGAACACAGACGTGACAATGTTCATGCCCAAACCAGTAACCAAGAGGAATGCATGCAAATATTATCACAGGATATCAGGAGGCAGAGGGGCACAGAGACTTCTTCTATCCTTTCAGTGTTATGTAATACTCAACAAAGATTGTCGACAGATTAATAAACCATAAAGTTGCAAACCTTATACACAACCTTTTTGTCACTATTGGCATTTGTTCATCAATAAGAGGGTGTAAAAGAGAGACCTAAAAATCAATCAGAAAGCTAAAAATCCAAATTCAAGTTGTTGCAGTGCCAAGATCACTATTGTGTTCTAACATGGCCCTTCCAGTGAAAAAAGGTTGTTAGAGACTCACATCCGACAATAACCATGCATCATTCAATCAAACAAAAAAGTTATATCTAGAAACATACTACAGAAATCCAAAATATGAATCAAGAACCATGAAATTGAATGCAATAGAATACCAGTTTTAGCTATGAGAGGTTTGTAACTGTTTTGGCCAAAATCTCAAGAGTGCAGAAATAATACATTCTAAACCAACACATTATTTGGAATTTAAAGCAACACTATAGAAGGCAGAACAGATTGCAAAGAATTCCATTAAATCAAAACCCGAAACAGTTTCCAAGTATCAGCAATAAAAGTAGACAAGTACCTCGTGGTGCCTCCTTAGAAGGTCGAACTGGAGCATTAATGACCTGATTGGAAGGTCGTGGTGACCGCACCCCAAAAGCCTGTGCATATGTCTCATCAAATTCTTCAAACACAGCCTTCCGTAAAGAAGAAACAGTAGCCTTATTCTTCAAAAACTCAATGCTTTCCTGGTCACAAGCTACAGGGGCTGATGCCAATTGTTTCAAAAATGAGAGGGTCTCACTGGGTTTGAAACTATTTCTTGCATTCCTAATCTGATTCACTGAATAAATCCCATTTGGTTCATAATCAGGCACATCAACAGCAACGTATCCTTGGACATTTGTGGGACGAATATTATATGGGTTCCTGCATTTACAAGCCAAACCAAGAGCACACCTCCGACTAGCCTCGTCCACTGCCTCCTCCACAGCCTTCACAAAAGTCCTAGAGTTTGTCTGCTGCGATTTCTCGAAAAAATAAAGATCAAAGGGGACAAGCTCAGCCGGATCGAACCATCCATAGCTACTATCCCCAAAGAAAGCAACCAACACATGTCCCTCCCTCCTCGTTCGTCGTACAGATGGAGATGCAAAGGCTTCATTAAATATATGACCAGGCCACCACGGATGAGATTTCACTTTTCCCCAAACCATATCACCCACTTCAAACCCATAACTCAATGCCCTTGAAGTCCCTCCACCAATTCTATCATTGGCCACGTAATCGTCGAACTCGGATAATAAAGACTTATAGTCCAAACCAGTACCCTTCTCCAGCTTCTCCGAATTTCCTATTCTATCATCCTCATCATTTACCATATCATTATGTTCATCCACTCCATCATTTACACCAGAACCCCTAGATTCGCTGCTTATTCCCTTATCTACACTATCAGCGTTACTCTCACTAACCTCATCAGATCTGTTATTCTCTGAAACCCTAAAATCCTTCAAATCGTGTTCCATTGGAGAAACCCTATCTTCATTAGAAACTCCTAAGCTCAATCTATTGTCTTCGTTTCGGCTTTCAATAGCTTCATCGGTAGAAACCCTAGCTTTCTCTTCAATTTTATCCGATCTTTTATCAAATTCAGCGTCGTCGTTCATAACAGATATCATTCTTTCAATAGCTAAAGAAAAATAAATAACCTAAGTAAAAACCCTGTAAAATTCGAGAGCTGAAATGAGATATATGTAACTGATAAACATACCTTTGTTAGAGAACGATTACAGAAGGTGTTCTTATTTTTCCTGGAAAGTGAGCGAAATTTGGGGAGGAGAGAATTTTTTAGGATAACAATTATAGTAGATACAAATGAAACAGTAGGGATAATTAACCATAGAGGAACTTGTGTTTGGCTGGTAAGAAAAACTGGGGATTTTGCGATTTTCCCTTTCTCTATTGCACTCGTTATAACTTATATTTCCTTCCTTTATTTTTTTTCTTTTTTACTTTAAAAAAGTTCGGAGATTATTACGACTGGTTGATTGTATGTTGGGGATTTATAGGGCACATCAGCTGTGTACAAATGGATCAGTGCACATCATTCATCAGACGCTCCCTTTTAATGTGAGCCACCTCATCGATTGATACATATATGTTCAACAAAAATTTGATTCGACTTAAAAATATTAATTTTTTTTAATTTAACTCAAATTTTATAAATTTGATTCAGTTAAACTTAGATTTCATAAATTTGATTCGAGTTAATAAAATTCTAAATAAAATTAGAATGATAAAATAATATTCAAATTACTTTTTACAAAAAAAAAACCATAAGTGACCAAAGTGAAAATGAAATATAACATTAGTGGACATTTTATAAGTTTTTTCAATTTGAGTGAACAAAATATATTTTTTATAGTTGGATGACCAACATGTAATTTACCCTCTGTATTAAATAGTTATACATTTGTTTAAATATATGCAAAAGAATTCAGGGCCTAAAGCCCAAGTACCCAACACAAAGTGTTTCTATGCCATCCATCATCACACAATCCAATTAATAGCCCAATACCCAAATATACTCTAAGAGACCGTTTGGATGGCGAAAAAGAAAATTATTTAGAAAAAAATAACTTTTTTTTTCAAAAATTTTATACTTATGTTTGGTTGGGAGGATTCCCACCAAGAGTAATGTTTTATTAATAACAGTAGCATTTTTTGAGTATATATCGAGAATTCTATTCCCTTCTTCTTCTTTTTTTAGTATTTGACAATTCTTTGTTTTTAGGACAAAAGTGCCTTTGATAAAATAAAAATATTTCAATTACATCCTTTCTTTTTTGAGTTAATTTGATATTTTAAGTTATTAAATAATGCATAATTACATACAAATAAATATATAAATATTAAAAAATTAAAACACGAAATTAAAACATAGGACAATAAATAAATATATAGATATTGCTGGTCTATGCACGCGTGGCGTGATTGGGATGTTGATTTTGTTCTTGTCCGCAGGGAAGCAAACTTTGCAGCTGATTACATTGCCAAACACATGGTTCACCCTCCCAGTCATTTTAACATTCTTGATTCTCCTCCGCCTTCTTTATTAAATATCCCCTCATGTTCGAGTAATCAACTAGTACAACAGCCTCGACATCATTTCAATAAAAAAAAAACATTGGATAATAAATAAATATATAGATATTGTTAAAAATATAAATATACAGAAATTTTATAAAATATATTATATATTCTGAACGATTAGGATATCAAAATATATAATTACATTTATATAAAATCATAAAAACATTTTAAACATCCTTTGTTGATTTTACTTTTCAAAGATTATTATCTCGAATTAATAGTAAAAAATTTCAATTACAACAACTGAAAATATAAATTTATCACATTCTCATAATATAAAAGAGATTGAATAATATCATTAATCTAATCTCACAATGAAATGTGAATTTAAATCTTACTTTGGATAATTTTTAAATAATTATCGTAAGTATATTTTTACTATATTTTTTTACTAAATTTTAATAAAATCTTACATTAAATCTATATTTTTTTCATTTAATGTTATATCTCATATATAAATAAATTTAATACTTAGGACAATTATTTAAAATATAGGTTTAACGTACTAGTTATATTAAAATTTTGTTACATATTTTTTTCTAAAATCTGCGTAGTGCAACTAAAGTAGTTATATGTATTTTCATACAAATATTTTTAATTATATATGAGAAATTTAACTTGGCTAATGGCAAATACATCATAAGGACAATTTGATCAAATTTACTTTCAAATAACCTTATATTCCTCCAACCAAACATTTTCGTCTCATATTCTTGTCAGTTAAACCAAACAAGATAATGTAACATTCCCAGTAATATGTCAGGTAATATTACATTCCAATAATTCTACTTCTATAGGTAATCTTACATTATGTGATTCAAGCGTACCTTAAAACCTTACAGCAAAAGGTTGATTTCGCATGGTAAACCTTGTCTGCTTGTAATATTATCGTTTTTATAGTTTAGGATCTTACTTTTTTCGATGTGAGATTAATGTCTCTTGTTACTTTAGGGTGTGACATTATCCCTACTTAATCTTATGATACTCTGTTACGATTGTTCACTCTGTCATACCCCACTTCTAGGATGTTTGATGTAAAATTAAACAATCAAAGGGCTCGTGACCAGACCCATCCCTAGGCTTGGGCAGAAAGGGCACCTACCCACAACCTATTTTTTTAATTAAATAGAGAGGTATTATATTTTCATACCGAGATTCGAACTCATACAAGATGAGACAATACAAGCATCTTTAGCTACTAAGCCAATTAGTGGATCCCCACAACTTATCTTTTTTCTTATTAAAGATTTACTCTTAAAATTTATTTCCCCCAATATTTGTTATTAGGACCTCAATTCTCCCCATTATTTGTTAGTAGAGCACACGCTTAATATTCAATTTCCCCCAATATTAATTATTATGGCTCACTTTCTTTAATACTTATTATTAGGGTTTAATCTTTTTCTAATATTTATTATTAGCGCCATACTCTTAAAATTTAATTTTTTTTTCCTATCAATGTCCTAATTTTTTTCCACATTTATTATTAGAACTTACTCTTAAATTTTAATTTTTAATACTTGTCATTAGAGATTTAATTTTTCAGTTCCCTCATAAGCTACCAAAATCTCATAAACTGTATGCGACACAAGACTTTCACTATTTGTTGTGCACACGATAAACGAAAAAGAAAATCAAACAAACAAGAACACAAGAGATTTGACGAGGTTTAGCAGTGTGCTTATGTCCTCGGGAGCAAAGAGCGGTTGTTTTCTTTTTTATTCAATCGATGGTACTTAGGTTACAAATAACACATCTATTTATAGACTTGAATACATAGTCACCAAAAAACCTTATTCAATAAGATCTTTTACTTAAAATAAATTTCTACTCATATAAATAACCCCACTCAATATAATTACAAAAATACCTCGTACCGTACCGCGGGGCGAACCAGAGTCTCATCCTCTGCTTACATTATAATTTAAGTAATTGTGTTCGCAGGGTTATGGATATGAAATGGAATAGTATTCTGAAAGCTAAAATCAAAACCTACACCAATTGTAGCCGACTTCAAACAGAAACAGTCCAAACGGCCCTTGGTAATACTTACCACTCTTGGTCGTAGTGCTTTATTCGAGTGTGGTCTCTTAAGCAAGGTTAAGAGTTTAAATTCTGAAGCTATGAATAAAAAATAAATTGAAAGGATCGCTCATATTAAATTCTTGCAAAATCTAATCTGAATTAGTTAGCCAATCAATCAAATAACAGTCGTTAAACAAAAAAAAAAACATCATATATATGTCCATCATTCATCTAAATGCAGATGATGTTGGCCAGAAAAATGTCAAGAATATTGAAGGAGTGAAGCAAATCGCTCGCAGTAGAGTTCATTTAAGTGAAGGGTCTGAACTTCACGTTTCACCAACTTTTGGAGGCATTCTACAGATTTTCTCATGACTTTTTTTTAATAGGGTAAACTACACTGGTAGTCATTGAACTTTTAGGGCGCTTTCAATAAGGTCACCGAACTTTTAAAACTTTTATTACAGTCACCCAACTTTTAATTCGCTTTCAATAAGGTTACTGCCGTCAACCACCGTTAAAAAAGCTGACGTGGCATGTTAAATGTAAGGGTAAAATACACTGTTAGTCACTGAACTTTTAAGAGGCTTTCAATATGGTCACCGAACTTTTAAAAATTTCATTACTATCACTCAACTTTTAATTCGCTTTCATTACCGTTAAAAAAAACTGATGTGACACGTTAAGTTAAAAAAAACGTTTTCCCACCATATTTTCTCTCCCCTCTTATTTTCTTCCATCCAAACATGTCTCTTTCTTCCATATGAATCAAATTGTAATTTTTTGGTGAAGGTTGTTACTTCTCTAGTAACACATCAAGGAAAATATTAATGTATCTAGACATGCATGTGACATGTGTGAGAACAAGAAAAATATTGGGAGACATCCGATGATGGAATGATAAAGAAATAACTAAAGTTTTGCTCATAAAAATCCTCTTTATGTTTCAGGCCCGACATTTACTGAGTCATGCACTGGATAATGAGGAGTTCAAAGGAAAATATTAATGTATCTAAAAGATAGACATGTTTGGATGGAAGAAAATAAGACATGGAGATAAAATAGGGTGGGAAAAAGTTTATTTTTAAATTTAACGTGTCACATCAGCTTTTTTTAACGGTAATGAAAGCGAATTAAAAGTTGAGTGATGGTAATGAAAGTTTTAAAAGTTCGGTGACCATATTGAAAGCCTCTTAAAAGTTCAGTGACTAACAGTGTGTTTCACCCTTAAATTTAACATGTCATGTTAGCTTTTTTAACGGTGGTTGACGGCAGTGACCTTATTGAAAGCGAATTAAAAGTTGGGTGACTGTAATAAAAGTTTTAAAAGTTCGGTGACCTTATTGAAAGCGCCCTAAAAGTTCAGTGACTACCAGTGTAGTTTACCCTTTTTAATACTATTCAAAATTCCCACTAAGATTCGTCTGTGGTTAATTTTTAGGCATTTTTATCTAAAAACTCATTTTAGAAAGTTATTTAGATAAATCACTTCCACCCAAAATTATTTAAAAAAATGATTTTCAAATCGTCCACGTAAGACGGTCTCACGTTCTACAGAGAGCGAGTTTTAAAACTCGCTTTCTATAGAAGGGAGTTCCATGTTAAAAACGCGAGAAATTATTTTTTTTTTATCAACTTGTTTGCGTGGACGATTTAAAAGTCATTTTTCTAAATAACTCTGGGAGAAGGGCATTTATCTAAATATCTTTCTAAAATAGGTTTTTAATTTAAAATTGCATAATTTTCAATATGTTCTCTGCACCGCCATTAATTATTATACTTTGAAACTTTTACCAATTGAGTAGTCAGAAGAAAATTAAATAGTTAGACCAAGTAAAAGAATTAATTATGGATTTAGGTCAGATGATAAAATTCTTATATACCTTAATCAGTGCTTGCTCGAGGCTTTAATCCTCACACTAAACATAAAACAACTTTAAAATTTATAACCAACCTATACTCTTAATATAAGCCAACAAAATACAAATAATATTCTCAATATAGAACAACTTTAAAATTTGTTTCAGTATATATATTAATATAATATTACGGTCAATATTTATATCATTTATCTAAAAAAAAGAAAATGTTAACTGCGGAAGTCACTTCTTTACTAACTTTTTTTGAATTTCTACTGAAGATGTTTCAGATTTTGTTTTGAAGTACTTTTAGGTTTAAATGTTGTTATAAGTATGATGTGTTGTATGGCTTACCAAATCATGTGAAACGTCCATTTGAATGGGATAACGAGGGAACATGAAGAACTTGTCTCCTGGAGTTGTTGGACGTCTAATGCCTGTTGTTATCTTGTCCATGTTTTGCCTACTCTCACAATAAAAATGGATTGTATCATAAATACAACCTACTAAAAAAGATATTCTTATTAAACTCAACAAATGGTCTTAATAGAAAATCAAATGATATTTATCTTAGAAGACCCGAATTCAATCGTTTTGTTTGTAAGGTGTGTGGGGAAAAATAAAACTTTGAAGGTCAAAGTATTTCAAAAAATATAATAAAAGTGTCAAGATAAACGTTATAAATATAAGATGAATTTTTTTTATATATTACTATAATAAGAGAGTGAATTCATAGTATTGAGCAAAATCCAATGAAGATTTAGGATCAGTTCTACATTGTGGGTGGATTTTGAAATGTTTTAAAAGTGAAAAATAAATTTGAACGATATTTTGATAATTTTATTTCTAAAAATCAATATTAATTTTTTTTAATTAAGAACACTTTATTCTAAAAATTATTTTGTAATCACATTCTTAATTTATTTTTAATATCAAAATTTTTGTTAACTTCAAAAAACTGATTTGAAAAACATTTTTTTACCTTTCACCAGAAGGACATGTGGTAATAAATTTTAGTTAAAGGTTTAACAGAGTAAGAAAATGTTGAACTTTTGAAAAAAATTAATGAAATCTTAAAAAAAAATTGCACCCAATTAATCTCTCAAACCAAAAAAATTAATTAATTAAGTTTTTAAATTAAAAATTGAATCAATCAAGTTGTTTGGCAATTTTTTCTTTAGATATTATTTAAACATGATACACTATAATTTTATTATGTTGCATTTATCATTTTAAAAAATATTTTTTTATGAGTTTTATAAGTTTTTTTAGTATTTTTACAACTTTTAAAGAATTTTTAAATAAAATAAAAAATTTGAAAATATTACGTGGAAACACCATGACACGATGGACTGCACCAAAAGATCTAAAAAAATCTGCCAAAATTTGACGGTCAAAATTGGTCAAAGAACTTAATTAATTAAATTTCTTGGTTGATTTTTTTTTCTTTTCAAAAGTTTAAGAGCTTATACCATTAAATCTTTAATTAATTGCATAGAGCTCCTTATAAAAGAAACAAATTGAATGATAATGGCTAATGGTAACGGTAATGGGGGTTGACTAATAAATAAGTTACGAGGTTGGTTGCTAAAGCAAACGCAAACGCAAACGCAATTCCCACCCACAAAAGAAACAACATTTTTCCCTCTACAGCCAGAAAAAAAAGGGAAACATTGAAATAAAAATTATGAGCCTCGGAGAAGGGAAAATTGTGCGCGTAATTTTAAAAAATTGGGGCTTCAAGATACATTGCTTCATGCCTTGTCAGAACCTTCTTCTCCTTCATGGTTACACTGTCAAGTTCGTGACCCTAGTATGTTTTTCCCCCATTTTGTTGACATTGTAACATATTAATATGTTCTAATTGAATACTTTGATAAGATTTTTTGGGACGGCTCAACTACAAATTTAAGTTTCTACTTATGATACCCGGACACATGTTTATTCAATTTATATTTTATCGTAATTTGATATGTTTGAAAAATCACATATCATTCTTATGTTTAATTTTTAAATATCTGCCGAACATAGGTATAGAA
This sequence comes from Hibiscus trionum, assembly GCA_030270665.1. Taxonomy (NCBI): domain Eukaryota; kingdom Viridiplantae; phylum Streptophyta; class Magnoliopsida; order Malvales; family Malvaceae; genus Hibiscus; species Hibiscus trionum. The sequence goes on along the minus strand of BSYR01000024.1, from coordinate 11,702,246 downwards.
TATGGATACTCCAAAAAAAAGTAAATGTCCGAATAATACATGTTTCCTCTAGTTTAGAGGTGATTGAAATTTGATGTATCTTCTTCTCATGACATATAAAATAAAAATCTTATTTCTTAATAAGTTTCCCTGCTTTTGAAAGTTTTATAATGTTGCTTGATAAAAAACATGTGAAATACTGAAAGGGGAATAGTTGTTTGATTGTTGGCCGGAAATAAAATTATTCTTTGAACTTTTTTTGTATGTGTTGCTTGGTAAAATTAGAAAGAAAAAAAAGATGATGTAAATCGCAATACTTTTACTACATTATAGCATTTCTTAACTGTTGACCAGAAAAAAAAACCAATCTTTGAATTTCTTTTATATCCATTTATTGGTAAAATTGGAAAAAAGAAGAAAAATAATGTAAATCGCAGTACTTTTATTATATTATAGCATTTTTAAGGTGAGTTAAAGTGACAACTTTGAAAGAAAGATAATGAAAATTACATTACTTTTACTATATTATAGTATCTCCAAGATTGATTTTTATTAGCTGGATTTAATTTATATGTCTAATTTTCCAAGTTTTTTTTGATATATTTAAAGATTATATCAGATACTTGTTTTCGGGGACACATCCACTTCTGGCTCCTAACTCTTTGAGTCCTGGCTTAGGGGTTTTTAATGAAGCCGGTGCGATGGATTTTGCATGGTTTATTCAATAAAATTAAATCATGTTGCTGATCAAAAAAACTCTTTGAGCCCTAATCTTCTGGTAGTGTCATTTTCTGAAGCTCAAAGACTCTTGTCTCTGTTCTTTTCTTTATGCACAACGATTTGGTTTAGTTGAGTGTTTCTTTATCTAATTTACTTTTCTGCACGCCAAATCTTTGCTGGATACTTTTTCTGTCTCAGATAAGTCATTCAGTATTTATGCCTACAACTCAACAAGCAGTTGATGTAAATAGTTCAGCTCAAGTTGTGCCACCTCTTGCTCCGACAATTCTTCACACTCTCATGTTTCCACACACAGTTGCCCTTTACAGTTGATGAAGACATTGTTCCCATTTTAAAGGTCAAGTCATCTTCCAATCGTGATACAGTTGATGAAGATTCAGCTGAGATGAAGGTAGTTGCTGAAGTAAAACATGAAACAAATCCATAATGTGTGATTTGGTCTGTCTAAGTCTAATGGACTTTTTTTTTCCTTTTCATTTCAGAAGTCTAGTCTTCTTCGGTTCTCATTTGATGTTTATGGGCAAGCACCAAAAATTGTAAAGCATGTATATCTTGTCTGTTTTTATATTATTTGTTGTTTAATTATCACGACCAAACTAGAGAAGGTTGCTTGTCCTTGTAATCTGTTTTCTGGTTTATGGCAGGTTAATGTGGCAAGTGCATGAATTCTTCCCTTCCGTTGAAGCCCCACCAAAATTCTAGACCAAGGAAAATTTACCCCAAAATAATAGACCTTAAGGACGGTAAGTATATGTAACAATTCTTCTTATAATCTCTATGATATTTTACCAATTTCCATACTTTTAATAAGATTTTTTATATACTTTTAATATTATAGATATTACAAAAAAAAACTGTTCAATTATCAGACAGTTTTATAACTCATGTCCTCATGGCAGGCCTAGGGTCGTAAATGTGATAAGACATATAGCAAGCTATTCTAGTTTAATTAGGTCAACATTAGATTTGATTAGATTCTAATTAGCTCGAATTCGGCTTGAGTTCTTACAAGATTTTGAAAAAAAAATGAACCTTTAATAGAAAAACTTGGGTCCAAATAACAAGTATTTGAAAAAAATTGAACCCCTAAAAAAATATTAAGAAATTAATTTTAAGAGTAGGCCCCTAATAACAAATATTTAAAAAATGAGCATGTAATAACAAGTATTGAAAAAATTAGACCTTTAATAACAAATATTAAAAAAAATTAAATTATCATTAAAATTTTAATTATGATACTAAAACCATTAATACCTAGACTAAATATTTTTTTTTGTAGAAATTATTAAAATTCACATGTAACATTAGCATGCAAAGTCATGGGCGGGTGTATATGGAAACAATAGGGTGTAATTCACCTCACTTGATTTGTTGGGTATGAAGTTTTCAAGGAAGTAATACATAATTTTTCATATGAAATATTAGAATTGACCCCACTTGATTTGTTGGGTTATGGGGTCAACAATACTTATTTTAATGGTATGAGTAGGGGTGTAAACGAGCTGAGTCCAGCTCGAGTAGTGTTGAGCTCGACTCAACTCGTTAAAGATTCGAGTTGAGTTCAAGCTTGAGTAGTTTTTAACGAGCCTGAATAATTTGAGCTCGACTCGGCTCGTTAAGAACACAAGCCGAGTTCGAGCTCGAGTCGAGTGTTGGCCGAGCTTTGACCGAGTTGGACTCGAGTAGCTCGCAATCTGTCTCGTCTCAATTAAAGCCTATTAGGAAAAAAATTGATACACAAGCACAAGCTTGATGGTTTTAGGGTTTAGAGGTTTAGGTTGTTGGGTTTAGAATTTAGTATTTAGATTTTAGTGTTTATGAGTTATGTTTAGGGTTTATGTTTTAGGGTTTTAGGGTTAGGAATTTAGATTTTAAATTTTAAAAATTTAGTATATTATATTTTCGAGTAGCTCGCGAGCTTTTTGAGTCGGGTATCAAGTAGCTCGACTCGGCTCGTTAAGAACTCGAGCCAAATTCGAGCTCGAGTCGAGTGTTGACTGAGTCGAACTTGAACAGCTCACGATCTGTCTCGTCTCATTTACAACCTAAATATGAGATTCTCCTATACCTCATACTTCACTCTGATCCCACTATGTAAAAATCCCGACTCTGCCATTGTGCAAAGTCATATTTACATTTTAGGGGATATATGTATGTATTAATCTCTTAATTCTAATTATGTTTATTCATCTCAAAACATCCGCTGCTGAATTTAAAGACATTATGGTCTTGTTTAACAATTAGCGGATTATATTAGTTGATAGCTAATTGCATTAGCTGATTTGACTAGTGAATTGTATTAGCTGATTATATAAAAATGTTTGGTAAAATTAACTGATAGTTGTTTGATTATTCAAATAAGCAAAATGACATATAAGAACATGATTATATTTGATATTTGTTTGAATAGTTTATTAGTTATCAAAATTTTGTATCTATTAATATTAATTAGATTATGAAAAAAAAATTAATATAACATTATTAAGCATATTTGAATAGTTTAATAGTTTATTAGCTGATAGCTGACAGCTAATTGCATTAGCTGATTTGACTAATGGATTGTATTAGCTGATTGTATAAAAGTGTTTGGTAAAATTAACTGATAGCTGATAGTTGTTTGATTATTCAAATAAGCAAAATGACATATAAGAACATGATTATATTTGATATTTGTTTGAATAGTTTATTAGTTATCAAAATTTTGTATCTATTAATATTAATTAGATTGTAAAAAATAATTTTTTAATATAATATTATTAAGCATATTTGAAGTATCTATATATTAATTTATTATTTATATAATTATTTTTGATACAATTTAATTAACTATTAAATTTAAATACAAATAAAAATGTGAGAATAAAAAAATATTAGTTTACAAATGTCACACATAAATACATGAAGGTAAAGAATTAAAATAAAAAAGGATAAATTTAGGTTACTTGGAGATTTTTTATAATTGTTGAATGTAAAATGGTCTTTATAACTCTTATGTCGAAACATCTAATTTCAAAAAGCTCATATTAGCAACTTTTTCAAAATTAGAAGTTTCACCCCCAATCTACTATTATCATCCACTTTTCACCAAACATCTAAATTAACAGATTTGACCGGTCAAATTTCTAATATTAGCTCAAACCTTTAATTTTACTAGCCATACTCTTCAATAAACACAACTTTACAAGTTCAGTCGATTTTTCTCAAATACTGCATTCTTTTATTTAATTTTAATAAACAAAAAACTTTACAAGTTCAGTCATTTTTTTAAGGGTAAACTACATAAATGACCACCATACTATTGCAAAAGTCGCGATTTGACCACCTTATTTTTTTTCGAAGCAATTAAACCATCATACTATTAAATTGGGTGCAATTTGACCACTAGCCGTTAGAGGTTAACGGCAGGGTGACGTGGCAGTTAAAAAAATAAGGGTATAATTACACATTTGGTCCTTACTATTTACACATTCTTTCAATTTAGTCCTAATTTTAATTTAATAAAATAAATTAATTATTTAATTAGGTGGTGACACGTGTCACTACCTTATTGGAGGGATTTAATTATTTATATTTGATTAAATAAATTTATTTTCATCCTCCAATCAGGTGGTGACACGTGTCACCACCTAATTTAAAGAAGAATATGGAAAAAAATCACAAATACAATTAAGGGGTGTTGAACCTGCGTCTTCCAGAAAGAAAACATGTTGGCTTACCACCAAGCCAAATACTGAATTGTTATGTAAATCCTGCAATATATTATATGTAAATGAACATCAAAATTGAAAAACTCCATCATCATCCTTAACCTTGAGCTTCTCCAAATCCCCAGGAACAAGAGCAGTAACCGCTAAGTCCTAAAATTTGTTTATAGACTTACAAGTAATCTATCTTTGCCAAACCCTAAGTGTCTGAGGAATTTGTCTAGATAAGTGGTTGAAGCTTAGGTCTTAAATTCAAGTAAACTAACATAAGCCAGTGAAAGAAAATTAATGGAGCAGAATCGAGGCAAATGGTATGAAACAATTTTGATGCTGAAATCAGTTTAAATATTAATATACAATATTTTTAATGATGTCATTTCGCCTATATAGGAAGGGATTAACCAGTAAGCGAGCAATTTCGGAGTACCCTGAGTCACAAAATTCGAACAAATCTTCTTATGAGCTAAAAAGAGCAGAAACAATGAATGAGATGGAAGAACTTCTTAAACTAAACTCACAATTCTTGTTTCTGCTCTTGCTATAATATATTATTCAAGCGACGCTGATCATGCCGCCATTGCTATCACCACTCGACATGGCCTGGAAAGTAGACGGACGAGCTTCGACTGCCGTTGTCGACTGGTCATCGGTTGATGGCGTGGAGAGTTTCAGCGTTAGAACCGGTAATGGGTGGTTTAGATTAAGATCGGCCATTTTTTATGACGGAGGATGAGCCGGACGAATGAGGTTTGGCGACGAATGATTCACCGACAGCGGTGGCAACGAAACGTTTTCTTGGCCGATTGCTTCATCTTCTTCCAGTATGGTTTAATGCATAAACTGGGGATTTGAGAAAAAAAAGGAAAGTAATGACAGACGGTAATAATTTTGGGGGGGAAATGAAGAGTATATTAATTTATTCGTACCGAATGAGTTGTTATGTCAAAGAGACTGGATCAGCGACGTCTTTGATTCTGGTTATTTTGCCGGAGAAAATACTTCTGAACATGACTTGCGATTCTGGTTATCTTGTTTTGGGGATTTGGAGAAGCTGAAGACAATGAAAAATGTGTAAATATAATATACTGCAGGATTTATATCATAATCTTGCATTTGGTGTGGTGGTAAGATAACACTTTTTGTTCCTGGAGGATGCAGGTTCGACCTCCCTTAATTGCACTTGTGGTTTTTTTTCATTTTCTTCCTTTAATCAGGTGGTGATATTTATTTAATCAAATATAAATAATTAAATCTCTCCAATAAGGTAGTGACACGTGTCACCACCTAATTAAATAATTAATTTATTTTATTAAATTAAAATTATGACTAAATTGAAAGAATGTGTAAATAGTAAGGACCAAATGTGTAATTATACCCTTATTTTTTTAACTGCCACGTCACCCTGCCGTTAACCTCTAACGGCTAGTGGTCAAATTGCACCCAATTTAATAGTACGATGGTTTAATTGCTTCGAAAAAAAGTAAGGTGGTCAAATCGCGACTTTTGCAATAGTATGATGGTTATTTATGTAGTTTACCCTTTTTTTAAATACTGCATTCTTTTATTTAATTTTTCATAATATATTTAAGGGTTATTATTTGGTAGGCCCGTATTTGAGGGTTTTTTTTCTATACAAGGGTTTTTTATATTGTTTTTATTTTAAAGTTTTAAATTATTTTATTTCTATTTCATGATCTATGGTGATTGCTACAATAACATGAGAAGTCGGCACTATTACAAGCCTAATTCAGGTGAAGTCACCAACACTGCATGCCGACTTCAGGTCAACTGCAGTACTCATTGCAGGTCACTTCAGCAAAATACATTGGTTACTCCATTAATTTAATAAGAATCAATCTAAATCATGAAATAAAAACGCACACCAAACTTCAAAATAAAAAACTCAATAACAATATCATAACAATTATCAATATAACCTTAATCCATCAACTTGTGCGATTAGTAACTTTTAAAAACACAATTAAAAGGCATATAATATTATATTAAATCTGTTTGTGAAGAAAAATATAGCAAATATATCAAATAGTTATTCAGTATTGAATTATAATTAACCTATCATTTATTATACATTATATTTGATTTTTTATGATATTTTATTTTTATACTCTCTCGTTCCATTAATTTTGTGCTTATTAACTTTTTAAAGTTGCATTTTTTTAAACTTTGGTCATGATTATTTAAAATATTTTAAACAATTAAATTTTATAATATATATATATATATATTTGACAAATTATAAAATATACATTAAAACTACATAATTGAAGATTTATAAAATATATATTTTTATCAGTAATAAATTTTAAATAATAATAAAAATAAAGTGATAAAATAGACTGAAAAATCAATAAACAACAAATTAATAGAACATATGGAATAAATAATATAATAAAGCACAAATTATCCCATTTGTAGTTGAGCACTTAAAAACATGGTAGGTCTACGGTGTGACTAGACCTGGCAAACTTGACCCGAGACCCGAAACCCGAACCGAAACCCGATTTTGACCCGAAATGATGATTCGGAGTTGACCCGAAACCCGAACCGAACCGAACCGAAATTTTTTGTTGAACCGAAATGGACCCGAACCGAATGGACCCGAACCGAATGCTACCCGAACCGAAAGCTGAACCGAATATCGACCCGATTTTGACCCGATTTTGACCCGAATTTGACCCGATTTTGACCCGAATATCTATTTTTAACAATATAATAAATAATAAAATGAAGTATAGAAATTTGAGATCTTGGTGACCAATTTTATAATTTCATCATAAAATATAGCATAAAATTGAAATTGTAGACTAAATTGACAATTTGGAAGTGGAGAAATTTGAGAGTCCAATGACCAATTTTGTAATTATACCATATAAATAAATAGGGGTCAATTTTGGCTAAAAATTAAATCTTTGAAATTAAAATGAACGAAAATATCAATATATTAAATTAATAGACTAAATTACAAAGATTAGTTAATTTCAACTAAAAGTAAATTTTTAGAGACTAAATATCACTACTGGGAGGGGATTTCTATATCCGAAGTCTAAACCGTGGGAATACTTGTGACTAAATTAAATTAAACTAAAACTTAAAGTTGACTAAAATGTAACATTTTAAATGCAACATGACCTAAAAAGTAATTAATCTCTAGCTTAAAAAATTGGTGGCTTATTTACCTCCAAAATTTTGTCTTTTCTCTCTCTATTTTTTCCAATTGTCTTTTTCTTTTCTTTTTTCAATATAGCTTAAAAAATTGGTGGCTTATTTCCCTCCAAAATTTTGTTTTTTCCCTCTCTATTTTTACCAATTGTCTTTCTATTTTTATTAATTTAATTGAGTTTCAATTTAGATTAATTTAATTGAAATTTCACATTTAGTTTTAAAATTATTTTAATTATGTCCGTGATTTATGCTTTTAGATTTTAGTTAGTTCAATTAGATCCTAAGTTTAATAAATTAATTCATTTCAGACATTATTATTATTATTATTATTATTATTATTATTATTATTATTATTATAAACTTTGATTTAATATAATTATACAAAAAAATTATATGGATACATGAAGCTTTGATTTAAATATTTAATCAAATTCAAATGCATAGATTAACAAGTTGAATCAGAATTAATCTCATACACCAATAACTCTAAACTAAACCATAAATACTAAACCTCAAACCTTTAACCCAACTCAAATCGAATTAACCCAAAAATTTAAATGTTGACCCGACCCGAAATTGACTCGATTTTAACCCGAACCGAAAGCGACCCGAACGACCCGATTTTGACCCGAACCGAAAGCGACCGATCCGATATTGACCCGACCCGAAAACAACCGATCCGATATTGACCCGATCCAATACCCGAACCGAATCCGACTCATCACAGACCCGAATTAGATCCGAACCCGAACCGAACCGACCCGAACCGAATCTAAACCGATTCTAGATAGACCCGAAATGACCCGAACCGAAACGACCCGAACCGAACCCGAACCGAATGACCCGATTGCCACCTCTAGGTGTGACACCAACCGAAATATTATAAAACAAAGAACTTAAAAAGTTACATACCAACTTAAAATGTTATATTTTTTTATAACATTTTAGGTTGGTGACCTCAGGACAAGTATCAATACATATAGATAAGTTTCAACACTTACAAAAACCTAAAATGTCATTAGATATCATAAGTATCGATACTCGGAGTTAAATTTCGATACTTAATCATCAACTTAAAATATTATCAAAAAATGTAATATTATTAATTTTAAATTTCGTATTTTATAACATTTTCGGTTAGTACATCACCGTAGCTGCACCGCGAACTTGCCGCACTTTAGACTCGACCCTCAGAGTAACATGACGTGAGTCTGTTCAACTGGCTGCTGACGACAAAATGCAATAGGCTTTACTAATTCGGGCAAAGAAACAGTCATACTAATATTGTTTTGTCATCGGCTCCACCATCTTTCCGGGTTGACAATGCAACTAATAATATGAAGAAGAAAAAAAAAGAATTAGGATGATATAATGAAAATATATAATAATAAAAATATTTTGACACACAAGTTTTTTATATTTAGGGTTTAGGATTTTAAGTTATGGTTTAGGGTGTTATGGTGTAAAATTTAAAGTTTATGGTTAGAATTTAGAGTTTAAGTTTTAGGTTTTAGGGTGCTAAGGTTTAGGATTTAGGTTTTAAATTTTATATAAGGGTTGTGTATTTTTTTACATAACTTGTGTATCAAAACATAACACATAACAAAAATATATAATATCTTAAAATCTATAAAAATAAATTATTAACATATTTATATAAATATAAATAATGTTAAACAAGATAAAGGAATAATAAAAAACAAATTTAATATTAACCAAAAATAAATAAATACTAGATTTTGTCATACTCACAATGTGTGAAAAAATATTTTATATAAAAAGTATATTTACATAAATTTATTGGAAAAATTATTTTGATGAAGTGGTAAAATATTTATATACAAATACATTAATTTTATATTTGTTCATTAAATAATATTTTTATTATTTATTTAAAAATTTTATAAAAAAATGACAAGACAACAGCATTAAATAATATTACTATCGTTAAAAATGATAGTTATTTAGTTATTTTTCAACTGAATTTTCACATAATTTTCAGTTATATCAACTCAATGAAAGGTTAAGTTAATAATATAGATAACAGAAATGAAAAATTCTATAATGTGTGACGAACATCGATGAACACTATTAACTATAACATTGTTGAACACCATTAAATTGATTAATAAAGATTATAAAATTTTAAGGACTCAACATACAATTATAAATTATTTAAAGTAAAATTTTAATTAAATTATTTTTCCTATATATTATATTTTTAATTTTTTTAAATAATTATATTAAATACCAACCTTAATCAATATAAAAAACTTTAAACTGTAAACCTGAAACCCTAAATCCTAAACTTTAAACCCCAAACCCTAAACCATACCATATATTCTCAAATTTAGCTATTTGCATATGTTATTGGCTTTTAAATTTCTTTTTGCTTCTTGCTCTTTATGCCACTAACACTTCCTCCCTGTTATAATTTTTAAGCTTTGAATTACACTAGTTTTAACTTGTTTCATGAGGACAAGGACAATTATTTTGCATAATCAATGTGTCTTATTCCTACTTCAACCATGCCAAATTTACATGTTAATCAATATGATGGCATAGCAACAATATGTAATATTCATGTGATAACTTTGGCGTTAATTCTTTATATTGGAATACTTACCTGGTTTTTTTTTTATTTAATGTTTTTTATATTGATCACTGCTTGAATCGAAGTCTTGTATTTTGGTATGTTTTAGCATAAATATGTTTAGGGTTTATAATTTAAGGTTTAGGGTTTTATTGTTATGCTTTAGAGTTTAGGGTTTTGTGTTTAGAGTTTAGGGATTTTTTATTTTTTAAATTGACTAAGGTTGATATTTTATCCAATTATTTAAAAAAAGATTTTTAAAATATATGGATAATTATTTGATACACAGGCGGTGGAAACTAAAAGTTTCCACAAGCGCCTTCGTTTTAGGGTTTAGGGACTTAGTTTAGGGTGAATGATTTAGGGGTTTAGGTGTATGGATTTTGAATTTAGGGATAGTGGTTGAAATTTATAGTTTATGGTTATAATTTAGAGATTATAGATTAAAACCTAAATACTCACCATATTACCCTAAAAACTAAATCCTAACCTCTAAACCCTAAATTCTAATCCTAAACACTAAATTTCAACCACTATCCCTAAATTCTAAATCCCTACACCTAAACCCATAAATCCTACACCCTAAACTAAGCCCCTAAACCCTAAAACGAAGGCGCTTATGGCCTCCAGTGTATAGGATAATAATCCAAAATATAATATATATGAAAATAATTAATTGAAATTTTATTTTAAATAATTTATAATTATATGTCGAGTCTTTTAAGATTTTTAATATTTATTAATCAGTTTAATGATGTTTAACGATGTTCAGCATTAGTAGTGTTCATCGATGTTCGTCGAACGTAGTAGACTCATCCTACCAAAAATATACCAATTACCCATATTTCTTCTATTATTTAGCAATATCCTTAAAGTTATGACGTTGGAATTATATCTTTATTATGTCATCATGCAAAAAAATTTTAAAAAAAGTTTGTTATGAATAAATAAATTAAGGAATAGAAGATATTTCAAACATATTGTTTTGTTATGCATACAACGGGAGGATTTAAGGGGAAAGTTGGCTCTCCTTTTTAACATTTTTTTATAATGTATTCTACTATAAAATAGTGTTTGCGTTTGGTTTTAGATTTAGATAGATTAAATATATATAAGTTAAATAGTTTGAATCCAAATCACTTGAATAAATTACGTCAATCTTTACTACTTGAATTATTCTTTGAGTTTTTTTTTTTTTAACTTGGACTATATCAAGAAATTCAATAATTTAACAAGTAAGAGCATCCAAAATTAATTTAGCCATGACTTTGAATCTGATATTTTGAATAATGAACACAACACAACTGGGAGAATATGAGGATAATCATGTACCCATACTGCACCATGTATGTATTATCGAGCCAAATATTTAAATACCTATATACTCATTTTCAATAATATCTTACTCTAACAATAATTTTATAATTAATGTGTTGTCTTTAGTTGAATTGGTTGAGAATGGGCATGTCTAGGGCATTCAATGATTTTTTTCTTCTTCTAAGGTATGGTATTGATTGACGTTTGCAAGTTTTTTGTTTGTTAAAATACAGCTAATAATTAGAAATAATGATATTAGATACAAATTAGTAAGCTTAAAATGAAATGATAATGAATTTAATCTTTATTATTTATATCAGTTCAGTTTTTATTACTTTTTTTAATATAGTTTTTATTACTTTTTAAAACTTGACTTTCAATCTTAAAAAATAATTGAATTATTTTTTTAATAAAAATGTTGATTGAAACGTTATTTTTAATGGTGTTAACATATATAGACTTCATGTTATTACTCTTTCGGGTATTAAGAATTTTACAACCTCTTAGGCGAGATTTAAATTAAGAATTTTACAACCGCTCAATCCATCGACAAGCTACATTTCTTTAAATGGACAAATTATGCATATTGGAAGACGATGATGATGTTCTTTGTCAAATTCAAAGACTACAAGCTTTGAGATATTATTGAAGATGACTCGTTCATACCAAAAGGAAGCAAGGCGGAGTGGAGTGCCGACGATCGTAAGAAGATGGAGCTAAATTGCAAGGCTTTGCACTTCATCTTTTGTGCACTTAGCCTCAATATCTACGAGAAGACGTCTTCTTGCGAGAGTGCCAATGAAGTTTGGGACAAACTCGAAGTTACATACGGGGGGACAAACGAAGTAAAAGAGACCAAGATCGGCCTCCTCAACCTAGAGTATGAAAACTTTAAAATGGATTCGGAAGAGGACATTAAGAAGATGTTCCATCAATTCTCCATCATCACCAATGGTCTCAAAGGTTATGGAGAAGTCATTCTGGAAGAAAAGCTTGTCCGAAAGCTTATCTATTTTCTTCTCGAGTCATGGGACTCAAAAAGGACCGCCATCATCGAAGCTAAGAATTTGAAGACCTTGAAGCTTGATGAACTCATGAGGTCGCTTCTCACTCACCAAATCATGAAGAAGGATAAAGAAGAGGAGAAGAAGAAGGAAGAGATAAGAAAGATGGGGAAGAAGAAGATCATGGAGCTAGGAATCCACGCGAATGCCATTGCTCTCAAGTCCTCCAAGTGCAACCATGTTGATACAAGTGAGGAGAAGGATGATGAAGAAGAGATAGTTCATCTTTTCAAGAAGTGTGCCCCCTTCATGAAGAAAGCAATGAAATAATTAGAACAAGAATCTATGAGAAAGAAGAGGGCAAGCACTTCAAGTCATAAGAAGAAGACATATGTGTGATGATGACTCCACCGACGATGAACAAGCCAACATTTGCGTTATGTTCATCGAAGAAGATTCAAGAGTAACTTCTAATTCAGCTACTTCATGCTCATATTTTTTTGATGAATTACAAGATGCATATGATAATTTGGTTTTAGAGTTTAAAAATCACATTTTGAAAAACAAGAAAGTGATTTCAAATTTGAAAATTTAAAATGATTTGATTTCTAAAACCAAAATTGAACTTGAAGTAAAACTCAATGAGTTTGAGCAAAAGTGTGTTGATTTACAAAATTTGCTTCATAAAGTTCAATAATAAAAAAATTTGATTTTCAAAGAGCTTGAAAAGAAAAACAATTTTGGAAAAAATCAAACTTTTATGTAAGACAATCTAGTGCCCCTAGATTTTTGAATGGAAAATATTTTAGAAGTGTTTGTGTTCCAAAAGAACTAATCACTTCAACTAAAAAGGATGAAATTGAAAAAATGGATTTCTAAGGGGACTAAACTATGTGCTACTAATGTCTATGAATCCAAAGCAATTTGGATACCAAAAATTACTTAATTGTCTTATGTTAGGTGTGATGGAGATGGATCAACAAGTTCAAACATTGAGGGGGAGCTCCATGCACACAAGGAAGAACACTTGAAGAAGGAATGCTTCACATCCTCCCTTGAGTTCAAGTGTGGTAAAATTTAGTTGTTTTAGTTGTTTAATTTGATTTTTTTTTTAAATTTCAACTAGATTATCATATATGTTGGACTAACATTCTTTGATGATGCTTTGAGTAAGGGGAGCCATTTTAAAACAAAAATTCTTTTTGTGTCAATCTTTTTTAACCTCCCAAGTTATTTTGAACTTAAAGTTATTTAAATTCTTTTTGATATAACAAAAAAGGGAGAGTTTGGTTTGAAAAATTGCATTTTCAAATGAATAAGGGGAGCTTTAATTATTTTCAATTTTGAAATCTCTTATTCAAAATTTTAAACTTGAAGGGGGAGAATTCCAAACAAGTTTTCAAGTTGGTTTTATTATATAAAAAAGGGGGAGATTGAAGAACTAATGTTTTGATATAATAATTGAAAATTAGTTTTGGACTAAATTGAAAATATTTCAAAAGTGCCTTTAAGTCCAAACAACTTGAAAATAAGTTTGTGGATATTTTAAATGGTTTTGGCAAGGTTTAAAACGTTTTTAAGTAACCAAACCAGACTTTTCAAGGTAACCGTTTCGAAACAGGGGGACTTGTATCGAAACATTTTGAAACTGCCAAAACCCGTACCAAAACAGGGCTTGCCCGTTTCAATACGGAGGGTCTTCATTTCGAAATACCCCTTTGGTGTTTCGATACGCCCAACGGTTAAAACCTCCCCAACGACTATTTTCCCAACGACTTTTTAAATTGCAGCTCAACTGTCATATGTTCCGAAACGGGGTTGCTACTGTTTCGATACGGATCAAGAAGGTTTCGAAACGACTTGCTGCGTCAGACTTCAACGGCTAGTTCTGAAGAAGAGCGTTCCGAAACGGGTTCGATTGTTTCGAAATGGACGTCTGCAGAACATCATTTATGGTGGGAAATAAAGTCTCAAGCGGCTCCTAAACAACCCCAACGGTCCTCAGCGGCTACAAACTCAATTAAGAGTATAAAAGGGACCTCCAAGCATCAAGAGAAGACCAATGCTTCAATTGTCAACAACTATATGATGTCAAAATTGTCTTAGAGCTTATTTGTACATTTTCTTGTATAGACAACACTTGTGAGCTTAATTGTCAAATTTGCTCAGGTGTATAGGTTTTGGGTGAGAGCTTAAGATTGCAAACAAATACCTATTAGAGGGATTTCAAGTTTGCTTAGAATTTCTCTTGTAAGAGAGTGTTTGATTAAGCTTAGGGTAGTTAGCTTAATCGGTGTAACGATTTTCTCTTAAGCCGAGAAAAGGGGACGAAATTCAAATAGTGAATTTGTTGAAATCCTTAGTGGGAAGCTAAGGTAGTGGATGTATGTGCTTGTTAGAAGGCCGAACCACTATAAATATCTGTGTCTTTTGTCTATATTTCACTTCCCACAAATTCACCCAAATATCCAACTTCTCCACCACTTGGCAAGCAAGAACAGTTGAACAAAATCGAGCACATAAAAACCCAACATAACCGTTCGTGAATCATTCAGCGGGGAGTTTGTTTATGTTCGTTTATTTATTAAATGAAGGAACATGAACAAGATTTTCTGTTCGTTTAATTAAATGAATGAACACGAACAAAGGGTTTGTTCGTTCATTTACATTCGTAAACGTTCGGTAATCTATTTTTTTAAATTTATTCACATATGTCCATTTATATTTATTATTTTTCATAACAAAAGTATTATATTTAAAAAATTTAAAAACATATATTACAAATATGAAATAAAAAGAAAAAATTAAACAAATACTCAATGTACGGGAGTTCAGATTTCTTAAGAAAAAAATTAAACAATACTCAATGTTCGTTTGTGTTCGTTTATTATTTCAACGAACGAACACAAACAAAAAATATGTTCGTTTAGTTATTCGGTTAAAATTAAACAAACGAACATGAACATACCTCGTTCATATTCGTTCGGTTCCTTTACATACCTAAATTTAAACACTAATATGAATTTAAATATCTAAATTCACTTAAACTTATAATAATAATAATAATAATAATAATAATAATAATAATAATAATAATAATAAAAAAAAAGAGTTCAATACCTGATGTAATAAAACAATCCACATTAATTCTGTGAATAACGCATATCTAAATATAAATTCATTATCACTCTACATTTAAATTTTAGGAGACTATTCTAAAATTGTGAATAAATTTTAGGAAAACTACTCAAATAGTATCTCAGCTATTGCCGAAATATGTTTTAGTACCCTAATTATTTTTTTGACAAAAATTTTTTTTGCTCGGCAAATTTATTTTATTAAATTACCACGAGTTGAATGTCTCGTTAAAAACCTCCCTAGTCCTAGATAGAGGAAAAGAGTGCAAACAACCCGGGAAAGGGACAAATAAGAGATCACAAAAAGAGTTGCAATAGCACAAACAACATAAGCCCACAACACAGTGAATCAACAAGACTAGCACCATCCAAATGTAGGGAAGCCACCAAGGCATTAGACGACTAAGAAATATTACAAAAAAATTAACTCTCCCAATTCCGCTCAAAAAGCTGTCAACCACCGCAAGTAACATCCATCTTATGTTTTGTTTTTAAAATGGTACCCAGTGTTAAAAATTAACATCACGCTGACTAGGAGAGAGAAAATCTACACATGACAGTCTGTCACATCATTTTCTCTCTCCTAGTCAGCATGTCATGTGTGCTTTTTTTATGATTTTAGTCGACGTGGCATGCTGACTAGGAGAAAAAAAAATAATGTGACAACTAACCACATGTGATTTTCTCTCCCTAGCCAGCACACAATTAGTTTTTTAATGGCGGGGTACTAAAATGAAAATAAAACGTAACGTTAAATATCATTTTGCCAAAAAATAGCTGAGTTACGTACTAAAATAATATTTCGGCAGTAATTGGGTACTATTTAGGTAGTTTTCCCTAAATTTTATGACTCACTGCCTTCGTTCTTCTACAAATACGAAACCCAAAGTCACACCGCCTCCCAAAACAATGGCGGAAAAAACAACAAATGCGCTGATCCTTGTATGCCTTCAACTCTTTGCCTGTTTCTTCCAAAGCAAAGGTGATGGACGCCACGAGATCAAAGGGATGTTTGTATTCGGGAGCTCGCTGGTCGACAATGGAAACAACAACTTCCTTCCAGACTCCTTGGCTAAAGCCGATTTCTTGCCCTACGGAATTGACTTCCCCCTCGGACCCTCTGGCCGGTTTACCAACGGGAAAAATGTCGTCGACCTGCTCGGCGAAATGCTTTTGCTCCCGTCTCTTCTTATTCCACCCTTTTCCGACCCTTCCACAAAGGGAAGGAGAGTGGTTCACGGTGTCAACTTTGCCTCCGGTGCCTCTGGTATTCTGGACGAAACTGGTTTTGCTGCGGTAAGACAAAGTTAAGTTCCTGTTTTCCATGATTTTCATTATATCTTCATTCTTAATTTGTTCCGTTTCAGCGGCAAGTGATAACTCTAAACCAACAAATAAGGAATTTCGAGGAGATAACATTGCCGGAACTGGAAAACCAGTTGGGGTGCAAAGGAGGAATCAGTGAAGCGATTAAAAACTACATGTTCGTAGTGGGAACGGGCGGGAACGACTATTCCTTCAACTACTTTCTGAGAAGAGGCGGCAACAATGTCACCCTTCAAGATTTCACTGCCAATCTCACCAACTCCCTGTCCCTCCAACTCAAGGTGCGTTCTTTTCCATTATTTGTTCAAGGAAATAAATAAATGTAAACACGGTTGGGACTTT
Source organism: Hibiscus trionum (assembly GCA_030270665.1). Taxonomy (NCBI): domain Eukaryota; kingdom Viridiplantae; phylum Streptophyta; class Magnoliopsida; order Malvales; family Malvaceae; genus Hibiscus; species Hibiscus trionum. The sequence continues at coordinate 11,684,920 of BSYR01000024.1, read as the reverse complement.
GGTTATGTGCAGAAATTGTACAGTTTAGGAGCAAGGAAGTTTGTGTTGATGTCGGTAAACCCACTGGGATGTTATCCGATGGTGAATGCACTGCGCAATGGCAGCAGGTGCGTTGAAGCTTTGAACCGGGCGGCCACGCTCTTCAACGACGGGTTGAAATCGTTGGTAGATGTGGGTAAATCCGACATGCCAAATTCCAATCTTGTTTTTGTCAACTCTTACAAGATTATGAGCGACATCATCGAAAACCCTTCCTCCAAAGGTTTCAGAGATGCTAAGAATGCATGTTGTGAAGTGGCGCAATTAGGAGGCAGTGGGATTTTATGCAAGGAAGGTGGGAGAACATGTAGCGACAGAAGGGGTCATGTGTTCTTCGATGGGCTTCATCCCACGGAAGCAGTGAATGTAGAGATAGCAACCAAGGCTTTCACTTCTCGTCTTCAAACACAAGTTTACCCCATTAATGTTCTTCAACTTGCCATGCTCTAGACACAGATTTCTAAGCTCCAATCGTATATCGTTTTCAACCACTGTTTTCTAGATCCGGATTGTACCTCTCATCCTTAATCGAAAACTCGAATAAATTATTTTCTTATTGAAATTATTTCGACCACCTATTGATTAATCAAATTAATTCGATTAAAACCAAAATATGCACACCATACCTTAAAACAAATACTCCCTCCGTCCTACTACTTTTGTCACATTTTGATTTTTTACAGAGTTTTAAGAAGAAAAAAAATTTATATAAAATATTTGGTGTAAAGTAATTTGGATATCAAGTTTCCCCTTCAAAAGTTAATTTTTATTTTTGTTGGGAATTAAAAAATAATTAAAATAATGTGTGTTATAAAAGTCGTTAAATATTTTAAAATAACATTTTAACTGTAATAATTTTAAAACATAAATGTGAGAATTTACTCGGACAGATGCAGTATTATATAAGCCAACACCCTTTTAATCTCGTCTATCAGTGATGTACAGTACACGCCTCCTCTTATGTATTTCTAAAGAGGCTGCACATAGTTTGCTCGTTTATCGATGATATACTATACATATTCACTCACCATTATTTAAAATTTAAAACAAAACTAATATTGTATAAACTAATTAAAATCATATATAGACGTGGTCAGCGGCGGATCCACATAATACCTTAGATTTTTAAAATTCATACACTTAACGGATCCACATAATACCTTAGATTTTCTAAAATTTATACACTTAGTTTCAATTTTTATGAATTAGTCTTTAAATTTTATGATTTGTGTCCACCTTAGAATTTTGAGATTTTTATGGCTTGTACCCATCCTAAAAAGTGTTTTGATTTGTGCCCACCCTCAAAAAAATTATGGATCCGCCACTGGACGTGGTGTGGTGGTTGCTCACCTGATCCTTTAACCATGCGACCAAGAGTTCGATTCCTACCAATGAAAATGGAACACATTACATGGCCAGTTGTTTTCCTTTTAGTGAGAGCACCCGCGACGAGATGATTAGTCACTGCTATCAGTGGTGGATACTTTGGCTCAAACCAAAAAATCATATATTGAGAAGGAGTTTTTTTTTCATAAGAAATATTAGAATTCACCCACCTGATTTGTTGGGTTTTTTTTTTAATTTTTAATTTTTTATTACTTGTGATATATTGTCAAGTGAATTAAAATAAATATAAAAGTTGTATAGTACTGAAAAGAATTTATATCATAAGTTTAACCTACTAAAATATTTTATAAGACGATAAACATCTTATAAATCAAAGATTAAAAATTAACATCATCACCTCTTAACTTATTAATTTTTAAGCAATATGCAATCCCAACATATAACCTATAAACATCATAAACATAATATTAATAAAAATACATTAAATATTTAAATATGTGTAACACCATTTAAATGTTAAATTAATATTGAATAAAAATATTTAATTAATTTACACCACATATTTAATCATCAAATTAAATTCAATAAAGGATCAGTGTGAACAAAATTTATTAATATAGGGACAATATAGTACAAAGGGGCGAGAATTAACAAATACCTAAGGAATCTAAGGGAATCACATTCCCACCATTTAATGAAAAAAATGCCATTGTTGGAAATACAATATTACTCCTGGGAGGGAATGCTCCCAACTAAATGTGGATATGTGATTTCGGAAAAGATCATTTCCCCAAGTAATGATCTTTTCCGCGAACCAAACGTAGTGGTATGAAAATCCATGTACCTCATACTCCACTCTGAACCCACTACATGAAAATTTTAGATTCACCGTTGTTTTCCCTGGCTAATCCATATCGACTCACATAACACACCTGATTTTAATGGGCGAGTCTCTCAACGAGAATGTTCTACATATACAATGTCTGAAGACCTACTTAAACGATGCCAAGTTGCTTACCTCTTAGACTAAGCCGCTGATAAATATTGAATAAGTTTTTATAAATAATTTTCCCATAAAATATTTTTGTTCATCTAAATCGTAGATGTAATGAAATCTAATATTAATAATTCATTTTATATAATTTCAATATATTCATGCCTTCCTATTTTCATATTAAACTCATTTATTATGTATAGTGCAAGTGGTTCAACCTACCAACTCTAGATTAAAAAGAACACTTATCAATTACATTCTAAAAATATATAGGTATATACATATATAACACATTCTTTTGTATTAAAAATTCAAAAATTGAAACCCACCGATATAATAATTCGTACAGGGCATATTTTAGTCCTATAAAAACAGACATTTGAAATAAAATCCTTAGGAAATCATAGTAAAAATTTTATTAGGAAATCATAACTAACACGCATAAGAATAGATGATACACGCAAGGTTGCAACAATAATAATAATAATAATAATAATAATAATAATTGAATAGTATAAAAGTGATTACAAGGTAATATTTGTTTATACATATTTGTAACTTTTTGACAATAATATACACCTTGTAGACAAAGCAATTTAAACATATATCTTTTAAAATGAACATTATTCATTTTTCCATTGAGAAACTTGTTCAATAATAATTAATTTGCTCATGAATGATTCCATACATACTCCAACACCCCTTAATTATTAACTTATGTTTATGGGTCAAATTTGTTGCATCATTTCATAAATATACCTACAAGCGGACAAATGCTTCAAGCAAAAGCTTCCACTTTCAGTAATTTCTTCCCGATTTTTTAGAATGTTTCTAATAAAAATGTTACTATATTTAAAAGATTCGAAAATAAAAAATTTATTTATAAGGTATATCTTATCAAAGAGTTAAAAATAAATAAATAAAAATTACCGTGAGAACATAACAAATGCTCAAAAATAAAAATTCTTCCCCGTATCTTTCTTAGTTGTTAAAGTTCTGAATTTAGGGTTTGTCAAGATTGAAAATTTTGGGAGAGACGATAGGTTTCTTGAAGAGAAATAAAAACGCGATATTTGTTTTTATTATTTGTAAAATGAAACACCAAAATGCAGCGTATTTTCACCATACAATTAACAACAAACTAAGGTCTTATTATATACTAGTCAAGATAGTAAACAAGAAACTATAACTACTTTACAGCTAATAAAGCAAAATTAACTAAATTCTGTTAGCCCCCTCAAGTTGGAGCATATATGTTGTGTATGCCCAACATGAAAATGAGAGAATGAAACGAGAAGCTTGGTAAGGCCTTTGTCAAGAAATCTGCAAGCTGGTTATTTGAAGTCACGTGCAGCAACTTTATTAAGCCTTGATGAACCTTTTCTCATACAAGACGACAATCAATCTCGATATGCTTTGTCCGTTCATGATGAACAGGATTTTCTGCAAGTTGAATAGCAGAGAGATTATCACAGAAAAGGTTGGCAGGCTGGAAAGAAATGTAAAAATCCTTAAGTAGATAAAATAACCAGTGCAATTCACATGTAAGAGAGGCAAGAGCACGATACTCGGTCTCACTTGAAGAACGAGAGATAGTTTGCTGCTTTTTAGATTTCCAAAAAATTAAGAAAGATCCTAAAAATGTAAAAATCTGTAATGGATTTTTTAGAGTCAGGGCATGAAGCCCATGAAGCCCAATCAGAATCAGAAAAGGCTTGTAGCTTAAGTTCATTATTAGTAGGGAAGAATAAACCATGTCCTGGGTACTTTTAAGATACCTTAAAATTCTATGAGCTGCTGCAAGATGAACAGTAGTGGGACAAGAAAGAAACTGAGAGAGCTGTTGTACTGAGAAGGCTATATTAGGCCTTGTATTAGTAAGATATAGCAGTTTACCAATTAGTTTTTTATAAGTGGTAACATCTTCTAGAGGGGTGCTAGTGGTTTTAGTTATTCTTTGAGATCCTCGAGTGACAACAATATAGGTGGACACATGTTTAGACCCTAGAAATTCAGTCTCAGTCAATAGTTCATGGGTATAATTCCTTTGGCAAATGTTAATACCAGAACTGGACCTAGCAATTTCAAGACTTAAAAAATATTTTAAGTCTCTTAAATCTTTTATTCTAAGGTGTTATGTAAAAAGGTTTTGATTAAATCAATTTGTTCAGCATTGGGACTAGTTAGGATAATATCATCCACATATACAACCAAAGCAACAAAATTTTTGTCTAACCTTTTAGTAAACAGGCTATTATCAGCAGCTGACTGTTTAAAACCATGTCCAATAAGAGCTACAGTTAATTTCTCATTCTATTGTCTACTAGTTTACTTTAATCCATACAAACTCTTTTTTAGCTTACAAATTAATCCAGAATTTTTGTCTGCAGAAAAATCATGGGGCATATTCATATACACTTCTTCATGTAAAGATCCATGAAGAAAAACATTATTAACATCTAGTTGTTGCAACTTCCAAATTTTAGAGGCAGCAATAGCTACCAAAGTCCTAATGGTAGTCATTTTTGCAACAGAATTGGAAGTACTTAAGAAATCTACACCAGATTGCTGAATGTATCCCTTAGCAACTAATCTAGCCTTATAACTATCAAGAGATCCATCAGATGTTGGTTTAGTTCTAAACACCCATTTACATCCTATAGTGTTCTTATTAGGGGGTAAAGGGACTAGATCTCATGTATTATTAGATTCGAGGGCTAAAATTTCTTCTTTCATGGCATTTCTCCAACACTCATGAACCATAGCTTATTTATAAATTTTAGGTTCAGATAAGATATCAACATTGCGAATAAATGATTGATGTTGATTAAAAATATTATGATAAGACAAGACATTAGCAAGAGAATGAGAAGTTGTTCTAGTTTTGGGCAGATTGACCTCAAAATCCTGAAACTTATGAGGAAGTTTGATAGTTCTAGAAGGTCTAAAAATATGTATATTAGAAGGTCTATAGGGTATAGGATCAACAATCTGGTTATGATTAGTATTATCAGTATGATTAAAAGAAACAGGATGATCAGTAGAAAAAAAATTTAGTAGCAGAGGGATCATTGTTATTCTGGGACTGAACAACATGATCAATATTGATATTAGAATTGAAATCATCTATTTACAAAAAGGAAGTGTCACAGTTTGGTAAAACAAAATCAGAAGAAAGCTTTGAATCTTTATGAAAAGGGAAAACAGATTCATTAAAAACATCCCGAGAGACAAAAACATATCTGGTATTCAAATTGAACAACATATAACCTTTCATATTTTGAGGAAAGCCTAGAAAAATACATTTAATGGTCCTAGGGTCCATTTTAGTTGGAGGCTTAGGTAAATATGAAGTATAGGATAGACAACCAAAAATTTTAAGATTATTAATGTTTGACAGTTTATTATAAAGCATCTCATAGGAAGTCTTATTGTCTAAGATAGGAGTAGGAGTAACATTGATTAAGAAACTTGCATGCAAAACACAGTCTATCCAAAAAAACCAAAGGTAAACCAGCATGTAATCTCAATGACCTAGCAACACTAAACAAGTGTTGATGTTTTCTTTCTACTACATTATTTTGTTGTGGTGTATGTACACAAGATGTTTGATGCACAATACACTTACTCTTAAAAAAATCTGTCATCTTAAATTCCTGAGCATTATCAAACCTAATACATTTTACTTTCTTAGAAAATTGAGTCTCAACAAGGTTACAAACATCAGTTAATAAATTTCTAACCTCAAATTTAACAGTCATAAGAAATATCCAAACAAATCTGCTCATATCATCAACAATTGTTTGAAAATAACTATGGCCATACAAGCTTTTGATTGGGAAAGGTCCCCACACATCAACATGTAAAATGTCAAAGGTGGTCAAAGAAGTAGATGAACTAATGGGAAATGGTAATCTCCTATGTTTAGCTAAAAGACATACATCACATTTAGAGACATCACCAACAGAAATAACATTATTTATCTTGGAAAAAAACATCCTACGACTAGATGGATGTCCTAGCCTAGCATGCCACGTATGCAAAGAATGAGAAGAGGATGATACTACACAAACATCACCAGCAGAGCCAGCAGAATCCTCCAGCTGATACAAGCCCCTGACAATTCTAGCTGTACCAATCATCCTCCAAGAGGGAACATCCTGTATCAAACAACAGTCTTTAAAAAAATAGAAATACTTGAATGCAAAGTTAACTTACTGACTGAGATTAGATTGAATCCAAAGAATAAAATATGCAAAACATCTTTTAAAATCAGACCATTATTTAGATGAATTGTGCCTATATGCAAAATTTGTACTAAGTTACCATTTGGTAGCTTTACAAATTTTTCTTTAATAGCAGTATAAGAAATAAATAGATTCAAACTATTACTTATGTGATCTGTTGCTCCTGAATCAATGATCCAGGAGGAACAAGCAGAAGAGGAACAAGATAGAATGATACCCGAGTCACCACTTGGAGCAAGTGCAGAAGCAAAATCAGAAGATAAAACATTCACGTTGGTCTGATTTGCAGAACTATGACTAAAGAAACCTTTCTCATGAAGAAGAGACGTCAAGCCCTCATATTGTTCTTTAGTAAAAGATATAAGATTGCCCTCAGACTTGGCAACATCAGATTTAGACCCATGAACAAGTTGAATTAAAGACTCAACAGCAGGAAAATTGGCAGAAGGTCGTTCATGGACGAGATTAGCCTTACTAATTGTTGGAGACCTAAACTTGTAACCTGGGGGATATCCATACTTTTTATAGTATTTTTCTACAGAGTGACCAACAAGACCACAATAGGTACATAAAGGTTTCCTATTAACAGAATTAGAAAAAGAGGATTTCTTTTGAACCTATTTGTGTTTCTATTAACAACTAATACATTGGATTCACAAGAAGTGGTGTTAACAGATCTTTCATGTTGAATGATAATCGAAAAGATTTCATGAATTTTTGAAAAGGTTTGACCATAAGAATTTGAAATTTGAGAATGGCAAAAGATTCATTGAGACCTCTAAGAAACCTTAAAACCAAGTCATGTTTTCGAAACATAATGACATCACACGAATAGGAAGATAAAGGTCTTAATACACATGATTCATCCCAAATGACCTTTAATTGAGTGTAGAAAGTGGTGACAGAATTAATACCTTGAGTTAGGGTAAAAAATTCTTAATGCAGATCAGAGACCCGAATAAGATCTCCTTGGCTAAAATGGTCACGCAAATCAGCCCACAGTTCATAAGCGGTGTCGAACCAGAGAATGAACTGAGCAATCTCAGGACTAATCGCGCGTTGGAGCCAGGAAAGGACGAGGTTATTACATTTAACCCATGCAAAATAACTGACATCATCTTCGCGCGGCTCCTTCAACGAACCATTGACGAACTGAAACTTGTTTTTCGAAATCAATGCCATGCACATTGATCGGGGCCAAGAATGGTAATTGTTTTCGGTGAGGAGAACAGAGATTAAAACGAGAAAGGAATTCTCATTAGCATGTATGTAGAATTCGTCTGAAGGGTCAAGAATACGAAAGCGGGTTGAAGAATCAGAGGAATGCATATCGGAAGATTCAACTGATACCATGTTAAAGTTCTGAATTTAAGATTTGTCAAGATTGGGAATTTTAGGAGAGACGATAGGTTTCTTGAAGAGAAATAGAAACACGATATTTGTCTTTATTATTTGTAAAATGAAACATCAAAACGCATCGTATTTTCACCATACAATTAACAACAAACTAAGATCCTATTATATACTAGTCAAGATAGTAAACAAGAAACTATAACTACTTTACAGCTAATAAAGTAAAATTAACTAAATTATGTTATTAGTAGAGAAATTATTGCATGAATTCATCTCACCGTGTCATCTCTAGTCCATCTAATAATATTCATCAATTTCAGTGTAACTTCTAAGTAATACCCACTCCTTAATTACATGTAGGAAAGATGTGAAGATTTATGTTAAAAAAATGAGATGAAAATTTTTTACTGGATGAGACTATAGATGACTTGATGAGCCAGATTCATTAATAATTTTTCTAGTGTGTAAAATTATTGATTTTTAATAAATATATGGGTAATCTTCACCAGTGGTCCCTTTCGTTTAGGGTATGTTCTATTTTGGTCACCAGAATTCAAAAAAAAATTATTCTGGTCACTTACGTTTAGAATCGTTTCTATTTTGGTCCCTCGGCCGTTAGTCTCCGTTACTTAAAAAAAATTAATTTTTAATTTAACCCCCAAACTTTCAAATTTTTCTTTTTCACCATCTTTCCCAAAAATTATAAAACTAAAACCCTAGAAAATTAAATAATGGCTATAACCCACAAAATAATGAAGAAATTAACGACCTTTTTGCGGTAGAGAATCAGAAATTGCATATTCATGAGAGTCTAAAGGTCGGGCATTGATTAAGCTTCGATAAAGTTTCAATTGCTTAATCAATAGTTTATTTTATGGAAAAGAAAAAGGCAATCAAACTCCTTTGGAATCCAAAACAACCGACTGGTTTCAAGGTGATTTGAAGAGTAATTCCGTTTCAGGTGATCAAGCACAAATCAGTGGCAATGCTCCTGGTGAGAGAACTGCTGATGTTGATGATGATTCTTTTGATGACTGGAATGATTTTAAGGGTTCCACCGTTGCAGAAGATGTTGCTCAGAGTTCTTCGGACCAGACTGCTGGTGGATTGAAGTCAATGCATGAAAAATGCGGTGATTCTTTTTCTCGATTGAGGGCTGGCTCTGAATCTACTATTTTTGAAACTCACTGTGAGGTATCCAAATCTTTTGATCATTTTGCAGGTTCTTCTGCCGATCTTACTACTCACATGGATAGTGTCTTTGGAACAGGAGACTTCTTTCAGGGAACATCAGTAGATAACACAACTTCTTTCGATAAAGTTTCAATTGCTTAATCAATTGTTACATTTCTTTTCCATTGCTAGGTGATAGAAAGCAAGGGAACTGATAAACAATTGAAACTTTATCGAAGCTTAATCAATGCTTGATAAACAATTGAAACTTTATCGAAGTTTAATCAATGCCCAACTTTTAGACTTTCATGAATCTGCAATTTTTGATTCTCTACGGTAAAAAGGTCGTTAATTTCTTCATTATTTTGTGGGTTATAGCTATTATTTAATTTTCTAGGGTTTTAGTTTTATAATTTTTGGGGAAGATGGTGAAAAAGAAAAATTTGAAAGTTTGGGGGTTAAATTAGAAATTAATTTTTTTAAGTAACGGAGACTAACGGCCGAGGGACCAAAATAGAAACGATTCTAAACGTAAGTGACCAGAATAATCTTTTTTGAATTCTGGTGACCAAAATAGAACACACCCTAAACGAAAGGGACCACTGGTGAAAATTACCCTAAATATATTTATAATTATAATCAATCGGTAAAAAATTAAAATATATTTTTTGAATCTGGATTATATTCAACAGCGAAAGGAATACAAGGACTCACACCTTTTACAGTAGAAATACAGTGCAGAACAAAACAAAAAAATATAAAGGTGTGAAAGACGTTGAACATACCAAACCTAACACTGTCAGAAGATATCTTCTGAAATAAAAATCCAAAAAAACTATTACTTTGCCTTGAGTGCTCTTTGAATATAGCAAAAAAATTTATGCTACTTGATCTTAGCATGTCGGCACAATCACCAAAGAAAATCCTAACATGTATAGAACGACCTCCTTTGTTGGGTTGTTCGGTGCTCGATTCGTTCAACCGTTCTTGCTCGCCAAGTGGTGGAGAAGTGGAATTTTGGGTGTAAGAGGTGTGGAAGATAAAAATAATAAAGACACAATGATTTATAGTGGTTCAACCTTCTAATCAAGGTCTACATCCACTACCTTAGCTTCCCACTAAGGATTTCTAATCAATCCACTATTGATTCGTTCCCTTTTCTATGCTTAGGAGGAAACCCTTACAAACCGATCAAGCTTTCTACCCAAAGCCTTGATCAAACCCTCTTTACAAAGAGAAAAGATAAGCAACCTCAAATCCCTCTAATAGGTATTTGTTTGCACAATTTAAGCTCTCACCCAAACCTAAAAACACTAGAACAAATCTAACAATTTTGGCTTACTAGTGTTTTTCTATACAATAAATTAACAATTAAGTACTAAGACTTATTTTGATCATATGTTGTATTACAATTAAAGCATTAACCATTACTAGATGCTTGGAGGTCCCTTTTATACTCCTCTTTGAGTTTGTAGACGTTATTAGTCGTTGGGGTTGAATTGGAGCTGTTGGAGACTTTAATTCCCATTTTTAATGCTGTTCTGCAGCCTTCCGTATCGATACGCGAGGACCCGTATCGGTACGGCCTTCTTCAAAAACTAGCCGTTGGGCTCTTGCCGGCCTAAGCATATCGATACGCTTGAGGGCGTATCGGTACGGTATGACATTTAAAAGACCGTTGGAAAAATAGCCATTGGGTCGTTAAAACAAAAATCGGTACGCTTAAGGGGCGTATCGAAACGATCCCTATCCGTATCGATACGGTCTCACCCGTATCGGTACGGGTTTTGGCAGAATCAAAACTTGGGCAAAAAGTATCAATACGGGGTACACCGTATCGGTACGGGCTTGCTGAAAAGTTAAGTTTGGCTATTTAAAATCATTAAAAACTTTGCCAAAAACCTTTTTAAATACCTCAAATATATTTTCAAGTTGTTTGGACTTAAAGACAAATTTTAAATTCTTTTCAAATTTGTCTAAAACATTTTTCAATTATTATATCAAAACACTTAGTTCTACATCTTTCGTTGAAAAACGCTCGTTGTTGTACTTAACATATTAAGCATTGATGGATACAAGTATATGGATGGGGTGTACTTGACACCTAAAAATGTTGTTGAGATTTTTATTATGTATATTTTATATAAAAAGTAATATTTATAACAAAATTTATATCGGTTTAAAAAATATTAAAACGCTTTAAAGAAAATTGACACTAATTATTTGACTTCACTCGTTTTTAATAAAATATGAGTTGATATCTAAAATTTTGACACCATAATTAAAATTATGTCCTATACGTTTAAATATTAGATAAAATAGGTCTTGCCCGATGAATTTTGATTTTAAATACTTAATAGTCTATTTTATCTTTTAAATTTAATATTTCGACTCCTCTTAATATTTAATATCTTGTTCGGACCGACCAAATAAAAAAGCAAACTTGAGTCAACCTATAGTTATAGTAATTTCGACCTCTCTCAATATTCAATGTCTTCGTAAAAAATTATAAATTTATTAATTATAAATAAACTCAATAGCGAATGAATGTTAAAATTGTAATTTGAATCACAAAAGTACTTTTATAACCACAAGCTAAAAATTTTAACTTTTGTGTTTGGGTTAAAAAACACTTTTCAAGCATAGTATTCTCTCTCAAAAAGTTAATTGTTTAGCATTACTTCTGTCTTCAAAAATACTTTTAGTCTCAAAAATATTTTTTAAAAACAATGCTAAACGTGACTTAGTTTTTTTCATCAACCGAAAGGAAGATTTTTTATTCCATGCTTAACTTAGTTGATTTTGACAATGACAGGCATTACCCAAACCATTTTATTTGTCTGAAATTTTTACATGAACAAATTTTCCAAGAAATCAATTGATTGTCGTGCATTCAAATTACAAGTAACATTAACGTTCTCGTTGTGTTAATCTTATTACACCAAAGCAATGTTAAAATCTTTATAAAGCTAAAAGTTTGAGAATTTTTTTTTCTATATTTAATATAAAAATTGATACCAGTTTAAAAAATATTAAGATTTTTTTAAAGAAAATTGACATTTATGATTTGATTTCACACGTTTTTTAATACATATAAGTTAATATCAAAAATTTTAACATAACAATTAAAATTTTCTGACTTCATCTTTGATATTACGGATCAAAAGTAACTATTAAAATTATACAAATGTTGGATGGGAGTTCCAGCTACAGCATTTCCTATGGCGAAATTTAAATCTCAAATCATTTACGAATCACCCATACGACGAATGATGTTTGCCTTTCTTCACCCCACTAATTCAATCTTTGTCCCACTAATTCGAATTCTAATGGTTAGAATCGGATAAATATATAAAAACGATTGTCTTGAGACATTAAACATGTTGTAGTTGTTGATAGGGATGGGAAAAACTCGAATCCGGTGAGTTTTGATCCGACCTAATTCGGTAGGATTAATTTTTTTAAATTTTAGTTTTTGGGTCAGATTCGAGTTTAGGGTTAAAATTTCTCGCCTCATCCCGGTTTATTTATATTTGATATTGTTATTAATTTTCTTCGGGGTGAGTCAAATTTAATCGAGTTTTTATTAAAATTTTGAAGTCAGGTCGAAATTTAGTTATACTTTTATTATATCGGGTCAGGTTAGCGATGAAATATTTTATGATCGGTTCAGGCTGCGACTTTAAATTTTTGGGTCAGGTTTAGGGTGGCCAAAAACCCACCCTGATGCCACACCTTGTTGTCAAGGGCAGAACATCGGGTGGGCTTAAGTGACATGGCCCACCCCAATTTTTTATGGGTTAATTACATTTTTAATCTCTATACATTTTGAAAATATTAAAATTAAGTCTTGGTTTCTTTCAAAAAAAATTTGCTTAATTTTTTAAGACCGTGTCAGTTTTGAAGTTAATGGAATTAAATTTTATCAAAATTTTTGGTCTAATTATTTTTTAAGACATGTCAATTTTAAAATTAGTGAGATTAAATCTCACCCCTATATTTAAGGTTATTATATATATATTTTTTCGAATTAAAAAGAACTGTAAAAAATTACAGAGAGTTTAAAACATCATAACTAACAAGGGGTAAAAGGGGGCCAGGAGGAGCATCAAATAAAGTCAACGAGTAGCAAGGGAGATTGATGAATTTGGCAAGGCCATCAGCAAGCTTGTTTACCTCACGCGGAATCCATTTGGTTTCCGTAGCCCAGCATCGATTACGCATCTGCACAATAGCACGAACTAGAGAACAAGTGTCTGTAGAAGCAGTTGCATAGTTCAAGCGAATTAGAGCTTCTTTACAATCAGATTGTATTAGCAGTCTCTCAAACCTATTCTCCCATGCAATCTGTAATCCGATTAGGATGCCCCAAAGCTCCATTTGAAGAAGATGAGATATGCCTATTGTCTTATTATAGCCAAGTATCCACGTACCATCATCTGAGCGGAAAACTCTACCGATTGAGCCGACACTATTCTGTTGGGCAACTGCACCATCGGTATTTAGGCAAATCCAACCAACAGCTGGTTTTGGCCAGTGTGACAAAGGCGAAGCAGGCATGGGCGAGTGTACCGTCACAGCAGATTCCGCGTAGTATCTAGCCCAGGTCACACTCCGTTGAAGGACTTGTGAGGCACAACAGTTGGAACCTGTGAAGACACCATCGTTTCTGTTTTTCCAGACATGCCAAACAACGGACGCAAAGAGGATTGGCCAATCGATTCCCCATGACGTAGTGAATGACTTCTCTGAAATATTCTTAAGGATCCACAACTCTGGGTCCATATCGAAGAACATAGCATAGTACCGTGGATGTAAGAGGTTCAGCCAAATCTCCTTTACAAAGGAGCAGTCTCGAAGCATGTGTATAGTTGTTTCAGTTGCAGAGTTGCAGCCCGGGCAGTAAGGACTGTTACTTAGGGCACTACGGCAGCACTCAACGTTTGTCAACAGTTTGCCATGCAACGATAGCCACAGAAAGAAGCGAATACGCTGCGGTACGCCTAAAGACCAAACTCTTCTCCAGCTGGTCGATTTTGGGTTCCAGTTTCCACTGGTGCGGAGGCAGTAGGCAGACTTAACATCAAAAGAGAGGCTTGATGTTAAACCCCATGCCGACTTGTCAGGAATGTCGGAGTCATCCGGGCTGCGGATATTTAAAATGTGGCAAACCACATCTATGTCAAAGATTGCTAACAACTTGCTTACGTCCCAATTACCATGCATATCAACCAGATCTTTTACACGATGTATTTGCAGTGCTGTAGCCGGATGCTTGATGAACGGACGCAGCGGACCAAGGGATGGAACCCAGTTATCGTCAAGGGGATGAATCAATTCTCTCGTTCCCAGGGACCAGGCGAGACTGGTTTGCAAATCACTCCATGCAGCAGATACAGCTTTCCATAGCGGTGTACTATTCTGTCGATACACTGTGTGTGGGCAAACTTCCAGGATTTTGTATTTTTCGCGCAAGATTCGAACCCAAAAGGAATCTTGAGCAGTAACCAACGCAAATCCAATTTTCAGGACAAAGGCCATGTTAAAGTCAAAAACCTTTCTAATACCGAGACCACCATGTTCGATAGGTTGGCAGATGGAGTCCCAGTTGACCAAAGAAATTTTCCGTGCAGCTTCAGTTGATCCCTAGATGAATTTGCGCATGATTTTCTCAATCTCCAAGTAGACCCTTTTGGGTAAACTACAGGTTTGCATGAAGTAAACTGGGATCGCGGCAAGGACTGACTTTGCCAACGTTACACGCCCCGCCAAAGAGAGTGTACGACTAGCCCATCCATTTAACTTGGCTCTGATTTTATCTAAGATGAAATTGAAATCAGCATACGTGGCATGGGCATGTAGCACTGGCACACCAAGGTACTTAGCAAACCTTTCCACACGTTGATACTCCAGCAAGGCGCTAATCTCAGATTGGATCCAAGGTGAAGTGTTAGGTGAGAAGTAAATCTCAGTTTTCCTTTTGTTTACCCGATACCCAGAGTACATACCAAAGATGGACAGTACATGCTGGATGATTGTAGCTTGGTCACGTATTGCTTTGGCATAAAAAATGAGGTCATCCGCAAAGAATAAGTGGGATACCGGAATCCCATTTCGAACAAAGCGAATCGGTTGCCATTCACCGGAAGAGACAGCTTTGTAACCCCCGTAGCCCGGTCTAGACGGTTGACCCGAACTACGAAGATTACACGGGGAAAACCAAAGTCAACCCGAAAGTCAACCTTGATTAACGACCCTTTTTTTTCTTTTTAGACTTGTCTAGATGCACACCAAACCTAGGCATACTCTTGAGATAAGCATACTCAAAAATCACAGCAACCGGAAAACAATAAGGGACCCAATTGCACAAAATACGAATTTAGGGACCAATTTGTAAATTCTGAAAATTAAGATGACTTTACCAATTTTTAAGTTACCATTATGAAATTAGTCATGTTTCATGCCTCTCTGCCAAATTTCATCTCAAACGGACATCTCAAACTCAAGCAATTGCACATACAAGAATCGGGACTAAAACGTAAAGCTTGCAAACCTCAAAATCATTCAAATTTTATGCCCAACGGTCAGGTGTTCCGAAACGGGTCTAGGTCGTTCAGGAACACCCCTTGGCAGTAGCCAAAGTGTTCAGAAACGGGTCTAGGCCGTTCAGGAACACCCCTTGGCAGTAGCCAAAGTGTTCAGAAACGGGTCTAGGCCGTTCAGGAACACCCTGGCCAAATCAAGGGCCTGTTTCGAAACAGGCAAGGGTGTTTCGAAACACCCTGCCCAGAAACAGCAGATAGGCCTGTTTTAACACCTTTAAACCCCATCAAACATGCTCCAAACCATTCCACAATAAATCAACAACATGCCAAGCATCATACCTACCAATTTGCATCAAAATCTAGATACAAAACCACCCCTAGGTGCACCAACTCATTCAACACATCCAACACTCAATCATGCTTTTAAAACAAGAAGCATAGCATAACGACTTAAGAATAAGAAGATTCAAACGTTGCAAGCGTTAAACCACATAGTTCAAAATTTTAAACCAAACTTGTCCAACATACACAATCTCATTAAACATCAACATAAGAGATTCTCCCCCCATTGCCTTTATTATCTATAGCTATTAATCGAGACATACATCTCAAATGGAGCTCTCCTTGAATCCCTTGCTTCTCGCTGTCCCAACTTCAAATATCTGCATTGATGGACAAAAAGGAGCGTAAGCACATAATGCTTAGTGAGGAATGCTCAAAACCAAAACACCATCAATGCAGCGAGTCATAAAACCTCTTTTAAAAGTAAACACAATTCGATAAACCAAAGCAATGTTTGAAAACCCCTTTTAACAACATGCTTTAAATCATGCATTGCTCAAACATGAAAAACCAACCCTTAGCTTAGAAAAGCTAAGTAATTCACTTCAAAGCACAACCTTGCAAAACCATCAATTTAACCATTCCATGCATGAACATCATATGCAAAGTTAAATACAAAATCCTTGGAAAACACTTCCACTTCACATCAAACTTTTCTCATACATTGAAAACCATATCAACCTTAACATTCACAAGGTCCTCAAATGGAATTTTAACCACCATTATGACCTTACCATACACAAGGTCCTCATATGGACTTTTAAACACCATATGACCTTAACATTCACAAGGTCCTCAAATGGAATTTTAACCACCATTATGACCTTACCATCACTCATTGGTAGTTGTATAACATCACTAACGAGATCACGGGACATACAAGATCCACACATGGACTTTACACCACCATTGTGATCTTACCATACACAAGGTCCTCAAATGGAATTTTAACCACCATTATGACCTTAATGTACACAAGGTCCTCATATGGAATTTTAACCACCATATGACCTTAACACAAGACCCACCCATGGACTTTTAAACACCATGGTGTTCTTAACCATCTCGTTAGTGTACTTGGATGGAGTTACCGGTTCAATCACAACCACTCCACATCCAAGGCGACTTTATTCACGGTGCACCCAATCCTATAGCCGGCTAACTATATCCGATTCAAGTAACCAAGAACCACTTACATCACTTGCCAATATAACCAATTTACCATATTAATCCATTGTTTTACAAGCATAACCAAAATGCCAAAACCACCAATTACCATCATCAATCCACTGTTTTTGAAGCATTACACAAAGCCATTAAACAACATGCAACACTATGCAACAATTCCACAATTCCAATGTACAAAACCAAGGATCTCTTACCTTGAGCATCCTTCACACATGGCTTTCAAAACCAGAATTAAACCATGTTAGAATATGCTTCCAAAACAGAGTTTAAAACATGCAAATCACATGCGTTGCATCCAACAATCACAAGTGC
Source organism: Hibiscus trionum (assembly GCA_030270665.1). Lineage (NCBI taxonomy): Eukaryota > Viridiplantae > Streptophyta > Magnoliopsida > Malvales > Malvaceae > Hibiscus > Hibiscus trionum. Next base: position 11,667,380 of record BSYR01000024.1, on the reverse strand, counting down.
TTTAAAAACCAATTCATAACACAACCAAGAGAGAAATTTCATTTACTTACTCTTGAGCTTAGCTAAGTTGTTTAGACTTAAAATAAGCTCCCAAAACCTTCAAACCTTGGTTTTAAAGCTGAAAACCCAACTTCACTCACCGATACACAAAACAAGGCTAGCCAACAAGCCTTCCAAGCATCTGAAACCTTCAACGCCTCCTCCATTGCTCACGGATCATTCTCCCCTGTTTCAAGCACATAACAACAGAGAATTAATGCATCATTATGCATTAAAAACACCAGTAACACACCTAAACTCGCTGCTCTTTGCAAATCCAACATTTCGGCTACCAAACACAACCGAAATCACATCCAAACACTTCCAAAACTTAACCCAGCCAAGATCCATCACTTCTTACCATTTTTAAACATCAATTAACATCCAAAATGATCCCAAACACGTCATTATACCTCCAGCATTAACAAAACACCAAGATCACCCCAAAAACCACCATTTTCACAAGTAGAAACTTAGGAAAATCAACCTATCCGGGATTGCATTGATTAAAACTCAATTTCTCATCAATTATACATCCAATTTACATTAAAAACACACCTCAAAACAGTGCCCAACCATTTCATACGAATTCCATCACAAATTAACCAAATCTTGCATTTTAAAGCCAAGATCAAGAACACAATTGTAAAACCTTTAATAAAACACAAATCAAGGATTGAGAACTTGGGAATTTCAGTAAAGAACTGAGAATTTAGAGGAGAAGGACGTTCATACCTCTAAACTTGAGTTTCTCCCTTTTTGGAACCACAATTCTTGAAAATCCAATAAGCAAATACTAAGGTTTTGTTGTAGAATTGATTAGAGATCAAATGAGGATTGAAATCTAATCTTTAGTTGTCAAAATCAGAGAGAATTTTGCTGGAGAAATGTGTTTGGGTTGAGAGAAAAGTTGAGAGAAAAGAAAATGGAAATTTAGAGAAAAGTTAGTTAAAATGCCAAAATATCTTTTCCCTCCTTTTGCACTTAATTAAAAACCATTAATTAAATTGATTAATATTCAGAAAAATCTGGAGAAACTCTTTTGGGTAAATAGCTCCTTAAAGATTCAAAGTTTCAATCCTTTTTAAAACAGTCACCCAGTTTTCAAAAATTACATTTTGGTCACTAACCCAAAATGTCACTCTTCCAAACCTCATTTTGTAAAATTGATTTCACCTTTCTCTTATATATAATAAAAGAGGATTTTAAGACATTTTTCCATATTTTTAATGCAACCCGAACTAGGCTTTCCTAAATTCACCCTTTTATATTCGAACAAAGCGAAACGGTTGCCATTCACCGGAAGAGACAACTTCATTTATCAGGTGGCCCAAGCGTTCCATCACGAGAACAAACATGTATGGTGATAATGGGTCTCCCTGACGGATGCCCCGCTGTGGCCAGAAAGGTCTCGAAAGGCTGTCATTCCACTGTATTTGGAAGCTGGAGGAGGTAACGGAACTCATGATGATACGCCGAATGTTGGGAGGAAATCCAGCATCCATGAGAGAGTCCGATATAAAACCCCAACGTACACGATCAAAAGCTTTTTCGAGATCAACCTTTATTGCCATCCACCCATCTTTGTGTTTAGATTGCCGCATTGAGTGAATCACTTCTTGATTTATAATTACATTCTCAGTGATGTTTTGCCCCGAGATGAAGCTTGTCTGGTTATGACCAATGAGAGCCGAAAATATGGGCTTTAGCCGGTGCACTATCACCTTCGATAACAATTTATACACAACGGTGCATAAACTTATAGGGCGGAAATCCACGAAAGATGTTGGATTATCTTTCTTGGGAAGAAAGGACAAGGATGGTACAGTTTAGCTCAGGTTCGATAGGTTTACCTCGAAAGATTTCCTTGATCATAGTCACAATCATGGGACCTACCGTAGGCCACTGTTTCTGGAAGAAATCTGCGTGCAGACCATCCCATCCGGGTGATTTCAGGGGTGCCATATCAGATAGAGCTGCATGAACTTCTTCCGCAGATGGAATGTCATCAAGGTGCTGGAGAACATCACTGGGAATAGCTGGGAAGTGACCATGTACAGGGAAGGGCCCCCTAATAGGCTCACTGTCGGCGAACAAACTTTGATAAAAAAAAGGACTGCCTCCTCCTTAAGGGTTAGATCATCGTCACACCATGACCCATCCCGGTGCTGTAGAACGGAAATCTTTTTATACTGTCGACGAGTAATAGCTTTGCGGTGGAAGTATCGCGTGTTATGGTCACCATGCACAACCCAGTCCGATCACGACTTTTGTTTCCACAGGGTTTCTTCTTGATCAAGAATATGTTCAAGCTCAATAAGCAGTTCTGCTTCCAGGTTTGACAAGAAACGAGACGTTTGAGCACTTAGAGCTTTTTGGATTCCCCTTAGACGAGCCATGAGGGTCCTTTTTTTTGTTCCTAAGTAGCCGAAGACAGTTTTATTCCATGTATCAGCTGCTAAAATGAAGGTGCGGATGGTATCGGATATTGACTCACCTTGCACCCAATTATCAGCAACCATCTGGGGAAAGTCATCATGGGAGAGCCATCCCGCAAAGTAGCAAAAAAGACTAGAAGAGGCTTTGTGATTAATGGTACCAATCTGCAGGAGAATTGGCCGGTGATCAGAACGCATGCGAAGGAGATGTTGCACTGTAGAAGTCGGATACGTTTCATCAAAATATGAATTGCATATAAAGCGATCGAGCCTGACCGCTGCAAAACCTCTAGACTATGTGTAACACGGCCCAGTATAACCCATATCCCTTAAGCCATTATCAAAAAGGAGCCGTTGGAACGCAGGAGATGGCTTTGAAGATGGAGAGCAGCCTTTCCTGTCCGACGGACTAAGAGTAGCGTTGAAATCCCCAAAAATAATCCAAGGGCTTCGTATAGAAGAAGCGAGATGATCAAGATGGGGCCAAAGGTGACGGCGCTTCGAAACTAAAGGAGAGGCATAAACCCCAGTTGCCATGAGAGATGAATTGCTTCTGATGCTTGTAATTCGGAAGTGAATGAACTGGAAGTGAGTGCGAAGAACAGTGACTGTGACAGTATCATACCACGCGACCCAGATCCCCCCTGAGAAGCCTGCCGCTTTAACCCGATGGGAATGCGGGAAGCCAAGAGATGCGATAACAGCTACTGCACGTTTCCCACTAATACGAGGCTCAACAAATAACACAACGTCGGGTCTATTGTCCCTTAAAAATTGCCGGGCTGCCGGTAAAAAACGCGAGTCACCACAACCCTGTACATTCCAACTTAGGATTTTAATATCCATAAAAAGGAAAGGCGGATGGTAGGACCAGACCCCGGTCATTCAAGCATAGCCACTGCCTGGCTGCTAGTCAAAGATTGTTCTTTGTTCTCAACGTTGAGAGACTCTACTGGTACTGATTCCATTCCTTGAGCACCGTTAGGTTCAGGAGCATGAACCTTGGAGTTGTCAGGAGGGTCTTCCTGGAGGGAGGTGTTTTCAACGTTCACAGGTTGGTGCATGGTATTAGGTGTGACTTCAGGGACGCTATGAGGGGAGGATAAAATATTGGGATCGGCATTTTCCTTCATCACTGTGACTGAGTGTTTGGAGTTATCAAGAGCTACATCATGGGAAGTCGAGCGGGAACTAGAAGCTTTCGCACTGAACTTGGACAGAATCGGAAAGTCTGCGAAATTGATTGTGAGGGGCTTGCGGATCGGTGTTGGTTTTGACACGGAATGATCTGTCAATTTCTTCTTGTTCTTAGCCTTTAAGGACGGCTTCACAGGTGGTTTGCGGGCTAGCTGGGGTTGGGGTGGTTGTGGACTAGGGTTAGCAGTAGGTGGGTCGGGATTAACGTCATCCTCAGCTGCGAAAATAGGGTTAAACCTGGAGCCTTGCACTGCATAGAGGCTGGCTGCTTTGGAGCGTTCTGGACTGCTTTAGATCGGCGGGGCCTTCGTTCAGCTATCATCCATGGACCAAAAGAGTCTTCGCCATTCATTTGATCACCAATAGGGGCAGCGGGGGGCGTGTTGGGTTCAGGGTTGGCTGTTGCAGGCGGTTGCGCCAGCTGTTGAAGTGAAGAATTGTCTGGTTGTTTCTTAACGTGTGGACAGGATTCCCTTAAATGGCCATAAATGCCACACTGAAAACAGATTATAGGCAGTGATTCGTATTCAACTAACTGAACGTCCCCATTAACCATAATTTTTGAAACCAGTGGCTTGGAGAGGTCAACCGAAATAGCCATTCGTGCGAAACGTCCGCGTCTACCCCATTCCATTTGATAATCCAGTTTAATCACGGGGCCAATTGTTTCGCCAATTTCTTCTATTAGACTTTTCTTATACAGCGTGACCGACAAACCAGGGAGGCGTATCCAGGCCATTACATCCGTCGAAAACGGGGTGGTGGTTGTGAAGTCAGAGGACCACTTTTGCACTGTCAGATAATGGCCGAAAATAGTCCAGGGGCCGTCTGTGAGGGCTTTTAGGTAATCGGATTTCAATCGGAACGTCACCAGAAAATAATCGTTTTCGATATCCATTAACCTAATTGCTTGTTTTGGTTTCCAGATTTCGTAGATTTTGGAGTGGAGGGTGTTATAACCGATCCGCCGACCCAGGAGTTTCACAATTAACGTCTGATCGAGACTCTTTTTAGCCAGGGATTGCACACGCGGGGAGAAATCGATAGCTAGGATTCCATCAACCATGGAGCGGATGACGTCTCCTTCTTGAATATCAATATCATCATCTTCAAAGATGGCTTCCTCTCCTGGCTTGGTGCCCGATGCGTCTTTCATGAGAGAGTCCTTGTAAGAGTGATTGGTGTTTACCGCATCTGTGGTGGTGCGAGCGGGGCCGCCTCCGTCCGGGGGATCGTCGTCTAAGCGCCTGTGTTTTCTAGGGAGGCTAGGGTTTAGGTCAGAATTTGTCATGTTTTGAAACTATAAAGATAACCTATTAATTGATCAAGATTAAGTTATTTTATATTAGATTGTTAATTTTAAGAATAAATAACTTAACCCATGCTATAATTTTAGTCTCGTTTCGGCCTTTTCTAAAATTTTATCCTAGTTTCACCCCTACTGGTTGTTGAGGCAGCTAAAGCTTTGTGGGTTTATGGAAATTATTTTGTTGGGATCTGAATGAATTTAAAATTATAATACTACCATTTTAATTTAAAATAATTAAAAAATATATAAATTATATGTAAATTTTTTACTGGTCTTAAATTCGATCTCAGACTCAAAGGCGGAGCTCCCTTGAGGCCCAAAAGAGATTAGACTATTGAAGAGTTTAAATATTTGATAAGTTTTGATCTAATAGTATTTTGGTCTCTGTAAAAAGTAAATATTTAAATTAAAAAAATACAATAACTGATTAAATATTAAATCAAGTAGATACTAATCTAAAGAAGGATGAGTCTGTGTCCTTAAATGTTTTAGTCTAATAATAATTTAGGTCTCCATAAGTTTAAATATTAGATAAATTAAATATTATTTTATAAATTTTAAGTTTAAATTCTTAATAATTTATTTTATCTTTTAAATTTAATATTTCGACCCTGTGAACGTTGGGTAGTTCTGCGGTGCGGCAGCTTAATATGCGGCTAATATACGGCGTTACCGGAAACATCATTAAAAAATACCAGAAACATGGATTGATATACCGGAAACATGATAAAATATACCGGAAACATGGATTTCGAAAGTATGGATACTTTCGAAATCAACATATCCAAAAGTATCGATACTTTCGAAATCCATGTTTCCGGTATATTTTATCATGTTTCCGGTATATCAATCCATGTTTCCGGTATTTTTTAATGATGTTTCCGGTAACGCCGTATATTAGCCGCATATTAAGCTGCCGCATGGTAGAAAAATCCGTGAACGTTAGATATGCTATTTGGACTGAATGCAAAAGCAAACTTGAGTGGACCTATAGTTATAGTAGCTGCGGGGCATCTGGTGTTTGGGTTCCAAATGTTGACCCCCCGGCCCCCACACGCAGCTTGCTTGCTCGCTCCTAATAAATTATAGTAGTAAGCTTTTTCAAAGGACTCGGTCTCAAAACTCCATCAAACTCTTCAAACCGCGTTCAATTTCCCGTTTCTCCCACAATTTTGGCACCCTTTATTTACCCAATTCCATCCCACCATGAAAACACTTGCATCCAATGGGTCGTTTCTTTTGCAAATCCCACCATTTTCCTCTCCTCATTGCTTCCTTTCTTTATTTCCTTCCATTCAGTATTTCACTCTCCACGTTCACCATATCTGAAACTTCGAATTTTACACTAGTGTGTGCTTTACTACCATCTCTCAATTGTTCTACCTTATCAGGAACTCGTTTTCAAACCCCTTTCGATCCCAATGTTTCCTTTACTGGGATTGTCTCTGGGGACGGCTTCTTATGTGGTTTGAGACCTTCCTTTTCCTCACCCGATGTTTCGGTCATGCGTTGCTGGAGGTTCTTCAACAATGGTACGACCATGGAGTTCAAACGTATTTACAATGGTCCTGCTCTTACCCAACTCGAAGCTGGAAACTCTCACATTTGCGGTCTTAATGAAACCAACGCTCTTGAGTGTTGGCAATGGCCTGAATTCAATCAAACCGGGGGGTATCGGAACTTTTCTTCAATCGCTGTCGGTGAAGGATTTGTGTGTGGATTATCAAAGGATGGAAAGATGAGCTGCCATGGAAACGTCGGTAGTGTCTCGGGTCAAGAGCGCCGAGGGAATTATAGCGTGGTCGCTGCTGGGTTTAGGCATGCTTGTGCCATCAGCAGAGATAACGATTTAGAGTGTTGGGGGGACACGGTGGTCGACGATACGCCGACGGGGAAGTTCAACGCACTGGCTCTGGGACTGAATCGAAGCTGTGCATTGAGAACGAATGGAACTGTTGTCTGCTGGGGTCAAAATAACTTCACTCTGCCACAGGAATTGGAAAGGCGTAGTTTCATTACAATCAAAGCAAAGAGAAACATCTTTTGTGGAGTTTCAACGTTGGATTATTCGCTGCTTTGTTGGGGTGATTCAAGGTTTAACTCGAGTTCCATTGTGTTCTCCGAAGTTCCACCAGGGCCTTGCCGGAATACATGTCCATGCGGTATAGTGTCAGGATCGGGCTCGTTTTGCGGCAATGGCGGATCTATATGCAAACCTTGTGTGTCGATATCGCTGTCTCTGCCATCAGCTCCCTCACCACAACCTCAAAACAGATCCACAAACAGTAATTTCAATGGCAGAATGGTAGCTTTCCTAGTTGTTGGTTGTGTAGGATCCTTCTCTTTGTTGCTAGTCCTCGGTTTCTTTGTCTTCAGATATTGCAATGGTGGACGATGCCGTATCCATGACTCCGGTCGCCTTGACGAGACCAATGCGTCGGCTTATGGTGTTTCCAGTACCGATAAGCCCCAAACTCGCCAAGCCTCATTAGCACCAGCAGTTCTCGAGAAGCGTCTAAGCCAATTGACAAGCGTGGGATGTACAATTTGTTTGGAGGAAATTTCGTTAGACAATTTGATTCGAGCCACCAACAATTTCTCTGAAGATCATAAAATTGGTGTTGGCAGCTTCGGTTCTGTTTACCGAGCCACGTTCGATGACGGCCGTGAAGTGGCCATCAAACGGGCTGAAGCAACGAGCATTTCGTCGTATGCGATCGGCACCCGGCGTCAAGAAGATAAAGACGACGCCTTCTTTAACGAGATCGAATATTTATCTCGCCTCCACCACAGAAACCTTGTCCGACTATTGGGATTTTGTGAAGATGCCGATGAGCGTGTACTGGTGTACGAGTACATGAACAATGGCACACTCCACGACCATCTCCACAACCTCCAATCCTTACCCTTCATGTCATGGGCTACACGTCTTAAGATCGCATTAGATGCCGCGAGAGGGATCGAGTACTTGCACGAATACGCCGTGCCACAGGTCATACACCGCGACATCAAATCTTCAAACATTCTTCTCGACACATCTTGGACCACAAAGGTATCCGATTTCGGTTTATCATTGTTGGGTCCGGATGACGAGTCACACCTCTCGCTGCGAGCAGCAGGCACAGTCGGGTACATGGACCCCGAATACTACAGGCTCCAACGACTAACAACCAAGAGCGATGTGTACAGCTTCGGAGTAGTACTGCTAGAATTATTATCCGGATTGAAGGCAATCCACATGAATGAAAATGGAACACCGAGGAATGTGGTTGATTTTGTGGTTCCATATATTGTCCGTGACGAAATTCATCGAGTTTTGGACCGTCGAGTGCCTCAACCCTCCCTGTTCGAAATAGAAGGAGTGGAAAGTGTAGGACATTTAGCAGCTGCCTGTGTAACACCGGAAGGCCGAGAAAGACCCTCAATGTTTGAGGTAGTAAAGTGCTTAGAACAGGCTTTAACTTCCTGTCTGCGTCCCCCAACTTTGTCTCGATCCAGTACAGAATCCTCAACGTAGGTGTCAATTTGTATTGTAAACTAACTAATTCATTTATTCTTCAACAATTTTCTTATTTTCTGATTTAACTTCGTTAGATATTAGCTTAGGTTCTAATTTTAGATATTCAGTTTGAATTTTTTGTATATTATATTGACTAAATATTTTTTGCTCTTTTTTTTTCTTTGCGTTGTTAGTGTTTGACATAGTTATGAAGTCTGGTTGGCCAACGAAAACGGCGAGAGTAGGTCAAAACAAAAGAATAATTAAAAGATGTGTGCATTTATAATTGTTGACAATTGACCCCTTCCTAGAGGTAGTAATTTGTATATCATCATATATTAAATATTACTATCAACGGGTTGGTCAACAAGTCTTTCTGTATGTAAAATATTTCTGCTTGAAGATTTATTTACGAAAGTTAGATTAGTGATACAAGTCGATTCAGATTAATTATGATAAAATTTTGGAAAACTAAGAGAGCAACAAAAAATATTACTACTACTTATATTAATTTAACGCGTAAGTGGAAGTTTTGGACATGTGTGAGAGGAGCGACCGCACAGGGTCCCCAATAAAATAAGGTCTCAAATGAGTTGAATTAAATTTTTATAGGAGCAAACAAAAGATTTCGATTTTAAATTACAATAAAAATGAGTTTAAAGAGACCCCATAATATTATATATATATATATATATATATATATATATATATATATTTGAAATTATAAATTAAAAGACCTATTTTAATAAATATATATAATTCCGTAAATCTTTAAACCACCCTCGCCACGTTAATGATCTTTTATCCAAATTTTATATTTTCGTTGTGTTTTATGCCAATACTATAAAATAATAGATTTGTGCGTGTCTGAATCTAATAATCTATGTATTTATAAGAGTGGAGTCAATAATTAATTTAAAGAATATTACTGCTACTTGTATAAATTTTATAATATTAACATAAACACAACAAAAGTTATACTATTCAAAAAATATTATAAAATAATAGATTTGTGCGTGTCTGAATCTAATAATTTATATGTTTATAAGAGTGGAGTCGATAATTAGTTTAAAGAATTAAAAAGAGGATTATCAAAGAATTATGAAATGTGATAGCTCAAACTGGTCTAAATTTTAGTATTAGTTATTGATTATCGGGTTTATTATTTTTCTATTTTTTTTTAATATTTTAATAAGAATCTCTGTCTTCGTGACACGCGTTTTTTCTGTCCTTATGACATATTTTTCTTTGATTTTTTTGTAGTTTGTTTCATCTATCCCTTAGTTTTAAGAGGCGCTAGGCGCACCAAGGCTCAAATGCCTCTGGAGCCGAAGCGCTAGGCACTAGGCGAAGGCGCGTGCCTTTTGTAGGTGAGGCGCCCCTTATATTAAATAATATAAATATATTATTTATATTAATTTAAATATAAATAAAAAATAAAAGGAAAATTGAAAACATATATCTTTTTAAGTGATGAAAATAGCTAATAAGTATATATTTGTAATAATTTATAGATGCTTAAAATCAAAATACTTCAACTAGATGTAGATTTAAAAACTATTAAAAATAAATATTTTAATATATTAATAAGTTTATATTACTTAAATATGTAATTTTAATATTTTATTTAAATTAATAATTAGAAATAAATTTATTTTATTATATTAATTGATATCAAAAGTAGTATTAAAATATTCTTTAATATAGATTAAGTCTTTGAATCACAAAATTAATAATGTGATTATTTTCATAAATAATAATAATAATAATATATAATAAATCCTAACAAAAAAGGTAAAGCAGTAAAAAAACCTTATTTTTTAAAATAATAATAAAATAAAATAAAAAAAAAGAGGCTGTAGTTCTTTCATTAAAACATTTTTTTGGACATCACAAGAGCATAAATAATAGTAATTAAAGAAAAATAAAATAAAATAAAATGAAAGGCTTTACCCTTTTTTACGTGCTGTCATTTATTCGAATATAGAGAAATGAAAAAAGACCTCTTACTGGCCAGTTGTACCACAACTGAACACTTAGGAAATCGAGACAAATTAAAGAATTCCCTTCTTCGTCTTCTTCAACTCAAAGGAGAGAGAAGAAACTAAAGAACAGAGTAATGAAGTAAAAAAACAAAAAAAATGCTCGGGTTTTCTCATCTTCTTCCCAAAGGCGCAAAAAAACGTCGCGCTCAGTGCCTTCAGAAAGGCGCGCGCCTCCCGGCGCCTCCTTGCGCCTCCGGTATCTCGCTGCGCTTTTACATGCAGAAGCGTTTTCCTCCGCGCCTCCATACGCCTAGCGCCTAGGCGCACTTTTTAAAACTAAGATCTATCTTTGTGCCATGATTCCAGCATACCTTAGCGGTCGGTTGGTGCTCATACAGAGATCTTCACGACGTTAATCTCTTATTATGGTTCTGTCAACAGTCTTAGAAAGATGGACCCTCACTTGATTGACGGTCGGTTGTCGATGTAATCAGATCTGGGTAGCGGAGCAATCTGCCTGATAGCTTGGTTCGTTCACCACTCTTTTCTCACTCTGTAAAACGTCTTGTTTGGATAGAGACAAGGAAATTCAGGAAAGTTTATGAATTTTGATTTGCTAATCTCGATGGAAGTATCTACTTTTCTTTGCAACGTTGTAACAGACTTTTAATGGATTTGTCCAATTTTTCTCTTTTTGATGCATTGTAATGTATTACCTTTCATAGTGATAAATAAAATTCAAATGTCATTGTTAAAAAAAACTATAGCAACAAATGAATTTCTTTATGTTAAAACATATTCGCTTAATGGCTCGTTTAGCCCCTAAAGTATACACAAAATATCGAGCTGTCTCTAAAAGTATTTTTTTTAACGTTTTGTCCCTTAAACTAACAATCGTGACCTCTGTTGGCCCCTCCGTCTAACGTTGTTTAAAAAAAACAATTCACTGGTCAATCAAAATGCGTCACGTCTCATTTTATTTAGAAATGAATAAACCCACTTAAATAAAAGAGGTAAATTACACATTAAGTATGCAAAATTTTATTTTTTGTTCATTTTAGTCCCGAACTTCAATTCCAACAGCCACTCACGAATCAAGATAATCTATCCAAACCGCAAGAGTATCTTTAAAATCAAAAACACAATTTCAATCATTCAACATTAAAACACTCGATTTCAACTCAAGCATCCCCACCAATGAAACCACATTAGTAAACTAATCCTCTCTACAAACCAACAAATTCAAAACGGAAAAAAGAAAACAATTCATACCCAATTTGCAGTATTATACAGTAATTAAAACTAGAAACTACCATAAATAGAGATCCAAAGAAGTGTCTGGTTCTTTCTTCTTTCCGTTTTTTTCGGCAACCAAACAATGCTCTCAAAAAAGAAAAGAAAAAAATTAAGTGCTCTCTTTCTCTCTTACTGCTTGTGATCCAATCCAGATCAGAACAATACTGAAAGACATGCACGCGGGTGTTTCGAACATAATAATAATAATAATAATAATAATAATAATAATAATAATAATAAAACGGGGGGAGTTGAGAGGGAAAATTGATGGGCAAAGAATCAAAGAAAAGAACTATACAAGAAAATAAGCAAAACCCCACTTATCAAGAAAACCCAACGCGATTTACCCATTTTTATTAAACTCGATCAAAAAATGAAGAGAAAACAAGGAATGAGAGGAAAAGAAAGAAGGGGTTTGAAGAGGAACCAAAACCTATTTGTCTGGGTGGGATTTTTTAGATCAAATCATGGTATTTTGGTTGCAGATTTAGTACGGATCTAAATGAGTTTAATGAGAAAAGGGACTAAAATGTTATGAAGAAGAGAGCAAAGGGCTATTGGAATTGAAATTCGGGACTAAAATGAATAAAAAATAAAATTTTACATACCTAATGTGCAATTTATCCCTTTTATTTATTTTAAATAAAATAACATGTGGCACATTTTGATTGACCCGTGAATTTTTTATAAACAAAATTAGACAGAGGGACCAACGTATGTCACAATTTTTAGTTCAGGGATCAAAACGTCCAAAAAAATACTTTAAGAAGCAGTTCGGTATTTTGTATATACTTCAGGGTCAAACGGGCCATTAAGCCGAACATATTTAACGTGAACTATTAGCTCACCAAATTTAATGCATAGTACGAGGATTAAATTACAAAATACAGGGGATCAATTGCATTATGAATTATAGTATAGGGACCATCGTTTATATATTTTAACCGAGGGAAAAAATAATAATAATAAGAGAATTGAATAGAATCATCCTAAAAGTTTGACAAGGGTAGATATAAAACTTCGTCAAGAATCATTCAATTTAGTGTTATGCATATGTGATTGATTGATTTATATAATAAAATTCTTTTAATCTATTGATATGTATAAGCTATACACGGTAATTAATTTATGGATAAATATTCTATACACAAACGGTGGAAACTGAACGTTTTCACAAGCGCCTTAATTTTAAAGTATATGGAGTTAGTTTAGGGTATAGGGTTTAGGTGTAAAAGGTTAGAATTTAAGGATGGTTGTTTCAATTTAAGGTTTAGGGTTATAATTTAGGGTTTATAGGTTAAAACCTAAATCCTCACCATATTACCCTAACCTATAAACCCTAAATTATAACCATAAACCTTAAATTGAAACAACTATCCCTAAATTCTAAACCCCTACACCTAAACCCTATAACATAAACTAACTCCATATATCGTAAAACTAAGGCGCTTGTGAAAACTTTCAGTTTCAACCGCTAATGTATAGGATATTAATCCTTAATTAATATATATTAACATCTTTTCTTAAATTATAAGCTTGTACAAGGTTATTGTAAACGTGAACATTTTTAATTCTTTTAATCTAATGGAAGCTAAATCAATGATCAACAAAGTATAGAGTCTTCTTTTCCCACCTCTCATCTTTCCAATAAATCTTCACCCTTCAAAAAAAATTTTAATCCTTTTCTTTTTCTTTGTGGAGATAGGATTAGACGTGTTCATCGGTCGGACTAAATATTGAACCCGGAATCAAACTTGGATATAAAATAAAACCGGACCTTAACTCTAGCATGGTAGAGTAAAATATATTTAATAGACCTACTCTTAGGTTCAAGTAGTCTTATTCAGTGAGGAATGATTGTTTGCCATCCCACTGGGCAACTAATCCTCCACATGAACGTGTTCTCCTCCTTGAATGAATGTTTACTGTTCAAAAAAAAAACTTGAACAGATTCAGAGAAGCTGTTTGATTTGCTGGAAATAAATTAAAAACTATATCCCATTTTCCGCCTGCAACTCTCTAAAATGGTTCATCCTACCTAGAGGAAGACCTGCAGAGTTTCAGACTGGAAAAAAAAAACCCAGAAACAGCAGAATACTAGGCTAACTTAATCCACAAGCCAACTTATACAATTATACAAAGATCATTAGTAAGAAAAACAGAAGATGAAATGATACTAGCACAGACATCACTACATTTCAGAGTTTTCAGTTTCCTAGAAGGCATGTTTTCCGGAACGCATCCTACAATTCTGTGGCTTCTATATACGATGTAAGGTGTTCATCAAAGCCTAAGGATAGAGTGGGAAGATTTCCTTTCAAAGCCTAACCATCCTAACTCAAATAGAAGCTCCAAAGCAGCCTATTTTAGGTTTAGTGAAAATTGGTTCGGTTTGATCCCAACCTAAATAGGCCAAATGTGCATTCAGTGAAGAAGGGATAAGACAGTAAGACCAATGCCAACTGCTGTGGACAGTTGCTTTGAAACCATCTTCTTATTCTTTTCATTCCACTTGGTTAAATAGACCTAAAAATGGAAAGACATTTGATCTCAGCTTCCTACAAATGCAACGAAAACTGACCTTAATTTGTTTTTGGTTTGCACTATTTTGCACAAACTCAAGATATAGATATATGATTATGTTTCAATTCAAGGAGAATGAAATGGGGGGACATTTTCGGTTTGAGCAACATTTGGAGGGACATTTTCGGTTTGAGAAACATTTAAACAGAATGGTGAGGTTTTTGGAGGACTAATTGCATTCTCCTCTCACTCTCCCCTTTGCACTTCACAGACAAGCTAATCAAGCTTTTCAACAACCTTTTGTATGTACCCAAATCAAAACAATGTTTCACTCTTCATGTAGTAGTAGTCCCAGCAAATGAGAAAGCATAAAATAGAGGGTTGGGAGAAGAAATAAATATATGATAAAGATTCAAAATATGACCTACACAAAAGCCATAACTTTCCCATGCCATGAGGCGGCTAAAATATAACTTCACATATTGGCACTTAACAGACATAACAAAATGTAAATCTTAACAATCACTCAAAATTCAGGCCTGCAACTGAAGGAATTATTTTCATTCTCCAAATTTGTGTTTTTACTCATGATATAATTACAGAGCAAAAGACAACTGGAGTCATGCAAAATTTCCGGTGCATCATGTTAATTGTTGGCCCACCAACAACAATGTTTGTACTAAAATTCAAAAGACATTGCTGGGGAAACGACAAACAATAACAGCTTATGAAAAACTCTGAATTCGAACCTGTAAACTTAGAGTAACTTCAACAACATCAACTCACTGCTTCCCTTCCTGGAAACATAAAGAGAACAAAATGAAGTTTCTTACAGAGATTTTTGGAACAAGTATTAAGTAGACTGATATACACAAATTAATTTTGACAAACATCTGTCATACACTGATTTCTGAGAAACAGTCAAGATTGATAGAATGCTAGTGAAGTATAAAATATTAGCACTTCATCTATTTGAGAAATAAATAGTGCTTAAACTGCCAAGGCTGTACAAAATTTTATGGTTTATTTGGTTCGGTTATTGGTTTTGGAAATCCAAACCACATAAACAGATTAAGCCGAACGAGCATTTTTAATAGCAAATTGCTTGTTTAAGTTTAATTAGTTTAATCTAAATATTAAATTAAATGCCTAAATATGTAATAACTCAATCCAATAATTTAATTAATTGCATATAAATGTTTTATTTTATAAACAAAACATTAAAATAGAAAAAGCAAAAATAAAAATCATCAATTCAGTTTATCCGGTTGGGTTAAGAAGAAATCTGATTTTGGAAATAAAGACAGTTTGGTTTATTTGATTATTGATATATAAAAACCAAACCGACTGAATGCACATCCCTAGCGCAAGCAGAATCGCTAATTTTTTTCCTGTGGGTACAGCTGATCTCAAAATGAGGAAGCTTTTCCAAAAAGTTCTTTCTAAAATGTTCAAGATTCTCTGAATAAGTCTCATTAATTTGTTCAGTTTTTAAATATTCTGGGAAATTCCAATCTTTTTGGAGTATCATAACTGACTTGTCAGTTGTTTAACAATATAGAATGGTTGTTTCAGTCAACGGCAGTCACTAAAGATGGATAAGATGACAAAATATACACCAGAAGATGTCTAACGTATTTGTTGGAATGCAAGAAAAGAGGAAAAGAGAGAGACGAGGAGAGCACCCTATACTACTCAATGTTACAATCAATGGCATGGTATAATAATCGGTCAGCAGTTGGAATAAGGATAATTTCCTGACCATTTTCCAAGCTAAAGACTATAATGCAAGATGCAAACCAAAAGGACTCAACACAAATAGAACAAGTGCATATGAGGAGAGAAGTTTTTGTCACAAAGTTATATAGAAGTGATAATACCAACTTTTCAGTATTACCAAAGAACTCCAACTTTCACAATCGTAACATTGGATTTCAACCTAAGAGATAGTCTTTTGTCACGTCCTATGAGGCTATGACTGAATATATGTTTAGATAATATGCAAGCCAAACTCAATGATAATTTTTTTGGTTCACTAATTGAAGTGTGCCTAAATTTTATCCATTGTGTCCACTCAGACTATCACTTAATACATCACTATTTGATTGTATTAATTGTCACAAGAAACTATCGTGGGATAAAATTTACTTAACATTGCAAATTATTGGATTTGGGATTATGAATCTCATATTACTCTACTAGGGTTGTTGGTGTTGAAGTTGATGATGCAGATCTGCCCATTTAACACCTTTAGATGACTGTTAACAGGTCAAACAAGAATTTAACCTTTGTAGTGGCTCAAAAGATTAAACTATTAGCTGAGTAAAACAAAATTCCTACCTGGGAAGCAGGAGCATCATATCCATAAAAAATACGAGAACAATCTGTGTATGCAGATCCAATTCCAATCCCAGCACCTAAAGCTACTGATGCCCATCGAGTCACTGGACTCCCTGGTATGAAAAATCAAAATGCATCAATATTAATATAATATGAATTCAATGGAGGAAGAAAAGAAAGAAGAAAATCACAGATTATGGAAGGCACAGAACTAATAATGCTCGGATAGAAGACTACTATAAAAAAAACAATACAATTCAAAAGTGAACATGGTACACTTTGACTACTGCCCAAATGAATATCTATTAAGGCAAAATGCATAATCACTTTGACTGTTTCAGATTTACTCGGTAGGAACGATGGAAAAGTTTTAACCCAGTTGTTAACCTACAAGAGAGGAACATGTTTATGAGACATAAAATTAAAAACATTTCACATTCCAGCCTCTCCGCAAAACATAAGTTTTTCAGAAATCTTAGCCTACAACGGCGGCAAAAGGAGCTAGTTCTGGTGCTGGAATATATGTAGGTAAATCAAACATACAGAAATGTAAGTACTACTGCTTGAATATCTTAAGAGCACGAATGTATATCTTCAGTTTTCTTGAAGTACTGTGCAACACTAAAATTCGGACATGGGCATGCGATCCTCCAAGCACTCCCAAATACATAGATATTTAGAAAAATTTAGCAACAATTGAACATATCCTTGTCGAACACATTATTATATAGCAACATCACCTCCGATCGCTACTAAAAAATAATAATAATAAAATGAACAAATGCTGGCAACCAGAAAAATCAGAAAACGGCATCTGTAGAACTAATTAGGCCGATCTGCAATGGTTAACAACTACAAACCGTAAAACTCATCATCTAGTTCACTCTTTAACTTGAAAATGCTGAATTCTACAAACTATGTACTATTCGTTTCAAAAGTTCGTCAATCGAACGCTTCAAAACCAATATCTTAAAAGGAAAAAAATCAATTGACAAAATGTGTGGAAAAGGAGACAAACTGAAGAATAGGAGGCCGCCAAAAGCACCGGCGAATGATGAATAAACGAAGCGGCGGACAGTCAGATCGAGGCATGCATCCCATTTTGCGTTAACATCATACTTTTCCGGCACCAATCCCTTGTTCTCTGCCATTTCCGACCCCTTTTTTTTATTCTTCTTTTTCTATTCTCTGCTGTTATTGTTATTGTTGTTTTATTCCTCCTTTTGCTTCGTCTTCTCTCACCTTTTCGGGTCTAGGGTTACATATCTTGGGCTGTTGAACTATGGGCCTTTGAATCTAATATTGGGTTAGAAGTGTCCATGGACAGGCCGAGTTATGGGCAAAAAAATTAAGAACCTTTATCCGAACTCAATCGAGCTGAGCCTCACTCGTCTTGTATTTTAAAAGTTTTTTAGTAGTCTTATATTATTATGAAAATTAAAATAAAATATTTATATGTACAATACATATTAAACATAAATAAAATTACATCAACAATTTCAAAAATATAAAATTTAAAACATTAAATAAAAATTAAATTATAATGCCATGTGTTTATATTTGGGATTATTTTGAAGTTACAAAAATTGAGAATTTGAAAATCGAAACAGGACAAAAATTTCCATTTATTGGTGACTTAATTTGATTTTGATCAAACAGGAAGTTTGAGCCTATAATTGTTAGAATTTGGAGTTTTATTTTATATATGTCTATATAGATATAATTTTTTTAAATTAATTTGAGTTCAACTGGATAAAGATTAAAGGCTTTATAACCCATTTAAATTTGTCTTAAAAATATATTTTTAATTTTTTTTTTGAAAATTAGAAACTTTTATAAAACCAACACTACTTCGGACCTCGTTAAAAAACTCCCTACACCTAGATTGGAGGAAAAAGAGTGTCCGAGAGTAATGCGTTACAACCAATCACCTTCAAAAGTGTTTCAACGTCAGCAAAGCCTAAACCAAAACTACACTGCCACAATGCAGATAACCACAAAGCTGCAACTCAACACAAAAAAGCCACAGCGCAATATATCAAACCATAGTCTCATTACATGCCCCAATTGCACACTGCGCACTCAACTTACTGCAGCAGACGCAGTTCAAAATTCTGAAAAAGAAATCAGCAGCTATCGATCCTTTTTAAATTTTCATCTCGACCGTAGAACCTGCACACCTCTGAACCCAAAGCATAGGCGACAATCTGGATATCCCCGCTTTGGCCAATCTATCCGCTGTAGCGTTCATCTCACGGGGAATCCCAATAATGCTCCAACCAAACTTTAGGCAAGACTCTGCACATTCATCCACCAAAGACCTGAAAATTTCGGGAGCTAGAGCAGGCTTATTAATCCAATCCACAATACAACAACAATCAGATTCAATTATTAGCTTAGTATTATCAAACCAAGGAGAGGACCGAAACAAACGACATGCTTCCAAAACAGCCATTAATTCTGCAGTTGAAGCATCGATTAAACCTGAAGATTTCGAGAATTGAATTAGAATAGCATTCCTATGATTTAAACAAACACCTCCTATTCCCGCCTTTCCGAACCCGCCAGCAACCGCACCATCAACCTGAAATTTGAGGGTGCCAACCTCCGGAGCATGCCATTTAATAATCCCAATTTTGTTCCTGCAGACAGTAACTTCTTTAAACAGAACAGGATTCTGAAATAAGTCCGAGGGGGAAGGGGAATTCAATGGCCACTTTGCCTTGCACCATAAACTAAGGCGAACTAAGCAGATTTCCAACAACATGTTCACCGAGATAGTAGAACCTTTAAAAACCACATCGTTTCGGAAAAGCCATATAGACCAAACCATACATTGAAAAGCCAGCATCCACACTTCATTGCTTTTGAAACGACTTCCCAACGCTAACCAACAAGACAGCAGATCCTTAATGTTGCCAGGGCAAACAAAACTGATATCCTAAAGACCGCACCACCTTTGCCAAACCAACCAAGAGAAATAGCAACTACAAAATAGGTGATTCAGTGATTCCTCTACTTTCTTACAAAACGGGCATAGCAGATCACCCGAAACTTGCACTCCCCTTTTAACTAACTGATCCTTGGTCGGAATTCTTCCGTGAATAGCGCTCCAGATAAAGACTTCGACTTTTGGTGGAGCTAAGCTAACCCAAACCTTTTTCCAAATTTCATCCTGAACACAGCTGCCTCCCACTGATAGCTCGCAAAAGGACCTAGTCGAGTAGAGGCTGTTAGCTGAAGCGGACCAACGGATGTTGTCCCTTTGTAGTTTACCAGGGCACACACTATTGATGTTCTGAAGAAAATCAGCCCAAACATCCTTCTCCCAGTCAAACAGACTACGGCGAAGAGGAATATTCCAAAACCAGAGACCATTATCTAAAGCACCAAAGTCGGCTACGGGGCCAGACTGCTTTACTGCCAAGAAAAAGATGCGCGGGAATGCCTGCTTCAGTGGACCACATCCGGACCAATTATCTAGCCAGAATGAGACATATTTCCCATCTCCAACAATCATCTTAATGTTGCTAAGAAAGATGTTATTGGGATCCGAGAGAGGAGCAGTGATTCCTCTCCAAATCCATGATTTATTCACCGGCCTAAGATTCGACGGTAACAAAGACAAAGACCCCCTCTCATATTTAGCCGCCATAACTCTTCGCCAATAACTATTTACCTCCGTGCCAAAACGCCAAATCCACTTACTAAGGAGCGCTTTATTTTTCAAGCTAAAGTTGAATAAGCCCAGCCCACCTAAATGTTTCGGTAAGCACAACACCTCCCAACGAATCCAATGGATCTTTTTCTTCTCCTTTTGGTTCCATAAGAAGTTGACAACCAATCTGATTAATTCAGCGCTGATAGATTTCGGCATAGGAAGCAGAGAGATGAAATAAATTGGAAGATTAGCCAAAGCAGCTTTAACCAAAGTGATTCTACCGGCAAAGGATAAAAATTTGGAAGCCAAGGAAGAAATTTTCGATCTCACTTTTAATATGATCGGCTCCCAAAGCTGAACAGAATTCTTACTTGCTCCAAGCGGACAAAATTAGATTATATTTAATAGTGAAAAGATTATAAAGGAATCGCACTTCAAACATTGGAAGTTCAATGCAAAAAAAATGTAGTGAAATTTAAGGGTGTAAAAGACGTTAAAATACTAAACCTAACACCTTCAGAACAACTTAAAAAACTCATGAAATTAAACCCAGAAAACTATTGTTTTACCTTGAGTCTCTTTGAAAAAAGCAAAATTCTCCCGCTACGTGTTCTTGGAGTATCGGCACAGCCACACAAAAAAAGAGAATCATAATATGTACAGCTCGGCCTCCTTCGTTGACAAATAAGTTCGATAATATTCGTCACCCGAACTCTAAACTATCAAAAGATCGACTGAAACTGCCATAAAAGCAGGCAAAGAAACTACCATACAAGCAGACGAAAGAACTGTCATAGAAACAGATATGGTATAAACCTGGCAAAGTAAAACAAAAAATATGAAACTAAAATTCATCAGTAAAGATAAATCTTATTTATGTACATAAACAGCAAAGTGGTCAATGACTACCGCCGGTGAAGAAGAAATAGTACAAAGAAAAAAAAATTAAAACTTAAAAATAATTATAATCGCCTGAGAACAAGTGGAAAAAGTAGAGAAATAAAAAAATATTATTTTTAACTAGTCAAGTTATAAAATAAGAGGGGATTTAAGATTTGAACACAATAATGTTACCACTTGTTTTAAAAGTATTTTTAATCACAATTCAAATGCGTAATATGATATTAAAATTTTGATTGGTGTAACTATACGTATAGCACTTTGATTTTAATTTGTTTTTTATATATCACTAATATTTTTTGGATAATTTGAATTTATTACCTAAAATTAGATTGTTTCTAAAAACTGTAAAAGAAAAATAATATGTACAAGTTAGCGATAAAAAACGTGTTTAGTAAGTAGGTTGGGACACCATCATTTGAAGAGAAGTTAGGGAAGTGTGTGGAACAAACGACCGCAAGAGAGAAAGTGATGCTTCATTGTTTGACAATAACACATCAAAAAAAGGTACAACATATGCTACATGTCCTTGAATTATGAAAACCTTTTGCTTTGTCCAATTCCATATTTTATATATGTGTATTATGTACCAAGATATATTTTTTAATTAGTTGGTTTATATTTTATAAATTTTGCTATTTTCATGAAAAAAATCAGGCCACTTACATACGTCTGAATTCGATTTTTTTTCAAACAAAATAATCAAAACAAAAAGAACAAAGAAGCTAAACTAAAAACTACGAGGCGATACGACTGTCCAGAAAAGAGCTAAAGAGCGCAAATCAACAGGAACTTGTTCAAGTAAGAGCACATCTTCATAACAAGTTGTTTCGAACATAATCAGTTCGTGCGTCAGACGATTTTCTTGCCCTCTAACTTTGTCGAAAGGTAGATGATTCAAACCCAACAACTAATCTGTTTTGCATTTTTCAAGCATCGGCCTAATAACAGAACAAGATCACCACTAGTGGGATTAGATTGAAGTATGAGGTATGTGAAAATAAGTATTATTGACTTTATGCCCAACAAATCAAGTGAATTTAACTTTGATATTTCTTATGAAAAATTTTATATTAACTCCTAAAAAATCACATACTCAACAAATCAAATGAAGTTAATTAACTTCAATTTTGAATGTAGTTGCGCACATGCTTGCTACTCACCTTCAAACACGAGATTAACAAGGCCTAGGTCTTTAGCAAACTCCAAACCACGAAGACAAGCAGTTGCCTCAACCATATATGTACATACGGAGGCAGGTACTCGATCATTGCAGATTAAAAATGGTCTTTAAATTTTTAATTTCCTTACAATTTAGTCAATTGATGACAAAATGCAACCAACCCGGAGTCGTTGACGGTTGTCATTGAACCAGACAACAAATTAAAAATGAAATCAAAGTTTTAAAATTACTAATAAATACAAAATAAACAATATTAAAAATAAATACGAGACTTTCCAGGACCAAACATGATAAAATTATGATCTTTCAAAATTTTCACCTCCCTTCCACAAGAACATACATTATATTTCATGATAAGCTAAACACATAATTTCACTTCAAACTTCACGGAACTTTTGTTTTTGGTCCCTATAATTTAATCTCCTTTCAAAGTTCAAACAACATTATTAAACGTGTTCTATGGACAATTTGATTTAATACCTCAATTTCTGACATTTTTTCATTTTAATTCACATAGTTTTACCTTTTTAATTTAATTCTGAAAATACAAAATAAAATTTAACTAAAATCATCAACAACCGCCAACAACTTTGGATGTTAACATACCAATAAGGCGATCATAATGTTTCTTTAAATAACGTGTCATTTTTTTGGTAAAAAGGTATGATTGCATTAAAAAAAATCATATACGGAAGCGTATTATTATATGTCTCGTTAAAAATCTTTATAAAACTAATCGAAGAAAAATAGTACATATGATAATATCAAAAGAGATAACAAACCATAACCAACCAATTAACAACGAAAAACAATAAGCTTAACCCACGAGGTAGTCCGCTTGAACAAAAAGAATAACCCAAGCCAGGACATTGGCCAAAAAAAAAAAATGCACTCGCCAAAAGTGCTGGGTCTGATAGTCTTGAAG
This sequence comes from Hibiscus trionum, assembly GCA_030270665.1. Lineage (NCBI taxonomy): Eukaryota > Viridiplantae > Streptophyta > Magnoliopsida > Malvales > Malvaceae > Hibiscus > Hibiscus trionum. The sequence continues at coordinate 11,644,085 of BSYR01000024.1, read as the reverse complement.
TTAAATAATGTGTCATTAACACACTTTTCATATTATTTTTTCTATTTCACTCAATTTCTCAAATTTTACTTTTTAACTTACATTTATGAATATTTAATGTTATTTTATGATAATATTTATTTTTTAAAATATTTTAATAACATATACACACTCTATAGTAAATTGTTTGATCTCCAATATATGTGTCCTTTTTATTAAATAACTCGGAGGGTTCAAACTCACATTTTTTAGATTAATTCAATAATAAACAACTTCAAGAAGAAAAAAATTCAACTAGTTGTATTAAAAATTTAATTATTAAAAGTTACATTTGGATCACTCAATTATGGGTAAGGTTATATTTGAGTCACGTAATTATTAAAGGTTACAATTGGATCATTTAATTATGGGTAAGGTTACATTTGGGTCACCATTCATATTTAAAAAAAGTATATCAACTTGTGTATTAAATTAATTAATGATTTCGAATGAAATAATCTAATGTTAACGAGGGTATACAAGTGATTTAGAAGAAAAAATGACTAATTTGATGTACTTTTTTTAATATGAAGGGTGATCCAAACATATCCTTACCCATAATTGGGTGACCCAAATGTAACCTTTAATAAATGGGTGACTTAAATGTAACCTTACCCATAATTGAGTAATCCAAATATAACTTTTAATAATTAGATGATCAAAATATAACCTTATCTATAATTGAGTGAACTCCTTGTAGTTTACCCAAAAAAATACTCAATTAGTTGTATTAAAAAGACATTATTCTATGTCTAGTCTACATTTTGTTAGAATAGACGTTAGAGCATAGGATTCCGTTTTCCATATTTTACCGTTCAAGACATTTCACTTGTCCTTATGAACCTTCTCACTTCTTCACTTCAGAGTCACACTCTTCACTTTATCATACAACAAACAACCAAACATGGCCGATGAAACTCCAGCCCAGACCCCCCCTGTGGCAGCAGCGCCGCCGCCGCCAACCCTGCCGGAAGTGACCGAGACTGATTCACCTGCTGTTTTAGAAAAAGAAGACACTTCCCCACCATCCCATGTAGCAGCTGTGTCTGTTTCGGTCACCGAATCTGTTTCAACGACTATAGCTGAAAAAGAAGAGCAGACACCGCCGCCACAGGAATTGATAGCATCGGAACCCGATTCTACGGATAAAGGGCCAGAAAAAGAGGAGCCGCCGCAAGCAGTGGAGTCAGAACCTGAACCACCTGCTGTAACGGAGACACCAAAGGAAGAAGCACCACCAGCGGAAACTGTAGTGTTATCGGAATCGGAATCGCAGAAACCACCTGCTCCGCCGCAGCAGGAGGTGGTTACGGAGTCGGAATCACTGGCGGCGATGATGGAGAAAGATGAGGTGGGAGCTCCACCAGAGCCTACTGCTGCTCAAGAAGAGGTGGCTGCTGTTGGTGAAGAGAAAAAGGCTCCTCAAAATCTGGGTTCTTTCAAAGAGGAAAGCAATAAGAAAGCTGATCTATCTGATTTCGAAAGGAAAGCTTTGGAAGAACTGAAGCAGATTGTTAAAGAAGCAATAGACTCTAACCTTTTCAATTCAGAATCAAAAACTGAAGAAAACCCAGAAAAGGAAAAGAAAGAGGTATCCATTTGGGGTATTCCTCTCTTAAAAGATGATAGGAGCGAAGTCATCCTTTTGAAGTTCTTAAGAGCAAGGGATTTCAAAGCAAAAGATGCGTTTGTAATGATCAAAAACACCATCCAGTGGAGGAAAGAGTTCGGAATCGACGAGCTTTTGGATGAAGATCTTGGTGATGATATGGACAAAGTTGTGTTCATGCACGGAAAAGATAAGGAAGGCCACCCTGTTTGTTACAATGTTTACGGGGAGTTTCAGAATAAAGAATTATACCAGAAAGCGTTTTCCGATGAGGAAAAGCGAATGAAGTTCCTGCGATGGCGGATTCAGCTATTGGAGAGGAGTATAAGAAAGCTTGATTTTAGTCCTGGTGGTGTTAACACCATTTTCCAGGTTAGTGACCTCAAAAATTCGCCTGGACCTGGGAAAAAAGAGCTTAGATTGGCAACAAAACAGGCTCTTCAGGTTCTCCAAGATAATTATCCAGAGTTTGTTGCTAAACAGGTTTGTTCTGTATCAATTTGTATATCCTTAATGTGCAATTTTTGTTGTCCATTAGATTCTTTGGGAGATGCATTGATTCGGGTTTCGTATTCGGTTTAGGTATTTATTAATGTTCCTTGGTGGTATCTTGCATTCTATACAATGATTAGTCCATTTATGACACAAAGAACCAAGAGCAAGTTCGTCATTGCACTGCCAGCAAAATCTGCTGAAACCCTTTTTAAGTGAGTGATTCGACTTTCGAGTGATCTAAAGTGTGTATTCTAAGTACCTATAGTTCTTGTTAGTGGTTAATAATTTAATATCCTGAATTATATGATGCGTACAACAGATACATACCACCTGAACAAGTGCCAATTCAATATGGTGGTTTGAGTGTGGATTATTGTGATTGCAATCCGGAGTTCAGCGATGACGATCCTGCCACTGAAATGACTGTGAAACCGGGGACAAAGCAAACTGTTGAAATAACAATATTTGAGGTTCTGATTTCATTGTTTCTTCATGCTACTTAGTACTTATCTTATTTACTAATTTTAACAAAACATATTTCATATCCGGCTACTATGTGTTTCGGCGCTTGTGCCAATTACGAATGTAAGGTCCAATTATATCAATGTGAAAAATTTTGCACTGCAGAAATGTGTTCTTGTCTGGGAAATCAGGGTAGTCGGTTGGGAGGTTAGCTACGGAGCTGAATTTGTGCCTAACCCTAAAGATAGCTATGCAGTCATTATTCAAAAACCGACGAAAATGACTCCAAAAGATGAACCAGTTGTGTCTCAAAGCTTCAAAGTCAGTGAGCTGGGCAAAGTATTGCTTATGGTCGACAACCCGACTTCGAAAAAGAAGAAGCTTCTCTACAGGTTTAAGGTTAAACCCTTGTGCGACTGAGGGGTACTATTCGAACTATGATTTAATTTATTCTTGTCTAGATTTTGGGCAATTCAGTTGTTCATTTCACTCTGTTTTGCATCTTTGCAAGGAGCATGGCTGACAGCAAGTTGCTCATGGTTTTGAAATTTGTTCTTTGTCATGTTGGGTTACCCTGGTGTTGTGCACTGTATATTTTTCTCGTGTGTCGTGTCTATATTATGGAACCTTTTACACTCTTTGTAGATTTGTAAGAACACAAGGATTGTTTGGTTTATGTTATCTTTCAGATTCCATAATTTCTATTTGATATTTAATTTCTGGACCTATAGAATCAATCGCCCTTGAGTTGAGCGTTTAAAGACTTTTTAATTCGAACTCATACAAGATAAAAAAACATGAGCATCATTGGCCATGATTAATGCATGCTTCATCTTTGACCATTCGGCTCAATCATGGTTTCCAACTTTTTATGGAAACCATATCATGCTAGACTTTTATGGGACATGCAGGAACATGATCATGGAACATAAGTTTCTGCAATAGCTGGGAAATTGTGTCTACATATTTTGATCTTCCTAATATGAATATGCTCCAAGGTTCATATTTTCATCTTAATTTGGATTGATTGGATACAAATATTTCAATAAAAAAGAAAAATTCGAGCAACATAGATTCTAACTTTGAAATTTTGACATCTTACCTTTCAGGTTGAGTTGTATTTGACATGAAATGAAATTTGGACTGTTAATTCACCAATATCAAGCATACAAGAATTAAATCACATAGTTGTATAATACATTAGGTGAATTGCACTGTTAATCATAATACAAAAGCTGGAAACCGGTGCATTAGTCGTAAAATTCATCTAGAAAGGTGACAATTAGGTCAAGAATTTCGGTGCCACAATTAGACATGGTGGTTTTTACTTTTTAAGCATAACAGTCCTTAATCCTTATGCAAGAAAATAATTATTAATAAAGTCTCACTTATGAAATTCTTAAGACCGATTACTATATATAGAGATATTTAAATTCATAATTTTGAGGGGGTTTAAAAAATAAATGAAAACGGACAATACTTTTTCAAACGGGCCTGAACTCATAATGATTACTGGTGCTTAATTAGGTGTAATGCAAGCCAAGAGCCACGATGTATTGATTGAATGAAAGGAATGGATTTGTTGAGCTTTCAATTTTTTAGGTAGATTTGGTTGGGTGGGACTCGGTAGCTCTTTGTTGAGATTTTTCGATTTTTTAGTTTACCTGAATAATTCAGACCGATCTTTTAGTTTAATTTTGGTGAGTAAATTTCGTTTATACATTTAAAATTTAAATGTAAAAATTCTTGAATTATGTTGGACTTGAGATTATTTTTTTATGTTTAAAGTGTTGAAAGCAAATTCTTTCTTTTCACTTTACAAACAATTTTGAAGGGTAGAAGTTAAGCTTCTTTAATTAATTTTTCAAAAGCATAAAAGGAAAAAAAGAATGTAGCTTTTGTAGAGTCCTTTGAGTGAGGGGCCTGCCTGGTTTTGTGTTACAATAATTTCCTTAACACTAATTATGATAATTAGTCGGTTTTTAATGCGAAAAAGAATAATTAAATCTGAAGTGCTTTCCGTTTTCGCATGTTTTATTGGGTGGGTGGCTTAAGATTCCCTGCTGGAATTTGTCACAATGCATTGGATCCAGTCTGCAATGATAGAATTTCTTCAATAATATTGAAACTTTTTTTCCCAACACAATTCAATAGCTTAATTTACATGATGATGAGAATTTTGCCACATTGAATTCTTTTTGGTTAATTAATTATGGCCTTTGTTATTGATTGATTTCATATTTTTATAAGATTATTAAAATTACATGAAAGGTGAGGTACAAAAACTCTATCCCATTATACTAGACATTAGGCAACGGACTTATTTCGGTTGGACTTCTGTCACCATACGAATTAATTTTCTTACTCCATACTGGTTGAGTTTAGATTTAAACATCATTGTTGATATAAGATATGAAAAGTATTTAACCGTTAAATAGGTGTTTAAATTATGCATTTTTTCTAGTTAAGTGCTCAAACTATTTTTCAAGCTAAATATGTGCTTAAAGTTTCATTCTGTGATTCATTTAAGGTTCTCTGTTAATTCCCACCGTTAAAAGACATGTGTCATCTCTTAAAAATTTCAAAATTATATTAAAAATAAATAAAATTACTTAATTTTTAAAAATTCTCTAAGTTTTACAAATTTAAAAAACTACCCCTTAATTTTAAAATTCCTAACTCCCCGACGCCTAAATCCCGATTTGGGCGATTCTGCCACCGATTGTCACAACGCCTCCCACCATGCCAGTAACTGGATCATCACGATCATTTCTCCTACCACCCCGTCGTCAGAAATCGGCCGATGCCGTGCGAATTGCTGAAATTATCGAATGGTTCCTTCGAACGATTCGCGAAAGATGACGGCAGGAGAGGCGACGAATGGCGTGTGAGTTGTTCGACGATGGGAGGGCGCTTCATTCCATCATCGGCAACGCGGCTAATGCCGGCGGGAGTGGTCGAATTTAGGGGTTCAGGAATTTGTGGACTTTTTTGAAAATATTTAAAAATTTCAGGATATATTTTTATTTTATTTTATTATTTTTATTTATTTATAATATAATTTTAGATTTTTCAGGAGATGACACATATCCTTTAACGGTAAAAAAATAACAAAAAATCATTAATGGGTCACGAAATGAAACATTAGGCATATATTTTGCCCGAAAAATGATTTGGGCACCTAACTAGAAAAAAAAATGTATATTTTGAGCACCTATTTGCCTATTAAGCCTATGAAAAATGTAAAATTAAATGTATTTAAATGTTTAAATTTTTAAACTCGTAGAGTGGTCTCAGTCGTAAAGGATGATATATTTCATCTAGGTTAGGAGTGTTCAAACGGTCGGTTTGGTTAACTGACCGAACCGAACTTCCAAAATTTTATTAACCGATTTTTTTTTCTATTAACTGTTAACCGAATCGATTTTTTTTTTTTTGAAAATTTTTAACCGAACTGAAAAAAGTTTGGTTAATTTGGTCGGTTAATTCGGTTAACCAAAATTTGTTATAAAATTTTGAGTCAATTACACAAACGGTCACTAAACTATGTTAAAACAATCTTTTTAGCCACCGATCTTTCAAAAGTTATAAAACAACCATTGAACTTATCGAATTATTACAAAATGATCATTGATTTATTGCACATTATAAGTTATTGATAAATATTGAAAATATTAATGATTATTTTTTAATAATTTAATAAATTTAATGATCATTTTGTGTTAATTTGATAAACTTTAATGACCATTTTATAATTTTTAAAAGTTTAGTGACCAAATATATATATATCTAATATAAAATATATAAAATTTCGGGTAATTCGGTTAATTCGGTTAATTAACCGATAACAGAAGTTTAAAAAAATCATTAACCGTTAACCGACCAAACCTAAAATTAACCGACCGATTAACCGAATTTTTTTTTAGTTCAATTGGTTAATTCGGTTAACTTAACTTTTGAACACCTCTAATTTAAGTGACCCGGTTCGAGCATCATGTATGCACGGTGTATATGCGTTATTAAAGAGTTAAAAAAATAAACAGATATTAGTTTATAATTGCACAAACATATTTTAAAAATATTTAAATTTTTTATTATAATATTTATTAGTGCTATTGTTTATAACTTTGAATGCGATACAACCCACGTGACTGTGAGGTGTATAGGGGAGAAGGTCTTAAAAGATTGTTTTGATTTATCATTTCATTTCCCAGGGGCCCCCTCAAATGCACTCATTATCATTTCCCCTTACTTGAGTTCAACCTTTTAGGTAAGGAAAGGAATCTAGCAATGGTTGTCATGGAAACTTGAAGCTCAATTAGCAGTTATGGCTAAAAAAACAACACCACCACTTGAAAACCAACTGATTTCACCCAAACCGAAAGCAATTAAATTCGAAGACAACTTAAAATAAAAAAATATTAAAAGAAAAAAAATGAAATGTGAAATATTGTACAACTCATCAAAAAGTCATGTATAAAGGCGTAAAAATTTACCCGACTTGAAAACCTAAAACCAATTGATCTTGTATTGACCGGAACCGAAATCAACCAACATGACATAATCGAACTAAAAATCAACTGACTCGACATGACTTAAATCATCATAGATCTAAATTAAAATCGAAATCAAATGTAATTAGACCTGAAATGACTTGAACTGAACCACTCGTTCACCCCTGTCGTTGTAAATGGCATATTGGCAAAATTAACACTCGGTATTTGCTTTTCACTCTCGCCCTTAATGCTTTTTTACAATGTTACCCATAACGTCTCATTTTTTACTAATTATCCTTCTTTTCTTTATCAATTAATGTTAACACTACTAGTGACATGACATAGTACCTCATATTATCACATCATCTTATGCAATGAATAATATTTTTTTATTAAGTAGATGTGTATTATATTTTCATGTCGAAATTCAAATTTATATAAAATAAAACAAGATGAGCATCTTTAGTCATTAAGCCACTAGTAAATCTCGACAATGAATATTATTGTTGAAGCAGCAAAAAGTATTTTTTTAATGACTAATTAATAGTCCCAATTATTTTTTATGTTAAATTGGAGTATATATGGTAAATCTTAAATTTGAGCACACTAGAGAGAACAAAACTATAATTTCAGCAAAGTAAGCTTCCAAAATTTTGAAAATGAAAATTTGGTAAATGACATTGTCCCTATGTCAATTAATTATTGTGACTCAAATTTTGAATATTTTATAGAAAATTAACCGCAACATCTCAATTATGAATTATGATAAGGTGGTGGGGAATATGAAATCATTACAAACCCACCCCTTAATATTCTCAATATCCTTTCAAAAAAAAGAAGAAGAAAGAATCAATTCACACTTGGGGTTGGCCCCGCGCAGAGAAACCCATGCCCAGAAATTGAAAATCATTTCGGATGCTGTATATTTAAAATACTTTTTAATTATAATCTACAAGCTGATGTTTGAATTATATAAAGACACTAATTTATTAAATAAATAAAATTTATATTAGTATATACTCGTGAACAAAAATTCTCTATTTTTTCGGTGTTTTTTTGTATGTCTCATTATTAAAAAATATTAAATTTTAAACTTTAACTTTAAATTCTACAAAATATATTATATATTTTTTTAGTGTGAAACATAAATAAAAGCACAAATAATACAAATAATTTATATTCTTGGTACGTAAATATAGATACTACATAAATTGTTATTTTCGCTTTTTAAAATTTTATAAGCTCACCCTAAAAATTTATAAATTCATTCTCATAACACGTCCTTATTTTTATTCCATCCAAAGCCTTAAATTGTGGATTTGGATGATGATTACTTCCAACGCCTACAACAGAGATACATGGAAAGATGCCAAACCACCATTCATACCTATTTCTTACATTTCCACATGCAAAGATGGGGCCCCCTCCTTCAATCACGCTTTCAATCATTATGTATACTCATTCATTATATCGAATAATGATCGAATGTTGTAAAAATTCATTATAAAAACGACTCTATCAATTTAATTTACTTAATTCATAACATTAGAATTAATACCCAAAGTAAAGCTACTTTGAATTTTACAAATTAAAAAAAAAAAACTATAAGAAATGATCAATCAACAAAATAGAAATATAATATATCAAAAAATTTACACAAGCTTTAGAAACAGAATGAGCTTTCACAATAACAAAACAGTTCCTTTTTCACATTGCACACATTGTCGTCCCATCTTTATCAATATATAAAACCAATCAACTAATAAAAAATATAAAAATGAATCCCAAAGGTTCTAAATTTATAAATTAAAATTCCAATAAAAACAAAATCCAAACCCATTGTCATTTGAAGTCTTCAATCAGAATAAGCCTTGGTCTTGGATCGATAAACAAGTTTCTTCTTCTTCGATGTTTGATTATCAATGGTGAGAACAACCTTCCCAGTCTCACTGGTCTTGAAGCCATCAGAAATCACGGTTTCATCGGCGGAGGATACCTTTCTCGTTTTCGATACGATCACGGTATACCCATCTTCAGCAGTCGGCACGAATTCGGCTCCGTAAGTGACGTTCCATCCCACAACTCGGAGCTCCCAAACCAGATTACACTTCTGCTAATTCAAGAAGCAAATATAGTTACATATGAATGGCACATTGAATTGATATACACTGATTGTACAAATATCTTCTTCATTATATATACCTCAGTTATAGGGAATTCAATGGTATGCTTAGTTGCCGGCTTGATCGTAAGCTCTGTCGCGGCATCGGCCACGGTAAACTCTTGTTCACCTTCTCTACTCAGTCCACCGTATTGAACCGGTACTTGTTCAGGAGCAATATATCTATTTTTTTAACGAAATAAATAAGTTACATAATAATTCCATTTATGACCAATTGATCAAACATTAAACAAGCAAATTAAAAGGAAATCCACTTGCCTGAAGAGGGTCTCAGCAGATTTGGATGGACCTGCACAGACAAACTTGCTCTTGGTTCTCTGAGTCAGAAAAGGGCTGATCATCCTATTGAAAGCCAAGTACCACCATGGAACATTGATGAACACCTTCAAAATCCAAAACCCATCATCAATGTTAGTTCAAATTTAGCAAGAAATTTAAAAAAAAACAAAGATCAAATATGTCTGAGAAGTTAAACCATACTTGTTTTGCCACAAATTCAGGATAGTTGTCCTGAAGCAAGTTCAGGGCTTGATTAGTAGCTTGTCTGAGCTCTTTTTTGGCTGGTCCAGGTGAATTCTTGAGATCGTTGACTTGAACAATTGTGTTGATACCATTAGGAGTGAAATCCAGTTTGCGAATGCTCTTTTCCAAGAACTGAATCCTCCATCTTAAGAACTTGGTTCGTTTTTCTTCATCGGAAAAAGTGTTTTGGTACAGCTCCTTGTTCTGGAATTCTCCATACACGTTGTAACAGACAGGGTGACCCTTTTTGTCGAATCCGTGCATGAAAACTACTTTCTCTAATTCGTTTCCTAAATCTTCATCCAGCAAGGAATCGATCCCGAATTCTTTTCGCCACCCGACAGTGTTTTTTATCATGGTGAATGCGTCGTTTACCTTGAAATCTCTCGCCCTTAAGAATTTCAGCAGGATCACATCGGTTTTCTCGTCGGCCAAGAGTGGAATTCCCCATATAGACACCTCCTCGGCCGGTTGCGGTGGAACTTCGGCTTCTTTTGTCTCTTCAGTTTGAGGAGCCACTTCAGCGGTGCCGGTGGCTTCCTCCTTCTCTGTTTCTGCGGGAGGAGTGGCAACTGCCACTACAGACTCCTCTATTGCCTCCACCGTCTTGGCGCCATCATCGTCTACGGCTGTCACCTTCTCAGTCACTTCTGTTTCAACGTTCGCCGTCTCGACAGTCGGCTCCTCGGCAGGTGGTGGTGGAGGAGGGGTTTTCTCTTCTTCCTTGGCTTCAACAGCGGCGGGGGGTGCTTCCGTTTCCACCTTGGGCTCTTCTGAAATCTCAACAGCAGCAGCAGCAGGTTTCTCTTCTTTCTTTTCTTCTTCTTCAATTTTTTTCTCAGCTACTGGTTTTTCTTCTTCTTTGGCAGTGAATTCGTGCTTGTTTAGTGCTTCTTGGATGAGTTGTTTAAGCTCATCAAGAGCCTTCTTTTGAGCCTCGGGAAGTTCACCAACAACGTTGGTTTCTTCTTTGAAAGAAACCGATTCAGTAATCTTACTTTCTTCAACCTTAGCCTTCTCATCAACTTCAACAACAGCTTCTTCCTTTTCTTCTTCAACTACAACAGCAGCCGTAGGCTTCTCCGGCACCTCGGACTCGGGAGGCGACGGTTGTGGCTCCTTCTCGGTAACTTCAGGCTTCTCCACCACAACAGTCACTTCCTCAGCCGGAGATTCTGGCTTTTGGGTCTCCTCCGCCATGGATATGAGATAATTATGACGATGATAATGTAAGAAAAGAGAGGATTTAGAGTGGGATTAAGATTGAAGCGGAAGGGGGGTTTAAAACGGAAGAAATAGAGAGAAACAGAGTGTCAGAGTCGAATGACAGCCTAGCTATTTGGTAACTGTAACAAAGGTAAGTTGAGTTAACGAGTGGGCCCCGAGTTTATATGCCTTTGTTATTCCAAACCGCTGTCTTTGCCAATTGCCACTCCTGTCTTTCCTAATTCCCATTTCAACCTGTCATTTAAGGTTTGGAAATTTCTATATTTATTATTTTAATCATTACAGCCATTACCGTTTTCAATTCACTTGGTATAATTATAAATTTAGTCCTTGTATTATCTTGAAATTAAATTAAATAAAACTATATATACATTTTTCTGTTATACATACACTTATACTTATATGTTGATACAATCTTTAGGCCACTCAATTTTTTCTAAGAATAAAATTCAAAACAAACAAAAATATTTATTTACAGGTAAAAAGTATAACATAAAAGAAATAGGAATGTAGGGACGTCAAAGTCACCTGACACATTAATCTTTGGCCTGACCTTATTATCCCCAAGGATTCAGATGCTCGTCTTACTATCCAAAATATATTAATTTCAAGCCCTTCGATTTTCTTTAAAATTATAATTTCATTCCTTCAATCAAATTCAATGAGGTGTACATTATATTTGTATGACACTTTTGTTTTAAAATCACTTAAAAAATCTCCACTTCCACTCTGTCAGCATAGTTGTATCCAATAATGGAGAACATACCTCTAAAGTCTAAACTAGTACTATTCTTCTTTGTTTAGTAGCTCTATAATGTTTGTTTTATTATACATATTCTAATTTAGAAATTATTATCACTTATTATTCAAAAAAAGAGAAATTATTATCACTTCTTTTACCAACGTTTAGTTTAAAATTTGAATTTAAATTCCCTCATTACCGTTTTCTATCAGTTACAATTTAAAAATAATTAAGATTGAAATAATGTTAATTAAGATTCAAAATGAACCCACAAAAATCAACGAGGATTTGTAAGTAGTAAGTAATTTAGTATTGCTTAAACATGTTTCGAGTTCGTGACTTTGTGTATGCAAAAAATTCTCGTTGTGAGACTTTATCCACCAGTCTAAATTAGTCAGAGCAGAGCTATAAGAACAAAAAGGACAACAAAAAATTAAATAATTTAATTTTTAAAAAGATAAAAATATTTCCCTTCTTTGTTTATGAAAAAAAAATCGAAATAATACAGGTCATTGATACCTCTACAGCTTGCAAATCTTCGTTAAGCACATCATCAGCCGATTGCTAAAGTTTCGTAAAATATGTTTTAATATTGTCATGTAGAAGCGAGGTTTTTATTTAGGGTGAAAAGTAAATTATTAAAATTTAGAGATGTTGAATTTGTGGCTTGAAAAGTCAAGCTTAGTGGGCACCAATTAACAAATTGAATTTGTCAAGTTTGGGTGCAGCAAATGGAGAAAAATGATGCAGCAAATGTTGAAAATGTGGAATGGGGAAATTGATTTTTGGTCCCTAAACTTTAGGTTATTTATAAGTTAGTCCCTAAAGCTCAACTATAAATAGCCTAGCCATTTGTCATTCTAACACATCCCAAATCATTCTAACCTCCTCCCAATACTAGAGAAATTAGAGAGTTTTCATAGAGTTGTTTTCTCCTTTTTATCAAGAGAGAATTGTCATTGTTTTCTCCTTGTTAGATTGAGAGAAGTTGTAATTCCTATTTTCTCATAGTGAAATTCTTCTACCTTTGTCCGTGGTTTTTACCCTATATTATTTAGGGGTTTTCCACGTAAAATCTGTGTCTCCTTTATCTTCATTGTTATTTTCTCAAATTATCAGTTGCGTTTTTGCTCTATCCGACGATCGTATTCCGCAACAATTGGCATCAGAGCCAGATTTGGGTGCGTATATCTACTTACCGTATTCTCTGTTGGTTGCCACTGAAAAGTGGATCCTCCATCATAAGAAAGTAAGTTAGATATTACTCATTCATTGAAGGTGATGGGCACTATTCACGTCAAAAAGGTGAAATAGTGAGAGCTATCTGAAATAGAAGCTATGGCAACGAAATTTGATATTGAAAAGTTCAATGGGAGAAATTTCTCACTGTGGAAATTGAAGATAAAGGCCATCCTAAGAAAAAACGGATGTCTAGCGGCTATCAGCGAAAGGCCGGCAGATTTTACGGATAACAAGAAATGGAATGAGATGGACGAGAATACTATTGCAGACCTTCATTTAGCATTAGCAGATGAAGTACTATCAAGCATCGAGGAGAAGAAGACAGCCAAAGAGATTTGGGATCACCTCGCAAAATTATACAAGGTTAAATCGTTGCACAATAAAATTTTCCTTAAGAGGAAATTGTACACTCTTCGGATGTCAGAATCTACTTCAGTGACAGAGCACTTAAACACGTTGAATACTCTATTTTCTCAGCTTACATCCCTAAGCTATAAAATAGAGTCACAAGAACGTGCTGAACTTCTGCTTCAAAGTCTACCTGATTCGTATGATCAACTCATCATCAACTTGACGAACAACAACCTTACAAGTGATCTAGTCTTCGATGACGTTGCAGCTGCTGTTCTAGAAGAAGAAAATCGGTGCAAGAACAAGGAAGACAGACAAGGAAATCTGCAACAAGCAGAGGCCTTAACGGTGATGAGAGGAAGATCAACAGAACGTGGCCAAAGTAGCAGTCACAATCATGGTAGATCAAACTCAAGGAGTAAGAAGAATTTAAAGTGCTACAACTGTGGAAAGAAGGGTCACTTGAAGAAGGATTGTTGGAGTTTACCTAAAAACTCCAATCCTCAAGGAAATATGGCAAACACTTCAGATGATGGAGATGCTCTCTGTTGTGAAGCAGCAACAGCCATGGAAGGCAGAAAAAGATTTGCAGACATATGGCTTATTGACTCGGGAGCCACATATCACATGACCTCAAGAAGAGAATGGTTCTATAATTATGAACCTATCTCAGGAGGATCTGTGTAGAACTGCAATAATCATGCCTTGGAAATTGTTGGCGTTGGAACCATCAAATTGAAGATGTATGACGGGACAACCAAAGTTGTTCGAGATGTGCGACACGTGAAAGGCTTGAAGAAAAACTTATTATCCTACGGATTGTTGGATAATAATGCAAGCAAGATTGAAACACAGAAAGGAATCATGAAGGTGTTCCATGGAGCGCTTGTGGTGATGAAAGGTGAAAAGATAGCGGCAAATTTGTACATGCTGAAGGGAGAGACTTTGCTAGAAGCTGAAGCCTCTGTTGCCTCATGTAGTTCAGATTCTACCATGTTATGGCATCGGAAACTTGGACACATGTCAGAACAGGGAATGAAAGTCCTTGTGGAGCAAAAGCTACTTCCGGGTTTAACAAAGGTATCACTTCCTTTGTGTGAACATTGTATTACAAGTAAGCAGCATCGATTAAAATTCAACACATCAAATTCTAGAGGCAAGGCTGTTCTAGAATTGGTTCACTCTGATGTATGGCAAGCACCGGTTACATCCCTAGGCGGAGCAAAGTATTTTGTCTCCTTCATTGATGACTACTCTAGGAGATGTTGGGTGTATCCTATCAAGAGGAAGGCAGATGTGTTTTCAACCTTCAAAGTTTTCAAAGCGCGGGTGGAACTTGATTCTGAAAATAAGATCAAGTGTTTCGGATCAGATAATGGAGGTGAATATACAAGTGATGAATTTGATGACTTTTGCAGAAAAGAAGGCATCAAAAGACAGTTCACAACAGTATACACTCCTCAACAAAATGGAGTGGCAGAGCGGATGAACAGAACTCTGTTAGAAAGAACACGAGCAATGTTGAGAGCTGCAGGGCTAGAAAAAGCTTTCTGGGCAGAAGCAGTCAATACCGCCTGTTATTTGGTGAATCGGGCTCCATCAACTGCAATCAGTTGTGGCTACGTCAACAACGGAGGCAGAATATGTAGCAGCTACACAAGCCAATAAAGAAGCAATATGGTTGAAAATGCTATTGGAGGAGCTCGAGCACAAACAAGAGAATGTCTCTTTGTTTTGTGACAGTCAGAGCGCCTTGCATCTTGCAAGGAATCCTGCTTTTCACTCAAGAACAAAACACATTCGGGTCCAATACCACTTCATTCGTGAGAAAGTGGAAGAAGGGACGATAGATATGCAGAAGATCCATACCGATGACAACATAGCAGATTTCATGACAAAAGCAATCAACACTGATAAGTTTACTTGGTGTCGATCCTCTTGTGGCTTGTTAGAGACGTAAGCAACATGGAAAATACGAGGTAGAAAGAATGGTGTGAAGATATGATTGTTCCAATCAAATCTTCAAGTGGGAGATTGTTGAATTTGTGGCTTGAAAAGTCAAGCTTAGTGGGCACCAATTAACAAATTGAATTTGTCAAATTTGGGTGCAGCAAATGGAGAAAAATGATGCAGCAAATGTTGAAAATGTGGAATGGGGAAATTGATTTTTGGTCCCTAAACTTTAGGTTATTTATAAGTTAGTCCCTAAAGCTCAACTATAAATAGCCTAGCCATTTGTCATTCTAACACATCCCAAATCATTCTAACCTCCTCCCAATACTAGAGAAATTAGAGAGTTTTCATAGAGTTGTTTTCTCCTTTTTATCAAGAGAGAATTGTCATTGTTTTCTCCTTGTTAGATTGAGAGAAGTTGTAATTCCTATTTTCTTATAGTGAAATTCTTCTACCTTTGTCCGTGGTTTTTACCCTATATTATTTAGGGGTTTTCCACGTAAAATCTGTGTCTCCTTTATCTTCATTGTTATTTTCTCAAATTATCAGTTGCGTTTTTGCTCTATCCGACGATCGTATTCCGCAACAAGAGAGTTAAAATATATTTTTATATATTTTACATTATAATTTATATTTTGAAAATATAAGATTGAATTTTTATTGTTTAGAGAGTGTTAAAATACAATTTATTGTTTGTTCTAAATATACTCTCAACCATTTTGATAATGCATGCTCAATCACCCTATTGCAGCTGTTTGAACCCGTGATCTCTAAAACCAACAACCATTCCCTTAACCACTAAAACAAGTTAGTTCGTGCTATTATTATCTAAACTTAAAACCTTTAAACTTTTAACTGAATTTTAATCATTTTAGGGGACATGGTTCCTAGCAACTCTCTTTGGATTCGCTATGAATATTATATTAAAGCTTAGTTTGGTATTGTTTTTAAATAATATGGTGTACAATTGTGTTTGAAAAGTATTTTTGGATAGAAATGACTAATTGATTGAGTAGTCAATAATGTTCATGATATTTTTATCTTGTATCTTGTATAAATTTAAACCCTGACACTTATCTTGATAAGATAAATATTTCCCTAATTAATAAAAAATATTTTCAGATGGTTTGATTTTTTTTGCATTACTGTTAAAAACGGTTTAAAATAGAAAAAATTATATTCTAAACGTTAATTTAAAACTATAAAAAGATTGATATTATAGATTACGACAAAATTAACTTTTTTACATTTTTTTGTCCAAGTGTTTTTAAAATTAAAAACAGTTTGAAAAGTAATGCAAAATAAATTCTTAGTCATCTATTTTTTAAAAATCAAAATAACGTTTCTACATTGGTATTATAAAAAATATATTTTTAGATTGTTTTTTCATTGAGAATCACTTCATAAAATTCTGATGAGTATCACTCGATCTGATTCGAAAATAATAATTCAAAATGGTTTTGATGGTAATTGGAAAATTTCAAGGAACGTCACTTGTATGAAATTGAAACGGCTAAGTTCTATAGCTCTTCGAAAAGAAAAATTATTAGATTAACCTGGTTTACCAGGTTATCCGTAGTTTTCGTCAGTAAAGTTCATTTTTTTCTTTTAAAGTGAATCACCACATCTTTCCTACATGTTAATAGAGAGTAGATAGTTATTTTGAAGTGGATGGACCTTATTCAGGGCCGCCTATAAGGGGAGCTCAGGCCCCCAACCAGTCTAGGGTCTCAATCAGTCTAAGACCTATAAAATTTAATTTTTTATTTATAATTATCAAATAAATTAATTTAATGATAAAATAATTCTCTTTCCTAAATAAATAAATAAATCTAACAATAAAAATAATGTGTTTGAAATATTAAATTAATTGTTTAAAATATTGAGATGAATAAAAATTCTCTGGCCCTTTCGGTGCCCACTTCTATGACCAATATTAAAAAAATTAAATTCTAAGCTATAACCGTAACTTTTAAATACTAAATTCTAAACTCTACACCCAATACCTTAAACTATATCCTAAATTATAACCTTAAACCATAACCTAAACTTTAAACATAATTTTTTTAACTGTTGGGGCATAAATATCGGCATGAGATTTCTATTCGTAATGAGGTATGCTTTCGTTATATAAGAGTCCATTTTTTTATTTTCACTCAAGACCCCGAAAATTTTCAAAACAAGTAAGATTTTATTAGTTTAGACCACGAATAACACAGTGAGCCGGATCCATCTACTAATTTATCATTCAAAACAATGGGCGGCACTAATATCCTCAAGTCAAATATTCGGGAAAAAACCCCATGTTGCACGTAAACTTCCATGTTTATGTTAATATTTTATTATACTAAAATCACTACACATTTTATCATTTTTAGTCGATTTATGTTATGTTATTAATATTTATCTATCTAAAATTTGTTGTTTATATTACTTATTAAATTATTAACAACACAGTTAATTAAAAATAATATACCTAATAAGTAATTTAAAATATTTTGATTTTTTCATTAATTAAACATATATTATATTCTCATACCGAAATCTGAACATATACAAAATGAGGCAATATTTTAATTTTTTTAAATAGTGCTCATCTATTTCTTTCCTTTTAGAAAGCTATTATTTGCTAATTTCTTTTCTTTCACCTAGAGAGTTAGCATATTCTAATATTAATAATTTAAATTTTAATTATGTTTATTTTTATACTATTTTGTTTTTCAAATTATTTTCTATACAATATTTATGTGTTAAGAAATAATATCATTTTAAATTTACAAATTATGTATCGATTTCCAACCCGAGTATAGCAATGTCTCTGGTTCTGCCACGTGTTTAAGCCCTATGAACAGGCTGTCGTTTGATCAAACCATTATTCTTTGTATTTATAGTATTTAAAATTTGAAAATTCTTTGAAATCTTTGTAAAAATGAACCGGCCCGTAAGAAGAGGAAGAGATTGGCCCACCAAAATGGCCAAGTGTTTTTCTCTGCTCCTTAAAGCAAACCCGAGGCTGTCGGTTTGTAATGGCTGTCACTCACTGTCCCTTTCTTTTGTTTTTTGAATTTAAAAATTCAAAATCGTTTTTTTGGTACTTTAAAAAATATATAAAAATAAAATAAATGGACCGTTTTGAATTAAAGGAGAGACAAAAGACAGCGAAATTGAGTAGAAAACATACAAACGTGCCAGGCTAATTGTTGTGTCGTGACCCACAACACATGGGTTTCGTTTTCCATTGCCTTTGCTTTGGTTTAGATAATTACAAGGTTTGTTTAATCTTTATTCGTTATTATATTATTTTTATTGAATTTTAAATTAATTGTAATTGAACTAATAAAGAAAAATAAAATTCACTTGACATTCATCGCCCCATCTCTGGGTCAAAAAAATTGATATATTACCTAGCACATATTTTAATTATTATTATCTTTGAAGTTCATTCGACTCAATAAAAGGCACAACACTAAAAATATAATTATATAAATATTTCCGCACTTAATTTAAAAAAAAAAAGCACATCATTCTGGTATATCGAAAGATTATGTTTAAAGTATTTATTTATAAATGAACTTCGTTGGTTGTTTCGTTTTCTCCAAACTTTGTTTTCTTAACCAAAATTTCAACTATTATTATTATTATTATAATTCTATTGATAAGAAAATCATATAAAACATTCGTGTGTGCCTCGTTAAAAACCTCTATACATCTAAATAGAGGAAAAAAGTACAACACGCAAATATAACATAAGACATTAACAAAGCAACCAACAATCACTGAATCCAAACAATTTTATACGCATAATTGTTCCATGACAAATAACAATTTTTATAACAGTTTTATTAACATAAGATATGATTAACACATATTGATAATTTGAGGATAAAATTAGAATGTTAAAAAAGTTTGAGGACCAGTTTAGAATGAGTCATTGTTTGAGGATGAAATTGAAACACTCAAAAGTTTAGGGACCAATTTACAATGAAGGGCATAGTTTGAAAATGGGATTGAAATATTTAAAAGTTTGGGGACTAATTTAAAAAGAGTGTCATAATTTAGAGACATATGATGTAATTAACTCTATTTCATAAGTTTCCTTTAGTTTTAAAATTAAAAAAATTAGGATATAACCTCCGAATTTTAAATTTAAATTTGATAGCTTAAAGATTTCAACTTTGTTTATATCTTGGGCCTCATCTTAGATGAAATGTGTTACTTTGTTATTTGTCTCAACTCTCTAGTTTTACTTTATGTTTGCGTTAATTCTACAAATATTTAATGTCGAGAGCCAACAATAAATTATAAATCTATCTCGGTCTGTCGCGGAAGCGAAAGAACGCTATCACGTTCGCCACGTCGATAATTAGATTTTTTAAGTAAAGTTAGAGATTAAATTTTAACATTATAAATGAAAAAAATTAAGTTGAAACCTAAAATTAACATGCACTATACTGGATTTAAATTAAATTATCAATAAATCAATGATTATAAAAGACTTAACTCGATTGACTATGGATACAACTACTTCTATATAGGGTTATATATAATATATATACTAGTTGGGGCATGGGGGTTGGCAGGTAGGATCCAACAGACAACCATTATAAAATTGGTGAAATACGTATCATAAAATCATTATAATCTATTGAATACAAGAAATTAAGAAAAATAACTAACAACTAGTTGGAATATTGGGATTAAATGTTAGCTTTATTAAGTAAGGTCAGAAGTTCGAATATTGACGCTGTGAATAGAAAAAAATAAGTTGAAAGAGTCGTCTTCATATTGGACCTCTACAAAACTCGATCGAAATTAATCGATCAATAAACTTAATACTAGTGGTTGAATAAAAACATAATTTGAGAAGAATAAAAGAATAGTTTTAATTATTCTAGGTATTTTGATGGTATAAAGTTAATAAGTTATGATAATTAGAATCTAGATGCAATCTTTTGCATGTTAGAGTTGGAAGAATACAGCTAGTTATGTCTAAGAGAAGTAATCAGAATAGATATGCACATATTCAAGCGACAGCCTAATTAGTTCAACTAAATATGGAACACATTTCTTCATCTCAATTATCTCATTCTTCTTTTCTCTACAGCTCTCCTCTATTCACAACTTCATTCATAAATTTTAGACTAAGTCTTCGAACCAATAAATTGAATCAATTCAATTATTTAATTAATTTTAGTCATTAATTTTTGACATTTTTTGAATTATTATTGTCACGTTACACACTACAATTCTGTAAGATGACATGTGGCATCATATAATTTAAAAGAACTGTTTGATTTAACGGTTATCGTTGGTAAAAAAAAGTGAATTTGATGAAATTTTGAAGTGCAAGCTCTTTCTTATCATTTCTTTCTCTCGAAGCATATAAAACCTAGCCGTAGCACGCATTGGTTGAAACTTGAAATATCATAATATAGCTCAACAAAATACAGCTTTGATTCCTAGTCATTGGTATGGGGAATTCCAGTTTCATTTCCTGCATATTCTTAGCTACAATTCTATTGGTATTTTTCTTTTACATAAATTGCTAACTGGATCTGGATTCCAGTAAATAATTCTTAAAACGATACGAAGATGTGCCCGAGTTCATCAATCTATGAGGTGCTTCCCCGGGCATAAATGTAAGACCTTGTACAACATAAAAAGATAACCAATCCATTGGCACTAAGTGCAGCAAGCAGCCAATAAAAGTAATCAAGATGTGCCCGGTTAAGATTATTCGCAAACCAGCTATCTCGGCCATCCCCGCCGGTTATATTCTCAATGGCTGAGATGAGAAAGCTACTCAAATAGCTTCCAACACCAAAGATGCTAAGGTAGAGTGCAAGGCCGACACTCCTTAATTCCTTTGGCACCTGATGATAAAAAAATTCTTGAAGACCAACCATTGCGAACACATCGGACAATCCGGACAGTATGTATTGTGGGACCAACCACCACACACTCATTGGAACCGTGACATTTGGCTTGTCTACCAACCCGCATTCTTGAGCAGTTTTAAGCCTCCTCATCTCTACTAAAGCAGCAGTCAACATTGACAAGGCAGATAGAAGCATTCCGGTTCCAATTCTTTGTAGCATTGTAATTCCGGCCGGTTTCCCGGTCAACGATCTTGCTAAAGGAACAAAAATGCGGTCATATATAGGAATGAAGATCATAACCGTAAGGCTAATAAATGAAAGAAGTGAAGCAGCAGGTATTTGAAACCCCGTTGTAATTGATCTGTCCATGGTAGCCCCTTGCTTGGTAAAGAAAGTCGTTGTTTGCGCACAGAAAATGGCATAAAACAAGCTTGCAGCCCATATTGGCGCAAGCCTTATAACTGTCTTCGCTTCTTCAACCTCTCCGATGCTACACACCTTTCCTTGTTCCTTCAAACCATCAGGCGCAAGCAAGGGTTTAATGAGGAATCTACACATTACAAAAACCATAGTGCCATTTAAGAGATGTTCGTTATAGAAAATGTTGAAGTTCTAAACATTATAATAGTTGGAGATAGAAAAGAAATGAGCAAGAGCTCCAAATCAATTAGAATAGATGCTATTCTTCTTCTCACTGTATGCTAGATGCCTAATTTTCATTATGCAAAAAAAAAAATCTCACTTGAACTGCTTGGAACTTTCAGTAGGAAGAGTTCCTCGGGCTTCTTCATCTGCGGCAATTGCGGAAGACACTGTTGTCCGATTATTAACTGCCAAAACAAACACTCGCCCAATTCTCACAAATGGACTTTCTTCATCCCCTCTGATACTATATCTGTAAGTCGTCGTTCCGAGCAGAAAAACAAGCAGTCCAACAACCATTAAGAAAGCGGGTATCCCAAATCCAAGAACCCAACTAAGATTATCTTGGATGTAGGTTAAAACCCAAAAGGTTACAAAGGTGCCAGCAGATATACCAAAGTACCACCAATTAAAGAACGAACTCTGGGCTTTGCACTCCTCTTTGGCTTGTCCATCAAACTGATCTGCACCAAAAGCTTGAACACACGGCTTGTGCCCACCTTGTCCAAATGCTACTAGATACAGTGAGAAGAAGAATAGTATCGATTGAAACCGATGAGAAGGAAGAGCGGCTGACAGAGTCAACAAACCAAGACCCTGTAAATCATTCCAAATCAAGTCAGCACAGAGAACATCTAGCAAGCACTCTAATCAGTTACTACACCAATTATCACCCCTATACTGCATCAATTTGGCAGAAAAACATTCAAACTTAAGATCTATGAAGCAATGGTTGAACAAACACCAAACTTTCCCAACATACAAAGCACCAGGCCACTTTATCATATAAAAATGATTGAACCAGCACCAAAGTTTTCTAATCCAGCAGCTTCTTTTAACTTCACTCGCAATGAGAGCCAAAGCCAACTTAACTGGAATTCAATACCCACACTTTATACCAAAGGTTCAAAACCAGTCAATTGTTACAAAAAATAAAGTATCCTCCATTTCCAATGTCAATCATATTCAGAAAAATGAGTTCCCAAAATGAAGAAAGATTTGCATTTTAATTAAAATTATACTGAAGTATTTTTCACCAAAATCCCAGGCATGGCGAACTCTGTTAATAACATTCTAGGAAAAAATCAAGCTTTACCTTTTTAAGGTGAAAAAGTAGTGACTTTTCCTAGTAACAATTGAAAAAAGGAAAGAAAAGAAGTTTTACCAAAACGTAAAGAAGGGAAGCAATAATGATGGTGCGGAATCGGCCAAGAAAGGAATCGGCAACGAATGCACCCAAGAGTGGCAGAAGCGACGCCGCGCCAGACCATGCGTTTACTTGTGCGGCGGCGGCGGCAGTGGACTGGCCGAGAGGCCCCGTCAAGTAAGTTATGAGGTTTGAGGATATCCCATAATAAGCAAACCTCTCGGCAATTTCGACGGCAATGATGAAAGAAGCGGATCGCCAACCGCCGGAGTTCGAACGGCGGACGGGGCGGCCTTTGTAGTCCAGACAGGCATCAACGGTGTCATCTAACAGTGGAGTTTGAGCAGCATAGAGATTTGAGTTTACCATTGCTTTAGCAAAAGCCTTGTAGCTTGGACGCACTTATATACTGATCAGTAAATGACAAATACGTTTATGTCATTATTTTTTTCCTTTTATATTTTTTTGCTTAATATCTGATTTATGTTGGATTGGTTTCCTTATAAACTTAATTTAAGATCGATGGCATATGGATTTATGTTTTTTTCATAAAATTATTTAATTTGTTGATCATTGTTTTTTTTATTAATATAGGGATACTATGGCAGGCCTCATTAAAAATTTCCCTAACCTAAATGGAGGAAAAGAGTACCCACCATAGTATTACAGAAACCTGGGATTAACCCGATAAGTACACATAAATCAAACTATAGGACTAGGTACCTCCTCATGTAAGAGCGCGATCACCGCATCCGGCGGGGCACAAAAATAGCTTACCTCATAACCACTCAAAGGACCCAATTTAGCAAGAACATCGGCAATGCGATTAGCATTCCGAGAAATATGACGAATCTCAAGCAAACTAACCTTTGTAAATAAACGACGAACCGATCCTAACAGAGGCAACGAACCAACATCATCTCTCTCCTTCTGTAGCAAACGAACCACCTCAAGACAATCCGACTCAACGATCAATGCCCCAACATTACATTCGAGCGCACAAAGCAGACCCTCATGGATCGCCCATATTTCCGCCTCAAGGGCACTACAACGACCAATGAATTTCGAGAAGTCACGAATCCAAGTACCCGCGGAGTCACGAATCACACCCCCACATGAACCACGACCCCCAGATAAATCACATGCCCCATCCACGTTAATCTTCCACACATTCGCAGGCGGTGGAGACCACAACAAAAGCTGACGCGTATCCACCATCGAAGCTCTCACAGCACTGTTGTGCAACACAGCTCTCCCGCCCAGCAGCGCCCTAGTCTTCCCCTACACCAAACGCCTGGCCTTCATCATTGTTATTAACATAGTACATATCATCATATCTTAACGATCGATTAATTTATTTCCATAAAATTAAGTTTTTTATTTTATTTTTGGTATATAAGGGAAAGCTAGCCGTAATTACATAATAGTAATAGAACTTGAGGCATGTAAGAGCGGAAATATTGTTGTTGGAAGATGCTATAGTCTACTTCGCCATTGCATCCGTTACTTGATTATTAGGAATGTAAAAATTTAATTCGACTTGTAAAACTAACTGAAATCGACTTGAGTTAGAATTGCTTGTGACTTGAGGTGATGGTGATCTGAAATCGATTCGAGCTCGAATTGGTGTTGACCTGAACCCGAATTAGACCTGGAACTTTTGGATTTGAACCCGACCTGGAAACGGCATGATCCCGAATTCAACCTGATAATGTGATAACCGAACCCGACCTGCATCCGACCTGATATGAACTTGAACCAAGATTAACAGGGTAAATAACTGATATTACCGGACCTATTATCAACCTGACCTGTTATAAACTTGATATGTAATTGACTCAACATGTAAATGACCTGATTTGTTATTGAACTGATATGATATTTATCCAACTTTATATTTATCTGACTTGTAATAACTAATAAGTTACAATTGATGAATTTGTGAGATTATAAATGTATTACATTATAGTGTGACAAAATTCATCTTCACAATTTAAGGTACATGATTAACTATGATCATAAAATTAATATATTTATTTTTTATATTTATAAATTATAGTATATAAAAATATTTAAAAAAATTTATGAGATATCTAAACGTTGTCAACATAATTATTACGCTTTATAATTTATGATTTAATATTAACAGTTTATGATTTAGTTTAGTGTTATTAGCTTATGAGATTAACTCTGATTCTTTAAGATTTATGGTTTAGTTTAGTGTTTAGTTTATGGTTATTGGTTTATGTGATTAATTTGGATTCCTTAAAGTTTAGGGTTTAACATCAATGGTTTATGATTTAGATTATGGTTATTGGTTTATGAGATTAATTTTAATTCCATAAGGTTTATGGTTTTTGGTTTAGTATTAATGGCTTATGGTTTAGTATAGCATTATTGATTTACGAGATTAATTTCGATTCAACTTGCTAATCTATGCATTTGAATTTGACTAAATATTTAAATCAAAGTTTCATGTGTACAATTGAACTAAATTAAAGTTTCAACTTTCATGTCTACATTGCATATTTACTTCCAAATAAAAAATTGTTGGGTTTTACGGTGCTCGATTCCTTCAACCGTTCTTGCTCGCCAAGTGGTGGAGAAGTGGAATTTTGGGTGTAAGTGGTGTGGAAGCAAAAAAGATTAAGGACACAATGATTCATAGTGGTTCAACCTTCTAACCAAGGTTTACATCTACTACCTTAACTTTCCACTAAGGATTTCCAATCAATCCACTATTGATTCATCCCCTTTTCTAGGCTTAGGAGGAAACCCTTATACACCGATCAAGCTTTCTACCCAAAGTCTTGATCAAATCCTCTTTACAAAGAGAAAAGATAAACAAACTCAAATCCCTCTAATAGGTATTTGTTTTCACAATTTAGCTCTCACCCAAAACCTAAAACACTTGAGCAAATCTAACAATATTGGGTCACTAGTGTTTGTCTATACAAAGAAATGACAATTAAGCACTAAGAGAATTTCTTGATAATTTGTTGTTGACAATTGAAGCATTAACCATTACTAGATGTTTGAGGTCCCTTTTATACTCCTTAATGAGTTTGTGTCCGTTACTAGCCGTTGGGGTTGAATTGGAGCCGTTGAAGACTTAATTTCCCATCATAAATGCAGTTCTGCAGCTTCCCGTTTCGAAACGCTCAAACCCATTTCGAAATGCTTTTCAAGTAGAAAGAGCCATTGCAGTCTGATGCAGTACCCGTATCGAAACGCTCTTGGCCGTATCGGAATGCCCGTATCGAAACGCTTATCACCGTATCGAAACGATCTGCATTTAAATGTTAGTTGGGAAATAGCCGTTGGAGGTTTATGACCGTTGAGGTCGATGCCATGTAGGCGTATCGAAACGGCAGATGCCGTATCGAAATGCTTGGCAAAATTCTCATCCAGATTTAAGGCTGTTTTGAAACCCGTTTCGAAACACTTTGACATTGTAAGACCCCGTATCGAAACACCTAGATGGTTTTGTTTAAATTGACTTTGAAAACATGTAAAAACCTCTTAAAACATCCCCTAAACAGAGTTTCAAGTTGTTTGGACTTTAGAAATAATTTTGAATTCTTTTTAACTTTGTCCAAAACATTTTTCAAATATTATATCAAAACATTAGTTCTACAATCTCCCCCTTTTTGATATAATAAAACCAACTTTAAAATTTGTTTGGGATTCTCCCTCTTTAAGTTTAAAAATGTGAATAAGAGTTGAAAATTTTGAAATCAATTAAAGCTCTCCCTTATTCATTTGAAAATTCAATTTTTCAAACCATTTCCCCTTTTTTGTTATATAAAAAAGAATTCAAAAGACATTAAGTTTTAAATAACTTAGGAGGTTTGAAAAGATGACAAAAATAAGACTTTTGGTTTTAAAATGGCTTCCCCTTACTCAAAGCATCATTAAAATGTTAGTCCAACATATATGATCATCTAGTTGATATTAAAAAAAAAATCAAATAAAAGCAAAAGCAACTAGATTTTACCACACTTGAACACAAGGGAGGATGTGAAGCCTTCCTTCTTCAAATGTCTCTCTTGTGTGCATGGAGCTCCCCCTCAATGTTTGACTTGTTAATCACTCTCCATCACACCTAGCAAAAGACAATCAAGTAATTTTTGGTATCCAAATTGCTTTGGATCCATAGACGTTAGTAGCACAAAATTTAGTCCCCTTAGGAATTCATTTTTCAATTTCATACTTTTTAGTTGAAGTACTTAGTCCTTTTGGGACCCAAATACTTCTAAAACATTTACCATTTACAAATCTAGGGGCACTAGATTGTCTTACATAAAAGTTTGATTTTCCAAAATTATTTTTATTTTCAAGCTTTTTGGAAATCAAATCTTTTTCTTCTTGAACTTTATGAAGCAAATTTTGCAAATCAAAACATTTTTGTTCAAACTCCTCGAGTTTTGCTTCAAGTTCAAGTTTGGTTTTAGAAATCAAATCATTTTGAATTTTCAACCTTGAAATCATTTTATTATTTTTCAAAGTGTGATTTTTAAACTCTAAAACCAAATTATCATAGGCATATTGTAATTCATCAAAAGAGTATGAACATGAAGTAGATGAATTAGAAGTTACCCTTGAATCTTCTTCGATGGCCATAAGGTAAAGGTTGGGTTGTTCATCGTCGGTGGAGTCCTCATCACTCCATGTAGCCACATATGCCTTATTCTTAGGCTTGAAGAGCTTGCCCTATTCTTTTTCATGGATTCTCGTTCAAGCTCTCTCAAGGCTTTCTTCATGAACGAGACACACTTCTTGAAGAAATGAACTCTCTTCTTCTTCATCCTCCTCTTCACTTGAATCAACATGATGACATGTAGAGGATTTGAGAGCAATGCCATTTGTGTTGATGCCAAGCCCTTTGAGCTTCTTCTTCCCCATAGCTCTAAAATCTTCCCTCTTCTTCTCATATTCTTTGTTTTTCTTCATTATTTGATGAGTGAGAGGTGACCCCATGAGTTCATCAAGCTTCAAGGTCTTCAAATTCTTAGCTTCGATGATAGCGGTCCTCTTTGAGTCCCATGACTCGGGAAGTGAGTAGATGAGCTTTCAGACAAGCTTCTCTTCGGAGATAGCTTCTCCATAGCCTTTGAGACCATTGGTGATAGTGGAGAACCTATCAAACATCTTCTCAATGTTCTCTTCCGGATCCATCTTGAAGTTCTCATACGCTAGGTTGAGGAGGCTGATCTTGGTCTCCTTTACTTTATCGGTTCTTTCGTATGTGACTTCAAGCTTGTCCCATACCTCCTTGTCACTCTCACAAGAAGACATCTTCTCATAGATGGTTGGGTCAAAAGCACAAAAGAGGATGTGTAAGGCTTTGCAATTAAGCTTCATCTTCTTGCGATCTTCGGCACTCCATTCCACTTTGCTTCATTGAGGCACGAACGTACCATCTTCTACTATGTCCCATAGCTTGTAGTCCATTGACTTTATGAAGAACTTCATCTTTGTCTTCCAATGGGCATAGTGAGTTTCGTCGAAGAAGGGCGGTTTGTCGATGGATTGCGACATTGAGCCGGTTGATTGAAATGATGATCGAGCTTGCCGGATCTTCTCAATAGGATGTTAATCATCTTCAATTGAGCCAAGTTCTAATACCAATTTTTGGATTTTACGGTGCTCGATTCCTTCAACCGTTCTTGCTCGCCAAGTGGTGGAGAAGTGGAATTTTGGGTGTAAGTGGCGTGGAAGCTAAAAAGATTAAGACCATAATGATTTATAGTGGTTTAACCTTCTAACCAAGGTCTACATCCACTACCTTAGCTTCCCACTAAGGATTTCCAATCAATCCACTATTGATTCGTCCTCTTTTCTAGGCTTAAGAGGAAACTCTTATACACTGATCAAGCTTTCTACCTAAAGCCTTGATCAAACCCTCTTTACAAAGAGAAAAGATAAGCAAACTCAAATCCCTCTAATAGGTATTTGTTTGCACAATTTAGCTCTCACCCAAAACCTAAAACAGTTGAGCAAATCTAACAATTTTGGCTCACTAGTGTTTGTCTATACAAAGAAATGACAATTAAGCACTAAGACAAGTTCTTGATCATTTGTTGTTGACAATTGAAGCATTAACCTTCAATTGAAGCCGTTGAGGTTGAATTGGAGCCGTTGGAGACTTAATTTCCCATTATAAATGCAGTTATGCAGCTCCTCGTTTCGAAATACTCGAACCCGTTTCGAAACGCTCTTCAAGTAGAAAGAGCCGTTGTAGTCTGATGCAGTACTCGTATCGAAATGCCCTTGGCCATATCAGAACGCCTGTATCGAAACTCTTATCACCGTATCGAAATGATCTGCATTTAAATGTTAGTTGGGAAATAGCCGTTGGGGGTTTATGACTGTTGAGGTTGATGCCATGTAGGCGTATCGAAACGACAGAGGTCGTATCGAAATGCTTGGCAAAATTCTCATCCAAATTTAAGGATATTTCGAAACCCATTTGGAAACACTTTGACACTGTAGTACCCCGTATCAGAACACCTAAGGGTGTTTCGAAACACCTGGATGGTTTTGTTTAAATTGGCTTTGATAACATGTAAAAACCTCTTAAAACATCCACTAAACATAGTTTCATGTTGTTTGGACTTTAGAAATGGTTTTGAATTCTTTTTAACTTTGTCCAAAACATTTTTCAAATATTATATCAAAACATTAGTTCTACAAAAATTTGTGTATAATTATATTAAATCAAAATTTATATGATATAATAATAATGTTCAAATTGAATTAACTTATTAAACTTAGGATCTAATTGAGCTAAATTAAAACTTAGAAGCATAAGTCACGGACATAATTAAAAGAATTCTAAAACTAAATGTTGAATTTCAATTAAATTAGTTTAAATTAGGACTCAATTGAATTAAATTAAAACTTAAAAGTGAAAATTTGAGACTTAAATAAAAAACATTTAAAGTTGGAAGGGCTAAAAAATAATTTACCCTAACCTAAAAACCCATGCGGGTGGGGAATTTTTACTCCCACCGTTTCACTTTAATTAAAATAATGAAAAATAATTGATAGGGGCCAGTGGGAGGGACAAAAATTTATAGGAAATTAAGCCCTCTAATTTAGTAATTTTTAGGTTCTTTCCCTCTAAAATCCAAATGAAATATTTTTAAATTTGATTCAATAATTAATTGCCCATTTGGCATTTGCCTCCTACTTTTTTGCTTAGTGATTAATTATTTTTTAGGTCCTCATTTTTTTTAAATTTTCATTTAGTACAAACATTCACTTTTAATTTTTAGTTTAATTCAATTTAGTTATAATTATATATATATATTTTAAATTGTAAAATATTTTAGCATCTTAAGGGATATATTGGTTCATATTAATCTCTAAAATTTTATTTTTATCTAGAATTTACCAATAATTACCACACCAAAGTCTATTTGTACACGGTTAGACCGAACTTGTACTTCAACCGAAATCGATATGAGTTTTATTCGTCAACGACGTAACCCGACCTAAAGTCCATCCGAACCTAAATTACCCTGTTAATTAATTGATTCAGACTCGAACTATTTTGGCATGAATTGAAACTTACCCGACCTAAAAGTAACCCCCAAACTCGAACTCAATCTGGTTTGAAATGAACCTGATAATGACATGAATCTGAATCGACCCGAACCCGACTTGATTCGAATCGAACCATTAAATTAACTTAACATAACTCAAATCTAATTTAATCTGACCTGAAACCTAAACGATTACCTGATTTCACATTCCTATTGATTACCCTCACGTTCGAAATGTTGGACTTGGATTGACCATGCACATTGCACGCAACCTTAATGTAGCTACATGTTAGAGAATAAATATAATTCGTTATTAATTTCTTAGCATTTTGGAGTTAGTTGGGCCAGCTATTTCAGCCCGTTAGTTTTGTTAAGTTTGTTATAATTTAGAGGTTATATAAGTCCACCTTTTGTTATGAGTTCAACACACTAAATAATTCAATTTCTAGTATATCACTTTCCCTTAATCTCTCTCTTGTATACTCTGTCGTTCACCACCTTCATCAACACTCCACCGTTGGTTATTATCTTCGGCCACCATGCCTCCTTTCTCACATGGTATCATTCGCCTCCAACGGTCCCGACGTCATTTGATCCGCTCCATTACTACCATTCGAATCTATCATTGCTTCTTGTTTCGTTTCAAAGCCGTTTTGCCTCCTTACCGGCGATCTTGACGCTACTTCCTCAATCGGCGATCGGTTTTCTTAATCTGAGTTTCATTTGCGCCGATGATTACTTCACCAACATCTACTACCATTTTAGATCTCAAGTCTGGTTTAGATCGGGTTCAAGAAATCTACTTGATTCTTCTAATCATCTGTTCATGGTCAAAAACCTTCCGAGTCGTCCTTTAATACAATGATTGGTGAGCCATTTTTTTTCAAATTTCTTAGTCAGTATGGCACCTGATTCGGTCTAATCTTCCAGATTTAATTACTTGTATGGTTTCAGTCTTTGCCTCACCATGGTTTGTGCTTCTTGTTGGATATTCTATCGGTGGATTGCTCTATAGTCACATTTGAATTTGTTCTACTGGTGAGATCTAAACCTTTCATTTGTGCAATTTGATTTGTGCATTTTTGTTGATTGGAAACAATGAGTTCTTGTGATTGATTCAATTTGGTTTGGTCTCACATGTAATCTGTTATTTTCTGTTTTGATCGCATATGTGTAGAGCGTTTTAGGTGTTCTCTATTTATGAACGCAAGTGCACACTCTTATCAAGTTACCGTATAAAAGATATCGTCTCCCACATGGATTGGAACAGATACTATGCGTGTTTTCCTGCACAAAGAAATAGTAATTTGCACAATTAAATTTCTGAATAAGAAAAACATAAAAATAAAAGCACATGTAATTTAAAATAGATAGAGAGATCAGGGTGATAGATTTGATAGATTGGGCCAGGTAGTTGTAGCTTAGTAGTGTGTAGATTGCGTTATAAAGATTAAGTGTGTTTTGCGCTGCCACGATCTGTTGCCTTGGCGGGTAATGGCGGATTGAGACAGCGGCAACTTTCGATGCCACGACAGAACTCTGCGCTTGTAAATTTCGCTGTCTCGGTAGGTGAGATGGAGAGAAGTCTCAGGGGCAGGTCTGACATATACTCCAAGTTTGGCGAAGCAATTCTGAAGTGATCCTTCCTATGTCTAGGCAAGGATTCTGTCACCGCGTGATGTAGGCAATACCTAGCAATCTCAGTGTAAACCTAACATAGGCAGTCGACGGTTGGTTGCTCCTTTTAGCCGCTGAAACTTTAACTTATGTCTAAGCCGAATTAGTCAACACCTCGTCATGATAAGACCATGCTTAATTCTTTCATGAGTTTGACACTCTCGTACCCAACAAATGGATTTCTTCAACTGGACTTTTGGAACTAATTGAAGAAGTGAAGCACATGAACTAAGCAAACTTGAGAGTATTTTATTGCAAACACAACTTAAACTATTACAACTGTTTCTCACAACTACTTTACATACAAAAACCTAAACCCTAGGGAGAGTTAGACTAGGATTATCTCCCCCACTTCATCTGTGCCCCTATACCTTTACAAGCATGAGTATATATAGGGCTTGGCCTAAGTTTGACTCCTCCTTGGAGTAGAAGTTCTTAAAGTAACTTTATATTAAATGTCGACTCCTTTTTGACTTGAATGTGGACTCTTTGGACGTTGCCTTCTCCAGCAAGTAAAGATAAGCCACTTTACTTTTCCCTCTTCAATCAGATTTTCAGGTCGCTACAGGCTTTAAAAAATTGCAAGACTAGGCTTATTAGACTCAAGAAATTGTCCTCTTTCAATCGCAACCCATATTGACTAAGTCGATTTAACTTCTGCCTGGGCGGCAGTCAGCGGCAATGCTGCGGTGGCAGCGTCCTTGGCGGCACTTTGGAACTGCTTCAGTACAACTTCTTTTGCTCCCTGCTTTCCCGTCCTCTCCTCCTTTACACAGCTACATCACCTGAAAATGAAAACTAAGCTAAAACAGTATCTTTTCTTAACCAAACATAGTATATTCAATATAAGCATGATAAAAGAGCAAATACTGTTATTATGCATGTAATGCGCCCAAATATGCCTAAATGAGCTTAAGAACAACAATAATAAGGGTAGCAATATGTACAAAATACAGAACTTGTGGACACTCTACAATATGGCTAGTTATTTTCGTTTTGATGCATCTACTGTGTATATCAAGAAGCTTATGTGATCGAAATCTTGAAATTACTGTTGAACAATAGGTTTGTGTTTGAGCATCTATATTGTTGATCTCCCGTTCTAATTTTGATTTAATCTGGATACTGCTGGTTGTTGGTGGTGGTGGATGTGCTCTAAATGTAAAGTTAAATTTTATGGGAACCGATTGTGTGTGGATGAATTGCAAAATCAAAAGATATGTGTAATTGATGTTTAGTTTTAGCGGTCGTTTACTATTAGAATTGAAGAATGTCATCTTATTGTTACTGTAGCTGGTAAAACGGTCTATTGTGTTGAGTTGCTGATTATTTCCCCTTTCTTAAAGTACTATTAGATTCGTTTCAGTTTATAGTTTAATATTTTCTAGATTATTTGTTGCTTCATTTGGTATATGTGTTCATTCGATTGAGATATAGACAAACTTTTGTTAAAAGCCTTCACTCTCTGCTTTGTGGTGCTTTACTTGTCCATTCTTATTTTCTTTGCTGCTGCAAGTGTTGAGTTTGAAGTCTTCATATTGATGGTTCCTATGATCAATTGATTTTTTGAGGGATTTCGAATGAAAAAAAAAAGTATGACAGAAAGGTGAGTAAGGAAGAACGAAAGGATGAAAAACACATTCGATTCTCAGTAAACCACCAAGTAAGAAATACAAATTTTGTTTCTGAAGAATATTGATTGAAGGAAGAAAGCATTTGTCCAAAGGCCGATTCATTGTTGTTCTAGCATCTCAACGGTTTGAAGAAGAAGAAGAAAGCAGGGTGAATGTTAGGAAATAAATATAATTCGTTATTAATTTCTTAGCATTTTGGAGTTAGTTGGGCCAGCTGTTTCAGCCCGTTACTTTTGTTAAGTTTTTTTTTATAGTTTTGGGGTTATATAAGCCCACCTTTTGTTATGAGTTCAACACACTAAATAATTCAATTTCTAGTATATCATTTTCTCTTTAATCTCTCTCTTGTATACTCTGTCGTTCAGCACCTCCATCAATACTCCACCGTCGATTATTATCTCCGTCCAGCATGCCTCCTTTCTCACACTATATGCAATACAATCGATGGGAACTGACTTTATTATCCCACAACAATCAAATTAATTCAAGGTTGTTCGTTTCGATTATCATTCGTCTTACACCAATATCCTATGCACACGATAACACAATAAATATTCCCAACAATTCCATCTCCGAAGTGGAATATGCACGAATAAAAAAGCTTTTGTATCTTTTGGTGCCGTTATTTAGCCTCACACTAAATTATGTTTACATTTTAAAAATTAGAGTTTATTATTAAAGTTTAAGAAATTATGGGTAGAATGTATTTTAAGGGTTTATTAAAAATTAAATTTTATAATTAGAATTTAAGGGTTAAGATTCAAAACTCTAGAGTCAAAAGTTTAAAATTTATTTTTTATAGGAAAAATCTTTGACACACAAGCTGTGTAAACACAAGCTTGTTAGATTTAGAGTTTTGAGTTTAGGTTTAGAATTTAAAGTTTACAATTTAGGCACTGACTAATCCGAATCGACTCACATCGCACACACAACTTTGGTGGGTGAGTCTCCCAACGAGAATTTTCTGTATACACAAAGCCTCAAACTCGAGACTTACTTAAATGATATCAAATTTCTTACCACTTGGACCAACTTGTTTGTTTCTAAAATAAATATTTTATTATTATAAAGAAGTATTGAGCATCTTTTCTAAAATAAAAATATTACTAGTATATGGTAACAAAAACAAATAAGACATTATTATCAAATAATAGTAAACATCCATTTCGGATTCAGACATGAATAACCTGAAATCAATAAGAAAATCCAAAATATGTTTCTTGTAACAAAAAAAAACTATTGTACAGCTTTCATGGAATTTCCCTAACAATTGCCATCGGAGTGCGGAGAAAACTTGAGATTTTAATAATTGTATTTTTTTATATTTAACTTTTAGTCACTAATTTTGATAAACGAAGCTTGGATTGCAGCTTTTGCAGAACTTAAACACTCGAATTGAGTGAAAGCATAGTTTCTGCATGATCTATCCAGTTTGATTTGAATCCAATTAAGTTTAATTCGCCCAAAAATCTTGAAAGCTAGGTAAAATTGTTCAGGTTTTGAACCCACGGCTAAGTTCCCAACAAATATAGATGTTTAATCGCCTTTAACATTCTCCACTTTCACAGACTTATTGTTCCCTTCAGGTCTTCAACTCGGGTGATGTTTCGATAGGCTTAATTTCTCGCCAGCGGCGGTTTGAATGGAGTTTTGTTTTCATTGAAAACTTGCACCATCGACAAGAAACTATTCTTAAATGGTTGGACTTGGTTGGAACATGTTGCACAGAACTTGAAGCAATAGCCGGAATATCTTCCATACAGAAAATTGGCTCACTATGCTCGGTTGAGCTCGAAACAATAGTCGGGGTTTGAGTAGTTTCCGTAGCAGCAGTTGATATATCTTCGATATGAAGAGCTGGCACATCATGTTGTGTGAGACGAAAAACATCAACCGAAATATCTTCAGTACAAAGAGTTGGACTTGAAAGAATGACTGGAACATCTTGTTCAAAACTTGGCACATCAGATTCAATGTAAACAATTGACACATCGTCTTCTGTCAAATTCGAAACAACGCTCGAAACATCTTCGGGACAAATAATTGAACTTGGAAGAACGACCGGAACATCTTCTTCAAGACTTGGTACAACAGGTTCAATATAAATAGTTGACACATCGTCTTCTGTCACATTCAAAACAACACTCGAAACATCTTCGGTACAAAGAGTTGAACTAGGAAGAGCGACTAGAACATCTTCTTCAAGACTTGTCACATTAGGCTCAATATAAACACTTGACACATCGTCTTCTGTCACATTCAAAACAACACTAAAAACATCTTCGATATGAAGAGTTGACACATCGCATTGTGAAAAGCCAGATAGTGTAAATATATATAGCATAAAAATATATCAACTCAAAAGAGGATTGTGATATCCAGGGTTTATACTTTTCTTAACTTTTTGATGTGCTACATACCTTGCAGACAAAGCGCAGATTGAGCCCGAGTCTCTTAGGATAAATAACATTTTATTTTTCAATGGGACCACTCGTTGTGTTCGTCTACTTGCTCTATTATAAAGGTAACTTTTGGCAAAATAGAAATAGAGAGCTCTTTTGGATTTTAGTGTTTTATATTAATAATTTAATTTTGCATCTTTAAGATTTTTTAATTTTTATATAATTCTCATAAGTATAAAAATTCGTACCTTATAACTTAAAATTTTACGTCCGTTTCTTGATAGTGGGAGACGGTAGCTAATGGGGGAACTCGACCCCTAACATGTGCTCTCTTTGCTGCCATGCACGACCTCTAAAAACACTTGTTTTGCTGTTAACAAATCTCAAGTTGCATATAAAACCTAGAAGTATGTCACAGACTTATTCTCACAAATCGATCCGTGCGGCGTTAGCAAGACTCGATGATGCTAACCAGCCTTAATCTCTTACGCAACGCGATGGCTAAACAAGGAACACAAGAGAAGCCAAGAAAGTTTACAAGTAAAGAACTTGTATTAAACTAAAGAATGAAGCTTACAAGAGAGCTTTACAAGTATGCTTAAGGGACTAATTTCTTGTGTGAGTACAAAATGAAGGGGGTGACCCTATTTATAGGCTCTCACCTCCTCAATGGACAATTGAGATTAATTTGATCCAACGGTTTATATGTTGCCTCCCAAAATATCTTCTAAGGGACTACACTATTCTAGAGTATTCTACATATGTGTATACATATCTACATATATCCAAAAGGTTCTAGAGAGTTCCAGGGTCTTCCGGAAATGTCCCGAGCCTTATGGGTCCTCCCGGGTATGTCTAGACTTGGATAGAATGTCCAAACCTTTCTAGAACGTTGTGATATGTCTCTAAAGGCTTCATGGCCGTCCTAGGCCTTTATAGTGCCCTCTTTAGTGCTTGCTTGCCTCAAAAGTGACTAAAGAGTGATGAGAACTTCGGTTTGGATTTTAGGGGAAAAGGTGGGTTGTGACTAGAGGTGGCAATCGGGTCATTCAGTTCGGGTTCGGTTCGGGTCATTTCGGTTCGGGTCATTTCGGGTCTATCTAGAATCGGTTTAGATTCGGTTCGGGTTAGTTCGGTTCGGGTTCGGGTCTGTGTTGAGTCGGATTCGGTTCGGGTATTGGATCGGGTTAAAATCAGATCGGTTGTTTTCGGGTCGGGTCAATATCGGATCGGTCGCTTTCGGTTCGGGTTAAAATCGGGTCGTTCGGATCGCTTTCGGGTCGGGTCAAAATCGGGTCGATTTCGGGTCGGGTCAACATTTAAATTTTCGGGTCAATTCGATTTGAGTTAGGTTAAAGGTTTGAGGTTTAGTATTTATGGTTTAGTTTAGAGTTATTGATGTATGAGATTAATTCTGATTCAACTTGTTAATCTATGCATTTGAATTTGATTAAATATTTAAATCAAAGTATCCATATCAAATTTTTTTTGTATAATTATATTAAATCAAAGTTTATTATATGTAATAATAATAATAATAATAATAATAATAATAATAATAATAATAAGGGTAATCTTCACCAGTGGTCCCTTTCGTTTAGGGTGTGTTTTATTTTGGTCACCAGAATTCAAAAAAGATTATTCTGGTCACTTACGTTTAGAATCGTTTCTATTTTGGTCCCTCGGCCGTTAGTCTCCGTTACTTAAAAAATTAATTTCTAATTTAACCCCCCAAACTTTCAAATTTTTCCTTTTCACCATCTTCCCCAAGAATTCGACGACATCTCCGCAACCTTAAATTTTACAAAGTTGGTTTAATGGATGTCGGTAAGATCTCGTCTAAACATTAAAAATTTCAACTTTACAGTGAAAAACATACCTCGTTAAGCTGCGCATGGCTCGTGAAGACTGTAGTTTGCTTACAACTAGGCCACTGCAAATGACAACCAGATATCGAAAAACAAACCCAGTGAATTGTAAACATTATACCAAAATGAACAATTGTCACTACAAACCAGTAAATAACAGGTCAAGATTTCAGTCAAAAAGGCAAAAATAAGCCTAGAAAATGGGTCTTTACAAAGATGGGGGGACCCCAAGAATATGAATTACTACAATTATATATAGAGAATGTATAATCAAGTACATTACTTTTTCTTGAATTCAGTGAAAATAACATATCAAATACAATAAATAACTAACCTGAGATGCTGAAAATACAGGTATCCGGATTGAAGATCCAAATGCCAAGCAAGATTTGGAGGTAAAGTTGGAAGTTTGAGGAAGAGACAAAGAAAGCTTTTGATTATGGCTTTGGTGGTACGTTTCAAGAGAGAAGAGATCTTGGGGCAGGGAACAAAGAGTGAAGAAGCCATTTTTATTGAGATTTAAAGCAAACCCAGGCCCTCTCTATATCTGTATAATTTTGCAGTAACAAGAAATACATTCAAATATATCATTCACTTGCTGCAAAAACATATATCCTCTGTATTTACTAAGAACATCAATGTAGCATCAGCTTTAAGGTAACTCGAAAGTAAAAGTGAGATCAAAGTTCTTGAATTTCAGAGGGGTCGACTTAACAGCACGGTGCTCACGAATCTGAATTAACTGAAGCGATAACAGGGTCACACGTATATGCATAATGCATTCTGTTGGGTTGTGTGGTGCTCGATTCGTTCAACCGATTATGCTCACCAAGTGGTGGAGAGGTGGATTTTTGGGTGGAAGGGTTTAGGAAGCTAGAAAGAATAAAGACACAATGATTTATAGTGGTTCAACCTTCTAACCAAGGTCTACATCCACTACCTTAGCTCCCCACTAAGGATTTCACAATCAATCCACTATTTATTTGTCCCCTTTTCTAGGATTAGGAGGTAACCCTTACAAACGATCAAGCTTCTACCCAAAGCCTTGATCAAAACCCTCTTTTGCAAAGAGATAAACAAAGCAAACTTAAACCCTCTAATAGGTGTTTGTTTGCACAATGAAGCACTCACCCAAAACCTAAAACACTTGAGCAAATTTGACAATTTTGGCTCACTAGTGTTTGTCTATACAAGAATTGACAATTTAGGCACTAAGACAATATTTGATCATTTGATGTTTGACAATATGAGCATTAGCCTTCTCTTGATGCTTGGAGGTCCCTTTTATACTCCCAATTGAGTTTGTAGCCGTTACTAGCCGTTGAAGAATTTATTTCCCTTCATAAATGCTGTTCTGCAGCTACCAGTATCGATACACGTGGAACAGTATCGATACGGCCTTCATAGGAACTAGACGTTGGGCTCTTGCCAGCATAGGCGTATCGATACGCTTGAGTGCGTATCGGTACGGGTCCATAATTGAATAGCCGTTGGGAAATAGCCGTTGGGGTAGTTGAAATGGGATCGGTACGCTTACCTGGCGTATCGAAACGACCCCGATCCGTATCGATACACTAAACCCTCGTATCGATACAGGTTTTGACAGTGGCCAAACTGAGGCAAAAAGGTATCGGTACGGGTCCAACCGTATCGATACTGGTAACGTGAAATCACAAGTTTGGCTATTGAAAACATGAAAAGAGCTTTGCCAAAAACCTTTCAAAATACCTCAAACATAAATTCAAGTTGTTTGGACTTAAAAACAAGTTTTAAATTCTTTTCAAATTAGTCCAAAATATTTTTCAATTATTATATCAAAACATTAGTTCTACAATCTCCCCCTTTTTGATATAATAAAACTAACTTGAAAAATTGTTTGGGATTCTCCCCCTTAAACTTTAAAATGTGAATAAGAGAATTAGGAATGTAAATCCAATAAAGCTCCCCCTTATTCATTTGAAAATTCAAATTTTCAAACCATTTCTCCCCCTTTTTGTTATATCAAAAAGAATTTAAACATTAAGTTCAAAATAACACTAGAGGTAAAAAGTTGACAAAAATAAGAATTTGGTTTTAAAATGGCTCCCCCTTACTCAAAGCATCATCAAAATGTTAGTCACAACATATATGATCATCTAGTTGAATTTAAAATAAAATAAACAAAAGAAATAAAAAACAACTAGAATTTTACCAACACTTGAACTCAAGGTAGGATGTGAAGCCTTCCTTCTTCAAGTGTTCTTCCTTGTGTGCATGGAGCTCCCCCTCAATGTTTGACTTGTTGAACATCTCCATCACACCTATCAAAAGACAATCAAGTAACTTTTGGTATCCAAATTGCTTTGGATCCATGAACGTTAGTAGCACAAATTTTTGACCCCTTTGGAATCCATTTTTCAATGTCATCCTTTTTAATTGAGGTGGTTAGTTCTTTTGGGACCCAAACACTTCTAAAACATTTACCTTTTATAAATCTAGGGGCACTAGATTGTCTAACATAAAAATTTGATTTTCCAAAATTGTTTTTCTTTTCAAGCTCTTTGGAAATCAAATCTTTTTCTTCTTGAACTTTTTGAAGCAATTTTTGTAAATCAAAACATTTTAATTCAAACTCTTCAAGTTTTGCTTTAAGTTCAAGTTTGGTTTTAGAAAGCAAATCATTTTGAATTTTCAACTTTGAAATCAATTTATTGTTTTTCAAAATGTGGCTTTTAAAATCTAAAACCAAATCGTCATAGGCATCTTGTAATTCATCAAAGGTGTAAGAACATGAAGTAGATGAATTAGAAGTTACCCTTGAATCTTCTTCGATGGCCATAAGGCAAAGGTTGTCTTGTTTATCGTCGGTGGAGTCTTCATCACTCCAAGTAGCCACATGTGCCTTCTTCTTATGGCTTGAAGTGCTTGCCCTCTCCTTTTTCTTGGAATCTCGTTCAAGCTCTCTCAAAGCTTTCTTCATGAACGGGGCACACTTCTTGAAGAGATGAACTATCTCTTCATCTTCATCCTCCTCTTCACTTGAGTGGACATGATGACAAGTGGAGGACTTGAGAGCCATGACACTTGCATTGATGCCAAGCCCTTTGATTTTCTTCTCTCCCATAGCTCTAATTTCTTCCCTCATCTTCTCATCCTCTTTGTTCTTCTTCATGATTTGATGAGTAAGGAGTGACCCCATGAGTTCATCAAGCTTCAAGGTCTTCAAATTTTTGGCTTCGATGATGGCGGTCCTCTTTGAGTCCCATGACTCGGGAAGTGAGTAGATGAGCTTTCGGACAAGCTTTTCTTCCGGGATGGCTTCTCCATAACCTTTAAGACCATTGGTGATGGTGGAGAACCTATCAAACATCTTCTCGATGTTCTCTTCCGGATCTATCTTGAAGTTTTCATACTCTAAGGTTAGGAGCCCAATCTTGGTCTCCTTGACTTCATTTGTCCCCTCGTATGTGACTTCAAGCTTGTCCCATACCTCCTTGGCACTCTCACAAGAAGACATCTTCTCATAGATGGATGGACCAAATGCACAAAATAGAATGTGCAAGGCTTTGCAATTTAGCTCCATCTTCTTGCGATCGTCGACACTCCACTCCGCTTTACTTCTTTGAGGCACGAACGAACCATCTTCAACTATGTCCCATAGCTTGTAATCTCTTGACTTCAAGAAGAATTTCATCTTTGTCTTCCAATGGGCATAGTGGTCTCCGTCAAAGAAAGACGGTTTGTCGATTGATTGTGCCATTTGAGCCGGTTGATGAAATAGTGATCGAACTTGCCGGATCTTCTCAATAGGATGTTAATCCTCTTCGATTGAGCCAAGCTCTGATACCAATTGTTGGGTTGTGTGGTGCTCGATTCGTTCAACCGATTATGCTCACCAAGTGGTGGAGAGGTGGATTTTTGGGTGGAAGGGTTTAGGAAGCTAGAAAGAATAAAGACACAATGATTTATAGTGGTTCAACCTTCTAACCAAGGTCTACATCCACTACCTTAGCTCCCCACTAAGGATTTCACAATCAATCCACTATTGATCCGTCCCCTTTTCTAGGATTAGGAGGTAACCCTTACAAACGATCAAGCTTCTACCCAAAGCCTTGATCAAAACCCTCTTTTGCAAAGAGATAAACAAAGAAAACTTAAACCCTCTAATAGGTGTTTGTTTGCACAATGAAGCACTCACCCAAAACCTAAAACACTTGAGCAAATTTGACAATTTTGGCTCACTAGTGTTTGTCTATACAAGAATTGACAATTTAGGCACTAAGACAATATTTGATCATTTGATGTTTGACAATATGAGCATTAGCCTTCTCTTGATGATTGGAGGTCCCTTTTATACTCCCAATTGAGTTTGTAGCCGTTACTAGCTGTTGGGGATGAATTGGAGCCGTTGAGGAATTTATTTCCCTTCATAAATGCTGTTCTGCAGCTACCAGTATCGATACACGTGGAACAGTATCGATACGGCCTTCATAGGAACTAGCCGTTGGGCTCTTGCCAGCATAGGCGTATCGATACGCTTGAAGGCGTATCGGTACGAGTCCATATTTGAATAGCCGTTGGGAAATAGCCGTTGGGGTAGTTTAAATGGGATCGGTACGCTTACCTGGCGTATCGAAACGACTCCGATCCGTATCGATACACTAAACCCTCGTATCGATACAGGTTTTGACAGTGGACAAACTGAGGCAAAAAGGTATCGGTACGGGTCCAACCGTATCGATACTGGTAACGTGAAATCACAACTTTGGCTATTGAAAACATGAAAAGAGCTTTGCCAAAAACCTTTCAAAATACCTCAAACATAAATTCAAGTTGTTTGGACTTAAAAATAAGTTTTAAATTCTTTTCAAATTAGTCCAAAATATTTTTCAATTATTATATCAAAACATTAGTTCTACACATTCAATTTAAGTTCATGATTCTTACTTAACAATCACGGCAAACACAACAAGCAAACAAAATCACAGCATACTCAATAGAATAGAACAATCGATAAACATAAACACTTTCTATAATCGATACGAAAATGCGGAGTTAAAACATGTAAGTTGGTTAAACAATTGATCAACGAACCATACCTGCAGCTCCATGAGCAAAATGGCATTTGTTTCCAAATGGACAATATCCAGTAAGTTCCCACTTATTACAAATCCTTGTCTTCCAATATGCAGAGGTCTTCCTAAAATTTTCTTGATAATATGCACTAGAAATAATGCTAGATGCTCTTCAACATTGGAAACTTTATAGAAATTTTGGGAATGGGTTGTAGTGCTGGGTTATAGTCATTGATTTAATTTTCTGAGGTTTTAGTTTTATAATTTTCGGGGAAGATGGTGAAAAATAAACTTTTGAAAGTTTGGGAGTTAAATTAGAAACTAATTTTTAAAGTAACGGTGACTAACGACCAAGGGACCAAAATAGAAACGATTCTAAACGTAAGTGACCAGAATAATCTTTTTTGAATTTTGGTGACCAAAATAGAACACACCCTAAACGAAAGGGACCACTGGTGAAGATTACCCTAATAATAATAATTTCTGAAATGAATTAATTTATTAAACTTGGGATCTAATTGAGCTAACTAAAATCTAAAAGCATAAATCACAGACATAATTAAAATAATTCTAAAACTAAATGTGAAATTTCAATTAAATTAATCTAAATTGAAACTCAATTAAATTTTAAAAAAAAAGAAAGACAATTGGTAAAAATAAAGAGGGAAAAGACAAAAATTTAGAGGAAAATAAGCCACCAATTTTTTAAGCTAGATTGAAAAAAAAAGAAAAAGAGAATTAGAAAAAATAGAGAGAGAAAAGAAAAAATTTTGGAGGGAAATAAGCCACCAATTTTTTAAGCTAGAGATTAATTACTTTTTAGGTCATGTTACATTTATAATGTTACATTTTAGTATAGAGAGGAACAGTCTATTCCATGGTATAGAGGGAAAAGACAAAAATTTGGAGGGAAATAAGCTACCAATTTTTTAAGCTAGATTGAAAAAAAGAAAAAGACAATTGGAAAAAATAGAGAGAGAAAAGACAAAATTTTGGAGGGAAATAAACCACCAATTTTTTAAGCTAAAGATTAATTACTTTTTAGGTCATGTTACATTTAAAATGTTACATTTTAGTATAGAGAGGAACAGTCTCTTAAGATAATAAAACATATTTCTTTTTATTATTTATTATATTGTTAAAAATAGATATTCGGGTTAAAATCGGGTCGATATTCGGTTCAGCTTTCGGTTCGGGTCAAATCGGTTCGGGTCCATTTCGGTTCAACAAAAAATTTCGGTTCGGTTCGGTTCAGTTTATTTTGGGTTTCGGGTCAACTTCGGATCATCATGTTCGGGTCAAAATCGAGTTTCGGTTCGAGTAATTCAGTTCGGGTTTCGGGTCAAGTTTGCCAGGTCTAGTTGTGACAAGTAGCACGCATTGGTTGAAGCTTGAAATATCATAATATAGCTCAACAAAGTACAGCTCTGATCGTTATTCATCGGTATGAGGAATTCCAGCTTCATTTCTTGCATATTCTTAGCTACAATTCTTTTGGCATCCGCTGTTTTATTCATTTGTTACATCCACATCGGTACGAGGAATGCATCTTCTATTTCCCTTTATTCTATCACAAATATTTTTAAAAATCCATACGAAAAAATAATTTAAATATGACAGATTATTTAAAATATATGTATACA
The DNA here is from genome assembly GCA_030270665.1 of Hibiscus trionum. NCBI lineage: Eukaryota > Viridiplantae > Streptophyta > Magnoliopsida > Malvales > Malvaceae > Hibiscus > Hibiscus trionum. Next base: position 11,599,290 of record BSYR01000024.1, on the reverse strand, counting down.
AAATGTAAATATAAAAAATGTATCAAAGTTTATATAACACATATATTCGAATATATTGCATGCATATTGACATGAGAGAATACAACTTAAAATGTTTTTTGAAAGGGAAAAAAAACAAAGAACTATAGAAATCTAAGTGCACTTTCTATATTACTACCAATGCAGATTTGCATTTTTTACAATTTAAACATGCCATTGAGGGAACTGAGCTAATTCCGATGGCACTAAATGATGATTGCTCGAGGCAACTGAGCTAATCCCGAGTTCTTCAATCTATGAGGTGGCTCCCCGGGCATAAATGTAAGATTTTGTACAACTTAAAAAGAGAGCCAATCCAATGGCACTAAGTGCAGCAAGCAGCCAATAAAAGTAATCAAGATGTGCCCGGTTAAGATTATTCGCAAACCAGCTATCTCGGCCATCCCCACCGGTTATATTCTCAATGGCTGAGATGAGAAAGCTACTCAAATAGCTTCCAACACCAAAGATACTAAGGTAGAGGGCAAGGCCGACGCTCCTTAATTCCTTTGGCACCTGATGATAAAAAAATTCTTGAAGACCAACCATCGCGAACACGTCAGACAATCCGGACAGTATGTATTGAGGGACCAACCACCACACACTCATTGGAACCGTGACATTTGGCTTGTCTACCAACCCGCATTCTTGAGCAGTTTTAAGCCTCCTCATCTCTACTAAAGCAGCAGTTAACATTGATAAGGCAGATAGAAGCATTCCGGTTCCAATTCTTTGTAGCATTGTAATTCCGGCTGGTTTCCCGGTCAGCGTTCTTGCTAAAGGAACAAAAATGCGGTCATATATAGGAATGAAGATCATAATTGTAAGGCTAATAAATGAAAGAAGTGAAGCAGCAGGTATTTGAAACCCTGTTGTAATTGATCTGTCCATGGTAGCCCCTTGCTTGGTAAAGAAAGTCGTTGTTTGCGCATAGACAATGGCATAAAACAAGCTTGCAGCCCATATTGGCACAAGCCTAATAACCGTCTTTGCTTCTTCAACCTCTCCGACGCTGCACACCTTTCCTTGTTCCTTCAAACCATCAGGAGCAAGCAAGGCTTTATTGAGGAATCTACACATTAGAAAAACCATAGTGCCATTTAAGAGATGTTCGTTATAGAAAATGTAAATAGGAATAGTTATTTCATAAACCAAAACAGGGTAACAACTCAAATGACTCAGAAAAGTTGAAGTTCTAAACATTATAATAGTTGGAGATAGAAAAGAAATGAGCAAGAGCTCCAAATCAATTAGAAATCATAATAGATGCCTCAACCAAGGCTATTAAAGAATGGCAAAAGAAACTATATGTCGAGGACATTATGAGGACGAGTTTACCACATGTTTTGTAAAACAGAGAGATTATGAAGGAACTATAATTTACGAGATCCAGACATGCACATGTGCCAGCTTATAGCCTCATTTAGATGATAACATGAACTTATATTAGATGCCAATAAAGCAAAAAAGTGATCAGCGTGAATCATTTTGCAAAATCTTTACTAAAGGTCTTGTTATCCTTTTTTATGGTCCTAATTTTCATTATGGAAAAATAACTCACTTGAATTGCTTGGAACTTTCAGTAGGAAGAGTTCCTCGGGCCTCTTCCTCTGCGGCGATTGCGGAAGACGCTATTTTCCGATTTTTAACTGCCAAAATAAACACTTGCCCAATTCTCACAAATGGATTTTCTTCATCCCCTCTGATACTATATCTGTAAGTCGTCGTTCCAAGCAGAAAAACAACCAGTCCAACAACCATTACCATAGCGGGTATCCCAAATCCAAGAACCCAACTAAGATTATCTTGGATGTAGGTTAAAACCCAAAGGGTTATGAAGGTACCAACACATATACCAAAGTACCACCAATTAAAGAATGAACTCTGGGCTTTGCACTCCTCTTCGTCTTGTCCATCGAACTGATCTGCACCAAAAGCTTGAACACACGGCTTGTGCCCACCTTGTCCAAATGCTACTAGATACAATGAGATGAAGAATAGTATCACTTGAAACCGAAGAGAAGGAAGAGCGGCTGACAGAGTCAACAAACCAAGACCCTGCAAATCATTCCAAATCAAGTCAGCACGGAGAACATCTAGCAAGCACTCTAATCAGTTACTACACCAATTATCACCCCTATACTGCATCAAATTGGAACAAAAACATTCAAACTTAAGATCTATGAAGCAATGGTTGAACAAACACCAAACTTTCCCAACATACAAAGCACCAGGCTACTTTATCATATAAAAATGACTGAACCAGCACCAAAGTTTTCTAATCCAGGAGCTCTCTAAAACTACACTCCATTTCTTCTAACTTCACTCACAATGAGAGCCAAAGCCAACTTAACTGGAATTCAATACCCACACTGTAAACCAAAGGTTCAAAACCAGTCAATTGTTACAAAAAGAAGAGAGCATCCTCCATTTCAAATGTGAATAATATTGAGAAAAAATGAATTCCCAGAATGAAGAAAGATTTACATTTTAATTAAAATTATACTGAAGTATTTTTCACCAAAATCCCAGGCTTGACGAACTCTGTTAATAAACATTCTAGGAAGAAATCAAGTTGAACCTTTTAAGGTGAAAAAGTAGTGAATTTTCCTAGTAACAATTGAAAAAGGAAAGAAGAAAAGAAACCCGTTTTACCAAAACGTAAAGAAGGGAAGCAATAATGATGGTGCGGAATCGGCCAAGAAAGGAGTCAGCAACGAATGCACCCAAGAGTGGCAGAAGCGATGCCGCCCCAGACCATGCGTTTACTTGTGCGGCGGCGGCGGCAGTGGACTCGCCGAGAGGCCCCGTCAAGTAAGTTATGAGGTTTGAGGAGATCCCATAATAAGCAAACCTCTCAGCAATTTCGACGGCAATGATGAAAGAAGCGGATCGCCAACCGCCGGAGTTGGAGCGGCGGACGGGGCGGCCTTTGTAGTCCAGACAGGCATCAACGGTGTCATCTAACAGTGGAGTTTGAGCAGCATAGAGATTTGAGGTTGCCATTGCTTTAGCAAAAGCGTTGCAGCTTTGGACTTTTTCCTTCTTTTTTTAATCGAAGTTGCAGCTTGGACTTGGATGCACTTTTCTAATGATCAATAAATGACAAATACATCTTTTACTCCTATTTAATACTGTTTTTCTTTTAAACTTTTGCTTAATATCTGATGGTATCTGAATTTATATTTTACCATAAACTTACTTATTTTGTTAGTCATTGTTTTTTCAATACAGTACATATAATCATATCTTAACTATCAAATGAATTTAATATTTTTATTGTGCGTTTTAATTTCTGTAGAATTAAGATAATATATGAGATAATATATTTAGAGTGGTCAATTATAAGATAATATATATTTTTAATTACGTGTATCCGATTTATTGGTGAATTAATTTAGATAGAGTTTTGCATCTGTTTTATTTTGGGTGACTTTTCTAACCTAATTTTCTCCGATCACAATGTTTTGAACCATCAGACCTTGCTTAAGGGACCTAGTTAGGAATGAGAAAAACTCGACTTGATCAAAAAAAATATTATTCGACTTGACTCGATGCGAAGATATTCAACTATTAATTTTATAAACTCAACTTAATTTTTTTTAAAATAAAGTTTGAGTTATAAAATATGACTCTTAAACTCGACTAACTCGATTTTTTTGGACTAAATTCAACTCGATTGAATGCCCACCTATAGACCTAGCGCCTCATTCCGCTAGATCAACTAATTGTTTGTATAAAAAGATATTTAACGTATTGGTGATGGAAGATTTGTTTTTCCATGAAAGGGTCCAATTTAAAGTTTAGATATTTAATTCAAGAGTTAAAACTTTATATTTTTATAGTTTATAATTTATGATTTATGGTTAAAATTTAAAATTTAAAAATTAGAGTTTATGATTTAAAGTCTTAGAGTTGAAATTTTTTATTTAATTGTTAAAAAATATAGCGTGCTTATAAAAAATTTACTACAAAAGTATGAAATAATAATCTTTAACAGTTACAGCGACGATGATATTGTATATTGTTTATACTTATTTTTTATTTTCTTATGGTTGGTTTTTTTTGTCTATTATTTTCTGTGATTTGTCGTCAAACTTAATTCTAATATTGTAACAACATGGTTGCTTAATAAAAGAATGACACTGAAAAGAAAATTTATCACGTAATTAATTAATAATTAGTTAATTATCGAAACAAATAGAAAAATAAGTTAATTAGTTGCAGTCAGATTATTATTTTCTCTTAAAAATAGTATGTATGTATGTATTATTATTATTATTATTTCTTTCGGTTCTTGTTTTAACTGTTCTTTCAATTCTCACTTTTAGTATTTAAATGCTTAAACTAAAATTTTAAATTCTAAAGATTATATACAATTATTTGATTATAACATCAGACGTAAATAACCTGAAATCAATGAACAAATAACATTTAAGATCTGTTTCTCATAATTCTCTAAAAACAAAGTAATTTAAATTTAATATTTTTTATCATAAAGTATTGTGCATCTTTCCTAAAATAAAAAAATATTGTATGATAGCAAAAACAAATAAGACATTAATAAAAAGAAATCTAAAATATATATCTTGTAATAAATACCTTGAGATTTTAATAATTTTATTTCTTCTCTTCGATATTTAACTTTCGGTCTCCAATTTTGATAAACGAAGCTTGGATTGCAGCTTTTGCAGAACTTGAAGACTCGAATTGAATGAAAGCATATTTTCTACATAATCTATCCATTTTGATTTGAACGCCATTAGGTTTAATTCGTCCAAAAATCTTGAAAGCTTGGTAAAATTGTTCAGGTTTTGAACCCACGGCTAAATTCCCAACAAATATAGTTGTTCCATCGCTTTTAATATTCTCCACTTTCACAGTTTGATTTTTCTCTTCACGTCCACTTCTCTTCGACTCTGATGATACTTTCATAGGTTTTCTTGCCGGCAACGGTTTAAATGGAGCGTTGTTTTCATTCAAATTTTGCACCATCGACAAAAAACTCTTCTTAGAAAGATGGTCGAACTTGGTTGTAACATGTTGTGCAGGACTTGAAGCAATAGCTGGAAAATCTTCCATACAAAAAGTTGGCTCATCATGTTCGGTTGAGCTCAAAACAATTGTCGGAGTTTGAGTAGTTGCCGGAACAACAGTAGACATATCTTCGATATGAAGAGCTGGCACATTATGTTGTGTGAGTCTGAAAACATCATTTAGGACACCTTCGGTACAAAGAGTTGAACTTGAAAGAGGGACCGGAACATCTTCTTCAAGACTTGGCACATCAGGTTCAATGCAAACAGTTGACACATCGTCTTCTGTCAAATTCGAAACAACACTCGAAACATCTTCGATACAAAAAGTTGAACTTAGAAGAGCGATCGGAACATCCTCTTCAAGCACATCAGGCTCGATATAAACAGTTGACACATCGTCTTCAGTTAAATTTGAAACAACAGTCGAAGCATCTTCGATGTGAAGAGTTGACACATCGCATTGTATCGATCTCGAAACAGCGGTCGGAATCCTTTCTTCTTCATCGATAAACTTCAAAATATCATTGGATATAAAATAACGATAAATCGTTTTTATTGGTGCCAGAACAAAAGACTGATTAAACTTGAGAACCTGATCGTTCTCTGTAGTGAAATAACCGATGACCACAACAAAGAGACTCTGATTAAACGTCCATTGAGAATCACATGAAACGATACGATATTGCTTACAATGTAAAGAGGAAAGGAGATGTTTTTCAATATCTGCAATGGTTGTGAAGTTGATCACGACATCATCCGGTCCTGACCGGCTAACCATGCTTGAATCATCATAAAACCGATAAATCTGTTGTGGAAAATCACGGAGCATCAAATAGTATTGTTCCACAAACACAGCAGCCACTTCTTGCGGCTTTAAAGGGAGACTTGCCTCTGCGTCAGCCATGGATGAACACTGAACCCGAGAAGAAATTAAGAAAACCAAAAGGAATGCTAAAATCGGAGAAAACAAAGGTTTTGAGATGATGCTATGTGCAAAGCCAGAGAGAGTAAATATATATAACATAAAAGTATATCAATTCCGAGGAGAATTGTGATTTCCAGACCTTATTACATTTAGAATCCTAATCCAGTTTGGTATAGACTAATTAAGATTTCTAGTTGTAAGAGAACACCTCCAATTTTCACGAGAAATCTAATCCAATTTTATTTTTGATAAATTTCACAAGTGGTCACTGAATTTTAATAAACTATTCAATTTGGAAATCAAACTTTCAATTACTTCAATATGAGCATTAGACTTTTACTCTTATATTTTTTATTTAACCCTCATTATTTACATATTCTTTCAATTTGATTTTATATTTTTAAAAGAAATAATTTAATATTTTTTTCAACCAAATGGTAACACGTGTTACCATCCGAGTGAAGGAAAATAAATATTCGTAGTTTCAAATTCCTCTTGTTTTGCTAAATTATTCTCATTAAGTCGTCATGTTTCTGCAAAATTCATGGGGAATATAAGTTAGCTGATCTCCCCGGGCTTTTGAACCCCACTTCTCCAACAATCTCCATTAGATTTTTCATTTTCGGTGTCTATGTTGTCGCCTCCGGTACTCGACATATCTTTAGCTGAACCACTTGCAAGGAGGTGTCCTTCCAGGGAACCAGACTGCAAAATGCTTGCTTTACTGTGCTCATTGGACTGGTTTTGAGCTGAACGTAGCTTGTTTCCTTGCCCGGATGGAGAAGCCTTTTAACTACGGTTAATAATTCAGTGACCAATTTGAATAAAAATTACAAATTTAATGACCGCATTGAATCAATTGAACACTTTATCAAGGTTCAGTGACCATTTGTGAACTTTACCCTTTACTTTTCGATAAAATCTGTATAATATACAAATACAAAGATCTCATTTACAATTTAATTTCAGCAAATCTTTTTTTTTTCCAACATTTTATGAATGCATTGGTCTACTTGCTCTGTTATAAATGTAACTTTTGGCAAAATAGAAATACATAACCAATTCTATGGCACTAAGTGCAGCGAGCAGCCAATAAAAGTAATGAAGATGTGCCTTGTTTAAATTATTTGGAAACCAACTCTCTCCGCCGTTCCCGCCTGTCGCTTTATCAATGGCAGATACGAGAAAACCACTCAAAAAGTTTCCAACACCGAAGATGCTAAGGTACAGCGCAAGACCAATGCTTTTCAATTCATTTGGGACCTGATCGTAGAAAAATTCTTGAAGGCCAACCATGGTGAGCATCTCAGACAACCCAATCACAACATATTGAGGAACCAGCCACCACACGCTCATCGGAACCGTGGCTTCCGGCTCGTCCACCAACTCATATTCTTGAGCGGTTTTAAGCCTCTTCATTTCGGTTAAAGCTGCGATTACCATTGATATGGCAGATAAAAACAACCCGGATCCGATCCTCTGAAGCATTGTTATTCCGGCAGGTTTTCTGCTCCAGACTCTTGCTAAAGGAACAAAAATACGGTCATATATAGGAATGGATAGAACAATGGTAAGGCTGATGAATGACTGAAGTGAAGCCGCCGGTATTTTAACACTTGTTGTAATTGATCTGTCCATGGTAGCACCTTGTTTTGTGAAAAAAGTCGATGATTGTGCAAGGACAACAGCATAAACCAAGCTTGTAGCCCATATCGGAACTAGCCTTAGAACAGCCTTTGCTTCTTCAACCTCTCTGATGCTGCAGACCTTTCCTTGTTCCTTTGAACCGTCTGGAGCAAGCAAGGCTTTGTTAAGGAATCTGCCCCATTAGAAATGCAGATATGTTGGTTATAAACAAAACAATGAAGACTTTTCACAACCCATAAAAAAAGGAGAAAATTCACATATTTCAGCCAAGTTAAAACTGAGAAAATCACAAACAGTAGAGAAAAAGAATAAGGTAGTGCAAGAGCTCCCTGATGGCAATACAAGGCCATTAAAAATTATTCAAACACCACACCAGCACATTGGCACAGTAAGAAAACAATCTGTCTGTATATTTATAACCAGGAGCTTATACAAGCTTCCTTAAACTGAACAAGAACAGGGAATGTCAAACAGAACAGCACAAAATATCAATTTACAAGTTCTAACATCCACATCCGGAAGTGCCAAGAAAATCTGCATTGATTGGATTACACTAGAACCATGAATCAAACTTTCATGTGTAACAAACAGCAAGCAGCACAAATGGCCTTCCACAATTTATTTATACATATATATTATGTATATATGTATATGTATGCATTCATGTATGTATGTATGATCAATCATCTCAAAGGCTTAAGCTAATAGGAAGCTGTGCAATTTACTATATTTAAGTTCTACCATTTATGGTCCCTAATTCTCTTTCTATATGTGGAAAAAAAGTGGGGAAAACATTTAACTTACTTGTATTGCTTGGAACCTGCTGATGGCAGAGTCCCGTGAGCTTCGTTTTCGGCAGCTATTGATGATGTTCTCCAATTCCGAACTGCTAAAACAAACACCTGACCGATTCTTACAAATGGACTTTTCTCATTCCTTTTGACACTATACCGGTAAGTAGTTGTTCCGCACAAGAAAACAACCAGTGCAACAACCATGATAATACAGGGGATCCCGAATCCGAGAACCCAACTAAGGTTGTCTTGGATATAGTTTAAAACCAAAAATGCTATTAAGGTGCCAGAACATAAACCAAAATACCACCAATTAAAGAAGGAACTTTTGGCTTTGAACTCCTCTGGGTCTTGTGCATCGAACTGATCCGCACCAAAGGCTTGGACACATGGTTTATGTCCACCTTGTCCAAATGCTACTAGATAGAGTGAGAAGAAGAAAATTATTACTTGTGACTGAGGAGAACACAGTATGCTGGTATCCGCCTTTTCGCACCAAGAAGTGTTCAGAGAAGGAAGAGCGGCTGACAGAGTTAGCAATCCCAGTCCCTGTAAATTATTTCACAATCAAGTTAAAATGGAAAAAGAAAACAACTAAACAAGTACTCAAAACACTTAACAAAATTAATAAATGAAGCTCAAGCACTTCTTTAGATCTTCCTTTAAAGAGTTTGCAGTTTGCACTTGTCTAGAACTATCTACCCTATGTAGGACCATCCACAAGCTCAAGTATAAGTTCCATATACTATATATACTTGCTGAAGTCTGAACTAAAATTCAAAAATGAGTGCTTGCAGCAAGAAAAAAGTACAAAAAAGCTGCGGGCACTAAATCAAACCTTGATGGTATTCTAGTAGATATCAGAATATGATAGCACCTTGCTGATCATCAGAACACAAGATGCTATCATATTCTAATATCTACTAGAATACTATCAAGGCTATTTTTTAGTTTTAGCTATTCTGTCAAAAAATTGCCTATTTATTTTCAACCAGAGGCTGTAATGATCAGCATTCCGAGAAAACATTAATGATAATTCACTTGAACACTCCTTTACCGTTGTTAAAGAATTTATATCCATCGCAATTCGCAGGCCATACATATGAAAGAAGGTTTTCAATTTCTACGCTGCATTCTGGTTTGCAGGCCAACAAAAGAATACAAGTTTAAATTAAGAAAGCACATACAAACAAGTTGAACCACGGAGATTTGGTCAATTCCCTCCTTACAGCGCACTGAATTGGCAAAATACTCCATATCATCATTAGTCAGCTTGCTACATAACAACTATTAAATCAACACCAATTCACCAAACCCCCAAAACTGTGTTCAGTTCGTATTCCTTCAATCAGTGAGTACCAGGACCAGCTTTAGGCAATATATCCTACACCTAATCTCAGAAAATTGGCTCGAGATCATGCCAATTTCGATGTCAAACAACCTTCTCCATTGCATTTTCATGCGATACTTGATACCCAGTATCTTTTCTTTCTATCATAATTGGTTGGGAACGTAAAACTGTGTAAAGAAAAGAAATTTATTTTATGTTTACCAAAATGTAAATAAGAGAAGCAGCTATAATGGTGCGGTATCGGCCAAGAAACGAATCAGCAATGAATGCCCCCAAGAGTGGCAGGAGCGCCGCCGTACCAGACCAGGTGTTGACATTCACGGCGGCGGTGGCGGTGGACTGACCCAGAGGTCCGGTTAAGTAAGTTACAAGGTTGGAGTCGATTCCGCAGTAAGCAAACCTCTCAGCAATTTCTACGCCTGCACTTGGATTCATTTTCATATACTTGGTGATTTATCAAATGGGATGATTGAGTAAAGAAAAAAAAAAAACAAGGTGTCACCTATTATGAAAGTAGCGGATTTCCAGCCGCCGCGGTTGGTTCTGTCGACAGGGCGGCCTTTGTAGTCAAGGCAACTGTCGACGCTGTCTTCCTCTAAGAGTGGGGTTTCAACGCCGGAGGAGTTATCGGAGATTGCCATGGCCGTTGACCGTTCGGACTTGGGACACTTTTGAGAAAACAAATCGACCAAATGATATCGTCTCTCACAATCATTTGATTTGATAACTTAATTTTAATTTTGAGTAAAGTTCACAAAAAGTCACTAAATTATTTTTAAAATATTCATTTTAGTCCTTAAAGTATTAAATTGTTACAAAATAGGATTGAACTATTTAATTCACCACTATGGTTTTCTAAACTTATTGGAGAAACAATCCTTAAAGTATTAAATTGTTACAAAATAGGATTGAACTTTACAACATACAGTATTACCTTTACAACAATCAACATCAAGTAACTCATTTAACAACAATCGATATCATCGTGAGCCGCAAGAATGGACCGAGGAAGGGGGGCGGTCGCTCCACCCGAAGAATTGTTGAATGCTACCTTCTAAAGACAAATGCACGAGACAACTGAGCTAACCTCAGAATTCTTCAATCTATAAGGCACTACCCCGGGCATAAATGTAAGATTTTGTAGAACATAAAAAGAGAGCCAATCCAATGGCACTAAGTGCAGCAAGCAGCCAATAATAGTAATCAAGATGTGCCCGGTTAAGATTATTCGCAAACCAGCTATCTCGGCCATCCCCGCCGGTTATATTCTCAATGGCTGAGATGAGAAAGCTACTTAAAAAGCTTCCAACACCAAAGATGCTACTGTAGAGTGCAAGGCCGACACTCCTTAATTCCTTTGGCACCTGGTCATAAAATAGTTCTTGAAGGCCAACAAGCGTGAACACTTCCGACAATCCAAACAGTACGTATTGAGGGGCCAACCACCACACACTCATCGGAACAGTGACATTTGGCTTGTCCAGCAACCCGTATTCTTGAGCAGTTTTAAGCCTCCTCTTCTCTACTAAAGCAGCAGTTAACATTGATGTGACAGACAGAAGCATTCCGGGTCCAATTCTTTGAAGCATTGAAATTCCGGATGGTTTCCCGGTCACGGTCCTTGCTAAAGGAACAAAAATGCGGTCATATATCGGAATGAAGAGAACAATCGCAAGGCTAATAAATGACTCAAGTGAAGCAGCGGGTATTTGAAACCCTGGTGTAAGTGATCTGTCCATGGTAGCCCCTTGCTTGGTAAAGAAAGTCGATGATTGTGCATAGGCGACTGCATAAAATAAGCTTGTAGCCCATATTGGTACAAGCCTTATAACTGTCTTCGCTTCTTCAACTTCACCGATGCTACACACCTTTCCTTGTTCCTTTGAACCATCTGAAGCAAGCAAGGCTTTATTGAGGAACCTACACATTAGAAAACCCATATTGCCATTTAAGAGATGTTTGTCATAGAATTTTCATACATCTTTCATGAAACAGATATTATGGAGGCAGTAAATTTTACAGGATGCTAACATGCACATATGCCGGCTTGCAGCCTTGTTTAAATAATACAGGAACTTATATCAGATGCCATTAAAGTAGAGAAGTGAATTTTCAGCTTGTTTCCTAAACTGTGTATAAGGCTTTAGATATTGATCTTCAGTAAAACTCACTTGAGTTGCTTGAAACTTTCAGTCGGAATAGTTCGTTGGGCGTCCTCGTCTGCAGCCATTGCTGAAGATGCATTTTTCCGATTCCTGGCAGCTAAAATGAACACTCGGCCGATTCTCACAAATGGACTTTCTTCATTCCCTTTGATACAAAACCTGTAAGTCGGTGTTCCAAACACAAAAACAACCAGTACAACAACCAGTACAATAGCAGGTAACCCAAATCCAAGAACCCAACTAAGGTTGTCTTGGATGTAGGGTGAAATCCAAATGGTTAGGGTTGCGCCAGCACATGTACCAAAGAACCACCAATTAAAGAATGAACGCCCGGCTTTGCACTCCTCTGGATCTTGTCTATCAAACTGATCTGCACCAAAAGCTTGAACACAAGGCTTGAACCCGCCTTGTCCAAATGCTACTAGATAAAGTGAGAAGAAGAACAATGTCACTTGAAACCGAAGAGAGGAACTTAATGTGACATTATCTGAGTTTTGGTCACCAGAATTGCCGGCAGAAGTAAGAGTGGCTGACAGAGTCAACAACCCTAGACCCTGTAAATCATTCCAAATCAATTCAGCAACTACTCTAATCAATTACTAGAACAATTAAAAAGATTTTCAGAAATGAATTCCATGAGCGTAGAAAGATTTTGCATTTTAATATGCTGAACATTATGTTTCACCAAAATTCCAGGCATTATGAACTCTTCTATAGTGACAAATTAGTGCTTTTTTTCTAGTTTCAATTAGAACAGAGAAAACAGTAAAGAATAGGAAATTCATTTTTTACCAAAATGTAAATCAAGGAAGAAAGAATGATGGTGCGGTATCGGCCAAGAAATGAATCAGCGATGAATGCACCCAAGAGTGGCAGAAGCGACACCGCCCCAGACCAGGCGTTGAGTTGTGCGGCGGCGCTGGCAGTGGACTCGCCCAGAGGCCCCGTCAAGTATATTATGAGGTTTGAGGAGATCCCATAATAAGCAAACCTCTCGGCAATTTCCACGGCGAGGATGAAAGAAGAGGACCGCCAACCGCCGGAGTTTGAGTGGCGGACGGGGCGACCTTTATAGTCAAGGCAGGCGTCAACAGTGTCGTCCAATAGTGGAGTTTGAGCAGCGGAGAGATTGGAGCTCGCCATTGCATGCTGTTACTATTGCAGTTGACTATTTAAGGAGCAGGATCCGATCCGAAATATACAAATAATTGAACCTTGTACGAATGCCAGTAGTTACATATACACACAAATAATTGAACTCCTCCTATTAAAAAACCTTTAAAATCAATAATCTGCCTATAAAAGAAAAGATTGCTGTAATTTAAATGTCGTCTTGAAACATATCAGTTCCAAATTCATTCATGAAAACCTTTAACTTGACATTGAAGAAATGTTAGAAAACCCAGAATGAACAAGTGTTACAAAATACCAGTATCACAGAGAAAATCTTTAGGTCGTATAGGCTATATGAAGAACAGAACTGAATTACAAGTAAGTAAATATTATACTATGTTATATCATCATCAACATCGATTGGAGCTTATGCGGTGGGCAAGGTAAAGAAGATGCAAAGTGAGAGCCGCCAGGGTAACAACATTAACAAGTGATGATTTTGCGTTTAGTTTCTTCAGCCGACCAATGGTGGCTGCCGACGACGGGGATTCCCTGCTTTTCATCGCTGTCTCTTCCGCGACAACTCCATCTCTTCCTCTTCGCTCTTCCTTCTCCACTCTCATCCGCTCCAACATAACCTACATCATAAAAGTTTCAATTTTTAATCATGATTGTACATGTAATGGATGCTCGTAATGAATTAGGATGCAAATGTTGTACCTTTGTGGCTTTAGGCCCGAAATACAGAGCATTGACTAAAACCAATAAAAAGGAACACAAAAGATTAAACGCTTGAAACATTGCGGTCTTGCTAGACAATAATGTTGTTCTCTGCCCCAAAAGATGCCCCAACAAAGCCAACCCCACGCTAAAACCCATAGCTTTGAAGTAAACAGGATATATCTTGCTTTGCACCACCCCGAATTGCTGTCTCGGCAGCGCTTCACCCAACACGGTGCTCGAAATGAACGTAACCCACACGCTCATCCCATAAGCTGAGGCTAATCCCACCAAATGAGCAATTCCCATCACCCGATTCAAAAATAACTTGTTTGCACTGCTTATTTCCCTCGCCTTTCCCGCTTTCTCTGTACTATTATTCACTAGATGACACCGCGCCGCCTCGGCCGTTTCTTTCACCGTTCCCACGGCATCTTTGGCCTTATCAATGCACTCGTTAGCGCTTTCTTTAAGAACTTGACCCTTTTGTGCTACTGCCCCTTTGGCTTTACTTGCTATTTCTCCGACCTTATGTTTAGCTTCATCGGCGGTCTCTGAAACCTTGTCCTTGGCTTTATCAAAGACAGAGGCGAACGTTTGTGTACATTTTCCAAAAGCATCACAGATAAGCTCCCCGGGGATGTGAGTTCCAGTTCCAGGGCCGGCTTTTCCCCCCGGTGAAATGCCTTGGCCGAGGTTAGGAAGCACTGAGGCAGCTTCTTTGAGACCCTCCTTGCTAAAGTAATTCTCCAGTTTCAGTTGCGGCGAGATATAGGTTTTGGTGCCACGTTGGTCATCTTCATCATACTCAACGACTATAACTCGATGCCCATCTCCGGCTCCAACATATTGGGTTTGTGGGGTTGGCGACCATATTCCAGCAGCTGCCAATGAAGTCACAACAAGACTCAAGCCCAAAATGTTCATCATCTCTCTCTCACTTGTAATCTTTGCTCTGAAAATTAATGGAGATTCTAAGGATTGAAACATATAATCCACGTTGCATGTAGCAAGCGATCACTGAACCGACACGTTTGCACTGACTTGGCCACGTTGTTTTCCACGTGGCTGCATTTCAGGGCCTTGATGGGCTTTTTTAGAATACTCATCGCCTAAACGACAGAAATTTCGAGAGCAGCCCTTTCTTTTATCTTAACTTTTTTGGTGTAGATATTTACGTCTTTTAAAATTAAAAAATATTACAAAATTAAATTTTAAATTTTTTATTCTAAATTTTAAATCCTAAACTTTCTACCATATATTCTAAAAGCACACCTTACCCTAAATTTTATAAACCCTAACTATAAATTTTAACTTAAAATTATAAACTTTAAATTTAATTTTGAGTGTGAGACATAAGTAACCACACCAACAAGGGCAAAGTATTTTCATCCCTTCCTAATGGCTCGGTTTGGCCCTTTAAGTCTTTCGGTTCCAGTGTAAAACATGTATCTAACGTTTATACTAGAATCGGTACACTCACTCCATATTTTTCTACTTTTTAAATTTAAATGTTTTATATTCATATTCGGTTAATTTGTACCATTCAATTCAATTATCTCTTTTATATTAGTATATATGTTATACAATTGCATTTATTAGATTTTTCACACCAATCTTTTGTATAAAAAATTGTTTATAAAAAGTTAGTTAACACATAATCATAGATGTTTTTAGTTATTTTATTTAAAAATTATACAAACAATAACAAAACACTATTATAACGATGCGAGTAATCATTTAAAATAAGAGTATTCTACTTATTTATTAATTGAGTTGATAGCTAATTAACTTGTAACATAAACTCAATCAAAAAAAGATTAAGAAAGTTGAACAAATACTACCCTTGTATTACACCTAGTTGTCTCGGTAGTAATAGATGATGTAACTCATCCAGGTGATCCGGGTTCGAGCACCAGTTTTATACGGTGTGTGCATCTTATTGAAAAGACTAAGAAAATTGAACAGATACTACATTTATATCACACTAGCATATTAAAAAAACTTGTAAAATAAACTCAATCAAAAAATTTATAATATATATTTATTAGCTTTAAAGATAAATGCAACGTTTGTAATATTGTCAAGCTATAATATAATAAGTTAATTTAATAGCTTTCACAATTCAAACAAAAATTAATAGCTTTCATAAAGATATGATTGAAACATTCTTCGTAATATTAGTATTTCATTTTTTTTTTTTGAAAATCCTATTCTACTTCTATCTAGAGGGGGTAGGTGAAGGCAATGCTCCTGAGGGGTCTTGAACCCGGGACCTATGGGGAAGGGAGTGGAGCAGGTGAGCGTGCTCTGACCACCAGGCCATCATCGCATGCTCTATTAGTATTTCATTTTAAAATATATATAAATAAAAAATTATTCAATGAATGATTATAGTTAAAGTGATAAACGTTTTTATCCTTATATATATTTATATAGTTTTTTTTCAAAAACAAAATAGAATCATTATATTTATATATATTGTAGTAATTTAAGAATTTTAAAAAATAAAATATTTTTCATCATTTTATTTTCGTTATTTTTCACTCTGTGTCGGTGTACCTTATAGATTAGAATTTTTAATATAATATTGTGTTGTAATTAAAATAAAAAGAAAAGAAAAGAAAAGAAAATGAGTTTGATTAATTGATAGGGATGGTTGAAGTTTCAACATCCATCCATCGTGTTAGTGTTAGTGCCATTCAATTTCAACAAAAAGCGTTTTCATTGGTTCAGCCTTTGTTTTTTCATCACGTAGTCTTATTGGAAAAAAAATATTATTATATTTAAATATTCGAGATAAATAATTTATCTATAATGTGCATATTATTAAAGGATTAAAATTAATAGTTAGATATTGCCTATACTAACATCAAAATATTTAGTTCAAAAAACATCAAAATATTTAAAAATATATATAGTAACAATAAAATCAATATATTCAAATAAATACAAACATAAATAATTATTGTGATAACATACATTTCAATTTTCTTAAAATTTTAATTTAAACTTCTATTTTTTAAAAAAATAAATTCTTTCATCAAATTTCACCAATGCCCTTATTGATTATAAATTGAAGGATAATATATATTTTATGCATGTTCAAATTTACATTCTATTATATACCATACTAACAACCGAATTAAAACTCAATAAAAAGTTTATATTTTTTTCGTGTGATGTTCATACATTAACTGTTTTAATATTATATAGTTTGTATTGTATAATTATATCATATATAAATTTATATGATCCACGGATAGAATAAAATAGGGAAACTAGCGCCTTTTCTTTTACTCTTGATTTATTGGCGATGGTGTCACTTTTAGTGCTGGTCATTATTGTCTTAGTTTTTTTTTTACATCAAGTTTTTGTTTTCTTTTTATATTTCGGTGTTTTTTTAGTTTTTATTTGTCTTGTGGCACATTTTTATTCTGCCTTGTGGCATGTTTTTCACTGCCTTGTGGCTCGCTTCTGTCTTATGGCACGTTATCGTCTACCGTTGTGGTAGATCTGCGTTCGTAGATATATTTTTCATGATGTTTCTTTTTTATTTGCGAACTGTCCGTGGTCTTCAGTATTTTGATCACTTTTTGTGATTCGTTTGCCGATGCAGTCAAATATGTTTTACGAAGCAGCCTCTAAGATTGTTGGTTTTGCTCACTACTCCCCCTTCAATCCCGAAGTGTGTAGGTGGATGGAGACAAAGAGTCTTACTCTATATTTTTATTTTTCCGGTGTTTCATCTTTTTCATTGTTTTGCAGCTCACTAAATGTATTTTGCTTGTTTGGTTTCGTTTTTTAATTTTTTAAATTTAAATATATTGTGTTTTAAATTTTTTTCTACTTTATTTTTATTTTTAGACTAGTTTTCTATTTTAATCTCTAATAAAATTCAATTTGCATATTGTTTAAAAAAAATAGGGGAACTGAAAAGTACATTGCATGTGTTTGGTCGGTGGCTGTTGTCGGTTCGTACATTGCAAAGGATATGTATTCTTCTACAAATTCGGTTTGTTAATGCAAAGGATTTACTCTCATCAATTTCGGTCGAATGAGCCCAATAAAATTTGTAGACTTGTTCCATTCTACGGAATTTAAGAAATTTAAGATTAATTATATTAAAAAAAAGAAATTTAAGATTAATTTAATGGATATTAAATTAATATTAAGAAATAGAAGAAATTAGTAAAATAATTTATATACTATTTTTTAAAAATCGATGAAATTAATTTTTTATTTTTCTAAAAACTACGCCATCCAATCATATTTATTTTTATTTAATATTATTTTTATACATTCTATTCGAGTACTAGGCAATATATGTGTCGGGTTTTAAATTTTGATAAACTGACACACTCGTATAAACTAAATCCCCCTAGATTTCTTAGATAAAACATCTCACTCTTTATCATTGGGACCATTCTTTGAATTTCAATATTAAAATTTAGACTTAAGGGTGTAAGAAGCCCTTGAACTTAAAAAAGCATTAAGTCTTAAACTTTTTTACACCTAATTAAACCCTTGAACCAATAAATTGAATCAATTAAGTTCTTTGATAAATTTTGACCATTAAATCTTGACAGATTTTTTCTTTATATATTACTCCCACATGATAAACTACATATATATATATATATATATATTTATAATTTTTATAATTTTTAGAAGTTATAAAACTTTTAAAGAAATTTTAAAATAAAATAATTTTTTGAAAAATGTCAAATGTAACGCTGTGACATGATGTGTTGCATCAATTGAACAAAAATATGTTAAATTTAACAGTTAATGTTCGTCAAATGACTTAATTGATTCAATTTATTTATTTAACGACTTAATTGAATGGCAAATTCAAATTTTTAATTATTTTTTAAAAAGTTTAAAAACCTTTTTACACTATTAAGTCTAAATTTTTTAATTCAACCAATTACAAAAGACAAGTGACAATTTGAACCATGAAAGGGATAATAAAAGCTGGGGCTCGGATTTTAAATTTGATTAAACGATCCTCAAATTAAATGTTAATTAAGAATTATTATTTTGTATGTGTAACCGGAGGAATTATATCATGGGTTGAGCTTATTACATTAGTTATGGTCTTATCCAATAAAAATTATCTACTTCACCACTATTTTTCATGTTATTAATTCAATAATATAGTAACCTAAAAAATTATTTTTTAAATGATATGAAAAAAATAATTAATGAAAATTCATTGGTTGGAAAAAAATTGATGGGAAAAGATGGTGAAGTAGGGAATAGAAATCATTTGTCCCTTTTCGGTGCTCTTATTTATGTCCCACACTAAAGATTATGTTTATGATTTAAGTTTTAGGTTTAGGGTTTGTGATTAGAGTTTAGATAATTTCAGGTAGGGTATATTAGTATAGGGTGTAGGGTTTAGTATTTAAAATTTAGGGTTATAGCTTGAAATTTAATTTTTAGTGTTAAGACATAAAAAAATGACAATGAAAAGAGGTAGAAGATTTTTATCTGTAAAATGAGTAATTTTTATTGAATGAGACCGTAACTAATGTGATAAGCCATGTTGATAATATAATTTTTCGTGTGACGGTGAAATGTTTTCTCCGTAAACAGTTTTAATCCACTATGATATGTATTAAACTGTTTTCTTGGGTCTTCCATTCAAGTTCAACTATATTTTTAGGATTTGTGATGTTGTGTGTTTATGTATACTCAACTATATTATGATTTTATGATGATAAAAAAATTTCAGTATACTTTATTTTTCTTCCGATGAATGAATTGTGTTTTAGTGTAGCTTGTTTATAGAGAAAAATTTTAAGGAGACATTATTTTTAGGAAAAAAAGAAAGCACATAATAATTGATTAAAATCGTTTATAAAATAAAACATCATCGATATTCAAATGATCATCTTGAGATAAATGACATCCTTAATTGGATAATGATGTTAATTTTTTTTTTGAAATAGGGAGTATTAAATTATTTGCTGAATTAAAAACATTGCTACATTATTAAAAAGAAATCGTCAACACTACAATAACTTCAGAAGATGTCGTTAACAATATATGACGAATCTAGTATAAAATTTGTGTTTGACTGTATGCTCAAGTGAAACTCTGTTGATTGTTGAAACTTTGCCCTTAGATGAACAAATAATTTATATAACACGTTACTTTAATAAATAAAATTTCTTAGCAATACAATTTGAGCAATTATCCGGAAATAAACTATAAATTTATATATAGAATGATTCCAATCCAACGAATTCTGTATACAATTGGAATTAATTAACTCATTCGCTTTCCAAAAGTTACTTTATTAGAATAACTTTGAATTGATTATTTGGAGTGGGACATGCAAAAAGTTGTTATTTTTAAATGTGGACCCACCCATTTCAAATTTGGAGAGCCTAATGGAATTTGACTCTGAATTTGAATAATACATTTTTTTTCATAAAACCATGGTATGTACTTTGCTTTTCTAACTTTTATTCTTACAAAAAAAAAGATAATATTAAAATAAATTTGTTGAATTTTATCGGTGTGAAAAAATCATTGTCCTTTAATAGAAATTGCTTAATGAACGTGTTCAGAACATTCTTTAAGATTAATTAATAAAATACAAGAGTCGGATAATTTCATTCACATGCACCGAGTATTTTTGACAAATTTCCATATGGAAGAAAACAAAAGAAAGCTGAAATGGTTGCTTACTTTTACCTTTTGAGAACATCAACGATGAATATTCCACCACCTGTCCCACCCCTCATGGCCGTCATACTTGATTTTGTTCAATAATCCTAATATTTACAAATAGAATTGGTTGAAGTACTAAGTAATTTAGTATCGTTTACGCAAGTATTAAATTCGATGTTTTGTGTATGTATAAAATTTTTGTTGAAAGATTCACCTATCAATATCATATATGCGGCGCATAGTCAAGACAAGCCCTAAATACTAGGAGGACAACAAAAAAAATCCTAATATCTAACTCAGTTCGAATACCAACCAAATGAAATATTTTTCAACAATTTTAAAAATAAAGTGATTGCAATTCTCAGATATTTATTCAATTTTAGTATTGGCATTCTTATTTCGATCGGGACTAATAAACTATTCTCGTGTTATTTTATTATTGCGATAATTTAGATTTAAGTGTATTATATATATATATATATATATATATATATATATATATATATATATATATTGGTATTCAAATTCATCACTTTTACAAAATGCGAAATAACAATTATGAATTTAAGATTAGAAAAATTTTACAATGTGAAGCGAACACCGTTGAACACTACTAATATTAAACATCGTTGTACATTATTAAATTAATTAATAAATATTAAAAATTTCAAAAACTCAACATATTATTAATTTATTATTTAAAATAAAATTATTAATAAATTATTTTATATATATATATAATATTTTTTAAATAACTGAATCACAAGATTCAGTAATGATAAAATTCATAGTATCTCTAGAAAGCATAATCAAGCTTAAAGGAACTCTTCTTGTTATTCTTGTTCCAACTCATACATAGGAGATGGATTTGCAAGGACAACCTTGTACCTTGTTATTCTTCTTTGGGTTTTGGATCTAAAACCAGAACTCCAAGAATCTTCTTTAGCTTTGCAAATTTTGTCATTAAATAATGATAATTTTATCTATATCTTCTTAGGTTTCTATCTGAGAATACAACCTCCATTAATGTCGGGTTCAAACTTTTTTTTGTTGAACTTGAATTTTTCGTCTGTTTCAGTTGAATTAGTCATATGACCACCTAGAGATCTACCACAAGAGAAGTTTTTCGGACAAAATTTACAGACATGCTTGAATTATTGCCATGCTTCCATTGACAAAAAAAATTTAAGAACAAAAACTCAAATCAGAAGAAAAAACAAAACAAAAAATTAAAATTTTACAAAATCTGGTCAAATTAAACAATTGTTAAACAATGCTTCAATTTTCTCGATCTCATCGATAATTAAAGACAGAAAAACACAACAAAACCTTAGATCAAAACACGCTAAAAAACAATGAATTTTGCTGAGAATTCAATAGAAATCTGGGGAAAAAACAAGATTCGGTAAATCTAACTCGATTCAAGTATGAACTATATAGCTTAAGTATGGTTTCTTGTTCTCCATTGGATTGGCTGCACCAGCAACAGAGAACAGCGGTCACACAGGAACGGAGGTACGGAGGCGACAATCTTGCTGACAGACAATGACTAACGACGACAGTGGCCACAATGGCAAAGAAAAAAGTTAGCTTTTTTTATTTTTTAAATTGATATTTGATCCAATTATTTAAAAATAAATAAAATCATATATAGAAAATAATTTAATATCAGTTTTTATTTTAAATAATAAATTAATTATATATTGAGTCCTTGAACTTTTTAATCTTTATTAATTAATTTAATAGTATTCAACGGTGTTCAACGTTAGCCGTGTTCGTCGCACATGGTAGACTAATCTATAAAATTATATCTTTTAAAAGGTGACATTTAAAAAATGAAAAATTAGTATACTAATTCATTTATTTTAAATTTTAGGTTATAGTTTTCTTTGAAACTAAAATCTATATGTAAGGTGAGATTTAATTAAGAAATATATTTTTGTTTTAACTTTAATTAAAATATATTTAATAATGACACAATTTTTTGATATTTTAAAAAAGAAAGCAAACAAATATGAAGCAATGCATGAAATAATGTAATGGAAGAAAGAGAATAAGAAAGGTAGCATGTGCCTTTCCATTCCATGTGGGTTTGATGAAACAAACAAAATATACAGAATATATGACGAAGCAAACACATGCCTCCTAAGCCTTTTTTAATTATTATTATTATTATTATTATTATTATTATTATTATTATTATTATTATTATTATTATTATTATTATTATTATTATTTGCTAATACATGATTGAACCATATAGGTTTGACAACTCTTTCCACCCACCTCAATCATAGGATTAAAGAAAAATATATAATAATGTGCACTTTTATAACCACAATTAATATGTTTAAAATTGATTAGTACATTAGTGTGCAAAACAAAATTATAGTTATACTGAATTCACTCGTATAGTTATAATTGAAAGAAAAGCGGATTTTATTTATTGTAGGAGATTCGAGTTCAATCATGATTTCTGTAAAGTGTATGTGCATGGTTAAAGCTTTAAAAATATCTATGAACAGATACTATTTTTTTAAAAAAATATAACTTTTAAATTTTACATGATATTGAGATTTTTAAAAATATAACCATCTAAACATGTCTTGAAAAATCAAATTTTGATTTATTCTAATCTCATTTAGCAACGTTTGAATAACAAATACATTAATTATTACTGAAAATGCATCTAAGATTTGTAAGTTAATTTTTTTTTATCGAAAATTTGCACTTTTATATTTTATTTATATACTTTTACTTTAGCGTTAAAAACGTGAAACTTAAATTTTATATAAAAAGTATTTTTAGTACTAAATAAATTAAATTTCGTTAAAAAATTATAGTCAAAGTGGGTAATAAATTTGGGTATAAAGAGTTCATTATTTGTGGGCTATGGTACCGACTTTATTCGTAGATTGTTAAATAATAGGATGAGACCATCGTTTTAAATTTATTTTAAAAATAATTAGATTTATATAACAAATTAACCTCTTGAATTACTTAATTGTTAAAAACAATTAAGTAAACCTTTACATGAAATAATATCTCAATTGGATTTTTGCTTAAGAATTCAGTAATAAATAATCTTTTTTGAAAAACGACATCTCAACTTTCTATTAACTGTTAAATATATTAAATCAAAGTACACTATTAATTCGTATACTGTGTAAATTATAAATTTAGTTCATGTTTATCAATTTAATTATTTTAAGTCCTTGTATTGTTTTTTATAATATTTCGATCATAATTAAAATTTAAAGAATTTAAATTGAGTAAATTAAAATATAAGAATTTAATCTAGTAAAAATAGATAAAGAGAAGAGAGGGGTGATGAACGAAAATATCCAAAGCAGAATTGGTAAATGGTTGACAATAGACTTCACAACAGACGGTGGTATTAATAAATAATAATGGATCCCCCTATTTCCCTTTCAAATGTACACATCATATCCTATTTCCCCTACTAAACCTAACCATTGCTTTGCTTTTATGAAAACAATAATCTATGTGTCGGTTTTCAATTTTCGGACGCTGCCCCTTTTCGGTACTCATTTTCATATTCTAATATAAATTTTAAAGAATACGCCCTAAACTTAAACCATAACCTTAAATCATAAATCTAATTTTTGCATAAACAAGGGCACTAAAAAAAGACAGATGATTTCAATTCCAATTTCCATCGCCTACGTAGATACTTTGTCCCGAATATTATTATTCGAATCTAAAATACAAAAGATTATACGTTTGAATACCCTTGCCAATTCATGGTATATACTAATATAGTTGATAATTGTATGAAGAAGAAGAAGAAAAAAGAAAGAAAGGTTTCTTCTGTACCACCTAAACATTATCTGAACATGAAGCCTTACCCCATGATGTAATTGTAGAAGAAAAACAAATGTGGGCACCAGAAATCTCCTTGCTAATGCTATGTTATGTGAATGGAGGCCTGGCCACCTCACTCTCCACCAAGCGCCCATTCCCTCCTTTTTCTCTCCCTTGAACACATGTTTCTGTCTTTACCCTCCAATGTGAACTTCTCACCATCTCCATTTTCGTCTTCCTATTTGCTTCTACTCTTCTCTTTCCCCTACAACTTTTAACTCCCATGAGTAAGCTTGTTGTTGAAGTGGTTGAGGCCATTGATTTGATGCCTAAAGATGAACACGGCTCTTCCAGCCCCTTTGTTGAAGTTGAATTCGATGGACAGCTACAGAGGACTCAAACCAAGCACAAAGATCTTAACCCTTCTTGGAACGAGAAGCTTGTTTTTTATGTAAAGGATCCCCGAGAGTTTGAGTACAAAACCCTTGATGTCACTGTTTACAATGATAGACAAGGCCACCGTGGTCACCACCGGAATTTTCTCGGCCGAGTCAAGATTTCGTGCGGTTTGCTGCCGTCGTTGGAGTCCGGCTCCGGTGTGCAACGCTATCCGCTTGATAAACGTGGCCTTTTTTCGAATATCAAAGGGGAGATAGCATTGAAAATTTATGCTGTACATGATGGAGTTCCTCAAGAGCCGGAGGTACAACGTGCAGTTCCTGAGAGTGTTGCTGCTGAAAATGAAGAAACCGGACGTTTTCAAGAACCACAATTCGAGAAGAGTCTGTTTGAAGAGATCAACACTAACAGTTTTGATGAAGATATCAAGGTAGAAGAAAAGGAGAAGAAGAAAGAACCGGAAGTGAGGACTTTTCACTCTATAGGGACTGGGGCAGGCGGTCCTCCTCCAGCTCCAGCTCAGTCTGCACCGCCTTCAGTAAAGGAAAAACCGCCAGTGATGGAGAGTAGAGCAGATTTTGCTAAAGCAACACCGCCGGCTGCTAGAGTCATGCATATGCAGGCGCCGAGGCAGAATCCGGACTACCTGTTGGTGGAAACTAGACCACCGGTAGCGGCACGTATGCGGTACCGAGGCGGTGACAAGACGTCGACTACTTACGATTTGGTGGAGCAGATGCATTACCTGTATGTAAATGTGGTTAAGGCAAAGGATCTCCCTGTTATGGATCTTTCAGGTAGCCTTGATCCTTATGTGGAAGTGAAGCTTGGGAACTACAAAGGGCAAACAAAACACTTGGAGAAGAATCAAAACCCTGTATGGCACCAAATCTATGCTTTCTCAAAGGAAAGGGTGCAATCAAACTTGCTTGAAGTTGTTGTCAAAGATAAGGATTTCGGAAAGGATGATTTTGTTGGGAAAGTTGTGTTCGATGTTATGGAAATCCCGCTTCGAGTTCCACCTGATAGTCCATTGGCTCCTCAATGGTACAGATTGGCAGACAAGAGAGGTGACAAAATTAAAGGGGAAATTATGTTGGCAGTTTGGATGGGAACACAAGCTGATGAGTCGTTTCCTGAGGCATGGCACTCGGATGCTCACAACATCAGCCACTCAAACTTGGCGAATACTCGGTCCAAGGTTTATTTCTCCCCCAAGCTGTATTACCTTCGAGTTCATGTCATGGAAGCTCAAGACCTCGTTCCGCATGACAAAGGCCGGCTTCCGGATCCGTATGTTAAGGTAGTGGTTGGAAATCAGATCAGACCGACAAAGGTACAACAGCGAACCATTCATCCAATTTGGGATGATCAGCTTATGTTTGTTGCCTCTGAGCCTTTCGAAGATTACATAATCATATCTGTCGAGGATAGAATTGGACCTGGTAAAGACGAGATCTTAGGGAGGGCAATGATTCCGCTTCGAGAAGTGCCTCAAAGATTTGAAACTGGTAAGCCTCCAGACCCGCGGTGGCTTAATCTGCTCAAGTCTTCAAAGGCAGAAGAGGAGGGTGAAAAGAAGAAAGAAAAATTCTCAAGCAAGATCTTGTTGCGGTATTTTCTCGAGGCGGGGTACCATGTTCTTGATGAATCTACACATTTCAGCAGTGATCTTCAACCATCGTCGAAGAAACTTAGGAAGACGAGCATCGGGATTCTCGAACTTGGGATTTTGAGTGCAAGGAACTTGCTGCCTATGAAGATGAAGGAAGGTAAGCTGACTGATGCATATTGTGTGGCGAAGTATGGGAACAAATGGGTGAGGACTAGAACACTTCTTGATACTCTGACTCCTAGATGGAATGAGCAGTATACTTGGGAAGTTCATGATCCGTGTACTGTGATCACCATTGGAATGTTTGACAACGCCCACACCAATGGAAGCAAAGATGATGCAAGGGATCAAAGAATCGGGAAGGTGAGAGTTCGGCTATCGACTCTCGAAATCGATCGTGTTTATACTCATTATTATCCTTTATTGGTTCTTACACCTTCTGGCTTGAAGAAGCATGGGGAGCTTCAGTTGGCATTAAGGTTCACTTGCACTGCTTGGGTTAACATGGTGGCTCAATACGGAAGGCCATTACTCCCCAAGATGCACTATGTCAATCCTATACCAGTTATGAACATAGACTTGCTGCGCCACCAAGCAATGCAGATTGTGGCAGCAAGATTGCAAAGAGCAGAGCCGCCACTGAGGCGCGAGGTGGTCGAGTACATGTTGGATGTGGATTACCATATGTGGAGTCTCAGGAGAAGCAAAGCAAATTTCCACCGCATAATGTCACTTCTTTCAGGGGTTACTGCTGTTTGCAAGTGGTTCAACAATATCTGCTACTGGAGAAATCCAATCACAACATGTCTTGTGCATTTTTTGTTCTTGATACTTGTTTGCTACCCAGAACTAATATTGCCTACAATTTTCCTCTACCTGTTTGTGATCGGGATATGGAACTACCGGTTCCGACCGAGACATCCCCCGCATATGGATGCGCGGCTTTCACAAGCAGATAATGCACACCCTGACGAGCTAGATGAAGAATTTGACTCATTTCCGACATCCAGACCATCGGATATCGTACGAATGAGGTACGATAGGATGCGAAGTGTTGCCGGTAGGGTACAGACGGTGGTCGGAGATCTGGCAAGCCAAGGGGAAAGGGCTCAAGCAATACTAAGCTGGCGTGATCCAAGAGCAACAGCAATCTTCATCATCTTGTCCTTGATCTGGGCAGTGTTCATTTATGTTACCCCATTCCAAGTGGTGGCCGTTCTGTTCGGTCTCTACTGGCTACGCCATCCCCGCTTCAGGAGCAAGCTGCCGTCAGTGCCTGTCAACTTCTTCAAAAGATTACCATCCAAGTCAGACATGCTAATATGAGAAATTAAGGGAAGTTCCACCATTATTATTTGTTTAATCAGTAAGTGAATAAAGGGGATTCAGTAAATATCTTTCAACGGATAGCATACCAGAAGAATTGTAGAATCTCAGCTTTTCTAGCTTTGGATATGCGCTTTCTCAGCTTTCTTCAGATTCATCTATGGAACCCCACAATATTTTTCAGTTGCTATTCAAGATTTTGCTTTAGTTATCATTTGTGCACTTCATGAATGTAAGCTAAGTATGCTCAAAAGGGTAAAAGAATTGTAGGCCAGTGCCGGCAAGCTTGACAACTACTTTATATTTATAGGATAAAAATGTTTATATAATAAAAATAAGTTTAACAATGGTTCTGCAAATCTCTCAAATATCATTGGCACAACAAAAAGGTAATTCTGACATTGGAAATCTTCCAAAACCAAAAAGAGGATACCAGTCTAAGAGGACAAAATTCACTTTGATGGTAAAGTCCTAAATTCTAGATGCATTATGACTGCAACAATCATCAAAAAGCTGACAAAGATTCCAACAACAAGAGCCCTATCAACAATACCCCAGCCGCTCGGGGCCCAATCATGCTTGTTCTTTAGTCCCGAGGCAATGAAATTCTCCACCTCTTTATGCTCATGGTTCCTTCGCTTCCTTAATAACCAGTGAATCGGATTTTTGCTGCCTCGATTTTCCATCGAATTATCATTCTTGGAAACCGCATATTCTTCCAATCTAATCTGTCCTCCACAAATGTCTGGTCCACAAGAGCATGGTTCTGGCTCCTTAGAACATGCACAACTCCCATACTGGTTGGAACAAGGGGACAGTTTCTCCTGATTAGTAACATTCTCCAGAGCCATTTTCACATTTACTTGAGTGAGAGCCTCAATCACTTCCCCAAACACTGACCATCTTCCCACGGATGTTATCTTCACCATAGCGGAAGTACCCAAAATACTTTCAGGAGCAATTATGAGAACCTGCACATATCCCTTCGTATGGCCAACCTTGGGACAATGAAGAGAATATGAGTAAGACGTTAGCACACACTAGATAAAGCCTTTCAATAAAGTCACAAGTTGTAACTAGAATGTGCAATAAAAGGTTGAAGCATAAAGTGATTTCTAACAACACCATATAGCAAACACAAGCTAGATATTAGATGGCACTGAAAATTGCATTTAGATAAATTCTGGCACATGAAATGCCAAGTACCAATTTGAAATATACCCCGTATAGGTAGACAATGAATGGGTTTTGAACAAAGAAATTGAACAACTAGCTTCAAATTGTTGTTTAAGAGTCAAACAGAGTCGATTGACAAGGCTTGCAAACTTTCAAAAAAAGTAAAAAAGAAATTACCACATTTCATTCCATCAAACCGAGAAGAAGACATAAGGAAAGAAAAATTGAATGCAGAGTAAATTAATTAAACACTGAAGTAGCTTGCAAGGGGCAGTTCGTTTCTAACAAAAAAGAAAGAAATCAAGTTCATCAGTGAGCAAGACACCAGGACAGTAAACACATAAATAAGCCATCGCGAAGCAGCCCAACAGCAGGGTTTTAGTCCACAAACATCGGAGAATAAATCTAGTTTAAGCTGAAATCTAGTTTCCTAACTAGGGCCACAACACAGGATGAAAAGCAAGCATGCAGAAGTAGTGCAAAAGTTAATTTTACCAGCAGCAAATCATCTTACCAAATGAATACCATCAGTTGCAATTTCAGTAATCCAAATTCTTTCAACTCGGCCTTCCATTCCATTGTACGGCGTAAAGGCTTCAAAAACAGAAGTTAATTCACGGCTCCGATTCTTCACTATAGTACTTGGGACCTTTTTCATCCTCGCAGCAGGAGTTCCTAGTTTTAGAAAGACCATAACTTCTCAGCTTACCACAGCTCGGAGTAAATAAATGAACAGGATTTACATTGGACAAGCAAAATATCAAGCATAGTTTGTTCAACAGATGAGGTTTTGAATTATGAAGTCCAGTGATGTCTTATTTTATTTTATTTGAGAAAAAGAAGTCTTGTGATGTCTTAACATCTCAACTTTTGGGGAGTTCATACATTAAGATTACAGCGACAAATATACCATTTTCTAACATGGATTTATCAGTCAAATTTAGCTAAATACTGCAAAATCTTATTAGCACAGCTAAATAAGGGCTAATAATCTGTTTAGCTCTATGCTACAGAAGTTGACATTCTCTTACAATTGCTTTTGCACCCAAAAGGTCAATTTATTAACCTTAATCAGTTTGTACCACGTTATCTTTATTCCTAGCATTTGGATGATTTATCATCAATATCTCACAAAAGAAAATGCTTACAGATGATGTACTTGTTTACAACAATGCTAAATATTTTTACAAAAAATCTAACCTTTTCAGTTTCATATGTTGCATTTTTCTTACTAAAGGCATGCTGCCTCCTCGACTTAAGGTTTTTCCGTTGCAATGTTCACAGAACATAGATTGAAATAAAATGTAATGATGATTGTAGAAAAGAATCGGTAGCAGGTGGAGAGGCCCAACTTTAATATAAGACCAAAGAAAACCTAATACTTAACAGATGTTTCTCACAAACCTACACGTGGACAACCTCACCAGGGGTCATCATCCTCCCACCCATTGAGATTAGGTAGGAAGAACATAACAATGGCTGATACAATGTTAAGCATTTAACCTAAAACCAATTGGAGATAGGTGAAGAGGCACAACTTTAATAATATAAGACCAAAGGAAACCTAATACATGATGGATGGGATAACTCCACTAAACAGAAATCAAGATATTCAAACAGCTGACATGGAGATTGGAAAACATTTTCAAAACTAAACAATCCTTGGTAATCTGTAATTTTCACCTTCTATCCTTGTTGCTGCTAGAGGGAAGAACATTGAAATAAACTTTTTCTATCTTTGTCGCTGCTAGTAAACAAAAGAAGCTGTCTAAGACATCGTAAAATAGCCTAATGATTGCTACAAGAGTATAAGTCCTTAAAAGGATGCTTAAGTAGATATGTATGAATATCCAGGAATTCACGTGCTCCATTGTACATAACAAAATACGCCTTGCATGTGGCCTCAAATTGATAATTGGTAAACAAAAAAGTAGAAAATTATATCATAGAAATTGCAGCAATAACAAACGCCATACCAGGCCTAGGATAGAACTGCGATATATGAACTTGTGGGAACTTGTATTCCTTGATAAGGTTTACTGTTTGAGCAAAATCTTCATCAGTTTCACCTGAAATGACCCAAAACTGATTATAAATGAATCATAAACCATTAAACTAAGTCATTAAGCAGATTATTAAGAGTAAATGTTCTTATAGGATACTTAATATTTGTGATGGAATAGAATTTTCTCCAATAGGCCTGACTTGGGAGACTTTGTAGCCAATTTGGGCTGGGCCTTGAAACTTCCCTAAGCCCATTGGAATGGAGTAGATCAGTTCATGGGCTAGCTGCCCGCCCATGCCGCAAGCTTCATCCTTTTTCAGGTAAGATTTTAAATTGCAAGCTTGAGCTCAAGTGATTATTTCATTAAATGGACAAGTTCATTTAGTTTAATTTAAACGTAACTATTAATATGATCTTGTACTATTTTAACAATAAAACTTCATTTTCATGAGTTACCAGGATTAGCTCTCCAAGTTTTGTGACCAAATGAAATCTAGGCCATGGCCCATGGGAACCTCTACCTTGTAGTTCTTGTAAAATAAATTATTTTGACATTCAAATATTTCAATTTGAAAACTGAAACCAAGCAAATAACAATAGTTGTTCAAGAAACAAGTAACTTATGCTGGCTTGGTTCTGAGCTTGTGCTTAAATCCTTTCTCAGCCCAGCCCAAAGAGGGCCAGGGTTTCTGAACTGAGAAGTCAGACAATTCCCATGGACAACTGTATCCTGAAGAATTCCAACTAGTAGAAAATTGTTGTTTGTTCCAAACTGATGACAAATGTTGAGAATCCGTTAATTTTCAAAAATATTATATATTCTCCTTTCGCCTTTATTCTAGGTATGGAAAATTAAATAAGGTACCAATAGATTACTACAGTTGTAAACCTTATTTCCTAATTTTCTATGGGGGAAAGGAGGATACCTAATTTTAATTTATTTTAGTGTTCCGTAAACTAGAAAACGGATCTAACTGACCAGTTGAACCAGGAACCAGCAGAATGTGCGGTCAATATACTACATAAAACTGCAAACTGGTTTGATTTTTTTTTTGTAATTGATTATATTTGAACCTATAAGCTCTTAACTTTATATCAAAGACTATATTTTTAAGCCAAATACATAATTTTATTAATTATTTACTACATTTAACATTTATTTAACATTAAAATCATTTTAAAATATTTAATTTTCCTTTAAAGTAAACCAACAAGTCCTGCTGGTTGAACCAATTTTTTTGTGAACTGGAAGCATTTATGGTTTGACCTCCGATCCAATTGTTTTTAATATTGCTTTCTGTATTTAGTCCTTTACCTTATATAGAAAATGGAAAACATTTTCCAAAAATAGAAGTGTCTTATTTAAAGCCATATATATGTGTGCATCAACAATAATAGAGAAAAGGAGACAACTTAATCTGCATACTAACCTGGAAATCCACATATTATATCAGTTGCAATCTGCATTCCTGGCACGAGTTCAGTCAAGGTATCTACCACAGTCCTAAACTCGCTCACAGTATATTCCCGATTCATAGCCTAAAACGATAAAAAATGCTTAGCAAGACAATTATCATTTAGCATATATGTAAGGGCATTTACCTGCATTGTGCACTTTTATTTATTTATTTGTTTTAGTCGCTAAATAAACAACTTAAAGCCATAAGGCTCATAACCAAGATAAAGACATGTTATATGACCAAATTTTGGACTTACAGTCAAGACAGCATCACTGCCAGATTGAACTGGAACGTGAAGGAAGGAATATACACAAGGATGGAGCAAAACAGCTGCTATCTCTTTCAGATGCTCCAAGATAAAAGGAGGATTAGTCATCCCAATTCGTAGCATTGTGCTCCCATCAGGAGGAAGTTCCGCAACAATGGCATTCAACAAAATTGGTAGGTTAACCCCAATGTCACGACCTACAAGATCGCATGACCTATAAGAACAATTTCCATAGATATATATATATATAGGCAACTGTTAATCTTTATAAGTATATGCATGTTTGCATGCATTTGGGAACTTTAACAATATTTTCAAATATAGACGCAGCAGGAACAGAACTCTTAAATCTAAAGTGTCTTAAGCATCATGGGCAGACACAAAACTAAAATACCATATGCTCCGGTATCTTCACTACTCAACCATATCTCCTTCACCCCATCAGCTATAACAGTTTTGACACGCTCAACCTGCATTCCGAAGAGGTTATCACAAACAAAACCAAAAAGTAAAAAACATGTAGCAGTAGAGCAGCATAACTTACAAGACTGTCGACAGTGTAGCTCCCCAAGTGACCACGAGCATGCTTTGTCTTGCAATAAGTGCAAGCACCTAAACAACCGACATTAATTGGAAGAATCTCAACGAACTTGTTCTTTCTGACCTGATATCAAATAAAACAAATACATGTTAAATTAATCTTTAAGGGTAAAAAGTCATCATCTTTGTGCTAATTTGGTACCAACATTTAAGAAACTAACTATTAGCCAGTAAACACCATTTCCATGTGAACATTGGCAAAGCTAAAGAACACAATGGTACTAATTACCAAAAAGAAAAAAGAAATCATCTTATTGCAGTTGCTTCTTTCAAAAACACCTATTCTGTTCACCTCTATTCCTCATTGCAATCTTTCCCACACTGGCTTTCTTGTTGTAATTGTATTTTTCTAATAAATAACTTTATAGATTTCTTCGCTTCACCTATCCAGGTGGGAGGTATTGGACTCCAGTCAGTGATTAAGAAATACGTCCAATAACAGAATAGTCATAAAGTAACTACATTTAAGTAACTTAAGTAGCAATTAGTTCAAACCTTAGGAAGGTCCAGCGCTGGCAAAGTCTTGCGGTTCAAAAGCCGCACCTCATGCCCTTTCAGGGTCTCCTCTACAACTTCAACAACACGGTCAATTTGCTGGACTCCAACTATACTGACCCCTTCAAGCTCTTTCAAATCTCGACTTCCTTGAGGAACACACCCAGCAACCACCAGTGGCTTTTTTGCAGTTTTACCTTTCGTTATTAAGGTGTTCATTGCTGACTGACTTGGGTTTTTCACTGTGCATCTGCAAAACAAACCAAAAAGATCAAATTATCGAAACCTATAAGCATTGATAACATAAAGTGTGGTTGAAAGGAATAAATGGATGAAGTGTGTCAAAGAAAAGAGTGTTTAGAGGTGAGTTTAGACAAAGGCTAAAAGAAAGAGAATATAGTGGAGTGGAGTGGAAAAAAGGGTGAGACAGCTGTTAGAAGTTACCAAAATTTCCTTTTAAGACAAATGTGTAGTTCTTATATATCTGTCATTCCTTATCCATTCTGACGCCTCTGAGGATAATAAACATAAGAACAGCAGCACAAGCAATATATTTTAATCAAACCATTATTTATCAACAACCAGATCCAGAGAGGATAATAAACTTCAAAGGCCTGTGGCAGGAGGAAGTAGGTGTTTCTCATTCATTGATGCCTGCTCGTTTTTCAATGTCAGACTTGTTCAGGCATCTTATAATCATCACACCAAGCACAAGTGAAATACACAATAAGATTTCTTATTTAACTCTCTAAGAAACGCAACTTCACATGAAATTGGTTTATACTCTACAAGAAAAAGCACTCAATTTAAACTGGAAAATTCTCCAAGACATCTTTTGCTATAATCTTGATATTCCAATAATTTACCATAGTTAAAAACCAGTGTAGAAAAGTTAAGTCCATAATGAAGTTGAACTTCATGGGCAGACATCAAAAGAAACAGTGACCAGATGTTCATCAGTCTTTCACTTCACCATAAATGACCCATACAAGCTGAAGAATTTAAAAAGAAAAAAAAAACTAGGATCAACAGACACCCGTGGAAAATTTGGGATTATATGACCTTATTTAAAAATACTGGTATCTGGGCATATTATTTTTCCCATAGTAAAGTAATACATAGAGGAACGTATATTGAGGTCATGAGAACATGATGTTTTGATGATTTCATAATTGTTAAAACCATGATATATATGAAGTATGAACTCATCTCTAATACTGAAAGAACATTAAAGAGAACAAGGTGATGGCAATCTAGAGAAAGATAATAACAAATTAAATTAAATCAAGCATCGAAGCCTTACGTATTTATTAGCCAAAGGTCTCCTTCCTCAGGGTTGTCAGATATTGCATAGCCAAATGATGAAAGCTGGCCTGCCATATATTCACTGTCACTCTGACAAGAGGTCAAAGTGTCAGATAAACTGATAGCAAAATCAAATTGAATTTTACACTCAGAATGATATATGAACATGAATGAGATGGATTACACCTTTATTCTTTTTGCAAACAGAATGTCAAAGCACAAACATAGATCAGGTTTCACATGTAATCAATGTGATTAGTATCTCTAATATAAAAGATTCTGAATTAGTATAGATAACATAGCAATATTACAAAAGCAATTTGTTGGTTAGATATAATATTTTCTCCTCATATTCAATGACTTTCAAGTGTTGACCTGCTCAGCTTGACAACTCTTAATCCGTTGATTCAACCAAAACAAAGTAAATCACAAAGCAATTGCATGAACACTCAAAGGTGTCAAAATTAAAATGATAGAAACAATGTAGTTCCATAATGAACCTATTTCACTAGGACTTGGGTAAGAGTGTCTTCTACAGATAAGGATACAGGCATGCTTAGTTCTTTTAAAGTTTTTTCACATAATTGGAAGATCAAATTCAAACCCCATACAGCAATACTTATATTCGAATATATGTTGAAAAGTATTGAATTTGAGAATGAGCAATAGAAGCATGTAAAAGCCTAAAAGGTATGCTCTTTTATATTTTCTAAGTATTTTCATGTAAATATGTAATTGGAGGATCAACCTTCATACCATGTCAGAATTCACAAATATCAAACACGGGCATGGTAAATAGTATTTCAAGCTCTTAGCATCCATGAATTTCAATCATATCTTATGAATAAGCATGACAGACACAAGCTCTTGGTGAATTTAAGTAGTTGAGGGAACAAAAACAAAGAGCTAAAAAGAATTTAGTATTCAGATATATAAAACATTGAATTCCATTGAGTAAAACACTGATTTTGGATATTCTCTTATACCCATTAAACTAATTACTAAACTAAAACATTAAAAAAAGAAAACGTGCCTGGTTATGTGAGCACCCAAACGTCTTGACATAAATAGTCTGCAAAAAAAAGGAATTCAAAAGAAGAATGAAGAACAATTTAAAAAATGACAAAATATAATTATATTAGGAAGTAGGAAAGGACCTGAGTGCCAGGGATTTTGGGAGGGTCATTGAATGGAGAAATCTTGCTGGGTTTGGTTGTGTTCTTCTTCCTGGGATTTACTCCAACGGCATTCAAAGGTAACCTAAACCCAGGTGGAGCTCCGCCGCTGCCGGCCAACAAATCCTCTATGTCTTCCATTTCCTTGGATCGTTTCCTTCGACCTGAGGGGGCGCGCAGCAAGTGCAAGAGAGAGAAAGCGAACGAGATCTCTCTGTTCCGCGAATAGTGAGCTTTGGGTTCAATAACTGGGCTTTGCTTCACTTTAATCGATTCCAAAACTAAAATGAAGAGGGAATCTGTTGGGTTTTTTAGGGTTTGTTTGGACAAGTAATTTTGAGATTTTAAAAATGTTAAAAATTATTTGTTTAAATGAATGATTTAAAATATAAAATTTTATAAATTTAAAAATAATTATAAAATAAAATTAATATTATTAAAAATAAATAATCTGAAAATATTGATATCGTTGAATTTGTAAAAATATATAAATAATTTTAATAATATAAAATATAAAATAATACATAAAATTAAGGTTTAACTACAAAATAGATGCTCAAACTATACCACTTCTTTATAATAATAGGTGCTTAAATTATTTTTTTGGCCGAAATAGGTATCTAATGTTTCTTTTTTGTCTAAAATAGGTGCCTAAAGTTTTATTTCGTTACTGTTTTAAGGTAACGCCGTTAAAAAAATTTAATATCCAATCAAAAATTGACACGTGTTTTTTATTTTATTTTTTAATTTTTTTCAAAAAGAATGATAAAAAGAAAATGTTAAAAATATATAAAACTTCTCAAAATTTTAAAAAGAGTCCCAAAATCTCTAAAGCCCCAAACTCCAAATCCTACAATTGACGCCACTATTAGCGCCGGTAGCCTCGTCGGACCTCACCACCGTTGTCGTCGGAGTCTCCCGCCCATTTCTACCAACCACCCATCGCCGGTAACTGACAAGAGGTGTGTCGATCGGACGTCGAACGATTAGAGTCTTTCGCGTTCGTCGCTTGTCGTCCGATTGACGAGCCTCCCGCCGGTTACCGGTAATGGATAGTTGAGAGAAATAGGCGGGAGACTCCGCCGACGGCGGTGGTGAGGTCCGGTGAGACTACCGGCGTTGTAGTGACGTCAATTTTAAATTTTGGGGTTTGGGGCTTTAGAGATTTTAGGACTGTTTTTTAATTTTATAAAATTTTGGGTGTCAAGCTAAAAATTCAGCTGTCGATTTTTTTTTTGACAAATTGACTTTAAAACGGACAAAAATAAAACGTATGGCACCAATTTCAGCCAAAAAATTGTTTAAACACCTATTTAAAAAAATAGTATAGTTTGGGCACCTATTTTATAGTTAAGCCTAAAATTAATAAAATAATATTGAATATGTATTAAATGAATTAGAGTTCTAGAGATCCACTAATTGGCCTAATGACTAAAGGATGCTCATATTGTCTCATTTTATATAAATTCGAATTCTGATTCCGAATTCTGATATAGGAATGTAAACTATCTATTTAACAAAAGAATGAATTAGAGTTCATTTAAATTTTAAAAGGTCACATGTTTAATTGAAATTTAAATAAACGTATGAACTACAGAAATGTTCTTTCTAAAAAAAGCTTTCAGTATTTTTATTCACTTTCTTAAATTTATTTATTTAAACACATATATACCTATTTTTTGTAAGTTATAGCTGCTGAATTGAACACGTGAACCCTATGACTGACTCTAGTAAAAAAAAAATATAAACAAATACTATCCTATAATCACATCAATATATTCAAATGTTTTCATTTAATTTCCATTATTTAAGGATGAAACAACTGTCAATGTGGCAATAGAATACATAGAACAGCGCCATAGTACAAAGCCCATCCCTTGCAAACTATAAAAGGAAATGGCAAAAAAAAAACATTAAGCTATGCAATACATTTAACAATATCAACTAAAATATACATGCACCTATTGTTCAAAACAAAAAAGGTTAGTCAGTATATCCGTTACGAACAACTAGGAGTTTGCCCGAGATCCATCATCATATCCGTTTGCAGTGGGGTTACTCTTTTTCGGATAAGCATTTCCACAGTGGGGCACGTTCTTTTCCGCCCACCTCTTGGCCTCGACTGAAATTGCTCATCAGACTCCAGGAAGTCACCCTGCACAAGAGGATATAAAATAAACCATGAACTTTGGCTAAAATGATAAAATTCCAACACCACAAGGCAGAAGCTCACAAAGCATTGAGTCGTTGAATAATTAATAACTTACGGGAGTATATACGTGGAACCCTGATTTCTCATGGTTATCTCTAACATGCTTAAATGAAAACCTCATGCCACAACCAAGGCTACATGCATAAGGCTTGAGTTCTTCATGCACAGACTTGACATGCTGACGCATATTTGATTTCTGTAATAGAATATTTCAACACATCAGTGACAAAGAAAAATGTTTATAATGAGAAAACAAATTTAGTAAAGAACACTTGCTTAGTCCAAAACAATGACATTCAATTTCTTTTGTGTATATTATTTCAAGGTTCACGACATCTTACAGTTGAAAATGTGTGAAGACAACCCTCAAAATCACACTTAATTCTCACTGAAGCAACCCCTCCTGGCTCATGTGATTGGAGGTGCCTCTTGATGTTCTTTTTCAGCTGCTTTGCTCCACATATCTGACAGTTAATATATGCATGGCACGATTGCACATGAGCCTTAAGGCATTGCTCGTTAGTGAAATACTTCATGCAGCCTGGTTCGGAACAATAGGCTTCCACCGAATCCAGCTTAACTGTAACGGTTAAGACATTCATCAGATAACATGCTAATTACCAACTGGCAATCAAGAGTGCTCACTTCTTTCTTCTATAACATAAGTATACAAGATATTATCTAATGAACCCCACTCGGCTTTAGACAAATCAAATCAGATGCTTGAATATGATTTCAAAAACCGAAAAAGAAAAGCAACTTGCCATGAGAATCCTCATGCTTTTTCAGCTTTGATGCAAATTTGAACACCTTCCCACATCCCACTTCTTGACAGACATACTCCTTCTGACATCCAGCATCAGAGGAAGAGGACTCTTCATCATGAAATTCTTTTAGATGCCTTGTCATATTGCCTTGAAATGCAAATTCTATATTGCATTTCTCAATCGGACACTTAAAAAGTTTTCCTTGGTGCTGAAGAAGATGGCGATTCAAGTGGTCTTTCCTCCGGTAGCTAGCATGGCAGTCTTCAACCGAACAAGCAAAGGGCCTCTGTAGTAAAATTTTATAACAAAGTATTAAAACTACTAGCACATAGCATACATTATCGATGCATACATGCACATTAACAAATCTTCAAACCTCGACGTACACCACACCGCGTGACCGAGGCTCACTTGATGGAGCTTCTCAGGAGGTCTCCCAACCTGATACTGGTCCATTCAAGTAATAACAAAGCAGCCTCTCGCATTTTGGAGTTCTTTTAGTGGGATCCAATGCTTCACGCTATAACATCCATTGGTTATTTTTTTGTTCTTTGTAAAAAAAAAAAAGTGATTCCTGCAAAAGTATTCATCCATGATAGACATGAACACCAGAAAAATAAAGCAGTCATAAATCATATATTCGGAAATTGGTTCGAGGGTATGATTCTCCAAATAAAGAAATAAACTTAAAACAAATGAGCTTATCCATATCAAAACTAATTACAAGTTAAAAAAGGCACCTCAAGTGAATGGCTTTGCAAGTGTTGCTTCAAATGAGCAGGCTTCTTGAAAGAAGCACCGCATTCTTCACATGTATTAGACGATGAAACTCCCTCTTCTTCCTTTTCACCACTGTTTAACTCGTCCTGAATGAAACCCAAAGTTCAAAACAAAAGAAAACGTTAGTATTAACCTAGTTTGAATCAAAAAGGGGAAAAATAGAAGAACCCATAGAAAGATTTCCGGGGAACAAATGGAAAAATGTACCGGATGATGAGCGAGGATGTGGGAGGCGATGAGAAACTTCTTAGATCTGCAGATTCCACAATACTCGCAGGTATAACGCCTTATGTCTTTGAAGATTGCTCCTCCTCCGTGTTCTTCTTCCATCTTTATTGGATTTTCGCGGGTACTGAGTGTTGAGGCCGCCGCTCACGAAGTCCAAACACTATGATAAACTATGAGTCTATGACACAATGTAACCTAAAATACGAGGCTGAACCAACCCTAATCCAATTTGGATAAAATACACCATCCATCACTCAACTTCTTCTCACTCCTATTTCGATCACTCAACTTTCACAATTTTTTAATTTATCAATTGGATTTTCGGATTCCTCATATTTTGGTTACTCTAAAATATTTTATTATTGTTTTCAAATTTTTTAATATTATTATATATAAAAACAATTTAAAATAAATGAAAAACCTGCAAATATAATTTTATTATTGTTAAATTTAAAAAATGAAGAAAAAAATCACCACCATCGTTGGTCTCGGAATCGACGATTTTTTAATCCTAAATTGCATCGATGGACTTATTTTGACGCTTTGAGTCTGAATCGGGTGTTTGTTTCACAGAAAAATATCCTAAAACCCGCAATTCTCGTTTTAAACTTTTCGGTTTCCTAATTTCTAGTATCTTTTTCATAGATTTCGAAGCTCTTTTTGAAAAATTGGAGATCGGATTCAGACTCAGAAGGCCAAGACGAAACGACTAGTGAAATCTAAAATTAAACAACCACCATCTACGGACGTCGGCGGTGGTGGCCGACGACGGCGAATGGTGGCCGACGAACCATTAGAATTAATTTTATAATTTATATTTTAAATTATTTTTATATTAAATAATAATAAATGCTAAAAATTCGAAAATAACAATAACATAATCGAGAGTGACCAAAATAGAAATAATTTGAAAGTTTAGTTATTAAATTAAAAGTTGAGTGACCATAATAGGAGTGAAAAAATAATTGATTGATGATATGTGTATTTTACCCATCCAATTAACGGTACCCGTTAAACCAATACTCAAACTATAAAT
This sequence comes from Hibiscus trionum, assembly GCA_030270665.1. Classification (NCBI taxonomy): domain Eukaryota; kingdom Viridiplantae; phylum Streptophyta; class Magnoliopsida; order Malvales; family Malvaceae; genus Hibiscus; species Hibiscus trionum. The sequence goes on along the minus strand of BSYR01000024.1, from coordinate 11,558,162 downwards.
CTTAGGGTAAACTAACCCAATGATCACCATACTATGGTAAATGTATTAAAATGACCACATTAAAAAAATCGACTCAATTGACCACTCAAACTATTAAAATTGGATCAATGTGACCACCAGCCGTTAATGGGCTAACGGAAGGTGACGTGGCAGTTAAAAAATTAAAGGTATAATTACACATTTGATCTTTACTATTTACACATTCTTTCAATTTATTCCTAATTTTAAACTAATAAAATAAATTAATTAGGTGGTGACACGTGTCAACACCTATTTAGAGGAGAAAAACAAATTTTAGCATACATACTGCTAAAGGGATTCAAACCCGGGCATTGTAGAAGCAAAGGCAATGGATTAGCCACTGCACTAAGAACAATATTGTTCTATGAAACACCAACTTTAATATATGTCTTATTGTTTTCTACATTTATTTTTTTAATTTCACATATAAAATCATCCAATTATTTTTTAATTTAATTCTGCCAACTCCATTTGCCAAACCATGATGCTACAGTCATATTGGTTGGTGAAACTGGAAATGAATACCGGATAAATTTCCTCGTTCGGAGGAGGGCGTTGAGTGGCGGCTGAAATTTTTTTTCCGAAGAACACGGTTTGCTTGTTGGAGATGCTGTAGTTTTCCAATTAACCAGTCCTTCCAAGTTCAAGGTATTGTCTCAATGAATTCAGCCTGTTGAAATTCGGGGTATATTGAATGAAAGTGCATGGAGAAAGATACTGGTGTGGCTGTTTGAGCAAATGCTTTTTTGTTTCATTATTAGAACTTTGGTTTGCCTAACTACATTAAATGATTGATTTCTGGAAGTGATTAAAGTTGTTGCCATGTTCGAAATTTCCACACCATCTCTTGTTTTTTGTGAAATTTGCAGGTATATATAGTGAGATTGAATGGCTTAGCTGAAGTAGATGCAGTTCTTGGCCTACTTAGATTACAGAGCAGTGCAAATCAGACAGGCATCTGTAAGTGATTTACTTATCAACCGTGCTTTATTACAATTTATATGTAGCCTCACAATTGATTTCATTTCACTCTGATCTTTTTAATTCAGGGCCTATTTCCAGTTACATATTTCAGATATTTTTTAATTAAATTAAAAAATAATTGGATGATTTTATATGTGAAATTAAAAAAAATAAATGTAGAAAACAATAAGATATATATTAAAGTTTGTGTTTCATAGCACAATATTGTTCTTAGTGTAGTGGCTAACCCACTGCCTTTACTTCTACAATGCTTGGGTTTGAATCCCCTTAGTAGCATGTGTAATTATACCTTTAATTTATTTTATTAGTTTAAAATTAGGACTAAATTGAAAGAATATGTAAATAGTAAAGACCAAATGTGTAATTATACCTTTAATTTTTTAACTGCCACGTCACCTTCCGTTAGCCCATTAACGGCTTGTGGTCACATTAATCCAATTTCAATAGTTTGGGTGGTCAATTGAGTCAATTTTTTTTAATGTGGTCAGTTTAATACATTTACCATAGTATGGTGGTTATTGGGTTAGTTTACCCTTCTTAATCCAATCAGTACGTTGGGCTATATTTTGGATTTTAGATTTGGGCTTTATACTCAAACTACTTTTCGAGCTTCATTAAGTCCAATGAAATGCTTTGATGCAACGGCAGCACTTCCTCTTTCTTTTTATTTACCTTACGTTCCTGTTTCTCTTTTAAACTAAAATATGCCATTGGGTTGTTTTGAAAAATTCGACTAAATGTTATTGACGCACAACATAGGGAAAGTGGTTTAAGGTAGTTATCAACGGTTAATTTCTTCTAATTCGAACAAAGAATTATAATTGATGGTTGTCTGAGAACCGAGCATGTTAAATGTTTTTGAGAGTAAATAAGATAGTTCGGTATGGAGAGAGGAGAGTGTAAGAATGGAGGGTTTTTTTTTTTTTTTGTGAGAAAAGAGGGAAAACTATATTTTTCTTTTAAAGTCATTGGATGATTATTGATAATGATTGATGAATTCGAATAAGTATAACAACCAATATAACTTGATACTTTTGGTTGCAGTATAACAAAAAGTAGGTGTGTCAGAAGGAAATGCGGATGATGTTCATCTTAAGAGACATGAGTTTAAATCGCTTTGTCTAGTGTCTACAAGGTGTGTGTTCATTATCAAAAGATTAAGAATATGTATAAACACACACATATATATATATGTGTGTATGAACACATACTACCTTATAATCACTTTTTAGAATATATATATATATATATATATATATATATATATATATATATATATATATATATATGGATAAATATTCTATACACAAGCGGTGGAAACTTTCAGTTTCCACAAGTGCCTTAAGTTTAGGGTATAGAGAGTTAGTTTAGGGTATGTGTTTTAGGGGTTTAGGTGTAAGATGTTAGAATTTAATGATAGTTGTTTCAATTTAAGGTTTAGGGTTATAATTTAGGATTTTTAGGTTAAAACCTAAATCCTCACCATATTACCTTAAAAACTAAACCCTAACTTATAAACCCTAAATTATAAATTGAAACAACTATCCCTAAATTCTAAACTCATAAAACATATACTCTAAACTAACTCCTTATGCCTTAAAACTAAGGCGCTTGTGGAAACTAAAAGTTTCCACCGCCAGTGTATAAGATATTAATCCTATATATATAACGTACGTCATTGCCTAATTATTGCAAATATGAACTCAAGGGCAATAAACAATTGTTTAATGGGAGATTTATTTAAATTTTAGATTCAACAATCTAACTACTTTGTGAGAAAAAAAGAGAACAGAAAAGACAACATATAAATAACATAGTTAGAGAAATCAATTAGTTTATAAAAACTAAAATGTTGAGATATGGAAGAATTTGTCCGAACATATATTATATTGTAATCACTTTTAGATTATTGGAAAAATATATTATCATAGCGGCTGTAAGTTTTTTTTATCTCTTTTTGGCTTAACCGGTGGTGGCAACTAGTCTTAGTACTAGTTGTCGACCACCGGTGTTCATTATTTTTTTTACTCTTTTGTTTTTTTAAATTTTAATAAAAATTCATATTTTTCAAAAAAATATTGATATATGAAGATACATTAGCTAGTTTAGTGGTTAAAAATATTTATATTATTTTATTTTTTATAAATTTAAATTATATCACGGGAATATAATGTTTCTATCTAGTAAAAAAATATTGAGATATATTATTATGGGTACTTTTCCAGGGCATAATTTTGGTAGATTAAAAGAGAGATTAATCTCTAATAATTCCACCAAAGCCAAATTGACATTGGAATGATTTATTAATCATAAGTTTAAAAAATCGAATTATCATACACTATTTAAAATAAAGCTACAAAATCAAATTGATCTGCTGGCACCGCTCATCTGGATTTAGAAATGAGGAGAAATAAGGAGGGAGGTGAGGCCAAACACCGAAAACAAATACAGCCTTGAAAAAATGAAACTGACGCAAAGCCCGTATAACCTACCTACCAAATCCCCCTCCCTACCTACTTGTCAAATCCCACCTCTCCTACAATCACCTCATTTTTTTTACATACTCCATATTTATCATGATTACAACACCAATATTAATACACCATATAAATTTTTTTTAGGCATCACGGTAAAAAATCTCTTAACGTTTAACTGAATTGTTGCTTTAGTTTTTATTTTTTTTAAAATATTTTATTCCTCAACGTTTTATTTTGGGTCAAAATAGTCAATTTACAGATGAAAATTGTTAATCAATTGACGATAAATAACTTAAAATAATTTGCCAGAATGACACGTTAGAATATATATAATATATATATTATAAAATTTTCATCCGCGGAGTAACCATTTTGACCCAAAATGAAATATTAAGGGATAAATTACTTCATAAATAAAAATATAGACCAAAATGACAATCCAATCAAACATTAATTTTTTTTAATAGTGTTAAGTTCACTATAATACTTTAAAATAGATGTATTTTTTCACCAAAACCACCCGATAAATTCATACATAGAACATAAACACTCCGATTAAATAATTACATATTATATTTTTAATAAACAAGTAAATGAATGAAGTAGGTATGAATCCGTGAAGTTTTTACACTATATTGGATATTTATATAATTAAAAGTAGAAATATTTTAAAGATATTACGAGTAGCAACTACAGCAAAACATAGACTGTATTATCCCTCTCTCTTCCCCCACTATAATAAATCCTCTCTTTCTCAGTTCCTTTCCCAGAAAATAACCTCTCTTTTCTTCCCATCATTATCACTTTCCCTTCACCACTACCACCTCCTCAATCTCTTACGCTCACAAACGTATATACACCAAACTTGTCGTCTTCGATTTCTACAGGCTGAGAAATTGAATTGAAGATTATAATGGGGCGGTCACCCTGCTGTGAAAAGGCACACACCAATAAAGGTGCCTGGACCAAAGAAGAAGACCAGCGTCTCATCGACTACATCCGTCTCCATGGTGAAGGCTGCTGGCGTTCCCTCCCCAAAGCTGCCGGTTTGTTTTCTTTGCTTCTTTAATTTGTTTTCTTCTTCTTTTAGTGGTTCGGTTTGTTGACTTGTGTTTGCAATATGCAGGGTTGCTTAGGTGTGGGAAGAGTTGCAGATTGAGATGGATAAACTACTTGAGGCCTGATCTTAAGAGGGGGAATTTCACCGATGAAGAGGACCAACTTATCATCAAGCTCCACAGTTTACTCGGAAACAAGTTTGTTCTTTCTTCTTTTTCTTAAAGAAACTTTTGCAAATCTGTTTTTTTGTTCCTTCATTTTCTGACGGAGATTTGAATACCTCTAATGGCAGATGGTCTTTGATTGCGGCAAGATTACCGGGGAGAACGGATAACGAGATCAAGAACTACTGGAACACCCACATCAAAAGGAAGCTTTTAAGCAATGGGATCGATCCTCAAACCCATCGTCCACTCAATCAAGCAAGCACCGATACAAATACAATTCCAAATGCACCGCCCACTGAATTGGATTTCAGAAACGTACCCAGAGTTTCGAATACCAAATTCACTGCAAACCCATCTCTGGATTTCGAATTCAACGAGTTCCGAATCAAGGCCAAGGCGGAATCACTTGAAGAAGGCAACTCTAGCAGCAGTGGGATGACTACAGATGAAGAAGAACAACAACAACAAAACCACCGCCACCACCAGCTGCAGCAGCATAAGGACGAGTATCCAAGTGATGGGCAAGAGTTAAATTTGGAGTTATCAATTGGGATTTCTTCATGTGGAAGGAAGAACAACTCGGCCGAATCCAAACCACAGTTAGACCACAGGAATTTCCATTTTCCTGGACAAGCTTCTTCTATCTGTTTGTGTTGTCAATTAGGGTTCCAATCAAGTGGAATTTGTAGGAACTGTCAAAATACAAATGGGTTCAATAGATATTGTTGACTCTTTGGATTCGTACAGTGTGTTGCTAAATGCTAATTACTAACGAAGGCTAAATTACAAGATAAGATGTTTGGCATGCTTATCTTCTGAAAAAAGAAAACAAACAACAGTTGAAGTTCAAATGTTTTTGGATTGTTTTGATTTGTTTTACTGGTTGAGTCACTGGCATGTCTGTTGGAAGAAAACGCCAGATTTGAAACTTGGTCTTAATTTTTGTTTATTGGATCGCTGAATACACAAATTTACTGGATTTAGATATCTACAACATTGATTTGTATGTATCCATTTCTTATTAACGGTAAACAACATAATTATAATGTTTTATTATTGTCTTAAAACTTTATTGTGAATCAAACCTGGATTCACTACATTACAAATGGGAATGGCGGTGAAGTAAACAAATTCAAGTTGCTGTTTTCTTTCTTTGTTTGGAGGAAGAGAATGAGTGTGGACAGAAATGCAGGTGGAATTGGAAGTTTTCTGCACCTCAAACAAATGTTCCTAAATTTGTGCTTCATGGGACCCTTATCTTTAAAAAAAAAAAATTGGAACGGATAAGTTTTGATTTTTGAACCCTGATGTGTAAAAAAAACTATTTATAGTTAAAGGTCAGGTATGAGTTAGTATTTGTTCATATCTTTTTAGTTATTTGGAGCACACATAATTTACGAATAAAGCTATTTAAACATAAATCTTTTATAATTAACATCATCATTCACTCGTTGAGTTTAAATACGTTAAAAATTAAAATACTCCATTAATCTTGTTCAAATAGAATTTTGAATCTAGATTATAAGATTAAAAAAGCTTTTAGAGGATTGACCAATTAAAATTATTTAACCTGATTATTTGATAAATAAAGAATTATAACGACAAATTAGGATAAATCTTTTAAAATTGAAAAAGATAGTAATTGGAGTTTTTTAGTTTATAATTGATCTGGTTATTTGATAAATAAAAAATTATAACGAAAAATTAGGATAAATCTTTTGAAATTGAAAAAGATAGTAATTGGAGTTTTTTAGTTTATAATTGAATATAAGAGTTGTAAAAAAAAATTATCATTGGTAATTATGAAGAGGGTTCTTCAAACATATTATATTTAAATAACTCATATATGATTTTTTAAGTAAAATATGTTCTCATATACAATTTAAATGTTTGTTTTTTCTTCAAATGTATAAAATTAATACATATGTTTTAAATATCATTTAAATTTAATGACTAATAAAATTATATTAAAAATAATTTCAAAAATAATAAAGTAATATATACGTCCTTCAAATATATTTAGTAATATTATATTAAAAATCCAATTATTTTTTTTAATCTAATACATATATACGTAATATTGATAACTAAATTATTATCCAAATAAGTATCAAATATAAACATATTTTTATATCTTATTTTGCTTGTTGAAATAAGCAAACAACTACTATAAGTTATCGGTCTATTTTTCGGGTAATTTTATAAATATGTTAATACAATCAGCTAATTAAAATAGCTAATATAATTCGATGTTAGCTATTTGTTATCCATTAGTTGTCAAACAAAAATATTAAAAATGTATGTTTAAATGGGTTGGGTCTATCAAATAACCTGATTTGTTGGCTAGTTCTAGTTTTGAACGTATATCTTTCATAAATGTGCTTGTTCAAATTATATGATACGTTTTATTATTATTATTATTAAGAGTTTTTTTTTTGTAATGTGATCCTTTTAACTTAATCTGTCAATATATTAAATTTAAACATATTAAATTTATAGTTTTTTAGATGCATAATAATAATAATACCAATTAAATTTAAAATTAAATATTTTTTTGGTAATTAGAAATTAATTATATGATTGAAAGAAATTTTATAAAATGTATGTTATACTCACTTGGAGCGTGAAAACTAATTAATTAACATTGATGAAATAAAATAATTTAATTAATCATAACCCACGTGTGTGGTATCTTAAGAGACGCTCCACTAACAAGTAACAACTGCGGTTCATTCTCCACCTAAATCTACCAACTCACATCATCTAATTTATGCCCATACTTAAATTCAAAAACAAAATGCCCATACTTATATTCAATAAAAAAAATTATGCCCATACTTAGCATTCCATAAAACATAAAAATATTAAATGCTTTAAGTAGAGCTTTAATTTTTTTTTAAAAGTAAATTTAAGTATTGTATTCATAATAAGAGAATCTAAGTTTGAATTTTAGGGACGATATTGTTGGGAGGGAGAGTGCTCTTACAAATCCTGAACCCCAAATATGAACCATAAAATGGACATAAACTATTCCAAACAATTTATAAAATAATAAATTTAATTTTTAATTTCTTTTTCCCATTTAACTTTCAAACTTCTAATTATTTTAGAAATTTTACCCAACAAGTGGTCCCAGTGAAAAGCGGATGATGTTCATCTTAGAAGACTCGAGTTCAATCACAATGTTTGCAAGATGTGTGAGCATTGTTAAAAGATCAAGAATGTCTATAAACATATACTACCTTGTAATCACCTTTAGGCTGTTCAAAAAAACATCTTTCCTTATCTTGTATGGGTTCGAATCCCGACATGAGAATGTAATACGCAATATTTAATCAAAAAAATATTTTATCAAATTAAAACAACTAACGAAAAAGAGTAACACACTTATTAAGCCAACTTTAATTATTTGTATAGTTTCTTTTCAATTCTAATGTCATTTATTTTGTCTCTTTACATAAAAGTTTAAAAATAATATTTAAACAAGTAAACATATTTTAAAAATATAAAGATAAAATAACAATTATATTGAAATTATTAAAATTTGTATTTTTTTTAATATGCTGATGTGATGCAAGGGTAGAGCATCTGTTCAACTTTCTTAGTCTTTTCAAAGCACACATAGTATGTGCATTACTGGTGCTCGAACCCGGGTCCCAAGGAATGATAAACATATACCTTTGCCACCAGGACAAAAGGGGATGAGCAAAAAATTTGTAAAATTTTAAAAACATTAAAAATGTAAAAAATGAATGATTTTAAAACTAAATAGCTGATGTCAGCCTAACAAATCTATTACTTTTACCACTAATTAGTTCAATTTAACAAAAAAAACGTTTGAAGGTCAAAAGAGAAAATAAATGTTAAAGGGGGCGAATAATTTCTAAAAAAAAAAGTTTTCGAAGCCCAAAATGTATTCGAGCCTATAAATATGATCACAATTACAATTGTTACATGTTCGAATAGATTGTAATTTAAAAAAAAATCGATAAAAAGTAGATTAAAATTAAAATTAAAATTAATCATTACAAAATATAATACTTACTATAATTGATACATTAACCTTAGCCAAATCTACTAAAGCCTTACTAAATCAAATGTTTTGTTATACACAACCCTAAAGGTTGTATATAAGAACTACTAGATTCTATAAAAAATTAAAATAAACATTAATAATAGGAATTTAGTAGTTCTTATCTACATATAATAACTACTTTAAATAATCAAATATTTTAAATCATTCTTTTCTTTTAAATCGAATATTTTTTAAAATAGAATATTTAATATTTTCATATTTAAATCACATCGATTATTTAATAACAACTTTAAATATTCGATTTAAAAGAAAAAAATGATTTAAAATATTCAAATATTTAATTAAATTTTTATAGGAACTCGAAAACTCGACTCGAATCGAAAAAATTTCAAATAAAGTTTGAGTTGTAAAATATGACGCGTCAACTCGAATAACTCGAAATTTTTTGGCTTGACTCGATCGAACGTTCACATCTATCTTAAGATATGACGCGTCAACTCGAATAACTCGAAATATTCAAATATTTTAAATCATTTTTTCTTTTAAATCATATCGAATATTTAATAACTACTTTAAATATTCGATTTAATTTAAAAATATTTGATTTACAAGAAAATTTGATTTAAAATATTCGAATATTTAAAGTAGTTATTAAATATTCGAATATTTAAAAGAAAAATATTTAAAATAGTTATTAAATATTAGAATATTTTAAATCATTTTTTTCTTTTAAATCGAATATTTTTAAATTAAATTGAATATTTAAAGTAATTATTAAAGATGAATAATTGATCAATCAGCCAAATGTACTTGCTTAGATCTTGACATATTATATTGTATTTATATTATTGTATCATATTTTAATTATATCTATATATTTATATAATGAAATTTAATTATAACATGCTTAAAATTATCAAATATAATACCCCCAACATGCTATTACTTTGCACCCGTGTTTTCCTTATAACATAGTCGCTTTCTTGATCATGGGCGAAATCGGAATGAAATTATGGAAGGATGACGTTGTTTATCTTTTTTGTTAAGTTTTTTTTTATCTTTAAAACTAATGAAGTTTTAGAAAATAATTAAACTAATGAAGTCTTAGTGAAAAAACGGATGATGTTCATCTTAGAAGATCCGAGTTTAACTATTTTGTCTGCAAAGTATGTGTTTGTCTAATAATTAAAAATATGTATGAACAAATACTGTATTATAATTACCTTTAAACTATTAAAAAATAATGTGAGTTTATATTGTTTTCTTATTAAACCAGTGATTATTTTTCTCAGTCCACTATATTTTCCTTGGAGTCGATTATATTTTTAGTTTTTATTTTGTGAATGTCGGTGACTTCTTGGGATGAAGTCACAAAAATGATATGTTTTCTTGGGACTGCGATTTGGCTCTCATTTGTAAATTTTTCTAATGTCTTTGTACCGATTGTCCTACTTGTTTCATTATAAATAAAATCATAAAATGTTATAAAAAAAAAACTTTTAAAAGATGTTAAGGTAAGTTGGACTCAAACAGACATGTGATGGCCGGGGCTAACGGAACGGAATAAGAAATATAAGTGTTGTTTCATAATATATACATCAAGTCAATGGTACGCAATTATTTGTTAATCAAAACGGAATTTAAGCATCTCTGATTGATTGGACCACACACAAAGAGAGAGAGAGAGAGAGAGAGAGAGAGAGAAAAGGAACAACATGTGACATGTTTGGGAGGTAGGTAACCCAATCTTGTTTTTTAACCAAAAAATATAACACCACATTTCTCTACTTAGTTGTTACTATGCGTGATGTGTTTTCTTTACATTTTTAAATTATTTGTATATATATATATATATATATATATGAAAACAATAAAAAAAAGGCTATTAGATGCGATAAAAACTAATTAGAAAGTTATATATATATGGATAATTATTGGATACCGTGACGGTGGAAATATTTAGTTTCTACAAGCGATTTAATTTTAGGTTTAAGGGCTTATTTTAAGGTATAATGTTTATAGGTTAAAACATAAACTCTCAACATAGTACTCTAAAACCTACACCATAACTTTTATACCCTAAATTATAATTATAACCACTAAATTCTAAACTCTTACACCTAAACTCATAAATCCTACGTCTTAAACTGAGTCTCTAAACCCTAAAACTAAAACTAAAAATTTTCACTGACAATGTATTGAATATAAATGCTATGTATATATGTAGTCTGTAAATAAATGTATGTGTTAATCACGTTTAAAAGTTAAAAAGAAACCATATTATGTTTTATAAAGTATTTTTTTAATTTTTATAAAATGCATTATATTCATATCGTGTAATTTGGAATGATTAAAGCTAATCAAAGGTCGGTAGTTGATGCTCACCCCCTTGTGTCCTGGTGGCAAAGGTAGATGTTTATCATCCCTTGGGACTCGGGTTCGAGCACCAGTTATGCCATGCTGTGTGTGCCGTCTTTGAAAAGACTAAGAAAGTTGAACAAATGCTACCCTTGCATCGCACCAGCATATTCAAAAAAAAAAAAAAAGGTCGGTAGTTGATGAAAACAAAAGAAGGTATGGAAGAACATGGGGTCATGTGGTAACACAGTTGGGTAGGGGAATGTGATTCCAATTTCCATCCCAATATTAATGGGAAGCGACATAGCCACCCTCACCTCCCTTTGTTTATTTGATTTTAGCCATACCTAATTCCTCCTGTTTCCTTTGCTTTCACTTCTCAAACACATTATATTAAATATGCATGAATCTTTATCCTACGCGTCTGGGATGGACCGAGGGGTGTTAGCAGGGACGGTCGCTCTTCTTAAAAAATTGGAATTCCTATACGATTTAAAAAAAAAACTAGATTTTTTATGTATTTTATATTCAAAATCTATTTTCGCCATCCTAATTTTTATAACTTCGCCCCTCCTAGAAATTTATAAATTCGCCTCGTAACCTAAAGTCCTGCCTTTGTCCCTGCTACGCGTCACGTTGTAACCCCGACACCAAAATTATAAAAAAATTATATCATGAACCTTTCTTACCACATTAATTATGATCCAACCAATATGAATCATCTATTTCATCAATTTTTTATGTCATCAACTCATTTAAATTATAAGTTAAAAAAATTATTTGGCTTAACAGTCAAAAAGGTGCCCAACCTATACCATTTTTTCCAGTTTGGTGCCTAATGATTTATTCCGTAACTCAAATCATTTTTTTCCGTGACATACACTAAAAAAATTTCGTTATCCAATAAAAACACAACATGTGACATATTTCTAGTATTTTTTAATTTTTAATTTTTTAAAAATCAGAAAATATTTAATTTTATAAAAAAACCCAAAATCTTTATTTTCTCTAAAAGCTCCGATCCCTAAATTCCTCCCATCCTATCACCGATTCAACCACCACCGGCTACCATTGCCTTCTTCGGCCCCACACGAATGAAAACCCATCACTCGTCGTCGAAAACGGCGAGTGAATCGTCGATTGCTCTGTTGATGAACATCCAATAATGAAGAAAAAGAGACCGATTGGGCTTCTAATCGATGGCCAGAGGGTGGGATATACTGAACGGTGAGGTACACGACGTTTGGGTGATGAACAGTAAACTGCCGACGTGTGAGGATGCTGGACGGTGACGGAAATGTGATTTGAGGGTTTGATTGAAAAAAATTAAAATTTGGGGTTCTAAGAAGTTTATATTTTTAAAGAAGTTCAGAAAATAAATAAATAAAACATGCTACATGTTATATTTTTATTGAATAATAATAAAAAATTAACGGACGTTGACGAAAAAACCTGATTTGAGTTACAAAATGAAACGTTAGGCACTAAAGTGACCCGAAAAAATATTAGACACCAAATTGAGAAAAAAATGTTAGGCACCAAATAAAGAAGAAAAAATATAAGTGAGAATTGACATAATAAAAGTTGACATAAAAATAAATGGTGGTGCTAGTGGTTTTTATAGGTTAGGATGATCTTCAATATGGTAAGAAGGATTTATAATATACTTTTCGGAATTATAGCTTTTACTTAATGAAGGGTAACTGCCTACCCACATGTGTCATATAGTTATAGGTAGGTGTAGTTCTTTTGGTTCTGGGCCAACCTTTTTTTTGTTGCCATATTCTGTATCGTTGTTTGTGGTGGTCCAATACCAATATTTTGCCACCTTCTCTATGGCTGTTTTGGTAATACAAGTTGTTGCTTTTTTGCTGCTGATGGTTCTGTAGCTAATCCAACCAGACTAATTTCTAAGTCGACCACAAAATCCTCAATCAATGTAATTAATTGGTGAAGCAATAGAACCCCCGACACTTGTGCTCCAAACAACTCACCAGATCACTCTGGGGAAACATTTGTTACACCAATCCACAACCACAACCTAACAAAAATTTATATGCATACAATTTTTAAACCCTAATTCTAAACTCTATCCTTAAGCTTGTAAGTAAACAATTTTATTGAAGATGAAAATCTGCACACTTTATTTGAAGAGAGAAAACTGGCTTTATATAGCCTTACAGATAACAAAAAACAAAATCACAACTAATCACCTGTAACTCCTAAAAGCAAGGACCACCACTAATTTAAAATAATGCAGTAAGTTCTCCTAAGGAATAGGACTTATTGGAACAAGAAAAACAACTCTGAAAAAACAGTAAATAATTCAAACAATTCCTCCCTTAAACTGATATGCATATCTGCAGTCAGTTTATTTCCGTTGCACCACAAATTCCAAGCTTTTCCCTAAGCTTCTCAAACGTTTCCAACTTCAACGCCTTAGTCATGATGTCTGATGTCTGCTCCTTAGTTCCACAATGGACAAGCTTGATAATTTTATTATTAGACAATTCACGAAGGAAGTGATACTTTACATGAATGTGTTTGCTTCTTCCATGCAATACAACATTCTTTGAGAGTTTGATGGTGGAAGCGTTGTCACAATACAACATGATACTTTCCCTTTGAGGATGATTAAAAGCATCCAAAACTCTTCTCATCCAAACTGCTTGACAAGCACATGCTGCTGCTGCGACAAACTCCGCTTCAGTGGTTGATAAAGTCACTATTGGTTGTTTCTTCGAAGACCATGCAACGACGCTGTCCCCAAATAAAAAGGCATATCCAGAAGTGCTTCTTCTGTCATCTTGATCCCTGGCATAATCACTATCTGTGTAGCCAACTAACTCGCCGATTCCACCTTTTTTGTATAGAATACCCAGATTCGAGGTTCCTTTGATATATCGCAGGATTCTTTTTACTGCACCCAGATGAAGTTCTGTAGGTTTCTCCATATATCGACTTACCAGTCCAACCACATACATTACATCAGGTCTGGTCGTAGTTAAGTATCGAAGACTTTCCACAATTTGCTTATAGCCAGTGGCATCTACTTTGACTTCATCTTCATCTTTTACCAATTTTGTTCCTGGAACAATCGAATTTCTAACGGAGTTGCATTTTAACATACCAAATCTCTCAAGAACTTCATTGGCTAATAAAGATGCCTTTATCACTCTGTAACACTTCAACTCCAAGAAAATATTTCATCTTTCCAAGATCAGTCATTTCAAATTCTCGCATCATAGAATTTTTAAATTTTTTGATTAATTCCTCATCATTTCCCGTAAATATAAGATCGTCGACATACAAACTAACAATCAAAATTCTTCTTTTAGAATCAATTTGAATAAAAAGAGTAGGGTCAGATGAGCACCTTTCAAAACCTTCCTTTGTAAAATAGGACTCAATGCGACTGTACTACGCTCTTGGAGCCTGCTTAAGACCGTACAAAGCCTTCTTTAATTTATAAACTTTATGTTCCTCCCCTTTTTTCTCAAAGCCACGCGGTTAATCGACAAAAACTTCCTCCATCAATTCTCCATGAAGAAATACGCTTTTAACATCAAGTTGGTAGATACCCCAACCTTTATGCGCAGCCATTGCAATCACCATTCGGATTGTATCCCATTTTGCAACTGGTGCGAAAATTTCATTGTAATCAACTTCATATTCTTGAGCATATCCCTTCGCCACCAATCGTGCTTTGTGTTTATCAACCTTGCTAAGTTCATTTAGCTTAGTTTTAAACACCCATTTTACACCAATCCTCTTTGCACCAGCCGACAATTCCACCAATTCCCATGTTTCATTTTTTTCAATGGCTTGAATTTCTAGTTTCATAGCTTCGAGCCATTTTCCACTTACAGCTGCTTCTTCAAAAGTGATTGGATCGACTGAGGCATATAACACCAAGTTATTGATTTCTTCGTCTTCATCAGAAAGACCTACGCCACTCACATAGTCTTTTTGCCACTCGGGTGCTTTTCTATTCTCCCGTCTAGTCCTCCCTTGAACTATCGGTGGTATGTTCGAACTTGATGGTTCACTATCGATATGCGGTTCTGCTTCAACAGCTTCCTCCATGTTCGATACAACGCCATCAGCAATGTCTTCTTCCTCATTTGGTACAACGCCATCACCTTCGCTCATATCATCCTCAAGAATAATATATCCCCACTCCAGCTCTTTGTTTGTAGCCTCTTGACTCCAGTCCCAGCCTTTATCTTCTTCAAAAATAACATCACGGCTGATCAAAATACGTTTGAAGACTGGATCATACAACCGATAAGCCTTGGATTCATTGCTCACACCAAAGAAAACACACATATGGCTTTTGTCATCTAACTTTGTTCTTCTCTGTTCAGGTATGTGTACATGAGCAACACACCCAAACACTCGAAAATAATCTACAGATGGTGTGACACCGCTCCATACCTCCTCTGGTGTTCGTCCATTCACTGCTACTGTTAAACTTCTGTTCATGAAATGAGTACACCATTGGACTGCTTCTGGCCAGAACTCTCTTGGGACATTTTTTCCAGACAACATGCTTCGAACCGAATTCATGATAGTTCGATTCCTCCTCTCCGCTACTCCATTTTGCTGTGGGGTGTAGGCTGCAGTCAATTGTCTGCGAATACCATTCTCCATACAAAAGTTATTAAACTCATGAGAGGTGAACTCTCCACCCTTGTCTGTACGTAAACATGCTATACGCTTTCCACTTTCATTCTCAACATATTTCTTGAATTTTTGAAATACTTCAAATGTTTCTGATTTTTATGCAAGTAATAAACCCAGATTTTTCGACTAAAATCATCAATAAAACTGAGTAAGTACCTCTTCCCACTTGTTGAGATTGGTGTAATCGGTCCACATATATCAGAGTGTATCAGCTGCAATTTTCTTAATGCTCTCCAGGAACTTTTCTTTGGCATCTCCTCCCTATGTTGCTTCCCAACCAAACAATGAGTACATATTTTTTTTAGAATGTTAATTGCTGGTAAGCCACGAACTAATTTTTTTGACTGCATCAACTATAAGCTTTTGTAGTTCAAATGACCGAACCTGCAGTGCCACAGATGAGTAATATCTTCTGTGGTGGTTTGGAAGCATGACGAAATCAATGGCTGTGAGTATGGTAAAACAACCGCTGGAAGCACAAACATCCGATTGCTGGTCATTTTTGTAGTTACAATAAGCCCCTTTTGTGGATGATACAACTTGCACTCACCCTTTTGAATCAAAATATCTATCCCTTTCTCCTGGAGCTGTCCCATGCTCAACAAATTGTTTTTTAGACCAGGAACAAAGAAAACTTCAGAAATTAGATGTTTAGTACCTCATATCTCTAGCCGGACGCTCCCCTTTCCCATGACTGCCATTTTTGTATCATTTCCGAGCTTGACAAAATATCGAAAACTTTGATCAAGATGTGAAAACCACTATTTGTTTCCACACATATGATTCGAGCAACCCGAATCAAGAAACCATATGCCATCTTATTGTGAATTATGTGTCTCCAGACATGACATTAAGAGCAACTCTTCTTCTTCATCAAGTCCCACAAAATTGGCCTTACTCTCTCACCTTGGACATTCATATTGGAAATGCCCCAGTTTGTGGCATTTATAGCATTCTACTCGTGCTTTGTCAAATGATCTTCCTCTCCCTCTTCCACGTCCTCGGTATGAATTTGTGCCACGTCGTCTACCTTCAAACCTCCCATCACCAGCAACAGCTTTCAAGGCGTGATCTTCTTCCTGATCAACTCTCTTAAACTTTTGTTCATGTACCGACAACGAGCTTTGTAATTCATCAACCGACACAGTACGTGTATCTTTTGCCTCTTCGATAGATACTATCACATATGTAAATTGCTCTGTCAAATTCCGCAAAATCTTCTCCACGATCACCGAGTCAGGCATGGTCTCTCCATTACTCCGCATCTGATTTGCTACAGCCATCACTTTAGCAAAATACTCCTTGATCGTTTCTCCTTTCTTCATTTCTAACACCTCGAACTCTCTTCTTAAGGTGTTGAGAAGAGACTTTTTCACTCTCTCATTTCCACCAAACTTGCTTTTCAAAGAATCCCAAACAATTTTGGACGTTCGCCTATCCAAAATTTGCTCAAAAACTACACGATCGATGGCTTGATATAGGTAGTGCTTGACCTTGTGATCCTTCATCCTTATCTCGTCCAACTGTGTCTGTTGTGCGATAGTTTGCACAGTCGCTGATTCAGGTTCCTCGAAGCCATTCTCAATTAGACTCCATAATCCTTTGGATCTCAATAAATTCTCCATCAACTCGCTCCAATGGTCGTAGTGAAAACCATCAAAATGAGGAATCTTTGTGAGACCACCGTATCATATTTATTTTCTCAACAACTTGGCTCTGATGCCAAAATGTAAGTAAACAATTTTTATTGAAGATGAAAATCTGCACACTTTATTTGAAGAGATAAAACTGGCTTTATATAGCCTACAGATAACAAAAAACAAAATCACAACTAATCACCGGTAACTCCTAAAAGCAAGGACCACCACCAATTTAAAATAATGCAATAAGTTCTCCTAAGGAATAGGACTTATTGGAACAAGAAAAACAACTCTGAAAAAATAGTAAATAATTCAAACAAAGCTTAAATCTAAATTTTTAGTGTGAACATAAATAGAAGCATCGAAAAGAAAAATTCCTTTTAAAAATGAAAAAAAGTTAGTCAAAGCAACCAAATCCTAATGTTATAATGAGTGAAGAAAAGGAAGCAAAGAAATCTTAGTTTTAGGACATTAGAACTAGACCTGGCAAACTTGACCCGAGACCCGAAACCCGAACCGAACTACCCGAACCGAAATCCGATTTTGACCCGAACATGATGATCCGAAGTTGACCTGAAACCCGAAATAAACCGAACCGAAATTTTTTGTTGAACCGAAATGGACCCGAACCGAAAGCTGAACCGAATATCTACCCGATTTTAACTCGATTTTAACCCGAATATCTATTTTTAACAATATAATAAATAATAAAAAGAAATATGTTTTATTATCTTTTTATACTATATCATGGAAGAGACTGTTCCTCTTGTCAAAGTTGTGGTATAATAACATTTTATGCTATTTTACGTTTCAATATTAATTAAATAAACTAATTTTTAAATTTAGAGTTTCAATGTACTATTTTCTCTCCCAATATTTAATCTTACATTTACAAAGAAAAAAATGTCAAAAGATTGCGTTAAAAGGAATGGATACATAATAGACCAATTCATAGGGGCAACATTTAATTGCATCACTAGTCCATGCATTGAAAAAACTAGTTCCACACACACAAAACAAACATGACTCAAATGGTTTGATCAACATGATCCTATTAGATTACAAGCATTCTTACCCATATATGTTCGGTAAAATGATAAAGAGTTTGAAAAACACAACTAACATAAGGCACAAGTCTTAAATAAAAAGTTCTCGTTCAAAAGTGACATTTAGCTGCAAATAAAGTTAAATGTCTAAACTCAACTATTCCTACATATGAAACTCAATTACATTGAGTAGACACAAATAACACATGCATCAACGGTTAGACTTCTTTTCATTCAAATCCACAGAAGAGCCGACAAACTCATCATCTTCCATAGCTGCATAAATAATAACAAGAAGTTAATTTGTTTACTAGTGAAACAAGAAAATTAAACAATATAATATTTAAGTTAAAATAAACAAATACAATATACTAATAGTTTAAGAAGTTGGCGTAGTAATCAAGTACTACTATAGAGAATCAAAAATTAAATTAAAAGATAAAAAACTTACATTCATAACCGAACAACCAACTCCGAGTTGTTATCAAAGCCTCCACATTTTCAGGAATATAAGAACTTCTCCACTTATTCAAAATTCGACCTCTTATGCTAAAAGTCGATTCTGATGCAACAGTTGTGAGGGGAACAGTCAAAATATCCCTAGCAAAATGAGAAAGTTCTCCATACCGATGCTCATTTTCCTTCCAAAAATTAAGGATGTCAAGCTCCACTTTCCTATCCATTTTAGGATCATCTAAGTAAATATCCAATTGTGACTTTGCACAAGAAGATGTAGCTTCTCTCTTGTCATAATCCTAAAAATACATAAAATAAATAATAAGAAACAAAATAGAACTAAACAAATAGAAAATAGAAAAAAATACAAATGAATGAAAAATGGAAAAAATACAGATTACAAAAATTATATGATATAAAAAAATACATGAAATGAAATATAAAATACACAAAAAATATGTAAATAACATATAATTAAAAAACAAGAAACTTACTGCAAAAAGGTCAAATTTGCGTTTGTGATCGCTAGATGAAGTGCTCATGAAATTGAAGTTTGAGTCCGATGTTCCATGTGAGACCGAAGAATATTCTTTAAATAGCATACTCAACTTAAAACGAACATCATTAATCTTCAAACTAGCTTCTATCTCATCTTCAAACATGATTTCATAACAATATTTGAGAAAAGACAACTTATAACGAGGATCAAGAATTACCGCAAAGGCAAATAATATGCTATAGTCATCCTCACTTGAATTGAACCAATACTTATCAAACTTTTTCTTCATTTCTATTGCTGTGCTTTTTAAAATTGTGTCATTACTTTTCGTCAACTCTCTCAACAACATAAAAATTCTCCAAACATTTCCAAAGTACAAATTTGCTGTAGGATAATCACTTCCTGAAAATATCATAGTTATATCAAAAATAATTCTAAAATATCCCGAATTTTCTCAAGCATTTTTCACTCTTCAATGTTTGGACAATGGTGGAAAGTGAAATAAACAACAACCATTTATATGTCGAAAAGTAACTTTTCTTGTATCTTATATGTAGAGTTCCATCTTGTAGGCACATCAAGCCACAATGCTTTAGTTTCTTGTATCTTGACTAATTTCACACTATGTCGAAAAGTAACTTTTCTTGATTCTGACCATTTAATATATTTCACACAGTTTCTTATCTTGGCAATAATATGCTCGATGACCTTAAGTTCATCCTTAACAATAAGATTCAATACATGTGCATCACATCGAACATGAAAGTATGTTCCTTTACATAATAAAGCTCCTCGTGCATTAAAAGTGTCCTTCAAATAGTCTTGCATTTTATCATTACTAGATGCATTGTCTAACGTTATGGAAAAAATCTTATAGTCAATACCCCAATCCTGAAGCAAGTCTAGTAAAATAGTATACATAGTACTTTCGGTGTGCGGTGAATCAATGTGACAGAAGTTCAACACTCTACTATTTAACTTCCAATTAGCATCTATATAATGAGCAGTCAAACACAAATATCCCTCAGTTTGGCAGGATGTCCACATATCACATGTCAAAGAAATACGACCAGAAACATTACGAAGAGTTTCTTTCAAGTTAATTTTCAAATTTTTATGCATTTTCAAACAATCAACTTTTGCAGTGTTTCTACATATAGTTCTAACCTGATTGTTCAAATAAGTATGAATTCTCCTGTTACCTTCATGTTCAACCCAAGAAAAAGCATATCCATGCTTTATAATTGCTGTAGCTACCAACTCTCTATAAACTTTTTGGTCATAAACATAATGCTTTGGTTCTTCTCCATCATTTCCCAAACTCTTCTTATGTGCAGTATATTGTTTACACTTCTCAAGATATTTTTACATATTAGAAGTTCCATAATGCGAGTTAGAGATAAAAGAAGCTGTTTTGCAATATTTGCAAAGAGCCTTTTCTTTTCCATCTTTAGTCTCTGCCGAGTTAAGACTGAGAAAATGTATCCAAACCTTGCTTCGCCTCTTAAAAAAAGTTTGTGATTCCAGTACATCAACAGCATCAGTATCAACTTGGACCTCACGTGCATTAGCATTTGATTCCATGGTTACCGCCTGCCAAAACAAAAAATATAAACCATGAACATTGTTAAAAATTTGTCCATCCGAAGATAGAAACTATGCCATGAATTGAATTTAAACCCTAGTTTTTGCAACAACAAGAAATTCTTGAACGGCAAAAAAAATTAGGATTTTTTCGTTATATTAATTTTTTCGTTTCTTAGTCTTAGGATTTTTATTTTATGCTAACCTTGATATTGGTCATTGGACTATATTTATTTTATGCTAGTATTAGGATTTTTCTAACTTGAAACGAAAAATATCAGCTTTTGCAGTCTTAGGATTTTTCTTAGTTCTAACCTGATTGTTCTAACCTTGAAATTGGATACATTTTCTTAGTTCTGCATCATGTAAATTCTGCACAAAACTAAAGAATTAAACTCTATAATTCAAGGTACAAAACTGTTTTTACCCAAATTCTGCACAATTATGCACTGTTTTTACCCAATTTTTGCAGTCTCTTTAACTCAAATCTGCATTATTAAACTTACAAATTCTGCACAGTTTTATACCAATCGAAACAATATTTTAAACTACATTTCTGAACTGTTTTAACATTTAAATTCTGCACAGTTTTACAGTATTTCTAAACTGCATAACCAAACTGTTTTCTAAACCGATTAAAGACAATATTATCAAGCTGCTCACAGTCACACTACCTTGCTGTTTTCTGAACCGACGGCATGCGAACGATGGACCAGCGGCGGGCGAGCGACGAACCGGCGGTAGGCTTATGCTGGCTTCTGCTCGAACTTTCGACTGGACCAGTGGTGAGGGTGAACGATGGACCGGGGCGGGGAGTGTGGATTGCTGAAGCCGGCGGCGACGACAGGGAGGTGGAGCCGTGGAGGACCGCCAGGGACTGCCTAGATTAGGGGTTTGAGTTTAAGGTTTGGGGAAAATTGAAAAATGTCGGGAGGGAGATAGGACAGATGGGTTAATTTTTTGCCTATTTGATTTTTTTAATTAAAAACAATAAAATATAATATATATTATAGTTATAATTAAAATAATATATATATAGTTATAATTAAAATAAAATATATATTTCATCAATAATTAACTGCTTTAAAAAGATGAAATATTATATTATTTAAACAATGTCAAATATTTAAATTCTAACATTGTGAGTGGAACAGATTAAGTTAAAAGGGTCAACCCATACTGAATCTATATAATACTCAATTTAGATTAGTCAACTAATGAGTTAAATATTAGTGATTATATGAAAATAAAAAGAAAAATTCTACAACGGACGACGAACATTGATGAACACCACTAACGATGAACACCGATGAACACCATTAATTTTTTTTTTTAAATTTTAAAAATTTGAAGGACTAAAATTATAATTAAATTTATCTCTTACAAAAAATCAAATTTAATAGTTACTTTATAATATTTTTTTAATTTGTTATAATTAAACGTGTATAACAATATAAGTATAATTACAAAAAAAAAACTAAAACGTGTATATATTCTAGAAGAGATAGGGTGACGTGATATTGTGTGTTTATTAAGTTCGAGTTCGAGTTAATTTTAAATTTTACAAAAAATATAATTATAAAAATTATAAATAAATATGATATGAGTCAATTTTAGATAAGAATATAATTTTATGAAATAGATTGGACAAAAATAACATATATGACCCCTAAAAAAGATTTGTAGGGGCTTAATTAAACACTAAACTCATAAACCCTAAATTTCATCCTTAAGCTTAAGCCGTAGAAATTAATATAAAATTAATAACCCTAAATCATTAACACTAAGGCCTAAACCATAAACCATAAACTAAAATTAGAGATAATTTTTACAATCTTACCATAAAATATAGCTAAAACCGGAATTAGAGACCAACTTGACAATTTGAAAGTATAGAAATTTGAGATCTTGGTGACCAATTTTATAATTTCACCATAAAATATAGCATAAAATTGAAATTATGGACTAAATTGACAATTTGGAAGTGGAGAAATTTGAGAGTCCAATGACCAATTTTATAATTATACCATATAAATAAATAGGGGTCAATTTTGGCTAAAAATTAAATCTTAGAAATTAAAATGAACAAAAATATCATTATATTAAATTAATAGACTAAATTACAAAGATTAGTTAATTTCGACTAAAAGTAAATTTTTAGAGACTAAATATCACTACGGGGAGGGAATTTCTATATCCGAAGTCTAAACCGTGGGGATACTTGTGACTAAATTAAATTAAACTAAAACTTAAAGTTGACTAAAATGTAACATTTTAAATGCAACGTGACCTAAAAAGTAATTAATCTCTAGCTTAAAAAATTGGTGGCTTATTTTCCTCCAAAATTTTGTCTTTTCTCTCTCTATTTTTTCTAATTGTCTTTTTCTTTTTCTTTTTTCAATCTAGCTTAAAAAATTGGTGGCTTATTTCCCTCCAAATTTTTGTCTTTTTCCCTCTTTATTTTTACCAATTGTCTTTCTCTTTTTTCTTTTTCTTTTTAAATTTAATTGAGTTTTAATTTAGATTAATTTAATTGAAATTTCACATTTAGTTTTAGAATTATTTTAATTATGTCCGTGATTTATGCTTTTAGATTTTAGTTAGTTCAATTAGATCCTAAGTTTAATAAATTAATTCATTTCAGAAATTATTATTATTATTATTACATATAATAAACTTTGATTTAATATAATTATACAAAAAAAATTGATATGGATACATGAAGCTTTGATTTAAATATTTAATCAAATTCAAATGCATAGATTAACAAGTTGAATCAGAATTAATCTCATACATCAATAACTCTAAACTAAACCATAAATACTAAACCTCAAACCTTTAACCCAACTCAAATCGAATTGACCCGAAAATTTAAATGTTGACTCGACCCGAAAGCGACCCGATTTTGACCCGACCCGAAAACAACCGATCCGATTTTGACCCGATCCAATACCCGAACCGAATCCGACTCAACACAGACCCGAATTAGACCCGAACCCGAACCAAACTGACCCAACCGAATCTAAACTGATTCTAGAAAGACCCGAAATGACCTAAACCAAAATGACCCGAACCGAACCCGTACCGAATGACCCGATTGCCATCTCTAATTATAACTATTGAAACAAAGTAAGATTAACCGATAAGATGAAAGGAAAAGGAATGGGATAAAGGGCAGAGCATGAAAGTGGTGGAGGTTCGGTAGGATTAGGATTTTTGATTTTACAACAACCTTTGTCTCTTTCCAACATTTATCCACCTACATCCCTTGTCTTTTTCCTCTTTCTTGGGATTTGTTAGATAAGATTTGGCATTCATTTATTAATTATTTAAATAAAGGGGAATTTGGTTTTAAATACCAAGAAAAAGGAATAAGAAAACATAAAGGCAGTAATCTAGAAGGCATATGAGGGAAAGAACCTGGTGTCACCCACATTTTTATCATTTTGCCGATTCCACTAGTAAAACACCCGGTCAGCCCCGTAGATTATCCTGTGGATAACTATCTTATCTGTTTGAGTGTTATTTTTTTAATCACCCAACTTTGAAAATAACAGTTTCAACATATATTATTAATTTATCTACATTTTAATTACAAAATCGTTAATTTCTATCATATTTATTGTGTATGAATAAATATTATTTTGTAGTCACTTTAAAATTATTTAAAAAAATTTCTTTTAATTTATACAGTCATCGTTTACGTATGATATCACTACGACTAATGATAACACAAACCAAAACTCGTCCTTACTTCCTTTTACAATTTTAGTTTCTTAATCTCAAATCAAAGAATCTTGTGCCCATTAAGAATGTTAAAAAATATTCGATCTGACTGATCCGATCAAATTATTTATTGATCCGATTTTAAACTTTTGAATTAAATACAGATCATAATATTTTAATTTTCAGATTATACATTGATGATCCGCCGCTGATGATAGTACATATTTGCTTGAATGGGGTAGAGTTTGTTTGAACTTGTATTATGATTTATGTGTTTATCATTTAAACAGGGCTTGTATTTTGTGCGACTAGAAAAGTTTTGAAGCAAACGGTCTTCTATTTGGGCTCAAAATCTTCAAACCCATTACTTATTTCAACAAGTGTTTTCTTTACTTTTTTGTCCAAGTCCCCACAAACCCAAAACCAAACCTTGGGCATTTTTTTAAATATTTTCTTGTCTTGCTTACTTTTATTATTAAAATACTTATAATTTTAATTGCGCATATTCGCTTATAATTGTTTCATACTTATAATTTTAACTTTATTTAATTAAAAAAATGTGTGTTACAAATTTAAAAGATAGATGTTAAAATCTTAAGTAATAATTTAAAGAACATTATTCCATTACACACACAAAAAAGAAGAAGAAGATGCTAGGTAGCTAATTGCTCATCCTGATAAAAAAGAAGAAGAAGCTAATTGCACCAAAAATTAGATACCTAATTATACCATTAAAAGAAATTAGTTTTTTAGTTTTCACAAGCTAGTTTGATTGGTAGTCTAATTGTTATAATATAAAAATAATATTGTGTAAAAAGGGAGATGGTGTCGGCATTGGAGCAATCTCAAGGGCGATCACAACGCAAGGTATAGATATTATTCGTGATGAATCTCCCATTACAATTGCATTGGAAGGGTGTGTGGCAGGTGTTCGACAGGCATGTGAGAGTTCTTAATGTATTCATACCTAAGAAGAAATCGAAGGAAGGAAAACGGTTTGGGTTTGTGCGAATGGAATCAAGAACAGATGCGGATAGGGTAATTGAGAGGTTGAACGGATTCAGATTGTATGAGGCTTGGATTAGGGTTTCGTATGCACAAAGGGAGGCGCGATCAGAATATTGGAGAAAGAAATCTATGGAGAAGCAATCGAATTCGATGAGGACTAACTCGCAGAAATCAATTGAGAAAGAAACGAATTCGACGAGGCCCAGGACGCAGGCGGATCATGAAACTCACGAGAACAAGGGGAAGAAAAATACATTAAGAGATACCCGAATTGTGGAAGGTGTGGTGGATGCCGATAAAATGGAGATTATTGACAAATGTGCAGTGGGATTTTGCAAATCGCCATTCAAAATCCGAGAGCTTGCTATGGAATTTCGGAAAGCAAATTTGAAAGGCTTCTCAATTATGAGAGTGGCGGGCTCAATGATATTGTTGATGTTTGAGGATATTGATATTCGCTCGCGTCTATTAGAGGATCAGGCGTTCGAGAAGTGGCTGGAAAATGTAATGACGTGGAATGCGACATTGGGACTGCCGAATAGGAGAGTATGGTAATCCGCCAGTGGAATTCCAATCCACGCATGGTCCGAAGGTACGTGCCGGAACATTGCTGATTTGTGGGGTGAATTCATCCAATTGGATGGGGAGACGATCGCACCGTCATCGTTTGAAAGATGTCGATTTCTAATTGAGACGGATTGGCTGGAAACGATAGATGAGGTACTAACCGTGAATGTAGGGGGATAATCGTTTAGAGTGCATGTATCGGAGACGGAGGAAATTTTGGGCGTTAAATGCGATTGTTGTTGCGGGGTAGAGGAGGAGCTTGGGGATGAGCCGACGGGCAGTGATGATGGATCGAGCGAGGCACAATTAAAGTGTCGTGGTGAAGGGGGAAGTAGTTATGCGGATGGGGACACAATTGTGCCGGATTCACTATCAAGGGCAACAAATACGATGATGCATTGGAATTATTTGTGGAAGGAACAACAAGGTGTTGCGGTGGAAATCGAGGAGGCCTCGACGAGGGATAACATATGGTTAGCGGATGAGGATGTGAGGCTGGTGTCACGCCCTACAGCGGATCAGATGCAGCTGGTGGGTGTGGAATATGAGAGAGCTTTGAGTGAGGAGATTCGAGATACACCGTTGGAGATTGGGACGGATGAACATCAGAGGCAGCAGAGGATAAGATCAGAAGTTGAGCGAGTTGGCAAAGCGATAGTTGTTGAAAAAATGGGGAACTTCGGAGGGTAAGGAGTTTATCTGAAATTCTACTAGCTGAATTATCCCCTGAAAAGAGGCAAGAAGCAGAGAAAAAATTGGCGAAAATGGATAGAGGTCGACCAAAAAAGAAATCGATTGCCTCGCAGGATTTTGCAAATATTTCACTCTCGGATTCAGATTTTGAGAATAGGAAGAAATCGATAATTAAGGAGGCAATGGAGACATTGGCGTTGGGGAAATATATTGGTGCGGCGACAATTGGTAACGAGGAACACATTGTACAAGATATAGCAAGGCTGATCGCGGATCGCGAAGGAAATCAATAGTAGTTTGGGATGCGAATGTTGTCGTGGAACATAAGGGGATTGGGCTCGAGTGTGAAGCGGAGAGCAGTGCAAAGTTTGGTACGACAACATAGGTGTGAGCTGATGATTTTACAGAAAAACAAAAATGGAGGAAATTCTGGGTGATATGGTGAGTAGATTGTGGACATCAGATGAATTTGAATTTTCTTATGCTCCAGCTAGGGGACGATCCGGGGGTGTGGTAGTGATATGGGATACGACACAGTTTAAGGCAGAATCGGTGAGAATTGGTGCTCACTTTGTGATGATCGAAGGTGTGTGGATCCTTGAAGATTGGCGTTGCGGTGTGATTGGGTTATATGCGCCTTGTGTGGTGAATGAACAAGGGGAATTATGGACAATGGTGACGGTGGAAATGACGAATAAGGAGATCCCTTGGTGCGTTAGAGGGGATTTCAACGAAGTTTTGCATCCGAAAGAGAGGAGGGGTTGCGTAGCAAGGTCGTGGGGTATGATTATGCTACAGGAATTTGTGGAAACAAATGCGCTGCTGGATATTCCGTTGAGGGACATGTGTTATACTTGGTTTGGTCCGGTTAAACAGTGCAGCCGTCTAGATATGTTCTTATTGACATCGGATTGGCTGGACAAGTTTCAGGAATTGCAGCTGAATGGCTTATCGCGGGGAGTGTCAGATCATGTGCCGTTGTTGTTAGTAAGCGATCCAAGGGACAGCGGACCAAAGCCCTTCCGTTTTATGAATGCTTGGTTGTTATCAAAGGGTTCGATGGAAATGATGGCACACGAATGGGAGAGATTGGGGACATCGGATGTGGGTTGGGGGAGGTTGGGTATTTTAGCGAAGTTGCGAGGGATGAAATCGTATCTAAAGAAGTGGAATGAACAATCGTTTGGAAATATAGATGGCCGTATCAAAATGTCGACTAGAAAATTGGATGCAATCGATTGTATGGTAGAGGATGGTTCGGCTAAATGGGAGGACATAGAGGCCCGGTGGAAGTTAAATGTGGAATTATGGAGGCTATCGAAATTACGTGAGGTGCATTGGTGATAAAAGTCGAGATTGGCTTGGTTAAAAGAAGGTGATCAGAATACAAACTTCTTCCACCGAGCTGCGAGGATACGTATGATGCGTAACTCAATTAGAGGGGCGTTGTGGCGAGGTCGATGGGTAACGGAACCGACACATTTGAAGCCTTATTTTTTCTTTGAATTTAGGAAACATTTTGCGCAAATTGAGATGGCGGGATCGATGGAGGCGTTGGTGGATTTTCCTTGTTTAAGTGAATTTGATGCGACATGGTTGGAAATTGATTTCACAGAAGAGGAAATTCGAGAGGTGTTGTGGAGTTGTGAGGGATCGAAAACACCCGGACCGGATGGGTTCACCTTTGAGTTTTATAAAAAAGGATGATCCTTTTTAAAGAGCGACATGCTGAATTTTGTTACGGAGTTTGCGAAATCAGGTAAGCTTCCACCGGCTGTAAATTCAGCTTTTGTGGTATTGATTCCGAAAAAGGAGAATCCGAAAGTGGTTAGTGATTATAGGCCAATCTTTTTTTTGAATTCATTATACAAAATATTGGCTAAATGCTTAGCAAAGAGATTACAGTAGGTGCTGCCAAAATTGATTAGTCATGTGCAATCCGGATTTGTTCGGGGTAGGCAGATTTTAGATGGAATTTTGCTAGCAAATGAAACTATTCATTCGATGCAGAAACGACAAGGTGGTGAGGGGGTCTAATTCTAAAATTGGATTTTTCGAAAGCTTATGATTGTATTAAGTGGGAATGTCTGGATCACATTTTGCACAAAATGGGATTTGGAGCGATATAGCGTAAATGGGTGATGGAGTGTGTATGTACATCAAGATTGTCGATTCTAGTCAATGGCTCGCCGACGGGTGAATTTGAAATGCAGAGGGGATTGTGAAAGGGTGACCCGTTGTCGCCTTTACTCTTTGTAATCGTGGCTGAATTATTACACCAGTTTTTGCGTAATGCCATACGATTGGAGGTGTTTAATAGGGTGTTAGTGGCCGAGGGATGTGTGGTGTCACATTTGCAGTTTGTGGATGACACGATTCTTTTTTTCCCGGCGAAACTTGAGTATGCAAGAGATTTGAAGCGTATTTTGACGTGCTTTGAATACGCATCCGGTTTGAAAATTAATTTTGCTAAGTCAAGGTTGTATGGGGTGGGGGTGGACGAAGACTTAATGTTGCGGATTGCTTCTGTTTTGGGGTGCGAGTGTGACAAATTATCGATTCTCTACTTGGGGCTGCCTTTGGGTGTCAATCCGCGGAGTTTACAAATGTGGGATCCGTTAATTCAACGATTCAGACATTGTTTGGCGGGATGGAAACGTGACACGTTATCCTTTGCGGGGAGGTTAGTCTTGATTAATTCGGTTCTATCAGCCTTACCTTTATACTATATGAGTTTATTTATGGTTCCGAGGAGTATAATAAATAGGATTGATCGTATTCGCCGTAGATTTTTGTGGGGTGGTTCGGACACTAAGCTTAAATTTAGTCGAGTGAATTGGATGATTGCTTGTAGACAACGTTGCCTTGGGGGTTTGGGTGTGGTTAATCTGCGCGCAAGAAATTTAGCGCTATTAGCCAAATGGAGATGGCGATACGCTATGCAAGAAAATTCACTATGGCGTGATATTATTGATGCGAAATATGGGTGTAGTAATATTAAATGGTGGCCAAACGAAGTGGGATTACGGAAGATGTGGACAATTTGGCGACAAATTGTTACAATACATGATGAGGGAGAGGTGAATGGTTTGATGTGTAGGGCAGCATTTGTGTGGCAATTGGGTGACGGCAAGAAAATTTTGTTTTGGCAGGATGTGTGGTGTAGTGATGAGCCTTTGGTAGTCTTGTTTTCGAGATTATATCGCCTTGTGATTGAGAAGGGGATGACGGTAAAGGGGTATACGAGGGGAGGGAATTTTAAGCATGAGGAATGGGGTAAGTTCTTTGTCTGCCCATTGCGATCGTTGGAACTCAATCAGCTCCAGGAGGTATGCGCACTATGCTGGAATTTTCATCTATTTCCGACACAATGTGACCGGCTTGTATGGATACATTCCAAGACCGGGGAGTTCTCCGTGGCAAATTTGTTTAGATTGATGCAATCGTTTGGGTTGGAGGTGGACGCGGACCTGAATATGATTTGGAGGCTGCCCATACCGCCAAAGGTGCAATATTTTGTATGGTTTACTTGGCTGAACAGGTTGCCGACGATGGATGTTTTGATCGCACGAGGGATGCAATTAGCGAGGGAGGATGGCTGTTGTGTGTGGTGTCAGGCGAGGGAGGAAACACTAGATCATATACTGGTTCAATGCCCAGCGGTTTGGGAGGTGTGGGCTGGCTTTTTTCGGTGGTGGAGTGTTGAAATGATGCAATCGTGGGGGGGGGGGGTAAAGACGTTGCTGGAAATGTGTTTTGATTGCTTGTTTGTGGGGCAG
The DNA here is from genome assembly GCA_030270665.1 of Hibiscus trionum. NCBI lineage: Eukaryota > Viridiplantae > Streptophyta > Magnoliopsida > Malvales > Malvaceae > Hibiscus > Hibiscus trionum. The sequence goes on along the minus strand of BSYR01000024.1, from coordinate 11,527,376 downwards.
ATGCGAGGCTGGTGGATGGCGGGGTGTGCAGCGACGCTATGGTCATTATAGTTGGCTCAAAATAATTGTTTGTTTCATAAGACGCAGGCGACATCGGGGGAAATAGTTTTTCTAATCAAGTTGAGATCGATGTATTGGGTGCGGATGGTAAGTAGTGAATGTGTGATTTTGGAGTCGGCGTGGTGGGATTCCCCGTGGAAGTGTGAAACTCATGCACCTGCTGCATTGTTACGGGTTAATGTACAGTGGGAAAGACAGCCGGCGGGAGTGTTTAAATTCAATGTAGATGGGTCGGCGAGGGGAAAGTCGGGTAAGGCAGGGTGTGGGGTGTGTTAAGGGATGAGCTTGGGCGTATTTTTGCTATGTTTTCGGGACCGATAGGGGTTGCGGACTCGAATGAAGCGGAGCTACAAGCTATTTGCCATGCGTTGGAGATCGTGGTAGGATCACGGTTGGGATACTGCCCGTTAGTGGTGGAGTCGAATTCTACAACAGCTGTGGCATGGGTTATGCATTTGGAGAAACGGCCGTGAAAGTTTTGGCGTTGGTTTCGGCGGATTGATGAGGCTTGTGAGGCGTTGAACGATGTATGTTTTCAACATGTTTACAGAGAGGCGAATAGGCTTGCGGATGCACTGGCGAAAAGCGGTGTAGATAGGGCGAATTGGTTTAAACAATGTGCTTAGATTGTTCGATTGTTTGGTTTATTGGTGTTTGTTCTGTATACACGCTCATGGGTACTCTTTTCCTCTGTAGGATTTAGAGAGGTTTTTAACGAGGCCTGTGAGCGTGATGGTCATGTATGTTCAAACTTTAATAAAACATGCATGTTGCCGAGTAAAAAAAAAGAAATTAGTTACCGAATCGCAATGTCAAAAAAATCAGGTACCTAATTCCATCGTTAAAAAAATTAAGTTTCCAATTCTACAAAATAAATAAATATCACAATACATTTAAATACTAAATTGGATACACAAAGTTTATTTACACTTGCAAAACTCCTTACACCTAGGGGTGAGCGTTCGATCGAGTCGAGTCAAAAATTTTTGAGTTATTCGAGTTGACGCGTTATATTTTACAATTCAAACTTTATTTGAATTTTTTTATTCGATTCGAGTTTAAGAAATTCGAGTCGAGTCGAGTTTTCAAGTCCCTATAAAATTTTAATTGTAATTATTTATCATGTTATAGTACGATTTGATTCGAATTTAAACGACTTTCTCTAATCATATAAGATATGCACATATATATTTCTTCATATTTTTCACATGTGACAATATTTCTTCATATTTTTATATATCGGTATGTATATATCATAAAATTTTGAGGGACTTGTCTCGAACTTAAAAATAAATCTACTAATTACTAAAAATTTCGAATTATTCGAATTTCCATTTTACAATTCAAACTTTATTTGAAATAAATCTAAAATTAAGCTAATATGTTAGGATGTAATGACTGTGATTAGAAAAGTCTCGATGTATCTGAATGAGATACGATAATGGATACTTATGTGAGCCAGCTTCTGCTCCTTTGAAGGAGTGAACCATTTTATTAGAGTGGCTAGTGCATAGTAATATCATATTATAATCCTTCTTATAACCATTTGACCTATAATTTTATTCTTACAAGGCTTAATTAATTAATAAGTATTTAAATTATATTTTTTTTTTCTTTTAAATAGATGTTTAAAGTATTTTTCGAGCCAAACAGGTACTTAACATTTTTCAATGTTACTTAAATAGTTGTCTTGATGTTAACATCCGTTAAAAAATTCTGTTAGTCAATAAAAACATGGCACGTGACACTATTAAACATTTTCTGATTTTTTTTTAAAATAAATCAGGATTTTAAAATATCTTAAAATTTTTAAATAATCTCAAAATACTCCTCAAATCCATAATCCCAAATCTGCCCAGTCCCACCGGCGTTGGTTGCGTTTCCGGCAACGGAATGAAGTGTCCTCCCCTCGCCGAACAACCCACAACCGTTCACCGTTCGTTATGTCGTCGTTCGTCGCGAATCATTCGAATGAACTATTTTGACGATTTTAGTGTTTCACACGGCATCGGTTAATTTTTTACGACGAGGTGGTAGGGTAAATGGTCGTGGTGGTCCACAACGGATGTGATGGGCGCCGGTGTGACAATCGACGGCGAAATCATGTCAAATAGAGATTTAGGTTTTGGGGTGTTAGGGATTTTAAAATTTGGGGATATTTTATTTTATTAATTTTTTTTCATTTTAAATATAATTTCAGAATTTTAAGAAGATGACATATGTCATATGACAAAAGATAACGATAAAAATTAACGGACAGTAACGGCAGACACCTATTTAAGTAACGTTTAAAACAACGTTAGACATCTGTTTGACCTGAAAAATACTTTGGGGCCTATCTAAAAAAAGTATAGTTTAGACACTTATTTGCCACTTAAGACTTCTTAGAAAATAAGATTCGACATCAAACTTTATACTTGTAAGTCTTCTACCTAAAATTTTATTTAAAGAAAAGATTACTTAGAATAAATTCTATGGTTGTCTCCTCCGTTACTGTTGCAAAAACTCAAAGCGCCGTGGAAAGAGAGGGGCGCGGATTTAGACGAAGGAGCCGAAATGGTGGATCCACTGTTGCGGAACGAAACGTTGATGAATTGCTTTAATATATAGAAAATAATAGTTTAAAATATGTTGTTGAAATAGAAATGAATAGTGTACATGATTAAAACATATTATTTCGAGAGTATTTTAGTCTAATAGTAATGGAAATTGTGTAATATTTAAGAATAAAGTGGAAATGATATTCTCATAATTTTAGAGAAAATAAAGTATTATTGAGAATCTTGTATTACATCATATAGAGAATTTTTTTAAATAAAATATGAGTATATGATTTCGGAAAAAAAATATTCTCCTAATAATATTTTTTTCGCGAACTAAACCAACCTTATTATTTCCTTACAACTCACTGATTGCGTTGAGGATATGATTATGACAACAATGCCGCCGCTGTCCAATAACTATGGAATAGTTTTTCTCATTCATACATATACAAAAATAATTATTTCGAATATAATAATAAGAGTTATTATTTGTTATATTGGATGATTTTTCACAAATAATCTTAATTTGTTGTTACGTGTTTTTTATAATTATTGATAGTTATTTTATTGGTTAATTAATTTAAACTTAATATTATAAGGATAAATGCTCATTATAGGAGTACATTTTCCAACCTAATTTGTTCTGCTTATAAATTTAAATTTTAAACCTTAAATGATGATATATTTTTTTTGATAAAAAAGAAAAAAATACTACCTTGTGCCTCGTTAAAACGCCCTAAACTTAATTAAGGAGAAAAAGTACACATGGTAATATATACATGATAACTCAACAACACAAAGTTAGCTAAAAACTGCTAGCCCCAACCCAGCAACACCCATGTTGCTTCTTATTAACAAGAACCTAACAAGTGTTTCAGTGGAAAAGCGGATGATGTTCATCATAAGAGACACAAATTCAAAATGCTTTGTCTACATGGTAGATGCGCATTGTTAAAGAGTTAAGAATATCTATGAACAGATACTACCTTATAATTATCACCTTCAAATTATCAAAAAAAAAAACAAAAAAAAACAAGCCGCAACACGGACAAAAACCAACCGGTCAGTCAAACGATGATCTATTTTTAACATGTGTTCATATTTTTTGTATATACATTTTATTTATTTATCTTATTATGGTTAGTTATTGTTATAAACTCAAACCTTAAATGTTTTATTTCTTACGTTTGGTTTATATTTCTATATTTCGAAAATAGAAGGAAGGGGAAGGAGCCGAGTCACCTGCCAGCCCTTTCTTATGCTCCTCCAAAGAGCAATCACACTTTATGGTAATTATAAGTCAAATAAAGCAATAGCTTATTTTATTGATTTTTTTTTAATAATTTTTATTTAGGAGAGGAGAAAGAAGAAATTTTACTCGTAATGAGTTTAGAACCCACAATTTAGAGGAAGGAAAAATGTCAACTGAAAACTTTTAACCACTTGTTCTAGAGATCGTTGAATAAAGTAATAACTTGTTTTACGGATTGTTTTGATTACACTAGTTTTCTTTAGAAATATATAATTAATATAAATCATGTTATTCTATGTTTATATCGTTTTAAAATTTAGATCAAATAAAGATCAATATAAGTGGGATGAATTTTCTTTATTATAAATTGTACCAGATTCATTTCAGATATTTTGAGTTATTGAACGAAAATACAAAAAAATCAAAAATTAATCTCTCTTTTAAATAATTAATTTAACATTTTATTATTTTTATTAAAAACACTTTAAATACAATTAAAACAAAAAATACATAGACCGATATGGACGGAACTGGTAGGAAACTGACTTCTTTGGGTGGGGTTGATAAGTTGGATATTTGTTTGGGCTAAATGGGGTTGAAACAAGAAATGCAAAATGATAATTTGGTTCAAGCAGTTGATCAATTCAAACCACCAAACCCACCTTCAAGAGGTCCATGTGCACCGGCCCTAGCCCCTATGTCCGTACAAATGATCCTTTGTGTAAAATTATACAGCTTCCTTCAAGATATGTATGAACTTGTTTAATAAACAACTTTTGAATTAAAATTAAAAGTTTGAAGTATTTTTAGAAGTTTGACTAGTCAAATTCGCTAATTTAGATGTTTGATAAATAGAGGATTGTAATAGCGGATTGAGGTGAAATCTCTCATTTTCAAAAAACTCCTTTTAGGAGTTTTGGAGTTTTTTGAGTTAGAAGTTTGGATAAAAAACTTGTAAAGACTATTTTATCCTTGATAATTATAAAAAATTTCTCTAAATAACATAAATTTGATTAGCTAATAAAATTAAAAAAAATTAATAAATAAGAAATTAATATATATACATATTTAATATTTAATAATTTATATTCAAAATATAATTTTATAGATAAAAAATTAATATATACATCTAAATTTAATAATTATTAAAATTATAGTATTAAAAATATAATTTCACAAATAAAAAATTAATATGTACATCCTCATATATGCTCAGTAATAATATTAAAAAAATAATTTTCATAATCTAATAATTAATATTGATAGATACAAAATATTAATAACTAATAAATTATTCAAACAAGTATCAAATATAATCATGTCCTTATATGTCATTTTGTTTGTTCAAATAATCAAACAGCTATCCGCAATCAGTTAATTTTAACAAACACGTTTATACAATCAGCTAATGTAATCCGCTAGTCAAACCAGCTAATGCTATCAACTATCTACTATCGGCTAACGTAATCCGCTATCAACTATCCGCTAATTGCCATATACGGCCTATATTTTTTTTCTTAAACTTGAAAGAAATTCTAATACTTAAGCAACCAAAAAAAACAACATTTATATGTTTACTTCCTACACCCAATTTCTAACACACCATCAATCAAAATTAGAATATGCACAATAGAGGAGGAAATATGTCCCTAGTGGTGTTGTTAATGATACACCATTTGATTTAATTTATGTGAACCATTCGTATAACGTTCGATTATGTTCGTTTATTAAATAAATATGTATGAACAAAATTTTTATGTTCGCTTAATAAACGAACAAACACAAATAAAAGTATATTAGGTTCATTTATGTTCACGAACAAAATAACCATTGATCACTTATTTAGACAATCATTTACGTTAGAAAACGTTAAACGAGCTTAGCTTTAACACACCAAAATAATAAATAAATCAAGTTCGAATATTATATTAAAAATGTTAACAAATGCAAAAAAAAAATTGTTTATTTAAGCCCGGTTAATTTACACCCCTATTCTACTGTATCTATCTATTTATCTATCTATTAGTGGGATATATTTTCTTTTAATTTTCCTTACATTAATTTTCAGTATTTAGTCAGTACTTTCAGAACTCCGATCAGATTTTAAAATTAGGATAGCCTTTTGAATTTAATATTTCTCCATTCATAGCATATGAAATAAACAATCGGATTTGAACAAGTAATTTATTCGGTTTGGACAAAGAGCTATTGAACTAAATAATAATATACATTATTTTTTTGGTAATATTCACTTCAGCTGTAATCTTTAACAAAAGAATTTAAATACTGCTGTAATATATAGGTCTGCAAAACAGGTATTGCATACGTACAAAGTACCCAAAGTTTATACTAGTATATAGGTAATGGAGGACAAAACCTCGTAAAAATCCTCCATTTTTATGAAAAATCAAAGAAAATAAATTTAAAAAATGTAAAAATATAGATAAAGTGATATAATACCAAACTCGAGTTCTACAGCCTAAACCTAAAGCTACAGCTGCTGCTCGAAATTCTGATGGCATTGTTAGCAGAAAGAGCATCCACCACTAGCCGGCACCGGACCGAGAACTTCATTTCCGGTAGCTTTAAGCTCCCAAGCTTAATCCTAACAGGCTGTCTGGCCCTCAGCAACAAAGGTATGTTCCCGGTCTGCTGCTGCTGCTGCTGCAGCGCCGTCAGCAACTCCGTACCGTTCTGGATTTCTCCCGACATCGGCAAAACCAGCACGGTCGTGTTCCGATGACCTTGGTAGAATTTCGGTATCGACCCTCGAACCAGTTGGGTTTCCCTGTACCATACGGTTATGCGGCTACCTCCTTCGTAATATATCCCGATTCTTCTGTTGGGGTTTCTGGCGGTGATGTTAACGTCGAAGCTAGAAGACAAGCTAGAATTGGAGCCGAGATCGAACCGCGTTACCTCCAGACCGTCGATGGAATAATCCGGTAGCTTCGGTCGGAAAACGAGGAATAAGATGCCGACGATGACCCCTATAATGACGATTAGGAGCAGGAGAATAGAAAGTGTCCAACACAAGCACCTGCACCAGCAGCTTCTTCTTTTCTTGGGAGTTTTGGGTTGGTTAACAGGAACAGTGCCGTGGGAGTTGTTGGGAAGTTGATGTTCTTCGACAGGGTTAACGTGGTCGGATTTCGTGGAGCCGACGGGGACCAAGGGAGCAGTTGGGGAGGCTTGTGGCGGCGATTCGATGTCTGCGACGGGATGGATTCTCTGTTGATCCGCCATGGACGATGATGTATTGAATTCAAGACTTTTGAGGCAGCGGACCATATGAAAAGCAAGGCTTGAGAAAAATAGAATATATATAAAGAGTAAGGGAAGGGGAACTTTGATTAAGTCATAAGATAGAAGCTTCCTTAGTTCCTTTATTTGACCTGTAAATTTTTGTTTACAGATAAAGTTTTTGTGGTTTCGTTCAAATATTCACCTAATCATCCGCATTCATATTGCAAAGAAATGTCAATATTCCATGCTTTAATAAACAACAAATTCAGTAATTTAACGCGTGACAGGACCAAAACATATAATATAATTTAAGTTAACATATGCTTTGCACGAACCAACTTACCTCAGTGGTTAAGGAAATAATTATTATTTCTAGAGGTCATGAGTCTGAGCATCAACAGCTGTAGCAGTATGAGTATATATTCATTACAAATACTACTTGTAATTACTTTAGCTTTAAAAAAAAATTAACATATGCTCTAAACCCATGTATTCTCAATACATTTGGAATCCAATCCTCCTTTTAATTGTAGTGTGCCTAATTTTTAGATTTAATCTTTCTACTTTAATTGCAAATAACGTGTTATCTTTATTTTTATTAAGCCAATAGTTAGTTTAAATAGATAATACTGTCAACTATTCCAATAAAAAGGTTACACAAATTTTTCCTAAAAACATATTTTCTATCATAAATTATCAATACAAACATTATTAGTTGGGAGGATTATTTTTAAACGTCAATATTTTAACCATGAATAGATCACGATGTTACCTAATCAAACTTGCTAATGACTAAATTCAAATTTAAGTACAGTAATGGGCCAAAATTACAATTTAACTAAAACAATTTGAATATGTCATAAATGCGAAAACGTTTAGAGATGGTTAAACTCAGTGGCTGACGTACGCCCCTATATTTTTTTTGGTAAATTAGCATATTTTCCTCTAAAATATTTTATAATTTTTAATTTGGTCCTTTCAATTTTTTTAAAAAAATTCTCATTAAATTTTAACTTTTAAAATATTTTTAACTAAAATCCCCCTAAAATTTTTAACAGTTCTCATTAAATCTAAAAAAAATAAAAGATTTTATTTAGACTCCCAAATTCTTTCAAATAAATAAATTAAACCCTTTAAAAATTTTAGTTTAAACTCTGGACTTTTTGAAAATTTTAAAATAATCCATGTTTTTAAAATTTTCATATAAGTTTCTTCTTCTTTTTTAAATCTTATTAAGTTTTTTTTAACTTTACATATCCTTTTTTTAAGTAATTAAATCCTTTAATTTTTTAAATTTTAGTTTAAACCTTTATATTTCTAAAAAGATTTAAATAGACCCTCCAAGCTGTTAGGTCAAAATTCATGACATATAAACTTAAACCGTTGAAAAGAAACATATAATAATGAAAGTGGACAAAATAGAAGCGTATGAAAGTATTGACACGTTGAGGGATTGGCTGCTTTGCGTTGAAAAAAGGTGAAGAGAAAAAAAAATAATACAAAATGTAGGGTTGAGGATGTTCATCAAATTAATCAAAGCCGCCATGAGAATTAAATGGGAAATCTTAGTAGGTTAAAGACCGTCATCCTGTATGTAAGGACTAGGGACAAATGTTAGGATTTATGATCTCAACTCTCTCTCTCTCTCTACTATCCGTATTCGATTCATTGATTGATTAATTCAAATTAGATAATACAAAAGTTTATTATGAAGATAATTTTTTTGTTTAATTTTTTTATTTACAAAATTAAGACTCGAACCCTTAACCGTACTTAAAAGATCTAATAACTTATTCCATTGGACCAACTCAACTATGATCTCATCCTTTGTTTTCTTATCTTATGTTTCAAATTGGTACTATTATTTTTTAACATAAATACCCTTTTACTCTTCTTTAATTGAATAAAAATTCTCTGCCCCTAATCATGTCTCATTCTATGCCCCACACTAAAAAATATTTGAAAGTTAAACTCTAAACCATAACTTTAAATTCCACATCCTAAACCTTAAAGCGTAAATTTATTTTTTTAAAATGATGCACCAAAGGAGACATAGTTTCAACAATCGATTTTCATCCACTTTAATTACCCAATTTAGTTGAAACGTGTACCTTATATCACGACTTTAACAAAAACACTATTGTCTGATATTCAACTTTTGAACATTTCGAAAATGAAATAAACAATATGAAATATTCTAACAATCATCTTTAAGTAACCCAACAATCAAATTGTGGACGCTTTGGTCATTTTCAAAAGGATAACAATTATATTTCACAATTCAAGCTCGTGTTATTTTTTAAAGAGTAATCTTTACCGAATGTCACTTTAGTTTAGGGTTTGTTCTATTTTAATCACTCGATTTAAAAAAAGATTAGAATGGTCACTTACGTTTTCGATCGTTACTGTTTTAGTTATATGACCGTTAACCTCCGTTAATTAAAGTGTTAATTTTAATTTTTAACCCCTAAACTTTTGAAACTTTATTATTTTCACCCATATAAAAAACCTCGTTGTGAACCACAAGTTCTACTCAGAATCAACAAAAAACTGACTTCTACTTCGAATCTTGCTCACGCAGATCTCCATTGTCCATTACCGACTTCGATAAAGTCAACCACCAGATGAATCCTTTTTCTACTCATCTTCTTCTTTCTTGGCCTGACTTCACTGAGAACAAACTTGAATGCCTTGAAACGAGACCGAAGACCCTCGCGCTTTAGGGCTTTGATTTGACGACGTTAACCGTCGGATCTTCACAAAATCGAAGTATGTATCTCATTTCGTCGAAAGAAGGTCGTTCGCCGTTGGGATACACCTAGTTGTGCTTTGTTCGTTGGAAAATCACCACAACTGAGAATGGGTAAGCGCTATTTTTTTCAACTCTTAGTTTTTTCTTTTGGTCTAAATCTTTGTTGTTTCTTTTGGTTTTAGTACTGGTTGTTTGTTGGGTTTACTATTTATTAAGGAGAGGTTGGATGGGTAACAAGAAGGTGGCTTAAGATGGTTTCGGTTAAAGGAGGTGTAGATGAGGGAGGTTTGGGTGAGAGGTTGTGGTTTTGGTTAAGAGCAGGGACGTATCTACCATAGGTCAAGGTAGGTCACTTGACCTACTATAAAAAAATGGATAAACTACTTTAGATGTCATTTAATTATTAATAAAGTTACAATTAAGTTATTCAATTATTAAAAGTTACAATTGGGTCACTTAATTCAAGTTTTAGTTACGCTCAGATCACTCCTCCGTTAAAATACAAATGAACATCTAACAAGATTTGGTATAATAATAGTTTCAGTCCTCAAAACTTATATATTCTACCAATTTAATCTTAATTCAAATTAATTCAAAAAATTTAACCATTAATACTTACAAAAGACATCAATTTAGTCATTTTCTTCTCCAAATCACATGTATACATTCGTTAACACTAGAGTACTTCATTTAAAACTATTAATTAATCTAGTACACAAATTTATAAATGTAAATATATTTATAATTATTTTTAATGCTAGATCTATAATTAGTATCTACATTAGAATTAAATCTATTCTTGATGACTTATTCAATCTATTCTTATCTTACTTACATATGATTGTATTTATTATCGGTGGGTGAACTACCAAGCTTAAATTTCTAGATCCGCCCCTGGTTAAGAGTAATGGTGGTGGCGAGGTTGGAGGGTGAAAGAGTAAAAGAGATGAGTCAGGTGCTTGATTTAGGGACAACTTTGATTTAGGTGTGGGCTGAGAGACCGGTAATGATTGTGTTGGCCGAGTGTTAGTGTTGTCTATGGGTATGAAGATGGTGATAGGTAATGTTTTTTTGTTTGAAAGGATAAAAAAATAAAAGTTTAAAAGTTTAAGACTCAAAATTAAAATTAATATTTTTATTAACGGAAGTTAACGGTCGGGTGACCAAAACAGTAACGAACGAAAACGTAAGTGACTATATTAATCTTTTCAAAGACATGGCATATATGTTATAGATATTTTGTCCACGTATTGAAGGGACCACCGATGCATATAGAATGCTTTTTATATAATTATTGACGTTTAATTTATTAGTCGAATATTTTAGATTGAATACCGTAAAATTCATTTATTAGAACAATTTTTTTATTTTAATTTTTTATTTATAGCGTTAAAATTTATAATTTTAACTTATTTAAGAAACTTAATATTTTATTCTGTTAGATCAATTATTAATAAATTATAAAGAATATTTTTTGGAAAGCGCATAAGACCTTCAAAAGAAAAATAAAATATAAATAGGTTTTTTAATTGTAAAATATAAATGTGTTTTGAATGCTTTTGAATAGATTTTAAATGATGAACATACATTTGTTTCTTAAAAAACTACATATCATAACGTCATACCAAGATATGCAAATGCCATACGTGTTAAAAGTGTTGGTTCGATGAATCCGCTGCCTTAAAAGCTATCCTCGAAGAAAAATTATAGAATGACGCAAATCGTAACACAATTAATCTTATATACAACCCTACACCATTATTTTTAGTGATTTTTAAATAAATATTAAAATTGTAAGAAATTAGTCAACAATATTTAGAACATGTTATTACCGAAAAAAAATAATATATTACCGAAAAAAATATTTACAACATGTGATTAAAGTTTTCATTTGACAACTTCACTTCTCTTTTAAATTGTGGGTTTCAAAATCTAATGGGAACAAATTTTCATTTTCTACACCATTCTTAGCGCCGCAAACTCCTTTCTTTTGTTTTTTTAGCCGTTGATCGACAACCAGTTTTAGTATTGGTTATCAACTATCGGATCCATTATTATTTTTTGTTTTTTCATATTTTTAATAAGTATCTTTACCTTTGTGACACGCTTTTTCCCCTGCCTTTGTGACACGTTTTTTTCTCTGCCTTTGTGACACGTTTTTTCTTTGTTTTTGTCGTTTTGTTACATCCGTCGTTTTAACATGATTTCAGCATACCTTAGTAGTCGTTTGATGCTCGTACAAAGACCTTCACGACATTAGTTTATGATTATGATTTCGTCGGTGGTCATAAAAGGATAGATCCTCACTCGGTTGGTGGTTGTTTGTCGATGTAATCAGTCCTGGGTAGTTGAACAATCTGCCTAATAGTTTGGCTCGCTCACCACTCATTTTTCACTCCGTAATGCGTCTCGTTTAGATAGAAATAAGGAGGTTCATGAAAGCTTCTTAATTTTGACGGTATGCTAATCTCTATGAAAATATTTACTTTTCTTTACACTTTTAAATTTTTGTGTAAAATTTTGGTGTACTAGCCCCCGTTATTCTTCCTTCTTAATGCGTTGTATTTATGATTTCAATTGCCATTGTAAAAAAACAAATATAAATTTTATTACGTTTGGGTCTTATCCATAATTATTTTGGTATATATTCACATATATTCTAATTATAAGTGAATTTATTATGCATTATATTGAATATTTTGATTGCCGTCATACAAATGTTTATTTATAATGAAGTTATAATTGCTCATCCTCTTGTGTCTTGGTGGCAAAGGTAGATGTTTATCATCCCTTGGGACTCGAGTTCGAGCACCAGTTATGCATGTTGTGTGTGCCGTCTTTAAAAAGACTAAGAAAGTTAAACAGATACTACCCTTGCATCGCACCAGCATATTCAAAAAAAAAAATATTATAGTTATAATTTCAAAAGTTAAAGTTGATTTATATTATTTTTCATATAATTTAGAGTTCTAAAATGTTAAAAAAGACTTTGGAAAGAAACCTAACCACTAGTTTTTCTTAATTGTAGTATCTTATAATACTTTAAACCAAAAAAATTGTAAATTACCAGTCATAACCTTGGCAATGTCATATTAGATGTTGGTTCAATGAACTTATACCTACATTAAAAGTCATTCCCAAAAGTATGAGAATGTTCAATTTGGAATTTAGAGCTATTTCCCCTGCCACATGATTCATGTCATAAGTTATAAATTATTTATTTTATAAAAAACTAATATAATTAGAAAAATTATGTAATTAAGATGTGTGAAGAGTTTATGTTTTGAAATCAACTTTTAATACCAAATATTTAAACAGAATCAAATTCAAAATGAAAAACATCAAAAATTTTGATCGAGACAAACAAAAAAAACTGTCATATCGTAACTTATCCCTTGTCATCCCTACTCAAAGAGGCTTTCAATTCTTAAATAGACAATTGAATGAGAGACATTCAAGTAGGAATCATACGTCCACTTCATGCTTGTTCTAAAATAGACAAAACTTTTGTTTCGGCCTTAAAAATCCGACCCTCAAACAAGCGAAAAGGTACGATATTTTGAACATTTCGCTTGTTTGAGGCTCGGGTTTTGAAGGCCGAAAAAAACGTATCATCCTGATTACTAATATACACAGATTCCAACAGTTGATCAATCTAGCACATAGGCAAACGCCAAACAATAGTGTTATAATGCAAGCTGAAGGTGTGTCTGTTTTCTCCCTACCCATTCCCATTCATTTGTGTTGCTTAGCAATTCCAGGAAGATGATCTCTTTATCATTGGCTTCCTTTGTTTGTCCTCTTCCAAAGAGATCATCCCCAAGTGTGATGGATCCTCCAGCAACATTTTCGCCACCAGATACCCCGCTATTGACCATGTCTGATACTTCCTTGCTTGCTTACCGATGAACCTCCCGAGTTTCCCGTCATAATATTCCGGCCACCCGTCTTTCAACAAACGTGTCTCCGCAAGATCAATCGCCTGTCTTGCGATCTGTGGCCTTCCGGTTTTGATGCAAGCAGCCGTTAGCAACCACAGAAGCACTGCATACATAATTGTGAAAATTTTGCAAGAAGCATAGCATAACTAGTTGTGGAAATTAATGATCAATCAAGTTCATTTGAAGGAGGATCATACCTGGCCAAGATCCTCCATTGTGATAACTCCATCTCGTGTTCTTAGGGTCGCAACCGGTGACAATTCGCCATTCGTGACTTTCTATTGCAGGGTAAGCTATTTTCAAAGGCATTTCTCCAACAAGCTCGTCCCACCGGGCTTCAATAAGATCCATAATAGCCATTGATTGCTCTGGAGTTGCAAGAGAAGATAGAATCGCCACACAGTTGCCTAAACAAAACCATCGGAAATCCATCCGTGCAGGACTAACATTCCCGATGAAGTATCCGCCACGCATCGGCATGAAATCAAATATCCAGTCGGGGATGGAATCGGGAATGACATTAAACTTATTAACCGCAGTGTGAGAATACTCCTCTGTTTTGTATCTGTAAATATCATTCAGTTGTTGAAAATCAAGCCAGAAGTAACTACGCATGTGGTAATTCAAGGCATGCAAACGCTTCTCGATTCTTTCGATGCAGTCCTTTCCTTCGCCGTCGTGCTTCAGCATCATCAATGCACACCGCAAAGCCATGTAGAAGAGGGCTTGGATTTCAATAGGATAACCATAAACATCCTGTAAAATAAGTTCACACCATTATTGCTTCATCAATTAAGAAAGAAAGATTAAGAATAGAAAGTTCGGTTACCATTCTTCGATCGATCATAGAGCATCCATCGGCACAAAGAAGTGTTGGAAATGTATCAAATCCTTCTGCTAGACACAGCATGAGTATAAGCCTTATCCCTTTCTGACATTCGGGTCTCTCGGCTAGAGACAAATCCCCGGTCGATTTCGTATATGCACGGAGCAGAATGATCCACCAGAATCCAGAGTCAACCGGGGCAACTCTTCCAATGGCACTCTCTCCAAAATCGGCAACAATCATGTCCAGTTTACGTACAGGGTCATGAAGAACTTTGAAGCTAGCTGGCATTACACCTTCTCCTAGCTTGAATCTGTCTACTTTTTTCTCCCACCCTTGAAGTTGTAGAGTCTTCAATAGGAAGTTCTTAACTATCTCGGGCTCTCCGTTCATCAGAAACGCCAAAGCACTGGGTACAAAATCCCTAACAAAAACCTGAAACAAAACAACAATTTATACATATGCATAAGAATTTCAACATTACTATCTGATGAGAAGTAGTTTACCTGATCATAGTTCAAAACTTCCTCGGAAGCATGATCGTAGGCGGCAATGGTACCAACCGGTTGGCCTCTGAAATACACCAAAGACCTCCTGAGCGCCTCCCATGCTTCGGCCACGATGGGGTGCGGATTGAAGGAGTTTCCATCCCAAGAAGCCGGAGTGTCGATACCTGACCTCCCACCGGGCGAGTGCATGCTGTCGAAATTGTCATAACTCCCTCTCACGAGAAGCGTAGGGAGGTCAGTGAGTGACCTTTCATCAAATGATCTTTGCCTCTCTATGTTAAGCCTTGGCTTTTCAAGGAGGCGTGAGAGATCATGGTCATCCAATTGGGTTAGCGAGCAAATTGAGCTCACATTTCTAATCCCTATATGTTTATCCGCATCCATTTCTTTGCCTAAATTGCACAAAAGTAAAAAAAAACATGGATATATAGAAATCCCAATGCTAAGACTACAATTATAAAGGTGATGAAACAAAAGGTTTGCCTTGTTATCAATTCAGTAAACATTTTCCTTTTTGTTACAATGCAGAAAACTAAATCAAATAAACATCATCATCATTATATAGTGCACCTTACAGGAATGTATAAAATGGAAATTTCTGGTATTTGTTTTAACGAAATTAATGTATATTGCGAAATTTTAAGAAATTTACTCTGCCAACCAAAACATCAAAGAAACAAATAAAAACACCAGAAAAAACAAACCTTTAAGGAATCAAATATGTGGGAGTGAGGGAATTCCCAAGAGAGATAAAGGACTGAATATTTCGTCGGAAAAAAAGCCAGGAATGGTGTGAAGAGATGGTATATATAGAGAGGGAAGGAAATGAGTTTTTGTATTGTAGTAACTAGTAATAATAACAACCGTACGACCACCGTGTCTTTCTCTGCCTTTTGCTTTTGTAAGAACATAAAAAAGGGGATAGTTTATTAGTTTACCGGTGAAAGCGCGTGTGAAATGTCCACGCTTTACAAAACGACATAGTTTGGATTTGGCTTTGGTTGTCTGGTTTGGGCTCGACAACTGCAACAGAACTGAACTTTACATGGTCATCTTTATTCTTTATTTATTGGTCACTGCCTGTTGGATTTGTCTTTTCTCAGATTTTTTTTAGATCAAATTCCTCTCAACGAAAAAAAAATTAATTAAGCTTTTATTAAAATCTTGCGCTCAATTTAATCTTCATAATTTAAATTATACTCAATTTGACCCTCAATAAAAAATTAAAAAATTAATTTAACCATTTTGTTAAGTTGACCGTTAGTTAATATGATGGTGACACGTGGTACACTCTGGACGCGCAACGTCATCAAAACTGTAAATAATTATTTAAAATTTTAAAAAATATATTTAAAATATAAAAAACATATTAAAAAATCTAAAAAATATTTAAATGTGTACAACATTTAAAATTATGTATAAATCATAAAAAATTACTTAAAATAAAAAATAAAAAATAATTGTAATAATTATTAAAAAATATATATAAATATTTATAATGAATAATATTTAAAAATCATATAATTTTTAAAATATATACTTTTAAGTATAAAATCCTAAATTTTCAAAAAAATTCAAAATACCCAAAAATTCAAATTCAAATTCCTAACCCTAAACCCTCACCCTACATTCTCAAGTCCTCAAATCGATTTAATCGACGGTGGAAGTTGTCAGTACTGTGGCAGACGACGGTGCCGGTGGTTGATTCGGTGCTAATTCTTAATTTAGGGATTTATGAAGTTTTTTTTGAAAGAAATTAAACTTTTAGATTTTTCAAAAAATATTTTTACTTTTTTAATTTTTAGATTTTTTATGATTTTTTATATATTTTTTAAAAATTGTTTTTGATGACGTGGCACACGCTGGACGTGCCACGTGTCTTTATTGACCTTTAGAGAACATTAACGGTCAACGCGGTCAAACTAACGAAGGGGACAAATTGAGTGTAATTTGATTCATGAGGGCTAAATTGAGTGCAAAATTTTCATAAAGGCTTAATTGGTTTTTTAATTTTTTGTTGAGGGCTAATTTGACCCTTAAGCCATTTTTTCAAGGTTTAACATTAAAATAAATGTTTAAATTATATATGTTTTTGTTTTGAATGTTTAACGTTTTTAGTCAAATTATGTGTCTGTTATTTTTTATTGTCAAAATAGGTATTTAACATTTCATTCTGTTAGCGTATTAAAATTAAATTGCCAATATCAAGTACATTAGTTCATCACCATCGGGAAATTTGCACCATCAGTCAATCACCACCCCTTTCATCATCGAACCTCGTTGGTAATAATTTTTTATGATTTTTCAAATAAATTTCAGATTGAAACGTTAGTCATTTACCTTGACAAAACGTTAATCAATTTAACTTTATTTAAATATTTGTTTTTAAAGTATTAGCTTTTATAAATTAAATTAATTATTCAAGTTTAATCGCATATGAATTTTTAACTAAAATAATAATATTTATTATTATAAATTGTTTTAACAAAATTTTAAAATATTTTAGATACCAAATTAATAATATTAATGAAAATAAATGATATTTTTGTTGATACACAAGTTTCTCAAAAGTCATGCATAAATATATTATTTTTTGAATTGTCTTTTGTGATTACAAGATAGTATATGTTAATTAATTTCAAAATTTTAATAATATATAGTCGCACACATACCATGCATACATGCTATGATACAGTATATACACACAAAAGATACCAATACACATACATATTGATTATATAATGAAAACCTTTGGGTCAAACTGACAAAAATAATAATAAAATGGACAAGGTAAAAATTCACTATAGTATAAGTGTCGAAATATGAATTTATTAAATATAAAAAATTAAAGATTTTTTATTAATTTAATATATATATATTGAATATAAAAAAATATTAATTTCAAATATATCCATGTGCTCGGTAACTGGGTACTCAAAAATTCTTAATTTTGTGGCCCATGCTTGACCCGAGAAATGGTGGGACGGGTACTCGATCCGGATAAAAAAAATTCCGAATAGATACTCGATTATTTATGTTCGAATAGTCGAATAGTCGATTTTAGTCAATCGAGTCGGGTATTTTTGAAGACCCCTACATTCATTAATATAATGGCTTAGTCATATTTTGTCATTCAAAAAAAAAAAAAAAACATATTGTCCTAACCTCAATGTCTTGCAAGCCTTTCTATCGGCCACAGCCTTTGTCACCTGAATTGAGCCCAACCCTTTTCATAGTGTTAAAAAACAAATTTACCATTTAACTACAAACTCATTGTACCAGTACTGCTGCTAAGTGCTAAATGTAAGCAAAAAGGTCTTAGCTGATCTCGTTTTATCCAATTTGGATTTAACAATATATTGTTAATTACTTTTTTTTTAAAAAGTTACAATATAAATAAAGGAAAGCTTAAATTAAAGCTAAAATATGAGATGAAATGTTTAAATTAAAAATTACAATCATAATGACTCGAGTTTGTTATGATCCCTATTCCCTAATCCCTACTATGTAATTAGACTATATCCCACATCGGGCGGGGAACAAATCGACAATTCTTGGATTTAATATAAAATGGAGCTAACGAGTGAAAGTAAAACTATCTTTGCGCTTGGGGCAATGACGCAGCTAGTGAGGTTCTAACCGAGGCGCGTCTATTGCTGGTTGAAAACTATTTCCAAACCCCCTCTTAGGCCTGGGTTCAGCCCCGGTCTTCGAGAATTTTTGGAAGGGCTCCCTTCGGGGTAATTCCCTACAATTCCCTAGTTTTTAAAGGTTCCATGTCCCCTCTATTCCTTTTTGAAGACTGGATTTCCAAGTCTCGAGCAATTTAGTCTACTTTGGGATTGGATTTTTGATGTGCAATTTGCACGTGATATTTAATACGAAAAATCAATTTTTCTAAATTATTAAAATAGAATTAAATACTAAGTCCTTAAGTTTTTTTTTCTCACTCAAACCCAAAAATTAGCCAATTTGACTCGAATCTTTTCAAAAATTAACCAATTTGACCCTTGATTTTTTAGAAAGTTAGAAAGTTTGAGGTTTTAATTGATTTTGATAAAAAGTTTGACGGTTTATTTAATTTTTAAGAAAAAAATTAAAATTAAGAAATTTTTTTGATCTCACTATAAAAAAATGCTTGTGTTTTTATATAATACTACTGCTTGTCTGCTTTGATGTATCGTGAAAGATGAAGTTCACTGTTTGATCAGATGACAATTTTTTTTAATAAAGTCAATCACCATGAAGTCTTTGTATGCCACAAGAGTGTTTTTTAATTTTTCTTATTTTCTAACTTAAATTCCATGAAAACTGGTTTAATCAAATAAAAAGTATGTAACTATGTTATGACATGTGTTTGCATAATATGTGTTAGAATGTACTTTAGATGTTTAGTAGGTTAAAACATTATTTTAATCTTATTTTGTTATTATAATGGTCATATATATTTTTATTTTTTATATTATTTTTATTTTTAAATTTTTTAACAATTTAATATTTTTATTTTTTTTAAGATTAAATAAACCCTCAAATTTTATAAAAAAAATTAATTAAGCCCCCAAACTTTAAAGAAAATCAATTAAGCCTCTCTTACACGTCATCATTTTTTAACGTGAACTGTCATGTCGGCACTGTAAACCGCCATGTCAGCACCGTCACGGTCAACGACATATTTCGTTAGTCAAATGGTTAAATTGGTTAAAGTTTTAGGTTTGAAGGTGACATTGTAACTGATTTTTTTAAAGTTCAGGGGCTTTTCGAGCCCTTAAGCCATTAATTTATGTGCGTATAAAAGAACATTAGATCCGAGTTTATAATTTTTTCAATCTTTTTTTTTGCTACCTGCATTGAAGATTTTTTTTCTTCATGATCCCAACTTCCAGCTACTTCAAAAGAAAGAAGCAAATGTCCAGAAGATGAGTCAAAAATGTTCCTGAATTAACATGACAAAAATGATAGTAATAAATTAAAACTTGAAAAATTCCAGAAACCGACACTGGTTAGCATATGATTGAACAGTACACCATAGTCCGCTTTCAGTTCCATCACTTGGATGCATCATATGACGAAGGATTCATCCTTTGGTCGTCTATACCATGTGTATTGTATCAGAAAATCAAGGGACGAAATCTACATATCATTACCAAGTTGGTGAGCCTGAGCTGAAACCAAAAGCTGGTTACAGTTACAGAGAGCAGCAGCGGGGTCCATGCCTTTGGCCTTTGGTGAAAGAAACATGGTTTGAAGTTGACGTAAAACCGGACATGGAACTTGAATTGGATGGCGATGTGTCAGTCAACCAGGAGCTCCAAATACCGACATGGGGGATTCAATAATTTAGGTTGTGTTCAAGCCTCGAAAGACATTATGGCAAGTTTTTGTCATTGGGCAAGTAAATCATAAATTTCAGTTCGGGGGAATGGAATACCAGTCCAGGCTGCAACGCCAAAAGGGCTCAGCTCGCTTTCTTTCTGACCTTATCACAATTTCATGCGATATGGGTGTGGGAGGCACGCCCCCAATGAACGACAGATGCTGAGATTTTCAGTAACACTGTTTTCTTCTCTCATTTCTCATTCATGAATATAGCTTCCATTTTCTCCAGCTTTTCTTTCAACACATTTATGGATGGAAATGAGTACATTTTATAACATATTCCAAGTCCAACCCAACGAGACCTTTCACATCATTATCATTGCTAGGTTGCATACGAAGATTTGCATCTCCAACATTTAACATGCATGCACAAAATTCTTCTCTTCTGTCTTTTTTATATCTTAATACTAAAAAATTAAATTTTAAGTTCTAACTCTAAACCCTAAACATTAACCTTTTAAATATACACCATACACATAATTCCTTACGCCCTGATCATAAACCATAACCTTAACCCTAAACCTAATTTTTTAGTGTAAGAACATAAATAGAGGCACTGAAAAGGGGCGGATAATTTATAGTGTGCATGTATGTAGTAGTATATTCATGCACCGAACATCAATCCTCTGCTCCTTTTCAACGACCATTTGTATTCTCCAATACTAAAAAACTAAAGCCTACGCCCTAACTCTAAATTCTAAATTCTACCTCCTAAACCTTAAACACTAAAATCTAAACTCAACACCATAAACAATAAACTCTAATACTAAATCCTAACCTTAAACTTTAACTATAATCTATAAACTCTATTTTTTAATGATGGGGTATACATAGAGACACCGAAAATGAATAGAGAATTTCTATTAGCATGTGTATACATTATTACAAGATTGGTGGATTACAAAAGAGCTTGACCAACTAACTTGTTGTCGAGATCCCCAGCCGTAAAACTGAATTGTATACTCCCTTGTTCCCTTATGTTTCCGTACAACATTACGGATTTTAATTAAACTAAACAAGTCAACTATGTCGCCCTTTTTTCTCTTTCTTTCTTCTGGGGAGGGGTGGGGTTCGGGTCTCTTTGTTCACAGGGCCCTCAGGAATCCTATGCTCTGATAAGTATGGCAGCTTAAATAATATAGTTTTAAAATCTTTCTGGTCCGTTTTTATGTTTTATATTCAAAATTTATGATTGTCTCTCTTAATAATATCGTATTCAAAGTTCAAACATAAAATTTCTTATTAATGAACACACCGTGCTTTACTACTGTTGCTCCTTAATATACAACTTTGAAATGAGATAACAGAAGTTATTAATTGTTATCTAGTAGGATGGGACACTAGGTTTCTTATATAACATCTACGGATCGAATCCTAACGTCGGTAGAGTGCTTATACCAAAATATATAGCAACAGTTGTGTCTGCTACAGGATATTTAATTGAAGGTAGAGAGAACACAGTAGAACTGCCTGTTGGTCCATCAATCTATGTCTCTCCCTTATCTTCCATGATAACGAAGGCAAAGGCACACCTCCCAACTTCTATATATACCACCCCCTCCCTTTAATTGTTTATCATATTCATATTCATATTCATTCTCGTTTTGTTTTTGTTGAGTGATGATGGGAAAGAAGGTGGAGGTTGATGATAAGAGGAGTAGAGCTCCGAAGGGGCATTTCGTGGTGTACGTGGGGAGTGAAATGAGAAGGTTTGTGATTCCCACATCGTTCCTGAAGAACCCTATGTTCCAGCAATTGCTTGACAAAGCTGCAGAAGAATATGGATTCAATACCCAGGGCCAGGACAACAGGCTTCTTCTACCTTGCGACGAGTCTACTTTTCGAAGCCTTACTCAGGATTTGGCCAACCAATGTTCGTAAACATGTTTCTCCATTTTCACCTATTCACAACGCATGGCCATCATTTTAAGTTTGTATTTGTCAATACCTCGTTTAATCTGTTAATAAAAATGCTCAGCTTTCAGGGAAAAAAATGCAATTATCTAAAACAAATAAAACATCTACTATGTCAGTTTTGAAGTTACAACTATATATATTAATAATGGTATATGATATACATTTCGAATAATTATCATAAAAATTAACAGTTTTATTTAAAAAAAAACGTTAAGAACTAAAATTAATTTAAAAGCTTGAAAGTTAAATCGACAAGATAAAGATGTTTGATAGTGTACATTGTAATTAACAAGTTTAATTTTTCAAATAATATTAATTATAGAATTGAAGAGTGTAATTATTCACGAAATTACATTAATTTTTACTTAACCTTTTTCTTTTATAGGAACCGAGTTTTATTAAAAAGAAAAAAAAATATTTAAAATTACAATGTGAGTTTACAACTATACAAAATAACTAAACCCATAATTCACATTTCTCTGTAACCATTGAAATAAGAAACTTACCACTTGAGATCATAAAGGATCATCATACAAGGAAAAGATTTAAAACTCATCCAACAGGCTCGAAGAAAAGATAGATACGATGAAGGATAAAACCATCAACACTAACATAAAAAATACATATGTCAATGCGTGCACGTTGACAAAACAGTCATTATCACAACTTAATCGCGAACAAAAAAAAGATAATTGTGAGCGCGTATTCAAATCTATTGCGAGGGTCCAAAGAAGAGAAAATCAACGGGATAACTAAATAAACTTCATCTTGATTAGTTGAGACGACATCAAATTCACACAAAAAATAAATAAAAAAGATGGTCAAACCACTAACAATGAAGACAGAAAACGTGCCACAAGGCAGAGTTATTTTTATTAAAAAAATAGAAAACAAAGAAAAATAATATAAAGTATAATAAAATTAAAGGAAATGAAGGGTTACTGATCGTCGCGACCAATATCAAAATTGATATCATCATCGATTTAAATTAAAGATAATTTTAAAACCTTAAAAAGTGTATTTTTTTATTTATGTTTATTTACTCAACTAAGCAATTGAGTTCAAGTATAATTTTTCGAAATGTGTTTATAGCTGAGTTGCGTTTCAGCCATGGGTGAGCACATTGCCGAGACCTCCCACAGTTGCCCAATTATCCCTAAAAGTCCAACTGCCCTCTCTGCATATTTCCAGTCCTTTGGGACAGTTGACTAAGAACATTTAAACTAAATACAACATTATCCTATACCTTGTCTGTACACAAAAAAAATGAAAATTTGATCACTTAATTTGGCATCTCTTACACTTTCTTACTCTTTATAAATCCCAGTAGCTCTCTATTTTCTCTTCATCTATCGAGCGGCACAAGTTTTATTTTTTTCTTTTCATTTTATTTAGACGATAACGACACCGGTTTTGATGCTAGTTGCCGACCGCCGGATCTGTTTCTTTATTTATTTTTTAGTTTCTAAATAAAAATATTTTTCCTTTTGTGGCACGTATTTCTCTGCCTTTGTGGTTTGACGTGTTTTTTCTTCTTCATCGGTCGTTTGGTCGTTCTTTTATTTTATGTTTTTCTCAGGGTTGGATTTGACGACGCCATGACTGATCAAGATGACGCTTATTTGTAATCCTGCTGATCTTCCCTGCTATGGACCATCGGATTGAATTTTTTTTTTTGATAAATGGGTGGCCTCGTTAAAAACCCCCCTCATACCGTTAGCCGCGAGAGCAAGCCGAACGGAAGCGGAAGGGGGAAAAGAGTGCCGTTTATTAATAGAAGAAGTTACAATGTCTTAGGATAAAATTCCTTACAATAACCTGTAAAAGAAAATCAATAACTTGTGAAATGGGAATTAATAAAAAGAGCTCAATCTACTGCCTAACCAATACCCCGTTTGGCCAAGGAGTCGGCCTCTATATTGGCTACCCTGGGGATTAATCGGAGGTAACACTTCCTTTGGCCCACCATTTGGATTATCTTGGAGATGGCCGTCTTGTAGATCCCTGGACACTTGTTAACATCTTTGATCCACTCAATAGCATTGGAGCAATCTCCCTCTATAATGAAATATGATCCCAAGCAATCAGTGTTTGTAAGTAGGACTGATAAACCATAGTCAAAAGCGAGAATTTCAGCGCTGATTGGTGGCCCCGGTCCGCAACTGCGAGAAAAAGAGAAAATAGTATCACCCTTGTGATTTCGGGCAATGCCGCCAACTCCTCCACGGCTTAGATCAGATTTCATAGCCCCGTCAACATTTAACTTAATGAATCCCGGAGGGGGTGGAAGCCACGAGCAAGGAGATGAGACCTTGGTTATGGCACTTGCATTGTCGTCGGCCAACTTTGGGTTGATGAAAGCATCAGTTTTGTTTACCTGTAAATTAGAGTTCCTTGCGAAATGCCATTGGATGAGTCTTTGTTTCATTAGAAAAACCATATGTTGTTTGTCACATGAGTGGTTCTTGAATACGATGTCGTTCCTGATCAACCATAGCGTCCAAATGATGGCCGCTGGAACAGAAAACCAGATTGAGGCTTTGTTGCGTACCCGGCAAGACAAGAACCAGCCTTCCAATAAATCCTTCAAGTTGTTTGGGAACACATAAATCAAATCCCACCATGAGATTGCCGTTGTCCAAAAAAGGCGGGCTATGTGACAGTGAATAAAAATATGGATGGCAGTTTCTTCACTCTGTTGACAAAGTGGGCAAGAAGTTGAGGATATATTTGAGAATCTTCGCTTTACCAGTTCTGTGCGAACTGCCACTCGATTGTGTATCGCCTGCCAAATGAAAATTTCAATACGCGGAGGGGCCAGTCCATTCCATACACAAGTCTTCCAGAAATTGTTGACAAGTGAGGAGTTGCGACAAAGTTTGTAACAGGATTTAGCAGTGAAGATGCCGTCGCCCGTGCCTTTCCATGTGAGACAGTCCTTGATGAAGAATGAGGACGAGGCTGCTTTGAGGCGATTTAGAAATGCGTTCCATTGGGAGGTTTCCCAATCAAAGGGAGGCCTTCGGAGCTTGATATCCCAAGTCCAAACGCCATTAGTTATTTTGCCAAAATCCAGCACCTTTGCCGATTTGGATCTTGCTAGAGCAAAAATACGCGGAAAATCACATTGAAGCGGAGCATCGCCTGCCCAAACGTCCGACCAAAAATTAATAAAGGAGCCATCCCCCAGCTGGAGATTGAGGTTGTCCTTAATAATTGAACCCACCATGTCGTTTCCCATGGCTAAATTAGTGATCCCTCTCCAAAGCCATGAAGAAAGCGGAGAATGTTTGGTGTCTATCAATAATGAGGACTGCTCAAGGTTGTATTTGCTGCAAATCAGGTTTTTCCACATACTATTTGGATCATTGCCGAATTTCCAAATCCACTTCCCAAGCAGAGACTTGTTCTGTAGACCGAGATTTTTCACGTTGAGCCCCCCTCTTCCTTAGATTTACAGATCGAGTCCCAATTAAGCCAATGAGTTTTCCTCAAAACATCGGAGTCTCCCCATAAGAATTTGGCCATGATGCTATTAAGTTTATTGAGAATGCTAACCGGGATGCTGAACATAGATAAGTAAAAGAGAGGAAGGGCAGATAATACCGATTGAATTAAAGTAAGCCTACCTGCCATTGAAAGGTGTTTCGATTTCCAGTTAGCCAGATGGGAGTGAAATTTCTCGACAATAGGTTCCCAAATAGAAATGGAGTTCGATTTGGCGCCCAAAGGAAGCCCGAGGTAAGTTGTTGGAAAGTTCCCTTTCGAGCAATTAATTGATTTTGCCCATTGTTCCAGCACACTAGCATTGACATTGATCCCAAAAATGCTACTTTTAGCGATGTTTAATTTTAGGCCTGCAGCAATCTCAAAAACTCGGAGGAGTCTCTTTACGTTTTCAACCTCTCTGATAGATGATCCGCAGAAGATGGTTAAGTCATCTGCAAATTGAAGATGACTTAAGTGAAATTTAACCTCCCCTTTTCCTATTTGCCAACCCGAAAACAGTCCATTAGTCGCAGCCTTTTCGAGCATAAGGTGAAGTGCTTCGCCCACTATATTAAAGAGTAGCGGTGAGAGTGAGCAGCCTTGCCTCAGTCCTTTTGCCAACTTGAAACTCGGGGTAGGGGACCCATTGACTAAGACCGATATCGAAGCAGAAGAGACACATCTGTAGATCCAGTTACACCATTTGCTGCCAAAACCCATACTGTGCATAACTTTTAAGAGAAAATCCCAATCGATTGAGTCGAAAGCTTTGCTGAAATCAACCTTGAACATAACACCCGGTAAACCAACCTTTCTGAGATAGTCGATACCTTCATTCGCAATGAATGAGCAATCAGTGATGTGCCTGCCGGGAATGAAGGCAAACTGGGATTGGCTGATGATTGAGCCCATGCATGGACGAAGTCGGGAAGAAAGGACCTTTGAAAGTATTTTGTAAAAGCCACCCACTAAACTGATAGGGCGGAAATCTGAGATGTGCTCAGGGTTCGCCTTTTTGGGAATAAGCGAAATATAAGAGTGATTAATGGCGTTGTCCCATTCGCAACCATTATAAAAGCTCTGGAAAAATTGAAGGATGACGCCTTTGAGTTGTGGCCAATACTTTTTATAAAATGACATATTGAACCCGTCGAGGCACGGAGCTCTGGATCCATCAAAGGAGTTGATAGCCTCTAAAATTTCTGATTCCGAGAAGCCTTTTTCCAGAGAAGTAGCTTGATCTAGCTCAATGGAGGAAAAGTTCAAATTCATCTCTAAAACTTCCAGGGTGTTTTTTTCATTGAAGGCCTTAGAAAAATGTTCAAAAATATGGTCCTTGATTTTCCGAAAATCAGAACAGATTTCGCCATTTATGTTGATAGAATAGATGGAATTAGCATTTCTTCTCATCGATGCAAATGAGTGGAAGAACCGAGTGTTCTTATCGCCTTCTTTGAACCATCTAAGTCTAGAATTTTGTAACCAAATGCTCTCATCACGTCTCAATTGAGCCCAAAGTTTTTCCTTGAGTTCAAGAATCTCCTTGAGTGTGGTTGAGGGAGAGGAGCCTTGCTGAAGTTTCAGTTCCAAGGTGCTAATTCTGTTTTCCAGATCGAAGGAGCTCATAAGGAGGCTATTTTTATGATTAGTAAACCAATGCTTGGCAGCTCCTTGCAAGATTTTAATCAAACTAGAAGGGTCTGCACAGTGAGTATTCGAGTGAAAATCTGCTATTTTCCTAGTTATCAGCTCATCGAACCCATCTTCAAGAAGTAGGTAGTTATAAAACCTGAAAGGTTTCTTGCCCCAATTCGGTACTTTGTGCTCCAAGACAATAGCGTTATGGTCGAAAATAGCCTTAGGAAGTAGACACTGATTAGCATTTGGGAACATAAGGAGAAAGTCATTGTCGATGAGAAATCTGTCAAGACGGACATGAGTTGGAGGGTCCCGGTTGTTAGACCAGGTAAAAGCCCCGCCATGGAGAGGGAGGTCGATGAGGCAGGCGTCTTGAATAAACGAGCGAAATACCTCCATCATTTGGAAATTCCAAGAGAAACCCAGTTTATCATCCCTGCTGGTAATTACATTAAAGTCTCCTCCGAGACACCATATCGCATTATGGGCATTAATAATTTCTAGAAGTTCCTTGAAGAAATCCTCTTTCTCATTGTCGATCGACGACCCATATATGTTAACTAGACCACAAAGTTTGTCATGACCCCTGAATTTACCAAAGACAGCAATGAATCTTCTTGATATTACTGATTCTGATAGAGTGAAAAAACGTGAGTCCTAAGCACTGAGAATTCCCACTGAAGATCCTTCCGCAGGGGAGTGAAGGTGTTCAAAATTAGCATCACAACCCAAACGCCTCAAGAGGGAGGGTGAAATAGCACTTAATTTGGTTTCTTGAATGAATAAAATCTGAGGTTTATTGACTCTGATAAGATTGCGGATTGCCCTGGCCTTCTCCAGTCTTCCAAGTCCGCGAACATTCCAAGAAATGACTTTCAGATCCATGTATAAATTTAAATACCCAGAAAGTGCAAGACCAAGTTAGGAAGCTATAGAGCTCCCTGCTTCAATTCCCCTGGCTTTTTCAATAAAAGCTTGTTTTCCCCCCTTGAAGGAAAACCCAATAATATTGCTAACTCCCCAAACGTGGAGAGCCTCTTCAATGTAATTTAAATGAATGGAACTGTAAGAATTACCTGACTCATCCTGTAGATCGATCGAGTCCCGGAGCTGTCTTCGAAGATCGCGTCTGTAGCTAGCCTTGAAGAAGCTGTTATTTCTGCTGATAGGGATATTTTCCTGGAGAGAGATGTTTAGGTGATGATCCGAGATCCCTAACGGTTCAGCCGCTGGAGGCGAATTTTGGGCCATGGGGACTTGCTCGAAAGTGTCTTGAACAATTGCATTAGTCACCGACAGAGGATGAGATGAAATGTCCGGTGAGGAGTTGTCCGATGAGGAGGGGGTTGAATCTGAGTTGAATGGGGGATCTGATGGGTTGTTATTTGGGCCAGGAGGTATAAACCAGCCCGAACCAGCTTCATTAATCAAGAGATGCAACGGGCCCAACGGACTAGAAATATTTGGATCCCTCTGAATATTGTCTGAGCGGTTTGGGACCAAATCCGGAGAGGAGTTGACTTCCTCGATAATTTCCTCGACATTATTAGATATTGGTGGGCCCCTGGTATTTGAGGGGAATGTTTTATGATTAATGACCTGGTTCGTCTGATGATTGGGAAGAGCACCATTGGTATTACCGAGAGAATTTTGACAGGCAGGTTCACCTGGAGGGACAGCTTCTTTCGAACCTTCCATCTCCTCCACGTAGGGAATATGAAACGATCCATGTTGCAAGTCGGCGGCAACCGCTTCGTCCTCGGAAAAAGACCCACCGTGATTGTCGGCAGGAAACCCTTCCCAGTTCTCCGGTGTATCGCGGGGAATTAGCTCCGGAAATGACGTTGAAATTTTAACTTGAAATTGCCGTCCGCTAACCTGAAAGTTGAAGGAATCCGGAATATCATATTGGCTAGCTACTTTGATAATCATTCGAGCTGCCGAGAGATCCTTTTTGTTCAGAGTCTCGTCATAAATTTTGACCAGTGATCCCCATCTATTGGCAAGGATAACGAAAAACTCCTCCGACCAACAGTGTAGGGGCATGCCTAAAAGAGCAATGGAGCAATACATCATCGGAATACCATTTATCATAACCTCCTCATCCATCGTATTAAACCAGAAACATAGTTCATCATGTTTACTCTGCCAAGCTTCCATTTTTTCCTCTTTGGATCCAAAGGTGACGAGGCACGAGTTCGTTGAACACCCCCATTTAGCAATAGAAACCTTCATCCCATCACTAGCTAAGGCAGTTTGCACAAAGTCCATATCAAAGCCATCTTTGAGGATGCCCATGACTGAGTTTTGTATCCAGTCGGTTTTAACCTTAATGTAGTCTTGATTGCCGCTGTCTGCTTTGTGAATAGGGGGCGAGTTCTGAGGCTCCGTGTTCTGTGAATGATTGTTGGCTGGACCCTGCTGTAGAACCTCGCGAAAGGTTCTGCCATCCCTGGTGTTGTAACCCACGTTCTGAAAACGAGGTCTTGAAGAACTTTGATACCTGGTTTTTCCTGGCTGTTTTGCCGCTTTGCTATGCTCCCAGCTGTTCCGAGGGATCTCTCTGTCCTTGTGGTTAAATCTTGGGCGAGAAACCATCACCCTCCTCCCATCAATAGCAGTATTGTTGACACCTCTAATAGCTTGTATCATTCCTTCCTGGTTGGAGAAATGAACGAAGGCGAAGGTGCGGTCTCTGTAGTTGGGTCTCTTGTTAATACGAGGGATAAAAACTCTAGTAACCTCACCATAGAAACTGAATAATTCCCATAAAGCACCTCTGGTTACCCTCCGAGTCAAGTTGTCGACAAAAATCGCCCATATCTCCCTCTGATTTGCTGTTGTTTCGAAGCCTTGCTGCCCGGAGACCCTCCTGGTTTGGCCGGACTTAGTTCGCCATGGCTCTGCATCCGTCCTTTTGTCTCCCATATCTTCGTTTTGATTCCATCGGATTGAATTTGAATACGCGGTTTGCGCTCGTGGATAATTTCTCACGACGCTCGGCTCTGATTTGCGGTTCTTTGTGGTCTTTCAATAGCTTAATCCTCTTTTGTGGTTCGTTTGTCGATGTAGTCAGATATGTTCGTGTCTATTTTTCGTTCGAGTGTTTTGGATGGGTTTTTAACCTTTTTCGTGTTGGTTATTGTATGATCTAAAGTGGCTAGTTTTAGGAAAATGTCTAAATTATGTATTTGGTTTACAATGATAGCTGTAAATCCTTATTGTAATTTTGAGTATTTTCTCGTTTAATAAAACTAGCGGCTTCTATTAAAAAAATTAGCATCTCTTACAACATTATTAAAAAATTGGCATCTCTTACAACATAATGTCCCTTTGTTAAATATAATAATCTGATTATATCTTTCCGAAAATTGAATTATTCCTTCGATTTGACCACCTTAATTTAACTAGCATCTATCTTCTTATTTAGTCATGTCCAATTTAATTTTTATTATCTTTTAAAAAAATTACTGTTTAAAGACGGATTATGATAATTTCGACTTTAAAATTACTGCAGCAAGTACAAAATTAGTAGAAATAATATGACTTATGCCATAATTGTGAAAAAAATTGAGTGCAATATTTAGGTAATTCCTCCTGCAAATATACAAATTATTTTTAAAATTGTATTTAATATGCTAGATATAATTTTTTTTTACAAAATTTAGTAACAAAACGAAAATAATTATAATTTTTCATGTAATATATTTTTTAGATAAGTTGTAAACTTTTCATTTCTAAGCCGTCAAAACCGCTACTTCAGTACAATCAATCTAACCCCCAAACAACACAGATCTGTCTATTTACAATTAACAATATCACTCTTATATATACATTTTTCTGTACAATTAATCGAATCACTTTCTGTATTGTGTGTATGATCTCATTTTCAGTCCTATTTACTTTTTGAAAAGTTCTCTTGTTTTTCTTTATCCACATCGTGTGAATAAAGGCACTCCAAGCATGCTTCAAAACAAAGATAATAAGGGATTTACCTTTCAATTTTGCAGCTATTCAGGCCAGTTCAACTCCTAGGTGCCCAATGCACAGGACACTTACTTAAAATACATGACCATACCCTTTTAAAAAAGAGCACTCAAAAAACAATTGATAACGAGACTCATCTGCTTGCCTACATAACCTGCATACAGAAAAAACCAATATTTTCATCTTCAACAATCTATCAGCAGTGGAAAGTCTATTAGTTAGGGTTATCCATGTAATAACAACATGTTTAGGAATATGAGATGGGAACTATATGAGCTTATGTCAGACAACCTTCTCCTCACATGTTCTACAATGTTCCCAAATTCAGCTTGTGTTAACAAGACCCCAATCACTAACTGAAGCAAAAAAGAGCTTCAGGTCCGAGTTTCAACAAATTCTTAAAAATCCAGCTATTATAAGACTTCACTTCAATTCCCCTGAAATCAACGCTCTTCAAAACATACTCCTGGATTCAAGCCACCTAAAGAGATCTCTCTTGTGCAAGTATGTTCCTTATCAATTGCAAAATACACGCCTTATGCCAACAAATGAAATTCTTAAGCTGTAATCCACCTTCAGATTTCAAAAGGCAGATCTGTAACACCCTGAAAACCGGTCTAGTCGGAATTGGATTTCGATGATCAGAGTATTGGTATTAAAATATTGAAATATCATATCCTTGCTATAGATTATATTGTTATAGTGTAACACCCTGGTTTTGGGTCTAGAAGATTCGGTAAGGTTTCGAGGTCCGAAAGGCCGGTGTTGGGAGTTGTGGGTGAGTTCAGGGAAAGTGGTCTTCGGATGGCCGGAAAAATATGAAATGAATTTATAAAATCCTTAATAAAGATTTATAAGGATTTGGTAAAAACAATTTTGGAAAAAAAAATTTCCGAACCATGACATTTTGGTTTAGTGACCAAAATGTAAAGATTGCAAAATCTGTTTTGATGACTATTTTGTAAAAGAGTCAAAACATAGAATCCTTAAGGAGCTAAATTGGCTGGGCCAATATAGTTATTTTACCCTTTATTTTTGACTATTCAAATAATTTAAAAAGGTTTTATAATTAAATCTAAAAAGGGTTTTCTCTTATTTCCTCATTTCACGTTAAAACTCTATTTTGAAGCTATTTCCATTCTCTCTTCAGCCAAACAACCTTTCGGCTTGATTTTCTCAAGGTAAAAGTGATTTCTTATCAATCCAATGTTACCAATTGATTTTCCTACTTTAGTTTTCTAAAACCCAAGCTTGATTCATTGTTTTCTCAAGGGATTTTTGCTAAACAAGGGGAAATAGCTATCATTGGAGGTGAGCAACGAAATTCTCCTCTAATGTAAGGTTCTTTATTGATATTCACATGCTTTGATTCTTTTAATTACTAAGATTATGTTTTCTTAAAGTGATTTTAATGGAAATTGGCTAAAATGAGTATTTTGGTAAGATCTGTTGTTGCTGGGTTTGATGATGGTTTTGCCTTTATTTTGATGTGGTTTTTGTGTTGAGATGATGGGTGAAAGATAGGAATCCCGAAATTGAGTTTGGTGTTGAAGTTTGTTGAATGAAAAAGTGAGTTTTTGAGTGAGTTTGGTGGTAAATCGATAGCTGATGGTATTCTGATGTTGGGTTGATGTTTTTAGGTGTTTATTCATGTGTTTTGATGATATATAATGCTGAGTTTTTGCTGGAGGTTGTTCGAGTTGAGTTTTCCGATGTTTTCAGTTTGTTTCGAAAATGTTTCGATAGGCGTTTTGATTGGGTTGTTGAATCTTTGTTTTCCAGCAAGTTAGAGTGTTGAAAATATCTATAATCCTCTTTTTTGGGTTGGTTAGAAGCAGAGGTTGAAGATCCGGAATCGTAGGATACATTTGTGGGCGAATCAGAAAGCTAGAAAGAGTTTCGGCTTGATTTTGGTAATCGCTGGTGAGTGGAAATGATTTTAATGCTTTAACAAGGTTATGAGAGTGTTTTGGGGGTTTGGATTGAGCCATTAGGCCAATCCAAGCTCAAGGGTAAGTTTTGAGTTATTTGGTATTTTTGCCATTTTACATTTTGATCATGTTTGGATCATGAGCATATTATTTTAAATGATATTTTTCCACTGTTGTTGTGCATTAAATGCATGTTGATATTGTCCCATGAGAATGCCATGTGATTCATGAATTGTTGCTTGAGTTCATGCTATGCATGGGCTTGTGGTTATGGTATTTGGGATGTGTTTGGGGAGGTGTTTATCCCCGGTGTAAAATAGTGGAATGAAATGTTGCGATGAGTATATTGACACGTAGGTTATATCGGATAGATTGATTGATCAATAGGATCACACGTGAGATAAATTCTTCGGTTTCATAATAGGGGTTGTGCTATTGTGATACGAGTGGTAGGGGTTGTGCTATCACCAACGGGAAATGCGGGTTGTAGCATCCCGGCCGAAGTGAGATTGTAGTGAGGGTTGTTTCACCATGTGACTTGATGGGGGTTGTGCCATCAAGGTGTCTGCTTATCCGAGCAACATGTCAATGATGCCGATATACTCATTCGCTTATGGTTTTTATATGAGCTTGGTAAACTCATATGGTTGTGTTGTATGCTTGAAGCACGTGGTTTGAATAGGAGCCGATAGGCTTGGTTTGCATATGTGGTTTACGTATGGTTCATGCATGGTTGATGCATGTTTTGTGCCTTTGGCATGTGTTGTTGCAATTGCTTATACTTGATTCAAGTTTGGTATGTTTGAAAGGAAATGATTTGCGAAAGTGATTTTAAGAAAGTGTTTTGGTTTCCAAAATGAAGTTGTTTTTAAAACTGTATTGTTGTAGTTTGGTTTTGAGCTCCGCTCACTAAGCTTCGTAGCTTACGCTCTCTTTTCCAATAATGCAGATCCGCAGATCTTTTTGGAAGGTAACGATGCAAGGGAGGTGATCCAAGTGTGCGCTTCAACCTCAAGTATGGCTTTGTTTAGATAATAGTGTGTGTGGCAAAGAGGATATACCTTGTTTATGTTTTAGGAGTGTTTTGTAAACTCTTTGTGTTGAGAGTATGCTTCTTATGCCTTGGTTGGTTTGTTTATACCTTGAGCTTATGGTTATGACTTCCTATCTTGTTTTGCTTAATTCAAAGGTCCTTAGGTTTCTTGGTTAATCGTTTGTTAATCGTTGGTTTAGTTCTCTTGCTTGTATGTTTGTTTGGTTGTTTGATCTTGGTGGTTGTATCCTCATCTTGTTGTTATCTTGTTGGTTGTGTTGATTGGAACCAATGGAAATAACCTTGAAGATGCTTGGCATGCAGATTTTTTGTTTCTGCAGCAAGGCGTTTCGAAACAGGCTCGAAGCTTTCGGAACGACCCTTGTTTTGGTCTTGGCGTTTCGGAACGAGTATCAAAACGGGCTTTGCAGGGCCGGAACGGGTCCAAGCCATTTCGGAATGAAAGCTCTCTGGGCAGATCTGTTCTGATACGATTGTGGGTGTTCCAAAACGGGAGTCGTTGGAGGTTAGTTAAAAACATCTTTGAAGTTATTTTTCTTGTGTTTTGGTCAAGCTTGATGTGCTATCAATCATGGTTAATTGTGTGCTAGTTTTGAGTTGCATTTCAGCATGGTTGCATGAAATGAGACTAATTTCAAAGTGATCACCTTAATTTCATCCTAGGTCACTGCTTTATGCTAGTTTTGCATTTTGGTCTCTGATAGCTCGGTTGATCGTTCGGTGCTCGTTTTGTCGTGTTTTCTCCCGCCGTGTGTTCTCAAATATAAGGTTTAAATTTTAGCATCTAGAAAAGATAATAATCAACGTGTTTAGGGTTTCTAATCGGAGAGAAATCTTTAGATCTTTCTTCGGTTAGTCTCGTGTGATCCGTTTGATACGGTCTGATGGCTAGGCCGGGTCGAGGGGGTTACATATAGGACCTTATTGAACCAAGCCTTTAGTTAAGATTGCCTTTAAAATGCATTAATAAATGTTTTTGAGCTAGGCGTTTCGATACACTCAGACCCGTATCGAAACGGCCTAGGAAAGGTGTTTCAAAACAATTAAGGGGCGTTTCGATACGGTGTAACTGAATTAACTAACTTTTGGACTTTTTCTCAACCGTTTCGATACGACTTCACTCGTTTCGAAACGGGTCCCCTGTTTCGAATATATTTAAATGAAAAGTTGAGAGGAATGGATAAGGTGATGACTCATATGCTTATTGATGCCCTTCCCATGTGACTTTGGTCAGAAAGATGACTTGAGGTCATTTATATAGTTTATATTGAAAAGATATAAAGATAAATATTATTTTATAAAGCTTACCCTTGGTTGAGGGAAACATTTTTATTGGTTTAGGGGGAGGTGGAGAAATGATTAAAGGTTATAGTTTTTATTAAAATGAATAAAACCAAAGCTTTCATATTTGTGTTGTTTCACTGAGACCAAAAAACTCATCTTTTGGTTTAAAAGATTAAGCTCACACCTCCATTGCCATCTTCTCCATCATGCTCAAGCACACTCATCTTTATTTGGGAGCCATAAGCTTAGGCTTTCCTTGAATTAAGATCATCAATTTATAGCTATCGATCGGGTAAGTAGAAACCCTAAGTCAATCATTGATTCTCTTTATCATTGAATGGCTAATTTCAAGCTTTAAAGATAAGCTTTGTCGAATAGCTAATGGCTATTCAAGTATCGATGTTGACATGTTGATTCTAATAATCCCTTATTGCTTTTCCTACCTCAAGAAGTGGAAAAAGCTAATCCATCGTCTCCATCGAAAGTTAGGAATAAGGGTATCGCCATCCGAGAGCCTTAGAAGCTTCAGATTATCGAGGTGAGTGTAGTCGGAATCTTAGAATTGGGCGAGAAGCCTTTCCGAATTTACCGTTATTGATTTTATATGGTTTACAAACTATTGAATTAAAGAGGTTTTGTATAAAGCATCATTGAAAATCATGTTGATAAGTTTGGTAAGTATGACATCGATTCATTGTCTATAGCATTGCAATTATTGTCATGGAAATCATTGAAGCATTGACATATAGAATCATTGACATGAGTTTATTGCTACTGCCTATTGTTATGGCTACATGATTATTGAGATATTGACATTGAATCATTGATATCGAACTATTGTCATTGAATCATTGATATTGAGTTATTATTATCGGACCTTGGGGTCGAAGTATTGGATACAATTGGCACGCCATAGAATTCATGAGCTCAGTGGTACGAAGATTATATGGTGTAGTGGAGGGATGTGATGTGTGTTGGTCAAAACGGTGTAGTGGAGGAAATTGGACCATATTGTTCATTTTTGGTGTAGTGGTGGAATTCGTGTATCCAAATACAATTGAAATCGATCCAAGAAAGTGTAATCACTAATTTTGTTCGAGGTGTTAACCCATTTTTAGATTTTACAATAATGAGCTTTGTTTACATACTTTAACTATATATAGTGATTAAAACTAAAACAAACAAAATATTATTAACATTATTCGTGATAAGTAGCTGTGATTATTATCATCCATTTGAAAAACCCCTAAATACTATTAATATATTATATCACTTCTCTTATGCCATCTTCTTATTATTACTATTATCATTATTATTATTGTTAATTAAGCTGAAAAAGAAAGAAAGAAAAATACATGCCCAATTAAATAAATAAGCTTAAGTTTATTAATAAAACAGTCCATTACAATTAAAAACTCAAACTAAAATATTATAAATATATATTACAAGCCCGTTAACAGGCCCAAGTTCAATTAAGCTAAACCTTAGTATGATGCTTGTCTCTTCTTTGTGCAGCCGCTACATCGGAGCCGTCAGATCAAGATCACCATCAACGGCCCAAGATCGAGGCAAGGAAGCTTCCAGATCCACCACGCGCCCACGCATGACCTCTGGAATCACTCACGCGCGCACGAAACTCCAGCTCCCTCATGCACGCCTTTTCAAATCCTTCACAACCGTCCAGATCCCCTCATCAGCGACTGAGATCACTCAACGTCGTCCAGCCGGTCCCCTCCTCCTACCGTTCAACCACGACAACAGCTCTCATGGTCCCCTCGTCGATTCTAAACGGCCAGCACGTGCAAGAAAACAAAATTAGAGAATGTCAGAGCCGTTAAGAGGACAAACAAACCTTTCAAGGATTTTCAGAGAAATGAAAACAAATAATAGCAGCAGCCAATAGCATATTTTGAAATTTTTTATGTAATTCAAAAAATTGTAATATTCGGCTTATAAAAACCGAATCGAACATTTTGTAACGCGAAGCAAGATTATAGGGGAAATTCCAGAGAATCAATAGAAGCAAAAAGCCTCAGATTTCAGAGGTATATCGTCTTTTTTTTTTTCGTTTCGAAGCATAAACATAAAAAAGTTAGGGTTTCTCTTTTACCTTTGTGTCTGTTCATCTTCCTCTCCTCCCTTGCTCTCCTTTGCCGGCGACAAGCCTTCTGGCCTCTTTGAGGCCGTGCATGGTGATTCGGTGGAGGGGGCAAAGAGAAGGGGGAAACAAAAAGGTATTTTTTTTCCGATTTTTTAATAGAGGGGTTTCGGGTTTTTGTTTCTCAAAACAAAAGTGGGGATGGTGTTTTCAATTTTGGGTGCCAGTTAAGTTTTGAAATATAAAAAGGGAAGGATTTCGGGTGTTTACGAGTCCGCCGGCCGCCGATTAGCGTCGGTCGATGTTTGAGGCGTTTAGGTCGAGAGGATGGGGAGGCTGAGAGTTTAGGGTTTGCAAAAAGAGGGGCTCATATGTTTTAAGTCTGTTTTTATAATCCTTTAATAACTTAAAGTTGGCTTAATCATGTTTTTGACCCTTCCGCGTCTTCATAATCACACGATAAGCCATTTCGTGTTTTAAAGCCACACACCAGGTCCTTGCAGGTTTTTGAAATCTATCAATCCCGTCCCTGTTTAAGCCTAATTCGATTTTAAATGGTTTAATATTCATTTTTACTCCTAAATTTATGTTTTTGTTTTATTTTGGTCCATTTTTCAGTGAAGAACCCCCTTTGAGGCCCCCTGGACCATGCATCTTTAATTTTCATGCCCTTTTACCCCTTTTATTCATGATCTTATTTATGTTGTTTTGGGGCTTGTTGTTTGTTTTAATGTAGAGCATATGTATATAATAAAGTATAATGTATATTATGATATTGTGCAACGCATATAGTTCTTATAGAATATATAATATAGTATATAATATAAGGTTTTATTATATATGAAAAATATGGTTTTAACATACATGTAACGTATAATTTTATAATATAACTTTATAGTTTGTTTTTTATATAATATATAGTTTATATAATATGGCTTACACATAATACGTTTTTATATATAACATATAGTTTTATATATAATATATAGTATGTATGTAATATATAGTTTCATATATATATAAAATATGGTTTCAATATAATATAATATATATATATTGATGATTTTTTAACATAATATATATAATGATGATTACCCGAATGATATATATATATTACCTTAGAATAATGTAACGTTTTTACGTATAGTAATGTACATATAACATTTGAGATCTCATTCGTATTTTCCCCGTTTTATTTCATGTGATATTTATTTGACATGCATTTTTAAATTGTTATTCATGTGGCCTCTAATATTTTGATTGCATATTAATTAACCAATCTAAACTTTACAAAAGGGAGGTATCTATTAATCGCGATATTTGTGTCGTAACAGTCCGAACTCAATGGATGTTGACCGAATATTTGGGTTTATCCTTACTGTCTCGAGGTAAGCGATAGTTTAAAAAGGGACAATGCCATAACATCATTCCTAAATGCTTGCATCATGCATAAAGGTGACGTACGGGATTCGAACCCTAAACTAACACGACAGTCAGACTTATATGATGTCGGTTTAGTCTTTGGTCCGGCGTATCGTCATCCTTTTTAAATAAAGGTCTAATTAATTCGAACTCACCAATTTGATAAAGCTCATACAATTAAGGTTAATTTTCAATTAAGAACCCCTAATTAAATTCATTTTAAAATTTAGCAATTTCTATCAATTAAAAGCAACAAATATTTTGGTACCGATTTCCGGGCGTGATGGGGGTGCTAACCCTTCCCCACACGTAACCAACTCTCGAACCCTTTCAAATGAATCTTTCGTTTTTGTGGTGTCTGGCCTACCTTAGTGGGCGGTGGCGACTCCAAGTTTTCATCGTTTTCCAAAACACGAATTTTTAGAACAAAAATCCCCATTTAATCGATTTTCTCATAAATGCGGGATATTTTAAAGTTAAAGTTTATTAGTGGTTTTTAAAAAAAACATTATTACATCTTGGCGACTCCGCTGGGGACCGAATTTTGTTTTTTACAAAACAATGAAAGAGTTAAGCTAAGAAAATAATTGTTGCTTTTAATGATAAAAATTTTTGAAATCTAATTTGACTTTAATCAGGTTGATTCTTTCTTGAAAGTGTGACTTACATTGTACGAGCTTTGATAGTTGGTGGTCTTTGAATTAATTTTTCATTTAATTTCTAAGGAATCATCGGCATGTGTTGCATTATAATCATTAAGCTCTATACCCGAGCTTCGCCTCTTAAGTGGGAGTGAAACACCACATACTCACGTGAACATCCCTACACGGGTCGGTATTTCACTTCCGGAATCCACGCCTTTGACACGTGAGCAACTTTCCATGTCACTAGGTCGTGCTTTCCCTCGAACCGAAACCAATTCGCAAGCTTGTAATGGGCCAGAATTGGGGTTCTTGTTACCTTAGTAGGTAATAAGATAGGTTCAGGTACCCTTAATTAGAACCGAACCCACATGTGTGAGAATTTAAGAAGCCCACCCCATTAGAGCCATGCGGATAACCGTAACAAGCTAGAATGCAGGTTGCTAGGTCTTTATGTTGTTATCTATTTGTTTTATATTCAATATTCATTATTTTTGTTACTAATCCATTTGCTTTTTTCGTCTTGTTTTGTTTGATTATTTTTGCGCATATTCATGGCATTTTCATACGAAGTGTTGATTCGAGAACAGTCTAGAATTGAAAACTGTCATAACGGGAGAAAATAGTCTATAACAACGAGTTGAAGAATTTTGGAGCTCAAGAGCGATTAGGGAATGAACAATGAAGCCAATCTAGTTGGCTTGGGCCAAGTTGATGTGCTACCATGTTTAAAGATCCAAGTTGATCTCGAGCCCCTAGAAATCAAGTCTTTTGATTGTTAAAGCAAAGAGTACCTCATTGTATTCAAGCCTTAGCACGGATAGCAACATAGTTTTCGGAATGCGCTAATTTAGAGGAAGGAGACGGGCAAGACTTATTGAAAATTGTACCATATGTACCTATTTTCTCATCTCGTTTTAATGAGACTTGATCTTCGTTATGAAAAGTTGTTTAATGAGGATGTTCATCGAATCAACACTTCTTCGCATTCGATTGTGTTTTTTTCAATTTATTACCTTTAATCATCTGCATCTGTTATGCATACGACACATTGCATACATTAAATCATAAAACACATAAAATTAACTGTTGGGGGGTAATGGCAGTATTCTTGACTATCAAAGATTCTGCATCCATACTTTACTCGCCATCAAAAGAAGCAAATAGAGGAGAGTTTTGCTAAATTAGAAGCCGATTTGAGGGGTCAGTTGGAGCGAACTCAGCAAGAATTGAGGGACACCATCATCAAGTCCCAACAAGATATGATGAAAGAGATATCTCAGTTGATACAATCCAATCTAAGAGGAAAAGAGTACTGTTGAAAACCCTAGTCAAGAGATGAGAGACCCCTTGTATTCCCCCATTTTTGTCGTTGATACCCCTAATCCCTCGCAAGGAGCGGCTACTCAAGGAGATAGGACAACATTGCATCAGGCGAGCGTCTCTACCCGTGCTCCATCAGGTTTGATTTTTAATCATATGGAAAATGTTGGGGATAGTGTCCCGGATTTGGATGAGATTGAGAAATTGAACAAGGTCAAGGCGGAGTTCTCGAAACAACTAGAAGAGACACGGAAGGACCTCGAGGAGAAATTTCGAACAAAGGAGGAAGAAGAAGGGTCATATGGGATGAATGCTAGAGATCTCAGTTTGGTTTCAGACTTGGTAATTCCACCCAAGTTCAAGACGCTGGAGTTTAAAAAGTTTGACAGGACAACTTGCCCTACTGCCCACATAACCATGTTCTGTAGAAAGGTGACGGGTTTCATCGACAATGAGAGGTTTCTAATTCACTAATTTCAAGACAACTTAGCGGGGCCTACGGTGAGGTGGTACAATCAGTTAACCCGTGCTCAAATTAGGTCATGGAAGGATTTGGCCAAGGCTTTCACAGATCAGTATAAGCACATAACCGATATGTTCCCAAACCGACTCATGTTACAAGTTTTGGAGCAAAGGAACAATGAGAGCCTCCGTGAATACGCCCATCGGTGGCGAGATGTGGTGGCGCAGGTCCAACCTCCACTCCGCGAAAATGAGATCTCTCTTATGTTTGTCGATACTTTGAAAGAAACCCTTTATGACCGCATGATAAGCAACCCTATCGGTAATTTCTCGAATATGGTTATGATCGATGAACATATTGAGGCAACTATCAAGAGTGGTAGAATTGATGGAGGAGAAAATGCTCGGAAGCAATTCAAGAAGAGAGATCATGAGGTGAACAACACCAGTACCTACGAGGCTTGTTGCGTGTAAAAGTGTCTATCGCAATGTAGTGCAAGTGTACACGACGCAAGTAGTAAAGTGATACTAGAGTATCGGATATCGTCTCCACAGAGACTGGGCTAACCCTTTCCTTCGCTATCTGCACAAGGGGAAAGAAAATATTTAAGATGGTTGTCACGAAAATAATAAAGAATACTGGAAAATAAAAGTAGAGAAATCAAGATAGAGAGAATGGGCTGGTATTGAATTGCTCAGTAGTGCAGGTATTGCAGAGTTTAGGAAATCCAGTTCTGTCGTCGCGCCTGTCGCGGGCAGCACCTGTCGCGGCAGCAGTCCGTTGATTGTCGCGGCAGCAAACACTCAACTCAGTACTTTCAAGTTTGGCAAAAATCCCAGATCTGCCTTGGCCTATCCCTAGGTCCAAGTCTGTCGATGATCACGTCTTGATGATACCTCCCGGCGTGAATCGAAGGATGAACACCGATGTGTATGAATTCTTCTTTAGCCACTTAACCTCGCCCTATCCCTAGGCACGAGATAGTTCAACTATAAACTAGAGAACTTGCTCTTACTTCTTTCGTATACTTAACTCTCCCGATGCTAAGTAAATTGATAAACTCACAATGCTCTCCCGATGCTCTTGCAAGATATTAATAACCAAAATAAGAGAACTTGAAGTTTATTTTATTGAACTGAAAATTCCTAAAACAAAACAACCCTTGCAACTACTTTACAAATCAACCCGTGGCCCTAGGGGGGTTTTAGAACATGTCGACGACGGGTAGACGACAGGGGGGTTTAGGTTTCGGTTATGGGGTAATCGGTTGTTACCTCCTAGGTTAAATCTATGCCCTTATATAAGCTTTGGGCTCAAGTTATCTAAGGTAACAAGGATTACAACTTTAATTAAAAGTAAGATTCTAATAAAGACTAAATCTCTAAAGACTCCTACTTTCCAGCCGCATCCTTGTTTCTAGGGAATTCCTTTCCTTGAGCTTTGGCTTGACATATCTTTTGATCCGGGGCTTGGAAAAATATTTGGCTTTCATACGACAGACGAGCAGATTTTTCTCTATCTATCGAGGTCCACTTTAATTTTCCTCTTCTTAAGTCTGCTGTCACCATGCTGTCACGACAGGTCCATGGCAGCTTCGTCTTCTTTGTCTACTTGTCCAGTTCAGCTTTCTTGCTTTTCTGCCCTGCGCCTGCCTTCTTTGTCAACTATGACAGATACTTGCAAAAATAGCCATCTTTTAGTAGAATCCGTGCTTTTAATCCATTTGTGATGTTTTACTGAAAACTAGCCTAAATGCAATGCAATGATGCTTGAATGCAGCAGAAATATGGGTTAAAAGGGTGTAAATAATAGAACTTTTACACACTCAACACACCCCCAAACTCAAGTTTTTGCTTGCCCTCAAGCAATTAAACCTAAAAGAAAAATGAATATTTTTGTGTTGGCTTTCAAACAGTGAACTGTCCCTTACCCGTCGCTCATTCTCTATGGCGGCAGCAACCTGTCGGAAAGATTAGGATATGTCCGGAATCTCCCTATAGTCCTTGTGCAGTGTGTGCATGCTTGTGAACAGTTATATGCTAAGATTATCTTAGTTTCACTAGAATATTCAACTTTTTAACTCGAATTTTATGCCAAAGTTTATTTTCTTGAAGACACATTTTCATGCTTCTTTTTCTTCTATTTTCGAGCTAAATTTTTCTAGAGCCAGTTTTGGGCACCTCTAGTTAGCTTCCTAGAGCCGGTTTCGGGCACCTCTAGGTTTTTGAGTTTCTTTTGCTAAACTTCTTTCCTAGAGCCAGTGTTAGGCACCTCTAGGGGCTATTCAAGTACTAAGCATCCTATTCTAGTTTGGCTAAAAGAAATCTAAGCAATATAACAGTCACAATGGTGTTTT
Source organism: Hibiscus trionum (assembly GCA_030270665.1). NCBI lineage: Eukaryota > Viridiplantae > Streptophyta > Magnoliopsida > Malvales > Malvaceae > Hibiscus > Hibiscus trionum. Next base: position 11,483,268 of record BSYR01000024.1, on the reverse strand, counting down.
AAGTTTTCAGAACTATAGAAAGGATCTAAACTTCTCCTTAAATTATCCTAAAGTTTCTGCCACGACAGAGCTGTCACGGCAGGTAAGTTCAATTCACAGTTTTAAGCCAAAATGTTCAGTTTTTTTAGAGAAAAAATAAACTAAGTAAAAGACACAACAATTAACTAAGATGCACTTGGACTCCATTAATATGGAGGGTTGCCACCCCCAAACTCAAGGGTTGCATTGCCCTCAATGCAAATGACAAAATAAAAAGCAAAATAAATGAAGGCAGTACATCACAAAATATATATATGGCAGGCATTAATAAGAAGAAAATAAGAAACTTAAAATTTAAGCACTGTCTTCACTGCTGCTGCTGAGGCGGATTTGGCGGCGGATTCTGGGCTTTGGGGCAGGCTGGGCTGGTTGCTCTACGACCTGGATGTCAGAGCTGCTGCCGCTGTCCCAAGTGCTACTGCTGCTGGTGCTGGCATTTTCCATAAGCTTTCTGTTGGCCATCTTTTTCTGCCTCTTGACAGGCGTGAATTCTTTCTCCAGGTTCCTTCGAATAGAGGGTTCTGCCTCGCTTTCAGCCCAGACAGAGGAAGAAGAAAAACCAGCGACGAAGGCAGCAATGTCATCCGACGGCAGCCGGCAGCCCTCGGGCGGCAAGGACTGTGGGGTGTGTGCTGCTGGCGAAGAGGCTGAGGCAACACTGCGGCGGGTTCTTCTGGAAGACATGTTAGTGCAAGGGTTGTGAAAGTAAAATAAAGCAAATGAGAACTAAAGGGGAGAGCAAATGAGAAAAGCAGAAGTGAATGAAAATGAAAATGAAACGGGGTTTTATAGAAGAGAGGTTGCTGCCCGTTGAAACTGTAATGGCAGGCGTGAATAACGGGGCGATTGTTGAGCTTTAGCATGTCTGACGTGTCTGACACGCGTTTCTGCGTCTGTTACGCGTCGAGCACACGTTTCCGCGTCTGTCGTGACAGGCTGGCGACAGCCTGTCCTTTCCGTGTCTGCCGCGGCAGCTGGAACGACAGGCCTCTATATTGGGCTTTGTTGGGCTGATGGATGAGTGGTGGTCTGAGTTCACTTCTCCTGTTCTTCTTGGCTCTTTTATTTCCTAAAAACAGTAAACATAAAAAAAAACATTATTCGAATAAAATAAACCTTATTTCCTAATAGTAAATAAGTAATAAAAATACTCCCTGTTCTATTGATGCTTGAGGGGTCGTTTTCGGTACTTCTTGAAGTCCATCTGTACCCTCCATCTGGTGATTTTTCTCATGGTGGAGGCTCCTTTCTTTCTCTTCCCTTTGTAGTCCATGAAGTTCTCCCTTCTTGGTAATGTTTCTGAGGGCCTGAATATATGATTAGAAAAAATCAAATTGACATTCGGCCGCAAACTTACCTTGTTTTCGTTGAATGTTGTTGTGGTTGAATGTTGCCCTTGCTGTCGTGCCTGCTGCTGCGGCAGGTAGTTATTTTGACAGTTCTTTATCAGGTTACTTTGCAGGTCAATGGGACATTGGTAAGTGTCATCACTCTCTATATCGAATTCTGTTGACCACTCGTAAATCTCCATCAGTAGAGACTTTGATGATTCTGTGTCCACCGGCGTTGGTTCCTCAAATACCTGCAATGGAATTGGTGAGTTTTCATATAATTCAAAAGGTTCGTTTATTACCTGCTCATATTCCATCGGTGAGGCATTGTCATTGGGTAGCTCTTCTAGGTGGTCGTGCGAGTGCCATGATAGGGATGGATGTGTGCAATCTTGGTCAGGCATAATCGAGATAGTGGGTTGAGAAATTGCCTCTGATGTGGTTGCTGTCGAGGCGGCAGTTGCTATCGAGGCGGCAGTTGCTGTCGAGGCGGCAGTTTCTGCCGAGGAAGTGGTTGCTGCCGTGACATTCTCTTGAATTTCATTCAGCGTTGTCGTGGTGTTGCTCCATTCCGGCTCCTCGATCATTGCCATGGCAAGTTGTTGCTCAGACTCATCATAGGTTGGGTATTCGTTCACATGGGCATCCTCGTCGTCTTGCCTCAGGATTTCAGGTTCATCTGTGGCATGAATGAGGACTGGTCTGCTCAAGAGTTCATCCATCTTGGCGATACTTGCGTTCGTAGAGGCTGACACTTTTTGAGTGAGTGCCATGAAGGCTTTCAGTGTGTCTTCTAAGGATTTTGACTGCTCTTGAGGATGATGACATTGCCAGGGCAGGTCGGGTTCTGCAGCAAAACTGTTATGGTATAAAAATTGTGTGGGTTTTGATCGTACCATAAAAAATTTTGTTGTTGCAGCATCGGCATTTGCTGCCCCTGTTGCTGTCGTGGCAGCATATCTTTACGGTAATTGCAAGAACTTTCCCACATCAACTCTCGAATGGTTTTTCCTGGCATGTTGATGCCCTTGAACCTGTATTTTTCACCTGAGTTTTTGTTAAAAAAAATAAAAATAAATAAAAATAAAAGAAAAGTGCAGAAGCTAGGGTAAGAGTGTGTTGCCAGTCCCCGGCAACGGCGCCAAAAACTTGTTGCGTGTAAAAGTGTCTATCGCAATGTAGTGCAAGTGTACACGACGCAAGTAGTAAAGTGATACTAGAGTATCGGATATCGTCTCCACAGGGACTGGGCTAACCCTTTCCTTCGCTATCTGCACAAGGGGAAAGAAAATATTTAAGATGGTTGTCACGAAAATAATAAAGAATAATGGAAAATAAAAGTAGAGAAATCAAGATAGAGAGAATGGGCTGGTATTGAATTGCTCAGTAGTGCAGGTATTGCAGAGTTTAGGAAATCCAGTTCTGTCGTCGCGCCTGTCGCGGCAGCAGTCCGTTGATTGTCGCGGCAGCAAACACTCAACTCAGTACTTTCAAGTTTGGCAAGAATCCCAGATCTGCCTTGGCCTATCCCTAGGTCCAAGTCTGTCGATGATCACGTCTTGATGATACCTCCCGGCGTGAATCGAAGGATGAACACCGATGTGTATGAATTCTTCTTTAGCCACTTAACCTCGCCCTATCCCTAGGCACGAGATAGTTCAACTATAAACTAGAGAACTTGCTCTTAATTCTTTCGTATACTTAACTCTCCCGATGCTAAGTAAATTGATAACCTCACAATGCTCTCCCGATGCTCTTGCATGATATTAATAACCAAAATAAGAGAACTTGAAGTTTATTTTATTGAACTGAAAATTCCTAAAACAAAAGCAACCCTTGCAACTACTTTACAAATCAACCCGTGGCCCTAGGGGGGTTTTAGAACATGTTGGTGACGGGTAGACGGCGGAGGGATTTGGTTATCGGTTATGGGGTAATCGGTTGTTACCTCCTAGGTTAAATCTATGCCCTTATATAAGCTTTGGGCTCAAGTTATCTAAGGTAACAAGGATTACAACTTTAATTAAAAGTAAGATTCTAATAAAGACTAAATCTCTAAAGACTCCTACTTTCCAGCCGCATCCTTGTTTCTAGGGAATTCCTTTCCTTGAGCTTTGGCTTGACATATCTTTTGATCCGGGGCTTGGAAAAATATTTGGCTTTCACACGACAGATGAGCAGATTTTTCTCTATCTATCGAGGTCCACTTTACTTTTCCTCTTCTTAAGTCTGCTGTCACCATGCTGTCACGACAGGTCCATGGCAGCTTCGTCTTCTTTGTCTGCTTGTCCAGTTCAGCTTTCCTGCTTTTCTGCCCTGCGCCTGCCTTCTTTGTCAACTATGACAGATACCTGCAAAAATAGCCATCTTTTAGTAGAATCCGTGCTTTTAATCCATTTGTGATGTTTTACTGAAAACTAGCCTAAATGCAATGCAATGATGCTTGAATGCAGCATAAATATGGGTTAAAAGGGTGTAAATAATAGAACTTTTACACACTCAACAAGGCTCCTAAGCACCTCACAATCTCACTGCCTCAAGCCGCAATCGGGAATGCGCAAAGCTCAAATAGAAGAGAAAATAGGGCTCACAATCTATCCATTCCATACAAGGAGGTGTACGAACACTTATACGAGGCTGGTTTGGTCCGTCCGTATCATGTTACTCCCTTCCAACCGTGTTACCCTTCATGGTATGACGAGAAAGCACATTGTGAGTACCACGACGGAGTACCGGGGCACACGATAAAAAATTGCACAACGTTCAAGAAACTCGTGCAAAACATGATAAACAATGGGGTCATCGAATGTGAGGGACCCAATGTTGCAGCCAACCCACTTCCAAACCATGGAGGTCGAGGCGTGAATGCCCTTGAAGAGGTAGATGCAAAGAAAGTAAGGATGGAAGTGTTAGAAATCAAGTCCCCTCTAAGTTGGGTGTTCGAACAGCTGTGCACGACAGGATTGGTTGAGAATAGTATGAAGGGAGTGTATGATGGCCATGAATTATTTTGTGAGTACCATCAGACTGCGGGGCACGAGATTCAGTGTTGTCCAGAATTCAAGCAGTTAGTTCAAGAACTGATGGACAACAAGGAGATCGAGTTCTTCGAGGAAGCTTAAGGGGTTGTGATGAATGTCCAGTCTAACGGTGGTAAAGAGTTTTAATGCATCCAAGTTTGCTTTCTGTTTAGTGTTGGCTTGTTTTCATCTCATTGCATTTTAATCCTTTCCTTGAAGTAATGTGTGGAATCAACCTTGCTACCCTTTGCCCGAAGGTAGCAGAGATCCTTTTAAGGGTCTAAGACTGTATGTTTTAAATTTCAATGAAAGGATGCGTTGTATTTTGTGTTTCAATTATCTCTTCATTTTTTGTATATATATTTGTCTATTGAGTCCCCGTATATAAATTGCACGAAGGACATTGATCTTGACCCAAAGGTTGATTTCGAGCAACTTGGTCTGGTGGAAATCGGAAGTCGCGAAGATGATGAATATGTGACTTACACTCCAATTTAATTTGGTCATTTATTGAGTACATGTGGCATTAAGGAATTCGGGATAACAACAAGAAATCTTCCACACTAAAAAAGAAAAAGAAAGTAAAAGAAAAAAATCGAGAATCAAAAGGCATAACAAAAGTACTTCAATGTTCGAAGCCTGGTAATAGGCATTTTTGGATAAGAGTGTGAAATTTTTGGGGCACTCCTCTGTAGCAAGAAGACCAATAAGGTTGCTATGCACCATCCAAATAAAAAACTTTAGCTTCATGAGTGATAATAATATTTTCAAATCATGACAATGCCGAGTAGCTCGGGGTTTTGTTGTTTTCTCCATCATTTATTTCGAGCCAAAGGAATGTGATGAGTTGACTTCCCCAAAACCAGAAAGAAATGAGACAAATTAATAGTGATAAAGGTGAAGCCTACAGAAGGTAAGTCCAATTGATTAAAAAACGGAAATAACTCAGAAGGTATTTTACATCCTCAAACATTAGCTCAGCTTTTGAGGTCTCCTAGACGCATGATGCTCGAGGCAATTCTTGGTAAGCCATCTTAGTGTCGCTCGTGCACTTGATATTCGAGGTATTTAACCTAGCCTGATATATCCATAATTTGAAAAGAAAGTCTGTTTTTTTTAAATGCATCTTATATTGAAATTAGAAGATGTAATCTAAAATTTATAGTGGACACAAAAATATTTCTTTCCATTGCTTCAGGGATAAAGTTTAGAATGGAAGGACATGAATACAAATGATAGCTTGTCGGTGGCCATGGTGAGGATAATAGTAAGGTTTTACATGCTATGGTTCAGGGACTTGAACCGAGTTTCTGTTGAAATGCTTTGGTTAATGAAAAATGGACCTTATTGAACCTCAGAGAAAAGTTCAAGGACTTAGGGGGCATGTGCCTTCCCCCTAATGTTAAGATAAGAGAAAAGTCATCGTGATAAGTCAAGGCAAAGAGAATAGTTGGACACCCAGGTTGAATATGGGGCAATGTTACGAGAATGAGCACTATGAGAAGTGTTATGTCTATTCTGACCAGTGAAAGTCATTAGTCATCTTTCAAGACGAGAGAAAGGATGGGGATTTGGCAAGGATGAGAAAGCCAAAAGAGGCCAAGAAAAAGAAGAAAACAAGAAAAGGGTCAAGTTTGAATGATCCGAAAGATGAAAGCGTCCGAGCAATTTTGATGTCATAATTCATGCATCATTTGTAGTTAGGCATCCCTAGGTTAGGGGCATGCTAACTCGTATCATCAAATCATTTTGCCTATTTTGAAAGGTATATTGAAGCTTTTCCAGTAAAAGGAACTCGTCTATCCGTTCATGCATGAGGAGAATGGAACACGCCTATCCGTTCAGGCGTAAGAAGAATGGAACCCGCCTATCTGTTCATGCATGAGGGAGAATGGAACCTGCCTATCCGTTCAGGCGTGAGGAGAATGGAACTTTTATCTTTCAGAACCCACCTATCCATTCGGGCACTTTGAGAATGGAACTCGCATATCCGTTCAGGCATGAAGAGAATGGAACCCGCCTCTCCGTTCGGGCACTTTGAGAATGGAAACTTGCCTATCCATTTAGGCATGAGGAGAATGGAATCCGCCTACCTGTTCGGGCGCAAAAAGAATGGAGCTTTTATTTTCAACAATTGTCTATCCGTTCGGACCTTGAAGGGTTGAAGAATATCAAAATGAGAAGAGCAGCTTCAAGCGTTCGTGACCAAGCGTTTCCCGTGCCGACTTTTGTACCTCCAGTAGTTCAAGTGCACGGTGATTCAGGATTTAAATAGGGAAGTTGGACAAAATTAATGTTTATGATCTTTGCTTTATTCTTGTTGTACAATTATAAGCAAAGAGGGGCAACTGTAATCACTAATTTTGTCCGGGGTGTTAACACGTTTTTATATATTACAATAATGGGCTTTGTTTACATAATTTAACTATATATAGTGATTAAAACTAAAACAAACAAAATATTATTAACATTATTCGTGATAGGTAGCTGTGATTATTATCGTCCATTTGAAAAACCCCTAAATACTATTAATATATTATATCACTTCTCTTACGCCATCTTCTTATTATTACCATTACCATTATTATTATTGTTAATTAAGTTGAAAAAGAAAGAAAGAAAAATACATGCCCAATTAAATAAATAAGCCCAAGTTTATTAATAAAACAATCCATTATAATTAAAAAGCCCAAACCAAAATATTATACATATATATTACAAGTCCATTAACAGGCCCAAGTTCAATTAAGCTAAACCCTAGTCTGATGCCTCTCTATTCTTTGTGCAGTCGCCACATCGGAGCCGTCAGATCAAGATCGCCATCAACGGCCCAGGATCGAGGCAGGGAAGCTTCCAGATCCACCACGCGCCCACGCGCGACCCCTGGAATCACTCACGCGCGCATGACACTCCAGCTCCCTCAAGCGCGCCTTTTTGAATCCCTCTCAACCGTACATCAGCGACTGAGATCACTCCATGTCGTCCGGACGATCCCCTCCTCCTTCTGTTCAACCACGACAGCAGCTCTCATGGTCCTCTCATCGATTCCAAACGGCCAGCACATGCAAGAAAACAAAAATAGAGAATGTCAGAGCTGTTAAGAGGACAAACAAACCTTTCAGGGATTTTCAAAGAAATGAAAACAAATAATAGCAGTAGCCAATAGCATATTTTGAAATTTTTTATATAGTTCAAAAAATTGTAATATTCGGCCTATAAAAACCGAATCGAACATTTTGTAACGCGAAGCAAGATCATAGGTGAAATTCTAGAGAATCAATAGAAGCAAAAAGCGTCAGTTTTTAGAGGTATATCGTCTCTTTTTTTCCGTTTCGAAGCATAAACATAAAAAAGTTAGGGTTTTTTTTTACCTTTGCGTCGGTTCATCTTCCTCTCGTTCTTTGCTCTCTTTTGCCAGCGACAAGCCTTCTAGTCTCTTTGAGGACGTGCATGATAATTCGGTTTAGGGGCAAAGAGAAGGGGGAGACAAAAAGGTATTTTTTTATTTTTAAATAGAGGGGTTTCAGGTTTCTGTTTCTCAAAACAAAAGAGGGGATGGTGTTTTCAATTTTAGGTATCGGTTAAGTTTTGAAATATAAAAAAGGGAAAGGATTTCGAGTGTTTACGAGTCCGCCGGCTGCCGATTAGCGTCGGCCGACGTTTCAGGCATTTTGGTCAAGAGGATGGGGAGGCCGAGAGTTTAGGGTTTGCAAAAAGAGGGGCTCAAATGTTTTTAAGTCTGTTTTTATAATCCTTTAATAACTTAAAGTTGGCTTAATCATGTTTCTGACCCTTCCGTGTCTTCATAATCATGCGATAAGCCATTCCGTGTTTTAAAACCATACACCAGGTCTTTGCAGGTTTTTGAAATCTATCAATCTCGTCCCTGTTTAAGCCTAATTCAATTTTAAATGGTTTAATATTCATTTTTACCCCAAAATTTCTGTTTTTGTTTTATTTTGGTCCATTTTTCTGCGAAGAAAACCCCCTTTGAGGCCCCCTAGTTCATGCATCTTTAATTTTCATGCCCTTTTACCCTTTTTATTCATGATCTTATTTATGTTGTTCATATATATGTTGTTTTGTGGCTTGTTGTTTGTTTTAATGTAGAGTATATGTATATAATAAAGTATAATGTATATTATGATATGGTGCAACAAATATAGTTCTTATATAATATATAATATAAGGTTTTGTTATATATGAAAAACATGGTTTTAACATACATATAATGTATAGTTTTATAATATAACTTTATAGTTTTTTTTTGTATATAATATATAGTTTATATAATATGGTTTACACATAATACGTTTTTATATATAAAATATGGTTTCAATATAATATAAAATATATATTGATGATTTTTAACAATATATATATATAATGATGATTACCCGAATAATATATATATTACCTTAGTATAATGTAACGTTTTTACGTATAGTAATGTTCATATAACATTTGAGATCTCATTCGTATTTGCCCTGTTTTATTTCATGTGATATTTATTTGAGATGCATTTTTAAACTGATATTCATGTGACCTCTAATATTTTAATTGCATATTAATTAACCAATCTAAACCATACAAACGAGAGGTATCTATTAATCCCGATATTTGTGTCGTAACAGTCCGAACTCAATGGATGTTGACCAAATATTTAGGTTAATCCTTACCGTCTCGAGGTAAGCGATAGTTTAAAAAGGGACAATGCCATAACATTATTCCTAAATGCTTACATCATGCATAAAGGTGACGTACGAGATCCGAACTCTAAACTAACACGACAGTCAGACTTATATGATGTCGGTTTAGTCTTTGGTCCGGTGTATCGTCATCCATTTTAATTAAACGTCTAATTAATTCGAACTCACCAATTTGATAAAGCTCGTACAATTAAGGTTAATTTTCAATTAAGAACCCCTAATTAAATTCATTTTAAATTTCAGCAATTTCCATCAATTAAAAGCAAAAAATATTTTGGTACCGATTTCCGGGCGTGATGGGGGTGCTAACCCTTCCCCACACGTAACCAACTCTCGAACCCTTTCAAATGGATCTCTGATTTTTATGGTTTCCGGCCTACCTTAATGGTCGGTGGCGACTCCAAATTTTCATCGTTTTCCAAAACACAAATTTTTAGAACAAAAATCCCCATTTAATTGATTTTCTAAAAAATCGGGATATTTTAAAGTTAAAGTTTATTAAAACGTTATTAAATGAAGAAAGTTGATTACTGATATTGTCATTGATGATATGATCATTAATATTGCATTGTCATGAGATTGGGATATTGTTTTTGATGATTTGATTATTGAAACTATGCTTCAACAAGATTGAAGAGTATACTATGACCATTGTATGTTGATGTATTGATTATCATTAAAGCATTATAGTATACCATGCATAATCTTTACTATTGACTACCTCATTTAGACTATGTAAGTCTAATGCATTCATTGTTCACACATTTCAAGATAAAGAAAATATCGGATTAAGATCGGGCTTAGCTGAAAGTTTGGCAACTCACCATGAGCTTAATGTAAAGTATTTCTGTCCTTTTGAACTCCTAAAATGGTGGAAAAGTAGTTGAAGTAGTCGATGATGGTGTTTTGTTTATGTGTATAAAGGCTATGTGTTATATGTGGTTAAAGTGCCCTAAATGACTTGTTATGTTTGCTTAAAAATGGCTTAATATGCATATTTGACCTAAAAAGGTGAAAACATAGTAAACATATTCGAATGACGATGAAAATTGGCATGACAATAGTTTATATCATTGAAATATTGTGTATAAAATTTCATTTCATTTGGACATAGTTTGTTAGGTTAAAATGAATAAAAACCAGCAAGAATCTGTCGTCACAGGTCAGGCCGTATCGAAACGGGTGATGACGTTTCGATACGGTTAAGCATAATTGAACCCAAGAAACAGGGCGTATCAAAACAGTCTAAGGTCATTTCGAAATATTTTGTCACTGGAATCCACCGTTTCGATACGGGTTCATAGCGTATCGAAACGAGTCAAAGCCAAAGGAAGTCAACCTGTACCGATACAGGGCTTGTACGTATCGATACGGTCAAAGAGTTAAAGTCAACGTGATTTACCATCGTTCACCCGTTTCGAAATAGGCCTAAGCGTTTCAATACAAGGTTAGTTAAAGTGGTTAAAAAGCTTAATCTGAAGGTCTGCATTGTTTGCAGTTTAGTCACTAAGTTTTGAAAGATTAAATTGAATGAGTGAATGATCACCTTTTTGCATGAAATTTTGCAGGCTAATCAATGTTTTACTGAATTTCACTGTGGTATAGTCTAATACATCAAAGGACCTCTAGTTTATAAGATTTACAAAATAGTCCTTAAAACTTGTAATAACTACGAATTTGTCCTAAATGGTTAATTGTGACCTTCTTATGAATGAATTGGACTAATATGTATATTGGTAATGTTTTGTTTGTGTAATTTTGATAATAAGTTGAAATTTTATCGCGCCGATCACCGTATCGCTCACCAGTAACACGCTTCGACTTAGTTCTCGACCAGGTCGGGAAGGGGGTGTTACAAGATCTTCTCTCAGCTCACACGTGCTTCAGTAGTTGTTGAGTCCTCTCCTTTCCAAAAGAATCGAGAACAAAGCTGGTCAATACGTTTCAAAACAGCTTGGAGAATAATTAGTTGCTTACTCTAGAAGTTAGCTACACTTAATAAAACTGCTTTAATCAGTTATAATTTTCCAGCATAACTAAGTTTCCTCCCTTGCCATTGCCCTACCTTTCCTTTAATCTTTTTAATCAAGGGCACACAATTTCTCTCAGTAAGTTTTCTGGTTACCAGAGGGATCTCGAGATATCGAACTAGCAATTGACTAATTTTAAACCTAATGACCTCTTGAATCTCCAACATTTTACAATCTGAGATACCAACAATGAATAATTTTTTTTTTTACGAACTTATAGAATTGAAGAGTGTAATTATTCACAAAATTACATTATTTTTTACCTAACCTTTTTCTTTTATAGGAACCGAGTTTTACTAAAAAGAAAAAAAATATTTAAAGTTACAATGTGGGTTTACAACCATACAAAATAACTAAACCCATAATCCACATTTTTCTATAACCATTGAAACAGGAAACTAGCCACTTGAGATCATAAAGCATCATCATACAAAGAAAAGATTAAAAACTCAATCAACAAGCTCGAACAAAAATAGATACGAAGGAAGATAAAATCATTTGCACTAACATAAAAAAATACATATGAGAATGCATGCACGTTGACAAAACAGTCATTATCACAACTCAATCGCGAACAAAAAACGATAATTGTGAGCACGTATTCAAATCTATTGCGAGGGTCCAAAGTAGAGAACATCGACGAGATAACCAAATAAACGTCATCTTGATCAGTCGAGACAACATCAAATCTAACACAAAAAAAATGAAAATAAATGATCAAACAACAAATAATGAAAACAGAAAACGTGTTGCCACAAGGCAGGGTTATTTTTATTAAAAAATTAGAAAACAAAAAAAAAATCAAACATGAAGTATAATAAAGCTAAAGGAAATGAAGAATTATCGACGGTCGGCGACCAACATTAAAATTGATATCATCATCAATCAAATAAAAAAAAGAAAAGGGTTGTGAGATTTAAATTAGAGAGAATTTTAAAACCCTAAAAATTGTAATTATTTATTTATTTATTCAGGTTTAATTACAATTTAAACGATTTTCTATAATAATATTCGACATGCATATATATTTCATTATATGATAAATATATAAGCCAAAGTTGAAGAACCCGGAACTTCAAAATCACTTCACTAACTACTAAAAATTTTAAATTATCCGAATCGAATCTCATATTGTAACTCAAATTTTGTTTAATTTATTTTTCAAATCTAGTTTATGAAATTACTTGTAAGTCAATTGATTTTTTTTTTCACATCGAGTAAAAAAAAACAGACGTGAAAAAAAATCAATTTTTTTCAACTTGAGTAACCTAACTGTGATCTTACATTCTAATGTAACTTGCCATAACATTCGTGTCATGTAAAGTTGTAATCTGGAAATAGAATTCACAGAACCAAGCGCCACCATAATACTTTCATATAAATCTAATTTTAAATATAAAATAAATTTTCAAAACATATAAATATTTTTAATAACAATTAAAAATGATGGCTTCGAAAGTATAGTTAGATCAAAATATTGAAAAAACACATGAAAAGGAAGAAAAAAACATAGAAAACTAACATCAACATGACCAAGCATAAGCCATGGGATATAACTATTCACAAGACTGATAAAACATTGTTTACAGTCCTCTACTCACATGACACACATACCCTGATCATTTGCGGAAAACAAAACAGATGACATAAATCTTATGCTACAATGTACAAATTTGGCAAGTTAAATTCTCGACAATCGATCGTATCAAGAAAAACTGAATAATGATTTAACATATATAGGACATTGCATTCTGCCAAATTCACCCCATACTTTACTTACCTCATTAACACTCGGGAAGAGAGTGAGCAGATGCAAATGGTGAAAAACTAGCAGCTGACCCACTATGATGCAGAGGACGCAGTTGGTAACCCGAAGAACCGACTAAACTTGGTGACGCATTGCTTGGGCTTGGAATATATTGAGACATGTATCTTGCATTAAGTGGTGATACGGATGGGTAATTTAATGAGGCGGGCGAAACCAAATGAGAACCACGAGATCTTTGAGAAGATGCATTTCTAAGGTCTACTGAACTCCGGCTATAGCTCATGGAAGGAGATTGATGGTAGGACCTTATTGATTGCTGAATATATGGAAGGCTGGCAAGAGAATGAGTCTGAGAAGCTGGTGGAGATGCCCATGCTGCTGGAGCAATTTGTATGGATGACGATGCTAATGATCGAACGGATGATAACGCAGATGACACAGAGCTTGGGGTGGTTGAAAGCAATGGTGTACTTTCTGATGCTGGTAAACCACCTGTGGTGGTTCTTGCATCCCGCTTGCAGACAGGGCAAAATGTTCTCCATGATGTAAGCCAAGAATCAATGCAGAAAGCATGGAACTCTGAAATAAATGCCAGGAAATATTAGGATATACACAAATTAAAAATAAAATAAGGTAAACAAAACAAGTGTTGAAGAGTTGGTTTTCGTAAAGAAACCCATAAAAACAACGAACATGACAACTGCACTTTTTTTAACCTTCTGATATTATGGCTGGATAGCACTGCTTCTTAGAGAAACATTGTTTCATATTCCAGTAACCGGCAGTATAGAATACGAAAAAAAATTATAAGTCTAAATAAAGTCCCAAAATATAAGTCTTCCTTCCAATTCAAATAAATTATCTCGAAGGTAAAGAAGTCATGTACATGCATTTGAAAAGGGTAGATGAATCTAAATCTCAGATCAACAAATTTCGTAGAACATGATGCTACATAGTCGCTGATTAAGGAAGAACAATTAGAGTAAAATGTGGAGAAAACGAATTTAGCAAATACTTGCTACACAAAAAAGCTCATGTTGCAGAACGAAAAGCTCAGTTCACTAGGCTTCAAAACAGTTTTTACTTAAAAATGTTGATCATATTCGAAGGCAGCGATTTCATAATTACAATACATATTAATTTAAGAAGCATAATTTTAGCATAATCATAGTAATACTCTTGAGCCATCAAAGAGCATATTTGTGCTTTAAACAGAAAGGAATGCACAAGAATAAGGGACAGCAAACATGTACTATAACTTATAGGCATATAAATAGGAGATGCATGTATGCATGCATGTAACAAGTCATCTATGGATAACTTGGATTTCTTTAAGTGAGATTACATTTAAGACGTGCAAGTACCAAGTGATAACCAAATTCAAACTCTAGAGGATAACTAATATATAGGAATCCATTTCCCATCTAGCACTAACTTGTGTATTTTGAGACTTTTTTGAAAGCGATAAAAACATAAAGGACGAATTAATCACATCTGCTTTAATTAATGGAGAAATATTCTTTTATATGAACAAAGAACAATTCATGAGAAGAGAGGTAGATAAAATAAACCCCTCAAGTTTAGGAGTTTATGATGAGCCAAGCTATTCTGAATTCATAGAGCAGCACTAAGGTCTAGAGCAACATTCTCTGGCCCATTTGAAATGGTCAAAAGTAATATCTATTTTACCCCCCCCCCCCCAATTCCCTTCTCCGAGTTTAATTTGTACAAAAAGAAGAAAAAGGAAAAGAAAAAAGAGGAACAAACAAGAATTGTTAGCATCTGATGCTTCTAATTTAAAAGGACCAAGCACCGATCATTTCCATTTAAATCTAGAATTGGGCATATTGTAAAGAGCAAAAAATCATTGGGCAAGAACAGAAATAGGATATCCACCCAAAAAAATCTCATGAACTGGCTGCGTAATCACTATGCAACATACATGCAAAATGACACTTGATCACCACATTAAAAAATAAAATTACCACAGCAAAATAGCAAGCAAAGTCATCCTCAGTGTTTTAAGAAGCTTACTGTGACAACATGGAAGAATTCTGAGCTTCTCTCCAATGGTATAATCTTCAAGACACACTGCACACGTTCTTGAAGTAGAATTATCATCCAAGACAGCAGTGAATATCAAGCTAGGCATTGCTTTTACTAAACGCTTGCTCATTCCATGGAATTCTCGAACTTGAGAAGATCGAGGACGTTCTCGTCTAATGTGATGCCTGCGTACAAAGAAACAAGTCGCGAGCACTGCCGACATGGCAAGTAAAGAAATAAAGGAGATGGCCATGATCGACCATGCAGAGTTTTCAAAACTAGGGGTTAGCCATAGCTCGATATCGGTAGACCCGGTATACGTTTTGAGTATTTCACCAGAAGATTTGGAAACAAAGACAGCATGTATCTTTATGCCAGCAGCATTTCCTGCCACTGTAAAAAAATATATATGACAAGGTAAACTTAGAGGCATCATATAGAAGATTACACATGTTCCAGGACGATGATGACTGATAGAAGTTAACATCTGCCACTCAAGGAATACCAAAAAGGTAATAAATAAATTTGGAATGGAAAAAACCTATGTATAAATGAATAATGGAAGCATATTTATAAATGTAGAAATAAATGTTGGTAAAGGATTTGATCATAATTCTCACTTTTCTTGAAAGCCTTTCATTATTCAGCAAGAATACACCACCATACTATATAACATATCTTTAATTTCAAGAACACTCCCTATGTTTTTTTTCAATATACTTGAGGAAAACAGTATCTTCCAAACGGTAAATTTCAACATCCATAAAGTAACTTGTGAAGATAATTTTGCAATTCTAGGTGTTATTGACTAAATCAATTATAGTTGACTGGTGCAATATATTTAGTGAAGATATAAGCATGGAGAGTTACCATAGTAAACTGTTTAAGTGTAATATGCATACTGCTTTAAAGAATCACATAATACACAATTGAGTTTTGCTTGGATGTGGAAAGTGTAGAATTAAAATGAAAATTCAAATTCATTCACACAATTGTATGCAAAAATATGGCATAATGAGTACCAATTATACCAAACTTATCATCCGTCCAATATGAACTTAGGAGAAATGCTTATGGTTAAAATGTGCGAAAGGGTTAAACAAAAGATGAGCACTGGAACTGATGCAATCCAGACTTGGTAGAAAATAATGGAAGCACAATTGTATGCAAAAATATGGCATAATGACTACCAATTACACCAAACTATCATCCATCTAATATGAACTTAGGAGAAAAGCTTATGGTCAAAATGTACGAAAGGGTTAAACAAAAGATGAGCACTGGAACTGATAGAAACAGGTTATATAGGATATAAATTTTATTTCTATCAGCATATACTGTAAAAGATCTTTTAGAATCTATTCACGACAAGAAAAAAAGAGTCTATTTTATGCACTTAAATAGGGCTCCAATAATGATTACTCGTAATAAATTGCTTGAATGGCTCAAGTATCTTTCTAGAAAACCAGGTTTACCAAAAGTACAATATACAATTTCAATCATTAAAAATGTAAAGGTGTTTCTAAAGGAATAGGGAATTACTTGCAACCAAGAAACCATCATCATTGTCATAGACAATAGCGGCTTCGAACCCTGCCTTTTGCACTCTCCTTACTTTATCATCAAAACTGCATCCTCCTCTAATAACCAGCGCAAAGGGGGAAGTAATATTGGAAACCTTTTCAACATTATTACTCAAATCCGAACAGGCATCGAGAGGATCTGCCAAATATAACACACCACATTTCCCCGACCCTTTAACCGGCGGAGCTGAAAATAATCAACAAAAAAAAATGAAACATCACCCTAGAATTCAATTATATTGTTGACAACAATAGACTTCAATTTTTTCAGTTCAACCAAACATAAGCTACTTCAGTATGTCATTCATGTACATCTTATATCAGCAAAACAATAAATCACATATTCCTTCAAATTAAATAAGTTAAGCACAATGAAGAGAAAACATAAATTCAACTTGGAGCTCTCAGAATACTTAAAGATCCAATTTTTCTTTAATTTCCCACACTTTCTCAGGAACCAAACAGGAAAAGCTGAAAACATATATTCGAAAAAGAATTAAATTGAAAACAGAAAGAGCTTACCAAAATTAGCTTCAACATCGTCGAAGGAGAGAGTAACGTTGTTCCCAATAAGCACCACACTAGCCGATGCCATCCAACAAACACCCAAAAAACAGAGGAACCGTAACAATAATACCACAACACCATTCATCTTCATCGGATTTTTATTTTTATTTAAAAAAAATCCTAAATCTCAATGGAAAGAAAGAGATATGATTCTGTTGGGAATTGCGAAGTAAATAGATACATCAGCTTCCATTAGCGAAATACAAAAATAGATGGAGAAACAAAATACAAACCCTAATTCTGCTTCCAAAGTTTGATGATTTGTGGATTCAATTACAATAATCTCCGATCTCAGTTAGATTTTGTTTTTCCGTTTTGGCTATTAATTCAAACACAATCGCTGAAACGAAAATATCCCCTCTCCTTTTTTTGTCTTTTTCTTCCATTCCAATTTTATGATAATCCAATTACATAATAAAAAGTATATTTTTAAATATTTAATGTTACTTAGAAGTTTATTAGGAGATGATGTTTTATTTTTATTTTATTTATAAAGGTTTAAACTTTATTATTATTTAGAGACTTAATATTTTATTCTGTAATCGGTTTATATATTTGTCGATAAAGCTGTTTAGTATAATCCGGAAATCTTAGCGTCTTTGCCGCGGGAATTTATTAAAGTTTAGACCGGTTGCCTTTTATTTTTAATATTTAAATTAGGAACTAGTAATTAAGTAAAATTTTATCACTTTTTGTAATATGGGTTTTTAATGAAAACGGATAAAAACATTAATATGTTTGATTTAGTAAAAAGAAATTCAATAAAGTGGAATGAAGATAGTTAGAAAGATGGTAGGACTAGTATGTACTTTTTTTAATTTTAAAAAACATTTTTATGGTCGTTTTCTCTATAAAAAATTAAACTATTTATGAACTGTTTGTATAACGTTATTTATGTTCGTTTATCAAGCTAAATAAATAAGTATGAATAAATTTTTTGTATGCACTTAATACACGAACAAACATGAATAAAGGATGTTCGGTTCGTTTATGTTCACGAACAATCTCGTTTGAAAGTTCGTTTATTGGCTCATTTATCAACTTGCTTATAGGATCGTTTATTCGGTTCCCCTTTTCCTTTTATTTTTTTATATTTTAAATATTAATGAATAAAAACAAGGTGAACTTTGGAGTTCTAACTGTAAAGTGTAAGGAGCTTAAAAACTAGATGAAGATATAAACAAATATGTTCGCGAACGTTACATGAAAATGTTCGCGAACGTTAAACGAATGAACACGAACAACTTCAAAATTAAACAAATGAACATGATATTAAAAATTAAAATAAACTTGAGTCGAACATGAACACATTTAAAAATAAATAAACGAATACGAACAAAAACTTGTTCGTTTAAGTTCGGTTCATTTACACCCTTAAATATATTTAATAAAAGGGTAAACTACTGCAGGGGTCACTTTCGTTTCCCGTTTGTACAGATTTAGTCACCACTTTTGAAAAGTGCCAATAAGTGGTCATCTACGTTTTCGATGTGTAAAGACTTGGTCACTCCGACGTTATAGTCCGTTAGTCCCCTAACGGATTGCTGATGTGGCGGAATTAATTAACGAAAAATAAGGATAAATTACTGCAATAGCCATTAAAATTTATCTCATGTACATTTTTTCTCCTCAATTTAAAAAAGTAAACATTATAGTCACTAATAAAAATGTTTCTTTATAATTTCACCCTTAAATTTTTAAAATTTTTATTTTGAATTTTTGAGTCGGGTTTATGAAATTATGAGTCAAGTATTTTCACATCAAACCAAAAAATTTAATTTTTTCGAGTCAAGTCGAGTGTTGCACTTCCCTACATACAAACACGGATTAAAATTAAAAATTATATTTCTTCCCTACACACAAACCTAAGTTAGTGAACATCTTATCTTGCTTAAAGGACCTAGTGTCTCATTCTACTAGAATAAAAATATGTTCAATATAACATTTCCTTCTGTTTGGGTAGAGATGACAATGGGTCGAGCTTTTAGTAGACCCAAACCTGACTCGACAATAACACAACAAAATATTACTTCGATCCGCCCCACTTTTAAAATACATTTACACGATCTTAATCCGAACCGAAAATAAAATTAAAATTCTGATTCGTATCCAATCCAACCACTGTTTAGAGAAAAAAAATCAATCCCAAAACCATTTTTTCAAAATACGAGCCTATAAAATTGATCGAATCGAACTTATTGAATTTGGATAAAATTATCATCTTGTGTTAATAAAAACTAATAACTATATTAATGATGACCAGGTAAATATTCAGATGTTTGAGCGAGTATTTAACTTGAACTGAATTTAATTTTTGGAGATGTTTTTGGAAGGAATATTTGCTTTCGTATTCCCCCTGGGTTGTAATCAGTGAAGGGAAGTGCAACACTCGACTTGACTCGAAAAAATCAAATTTTTTGGTTTGATGTGAAAATACTCGACTCATAATTTCATAAACTCGACTCAAAAATTCAAAATAAAGTTTGAATTATAAAATAGAAATTCCAATAACTCGAATTTTTTAGTAGTTAGTGGACTAAATTTTTAAGTTCGAGTTATTAAATAGGAGCAATTTGGGACCTAAGTTTCAAAGGGTATACTTTGGGCACCTATTTTTCATCTAAGCATTTATAATATTATTGTACTAATTGATTGTAAAGTTTTAGGATTGAAAAATGAATTTTTAAAAATTTAAGGGTGAAATTATAAAGAAACATTTTTATTAGTGACTATAATGTTTACTTTTTTAAATTGAGGAGAAAAAATCTACATGAGATAAATTTTAATGGCTATTGCAGTAATTTACCCTTATTTTTTCGTTAATTAATTCCGCCACATCAGCAATCCGTTAGGGGACTAACGGACTATAACGTCGGAGTGACCAAGTCTTTACACATCGAAAACGTAGATGACCACTTATTGGCACTTTTCAAAAGTGGTGACTAAATCTGTACAAACGAGAAACGAAAGTGACCCCTGCAGTAGTTTAACCTTAATAAAACTATGATAACATCAAGTAATTAAATAAAAATAGTTAAATAAGAAGAGTATTCTTTTGAATATTTTATTCCGCTTGTTAGATTAATTATTGAAGACATCAAAAGATAAGAGAATATAATATTTTTATATAAAAAATACGTCGAGATATATATATATATATATATATATATATATATATATATATATATATATATTTGTCAAGTCGGTGGTGACTGGGCATGCATGAACTTAGCCGATTCAAATTCTAACATATCTCTTCCTTGATATTATCTTTCTCAATTTTCTCATATTCGTTTTTTTTACAATAGAATATTCTCCTTATATGTCAAAGTCGTAATTTATCAATTGTTACTAATCGAGATACATTAATTGGTTTAGTAGCTAAGAATATTTATTTTATTTTATATAGATTCGAATTTGGACATGAGAATATAATACCTTATTATTTAATTAAAAAAATAAATTGTTTCTAATCATTATAATGTCAAGATATGCATCATCAATGCGCAAACACCCACTAGTCTTACAACTAGTCTTACAAGTTGAAGTATTTATTGGACTAATGAGACCATGTATTCACAAAAAAAATTAAAAATAAATAAATAAATCAAAACAATGATAAAATTATATTTTAAACTCTTAAGAAATATATAATTCGTTCTTAGCCTCCTAAATTTAGAAATTTCTAAATGCCACTCAGTAAATTTCTGAGTTTAGGCTTATGATACTAACTCTTCATGTGTTTAGGGTTATGATACTAACTCGTCATATTTTGATTTAATCATGAATGAGTCCATATTGTATCCTCAAAGATTAGGTATGACTTTAAGAATGACACAAAACATGGAAGGAGATGAAGTTATTAAGAGAAGACCCATCTCCTTAAAATGATACTATCTCTATTCACAAAAATAATCCCATATTAACTTTTTTGTCAATTTTTTGAATTTTTTATTTATATTATTTAAAATATATTATCGATAAAAATGTAAAAAATTTGTTTTGAAAACCTTTGATAAAAAAGTTTTAAATATATATTTTATCAAATTTAATTAATTAAAATATTTTAAAAAATAATTTTAAAATTTTAATAAGTGAAAAATTTAATGAGACAGATGCAATATAAAAAATATATCGTAATAGCCCTTTACTTGTATTAACCATAAGTTTTTGGCCCAAACATACGAGCATGGTTAATGCCGCGACCGTTTTTAGATCTATTTGTGGAAAAATAGCCTAACGATTAGGGTTTTAGAAATCGGAGTTTTTCATTTTAATTTGATCTTAAAATTAGGGGTTTCCATTTTAATCAAATTTCCTTTATTTTTTTAAAAATCGTTTTGGAGTCGTCACCGACCACTTTGGTAGATCAAACACCATAAAAACAAACTAGAGATTATTTTTAGTAAAATTTGGGTTCGAGAGTCGGTTACATGTAGGGAAGAGTTAGCACCCCTACGAACGCCCGTTACCGGTACCTTATTAATTTCACGTGGCATTTCGAACATTAATCTTAATTTTATTAAATATTTTAATTGTTAAACGTATTCCATTTCGAATAGGAATATCCTTTTTTGTAAGAAATTACATTTTGGACGAATATAAGTCTTGAAACGTTCAAATACATTAGGACACTTCAATTTATATTCAAAATGTATCTCAACACAAAAGGTTTGAATTGTTTGATGCATGTCCAGTTATTGCCTTGTCACTTTTAAGTAAAAACCTAATTAGGGCTCCATCAATTTAATTAATTAAAATTCCATGAATATTATTAATTTTGGGGCTTTTATGGTAACACCCAAATAATTAGACACTACACATATTATGCTCGAAAGTAACAATATTCCTAGCATTAGTGTCACTAATTATTTAATCCTATTTTAATTTTAGGGTAATCTTCACTAGTGGTCCCTTTCGTTTAGGGTGTGTTCTATTTTGGTCACCAGAATTTAAAAAAGATTATTCTGGTCACTTACGTTTAGAATCGTTTCTATTTTAGTCCCTCGGCCGTTAGTCTCTGTTACTTAAAAAAATTAATTTCTAATTTAACCCCTAAACTTTCAAATTTTTCTTTTTTACCATCTTCCCCAAAAGTTATAAAACTAAAACCCTAGAAAATTAAATAATGGCTATAACCCACAAAATAATGAAGAAATAATGACTACTTCTGCATTGAATCCATTTGAAGGACGGAGGGAAATCAAGGATGAGCTTTGGGAGAAAGGGAAATGTTTGAAGAGGTTTGCTGATAGTTTAATAGACGAGTCAGTCATTGACAGGGCAAAGAGGAAAAAGGGTTATGAAGGTGGTGGACATAATTTGAGTCTGAGCCAACTTGGTGCTGGAGATTTTTGGTTTCAACCCGGACAAGGTGCTCCTCAACTTCCATTCTCTCTGACTTGTTCAGGGGATGAAGAAAGGGTGTGTTTTGTTCCCACTGAAGTGATTTCACTGCCTTTACCGTCCTCTAACAATCCCGGGTAATCGCTACAGGTGATCAGAATCTGAAATCGGGATCCACATCCATTGCCCAATCAAACTTTGCCAGAAGAGACTTGTTGAAAATCTGTGAAGCAACATATAATAGATAAATGAACCTCGGCTGAATAATGTGTCATTCCAATAGTGAGAATTAGTTAGATATGGTTTACCTTCTCGATGGGAACTTCGTGCCGCTTGCACCATGCAACCGTGATCCTAGGGTCAAGGTAATTGATTTTGGATGTGCCCAATACCACAGTTTTCGAAGCTTAATCATGCCATTATTTAATTTTCTATGGTTTTAGTTTTATAACTTTTGGGGAAGATGGTAAAAAAGAAAAATTTGAAAGTTTGGGGGTTAAATTGGAAATTAATTTTTTAAGTAACGGAGACTAACGGCCGAGGGACCAAAATGGAAACAATTCTAAACGTAAGTGACCAGAATAATCTTTTTTGAATTTTGGTGACCAAAATAGAACACACCCTAAACGAAAGGGACCACTGGTGAAGATTATCCTTAATTTTATTAAGCTAACTACATGTGATTTTCGTTTTCTATGTTAAAATGAAACATTGAATTTCTTAGTTAAATATCTCCTTGATTAACATCACATTACAATGTGATACTAATCAACTTAGGACATTTAGGCTTTTATTCAATATTCATTTATTTGTCTACAATGTTCTCTCCTATTAAATTATTTTGATTTAATTAGAGAACCTAGTCTTAAAGGCTCTAATTGTAATATTCTAAGTGATTAAAATCCCCTAAACAAATATACTATATGTTATTTAAATCATACAAACATGCATACAAATTAATTGCATTTAAATTAAACAATTAAATCTGAACCAGGGGTTAAATTGAATTGAATTGCAAACTATGGTGTCAAAATACAAAGGAAACGATGACCAAATTGTAATGCGCTACAAAAATTAAGGGACCATAACAGTAATTAACTTTTAAAAAAACACGCAGATCCTTGTCCGACCCAACTCCAACGCGCGCGGTTCCTCCCCAAAACGCTGTCGTTTCGGACGGGGTATTTAAACCCATTTTTAGACCAAAGTTTACCCTTCCTTTCTCATTTTCTCAAAACCACTATCTCTCTAACTCATTTTCTCTCCTTATCTCTCACTAAACAACCCGACCACCGTCTTATACTTCGACGTCGAACCGTCATAGTCTCCGCCCTTAAACTGTTAACCGGCCACTGTTGGCTACACCGGCGAACTTCCCGATCACCTTTCTCTTCACTCTGGTCACCAAACTGGACTTTCGGCCACCGTTTTCTAACTACGGGCTCCGTGCGAGTCGGCGCCGGCCGCCGCTCGCCGAAACCCTAACCCTAAATTTTCTCATTTTTCCTCGATTTCGAACCTTAAATCACCTAATCTAACCCCGACTCGACAGAGCCGCTCTTCTTCCCCGGCCTAAGAGCCTAAATATACCCAAAACCCATCATTTTCGACTCCACTAATGTACTTCGGCCGCCACAAAATACTCCGATCTCCACTTTTTATTCTGTTTTTATATTATTTGGCTTCAATCTAATATATTTTCATGTTTCTCATACAGATAACCAAAAAAATGCGAGAAGTACCTCTAGTGGCTTCGGACGGCGATTCCGGCGAGATTCTCGGTGGCAGATCATCTCCATTGGCGTCATTTCGGCTCTTTTGACGAAGGCTCTCCTTCTAGAAGGTGGTTATTCCTCCTGGAAATTCCTTGTCTACCGGCGGCGGTTGATCTCCCAAGGTGAGCTCTCTCTCCTCCTCCTCCTCCTTATTATTATTATTATTATTATTATTATTATTATTATTATTATTATTATTATTATTATTATTATTATTATGAATAAAATAATGAAGAACAAAGAGATGAGCGAAAGAGGGAGATTTGTATTATTCTCAAATATTGACTTGTATGTGTATAATGCTTTCAATGAATCATCTATTTATAGGCATAAGAAGTACAAAATACATTAAACTCTAATTAATGTAGATAATATTCCTAATGATAAAGTAAGTCAAATCTCCTTGATAAAGTTTAAAATCATGATAGACGTCCACATAGATAAATATTCATAACACTCCTCTTGGATGTCTATGAAGCTAATGTGCCTCGTTAAAACCTTACTAAGATAAAAATTCAGTAGGGAAAAAAATTTCTTTAGTGAAAGAAAAAGAGTACACACATCTTTGATACGCATAACATGTTGTCTCATTAAAAACCTTACCAGGAAAACCTATTAGGACAAAATCTCAGTTAAGGGAAAAAGAGTGCAACGCGTATTTACTCCCCCTCATAAAAAACACCACAGAAGATCTCTGAATCTTCATAATTCAATATTGAATACTATTTTCTAGAGATCGCGAGGGATGAAACTTTGGAGTAATATGTTCCATGATGTATCCACCTTTCATTATCTCTACACAAGATAGCATTTGTATCATATCTTGTGAAAGTAAATCACATATCTTCTAGATATGTTGGGTTAATGGTCTTAGCCAAACATATTTTTGTCTTGTCTCGTGCATAACAATTATTTCTACAAGATTTGAGGAGGCATTGACGGATGTTTGAAGATCTAAAGGTAATGATATTTGTATATCCATGGATATTTCTTGACCAAATAATATGTGTTGCTTCAAGACCAAGAAGAGATATAGTTATCTTTATTCACATCCAATAATCTTACAATTATTGTGGTACTCAATAGATATGTTTTATTCATATTGAATCTCGATAAGATTCTTTCAGCATGTGTCCATTCATAGACAAAAACGTATATTTAAATGCTCAATCTTTTGGTCGAAACAAAACCATATCTCAAGATTCTTTTTCTCAAATCCTTTCCTTAAATAACCAAATGCTTTGAAAGCTCTTAGGAGTTCTAATAATATTTAAATTATCGTAATGAATCTTGATCCAAACTTATTTTATAAAAAGCATAAGAAAATATGATCATTCTTATAGTATTTCTTCAATTAGTACTCACTAAGGCGATTATACCAAATGCGCCAAAATATTCAATGAGACATGTCTAAATAAATTTCCTCGAAAATTTTCAAATGCTTCTAGCATTTTAAATTCTTCAAGGATAAATAGGGATCCACAAAATAATTAGACGCTGTAATCACCTATTTTGTCCGGGGTGTTAAACTCGTTTTCTTTTCTTTTTAGTAATGAGCTTTGATATTTATGTTAATTATATATATGTTCTGGTAAAAATTAAAAAACTAAAAAAAGGAAAAAAAACAAAAAATAGTATATATTAATGTTATATACCTAGTTATCATATTATCATTACTATTTTATTACCTTATTGTCTATATTATTATCTATTATTACTATTAATATTATTATTGTTAGTATTATCGTATACTAGTATTATCTATTATATTATTATGTTTATATTACTATCTTTATCTACTATTATTACTTATCATTTATATTATTACCGTCTTATTATTATTATTATTATTATTATTGTATAACTAATGTTTTGATATAATAATTGAAAAATGTTTTGGACTAATTTAAAAAGAATTCAAAACTATTTCCAAAGTCCAAATAACTTGAAACTTTTTAGGGATGTTTTCAAAGGGTTTTAAATGTTTTCAAAAGCCAAACTACACAAAACCGTCCATGTGTTTCGATACGGGGGATTCTAGTAGCAAAAGTGTTTCGATACGGGTATCGAAATGGGCCTTCCCTGGATGTGAATTTTGCCCAGCGTTTCGAAATGGGCTACGCCATTTTGATACGCCTACGTGGCATTGACCACAACGGTCATAAACCCTAACGGCTATTTCCCAACTAACTTTTAAATGCAGGTCGTTTCAATACGGGGCTAGGCGTTTCGATATGGTGTTCCGAAACGGCCAAGAGCGTTTCGATACGTGTACCTCATCAAGATGCAACGACTCCTTCTACTTAAAGGGTGTTTCGAAACGGGCACGACTGTTTCGAAACGGTGAGCTGCAGAAGTGCATTTATGGTGGGAAATAAAGTCCTCAACGGCTCCAATTCTTCCCCAACGGCTAGTAACGACTATAAACTCATCAAGGAGTATAAAAGGGACCTCCAAGCATCAAGATATGGTTAATGATCATATTGTCAATCAACAAATGATCAAATATTGTCTTAGTACTTAAATTGTCAATTCTTGTATAGACAAACACTAGTGAGCCAAAATTGTCAAATTTGCTCAAGTGTTTTAGTTTTTGGGTGAGTGCTTTAATTGTGCAAACAAACACCTATTAGAGGGATTTGTGTTTGCTTTTATTATCTCTTTGTAAAAGAGGGTTTGATCAAGGCTTTGGGTAGAAAGCTTGGTCGGTTTATAAGGGTTTCCTCCTAAGCCTAGAAAAGGGGACGAATCAATAGTGGATTGATTGGAAATCCTTAGTGGGAAGCTAAGGTAGTGGATGTAGACCTTTGTTAGAAGGTTGAACCACTCTAAAATCATTGTGTTATTTATATTTTAGCTTCCACCCAAAAATCCACCTCTCCACCACTTGGTAAGCAACATCGGTTGATTGAATCGAACTCCTCACATCTCAACAATTGGTATCAGAGCTTGGCTCAATCGAAGAGGATTCACATCCTATTGAGAATATCCGACAAGCTCGATCATCATTTCACCAACCGGCTCAAATGGCGTAATCCATAGACAAACTGCCTTTCTTCGACGGAACCCGCTATGCCCATTGGAAGACAAAGATGAAGTTCTTCATCAAATCTAGAGATTACAAGCTATGAGACATAGTTGAAGATGGTTCGTTCATGCCTCAACGAAGCAAAGCGGAGTGGAGTGCCGACGATCGCAAGAAGATGGAGCTAAATTGCAAAGCCTTGCACATCTTGTTTTGTGCATTTGGCCCAACCATCTATGAGAAGATGTCTTCTTGTGAGAGTGCCAAGAAGGTATGTGACAAGCTTGAAGTCACATATGAGGGAACCGATGAAGTCAAGGAGACCAAGATTGGGCTCCTCACTCTAGAGTATGAGAACTTCAAAATAGATCCGGAAGAGAACATCGAGAAGATATTTGATAGGTTCTCCACTATCACCAATGGTCTCAAAGGCTATGGAGAAGCCATCCCGGAAGAAAAGCTTGTTCGAAAGCTCATCTACTCACTTACCGAGTCATGAGACTCAAAGAGGACCGCCATCATCGAAGCAAAGAATTTGAAGACCTTGAAGCTTGATGAACTCATGGGGTCACTCCTTACTCATCAAATCATGAAGAAGAATAAAGAAGATGAGAAGAAGAGGGAAGAAATTAGAGCTATGGGAGAGAAGAAGCTCAAGAGGCTTGGCATCAACACCAATGCCATGGCTATCAAGTCCTCCACTTGTCATCATGTCTATTCAAGTGAAAATGAGGATGAAGAAGAAGAGATAGTTCATCTCTTCAAGAAGTGTGCCCCGTTCATGAAGAAAGCTTTGAGAGAGCTTGAACGAGAATCCAAGAAAAAGGAGAGGGCAAGCACTTCAAGCCATAAGAAAAAGGCACATGTGGCTACTTGGAGTGATGAGGACTCCACCGACGATGAGCAAGCCAACCTTTGCCTTATGGCCATCGAAGAAGATTCAAGGGTAACTTCTAATTCATTTACTTCATGTTCTTACTCTTTTGATGAATTACAAGATGCCTATGATGATTTGGTTTTAGACTTTAAAAATCACATTTTGAAAAACAATAAATTGATTTCAAAATTGAAAATTCAAAATGACTTGATTTCTAAAACCAAACTTGAACTTGAAGTAAGACTCGAAGAGTTTGAACAAAAATGTTTTAATTTACAAAATTTGCTTCAAAAAGTTCAAGAAGAAAAGGATTTGATTTCCAAAGAGCTTGAAAAGAAAAACAATTTTGGAAAATCAAATTTTTATGCAAGACAATCTAGTGCCCCTAGATTTGTAAAAGAAAAATGTTTTAGAAGTGTTTGGGTCCCAAAAGAACTAATCACTTCAATTAAAAAGGATGACATTGAAAAATGAATTCCTAAGGGGACTAAAATTTGTGCTACTAATGTTCATGGATCCAAAGCAATTTGGATACCAAAAATTACTTGATTGTCTTTTGCTAGGTGTGATGGAGAGTGATCAACAAGTCCAATTAATGAGGGGGAGCTCCATGCACACTAAGGATATAACACCCCTCACCCCGGATTAGGGGCAAGGAGCGTTATATTAACTTATAGCATTATATTAACTTACAACGAAGATAGGGAATATCATTCTTAAGCTTCGTACGGTAAGGTTTCGGGAGGAGGTCAGCAGTGTTAGTACCTGAAATTTAGGGGAAGGCAGGAAGGTTCGAGTGGTAAGTACGTTTCGTACTTAGTGAGGAAACCCTATTCTATTCGGTTTCCCATTTAAGCATTGTGATCAAACAAATTAAGTTTCACTTTGCACATTACTCCATTCGAATGAATCAGGCAAAATAAGCAATAATATCATCAATTGTCATGTATCAATCATTCGAATATGTACACAAGGAAACCAATAAATTCCATTCGAATATATATATCACTAACTTAATACTATTCATGATTCAATTTCACATACAAGCCATGAAACCTAAATTAACTTTCAAATATCTAACTATCACAAGTCAATTTCATGGCATATCAAGCATGGCAACATCACAAAATCTAGTATTTCATTCGAATGCTTCCATGATCAATTTCATCAATTTACTTTCAATATCAGATTTCTTCTCTTTCATCTTTCGATTAATCAAATTGCAATGCCTTGGATAGTATAGTTTGATAGGTAATCAAGTCACATATAACAGAGGTTGTGAATCAAATTCACCATGTTAAGGTACCACGTACCAATTCGTATCACATATAACATATTATAATGTCCGCAGACATTAAACAAGTAGGTACACTTACGTACCACAAAATCGAGTACACTAACGTACCGATTTTCTTATTGAGCTCAGACTCTAGGCTAGCCGTACTACCTAAACAGACTGTACACACCAAGGGCTTTGCATTTAAGTCTTTAATTTAGTCAAATACATAATCAATCGAATTTCAGAAATTCTCAATTAATCTTTTCGATTAATTACTTATGGTTCCAATTCCACCAACATACTAGCATACATAATCATATAACAATTTATGCTCAATTCGCATTTTTCAGAATAATTCTCATATAATTCCATACTCATATCACATAATTTAGGATCACATCTCATAGTTCAACACTCAATTTGAACTTATCAAGCTCAAGCATACATGGAATAGTCATCATATAGTCATATCTCATAATTCAATGTCATGATATTCATACTTAAATTATATCACAACAACCAAAATCAGCATTGCTAAATTCATATATAAGCAACACACTTAACAATTGGTCAATTTCAGAATTAAGCATAGCAAACACCAGTTTAAATTTAATCTCATACATATCAACATCACCTAACACAAGCACCAAATCAAATTTCCATTTTTCCTTCTTCCCTTACTAAATCGAATAGTTAATTAGTCAATTTGCATACTTATTATAACCAAAAATCAGTAGAAGGTAGTTGGAACTCTAATTCCAACTCTAAAGATTTGTTTCACTCACAAAATGCCGAGCTAATTCGGAATCCGTATGCCTTTCGCCCGATCCGTAGCCGATCCCGGAGTAACTTCTTCTTCTACCCTTTCGCTTCTAAGATCTACGACACTCAATCCAAACAAACAACAAATTTTCAGAATACAATTCATGCTATTAGAGGCTGAATTTTTCATTTTAATCAAAACAGTCCTTGAATTATTTAAATCCAATTCGACTAGTTTCCAATTTTCCTAATTCTTCAATTAACTCTTTAATCCTTCAAATTGACCACCAATTTTACTAAATTTCATACTTTCCAGTTTATTACTCAACTTAACGATGCTTCATAAGCTTCAATTTTGCCAATTTCTCAGATTCCAAATTCCAATTTTCACATATTTTCAATTTAGCTCATTTCTGACCACCTAGATTGATACCTTTCGTTCTCCCTAATTACAACTCCAAATCAGATGCCGTTTGTTTCTAAATTCAGATTACATATCCAATTTCAACATATCGAAAATTTAGATCAAAACACCTAGTAGATTAATTTCTATAAATTTTCAAAGTTCACTGTCCAGCTCGAATTTGTGCTGGACAGTTTTGCATGCTTTCACGTTTTACACTTCCAGATT
This sequence comes from Hibiscus trionum, assembly GCA_030270665.1. NCBI lineage: Eukaryota > Viridiplantae > Streptophyta > Magnoliopsida > Malvales > Malvaceae > Hibiscus > Hibiscus trionum. The sequence goes on along the minus strand of BSYR01000024.1, from coordinate 11,452,480 downwards.
TTAACACAGCCTTTAAAATCTTGGTTTATCATTTTTCTATGATTCTACACATTTTAAAGTAAAATATATCAAATTTTCAGATCCAAACTCCCATCATAGCATTTTCTAAAATTTTTCAAAGTGCATGTTATGAATCTCACAAATCTGTTACTACCCTTTTGCATGCATGTTTATAAGGTTTTATGACTCTTAATCCATAAGGATTCACACACATTTCTAAATTTCCAGCAACCATGCTCAAGAACAGCACCTTTAATATATTTTTTTTGACACAATAGAACACATGACTTACTAAATCAAATACTATAATCGGATTGAGAAAAGGATGATCTACTTACTTCCGATTTTACCTTGATTTTTCTAAGAGATTAGCACCAACATGCAAGCTCTTCTTCTTCCCCACCGAGTTCTCAAGTTCTCTCAAGCTCTATATGGTGTTTTGAGTGTGTGAAAGAGTAAGGAAACTTAGTTGGTGGGATTTGGTGTAGCCGGCTAGGGAAGGGGAAGTGGGGAACAAATTTAATGATATGTGACTAAGGTGTCATGTCTCCAACTAACCCCTTCTAATTATCCACTTAATAATTTCACTTAACTCACATATAAAGTCCCCAATTACACTATAATTCCATCTTATAATTAGTATTATTCATGTCATTTTTATTTTTGCATGCAAGCCTCAACTTTTCCACCTTGTTCGGTTTGGTCATTGAGCTTATTGACCGAATTTTTATTGTTCATTTGACCTCATTTCAATTTGGTCCTTAGTGAACCAATTTCCAATTCGAAGGTTTAAGGATTTAGTCTAATAATTCACTTAATTATTAAATTAGACCTCTAATCTTCTAGGCTAATTTTTGGGATGTTACATTTCTCCCCCCCTTAAGAAAAGAATTCGTCCCCGAATTCTTACCTGAATCGAATAATTGAGGGTATTGGTTTCGCATCGTTTCCTCCGGTTCCCATGTTGCCTCTTCCATCTTGTGATTTCTCCACAAGACTTTAACAAGTGCAACATTTTTGTTCCGAAGCCTTTTAATTTCCCTATCCAGAATCTGAACTGGTTCCTCTTCATAGGACAAATCAGGATTTAGCTCTACCTCTTCCGGCTCTAAGATATGAGAAGGATCGGATCTATACTTTCTGAGCATTGACACATGGAAAACATTGTGGATCTTATCGAACTCACTAGGGAGTGCAAGTCGATAAGCCACTGGGCCAATTCTTTCAGAAATTTCAAAAGGTCCAATAAAGCGAGGACTGAGCTTTCCTCTCTTTCCGAACCGAAACACTTTCTTCCATGGAGAGACTTTAAGAAAAACTTTGTCTCCCACATTATGTTGAATATCTCTTCGTTTCAGATCAGCATAGGCTTTCTGTCTATCGAAGGCTTGTTTTAGACGAGAATGAATGATTTGAACTTTCTCTTCCGTTTCTCTGAGCAATTGGGGTCCCAAAACTTTATTTTCACCAAGTTCGGACCAACACAAGGGTGTTTTGCATTTTCTGCCATACAATGCTTCAAAAGGAGCCATTTGAATAGACGACTGATAGCTATTGTTGTAGGCAAATTCAACTAAGGGTAGGGATTTCTCCCAATTCTTCCCAAAGTCAATTATGCAAGCTCTAAGCATATCCTCGAGAACCTGAATTACTCGTTCAGACTGACCATCAGTTTGTGGATGGAAAGCAGTGCTTAGATTCAATTTGGTTCCCATGGCTCTCTGTAATGTTCTCCAAAATCTAGAAGTAAATCTTGGATCACGATCAGAGACAATGGAGATAGGAATTCCATGTAACCGGATTATTTCCTGAACATACAGATTGGCCAAAGTCTCCAAGCTGTAATTAATGCGAATAGGAATGAAATGTGCCGATTTAGTGAATCGATCAACAATCACCCAAATAGCATCATATTTCCTGGGAGAACAAGGAAGACCAGTCACGAAGTCCATAGTAATTCGTTCCCATTTCCACTGTGGCAGTACAAGTGGTTGGAGTAGTCCAGTGGGAACTCTATGTTCAGCTTTGACTTTCTGACAGTTTAGGCATTTAGATACGAAATCATTGATATCCGCTTTCATACCAGACCACCAGTACAAAGATTTGAGATCTTTATACATCTTAACCGATCCAGGGTGGACCGAGAAAGAACTCTGGTGTGCTTCTTCCAGAAGATCTCTTTTCAAACTTTCATCATTTGGAACACAGATTCTATCTTTGAAGTAAAGGAGATCGTTTGTATGAATACGGAATCCTTCACCAGACTTTGTATCCAGTTTGGAAATAATATCCTGAAGTTCTGGATCAGCTTTCTGAAGATTTTCAATCCTTGAGATTAGACTGGATTGAATTTGAAGTTCGGACAGAAATCCTTGCTTCTGATATACTCGAAGATGAGCATTGATAGCAGTTGGAGCTACAAGAATAAATACCACTTTTTAATCAAAACTCTTATTATAGACACATTATTATTTATATATATATTTTCTTTTTTTTTTCAAGATTCAGAGATTAGAGATTTTACCCAATGTCGGTTTACGACTTAAGGCATTTGCAACCACATTGGCTTTTCCTGGATGATAGTCAATGACTAAGTCATAGTCTTTCAATAACTCCATCCATCTGCGTTGTCTCAAGTTCAGATCTTTTTGAGTAAGGAGATACTTTAGGCTCTTGTGATCGGTGAACAGATAACATTTCTCACCGTACAAGTAGTGTCTCCATATTTTGAGAGCAAACACGATTGCAGCAAGTTCGAGATCATGCGTTGGATAGTTCAATTCATGAGATTTCAGTTGGCGGGAAGCATAAGCTATCACATTGTCACCTTGCATTAGAACACATCCAAGACCCGCATGTGAAGCATCACTGTACATAGTATAATCTTTGCCCGGTTCTGGTTGGATCAAAACTGGGGCATGAGTCAAGGCTGCTTTAAGTTGGTCAAAGCTTCTCTGTTGCTTGTCAGACCATTCAAATGGTTGATCTTTACAAAGAAGTTTAGTCAAAGGTAAGGCTATAGAGGAAAACCCTTTGACAAACCTTCTGTAGTAACCAGCAAGACCAAGGAAACTTCGTATTTCACTGACATTTCTGGGAGGTCGCCAATCCATGATTGACTGAATTTTCTTCGGATCAACTTTAATTCCTTCTGCAGAAATTACATGACCAAGAAAAGACACTTCCGATAACCAGAACTCGCACTTGGAAAATTTTGCGAATAACTGGTGTTCCCGGAGAGTTTGCAAGACAATGCGGAGATGATCAGCATGTTCTTCTTTATTACGAGAATAGATCAAGATGTCATCAATGAAAACGACAACAAATTTATCAAGATAGGGCTTGAATACCCTGTTCATGAGATCCATGAATGCCGCCGGAGCATTTGTCAATCCGAAAGGCATTACCAGAAATTCATAGTGGCCATAGCGAGTTCGGAAGGCTGTTTTGGACACATCCTCCTCTCTGACTCTCATTTGATAGTATCCAGATCGCAGGTCGATCTTTGAGAATACTAAAGCATCCCTAAGTTGATCAAACAGATCTTCTATTCTTGGGAGCAGATAACGGTTCTTAATTGTGATCTTGTTCAATTGACGGTAGTCAATGCAAAGACGCATTGCTCCATCTTTCTTCTTTACAAACAGAACAGGTGCACCCCAAGGAGAAGTGCTAGGTCGAATGAAACCCTTATCCTGAAGTTCTTGAAGTTGCTTTTGCAATTCTTTCAATTCAAGAGGTGCCATCCGGTACGGAGTGATAGACACCGGATTTGAACCAGGCTGTACTTCAATCCCGAATTCAACTTCTCTAGTCGGAGGGAGACCAGGTAGTTCCTCGGGAAATACATCAATGAATTCAGAAACAATAGGCATTTCAGACATTCCAAATTCAATTTGATCTCGTAAGACCATGGATGCAAAAATGGAAGTGGGCTTTTTATCAATTAGGAGAATAGATTCTTTTCCTAAACCCTGAAGATAAAATCTTTTATTTTGACAATCTACCCAAGCCTCATGTTTACTTAACCAATCTAAACCCAAAATTAGATCGAACTCACAGGAGGGTAATATGTAGAGATCAATAAGGAATGGCAGATTGTTAATATGCAATGAACAATTTCTACATATTAGGTTTATGTTTGAAGTTCCTCCTAAAGGGTTTGAGACTATCAAACTTGTTTTTACAATTTCAGGTTCTAATTTCAACCTTTTTACAACAGGTAGACATGTGAATGAATGAGTGGATCCTGAATCTATCAAAGCATAAACAGGATGTGAGTTTAGCTCAAGGGTACCTGCAATCACTTCAGGAGACTCTTCATCATCTCTACCACGAATATGGTAAACTCTAGCAGGAGCTCGAGATTCCTGATGAGTGGTAGCATTGGAATGAGTACCCTTGCCTTTCTTCTGATAACTCGGCTGGGCTGACTTGGCATTCCTATTTCGATTAGAGGATGTCGGACTAGGAACCACAGTGTTACGAGCTGGCATAGATTCGTGCCTTTGAGGACAGTCTTTGATGTAGTGATCATCACCACCACAAGCATAGCAGAGATTTGCTTGAAGTCTGCACTGACCTCGATGTGGTTTCTGACATAACTTACAAGGAGACATCTTTTCAGAATTTCCCGTACTATTAACAGACATAGTAGGTACTGAGGATCTGATCACTGTAGCTGGTTTAGAAGTATAATTGCTCCTCGGAGCAGAAGTGAAATTAGAAGACCCTTCTTTCTGAAATTTGGGCTTCTTGAACTGCCATTGAGACTTGTCATCTCGTTTCTGCTTTTTGTCAAGCTTATTGCCCCCTTTTCGCTTTTCCGCAGCTTTCATTCTAGCTTCGGTTGCAATAGCCCGATTAACAAGATTTTGGAAATCATTGATTCCCAAAGCAGTGAAGATTGGACTCAATTCATCATTCATGCCCTCAATGAACATTCGGCATTTATCAGCTTCAGTTTTGATGTACTCTGCACCATATTTGCAATACTTGCAAAAGTCTGTAACGTACTGCTCAATAGGACGATTGGCTTGTTTAAGGTGCAAGAATCTCTTCCTTCTTTCAGCTAAGTATTGTTCACTAATGTACTTCTTTTTGAACTCTTCGAGAAAGAATTCCCATGTCACCAGTTCAGTCGGAACAGTAAGAGTAGTGGTTTCCCACCAATTCATAGTCTCATCAGCTAACAGAGCCACAACACACTCCAATTTGTGGTCGTCAGAGCACTGTAATTGTCTGGTTACCACCTTGGTGGTGTTTTCAAGCCAGTACTCTGCATCTTCTGGTCTTTCTTCATTAGTACCAGTAAAGGTATAAGCTCGATGCTGAGAAAGCTTATCTATCGGTGCTCTGCTAGGTGCAGTAGGGACAGAAACAGCAGGTTGCTCTTGTTTCAGATTTGTCAGAAGTTGATTGAACATCTCCTTCATGCTGAGGAGACATTCTCTTTGAGCAGACTGAACCATAGGATTTTCAGGTGGAGGTTGTTCAGTGTCCTGAACAGGTTCTTTGTCAGATTGCTCAATGTTCTGAACGGGTTCAGTGACTTGAGCAGGCTTATTAGCAATTTGCTCGGAAGTCTGAGCAGGTTCTTTGTTTCTCTCCTTTCTCGGAGTTTCAGTTCGAGCAGGAGAATTATCACCCAATCTCAAACTTTCACCTTCGCTTGAAGATTCGTGCGAGCTCCCATTCTTTGGGTCCGTCATATTCTATCATTCAGTCAAATAACAGAAGATCAGAAAGCTCAATACAGATATCTTGTCATACAATACATGGGTGGCAAACCTAACAATGCAGATGTATGCAGACTCGATTAAAATTTTTAGGACTTAACCTAAAAAGCTCTGATACCACTTTTTATAACACCCCTCACCCCGGATTAGGGGCAAGGAGCGTTATATTAACTTATAACGGAATTCGTATTAGGCACATCGGAAGGGGTTTGGTTTTTCAGATTCGTGTAACATATTTTTTTTATATTCAAATACCATATACATACATGGTCATTTTACATTCAATAATACATATGCATATTGTACATACAATTCTAATCATAAACATACCTTATATTCATTTAAAGGTAGCTTATACCATTTGGCAAACAACTTAAAAATCCTCAATCCATTCTAATAATTTATCACTTTGCATTATAATTTGACTTAAACATATGAACCATTTCTTTAATGTCTAAGTTCATTAACTATGTCAGATTCGAATAGCTTAGCACATTTTCTATTAGATTGAATTCCTTTCTTATCATCAAAATGAAGAACATATTACTCACTAAGTTCAATCTAAAATTTCAATTCCAATCGAATAACACATAGACAATTTCAATTGATTATTACAATTACTAAATACTAATCCTTTATAAAAGCTATTCGGACATCATTCATTTAATCCATTTCAAGGTAGTTAATATCTATTATCAAACATAGAGTTCGTTTCAAGAGATTTGATACCATACATGTAATCGAAACATTCATCACATATATATAATAGTCATCATATTCGGTTCATACATCCATAGAGTTTTGTTTCCCTTTGCAAAATAACCAGGGTATCAAACGGCTAAAACCTAATGGTTGCCTATACAAAAAGAGACTATCCACAAAAAGAATCAAGCCCTAACATATATACGGGCGATCTATACCCCAACATTTACCCCCTTACATACATAACAAAATATAAGGAAACATTTAAAAGTCTATAAAGAACCAAAGTAGTAGTTCATGAACATGACCATTAAACCGAATTGCACTAACATGCAGAACGCTAAGCCACCCAACATAAGTACAACGAAGATAGGGAATATCATTCTTAAGCTTCGTACGGTAAGGTTTCGGGAGGAGGTCAGCAGTGTTAGTACCTGAAATTTAGGGGAAGGCAGGAAGGTTCGAGTGGTAAGTACGTTTCGTACTTAGTGAGGAAACCCTATTCTATTCGGTTTCCCATTTAAGCATTGTGATCAAACAAATTAAGTTTCACTTTGCACATTACTCCATTCGAATGAATCAGGCAAAATAAGCAACAATATCATCAATTGTCATGTATCAATAATTCGAATATGTACACAAGGAAACCAATAAATTCCATTCGAATATATATATCACTAACTTAATACTATTCATGATTCAATTTCACATACAAGCCATGAAACCTAAATTAACTTTCAAATATCTAACTATCACAAGTCAATTTCATGGCATATCAAGCATGGCAACATCACAAAATCTAGTATTTCATTCGAATGCTTCCATGATCAATTTCATCAATTTACTTTCAATATCAGATTTCTTTTCTTTCATCTTTCGATTAATCAAATTGCAATGCCTTGGATAGTATAGTTTGATAGGTAATCAAGTCACATATAACAGAGGTTGTGAATCAAATTCACCATGTTAAGGTACCACGTACCAATTCGTATCACATATAACATATTATAATGTCCGCAGACGTTAAACAAGTAGGTACACTTACGTACCACAAAATCGAGTACACTAACGTACCGATTTTCTTATTGAGCTCAGACTCTAGGCTAGCCGTACTACCTAAACAGACTGTACACACCAAGGGCTTTGCATTTAAGTCTTTAATTTAGTCAAATACATAATCAATCGAATTTCAGAAATTCTCAATTAATCTTTTCGATTAATTAATTTTTATTAATCAAAACGAAGATATGGGAGACAAAAGGACGGATGCAGAGCCATGGCGAACTAAGTCCGGCCAAACCAGGAGGGTCTCCGGGCAGCAAGGCTTCGAAACAACAGCAAATCAGAGGGAGATATGGGCGATTTTTGTCGACAACTTGACTCGGAGGGTAACCAGAGGTGCTTTATGGGAATTATTCAGTTTCTATGGTGAGGTTACTAGAGTTTTTATCCCTCGTATTAACAAGAGACCCAACTACAGAGACCGCACCTTCGCCTTCTTTCATTTCTCCAACCAGGAAGGAATGATACAAGCTATTAGAGGTGTCAACAATACTGCTATTGATGGGAGGAGGGTGATGGTTTCTCGCCCAAGATTTAACCACAAGGACAGAGAGATCCCTCGGCATCTGGGAGCATAGCAAAGCGGCAAAACAGCCAGGAAAAACCAGGTATCAAAGTTCTTCAAGACCTCGTTTTCAGAACGTGGGTTACAACACCAGGGATGGCAGAACCTTTCGCGAGGTTCTACAGCAGGGTCCAGCCAACAATCATTCACAGAACACGGAGCCTCAGAACTCGCCCCCTATTCACAAAGCAGACAGCGGCAATCAAGACTACATTAAGGTTAAAACCGACTAGATACAAAACTCAGTCATGGGCATCCTCAAAGATGGCTTTGATATGGACTTTGTGCAAACTGCCTTAGCTAGTGATGGGATGAAGGTTTCTATTGCTAAATGGGGGTGTTCAACGAACTCGTGCCTCGTCACCTTTGGATCCAAAGAGGAAAAAATGGAAGCTTGGCAGAGTAAACATGATGAACTATGTTTCTGGTTTAATACGATGGATGAGGAGGTTATGATAAATGGTATTCCGATGATGTATTGCTCCATTGCTCTTTTAGGCATGCCCCTACACTGTTGGTCGGAGGAGTTTTTCGTTATCCTTGCCAATAGATGGGGATCACTGGTCAAAATTTATGACGAGACTCTGAACAAAAAGGATCTCTCGGCAGCTCGAATGATTATCAAAGTAGCTAGCCAATATGATATTCCGGATTCCTTCAACTTTCAGGTTAGCGGACGGCAATTTCAAGTTAAAATTTCAACGTCATTTCCGGAGCTAATTCCCCGCGATACACCGGAGAACTGGGAAGGGTTTCCTGCCGACAATCACGGTGGGTCTTTTTCCGAGGACGAAGCGGCTGCCGCCGACTTGCAACATGGATCGTTTCATATTCCCCACGTGGAGGAGATGGAAGGTTCGAAAGAAGCTGTCCCTCCAGGTGAACCTGCCTGTCAAAATTCTCTCGGTAATACCAATGGTGCTCTTCCCAATCATCAGACGAACCAGGTCATTAATCATAAAACATTCCCCTCAAATACCAGGGGCCCACCAATATCTAATAATGTCGAGGAAATTATCGAGGAAGTCAACTCCTCTCCGGATTTGGTCCCAAACCGCTCAGACAATATTCAGAGGGATCCAAATATTTCTAGTCCGTTGGGCCCGTTGCATCTCTTGATTAATGAAGCTGGTTCGGGCCGGTTTATACCTCCTGGCCCAAATAACAACCCATCAGATCCCCCATTCAACTCAGATTCAACCCCCTCCTCATCGGACAACTCCTCACCGGACATTTCATCTCATCCTCTGTCGGTGACTAATGCAATTGTTCAAGACACTTTCGAGCAAGTCCCCATGGCCCAAAATTCGCCTCCAGCGGCTGAACCGTTAGGGATCTCGGATCATCACCTAAACATCTCTCTCCAGGAAAATATCCCTATCAGCAGAAATAACAGCTTCTTCAAGGCTAGCTACATACGCGATCTTCGAAGACAGCTCCGGGACTCGATCGATCTACAGGATGAGTCAGGTAATTCTTACAGTTCCATTCATTTAAATTACATTGAAGAGGCTCTCCACGTTTGGGGAGTTAGCAATATTATTGGGTTTTCCTTCAAGAGGGGGAAACAAGCTTTTATTGAAAAAGCCAGGGGAATTGAAGCAGGGAGCTCTATAGCTTCCTAACTTGGTCTTGCACTTTCTGGGTATTTAAATTTATACATGGATCTGAAAGTCATTTCTTGGAATGTTCGCGGACTTGGAAGACTGGAGAAGGCCGGGGCAATCCGCAATCTTATTAGAGTCAATAAACCTCAGATTTTATTCATTCAAGAAACCAAATTAAGTGCTATTTCACCCTCCCTCTTGAGACGTTTGGGTTGTGATGCTAATTTTGAACACCTTCACTCCCCTGCGGAAGGATCTTCAGAGGGAATTCTCAATGCTTGGGACTCACGTTTTTTCACTCTATCAGAATCAGTAATATCAAGAAGATTCATTGCTGTCTTTGGTAAATTTAGGGGTCATGACAAACTTTGTGGTCTAGTTAACATATATGGGCCGTCGATCGACAATGAGAAAGAGGATTTCTTCAAGGAACTTCTAGAAATTATTAATGCCCATAATGCGATATGGTGTCTCGGAGGAGACTTTAATGCAATTACCAGCAGGGATGATAAACTGGGTTTCTCTTGGAATTTCCAAATGATGGAGGTATTTCGCTCGTTTATTCAAGACGCCTGCCTCATCGACCTCCCTCTCCATGGCGGGGCTTTTACCTGGTCTAACAACCGGGACCCTCCAACTCATGTCCGTCTTGACAGATTTCTCATCGACAATGACTTTCTCCTTATGTTCCCAAATGCTAATCAATGTCTACTTCCTAAGGCTATTTCCGACCATAACGCTATTGTCTTGGAGCACAAAGTACCGAATTGGGGCAAGAAACCTTTCAGGTTTTATAACTACCTACTTCTTGAAGATGGGTTCGATGAGCTGATAACTAGGAAAATAGCAGATTTTCACTCGAATACTCACTGTGCAGACCCTTCTAGTTTGATTAAAATCTTGCAAGGAGCTGCCAAGCATTGGTTTACTAATCATAAAAATAGCCTCCTTATGAGCTCCTTCGATCTGGAAAACAGAATTAGCACCTTGGAACTGAAACTTCAGCAAGGCTCCTCTCCCTCAGCCACACTCAAGGAGATTCTTGAACTCAAGGAAAAACTTTGGGCTCAATTGAGACGTGATGAGAGCATTTGGTTACAAAATTCTAGACTTAGATAGTTCAAAGAAGGCGATAAGAACACTCGGTTCTTCCACTCATTTGCATCGATGAGAAGAAATGCTAATTCCATCTATTCTATCAACATAAATGGCGAAATCTGTTCTGATTTTCGGAAAATCAAGGACCATATTTTTGAACATTTTTCTAAGGCCTTCAATGAAAAAAACACCCTGGAAGTTTTAGAGATGAATTTGAACTTTTCCTCCATTGAGCTAGATCAAGCTACTTCTCTGGAAAAAGGCTTCTCGGAATCAGAAATTTTAGAGGCTATCAACTCCTTTGATGGATCCAGAGCTCCGGGCCCCGACGAGTTCAATATGTCATTTTATAAAAAGTATTGGCCACAACTCAAAGGCGTCATCCTTCAATTTTTCCAGAGCTTTTATAATGGTTGCGAATGGGACAACGCCATTAATCACTCTTATATTTCGCTTATTCCCAAAAAGGCGAACCCTGAGCACATCTCAGATTTCCGCCTTATCAGTTTAGTGGGTGGCTTTTACAAAATACTTTCAAAGGTCCTTTCTTCCCGACTTCGTCCATGCATGGGCTCAATCATCAGCCAATCCCAGTTTGCCTTCATTCCCGGCAGGCACATCACTGATTGCTCATTCATTGAGAATGAAGGTATCGACTATCTCAGAAAGGTTGGTTTACCGGGTGTTATGTTCAAGGTTGATTTCAGCAAAGCTTTCGACTCAATCGATTGGGATTTTCTCTTAAAAGTTATGCACAGTATGGGTTTTGGCAGCAAATGGTGTAACTGGATCTACAGATGTGTCTCTTCTGCTTCGATATCGGTCTTAGTCAATGGGTCCCCTACCCCGAGTTTCAAGTTGGCAAAAGGACTGAGGCAAGGCTGCTCACTCTCACCGCTACTCTTTAATATAGTGGGCGAAGCACTTCACCTTATGCTCGAAAAGGCTGCGACTAATGGACTGTTTTCGGGTTGGCAAATAGGAAAAGGGGAGGTTAAATTTCACTTAAGTCATCTTCAATTTGCAGATGACTTAACCATCTTCTGCGGATCATCTATCAGAGAGGTTGAAAACGTAAAGAGACTCCTCCGAGTTTTTGAGATTGCTGCAGGCCTAAAATTAAACATCGCTAAAAGTAGCATTTTTGGGATCAATGTCAATGCTAGTGTGCTGGAACAATGGGCAAAATCAATTAATTGCTCGAAAGGGAACTTTCCAACAACTTACCTCGGGCTTCCTTTGGGCGCCAAATCAAACTCCATTTCTATTTGGGAACCTATTGTCGAGAAATTTCACTCCCATCTGGCTAACTGGAAATCGAAACACCTTTCAATGGCAGGTAGGCTTACATTAATTCAATCGGTATTATCTGCCCTTCCTCTCTTTTACTTATCTATGTTCAGCATCCCGGTTAGCATTCTCAATAAACTTAATAGCATCATGGCCAAATTCTTATGGGGAGACTCCGATGTTTTGAGGAAAACTCATTGGCTTAATTGGGACTCGATCTGTAAATCTAAGGAAGAGGGGGGCTCAACGTGAAAAATCTCGGTCTACAGAACAAGTCTCTGCTTGGGAAGTGGATTTGGAAATTCGGCAATGATCCAAATAGTATGTGGAAAAACCTGATTTGCAGCAAATACAACCTTGAGCAGTCCTCATTATTGATAGACACCAAACATTCTCCGCTTTCTTCATGGCTTTGGAGAGGGATCACTAATTTAGCCATGGGAAACGACATGGTGGGTTCAATTATTAAGGACAACCTCAATCTCCAGCTGGGGGATGGCTCCTTTATTATTTTTTGGTCGGACGTTTGGGCAGGCGATGCTCCGCTTCAATGTGATTTTCCGCGTATTTTTGCTCTAGCAAGATCCAAATCGGGAAAGGTGCTGGATTTTGGCAAAATAACTAATGGCGTTTGGACTTGGGATATCAAGCTCCGAAGGCCTCCCTTTGATTGGGAAACCTCCCAATGGAACGCATTTCTAAATCGCCTCAAAGCAGCCTCGTCCTCATTCTTCATCAAGGACTGTCTCACATGGAAAGGCACGGGCGACGGCATCTTCACTGCTAAATCCTGTTACAAACTTTGTCGCAACTCCTCACTTGTCAACAATTTCTGGAAGACTTGTGTATGGAATGGACTGGCCCCTCCGCGTATTGAAATTTTCATTTGGCAGGCGATACACAATCGAGTGGCGGTTCGCACAGAACTGGTAAAGCGAAGATTCTCAAATATATCCTCAACTTCTTGCCCACTTTGTCAACAGAGTGAAGAAACTACCATCCATCTTTTTATTCACTGCCACATAGCCCGCCTTCTTTGGACAACGACAATCTCATGGTGGGATTTGATTTATGTGTTCCCAAACAACTTGAAGGATTTATTGGAAGGCTGGTTCTTGTCTTGCCCGGTACGCAACAAAGCCTCAATCTGGTTTTCTGTTCCAGCGGCCATCATTTGGACGCTATGGTTGATCAGGAACGACATCGTATTCAAGAACCACTCATGTGACAAACAACAGATGGTTTTTCTAATGAAACAAAGACTCATCCAATGGCATTTCGCAAGGAACTCTAATTTACAGGTAAACAAAACTGATGCTTTCATCAACCCAAAGTTGGCCGACGACAATGCAAGTGCCATAACCAAGGTCTCATCTCCTTGCTCGTGGCTTCCACCCCCTCCGGGATTCATTAAGTTAAATGTTGACGGGGCTATGAAATCTGATCTAAGCCGTGGAGGAGTTGGCGGCATTGCCCGAAATCACAAGGGTGATACTATTTTCTCTTTTTCTCGCAGTTGCGGACCGGGGCCACCAATCAGCGCTGAAATTCTCGCTTTTGACTATGGTTTATCAGTCCTACTTACAAACACTGATTGCTTGGGATCATATTTCATTATAGAGGGAGATTGCTCCAATGCTATTGAGTGGATCAAAGATGTTAACAAGTGTCCAGGGATCTACAAGACGGCCATCTCCAAGATAATCCAAATGGTGGGCCAAAGGAAGTGTTACCTCCGATTAATCCCCAGGGTAGCCAATATAGAGGCTGACTCCTTGGCCAAACGGGGTATTGGTTAGGCAGTAGATTGAGCACTTTTTATTAATTCCCATTTCACAAGTTATTGATTTTCTTTTACAGGTTATTGTAAGGAATTTTATCCTAAGACATTGTAACTTCTTCTATTAATAAACGACACTCTTTTCCCCCTTCCGCTTCCGTTCGGCTTGCTCTCGCGGCTAACGGTATGAGGGGGGTTTTTAACGAGGCCACCCATTTATCAAAAAAAAAATCTTTTCGATTAATTACTTATGGTTCCAATTCCACCAACATACTAGCATACATAATCATATAACAATTTATGCTCAATTCGCATTTTTCAGAATAATTCTCATATAATTCCATACTCATATCACATAATTTAGGATCACATCTCATAGTTCAACACTCAATTTGAACTTATCAAGCTCAAGCATACATGGAATAGTCATCATATAGTCATATCTCATAATTCAATGTCATGATATTCATACTTAAATTATATCACAACAACCAAAATCAGCATTGCTAAATTCATATATAGGCAACACACTTAACAATTGGTCAATTTCAGAATTAAGCATAGCAAACACCAGTTTAAATTTAATCTCATACATATCAACATCACCTAACACAAGCACCAAATCAAATTTCCATTTTTCCTTCTTCCCTTACTAAATCGAATAGTTAATTAGTCAATTTGCATACTTATTATAACCAAAAATCAGTAGAAGGTAGTTGGAACTCTAATTCCAACTCTAAAGATTTGTTTCACTCACAAAATGCCGAGCTAATTCGGAATCCGTATGCCTTTCGCCCGATCCGTAGCCGATCCCGGAGTAACTTCTTCTTCTACCCTTTCGCTTCTAAGATCTACGACACTCAATCCAAACAAACAAAAAATTTTCAGAATACAATTCATGCTATTAGAGGCTGAATTTTTCATTTTAATCAAAACAGTCCTTGAATTATTTAAATCCAATTCGACTAGTTTCCAATTTTCCTAATTCTTCAATTAACTCTTTAATCCTTCAAATTGACCACCAATTTTACTAAATTTCATACTTTCCAGTTTATTACTCAACTTAACGATGCTTCATAAGCTTCAATTTTGCCAATTTCTCAGATTCCAAATTCCAATTTTCACATATTTTCAATTTAGCTCATTTCTGACCACCTAGATTGATACCTTTCGTTCTCCCTAATTACAACTCCAAATCAGATGCCGTTTGTTTCTAAATTCAGATTACATATCCAATTTCAACATATCGAAAATTTAGATCAAAACACCTAGTAGATTAATTTCTATAATTTTTCAAAGTTCACTGTCCAGCTCGAATTTGTGCTGGACAGTTTTGCATGCTTTCACGTTTTACACTTCCAGATTTTAACACAGCCTTTAAAATCTTGGTTTATCATTTTTCTATGATTCTACACGTTTTAAAGTGAAATATATCTAATTTTCAGATCCAAACTCCCATCATAGCATTTTCTGAAATTTTTCAAAGTGCATGTTATGAATCTCACAAATCTGTTACTACCCTTTTGCATGCATGTTTATAAGGTTTTATGACTCTTAATCCATAAGGATTCACACACATTTCTAAATTTCCAGCAACCATGCTCAAGAACAGCACCTTTAATATATTTTTTTTGACACAATAGAACACATGACTTACTAAATCAAATATTATAATCGGATTGAGAAAAGGATGATCTACTTACTTCCGATTTTACCTTGATTTTTCTAAGAGATTAGCACCAACATGCAAGCTCTTCTTCTTCCCCACCGAGTTCTCAAGTTCTCTCAAGCTCTATATGGTGTTTTGAGTGTGTGAAAGAGTAAGGAAACTTAGTTGGTGGGATTTGGTGTAGCCGGCTAGGGAAGGGGAAGTGGGGAACAAATTTAATGATATGTGACTAAGGTGTCATGTCTCCAACTAACCCCTTCTAATTATCCACTTAATAATTTCACTTAACTCACATATAAAGTCCCCAATTACACTATAATTCCATCTTATAATTAGTATTATTCATGTCATTTTTATTTTTGCATGCAAGCCTCAACTTTTCCACCTTGTTCGGTTTGGTCATTGAGCTTATTGACCGAATTTTTATTGTTCATTTGACCTCATTTCAATTTGGTCCTTAGTGAACCAATTTCCAATTCGAAGGTTTAAGGATTTAGTCTAATAATTCACTTAATTATTAAATTATACCTCTAATCTTCTAGGCTAATTTTTGGGATGTTACAAAGGAAGAACACTTGAAGAAGGAAGGCTTCACATCCTCCCTTGAGTTCAAGTGTGGTAAAATCTAGTTGCTTTTGCTTTATTTGATTTATTTTCATTTATGTCAACTAGATGATCATATATGTTGGACTAACATTTTTAATGATGCTTTGAGTAAGGGGGAGCCACTTTTAAAACCAAGTTCTTATTTTTGTCAATTTTTTCCTCTATAGTTATTTTGAACTTAATATTTTAAATTCTTTTTGATATAACAAAAATAGGGAGAAATGGTTTGAAAAATTGAATTTTCAAATGAATGAGGGGGAGCTTTATTTGATTTCATATCTTTAATCTCTTATTCACATTTTTAAAGTTAAAGGGGGAGAATCCCAAACAATTTTTTCAAGATAGTTTTATTATATCAAAAAGGGGGAGATTGTAGAACTAATGTTTTGATATAATAATTGAAAAATGTTTTGGACTAATTTAAAAAGAATTCAAAACTATTTCCAAAGTCCAAATAACTTGAAATTGTTTAGGGATGTTTTCAAAGGGTTTTAAATGTTTTCAAAAGCCAAACTACACAACAGCGTCCAGGTGTTTCGATATGGGGGATTCCAGTAGCAAAAGTGTTTCGATACGGGTATCGAAACGGGCCTTCCCTGGATGTGAATTTTGCCCAGTGTTTCGAAACGGGCTACGCCGTTTCGATACGCATACGTGGCATTGACCACAACGATCATAAACCCCAACGACTATTTCCCAACTAACTTTTAAATGTAGGTCGTTTCGATACGGGGCTAGGCGTTTCGATACGGTGTTCTGAAACGACCAAGAGCGTTTCGATATGTGTACCTCATCAGGCTGCAACGGCTCTTTCTACTTAAAGGGTGTTTCGAAATGGGCATGACTGTTTCGAAACGGTGAGCTGCAGAAGTGCATTTATGGTGGGAAATAAAGTCCTCAACGGCTCCAATTCATCCCAACGGCTAGTAACGACTATAAACTCATCAAGGAGTATAAAAGGGACCTCCCAGCATCAAGATATGGTTAATGCTCATATTGTCAATCAACAAATGATCAAATATTGTCTTAGTACTTAAATTGTCAATTCTTGTATAGACAAACACTAGTGAGCCAAAATTGTCAAATTTGCTCAAGTGTTTTAGTTTTTGGGTGAGTGCTTTAATTGTGCAAACAAACACCTATTAGAGGGATTTGTGTTTGCTTTTATTATCTCTTTTTAAAAGAGGGTTTGATCAAGGCTTTGGGTAGAAAGCTTGATCGATGTATAAGGGTTTCCTTCTAAGCCTAGAAAAGGGGACGAATCAATAGTGGATTGATTGGAAATCCTTAGTGGGAAGCTAAGGTAGTGGATGTAGACTTTGGTTAGAAGGTTGAACCACTCTAAAATCATTGTGTTATTTATATTTTAGCTTCCACACCAAATCCACCAAAAAATCCACCTCTCCACCACTTGGTGAGCAACATCGGTTGATCGAATCGAGCTCCTCACATCTCAACAATTATTATTATTATTATTATTATTATTATTATTATTATTATTATTATTATTAAATCTGAAAAAAATACTAATATGTATTAATAAATAAACAAAGCCCAAAGTTCATTGATATTAGAGTCCATTACAATTAAAAACCCAAGAAAATATTACAAGGCCCGTTGGCCCAAATAAGTAAGCCCTAATCTGATCTAAAAAAACCTAATGCTCTCCTAATGTTTTGCGCAGCCCATCCTCAGCCGTCAGATATGGATCCAAATCTGACGGTCCAGATCACACAGATGAAGAAACACTAGAAGCCATATACATTAGCCCTAGCGTCATATCCGTCTGAGTCGTCGGATCGAGCTTGCCATCAACGGACCATATCGAAGCATGGGAACTCTCTAGAATCTCCACGCGCCCACACACGTCTCTCGGTCTCCCATACGCGCGCGTGCACGACGCTCCCCTACCCGCGTCAAGGCCACGCGCGTCCCTACGGCTTCTGGCAGTCCAAATCCCACACGATCGTCCCGAGCCTCTCCAGATCCCAGCGTCCACGTCCTAAGCTCTCTGGTCCCCTCCCCCTCGTACGAGCCTCACATGCAAGGACAACAAAAAATGTCAGGGAAAAACGCACCAACAAACAACAGATTTCAGAGGCAACAAACCAAAAAATCAGACGAATGCAAACAAAACCATAGGCAGCAACCAATAGAAATTTACTTCTATTTCATGTGATTCGCAAGAAAAGTGTAATTATCGGGCTATAAAACCCAGAAGCACCCATTGTAATGAGAGGGTTTTTTTTCCGGAGAGGGTTTTTTAGAGAGCAAAAAATTGTAATCGAAATTTCAGGAAATACAAGCAGAGAGAAATTTACAAGAGGTATATCGCATCTTTTTTTATTTTCGAAGCAAAAAAATAAACGAAAGGGTGTTGGTTCTTTTTTACCTTCGCGTCGGTTGGCTTCCCTTCATTGACGATAATCCTCCCGGCCGTTTAGCGGCCGTGCATGGTGAGTCTGAGGGGTTGGCAACCATAAATAGGTTGTTTTTCCTTTTTAAACTTTTTGGGGTTTCGATCGAAAATAAAAAGAAGAAAGTAGGGTTTTGGGTTCGATTTTCGTGAAAATAAAGAGTTTTTTAGGGTTTTGGGAAGGTCGGGAAAAGCTTTCCTTTTAAGGTTCCAGTGCCGACAATGGCGACTGGAACTTTGACGGCGTCAGATTTTTAAACGATGAGGGAGAGGCTCTCTCTGGTTAGGGTTTGCAAAAACAAAAAAGGGTGTAAAAGTTTTTAGAGCGGGTTTTATAGCGTTTGAGTCTTTTAAAATCGGTCTAATTCCCTTTTAAGGGTCTCCGCGTTTGGTTATTTACTCGAGCAGGTCTTCCGCTTTTTAAAATCCTTCATGCGGTCCCTCTACGTTTTCAAGATTTTTCAATTTCGTCCCTGTCTTCATTCTGATCAATTTCCGAGTGGGATATTCACCCTTTTAGTCCCTGTATCTTTCCGCGCCTTTTTAATTGAGTCCCATTTCGTGTTTTAATTAGTTTTTAATGGGTAATTTACAGCTTTGGTCCCTGTCAGTTTTTCTATTTATTTACTTAATTATTTATCTTTGGTATGTTATGTTCATGTTTTTTTTCTTATATACATTTTTGCCTTATTGTTTGAATATGTTATGTGCATATATGAGATTACCATGTTAACCATGTTTATATTGACGAATGTATGCATGATCGTATGTTTTTTATCTTGTTCAAGCATTGTGTTGCATACTCGTTTTTCTATCGTGTATATAGCTTGAGTTGCTTTTATGTCATTCGAATATGCTTGTGTGACATTCATTATTAATATCATTACATGTGACTTTTATTATTTTGATAAGCATGTTAATTAATTTTAACTATAAAAAGGAGATACCTATTAATCCGCGTATTCGGGTCGACTATCCTAGCTTATTGAATACTCCTCGGATATTCGGATTAATTCGAATCGTCTAAAGGTAAACCCGTAATTAAAACGGACAAGACCATGACATCATTCTTTAATTGCTTGCATCATGCATACATGTGACGTACGAGATCCGAACCCTAAACTAACACGACAGTCAGTCTTATATGATGTCGGTTTAGTCTTTGGTCCGGTGTACCGTCATCCTTTTTAATTAAATGTTTAATTAATTTGAAACTACCAATTTGGATAAGGTCGTACGGTTAAAGTCGTTTTAAATTTTAGATAATTTCCATCATTTAAAAGCAACAATTGTTTTGGTACCGATTTTCGGGCGTGATGGGGGTGCTAACCCTTCCCCACACATAACCAACTCCCAAACCCTTTCAAATGAATCTCTGGTTTAGTTTTTACGGTGTCCGGCCAACCTTAGTGGCCGGTGGCGACTCCAACCGAGAAAAGATTATTTTAAAGCTCAAATTTTTAAAAATCCCCCTTTAATTAAATGTTTTCAAAAAGCGGGGACCTTTTTAATGGTAAGAGAAAAAACCTTATCACAGACGCATATAAAATATTTCATAACTGCTAAAGTAATTGCATCCACCTTAAAGTAATTAAATTTGTTCATAAATCATAATTCAAGTCGTATTTACGACTACTTATTTGTGTCTCACTTGCATTACACCTTTAGGTGTTTGGACTACCAGTCCAAATACTTCTCTTTTAGAAGTTCAAAGCTTCTTTTAGAAGTATGGTTTGTGCCTTTTATCCTTGTGCCTCTTGTTACGGTCTCGCTCCCGCTCGGTAGACATTTTCCCTGAACTGGATCCACCCGATCGAGCAACCAAACTTAGACTTTGCTCAATTTCCTTGGCCCTAGAGACCAAGACATCGAACTCGGTGTAATCGGAAGCAAGCATGTAGGTCTTTACCTCCGTAACCAACCCATAACGGAACCGTTCACACCTTTCCCTCTCAGTGGGAACCAACTCTGATGCATATTGACTCAAGCGCACAAACTGTACCTCATACTCGGATACAGACATACTGCCTTGCACTAAAGCCATGAAATCTCTCTTCTTCTCGTCCTGATAACGAGCAACAAGATACTTCTTGCGGAACACACTACGGAAGAATTCCCAAGTAATCTCGGCCTCGAGCATACCTGAGATAAATGTGGTCCACCAAGCATACGCATCTTCCTGAAGCAACGAGACAATACAACCCAACTTATGAGTGTCCGAGCACTCCATCTGACCCAAGATGCGAGTAGTGCTCTCAAGCCTTGCCTCCAAACCCTCGGGAGACATACCACGAAACCCGACTCCGTCTAAGCTACAAATTCGCTCAAGGGGAAAACCTGTCCCCACACCCTGAGGTGGTGCTGCAGCATGAAGACCAGCAACAGCCGTTTGAAAAGCTCCGGCTAAAGTCTGAAGTAACTGGGCCATATCCACACCAGTCTGACCCTGGCCAACCTGAGGCCCATTACCATCACCTCCAACATTGGCACTCGCTTGAGGTGCATTACCTTCGACATCTGCCCTTTTACCATCACAAGGAGGAAGAGTCGCATTCTCGGGTGCCTAGTCACCCGCTCTAGGTCGTCCTCTCGGTTTCACCATAACAATTAAACAATCTAAAACAACAAACACAAATTACGAGATTAACATTGGGTCAGTAAAGGCAAGGATTCGTCTGCTAAGCTCTTTTAAATAAAAACCACCTTTCCATAATAATACCTAGCAATGAGAATGCTTAACCAACTTTCAAACATCAACAGGACACAAAGTCATGCTCACAAACACCGTGCAATTTAGACAAACATACACAGAAACAACTTACCCGACTTACCTTCCCGGGGAAACTCGTAACCGAGGCTCTGATACCACCAAATGTAACCCCCTCGACCCGGTCTAGTCGCAAGACCGAATTAAGAGAGTCACACGGGGATAACCGGAGAAAAATCTGAGAATTTCCCTCCGATTAACAACCCTAGATTAAGATTTATCTTGTCTAAATGCAATTTAACGATCTTATGGTGTTAAGGGTCACATCGGAAGAACAACGTCTCAATCAGACATTAATCGGATGTCTAATTGGTGCTAAATAGTCAAGAAGGACCATCTTATAAAACCACATCAAAATAGGGGCATAAAGGTAATTTAAACTTTACCAAATAGTTTATTAGTCATGTTTCAAATACACGAGGCAAAACCAACACCAACGAGACATATAAACTCACTTAGGAAGCATACAAACATTATGAACTAAAACGTAATATTTGGGAACCTTCAAAGATGCCTTTTAACCACTTAAAATACATGTGTTTTGAAACAGGGGTTCCCATTTCAAAACTAGGCCGTTTTGAAACGGCTCCTCATGGTTCCGAAACGGGAGTCTCCAGAGGCAAAACGTACCGAAACAGCACCACCCCGTTCTGAAAAAGACGCTTAAACTCAAAAACACCAACAAGCCAAAATTCAAAGCATTTAACCAAAAGCCAAAGCAAGCCTCAACATAGCATGGTATCAACATTTAAAACATGTAACAATATGGTCTAACACATAGGAGTTTACAACCACCTCCCTAACCACAAAAACGAGTATTCCCATTGCTAAATCATTATTACAGCTTAAAAACCATACTTGAGCTTAAGCTACGATCACCGGAGCCTTTCCCTCACCTTCTTTTTCTTCCCAGATCACTAACAATCTGCATTGTTGGAAGGAGCACGTAAGCATAAAAGCTTAGTGAGTGGTGCTCAAACCACAACAACAACAACAATGCAGTTTTAGCAAAACCATTTATGAATTGAAATCATAACCACAAACATGAATGTCATCACATGATTATCAACAATCATACATATGCTTAGCATCTTACATCAAGAAATGCAACAACATATAACAACATGACATAATTCTCAACATTTACCAAGATAACATTCAAACTTTCAACACAAGAGTATTATGGCAATTATGGTTACATTACTAGGATACGCGGATTGGACTCGATGGCATCTTACATCACCGAATCTATAAGAACAACAAGGCTCACGATGACATCTTACATCATCGAGGTCTAACAATAAAGCTTCCGGTGGCATCTTACATCACAGTACTCCTTCTTAATGGCATCTTACATCACTAGGGCCACGCGCGAATTTAAAAAGTGCACTTTAATCCTTTGGTCGACCAATTATACCCGGTAAAACCCTCATATTTGTCAATACTCAACATCATATAAACCAACATAACAATATCACACTCATTAGTTAAATACAAACATTCATCTCATCTCATATCAACAATGTTTAACAAGATTTAAAATAGAATTCCGGAAAAGTAAAACGTAAACTTTAAATACTTACTCTCGAGCTTAGGTTGGCCTTTCAAGCTCAACCTTAACTCTCAAAAACATTTCCACTCACCGTAGAACCCAAACGATAGCCGAAACACCGATTCAAGCCTCCGAACTACCTGGTCTCGCGTCCAAAGAACCCAAACTTGTTTCCTCTCTTTCTAGCCAATTCAAAAAACGATGTATTAGACCCAAAACAAACCCCAAAACTTGCAACAACACATAAACTCATCATTCATCATCAAAACCAAGTCGATTCACACCCACAAACACTTGGAAACACCATCAAAACGACCCAAACCAACTAGCAGCCAAAACCCAACAAATTTACCATCAAAACTACTTCTTTCAACATCCAAAACACTTACCCAAGGTCTAGAAACCATCAGCCGAAGGTTCCACACAAGAACAACCCAAAAACTCACATTTTCAACTTCAAAACCCCCTCTTTTTTACTAGTTTCGGGTTTCCCTACATTTAGCCACTATCTCAACATTTTTAGGACACCAAAACAAGATTAAAAACATCCTTAAACATGACATCAACCTACCCAAACTAAACCCCCTTCATTTCCTCCTTTTCAAACTCAAAGCATTTTTAGAATAAATTCAAACAATGGGTTTTAAACAAGATTTTCACCAACAATAAATTTAAGGAAGATGAAATCAAAACAAAAGAGGATTTACCTTGAAAACTTGCTTGTAGGAATGATTGGAGAAATGAAATAGTAAAATGGAGTCCTTTTTTGTAAAAGTAACGTGAAAAAGAAATGTTGGCGGAGAAGATGATGATATTTAAAAAAATCCTTTTTAAAAATTTCAAAATTTCCTTTTTACCCTTATTCATCAAAAATCCTTTTTGTGCTTATTAAAATGGTTTTCTCCCACTAATTTAACCCGAACCGGTTTAACCAAACTCAGTTATATCTCGGGCCCTAAACCCGGGGCATTACACTTTCAATCTAGTCTTAATTTAAAATAAATAAAATAAATTAATTATTTAATTAGGTGGTGACACTTGTCAACACCTTATTGGAGGAATTTATTTATATTTGATTTAATAAATTTATTTTTCTCCTCCAATCAGGTGGTGACACGTGTCACCACCTATTTAGAGGAGAAAAATAAATTCACGCATACATGTAGTTAAGGGGAATCAAACCTGGGAAATGTAGGCGCAAAGGCAATGACTTAGCCACTACACCAAGCACAACATTGTATTATGAAACACCAACTTTAATATATGTCTTATTGTTTTCTACATTTACCTTTTTAATTTAATTAAAAAATCTCAGAAATATTATATATGTTTAATTATTTTTATTAAATTAAAAACTTTAAATTATATATAATTTTAAAGATTTTAGATTCGCTAAATAAATTTTTATTATAATTTTATTTTTAATTTATTTTAGTTTAACATATATAATATTTAAAGATTTTTTGATATTTTTAATTTATTATAATAAATTAAAAATATTAAATTATAGATTTTTTAATAAAAATATTATATATGTTAAATTATAATAAATTAAAAATATTAAATTATTATAAAAAATCATTTAACGAATTTAAAATCTTTAAATTATATATAATTTAAAATTTTTAATTTAATAAAAATAATTAAACATATATAATAATTTAGAGATTTTTTAATGAAATTAAAAATAAATTGGATGATTTTATATGTGAAATTAAAATAGTAAAAGTAGAAAACAATAAGACATATATTAAAGTTGGTGTTTCATAGCACAATGTTGTGCTTGGTGCAGTGGCTAAGCCATTGCCTTTGCTCCTACACCGCTAAGGTTTGATTCCCTCTAACAGCATGTATGCTTAAATTTATTTTTCTCCCTTAAATAGGTGGTGAAACGTGTCACCACCTGATTGGAGGAGGAAAATAAATTTATTAAATCAAATACAAATAATTAAAGTCCTCCAATAAGGTGTTGACATGTGTCACCACCTAATTAAATAATTTATTTATTTTATTTGTTTTAAATTAAAACTAAATCGAAAGAATGTGTAAATAGCAAGAACTAAATGTGTAATTATACCCCTATTTTTTTTAATGCCACGTCACCCTACCGTTAACCTCTAACGGCTAGTGGTCACATTGCACCCAATTTAATAGTATGGTGGTTTAATTGCTTCGAAAAAAGTAATGTGTCAAATCGCGACTTTACTAATAATATGGTGGTCATTTATGTAGTTTACCCTTAAAAATGTATATCAATTTATGTATTAGATTATTAATGATTTCAAATGAAGTACTCTAGCGTTAACAAGGGTATACAAGTGACTTGGAAGAAAAAATGATGAAATTGTTGCATTTTTTTAAATATGAAGGGTGACCTAAATGTAACCTTACCCATAATTGAGTGACCCAAATGTAACCTTTAATAATTGGGTGACCCAAATGTAATCTGATCCATAATTGAGTGACCCAAGTGTAACTTTTAATAATTGGGTGACTCAAATGTAATCTTACCCATAATTGAGTGACATTCGTTGTAGTTTACCATAATATATTTTATAATGTTCACACTATAAATTTTATTTTTATATGATATGTTATGTAATACATAAAATTAATTTCATATATAATACTTATTAAATCCAATCACTTTCATTGCTCACTCACTCCACTCCAGGAAAGCAAAATATAGAAAACTAAAAGTTGAGTTGTCCCATGAAAAACAGCTTCAATTTCTAAGTTCTAGTCTCGTGTTGAACTGCAGGCCAAAATGTGCTTTTTAAATGTACAAAAAGTTTTGGATTTTGTAGGATGAAATCCAAACCTCGTTTTTCATATAATTAGGTTCAGATGTATTTGGATTTACAGTCTATTAAATATTATAATTAGGGATGTAAATGAACTGAGCTTAAACGAACAACAAGGTTCTGTTCATGTTTGTTTATTTATTTTGAAGGTGTTCATGTTCACTTGTTTATTTATGAAGGTGTTTGTGTTCATTTGTTTATTGTTCACGAACATATCCCTTTACCGTTCGTGAACATATTCGTGCAACGTCCGGGAACATGTTCATTTATATGTTTGTTAAAATGGTAAAATTACACCACTAGTCTTTAAGCTCTTTAGGCTTCACAAGTTGAGCTCCAAAATTCACCAATATTTAAAATGTAAAAAAAAGAGAGAGAAGGAACTGGGTAAATGAGCTTATAAACAAGTCAAAAAAATGAGCATGTTCGTGAACATAAACGAACCGAGCACACCTTTGTTTGTGTTCGTTTATCAAACGAGCATAAATTTTTTTGTTCATACTCATTTATTTAACTTAACAAACGAACGTCATACGAACATTTCGTTGAACACTCTGCTCACTTACACCTCTAATTACCATGACAACAACCATGATAATCAAATTAATACTCAATCCACAATGTCACTAGGACCTTAATTGCCTTTCAAGCGTTGGGAAAGAAAGAGATTGTATATGACTCATCAAAATATCACGTGAAACAATGCTTGTGAAATTATAAAAAGAATAGTGATAAAGATTTGCAGATATCATGAAAGAATTGAGACATACATACAATATCTAAAAAAACATATGAATCTGCCGTTTGATGTGTTAAAAGGACAAATGAATTTGGTGAGAAAATGACCTTTTTCATTGTAAGGAATCAAATCAAGAAATTAAGACAAACTTGGCTCCTTTTTTATATATATTCCATTAGATTTAGGTTGTGGAATAGAAGCTTCCACTCTCCCCTATTTTTAATGTGCAACTGTGTCAAGAATATTCAAAGCATTGGTGGCAAGGCAAAGACAAAGTAAAACCCAAAGTAGGTATTGCCTTGTAATCTCAGCTACCTATTCTATTATTAGATTTTTTTTTGTTGCCCTTCCGATCTCTAAGGTTTCGTCCTGACTAATTCGGACCGAACCGCATCGCACACCTGGATATAGTGGGTGAGTCTCTCAACGGTGATTTTCTGTATACACAATGCCTTGAACCCGAGACATGCTTAAGCGATACCAAATTGCTTATCACTTGGACCAATCCCGTTGGTTATTCTATTATTAGATTTAGACTCCTTCACCAATCTTTTTATTTCCTTTCATTGTAAAGAAAGATGCCCCAAACTGAGGAATAAGTCAAAGATTTAGAATATGAATTTCAGACTTAAGGATTTGAATCCCGGGTATTATATTGTTGGGAAAGGAAAGGGTGAAATTGAATAAAAAGTGGTTGAACCAAAAGAATTCGTAATGGTTAATGCAAAATTTTCAAATGCAAAAACATTGTGGGTCGAAGGGATAGTATTAGGATGAAATTATGGGATGTCAAGTTGTTTAAAAATTGACTAGGATTTCAAAAGTATTCTTATAAATAGAGATTACGTCTTAATTTGTCTGATTTAAAAACTAACAGTGTCTTAAATGATATTAGATAAAAAATGTGGGCCAATAATTAATTGCACTGATTTCAAAGGGTTGAGAACTTGATATCTACTTTGACAATGTAAAACTTAAAACTTCTACATTTTTTAGGTTGTTGGATTGATTTATTTTAATGGTTGAGACTAAAGCTTTTAAATTAAAGATAATCTACTTATTTTTCCTGTAATAATCTTCCATCTGTTGTTAATCTCAACCATCCATTTTTACTCATTGAACAATTTAAAAACGTATAAAATTTCTAAGTTTTACATCATGCCAATAAATTCTACTTCAATTTCGAAACTACTAAGGATTCAAGATACAATTGAACCAGAACTAGTTAGTCGGACCCAAACCCTAATGATAATATGATATTATAAATATGAGGGAGTGATAGTCATGGTGGACGGTTAATCTTTTTTGAATAGTCTCAAGGTGATTACAAGGAAAGTATATGTTCATACATATTCTTAATCTTTTGGTAATGCATACACACCTTGTAGGCAAAACGATTGTACTCGGATCTCCTAGGATGAACATCATTCGTTTTTCTACTGAAACCACTTGTTGGGTTGATGGTGCACAGTTAATTAAGTAACCAACGAAATGGTTTCTAACATAATGATATCACATCTTTGAACTGAGCTCCCCGTGCCGTTCTTGCCAATGCTTCCAATGATTCTTGTTTGACTCGTATGAAACAATACATCATGCATGCCTTAAATTTTGTAATATTTGGTGATCATCTGCATCCCCAACATGATTGATTGAAAAACCAATAAATACGCAAAAAATGCGTATGTTGTTATCATCGCATGCTTTAAGGGGGTGATGTTTTATTAGATCTTTGATTTCGATGTCCCAAATTTGTACTACTTCTGTGTCTTCATTTTAGCAGTGGCTGTCCGGTAACCTTTCTTCCTTTTTCTGCATTGTTTTACGAGGTAGCATAATGCTGTCCGAGTGACAGAGAAGCAAAAGGAATGTAAAGTCCAGCTAAACTTAAACAGGGTCCCCAATGCTTGCTTTTTAGGACACATTCAAACGTTTCTCCCAATGCAGTTTCAGATTATTCCTTGGGGATCGGCATAGTATCCCTTCTATTTTATGCTTCAACTTTCAGCTTTTCTGTTTCCTGCAGCCAATCCAGGAACTAAGATGCCAATCAACAATTCAACCTTATTATTATTATTATAAACTTAAAATTACTTTCAAACAGCTAATGGAGGAATTGGAGAGGTGTTCCTATTGGTCCAGCCCCTGCTTCTTGTCCCTGGTGTACAACTACTATTGAATCCACCGATCGTGTTCTTTTCTATGTAATCCTAACTCCGTCCCTGCCAACGAGAACTCATATCGTATGAAGCTTTTCTTCAAGTAAATGTTGAGATCTTTTAGAAGATTCTTTGATGATAAATATAAGTTTTGAAAACTATGAATAGATTTAGTAAAAAGGTGAAAGTCCTCTGTATTGCAGGTGTGGACAAGATTGTTGATGGGGGCGGTAGGTAGGTTGATTCCATCATTTTTGTCCACTTCAATTTGGCATCTTTTAACACTACCTTCCCCAACTCCATATATGCATTTCACATAGCTTTTCCAAAAGCATATTTTATTTGAGAAAAAAACCTAAACCTAAGACATCGATTCTTGAGAATACAATGGCCCCCTTCTTTTATCTCCTTCTAAAATCCATTTGGGAAACAAATTTAAAGAAAAAAAAAGTCAAATTAGTGTTTTGAATAATGCTAGAGTGATTATAAGGTAGTATCTATTTATTTTTTTAGCCCTTTAATAAAGCACACATACCATGCACATATGGTCCTCAAACCCAAGTCACTTGACAAAATATATCATCCTCTATCACTGGGACCACTCCACGAGTTTTGAAATAGGTGTTTGAAATGATGAATAATTACATTTAATTATAAAAATGGAGACTTTAATTATGTCAAATTAAAGCATAGGATTAAGGAATATAAATCCTCTGTACCTTTTCGGTGCCCCTATTTATGCCCCACACTAAAAATTAAATTTATGGTTTAAAAAATTTAGGGTATAGTATATTTTTAGGGTAGGGTGTAAGGTTTAAAATTTAGAATTTAGAGTTAGGGCTTGAAATTTATTTTTTTAGTATTTTTAGTGTTAGAGCATAGAAAGATTCACCGAAAATAGGCATGTGATTTTTATCCAGGATTAAGTTTAAATTTGAGCATTTTAGAGTGAACAAAATTCAAATTCCCCTAAGTATGTCCATTTTATGCCTCCACACTAAAAAATTTAAATTTTAAACCCTAACACTAAATTCCACATCATAAATTCTAAACCCTACGCCCTAAAAATACACATTACACCTAATTCCCTAAACATTTACTATAAACCTTAACTTTAAACTCTAAACCTTAAACCCACTTTTTTAAAATGAGACATCAAAAGGGTCATAATTAAGGGTAGTCGATTTACATCATGTTAGAGTGACCAAAACCATAATTTAACCAGGAAACAAATCTTCAATCACTCATCTTAATTTTGGTTCCTTTCACATGACACAAGGAATTTTCAGGGGTTATTCGCATGCTATTCTTCCCTATAAAAACCTAAGCCTCGTTCATGTCATAAAATCTTGTGTACTTCTTCAAATCTTTCCCTCGGATCTATGTTTCTCTATCGTTAGCCCTTTATCCCCAGGCATGATCATGGAAGATTCATACGAGGAGGTGGAGCCATTGAATCTCAGCCTGGCCATTATGGCGGATCCCGGCGTTGAAAAGATTAACAATAAGAAGAGGAAGAGAAAGGTCCATGCTTGCAAGCCGCCGCCATTAAATAACAACGTCCCGTCGTCATACGAAGGTTGCGAAGGGAAGATATTTAAGCTTCTTCAAGTGAGAGAGGAGATGTTAAAGCTCGACCACCGCAAGAGAAAAGGAGCGGTACTCGAAGACGGTAAAGGCCTTCATTTGATCCATTTGTTGCTCATCACCGCCACATCGGTCGACGAGAAAAATGTGAACTCGGCCTTGGACAATCTCACCCGAATTTACCAGGCCGTGTCGTTGACGGGGGATTCGGTTCAAAGGGTCGTCGCTTATTTCGCCGACGGCTTACTCGCCAGGCTTCTCACTCGGAAATCGCCTTTCTACGACATGATCATGAAGGAGCCTACGCTTGAAGAAGAGTTCCTAGCTTTCACTTGTCTTTATAGGGTGTCGCCTTATTACCAATTCGCTCATTTCACCGCTAACCAAGCCATAATCGAAGCCTTTGAGAAAGAAGAAGGCGTCAACAACCGAGCATTGCATGTTCTCGACTTTGACGTCTCTTATGGCTTCCAATGGCCTTCTCTCATTCAATCTCTTTCCGACAAGGCCACGAGCGGCAACCGCGTATCGCTTCGTTTAACCGGCTTCGGAACAAGCTTAGCACAGCTGCAAGAAACCGAGAGTAGATTAGTGAGCTTTGCGAAAGGGTTTCGCAACCTGGTGTTTGAATTTCAAGGCTTGTTAAGAGGATCCAAGCTGGTTAACCTTCGTCGAAAGAAAAACGAAACGGTTGCTGTAAATCTGGTGTTTCATTTGAACACTTTGAATAACGTTATGGAAGTGTCGGAGACTTTAAAATCAGTGCATTCACTTAGGCCTTCCATTGTTGTGTTAGTCGAACAAGAAGGTAACCGAAGCCCAAGAAGCTTCTTCCTGTCGAGATTTATGGAGTCTTTGCATTATTTTGCCGCCATGTTTGATTCATTGGACGATCGTCTCCCGCTAGAAAGCGCAGAGAGATTAAGCATAGAGAGAAAGCATCTAGGGAAAGAGATCAAAAGTATGATCAACTCCGACAAGGAGGAGGGAAGTGGTGAATCGTGTCCGAGATATGAAAAGATGGAGACATGGAAAAGCAGGATGGAGAGGCATGGATTTGAAGGGATGGGATTGAGTTCAAAGTGTTTGATACAGGCGAAACTTCTGCTGAAAATCACGACCCATTATTGCCCTCTCCAGTGTGAGAGGGAGAATAATGGTGGGTTCAGAGTATTTGAAAGAGAAGAAGCAAAGGCTCTTTCTTTAGGGTGGCAAGATCGGTGCTTGCTTACTGCATCTGCATGGCAATGTGTATGATATATAGGACTGCTTTTGTTTTTCCTAACTCATTCATATCATTCTTAATGGTAACATTTTTATGACAACAAATACTTACAATTTTCTTCTAAAAATATATATTCACCATTAAAATGAGTTATTCTTGAAGAAAACCTAACCCCCAAATATCAACCTTGAAGTTTTTTTTTTTTTTTGGGGGGGGGGGTAGGATAAGTATTGGAATATTTGGTAAGTAGAAAAACTTCAGCATCAAGTCAAGGGGCATGCATAATTATAGTAATAGTATTTCATCTCATGCACAGCTAGAGAAAACTTATAATTCTATAGCCAGTGCTAACAATAGAAAGATTTCTAACTGTAGAAACAATTCTTTCGCATAACAGATTTCAAAAATTAAATAATTTATAATCACCAATCTCGAAACTGTATTGATCCAAAAAATCCAACTTAGACAATTATTAAGTACTACAATTATTTTGAGTTTAATTTCCCTATCTCCCTGAATTACAAGTAATGAAATTTCCTTAGCAGAAACTGCTGTGTTTCCGATCTTCGAATGATAAATTATCCAGACTGCACAAGACCGCATTTTTAAGTTCCTTGTCGCCCTGCATTACAAATATCAGATGTATCCTACTGGTAAATAGATATACAAATTGATAGTACATAAAAGGATGAGCATTCATACCTCAAATGCTAGTATTCAGTTTGTTCTCAGTTCAAACACAAAGCTTCTCCAGCTCTCTGATGGAAGTATACACTTTTTCAAGCTAGCTATTCCTCATCTGGGGGCAACAGATAACATGATAAGCTTCGATTTTCAATTTCTTGGTTTAAAATTTTCTATTTTCAATTTCTTCGTTACCTGTGGAAGACATTAGACTGAATTTTTCCAGACTTTCCGAGCTGCAAAAAAGTCTATTGGAGAAATAATTTTTAGAGGAGGAAGTGTGGGATGCTATAAATTCCTCGGACAACAATAAAGCTCCGGGACCAGATGGACTAAACATGGGGTTTTTTAAGCAATTCTGGCCGAGTTTAAAGATGCCAATTATGAGATTTTTTTCGGATTTCTTTGAAGGGAAAAGATGTGGAACACGGGATCAATCACGCCTTCATAACCCTTATTCCAAAGAAACCAAATCCGGAATGCTTCGATGACTATAGACCAATTAGCTTGGTACTTGGTAGGTGGGTTGTATAAAATTCTTTCGAAGGTCCTTGCAAAAAGATTGAAGTTATGTATGAACTCTATCATCGGGCCCTCGCAATTTGCTTTCACGTCTGGCAGACAGATTCTGGACTGTGTGTTTATTGCCAACGAAGGGATCGACTATTGGAGGAAAAAGGGACTCCAAGGTGTTCTATTCAAAGTGGACTTTAGAAAGGCCTATGACTCGGTTGAATGGCCAATAATTATAAGAATTATGGATGAGATGGGGTTTGGAGATCGGTGGAAATCATGGATCTATCGCTGTGTTTCTACAGCCTCCATTTCGGTTCTTGTTAATGGAGTTCCGACGGAGGAGGTTCCCATGGCCAAAGGCTTAAGACAGGGTTGTTCCCTCTCCCCTCTCTTGTTTAATATGGTTGGTGAATTGCTCAATTTGCTACTCTCAAAGGCTGTAAATTTAGGTTTGTTTAATGGCTTTCAGATTGGTTCGCCGGGAAATTTCTTCATGCTGTCCCATTTACAGTTTGCCGACGATTTAATAATCTTTTGCAGTGCTGCCGGTACTCAAATAAAGAATGTTAGAAGAGTGCTTCGCATCTTTGAGCTCATGACGGGGCTACAAATAAACGGTGGGAAGAGTAAGTTGATGGGGATCAATGTAGAAGATCCGGATCTTGAAGAATGGGCTTCATCCATTGGCTGCAAAAGAGGTTCCTTCCCATCGGAGTACTTGGGTCTACCTCTTGGGCAAAAAGGAACCCTGTAACATTATGGGATCCGGTGATTGACAAAGTCCAAGGCAAGCTATCGGGCTGGAAATCCGCCTCTTTATCAGCCGCAGACAGATTGGTTTTGGTAAAATCAGTCTTATCAGCTTTGCCTCTATATTTTATGTCTATATTCCCGATGCCATCGTCTGTGTGTAGACACCTAAATTCATTATTTGCTAGATTCCTTTGGGGTGGTGGGAAGAAAGTAAATAAAATTCACTGGATCAATTGGGACACGGTGTGTTTGCCGAGAGACAAAGGAAGTTTGGATATACCAAATCTTAATATCACGAACAGATCTTTACTGGGAAAATGGATCTGGAAGTTTGGTGTTGAGAGAGACTTGTGGTGGAAGAAGGTAGTGTGCTGTAGATATAATCTAGATGAAAATGATTTGACAGTTTCTAATGTCAATTACCCCTTAGCCTCTTGGATGTGGAGAGGCGTGGTTAATAATTTCACAAAGGAAGATGATGTGGGGGTTGCCTTCGATCTCACTTACAGTTTAAGGTGGGAAGAGGCGATGCTATCCCATTCTAGCATGATAGTTGGTTGCACAATGTTCCTTTGAGTACGAAGTTCCCAAGGCTCTTTATCTTGTCAACAAATAAAAATGGCAAAGTGGCTGAGTTTGGATCTTGCGACACATCTGGCTGGGTTTGGGACGTGAGAATGAGAAGAAATTTAGCAGACTGGGAGTTGGATCTATGGCTGCTATTAATGTCGGATTTGAGCCATGTTACCCTTGACCCCTCAGAAGAGGATAAATTGGTCTGGGATGGTAATGGTAAAGGGGTTTTCACGATAAAATCTTGTAGGGAATTTTTGTCAAATAGAGGAAGTTCTGAGTGTAATTGGAATTCGCTGGTGTGGAAAGGTCTTGCTCCTCCAAGGGTGGAGTTCTTCATGTGGCAATTGGCTCATGGAAAAGCTGCGGTTAAGGTGGAGCTTATAAAAAGAGGTGTATTAACTGAAACAGAGAAAATTGCCCATTATGCAAGCTCTTTCCAGAAACTATTAACCACCTATTCATCTATTGCAAAGTTACATGGAAACTATGGAACATATTTTTTCGATCATGGAATTTATCGGTTGTCATGCCTAATGATCTGAAAGCATTGATTTTTGCCTGGGATGATTTTGTCCCCAATTCCAGGATTTGGAAATTTATTCCAGGGCCTGTTTTGTGGTTTGTGTGGAAAGCTAGGAACAGTGTAGTTTTTGATGATGGAGCCTTCGATTACTTTCAACTATCCTTTTTAACTAGGTTCAGGATTGCATCTTGGTTTCTAGTTAAGGAGTCACAAGCGGCGGTGTTTGTAGACTTGCTCACAGGTGATCCTCGTTTGGCGAATTCCCTTTCTTTCCCTAGTAAGTCCAAGTCGAAGGTCATTCGATGGTCCCCTCCTCCCATTGGCTACTTCAAGATGAATGTAGATGGTGCAGTAATCAATAGTTGGAAGAAGGGAGGTATTGGTGGGTTGCTAAGGGATTCCAATAGTAAAACCTTGCTGTGCTTTTATGATTCAGTGGGACCCGACCCCCCTATTCTAGCTGAGTTAAAAGCCATCAAAGCGGGTCTGAAATTATTTTTCGATTATGTTTGGAGTTCGATGGGTCGTCTTATTTTAGAAAGTGATTGCTCGGTTGCTTTGGAGTGGATCAAAGGCCATACATCTAGTCCATCATGTTATGAGAGTATTGTTAGGGAGATTAAATCCCTAGTACTAGATAGGAATGTCATGTGTTGTCTGATTGTTAGAAGTGCTAATTGTAAAGCTGATGAGTTGGCTAAAAAAGGGATTGGTTGAGGAGAGGATAGGATTACTTGAGAGTGGGGTGGTATATTAATAAGGGGCATAATAGCTAACTATTTGTAATTCCGTGTATTGAATTTTAGTTAAATAAAACTTGAGGCACTATTTTCCTCCTTCCGTTGTCTGTCTGTCCTCCATCTCTGGGGTGCGGACAGTTAAGAGGGGGGTTTTTAACGAGGCCTCCTATTCTTATAAAAAAAAAACTAGGCCTAAACAAGAACAGCAAATAGTAGCAAAGTTATGCAGATCATTTTTTCTGGTCTCAATCTATATAGCACATCAGATACAGGAAGCAACCATCAATAGTTAGTTTTGAGAGACGTCAAAGCATTTAAAAGGTAAATAAGCTTAATATTCATGATTCTGAATAGCGGTGTTACTAAAATATTTGTGCTCACAAGCTATTCGAGTTCAACTCGAAAAAAGCTTGAATTTGATTTGCTCCTTGTCAAGCCGAGCTCGAGCTATCAAGTGAGTCAAGTTCAATTATCTTAATACTTGATTCGAACAACTTGCAAGCCTAATCGAACTTTTTATTTATAATATACATTTAAATATAAAATTACTACTTTACCCTTGATATATATGAACTTAAACCCAAACCCTCATTTTTTTCCTTTCATCCCTTGGCATCTCTCCCCAAAATCACCTCTTCCTCCTTTCGTTACTTTCTTTTTAAATATTTGATTGTTATATTTAAAAAAATGTATATGAACTGAGCTTGAGCTCATGTAAATATATAAGAAATTAATCAAGCCAAGCTCGAAAAACAAAGTTTGATGTTTTCGAGATGAGCTCAAGCTTAAATAATAGTGTCCGGTCAAGCTTGAGTTGAATATCAACCCGTGAGTTTCAAATCAAGTTCAAGCTTGAGTTTCTCTATTTGAGCTTGGCTTGATTTAGAGCCCTAGTTCTAAAGACACCAAAAGTATGAAGAATAGAAACTGCCAAGAACGTACACAGTACAGCATACACCAAATCATTTAATTTCCAGGTTAGTCTTCTATATAATCATGTAAATATTGGAAGCTTACCACCATTTAAGGCTTAACCATTCGAGAAATTAGATCTAGTTGCATGAGTAGGTTTATCGGTCTCTTCCAACAATCTGAAGAAGTTAGATAAAACACTCGCATCATTGCTCATGTCCCTTTCAACCAACCATTCTTCTTGAAGATGAACATCAACGTCCCTGTATAACAAACAAGTAGGGTGAACTCTGGGTATCAAGAACCACATATAATTCAAGAACAACAAAAACATAAGGAGACTTTGAACAAGAAACCATGGTGCTCAAAGAAGGAAATGTGTTACCTCCTCAAGGCTAGAACTTCATAATTTCTTCGCAGATAATCAGCATACTTTGTGAGGGCCTCTTGTGCATACTGTTTGCCAACAGTTCTCACTGATGCTGCATTTAGCAAGTTTTCTAGTGAGCCATGCTTTTTCAAAAGCTTTAAGGCAGTTCTCCGACCAAAACCAGGAACCAAATGTTGAATCCCAGGAACACCATCAACCTCATCGCCCATGATGCATCCTACAAAATTACATAATGATTACATATGCACATCTTCCCAAAGGAGGTCTAGAACACTAGGGAAAATGAGGACAAGAAGAGTCGGGGAGCATTGTTTTTCCAAAAACGAAAAATTAAGCATTGGATACTTATCACACAAGTACCTAGCAGAATATCCCTTTGGATCTTTCTTTTTGGAACCATTAAAGAATATGAACCATCTTTTTTTACTTTTATATTAACTGAACTTCCGTGCTAAGGCTCAATTATCAAAAAATGTATTTACTATAAACATAAAAAGTCATGGAAAAACCAAAATATTGGTTATTAACTTCAAATTGCCATTGCACATGCAACACAATCAACACCGCATAAACCAATTCCCTATGTGTAATAACTAGTTTGTTTAACTTTATAGGAAACCATTCTTCTTCTTCTCAAAGTTGAAGTAGTTAAAGTGACCCAAAGCAAGAAAACAACCCAGCATTTGAAGCATATTAAAGTAAAAAGAAAGAATTAAGCACTCCCCCCCCCCCCACATAAAGATACCAAAAGTAGGAAACTGTTAAAGTTGTACTGAAACAGGCTCGATGTCATGCCATACTCCCACACCTTTATTTCTCCACAAGAACACAACTAATATATAGTGCAGAATTGCCTAATAAACTATAGCAGTGAACATAATTCATTAATATGCATGCAAATATGTTTAAAATGATAACAGTCAGATAATTGCAATCTTACTATCACCAAAAAGAAAAGGCATGCATACTTACTAAGGCTCAAGTCAGAGTGTGGATCACAGTTATATTGAGCTATGTAGTGCTTCAGAGTATAAAAGGACCACCGGTCTAAATCCACCAGAGGCATAACAATTTGAACATTTTCAGAAATCAACTGCTTAAAATCCTTATCAGGAGAAGCAATAACCACGCGGTATCCTCTTTCTAAAACTTGTTCCACCAGTGTGGCCACAACATCATCAGCTTCATTTCCTTCAACTTTTAGGACCTGCATGATTTAGCTTCTCACAGATGAAACCAATTAAACAAAAAGGATGGATCAATCAACATTTTAGTATTAATGATCCATCTGCATAATGTCCTCAGAGCAACTATGACATTCAGGAATATGGTGGCAAGCAGATTGAAGTCATAAGATGCAACTTTCTTGCCAACAAATAGGTATAATATTCTTCTAAAAATATCTATTTGGAATCTTAACAATTATTTGAATAGAGCTAGTAATTTTAATGTAAAGACAAGTTGATTTGGCAATTTGCATAGCATTGATTTCTCTATAACCTAAACAGGTCATGCTGGCAACCAAAACACCACCATCACAAGCAAGAACATTCTTCCATAAATATATAAACCATATTACTTTTATCATCTAAGCTTCTTAATTTCTTCTTCTCAGAATGAAAATGAAACTAAAGAGGTTCACTTACAGGCACATTGCATTTTCTAAGAACATCCATGATCAGTTGCTGTGATCTCCCAACTTGACTCCTAACATACTTTTTTGAAGTTGTTTGTCGTGGAAAAAACTTCCTCCTATGTGCTTTATATGAAGGTAATAACTGTCGCCGCTGTTCATTACAATTCTCACCATCAAAAACCTGCAACAAGAAAAGGGGAAAAAATAAAAAGGTCTAGCCACAGCCAAGTCACTGCATCTGCAAACATATGATCATGGTTTGTTTTTACTTTTTTTTTTCTACATGCTTTTTACATTTAATAGCTCATTCTTCAAAAATTGCTGAAAGGTAACGCAAATAATAAATTGCAAAAGCATCATTATCATCAGCATATTTGATAAAACTGAGCAATTATGCAAATTGTAACACAAACTCAAACATGATTGATCAAATAAAAGTAAAAGCTCACATTTGACCATTTATATAATATAATTTTTCGGTTATATACATATAATAGATATATTAACTTTCAATTCTTCAAAAATACAAGTAATTTCCTTTACATCCAAACAAACTTTTCTATTTTAATGGAAATAAAAGAGAGTGAAAAGTTCGATTCCAAGTAAAATAGAGATAAAAATCTTACGGCAATAACAGGGTCGGTGAGGCAGACTTGAGAGAAGAAAAGAGAAACCCAGTGACCAAAAGATTGCAAGCTTGGTTTATTTCCAGCATAACAAAGCGGATTAACGTCCAAAAAGAATACCCTTTGCTTGCCTTTGCTCTTTTTTTCAAAACTTTCAAGACATTCTCTTTCTGGCAAAACTTGTCCACCAACTGTTTGATTAAAAGACCCTGAGGAAGAAGAAGAAGAAGAAGAAGCAATGACGGTTTTAATCTTCCTTGATTTAGTTGTTGGTGGGACAATTTGGGTTGTCCTGTTTCTGTATTTTCCAGTTGAAATTGAACGAAATAGATTCGGGGGTAGACAAGGAGTGAGGAAACTCCCGGCTGCCAATGTAACGTCGACCATCTTGCTTAGCTCCTCCCTATCACCTTGGAAATCTTTTGTTTTTCCTTTTAACGATAGATTATTAATTACGGAAGTGGATGCTGGATGGGTAGTTATGCGGTAAGGCGGCTAATATGCGGCTAATATACGGCGTAACCGGATAAAAAAGTGCCCGGTTAAAGATAATAAAATCGGTAAAAATTACCTATTTTGTTGATCCGAATATCAATATATTCGGTAGCGCCTAATTTGTTGTTAATTTCGAGATGATGGGGCTCGGAAATTTCCACGATAACAAAACTGGTAAAATTACCTATTTTGTTAATCCGAATATCAATATAATCGGTAGCGTCTAATTTGTTGTTAATTTCGAAAGTATCCATACTTTTTAAAAGTTTATCGATACTTTTTGAACAGCAATGTAATCGCGGTTGGAAAAAAATGTCGAAAATATCGATACTTTGTGCACAGTTTTTTGTATTGAATTTAAACAAGTATCGAAAAAACAGATACTTTTGTAACACTTTATACAATTTTATCGATA
Source organism: Hibiscus trionum (assembly GCA_030270665.1). Taxonomy (NCBI): domain Eukaryota; kingdom Viridiplantae; phylum Streptophyta; class Magnoliopsida; order Malvales; family Malvaceae; genus Hibiscus; species Hibiscus trionum. Next base: position 11,412,847 of record BSYR01000024.1, on the reverse strand, counting down.
CCAAGGGATCGAAAGTGTCGTTTCTGTTTCCACAGTAGTAATAAAAAGTCTATCCTTTAGAAGCTAATTTGACAAACCGGTTACATTATTAATAAAAACAATGTAACAGTTAAATCGTTACCGGATTGTTTGTTTGGTGTCGATACTTTTTTTAAGAACATGTCAAAAGAATCGGTAAAATACAAGCAAATTTGACATAACCGGTTACATTACTTAAACATATGCAAAAGAATCGGCACAATAGAAAAAATTAGACATAACCGGTTACATTATTAATACATATAATGTAACCGGTAAATCTTTACCGGATATCTTGTTTGGTTTCGATACTTTTTTAAGAGCGTGTGCAAAAGAATCGGTACAATAGAAAAAATTAGACATAACCGGTTACATTATTAATTCATATAATGTAACAGGTAAATCTTTACCGGATATCTTGTTTGGTTTCGATACTTTTTTTAAGAACGTGTGCAAAAGAATCGGTACAATAGAAAAAATTAGACATAACCAGTTACATTATTAATACATATAATGTAACAGGTAAATGTTTACCGGATATCTTGTTTGGTGTCGATACTTTTTTAAGAACATGTACGAAAGAATCGACACAATTCAAAAAAGTATCGAAACCTGGGGAATTGTATCGATTAAATATATCATAATGATATAACCGGTTAAAAAGTATCTACTCTAATACAAACCTTTGTATTGCTTGCATTTACAGAAAACCTAAGAGAGTATTTGAAATCGACCCGAGTTTGGTTGCTGCGAAATACAAGGTAGGCGTTCTTGGAGTCGTGTTGTATCAGAATCGAAAGGAAAGGTTTTGGGTTTGGGGACTTTGAAGTAAAAGGTATGTTGTCGAAACCCTAGTTTTTTGGTAATGTAGTATTGGGTAGTTGGGGATAATGTTTTGGGTTTAGTGATGTTGAAGTAAAATCAGAATTCGGATCGATTATAGGTCGAAATTGTGTAATTATATTTAGGAAATAAATATCGGTACTTTGTTCTGAGAACTTATCGGTAGAAATTAATAATGTCGGTAAAAATTAAATATCGATACTTTTTTCAGAGAACTGAAGCGAGATGGGTCATGAAGATGTTGTTCGTGAAGATGAGACTGAAATGGTTGAAATGGAGCCGGAGAGTATCGAAAGTGAGGAAAATCCAAAGCAACCAAATGGTGGATATATGTACTTCTAGTAAGTAGCAATGTCAAATAATTGTTCTGTAAATTGTAATTGGATGAAAGTATTTAAGAACATTTAAACTTTCCTATCATGACAGTATGAAAGAATTGCAGAGGATGAAGGATTGTGGTACTTACACTGTCGGTTCGGTATGTAAATTGAATTTATAGTGAATATATTATAGGTTTAATATTTTGATTGTTGATGGTTTATGCATAATTTTCAAGTGAAAGACATTGTGGTGAAGAAATGGAACACGATGAGTGAAACTGAGAAGCAACCATTTAACACGTTGTCCACAAATGATAGAGAAAAATATTCGGCCAAGAAGAAAGCAGAAGGAAACATTGTGAAGAAGGTATTCATTAAACTTGTAAATATGTTGATAAATGATATATAAAAATTCTGACATTATATGTAAATAATATAGGAAGTGTCGACAAGGTGTAGCATAAAACGAGTGCACCACGTAATAGAGGAGTTGAAAGCGAATGATAAAGCAAATGTGTTGGAAGAAATGGGGTTTGAATCTCTTATTGGGATGAAGGACCGACCAATTCATAGGGAATTGTGTCGCTTGTTGATGGGAGATTTTGATTTGCACAAGTGTGATGTTTGATACGACAAATATTCATTTTATTTTGATGTTCGATGTGTTGAAGCCGTATTGGGGCTACAAAATAAAGGGCAGAGTGTGGATGAAGTTATTAAGAGGGAGGATTGGAAAATACTTGTGAAGAAGTATGACCTAACGTCCAAGGTGTCATTTGCTACACTTGAGGACGATATAAAAAGCGGCAAGTATGATGGGGATGATCTGAAGGCCCGGGTACTATTGTACATTGTCAGAGTATTCCTTTGTCCAACGGGTGATACATCCCCGAGCAAAGAAAGTATGAAGTTGATTTGCGACTCCGGGTTGAAAGGTCAATTAAATTGGGCGTCATATGTCAGTGACAAATTAATTGATGCAATCAAGAGTTTTCAAAAGGCCAAAAATCCCACATACCTCAAAGGATGCATAGCTGTCTTAGAGGTAAATGAGTTGAATCTTGGTGTTGGTTTAGAAAACTTTGTAAATAGTTATTATAAAAAATGATAAAGTTTATTATAAATGCAGGTTGCATTGTTTGATTTTTGGTCAGATTCTTCAAGTGTGCCGACCTTCCAAAAAACCGGAGTGGCACGCATCACTGCATGGGGCAAGGAAGAAGTTGCTCGAGTTATGGCAAAGCTAAAGTTGGAATTACCGAAAAAGAAAGTAAGGGTAATTTAAGTATTTATAGATTAGTAAGGACATAAAAAAGAAAGATGCTCTAATAATGTAGTTTATTTGTGAAGGTTGGCGAGGAGGAAGAGGAGAAGGTAGAAGATAAGGTGAAACAGAATGAGGGGGAAGTAAATATGACATATTGATGGCTGAGTTGGCGGGGGTGAAAAACGTTGTTTCTGATTGTTTGCAAAGACAATCCAGAATCGAACATGCGATTGAGAGCTTAAAGAGGGAAGTAGGGGAAAAAGTTGATGGTGTTGTGAAAGAAGTGGTGGAATTGAGGGGTGAGTTGAAGGGGTGATTGGAATGGTAGAAAAAAAATGGATGAGGGGATAAATTTAAGTTCTGAAATAAAAAAAAGAAGAGTTATGTTGAGGAAAAATATGATGAACTTAAAAAAAATGATGAAGAAAATTTAGAAGAATTGAGTAAGAGGGAGGAAAATATAAGAGAAGTCCACCATGAAGATATGAGGACACTGGATCATGCAATAGATGTAGATCTCGATTCAGGGTGTCCTGCACCAAAGAAGAAGAAGAATAAAAAGGTAAAATGAATAATACAAATGACATCCATTTTGATTATTGTGCTGTGGCTAATATCTATTGATATATCGTAGGCTGCAAAGGTCAAAATACCAAGTGGAATTGGTTCAATGGAGGGTGCAATGTGTGATTATGTATGGAATAGTGGGTTGTTAGAAGATACGTAAGTAATATATATTGCTTTGCGAGTGATATTTAAATAATTTTGGGAAAAAATAATACAAAAAATTGCTTGTATAGAGATGTTATCCTAGATTTCGGAAGCGAACACGACACAGTAGGCGACCTTTGCTCGTTAAAACCTGGGGAATGTGTAACCCCCTCGTCCCGGTCTGGCCGGATGACCGGTCCGAGTGGACTACACGGGGAAAACCGAAGCGAAACCCAAAGGGTTCCTCCTCGGTTAGCAACCCTAAATTTTTTTTCCTTTTAAACTAGTCACAAACGAACCCCAACCACATTCAAACGCCCAAATTTTAATCTTAACTAGAGGCATATTAATTCCTATGTATATATCTCTTTAAAAGGGGTGAACAATTCAAACAGTGCAGTTTTGCGCAGAAGTTTCGAAACCTTCACCAAGGGTTTCGAAACTTTTGCTGGCAGAAACCCCTGGAACCAATTTTCACCAAAGGTTTCGAAACCTTGGGGAAGGTTTCGGAACCTTTGACCATAGTTTCGAAACCTACCCCAAAGGTTTCGAAACTTTGGCTGGCAGAATGTCCTGGAACCAAATCCTCACCAAAGGTTTCGAAACCTTGGGGAAGGTTTCGGAACCTTTGACCATGGTTTCGAAACCTACCCCAAAGGTTTCGAAACTTTGGCTGGCAGTGACCCCTGGAACCAAAATTCTCTGCAAAGGTTTCGAAACCTTACCCATGGTTTCAAAACCTTAGTGCAGGGGATCACTTACTGCCCAACTTATGGACTTCCTAACCATAGAAAAACATTAAGATCATGCATGGACATAAGTAGAAGCTCAAAAGAACCAAGGGCATGAACCAACAACTACAAGACTCGCACACACAACCATTTCAACAAGCATACATACAACAACCACAGTCGGATTTTAGCTTACAAGCATTGGGTATACGTGAATCATACCTATCTAGACTTCAAGCAATATCACAAGGAACATACTTAACAAGCATAGGCATCACACACATGGTAGTCAAGCTTAAGGCATGCATAGCCCAACCTCATACAAATTCAGGCATAAACAAATAATCCACATAAGAATCATAGAACATAATCCATGAAGCAGAACATAACACAACATAGGTTTAACAATTTCGAGCATAACTTCCTAGGGAGTTTGACCCCAACTCCTAACACTCTATACCCCATTGTCTAGGCATTATCACAAAAGCAAACCATACTTAAACTTGCTTGAGAACTCCAAAAGCTCCTCCTTCGCCCGCTCGCCTCCCGAACTCTAACGATCTGCACGTTGGAAACAAAGAGCATAAGCAACTAGCTTAGTGAGAGAGGATCTACAATTCACAACATGCAGTTTTTCAAAATACGAGTTGTATGCAAGAAAACTATGGATGCACAAGGGTCTATCTCAACCACTACTCTTGGTTTGCTCAAGCACAACCAACATACACTTACGGTGGGACTACACATCACCGTTTCGACTAGTGGATTTCCAATGGGACTACACATCAAAGGACTACCCTACTAGTCACTACCGGTGGGACTACACATCACCGTAGTTTAAACCACCATCACGTGAGGCACGAACTCAACTCAACTACACAATTAACAACTCAAAATGCACTTAACGATTACGACATATATGCATTCGACATATCACAACAACATGGGAGTAGAGAGGCTTACACACGGGTTTAGGTGACCCCTCAAGGTCCCACCCAAACCCCAAAAGGATCCATGTCGAGCATGATGCATAAATCAACAATTCTACTCACCGTTGCTACCCAAGAGAAGATCGAAGACCAAGCTCAAGACTCCGAATTCCCCGGATTTGCCCCCGAAGCTTCTCCGACCAAAATTCTCGCCTCTAACCAATCCAACACCAAGCAAATAATTTCAAGTCAGTCCATGTTCTAAAATACTCAACCCGGATTACAAACCAATTACAAGATATCAATTTTCACATGGAGAACAAGCCCAAAATTCCAAAATCCGAGCAGCCCTCAAGCACCCCTTAAAACCATTGATTTCAACCTTCAAACTACTCCCTAAAGCTTCCAAAACAAAGCTTTCATATACCCCAACCATTGGCCCTCTCATTTCTACATAGAACACCCCCATATTTCAATCCTAAACCTCCCAAAAACCTCCCCAAAACCTCATTTCGGGAATCACCCCAAACCTTGTAAAAATCATACCCATTGGACCCCTTTAGGCTTAAAATGACTCATATCACTTCCATAAATCAAAAACCTAAGTTTAGAATGCTAAAAATGACATTTTTAATCAATATTTCAAAACACCCAAGTTACAAAAATCATGGGTTTTCTAGGAAATAAGGGTACGTACTCGTAGAGGACAAAGAGAGCAAGTCAAAAATGGCCTTACCTTTGAAAAACCTTCAAGATTGGATGAGTTATGGAATGGAATAATGCTCCAAAGGGGAGGGCTCTTTTTTGTCGATGGAAAAAAATGGGGAGTAGAGGGAAGAAGATGACTAAATAAAACATTATTTAGGTTGATTTAAAATTAAAGGTCCAAAGACCTAAATACCCTTAATAAAAAAAGGAAAACCACAATAGGTGCCACCCATGGCCATGTGGGCTTGTTTAAAATATGGTCCAACTAAATTTTGTTGTCTTAAAACCCGAGGCCCAAAATTATTTTTAATTACAAAACCGGACCCGGAAATAATATTAAATTATTATTTTTCACCCGACCCCTAAACCGGGGCGTTACAACTCTCCCCTACTTAAGGAATTTCGTCCTCGAAATTACCTGACGGAAACAAGTGCGGAAACTGCTCAAGCATGTCCGCTTTCCTCTCCCACGTGGCTTCCTCCACACCTCTATGCCTCCATAAGACTTTGACTAACTCTATAGTCTTGCCACGCAACACCTTGCTATCAGAAGCAAGTATCTCAACTGGTTCCTCATTGTAAGACAAGTCCGAATTTAACTCTATTTCTTCCACTGGCATAACATGGGACGGATCCGATCTATACCTCCTAAGCATCGATACATGAAATACATCATGAATCTTCTCTAGCTCAACTGGGAGTCTCAATCTATAGGCAACCAGACCAATTCTCTCAACTATCTCATAAGGCCCTATGTACCTTGGGCTCAACTTGCCCTTCCTTCCAAACCTCATCACCTTCTTCCAAGGTGAGACTTTCAAAAACACTTTATCCCCCACGGAGTATTCCACCTCCTTCCTTTTTAAATCGGCATAGGACTTTTGCCGATCTGAAGCCGCTTTCAAGCGATCACAAATCAATTTCACCTTCTCGGTGGTTCCCTTGAGTAACTCGGGCATCGGCACTAGTTTCTGTCCGGCCTCAGCCCAACAAATCGGGGTCCTACACTTCCTACCATACAAGGCCTCATAAGGAGCCATCTGAATGCTTGACTGGAAGCTGTTGTTGTACGCAAATTCCACTAATGGTAGGTATTTCTCCCATGACCCCTGAAAGTCAATGATACAACACCTCAACATATCCTCCAAAATCTGAATCACTCTCTCAGACTGTCCATCTGACTGCGGATGATACGAAGTGCTGAAGTTCAACCAAGTGCCTAAGGCTCGATGCAAACACTCCCAAAATCTAGAGGTGAATCTCGGATCTCGATCTGACACAATTGACTTCGGTACCCCATGTAGTCTCACAATCTCCCGAATATACAATTCGGCCAACTTGTCCAACGTATAGGTGGTATGAACCGGTATGAAGTGTGCACACTTGGTGAATCTATCTACAATCACCCACACTGAATTTTTCTTCGAAGGAGTCAACGGAAGTCCTGATACAAAGTCCATAGTGATACGCTCCCACTTCCACTCTGGAATCTTCAACGGTTGCAACAACCCTGAGGGAAACTGGTGCTCAGCCTTGACTCTCTGACAAACCATGCATTTACTTACGAACTCGGCTACATCCCTTTTCAAACCAACCCAATAATACTCTTCCTTTAATCCTCGATACATCTTCGTGCTACCCGGATGCATAGCAAAAGGGCTATTGTGAGCCTCACACAAAATCGTACACCTCAACTCGACATCTTCCGGAACCACTATCCTATCCTTGAAACATAGAATCCCATTCTCTCCAAAGCAATACTCGGTAGGCCTATCTTCTGCTATGTCTTGCACGTGAGGTGCCAAGGACTCATCTCGCAACTGCTTCTCACGAATCAACTGAACCAATGATGGCTTAACCTGAAGCTCGGCCACTAGCCCACCATCCGTAGACACACTCAACCTTGCGAACATTGCTCGCAACTCAACGGCCACCTTCCTACTCAAGGCATCGGCCACCACATTTGCCTTGCCCAGATGATACTCTATGGTAAGGTCATAATCTTTAAGGAGCTCTAACCACCTTCGTTGCCTAAGATTCAACTCCTTTTGGGACATCAAATATTTCAAGCTCTTGTGGTCGGTGTACACAGTGCACTTCTCACCATAGAGATGGTGTCTCCAAATTTTCAACGCGAACACCACTGCGGCTAACTCTATGTCATGTGTAGGGTAATTCTTCTCATGAACCTTCAACTGTCGGGAAGCATATGCCACTACCTTACCTCCTTGCATAAGTACACAACCTAGCCCCACGTAAGATGCATCACTGTAAATTACAAACTCTCTCCCCGGCTCGGGCTGAATCAAAATGGGAGCTTCGGTCAAAGCTTTCTTCAACTTCTCAAACGCTTCTTGTCTTGCATCTGACCATTCATACGGAACATTCTTCTGTAGCAACTTGGTCAACGGAGCCGCTATCCTCGAGAACCCCTCAACAAACCTCCTATAGTATCCCGCCAAGCCTAGGAAACTGCGGATTTCTGTCACTGATTTTGGTTGCTTCCAATTTACAATGGCTTCAATCTTCTTGGGATCTACACTAATCCCACTAGCTGAGATCACGTGGCCAAGGAAGACCACCTCACTAATCCAAAACTCACACTTGCTTAGCTTGGCATACAACTGATTCTCAAGTAAGGTTTGAAGCACTAACCTTAAGTGTTCATCATGCTCCTCTTCGGTCCTAGAGTACACTAGGATGTCATCAATAAACACTACCACAAACCTGTCCAAGAACTTATGAAACACCCGGTTCATCATATCCATGAAGGCCGCTGGAGCATTGGTCAACCCAAAAGGCATCACCAAAAACTCATAATGCCCGTAACGTGTACGGAAAGCTGTCTTCGGTATATCCACATCCTTTACCTTTAACTGATAATACCCAGACCTCAAATCAATCTTTGGAAACACGGAAGCACCCCTCAACTGGTCTAGCAAGTCGTCTATCCTTGGCAAGGGATATTTGTTTTTCACTGTCACCTTATTCAACTGTCTATAGTCTATGCACATCCTCATGCTACCGTCCTTCTTTTTCACAAACAAAACCGGAGCACCCCACGGGGAAATACTAGGCCTAATGAAGCCTCTGTCAGTCAACTCCTGAAGCTGTGTCTTCAACTCTTTCAACTCCTTCGGTGCCATTCTATACGGAGCAATCGACACCGGTGCGGAATCAGAATATGTCTCAATAGCAAACTCAACTGCTCTGTCTGGAGGCAAGCCTGGTAGTTCTTCCGGAAAAACACTCGGAAAGTCACACACAGTCCTGATGTCCTGAGGTCTCACCTCACTCATATCCGGGTTCATTACGTAAGCCAAGTAAGCCTGACACCCTAAACTCAACAACCTCTGAGCTTCTAAAGCCGAAACCACATTAGACAAAAACTTAACATTCTCCCCAACTACCACAACCTCAAAGTCATCGGTAAGCTTCAAAGAGACTCTCTTAGTCTCAAAGTCAACCTTAGCTCTATGCTCTACAAGCCAATCCATGCCCAAGATCACATCAAAGCCATAAAAGGGTAGCTCCGTCATGTCGACTGGAAATACATGGCCCTGAATCATCAAGGGACACCTCCTATACACTTTCCTGACTACCACTGTATCACCAAAGGAGCTAGTGACATTTACACCTACTTCTAACCAATCACAAGGTAGTCCTAATGACTTTGCATGCTCACCCAGAATATACGAATGTGTTGACCCCGAATCTATTAGAGAAAGAAAACTCAAAGACTGTAATGTGAAATTACCTGCAATGACATCAGTGTCATTCCCAGCCTCTCGCTGAGCGTACACTCTAGCCGGTCCTCCTCCCTCGGGCTGGACTGCTACCACATGAGCCAAGTTCCTCTGACCCTCGTTCCTTGGCTGGAAGTTCCCACGGCCGCGCCCACGACCTCTCTGATGCTCAAAACCCCTCGCTGGAGCCGGTTCTCCTCTGACTGGGTGTGGACAATCACGTCTTAAATGATCTCGGGAGCTACAGTTCCAACACGCCCCAAACATACCCATGCACTCTCCTGGGTGGCGTCTCCCGCACCTAGTGCACTCCGGAATGTGCCCAACAGCCCCTTGGCCCTGACGGCCCTGACCATGGTTACCACCCCTAGGCCTCGTATCCGGCTGATACCTCCTATCCCTATGCCTCTTGGCATGATCTTTATCCCAGTTCGCATGTCTCTTCCCGGAGTCAGACCCACTAGCACGTGGTCTAGAGCTTAGGTTTTGCTCTACATCCTTGGCTCTAGAAACCAAGACATCGAACTCAGTGTAGTCGGCGGCCAACATGTAGGTCTTCACATCAGTAGTCAACCCATATCTGAAGCGCTCACATCGCTCCTTCTCATCCGGAATCAACTCTGGCGCGTACTGGCTCAACCTCACAAATTGGATCTCATACTCGGACACGGTCCTATTGCCTTGAACCAAGGCCATGAACTCCCTTTTCTTTTCATCTAAGTACCGGACCCCAAGGTACTTCCTCTTGAAAGCATTCCTGAAAAACTCCCATGTGACATCCACCTCGGCCATACCAGAAATAACAGTGGTCCACCAAGTATAAGCGTCTCCCTGAAGTAGTGAGACGATGCATCCCAACTTACGGGCATCCGAACACTCCATCTGACCCAAGATGCGAGTAGTGCTCTCTAGCCACCCTTCCGAGCCCTCCGGAGATAACCCACGAAACTCAACTGCCCCCAAATTACGAAGCCTCTCTAGGGGTAATCCTGTCCCCGCACCCTGAGCTGGTGTTGCAGCTTGCATCCCAGCCAAAGCTGTCTGGAAAGCTCCGGCTATAGTCTGAATCAAATGAGCCACATCTGGGCCTGCCTGACCTTGGCCCGCTTGAGCCCCATTACCTCCCACATTAGTCCCAGCCTGAGGCCCATTACCATCACCTCCGACGTTCCCTCCATTACCACCCGGAGCATTAAGAGCAGGAGGCGCGTGCTCGGGTGCCTGGTCACCCGCTCTAGGCCGTCCCCTCGGTCTCACCATAGCAATTAATGTAATCTAAAACAACAAACACACAACAACAAGGAAACGTTAGGTTAGCAAGAGGCAAAGGACATCCGGTTCTCAAGCTCTTCAAACCAAAACAATTTTCCCTTTTTTTTTGACAACAATACCTAACAATGGGGACTCAAACCAACTTCCAAACAACAGAAAAGTCACCATAGCATGCATACATACACCGTGCTAAAACAAAACTTAGACAGGCATGGCAAAACACTGTTAATACCTTAACTTACCTCACTTACCTGCCCGAGGTCTCGGAAACCTCAGGCTCTGATACCAATAAATGTAACCCCTCGTCCCGGTCTGGCCGGATGACCGGTCCGAGTGGACTACACGGGGAAAACCGAAGCGAAACCCAAAGGGTTCCTCCTCGGTTAGCAACCCTAAAATTTTTTTTCCTTTTAAACTAGTCACAAACGAACCCCCAACCACATTCAAACGCCCAAATTTTAATCTTAACTAGAGGCATATTAATTCCTATGTATATATCTCTTTAAAAGGGGTGAACAATTCAAACAGTGCAGTTTTGCGCAGAAGTTTCGAAACCTTCACCAAGGGTTTCGAAACTTTTGCTGGCAGAAACCCCTGGAACCAATTTTCACCAAAGGTTTCGAAACCTTGGGGAAGGTTTCGGAACCTTTGACCATAGTTTCGAAACCTACCCCAAAGGTTTCGAAACTTTGGCTGGCAGAATGTCCTGGAACCAAATCCTCACCAAAGGTTTCGAAACCTTGGGGAAGGTTTCGGAACCTTTGACCATGGTTTCGAAACCTACCCCAAAGGTTTCGAAACTTTGGCTGGCAGTGACCCCTGGAACCAAAATTCTCTGCAAAGGTTTCGAAACCTTACCCATGGTTTCAAAACCTTAGTGCAGGGGATCACTTACTGCCCAACTTATGGACTTCCTAACCATAGAAAAACATTAAGATCATGCATGGACATAAGTAGAAGCTCAAAAGAACCAAGGGCATGAACCAACAACTACAAGACTCGCACACACAACCATTTCAACAAGCATACATACAACAACCACAGTCGGATTTTAGCTTACAAGCATTGGGTATACGTGAATCATACCTATCTAGACTTCAAGCAATATCACAAGGAACATACTTAACAAGCATAGGCATCACACACATGGTAGTCAAGCTTAAGGCATGCATAGCCCAACCTCATACAAATTCAGGCATAAACAAATAATCCACATAAGAATCATAGAACATAATCCATGAAGCAGAACATAACACAACATAGGTTTAACAATTTCGAGCATAACTTCCTAGGGAGTTTGACCCCAACTCCTAACACTCTATACCCCATTGTCTAGGCATTATCACAAAAGCAAACCATACTTAAACTTGCTTGAGAACTCCAAAAGCTCCTCCTTCGCCCGCTCGCCTCCCGAACTCTAACGATCTGCACGTTGGAAACAAAGAGCATAAGCAACTAGCTTAGTGAGAGAGGATCTACAATTCACAACATGCAGTTTTTCAAAATACGAGTTGTATGCAAGAAAACTATGGATGCACAAGGGTCTATCTCAACCACTACTCTTGGTTTGCTCAAGCACAACCAACATACACTTACGGTGGGACTACACATCACCGTTTCGACTAGTGGATTTCCAATGGGACTACACATCAAAGGACTACCCTACTAGTCACTACCGGTGGGACTACACATCACCGTAGTTTAAACCACCATCACGTGAGGCACGAACTCAACTCGACTACACAATTAACAACTCAAAATGCACTTAACGATTACGACATATATGCATTCGACATATCACAACAACATGGGAGTAGAGAGGCTTACACACGGGTTTAGGTGACCCCTCAAGGTCCCACCCAAACCCCAAAAGGATCCATGTCGAGCATGATGCATAAATCAACAATTCTACTCACCGTTGCTACCCAAGAGAAGATCGAAGACCAAGCTCAAGACTCCGAATTCCCCGGATTTGCCCCCGAAGCTTCTCCGACCAAAATTCTCGCCTCTAACCAATCCAACACCAAGCAAATAATTTCAAGTCAGTCCATGTTCTAAAATACTCAACCCGGATTACAAACCAATTACAAGATATCAATTTTCACATGGAGAACAAGCCCAAAATTCCAAAATCCGAGCAGCCCTCAAGCACCCCTTAAAACCATTGATTTCAACCTTCAAACTACTCCCTAAAGCTTCCAAAACAAAGCTTTCATATACCCCAACCATTGGCCCTCTCATTTCTACATAGAACACCCCCATATTTCAATCCTAAACCTCCCAAAAACCTCCCCAAAACCTCATTTCGGGAATCACCCCAAACCTTGTAAAAATCATACCCATTGGACCCCTTTAGGCTTAAAATGACTCATATCACTTCCATAAATCAAAAACCTAAGTTTAGAATGCTAAAAATGACATTTTTAATCAATATTTCAAAACACCCAAGTTACAAAAATCATGGGTTTTCTAGGAAATAAGGGTACGTACTCGTAGAGGACAAAGAGAGCAAGTCAAAAATGGCCTTACCTTTGAAAAACCTTCAAGATTGGATGAGTTATGGAATGGAATAATGCTCCAAAGGGGAGGGCTCTTTTTTGTCGATGGAAAAAAATGGGGAGTAGAGGGAAGAAGATGACTAAATAAAACATTATTTAGGTTGATTTAAAATTAAAGGTCCAAAGACCTAAATACCCTTAATAAAAAAAGGAAAACCACAATAGGTGCCACCCATGGCCATGTGGGCTTGTTTAAAATATGGTCCAACTAAATTTTGTTGTCTTAAAACCCGAGGCCCAAAATTATTTTTAATTACAAAACCGGACCCGGAAATAATATTAAATTATTATTTTTCACCCGACCCCTAAACCGGGGCGTTACAACTCTCCCCTACTTAAGGAATTTCGTCCTCGAAATTACCTGACGGAAACAAGTGCGGAAACTGCTCAAGCATGTCCGCTTTCCTCTCCCACGTGGCTTCCTCCACACCTCTATGCCTCCATAAGACTTTGACTAACTCTATAGTCTTGCCACGCAACATCTTGCTATCAGAAGCAAGTATCTCAACTGGTTCCTCATTGTAAGACAAGTCCGAATTTAACTCTATTTCTTCCACTGGCATAACATGGGACGGATCCGATCTATACCTCCTAAGCATCGATACATGAAATACATCATGAATCTTCTCTAGCTCAACTGGGAGTCTCAATCTATAGGCAACCAGACCAATTCTCTCAACTATCTCATAAGGCCCTATGTACCTTGGGCTCAACTTGCCCTTCCTTCCAAACCTCATCACCTTCTTCCAAGGTGAGACTTTCAAAAACACTTTATCCCCCACGGAGTATTCCACCTCCTTCCTTTTTAAATCGGCATAGGACTTTTGCCGATCTGAAGCCGCTTTCAAGCGATCACAAATCAATTTCACCTTCTCGGTGGTTCCCTTGAGTAACTCGGGCATCGGCACTAGTTTCTGTCCGGCCTCAGCCCAACAAATCGGGGTCCTACACTTCCTACCATACAAGGCCTCATAAGGAGCCATCTGAATGCTTGACTGGAAGCTGTTGTTGTACGCAAATTCCACTAATGGTAGGTATTTCTCCCATGACCCCTGAAAGTCAATGATACAACACCTCAACATATCCTCCAAAATCTGAATCACTCTCTCAGACTGTCCATCTGACTGCGGATGATACGAAGTGCTGAAGTTCAACCAAGTGCCTAAGGCTCGATGCAAACACTCCCAAAATCTAGAGGTGAATCTCGGATCTCGATCTGACACAATTGACTTCGGTACCCCATGTAGTCTCACAATCTCCCGAATATACAATTCGGCCAACTTGTCCAACGTATAGGTGGTATGAACCGGTATGAGGTGTGCACACTTGGTGAATCTATCTACAATCACCCACACTGAATTTTTCTTCGAAGGAGTCAACGGAAGTCCTGATACAAAGTCCATAGTGATACGCTCCCACTTCCACTCTGGAATCTTCAACGGTTGCAACAACCCTGAGGGAAACTGGTGCTCAGCCTTGACTCTCTGACAAACCATGCATTTACTTACGAACTCGGCTACATCCCTTTTCAAACCAACCCAATAATACTCTTCCTTTAATCCTCGATACATCTTCGTGCTACCCGGATGCATAGCAAAAGGGCTATTGTGAGCCTCACACAAAATCGTACGCCTCAACTCGGCATCTTCCGGAACCACTATCCTATCCTTGAAACATAGAATCCCATTCTCTCCAAAGCAATACTCGGTAGGCCTATCTTCCGCTATGTCTTGCACGTGAGGTGCCAAGGACTCATCTCGCAACTGCTTCTCACGAATCAACTGAACCAATGATGGCTTAACCTGAAGCTCGGCCACTAGCCCACCATCCGTAGACACACTCAACCTTGCGAACATTGCTCGCAACTCAACGGCCACCTTCCTACTCAAGGCATCGGCCACCACATTTGCCTTGCCCAGATGATACTCTATGGTAAGGTCATAATCTTTAAGGAGCTCTAACCACCTTCGTTGCCTAAGATTCAACTCCTTTTGGGACATCAAATATTTCAAGCTCTTGTGGTCGGTGTACACAGTGCACTTCTCACCATAGAGATGGTGTCTCCAAATTTTCAACGCGAACACCACTGCGGCTAACTCTATGTCATGTGTAGGGTAATTCTTCTCATGAACCTTCAACTGTCGGGAAGCATATGCCACTACCTTACCTCCTTGCATAAGTACACAACCTAGCCCCACGTAAGATGCATCACTGTAAATTACAAACTCTCTCCCCGGCTCGGGCTGAATCAAAATGGGAGCTTCGGTCAAAGCTTTCTTCAACTTCTCAAACGCTTCTTGTCTTGCATCTGACCATTCATACGGAACATTCTTCTGTAGCAACTTGGTCAACGGAGCCGCTATCCTCGAGAACCCCTCAACAAACCTCCTATAGTATCCCGCCAAGCCTAGGAAACTGCGGATTTCTGTCACTGATTTTGGTTGCTTCCAATTTACAATGGCTTCAATCTTCTTGGGATCTACACTAATCCCACTAGCTGAGATCACGTGGCCAAGGAAGACCACCTCACTAATCCAAAACTCACACTTGCTTAGCTTGGCATACAACTGATTCTCAAGTAAGGTTTGAAGCACTAACCTTAAGTGTTCATCATGCTCCTCTTCGGTCCTAGAGTACACTAGGATGTCATCAATAAACACTACCACAAACCTGTCCAAGAACTTATGAAACACCCGGTTCATCATATCCATGAAGGCCGCTGGAGCATTGGTCAACCCAAAAGGCATCACCAAAAACTCATAATGCCCGTAACGTGTACGGAAAGCTGTCTTCGGTATATCCACATCCTTTACCTTTAACTGATAATACCCAGACCTCAAATCAATCTTTGGAAACACGGAAGCACCCCTCAACTGGTCTAGCAAGTCGTCTATCCTTGGCAAGGGATATTTGTTTTTCACTGTCACCTTATTCAACTGTCTATAGTCTATGCACATCCTCATGCTACCGTCCTTCTTTTTCACAAACAAAACCGGAGCACCCCACGGGGAAATACTAGGCCTAATGAAGCCTCTGTCAGTCAACTCCTGAAGCTGTGTCTTCAACTCTTTCAACTCCTTCGGTGCCATTCTATACGGAGCAATCGACACCGGTGCGGAATCAGAATATGTCTCAATAGCAAACTCAACTGCTCTGTCTGGAGGCAAGCCTGGTAGTTCTTCCGGAAAAACACTCGGAAAGTCACACACAGTCCTGATGTCCTGAGGTCTCACCTCACTCATATCCGGGTTCATTACGTAAGCCAAGTAAGCCTGACACCCTAAACTCAACAACCTCTGAGCTTCTAAAGCCGAAACCACATTAGACAAAAACTTAACATTCTCCCCAACTACCACAACCTCAAAGTCATCGGTAAGCTTCAAAGAGACTCTCTTAGTCTCAAAGTCAACCCTAGCTCTATGCTCTACAAGCCAATCCATGCCCAAGATCACATCAAAGCCATAAAAGGGTAGCTCCGTCATGTCGACTGGAAATACATGGCCCTGAATCATCAAGGGACACCTCCTATACACTTTCCTGACTACCACTGTATCACCAAAGGAGCTAGTGACATTTACACCTACTTCTAACCAATCACAAGGTAGTCCTAATGACTTTGCATGCTCACCCAGAATATACGAATGTGTTGACCCCGAATCTATTAGAGAAAGCAAACTCAAAGACTGTAATGTGAAATTACCTGCAATGACATCAGTGTCATTCCCAGCCTCTCGCTGAGCGTACACTCTAGCCGGTCCTCCTCCCTCGGGCTGGACTGCTACCACATGAGCCAAGTTCCTCTGACCCTCGTTCCTTGGCTGGAAGTTCCCACGGCCGCGCCCACGACCTCTCTGATGCTCAAAACCCCTCGCTGGAGCCGGTTCTCCTCTGACTGGGTGTGGACAATCACGTCTTAAATGATCTCGGGAGCTACAGTTCCAACACGCCCCAAACATACCCATGCACTCTCCTGGGTGGCGTCTCCCGCACCTAGTGCACTCCGGAATGTGCCCAACAGCCCCTTGGCCCTGACGGCCCTGACCATGGTTACCACCCCTAGGCCTCGTATCCGGCTGATACCTCCTATCCCTATGCCTCTTGGCATGATCTTTATCCCAGTTCGCATGTCTCTTCCCGGAGTCAGACCCACTAGCACGTGCTCTAGAGCTTAGGTTTTGCTCTACATCCTTGGCTCTAGAAACCAAGACATCGAACTCAGTGTAGTCGGCGGCCAACATGTAGGTCTTCACATCAGTAGTCAACCCATATCTGAAGCGCTCACATCGCTCCTTCTCATCCGGAATCAACTCTGGCGCGTACTGGCTCAACCTCACAAATTGGATCTCATACTCGGACACGGTCCTATTGCCTTGAACCAAGGCCATGAACTCCCTTTTCTTTTCATCTAAGTACCGGACCCCAAGGTACTTCCTCTTGAAAGCATTCCTGAAAAACTCCCATGTGACATCCACCTCGGCCATACCAGAAATAACAGTGGTCCACCAAGTATAAGCGTCTCCCTGAAGCAGTGAGACGATGCATCCCAACTTACGGGCATCCGAACACTCCATCTGACCCAAGATGCGAGTAGTGCTCTCTAGCCACCCTTCCGAGCCCTCCGGAGATAACCCACGAAACTCAACTGCCCCCAAATTACGAAGCCTCTCTAGGGGTAATCCTGTCCCCGCACCCTGAGCTGGTGTTGCAGCTTGCATCCCAGCCAAAGCTGTCTGGAAAGCTCCGGCTATAGTCTGAATCAAATGAGCCACATCTGGGCCTGCCTGACCTTGGCCCGCTTGAGCCCCATTACCTCCCACATTAGTCCCAGCCTGAGGCCCATTACCATCACCTCCGACGTTCCCTCCATTACCACCCGGAGCATTAAGAGCAGGAGGCGCGTGCTCGGGTGCCTGGTCACCCGCTCTAGGCCGTCCCCTCGGTCTCACCATAGCAATTAATGTAATCTAAAACAACAAACACACAACAACAAGGAAACGTTAGGTTAGCAAGAGGCAAAGGACATCCGGTTCTCAAGCTCTTCAAACCAAAACAATTTTCCCTTTTTTTTTGACAACAATACCTAACAATGGGGACTCAAACCAACTTCCAAACAACAGAAAAGTCACCATAGCATGCATACATACACCATGCTAAAACAAAACTTAGACAGGCATGGCAAAACACTGTTAATACCTTAACTTACCTCACTTACCTGCCCGAGGTCTCGGAAACCTCAGGCTCTGATACCAATAAATGTAACCCCTCGTCCCGGTCTGGCCGGATG
Source organism: Hibiscus trionum (assembly GCA_030270665.1). NCBI lineage: Eukaryota > Viridiplantae > Streptophyta > Magnoliopsida > Malvales > Malvaceae > Hibiscus > Hibiscus trionum. Next base: position 11,394,460 of record BSYR01000024.1, on the reverse strand, counting down.
ACCGGTCCGAGTGGACTACACGGGGAAAACCGAAGCGAAACCCAAAGGGTTCCTCCTCGGTTAGCAACCCTAAAATTTTTTTTCCTTTTAAACTAGTCACAAACGAACCCCCAACCACATTCAAACGCCCAAATTTTAATCTTAACTAGAGGCATATTAATTCCTATGTATATATCTCTTTAAAAGGGGTGAACAATTCAAACAGTGCAGTTTTGCGCAGAAGTTTCGAAACCTTCACCAAGGGTTTCAAAACTTTTGCTGGCAGAAACCCCTGGAACCAATTTTCACCAAAGGTTTCGAAACCTTGGGGAAGGTTTCGGAACCTTTGACCATAGTTTCGAAACCTACCCCAAAGGTTTCGAAACTTTGGCTGGCAGAATGTCCTGGAACCAAATCCTCACCAAAGGTTTCGAAACCTTGGGGAAGGTTTCGGAACCTTTGACCATGGTTTCGAAACCTACCCCAAAGGTTTCGAAACTTTGGCTGGCAGTGACCCCTGGAACCAAAATTCTCTGCAAAGGTTTCGAAACCTTACCCATGGTTTCAAAACCTTAGTGCAGGGGATCACTTACTGCCCAACTTATGGACTTCCTAACCATAGAAAAACATTAAGATCATGCATGGACATAAGTAGAAGCTCAAAAGAACCAAGGGCATGAACCAACAACTACAAGACTCGCACACACAACCATTTCAACAAGCATACATACAACAACCACAGTCGGATTTTAGCTTACAAGCATTGGGTATACGTGAATCATACCTATCTAGACTTCAAGCAATATCACAAGCAACATACTTAACAAGCATAGGCATCACACACATGGTAGTCAAGCTTAAGGCATGCATAGCCCAACCTCATACAAATTCAGGCATAAACAAATAATCCACATAAGAATCATAGAACATAATCCATGAAGCAGAACATAACACAACATAGGTTTAACAATTTCGAGCATAACTTCCTAGGGAGTTTGACCCCAACTCCTAACACTCTATACCCCATTGTCTAGGCATTATCACAAAAGCAAACCATACTTAAACTTGCTTGAGAACTCTAAAAGCTCCTCCTTCGCCCGCTCGCCTCCCGAACTCTAACGATCTGCACGTTGGAAACAAAGAGCATAAGCAACTAGCTTAGTGAGAGAGGATCTACAATTCACAACATGCAGTTTTTCAAAATACGAGTTGTATGCAAGAAAACTATGGATGCACAAGGGTCTATCTCAACCACTACTCTTGGTTTGCTCAAGCACAACCAACATACACTTACGGTGGGACTACACATCACCGTTTCGACTAGTGGATTTCCAATGGGACTACACATCAAAGGACTACCCTACTAGTCACTACCGGTGGGACTACACATCACCGTAGTTTAAACCACCATCACGTGAGGCACGAACTCAACTCGACTACACAATTAACAACTCAAAATGCACTTAACGATTACGACATATATGCATTCGACATATCACAACAACATGGGAGTAGAGAGGCTTACACACGGGTTTAGGTGACCCCTCAAGGTCCCACCCAAACCCCAAAAGGATCCATGTCGAGCATGATGCATAAATCAACAATTCTACTCACCGTTGCTACCCAAGAGAAGATCGAAGACCAAGCTCAAGACTCCGAATTCCCCGGATTTGCCCCTGAAGCTTCTCCGACCAAAATTCTCGCCTCTAACCAATCCAACACCAAGCAAATAATTTCAAGTCAGTCCATGTTCTAAAATACTCAACCCGGATTACAAACCAATTACAAGATATCAATTTTCACATGGAGAACAAGCCCAAAATTCCAAAATCCGAGCAGCCCTCAAGCACCCCTTAAAACCATTGATTTCAACCTTCAAACTACTCCCTAAAGCTTCCAAAACAATGCTTTCATATACCCCAACCATTGGCCCTCTCATTTCTACATAGAACACCCCCATATTTCAATCCTAAACCTCCCAAAAACCTCCCCAAAACCTCATTTCGGGAATCACCCCAAACCTTGTAAAAATCATACCCATTGGACCCCTTTAGGCTTAAAATGACTCATATCACTTCCATAAATCAAAAACCTAAGTTTAGAATGCTAAAAATGACATTTTTAATCAATATTTCAAAACACCCAAGTTACAAAAATCATGGGTTTTCTAGGAAATAAGGGTACGTACTCGTAGAGGACAAAGAGAGCAAGTCAAAAATGGCCTTACCTTTGAAAAACATTCAAGATTGGATGAGTTATGGAATGGAATAGTGCTCCAAAGGGGAGGGCTCTTTTTTGTCGATGGAAAAAAATGGGGAGTAGAGGGAAGAAGACGACTAAATAAAACATTATTTAGGTTGATTTAAAATTAAAGGTCCAAAGACCTAAATACCCTTAATAAAAAAGGAAAACCACAATAGGTGCCACCCATGGCCATGTGGGCTTGTTTAAAATATGGTCCAACTAAATTTTGTTGTCTTAAAACCCGATGCCCAAAATTATTTTTAATTACAAAACCGGACCCGGAAATAATATTAAATTATTATTTTTCACCCGACCCCTAAACCGGGGCGTTACAGAATGGCTTTACAGTCTGATTATTGATTTGAAAGGCTGGTTGTTGGGTTACGACTCGATGAAGAATAGTTCAGGGAACCGGAAGATTTCCTATTTACCATCCATTTTTGTGGTAAGTTACATTTATACACATTTTCGTGTCAAATTTGTTCATGGCTGGTCAATTAATAGAGATTGTTTTTTAAAATGTAGAAAGCGTTGATAATGGACGGTCAAAATGTGCCGAATCTTATAAGCTTCTTTTCTAAAACATTGATCGACCATAATAAATTGACCGATTGTGACACGGTAAGATATTTTTGCGTACATGTTGTTCAGTAATTAAATAATAACAATAAATGTTCTAATATCTTGTGTGACATTTATTGTAGATCTTCTTGCCAATAAACGATGAGAATAATCATTGGTGTCTCTTGGTGTTAGATATGGTTGATCGTGTAGCATCGTTTCTTGATAGTCTACATAACTCTTTCCGGCACAGGACTAGAGTGGAACAAAGTAAGAAAACAGTATGTGTCGATACATTTTGTAATTTATAATGCATAATTTCTTCGTAATCTAATTTAATAATTTTTTTGACGCAGCTGGAATGTTTACATAAATTTAATGAGGACGAGACCTTTGTTGACCAATTTGGGAAGATTAAGGTCCCACCGACGAATTTAGAATTCGTGGTCCGTAAGACGATGGTGCAAACGAAGGGGTATGAAATTTGAGTATTTAATAAGTCAAAAATTTATTGTGCTTATCTAACTATTTGACATTTTGCGGCATTATAACAGATATGATTGCGGAATGTATGTGGTCATGTGGATGGAAGCTATTTTTGATGGGAGGTCAACGGATGATTTGGTAAGTGGTCCGAAAAGAACTTTTTAAAAAAAATTCGCACTGACATTGACTCCTAATTTGAATGTAGGTTGTTGGGGAATATGATCGTCCGAGAGTTTTAAACGATCTCATAAATCACGAATGTAATAAAAGGAGAGCTAAGTTCACAACCGCTTGCCTGGAACGTATGAAAAAATAATTCCTTCTGAAAGCAAATATATGTACATTATGTTACCATAATTTTCCCACTATGTAATTGTTTATCATAGTTACTTTGTTGTAAATTATGTTAACATAATAGCTTCTTTGAAAAAATGTAACAAATTTTTTTGTTTGTTATGAAACTTATTCAGCATAAAGTTTCGATACTTTAATAACGCTATACTAAACAATATAAAAACTAATTATGGAGACTTTAATAACGCTATAAAAAACAATTTAAACAAAACATCGATACTTTTCAAATTAATGCTTGCCATAGTTTACTGCAATTATCGATACTTTCTGAAACAGAAGGAATTACATAGCTTACTGGAATCAAAGTGTCGATACTTTGATGCCGCTATGAGTACAAATATCGATACTTTTAAACGAAGAATATGTATCCGGATAAAAAAAATTCCCGAAAAAATCGATACTTTTTTTCCTTTATGATGAAATTATCGATACTTTTTGAAACAGAAGGACTGACATAGCTTACTGGAATCAAAGTGTCGATACTTTGCTTCCTCTATGAGTAAAAATATCGATACTTTTAAAAGAAATATAAGTATCCGGTTAAAAAAATTTCCTGAAAAAATCGATACTTTTTCCCTATATGATAAAATTATCGATACTTTTTGAAACAGAAGGATTGACATAGCTTACTGTAAAGAAAGTTTCGATCATTTTTGACGCTATGATTAAAAGTATCGATAAAAGTAAACAAAATCAATGTTTCCGGTTGCGTCTTTACCGTTTTCATTACTGACTACATCAATGTTACCGGTACACTTGTCAATGTTTCCGGTAGCGATCTGAATCTGAAATTTAGGCGGGATTTCTATTTAAACCATCCCTAAACTTAAATCCTCCATTTCCTAATTTTATCGATACTATTGCAGAGATCTCTTCAACTCCAACGACGATTAGCACAGTTTAGAGAAATTGCACCGTTCAACCTGGGTATAAAATCAACACCGACGAGGACAATTACTACGATCAGATTTACAGGTTAGTAAAAGAGACTGATTTTGCGTACTTTAGGGTTAGGGTTTTGCACGATTTTGGAGTAACCGTTCCTCGTCTGCATATAATAGTTGTAATGGCACCCAAAAAAGTGTCACCCAAACATAAGAGAGGTAGTGCTTCCAAGATAAAGTCATCTTCTAAAGCAAGGTCTGATGCTCAAGTAAGTTCTTCTGAAGCAAATATGTCTTTTGAAAAGCAAAACTTTAGAAGCAAGGAAGAGAAAGTGAAATATGATAGCAATTTCAAAACAAGAAAGATTCGTCCAGAATGTGTTATTGACATGGACTTCTTCTTCGATGAGAAAAACAAATTTGGGTTTAAACAAACATTTACAGATTGGGGCTGGCTTGAACTGCTTGGTGTAGAACCAAAATACTACCCCAATCTTGTAAGAGTTTTCTACAGTAATGCAACATTAGACCTCCAGCTTAGTACGGAAAAAATATTAGGAATTACGACTTATGTCATGGGTAAGGAGATATATATAGATCCGTCCTCTATTGCTGCTGGTATAGGAGTGAAGAATATAGGAGATTCCGATGAACATGTTTTAGATCCTACCATTAAACATGTGGATCGGAATAGTCCCATTAACCTTGGTGTGGAGGGCAGATTGTTCCACCTTCTTGTCACTTGGTTTCTTCGGCCTTCCGGTGGGAAATTTTCACAAATTCGAGATAGTGATTACTGGTGGTTGTCTAAGTATGAATCAAAAACCGCTCCAAACATAGCAAAACTGATATATGTGACAGTTCTAAATATAGTGAAGAAGGGTGCTTCCATTACAACCTCACTACCATATTGATGCATAATTAGCCATATATTGAGGAAGGAATGAGTGCAATTCAATCTTGACTACCCTCTTCGACTATCCCGGAAGATCGACATGATTACCTTGACAAAAGCGGGATACGATTTTATTGAAAATGTCGGTTGGATAAACAAATCTGTAATTGGAGCGGAACAAGGCAACCACCAAGTGGACAACGTTAAAGCAGAAGACCACGAGCGGATGGAAGAAGATGAGATCGAAGGGGTGATTACGATGAAGTCAGTGATGGCTTACATGGTTCATTTCCGCGAGCATATGGATGCTCGTTTTGGCGAGATTAATGACCAAATCGGCCAAATGCGAGCAGATATTTCGTCACTTCGTGATGACTTCTCCAACTTCCGTAATCAATGCCTTCAAAGCAAATACAAACCTATAGGTAAAATAACCCTTTAAATTTACTATTGACATTCGGTTAATTGACTATTGACATGCTTATAACAAAAGTGGAGAATCCAGTGGTGCCTGTAGAGGAGAATATAGAAGAGCAGAATCTAGTGGTGCCTGCAGAGGAGAATACAGAAGAGGAGAATCCAGTGGTGCCTGAAGAGGAGAATGATGAAGAGGTAGACGGCTCAGATGATGATGAGAGTGAAGACCCCAACAGATATATGATTTCTCTAACACAAAACAAAAAACTTGTCATTTTTGATGTCAACGGAGTCCTTGCATATTATACAAAACAAACTCCCAGAGGTAATTAAATGTCTTCAAATTTGTTTACGGCTGTGTTAAGCTATAAAGAAAACAATTATGTTGAATTTATTTTCATGTTGTAGATGTTATAATGAGGCCAGGTGTAGAAGAATTTATGCAATTTTGTTTAGAGAAATTTGTTGTTGGCATATGGTCATCGAAGTTGAGGTACGCACCATTATGATTAAAATTGTTAACATTTTCATATAGCTCTTAACGAATTTGATGTTTATCGTGGTAATTGTTCACGATTGCAGGCATAACATTGATCTTGCTATTAACAAACTAACTGTACAATATGAACAATATATATTCATCTGGGTAAGATGCTTCTTATTTGCGTTCGATAATTGAATTTGTTATGATTCTTACAAATTGGTGTTTCACAATTTACTATAAACGGGATCAAGCAAAGTGCAAAAGAGAAGAGGAATTCACCTTCTGCAAAGATTTGCATGACGTTTGGAATGAGTTTCCTCAATTCAACACGGACAATACACTGTTGGTGGATGATTCTACCGAGAAAATGAAATATAATCCAGTGAGTTATATTTTTTCCATGCAATTTATTTTTAAGGTAATAGGCTATTATTTTGTTAATTGATGTTTTCTTTATAGCAATACAGTTACATATGTCCGCATCCCTATAACCATTCATCTTGCAACGACAATGCGTTAGGTATGACAGTTACATATGTGACTTATTCCATTGGTTTATTAATATATTGAACAGGTTGACAGTATGCTAATTTGGCTTATTTTTATATATCCACAGAAAAGGGCGGAAGCATCCGAGAATATTTCGAAAAGTGCGGAATTCCTACAGTCTCAAATTTCCTACACGAGCATGTGACGCTTTCTGAGACAACATCAAAAGATACGTCAAATCTCATGTTCTTTTCCTTGTACTTTGACAGGACAAAATGTTGACATTCATCTGATAAGGACTGAATTTGTTCGTCAATCCGGTACAAGGTCTCCTCTTGCAGTTCGTCTTGGAAGAGCCCAAATGATGCTCGCGTATAAATTTCACCAGCATGGCTTTCTAGGTCTGTCAGTTTAGTGATCTAGAAGGGCGTTGTCTGTGAACTTAAGAAATCTGCTTGCAACTCGTTGATACGCATTTTACCAATAGCTTGTTCAATTGTACGAACAACGTCTACATATGTCTTCTTCTTTATCAGGGCACGTCCGAGTGCAGCATTCAAGGACTCGCTTCTTTGTGTGGATCGCAAATTCGCAAAGAAATGACCCGTTTGATATGCTTGAGCCCATAAGTTCCGAGTATTTCCCTTCTCAATCACCCATGGATGCTTTCCGACATTGAATTCGGAAATCATTGCAGACCATTCAATACCAAATTCGCTTCTTGTCCACCACGAACTCATACATCTATTAAATGATGTGCTAAATTTGTTGTCACCAATGTTAGCTTGTACATTGCGAGATAGATGCCACAAACATAATCTGTGCTTAGCATAAGGGAAAACACATTTGATAGCCCTCTGCATTGCCCTATCCCCATCTGTCACAACTGAAAGAGGCGATTTATTCATCATGGCTTGTAAAAAATTTCGCAGCACCCACTCGAACGATTGAGTCGTTTCGTCAGCTATGATCGCAGTAGCAAATACTATTGTGCTATGGTGACGATTGTCACCGACAATAGGTATAACTGGTCGTGCATAGTAATTACCTTTGTAAGTTGTGTCGAACGCAATAACATCACCGAAGCAAGTGTAATCTGATCTTGATGTTGAATCAGACCAAATAAGATGATGCAATGCCCCTGATTCATCTGTGGAGTATGTCATAAAAAACCCCGGATCATCTTCTTTCTTGTAATCAGAGTAAGCAATGAGTGCATTCACATCCCCATTGACAAGCTCCTTTGCTTTACCTCTATCAAATGCATTGTACAGGTCTTTACTAGTAAATCCAACATTATGAAAACCCCCTGCCTGATTCATGAAATAATTCATTACCATTGATGTCCCAACACCAACATCTTTCAATGCTGTTGCCTCAGCCACATCAGCCTCACTCACAGCTCTATTTGAACGCATAAATGGTGTCATAAGAGGTGTGCACAAGACATGATTATGTTTGTCGAAAGACTTACTTAGAACCCACTGATCATTTGTTTTTGTTGCTGTGATAACGGTTTTGGCCTTGCATCCTGTTCGTGTGACTGGCGTATGAGCACGTTGACGATTAACAGTTTCGACTTTCGATGACCGAAACCCTTCTTTTGAACAAAAAAATTCTTGTGTCTTCATATTCCCTTCGCCATCCAGCCGTGTTGTTCCTCGACGTGCACTAAAACCATGTTTCATTGCGTATTCCTTGTAAAAATTCCAAGCTTCCTCACGTGAAGAAAAGAGCTGACCTACCAACCGTTCCGAATCATCAATGTTCAACTTTTCATCTTGCAAATTCCCGCTAGCATTAACATCGTTGGATGGAGTATCTTCCATTTTGGTAAACACGATCAGTTGAAGTGGTCCAAACTTTTCCTGTACAGGAGTTGTGTGTTGCTTTCATTTTCAGGTAGTAAAATCGGTAGGTGGTGGTGGTTGAAAGCAGTAACATCATTTATTTCTTCCTTCCTACAAAGTTAGTTGTGCAATAAATTGTAGTATATTATCGATACTTTCTGCCCATTACTATAAAAAAATATCGGTACTTTCAGAAAAAAGGATTAACTTAGCTTACTGGAAATAAAGTTTTGATACATTTTCCCCCTTTCTGAAAAAGTATGAAAAAGTATCGATCCTGTTGTAAAATTCCATGATACGTTAGCAAATTTGCTCGAAAATATCGATACTTTCTGTCCGTTACGATAAAAAATATCGATACTTTCAGAAACAAAGGATTCTTATAGCTTACTGGAATTAAAGTTTCGATACATTTTTCCCCCTTTCAGAAAAAGTATCGATCCTGTTGTAAAATTCCATGATACGTTAGCAAATCTGCTCGAAAATATCAATACTTTCTGTCCGTTACGATAAAAAATATCGATACTTTCAGAAACAAAGGATTCTCATAGCTTACTGGAATTAAAGTTTCGATACATTTTCCCCCTTTCAGAAAAAGTATCGATCCTGTTGTAAAATTCCATCATACATTAGCAAATCTGCTCGAAAATATCGATATTTTCTGTCCGTTACGATAAAAAATATCGATACTTTCAGAAAAAAAAGGATTCTCATAGCTTATTGGAATTAAAGTTTCGATACATTTTCCCCTTTCAGTAAAAGTATCGATCCTGTTGTAAAATTCCATGATACGTTAGCAAATATGCTCGAAATTATCGATACTTTCATCCTTTGTGAAAACAATTATCGATACTTTTTATTCACAAATGGATTCCCATTGCATACTGGAAAAAAAGTTTCGATACGATTTAGACACTATTAATAAAAAAACCCGATACTTTTAAAAGAAAATCAATGTTTCTGGTACGAATTTCGTTCGAAAATATCGATACTTTTACAAAAATATCGATAATTAACTAAAACTAAAGGCTTCCCATAGCTTACTGGAAAAAAAATTATCGATACATTTTTCCAGGTTTGAATGTAATTATCGATACGTTTGCAAAAACATTAATGTTTCCGGTAATTTTTTACTGTTTTCATTATTCATTACATCAATGTATCCGGTTTATTGTTACCGTTTTCATTATACACTACATCAACTTTGCATTGCAGTGTTATGTCTTTTCACTTGTATCACATGCACTGTTTATTGCGTATCCTGTACAAAGCTGAAACCCTTAATCCCCGGAACGAATCTGATTCTTCCTTTTCAGTTTCGTGTCTTTTCACTTGTATCACATGCACCGTTCATGACCTTCATTTATTGGGTAGTTCTCCTAGTTCTCCTCATTTATTTTTATAACCCCGGAAACGAGGAGACGAACGAATCTGATTCTGCCTTTTCAGTTTCGTGTCTTTTCAATTGTATCACATGCACCGTTCATGTTCATGTACCTTCTCCTCATTTATTTCTATAACCCCGGAAACGAGGAGATGAACGAATCTCTGAATCTGCCTTTTCAGTTTCATGCCTTATCACTTTCCCTCCCACTTTCCCTCCCAAACGAAAATTGCCTATAAATTAACAACTCCTCTTTTTACTCTTCACAAGATCTTCAAATTAATCTACTCAACCCTTTCATTTACTTCTATAATCAGTTCTCTTTCACCATCTTCTATTATACAATGAGTTCCAGCAGAAGTTCGGGTAAAAATCCTCAGCCTTTGGCAAAGAGGAAGATTGATTTCGAGACATCATCAAACAGTGATGATGATTTCTATATTGATTCTGATTCTGATAATGAGGAGGAACAACTAAGCCATGAGTCAATGAAAACTAGCAAATGGTTCAAAAAGTTCTTCCAGGCCTTCGATCGAATGAACTCTATCAATGACCCTTCAACTCAATGGCTGTGTCCAGCATGCCAAGGAGGTCCTGGTGCCTCTCACAAGTTTCGTGGCCTTCAGTCCCTAGTCACACATGCAAAAACCAAAGGAGGACCAAAGCTGAAAATTCATCGCCACCTTGGTCAGCTGTTGGAGGAGGAATTGCGTAGAAGGGGTACTTCGGCTACTCCTCAAGGTCAAGCTTTAGGCCAATGGAGTGGTCTAAGAGATGATGCTGCTATTGTCTCCCCCCGCCTTCAAGCAACCAGGAAGCTGATCACCAAATACTCTGGCCACCCATGGTGATGATAATGAACACAAGGCTTCATAGAGATGGAGATGGGAAGGTAGTTATATACGTCATGAATTATGTTTTCATTAATATTATAATACTTACTTAACTTCTTATTTATTTAATTTTCTGCTTCAGTGGATTGGTATGGGAAACCAAGAGCTTCTTGACTATTTCAGTTCCTATGGTACTGTTGCCAAGGCTCGCCATTCATACGGTCCAGAAGGCCATTGTGGGATGGGCCTTCTGATTTTTGAGAGCACGGCAAGAGGTTATCTAGATGCTCAGCGTCTGCATACCCAGTTTGCTGCCCAAGGTTTCGATAGAGATGCTTGGCAACGTTGTCAGGGCTTAATGTATGGTCCATCCAGCCAGCGCCAACTATATGGTTATATGGCTGAAAAAGAAGACATACACATCTTCAACCGCCATCTCCAAGATTTTCTCTATCATTTTTTTCTATTATTAATAACAAGATACACTTCTGCTCATACTTATGCAAAAAAAAAAAAATTGTTCATTAGGCAACCAAAAGGTCAAGTTTGAGATGCGACCATATGCACAGATGGTTGGATAGCAAGCTGGAGCTAGAACAAGTGCCATGGGTGGCAGGGAGACTTGAAGGGAGGAGGCTCATTGTTTTACTTCCATTTTTTTATTTACTTTAGTAATTTGTAATTGAAGCACTGGGACTTCATTTTTTTATGATCATTTTTCTTCATCCTTATATTATTAAAATTTTCATTGGGAACTCTTTTTTTTCATAAATATATTTGATATAAACGATTTAATAGAAGTATCCATACTTTTTCGAAAGTATCCATACTTTTTCGAAAGTATCCATACTTCTAATAAAAGTACTGAAACATTTAATATAAGTATCCATACTTTTCCTGCAAGTATCCATACTTCTAATAAAAGTATCGACACATTTAATATAAGTATCCATATGTTTTATTTAAGTATCCATACTATCGAGCCACAATTGAACCAGTTCCAATGTTTTTTTAAAATATCGATATTATTGTTTAAAGTATCGATTCTTATTGGCTACCTATTATGTTACCCTAGTACCGGTTTGTTTAAATGTTTAATATTAATGTAAACGATCAAATAATAACAATTTAGGCGTTACCGAATATGTTGATATGAGTATCAACAAAATCGGTAATTTTACCGGTTATGTTATCGTGGGAATTTCCAAGGCCCCATCAGCTCGAAATTAACAACAAATTAGGCGCTACCGAATATATTGATATTTAGATCAACAAAATAGGTAAATTTACCGATTTTGTTATCGTGGGAATTTCCAAGGCCCCATCAGCTCGAAATTAACAACAAATTAGGCGCTACTGAATATATTGATATTCGGATAACAAAATAGGTAATTTTACCGATTTTGTTATCGTGGGAATTTCCAAGGGCCCATCAGCTCAAATTTATCAACAATTTAGGCGCTACCGAATATATTGATATTCAGATCAACAAAATAGGTCATTTTACCGATTTTGTTATGTTTGACCGATAACTTAAATTTGTCGGTTACCATTTTTTCTTTTTTTTCATGTTTTTTACCGGATACATTATCTCATATCAACATATCCGGTAGCACTTTACCGGATACATTATTTATCTTATAATGTTTCCGGTAACGCCGTTTCTTAGCCGTATATTAGGCGGCCGCATACTAGAATTGTCCATGCTGGATATGCAGTATATATTTTAATAATTTATCATTTTACTAGGAAATATTAATTCGTTTGCATCTAAATAAATTTCTAGCTCCATTCAAAAAAAATCTAGCTTATTAGTATTGGGTAATTATTCTATACACAAGCACTTATAGAATTTTTTTATTGGGTAATTATTCTATACACAAGCACTTATAGAATTTTTTTATTGGGTAATTATTCTATACACAAGCACTTATAGAATTTTTTTTACACAAGCGTTTTAATTTTAGGGGTTAGAGACTCCGTTTAGGGTTTAAAGTTTAGGAGTTTGAGTCTGAATTTAGGGGTTGTTGATAAAATGTTGGGTTTAAGGTTAAAATTTAGGGTTTATAGGTTAAAACCTACATTCCTACCCATATTACCCTAAAACCTAATCCTAAACCCTAAATTCTAACCTTAAACCTTAAGTTCTAACATGAACCCTAAATTCTAAACTCCCACACTAAACCTCCTAAACTCTATGTTGAGATTTTGAGGGCTCGATACGATCAACCGTTCTTGCTCGCCAAGTATGGAGAAGTTGGATAATTGGGTGTTTTAGTGGGAGGTGAAAATTTGGCAATTTGACACAAGGATTTATAATGGTTCAACCTTCTAACCAAGGTCTACATCCACTACCTTAGCTCCCCACTAAGGATTTCCAAACAAGTTCACTAAGAATTTCATCCACTTTTCTAGGCTAAGGAGGCAACCTTTACAACCCTCAAAGCTTTCTACCCAAAGCTTGAGGAAACACTCTCTTGTACAAAGAAAGACTTAGCAAACTAAAAATCCCTCTAATAGGTGTTTGTTTGCAATTCTAAGCACTCACCCAAAACCTAAACACTTGAGCAAATATAACAATGTAAGCTCACAAGTGTTGTCTAAGCAAGGAATTTACAATTTAAGCTTTAGACAAATTTTGACATCATAATGTTGTAACAATTGAAGCATTGACCATTACAAGATGCTTGGAGGTCCCTTTTATACTCCCAATTGAGTTTGTAGCCGTTACTAGCCGTTGGGATCGAATTGGAGCCGTTGGAGCCTTTATATCCCACCATAAATGCAGTTCTGTAGCTTGGCGTATCGATACCCTCTCAACCCGTATCGATACGGTCTCAAAGAGAAATTAGCCGTTGTGCTCTTCAGCTGATGCGTATCGATACGCTTACCTAGCGTATCGGTAAGGTCCTGCAATTTAAAAGACCGTTGGGGTAGTTAGGCGTATCGGTACGCGATACAACCGTATCAGTACGCGACTAGCCGTTGGGCTATTTCAAAGCACACCATATCGATACGACTAAGCGTATCGGTACGAGTTTTGGCTACTGAAAAGTTCAGGTAGTTGAAACCCTAGGGCGTATCGGTACGGTCCAAGACCATATCGGTACGGGCACTTAAAAAGGCTGGTTTTGACTACTTTAATGTACCTTAAAATCATTCCAAAGCCTTTAAAAATCTTTAGACATATTTTCAAGTTGTTTTTTTACTAAAAAAATATTTTAAATTCTTTTCAATTTAGTCCAAAACATTTTTCAAATATTATATCAAAACCTTAGTTCTACAATCTCCCCCTTTTTGATATAATAAAACCAACTTGAAAAATTGTTTGGGATTCTCCCCCTTTAACTTTAAAATTGTGAATAAGAGATTAAAGATTTGAAATAAATAAAGCCCCCCCTTATTCATTTGAAAATTCAATTTTTCAAACCATTTCTCCCCTTTTTGTTATATCAAAAAGAATTTAAAACATTAAGTTCAAAATAACAATAGAGGTAAAAATTGACAAAAATAAGAATTTGGTTTTAAAATGGCTCCCCCTTACTCAAAGCATCATAAGAATGTTAGTTCAACATATATGATTATCTAGTTGACATAAATGAAAATAAATCAAATAAACACAAAAAAACTAGATTTTACCACACTTGAACTCAAGGGAGGATGTGAAGCCTTCCTTCTTCAAGTGTTCTTCTTTTGTGTGCATGGAGCTCCCCCTCAATTTTTGACTTGTTGATCATTCTCCATCACACCTAGCACAAAACAATCAAGTAATTTTTGGTATCCAAATTGCTTTGGATCCATAGACATTAGTGGCACAAAATTTAGTCCCCTTAGAAATCCATTTTTCAATTTCATCCTTTTTAGTTGAAGTGGTTAGTCCTTTTGGGACCCAAACACTTCTAAAACATTTTCCATTCACAAATCTAGGGGCACTAGATTGTCTTACATAAAAATTTGATTTTTCAAAATTACTTTTCTTTTCAAGTTCATTGAAAATCAAATCTTTTTCTTTTTGAACTTTAAGAAGCAAATTTTGTAAATCAAAACATTTTTGTTCAAAATCTTTCAATTTTGCTTCAAGTTCAAGATTTGTTTTGGAAAGCAAATCATTTTCATTTTTTATTTTTGAAATCAACTTTTTGTTCTTGGAAAATGATGTCTTGAATTCCACAAGCAAATCATCATAGGCATCTTGCAACTCATCAAATGTATAAGAATATGAAATAGATGAGTTTGAAGTTACCTCCCCCTCATTGAGGGCCATCAAGCATAGGTGGGCTACTTCATCATCGGTGGAGTCTTCATCACTCCATGAGGCCACATATGCTTGTTTTGAAGATGATCCCTTATTTTTGGATTTGTGGGAGTCCTTCATCTTCTTCACTGATTCATGCATGGATTTTTCCATTTTGCTCTTCATGAACCGGGAAAATTTGTTGAAGAGATAGGCCATCTCTTCATCTTCACTTTCCTCCTCACTTGAATCTACATGATGGTATGTGGAGGATTTGAGAGCTACGACACTTGCATTGATGCCAAGCTCCATGATCTTCTTCTTCCCCATCGCTCTAATCTCTTCCTTCTTCTTCTCCTCTTCTTTGTTTTTCTTCATTATTTGGTGAGTGAGAAGTGACCCCATGAGTTCATCAAGCTTCAAGGTTTTGAGAATCTTGGCTTCGATGATGGCGGTCCTCTTTGAGTCCCGTGACTCGGGAAGGGAGTAGATGAGCTTTCGGACAAGCTTCTCTTCCGGGATGGCTTCTCCATAACCTTTAAGTCCATTTGTGATAATGGAGAACCTATCAAACATCTTCTCGATGTTTTCTTCCGGATCCATCTTGAAGTTCTCATACTCTAAGGTGAGGAGCCCAATCTTGGTCTCCTTGACTTCATTGGTTCCCTCGTATGTGACTTCAAGCTTGTCACATACCTCCTTGGCACTCTCACAAGAAGACATCTTCTCATAGATGGTTGGGCCAAATGCACAAAAGAGCATGTGCAAGGCTTTGCAATTAAGCTCCATCTTCTTGCGATCGTCGGCACTCCATTCCGCTTTGCTTCCTTGAGGCACGAACGGACCATCTTCAACTATGTCCCATAGCTTGTAGTCTCTTGACTTCAAGAAGAATTTCATCTTTGTCTTCCAATGGGCATAATGATTCTCGCCGAAGAAAGGCGGTTTGTCGATGGATTGCGCCATTTGAGCCGGTTGGTGAAATGTTGATCGAGTTAGCCAGATCTTCTCAATAAGATGTAAATCCCCTTCGATTGCGCCAAGCTCTGATACCAATTGTTAAGATTTTGTGGGCTCGATACGATCAGCCGTTCTTACTCGCCAAGTGTGGAGAAGTTGGATAATTGGGTGTTTTAGTGGGAGGTGAAAATTTGGCAATTTGACACAAGGATTTATAGTGGTTCAACCTTCTAACCAAGGTCTACATCCACTGCCTTAGCTCCCCACTAAGGATTTCCAAACAAATTCACTAAGAATTTCGTCCCCTTTTCTAGGCTAAGGAGGCAACCTTTACAACCCTCAAAGCTTTCTACCCACAGCTTGAGGAAACACTCTCTTGTACAAAGAAAGACTTAGCAAACTAGAATCCCTCTCATAGGTGTTTGTTTGCAATTCTAAGCACTCACCCAAACCTAAACACTTGAGCAAATATAACAATGTAAGCTCACAAGTGTTGTCTAAGCAAGGAATTTACAATTTAAGCTCTAGACAAATTTTGACATCATAATGTTGTAACAATTGAAGCATTGACCATTACAAGATGCTTGGAGGTCCCTTTTATACTCCCAATTGAGTTTGTAGCCGTTACTAGCCGTTGGGATTGAATTGGAGCCGTTGGATCCTTTATTTCCCAATATAAATGCAGTTCTGCAGCTTGGCGTATCGATACCCTCTCAACCCGTATCGATATGGTCTCGAAGAGGAATTAGCCGTTGTGCTCTTCAGCTGATGCGTATCGATACGCTTACCTAGCGTATCGGTACGTTCCTGCAATTTAAAAGACCGTTGGGGTAGTTAGGCGTATCGGTACGCGATACAACCGTATCGGTACGCGACTAGCCATTGGGCTATTTCAAAGCACACCGTATCGATACGACTAAGCATATCGGTACGGGTTTTGGCTACTGGAAAGTTCAGGTAGTTGAAACCCTATGGCGTATCGGTACGGGCACTTAAAAAGGCTGGTTTTGACCACTTTAATGTACCTTAAAATCATTCCAAAACCTTTAAAAACCCTTAGACATATTTTCAAGTTGTTTTTGACTAAAAACATATTTTAAATTCTTTTCAATTTAGTCCAAAACATTTTTCAAATATTATATCAAAACCTCAGTTCTACACTCTAAACCCTATAATTGAGGCATTTGTGGAAACAAAAAGTTTCCACCGCCAGTGTATAAGATAATAATCCATTAGTATTTTCTAGTTTTAAGAAATAAGAAGTATTTATTTTGAAGGTACAGTTGCTACGGACGATATATATATATTTAAAGGGTAATTATTCTATACACAAACGCTTGTGGAATGTTTTTACACAAACGCCTTAGTTTAGGGGTTAGAGACTCCGTTTAGAGTTTAAAGTTTAGGGGTTTAAGTGTAGTACTTTTGAATTTAGGGGTTGTTGATAGAATTTTGGGTTTATGGTTAAATTTTAGGGTGTATAGGTTAAAACCTAAATCCCTACTCATACTACCCTAACCCTAAACTATAAATTCTAACCCTAAACCCAAAATTCTAACCATGAACCTTAAATTCTAAACCCTTACACTAAAACCCATAAACTCTAAACTCTAACTAAAACCCTAAACCCTATAATTAAGGCACTTGTGGAAACAGAAAGTTTCCACCGCCAATGTATAGGATAATAATCTATATTTAAATAGTTTAGAGTGATTATAAAGTAGTATCTGTTTATGGGTAATTGTTTGATACACTAGCGGTGAAAACTAAAAATTTTCACAAGCGCCTTAGTTTTAGGGTGTGTGGTTTCGGTATTTAGGTGTATGGGTTTTGAATTTATGGATAGTAGTTGAAATTTACAGTTTATGGTTATAATTTAGGGTTTATAGATTAAAACCTAAATCCTCACTATATTACCCTAAAAACTAAATCCCAACATCTAAACCCTAAATTTTAACCATAAACCTTAAATTCTAACCACTAGCCCTAAATTCTAAATTCCTACACCTAAACCCATAAACCCTAAACCCTAAACTAAGCCCCGTAAACACTAAAACTAAGGTGCTTGTGGCAACTTTTAGTTTCCACTGCCAGTGTATAGGATAATAATCCTTTGTTTATTTATAAAATACATGTATTTTTGTGGGACCATTCATTAAGTTTCAAATATAATGTATAAACAAAATTATAGCTACAATTAATAATATGGATTAATATCCTATACACTGGTGGTGAAAACTGAAAGTTTCTACAAGCGTCTTAGTTTTAGAGTATAGGAAGTTAGTTTAGAGTATAGGGTTTATGGGTTTAGGTGTAGGGGTTTAGAATTTAGGGATAGTTGTTTCAATTTAAGGTTTAGAGATATAATTTAAGGTTTATATGTTAGAGTTTAGTTTTTAGGGTAATATGGTGATGATTTAGGTTTTAACCTATAAACCCTAAATTATAACCCTAAACCTTAAATTAAAACAACTATCCCTAAATTCTAACCCCTTACACCTAAACCCCTAAACCATATACACTAAACTAACTCTCTATACCCAAAAACTAAGACGCTTGTGGAAACTTTCAGTTTCCACCGCCTGTGTATAGAATATTTATCCTAATAATATTAATGTAACTATAATCTATAGTTGAAATCAATTATGGATATTGTTATGTGTCTCGGCGAGTATAATTTTATTGATGAAATCAAAAGCATATAAATATAGATATTATCATGTGTTTCATTAAAAAAATTCTTAAACCTAAAATGGGAGGAAAAAACTACACCATAACAATATTAAGTTACAATATGTCATTGCATCTAGCCTTTGATGACGATCTTTTGTTAATGTTATGTTGTTATTAAAAGAAATCCCTTTAAAAATGATTAATTGTTTTTTAAAAATATTCTTCATCGTAACTAAGAGACGAAGATTATTAGGCTTTTATAGGAAGAGTTCACTTGCACACGCTTTTACAACTAGAGTAATTTTATACATTTTAATATTTTTATACGATATTTAACCTATTGATAATTTGATCAGCTAATCCGAATTGATCTTTATAAAGGTGATAATTCAATTCAGATTGTTTAGTTCACAATGTATGTGTTATTGATAAGCTCTTATAGATGCCACTTTTTGCTTGCTATTTTCTTTGTCTTGAGGACTTTTCACTACTTAATTGGTTGCATTTATCTCATTTTATGTGCAGAGACTCAATCCTGGAATTAGTAGCAGAAAAGTGCATTTCTGCAGTTTTATTTATTTTTCTGGCGGTGGCTGACATCATGGGCACGACTCTGGGCACGGCGTGTCTGACGTGGCGGTTTCTAGAAGATACAGTCAGCGCAAGGAAAGACTCTGGAAGAATCTGGAAGATCCAATCAGCACAATCCGAGCTTAGGATTTTTAAATTTAAATTTCAAACAAAAATTTTCAATTATGTTATCTTTTTGTTATTTTTAGTAAATCCAAGCCTATAAATACCTTCCTTGGGTAAGGCTTAAGATCGTCTCTTGTCTCTAGTTCTTGTTGCTATTTGCTTTTAATTTAATAGAAGTATTTCCTTGTTTCATTTTTGCTTCTTATTTATTTTTACGCATCTTAAACATTTTTCCAAAAACATGCTAAGTATGATAATTAATATCATGCTTGGCTAATTTTCCCAAAAGCCGAGAGCTAGTACAAATCAATTTCATGCGTGAGAATTGAATATTTCTTAAATCCCTTCGAGATACATTTTCATCTTTCTATTTAGTTAGTTTGGCAATCGGCCTTACTAAAATTTTTAAACGTTTTTCAAATAAAAAAGGATTCGTTGATCTGGAATCGTTTAATCATACAGTTGGGAGGAAGAATCAGCATGTGGCACTTCGACTTCCTGTGAACACTCTTAGCGGCGGTCCGCTAAGGAAAGATGAAATCAGAAACGATTCTCAATGAGACAACTTCTGAGTCGGGCTTTTCCTGTTTTTAAACTAAGTATTTCAACGGCGATAGACGTGATTGGTTTATTTAAGAATCGACTTCCGGAGATAGACTTGGGAAGATCGGTTACATGAGAGAAAAGCGAGTTACGATGGGTTGGGCCTCGTAGACTGTAACCGACATGAATCCCGTAGTGAAAATCTATTTTCAATGATCGTGGGAATTGACGAAACTAGCTCGAGGTTGCTTTCCTATTAGTGATTTTTCTTCATTCTTAACATTATTTACTTTTTTTGTTTATTATTATCTTCATCACTTCAATCACACCAAACCCCCTTTTTTATTTATTTGTTTTAGCTACTCTTGGGACTTAAATCACGACAAGGCTCAGTCAGTGATTCCAACAGAACTCCTTGTGGATCGACCATCTTCCTCTATTCTACTTTAATTCATTTATCTTATTATTTATTTGAATAGGCTTATTTATTTTATTTATTTTGGCGAGTAAAACGATGCTTGTCAAAATTGGCGCCGTTGCCGGAGAGTTTTATTTTTCGGTAATCACTTATTGTTTTGTTTGATTTTTATGACTAGGAGCAATCCGGGAAATCTAGTTGACCTTGACCCGGAGATTGAAGCAAGAGCTCGTAGAACTCACGGTGAAACACTTAGACGAAAGAAACAACAACGAGAACAAAGCAGACAACAATCTGATCAAGAATCCATTTCTGAAACTACATCAGTCGAAGATCCTATACTAGAACCAGAACCGATGGCAGATCAAACAATTCGAGAACTAAACGCAGCCCCTGCTGTGCAACAACCACTCTGCATCACTTTTCCTGATGGCGAAACCCCTTTTCAACTAAAAACGAGTTTAATTCATCTCCTCCCTACATTCAACGGTCTCCCTAGCGAAAGTCCAAATAAACATCTCGACGAATTCCATATGGTGTGCAGTAGTATGAAGCCGCAAGGGGTCTCGGAAGACCAAATCAAACTACGGGCATTTCCTTTTTCCTTAGCCGGATCGGCTAAAGAATGGTTATTTTATCTTCCGCCTAACTCAATTACTACATGGAGTGAACTCTCTCGTATTTTTCTTGATAGGTATTTTCCTGCGGCAAAGGCAAGCGAGCTTAGGCGAAGCATCTTGGGAATCCAACAAAGGAGCGACGAATCTCTCTACGATTATTGGGAGAGGTTCAAAAAGTTATGCGCAAGTTGCCCGCAGCATGGCCTATCCGAACAAACCCTCTTTCAGTATCTCTACAAAGGGATGCTCCCAATGGATAAGAAGATGGTAGATGCCGCTAGCGGCGGCGCTCTCGTCAACATGACCCCTACTATAGCAAGAACGTTAATCTCTACAATGGCTGCCAATTCACAGCAATTCGGCTCCTTAAGTGAACCTAGCCGACGGGTTCACGAAGTAAGAATTGTTTCACTTGAAGATAAAATAGATAAATTAACTGATATAGTTAATTCACTTGTTTCAGGAAAGATTGGAGCTGCAAGAGTCTGTGGAATTTGTACGATGTCGAATCACCCAACGGATCGTTGCCCAATGTTACAGAATGAATCTGGCGCCCAAGTCAATGCCATAAATAATTTCCCAGGACCTCCTCAAAGGCCTTATAACCCATTCGGCAACACTTATAATTCAGGATTGAGGGGCCATTCGAATCTGAGCTACGGAAACAACCAAATGGCCAACCCAAATTATCAGCCGAGACCTCCCCCTTTTCCCACTCAAATGCCACAAAAAACTTCCTTTGAGACCATTGTCGAAAGGTTAGCTATTTCACAAGAAAAATTCCAAACCCAAACACAATCCCATCTCTAAGAAATTGACAAACAAATAAGCCACCTAGCTCAAACCATTGGCCGCCTAGAGTCTCAAGGACGATTGCCCTCTCAAACCAAAACAAATCCGAGGGAAATGTGAGCGCGATTACTTTGCAAAGTGGTACAATAATTTCACCAGAACCGCCAAAGGAGACTGAGAAAAAATCCGACAAAGACAAAGAAGGCACTTCTTCGAAGGACCAAGAAGGAAAATCTTCACCAACCTCAGGTCACATCCAACCCAATCCTTCTTTTACTACTTACGAGTTTGTTCCTCCTTTTCCAGGTCGACTAGCAAGACGTGACAAAAAGGAAGAGGAGAAGGAAATTTTGGATATATTCAAGAAGGTGAAAATCAACATTCCACTTCTTGATGTCATTCGAAAGGTGCCAAAGTATGCGAAGTTTTTAAAGGATTTATGCACAAATCGGAGGTGACTATCCGGGAATGAAAGAGTTAACCTCAGCGAGAACATTTCGGCCATTTTTCAAAGACGCCTACCACCGAAATATAAGGACCAAGGGATGTTCGCGATTCCTTGCAAGATCTGAAATGTCGGAATAAAGAGGGCAATGTGCGATCTAGGCGCATATATTAATGTCATGCCATTGAGTGTCTACAACAAAATTTCGACTAAACCATTGAAGGAAACGCGAGTGACGGTTCAGTTAGCTGATCGATCAATTATCTATCCTGAGGGTGTACTAGAAAACGTGTTGGTAAAGGTAAATGATCTTATTTTTCCTGCTGATTTTTACATTATTGACATGGAAAATGACCGCAGCAACAACGGATCAGAAATCTTGCTTGGCCGCCCTTTCTTGTCAACGACACATACAAAAATCGATGTCTGTAACGGTATCTTAACTATGGAATTTGATGGAGAAGTTTAAGTTCGATGTGTATAAAGCTATGAAGTATCTTGATTCTGTCTCAAGTTTGAATTTTATTGATATTATCGATCCATTAGCCAATGAAATTTTAGAAACTAAATTGTTTGTTGATGCATGCAGGGAATTGGGAATAGAGGAACCCGACGAAAGGGAGTTTAAAGAAATTTCATCTACTTTTTCTTCTACTTCTAGT
The DNA here is from genome assembly GCA_030270665.1 of Hibiscus trionum. Taxonomy (NCBI): domain Eukaryota; kingdom Viridiplantae; phylum Streptophyta; class Magnoliopsida; order Malvales; family Malvaceae; genus Hibiscus; species Hibiscus trionum. The sequence goes on along the minus strand of BSYR01000024.1, from coordinate 11,371,557 downwards.
TTTAGATTAATGCCTTCAAATTCTAAAGCTCTTCCATCAATTTTGCAGGCACCAAAGCTGAAATTAGAGCAATTTAATTACGTATTTTTGGGCGAAAATGGTACCTTGCCAATCATCATTTCCAACGAGCTGTAAAAAGAAGAAGATAGTAGCTTAGTTGTTGCTTTGCGCACAAATAAAGAGGCAATCAAATGGACCTTATCCGACATCAAGGGGCTGAGTCCATCCACGTGCATGCATAAAATCAAGATGGAGGAAAGCGTAAAAACGACGAGGGATGGACAACACCGCTTAGTTGAAGAACTTATTTTTGAAGAACCGAAAAATTAACACAAGTCGTCGAGCTAAACGACGTTAAACAAAGCGCTACATGGGAGGCAACCCATTTATTTCCTTTCCTTTCCTTTATGTCTACTCTTTCTTTTTATTTTATTTTCTTTCATTCACAATAATTTTTCGTTTTAAATTTTTTTAGGTACATTACTCGGATTTAAACAAGCGTCTAAGCGTAAATTTTACTCAAATAGTGCCAATTTTTGAAGGCCTTTTCGAGCAGCACTCAAATTAATTTTTGAGGCTATTTTCCATGATGGTTCGTACGCGACACCAAGTTCGTGGTCGTGGTCGCCCTTAATCACGGGGAGTATCCTTTACCCTTCTTTGTTCTTCATTTCCTTTATTTTCTTCGCATTGGGACAATACGATTAAGTGAGGGGGAGGGTAAAGGATGACATTAATTTCGTCTTGCTTGTCATATTTGCTTGAATTGATTTAAATCCTAATGATTAGAAGAACATCTCCTTTATTGTTGCTCGTCATAAAGCGTGTTATGATTATTTTTAGTTCATTAGAATACTTAATTCTAGCATGCTTGATAAATCGAATGGTATGGTTAAGTTCAGTTTGACATTCCTTGCAATTTGTCTTGATTGTAATAGTTGAATTCCTCACCTAGCTTAATCAATTAGCCCATTTTGTGAGAACTTGAGCCTTGAGCATGTTTGACTATATTTTTATGCTCATTTTTTCTTGATTGAGAGTGTCATTTTGGATATTGGAATCTAGAACTTGTGGCTTGTATGCAATTTGAGATTACACTAGAATATGATGCATTAATATGATTTAGGCACTAGGATTCACCCTTTCTTTTTACCTCACTAAAGGCCTACCCTTTCTTTTCCCCTAGTGAACCAAGTTGAAGCCTAATTCCACTTTCTTTGTTTTCACCAAGATATTAATTAAACCCAAGCCTTTTTCATTTATCCCTCTCTTTCACCCTTGACAAGACAAAAGTATGAATTTTGAGTTGTGCAATCATGTTCCACACAAAAAAAGAGCAGCAACAAAAAAAAGAAAAAGAAAAAAAAGAAAAAAGAAAAGAAGAGGAAAAAAAAGAAAAGAAGAGCAGAAACTTTCGAAACAAAATAAAAAAGTTTGATGTTATTCATTTTAGTTACCTTTGTTGCTTATGTTGCCTACATTTTCTAAGTTATGGACATGATTTAGTAACTTGTTGAAAATTTCTTGTCTTTATCATTCTAGCCTTATTTTAGCCTTTTCCTACCTCTACCCCAGCCCCATTACACCCTTGATTTAAATCCTAATGATTTTTGCATCTCATTTCTTAAAAGTAGTGGAGAATTGATTTTGCCACAAGCCTACGGAGACCCTTGTTCAAATTTTGACTTTGAGAGTTTTTTTTTTTTTTGCTTTCTACACCTGAAACAGTTTGAGTGACTTGAGTGCATCTTGGTGAGGATTAAGTTTAGGTTGGAATTTGATTATCACTTAATAGGCAATTGTAAGTGTGAAGACTTGTTCTTACTTGTATCCATTCGTTTAGATTCATGCTTGATTCATGTCATTCTTAGTGCGCTTGAACTCTCATAATTTTGCTTAGCTTGCAACAGTTTAGGGAGATGATTGTTTTTGATTAATTTCTTTCAAACATACTTGAGGGCAAGTATAAGACAAATATGGGGGAATTTGATAAGCTCCTATAGATGCCACTTTTTGCTTGCTATTTTCTTTGTCTTGAGAACTTTTCACTACTTAATTGGTTGCATTTATCTCATTTTCTGTGCAGGGACTCAATTCTGGAATTAGTAGCAGAAAGGTGCATTTCTGCAGTTTTATTTATTTTTCTGGCTGTGGCTGACATCATGGGCACGACTCTGGGCACGGCGCGTCTGACGTGGCAGTTTCTAGAAGATACAGACAGTGCAAGGAAAGACTCTGGAAGATCCAGTCAGCACAATCCGAGCTTAGGATTTTTAAATTTAAATTTCAAACAAACATTTTCAATTATGTTATCTTTTTGTTATTTTTAGTAAATCTAAGCCTATAAATACCTTCATTGGGTAAGGCTTAAGATCGTCTCTTGTCTCTAGTTCTTGTTGCTATTTGCTTTTAATTTAATAGAAGTATTTCCTTGTTTCATTTTTGCTTTTTATTTATTTTTACGCATCTTAAACATTTTTCCAAAAACATGCTAAGTATGATAATCAATATCATGCTTGGCTAATTTTCCTAGAAGCCGAGAGCTAGTACAAATCAATTCAATGCGTGAGAATTTAATATTTCTTAAATCCCTTCGAGATACATTTTCATCTTTCTACTTAGATAGTTTGGCAATCGGCCTTACTAAAATTTTTAAACGTTTTTCAAATCAAAAAGGATCTATTGATTTGGAATTGTTTAATCATACAGTTGAGAGGAAGAATCCGGCCTGTGGCACTTCGATTTCCTGTGAACACTCTTAGCGGCGGTCCGCTAAGGAAAGATGAAATCAGAAACGATTCTCAATGAGACAACTTCTGAGTCGGGCTTTTCCTGTTTTTAAACTAAGAATTTCAAAGGCGTAGACATGGTTGGTTTATTTAAGAATCGACTTCCGGAGATAGACTTGGGAAGATCGGTTACATGAGAGAAAAGCAAGTTGCAATGGGTTGGGCCTTGTAGACTGTAATCGACATGAATCCCGTAGTGAAAATCTATTTTCAATGATCGTGGGAATTGACGAAACTAGCTCGAGGCTGTTTTCCTATTAGTGATTTTTCTTCATTTTTAAAATTATTTACTTTTTTGTTTATTATTATCTTCACCACTTCAGTCACACCAAACCCCCATTTTTTATTTATTCTTTTTAGCTACTCCTGAGACTTAAATTACGACAAGGCTCAGTCAGCGATTCCAACAGAACTCATTTTGGATCGACCCTCTTCCTCTATTCTACTTTAATTCATTTATCTTATTATTTATTTGAAGAGGCTTATTTATTTTATTTATTTTGGCGAGTAAAACGACGCTTGCCAGTTATAATACATAAATAACATGACACTACTTAGAAGATTTAGCACATCATTCCATTAGACAAAAGATAAATGTATCTTTCATTATTTGTTTATTGAATTTAAGTCATTCAAATAAAGCGGGGGGGGGGGCAGAGAATGGAGAGAAATAAACTGTTGAAATATAAGGGTATATTAGTCTCTGTTAGGTTAGTTAGCGTTTACCTAAATAGGATTAGTTAAGTTTGTAAATAAGGAAACCTTCCTTATTCTTTTGTATCAATTGAAACAGAAATAAAAGCATTCCGGTTTTCCTTCTTCTACGTTAACTTCATCACGTTTCTTCACCATCACCACTAATACCTCGTCGGCGATCAACGACAGCTCAACATGGTATTAGAGCCACCGGCGGAGGCTTTTCCGATGATCAGCAAGTTCTTCCGATGATCAACTTGTCTAGTTGATAATTTTTTTGAAGTCTCTTTTGATGTTTTTTGGTTGATTGTTTCCAGTTTCTTCTTCTTTGTTGTTTTCTTGATTTCTTCTTGATGGAAACTGTTATAGACTCGAATCATCCTTTTTTCCTTCATGCGTCAGATACGCCAGGGACACTTCTTGTCTCGCATTAGTTAACAGGGATAGAAAATTATAATCTTTGGAGTAGGTCCATGAAAATTGCCTTGTTAGCAAAGAATAAAGTGGGTCTTGTTGATGGAACTTGCAAAAGGGAATCAGTTGTAGAGAATTTGCGAGCTCAATGGGACAGGTGCAATGCGTTAGTGTTATCATGGATTTTAACACTGTAAGTCAAGAACTTTCTGCAGGAATAGTCTTTGCTTCTAATGCGTCTATAGTCTGGGCAGATCTCAAAGAACGTTTTAATAAGGTAGATGGTTCAAGAATTTATTTCTTGCATCGTGAAATTGTAACACATGTGCAGAATCTTTCCTCGATTTCAGTTTATTTTTCGCGTATGAAGTTACTGTGGGATGAATTTGATGCATTAGTGCCATTTGCTTCTTGTGATTGTGAAATAGCACGAGAAAACAGTACTCTTCTTAGTCAGCAGAGGTTGTTTCAGATGTTAATGGGTTTAAACGATACATATTCCATGGTTAGAAGTCAGATTCTGTTAATGAAGCCCTTACCAACTGTTAATCGGGCTTACAATATGTTGGTACAAGAAGAAGGTCATCGTCAGCATTCTACTGGTTCAACACAAATTCTTGCAGAGCCAACTGCTTTGTATACTTCTTCTTATACACAAGGGCACAGTCAGTTCAAGAAGAAATTCAACGGTGTATGTGATTACTGTCACGTTAAGGGCCATAAGAGAGATAGTTGTTATAGGTTAATAGGATATCCACCGTATTTTAAGTTTACTAAAAGGAATGGAATGGGAGTTAAACAAGCTGCAAATTTAGCTACTGCTAAAAGTGGATCAGATGGTGTAGTTCAGCCTGCTTCAACACAAGTTCCATCCTTCACAGCAGAACAATATCAGCAAATTCTGAGTCTTCTTGGGAAAGATCCAGTTGTCAAGGGCATAGCTCACATGTCAGGTATGTTTTCTGATTTCTTAACTCAAAAGTGGATCTTAGACACAGGGGCCACTAATCACATGACTTATAATTTGAATTTTTTAGATTCACCTATTATTTGTGATCCCTCTTCTGTTGTTCAATTACCAAATGGTAATTCGACTGGTGTTACACATATTGGATCGTGCAGGATATCTTCTACAAGAGTTCTAAAGAATGTTTTATGTGTACCAAGCTTTAAGTTTAATCTTATATCAGTTTCTCAGCTTGCTAAGGATTGGAACTGTGCTATTATATTTCTTCCTAACATGTGTGTATCTCAGGATCTTTGCAATGGAGAGATGAAGAAGATTGGTAGAATACGAGATGGTCTTTATGTCCTTCACACCTCTTTAGATAAACATTCTTGCCTTAATGCTTGTATTACCAATGACTCGTGTTTACATGTTAGTATGAATCCCATATGGCATGCTAGGTTAGGCCACAGTTCTGTTAAAACTTTGTCACATATTCCTGGAGTGCAATGTAATGTCAATTTGGAAGCTGAAATAAGAAGTTGTGGTGTTTGTCCTCTTGCAAAACAAACACGGTTGCCTTTTCATTCGAGTACTTCTATTTCTAATGATCCTTTCGATTTAATTCACATTGACCTATGTGGACCATATCGTATTAGCATTGTGCATGGACAGCGTTATTTCTTAACCATTATTGATGATTATTCATGCATGACATGGACTCGATTATTGAAGCTTAAAAGTGATGCTTTTGTTGCTTTGAAACACTTTGTTAGCTATGTCAAAACTCAGTTCTCTATCAGTGTAAAAAAATACGTAGTGATAATGGTCATGAGTTTTTCACAAATGATAGTAATTCTTTTTTCCAAGAGAATGGTATTGAGCATCAAAGCTCTTGTGTTTATACACCGCAATAGAACAGTGTTGCTGAACGTAAACACCGCCACCTTCTTGAAGTAGCTAGAGCTTTAAAATTTCATTCTAACATGCTTACTAAGTTCTGGGGTTATTGTGTGAGTATTGCATGCTACATAATTAACAATTTGCCTAGTGCAATTTTAAAATGGAAGTCTCCTTTTGAAGTTCTATATAAAAAAACACCAGATCTCTCAAATTTGCATGTGTTTGGGTGTTTAGCTTATGCCACAATTACGAATTATTCTGACAAGTTCACTCCTAAAGCTATTGCATATGTTTTCATGGGATATTCTCTTGTTCAGAAAGGTTATGTTTTGTTCAACCTAGAAAGTAAAACATTCTTTGTTAGCAGGGATATGGTGTTTCATGAGAGTGTTTTTCCTTTTGCCTTTCCTGTTAAATCATCTTGTTTATTTCCTCCTTCCTCTTATACTAATCTTGATTTTTATACATTGAATATGAGCCACCTTTGGTCCCTAACGATGGTCAATCTGACACTAATGGAGTCATGCCTCCTTTACCTATGCCACAAGGTGGTGAACAACTTGTTCCTGTCATTGTACTTGCTAATGCTACCAATACTACTAGTGATGGTGCAACTAACGATGCTGGATATCATGTGATCAAATTGGACCTCAAATTCTTGATCAACCTATTGACAATGATAATCAAGTTGAAATTCCTCAAGCTGAGAACATTACAAGAAGGTCCACACGTGTGCAACGTCAACCTACTTGGCTAAATGATTTCATTTGTGCCAGGCCTGGATTACACAACAAGAATTCTATGGCAAATTTTGTTTCCTATTCGCATCTGCCTTTACAGACTCATGCCTTTGATGTTTCTATTTCTTCCACCTATGAGCCACGAACCTATAAACAAGCTATGCATGATGACAATTGGGTTCAAGCAATGAAGCAAGAAATAGCTGCCTTAGAGTCCAATGGTACTTGGGAGTTGGTCGAGTTACCAGCTGGGCACAAACCTATTGGGTGCAAGTGGGTATATAAGATTAAACACAATGCAGATGGTTCTATTGAGCGTTACAAAGCACGCTTGGTTGCAAAAGGGTACAACCAACAGGAAGGCATTGATTATCAGGATACTTTCTCACCAGTCACTAAACAAGTCATTGTTCGAACTATTATTTCCTTGGCAGCCTTAAACAATTGGCCATTGTTTCAAATGGATGTTTTAATGCCTTTTTACAAGGTGAGCTTTATGAAGAAGTGTATATGACACTTCCTGAAGGATTTTGTAATCAGGAGGAAGCGTGTATGTCGATTACGAAAATCATTATATGGTCTGAAGCAAGCATCACGCCAATGGAATTTGAAGCTCACTGAAGCTCTGGTAGTGAGTGGTTACGTTCAAAGCTTGCATGAGTATTCTATGTTTACAAAAATTGAAGGGGAAAAGCTGGTGATATTGTTAGTATATGTCGATGATCTCTTAATTACAGGGAACAACAAAGAGACGATGGATGAGCTAAAGAAAGTCTTGAACCAAAGTTTTAAGATGAACCTGGGACAGTTGAGATATTTCTTAGGAATTGAGGTGTTTTGATCAAAAGAAGGAATCATTCTTAACAAAAGGAAGTATGCACTTGAATTGATAGCTGACTCAGGTCTTGGAAATGCTAAGATTGTCTCAACTCCGTTAGAGCAAAATGCAAAACACAACTCGACTGATTCTGCATGTCAAAGTACAGCAGTAGAAGAAGAGTTCCTAGATAATGTGGGATCTTATCAACGGTTAATGGGAAGATTGCTATATTTGACAAACACGAGACCCGACATAGCTTTTGCGATTCAACACTTAAGCCAATTCATGCATAAACCTAGGAAGACACATTATGATGCAGCATTAAGGGTCGTGATATACATCAAGAAAAATCCGGGACTAGGGATCTTTCTTTCAGCAGTTGGGACACCTCATTTAACAGCATATTGTGATGCTGATTGGGTAGCATGCTCTTTAACACGAAAATCTGTCACATGGTATTGTGTTAAGTTGGGGAATTCATTAGTTTGTTGGAAATAAAAAAAGCAAAACACTGTCTCCAGATCTTCAACAGAAGCTGAATATAGGGGTATGGCATCAGCAACGACTGAAATAATTTGGTTGAGAGGATTATTGCAGGAACTTGGATTCGAACAAAAGGAGCCAACAATCCTACACAGTGACAACCATGCAGCATTGCATATTGCAGCCAATCCAGTATTTCACGAACGCACGAAACATATAAAAATTGACTGTCACTTTATCCAGGGAAAATTCAGAAGAAAGTGATTCGAACTCAACATGTATCTACTACAGACCTGCAAGCTGATATTTTGACTAAAGAACTTGCAGTAAGCCAGCACGAGTACCTTGTGTCCAAGTTGGGTGTGAAAGACGTCTTTCACCCTCCAACTTGAAGGGGGTGTTGAAATATAAGGGTATATTAGTCTATGTTAGGTTAGTTAGGGTAGTTAGGGTTTACCTAAATAGGATTAGTTAAGTTTATAAATAAGGAAACCTTCCTTATTCTTTTGTATCATTGAAACAGAAATAAAAGCATTCTAGTTTTCCTTCTTCTACGTTAACTTCATCGTGTTTTTTCACCATCACCACTAACACCTCGCCGGCGATCAACGACAGCTCAACATAAACAAGCAAGCTTAAGCTTGCATTTTTTTTTATTGAGAGGACATGAAGATGAATAGAGTTAACTACAATAAATGTTTGGAGTACAAGTGATAATTACATCGGAGTCCCTGCGAGAAGTAGAAGAGAGGTGTGTTGAAGTTCAAGGGCACCTGCCCTTCTTGTATTTGGCATAGCAAGGGCACACTTCCTTGCTAGCAGTAGGGCCTGCAGGCACACATCCCTCGCAGGTGTTGCAGCATGCTGTGCATGTTTGCAGGCACATCTCCGGCTTCCATGACTTGCTGCACCTCGATGCACACTTTGGCCCGCAATCAGTGGCGGATCCACATTGTGCTTTGGGTGGGCCTGTGCCCACCCTGAATTTTTTGAACCTTACACATTTAGCTTTAATTTTCAGAATTTTTATGAATTAGTCCTTAAATTTTATGACTTGTGCCCACCCTGAAATTTTGAAATTTTTATGATTTATACACATCCTAAAAAGTGTTTTAATTTGTGCCCACCCTCAAAAAAAATTCTGGATCCGCCACTGCCCGCAATCTGATTTTTTTTCCATCAATAAATGTATTCGTAAAATTTTAGTACGCAGATTTTGATCTAAAATTTATATATCACGTTACACATTAAATTAAAATGTATATATCGATTGATAGATAAAATTTGTTACCTGGTCTTTGGACTTGGGCTTCAACCATGAGCATCCCAATCTGAAAATTGTGGAGAAAAGAAATGATTAATTGTTTGTGAAGAAGATAAAAGGACAGAAGAAGATCATAAAAACCTTAAAAACCACAAACCTCGGATACTAGGAAAAGACAAAGAACAGCAAGCAAAAGTGCAGTCTTGTTGGTTGCCATTCTCAAACTGGTTATAATACAAGGAAATTTTTATTCTCTCTATGTCCTTTCCCTTTTATTTATGCGAGTTGTGGTTCCTTCCAATGCTAAGGGGATTTTATAGGGTAGACATATAAGTAATTTTTTGAAACTGATTTCCATTCTTAGATAAGTTAGCCATTTTTTAGAGGAAATTGTCAAACATATAATGATTTGCGCGTATAAAGCGGTTTGCCAAATAAATTGAAGTTTAAATGTGAAATCCATCAAAGATTTGCTTTAAAATCGACTAAAGTTTTGAATAGGATTAGTGGATTGAGTAAAATTCGGTTGTTATTATTGTATCAATTAGAGATCTTGAGTTTGAATGTGGTTAAACGCATTTCTTTTCTAATTTAAGGGTTGATGTTATTAATTAAGGCCGAATTCATATATTCTTTTCAGTGGGGGTGGTTCAAAGTCTCAAGGGGCCTAGTGCAATTTATTAAAACAAAGTCCTTAATTTATAATATGAACGAGGTATAATTTTTTTTTTCAAATAAAGTTCCCTTATTACAAAAAATGTTAGAATACTCTCTTGAGCAACATAAAAATCACTTACGAACATCTTAAAATCTAATATTTTCACTTAAAATGTTGTTTTTCTTGCATATTTCAAAATAAAATCATCTACAATGCTTTTAATACCAACTTCTTTCAAAATACCACTTTTAATTGTCGTCAAAGCAAGTCCGTTTAGCCTTCATTGCAACATAATTGTTTGTAAATATGACTTTCACAAATTTTAATTTTGAAAAATTTTGTTTTGCAAAAAAAATTAAAACTGTAATAAGCATATTGCTCTTTTTTTGTGTGTAAAAGTTGTCTAAGTAATTAGAGCCAACAAATAGTTCATTTTTGTCAACATCAGATATCTCACATTTTCTAATATCATTTTTTTAAATTATTACAATAAAATTTGAGATTAACATCATTCAATAAATATAATTTATCAGAATGAAACAAGGAGTCAAAATAAGTCTTATATGACTAGAGTAGTTATATTAAATGCCCAAATGAACCTACAAACGAAATGAAAATCACTAATCCTATTTCTAGATTACTTAAAATCAAATCCGAACAAGAAACCCCAGAAATCAAAGCTCACCAGCACCGTGAACGACAACAAATCTGCTGAAATCGACAGTGAACTGACACTGATCATCGGAGTGACGGCGAAGGGCGACGAGCGACGGAGACGAGATGCACGGCGACGACGAACAGGAGCGATTTTCAGCACGATTTGGGGATTTTCAGATTTTCACGCGACTGGGAGGGGGAGCTGGGATATTAAATTAAAACCTATGGCAGCGTTTATAATAAAAAAAATGACGTTAAAACATAAACTAAATATAAACTATGACGGCGTTTATAAAAAAATGCCACTAATGGAAACTTATTGCGGCGTTTACAACACCAAACGCCACTAAGTGTCACTCTACCGCGGCGTTTTATTTAGAAACGCCGCGAAGTTTACCTTCTTGTGGCGTTTCTCCTTCAAACGTCATAATAAGTGAAATATTTGTGGCGTTTGTGTCAAAAACACCGCAAAAATCGCCGCCATAAAATAGATCTGGTGTAGTGATTCTATATCTTTTAATTGTCATATTCTACTTTTATCTAGTCTTTAAAACAAAATTAATGGAATTGAATCACTCATGGTCACAATTAATATTTTGGATTAATATTTTTTAGAATATATATATATATATATATATATATATATATATTATTAGACAACTCATTCTAAGCCCTCATTTTTGGGGCCTATGCAGTCGCACATGTGGAACATGCTCAGAACCACCCTGCTTTTTGGAGTGGTCGAAGTTAAATAATTTTTTTGAGGAGTCAAAATATTTCTTATCTTTATATTAATCTAAAATATTATAATTTTAAAGGGACTAAATCACAGAATTACCATTTTGGAGGACAAAGAAGAAACTTACTATTAAATTAATATTTTATGAAATTTAAAGGGACTAAACATAAATTGACCATTTTGGAGTGGTCCAAGTGCATTTTCTTCTCTTTCATTTTTCTGGGCATTAACAATCATTAAAGACATATATTAAGTGTTGTATCCCATAGCACAAAAGCATGCTTGGTTCAGTGGCAAGCACACACCTTGGGTAATCCAAGGTCCCGGATTTGATTCTTGATGGGGGCGATTTTGTTGCTCTCATTTTTTCACCTCCAATTGGGTGACATGTGTCACCACCTGATTGGAGGTGAAAATTAATTAAATAAATTAAATAAAAATAATTAAAGTCATCCAATAAGGTGGTGACATGTGTCACCACCTAATTGAATAATTATTTTATTTTTTTAAAATTAAAATTAGGACCAAATTGATAGATTGTATAAATATAGGGGACCAAATATATAATTGTACCAAGTTTTTTAACAGTCCCGTCAATTTTTCCGTTTTTTAACGACTGGTGACTTAATTGGAACCATTTAAATAGTTAAGTGATATATTTGACAAAATTGAAAATATAGTGGTCAAATCGACACAAACCCTATAGTTAGGTGGTCACTGGTGTAGTTTACCCTATTTTTTATGGATGAAACAAAGTATATAAATCTAATTAAGAATTATTGTCCAACTTCCGTCGGGATTTATATTTTCTCAAAATGGACTCGTTTCATTCCTAAATGAATTAGTTTATGAAAATAAAAGAAAGTTAATCTTAAATACCAAAATTAAATCCATCAATTCTGAGTAAGAATAGCATAAGATTAAATGTTACCTCTTTTTATTAACAGGCACGTGAGGGTGTTAATTCTTTATTCTTTTTCACACCATGGCGAATTTACATTAAAATTTGAGGGGTTTATTCACCTACTTGATTTCTTAAGATATAAGATTTTCAAGGGATTAATACAAAAGTTTTAGAATTTTATATGGGAAATATTAGAATTGACCTCACTTAATTTATTGAAGTATGAGGTCAACAATAATCAGGGACGGAGCTAGGATTTAGGGGGTGAGGGGCAAAACATAAGTTTCGAAAGGTGACGGGGGCAAATTCACAAGTATACCATTTTCTTGAAAAAAATATAAAAAATCAAAAGATAAAAAAAAATTCCCAATCGAGGGCAATAGCCCCTCCTCAGAGCTTAATAACTCTGTCCTTGACAATAATTATTGTAGTAGTACGAGAATCCTCCGTATTAACCCGTTACTATTTCGCACATAATCATACTTCTGAACTCAATTTTTATTTGCGTACACTAAAATTATTATTTTTGATAAATTTTAAGATTTTATTAAAATAAAACACCGTTTAAGTGATCCTATCACAGCAAAACAAAAAAAATCAGTAATGACTCCTATTATTTTGCCAAATTCGTATAACTACCTCAAATTTGTTGTGACAAAATGAATGTTTTAAATATTTTTGATGTTGAACCCATGATCAAGACATGTTAGTAGACGTTATCAGCCTCTGAGTCTATGTCATAGAAAATATATTTATTTAACTCAAATATTATAAAATTTAGGTTCAACTATTGAAATGGTCACTTATGTTTAGGGTTTGTGTAGAACTAATGTTTTGATATAATATTTGAAAATGTTTTGGACTAAATTGAAAAGAATTTAAAATATGTTTTTAGTCAAAAACAACTTGAAAATATGTTTAAGGGTTTTTAAAGGCTTTGGAATGAATTTAAAGTAGTCAAAACCAGCCTTTCCAAGTGCCCGTACCGATACGGTCTTGGACCGTACCGATACGCCTTAGGGTTTCAACTACCTGATTTTTCCAGTAGCCAAAACTCGTACCGATACGCTTAGCCGTATCGATACGGTGTGATTTGAAATAGCCCAACGGCTAGTCGCGTACCGATACGGGTGTATCGCGTACCGATATGCCTAACTACCCCAACGGTCATTTTTCCAACGGTCTTTTAATTGCAGGACCGTACCAATACGCTAGGTAAGCGTATCGATACGCATCAGCTGAAGAGGTCCAACGGCTAATTCCTCATTGAGACCGTATCGATACGGTTTGGCAAGTATCGATACGCCCAGCTGCAGAACTGCATTTATGGTGGGAAATAAAGGCTCCAATGGCTCCAATTCAATCCCAACGGCTAGTAACGGCTACAAACTCATCAAGGAGTATAAAAGGGACCTTCAAGCATCTTGTAATGGTTAATGCTTCAATTGTTACAACATTATGATGTCAAAATTTGTCTAGAGCTTAAATTGTTTATTTCTTGCTTAGACAACACTTGTGAGCTAAACATTGTTAAATTTGCTCAAGTGTTTAGGTTTTGGGTGAGAGCTTAGTATTGCAAACACATACCTATTAGAGGGATTTCTAGTTTGCTAAGTCTTCCTCTTATAAGAGAGTGGTTGATCAAGCTTTGGGTAGAAAGCTTGATCGTTGTAATGGTTTCCTCCTAAGCCGAGAAAAGGGGACGAAATTCTTAGTGAATTTGTTTGGAAATCCTTAGTGGGGAGCTAAGGTAGTGGATGTAGACCTTGGTTAGAAGGTTGAACCACTATAAATCCTTGTGTCAAATTGCCAAAATTTTCACCTCCCACTAAAACACCCTTTTATCCAACTTCTCCACACTTGGCGAGCAAGAACGGTTGATCGAATCGAGCCCCTCACATCTCAACAGTTTGTACACTTTTGGTCAACAATTTTTAAATTCGACCGTTATGGTCACTTACGTTTTCGGTATGTAAAGTTATGGTCACTGGGACGTTAGTTGTCGTTAAATGCTAATCTGGAAGAATAAAAAGAATGATAAATTACCTAGATATTCCTAAAATATTACTTCACTCTTATTTTGACCACCGAAATAAAATGTTGAGTTGATCGCACAATTGCAAATGGCCAAGAGAGGGTGAATTGGCAATTAAAATTTTGGTGGGAGGTATGAGTGAAAAATAAAAATGACACAAGTGGTTAGAGTGGTTCAAGTTCTCCAAATGAACTCTACATCCACTACCTTAGTGCCCACTAAGGATTTTCAACCAATTCACTACTTGAATTCTTCCCCTTTTCTTGGATGAGGAGGTAACCTTACAAATTGATTAAGCTTTCTACCCAAAGCTTAATCCACTCACTTTTACAAAGATAAGGATTTGGTAAACTCAAACAATTCCTCTCAAAGGATAAATGTTTACCAAATACAATTTCAAACTCCCCAAACTCACAATACAAGATAACAATAAAATCACTAAAGTTGGGTACAAGAATTTGACTTTGAAGAGCACTAGAGTTTGGATTTTTGCTTTGATGTTGCTTGTGGGTTCAATAGTTGTTGCTTGGTCAATTGAAGCTTGTTTTTATACCCTTGCATTGAATTCTAGTCGTTTGGGTAGTTGGGATCATCAATAGAGCCGTTGGGAGCAATTTTCCCGTATTAAATGCAGCTCTGCAGCATACCGTATCGGTACTCGGGAAGGGCGTATCGATACCTGCATCAAAGAGGAAAGAGCTGTTGTGCCTGAAAACAGAGCGTATCGATACGCATAGAGGGCATATCGGTACAGTTTTAAGGGGCGTATCGGTACGGAAGGCCGTATCGATACAGTCTTTTCTCACTGGAATCCCAAGTCAAGTTTTCATAAAAAGCGTATCGATACGCATACCAAGCGTATCGATACGGTATAACGGTCTTTTAAAAATTAGGAAACCAACCAACTGACAAGTAACGATCGAAAAATTAAATGCTGAGATTTTTCAAAGATATGCTTATCGTATCGATACGATTACAAAGCGTATCGGTACAGTTTCATGAAAAGAGTTGCTCAGATGAATATCGTATCGATACGGTTGCAAAGCGTATCGGTACGGTAAGTCTATTAAAATTTCAGTGGCAAAAGCCCGTATCGATACGCATAAGGGTATCGATACGCCTGAGCGTTTTTGTATACTTTGGTTTGAAAATCAAAATTCCAGTAGCAAAAGAGGGTATCGATACGCCTGGGCGTTTTTGCATAGTTTGACTTGAAAAACATAGGAAAAGACTTAGAGAATTTATATGTTTAAGAACTTGTCTTTAGATATTATTTTGTTTAAAAATACTTGTCAATTGTGAGACTTTAAAGAATACTTAAAAATTTATTGTTTTGCAAATTGGTCCTTAAGTTTATGTGTTATATCAAAATCAATTTTGGTTTCACAATCTCCCCTTTTTGATATAACAAAACCACAAATAAATTTTTAAGTTTTTGAAACTTTGAAAAGCTTTCTCCCCCTTACTTTAAGATAGATTTTCAAAAAAATAAAACATTGACTCTATGATCCTTCTCCCCTTTTTTGTTAGATCAAATATAATACAAGGATAATAGAAACATGAAAGCAACAATAATTCATTAAACTTAAAGCAATCATAAGAGTTCAAATGCATAAACTTCAAAGCAAACATCATAATCCAAACTTAAAAATCCTAAAACATAGATAATAGGCATAGACTTAGATCCTAAAAAAATGCAATAACAGAATATAAAACTAAATGCCATAAGATGAGATGCATGAACTACTCGTCCCTCTCTTCATCATCATCATCCTCGTCCTCTTTTTCTTCATCATCTTGAGGGGGTTGATTCCTTCGGTTTTGGTTAAGCCAAGCACCATGGAAGGCGGTAAGAGAAATATCCATGGAGTTTTGGCGAGAAGCCATGGTGTCCATCTTCTTCTCCATACCTTTGACGCGATCTTCTAAGGATGTGAATCGAGTATCCATCGTGGTAAATCCGGCTTCCATAGAGGTGAACTTCTCAGTTAGGAAAGTCATGAGAGTACCCATGGAAGAGGAATCAAACGGAGCACGGTGAGAGCTTGAAGAAGCACGAGAAGCATCGACCGGAGCCTCTTGTGGAGGATCTTGAGTGTTACGAACCCATTCATTATCAATGTAAGAGAAACCGGAACGAGCTAGAGAACGCTCATCTATGGGTAGGCCAAGGGTTTCAGGATAGTCATGCAAACAATTAACGTCAAGGGAATGAAAGAGATGACTCAAAGCCGTAGAGTAGTAAAAGGATGTGACTTGTTTGGTGTGACGGTGTTGGACTAAAAAGACAAGGTCGGCAAACATAATTTGACAAAGATTTGGACATTTACCTTCTTTAAAACACCTAAGCCAAAAATCATCTGTTTGACGAATAGTTGAATATTTCCCACCCGATGGACGAAAAAACCAAGAGACAAGAAGATGAAGGATACGGTCATGAGCATTTAAAACTTTTGTTGAGCCTAAAGGACACGTACCCAAGGATTGTTCATCATCAATACCAACGTTTTCAAAACCAAAGATATTACATAAAAGTTTTTGATCAATTGTAAAGGTTTTGCCCATAACAGAGGATTCAATAGCAATGACATTCTCCCTAGCTTCATCATGAACACATATGGCATTGGAAAATAATACGATGACTAAAAACGGGATTGACACAACACGTTCTTCCCTAAGATTCATACCTTGAAAAAGTTTATATCGTTCTATATCGCAGGCATCGGGAAAACTTAATTGGATGATATAAGGAAGATTAGGTGTAGGGTTACCCTCGATATCCTCATTAGGACCGGAAGTAGAACGATGATGCTTAGTTCCCTTTTTCGATGGTGCCATAACCCTGAAAACACATCAAAAAGCGATTCGAATATGTATGCAATTAACATCCTATTCAATCCAATAAATTCTAATAATTAAAGGTAATTGTAAAAAGAAATTTAATTTTAAAAAGAAATTTACAATTCCAAAAAAAATAGATTTTAAAAAATACGAATAGAAAATATATTCGAATTAAATTGAAACAATTATAAAAATCAAACGAAAGTCAAAGAAAATAAAAAAAGAAGAGTTTTATACCTTGAATCTTAGATTGGATGAATGAGGTGATGTGAATGCACAAGATTTGTTGACAAAGTTTAGCCTTGATGTGGAGATTAAAAATCCTCAAAGAATTTTTAAGATTGATGGTAAAAATTGAAGGATTGAGGGGGGTTTTTATAGGGTATTGCGGCTAGGGTTTTGGAGAGAAAAGAGGGGGGTTTTTTAAACCTTTTTAACAACTGCAGCCCTAAATAGCCTCTCCGTCGAGACCGTATCGATACGCTATACACGTGTATCGATACCCTTTAACCCAAATTTTATATTCGTCGTTACTACCGTATCGATACGCGAGACCGTATCGGTACGCTTTGACTTTGACTATTTCCCTTGACTTGAACCGTATCGATACACGGGGTCGTATCGATACTCGTTCATCTTCAAAGATTCCCAGTTATCAATCCGTATCGATACGCTTCAGCCGTATCGATACGCCTTTACCAGATTAGGCATTTTTTACATATTTAAGTGCAAAAATACAATTTGAAACGTCCCTAAATGCATGTATATGTCCTATGAACAAGTTTTAATGGCTAAACTTAATGCATACTCCCCCTAGCAACATGCATAGAAGCAAAAAGAACAAAATTAACACAAGCATGGATCACAAACAATTTCAAGCAAAATTTTTGACATTTTAGGACCTAAAAGGGGTCAAGAAAGGCTAGTTAAACCTTACTCTCTCCTAAGGGTCCAAAAGTGCTCTTTATCTAAAGGCTTTGTGAATATATCCGCTAATTGGTTCAAGGTGTCAACAAACTCTATAACAACATCATTTTTCAAAACATGATCTCTAATGAAATGATGTCTAATTTCTATGTGTTTAGTTCTAGAGTGCTAGATGGGATTCTTAGTGAGACAAATGGCACTAGTGTTGTCACACCTAAGAGGTATGGTTTCTATTTCAACACCATAATCTAAGAGTTGTTTCTTCATCCAAAGGACTTGAGCACAACAACTCCCTAAGGATATGTACTCCGCTTCGGTGGTAGATAAGGCTACGCTATTTTGTTTCTTAGAGGACCAAGATACGAGCATACTACCTAAGAATTGGCATGTCCCGGAAGTACTTTTCCTATCTATCTTACATTGAAAGATAAAGGAAGAATCTTTAGGATACCAAAGGCCTAAGGTAGGTGTGTCTCTAAGGTATCTAAAAATTCTCTTAATGGCAACTAAGTGTGATTCTCTAGGACTAGCTTGAAACCTAGCACACAAGAAAACACTAAACATAATATCCGGTCTACTTGCGGTAAGGTAAAGCAAAGAACCTATCATGGATCTATAAAACTTAGAATCAACACACTTACCTCATTCATCTTTGTCAAGCTTTATGGAAGAACTCATAGGTGTGGCTTGAGGTTTTGCATTCTCCAAGCCGAACTTTTTTTAGCATATCATTCACGTACTTAGCTTGATTTATGAAGGTGCCATATTTCCTTTGTTTGATTTGGAGTCCCAAAAAGAATGAGAGCTCCCTCATCATGCTCATCTCGAACTCACCTTGCATTAGCTTAGAAAATTCTTTACAATAACACTCATTAGTAGAACAAAAAATGATATCATCAACATAGATTTGTACTACTAAGATGTCATTGTTATATCTTTTTATGAAGAGTGTAGTATTCGCCTTTCCTTTTTCAAAACCCTTTTCAATTAAGAAATTTGAAAGTCTCTCATACCAAGCTCTAGGAGCTTGTTTTAAACCATAAAGAGCTTTTGTTAGTTTAAACACATGGTTTGGAAATTTTGAATCCTCAAAACCCGGTGGTTGTTCAACGTACACTTCTTCATTTATAAAACCATTTAAAAAGGCACTTTTCACATCCATTTGAAAAAGCTTGAAATTATTATAACATGCAAATGCTAAAAGCATCCTAATGGCTTCCATCCTAGCTACGGGTGCATATGTCTCATCAAAATCAATTCCCTCTTCTTGGGTATAGCCTTGAGCAACAAGCCTAGCCTTGTTTCTCACTATATTACCACTTTCATCTAATTTATTCCTAAATACCCATTTAGTTCCTATAGTAGATTGATTACTAGGCCTTTCAACTAATGTCCAAACTTTACTTCTCTCAAATTGATTTAATTCCTCTTGCATGGCCAAAATCCAAAAATCATCTTTTAAAGCTTCTTTAATATTTTTAGGCTCAATTCATAAAAGGAATGCAACATGGTTCATTAATTTGAGAGAGGATCTAGTAGTTACCCCCTTGGATGGATCACCCAAGATTTCACCACCTTTGACATAGTTGAACTCCCTTGGGTAAGACACCTCCTTTTCCTCAAGAGCCAAGTCCTTCAAGGCTTCAAGAGGTGGATCTTGTGTATCTTCATCTTTAGTTGGAACCTCATCCACCTTTGACGTTTGTCCTCCATCAATGGCATCAAGGATTCCTACATCATCATAATCACAAGATTCCTTCCTCGGAAGGAGGTTATCATCAAAAACAACATGTATAGACTCTTCAACTACTAGAGTTCTTTTATTAAATACACGATAGGCTTTAGAGTTTAAAGAGTACCCTAAGAAAATAACTTCATCACTTTTAGCATCAAATTTACCTAAGTTTTCTTTACCATTATTCAAAACAAAACACTTGCAACCAAAAGGATGAAAATAGCTAATGTTAGGCTTCTTAGATTTTAAAATCTCATAAGGTGTTTTCTTCAAAATTGGCTTAATCATTACTCGATTTATAATATAGCAAGCGGTATTTGTGGCTTCCGCCCAAAAATATTTAGGTAAATTATTTTCGTAAAGCATGGTTCTAGCCATTTCTTCTAAAGTTCGATTTTTCCTCTCAACTACCCCCATTTTGTTGAGGAGTGCGAGGTGCGGAAAGTTTGTGGCTAATCCCATTTTCATTTAAAAACTCATCAAAACCTAGACTTTGAAATTCGGTTCCATGATCACTTCTAATGTGAGAAATTTTAAGTTCAAGATCATTTTGAGTTATTTTAGAAAATGTGATGAATTTTTCTAAAGCCTCATCTTTTATACTTAAGAATAGAACCCAAGTAAACCTAGAATAGTCATCTACAAGCACAAAAGCATATAATTTACCACCCAAGCTCATTGTTCTAATAGGCCCAAAAAGATCCATATGAATCAATTGTAAACATCTACTAGTAGAGACATCATTAATGGATTTAAATGAAGTTCTATGTTGTTTACCCTTTGAACATGCATCACAAATTTTATCATTAGAAAATTTAAGTTTGGGTAAACCTCTAACTAGATCAAGGGAAATTAATTTCTCTAAGACACTCATGCTAGCATGTCCTAATTTTCTATGTCAAATCCATGAGTCATGTTCATCATGTGCAACTAAGCATGTATGAGATGAATGGATGTCATCTAAATGCACCATGTATATATTGCCTATTCTATGTCCTATGAGCATTAGTTGATTTGTTTTAATGTTTACAATTTTGCAACCACTTTTATCAAATAAAACATTAAAACCCTTATCACATAATTGACTAATGCTCAATAAATTATGTTTAAGACCGTTGACATACAAAACATTTTCAATGAAAATAGAAGAGTGATTACCAATGGAGCCTATTCCTTTAATGTAACACCCGTGTTTTGGGCCTAGGAGTTAGCCGGGTATTGGTTCGAGTCAAATAAAACTTAATTAAAACATTTCAACTTCAAATAATGACCTAATCGAACTTTAGTAGAAAGGGGAGGGCTTATGAGGTAATTTGACCCTAAAGTCTTTAAAAAGCTAGACAACTTTAAACCAAAAGTTGTCATCTTCTCTTTTCATCTTCTTCCAACGTTAAAAGAGGGAAAACACCATTTCTAAAACCTCTCAAGCTTGGTCACTATTCCATTGATCCTACCACTTGATTTCAACCCCGTTTTAAGAGGTAATTACGTTTTCTTAATCTCCTCTTCAATCTCTATCTATCCTTTGTCTTAGATTTCAAAAATATGGGGTTTTGAAAATTAGGGTTTATATTAAAGTTTGAATTTTTAAGGGGTTTTCTAATTGGTTTTGATAAATTGAGTTGGGGTTTTAGTTAATCATGTTATAATGAGTAACATATATCAAATTGGTTGAATTTGGGTGAAAATTCGTAGCTTGTTCTTGAGGTAGATTTTAAAGTATTAAAACTTGAGTTTTTGGTGGGTTTTATGTTGAAATTAAAGGGCTGATAGTCTACCTATGTTAGGAGGGTGATTTGGGATGGTTTGGAAGTCATTTGGATGCTTAGAAATGGGTATTTCAGCCAATGGTTGTTGGGGTCCGAAAATTGGGCTTTGAGATATTACGTGGCTTGGGAAATTGTGGAAATTGGAGTTGTGTTTGCAAAGTAAGTTGATAGTTGAGTTAGCATTGAGTTGAGAAGTAATGTGTATGTTTTGTTTGGCTAGAATTAAGAGGAAGCGTTGAAGAGGCTTTGGGACCGAATCCGGGTGCATAAGAGGATTGTTTCGAGTTGCTAAGGAAGGGCGGTGAGTGGTCTTAACTTGTTTCAAAGTTTGGTTCGAGTATGTGTAGTGTGTGTAAAGTGTGCTTGGTAGGCCACTTCTATTTCAATTCAAGTTGATAGCTTAACCTTTGATATCCATAAATGCTATTGTGCTATTTAGCTATGCTCTTGTGATTTCGGTTGGTTGGTGCATGTATATTCATGAGATGTGTATATGTGTGATGAGCATGGATTGTGGTTGATGATATATATAAATCATGGTTATGATAATTGGCACTAAATAATTACCGGTTGTAAATGATCGATCATTAGGATAGTGTGCACACAAATTGAGTCAAAACGTACGTGGCCTTGATGGCGTTAAGTCATCAAGGAGGAGTACGGTGATGTAACATTCCACCGGAAGCTTTTATTTATTTCTACGGGATGATGAGTGGAATCCCATCCGTAGGGCATGTGGCGATGAGTGGAATCCCGCACATGCAAGATCCGGTGATGAGTGTAATCCCACCGAGGTAAAGTGTTGTTGAGGTTTAAATCCGCACAATCGGGGTAATTAAAGTGGCCAATTAAACTTGTTTATGTAATGTGATATATGATGGTGATATGTGGTTTTGATATATGGTATTGTACATGATAATTGATATTGATGTGTAACCTTGCTAGGATTGAGAGACCATATATGCCACTTGAAAGACTAGCTAGGTCTACTTGATTATATGCAATGCTTGATATGTGTGAGATTAGGATTACATGCTTGAACCTTGCATTGTTGATGTTTTTCGTTTTAGAGCACCCTCACTAAGCTTATAGCTTACGCTCTCAATGTTCAACAATGCAGATCATTAGCGTGGTGTTAGCTCGAGGCAAGGCAAGAGGGGCTTCCAAGTTTGTGACTCAAGTACGGTGGTGATTTTGTATTAGTTAGCAATGTGGCAAGGGTTGTGTATGAGCTTGTATGACTCATTTACATGTGTTGATTTTGGTTGATTATGGTTTGTAAGCATGGTATGCTATGATGGATGTTGTGTGATAGCATGTTTTAGATGCTAGGTTGCCTTGTTTTAGTGCAAACCTCTTTAAGCTTATCATGCACCTTTTAAAGCCTTGGAGTTCTATGTATGACATTATATGTTAAATTGCCCTTTGTGATGCCATGTATGGATGCTTAGATTGTGTTGGAATGCTTAAGTTGCTTGATTATATGTGTACCTCTTTGTGTTGTTTAATGCCCTTTGGTTCTTGTGAAAGCATGCTTTTATGGTTGGTTTGCCTTAGGGTTGATGATAGTGTGTTGGTTGAGGTTTTAGAGGGATTTAGGGGCCTCCTTGTGCCCTATATCAGCTCAAACCTGCAGATTCGTAGCTGGGGTATCGATACCGTTGGTCTGGTATCGATACTGCCTTTTGGTTTCAGGCCTCGAGTATCGATACTCGAGGGAGAGTATCGATACATTTTTGGTCACTAGAGCCACTGTCAATTTCGGTATCGATACTGGCCTCTAGGGTATCGATACCGTTATCTTGGCGTTGACCATAGGAAGTCAACTTTTGGGGAGGGTATCGATACACTCCTTGGGGTATCGATACGGTCTCCACGGGTTGACCAAACCCTGTTGACCTAGTCAAGGGGTATCGATACACCCCTTAAGGGTATTGATACCGCCTGCAGTTTAAGGTTTAAAATGGGCTTTTAAATGTTAGTTTGGGTTCGATTGATTGCTTCGTAAATGTTGTTCCGCTGTATGATCACTTAGGATGTAACTCTCATCTAGACAAGACTTAAAATGAAAAAAAATAGGGTTGCTAACCGAGGGAGGGTTCCTTAGGGAGTTTTCACTCGGTTTTCCCCGTGTAGCTCACTCGGACCGGTCATCCGGCCAGACCGGGACGAGGGGGTTACATTTAATGTGGCCTTTGGAGTTGTCACCGAAAGTTTCCACTCCACCACTCTTTGGCTTTAGTTCCACGAATCTACTCTTGTCACCGGTCATATGTCTTGAGTATCCACTATCAAGGTACCATGAATTTTGGCTTGAAGCTTTGGCCTTGTAGCAATGCTCCCCCTACAAACAAAGAAATTAGGCTATGATTTTTGGTACCCAAATCATTTTGGGTCCATGTGTGTTAGCCTTCAAAATTTTGGTTCCCCTAGGAATCCAAGAAGCAATAGCATTCATATTATTAGAAATAATGAGTTCCTTAGGAACCCAAACACTCCTAACTTTTAACCTCTAGATTGCTTATTAAAATTTCTTTGTTTAGGAATAAAAGGTTTTCTTTTTATATATTGGGATTTAGAAGGGTTTCCTTTTTCAAAATTGTTTTTCCCAATAGCAATTGATGTTTTAAGATTATCCACTTCCTTTGTGTGATAATCCTGAAAATCAGAAAGAAGTTTTTCAAGTTCAAGATTTTTCGTTTTAAGATCATTTGAAAGATTTACTAAAAACAAAACTTTATTTTCCAATTTGGAGTTATTTTTTGAAAATGTCTCATTTTGATTTTTCAAATCGGAAATGGTTTTCTTGTTTCTCAAAATGGATTCTTTATATTTTCCTACTAACTCATCGTAAACCTCTTGCAATTCATCATAAGCATCTTGAAGCACATCAAAAGTAAAATCAAAATTAGATAAGTTAGAATTTACCTTTGGTTCATCATCAATGGCCATGAGACATAGATTAGCCACTTCCTCCTCCTCCTCGGAAGACTCATCGTCACTCCAAGTTGCTATTTGAGCTTTGAGCTTGTTCTTCTTCCCAAAGCTCTTCCTCTTCAATTGAGGACATAAAGGAACGGATATGGCCGGGCTTTTTGCATTCATAGCAAGTGATTTGGTTCTTTTCCTCTTCCTTACTCTTGCTCTTGAAGTCTCCTTTTCTAATAAACTTTCTCCCACGATTGGACTTCATGAAGCGAGTGAACCGTTTGGCCAACATGGCCATCTCCTCATCTTTATCTTCACTTGAATCGCTTTCTTGATATGAAGCTTTTAGAGCGATTCCAACCTTCTTCTTCTCAACATCCTTCTTCTCAACCACTTTCTTTTCTTCTTCTTTTCCCTTTCTCATAATCTCATGGGTGAGTAGAGATCCAACAAGAGCATCAAGCTTGAGAGTCTTCAAATCTCGAGCTTTAATAATAGCCGTTCTCTTGCTATCCCATGACTCTGGAAGAGAATACAACAATTTCCTCACTAGCTTGTCTTCGGGGATGATCTCGTCGAACCCCTTCAATCCGTAGCCCAATTTTTGTCTCCTTGACATCACTAGTTCCCTTATATGTTGTCTCGAGGGTGTCCCAAACCTCCTTGGCATTTTCGATCGAAGACACCTTGGAGTAGATATCCCGACCAAGTGCACAAAATATGACATGAAGAGCTTTATCATTCACTTGCATCCTTCTTCGTTCATCATCCGTCATTTCGGCTTTTACTTTTGGGACAAGTCTTGCTTCTCTATCTCTCTTCATAGGAATGTATAGACCTTCTTCAACCACTTCCCACACCATGTAGTCGGTGGACTTGATAAAGAGCCTCATCCTATTCTTCCAATATGGGTAGTTATCCTCATTGAAGAATGATGGCTTGGTGGTAGATTGGGACTCATAGATGTTGGAGTTGGAGGTGGATGCCATTGCTTGACTAGTTGTTGATCAAACTCTCCTAGAATCGACTCAAGAGGGTTGTAATCCTTCCAATGAGTGTAGCTCTGATACCAATTGTTGAGTTGATCACACAATTGCAAATGGCCAAGAGGGGGTGAATTGGTAATTAAAATTTTGGTGGGAGGTATGAGTGAAAAATAGAAATGACACAAGTGGTTAGAGTGGTTCAAGTTCTCCAAATGAACTCTACATCCACTACCTTAGTGTCCACTAAGGATTTTCAACCAATTCACTACTTGAATTCTTCCCCTTTTCTTGGATGAGGAGGTAACCTTACAAATTGATTAAGCTTTCTACCCAAAGCTTAATCCACTCACTTTTACAAAGATAAGGATTTGGTAAACTCAAACAATTCCTCTCAAAGGATAAATGTTTACCCAAATACAATTTCAAACTCCCCAAACTCACAATACAAGATAACAATAAAATCACTAGAGTTGGGTACAAGAATTTGACTTTGAAGAGCACTAGGGTTTGGATTTTTGCTTTGATGTTGCTTGTGGGTTCAATAGTTGTTGCTTGGTCAATTGAAGCTTGTTTTTATACCCTTGCATTGAATTCTAGCCGTTTGGGTAGTTGGGATCATCAATAGAGCCGTTGGGAGCAATTTTCCCGCATTAAATGCAGCTCTGCAGCATACCGTAACGGTACTCGGGAAGGGCGTATCGATACCTGCATCAAAGAGGAAAGAGTCGTTGTGCCTGAAAACAGAGCGTATCGATACGCATAGAGGGCGTATCGGTACAGTTTTAAGGGGTGTATCGGTACGGAAGGCCGTATCGATACGGTCTTTTCTCACTGGAATCCTAAGTCAAGTTTTCATAAAAAGTGTATCGATACGCATACCAAGCGTATCGATACGCATACCAAGCGTATCGGTACGGTATAACGGTCTTTTAAAAATTGGGAAACCAACCAACTGACAAGTAACGGTCGAAAAATTAAATGCTAAGATTTTTCAAAGATATGCTTATCGTATCAATACGGTTGCAAAGCGTGTCGGTA
Source organism: Hibiscus trionum (assembly GCA_030270665.1). NCBI lineage: Eukaryota > Viridiplantae > Streptophyta > Magnoliopsida > Malvales > Malvaceae > Hibiscus > Hibiscus trionum. The sequence goes on along the minus strand of BSYR01000024.1, from coordinate 11,345,285 downwards.
CGGTTTCATGAAAAGAGTTGCCCAGATGAATATCGTATCGATACGGTTGCAAAGCGTATCGGTACAGTAAGTCTATTAAAATTCCAGTGGCAAAAGCCCGTATCGATACGCATAAGGGTATCGATACGCATGGGCGTTTTTGTATACTTTGGTTTGGAAATCAAAATTCCAGTAGCAAAAGAGGGTATCGATACACATAAGGGTATCGATACGCCTGGGCGTTTTTGCATAGTTTGGCTTGAAAAACATAGGAAAAGACTTAGAGAATTTATATGTTTAAGAACTTGTCTTTAGATATTATTTTGTTTAAAAATACTTGTCAATTGTGAGACTTTAAAGAATACTTAAAAATTTATTGTTTTGCAAATTGGTCCTTAAGTTTATGTGTTATATCAAAATCAATTTTGGTTTCACATAAAAACAATTTGTATAAATACACATTTAATCCTCCATATTTATAGTTTCTTTTAATTTCTTCTCCCCTCCACCACCTTCCATATTCTTCTTCATCCAACTCAATCCCTAATTTTATACTATATTAATCCCCAATTCACACCATTCCAATAGTTTACCCTTACTTTTATTCAATAATGAAAGATATTCATTTATTTTGAATCAAAGAAGAAGTCGTGATCCAATCGGTTAAGACCATTATCCCTCTAATTTCCGAAATAAAGAATATTACCTCGTGTTATTGAGAACTGAACCGGGCCTTATAAATGGTATATTTAAATAGTTTAAAGTAATCACAAGGATCTAATTGTAAACATGAAATTACAATGCATGATTGGAAACAAATTATCTAAACTATGGAACTATAAATGAATGCAAATTAATCGCACAAATTAAAGTAGAGTTAGATTTAAATTAATGATAGAATTGAAATAAAGTAAAATTTAAAGGTGTAATTAAAAGTGCATAAAATTAGATAACAAAGCAAAATAGGACTAAATTAAAAGAAAATGAAATTACAAGGTGGAAGTTAAAGCAAGAAATAATAATCAATCAAATAAGAATGAGGATTAATATTTACCATATAGTCCAAAAATATACAGTGTAAATTGGGGATTAATATAAAAGAAAATTAGGGATTTAAATTAGATAAAGAATATGGAAGATGGAAGATGGTGGAGGGGAGAAGAAATAAAAAATTGTAAATATGAAAGATTAAATGTGTAATTAGTGCTTTAAATTATAATTGTATCAGCATGAGTTTTGAAAGGATCAAATTGATTTTTTATATTTTATGAGGGCCAAAATATAATTTTACCATTATCATAATTTAAAAAATTAAGCTTTAGGGAATAGGGTAATTATTCAATACACGGGCGGTGGAAAAAAAAGTTTCCAAAACCACCTTATTTTAGGGTTTAAGGGTTAGGGGTTTATGTTCAGTGATGTAGAATTGATGGGTTGGGGTTAAAATTTAGTGGTTATATGATTAGAATTTAGAGTATATAAGTTAAAATCTAAATCCCTAACCATATTACTCTAGACTCTAAACCCTTAATTGTAACCCTAAATTATAATAACAACCCCTAAATTCTAAACAACTAAACCTAAACCCTTAACCTCTAAACCCTAAAATTAAAGGACTTGTGAAAACATTTTATTTTCACCGCATGTGTATTGAATATAAATCCTTAGGGGATATACTTAAATGTAACCAATTTAGGAGAAAGGCTAAAGCTATTATATGTTATTTTAAATGTGACCATTATTACAAGGTAGTATATGTGCATACTTTTTTAACCCTTTAATAAGACACACACATCTTGTGAACAAAGTTGCCCGAACTTATGTCTCTTAAAATGAGCATCATCATCTTTTCTTTCCATTGGAGCCACTCGTTAAATTCTATATTTGAAAATATATATACTATAAACAACGTCTATCCTTTCTTTCTTTTTTATTAATTTGAGCTATCCAAACAAAAGATAAATATGTTGTTTTGTTTGTTGAGTTTAAGTTACTCAAATAAAAGTGGTGGTGGTGGTGGGGTGGGGGGAGTTAAAGTTACTTGAGATTTAAAAAGACAAAGAAAGGAGAGAAATAAATAAGCAAGCTTAAACTTGAATTTTTTTTTTTTATTCAGAGGACATGAAGATGAATAGAGTTAATTACAATTTTTGTTTGGAATTAGTGATAATTACATTGGAGTCCAAGAGAGAAGTAGAAGAGAGGTGTGTTGAAGTTCAAGGGCACCTGCCCTTCTTGTATTTGGCATAGCAAGGGCACACTTCCTTGCTAGCAGTAGGGCCTGCAGGCACACATCCCTCGCAGGTGTTGCAGCATGCGGTGCATGTTTGCAGGCACATCTCCGGCTTCCATGACTTGCTGCACCTCGATGCACACTTTGGTCCGCAATCTGAATTTTTTCCATCCGTAAATGTATTCGTAAAATTTTAGTACGCAGATTTTGATCTAAAATTTATATATCACGTTGTACATTGGATTAAAATGTATAGATAGATAAACTTCGTTACCAGGTCTTTGGACTTGGGCTTCAACCATGAGCATCCCAATCTGAAAATTGTAGAGAAAAGAAATGGTTAATTGTTTGTGAAGAAGATGAATGGACAGAAAAAGGTCATAGAAACCTTAAAAACCACAAACCTCGGATACTAGGAAAAGACAAAGAACAGCAAGCAAAAGTGCAGTCTTGTTGGTTGCCATTCTCAAACTTGTTGTAGTATAGGACAATAATAAAATAGAAGGATTTTTTATTCTCTCTCTGTCCTTTCCCTTTTATTTATTTATTTATTAATGTGAGTTGTGGTTCCTTCCAATGCTAAGGGGATTTTATAGGATAGAGGTATGGGTAATTTTTGGAAGCTGTTTTCTAATCTTAGATAAGGTGGCCATTTTCTTGGGGGAAATTGCCAAATATATAATGGTCTGCACGTGTATAACGGGATTTTATAGGATACACATGTAAGTAGTTTTGGCCTCTTTAATGTCGTTTCTATTATAGATAATTTAGGTATTCAACCTGTTTGGTAAACATATTTTTGACCCAAATTTAAAAGTTTGACCAGTTAAATTTACTAATTAAAATGTTTGGTGAATAGATAAAGGTTTGTAAGAGCAAATTGTGGTGAAACATTTTAATTTGAAAAAGCTGTTAATAGAAATTTTTTAGGTTTAGAGGTTTTCAATAAGAGTTATAAAGTCTCTTTTACCTTTAATAATTAAAAAACTTTGAAATCTTTGATTATCATATGTTTGGTGCATTGGTAAGGCACTTTGAGACGATATTGTTGGGTAAGACACTTTGCACTCCCAAGCAGAGGACACGAGTTCAAATCTTTGAGACGATATTGTTGGGAGGGGCAGCCTCGCACCCAGAACATGAATCGTAAGACAAACATGCATATTACCAAAACAAATTAATTTTCATAATCTAATTAATATTAGTAGATACAAAATATTGATAAGTAATAAAATATTCACAAATATTGAATATAATCATGTCCTTATATGTCATTTTGCTTGTTCAAATAATCAAACAGTTATCATCTAAATTTACCAATACTTTTATACAATCAACTAATCCAAACTGCTAGTCAAGGGCGAAGCCAATATTGGTAGTGGCCAAAATATTGAATTTAAAAATGCAAGGGTTTATTGCGTATTAAACTCAAAATTCATGGGGGCAATGCCTAATTTTTCTAATATTTAAATTTATAAAGACTCAAATTCTTATTGGACCAAAAAAATTGAGGATACATGCTCATTTTTCCAGTTCAATCTTGAGGTATGGACTAAATAAACGAGCCTGAACAATTTTTTATGTATGTTTAATAAACTATGAACACGAACAAATGTGTATTTCGTTTGTTTATGTTCATGAATAAGCTCATTTATAAGCCCATTTACTTGGCTTCCCTTTTCTTTTCTTTTTTACATTTTAAATATTGGTGAATGTATGGACTAAATTGAACACGTGGTGAACTTTTAAGTTCAAATTGTGAAGTCTAATGAGCTTAAAGACTAGTTGTGTAATTACACCATTTTGGTGACTGAACATGTTCGCGAACATTACACGGATATGTTCACGACACGGATATGTTCACGAACGTTAAACGAACATGTTCGTAAACGTTAAACAAACAATCACGAACATCATTAAAAATAAATAAACGAACACAAACATGATAATAAAGATTTAATCGTACCGAAAATGAACACCTTTAAATATAAATAAACGAACACGAACAAAATCTTATCCGTTCAAGCTCGATTCATTTACACCCCTAGTTGAACCCATACTTGATTATATATTTAATAAACTCTTATATTTTAAATTTGAATAATTGATTTTTACGGGGGCAGATTGTTATTAGACCAAAATTGTTAAATAAGTAAACTTTATAATAGGGGTCGGAGCCCTCTTGCCCCCCAAGGGAGCTCCACCCCTGCCGCTAGTTAAATCAGCTAATACAATCAACTATTTGTTATCAATTAATGTGACCCGCTATCCACTATCATCTATTTAATAATTGCTAAACAAAGTAAATTGTATTTTATATTAAAAGTTTTGAATATAATATTTATATTGCAAGTAAGGGTCCGTAAAATAATCTTTTCTTAACCACCAGGAATTGTCCAATAATCGTCCACTAGTTAAAATAACCACAGAAAATGTATTTTTAGTGACATTAAAAATTGTCACAAAAAATGTTAATTTTAGCCACTAAAATTTATAGTGACGTCACCAGTCGTCACTAATAGTTCTGTCACTATTATATTAGTGACAACTTTCGTACATTTTGTCACAGTTAGTTATATTTTTTATGACTACACTTTTTGACACAAATAATTATTAATAGTGACTAATATTTAGACACTAATGTCATTATTATTAGTGACAAACATTCTATCACAAATACATATATAAATAGTGTCTAAAACATGTTGTCACTTTCAATAATAAAAAATTAATTATATTTTTAGTTGTAGCCATTTTATTTAGGATTTAAACTAATCGCTAATTGTCCCTAAATATTGATGGGACTTTTTTATTTTAGTCAACAAACTTTTAACCTTTCATTAGGTCACTGAAATTTAATTATAGACTATGTAGAGTACATTCAGTTGTCAATTTTTAATAAATAAATGCAATGCATGGCTTCAAGGAGGGTCGAACCTGGAACCTTTAGGGCGATAGTGCAATACTTATTCATTAGGCTAGACAAGAAATTTAATATTATTTTGAAAGAAAAATAGTATTTAGGTTAAATTGTAATTGAAATTATTTTTTGTTATAAAAATATGTATTAATTATAACACTAATTATTATAATAATAATTTAACTATTTTTTCTATGATTTCTTATACGAAGTACGCATGTTGAAGAAACTATTTAGATTTTTTGAAGAAAAAAACTAATTATAATGGAATATTCCTTTTAAATTTTTCACAAAATAAAATTTTTCCATAATATATTATGCTAAAATTACATATTAGTCTTTGTACTTTAATTTGGTGGCTTTAAGTTTCTATACATTTTAAATTTTAAAATTTTGATCTTGACATGAATGGTAGTCTTTAAATGTGTTAAGTAAAATTTTATTTTTAGCCAACTTGTTATACATAAGTTGCTTATTCAATTTTTATTCTTTAGTTTAATCATTTAAGTCCTTGTGATTTAGTCATATTGTCGGTGTCTCGTTAAGATTAGGATTGAAATTTTAAAATTTGAAAATATAAGGAATAAAGTTGATCAAAATAGAATGACTAAAATAACAATTTACATATAGTATATATAGACTAATAAATTTATTATTGTGACAATATCTAATTTGTCATTACTTTTATTTTTATCGATGACAAAATTATCACAACAAAAGATAAATTTTTAAGTGACAAGTAATTTAATTGTCACAACAAATATCAAATAATAGTGATCACTTCAGATATCGTCACTACCATGTTTCAAAATTTTAGTGACAATGAATTTCGTGTCACAATTATTGACTTATAGTGAGAATTTATTAGTGAAAACTGTAATCGTCACAATTACTACTTTTATAGTGACCAAATAAAAATATGTCACAATTACTTATATTAATAGTGTCACACAAAAAAATTGTCACAAAAGTTTAATATTTGTGACAAAATTGTTATTAGTCACTATCAATTTGTCACTAAAAACCTATATTGTTATAGTCAACACTTTGATTTGATTGTAACGATGAGTTAGATAAAAAAAAATTTAAATCTTGAAAGTTCATCAACATAACAGTTTTTAACAGAGTACTTGAAAGTAATTGTGGAATGAAATGTTAGGTATCTAAAACAAAAGAAAATATAGATTAGACATTTATTTTATAATAATTTTTTTTATTAATTTAATAAATTTTTGACAAAACACACATTTTGCAAATAAGACCACTTGAATTTAATTTTTTTACTAGAACTATTTGTTGAGTTCATCAATATATATGATTTATATAAGTATATTTTCACGAAAAAAATAAAATTATTTGACATTTACGTGAAAATCATTATCAAACTTCCGTTCTTATTTTTGAAAACATACTCATATTTCTCAAATAAATGATTTTTAGGAACTATTGAAAATCAATCTTACATTCATCCTTTCAAATTCAAGGATAACAAATGGTTAAATGGTATCATTTTAAATTACTGGTATCATGAAGATGCCAACTCTTAGTCACACATAATCGTACTCTCAGCCCTGACTTTTAATTATGCATACCAAATTTATCGTTTTAATAATTTCTTTAAATGTTTTACTAAAACAACGTATTTTTTTTCTGGGTAATTCAATGGCAGCAAAAACAGATTGGCGAGAAATTTTTATTTTTGTCATTTTTATTTCGCCAATAAGTTCGCGTGACTTCAAAATTGTTGCGGCAACTTGACGACTCAACTTGGAACTTCGAGATTTGAGCCAATAGTTTAAATGTGTTTAAATTTTTAATGAATTTAAACTTAATTCCCAATTTAAATTATTACATGGATCCAAAGACGAAGTTAGGATCATACATTAGAAGGGCTAAATTGCTTTGATCAAAATTAAATATTAAAATAAAAAACTTAAGAAAGATAAAATTTTATTTGCAAATATTTAAACTAAAAATAACATAAAAAGAAAAAAGTTAAAATTAGTTGAGATGAAAAAAAAAGGAAGAGAAACAAACAAGCAAGCTTAAGCTTGCATTTTTTTTATTGAGAGGACATGAAGATGAATAGGGTTAATTACAATTTTTGTTTGGAGAACAAGTGATAATTACATTGGAGTCCAAGAGAGAAGTAGAAGAGAGGTGTGTTGAAGTTCAAGGGCACCTGCCCTTCTTGTATTTGGCATAGCAACGGCACACTTCCTTGCTAGCAGTAGGGCCTGCAGGCACACATCCCTCGCAGGTGTTGCAACATGCGGTGCATGTTTGCAGGCACATCTCCGGCTTCCATGACTTGCTGCACCTCGATGCACACTTTGGCCCGCAATCTGATTTTTTTTCCATCAATAAATGTATTCGTAAAACTTTAGTACGTAGATTTTGATCTAAAATTTATATATCAGGTTACACGTTAAATTAAAATGCATATATAGATTGATAGATAAAATTTGTTACCTGGTCTTTGGACTTGAGCTTCAACCATGAGCATCCCAATCTGAAAATTGTGGAGAAGAGAGATGGTTAATTGTTTCCGACGAAGACAAAAGGATGAACATCATAGAAAAAGGTCATAGAAACCTTAAAAACCACAAACCTCGGATACTAGGAAAAGACAAAGAACAGCAAGCAAAAGTGCAGTCTTGTTGGTTGCCATTCTCAAACTGGTTATAGTTCTGTATAGGGCAATAATAAAATACAAGGAAATTTTTATTCTCTCGATGTCCTTTCCCTTTTATTTATTTTTATTTATTTATGCGAGTTGTGGTTCCTTCCAATGCTAAGGGCATTTTATAGGGTAGAGGTATGAGTAATTTTTGGAAGCCGATTTCTAATCTTAGATAAGTTGGCCATTTTCTTAGGGCAAATTGTTAAATGTATGATGAATTGAACGTATAAAGCGGGTTTACCAACTAAACGGAAGTTCAAATGTGAATTCCAACAAGATTTTTTTTATTATATTCATTCTCTAATTTAGAATATATTTCAGAAGAATATATTTAATTTGAATTGGACTAAGTTTAATCGATTGACTGCAACTCGATCGCAATCGGTGTTATTATAACATTCAAGAAGCCTTAGATTCATATGTCCAACATTTAATAATCGCCTTGATCAGCTCAATGTGTTGGTCAAGTTCAATAAAGGAAATAGGGTAGCATGCTTGGATTAGTGGGATTCTATTTATGAATACCATTAGAGGTGGTAATCGGGTCGTTCAGATCAGGTATGGATCGAGTCACTTAGGATCGGGTTAATTTTTGGTTCGGTTTAGGTTCGATTCGCGTCGAATCGAGTCCGATTCGGATTTAGTTCAAGTCTATGTTATTTCGAGTCGGGTCAATATCGGATCGGTTACTTTTCGAGTCGGTTCAATATCGCATCAGTCAGCTTTCAATTTGAGTCAGTATATGAATATGATCTTTTAAATGAGAAAAAATGATATTAAATTATTACTAAAGGTAGTTGTTAATTAGTAATATAACACAAAATGAGAATAAAACATACATATTTGTGAAAATTAAATTCGGGTTACTTTCGGTTCAGGTTGATTTTCGGTTTAACTAAACTCGAGTCGGTTTTGATTCAATTTGGTTTTGGTTCAGTTCGGGGTCAAGTTTAGACCATCATATTCGGGTCTATATCGAGTCTCGGTTCGAGCAAATTAGTTCGAATCTCGAATTTCGAGTCAAATTTGCCCAGTCTAAATACCATCCATATAGGTGGAACATCACACATGAGTTTGAAAATAAGTTGATATTATATCTCTAATATATCAGTCAAATTTGTTGTGTTTAATAATCTATATTTTCTTGAAACGTTTAATAATCTATATTTATCTATTTAAACATCAAAGTTTTTTTTAACGGAAGCAGATAGTTTTACTAAAAAGAGAAAATATTCAAAGTTACAATAGAAGATATTATTTAGACATTTTACTATAACATTAGCACAAGAAACTAGTCATACAATGATCATTCATGAAAAAATGTTAAAAATTCAATAAAAATTTTGAACAAAATATAGATATAAATTGATCTAATTACATCGACAAACGTACCACGAATAATTACACTTTTAATTTACTCAAAATTCAATGGGTATAATTTACAAGAATAGAACATAAATAGTATTTATAATTTATAAAAAAAGTTATGAAATGGTACCAACGGGTTTGGTCTAAGTGGTAAGCAGCTTGGTATCGCTTAAGTAAAGTCTCAGGTTCGAGGCGTTATGTATGCAGAAAATCTTTGTTGGAAGACTAACCCACCAAAATTAGGTGTGCAATGCAAGTTGGTCCGAATTAGTCAGGGCGATACCCTAAAAACCGGAATAGCGACAAAAAAATTATGAAATGGTGTATACAACTCTCAAGTTGTTATGATAATACTTAATATTATTTGTTGAAAATGTAAGGGTAAAAATATGGGTAATTGTTCATCTAAATATTTTTATTTATTTATTTTGTTTCTACCGCCATTGCATAAGTTATTTTTCCAAAAACAATTGTATCATTATCTCAACTAATTTTTTTTTTAAATTATTTTATATTTTAAGGGTCGAGCATCCATCCTTGGATAATATAAGTAAATTTTAAATTTTAAACCAAGAGGTTATGTTTGAAATTAAGGTTGAACAAATAATATTTTTTCTTATTCAGGCTTGATTATACATTTTAAAAGTGCTAAATAAGTATTTATGAAAACAAAATAGAACTTTTTATGAAATCATCGTTTAAGAAATGTCAAATTATCAACTAGCTATTTGAATCACATGGCGACCTGGAGAGCTAGGACGGCTAGCGCAACAGGGACGGACAGGTTTCAAGCTCCGACAAGACCAGCATCGGCAACAAAGGGATCGAGTGACAAGAGAACAAAGGGTGGTTTTTCAGTTTTTTTCAACTTTGTGAGCAAAAGGATCCATCTTCTTACGCTCTGTTAAACTGTAAATGTAAAGCTGTTATTTTTCTGTTAGAATGAAAATAGAAAGCTGTTAGGGTTGTTAGTTGGTTAGTCTACCAGCTAGGGTTTGTCATGTAAGTGTATATATACGTATAGTCTTGGTGTAAACTTCAAGTTGGTCAATAACAATTCCTTTTCAACAGATTTCTTCTTCTTTCTTGTTTCTTAACATGGTATCAATCACTGGGAAATTCTGGTTTCCTGCTTCCGCGTAATTGCTTCTTGAACTGCTTTCTTCTTCTTTTCTTCTGTGTCGTCTCAAATGGCCAACTCAGGTAGCTCCTCCATTCCTGCTTCTGATGCGTCTGGTGCGTCGTCTGGTTCTGGAAAAACCTTCACCAACAAAAGAATCAGCGTGATTCTTGACGAAACGAATTTCCTGCTCTGGAAACAGCAAGTGCTGCTCGCCGTTCGTAGTCACCGTCTTGAAAAATTGTTGACTGGTGCGTTGAAGGCTCCTCCTGCTGAAATCACTAATGAGCAAGGCGAAAAAGTTGAGAATGAAGCGTACGAGATCTTTGTTGCGCAAGATAGTGCCCTCGCATCTTGGATATTGTCTACGATAAGCTCTCATTTGTTGTCTGAGTTTGTTGGAGCGGAGACAACGGCTGAAGTCTGGAAGACGGTGGTCACGCATTTTTCCAGTCGATCAACAACCACGGCTATGAGTTTACATTACAAACTCAGGTCCATTAACAAAGGTGATCTTAGCATGAGGGCTTATATTGCTCGAATCAAAGAAGTTTGCAATATGTTAGCCTCTTGTGGCAGCCCTATCTCCGATCTTGAGAAAGTGGCCTCCATTCTCAAAGGTCTTCCGGCGGAGTATCAACCTTTTGTTGCTGTCATAACAGCAAGCCAATCCCCTTTCACCCTTGATGCAGCAATCTCAGTCTTGATGGATGCTGAGACACAACTTCTCAATTTTAATCAATTTTCAGATATTACTCATTCTGCAAATGTAGCTCACGTTACACCTTCTACTCAAGATGATTCTCAGGCAAATAATCGAGCACCTTACAGGCCTTATCGTGCTTCGATAACTCAACGGGGCCGTGGTCGTACGAACTACAAGTCCAACATGAAACCACAATGCCAGCTTTGTGAAAAACTTGTGCATCTCGTGGATAGGTGTTGGCACAGGTTTGATGAGAACTTTCCTGACATTACTGCTCGTAGTTCTGATCGTGGTACACAGGATGATGCCAATGCTCGTGCCAATGTTGCCACTATAGATGAAACTCAGTGGTTTGTTGATTCAGAGGCTTCCCATCACGTGACTCCTGATGCAGAAAATGTAGGCACCAGCTCTGCATACACTGGACCTGGTAAGTTGCTTGTTGGTAATGGTTCAGCTCTTCCTATTTCTAATATTGGAAATTCTTTAATTACTTCATCCTCATGGTCATTGTCTTTAAAGAATGTTCTACTTGTGCCAAGGGTTACTAAAAATCTAGTTTATGTGTCCAAGCTTGCTAGTGATAATAACGTTTTCTTGGAGTTCCATGCTCGCTCGTGTTTGGTTCGAGATGAAGACACAAAGAAGGTGCTTCTTCAGGGTGATGAAGTTGGGGTCTGTATCGGTTCAGTTCTGCTCCAGTTGCTCATGTTGCTGAGGTCTCGAGTTCATCTACTATAGTTGACAACTTTGTTCTTTGGCATCGCAGGCTTAGTCATCCAGCCATAGATACTTTAAAAGCAATTTGTAATGAGTGTAATGTACCTGTTCATGGTGCTATCAATAAAAACTTACCTTTGTGTGTTGCTTGTCAAATGGGCAAAAGCCATTGTCTTCCTTTTCCTACTTCCACTACAACTTATAGTGCTTCGTTTGAGTTAGTATTCACTGACTTATGGGGACCTGCTCAAGTTTCGAGTCAAGGTTTTGTGTATTATGTTTCGTCTGTAGATGCGTATTCTAGGCACTGCTAGGTCTATTTGTTGAAGGCTAAATCTCAAGTTGTTGTGGCGTTTCAGTCGTTTCAGAAGATGGTGAAGACTCAGTTTGACAAGGACATCAAGGCAGTACAAAGTGATTGGGGAGGTGAGTTTTGCACTCTCTCTTCTTTGTTGACACAACAAGGCATTATTCACAGGGTTACCTGTCCCCACACATCCTAACAGAATGGGGTTGTTGAACGGAAACACAGGCATATACTCGAGCTAGCGTTAACTCTATTGGCCCAAGCTTCTCTTCCATTGAGGTTTTGGTCTTATGCAGTGGTCACAGCTGTGTTTCTCATAAATCGATTGCCTACCAAGGTGTTGGAGGGTTCTTCACCGTTTGAGAAGCTGCATGGCACCAAACCTAGGTATGATATGATGCGTGTGTTTGGCTGCAGATGTTTTCCTCACTTACGCCCCTTTAATATGTATAAACTCGATTTTCGGTCTCGTCCTTGCACGTTTCTTGGGTATAGTCCCATGCACAAAGGTTATCAGTGTCTTGACTCTCAAGGCAGGGTGTTTGTTTCTCGAAGTGTGGTGTTTGATGAGTCAGTCTTTCCTTTTGCAACTCAGTCTGTTCATGGCACTAATGTTTCAAATTAGTCTTCTGTTGGGACCAGGTCAATTCCAATTGTTCCAGGGGCTAGTCATCTTATGAGAAATCTATCACCATCTGTTCGTGTGTCTTGTGATTCATCACCTACTTTTATGGATGCTCAGCCTACTGTTCAGTCTCAAGGTGGTGCTCGTGAGGCCTCTCCTGTGATGGATGGTCCTCATTCTAGTGGATCAACAAATGGCTCTTTTCCTCCTGTCTCTGAGGCTTATTTTGATGCTGAAACTAGACTTGTTTCTTCAGCTGATCAAGAGGATCTAATTGTTCCAAATGGTGCTCCCTCATCCATGGTTTCATCTCCAGCATTGCGTGCTCCAATTTCTCCACGTTCTTCACCAGTGCATGTTCAGAATAGTGGTGCTTCTTTGTCCTGTGAGCCTTCTGCTAATAATGATCCTCCTGCTAATAATGATCTGCTCTTTGAACCTGTGGATGTCATTTTTGCACCAGCCTGTGTGTATGATGCTCCTCCTAGTGATCACACCCTGTCTGTTGCTGTTGATCCTCCCAATTTGCATCCAATGACGACGCATAGTAAAGCGAGCGTATTCAAGCCTAAAATATTTGTAGCTACGCTCGATGATGATGTCCCATCTTCTATTCACCAAGCTCTTGATCATCCCAAATGGAAGGAGGCGGTTCTTGCTGAATATGAAGCTCTTGAGAAGAATGGAACTTGGAAGCTTGTTTCAATGCCCAAGGATCGCACGATTGTTGGATGCAAGTGGATCTTTCGCATTAAAAAGAATACTGATGGCTCCATTGCTAGATACAAAGCCAGACTAGTAGCGAAAGGCTTTAATCAAATCCCTAGACATGACTTTCATGACACTTTCAGTCCAGTCATTAAGCCTGCTACAGTCAATGTTATTCTCGCGTTGGCTGTGTCCCGGAACTGGCCCCTCCGACAGGTGGACATCAACAACGCTTTCCTCAATGGTGAGTTGCGTGAAGATGTGTATATGTGCCAACCTCCTGGGTTCGAGACAGTAGCTACTGATGGTGCTCCTATGGTTTGTAAGCTTGAGCGTGCTTTGTATGGCTTAAGGCAGGCGCCGAGAAGCTGGTATACTAAGCTTAAGGATTTTCTGCTCACCATTGGGTTTAGGCGATCTAATGCTGACTCATCTCTATTCATTCATGATAATTTTGGGAAGTTTACATATGTTTTGGTGTATGTGGATGACATCATTGTCACCGGAGCTTCTGACTTGTTTGTTTCTACTGTTATTACTCAACTTGGCAATAAGTTTTCCCTGAAGGACTTGGGTCAACTCAACTATTTCCTTGGTATTGAAGTGCAACGCTCTAATGGTTGTATTTTCTTAAGCCAACGCAAATATATTCAGGAATTGCTTGCACGTACAGGTATGGATAAAGCCAATTCCGCATCTACTCCGATGCTTCCTTCAGTAAAGCTTAGTGAGAATGCAGGGAGTCCCATTGAAGATGTCACTGGTTACAAGAGTATCGTGGGTGCATTGCTCTATCTCTGCCATACGAGACTAAATGTGATGTATAGCGTTCATCGAGTTACCCAGTATATGCATCGTCCCTGTGAAGAACATCTTGCAGCAGTCAAGTGTATTCTTCGATACCTGAATGGCACTCTTCATTATGGTCTTGTGTTCAGGCCATCTGAAGTTGATGCTAGTCTTGTGGTGTTCTCGGATGCAGACTGGGGAAGCAGTCCAGATGACAGACGTTCCACCTCTGGATACTGTGCTTACCTTGGGAATAGCATCCTCACTTGGAGTTCTAGGAAGCAAAAAGGGGTATCCAGGTCCACCATGGAAGCTGAATATAGAAGCATCGCAGATGCTGTGTCCGAGATAACATGGTTGCGTTCTCTGCTTACAGACATGGGAATCAAACAAAAAGATGTTCCTGTGGTGTGGAGCGATAGTACTAGTGCCATATCCCTCAGCATGAATCCTGTGTTTCACTCTCAATCCAAACACGTAGATCTTGATGTTCATTTCGTTCGGGAGAAGGTTGCTGACAATTCTCTGCATGTCAACTATGTTCCTGCTTCTTACCAGACGGTTGATGGCTTCACCAAGGCCCTGACCTGCTCATACTTCGATCTGTTTCGGCAACGTCTTAATGTTGTCACGTTCAGTCAAATTTGTGGGGAGAACGAGAAGAGTAGGGGAAATGTTAAACTGTAAATGTAAAGCTGTTATTTTTCTGTTAGAATGAAAATAGAAAGCTGTTAGGGTTGTTAGTTGGTTATTCTGCCAGCTAGGGTTTGTCATGCAAGTGTATATATACGTATAGTCTTGGTGTAAACTTCAAGTTGGTCAATAACAATTCCTTTTCAACATATTTCTTCTTCTTTCTTGTTTCTTAACACGCTCAGGGAAGCTTTTAAAGAATATGACAAGGTATTGGATGTTTATATTGCATACAATAATCCTAGAAGAGCCAAGATGAACAACACCTTTGTTTTCGTGAGATTTTCTCACATGGAAGAAGCTAAGAGAGCAGTGGAAAGAGGTAACAATCGCAAAATGGATGGTTTTATAATCAAAGTGTTCTTAAAGAAAAAACTCTTAGCACCGTTTCTGAATGGATCTGTTGGTAAAAAAAATCAGCCAATAATTCAAAATAGACCATCGTCTGGAACTAAAAATGGGATATCCTATAAGGATGCTCTCTTAAGCAAGCATGTGGATGGAGTTAGAGATATTTCGATGCATAACTCGCAGGAACAGTCCGGAGGCCATGAAAACTCAGCTACTTTGAGCGAAAAAGGTGGGGAGCCGATCACGATCTCAGTAACAGAGGCGGATTTCGAATGGCTGAAGATGTGCTTTGTTGGCCAGATCAATGTCATGTACGATGTGGATTTTGTGCATCAAGCATTTCAATCGAAAGGCTTCAAGGTTAACGTGTGTCATTGGTCTGGTTTTTACGCAGTTATCAGATTAAGGAGGAGGAACAAATGTCCATTTTTTGGGATATGAGAGAAACGTTGCTGGTCTCAGGGTTTAGCGATATAGATACGACTGATAATTTCATGAACCAAAAAAAAGCTACGAGTTTGGGTTTGTTTATAAGGAGTTCCTCTACCTGCATGGCAAGAATCGGTTCTGTAACACCCCATTTTAGCCCCAATTTGAAAACCCTAATTATGAGAATTCCCAATTAGAAACCCTAGAATTTGGGGGGAAAATCGAAATTTAACCTAATCTAAAATGGGGACCAAATTGAATAAATTATAAGTTTGGTGATTAGATTGTTAGGCGGGCAAAAACAGGGACCCTTCTTCTGTAATTTACCCATTTGTCTAGGGTAAACACCCCTTGGGTCCAATCTCTGTTATATGCGCCGCTTTTCCTCATTCTCTAATAAAATAATAATAAAATAATACCAAAACACATCAACCCTTCCCCCCATCCCTTCTCCGTTGAAGCACCGGCCAAGGGGCCTTCATCGCCGTTCAAGCATTTCGAGACCACCGGAGCGCTCGTCGTCGCTGTGCGAACAAAACCCGATCATCCAGCTTCCGTCCCGCCGCCGTTCTTCGCTGGAAACGGGTTCGACATTGTACGTTAAATCATACGTTGCCGCCACCGTCCTCTGTGTGTGCCGCTGTCGTGTTGGCCGTAGCCGTAGTGGTTGGGCGCCGTCGGGGCGTGGTGTTAGGGTTTGTTAAATTGGGGATTAGGGTTTGGTTGATTTGGGTGGCTGATGTTTGTGAACCGGGTTGGGTTGGTGAACCGGACGGCTGGGCTGAACCGAACCGGCCTGATGGTTTGAGTTCGATGATGCAGCAATGACGTCATCTACTGGTGCAATGCTGATGCACGCTGTCGTCAGCACAGTCAAAGATGACGTCAGCACAGTCAATGATGACGTCAGCGTTGACTTTTGGGTTGACTTTTTCGGTCGAGTCCACCTTTATGTTTTTCGATGTTCCGGTTCTGTTGCCGATGTCTGTTTCTTCAAATTCGAACCCGAAATACCTTTTTGGATCAAGTTTATATGTTGAACTCAGAATTTTGTTAAATGTTACAACAGAGTTTGACTCAGATATTTTTGTGTTCAGGTGTTGTGGACTCTGACCCCGAGATTTTACCTCCTCCTCCGCCAGGCGGACCTCTGGTGGCACAGTCTTCGAGATCTGCTAGTAAGATTTCTGTTAAGCGTAGTTTATTCGAATGTGGTATAGTAGGAAATCTCATATAGTGTTCTTTATTTTTAGGAGCTGATTCTGTTCGACCTTCCGCTAGGGTTGAGCGTGGGAGACGTCACTATTGACGTTGACTATTTAGCTGTCTAGGGTGTGTTCTATGTCTGTGATACATGTTTATGCTGTCTGATTGCATGATTTGTATGTTATATGAATATATGTATCTGTATGCTATTCTGTTCTGTTATCTGATAAACATTATATGACTCGGATGTTGTGATCATGTTATGTAATACATATCGGAATCGGATTATTATGTACATGCATCTTAGTTATTTAACAAGATTGCATTCGGACTCTGAAATCCGATTACATGTCATATCATTGGGTTGGGATATTGTACGGAGGAAGCTCAGCGACTTCATCCTTCGGGTTGAACTTTGCTTCGGATTAGTAGTTCCATCTTTCGAGATGAGTTTTGCTTCGGACATGGTGTTGAGGTGTAGAGTGGTTCAGGGAAACCTCACTCTTCGGACGGTGATGTAGATGGGTGCATGTCATGCTATGATATATGTATGCATTGTTTGTAATACTTCGGAATATCTGTTAATTCTTGATTGTGATGTTATTGTTGGATTGACTTCTGTTATGCACTTTAGAGACACACTGAGCTTTATAGCTGACTCCCCCTTAGTATCTGTTTCAGATTTCCAGACTTAGGTTTCGGTACTTGGAGGACCTCGTACGAACAGTATTTGATACTATTTATCAGTATGTTTTGTTCTAGACTTATATTTAATTATTTAAGTATTTTCAGATTTGGTTGTAATAGTGGACTTTGGACATTTATTATTTTTGGGATTTGATAAACTATTTTTAGCATGCTTGTTTTAAGATGAAACATTAAAGATTATCATTTATATTGAATAATAATTTCGGTACGGTTTTTCATAAATAATCTTACTTGAGGGAAAAGTTTCCAAATCGTCAATTTCAATTTGTTACAAACCCTTAGGTCAAAATAGGGGGTTACATTTAGTGGTATCAGAGCCAGGTTATACCCCTCGGCCTGTGAGGCTCGATAAAAATTTGATTTTAAAGTTTTCAAAATTTTGCATGCATAATAATTGTTTTCGGAAACTACGAGATTTTCAGATAAATGTCCGAATTTTAAAGAAGTAATATATGTTTTAATTAAAGTCTCCAAGTACCAATTTTGACTTTAGGACTCTTCTTTTGTAGATAGACTACTATGCCACCCCGTAGGAGTACTAGAGCTACGGGTGGCCATGGTCGAGGTCGTACCGCTGCGAATACGAGTGACGTTAATCCTTCAGAGCATTCGCCACCACATCAGGAGGACCCACAACATGAGCAGGCTGAGGAGCAACCTGAGGTTCATACGAGTGGTCAACAGACCGATCACCCTGATCAGCAGACTCAGAGTGAAGTTCCCCGTGCAGCCGGTAACAGTGAGACTGCTGGAGTTGATGTTGCTGCAATGCATTTAGAGCTACTTGAGTATCTTCGACAGGGTTCTAGGAGACCCATATCTACTGAGTTTTTGTCTGCTGGGATGTCGATGTTTGATGGTAAGATGGCTGTAGATCCAGCTGACGCAGAGTATTGGCTGAAGAAATTACAGCAGTTATTTGATGAGATGGATTACCCTGCTGACAGAAAATTAAGAGCTGATGTATCTTTATTGAAGGGTGAAGCTCTGAACTGGTGGGAGGCTGAGAAGACCGTTATTTCTACTAGTCGGATCACATGGGATCATTTCCGTCAAGATTTCTGAGACATATATGTTAGGGCAGAGTATCTAGCCAAGTGTCGAGAGGACTTTATAAATCTGAAGCAAAATGACATGACCGTGAATCAGTATGAGATTGAGTTTCTGAGGCTGGTATAGTACGTCCCTGGGTTAGTTACTACAGAGGAAGAGAAGTGCGGCTGGTTTCAAAAGGGTCTGCGACCTTCGATCAAGACCGGTGTGTCTTTGCATTTGGACAAAGAGTACAAGGATATTACCTTGCGAGCTAAGACTGCTGAACACAATGAGGCAGAGTTGAGGCAAGCTGAGTCTCAGGGTATGGATCGGGGTAAGAGGCAGTCGACCGCGTCAGTTCAGTATAGTCAGGGTAACCATACCAGGAAGAGGGCAAGAGATGAGAGTGATTATCAGAGTTATTCCAGAGCCAGACCAGTGACCACTGCTGTTCCGACTTCTAGTGTTGTAGGATCGACTAGCACGTGGGGGCCACCGCAGTGTTCTTTCTGCAAGAAATGGCATTCTGGGGAGTGTAGGAGACAGTCTGGAGCTTGTTTTCGTTGTGGTTCGTTTGACCATCTTTTCAGAGATTGTCCGCATGCACCTCCGTCAGCTCATATGACCAGTCCCTCACAGACATCGGTGCAGGCTCCTGCTAGGGGTAGAGGACGAGGTAGACCTGATTCTACAGTTTCTGCTAGTAGAGGTAGGCCAGCTTAGAGTGGAGGATCAGCTGGATCCGGGGTGAGACAGCCAGGTTTGGTTTATGCTACCAGGAGACATGAGGACCGTGATGAGCCAGATGTTATTGCTGGTACCTTTTCTATTCACTCTATCCCGTATTTTGCTTTATTAGATATTGGTTCTACCCATTCATATGTTGCGAGTTCGGTATCTGGGGGACTTGAAATTCCGGTTGAGAATACTGTAAATGCGGTTTCAGTTTATAGTCCAGTGGGTGATCATGTCAAAGTTTCTAAAGTGTACAAGAATTGTCCTTTGGAAATTCAAGGGAAAATATTCTCCGCTGATTTGATGGAGTTACCTTTCAGAGAGTTCGACCTTATTCTCGGAATGGATTGGTTATCCGCTCATCGAGTCCGTTTGGATTGTGAAAAGAAAAGGGTGACTCTAAAAACCTCATATGGGTGCGAGGTGACTATGGTGGGGGAGCATAGAGGTTACATGACCAATGTTGTTTCGGCTCTCAAAGCAGAAAAGATGATTCGACATGGGGCTACTGCCTATCTTGCTTGTATTCTTGACTCGAGGCAGTCAGATTCTGGTTTGGATAAGATCCGGGTGGTTAGGGATTTTCCAGATTTTTTCCGGAGGAATTGCCAGGGGTACCGCCAAAACGTGACGAGGTTGAGTTTGGTATAGATGTATATCCGGGCACAGCCCCTGTTTTTATGGCTCCTTACAGGATGGCTCTGAAAGAGCTTAAAGAATTGAAGATTCAGTTGCAGGAATTGCTGGATAAGGGTTTCATCCGACCTAGTGTTTCTCCCTAGGGAGCCCCTGTTTTGTTTGTGAAGAAAAAGGACGGATCACTTCGGCTTTGTATTGACTATCGGAAGCTGAACAAGCTAACGATCAAGAACAAGTATCCCCTTCCTCGTATTGATGACTTGTTTGACCAGTTCCGGGGAGCTACAGTATTTTCTAAGATAGACCTGAGATCGGGTTATTACCAACTCAAGGTTAAGGATTCTGATGTGTTCAAGACCGCTTTTCGGACTCGTTATGGTCATTACGAGTTTTTGGTGATGTCGTTTGGATTGACTAACGCCCCTATAGCTTTTATGGATATGATGAATAGGGTGTTTCAACCCTATCTGGACCAGTTCGTGGTGGTTTTCATTGACGACATACTGGTTTATTCTAAATCGGAGGCAGAACATGAGGAACATCTTCGGGTTGTCCTACAGACTTTGCGTGAGAAACAGTTGTATGCAAAGTTCAGTAAATGTGAATTCTGGTTGAACGAGGTTACCTTCTTGGGACATGTGGTTTCTGCTAATGGTATACAAGTTGATCTAAAGAAGATTGAGGCTATTTTGGGTTGGAAGCAGCCCAAGAATGTTCCTGAGATTCGAAGCTTCTTGGGTTTAGCTGGTTACTATCGGAGGTTTGTGGAAGGTTTCTCGATTATTGCAGCTCCTCTGACTAAACTTCTGAGGAATGATATTCCTTTTGTCTGGACTGAGGTTCAACAGACCAGTTTTGAGAAACTTAAGACCGTGTTGATTGAAGCACCGGTTCTGATTCAGCCTGAGCCTGGAAGGCCTATACGGTATACAGTGATGCCTCTTACACGGGGTTGGGATGTGTTCTGATGCATGAGGGGAAGGTAGTGGCCTATGCCTCTCGTCAGTTGAAAGTGCATGAGTGTAACTACCCCACCCATGATTTAGAGCTTGCTGCTGTGATTTTTGCTCTGAAAATCTGGAGACACAATCTCTACGGAGAGAAGTGTTATATCTTCACCGATCACAAGAGTCTTAAGTACCTTCTTACGCAGAAAGAGTTGAATCTGAGACAGCGTCGCTGGTTGGAACTTCTCAAGGATTATGACTGTGAGATAAAGTATCACCCGAGAAAGGCGAACGTGGTTGTCGACGCCTTGAGCCGTAATGCCATCTCAGATTTGAGGACCTTGTTTGCTCGGATGAGTTTGTTTGAGGATGGTAGTTTGATGGCAGAACTTCGGGTTATTACTACGCTGATATCTGATATTCGAGCTGAGCAGCCTACTGATCATTCTCTTATGCATCGTATTAGAGAGGTTTCTGAGGGTACATCTGTGGACTATACCATTGATCAGGATGGTGTTGTGTGTTTCCGAGGCCGGTACTGTATTCCGAGGAAATCTGGGTTGAAACAGATTATTTTTCGCGAGGCACATGACATCCCCTATTCTATGCATCCTGGTGGTGATAAGATGTATAAGAACCTTCGTCAGAGGTACTGATGGAAAGGTCTTAAGCAGGATGTTGTCGGATTTGTGTCTAAGTGTATGACTTGTCAGAGAGTCAAGGCAGAGCATCAACGTCCATCTGGGTTGCTTCAGCATATCGAGATTCCTCAGTGGAAGTGGGAGCGTGTGACTATGGATTTTGTCAGTGGTCTTCCGATGACTCCGTCTAAGAAGGACTCCGTCTGGGTTATAGTGGACCGTTTGACTAAGTCTGTGCATTTCATTCAGGTTCGAGTTAACTATCCTTTGAATAAGTTGGCTCGGCTTTATATTTCTGAGATTGTTCGACTTCATGGGGCACCGATATCGATTATTTCTGATCGTGATCCGAGGTTTACGGCGAAGTTCTGGAAGGCACTTCACTCTGCTTTGGGTACCCGGTTGAACTTTAGTACATCTTATCATCCGCAGACTGACGGGTAGTCCGAGCGTGTGATTCAGATTCTTGAGGACATGTTGAGAGGTTGTGTTCTCGATTACAGTGGTAGTTGGGAGGATTTCTTGCCGCTCGCAGTGTTTGCATATAACAACAGCTACCAGGCCAGTATCAAGATGGCACCGTACGAGGCTCTGTATGGGCGTAGGTGTAGGTCACCGATTGGATGGACTGAACTTAATGAGCATAGATTGTTGGGACCAAACCTAGTACGTGAGGCCGAGCAGACAGTCAGATTGATTTGAGACCGACTGAAGGTTGCTTTTGATAGACAAAAGTCTTATGCTGACTTGAGACGTCGAGATCTTGAGTTCGAGGTTGGTGATGAGGTTTTCTTGAAAGTATCTCCTTGGAGGAAGGTACTTCGGTTTGGTCGGAAGGGCAAGCTGAGTCCTCGTTATATTGGTCCTTATCGGATTCTTTGTCGGGTTGGACCTGTTGCATATCAGCTCGAGTTACCACCAGAGCTTCAGCGTATTCATGATGTTTTCCATGTTTCTGTGTTGAGACGCTACCATGCTGATCCATCTCATGTTTTGCCCGTGGAGGAGATTGAGATTCGTCCTAATTTGCGCTTTGAGGAGGAGCCTATCGAGATTCTTGCTCAGGATAAGAAATTTCTCAGAAGGAAGACCATTAAGATGGTCAAAGTATTGTGGCGTGGTTGCAGTCATGATGAGGCTACCTAGGAGCCCAAAGCTGTCATCAAAGCTCAGTATCCGCATTTGTTTGCTCCGGGTAAATTTTGAGGCCGAATTTTCTTTTTACGGGGGGAGAGTTGTAACACCCTATTTTAGCCCCAATTTGAAAACCCTAATTATGAGAATTCCCAATTGGAAACCCTAGAATTTGGGGGAAAAATCGGAATTTAACCTAATCTAAAATGGGGACCAAATTCAATAAAATATAAGTTTGGTGGTTAAATTGTTAGGCGGGCAAAAACAGGGACCCTTCTTCTGTAATTTACCCATTTGTCTAGGGTAAACACCCCTTGGGTCCAATCTTTGTTATATACGCCGCTTTTCCTCATTCTCTAATAAAATAATAATAAAATGATACCAAAACACATCAACCCTTCCCACATCCCTTCTCCATTGAAGCTCCGGCCAAGGAGCCTTCATCGCCGTTCAAGCATTTCGAGACCACCGGAGCGTTCTTCGTCGCTGTGCGAACAAAACCCAATCATCCAGCTTCCGTCTCGCCGCCGTTCTTCACTGGAAACGGGTTCGACATCGTACGTTAAATCATACGCTGTCGTCGCCGTCCTCTGCGTGTGCCGCCGCCGTCCTCTGCGTGCGCGCCACCTCCGTCCTGGGTTAGGGTGAGTGTTTGGGTCGAGTCCGTTGGGCTTCGGGGTTGCTGTCGTCGTCTTGTTGGCTGTTTTCGGGCCGTGGCCGCTGTCGTGTTGGCCGTGGTCGTGGTGGTTGGGCGCCACCGGGGCGTGGTGTTAGGGTTTGGTTGATTTGGGTGGCTGATGTTTGTGAACCGGGTTGGGTTGGTGAACCGGACGGCTGGGCTGAACCGAACGGCCTGATGGTTTGAGTTTGATGACATCAGCGATGACGTCATCTACTGGTGCAATGCTGATGCACGCTGACGTCAGCACAGTCAAAGATGACGTCAGCACAGTCAATGATGACGTCGACGTTGACTTTTGGGTTGACTTTTTCGGTCGAGTCCACCTTTATATTTTTCGACGTTCTGGTTCCGTTGTTGCTTTCCGTTTCTTCAAATTCGAACCCGAAATATCTTTTTGGATCAAGTTTATATGTTGAACTCAGAATTTTGTTAAATGTTACAACAGAGTTTGACTCAGATATTTTTGTGTTTAGGTGACGTGGACTCTGACGCCGAGATTTTACCTCCTCCTCCGCCAGGCAGACCTCCAGTGGCACAGTCTTCAAGATCTGCTAGAAAGATTTCTGTTAAGCGTAGTTTATTCGAATGTGGCATAGTAGGAAATCTCATATAGTGTTCTTTATTTTTAGGAGCTGATTCTGTTCAACCTTCCGCTAGGGTTGAGCGTGGGAGACGCCACTATCGACGTTGACTATTTAGCTGCCTAAGGTGTGTTCTCTGTCTGTGCTACATGTTTCTGCTGTCTGATTGCATGATCTTTATGTTATATGAATATATGTATCTGTATGCTATTCTGTTCTGTTATCTGATAAACATTATATGACTCGGATGTTGTGATCATGTTATGTAATACATATCGGAATCGGATTATTATGTACATGCATCTTAGTTATTTAACAAGATTGCATTCGGACTCTGAAATCGGATTACATGTCATATCATTGGGTTGGGATATTGTACGGAGGAAGCTCAGTGACTTCATCCTTCGGGTTGAACTTCGCTTCGGATTAGTAGTTCCATCTTTCGGGATGATTTCTGCTTCAGACACGGTGTTGAGGTGTAGAGTGGTTCATGGGAACCTCACTCTTCGGACGGTGATGTAGATGGGTGCATGTCATGCTATGATATCTGTATGCATTGTTTGTAATACTTCGGAATATATGTTAATTCTTGATTTTGATGTTATTGGTTGATTGACTTCTGTTATGCACTTTAGAGACACACTGAGCTTTATAGCTGACTCCCCCTTAGTATCTGTTTCAGATTTCCAGACTTAGGTTTCGGTACTTGGAGGACCTCGTACGAACAGTATTTGATACTATTTATCAGTATGTTTTGTTCTAGACTTATATTTAATTATTTAAGTATTTTCAGATTTGGTTGTAAAAGTGGACTTTGGACATTTATTATTTTTGGGATTTGATAAACTATTTTTAGCATGCTTGTTTTAAGATGAAACATTAAAGATTATCATTTATATTGAATAATAATTTCGGCACGGTTTTTCATAAATAATCTTACTTGAGGGAAAAGTTTCCAAATCGTCAATTTCAATTTGTTACAAACCCTTAGGTCAAAATAGGGGGTTACAGGTTCTATCCTCTATTGCAAGTCTTTGGGGGAATATAATCAGATTGGATGATAATACCAAGGAAAAAATTAGGTTGGACATTGCCAGAATCCTTATTGGGGTTAGCTGCATATCGAAAATTCCACCTAGCCCCACCATCAGTTTTTGCGACGACAAACACCACCTGAAAGTTTCCACGGCGGAGTTCGACAATGAGAGGGTTTGGATCGATCAGGGGCAGGCGAAAAGTCAGTCAGAGAATGTTCCTGGAAAGTTTAATGAAAATGACGTTTTGCAGAAACATTCCCTTGGCGGCACCATTATAGCTACCAATGTACGTGTCGAATCAGCTTCATTTGAAAACAGGTCATAGGAGAACTCTCTCCGTACCGGGCTTAATCCAGATGGGCCTGATGCAATGTCACCCCTTGGGCCCGCTCACACTAGCCTGGCTAAAAGTAGAGATAATTTAATTGAAGTCCCAATCATCAGTGCTGACATATCCAACTCATCCTCTGGGCACAGTGTATCTCTAGAGCCTATTTTTGACGTGTTAACAGGCTTGTTCTAAGTTAAACCCAAAATTCTGAGAGACTCTGAAAGTTCTCTATTTTTTTTATTCCGATCAAGTACTAGCCAAACCCCTTTGGGGCTGAACATACAAAAGGCAAATTCAGAGGCTCAAATTCCCCAGCAAGGATTGAAGACTTTCGAGAAAGGAAGCATGCAGAGTACTCCTCCTCTCTCTAGTCTATTGAATGAATAGACTGAAGCCATGACAACACTAGAAGTCTGTGAATCTGTGGGATTGTTTTTTGACGAAGAGAAGAACAATATCCTTAATCGATTCACGGAGATCGAGAAGGAAAATGTTGCTTAGAGCTCCATTCCTTGGCTGGTAAGTATCCTTGCTCTTTTATTAATTAAGAATTATTTTTTAATCTCTTGGAATATCTGGGGTCTAGGTCGTGTTGAAAAGAAAGCGACAGTAATGAATTTATTATTCAAATCAAAATCAAAAATTTTCTTTATCCAAGAATCAAAGCTACAAAAGGTGGATTTTAGAATCAAAAGGCAGTTATACGGGAAAAAAATTTAATCAATGCATCCTTGTTTCCCCTTCAGACGGGTCAACAGGGGGTATCATCTCAATTTGGGATCCAACTTTTTTTACCTGTGAAAATAGCCTAGTTTCGCGGAATTTCATAGCAATTGTGGGAACTTTGCTGGATTTTAAATTAAAATGTGTGGTCGTCAACATATACGCTCCAAATGATTCTGTTTCTAAGTAGAAAGTCTTTAATGAGCTAAGTAACTATCTTGTGAACATTAATCTCCCTTGCTTGGTGGGTGGCAATTTCAATATCGTCAAATCTGTTGAATAAAAAGTTGGGGCCAATTATCAAAAAGGCGCGATGAAGACTTTTTGTCAGTTCATTGATGATTTGTTTCTCATTGATATTCCTCCTCAGGGCGAAAAATTTACATGGTCTAATTATAGAGAGTCACCTTCTTTTAGCAGTCTGGATAGATTTTTACTGTCTGTAGAGTTCTTAAGGATTTGGCATGATCTAATGCAAAGTGTCATCCCTAAAAGTTTATCGGATCACAATCTGATCAGTCTGTCTCTCATGGAAAAAGATGGGGTCCAAGGCCATTTAAATGGTTTAACTATCTAGCCGATGACAAGAACTATTCAGATTTGATCAAGCCTATATGTAAAGATGTCGAGGGAAGTGGAATCAGATTCGTACTCAAAAATACAAGTCTGCAATAAAAGATTGGGTGATAGCCAAGTCTAGAAATGCCGATGATTCTATACCATCTTTGAAAAAAAAATGCTTTGAAATCGAAAAGGTTATTGTTGAAGGCAATAAGGATAATTGGATCTTGCTTGATTTAAAAAAATCCAGGAAAAAGCTTTGGGAAGCTTTTAGACGCGAGGAACGCGAGTGGATACAAAAGTAACGAATTAAATGGGTCGTTGAAGAAGATCGAAACACAAGATATTTTCATCTAATAGCACCGGCCAGAAGAATAAGCAATTACATTTCTTCAATACAATGTGGTTCTTGTATTTACCAGGATCCAGCAGAGATCAAAATTTGAATTGTGAAACATTTTAGAGATGCTTTCAATGTTTCAAATACGATTCCAGTGAAGAAGTTGAACTGCGATTTGAGGAAAGTCGGTCTAGAGGATGCGAAAAATCTTGAAAGACCCTTTTCCGTGGAGGAAATTTGGTCTGCCCTATCAAAGCTTGATTCATCCTAAGCCCCCGACCCCGATGGCTTTAACATAGGATTCATCAAGAATTATTAGCAGGTTCTAAAAACAGACATCTTTGAATTCTTTGGTAGATTTCACAAGGGTGAAATTTCGGATTTCTCTTTCAATCAGTCTTTTATCTCTCTTATTCCTAAAACTTAGAATTCGAGCTCGATTGAAGAGTACAAGCCTATTAGTCTGGTTGGAAGCGTTTATAAGTTGCTCGTAAAGGTTCTTGCACTTCAACTTGAGAGGGTTATGGAAGATATTATAGGCGAAAATCAATTCGCTTTTTGTGTCGGTAGACATTCTTGATTGCTCACTAATTGCAAACGAAGTCATTGATTACACTCAAAGAAAATGATTAGAATTGTGGCATTTAAAGTGGACTTTCGCAAAGCATACGACACTGTTGATTGGAGCTTCCTCGCTACTGTTATGATCAAATGGGTTTCTGTAACACCCGGGTTTGAGGGTCGAGTGAAACTAAAATAACAAAATAATATTTTGGGCCTCGATTTTTCAAAACAAATATTTTCTATGTTGGAGTTAATTTGATTTAAAACCCAATTCCATGGATTTTAGGATTTTTTAGATAGTCATCTCATTAATGGCAAAGTGGTAAATATTTTGACTTGTAAAATAAAAACACTCTTATTTCAAAACACCCAAATTATTCATCATCTCCTACCTTCAAGCTTTTCTAACGTGAAAAACCCCTCCCCTTCAAGTTCACTATCCCATCATCTCTCTTGCTCATTGTTGGAGATTTTTCAAAGGTAAACTCATTTTTGACTTGTCCTCTCAATTTCTAGCACATTGATAGTTTTAGATTTTCAAAAACATCATTGTAGAGATTTTCAAGTTTTCAAAGTTTAAAGAAAAGTAGGAAACTTTAATGGCTTCTTGGGTTGTTTTTGATTGATAGAGTTGCGTTTTGATCTAACATTTCCCTATGGAACATTATATCTCAATTTGGTTGGGTTTTATAAAGAATCCCGAAATGAGTTTTTAGGGGTAGATTAAAAGTGTCAAAATTTGTGTTTTTGGAGTGGTTTTGTGAAAAATTGTTGGGCTGATGTTATAGTGACATTGGGTATGTGTTTTTAGATTTTATTTGATGATTTTTGAGTGGTGATAGTGTTGGTTTAAATGGATTCCCGAAGCTACTGATGTAGGTGATTTTTAGGAGTGGAAAATATGAGATTTTAAGGTGTTCATTTCGGGAAATGAAGGGCTGATGGTTGTACAGCCTTAAGGTGATGTTTTGGACATGTTTTGGAGTGTTTTAAGTGTTTAAATTGAGAGGAAATGGCTGGGTTCTGCTAGAGTACGAAAATGGGATTATTTGGGAGGATTTCAGCTTTGAATTGTTGAGAAAATATTGGGGAATTGAGAGCTGATGTGTAATAGTAAATTTGTGGTTGATTAAGAGGTTAATACATTGTTTTTGATTGGTTAGAAATAGCGGATTTGGTCTTGGGTGGTTCGGACGCGGTCCCGGGAAGTTGGAAGCTTAAAACGACTTTGTGGTTTGCATTGGTGTGCGAATGGTGAGTGGAAATATTTTTAAGTAACGTTTTGGTTCAAAGGTGGTTTTGAAAGAGTTTGGATTGATCTTGAAAGGTCAATCTAAACTCAAGAGTAAGTTTATGTGTATCGCCTCTTTAAATTCCCCTTTCATCGTTTGTTTTTCAATTACTTAAAATGATAACTTGTTGTGCATGAAATTTCAATACTTTGGGAGGAAGCATGTTGCTTATTATTATGTCGTTGATCATGTATGATGGAATCAATGGTGTTGTTGATATGCCTTGTAAAATATGTGTAAGTTGGTGTAGGTTGTGTACAGAAATGGTAATTAAGACCAATTGCGGTTGGTAAGATCGTAAGTAGTAAGTTCGTGCATAATTGTGGATTTTGTTACAAGTTGTTTTGGTCGTGCATTATATAGTGTGTTCATGTCGCATGATGGTGATTTGTATATCGTGTTACATGATTGGTGTCGAACCTCACGTGATGGTTGTCGTTATTACGGTGATGTGTGGTCCCACCGGTAGTGACTAGTATAAGACTACGGTAATGTGTGGTCCCACCAGTAGTGACTAGTAGGAGAGTACGGTGATGTGTGGTCCCATAGGAAAACTACTAGTCGAACGGTGATGTGTGGTCCCACCGTGTGTGTTTTGGTTATACTTGTGCATACCATGTATTGTTCATGTTGGTGTCTCACTATATCATTTCCCTCTTAATGGTTTTGCTTTAAATCTAGGATTATGCCCTTATGCATACCATGAAGTGTGATGCCATAATAAATATCTATATTGTTGACCTATGGTTGAACTTGTATGTTAGTAAGAGGATTATGTCGTTGGATGGATTGTATGTGTTGGCCTTTATTTTAAAGAAAGCTTTGAACCCTGCATTGTCGTTGTTATGTTTTTGAGCCCCGCTCACTAAGCTTTATGCTTACGCTCTCTATTGAGTGTGTAAAAGTTCTATATTTTACCCCCTATTTAACCCATATTTCTGCTGCATTCAAGCATATTTCATTGCATTTAGGATAGATTTCATTCATACATCACAATTATATCAAATGACACAGTTTCTACTGAAATTGGTTGCTTTTGCAGGTAGCTGCTGCCGCAGATGAAGGGCAGTGGAGAAGCAAAGCTGGAACACTGGACTACAGCTGAGAAGAAGAATGCTGCCAGGGCCACTGCCGTGGCAGCCAAGGACAACAGCAATAGTGAAGGGAAGAAGTGAAGTGGACCTCGACAGAAAGAGGAAATTAAGTCGGTCTGTCGTGGAGCACTCCCATATTTTTCTGAGCCCTAGATCAGAATGAAGGCCAAGCCCAAAGTTCAAGGAAGAAACTCCAAGCAAGAAGGAAGGAAGAATTCAATACATAAACTCTGAAGATTTAGTCTTTAATAGAGTTGTACTTTAGTTTAAACTTGTATTCTTGCCATATTAGAAAACTTGAGCCCAAGGCCTATATAAAGGCATGTAATTCGACCTACGGGAGGATCATCTTATTCTCTAGCCGTCTTCCCCTAAACCCTAGTCGTTTTCCCTTCTCATCATGTTCTAAACTTCCCCTAGGGCTAATAGTTGATTCTGTAAAGTAGTTGCAAGGATTGCTTTGTTTTAGGAATTTTTCTGTTCAATAAAATAGACTTCAAGTTTGCTTATTCTGGTTTCAACATCTTGCAAGAGTATCGGGAGAGCATTGTGAGATTATCTATTTACTTAATATCGGGAGAGTTAAGTATACGAAAGGAATAAGTACAAGTTCTCCAGTTTATGGTTGAACTATCTCGGACCTAGGGATATGACGAGGTTAAGTGGCTAAGGAAGAATTCAACAACATCGGTGTTCATCCTTCGATTCACGCCGGGAGGTATCATCAAAGACGTGTTCATCGACAGACTTGGACCTAGAGATAGGCCAAGGCATAGCAGGGATTCTTGCCAAGCTTGAAGTGTTGAGTTGTGTGCTCGCTGCAGCGACAAAAACAGAACGTTGCCGCAGCAGGTGCTGCCGCGACAGGCATTACAACAGAACAGAGAAGTCTTAGACATTGCAAACACCTGCACTACGGAGCAGATCAATATCGGCCCATTCTTTACTCTGAATATTTTCATCCTTTATTTTCAATCTTCTTTATTATCTTGTGATAAACAATTAAACTATTTCTTTTCCCTCTCATGCAGAAATCCAAGGTTAAAGTTATTAGCCCAGTCCCTGTGGAGATGATATCTGATACTTACGTATCACTTTACTACTTGTGTCGTGTACACTTACACTACATTGCGATAGACATTTTTACACGCAACACTCTCCTTTTTCCGGCAATGCAGATCATTAGCTTGGAGTTAGCAAGGAGCAAGAAAAGAGCGTCCAAGCGTGTGATAGTTTGCTCAAGTATGGTTTATTAAATAATGTAGTAGTTTAGCAATGGGAAATGCTACGTGTTTTAGGAGCGTGTATCTAGACTCCTTTATGTAGGCTTTATGTTGCTAATGCTTTGTGTTGATGGAATTGTAAACCATGTTCTTTGAGATGCTTAAGTTTTTATGTTGAAGGCATGTAAGTCTTGGGTATGCATTGCTTGAGTGAATGTATGTTTCCTATGGCTAAATGGTTTGATATGCATGCTAGTATGCAAGTTCCTATATAAATGCTTATCTTGTTGATTGATGCTTCTTTTATGGAATGGCTTTTATATGTATGTTGAGTGCTAAGCATGTTTGTATAAGGTGCCTTGCATCTAGAGTTGTTGAGTGTATGGTTGTGGGAGGTTTTAGTTGGTGTTTGAGGCATCCTTGTGCCATAAACTAGCTAAAATCAGTCTGCTCGCAGCAGGCGTATCGAAACGGTTGGTCCCGTTTCGATACGGTCCCCTTGTTTCAAGCCAAGCATTTCGATACGCGGGAGGGGCGTTTCGATACAATTTTGCTACTGGAAATCTGAGATTTTGACGAGAAATTGAGAGTATCGAAACGGTCTTAGGCGTTTCGGAACGGTCTTCGTAGCGTTGACCATGAGAAATTGACTGATGAGGGCATGTCGATACGGTCTCATCGAGCTGACTTTGGTCAGTTGACCTAGTCAAGGCGTATCGGAACACCCTATGGGTGTTCCGATATGGCCTGCAGTTTAAGTTTAAAATGGGATGTTTGTTATGTTGTTTGGTTGTTTGCCTCGCTTGTTTTCTTCCGCTGTTGCTTGTCTCACATAGGACATAACAATGCATTTAGGCAAGATAATAATTAAAGAAATTTTTCTAAGGTTGCTAACCGAAGGGGAGCCTTAGCGGGTTTCACTTCGGTTTTCCCCGTGTAGCCTACTCGGACTGGTCAGTCGTCCAGACTGGGACGAGGGGGTTACATTTGGTGGTATCAGAGCCTGAGGTTCCGAGACCTCGGGTAGGTAAGTGAGGTAAGTTTGAAGTGTTATGTTGTTGCTATGTGTCGGTGAATGTTTTGCCATGTATGCTTGATGTATGCTTGTTAGTACGGTGTTTGAAAGCATGTGCTAGCATGATGGTTGTGTTGAGGCGTAGAGTCGAGTTCCCATTACTACTATTACTTATTTAAAAAGGTTTTTGAGTAAAGAAGTACTTGAGCACCTTGGACTCTTTCCCCTTGCTAACCCCATATATTTTACTTGCGTGTTTTGTTTGTTGTTGTATTGTTGTCTTTGGCAAGTATGAGACCGAGGCGTGGGCCTGGAGTTGGTAATCATGAATATGAGGTTTTAGGGAATGTGATTGTTGAGAGAGTTCATCGCTCTAGTTCAGGGCAGTATGGCCGTACTAGAGTTTGAGGTATAGTTTGTCTATTTGGGTCAACATGCATATGAGTTGGTTCCTATTGGGAAAGAATAATGTGACCGATCCTGATATGAGTTGGTAAAAGAAGTGAAGACCTATGAGTTGACTTCAAAGTGATGTCGATGTTATAGCAGGTAATTCCTCGATACAGTCATTGAGTCTGTTTTCTCTGATTAATTCTGGATCTACGCATTCGTATATTTTGAGTGAGCATGCGAGGTTGTTGAATTTACCTTGTGAGATATTAGAGGTAGGTGTTAGTGTTACTAGCTCCTTCGGGGATACAGTCGTGGTCAGAAAGATGTACAAGGGATGTCCGTTGATGGTTCAGGGTCACGTGTCTCCAGTAGATGTGATGGAACCGCCTTATTACGGTTTTGATGTGATACTGGGCATGGATTGGCTTGTAGAACATAGAGTTAGGGTAGACTTTGAGACAATGGGAGTTTTCTTAAAGCTTTCGGATGACTATGAGATTGTAACGGTAGGTGAGAATGTGGGTTTCGTATAGAATGTTGTTTTAGCTTCTGAGGCTCAGAGGTTGTTTGAGTTTGGTTGTCAGGCCTAGCTAGCTTAGGGATGAATCTGAAATTGATCGAGGTCAGACCACAGGATATCAGAACGGTATGCGATCTCCCGAAAGTGTTTCCGGAAGAATTGCCTGGTTTACCGCCTGGTAGAGGAGTAGAATTGCTATAGAGATGTATGCGGAATCTGCACTTGTTTCGATTGCTCCGTACTGTATGGCACCGAAAGAATTGAAAGAGTTGAAGACTCAGTTGCAAGAGTTGTCAGATGGAAGTTTTATCCGTCCGAGTTCTTCGCCTTGGGGCGCACATGTACTGTTTGTGAAGAAGAAAGACGCTAGTATGAGAATGTGCATAGATTACAGATAGTCGAATCAGTTGACAGTGAAGAACAAGTATTCGTTGCCGAGAATTGATGATTTATTCGATTAGCTTAGAAATGTTTCAATGTTTTCTAAGATAGGTTCAAGATCCGGGTATTACCAGTTGAAGGTAAAAGAGGTTGATGTACCGAAAACAACTTTTAGGACTAGATAGGGTCGTTATAAATTCTTGGTTATGTCGTTTGGTTAGACTAATGCGTTAGCTGCTTTCGTGGATATGATGAACAAAATTTTCTATCAGTATTTAGATCAGTTTGTGATTATTTTCATAGATGATATTTTGGTGTACTCGCGTCCCGAAGAAGACCATGGCCGGCATTTGAATATAGTTTTGCAGACCTTGTTAGACAAACAGTTGTATGCAAAGTTGAGTGAGTGCGAGTTCTAGATCCGAGAAGTAGTCCTGGACATGTAGTGTCAGCCGATGGGATTAAAGTTGATCCGAAGAAGATAGAAGCCATTGTTGAGTGGAAACAACCGAAGCCTGTGACAGGGATTCGTAGTTTTCTAGGCTTAGCCAGATACTATAGGAGGTTTGTGAATGATTTCTCGAAGATAGCCGCTCCTTTGACAAGGTTACTTCAGAGGAATGCTCAGTTTGAGCGGTCAAATGCGAGATAACAAGCTTTTGAGAAATTGAAAGAAGCTTTAACCAATGCATTGATTTTGATTTAGCCAGAGTCGGGGAAAGAGTATGTAGTCTACAGTGAAGCTTCGTATGTAGGGTTAGGTTGTGTTCTCGTGCAAGACAGAAGAGTGGTGGCTTATGCCTCGAGACAGTTGAAGACTCATGAACGTAATTATCTGACACATGACATAGAGTTAGCTACAGTTGTGTTTGCTTTGAAGAAGATTCAGAGGCATTAATTGTATGATGAGAAATGCACAGTGTATACAGATCACCAGAGCTTGAAATATTTGACGACACAAAAAGAGTTGAATATTAGACAACGTAGGTGGTTAAAATTGCTTAAGGCCTATGGTCTCTAGATTGAGTATAATCCGGGTGAAGCCAATGTAGTGGCGGATGCTTTGTGTAGGAAGGTAGCAGTTGAGTTGAGAGCCATGTTTGCTAGTTAGAGCTTGTCCGGTGATATCGGCCTAGAGCTTCAGGGTGGATCTACTTTAGGTCAGTTGAATTGAGAGAAGCAGCTGTTAGATAGATCCTTGACACCTCACGTGCAAAATATAGCGGAAGGAAGACATACATACTACAGTTTCAGTGTTGGTGGGGTCTTGTGTTTCAGAGATAGGATAGTTGTGCCAGATGACAGTGATTTGAGGCGTACGATCTTGATTGAAGCGCACAGTAGTCTGTTTGCTATGCATCCCCGTAGTACAAAGATGAATCGTGGATTGAAAGATGAGTGCTATTGGGTTGGTCTGAAGAGAGGTGTTGCCGATTTTGTGAGCAAGTGTGAGGTTTGTCAGTGTGTTAAGGCAGAATCTCAATTTTCTTCTGGTTTGTTACAGCCGTTGAGAATTTCAAAATGGAAGTGAGAAAATGTTACAATGGACTTCGTATCAGGTTTGCCTTTGACTTCATTTAAGAAGAATTCAGTTAGGGTGATTGTTGACCGTTTCACAAGGTGTGCTCATTTCATAGTCGTTCATACGTAAGTTAGTCGATTTGTACATCAGTGAGTTTGTGAGTTTACGTGGTGTGTCGAAGTCGATTGTGTCAGGTAGAAATTTGAGGTTTACAGCTAGCTTTTGGAAATGTCTGCATGTTGCTTTGGGTACCCGTCTGAATTTCAATACATCGTGTCGCCCTCAGTCTGATGATCAGTCAGAGAGAGATATTCAAATATTATAGATCGTGTTGAGATGTGTATTATTGACCTTCAGTGTTGCGTGGGAGATCTATCGAGCATGCCAGGGTTAAGTAGCGACACAAAGGTGTGAAAGAAGCCACTTGGGGTAGAGAAAGGAAGATATGGAGAAACGGTTTCCGTATCACTTTTTGTCAGGTAATTTCGGGGACGAAATTCCTTAAGTGGGGGAGAGTTGTAACACTCGGGTTTGGGGGTCGGGTGAAACTAAAATAATAAAAAAATATTTTGGGCCTCAGGTTTTCAAAACAAATATTTTCTATGTTGGACTTAATTTGATTTAAAGCTCAATTCCATGGATTTTAGGATTTTTTAGATAGTCATCTCATTAATGGCAAAGTGATAAATATTTTGACTTGTAAAATAAAAACACTCTTATTTCAAAACACCCAAACTATTCATCATCTCCTACCTTCAAGCTTTTCTAACGTGAAAAACCTCTCCCCTTCAAGTTCACTATTCCATCATCTCTCTTGCTCATTGTTGGAGATTTTCAAAGGTAAACTCATTTTTTACTTGTCCTTTCAATTTCTAGCACATTGATAGTTTTAGATTTTCAAAAAGACCATTGTAGAGATTTTCAAGTTTTCAAAGTTTAAAGAAAAGTAGGAAACTTTAATGGCTTCTTGGGTTGTTTTTGATTGATAAAGTTGAGTTTTGATCTAACCTTTCCCTATGGAACATTATATCTCAATTTGGTTGGGTTTTATAAAGAATCCCGAAATGGGTTTTTAGGGGTAGATTAAAAGTGTCAAAATTTGTGTTTTTGAAGTGGTTTTGTGAAAAATTGTTGGGTTGATGTTATAGTGACATTGGGTAGGTGTTTTTAGATGTTATTTGATGATTTTTTAGTGGTGATAGTGTTGGTTTAAATGGATTCCCGAAGCTACTGCTGTAGGTGATTTTTAAGAGTGGAAAATTGGAGTTTTTAAGGTGTTTATGTGGGGAATTGAAGGGCTGATGGTTGTACAGCTTTAGGGTGGTGTTTTGGACATGTTTTGAAGTTTTTTAAGTGTTTAAATTGAGAGGAAATGGCTGGGTTCTGCTAGAGTACGAAAATGGGATTATTTGGGAGGATTTCGGCTTTGAATTGTTGAGAAAATATTGGGGAATTGAGAGCTGATGTGTAACAGTAAATTTGTGGTTGATTAAGAGATTAATACATTGTTTTTGATTGTTTAGAAACAGAGGATTTGACCTTGGGCGGTTCGGACGCGGTCCTGGGAAGTTGAAAGCTTAAAACGACTTTGTGGTTTGCATTGGTGTGCGAATGGTGAGTGGAAATATTTTTAAGTAACGTTTTGGTTCAAAGGTGGTTTTGAAAGAGTTTGGATTGAGCTTGAAAGGTCAATCTAAACTCAAGAGTAAGTTTATGTGTATCGTCTCTTTAAATTCCCCTTTCATCATTTGTTTTTCAATTACTTAAAATGATAACTTGTTGTGCATGAAATTTCAATACTTTGGGAGGAAGCATGTTTAAATTCAATCTAAACTCAAGAGTAATTTTATGTGTATCGCCTCTTTAAATTCCCCTTTCATCGTTTGTTTTTCAATTACTTAAAATGATAACTTGTTGTGCATGAAATTTCAATACTTTGGGAGGAAGCATGTTGCTTATTATTATGTCGTTGATCATATATGATGGAATCAATAGTGTTGTTGATATGCCTTGTAAAATATGTGTAAGTTGGTGCAGGTTGTGTACGGAAATGGTAAGTAAGACCAATTGCGGTTGGTAAGATCGTAAGTAGTAAGTTCGTGCAAAATTGTGGATTTTGTTACAAGTTGTTTTGGTCGTGCATGATATAGTGTGTTCATGTCGCATGATGATGATTTGTATATCGTGTTGCATGATTGGTGTCTAACCTCACGTGATGGTTGTCGTTACTACGGTGATGTGTGGTCCCACCGGTAGTGACTAGTATAAGACTACGGTGATGTGTGGTCCCACCAGTAGTGACTAGTAGGAGAGTACGGTGATGTGTGGTCCCATCGGAAAACTACTAGTCGAACGGTGATATGTGGTCCCACCGTATGTGTTTTGGTTATGCTTGTGCATACCATGTATTGTTCATGTTGGTGTCTCACTATATCATTTCCCTCTTAATGGTTTTGCTTTAAATCTAGGATTATGCTCTTATGCATATCATGAAGTGTGATGCCATGATAAATATCTATATTGTTGACCTGTGGTTGAATGGATTGTATATGTTGGCCTTTATTTTAAAGAAAGTTTTGAACCCTGCATTGTCGTTATTATGTTTTTGAGCTCCGCTCACTAAGCTTTATGCTTACGCTCTCCTTTTTTCGACAATGCAGATCATTAGCTTGGAGTTAGCAAGGAGCAAGAAAAGGGCGTCCAAGCGTGTGGTAGTTTGCTCAAGTATGGTTTATTAAATAATGTAGTAGTTTAGCAATGTGAAATGCTACGTGTTTTAGGAGCGTGTATCTAGACTCCTTTATGTAGGCTTTATGTTGCTAATGCTTTGTGTTGATGGAATTGTAAACCATGTTCTTTGAGATGCTTAAGTTTTTATGTTGAAGGCATGTAAGTCTTGGGTATGCATTGCTTGAGTGAATGTATGTTTCCTATGGCTAAATGGTTTGATATGCATGCTAGTATGCAAGTTCCTATATAAATGCTTATCTTGTTTATTGATGCTTCTCTTATGGAATGGCTTTTATATGTATGTTGAGTGTTAAGCATGTTTGTATAAGGTGCCTTGCATCTAGAGTTGTTGAGTGTATGGTTGTGGGAGGTTTTAGTTGGTGTTTGAGGCAGCCTTGCGCTATAAACTAGCTAAAACCAGTCTGCTCGCAGCAGGCGTATCGAAACGGTTGGTCCTGTTTCGATACGGTCCCCTTGTTTCAGGCCAGGCGTTTCGATACGCGGGAGGGGCGTTTCGATACAATTTTGCTACTGGAAATCTGAGATTTTGACGAGAAATTGAGAGTATCGAAACGGTCTTAGGCGTTTCGGAACGGTCTTCGTAGCGTTGACCACGAGAAATTGACCGATGAGGGCGTATCGATACGGTTGACCAGCGTTTCGATACGGTCTCCTCGAGTTGACTTTGGCCAGTTGACCTAGTCAAGGCATATCAAAACACCCTCTGGGCGTTCCGATACGGCCTGCAGTTTAAGTTTAAAATGGGCTATTTTTTATGTTGTTTGGTTGTTTGTCTCGCTTGTTTTCTTATGTTGTTTCTTGTCTCACATAGGACATAACAATGCATTTAGGCAAGATAATAATTAAAGAAATTTTCTAGGGTTACTAACTGAAGGGGAGCCTTAGCGGGTTTCACTTCGGTTTTCCCCGTGTAGCCTACTCGAACTGGTCAGTTGTCCAGACAGGGACGAGGGGGTTACAGTTTCGGATCGACATGGGTGAAATGGATACACAGTTGCCTTGTCTCGGCCTCCATCTCAATATTGGTTAATGGTTCGTCTACTCCACCTTTTGATATTAAACGAGGATTAAGACAAGGTTGCCCCCTCTCCCCAATGCTCTTTAATAGTCGCTGAAGTTCTAAGCTCGATGTTTAGAAAGGCTAATCTTTGTTGTTTTGTTCAATGGTATTTTTTTTAGGGCTGAGTTCCGTTGAAGTTTCTCATATTCAATTCGCGGATGACCTTATCGTATTCTGTGGGGCTAGTGAGACACAGATTAGAAACGTGGTTAGAATATTGAAGGGTTTTGAACTAAGGGTTGGTCTTAAGCTAAACAGGAAAAAATCTAAGTTGATTGGTATTAATATTGATGATGACATTGTGAATTCTTGGGCTTCATTTCTTCACTGCCAAAGAGAAAACTTTCCTTGTCAATATCTTGGGCTTCCTCTTAGAGTAAGTAAAAACTCTATTCACATTTGGGATCCGATTGTGGAAAAATTGAAAAAAAAAAGCTTTTTGGGTGGAAATCGTCTTTGCTGTCTCTTGCTGGTAGAATAACACTGATCAAATCTGCACTAGTGAATATGCCAATTTATTTTATGTCCTTGTTTCCGATGCCGGCTGCCATTAACTCACCTATTTCCAGCTTAGTGGCAAAATTCCTATTGGGTTCGGTGGAGAAAAAGCACATCCACTGGTTAAGTTGGGAAACAATTTGTCTACCAAAATCTTGTGGTGGACTAGGCTTGATTGATTTCAAAATCAAGAATAGGGCTCTCCTTAATAAATGGTTAAGAAGATTCGTTGTCGAACCAAAAAGTCTGTGGAAAAAGGTCTTAGCAGCAAAGTATGAGCAGAATGAGATAGGCTTATTGCCCAAAAACCTTAAGCCGAACAACAAATCATGAATTTGGAGGGGTATTATCTCACCTTTGTCTGATCCAACTAATCCTTTCACTAGTAACATCCGTTTGGTTGTAGGCGATGGAAAAAGTATAGATTTCTGGAATGGCATATGGGCTGGTGTGTCCTCTCTTAAAAAAAAATTCCCCA
This sequence comes from Hibiscus trionum, assembly GCA_030270665.1. Classification (NCBI taxonomy): domain Eukaryota; kingdom Viridiplantae; phylum Streptophyta; class Magnoliopsida; order Malvales; family Malvaceae; genus Hibiscus; species Hibiscus trionum. Next base: position 11,305,563 of record BSYR01000024.1, on the reverse strand, counting down.
GGGTTTACGCTTTGGCTGTTTTAAAAAGTAGCGTGATCTCGGATTTCGGGCGAATTGAAAATGGGGCTTGGAAATGGGACATTGAGCTTCGTAGAAGGGTTTTTGATTGGGAATCCGACATTTGGTCTGCTTTCCTTGAATTGTTAAATTCAGTGTCTATAGGTTTTTTTAGAGATGACAGCATCCGTTGGGCTATCAACTCTGATGGACGTTATTCCACCAGGAGTTTTTGCAAGTTTATTACAAGTGCTAACAAGAACAACAACTCCATGTAGAAGCTTGTTTGGTCTAATATCGCTCCACCAAAAGTTGAAGCGTTTTTGTGGAAACTATTGCATGAAAGAATACCGAAGAAAGTTGAATTGGCAAAAAGAAGGTCCATTTTTCATAATTCGGTTCTGTGGTCTCTTTGTTCTAATGAAGCCGAAACTGTCAACCACCTTTTCTATCAATGCATTGTTTCTTGGCATATAATGCAGCGTTGGTATCTACAGTGGGATATTTCAGGAGCTTTTCCAGGGAATATTCAATCTCTTTTCCATTATTGGAACACCGTTATCACTCCGGTTATATCGCGAGAGGTTTGGAAACTTTCTTTTCTCTCCTTTGTTTGGTCCATATGACTTTTCAGAAATGAAGTAGTGTTCAAAGGCATATCGGTTGATGAGAACCAATTATTTGACTTATGTGTAACTCGTTTGGGTTGGTGGTGCAAGGCGAAATGGCCTTCTTCCTTTATTTCTGGTTCTGATTTTCTCTGTTGCCCTTCTTTTTTTCAATCCAAAGTTTTGGGAACTTTTAAGATGGTTCAATGTAGATGGGAGAATCCTCCTTTAGGGTCCTTGAAGTTTAATATTGATGGAGCAGTTCAAGGGGGACTTGAAAAAGCCGGGATAGGTGGAATCTTGCGGAATGCCGAAGGTAAAACTCTAATATTGTTTTCCAAATCAATTGGTATCTTTGATGCTGCTTCGGCAAAATTACTCGCATTGAAAGAGGCTATCTTGTTGTTCAAAAAATCTAAATGGCTCCGAAAATTTAAGCTTATGTTGGAAACAGATTGTAGTGCTCTTGTTGGTTGGATATCCAGTCCACATCGTGCACCGTTAGTTTTTAAACCATTGGCCATGGAGTGTTCCAGTTCGCTGTCGGAATAGGATTGGTCCATCAGTGAGGTTGCAAGGGAAGCAAATGTCACCGCGAACAAATTGGCGAAAGCTGGTATCTCCAGGTTATCCCCTCTTTACTTGACTAATATGAATTATTAAAAGGAAAATACTTTGATGCACAAGCTTGTGTAAACTTTAGTTTACACAAGCCCTTTAATTTTAGGGTTTAGGGTTTAAGATTTTAGGTTAGAGTTTAGGGGTTTAGTATGTAGGGTATATAATTTAAGGTTTATGGTTAGAATTTAGAGTTTAGGGTTTAGGGCTTAGGGTTTAGGTTTTAGGTTGCTAGGGTTTGTAATTTAAATTTTAAATTTTATAAAAGGGTTGTGTAAAAATTTTTTACACGGCTTGTGCATCAAAATAAAACCCTTATTAAAAAGGCTAATTTCATCCCTTGCTCTTGTTATGTTGCTGCCTTTTGTATTGTTGATGTTCCTAGCTCTCATGTGTTTTCCTTCAGATTGGCCCCTAACTTTTGTTTAGGTATATGCATCACCAAGATATTTAGCTCTACCCTTTCGATGTACTTCAAGATGTTGTAATGCTTCTATTATGCTTGTACTTTGTTTGTAACAGCCCCTACCCTTAGATTCGGTTGTACTCTTTTTCCTCCATTTTAAATTAGGGAGATTTTTTAACGAGACACCGGTCTTTAGAGTTATTAATAAAATTTACCTTTCAAAAAAGAGAAATGCCAAATTATGACTTTTTATTTCTATATTATACATAAATTCAATGTCTATATATTTCAAAGAGAATCCGTGAAAGAACAGGATTTGGGGTGATAATAAGTATGGCTGGCTCGTAAATTACACAAACTCAATTCGGTCAAAGCTTGACTTGGGTTTTTGCTCAACTCGAGACCTTAACAAGCCGAGTCGATCTAAGCTCGGCTCGAAAAGCTCGTGAACAGGCTCAAAACAATTATATATATATACATATTATATATACTATCTATGTACTAAAAATAATATGTAAAAAAAAAACAATAAAATAAATTAAGAAAAATTCACTAAAAGCAAATTAACTAAAATAAGTCGGGCATTATTCGCTCAAACAAATTTACAAAACTCTGAGCCGAACCCAAGCCGAGCTCCAACCAAAATTTTCGAGCTCAACAAACCTCGAATCCGAATCGAACCCAATAGTATTGTTTCCGAGTTTAGCCTGCCCCAAACAGAATAATGAAAACTCTAAAAAAAACAAATTAATTTATCTTAATGAAAAGTTGTCTCAATTGGCACACCCTAAACAAATTAAACCTAGGACATCAAACAAAAAGATTTAGAAATAAATTTAATTACTTTGAGAGAAAAAAATGAAAAGAAACCGTGGAAGCGAACGCCCCACTTGAGTCTGAAAACTAAATAAGAAAGTGTTAACCCATGGCATATTTCTGGGTCCAGGCTAGAGCGGTGGACTCGTACTTGGCTCTATCGGTCTTGTATGTATGTGCAATCTTTGGTTCCAAAGGATCATCTGGGTTCGGGTCCGCCAGCAACGAACATATCGACAACAACACCTTTGAAACCGTAAGGGCAGGACTCCATTGTTCCTTCAAAATATCAAGGCATATTGTCACGCCCCACCAGGTCGTGACCCAGCCAACCGAGGGGCACACCCGTCAGGGTGCTCCGCGCAACACCAAGGTGCCCCACCTAGGTGCGCTACGCGCGCCCGAAGAGCCCCACCTAGGTGCGCTACGCGCGCCCAAGGTGCCCCACCTAGGTACTCACGGGGCAACAAGGGAGAAATGAGATGCTCTAAGCATTTTAAGGCCAAGGGCGATCCAAGGAAAGATCTAGAATGGCCTAGAAGGCCCCACACGTCTCCAAACTCATCCGAGGGGTTCCAGAAGGTTCCACACCAATCTAGGCTCACCCGGAGGAACCTAGAAGACCCGAGAATGATCGAGAAGGCTCGGGATAAGTCCGGAAGGCTCGGGACAACTCCGGACGACTTCGGAATATTCTAGAATATCTTAAAATATAGTAGAGCTTTTAGACCATTTAGGATATAACTAGATATGTATAGAATTATCTAGATATATCTAGGCACCTTAGATATTTTTGGAGGCAACATTTGGACCGTTGGATCAAATCGATCTCAACCGTCCATTGAGGAGGTGGGAGCCTATAAATAGGGCCACCCCTCTCATTTGTAAATCACCTAAGTAGTCATTCACTCAAACACTTGTAAAGCTTCCGTTGTGTAATACAAGGTTCTTTGCTTGTAAACTCTCTTGCTCCTTGTGTTTTGCCATAGGGTTGCGCGTTTAAGGCTTGTTAACATCGTGCCGAGAGTGTTAGCGCCGCACGGATTGAGCTTGAAGAAATAAGTCTGTGACAATATGCTGCCATTGCTGTTGATGTTGGGATGATAAACCTTTGTTTTGAAGGACACCTTGGGTGGCCTAAAGGGATAGTCGGGTGGGAAATGAATGGAAACCAAAAACACCCCATCGACATACGGGCTATCTGCCGGACCCATAATCTTTGCTTGCCAATGGAACATGTCATCTCCTGCAGGACCTATAAACAACAACAACAACGCACAAATTAGTAATTTTCTGCAACAAGTTTATGTAGAAGACAAGAGTTGAATTAAGAAACCTGCACTGCAGGAGACGGGAGGATCCTTCTGTAGGTCTTTCAGTTCCTTGGTAATCCTCTTGGATGCCATTGCAGGTTCTTTCAAATCTGATTAATAATAGAAAATGAGATCTCATGTTTATGCAAAAACAATAATGAAGAAGAGCATCCATTGTTCATCAGAAACCCTAGTGAGATCTTTCAAAAAAGAGTTTATTTTTGTTACCTATAGAATGTTCCGAAGAAAAAGGGAAAACACTATAAAGAATTGAAGTGAAAGACGGAAGCTACTAAGATCGCCAACCTATATATAGGCACTGAAGAAGTTTGTGTGTGTAATATGCGTGAGGACCAAGGAGACTGGCGGCTTAATAATCACTGAACTGATCGATTGAACACCCCGCTTGTTTCATGTTACTCAAATCACTCACTCAAAATTCCAACAAAACACTTTAATAATTAAAACCTCTCATGCCGACTCATGGGGATGCATGCTTTCTTGATCTCTCACAGATTTTGTTTCTAAGTTGTTTTCTTCGAAAATGATTATTCATTGATATATAAAATTCATACTAATACATTTGCATATTGAATATTAAATTTCAATGAATCACTTGTTTTAAAGATTAATATTATAGCATATCATATAATCCGAATATTAGATAACCCCACCAAATCTGCTCACAATATCCCAAAAGAGTTCCAGTTACCAAACCGACCACTACATTTAAAATCTGCAATCTTTGCATTCCCTTCCATATATATTTGAACATTAATTTGGCAGATGCAAGCTCCGGGAAAGAAATATAACTGGTTGGGAAACAAAATTTCATAAAAAAACACCATAATTTTGACAATTGATGCTGATTTGTTAATAGTTATATCAAGCTACAAACCAACTTGAAATACATACAAAATGATGAAGAGGAGGAAAGGGAACTCCATAAAACAATCAAAAGTTAACACTCCGTAGCACCCGGTCCCTCCACAAAGGAATTTTAGGAGTCGAGTGTAACGGCAGGATAGTCTTGGTAGCCTGTGATGCCTGTTATCCTAATCCGAGTATTTGGCTGCAATGGTAATTCATCAAAAGAATCATAAAATTATGATGTTGAAAAAAAAACGTAAAGATGTTCTTTTAGCATAGCTCGAATTGCTGTGTATTTGTGAAATATATTCAGATAAGAAATGGTAAGGTTATATATTTAGCACCTATGACTATGAGAAAGATATGTCAATATCAAGAAAGTAAAATTATCCAGGACTACACTGCACGGACTCAGCAGCTATGCTAGCAAACAGTTCGAAGTTTGTGGCTCCACTAGCTGGGTACGAATGCAACTTGCAAAGAGGACAGCTTCAGGAAGAGGCCTCAAGGCCAAAAGAGGGAACAAAAGATGGAGAGGAGGATAAGAAAGCAGTACTTTTTCTTTAGTTAAATTAGGTAAATAGATGATAGAACTAAATTCGTCTGCCTAGTAATTCTCGGCTCCAAGAGCCATGGGAAAATAACAAATGCCAGGAACACAAGCTCAGGAAGAGGTCTCGGGATCAAAAGAGACAATAGAAGACGCGAAGAAGGATAATAAGGCTTTGGTTTGGTGGGGTTGAACTAGATGGCGAGAGAATTAACTATATTTTGCTGCATCTCCAAATGCAGCAGAAGGCAAATAAATGGATAAACAGAATAACACCACAGAATAAAAGATTTATTTATTCAACGTATTAAAAAATAATTATCATAACATTATAATTTTTTAGAAATCAGAATCCTAATAATATTTTTGCAGCTACTTCACCAATCAATTCGTTAAGCCAAAAATGTCATACCTGTCGATGTCCAATATTTCTCCTATAATTTTTCTTCTTCTTGTACTTAAAGACAATAACTTTTGGGTTTAGTCCCTGCAAGTAAAAGGAGAATACATAAGTTTTCCAATATAATTAAAATGGTAAATACACAATATCAGGGGTAATATACCTGCTCCTCAACAACAGCATGTACAGCAGCGTTAGTTACTACAGGTTTTCCAATATATGTAGTTGTTTTTGTTCCCACAAGCAATACCTTGTTTAGAACAATCTGTGAAACAAAATGAATTCAAGCTTTTAAGTAGACAACAAAATATGACGATGAAACTACTACACACTGGAATGAAAAGTTTACATGAGTGACGAGTCTGGAGATGGAATGGATACACATGGTAACACAACCAGACAACACTATCTCAGGCCATTGGAGGGTTAATGAAAGCAACAGTTTTCTATCAAGTAGACAATGCTACTAAAATTTAGGTACTCGGGCCTGAATTCATGATGTGCATTTCATTTATGTTCCTTATACTTCAAACATAAATTTAAACTGATTTAATATTAATAAGGGAACCATTTGAAAGAGAGGACAATAAAATCACTCTTGACTACAAGTCTACAACTGCTCATAAATTTAGGAAAAGACCACCACAGGCTGAAATGGGAGTAGTTTGGTAGTAGCGAGAAAAATCCATTGTCTTCCTTTCTGAAATCATGACAATAGAAAGATAACTGAAATTTTCAAATCAAATCATGGTGGTATGACTGCTAACTCATTCACCTATAGATAACAGTCTTGATTGACCAGACCCAAATGCTTAAAACTAGCTCAGTTTATTTGCAAACAAAGATAACTAAATATCCAAAATTATCATGTCATGGATCATGGATGGATGAACCAATAGACAATCAATCAATCAGTTCTTTGTTTCAGAAAACAACACTCCAGTTCTTATAAAAAATGTATCATGCAACTGAAGTCCTCAACAACATTTGACAACATACCGATGCCCAATGCTAGCAAGGAAGCAATAAAAGGGAGTAATACTTTAAAGTCTGTAACAAAGATGGGTGCTTGAAAAAGGAAAAATGATCAAGAAAATGGTCGAGGGCCACTTCTAATCTATTCAAATGCATGCCAAGTGACTAATTTTGAAGGAGATACACTGGTCAAGAGAATGCACTATCCAGCAATCACTTCAAAAATATTGAACAACTACAATACAGAACAAATTTGTGTGCAAAAAGTAAAACTACCGGAAAAGATAACACCATTGCCATTTCATAACCTCTCCATAATAATTGAAGCCCGTATTTATTCCGATTATTACATTGTACAACTTTTGGATATTTCCCTTTCTTCCTTCTCCAAATTGTGACCAGAAGATCATGCATATTCCATTAGAGGATTTAAGAAGCAAAAAAGCTGAACCACCAACCTTATCGTTGACATTTGCACCTTTCAGCCTCTGGGTGTAGAGATATCTTCCAGGGAAAACAATGTACTGGCGACCCCCAATCTAAAACAAAACCAAAGAAATTAATCGAACACATAGCAGACAAGGAGTTTTTGTCAGTACTAAACCCAAATCTACATTAAAACCAAAAATGCATTCAGGGTAGTAACTAAATTACACCAATAACAATTAAAAATGTCATATCCCAAAAAAAATCTAAATTCAAAGCCATGACTCACCATAACAACAGCGAAAATCTCTTCCCTTTTAGGCTTTTCCTTGGAAGCCTCAACAACCTGAGCTGGTTCTGATTCTGGTTCCGATTCTACTGCTGCTTCGACTTCGGATTCAGATAAGGGCTCGGGTTCGGGCTCCACGTTACCAGGTTCAACATCGACAACAGCAGCGTCGGATTCAGAAGATTTTGGGAGTGTAGAAAATGCGGGTGTTTTAGGGAGGAGAAAAGAGGGAGTGAGTTTCAAAGAAAGGGGTTTGGAGATGGAGAAAAGGGGAGATTTTGGGGGAGAAAAAAGAGAAGAATTTGGGTGGTGATTTGAGATGTTGCACTGAGTGGCGAAAGAAGAAGAGAGAAGCGAGGTTGTAAAGGTCGTAGAGGACGCCATTGCTTATCGGTGGCCACTGCCAAAGCAAGAAGAGAGCATTCACCTCTTTTAGAAAATAGACTTATCTTATCCGTTGTATATGTTCTATTGTAATGTCTAACCTGCCCTTTCGATGATTTTTTATTTTCATTAAATTTTATCTTATTTATTTAAATAAGGCTTAATGCACATTTTTTTCCCTAAACGTTTATCATTTTTTTTAATTTGGTACTTAAGGTATTTTTGGATTTTTTTCCCCCTAAAATTTATATCGTTACTTAAAATACCCTAAAATATTATCTATAGAATTAATGTTTTGATATAATAATTGAAAAATGTTTTGGACAAAGTTAAAAAGAATTCAAAATCATTTTCAAGTCCAAATAACTTAAAAATATGTTTATGGGATATTTCAGAAAGGTTTTATGTGTTTTCAAAGTCAAATTTAACAAATCCATCCAGGTGTTTCGATACGAGACTTTACAGTGGCAAAACGTTTCGATACAGCCTTGTCTGTTTTCGAAACGAGGCTTGATCTGGGTGAGAATTTTGCCTAGCGTTTCGATACGCCTATGTGGCATGACCTCAACGGTCATAAACCCCCAACGGCTATTTCTCAACTACTTTTTAATTACAGGGCGTTTCAATACGGTCAAGGGTGTTCCGAAACGGGTGCTGCATCAGACTGTAATGGCTCTTTCTATTTCAAGAGTGTTTCGAAACAGGGTCGGGCGTTTCGAAATGGGAAGTTGCAGAACTGCATTTATGGTGAGAAATAAAGTCTCCAACGACTCCAATTCATCCCCGACGGCTAGTAACGGCTACATACTCAATTAGGAGTATAAAAGGGACCTCCAAGCATCAAGTAATGGTTAATGCTTCAATTGTAATACAACATATGATCAAAATGTGTCTTAGTGCCTAATTATCAATTCCTTGTATAGACAAACACTAGTGAGCCAAAATTGTTACATTTGCTCAAGTGTTTTAGGATTGGGTGAGAGCTTAATTGTGCAAACAAATACATATTAAAGGGATTTGAGTTTGCTTATTTTTTATCTCTTTGTAAAGAGGGTTTGATCAAAGCTTTGGGTAGAAAGCTTGATCGGTTTTGTAAGGGTTTCCTCCTAAGCCTAGAAAAGGGGACGAATATTGATTAGAAATCCTTAGTGGGAAGCTAAGGTAGTGGATATAGACCTTGGTTAGAAGGTTGAACCACTATAAATCATCTTGTCTTTATCATTTTTAGCTTCCACACCTCTATCTCCCATTATTCTATTTCTCCACCACTTTGAGAGCAAGAACGGTTGAAGGAATTGAGCACCATAAAACCCAACAATTAGTATCAGAGCTTGGCTCAATTGAAGAGGATTAACATCCTATTGAGGCGATCCGGCAAGCTCGATCAACTTTTCAAACAACCGGCTCAATGGCGCAATCCATCGACAAACCGCCCTTCTTCGACGGGACCAATTATGCTTATTGGAAGACGAGGATGATGTTCTTTGTCAAATATAAAGACTACAAGCTTTGGGATATCATAGAAGATGGCTCGTTCGTACCACAAGGAAGCAAGGCGGGGTGGAGTGCCGATGATCGTAAGAAGATGGAGCTAAATTGCAAGGCTTTGCACTTCATCTTTTGTGCACTAAGCCTCAACATATACGAGAAGTTGTCTTCTTGCGAGAGTGTCAAGGAAGTTTGGGACAAGCTCGAAGTTACATAAGATGGGACAAACGAAGTAAAGGAGACCAAGATCGGGCTCCTCAACCTAGAGTGAAAAACTTCAAAATGGATTCAGAAGAGGACAATGAGAAGATGTTCCATCGATTCTCCACAATCACCAATGGTCTCAAAGGTTATGGAGAAATCATCCCGGAAGAAAAGCTTGTCCGAAAGCTCATATACTCCCTTCCCGAGTCATAGGACTCAAAAAGGACCGCCATTATCGAAGCCAAGAATCTCAAGACTTTGAAGCTTGATGAGCTCATGGGTCACTTCTCACTCACCAAATTATAAAAAAAATAAAGAATAGGAGAAGAAGAAAGAAGAGATTAGAGTTATGGGGAAGAAGAAGCTCAAAGGACTTGGCATCAACACAAATGTCATTTCTCTCAAATCCTCCACATGCTATCATGTAGATTCAAGTATAGAGAATGATGAAGAAGAAGAGATAGTTCATCTTTTCAAGAAGTGTGCCCCTTACATGAAGAAAGCCTTGAAAGAGCTTGAACGAGAATCCATAAAGAAGAAGAGGGCAAGCACTTTAAGCCATAAGAAGAAGGCATATGTGGCTACTTGGAGTGATGAAGACTCTACCGACGATGAACAAAACAACCTTTGACTTATGGCCATCGAAGAAGATTCAAGGGTAACTTCTAATTCATCTACTTCATGTTCATATTCTTTTGATTAATTACAAGATGTCTGTGACGATTTGGTTTTAGAATTTAAAAATCACATTTTGAAAAACAAGAAAGTGATTTCAAATTTGAAAATTCAAAATTATTTGATTTCTAAAACCAAAATTGAACTTGAAGCAAAACTTAAAGAGTTTGAACAAAAATGTTTTGATTTACAAAATTTGCTTCATAAAGTTCAAGAAGAAAAGGATTTGATTTCCAAAGAGCTTGAAAAGAAAAAGAATGTTGGAAAATCAAATTTTTATGTAAGATAATCTAGTGCCCCTAGATTTATAAATGGTAAAGTTTTTAGAAGTATTCGGGTCCCAAAAGGACTAAGTACTTCAACTAAAATGGATGAAATTGAAAAATGGATTCCTAAGGGGACAAAATTATGTGCTACTAATGTCTATGGATCCAAAGCAATTTGGATACCAAAAATTACTTGATTGTCTTGTTTAGGTGTGATGAAGATTGATCAACAAGTCCAAAATTGAGGGGGAGCTCCATGCACACAAGGAAAAACACTTGAAGAATGAAGGCTTCGCATCCTCCCTTGTGTTCAAGTGTGGTAAAAATCTAGTTATTTTATTTGTTTTATTTGATTTATTTTTTTTATTTCAACTAGATTATGACATATGTTGGACTAGCATCTTTTGATGATGCTTTGAGTAAGGGGGCATTTTTAAAACCAAAATTCTTTTTTTTGTCATCTTTTCAAACCTCTTAAGTTATTTTGAACTTATTGTCTTTTGAATTATTTTTGATATAACAAAAAGAGGAAGAGTTTGGTTTGAAAAATTGTATCTTTAAATGAATAAGGGGGAGCTTTACTTACTTTTCAATTTTTCATCTATTATTCACATTTTTTAAACTTAAAGGGGGGAATCTCAAACAATTTTTCAAGTTGGTTTTATTATATCAAAAAGTGAGAGATTGTAGAACTAATGTTTTAATATAATAATTGAAAAATGTTTTGGACAAAGTTAAAAAGAATTCAAAATCATTTCTAAGTCCAAACAACTTAAAACTATGTTTATGGGATATTTCAAAAAGGTTTTATGTGTTTTCAAAGCCAAATTTAACAAAACCATCTAGACGTTTCGAAACACCTCTAGGTGTTTCGATACGGGACTTTACAGTGGAAAAATGTTTCGATACAGCCTTGTCTGTTTTCGAAACGAGGCTTGATCTGGGTGAGAATTTTGCCTAGCGTTTTGATACGACCACTGCCGTTTCGATACGCCTATGTGGCATGACCTCAACGGTCATAAACCCCCAACGGTTATTTCCTAACTACTTTTTAATTGCAGGGCGTTTCGATACGACCGTTTCGATACGGCCAAGGGTGTTCCAAAACGGGTGCAGCATCAGACTGCAACGACTCTTTCTATTTCAAGAGTGTTTCGAAACAGGGTCGGGCGTTTCGAAACGGGAAGTTGCAGAACTGCATTTATGGTGGGAAATAAAGTCTCCAACGGCTCCAATTCAACCCCGACGGCTAGTAACGGCTACAAACTCAATTAGGAGTATAAAAGGGACCTCCAAGCATCAAGTAATGGTTAATGCTTCAATTGTAATACAACATATGATCAAAATGTGTCTTAGTGCCTAATTGTCAATTCCTTGTATAGACAAACACTAGTGAGCCAAAATTGTTACATTTGCTCAAGTGTTTTAGGATTGGGTGAGAGCTTAATTGTGCAAACAAATACCTATTAGAGGGATTTGAGATTGCTTATTTTTTATCTCTTTGTAAAGAGGGTTTGATCAAAACTTTGGGTAGAAAGCTTGATCGGTTTTGTAAGGGTTTTCTTCTAAGCCTAGAAAAGGGGACGAATCAATAGTGGATTGATTGAAAATCATTAGTGGGAAGGTAAGGTAGTGTATGTAGACCTTGGTTAGAAGGTTGAACCACTATAATTCATCTTGTCTTTATCAATTTAGCTTCCACACCTCTATCTCCCATTATTCCACTTCTCCACCACTTGGCGAGCAAGAACAATTGAAGGAATCAAGCACCATAAAACCCAACATTATCGCCGTTAAAATTTTTTTCTTGACTAATTATACTGCGCCATATCAACCTCTTTATTTATTTTATAATTTTTAAATAAAATTTCAAAAATAATATAAAATTTTAATAAATTATAATAAAATATTCATTTAATACAATATTATTTCCCCAAAACAACCCCGATTACCCTAAACCATCACTTATAATCCATTCTTAAAAAAATTAAACTATATAAATGGTCACTGAACTTTTAGGACAGATTCATTTTGATCACCGTACTTTTAAAATATTTGATAAAGTCACTCAACTTTTAGTTCGATTTCAATATAGTCACTGAACTTTTAGGGTGGATTCATTTTGGTCACTGTACTTTTAAAATATTTGATAAGGTCGCCAAACTTTTAGTTCAATTTCAATATAGTCACCGAACTTTTAGTTCAATATGGTCCCTCTCGTTACCTTCCGTTAAAAGATGGCGTTAGTTTTCGTTTTTCCTTAATAAAAAAAATGGGTAAACTACACCAATCATCACTCAACGTTCTTCTCACTCCTATTTTGGTCACTAGAGTTAAAAAAATTCATCTTATTTATTTAGATAAGGCTTAATGCACAATTTTTGCCCTCTGACGTTTATCACTTTTTTCAACTTGGTACCTAAAGTATTTTTGGGCTCTTTTGCCCCTTGAAATTTACACTGTTACCCAAAATACCCCAAAATATTAATGTTGTTAAAAAAACTTTCTTGACCAATCATAATGCGCCACATCAACTTCTTTATTTTTTTTTAATTTTTGAATAAAATTTCAAAAATAATATAAAAATTTAATTTAATATAATAAAATATTCATTTAATACAATATTATTTCCCAAAACAACCCTGATTACCCTAAACCATCAGGGTAAACTACGTAAATGGGTCATTGAACTTTTAAGACAGATTCATTTTGGTCATCGTACTTTTAAAATATTCGATAAGGTCACCTAAATTTTAGTTCGATTTCAATATAGTCAGCAAAATTTTAGGGTATATTCATTTTGGTCACCGTACTTTTAAAATATTCGATAAGGTCACCAAATTTTTAGTTCAATTTCAATATAGTCACCGAACTTTTAGTTCGCTTTCAATATGGTCCCTCCTGTTACCTTCCGTTAAAAGATGACGTTACCAAACTTTTAGTTTTCGTTTTTTCTTAATAAAAAATGGGTAAACTACACCAATCATCACTCAACATTCTTCTCACTCCTATTTTGGTCACTAGAGTTAAAAAAATCAATTTAATAACTTAACTTTCGAATTGTTCATATTTTGGCCACTCTCAAATGACATTTTTATACAAATAGAAAAATTCAACTAATCCTTCAAAGAATTATTTTGGTTAATTGGTAAATTTAGATTATTCAATTCTTGATCTTTTATTGTATCAATTAAATTAGATAATCGATTAACTAGTTAACTGAAATATTTGATTCTGGAAATGATTTTTTACCTTGTTTATTAAAATATCAAATATGATAATGTGGTAAATTTAATAAATTTCCGGTTGTGATAAAAGTGTAAAAACAACTAGAAAGTCAAAAATTGAAACTTCACACCTATTAATTCTACTCAGAGCCAAAACTTTAAAAAAATCCAAAGGGTATCAAAATCATTAGACTATAAGATATTGCAATGCATAAAATTTAGAAATATTATATATACTAGATCAGATCAGTTAATCAATTTTGCTTAAAACTGTGAACCATAATCGAATCAAAATAATTTATTTTAAAAATTGTGTACCGAAATCAGGTTCAATTAATCCTTAAAAATTATTTTGGTTATTTGCTAAATTCAAATTATCAATTCTCAATCTTATACTGTACCAATTAAATCGGATAATCGATTGACCAGTTAATTAGAATATTTGATTTAAGTAATAATTTTTTACTTTGCTTATTAAAATATCAAATATGATAATATGGTAAATTTAACAAGCAAAGTAAAAATCATTACCCGGTTTTTTAAAGGATTAATCGAATTTTTGTATTTATATAACCATGTCATTTGAGAATGATCAAAATATGAACGATTCGAAAGTTAAGTTATTATATTGAAATTTTTTAATTCTAGTGACCAAAATAGGAGTGAGAAGAATGTTGAGCGGTGTTTGGTGTAGTTTACCCATTTTTTATTAAGGAAAAACAAAAACTAACGTCAGCTTTTAACGGAAGGTAACGGAAGGGACCATATTGAAAGCGAACTAAAAGTTCGGTGACTATATTAAAATTGAACTAAAAGTTGGATGACCTTATCGAATATTTTAAAAGTACGGTGACCAAAATGAATCCGCCCTAAAAGTTCGGTGACTATATTGAAATTAAACTAAAAGTTGAGTGACCTTATTGAATATTTTAAAAGTACGTTGACCAAAATGAATCTAACCTAAAAGTTCGGTGAGGTAGTTAGGGGTGTCCAAACGGTTAATTCGGTCGGTGGCCGAGCCGAATTACCCAAAACCGAATTAACCGAACTTTTTAAATCTTTAACCATTAACCGAACCGAATAAATTTTGGTTAATTCGATCAGTTTTTGAATTAACCGAAATTTATTAGTAAATTAAAGAACTGATTTACACCGGTGTAAGACAATGTTGATTGTTTAGTAAATTAAAGAACTGATTTACACTGGTGTAAGACAGTATTGATTGTTTAGTAAATTAAATAACTGATTTACATTGGTGTAACACAATGTTGATTGTTTAATAAATGTTTTAAGATATTTTTCTTTTGGATTAAACTTAGAAGTTCGGCTTCTAAGTTTAGGTTTGGGCTTAATAATAATATATATAAATATAATATATTTAATATTTATTATATTTCAGGTAATTTGATAAATTAACCTGTTTCGAACCCAATTAACCGTTAATCGAACTTTCAAAAAAATTAACCATTGACTGATCGAACTTTATTCGGTTGGTGGCCGACCGTTTAACCGAATTAGTTTAATTTGGTCAATTAATTCGATTTAACCGACCAAAAAAAAGCATCACCTGTAATCCATCTTCAAATCAAACAACTAAAACCCATCTCTCAAAACCCAAACTTTCCTTCAAATTTCTGTAAAAAACTTGCTTTTTCACTTCTCATGATTCACCAGACTTGATGAAGAAATCCCCTTTCTTTGAAGCTAAAAGCCCTAACACCATATTTCTCATTGAAGTTGCTCTTAGGATTCGAAAGCAGTGTTCATCAAAAAATCAAATCCCGAAACAAAAACAGCAATTGCGCTACTTTTGGGTTATTTGGTTCCATTTTTAAGAGATTAAAGCACCGTGCAAAACTCAAAGTGTGAAACAACTAATGGTGGATCAAAAGCTTCAGTCAAATATAGCTGTGAGGGAAAAAACGTAATAAGTGAAGAGACAAGTGGATGTGAAATGGGGTTTTCAAGTTCTTGCAATCAACAAAAATCTATAGATATGAGGTTGGGTATTTCGCGTAGCTATAGTCAATCAAAGGATTTTCAAGAGATTATAATCAGAAATCCTTTTCAATTTCATGGAAATGAAGAACCAAATTAGTTTTGGAGAAAACTGAAAACGATTTGGGTTTAGGGTAATCGGGGTTGTTTTGGGGAAAAACTGAAAACGATTTGGGTTTAGGGTAAATTGGGGAAGAAGATTGGATTTTTTTTGGTTATTTTGAGAAATATAATTAAATTAAATTAATAAATATTTTAATATATTTTTTATTTTTGGGGAGAATATTGGATTTTTTTAGTTATTTTAAGATTGGATTTTTTTGGTTATTTTGAGAAATATAATTAAATTAATATATATTTTTTATTTTATTTTAAAATTTAAAAATAAATAAGAAAAATGATGTGATTCGTTTTGATTAGTCAAGATAAATTTTTTTAATGGTATTAATTTCTTTTGATTTAAATGAATAACGTTAAAAACATTAAATGACACTTTGTCTCAAAAAAAAAATTAAGTATCAAACTAGGACAAAATATATAGTTTAGGGGGAGGGACTGCATTAAGCTTTTAGGTAACAAATATTATATTGTCAAAATTTAATAGTAAATAATTGCTTGTAATTGTAACTTATCATATTACAAAGTGTTACTAGAGAATTTCACGACAATTTTTCATAATCATGGATATCTAACTTATTAAACTAAATATTATAATATATTTAGTTTTAATTTTTTTTAAAATTAAAATTAAAGTTATTTTATATTTTAAAATTTTTAAATATATTTTTATTATTTATATTTTCTAAATACTTTTTAGTCTTTTTATATTTTTTAATTTGAAATAATTATTTATAATTTTTAATTTTTTAATGACTCCTTAAAGAAAAAACAAAATTTAGCTAATTAAGTGTTACATGTCATCATTATTTGTACAAATAATACAATAAGTTTACAAGAAAAGTCTACAAAACTAAAATAGACTGATCACATTAATCGGTGATTTATTGATTTATTCTATAATCATTAAAGTATACAAATTAGCCACTAAAACAAAGGGACGAAGTCAGAATTGAACTACGAGTTGGGCAGACCTATTAACTTTGAAACAAATAAGGTCTTAAAATGTAATTAAATCCTAAAAAGTAAGGGAGTTTAAGTTTAATTTTACAAATTTTAAAATTAAAATGTCTTAAAAAGTAATTAAACCAGAAAAATAAGAGGTTAGAATTTAATTATATTAATTTTAGATTATATGGTCCTAAAAATAATAAACAGGAAAAAAATTTAGAAGGACAAGGAAATGACAAATGATTAATTGTAATGGTTTCAAAATTATTATGACCTACAATATAACTAACCTATAAAATGACAACGTATATAGATCTGTCCTTGCTACAACAAAAATTACGGCCATATAAAGAAAGAGTTAAATTCTAACCAAACAAATCGGAAAAAAAATGATAGATAAACAATCACGACTTCGTTGACGAATGGAAAATATTATTAACACTAACGAAAAATACATATAGCAATGGGATAATCATTTGATACACTGGCGGTACAAAGCGTCTTAATTTTAGGTTTAGATATTCGGTTTATAGTGTTAGGTTTAAGTTTAGTAGTTTAGAAATTAGTGACTGTGAATAGAATTTAGGGTTTAGGGTTAGAATTTAGAGTTTATAGGTTAAAACCTAAATCCTTAACATATTACCTTAAAACATAAACCCTAACATTTAAATCTAACCCCTAAATTTCAACCTTAACCCATAAATTATAAACTCCTACACCTAAACCCCTAAACACTACAACATAAACCGAGTATATAAACCCTAAAACTAAGACGCTTATAGAAACTAAAAATTTCTACCGTCGGATTATTAGATATAAATCTATAGCAATAATAGTTTATCGACAAAACTAACTTTACCCCAACTCAATCGAGAATTATTTTTATTGATTACAAGTACCTACCAATAAAAAACCAATTTAAAAAATTAAATCAATAATAAATTAATACGATAATCAAATAACCACCTACTCAACAACTAAACGGGACGACTTTAACCCTTAAAAAAGGGGAAAAACTACTACTTTAAACGAGAACGCAACTGCTATAATGCTTTGAACGTGAACGCAACTACTTTAATACATTTTTTAAATCAATATTTTATTAACGTAATAAAAATGAAATGATAAAACTACTTGCTCAAACTTAAATCCAAGCCTTTTGACAATATAAATATGGCCAATATCTCAATAAATTTAGCACTTTACTCGATTGTGCAACTTACACTGTTGTAAGAATCAGATTAATGTTTTAGTTGAATTCTGGAATTACTTTTATTAAATAAAAAAATCATATATAGATTGAATTGTTATTGTAAACTCTTTAATTTATATAAATTACTTAAAAAAATCTATATCACATGTCTAAAAAAATATTGATAGAAGATATATTTCTTATTTTTTTTCTTTAAAATAATTAAAATTATATATATTAGATTATTTATTTGAAAATGAACCGTTTATTCCTATTTTCTATTTTCACTCGCAACATGCAATATTTGTAAATAATAAAAGAGGAAAAACAGAAAGGTTGGAGCTTTGTTTCCGGTGGATTGTAAATTCGGTTGGAATCGTTGTGTTCTCCCGGGACGAGGGTGAAGGAGAAAGCGAAAGAGATAATTGTGTGGCAATGAATAAGAAAATCGCATCTTCATCGTCATCAGCAAGACCCAAAAAGCCCACAGGTACGGTTTTACCCTACCAAACCCAGCGAATAAGGGACCACTATTTCTTGGGTAAGAAGCTTGGGCAAGGCCAATTTGGCACCACCTATCTATGTACCCACAAGGTCACTGGTGTTCGCCACGCCTGCAAATCAATCCCCAAGCGCAAACTCGTCTGCCGCGAAGATTACGATGACGTCTGGAGGGAGATCCAGATCATGCATCATCTCTCCGAGAACCCATCCGTCGTGCAGATCAAGGGAACTTATGAAGATGCCGTCTTTGTTCATTTGGTTATGGAGCTCTGTGCGGGTGGGGAGCTGTTCGATAGGATTGTGGCCAAAGGTCATTACAGTGAAAGAGAGGCTGCTAAGCTTCTCAAAACTATTGTTGGTGTCGTCGAGGCTTGTCATTCTCTTGGGGTTGTGCATAGAGATCTCAAGCCTGAGAATTTCCTGTTTGATTCTCCTGCCGATGATGCCGTTCTCAAGGCTACAGATTTTGGCTTGTCCGTCTTCTATAAACCAGGTTGCTCCCTGGGTTTTTTTCCTTTTCTTTTGAATTCAAGGCATTTTGTTGGGTTGAATTGATTAATGTAGTTCTCTATGAATCATGAAACGGATTTTTTTTACGTTTCTCTTTCTGATTGGATGTTGATATCTGGCATTTGTTGCTTCCATGGTTGTTTATTTTCTTTTGATTTGTTAATTGTTATTGTTATTTTAAAGAAAAAAAAAAGAATTGATTCTTTGAAGTTCCTGGGATAATCATTTTTCACCATGATGATTCACTGCATGTTCTTCAAGCACTGTTTATTAGGATCAATTTCCGTTGGGATTTGATGTTTGGTGTGTATTTTTCAAAGTTGACATTATTTTTAAAAAGGAAATTGTGTGGAACATTGGTTCTGGTTTGTTCGAATGGAACAATGTTTTGTTATGCATAGTCCATTTTTTACAAAGCTTTTATGGTTTCGATTTTCTCCCGTAATTTATGAACTAATTATCTAATTCAATTGAATATATAATGTGTAAATCGTCTCCAACATTAACTCAGATGGTTCAATGATCATCAATTGCTTGGAAAACTCTATGTTGATGTCAAGAATAGATTAGCACAATTATTTTATCAGTTTGTGCTTTATTACTGAACTCTGCTTGTATGAATCATCTTTGAATTTCTCGTACACCATGCACTAGTGCTTTCCCTTGTATTTTTCTGTGGTGTTTTCTTTCATGGACATGGTTAATGGGTCTTACTTTTTTTTTATCCATTTTCATTCCAGGACAATGTTTTAATGATGTTGTTGGGAGTCCCTTTTATGTTGCTCCAGAGGTTTTGTTGAAGCATTATGGACAAGAAGCAGATATATGGAGTGCTGGTGTTATCCTATACATCTTGTTGAGTGGGGTTCCCCCCTTTTGGTCAGGTATTTATTTCAATATCGTACTCCCTGCAACAGTTTGCGCCATTCTTTTGTTCTCATATCCTAAGGTACACTTACCTTTCCTCTTCACTCGCAGAAACTGATTCGGGAATCTTCAGACAGATTTTACATGGAAAAGTTGATCTTGTATCTGAGCCATGGCCTAGTATCTCTGACAGTGCAAAAGACCTGTTAATGAAGATGCTTGAAAGGGACCCACAGAAAAGAATTTCTGCCCATGAGGTCCTGTGTAAGTTATTTGAATACTATGTCATGCATGTTATTATTTATTTTCTATAGCCGGTGAATGACATTGCCCTATCTTTGTCATATGTGTGTATGTATCAATTGTGGATTGATTTATGCATCAGGTCACCCATGGATTGTGGATGATAGAGTTGCCCCAGACAAACCTCTGGATTCTGCTGTATTGTCACGTTTGAAGAAGTTCTCAGCAATGAACAAACTTAAAAAGATGGCTCTGCGTGTATGTGATTTCCTGTTTCCATCTTACTAGTGATCTCTAGTTATAGAAAAACTTCCCATAGAATCTGATAGTTAACTTCTTGTCTAGTTATCTTTTATACTGAATTTATTATCTTCTTGCTGAAGGATTTCATTTTATCCTGTCTTGGGCACCAGGAGAATAAAAAGCATCAAAAGCTTCTGACTGAATGAATAATATCTGACATAGAATTATGATTTTGTGGAAATAATAAAAACAGTCTGCCTAAATTGAGCTATAAGATGCAACAGTTCTTAGTATATTAGTGTTTTTTTTGCTATTACACTGTAAATTATGGGTGTGGTCTTATGAAAATGTCTTTATGTCTGAAGTACGGAGTTTGTCATAATAAGTAGAGAAAAGGAATGGAAGTTTGTCTAGGTATATTAAGATTCAGCTTCTTTTTACACTCAGTCATGGCAGATATATTTTGAAGTTTTTCTTAACATGGTATGGCACTGTGATTGAATGCATTCTGCATAGAAATACATTGGTATTTGTATTTGATATGATATCCAACTATTGTTTATTTTAATTCTTCACTTGGGAGGCATTATTAAATTTTATAGATACACAAGCTTTCCCTTTCCCTGAACTTTTACTTTTTGAGGTTTGACAGTCTAAATTGGACTCTCATGTTTGTCTCTGGTTTGCGGAACTGGTTTTTTCTAAATGGGGCTTAGTCAGATTGAGTGTAGGGGTCTGGGCTTTGGCTGGTTTTTAGGCGGAGGCAGTTACATTATCCATAATATTTAAATATGGCTAGGAAGCTATCTACTGAAATTATATCCCCTGTAGTGAGCATCTCTTTCTGATCCAATTGGTTGCAGCTGAAGTGTGGTTGTACAATCTCAAACTTCAAAACCAAAAAATCTTATTGATCTTGATATACGTTTAGCAGGCATTTTTCTGGAAAAATCATACTTCAAACCTTCATCACCCACCAAGCAAGGGAAGAAAAAGAAATTAAAGAGAAAACATGATCCTTTGACGCGAACAAGTAAAGTCACACGATGGGAGGCTAGGGATAGGGAAGAAGCAAACCTATCATAATTCTACTGGATCCAAATTTATTTCCTTTTTCAGTGGTTATGGTATAACACACGGTGGCATAAAGAAAGTAGCTTATCACACTAGCGACAAGTTCACCCATTCATACTTTTGTTGTTAATGACTCTGGGACTGTAATCAGCTGAAAGTGTCCAGCAAAGCAAACTTTTGGTGCTGCCTAGCTAGTTGGGGGTTAGTTGGATGGGGGCTTGGGTCTGGAATTTAACTTGTTTTAACCTTGATAGTGGACATTCATTTTAGCTGTAGTTGTTGACAATAGAAGTCGGGATCCTAATCTCTTGAACTTTGATGCATGTTAACTTTATCCGGGCTTGTGAGCTGTGATAAAATACTACATCAAACCATCATTTCACCCAAGAAGTAAATTCACCATCATATTGTTTCATGAGAACCATAAGAGGCAGAGATCGAAAGAATGCGAAACTGCAAAAAATTTATTTTCCTTTTTGGTTAGTTTGTTATGCTATAAGTCATGGTTGTAGAAAAATAGTTTATTCCTTCATATTCATACAATGAACACAACATCCACTCATCATCTTTGTTTGTTTGACATGATGGGCATGCATGATAAAAGCAGCAATTACAAAACTTGACCTTTTGTCTTGGCTGTTTGGTACTATGGCTTCTTGATGTTCATGTATGTTTCAGACGTCTGTATGATGGAAAAGAAATTCTTTTTCAGGTCATAGCAGAGAGACTGTCTGAGGAAGAAATTGGTGGCTTGAAAGAGTTGTTCAAAATGATTGATACAGACAACAGTGGGACGATTACATTTCAGGAACTCAAAGATGGTTTAAAGAAAGTGGGCTCTGAACTTACGGAATCGGAAATCAAGTCTTTAATGGAAGCTGTAAATATACCTTTTTGAGTCATTGAAAATTTAATCTTTTTGCTATAATCTAAGTGTGATGCTCTCTAGTGTTACAACATGATTGAGTCTCACAATTACAGTTATTGCCTTGGGAAATTTTGGCAGGCTGATATCGATAACAGTGGAACAATTGACTATGGTGAATTCCTTGCTGCTACACTTCACATAAATAAGATCGAGAGAGAGGAGAACTTAGTTGCTGCTTTCTCCTTTTTTGATAAAGATGGTAGTGGTTACATCACCATTGATGAACTTCAAAATGCTTGCAAAGAGTTTGGTCTAGGTGATGTTCATCTGGATGAGATGATCAAAGAAATTGACCAAGACAATGTAAGTATACAAGGCCAATTGAACATTTAAGTTTGAAGTTGTTCTCGTATTTTCCATTGTAAAAGTTATATAGCCATAGTTTTTACATATCATCATCATGGTCGTATCAATGTTATCACTGAGATGAATGCATCTGAGTATAATTATATTGGAAAATATGATTTATTACTTGTATGATTACATTGAGTATTACAATATTGATTTTTTATCCTTTTATGATTCTATACATTTTAATATTACAACTTTGATTTTTTATTCAGTACATTTTAGCTAGATTCATAACCATGTTTGTATGAGTACTGAGTAGTACTGAATCATATCAGGATAAAAGAAGTCCATTTATTTTCTTGTTCTCAAGTGTTCTTATGAATCCATGATTATGTAAAATTGCAGGATGGGCGAATAGACTATGGGGAATTTGCTGCAATGATGAGAACGGGGGATGCGGGGGTCGGAAGAAGCAGATCCTTGAGGAGCAACCTGACCTTCAACATAGCCGATGCCTTTGGAGTGAAAGACCCATCACGTGATACTAGCTGAAACTATATTACTCAAACTTGGGTGTGAGTGTCGGATACGGGTATGTATCCTACTAAGTATGTTTAAAATTTTCAAAGTTTTTCCATGTATTTAGAAGGTCCTTGAATTGTTATATCTCATTCTCTATACGGATGTGCTAATATGCATCCGAAACGGGTGTCGAACATGGGTACTTCAAGAAATGAAGAGTCACAACAACATAAATATAGAATGAAAACCAATCTGTTGCATAGTTTGCTGCATTTTGACAAACTGAAATCGAAGGTTAATGAGACTGACGTTCCATTTGAGCTGCCTAGGGTGTACTACTGTCGATGCTTCTTTAGGTCTGGGATTGGATTTTATTCGGTCATTTACTTAGGGATGTTAAGATTTTATCTTCTTTTTTTTTTTTTTTGCCTACCTGACCTTAATAATGGTTAGAGGAAATGGCTCAGCCGATAGAATAAAGTAGTTTGTATAGTTCACTAATTGTCGGCATGATAGAGTATGTAGCCATCACACAATTAGTGCTTCTTGTAATCTTCTATTTATAATCAAAGAAAAATATTTGTTGTTTACATTTGTTTACTTCATTCATATATATTTATTTATACACCGGATAAGATCTAGTTACACAGTTTAGAGTAGTAGTTTTGAATTTAGGGGTGTGGATAGAATTTATGGCTTATAGTTAAAATTTAGGGTTTATAGGTTAAAACCTAAATCCCTAACCATATTACTCTAAATTCTAACACTAAACCCTACACTTAAAACATACAAACCTAAATTGGATCCTTAAACCTTAAAATTAAGACACTTGTAAAACCTTTTTGTTTTCCCTACCCGTACATGGGATATTTTCCCTATATATATGGGTTAGGATTTACTTCCATTGTGTTACTTTTACACTTTTTTTGAACGGTTGGATGAGGCTAAATAAATAGTTAATATTATTTTCTCGTCTTCTTTTCCATGATAACTCTTCTCATTTACCTTGATCTAATGGTCCAAAAAAGTGTAAAATTTTCATATTTTGATTTAATGATCCTTGGCCACTAGGCCAATTAATGAATTTAGTTGGAGTTTTGATTTTACTTTTAAATAGAGGAAAATTATGTCATGCTCGACGAGCACTGATGAGCACTACTAACAATTAGGGGTGGGCAAAAATACTCGACCCGAAAACCCGACGACCCGAACCTAAAATGTCGGGTAATTCTCGAAAAAAAAATACCCGACCCGACAAATTTACCGGGACACGGGCCGGAAGTTTTCCCTTACCGGGTACCCGACCCGACCCGATAAAAATTAATATATATATTTATATTTAAAATTATATTTTTATTTTATGTTTCTTAATATTTTCACTCTAAAATTAAGTTTAAATCTCTACATTTTTTCTATGTTTGTATTATATTCTTTTAAGTTTAATTTTTTAAAAATATTTTTGTGTTTAATATGTGATTTTTTTAATTTTAGAATTAAAAAAATTAAGAAAAAAATATGAACCCGGTACCCGGATATAATGGGTCGGGACACGGGCCGAACCGAGTACCCGACAATTCCCACCCCTACTAACGATGAGCAACGATGAGCACCATTAATTCAATTTATAAATATTAAAAAATTAAAGGGTTCATCGTATAATTATAAATTATTTAAAAATTTAAAAATAAATTAATTAAAATATATTATTTTATTTTTAATTTTCTTTTAAACATAGAACAAAATACCTATCAACTCTTAAATTAAAAAACTTAATTTTTATTCATTTGAAATTCAAGCCGTCGCCGCCGTTGTCTCCTACCGTCACTTTTGTTGTCTCCGGCATTGTCGTTGTTCCCTACCGATGAGCATAAATTGCAAAAGGAAATTGATTAGGCCTCGATCCAAATCGGAAAATCGTTCATAGTAGCCTTTAAAAAATGTGCCATAAAAAAAGTTAACTTTAAACATAAAACTACCTTTCAACTTGATTAATTTGATCAAATTAGTCTTGAACCTTTTTTTAATCATATTTCTCTTGAACTTAAAATTTTAATTTAAAAGATAGACTATTTATATTCATTCTCTAAAATTAAATTTTAAAATATTTTTTATTAATAAAATAATTTTATGGAACTTAATCAATAGTACCCAGACCAATACAAACCGCGAATAAATTCCTGTTAAATATATCTATCAATTGAACGGCAATTCTTTCACATTTTTTTTTTCTAATACCCTTTTGATGTCTCCATTTCTTTGTAAATTTCGCATTCTATTATTTAATGGTTCTTCTATTAGATTGCAACCAAATATTTTACTAAGAATATTTTTTATTATATGCATGTCCGTCTTACGATTTATGTTTGGGGTGCAAGGCTGCCCTCCCAACAATGTTACTTCTAAGATTCAAATTTACGTCCTCTCCTAAGAAGTGCAATGTGCCTTATCAATGCACCAAAAACTTGTTTATATTTAGCTTTACTCTTATTTCGACTCATATTTACCGTTTTTCTAATTCTACCATATGTTTATGTTTTTTTTTTGGGTTTGGGTTCCTTTGTACCTTTCTCTACTTATAGTGCTTACTTTTGTTTCCTAAAAAATTCTTATTTTAAACATTGTCCTCAGTACAATGACATTTGAAAACGATTAAAAAAATACGCTAATTATGTACTCAATTACAAAGAAAAGGAGAAAGTGATATTAGCAAAAGACAATGGCATGTGAAGGAATGAAGTTGGAACGACATGATAGAACTTAGAAGGGATTAAGTGTCTGATTTCAAAATTAACATGGATTTAATAAATGTTCAATCTAAAATTTAAGAGAGAAAAAGGTTAATTTAATAAATATTCAAGTTAATATGGACTAAAACAATTATTAAACACAAAATTTAGAGACGTAAATCTCTCATTCTCTTAATAACTTTATCCTTAAACATGTGAATCAGTAATTATCGATAGTAAATATATCAAATACCGATAATTATATAAAAAAATTAAAGGGTCAAATTTGTTTCTATAATAATCCGAAATCAACAATATTGTCCTTAATTTTTTCCCCTGTAATTTTGTCCTTTGACCGATGTTGACCGTTAAAGTGCTGACATCGCAATTTTGCCCTCGGTTTATTTATTTTTTGAATAAATAATTTAATTTTTCGAGTTAAACTTTTACAAAACAAAATATATGAAAACCGATTAAAAAACTGGTATAAATATCCTTTGGGTCCTTGGTAATTTTAAAAATAAGCAAAATGAGAACTCTAAAAAAGTCAAAATATTCTTATTTTTTAAAAAAAAATCATAAACTTAATAAAAATAATTAAGATATTTAAAAAAATTATTAAAAATAAAAACTAATATAAAAATTATAATGTATTAGGAATTATAAAATAATAAAAATATAAATATAAATATTATAAAGTATTAAAAATGAAAAATTTCATCAAAATGATAAAGTATAAATATAAAAAGGGTAATTTTTACCAATGGTCCCTTTCGTTTAGGGTGTGTTCTATTTTGGTCACCAAAATTCAAAAATGATTATTCTGGTCACTTACGTTTAGAATCGTTTCTATTTTGGTCCCTTGGCCGTTAGTCTCCGTTACTTAAAAAAATTAATTTCTAATTTAACCCCCAAACTTTCAAAATTTTATTTTTCACCATCTTCCCCAAAAATTGTAAAACTAAAACCCCAGAAAATTAATTCAAAACCCTAAAGATGAATACAACTGGGTCACTTTTTAGATTTACATTGAGTGTAAGAGATTAGATAATCTCTCCTTTTTTTTAATGTACATGTGGTCTTCCTTAAATTTTACTGAATTTTGTAAAATATGAATTTCCTCTGCAGCTAAAGTAAGATTGAGGAGCTTATTGACTCAGGCTGATAACCGTACTTGTGCTGATTGTGGTGCTCCAGATCCAAAGTGAGCGTAAGTTTTACTGTTACATCATATTTAGAGTCTGCCTATTCATTTCTTATCCTATGAATAGGAGATAAGCTTACCTGATGAATACACGCCTCTTTGGCAAATTAAAGTATGCACTTTATGAAAAGTTTATAACCTAACCATAAATCATAGTTACGAACATGACCCAACATGTGTATGTGCATGTGTTTGTTTGTAGCACAAGAAAGGATTAAGAAAATCACTTGGGAATTGTATTTTCAAATCAGCAAATATTGGAGTCTTTTTATGTTTGAAATGTTGCGGTGTGCACAGAAGCCTCGGTACACACATCTCCAAGGTGATTAATATGTTTGCATGTAATGTAATATTTTTTCTCATGGAATGATCCCTGATTGGGGAAACGAATTAGGGTTTTTCTGTTGGCTATTCATTGTATTCGTTGTTAATTGGTTGTATAATTTCACACAGGCGATCTATTTATCTGAGGTTTAGCATTGAAGGTGCAATAAATTTGACAATTCTGTAAAAGTAGATGATCCAAGTATGGGGTAATAGGTGTGTGCCTTGATGATAGAACTAGCAGCATGCCTGTGAATTTTACACAGTTGATAGATAAAATATTTTAGGATATAAACGGTAACAAAAACAAATATAACCAATTAATATGCTAACTAATAGTCTACTGCTAGCCTATTTGAGATGGTGAAAAATATTTTTTTGGGGTTTTGAATTAATTTTCTGGGGTTTTAGTTTTATAATTTTTGGGGAAGATGGTGAAAAATAAAATTTTGAAAGTTTGGGGGTTAAATTAGAAATTAATTTTTTTAAGTAACGGAGACTAACGGTCAAGGGACCAAAATAGAAACGATTCTAAACGTAAGTGACCAGAATAATCGTTTTTGAATTTTGGTGACCAAAATAGAACACACCCTAAACGAAAGGGACCACTAGTGAAGATTACCCATATAAAAAATTAAAATTTCTAAATTATTTATGAAATTCATTTGAAAAAGTTTTCGACTGTTTATGTTTATGCTAAACCAATTAATATTTCTTGAACATATTTTCAATGGAATCATCCTTCCATTAGAGTAGTAATAAAACTTATCAAATATCGATGAGTATTAGTTTGATGTAGAAAAGCGAAAGAAAATTTGATGAAATTATTTAATTATTTAATATTTTATAAATATTTTCAAAATTTTAAATTTATATTTTATCATTTTATAATTTTTAATACATTTTAATTTTTATATTAACTTTTAATTTCAATAATTTTTTGAATATCATATTTATTTTTATTAAGTTTATGTTTTTTTTTAAAACAATTAAAAATATTTTTATTTTTTTGTGAGATTTTTCACTTTTTATTTTTAAAATTACCAGAGACCCAAAGGAATTTACACCAATTTGTTAATCGATTTTTTTATATATATTTTATTTGTAAAAGTTCAACTCGAAAAAGTAAATTATTTATCTAATTTTATTCAAAACCTAAATAAACCGAGTGCAAAATTACTACAATTGAATCACTTCGAGGGCAAAATTGCGACGTCAGCACCGTTAACTGCCACATCAGCACTTTAACGGGTCAACATTAGTCAAAGGACAAAATTGCTACAATTGAATGACTTTGAAAACAAAATTACAGAAAAAAAAATAAGAGCAACATTACAGATTTCATATTATTACAGTGACAAATTTGACCCTTTAGAAAAAAAAAACCTTCAATATTGTTTTATTTATTAGCAGCAACGTTATTTGGAGATTGAAGGATGGAACTACAAATTTTACATGCGAAAAGCTGGAGTAAAAAATAATGAAATTATAAAGCATAGTATCACATATGTGGCAGTAGAATAAGATGTTAAACCCTGAAACATGCAGATGCAGATGCAGGAGTAAGAAGTAAGAAGAGGTAGTTGAAGTTGAACAACCAGCTTTTGGTCCGTCCCAATACAGAAAATGACCTTAATTTCCTCAACATCTGTCTTTTTCTTTGCTCCCACATGGACTAATGTAATCTTCACTCAGATTCTCAATAAACATCACATGGGAATAGGAATTAGGAATTAGGATACACCAAAACCAATGGAATTATTACCATTTCAATTACTCCGTGCTCCAACAGCTCATAATTCATAAACCTAGCATTTCACCGCCGCCTACAAAAATGTACACTATACACCTACAGTTGTATGTATAATTTATTTAGTCAATAATTATCGTGTATCGTGTATGCAGAAAATAATTAAATAAACAGTAAAGGACACTCGCATCTAATAATTTCAGATTTCCATTAGTATTATATTACAAATGACTTTGACAACATCCTTTGTCTTCTTCATATGCAAAGAAAATGGAAGAGTAAAGGAACCTGACTTGTTTTCTTATTTAACATCGTGATCGGCGCTTCTTCGGGGCCTCGGAAGATACACTACCGATTCCGAAACTGCGCAGCTTCTTTTACACGAACTGTAAAGACTGATCAACCCCAGCCGGTCACTCATGCTTCTGTTTACCTTTGCTCCGCTCCAGAGGTTTCTTCCCGTTGCCTCATCACCGTCTTCCTTGGAACACTCGACCAACGCCGCGAAAAACGGATCCATCCGCCGGAAACTCTCGGAAGCTTTCTTCCTTGTTAACATGTCTTCGAAACTGTTGTTTTTCGAGGTGGTCGGCGGCGGCAATGGCAGCAACTTCATCGAGTAGTCCTTTTTGTTGTGGTTCTGTAGCTTCTTCGGGATCCCTGGTAAATGTTCCCAAGAGAAGGGTACACCTAGAAAGCGGAACGGAGTTCCGGGACTGCGAGGGGAATCGTCGGGAAAATACGAAGAGCGCAGCGAAGACGATGACGATGAAAGAGAGAAAGAGGAAGAAAACGAAGGATATTTGGTGGCCGGAACCATGGGGCCGCCGCATTCTTTTGCAGCCGTGTGGTGATGCCCAATTTGAGTTGAGGAGGAACCCATAGGATTAGAGAAAATGGAAGAGGAGATCAAACTGTGTTGTTGTATGGTGTACACTACTACTACTTTATTTATTTGACCTTGTGTTGTGTTGAGTGGATATATTTATATTCAATTATACTATTATTACTATTATTATTATTATGGGTCGGGATAGGGATGTTAGGGAATGAACCATTACTTCTATTTGCTACAAAAATGTAAAATCCAACTTCATCTAAAAAAATAGATTAAATTCTTGAATTATTTAATTTGAATTATTTGAATGTTACGCTAATGAAAAGATCTAGAAATTTAATCTTGATAGTGTACTGAATAGTATAATAATTTAGAATCAATTTATATTATTATAATAATGTGTTAATAAGTGATAATTGTTTGAGAAATTAGAATTATCTTACATCGATGTAATTGTGTTTTAAAGAGTAGAAAAAATTTACTCTAGTGAAATTAAGAATAGATAGTGACAATTGTTGTGCAAGCAAGTATAAGTTTTATATTCAAACCCGATTTAGAGTTCTTGAATTTTTCAAAAAGATTACGAAATCAAAATCGTTTTAGGTTTCAGGTACTCAAATAGATTACAATCTATCGGAAACAAAAAAAGAGAGGAATTTAGGTATCAAAATAATTTGAACTAAAAGACTGAAGAGTTTTTCCAAATGAAGATGATTTACACGATTAGAAAAAATATTTTTGGAGAAAAAACGTGTTTACTAGAAAAAAAATTTAAGAATGATAGACAATCGTTCTGTTAATCAAAATTATGGCCTTGACAATAGCTGTAACTTTGAAAAATTATGATTCTTTTTTGGAAGAAGACTTAACGTGCCACATCAATATTTCTTAACGGGGTTAAAAGCACTATAATTGCTAAATTAAAAATTTAGTGACTATAATAAAAAAAATTCAATTTCGATGACTAAAGTAAAAACACCGTAAAAATGTATTGATTACGAAAATAGTTTATCCTATTTTTTAATGGTCATTTGACCTACCATGCACTATGTCTATGGTGCATCTGTCGCTGGTTTAGGGTCAACACAAGTAAGTAATTTAAGTTAAATAGTTTAATTTCGGTTTGAAATGTGTAATTTAAATAATTTGAATAATTCACATAATTAATCATAGGCATTTTTGAATCAATAATCTCTTTTAAATAATTATTTGGGAAAATGGCTCCCAAAAAATACTATTTGGCAAAATGACCCCCAAATTTGCCACGTCGGTGAACCTCACGTTGTGCAGGAAGCGAGGTCTGATATCGCGTTCTGCACAACGCTAGTTCAGTCTACGTGGCATTGTTGTTTGTGTTAATGGTATTACAGGACCTCGCGTTCTGCAGAACGCGAGGTCCACGAGAATTTGAAAGGGCGGCTGAATATATCGCACAGACCTCGCGTTCTGCAGGACGCGAGTTCTGTGCAATTCTGGGCTGAAGAACAAGGGAAAACAAGTGTGGGTAGGCCTGTTCGAGCCCAATTTCGGGTGTGTAAATCGTATATTTTTAGCGATCATCGAGTTTGGGGTCGTAGTACTGGAAATTCTCTATCGTATGATACTAACATGGTTAATTTCCGTCCATTCTACAATGGTTTAAAATGAATTCGAAAACCCTATGTTATCATCCTTTTTTGAATGAAGTTGCATTTGAACAAATGTCGATTTTCGGTTTAGTAATCCCATAAAATTTATTCAAAACTGAAATTAAGTAAACATTTTTAAAGATTAATTATAATAGATAAACAAAATTATAATACGGCATTATAAAAATCAAATGTGTGGAATATAAATATTAAAAAAATAAGTACAAATCAGTAAAAAAAAGACTAAAAATGCCTATGTTCACCCGTTCCGCAGTCGGGTGGACGACGGTCACGATCTGGATACCTCCGACCATCATGTGGTGGTCCCTGGTCCCCATCATCTTGACCATCGTGTGCGATATGCATATCTGTTCTGGGCCCAGGCGGGGAGTAAAACAAGCTACCCACCGGCGTATTATCCACAATGCTAAAGTCATACTAAGATGGCAACTGTGGATAATCGATAAGCTGAAGGTCAGTCGTCGGCGTATGGGGACGATAGGCATCAGAGGAGCCGAACTGGGGTGGAGGCATCATCTGCTGGAAACTCGATGGACCGCTATAAGTATGAAATGCTGCGCTAGAAGATGAGGCCCCTGCAGTGTCATGTCGTGGTCTCGGACCACGCTGCGTCGACTGCCTCTGGCTCTGGCTCTGGGTCGCTCGACAGGTGCTGCGTGGGCGGTTTTGCCCTGCATCGCACTCGGCCTGAGTAAGGATATGCGGCATCCCATTGAGTGCATACCACTGGCGGTAATTGAAAGCGACCGAATCGGCCCCTTCCATAATTTGTTAGAGAAGGGGTGGGCATTGGGCAAATCGATTAGCCCAATCCGCTATCCAGGCAACGTGGTACTCGGACCAGTCAACCTCCGTCTTCCCCTGGCGCGTAAGATTGTGGAATCGGTCCATATTTTGCGGAATCAGGGTTGGAACATTTTGGACGAACCCGAACTGTCGGAGAACCCTATCCGTAGCATGCCACACGACAATTTCGTAGTTGAGCAGCGGCACGACGAAAATCCAGAGCTGTTGGTCACGCAGAATATCGGGTGTAGTAATCTGCTGAATCTCCACTGAAGCGTAGGGCCTCCACACGAACTAAAAAAAATGAAAACGTTTGTAATTGTTATATGAAATATTATTGGAAAAAATAGTATGAAAAAATTCAAATTAATTTTCGAATTACCTGGTCGTCCTTCAAGCTATCGAAAGCAAGCCTGAATTCTTTTTGGGACTTCGGCAGGCCGACGTGGGTCAGTGTGCCGCTCCACCTATAAATAATGAAAAAAAAAATCGTTAAATAAAATAATTTAAAAATAGGAAAAATATAGTAGATTACGTAGTACCTCCGTAGAAGCGGAAATAACATAGCGGTGAGCTGTCTAAGCTGTGGCCTTAAAATAGGCATCCGAAACAAAACCCAAGACTGTAGGAGTAAACAACATCCTCCCATCGATGATCTTGAGGCGTCAACGTTTCTGCAGAGCTCTCTGTAAAGAAACGCCAAGACAGCTGATCCCCAAGATTTTCGTCCAGAGTCATTTAAATTTGTAAGATGACGAAGCCACATCACGTGCACCTTTGTGCGGGATTTGTCTGGTATTAATATCCCACCGATAATGCGCAAGATGTGGGCACGCGCACACTGCTGTGAAAATAAAGATTTAATAAAGACATTCTAATTTAAAAAAAAAATTAACTTGATCCTAAATTTAATAAAGGCATCCAAAAAATTAATAAAGACATCCTAATTTGCAAATAAATATTTAATAAAGACATCCTAATTTTCAAGTAAATATTTGTAAATTAATCCTAAATTTATTAAAAGCATCCTAAATATTAATAAAGGCATCCTAAATATATCATAAAGCATCCTAATGTTAAAATAAATATTTGTAATTTCATCATAAATTTAATAAAAGCATCCTAAATATTTAATAATGGCATCCTATTTTTTAAATAAATGAAATATATTAAAAATATATAAAATAGTGAAAAATCGAAAAAATACCTGAAGTGTAACTTCATCCGCATTGGGGGGAGGAGTTCCAAATTGAGCCTCCAAAAATGACATTTCAATTTTTCCACCGTCCCACACATCCTCAGGGGGCATCACGCCCATTTCTTCAGCAAATAGAGTTGGCCAATGGGCCAACGCTACACCCGTAATAACGTTGCCGTCTGTAGGCAACATTCTCCAGCGTGATGGTTGCCTCGCCAATCGGGAGATGAAACATGTGCGTCTCGGGCCTCCACCGTTCTATCAGCGCGTTGATCAACGATGGGTTTACCTTCACCCCTTATATACCGTGCTATGTGGCCAAAACCGGCGCGCTCAATCCACTCCATAACAGCATCAACAGGTGGGGTGTTGATATGATTAAGGTAACATTGTAAATTACGTTCGTATCCCTTCAAAAAAATAAAAAAAATAGTTAGTAAAATAAAAAAATTAATAAAATAAAAAAAATTTAAAAAATTAATAGGGAAAAGTTATACCAATGGTTCTCCAATATTGATTGCAGTGATTCGCCTCGTTGCGTAGTAAACTTGCCATTATATCGAATGAAAGATAAGAATTACCGATAATTTGTTGTAAAAAAGCTGAAGAACTTGCGTTCTGTGGTTGATATGGGGGTAGGGCCTCCAATTTATAGAAGATCTCGCGCCCTTTGGGATGCGATGTTAATGAACCTCGCGTCCTATAGAACGCGAGGTTCATTGAAAAGGCGCGTCACGGAACAGACGCGTGAACTGAACGGTCAGAAGTGACCTCGCGTCCTATAGAACGCGAGTTTCTAAAGACCACGCGTTCTACAGGACGCGAGGTCTTGGGGTTTTTTAAAAGATGACTTCCCAGGCGGGAAAGTCATTTCATAATAATAATAATAATAATAATAATAAAATAATAATAATAATAATAATAATAATAATAATAATAATAATAATAATCATAGTAATAATAATAATAATAACAATAATAATAATAATAATAATAATAATAATAATAATAATAAAAAGCAAAATAAAATTATTATTATTAATAATAGTAAATATATAATAATAATAATTGTATTTAAGTATATAATAATAATAATAATAATAATAATAATAATAATAATACACGATATGTTGTCATTAGTAACTACAAATAACGACATAGCGCAATATTCGAGAAATTAGTTTGAAAAAAACTTTCCAAATACGCACTATGTTGCCATTAATAGCTGCAATCGAAAACTGCTTACGTGAATATGATGACGTATATACACAACTACAAATAACGACATAGCGCAATAATCGGGAAATTAGTTTGAAAAAAACTTCTCAATTACGCGCTATGTTGCCATTAGTAGCTGCGATTGCAAATTTTTAGACATGATTTCTGTGGGTGCTCCTTGCCTCCCCAAGAGTTTGCTATTTATAGAGGGAGGCGAATCTGCTAACGTGGCAAACTCGCGTTCTGTAGGACGCGAGGTCCTATGAACCTCGCGTTTTATAGAACGCGAGGTCATTTAGATATTGGTATATATATGCAGGGCGATGGATTTTCGTAACCATTGTAGTTTTTCTCAGTTGAATATGAGTTCGTGTCATGCTGCGTTTTTTGCAGTTGAATTTTTTTTTTTGTATTTTTTGTTCCTTTATGATAGTTGGATTTCACTTAAAGATTTGTGTTCCGCGGGGTATATACCCCTGCATGATACGTTCATTGAATAATATTTACCGATATATCGCAATATTCGGGAGGTTGTGGGCGGCTGCGTCCCCTTCAATGGAAGCTTCTGTAGCCGCCGTCGAGAGGATCCGCGGCTACAGTTTTGAAACAAAACGACTTTTAGGAAGTGTCTGGAAAGTTTCCAGTAAAACGTTCGAGGCACTTCTTGGGGACTCTTTTCTCAAGTACGCAGCTTGCCCGCACAATCAGCAAAAAGTCTAGGGTTAAAGAAGCGATGGCGGATTCAGATCGACCATACTGCCGGGGCAGCCCAACTTTTCGGATGCGGCCGGTGCCGATTACATTTGTTAAAGTGGATCAAAGTTGCTACCATTTCAGAAGAAATCTGATTATCGTGCTCTACTTCTTTCACTCGGGACCTCCGATCACATTTGCCCACCGACATATCGCAATATTCGGGAGCTTGTGGGCGACTGCCATTTACCGCCAAGTAGTGCCTTGAGAGTTTCCAGTAAAACTTTCGAGGCACTTCTTGGGGACTATTTTCTTAAATTCGCAGCTTGCCCGCACAATCTGTAAAAAGTCCGGAGTTAAAGAAGTGATTACAAAGACCAGACCTTTGCTTTCTTTTCCAAGCAGACCTCCAATCACATTTGCCCACCGACTTTTTTGCATATATTGTTTCGACTTTTGTAGATATTTTATCGAGTTGTCTCAATTTACTTATTAAAGAATACATGTTGAAAGTTTTGTTAAATGAAATGCAAATTAAAGTTTTCATTCGAGTTAAATTTACTTATGTTGCGTTTTTTCTTTACTATAAATACCCACGAATTCCACCATCATTTACTATAAATATCGAACAATTTCACCATCATTTCGAATCAACGATAACATAGAAAATGTCACTTATGTTGGGAGCTAGCGTTAAATGACTTACAGACATCTCCAATTGTCTGAAATATTCAAACATGTTTTCAATTATTCAAACATAACACGTGCATACAGTAGGACTATTATTAACTCTGAGAAAAGGGACCTCGCGTTTCATAGAACGCGAGGTATGAAGAACCTCGCGTTTTACAGAACGCGAGTTCACTTTGATTCTGTGGACATCAGCACGCGAGTTTGATCTATATATTTGCATGTGGATGGATTTTCGTAACCAGTATAAGTTTTTCATGATTTCCTGCATATGCTGGGATTTTGAAGTTGTAATTTTTTTGTATTTTCTCTTCGTTCATGATTTAATACAGTTCAATCATGATTTTGTGTTCAGTTCGGTTGAGACCCCCGCATGATCCGTTGATTGTAGAATACTTACCGACATATCGCAATATTCGGGAGCGTGTGGTCGTCTGTCGTTGTTCGTCAAGAAGTGCCTAGAGAGTTTCCAATAAAACTTTTCTAGAGCCTCTTGAGGAATATTTTGTGAAATTCGTCGCTTCCCCCAACCATCTAGGAGACTCTTGGTGACTCTTTTCTGAAGTCCAGGGTAAAAAAAGCAAGGGCGGATTCAGATCGACCAGAGTGAAAGAAGCAGGTGCCGATTATATTTCTCCACCTGAATTTTTTGCATTTACTGTTTCGACTTTTTGTAAATATTGTATCCAGTTGTCTCAATTTACTTATTAACGAATACTTGTTGAAAGTTGAAAGTTGAAAGTTTTGTTAAATGAAATGTGCATTAAAGTTTTGATTCGAGTTAAATTTATTTATGTGGTGTTTTTCCCTAAATACCCACGAATTCCACCATCATTTACTTATTCCAATTTCTCCCTAAACACCCAATCTTTGCTCCCCTTATGGCAAAATTTCAGGCAACATTTTATTTTCTCGATACTTATTTTGAATCAACAATCACCAGCAAAATGTCACTGAAAGATTTAATACAGTTGGCAACAAGCGAGGTTAGTAAACGCACCGACAAACAAATTTCTTCCTTGGAATGTCGAATCCCAACACCGTCAACAAACGAAACGCACTACGTTATGAAGCTTACGAACGAAACAGACGTTCGTAACATGTATGACCGGCTCAATTCCGTTGGAGCTAGATACGTCGATTTAAATGTTAAGTTTTATGAGGTCAACGCCGACGAAGGTAGTACGTCTGCACCCGGACAACCTGCTCCGAACACTGAACACGCACCATCTTCACCGGATGTTGATACGGCTGCCGACGAGCTGCAGCTTTTTATGTACAAGTGTAGACAAAGAAAACAACAGCTTATCGAAGAACTAAACCTAAGTTCAGACGTGTCCCCTGACTACTATGATTCGGATTAACTATACACTTCTGAAATTATCGTCCAATTATGTTATATGACGTCTTTTTTCATCCTTTATTAATGTTCAAGGGACCTCACGTTATGTAAAACTGCTAGTATTCAATTACATTACTAGACTACAATTGTCTCAATTATTCAAACATAAAACGAGTACATAGTACGAGTTTTATTAATTCTGATGGAATCTCTGTCTCAATATATATAAAGGGACCCCGCGTTATGCAGCACTTGTAGTATTCAATTACATTATCAGACTACAATTGTCTCAATTATTCAAACATGTTCTCAATTACACAAACAAACAATGAGTACACAGTACGATTATTATAACTTCTGACAGAATATCTGAGACAAAGCAATTAAAGGGACCTCGCGTTCTACAGAACGCGATATTCAAAAGACCTCGCGTTGTGTAGAACGCGAGGTCCTGCATATCGCGTTCTATAGAACGCGATGTTCGTAAAGCCTGCCTCCCGGGTACCATTATACCTTACTTGTCCAAAGATAGGGGATTGCTTATCGCATTTAGGAAATGGACAAGTAAAGCTACCTCTCGGTACCATTATTTGCCTTACACACCTGGATTCTCCGGGATTTCAAGTGGCAATAATAACCCATAATTTTCCCCTTATATGAAGCAGAACCATAAAACGTAAATATATGTTTGAATTGCCAAAAAAATTCCTAAAATTTTTCAAGTATTAAAAATTCAGAAGTCTTTCACAAAATATTCAAATGGCGAGACAAGGCGTTAGTACTCTAGTTTACTACGATGGGCAGATATTCGACGATGCCGAACTCGGTGTCGTTTTTCACTGCGAAGATTCGGTAACGCTAAAGATTCCTAGGAGATTATCGTTCAAGAAGTTGGTAAAGAAACTGGAGGCAAATGTCGCTCATTTCGATAACCACTGTTTGTCTGACGTGAAGTATCGGGTGCCAACATCTATAGCCCCTTTAAGGTACTCTGTATGCCAAATTGCGGAAAATGCTGATGTAGACATGATGCTGGAAACCCACTTCGACTATTCATTGGGGGGGCCCTCGAGCTGTATGCATCGTTCTCGGAGTCTAATCCAGTTATCGAAATACCAAGCTGGGGCCGGGCGAATTTCGACTTCGATCCGAATGCCAACGTTGATAGCCCGACCGCAAGTCTACGACATGATTTTAACATACTGTGCCAAGACAACGAGTTTGGTGCATCGTCATATGCTCCTCCAAGGCAGTCGTGCGTAGCTAGTATCGGGTTCGACCTGAACCAACCTTCAAACAATGAATTCAATGCACCAACAAATGCATCGTACAATCCATACAATCCTTATAGTTTTGGGGGGGAGGGAACGTCGGCTCCTTACGTTGCGCACGACCATGAAGCATCATATGGCCGACACTCAATGTATGTCCCTGGCACCGACTATGGTCAACCATCTATGAGGAGACATTCTTCTTTTGGAGGTGAGGGAGCGTCGTCTTCTTACGCTATGCACGACCACGATTCCTCATATGGACGACACTCAACGTATGTCCCTAACACGGAGTACGTTCAACCATCTATGAGGGAACATTCTTCTTATGGTGATCTTGATTTTGGTCTTGGAAATGCGGTTCGTGAGCGATCTCGTGAGAGGTCTCCCGATCGTCGACCCCCATCCTCGCCTCCAAGGGTAGTGATCGACGAAGCTCTACTATTCCAGCTCCCTGAGGATGCTTCTGACGAAGAACCGATTAGAGAACCCGGGACCGACGGAGACGAGCTGGGGTCATTCTATGATGAACCAGAAGACTTGACAGTTCTACCGGAAGACGATTTCGTTCCACCACCAGATTTCGACGAACAGCCGACTGCCACCAACTTTCTTGTAGACGCAACACCAATTTCTATGTTCCAGCCACCATCCCACTTCACAACGGTTGATATGGATGCGATGGACGTCCCTGATTTTCCGCATGACGACACAATAGACGGCAGAGTCATCGTTCTGATGGTGAACTGAGAATTGGTATGACGTTCTTCACAAAGGATATTGCGGTGGCAGCAGTTAAGTAGTACAACCTTCGTCATAATGTTGAGACGACAGTGGATAAAACCCAAGCCAAATACTACAAGGCTCACTGCGTCCAAAAAAATCAAGGCTTTCAATGGAAAATTCGCATATCACAATTGAAGAGGGCAAACGACCGTTGGAAAATAACAAAACTTGAGGGGCCCCATACATGCACCGTTGCTAGCCTCATCCAGGATCACAAGAACCTAGATGCAAGGTACCTCACCGATATCGTTTCTACATTGGTGAAAACAAATCTCACTGTGTCGGTCCCCACATGTCAGGCTGCAGCTCTAGCTGTCACCGGCTACCGTCTTGAATATTACAAAGCATTGTATGCAAGGAAGCGGGCCAAAGAGGAAATGTATGGCCAATGGGAGGAATCTTACAAAGAGTTGCGCCCGTGGCTTAATCTCCTGCAGAAACACATCCCCAGAATGGTTGTCAAACTTGATACGGTTCCGGCATACGAAAATGATCGTGTCGTCCGTGGTGTTTGTCAATTCCACCGGTTATTTTGGACTTTCCCCCAGTGCATCAACGCATTCAAGCACTACAAACCGATGGTCTAAATCGACGGCACATGGTTGTACGGAAGATATACACAGACCCTACTTCTAGCTATTGCACAGGACGAAAATCGCAAATGTGTTCCTGTTGCATTCGCAATCGTCCGGAAGGAGGATTTGGAGTCTTGGAAGTTCTTCCTTCGGAACCTACGAAAATATGTCCTTGATCTGTAATACGATCAAGGGATGGAGTGGTATGTGTTATTTCTGACAGAGGCACATCGCTGTTGTGGGCGATAGAAAATTTGGGTGACTATTGGAAGCCTCCATACATTCACCACCGTTTTTGCTTGCGGCACATAG
Organism: Hibiscus trionum; assembly: GCA_030270665.1. Lineage (NCBI taxonomy): Eukaryota > Viridiplantae > Streptophyta > Magnoliopsida > Malvales > Malvaceae > Hibiscus > Hibiscus trionum. Next base: position 11,265,249 of record BSYR01000024.1, on the reverse strand, counting down.
CCGCAAACTACCTGCTGCAATTCAAGAACCGTGATGAACGTCAAATGATGCTCGATATGGGTACGTCCTTTATGTCATTTTCATTTACTATATTACTTGTTACTCGCTTTCATTTACGACCTTTTTGCATGTGTTTTTCGCCCATAACTATTCAACTGTCATCCCGTAGGCAACTCGCACTACAAACAAGAGGTGGCTGACCTGCTCGAGGAATTGAGAGCGAGAAACAAACATGGCGCAGAATACCTTGAAAAATCCCAAAGGAAAAATGGCTTCGATCGTATGACGAGGGTAAACGTTATGGTCACATGACAACGAACTTGGCTAAGGCAGTGAACTCATCACTGAAGGGAGTGCGACAGTTGCCTATCACTTCCATTGTCAAAGCGGCCTATTATCGTTTGGCTACCCTTTTTGCAACCTTGGGAAGGCAAGCAACTGAGTACATGGCAGGTGGACACAAAGTCCATCCGGATTTCCGCACAAAACTGCATACTCAATTGGGCCAATCAAGACAGATGACTGCAACTCTCTTCTCTCGAGAAGGACACATGTTTCGTGTTGCAGAATTTTCCAGGCGGTTGGAAGACATTCAGCACAACACGTATGTGGTAAATCTAAGGGAAAGAACCTGCGAGTGCGGAATTTTCCAAACATTCAAATGCCCGTGCGCACACGTCATTGCTGCTTGCACTAACCAACAGATACAATACATGCATATGGTTGATCCGGTATACTTACTCAAAACGGTGTTTAAGGTTTACGAAAAAGAGTATCCTCCCATCGGAAATGAGGTTGATCCGAATGCCGTGGACACTGAACCGACCATACGCCCAGATCCAGCACTACTAAGAGCCAAAGGACGTCCACAGTCTACAAGAATACACTGTGCCGAGGAAATGGTCGAACATCGAGAAAAAAACCGGACAAAAGAATCATTGTAGTGTATGTAAAAATCCTGGACACACAGCTCCTAAGTGTCCTAATCGCTCAGCCCCTCGTCTTAATTAATTATTTTTAATTTATATATGCGAGTTCGCCCATGACAATTGTATCAATAAAGCCAGTCTACTTCGATTTATACAGTAGGTCATCTTATATTTTCAATCATTCAAAAAAATATGTTATGATAGCGTCTTCGAAGCGACTTTAAGTCAGTCTAGAATGGACGGAAATTGACTGTGTCGGTGTCATACGATAGAGAATTTCCAGTACTACGACCCCAAACTCGATGTTAGCTAAAAATTTACAATTTCTACGTATGAAATTCTGCTCGAACATGCCTATCGACATTTGTTCAAAGGCAACTTCATTCAAAAAAGGATGATAGCATAGGGTTTTGGAAGACATTTTAAACCAGTGTAGAATGGACGAAAATTAACCATATTGGCGTCATACGATAGAGAATTTCTAGTACTAAGACCCCAAACTCGATGTTCGATAAAAATATACGATTTACACGCCCGAAATTGGGCTCGAACAAGCCTACCCACACTTGTTTTCCAGCCCAGAGTTGCACAGAACTCGCGTCCTACAGAACGCGAGGTCTGTGCGATATATTCAGCCGCCCTTTCAAATTCTTGTGGACCTCGCATTCTGCAGAACGCGAGGTACTGTAAAACCGTTAACACAAACAACAAGGCCATGTAGACTGAAATCGCGTTATGCAGAACGCGATATCAGACCTCGCATCCTACACAACGCGAGGTTCGCTGACGTGGCAAGTTTGGGGGTCATTTTGCCAAATAAATTTTTTTAGGAGCCATTTTCCCTAATAATTATTTAAAAGGGATTATTGTTTAAAAATTGCCTTAATCATACATTTATGCACAGTCAGGGCCGGCCCTGGGCCGGGGCAGAAGGGGCACCCGCCCAGGGCCCATAAGTTTTTTAAAAATATCTTAGTATAATATATTTATTATTTTGGTAATAAATTAAAAAAAAAACTGTATAAGTAAAAGGATGGGGCCCATAAATTTATTAACCTATTAATTGACATTATAAATATTTATAATAACGGTAATAATAATTTTAATTCCCACTAAACACTCATTAAATATATCTTTCCAAAAATTTAAATGAAAATTCAACTAAATTGTTAAACTACGTCTTTTCAAATTCTCACCACTATCAATTTACCATATTTCCAGATTTTCCGTATTAATGGAGAATTTTTTAAGGTCATTTTTTTTCTCTTTAATGCTCATTGGTGGAGAAAATTCAAATATAATAATCCTACATTTCTTCTTTTCTCTTCTATATTTTGCAGCTCATCTGAAAATTGTTATTCACTTTTCAATTTTTCATATTTCTCAAAAACAAAATTACAATTATTTATCATCAATCGTGGTGTTTGAATCCTATTGAAACTTATTCTTAAAATTTTTGGTAAGATCGTGTTTCTATTTTTTTTCTTATTTTTATATATTTCTAAATTATAGTTAAGATTGTTCTTTTATTTTTGTTTAATAAGCTTGAATCTTTTAATACTTGGTAGTTTTATAAGATGTGATTCAAATGTTTATTATCTTTTTCATATGTTTACATGTACTATTGTTTTAAAGTTTACTTAGGTGGTGTTGCGGATTTAATATATAAATATTTCGATTGAGGATCTTCCCATTTCACAGGTGTTATTGTTATAAGTATTTGTATGTTTAAATATATTTTTGATATTTTTAAGATCGTAATAAATTATTATTTGTTTAATTTAATAAATAGAACTTATATATTACGTATTTTTAAAAAAAAATTAAATTAGGGGCCTATTTTTTCAATTTTGCCCCGGGCCAAAAAATAGTCAGGACCGGCCCTGTGCACAGTTTTAGACATGTTAGAAATCGAATGGTCATCTATGTTGTAATCGAGCTTTTTTTTAATAGTCTAAGGGTGATTACAAGGTAGTATCTGTTAATACATATTCTTTAACTTTTTGACAATACACTGAACCCGTGTCTTTAGGATAAACATCATCCGTTTTTTCTTTAATTTTTTTTGTTTTTACCCAACTAGACGCTTATGTAGTGATGTAAGAGAGGTGGACATAATCAACCTTGCATATATATTCCGCTAGTCGTTTTGATTACATCAATAAACTGCCATAAAAAGGATCTGACTATAGATGTAGATGAGAATCATGCCACAAGATCAGAGATGGTCAAAGTATATCGTTGCTGGATTTTATTTTGGGTTTTGCTTCTCATGTCTTTCACACTCTTTGACATTTACAGACATTGTGATTGAACCCGAGTCTCTTAAGATGAATGTCATCCGTTTTTCCACTAGACCACTTGTTGGGTTCAACTCTATCTTATTTAAATATGGATGAATGTTTATTTTAAGTCAAATAGATTTATTTGATTTTATTCAGTTTTTTTACTTGATCCAATAAAATTTTAAATCAAATTTGAGTAACAAAACAAGATTCATGATCTTGAATTAATTTTTTTTACAATTGGTTTAATTTAAATTAGTCAAATACTCACTCCTGTCAAACTATTGCTTTCACTTGTTTTTATCCTATCAAAACACATTTTTAGAATATATATTGCCAATAGCATTCTTATGATATTTATTACGGTCATATTTAATAAACAACATTTTGAGTTAAAATTAAAGGTTTAGATCACTTTTATTATAGTCATATTTAGTAAACATCGTTTTAAGTTAAAAATATTTAAATATCCTAAATATACTTTTGAAATAAAATATAGTCTCATATAATTTAAATAATTATTTGCCTTCAAATATATAAGATTAATATATTTGCTTCAAATATCATTAAAGTTTAATAATTAATCAAATTTTATTAAAAATATAATTATACAAATAATAAATTAATATATAGATTCTCCAAATATGCTTAAAATGTTATATTAAAAATTAATTTTCATAATCTATTAATATTAATAGATACAAAATATTGATAACTATTAAACTATTCAGCAAGAATTGAATATAATCATGTCCATATATATCAACTATCAATTAATTTTACCAAATATTTTCTACAATCAGCTAATGCAATATGCTAAACAAATCAACTAATGCAATTCGTTATCAACTAATATAATCAACTATTATTTATCCGCTAATTTGAAATAGACCTATATAATTTTCAAATATAATATTTTTACACAAAAATATTAATTTTAATACAAAATTTTAATGCATAAATTAAATTTAACCCTAAGAAATCAAAACAAATAACATTACAAACGTTTTTATTGTTAAATCTCACGTAGTGCATACAAAATCTATAATTTATTATTTCGAAAAAGTTATATTTACTTGTTATTTTTTTTATATTGACACCCGACAGAGGTAAATTTTGGGGATAATCCATTTTGGATTATTAATTAGGGATATAGAGGAGTTTGGGGGATATTTTAGCATGTAGGCCAAAATCTACAGGACCTCGCCACCTCCTTATGGCGAGGTCACTTTTTAGCACAACCTCGCCACCTTCTTATGGCGAGGTCACATGGACCATGCAACTCACGTACTTTACATGATTCAAGTGGATGGCACTTGGCTATATAAGTACGTGGTCCATGTGACCTCGCCATAAAGAGGTGGCAAGGTTGTGCTAAAAAGTGACCTCGCCATAAGGAGGTGGTGAGGTTGTGCTAAAAAGTGACCACGCCATAAGGGGGAGGCGTGGTCCTGTAGATTTTGGCCTAGATACTAAAATATCCTCAAACTCTTCTATATCCTTAATTAATAATCCAAAATGGATTATCCTCTAAATTACCCCCGACAGAACGGGAATTAAATTGTAGTGGTGTACTGTTGATAAATAATAACCCCACATTTGTACCGAAATTGGTTGAGGGATGCTGTCCATGGAGCTGACCCGAAATGGATCCTAACCTACCCGATGTTAAATCAATATTAATTTGCATTGGGTACAATGTCAAATTTAACACTCAGATTTATATTTAGAATTTATTATCGATAGAAATATAAAATAAAATATATTTTAAAAAATTTCAATCAAGTAAATTTTAAATGTAGATTTTATAAATTTTAATTAATAAAAATATATTTTTTAAAAAAATACAGTTAAAGTTAAAAAATTTATCAAAAAAATATTAACATGTGACAGTTTTAGTGGGGCGGAGTGAGTATATAATTTTAATTTTTTTATGATATAGTAATATGTCACATTAACAATTAAGTACATGTTAAAGTCATTTACAATAAAGTCCAAGCAAAATGACTAAAAACTGTTGATGACCAAATTTAACTAAAAAAATAAGAGTTAAATGGACAAAAAGAGTAAATGTTAAGGGGCTAATTTTATCATTATACCTTTATTTTACTATTTTTTATTAAAGGGATAAAACAACATTTAATCCTACCTTTGACCTCTAACTCCTAAAAAAAAGCTTTGGCATAGTCTATGGGATAAATTAGTTTAATAAATAAATTATAAATTAGAGGCCGTTGATATGCAGACAACACTTATATAGAGGCCGTAGATATTGGAAATTAAGAAATGTGTGAAGTTTAGCAGCCATCGTAATTAAATAAGTGAGCCTACCTTTTAATATGATTGATCGGGAGAAATTAGAGCATCTCTTCCATACGTCTATAATATGTCCTTTATATATATAATGTCAAAATAAGTGTTTAAACTATTATATTTTTTAAGTGTTTAAATTATTTTTGCCTCTTTTAAGTGTTTAAATTATTATTTTTTGTCCTTTGGTCAAACTGAATCATTTACTTTAATCAAAAAATGAGAGTTTGGGCACCTAAAATGGGCAAAAATAATAGTTTGGTCACTTAAAAGGGGCAAAAAATAGTTTAAACACCTAAAAGTAAAAAAATGAGATAATTTGAGCACTTAAAAAGATAAAAAATAATTTAAGCACTTAAAAAAGAAAAACGGAATAATTTGAGCACTCATCTCAGTATTAAACCATATATAAAGTATAATATGTCCATTTATTTGCCAAAAAAACTATGTTCTTTTAACTTCAAGCACCACCACCAACAACCATAATTTATATCGTCCATGGCCTTTTTCCATCAATTTAGTCCTACTTAAAAAACCAATAAATTTAGTCCTTTATATTAATAGTTTCAATCAATTTAATCCTACTTAAAAAATCAATAAATTTAATTCATTTTCCTCCTTCATCATCTTCATCTTCTCAAACCGTCCCAATAAATTGCTGGAAATTGCCGATGTGGATGAGACCTTATGAAAAGAAAGGAGACATCTGAATAAAATCGCCATAAACCCAGTAATCTTCTCAATCCGATGTTAAGGATTTCATCGCTTCTGATCCTGTTCATGGTCCCTCCTTTAGTAATCTCCCCCCTTTCATTTTTGAGTTTTTTTTTTTTTTGTGATTTTGGGTTTCTTTGATTTAGTTCAAGTTTTGGCAAATCTAATCATTTCTACTTCTACTTATACCCATTCTTTTTTTCTTGTTTGCCTACTGATTTTGGCTCTCAAAACAGAATATCTTCTCTATGTTGAAATGATTTTGTTTGGACTGTTGTCTTAGTTGGATGTTCTTGTCATGTGTGTAAAATTTATATGTTAGAATTCATTATTTAGTCTTTGCCTAATTTGTTAAGCTACAATGTAGAGTTTCTGGGTTGTTCAAAGGTTGAATAGAATTTCTGCAAGGCAGAACTATTATGCAGATAAAATTTGTCATTTCGTTACAGTAGGAGCAATACTATAACATATTTTTTTTCTCAAATTGCTTGAATTTCATTGTTTCCTTTCTTCTCTACAGTTGAAAACTGGTAGGGAAGCAGCAAGCATTAGCAGGCGGTGCTATTGAGGCGATATCAACTGCAGTCTGCAGGTCTAACTTGCCTGGAAATATTCATTATTCAAGAAGTTAACATGGTACTGGTACTCGTCTCTAACCCTTATTCTCTTTGGTCATATTATTAAGCTATGAAATAATGAAGATCAAAATCCTTATTCTCTAAGGTGAGGATGACGGTGTGATCTGCAAAGAAAATGAAAATCATAGAAAAATGGAGAAATAGGTATTAACAAGAGGAAGAGGCTACGTGTGGAAGAGATAGAAAAAAGGGAGGATATTGTATTTAAAATGCGACTAAATTGATTGAATCTATAAATATAGATGACTAGATGTGCTATTATCTAAATTTTAATATCTATAACGTTATTCATTAACGGTCGAGTTATTATTTTGTTACAAAACATAAAATTTAATTGTCATTTTGTAACATTCGAAAGTTTCGTTACTGTTTTATTTTTGGGTAAAGTACACAGACGGTCACTAAACTTTGTTAAAAAAACAAAAAAATTAATCAAACTTTCAAAAATCACAAAATGGCAATTAAACTTTATGTTTTATAACAAAATGGTAACTAGACGTTAAATGCCGTTAAGTGACTGTTATAAAATTTAGTATAATAACACATTTAGTCCTTCATATTTATACATTCAATCAATTTAGTTTTAATTCGAAACAAAATAATAATTTTTAGCCGCTGCATTTGGAACGAGAAGACCAACAATTCTCTGGTTATCAGTAGTGGTTTCTAGCCGTACAACACGCAGTCGCCTATGGTTGAGACGTGCCTGAAAAGATAATGGTAAGTTTTAGCTCATGAAAAGTAATTAATATAACGATAAATAAATGAAAATCATAAAACTTTTGACTCATATAGAGAAAAAGAACGCGCAAAAAAGGTGAGAATACATAAACTTTGAGAAGGCTTAATTGACATCAACCTGATGGAAGGTTGAGAGAAAATATTTATGCAACAGTTAAATGCACTTTTCGTTGGACAGGCAATTACAAGCAAAAAGGCTTATGGTAAGATATCAGTTTAAACTAAACAAAAGGCAGTGAAAGCTTGTAATAAACTAAAGGAGACAGTCAAAATTCTGAATTTAGATACAGAAGAGAAACCTGCAAAAGTACGAGGAAGGGTTGGAAAGACTACATATCTTATTCTCTCCCATTCATAGAATTTTGCAACAAACATATTCGGAATACAAAAGGTCATTGCCACGTATTCAGATGATTAAGCAACTACCATAGGCCCTCAACAATTATAGTTGATTACCAGTGACGAAGAATATATTTGTGCATTGTAGCAGCCCGAAACTAGCACAAAGGTAAACAACTAATTTACCTTTGCAAGCGATGATAGAATGTTATCCCAGCCATGCAATGCCATAAACATAAATTTGAAAGTTCTTATATACACATTCAAATGTGATTTGATGGTCAGAATAAGATACCTTTTACATCATGTCATACAAAAAGATACAAAATTCAGATGGTTTGGAGAAGAAAGTTCCTCACAAACCCTTTGGTTCTACAGATTATACAACTGACATGGAATTATTACTGAGGAGACCACACATAAACTTACTTGCTTAGAAAGGGCCTTCTCAATAGTGTCCCAAACTGGAAGAATGAGTCCACCCAAAATATTTACTTCTTGAATTCTTCCGCCAACTGTACAGAATTTGCGAAGCTTACAATTGGGGCCATGCATACACTGCACATAAGGAAATAATAATTGATGGAAAAATCAGGATGACAGCAAAATTGGCTTTAACAAGGTTTGTCGATAATATGTTTAGAACTTTCAAAAATAACGAGGGTTAAATTTAGTGAATTGTTTCGAATTACGACTAAATTGATTGAATGTATAAATATGAAGGACTAAATGTGTTATTATACCAAATTTTATAACAGTCACTTAACGGCATTTAACGTCTAGTTTCCATTTTGTTATAAAACATAAAATTTAATTGTCATTTTGTAATTTTTGAAACTTTGATTACCATTTTGTTTTTTTTTACCAAAGTTCAGTGATCGTCTGTGTACTTTACCCTTTATTTTTTTAACAAAGTTTAGTGATCATTTATGAACTTTACCCAAAAATTAATTCAACATCTTATCTTAAAAGTACAAACTATGAACTTACAAAAAGTGAATTAAATACATATTCTTAATTAACCATTTAATTTTTTAATGGTTTAAAGTTGATTACAAGGTAATATTTGTTTATAGATATTCTTAACCATTTGACAATGAGTGAATACAAGGTATCTCTTCTTAAATTATTTTTATTACATTTAAGTCCTTTAACGCATAAAATATTTTCATAATAATTTAATGGGTAAACTATACTGCTGACTACTCAACTATGAAGTCATTCTTATTTTGACTATCCAAGTAAGAAACTCGTCAATCAGACCATAGAACTTTTAAAGTGCTCATATTTTAACCATCAGCCGTTAAAATCTAACGGAGGAGGTGACGTGGCAATTAAGAGAAGTTTATATAATTACACATTTGATCATGTTATTTATCTATTATATCAATTCGATCATAATTTTAATTTAATTAAATAAAATTATTCAACAGATATAAACCCATCAAATACAGAAGCTTCAAGCAGAGCAGACAGGCTCTTCAATAATCGAACTTATATTGTGGAAGCTTTCCCAATAAAAATTAGCTAAGCCATGGATCCTACCTCTGGGAGCTTGCAACATTGAAAAGCAAATGGAGACAACTCTCATCTGAATTTGATCTATAATAGGCCAAGATTTCAATGGTTGAACCAGACAAACGATTGCCTTCAATCTGAAAATCAAGAACTATTGACTTAGTGAAGTAAGAAAAACAGAGGCAGTTTGATCCAAAAAAAAAAACAGAGGCAGTTTGATCAAAAAAAAAAAACAGAGGCAGGATCCATATAAACTCGTTTACTTATATAGCTCATTCTGTTCTAAACAACATACGACTACAACCTAGGAATGGGATTACTAGTCAGGGATACAAATAAAGGTCGGGACTGCGATAGCGGCCGTTATATAAAGGTAACGGCACTGACCGAAACCGTTATTACGAAAAATAACGGTCCGTTATTCATCTGTTATTGTCTGCAACCGCGATAAAACGCCGCCACCGCAATTTAAATCTATGTTACTAGTCAAGTAGTTTTTCCGTTCTTGCACAAGACAATTGCTTTGAACCACGGTTCCATTACATCGACACAAAATATGAAAACCCAAGTTTTAATGGAGCTGAAGACAAACCAGAACCAACCCCATCTTCAAACAAATTTCAGTGGAGAAGTTTATATATCAAACATTATCGGAAACAGTTGAGGAATCTATCAAGCAGTGAACTTTAATCCTACTTTTGCACCAAACTAGTCAATATAAACTCGTAAAGATACATCTTTTTTACACCAAAAATTGAACAACAATGATGATCCAAATACTTTGACTCTAACAGAACAAAACAAACTATTTAATCAAATAGCTCAATGTAAGTGAAGTTTCATGGCAACATTACATGATCTGGAGGGGGAGGGGGAAGCTAATGGATTCGCAAAATACACTTTAAAGAGAGAAACCCAAAGCAAAAAAGGGAATTGAAAGGAAAAATAAATTTTAATATCTGCGAAGTACTTCTTTCTTGTTAGATTGGGAAACGGATTTCTGTACGGATCAAAGAAGAAAGCAGAGTTTAAGAACTTGAAAAACCTTAATAGTTATTTTTTGTAAAATATAAATTGGTAAATTAAGTTAGAGCAAATTCATTCGGGTGATGACACATGTCGTCATATGATTGATTAATTTTATTTAATTAAATTAAAACTAGGACCAAATTGATATGATAGGTAAATAACATGGACCAAATGTGTAACTATATAAACTTTCCTTAACTGTCACGTTACCTCTTCTGTTAGATTTTAACGGCTGGTGATCAAAATAAGAGCACTTTAAAACTTCGATAGTCTGATTGACGAGTTTTTTTAGTTGGATAGTCAAAATAAGAACGACCCCTTAATTAAACAGTCACTAGTATAGTTTACCCTAATTTAATAGTTTGATATCCATCATGTTATTGTTTATTAACAAGAGTAGAATTAGAGATCTACTAATTAATTTAGTAGCTAAAGATGTTATATTATCTCATTTTGTATGGATTGAAATTTTAATATGAAAATATATACTTTCCTATTTACTAAAAAAAACACGAATAGAATTAGGAGCAATAGTGGTCTTGACCCTAAAAAAACATCTATTAATCCCTTAAAAATCATTAAATTATAAATTTGTATAATGTTAAAATTAATTGTTAAGATGAATATTAATTGTTAAAACTTATAAAACATTATAGTAATTTAATGAGTTTTACTCATTAATTTTTTTTTACCATATTTGAGCAACACATTTAGCCGGTTGATCAAACTATTCATCTTTATTCTCTTATATCCCCTTAAGTCATAGGTTCTAAACCTACTAAGAGCACATCTCTTCCTTTCCCCTAAAGTCCTACACTCTCTTCCCCTCTAGGTAGGATTAGGATTAGAATTAAAATTTATCAAAAAAATTACCATACTTATAAACGTAATTAAATAAGGGGTAAAATACCTAAATCATCACTCAACTTTGCTCCAAGACCTATTTTGGTCACTGAACTTTCAAAAAGCTCAATTTACTCACTAAACTTTACATTTTGACCTATTTTGGTCACTTTAAATTATTTTATTAATATTCTGGTATGACTTGGCATATTTTATTATTAAATATAAAAAATAATTTAAAATAAAAATAAATTATATTTTATTATTATTATTAAATAAAAAATTAAAATAAAATCCTCAAATCCCCCTAACACTCATATCACTTTTACCCTCACCGTCCACTAATTTTTTCGCCGACGTTATCCTCACCGGCAACCCACCTCTTTGCCGGCGTGCGCTCTCAACATTGTCGCAGCAGCTCCGGTGAGCCAACATCGTCGTCCCTTTTTCTTTTGGTCCGATTACGCTTCTGAAAACGCCCCAAGAAAGCTTCAAAAGTTCACATGAAATCGAAACTTAGATCGCTTGATCCGCCATCGCTTATCGTCCGATGACTTTGATTTTAAAATATGTGGTTACCCATGGCCTAAGCTCCATTCTTACCGTTAGGATCGTCTGTTGGAGGCTCCGACCGCCGAGAACGACTAAGGCCGATAGTAAATGATAATCTTTCTAATTTTTGCACTTTCTCTTTGATTTCTTTTTCTGTATCGGTAGCTTGTTGGTTCAGTTTAACCAATATGATGAAGAGAATGGTTGTTGAATATGATGGGTTTTAGGAGTGTGGGAGATGATGAAGGGTCTTGGTGTTTCAATGGTGGTCAATTGAAGCTTGGTTGGGCAATGTCTAGAGCTAATGGGAACTTGGGGCTTGATTTTTGGTGTTGGAAAAATAATATATGTGGGTTGAAAGTTAGTGAAGAATAGATAAGTGGTCGTGATTTTCAATGGTGAAGTTGAGGAATGGTCAGGTGATGATCATGGTGAAACCTGTCATGAGAAAAAATGAGAAAATTGAAGGAGATGAAGGTTGTTTGTATTTTTATTTAATAATAATAAAATAAAATTTATTTTTATTTTAAATTATTTTTTATATTTAATAATAATAATAATATATGCCAAGTCATACTAAAATATTAATAAAATAATTTAAAGTGACCAAAATAGATCAAAATGAAATTCATTAAAAAAATCTATGTAATAATTGATTTAGATTAAGAAAAATTTTACAACGGGCGACGAACATTGATGAACACCACTAACGATGAACATCGATGAACACCATTAATTTTCTTTAAAATTTTAAAAATCTAAAGGACTAAAATTATAATTAAAGTTATCTTTTAAGAAATAAAAATTAAATTTAATAGTTACTTTATAATATTTTTTAATGGGTTAGATTCATATATGCCCAATTCTCCTAAACCCTAACAAAATCAATCTCTTCAAAAAATAGAAATCAGTGTAATCACTAATTTTGTCCGGACCTTGAACCTCTTTATGTTTGTGTTGGGCTTATCGAGCTATTAGATAATTAAAAAAAAGAGAGAGAAAAAGAAAAAGAAAAAATATACATGTATATATATTACTACTATTATATTACTAGTTATAGTCAGTAGCATCGTTATTTTATTGATTTCAAAAAACCCCTAAGCATTACTAATATATTATATTTAATATTATCGTATTATAGTTAATAACATTTACATCTTATCATTATCACTTATACACATGCATTGCATATTGTTATCGTTTATTAAGTGTATATTATTATTACTATTATTCATTAATATTATTGGTATTATTATTATTATTATTGAATATTATTGTTATTATAAAAATAAAAATGGAACACAATAAGTAAAAGTCCAAATAAACTTTGATTAATAATAAGTCCAAAAAATATAATAAAGAGTCCATTACAAAACAGCCCATACATATGAGCCCAGCTATACTAAACCCTAATTCCCCTTTCTTTTTGATGCAGCCGCCACTATCTACAGCCGTCAGATCTGCTGAGATCTGACGGTCCAGATCTAATCCCGGATAAACCCTAAAGACGCCCCTTTCTATCGCGCGCCGCATCGCCAGATCCGTTCGATCTGTCACCTTTCAACGGTTCAGATCGGACCTCGCAAAAAACCCTAGGGCAGCCCGTTCGTCAGCATGCGCCGCATCTGCTCCCAACCGTTAGATCGAGAGGAGATCTAACGGTCCCAGATTGACGCGGAGAACGTTCCAGATCCACCACGCGCGCGTAGCCGATCCCGTGACCATCCGTCTGCCCCTGCACCGGCACGCCCTGCTGCCTCTCCCAACCGGGAAAACCCGACATGCACAGACAAAGAAAACAATGCATCAGTGACCCAAAAACAGCAAAAAAGACAACAAAACAGAGTCAATTAATAAAAGTCGACCAGACAACAATCAGAGAGGCATGAGAGAGAATCATTTTCGTTTTATTTCGAATGTAAAAGCTTCTGTTATATAGGAAACCGAAGCCAAAAAAATCAGAGAATATATAGAGAGATCAGAGAGCAATCGAAGAAAGGAGATCAGTGAGCATTGAGAGAAAAAAACCAGTGAGCATGATATTCTAACCAAAACCCATTCGGGATTTTCACAGTAGCAAATAAAAAAAGAGCCTTCTGAGGTAGTTTATGTTTTTCTATTCGATTGCATGTAAACCCAAACAAAAAAGAAAGGAAAAACAGAGGAGAGTCTAGGGTTTACCGTCGCGTCTTTTCATCTCCACGCCCGTCCGTCTTCCCCCGGTGATAAGCCCGTTCGTTTTCCTCCGAGGAAACATAGCGGTGAACCGGTGGGGATTCGAAGTGAAGTAAAAGGTTTTCAAAAAGAAACAAAAGGAGGAATTTTTGTCTGTTTTTTAGAAATTTCTCAGGAAAAAGGGGGAGTTTTGAGAGTTTATTTTAAGGTATTTTGACTCTTGCCGGCGCCGGATTTATGACGACCGGCGAGGGTTTCCGTTTTGCTTCGCGAAAAGAGGCGACAGAAAGCTTTGCTTTCTCAAAGTTGGAGTGAAAAGGGGAAGTGTGGCCGTCGGATATTAGGTTTAGGGTTTCTTGCTTTTTAACTTAATATATATAGGGAGGGATTTGGACTAATTGCGTCCGGGCCACTCGATTTCTTTAAAAATCCTCTCCGCTAGCCTCTGGTTTTCAAACTTATTCGGTTTGGTCACTCGTTCTCCATGATTTGAGCCCATTATTTTGAATTTACGTCAGTTTAATCCTTCAATATAATAACATATTAATATTTTCTTTTTCTAAAATTTTACCGACTATGTATATATATGATACATTCCTTATGTATAATAATTATAATACATATCTTTGTTTCCTTTTTTCTTTACTGTGTATTTAACTTATTTAACATTTTCCTTTTTGTTCCTTTTGTTATGACCATTATGTAGTTAATATTTTCTTTTTTGGGGTTTACCGTGTATATAGTTTATTTTTTGAATGTATATATCATACGCATATAATATATAGTTTTCATGTATCCTTGTTCATGCATTCTAAATACCATGCTTAGATATTTGTTTCCTTTTTACGCTCTGTTTATTTGTACGGATTATTTTTTTGGGCTTCTTTTATTTATCCTTGTATGTTTCTTAGAGTGCATCTCGAATCTATATATTGCAATGCGAGCGTCTTTTTATTCGGGAACGAACGAGGCCAGTACCAGTCGTAGTGGTGGTGGTTCAGACGTTCCTTCTCGAATATTAAGACCTTTAAAATTTACTCACTCGTATAACCAAATTTCGATAAGATTCGTCACTTTATTCGCAAAATTTAATATTAATTAAGCGGTAATGTTTTTGGTACCGATTTTCGGGCACGACGGGGGTGCTCATCCTTCCCCGCGTGTAACCGACTCCCGAACCCATTTTCAAAAGAAAGAATCTCTGGTTTTATTCCGGTGTCCGGTCTACCATTTTTAAATGGCCGGTGGCGACTCCTCTATTTTTATAAATTCGACTAATTTTCCAAAAAACAAATTAAAACCCGGTTCCTCTAAGTGACACCGGTATTTTTTAGTCGCAACAGATGGCGACTCTGCTGGGGATAAATTTTTGTTTTCAAAAACAAAAAAGAGAGTCGAGCCAAAAAGAAAAACTTTACCGCTCAATTAATATTAGAAGTTGCAAATTAAAGTGACCGAGTCGATCGATATTTGTTTATAAGTGCGAGTTTAATTTAAACGCATTTAAAAGTGGCATATAAACCCTTTGTTTAAGTGGGGGGAAAACGCTAGTGCTTTCGTGGGGATATTGTTCCTCCGTCTGGGCCTAGCAAGTACCTTCGGGGCTCGAATACCCTATATCTTCGTGAGAATATCGTTTCTCCGTCCGGATATAGCGAAAGGGTCCCCTCGAATTGAACTCGGTTGAGAGGAGCCTATAATGGGTGATGACCGGGGGCCTTGCTACCCTTAGAAGGGGGCAGCGAGGACAGTTCGAGTACCTCCTAGAACCAAAACTGCATGTAGAGAACTAGAAAGCCCACCCCTTTTAGAGCCATGCGGACAACCTAGGTCTATTAGACGGGATAAATAGGGTTGCTTGCTTTCATACCTGCTTTTTTATCATGTTTATCTGACACTAACATTCTTATGATCTTCTTGTATTTATTCTCGCATGCATATCATGACATAAAGGTGTTGAGTCAAGGTGGTTTTACCCATCAAGGGCTATCATTATGGACGTGAGGTTGCTAGAAAGGATGGTGTCAATTAGCAAGTCCGACATCGGTCAAGTTGAATTAGAAAGGATAAGGGAGCAGTTTACCGAGCAAACGCACAGTGTCAGGTCATTTAATACCCACCATCGAAGAAGGCGCAACTTTACTCCATCCCGAGGAAGTCAAGCAAGATCGGATCTACTCCGAACATCCAAAGTCACGAAACTACCCGACCGAGTGCAAAGAGGCGGCCGTAAAGAGCGGGGCAACCGGAAAGGGCATGGATTAGGTCAAGAGATGGATTCAGCTTCGAGGAAATAGCTTGTTTTCCAGGACTTGATACCAGCAAATTTAGAGGGTCTTGAATTGCTAGAGAAGAAAGCAAATCCGACCCCAACATTTTTAGCCGAAGTTTCCATTTCCTTAAGCATGATTCGGGGGCAAGAAGAGTACCCGTAGGACTTTTGCTATGACTATCTTGAAACGAGGATCCTTCTTTACGTTCAAATGAAAGTTGACCTAAGGGGAATCACCTATATGACCAACACCTTTGATTTGCATACATTTGTAACATTTGTAGCATATGTCATTTCAAAACAGCATCGTCAGTCATGCATCTGTCTCATGATCATGCATTTGTTAATTTGAGTTCATAATACATCCATCATTGGACATTAAAACTTGCTTAAGGCATTTCATCGCGTCATCACTAATTGGGGAAAACACTCATGTCAGAGAGAGAGAGGAAAGAATAGACAAGGGAACAGTTTCTAACCAGTACAGCTTCAGAAGTATGAATGACCTGGTGGCTAGGATGGGTAAGCTCGAACAGCTTCGAGAACATTTGGTTCGGAATCAAAGGGAGATGATATTGTATAGGAGAAGAATAAATCCTTTACAAAAATCCAATTTTCATTATTGGTGAAAACTGATTGTACCCAGGGGAATGGTACAACTAGCCCGGAGCAAACGGCTACCGGTAAAGGCATTTCAAATCCGTTAATCCCTGTGCATTTGGGAAAAATGCAAGTCTCGGTTCAAGAAAAGTGAATTGGAGACATTACATCGCTTCATGAAAGAAGAATCGATGTTTGGGCAAGTCCGACAGAAATGTTGGCACAACGTGCTTAAATACGGTGAAGTTTAAGACAATGGATAATTCAAATATCCATCAAAAATCCATTTTTACGAATGGTCGAAGGGAAATAAATCCTTTGCAAAAATCCAATTTTCATTATTGGTGAAAACTGATTGTACCCAGGGGAATGGTACAACTAGCCATGAGCAAACGGCTACCGGTAAAGGTAACTCAAATCCGTTAACCCCTGTGCATTTGGGAAAAATGCAAGTCTCGATTCAAGAAAAGTGAATTGGAGACATTACATCGCTTCATGAAAGAAGAAACGATGTTTGGGCAAGTCCAATAGAAATGTTGGCACAACATACTTAAATACGGTGAAGTTTAAGACAATGGATAATTCAAATGTCCATCGAAAAATCCATTTTTACGAATGGTCGAAGGAAAATAAATCCTTTGCAAAAATCCAATTCTCATTATTGGTGAAAACTGATTGTACCCAGGGGAATGGTACAACTAGCCCGGAGCAAACGGCTATCGGTAAAGGCAATTCAAATCTGTTGATCCCTGTGCATTTGGGAAAAATGCAAAAAGAATAAGCTAAGCTGTAGATTTTTTTTAAAATAAAGAGTATAGTTATCATAACGAAAATTTCATTTTGTTATTTAGAAAATATTTTGGTATTCCTTAATTCTTTAAACATTTCATTAGCTTACTCTTTTTTTCCAATTACACATGTATATACTTTTTGAGATTAACTTTAATTCAATTTTTTTTTTAAAAAAAGAATTTTTTTTTAAAAGACCGAATGTTGTGAGGACGCTATAAATATGAAAACCCTATGCTCTACTTAGGCCAATGGAGGAATGACAATGAGTGTTCAGGAATAATGGGCCACTCCCATTGAGTGAATTTTCCTCTCGGGCATTGTTGTCTAAGGTTCTTGAATGAAGTGATAACCCTAAAACTTCTACCACCTGAAGACCAATTTTGATATCAGTGTATGGGAGGACATTTGGCATTCCTTCAATTCCATTCACACAGAAAGAAAAAGAAAAAATATACCCATTGTTGTCCCCGTTTGAGCCTTTTAAACCTTTTTCTTCTGATTGAACCCAAACCAATGATCACCCCTACACCGGGGATAAAAAAGATAGAAGTCTATAGACAAACAAATGACATTGGATTCTGATTATGCTATGAGGATGATGTCTTGTGAACTAAGTGGCATTAAAAGAGAAGAGATACATTGAATACATTTTCAGTTTGAGCAGCAAAAACATCAAGAGG
Source organism: Hibiscus trionum (assembly GCA_030270665.1). NCBI lineage: Eukaryota > Viridiplantae > Streptophyta > Magnoliopsida > Malvales > Malvaceae > Hibiscus > Hibiscus trionum. The sequence continues at coordinate 11,246,832 of BSYR01000024.1, read as the reverse complement.
AAATAGCGAAAGAAAAGTCGGTTCTCAAAGAGCTACCCAAATCAAGTCAAAAGTTACCGACATAAAAGTTGAAAAATCAAAAGCAAAAGCACTAAAGTGAAAAGTGCAATTTTGAAAAGGGAGAAGCGGATAAAGAAAAGGGACAAGAGGATTCCCTATCCAAATGAATCTCTGCTTAGATGAGCCTCGAAAGATTATTCACCTTTGAGCAAAAGCTTGCACTAATACAATGTGAAGGTGCAATTTGATCCGAAACTACACTTGATGGGGAAATGAACTCTAGGGTGAAAACCCAAAAAAAAGGGGCCGTCTAGAGCGATCCAAGGAAGTAAGAAAAGAAATAGCATTTCATCGGAACATAATTGAGACTTCAGATTAGAAGAATTGATCCTTGGTTTCACCACCCTTAAACACTTGTTTGGGCCTATTTACCCTTTCTTTCATAGCCGTGAGCCTTAGCCTACATTACAAGCCATAAAAGACCATTTGGACCATACGCGGAAGGATGAATTTGTCTTCAGATCACATTCCGCCTATTGGGGTTAACCTTTCTTCAAGGATTGCCACACTTCTAATGCCTGATTGAGATCAAAAAAGAGGGAAGGATGGGGCAAGGTGAGTTAGTGAGGTAAAGAGAGCCACCTTTAAATTGGGTAGAAACTAAGTATGGGAGTCGCTCCTCTTGGAAGCCTAATAGCCCAGAAAAGATTTCATATGTGCATCCCTGCAACATTCGGAAAATGTCACTCAGGTTGACCTTTTTTCAAAAACCCAAAACTTGATTTTCTTAAATATCATTTGTCGTGATTCTTTAAAATGTATATATATACATAATGAATTGATTTTTTTATCATTTTCATAAGTCTCCTACATTGGAATGAACAAGCGGACTGACCGTGGCTCGAGGTAAAGCCATCAGTACCCGGAGGGGCACCCTCGGAGGTTTAAACATTACTAATACCTCTAGTTGAAATATCAAGACCGTCTTCGGTAAAATGTCGAGCTATGAAGTCAACCTTCGCTAAGAAGTGTTGAAATAGAACATGAGGGTAGAAATTTTGACGTTGAGAATCGGGGAACAGAAGTTACCCTCGGAGCCTAAGCATCTTGCCGAAGAGGATGTCTTGAGAACGACCACGCGCGCCGCGTTGAGGGCACGCACTGAGATGAGACAATAATCAACTCGACAAAAGGCGATGAAGACAGAAGTACGCCTAAGAAAAGGAAAAGAAGAAGAAGAGAAGCCGAGACGAGGACCCCAAAGGCACTTTGGGGCAAAGGAGCGAAATTCAGAAGAGGCGCTCTTGACCACGAATTTAGAGGAAAAGGGGCCAAAAACTGGTGGCATCTTTGGACAGAAGACACCATTTAAAGCAGTCGACATTAACCAGAGGTCAGTTAGAAGGTACATAAGCCTAAAGCAAGTGGGGGCAATGGGATTCTAGTCAGTGTAAGTCATCCCTTCAAGAAGAAGCGAAAAAGAGAGAAGTTGACTTCAAGATGAAAACTCAAAGGAGTGCCCAAAAAGAGAAGAAGAAGAAGAAGAAAGAAGACAAAGAAAAGAGAAGAGAAGATGCAGTGAAAACCCAAAAGACACTTTGGGGAATGAGGTGAAATTCAAGTAGAACGCTTTAGATCAGAACTCAGGGCGAAGGAGACAGAAACTCAAAGCCTAAGAACTTTAGAGCAAAGGAGACATATACTCAAAGCTCGAGACAGAGACATATGACATCTGCTCATCTATTCGAGCATTTGGAGAATAGAACCCGTCTATCCGTTCAGGCACTTGGAGAATGGAAATCTGCTCATCTATTCGGGCATTTGGAGAATAGAACCCGCCTATCCGTTCGGGCACTTGGAGAATGGAAATCTGTCTATCTATTCAGGCAATCAAAAGTCAGTAAAAAAAGAAAAAAGAAAAAAAAACAGAAGAAAGAAAGAAAAACAAGAAAAAAAGAAGAACAAAAAAAAGAGAAGGGTTCAAAGTGAAAACCCGAATGGGCACTTTGAGACAAACAATTCCAGAAGTGGATAAGAAGAAGAAGAACAAAGGTCCAGTAGTACTCGAGAGGGGCATCATTGTCTGTGGGGTAACAAGGATTTTGTACATAAGAGTTTGAATCGGAATGGATGAAAGATAGCACAAGCCTAGAAAAAGTGTAGATGAAGTTTCTAAATACGACCAAAGTCACTCGACTTGAATATTTGAACGAAGAATGAGCGGCAGAAGTTTGGGGGCCAGTTTTGTCGAGACACAAGATTGATGAGTGGTTGTAGTCCCAAGATAACGACCACCGACCCTAGAAAATGAAGAGAAACTAAACACATGCATCTCTGCATCCAGAAATATGCTCATGCATCATCGATAGCTAGATATCACCCATGCTAGGAGCATGCTAAATCATATCATAGCATTTTGTTTTCTCTAAACAGACGTTTGAAGATTGGTAAAAGAACATATCTACGGCTTCACGAGAGGAGAAGCAGATCCCACAAGAGTCAAGAGTCCCTCGACTTTCATTTTTGAAAGACAACTTGAATACCTCTCGGGACGAAGAGAAAACGATAAAGCGAGAACTAAAAGGATTTCAGGCGAAGCCTTTCAAGCCGCCGCTCCAGAATGTCAGGTGAAGCTTTCATGTTCGCCACTCAAGGATTTCAGATCAAAGCTTTCAAGCTTGCCGACAGATTTCAAGATAAAGGATCCTACAGAGAAAGGGTCCAAACAAGCTCTATCTAGGAGGAACTTGCGACTTCAGGATCTCGAAAGTGGAGGGTCCTACGGAGAGGGGACTTGTAGATCCTTGATTGCAGAGAGGAGTTCAATAGAGAAGGAACGAATAATCGAAGAGTATGCTAAGGAAGAGGAGTTCTGTGGAGAAAGAACTCAGAATCTTAAGGCTTCAGGATCTCAAAAGTGGAGGGTCCTACGGAGAGGGGACTTGTAGATCCTTGATTTCAGAGAGGAGTTCAATAGAGAAGGAACGACCACTCGAAGAGAATGCTAAGGAAGAGGAGTTTAGTGGAGAAAAAAAAAACTCAGAATCCTAAGCTTTCAAGATCTCGAAAGCGAAGGGTCTTATAGGGAGAGGACTTGGAGATCTTTAATTTCATAAATACGATGACGAAAGTTCTATATAGGGAGAACTGCCACTCGAAGAACACGCCAAGGAAATGAGTTCTATGGAGAGAGAACTCATATTCTTAAGGCTTCAAAGAGAAAATTACTCGGTGTAGCGCGTTGCAGCTCCAGGAGAGTAAATCGTCCAACAGGGAAGATGGACAGATATAGTTACGACTAGTTTGCTTTACGACCGTGAAGGGAAAGCAAATCCACTTGGACGCCCAAGTTCGCCTTTCGGCCGCGAAGAGAAGGCAAATGTATTTGGAGTTTCAACTTGCTTTTAGACCACGAAAGGGAAGGCAAGGTTGTTTGAATAACCAGCTTGTTTTTTCGAAAAGAGAAGAGAAAGATATTCGAAATCTGCTCATCGATTGGGCACTTGGAGAATAGAACTTGCCTATCCGTTCGGGCACTTGGAGAATGGAAATCTGTAAAAAAAAAAAAACTCTATGTCTACCTGTTTGGGGCATCCAGAGGGAGAACTCATCATTAGAAGGCGTTGGGAAGAGGAGTTGCTTGGAATCATGTGGTTGCTTCGGGGAACAAACCGTCCAACAGGGAAGTAGGACAAAATTAGTGCTTATGGTCTTTGCTTTATTCTTGTTCCACAAGTATAAGCAAAGAGGGGCAGCTGTAATCACTAATTTTGTCCGGACCTTGAACCTCTTTATGTTTGTGTTGGGCTTATCGAGCTATTAGATAATTAAAAAAAGAGAGAGAAAAAGAAAAAGAAAAAATATACATGTATATATATTACTACTATTATATTACTAGTTATAGTCAGTAGCATCGTTATTTTATTGATTTCAAAAAACCCCTAAGCATTACTAATATATTATATTTAATATTATCGTATTATAGTTAATAACATTTACATCTTATCATTATCACTTATACACGTGCATTGCATATTGTTATCGTTTATTAAGTGTATATTATTATTACTATTATTCATTAATATTATTGGTATTATTATTATTATTATTATTGAATATTATTGTTATTATAAAAATAAAAATGGAACACAATAAGTAAAAGCCCAAATAAACTTTGATTAATAATAAGTCCAAAAAATATAATAAAGAGTCCATTACATAACAGCCCATACATATGAGCCCAGCTATACTAAACCCTAATTCCCCTTTCTTTTTGATGCAGCCGCCATTATCTACAGTCATCAGATCTGCTGAGATCTGACGGTCCAGATCTAATCCCGGATAAACCCTAAAGACGCCCCTTTCTATCGCGCGCCGCATCGCCAGATCCGTTCGATCTGTCACCTTTCAACGGTTCAGATCGGACCTCGCAAAAAACCCTAGGGCAGCCCGTTCGTCAGCATGCGCCGCATCTGCTCCCAACCGTTAGATCGAGAGGAGATCTAACGGTCCCAGATTGACGCGGAGAACGTTCCAGATCCACCATGCGCGCGTAGTCGATCCCGTGACCATCCGTCTGCCCCTGCACCGGCAGGCCCTGCTGCCTCTCCCAACCGGGAAAACCCGACATGCACAGACAAAGAAAACAATGCATCAGTGACCCAAAAATAGCAAAAAAGACAACAAAACAGAGGCAATTAATAAAAGTCGACCAGACAACAATCAGAGAGGCATGAGAGAGAATCATTTTCGTTTTATTTCGAATGTAAAAGCTTCTGTTATATAGGAAACCGAAGCCAAAAAAATCAGAGAATATATAGAGATATCAGAGAGCAATCGAAGAAAGGAGATCAGTGAGCATTGAGAGAAAAAAACCAGTGAGCATGATATTCTAACCAAAACCCATTCGGGATTTTCACAGTAGCAAATAAAAAAAGAGCCTTCTTGTAACACCTGGGTTTGGGGGTCGGATGGAAATAATATTAAAATATTGTTTCGGGTTTCGGTTTTAAGATTTAAAATAATAAAATATTTTTATGGGCCTCGGGATTTCCAAAATATCTACATCTATGTTGGGCCTATCTCTTGGGTCCAAAATCCATGGACTTTAAGAGATGTGGGTTTGGATTTTCATTAAGGGCATAGTGGTAAACATTATTTTGGGTGAATTTAAAATAAAACAAAAGATGAGCATGTGCTCATCTTCTTCCTCATTTCCAACTCTTCAAAACTAACGACAATGGAGAGTCTTTCTCTCCATTTCACCATTTCATCTCTTCCACCTTCATCTTTGGAGCTTTTTGAAAGGTAAATATATTTTTGACTTGGTCTTGCCTTCATCTTCATGTTGGTACCAATATTTCTCATTATTGTTCATGATTTTTGAAATTGAAAGTTTTAGGGTTTTGTTTAAAAATGAGAGCTTTATGGTCTTTAACTTAAGCTATCGATTTATTATTGTTAGCTAAGTTGTTTGCAACTCTCAAGGTCCAACATAAGTGAATTTTAAAGTGTTTTATCATGATTCCCGAAATTGGATAAAAATGGGTTTTTAGGAGGGTTTTTAGTTGAGTTTTGGGTGTGGTTTGTGTTGGAAATTGAGGTTTGATGTTAGGGTAATGGTTAGGGGTTAATTTGGGATTGTTTGTGGGTGCTATGGATGTTGGAAACATGGTTTTTGGACATGGTTTAGGGGCTGCCCGAAATTGCTAAAAATGGGATGTGTTCATGGTTTGCAACATGATAAATTGCATTTGAATTGTTTTCCGGGTTGGTCTTTTGATGTTGGGCTGATTTGGAATTGTTTGAAATGTGTTCGAGGTTGTTTGGAAGCGAGAATTTGTGTTGGTAAAGCTTTGGAAACGAATCCGGAAATTGAAGACCATGGTTGCTTAGCTTGGAGCTTGGAAGCTTATGTGAGTGGTTAAATGTTTTTGAAATGGTTTTGAGTATTTGGTTCAAGCATGTGAACCTAGGACGGGCTTGGTAAACCCACCTAGAGTTGGGATTAGAGTGGTAGCCTAATCCCAAGCTTTGATTAGAGACTTTGGTTGCACTCTTTAATGGTTGTATATGCCTCGTGTTAAATCGTGATGGTGTTGGTTATATATGTTGTATACATGTATGTTGAGGCATGTTGGATGCATTGTTGTATGCATGTTGATGATAGATATGATATGTTTATTCACATGTGCAAAATATGATGTGATATGGTTGTTAATGATGTACATGTATGTTGTCATGTGAAATGAGATCATGAGGTGATTGCCTGATCCGAGGATCATGGTGAGTACATGTTAGGCATGGAAATGTGGTTTGTGCATGATAGTAAGTCATGGTGAGTACGTGCTAAGCACGGAAGTTGTTAATAAATGGTATGTGGAATGTTGTTAATAAATGGTATGTGGAATGTATTAGTATTGGCACTAGTATGCTTGGGTACAAATGATCGATCATTAGGATGTTAGTGTGTACACATGAGTCAAAAGTCGCGCGTGGCCTTGGTGGCGTTGAGTCACCAAGGAGGAGTACGGGTACGCCCGGAAATTGTATTTACATTAGTCGGTGATGAGTGGAATCCCATCGACGGGCGTGAGGATGAGTGGAATCCCCTCCGCGTGAAATGAGGCGTGAGGATGAGTGGAATCCCCTCCGCGTGAACGGTGATGAGTGGAATCCCACCGCCAGGTAATGGTTGTGTTGTTGGATGTGAGTTCCAACGGTTATCCGTGTATTCGAGTCATAGCTAGGTGCCAATACGGATTGTGGTTTATGTTGCCAATATGTGATTAATTGTGAGCCTATGTGATTTGGGATGTGTTGCTAACATGGTTATATATATGTGGTTTCATATGTGGTGGATTTAAACATGTTGAGCATGACATGATATTGAATATATGTTCATGCATCATCTATAATTATGGCTCGTGTGGATCGGAGGTAAGATCATGCATTTGATCTTGGTTGTAGCTCGTGCTTGGACCCTGCATTGTCGAAGGTTTGTTTTATGAGCTTACCCTCACTAAGCTTTTATGCTTACACTCTCTTTTATTCGACAATGCAGATCAATAGCTCGAGGGTAGCAAGGGCAAGGAAAGGTCTCCAATTTTTGCTTTGGTGAGCTCAATGTATGAATTTTAAGTGATAGAATGTAACAGTTAAGCAATGGGATAGGTATTGTTGTTTGAGTTTGGGTGTATGTTGATGTTTTGATTTGGCCTTGGTTTGTAAAACATGTTATGCTTTGATGTATGCTTGTGTGTGGTGGCATGTCTATAGACGTTTAGGTTGCCTTGTTATAGTGCAAACCTCTTTATGCTTATCATGTGCCTTTTAAGGCCTTTGAGCACCATGTATAACCTTAAATGTTGAAATGCCTGTTGTTGGAATGCTATGTTTGAAGCTTATGTTGCTTGTATGGTTTGTGTATCATCTAGCGTTGGATTGTACCTTTGATTTCAAGTTAAAGCATGCTTTTATGGTTGGTTTGCCTTAGGGTTGATGATAGTGTGTTGGTTGAGGTTTTAGAGGGATTTAGGGGCCTCCTTGTGCCCTAAATCAGCTCAAACCTGCAAATTTGTAGCTGGGGTATCGATACCGTTGGTCTGGTATCGATACTGCCTTTTGGTTTCAGGCCTCGTGTATCGATACTCGAGGGAGAGTATCGATACCTTTTTGGTCGCTGGAGCCACTGTCAATTTCGGTATCGATGCTGGCCTCTAGGGTATCGATACCGTTATCTTGGCGTTGACCGTGGGAAGTCAACTTTTGGGGAGGGTATCGATACACTCCTTGGGGTATCGATACGGTCTCCACGGGTTGACCAAACCCTGTTGACCTAGTCAAGGGGTATCGATACACCCCTTAAGGGTATCGATACCGCCTGCAGTTTAAGGTTTAAAATGGGCTTTTAAATGTTAGTTTAGGTTCGTTTGATTGCTTTGTAAATGTTGTTCCGCTGTATGATCACTTAGGATGTAACTCTCATCTAGACAAGATTTAAAATGAAAAAAAATAGGGTTGCTTACCGAGGGAGAGTTCCTTAGGGAGTTTTCACTCGATTTTCCTCGTGTAGCTCCCTCGGACCGGTCATCCGGCCAGACCGGGACGAGGGGGTTACATTTGTTGGTATCAGAGCCTAAGGTTACCGAGACCTTGGGCAGGTAAGTGAGGTAAGTTTAAGTTTTGAATTGATATGCACGGTGTTTGCTTGCTTGTAAGAAATGATTGCTTGTATGACGAGTATGTTGATTGTTCGTTTAAAAGCATGTTGCTCGTTACTCGTGCATGTTGTGATGTGTGATTGTTTGATTGAGAATGTACGTTGTTTGATCGTACGCATGTGTTGCTTGTTTAGCAAGTATGCCTTGTTATATGCTTGGTTAAGCATGTATGTGTGCTGATTTGTTTGAAACATGTTGAGTAGAGTCTCATTGCTTCTATTACATAGGAAAAAAGATTTTAAGTGAGGGAAATCATACTTGAGCCACTTGGACCTTTCCTTTGCTAACCCAACTTGTATGTTAAATTGTTGATTGATTTATTGCTTTTAGTAAAGTTTAAGGCCAATGTGTGTGGGCCGTGAATCGGTAAGTGGAAATTGTGGTTTTTGAAAATATGGACGATGTGGAGGAAGTTCTTTGCTATAGTTAGATGAGCATGGTCGTACCGGAGTTGAGGTACAATTTGTTTGCTCGAGTCCGTGTGTATGCGAGTTGATTCTTGTTGGTGAGGGACGACGGGACCAATCCTTGTATTAGTTAGTGAAAAGAAGTGAAGACCTATGAGTGGGAGTCAGAGTGGTATCTATGCTATAGTAGATAAGCCCTTGGTACAATTTTGAGTTTACCGCTTCCGATTGGTTCTGAGTTCGTACTTCCGTATGTTGTTAACAAGCATGCAAGTTTGAATATACATGGCGAAGTGTTAGAGGTAGGCGTGAGTACCTTGGTTCTTTTAGCAAGATCAAGGTAGGGGTCTCGTGTGAGTAAACTGAAATTCAGGAGTGTTAGTTGATGACCGTTGGGGTTCAGCCTATGAATTCGATGCAAGACAGCCGATCAGTATCCGTGAATGGGAACCGGTTTGTGTGTTTGGGGCCAGCGTGCGTTTGGGGGTGGTTTTCCAGCATGGTTGTCTGTATGTGCTCAGAATTGCGTTTTTGAAGTTTTGAAATGCTCTACGAATAGTCTAGAGGAGTTAGATTTTGTTGAAGAATCAGTCTGAAAACAAGAGGATCGAAGACTATCAGTTGTGTACTTGTGAAGTTGCCATCTCTGCGGATTCGTCTATTTGTGTGAGCATGTAAGGAATTAGATATCGTTGTTGAGACCTTAGATGTATGGACGCATGTGACTAGCCTTTAGGGAGATAGTAGTGATCAGAAAGATGTACAGAAGATGTTTGTTGGTAGTCCAGAGTTACTAGTTTCTAGTAGATGTGAAGTGATTGTCTTCCCACGGTTTCGATGTAACTTTTTGACATGGTTTGGCTTGTAGAGCACAAAGCTAGGATATACTTTGAGACAGAGAAAGAATTGCCTTGAAGTCGCAGATTTTTGTGAGACTGTAGTAGTAGGTAAGGATGTGAACTCCTTATTGAATGTTGACCCAGCTTTAGAGGTCAAAGATTGATCGAGTTTAGTTAACAGGCTTGCTTAGTAATTGTGATGAATTTGATTTTGAATGAAGACTAGACCGCATAATGTTAGGATAGTTCGTGTTTTCTTTTCCTAGAAGTGTTTGGAAGATTTACCCGGTTTGTCTCTTGATAGAGGAGAAGAGTATGTTATTGAGACCGTTTTCGAGGTTGCTTCTGTTTTGTTTGTTTTGTAACTTATGAATTCTGGAAGAATTGAGAATGTTGAAGAATTAACTTCGAGACTTGTTAGACCTTAGATTCATTAGGCCTAGTGCATCATCTCAGAGTTATACAGAGTAATTTGTGAAGAAGAAAGAGTGACAGTACGAGAATGTGTTCAGATTACATATAGTCGAAACAAGTGTCAGTGATTTGTTGATCAGTTAGTGTGTGCTCCAGTCAAATTGAAGATTTATTTGAATTCGATTATTACCAGTGAAAGTGAGAGAAGTTGAAGTATCGAAGACAACTCTTGAGGCAAGATGTGATCACCTTGAGCTCTAAGTTATGTCGTTTTGTTTGACTAGTGTATTAGTTACCTTCCTAGAGATGTTGAACAGAATATTTTCCTGAGTTTCTTGATCAGTTGTAGTAGTTCTCATAGGTGACACATGTGTATATTCACGTACCAAAGAAGGTCATGGCAAGCTTTGAAATTAGTGTTGTAGGTCCTATTAGAGAATTAGTGGCATGCCAAGTTGAGCCAACGTGAACTCCGAGTTAATGAAGATGTTCTCCTAGGACATGTAGATCAGCCGAGTGTGTTAGAGTAAATCTCTAGTAGGCAGAAGAAGATGATGAATTGGAAGAAATTGAAGACTGTGACAGATATCTATAGTTACTAGGTCTAGCATTGTTACTCTCAGAGAATTGTAAATAGTCTTTTGAAGATAGTTGCTCCATTGATAGATTGCTAGAGAAGAATGCTCAATTGTGTGGTTAGATAAGAGACAATAGGCCCTTGAGAAACCGAAAGAAACTTTGAAGAGAGCTTCGACCTTGAATCAGTCTATATCAGAAAAAGAGTTTGCGAACCATAGTGATGTGTTACATGTAGAGTTAGATTGTGTGCTTATGCAAGACAAAAGATTGTGGCTTGTTCATCGAGCTAGTTGGAAAATTGTGAGAAGAGTTATCCGATATGAGACATAGAGTTAATTACAGTTGTATTTGCTTCGAAGACTTAGAGACAAAGCTTGTATAGCAAGAATGCACAGTGAGTATGTACGTATCATCAGAACTTGAAATATTTGAAGACTTAGGAAGGGTGAAAACTTGAACAGCATGAAATGTTAGAACCGCTGGAAGATTGTAATATCAAGATTGAGTACCATCCGAAGATAGCCTCCGTAGTGACCGATGTTCCGAGTAGTGATTGTTGTTAGATTGGTAGTTGGGTTGCGAGTTGTATCTGCCGAATTCAGTTACCGAATGCCAGTATTCTTGTGGCCGTGTTTCATGTTGAGCCTACGCTGAGTCAGAATGTTTGAAGAGAAACAGTTGCAAGACAGATTCTTGGCACCTCACGTGCGAGGCATAGTAGAAGGAAGACCTTCAGAATACAATTTCAGACAGAATAGTTGTACAGATTGACATAGCGTTTTGAGACGTATTGTTTTGGCCGAAGCACACGGTAGTTCATGTATATTGCTTCTGAGTAGTATGAAGACGTATTGTGGGTTGAAGATGAGTGTTTCTAGATTGAGTGGATGAATGATGTGGTTCAGTATAAGAGTCAATGTATAGTTTGCCAGTGTGTCAAGACCGAAGATCAGTTTTCTCCTAAATTGTTTTGAAGACGTTTGCATAGTGTCTGGCTATCCGTTGAAGGCAGATGTTCAGTTAGAGAAGGTTATGATCCAAGTGTTCATACAGTGCTGCCTGAGATTGTGAATCAGACTAGTTCAGTTGTTTAATTGTTGCGGTTACCACCAGAGTTAGAAAGAGGTTTGTGATGTGGTTTATGTATCTATGATTCAGAAGTGTGAGTTGGATTTGTCCCGTGCTATGTTGTTGAAGAGATTGAGTTGAGTTTTATATTGACATGCCTTGAAAGAACCAGTGGGAATCTCAGCATTAGATAGCTATTGTTGTGGGGTAAGTCCACTGAGATTGGTTAGTATGTTGTGGTGAGAAGGAAGTGTGGAGAGACAGTTTCTGTGATTCTTCCTGTCCGATAAATTTCGGGGACGAAATTTCCTTAAGTGAGGGAGAGTTGTAACACCTGGGTTTGGGGGTCGGATGGAAATAATATTAAAATATTGTTTCGGGTTTCGGTTTTAAGATTTAAAATAATAAAATATTTTTATGGGCCTCGGGATTTCCAAAATATCTACATCTATGTTGGGCCTATCTCTTGGGTCCAAAATCCATGGACTTTAAGAGATGTGGGTTTGGATTTTCATTAAGGGCATAGTGGTAAACATTATTTTGGGTGAATTTAAAATAAAACAAAAGATGAGCATGTGCTCATCTTCTTCCTCATTTCCAACTCTTCAAAACTAACGACAATGGAGAGTCTTTCTCTCCATTTCACCATTTCATCTCTTCCACCTTCATCTTTGGAGCTTTTTGAAAGGTAAATATATTTTTGACTTGGTCTTGCCTTCCTCTTCATGTTGGTACCAATATTTCTCATTATTGTTCATGATTTTTGAAATTGAAAGTTTTAGGGTTTTGTTTAAAAATGAGAGCTTTATGGTCTTTAACTTAAGCTATCGATTTATTATTGTTAGCTAAGTTGTTTGCAACTCTCAAGGTCCAACATAAGTGAATTTTAAAGTGTTTTATCATGATTCCCGAAATTGGATAAAAATGGGTTTTTATGAGGGTTTTTAGTTGAGTTTTGGGTGTGGTTTGTGTTGGAAATTGAGGTTTGATGTTAGGGTAATGGTTAGGGGTTAATTTGGGATTGTTTGTGGGTGCTATGGATGTTGGAAACATGGTTTAGGGGCTGCCCGAAATTGCTAAAAATGGGATGTGTTCATGGTTTGTAACATGATAAATTGCATTTGAATTATTTTTCGGGTTGGTCTTTTGATGTTGGGCTGATTTGGAATTGTTTGAAATGTGTTCGAGGTTGTTTGGAAGCGAGAATTTGTGTTGGTAAAGCTTTGGAAACGAATCCGGAAATTGAAGACCATGGTTGCTTAGCTTGGAGCTTGGAAGCTTAGGTGAGTGGTTAAATGTTTTTGAAATGGTTTTGAGTATTTGGTTCAAGCATGTGAACCTAGGATGGGCTTGGTAAACCCACCTAGAGTTGGGATTAGAGTGGTAGCCTAATCCCAAGCTTTGATTAGAGACTTTGGTTGCACTCTTTAATGGTTGTATATGTCTCGTGTTAAATCATGATGGTGTTGGTTATATATGTTGTATACATGTATGTTGAGGCATGTTGGATGCATTGTTGTATGCATGTTGATGATATATATGATATGGTTATTCACATGTGCAAAATATGATGTGATATGGTTGTTAATGATGTACATGTATGTTGTCATGTGAAATGAGATCATGAGGTGATTGCCTGATCCGAGGATCATGGTGAGTACATGTTAGGCATGGAAATGAGGTTTGTGCATGATAGTAAGTCATGGTGAGTACGTGCTAAGCACAGAAGTTGTTAATAAATGGTATGTGGAATGTTGTTAATAAATGGTATGTGGAATGTATTAGTATTGGCACTAGTATGCTTGGGTACAAATGATCGATCATTAGGATGTTAGTGTGTACACATGAGTCAAAAGTCGCGTGTGGCCTTGGTGGCGTTAAGTCACCAAGGAGGAGTACGGGTACGCCCGGAAATTGTATTTACATTAGTCGGTGATGAGTGGAATCCCATCGACGGGCGTGAGGATGAGTGGAATCCCCTCCGCATGGAATGAGGCGTGAGGATGAGTGGAATCCCCTCCGCGTAAAATGAGGCGTGAGGATGAGTGGAATCCCCTCCGCGTGAACGGTGATGAGTGGAATCCCACCGCCAGGTGATGGTTGTGTTGTTGGATGTGAGTTCCAACGGTTATCCGTGTATTCGAGTCATAGCTAGGTGCCAATACGGATTGTGGTTTATGTTGCCAATATGTGATTAATTGTGAGCCTATGTGATTTGGGATGTGTTGCTAACATGGTTATATATATGTGGTTTCATATGTGGTGGATTTAAACATGTTGAGCATGACATGATATTGAATATATGTTCATGCATCATCTATAATTATGGCTCGTGTAGATCGGAGGTAAGATCATGCATTTGATCTTGGTTGTAGCTCGTGCTTGGACCCTGCATTGTCGAAGGTTTGTTTTATGGGCTTACCCTCACTAAGCTTTTATGCTTACGCTCTCTTTTATTCGACAATGCAGATCAATAGCTCGAGGGTAGCAATGGCAAGGAAAGGTCTCCAATTTTTGCTTTGGTGAGCTCAATGTATGAATTTTAAGTGATAGAATGTAACAGTTAAGCAATGGGATAGGTATTGTTGTTTGAGTTTGGGTGTATGTTGATGTTTTGATTTGGCCTTGGTTTGTAAAACATGTTATGCTTTGATGTATGCTTGTGTGTGGTGGCGTGTCTATAGACGTTTAGGTTGCCTTGTTATAGTGCAAACCTCTTTATGCTTATCATGTGCCTTTTAAGGCCTTTGAGCACCATGTATAACCTTAAATGTTGAAATGCCTGTTGTTGGAATGCTATGTTTGAAGCTTATGTTGCTTGTATGGTTTGTGTATCATCTAGCGTTGGATTGTGCCTTTGATTTCAAGTTAAAGCATGCTTTTATGGTTGGTTTGCCTTAGGGTTGATGATAGTGTGTTGGTTGAGGTTTTAGAGTGATTTAGGGGCCTTCTTGTGCCCTAAATCAGCTCAAACCTGCAAATTCGTAGCTGGGGTATCGATACCGTTGGTCTGGTATCGATACTGCCTTTTGGTTTCAGGCCTCGTGTATCGATACTCGAGGGAGAGTATCGATACCTTTTTGGTCGCTGGAGCCACTGTCAATTTCGGTATCGATACTGGCCTCTAGGGTATCGATATTCGATACCGTTATCTTGGCGTTGACCGTGGGAAGTTAACTTTTGGGGAGGGTATCGATACACTCCTTGGGGTATCGATACGGTCTCCACGGGTTGACCAAACCCTGTTGACCTAGTCAAGGGGTATCGATACACCCCTTAAGGGTATCGATACCGCCTGCAGTTTAAGGTTTAAAATGGGCTTTTAAATGTTAGTTTGGGTTCGTTTGATTGCTTTGTAAATGTTGTTCCGCTGTATGATCACTTAGGATGTAACTCTCATCTAGACAAGATTTAAAATGAAAAAAAAATAGGGTTGCTTACCGAGGGAGAGTTTCTTAGGGAGTTTTCACTCGGTTTTCCCCGTGTAGCTCCCTCGGACCGGTCATCCGGCCAGACCGGGACGAGGGGGTTACACTTCTGAGGTAGTTTATGTTTTTCTATTCGATTGCATGTAAACCCAAACAAAAAAGAAAGGAAAAACAGAGGAGAGTCTAGGGTTTACCGTTGCGTCTTTTCATCTCCACGCCCGTCCGTCTTCCCCCGGTGACAAGCCCGTTCGCTTTCCTCCGAGGAAACATAGCGGTGAACCGGTGGGGATTCGAAGTGAAGTAAAAGGTTTTCAAAAAGAAACAAAAGGAGGAATTTTTGTCTGTTTTTTAGAAATTTCTCAGGAAAAAGGGGGGAGTTTTGAGAGTTTATTTTAAGGTATTTTGACTCTCGCCGGCGCCGGATTTATGGCGACCGGCGAGGGTTTCCGTTTTGCTTCGCGAAAAGAGGCGACAGAAAGCTTTGCTTTCTCAAAGTTGGAGTGAAAAGGGGAAGTGTGGCCGCCGGATATTAGGTTTAGGGTTTCTTGCTTTTTAACTTAATATATATAGAGAGGGATTTGGACTAATTGCGTCCGGGCCACTCGATTTCTTTAAAAATCCTCTCCGCTAGCCTCTGGTTTTCAAACTTATTCGGTTTGGTCACTCGTTCTCCATGATTTGAGCCCATTATTTTGAATTTACGTCAGTTTAGTCCTTCAATATAATAACATATTAATATTTTCCTTTTCTAAAATTTTACCAACTATGTATATATATGATACATTCCTTATGTATAATAATTATAATACATATCTTTGTTTCCTTTTTTCTTTACTGTGTATTTAACTTATTTAACATTTTCCTTTTTGTTCCTTTTGTTATGACCATTATGTAGTTAATATTTTCTTTTTTGGGGTTTACTGTGTATATAGTTTATTTTTTGAATGTATATATCATACGCATATAATATATAGTTTTCATGTATCCTTGTTCATGCATTCTAAATACCATGCTTAGATATTTGTTTCCTTTTTACGCTCTGTTTATTTGTACGGATTATTTTTTTGGGCTTCTTTTATTTATCCTTGTATGTTTCTTAGAGTGCATCTCGAATCTATATATTGCAATGCGAGCGTCTTTTTATTCGGGAACGAACGAGGCCAGTACCAGTCGTAGTGGTGGTGGTTCGGACGTTCCTTCTCGAATATTAAGACCTTTAAAATTTACTCACTCGTATAACCAAATTTCGATACGATTCGTCACTTTATTCGCAAAATTTAATATTAATTAAGCGGTAATGTTTTTGGTACCGATTTTCGGGCACGACGGGGGTGCTCATCCTTCCCCGCGTGTAACCGACTCCCGAACCCATTTTCAAAAGAAAGAATCTTTGGTTTTATTCCGGTGTCCGGTCTACCATTTTTAAATGGCCGGTGGCGACTCCTCTATTTTTATAAATTCGACTAATTTTCCAAAAAACAAATTAAAACCCGGTTCCTCTAAGTGACACCGGTATTTTTTAGTCGCAACAATCAGTTTATAATCAAATATACCCAACTCTCCTAAACCTAAACCCTAACAAATTCAACCCCTCATAGATTAGAAATCAGTTGGGTATATTTGATTCTAATCTATTAAAAAATTATAAATTGATTTCTATTTTTTTTGTAAGAGATTGATTTTGTTAGGGTTTATGAGAATTGGATATATTTGATTCTAACCCATTAAAAAATATTATAAAGTAACTATTAAATTTGATTTTTATTTTTTTAAGATATAATTTTAATTATAATTTTAGTCCTTTAGATTTTTAAAATTTTTAAAAAAATTAATGGTGTTCATTGTTAGTGGTGTTCATCAATGTTCGTCGCACGTGATAGACTTATTCTTTAGATTAATTGAATAATAGATTTATACCATTGATTGTAAATAATACTATAAAAATTAACTAATTAACATACAATTAAACTATTAATTTACATGTTAACAACCTCTAAAATAAATAGTTAAAAACTTTTAATTGACACTTCATCTCCTCTATATATGAATTGTTAAAAAAAAAACCATTAATTTACGTATTGTATTAAAAAGAGAGCAAAGGAAGATGCTTCTAAAATTTCTTGCAGAAATGAAAACTATTTCTTTCTATTTTCTGAAATTGAAAGTCTTTACTTTAAATTTTGATTCCTCAGATACAGTTAGCGTGACCCAAATTCGCAGTAAACATAAATTAGACCAACCTGAACAAATCGTTTCTTTCGCCATCCTTTATCCAGGCCAATTTGGGAAAATGTACAATTATAAGGCCTTCATACGAATAACAAGAATCTGTAACCTAATACAAAAGCCTCAGCCTTAGATACGCCTCAATGCAAGGTAAGCCAACAACCTATATCCTACGAACATTAGAATCAAGATTCCCACACTCAGTTCAGGCCTGATTTGCCCCGCGATGTCTTGATCGATGAACTTGCAGCTAACCGTATTACTTCGGCGGTGTGAGCAACCCAACAACGACGAGACTCTCTTGCCGTCGCCGTATTGAACGTTGACAAACAGCTTATAGCTGTAATATGTAGTAGAGGCATACTTGATCCATGCCATACATGATGGCACCTTGTGCACGTAGTATCCTCCTGTTAGAACAAATGCTAGCATTGTGACTGTGACTATGGTTGAAGCCTGTTTGGCATCCATGATCAATGCGCCCAATGCGAGCCCGAGCCCTTGAGAGACGAGCACGTAGCCGAGAAGAACCAACAATGTCAGTAGAAATGTGACCAAATCGGGTTTCAATCCAGTCATCCAATATGTTATGAGAAGGAAAACCGTGGGGAGAATGAGCTCCATCGGGAGGTCTCCGATTATCCGTGCCATGAAATAGGAAGACAGAGTGTACATGCCCGAAGCGCGCTCTTTCATGAAGATGGCACGTTCTTGAGGAAACGCGAACACCGCATTAAACGATGGCAAGACACCCCAAAAGATGGAAATGAAGAAGAGGAGGCCGATGCGGTCTTGGATATCTCGATAATCCGAATGCCACCACATTAAACCGGCCAATATTGCGGCGGTTATTACTTGGAAGACTCTGAGGGTGTTGAAAGATTCTTGCTTTCTTTCCTTAAGGCTTCTTTGAAGCAGAATGCTAAATTGATAGAACCATGTAGAGAGATCAAATCTGTTACTAATCCGGCCTTCCTCGGAACAATGTCCGCCGACGAGATGCAAGTCTTTTGCCGAAACAGGGGCGGTCTCCATGCAAGCAGCCTTAACCTTTGGAGCCAGCAGGGTGTTGTAAGATGCAATGAGGGTTTGCTTTACGTTTGGCCTCTCTCTTTCGCTCACACCATCAAGTTTACACACACCTGAAACATTTCGAACAAGATTTAGGAGTTAGGAGTTAGGACCTCATTATTTTTAAAAACATAGCGGCTACGAGATATAATCCTTCGAATATATTAAAAAATCTAAAATATTAACATCCACAACACTTTCTGAACAGTGCAATTAATCATTAACTATTAGAAAAAACAAGTTCAAATATTGTTTATACCGGAAACATAAAGAACATAATGCATATGTCTCTACAGATTAGCATATATTCTTAAAAGTGATTAAAAACAAAGCTTTATGGTATGTATTACTTTAAATGATAAAGCAGCATGGCCCAAAGTATTGACAAATATCTGTTCAACTTATATTCTAAATGTAACGTGTGATAATGGATTGAATCAAAGCATTACGAATATTGTTCAAGTTATATAGAAATTAAAAAAACAATTAAGAATATCGGTAAAGTTGGATTAGATTTCCTTTACAGCAAGAAAGTCACAAACATAAAAATCAAATCTTGTTTAACAAAATATCAACAACAGTAGAGTCGGGCCAGAAGAGGATTAAAAATTGGACAAGTGTTATCCATTGATTGAAACTCAGACATCAATAGTTTATTAGCAGACAAATTTTCTCCTAATATTATTACTGATGGAACAAGTAAAAGAAAAGCAGCTCCCCATTATGAAATTAAAGAAACTGGGTTGCTGAGCAAAGCTAAGATTAAAGCTGACCAGCGTTGGTGGGTGAGGTGGGAGTCCACTCAGGTTCGGTGCTGCCCCCTGCGGCTGCCACTATGGTTTAATCTCCACTTTTATGACTTTGGTTGTTTTTTTTTTTTTAAAAAAGGGGGCACCAGTGTTGGTCTTCAAACATATCCGAATCCCATAGTTGGAGTTAAAAAGGGAATTAAAGAAAGAGAGATCAGTCTTCTGTAATGAGAAGGAAGGTCAAATTTGGACAAGTAAGTTTAAAGCTGGAATAGGATAGGACAGCCTATGGGACCGGTATAGCAATTATTTGATAAGCTGCTGTAAGAAGTATTGGCTGAGAGAGAGCATATTCATACAAAAAATCTACAAAGATCGAAAGAGCACTTCATCCAAAGTTGGCACATTACATTTTTTGCAGGCTATGTGGATCCATGACGCACCCCACCACCATTTCTTTTTATATGTATTGCTGCCATGGATGGATAAAAAACGATCCTTTTTTGGTTTCTATACATATACCAGCACCGTAAAATTTAACCCTAAACGCCACTAAAAAGCAACAGATGATTCTTATTCCTAGGAAAGAAATGATGTGTTGCGGAGAGTTGTCCATGTGTAGCCCTTAAAGTCTAAAGTTTAGGTAAAATGTTCTTAGCTAGTTGGTGACCCTCCTCTTCCCAGCAGATGGCATGGCATTATAGTTTTTGACCTATAATTAAAAATTATTGAAGAAATAAAAAAAAAAAACTATAGCACTTTCATGTTGTAACTTAAGTCAAATCCAATGACAACCCGAGGGCCAGTCAATCTAGGCAGCTGCTGGAATGGGATGATCAAATTTGTGGTTCATAATTCATCCCATGAGCTAAGCTAAAGGTGGCAGCCACAGTGCGATGGCTATGCAAAATCTCCATCGGGAAAAAGAGGCAGATTTCTATAGAAGGGTCATTGGAAAGGACAGATAACCCCACTGTCCTTTTTTTTCCACCTTAATATATAGTGTCTTAACCTAAAATTGTCAACTTTATTTATTTTCCAAGTATAAATAATTAATCTGCTGACCCACCACTCATTTCGCCAATATTTCTTTTCGTATATTTTCTCCCAGCTAATAAAGAATCTATATGTACAGTAAGTAAACAGCAAAAATTTGTCGTCAAAGGGAAACTAGAAATGAAGTGAGTCCAGTTCATTCACGTACTCGAGTTGACTCGGCTAAGTCATGTAAAAGAAAGCTAACAGCAGTAAAAAGAAGAAGTTGATGCCGACGTACCGTTAGCGAGATCAAGGAGGAAATCCGCTGGATTCATGGGGAAAGACGGTGAGAATCCAATCGACTCGAAGTAACCCATAGCTTCACTTCCCTTGCCGAAGTACAAGCTCCTTCCTTCACTCAAGACCAACACTGAGTCAAACAACTGATAAACTCGGCTAGACGGTTGGTGCATGGAAGTGACGATGGTCTTCCCCTTTTGAGCCAACGAACCCAAAATCGAAACCAACCGGTGGGCCGCCGTCGAGTCCAAACCCGACGTCGGTTCGTCGAGAATAAGTAGACTAGGGTTTATAAGCATTTCATGAGCTATGCTCACTCTTTTCCGTTCTCCACCCGAAATCCCACGTATAAAACTGTTCCCGATGATTGTGTTTTCACATTTCGATAGCCCCAGCTCGGACAAAACCGATTCGGCCACCGAAATCTTGTCTTTGGTGGACAGTGTTTTCGGCAACCTTAAAAGAGAGCAGAACACTAACGTTTCGCGAACCGTCAAGTGAGGGTAGAGAACATCGTCTTGGGCAACGAATCCCGTGCGTTTGGCTATTTGTTTGGTCGGTTTCCTGTTGTTGGCAAGCATGGTCCCGGAGAAATTACCATGGTCGTGTTGGAGCCTCCCGGCCAAGGCATTGAGGAGAGTCGATTTGCCGCTGCCTGAAGGACCGAGGATAGCCAACATTTCTCCCGGTGAAGCCATGCCCGTGATGTTGTTCAATATCGTTTTCTCTTGGCTCCTACTCGTCGATCCCTGATCGGACGGTGCCGATGATCCATGGCTGAACATGCGTTTAATGCTGCTTCCCTGTGTATCGGCCCCTTGCACCTTCACCTTGTAACACACGTCGATGAACTGCATGAACCATAAACAGATAAGAAGAATAACACTCCTCATAAAAACAAAACGAGTCAATGTACAGTTGACTCGGGTAGTTCAACACACTGAACTCACTCCAGATTTTTTTCTTCATTTTTTTACCTTGATAGCGATAGGATAACAAGAAGCCATTAATGATGGGAGGTGATCACGCGAATCTCGAGAACCATCTTTTGAATGACGTGGGATGTCCCCGTTGGGAGCTTCCAAACCACCGAAACCCGGCATTATTGTGTTTCAACTTTCCTTCGCTTGTTTTTTTTTTTCTCGGAAAGGAAAAGAAAGTTTCGGAGAGAAAAGAGAGAGGAATTTGAGAGAGAAAGGAGAGATGGGGGGAAGGGGTATTTATGTAGGTGAAAAAGGGGGGGAGTGGTGGCAGTGCCACGTCAAAGGAAGTTGTCCGAAACCAAAAAAAGGGGTACGTGGAAGAAGAACCTAACAGATGGCAGCTTGGCAACGTTGGTTCATGGGAAGTGCGCAATTAAACGGCGTAGCCTTCTCTCTCTTTCGTAACTGAGAGAGCAAAAGTTCATTGAAACTGGAAAAAGGTTTTCTATGAATGAAGAAACCTAGTGGAAGCAATTATTATTAGAAAGCGCTCATGCTGGTGGTTTGGCCGCGGCTCATCTTTTCAAATTGGTTAAAATGCGCTTTAATTCCCTCTATTCTTTCACTATTTAAACTTCAGTCCCTAACCTATTGTTTTAAGAATTTAATCTCTCTTTCGTATTTTTCTGTTACATATCTGTCAAGGTTGAAAATTGTCTGCACCCCTTTAGTATTCTTTTAATGTCCCGCTTAAAAAAAATGAGTTTAGGATTTAAACATAAAAAATTTATGATTAGGGTAAAAAGAATTGAGGTATGATGTACTTTTAAATTTAGGGTTAGGACTTAGAATTTAACTTTTTAGCGTTTTTAGTGTTGAAACATAAAAAATGACATACTTAGGGGCATAGGATTTTTGTTCATCTATCCATAAACAAAAATCATCTACCCCTTTTCGGTGCATCTTTCTATGTCCAACACTAAAATACACTAAAGTCTTAACCCTTAATTATAAATCTTGCACCATACCTTAAATTTTTTAAACCCTGATTTTTAAACCGTAAATCCTAAATTTAATTTTTTTAATGTGAAGCATAAATAAAAATACCGAAAAAATAAAAAATTTCTATTCGTCAATTTCGTTTTTTTTATATCACGTTATCAAATTTAGTTGAAGAGTTTTAATAATGGGTAATTGTTCTATACACAAGCGCTTGTGGAAACTTTTTTACACAAGCGTCTTAGTTTTAGGGGTTAGGGACTCCGTTTAGGGTTTAAAATTTAGGGGTATAAGTGTAGTAGTTTTGAATTTAGGGATTGTTGAGAGAATTTTGTGTTTAGGGTTAAAATTTAGGGTTTATAGGTTAAAACTTAAATCCCTACCCATATTACCCTAAAACTAAACCCTAACCCTAAACCCTAAATTCTAACCCTAAATCCTAAATTCTAAACATGAACCCTAAATTCTAAGCATTTACACTAAAATCCCTAAACTTTAAAGCTTAAACCGTAACCCTAAACCCTATAATTGAGGCGCTTGTGGAAACAAAAAATTTCCACCGCCAGTGTATAGGATATTAATCCTTTAATAATATTTCTATCTGAACTTGAATTTTAAAAAGCTAATAATAGATAGATAGATAGAATTCCTAAAAACAAAAAACAGAAAGACCTTTTTAATTTATGTATGGCTATTATTTTTTTTAGTAATATGTATATCCGTTTTATATTCATGTTTGGGATGCATGGCTATCTCTCTCAACAATGTCGTCTCTAAGATTTGAACTCATGCCATCTCCTTGGGAGTGCAATGTACCTTACCAATGCACCCAATTTTTGTTGGTTATGTATGAGTATTATTTGATGTACTGTTAATATTTTTTTCTTTTTATAAGCAAGTATCAAATGATGTCAAATGTCATTTTAAGGGAACTAAATTTTTTACATTAAAATTTAATTCTTAAATTTTAAACTCCAAACCCTCTAAACTTAAAAATCTAGCTATAAACCCTAAAATTCTAATCATAAATCTTAAAATCACAACTTTAAATTTTAAATCGCATGTGAGAAACTTCATTTTACACCGCCAATACATCAAATTATTTTTCGAATAGAAATCTTCTGCCCATTTTCGGTGTCTCATTTATGTCCCCACACACACAAAAAAAAAAATTAAGTTTAAGGTTTATGGTTAGAGTTTAAGAAAATATGTGTTGAGTGTATTTTTAGAGTTTAAAATTCATGATTTAAGATATAAAATTTAAAATTATAATTTATTATTTAATTATTTAGGGTTTGTATACAAAATAACACCAAAAAAAGTCATATGATTTTTTCCTATTTTCCTATAATAATATAAACTTAACATATTTTAACCTTCAAATTCCTTATTTAAAGTTTGTACTAGTCAACCTGCATCCGTTCAATTAATACATCTTATTGTTTTAATAATATAAAATTTTTTTATGTACTTTCATCATTAAATAAAATTATTAATTTATTAAGCAAGCACATTTGAGCGATTGGCTATGTTGATCATTTTTGTTCTCATATTTTTTTAGGTCATGAGTTCTAAATTCATTATCAGCACTCCCCTTCTTTTTATAGAGTCTCCTTCTCCTCCCTTCTAAATAGAATTAAGATTAAATTTAAAATTTATTAAAATATTAAGTTATTATTAAAATTTTAGTTTGAGTTGGATCAGACAACTTCAACTAAATTCCATTTTGTCGAAATTTAGATTATGTTTATTGGACCAGACAAATTCACCCACTTTTAATAACTCTAATTATGTATAGGGATGTACTCTTTGTACATTTTAAATTTAATGTTCTTGCATTTATTCTAAAAAAATAGATTTTGTTATATGTTTTTTTTAAAAAATTAGATTTTGTTATATGTAAATTTAAAAATTCAAATTTAATTATTGAAAACATTAAAAAATATTATATTAAATTGGCTGATGTGACAATTTGAGAAAAAAATCCTCACTCAAAAGTCACGTAACAAAAAAGTGGCTTATTTTCATAAAAAAAGTCACATAATAATGATAGTTTGTAAAACCTTATTGTAATTTTAAATCTCATTAATAAAATTAGTGGCTTATTTGGATGAGTTATAACATTTTCATGTATGGTTCATATCTGATCTATAGTGACTAGTTTTAAGAGGAAGTCCAAATTATGTATTTAGTTTACAATGATAGTTTGTAAACCCTTATTGTAATTTTGGATTTCATTAATAAAATTAGTGGCTTATTTTCAAAAAAAAAAGTCACATAACAAAAAAAATTCTCACTTAAAAGTCGTCGACCGCAGGTTTTTTTTCTTTCTCTTTTTATGTTTTAGTTTTTAATAAAAATAAATCTATCATTGTAACATGTCTTTTTATGTTTTTGTGACACATTTATTTTTATTTTTTTGACATGATTTTCATATTTTTCTCGATTGTTTGACCATTTCTGTTATTTTATGTTTTCTCAGGGTTGGATTTGACGACGCCACAACTGATTAAGACGACGCTTATTTGTAATTTTGTTAATCTTCTCTGCTCTGGACTCTCGAATTAAATTTGGATGTGTGGTTTACGTTCGTGGATAGTTTCTCACAACACTTGGCTCTTTTACAGTTCTTGGTGGTCTCTCAATAGCTTAATCTTCTTTTGTGGTTCTTTTTCGATGTAGTCATATTTGTTCGTATCTATTTTTCGTTCGAGTCTTTTTGTTGGGTTTTTAACATTTTTCATGTATGGTCCTTGTATGATCTAAAATAGCTACTACTAATGTTATAAGAAAATGTCCAATTATATATTTAGTATGTGATGATAATTGTAAACCTTATTATAATTTTGAATATTTTTCTCTTCTTAATAATACTAGCGACTTCTATTAAAAACATGATTTTTTTATATTAGAAAATATGATGTTGTATATTGTAATGGCAAAGAATTTAGTAATATTTTAAACAAAAAAATTGAATTTAGTAATATAATTTAATTGTATTGGTAATTAAACTTAACTTTTTATTCAAAAAATAGAGAGTAGTTTTTTTAAAATCAAAGTAGAAAAATTAAATTCAGAAAATACGAAGATTAAAACGAGTGAGAGTATATTTTAATCTTATGCATGTATATATAGGAGAAATTATATCATAATTTTTACTCAACACGCTATTCATAGTCCCAACCAATAAAAAAATACCAATTTCATTATTTTTTTATGTCATATTTTTATCAAGTAATCTTCACTCATATTTATTATAAATTAAAATTAAAAAAACAAATTTTATCGAGAAAAAATTAACTTGATAAAAAGATGACATAGAAAAAAATAATGAAGTGGTTGGTTTTTATTGGTTATGACCATCAATGACTTGATAAGAAGAGCCTATGATATAAATGTTCACACACACACGCACATGCACGAAGATATATAGGCAAGAATAAGGTTGTAAATGTGATGAGACAGATAGTGAGATACTCGTGTCTGACTCGGTCTACACTTAACTTGATTGTACTCGAGTCCAGCTCCAGCTACTCAATATCCGACTCGAAAAGTTCGCGAGCTACTCGAAAATATAATATACTAAATTTTTTAATTTATAAAAATTAAAGTGAACGAAAAATTATGTTGTTGATAATAATAATAATAATAATAATAATAATAATATGAATAGAGCTGTAAATGTGAAGAAACGTTGTAAGCTACTCGAATTCGACTCGGTCAACACTTGATCGATTTGATTAGACTTTACTCGAACTCAAATTCGGTTCGAAATCTTAACAAGTCGAGTCAAGCACATCACTATTAAACTTAACTTGAACTCAATTTACACTCGACTCGACTAAACTCATTTACACAGTTGGGCAGAAAGATGTTGCAAGTTAGGTAAATCATGAAAACGACAATACCTAACAAAATTTTACTTTCTAAAAGTAATTAAAATAAAATTATATTCGGACGAATAAAAACTTATACTTCTTATAAAAAACTAAAACTAAATATTAATATTATAATGTAAATATTAAAGTGCTCTATATCTCGATCTTCTTCTTTCATCTGCAATATTGATATTTTTCTTCAATCCATCACCCTCATCTTCTTCTATGACCAATCTTTAAAAAATGATTTTTTTCTTCACCTTATTACAAGTATTATTTTATATAAGTTATACATAACGAGTTAACTTAAAACATATAAATATTTGAACTCAACGAATGATTTTATTGAGAAAAAACGTCGACGTTCATTTTAAAATATTTGGACTTAAATATTTATGTATAAAAATTTAAAATATATATATAAATAAATAATATCATGGAAAGATGATCATCCACTGCGACTCTGCAAGAAACTAATGGTGTAAGCAGATCATAAATCACATATCTGCTAAACTCAGTTTAGCCATTGCAGCCTACAAAAAATTCATTCCAGTCCACCCGACCATATGGATTAGCCTTAGCCTTAGACAGCCCGGAATAAATACACTCTGATGTACTCAGATGACATACGATCAAGCCAAGGCTTTAGTCGGTTTGTCAGAACCTTAAATCTCATATTATACAAACTGATCCGATGATGATCAACTATCATTAATAATAAGGATAAAGTACATAAATGGTCACTAAAATATCTCAAAAACTATAAAATGGTCATCACACTTTCAAAAGTTATATAATGGGCATTAAACTTAGTTTTTATACAAAATGGTCACTGAGCCGTGCCGTGACAGTTACAGAAATTTGAACAATAGAACATTTAATCCTTTATATTGACACATTCAATCAATTTATTCTTAATGTAACCCTCATTATTGATGTCTAAATTGATTGAATATGTAAATATTGAGGATTAAATGTGTTATTATACAAATTTTCGTAAATATCACGTCATCCACTTAACGGCAGTTAACGGCTTACGGGCTCAGTGATCATTTTGTAATAAAAACTAAAGTTTAATGCCTATTATATAAATTTTTAAAATATTTGATCATTTTATATTTTTAAGGATAATTTAATGACCTTTTGTTTACTTTACCATAATATCATATCATTTATTATCAGTACGATTTGATCTAAAAAAATTAATTTTACAACAAGAGTTTTCATCATCACTAAATGATAGAATAAAAGCAAATATATATGAGGGTTGCCGTAAGAATGTGATTAGTAATAACTAGAGAAAATAAATGGAATTAACCTGATAGAAGAAACTCAAAGAAATCTTAAACTGACAATAAAATTAAGGGATGAGTCTACCACGTTCGACGAACATTGATGAACACCACTAACGATGAACACCATTAATTTTTTTTAAAATTTTAAAAATCTAAAAGACTAAAATTATAATTAAAATTATCTCTTAAAAAATAAAAATAAAATTTAATAGTTACTTTATAATATTTTTTTAATATGTTAGAATCAAATATACTTAATTCTCCTAAACCCTAACAAAATCAAATATACTCAATTCTCCTAAACCCTAACAAAACCAATCTCTTAAAAAAATTAAAAATCAGTTTATAATTTGTTAATAAATTAAAATTTAATAGACGCGATGTACATGGCAAAAGGTTACAAGGTTAGTGATGTTTCTTTTGCTTAAGCTAGCAATCAAAATTTTTGTAGTTTCAGTTAGTTTTGATACCGACGAAATTGCTTTTAGAATTTCAGATCTCTATTAGATGGCCTGCAAGTAGAGATGAAGTGTGGAAAGCCAACATGCCCCATACACATCTTGCGGAGGAGAAATCACATCAGCATATTTGATTCTAATCTATTAAAAAATTATAAACTGTATTTTATTTTTTTAAGAGATTGATTTTGTTAGGGTTTAGGAGAATTGGGTATATTTGATTCTAACCTATTAAAAAAATATTATAAAGTAACTATTAAATTTGATCTTTATTTTTTAAGAGATAATTTTAATTATAATTTTAGTCCTTTAAATTTTTAAAATTTTAAAAAAAAATTAATGGTGTTCATCGGTGTTCATCGCTAGTGGTGTTCATCAATGTTCGTCGCCCGTCGTAGAATTTTTCAAAATTAAGAACACAAAACTACACAAAGAGTACTCATGATTAGTTATTAATTATTAGTAGTTTAGGCTTTAGTGTTATCAATAAGTTAATTATTAGATTAATTATTTACCGAGTGTTATAAGATTTATTAGTGTTTGATTATTCCGTTGGTCACTAATAAAAATATTTTGTCCAAAAATGAGTAGATGTTCGATTTCGGTTATGAAGAGTTTTTAATGTGACCTGATTTTTTTTAAAAACTAATAAAAATACTTTATCTAAAATATTATTTCCAAATCGGTATTTAATTTGATTATATGATTTGTCTAAAAAATAATAATGTCAATTCAACGATAGATAAAAGGACATTTTTATAATTTAAAAATTGATTCAAACTCTTACTCTTATGGAGTGTCATATATAAAGAAAAAATCTTTTACATCAATTCCTTTGGTTTATTTTTTGAAAAGTTTCCACAATAACATTCAATTGTTTTATAATATTTAAGTTTTATAGTACTTGGAATCTAATCATAACACGTTATGATTACGTGATTTTAAATTAGATCATATTATGTGTAGATTATATCTAAATTTATTCTAATATATATATTCAAATATCACTACAATCATGATTTTTAATGATCAATCATAATAATAGACTTAATAGTTATTTAGAAAAGAGTGTGCCGTAAGAACTTATGTGTTAATTTAGAATATCAAAATTACATGATTTAATGATTTTGACTTATCAATATGTTTATGCAAACTTCTGCATATTGTTCTCGATAATTTGATATAATAAATTTTAAATTATTCAATGCTATATTTAGAAATTGTGATTTTAAAAGACAATTAGACATGACATCTCAAATATCATTTGTTAAAAACATATTTTTTAAGAGAAATTGCCTCGTCTAAAATCCCTTCAAAGCTTAAATCCGATATAAAATTAAATATTTTAAAAATATCATGTCATATCATTAAGAACAATAAATTAAACGAAAAAATATACATAAATCTATTGATATTGATATATGGGAATGAGAATCCTTAAATGTCGTGGTTTTGTTTAATAGCTATTATTTTAAATTGAAATACTAAAAAGGTTAATGTGTTAATAATTTTGAGATTTCAAGTAAAAGCCTCATCATGCATAAATACATATTTTAATATGAATCCAAATTTATCACGGTTTGTCTGGATCCCTTCGAAATTTATTTAGTGTAGATATTGACATATTATAATTTAAGTCTGATCGTATATTTTTGGTTTTTTATAAATGTAAAATTATTTGTATGAAAGGAGATTTTAATCGTAACAAAATGAAATTTAAATCCACCCATCATATTTTGCCCATAATAAAACTGAAAAAAAATCACAATCCAACAATATAGTGAGTGTTTGGCATCATTGATATTTTGTTATGAAGTTAAATGTTTATAAATATAATATTAGTATTAAAAATATTATGTGTTCTTTTAAATATGTTGGTGTAATTATATGATCTATGTATGTTCATATTTTTTCTTAACCTTTTGGTAACACAATTTGCACATACAAATGTTTGACTCGAAACCGAGCCTCTAAAGATAAACATTATTTTTTTCTCACTAAAGTCAATCGTTTGCTTAATTATTGACAAATATTATGTGTTCATAATTAACAAATTTCAAATATATTTTTATTTCCCAGTTAAGATTAATTATTGACTACTGTCTACTGTCTACTTATACTTATAATAAATAGGTGAATATTTGATATATGGAATGTAAAAAAAAATACAAACATAACTATTTTCAAACTAAAATCTAATATTAAATTCTTAATTATAAAACCCTAAAATATTAAACTTTAAACTAAAATTTTAAACACTACATTAAACACTAAACCCCTAAATAACCTCACTCGCAAAAACATTATATTTTACTACTAATATATAAGATAATATTCTATAATAAATTATTAATATAATTGTAAAATATATTTTCATTAAACTCAACAAGTAAATATATTAAATGATTTTTGAGTATTGCATTGAATTCATTCAACAGATAAAAGAATTACATTGAAATCATATCAAAATGAAGTTGGAGTAAATAGGGTCGGCAAACTCTTCCGAGTAAGCGATAGATCTTGAAATTTAACCGACATGGCATACCATAACATCGCATAATTCGCATTATATTGAGGATAGGAGCGGACAAAATCCAACTCCATTCCAGAAGAATTAAATTTTATGAATTTGACTTGATTTAATTGGATTTTTATAAATTTAATACGATTAAAAATACAAAGAAATATATAATAAAATAGAATTTAAATAACTTAATAACTGTGTAACTTCAATTTTATTTTTATAAAATATTCTTTAAAATTTGGTCTTACAGCATTATTTTTATTCAACTTAATCATCTGAATGAATATAATTCTTTACAAATTATTTCTTTTCATCAATATTTTGACATCTTTATACCATCAATATTTTCTCCCCGAATTCTCTTCTTTAAAAAGTAATATTATACATATATTATACAATTTTAGTTGATATTTAATTTATTAAAGTATATTACAATTCTCACTCTCAAACTTGCAAAATTATGAGAATATATAGAAATATACCGTATAATGTATATGATTATAAAAAATTGTTTATATTGAAATCAATCAATATTATAAAATTATAAATATTTACAATAAAATTTAAATAGAAACTCAAACAACTTTGATTCGACTTGAATTTTATAAATTAAAAAAAACTAAATCTAATACCTACTTGCAATGGCAGATGTACGTGGAAGGGTGGGTGGGCTCGTGTCCACCCTAAATTTTTTAAAGTTCATACATTTGATTTTTAATTTTTTTTATGATTTGTACCATCCAAAAATTTTGTGATTTTTATAATTTGTGTCTACTTTTAATAATATTTTGATATATACTATCTTAAAAAAAATATTTTTGAATCAACCACCGCTTGCCCGTAATTGGGATGGATGATAGTATATTAAAAGAGGAAAAGAAAACATCTTTTGTCGTGAAAAAGCAGAAAGAAAGGGACACGTCATGGCTGACCTTTGGTATCCGGTTTTGCGAAGTTGACAGCTCCGCCTTTTTTCCGACTGTGACGTCCCCTACTATCTACTAAAGTTGAAGCCCAATACTCTTCTTTATTTACTATTCCTACCATTTTAAATATTAAATAATACTAACTCAGATCCAATTAAACCCGTCGGAGCCCATTGGTCAAACCTAGACGAGTCCCCCAAATCGACACTGCTTGAGGCAATTCCTGATTGGTTCATGCAATAAATTATTAGATGAATCTGATTTATTTTATTATTTATAATTTATCTAATAATATTCATATATTTTAATATAATTTTTAAATAATTATTCACTCCTTAGTTACATGTAGAAAAGAAGTGAAGATTCAACTCGAAAAAAATAATATAAAAAAATATTATTGGATGAGACCATAAATGACGTGATGAGCCGACTTATCTAATAATTTTTTTTGGTTGTCACAGCACAAATATAGTGGTGGTGAACTGGTGGTCCTTTCCTCCTTGGAAGGCGGTGAGTCGTGTCAAGCAGACGGCGAAAGTGGCACGTGATGCCCACTAATCCCACCCCACCCCACTTCCTTTTGTTTGCTTTACTGGACTGGGCAATGGGCATAACAAATCCAAACTGGATTCTCTCTCTCTCTCTCGGCGCGTAACAGAAACTAAAAATGCAAAAGATTGAGGCATGGGAAGGTGGATTTTGTGTGTATTATCAGAAGTTGAAGTTTGGTTTTAAAATTGTATGTATGTATGTATGAAAAAGACATGATTCAATGAAACTATAGATGCATGCAGGTGCTTTTGCTTTGTCTCTTACATTCTCCCTCACGTAATGTTCCAAATCTAGTATTTCTTCTTCTCATTTATTGGGGGTGTTGTGTTGGGTACGGTGCGAGTTTTGGATAGGCCGAGTAAAATTTGACTTCAAAAATTTGAAATTTTTAACTTGATTCGAGGCGAAAAAACTCGACTTGTTTTGACTCGACTTAAAATTTCATAAACTCAACTCACAAAAATTTCAAATAAAGTTTGAGTTGTAAAATGGAAATTCGAATAACTCAAAATTTTTAGTAATTAGTGGATTGATTTTTAAGTTTGAGTCGAGTCCCTCAATTTTTCCTGGTATATATATATACTGGTATAAAAAATATGAAGAAATATATATACATATCTTATATGATTAGAGAAAGTTGTTTAAATTGGAATCAAATTGTACTATAACATGATAAATAATTACAATTAAATTTTTATAGGAGCTCGAAAACTCAACTCGAATCAAAAAAATTTCAAATAAAGTTTGAATTGTAAAATATGACGTGTCAACTCAAATAACTCAAATTATTTTAACTCGGCTCGATCAAACGCTCACCCCTAGTTTTGCATGTAACATTCTTTCCAAATCATTTCTTTGTTTTTTTATAACGAGTTATATAAATTGGCAAAGAAATCAATGGAACCAACCCATGTTTAAACCGATTCACTTACCATTTCTCAGTATGGTAAACCAACTATATATATATATATATATATATACACGCTTACAAATTACATTACTTGAACATTTAGAAAAACTTTTCACCCTTTACTATCAAGACCATTTGATGAGTTCACTACCTTTTTTATTATAAATTTAATTAAACAATATGTGTGAGTAAAAATGACGTGTTAATGTGACAATATCGTATCATTTTTTATATAAAATTTGAGTTAAGTTATTCTCGAGATGATAACAGAAAATGACTGTTCAATGGTGGTTGAGATATTGTACAACGTGTTTAACGTGCAACTCAAATTGATTAAATTTATCATTTTCATGCAGTGACGGACCTACATGACTACCATGGGGCAATTGCACCCATATTTTTGGAGAATTTTTTTTAGTATTAATTTTCTTTTTAATAAATTACTTTAGTGATTAGAGGGGTGGGCGGAATGAAAATATGCATACACATTAAAAAATTATTTTGGACTACCATTTTTAAATTCCTAGACCCGCTACTGTTTTCATGTACAATTACAAAGACATTGTCCACACTCTTAAATTTAAGTGTGTAACAAAAATAGAAAATTTGAATAAACATAAGAAAGAGGGCATATAGTTGTATTTAAACAATGTTGTGAAATTTTTGAATAAAAAAAAACCTAATGACGGCTCCTATTTTTCCGGAGTGCGAGAGAACTACCGGCGATAACGTTAGCTTAAGGGGCTCTACCGTGACGGGGGTCCAGCCGCCGGGGGGGACTGCCGCCGGTGGTGGTTTCGTCTCCCTCTGTTCATCAGGATTCACAAATGGCGCGGGGGGAGTCTCCTGTTGATCACTCGATGCCTATGGAGGTGGTTGCTTCAGATAGTATGGAGGCTGGTGGTGCTGGGGAAACGACAATGCAGGTTACGGCGCAGCAGGGCGAGGCTGGTGATGATAGCAGACGGGTGGTTGATGTCGTTAACAGGGGTAAGGGGTCGTATGCTGATATGGTTGGAAGGGCTGGCAGCGCCGGTGGTAGGCACAAAGCTGGTGTAGCCACGGATAATATACATGTTTTGGATTCGAATTTTTCGATCGATCGTAGTGGATCGTTCCTGAAGATTAGGTTCTCCGAGCGCGTTCATGCGTCGATTGATGATAATATGAAGCGAGCTGTGATTGTACGACTCCTTGGGCGTACGATTGGGTATAAAACGCTTTTGTCTCGCATTCCCAGTCTTTGGGCGCCAAAAGGTGATTATCAAGTTGTGGACCTTGATAACAATTACTTCCTGGTGAACTTTGAATCGAATGAGGACTATGCGAGGGTTCTTTCGGCTGGACCTTGGACGTTATACGGGAGTTATCTCACAGTGCAGCCATGGTCGCGTTCCTTTTCGACATCGCAAAAGCATTCGTCGCAAGTGGTGGTGTGGATACGCCTTCCGGGCCTGCTGTATAGGTACTACACGAAGGCTTTGTTCAAGTTAATTGGTAGTATTATAGGTACGGTTATTCGTATTGATTAAAACACTACGGCGGGTGAACGAGGTAAGTTTGCTAGACTTGCGGTGCTTGTGGATTTGAATAAGCCATTGTTACCTTGTATTGGCATTGATGGCTTTACGCAGAAACTTGAATATGAAGGCTTGCATCAAATTTGTTTTAAGTGTGGGATATATGGGCATTTGTCGGAGGGGTGTGGTAAGAGTTTAGGAATGGAGTCGGACAAAGGAGCATTGGGAGTGGGACAATCGAGTGGCAGAGTGTCGGTTTTGGCGGCTAGTTCGGATAGCATTTATGGACCATGGATGGTGGTTGATGCTAGGAAACGGAGGCCGCGGAAGGTAGATGGACAGTTTCAGGTGGCTGAAGGACATGGTTCTGGGGGGTCTCGGTTCTTAATATTGGGCGATGATGGTAGTGCAAAGGAAGGGGAGGGTGCTGCTGCCCAGCTGGGAACTTCTAAGGTGCAACATGTTGTTGACAGTGGGTCTCGTCGAGAGAAGGAAAGGGTGGTGCCAGCACAGCGGCCACACGGTAAGGGGGTGGTGATTGCAGCAGTGGACGTTGCTGCGGGAAATGAGCGGGGCAGCACGTAGAACGGTGATGTGCCGGCTGGTGTGCAGCGAGCTCCTTTGGCAGACATATCGAACGTGGAAACCAGGTTGCATGCGGGTGCAAAGGTGGTGTCTTTGGTTCCGAACATGGAGGCACATGTTCAATCTCATAATCTGGGTATTGTTTCGGGGAATCATAGCGCGATTGTGATTGCGGATGGTGAGGCATCCAAGGGTGTTGTGGGAGGTGAGCGGAAAGATGTTGGCCGTGGGAAAAGTCTCTTGCCGGTGAAGGTTGCGCTTAAGAAGTCTTCGAAGCAATCAAAGCGCGGCAATGGGACGCGTGCTCCGGCGAAACCAGTCTTGGCGGAATGGGTTCAGTCCTTATCAGGGGAGTTACAAAGCATGCATGATAGAGTAGTATCGAAAGGCACAGGGGTGGAAGGGGGTGACGAGGTGCTCTATGATAAAGCATCAAAATCTTCTCCAGCTTCGGATTTGAGCTCGGATGCATCAGTGCATGTCAGTGCTGTGGCCGCGGATGGGGTCGACAAGGAGAATTCCAATCCGTCGTGTTAAGGTCCTATCTCTTTATGCTGTTTTTTTTATGATTAGTTTAATGTTTTGGAATTGTCAGGGAGCGGCGAGCCCAGAATTTCGCTGACATTTTCGTTCTTTTGTACAAAAGCATGATCCGAAGGTGGTTTGTCTTGTTGAACCAAGGGTTAGTAGTGTCCAGGCGGATAGAGTAATTCGAAGATTGGGGTTTGCTAATTCGTATCGTGTGGAGTGCCATGGTTTTAGCGGTGGTGTATAGGTTCTTTGGCGAGAGGATGTGAATGTTGAGATTCTAGTTGTATCGAATCAGTTTGTACATAGGAGGTTCTTTGATGATGTTGTTAATCAGTGGGTTTTATTTACGGCAGTGTATGCTTCGCCGTCGGTATCTAAGAGAAGGTTGGTGTGGGATCATTTACTTCGGCTGCAACCAGAGGTGAGCCAAGCTTGGGTTTTAGGAGGTGATTTCAACTGTATTCTTCGTGATGAGGAATGCTTTGGTAGCAAATCGGGGCTATCCGGTGTTAGCTCTTTGTTTCAGGAGTTTGTGTACAAGGCAGGTTTAATTGAGATCGAGTATAGGGGTGATGATTTTACTTGGAGACGTGAGAGGCTCTTTAAACGCCTTGATAGGTGCTTAGTGAATGGTACGTGGCAGAATATCTTCCCGCATAGTATTGTGCTTTATCTGGATCGTTTGGGGTCCGACCATTGTCCGTTACTGCTATCGAGGGAATCGTATACTAGAGCTGACGATGACAGACCGTTCCGCTTCCTTGCAGCCTGGCTAGATCATCCTGGCTTCATGGATTTGTTACAGGAGTGTTGGAGTCGGTTGAGGCGAATATTGCGAGACTGACAGATATGGTTTCAAAATGGAATGTGAAGGTTTTTGGGCATATTGGTAAGCGTAAAAAGGAATTATTGGCACGCCTTCGAGGTATTGACAAGGCTCTTAGGCGCAGGTATTCTGATTCGTTAGTGGTGTTGGAGAAGACTCTCCGAGAGGAGCTTGATGTTGTGCTGGAGCGGGAGGAGAGTCTCTGGTTTCAGAAGTCGAGGTGTCAGTGGTTCATGCAAGGGGATAGAAATACTAAATACTTCCACGCTTCAACGATCAATCAGAGGAAGCGAAATTTGATGACTCGTTTACGTGATGGTAGTGGTCGATGGGTTGAATCGCAGGAGGCCCTTCGAAAGCATGCCGTAGAGTTTTATGGAAAGCTTTTTACTAGCGAGATTACGGATGCTTCTCAATACACGATTCGCGGTAAGTTCCCTGCGATTACTAGTACTACTGCGTCTTTTTTTGGATAGCCCGGTCTCTATGGATGAGGTTCGTATAAGATTTTGAAGGTTAAATCGCCTAAGGATATGACGCAATTTAGGCCTATCAGTCTTTGTCAGGTTTTGTATAAGATTTTGACGAAGGTGATTGTGAATAGGATTAAGCCTTTTATTCCTGAATGGGTCAAGGATAATCAAACGAGCTTTGTTCCTGGTCGTCTCATTTCGGATAACATAATTATTGCCCAGGAAGTGGTTCATTCTATGCGTCGAAAAGCCGGGGCCAAAGGATGGATGGCGGTGAAAATCGATTTGGAAAGGGCGTATGATCGTCTTGAATGAGGCTTTATTGCTGATACACTTAGCGATATTGGTTTACCGAGGAAGATTAGAGACTTGATTATGCGTTGTGTTTCGTCTGTGTCGACAAGGATCCTGTGGAATGGGGCGCAGACAGGGCAATTTAGACCGTCTAGAGGAATCAGGCAAGGGGACCCACTGTCACCGTATCTCTTTGTTCTTTGTATGGAGCGGTTGGGGCAGCTTATTGAACATAAGATAGCCCAAGATGCTTGGAAGGGCTTTCGGGTATCGCGTCAGTGCCCTGTTATTTCTCATCTTATGTTAGCAGATGACATGGTCTTGTTTACGGAGGCTTCAATGGAACAGGTGGGGGTGATCAGTTCGGTTCTTAATGAATTCTGCAATGTATCTGGAATGAAGGTTAGTGTGACTAAAACAAATGTTTTTTTCTCTAAGAACCTCCCGCACGCGCTTCAAAGTGCTATTTGCATGGTGTGTGGTTTTATGGAAGTTCAGAATTTGGGGAGGTATTTGGGCGTGCCTATGTTACATTAGAGAGTTACTAATGGGACATATGCCTTTTTGGTTCAGAAGGTTAGGGATCGGTTGGATGGGTGGAAGGCGAGGTACTTATCTTTTGCTGGGCGTATTATTTTAGCGAAGTCGGTATTATCGGCAATTTCTTCCTATTGCATGCAAACGACAAAGATTCCAAAGGGTGTTTGTGTAAAACCTATGTTTGATTTTGATATAATTAAATCTTTAAGGATCAATTTGAAAAAACTTAAAATTGTTTTATAAGTCCCTTAATAAGTTTTAAATTACCAACTCTTTAAAACTGATTTGAAAAACTCAAACTCAAAATATTTTCTAAGTGTTCCAAAGCCAAACTATTAAAAAACTTCCAGGTGTATCGATACACTTCCAAGCGTATCGATACCTTTTTATCAAAGTTGGCTACTGGAGGAACACGTATCGATACGCTCTTTATCTGTATCGATACGCCCCTTCGTAAAAGTATAAAGAGTTTGAATGGCGTACCGATACGACTTCATCCGTATCGATACAGACTTAATGAATTTTAAATTCAAGTCGGTTTAAATATTTTGACCGTTAGTGTCAGTTGGTTGGTAACCAAATTTTAAATTGGTCGTTGACCCGTATCGATACGCCAAACCCTCGTACCGATACGGAAATCGACAGTGAGCTAAGTTGAGAAAAAGGTATCGATACGGTAAACCCCCGTTTCGATACCCCGTACCGATACGCTTACGTGCGTATCGATACCCCTTATTTATTGCACACAACGGCTCTTTCTTTTCTGAGACAGATATCGATACGGATCCCCGTGTACCGATACGGATAGCTGCAGAAGTGCATTTATGGTGGTAAGAGAGGGTTCCAACGGCTCCATTTATGTTCCCAACCACCCAAACGGCTAGAATTAATAGATGAGGTATAAAATGAAGCCATTTGAAGGTCAGCAACAACTATTCAACATTCAAGCATCATCAAAGCAAAAATCCAAACCCTTGAGCTATTCAAAGTCAAATTTTTGTACCCAACTCTAGTGTGTTTCAAATTGTCAATTTGTATTGTGAGTTTGGGGTTGTTGAAATTGTAATTGGGTAGACAATTATCCTTTGAGAGGAAACATTTGAGTTTACCAAAATCTTTCTTTGTATTTGAGTGGATTAAGCTTTGGGTAGAAAGCTTAATCGAAATTGTAAGGTTTCCTCCTCATCCAAGAAAAGGGGACGAATTCAAGTAGTGAATTGTTTGAAAATCCTTAGTGGGAACTAAGGTAGTGGATGTAGAGTTCATTTGGAGAACTTGAACCACTATAACCCCCTGTGTCATTTTTATTTTCAATCTTTCTCTTCGCCAAAATTTTAATTGCCAATTCACCCCCTCTTGGCTATTTGCAAGTGTTCGATCAACTCAATAATTGGTATCAGAGCTACACTCATTGGAAGGATGACAACCCTCTTGAGTCGATTCTAGGAGAGTTTGATCAACAACAAGTCAAGCAATGACATCCACCTCCAACTATGAGTCCCAATCCACCACCAAGCCACCATTCTTCAATGGGGATAACTATCCTTATTGGAAGAATAGGATGAGGCTCTTCATCAAGTCTACCGACTATATGGTGTGGGAAGTAGTTGAAGAAGGTCCATACATTCCCATGAGAAGAGATGGAGAAAGGCTCGTCCCAAAGGTCAAAGCCGAAATGACCGATGATGAAAGAAGAAGGATGCAAGTGAATGACAAAGCTCTACATGTGATATTTTGTGCACTTGGTCCGGATATCTACTCCAAGGTGTCTTCAATCGAAAATGCCAAGGAGGTTTGGGACACCATCGAGACAACATATGAGGGAACTAGTGATGTCAAGGAGACAAAGATTGGGCTACTCAATCTAAGCTATGAGAACTTCAAGATGGATCCCGAAGAAAGTGTCTCCAAGATGTTTGATCGGTTCTCGGTCATTGTCAACGGTTTGAAGGGTTTCATCGAGATCATTCCCTAAGACAAGCTAGTGAGAAAGTTGTTGTACTCTCTTCTGGAGTCATGAGATGGCAAGAGAACGGCCATTATTGAAGCTAGAGATTTGAAGACTCTCAAGCTTGATGCTCTTGTTGGATCTCTACTCACACATGAAATTATGAGGAAGGGAAGAGAACAAGAGAAGAAGGAAGTTGAGAAGAAGAAAGTGGGAATCGCACTAAAAGCTTCATATCAAGAAAACGATTCTAGTGAGGATGAAGATGAGGAGATGACTATGTTGGCCAAACGTTTTACTCGGTTCATGAAGTCAAATCGTGGAAGAAAATTCATTAGAAAGGGAGACTTCAAGAGTAAAAGCAAGGAAGAGGAGAATGACCAAATTACTTGTTATGAATGCAATAAACCGGGTCACATCCGTTCCAAGTGTCCTCAATTGAAAAAGAAAAGCTTTGGGAAGAAGAACAAGCTCAAAGCACAAATAGCTACTTGGAGTGAGATGAGTCATCCGAGGAAGTGGCCAATCTATGTCTCATGGCCATTGATGATGAACCTAAGGTAAACTCTAACTTATCCAATTTCGATTTTACTATTGATGAACTTCAAGATGCTTATGATGAATTGCAAGAAGTGTATGATGAGTTAGTAGGAAAATACAAAGAATCCATTTTGAAAAACAAGAAAATCATTTCCGATTTGAAAAATCAAAATGAGACATTTTCTAAAGCTAACTCCGAATTGGAAAAGAAGGTTTTGTTTTTAGTAAATCTTTCAAATGATCTTAAAACAAAAAATCTTGAACTTGAAAAACTTCTTTCCGATTTTCAAGATTATCACACAAAGGAAGTGGATAATCTTAAAACATCTATTGCTATTGGGAAAAATAATTTTGAAAAAGGAAATCATTCTAAATCCCAATATGTAAAAAGAAAACATTTTTTACCTAAACAAAGAAATTTTAATAAGCAATCTAGAGGTCAAAGAGTTAGGAGTGTTTGGGTTCCTAAGGAACTCATTATTTCTAATGATATGAATGCTATTGCTTCTTGGATTCCTTAGGGAACCAAAATGTTGAAGGCTAACACTCATGGACCCAAAATGATTTGGGTACCAAAAATCAAGGCCTAATTTCTTTGTTTGTAGGGGGAGCATTGCAACAAGGCTAAAGCTTCAAGCAAAAATTCTTGGTACCTTGATAGTGGATGCTCAAGACACGTGACCGGTGACAAGAGTCGATTTGTGGAACTAAAGCCTAAAGGTGGTGGAGTGGTAACATTTGGTGACAACTCTAAAGGCCACATTGAAGGAATAGGCTCCATTGGTAATAACTCTTCTATTTTCATTGAAAATGTTTTGTATGTCAATGGTCTTAAGCATAATTTGTTGAATATTAGTCAATTGTGTGACAAGGGTTTTAATGTTATATTTGATAAAAGTGGTTGCAAATTTGTAAACATTAAAACAAATCAACTAATACTCATTGGTCATCGCATAGGGAACATTTACATGGTGCATCTAGAAGACATTCATTCATCACATACATGCTTAGTTGCACATGATGAACATGACTCATGGCTTTGGCATAGAAAATTAGGACATGCTAGCATGAATGTCTTAGAAAAATTAATTTCCCTTAATCTAGTTAGAGGTTTACCCAAACTTAAATTTTCAAATGATAAAATTTGTGATGCATGTTCAAAGGGTAAACAACATAGAAGTTCTTTTAAATCCATAAATGATGTCTCTACTAGTAGATGTTTACAATTAATTCATATGGATCTTTTTGGGCCTATTAGAACAATGATCTTGGGTGGAAAATCATATGCTTTTGTGCTTGCAGATGACTACTCTAGGTATACTTGGGTTCTATTCTTAAGTACAAAGGATGAGTCTTTAGAAAAATTCATCACATTTTCTAAAATAACTCAAAATGATCTTGAACTTAAGATTTCTCACATTAGAAGTGATCATGGAACCGAATTTCAAAATCTAGGTTTCGATGAGTTTTTAAATGAAAATGGGATTAGCCACAATTTTTCCGCACCTCGCACTCCTCAACAAAATGGGGTAGTTGAGAGGAAAAATCGAACTTTAGAAGAAATGGCTAGAACCATGCTTTGCGAAAATAATTTACCTAAATATTTTTGGGCGGAAGCCACAAATACCGCTTGCTATATTATAAATCGAGTAATGATTAGGCCAATTTTGAAGAAAACAACTTATGAGATTTTAAAATCTAAGAAGCCTAACATTAGCTATTTTCATCCTTTTGGTTGCAAGTGTTTTGTTTTGAATAATGGTAAAGAAAACTTAGGTAAATTTGATGCTATGTAACACCCCCTTCCCGGCCTGGTAGAGAACCGGGTCGGAGAGCGCTACCGGAA
The DNA here is from genome assembly GCA_030270665.1 of Hibiscus trionum. Classification (NCBI taxonomy): domain Eukaryota; kingdom Viridiplantae; phylum Streptophyta; class Magnoliopsida; order Malvales; family Malvaceae; genus Hibiscus; species Hibiscus trionum. The sequence goes on along the minus strand of BSYR01000024.1, from coordinate 11,204,983 downwards.
AATATAACGGAGATCGGAGACATAAATCCAAAGTTCAAAAATCATTTCGGCATATTTTATTAATCTCTTTTAAGACTTAACACTTAACTTATTAACAACTTATTTGAATTGGGGTCAATTTTAAACTTTTTCAAACTCAGGGACTAATTTGTAATTTTTACAAATTAGGGGTCCTTATCTGAAATTCGTGATATTATACTGAAATTAAACTTACTAGTTATTAGTCTGTAAAATCTCATTACTAACAGAGGTCATTTACCTATCTGATTAGACTAGGTAATGTTCAGTGACTATTTTGTAAAGTATTCAAATCTATTTCTTTTTGAATTATCTTACTAAAATTCTTTACATATTTCAATGAGCCTAACAACTCACAAAAATCATAGAGTCCTTTAATCAATGTTTTACTACCAATTATGTCAATTTTATTACTAACTTAATAGTCTATATAGCTTTAAAACCTTATATAAAACATAGGCAAAATTTCACAATAGTAGGCCCACAAGATTAGTATAATTACTTTAACTACTTTGCCACCATACTAGGAGTTTATAAGGACAAAACACATTACTCTTTAATTGTAGTGACTTGTCAACCTTCCAACTAATCCCGATCTCGATCTGTTACTTTCCTTAACCTGAAATGTTATGCAATGAATGCATTAGACTTACATAGTCTAAGTGAGGTAGCCAATGACAATGAATGAACATATTATGTCATGTAACATGCTTCCAAAAATGAACATCATGCTAATTATGCAATAACACGTCATACTTCATATTCATAACAAAGCATAATATCATATCAAGTCATATGAAATAACAAGATGAGCCGTAGCTCCATATCATGTAGCATTTCATAGTTATATTCAAACATATCAAAGTAATGCAAGGCACTTACCAAATTTGTCATTTGAGCATAGTTGCTCTACGTGAGCCCTTAACAAATGCAGCATAAACAACATATTTTTATGTTTATTCATACAACAAGTATCATTCAAAACATTATCATATACAACAACAAGCATCATTTAAAAGACATTAGCATATACAAAGCAATTAGGCATATCAATTTCATTTCATTGGTACTTATCATTTAAGTACTTATCTTTCAAGTCATGTAACTTTTAAATGTTTTGCCTTGGATGATTAATGAAATAGGTAATCAAGTCTTCATGTAACATGTAACATTAGATACTCAAAGTATCCATTTCTCATTTCAACATATAACAGGGGATGCATAGGCATCAATGGTGACTTACCACCATTCAATTATCAAGGTGACTAACCACCTTATCAGGTTTATAGGTGACTAACCACCATCCTGTAACAAAGATCAGGGGAGCTCAACGACTCTAAGGCATGCCCTTCTACCTATAGACACTAATCATACCAAGGACTTTATTTATCTTTCTTTATTAACAAGATCATTCACTTGCCAATCATTCATAATTTCAAAGGCATTTAACCATTTCAATAGGCATATACATATAATCAATCAAGCATCATGGTAACATAAAATTCCAGCAAGCACATGAGATCATTTTCATTTTATGATCCTCAAAAATCAGTAGCAAAGCTTATCATTTAGTCACATTTCACATAACTCAAGCAATCAACACATCATAGCAACTAATCATATTTATACTAAGCATGCTTATCTAACAAGCAATATACACTTAGATCAATATTCTTGCCTTTAATCCTTCTTCCTTATCATTTTAAATTTTACCAATCATTATTAAATTCATTTCATGCTTTCTTCATGTTATCTAATAAAAAAAATAACAAGGTTAGGATACTAATCCCAACACTTCAAACAAAACTACACTCACATATCAGAACATAAAAACAATGATCGGAATGACACCGCGTCACCCGAGACAAATGCATCCATACTCACATATAAAAACAATGATCGGAATGACACCGCGTCACCCGAGACAAATGCATCCACACTCACATATAAAAAACAATGATCGGAATGACACCGCGTCACCCGAGACAAATGCATCCACACTCACATATCAGAACATAAAAACAATGATCGGAATGACACCGCGTCACCCGAGACAAATGCATCCACACTCACATATAAAAACAATGATCGGAATGACACCGCGTCACCCGAGACAAATGCATCCACACTCACCTTGATCCAAGCTTAGAGACATTTTCCTTATTCTCCAACTTTGTGGTTTCCTTCATTTCTACATCTTTTCTAACCAAACATTAAAGAAACATATCATTTATTACATTAGGCAACTTGCATTGTCCTCAAAGAAATATTTATATAAAATGTTCTATAACTCAAAATCTGATTTCGTTTGTTTTAAACGAAACTAGACTTAATAACCTTTTAAACCATATAAATTATAACTTTTAATTCTTCTTATACAATTTATAATGAATTTTTAAAGTTAATGTTGATGCAGATTTAGGGGCAAACTGTTACCATGTTTTTATGACCTTTACTTACTCAAAAATTCATATCTTTTTACTCACAACTCCAAATAAGGAGTTCTTTACCATTCTGGAAAGCTTATAAATACACCTTTACAACCATGTATGACACATAATTTTATCATTTCCCTATTAATACAGTTTATTACTTGAACATAAGGCATTTTCAGAAACCTAATCTGTCTATGCTTAATTTGTGACTTTAGTGCATTTATAACCTATGTTTCACTACACTATTAATATTGAGCTTTTAACCACATTTACACTAATCTTATAACATTATTTTTATAATCCAGCAACCTCAAAAATAGGACATGTAAGTCCTCAATTTATCAATTTCCACAAAACAGTCCCCTTTTTATTCTTTAATAATCCTATATATGATCTAAATGGTTTTAACCTACCAATTGAGACTTAATTCAAGCTTGGCCATTTAATTTAATTCATTTCATGAATCCCCTGTTTCAATCATAAATTTTCAGAATTTTATTGGCATTATTTAAGCCCCTATAATTTTCGAATTTTACCATTTAGTACAGCAGATTCCAGATTCATTCAGTTTTAGTCCCGTCAACTTCTAACAACAATTCAGAGACCTATACTTAACATTTTTGAGCAAATCATACCTCTATTTCATGTAAAATTTTGTTCTCTACAACTTTGTAGAAGAACCCGTTTTCCAGAAATGACTCTAACATGCTCAAAAATGTAGTTTTCTACAGGACAGTTTATAAATCCGAATTTATTTATCCTTTCTACCCTTATCTTTTACCAACCTTTAATTAATCCAATTTCATGCTTAATATATATATACTAACATCAAATTAAAGGTAGTTGAGACTCTAATCTCAACTCTAATTTGTTTCACTCACCTTGACAGACCGGTACTTTATTATTATTTCTTGGGCTTGACGGCTGTTCCGAATCTACCTCGTGTACCATGATAATTAATAAAAACTAATCAATAAAACAGTATCGAATATATAAAAATATTCATCAAACTCGATACCGAAACTTAAACTTACTAGAGATTTAAGCTTACCCCGTCGTCGGCAGATATTCGATATTATAATATCGAATATATCGAACCACCAATCTAATACTGAACAACCTAACCGATTGTTTGCTTCTCAATTTGTTGTGTATTTCCAATACTTCCTTCCCCTATTTATACAAGTTTGGCGTCAGACATCTCCCCCCACCCCTTATTTTTTTATTTCATTTATTAGCTAGCCACATGTAGTGGCAATTATCACTCAAATTCTTTTCCTTATCTTTAGTTTGTAGAGTGGTTGGTTACTTTAGCCGTCCATTCCACTTTGTCCCCTACTTTTTTTTTAATAATAATAATAAACTATTATAAATTACCCCGAATAATATTTATTGGTTCAGATAAGATCGAATAAATTATTCGATAAAAATATTCGGTCACTGGAACTTAATTCCGACTAGACCGGTTTTTGGGATGTGACATGCTAAAAGTGATGAAGCTATTTTCTTAGAGTATTCTTTAAACTCTAAAGCCTATCGTGTATTTAATAAAAGAACTCTAGTTGTTGAAGAGTCAATACATGTTGTTTTCGATGATAACCTCCTTCCGAGGAAGGAATCTTGTGATGATGATGATGTAGGAATCATTGATAACATTGATGGAGGACAAACGTCAAAGGTGGATGAGATTCCAACGAAAGATGAGGATTCACAAGATCCACCTCTTGAAGCCTTGAAGGACTTGGCTCTTGAGGAAAGTGAGGTGTCTTACCCAAGGGAGTTAAACTATGTCAAAGGTGGTGAAATCTTGGGTGATCCATCCAAGGGGGTAACTACTAGATCCTCTCTCAAATTAATGAATCATGTTGCATTTCTTTCATGCATTGAGCCTAAAAATATTAAAGAAGCTTTAAAAGATGATTTTTGGATTTTGGCCATGCAAGAGGAATTAAATCAATTTGAGAGAAGTAAAGTTTGGACATTAGTTGAAAGGCCTAATGATCAATCTACTATAGGAACAAAATGGGTTTTTAGGAATAAATTAGATGAAAGTGGTAATATAGTGAGAAACAAGGCTAGGCTTGTTGCTCAAGGCTATACACAAGAAGAGGGAATTGATTTTGATGAGACTTATGCACCCGTAGCTAGGATGGAAGCCATTAGGATGTTGCTTGTATTTGCATGTTATCATAATTTCAAGCTTTTTCAAATGGATGTAAAAAGTGCCCTTTTAAATGGTTTTATAAATGAAGAGGTGTATGTTGAACAACCGCCGAGTTTTGAGGATTCAAAATTTCCAAACCACGTGTTTAAACTAACAAAAGCTCTCTATGGTTTAAAACAAGCTCCTAGAGCTTGGTATGAGAGACTTTCAAATTTCTTAATTGAAAAGGGTTTTGAAAAAAGAAAGGTGGATACAACACTCTTCATAAAAAGATATAACAATGACATCTTAGTAGTTCAAATTTATGTTGATGATATCATTTTTGGTTCTACTAATGAGTGTTATTGTAAAGAATTTTCTAAGCTAATGCAAGGTGAGTTCGAGATGAGCATGATGGGGGAACTCTCATTCTTTTTGGGACTCTAAATCAAACAAAAGAAAGATGGCACCTTCATAAATCAAGCTAAGTACGTGAATGATATGTTCAAAAAGTTTGGCTTGGAGAATGCAAAGCCTCAAGCCACTCCTATGAGTTCTTCCATAAAGCTTGACAAAGATGAAGGAGGTAAGTGTGTTGATTCTAAGCTTTATAGATCCATGATAGGTTCTTTGCTTTACCTTACCGCAAGTAGACCAGATATCATGTTTAGTGTTTGCTTGTGTGCTAGGTTTCAAGCTAGTCCTAGAGAATCACACCTAGTTGCCATTAAGAGAATTTTTAGATACCTTAGAGACACACCTACTTTAGGGCTTTGGTATCCTAAAGATTCTTCCTTTAGCCTTCATGCTTATTCGGATGTGGATTATTGGGGATGTAAGATAGATAGGAAAAGTACTTCCGGGACATGTCAATTCTTAGGTAGTATGCTCGTATCTTGGTTCTCTAAGAAACAAAATAGCGTAGCCTTATCTACCACCGAAGCGGAGTACATATCCTTAGGGAGTTGTTGTGCTCAAGTCCTTTGGATGAAGCAACAACTCTTAGATTATGGTGTTGAAGTAGAAACCATACCCCTTAAGTGTGACAACACAAGTGCCATTTGTCTTACTAAGAATCCCATCCAACATTCTAGAACTAAACACATAAAAATTCGACATCATTTTATTAGAGATCATGTTTCGAAAAATGATGTTGTTATTGAATATGTTGATACCTTGAACCAATTAGCGGATATATTTACAAAACCTTTAGATAAAGAGCGTTTTTGGTCCCTTAGGAGAGAGTTAGGTCTAGCTAGCCTATATTGACCTTTTAGGACCTTTTTGTGCTTAAAAATGCTTGATTTTGTGAAATTGCAGTTTATGTGTTGTAACTCTTGAAAATATCCATGCCTATAGTTAGGGGGAGTATGCTTCTATTAAAATATGCTTAGAACTGTTCATTCATCATTTGCATACCTTTAGGAGATGCTAAAATCGAGCCTATGGTTGTTCTTTAGAACTAAAGATGCATTTCTGGCATAGAGTATCGATACAGATCTACGCGTATCGATACGTGTTCTTCATTCAGTTTCCCAGAATTCATTTTGCTTAAACGGGTATCGATACGATTAAACCCGTATCGGTACGAGCTTCAAATCGTTTCGATACGGACCTCATCCGTTTCGATACGATTCTCCAACGGGCATTTTTAAGGAAATGACGTTTCTACCCCCGTATCGATACACCCTCAGGCGTATCGATACTCGATTGCGCAGATAGCTTTTAATAAGGCATTTAAAGTCTTTAACTTTTACCAAAACTAAAATTCTTCAAACCCTAAAAACCCTAGCCGTTTTTGCCTATAAAAGGGCTCTTCCTCCCTCATATTTTCACATCACAACTCAAAATCTAAAAGAGTTTTTCAATCAAGCAAAGCTTTAAGCTTCTTCTCATCACAATTGTGCTAGAATTTTCTTCAATCTCTCAAGTTTCTATCAAGGTAAAATTTTCTTTCTTTTTCCTTTTCAATTTTTTTTGTTTTTGTTTTGTTTTTGTTTTTATGATTCATATTTTTTTTAACAAAACTTTTGTTCTTCCAAATTTTTTTTAAATCTTTTTAAATTTTTTTGCCTTGGTTCTTAACCAAAATTGAAGAAATCTTTATGCATGATTTCTCTTTTAGATCATGGCACCAAATGAATCGAGGAAGCGATCAAGGGTTTCTCTAACCGGTGAATCATCCACTTTTGGAGCGGTTGCACGCCCGAACTACACTTCCATCTATGAACAATCCTTTGAAAATCCCACGGGTCTCGCATACTTTCGTCAATTTGAGAATTACAAGATTCGTGCGGAAAGGGTAATATCCATCCCTTTTCTTAACTCGGAGCGTTTCAAATTTGAATATCTTCCCTTGCTTCGACGTTGGAATTTCATGGATTTTTTTATCTATTCTCGGTTTTTATTATCGTCTTTTGGTTTTGATTTTCTACTCTAATGCCAAATGTGTTTCTCGCAATGGGGAAGTTGTCGCCATTAGCTCTTATCTCATGGGAAAGAAACTCATCCTTGATGTCAAATCTATTTGTGAAGTCTTTAAATTAGAGGATGAAGGCCTTGATGATGAGGATGCTTTGGGGCATGTTCTTAGTGGCTCCGTGACTGCCCTAAATGCTCAAGATCGGATCCTCCATTTGATGGTGTCTTGGTGGTTTCGTCCCTCCGGAGGAAAATATTCTACCATCCGTCAAGTGGATGACTTTTGGATCCGTTGCTTCCGTGAGCAAAAGCGCCCAAATCTTGCTCGAATCATGTTCGGGGAAATCGTCTATCTTGTGCAACATCGTCAAACCTCTCTCGTCACCTCCTTTACATATGGTACGGCCTTAAGTTATTTCTTTGTGAAAAAGGATATTGATTGCTCTTTTGACTTCCCAACTCCTCTTACCGATCCCATTGATGAGCGATCTCTTGCACGGGGTAAGTTCCATTATTTTAAGGGAAATTGGTTACGTATTTCCGAGCTACCACCCGAGGTCGCAGCCGTACTTGAAGAACCTCAAGGAGATCAAGCTCCTCAAGCCTCCATGGATGCTCTCATGACATTCCTCAATGAGCAATTTACCGGGTTGTACACGGACATGGGAAATCGTCTTACCGCCCTTGAAACAACTTTTGATACAAGGATGACGAGCATGGAGAATCGCCTCACATCTCTTGAAAGCAGTCATAATTCTTTGAATATTTCCGTCTCCGCTTTCCATGATGAGTGGCGCAATAGCATGAGGGACAATGATCCAATGGGAGTTGTTGATGAAGATGATGAAGACAACGAAGATGATGCCTAGACGTTTCTTCTTGCATCTCATGCATATCATTTAGGATTTTCTATTTTATGCATCTTTGATTTATGTTCTTAGGACTAAGTTTGCTTTATGTTTAAACTTATGCTTTGATTTTCTATTTTTGTTTGGATTTTTAAGTTTGATGCTATGATTAATAATATTAATGTTGCTTATTTATACCTTTGCCTATGTTTATGCACTTATCCATTGTCTCAATATTTTTGATCTAACAAAAAGGGGGAGAGAAACTAGCTCACAACACTTCTAAAATTTTGATTTCAACTCAAAAGTTACCAAGCTTATATTAAGGGGGAGTTAACTTTGTAAAGTTTTTCAAAGTGTCAAAAATTTTAAGTTTTAGTTTTGTTATATCAAAAAGGGGGAGATTGTAAAACCTATGTTTGATTTTGATATAATTAAATCTTTAAGGATCAATTTGAAAAAACTTAAAATTGTTTTATAAGTCCCTTAATAAGTTTTAAATTACCAACTCTTTAAAACTGATTTGAAAAACTCAAACTCAAAATATTTTCTAAGTGTTCCAAAGCCAAACTATTAAAAAACGTCCAGGTGTATCGATACACTTCCAAGCGTATCGATACCTTTTTACCAAAGTTGGCTACTGGAGGAACACGTATCGATACGCTCTTTATCTGTATCGATACGCCCCTTCGTAAAAGTATAAAGAGTTTGAATGGCGTACCGATACGACTTCATCCGTATCGATACGGACTTAATGAATTTTAAATTCAAGTCGGTTTAAATATTTTGACCGTTGGTGTCAGTTGGTTGGTAACCAAATTTTAAATTGGTCGTTGTCCCGTATCGATACGCCAAACCCTCGTATCGATACGGAAATCGACAGTGAGCTAAGTTGAGAAAAAGGTATCGATACGGTAAACCCCCGTTTCGATACCCCGTACCGATACGCTTACGTGCGTATCGATACCCCTTATTTATTGCACACAACGGCTCTTTCTTTTCTGAGACAGGTATCGATACGGATCCCCGTGTACCGATACGGATAGCTGCAGAAGTGCATTTATGGTGGTAAGAGAGGGTTCCAACGGCTCCATTTATGTTCCCAACCACCCAAACGACTAGAATTAATAGAGGAGGTATAAAATGAAGCCCTTTGAAGGTCAGCAACAACTATTCAACATTCAAGCATCATCAAAGCAAAAATCCAAACCCTTGAGCTATTCAAAGTCAAATTTTTGTACCCAACTCTAGTGTGTTTCAAATTGTCAATTTGTATTGTGAGTTTGGGGTTGTTGAAATTGTAATTGGGTAGACAATTATCTTTTGAGAGGAAACATTTGAGTTTACCAAAATCTTTCTTTGTATTTGAGTGGATTAAGCTTTGGGTAGAAAGCTTAATCGAAATTGTAAGGTTTCCTCCTCATCCAAGAAAAGGGGACGAATTCAAGTAGTGAATTGTTTGAAAATCCTTAGTGGGAACTAAGGTAGTGGATGTAGAGTTCATTTGGAGAACTTGAACCACTATAACCCCTTGTGTCATTTTTATTTTCAATCTTTCTCTTCACCAAAATTTTAATTGCCAATTCACCCCCTATTGGCCATTTGCAAGTGTTCGATCAACTCAACAATTTGTGATAAAATTGAGCGAATTATACGGGGATTTATATGGGGGAATTCAACTTTGAAACATGGAGTCCATCTTGTTAATTGGGAGGAGGTGGCGTCGCCCATTGCTCAGGGTGGCCTTGGTTTCAGGTTTTTAGACCGACAAAATGATGCTTTTCTTATGAAAGTGGCTTATAATTTAGTGGCGAAGACGGATCAACTGTGGGTTAGATTTCTTCGCGCTAAGTATAAATGTTTTGCTCGTATTCCGATATCACTGTCTAGGAGTAATTGTTCCGTGTTGTGGAGGGGAGTTAGTGCGGTTTGGGAGGATGTTCGGGAAGGGATTGTTTGGAATGTAGGGGATGGTGCGACGGTGGACTTTTTGGAGAGATAAGTGGCTTGCGGATGTTGGTCCTCTCATTGATGTTTGTCCGCGGGCGCAATGGCTCCCACTCGGGTTAGGGACATGGTGGACGGGAGAGGGGAATGGTTATGGGAGGCTTTCGTTGACGTTGTGCCTCGGCAAGTCTTGGACCATATCGCGACAATTAAACCGCCTACTGTCTCGAGTGGGCCTGATCGACCGGGATGAAGGTAGAGTAGGGCGCGCATCTTCACGGTGCGTTCCGCGTATGATGCCCGATCACACCAGCAGGGAGGGGTTGAAGACGATTTGTGGAAGGTGATACATGCATACAAGGGGTTGCCGCGGATCAAGGCGTTCCTTTGGCTTGTCGGTAAGGGTAGACTTTTGACGAATGCGGAACGGAGTCGGAGGCGTTTAGTGTATTCGGCTGAATGTGTTTTGTGCGGGGCAGCAGGGGAGGATGTTGATCATATCCTACGACGTTGCCCCATGGCTGTTTCGACGTGGAATCTGCTGGTTAAACCGCAATGTTTGGTAGATTTTCATTCAATGCCGCTGCAGGCATGGTTGGGAGAAAACTTGAAGTCCGGTGCTTTTGCTAAGGATGAAGTCGATTGGGTCTTGTTGTTTGGGGGGCTTCTTTGGATGTTGTGGCATATCCGCAACGAACGTATTTTTGGAAGTTGGGATCTGTTTGGGGCAAGCGTTGTGGAACGGAGTAAATGGTTGGTTGCTGGTATGCAGCATGATCCGTAATGTACTGCTTTGGTTTCGTCTGATGGTGGGTGTCGACGGCAGATGCGTTGGAGACGCTGGCGGCCACCGGACAGGGGTGTGGCGAAAGTCAATGTGGATGGCGCACGAAATGTTAGTGATGGAACCGCGTCGTGTGGGGGGGTTGTCCGCGATTCGCAAGGGAATTGAATTACGGGATTTTCTAAATTTATTAGAAAATGCTCGGTGTTTGAAGCGGAGCTTTGGGCGGTGTTTGAAGGCCTCAAATGCGCTATGAGTGTTGATGAAAGGAAATTAGTAGTGGAAACTGATAACATGGATGTGTTTCATGTTTTATCGGGATCGTCTTCAAGGTTGATGTCCTCGTCGTTGATTGTTTCGATTAAGGACCTTGTTTCAATACATGGTGGAGTGGAATTTCGACATATTTGTCGTGATGCTAATCGAGTGGCGGATACGTTGGCGAAGTTGGCGCTGCGGGATTCGTTTGATCTATTTGTTTTTAATTCCTCACCAATTGAGGTGTTGGACCTTTTAAGGGAGGATTGCTCCTAACTTTGTTTCTGCTTTTTTGTTCGAGTTCAGCTCGAAGGTTGTATGGATTTTACATAGTCGTGATGCTAATCGAGTGGCGGATACGTTGGCGAAGTTGGCGCTGCGGGATTCGTTTGATCTATTTGTTTTTAATTCCTCACCAATTGAGGTGTTGGACCTTTTAAGGGAGGATTGCTCCTAACTTTGTTTCTGCTTTTTTGTTCGAGTTCAGCTCGAAGGTTGTATGGATTTTACATAGGTACTCTTTTCCCTCATTAGGTTAGGAGGGTTTTTAACGAGGCCTATGTTAATCCTTCCTCTTTATTTATCAAAAAAACAATGTTGTGAAATTAAATATTCCAATAATATAGTTGAGAACCACTAATTGACATAGTGATTAAAAATATTTATATTGTCTCATCTTATATGAGTTCGAATCTGGTACGGAATTGTATTACGTCTATTTAATAAAAAAAGAGATTCCAATAATATAGTTTTAAGCCACCGAGACAAAGGAGCAACGGTCCATACGTACCATACTTGGTGTCGCTGTCTACTACAACTCCAAAAAGAAAATGGGCACAAGCCCACAACATTCTCAACTCTACATCCAATCCTTTGATTTACAATTCCAATGAACCAAACCTTCTGAGTTCTGCCCACTCTTCATTTAAAGCAATGAAAAAATGGTGTTAATTTTACACAATTGCATATCATTTTATATGATTTATATTCCTATAAATTGATTGTTAAATCTAACCATATAAGTGTATTCTTTATACATATAAAGTTTAAGCATTTTAAATCAATCCAAAATTTGGTCATGAAATACGATAAATATATTATAAAAACTTAATTTTAAATTAATACAAATAAGTCTTTGTGCGGAGTTTATAGGTACACTTACAGCAGTGATGGATGGTTTAGGTTTTGGCATACCCTAAAACAAGATTGTTCCAAGAATCGAATCCTTATCCTCTACCAAATATCTAGGGCCATGTTTGGCAAATATCTAATTTTGGCTCAAACCGCTATTTACCAAACAAGGCCTAAATAATAAACAATATGATGTCTTAATATTCGAAATACATACTATATCATATTAGAGTATATAACATGAGAAACTGAAACTGCGTTTATATGCCTTGGGGATTCAGGCAAAGGCAGCCCTGCTAAAGTTGGGAACAACATTCTTCTTCACATCACATACTTCAAAACTAGAGTTCAAATATATGTTCATTTACACAATCTACTTATAACACATTTTCGAGTCCGCGTGTTACTATCAATTACTTCACTTTTATTCTCCCTTTTCTCCTTTTTCATACAAATGATAGATAAAAAGCTTACTCTATCGACTTGACATACAGCAACAGCAGTCCGTGGCAGCTACTCGGTGATTAGCATCTGAATTTCGTTTGTTGGCATTGGAAGCTGAAATAAAAAAACATGGGATGGAAATGAACCACAAGTCAAATCTCAAGCCTCGGGAGTAAAAATACCAATATCATCACAAAAGAAAGTCCAGAAAGGGAAACTCTATATAATGGAGTAAAAAAGAAATGTAGTAATGGATTTATCGACATTAAGCTGAGTAGTTTACAAATGGTATTTTCTCTTAAAAGAGCACAATCATGGCCTGAGCTGCCCTATGAAAACAATAAGTAGTTAAGAAAAAGCCGATAAGAGGCATGATTATGATGAAATGCTAGATATCTTGAGTTCCGAATGAAACGAAGTTACCACCTTCATTGAAGTGTGAACAAGCAGAAAAGAGATCAAATTACAGAATAGAGAAGCAATTGAATCTAGATCTAGACATGCAGATATACACACTAGATAGCACACAGCATGACCTTATTGGTGGGATACAAAGCATCAAGTATATATAGATTAATTTTTGTAGCCTACTTAGATAGTGTGTTAAGTTCGTTTGAAGGAATTAACAGCCATTTTTAGCACTTTTTTCAGGTTCGTTATGATCTTGCTCCTGCACTACTATTTCCACGTTAAGAAAACAACAAACACATGCCATGTCAAACATTTTTCCATATGCTAAAAATATCTTTACCCATTTGTCCATGATTCAAGGGGCATAATTATCTTATATATCTATTTATGACACAGATAGACATTCAGGAGCAAAAGAAGTTTCAAGACATCATACTGGCAACCAAATGGCTTTGTAGATGTGGATGGTGATCCATATTCAATGGATACAAGGAAAAATAATAATAGGAAGAGGATGTAACTATGATGTCTATTATATTACAACCCCACAAAACAAAATGGTACTTAAATTCAGATAAAACATTTTCCTTGTATCTTCAGGAAGCTAAATAGAAAAAAAGAATTTTGAATCGTAAATTAGATAGTCAATGACCAGGCACATTTAACCCATGCACCATGGAACAACAAATCAACAATAGTTGGACATGGATGACGAGTCTTCTATCTATAAGGTGTCGTGCACATACTGACCGGCAACGCATAATAGAAATCAACTCACGAAAAAAAGTTACTTTTAATCTTTGCCTACCTCGTCTTCCCCCTACTCTCCTCCACGAAATAACCATAGAAAAACTAAAGTTCCCAACAATTTGACTACTCACAAGGAATAAATGCTTGTATGAAAAAAAAGGGGAATAAATGCTTGTAAAATTGTTATGTACTAAACCGTGTCATTTGGAAGTTGTTTGATGAAACAAAATAGCATTAGCAATGGCGGAGAGTAGTTAAAGAGGACAATGTGATGCTTAGAAATAATGTCCCACTCCCCTCTCTATTCATTTATGTTGTAAAACCTGTGTCATCATCATGTCCAACACTCGAATATATGGATATAACCTTCAAGATCCTCAAAGTACATGGAAAAACTTAATTTTTTTTACACACCTGTCTTCGCAACCAACACAGGAGTCGGTGTAACATAGAATCACCCTACAGCTGATCTTTACATAATTTCGAGGGCCTGCTTATTTTTGGGGAGATGCATTTCGTTCTTCTGATTTTCCATTATTACTTTTACTCTAAATATGATAATTGAAAGGAGCTAAATGCGAGTAATATTTTTTCAGAAAAGAGGAGAATCAACTAATATACGGAATTCAATAACTCTGCTACACGATCAACTAATTCACATAAGAAAGGAAAGGAATTTAAAAGTAAGACCAGAGGTTTAGTTGAAACATGCCAAACTATAAGAATCCAGATACAGAAAATCGAGGCAGTAAAACAGATTCAAAAACTAGAGGAAAGGGAAATGGGAGTACCTGAAGAAGTGATTTCCAAGAATATTCACAAGAGCCCGTGACCCCATCACGGCAAGAATGGACGGTCTTGAATTGGTCAACGTCGAGCTTCTTGTTGACGAATCCAACTTGGAAATAGATGGAATCGGAGGGTGGCAAATCGACGGTGATCTCATCCACATCCAACCACAGGAAGAACCGTTTCACCTGAATGCCTTTCAAATCAGTAATGGAGCCATAACCCAGTTTTCCGGTGATGGTTTTCTCGTAGTAGACCAAGTACTCGAATTGAATATAGCAGGGGCTATCGAGCATGACGATGAACCTCCCATCGTCGTGAAGGACGTAATCGGTGACTGTGCTCGGCAGAAGCCCACTGGGGAGACCGTATTTGGGAAGGATCTCCCAGACTGTGGGTGGAGCAGGCTGAGGCTCAAGGCCCGATATAGATTTGGTGATTGAAAAGAGGAAGATCAGATAGATTAGAGCTAAACCCAGATGGGGATTGGAGTTGTTAGCAGCCATGGACGGAAGATGAACAGCAATTGAAATTTTGAGTGAAGACTTTGATTTTGGTCTTTGTAATTGTCTCTCTTGTTTATGTTTTTTCTTCTTCCTTTAAATAAATAATTTTTTTTTTCTGGATAATGAATTTGGTGTTTGTTTGTTGAGGGAGTTTTATTCTATTATGGAATAAGGAGTTGGTTAAACAGAAATCAATGTGCCTTTCTATTTTCAAACATGTTTGAACAATTTTTAAGCTACTTTTCTACTTGATTTGATTCTGAATAGTGAATATAACAAGGGGATTGAACTAATTTTCACTAATTTTGTTGTTTTATTTTTGTTTTTAAAATGATTAATTTAACTCAAAAAAATTAATGACCAATTTAACATAGGTCCCTATTTCAAGCTCAAATTAATTATTAGAGGCTCCTTTATGGTTGTGCAGCTTACTTCTAATTCACTTTACAAATTCAAAATATTGATTCTATTTGCTCTTTGCAATAAGAAAGAAAATTAAGAAAAATCAGCCGTTACAAATTAAGTACAATAACTTATGGAAAAGGTTAGTGTAAGATTGGGGGTCATGTGCTACTAATTACAAAGGAACGGTGCCGGATTACAATTATGAGATATTAATGTATCAAAATTCTACTTTTAAGATTGTTCCTAGGCATTGTATTGTTAAAATGAGAGCATTAGCAATTCTCAAAGACTAGTGGATTTTAAACCACTATGTACATTAACATCATGCATTCAACTGGTATTAGAGAACAAGTTCAGCAAATATAGCCTTTTTGAGAATTTCATTAGGTAAGCTAATAATAGATTATCCATGGATGCAATTAATCTAATAAGCTGAAGTAGGAGTAGGGATACAGGTTCTTGTTAGAGGGCAGTTCACCAAATATGGTCCATTTCTTAATTGCACCTAGGAAGTCAATAAAGTGTTCAGGGAGATGTTCCCATGTGTATATGTCTGGTAAATAATTATCAGAACTTACATAGTATAAACACGAGTCTCCTAAGATAAACATCATCTATTTTTCTACTGAGACTACTTGTAGAGTTCTCATGTGCTAATTCTTGACTTCAAATAACTTTTTAAAATTTCTAGTCAAAGTATATTAAATTTAAGAGAAATTGTTGTCTTTCTTAATTCAAGAGGTTGAAAGAACTAATATGGGTTGTACACGAGTAGACACATTCTCGCCCATAAATAAGAGGATATTAAGAGTTTAAGCGTGTTTAATCTCACGTCCTCATGTATATTGTACCAACAGCAATACCAATCGAGCTATGTTTTATCGGTCTAAATAAGTTTCTTTTTAACTCTAAACATTTGCGCGGTAATGATGTATTGTTAAGTCCCGTTCATGAATGTTGTAAACTCAAATTCATGCACATTATCAATATGTTGGTAGCCTAATGAATAACAAATAATAGGATGATACCATTGGATTAAAGTAGGAATTTGATTAAGGACTTAATTGAGTGAGATGTTAAACATAGAGAACTTAATTGAATAGTTTCAGTTCAATACAAAAAATTAAATTCAATCCAAAAATATCATAAAAGAATATTGTATTTAAGGTTATCCAAAAATGTCCAGAAACAGACAAGTCCAGGGGGAAAAAAATAAAAATTTTATCACATAAAAACACGCGCCTTGTTATATGGATTTCAGATACAATAATAAAGCTACAAGTAATGCCATCCGCATGAACACTCTCGTTCCGAGATGAATAAATTTACTTTCAAACCAACAACTTGGGATGGCAGCTGTATCAAAAACACATTGAAAAGAAACTCTTGATCTCTGTGTCGGTCTACTAAAAGGGACGCCCACCCATCAAAGTAAATCCAAGAGAGGAGGTTGTTCCGATGTTGATTTGGCGTAGGTTGTTGTCTTTGAAGCTGAGCTTGCGCCCCTCCCTCCGCCTCTTCCTCTACCCACAGCTGTTGACGGTGGCGGTGCAAGTCTTGGAGCTGTCTGCTCACTCTTACCAGAACCAAATATAGATCCAATATCTGCTGGTTTCTGGTTATTGTATGAAGAACTCATTGAAGCTGAAACTCGCTTGTTCTGTTTCATGAATCCGAGACTGTTCTGGGGACCTCCACTGTTCAAAATATCTGCATTCGAGGATGAACTCCCATGATTTGGTCTTAGTATGTCCCCGGAGTTTTGGTTGCCGAACATCCAACTGTTGCTGCTGTCTGTTTGGTAGTTCGTGGTGCTTGCAACAGAATTGAATCCATAATTGTTCATGCCTGGCCCCATGCTACCATTACTAAAGGTTCCAGAATCATTTGAGGAGGCACTAGACCGTGGAGGCCAGTTAGCAAAAGGATCTAAATCTTCAAATTTTGATGGCAACGATGTTCCTGCATTTAATTGCTTCTCGCCATTGCCCGACTCTACAGTAACACCTGAAGATGGTCGAGGAGGCCACTCGATGTCAACCGCAGGACAAGAAATAGACGTTTGCTGAGTAGATACATTCGATACCAAGGAAGACTGAGATTGTCTGGGTGCTGATTGAATCGACTTATCACCCAAAATAGAGTGGACAAATAAATCGTTCTTGGAAGGCTGGTAGGCAGTGTCACTGGCATTGGCAGCTGCTCCAGTACTAGGAACCCAGTCTTCATCCCATGATGGGCTACTTTTTGCAGAAACCACGGTTCCATTTGCTTTGCCCAAGGCTTGAGATTGAAGTCCATTGGCAGTAGTAGCATGTTTGACCTCTGGGATTCCAGAATCAGTTAAAGTAACCCCGCGCTTTTCTTCTATCTTTCTGAGTTAATACAAAATTAGGAATCACATTAGTCAGTGAGAATGAGTTTTACCATGAAATCACGCAGGTGTACAGAGAAATAGGTTCTGAGGGAATTCAAGAAGCACAACAATTAGCAGCTATACCTGAGAATATCCTTAACAAACAGCATATATTTGGCAAACTGCTGAACATTCAACTGTTGGGCTGTAAGAAGAGGTACGAGTAGAGGGAGGACGTGCTCTGCAGCGAATTCGACTCCATACTAAACAAGATGAATGGAAACGACAAATAATGAGCTGTATGCCCCCCTGGAGGTCCTGATATACAATGCAAAACAACTTAAGCAACAAAAAGTCGAGTCTATTGTTACCTGCTTGAGAATTGAGTTTGAAACCCCTAGGGTACACATAAGAGTTGGAGCAGAATGATCAACAGCTGTGCAACTTTGAATGGTTTGCAAGACATCCAGCACAGCTTTTTTATCAAGTGTGGGAACAAACTCTCCTAAGCATAGCAAAGCACTGACTCTGACCTGCTCAAAGAAACTAAAAGGTTCATAACAAAGTAACCAAAATTAATAGAAAGCATAGCTATGTCATCTTCTTTTTATTTTTAAAATCTTTTGAAAATTTCAAAAATAAAAAAGCCCTCGTTCCGCACAATATTTTCATTAAGCTCATTCTGTTTTTTCCATTACACTCAACTTTATGGATGGCCTCGATCATTTTCATCTTAGAGGCACATCTTTTCAGGAAAATAGTGATAAAATGCCGTTTTGTAATAGATTACTATTTACGTGACATAGCAGTCTTTAGCCATAACATTAAATCTAAAAAGCAAGACTAGACTATATAATTTTAATAATAAGCTAGTTGCCTAAAAAAACTCATACATACCGCAGCAACAGTTGTTTTAAGAGCTAAGCCATGAACGCGAGGCAGAATGACTTGTTTCACAAGCTGAAGAGAATAAAGAATGATCGAAACATTAATTTAGTACGTTAAGTCGTTAACGTAAGGAATTCCAACAGGAATATAATAATTTAAAAAGAAAAGAAAGACGCAAGAATAAAGATGGACATACAATGTGTTTAATGTCATGCTGTCAAATCCATATTTCTTTACATTAATATACATTATACAACAATCAACAGGTACAAATGATTTTTACCCTTTTCCCAGTACCCAATAATTGAAAATAACAAGCATAAATAACATCCAAGTCAATAGGTGTTCAGCAAAATCTCTGATTGTCTTCTAACAGATTTGCAATCCATTCATGATCACTATTATTGCATATAACAAAATATAGAGAAGGTAAACTTCAGAAAATGGCAATCCATTAAAGTGAAAATTGATGACAATCACCTGTGTATCAAGTTGCCTGCCAAGCAATACAGATTTTCTCAAGACTCCCTCTTGTATACGAGGATCATTGTCATCATAAGCTCGAACAAGCATGGGCAATACATGGGATACTAGGTGCTCTGAACTGGTCTACAGTAATTGGAACAACATAATTATGATTGAGAATTAGTCATAACAAACCAGCCTTTGATGAAAATAGAAAACATGGCATTGACATTTCATAAAGGAATGTTTCAGCTATTATTATTTAGCGGGATTGTCGCACATAAGCTCAAAATTTTGGATGTCATCTCTGAAAGAAATTATACCAACCTTCTTAGTTTACATGATTTTCGCTATGTTTCTGCAATTTTAGGGATCCAATAGCAGAAAAAAGATGACAAACTATAGAAATTTAAGTACGCACATTATATGTCCTTTAGTTAAATAGTTGTGATAGATGCAAAATTGCATTATTTCAAAAAAGTCATCAGAAAATTTTAATCAATATATTAGTATTTATTAGTAGTTAAAACATTAGTGAGAACATGACCTCATGAACTAAAAAAAGTTTAAATATAATGCTGGGGAAAAATGGACAGAGAAAGAGATAGGGGACAGCAAGGGGGGGGGGGGGGATAAAGAAGGATGCAAAGTCAATTGACTTATTAAACCACTTTATTTTGTTACTAGGTAGTTCTAAGAGCTTAATTGTAAATCTAAAGTACTAAAGCTTTGCGGTTATTTGGTATTTGGCAATTTTACTATATGATCCTAGTTTGGATTTGTCTTATCCTATTGTGTTTTGTTTTAAGTTTGTTTAGTTTACGAGTCTATAAATCAATGGACTCTTTCAATTGAGATATAAAATTATTATAAGACAATTTCCAGCAGTATTCTACCATTCTGTCTGTGATGCAATCCACCATAGATGTGACTCCTAAGGAACCCATATGTTAAGCATACGATCTTTTCTTTTTTCTTCATTGTCTGTTGAAGTCAACCTAATGGTTAACTACCCTTATCAATCATTTCTTTTATTTTCTCTGTTTCTCAAGAATCTCATAGTGAAAATAAAGACTCACCGCCCATCTGTCATACATCACTGAGTTCAGGGGAACTGCAGGGTTGGGGAGGAGATATCACAGACAAATGAACAAGTACAATATGAAAGACAGAAAAAGTGGCTTTCATGAAATTCAAAAGAATGCAGAATTGCACACCCAAAAATAATCAGAAAAGTAGGTTATTAAAAACTGTTCCAAACCACATGTATCCACTTCATCACTTTCAGCCATATTATGTAATATGCTACTAAATAGCAATTTCTTTATACTCACAAAGAAAACCAAAACTCTATCCTCTAATTTTATTAAAAGAAACAAAAAGGAAAAGGAAATTTAGACCCTTGAGAGCATTCTTTCAGAGAGTATACTACTTTAGGTACCTTGTTGATAATAAGCTCTGCATGCTTCACCAACAACAACAAGGTCTCTCCTGCAGCAGTGCTCAGGACAGGTAAAAGAGCTGGCAATGTAACTAACTCGAAATCACTTTTATCCTACAAATCATTAGAAGCAATCAGTTCATTACTCAAACAAGATAGAAAATATGATTATACAAGATATAACTATAATGGTTATTTTAGAAAATTATGATTATACAAGATATAACTATAATGGTTAATTGGTTATTCAGGGTTACAACTAGATTCGTCATTTCATTCACATATGGTAAACAGAGAACAGCAGAAGAACGAAGAAGAAGACAATAACTCTATCCACATTGCCTGATGATAAAGCTCAAACAAACTTTGAATAGATGATGGAAAACTGCACGAGTGAAAGTCAAATCAAATGCAGAACAAATTTTTAGAGAGAAAATTACATGGTTTAAAATTATAAATTGAAGATGTATAGAATTACTTTTGCTAGCTTGCCTAAACAATGAAGAATTCATAAGTTACAAGCAACTCGATGTATAACCCAAATGTATTAGAAGTCACTATGATAATTTTCAGCAGCATTGACAGGCATTACCCTTTTATCAGCTCATTTTGAATCTAGAAAAAGCATTTAGCAAAACTTAACCAATTATACTACTCATCCCTTGCTCATAATACCCAATTTCATAAATCTAAACCCAACTTCTTTCACCCAACAGAAAAAACCCTAGCCCTCAAACATTTCATTCTTTTCTCTTTTAGACTCCACCTCTGCCTCAAATTCATTCTTTACTCTTTCAGACTTGCATCAGCTTCACTCTCAGTCCCTCACTGCATCACTCCATCACCAGCTCACCACCTCTATACCAATGCATCTCACTTCCTCAGCAAACTATTCACTCTCACCTCACGGCCTCACACCCCTCACAAAACAGAACAGGTCCAACTGGAGGGAAGCATTAAGCACAACAAGTACACAGGCGTTTGCACTCTTTTTTTATGAATTGTTGATTAATTTGGTTCACAGTTTCAATTCTCTCCAAGCCAACAAAGGAGTACTTTAAACACCCATAGACTGGTCTCTTTTTAAAAAAATATTAATTATATGTTTTCTTTGTTGGTAAAATTATATTCAGCTTGATTCTTTTAATTTTTCATTTCAAAATTCATTGGGGAGGGGGGGGGGGATAGTATGCTATATAAAAAGGAAAATATTTTGATACACATGCACAAGCCTGTCAATTTTATGGGGTGTAGTTTAAGGTTTAGGTTTAGAATTTAGAATTTATGTTTTAAGGTTATAGATTTAGGGTTTAGATTTTATGTTGCGTAATTTTTTACACAGCTTGTGTATCGAAATATAGCTCATAAAAAATAGAATAAAGTTTTACGATTTAGAGTTTAAACTTAAGATTTTAAGGTTGCAGTTATTCTAAACTTTCAAAAGGACGAACTTCAACTAGCAACCCAAGTTTCTAATAAAAGAAACACCATTTACAATTCACTTCTGGGCTATTTGGTAAACCTTCCCTCTAGAAAGGTCCCTGAGCTGTCTACTTCATATGCCATTGGCAAGCTAGCAAAACTAATATCTATCAAACAAACAAAACCAGCATAACAGACTGAACCAACCAATTTATTGCTGTTCGGCTATTTTGGTTTCTTTCTCATATTTTGGTTGGTTTGGTTATTGAGAAATGTTTAGTTGGTTTGGTCCGTTTTTGATGTTTTAAAACTGAATAAACTGGATCAACCAGAATGCTCAGTCCTCATGGTGTCCATGTAATGGGCACTCATTAATTTTATTTTCATGGGAATAAACTATTCATGGAGACCTTCCTTTTATCATAACCAGGGACATATTCCTAAGTATAGCAGACAATTAAGAAAACATTAAAGTGTCATACTTGGCAATGAACTTTGTTTCTTATGAAAATATTTGTTAGGTGGCACAAACAATTTAAAGCTATCTGTGGTCAGTTTAGGCAATGTCACAGAAACAGAGCTTGATCAAAAAGGATGACGTTAATCTACCATTTAGAGAGAAAATATCTAGCATGTTGAAAATGTCAAAAAATATTCCTAGTTTAGCAACTAATCAAGAAAGGTTAGCATGAAGATACTTCAAAGACCAACACAATCTCCAATAAATTCTTTTTGAACTACAACTGCAAATAATAATAAATAATAATAAGCATCCTGTTGATAAACCTAATTAATAGCAAAACAAGCACCTGTGAGTCTGCGATCATGAGAACCATCGGCAAAATAGTTGGCTGCATAACCAAATTCCTCAGTTCTGCACAAAGAGGCGGAAGTACCTGCATTTAGAAAATTTTATGAATTGACCTGATTCTGTTTGGGCAATGCAATAGATAATAAAACTGAACCACTAATATCAACTCCTCTAGCTTGCTGAACCACAAATACCAAAAAAATAAAAAGGGCAACATATGACACTTGAAACTCTTGAAGAATATAAAATGCATCACTGTAAGAGAGAGAAAGAGACTGGGAGAAAAGGAGAATTCACATATGAAGATCACTTTATAAAGTCAAGAATAAGTCTGTTTTCCAATATTTGCTTATTTAATTTCTCAAATATATTTAAAGGGCCATTTTAACAACTAAGATATACTTAAAACTTAAGCTTGTATTACACATAGGAAAGCAACAGTTATAGAGGGAAAATAAAATCTCAAACCTTATATCGCAACACACGGGAGTCAAAATCTTTCCACATATCAGATAAAGCTTTTAAAAACTCAGACTTTTGCATGTTATCTCTTTCCTGCCAAAAATAATCACCCAAGAATTAAGCATTTTAAAGCACTTGTTTCAAGCAAATTACTTCTAAATGATTGAATTTAATGAGCATATGTTAGATAACCGAAATTAAAATGCATACAAGCAAGTGATCGAGGAAACGAAGAGCGCGCAACCTAGTATCATCCCGGAAAAATGGAGAACCTGCAAATACATTACATCAAATTAAAAACCATTACACTAATCCAAAGAGTAGAGTTTCAATGCCAGTTCAATAATAACTATGTGGAACTGACAGTATATTTCAAGCTATTTGCTTTAATTTGGCATATCATCCAAGCTAACAATCTTTGCTAAATAGCTAGAGGGCTAGAGAGAGAGAGCACAAGACCATCTAAGACTTGAAAAAAATTATACATCATGTAGCAAAAAATACTTGATAATAAGGGCCCAAGCCTTTCATTAACAGCAGAAATATTAAGCGTTGAACTCAAAACAGAGCCACTGTCTTTTGATGAGAAGTCTTATTTACAATAAACAATGATTTTATACAAGCTTAATTTCTTGTTGCAGTGACTTCATGATCACAGAACATTGATTACAACTCACGGCGGAGGATGACTGCGTCCAAGACACTCTTACAATGTTTAACTCTAAATAAACTTGCATGAGGCGTAAAAGTTCTGCCATTAGAAAATATTTTCCTTTTTTTCATATAAAAATGACAAGGTCTAAAGTCTGAAATACTCCAAGTATTACCAGTAAAATCAAGTGCTGATGGCCTGATAGATTCATTTGCAGAGAGCATCCTCTGTAAATCATGAATTAGTTCTGATGGAATACAGGAGAAGGCTTCATTGGATAAGTATGTCAATGTATTCATATACTGCAGGAAAGAAACGCAACAATCAACCATTAGTACTATAAAACCAATTTAGAAAGTGTAAAGCAGTGAAGCTGAAATATGTTAATATGCTAACTATATTATTACTATGCACAAAAAATGCTAGCAGCTGACTAGCTGCAAAGTGCAAAGGCATGTTTATTTGATATTGTTGAATTACAATGTCTTTAAAACAGTCTTTGACGCACATACATAACTAATTTGCATGAGAGAACAAATGGACACCATGTTTGAAACATTGCCGCCAACATCTGAAAGTGGGAAGCACATATATATGCTCATTTGAGAGAGAACTTTCTTGAATATATACGCAGATAAGATTTTGAACAGCAGGGTGTCCATCAATGAAAGGCATACCCAACTGAATTTCTTTTCTAATCGTCAACTAAATTGATCTTAATGAATTTATTTTTCTATCAAAAATGGAAGGTACCAGGCAGCTAAATTTGAGAGAGAACTTTCTTGAATATAAACATGACAGGAAAGCAGTAATTATTGTTTACAAAAAAAAAAAAAAAACATTGGATCAATTCAAAAGCATAAAATTTAAAATTAGTAAGTACCATCTTGACATTGTTGTGACAGTTAAACAAAGGCTTTCGAGCAATCAAATGGTAGGCAAGGCATCCAAAGCTGAAAATGTCAGAAGAACATCCAACTGAAGATGCTTTACTACGAACCAATTCAGGTGCAGTGTAATTCAATGATGGCTGAAGAGGAATAACTGAATCTTCGGTATCATATTCCTGCACAGACCATATGACATCAGGATATAATAGCTAAATACAGATCATTACTGCAAAATGGCAACTCCATCCATCAAGACCAATGACTTGATAAATTAATACAAGGAGCATACTCATATTTATGAAGAGAAAGCACCACGTAGCCAACATGTCAAAATAAAACACATGTGAAAGCAGAGCCTAAAAAGTAGAAAGAAAATTACTTGAAATAGAAGCCAATAAGGTTGCTAAAGAAAGGAGTCAAAATGGCATTCATAAATAAAAAACAGCAATAAAAATGATAAATATGTATGACCATATGCAACATTTATTGCATTATATTAACTTATTAAGACATAAAACAGAGGACATCATATTCACAGTGCTAAGGCTAACCTAACGAAAGGAGTCACATAAGCAAATTGTCAATAGTGTAGTAGAGTATGTTCATAAGACGAACATTAGAAGTTCAGATATTCTAGACATGTAAATTTAAGGTTTTCCTTATATAAAGTGGTCAAACCTCCATGCCCACAACTACCAGAATAGCTAAAGAAAGTGAGTTGTCATACTTTTCCCTTGTTTCATATTTTGATTTCAATAGGGTCAAGTACAATGATTTCAATTTATATGAAAAATGTTCTTGTTTTCCTTTGAGTACAAGAAAGAGTAGCATAAAATATCAAAAGTTTTACTTACAGCAAAATGGAAGGCCGGTACATTTGCCGAATCACTAGAGGCCTGATCTTTTGAGATAGCAAAACCAAACCCACCAAGCTTCCAAGCTCCATGTGACGTAATCAAGACATTCTGCAAAGTGCAAAGTCAGTATTTAGACAAACCTATACAGCAGTTATGTTCCCTACCCACCGCAATCTATCCTGCAGCCTAAAAGGACACACTTAATAAATTCTTATCTACAATCAAAATTTTATTAAAATAAGTAATTAAAAATGAAATGTGTTGTCGGCTTAAACATACTAAAAAAAGATGATTTTTTTTTGAAAGAACAAAAGGAAAAGAGGATAAATCTATGAGGACAACCCGTAAACCACCAGTAGTTCTTTACAACAGCAAATCAAAATTAATTTGAGGAAAGGGGAAACAAAGATGCTAAAGCATTATCAGTAGCCACATTAGTAGAAAACAGGAAAAATATTACAAAATAAAACATTAAAAAGGTAAAGAAGTAACCTCAGGTGATATTGCGCAATGAATAAGATGTGCATTGTTATGAAGAAAATCCAAGGTTTCTGCAATCTGAAGCAAACCATGCTTCACCTCCAACAAACCCATTTCCTGTGAAGCAAATATTCTTTTAAGTTTTCCATAATCATAAGGGACATAGTGGTGAATACATAACATGATGGAGGATAATTCAAGCAATTAGTATTCCCAATGAAATTGTGAAGAACAATTTTTACATCTTATACAAAGACATGAAATCTAAGACAAGCATATTCAATGTTATTGCAATGTGTCCGTATAGAGCAAAACTAGAGAAGATTATAGTGAAAGCACATTGCTAAGCTTATCTATATAGAAAATGTGTAAAAAATCATTCACCGTTTATATTAAATC
This sequence comes from Hibiscus trionum, assembly GCA_030270665.1. NCBI lineage: Eukaryota > Viridiplantae > Streptophyta > Magnoliopsida > Malvales > Malvaceae > Hibiscus > Hibiscus trionum. The sequence continues at coordinate 11,178,570 of BSYR01000024.1, read as the reverse complement.
TACTGAATTGGATCAATAACAAATTTGATTCTAGAAAACTAAGACCAAAATAACAAGCCTTAGTCCTAAAGAAAGCCCAGATAAAAGAGGGTTGCAGTAAGTCTGTGACAGCCAGCGCTAAACCTCATCAGATCTTTTGAGAACTACGTTACTGAAAATAGACATTTTCAGCATTATCTAGTCCTACACAAATTGGTTTGCTGAGATTGATTCACAGATTTGGATAAACCATAACAGAATAACCATTTAACATTCAATCATTGATACCAAGCATTCGAGTAATTCAAAATTTCGAAACTGAACCAACTTCAAATTCAATCAGCAAAAAGCAAGTAGAGCACGTACCATCCCTTGAAGGTCCTTAGGAACCTTGGTCATATTCTCGACATTCCCAAGTGTATTAGCCACCGACGCAAACAAAGGCTCCGTAACCATCGCCATGGCATTCTTATTCTCATCCAAAGCCTGCACCACGTGGACCACTCCCGGATGCCTCAGCCTCACCAACTTCGCTGCATCGGCCCGTATCAGATCCAAAAACGAATCTTCGGCCACCTTAGAGAGCTCCGCACGCGCGCGTGCCTCGGACAGAACTTTCTTGTCCAGCAGCCAAACGCATACCGTGGAATACTGGTGGGGACGCGTCCCGTCACGCGCCTTGGCGGAGTACAACTTCCAGGCAAGACCTGGCCCTGCGGATCCGATCTGGTCAAGGAGGTCATAGTCCTGGAGAGCTTTGGGACCGGTTACCTCCTGTACGGTTGTTTGAACGGTCTTCTCGATAACCGCAGCCGTTTTGGCCAGAGCTTGCGTGAGGGTTTTCATGTTGATCGACATTTTTTGAGGGTTTTGTTTCTGTTTGGCATAAAAATCAATGAAATTTTCTATTCACTTATCAATTCAACAAACAATTGAATTACAGAAGTGGAAGCGATGAACAGAGAGGTCTCTTTGGATGGATCGGAGTCAGACTCTGGTTTCCGGCTTCTACCACCTCTCTGTTTAATTTTGCTTGCTCGTCTTTCTTTTGTATATCTCTACTAATTACCTTTGCTCAATCGGCGAATTGACTAATTAATATACTTGGTGGTTGGTCGTTTATAAATCAACTTCTTTTATCAGGATTTCTAAATCAAATATTATTTATATATTATTGATTGAATATTAAACCGATTAATATTAAGCATACTAAAATTGTCTTTATTTATGCCTAATTTAAATATTATATTAGTGATATCAACTCAATAATATATAGAATACAAATCAATTCGTATGAATTAAGTTAATAAGTTAATTATAAAAAATTAATTTATTATGAAAATACGGAGTATGAAAATTGTATTACTAAACAGTGCCTCTATCGAAGCGATTTTTCCCATGACTCCAAAGGATTGAATAAGTTTCGGTCTCGATTTTTTTTAACCATCGATATTAGATTTATTGGCAGATTAATTCGGATTGAATTTTACAAAAGCTCGATAAAAAGACGTTCTTTCTAACTCAATTTTCTCTATTCGCAATTCTATCTCAAATCTTAACTCTTAATTAAACATCAACTCCTGAAACACTCTATTTTAAAGATATTTCAATAAAGTACACAACACAAATAAATGTGATAAACCGAAAACGCGATGGCCACCGTAATTAAAAGTCAGAAGTAACAAGAAAATTGGTTACTGATAAAACAGAATTTATTTTATTGATAATGATGAATGATCAGATCGAAATCTTGATTACATTATGGAGAACTTAGTTTGAATAATTTTGACAATGGAAGCCGCGACAACGGATACATCATGCACCACTTTGTTCATATCAGTCAGCGGTGATTTGGCAGGGAACTCGATCTCACAGGAGTTGGCCTCTATGGCTGCATCGTTGGCGCCTTTCTCTGCAAATTTGTAGTTACCTGTTTTGAGAGCTTCGTTGATCTCATGGATATCTCCTTTTATAATCACATTATAGCGCTCGGCGCAAGATGTCAAGGCCTTCTGCATCGCAGGGTCGAGTGCGAGCCCGTCCTGGAGTAACTCGTCGATGAGATCGAGTGTCTCGGTGGCTCGAGTTTTGAGTGAATCCACCATGATTTGAGCTAGCTTCTTGGCGTTGGCGTCGCGACTGTCGGGACTCGATTTTAGGGACCATATGCAAAGATCATAGAAGGGTGTTTGCCTGCAAGTTCTCTCTATCAAGTTGAGGTTGCCTAGAAGGAGGGTCGGACGGAAGGCGTTAACCGGAAGGAACATAAGGAACACAAATAATATTATGAAGCTCTTCATGTTTGATGTGGTTGGTTAGGGTTTGGGATAGAATGGTTGATTATTGAATGGATGTTTGGTTTCCATTGGCATTGGTGTTTTATAGTGGACTGTCATCGACCAAAATTGTTTTGACCAAATCATTCATCCTATAGAAATGCTATGAGTAAGGTTTGGCCTTGAAGCTCGCACGATCCTTGAGGAATGCCCTGACCAAAAGTCTCCTCATTTGAACCAAAACCATGCTGAAGCCCAGAGGATGTAAACCCGGCTTGGGCGGATTCAAGTTTTACGAGTTTCTGTTTATTCTCGAGTTTTAAATATTTCATATTCAAGTTTGAATTTTTTTTTTTGAATAATTCTTACTTAGGGGAAGGGGAAGAGAAAATGTGTTCCTACTGAGTCTAAAACTCATAGTCTAGAAGAAAGAAAAGTGTCAATTAAGAACTTTTAATTACTTGCATTGTTGACAAGTTCAAATCATTTTAAATTATTTACTTTTCACATTTGAATTAGGTAGATTTCAATCATTAAAGCTCTCGAGCTCACTTCAAATTTATCACTGAATTTGTCGCACAGATTTAAATAATTTATATTGATTTTTTAATTTAAAATCAAATTCGTATCAAGTAAATTATTTGGTAAGCCGATTCAATTTTTCTATTCTCTTTAACATAAAACATTTTTTTATTAATTTGGTTGCATGGACGAAACTAAGATTCAACATTGGGAAGAGCAAGAGTCTATATTTATTCCTCTAAATCTAAAAATTAAGAGGGGCAAAAACTTTATTTAACTAATATTTAAACTAAAAGAGACTAAAATGTAATTATACTAAAATTTTTGGGAGGGGCAACAACCCCCACAACCTACATGATTTCGTCCATGTTTAGTTGATATGTCATTAATACAATATACATGAAAATATGAGATTAAGTATATTTAATGTTTAATATTTTTTATTTATAGATAATAAGAAATTTAGATAATATAAATATTTATGGAAAAATACCCCGAGTTAAAAGAAACTCGTACGTGAGCATTCGAAAACTCTAATTGAAAAGAGGGGAATACATTTTCCTGTATTCAACATTTTTATCATGTACTTTTTTGCTCACATTTTATCTATTTATCTTGTTTATTGTGCTGCCTATTATGCAATATTTCTTAAAAAGGAAATTTTAATTTTAATATATGTTTAATGTTATACAGTTTTGCAAAAGAATAAAGAAAACGAGTGAAAATAAAATTACAAAATCTTTTAGAAAAAGAAATTAATAGTCTAAATGTGCATTTTTCAATCATCGCTTCACAAATAATTTGAATTTTTTTTATTAAAATAATAAAATAAAAGATAAATTGTCCCAAAGTTTAGATTATGGGTATGATCTTAGATTAACTATATAATAGTTGATTATAGATCATATCCTATATTACATCATGCTGATAATATAAGGTTGTAAGGTTACAAGCTACATGTAATGTTAACGAACCAAACACTGTAATCGTACATTAGAATTTAAGATTACACCGCGAATCAAATGATCCTTTAGTAATATGGATGATACCAAGATCAAGTGACCAAAGAAAACAATTCAGTGGAGTGCACTCTAAAGCTAATATAATTTCTTTATCTGGAGAAAGCAAATGAAAAAGAAAAGAGAAAACATACCGAACTTTTCGCATGCAGTTAGTTTTTTGGAGGGTGAATGAGGTAATTTTCCATAAAAAGCATAAAGAGTTGATGATAACAGATGACACTTTTTAATAACCATATCAAGATCATAAACTCAATATTGAATCTGAAACTCTTATTCCTCAACCCCTAAAAAAACCCGAAAGAGAAAACCGAACTACTTACTCTATTACACAAGTCCAAGTATATGTTGTGAATTTAGGGATATTATTAGTTGAAGGAAACCACCAAGAAACTGTCTTAAATATAGTTTTTATTTATGCAGCCAGAGATCCAGAATTCACCTTCCTTTGCTCAGCTACTTGTGTAAGAGCAGCATCAATTTGTTCAAACACATTTTCCTTGGCCACATTTCCATTGACCTGAAAAATCAAACATTATATATTCTCATCAAAAAGAATATTCTAAGCACCCAGTTTTCCTGTCAAAATTTGGATTTAGCAGAATATAGCTTCGTCTTTGGAATGGTCTCAAACAATAAAGCATTCACTATATTTCATGATAATACCTTCATTAATCCCTTCGTCTTTCATTTTTATTATGATATTTTATGCAGATACTGGTTTACGTTGACAAATAACTGACTCGTGTGTATCATCATGCTCAAGACAGTTTGAATTCTGCTTGGTTTTAATTTAGGAAGACTAGCTTTTTTTGGTATAACCACCCATATCCAACCCATTGGCTGACTAATTCGAATAGATACTGCAGAGGCCTATTATGGGGTTATGGGGCGACCCTCCCCACCCAATTTGCTCCATTCACAATGCCAGGACTTGAACCCCTGACCTTTCCTAAGGGATCCAGTGCCTCATCTCACTAGATCAACTAGTTAATTCTAACACAAAACAAAACAGCATTTATGACTTTGTTTTTTTCATTTTCTAATCTTTATCTGCATGACCCAACACAAGCTTTAGTTTAAATCAATTAATGCCATAGAGAAAGAATTTAACATGCCTTGACTGTGATATCTTTATATACAGAAAGCACATCGTCCACATTTTCATGATGTGTGCGTAACCGCAACTTCACCTGCAAAATGTAAATAAGAGAATGTAATTTGTCAATCTAACAACAGGGCACTACTACAAAAAAAGAAGAATCCCAAAATAATTCAAAGAAACACATAATCCCAACTCAAAAGCAATCAAGCAAGGAATATCAGACATGCCTTCTCTTCAGTATCATCAAACCGTTGTGTAAGCCTGGATGCAATTTCGTCATTCTCCGGGGGTGAATATTTCAAGTGGTATATCTTCCCGGTAAGAGGGTCTAACCTGCGTCCAACCACTCTCTCAACAAGAATGTCTTCAGAAACCTGCAAACAAGTTGGACACCTATAGTTGAAAACTAATTTACTAACGAACGAATAACAGAATGCAGTCCAAGAGGTTGATCAATTAAAAGAGCAACAAAACATTCTTACATCCAACAGAATGAAAACATCGGGACGGATACCAAAATCCTCGAGAGCAGCTGCCTGTGACGAGCTCCTAGGATATCCATCCAAAAGCCAACCCCTTTGTTGAGAATCGGGTTGCAGCAGACGCTCCTTGACCATCTAAAACAAAAAACTATAGGATTCATGAATGGGAAAAACATTCTATATAAACTGAACAATATCTTCCCTACCATAACAACAATTTCATTAGGGACTAATTGCCCTTTCTCCATGTATTCCTTCGCTAGCTTCCCGTTTTCACTGGCGGCGGCAATTTCCGCTCTCAATAAATCTCCGGCAGAAATATGCACCAAACCATACTGAATAAACAAAAATTTGAACTTCAATTGAGAATAAGAAAACCAATGCATAAATTTAAATAAAAAGATAGAAAGATTACTTTTTGGGTGATGAGCTCGCATTGGGTACCTTTACCGGAAGCCGGAGCCCCTGATATGATAACTTTCAACGGCTCAGCCTTAGCCGACGCGGCAACCTGCCATCACCCAGTATAAAAAATAAGCATCAAAACCCATAAACAGATTCAAACAGGAAGTAATAAGCGAATCGAATGTAAAATTACGAAGAAAGTGGGGGCATTGGGCGAGAGGAGCTTCTTAGAACGGGAAGGGAGTTGATTGGAACGGAGGGAAATGGGGGTAAGAGAAGGGTGAGAAAGGAGGAACAAATTAGGGTTGGGATTTGGGAATTTGGGATGACGAGAAAGAGAGGGGGACAAAGGGACGCCGGGAGACAAAGAACTGCTGCCCATTGTTAGCATCGTATATCTATCTCCCTTTGCCTTTGCTTTCTCTCTCTCTCTCTGCCTGTCTCTGAATTTCTGTGGACAAATCTGAAGGAAGTTCGGAGGATAATCTATCACTTGTCCTAAATTTATTCAAAAATTCTAGATTTACTGCTCCTCAAAACATGGTTTTTCATGGACAAATGTTTTACATGGCTCGGGTAGTTTTTTGTTTTCTATAAATGTGGTTTTTTTAATAAATAAATAACCTTTTAAGGAGCAAACCAATGGAACATTGATGGGTTGGTAGAGACGAAGACTTTTGAGTATCTAGGTTTGACAAACGTTGTCTCTAAATTTTATTTGGTAAAGTATATAATTGGTCAATCAATTAGGGTTATTTTAATTTGGTCAGTAGTTTTAAAAAAATTAATTTCCAAATTTTAATATTTTGGTAATTAGTATTCTATTAACTTTTTTTGATCCAAGAAGAACATACATTCATTAAAAAAAGAGAAAGACCTTACACTAGAAAAAGCATAAAAAACCATACAAACAACCAAGCAAAAAATAAAGATCAACAAATCAGGCCCTCGACCTTAAAGGAAAAGGCAAAACAAAAGAAAATAACACAACAACAACACGGTGTGCGCAACAAGACCATGCTTCCAGTGGCAAAACCCTGGGTAGCATTACAACATCAACAGAGTCCGACAGCAAGGACGGAAGCTCCATAACCAGTCATCGCATTCTTTGGCCAACACGAACAAAACTAACTACACCGGAGAGCTCTATCTAGAGGTAGGCTTTCACATCATCGACCGTGACTCTTGTGTCACGATCGAAGCGAAGGAGGAAGGATCGGGGAAATAAGGGCAATCAATTAGAAAAATTGGGGATTTGAGTAAAGTCAACCAAAATAGTCAGACTCCTCTTATGATGGAAAACGACAGCGTTCCACTAAAAGACCACCTGGGTGACTTAGCAGCTAGATAAGGAGGCCCAGACGAGTATATTTGATGAGCACGTGAGCCAGTACAGCCAGACAAGGCCGTTAGAGAGAAATGAGGAGAGCTTGACACTTGTCAGTAAATAAGGATAGTGTCCTAGGGAATACATATATTCTGGTGTAATGTCAATTCTTTTCCTATGCTTGAATGATGTAAAAACCCTATTATTCTCTGAAATCTACGCCTCCTTTTCTGAAATCTCCTTTCTTTATTCTATTTCTTGTTCGAACCACAACAATTGGTATCTCAGAGCCGGTTCATTGATCCACGCGAAAAGCTGGGAAAACAGAAGAAAAGTCAGCAAATGGCAGACACACCAGACATGTCATCAATACAAACTCAGTTAACCACCATTCAAGATAAGCTCAAGGATATGGAAACAACCAACCAGAGGGTCTCTAAACTGAAAACCAGAATGGACACTACGCAAGATTACCTGGAACAAATACTGCATGCAGTTAAGACCAAGGCTGGAGAGGCTACTCCTGAAAGCTCAATCAAAATGCAACCAGATGCTGCAAAACAACCAGGCAATACCAGTAAGGCTTCTCCCCTGATAACTATCTTGGATGATAAGGAGAGGTACTCTATCAAACTAGACGAACCAGGCATATTAGCAGGTAAGCCTGGATCTATACCTGTAATGCAACAAAGACTTAAAATGAAGATTGGTGAAACTGTGAAAGAAGAGAACCAGACTGATGCTACTAATAACATTCATCAAGGTTATCATAACAGAGGTAGCACCTTCAAACCGAAACTAGAGTTACACATGTTCAATGGCACTAACCCTAGGGGTTGGATTAAAAGATGCCAGAAGTATTTTACCTTATTGGACATTCCTGGAGAACAGAGAATAGATCTGGCCACTATGCACTTGGAAGGAAAAGCTGAAACGTGGTTTGACAGCTACATCCTGCAAAAACATAGAATCTCTTGGCATGAGTTCACAGCAAATTTGTGCCATAGGTTCAGTGACAGGGAGTACATGGATGTCATTGATGAATTCAACAAGTTGATTCAGAAAGGCACGGTGGAGGAGTATCAAGACAAGTTTGAAGAGCTCAAGCCCTACATAATACAGCAGAATCCTTATCAGGAGGAGAGTTATTTTGTGTCAAGTTTTCTCAGTGGACTAAAAGAAGAATTGAGGCATAGAGTTAAAACTGGAAGGCCTACATCCTTAGCTGAAGCTTACAGATTGGCTAGGCTTCATGAGTTGGCCTTGGAGGTGGAAACTAAGAGACTCAGACCAAAAACCTACTCCTACACAAATCAGAACCCTACCCAGAAAAGTTGGCCCCAACCTATTTCCTCTACACCCAAGATAACACCACAAAATACCACCAAACAGACCCTACTAGACTACAGAAGAGCCCACAATCTCTGCTTCAAATGTGGGGACAAATTTATTCCTGGCCACCAATGTACAACCAAACAGTTACATTCCATGGAAGAAGAGGACTTAGTGGAAGTCACAGAAGAAGAAGAACTTTGCAAAGAAACTGAAGGTACAGGAGAGGGAATAGTGGAGGAGGAACTAGAAATCTCCATGAATGCATTAACAGGAAGTGTGGGGCACAACACACTCAGAATCCAAGGCACCATCAAGGGCAGACCTATGAGTATTCTAGTTGATAATGGTAGCACCCACAGTTTCTTGACTCCAGGGTGGGCAAAGGAAGGAATAGAGGTGGTTCCAACCAATCCCTTGGTGATTATAGTAGCCAATGGGGAAAAGCTTTACAGCAATGCCCAATCTAAACAACTGAGGTGGAAAATGCAAGGCCATCAGTTTGAACATGACTTTAGGGTGCTCAGCATGGGGGGAAGTGACATGGTTTTGGGAGTGGATTGGATGAGGAGGTACAGCCCTATTATTATGGATTTTAAATTGATGACCCTCAGTTTTCAAAGAAATGAAGAACTCATCACCTTAAAAGGGGGATTCAAGCCTGCTAAACTCCAGTTTATTTCTGGGGAGAAATTTCAGAAAATCAGTAAGAAGGAATCTGAATTAACAGGGGAAATCTACTTACTAAGCAGTGATACTAGGGAGTTGACAGTGAGGCCAGAACTGATAGAAATCCTAGCAAAGTTTGAGGATGTTTTTAGTGAACCTACAGGCATGCCACCATCCAGATTCCATGATCATGCCATTACACTCAAGGAAGGCAGCCAACCTGTGAACCTTAGGCCGTATCGATTCCCCCACAACCAGAAAGCTGAAGTGGAGAGACAAATAACAGAAATGCTCACTGCCTCAATCATCAGAACCAGCAAAAGCCCTTTTGCTTCTCCATGTTTATTGGTGAAAAAGAAGGATGGGTCTTGGAGGTTTTGTGTTGACTACAGGCAACTTAATGCCATTACAGTGAAGAACAAGTTTCCAATTCCTGTGGTGGAAGAATTGTTAGATGAGCTGGAAGGGGCAAATTTTTTTTCTAAGATTGATCTTAGAGCTGGTTATTGGCAGATTCGGGTCAAAGATGAAGATGTCCACAAAACTGCTTTTAGGACACACCATGGCCACTTTGAATTTAAAGTGATGCCCTTTGGGTTAACAAATGCCCCAGCCACATTCCAATCTCTTATGAATGCGATCTTTGAGCCATATTTGAGGAGGTTTGTTTTAGTTTTCTTTGATGATATTCTTATCTACAGTTCTACCCTACAAGATCATTGTCAGCATCTACAGTTAGTTCTGTCTACATTAAGAACTAACCAATTATTTGCAAGGAAAACCAAATGTTTTTTTGGCCAGGAACAAATTGACTACCTAGGGCATACAATCTCAGCAAATGGTGTTGCTACTGACTCTTCTAAAATCACAGCTATGAAGGATTGGCCTGTTCCTAAAACATTAAAAGCTCTAAGGGGATTTCTGGGGCTCACGGGCTATTACAGAAGGTTCATCAGAAACTATGGTAGCATAAGCAAGCCCTTGACAACACTGTTGAAAAAGAACAATTTCCACTGGTCCACAGAAGCTGAGACTGCATTTACAGAATTAAAGACAGCTATGTGTACAGCCCCTGTTCTAGCTTTACCAAATTTTACAAAGCCATTTTCCTTAGAAACTGATGCAAGTTCTCGGGGCATTGGTGCGGTGCTATCACAGGAGGGGAGACCTGTTGCATTTCTAAGTAAAGCCCTTGGTCCTAGACATGCAGATCTTTCTGTGTACGAAAGAGAATATTTGGCCATTCTGTTAGCAGTCACCAAGTGGAGACACTACTTGGAAGGGGGTCCATTCATTATCAAGACTGACCATGAAGCATTGAAACACCTTCTAGAACAGAAACTGACCACTACTGTTTAAAAGAAGGGTCTTACAAAGCTGCTGGGCTTGGACTACACTATACATTATAGAAAAGGGCGCCATAATGTTGTTGCAGATGCTCTTTCGAGAAGGGATGCAGAATTGTTTCAACTTACTACAACAACCATCATTCCTTTTTGGGTCTCGGAGGTAGAGAAATCCTATGTTGCTGATACCTTTGCTACTGAAAAAATTACTATGGCTTCTCTACAGGGTCCAACAGATCAGCAATGGACCTACTCTAAAGGTATCTTGCGCTACAAGAAAAAGGTTTATATTGGGAACTCAACTGATCTAAGACAACAGCTACTTCTGCACTTTCATGATTCTCCCCTTGGAGGTCATTCTGGAATTCAAGCAACCTACCACAGATTACACTTATATTTCTTTTGGCCTGGAATGAAGACTCAAGTTAAACAGCATGTCCTTCAATGTGACACTTGCCAGAGGGTCAAGGATGAACACATACCTAAGCCCGGCCTCCTACAACCCCTCCCCATTCCCACCCAAGCATGGGACACAATCTCTATGGATTTTATAGAAGGCCTTCCCCTTTCTAAGAATTTCAGTTCCATATTGGTGGTTATCGACAAATATACAAAGTATGGCCACTTTCTACCACTCAAACACCCCTTTACTGCCCCTGATATTGCTTCTATCTACCTCGACAACATCTACAAGTTACATGGGAGCCCGAAAATTGCAATTTCTGACAGGGATAAAGTCTTCACAAGCCTTTTCTGAAAAGAGCTTATGAAGAAGCTGGGAACTAAGTCTCTTTTCAGCTCGGCCTACCACCCGGAGACAGATGGTCAAACCGAGAGACTGAATCAATGCCTGGAACTCTATCTTCGATCTTTGTGTTTCCTAAAACCAAAGACCTGAGCCACTTGGCTACCCCATGCGGAATGGTGGTATAACACCAATTTCCACACTGCCTTGGGTCTAACACCCTTTGAGGCCCTCTACGGCTACAAACCAAACCTTCTGGCCTGGTCTACTGACTCTACAGTTCAGGAAGTTAATGATCTGCTAACTACCAGAGATCATATTAAGCGGATATTGCAGGATAATTTGCAGAAAGCACAACATCGTATGAAGTTCTACCCTGATAAAAAGAGAACAGAAAGAGAGTTTCAAGAGGGAGATTCTGTGTACCTCAAACTCCAGCCATACCGCCAATCTTCAGTTGCCTTGCGGAAGAATCTCAAACTCGCCGCTCGATTCTATGGCCCGTACATCATCATGAAGAAAATTGGCCCTGTAGCCTATCAGTTGAAACTGCCTGCCTCCGCCAAGATCCACCCCGTCTTCCACGTAAGCCTCCTTAAGAAGAAGATTGGGCCTCACATCCAACCCTCTGTTGATCCCCCGACAATCGACGACAGCGGCCAAGTGAAAATCTACCCACTTCAAGCCTTGGACAAACGGATGATTAAGCGAGACAACCGTGCTATCACTCAGCTTCTGATCCAATGGGCGAATATGGGTCCCGAGAATGCGACATGGGAGGACTTTACGGTGCTTCAATCGCAGTTTCCGGCGTTTGATCCTTGGGGACAAGGATCGCCTGATGGAGGCGGTATTGTCACGATCGAAGCGAAGGAGGAAGGATCGGGGAAATTAGGGCAATCCATTGGAAAAATTGGGGATTTGAGTAAAGTCAACCAAAATAGTCAGACTCCTCCTATGATGGAAAACGACAGCGTTCCACTAAAAGACCACCTGGGTGACTTAGCAGCTAGATAAGGAGGCCCAGACGAGTATATTTGATGAGCACGTGAGCCAGTACAGCCAGACAAGGCCGTTAGAGAGAAATGATGAGAGCTTGACACTTGTCAGTAAATAAGGATAGTGTCCTAGGGAATACATATATTCTGGTGTAATGTCAATTCTTTTCCTATGCTTGAATGATGTAAAAACCCTATTATTCTCTGAAATCTACGCCTCCTTTTCTGAAATCCCCTTTCTTTATTCTATTTCTTGTTCGAACCACAACATCTTGTCACGGCGTTAGTAGAAATAAACTTTGAAAGGTAGCTTGGGAACACGATGCCGGGAAAATCACCCATCCAAAACCAAAACACAGAAGAACAGATACCAAAACCACAAGAAACAGCAACAAAGTAGCAAAAACTTGGAGGAGCACTAATCCTCAAAAGCCTACTAAAAAACCCTAATGCAGCCGAAGCCAAAGCTTCTCAAGGAAGGACTTAAAAACACCGTCACCAACTTCTCCTTCTAAATGTCGATAGCGGGAGACAAAAACTTCATGCTTGCTGCGGATAACTCGCACCAGAGTTATCCGCAATCATAAAGGCGGCACCGCAAAAACCAAGAGTATTAATCATATAGCAGAAGGGGTGATAATTAGAATAATCATATATCCAACTCATAGGTAGAGGTTGCAACAGATATCCTTTCCCCCAAAGGACATTGTTTGCAGGCATGATTATCTTAAAAGAGTAAGAAAAACAACCAAGCAAAGTAATCGGGGAAAGTCAAACCCCTTTATGACTTTCAAAAGGAAAAAGGTGCCAGGCAATCCCACCAAATCTGGTGGACAGATTCCAAAAATGGTAGGCACACTGAGCTGGACAAAAAAGATCGAGCCTGGAAAAATTCATCCACATGGCGAAAGACCAAAAAGCCCCTGGAGGTCCTTCCTCGTTTCTGGTCTCACTGGTCGCCGGCCATGCAAATTTTTCAGGGTAAAAAATTGTCGAAAAGTTCCCGCCGACGTTACCCTCAAGCGAAGAGACCCCCCATATGTCCAACAGAGCACTGTTTGAAAACAAGGAAGAGTTGAGAACATGGAACTCGACTTTGCCAAACCTTGGAAGGGACTGAAACAGGTTTCTGTTGCTCTCACAGGTGGAAATCAACGAAAGGGTAATGCGGTGGTTATCGATTTGCGGCGGCGTTGGCACTCTTGAGCCTCGCCTAAGGATATCGAAAACGCTGCCAAGGATCCTAAACCTCTTCCCGTCCGACAGCACCGCTGGCTTCCGACGCCTCGGTGGTGGACAGCCATGTCTGAAGCTCCGGCGAGACGCGTTCGAAGGCAGAAAAAAGGACCGACCCCGCCTAGAAAAGAACCTTATCGCCGCAACCTTGGAGCAAACCACTAGGCGTCGTCGATCACCGACGGATCTCGGTGCAGCGGGGCCTCTTACCGAGGACGACGCCTCGCGTAAAAGGGCAGCCACAAAACTGAGCTGGGGTGGTGAAACAAACCGAACGGGTGAGGCTCATCGGAATTTGACGAAGGGTAAAAAAGGGGGCGCGTGAAAACTCGTCATCTCGTCCGAGAGCTCTCGATAAAACGGCAATATTGTCTCAACTAATATGAATTTTTGGATGGAACTTTTTGTGGGATTTGCATGTCTAAAAAATATTGTTTTTTTATAAATTAAGGGAAATAAAGCACTAGCTTCTAAGCTATATAGACTAGTTTGGCAAACCATCTTCATTCATGCTGCATGCAGCAAGGACAACACCGAACGAGCAGGTTTGACCATATCATTCGTACTTGATTTTTCTCACAACGAACATGCTGAAAACGAACTGTCTAATTTTGCTGAAGCAAGCTGGAAATATAATCTACTAACGTGAGACTTTGAGAGTACTCCGTCAACTGGAGCCTTGTTGCAACAAATCAGGGCATCTAGATTATCAACCTCAAGAATCATATGTTAGAATCCCCGCTTCCCGTACACAGAGAAGGCCGATATAAACCTCCCAGTCCCACAACTCAACTTCTAAGTTCTAACACTGAACACACCCCCAATAAATTTCGAAGCCATTGGCCTTAATGATCATGAACTTGTCACAACATGCTAACCACAATAGGATCTTTACCCATAGCAACCTCCGGTATTTATGAATCACCCTCCACACAGGTGTTGGTTCAACATTTACCATCCCCGATTTAATTTCATATTTTCCTTGTTCAGCATTTACCATCCTCGATTTGATCTCATATCAGACTGCGATATATAATTTACAAGAGGGCCAAGCTCTCTAATACACAGATTAAACCAGAAGTTAAGATTCCGACCGAATTAAACTAAATCTGCATGTTTTCAGAAGCTTCCATTTGGATAATATGTGCTACTATTAAGACTTGTCGATCTTTAATAATAGCATAAAATTTTCAAAATCAGATTTCATTCATAATAATAGGGGTTCTTTCCTTTTATCCTCTGAGTAGGGAAAACTTCATTACAGACACGAGGAATTTAACAGATTGGTCAGTCGCTGCTTTTTTTTAAAGAATATTGAAGATCATATTGTATTGGACATTACATATATGAACAAAGAGTTCACATTAAAAGAGAGTAGTCGATTTATTATTTCGGGTTTTTTCAACTAAACCAATTTAATCAATTAGAACCTATAAAAATCGAATCTTATTATGTCAAATCAATTTAAAATTGATCAGTTAATTAACTAAATTGAACTAGTTTAAATATATAATTTTTATATATGTCACCGACTGAATTAACGACAAAATTGAAAAACCGACTAAACCGCTCAAATTTAAACTGAAGTAACCCAGGGTGTTAGTTTTGTCGATTTAAACAAAAAAATACCCGCCCCCTAACTAAATTGATCACGTGAGCCGTGCATAGGTACCTTCTGTTACGAATGCTGCACACGAGAATACGGTGGAGGAACCTACAGGGGATACCATGGCAGAGAATGTCATTGGTGTGGGACCCGAGCAAGTTGACTCAGCAACAGAAACGGCTTCACTACGCAGAAGCACGAGAGAAAGGCGCGCACCTGCCAGGCTAACAGATTTCGTTGCACCCTAAGCACCCTAGTGAATATAAATAGCTGAAATCAATGTAAAGAGGGGATATATGAAAACTCTCGAACTTTATCCTTGAATACAAATTTCTTCTTGTTCCTCTGGAAAATTTCTCAGTAGCACGAACTGTTAGTTTGCACTAACATTTGGTACTTTCATTGATCCGTTGACAATGGTCAACAACTCTGACGTCCTCAAGCAGCTCCAGGAGACTTCTTCACGGCATGAGCAAACTCTGGTCGCTCTCCAGACGACTACGGCCAGTAATGCCCAAGCTTTGCAAGATGTTCTTCGCCAACTCACAGGTATTTCTGAACAACTTGGACAGTCATCGCAGCCCACGGTGACTCCCGATGGGGCCAGTGGTACGAAAACATCACGTGGAAAGGAAAGGCTTCGACCCGAGGGTGAAGATGGTTTTCTGTTTCCCCCAAAACCAGTCGTCGTCGAGTTACCGTTGTTCACGGGACATGATCCTGAAGAGTGGATCGCATCCGCATAGGATTTTTTTGAATTTTATGGTACCGAGGATCATCATCGCGTGACCATGGCCTCGTTTCGCATGGACGGAATCGCGAAACGTTGGTACCGATGGATGCAACACCGTCGTCAGCTGGTAGGGTGGGATCATTTGGTGGACGCCATCCGTAAACGGTTCTCCATCACCGAAATCGAATCTCCTGAAGGACAGCTCACAAAGCTTTGTCAGACGACCACAGTAGGTGATTATCAGACCAGGTTTGAGGAATTATCCTCGCGTACTGCGAATTTACAAGAAGTTTTTTTGATTCAATGCTTTATTTCTGGTCTTCGATCTGACATCAAGCATGAGGTGTTGGCCAGTAGGGTTTCCACCATGGCAGAAGTCGTGGCCATGGCCCGTTTCCACGAGTCCAGGCTTGCCGACGCCAAACGGGCTTTCAGACGCACGAGTGGGCCCAAATTTCCAACCGGGTTACCTAGCCCTCATTCACCTCCGCAGGGTCCTAAGAGTTTGCCCGGTCAACCTCCTCCAGCATCGAACACAACGCCTCATATGCACCCCCGGAAAATCTCTTCCGCAGAGATGCAACTCCGGCGAGAAAAAGGTCTATGTTTTTACTGCGATGAAAAATTCACACCGGGGCATAAGTGCAAGACACCGCAGTTGTTTCTTTTCGATGATGGCGGCGAAGACACTACTCCTACGGATGAAACAGAGGGGGACGGCGAACATGAGGAGGGAACCGAGCAACCGTGGGTCTCGTTCAACGCATTGGCCGGCTGCTATACGCCCAACACACTGCGCGTAACAGGCCGCGTCCAGGGTCACGATGTGCGAATTTTAATTGATGGGGGCAACACCCACAATTTTATTCAGACCCGGGTTGCGAAACACTTGGGACTCAAGTTGACAGCGGTACCCAATTTTAGGGTTCTGGTAGGGAATGGGGCCAAACTGCACAGTGATGGGTGTGTGAACAATCTCCAGGTTAAGGTCCAAGGCACGACACTCCATACGGATTTCTATGTTCTACCGTTGGAAGGCACTGAGATGGTCCTTGGCGTCGCATGGATGGCAACCCTCAGTCCGATAACGATGGATTTCTCGGCATTGACTTTCGAATTCCAGTCAGGGTCTAAGAAGCATCGATGGCAGGGAGAGTCGACAGCGAGACCACAGGCTATCCAATTCCATGCTTTGCGACGATTGTCGGACACCAATGGCATTGCTGAGTATTTTCGATTGCAGTTGCACGATAGTTCAGAGCAGGATACAAGTGACAACAGTGAGGTGATCAACGGGTTGTTGAAGGAATTTTCTCAGGTGTTTGAGCCCCCGACTTCTCTGCCTCCCATTCGCAGCACTGATCATGCGATACACTTAGAACTGGGACAGAAACCTGTGAATGTGCGTCCCTACCGTTACCCCCATTTTCAGAAACAGGAAATTGAACGGCAAGTCACACAGATGCTGGAAAATCAACTTATTCAGCGGAGTACTAGTCTTTTTTCATGCCCAGTGTTGCTTGTCCGAAAGAAAGACGGAACGTGGCGTTTTTGTATGGACTACAGAACGTTGAATGCAATTACAGTGAAGGATAAATTTCCCATTCCAACAGCGGATGAACTCTTCGATGAATTGGGCGGGTCGCGTTACTTCTCCAAGCTCGATTTGTTGGCAGGTTACCACCAAATTCGAGTCCGAACCGAAGATGTCCCCAAGACAACATTTCGTACCCACGAGGGCCACTACGAATTCTGCGTTATGCCCTTCGGCCTCACAAACGCGCCATCAACATTTCAGGCCACTATGAACCAAATTTTCCAACCATTCTTGCGGAAGTTTGTATTGGTGTTTCTGGACGATATTTTGGTTTTCAGCAAGTCTTGAGATGATCATTTGTCTCACCTTCGGCAGGTATTGCAGGTTCTCATCAATCAAAAGTTAGTGGCAAAAAGGTCAAAGTGTTTGTTTGGTCGGGAATCGGTGGAGTATTTGGGGCATATAATATCACGCGATGGGTTGGCTATGGATCCTAGCAAAGTGCAGGCAATCAGAGATTGGTCCACACCCACTAATGTTAAAGAGGTTCGCAGTTTTTTGGGTATCGCAAGTTACTATCGACGGTTTATTCGAGGATTTGCTACAGTCCTTGCACCCATCACAGACTTGCTGCGTCAAGGACTGAAATTCCAGTGGACTACTTCCGCACAAACGGCTTTTGAAGACTTAAAAAAACTACTCAGTGAGGCCCCCGTGCTCGGCTTACCTTGTTTCGATAAAGAGTTTACCGTGGAGACCGATGCCTCCGGAGTTGGCATTGGAGCCGTGCTCAGTCAAGGTAAAAGACCGTTAGCCTATTTTAGTCAGAAACTCAGTTCCAAGATGCAGAATGCCTCTACATATCAACGAGAAATGTACGCCATCAACCAGGCCGTTGGCAAGTGGAGACAGTATCTGTTGGGTCGTCGATTTACTATTATTACGGATCAAAAATCCCTGCGCGAACTTAATCAGCAAGTTATTCAAACACCAGACCAACATCGTTGGCTCTCCAAACTGATTGGGTTCGACTTTGATATCCAGTACAGACCAGGGCGTCTAAATTCGGCTGCGGATGCATTATCCGGAGAGGTGAATTCCACATTTATGGGACTTACAAAAACAACATTTGGTATCATGGAGGAGATTCGTGCAGCAACCACACACGATACTCAACTGCAGGGGCTAAAGGATCATATCTCACGGGGCAGTATGGAGCATCGAGAGTTTACTGAATCTGCAGGCTTGATTCTCCGACATGGAAAGGTATGTGTGCCAGAAATTGAAAGCCTCCGGACTCGAATACTAAGGGAGTTTCATGAGTCTGCTGTTGGGGGGCATGCTGGAGTGCTGCGCACATTTCATCGCCTCGCCTCGAATTTTTACTGGAAGGGTATGCGTAGAGATGTCAAACATGCCAACGAATGAAGAATGAAAGTCTGACACCAGCAGGCCTGCTGCAGTCGCTAAACATTCCTAATCAGGTGTTCGAAGACATTGCCCTGGATTTTATTACCGGATTGCCCAACTCCAATGGAAAAGAGGTAATTTTGGTTGTGGTTGACCGTTTATCGAAATATGGCCATTTTTTTGCCTTGCCTAGACGTTTTGATGCATCGTTTGTAGCTAAAGTGATGATACAAGGAGTCATTAAACTCCATGGCATTCCTCGTTCGATGGTCAGTGACCGCGACAAGGTGTTTGTCAGTGATCTCTGGAAGGAAATGGCGCGTTTGCAGGGTACTACATTGCGTATGAGTTCAGCCTATCACCCACAAATCGACGGTCAAACCGAGGCACTTAACCGATGTGTGGAGATGTATTTGCGATGTATGGTTGGCAGTGAGCCAAAACAGTGGGAGAAGTGGTTGTCATGGGCAGAGTACTGGTACAATACTTCGTACCAAGCTTCAGCAGGGATGACACCTTTTAAGGCACTTTACGACAGAGATCCACCAGCGATCATAGACTATTTGGAAGGTAGCACGCATAATGATCACGTGGCCTGCGAACTCAGGGAGAGGGATGTTATTCTGCGTGAATTGAAGACTAATTTGACACGCGCTCAAGCACGTATGAAGAACCAGGCTGACAAGTATCGCAGGGAGTTGGAACTGGCCGACGGATCTTGGGCATTTGTTAAACTTCAGCCATATCGCCAGTCCTCCTTAAAGTTGAGCAATAATCAGAAGCTGGGACCAAAATTTTTTGGACCCTACCGCGTGCTGCAACGCATCGGAGCCGTCGCCTACAAGCTTGAACTTCCGCCTGCTTCTCGGATACACCCGGTGTTTCACATCTCTTAGTTGAAGGCCTGCAAAGGACAACCCCTGGAACAGATAACACCCCTGCCTCTCCTTGCAGAATCCACCTTGCCACACGATATGCAGACACCCGTGAACCTTGAGGACAAGGTTCTCGAAAAGGAGGGGGTAATGTTACGAATGCTGCACACGAGAATACGGTGGAGGAACCTACAGGAGATACCATGGCAGAGAATGTCGTTGGTGTGGGACCCGAGCAAGCTGACTCAGCAACAGAAACGACATCACTACGCAGAAGCACGAGAGAAAGGCGCGCACCTGCCAGGCTAACAGATTTCGTTGCACCCTAAGCACCCTAGTGAATATAAATAGCTGAAATCAATGTAAAGAGGAGATATATGAAAACTCTCGAACTTTATCCTTGAATACAAATTTCTTCTTGTTCCTCTGAAAAATTTCTCAGTAACTCGAACTGTTAGTTTGCACTAACACCTTCCTTCAGCGGCAGCCTCTGGCTTCTTTCTCATACGCCAGAAGCAATGCGTGAGCTACATCGCGCACATCAACTATATGTGCAACTTTGTTTGCCAGAGAGTGGTATCCTTTTGTGCATCAACACAATACAGTGGAAAACCAAACATAATCAGAGTAGAACAGAATGCCACAAGAAAAGATATGATGTATTTTACTTTAAACCATATTCCTTGAAACTTCTACTGCAAGACTATGGCTGGAATTGGAAGACAAAGAAAACTAAAATAATTTCACAACAGGCCAGACCTTTTGGCAATTAAACAAGCCATTTACTTATGAAAAGGAATATCAGGAAAGATCATACTTGTGTAATGAGTCGCATACATTTGTTGTTGCGCATTATCCTTGAAATAATGGGTAGATATTAGACAGTGAGTGTTAAATTTATTATTATTTTTTTTAAATTAAGATTAAATTGTTTGAATGTGTAAATATAGAGGATCAAATGTATTATTATGCAAAAATATTTTAACGGTCGTTAATGGATGTTGACAAATAAGTGGTAGAATTGAAGCAAAACATAAAATTTAATAGTAACATTAAAACAATTAGAAGTTTAGTTTCCAAATTGAATAATAGACCAAAGTTTAGTTACCATTTATGAACTTTACCCTAAGTTTAAAGTTGGTTGCCGACGAGCGACAAGCACGAATGATACATCTTTAAATTTTATATATGTATATTTTTAGTAAATTTTATAAATCATCCCTCAATTTTATTATCACTCCTATTTTAATCACTAAAATTTAAAAAAAATCAATTCAATTATTTATTTGTCAAATTGTTTCAGTTTTAGCTATATTATCATTAAATTATAAAAGAGTAAATTATATGAGTAATCCTTTATTTTCGGCATGTTTTGTTTTGATCACCAATTTTAAAAAGGATTAGTTTTGGCCACTTAAATTATTCATTCGTTCTATTTTACTCACGGGAGCTGGGAGCATTAGCTCTCGGCTCGCTAGTTTGGTACATCATACGTTAATAAAAGGGATAATTCAAAATTAAAGTTTCTAGAAGTTGCCTTAATTTTAGGGTTTATGAACATAATTCAGGGTTTGGTGTTTATGGATTTAAGTGTATGTGTTTAAAATTTAGGGTTCATTGTTAGAATTTATAGGTTAGAGTTAGAATTTAGGGTTTAAATGTTAGAGTTTGAGTAATATGGTTAACGATTTAAGTTTTAACTTATAAAAACCAAATTCTAACAGCACCCATAATTTCAAAATTTATACACTTAAATCTCTAAACATTAAATCATAAAGCCTAAAATTGATGGATCTTCTTCAGATTAGCACTGTCTAATACTTTTGGCCAACTAAAAGTTATTTTCCTTCATTTCAGTCAGAAAAATAACAATTCCAACACCATTTTATCCAACCAAAAGCCGCATACTTTTATTGTTTTCTTGCATCTTCAGAAATCAAAATAGTTATACTTATTAACAAATAAACGGCATTAAAGACATGCAAGTTATATGACACTATTTTGAAAACGTTCAACACAACAAGTGGGATCACATGAAAACAGGAGGAAACTAGAAGAGGACACTGTATCTAAATTTTAATCCAAGATTCCAGCCTTCTTATAGCTCTCAACGGAATCCGAAAGAGTTTCTTCCAAGGGCCTATAACTCCACCCCAGCCTCTGTAATTTCTCTGAACTAATCGTCTCTTCCTTCCCTCCTTCGGTGAAGCTGCCAATCCGCAAGTGATTTAGATCCCAAAGAAGAAGAGGAGGATCATACGCAGAAAAATTCCAAGTCATTATATTAACTCCTAAAGGGTTAGACTAGAAGATGATACAGATTCTGATACAACAAGAGATGTACCTTTTAGGATAATTGTATTGAGGAAACATACTTCTCAACTTATCAACAAGGTCACGTGCCCTGATCGTGTGAGCCGTGCATAGGTACCTTCCTTCAGCCTCTGGCTTCTCATACGCCAGAAGCAATGCCTGAGCTACATCACGCACATCAACTATATGTCTAACTTTGTTTTCCAGAGTGTCGTATCCTTCTGTGCATCAATACAATACGGTGGAAAACCAAACAGAATCAGAATAGAAATGGATAGAACATAATGCCACAGGAAAATATATGATGTCTTTTACTTTAAACCATATTCATTGTAACTTCTACCGCAAGACAATGGCTGAAATTGGAAGACATGGGAAAGTAAAATAATTTTATGGCTCCAGCAAAAATAGCTCCAATCCAATACCACAAATTAAAGATTAAAATTTGAAAAGCCAAGCAAACTTAGTACCAACACTCTAATTTATATATTGCAAGGCACAAGGGCTTAATGAATCTATGCCTAAAGAAGTAGAAGCGTATCAATCTAGGGTATCAAATAATCTCAGTATAACTAATTTCAAGGTTAGAAAGTGCTGTAGAGTCTCGAATCTAAAATCATAACAAGTATAATCGAAATAAAGGTCATGCAACCCCGGCGCACAAAGCCAACAAACTAGCTCTCACGGTGTAGTAGTGCAGACTACAGAAGCATATGTAGGCTTGGTAGGAGTTGGCACCACCTTTTAAAAGTTTAATGAGAACCAAGCTACTAGAATTGATGGTGGGCTGCAGAAGTGGCCCCAATACGAGAGTGGGACAAAGAGAAACAACATCAAGGCCAGACCTTTTGGCAAACTCAAAAGCCTCACTCTCTGCTTCTGTTTTTGAAAGGCAATACCAATTCTGGAAGAAACAATTAAACAAGATATTTGCTTATTAGCACTGAAAATGAATATCAGGAAATATCACACTTGTGTAATGAGTGGCATACATTTGTTGCTGCGCAATATTCCTTGTCAGACCAACATGCCTCATCCATGATCTGACCCTCGGGCCAACTAGGGTTCATGTAAACAGCAACCACAGAGGACACGACAACAACTCGTTTAACATTGGCTTCAACGCAAGCTTTAAGCACATTAAGTGTGCCCTTTACAGCCGGTTCAATCAACTCCACCTGTAAACGAGAAGTATGGAAAAACAGATGATTTCAAAATTAAAGCTAATAGTCCATGTCAAATCCATAACTAAAACTATAGCTAGCTAGGGGCAGAAGCAGGGTTGAGGTCCCTTGGATGGGATGCTTGTAGAGGAAGTAGTAATACCTGATCATTCCAGGGTTTTCTTCTCTTTTTTTTGGTAAACTACATCAAGGTTACATTTAATCACCGGTTTTGAAAAAAATTATATTTAGGACATTTTTGAAAGAAAAAAAATGATAATTTAATTATTAAAGTAATTATGATTTAAGAATTATATAAAAAAATTATGAATTTGGTTATGATATAGATATAGATTTTAGGTGTCTTTATTTTTTATGAAACATTAATGATAAATTTATTATGATAGTTTAATTTTAAAGGGAATTGAAGTGTTCTAGACTAGGTTTGTAGAGTTAGGTCATTTTCCGGGGAAAATGAATTCAAGAGGCCAAAAAAATAGTGAACTGAAAATTTGAAGGTCCAATGGTCGTCGGCAACGGCGGTGACAGGTGTTAGTGGTGAGCGATAGCAGGCAGGAGACTTTGGCTGAATTTAGTGGTTAAATTCAAAATTAAATTAATATTTTAACTAAAATTGATAGGTCAAATTAGAAATTAACATTTTTCTTAACATGTCATCACATCAAATTAACGAGAACCGATAGTTGAGTGATTAATAGATAATTCAAAAAAATCAAAATAATGACATATTTTTAAAATCAAATTAACGAGAATTAATATTTTAGGCTCTCAATATGCCGCAGAAAAGGAAAACTAGTTCATGAACGCAGAAATTGGGGGTAGGGTTTAGTCTTGCCTGGGGATTACGAACGGTGGAGGAGGGAACAGGACAGGCAACGTGGAAGACACCGGCGCAGCCCGCGATGGCGGAACAAAGAGAATCGTAATCCAATACATCCGCCTTGAAGAGTTTGAGGTTGTCGGATGCTCTCTCAAGTTGGGTCAAATGTGCATATTTGGCATCCCCTGGAAAAAATCCAACAAATCAAGTGACAAAGAAATGCAAATAGAAGGTACGGTCGTAGAATCAGTAGAAATAGGAACCAACCAGGTTGCCTGACGGTGCCGTGGACGGCGTAGTTGTTGGAGAGAAGGTGCTTCACAACCCAAGACCCAATGTAGCCTCCGGCTCCGGTCACACACACTTTTCCGATCGCCTGAGCCATATTTTCTCACTATCTACCTGTTTTTTTAGCTTAACATTCTGGATTTGCCCATTTTATTAAGTTTAAAGCTGGTTGCCGACTCGTCAGTAGTCTTACTCTTATCCACCTACTTGCATACGTCAGCTCCCAACCAGAAAAAAAATACAAATAAATAAACAAAGTATAAATTAAACAATTATATGTGCATTTTCTATTTTCTAAAAATAAAAATACTTTCCACTATGTTATTGGTTGGTATTTGTTACGCTCCTTTCTAAACGATTAATTTTCTTTTGTTAAATTGATTAAAAACTTTGTTAAAGTATTTGAGATTTTGTATTTAGTTTTTTATGTAGAACCCTCATTCTCTAGGTGACGTTCCCCAAGCGGCGGCTACAGTAGCTTCTCGATCGGTATCTGGTCATGATGGTGACCGGTCGCCGGACCCTACTCTCTAAGTTTCTGTCCTGCCTGTACTGGAACGACCTAGTTCACCCTTGACATGGGAAGACCAACGAATCTAAAAAAAAAGGAAAAAAGTTGATACTATCATCATTGATGTGGAGGCTTGGACGCCAATGGATTTTGATAATTAGCTGAGTGCACAGTCAATAGTTAACTAAGTTTTAGGTGTTGTCACTAAATTTTCACCTTAATTTTAAAAAATTTAAAAAAATAAAAAAAATTCTTTTTTCCTTTAAATAATAAAAGGCCCACTTTTTTGAAGCCCATTTTTTAAAGGAAAAAAAAGAATAAATCTTATTTTAAATTCTAGCCCATCTTTTAAAAGAAAAAAAATCGAGAAAAAAGAGAAAAATAATTTTAATAATTATGGTGTAAAATAAATAATGGAGAAGAAAAAAGAATAAAATGAAGTGAAAAAATAATAATAAATGTGATGAAAAAACAGCCAAAAAAATAAAGAAAATAATAAAAAAAAGGAAAAAAGGAACCAGCGCGTGGCCGCACGCTCCATGGTGGCCGGCCGGCGTCTACTGGCCACGGCTGCCAACGCTATTGGTACCGGCCGGTCCGCCTCGCCGCCGCCGACCCAATGCCACCAACCCCGCTCGCCGTCGCTGCCTGTGCTAGCCGAAATATGCAAAAAACAGAGTAAAAGAAGTCAAACCCTAGGCTCGAATCAAGGGGAAATTCGATCCCGAATTTGAACCAAATCGGGATATTCTTGAGGGGTTTTTCCGAGGATCAAGCCATGTGTTGGATTTAGGCTTCAATTTGGGGATTAAATCCCGATTTGACTTGAATTTGAAGCTCAAAATCAACTATAAAACCCCCCTTCACCCATTTGTTCAACATACAATATCAAGAAAAAACACACTTGAAAAAAAAAGCAATTAGGCTTGGAAAAATCCGGAAAAAAAATCTCTAAAAATTCTTCAAGGGTTGCTGGAAATTTTGAGTGGAAGTTCGAGTTTGGAAGCAATTTTTCGGAGGCAATTAGGAGGATTTCGAGAAGACCGGATTTGAGTTCTTCGTTCGTCGTTTTCGGTAAAATTTCTAACTTTTCTTTTACTTTTTATTTAGATTTTCTATTGCTTGTTCTTGGTTGAATTTTTGTTTGTGTTTGTATTTTTTGGTGGATTTTAGGTTGTTCTTGAAGTCGAAAAATCATTTCACAATTCCGGTAACGTTTTCGTTTTAATTATTTGTTTTAAATTTGGTTTGATCTTTAAAAATAGGGTAAATTGCACAGATCATCACTCAACAATCTTCTCTCTCCTATTTTGGTCACTCAACTTTCAATTTTTCTAATTTACTAACTCAACTTTATACATTCAACGTTTTTGGTCACTCATAAATATTTTATTATTATTTTGAATGACATGGCATTTTTATTATTATTTAATATAAAAATAATTTAAAATTAAAAAAAAACCCCAGAAAAATCAAAGTATCCGGGGGCCACCATGGCCGCCACCGCCGACGATTGTAGATGGTGGTCATTCGGTCCCATATTTCACCGGTGAGCTTGCCTCACTCCCCAGAGTCTGAATCTGGCCTTCATTTTGTCGGAAAATGCTCCATAATCCACGAAAAGGAGAGCGAAAGTGAAGAAACCGAAACAATTATATCGAGATTCACGAGTTTCAAGGTATTTTACGGTGAAACAATTACCTGATTCGGACTCAGCGTGTCAAAACGAGTCGTCCGGTGTAATTTGGGTCAAACGGCCACCGATTTTGAAGGCCGGTGGTGGTCAACGGTGGCCGTCGGTGATGACAATCAGCGGCAATTATTTTAAATATTTTTAAAATTAAATAGTAATAAAATATTGTTTTATTATTTATTTTAAATTATTTTTTATATATAATAATATTAAATTTTTTGAAAATAATAATAAAATATTCGTGAGTGACCAAAAACGTTGAATGTATAAAGTTGAGTTAGTAAATTAGAGAAATTGAAAGTTGAGTGACCAAAATAGGAGTGAGAAGATTGTTGATTGATGATCTGTGTAATTTACCCTTAAAAATATTTGCATGCTTAAAAAAATATTGTTAAGGTTGTTTTGATCTTTAGAAATGTAGAAATAAATTTTTAAGGTGTTTAAATTAAAATACAAGAATAAAGTGAATAAATGTGGTTTAATTGAAAAAACTTAAAGTTAGAGATTTAATTTGGAAAAAAACAATAATGCATGGGTGGAAACAATAAAGGGCTTAATTTTGATTAAAAATATAAAAAAGGCTTTTTTTTGAAATTTAGATTTAATAATAAATGGGTTGAGTGATTTTAAAAATAAAAATAAATAAATAAGATGTTTTTCTTTAAAAAAATAAATAAGTCATAAAAATTTTGTTTTTGAAAAGAAAAAAGAAAATAAAAGGTTTTAAGGTAAAAGTTTTAAGGTTTTACGAGAAAATAAAGTTTTGAAAAAAAGCTTAAAAGAAAATCTTTTAAAATAAAAGTTTATTTTAAAAATAATTTTTTAAAAGAAAAGGCATAAAAATAAAATGAAAAAAAAAGTTTAAAAAGAAGAATCTTTTTTTGAAATGGAAAATAAAAAAGGTGAAAAACATAAAAAAAATAAAAAATGTAAAAAGGGTCTTGACTTTTTTAAAAAAAAATTAAAAGTAAAAAAAAATATTTTTTTAAAGGAATAATAAAAAAACACAAATGAAAATAATAAGTAGTTTGTTTGTCTTTTTTAGAAATAGGAGAAAACTTAGGATTAGGGACTAAAGCTTAGATAGAGACATGTTTTGTTGAAAAATGTTCTTCACAAAAAGATAAAGTACACTTAAGCATACTTAAACCTTAAATTAGGAATAAAAGACTTAGACGTTTTTAGGGTTTTTTTTTTATAAAAATAATCGAACTTAGAAATGAATAAAATGCTCAACACACTAAATCTCTTTGTTGTTTGAAAAGTGAAATTAATTTAATGCGGTGTCTTATCAAACGGGAATGATGGACTAGCGCAGAAATGTTGGCGGTTATTAAAGTTCATCTCCCGGGCGATAAGGCCGTTAAAATAGACTAATATTCATTAAACGGACAAGTAAAGTCGAACCTTCGTGAACTTGAAAATTCCAGTTTTGAAAACGATTTTAAAACCAATTAAGTATCAATTTTGGGCGTCGTGGGGGTGCTAACCCTTCCCCACGCGTAACCGACCCCGAACTTGTTTTCTTGTTTTTCGCAGACCAAAGTCGTTGTTTTATTAAAACAAAATGTTTTATTAAAATAACCCTATTTTTTAAAAAGTGATCCAATCACACTTTTTTTCAAAAAAGATTGGTGGCGACTCCGTTGATTTTTAAAAGTTTTTTACTGCCAAAAAAGTCGAAGCCTCCTCCTTTCCCTAAAAAAGGCGGTTGCGACACCATGTGAGGGTGATGTTTCGGGTTTGAAGGAAAAGCCTTCTTATGCAAGTAAACTTAAGGGTTCTACTCCATCGGATACATCTCGCCCTGAATTTACGGATTTCACTCCTGATAAAGTTATGGCACGCGATGAAGATTGTGTTGTGGACCGTTCTGGAGCTTTCCCAAAAATTACTTTCTATGTTCACGTTCATGATCAAATTGATCTCAGTATGAGTCAATCTGTTATCGTTCGTCTACTGGGGCGCAACATTGGGTATCATACCTTGTTAAACCGAATTCATGCACTTTGGCGTTCGATGGGATCGATCCATCTCATCGATCTTGCAAATGATTATTTTGTTGTCTGTATGGAAGATCCTCGTGATTATGAGAAAGCTTTAACAGAAGGTCCGTGGAAAATTTATGGAAGCTATCTTACGGTTCAATCTTGGAGTCGATCCTTCTCCACTACTGAGCAACATCCATCGCATGTAGTGGTTTGGGTTCGATTACCTGGTCTGCCGTATCGTTATTATACTAAAGCTTTATTTCATCGTATAGCGGCAGTTCTAGGTAAGGTTATTAAAGTGGACTATAGCACTCAGGCTGGTGAACGGGGGAAGTTTGCGAGGCTCGCTCTCATGGTTGATCTGAATAAACCTCTACTACCATACGTAGGCATCGATGGTTTTGTGCAAGCGTTTGAATATGAAGGACTGCAGAACATTTTTTTTCTTGCGGTATTTACGGCCATGAAAAGGAGTGTTGTCCTAAAAATGTTCAAGCTGAGAATATTAATTTTAATGTAAACTCGACTACCCCTGATTCAGTTTGTTGTGAGCTTAATACGGATGGCTCGAATGGACTCTTTGGACCATGGATGGTTGTTGACAACATGCGTCGTCGCTCTTAAGCTAAACCGCAAGGCAGTAAAAACAAGGGTGCGGCTCTAAGTGATGCTGGGGGTTCTCGTTTATTTGTTTTGGGTTAGATGACATGGAGGTTGGTTAGGATAATGTGCCGACTGATAGGGTCAATGAGGCTTCGCATGCAGAGCATGGTAAAGGTGTTGCGACCAACCCTCATGCCGCCCCAAAGGTATTGTCTCGACCGGTGGAAGTGACCAAAAATTCGACTCCTACATCCTCCAATTTTTCAAGTTTGAAATCGGGGAAACAAATCGTTAAAAATGCCAAGGTTGTGCCTCTTATCCCTGGACAGGTGGTTCAGGTTGTTTCCCTTGGGGCGGCTGCATCAAACATGGCACACCAATCAGTTTCTTTAGTCGAGCCGGGGTTTGGGAAAGTCTCTACGGATGGTGGTTCGGCGTCTAAAGGGCGAGGTATCAAAGTTAAACCAGCCAAGGAAAATATTACAAAAGGGTTAGCAATTCGTAAACCATCAGCGGTGAAAACAATCATGCGGCCGGTTCTTCATGAATAGGTTGAGAATGTTCATACTCAACTTAATAATATTACTTTAAAACAGTAGAATGAACCGGGGGGGAGGTACTAAGGTGATTATCAACGATGAGGTTTTGCTTGAAGTTTTAAAAGCTGATAACGACCTCTCGTATCTTGCGGTAACAACCTTGGTTTCGGATGCAGGTGTGTGAACCGATGTTGAAGGAAATGCTGAAATTCAGGAGCTGCCTACACAGCTGGAATCACAGCTGTCGTCACTTTTATTCCCCTCCAATTCTATTGGAAGAAGCGCCGTCTAGAAAAACTACACGTGTCACCCTCAGTACCATTAGGGTTTTATTTTACTCTTGTATAAATAGCAGTGCTGCAAATGAATACGACATGCCTTCTGTTATCCTTATCTGCTCTTCATCTTTACATTTAGTCATACATATTTTATGCTCAACATGGTATCATTGCTCCGGGTTATTTCCTGGTGATTACCGTCTCTTCTGCCACCATGCCTGACGATCCTGCCACCGCTAGAGACGATGTCGTCCTCTCATCACCACCAGATGACACCATTGATAACTCATTCTCCAACAAACGGATCAGCATCCAGCTTGATGACACCAATTACCTACTCTGGAAACAACAAGTGACCCTGCTGATACGAGGACAAGGCCTTGAAGGGTACATCGACGGCTCCATATCCCCACCGACCAAGCTCGTCATTCGCGATAATGGAGACCAAGTCCCAAATCCGGCATACCTTCGATTCATCAAGCATGACAGCTCGTTGGCCTCCTGGTTACTGTATACCGTTAGTTCCAACATCCTTCCTCAGCTTGTAGGTGCTGAGTCTTCTGCTACAATCTGGTCCACCATCTCCGGATTATATTCTCAACTCTCCACGACGCGCATCATGCATCTTCACTGCCGCCTGCGTTCAATCAAGAAAGCCACACTGTCCATGCGTGCTTACACCATGCAAATCAAGGAAATATGTGACTTACTTGCATCCTGTGGAAGCCTAGTTTCTATAGTTGAACACATTGCCACCATTTTAAATGGTCTACCCTCTGAGTATGACCCATTTGTCACAGTCATCTCTGCCAGCAAGGAACCTTACACTGTAGATGCAAGGGTCTCGGTGCTTATTGATGATGAGTCCAAAATTTCAGACCCTCTTCGACTGCCTATTGGAATCCACAAAACCAATTTTTCCAATCCTCGTGACAAAGAATCATACTCTAGCACTACAAACACCTTGGTTGGTGATCTTGTCAACAACTCTATCGCAGCTTACTCAACAGTAGTCAATAACACATCACCCTTTTGGCTTTGGCATCGACGCCTAGGACATGCTTCTCCTGAAGTCATCAATTCAGCTTTGCACAAGTCACTGGTTATGGACAAAGATACCATTTGTAGTGCTTGTCAACTAGGAAAGTGTCACTCTTTACCTTTCAAGCAGTCTGTAACCATGTATGACTCACCTTTTGAATTAGTAGAAATTGATCTTTGGGGACCAGCACCTGTTATCTCAAATGGATTTTCCTACTATATTTCATTCGTTGATATGCACTCAAGGAACTCTTGGCTATATTTACTCAAACACAAATCAAAAGCATCAGCTGCTTTCACTCTATTCCACAAACTGGTTCAGAATCACTATGGCACCAACATTTGAGCCGTGCAGACAGATGGGGGAGGAGAATTTCAGTTCCTTGACACCCTACTTCCTACTCTTGGCATTCAGCAACGTATCACTTGCCCATACACATCTCAACAGAACGGGGTAGTCGAGCGCAAGCACAGGCACATCATTGACATGGCTCTATCTCTTCTAGCACAAGCCCCCATGCCCTTACGCTATTGGTCCTATGCAGTGCTTAGCTTAGTCTTTCTCATCAACCGTCTGCCCATCAAGAAGCTAGGCAACATATCTCCATTTCAGAAGCTTACAGGCAAGACACCAGACTACAGTTTTTTCAAGGTATTTGGGTGTGAGTGCTACCCAAACCTACGACCTTACAACAAACATAAACTTGACTTCAGGACCAAGCCATGTCTCTTTCTTGGATATTCACCTAAGTACCAAGGATATCAGTGTGCTGATGACACATGTAGGATCTACATCACGAGAAGTGTCACCTTCAACGAAACAAGCTTCCCTTGTGCCAACAAGTCTCTCCCTAATGCTGCCTCCACACATGCTCGTCCATCCAGGGTCTTTCCCAATATACCAACCTCATCACCCAACCAACCTACTCCAGCAATCCCAACAAATTCAACCGAACCATCAAATCCCTTCCCTAACACCAATGCAACAAGCACCTCTACTTCCTCTGCCAATAACCCCAACTCACCACCAACTCCAAATTCTTTAAATCCTCCTTCACCACCTACAAATGACATCCCTCAACAGTAACCAATTCCTGACACAACAGCAACTCCCCCAACTTCAGAACCCCCTCCACCTATCAACAACCATCCAATGGTTACACGCAGCAAAATGGGAATCTTCAAACCGAAAATCTACAATGTTAAAGTCCTACCTTCCAACATTTACAAGGCTTTGCTCAATCCGGTCTGGGCAGAGGCAGTACACCAAGAATACAAAGCTCTCCAAGAAAATGAAACATGGGAGCTAGCTGAATTACCACCTGGGAAGAAGGCCATATGCAGCAAGTGGCTATTTCGAGTTAAATGCAATGCAGATGGTTCGGTCAGCAAGTTCAAAGCAAGGTTAGTTGCAAAAGGATACTCTCAGACCCCAGGCTTAGATTTTATGGAAACTTTTAGTCCACTGGTTCGATTCTTCACTGTAAACATACTAGTGCCTGTGGCTACTACAAATCAATGGCAAATCCATCAAGTAGATGTTAATAATGCATTTCTCAAAGGAGAATTGCATGAAGCAGTCTACATGCATCAACCAACAGGCTTCCTTCAACACAACTCAACCGGTCGACCCCTTTTCTGCAAGCTCAAAAAAGCCATATATGGCTTAAGACAAGCTCCATGCAACTGGTTTGCTCAACTAAAATCCTTATTGGGCACCTTAGGCTTTGTTGCATCTCAAGCTGACTCCACACTATTTATTCTCAAGCAAGGAGATCTCACTATCTATCTTGCAGCCTATGTAGATGATATGCTGCTCACAGGGAATGTCGAATCTCATGTTCAACAAATAATCCAAGCACTACATGCTCGGTTCTCCCTCAAAGACCTAGGTCAACTACACTATTTCCTTGGCATTGAAGCCAGACAGCATGAATGAGGATTGTTTCTCAATCAACAATAATACATCACAGAACTTCTACACAGAACAGACACAATGGGAGCCAAAACCACCTCGACACTCATGGTCACATTTCCAAAACTCAGTAAACATGATGGCACTCCCCTGGCTGAAGCACAAACCTACAGAAGCATAGTAGGGGCACTACAATACATTTGTCATACAAGACCTGACCTGGCCTTTGCAGTCAACAAAGCAGCTCAATACATGCAAAAACCTACTGAGGTTCACTGGTAAGCTCTCAAACGAATCCTACGATACTTGGGCATAACACTTGACTATGGAATCTAGTTTCAACCATAATGCAGTGACAACCTTCAAATCACAGCGTTCTCTGATGCCGACTGGGGAAGTGACTTAGATGACAGACGTTCAACGACTGGTTACTGCGTAATGCTTGGAAATCATCTGATCTCGTGGTGCTCGAAAAAATAACGTGCATTTTCAAGATCATCAGCAGAGGCTGAATACAGAAGCTTAGCAGATGCATCCTCTGAAATTATTTGGGTTCAATTTGTTCTCACTGAAATGGGAATCAACCTACACAATACTCCACAACTCTGGTGCGACAACACCAGCACCGTGTCCATGGCAGCCAACCCAGTTCTTCATGCAAAGACCAAACACGTCGATCTCGACTTACATTTTATCAGAGAAAAAGTCAGCACGAGGCAACTACAGATCAACTATATTCCAGCACGATGTCAAATTGCAGACATACTCACCAATGCTCTACCAACCCAATAATTTGAAGGCTTCCGCAACAAACTACACACTAGAAGACTTGAAGAAAAATCATGCAGGGGAAATGTTGAAGGAAATGCTGAAATTCAGGAACTGCCTATATAGCTGGAATCACAGCTGTCGTCACCTTTATTCCTCTCCAATTCTGTTGGAAGAAACACCGTCTAGAAAAACTACACGTGTCACCTTCAGCGCCATTAGGGTTTTCTTTTACTCTTGTATAAATAGCAGTGCTGCAAATGAATACGGCATGCCTTCTGTTATCATTATCTCCTCTTCATCTTTACATTTAGTCATACATATTTTATGCTCAACAACCGAGGCTGTGGTTCCCGGTCAGTAGGTGTGGTTCCTCATTTTACTCCTTTATTAATGTTTATGTTGTGGAATACTTAGGGTGCCGTGAGCACCACTTTTTGCAGTTATCTCAGGGCTTTATTTGGGAGCATAAGCCTAGGGTTCTGGCTCTATTTGAACCGCGAGTTAGTGGACGGCGTGCTAATAGGGTGATTGCGAAGTTTGGCTTCTCTCGTTCGTTTCAGATTGAGGCGCACGGTTTTAGTGGAGGTATTTGGCTTTGTTGGGAAGAAGATATTCATCTTGAGGTTTCACACATCGCAAATCAATTTGTTAATGGTAGATTCTACTTATCCGGATCAGTAGCGTGGATCTATTTTATGGTGGTTTATGCTAGTCCAAGTAATGCTAAACGGAAGATTCTGTGGCCTCAGCTTGAAGCTTTAAATCCAGGTCCGACCGTTCCTTGGTTTGTAGGAGGTGATTTTAATGTTATTTTATCCCCGGATGAAATAAGAGAAGGCTTAGACGTGTATGTTAATGGAAATATTCCTTTTGCTAACTTTATTTTCCGGTCCGATTTACTTGATTTGGGTTTTTAGGGTCCTCCTTTTACTTGGTCGCGTGGTAATCTTTATGAAAGACTTGACCGTTGTTTGGTTAATTCAGCATGGTTTAACTCGTTCCCGGCATCTCATGTCTGTCATCTTGATCGGAATGGGCCTGACCATAGGCCGTTGCTTCTTTGTCTATCTGAACATGCGCAGGTGAGATCTCTGCGGCCTTTCCGATACATCTCCGCTTGGCAAGATCATCCTGAGTTTCAACCTTTTCTTACATCAGTTTGGAGTACTTTTGATTTTCATCACAATATAGAATCCTTTCAAGCAAAAATTAGGGAGTGGAATTCGGAAACTTTTGGACACATTGGTAAGCAAAAGAAACGTCTTCTAGCTCGGCTGCGCGGGATTGATAGAGCGCTTGCCTATTCTCATTCGGATTCTCTTGCTAAGCTAGGTTGTAAATTGAGACTGGAAATGGAAGAGGTAATGAATCAAGAGGAAAGTATTTGGAGCCAAAAAGCTTGTGCTAATTGGATTGTTGAAGGTGATCGAAACACGTCTTTTTCCATGCTTCTACCTTGGCAAGAAGACGTCGTAATTTTATTTCTGGGCTGAAATTAGATGGTGTTACATGGTGCGACAATCAAAAGGAACTTCAAAAGGCTGCCTTGTAGTTTTATAACTCTTTATTCTCTTTCTCGGGACCATGCAGACATGTTTATCCAATCCATGGCCAATTCCCACGATGTTCAAGTGATGTACTATATTCGATTGCCCATCCTATTTCGGACGATGAAATCCGTTAGGCATTATTTGATATGAGTCCTCTCAAAGCGCCAGGAATTGACGGGCTACATGCTGTGTTCTACCAACGTAACTGGAGTATTGTTGGTCATTCTACGTGCACTCTTATTCGTAAAGTTTTCTTCGAATGTGTGATCCCCCCGATTTGAATCGCACATTACTTGTTTTAATTCCCAAGGTTGATACATCGGAATCTATTACTTAATTCCGACCGATAGGTTTATGCACTGTGGTTTATAAAGCGATAACAAATATCATTGTTAATAGATTAAAGCATTTTCTCTCGGAGTGGGTTTTTGAATTTCAGACAAGTTTTGTACCTGGGCGAGCCATTACTGATAACATTGTTATTGCTCAGGATATAATTCAGTCTATGCAAAAGAAGAAAGGTAAAAAGGGTGGATGGCTATTAAAGTGGATTTAGAGAAAGCTTATGATCTGTTGGAGTGGGGTTTTATTGATGATAGTCTTTCTGACATCGGGATACCAGACATGTTACGTTCGCTCATTATGAATTGTGTTTCTACTGTTTCAAATCAAATTCTTTGGAATGGTTCTTCTACTACAGCTTTTAGTCCTTCCAGGGGCATTCGACAGAGTGATCCATTGTCTCAATATTTATTTGTTTTATGCATGGAACGATTAGCGCAAGCTATCCAGAAGGAAAGCGTAATGGCTCGTGGATTCCCTTTCGGTCTTTCAAGAATAGTCCTGCTATATTTCACTTATTTTTTGTAGATGATATGTTGTTATTTGTCGAGGCTTCTGTATCTCAAATGAGATTGATTAAGAGGATTTTAGAAGAGTTTGGCGCAGTTTTTGGTCAAAAAGTAAGCATCTATAAAACTACTATCTTTTATTCCTCTAATGTCCCGCTGAATATTAAGCAGGAGATTAGCGTGGGATTTGGCTTTGCTGAGATTAATGATATTGGCAAATTTTTTCGTGTTCCGGTTCTCCATAAACGTGTCAATTTGACTACTTATGGGTACTTGATTGAGATGGTGCGACAACGTCTTACAGGGTGAAAGGCTAAAACTCTATCACTAGCTAGACGAATTACTTTGGCTAAATCTGTATTATCGGCTATTCCCATCTATACTATGCAGAACGTTGTGCTACCAAAGAAAACTTGTGTTGTCTTGGAAACTTTAATTAGGCGTTTTTTTTGGGGAATCACAGAGGATCATCGTGGTATTAATCTTGTTCGATGTGAGGATGTGTGCAAACCGACTTCTCATGGCGGCCTTGGTTTTAGGAAGTTACAATTCATGAATGAGGCGTTTTTAATGAAACTCGCCTTCTTTCTCGTTGCCAAAAAGATGCGTTATGGGTGCGTTTTCTACGTTATAAGTACAAATGGGAAAAAATAATTCTATTTTCCAAGGGTTCGTTCTGGATCCCGACTATGGAAGGCCTTGGCATTAGTTTGGGAGGATGTCAGAGATAATATCACTTGGAATATTGAGAATGGTCTTAGCACCAATTTTTGGCATGATAATTGGATATCGGAGATTGGAGCATTGGCCGCGCATGTCCCTACCTCGGCTCGGGTATGGCTGCCACTAGGGTGTTAAAAAATACCCGACCCGGTTGGCCTGAACCGACGACCTGACAACCCGAACCTAAAAATACGGGTAATTCCCTAAAAATATTACTTGACCCAGTAATTTTTCCGCGACACGGGCCATAAGTTTTCCCTTACCGGGTACCCGACCCGACAATTTTTAATATATATTTTTTATATTTCAAATTATATTTTTATTTTAAGTTTTTTTAATATTTTTACTCCAAAATTAAATTTAAATCTATAAATTCTTTCTATGTTTGTATTATATACTTTTAAGTTTTAAGTTTAATTTTTTTAAAAATATTTTTGTGTTTAATATGTATTTTTAAAAAAAATTAGAATTAAAAAAATAATATATATATATATATATATGAACCGAGTACCCGGGTACCGAAAAAGCGGGTACCCGAAAGTAATGGGCCGAGACACGGGCACCTAGATGAACTGGGTACCCAAAAATTGGGTATCCGACAATGAACACCCCTAGCTGTCACATGTATTCGTTGCACATATGGTTGAAATAAATGGGGAGTGGTGATCGTCTGAAGTCCAGCAGCTACTGCCACTGTCGGTACTTCTACGATTAGCAGCGTTGAAGCCGCCAAAACTAGAGTTTCCAGGTGTTGTTATCGGATGGAGGTTGACTGCAGATCACCATTTCTCTATTAAATCAACCTACAATTTGCGGTTCGGCCCAGTTCCAGGTTCTCCCAATCAGTTGTGGTCTTTGATTCACCAATTCTGGGGTATATAGAAAATTAAAATCTTCATATGGCTTGTATGTTGTGGGAAACTGATGACTAACATTGAACGTACTCGCCGTCATTTTATGGCCGACTCGCGTTGTCCGATATGTCGTATGGATGATGAATCAATCGAACATTAACTTTGCTCATGCCTAGCTATCCAAGCTTGCTGAATTTTTCGATATCCCGTTACTCCATTGGTTCGAAGCAAATTTGCAGGAAAATTCTACGTTTGGCATTAAGGTTGGAGAATGGAATTTGTTGTTTGCTGCGATTGTGTGGGATATTTGGTGCCAGCGTAATGCGATTGTCTATGGAACTGAGGTTGACGACTGGGAATCTATTGTCACACGAAGTATGTGGCTTGCGACACAACTCGGGAATCAATTGCCCGTAGTCGAAAGAGGCAGCTTTGCCCTTCGAATGTGCTGCCCGCGCTCTCCCGTTGGATGCCACCGGAGATGGGTTGGATTAAATTAAATACTGGTGCTTATGCTCAGATCATGATGAAAGAGCTAGGTGTGGTGGTGTATTTAGGGATCATATAGGAACTTAGTTACATGGCTTTATCAAATTTATTGGATGATGTTCATGTAATCACTAATTTTGTTTGGGACAACTTTTTATTATTATTTTTATTTTGTTTTATTATAATTGGCTTATATGGGTTGTTGTTTAATTGTTAATTTTACAAATGTGTGTAAGTGGCTGTTATTAAAATCCAAAAGCAAAAATAAAAATAAAATGTTACTATTATATTGTTATTATCTATTTGAAAACCCCCTAAACATTACTAATATATTATGTTATAATAATTTCCTATCTTTTTCATCATCTTACTATTACTACTACTATTATTATTATTATTATTATTATTATTATTATTATTATTATTATTATTATTATTATTATTATTATTATTATTATTAAGCTGAAAAAAGGAAAATTATATATATATATATATATACTAATTATTCTAGAATAAAGCCTAAGTTTATTAATAAAACAGTCTATTATTACAAATATTAAAACCCAAAAATAATTTTATTATATAGGCCCAAATAATTAAAACACTATCCCTAATCTGATAAAACAAGAAAAAACCTAATTTCCTATCACTTTTGCGTAGCCCATCCTTCACCGTCAGATCTAATCTACATCTGACGGTCCAGATCAAGCCTCAGATGGAAACCCTATGAGCCCCTCAAGCCCTTCAGCGCCGCATCGATCACGACCGTCGGATCCGATAGCACACTAACGGCCTGGATCAACGCGGAGAAGCTTCCAGAGCTTTACGAGCCTACGCGTTCGTCGTTTCAGCTCTCCACGCGTGCGAGTGCGAGCCACACACCGTTCGAGCCTCTTCAGCTTCTTGCCACAACCGTCTAGATCCCTCATTGACGGCTGGGATCGCTCCACGATGTCCGACTGGTCCCTAACCTCCTCATTCAGCCACGACACCATGCGCAAACAAACAAAAAATAAGAGCGTTAGAACTGTTTTGGAGAAAAACGAACATTTCGCAGATGAATACAAACAAATCAGGAACAACCAATGGGAAATTTCTATTCAATGTAATTTCATTTCTTAATTTGTAATTTTTGGCTATAAAAGCCGAAACCAAACAATGTAAACAAAAAGCAACATTGGGGAATTTTCAGAGAACAATCAAATACAAAAGCAACCTTATGAGGTATACCCTCTTTTCTTTTTATTTTTGAAGCATATTATAAACGAAAAAGAGGTTTAAGGTTTTAGATCTTTTACCTTCGGCTTTGAGTCTCCTTTTGCGTCGGTTGGTCTTCGGACATTCCATCTTCTACGCGATTGGTGTCGTCCCGCGGCCATTCCGTATTTCAAAACCCACTTCGCGGTCCTCCAGTTTTTTAGAAGCTTTTAATTTCGTCCTTGTTTTGATTTTAGCCGAATTTCGAATGGTTTAATCATTGTTTTGGTCCCTAGATTCTGGTTTTTGTTCATTTTGGTCTTAATTCTAGTGTTGTTTAATCCCCCTATTTATCATGCATTTTAATTTCTTCCACGTTCTTTCAATTTCTTTAATTTCAGTCTCATATTTGCGTTGTTTTGCCATGTTGATGAATGTTATACGTAGATGTTTTAAACCCTTGATTAATGAGATATGAGTTTGCCATGCTTCGCATATGGTTGTATTGTTGATACATGCTTGTTCTATATAATTAATATATAATTTATATAATATATAGTCTTTCATAAGATGTATTATGTATGTATGGTCTTTTAGATATAATATATAATTCTTTCCTACAAAATATATGTTCTATATAATATATATATAGCTCTTACATAAAATATGGTTTTAATATATATATATATTATAGCTTTTTATAATATATGTTATATATATATATATATAACATGGTTTTATAATACATAGAATACGTATATGATATAAGGTTTTTTATATATATAATATAGTTTTTACATAACATGTGGTTTTTATATAGTATTTTAATATATGGTCAAATGTACATATTACATGTTTCACATATTATATATAGATTAAATGAAGAGATAATTATATATATATATGGGTTTTTTGTGTACATGGTGTAGTTCGCTTATGTTGTTTTTAATGTAACTATATACGTAACATGCATTGATAATTATCATTCATATGACCTTTAATATTTTGACATGTAATTAATTTAAACCATACAAAAGGAAGGTATCTATTAACCCTAATATTTGTATCGAAACAGTTCGAACTCAATGGATGTAGACCAAATATTTGGGTTAATCTTTACCGTCTCGAGGTAAGCAATAATTTTAAAAAGGGAAACATCATAACATCATTCCTAAATGTTCGCATCATGCATAAAGGTGACGTACGAAAGTCGAACCATAAATTAACACAACAGTTAGACTTATATGATGTCAGTTTAATCTATGGTCCGATGTATCGTCATCCTTATTAATTAAATGCTTAATTGATTCTAAAACAACAATTTGATAAAGCTCGTACAATTAGAGTCAATTTTCAATTAAGAACATCTAATTAAATTCACTTTAAACTTTAAATAATTTCCATCGATTAAAGGCAACAAATATTTTGGTACCGATTTTCGGGCGTGATGGGGGTGCTAATTCTTCCCTACTTGTAACCAACTCCCGAACCCTTTCCAAAATGAATCTCTGGTTTTATGGTGTCCGACCTACCTAAGTGGTCGGTGTCGACTCCAAGTCTTCAATGTTTTTTTTAAAAAACACGAATTTTAAAAAGAAATTCTCCTTTAAACAATTTTTTTTTCAAAAAAGTGGGACACGTAAAAGAAGGTTTCTAAAAAACGTTATTACATTTCAGTAGTAGAAGAGGAATTGTGGGGTATCTACTCGGGACTATTACTTGCTTTGGAATTGGGTTTTCGGAGTATTGAGGTTGAGACGGATAATGCTCAAGTTGTTAAGCTTATTCTCCAACTTAACCGAGATGGGTTGTCGCTTGTTCTTACTCGTTGTATTCAGGCTTTACTTTGGTAGGATTAGAGGGTCTCAATTTGTTCTATTTTCAGGAAGTGCAACCGAGTCGCAGATGCTTTGGCGAAACATGCAATTTTTTCAGATTTCAACCTGGTTTCTTTGGCTTCCTCTCCGGATTAAGTCTTTGAGTTGTCACATGAAGACTTGTTACCTTTAGTTACGTAATTATCATCTTGTTATTCCATCGTTATCATGTGTACTCTTTTTCTTCCATTAGGTTTAGGAAGTTTTTTAATGAGGCACGTAATATTGATAGCCCTTTTACTATAAAAACATATTTGAGATTTTAGTGTACATGACATCATATTTTTTATGATACATTAAAATTTGTAATACTTTATTGAAGATTTAAAGTTACACAAAAATAACGTTATTTTAAAATACTTACCAAGTATCAAAATTTGTTTTAAATCTCTGTTTGAAATGTTTGTATATAAAATGTAACCCCCTCGTCCCGGCCTAGCCACCAGACCGAACCGAACGGGTTGTACGGGGAAAACCGAAGCGAAACTCGTTAAGGCCTCACCCCGATTAGCAACCATATTTTTTTCATTTTATTACTCTTGTCTACATGCTATGTTTGAACCTATGTGAGACGACAAACAACGAAAGAGCAGACACTGATACGAACCAAGTAGAGGGCATATCGGTAAATTAACCTTACCAAAATAGTTTATTAGTCAAGTTCCATGCACACGAGGTAAAACCATCACAAAGGATACATGTAAACTCATTTATGAAGCATACAGGCATTAGGGACTAAAACGTGACATTTGGAAACCTTCAAAGATGCCCTTTTAACCACTTTAACTACCTACATTTCGGAACAGGACTGCCCATTCCGAAACGCGGGCTCTCCTTCAAAAAGCAACATTAGGCCGTTTCGGAACAGTTCCTTGTAGTTCTGAAACGAAAGTCTCCAGAGGCAAAACGTACCGAAACGGCACCACCCCCATTCCGATACGGGTGCCCCAAAAGCTTGGCCGTTCCGAAACAACAACAGACGTTCTGAAACACCTGGGCATGGATTGCCCCGAAAATGCATTTTGGCATCCCCAAACGTTCCCAAACTTATCCCGAAAGACCACAAACCACATGGAAACATATTAAACAAACAATCTAGAGGCACATCACCCTAAAGACAAGCTTCAAAC
The DNA here is from genome assembly GCA_030270665.1 of Hibiscus trionum. Lineage (NCBI taxonomy): Eukaryota > Viridiplantae > Streptophyta > Magnoliopsida > Malvales > Malvaceae > Hibiscus > Hibiscus trionum. Next base: position 11,136,350 of record BSYR01000024.1, on the reverse strand, counting down.
ATGCATATACGCAAATATGAATCTCAAACCCAAAAGCTCATAAGAACACTTTAGTTCAAAAACACCAACAAGTCAAAATACATAGCAATTAACCAAAAGTCATAACAAGCCTCAACATAGCATGGTATCAACATTCAAAACATGTTAGCAACAAAAACAACTACAAAGGAGTTTGGACACCAACTCCCCAAACACAAAAGTCTAGCATTCCCATTGCCTAAGTATTATTACAACCATAAAAACCATACTTTAAGCTCGAAAAGAACTCCAAGACTCCTCCCTTGCCCCGCTTGCCTTTTGAAGCCACTAACGATCTGCATTGTTGGAAAAGGGAGCGTAAGCTTAGAAGCTTAGTGAGCGGAGCTCAAAATCACAACAACAACAATGCATTTCAAACATATACACTACAAGGAAATGAATTTTTAGTGACATTGAAAATTGTCACTAAAAGTATTAAATTTAGTCACTGAAATTCACAGTGATCATTTTTTTAAGTCGTCACCACTCATCACTAATAACTCTGTCACTATTATATTAGTGACAATTTTTATGCATTTCGTCACAATTAGTTATATTATTTGTGACTACATTTTTGACACAAAAGATTAATAACAGTGACTAAAATTTAGACACTAATATTATTCTTATTAGTGACAAACATTTTTATCACAAACACATATTAAAATAGTATCTAAAATATGTTGTCACTTTTAATTATAAAAAATTAATTATATAATAATTATATTTTTAGATGTAAACATCTTATTTATGTCCCTGAAATTTAATGGGTCATTTGCATTGCAGTCAACAAACGCTTTTAACCTTTCATTAGGTCACTGGAGTTTTAATTATATATGATGTGACACCTTTATATGTCAATTTGTTAATAAATAAATACAATGCATGGCTTCATGGAGGATTGAACATGGAACTTTTAGGGGGAGAGTGTAATGTCTATCCACTATGCTAGGCAAGAAATTTAATATTATTTTGAAAGAAAAATAATATTTAGGTTGAATTTTAACTGAAATTAATTTTATTTATTTTAAAATATGTATTAATTATAACACTGGTTATTATAATAATAATTTAATTATTTTTCTATGGTTTCTTATATGAAATAGGTTTATCGAAGAATATATATAAAACTAATTGTGTTGGTTTTAAAATATAAACATATTTTATTAAGATTTACACTTAAAATATTATATATTATATTTTCATTAATTACATGAATTAATTTAATTCAAATTATTGATAGATTTATCATTTATGCGATAATTACTTTGTATACTAACAATGCAAATTTTAACTTCACAAACAAAGTTAAAACAAATATAAGCGTAAAATTTTTCGCAAGGTAAAATTTTGCTATCACATATTATGGCAAGATTACATATTAGTCTTTTTACTTTAATTTGGTCACTTTAAGTTCTGTACTTTTTAAAATTTAAAATTTCGATCTTGACATTAATGATGGTCTTTAAATATGTTAAGTAAAAATTTGTTGTTTAGCTTATTTGTTATACATAAGTTGCATATTTGATTTTCGTTCTTTTATTTTTGTCATTTTTAGTCATTGTAATTTAGTCATATTGTCGTGGTCCATTTGGATTAGGATTGAAATTTTAAAATTTTAAAATACAGGGACTAAAATTGATCGAAATAGAATGACTAAAACAACAATTTACGCATAGTATAGAGACTAATAGAATTAGTTTACCTTTTGACAAACTAGTTTATGATAAAGTTAATTTTTTATAATTGTAATTATTACTGTTATTATAAAAATAAATCTATTATTGTGACAATATCTAATTTGTCATTAATTTTATTTTTCCATTGGTGACAAAACTTATCACAACAAAAAGTAAGATTTTAAGAGATAAACAATTTCATTGTCACAAGAGATATCAAATAACAGTGACCACTTTATATATCGTCACTATTATGTGTCAAAGTTTTAGTGACAATAAAATTTATGTCACAATTATAGACTTATAGTGAGAATTTAATTGTGAAAAATGTAACCGTCACAATTATTACTATAATAGTGACCAAATAAAAATACATCACAATTACTTATACTAATAGTGTCGCACAAAAAATTTGTCACAAAAGTTTAATATTTGTGACAAAATTACTTCTAGTCACTGTTAAATTGTCACTAAAAGTCTAAATTGTTGTAGTGATACTTTAGTTTAAAGACAAAATCATTTAAAAGGGAAATATACTAAACCGGAAACACAAGGACAAAACCATGGTGTGCACATGCACAACCATTCCCGGTGAGACTACACATCACCGTTCACAACAACTAGCATGTTTCCGATAGGACTACACATCACCGTACTCATCTACTAGTCACTTCCGGTGGGACTACACATCACCGTATTCAACAACAACTAACCATCACGTGAGGCTTGACAACAACTACGACCACACAACGTCATTAAAAGGAGATAAAAAAACAATCCACATTTCACACAACAACACGAATAAACACGTGTACCAACAATCAACGAAACAAGGCAAAAATAGAGAAACTTACACTTGGGTTTAGGTTGGCCCCTAAGGCTCCACCCGAATCCCAAGAAACCTTCTTTGAACATTTTAAAGCTTCAAACAATTTCCACTCACTGACTCAAACCCAAAACAAGCCTACGATCCTCTTTAAAGCTTCCGTAACTTCTGGAGTAGCGTCCGAAGAACCCAATTCGTTATCCGTTGCTCCTACCCAAATCAAAACAAGGAATTAATACATCTTTCAACATTCAAACTCATTGAAATCAATTCCATCAAAATCCGACAACAACAAGCATCCGATTTCTATCCGAAACTAACCAAAACCATCCTCATTTCTACTCTAATCCTCAAGTCAGCTATATCCTCATCAATTTATCATCAAGACCATGTTCAAACACTCCAAAACATCAACCCAACAACACCAAAACATTAGAAACCCTTCTCTACCATTTCTAAACCAAAACCCAAATATTCATTACCAAAAAATTACCCATTTTACCAAAATCTGGGATTTTATGTTAAACCCAATGTCTTAACACCATTTTACACTCAAAACATCCTTTAAAACTCGCACAAACCATTGTTTTCACTAAAAAGCTTAAACCCTTTAAAACCCTCATTTTTACCCAAATGAAGTAATGTTGCGTGTAAAAGTGTCTATCGTAATGTAGTGCAAGTGTACACGACACAAGTAATAAAGTGATACGGAAGTATCGGATATCGTCTCCACAGGGACTGGGCTAATAGCTTTAACCTTAGATTGCTGCACAAGAGAGAAAAAGAAAGAGTTTAAATTGTTGTCACGAAGTAATAAAGAATACTGAAAATAAGAGATGAGAATAATCAGAGTAAAGAATGGGCCAGTATTGATTTGCTCCGTAGTGCAGGTGTTTGCAAGTCTAGGACTTCTCTGTTCTGTCTTAGCGCCTATCGCGGCAGCGAACACACAACTCCGTACTTCAAGCTTGGCAAGAATCCATGGTGTGCCTTGTCCTATCTCTAGGTCCAAGTCTGTCGATGAACACGTCTTTGATGATACCTCCCGGCGTGAGTCGAAGGATGAACACCGATGTTGTTGAATTCTTCCTTAGCCACTTAACCTCGTCCTATCCCTAGGTCCGAGATAGTTCAACCATAAACTGGAGAACCCGTACTTATTCCTTTCGTATACTTAACTCTCCCGATATTAAGTAAATGAGTAATCTCACAATGCTCTCCCGATACTTTTGCAAGATGTTGAAAACCAGAATAAGCAAACTTGAAGTTTATTTTATTAAACAGAAAATTCCTAAAACAAATGCAATCCTTGCAACTACTTTACAAAATCAACCCTTAGCCCTAGGGGAAGTTTAGAACATGTTGAGGAAGGGAAAACGGCTAGGGTTTTGGGAAGAAAGCTAGAGAGTATGATGATCCCCTCCTCTAGGTCGAATTACATGCCTTTATATAGGCCTTGGGTTCAAGTTTTCTAATATGGCAAGAATACAAGTTTAAACTAAAGTACAACTCTATTAAAGACTGAATCTTCAGAGCATATATCTTTAATTCGTCCTTCCTTCTTGCTTGGAGTTTCTTCCTTGAACTTTGGGCTTGGCCTTCATTCTGATCTAGGGCTTAGAAAAATATAAGGGTGCTCCAAGACAGACCGGTTTAATTTTCTCTTTCTGTCGAGGCCCATTTCACTTATTCCCTTCACTATCGTTGTCATCCTTGGCTGCCACGGCAGCGGCCATGGCAGCATCATTTTTCTCGTCTGCAGTCCAGTTCCAGCTCTGCTTCTTCACTGCCCAGCGTCTGCTTCTCCTCTGCCCTCCATCTGCTACAGCAGCTACCTGCAAAAGCAACCAATTTCAGCAGAAACCGTGCCATTTGATATAATTGTGATGTGTAAATGAAATCTAACCTAAATGCAATGAATTATGCTTGAATGCAACAAAAATATGGGTTAAATAGGGGGTAAAATATAGAAATTTTACACACTCAACAAGGAACTTGAGAAATCTTCAAAACCTTGAAGAGTAGGTGCTAAAAACAAGATTAGAATGAAGGAAAGAATTAAACCAAGTTGCTTACCTCTTGAAACCTCCACAAATGGTGAAGCTTAGTGAAAATGGAGAGTTGATAGGCTTAGGAGAACTTAGCGTGAAAGGAGAATGGGAAAAGCGAGAAGAAAGGGTATTTTTTTTAAATATTTTATTTTATTCTAATTTAGAAATCTATCTTTAAAACCCATTTCACCAAAAACCCTATGATTCTTCCAAAGCCCTAAAATTTGGTCATTTAAAATGTTTTTCCCCAACTAGTTTAACCAGAACCGGCTTAACCAAACCCGGGTATCTCCCGGGCGTTACAACTCTCCTCCACTTAAGGAATTTCGTCCTCGAAATTACCTGACAGAAAAAGATACGAAAACCGTTTCTCCATGTTTTCCTTCCTCTCCCAAGTGGCCTCTTATATACTTCGGTGTCTCCACAAAACCTTGACTAACTCGATAGACCTCCCACGCAACACTTTACTATTTGTAGCAAGAAATTCAACCAGCTCTTCATCATACGACAATTCTGGGTTCAACTCGATCTCTTCCACTGGCATCACATGAGACGGATCTGATCTATACTTCCGAAGCATCAAAACATGGAACACGTCATGAATCTTTTCTAACTCGGTTGTCAATCTCAATCTATAAGCAACATGACCAAACTTCTCAACTACCTCGTAAAGACCAATGAACCTCAGACTTAACTTACCCTTCTTTCCAAACCTCATCACCTTCTTCCAAGGTGAGACTTTCAAAAATACTTTGTCGCCCATAGCATACTCTATCTCCTTTCTCTTCAGATCGGCATACGATTTCTGTCTATCTGAAGCTGCCTTCAAGCGATCACAAATCAGTTTTACCTTCTCGGTGGCGCCCTTAAGCAAGTCAGGTATAGGTATAAGCTTCTGTCCAGACTCGGCCCAAAAAATAGGTGTTCTACACTTCCTACCATACAGAGCCTGATACGGTGCCATCTGAATACTAGCCTGATAATTTTTATTGTACGCAAACTCTACTAACGTCAGGTGTTTCTCCCAAGAACCCTGAAAGTCGATGGTGCAACACATTAACATGTCCTCTAACACCTGAATCACTCTCTCTGACAGACCATCTGACTGTGAGTGATACGAAGTACTGAAGTTCAACCAAGTACCTAAGGCACGATGCAAACACTCCCAAAATCTAGCTGTAAACCTCGGATCTCTGTCTGACACAATTGACTTCGGTACACCATACAATCTCACTATCTCACTGATGTACAAAACGACCAACTTGTCTAAGGTGTAGGTAGTATGAACCGATATGAAATGAGCACACTTAGTGAATCTGTCGACTATCACCCGTACTGAATTCTTATTCGAAGGAGTCAACGGTAAACCCGACACAAAGTCTATAGTAATACATTCCCACTTCCATTCTAGAATCTTCAACGGCCGTAACACACCTGAAGGAAACTGATGCTCGACCTTAACTCGCTGACAAACCATACACTTACTCACAAACTAGGCCACATCTTTCTTCAACCCAATCCAGTAGTACTCATCTTTCAACCCACGGTACATCTTCATACTACCCGGATGCATAGCAAAAGGACTGTTGTGAGCTTCATTCAGAATAGCACGCCTCAACTCAGCATTTTCTGGAACAACTACCCTATCCTTGAAACATAAGATTCCATTCTCACCAAAATAGAAGTCTGTGGGTTTACCCACGGCTATATCTTGCACGTGTGGTGCCAAAGATTCGTCTTGCAATTGTTTCTCCCAAATCAACTGAAATAACAAAGTTTTAACCTGTAGCTCGATGTAAAGTGTCCATAAGTCCTATATCTTCTGCACATTTTGTAGAACTAATGTTTTGATATAATAATTGAAAAATGTTTTTGACTAATTTGAAAAGAATTTAAAACATGTCTTTAAGTCCAAACAACTTGAAAATAAGTTTGAGGCTTTTTAAAAGGTTTTTGGCAAAGTTTTAAATGCATTAAAGTAGTCAAAGCTGGATTTTCAATTATCCCGTACCGATACGGTATAACCCGTATCGATACGCTTTTGCCCAAGTTTTGAATCTGCCAAAACCCGTACCGATACAGAAGACACCGTATCGATACGGATCGGGATCGTTTCGATACGCCCCATAAGCGTACTGATCCCTATTTTAACAACCCCAACGGCTATTTCCCAACGGTCTTTTAAATTACATATTGTACCGATACGCCCTCAAGCGTATCGGTATGCTTAGGCTGACAAAGAGACCAATGGCTAGTTCTGAAGAAGGGCGTACCGATACGCCTCCACATGTACCGATACGGTAGGCTTCAGAACTACATTTATGGTGGGAAATAAAGTCTCTAACGGCTCCAATTCAACCTCAACAGCTAGTAACGGCTACAAACTCATTAAGGAGTATAAAAGGGACCTCCAAGCATCAAGAGAAGGCTAATGCTTCATTTTGTCAAACATCATATGATCACAAATATGTCTTAGTGCTTTAATTGTCAATTCCTTGTATAGACAAACACTAGTGAGCCAAAATTGTTATATTTGCTCAAGTGTTTTAGGATTGGGTGATAGCTTAATTGTGAAAACACATACATATTAGAGGGATTTGAGTTTGCTTATTTTTATCTCTTTGTAAAGAGGGTATGATCAAGGCTTTGGGTAGAAAGCTTGATCGGTTTGTAAGGGTTTCCTCCTAAGCCTAGAAAAAGGGATGAATCAATAGTGGATTGATTGGAAATCCTTAGTGGGAAGCTAAGGTAGTGGATGTAGACCTTGGTTAGAAGGTTGAACCACTATAAACCATCTTGTCTTTATTCTTTTTAGCTTCCACACCTCTATCACCCAAAATTCCACTTCTCCACCACTTGGCGAGCAATAACGGTTGAAGGAATCGAGCACCTAAAAATCCAACAATTGGTATCAGAGCTTGGCTCAATTGGAGAGGATTAACACCCTATTGAGAAGATCCGGCAAGCTCGATCAACATTTCAATCAACCGGCTCAATGGCGCAATCTATCGAAAAACTGCCCTTCTTCGACGGAACACACTATGCCCATTGGAAGACAAGAATGAAGTTTTTCATAAAGTCCAAGGACTACAAGCTTTAGGACATAGTAGAAGATGGTCCGTTCGTGCCACAATAAAGCAACGCGGATTGGAGTGCCGAAGATCGCAAGAAGATGGAACTTAATTGCAAAGCCTTGCACATCCTTTTTTGTGCTTTTGGCCCCAACATCTATGAGAAGATGTCTTCTTGCGAGTGTGCCAAGGAAGTTTGGGACAAGCTCGAAGTTACATACGAGGGGACAAACGAAGTAAAAGAGACCAAGATCGGGCTCCTCAACCTAGCGTATGAAAACTTCAAGACGGACCCGGAAGAGGACATTGAGAAGATGTTCGATAGGTTCTCCACCATCACCAATGGACTCAAAGGTTATGGAGAAGCCATCCCGGAAGAGAAGCTTGTCTGAAAGCTCATCTACTCCCTTCCCGAGTCATGAGACTCAAAAAGGACCGCCATCATCGAAGCCAAGAATCTCAAAACTTTGAAGCTTGATAAGCTCATGGGGTCACTTCTCACTCACCAAATAATGAAGAAAAACAAAGAAGAGGAGAAGAAGAAGGAATAGATTAGAGCTATGAGAGAGAAGAAACTCAAAGGGCTTGGCATCAACACAAATGTCATTGCTCTCAAATCCTCCATAAGCCATCATCTAGATTCAAGTGAAGAGGAGGATGAAGAAGAATAGATAGTTCATCTCTTCAAGAAGTGTGCCCCTTTCATGAAGAAAGCCTTGAAAGAGCTTGAACGAGAATCCATGAAGAAGAAGAGGGCAAGCACTTCAAGCCATAAGAAGAAGGCATATGTGGCTACTTGGAGTGATGAAGACTCCACCGACGATGAACAAGCCAACCTTTTACTTATGGCCATCGAAGAAGATTCAAGGGTAACTTCTAATCCATCTACTTCATGTTCATATTCTTTTGATGAATTACAAGATGCATATGATGATTTGGTTTTATAGTTTAAAAATCACATTTTGAAAAACAAGAAAGTGATTTCAAAGTTGAAGATTCAAAATGATTTGATTTCTAAAACCAAACTTGAACTTGAAGCAAAACTCGAAGAGTTTGAACAAAAATATTTTGATTTACAAAATTTGCTTCATAAAGTTCGAGAAGAAAATGATTTGATTTCCAAAGAGCTTGAAACGAAAAATAAAGTTGGAAAATCAAATTTTTATGTAAGACAATCTAGTGCCCCTAGATTTGTAAATGGTAAAGTTTTTAGAAGTATTTGGGTCCCAGAAGGACTAAGTACTTCAACTAAAAAGGATGAAATTGAAAAATGGATTCCTAAGGGGACTAAATTTTGTGCTACTAACGTCTATGGATCCAAATCAATTTGGATACCAAAAAATTACTTCATTGTCTTATGATAGGTGTGATGGAGAGTGTTCAACAAAGTCAAAATTTGAGGGGGGGCTCCATACACACAAGGAAGAACACTTGAAGAAGGAAGGCTTCACATCCTCCCTTGGGTTCAAGTGTGGTAAAATCTAGTTGTTCTTGCTTTTATTTGATTTATTTTTACTTATTTCAACTAGATTATCATATGATGTGACTAACATATTTTGATGATGCTTTGAGTAAGGGGGGCCATTTTAAAACCAAAATTCTTAATTTTGTCATTTTTTAAAACCTCTATTGTTATTTTGAGCTTAAAAGTGTTTAAATTCTTTTTGATATAACAAAAAAGGGGAGAAATGGTTTGAAAAATTGAATTTTCAAATGAATAAGGGGGAGCTTTAGTTGATTTTAAATCTTAATTCTCTTATTCAAAATTTATTTCACAAAGGGGGAGAAATCCCAAACAAATTTTCAAGTTGGTTTTATTATATCAAAAAGGGGGAGATTGTATAACTAATGTTTTGATATAATAATTGAAAAATGTTTTAGACTAATTTGAAAAGAATTTAAAACATGTCTTTAAGTCCAAACAACTTGAAAATAAGTCTGAGGCTTTTTAAAACGTTTTTGGCAAAGTTTTAAATGCTTTAAAGTAGTCAAAATTGGATTTTCAATTAGCTTGTACCGATACGGTATACCCCGTATCGATACGCTTTTGCCCAAGTTTTGAATCTGCCAAAACACGTACCGATACAGAAGACATCGTATCGATACGCCCCATAAGTGTACCTGTCACTGTTTTAAAAACCCCACCGATCTTTTAAATGACATACCGTACCGATACGCCCTCAAGCGTATCGATACGCTTAGGCTGACAAAGAGCCCAACGACTAGTTCTGAAGAAGGGTATACTGATATGCCTCCACGTGTACCGATACGGTAGGCTGCAGAACTACATTTATGGTGGGAAATAAAGTCTCCAACGGCTCCAATTCAACCCCAACGGCTAGTAACGGCTACAAAATCATTAAGGAGTATAAAAGGGACCTCCAAGCATCAAGAGAAGGCTAATGCTTCATTTTGTCAAACATCATATGATCACAAATATGTCTTAGTGCTTTAATTGTCAATTCCTTGTATAGACAAACACTAGTGAGCCAAAATTGTTATATTTGCTCAAGTGTTTTAGGATTGGGTGATAGCTTAATTGTGCAAACACATACCTATTAGAGGGATTTGAGTTTGCTTATTTTTATCTCTTTGTAAAGAGGGTATGATTAAGGCTTTGGGTAGAAAGCTTGATCGGTTTGTAAGGGTTTCCTCCTAAGCCTAGAAAAGGGGACGAATCAATAGTGGATTGATTGGAAATCCTTAGTGGGAAGCTAAGGTAGTGGATGTAGACTTTGGTTAGAAGGTTGAACCACTATAAATCATCTTGTCTTTATTCTTTTTAGCTTCCACACCTCTATCACCCAAAATTCTACTTCTCCACCACTTGGCGAGCAATAACGGTTGAAGGAATTGAGCACCTAAAAACCCAAAAATTGGTATCAGTGCTTGGATCAATTGGAGAGGATTAACACCCTATTGAGAAGATCCGGCAAGCTCGATCAACATTTCAATCAACCGGCTCAATGGCGCAATCCATCGACAAACCGCCCTTCTTCGACGGAACATACTATGCCCATTGGAAGACAAGAATGAAGTTTTTCATAAAGTCCAAGGACTAAAAGCTTTGAGACATAGTAGAAGATGGTCCGTTCATGCCACAACAAAGCAAGGCGGATTGGAGTGCCGAAGATCGCAAGAAGATGGAAGTTAATTGCAAAGCTTTGCACATCTTTTTTTGTGCTTTTGGCCCCAACATCTATGAGAAAATGTCTACTTGCGAGAGTGCCAATGAAGTTTGGGACAAGCTCGAAGTTACATACGAGGGCACAAACGAAGTAAAAGAGACCAAGCTCGGGCTCCTCAACCTAGCGTATGAAAACTTCAAGATGGACCCGGAAGAGGACATTGAGAAGATGTTCGACAGGTTCTCCACCATCACCAATGGACTCAAAGGTTATGGAGAAGCCATCCCGGAAGAGAAGCTTGTCCGAAAGCTCATCTACTCCCTTCCCGAGTCATGAGACTCAAAAAGGACCGCCATCATCGAAGCCAAAAGTCTCAAAACTTTGAAGCTTGATGAGCTTATGGGGTCACTTATCACTCACCAAATAATGAAGAAAAACAAAGAAGAGGAGATGCATGAGATGTAGGAGATTGAGGAAACAGAAACAGGAGATGGTATCCAAGATATACAAACCCTGTACCTCCACCACCATTTCCACAAAGATTGAAGAAACAGAAACAGGAGATGCAGTATAAAAAGTTCATGGATGTTCTAAAGCAAGTCAAAATCAATATTCCACTGATATAGTTGATTGAACAAATGCCCAACTATATCAAGTTCTTAAAAGATATGGTATCCAAGAGAACTAGGATCGGGGAATTTGAAACAGTGGTAGTGACGGAAGGATGCATGGCTATGCTGCACAATAAGGCGCCGCCCAAATAGAAAGATCCGAGCAGCTTCATTATCCCCTGCAAAATAGGCAGCAACCTTATATCGTAACAACATCTTTGTTCATTTATTTATTCTGTATATTCAGCCTGTATACAGTCATGCACACACTGCACTGGCATTAGAAATTAATTCTGAGTTATTTTCTTGCTAAATTCCCTTCACTAACTTAATATAGGTGCCACGGCCTTGAGGTATGAAATCAAGTTGAAAAAACTTGTTTTTCTTTCTGATTATTATTAGAGCAAGTATGTTTAGGTTGCATTGATTGAGAACAAGCAATAATTCGAGTTTGGGGTGTGTAAAGTGTCCACAAGTCCTATATCTTCTGCACATTCCATCTCGCATTATTGCTGTTTTTAAGTTCATCTTAGGCATAATTAAGATCATGCATTGCATTTTGCAGTATTTCTTTACTTTGCCTTGCTTGTATCGATTATCCTTAATTTGGTGAAGAAAGGTACTATTTTAGTGCATTTTTGGTTTTAGGTACTAAGGGCTTACAGAGGGAAAGAGGAGTTGAGGATGCGATTGCTGAGGTAGCGAACCAAGGAGCTGTACTGATGTAGTTCCAAACAAAAGCAGTAGAATGTCGAGTAGCTGCCGAGTGTTTTCGCCACCGACCTTGCTGCCCACGACAGCAAACTATGGAGTTAGAAAACCGGAGTGTGATTTGTAGAGCTAAAAATAATGATTCTATCGATGCCATCCACTCGATTTTTTGATGTCTATAGCAGCGGGAAAAGTCGCCGAAGTGAAATCTCAAGATTGCTTGCGGAACAAGGCAACGTGATAAAGTCCACATTCAACTCAAAGAAGTCAGAGTTTAAAGTCACATTTAATGAGGAAATCTACTTCTGAAGACTTCTACTCCAAGAAGGACTAGACCTAGCTATTGTCTATAAATACTTATTGTACTCTTAATTCAAATCATCCTAGGTTTTCTTGAGGCATAGCTTAGGTTTTCTACTGCCGCAATGTTCTAAACTTCTCTTGGGTTTTGGGTTATGTTGTAAATTAGTTGTGAAAACGGTTTTTTTGGTTTTAATTGTGTTTTCAATAAAATAATCTCAAGTTTGCTTAATTCATGTTCTTCACTTCTTCAATTAGTTCCAAAAGTCCAGTTGAAGAAATCCATTTGTCGGGCACGAAAGTGTCAAACTCACGAAAGAATTAAGTACGGTCTCATCATGTCGAGGTGTTGACTAATTCGGCTTAGACATAAGTTTGAATTTCAGCGGATAAAAAGTGCAACCAAACGTCGACTGCCTGTGTTAGGTTTACGCTGAAGATTTCTAGGTATTGCCTACATCACGTGGTGACAGAATCCTTGCCTAGACATAGGAAAGATCACTTTAGAACTACTCTACCGAACTTCGAGTATCTGCCAGACTTGCCACCAGAACGTCTCTCCATTCCACCTGCCGAGACAGCGAAAGTTGCAAGAGCAGAGATCTGCTGCGTCAGCGAAAGGGTCGCAACCTCAACCCGTCATTACCCGCCGAGGCATCATATCGTGGCAACGCAAAACAACTTGGCATATTCAACGCAGTTTCACACTAAGAAGCAACATAACCCTGCCCTCTCTATCAACCTGATCACTTCCTCTTTTACTTGTGTTTTATTTTACTTTTCTTCTCAAACAATCATTCTTACTTGTGCAATTTACTTTTCCTTGTGTATGAACTATAATTCGAACCAAGCTGTCCAATCCTCGTGGGAGACGATATCTTATATACTATAACTTGAAAAGAGTGTGCACTTGCACTCCTAAATAGAGTACACCCAAAACGCTCTACACTCGGCTATCAAACCGCTATCCCGCGACACACTCAATCTCGCAACTCAACTGCCACTTTTCTATTCAAAGCACCGGCCACTACGTTTGCTTTACCCGGATGGTACTCTATTGTAAGGTCATAGTCCTTAAGAAGCTCTAACCACCTACGATGTCTAAGGTTCAACTCCCTCTGAGTCATCAAGTATTTCAAACTCTTGTGGTCGGTGTAAACTATGCACTTCTCACCATAAAGGCGGTGTCTCCAAATCTTCAAAGCAAACACTACAACAGCTAACTCTATGTCATGAGTGCGTTAATTCTTCTCGTGGACCTTCAAATGTCTCTAAGCGTAAGCTACAACTTTACCCTCTTGCATAAGCACACAACCTAAATCTACATACGATGCATCACTGTAGATCACAAACTCTTTCCCTGGTTTAGGCTGAATCAAAAAAGGAGCTTCGGTCAATGCTTTCTTCAACCTTTCAAACGCTTGTTGCCTTGCATTCGTCCACTCATACAGAACATTCTTATGAAGCAATTTAGTAAAAGGTGCCACAATCTTCAAGAATCCCTCGACAAATCTTCGATAATACCCCACTAAGCCTAGGAAACTACGGATTTCGGTCACTACTTCGGTTGTTTCCAATTCATTATGGCTTCTATCTTCTTGGGATCCACACAAATCCCATCGGCTGAGATCACATGACCTAAAAAGACTACCTTCCAAATCCAAAACTCGCACTTACTCAACTTGGCATACAACTGGTTCTCAAGCAAGGTCTGAAGCACCAATCGCAAATGCTCATCATGCTCTTCCTCGGTTCTGGAATACACTAAGATGCCATCTATGAACATTACTACAAACCTATCCAAAAACTCGTGAAACACTCGGTTCATCATGTCCATAAACGCAGCTGGAGTATTAGTCAAACCGAAAGGCATTACCAAGAACTCGTAGTGCACATAACGTGTACGGAAAGCTGTCTTCGTCCACATCCTTTACCTTCAAATGATAGTAACCCAATCTCAAATCAATCTTCGAAAACACTAAAGCACCTCTCAACTGATCAACCAAATCATCTATTCATGGAAAAGGATACTTGTTCTTTACCGTTACCTTGTTCAACTGCCTATAGTTTATACACATCCTCATATTGTCGTCCTTTTTCTTCACAAACAAGACCGGAGCACCCCACGGGGAAATTCTAGGCCTAATGAAACCTCTATCTGACAGTTCTTGAAGATGTGTCTTGAACTCTTTCAGTGCCATTCTATACGGAGCAATGGACACGGGTGCAGAATCTGAATACGTCTCGATAGCAAACTCAACATCCCTATCTGGAGGCAAACCATGCAACTCTTCTGGAAAGACACTCGGAAAATCACAAACTATTCTGATGTCTTGCGGTCTAGCCTCACTCATATTTGGATTCATCATATAAGCCAAATACGCTTGACAACCCAACTTCATCAATCTCAGAGCCTCTAATGCAGAAACAACATTGGACAAGAACTTAATGTTCTCACCAACTACCACTACCTCAAAATCATCTGCAAGTCTCAAGGAGACTCTCTTGGTCTCAAATTCTACCCTAGCTCTATGCTCTACGAGCCAATTCATGCCCAAAATCACATCGAAACCATAGAACGACAATTCCATCATATCGACCGGAAACACATGACCCTGAATCATCAAAGGACATCTTCTATACATCTTCCTAACTATCACGGTCTCACTAAAAGAACTAGTAACATTCACACCTACCTCTAACCAATCATACGGTAAACCTAGGGATCTTGCATGTTCACCCAAAATGTATGAATGTGTCGAACCCGAATCTATCAACGAAAGTAAAGATAAGGATCGTAACAAGAAATTACATGCGATGACATTCGTGTCATTCCCAGCCTCTCGTTGTGCATACACCCTAGTTGGTCCTCCACCCTCAGGTTGAACTGCCACCACATGAGCTATGTTTCTCTGACCATCATTCCTTGGCTGAAAATTACCTCGACCCCGCCCACGACCTCTCTGATGCTCAAAACCTCAAACTGGGGCATGTCCGCCCCTAGCCGGGTGACGACAGTTACGCCTCAAATGATCTCGGGAACCACAGTTCCAACATACCCCAAAGGTACCCGCACACTCGCACAAATGGCGTCTCCCACATCTAGTACACTCAGGAGTGTGAACAACAGCTCCTTGGCCCTAATGGCCACGTACATGGTTACCGCCTCTATGTCTCGAATCGGGTTGATACCTCATGTCTCTGTACCTCTTGGCATGTTCTCTGTCCCAATCCGCGTGTCTCTTCCCCGAATCGGACCCACTGGCATGAGTGTTTGAGCCTAAATTATGCTCAATATCTTTGGCCTTAGAGACCAAAACATCAAACTTGGTGTAATCAAAAGCGAGCATATAAGTCTTCACATCCCTAGTCAAACCATAACGGAAGCGCTCACACCGTTCCCTCTCATTGGGAACCAACTCGGGAGCATATTGGCTCAACCTCATGAACTGTATCTCATACTCTGACACAGTCTTACCACCTTGAACCAAGGCCATAAATTCCCTCTTCTTTTCATCTTGATATCGGGCTCCAAGATACTTCTTCCTGGAGGCTGTTATGAAGAATTCCCAAGTGACATCCGCCTTCGGCATCCCCGAAATAACTGTAGTCCACCAAGCATACGCATCTCTCTGAAGCAAGGAGACAACACAACCCAACTTACGAGTGTCTGAGCACTCCATCTGGCCTAAGATTCGGGTAGTGCCCTCGAGCCAAGCCTCTGAACCCTCGGAAGTCAAACCACGAAACTCAACTCCGTCCAAACTACAAAGTCTCTCAAAGGGTAAACAAGTTCCCACACCCTGAGGTGGTGCTGCAGCATGTATACCGGCTAAAGCTGTCTGAAAAGCCCCGTCTATATTCTGAATCAAATGAGTCATGTCTGCACCAGCCTGACCTTGGCCAACCTGAGGTCTATTACCATCACCTCCAATATTCGCCCCAGCCTGAGGTACATCATCTCCAACATCCGCCCCATTAGCATCGGGAGCATGAGAAGGAGGATGAGGCACAACCGCGGGTGCCTGGTCACCCGCTCTAGGCCTTCCTCTCGGTCTCACCATAACGAAGATGAAATCTAAATAATAAACATAACACACAAGGAAACATTGGGTCAGCAAGAGCAAGGATCCAAGTGCTCAAGCTCTTTTTTAACCAAAACCATTTTCCAATAACAATACCTAGCAATGGGGACGCTCGACTACACTTCAACCAACAACAAGAATGAGAAAACATGCTTTCACACACCGTGCTATGGCAAACAAACCAAACAAACCAACTTACCTAACTTACCTTCTCGGGATACCTCGTAACCTGGCTCTGATACCACCAAATGTAACCCCCTCGTCCCAGCCTAGCCACCAGATCGAACCGAATAGGTTACAGGGAGAAAACCGAAGTGAAACCTGTTAAGGCCTCACCCCGATTAGCAACCCTAATTTTTTTCATTTTATTACTCTTGTCTACATGTTATGTTTGAACCTATGTGAGACGGCAAACAACAGAAGAGAAGACATCGATACGAACCAAGCAGAGGGCATAACAGTAAATTGCCTTACCAAAATAGTTTATTAGTCAAGTTCCATGCACACGAGGTAAAACCATCACAAAGGATACATAAACTCATTTATGAAGCATATAGGCATTAGGACTAAAGCGTGACATTTGGAAACCTTCGAAGATGCCCTTTTAACCACTTTAACTCCTTCAAAAAGCAACATTAGGCCGTTCTGGAACGACTCCTCGTAGTTCCGAAATAGAAGTCTCTAGATGCAAAATGTATCGGAACGAAACCACCCCCGTTCTGATACGGGTGTCCCAAAAGCTTGGTGTTCCGAAACAACAACAGACGTTCCGAAACACGGGCACAGATTGGCCCAAAAATGCATTTTGGCATCACCAAACGTTCCCAAACTTATCCCGAAAGACCACAAACAACATGGCAACATATTAAACAAACAATCTAGAGGCACATCACCCTAAATACAAGCTTCAAACATACATATACGCAAATATGAATCTCAAACCCAAAAGCTTATAAGAACATTTTAGTTCAAAAACACCAACAAGTCAAAACACATAGCAATTAACCAAAAGCCATAACAAGCCTCAACATAGCATGGTATCAACATTCAAAACATGTTAGCAACAAAAACAACTACAAAGGAGTTTGGACACCAACTCCCCAAACACAAAAGTCTAGCATTCCCATTGCCTAAGTATTATTACAACCATAAAAACCATACTTTGAGCTAGCAAAGAACTCCAAGACTCCTCCCTTGCCCCGCTTGCCTTTCGAAGCCACTAACGATCTGCATTGTTGGAAAAAAGAGTGTAAGCTTAGAAGCTTAGTGAGCGGAGCTCAAAATCACAACAACAACAATGCAGTTCAAACATATACTTTAGTTTGAAGACAAAATCATTTAGAAGGGAAATATACTAAACCGAAAGCACAGTGACAAAACCATGGTGTGCACATGCACAACCATTCCCGGTGGGTACTACACATCACCGTTCACAACAACTAGCATGTTTCCAGTGGGACTACACATCACCGTACTCATCTACTAGTCACTTCCGGTGGGACTACACATCACCATATTCAACAAAAACTAACCATCACGTGAGGCTTGACAACAACTACGACCACACAACGTCATTAAAAGGAGATAAAAACAATCCATATTTCACACAACAACACGAATAAACACGTGTACCAACAATCAACAGAACAAGGAAAAAATAGACAAACTTACACTTGGGTTTAGGTTGGCCCCTAAGGCTCCACCCGAACCCCAAGAAACCTTCTTTGAACATTTTAAAGCTTCAAACAATTTCCATTCACCGGATCAAACCCAAAACAAGCTTACGGTCCTCCTTCAAGCTTCCGCAACTTTCGGAGTAGCATCCGAAGAACCCAATTCATTTTCCGCTCCTTCTACCCAAATCAAAACAAGGAATTAATACATCTTTCAACATTCAAACTCACTGAAATCAGTTCCATCAAAATCCGACAATAACAAGTATCTGACTTCTATCCGAAACTAACCAAAACCATCCCTATTTCTACTTTAATCCTCAAGTCAGCCATATCCTTATCAATTTATCATCTAGACCATGTTTAAACACTCCAAAACATCAACCCAACAATACCAAACATTAGGAACCCTTCTCCACCATTTCTAAACCAGAAACCTAAATATTCATTACCAAAAAATTACCCATTTTACCAAAATCCGAGATTTCATGTTAAATCCAATGTCTTAACACCATTTTACACTCAAAACATCCTTTAAAACTCACCTCAAACCACTGTTTTTACTAAAAAGTTTAAATCCTTCAAAAACCCCATTTTTACCCAGATGAAGGAACTTGAGAAATCTTCAATACCTTGAAGAGTAGGTGCTAAAAACAAGATTAGAAGGAAGGAAAGAATAAAACCAAGTTGCTTACCTCTTGAAACCTCCACAAATGGTGAAGCTTAGTGAAAATGGAGAGTTGATAGGCTTAGGAGAACTTAACGTGAAAAGAGAAGGGGAAAATGGAGAAGAAATGGTTTTTTTTTGAAATATTTTATTTTATTCTAATTTAAAAATCTATCTTTAAAACTCATTTTACCAAAAACTCCATGTTTCTTCCAAAGCCTTAGAATTTGGTCATTTAAAATATTTTTCGCCAACTAGTTTAACCCGAACCGGCTTAACCAAACTCGAGTATCTCCCGGGCCCCAAAATTCGGGCGTTACATAAAATATATATAATAATTGAAAAAATACTTTTTGTATCGACGGTCGAAAATTTGTTTTTCACAAACGTCTATTTTTAGGGTTTAGAGTCTAAAGTTTAGGATTTATTATTAGAATTTTAATGTTTGAGAATATGTTTTATGGTTTAAAATTTGTAGTGTATTTTTTATAATTTAGGAGTTATGATTTAATACCCTAAAAAGAATACACGACAGATTTTAGAAGCTCACTTGTGAAAAAAAAAATCTATCGGTGTTGCACTAAATAATTATTCTAATAATATTGGTATTTTGTTGTGTGTTTTAGTGTTACATTATGATATTTGATCAACAATTAATACGGATGGCTCACATCGGCATTCAACAGGGGGTGCCACTTGTGCAGGAGTTCTTCGAAATCATAACGGAGAATGGATTTTTGACTTTGCCAAGAGCGTATGATTATGTCAGCTCTTGAAGTCGAGCTTTGGGGTTTATATGAGGGATTATATTTAGCGTGGGAACTTGGCATTATAAGACTGCGGTTAGAGTCGAACTGTGGTCGTGCTCTACAATGTATAAACGATCACAGCCATGTTGGGTGCACGGTGTTGATAATTTAGCATATCTGGGACTTGCTTGATAAAAGCTGGGTGATCGATTTGGTGTGGATACACAGGGATCAAAATATTGTAGCCGATAAGTTGGCCCGGCTTGCTTAGGAGCTACCCTTGGGACTACATGAGTTTGTCGAACCACCGTGGGGTGTGGAGAATTTATTGAGCTCGAATGTGTCAGGAGAATCTTTTAATGTACCTGAAGTTTTCTAATCTTTCTTTGTATGCATTTTCGAGGACACTCTTTTTCCTCTATTAAGTTTAGGGAAGTTTTTAATGAGGTCCGAGAAATATTCTCATTTTAATCAAAAAAAAATATTGGTCAATTACAATCAACGATGGATCAAAATTTTAAATAAAACTAAAATATTTTACTTTATCAAAATACGTTAATCATCCAAAATTCCTAACCACTTAAAAGGCTTATTTTATTTGGTTGGTATAACAAATATGTTTTTAATTTTAAATTAAAATTGTCGGTAATATGATTCACATTAAAAAATTGAAGTCTTTTTTTTAATATGCATGTCCATTTTATAAATCATGTTCGAGTGTAAAATTGTCTCTCCCAATAATGTTTTCTCCAAATTTCAAACTCACGTTCTCACTTTGAGAGTACAATATGTCTTACTAATGCACCAACACTTGTTGGTAAAAATTGAAGTCTTTTAATTATAATTAATATATTTGTTAATTGTTAGATTACAATTATAACTAATCTCTAAAATGCGTTTTTTTTTGCCAACAACTTCACTTTAAATAAAACAATGACAAAAGATTCAACAGAACAAAAACGGATTCGGAAATCAATTTGAAGGACAAGAGTTTATCCTCACTGATTTCGTCACCTAATTTGTTACTCGATTATAGTAACGCTTAGCAAAAACAAACAAAATCTCTTCAAACATCGAGCAAGAATAGATAATATTTTTTTAAAATCGGAGCTGACTCCCAACAAAAAATGGCTCTGCCTACTCAAACGAAAAATTAAACCTTAATTATCAGATTCAACAATCATTTTTTTGAAACCCCATTCAGCAGCAGAGAGAACACCCATTCAAACAACATATGCCTCAGTCGCACACATCGATAAAAAGACACAACAAGATGAAAATCCACCAACAAAAGAACCTTCATAATTTCGAAAAACAACAAGAAGCCCAAAATGATAAAATGTTGAATCTTGGGAAGCATCACAATGAACTTTAATCCTCCTTGAAGGGATAGGAGTCCAAGTTTCAGTGTGTTGATTGCCAAAGAAATCGAAGAACAACCATTAAAGGAACCGAGATAAACTCAATATAAGCTCCTTCAACTCTTTCCCAAAACTTAATAGGATTCATAATAGAGTTGGAAAACGAGAGTTCATTTCTTGCTTTTCATAAGTACCAACACATGAAAGCAATAAGACTTCGATTGCCCAACTTCGGAAGGAAAGACACCATCTAAGAAAAACTAGGAAAACCATCTTTTTGAGGGGTGCAAATAAACCCTTCGACCTCCAAACTTCTTGAGCATATGAGCAGGAAAAAATATGTTCGATATTTTTTTCATCCGAACAACATCGTGAACATAGGGAAGAAATAGGCACAAATCATTTAACCAGACTTTTCTTTTGTCGGAATAATGTTTTTACAAGTTTTCCAAACAAAAAATCTGATTAGGGCACATTTAAGTTCCAAATCGATATCCAAAGAAAAGAATCCTTACTTGAGTTGTAATTTGGACCTCGGCTGAACTTAATTTTTTGTTGTCCATGATAGCACAATGCACGCGTTGTTTTTTTTAAGAAGAGTTTTTATAACTAATATTAAAGACATGTCACCTTTTAAAAAAAAATTAAAAATCTAGTTTATCAATTATCTTTAGAAAAATATTCCTTTATTAAAAATAGTTAACCCTAGCCGCTTTCTTTCATTTTTTCTCTCTAGCTGTTTTGACATTTCTTAATCTAGCCGCTTCATCTACGATGTAATGCCGGCGGCGACACCAGCCATAAAACTGGTTGTCGATCGCCGGTCACCCTCTTTTATTTTTTTGCTTCATTCTTTTGATTTTAATATTTTTTTTCAATAAATATATCTTTATGACACGCTTTCCTCAACCTTTCGATATGTATTTTCTGCCTCTTGCACACTTTTCTGCTTATTGGCACATTTTTTTGTTTTACTTCAGGGGTGGATTGGACGTCGTCACGACTGATCAAGATGGCGCTCTTTTGGTTATCCTGTTGATCTTCATGCTTTGGACCTTCGAACTAGATCTAGATGCAAGTTAGCCACCGCTCTTGTTCGCGATTGAATTGTGGTAATAAACGTGTTGTCAACGTACCTCAATTTTGCAATATGCATTTTTTAATGTTGTTGATATTTTTTCACCTTCATCGTCGAGCTTTGGTGTTGTTTTGTATCTATTTTGTTTCGAATATTTGAATTAGGTTTTTACCTTTTTTTGGTCATGTTTATGATCTAGGGGCGTTAATTTTCGTTTTAAGAATTAGTATGGGTCAAGTTATAAACTTTCATCTTAATTTTTTTTATTATGAATAAAACTGACATACTCATTTATTTAATAAAAATAAAGGTTCTATCCATTTTGGTTACATTTAAGCAACAGGTAAGTCGAGGTTAGCAGTTTGATATTATTTAAATATATTTAAGTTTAATATCTTGTATATACAGAAATTTCTTGCTAGAAACTCACCCATTAAAGTCGAACTTTTCTAGTATGCGGCCGCCTAATATACGGCTAAGAAACGGCGTTACCGGAAACATTATAAGATATATAATGTATTCGGTAAAGCGCTACCGGATATGTTGATATGAAATGATGTATCCGGTAAAAAACATGAAAAAAATGGTAACCGGCAAATTTAAGTTATCAGTCAAACATAACAAAATCGGTAAAATGACCTATTTTGTTGATCCGAATATCAATATATTCGGTAGCGCCTAAATTGTTGATAAATTTGAGCTGATGGGGCCTCGGAAATTCCCACGATAACAAAACCGGTAATTTTACCTATTTTGTTATCCGAATATCAATATATTCGGTAGCGCCTAAATTGTTGATAAATTTGAGCTGATGGGGCCTCGGAAATTCCCACGATAACAAAACCGGTAATTTTACCTATTTTGTTATCCGAATATCAATATATTCGATAGCGCCTAATTTGTTGTTAATTTCGAGCTGATGGGGCCTTGGAAATTCACACGATAACAAAACCGGTAAAATTACCGATTTTGTTGATACTCATATCAACATATTCGGTAGCGCCTAAATTGTTATTATTTGATCGTTTACATTAATATTAAACATTTAAACAAACCGGTACTAGGGTAACGTAATAGGTAGCCAATAAGAATCGATACTTTAAACAATAATATCGATATTTTAATAAAAACATTGGATACTTAAATAAAAACATATGGATACTTATATTAAATGTGTCGATACTTTTATTAGAAGTATGGATACTTTCGTTAAAAAGAATGGGTACTTGCAGGAAAAGTATGGATACTAATATCAAATGTTTCGTTACTTTTATTAGAAGTATGGATACTTTCGAAAAAGTATGGATACTTCTATTAAATCGTTTATATCAATGATATTTATGAAAAAAAAGAGTTCCCAATGAAAAGTTTAATTAATATAAGGATGAAGAAAAATGATCATAAAAAGAATGAAGTCCCATTGCTTCAATTACAAATTACTAAAGTAAATAAAAAAATGAAAGTAAAACAATGAGCCTCCTCCCTTCAAGCCTCCTCCCTTCAAGTCCCCCTGCCACCCATAGGACTTGTTCCAGCTCCAGCTTGCTGTCCAATCATCTGTGCATATGGTCGCATCTCAAACTTGACCTTTTGGTTGCCTAATGAACAAATTTTTTTGCATAAGTATGAGCAAAAGTGTATCTTATTATTAATAATAGAAGAAAATGATAGAGAAAACCTTGGAGATGGCGGTTGAAGATGTGTATGTCTTCTTTTTCAGCCATATAACCATATAGTTGGCGCTGGCTGGATGGACCATACATTAAGCCCTGACAACGTTGCCAAGCATCTCTTCCGAAACCTTGGGCAGCAAACTGGTTATGCAGACGCTGAGCATCTAGATAACCTCTTGTCGTGCTCTCAAAAATCAAAAGGCTCATCCCACGATGGCCTTCTGGACCGTATGAATGGCGAGCCTTGGCAACAGCACCATAGGAACTAAAAGAGTCGAGAAGCTGTTTGTTTCCCATACCAATCCACTGAAGCAGAAAATTAAAGAAATAAGAAGTTAAGTATTATAATATAATATTAATGAAAACATAATTCAGAAGTTATATAACTACATTCCCATCTCCATCTCTATGAAGCTTTGTGTTCATAATCATCACCATGGGTGGCCAGAGTATTTGGTGATGAGCTTCCTGGTTGCTTGAAGGCGGGGGGGGGGGGGGGGGAGACAATAGCAGCATCATTACTCAGACCACTCCATTGGCCTAAAGCTTGACCTTGAGAAGTAGCCGAAGTACCCCTTCTTCGCAATTCCTCCTCCAACATCTGACCAAGGAGGCGATGAATTTTCAGCTTTGGTCCTCCTTTGGTTTTTACATGGGTGACTAGGGACTGAAGGCCACGAAACTTGTGAGAGGCACCAGGACCTCCGTGGCATGCTGGACACAGCCATAGAGTAGAAGGGTCGTTGATAGAGTTCATTCGATCGAAGGCCTCGAAGAACTTGTTGAAGCATTTGCTGGATTTCATTGCCTCGTGGCTTAGTTGTTCCTCATTATCAGAATCAGAATCAATATAGAAATTATCATCACTGTTTGATGATGTCTCAAAATCAATCTTCCTCTTGGCAGGCTGAGGATTTTTACCCGAACTTCTGCTGGAACTCATTGTATAATAGAAGATTGTGAAAGAGAACTGATTATAGAAGTAAACGAAAGGGTTGAGTAGATTAATTTGAAGATGTTGTGAAGAGTAAATAGAGGAGTTTTTAATTTATAGGCAATTTCCGTTTGGGAGGGAAAGTGGGAGGGAAAGTGATAATGCATGAAACTGAAAAGGCAGATTCAGAGATTCGTTCGTTCTCCTCGTTTCCGGGGTTATAGAAATAAATGAGGAGAATGTACATGAACAGAACGGTGCATGTGATACATTGAAAAGACACGAAACTGAAAAGGTTGAATCAGATTCGTTCGTCTCCTCGTTTCTGGGGTTATAGAAATAAATGAGGAGAACTAGGAGAACTACCCAATAAATGAAGGTCATGAACGGTGCATGTGATACAAGTGAAAAGACATAACACTGCAATGCAAAGTTGATGTAGTTAATAATGAAAACGGTAACAATAAACCGGATACATTGATGTAATGAATAATGAAAACAGTAAAATATTACCGGAAACATTAATGTTTTTGCAAACGTATCGATAAATACATTTAAACCTGGGAAAATTTATCGATAATTTTGTTTCCAGTAAGCTATGGGAATCCTTTAGTTTTTGTTCATTATCGATATTTTTTAAAAGTATCGAAATTTTCGAGCGAAATTTGTACCGGAAACATTGATTTTCTTTCAAAAGTATCGATAATTGTTTTCACAGAGACAGAAAGTTTCGATATTTTCGAGCAGATTTGCTAACGTATCATGGATTTTTACAATTGGATCGAAACTTTTTTAGAAAGGGGGAAAATGTATCGAAACTTTAATTCTAGTAAGCAATGAGAATCCTTTGTTTCAGAAAATATCGATATTTTTTATCGTAACGAACAAAAAGTATCGATATTTTCGAGCAGATTTGCTAACGTATCATGGATTTTTACAATAGGATCGAAACTTTTTTCAGAAAGGGGGAAAATGTATCGAAACTTTAATTCCAGTAAGCAATGAGAATCCTTTGGTTCAAAAAATATCGATATTTTTTATCGTAACGAACAGAAAGTATCGATATTTTCGAGCAGATTTGCTAACGTATCATGGATTTTTACAAGAGGATCGAAACTTTTTCAGAAATGGGGAAAATGTATCGAAACTTTAATTCCAGTAAGCAATGAGAATCCTTTGTTTCAGAAAATATCGATATTTTTTATCGTAACGGACAGAAAGAATCGATATTTTCGAGCAGATTTGCTAACGTATCATGAAATTTTACAACATGATCGAAACTTTTTTAGAAAGGGAAAAAATGTATCGAAACTTTATTTCCAGTAAGCTATGATAATCCTTTTTTTCTGAAAGAACCGATATTTTTATAATATTGGGCAGAAAGTATCGATAATATACTACAATTTATTGCACAACTAACTTTGTAGGAAGGAAGAAATAAATGTTGTTACTGCTTTCAACCACCATCAACCACCACCACCTACCGAATTTAGTACCTGAAAATGAAAGCAACACACAAAACCTGTCCAGGCAAAGTTTGGACCACTTCAACTGATCGTGTTTACGAAAATGGAAGATATTACATCCAACGATGTTAATGGTAGCGGGAATTTGCAAGATGAAAAGTTGACCGTTGATGATTCGGAACGGTTGGTAGGTCAGGTATTTTCTTCACGTGAGGAAGCTTGGAATTTTTACAAGGAATACGCAATGAAACATGGTTTTAGTACACGTCGAGGAACAACACGGCTGGATGGCGAAGGGAATGTGAAGACACAAGAATTTTGTTGTTCAAAAGAAGGGTTTCGGTCATCGAAAGTTGAAACTGTTAATCGTCAACGTGGTCATACGCCAGTCACACGAACAGGATGCAAGGCCAAAATCGTTGTCACAGCAACAAAAACAAAAGATCAGTGGCTTGTAAGTAAGTCTTTGGACGAACATAATCATGCCTTGTGCACACCTCTTATGACACCATTTATGCGTTCAAATAGAGCTGTGAGTGAGGCTGATGTGGCTGAGGCAACAACGTTGAAAGATGTTGGTGTTGGGACATCAAAGGTAATGAATTATTTCATGAATCAGGCAGGGGGTTTTCATAATGTTGGATTTACTAGTAAAGACCTGTACAATGCACTTGATAGAGGAAAGGCAAAGGAGCTTGTCAATGGGGATGTGAATGCACTCATTGCTTACTTTGATTACAAGAAAGAAGATGATCCAGGGTTTTTTATGACATACTCCATAGATGAATTAGGGGCATTGCAACATCTTATTTGGTCTGATTCAACATCGAGATCAGATTACACTTGCTTCGGTGATGTTTTTGTGTTCGACACAACTTACAAAGGTAATTACTATACACGACCATTATGCCTATTGTCGGTGTCAATCATCACCATAGTACAATAGTATTTGCTACTGCGATCATAGCTGACGAAACGACTCAATCGTTCGAGTGGGTGCTGCGAAATTTTCTACAAGCCATGATGAATAAATCGCCTCTTTCAGTTGTGACAGATGGGGATAGGGCAATGCAGAGGGCTATCAAATGTGTTTTCCCTTATGCTAAGTACAGATTATGTTCGTGGCATCTATCTCGCAATGTACAAGCTAACATTGGTGACAGCAAATTTAGCACAACATTTAATAGATGTATGAGTTCGTGGTGGACAAGAAGAGAATTTGATAGTGAATGGTCTGCAATGATTTCCGAATTCAATGTCGAAAAGCATCCATGGGTGATTGAGAAGGGAAATACTCGGAACTTATGGGCTCAAGCATATCAAACGAGTCATTTCTTTGCGAATTTGCGATCCACACAAAGAAGCGAGTCCTTGAATGCTGCACTCGGACGTGCCCTGATAAAGAAGAAGACATATGTAGACGTTGTTCGTACAATTGAACAATCTATTGGTAAAATGCGTATCAACGAGTTGCAAGCAGATTTCTTAAGTTCGCAGACAACGCCCTTCCAGATCACTAAACTGACAGACCTAGAAAGCCATGCTGGTGAAATTTATACGCGAGCATCATTTGGTCTCTTCCAAGACGAACTGTAAGAGGAGACCTTGTACAGGATTGACGAACAAATTCAGTCCTTATCTGATGAATGTCAACATTTTGTTCTGTCAAAGTACAAGGAAAAGAACATGAGATTTGACGTATCTTTTGATGTTGTCTCGGAAAGCGTCACATGCTCGTGTATGAAATTTGAGACTGTAGGAATTCCATGTTGCCATCAACTGCATGTTCTGAAGCACTTGGATTACACATGTATTCCAAAGTCTTTGATTCTAAGTCAATGGACTAAGGATGCGAAGGCTGCTGCACCAAGTTTCCTTGACTTCAATGTAGCACCTGAAGTTATGCAAATGGCACGGTTCGCTGCCCTACGTGCAACGTCAAGTCGTTTTTGGCTACATTGCATCAAAGACAGATGCATCTTTCATAACCGCAAGAGACGAGATGAAAAGACTAACTGCCGAATTTGAACACTCGTTTGGTTTGAAAGATTCAAGTAAACGATGAAATTTTGATAATGGGGTTCGCGTTGGCGACCCTAAACGAAGACAAGGAAAGCGAAAAGTAGTCCAGAAGAAGATGGTCCAGAAGAAAAGTAGGCATTGCTCTTTCTGCAAGATTGGGGGACATAACAAAGTAACGTGTCCTAAATTAAAGCTGGGTCTGGATTCTTTTACACAACCTACCTCGTCTGACTTTTTTGACAACGATACGGAATGGTCCTACGGCCGCGTAGATGAGGATTATAATGTGAGTTACTATATCTATTCTACATCAACAGACATTTTGACTATATGGTATGTATCCGACATACAACAATATATAATTCAAGATTGTTACATATACAAATGAAATAAAATTCAAATGTTTAAAGGGTTATTTTTAACAAATTCACGAACAGTACTCTGCTCCTTCGCCAACTTTTCTAAATATTCTCGGATGCTTCCGCCCTTTTCTATGGATATATAAAAATAAGCCAAATTAGCAGACTGTCAAACTGTTCAATATATTAATAAACAAATGGAATAATTCACATATGTAACTGTCATACCTAACGCATTGTCGTTGCAAGATGAATGGTTATAGGGATGCGGACATATGTAGTTGTATTGCTATAAAGAAAACATAAATTAACAAAATAATAGCATATTACCTTAAAAATAAATTGCATGGAAAAAAAGTATCGATATTTTCATCATAAAGGAAAAAAAGTTTGATATTTGTTCTCATAGCGGCACAAAAGAATCGAAACTTTGATTCCAGTAAGCTATGTCAGTCTCTCTGTTTCAAAAAGTTTCGACAATTTCATCATAAAGGAAAAAAAGTATCGATTTTTTCAGGATTTTTTTATCCGGAACCATATTTTTCGTTTAAAAGTATCGATATTTGTTCTCATAGCGGCACAAAAGAATCGAAACTTTGATTCCAGTAAGCTATGACAGTCCCTCTGTTCCAAAAAGTTTCGATAATTTCATCATAAAGGAAAAAAAGTATCGATTTTTTCGGGATTTTTTTATCCGGAACCATATTTTTCGTTTAAAAGTATTGATATTTGTTCTCATCGCGACACAAAAGAATCGAAACTTTGATTCCAGTAAGCTATGTCAGTCCCTCTGTTTCAAAAAGTTTCGATAATTTCATCAGAAAGGAAAAATAGTATCGATTTTTTCGGGATTTTTTTATCCGGGTCCATATTTTTCGCTTAAAAGTATCGATATTTGTTCTCATAGCGGCACAAAAGAATCGAAACTTTGAATCCAGTAAGCTATGTAATTCTTTCTGTTTCAGAAATAATTGATAATTGCAGTAAACTATGGCAACCATTAATTTGAAAATTATCGATTTTTGTTTAAATTGATTTTTATAGCGTTATTAAAGTCTCCATAATTAGTGTTACATTTTTGCAAATAAGCTATTATTCCAATTACATAATTTACAACAAAGTAACTATGGTAACATAATGTACATAGTGGGCAAACTCCTGATAAACAATTACATAGTGGGAAAAATTATGGTAACATAATGTACATATATTTGCTTTCAGAAGGAATTATTTTTTCATACGTTCCAGGCAAGCAGTTGTGAACTTAGCTCTCATTTTATTACATTCGTGATTTATGAGATCGTTTAAAACTCTCGGACGATCATATTCCCCAACAACCTACATTCAAATTAGGAATCAATGTCAGTGCCAATTTTTTTTTTCAAAAAGTCCTTTTCGGACCACTTACCAAATCATCCGGTGACCTCCCATCAAAAATAGCTTCCATCCACATGACCACATACATTCCGCAATCATATCTGTTATAATGCCGCAAAATGTCAAATAGTTAGATAAGCACAATAAATTTTTGACTTTTTAAATACTCAAATTTCATACCCGTTCGTTTGCACCTTCGTCTTACGGACCACGAATTCTAAATCCGTCGGTGGGACCTTAATCTTCCCAAATTGGGCACAAAAAGGCATCGTCCTCATTAAATTTATGTAAACATTCCAGCTGCGTCAAAAAAAATTATTAAATTAGATTACAAAGAAATTATGCATTATAAATTATAAAATGTATCGACACATACTGTTTTCTTGCTTTGTTTCACTCTAGTCCTGTGCCGGATAAAGTTATGCAGACTATCAAGAAACGATGCTACACGATCAACCATATCCAACACCAAGAGACACCAATGATTATTCTCATCGTTTATTGGCATGAAGATCTACAATAAATGTCACACAAGATATTAGAACATTTATTGTTATTATTTAAATACTGAACAACATGTACGCAAAAATATCTTACCATGTCACAATCGGTGAATTTATTATGGTCGATCAATGTATTAGAAAAGAAGCTTATAAGATTCGGCACATTTTGACCGTCCATTATCAACCCGGTCTGCATTTAAAAAAAACAATCTCTATTAATTGACAAGCCATGAACAAATTTGACACGAAAATGTGTAAAAATGTAACTTACCACAAAAGCGGCTGGTATATAACAAATCTTTTGGTTCGCTGAACTATTCTTCATCGAGTCGTAATCCAACAACCAGCCTTTCAAATCAATAATCGGACTGTAAAGCCATTCTTCAGGTTTTTACGAGCAAAGGTCGCCTACTGTGCCGTGTTCGACCCCTTAATCTAGGATAACATCTCTATACAAGCAATTTTCTCTATTAATGTTTCCCAAAATTATTTAAATATCACTCGCAAAGCAATATATATTACTTACGCATCTTCTAACAATCCACTATTCCATACATAATCACACATCGCAGCCTCCATCGAATCAATTCCACTTGGTATTTTGACCTTTGCAGCCTACGATATATCAATACATATTAGCCACAACACAATAATCAAAATGGATGTCATTTGTATTATTCATTTTACCTTTTTATTCCTCTTCTTCTTTGGTGCAGGACACCCTGAATCGAGATCTACATTTATTGCATGATCCGGTGTCCTCATATCTTCATGGTGGACTTCTCTTATATTTTCCTCCCTCTTACTCAATTCTTCTAAATTTTCTTCATCATTTTTTCTAAGTCCATCATATTTTTCCTCAACATAACTCCTCTTTTTGTTTATTTCAGAACTTAACTGTATCCCCTCGTCCATTTTTTTTCTTACCATTCCAATCACCCCCTTCAACTCACCCCTCAATTCCACCACTTCTTTCACAACACCAACAACCTTTTCCCCTACTTCCCCCTTTAAGCTCTCAATCGCCTGTTCGATTTTGGATTGTCTTTGCAAACAATCAGAAACGGCTTTTTTAACCTCCGCCAACTCAGCCATCAATATGTTATATTTACTTCCCCCTTCATTCTGTTTCACCTTATCTTCTACCTTCTCCTCTTCCTCCTCGCCAACCTTCACAAATAAACTACATTATTAGAGCATCTTTCTTTTTTAAGTCCTTACTAATCTATAAATACTTAAATTACCCTTACTTTCTTTTTCGGTAATTCTAACTTTAACTTTGCCATAACTCGAGCAACTTCTTCCTTGCCCCATGCAGTGATGCGTGCCACTCCGGTTTTTTAGAATGTCGGCACACTTGAAGAATCTGACCAAAAATCAAACAATGCAACCTGCATTTATAATAAACTTTATCATTTTCTAGGACTTTTAATAACTATTTACAAAGTTTTCTAAACCAACACCAAGATTCAACTCATTTAGCTCTAAGACAGCTATGCATCCTTTGAGGTATGTGGGGTTTTTGGCCTTTTGAAAACTCTTGATTGCATCAATTAATTTGTCACTGACATATGACGCCCAATTTAATTCACCTTTCAACCCGGAGTCGCAAATCAACTTCATACTTTCCTTGCTCGGGATGTATCACCCGTTGGACAAAGGAATACTCCGACAATGTACAATAGTACCCGGGCCTTCAGATCATCCCCCTCATACTTGCCGTTTTTTATATCGTCCTCAAGTGTAGCAAATGACACCTTCGACGTTAGGCCATACTTCTTCACAAGTATTTTCCAATCCTCCCTTTTAATAACTTCATCCACACTCTGCCCTTTATTTTGTAGCCCCAATACGGCTTCAACAAATCGGACACTAAAATGAAATGAATATTTGTCGTATCGAACATCACACTTGTGCAAATCAAAATCTCCCATCAACAAGCGACACAATTCCCTCCGAATTGGTCGGTCCTGCATCCCAATAAGAGATCCAAACCCCATTTCTTCCAACACATTTGCTTTATCCTTCGCTTTCAACTCTTCTATTATGTGGTGCACTCGTTTTATGCTACACCTAGTCGACACTTCCTATGTAAATAATATACATATAATGTCAGAGTTTTTATATATCATTTATCAACATATTTACAAGTATAATGAATACCTTCTTCACATTTTTTCCTTCTGCTTTCTTCTTGGCCTCATATTTTTCTCTATCATTTGTGGACAACATGTTGAATGGTTGCTTCTCAGTTTCACTCATCGTGTTTCATTTATTCACCACAATGTCTCTCACCTGAAAATTATGCATAAACCTTCAACAATCAAAATATTCAACCTACAATATATTCACTATAAATTCAATTTACATACCGAACCGACAGTGTAAGTACCACAATCCTTCATTCTCTGACATTCTTTCATACTGTCATGATAGGAAAGTTTAAATGTTCTTAAATACTTTCATCCAATTACAATTTACAGAACAATTATTTGACAATTGTTACTTACTAGAAGTACATATATCCACCCTTTGGTTGCTTCGGATTTTCTTCACTTTCGATACTCTCCGGGTCCATTTGAACCATTTCAGTCTCATCTTCAACAACATCTTCATGATCCTTAGCACCCATCTCGCTTCAGTTCTCTAAAAAAAGTTTCGATATTTAATTTCTACCGACATTATTAATTTCTACCGATAAGTTCTCAGAACAAAGTACCGATATTTATTTCCTAAATATAATTACACAATTTCGACCTATAATCGATCCGAATTCCGATTTTACTTCAACATCACTAAACCCAAAACATTATCCCCAACTACCCAATACTACATTACCAAAAAACTAGGGTTTCGACAACATACCTTTTACTTCAAAGTCCCCAAACCCAAAACCTTTCCTTTCGATTCTGATACAACACAACTCCAAGAACGCCTACCTTGTATTTCGCAGCAACCAAACTCGGGTCGATTTCAAATACTCTCCTCTCTTAGGTTTTCTGTAAATGCAAGCAATACAAAGGTTTGTATTTTTAACCGGTTATATCATTATGCTATATATAATCGAAACAATTCCCCAGGTTTCGACACTTTTTTGAATTGTACCGATTCTTTTACACACGTTCTTAAAAAAAGAATCGAAACCAAACAAGATATCCGGTAAAGATTTACCGGTTACATTATATGTATTAATAATGTAACCTGTTATGTCTAATTTTTTCTATTGTACTGATTCTTTTGCACACGTTTTTAAAAAAGTTTCGAAACCAAACAAAATATCCGGTAACGATTAACCGGTTACATTATATGTTTAAGTAATGTAACCGGTTATGTCAAATTTGCTTGTATTTTACCGATTCTTTATCAAATTAGCTGTTAAATTGTATTGAATTTAAAAAAGTATTGAAAATATCGATACTTTGTGCACAGTTTTTTGTATTGAATTTAAAAAAGTATCGAAAAAATCGACATTTTTTCCAACCGCGGTTACATTGCTGTTCAAAAAGAATCGATAAACTTTTAAAAAGTATGGATACTTTCAAAATTAACAACAAATTAGGCGCTACCGAATATATTGATATTCGGATCAACAAAATAGGTAATTTTACTGATTTTGTTATCGTGGGAATTTCCAAGGGACCATCAGCTCGAAATTAACAACAAATTAGGCGCTACCGAATATATTGATATTCGGATCAACAAAATAGGTAATTCTACCGATTTTGTTATCATGGGAATTTCCAAGGCCCCATCGGCTCGAAATTAACAACAAATTAAGCGTTACCAAATATATTGATATTCGGATCAACAAAATAAGTAATTTTTACCGATTTTATTATCTTTAACCGGTCACATTTCTATCCGATTACGCCGTATATTAGCCGCATATTAACCGCCTTACCGCAGAACTACCCTAAAGTCAAGACTCGGGAGGTGTCATATTTTGAGTCTAGGGTACTGTGTATATAGAAAATTCCCATTAATCAAATAAAAATAAATAAAATAATCTCAAACTCAGAAAGCTTTTGACCTTTCCTGTGGACGTACACAGAGACTTTCCTCTTCTTTACCTTCCCAAGCCGAAAGTGTCTTTAGTTCTCTGTTTTTCCGTTTGCCCCCAAAGGGTCTGTAAAACCAAACACAAATCGTCGTATTTGATGTTTTCCTCTTTGATTAGTTGTGTTGTTGTCGGTTCTGGGAATTGATTATCAGGAATTTTCCTCTGTTAGATATGGAAGCCATCAAGAAGCAGGCTACCAAGCTCAGAGAGCAAGTTGCCAAGCAACAGCAAGTAGGGTTTTCTTCCTTGTCCTTTCATCTTTCATCCTATCAGATACAATTAAGCTTCCACGTTTCAAATTCATGCTCTACACTTATATAAATACTACGCTTTACCAATTTTCGGCTCTTAACTTTAGCCTGAACCTGTTCACTGGTATCTGCAATCACACAATTTACAAATAGTTGATTTCTAATGTTAAAGTTATCCTTTTTGTTCAGTCTCAAGTCCATGAAAATCATTCAATTTATAGCTCCCAAGGTGACTGCTTGTTCATATTATACATATCCTAGCGACTATCTTTGTGCACCTCAAATTTCTTCTACTTTTGAGGAAAATATAATCACCATGACAAAGTTGGGATTTTTGGTTTTCAATCCTGAATTTTATTGGAATCTTTGTAAATCAATTCCAAGGTTTTTTTTCATGGTATGCATGTCATAGAAATGTGAAGATTATAATCTGTACCATTCTATTTCTCATTATTGTTTGTATGTAGTTTCATCCATAATGGACTAAGGTGTTTTTCACCAATATATGGTTCAAATCCTCTCTATCATGTAGGCAGTACTAAGGCATCTTGGGCATTTTGGTAATGAAGATATTACAGTCGATGAAGCTGAACTTCAATGTCATCAAAAGCTTCAAGACCTGTACGTTTCTACTAAGGCGGCTAAGGTACATTCTTCAGTCTTTTCTCAACCAGTTCTACTTCTAATAAAGGGGTTTAACTTTTAACTTGTGAAGAAATGCATATCAACTTACACTTCTAAACTATGCTTGCAGCATTTGCAGCGGAACATTGTCCGTGGCATAGAAGGTTTTATTGCGACAAGCACAAAGCTTATAGAAATAGGTAATGCATGGTTGCCTCGTTTACTCAATGTTGATCCCTGTACAAAGCTGATTCATGCTGTTTCACCTCGACTATTTTAGCTAGGAAGTTGGCTGATGATTGTTGCAAGTATGGAGCTGAAAATCAAGATACTGGTTCACCTCTTGCAAGAGCTGCCCTTTACTTTGGTAAGTCACATAAATCAATGGAAGATGAAAGGGAGGCCTTGCTTGGGATCCTTGGCGAGAAGGTAATTTCTTGACTTTATTACTATATACTAATTGTTCGTAGGGGCCTTTTGTAAGGTGGAAACTATAGGTATTGTTAATGATAATAAGTGAGATTTTTAGAGACTGCAATGCATGCGTGAATGCAGCCTGAGTTTGTATTGTTAGGCAGTGTCTTCAATAATTTATACGGCTTATGGCCCACTTAGGTATTATCTTCAATTAATGAAACTAAACATTCTTTTAATATTATGTGTATAGTAATAAAGTCATTTGCAAGGACTTTTATGTTGTTACTTTTATAATTATTATAGTTCAACAGCTTCAAGAAAAAAATTGGACTTTCTACATACTTGTTTAGCAGAAGCAGTGGCTGCTGTGAAGCCTCTGGCATTAATAAGAAATGAGAATTGCGGTTTGAGAGCAGGAGAAAAGAATAATGAGAGCGTTATGAATTTGAGTTTCCAATTCTACAGTACAAGCTACCTTGAAAGCCCTGGGTTGCAAGATCCAGAAACAAATGTCCATGCAAGGGTGGCTTCAAATGGATTTGGTGCAGATTACAAGATGGAATGTTTGAGACCTGTTTTTGTTCTAGGCATTTATAGATTAGAAGCGACAAACTTATTGCTTTATTGTTTCCCGACTGTGAATTCTAGTTTTATATTATAAAACCGTTTCCTACTGCCTCCCCAAACACGTGCATTCTTTTGTATCAAAATTTTTGGTTGAATAAGTACTTATCTTATGTATAGCTTTTCCAAATTAAGTTTAACTAGTTATCAAGTGATCGCTGTTGCTTGCAAACTTGAACTGGTTTTCCAAAAAAATGGATATTTTGATTTTGACCATATGGTAATAGATTATTTGTCATTCTATTCTATTCTCCTGGTTTAAAACATGCCAAGGATGCACTTGATACCAAGTATTGCCATGAATAGTGCTGGAAATTTAAGATAACATTGTTATATCCGAGCTTTGATATTACCCTCTTCTTTTGTTTATTTTTCATTTTCATGTTTCTAATTGTGTTACAGGTTTCAAATATGTAGGTTTCTGAGCCACTACGGGAATTAATTACAGGAGCTCCTTTAGAGGATGCTAGGCATTTGACCCACCGATATGACAGATTCCGTCAAGAAGTTGAAGCTCAGGTATTTCTTTGTTTTAAAATTTGGAGTAGACCAATGTCAACTGTTGGTTTCTAGGCCTCCCTGAATTTTGATTGGTTAGCCTAATGACCAGAAAAGGTATCAGAAATATGGCATGGACTCCGCTTACTGCAGTCTACTGTGATTTTTCGAACTATTGTCATTACGTGGCCCAGCCAATTCATGAAAAAGTTTATTTGGTTAATTCTTATTAAAAAAACTTTTTGTGTTCGCTGACAGAGTATGCAGGGTATTTTTCCATCAACATGTTAATAGGAAAAATTACGCTTATACATCCTACTTACCCTTACCCAAAAGGAATATGGAACGAGTTAAATGTTTTTTAAACTCTTACAGTATATAACCTATAAAAAATGTTTCATATTCTTTTTATAGCTTTCGGTTTTATTCTCAGCCATTTTGTTTCTCACAAACAGGCAGCAGATGTTTTGAGACGTAGATCGAAGACCAGGGAATCTGATATATCTGCAGAAAGCTACATGAAGCTTAAGCATGCAGAAGAAAGATTGAATGAACTTAAATCCTCAATGATGGTACTAGGAACAGAAGCAACTGCTGCCATGTTGTCAGCCGAGGATCAACAGCAAAAGATTACTTTCCAAGTGCTTCGTGCAATGGTATTGCTAATTTTAAATTTATTTGTTTATGCAATGCCTGCAATAAGCTTTTTTTTTTTCCTTTGGTTCAGAAAACAAAACTGTTCTTCTAGCACTCAGTAGTATTATGTTTGCAGCTACATAAGATTGATTTTCAACTGAAGGAAGTTTTGCCACTGTTACTTGAAAAGAATGATATTTTCTGAGGATTCCATGCGAGTGTACATTGGTAGTCCGAAGTTTGGTTTATAAATTATACAGCTGCTTTGTTTGACTTGTACTCCTGTACAAAACTGTCCTAGTCAGGGGAAGATGAAACTATGGTGGATCAAGGTGAAAAATTCAGATTCCTTATAGAAAACCAACTTTTAAGGTAGTAATAAACAACTTAGACTAAGAGGAGAAAAACCTAACTCCTAGAACTAGAGTAATCTTAACTTTATGGACATGCTTATCCAAGCATGCAGGAAACCTGACAACATAATTGAAGATTTTAAGTCTTTTTCTTTTCACCTTGCTCGCTTTGAGTGAAAGTTAGGCGGCTCGGAAACAGTGGCGGATCCAGAAATATTTTTGAGGGTGGACACACATATATTGACATCATGTTTGAATCCAATTCGTTTATTATTTAATGTATTCGAGCTCGGTTCTTTTAGCTTTTGCAAACATGTTCGTTTAGCGTTTGCGGACTTGTTTAATGTTCACGCACAAGTTTGCTTAAAGTTAGCGAACATGTTCATTTATATGTTCGCGAACATAAACAACTTGGTGTACAATGCTCGTTTATAACGGTGTAAATAAGTTACCAATGCAAACATTAGTGAATCAGAAAACAACGGTGTAAATAACTTTTCCGGCCTGACTAAAGATGTCATAAGTAGTAATACTAATTTGTAATAAAAATATCCGACCCGACCCGGGACTAATTGTGTAATTTTCTCCTAAAATTTGTAGGGATATTTATAATAATACCCCTCTTTATATATATAATTTATAATTAGGTCCTTAAAATTGAATTTTATTTACAATTTAGTCCTTCAAATTATATTTTTTATGATTAAGTCCCCTAATTTTTTTTACAATTAGGTCCCTTAAATTAGTTTTTTTCTATATGTCGGGTCGTGTAGGGTTTTTAAAGAATATGTTTGGTCGGGTCGAGTTCGAGTTTAGGATATTTGTTTTTGGGTTGGGTTCGGGTGGGCCAAAAACCCGACCCGTGCCCATCCCTAGGTGGGGCCCAATTAAAATTTCAGGGTGGGCATAATCAATAAAATAAATAACTAATGCCAGAAAATTTAGATTCCAGGGTGGGCACATGCCCACCTTGAGCAACGAGTGGATTCGACACTCTGCTCGGAAAGGACAGGAATATGGCATGGATACGGCATGACAGTCTCAGATTCTCAGTGACTGGCAACTTGTAAAAATTACGTGACTGCTCTGCAAGGCACAACAAATAAGTGCATATAGTGTACGAAAAAATGTTTAAGTTCATACTTTTCAAGTAAATATTAACAAGCAATCGGTTTTAAGTTCTTTTTAAACATTAATTAAGGACACATGGTGGTGTATTGAAGCTGCTTGTGGAGGAAAAAAACTGCACTGCCAGTGCATCAAATGATAATCCTATATAATATGTATATATGCATGTGTGTGTGTGTGATATGGAAGTAGCAAAGATATTTCCTTCCGTGGCTGCATCGCAAGGGCATTGTCAGTTTGATGCTGATGTTTAAAACTTGTTTGAGAGTCAACTTATTCTGAACTCTTGAGTGAATTCTGATTTCAATGCTCATTACCCCTACTAGTAATGCTCAGTTCCTTGGTCCTCACCAGAATCATTTTGCAGGTTGATGCCGAAAAATCTTATCATCAACAGATGCTTGCTATTTTAGAGAAGCTATATGCTGAGGTTTGTACTTAATAATTAATATCCTTTGGCTGTGTTATTTTTCTCATGAATATCTATAGGCATCACCATCCAAGTACAACGGAATTTTATGGGTGCCAAACTGCTGTTACTTTTCTCTTATTTATTGCATATCCAAAAGGTTGTGATCAAAGTTTACTACTGGATAGATGAATCTAGAGGAGCAGCAGAATGAATCATTGAACTCAGCGATATCGGAGAGAGAGGTGAATGTCTCCATTGCACACGACAACTTTAGTTCGAATAGATCTGAAGCTCAGGGAAACAAACAAAGCGATGTATATTTCATAGCAAAGGTTTAGCTTTCGGACTCTTCTTAGTTCTTTTTCTTTTTTCTCTTTTGGCCCATCTGTAACTAAATTAACATTAGGTACTATTAGGTAGAAGTTTTGAAACAAGTGTACGTCTGTTAGTTTCATAAAACTAAACAGGCACTATTAGGTAGAAGTTTTCAGAAACTTTCGAAACAAGTGTACGCCAACAGCTGATACATTTTCTAAAAATTGCCTGGAGTACTGATCAGAAGCATTAATATAAGACTAAAGTGTTCTTAAGTTACAATTTATTTTTGTTCATTGTTTTTAATTTACCATTGTGAACATGATTGAGGTGTTGTTAGTTTTTAACAGGTTGTACACCCATTTGATGCTGAAGCAGATGGGGAGTTAAGCTTAGCAGTTGGTGACTATGTCGTGGTTCGCCAGGTAAGGACTGTTTCTGATGCAGTGCTAGTTAGCGAGCTAGGTTAAATAATTTAATGTTGGTGTTTTAGGTGATGATAATGGTAAGTTTGGTTGTAATGTAATTTGATAATGAAGGTGGGTCCCAGCGGGTGGTCGGAAGGAGAATGCAAGGGCAAGGCTGGATGGTTTCCCGCTGCCTATGTAGAAAGACAAGAGAAAGCACCAGTAAGCAAGTTGATTGAACCAAACTCCGCAGCCTCGGCCTGATCTACTTTGCTGAACCACTCGGAGTGAGCTGGACAGAGCAGAGAAGTGGTAAACAAAAGAAAAGTAAAACACGCTCTGCTCCGCCCTTCGCCCGCAGCTGTATAGTGTGCCCTTGGGCCTTTGTAACGTAAGTAATCATCACGAGTACATTCATTAATATTATACATGTGAGATTGTATTGTAGTGTATTTGTATGGTACATAGTGAAAGCCACTACGAGCCAGTTTTGTGAAGAAGATCCACGAACCACTTCTTTTTTGTGTTGTAAAATGAACAAAGTCTCACTGTCTGTATCCCTCATTTATTTCTTGCCCTGTTTAAATACAGAATGAGAATGTGATTAACTCTTATGGGGATGAACATCATCTGTTTTTCTACTGTGACTACTTGTTGGGTTTGGGTTTAACACATTAGATTATTGAAAAGATAAACAAAAGTCGTGTCACATGAAAATTTTGGAGAAATACCTAATGTTTAAACGATTATTAATAGTGTTATTATTCGATATACTTCATTGGATATAACACATTATCCAAAATAAATTTAATTTTATAATTACATGTCATTATTTGATTCATTAGTAAAATAATATATATTATAATACATCAAATATTAAGTTTGTTTTTTAATATCAAGTCAAAATATATTTATTTTGAAGTAAAAAATAGAAAGAAACAGAACAAAAAAAGATTGAAAGACAACAAACACAACCGGTTCAAACTTCAAACTCTTCAGTTGATCTGAATTACCAAATTCAAATTTTTGAGGAAAAAAACTTGTTTTTGTACAGAATTTAAAATGTATAAAATAAATTCAAATGTGATATAAATATTATCCAAATCTGAAATCTCTGCAAAAGTGGAGAAAAAGCAGCCACAAAGTGAGAAGGAATCTTTTGTGGGAGAAGAGAAGAATTAAACAAACAAGGCAGGCCTGTTGTCCCCAAGTTGAAGGTGGGCGACCGCATCTGCTCCTTTGCCGCCTTCATCGTCCCAGCTTAAGTCAATAATACTGACACTGGTGTAAAAAGAGAGAGGAGAATGCTTAGTGTTTCCGATTCACTATGATTTGGGGTGCAGAAAGGGTGTGATCTGGTGGCAGCTGTCGCCTTTGGGACCTCTTCTCCGGTATCGCTGCAGGCGTTGGCATATTTGCTGTTCAAATTGGCGAGGTCTGCGGCGCAGTAGTCATTGCTGTTGTTGCCAGGTACTTTCTCTTAGCTGCCATTGTTGTTCATTCAGACTAATAATGTTAGTTGTAGTAAATTGTTGGTGGAGACTACCCAAACTCTTTTAACTTGTTCTTGTTCCTGTTCCATTTATATGTATATGTATATGCATATGCATATGCATAGACGAAGAGTAAAGACTGTAAGAGAGATGGTGAGTACTGCTATGCCTAGCACCACTTCGACACAGATAATGATGACACGGGCTTCTGCTGCTTTTCCATCCAAATTCATGGAATTGCGGTGGATACGGAGCAACAGTAGAAGAAAGATCCCGAACCCGAGCCCAGGCTCAAAGGAGTTTGGCAGCTTAAAATCAATGCCACCGCCATTTACGATGCCAATTTACATATCGACAGACCCATCCCACATTAATCTTCAAGAGCTTAGCCAACTCTACACTAGTTGCAACCACTCCTGCCACCGGTTCCCTAAGGTGGACCCAAACACCGGCATAGTTGAAGAAGCCTTGGACTTGGATAAGCTCCGGATTGCTCTCGCCCACAGTTGTGTGATTGTTTCAGTCTTCTGTAAACCTCAGCATGTCAGGGTGAGTAACACCACCAAGCAAATCCAAAACCAAGAACAGCAGAAGCAAATGGAAAAGGGTTTTGTTGGAGAATTGA
This sequence comes from Hibiscus trionum, assembly GCA_030270665.1. Taxonomy (NCBI): domain Eukaryota; kingdom Viridiplantae; phylum Streptophyta; class Magnoliopsida; order Malvales; family Malvaceae; genus Hibiscus; species Hibiscus trionum. The sequence continues at coordinate 11,094,165 of BSYR01000024.1, read as the reverse complement.
TGGAGAGTGTGATGCCCCTCAACCCTTCCAATGGCCAGCTTGTTGGCTTTGGCCGTGCTTTTTCTGATCTAGGATTGACTGCATCCATCTTTGATGTCATGGTACTTGTCTTCCTATCTTTCATTGTATAAACAACATGCATATATTTTTGGAGCATTGTTTGAATATTTGTTCTGTGATGTAAGCCAATCACACAACCTTACTTAAACTAGTTGATATCATTATCAAGTTTTCAACTCTTTAGTTGTATACTTTTAAGGTAAAGGGCTAGGTTATTGACTGTAATATGGATTTTTATATAACCCTCGTTTTATTTGTCGGTGTGATTGCTTCAGACACCTCTAATTCTAATTTGATACGTAATTACTGTCCATATTCTTATAATTATGGTTTAGTGCTTTCCAGGTCGCTCCTTCTTTACAGGGCTTTGGAATTGGGACGATAATAGTTAAAAGGATTGTAAGGTTTGATACTCTTATGTGTCGATTAATTTTGAAATTTTTTAACAGGATTAAGTAGTTGTTTTATCAAAATTTCCGTCAGCATGCATGCCTGCTCTATGTAAGCATGCAACTGTTATCTTGTCTTCCTTTGAACAAGAGCCAGTGCATGCATGCATACTCAGCTCTAGATATGGTGTGATGTCACCTGCTTACCTGTTTCAGAATGATAGTTGAATAGCTGTAAAATTCTGCTTATTCTCGGATTTCAAGTTTAACTGTCAAATTGAAGTATCTTGTTATATCCTTATTCTTAACCTGCAGTTTTGAAACGAAATGTATACTTGTAGTTACTGAAGCTATATGTAGGAGTTTAACATTTTCTGTCCTTTATTTTGCTTCCAGGATGCTCACAAGTAAAGATATTTATGACATAGCTGCTCTTTGTTCCACAAAGGAGAGGTAATTCTTGTGATTCTGCTAAAATATCACAACCCATTTTTTCTCAGTATCTGTTTCATATTCCCTGGTTTTATTGATTTTACCAGTATGCAGCCTCTCTTTCTTCCTTTGAAACATGTTGCAATGTCATTCTAACAGGGGCCAGCCAAGTGTATTACAATTAGCCTACAGCTTATGGGGAATTGTTTTTTCTCCTGAACTTGCTGCATTTTATGTTATCTGGTTTAGTAGCTCTTTTCTGCCACCTCCACTCCGGCCCTAAACCAGAAAGAATAATAATATAATAGGGCTTAAAATTTGATTAGATAGGCTTAGTTCTCTTTCATTGAACCGCATAGTTTGTCTCATTAAACGAACATCATCGTATAGACTTATTGCAAATAAATCATGTGCAAACCTGAGAGAATCAAGTGAAAGATTGGGATTGAAATATATGTGTGTGTATGAGGTCACTTTTGGCAGGATTATTGATAAATGATTTGTATTAATTCTTGTTCGAAAGCATGATGTTTATAAGCTTATTTCAGGTTCTTCTTCAAAGCATGTGGATTCAGAGATGACATCTTGGGCTCTACTACGATGATGTATAGTCAGACAGTTTCGAGTACTTGTTCTGAGGGTGACCAGATGGTAACGCAAGCCGGTCGAAAACTTTTGTTAGCTCCACCACTCCGAATGTCGCTTCCATCCTCCAAGACAACTAAACCACAAAGTTGAACAACATGGTTGCCTTGCAAATACAGGTTTTACTATTTTACATTAGAAACTAGAAAGGGGAAGAGAACCCCTTTTCTTTTTAGTTTTTCCCATTTCTTTGTGCATTCAAGCTTCAGTTTCTCTTCCATCTTAGAGAAAAAATCCCCCTTTTTATTTTCTTGTCAGTATTGAATTTGAAGTACAATGTTGAAATATGTATGATTTATGTGAGTATAGCATATGCATATTGGGTATGGATGAAAAAACTATCAGAGAAAACAAACGATAAAAGCAACTCTTTGGTTATTACAATTAGATTCCTCATTGGACCTGTCTATGGCCGAGAAACCCACCCGACCCGATAGATTTGTTCCACCTGACTCCGAATTTGAACATTTTTTTCTGATAAATGAAATGGATATTACCATGTGCCTTGTGCCTCATTAAAAATCTAGTCGAAGAAAAATAGTACACCTGATAACTCGTACAACAAGACTCTACGAGAAAAACAACAAGAAAGTCGAACAACAAATCAACCCACCAGAAGCTAAACCTCAACACTAAACAACCAAAAACTACATAATTTTTTTCCGAACAAAGCCAGCTTTATTAAATAAAGAAACAACACATACAAAGACCATCAACAAGAACACAGGGGGGAAGAGAAGAAAAACACCAAAGAACGAACAAAAAGCAAAAAAAGAGAGGGTAAACTACACAGTTGACCACCGAACTATGGGGTTGGTGTCAAAATGACCACTATATTATTTTTCGTCGCAAATGCACCACACAACTATTAAAATGGTGCCACGTTAGCCACAAGCCGTTAAAAAAACAAAAAAATTGACGGAACTGTTAAAAAAATTGGTATAATTACACATTTGGTCCTCTATATTTTATACAATATATCAATTTAGTCTTAATTTTAATCTAATAAAATAAATTAATTATTCAATAAGATGGTGACACTTGTCACCACTTTATTGGAAGTCTTTAATTATTTTTATTTAATTAATAAAATACCCCCTAGCAAGACTCGAACCCAGGACCTCTGGGTACACAAGCTGCATGCTTGCCACTGAACCAAGCACAATTTCGTGCTATGGGAGCATTAATATATGTATTTAATGATTGTTAATTCCCAGAAAAATTAAAGGAAAGAAAATGCAATTGCAAGGATTCAAACCAAGGGCCTTATGGTTCAAAGCACATGTGCTTGCCACTACACCAAATGTATGTCTTGTGACATAAAGTACAATATTTAATATATGTCTTATACAGATTTTAATGCTTGAGAAAAAGAATGAAATGTGGTTTTAAGAAATTCGAATGTAATATTTGTATGATCCATAAAAAAATCTAACCCAATTAAATAAATCTAATAACTTGACATATTTTACTAGAAATAGGTTTTAAGGAATGAGATGTACATAAAGTTTGTTTTCATTTTCCTTTGAATTGCCTATTTGCAATATTGTTTGGGAACTCAAAGTCTACTTGTTGCAATTGTTAGGTGAAAGGACCTTCTGGTGATCAGATTCAAGATTACCAGGACAAGATAAGTGAGAAATTTGAGTTTATTGCTCATCAAAAAGGAGTACACCGTTTCTGCTTCAGTAATAAATCTCCTTATTATGAAACGGTCGACTTTGATGTCCATGAAAGCCATTTTACGTACTATGATCAGCATGCTAAGGATGGTAAGTCGTGTTATCATCCCCTGTTGAACCTTTAATATGAAGCTTACTGACTGCTGGTCTCTTGCTTATCTGCTGATTAATATATGTATTTGTTACCAGCTGAGAGTGTTACTCGATATGCTTTGTTTGTCAAAAAATCGGATTGAGTGACGCCGGTGCTTGTTTTCAAAGGTTTTAAAGAACGGGGTTGAAGTAAAGCTGCAAAGGAATGCATTGAGTGTGCTTGAACACCCCGAAAAAAGATAAAATCCATGGTCGGACCGATGCAGGATTCGTTAGAACATTTTTGTGATCCATGAGAGCAATTCTCTTTTCCTAAGGGGAAAAGGATAGAATTGTTTTTTTTCTTTCTGTTTGTGAGTTGATTGTTAAACAAGTTTATTCGATTTGTATTGTGTATGGTTTGTAGCTTAAACTTTCGATGTGTTCGTTGTTGAATCCGTTTTTGTTTGTTGAAAAATCAGATTGAGTGACACCGGTGCTTGTTTTCAAAGGTTTTAAAGAATGGGGTTGAAGTAAAGCTGCAAAGGAATGCATTGAGTGTGCTCGAACACCCTGCTTCTGTAACAAATACATTTTATGATCCATAAAACAATCATTAAATACATATATTAATGATCCCATAGCACGAAACTGTGCTTGGTTCAGTGGCAAGCATGCAGCTTCTGTACCCAGAGGTCTTGGATTCGAGTCTTGCTAGGGGGGATTTTATTCCTTTCGTTTTTCCACCTCCAATCAGGTGGATAAGATGGTAACACGTGTCACCACCTGATTGGAATTGGAAAATTAATTAAATTAATTAAATAAAAATAATTAAAGACTTTCAATAAGGTGGTGACACGTGTTACCATCTTATTGAATAATTAATTTATTTTATTAGATTAAAATTAGGACTAAATTGATATATTGTATAAAATATAGAGGACCAAATGTGTAATTATACCAATTTTTTTAACAGTTCCGTCAACTTTTTCGTTTTTTTAACGGCGTGTGGCTAACGTGACACCATTTTAATAGTTGTGTGGTGCATTTGCGACGAAAAATAATATAGTGGTCATTTTGACACCAACCCCATAGTTCGGTGGTCAACTGTGTAGTTTACCCAAAAAAAAACAAACAAAGGAAAGCCCACAACAGAAAGAAGAGGCAGCAACAAACACCCCAAAACGAAGTGAGTGAGGAGAAGCAATGAGAGAGACGGAGAGAAAACTGAAGCCAACATTCACTCGTCAAGTTGCATGTCGTTCCTGAAGACGCAAAAGCATAAGGAGGTTGGTAGTGATACAGTGAGAGATCCTAAACAACAAGCTTCGTGGTCAGATAGAGGCATCATGAAGGCTAAGGAAATGGCAAAGAAAAACGGTGTCAGAGCACCAATTCTCTGAAAACAGAGAATGGAACTCTTTTCGGCTGTGAACCAAAGAAATCCCCTCACTCAAGTGGGTCCGAACAAGACCAACGACACCGGAAAAGAACTTCCACAAACGAGCTGACCAATAGGTGAAACAGAACACCCAAAAATAAAAAAGACAAAATAAGAAGAGAATGAGGAGCAAGAGAGTGTTATTGATCATTTGTCAATATATAAAACGGTGGCGTTTTAGTAGTGTCATTTTACTTTGGGAGTTAAAACTCCAACCCAATAGTGTTTACAGACTTGAGAAATGAATAGAATACTTTTAGTTTTTTTTTTTTGCCGTTTTCTCTTATATTTATTTTTTATCTCTAATTTCTTTTAATTCATTACTTTAATCTGTTTTCTTCCTTCAATTCTTCTATTTTTGTGTTTACACATGTTACAGAGTGAGGCCGAAGAGGGTGGCGACCGCTTAGAACTTGCTGCGGCGCCACCCAAATTTGAACAAACCCTAATTCCCTTCTAGAGAGAGGCGAGAGAATAAAAAGTTTAAAAAAAGACAACAACAAAAAAATTACACAATTGAAACACTAAGGTTTAGAGCAAACAAGATTACAACGTCCTACCATCCTCATGAATTAGAGGGACAATGACTCCGATAGGGAGATGAAATGATGACAAATAAATTCATCAAATTGCGCTAATTTGGCCATGTGAATAGATTTTAAGAGTATATAAATATTTTTAATATGTGAATAATAAGTAATCTGATTGAATGAAATTTAGATTTAAAGCATGTTCCGCGTAGCTTTTTTTAAAAAAATAGTTGTCGAACAGAACTAAACACTGTGTTTGTGCCTGATTTTAGTAACAAACGTAGTTTTTGAAAATGCTGAAAATTTTAGCTTTTTTTTCAAATGTTGTTTATTAATTAAAATTTTTCTTTTACTACTTCTGCTGAACGGAGCCCTAAACATAAATTTTTTGTATAAACATGATTTAATTTAAATTAAATCATACCGATTGTTACTAATATTTATATAATTTTTTCTCACTAAAAATTTTCACGTTAATAAAAAAATAATACGTAATTTAATTCCTAAAGTATTACTAAATACCACTTAAGTCAACCAACAAATTTTTTTATTAAGTAGAGAGATTTTCATTCTCAAGATAATTGATGAGAATTGAACACATAAAATAAGATAATATGGATATTCTTAACCTTTTTATACATTGTGGATAAAGCGATTGAATCAATGTCTCTTAGGATATATCTGTTTTTCTATTAGGATCACTTATTAGGTTCTAATATTTTAATAATTCAATTGTTAAATTTAATAATATATTTATATTTGGACACCTAAAGTTTTAACTTGAGATGATACATATTCTCGGGAAAAAAAAAACTGAAATTATAATTTAATAGTATGTAAACAAACAAAATAATTTTAATATAATTTAAACGCAATCGAAATTCGAATGGATAAAATATTGCTCATCCAAAAAAGTCGTGGAAATATATAAAACTGAACTTATACTATAATAAGAAAATTTAAATAAGGGAAAATAGAAAGAAAAAGAAGATGGAAGCTCTGGTGTGCAAGAGATTGGGTGATCCAGCATCAACCACGGTGGCGAATCATTCGGAATCGCCCATTGAGATCACCAGAAACCATCCCATCCCAGAATTGGACTCTCCAACTGCTGTGAGAGTCAAGGTTAAAGCCACCAGCTTGAACTACGCCAATTACCTTCAGATATTGGGCAACTACCAAGAGAAGCCTCCCCTCCCTTTCATTCCTGGCTCCGATTATGCCGGCACCGTCCACGCCGTCGGAACCTCCGTCACCAAGTTCAAGGTCGGCGACCCCGTCTGCTCCTTCGCCGCCTTAGGCTCCTACGCCTCCTTCATCGTCCAAGATCAATCCCTCCTGTCCGTCCCACACCACTTCAATCTAATTTATTTAATACTACCGACTCTCAATGATTAATTAATTAATTGATGTTTCTGATTCTCTAGGTTTGGCTTGCCCAAAGGGTGTGATCTGGTGGCAGCTGCTGCACTCCCTGTTGCCTTTGGGACCTCTCATGTAGCTCTTGTTCACAGGGCTAACTTGACTTCCTCTCAGGCACTTGTCCCTTTTCATTTATTCATTTACTGTTACTAATTAATACTGGTAATGGTAATTGTAAAGGAGATCAATTGTAATTATTACATACAGGTATTGCTAGTTCTTGGTGCCGCTGGAGGCGTAGGCGTCTCCGCTGTTCAAATCGGCAAAGTCTGCAGCGCAGTTGTTATTGCTGTGGCCAGGTGCTGTTTCTTTCTCGTAGCAATAGCTTTGTGTTTTTTCTATTCATTTCAAGACTCTAAAAAGTGCTGGTGTCAAAACAATTCCAGGGGAGCTGAAAAGGTGCAGTTTTTAAAGTCCTTGGGTGTTGATCACGTGGTAGACTTGAGCAATCAAAATCTAACTGCGAGTGTGAAGGAGTTCCTCAAGTCAAGGAACCTCAAAGGGGTTGATGTTCTCTATGATCCTGTCGGTGGCAAGCTTACTAAAGAAGCTATGAAGCTCTTGAATTGGGGTGCACAGATTCTTGTCATTGGATTTGCCAGTGGTGAAATCCCTGTCATCCCTGCTAATATCACTCTTGTTAAGGTACTTCACCCTTTTCTCTTTCCTTGTGCCGAGGAATAGTGGCCTGCTTGTATTTATGTACCTCATGCCGCCGTTCCTAATACTACATTTTGAATGTATGATTTTGTGATATTCATTCCTCGGACCCAAGATGGTTATCTTTGATATAGATTAGATATATCTATATAATTTCATCTGTGTTTGCCTTTTCTTTTGCGACATATTCATTTGATGTTGTAGAAGACCATAAATAGACACTACATGAAAATAAAATGATGCAAATTAGTATAAATCTATTTATTTGTGGTATGTACTGTGTTTTCTTTGTATAAGTATCTGGATTCTAGGACTGTAGTTAGCGTGCAAAATGAAGTTTAGCCTCTGGCATAAAGGAACGATAACTTTCTGAAAATATTTATGTTGGACAAATGAAAGATTTGTAAGGAAGCTCACTAGTTAATGTCATGTTAAACTAGTTAGTAATTGGTATAGTCACTGTGAATTGTTGTTAGTTGTTTGTCTTGGATAGCCTTCTCACTTTAACTTTTCGCAGAACTGGACTGTACATGGACTCTACTGGGGTAGCTACAGAATACATCGACCAGCTGTGCTTGAGGATTCCGTCCGAGAGTTGCTCTCCTGGATGCAAAAGGGCTTGATTACCATTCACATTTCTCATACTTACAGCCTGTCAGAGGTACAGAGCTCCTACCAGTCTTCCATTTCTCCCATTGTTCTTTTATCATGTGAAGCTCTAATTTATGAAGGAAAACTTAAGTGAAAGTATTTGAAAATTGATGTCTTAAACCTCAAATTTCCTTAACACAAGCTGAGTGGTTATGCTGAAAGCCAGGTTGGACCATGCTTGGAATTACAGCAGCCCATATCCTATCTATCTCATTAGATTTGCAACTTTACCAAGGGGAAGTAGTATTCCCATATGCATTCCTCATTTTGGTACTAGCGAATTATGTTGTTTCCGGTCCTAATTTCCCAGGACTATCATAAATCTTACAGCCTGCTGCAGATAATAGTCAAATTGATGCTTGGTGTGATATTGTCATATTGAGACCTAGACATGTGCAATTTGCTTTTGGTGCATACTTCTTTATAGGACTCACTGAAATGATGAAGCCTGTGTTTGTTATCGGTCCATTTCAATATTACTCATGATGTTATTGTCTTTTGGAGGAAAAAGGCCAGTTCCATTTCAGAATGGAAATCTGTTGCCTGTCGACTGCCGTATCATACATGATCCTGTGATAGGCGCTGACGGGAAACTATTTATTCTTTGATTCATTTTATATTTTCCTTCCTATGTAGGAGATAATGTGAAAAAATTCTACTGTTGCAGCCTTGTAGGTCTACTTCTACTTGCTACTTCCCACTTTCGGACATTTCAGCTTATTTGATTTTTCTCTTTGACAGGCCCACCTTGCATTCTCTGCAATTAAAGATAGAAAAGCAATAGGGAAAGTGATGATTGCATTTGATGATAAGGGAAAGTCTAAGCTTTAAGTGATTCGGATTTACCTTCGCCTGAATCAAAACTAGAATTGTCTCTGATGCTTGTATCGTCGAATAAGGTGTTAAAAATAATATGAAAAATGGAAATAATAAGGGTGTCAGTGGTTACTTTCAGTTCTTGCGTTATTAGTAATTGTTATAGACTAGTGTACAACAGGTGATCACACTTGTTTCCCAGATTAAGACAACCAAATGGTACCAATTCTTTGGACTTGTTAGCCTACAAAATACATTGTTTTCCGGAGAGGAAAAAACAAGTTTTAATGTTAATGTACCAGGAAATATGTCCTGATATAGAGCCAATTTTAGTCCAGTGCAATATTGCCATTAACCAGCAATTTATTACCCCACATACAAGTGTACCTGGAACAGCAATTTCTTGGACATTATATGGTAAGAAGCATGCATCATTTCATTTAAGATTTCAAGAACTGTACATGTGAAAGATATAGGGTCCATTTATACAAGGCCAGAAGCATCTGTCCGGGTTCAGTTCTACCTAGGCCGGCTATCAGTTTTCAAAAACTTGACATATTCCTGCTGCAACATCTCTCCACCATTAACGGGATCAAAACTGCACCTGTAGAAACTGACAATAAGAAAAGGTGTAAGACAGTGTGGAATTCTCAAAATTGGACTAAAGGAAGAAAGCAGAGGGGAGTAAAAGGAGGTAATATTCTGATCGTGAAGTTCAGATTATTTTTTTCTCTCAAGAAAACACAATTCCCCAAGTTTTTACAAGTACTAGTATGTTACACAGTTTGGTATATTTCGTAAGTTCAGTACCCAAGCTAAGCATGGTATATGCAGCATCTCCACAACTTGCAAGAAATTGACAAGAAATGGGGACAATAAGCCCCCTTGAAATGGTCGTTACACATCTTCTGATTATCAGGTCAGAGAACTGAGAAGCAAAATTGCTTGATGAGAGAACTAACTCAAAGTTCTAAAATCAGGCAGGAATGCAATTATGCAAATATATAGTTTTGAATAAGGTATAAAAAAGATATAATAAGATGTGGATGAACAAAACCAAGGCATTTTAATTAAACCGACTAAAACATTCTATAATTTCTATTTCATCATACTAGTTCCTTAATTTCAATAGGACATCAAGCACAATTCCTCTTCAATGACAAAATAACATTTGACTGGTATTCAAGAGAATAAGGAGAAGCATATACCTCCCATTCATACGAACAATAATAACAGTGTTTTGAGATCCAAATGCTGCAATGAATTGGTGGGTATCTTCAGGTAAGTGAAACTGAGCAAATGACCACTCTGAGCTAAAATATTTTGGTAAAAGCCCTGAAAAATGTCAGAATGTTGATATGTTTAGAGAAGCAAATACTCGGCTTTTATTAATATAACAACAACCAACTAATTCTCAGTTTCTCACCCATCATCATCGCTATACATCAGATCTTCTATAAAGTTTGCCATACCTGACGTTTCATTGACTTAAATTGTTTGTAAGTTGTAACATAAGAAATTGACTTTTATTGGAAATTTCATGAAAAGAGTTACCATGCAATTCTGTTTTGACAAAGTAGCAAAATACCTGTATATTAACTACAAGGGCTTACTGTATTTATTACCTCTCATAAAAGACAACAATGAACCAGGATTGGCACCAGTGCTTGGAGAGATAAGTGCATCAAGTGAAGTTGAAGAATTCTGATGAAATAATGCTGGACCTTGGACAGAAGATTGTCGAGAAGATGAATCCTCCCCAAAAACTCTAACTCGAAGGTGAAATATATGAACAGTGCGCTTATCACTCGACACAGCCAACCATTGGGCATTTGGCGAGAAGGCCAGGCTATAGATATCTGCTCTGTCCACTCCTCTTCGCACCTACATGGACAGTAACTATGAGTGCCTAAATTGCCGAGGAAGTGAGTGGAGATGAGAATAATGCTGAAGAGTCCAGCATGCTAATTGCTGATATAAGTGGCATTACACCTCCTGTTAACACTTATGATCACTACTTCACAGGTCAGGCAGGCCAGGTTTAGGGGCAAAGCTAGTATTTCTTTTCCATTACATTGCTCAACACCATAAAGATGAAAACATATAATTATTGATCAACATATCCACAAATATAACAAGTTCAGGAGAAAACTAAACCATAGTCCAGCAGCGTACCTCTTGTAAGCGAGTCCCATCCATTGTGTTGAATATTCTTATCAAGGTGCCCTTGGTACTAGCAGTTACAAGAAGTAGACCATCAAATGTCAAGGTCAAGCAGGCAATATGAGAATCATGAGCATTAATTAGTTTCATCACATTGAGGCCAAAGTGTTCAACTCGAACTTGTCCTCGAGAAAGACCGGGACAAGCCAATACAGATGTATTAGAATGGTAAGAAAGGCAACAGAGCCCCCTAGGATTGGCCAAAGTCAAAATTTGATGAAGAAGCTTGAGATCCATAAAACTGAAGACATATATCTTGTGCTCCAGAACCAAAACAATGCGATCTTGCCTTAATTTGACAGCTCGAACCTCAAACCTAAATGCAAATTCAGCAATGCAGCGACTTTGAACATCATCCCAGATTATAACTTTGTTTGGAGGGTAATGGGAATTGGAGCCCCCACCGACGAGTGCCAAAATGTTGCAGCGGAAGAGCATTTCAACAATTTTGAAACCCCCGATTGTGAGATCGGGTCTGAAGATTTCCTTAAAGGGTTGGCAATTATAAACACGGAAACCTTGGGATGTGCCAGAAGCAAAGCAACCATAATCCTGGTTCCAGGACACAGAGAGTAACTCTAATTGGTCAATATCAGGGGCATCCTGGGACTGCATTAAGGATGATGGATCATCGGAAACAGAGAGTTGCATAGGTTCGACGGAAGGCCTCGGAAGAAGAGGTGGAGAGGTGGAGAGTGTGGTTGAACTTGAAGTCATGTGTAAGTGGAAGATAATGACTAAAAAAGGTCGCTTCCAATTCAGGAATTGGCTACATTAGTTTAGCAGCACACACACAGAGAGCAAGCTTCTAAAAGAAATCTTGCAAAATCGAAATGCCACCAATAACCATGTACTACGTCCACGTGAATGAATGCTGAAGAACTAAGCTGGCTGTAAAATAAAAATCAAGAATGCAGAAATTTAGCAACTATTTTTTACAGTTCTTTTGCCAAGAAATTATCCAAGCCCTAATGATTATACAGTAATCACTAATCATTATTACTAAAGCTGCATTAATCCGAACAACGGAGCTGCAGTTACGAGATAAATTATGGTGGCGATACAGTAATCAAGGCAAACCAAGAATTTTAGTTTCAACTTCGATAGCAAAACTGAGCAACAAGAATCCAACAAGATTGATAATATATACAAAAAAAGGGAATTGAAATTGAAATGCGAAATTGAGCAAACAAGAGGCCAAGAAAAGATTGAAAAGAGAATTGAGAAACCGACCAATGAGAACGAAATCTGCAAGAAAGACAGAATCAGTGCTTAGCTTATTGATCTGATCGGAGGCCACAATCAACAACGACTATGCATTCTCCGATTCTCGCCTTCCTTTGGCTTCTCTTCTGTATCCGTCCTTCATTTTCTTTCCGGTTGATATTATATTAAGAAATTTGTAAACGTCGCTCTTTTTCTCTTGTTAGAGAATGTCTACACTGGGTCAAGTAACGCACAGATAAAAAAAAGGATGACGTTAATCTATAAAACTCGAGTTTAAATTGTTTTGTCCGCAAAGTTTTAGTAAATAATGAGTCAAAAATAATTTTTACATTTAGAATATTTTTATTTAAATGTGATTTATCCAGAGTAAATTATATTCATGATCACTAAAATTTGAGTAAAATTTTTATTTTGACTATTAAAGTATCAAAAATTATATTTTGGTCACCAAAGTTATCGGATAATTGCAAAATGGTCACTTGGATATTATACACCATTGTAGTGATTGTAGTGATGACATGACATTTAAAAAAAGGTTAACATCTAATCTGATCCTTGAATTATAACTAAAATGTCAATTTGGTCAATTAACAATTCTTTTTGATTAAATTGAGATATTACATTCACATGTCGAGATTCGAGTACATACAAGATAAGGCAAGATAAACATCCTTAGCCACTGGGCCAATTAGTGAATCTCTCAATTAACAATTCTTTAACTACAATTCTAGAAAAAAATTTAAATCTTAGAATATACATTTTTCTTAGCTAAGTTTCACCTGAACTATTCTCTATAGGCTTTCTTCTCCATAGTCTACACCTTTAAGTGCCGGTGGATTCAACCTTAAAAGTGCACAAGGATTTATTCACGTGAACATTTTGGAGCATTCTTTCTGTTTCTGTGAGAAGGACAAGGATGGTTGATTTCTGAATCTTAATAAAAAAATTTAATTTTCTCTATTTACAATATTATTATTGGAACTACTGATTTTATTTAAGGGACGCAGTGTCCCATCCCGCTATTGTTGGTTACTGAGCTTTATTTCTAAATTCTCTTTCATGAGAATTGATTTAAAGCAATTTCCCGTTCTGTTGGTCACCTGTCCAAGAATGCACCACAAATGGTTTTGGTTGTAATGCGAAAAAAAATATGATGCAGAGTACAATTGATTTAAATTTGGTTATTCAATATTCTCTTTCTACATTGATTTGTAAAGAATATTGAGTTTTCAATGAAACAATTATAATGCGAAGAAAAAGAAAAGAAAAATGTGATGTCCAGAGTACATATGGCGGTGCACGTTGTTTAATTTGGTGGATAAACATATAAAAATTGCCGACAATTAGATTCTGTGACTTCAACTTGCACAGTTTAAGTTTGGACAAGTAATTTGAGGAACGAGATTTTCTATGACCACAGGACCAGTCGGATTTTGGATGTGGGGACCAAACTTAAAACTCTTGATCCATCACACACACAAAAAAAGGACATGTCTAATGTAATAAATTTAACATAATTTAAATTAATTGATTAATAGAGCAAATATCAATATTATAAAAATATATATACTTTTTATATCAGGTGAAAATGGTAGGTGTAAAAGACCAAGTACTTAGGGACCACATTTCATAAATATATATATTATATATGGCGGATACTGGAACAACGTCCGTTTTGCAATCAAGTCGGCCACCATATGGCTTTCTCGTGGAGTATGCTTAAACTGTTAAACATGACTCCGCAAACCCTTTCCATTAGTACAAGCACAAGGCGAGCTAGCAGCTGCCCGATGGGAGTCCATATTCCGATAATCATCCGATATCTACCCGCCTGCCGTGAGCGTCGGGTATAACACCACCAATGGTCGCAGACGAGTCACCAACGGCCACCGCCCATCCTATGTTTAGTTCATCGTGATAACATCTAGTACATGTTCATTCTATTTAAATGTTTATAGAGATCATTTGGAAGAGGAAAAAAAACAAAAGGGAGGATTGCATGATTTACTCATCCTTTTCCTGCTAATACATTGCATGCAAATTTAGGTTTGAACTTAAAATAAGAAGTTGCTACTTGCTTTTTAATTAGATAAACAAAGAACACAATGCACAAAGTTAAAAACAATTTTTTATATGAATGCAAGTTCCAAGTTTCATATGTCATGTTTGATTTGATTTTGCATAATAAAACAATGGCTTCCTGTTTCAATGCACACATTCAGATGCAGTAAACAATGGGTTCTAAATGTACTTAGCCTTCTCGGTAACCAAAACAAATACATATTAAATATGTAGTTGAAAGTCTGAAAAGCAGGATGTTTCTGCAGCTTTTGATATCAAAACACACTTACTTGCTGGCTGGCTGGCTGGCAGGCCATTGTCGAATTCCGAGGTGCGAGCAGTGAGCATACCCTATCCTCAGTCCTCACCCACTCATGCATTCTTACACTCTACAAGCACTGAAACAAACACATGCCAACACGTGCACCAAACTGTAGACTGTCTCAAGTGTGAAATTTTAGGAACAAAAACACATGGATGAGAGCAGAAACTAGCTGGTCAAGCTCAACAGACATCAAACCACATCTCTTGTAGTTGTAGACATCAGATGGCACTGATTCCCACTTGAACAAATTAAATTCAACACACTACTAATGCTAGAGCCAGGAGCAAGAGCAATATATACATACAAGTTAGAGAAGAGAAAGCCAATACATGCAATGCAAGGGTACAGTCTGAATTTTGTCTGCCAAAAAAAATAGAAAAAGGAATTGGGGGGCTGGGACTGGACTCTAGAGAGCTTGTCAATAATGGACCCTGTAAGCCAACTAACCATTCCCATTTGACAAGTTGGATGGCCATAGTTTGGTTTCCCTGTCCACTGTCCAGGTAAAAAAATTACACCAAGTGAGTAACAAGCATTTAAGTTATGTCAGAAAAGTGCCAATTAATGATCCAACTCAGTTTGTACAAATTTACTTGCAGAGAAGAAGAGCGATGGTGATATGAATTAGCCAAGTTGGTAGATATGCGATACATGAGATAACGAGGTCAAAGGCTATATATGGCCACAAACAAATTAAACAAAAGTAGCAGTAGACACATAAATGAGGGGAACAGAAAGAAGGAGCTCCCTTCAGTCCAAGCATGGAGAAAGAGGGATGCAAAATTATCTCCCGCTTCATTCACACAATCACAGTAGTAAAAACCTCCATTCCATTTTCTACTGAGTGCTTGAATGAATGAGTCGGCAGCTAGTTCAACCCCCTTGTTCCCATCCGTGAGTGGGCTGAAGGAAGCTCTCTCGACCCATTCCTCTTTTTTAGTTTACTAACAACAGAATCAACTACAGTAATTCTATTTTCAGCCAATCTAATTGCAGCATTATCACAAACACTTCTGCAAAACATTGTATTAACAAGGGGAAATCAATGCAAAACATATAAATATGGGATCCGAGCTTAGTGATTCTATAGGTTGAGAACCAACATAATTTGAAACATTTAAGTACATGTTAAATTGAACGCATTGAATAAAGAAGATCCATCCTTGAGTACCCTTTTACCTCCACATTCAGAAACGCAACATATTTTCAACACCAACTGTAAACCCTTGACATCAAACATGATAGAATTTGAAACATCCAAAGGATACAAACCACCAACTATGAACAAAAGAAGCTAGCATTTTCCAGATGAGTTGCAAATAAAGGGAAAAAGAAGAACAAAAGCAAATAAAGGGACAGGCATCAGATCATAGTAGAGGTGAATAAAGTAGTCATATCAAGTAAATATATAGACATGGGATCTAATATTATGTTAACATAAAAGGAAAAAAAGAGAAAGAATTGAAACCAAGAGAAGTAAAAAGGAAAGTGTGAGTTCTGGATCTAATTCATTATCTTAACCTAACCGCTAAAAAAATATGCCATATGTTCTGCACTAAAATAAACAATCATATATTCATGGAGAGTGTGATTATGTTGAGTTACTGAAGTAAAACCCTAAATTTGTAAGTGATGAAAGTAGTGCTTAAAACCCTAATATTGGGGAATAAATTGAAGAAAAAATAGAAAGGAAACAACAAAAGGAAAGGGAGTTAATGGGAAGGTCCTGGAATGGAGTGCAACAGCAGGTAGCAAAACAATGAAAGGAATGAAGTAAGAGAGAAGGTGGAGAATAAGTAGAAGAAAAAAGAAACGAAAAGAAAAAGGAGATAGCTGCAGAAATTATGGATTGTGCAGGCCAGGAAGAGAGGATGAGTTATATAGTATGCAATATATCTATGTATGTATGTATACATGTATTATTCATAAAAAAATTAAGGATGAGTATTTGATCAAATAAGTAAAAATAATTGGATTAGCTGAATAAATTGATTAGAGTTAAATTAAAGAATTGTTATCTCATACACATGCAGTCAAAAAAATTATTTCCACAAACGTCTCAATTTTAAGGTTTGGATTTTAGTTTAGGGTTTAGGGTTTTTAGTGTATGAGTTTAGAATTTAGGGTTCATGGTTAGAAATTAAGGTTTATGGTAATATGATTAAGGATTTAGGTTTTAACCTATAAACCCTTAATTTTAACCTAAAATTCTACCAGCAACCCCTAAATTCAAAATTACTACACTTAAACCTCTAAAACTTAAACACTAAATAAAGTCCCTAAAACTAAGGCGCTTATGTAAACAAAATTTACACAAACGCTTGTGCATAGAATAATTACCCTAAATTAAAATGTTATCAATTATATTTGGAAACAATATATATATATATATATCTTAAAAGGGAGTCTATTATTTTTGGAGACTAGGCTCAAGCAACTTGTCGCCATGCCTTTTCGAATGCTTAAGAGTAAATAACAGATACTACAATATAATTACATTATATATATATATATATATATATTAATAAATAATTTATTTTTAAAAACCTCAAATTTATATATTTCAAATAATTTTAAAGTTTTTATAATTTAACTTTTTATATAGATTTTTATAGAATTTTTAAGAGTTATATATATATATATATATATATATATATATATAATTTTAAAATATTTGGAATTTTATAATGTTTTCAAATACTATTTTGCATTTTTTGGTTGAAATGGGTCAATTTACATGTTTTTAAAACTGTTAAAAAATGAATTACTCAACTCAATTAACTAAATGTTTATTTTTTATTTTTTAATATTGAATCAAATTGTATGGAGTAACAAATTAAAGGGAAAGGGGTGGGTCGTGGTTGTCATGGGAGTCAGATACAGGAAAGTGACCCAACATCTGACCATATCTAACGAGGGAGAGTGGGGAATAGTATGTATGAAATGAAAAAAAAAGCAAACCAATGGGTGTAAAAGCTTTTTTCTTTTCTTTTTTTTTTCTCTTCTTCTTCTTTTTACATGCCCTTGTACTACAACACAATGCTTGGTTTTACATTTAATCAATGTTCCCTCTATTTGTTTTATGCTCTATAAAGAATGGATTTATATTTAGTACAGTGACGGCAAAAATTAAAAAATTTTACAACTATTTTAATTTTAAAGTTTAAAAGTTTAGTTTAGTGTGTGAGTTTAGAAATTTATGTGTAGGGATTTAAAATTTAGAGATGGTAGTTAAAATTTAGGGTTTATAAGTTAGGATATAGTTTTTAGACTACTATGGTGAGGGTTTAGGTTTTAACTTATAAATTCTAAATTATAACCCTAAACTATAAAGTTTAACCACTATCTTCAAATTATAAACTCATACACCTAAACCCCTAAACCATACGCCCTAAATTAAGCTCATAAACCCTAAAACTAAGGCGCTTATAGAAACTTTTAGTTTCCACCGCCGGTGTATGAAATAATTACTCATAAAAAATTACAGTTAAAATCAAATATTTTTTCATTGTATAAAAATTATTAATTTTAGGGTAAATTACATTCATAGCACCAAAAGGAACATAGAACCTATTCTATTTTCTCATCTTAAAAGTATAATTGTTCGTACAAAAGGGAGGTTGGTGGTGTTTTATAACAGTTCATCTGCTCTGGTGCAAGGGCCGAGAGCCACGGACGATGGTCGGAGCAAAGGAAATTTTAAACAAAAATCTTAGAAGAAGAGAGAATACTACAGCAATATATGTTTTTAGTGACAAAATGCCAGTGACTAGAAGTAATGTTGTCACAGATATTAAACTTTTTGTGACAATTTTTTTGTGCGACACTATTAGTATGAGTAATTGTGATGTATTTTTATTTTGTCACTGTTATAGTAGTAATTGTGACAATTACATCTTTCACAATTAAATTCTCAATATTAGTCTACAACTGTGACAGAAATTTTTTAACACTAAAACTTTGACACATGATAGTGACGATATATAAAATGGTCACTATTATTTGATTTTTGTTGTGACAGTAAAATTGTTTGTCACTTTAAATTTTACTTTTTGTTGTGATAAATTTTGCCACCATTGCAAAAATAAAATTAGTGACAAATTAGATATTGTCACAATATTAAATTTATTTATTTTTATAATACTAGTAATAATAACAATTATAAAAATTAAAGTTACCATAAATTAGTTTGTCAAAAGTTAAAATAATTCTATTATTCTCTATACTATGTGTAAATTCTTGTTTTAGTCACTCTATTTTGATCAATTGTAGTTCCTATTTTTTTTCAAAATTTAAATTTTCAATCCTAATCCAAACGTGACAACGACAACATGACTAAATTAAAATGATTAAAAATGATCCAATAAAAGAAAAAAAAATCAAATAAGCAACTTATATATAACAAATAGGCTAAAAAAATTTACTTAATATATTTAAAGACTATCATTCATGTCAAGATCGAAATTTCAAAATTTAAAAAGTACAGAAACTTAAAGTGACCAAATTAAAGTACAAAGAATAAAATGTAATCTTAGCATAATATATGATAGCAAAATTTTACCTTATGAAAAATTTTACACTTAATATTTGTTTTAACTTTGCTTGTGAAGTTAAATTTGCATTGTCAGTATACGCAATAATTATCACATTAAAAGGATAATTCTATCAATAATTTGAATTAAATTAAATTATTTAATTAAATATAATATTTAATATTTTAGGCGTAAATCTTAATATTTACATTTTATATTTTAAAACCAACTCAATTATTTTTATATATTTTCTTCAACAAACACATTTCGTATAAAAAACCATAGAAAAATAAATTAAATTATCATTATGATAATTAGTTTTATTATTAATATATATTTTAAAAATAAATAAAATTAAATTCAATCACAATTTAACCTAAATACCTTCAAAATAACATTAAATTTCTTACCTAGCTTAGTGGATAAACATTGCATTCTCGCCCTAAAGGTTCCAGGTTTGATCCTCCTTGTAGCCATGTATTGTATTTATTTATTAAAAATTGACATCTAAAGGTGCCACATCATTAATTTTAGGGGCATAAATAAAATGGTTACAACTAAAAATATAACCATTATATAATATTAACATTTTTATTATTGAAAGTGACAACATGTTTTAGACACTATTCAATATGTATTTGTGATAAAATGTTTGTCACTAATAAGAATTACATTAGTGTCTAAATTTTAGTCACTGTTGTTAATATTTTTGTGTCAAAAATGTAATCACAAAAAATATTACTAGTTGTGACGAAATGCATGAAAGTTGTCACAAGTATAATAGTGACGGAGTTATTAGTGACGAGTGGTGACGACTAAAAAAATTGTCACTATAAATTACAGTGACTAAATTTAATAATTTAGTGATCGTTTTCAATGTCACTAAAAATGCATTTTCTTGTAGTGGAAGGTTCGAAAATTAGAGAAAAGCTTCTTCCTCAGGTCAACATATATGCCTATATATGTGTCGTCATGACACTTTTTTGATAGTGGGGGCTTCGAGGTCTTTAATGACGGGAAGTGCTAGGTTTAGCGCAATGGTAACTATTGACGAGTTGAAAGGAGTAAGGTTCGACTGATTGGACAATAATTATGTTTGTCAGCCTATCTGGAGATCGGTGATCCGAAGACCGAAATTCCAAAAACATAAAGGTCTTTTCGAAAACAGTATTGTGCTTGTTCCCATAGGTCTTGGGATCGATAATCTGAAAACCAAAATTTTGTTTCAGAGATAATATTGTGCTTGCCAGCGGAAGTATAACAATAATCATCAAAACACAGACACAGTCCATGTTAATTGGGATTTGTACAGTACCTTTTGTTGAAAAAATATAATTTAAACTTTTCATGAATAGGTACTTAATGAATAGATGCAATCATTCATTATGAATAGATGTAACCTTTGCATGATGAAAGGGTGCAAAATGAAGAGATGTAATTTTTGAATAGCCACTAACAAGCCTATATAAAGGATTGTTAGTGATGGAACAAATCATTCCAATTTTGTATTCTTGTAATAACATTCTTACTTCTCTTCCTCTCTAAAAGTCTTACAATTTCTTCCACCTATTTCTAACAAAGTGGTATCAAGAGCTTGGTTCGATAGTTAAAAAAAGAGAAGAAGATGACCAACAATGGTATGTTTCAATTTCAAGCTCCTCGTCTTACAAAAGACAACTATGAAAATTGGTGTCTCCGTATGAAGGCTTTACTTGGGGCACAAGATGCTTGGGAGATCACTCACAAGGGTTATGAGTCTCCTCAAAACGAAGCGTCGTTGTCATGACAAGAAAAGGAGGCTTTGACGAAAACAAGGATGAAAGATCAACATGCTCTCACCCTCATTCACCAATGTTTGGATGATTCGATGTTTGCAAAAGTGGCAAATGCCAACACCGCAAAGGAAGTATGGGAGATTTTGCAAAATTCTCTCCAAGGAGTTGACAAAGTGAAGAAGGTTCGACTCCAAGTATTACGAGGTGAGTTTGAAACCTTGCGGATGAAGGAATCCGAGTCCATTTCAGATTATTACTCAAGGGTGATGACTATTGTTAATCAAATGAAGAGATATGGAGAAATCATAGAAGATGTTCGTGTGATTGAAAAGATCCTTCGTTCTTTGACTCCAAAGTTTGATTATGTAGTTTGTGTCATTGAGTCAAAAGATTTAGACTCTATGACTATTGAAAATGTTATGGGTGATTTGCAAGCTCAAGAAGATAAATTAAATAGAAGACAAGAAGAGTCCATTGAACAAGCCCTCAAAGCCAAGGTATTTTTGAAAAATAATCGAGAAGAAAATAATCAAAAAGGACGAGGACGTGGACGAGGTCGAGGTTATGGCCAACGAGGATGTGGAAGAAGTGATCATGAAGATCGTACATCATCAAGAAACCGAGGAAGAGGAAGATTTAATTATCAAAGACCGAATGAAAAGAAGCATGACAAGTCCAATATTGAATGTTATAATTGTCAGAAATTTGGTCATTTTTCTTGGGAATGCCAAAATGAAAGTAGAAATGAGGAGAGAGTCAATCTCATTGAAGATCAACAAGATATTGAAGAGCCAACATTGTTGCTAGCACTGAAGAATGAGGAGAAGAATGATGCAAGCACATGGTACCTTGACAATGGAGCAAGCAATCACATGTGTGGAGATAAAGAGGCATTTGTGGAACTTGGTGAGAAAGTTAAAGGTAATGTTTCATTTGGAGACTCCTCGAAAGTCCAAATTCAAGGGAAAGGTACAATCTTAATTTCTCTAAAGGATGGGAGCCATAGCCTTATTACTAAGGTTTATTATGTGCCTAAGCTAAGAAGTAATATTTTGAGTTTGGGACAACTCCTTGAAAAGGGTTATGAAATTCATATGAAAGATTGTTGTCTTTGGCTAAGAGATCAATGTGGAAACTTGGTGGCTAAAGTATCAATGTCGAAGAATAGAATGTTCATGTTAAATCTCAAGACGATTGGTGCAAAGTGCTTGAAGGCTAGCGTGGAAAATGAAGCTTGGTGTTGGCACATGAGATTTGGTCACTTGAATTTTGGAGCCCTCAAAATGCTTGGAGAAAAAGAGATGGTAAATGGAATTCCAACCATTAGTCACCCTAACCAATTGTGTGAAGCGTGTCTTCTAGGCAAGCATGCAAGGTCAAGTTTTCCAAAAGAAGCAACATCAAGAGCGACCGAGCCCCTTCAACTTATTCATACTTATATATGTGGACCCATCAAGCCGTTATCATTTGGTAAAAGCAGATACTTCTTACTTTTTATTGATGATTACAGTAGAAAGACCTGGGTGTACTTCTTGAAGCAGAAATCTGAAGCATTCGTTGCTTTTAAAAAATTTAAAGCACTCATTGAAAAAGAAAGTGGCTACGAGATAAAATCTCTAAGATCCGACAGAGGAGGCGAATTTACTTCTAATGAATTCAATGCTTTTTGTGAAGCAAATGGAATTCTTCGTCCTTTGACAGTGACCAGATCTCCACAACAAAATGGCGTTGCAGAACGAAAAAATAGGACCATTTTGAACATGGCAAGAAGTATGTTGAAGGCAAAGAATATGCCCAGGGAATTTTGGGCCGAAGCTGTTTCATGTGCAGTTTATCTATCCAATCGCTCACCAACAAAGAATGTGGATAATGTAACTCCTCAAAAAGCTTGGAGCGGAAGAAAGCCAAGTGTAAGACATATTCGGGTGTTTGGAAGCATTGCCTATGCACATGTACCTGACCAAGGTAGATTAAAGCTTGATGATCGGAGTTCTAAATATGTTTTCATTGGCTATGATTCAAACTCCAAAGGCTACAAGTTGTACAATCCAAGCAATGGAAGGATTATCATAAGTCGTGATGTTGAGTTCGATGAACAAGCAAGTTGGAATTGGGAAGCACAAGAAGAACAATCTTATGATTTCTTTCCATACTTTGTGGAAGAACAAGATGTGACTCCAACACAAGTAATGAACCATCTGCCAGACATGACTCCTCAACAAGACATGACTCCTCCCCTTTCACCTGCTCCGGTCCATGAAAGTTTTGAAGAAAGCTCTAGCTCTGGAGAAAGCTCAAGTGAAACGCCACATAAATTCAGAAGTGTCGAAGATTTATATCGCTCCACTGAAGCTATCAATAACTTGTTTTGTCTATTTATAGATAACGAGCCACTTAACTTCGGTGATGCAGTGAAAGATGAGAGTTGGAGACTAGCCATGGATGAAGAAATAAAATCAATTGAGAAGAACAACACTTGGGAGCTATCAGAACTTCCAAAAGGACATGAAGCTATTGGGGTCAAGTGGATTTTCAAGAAAAAGAAGAATGCAAGAGGAGAAGTGGTGAGATACAAAGCAAGACTTGTTGTTAAAGGCTATAAGCAGAAGTATGGGATCGATTATGATGAAGTCTTTGCACCAGTTGCTCGAATTGAAACTATTCGATTGATTATTTCTCTAGCGGCTCAAAAGAAGTGGAAAATCCATCAACTTGATGTGAAATCAGCATTTCTTAATGGTTTCTTAGAAGAGGAAGTTTACATTGAACAACCCATTGGATACAAAGTCAAAGGGCAAGAAGATAAATGTCTAAGGTTGAAAAGGCATTATATGGATTGAAGCAAACGCCTCGTGCATGGTACAGCCGCATCGACAAGTATTTTCAAGATAAAGGTTTTGATCGTTGCCTACATGAACATGCACTTTATATTAAAGTGAAAGATGGTGGAGATATCTTGATAGTTTGTTTGTACGTGGATGATTTGATTTTTACAAGCAACAATCACAACCTAATTGGAGAATTCAAGAAGGATATGTCACTTGTTTTCGAGATGACTGATGTGGGTCTAATGTGTTATTATTTGGGCCTAGAAGTGGAACAATCCGAGGATGGAATATTCATCTCACAAAAGGGCTATGCAAAAGAAATGTTAAAGAAATTCAAAATGCTCGATTGCAATCTTGTTAATACTCCAATGGAATGCGGAGTAAAGTTGTCAAAGTTCAATGATGGAATAAAGGAAGATTCAACACTCTTCAAAAGTCTTGTGGGAAGTTTGAGATACTTGACTTGTACAAGACCTGATATCCTATTTGCAGTTGGTGTAGTAAGTCGCTACATGGAAACTCTTACATCAACTCACATGAAGGCTGCTAAAAGAATTCTTCGTTACTTAAAGGGTACTATTGACTTTGGGCTATTCTACTCCTCTTCTCATAACTTTCAACTAATGGGATTTTGTGATAGTGATTTTGCCGGCGACATAGATGATAGAAAAAACACCTCTGAATTTGTGTTTTTCTTGGGAGATTGTTGCATCTCTTGGAGTTCAAAAAAGCAACCCATTGTGACTCTTTCCACATGTGAGGCAGAATATGTAGCAGCAACTTCTTGTATGTGTCATGCTATTTGGCTTAAAAGATTAGTTAAAGAACTTCACTTGCCACAAGAAGGGCCTACTAAAATTTGCATCGATAATAAGTCTGCACAAGCACTTGCCAAGAATCCGGTGTTTCATGATCGAAGTAAACATATTGACACCCGATATCATTTTATTAGAGATCATATTGCCAAGAAGGAAGTGGAACTCAACTTTGTAAAGACTCAAGATCAAGTTGCAGACATTTTCACAAAACCTCTCAAGTTTGAAGATTTTCGAAGAATGCGTGAAAGCCTTGGTGTGATCAAGAAAAGTTAAAATTAAGAGGGAGTGTTGAAAAAAATATAATTTAAACTTTTCATGAATAGGTACTTAATGAATAGATGCAACCATTCATTATAAATAGATGTAACCTTTGCATGATGAAAGGGTGCAAAATGAAGAGATATAATTTTTGAATAGCCACTAACAAGCCTATATAAAGGATTGTTGGTGATGGAACAAATCATTCCAATTTTGTATTCTTGTAATAACATTCTTACTTCTCTTCCTCTCTAAAAGTCTTACAATTTCTTCCACCTATTTCTAACACCTTTATGCCCTTCTCTTCCATCATCTCATGTTAATTTCACTTTCCTTCCCTCACAAATGAGCCTGTGAATTGGATTGATTGTAAAACATCTTGACCATGAGCCCTACATTCAATGAATATGTACTAAGTTTCTCCCTACATAATCACAAAATAATGATGGAATTACGTGTACAACACAAGCTGTTTAAAGATAATTGGAAACAACGTGTAATTTACACATATAGACGGGTCTGGTTTGAAAAGAG
This sequence comes from Hibiscus trionum, assembly GCA_030270665.1. Taxonomy (NCBI): domain Eukaryota; kingdom Viridiplantae; phylum Streptophyta; class Magnoliopsida; order Malvales; family Malvaceae; genus Hibiscus; species Hibiscus trionum. The sequence continues at coordinate 11,068,784 of BSYR01000024.1, read as the reverse complement.
AGCATGGATCATTGATAGTTGCAGGTACTTTCTGGCACTCTTGTCGTGTGTGATGGGGGCAAAGCTTTTATATAGTGTATTTATGGAGATGAACCCATGAATATACTGCTGTAGCTATACATAAAAGTAGACATTCATGATTTGATGTGAGACTCGTACAAGTGGAGCTTATGCTGTGCTGCTGCCGAGTGACCCAAACTCACACTCGCAACCCCCGTACCACACAGTTTGTGTTGCTTTTAGACTGTAAAATATATATTCCCCAAGGCTCTGAAAATGTCAAGAGATTATTTCTGGGATTATGTTTACTTCCCTTCCTAAACATACATACTGCTGGTGTTGTGGCAGGAAAATGATCTGAAGTGGATCAGATTTTTTGACGATTTTCAGAAGTCGACCGATTTCTAACTTTACTGTAACAATCACTCAGGTTCGTGAAAAAAACACACTCTAAATTATAAAATAAAAAATTAAACAATATTATTCAAATGCCATAAAAGAAGTCGTTTTCTCCCCTGTCTGCATCATGGATGGAGAGTGAGTGACCTTGTGGAGACCACTCTATCTTAGCCTTATTTCCCAACATCATCATCACTCTTCAACCCCCCATTGATGCTAAAAGCAACTTTTCAATTTTCATACATGCAAAATCATGCCATTCATTGGTCCTTGAAACAAGCACAAAACTCAAACTAATATCACCATATTTGCATTGTTAGTGACATACTTCGCAGTTCGCACTACATGATCCTTTGGGGGGCAAAATTGCCCGGCTAAGGTAAATAGCATGGAATTAAGTAGTTCCTTCAATTTCCTGCTGTCTGCAACTGCAAAATATCCTAAAACACAGCACAGTAGTGGTGTAGATCTGTAGGAAGTAATGATAATTAATGCAAAACGTGATGGGAGAAAAGTTTGCAAGCAGTGTGGCGCTGGCTGGAGATGTCACCCGGAGTAGAAGCAGTTAGGGCACACACTTACAGGACTATGACCCTTTATTTTGATTATGTGCCGACTGCCGAGTGAAAGAAATGTTATCACCAGTTGTATTGTATGTACAGAATTGATTTGTGGCAACAACTGGCGCCACCCCACTAGCGGCCAGCGGGGAACACAAAGGGACCACCACATAAATCATTGGTGCAATGCAAACACTGTCATTCAATCTGAAATCCTCATAATAATTCATATCTTCTTTCACCATATTCAGTATTTCTGTACATGAACGTATGTATACGTTCACACACAGCAAAGCAGAATATTATTGCACCACTCTACAGTAACAAGTAATCTCAATAATTAAGGCTGTGGCAATGGTACTAAAACCAACTGGAAAAACAAACCTATAGGCCCATCCCAAATGATTGCAGCTCTGCAGCTTTATTTTAACCACGGCTCTGCACAGTCCCGAACCTCAAAATATAAGCAACCAACCAACACTGGTCAAGGGGATGGAAACTCAGGTGTAGAGGTGTAAATGAGTAGAGCCTTCGACGAACGGTTCGTAAAACGTTTGTTATGTTCATTTATTAAATTAAATAAAAAGTATGAACAAATTTTTTATGTTCGTTTAATAAACGGATGGAGACGAGCAAAGGTGTGTTTGGTTCGTTTATGTTCACAAACAATTTCGTTTATCAGCTCGTTTCTAATTTCATTTACTTGATTCCCATTTCTTTTTTTTACATTTAAATATTGGTGTGTTTATCAGCTCGTTTCTAAGTTCATTTACTTGATTCTCAAAATTATTAGATTTGCTCAAGTGTTTTAGTTTTTGGGTGAGAGCTAAATTGTGCAAACAAATACCTATTAGAGGGATTTGAGTTTGCTTATTTGTTATCTCTTGTAAAGAGGGTTTGATCAAGGCTTTGGGTAGAAAGCTTGATCGGTTTGTAAGGGTTTCCTCCTAAGCCTAGAAAAGGGGACAAATCAATAGTGAATTGATTGGAAATCCTTAGTGAGAAGCTAAGGTAGTGAGTGTAAACCTTGGTTAGAAGGTTGAACCATTATAAATCATTATGTCCTTAATCTTTTTAGCTTCCACACCTCTTACACCCAAAATTCCTCTTCTCCGTCACTTGACGAGCAAGAACGGTTGAAGGAACCGAGCACCGAATAACCCAACAATTGGTATCAGAGCTTGGCTCAATTGAAGAGGATTAACATCCTATTGAGTAGATCCGACAAGCTCAATCATCATTTCAATCAACCAGCTCAATGGCGCAATCCATCGACAAACCGCCCTTCTTCAACGGAACTCACTATGCCCATTGGAAGACAAAGATGAAGTTCTTCATAAAGTCAAGGGACTACAAGATATGGGACATAGTAAAAGATGGTTTGTTCGTGCCTCAATGAAGTAAAGCGGAATGGAGTGCTGAAGATCGTAAGAAGATGAAGCTTAATTGCAAAGCCTTGCACATTCTCTTTTTTGCTTTTGGCCCAACCATCTATGAGAAGATGTCTTTTTATGAGAGTGCCAAGGAGGTATGAGACAAACTTGAAGTCACATACGAAGGAACTGACGAAGTAAAGGAGACCAAGATCGGCCTCCTCAACCTAGCGTATAAGAACTTCAAGATGGATCCGGAAGAGAACATCGAGAAGATGTTTGATAGGTTCTCTACTATCACCAATGGTCTCAAAGGCTATGGAGAAGCCATCCCGGAAGAGAAGCTTGTCCGAAAGCTCATCTACTCACTTCCTGAGTCATGGGACTCAAAGAGGACCGCCATCATCGAAGCTAAGAATTTGAAGACCTTGAAGCTTGATGAACTCATGGGTTCACTTCTCACTCATCAAATAATGAAGAAAAACAAAGAAGATGAGAGGAAGATGGAAGAAATTAGAGCTATGGGGAAGAAGAAGCTCAAAGGGCTTGGCATCAACACTAATTTCATTGCTCTCAAATCCTCCACATGCCATCATGTTGATTCAAGTGAAGAGAATGATGAAGAAGAAGAGATAGTTCATCTCTTCAAGAAGTGTGCCCCGTTCATGAAGAAAGCCTTGAGAGAGCTTGAACGAGAATCCATGAAAAAGAATAGGGTAAGTGTAACACCCGTGTTTTGGGCTTAGGAGTTAACCGGGTTTATAGTTCGAGTTAATAAAATTTAATTAAATAAGTTCAACCTTAAATAATGACCTAATCGAACTTTAATAAAAAGAGAAGGGGCCAAAAGAGCAATTTGACCCAAAACTTTTAAAAAGCAAGACCACTTTATAGAAAAGTTGTCTTCTCTTTCCCATTCCCCTTTTCCAAACGTTGGAAACCCTCCCCACCATCTTCAAAACCTCTTCAAACTTTGGTTACTATTCCATTTAATATCTCCCTCAATTCAAGGTGTTTTTGAAAGGTAAACATGTCATCTTACTCTCCTCTTTATCCCCTATCAACCCATGGTCTTAGATTTTAAAGACATGGGGTTTTGAAAATTAGGGTTTGTTTTAAAGGTTGGGTTTTTAAAGGGTTTTTCATTTTGTTTCACAAATTTGAGTTGGGTGTTTAGTTATTCATGTTAAAAGGTGCAACATATATCAAATTGGTTGAGTTTTGTGGAAAATCCGAAGTAGGGTCTTAGAGCAAATTTTAAGGTATTAAAACTTGGGTTTTTGGGAGGTTTAAGGTTGAAATTGAAGGGCTGTTGGTTTAGGGTTACTAGGAGGGTGTTTTGGGATCATTTGAGAGTCATTTGGGTGTTTGAAAGTAGAGTTTCCAGCCAAGGTTTGGGGGAGTACGAATTTGTTATATTTGGGGATTAAATGTGGTTGGAAATTGTGGATGAGGTTGGTTTGAATTCAAGGATTATGTGTTGATTGAATATTAGCATTGATTGTGGCTATTGGTTGTGTTTTTGGTTGGCTAGAAGCAAGAGGGAACGTCGAAGAAGCTTTGGGACCGAATCCGGGTTCGTAGGAGTTTCGCTTGGTAGCTAAGGAAGGGCGGTGAGTGGTTTCAAACTTGTTTTAAAGTTTGGTTCGAGTGTGTTTAGTGTGTGAGTGAAATGTTCTTGGTAGGCCATTTCCTTTTAATTCAAGTTGTTGATTTTAGTTATTGATTCCCATTCAATACTATTGTGTATTTGCCTATCTATGCTCTTGTGGATTGTGGTTAAATTGATGCATGTATATCATGAAATATATATATGTGATGACCATGGAATGTGATTGATGATATAAGATGTGGTTATGACAATTGGCACTAATTAAATTATCGGTTGTAAATGATCGATCATTAGGATTAGTGTGCACACAAATTGAGTCAAAACGTACGTGGCCTTGATGGCGTTAAGTCATCAAGGAGGAGTACGGTGATGTAATATTCCACCGGAAGCTTTTATTTATTTCTACGGGATGATGAGTGGAATCCCATCCGTAGGGCATGTGGCGATGAGTGGAATCTCGCACATGCGAGGTCTGGTGATGAGTGTAATCCCACCGAGGTAAAGTGTTGTTGAGGTTTAAATCCGCACAATCGGGGTAATTTAAAGTGGCCAATTAACTTGTTCATATATTGTGATATGTGATTTTGATCTATGTTGGTGGTATATGGTGTTGTTACATGATGTGGATGTTGATGATAGAGTTTGATAGATTATGAGAAACCATATTATGCCACTTGAAATACTAGCTAGGTCTACTTGATAATATGTCAATGTATGATATGTGTGAGATTAGGATTTACATGCTTGAACCCTACATTGTTGATGTTTTTCGTTTTAGAGCACCCTCACTAAGCTTATAGCTTATGCTCTCAATGTTCAACAATGCAGATTATTAGCGTGGTGTTAGCTCGAGGCAAGGCAAGAAGGGCTTCCAAGTTTGTGACTCAAGTACGGTGGTTGATTTTGTATTAGTTAGCAATGTGGCAAGGGTTGTGTATAAGCTTGTATGACTCATTTACATGTGTTGATGTTGGATTGACTATGGTTTGTAAACATGATATGCTATGATGAATGTTGTGTGTTAGCATGTCTTTAGATGTTAGGTTGCCTTGTTATAGTGCAAACCTCTTTATGCTTATCATGTGCCTTTTAGGCCTTTGAGTTCCATGTATGACCTTATATGTTGAATTGCCTATTGTTAGAATGCCATGTATGGATGTCTTGTTCAAGTTTGAATTGCTAAGTTGCTTGTATGATCTATGCATCACCTCGTGTTGATTTGTGCCCTTGGGCTTCATGTGAATGCCTGCCTTCATGGTTGGTTTGCCTAGGATTGATGATAGTGTGCTGGTTGAGGTTTTAGAGGGATCTAGGGGCCTCCTTGTGCCTTAAATCAGCTCAAACCTGTAAGTTCGCAGTAGGGGTATCGATACGGTTGGTCCTGTATCGATATCGCTTTCTTGTTTCAGGCCTCGTGTATCGATACGCTAGGGGGCGTATCGATACCTTTTTGGTCACTAGAGCTACTGTCCATTTCGGTATCGATACGGGCCTCTAGTGTATCGATACCGTCATCTTAGCGTTGACCGTGGGAAGTCAACCGTTGGAGAGGGTATCGATACACTCATTGGGCGTATCGATACGGTCTCCACGGGTTGACTCTGACCAGTTGACCTAGTCAAGGGGTATCGATACACCCCTTAAGTGTATCGATACCGCCTGCAGTTTAAGTTTAAAATTGGGCTGTAAAATGTTAGTTTGAGTTCGTGTGATTGTTTCGTAAATGTTGTTCCGCTGTATGATCACTTAGGATGTAATACTCATCTAGACAAGATTTAAAATGAAAAAAAATAGGGTTGCTAACCGAGGGGGAATCTTTAAGGGGTTTTCACTCGGTTTTCCCCGTGTAGCTCACTCGAACCGGTCATCCGGCCAGACCAGGACGAGGGTGTTACATTTGTTGGTATCAGAGCCTGAGGTTACCGAGACCTCGAGCAGGTAAGTGAGGTAAGCTTAATGTGTTAAATGATTGTGATGTTCGATGCATGTTTTGCCATGAATCCTTGATACTTGATTGATCGTATGATGTTTTGAATGCATGAAGTGTTGTGTCTGGTGTAGAGTGTGTGCCCATTGCTACTATTACTTAATTTAAAAAGATTTTTTTGGAAAAAAGAGTACTTGAGCACTATTGGACCCTTGCTTTGACTAACGTAATCCTTATCTGTTTCTTGTTTTAGTCTATACCTTGCTAGCGGTATCATGAGACCACGTGAGAGGCTTAGGATGGTTTGACCGGAACCACGGGCAGAGGCTCCAAGAGTTGAGCCAGTTGTGAGAGTTGAGGCTCAAGTGGGAGAGCCTGTGGTTGGAGTTGGAGCTCCTCCACCACCTCCACCACCACCACCTCCTCCACCAGGGGCGGGAGGTGAGGCCGGGGCCGAAGGAGGGGGACCACAAGGGGGCCAAGGTGGCCAAGGGCCGGCCGGGATTGACTTAGCTCCGTTGGTTCAGGCGATAGCCGGGGCGTTTCAGGCTGCGGTAGCTGGAGGTCAGGCAGCTCATCATCAGGGTGAGGGCACCGGATTACCTTTAGAGAGACTTCGGGGCCTTAGGGCCGAAGAGTTTAGAGGGGCTACTCCGGAGAGATTAGAGTTATGGTTTGAGAAGACCGTCCGTATCCTTGCTCAGATGGGGTGTACTGGTGAGCTCAAGTTGGGATGTGTTGAGTCTCTACTTCAGGGTGATGCCTACACCTGGTGGGTCACCATTACTTCGGGTATGGATGAGGCCGAGATTACTTGGGAGTTCTTTGAGACAGCTTTCCGTAAGAAGTATCTGGGTCCGCGATACCTCGATGAGAGGAAGAGAGAGTTTATGGCATTGCTTCAGGGGAGTATGTCCGTGACCGATTACGAGATCCGATTTGTCAGACTGAGTCAGTATGCACCTGAGCTTGTACCTACTGAGGTGGAGCGTTGCAACCGCTTCCGTTATGGGCTGAGTGAAGAGATCAAGACGTATACTCTAGCTTCAAATTACACTGATTTTGATGTCTTGGTCGCGAAGGCCAAGGACTTAGAGCACAGTTTGAGTTTGACCAGGCGGTCAGGTGGATCTAGTTCAGGTAAAAGGTCCAGCAACTTTGATAGAGGTGATGCCAAGAGGCATCGGGACAACAGACATCATTATGATCATAGGCATGGTGGCGGTAACCACGGTAGGGGCCATCAGGGTCAGAGGGCTGGTGGAAAGTTGCCCACATGTGCTACTTGCGGGAGGAACCACACTGGTGAGTGTTGGGGGAATTATCATTCTTGTTGGAGTTGTGGGGCTAGAGACCACATTAGGCGTGACTGTCCACATCAGGTGGGACAGGCACCAGCTCAGGACCCTGCTAGAGCCAACGACTATCAGAGAGGCCGCGGGCGCGGTAGAGGTAATTTCCAGCCGAGGAATAATGGTCAGAGAAATTTAGCACATGTAGTTGCAGTCCAGCCGAAGGGCGGAGGACAGGCCAGGGTTTACGCTCAACGCGGGGAACAGCATGACACCGATGTGATCGCAGGTAACTTCTCGATACAGTCTTTGGGTTTGCTTTCTTTGATTGACTCTGGGTCTATACATTCCTACATATTGAGTGAGCATGCACAGTCTTTGAGTTTGCCTTGTGAGATGTTAGAGGTAGGAGTTAGTGTCACTAGTTCCTTTGGGGACACGGTAGTAGTTAGGAAGATGTACCAAAGGTGTCCGTTGATGGTTCAGGGGCATGTGTTTCCAGTGGATATGATGGAGCTTCCTTTCTATGGTTTCGATGTGATTCTGGGTATGGACTGGCTCACAGAGCATAGAGCTAGGATAGATTTTGAAACTAAGCGGATTTTTTTGAGGCTCACAGATGACTATGAGATTGTAGTGGTGGGTGAGAACGTGAAGTTCTTATCCAATGTGGTTTCAGTATTAGAGGCTAAGAGATTAGTTGAGTTGGGGTGTGAAGCATACTTAGCGTATGTGATGAACCCTAACATGAGTGAGGTTAGACCTCAGGACATCCGGACAGTATGTGACTTTCCTAGTGTGTTTCCGGAAGAGTTGCCAGGATTACCACCGGACAGAGAGGTAGAGTTCAACATTGAGACTTATTCTGATTCAGCTCCTGTTCCGATTGCTCCGTATCGCATGGCACCGAAAGAATTGAAAGAGTTGAAGACTCAGTTGCAAGAATTGACAGATAGAGGTTTTATTCGACCTAGTTCTTCACCTTGGGGTGCACCAGTTTTGTTTGTGAAGAAGAAAGATGGAAGCATGAGAATGTGTATAGATTACAGACAGTTAAATCAGTTGACAGTGAAGAACAAATACTCGTTGCCTAGAATTGATGACTTGTTTGATCAGTTGAGGGGAGCATCGGTCTTTTCGAAGATTGATTCGAGATCGGGCTACTACCAGCTAAAGGTAAGAGAAGTTGATGTACCGAAGACGGCCTTTAGGACTAGATATGGTCACTATGAGTTCTTAGTCATGCCATTCGGGTTGACTAATGCACCGACTGCTTTTATGGACATGATGAATAGGATTTTTCATCAGTATCTAGATCAGTTTGTAGTTGTGTTTATTGATGACATCTTGGTGTACTCGCGAACTGAAGAAGACCTTGACCGACACTTGAGACTCGTTTTGAAGACTTTACTAGATCATCAGTTGTATGCGAAGCTCAGCAAGTGTGAGTTCTGGATCCGTGAGGTAGTCTTCTTAGGACATGTAGTGTCAGCCGATGGGATCAGAGTTGATCCGAAGAAGATTGAGGCCATTGTTGAGTGGAAGCAACCGAAGTCTGTGAAAGAGGTACGTAGCTTCCTAGGCTTAGCCGGATACTATAGGAGATTTGTAGAGGGTTTCTCTAAGTTGGCCGCTCTATTGACACAGTTACTTTAGAAGAGTGTTCAGTTTGAGTGGACAGATGCAAGACAAAGAGCCTTTGAGAAATTGAAAGAAGCTTTGACCCAAGCACCGATCTTGATACAGCCTGAGTCCGGGAAAGACTATGTAGTCTATAGTGATGCTTCTTATGTAGGGCTAGGATGCGTTCTTATGCAAGACAAGAGAGTAACGGCTTATGCCTCAAGACAGTTGAAGACCCATGAGCGTAACTATCCGACCCATAACATAAAATTAGCTGCAGTTGTGTTTGCTCTGAAGATTTGGAGGCACTATTTGTACGGTGAGAGATGCACAGTGTACACCGATCACAAGAGTTTGAAATACATCATGACTCAGTGAGACTTGAATCTCAGACAGCGTAGATGGTTAGAGCTACTAAAGGACTATGATCTTACTATTGAGTTCCATCCGGGTAAGGCCAATGTGGTGGCCGATGCTTTGAGTAGGAAGATGGCCGTGGACTTGAGAGCTATGTTTGCTAGATCGAGTTTGTCCGGAGATGGTGGCTTGGTGTCCGAGCTTCAGGTTAGACCTACTCTAGGTCAGTTGATTAGAGAGAAACAACTCTTAGATAGATCTTTGGCACCTCACGTGCAAGATATAGCTGAAGGTAGATCTTTAGACTACAGTTTCAGTGCTGATGGGGTTTTGTGTTTCAAAGACAGAATAGTTGTGCCGGAAGACAGTGATCTGAGACGTACGATCTTGACAGAAGCCCACAGTAGTCTGTTTGCTATGCATCCTGGAAGTACGAAGATGTACCGTGACTTGAAGAATGAGTACTTTTGGGTTGGCTTGAAGAGAGATGTAGCCGACTTTGTGAGTAAGTGCTTAGTGTGTCAGAGAATGAAGGCGGAACATCAGGTTCCCTCAGGTTTGTTACAGCCGTTGAAAATTCCAGAATGGAAGTAGGAGAACGTCACCATGGATTTTGTTTCGGGTTTGCCTTTGACTCCTATGAAGAAGAACTCAGTTTGGGTGATAGTAGATCGTTTTACGAAGTGTGCTCACTTCTTGGCAGTCAACACTACTTACACCTTAGATAGATTGGCCGACTTGTACATTGGTGAGATTGTTAGACTGCATGGTGTGCCGAACTCCATTGTATCAGATAGAGATCCGCGGTTTACTTCTAGATTTTGGGAGTGTCTGCATACAGCTTTGGGTACCCGTTTGAACTTCAGCACTTCTTATCATCCTCAGTCAGATGGTCAGTCAGAAAGGGTTATTCAGATCTTAGAGGATATGCTGCGATGTTATATCATAGACTTTCAGGGTACATGGGAGAAGCATTTGCCTCTAGTAGAGTTTGCGTACAATAATAGCTTTCAGTCGAGCATTCAGATGGCTCCGTATGAGGCCTTGTATGGCCGGAAGTGTAGAACTCCAGTGTGTTGGGTCGAGGTAGGACAGAAATTGTTACCTATGCCGGATTTGCTCAAGGGGACAACCGACAAGGTAAAATTGATTTGTGACCGTTTGAAAGCTGCTTCGGATAGGCAGAAGTCATATGCTGATTTGAAGAGGAAGGAAGTCGAGTTTTCAGTGGGTGAGAGAGTATTCTTGAAGGTATCTCCGTGGAAGAGAGTGATGAGATTTGGCCGAAAGGGGAAGTTGAGTCCGAGGTACATAGGGTCGTATGAGATTGTGAAGAGGGTTGGTCCCGTTGCTTATCAGTTGTGTTTGCCATCCGAGTTAGAGAAGATTCATGATGTGTTCCATGTTTCGATGCTTCGTAAGTATAGGTCCGATCCATCACATGTTATGCCCGTAGAAGAGATTGAATTGAATCCGGATTTGACTTACGAAGAAGAGCCCGTTGAGATCTTAGCTTCTGACAGTAAGGTGTTGAGGGGTAGATCGATTGAGTTAGTGAAGGTGCGGTGGCAACGTAGAGGTGTGGACGAGGCCACTTGGGAGAGGAAGGAGGATATGGAAAAGCAGTTTTCGTATCTCTTTCAGTCAGGTAATTTCGTGGACGAAATTCCTTAAGTGGGGGAGAGTTGTAACACCCGTGTTTTGGGCCTAGGAGTTAGCCGGGTTTATAGTTCGAGTTAATAAAATTTAGTTAAATAAGTTCAACCTTAAATAATGACCTAATCGAACTTTAATAAAAAGAGGAGGGACGAAAAGAGCAATTTGACCCAAAACTTTTAAAAAGCAAGACCACTTTATAGAAAAGTTGTCTTCTCTTTCCCATTCCCCTTTTCCAAACGTTGGAAACCCTCCCCATCATCTTCAAAACCTCTTCAAACTTTGGTTACTATTCCATTTAATATCTCCCTCAATTCAAGGTGTTTTTGAAAGGTAAACATGTCATCTTACTTTCCTCTTTATCCCCTATCAACCCATAGTCTTAGATTTTAAAGATATGGGGTTTTGAAAATTAGGGTTTGTTTTAAAGGTTGGGTTTTTAAAGGGTTTTTCATTTTGTTTCACAAAATTGAGTTGGGGCTTTAGTTATTCATGTTAAAAGGTGCAACATATATCAAATTGGTTGAGTTTTGTGGAAAATCCGAAGTAGGGTCTTAGAGCAAATTTTAAGGTATTAAAACTTGGGTTTTTGGGAGGTTTAAGGTTGAAATTGAAGGGCTGTTGGTTTAGGGTTACTAGGAGGGTGTTTTGGGATCATTTGAGAGTCATTTGGGTGTTTGAAAGTAGAGTTTTCAGCCAAGGTTTGGGGGAGTACGAATTTGTTATATTTGGGGATTAAATGTGGTTGGAAATTGTGGATGAGGTTGGTTTGAATTCAAGGATTATGTGTTGATTGAATATTAGCATTGATTGTGGCTATTGGTTGTGTTTTTGGTTGGCTAGAAGCAAGAGGGAACGTCGAAGAAGCTTTGGGACCGAATCCGGGTTCGTAGGAGTTTCGCTTGGTAGCTAAGGAAGGGCGGTGAGTGGTTTCAAACTTGTTTTAAAGTTTGGTTCGAGTGTGTTTAGTGTGTGAGTGAAATGTGCTTGGTAGGCCATTTCCTTTTAATTTAAGTTGTTGATTTTAGTTATTGATTCCCATTCAATACTATTGTGTATTTGCCTATCTATGCTCTTGTGGATTGTGGTTAAATTGATGCATGTATATCATGAAATATATATATATGTGTGATGAGCATGGAATGTGGTTGATGATATAAGATGTGGTTATGACAATTGGCACTAATTAAATTACCGGTTGTAAATGATCGATCATTAGGATTAGTGTGCACACAAATTGAGTCAAAACGTACGTGGCCTTGATGGCGTTAAGTCATCAAGGAGGAGTACGGTGATGTAATATTCCACCGGAAGCTTTTATTTATTTCTACAGGATGATGAGTGGAATCCCATCCGTAGGGCATATGGCGATGAGTGGAATCCCGCACATGTGAGGTCCGGTGATGAGTGTAATCCCACCGAGGTAAAGTGTTGTTGAGGTTTAAATCCGCACAATCGGGGTAATTTAAAGTGGCCAATTAACTTTTTCATATATTGTGATATGTGATGTTGATCTATGTTGGTGGTATATGGTGTTGTTACATGATGTGGATGTTGATGATAGAGTTTGATAGATTATGAGAAACCATATTATGCCACTTGAAAGACTAGCTAGGTCTACTTGATTATATGTCAATGTATGATATGTGTGAGATTAGGATTTACATGCTTGAACCCTGCATTGTTGATGTTTTTCGTTTTAGAGCACCCTCACTAAGCTTATAGCTTACGCTCTCAATGTTCAACAATGCAGATCATTAGCGTGGTGTTAGCTCGAGGCAAGGCAAGAAGGGCTTCCAAGTTTGTGACTCAAGTACGGTGGTCGATTTTGTATTAGTTAGCAATGTGGCAAGGGTTGTGTATGAGCTTGTATGACTCATTTACATGTGTTGATGTTGGATTGACTATGGTTTGTAAACATGATATGCTATGATGAATGTTGTGTGTTAGCATGTCTTTAGATGTTAGGTTGCCTTGTTATAGTGCAAACCTCTTTATGCTTATCATGTGCCTTTTAGGCCTTTGAATTCCATGTATGACCTTATATGTTGAATTGCCTATTGTTGGAATGCCATGTATGGATGTCTTGTTCAAGTTTGAATTGCTAAGTTGCTTGTATGATCTATGCATCACATCGTGTTGATTTGTGCCCTTGGGCTTCATGTGAATGCATGCCTTCATGGTTGGTTTGCCTAGGATTGATGATAGTGTGCTGGTTGAGGTTTTAGAGGGATTTAGGGGCCTCATTGTGCCTTAAATCAGCTCAAACCTGTAAGTTCGCAGCAGGGGTATCGATACGGTTGGTCCTGTATCGATACCGCCTTCTTGTTTTAGGCCTCGTGTATCGATACGCGAGGGGGCGTATCGATACCTTTTTGGTCACTGGAGCTACTTTCTATTTCGGTATCGATACGGGCCTCTAGTGTATCGATACCGTCATCTTAGCGTTGACCGTGGGAAGTCAACCGCTGGAGAGGGTATCGATACACTCCTTGGGCGTATCGATACGGTCTCAACGGGTTGACTCTGACCAGTTGACCTAGTCAAGGGGTATCGATACACCCCTTAAGTGTATCGATACCGCCTGTAGTTTAAGTTTAAAATTGGGCTGTAAAATGTTAGTTTGAGTTCGTGTGATTGTTTCGTAAATGTTGTTCCGCTGTATGATCACTTAGGATGTAATACTCATCTAGAAAAGATTTAAAATGAAAAAAAATAGAGTTGCTAACCGAGGGGGAATCCTTAAGGGGTTTTCACTCGGTTTTCCCCGTGTAGCTCACTCGGACCGGTCATCCGGCCAGACCGGGATGAGGGGGTTACAGTAAGCACTTCAAGCCATAAGAAGAAGGCATATGTGGCTACTTGGAGTGATGAAGACTCCACCGACGATGAACAAGCCAACCTTTGCCTTATGGCCATCGAAGAAGATTCAATGGTAACTTCTAATTCATCTACTTCATGTTCATATTCCTTTGATGAATTACAAGATGCCTATGATGATTTGGTTTTAGAGTTTAAAAATCACATTTTGAAAAACAATAAAATGATTTCAAAGTTGAAAATTCAAAATGATTTGATTTCTAAAACCAAACTTGAACTTGAAGCAAAACTCGAAGTGTGAACAAAAATGTTTTGATTTACAAAATTTGCTTCATAAAGTTCAAAAAGAAAAAGATTTGATTTCCAAAGAGCTTGAAAAGAAAAATAATTTTGGAAAATCAAACTTTTATGTAAGACAATCTAGTGCCCCTAGATTTGTAAACGGTAAATGTTTTAGAAGTGTTTGGGTCCCAAAAGGACTAACCACTTCAACTAAAAAGGATGAAATTGAAAAATGGATTCATAAGGGGACTAAATTTTGTGCTACTAACGTCTATGGATCCAAAGCAATTTGAATACCAAAAATTACTTGATTGTCTTTTGCTAGGTGTGATGGAGAGTGATCAACAAGTTAAAAATTGAGGGGGAGCTCCATGCACACAAAGGAAGAACACTTGAAGAAAGAAGGCTTCACATCCTCCTTTGAGTTCAAGTGTGGTAAAAATCTAGTTGTGTTTTGCTTTCATTTGTTTTATTTTTTTAATTTCAACTAGATGATCATATATGTTAGACTAACATTTTAATGATGCTTTGAGTAAGGGGGATCCATTTTAAAACCAAAAATTCTTAATTTTTGGCATCTTTTCAACCTCCTAAGTTATTTTGAACTTAATGTCTTTGGAACTCTTTTTGATATAACAAAAAGGGGGGAAATGGTTTGAAAATTTGAATTTTCAAATGAATAAGGGGGAGCTCAAATTAATTTTAAATTTTTTGAATAAGGGAGAGCTCAAATTAATTTCAAAATTTTCATCTCTTATTCACATTTTTAAACTTAAAGGGGGAGAATCCCAAACAATTTTTCAAGTTGGTTTTATTATATAAAAAATGGGAGATTGTAGAAATAATTTTTTGATATAATAATTGAAAAATGTTTTGGACTAATTTGAAAAGAATTCAAAACTTGTCTTTAAGTCCAAACAACTTGAATTTATGTTTGAGGAATCTTAAAAGGTTTTTGGCAATGTTTTTATTGATTTTAAATAGCCAAACTTGAATTTTCAGGTTGCCCGTACCGATACGGTCTAACCCGTATCGATACCATTTTGCCTAGGTTTGGTCACTGCCAAAACCCGTATCAAAACAGGCTTTGTCGTTTTGATACGGAGAGGGATTGTTTCGATACGCCTGGTAAGCGTACCGATCCCCATTTAACAACCCCAACGGCTAGTTTCCCAACGGTCTTTTAAATGACATACTGTACCGATACGCCCTCAAGCGTATCGATACGCTTAGGCTGACAAGAGCCAACGACTAGTTTTTGATGAAGGTCGTACCGATACGGGTCCACGCGTCTCGATACGGAAGGCTGCAGAACAACATTAAAGATGAGAAATTAAGTCTCCAACGGCTCCAATTCAACTCCAACGGCTACAAACTCATTAAGGAGTATAAAAGGAACCTCCAAGCATCAAGTAATGGTTAATGCTTCAATTGTCAACAACAAATAATCAAGAAATTGTCTTAGTGCTTATTTGTCATTTCTTTGTATAGACAAACACTAGTGAGCCAAAATTGTTAGATTTGCCCAAGTGTTTTAGGTTTTGGGTGAGAGCTAAATTGTGCAAACAAATACCTATTAGAGGGATTTGAGTTTGCTTATTTGTTATCTCTTGTAAAGAGGTTTTGATCAAGGCTTTGGGTAGAAAGCTTGATCGGTTTGTAAGGGTTTCCTCCTAAGCCTAGAAAAGAGGACGAATCAATAGTGGATTGATTGGAAATCTTTAGTGGGAAGCTAATGTAGTGGATGTAGACCTTGGTTAGAATGTTGAACCACTATAAATCATTGTGTCCTTAACCTTTTTAGCTTCCACACCTCTTACACCCAAAATTCATTTTCTCCACCACTTGGCGAGCAAGAACGGTTGAAGGAATCGAGCACCGAATAACCCAACACAAACGAATACGAACACCTTTAACAATAAATAAACGAGCACGAACACGATATTCAGAATTTAAACGAACACGAACCGAACATGAACATCTTTAAAAATAAATAAACGAACACAAACATAATCTTATTCATTCAAACTCGATTCATTTACGCACTTAAGGTGTGCAAGTCAAGTATATACGCTTATGTTTACACCAATATTGACTTTGTTTTAACACATTGATAATATAGGTTATGTTTATTCCTTGCAAGATTTTTTCCAGATAATTCTTCTTGTTTTCGAATGTATCTTCTCTTTTTCATTTTCAGTAGCAAGCATATTTATAAAACAATGTTTTTTATATATATTTTTATGAACAAATATTATCTTATAATCACTTTTAAATTATTTAACAAAAAATTATCATTTATTATGTCTACGTTAATATCATTTTAATATGTGTTGTTACATTCACTTTAGAGTATAGGACAAATTAAATAGAGTGAATATCTTCTATATATCAATATTAGATTAGATTCTTCATTTAAATGAAGTTAATATCTCAAAAACTTTGTTTATTACAAAATGTGGTTCAGTAAGTAAACTTCTCGTTTGTTCCGACATGTGTTTTAACTGTATTGACACTTATATAGTACAAGTTTAAAGACAATGCATGTGCTATTTTTTTTCCTAATATCTCTAGTATATTTTACAAATATTCAATTTATTTTTTATTTGTATTTGTAATATGGAGTACTTATTTTAGCGGCTATCCTCGGAGCTTAATCATTCGAGGGAAATAATGCATCATTTATTAAACACTTTGTTCATTAGGGTAATACTAGTATTTAGATCCTACGAAACGAACAAAAGTTTTCTCACCCATTTTATGTTTTTTTATATTCCAACACTAAAAATATTAAAATTAAATTTTAATCTTAAATTTTAAACTTTAACCCTAAATTTTTTCCGAAAAAACATAGGCACCAACATACCAGGTTTATAGTTTCTGTGTCAATGAACATTAAGAATTCTAGGGCAGCCGAGTGGTTTTGGCTATGGAATATAATTCTTCAGATGCAATTTCAAACTAGGGATGTGCATATATGTAACCGTAATCGTTAACAATAACTGTTAACTTATATAACCGTTATATTTTAGATGTTAAGTAATCGAACCGTTAAGCTTAAACAGTTTCGGTTAATTAAACCATAAAAAATGGTGATTAATGGTTAATTTATAATTTAACCGTTATTAAATCATTTATACATATATTTTGTTCACAAGATTGGCTACGTCAATCTCGAGACCCTCTTATAATATAATATTTATAATAGAAATAATTTTATTATTCTCGAAAGAATTAGTGGACATGTAAAAAAATTGTTATAGGTTACAACTTACATGTTAACTTGTAACCAAACTGTTAGTGATTAAAATAATTAACTGTTAACGGTTAAAATAATTAATCATTTCTTAACGATTAGATTATAATTTAATAATTGTTATAATAGTTAACCGACTATTTAAGTTAAACAATATAATTAACCTACCAATAACATGCCTACTTCAAACCCAACTTTTGTTATTAGAATTTCTTAATTTTTCCTTTTGCATTCAACTTTTATCTTTTACAATCATGCAACAATATGCTTTGAAATTGGGGATTTGTTATGCTGGTTGATGTTCTTTAGGTCTGAAAACAAAATTACCTTTGACTGATTTTTTTTAATTTATTCCAAGATATTGTATTGATTAAGTGTTATAAAATAAAAAAAAAAATATAAGAGAGTATAGATTATTTTTTTCAATATAAAATATGTATAATAATTTTCTAAATCTATATTTAAAACTGCAAATAAAAAAAATATCATGTAAAACTTTTCTCGTAAATATTAAGACTTAACAAATAATGAATATTGAGTTATATATTTGATACACAAGATAAAAATAATTCACACAAACCTTTTCATTTAAAATATGAAACCTAAAACTTAAATTTCTAACTCTAAAATTCTAATTTCGAGAACGGTGCCACCGTAAGGTAATGGTTGTGTTGTTGGATGTGAGTTCCAATGGTTATCCGCGTATTCGGGTTATAGCTAGGTGCCAATACGGATTGTTGAATGTGTTACCAATACGGATTGTTAAATGTGTTGCCAATACGGATTGTTGAATGTGGTTCCAATACGTTGATATATGTGTTTCCATATGGTTGCGTTTGTAGACTTGTTGAGCATGGCATTGTAATGATATTATGTTCATGCATCATTTATATTTTGACTCTTGTGGTTTCAAAGGTAAGAACTCATGCATTCTACCTTGGTTGTGTTGCTCGTGCTTGGACCCTACATTGTCGAGGTTTGTTTTACGAGCTTACCCTCACTAAGCTTTATGCTTACGCTCTTTTTTTTTCGACAATGCAGATCTTTAGTTCGTGGGTTGCTTGTGCAAGGAGAGGGCCTCCAAGTGTGCTAGTTGAGCTTTTGCTATCCTCAAGTATGAACTAATTATGTTATGGATGTAATAGATAAGCAATGGGACATGTGTTGTTGTTTGGTGTAGGAGCTTGTTTAGACTCCTTTAATATGTTGATGTTATGGTGTGGCTTGTTGATGCCATGTCTTGGATTGTAAATCATGTTTAAGATGCGTACCTTGAATGTTTATATGTCTTGCTTCTAAGGCATGAAACCTTTTAAAATGCAATATGTCTTTTATGGTGAATGCTTGTCCCTTATAAATGTATGACCTTTACATGTGCGTTATGTGTTTTGAGCATGTATGTAATAGGGTATATGCCTCTAGAGTCTATGTATACATGCTGTGTTTGATTCTTGAAGTCGTTGAGGGCGTTTGGGATCGTTTAGAGATGATTAAAGCTGGATTTGGAAACTCACAGACTGTAGGTGTTTCGGAACGGTTCAGACTGTTTCAGAACGGGTGTGGTTCCAGAGACACCCGTATCGGAACGTGTTCCGGTACGGTTTGGCTACTGTGAGTCCCTGTTTCGATACGAGTCTCGAAACATTTTGGCTACTGTGAGAGCCTGTTTCGGAACGTCTAGGCGAAATGGACCCCTGTTCCGAAACGGGGTGATGTTGTAACCCCCTCGTCCCGGTCTGGCCGGATGACCGGTCCGAGTAAGCTACACGGGGAAAACCGAGTGAAAACTCCCAAGGGAATTCCCCCTTGGTTAGCAACCCTATTTTTTTTATTTTAAATCTTGTCTAGATGAGTAATTAATCCTACGTGATCATACAGCGGAACAACATTCACGAGGCAAACCAACGAACTCAGCCCAACATCTTACAGCCCAATTTTAAGCTTTAACTACAGGCGGTATCGATACCCTTAAGGGGTGTATCGATACCCCCTTGACTAGGTCAACTGGTCAAGGTCAACCCGTAGAGACCGTATCGATACACCCAAGGAGTGTATCGATACCCTCTCCAACGGTTGACTTCCCACGGTCAACGCTAAGATGACGGTATCGATACACCAGAGGCCGGTATCGATACCGAAATGGACAGTAGCTCCAGTGACCAAAATGATATCGATACACCCCTAAGTGTATCGATACACGAGGCCTGAAACAAGATGGTGGTATCGATACCGTACCAACCGTATCGATACCCCTGCACTGCAAAACCTCCCAAACTCAGCAAAACGATCAAGACTCGAATCTAAATGCCATTTAAGACTTCCCTAGCCCCAACCAAACATTCACACAACATTTACATACCACTATATAGCCATACAAGCACCCAACATATATAAACATCAAGGAAATCATCAGGGACGGAGCTAGGATTCAATGTTGGGAGGGGCAAGAGTCTATTAAGCTATTAAATCTAAAAATTGGAAGGGGCAAAAGCCTTATTTGATTAACATTTAAACTAAAAGGGACTAAAAATGCAATTATACCAAAAAATTTGGGAGGGGCAACAGTCCCTCCCACACAGTACATGGTTCCGTCACTGGAAATCATGCAATAGACCCAAGATGGCATTCAAGCACTCAAAGCTCATACATCAACATTCAACATAAGGGTAAACTCAAAGGCACATAGCCAACATTCAAGATAAGCAATTTAGGCATGAATCACAATTCAACATGACAACACAAGCCATACAAAAGCGATATAACAAGGAGTCTAAGCAAGCTCCTAAACAACTAACAACAACAACAACAACAACATTCCAAAGGCATCATAACACGACTCCTATCCCATTGCTTTACTATTACAATCTTTAAATTTAACTATCATACTTGAGCTAATCGTAAGCAACACTTGGAGGCCTTTCCTTGCCCTTGCCACCCACAAGCCATTGATCTGCATTTTCGAACAAAAGAGAGCGTAAGCATAAAAGCTTAGTGAGGGTAAGCTCATAAAACAAACCTTCGACAATGCAGGGTCCAAGCACGGGCTACAACCAAGATAAAGTGCATGATCTTACCTCCGATCCACACGAGCCATAAATATAGATAATGCATGAACATATATTCAATATCATGTCATGCTCAACATGTTTAAAACCACAACATATGAAACCGCATATATTAAACCATGTTAGAAACACATCCCAAATCACATTGGCTCACAATTAATCACATATTGGCAATATAAACCACAATCCGTATTGGCACCTAGCTATGACTCGAATACGCGGATAACCGTTGGAACTCACATCCAACAACACAACCATTACCTGACGGTGGGATTACACTCATCACCGTTCGCGCGGAGGGGATTCCACTCATCCTCACGCCTCATTTCACGCGGAGGAGATTCCACTCATCCTCACGCCCGTCGATGGGATTCCACTCATCATCGACATATAAATATATAAGAAGATTTCCGGGCGTACCCGTACTCCATCTTGATGACTACCATCATCAAGACCACGCGCGCATTTTGACTCACGTGTGCACACTAAACATCCTAATGATCGATCATTTGTACTCAAGCATACTAGTGCCAATACTAACACATTCCACAATACCATTTATTAACAACTTCCGTGCTTAGCACGTACTCACCATGACTTACCGTCATGCACAAACCACATTTCTATGCCTAGCATGTACTCACCATGATCCTCGGATCAAGCAATCACCTCATAATCTCATTTCACATGACAACACCACATGTACATCATTAACAACCATATCACATCATATTTTGCACATGTGTATAACCATATCATATCTATCATCAACATGCATATAACAATGCATCTAACATGCCTCAACATACATGTATACAACATATACATAATCAACACCATCACAATTTAACACGAGGCATATACAACCATTAAAGAGTGCAACCAAAGTCTCTAATCAAAGCTTGGGATTAGGCTACCACTCTAATCCCAACTCTAGGTGGGTTTACCAAGCCCATCCTAGGTTCACATGCTTGAACCAAATACCCAAAACCATTTTAAAAATATTTAACCACTCACCTAAGCTCCCAAGCTCCAAGCCAAGCAAGCAACCTCCCTCAAATTTCCGGATTTCTTCCCGAAGCTTCTCCAACACAAATTCCCGCTTCTAAACAATCTCAAACACATTTCAAACAATTCTAAATCAGCCCAACATCGAAAGACCAACCCGGAACACAATTCAAATTCAATTTACAACGTTGCAAGCCATGACCAAACCCCAATATTTGCAATCTCAGACAGCCCCAAAACCATGTTCAAAAACCATGTTTCCAACATCCATTGCACCCACAAATGATCCCAAATCAACCCCCAACCATAGTACTACCAATAGCCTATCAATTCCCACCTAAAACAACCCCCAAAACTCACTCAAAACCCTTCAAAAACCTCATTTATGCTCGAATTCGGGAATTCATTTAAAATGCTCTAAAAATTATATATGTTGGACTATTTGATTCACAAACAACATATCTAACATAAATAAACCAAAAGCCTTGATAAAAACTCATAAAGTCACAACCTTTAACCAAAACTTTGAAAAACCCAAATTCTAAAACATTGATGAAAATGAAATCTATTTGTACTTCCAAGTAGAGGAAGATGAGAGCAAGTCGGAAATGTAATTACCTTTCAAAACCGAGCCAAAATGGAGAAGAATGAGATGGAATAGTGAAAGAGATGGGAGAGCTCTTTTCACGTTGGTTTTTGGTTGAAGAAGAGGATGAATAGTGAAAGTGTTGGATAAAGGGGGATTTAAAATCAAAGTTGGGCTAATTACAAAATGGTCATTAATGAATGGTTATCTTCTTTATTCTTTAAAAACTCTTCACTTTGCAATTTCTTCAATTTGGTCCAATGTAAAATATTTATTTTTGAAACCCGAAACTTAAAAGATTATTTTAATTATAAAACCGAGCCCAAAATAATATTAAAATATTATTTTCACCCGACCCCTAAACCCGGGTGTTACAACTCTCCCCCACTTAAGGAAATTTCGTCCCCGAAATTTATCGGACAGGAATTACCACGAAGTCTGCTCTTACCCACTTTCCTTCTCACCACAACATACTCACCAACTCGGTAAACTTACCACGCAACAGCAGCTATCTAACACCAAGATCTCAACTGATTCTTCGTTGCTCGCAAATTTCAAACTCAACTCAATCTCTTCTACAACATAGCGCGGAACAAATCTAACTCACACTTCTGGATCATAGATACGTAAACCACATCACAAACCTCCTTCTAGCTCTAGTGGTAACTGCAACAAACAAACAACAGAACTAGCCCGATTCACAATCTCATACAACACTGTTCGAATACTTGACCCATAACCTTCCCTGACTGATCATCTGACTTCAACAGGTAACCAAACACTATGCAAACGTCTTCCAAAAATCTAGTCGAAATCTCGAATCTCTATTACCTACTTTCATTAAGTACCTCTCACGGATGTAGCAACTAGAAGAAACTGAAGCTCGGTCTTGACACGCTGGCAATTTACACACTTACTCTCATACTGAACCACATTATTCACCCACTCATTCCGGAAGTACTCATCTTCAACCCACAATACGTCTTCATTCTATTCAGATGCAATACAAATAAACTACCGTATGCTTCGACCAAAACAATACGTCTCAAAATACTATGCCAATCAGTACAACAATTCTATCTCTAACAATACAAACTCTATCATCTCTGAACTGTATTCTGAGGGTCTCCTTTCCGCTATGTCTTGCACGTGAGGTGCCAAGAACCTGTCTTGCAACTGTTTCTCTTCAAGCATTCTAACTCAAAGTAGGTTTAACATGAAACTCGGCCACGAAACTACTATCATTCGGTAAACTGAATTCGGCAATCGCATCTCGCAACTGAACTACTAATCTAACAACAAATACAGCTCGGAACATCGATTACTACGTTGACTCTCTTCAGATGGTACTCAATCTTGATATTACAGTCTTCAAGCAGTTCTAACACTTTATGCTATTCAAGTTTCAACCCTTCCTAAGTCTTCAAATATTTCAAGTTCTGATGATATGTACATGCACACTGTGCATTTCTTACTACACAAGCTTGTCTCCAAGTCTTCGAAGCAATTACAACTGTAGTTAACTCTATATCTCATATCAGATAGCTCTTCTCACAGTCCTTCAACTATCTTGATGAACAAGCCGCATTCTTCTGCCTTGCATAAGCACGCCACCTAACTCTACATGTAACACATCACTATGGTTCTCAAATTCTTTCTCTGACATTGGCTGGATCAAGGTCGAAGCTCTCTTCAAAGTTTCTTTCGGTTTCTCAAGGGTTCAATGTCTCGCATCTAACCTCACAAACTGAACATTCTTCTACAGCAATCTGTCAAAAGAGCAGCTACCTTCGAAAGGCTATTTACAATTCTCTAAAAGTAACGATGCTGGACCTAGGAACTAAAGATACTTGTCACCGTCTTCAATTTCTTCCAACTCACATCTTCTTCTGTCTACCTGGGATTTACCCTAATACACTCGGCTAATCTAAATGTCCTAGGAGGACATCTTCCTTGACTCGGAGTTCGCGTTTGCTCAACTTGGCACATCACTGATTCTCTAATAGGATCTACAACACTAACCCCCTAGCTTGTCATGGTCTTCTTCGGTACGTGAATACACCAATGTATCATCTATGAGGACTACTACAACTGATCAAGGAATTTAGGAAATATTCTGCTCAGCATCTCTATAAAAGTGACTAACTCACTAGTCAAACAAAACGGCATAACTCGGAACTCAAAGCGATCACATCTTGTCCCAAAAGTTGTCTTCAATACTTCAACTTCTCTCACTTCCATCTGGTAGTAATCGGATCCCAAAATAATCTTCGAAAAGACTGAAGCACACACTAACTGGTCAACAATTCACTAACACTCGGAAACGGATACTAATTATTCACTGTCACTTGTTTCAACGGTCTGAAATCTAAACACATTCTCGTACTGTCACTCTTTCTTCTTCACAAATTGTACTGTCATACTCTAAGATACCGTACTAGGCCTAATGAATCTAAGGTCCAACAAACTTCGTAATTGATCTTTCATTACTCTCAATTCTTTCGGGAGTCATAAGATACAAAGCAATCACAACGGGAGCAAACTCGAAGACGGTCTCAATATCAAACTCTTCTCCTCTAAACAAGAGATAAGCCGACAATTCTTCCAAAAACTTCTAGGAAAAGAAAACACAAGCTATTCTAACATTCTGCGGTCTACTCTTCATTCCAAAAATCAAATCTATCACAAATGCTGAGCAAGTCTGACAACTAAACTCAATCAACCTTTTACCTCTAAAGCCGGATCAACATTCAATAAGAAGTTCACATCCTCACCTACTACTACAGTCTCACAAAAATCTGCAACTTCAAGGCAACTCTCTCTTTGTCTCAATGTATATCCTGTCTTTGTACTCTACAAGCCGAACCCCGTCAAAAAGGTACATCGAAACCGTAGGAAGACAATCACTTCACATCTACTAGAAACTAGTAACCCTGAACCACCGACAAACATCTTCTGTACATCTTTCTGATCACTACTATCTCCCAAAGGTCTAGTCACATGCGTCCCTACGTCTAAAATCTCAACGGAGATATATCAAATACCTTTGCATGCTCACACAAACGGACGAATCTGCAGAAATTGCAACTTCACAAGTACACAGCTGTTAGTCTTCGACCCTCTTGTCTTCAGGCTGGTCCTTTCAACAAAATCTAACTCTTCTAAATCGTTCTTAGATTATCTCGTAACTTCAAGATTCAATTCTGATCACACACAAACAGTCATGCTGGACTTGTTCTACCCCTACCAAACAACCTGGAGTCAAAGCTCAAGACTCCCTTCTCGGCTCAACTATATCGGAAGTGACTTCATCTCTTCCACTTGCTGGAAGACAACTCAATGTACACTGACCCAAACACACAAATTGATTCTCATTCACGGATACTGATCGGCTGTCTTGTATCAAAACTACAGGCCGAACTCCAACGATCACCAACTAACATTTCTGAATTTCAGATTACTCACACGAGACCCTCACCTTGATCTCTTCTAGGGAACTAAGGTGCTCGCACCCACCTCTAACACCTCATCGGGCACATTCAACTTTGCGTGCTTGCTAACAACATACAAAAGTACAGATTCGGAATCAATCAAAAGGGAACAAACTCATAACTGTACCAAGGACTTATCTACTATAACATCGATACCCCATGAGCTTCACTCAAAGGCCCTTGCTTCTTTTTACCAACTAATACCAGAATCGGTCTCATCGTCCCTCACCAACAAGAATCAACTCACATACATGCGGACTCGAGCAAATAAGTTGTACCTCAACTCCGGTACAACCATACTCCCCTAACTATAGCAAAGAACTTCCTCAACATCATCCACATTTTCAAAAACCACAACTTCCACTTACCGATGCACGGCCCACACACTGGCCCCAAACTTACTAAAAGCAATAAATCAATCAACAATTTAACATACAAGTTGGGTTAGCAAAGGAAAGGTCCAAGTGGCTCAAGTATGATTTCCCTCACTTAAAATCCTTTTTTCCTATGTAATAGAAGCAATGGGACTCTACTCAACATGTTTCAAACAAATCAACACACATATATGCTCAACCAAGCATATAACAAGGCATACTTGCTAAACAAGCAAACATATGCGTACAATCAATCAACATACATTTTCAATCAAACAATCACACGTCAAAGCATACACGGATAACAAGCAACATGCTTACATGGCAAGCAAACACCGTGCAATTACAATGCAAGAACTTAACTTACCTCACTTACCCGCCCAAGGTCTCGGTAACCTTAGGTTCTGATACCAACAAGTGTAACCCCCTCGTCCCGGTCTGGCCGGATGACCGGTCCGAGTAAGCTACACGGGGAAAACCGAGTGAAAACTCCCAAGGGAATTCCCCCTCGGTTAGCAACCCTATTTTTTTTTCATTTTAAATCTTGTCTAGATGAGTAATTAATCCTACGTGATCATACAGCGGAACAACATTCACGAGGCAAACCAACGAACTCAGCCCAATTTTAAGCTTTAACTACAGGCGGTATCGATACCCTTAAGGGGTGTATCGATACCCCCTTGACTAGGTCAACTGGTCAAGGTCAACCCGTAGAGACCGTATCGATACACCCAAGGAGTGTATCGATACCCTCTCCAACGGTTGACTTCCCACGGTCAACACTAAGATGACGGTATCGATACACTAGAGGCCGGTATCGATACCGAAATGGACAGTAGCTCCAGTGACCAAAATGGTATCGATACACCCCTAAGTGTATCGATACACGAGGCCTGAAACAAGATGGTGGTATCGATACCGTACCAACCGTATCGATACCCCTGCACTGCAAAACCTCCCAAACTCAGCAAAACGATCAAGACTCGAATCTAAATGCCATTTAAGACTTCCCTAGCCCCAACCAAACATTCACACAACATTTACATACCACTATATAGCCATACAAGCACCCAACATATATAAACATCAAGGAAATCATCAGGGACGGAGCTAGGATTCAATGTTGGGAGGGGCAAGAGTCTATTAAGCTATTAAATCTAAAAATTGGAAGGGGCAAAAGCCTTATTTGATTAACATTTAAACTAAAAGGGACTAAAAATGCAATTACACCAAAAAATTTGGGAGGGGCAACAGTCCCTCCCACACAGTACATGGTTCCGTCACTGGAAATCATGCAATAGACCCAAGATGGCATTCAAGCACTCAAAGCTCATACATCAACATTCAACATAAGGGTAAACTCAAAGGCACATAGCCAACATTCAAGATAAGCAATTTAGGCATGAATCACAATTCAACATGGCAACACAAGCCATACAAAAGCGATATAACAAGGAGTCTAAGCAAGCTCCTAAACAACTAACAACAACAACAACAACAACATTCCAAAGGCATCATAACACGACTCCTATCCCATTGCTTTACTATTACAATCTTTAAATTTAACTATCATACTTGAGCTAACCGTAAGCAACACTTGGAGGCCTTTCCTTGCCCTTGCCACCCACAAGCCATTGATCTGCATTTTCGAACAAAAGAGAGCGTAAGCATAAAAGCTTAGTGAGGGTAAGCTCATAAAACAAACCTTCGACAATGCAGGGTCCAAGCATGGGCTACAACCAAGATAAAGTGCATGATCTTACCTCCGATCCACACGAGCCATAAATATAGATGATGCATGAACATATATTCAATATCATGTCATGCTCAACATGTTTAAAACCACAACATATGAAACCGCATATATTAAACCATGTTAGCAACACATCCCAAATCACATTGGCTCACAATTAATCACATATTGGCAATATAAACCACAATCCGTATTGGCACCTAGCTATGACTCGAATACGCGGATAACCGTTGGAACTCACATCCAACAACACAACCATTACCTGACGGTGGGATTACACTCATCACCGTTCGCGCGGAGGGGATTCCACTCATCCTCACGCCTCATTTCACGCGGAGGAGATTCCACTCATCCTCACGCCCGTCGATGGGATTCCACTCATCACCGACATATAAATATATAAGAAGATTTCCGGGCGTACCCGTACTCCATCTTGATGACTACCATCATCAAGACCACGCGCGCATTTTGACTCACGTGTGCACACTAAACATCCTAATGATCGATCATTTATACTCAAGCATACTAGTGCCAATACTAACACATTCCACAATACCATTTATTAACAACTTCCGTGCTTAGCACGTACTCACCATGACTTACCGTCATGCACAAACCACATTTCCATGCCTAGCATGTACTCACCATAATCCTCGGATCAAGCAATCACCTCATAATCTCATTTCACATGACAACACCACATGTACATCATTAACAACCATATCACATCATATTTTGCACATGTGTATAACCATATCATATCTATCATCAACATGCATATAACAATACATCCAACATGCCTCAACATACATGTATACAACATATACATAATTAACACCATCACAATTTAACACGAGGCATATACAACCATTAAAGAGTGCAACCAAAGTTTCTAATCAAAGCTTGGGATTAGGCTACCACTCTAATCCCAACTCTAGGTGGGTTTACCAAGCCCATCCTAGGTTCACATGCTTGAACCAAATACCCAAAACCATTTTAAAAATATTTAACCACTCACCTAAGCTCCCAAGCTCCAAGCCAAGCAAGCAACCTCCCTCAAATTTCCGGATTTCTTCCCGAAGCTTCTCCAACACAAATTCCCGCTTCTAAACAATCTCAAACTCATTTCAAACAATTCCAAATCAGCCCAACATCGAAAGACCAAACCGGAACACAATTCAAATTCAATTTACAACGTTGCAAGCCATGACCAAACCCCAATATTTGCAATCTCGGACAGCCCCAAAACCATGTTCAAAAACCATGTTTCCAACATCCATTGCACCCACAAATGATCCCAAATCAACCCCCAACCATAGTACTACCAATAGCCTATCAATTCCCACCTAAAACAACCCCCAGAACTCACCCAAAACCCTTCAAAAACCTCATTTATGCTCAAATTCGGGAATTCATTTAAAATGCTCTAAAAATTATATATGTTGGACTATTTGATTCACAAACAACATATCTAACATAAATAAACCAAAAGCCTTGATAAAAACTCATAAAGTCACAACCTTTAACCAAAACTTTGAAAAACCCAAATTCTAAAACATTGATGAAAATGAAATCTATTTGTACTTCCAAGTAGAGGAAGATGAGAGCAAGTCGAAAATGTAATTACCTTTCAAAACCGAGCCAAAATGGAGGAGAAATGAGATGGAATAGTGAAAGAGATGGGAGAGCTCTTTTCACGTTGGTTTTTGGTTGAAGAAGAGGATGAATAGTGAAAGTGTTGGATAAAGGGGGATTTAAAATCAAAGTTGGGCTAATTACAAAATGGCCATTAATGAATGGCTATCTTCTTTATTCTTTAAAAACTCTTCACTTTGCAATTTCTTCAATTTGGTCCAATGTAAAATATTTATTTTTGAAACCCGAAACTTAAAAGATTATTTTAATTATAAAACCGAGCCCAAAATAATATTAAAATATTATTTTCACCCGACCCCTAAACCCGGGTGTTACAGATGCGTTTCGGTACGGGTAGTTGGCTTTTTAAACTGGAGCCCGTGTTTCGAAAAAGGCAAAACCTGTTTCGAAACACATGCCTGAAAATGGGCTTTTGACATCTCTAAAGGGTCTCAAGGGTTGGGCTTAGGCCCTGTTTGCTGTTAGGCTCCGTGTGAGACTTGTTTTCCGTTGTCGCTTCACACATAGGTTTAATTAAATCCATCTAGATAAGATAATAAATGAAAAAATTTTCTCGGGTTGTTAACCGAAGTGGAGCCTTAACGGGTTTCGTCTCGGTTATCCCCGTGTAGCCCACTCGGACCGGTCAGTCGCCTGGACCGGGACGAGGGGGTTACAAATATTGAGTTATATATTTGATACACAAGGTAACAATAATTCACACAAACCTTTTTATTTAAAATATGAAACCTAAAACTTAAATCTCTAACTCTAAAATTCTAATTTCGAGAACTTAAACTCTAAATTCTAAATTTTAAATTTTAAATCATATAACATAAACCCCTAAATCAAAATATAAATCCATAAATTCTAAAATTAACAAGTTCGTGTGAGCTAAAATTTACATAAACTCGTGTATCAAAATATTTTCTATAAATATTTTAAAAATATAAACTATATTTTTTTCGAGGTAACAACTAGCGATTTAAAAAACTTATTAGAATGAGCAAACACATTTGCCCGGTTGGCCAAACTGCTCATCTTTGTTCCTTCATGTTTTCTTAGGTCGCGAATTCTAGACTCATTAGCAGCAATACTTCCTTCCCTTAGAGTCCTCCATTCCTCGTCCCTCTAGATAAGATTAAAATTAGAATTATGATTTGTAAAAAAAAAAAAAAAAAACTTATTAGAATAGTAGATATTGCTGGACTTGGACTTAGAGTGAATGGGCTTAAACTGAAGCTGTATGAGCCCAAGTCATAAATAGAAAAAAATATAGATTTACGCTATAAATTGAAAAGGGCAAAACTAGGGTTTTGGTGATTTTGGCTTTTGCTATTCGTAAGTTTCACATCTCATCTGGACCGGCCGTCGACATGGGGAGGAGTGAGTTCCTTAGCTCCCTCTTTTGCTTTCTACTACAATTTTTCTTTTAAATTTCTGCTGCTGTTGTTGCTTTTATGTTTTTTTTTTGATGTTATTCAATATCGTTGAATGCTGTTTTGCTTTCAATACCAGTTATTTTATTCTTTGCTTTTCCTCCGTTAATGTCAATCCTTTTTGTTTCTTATGTTTTTTGTTGGGAATTAAGGAACTTGTTAATCTCTGCAAAAAATGCTCTCTGAATCATATACTGATAATGTCATGTAATTGCTTGCAAGTTCTGGTTGATTTGAATTTCTGGCTACATTATACTTAGAATTTAATTGTATATCTCTTCTTTCTTGCATCCACTTTATGCTTAAGGTTTCTCGAAACTTGCATTTTAAAAAGGATTTATATTATTTCATGGTTTTCTAAATTGTTCCTTAAATAGGACCTGCAAGGTGCTATCGTCAAATCAAGAACAAGCCGTACCCCAAATCTCGATACTGCCGTGGTGTCCCTGATCCTAAGATCAGAATTTATGATGTTGGGATGAAGAAAAAGGGTGTTGATGAGTTTCCTTTCTGTGTCCATCTGGTCAGTTGGGAGAAGGAGAATGTCTCGAGTGAGGCATTGGAAGCTGCCCGAATTGCCTGCAACAAGTACATGTCCAAGTTTGCTGGGAAGGATGCTTTCCATTTGAGAGTAAGGGTTCATCCCTTCCATGTTCTGAGGATCAACAAGATGCTTTCATGCGCTG
Organism: Hibiscus trionum; assembly: GCA_030270665.1. Taxonomy (NCBI): domain Eukaryota; kingdom Viridiplantae; phylum Streptophyta; class Magnoliopsida; order Malvales; family Malvaceae; genus Hibiscus; species Hibiscus trionum. The sequence continues at coordinate 11,037,590 of BSYR01000024.1, read as the reverse complement.
GTGCTGATAGACTTCAGACCGGAATGAGGGGTGCTTTTGGGAAACCTCAAGGAACATGTGCAAGAGTCGACATTGGTCAGGTCCTGCTTTCTGTTCGTTGCAAGGACAGCAACAGCCATCATGCTCAAGAGGCCCTCCGTCGTGCAAAGTTCAAGTTTCCTGGTCGTCAAAAGATTATTGTTAGCAGGAAGTGGTATGCTTTCTTGTTTCTTGTGCATTTTATCCTTAAAACTCCTGGTGTTTGTTCTTTATTGTGGTTTAATTGAAGTGTATATTTATGATACCATTATATTTATCTTTGTCAGGGGATTTACCAAGTACAACCGTGCTGACTATCTGAGGTGGAAGTCTGAGAACAGGATTATGGCAGATGGTGTCAACGCAAAGGTATCGGAAAATATCATCTCTTTCACGCTGTGTTTCTATTGCCGTATGTTCATGGTATATGGGGGATTTGTTACATCATGGTTATTGGATTTCTGAAGTGTAAATTTTATAATGTGCAGCTTCTTGGATGTCATGGGCCTTTGGCTAATCGTAATCCTGGAAGAGCTTTTCTCTCTGGACCGGCATAGGCACCACCTTAACTATGAGAATAATTTCAAGCTCTCTCCGAAAGTTTCTGTTGAATCAGTTCTGGTTTATCATTATAGTTGTATTGCGAACCTTTCCCTTGGTTGAACAAGTGGATTTTCATGTTTAAAATATTTGAAATTTTGAATTGTTGTTCACATTATGATTATGGAATTGCAGTTTATTATTTTGTTAGCTTGAGAAGCCTAGCGTTTGTAGCCTTTCATCTCACTGTATTTTTAATTGATGAATTTTGCCGGTTTTTTCTATTGCATTGCGAAGAGCAGCAAGCAGTGTAGGCTTTATTCAGTAATATGCTTCTGTTATATACTTTCATTGAAGGATGCCTAGTAGTGTGAATTTCTCTTTAGATCCGGGTAGGGGTGTAAATGAAATGAGCTTGAATGAATAAGACTATGTTTGTGTTTGTTTATTTTTAAATGTGTTTATATTTGGTTCGTGTTTGTTTATATTTTTAATGTCGTGTTCATGTTATTTATTTTTGAAGGTGTTTGTGTTTGATTGTTTGTTCAAGTGTTCTTGTTTAAGTATTTACGGATGTGTTTTTGTTTAAATGTTTACGGACGTGTTCGTTTAAGTATTTACAAGCGTGTTTGTTTAAGTGTTTAGTGTTCGTATTGTAACGTGTTGGTTTTGCGAATGTGTTTGTTTATATGTTCGGGAACATAATTTGTTTATGTATTTATAAATCTTAAAAGATAAGAATAAATAAATAAATAAAACATAAGCAACAAAGATTAAATAAATTAAATATAAGCAATAAAATAAAATTTAAATTTCAAACATAAACTTATATAACATTCGTAGGAACAAAAAGTAATATTTAGATACATCCACAAGCATTTTAAACTTATAACAAGCCTATAAACGAGCTTGTTCGTAAATATAAAAGAACCGAATATACTTATATTTGTGTTCATTCATTTATTAAACGAACATAAAATTTTTGCTCATACTCGTTCATTTAACTTAATAAATGAACACAAACGAACGATATATTAATTGTTGACGAACAGTTCGTCACCCCTAGATCGGGATGACAAAGTGTTTAATTTGACTTTATATATGAGAAATATGATTTTCTATATGATCCTTACACTTAAAAACCACTACGACCGTCTAATGATCAGGAAGAATTAGATATAACATAAATCCACTGTTTGGAATTTCTTAATATCGACCATGCATGGTCGTAAATTTCATGTCTAGAAGCAGGCTGCAGATGTTGGTTTAAAGTTTAAACTAGCCCAAATCAGAAAGAAAACACAAACGAATATGTGCTTCATACATAGTCGACAATTTCCCCAAACAAAGCATTTCAATTCTGTAGTCACTAGGGATCAAGCATTTCTATGAAGAAACGAGGCGGCAGTCCAAACATATGTGTACCCCTTGAAGGGATTCTCACCGAATGTAGGACTAGCAACAGGCGAATCAATGAGGGGCATGCTAGTCCAGCACTCCTCAAAATTAGCTACACACTGGTTCCCTGCAACTTGAGGGAGAAAACTTGGCCTTATCTCCCGAGCCTCTAACTTCCTCCAGTTAATAGACTTGAACCACCTATGCCGTTTGATCTCCTCACTACCTCCTTGTCCGCTACCAAGACGCTTACTTGTTTCTTTCTGCAAAAGCTGAAGAAAGAACAAACAATATGGACCGTGATTCCTTATCTAGAAGCAAGAAAATCCAAAGAACATGATGCCCTGGAGGAACAAGTTTCATAGCTACAAGTTCTACACTTATTTTGCATAAAATGAAGCGGATCATTAAGTTCACAACTATGCAAGTCTTGGACATTTTCAGACCATCCAACCATTAAGGGAAAAGCATAAATAGATGAGAATGCGGATTTTACCCCCTTGAGGATCGAGTGTGCTTCACTTGACAAAAAGGCTGGCAGCTTGATCCTTTCCTTTATTATTTTCTCCTGGACCTTCTGCCTGTTTCCGCCGATAAAGGGTGGCTGTAATTGTAAAACAGTTGTCAATAAACAAAAATGAGGCTCGGCATGAATAGCAAAGAAATGAGTGAGAAGCATGAGATACTAGACATGCACTTTCCCAAACGCAACAAAGATCAAGATCTGAACATCATAAGACAAACCTTCCCAGTAAGCATTTCATACAGTAGAATTCCAACACTCCACCAATCAGCAGCCTTGTCATGACCTTTGCCAAGAACAATTTCTGGTGACATATATTCTAAAGTTCCACACATGGAATTGGATCTTGTAGTTTCGTCAAATTCCTTTGCTAAGCCAAAATCAGTCAGCATTACCTGGTAACATAAGTTTAGAAGCCACCACAATGACGATAGTTTAGAGATCAGTCGGTGAAGTGCAATCAATGCTAAATGCAGTTTCCACTCATGTAATCACATAAATTGTGACCACCTCAAAAACCAACAACCAGGTCACACATAATGGCAGTATTTCAGGTTTGAAAACCTTGAATTTTTCTATAAGCAGGGACATATAAAGAGTAAATACAATCTCTATTAGATGGAAACAACATTTATCTTCAAATATTCACAGTATTTTGCACATTCTTACATGTCCATCAGCATCTAGAAGAATATTTTCTGGTTTGAGATCCCTGTGCATTATGCCATTTGCATGGAGATGAGAAACAGCTGATACTATCCCCGCAGTATATATGCGAGCCAAATCTTCCCTGAAGAAGGAAATAGAAAATGTTGGACAATTCACCAGAAAATTTACATCATCATCATCATAATAATAAAGCATATACAGGTTACACTACAATGCCATACCTGAACAAGCCTTGGCGATAAAGTTGAAAGAAAAGATGCCCCCCATTAACAAAGTCAAGCACAAGATACAGCCTATATTTGGTCTGCATGAATTGATAAATGGATAAATATACACCTATACCACATATGACAGCAAAATTATGACTGCCAAAATATTCAGCATCATTACACTAATATTTCTACTAGCATGGCATCATTGAAACATGTGAATACCATAAGAGAATAAAGAAAAACAATCAGCAATATAAAAACATTACTCTACAAGTGCACCATTACTTGGAATGAGTATCTGAGCGGCACAATGAAGGGGTGGTCCACTTTTCCTAATATATCCCTCTCAGATTTCATGTATTCAGCATGATTTTTCTCCATAATCTTGTCCTTGCGCATGACCTTCATTGCATATATGTCCGAGGTACCATTCCTCCTTACTTGATAAACCTTTCCAAAAGCACCTTGGCCAACAACCTTTAAAACTTCAAAATCTTCGAGTCCCACAGGTTGTTGTTCCAAAGGACGACTCTCTATATGGTCATCAGGGTTCTCCAGAATAACATCATCAATTGAAGGTTTCTTAAGCTCTTTATGAGTGTCTTCCCTTACTCCTTCTACAAGTTCCAGGGAATCCCCTGTTTCACGTAATGTAAGCTTGCTAAGCCTCAATGACTGGCTAACATATGTTGAGGGGCCAACCAAAGAGTGTGAGCGGCTACAAATGAAAGCTGGATCATCATAAAGCATTTCATTTGATTCAGTTGCAACAACCAAATTTTTAGGATTCTGGCTGTTGATTTCCATTGAGGGTTGAACTGAAGCAGGGCCAAACACATCAGAGAAATCAAACTCAAGATTATCAGAGGTCAGAGTATCAGGTTGCCCCATGGGGAAAAGTAACTGATTTTGGAAGGATTTGTGAATGCGAGACTCATTTAAACTAGATAACTGAGAGGAACCCATGTTGGTTATGAAATGAGATAGATAACTTTAAAAAGTCTTTGAGCCTATGGATGGAAACCTCCAAATGATTCCAATATGCAATTGGATGAAGAAGGGCAACGTACAATGGCCTTAAATAGGTGGAAGTTAACGTATGCAACAGGTGTGCCAAGAAAACCTCGAAGCAAGCAAGCCAAAATCCAGACAAGAAAGTCGTTCTTGTTTCCCGGTGTGCAGGAAACTGTGGATGCAACAGTGCTCTTTGAATTCATGAAGATCAGGTTTGCAAAGCTGCAGAGTGTAGACCAAGGGAAGATAAAGTTAGTTCCAGCTGTAAATGAAAGTCCATCATATCATCTTAACATTTATTAACACAGAAATATATATATATATATATATATATATATATATATAATTATATATATATATATATTTTAAAAAAAGATTGCTTAATGTTAGACTAAGATGTGCACAATCGCAGGACAAAGCTCACTTGGATAATTGAGAATATATTGAAAGAATCTTCACACGTAGATTCATTTCCATCATTTATAATACTAATTTTTACCAGATTCATAAGATACGCCTCTTATCTAACAATAAGCGTTCAAATTAAGGCACATTTTTCCTAACTGATTTATAGCTCAAAAATTCAATTCAACACACAGGCCACAGCTCTAACTACCAAAATTGTGCAGAAGAAAACCCTGCCTAACCTAGAATGCGTAATTCAGTAACATTTTGGTGAAAATCAAACTAAGTCATATATAATTCAGCATGAAAAAAAGAGAGCAAAAAACAACACAACGAAATCATCATTAAGTCTGTGCCGATTAAGGTCCAAACCTTCCGTTTAGAGAACAGAAATTAATAATAATAAGAAGAAGAAGAACATAAAGATGCACGATTCTAAAGGCAAATCAGAAAAGCAATTCAAAGCTCAAAATCCGATTCTCCAACCATTAAAAAACTACAATTCATCCTCGAAACAACAACGACAAGAGTGAGAAGAAAATGAATCTACGGATCAAAAGAGGAGAACGGAGAGACCTGTGGAGGATTGCAGTGCAGGGGCAATTCGGAGACGAATGCTTTCGTGAAGGAAATAAAAGCTTTGGAGAGATTCAGGGGGCACGTTTATAGTTTTGAAAGATTAAAAAACGAAATAAATTGGATTTGAAGGATTCATCTGTGTTGACGTGGCCATTTTTGATCGGTTGATGTAGCAAAAAGCAAGATCGGGGTCACTCCTCGTTTTGGGTTAATCATCTCTGAAGCAGGGCCGGGCCACCGAGTATCAAATAATAATCGTATATATACACGTATTTTTTATATATAATTATTTAATAATTACTGACTTTTTGATCGGTAGGGAATGAAAACATGATATGTGGATGATGTTTCATCACAAAAATTATTACGAACCATATGATTACCACAATTGAAGGAGCAAAAATAAGTGTGATAGTTCTTCCTTCGATTATGAGGTCCAAAGTTTTATTTTTCACTCATAAAAATAGAATACATTTTACTGTTTAATAAATATATTCACTGTTACTAACAATAAATATTCATATAAGGGATATTTGGAGATGTTTATCTGCTTCCGTTTCGAATCTGTAATGAATAATAATTTTAACATCTAAATTAAAATATTACTTGAATTTGAATACACATAAAATAAAACAGATCGAATATCCATAAATATCCGAATATACATCATTTAATCCAAATTCACCATCCTTTTCTAAGCAAATTATTGGATTATCAGAAACGGTAAGCCTCCTTAACTTTTTTTGTTTTCAACACAATGTTTCAAGGGCCCAGTCCCTGTTATAAGCCAGGCTCGATGGACTTTTCTTTTTCCAATGGTTTTCCGAGCAGTGAAAACTGAAAAAGCATTACTGTAACAGGCAAAGAAAAGTGAGGGAAGAAATAGAATCAAAGCTGTGCTGTTGATGCAAGGCTCATAATTACTGCACCAAGGCCTTCTCCAAGAAACAAAAGTTACCTCGGTCTCCTAATTCAGTTTCCACAAAAATGGTATTGCAGGCCAGAATCAGATCCCTGGTCCCCAATTCCTACAATTCTCTAAGCTTAGATCCATGGACACTAGAGGTATTCATAGTTAACCATGTCGTTTAGTCTAAATGATTGGTTAACAATTATATCGGTTATTAACCGTAATTTAACCGTTAGTCGTTAAATTTTTTAATGGTTAACCATTTCTTAACTGTTCGGCTACGTATAATAAAAAAATACTTATAGTTTAACTATTAACCATCATTTTTAGTAGTTCGGTTAACCGAAACCGTTTAACCTAACGATTAGTTTAATTAACTTGTAAGATGTAATAGTTATACCGATTAACAGTTTCGATTTATTTTGCACACCCCTAATGGACACTGTTCAAGTTCACATACATGAACAGTGTTGTGTTGATAATTGAAATAGTAGGAAGAAAAAAAAATCTCTATTTCAAAGGTAATCATCAGAGCTTTATTTATAAAGTTCTATGGTTTATTGATTTCACACTCTAAAAGTAGCAACACAAGAATGAGCCATGCTATAGAATTGGGCAGGCAGGCAGGCAGCCAGCTAGCTTAGTTACATCCAGCTGAAGTTGTTGCAACTTTAAGGAGTAAGCCAAAGAGTGAAAAAGGGGCAGAGAAAAAGGGGCTGTGGTCACTATCCAGAACATGCACATGAGAGGGTGGCCATTTCTTTAACATTGCCTCCTGCTGGTCCGGTTTTATAACATTATCGTGCGTCGTCCGAATGTACACCCGCCCCACTTTCTCCACCGAGTCGCCCTCTTCTTTGAATCGAGCACTCATCAGTGCTTGGATCGGTCCTGGCCTTAAAAGCATCGCCGCTAGAGTCGAATCCTGCACCGGCCGGCATTGTTTAAATTTGTATAAAATGGACATTACCAATTACCATACATATGCAAAAAGGAAGATAAAAAGAGAGAGGGGGGTGTGGGGTAGAGTGTGCCATGGCAAAGCATAACATAGAAGAGACCAAGGCAATAAAGGTAATGTCAAACTCAATAACCTCTTGAGGGCTCATCTGATAGATGATTTTACGTTGGAATTCCTTTTTCACAATGGCACTGGTCGGAGGCTGCTCCACTCCCAATCCAAATCCTAGTTCGTACACATCACCAAATTGGGATAAATCTGGTACTCCCTGTTTCACATTTAATAATTATGCACCAAATCACACATTGATCATCTCAATCATTGGAGGAAGATTAACAACAGTAAAATGCATGTAATCAGTACATCTCCTGCTTCATCAAACAACTGCATGCATTTCATGCAATAACTGAAGGCAAACAGATCACACAAGGGTGAAGTTTTAGTTCTGGGAAACTGACAGGGAATAGATTCTACTGGTTGTAAGCTAAAAAGAAATGGAATGGTATTGTGAAAAAGGATCAAAAAAGAAGGTTTGGGTTGGCCTTGGCCTTATTCTCAGAAGTAGGCAAGGGGTATTTGTGTGTGTGTACTATTGATGCTTCTTTTGTCTTTGAATTTCCCTGTTGCTTTGTGTGGTTCAAAATACAGGTTTCTGTATACTGGTATGTCATGTTTTTGCAAGCTGTGAACCTCCATCGGTTACTGAAAAAAGTTAACGTACAGTGAAATGTAACGTCTGTAAAGTTTTGGATTCCTACACATATATAATATAATATACAGATTAACACATGGGAAAAATGAAATGGCTGACAGCCAAGCCTTCATGACAACAGTTGGCACTTGGCAACCATGACCAACCCCTAATAATTCAAACACAAAAGCTGCATACCAGGTAAACAAAAGAGAAAAAAAACCCAGAATTCAACACAGAACAGTTTAACAGGACAGCAAGGTTAGAGAAGTTTTTACATCTTTGACATCTTGATCGGTCAAGTAGCCTGATTTCAGCATGGTGGCCGCAACATACACGGCCAGACGGATTTTGTCGGGGAATTTGCGAGTGGCTTGCGTTACACTTAACCCTCCAGCACTATGACCTACCAATATGACCTGCAAATGATAAGGCGGGGGGCTCATCTGAGTATTTTGGCCGCATATATCATATAAGATGATTTGAAAGAATAATAACCTTTTCAGTATCAGGCAAGGCAGACATGAAGTCCATGAGTGGCTGGTTATAATCATCGAAAGATAGAATCGAATCCGCATCGGACCGATCATTCCCGGCAGATTTGAGGTCGATGCATGAAACCTTGTACCCACAATTCTCCATAAGGCACCTGATTTTGTACCAGCACCATGCTCCTCCACCTATACCATGAACCAACACAAAGTGTGTTTTCTTCCTGTCTGCTGCTGCTGTTTCCCTTTCTGCCGTACTCATCATCTTTGCCTCCTCTCCCATGGTTTTTTAATCTGCAAAAACCTTTATATAATTTTCTCTTTTGTTTTGTTGGTCAAGGCAAAATCAGTTTCTTTGGAAACTCAGACACTCTCCATTTATAGTTGGGATAGTTGGAAAAGGTAAATGATTTTCGCTTCATCTAATCATCATTAGAAGTTTTTAACAAGGTGTGATTGCGTGTAGCCAGGCTCATCACAAAGTATCAACGGTTGAGATTGATCTGATGAAGTGTGAGATATGCACTCAAAAAAGGCAGGGTTGATCCAAGTGATAAGCAGTTGGTAGTGTTTAAGCAGATCTTAAGCTTAAGATTTTATGTAGGTAAAAAAAAATTCGTTGAAAGACTCACCTACCAAAACTTAATTTATAATACGAGTCGATCTGAGTTAGTTAGAACAATGTCTTGTAAAATCGGGAGGGAAAAAATGCGGACTATATAAAAAAATGGAGAATTACTTGATCCTACAAAAGTTACCTTTGGAAATGTAGATACCACATTGTACAGTTCAGACTACAGAGAAGAACATCAATAATTTTTATATTGTTTTTTCATCAAATCATATAAAATAAAAAATGATTTATCAACTGCTTTTGTCGGGAATTGTATAATTCTGTTGCATTTTTAATTTATTTCAATTGTTTGTTTGTTACTAACCTATTCCTTGCAGGCCAACAATATCCTGCTTTCATTAATTAATATCGTTTTTTTCAATAATACAGTTTGTTTTATTAAATCCAATCTAAACTTAATTTTAATCGCTCAATGTTTGCCGGCAAATTGGTGAAGTGATCTTTGCTTGTTCAATTCGACATTTTTTCTTCAATTTTATAATGAAATTTCAATATCGTATAAAATTTGATTAAAAATAACATTTGATACTTTAATCGTTTAGATTTTTTAAAGATTTGTAGAGGATTATACCATCGAACTTGACTAATGATTGATACTCATGCTTTGTCATTATCTTTTGATATAATCTCTTTCATTTTTTTCTTTTACATTTTTTTGAGTTTTTAAGTTATTTTATTTTAATAAATCTTTATTCGTTGTAAATAATTTCTATACTATATGGTTAAAAGCTCTCAATTGATACAATTATCTTTTGGATTATAGTTTTAATATTTATTAGGGCAAAATTTCTCCTCTTCTTCCCCTAAATAAGAACCGTTCAAAATAACTTAATTCTTCTAATGAAAATAATGGATCTTTTCTATTATTGTTGTACATTTTCTCTAACACATTTTTTCATGAATGAGTTTGAGGTCGTCTATACAATTGACGTTATTTGGTCCATAAAATATAATTTTGTTGTTATAGAACACGGTATTCTATAATAGAGTAGCAATATGCTATAATAGCAAAGTAATAAGAAATACGAATAATAAATTTAAAAGTATGAATAGAACAAAAGAGGGAGAAAAATAATAAAGAAAAATTTATACAAAGCTAGAGAATCGCGGGAACATATAGAGAATCACAGGAACATTTAAATAGGGTGGGTTGATTTCCTTTTTCAAGGAAACAGAGAATCCCAAGAACATTTAAATAGATTATTATTTATCAGATCATAAAAACTCATTTATCGGAGATTTTTTTTCCGTTGATCTACCTATGATTTGGGCATTCAGACTGATTTTCTTATGTTGATAAATGATAGATGCTTGCAATTACTTAAATAGGTCGCATGTGATAAAGATAATTGTTAACGTGCTATCGTCATTCTATCCATTTTTATTTTAGTTTTAGTTGTTTTTTTCTTTATCGTTGACAATATTACTTGTTTGTATCTTCTATTATCTCGAGTTATTTGGTTTGACTTTTCTAACTCTTTTCGTGTATGAATTTATTTTCATTGTTTATAGTTAGTTTGTGTTCTTTAATAGTCTTTAAGGGAAATGATAAATTAATGTAACTATTACATTTTAATTTTATAAATTTATTAGTTAATAAGATTATTCTTAATAGGATATAATTTTTTTAGTTCAAATTTATTTCATAGTCAAAAGAGTTCGGGGTTATTGTTCCTCTCAAAATTTTAGCTATAATATTATTTTAGGTTTTTTCTAATTTAAATATTAATTAAATAAATTTTTACCTCTTTTAATTTTTATATTTAAATACTTAATAAATTATTATCTCTTTCAATATTTAATTCTAATTCTGACACGGAACAATAACCCATAATGAAACTTGAATTAGTCCTCGTGTCGTGTGGAGTTTCCATTCCACCAACATGGGGTACTTTTCTTTTTCCTTCTCTTGTTTTCATCAGAATCAGTAAAGTAAAACGAAATGGCTTTGGGTGCAGCCTAGCCTAGCCTACCTCCCTCCCTCCTAGGCTACTGCAATGCAGTCAAAACATAAAGTAAAAAAAAGGGGGCAAACTCAACCATTTTAGAATGTCAACACACATGAAGGTTGAAGATAAAGATTGAGAAGAGTAAATGAGACTCAATTTCCCAATGGTAAATGGCCATATAAATCTAAAGTCAAATTATAGATTATTCATTATTGTGACTTTAATATGCGTTCTCCGCACACTAAAAACAACCCATCATATCTCAAGTGGAACACTACCAATATGACTTCTGTTTAGTGTTTATTATGGAGATTTCCAAGTCAAACACGGATTATCAGCAGCTTAATCTGGTCCACAAAAATACTACCAACAGAAACATGTGTATTGAATCAATAGTTTAAACTATAAAAAAAACAGAGTCAGTCCAAGTGGTAAGCAACTTAGCATCATTTAAACAGATTTTAAGTTCGAGACTTTTTTCAATATATATATATATATATAATGATGGGTTGAAGGGGTGATGAGTTTGACAGAAGAAGCATGTGCTGTCATTGTGGGAGTTAAGTTTACTTTCATGTATATTGGTTTTGGTGCATAGATTCACATGAAAAAGGCGCCCCTTTACTTTTGGGTACTGCAAAACATAGGTAAAAATTGCATGGTTTTTATTGTTGATTTTAGGCAATATAAATAATAATATTGTAAAGTGAGTGCAGTAGTACTGTGTATGATCAGCAAAGTGGTGAGGCCACTTTTGGTTGTCTCCACGAGTGCGTGATGCTGCAGCAGCTTTTGCATCCATCCATCCATCAATGTATGTATTTCCCACTTTGTGTTTAAGTAATTTGCAGAGCTAAACTAATAAATCAAACCAAGCTGCGGCTTCTTAGCTATTACAATGGCCCATTTTGTTCATAAGTCTAATATTGGAACCATATTTAAATCCAAATCCATATAGAATATAGTACAAAACTGAAACCCACTTGAATCAGGTTTTGTCAAAATTAATTCTGATGTCTGAATATTTTTTTTTGATATTTTTATGTATATTCTAATACTAAAAATTTGGATTTAAATTTAATGTTCGGGGTTTAGACATGCATAAAAATATAAAGACTGGACCTATGATTTTTGTTCATGATGTCTCGTTTGATATTTCTTGAAAAAAAGTAAGTGTTGTTGTTAGGGGTGAGCAAAACTCGACTCGACTTGGAAAAAAATTCAACTCGATTCGAGGCGAAAAAACTCGACTTATCTTGACTCGAAAAAAATTCAAATAAAGTTTGAGTTGGAAAATGGAAATTCGAATAACTCGAAATTTTTAGTAATCAATGGATTGATTTTTAAGTTCGAGTCGAGTCCTTCAATTTTTTGCGTATATATATATATATATATCGATATAAAAAAATATGAAGAAATATATGCCACATATAAAGAAATATGTATGTATATCTTATATGATTAGTGTTATGAACCGAAAACAGTCATGTGTTTGGGACCATTTGAATTAGTTAATTGTTAGATTAATTAGATGGTAATATTTTGAGTATAAATAGGTCGTGAATCTCTAGGGAAAGGGATATGAAATATTGTAAACACTTGGCTGCGGCTACTTCTTTCCCTTGGATTCAGTATCTCTTGCTGAAACCTTTCTTTCTTATCTCATCTTTTTCTTTTCTTCAGGGTTATTGTATTGAACTCTTGTTTGGAAAATATCAGTACCAATTTGTGGTTGAAATTATACAACGTTTATTAAGTATATTTGGAAAGTTGATTGTGGTTCATTACATTGGTGCTCTCGTTGAGAGATGGAGCTAACGGTAGAGCTTCCGTTGTTCACGGGAGAAAACCCAGAAGAATGGATCACCTCAGCTCGCAATTTCTTTGAATTTTATGGGATAGAGGATCATCAACGGGTAACCATGGCGTCCTTTCGAATGAAAGGGATAGCTAAAAAATGGTTTCGATGGATGCAGAAGTTGCGACAGTTGGCCGGATGGGATCATTTTGTTGAGGCCATCCGAAAGCGATTTGCTTTCTTTGAGATGAAGTTGGGGGACAATCTTTTCACCCACCATCGCTCATTTGTAATCGGCTCTGATTTTGACAGTCAGAGCACAAATGTTCACCAAGTGTTCGACGAAATTCCAACAATCACTGCTACTGAGATTGACAAGCAACTGAGTCAGAGCATTGGGGGACTTGATATTCAACAAGATGGCCACCAATTATTCGACAAATTGCCAACGCCCACTGACAGTACAATTGTCGATCAACCGATTGGCAACGATGAAGGACTTGAATCTCAAAAGGATGAAGCAACGTTGCAGGATTGTTTTGAGGAGAGGCCTCCATTCTTAGTCACTGACCATAAGCCGTTGTTCAATTATGTGAAACATGGGGAGCAAAGCTTTACAAATCAGATGTTCTTTGGACACAATACAGTGGTCAAACCTCAAAAGCATAGGGGAATCATTGAAGTTGTGAAATTCGCTCATGTGGGTGGCCATGGATCATTGCCGACATACTTTGCAAATAAGTTTGCTTCCATTGATTGTTTAAATAGATGGTTAAAGAAAGAGTTTAATGAGAAGGAAGTAGTTAAGGTGGATGATCCTTCTATGTTTCGACTTTTGGTGATGGAGATAATAATGAAATGGCATGAAGGGAACTCAAAAGTGAATTTTGATAAGATTAAAATGTCAGGTTCGCTGTCAAAATCCTTCTTTGAACTTGTGGATAAGGAAGATATGAGTCTAGTAATGATGCCTAATGCTAATTTTCAATTTATTAATCATGATGATGGGATGAAGTTTGGTTCTGTCCAGATTGTGCATAATGAAAAGCTTGGCCGAGCTTATTCTATAATGTTTACTAGTGCTCATAGATGTGTTGAGGATGCAAAAAACGTGAGCGCCTAGCGCGAAAGGTTGCTTTAAAAAGACTATAGTAAGGGTTTCTTTCTTGCTCGTTAGCGCTTTACTAATAACATAGAAAGGGACAAGCCCTACTCCTAACAAGTTGTTGAGTTCGGCTTTCGGGGCTACCTACTTTAAGGCTTATATAATATATAAAGAAGAGCCCTCTTAGGGCCTTTTTGTTTAAGGGCTGGTCGCCTTTTTGAATAGAAGGAAGTGGGATAGCGGAGGTGATTTCGGTAAACCGATGCATGAGCTAAGTGCAGAGGTTGTTTCCATCATTGAAGTCAGAGTGTGGGACTGAGCCTTCCGAATGAAAAAAACAAAAAAGTGCTTAGTTTCGTTGGAAAAACCAACGCAAATATCATATTGACTTTCTCTCGCCCTACTTCTAAAGATAGATAGAAAAGGTTGGAGAGAGTGACTTTCAACAATTCTCTCCTTTCTAAAGCTGCGAAAGGCGCCCCCCCCAGAACAAAGCCCGCCCCTCTTTTCCCCCTTTAATGAAAGACCTTCGCCTCGCTTCCTATTCATTTGTGATGATCCCTACAAGTATAGATTACTATTAATGGAAAAATGTATAACCAAAATTATTGGGATTGGGAATTCACGTGCCTCTATGTGTCTAAGAATTAAAAATCTCAAGGCCTTAAATGTATCTCTTGAAGCACTCAAGTTGACCGGTGTTCATGAAATTAGAGTTGAAGTCTGGTGGGGAATAGTGGAGCATCTTTCACCTCTTGACTACGATTGGTCTCTGTATGAAGAGATTTTTAAATTGGTTTTTGGTTTAGGGTTGAAGTTGCATGTTGCTTTGTCTTTTCACTCAAATATTCACTCATCAAATGGGAAAGAGGTTGTGAGTCTTTCACTGTGAATTTTGGAGATTGGTGACGGTGTTACTGTGAATTTTGGGTTAGAAATACAGATATTAATGTTTCTACTATCACACCGTAGATTAGAATACAAGCTTGAGCGTTTCAATGAGAATATTGGGCAGGTTGAACTGCATGACATATGCAGTCAAATCTCAAAGTATCTTCTGAATCAGTTATTTGGTGCTCCACGGATATGCAAGGAAGAAGTGTGCTATTCTGGACCCGTATTTGAAGATCCATTGCTTAATTATTTTAGAAATGTACATGGTGATCAATGGGTAAAGATAATTGATTTCACTCAATCATACTATATTGGACAGTCTTCTATATTATATTTTGAGCTTCTGCACAACCTCCAACTTCCAAACTTTAAGGAGAACTTTGGTTACCACAAAGAAAATAATGTAGCTGCAACTATCCCTAATCATGATGAGATATCACTGTCAGCGAGTCAAGGCATAGGTTCTCCAAACTCTACTTTCCTAAATTCACAATATGATCGAGAGAAGATGTAGAAAAAACAAGCATCAAACATTGTTCAGACTGCTTTTAGACGTTACATGGCTCGCCGAGCATTCGAGGCCCTCAACGGCATTATAAGGCTGCAAGCACTTATTCATGGTCACTTGGTTAGGAGACAAGCTGTTACTACTTGGTGTTGTATGATGGGAATTGTCGTGTTACAAGCTCGCGTTTGTGGGGTAATGGCCATACATTCTGATTCTGGTCTTGTAGTGCAGAAGAAATGCAATCAAATGAACATTCGGGAGATCAAGCATGTGGTTTCTTTTGGAGGAAATATACCTGCACGCATTAGAAGGTTGGCAGCAAATGCTTTTGTTCACAAGCTTGTTTCCCTATCACTTTCTGCAATGCTTTTGCGCCTCCAAGTTGAAATTAATACAGGTCGACCAAAATTGAGTGTTTGCATGATTCTTTGTGTTGATGGAGCAATATTTCATTTGGCTGTCTATGGTGGAATTCAACATATCTATCCTATCTCGAACCTTGAAGACAAGGTTCTATTTGGAGGCGGGGGTAATGTTATGAACCGAAAATAGTCATGTGTTTGGGACTATTTGAATTAGTTAATTGTTAGATTAATTAGATGGTAATATTTTGTGTATAAATAGGTCGTGAGTCTCTAGGGAAAGGGATATGAAATATTGTAAACACTTGGTTGCGGCTACTTCTTTCCCTTGGATTCAGTATCTCTTGCTGAAACCTTTCTTTCTTATCTCATCTTTTTCTTTTCTTCAGGGTTATTGTATTGAACTCTTGTTTGGAAATATCAGTACCAATTTGTGGTTAAAATTATACAACGTTTATTAAGTATATTTGGGAAGTTGATTGTGGTTCATTACCATTAGAGAAAGATGTTTAAATTAGAATCAAATTGTACAATAACATGATAAATAATTACAATTAAATTTGTATACGAACTTGAAAACTTGACTCAAATTTCATAAACTCAAATCGAAAAAAATTCAAATATAATTTGAGTCGTAAAATATGACGCGTCAACTCGAATAACTCAAAAATTTTAACTCGACTTGATCAAAATTGGAATAACTCAAAATTTCATAATATGACGCGTCAAATTGTAGGGGACTCCAACATGATTTTATCTATCCGCCAACTCAGCTAGTGCTGCGGAGGCTCTTGGTGTGAGTGTGTTTGTTAGCTTGCGATAAGGATTATGAAAGGTGATCATGGAGGTAGATTATAAACCTCTTATTAAACGACTTCAAAATAAAACACAATTTCATACAAAAAAATTACTAATAAAACACATTCTTTTCTTGAAAAATACATCTACTGAAAAGGATATTTTGATTTTATTAACCGTTTGTGCCAGGGTGGATCTTGACAAAACAAGTTGAGGGGGTCTTTTTAAAATTTTCAAAGCCAAAACTAAAAATTTTAAAATTTTGAGACTATATAAGATTTTTTAAAAAAAATAATTAAAAATATTCATGAAAAATTAAAATTTAATAAAAAAAATTTAAAATTTTAAAAAATCAAATTAAAATAATTAAAAATTAAAAGACTTAATTTTAATTATCCAGAATTTTTTAGAGCCAGAACCCCTCTAGCTCCAACCAAGATAAGCCTCTGCGTTTGTGTAATATTATTATTGATTGGGTGGCAAAAAAAAGTACTCATAAGACGTGGGTAGAGAATTAGATTGAATTAAATTATGGATGAGTCAACCACGTGCGACGAACATTGATGAACACCACTAACGATGAACACTAATGAACATCATTATTTTTTAAAAAAAATTTAAAAATCTAAAAGATTAAAATTATAATTAAAATTATCTCTTAAAAAATAAAAATCAAATTTAATAGTTACTTTATAATATTTTTTTAATATGTTAGAATCAAATATACTCAATTCTCCTAAACCTAAACCCTAACAAATTCAACCCCTTTAAAGTGATTGAATTTGTTAGGGTTTAGGTTTAGGAGAGTTGGGTATATTTAATTATAATCTATTAAAAATTATAAACTGATTTCTATTTTTTAAGAGATTGATTTTGTTAGGGTTTAGGATAATTGGGTATATTTGATTCTAACCTATTAAAAAAATATTATAAAGTAGCTATTAAATTTGATTTTTATTTTTTAAGAGATAATTTTAATTATAATTTTAGTCATTTAGATTTTTAAAATTTTAAAAAAAAATTAATGGTATTCATCGGTGTTCATCGTTAGTTGTGTTCAGCAATGTTCGTCGGCCGTTGTAAAATTTTCCTTAAATTATATTAAAATAGAGAGTAAATTTTAAATTCTAACATGTTGGATTTGACTTATCCCTTTTGAACTTCAAAGGAAAATAGATATATTTCCTTTCTATTTTAAAGCGGGCAGGGCAGGTAGGTAATGCCTAGTTCAAGAAACAATGGAAAATAGGGGAAAGGAAACGGAAAATTCTATAACGGGCGACGAATATTGATGAACACCACTAATGATGAACATCGGTGAACACTATTATTTTTTTAAAATTTTAAAAATTTAAAAGACTAAAATTATAATTAAAATTATCTCTTAAAAAAATAAAAATCAAATTTAATAATTACTTTATAATATTTTTTAATAAGTTAGAATCAAATATACCCAATTCTCCTAAACCCTAACAAAATCAATCTCTTAAAAAATAAAAACCAATTTATAATTTTTTAATAGATTAGAATCAAATATACGCAATTCTCATATTATTGATTCTAATCTATTAAAAAATTATAAATTGATTTCTATTTTTTAAGAGATTGATTTTGTTAGGGTTTAGAAGAATTGGGTATATTTGATTCTAACCTATTAAAAATATTATAAAGTAATTATTAAATTTAATTTTTATTTTTTAAGAGATAATTTTAATTATAATTTTAGTCTTTTAGATTTTTAATATTTAAAAAAATTAATGGTGTTCATCGATGTTCATCGTTAGTAGTGTTCATCAATATTCGTCGCACGTGATACACTCATCCAAGAAAAACTCATGTAAGGTTTGTGTGGCTAAGGATAACCTTAATTTGTTTTTTTTTATTTTACCGATTTTTCTCTCTCCCTTTTCTTTTATTCATTTTTAATCAAATGACAGTAATTACAAAAGGAAATAAGATCGGGGTTTATTCCATTTCCTAGTTTTTCAATTATTTTTATAAAAAAACTATATATAAATATATGTTTAATGTAATGTCATATTATCTAATAATTAAGGACGGTTCAAAGATTCAAGAGATTATGGGTAATTTGTTAAAAATAGACCTTTAATTCTAAAAGAAATTAAATTTTTGTTGATTTGTGTACGTAATAGACAAATTTTCGAATAAAATGAATCTAATAAAACTCAAAGTCCATGAAGTACAATATAATTGTATTTTCTCTTATATGCTTTATTGTATACGATTAATTTTTTATTTTTTTCCTTATAAACATTTAACTTAACTCATTTTAATTTTTTACTTTTCTAAAAATTTTGCAGATCTCACATATTACATTGTCGAAAATCACTCTGCTAATGACCATAATGATATTTGTTGTTTACAAGCCTATGATGTAGAAACGTCAGTTGCTTTTGACATCAATAAATGAGAAAGAAAGGGTTAGAATTTTGGCATAATGTTAAAAAAACGCTCTTAACGTTTGATTAAATAGTTATTTTAGTCTCTATTTTTTAAGTAATTTAGCTCTTAACGTTCTATTTAGGGTCAAAATGGCCCCTCTGTGAATAAAAATTGCTAGTCAACTGGCGATAAATAACTTGAAATGACTTGACAGAATGACACGTCAGAAGAAGAAAATATTTTATATTTTATACAATTTAATAAAATTATTTTTGACTGGGGTGTCATTCTGTAAAGTCATCCTAATTACCTATATAACACGACTATCCTGGCGTGCACTGCCATATAGGTTTGTCACGTTATGTCAAGTCATTTACCGTTAATTGACTAACAATTGTCATCCGCAAAATGGCCATTTTAACTCAAAATAAAACGTTAAGAAGTAAATTACTTTAGGAAAAAGAATATAAGCCAAAATGACTATTCAGTCAGTTTGAAAGACAGAACAAATCTAGAAGGCTTAATGAAAAAAGCAGGAGAGTAAACTCCTCTCAGCCTACTGGGGAAAACGGCAAAATACACTCTCAAGGACGTTGATGCTTTCGACAGTTTGAAAGCCCTCTCGCCCTGGTTGCTATCTTTGCCTTAACCAGCCAACTGAGTGGTCTTTTGAGTCCCTGCTCTCTCGTTACCCCTCTTCTCCTTGCCTTCGCTTTCCAAGTCAGGTTTTCTCGTTCAACTTCCCTGCATCTTTAATTCCGTGGTCGCCAAGTTACCCCCTCGTTTTGCAAGATCTCTTCATGTCCCCTTAACTCACCCCCAACTACCTCTCCTTTAATTCTTTCCACCCTTGGCAATGGCTTTAATTTCCCCACAAGACATTGAATGCGCAGAGAATGTCTCGGATCACACGCACCAACATTTATCTTCCCCAGAAAGCAAGGAAAACGACGTTCTTGAGTCCTTGGATTTAAACGAAGATGGTGAAGTAAATTTCGCAATTAAGAACCAAGCTCTTGTAGGTAAAGTTATCTCTGATTCTGCTGCAAAGGTTTATACTCTGAATGTCATACTTAGGAAAGCTTGGAAATGCCATGACCATGAATGTCATGACCTGGGCAACAATATCTTCCTCTTCGTTTTCCAATCACCGGAAGACATACTTCGGATCCTTGGAAATCGACCTTGGGCGGTCCAAGATCACCTTCTAATCCTCAAAGAGTGGCTTCCAGAGGTGGCTTTCGAGGAGCTTGATTTCTCCCTGGAGGAGTTCTGGGTCCAAATCCATAATCTTCCTCTAACTCTTATTACCCAGGAAAACATAAAGAAAATCAGGAACTTGTTCACCAAATTGCAACCCCCTCGTCCCGGTTTGGCCGGATGACCGGTCCGAGTAGGCTACACGGAGAAAACCGATGTGAAACCCGTTAAGGTCCCGCATCGGTTAGCAACCCTAGAAAATTTCTTTTATTTATATCTTGTCTACACGCATATTTAAGTCCTATATGGAACACGGCAGCGGAAACACAAGCAATATATCAACGACCATCCAAACCAGCACTTTAAAACAGCCCATTTTCCCTTTTTAAGCAGGCCGTATCGATACACCTGTAGAGGGTATCGATACGCCTTGACCAAGGTCAACACCCTATGGTCAACACAAGAAGACCGTATCGATACAACTCTTGAGCGTATCGATACGCCCTTCTCGGTCAACATCTCGTGGTCAACGAGATAAACTCGTACCGATACGCTTGGAGCCCGTATCGATACGCCAAAGTCTCACCAAAATATCAGATTTCGAATGAGCTTTGAGCGTATCGATACACCCCCGTGTATCGATACACCAAGCCAAAAATTGAGTCCTTGAGGGCAAACCGTATCGATACGGCCCTTAGGCGTATCGATACTCCCTACACTGCGAGTCTCCAAATTTCAGCCAAACAACTTAGGACTCGACTCTAGATGCGATTTACGACTCCCCTAGCCACAAACAACATACAAAACAACCTTTAACCACCAAGATCTAAGCATACGAGGCAACCGACACTAACAAGCATCATTCATCCAAGAGATTCATGCATTTACCAAAAGATGACATACAAAGCACTTTAAGGTTCATATCTTAGCAACCAACATACTAGCATTCAAGGCATGCAACATAAACAACGTTTACAAATCAAACAAGGCATCCAAGAGCCAAACCAAATCAACATACATCAAGGCATCCAAATCAACAACACCTATCCCATTGCTTGACTATTACAATCTACAATTTAAAGTTCATACTTGAGCTAACCAAAAACAACACTTGGAGACCTTTCCTTGCCCTTGCCACCTACAAGCTACTGATATGCATTGTCGAACAAAAAGGAGCGTAAGCATAAAAGCTTAGTGATGGTAAGCTCATAAAATAAACCTTCGACAATGCAGGGTCCAAGCACGAGCAAGAATCAAAATAGAATGCATGATCTTACCTCCGATCCTCGAGAGCCAAAATATACATGATGCATGAACATATAATCATCGCTATGCCATGATCAATAATTCATAAGCCCAACACACGAAGATACATATATCAATGTATTATTAACAACATATCTCAATCTATATTGGAGATCACATTTCATATCACATTGGCACCTAGCTATGGCTCGAATACGCGCATAACAAGTTGGAACGCATTTCCAACATAACCATTACCTTCGGTGGGATTACACTCATCACCGGTTCTCGCGGAGGGGATTCCACTTATCCTCACGCCCCGTCGATGGGATTCCACTCATCACCGACTATATATAAAGATTTCCGGGCGAACCCGTACTCCTCCTTGGTGCCTCAACGCCACCAAGGCCACGCGCGAATTTGACTCTCGTGTGCACACTAACATCCTAATGATCGATCATTGTACCCAAGCATACTAATGCCAATATTACACAATTCATAACCTTTCACAACATCACTTTAAAACAAATTCCGTGCTTAGCACGTACTCACCATGATCACTATCATGCACAATTCACATGCATATAACAATGCATCAATCCAAGCCTCAATATACATGTATAACACATTATACATAACACCACAATCACAATTAATCAAGAGGCATAAACAACCATTAAAGAGTGCAACCAAAGTCTCTAATCAAAGCTTGGGATTAGGCTACCACTCTAATCCCAACTCTAGGTGGGTTTACCAATCCCAACCTAGTCCACATGCTTGAACCAATTGCTCAAAACTATTTAAAACATTTTAACCACTCATCTTCACTTCCAAGCTCAACTACCAAGCAACCAAGGTCTTCAAGTTTCCGGATTCACTCCCGATGCTTCACCAACACAAGTCCTTGTCTCTAAACAACTCGACACAAGCAAAACAACTTCAAATCAGACCACACATCAATGTAGCAAACCTGAAATACTATTCAAGCATCTAACACAAGAATTCAAGCCATGAACAACCCCCAAAAACACCAAACCCGAGCAGCCCTCAAACCCCAACCAAAACTCATGATTTCAACCTTTTTAGCACACTCAAATGCTTCCAAAACAGCCCCCAACTGTTATCCTAACATCAACCCTCAAATTCCAACATAGAACACACCCAAAACTCAACTAAAAACCCTCCTAAAACCCCACCAAAACCCAAATTCGGGAATTCTTATAAAACACTCTAAAAATTATATATGTTGGACTATTTGGTTCATAAACATCATATCTAACAATATTAAATCAAAACCTTAAGTTAAAAACAATAAAGATATCATTTTTATTCAAATCTTCCAAAAACCCAAATTCTAAAACTTGAACCAAAATGAAATCTAGTTCTACTTTTAAAGAGAGGAAGATGTGAGCAAGTCGGAAATGTAATTACTTTTCAAAAAGCTCCAAGAATGAAGAAGAAAGGAGACGGAAGAGTGAGATGAAGAGAAGCTCTCTTCTTCACGTTAGATTTGAAAATGGGGAGGAGGAAGAAGATGAGCACATGTCTATTTTAACAAAAGGGGTTTTAATTTTGAAAGTTTCATTTATTTACGGTTTTGCCATTAATGAGGATAGTTAAAAGAATTTCCCAAATCCATGGAAATTTGATTCCAATTACATTTTGGTCCCACACGAAAAGTTTGTTTGAGAATTATAAAGACCAAAATATTTCTTTATTATTTTAATTATAAAAATCGGACTCAAAATATTATTTAAATATTATTTTCTCCCGGCCCCCAAACCCGGGTGTTACAACTCTCCCCCACTTAAGGAAATTTCGTCCCCGAAATTTATCGGACAGGAAGAGCCACGGGAACTGCCCCTCCACACTTCCCTTTTCTCCTCACCACAACATACTCACCAAATCGGTAGACTTACCACACAACATTAGCTATCTGATGCTAAGATCTCAACTAGTTCTCCATTGCATGCCAATTTTAAACTCAACTCAATCTCTTCAACAACATAGCACGGGACAGATCTGACTCACACTTCCGAATCACAAATACACAGAACACATCACAAACCCATTTCTAACTCTGGTGGTAACCGCAACAGATAAACAACAGAACTAGCCCGATTCACAATCTCATACAACAATGTTTGAATACTTGACCCATAACTTTTTCTGACTAACCATCTGACTTCAACATGTAACCAAACACCATGCAGACGTCTTCAAAAATCTAGTTGAAATCTCGAATCTCTATTACCCACTTTCATTATGAACCTCTCACGGATGTAAAAAAACTAGAAGAAAACTGACGCTCGGTCTTGACACGCTGGCGAATTATACACTTACTCTCATACTGAACCACATCATTAATCAACTCAATCCAGAAGTACTCATATTCCACCCGCAATACGTCTTCATACTACTCAGATGCAATACAATGAACTGTCGTGTGCTTCGGCCAAACAATACCACTACAGCAACACAGGTTTTTAGCGGCGTTTTTTTAGTCCTATAGCGGCGTTTTTTAGCGCCGCGAAAAACATTCCCGGCGCTTAAAAAAGCGCCGCGAGAGTGCCGCTTAAAGCAGCGCCGCGATAGTTCGCGGCGTTTTTTAGGAAAAAACGCCGCAATAGGGGTAAGACCTTTAGCGGCGTTTGTAAACACAAACGCCGCGAAAAACTGTTCTTTAGTGGCATTTGTAAACACAAACACCGCGAAAAATTGTTCTTTAATGGCGTTTGTAAGTACAAACGCCGCGAAAAGGGCAAGACCTTTACTGGCGTTTGCTTTCACAAACGCCGCAAAAAACTATTCTTTAGTGGCGTTTGCTTTAACAAACGCCGCGAAAAACCGTTCTTTAGTGGCGTTTGTTAAAAACAAACGCTGCGAAAAATTGTTCTTTGGTGGCGTTTGCTATTTACAAACGCCGCGAGTAGCAACATGCTTCCAAAAAAAAATTCAAATAAAAATAATAATTATTATATAATAATCAATCAACCATGGCATCTTACTTTAATCTATTTACAAATGTTGCACCAAGTTAATTTATGGTTCTGAAAAAAATTTACGAGGCAATCTCGTTGAAAGTACGGATGTGTCTCGATCTGGTTTACAACATGTTTCACTTTGGAGTAAGCTAGGTAATCTATGGTTAAAATGATGTCATAGTTGCTGCAAACACAAATTTTGTAGCAGTAGAACCGAGAAGCCCAAGAAGCAGCTCAAGTCCTGCATGAAAATAGAGCACAATCAACTTCTCAAAGCAATATGCTAATTCAAGTTGCTGTTTATGAATGATTTGGGGATAACAAATTTCTTGGCCTAAAAGAAGAAATATATATTCTTAAGGTGCACGAAAGGAGAGATAGAGTGAGAGATAAATACTAACTAATGTTTGAATGCAGGCTACATGAAAAACAATCAAAATTATTGAGATAAAACATGGGAAACAACTCAATCATCTAATTTGTTACTCTCATGCTTCAACCCATGAAAGCAACAGCAAGAAAAATCCTAAACTACGCACAATCTTTCAACCCAAAACTTGTAATTTCTCTCTTTTCCTAGATAAACAAAACACAAGTGTGCCTCAATGCAAAAACTTAAACAAACGGAATGTTAAAACAATGCAAAACGGAACACACCCGATAACCACCATCAGACATTGCACGAAATGCATCTGAAGAAGCAAGAAGGCAGATTATGTGAGCATAGAACCGTCTACCTGCAAGAGAATAAAGAAGGATCTTAATTAAAACAGTTGTATTTCACCCATCACATGTTTCTCTATAGCAAGTATCACAGCTTTAAGCAAGCAGATCACATAACAACCCCTTCCTAGGGTATAAGTAGATATTCATGATAAATTCAACAACAACAAAAAATATAGGGGCAAATGAATTTTTGGATCTCATGTCCAAAGGGTATAAGTAGTGGTCCACCCCTTCCTCACCAAGACTCACAACAACAAAAAATGATAAATACAACTGATACGTGCACTAATAACAACAAAAGTGGGTAAATATTCATGATAGAATACATGGCATAAAACTAGATCCATGAATACTCTGGAAGTAAAGGCACAAACGTTTGTATCTTTAGTTCCTAGGTTAGGTGCTAATATACTCAATTCCATTGCTTATTCGAGTGCAATAAAAGTATAGGGGCTTATCCATATTTAATGTCTAGGTAATCTAAACAGAAACATTTGTCTACAGTTAGAGCCATCTCAGCAACTGAAAACAGAAAATAAAACAGAAAAGCCTAGTATATAGAAGATCATGAGAACTTACTTTGGAGAAAAAAGATCCACAGAGTTCAGGAGCTCGATACCAACGTGTTGCCACGTAGAAAATAAATCGTATCAATTTCCTGATAGACAGATAACCATGACAAATAAGAAAAAGGATAGTATCATGAACATCTTAAGACAAATTATTTGACTGCATTACTTAGTAAGAGCCTAAGTAGAAAATAAATCGTTGAACAAAAAAAACGCATCAAGTAACATTAACGAGTGGCAAGATTGTGTATTCAGTAAGGAAAAGTATAATGTAGGAGTAGGAAGGTTGTGAGATATTTACCTTTATTGCACAATTGTCATCACTATGCAGAAGGCCATTCAGTCTAATCTGCACCAATAGCCAATGAAAATTGAGACAATGTGTACATGGAAATGAAAATTGAGTAGAATCGAATTATTACATGCTTCCGTAACTGAAGTCGATATTATAAACTTTAACTTGCTGCCAAGGAAATGAAACAAAAGTAAAGAAAATTGAGTAAAAATGTTTATTATTTGTCAATTTAAGTGAGAATTTCCCGAAGTGAGAGCGGAGAAAAATGATAGAAAAAGCAGACCTGTAGTTGCTGTCGGGAGAATCAGAGAGGGGTTTAAAGATGAAATTAGGGGTCAGAGAATCGAGATCGAAGGAGATTTAAGGCTTTCTCCGACGGCTTTTCTTTCTCTTTTTCTCTTCCCATTGGTCTTGTGGGTTGAGACTGAGAGAAACCTGCGAGAAAAGTATACAATTTGACAAGCTGTTACGTATAAATACTAACTGAGGAAACAGATCTTCGTAACTCTATAGTGAGATTCAACGATGTTAAATTGATAATCAGATTATTTGGGAATATTGAAGAATGAACCTTGACAAAGACAACAATCCCAGGCCAGAAAAACTTACCTCATACGCCTTGGAAACTTCTTGAATTTTTTTCTCAGCTTCAGGATCATCTTTATTTACATCCGGATGGAGCTTTTTCGCAAGCTATAGAATAGCAAGAAAAACTTGAATCAAGGATAACAAATAACAGAATTCTGAAATAACATCCAGAGTGCAAAGGAACACAAACACATTCAAATTCACTAGATAGACTGATAGAGTGTAGAAAAACAAATTACCCCAAAATACTCTTTCTTTATTTCAGACGCAGTAGCACTCTTGTTTACACCAAGCACATCATAATAATCCCTAGCGGACAGAGGAGCTGAACCCAGAAGATAAAGATCAGAGTATGAAAGAAAGAAAATAAATTATAAAAAAGGTGAGATAGTAAATTACCCAATCGAGGAGTGTGATTTCCAATTGGATTGCCAAGTCCGGCAGTGAAGCTCATCAAACCCCCGACAATTAGAGCCTTCTGTATTTAC
The DNA here is from genome assembly GCA_030270665.1 of Hibiscus trionum. Taxonomy (NCBI): domain Eukaryota; kingdom Viridiplantae; phylum Streptophyta; class Magnoliopsida; order Malvales; family Malvaceae; genus Hibiscus; species Hibiscus trionum. The sequence continues at coordinate 11,010,633 of BSYR01000024.1, read as the reverse complement.
GATTGAAGAAATATATTGTTAATGGAAAGAGGCAAACTTTAATTATCGGATCATAAAATGAAATAAAAGAGAACGTACAAAATTTCGGTGGTGGAAAAGGGAGTGAGAGCGGCGAAGCAAGCAGTGAATAAGCCTAACGCCATTAGACCCAACCATTTGCGACCTTTTTCACTCAAATTCCCTTCGTTTGTTTTAGGGCTCTTGCCTATAACTCGAAATCTCCCCCTCTCCGTCTGTAACAACCAAATCGAAATAAAAATTGATTTTTTTCTCCGTCTGTAACTCAAACCTGGAAAACACTTGCTTGCTGGTGCGACGGTGAGCCGAACGGTGATGTTTGCTCGCTGCTACGACGGCGAGGTGAACGACGCCTGCTTGTGGTGAGACGGCAAGGCGAACGACGCTTGCTTGAGGTGCGACGGCGAGGCGAGCGCTTGGTCGACGAGGATGAGTAGCACGATGAGGAGGGAGCAGTAGATGTTAGGGATTTTTTAATTTGCACGATGGAATTGGGGAAACGCGGACTTTTAATTTTTTTCCTAATGCGGCGTTTTCATTTAAAACGCCGCCAAAAGGGATTTATTGCGGCGTTTTACACAAAACCGCCACTAAAACAAACTATTTGCGGCGTTTAAACCACCAAACGCCGTTAATTCTTTTACTATAGCGGCGTTTAGTTTTAAAACGCCGGTAAAAGTTCTATTTTGTGGCATTTGACTTCAAAACGCCGGCATTAGTTAAATATTAGCGGCGTTTGTTAAAAAAATGCCACGAGAAGCGCCACTGTAGAACGAATCTGGTGTAGTGTACGTCTCAAAACACTATGTCGATCGGTACAACTATTCTGTCTCTGAAATGCAAAACTCTATCATCTCTAATACTGTATTCTGAAGGTCTTCCTTCCGCTATGTCTTGTACGTGAGGTGTCAAGAACCTGTCTTGCAACTGTTTCTCTTTAAGTATTCTGACTACTAATCTAACAACAAACATAACTCGGCACATCGGTTACTACGTTGACTCTCTTCGGATGATACTCAATCTTGAGATTACGGTCTTCAAGCAATTCTAACAATTTATGATGTTCAAGTTTCAACCTTTCTCCTAAGTCGTATAATTATTCAAGCTCTGATGATATGTATATACTGTGCATTTCTTGCTATACATGCTTTGTCTCTAAGTCTTCAAAGCAAAATAACTGTAGTTAACTCTATGTCTCGTGTCGGATAATTCTTTTCACGGTCTTTCAACTATCTCGATGAATAAGCCCTAATCTTCTGTCACGCATCAGAGTTGTTGAAATGAAAATGAGTGTTATCTCATGAATTCTTTGTATCTTGTACGATCCCTATTGTATGTCTAACAGTCAGCTCGGTCTGAAACACTGTCCATAAGAAAAAGGTGATAGAAGAAGTTGTTAATGGTAAAGACTGTGCCACTCAGCTTCAGATTCTATTCAACAATTCCTCGGAAAAGAGTGGGCGTCTCTCGGTTCATGAACTTGTGCAGAACATCTTCACATCTTTCGATCACTCACTTTCGTTGCTGACTAATGTCGAATCCGCCGAGGTTTCTCGCAATCAGGCAACCAAGGAAAAGAGAGGCTGTTAGAAGAGATTCAGAGAAGGTCTTAAAAACAAAAACACAACATCGAGACGTTCACACGTAGAATCTGCCATCAGGCAATGTTAATTGGGTGTGTTTTTTTTTTTGTTGTTGCAGGAAAGCTGAACAGACATGGGCAGTGGTTTCTGCAACTGTGGAAGATGGTCATGCATGGAGGAGAAATATGGACAGAAGCAGTTTCTGAATTCTAAACACCCAAGGTATTCTTTTTTTTTTTTTTTGCAGTTCATTACAGAAAATGAATCTTGTAAGAGAAAATCAAAAGGAAGCAAACGAAGTGGTCCGAATTGTCATGAAACAGGGGCTATTTTAGGTGCAGTCGTAGGTACGATCAAGGTTGTAGGGCCACTAAACAAGTCCAAAGAACCGACGATGGTTCCCAAACGTATCGGATCACGTATATCGGAACCCATACATGCAGGCAGACTCATTCAAGGCTCCCCAAATCATCAAAGATTCTGAATCTTGGGAACCTTACAATATCCTAACAAAAAAGTTGCATGATCCCCACTTTAATCCATCCAACACGGCAAACAAGGAAGAGACGACGACGACGAAAACAACGAGTGGTCTTATAGACATGGATTATGTTGTCATGTGGAAGGATATAATCGGCGACGATTATGCGGTGTCTGTCTAACGTGTATTCGAGCACTGAAACCACTTCACAGAACTTGAAATTGGGCATTGTAATTTAGCTACACTGGTTGTAATCTGTAATGTGGAATGATAATGACCATTGAAACCTTTTCATCGGAATATGGAAATGTATTTTCCAATTTCCATCGTAATCATCGACTAAAATGTGCCAAGCAAAATGCATTGTAAATTTCCAGGAAAAATAGAAGCTTGACTTGACTCATCTTTGCGTGCATATATATATACATAACATGGGTCCCTTCATATGAACTTTCAAACTTATTGTGGAAAATAGTGTGGGGATAACATGACAATGTAAAAAATGAAACCAACCCTAAGGATTTTTGACTAGGGATGGGTCAGATCGGGTTTTTGGCCCACCCGAACCCGGCCTGTAAATAAATACCCTAAATTCGCACATGTCCCGATTCGAACGATTTTTTTAAATTCGACTCGACCCAAAAATTAATATACTAAACTTGACTCCGACCCGACCTATAGAAATTTTTGTAGGGACCTAATTGTAAAAAAATATAATTTGAAGGACTAAATTGTAAGCAAAAATTTAATTTTAAGGACCTAATTATAAAAATATATATAAAGAGAGGGTATTTTTATAAATATCCCTAAAATATTTAGGAGAAATTTACACATTTAGTCCCAGGTCGGGTCGGATATTTTTTCACCCTAAACCCAAACCCGACCCGATCTTTTCATTAAAAAATCTAACCCAATCGGGCCGGGTCGGGTCGAAACCCAATCGAATCGAGTAAAATGCCCATCCCTAACCTTGACCTACATTCACATATCAAAAATAAGGATGAGCATTTTACCCGACCGGGTCAGATTTTTTAATGAAAAAATTAGGTTCGGGTCGAGTTTTTATTAAGGTTGGGCTCGGGTCGAGTTCGGGTTTAGGGTGAAAAATATCTGACCCAACCCGACCCGGGACTAATTGTGCAATTTCCCCCTAAATTTTTAGGGTTATTTATAATAATATCCCCTCTTTATATATTTTTTTTATAATTACGTCCTTAAAATTAATTTTTTATTTACAATTTAGTCCTTCAAATTATATTTTTTACAATTAAGTCCCCTAAATTATATTTTTACAATTAGGTCTTAAAATTAATTTTTTCCTATAGGTCGGGTTGGGATCGGGTTTAGTGTATTTATTTTCGGGTCCAGTTGGGTCAGATTTTTAAAGAAAATGTTCGGGTGCGAGTTTAAGGTATTTATTTTTGGGTCCGGTCGGGTAGGCCAAAAACCCGACCCGACCCGTGCCCATCCCTACACGCTGCCGCCCACCACATCGGTAGCCGGACCATCGCGACCATTTCCCCCACCATCCTGTCACTGAAAATCGACCGACGCCGTGCGAATCGACGAAATTGCCGAATGGTTCTTTCGAACGATTCGTGACGAACGACGCGTGGGTTGTTCGACGAGGGGAGGGCGCTTCATTTCGTCGCCACCGACAGGAGTGGTCGGATTTGGGGGTTTAGGGATTTGGGGACTATTTTAGAAATATTTAAAAATTTTAAGATATATTGTTATTTTATTTTATTAATTTATTTATTTTAATATAATTTTGGATTTTTCTGGAGGTGACACGTGATATTTAACGGTAAAAATTAACAGAAAACCTTAAATATGTCACGAAATGAAACGTTAGATACATATTTAGCCCGAAAAATAATTTGAACACTTAACTAAAAAATAGTTTGGGCACTTATTTACCTATTAAGCCTTTCTTTTACATAAATCCTCAAGAGGTCCAAGACCACTAAATGTCCAAGCCCAGCTTTGAAGTCGTTCAACTTGATAAAATTGGAAAAGAAGGATCAACAAGGGCATGGTGAATCTGTGCTGCATGGAATCAAACATAGACATAGCAAACGGCACGTTCGGTTTGGTTTTAGTTTGAATTATTTTAGTTTAGGTCATTTCGAGTTAGATTACTTTCAGTTTAGGTTTAGTTCATTTTAATTCAGGTCTATGATGATTCGGGTTGGGCAACGGTTCAGTATAGGTCATTTCTATTCAATTAAATCTTATTAGACTTTATAAAGCTAATATATTTGTTTTTTTAATTAGCTGTGTGTCAATTTACACCCTATCTTTCCTTATTTCTTTTAGTATCTTTTTATTTGTTTCGAGTTACTTTCGGTTCAGATAAAATCAGTTCGATTAAAAATCGGTTCAAATTCATTTCGATCCAACTAAAATTTTGACAATTTTTTATTTAATTTATTTTGAGTTTTGGATCAAATTTGAACCGAATCGATTTCAGTCTCGGGTAGGATAAATTGTTTTTTTAATCCTCTTTGAACTCGCACTGACTATAATACTGAAGACTATATAATAGGGTTTTAATTTTAAAAGCAATAATAATAAAAAAATAAAAAAATTGGCAGATCGAATCGAATTGTAAGTTGGAAACATCCTCCTCCTCCTCCTCCTTCCTCTTATTCTGTATCTCAGCACAGATCATCGGAGCAAAAAGATGTTGAAATTCTTGAAAGGAGTGGTTGCCGGATCTGGAACTGGGCTCAAGGATCTACCATACAACATTGGAGATCCTTACCCTTCTGCTTGGGGCTCTTGGTCTCACTTTCGCGGCACCTCCAAGGTACTTCTCTTCCACTACTTCAACCTTTTTTTTCATCTCTTCCTTCAGCTCTTTTAAACCTTCAAATCTCTTTCTGTAATGTTTTCAGGACGATGGATCTCCGGTCTCTATCTTTTCTCTTTCCGGGAGTAATCCTCAGGACGGCCATTTAGCTGCTGGTCGAAATGGTGTCAAACGTCTTCGAACGGTAACTACTTCATCTTATTCCCTGCTTTTCGGTCCCAATTGTTTTCAATCACAATTGCTTTTTGCTAGAATTACCCAATTGTATTACTCTTAGTTCCTATTATTGTTTCATGTACTTCTCAATTCCTGCTTTTCCTGATCCGGAAAAAACTAGAGTCTCAGTTGTGTTTGTACGGTTCTTGGATTCTGGACCTTGACATGAGTTTTCTGCTACTTTTCATAGGTGAGGCATCCGAATATCTTGTCATTTCTTCATAGTACTGAGGTTGAATCTTTCGATGGTCCTAGTCCAAAAGTTATAATCTATATTGTCACGGAGCCTGTCATGCCATTGTCAGAGAAGATCAAGGAACTCGGTTTAGAAGGTACACAGAGGTATAGCCGCTTAACTTTGCTAAATCCCCTGCTTCTATTTGCTATTTTGCTTGTTCTGATTCCCAGATTGGATGTACATTTTAGTTTCTGACTCTTGAATTAAATTAACCCCTTATTTGAAAATTTGTTTTTCCCTTTTGATGCAATCGTTCATAGGAAGTTGAGAACATGGTTTGTTGTTTAAAGCCATAATAATTTTAGATTGTGATTCTTTTGTTGGTAGGGATGAGTATTATGCTTGGGGGCTGCACCAAGTTGCTAAAGCTGTTAGCTTTTTAAATAACGATTGCAAACTTGTAAGTGTTTCAAAATTTTGCAACTTGGATCTTAGTTCATTGAAATTATAAACACTTGTAGTCACGCTGACACATGTTTCCTTTTTGTACTTGAGTGAGAACTGAGAACAATTAGCAGTTCATATCTTAGGGAAATTGCACTGCTTAAATCGACTGAATATTGGTCACTGAATACGATATTGTGATATCTTTAGTTTTAAATCACTCTTATGCCTTTTTAGATCATTCTTTTCACTAGCATTGGATGGTACAGGTTCATGGCAATGTTTGTATGTCAAGTGTTGTTGTAACACAGACGTTGGACTGGAAGTTACATGCTTTTGATGTTCTATCGGAATTTGATGGGGCAAATGCAGCTGCTACAGGACCAATGCTGGTAATGATTGTACTTGGATGTGAGCAAAATCTTTTGAGCTATTTTTGAATCTCAATATGACGTATATAATCTTCAAATTCAAATAGGTACTTATGGAATGATGTTTAAGTATCTTCTTAGAGAAGAACAAAGTTTTTTTTTCCTGAGCGAGTCCTTAGAGATGCAACCCATAAAGTAATTGAGAGGGAATATGAAATGCAGTTGTCTTTGGCATTGGAATTATTTTTATATATTAAATTTAGGTTACTTGCAATCTAATGTAACTTTTTCTGCATCTGATTTACATAGATGAAATACTTTATTCAATTATCATATTCTTTCTATATTATGCTCGTTTTATATTATAAATTTTCGTTTTTCCTTCTTTATGGGACTCTCAAGGTCAACTTTGCATTCTTTGTTGTCAAACATGCCTGTGGATAATTCAATTTAATCCTCTGTTTTCTTCAGCAATATGAATGGCTTGTTGGATTGCAATACAAGCCAATGGAGCTGGCAAAGTCTGACTGGGCCACGATCAGAAAATCACCACCATGGGCTATTGATTCTTGGGGTTTGGGTTAGTTCATATTGTTTCTTTTGATTCTGGTGTAAAAAATTAGATGGGTTGATGATTAAACACTTAATATGTGCTAATTCTTTGAGCATCCAGTTCTTTTCACATTTATCTCTTAAGTGTATTTACATCATGACATTCCATTTGGACAAGCGGATATTTCCTTGCTTGGGTTTGGAGTTGATACTTGCTGTTTTTCATCTCTGTTAGACACTAGTGTTGATGGAGAGTGATGCAGGAGCAGATAGTGCTTAGCTTTAGATGTTCATTTGGCTATGCTGCTAGATAGCATTCATTTGCTTGAGTTTATAAGTTTAGATTTATTTCAAAGTTTTCAAAAATCTTCTCAACTTTCTTTTATGTGCTCTGTGTATTACATTGACATCACAAAATGCATTCGCGTATGCATGTATCTAAACTGGACTAGTGAAAAAGAAGATGATAATAGTTACATATGTGTATTTCGGGTCATTCTGTTATTTATTTGTTTTTTTCTGCTATCTGATCTTCTGTACAATATGAACTTTTTATTTAATTTGGTAGGATGTCTTATTTATGAGATTTTCTCTGGCATGAAGTTGGGAAAAACTGAGGAGCTACGCAACACTGCTTCTATCCCCAAGGTTTGTGGTTATTTTTAGGCAGATTTGTGGATTTATATTCGGATAATTCAAAATTTGCAGATATCCAAACCGCTGCCATCCTTAATTATTGGTGGTTGCATTCCTCAGTTCGCTACTGCTTATATGTGCTTCCATTTTGATCCTTGGCAAGGTTATTTTTTTATTTATCTGCCTATTTTCTTGTCTCAGTCTTTGCTTCCAGATTATCAGCGGCTATTGAGCTCCACGCCTTCTCGCAGGTTGAACACATCAAAGCTTATAGAAAATAGTGGTAAATACCCTTTTCCGAGTTTCTTATAGTTTTGCCAAAACTCTTAGAAATCCAGAAAAACAGTCTGCTTTATAAGCATGAGATTATCTTCAATGCATGGACCAAGTACACCTAATGAGTGACCTCTTTGGAGTGGAATGGAGTGTTCTTTATTCTTGCAACAGAAGTTATTCTCTTTTATGTTGCTGTAGGTTTATTATCCTTAAATTAGTCAAGCTCTTTTCATGGATATTTTGTCTTCATTCTGTTATTTCTATGTTGTGGCACTTTATATTCTTATATTTGAGGATTAGCTCTACCTTTGAACAATACTTGAAACATTTTATGCTCATATAGCATTTTAGTTTCCATTATTACTACTTTGTAGGAAGCATTCAGAGATAAGAGAGGGGAATACTTGTTCTGATCTCATCCCCTACCCATACGAAATAGGGAGAAAAAAAATAGATAAATGAGGATCTGAATTTCAAGTCGTGGGCAGTTTCTGAAAATAAAGTGATGCAGCTGGAAGGGTTGAGTACGATTGTCTTGGGTGATGATTTGAGATGATGAAGAGAGATGGTATACTTTTTGAAAGTGAAGTTACGTTGAAAGCTTTATGCTTTAGAAACAATGATCTCACAGTCCCTCGTTATTGTAATAAATTCTTTTATCACAAGGTTCAACCAGGAACTCTCCGTTTCTTATGGGGCTTTTTAGTTCTTCTGAAGTGTGTTTTGTGAAATCATTGCCGTTTCATTTTTCTCTTTATGTATATGATCTTTTTGCTTATGTTTCCACCAATAGTTTATTTGTTTTAAAATTCCTACTTCTCTGTCAAGTTTTTTCTTTGTGCTAATACTATATTCTTAAATGCTTTTATTGCCAGAATATTTCCAAAACAAGTTGGTGGACACAATACATTTCATGGAAATTCTTAGTTTGAAAGACAGTGTTGAGAAGGATACTTTCTTCCGCAAGCTTCCTAATTTAGCAGAGCAGCTTCCACGCCAAATTGTGTTGAAGAAGGTACAATCTTTGAACTCGTGTTATAAGTTCAGTAAGACCATTCATCCATAGTTTCAACTGCCAATTTATGATTTTATAATTTGCTTTGCAGTTACTTCCTCTTTTAGCATCTGCCCTTGAATTTGGTTCAGCTGTTGCCACTGCTTTGACTGCACTGTTGAAAATGGGTTCTTGGCTTTCAGCTGAGGAATTTAGTCTGAAGGTCATGCTACTCTCTATTTTGGTTTACTTTAGACATGATTTTGTGTTTGGTTTAAATATAAAATCCGACTCTGTTTAAATATGTAACTTGTGCTCAATTACTATTGGCCAAGTTGATAATATCTTTGTTTCTCCCTGCAGGTACTGCCTACAATTGTGAAACTTTTTGCGTCTAATGACCGAGCCGTTCGAGTTGCTCTCCTACAGCATATTGATCAATATGGGGAATCTTTATCAGCTCAAGTTGTTGATGAGCAAGTATGCAATCCACAGCAAAGTGATTTTTATGTTTCTCCCTCAATCAAGCAGATTTAGTTACTTGATTCAAACTCCTGTTAATATTGCAAATTATTAACTGTTGATTTAAATTTGTACAACTAGGTCTACCCCCATGTTGCTACTGGATTTGCAGACACATCCGCATTTCTCCGAGAATTGACTCTTAAGGCCATGCTTATATTGGCTCCTAAGGTATGCTCATTTATTTCTGTTAGCAGCCATGCTACTTAGACCTATTATTTCCTAATGCATCCGTGTCAATCTCACACTGGACAAGACAAACTAGATGATGTTTGTAGATACACTTATCCTAAATATAAGGAAGAGTTAAAAAAGAATTGAACATATTTGTCTTGGGCACACCTAGGTTCAACTCTTGAACCAAGAGTGGGCAACATTGGGTAGCATGACTCCATTTTTGGTGAAGAAATATTAAGATTGTTTTAATAGGAGATACCTTGGTGTAAAATGTTAGAAGAGATGTTTCGGACTTTCTATGTTTGTTGTGGTCCAAGTTGGACTATACAGCTAAGCCTTGAAACTTTTTAGCTTATCATTTGTGTTGTAATGTTTTTGTTCTAGTTAGTTGTATCTCTCTCAAGAGTCTATTGTGTTCTTAGTCATGTTGTTGACTTATTCAAGTTACTTTTCAACTCTTACTAGCTTGCAATGTTATTTGCGTAAACGTACAAGGAACTAGCAATGTTTATAAACTTTTGATCACTTGACTTTATTAGATAGTCAAAAGATGGTTGGAACTGTGAGACAAAGTGAAGATGTTTTTCCACAACTAATCATGATCCTTTGAGTGGTATGGGATTAAATTTCCTTGCTACCGCTGCTAAACTTTAGGATCTTCAGATGAGTGCCAATACATAAATCAAGTGATGAATTCCCTGTTATATGCAAAGTTCAATTGCTTATTTATGCTGTCTCAATTACAATGGAGAAAGGTGTCATGAAAAAGAAAACAAAAAACCAAAGAGGCTGAGTTTGATATGAGTTTGTGATTTTAATCCTATATTATCTCCATGGTCTCGCTGTCTTGTTTCATTGTCTATTTTTTGCAACTTTGTGATATATTTTTATTTATTTATGTAAAAATGCAATTGAATCTTTTCTAAGTTTTGTGTTGTCTTGTTCTCTATTGCAGCTTTCGCAACGTACTTTGTCAGGCTCATTATTGAAATATCTTTCCAAGTTACAGGTATGCATCATATGGTATAGTATTGTACTGTTCTATGTTCTTTTTCTGGTCGGTATGCGAGTTAGCCACCATCATTTGCAAGGGAATAATAGAAGCAACCAAAATTTTCCAATCCTATAATCTTAGGCCTGCATAACCAGTTTATAATAACAGCATTATTATATTTATATCAAGTTGACCTGCAAATTTATAATGTATTATAAACTGTTAATTTATCGCAATCCTTAATAGAAATTATATTAAAATTATATCTATAATTTTAATTTTATGGATTTAAAAGATCTAATTGAGTAGATAATTTCCCCCCTATATTTCTGATGTTAAATTACATAGGTGTGTGTGTGTGTATTGATTACTTTCAAATTATTAAAGAAAAGGAAAAGGCTTGGGTCCAACACCTAGTATATATAAACAACATTTATATAGATTATTTCCAAAATACTAATGAAAAGGAAATGGCTTGGGTCCAACACCTAACACTCAACAGCTATGCATTGGTTTGGTGTGCACCAAACAAGCAAAATGTCATGCTATGGTAGAGAATTGTTTTAATTAACAGTAAACTATTTTATCTAAATGGATAAAAAGGTTTAATAGTTTCAACTTAAAAGATTAGTGGTGGAATTGTGTCTAATTTCCTATATGAAATCACCAAGGCTTCTCCATATATATTACTATTATGAGAATTTTAGGGTGCCCTTGGTTCTAGAGAATGGAGTCCATTTTCATTTTCATTTTCTTGGAAAATGGAAAACAATGAAGCAAAAGCTTTTGGTTGGAAAAATAGAAAATGATTTTTAGAAAATGAAAACAAAAATAAGTGAAAATTTGAAAACATAAAAAAAAGATGTTTTCATTGTTTTCATTGAAAATGCTTTAGGAAAATGGAAAATATGAAAACAAGGGTTTTTAATTTTAACTTCATTTTAACCCGGGTTCAAATCTTTCTAATGCTATTTTTTAAAAGACTTTGGTTTATTTACTCATATTTTATTTATTATTATTATAATATTTTCTAACTATATTTTATTTCAATTATTTAATATATTTTTTATTTCTATTTTGAAAAGTTATAAACCAAACACATTTTTACTATTTTCATTTTTGAAAATATCTTTCCATCTTTATTAACCAAACATGTTTTCTAATTTTTAGAAAACTGAAAATGAAAATTATTTTTTGAAAATAGAAACAGAAAATATTTTCTAAAACCGAACGGACCCTTAAGTTCTCATTTAATTTGTTTGAGGTTCTCTCACATGCTAAAATCATGTTCTTTATACATTTGGCAATTTTGTGCAGGTTGATGAAGAGCCTGCAATTAGAACAAATACCACCATATTACTGGGAAACATTGCAAGCTACCTAAACGAAGGGGTTAGTTGATTCTAGGCCAATCCTTGTAAAGTATTTTGAGTTACCTAACATTATCAACTGAGATAGTAGTGTTTAGTGGTGATCCTCTTTCTTTTAGTGTCAAGTTATGTGTTCCTCATTAAAGTTTAAATAATTTTCTACTGTTGAAAAAAATGTCATCTCTTGCCCTAAATTGTAGACACGGAAGAGAGTTTTGATCAATGCATTTACGGTCCGTGCATTGCGTGATACTTTCTCTCCTGCCCGAGGAGCAGGTATATTTGTCTATGGCTAGTTTCTGATACTCTTTGTTTTTAAAATGCTTTCTTTTATTTTCAAAGCATTTGTGTTCTTGGGTTCTTGGTGTTGTCAAACTAACATGAAACTATATTGTGGCAGGAGTTATGGCTTTATGTGCCACCAGTTCTTATTATGACATGACTGAGATTGCTACACGGATTCTTCCAAATATTGTTGTACTCGTTGTTGACCCTGACAGGTTATGTTATTCTTTATTGGTTTGTTTATTGTCAAGTTTTTATCATCCATCTGTGTACATGAAGAATGTGCTTGTCTCTTTTAACAGTGATGTAAGGTCAAAGGCATTTCAAGCAGTTGATCAATTTTTACAGATAGTGAAGCAGTATAATGAGAAGGTCTGCTTTAAAATGCCTTTATCTCTCCCATTACTTTTCATTGAATTTAGGCAAATGCAAACTTAAATGTAATTTAAGTGCTATCAAAGCACAGAATAAATAATACTTCATGCATTTATGTATAACTTTTGCTTCTTTTCTTGATCAGCAATCCAATGCATTTGGTGTAACGCTTGGTTTGTAGATTCTAAGCAGTAAATTATGTTTTGAACCAGGCTAAAACTAATTAAAAACGATCGTCGCTCTTGGTTCTGCAAGGATTGATCTGGTTTCATCCATTTGCTTTTAGCCAGTGTGTGGCTATGCTTGATAGGCAACAGTTTATTAGAGATTTCAGGCATGCAGGCAGCATATTAACTAATTATATCTTCAAAATGTCTTGCTGCTTTTAGGCGTTTATCTCTCATCTTTATTGTTCTTTTATCTTAGGTCTTAGTGTGGATGTTTTGGTTCAGCCAATAGAGAAGGCATATCAAACGTTGTTGTATTATTACCATTATCCGTATCAAACTAAACTATTATATATGTATACAAGCGTAAAAAATGATATTTGCCGGAAGAACAAGCTGTTCTAAGAAATCTTCAATATCATCTTTGGTATGGTATTTTTCTTATACTAATGCTTTTTGTCTATTGTTCTTCATAGAGTGATGCTGGAGATAATGCTGATGCTGGAAGTTTAGGGATTTCATCAATGCCGGGAAATGCTGGTTTACTGGGGTAAGTTGAGAATATTTGCTGTAGATGGTGATATTGCGTGTTATCTTACTACAAGATGTTTCAGATGGAATCAACGACCTTAAAAACTTTTATATTACAATTTATTTGTTTGTAAGGCACATTAATTTATAACTATCTTAGTTAGTTAAATGATTTATAAAGGCAGGTCCAGAAATTTTATAGCCACTTGATGGATTATGTATCTCTTTGGCAAGACTGTAATTTTGGTTGTTAACCACTAAGATTCTGACCTTGCAGATGGGCCATGAGTTCCTTGACTCTTAAAGGCAAAGCTTCTGATCAAGCTCCAGTTGCTACTGCCAATTCCGTCATGCCTGCAACTATCACAACCTCTACATCTAGCCCAGGTATTTCTTGCAATTATGCAACTTACAAAATTTGGAGCCTATTATTTCGGAAATAAGTTAATACAATGCCTGCACTTGGCCTTTACTTTTTCCTGATTATATGTGGTTGTGTTCATTTAATAATTCCATCTCTAATGTTGTTTTTTCTGTGACAATCTTAGGACTAGTAGAGACTCCGACTACAGCACCAGTCCACCGTGTAAGTTCTAGTACAGATTTTGCAGATCAACCCATGCCTCCATCTCCTACTTCAACCGACGGCTGGGGAGAAATTGAAAATGGCATTCATGAAGAACAGGGCAGTGACAAAGATGGATGGGATGATATTGAACCCCTTGATGAGCCAAAGCCATCTCCAGTCTTGGCAAATATTCAGGCAGCTCAGAAGCGTCCTGTTTCACTGCCGGTTTCTCAGCCTAAACCACAAGGTAGTATTCTCCATTCAATTGTGTAATGTAGGAAATGAATATCTAGTCTTAACGTTTATGGTCCAAGATGGGAAATATACTCTTGTTTAACAGATATTTGTGAAAATTTTGAAGATTTACATTTTGGGTGGGCTGTTTTTTTTGTTTGTTTGTTTGTTTGCTTTAGCTTCTACAAGTTTGAGACCAAAAAGTACAGTGAAGGTGGGTAAAGATGAAGACGATGACTTATGGGGTTCAATAGCAGCTCCTCCTCCAAAATCTGCTTCAAAACCATTGAATGTAAAAACAGGTGGAGCAGTTGATGATGATGATCCCTGGGCAGCTATTGCAGCTCCCCCTCCAACAACCAAGGCAAAGCCTTTATCAGCAGGAAGAGGCAGAGGAACTAAAGCAGCTGCTCCCAAATTGGGTGCACAGAGGATAAATCGGACATCCTCAACTGGGATGTAAATCGCAAGGGAACAGAACACAAATGGAGGAGAAAAGACCAGGTTTTGTAAACTTTTCTGTATCTGGTGACACCGGTTTCATGGAAATCTGTGTTGCGTTCCAAGGACAAGGAGTAATTCAATTTGTAGTCATTCTTTTGCACAAAAATGTTGCCTGCTTGATTCATAGTTAGACTGGTGTGCAATTTTGATGATGTAATTGTATTTTGTGTAGAGAACAGAATGAAGTAAGGTTTAGATGTATTCTTTTGAAAGAATAATAGAAAGTTTCAGTGGCTATGCCTATACTATAATCAGACTTTGATGTTTATGTTCTGGTTCAGATTGTGGATCCATATGTATGAGAAGAGAGAATTCCATTTCAATTGAAAGTATGTAGCAGAGTAGTTGAAACTGCCCTAATAATGAACAAATGAATTGCCTACAGGTTTGTGGATTTCCTGATGTGTTTTTAAGTTGGATTAAGGTATAATAATAATAATAATAAATCCAGATTCATTATCTCCTTGGTTGGCTAACACGCAGAATCAATCAGGAGAGGTGTACCTAAATTATTGATAACTTATTTGCTTATTTTTTATTTGTAATGTAGCAGATCATGTCTTCTTTATAGACATGAGTTATGACACTTGATTACTAAAAGTTATATCACTCAGATATTACCAAAAAATAAAGTGCGACTATTATTAAGAAATGTGATTATTCGAGTACATTTTTATGCGAATACTCGTATTTATACGAAAAAAAAACATGTAAATTTCTGTCAATAGGAGTTAAATTTCACTTAGAAGACGTACCCAAAAAATTTCCACAAGTACTTTAGTTTTAGGGTTTAGAGACTCAGTTTAAGATATAGAAGTGTAGGATTTAGGGGTAATTGTTAGAATTTAGAGGTTAGAGTTTAGGGTAATATGTTGAAGATTTAGGTTTTAACCTACAAACTCTAAAATTTAACCCTAAACCCTAAATTCTATTCACAAACACTAAATTCTAAACTACTAAACCTAAACCCATAAACCCTATACACTGAACTAAACATCTAAACCCTAAAACTAAGACACTTGTGAAAATTAAAACTTTCTACCGCTAGTGTATCAAATATATTACAAGTTTCTTTACTTTTGACCATATTTTAAAAAATTAAGAATTAAATCTTACTACTTTATTTATAACATTATTTATGATTGACAAAAGATAAACATGTCTAATGTAGTGAATTTTAACGAAGAATATTAGCAATGTTAATGGTTGGAAAAAAAAGTCTTCTAAATTAAAAATGTCTAAATAATTTTTTTAACATTTTTAAATATAAAACTTAAATCTCAAAATTTACTAAAATAAAAAATATATCTTAAAAAAAAAACACTTGGTTTGTTCCCTTCATTGGTAGACAGCTAAGAGGCTTTTGATCTTTAACGCGTTTTTACCTATGGCCGTCAGTCCATAATTCACTATTCGAATTCGAGTATTGTAGGAAAAATAACACTTCTTTTCTTACCGGATCACTGAATATATATTATAATTTTGAATACCATAAAATTTATAAGTATATAATTCATAAAGTAAAATTATGGTGCTTAAAAATGTATGAACATGAATTACTGTGGATGGTTGAGTAATTACCTTAATTATTAGTTTTTTTATAAATCAAATACTATTAGTTTTTTATTTCTTCTATTTTGACCACGGGTATGTTTTGATACACAAGTTGAAAAAAAAATTAAACAATCCTAAAACTTAAAACTTAAATCCCTAGCCCTAACACCCTAAAATCTAAACCTTAAACTCTAAATTCTAACAATATACATTAAATTCTAAATCCTACAACCTAAATCCTTAAACTTTGAACCCTAACCTAAAATTAAAAGGCTTGTATAAATTAAAATTTACACAAATTTGTGTATCAAAGTATTTTCCATAAATATATATATAAAATATAGAATAATTAATTATATACGAAATAATATATAAAATGAGCTCTTTCATCTTGCTCGTGTTTATTCCCACAAGACTCATCTCGTGTGTTTGCATTTTTCAGTTTTTGCATTTGTTTAGAATAATAATTAAGCATTCATGAATCATGCATAGCCACCTCATATGCGTACTTTACAGGAACTCGTGGGCTTTAAAGTATGAAACTCATGTAGATGCAGATGCAGATGAAGCTGTTTGGAGCTTTACGAGTATAACGGAGACATGGTGAGCATTCGATCAAGTCGATTCAAAATAATTCAAGTTAGTTGAGTCTACAAGTTTTGTTTTGTAATTCATACTTTACTGAAATTCTTTCGAGTTTATAAAATTTGAGTCGAGTCTAGTTGTTCGAGTTTTTCGTTCGATTCTAATTATAAATTATTTATAATGGTATGGTAGTAATTGGTTTTAATTTAAACGACTTAGTGTAACCATATACAATATACAATTATATATATATATATATATTTTCACATGTGATATATATATATCAAGTAAGGTTGTGGGACTTGACTCGAACTTAAAAACTAATATACTAATTATTAAAAAAATTAAATTATTTATATATTTTTCGAGCCGAATTTATGAGATTATGATTTAAGTTAAGTCAAGTTGAATAAGATCGAAAAAATCCGAGCTGGCCCTAAGAATTGGGGCAACGCAACTTCAAGGAAGATGAGGTGCTCATTGCTCAATGCCTAAACTACCACACCAAGACCAGTTGTGGAACAAAGCTGTCAATGCCGTCTTAACTTGCATTCCATTCCATTCCATTCCATCCCTTCCGTTTCCTCAATTTTTTTTAAATGGTCTAAAAGTAATTACAAAGTAATATTCGTTTATATATATTTTTAATCTTTTGACAAAGTGCATTCACTTTGTAGATAGAATAATTTAAGCTAGTATCTTTTAAAATGATCATCATCTGTTTTTTTACTAAGACACTTGTTGAGTTCTCGTTTCTTTATTTTTTTAGAAATAATAATCACCATTAAATTAATTTGAATTCAATTTTTTAATATATTCAAATTTAATTTCATAAAAAGAACAACAATAATTTGAAAAAGTTCGATTATAAATAAAACTGAATTGTTGTTGAAATAATTAAAATCCTTATAAATATACAGATCTATGATGGTCCGATCGACAGTGCCACTTGCCATTTGGCGCAATTAAGGGAGATCCAAATTCCAATAGACATTGGTCTACTGCCTGGAACTTGCTTTATTTGACTCTACTCTTGTCATTTAGAAAAAATATTGACCAACTTCTTTACATTAATTAACATTTCAAATCTCATCTACACTATTTATGCATTCTTATATTTTTTTCCTACAGCTAATGGCTTTAATATATAATATAAGAAAAACATTTGCTGCATTGGCGGATGAAAATGATAAGCGGTGTATTTTCATTGAGGTCAAGATTTTATGATTTAGGGTTAATTTTTTAAGGTTTATAATTTAGTGTTTATAATTTAATACAATACAATATTAACCTATAATGTAATACATGACATCATTTGAAACTTACTTGTGGAAAGAAAAAACTCCATTAGCGATGCATCAAATATTAACCTATAATATAATATGAATTAATAGGGTTCATTTTCACTATATAAACTTTAATTAGTTTTACATTAATTTATGATTATTAGACGAAAAAAATAAATGAATGATATTAAACATTCCTTTTTCCCCTTAAATGAATACATTTAAAATAAATAAAATAAAATTTTACACTAATTTATGGTTATTAGATAAGTGAAATGAATAAATAAAATAAAAAATAATAGTACTTTTAAAAGAAAAGGGAAAGAGGTTACTTTAAGTGTACTCATAGTAAAATTAAGTTACAAACAAACCGTAAAAAGATTACAATTTTAATAAAGTAATACTATGTTTTGTTTTTTAATAATATAAAGGCGATTATAAGATATATTTGTTCATACATATTTTTAGTTTTTTGACAATGTACACACCTTGTAGACAGAGCGATTAAACTTAGATCTTTTAGAATAAACATCATTTGTTTTTCTACTAGAATTAGTTTAATTTTTTATTCGAAGCCATACAAAATGAGATAATATGAGCATTCTTAGCTACTAGGCCAATCAGTAGATCTCTAAAGCTACTATATACTATTGTTAATTTTACTTGTGAAATAAAAAGGTATTATTTTATAATAATCCCAATACATATTCAAACCTAATATATATTCTAACAACTTTCAGATGTGACCTGACATATACAATCTCTTTAACCTTATGGATTTCGATTAATTTAGATAGAATAGTGTAAAAAATATATCATGAGTTACTGTCTTAATTTATTATTATTTATTTGTAGTGTTAGAATTCGAATATTTAGTTATTTTGAAGAGACCTAATGTCTCATCATACTATATCAAGTAACAATTGGTGAATTCATACATAACTATTAAAATATAAGTATTAGTAAAATACCATGAATAAAAATTAGTGAAATTGAGATCTACTAATTGATCTAGTGTTAAAGATGGTCATCTTGTCACATCTTGTATGAGTTTGAATCTCGGCATGAAATATAATGCATCTATCTAATAAAAAAATACTTTGATACACAAGCTTGTGTAAACTTTAGTTTACGCAATCCTTTCAATTTTATAGTTTAGAGATTTAGATTGTGATTTAGGGATTTAGGTTGTATGGTGTAGAATGTAAGGTTGGAATTTAGAATTTAAGGTTTAGGTTTTAAGGTGTTAGGGCTAGGGATTTAAATTTTAAATTTTATAACTTAAATATAGAAAATTGTGTAAAAAAAATTAAACAGTACGTGTATTAAAATATAACCCTAAAAGAAATAATGAAGTAATAAATTCAAACCTAATCTCAAATAAAGAATGAAAATGAAAATTAATTAGGAATAAAGATTAAAGAAGAATAGAATTAAGTCAATGGATTAGCGTGTAGCATTTTTTTCTCACAGTTTGATGACTTTAAACGCCCCCTAAGCTCCAACTGAACTGACTTTGTCAACTCCACAGACAACGATTCAAACCCTTTCTCTCTCTCCCTCTCTCTCTCTCTCCCTCTCTCTCTAATATATATATATATATATACATATACTCCTCCGATTCATCCAACGCCAACAATCTCACAAATTCCCATCAATGGCGGCCTCCGTCAAAACCCAGACATCACTCGTGTTCTTCCTCTTAATCTTATTCATCTTCTCATCTGTTTCGCTTTCTTCGGCTAGGCTTCTCAATGATAATCCGTCAGCCACGCAGCCAATCTTGAACCTTGCACTTCCTGTTGCCGACGACGGCTCCGATCAAGACCCTAAGTCGATAGCTCTGCCGTGTGACCATATGGTTCCGTTCAAGAACTTCCGAGTCGGGGTTCTGAGGTCTCCGACTCAGAAGCTCGACGGGCCCATGTTCCTCAGCATGCTGCCCAAGGGCGGACAGGTGCCGTCGTCTGGACCTAGCAAAGGAAGCAACGACATCAAAACCTAGATCAATCGAGGCAGATGGGTTCAAAGCGTCGGTGTCCCATCTGCATATGAATCAATATTTCTATTTATTCATTTTGGCTTTGTTGTTGAGTTTTGGGATAAGTTAGGCGATGAGAATTTGTATATAATGAATGATTACAGAATTATAGGGTTCCACAAATATATGTTTTTTGGTGGCTATTTTTATTTGATTATATCAATAAAAAATATATGTATGATTATATATACGTATGTTGACATTAATGAGGTTTTTAATGGATTATACAGTGTAAATCAAAACTCAAAGATATTTTAAATTCTTTAATTTGAGATTTTCATGTTCCGAATTGTATCATATTAAGTGATTAATTTAATAAAGATAAGTTTTTGTAACTTTAGCTAACTCGAGGACTTCAATGGATTTGAGTGAATTCAAATGGACATCACAATTGAATGTATAAACCAAAGTTAGATATTGAAAAACATAATTTTAATGGTAAATGATTAAAAAAAAACATGCTAAAAATAATGCATGGTGAAGAAGCGAGACAAATCAAATTATTATAAGAAAATGTTGTCTATTTAAAAGTTATTTGAGAGACGGATGTAGGGTTTTATGTCGAGATGCCAAGATATTAAAAATTTAGGTATATAAAATTAAAATAAAATTTAAGGATGTGTAAAATTAAAGAATCAATAAAAAAATATTTAGGGTGCGTTTGGTTCTAGAGCATATAAGTTATTTTCATTTTTATTTTTTTGGAAAATAAAAAAATATTGAAAGAAAAAAAGCGTTCGGTTGCAAAATTTGAAAATATTTTTTTTAAAAAATAAAAACAAAAATTAATGAAAATTTGAAGAAAAAAATATATATATGTTATGAATATTTATCTATGTGGATGTCTATCATGATTAGAACTTTATCAAAGGAGTTTGATTTATTTATTATTAGGAATATTATCTCTATGAATTAGAGTTTAATGTATTATGTACTTCTTATGCCTATAAATAGATGATTCATTGAAGGCATTGTATACAATTCTATATTTAAGAATAATACAAATCTCTCTCTTTCTCTCATCTCTTTGTTCTTCTTGTTCTTATTCTTGTTCTTCTTTATTTTATTCACAACACGTTATCAGCACGAGACTCTAATCAACTGAGGTCTTCATCGTTCGAATCCAAAAAGAAGTTATTGGAAAGAATTCGATTCTAAGATTAACTGAAGATAAGTTCTTTCTCCCTATATATATTCGCTTATTAATTAGCTATGTTATGATCTTTTATTAGTATTATAATATCAAAATTCATGTGGCGACCAGAAGAAGTGGAGACGATTGCACATGCCATTGTTTAAGTTTGCTTTCCTTTCATTATGCTCGCAACAATTCCCTCGTTTAGATACTTCCAGGTGAAGTCAATATTGCTAACATAGGTAAAACCAAGATGACATCGTAAGTGAATCAAAATTCCTTTTTTTTATTTTATTTTTGCTTAACTTTTACAATTGCTTACAAGGTATATTTACCAAATTAATTGTTTAAATACTCTAAAAAGTTAACTATCAAATTGTACTGTTAAATCTTTGTTTGGGTGCTGATAAATTTATATATACAGGTCTATAGGATGAATAAATAAACACAAAAAAATACGGCTAAGATAAAAACCAAACTCTTAGCTATACGTTTGTAATTTGTAAGCGCATGTGCTCCAAATAAAAGGAGGATAATGACATAATGAGTTTTCATGTTTTAAATTTCATTTAGTTTTGGCCTTTCTTGTTTTCTTTAATTTAATTTTGACCCCAAACAGCTTCTGTTTTTATAAGCTAATACAAATTTATTGATGTTAACTATTGATATTTGTTTATGTTATTATATTGTTGAAAGATATATTTTTAACAATGCTTTGAGTTTTGCATGCCTTGAAAAGAAACATGACATAAAGAGATTGTGAGAAGCTTCTTGGTCATTTGATATGTCTCCATTGTGCTCGGGAGGAAAATTAATATCGGTAAATTTTATTCCTATTTTATTTTTATTCTTTATATTATTATTTTAAAGTGCGATAAATCATGATGATTTTGAATTTACGAGAAGATTATTATAAAGTCTATATTTGCTCGAAAGCAATATTTCTTCTTCGTTGAAAAACTTGACCATAGACTTATCCCAATTTCAAGTTACGAAAATTCTTCTTGATCCAAAAAGTTTTATGGGTGGCATTCCTTGAAGTGAATGCAAAGCATGATGTTTATTCCATGCGATTATCAATGATGGGGCATTCCCTGAAGTGAATGCAAGCATGATTTTTATTCCATGCAATTATCAATGATAGGGCATTCCCTGAAGTGAATGCAAGCATGATGTTTATTCCATGCGATTATTGGATCTGTTTCATTCCCTGAAGTGAATGCAAACATGGTAAATCATTATTCAATTAGAGACATAATTTCGATATAATCCAAGTATAATTGGCTGGACATCCCGTTCTGCGAGGCTATTGGTCTCAAAGGAGGTTTTTAAAGGACCTTGTGGACATGTTTAACAATGCCGCGTACGAGGATTAAATCTTTGTTCTCTGTGATAAGGATATGTGAAAAAGGTTTTAAAGGCCCACTGGCTCTACTCCATTCCCTGAAGTGAATGTGAGATTATATTATGGAAGAAATAAAAAAATCACAGTAAAAGTTGTGGTCGTGGTCGAGGCTATGAATATACATATGAAAAATATAGTCGTTTTAAGAATACTTCTACCCGCTGGTAGCAAAGTTATAAGGATGACAAGAGTGATAAAGATCATTCTAAGGAAGTGAAATTCTTTTACCAATGTGATGTTATAAACCATTGGTTTCGTACTTGTCAAACGCCAAAGTATTATGGACTTTATCCATAATCATGAATGATAAATGAAATAAAATATAAACAAAATTTGTTTATGGCGAAAATAATTATGGCGTTATTGGTCCAACTCAATTGGATATTGTTAATTTTCTCATAACCCTTGGAGGGAATAATTTACCATTTATTTTATTTCCCTTATAACCTCTAACAGGAATAATTGGTTTTTATTATTTATTTTATTTATTTATGTTAATTTGTTTTATTTATTATTTATTTATGTTAATTTGCTTTATGTTTATTTATTTCACATATTATTTATTTACGCTTTATGTTAATTTATTATTTGAAGAATATGATTACTTCCGGAATAAAATATACAATGAATTGTGGCTATTTATGCCTAGAATTGTGGCTATTTATGCCTAGCAGATAATGCAAGTACTCATATTGTACTTAAGCATAAGAAATATTTTTCCCATTTAAATGCAAGGGGAAATATGAGTAGTATTTCTCAAAGTACTAAAATATCAATACTTCGGAAGAGCACTTGAAAGTTTATCTCTGATAGATAATCGACTTGATATGATGTGTTATATATTTTTCATTCCTCGAAGTTAATGATACAAAGTACATATTTTCATTACCTAAAGTAAATGAAACAAAGCACAATTTGAAAGGTGCACAATTATGCATTTCTCGATTAAAATGCAAGGGAATAATGTGAGTACTATATCCGAAAGTACTAATATCACAAAAGGCTCTGGTTGAGCAAATATGTTATTGTCAAATGGAACTTTATTACATATTCACAGTGCGTTATACTCGTCAAAGTCATAAAGAGAGCAATATGAGTTCGCAAACTATCCCATTGGGAATTATAGATAACATATGTTATCAATTGGCATTTGAAATAAGCCAATATGAATATAAGTTCAGGTAGCCAAAAAGTCAGTTGAAAGCCCTAGGAGAGCTATATATTGCTACCAAAAGATAATTTCAATTGAAAGCTCCGAAAGAGCTAAATATATTCCTATTTAAAGGAACAATTTTGATGGTCGTACTAAACATGTACAAGTAAGATTGAATTACATGTTATGGTAAACAAAAAGTTTACAAATTCAAAGATATATACACACATATATATAGTTGGCATGATTGGTTAGACCATCCTGATCAATAATGATGTAGAAATTATTGAGATTTACATGCACATGTATTAAAAGAACCTGTAGTTCTTGTGGTGCTTATTCTCAAAGGAATGGATCAAATTTCACTTATTAAAGAACGTGAAGTTCTTGTGTTGCTTAAAGGAATTGATTAAATTCCACTTACTAAAAGAACTTGAAGTTCTTGTGTTGTTTGTTCTCAAAGGATATAGATGATCCCACTTACCAAAAGAATTAGAACTTAAAGTTCTTGTACTGAAGTTAAGACTGTATGTCATGCATATCTGAACGAAATATGGGCCCATATATCCACAAATGTGGAAAGTTTTATATGATTTTAGTAGATGCATCTACATTGTTTTATCGACTTACAACCAGAAGTTTGTGAGATTGATTCTAAAAGATTCAAATTATGCAGTTATACTATTCGTCTTGAAAAGCTAGTGGGTTTATATTTTAGGCTATATCAGTTGTTACAAAGCCTATTGATTATGAAAAATATAGTTTAGCAAAATTTCAATTAGATGCCTCCTATTTAATAGCTAAACTATGAGAACAAAAGAGTTATTATTTATATGATGTTTCCATATAGCAACACTTATACGCATCAAGCCAACGAGTTATAATAAACTCCCCGTTATGATTGGTTTTTGGTCAGAAACCATACATTTCCCATTTTATGATTTTTGAATGTGCGATATGAATTGCTCCACCACAACGCACAAAATGGGTAAATAAAAAGGGTTGAGAATATATATTGAGTACAAGTCTCCCATTTTATGATTTATGACATGATTTTTCTCAACATAAGGGGGAGATAATAATCAGCTGGATAGAGGAAAATGAATTATCGTTATCTAGATCCTCGTATATGAACTAGGAGTTCATAAGATAATTCATGTTATTACATGTCAACTGCCAGACATATTTACTGACCCAATGAGAGTAATTAAGTCTCATATACCAGCTGAAATGCTCTAAGTTTAAATTACATGTTAGAGCGAGAGAATGTAAATCATGCCTGAAGCATGATAGTTGAAATGGTTCCAATGATCAAAATTCTCGTAAATAGAAACTAATATGAGATGGTCATATATTGGAGGCGGGTGCTCCTGAAGAGACCCAAGACATAACAAATTGTCACATCCCAAAAACCGGTCTAGTCGGAATTAAATTCCGGTGACCGAATATTTTTATTGATTGAATAATTTATTCGATCTTATCTGAACCAATAAATATTATTCGGGGTAATTTATAATAGTTTATTATTATTATTTAAAAAAAAAGTAGGGGACAAAGTGGAATGGACGGCTAAAGTAACCAACCACTCTACAAACTAAAGATAAGGAAAAGAATTCGAGTGATAATTGCCACTACATGTGGCTAGCTAATAAATGAAATAAAAAAATAAGGGGTGGGGGGGAGATGTCTGACGCTAAACTTGTATAAATAGGGGAAGGAAGTATTGGAAATACACAACAAATTGAGAAGTAAACAATCGGTTAGGTTGTTCAGTATTAGATTGGTGGTTCGATATATTCGATATTATAATATCGAATATCTGCCGACGTCGGGGTAAGCTCAAATCCTTAGTTGGTCTAAGTTTCGGTATCGAGTTTAATTAAAATTTTTATATTTATTCGATACTGTCTTACCGATTTTAATTGATTTTTATCATAGTACACGAGGTCGATTCAGAACAACCATCAAGCTCAAGAAATAAAAATAAATTACCGATCTATCAAGGTGAGTGAAACAAATTAGAGTTGAGATTAGAGTCTCAACTACCTTTAATTTGATGTTAGTATATATATATTAAGCATGAAATTGGATTAATTAAAGGTTGGTAAAAGATAAGGGTAGAAAGGATAAATAAATTCGGATTTATAAAATGTCCTGTAGAAAACTACATTTTTGAGCATGTTAGAGTCATTTCTGGAAAACGGGTTCTTCTACAAAGTTGTAGAGGACAAAATTTTACATGAAATAGAGGTATGATTTGCTCAAAAATGTTAAGTATAGGTCTCGGAATTGTTGGACTAAAACTGAATAAATCTAGAATCTGCTATACTAAATTGTAAAATTCGAAAATTATAGGGGCTTAAATAATGCCAATAAAATTCTGGAAATTTATACTCGAAACAGGGGAGTCATGAAATGAATGAAATTAAATGGCCAAGCTTGAATTAAGTCTTAATTGGTAGGTTAAATCCATTTAGATCACATATAAGATTATTAAAGAATAAAAAGGGGACTGTTTTGTAGAAATTGATAAATTGAGGACTTACATGTCCTATTTTTGAGGTTGCTGGATTATAAAAATAATGTTATAAGATTCATGTAAACATGGTTAAAAGCTCAAGATTTATAGTGCAGTGAAACATATGTTATAAATGCACTAAAATCACAAATTAAGCATAGACAGATTAGGTTTCTGAAAATACCTTATGTTCAAATAATAAACTGTATTAATAGGGAAATGATAAAATTATATGCCATACATAGTTATAAAGGTGTGTTTATAAGCTTTCCAGAATGGTAAAGAACTCCTTATTTGGAGTTGTGGGTAAAAAGATATGAATTCTTGAGTAAGTAAAGGTCATGAAAATAGGGTAACAGTTTACCCCTAAATCTGCATCAACAGCGACTTTAAAAATTCATTATAAATTGTATAAGAGGAATTAAAAGCTATAATTTATATGGTTTAAAAGGTTATTCAGTCTATTTTCGTTTAAGACAAACGAAATCAGATTTTGAGTTATAGAACATTTTATATAAATATTTCTTTGAGGACAATGCAAGCTGCCTAATGTAATAAATGATATGTTTCTTTAATGTTTGGTTAGAAAAGATGTAGAAATGAAGGAAACCACAAAGTTGGAGAATAAGGAAAATGTCTCTAAGCTTGGATCAAGGTGAGTGTGGATGCATTTGTCTCGGGTGACGCGGTGTCATTCCGATCATTGTTTTTATGTTCTGATATGTGAGTGTGGATGCATTTGTCTCGGGTGACGCGGTGTCATTCCGATCATTGTTTTTATATGTGAGTGTTGATGCATTTGTCTCGGGTGACGCGGTGTCATTCCGATATTTGTTTTTATGTTCTGATATGTGAGTGTAGATGCATTTGTCTCGGGTGACACGGTGTCATTCCGATATTTATGTTATGATATGTGAGTGTAGTTGTGTCAAGGGATAGGCTCGGTGCCGTTCCGTTGCATTATTTATGATTATAATTGCATTTGTTAAGGGCTCACGTAGAGCAACTATGTTCGAATGGCAAATTTTGTAAGTGCCTTGCATTACTTTAATATGTTTGAATATGACTATGATATGCTACATGTATGTGAAAATAATATGAAATGCTACCTGATATGGAGCTACGGCTCATCTTGTTATTTAATATGATATGATCTGAAAATCATGGAACATGTAATGAATTTAATAATGATTGGTAAAATTTAAAATGATAAGGAAGAAGGATTAAAGGCAAGAATATTGACCTGAATGTGTATTGCTTGTTAGATAAGCATGCTTAGCATAAAAATGATTAGTTGCTATGATGTGTTGATTGCTTGAGCTATGTGAAATGTGACTAAATGATAAGCTTTGCTACTGGTTTTTGATGATCATAAAATGAAAATGATCTCATGTGCTTGCTGGAATTTTATGTTACGATGCTTGATTGATTATACGTATATGCCTATTGAAATGGTTAAATGCCTTTGAAATTATGAATGATTGGCAAGTGAATGATCTTGTTAAATAAAGAAAGATAAGTAAAGTCCTTGGTATGATTAGTGTCTATAGGTAGAAGGGCATGCCTTAGAGTCGTTGAGCTCCCCTGATCTTTGTTACAGGATGGTGGTTAGTCACCTATAAACCTGATAAGGTGGTTAGTCACCTTGATAATTGAATGGTGGTAAGTCACCATTGATGCCTATGCATCCCCTGTTATATATTGAAATGAGAAATGGATACTTTGAGTATCTAATGTTACATGAAGACTCGATTACCTTGTTCATTAATCATCCAAGGCAAAATATTTAAAAGTTACATGACTTGAAAGATAAGTACTTAAATGATAAGTACCAATGAAATGAGATTGATATGCCTACTTGTCTTGTATATGCTAATGCTTTTAAATGATGCTTGTTGTTGTATATGATAATGTTTGATCGATACTTGTTGTATAAATGAATATAAAAGTATGATGTTATTGTTGCATCAATGATTACTTGAAATAGTTACAAGATTAGCATGGCCCCTGTGCAAGGATGACACGCACAAATCAAGAAATGGTACCAATATATTATGTGTTTGATACATTATGCTATGTTATGCTCATGATATGATATTATGTTTTGTTATGAATATGAAGTATGCCATGTTATTGCATAATTAGCATGACATTCATTTTTGGAAGCATGTTACATGACATAATATGATCATTCATTGTCATTGGCTACCTCACTTAGACTATGTAAGTCTAATGCATTCATTGCATAACATTTCAGGTTAAGGAAAGTAACAGATCGAGATCGAGATTAGTTGGAAGGTTGGCAAGTCACTACAATTAAAGAGTAATGTGTTTTGTCCTTATGAACTCCTAGTATGGTGACAAAGTAGTTAAAGTAATTATACTAATCTTGTGGGGCTACTATTGTGAAATTTTGCCTATGTTTTATATAAGGTTTTAAAGCTATATAGACTATTAAGTTAGTAATAAAATTGACATAATTGGTAGTAAAACATTGATTAAAGGACTCTATGATTTTTGTGAGTTGTTAGGCTCATTGAAATATGTAAAGAATTTTAGTAAGATAATTCAAAAAGAAATAGATTTGAATACTTTACAAAATAGTCACTAAACATTACCTAGTCTAATTAGATAGGTAAATGACCTCTGTTAGTAATGAGATTTTACAGGCTAATAACTAGTAAGTTTAATTTCAGTATAATATCACGAATTTCAGATAAGGACCCCTAATTTGTAAAAATTACAAATTAGTCCCTGAGTTTGAAAAAGTTTAAAATTGACCCCAATTCAAGTATCTTGTTAATAAGTTAAGTGTTAAGTCTTAAAAGAGATTAATAAAATATGCCGAAATGATTTTTGAACTTTGGATTTATGTCTCCGATCTCCGTTATATTTTCCGGTAGCGCTCTCCGACCCGGTTCTCTACCAGGCCGGGAAGGGGGTGTTACACAAATAATAAAACTCTATAAGAGTTTCAGGTACCTGAAATAAAGATTGAAATCTTGAATAGATCTCGATGAGTTATGTCATTACGAGAATGGAACCAGAAAATTGGAAAGTTGTCGACAACGATTTTACAAACAATTTTACATAAAATACTTCTATAGAAGTAAAGAAAGAAATCGAGGATCTTGTATAAAATCTATCCAGAAGTATAGATATTGAATTGGCCAATGTTGAAAGACGCTTTGAACTTCTAAAATAGAAGTATTTGGACCAGCAGTCCAAACACCTAAAGCTGTAATGCAAGTGAGGCACAAATAAGTAGTCGTAAATACGACATGAACTATGATTTATGAAAAGTTTTAATTACTTCATGATGGATGCAATTACTTTGGCAGTTTTGAAAAATTTACATGCGTCTAATTATTTGTGGATCCATATTTATCCTTGAAGGATCTAAAATGCTATAAGCATTTGGAAATTTCTGAGGAAATTTATTTAGACATGTCTCATGAATATTTTGGCGCATTTGGTATAATCGCCTTAGTGAATACTAATTGAGAAAATACTATAAGAATGATCAGATTTCCTTATGTATTTTATAAAGGAGTTTGGATCAAGATCCATTATGATAAATTTAGAACTCCTAAAGAGCTTTAAAATTGGAAACTCATGAAGTACTTTCAATACAAGTACTTGAATCTTGACATCAAGTTTATCTCGACCTGAAGATCGAGCATTTTTATATATTTCTTTTGTCTATGAATAGACATAAGTTGAAAGAATCTTAAAGAAGATTCAATATGAATAGAGCATATCTATTGAGTATCCCAATAGTTGTAAGATTGTTGGATGTGAATAAAGATAATTATATCTTTTCTTGGTCTTGAAGCACTATATATTAGTTGGTCAAGAAATATCTATGAATATACAAAGATCATTACATTTAGATCTTCAAACATTCGTTGATGCCTCCTCAAATGTCGTAGAAATAATTGTTATGCACGAGGCAAGCCAAAAAATGTGTTTGGCTAAGACTATTGACCCAACATATCCAAAAGATATGTGGATTTACTTTTACAAGATATGATAAAAGCTATCTTGTGTGAAGATAACGCAAGATGTATATCTCAGTTTGAAAGTGGATACATCATGGAACATATTACTCTAAAGTTTCATCCCTCACGATCTTTAGAAAAATGATATTCAAGATTAAATTATGAAGATTCAAAGATCTTCTGTGATGTTTGCATGAGGGGGAGTAAATACGCGTTGCACTCTTTTTTCCTTAACCGAGGTTTTGTCCCAATGGGTTTTTCCTGGTAAGGTTTTTAATGAGGCAACATGTTATGCGTATCAAAGATGTGTGTACTCTTTTTCTTCACTAAAGAATTTTTTTCCCACTGGGTTTTTATCTTAGTAAGGTTTTAACGAGGCACATTATCTTCATAGACATCCAAGGGGGAGTGTTATGAATATTTATCTATGTGGATGTCTATCATGATTAGAACTTTATCAAAGGAGTTTGATTTATTTATTATTAGGAATATTATCTCTATGAATTAGAGTTTAATGTATTATGTACTTCTTATGCCTATAAATAGATGATTCATTGAAGGCATTGTATACAATTCTATATTTAAGAATAATACAAATCTCTCTCTTTCTCTCATCTCTTTGTTCTTCTTGTTCTTATTCTTGTTCTTCTTTATTTTATTCACAACAATATAAAGATGTTTTCACTATTTTCATTGAAAATGCTTTAGAAAAGTGGAAAATATGAAAACGAGAGATTTTAAATTTTAACTCTATTTAACTCGGGTTTGAATCATTTTAATGTCTATTTTAGAACTTTGGATTATTTAATCCTATTTTATTTTTATTATAATCATATTTTTTAATAATTATATTTTAATTTAGTTATTTAATAAGTAAATATTTATTTATTTTTATTTTAAAAAACTAGATACCAAACACATTTTTACTATTTTCATTTTTGAAAACAACTTTTCATTTTTATTAACTAAACGTGTTTTCCACTTTTTGAAAAACTAAAACTAAAAATTGTTTTTTTAAAATGAAAATAAAATAGAAAATAGAAAATGTTTTTAGAACTGAACAAAACTCTGACAGTTTTATTTTTTAGAGGGTGTGGCACATGAGTTTAGATACGATGTTAAAAATAAAAAAATAGCTTAAAAGCATTTAAATGATATTTTGATAATTTTAAATTTAAAAGTAAAAATTCATTTTTAGAGTATTTTCTTCTAAAAAGCCGGTTTGAAAAGCACTCTTTTATTCCAAAAGCCTTTTAACCTTATTCTTCATTGTTTCTAATATAAAAAATGTTTTTACTCCAAAAATTAGTTTGAGAAATAAGAATCAATCATAATCTTTATTACTATATTTATGCATAATGTATAAAGATCCAAGTAATTAAAATTAAATTTTATTTAATTTTTACTAACGGGTTGTCCAAGTGGTAAACAACTTGCTATTGTTTAAGCAAGTTTCGAGTTTTATGCATTGTGCATACAAAAAATTCTTGATGGAAGACTCATCCACTAAAATCATGTGTGCGACGCAGGTTGTTCGGATTAGCCAAGACAAAACTTTAAGGAACAAATTATTTAATTTTCATTTATTTTTGTTATGTAATAATTTGATGTGTCATAAACGATAATTTGACGATAGAATTAAAATATTTAAAATTTTAAGACCAATTTAAAATGAAGGTCATAATTTGTGTACAATGCCTTCAATAACTCATCTATTTATATGCATAAGAAGTACATAATACATTAAACTCTATTAATGTAGATAACATTTGTAATGATAAAATAAGTCAAATCTACTTGATAAAGTCCTTATCATGATAGGCATCCATATAGATAAATATTTATAACATAAATGATATTTTGATAATTTTACATTTAAAAAGTAAAATATTTAAAAATTTTGAGACTAATTTATAATAAAAGTCATAATTTGTAGAAAATTTGAGGACGTATAATACAATTAACTATTTTTTTATATAGATTTTTATTTATTCTGTTTCTATTCTGTTTTAGAACCTTGTTATGGTATATACATGATTGAAGAAAACAAAGCCAAGTCTCATTGATGCCTAACATTTTCCCGCCATGTTCGTCCTTAATCCTAAAACCCTATCCGCTTCTACCCTCATCCCCAAATCCTTCATAATCCCCAGAAAAGCCTCAATTCCACCCCAATTCTCAAACTTTAAGTCCCGGACTTACTGCAATGCCAATCAAATAACCGAAAGGGGTATCCTTTTTGACACCGGCGACACCTTTTTCCGCCACGAAAGTGCCACCGGACGAGACCTCGGGGTCCTTTCAGCAGCACTCTACAAGCAATCTAAAGGCCAATTAAGAGTCCTCGATGCAATGTGCGGCTGCGGGGTCCGTTCCCTTCGCTATCTTATCCAATCGAAAGCCGATTTCGTGTTGGCCAATGACGCTAACGAGAGCCACAGGAGAGTTATTTTGGATAATTTAGGACAAGTTGGGAGGTTTGAAGGAGAACAAAGGAGATGGGTAGTGACTCATAACGAAGCCACTCGGGTTTTAACGGATTGTTATTTGCAAAGGGATTATTTTGATTACATTGACTTGGATTCGTTTGGGAGTGATTCGTCTTTCTTCTTAAGGGCTGCTTTTAGTAGTTTGAAACTTGGTGGATTGGTTTATGTTACTTCCACCGATGGGTTTTCATCAGGGGGTCACCGCCCTTTTCAGTGAGTTTTCATTTTTAAAACCTCCATTGTTTCTCTCTTGCAATTTTGGTCGCCACTGTTAAATATCAAACAGATTATTTGTATTTAACTCATTATTAATTTTTGGTATGTCATGGCATTTTGATTGCTATTGTCTTAATTGGTCGTTTTTCTGTTAGTGCTACAAAAAAAAAAAAAACCAAATTGAATAGTTTCATGTCATGGTTTGGTCCAATGGGTGTTTGCATCGGTTGATATCCTAAGCACTTATCTTTTTTTATAAGGTTTTTGTTAAAGACTTGTCTTTGGAGACAGACATCCTAATGTGTGTTTTTCTTAAGAATCTTTTTATTATTATTATTTGCAGCCCCGCTCTCACTATTTTTGCAATGCTTTAAATATAAGTTCTCAGAGCTTCTAAGATAGTGTTGTAGGTTCTTGTTAGCATTTCCTTTGATTAGTGCATTATGGGTTCTTATATGTTCATTCACTGGTGAATTTTTCTTTTTCTATATAAGATATCTTTATGATAGTCTTTCGAAGCCTTATATGCTTCCTCATGAACCGGATTAGGGGCCGTAGGTAGCCGTGATATTGGACACTTTTGTTTTAATTGCCCCCGAATCCCCGATGGGATAATTATTTCTTTTTATGGGTATGTATAGTTCATTAGAAGCATTTGGAGCATATGTTCGCCCAATGCCATACGCAAACGAGCTTGGTTTACGAATCCTTATAGGTGGTGCTGTGAGGGAGGCTTCTGTGCTCGGCTACCGTGTTACCCCACTTTTTTCATACTACTCTTGCCATGGGCCTGTTTTCAGAGTCTTGCTCCAAGTGCATCGAGGGAAGCTAACGGAGAAGAGGTGATATCATGAGGACAGTGTGTTATTTCTGTATCTTTTTAGTCATCTTTTAGTTCTTATCTGATGTTTTTATGTTAATGATAGGGATTATGGTTTCATCTGCTACTGTAATCGATGTGGAAATTCTCAAACAGTTTCATGGGGTAAACTTGGTCAAATCAGTTGTCCTTGCAATAACACGATAAAAGTATGATCTCCTTTAATGATGTGCATCCATTTAATTGTGGTTTTGTGCACTCTCTCTGCAATGTCAAAAGATGCTCACTTCTATAACTACTTAAGCAGGTGTATGCTAAATTTTGCTGTCAATTTTTATAGGATCCTGCATCACTTGTAGTGTCCGGCCCTTTGTGGACAGGACCTCTTCATAGTGGTAATTATATCATGGAAATGTTAAACTTGGCTGAGCAGTGGGGATGGGTGGGCAAAGGTGCAGGGACTGGTCTAGAAAAGCTGCTGGAACGGATGTTGGAAGAAAGTGACCCCAGATTACCATTTGGATATATCAAACTGGATGAGGTCCCTCCCATGGTTTTTCCCCCCAAAACATATGATCTTATACTTGAAATGCCTGATGTTCGGTAATGATATTCACTTCAACTTTATCAGGTGGCAAGTCGTGCTAAAACCAACACTCCTTCCATAAGTACTATCACGAGCGCCCTTCACAAGGTATTCTACTTCTATGGTTTTCTTTACTCACTAGCATTTGAACTACAATTAGGTAGGATGTGTTCTGCTCATATAGATATAAGATTATCATGAGACCTAGATTGACTTGCTTTTAAGACAAGTAGTATTTAGCCCAAAAACAAGAAGTCAGAGTCAGGATAAAGTTAGGCTTACTATTTAGAATGACTAGCTAGAATGTTTAGCAGAATGGATACCTGATTTCCATTTGGTTTACTCGATTCAATACTCCCAAGCTGATAAATTATTTGATGAATGTGAAGGTGATTTCCTTCAGGTAGGACAATACCGAATGATTCTAGGAACATGAGGATATGTTGTTTTTGTTGCAGGAGGGATATGCTGCAAGTAGATCACACATTGCCTCCAGTGCGATCAAGACGGACTGTCCCATGGCAGGATGCATTAGGATTGCCCAGAAATTACATGGGTGCTGAAAATTACAAGTTTTGAAGGCATATTAACCTTAACAGAGTAAAATGAAAGGAAAGCATTTTCCTGACCCTTGTTTGGATAGCAATTTTTTGAGACTAGGGAAAGCAAGGCAAGTTGAAAATCCCTCACTTTCCTTTGTTTCCCTTCATTTTTAACACTTTAATTTGGGGAGAACTCGAAGTAAAGAAACTGAAATATTTAATAACTTTTAGAATCTCAATTTACCCCTTTTTGGCTTTGTACTATGTCCCCCTCCCTTCCCCTTTACACTGCAATCCATACACCAAAAACACATATTCCAAAGTATTCATTTATTCTCCAAATTATGCATTTTTTGGATTTATGAAAATAATCATGACACAAATGTCTTATGGTTAGTTGGAACACTTTCAAGACAAAATGGTAGGACAAATTCAACCATAAAAATATGACTTCAAATATTTCTCCAAATCTTTCCAAATTACTTGCTTCAAACAAGATTTCTAATTATTAGTCCAAGCCAAAAGCAAGAAATGATACAAAAAAATTGATAAATTGATGGTAAAAATACTAAGCTCGATGGGCTCTCAATCAAAACTATTGATCTTCTGCATGATAATACCTTTCACAGTTTTCAAAATAAGAAGAAAAAAAAACCTCGATGAAGATCCCACCAATGCAAAGAGGCAAAAGTGGTTACAGCAAAATGCTTTACTTAATGTCATTCAAACAATAATAGTTACAACAAATAATGGAGAAATCTCGATGAAATCTTGATGAAAATCCGATCGACGCAGAGGCAAAAATAATTACAGCAAAATGTTTTGCTTTATGTCATTCAGAAATTAACAATTACAAACATAGTTTCACGTCATTTGAAAAATAATGGCTACAAGCTTTATTTTATGTCATTAAAAAAAACAACTACGTAGGAAGATAAAGGACAACCAATGAAGACAAACATTGTAATATTAGAGTTTCTCTTTACCACTTATAATTTGTCATTTTTAATTATTGTAGAATAATTATAAGATGAATCACTGTGAAAGAGAATAGAGCCCTTTCTTAAAGACTATTGGGCTATTGCAAAAGGCACACTCAATTTTCCGATCAAAATTCTCCCAACTTAACATTCAATTATTTTCGAGTTAAATTTTCAAATCCCAAATTGAATTTCAAATCTATCCTTAAGCATCAAATTTGTATATATAATTTTTTTAAATAATTTAACTTTACTCCTAATGATATTAAACTCACAACTTAAAGAAGAAAATATATCAACTAAAACCTTTTAATTATCTGCTCTACATATTGTAGTATGTCCGGGTTTCTTTTTGTTCTTTATTTACATTGTATGTTTTGGATAATAAAGATAATAGCCATGTAAAATTTTAAAATTTAAAATTGTTTTGGACCAAATAACATTCACATAAAGTTCTTTGAATTTTTAAGACAATTAAACTAAGTCAAACTCATTGAATAACTAATTCGAATCAGGCACTACAATATTTATTATAAGAATGATCCTCCCTACTTAATTCGCTTCATTCACAATGGTATATTTTCCTTCTTCAACAGTCCCCTTATTATTTTCATTATTATTCCCTTCTTTTTCCTGTCCTTTATTATTATTATTTATCAAAGCATAGGGTAAGTAAATCCCAGCTAGGGAACGGAAGCTGCATCTAATTTATTCGCAGTTGAGAAGTGTACTCATTTGAAGAAAAGAAGCACATTGCACTTCAGCCTGAATATGAAGTTTTGACCTGACATATTACTTATAAAAAAACACATGCAATAAGAAACAAATTCTCAACAACCATGCAGTTTTAAGAAAGAGGTTTACTTTGGATAACCATCCGCAACTGAATAGAAATTATGAGATTCCAACCAGTAACCCCAACCACTCAGCTTCTGAATTTAACAAAATCCAAGTTCTCAAATTTCAAGCAGCCATATCTTAAAGCAAAATACATATAGGAGAGTTCATTTTAAACTTCACGAGCCTTACGCACGAGCAGGAACAGCAACTCCAGGACGAGGAGCCTGACCAGGCTTTGGCGTATCATCCTGAAAACAATTTAAATAACAATTAATGAAGCAGCTTCAGAAAGAAGAGAAAAAGCTGACACGGAGACTATCAACTAAACAGTGTTCTATGCGAGTAGATTTTTCATAGCAAATGCATTGTTCCTTATTATTGGGAGAGAGAAAAAATAAAACTTGAGCAAATTAAGTATGCAATAGTAAAATGAAACTAAACCCCCAACACCTAAATATAAATTCTATTGGAAGCCTTTCCTCCTCTTATGATGATCAGGGTGTCACTAAAACCAGTCCATTGATAAAGGCAAAGCACCGCTATAATAAGCACATGGATCAGGACAATAAAGAAAAAGTAAGAATCTCTATGTTTCAGAAGTACCTAAATTCTACCATCCCTTTGGTCTCTATGAACGACCTCCTTGTAGAAATTATGTTAGTTCTAAGGCATTTTCCATCCAAAATGATCAATAAGCCACTAAAAAGGCCACTGACAAAGTGATTTAGATGGATATTTTGTATGAGGGACTTCTTCATCCCTAAAGCACTTAGAAAATACTGAAAAAGGGGCAGACACAAGTCCCTAAAGAATTACAGCATCATAATAACATAGTAGAGACAATCATTCAAACGATAGACGCAAAGTCAAAGTTGTACCAGTCCTATGGATGACTATAATATATCATTAATATTAGATCCGCAACATCCATGAAGGAGTTCAATGTCCCAAATCCAATTTAAGAACCCTAGACTAATGATAAACAATCCAAGCAAGGCGAAAAGAACTACATTTCATTCAAATAACAGTGAAAAGCATGAAATAATGGATTAGAAAAAGATGTACCCTGCGTCTGATGAAGCGCTGAGGTGGGTCACGGTTCCTCCTGTTGGTACGGGATCGGACCCTCACAACGTGGGAATGGATGGCACACGAAACACAGTATTGCATCTTCACATACAGCTTGGGCAAAGTGTACGCTGCATAACATTAATAAAACATTAAATCCAAAAATAAGGAACTTTGCTTATAATTGAGTGATTAAACGAGAAATTACAGTCGTAGACGCAGGCTTCCTGGACATCCCTGACAGCAGCTTGCTCCACAATGTTCCTCACAAGAAACCTCTTGATTGACTTGTCCTTCACTCATTCAGAACATAAACAAAAAACAAAATGAAAAAAACAATAAAACAAAAGCCAAAGACCCAGGTAAGAGAAACCGTGAGGTACCTTGGGGCAACATTTGCCACAGTTAGAGCAGCGGATGAACTTGACATGGCCACGACCATGTTTGTTGCGGCCACCATTCCTACGCTTGAATGTCTACAAAACAATAAAGATCCAATCAAAATGATCAGATTTGATAAAGACCCAGAAGCAAAAATAAAGATGGAATGGAGGTCAGACCATGGTTAGAGGGTAGCAGTCAAGGGATTTTTCGAGGTTCTGTGCAGCTCTGCTTCTGCTAGCTAAGCTCTAGGGTTTTCGCATGTGAAAGAAAGGCAGGGCTGAGGGGGAAATGTTGCTTTTATACTACGGCGAATCCGTCTCGTACTTGTGAAGCCCTAATTGTTCACTTACACTTTTAAAAAGGTCAAATTCTACTCTTAGTCACTGCTTTATGCACAAATTGCAAAATGTATCCCTACTTTGATTCGATAATCTTTTCAAATCTTGAAATTTCGGTCCTAACTCAATCAGTAGCCATCAAATCTGATAATTCAAATTGGACTATTAATATCCATAATATGCTTACATTTTGAATTTGGTTTTTGTTCTCCAATTTCATCATCTTTTGTCCATATGATTTTAGTATATTGATTTCAAATTTTGATAAATTGCCAATTATGCCCCTATACTAATCTTTTAAAATTTTGAAAATCAATTCTACTTCAATCCGTAGCCACCATATTTGGTAATTCAAATTGTGCTAATAGTTTATAAAACATGCATAAGTCGTGGGTTTAATTTTTGTTCTCTGTCACTTTTAGTCTATATAGTTTAGTAAATTGTCCATGTATCAAATGAGTTACTATTGAAATCAAATATAATGACTAAAATAGATCAAATTAAAATATAAAAATTAAATCTACAACTTATTAACCCCAAACTAACCAGAAAAACGTAGATACAGCCATTCAGCGCACTCTCGTAACAGCAAATGTAATTCACCAGAGGTACAACGCAAGTTTTAGTTTTAAGCATAAAGCTTAGTATTATTATTTCTCATTACAAAGTCATACACTAAGAAAAGTAGCGCAAATGTACATCGTCATCCTGTTATTCTTCTTATTCCCCTGTTTGCTAATTGCTACTGCCACCCAAACCGACGACAGCAGCCAATAAGGAGCCTCTTTATTCTCTACCTCAAGCTCAAGCACTTTCTTTCTCGTACACTTCACTTGCATATTTCCAATTGATGACCTTCCATATGTTCTTTAGGTAATCTGGTCTAACATTCTTGTACTGCACCATACAAACATAAATCAAAGGAACACGTTAAATGAATATATACACCCGGAAATCAAATCAAAGAGAAAAAAGATTCACAACGGATGTCGTCATCATAACAGATCAGTGAATAAGCTACAATCTAGAAAACAAAAAATGATTTTCTTAACTGGGAACAAGGTAATATGATGCACTCGTAACTCATAAGCTTATTTATGAAAATGAATAAAGTGAACACACTATCTTTTTGAAACTCTCTCTTCACCCAATCACTGGGATACAAGAAGGCAAAATCATCAGTTAGGTATATCAAATCCGAGGATCATTGATGTAACAAGGCTACTTTGGCATTGTCTTGATCTCCAATATACATGTACTGATCTTTGATTCACATTTGAGCTCATATTATGACAGCAAAGTTTGAAAAATTACCTGTAAATAATATGCATGCTCCCAAACATCTATCCCAAGCAAAGGAACTAAATGTGGCCCTTTAGTCACAAGTGGATCCTGCAGCAAAGATTTCATAATTATATTAACATAGGTCAGAATCTTCTCAAGTCTCAACTTTTAGCTTTTATAATTACAGCAACTCCTACAACGGAGTCTAAACTTGACAAGACTCCAATCTTACTGAAACTGAGTACAAGTGACCTCTCTTAAAAAAACTCACATCATAGGCCTATAAGGTAATGGGCAACCATGTTACATGGTGTATCTTCCAGAGGCCACAACTCATATAAGATATTCTCGGTTATTAAGTAAGTCTACAACCGGAGCAGGATAAGCAGGGGTATAGAAATAAGTAGATTCACAATGAAGTGAACGAACCAAGAAGTCCTATAATTGTTCATGGATGACTTTATACTAATTATCGCAAGCATACCTGATTGGCAGTGGTTTCGATCACAAGCTTCTTCAATTCCTTGTCCAGTCCAAGCCACTGTCAAGACAACAAGTAAGAAAATGAGAGAAAAAAGAGGAAGCAATGACAGCAAACCATTCATGATTAGATGCCCAAGGAAACAAAAAAAAAGGTGAACCCATAACAAACAAAATCACTGACCACCCAACCAGAGCCTTGCAAAGCAGCACCCTCAGCATTGATCTTCTGAATCAATGCTTCCAATGAGCCGAAGTTCGTATCAATAACCCAGCCCAAAGAACCTTTTGGAGGCTCACCTCCTCCTTCCTGTTCAAAGAACAAGCTTCATTACATATTCGTAAGGTTTGAAAAACGAATTCAAAACATAAACTTACACGAATAGGGGAAAGGTTCTGCCAAAAAATTGAGTGATTGATATGACCTGCACCAGATAACAGTAATTCAACATGAAAGGAACTGAACGTAAGCGCAAATTAAGTACTGGAAATGAAACAAAATGATGGCTGAGGCTACAAAAAACCATTCTAGTTACTAAGAATCATTCATCATGATAGTATCTCATATGATTCCTTCTAATCAAAATTGTAATAAACCGTCTAATATTTACTATCCAGGGACCAGAACAACAATCACTTGCTTTTTGCTAATGCTAAAACGTAAAATCATCATCCCTTATCATTTCAAAGGATTACATTCTTAACATTTTCTAATTCCAAAATCATCTATGCTTCCATACTCCTAATCAACAGGCAAGTAAATTAGGGGGGATAAAAAATAAAAAAGTTTACCTCCGCCGTTGAACTTGATGGCGCTTTGCAACTTAACGACGGTGGAAGAATCGCCTTTCTGGATAGCCTCGTGGAGCTGCTCCAATGCCTTGTTATAGTTGGTGATGTAAGTTTGATGATGCTTCTGGTGATGGAGCTGCATAATCTCTCCACTGATGGCCGGCTCCAGAGCGCCATAGTCGTAAGGAAGATCGGGGAGCGAGAAGGTCTGCAAGGCACGAGACTGAATCAGCCTCCTCGAGTTGAGACCCAAGGT
Organism: Hibiscus trionum; assembly: GCA_030270665.1. Taxonomy (NCBI): domain Eukaryota; kingdom Viridiplantae; phylum Streptophyta; class Magnoliopsida; order Malvales; family Malvaceae; genus Hibiscus; species Hibiscus trionum. The sequence continues at coordinate 10,969,589 of BSYR01000024.1, read as the reverse complement.
TAGGGTTTTCCTGGTTGCTAATGAACGAAGTGCCATTTGGAGACGGGAAGATTCTTTTTTTCCCCAAGTAGAGAATAGATACATGAATCCTGAAACACTGAGGAGTTTATATATGGATGCGAAGAGCTAGCGTGACATGCGGGTGGAGTTATTTGGATTTGGCAGTTTTGATATAAATCTGGGTAAATATACATTTTGTCATCTGAAATTAGTATTAAGTTTCAATTTAATGTCTGGAAATTTTAATTAGATAATGGAAAGTGACTTAAGGTTTAGTTGGATGGATGAGTTTAGAACCGACACGCACCATTAATTTTTTAATAACTTTTAAATAATTATTAAAAATTACAAATGCTCAACATGCAATTAATTATATTTTAAAGTAAAATTAAAAAAATTATTTTATGAACTATTCTTAAAATCTTATTTATAATTCTATCCAATTAAATAAACTTGCATCATTTTTATTTTTCATATAATATTTTTTTATAAATTAAAATATACTAGAATGCGTTCACATAATATTTTGATTTGGTGTAGTATACACATAAGATTTTCATTCTTTTGTTTAATTTCACACCTTTTAAAAATGGGTACACTTATATAAATGTTAAACGATGATATGTCAATAATAATTTGATTATTCATGAGAACTGAATCAAAACAAAACTTTATTATAAATTTGTACAGTTCATATATATATCACACAATAACATTACATATTTAACATAGTACTTATATAATTGAACCCATCAAATGATTCCAATAAAATTAGAAGATTTGAGTTTAAATCGTTTTATTTATAAAATGCGTGTATATATATAATTTTAATATTTATTTTAATGTTAATATACTTAGATTAAACTTATTAGACAAATTTAAAGCACTCAAAGTTAAGCTAAATTCAACAACAACCTAATCCACGTTATCTTTCAAATACTATGTTTTAACCCACAATATAACTCGGAAAATGATTTTATAAAAATTAATTTTTAAAAATAAATATATGGGTAAGCCCATAATATTATCGACGTGGTAGCTGGGAATGGAAATCAGGGTGCGGTTACAGCTCACGGGGACAGGGTGGAAGTGGAAAACAATAGGTATCGGTTTACACGTGTCATTTTTAGTACTCCATTGTTTTGTGCCGACTACCGAGTTTCCCAGAATCTTATCTGTTTCACAAATGTTTTAATTTTTAAACATCCCAAATTGGTGAAACTCAAAGATAAATTCTCCACTTAATTAACAAGGTTTAAATAAAGTTATCAATGTAGATTGATTCAATTCAATGAAAAAAAAATGAAAAGAGGCACACTTCTTTTAGGCTTAGTGGCTTTTGAAGCACTTGAATGTTTTTTAAGTCAATTTAATCCCAAACTTTTTCACTAAAGTAAACTTTTAAATCCAAAAAATTAACCAATGTGACTTTTTTGACCGTTGGAAGTCATTATTGAGTATTGACTATTATATTATAATATGATTGTCCATGATGTTAATACAACAGTTTTTCACATGTAATAACAAATTAAATGAGTCCTCAAACTTTTTTCTTAAAAAAATTATTTAAAATCTTTTACCATGTCATCATTTACATGTAAATTATCACATTAACATCTTAATAATTAATAATTATCTACGCCAATCAAACGACTACATTATTTATTATTGTTGTTATTGTGGTGGCGGCTTAAAAGCTTAATTGATTGTTACAAAATTTTAAAATTGAATTGATTTTTTTTTAAGAACTTTGAAAACCAAAAAAACGATCAAACCTTTCTTTTATTAATTTGTTAACTTTTGTTAGATATAGCAATAGAGTGTTGTTTAGGTCATATTAAAAATGTTAATTGCCCCTGTCTCTCTCTTTTAGGCTTTTTTAACCTAGTCATTCTCTTTTAAATTTTTGTTGTCTACAATTTTATTTTTATTCTTTTGATCGGTGGTCGGAAATTATCGACCACCATGTCTATTTTTTTAGTTTTAATAAGAATTTTTGCCTTTTTGGCACGCATTTCTTCTATCCTTGTGACACGTTTTTTATTGATTTTTTTTGTGGTTCGTTTCATCTGTCCTTATGGCATGATTTTCAACATACTTTAGCGATCGGTTGATGCTCGTACAAAGATCTTCACGACGCTAAGCTCTGATTATAATTTTATCGGTGGTCTTAAAAAGATAGATCCCCACTCGATTGATGGTTGGTTGCCGATGTAATCAGACCTAGATACCGAAGCAATCTGCCTGATAGCTTGGTTCACTCACCACTCATTTTCACCCTGTAAAGCGTCTCGTTTGGGTAGAACAAAGAGATTCAGAAAAGTTTTTAAATTTTAGTACGTTAATCTCGATGGAAGTGTATGCTTTTCTTTGCACCATCGTAGGAGACTTTGAGTGGACTTGTCCTTTTTTTTCTTTTTTATGCATTGTATTATAATATCTTTTATAGTAACTAATAAAATTCATATGCCATTATTTAAAAAATATTAATTAAAAATGATTAATATTCTATACACATGCGGTGGAAATTGAAAGTTTCCACAAACGCCTTAGTTTTAGGTTATAGGGAGTTAGTTTAGAGTTTAGAGGTTTAGGTGTAGGGGTTTATAATTTAGGGATAGTTCCCTTAAATTGAAACAATTATCCCTAAATTCTAAACCCCTACACTTAAACCCCTAAACCATATACCCTAAACTAACTCCATATACCCTAAAATTAAGGCGCTTGTAGAAACTTTCAGTTTCTACCACATGTGTATAGAATATTTATCTAATTAAAAAATCATATTAAAAATGTAGATTATTATTTTTATTATTATTATTATTATTTTGTGTTTTAAATTATTAATCTGGTTATTTATTAATCTTGTTAACTTTTGTTAGACATAGTAATGAGATATTTAACGGGAATAGAAATCATATGTTCTTTTCGGTGCCCTTACTTATGCCTCTATGCTTAAAATTAGGTTTAGAATTTAAGGCTTTAGGTTAAGGCTTAGAGAATTTATAGTAGGTGTATTTTTTAGGGTATAAAGTGTAGAGTTTAAAATTTAGAATTAAGACTTGAAATTTAATTTTATAGTATCTTTTAATGTTACGACATAATTAAAAGCATAGAAAATAGGCAAAAGATTTTTATCTATTTAACGGACCCTACAAATTTAGCATGCTACCACTTGTACGGATTTCACAGATCCATGTATTATATACCAAGCGGAAAACCCAAGAAAAGCAGCAAAAACTGTCAATGTATTGATAAATATTGGAATTATACATAAACTTTGATCAAATATTGAAAGTAATACATGAATTTTGATTTAATGTAATTGCACACAAAGATTTATTTTAATTCAATTGTATATATGTAAATTTATTTTTTATTCGATTATATATATATATATATATTAAAAATAAATACACCTATTTATTGCCATATTGAGTCAATGTAATTATTTGTGCAGGTAATATGTAAACATAAAATGATATTATATAAAAGCAAGCATATTTGGTCGGTTGATCAAGTTGTTTATCTTTGTTTTCTCATATTCTCTTACGTCATGAGTTTTACATAGAGATGACAAAATAGCCCTTCCCCGTCGGGTCCCGACCCGATAGAGGATTTTAATTGAAAAATTGGGTTCGGGACGGGTCAGATTATGAAAAATAATAAAGTCGGAGCGGGGCGAGTTCGAATTTGGGTTGAAAATTCCCTGACCCGCCATGACCCGATATATTTATATATATTTATTATATTTTTATAAATTATACTTAATATTTTCATTAATTTTTTTGGACGGGTCGGGTTTAGTCGAGTTTTTTATTAAAATATCGAGGTTGTGTTATGTTTTTTATTATTTCGGGGCGGGGCGGGGTCGGGACATATGTTTTAAATTTTGGGTTGGGGTGGGTTCGGGGTAAAAATTCCCGACTTGCCCGACCCGATATATATATATATATATTATATTTTTATATATTATATTTAATATTTTTATTAATTTTTTCCGGGACGAGTCAAGTTTAGTTGAATATTTTTTATTAAAATATCGGGGTCGGGTCGGGATGAGTTATGTTTTATATTATTTCAGGGCAGATCAGGGCGAGAGTACAATATATTAGAACCGAGTCAGGTCGGGGTCGGGGGATGTTTTAAATATCGGGTCGGGGTGGGGCGACCAAAAACTTGCCCCGATCCACCCTATTGCCATCCCTAGTTTTGCACTCACTAGGAGCATTTCCTTCCTTTCGAGTCTCCCTTTCTGACGTTATTCCGGCAAGTTTCAAACTCAACGGTGGCAACTAAACACGACGTTATTCTGATTTAACCCAACACCTTACGGCACGAGCTCTCCTTAGAAAATGTCAAAAAAAATGATGCTACAATAATAATAATAATAATAATTTTAGTATCATGTGAAAAACAAATTAAATAAAATTTTCATGTATACAGTTGCATTCGATATTACACATTTTACTAAAATACTGTAATTTTGATATTTATCTAAAAGAGTCGGTTAAAAATTAAACTAAGCTCATGGTTCTCAACAGTAACTATAAGTCTATAACCAGTAAAAAAATAATTACTTACTCATTTAAAGTTATTTTTTACTCCCATGGCCCGCGAGCAAGTATATGCAAGGATTGAAGCATATTAAATAATTTCACAATTGAATGTAGTACTTAAAAAAAGCAGATTTATATTTTGGAAATGACACGGTTGGGAGAGAATTATAAACCACGAACATGTGATTATAATAGTATTGACATAAAAGATATTTTGATGGAACATGGATGTATAGACTATAGGTGATTACATCGACAATAGAGGTGGGTTTAGAGTTCTTAGGGTGGTTTCTTCTTGTGATGGTTTATACTTACTATGTGAACAATACATTTTGAATGCCAAAATGTTGAACTTCTAAATTATGATAGGATTGAAGGAATATTATATGATTTGGTACCTAAATGATTAGCTCAATTCCATGTCTGTCCAAAGTAATGTTTGGCTTATTTTGAAGCAAAACGCCATGCTTTAAGTCTAACTGCTATTCTTAAGCATGTTGATTTCTTTGTTTCTAATACAGCATCGTGCTTTGCACTGCCCCAAAAAGACAAAATTTGTCTAAAGCAGTGGATGTTTTGTTGTTTACGTTGTTCTCTTCTCTTCTGTTTTCGTTTTCAATGCAATGAATTCCATCTTTTACTGCTAATACTTACAAGTTCCAGAGAGCTAAGAACCTGACTAAACTATGTTTGGTATCGAAAAAGACAAAAACGATTTGGAAAGATTAAGGTCCCTCCTCAATCAAATCTACATCTACCATGCATGTTTCAGTATAAATGCATGGCATGCTCACCTTAAATTTTTCAAGTCTTGTTGAGCCAGAGAAATTGGTATCCCATTTGATTGCAAAGTCTTAATCATGTGCTCCGCAACCGAATGCCAAGCAGCTTCCCCGGATGATCTTTCCAACACGGGAGATAAAAACGAGTATAACAATAGTGGAAGAGCAGGAGGAAGGACGTGTGTTCATAAGTTTCTGGGTTGGTTTCAGAAAGTTAAGGTGACATTCTTGTCCTCATTAGTCCTTACTTTCGCACCCGAGATGTTCATCTACTTTCTTCTTCATTCCAATCTAAAAGACCTGAAACTTTCAACAGATGAAATTATTTAACTGTACTCAACTTCCTAGCTACTCTAATGCTGTCTTAAGATAACATGAGATATGATACACCGATGTACTACTCGCACAAGTTGTTCTCTAGATAGTGAGAGTACTATACCTGTTGTTATACACACACATATACACACTAGGACAGAGACCGTGAAAGAAACACAAACTTATCGGCTCTTAATACTGCTACCTTCAGGGAGACAAATCTACTGGCTCTATCTTAATAAAAAAAAAACGAATGTGATTTTCTAGCACTTTATTGGATTTGTGAATTATCAAGCAATGACGATGGTTAATACTCCTATAAAATAGCCATTTTCTACTTAGGCAATCTTCATGTTGGTATTTCTCTGCAGTATGAGTTAAATGGTTTCAACTTGATTGGGACCTGAGTTCAATGGCTCGGAAATGATCAAGTTGAGCAAATGTATTTCTCTACATGATATGATTTGTCACAAAACTATAAAAACGAGGCTCGAAAAGTTACAGAAGCATGAAATTCTTTTCACAGATATTTTTAATTATACTTGCAATCTATGGCTGACTCCATGATAGAGAACAAGTCATCTAAGGGTCAAAATTAGTCTTAGGAATATATACTGACCTAACGAATGAGCCTTTAAGAAAAAAAAATCCTAGCAAAAGAAAGAAAACAACAGTCAATTTGCTTGATAGGCTGTTTTTCTCTTCTTCATAATATATGGTAAGTCCAAGTTCCCACCATATCAATCATGCCATTAGTTATTCCAGCTTTGTTTAGATTCTTTCCAGTGGTAAATGATTTTGCTTTGCCTAATATCTCATGTTTGGTTCATAGGTGATGGAGGAGCTGATATCATTGGGGAAAATCATATTCCCATTAGTACTTTCCGGCCTGATTTTCTACTCCAAGTCGTTAATCTCGATGTCCTTTTTGGGACATCTTGGCAAGATTGAGTTAGCTGGTGGCTCACTGGCAATGGGATTTGCAAACATCACAGGCTACTCCGTAATGAAGGGTCTGGCTACAGGGATGGAACCTATATGTGGCCAGGCTTTTGGAGCCAAAAAATGGACCATTCTTAGTCAAACTTTTAAACAGACCCTATGCCTACTATTACTTGGAGCCATACCAATCATTCTCTTATGGCTGAACATGGAGCCAATCCTTCTTTTAATTGGTCAGGATAAGACCTTAACATCAGTGGCAAAGGTATTTCTCACATACTCTATTCCTGAATTGCTTGCCCAAGCTCTCCTTAGTCCTTTAAGAATTTTCTTAAGAGCCCAAAGTCTAAACCTACCTTTCACTCTTTCTGCAACTTTGGCCATGCTACTTCACATTCCAATCAATTACTTCCTAGTAATACATCTGGATTTGGGGGTTAAAGGAGTTGCTCTGGCCTCAGCTTGCAACACAATAAACATAAATTTGGCCTTGCTAGTATATCTGTTCTATACAGAAAGAGCAATAAAACCTTGGGATGGTCAAATGGTAACCAAATGTTATCGAGATTGGCACTCACTAGTGTCACTCATGATTCCAAGTGTAGCATCTGTATGTTTAGAATGGTGGTGGTATGAAATAATGGTGGTACTTTGTGGCTTAATCAATAATGCAGAGACAAATATAGCTGCAATGGGGATTCTTATACAAACAACCGCACTTTTATATGTTTTTCCTCATTCTCTAAGTGCAAGTTTATCTATGCGTATTGGGCAAGAGTTAGGTGCTGAAGCGCCTGCTCAGGCAAAGCAGACAACCATTATAGGACTCATTATTGCTATGGTAGGTGGACTACTAGCTTTTGCTTTCACAATTGTAGTGAAAGACATATGGGGAAAGTTGTATACACAAGAACCTCAGGTTTTGGCATTGACATCGATTGTCCTACCAATATTAGGCTTTTGTGAGCTCGGAAACTGCCCTCAGACAGCAGCTTGTGGTATCCTGATAGGTTCTGCTAGGCCTAACCTGGGTGCTCGCATAAATTTTTGTTCGTTTTACCTTGTTGGTTTTCCGGTTGCTGGTTTTGCAGCTTTCAAACTGAAGATGGGTTTTCTTGGGTTGTGGTTTGGGCTTGCTGCAGCACAAGCTGTGTGTTCGTGTTTGATGATTTGCACTCTAGTTTTCACTGATTGGAAGCACCAAGCTAAGAGGGCTAAGGAGCTGACTCAGGCCACAAGAGACCACAACAACGATTTAGAGGCCGATCTTCTTAGTTGATTCTTGTTCGCCGAAGGAGGTGACTCAAGCCACATAAGACCAAAAAAATCTAGTTAGAAGCCAATCTTCTAAGTTGATTCTAGTTTCCTACAGTTCACTAACACAGCCCTTCATAACATGAGATGATCCTTTCTCAGACATTTGTACTGGCAAAAGACCTTCTATTTCGGTCATTTACATTGTTTTGTTAAGAGCAGCCTTGGCATTTAGTTTATGAAATTCTTATTTCCAGTTGTTCCAACCAAAGTAAATGAACGTAATATATGAAATGAGTACTCGAAAAAGGAAAAACAAAACTGGTTCAGAAAGTACCTAATTGTGCATTGACAGAGTAATTCAGAATTGTATTCACCATCATTTTCCCTACAAGAGTAACCTTAAAAGTTGCAAATGAGAATTAGATAAAAGACAACGATAATCAGACAAGATATGTCATTGATGACCTTAAACAATGTTAAAATGATTGATTGAGTCAGGGACAGGGACAAAGACATGGAAGGATCAAATATAAAATAAACCAACAAATTCAAGTGTTGAATTTCCCTAACCATTAACAAAGCAACCCAGAGGCCAGAAATGAGAAACTGAATAGCTTGGAAAATAATCCAGAATAAAAAGGGTTTAATTCCTTTGTGACGTCACTCTTGTCGTCGTCCCATGACCATACATACATGCATATGCTTACCGTATATATATCATATTTTAGTTGACTAAATTAAATGGGATAGAGATGAAAACAGATAAACGAACTTTCTTTTCTTCCCAAACAAAATAAATTGAAAAGTAGTTTTTTTCCCTTTCTTTTTCTCCCTTGTCCATCAATTCTGTGAGAGAACTGCGACCCTGTAATTTGGTTTCATAGAGGGAAAGCTCGGCGCAAGGTTCTATTTTTTTTAGGTTTCCAATTCTTGGTACAAGTTAAAAAGCTGTAAAGGGGCGTGGATTGCATTGCATCATTGCAATTTATGGAGAATTCGGGTAACAATGGTGGGGAAGAGACGAGAAATCATACAATTGCTTCTGTGTCTTCAATAACATCATCTGATGGTTACCGTTTGTTTGGTCCTCAAGGTTCTCTTCACCAATTTTTGGGTGGTGGCAAAGGTAACAACAACGCTTTCCCTCATTGTTTCTCAATGAAATCAAATTATTTTCTTTAGGTTTTTTGGGTACAACTTAATTTCTTTAGTGACTGATTGATTCTAAGGGTGCTTTGATAATTTATGTAAATTGAAATATTATTTGGCAATAGAGTCGGGTTCTTTGAAATTTGAAATGGATTGTTAAGCAATTAAATTAAAAGCAATAAACGACATTAATAATCAGTTAGTGTTTGCTTCAGAGGTTCAAATTATGGCATTGTTGGTCGCATTTTATAAGTCTAAATGTCTCCCATTTAGGGAATTGGGATTATGGGAGATCCCCTAGCCCCTATTCTTCAATATCATTGTCTATCTCTGTTTTTATAGGTGATAATTTCTGTTTTTTAACAGTTAAATGCTAACATTCTCTTACTATAATCACTAACAAGTATGATGTTGAGGAAATCTTGTTCTGCCGTATGATATTGTTGCTCTGGCTCATTATCTTATCAACTTTATAAGGCTTAATTTGTTGTTGCTTTTAAAAAGTGCGGTGAAAAAAGTGATTTTCAAACTAATTGTTAAAAAGTAGTTTTGAAAAGCTGGTTAGTGTTTGTCATTGAAGTCAAAAAGTGATTTTCATAAGATAAAAAGTCTATTTTAGACATAATATTAAAAAGTAAAAGTAAATTTAGGTGATTGTTCAAATTAATTAATATTATGATTTATGAAATAAATCAATTTTAATTATAATAATTTTTTTTATAAAATTTAATTTGAAAATATAAACTACATTCTAGATTATATACGGACATATCATTTACACATTAATAATAAATATAAAATAAAGTACAAATAAAATAATTTTATTCTCAATATAAATATTATAAAATATATATTATTTTACAATTATGTATGCATAAACATTATTTTAACAATAAATTATAATTAAATAATAAGGATAAAAAGTAATTTTATTTTCAAACTAGCTTTTCCACCCAAGAAGCTATAAAATCCAGCTTCTTAGTTTGGGTGGAAAAGCTAATTTTAAAAACAACCAAAACAGCATGTTTTAACTAAAAGCACTTAAAAAAGTAGTTTTTGGCTGCGAAACGCAACCAAAAACAGGCCCTAATACTAGTGCATTTGTTTTGTGTGATAAATTAACTAATTTATGCTCTCTCATGTTCCTAGTGGCTGATATACTTTTGTGGAAGCGACGAAGTGTTTCTTCCGGCATCATCGTCGGGATATGGAATTCCTTGGACACCAAGTATGGCACCGATGATGCGGGGATCAAAAAATATGTCGTGGGAGAATGGTTGAAGTTCCAGAAGACCGACAACAAGACTATCATGGACCAAGTTCATGACTATGAGAATCTTGTCTCGGACATCATAGCGGAAGGCATGCAAATGTGTGAAGTTTTGCAAGCAAACGTCCTTATCGAAAAGTTGCCAAAATCATGGTCCGATTACCGCAACTCCCTCAAGCACAAGAAAAGGGACATACCACTTCAGGAGCTGATCGACCACATGAAAATCGAGGAGGCCAACCGTTTGAAAGATAAGGTTACGAACAATTTTAGTCACTTATCTTTTAAAACTAACATAGTTGAGTCTGGTGGTGCTTCAGGGTCCAAAAAGCCCTTTAAGAAAGGCCCTCCAAGCAAAAGGCCCAAACCACAAAAGACTACCAATTTCAAGAAACCCATGAAGGCTAAGCCCGACGTGAAAACCATGAGGTGCTACGTGTGTAGGCAAGCTGGTCACAAGGCGTACCAATGTCAGCACCGCTCGGACCGCCAGAATGAGACTAGACCACGCATGCATGTGACGGAGGACATGGATGATGATGTCATAGCCGCGGTGGTTTCGGAGGTCAACCTCGTAGAGAAGAACACCGAGTGGGTCGTAGACACCGGAGCTTCTCGACACTTCTGCGCAAAGAAGGAGTTCTTCACCGAATTCGAGGACGTGAAAAATGGTGAACGTGTGTACATGGGGAACTCCAGCAGCTCTCAAGTGGTGGGCAAAGGCAAGGTTTTACTCAAGCTGACTTCCGGTAAAACTTTGGCCCTTAATAATGTCCTATATGTGCCTGCCTTGCGTAGAAATTTGATTAGTGGTGGCCTCTTAAATAAGGCAGGCATTAAGTTAGTTTTTGAGGCAGATAAACTTGTACTTTCCCGTAACGGTGATTATGTCGGGAAAGGTTTTTTTAAGCGAAGGTTTATTTGTCATAGAAACTCAACTTAATGAAAATAATAAAGCTACCACTTCTGCTTATATTGTTGAGTCTATTGATATGTGGCATGCTAGATTAGGACACGTAAATATTCAATCCCTAAAGAAAATGATGAATATGAATATTTTGCCTAAACTAGACATAACAAACTATAATAAATGTGAAGTTTGTGTAGAAGCAAAGCATGCAAAACCTACCTTTAAAAATGTTTCTAAAAGAAAGACTGAACTGTTAGAACTTATTCATACTGATCTAGCAGACTTTAGAAACACTGAAAGTAAAGGAGGAAAACACTACTACATAACTTTTGTAGATGACTTCTCTAGGTATACAAAAGTTTATCTCCTAAGAACTAAAGATGAAGCTGAAAATTTCTTTCTTATTTATAAGGCAGAAGTTGAAAATCAGTTAGATAGGAGAATAAAACGTGTTAGGTCTGATAGAGGTGGTGAATATGGATCAAATTTTCTAAAAGAGGTTTGTGAGACGAATGGCATAATACATGAAACTTCAGCCCCTTATTTTCCTCAACAGAACGGTATAGCCGAGAGGAAAAATAGAACTTTAAAAGAGATGATGAACTCATTGTTGATAAGTTCTGGGTTGTCTGACAACATGTGGGGGGAAGCCATTCTATCGGCTAATCATATTCTGAACCGAGTACCTCATAAGAAAATTGATTCTACCCCTTACGAATTATGGAAAGGGTATGCCCCAAATTCTACAATACCTGAAAGTGTGGGGGTGTCTGGCCAAAGTGGGGTTGCCAGACTTTAAGAAGTCCACCATTGGACCTAAGACCGTTGATGCAGTGTTTATAGGCTATGCTTCTAACAGTGCCGCATACAGATTCATGACTTTACAAGACTTCTCTATTTGTGAATCTAGGGATGCTGTTTTCTTTGAAGAAATCTTTCCTCTCAAGAAACCTAGATTAAATGTTGAAACACAAATAGAAAACTTGCCATCCACTTCTTCTAGTGTGCCTGCTAGGTCTTCTCAAGAGATTGAATTTGAGCCTAGAAGAAGTAAGAGACAAAGAGTTGAAACCTCTTTTGGACCAGACTTCATAACTTCCTTCATTTCTGAGATAAATGATTTAGACACTCTTTCTGATCCTATAGCTCAAGCATATTTGTTAGATGAGGATCCTAAAACTTACGAAGAAGCTATACGATCTATTGATGCTAGTTTCTGGAAAAGCGCTATAAAAGATGAACTAGAATCAATAATGTCTAATCATACTTGGGAATTAGTTGACTTGCCTAGAGGATTTAAAACCATTAACAGTAAGTGGGTCTTTCGAAAGAAACTTAGACCAGATGGTTCTATCCAAAGGTATAAGGCAAGGCTAGTAGTCAAAGGGTTCACTCAAAGATTTGGTCAAGACTTCTTTGATACTTACTCTCCCGTCACAAAAATCTCAACGATCCGTGCATTGTTTGCACTAGCCTCCATTCACAAGTTGCAAGTACATCAAATGGATGTAAAGACTGCATTTTTGAATGGGGATCTAGATGAGGAGATCTATATGGAGCAACCTCTTGGCTTCGAGGCGCCTGGTATGGAAGGCAAAGTATGTAGACTTAAAAAGTCACTTTATGGCCTGAAGCAAGCTCCTAAACAGTGGTATGAGAAATTTCACAAAACTATTCTTAGTTTTGGTTTTGTTGTGAATGGTTCGGATGCATGCGTGTATTCGAGGATGTTTGGTACTGATTGTGTCATCATAAGCTTGTATGTTGACGACATGCTGATTTTCAGTACTAACATTGAGTCCATTAACAAAACAAAAAGTTTATTGTCCACTAAGTTTGAGATGACTGACTTGGGAGAAGTCGATGTAATCTTAGGAGTCAAAGTAATCAAATCTGAAAATGGATTTTCTTTAAGCCAGACACACTATACTGAGAAAGTGTTAAAGAAATTTGACAGTTTTGATGTCGTCCCTGTTCGAACTCCTTATGACTCTAGCATACATCTCTTTAAGAATGAAGGAAGTAGCGTTTCTCAAACGGAATATGCCAAAATAATTGGCAGTCTGATGTTCTTAATGAACTGTACTCGGCCAGACATTGCCTATGCTGTTAGCAGACTCAGTAGATACACTCATAACCCTAGTGGTGAGCACTGGGTTGCTCTTAGACGCTTACTTAAGTACCTTAAGGGTACTATTGACTGGAGACTTGAGTATGTTGGCTTTCCTGCTACATTAGAAGGATATTGTGACGCCAACTGGGTTTCCGATAGTGATGAAGTAAGCTCTACGAGTGGGTATGTATTTACTTTGGGAGGAGCAGCAATTTCTTGGAAGTCTTCAAAACAGACTTGTATTGCTCGCTCTACTATGGAGTCAGAGTTTATAGCTCTTGACTTAGCTGGACAAGAAGCTGAGTGGCTAAGGAGTTTGTTAGCCGATATTCCGTTGTGGGGAACTCCGACTCCTCATGTTTCCTTGTTGTGTGATTCACAAGCAGCGATTTGTGTTGCCAAGAGTTATGTTTATAATGGCAAAAAAAGACACATTCGCATAAGGCATGAATCTGTTAAACACTTAATAAGGAATGGAGTACTCTCTTTAGAGTATGTGAAGTCGGAAAGAAACCTAGCAGATCCGCTTACCAAAGGGTTAAGTCGGAAATTGGTCCTTGATTCGTCGAGGGGGATGGGTTTAAAGCCCATTGGTTGAGGAATTCATGGTGGATACCCAACTTAGTTATCTAAGTTCAATGTGGTCAAACGAAACCATGGAAAGACTCATAGTGTACATTTCTCACTGCCTATCCCTATGACGAATAATGTACATGTCCAGGTTGAGTACTATTACTCTTAATAAATTCATAGCCCAGGTTTTGGGTGGTCTTTGTGAGAAAGACTTGATAAATTTACCGAATCATGGTTGAATACTTATTCTTAATAAGTTCATAACACAAGTATGAATGTGTTGTCCTATTGAGAAGGACAATATGGACTTACCGCCAGAAAGGTTGAGTTTCAATAAACTCTTAATGAATTCAAAGTTTAAAATGATCCTATTGAGAAGGACATTTTGAATTCACCGACAATGAGGTTGAATATTTATTCTTTATGATTTCTTATCCCAATACTGGGTGGTTCATTTTGGACTTGAAGAAATCACCATAAGTCTATAAGAGGTTGAACCATTACAAATGGTTCTTAATTATTTCATAGCCCAGATTCAGGGTGGTTTATATTGAGATAAACCTGATGAAATAACCTATGTAAGTGAGAAGGATTAGCCACCTTCTATGAAAAACGTTGGGCCGTTTTTCTAAAACACTTACTAGAATCCTGAGGGTAAGATGGCCAAATATACACCTGTGTATATATATCTTACACATCGAGAACTTCGGTGGATGAAGGATGAAGAACTAATGTTTTGATATAATAATTGAAAAATGTGTTGGACTGATTTAAAAAGTATTTAAAACATTTCCAAAGTCCAAACAACTTGAAATTATGTTTAGGGAAGTTTTTAAAAGGGTTTTACAAAGCCAAAATTTAAAAACTGTCCAGGCGTTTCGAAACACCTTAGGAGCGTTTCGATACGGGGATTTTCAGTAGCAAAATTGTTTCGATGCTCGTCATCGAAACATGCATTCCCTGGATAGGATTTTTGCCCATCATCTCGAAACGGGCTATGACGTTTCGATACTCCCACATAAACCCCATTGTTATTATGTACTATAAAGATTTGAATTATTTTTGATATAACAAAAAGGGGGAGAAATAAGTGAAAAATTAAGGGGGAGCTTTTTGTCAAAAACAATTTTTCAAAGAAGTTTTGTTATATCAAAAAGGGGGAGATTGTTGAGAAATATTTTGATATAACAATTATGTGAAAATTGTTTTAGGGACGTGTTTAAAGATTTCAAAAATAATTCAAAAGTCCTTAAAACGTGACAAAATGTTTTGAAAATGTTTTGAAAGAGTTCGATTGAATACCTATATCGAACTACATTTTTAAAAGTCGACAAATGCCCAAAATTCTCATTTTGGAAGGAAAGTTTCGAAACTATAGCAAAGTTTCGAAACTATACTGGGCAGTAGCCAAAAATTTGAAACCTGGGCAAAGGTTTCGAAACCTTCACAAGGTTTCGAAACTTTGGCTCAAAGGTTTCGAAACCTTGTAAAGGTTTCGAAACTTTGGCCCTGTAACGGCTCCAAACGGCTATAAAACGGCTAGTTTTTTGAAAACCCTCTTAAGGTTTCGAAACCTCTCAAAGGTTTCGAAACTATTGTGCAGGAGAGCATTTAATGCTCAACTTAAATGGCTTCCAACGGCTCCGGAACATCCCCAACGGCCATAAACGGCTAGATACTCATTCCACACTATAAATACAGCCTTGGGACACTTGAAGATAGTAAGAAACAAGATCCAAGCTTAATGTTCAAGAGAAATCGAGTTTAAGTCTTTATCTTCTTCATTTCTCTTGTAAATATTGTATAAAGAGTGTTTTGTTTTTCAGTGTTTTTATTCTTTACACTCTTGTGAGCTTAAATTCTCGTAAACACCCACCTTGTGAGGTTTCATTGTTTACATCTTTTCTACCCTTGTATAAGGAGAGGTTCTAGTTTAGCCTTGAGAGAAAAACTAGAGTGGTTCTATCTTAGCCATTGAAAAGATAGGGTTGTAAGGTTACCCTTTGTCCTCAAAAGGAAGAATTCATTGTTGAGTGAATTGGGAAATCCTTAGTGGTGTGCTAAGGTAGTGGATGTAGACTCGGTTGAGTAGTCGAACCACTCTAAAATCCTCGTGCAAATATTGTCTACTATTTTCGGTTTTAGCCAATTCAACCACCAAGCAATTACAACCCTCCTTGACGGTTTCGGTGATCGATTCGAGCGTGCCTAAAAACCCAACAATTGGTATCAGAGCCTCGTCTCCATCGAAGGACTAACATCCAGGAGCAAAGATCCAACGCTCGTAGTCCACCGTACAAGAAAATGGCCAGCGGTTCTACAATGATTTCATTTGAAGAAGGCCGCTCTATCATGTGTCCTCCTCTCTTCAAAGGAGAAGGTTACTTCCAATGGAGCAACATTATGAAATATTTCATCCAAGGATTCAACCTTGACATTTGGAAGATTATCATAAATGGACATTCGGAAGCTCCTAAGAAGAAGAAGAAAAGGAGTGTCAGTGACACAAAGAAGGACCATCTCAATGCAAAGGCTATGCACATTCTTCTCTGTGCTCTAAGTGAAGAGATTTCCAAGAAGGTCTCCCCATCCAAAAGTGCCAAAGAAATCTGGGAGAAGCTTGAGAAATTCTATGGGAAAAAAGAGAAGAAAGATGATGCTTCATCATGTGCAATCCTCCCTTCAACACCTAAGGTGGATGGTGTTTTGGCTCTCGATGAGCCCGAGGTATCTTCTAACTCAGATGAATTAAATTCACATTCTTTTGATGAGTTACAAGATGCTTTTAATGAATTATATTTGGAATTTGAGACCATGAATTCCAAATTTAGGAAAATGATTTCAAAACTCGAAACTGAAAATGATTTTCTTTTAAAAACAAAAATGGATTTTGAAAATCAAAATGAAATTTTGAAAAATGATTTAGAATTTTCAAAAACAAGCAAAGACGTTTTAGAAAAAGAAAATTTTGATTTAAAAGTTAAGCTTGAAAGCTTAACAAAAGAAAAAGAAATCATTTCTAATAATTCATCTCATCCCGTAATGGCAAAATGCTCACATTGCCATTATCATGGTCATTCTTTGCATACTTGTCCTATAAAGAAGAGAAAATCTTATAGGATTAGGCAAGTATGGGTTCCCAAGGGAACTAGAGACATCGAGATTAATGTTAATGGATCCAAAGCAATTTGGATACCAAAATCGAAGTAAATGTCTCTTGTAGGTGTGTTGGAGCAAAGGCAAGAAAAGCAAGAATCTCATATGCTCTAGTCACACAAGTGAAGAAGATAGGTAACCTCTAAGCTTAATGCTTTTATTTTTTATTCATTTGGTTATCTAATTTCTGTTTGACTAATGTTCATGCATTTGAGCTTTTATTCAAATATCTAAACAAGCATGACATTATTTGAAAATTTTATGCATATGAGTCTAATGGTTTCATTAATATGTTTGCATAATTTTTTTTTAAGTCTTGGATAAATTGAATTTCATATGTTCTTAATTTGATTTTATTTTGAAATTCAATGCCTTTAAGTGTCAAGTTTTTGTGCTAAAAATTTAATGGAATGCTTGAGTAAGGGGGAGCCAAATTTTAAAACAAAATTTTTAATCGAATCATTTTTTTTCTCCATTGTTATTTTGAGCTTAAAGTATTTTATATTCTTTTTGATATAACAAAAAGGGGGAGAGTTTGGTTTTGAAAAATTGTATTTTCAAAAGAATAAGAGGAAGCTACTTACTTTTCAGATTTTCATCTCTTATTCACATTTTTAAATGTTTTAAAGTTAAAGGGGGAGAATCCCAAACAATTTTTCAAGTTGGTTTTATTATATCAAAAAGGGGGAGATTGAAGAACTAATGTTTTGATATAATAATTGAAAAATGTGTTGGACTGATTTAAAAAGTATTTAAAACATTTCCAAAGTCCAAACAACTTGAAATTATGTTTAGGGAAGTTTTTAAAAGGGTTTTACAAAGCCAAAATTTAAAAACTGTCCAGGCGTTTCGAAACACCTTAGGAGCGTTTCGATACGGGGATTTTCAGTAGCAAAATTGTTTCGATGCTCGTCATCGAAACATGCATTCCCTGGATAGGATTTTTGCCCATCATCTCGAAACGGGCTATGACGTTTCGATACTCCCACATAAACCCCATTGTTATTATGTACTATAAAGATTTGAATTATTTTTGATATAACAAAAAGGGGGAGAAATAAGTGAAAAATTAAGGGGGAGCTTTTTGTCAAAAACAATTTTTCAAAGAAGTTTTGTTATATCAAAAAGGGGGAGATTGTTGAGAAATATTTTGATATAACAATTATGTGAAAATTGTTTTAGGGACGTGTTTAAAGATTTCAAAAATAATTCAAAAGTCCTTAAAACGTGACAAAATGTTTTGAAAATGTTTTGAAAGAGTTCGATTGAATACCTATATCGAACTACATTTTTAAAAGTCGACAAATGCCCAAAATTCTCATTTTGGAAGGAAAGTTTCGAAACTATAGCAAAGTTTCGAAACTATACTGGGCAGTAGCCAAAAATTTGAAACCTGGGCAAAGGTTTCGAAACTTTGGCTCAAAGGTTTCGAAACCTTGTAAAGGTTTCGAAACTTTGGCCCTGTAACGGCTCCAAACGGCTATAAAACGGCTAGTTTTTTGAAAACCCTCTTAAGGTTTCGAAACCTCTCAAAGGTTTCGAAACTATTGTGCAGGAGAGCATTTAATGCTCAACTTAAATGGCTTCCAACGGCTCCGGAACATCCCCAACGGCCATAAACGGCTAGATACTCATTCCACACTATAAATACAGCCTTGGGACACTTGAAGATAGTAAGAAACAAGATCCAAGCTTAATGTTCAAGAGAAATCGAGTTTAAGTCTTTATCTTCTTCATTTCTCTTGTAAATATTGTATAGAGAGTGTTTTGTTTTTCAGTGTTTTTATTCTTTACACTCTTGTGAGCTTAAATTCTCGTAAACACCCACCTTGTGAGGTTTCATTGTTTACATCTTTTCTACCCTTGTATAAGGAGAGATTCTAGTTTAGCCTTGAGAGAAAAACTAGAGTGGTTCTATCTTAGCCATTGAAAAGATAGGGTTGTAAGGTTACCCTTTGTCCTCAAAAGGAAGAATTCATTGTTGAGTGAATTGGGAAATCCTTAGTGGTGTGCTAAGGTAGTGGATGTAGACTCGGTTGAGTAGTCGAACCACTCTAAAATCCTCGTGCAAATATTGTCTACTATTTTCGGTTTTAGCCAATTCAACCACCAAGCAATTACAACCCTCCTTGACGGTTTCGGTGATCGATTCGAGCGTGCCTAAAAACCCAACAAAGGAGTTAGTTGTGTGTTATGAGTTTACCCCTATCTTAGAAAGTTCAAGACTAGTTTCACTTATCTAAGAGAAGGATCGCTCATTATCACTATGTACTAGTTCAAGATACGTTCACTAGTGCTTAAGCAACTAATTCCGCAACTGCTCGTCTGAGGAGGACTGTGTTTAAGATACAGATGAATTCTTTCGCATTAGTGGGGGAATGTTGGTAATGCTTCAAGAAAGTTACCAAAGCTATATCCCACATTGGTTGGGAAAATAGCTAGGGAAGGGTATTTATACCCATGCTTCCTCCCTCCCTTGTTGAGTGGGAAAGAACAAGGGAAGTCCTCGCGCACCGCCGCCGCCGTCCGGCCGGCTCGGGCTCGGGTGTCTTCGACACGTACGCGCGCGTATATATTCTTTTTGGAGAAAATTCGTAGGAATTTTCTTATGAATAAAAGACTATATGTGAAAGAATTTTTTCTTATTTATAGGCTCTTGATAAAACTGTTTGAATCAATCCAAATTTATTTGATTCGAACGTTCAGAATTTTATTTGATTTAATTCGAACGTTCAGAACGGTTTGATTTCAGTGCAGTTTATTCGAATTTATTCGAATATGTACAGTCTGTTCTGTGGATGAATTTAGACTGTTTTTCAGTCAAATTCAAGGTGTAACAGCACTGTAATGGCATGATTATTACAGAATTAAAATGGTGTTTATGAGAATCTGTTACAGCAGATTTAAGATGGCTGTTAAACAGATTAAATTCTGTAATTATTTGTGCAATGAAATGTCTATTATAGACATGGTATACAACCTATAAATAGAGATGTTGCATGCAGCATTTGAGATCATCAAACACATTCACAAAGTATTCCAATTCTCTCTGTTTTCTCCACTTGTTCGAGCAGTTCCACTGTTGTTCACTCTGAGAGTCGGGTGTACGATTCCAGGAGCGTCCGTGTGCACCTCGGGGGACAGCCTGCCCGTGAAGCGACTACACTGTTCGGGGCAGTTTTGTTTCTAAGGCAGTGGCCACCATACCACGACACGGTCAACGAATTTACGTTCTGTTTTTGCTTATAGTTCCCAGTCAGTGCTAACAGCTTTTTTGCAGTTCTTTTTACCAACACACACTTGCCTATGTTGGTAAGCAAGTTCTTCTATCAACTGATTGGACATTCATCTTATGATTCATGGAAACACACGCACACACATATATATTGATTGCGGTGGTGGTGGTGTGTCCGAGTAAGATAGATTAGTAATTAGTGTATTTGAAATTTCAAAAACCTGATATCAGAATTCAGTCACAAACTTTCTAACTTGCTTGAACTCATAGGACCTTTCGTGTATTTGTTCATGTTTTCACAAATCGAATGCATAATGGGAGGCATTCTATTAATGTATTTTCTCTCACTATATGTGTAAGGGGTCTTAAATTATGCACTCGTTTAAATGTAATGTATTTTCATGTCCCGATGGCAGGAACCGTCTTATCCGTTACTCTTCCAGCTTTCTATGGCAAATATGAAGACCATGTGGATAAATACTGTGGAATGATCCACCGGAAATTTTCCCAGCACTATAGGATAGTAGATGAGAGTGTGATCAGAAGAATCTCGCCCTTTGTGCAAAGATAAAGACATCTAAGTCTCACAGTTTACATAGACTGAACATGCTCGACTCTTGATGTTTCTGTGACTGATGCAATGTCGTCTATATTTTGCATCTCCTGAAATGAAAGCAGAATTTTGTTCTCTGTTATGTTAGCTACATGCTTTACCATAAGTCGAGTTGCAGTGTCTGGTAAATGCTTCTTCTGCACTAGAGTGGATAGAAAAATATGGTACAGGGAATCGGGGATTTATTCGGACTAGTACAGTCTGCAGGGACTTGTACATTTGTGTATGTATCTACTTTAACTAAATAAATTTAGAAAGGATTATATCTGTGGCTGCTTCATCATCTCTGTCAGTTTCATTCGGTGGTTTTTGATACACCATGATTGTCATCAGGATTCAGAAATCCTGAAATCTCTTGTGACTTGCTAAAAAAAAGCTATAGAATTCAAGTTTAGAATCAAGTAAAGAAATCTTTTAATTTGATATTTTGATTCATTTCATGGCATGGCTCTGATGATTAAACAAAAGCCAAACAAATGGAAATATCCTTGATCATGAATCAATTGAACTGATATATAAAAAGGCCTAGCGGGTGCCAATTAATCACCTCAGCAATTGACAGCCATATGGGGCTGGCTGAGCCACTCCTTACTCTTAACTCTCCTTTTTAATACCTTCCCCTGTCTGAAACAATGGCTATTACGTATACAAGCTTCCATTCCAAGACCCTTTACTGTCCTGAAACTCTAGAACTGACCACCCTCAAATGTTTGTCCAAACTGCCAATTTCCAGGTGCCACATCGTAGCCGGTCACGGTCCTGCCATCACTTGCGGTGACCTGGAACGACAGACTTTGACCATTGAGGTACGAGTTGCTCTGCCAGTTTTGTCCCCAGTTCCTCGACATCGATTGCCATCCTGTTTTGGAACCCTTGATTGATACTGAATGGACATCTCCGGCACCCCCAACGTTTGTAATGAGGACCAAGTTGAAGTAAGAATGACCATTGATTGTGAACCTGATTCCTCCTTTCTTCAAACAGGGGACTCTGTTTAGACCAACATGAATTTGTTATTCACATTAACTCAAATCATTGTTTTGAGTACACAATTAGTAAAAGGGTTTTCTAAATTTTACCTTCTGAATGAAATGGGAACGATTCCAGCCCGGTATTGAGCGATTTGCAAGAAGGCTGGCTCAGCCATGTCAAAGTGTTGCAGAGGAGGATTGCACCAGCCACCATTGTCATTGGACAACGCAAAGTTAGGCGGGCAGAAGTTGGTTGCAGTGACGATAATCGATCCGGGCAGGCACCATTTGGGGTCATTGTCACACCTCATTTCATAACAAGAACCACAGCTGAGGCCATTGTTGAACAATGCAGTGCTAAGTGCCGCGGTGTTGGTCCCATAACCTTGGCTATATAAGTTACCATATCCACAAGCACCTCCTGAAATAGCAGCAGCAAAAGTTATACGCCATTTAAAGTTACTAATTTCAATAAAGGAAAGTACACAAGAGCTTGAAACACTCTTTAAGTTTGTCTCCTAAAACTTACCCATTGTGCCAGATGCATCACCGCCGCCATAGAACGTAGCATGGCCACCTTGCCATCCTCCCCCATAGTCACCAAAGGCGCCTCGCAGGCATAAACCAAAGACAAAAACCAGAAGAGAAGTTGCAGACAATGCTGATACTGCCATTTCAGACAATTCGAGAGAAGCTAAATTGAAAGGTTAGTGTGTATTGCGTTACTGCTCGATGTTTGTGACATAGGAGTGGAAGAAAGGGTTTATATAGGAAAAGAAGGAGCGGTGCGATGTGGACTCAAATAGAAAGAAGAGACAAGACAGCAATCGTGATGTTAAAGAGAGAAAAGCAAGGCCAAGAAACAGATTTTAGTATATTCGGGGGGCCATTCTACAGCGATCAAACCCTGCACATGCAGATGTTCCGGTTAACACATAGGCCCCCACCTGCACATGCATTGATTCACACCAACCCTTCCCATGGCCACCCTCTTGGCTAGGGTTTATCTTAAACCTTCCATACGTGTAGTTCTATGGAATTTTCTCCTTAAATTCCCTGATATCCCGCCAGTCCCTCGATCCACAAATCCTGTATTGCCCTTGATTGTGTGAGGGTCTTTTCTCAGCTCTAATGTGGTGTACACAGCAGTCATTTTAGACCATTTTGCTGTCAAACACATTGTAAATATGTTGGTTGTGGTGAATTTTAAGACACCAATATTACCTTTCAAGGCATTCAATTCATATATTGTATTAAAAAAGCATCATGTTTTTCTACTGCAATGGGCAGCTTGTTAGGTCAACTTTTGCTTAATTAAGCTTAAACTTAATCGGCAACACGTTGCTGAAAACAACAATATTTTAGGGTAACACATGAGCATCAATCTATGCATGGATGGTGACTTTAAAGCACTATTCGTCGGTATTTATAATGCTGAACAACTTTTTTATTAATTAAATACAATACAATACTGCAGTATATTTGCAGAATCTTAATTACTTAACCATCAGTCTACAGTACCATACATGTTTGATGCCTTTGAGAGAATGGAGCTTGTGAGTATACAGGAGGTGAGCTGGACTTCACAAATACAAGAATCCTTAGAATTCTGAGTTTCCCGTGGAGTTTGAGAGTTGGATTATTCGAGTTTGAAGTAAATATTTCATATTTTTAAATATTTTTAGGTTTAATAGTCAAAGAAGTGTCCAAACTATACATTTTTTTCTAGATAGGTGTGTAAAGTATTTTTCGGCTCAAGTAGGTGTCTAACGTTTTCACCGCTAAAAATTTAGGTGCCTTGTTGTTAACGGTCGTTTAAAAAATTTTGTTAACCAATAAAAACATGACACGTGACATGTTTTATTTTATTTAAAAAAACAGAATTTTCAAAAATATCTTAAATTCTCAAAAATTTCCAAAATAGTCCCCAAATCCCGATTCCACTCGTTGTCGCCGCTAATCGTCGACAGTGTGCCCACCACTTCTGTCGTCAGACCCCCACGATCATTTCTTCTATATTTTCGTCGCCGAAAGTCAACGACTGGCATGTTTAACGTCGAAACAAAGTTGAACGGCAAAAGCAGAAAAAAAGAAACGATGGACGGCAAATGGCGACCGACCAGACGGCGAACGACGTGCGGGTCTTGTGGCGAGAGGAGGCTTCATTTCGTCACCGGCAACGTGGTGAACGACGACGACAATGGTCAATTTTTTGAGTTATTTTGTGAATTTTGAGAAATTTAAGGATTTTTTAAAATTAAATTAAAAGAAATTAAAACCAAAGCCACGTGTCATGTTTTAACTGGTTAAAGGAATTTTTTTTAACGGCCGTTAAAGGACAAACACCTAAAATGATATAACGACAAAAACGTTAGACACTTATTTAAGCCGAAAAATACTTTAGGCACCTATTTAAAAAAGGAAATGTATAGTTTAAATTTTTTTTTACTATTAAGCCATATTTTTACAATTGACAACTTTAAAAGTGAAGATTCGTAAAGAAAGACGAGATATAATGAAACGATAATTATTTGATAAACTAGCGGTGGGAACCATTAGTTTCCACAAGCGTCTAGTTTTAAAGTTTAAAGATTTAGTTTAGGGTGTAGGGTTTATGTGTTTAATTTTAGTAGTCTAAAACTTAAGGATTGTGAATAGAATCTAGGGTTTAGAGTTAGAATTTAGGGTTTGTAGATTAAAACATAAACTCTAACCTCTAAACACTAAACCTTAACATCTAAACCCCTAAACCCTACACTATAAATTAAATCACTAAACTCTAAAACTAAGTCACTTGTAAAAACTAAAAGTTTCTACCGCCAGTGAATTGGATACAAATCTATAATATATATAGGGTAAACTACATAAATGGTCACCGAACTTTTAGGGCAGATTCATTTTGGTTACTGCACTTTTAAAATATTCGATAAGGTCACTCAAATTTTAGTTTGATTTCAATATAGTCGCCGAATTTTTAAGGCGGATTCATTTTGGTCATCGTACTTTTAAAATATTCGATAAGGTCATCCAACTTTTAGTTCAATTTCAATATAGTCACGAACTTTTAGTTCGCTTTCAATAAGGTCCCTCTCGTTACCCTCCGTTAAAAGCTGACGTTAGTTTTTGTTTTTCCTTAATAAAAAAATGGGTAAACTACATCAATTATTGCTTAACATTATTCTCACTCCTATTTTGGTCACTACAGTTAAACAAAATTTCAATTTAATAACTTAACTTTCGAATCGTTCATATTTTGGTCATTCTCAAATGACATGGTTATACAAATACAAAAATTCGATTAATCCTTAAAAAAATTTGGGTAATATTTTTTTACTTTGCTTATTAAATTTACCATATTAACATATTTGATATTTTAATAAGCAAAGTAAAAAATTATTTCTCAAATAAAATATTCTAATTAATCGTTCAATCGATTATCCGATTTAATTGGTACAATATAAGATTGAGAATTGAATAATTTAAATTTAGCAAATAACCAAATAATTTTTAAGGATTAATTGAACACGATTTCAGTACAAATTTTTAAAATAAATTATTTCGATTCGATTATGGTTCACAGTTTTAAGCAAAATTGATTAACTGATATGATCTAGTATATATAATATTTCTAAATTTTATGCATTGCAATATCTTATAGTCTAATGATTTTGATACCCTTCTAATTTTTTTTAAGTTTTGGCTTTGAGTAGAATTAATAGGTGTGAACTTTTAGTTTTTGACTTTCTAGTTGTTTTTACACTTTTATCACAACCGAAAATTTATTAAATTTATCATATTGTTATATTTGATATTTTAATAAACAAGGTAAAAAGTCATTTCCAGAATCAAATACTTCAGTTAACTAGTTAATTGATTATCTAATTTAACTGATACAATATAAGATCGAGAATTGAATAATCTAAATTTACCAAAATAAATCTTTTAAGGACTGATCAATTTTTTTATTTGTATAAATGTGTCATTTGAGAGCGACCAAAATATGAACAATTTGAAAGTTAAGTTATTAAATTGATTTTTGTAACTCTAGTGACCAAAATAGGAGTGAGAAGAATGTTGAGTGATGATTGGTGTAGTTTACCCATTTTTTATTAAGGAAAAACGAAAACTAACGTCATCTTTGAACGGAAGGTAACGAGAGGGACCGTATTGAAAGGAAACTAAAAGTTCGGTGACTATATTGAAATTGAACTAAAATTTTGGTGACCTTATCGAATATTTTAAAAGTACGGTGACCAAAAGAAATCCACCCTAAAAGTTCGGTGACTATATTGAAATCGAACTAAAAGTTTGGTGACCTTATCGAATATTTTAAAAGTACGGTGACCAAAATGAATCTGCCATAAAAGTTCAGTGACCATTTATATAGTTTACCCATATATAGATATAGGATGAGATCCAGTTACACTATGAAAACTCAACTACTTTTATACAAATCCATGACCATTGGATGAGTGAAATGGACGGATGAGAATAGAAGTAGAATATGTGAAGATTATCACTTGGAAAAAAAAAGAAAGTAAATAGTTAATCTCATTCATCCATTTTACTTATCTAGTGGTCATAAATTAGTATAAAAATAGTTGAATTTTACATAATAGGATGAATCATTGAAATTATCATCCGCGTACGTGGGGTGTTTAGTTTTTTTAAACGTGAAGATTTGTAGTTTTTCACAATGATTAGTTCCAATATTTGATGAATAGAATAGGTTAATATTTTTGGGGTTTAGTGAGAGATGGAGATTAAGGGGGTCCCTACCATGTTAGGAAGCACATGCAAGCTCCCCGGGGATCACGGTCCCTTAGGCCTTATCTTCATGCATGCATTCATTTCCATACACTAATGACAATGTGACATACATAAATAATAAGATAAATAACAACATCCGGAATATATTATATATAATATGAGATATTGACCACATGGTGTGGATTAATGCTTTGATTTGCTAATTTCATATATTAAAAACAGAGGAGGAAGATTGAGAATCATAGCTTTATGGTACTGTTTGTATTTAGTGTATCTTAAATTTTGTCTATTTCGAAGTGGAAATATGAAAAGATAGAATTATGATAACGAGAGATTTTTTTTTAATTTTTTTGAACATTTCTGACAACATATTCACTAATTTATATCTTTTAGTTAATTAAAAATGTTGAGCAATTTATGAAAAATTAATTCGAGTCTAAATTATATGGAAAAGTCAAGTTTTGTGGCTTTCAATGCCAAAAAAGAGAAATGATAATGTCAAAATAAAATAAACATTTCCCAATGGTGTAGAAAGTTCATTTTTCTTTTTCTTTTTTCTTTTTTTTGTTCAAAGAAAGTTCATTTTTCTTTCAAAATAAAAAAACAGTAATAAATATAAAAACTTTAGCATTTGACCATTGAAGCCCCTATAGCTCAGTGGTAGACCGCCAGTCTTGTAAACTGGAGGTCTGTAGTTCGATCCTGCATGGGGGCACTCTATTTTCTAGACCTTTTCGTTTTTGTTATATATATTTTTAATATTTTTAAATATAAATCTTTGACCTGAGTCGAATCCTTCGAAATATATGGGGAGTTTTTTTTTATTTCATGTGGTTTTCATTAGAAATATAGGTAGTAAATGTATTTTCATTATTGAAAACAAAATAATGAAAACAAAATTTTATTTATATTTATCAAGCATGTTTTTCAATTTAAAAAAAAATGAAAGCTACATTTTAGAAATGGAAACAAAATATTTTCAGGAACCTGTAATCATTTTTCATTAGATGAATGAAGATTTTTCCATTTAATTTATACACAAAAATACATTAGGCACAAGGTTTAATTTGGCCCATTTTCAGATTTTCCCTTTTTTCTTTATATGAGTTGGATTGAGATTTGTGACCATAAAATTCTGCAGCCATTACCATGGGGACAAACGTATATCAAAGCTTGAAATAAGATCCACATACGCTCATGTGGATTTATATCCAGATGTTGCTGTGTTAGGTGCCAATGGGAGTGCCCTTCTCAAGGGATTGTCCCTCTTAGTCTTAGTCCCACCTTCAAACAGTCGTCATATAAACTTCAATAGGTAACGAGACCATGAACTCAATAGTCACTTTCCGACATAGCAGCCACAGAACAGACCCACTTGGGCTTCCTAGATCCTAGTTCTAACCAATATGTTCGACCCCATGCCATGTGCATTTGTTTGGAAGCTCGGCTTGTAGGGCAGCTGCTCCCCTTGCAAGGTGGCAAGGTAGTTAAAGTTTTGATGACTAAAGCCCGGATTTGTGTACTACTGCAAATATATGTTATAAATGGTGAAGAACATCGCCTTTCTAGCAGATATCGATTGATAATCAACCTTGTGAGTGTAGAATCAAGTGTTTTTCTCATTCACTAAATGCTGCTGATAAACTCAAGGCACTGCAATCACATAGCCGGATACAGTTACAGACTTACAGTTGTGCACACACCAATTTGGAACAGAGATCGAGTGATGAACCGTAACAAAAACGACTTGAAGAAGTTCACCAGCAATACAACTTTAAACAATACAAAACAGACATTACAATGGGAGCCACTGGCTTGCGATGTAGCATGAACCTACTCCTAAGGACACACTTCTATTCCCACAACATTGCTCCAAACAAAAAATGAATTTGAATTCCATTACAAAAGAATCTTGAACATCTGAAGATCTGGCAAAGCTACAAAAAACTAATTCCAACCACATTGAAAGAATTGAATTCAAACAAATAGTACCTTTCGATGTCAATAAGGTCAGTCTATGAACAATCCAACAAATAGAGCAGGGCAAGGAGTAGACCAGCAAAATTTGTATCATTATGTTCCACTGCTTTCACCGGCAGAAATTGAGGGGCCTTCGGATTTCACTAGGTGGGAACTCCTGCTGCTGATATCAAGCCCCTGCAATCGGCCAAGAGGATCCTGCTGCATCATATCGGCAAAGGTGTGAGAATTGGAGGTAGCTACCATAGACTGATTAGGTGTTAACATGTTAGATCGAGAGGGATGAAACGGTGGCATTTGTATATTCTGGGTGTCAACTCGCATTTGCTCTGGCTGGGAAGGAAAGAAGGGAGCTTGGTTGTATGCTACATGATGCATTCCCAAATTAAAGGTATCTGTGGATGTTGTCATTTCTCCTGTAGCAATTTTGAGCCTCTCTACTTCCTTCTTCAGTGCTTCATTTAGAGCTGTAGCCAGAAATGGGCAACGAGAAAACTATATACGGTTAACAACTCTCTGCAGTATTTTTTTTTGAACGAAATAAGTACAAGCAACATGATACAAACATGACTAGATAACACCAAGCAAATGGATAATCATTAACAGTACCCAAAGCTTGAGCTCTAAAACTAATGTCTAGTTTTTTCCCAAAAAAAGAAGAAGAAGAAAAAGTAACGTCTAGAAAATTAAAACACACAGCTTTTGACTACTATGGTGCCAGTTTGTTTTGTTTCTGTTACGGATGCCTTTGTGGACAAAACATATGACACTTTCTCTCCCGAATGAGTCAAGGTTAGGAGCTTCCGTCGACGAGTTCCATATATATTGTTATCATAGGTACTTCAGAAGGTAGAAATCACACAAGGGAAAGGCTTCATCAATTGAAGCAGGTTTTCTCATGAATCACACAATCCGTAACTCCTGAACTTAAACAGTTTTTTATAATTGAGTAGATATGGTAAAGTTATGCTCAACTTGCTTCAAACATGTCCATGGACATACAGAGTGTACGCTTTTGAAAGCATGCCATCTTGGAGAGAATTTGGTAACTTAATTAGTCTGGACAGAACGTACCATCACGTAGCTGAGCCTGCTGTTCCATAGCTTGTAACCGAAGCTTAAGCTCAGTGTTCTCAGTAGTTAAGCCTGTTGTATCTCTCTAAAATAGACCACAAGAATTAAGACTATTAAAATTCAGGTGATAATCAAAGAAATATTAAATCAACATTAGACTGAACACATCCTAAACTAATGGCAATTCCAGAAAGTAAGATGCCTTTAGCAGAGAGTTAGAAGCATGTGCATAAAGCTATTGATTTATTAGAAAGTAGAATAGCCAAATTTTAGTTGTTTAATTTGTAGATCTGATATTCTCATAAGGAATGCAAATAATCACCACAACAAACAAGCTCCAAAGTTATGTAACGAGACAGGTATGTATTTGACAAGAACCTGGAATAGAGTTAGTTGCGCAGAAAGAGTAGTTGCTTCCGTTTGAAGTGTTTGAACTTTTCTCTCCAGTTCAGTTATATATCGGGCTTTCCTCTCTTTAGAGCGAGCAGCTGACTGCCGATTTGCAATGATCCTACAAAAATTATGTACGTTCTTAGCAAAAACTTGAATGTAAACACAAAACTGAACAAATAATATGAGATTATCAAATCTATGGGAGAAATTTTCCCACTAAGTTTTCGGAAGAGTTGAGCGGAGAGATGAGAACTGCTCTAAATCAGCCACCTCACCGAATGCTCATGCATTTAAGGCAAGATTAGAGTTTCAAGGCTCTCAAACATAAGAAATTATCAACGGAAAAGGTTAAAGCATTCCAAACATAGAAAATCCATCCGCACATGACATAACCCAACTCATTATTGCCAGTTCTTAAGTTCGGAAAGACGGCTCTTTTGCCTAAAATGTAAAACTTAAATGAAACCAACAGAATTCAAATGTGCGAAATGTAGAAATATTCCAATTATGATTTCAATGAAATTCATAACTGTCCATAAGTCATTTTGTTGATGGTTAAGTGATATTCGCTATATTTAGTCACTCTAATGATAGTGGCATCCTTGTACTGCATAGAATGTGGTCAAAGAACCGGACTTCAAAATCAATACAATTAAAAAGTGCAGAGTGTGGCATGATAAATAGGTATATATTATAAAACAAACAATCATTTAGATCGAGTGACAAGGTCAAACAGATTAATTGAAGCTGAATTTTGTTAGTATTTATGGAGAAAATGTTCAACGATATTGACAATAAATATCACCTCCTCATTACTAAACCATTGCAAAAAAGATAGTGAAACAGCCGATATATAAGTTGACATCCCCCTAGACAAGAAAAATGTACTTAGCAAGAAACTATGCAATTGAAGATTTGAGTTGCTATTTGGATTTGGTATTTCTGACTACTTCAGTATTTCATTAAGCATTTATTTATGCCATCTTCACGTCATGGTACAAAAACAAGTCATGAAAAATCAGAAAAGCAAAATGCATTTTTCAACAAAAGAAGCTAACACACACACACACACACATAATCCCAAGAAAAGCACGCATAAAAAAGAAACCTTGTAATTGACATGAATTTGGTTCCTAAAAATGCATTAAGAAGGTATCTGAACTGAACTTCCTAAAATAATGAAAATCTCCATTAATCAAAGGTTTTGAAAGGTCGCCGGCTAACAATTGGTCTAGCTGGAGGAGATGCTAAATCACTTAAACAAAGTGTTGATTCTGCACTACCCTAATTGGCAAAGGGTCAGATGTCCAACTTCATCATTAAGGAGAAAAAGGAAAGAAAAAAAACAATCATACTGCCAATGAAAGAAAAAAGGGATAAAAACCAACCAAAGAAGAAAAAACAACACTTTATAAATTAAACAACATAAAAATTACTTTCTTTTATTTGAAAACAAACAAAAACACAGACTTTTACTCAAAGTTACCAACTTCTACTGCAATTTCATAAGTACCTAAATCCAAGTTCATTTAAAAAGCCCAAATAAAGTTGGGAGAAAAAAAAAGGGGGTGGGGGGGGGGGGGGGGGATCGCAAACCTTTTGGCTTTCTTTGGGTCAATAGTCCACAATTCAGCAAGCTTATCAGGTGCCATAGCTTTCTTAGCTTCAATCGACTCCATTATCGAGCACCCATCAACTGAATTACTGTACCTATGCCTTCCTTTCCCTCCTCCATTACTCTTCTCTCCCTTGCCCAACACGCCACTCATTTCATCTCCTTTCAGGTTCTGGCCCGACCCAATACCCGAAGACCCGGCAGTCCCTCCTCCGTCGTCCGACCACTTGGATGATCCCCCTAGCTTCTCAACATCCATGTAACTGCAAAACAAGTCGTCTTCGGATCCCAACCCTTCGAACGGGTCGGAGACGAGATCCAAGTCGTCCGGGATCCGAAATTGGACCTCGGAGTGGGCTCTCCTGTGGTAAGAGCCTCGATATGCGGTTGAGTTGGGGAAGGACGACGTCGTTTGAGTGGCGGACGACGCATTGGAGAGAATGAGTGGATCGGGGTTCGGGTCAAGACTTGGCGGGTCCTGCATTTTGGTGGTTCTTTTTAGATTCAGATCTCAGAAAGATAAACGATAATGTTGGAATCTTTTCCCTTTTCAGCTTTCCTCTTAGGTCCTTTTCCTCCAACAAATAAATTATTTTTTCTAATCTAACCATCTATATTTAATTTATTAGTAGATAATTTGAATTAAATTTTACAAAAGTGTACGTGTAACACTCTCATATTTTAATTTTCCTCATTTAGAACATCATAATTCGAACATTTAATCTTACTTTAAAACATAATACTTCACCCCGCTAAATGAACTAAGAATTTTAATTATAATATCATGTGTAAAATCTATTTTGATTTTGATATAATAAATTATTCAAGGACCAATTTGCAAAAGTAAATAAATTTTTAAGTACTTAAAAGTTTCACACATGACAAGGATTTTAAACTCAAAAAAAATTATTTCAAAGTCAAAACTTAAACCCCAAAGAATTTTCTAAGTGTTTCAAAGCCAAACTTAATCAGATCGCACAGACGTATCGATACGCCTATAGCGTTTTGATACAACTTGTGGCTACTGGAATTTCAAGTCGACATACTATTTTGATACGGTTTAGCCTATTTCGATACGATGTTCCGATACGGCCTTGTCCGTTTTGATACGACCTTCATCTGGGTTTAAGGTTTTAGTTAAGCGTACTGATACAAATTTAACCGTTTCGATACGGGGTTAAGATTTTCAAATCCTTACATTTATTAATGTTATCGTTGTCTTCTATTTTATTTGAATCAACGATCTTTAAAATTCAGTTTACCCGTACCGATACGCCCTAGGGGAGTAACGATGCAATGTTTGCACTCAGATTTCATTGAGCAAATATCGTACTGGTATAGCCTAGCCGTTTCGATACGACCCCATGTTACACTAAGACCGTTTCAATATGTCCTTCCCGCATATCGATACACCCTTGTATTTATTTTACAACGGCTCTTCCTATTTTGAGACAGGTATCGAAACATGTCCTCGTGTACCGATACAGTAAGTTGCAGTAGTGCATTTATGGTGGGAGATTTGCAGCCCAACGACTATATTCAATATCCCAACAACTCAAATGATTAAAAATCATTGAGAGGGTATTTAAGCAAGCCTCCAGCTACAACAACAACTATTGATCAAGTGAAAAGCATTCAAGCAAAAATCCAACCTCTTTGAGCCTTTTAGAGTCAAGCCTTTGTACACAACTTGTGTAATTTCATTGTAATCTTTTATTTCAAGTTTGGGGATAGTGCACTTGTAATTGGGCAAATTATTCACCTATTGAGAGGTTATTTTTCATTTGCCAAACACTTATTGTAAAAGAGTGATAAGCTTTGGGTAGAAAGTTTAATCGGTTTGTAACGATTTCCTCCTAAGCCTAGACAAGAGGACAAATTTTTTAGTAAATTGTTTGAAATTCTTAGTGGGGAGTTAAGGTAGTGAATGTACAGCGTGTTAGAAGCTTGAACCACTCTAGATATCTTGTCCATCAATTTTTATCTTTACACTTTTCTTCCCTCCAAATTTTTAATCACTAATTCACCTCCTCTTAGTCATATTGTTCGATTGATTATCTCAACATCATGTTATTTCAATTAAATCAAATATATTATAATCCAGCATTAATTGTAGTTTTTTTATTAATTAATTGTAATCTAAAAAATATTAGTTGTAGTAAATAATAATAAATGCAGCATTACACTACTGTATAAAAAAATATTATTTGATTGTGTATAGTTTTGATTATAATGTCAGCTGATATTTTATTCAAAAAATAATAGGAGAAAACAAAACGTCACACGTATATCAGTCCGACTTTTAATTCCCAAAGCCCTAAAGCATTTAGGAAAGTGCAAAAGGGGAAAAAAACAGATGAGATTTAAGTTCCCCTCTCTTGAAAACGGCGAATCTCACGATGATGAAGCCAAGAGTCTCCGATCGTCCTCCACCCGCGACAGGACCTCCACCGGCGCATCCTCTACCCAGAACCGTTCGTGCATGGAAGACAGATATGTTCTTGCCGCTGCGTCCGCCGCCGCGTTTGCACTCCTGACCGTGAATCTGAAGAGACACCGCGCAAACCGTTGCTGAACCGCCTTGATTCGGGAGATGATCGGGCCAATTTCAGAGAAATCAGTCCCCGGAGAGTTCAACTTGGTTATAACAGCCCTTGAGTCACTCTCCAGAATAACCCGTCGGAAACCTAGATCTGCCGCAAAATCTAAGCCATGCACCGCCGCTATTGTTTCCGCCTCAAACGCCGATCGAACATTCTGGCTACTCCGACAGCATGCACCCAGCAGGTGACCTTCTGTATCTCGCACGACAGCACCAGTTTTAGCTTTTTTATTTCTTAAAGAAAACGAAGCGTCTACATTAACCTTGACCATCGATGCAGGGGGAGGTGACCAAAGGACGGGGACGGTATTAATAGTAGGGTTTCTGGTTCTAGCTAAGACCCCAATCTCCAACTCATAGCTCCGGACGAAGGTAATTAGCTCGTCTTCTGATTGTTTTGTTCCTTCGTGCCATAACTTATTTCGAGAAAACCAGATTGCCCAAGTTGTAATTGCTATAGTTACTCTTCTCTGTGTGCCGATGTTGTTAAAGATCCATGCAAGCCACTATTTATAACATAGTTGCTGAACTTGATTAGGCCAGGAAAGATTAAGTTTTGACCATATATTAGCTGCATAACTGCAATCACGGAATAAATGCTCGCAATTTTCAATACCCTGATTGCATCTAAAACAATTAGGATCTGTGGCCACTCTCTTGATACAAAGATTTTGCTTAGTTGGAACATAGTTTAGGATAAACTTCCAATTAGCAATACGGACCTTGGAGGGACATTGCAGAGACCATAGCTGCTTGAAGAGACTATCGTTTTGTGATCGAGGAGACGAGCCCTGGAGTAGTAGTCTGTACCCACTACGGACACTGTACTGACCCGAGTGTTCACCCGACCAGACACGGATATCCATCTCAGGCTTCGAAGGTGTAGGGATAGCCAAAATTTCTTCCGCCTCACTCTGTTCGAAAGAAGCCCAAATTAGGTCTCTATTCCAATTCGTAGAGTTAGGAATCATTAAATCTGAAACCCATTTGAGGCCCATAATTCTATTAGACTGAAGTTTGCGTGGTGGATAATGAGGTACCCAAGCATCATCCCAAATGGAGATACTATTGGCCGACCTCACCTGCCAGCGTAGGCCCATCTTTAGAAGGCCCATAGCACTCCAAATACTTCGCCAGATTAGAGATGGCGAGGAGCCCAACCGAGCCTGAAGAAAATCAGTATTGGGGAAATACTTTGCGCGTAACAAACGGGCCACAAGCGAAGTTGGGTTCGAGAGTAACCGCCACCCCTGTTTCGCCAATAAAGCCACATTAAACTTACAGAAGTCCCGGAAGCCCAATCCCCCATCCTCCTTTAACTCACACAAACTAGCCCAGTCGCACCAATGAATCCCTTTCTTCCCTGGGCTCTTTTGCCACCAAAATTTCGCCTCTTTTGCCTCCAGAGCCTTACACAAAGTCTTAGGGAGAAGAAAGCAAGACATAGAATACAAGGGGCGTGATTGAAGAACTGATTTTATAAAGACTTCCTTACCCCCAGCAGAAAGGTGTCTAACAGCCCATCCATTAATGCGTCCATCAAACTTATCGAATAAGGCTGAAAAAGCTTGCTTTTTGTTCCTCCCAACCACTGTAGGCAGGCCCAAGTATTTCTTTGGGCTTATCACACTGGAAATACCCAAAATGCTTCTTACCGAAGCTCGAATACCCTCTTCCACATTCGTGCTGAAAAAAAGACCCGACTTTTCAAAATTAATTAGCTGGCCCGAGCAATTAGCATAACTTGCCAAAACGTCTTTAATATTCTGAGCCTCTGATGATGAAGCAGCCCCAAAAATGATGCAATCGTCTGCAAAAAGAAGATGTGAGACGATTGGAGCTGAGCGAGTAATCCTTGCCCCGCTTAGTGAACCTTGCTGTATTGCGCCTCGTATTAGAGATGAAAGCCCTTCACTACACAGGAGAAAAAGGTAAGGGCTAAGTGGGTCACCTTGTCTAAGCCCACGAGATTGCGTAAAACTCGATCCCACAGTATCATTTAGCACCACCGAATAGGATACGGATGACACACATCTGCTGATTTTTGATACCCAATCTTCCCTGAAGCCCATTTTTCTCATTACCGCCCAAAGAAAATTCCATTCTACCCTGTCATACGCTTTACTCATATCGAGTTTAAGCGCGAAAGAGCCTTTCTTTCCATAGCGTCTCTTTTGAAAACAATGCAAGATTTCATAGGCAGCAATCAGATTATCAGTAATTAAACGACCCAGCACAAAAGCGCTCTGTGATTCATCAATGCAGTGATGAAGAACCTCTTGGAAACGAATAACCAGCATTTTTGAAATAATCTTAAACAAGACATTACAAAGACTAATGGGGCGAAAATCAGACATACTTGAAGGGGCACTAACCTTTGGAATGAGCGCAATGTGTGTATTGTTTATAGTCTCCAAGGCCTCCGAACCATTAATAGCTTTCAGACAAAAAGCCCCAACCTCTTTCCCAATTATATGCCAAAAACGCTGATAGAAAACCGCTCCCAATCCATCTGGCCCAGCTGCTTTAAGCGGGCTCATCTCTTTCACCGCAAACAGCACATCCTCCAGCGTAAACTCACGGCCCAAAGCGATGTTCATTTCATTTGTAATACAGCCCGATATACCATCAAGAGCAGCACTCGGATCTCCACCAGCCATACTAGTAAAGAGACTCTGAAAGTAGTCCATCGCGATTCCAGCCATATCAGATGGATCCGAACTAAGGGCTCCAGAAGCCGACATGAGGCCCAAAACTCTATTCGTACGTTTCCTCTGGGTAGCAAAACGATGAAAAAAAGCTGTGTTTCTATCACCATTCGATAACCAGTTAGCTCTTGCACGCTGTTCCCAGTACAGCTCTTCCTTATCCAACTCCAGATTTAAGGCCAACTTGGCTTCCAAAGTCTCTTGTAGAACCTCATCAGAAGGTAACAAGTTTGTAAGGTGATCCAGACGCTTACGGAGATCATTCTTTGTAATATTTCTTTCCTTCCGAATTCTCCTAAACCACTCACCCAGTTCTCTATTAACTACTGCGAGTCGTTCAGGAATAGTGCCCACTGAATTAGACCACAGCCTCCGCACCTCGGGTTCACACGTGTCCTCCATGAGCCATGAAGCCTCAAACTTAAAACTACGATGATGCCTATCGTTCCCCAATTCCAGCTCGGAACAAAGTAGGAGTGGACAATGGTCCGAAAAGGAGTGAACTAAATGCTCCAATTGAAAATTTGGAAAAAGATTCAGCCAAGCAGCATTAGCAACTCCCCGATCGAGTCGCTCTCGTATAACATTTGAAGAGAGCCTCCCTTTCTCCCAAGTAACATTTGATTGTGTATAGTTTGATTAATATTGTTGTTGGTACAATATACATGGAGATATAGGATTGAGTATGCTTAAAGCCCCCAATATTCTTCAATTTATATGCGTGAATATAGAAAATTGGATTAGGAGGGTCGTTACCGTGGGTGATTGACTTGTGAAACAGGTGCAACCACACATGATAAAAAAAAGCTTAACAGTCAAATAAATTCCTAAATTATACTATTTTTCCAGTTAGGTGCCTAACGTTTTCGACGTTACTCAAATATGTGCCCCGTCGTTACTGTCTGATAATTTTCATTGTTATTTGACATGTGTCATCTTCTTAAATTTTCAAAAATATATTTAAAAACAAATAAAATTAATAAAACATAATAACCTCACATTTTACAAAATAGCCTCAAATTTTGAAATCCTAACTCCCCAAAATCCAAATCCCAATTTGATATGATTTTGTCGCCAATTGCCATGTCGTCAAACCATCACTACCATTTACCCCATCACCTCGTCGACAAAAATTTACAAATGTCGTACGAAACGTCTAAATCGTCGAACAGTTCATTCGAACAATTTAAGACGAACGACAGCATAACGAACGATGAACGATGTGTGGGTCATTTGGCAAGGGGAGGGTGATTCAATATGCCGAAGGAAACGTGACCAATGCCGATGGAAGTGGCCGGATTTAGGGGGTTTAGTGATTTAGGGACTATTTTGAGATTGTTTGAAAATTTCAGGATGTTTAAAAATTCTAATTTATTTTAAAAAAATCAGAAAATGTTTAATATTGCCAAGTGTTCGCTTTTGATTGGATAACAAAAAAATAACGTCTGTCACGACCAAACCTTAAATGGATCAGGAAATAAAATATTAGACACCTATTTGGCCCAAAATATAGTTTGGGTACCTATCTGAAAAAATGTGTACAACTTGGGCAATGATTTGATGGTTAAGACGAAAAAGAATGGCCCAAATGAATTAAATTAAATGCAAGGAAAACTGTTAGGCTCGATGATCACTCAACCGTTGCTTGCCAAGTGGTGGATAAGATGTAATTTTGGGTGTTTATGGTGGAAGCAAAAGATTGACAAAATTGACACATGATTTAGAGTGTTCGACTTTCTAACCAAAGCCTACATCCACTACCTTAGCTATCCACCAAGGATTTTATCAATTCACTAAGAATTATTCCCCTTTTCTAGGCTAAGGAAGCAACCATTTATAACCTAGACTCACTCACAAAGTCTAGCAACCAAAGCTCATAACCCGAGCTTTGGGAATACTTTTTAAACAAGAGAATTCTAAGCAAACCAAATCCCTCTACAAAGGTTGATGTTTGCACATTAAAGCACTCACTCAAATCCTAGAACACTTGAGCATACATTGACAATTTGAGCTCACAAGTGTTTGTTTATACAATGAATGGAAATTAATCTCTAAGACAAATTATCATCATAATATGTTGACAATTGAAGCATTGGTCTTCCATGGATGCTTGGAGGTCCCTTTTATACTCCCAATTGAGCTTCTAGTCATTGTAGACCGTTGAGATTGAATTGGAGCCGTGGGGTCTTTATTTCCCTCCATAAATGTAGTTCTGGGTAGTAGGGTATCGATACTCGTGTCACTGTATCGATACACCCTTTTTGGAAACTAGCCGTTGAACCTGCTCTAGCTTATGTGTATCGATACGCCTGGGAGCGTATCAGTACGGCTTGCATTTCAAATAGCCATTGGGAAAATGACCATTGGGAGTGGTTATGGCGTATCAGTACGCGATACAACTGTATCGATACGCGACTATCCGTTGGGGGGTTTTAAAGCACTCCGTATCGATACGACAAAAGCGTATCAGTGCGCGTTTTGGCTACGGGAATTTCCCTATAGCTGAAATCCTAAAGCGTATCGATACGGTATATACCGTATCGGTACCGTGACCTTAAAAACATTTTAAGTTATTTCAAAGCCTTGTAACCCTTAAACATATTTTCAAGTTTTTTGGACTTACAAAACATTTTGAAATCTTTTTTCAATTTAGTCAAAATCAATTTTTCAATTGTTATATCAAAACATATATCTTAACAATCTCCCCTTTTTTGATATAATAAAATAACTTGAAAATTTGTTTGTGATTCTCCCCCTTTGTAAAATAATTTTCAATTAAGAGACATAATTTTTTAAATTTTAAAGCTCCCCCTTATTCTCACTTGAAAAATCATTTTTTCAAACCATTTCTCCCCTTTTTATTATATCAAAAAGAATTCAAAAGACTTTAAGTTCAAAATAACATATAAGGTTAAATTTTTTTTGACACAAATAAAAATTTTGGTTTTAAAAATGGCTCCCCCTTACTCAAGCATCAAAAAGTGTTAGTTCAACAAATATGATAATCTAGTTGAAATAAAAAATAAATCAAATTAAACAAAAGAAAATCAACTAGATTTTACCACACTTGAACCCAAGGGAGGATGTGAAGCCTTCCTTCTTCAATTGTCTTTCCTTGTGTGTATGGAGCTCCCCCTCAATATTTAACTTGTTGATCATTCTCCATCACACCTAAAACAAGACAATCAAGTAATTTTTGGTATCCAAATTGCTTTGGATTCATAAGCGTTAGTAGCACAAAGTTTGGTCCCCTTAGGAATCCATTTTACAATTTCATCCTTTTTAGTTGAAGTGATTAGTTCTTTTGGGACCCAAACACCTAAAACATTTTCCATTTAAAAATCTAGGGGCACTAGATTGTCTTTGATAAAAAATTGTTTTAAGAAAATTAGATTTGGAGCATTCTCAAATTTCACATATTTGAATATTTTTGTAAAACAAATTCTTTTTGAGGTCATCAATTTCCCTTTGATGACCCTCTTGAACTTTTTAAAGCAAGTTTTGCAAATCAAAGTCTCTTTCTCAAAGGCTTCAAACCTTGCTTCAAGTTCGAGATTTGTTTTGGAAAGCAATTTATTTTCAATTTTTAACTTTGAAAGCAATTTTTTGTTTTTAGAAAATGAAGCCTTGAATTCCAAAAGCAAAACATCATAGGGTTCTTGTAACTCATCAAAAGTATATGAATTTGAACAAGATGAGTTAGAAGTTACCTCACCCTTTTGGAGGGTCATCAAACATAAGTGGGCTACCTCATCATCGGTGGAGTCTTCATCACTCCAAGTTGCCACATATGCTTGCTTTGAAGATGATCTTTTTTTGTTGCTCTTGTGGGAATCCTTCATCTTCTTCTTCGATGCATGTTTGTATTTAGTCATCTCGCTCTTCATGAACCAGGTGAACTTCTTGAAGAGATGAACCATCTCTTCATCTTCACTTTCATCCTCACTTAATTCTTCGTGTTGGCATGTGGAGGATGAAAGGGCAATGAAATTGACATCAATGCCTCGCTTCTTGATCTTCTTCTCCTTCTCCCTCTTCAAGGGTTGAGACATCATCTCATGAGTGAGCAAAGATCCAACGAGCTCGTCAAGCTTGAGCTCCTTCAAGTTATTTGCTTCTACAATTGTCGTCTTTTTGGACTCCCATGAATCGGGAAGTGAGTAGATCAACTTTCGAAAGAGTTTGTCTTTCGAAATCTGTTGAGATGTAGGGGGCTCGATTCCTTCAACCGTTCTTGCTCGCCAAGTGTGGAGAAGTGAAAATTTGGGTGAATATGGTGTGGAAGCTAAAGAGATTTGTGACACAGAATTATAGTGGTTCAACCTTCTAACCAAGGTCTACATCCAATACCTTAGCTTCCCACTAAGGATTTCCAAACAAATTCACTAAGAATTTCGTCTCTTTTTCTCAGATTAGGAGGAAACCGTTACAACGATCAAGCTTTCTACCCAAAGCTTGATCAAACACTCTCTTACACAAGAAAGACTTAGCAAACTAGAAATCCCTCTAAAATGTATATGTTTGCACTATAAAGCTCTCACCCAAAGCCTAAACACTTGAGCAAATTTAACAATATTTAGATCACTAGTGTTGTCTAAGCAAAGAATGTACAATTAAAGCTCTAGATACAATTTGTCATCATAATGTTGTAACAATTGAAACATTAACCTTCTCTTGATGCTTGAAGGTTATTTTTATACTCTTAATTGAGTTTGTAGCCGTTACTAGCCGTTGGGGTTGAATTGGAGTCGTTGGAGCCTTTATTTCCCACCATAAATGCAGTTCTGCAGCTTGGCGTATCGATACCCATCAAACCGTATCGATACGGTCCCAATAAGGAAGTAGTCGTTGTGCACTTCAGCTGATGCGTATCGATACACTTACCTAGCGTATCGGTACGGTCCTGCAAATTAAAAGATCGTTGGGAAATATGACCGTTGGTGTAGTTAGGCGTATCGGTACGCGATACAACCGTATCGGTACGCGACTAGTCGTTGGGCTGTTTCAAAACACACCGTATCGATACGGCTAAGCGTATCGGTACGGGTTTTGGCTACTGGAAAATTCATGTAGTTGAAACCCTAGGGCTTATCAGTACGGTACCAGACCGTATCGGTACGGGCACTTGAAAAGCTTGGTTTTGACTACTTTAAATCATTCCAAAGCCTTGTAAAACCCTTAAACATATTTTCAAGTTGTTTTTGACTAAAAACATATTTTAAATTCTTTTCAATTTAGTCCAAAACATTTTTCAAATATTATATCAAAACACTTAGTTCTACAGAATCTCCTCTCCAAGACCTTTGAGTTGGTTGAAAATTGTGGAGAAATGGTCGAACATCCTCTTGATGTCTTCATCAGGGTCCATCTTGAAGTTCTCATACTCTAAGTTGAGAAGACCGATCTTGGTCTCCTTTACTTCGTTTGTTCCCTTGTATGTGACCTCAAGCTTGTCTCATACCTCCTCGGTATTTTCACAATAAGGCATCTTCTCATAGATGTTGG
The DNA here is from genome assembly GCA_030270665.1 of Hibiscus trionum. NCBI lineage: Eukaryota > Viridiplantae > Streptophyta > Magnoliopsida > Malvales > Malvaceae > Hibiscus > Hibiscus trionum. Next base: position 10,927,097 of record BSYR01000024.1, on the reverse strand, counting down.
GGCTAAATGCACAAAAGAGAATGTGCAAAGCCTTGCAATTTAGCTCCATCTTCTTGCGATCATCCACACTCCATTCTGCCTTACTTCGTTGTGGCACGAACAGACCATCCTCAACCATGTCCCAAAGCTTGTAATCTTTGGCCTCGATGAAGAACATCATTCTTGTCTTCCAATAAGCATAATTGGTCCCGTCAAAGAAAAGTGGCTTGTCGATGGATTGCGCCATTTTGTCGGTTGATTGTATTGTTGATCGAGATAGCCGGAATCGCCTCAATAGGTGGTTAAACCTTCTCGATTGAGCCTTGCTCTGTCACCAATTTGTAGAACTAATGTTTTGATATAATAATTGAAAAATATTTTGGACTAAGTTAAAAAGAATTCAAAACTATTTCTAAAGTCCAAATAACTTGAAACTATGTTTAGGGGATGTTTTTCAAAGGTTTTTACATGTTTTCAAAGCCAAACTAGACAAAACCTTCCAGGCGTTTCGAAACACCCCTAGGTGTTTCGATACGGGGTTTTCTAGTGTCAAAACGTTTCGAAATGGGTTTCGAAACGGGTCCTTTCTGGAAGAGGATTTTTGCCAAGCGTTTCGATACGGGCTATGCCGTTTCGATACGCCTACGTGGCATCGACCACAACGGTCATAAACCCCAGCGGCTATTTCCCAAATAACATTTAAATGTAGATCGTTTCGATACGGGACTAGACGTTTCGATACGAGCGTTTCGGTACAGCCAACAGCGTTTCGGTACGGGTGCTGCATCAGACTGCAACGGCTCTTTCTACTTGAAGAGCGTATCGAAACGGGTTCGAACGTTTTGATACGGGTAGCCGTAGAACTGCATTTATGGTGGGAAATTATGTCTCCAACGGCTCCAATTGAACCCCAACGGCTAGTAACGGCTACAAAATCATTAAGGAGTATAAAATGGACCTTTAAGCATCAAGATATGGTTAATGCTTCAATTCTCAATCAACAAATGATCAAGAATTGTCTTTGTACTTAAATTGTCATTTCTTTGTATAGACAAACACTAGTGAGCCAAAATTGTCAAATTTGCTCAAGTGTTTTAGGTTTTGGGTGAGAGCTTACTTGTGCAAACAATCACCTATTAGAGGGATTTAAGTTTGCTTATCTTTTCTCTTTGTAAAGAGGGTTTGATCAAGGCTTTGGGCAGAAAGCTTGATCGGTGTATAAGGGTTTCCTCTTAAGCCTAGAAAAGGGGACGAATCAATAGTGGATTGATTGGAAATCCTTAGTGGGAAGCTAAGGTAGTGGATGTAGACCTTGGTTAGAAGGTTGAACCACTCTAAAATCATTGTGTCAATTATCCTTTTAGCTTCCACACCACATCCACCCAAATTTCCACCTCTCCACCACTTGGTGAGCAAGATCGGTTGAAGGAATTGAGCACCTTAAAACTCAACACAATTGTTAGGCTTGATGATCACTCAATCGTTGCTTGCCAAGTGGTGGAGAAGATGAAATTTTGGGTGTTTATGGTGGAAGCAAAAGATAGACAAAATTGACACACGATTTTGAGTGGTTCGACTTTCTAACCAATGCCTACATCCACTACCTTAGCTACCCACCAAGGATTTCACCAATTCACTAAGAATTCTCCCTCTTTTCTAGGCTAAGGAGGCAACCATTTACAACCTAGACTCACTCACCAAGTCTAGCAACAAAAAGCTCACAACCCGAGCTTTGGGCACACTCTTTAAGCAAGAGAATTCTAAGCAAACGAAATCTCTCTACAAAGGTTGATGTTTGCACATTATAGCACTCTCCCAAATCCTAGAACACTTGAGCATAGATTGACAATTTGAGCTCACAAAGTGTTTGTCTATACAAGGAATAGAAATTAAGCTCTAAGATAAATTATCATCATAATGTGTTGACAATTGAAGCATTAGACTTCCATGGATGCTTGGAGGTCCCTTTAATACTCCCTATTGAGCTTCTAGCCGTTGTAGACCATTGGGATTGAATTGGAGCCGTTGGGGTCTTTATTTCCCTATATAAATACAATTCTATGCAGTAGGGTATCGATACTCGTGTCATTATATCGATACGCCCTTCTTGGAAACTAGTCGTTGAGCCTGCTTCAGCTTATGCGTATCGATGCGCCTGGGAGCGTATCGGTACGACCTGCATTTCAAATAGTCGTTGGGAAAATGACCGTTTGGAGCGGTTAGGGCATAACAGTACGCGACTAGCCATTGGGGGGGGGGGGGTTAAAGCACTCCGTATCAATACGACAAAAGTGTATCGGTACGAATTTTGGCTACTAGAATTTCCCTGTAGCTGAAACCCTAAAGCGTATTGATATGGTGTATACCGTATCGGTACCGTGACATTAAAAACATAGGTTTGGCTACTTTAAAAACATTTTAAGTTATTCCAAAACCTTGTAAAAACCCTTTAACATATTTTCAAGTTGTTTGGACTTACAAAACATTTTGAAATCTTTTTCAGTTTAGTCCAAATCAATTTTTTCAATTATTATATCAAAACATATATCTTAACAAAAACAAAAGTATTACTTACGGACTAATAGTAAAACACGTTGGGGAAAACAAAATGTTGTTGTACTTCATATATTTTGAGTCTTATTATACTAATTCTTATTCAAAAGTTGGCCTATATCACGCACACACCAAGACAATAAATATTTATTTTCTAAAAAATTGAGGGTCTCATTTTAATAAAATGTACAAGCCCCTAAATCTTTGAACCATCTCTAATCGCTATCATAATATACTTTTATATTACCTGATTTGGATTAGTCAATCAATTATATGTATAAGCAATCGAGAAAGTCAATAGTGTGACATTTTTTCCACATAAATTATTATTACTAAGTCGATATATTATTGTGCAATAAATAATTTTTAAGGTAAATTACACCACATACCACTCAACTATGGCCCCTACGTCGAAAATGCTACCAAACTTTAAAATTGTTCAAAACTATCACTGGACTTTAATATGTTACTCGAAAATATCACTCCGCCGTTAACTCTTAACACCCACATTAATTAAAAAAACGACGTCATTTTGCTAGAGAAAAATTATTAAAACTATGTGCTTAATGGGGTTTGAACCCAGAACCTTCAAATGTAAGGGCTAAGCGCTAAACATTGAACCAACTTGATATTATATAATGTTTTGCTAGAAATAGTATATATCTCAAACTACATTAGATTAATTCAAATTATTTTATGAAATAAATAACACTATAGATAATATTAATATAAATAATATAAAATATATTATTCTTATATATTATTAAATATATAAATATATTATTTTTAAAACCCAAAATATTCATAAAAATAATATATTTATATTATTAATAATATATAAAACCCCTAAATTATTAACCCACAAACCCCAACCCTCAAACATAAAAACCAAACCTTAGAGTTTAGGGTTTAAGGTTTTTTATATATTACTGTTAAAATTATTTTGGGTTTTTTATAAAAATAATATATTTATATTATAATATATATATATATAATAAAACAATATATTTTATTTAAATTATATAATCTTATCCATTTGGTTCAACTAAATTATTTTATGAAAAAAATAATACTAAAAATAATATTAATATATAAAAATATAAAATATAAAATAATATTATTTTTATAGTTTTTACATATTATTTATAATATAAATATATTATTTTTTAAAATATTCATTAAAATAAGATTTTTATTAAAATAATATATTTATATTATAAATAATATATAAAAACCCTAAACCCTAAACCCCAAACCTCAAAGCATAAGGTTTATATTTGAGGTTTGGGCTTTGTAGTTTAAGGTTTAGGATTTAAGATTTAGAGTTTTTATATATCATTTATAATATAAATATATTATTTTATGGATATTTTGAATTTTTTAAAATAATATGTTTATATTATAAATATTATATAAAAACAATACACTTATATATAATATTTTATATTATTTATACATTAATATTATTTATATTATTATTTATTTCATAAAATAATTTGAATTAATCTCATGTAGTTTGAGATATATATTATTTCTGGTAAAATATTATATAATATCAAGTTGGTTCAGTGATTAAGGTTTAGTCCTTACATTTGAAGGTTTTGAGTTCAAATCCCTCCAAGTGCATGGTTTTAATAATTTTCCTCTAGCAAAAACGACGTCGTTTTGGCCTAAATTAGGCTTTAAAACAGCCACACCAAAACGACGCCGTTTTGACTTAACATGGGTGTTAAGAGTTAACGGTGGAATGATATTTTCGAGTCACATATTATAGTTCAGTGATAGTTTTGAACAATTTTAGAGTTCGATGGTATTTTTAACTCAATGGCCATAGTTGAGTGGTATGTGGTGTAGTTTACCCTCATTTTTATATCATGTTAATATTTGACTTTCAACATTTAGTTCATTGGTTGTATAGATTTTTTTATTTAGAAATGATATGAATGAAAAATAATTTGTAGTGTGTGGTAGTGATATATTTCCGCTATGGTTTTTTTTTAATAGAAAATTTTGAATTATGAATTGTAAAAAAATCATGTTAAGAAGTGGTCAAATAAGATTAAGGGTAAACTACATAAATGGTCCTCCGACTATGCTCTAATTATTTTTTGCATCCCTCAACTATTAGAAGTTACAAATTGATCTCCTGACTTAAAAAAATAACAAATTGGTCCAACACTGTTAAAAATATAACGGTCGATGATGTGGCAGTTAATATAAATTGGTATAATTACATAATTAGCCCTCAAGTTATACACTTATTTTAATTTGACCCTAATTCTAAAAATTAACCCACATAATTTTAATAATCTATCAATTTAGTCACATTTCACCCTCGAACTACTCTCTACTGCTTTTGGGCTGTAAGTATTTCTTGTTTGAACTTAAGTCTGAATCTCCTATTTTCATAAAACCAATAACTTCTAAAATTCCAACATCTTTTATTTTTGTTGTTACAGAACTTGGAGCTTTTTGTTCTTCCATATTTGTTTCTAATTATTATTTTGTGAATAATAACAATAATAATGAGGGAAGAAGACTCAAATTGGTTCTCAAGATGGGAGGAGGAGCTGTCGTCCCCAGAAGAGCTGATGCCACTTTCCCAAACTCTAATTACACATGATCTTGCTCTCGCCTTCGACATTCGTAACCCAAACCACCGCCATCAGATGTTGCCGCCTTATTCTCTTCCATCTTCAGCAGCTGTGCTGCATCCTTATATGCCCACCTCTTCAAAATTCATCGCCGATTCTGGGGAATTGGGGTCCTGAGGTGCCAGAGATGAGCCCGCCCGCTCAAGCGACCTCGACTCGTGTGGACCCCATAACTTCACAAGAGATTCGTCGACGACGTGGCTCATTTGGGGATCAAGAACGTTGTCCTCAAGATCATAATGCAGTTGACGAGTGTTGATGGTTTGACAAGAGAAAACGTCTCTAGTCATTTACAGCAATGTCACCTTTATTTGAAGAGAATGCAAGGCTTATCTGGAGGTGGCGACAGCGGTGCCAACGACAGAGCTGGCAGTGCCGGATTGAGTGCTACGACTGATCGTGCAACTGACCACTTGTTTGCAAGCTCACCGATTCCACTGCACTTCCTTCATCATGGTCAAAGTAAAAAGAAAAGGGGGGTTGGGTCAAATGGGACTAAATTGATAGATTATTAAAATCATGTGGGTTAATTTTTTAGAATTACGGTCAAATTAATATAAGTGTAGAACTTGAGGGCTAATTATGTAATTATATCAATTTATATTAACTACCACATCATCAACCGTTATATTTTTAACGATGTTGGACTAATTTGTTACTTTTTTAAGTTAGGGGACCAGTTTATAACTTTTGATAGTCGGTGGACGCAAAAGATAATTAGAGCATAGTCAGGGGACCATTTATATAGTTTACCCTAAGATTAAAGCATGAAACTTGTGTAGCATGTTGAAGGTTGATCCAATTGAATGAGTTTGCTTAGCTTTCACCTAATAAAGGTGTTGAGATTATGGTGAAAACGTGACGCATGGAGAGTGGTTGAGACTTTAGAGAGCCCTAAAAACCACAATTAATTAAAAGGCCAACGACGTTATTAAAAATAGAACTTTATGACCAATTAGAGATGGTTGCAATGTCAAGACATTATTTTTTAAGAAAAGAATTTGAATTTTAAATTTTGGAGATTATATTATTGAAAATGAGAAAATTACGAATCTCAAACATAGACCATAAAATGAATGTCTACTGTAAAAAACCGTTTTTAGACTGGTCATGGTCGTATGACATGTAACGTTGACCTCTCCATCTTGTCTGTACATATGGGTGATAATGTGCCGAGTCGAGCCCGAGCCTGGTCTGGCTCGGCTCAGCTCGAAAACAGAGTTATTGGGCTCGGCTCGAACTCGGCTTGAAATGGACAATTTTGCTATAATTTTTTTTATAAAAGATGGGGTCTCGTTAAAAACCCATTTATTTTAGTTAATTTGCTTTTAGTGGATTTTCTCTAATTTATTTTATTGCTTTTCTTTTGCTAAACAGATTAGTTTTAGTGCAAATGTAGCATATATATATATAATATAATATAATATAATATAATTATTTCGAGTCTGTTTACGAGCTTTTCGAGTTGAGCTTGAGTCGGCTTGACTTAACTTGTTAAAGTCTCGAGCCGAACTTGAACCCAAGTTAAACTTATTTGAGCCAAACTTTAACCAAGTCAAGCCCGAATAAGCTAGTAATTCGCGAGCTGGTCAGGCTGATCACCCCTATATGTACGTGATGACCATCGAAGATAATGGCCCTGTTTGGCAATTAGTGGATAGCTGATAGCGAATAACGGATTACATTAGCTGATAGCTGATTGCATTAGCTGATTTGACTAGCAGATTGTATAAAAGTGTTTGATAAAATTAACGGATAGTTGATAGCTGTTAGATTATTTAAACAAGCAAAATGACATATAAGGACATAATTATATTCAATACGTGTTTGAATAGTTTATTAGTTATCAATATTTTGTATCTAATTAATATTAATTAGATCTATAAAATTATTTTTAATATAATTGTTCTAAACATATTCGAATGATTTATATATTAATTTATTATTTATATAATTATTTTAATATAATTTAATTAATTAATAAATTTAAATACACATATAAATATGTGATAATAAAAAGAAAAAAAAAGTAAATAGGATTAGTTTATAAATAGGGTGAGAAAATATTTAATTTAGGTTATTTTGAGATTTTTAGTAACTGGTAAGGGTAAAAGAGTTTTTACCAATCTAATATCAAACCTCTAATCTCAAAAAGCTCCTATTATGAGCTTTTTCAAAATTAGCGGTTTCACCTCAATCCGCTGTTTACCAAAAAATAATATTAGCGGATTTGACTGTTCAAACATCTAATTATGCCTCAAAACTTTAATTTCTGTTCAAACATCTCTTTACCGAACATGGCTAATGTCTTAGGCTTAGCCCACGTGATCCCCATGTGCGTCACTCTTTTCTTTATAGTTTCATCACATAGGTAACTACGTCCAGAAATTCTCAAGATATATAGCAGGAATTTAAAACATTATATGTGAGACAAAAATCTTTAGAAAATTCGAGTTAAATAAAATATTTAAAACATATATGCTAAAGATAAATTACATGTTAAATTTTAAAAAGCAAAATTATACAAAAAAAATCATTAAATTATGAAAAAAAAACTTTTTTTTAACTTTAACATCTCAAAAAATTTTAATATAAACTCGATGTGCTTCTTTTTTTCTTTTTGATCAAAACTCAATAGGTCTTTGTCTTATAATGTTAAATTAAGAAATTCTCAAAATATTTTTTTGAATAGTCTAAAGATATTATAAGGTGATATCTGTTTATACATATTCTTTAATCATTTGGCACCTCTCAAAATAATCTAAATTTATATTTGTAATATATAATATATAACAAATATGGGTTTAAATAAATTTTAAAACTGATAAAAATATCATTCATTATTAATATATTTCTCATTTGACATTAAAAAAAAATTCCAGTATTTTTTCATGTGTCAATCTTAAATAATCTAAATATTTTTTATAATTCTTTAATAATAATAATAATAATAATAATAATAATAATAATAATAATAATAATAATAATAATAATGATAGAAATATTTAAAATTTTCATTAAATTTTTTAAAATTATGGAAACATTGTATAAAAAATATGGGTTTTATTTTATTTAAAAATTATTCTATCATAGTTGAACACACCTCATGTAGTGATAGAAAATATCAATATCATAAATTGTTCTTATCTACTCACTTTTAAAATGTACATTAAATTTAATTTATAAGTCGGAAGAACTTAAACAATGTTTAAATCAAACTATTTGAGACAAATAATTATAACAATAACGTTTTGGAACAAAATATTTATTTTTTTAATTAAGTAGAAATATAATTACCTCCTAACTTTGGATTGGATAAGTTATTGAAATTATGTTTTTACACTGGAAAATTTTAGAACGGACAACACACACTGTTAAATATTATAAATTAAATATATTGTTGAATATCATTAAATGTTTTAATGACTATTAAATAATTATTAAAATCCTCAAAGGCTCGACATGCCATTAATTATATTTTAAAATAAAATTAGAAAAAATTATTTTATGAATTATTCTCACAATCTCATACATAGTCCTACCCATTTAAATAAACACATATTGTCCCTGTTTGGTAAAGAGAGGTTTGGGTAAAAATCAGAGGTTTGAGGCATAATTAGAGGTTTGACTAGTCAAATCCGCTAATATTATTGTTTGGTAAATAGCGGATTGAAAGAGCGGATTGAGGTGAAACCGCTAATTTTGAAAAAGCTCATAATATGAGCTTTTTGAGATTAGAGGTTTGATATTAGAGTTGTAAAGACTCTTTTACCCTTACCAGTTACCAAAAATCTCAAAATAATCTAAATTAAATATTTTCTCACCCTAATTATAAGCTAATCATATTTACTTTTTCCTTTTTATTATCACATATTTATATGTGTATTTAAATTTATTAAATAATTAAATTATATTAAAATAATTATATAAATAATAAATTAATATATAAATAATTTAAATATGTTTAGAAAAGTTATATTAAAAATAATTTTATAGATTTAATTAATATTAATTAGATACAAAATATTGATAACTAATAAACTATTCAAACAAGTATTGAATATAAACATGTCATTTTATTTGTTTAAATAATCTAACAACTATCAGCTATCAGTTAATTTTACCAAACAGTTTTATACAATCAGCTAATACAATCCGCTAGTCAAATCAGCTAATGCAATCAGCTATCAGCTAATGTAATCTGCTATCCGCTATCCGCTAATTGCCAAACATGGCCATTATCTTTATTTTCCACATAATATTTTTTTATAAATTAAAATTAATAAATACCATCTTCTAACGAATAAAATCGTTAAAATAAAAAAAAAATTCACCTGCAAAAGTGCAAGAGATTTCACATATTTGATGGCGCAAAAGAACTATTGGAACCCATAACTTCCAATGTTGCTGCAATGAGGGCTTCGCCTGAAATCAAGCATGGTATCGACTAGGTAAAAGCCATGAAACCAATCTGAGTTGCTATTATCTCGTTTGAACGGCAACAATTTGCCTCCAAACCGAAGTGATTGCAAGCTTTTAATATCAAGATGGAAATATTCCAGTTGTTGGCAATACATGATAGTTTTTTAAGCATTGAATAGTTGAATTATCCTGAGATGAATGCAGTGATTTCGTAGAAGATTAAGTTGAGATTAGATGTAGTAATTTCATTAATAATAATTTTATTTTTTGTCTCTTTTGATTCGTGGGTCAAGCTTTTTGGTGTTATTTTATTTTAACGATTTTATTCATTATAACATATTATAAGTACGAGGAAGAAGAAGATGATTTGTAAATTTTAAGTTATAAGAAAATATTATGTGGAAAACAAAGATGACATTGGTTTATTTAATTGTGTAGGATCATGGATGATATTTTGAATAGGGTTAATGGAATAATTTATTCTAATTTTGTATTGAAATATGATTAATTACATGTCGAGCCTTCAAGATTTTTAATAATTATTTAAAAGTCATTAAAAAAATTAATGGTGTTCAGCAGTGTATTGCGTTAGTAGTGTTCAACGGTGTGCGTCGCCCGTTCTAGACTCATCAATTTACATAACTACCGATATCTAATTTATTGATTTATTAATTCGAATCAAAAGATTAAATTTTATAACCTTACTTAAGAAAATTAGTATCGTATCTCATAAATCAACTGATTATTGGTGTAATCGATATTATGTACAAAATTAAGAATTCAACAAAATATATGTATAGAATTATGGAAAATTCTACAACGTTCAATGAGCACCAATGAGCACCACTAATGATGAGCACCGATGGGCACCACTAATGACGAGCACTATTAATTTAATTTATAAAGATTAAAAATCTAAATGACCAAACATATAATTATAATTTATTTAAAAATCTAAAGATAAATTATTTAAAATAAATTATTATATTTTTAATATTTTTTAAAACATAATTAAATTAAAAACCAACCCTAAATTAAGAAACCCTAAATTTTTTTTCAACTTGAATTTTAAGCCGCCGTCGCCAACCACATGCCGCCGACGAGTAAGCACCAATGAGCATCGATAATGTGCAGATGAAAAGCTCGGTTCCACTCGGTCCATTCACAGGCTATGCTTTCGTGTTGAAGAGTTCAAAGTTCCTGAGGCCAGCACATCAGATTTAGATGAATTTCTGGGTTTGAATTATGGAGCTTCAGACTTCCCTTTGATGATTTTAGATGATGATAATGATCCAATAACATGCCGTCACAAAACTCAACATTGTTGGAAAAACTCAAGACTTGAAAATCATCTTATCAAACAAATTTAAAGCGTCATCGGTGCTAACTCGCCCACGACGAAAACTTGAAATCTAAGTTGAAAAAGTATTTAGGGTTTTTTAATTTAGGGGTTTGTATTTGATTTAATTATATTTTAAAAAAGATTAAAAATATAATAATTTATTTTAAATAATTTATCTTTAAATTTTTAAATAATTTATAATTATATATTGGGTTCTTTAAATTTTTAATCTTTATAAATTAAATTAATGATGATTGAGAGTGACAGACTCATCCATAGAATTATATAATTAAACAGTTCAAAAATTACTAAAGCTTATACTTAAAGTATTAGTTGGGGCTCACTCTAGAAGGCAGTGGCAAATCCGCAAATACAAATGCGGCAAAAAGTCCCCTCCATCAAACATCCTATTTGAATTTGAAACATAAAAATTGAAGGAAAAAGTCCGCCTACAATCCCAATCTCAAATCCAACCTTCAACTTTAGCATTCAAATTTTCTCAAATACCCTTTTCAGCAAAATTTCAATTTCAGAGCTTTTCTTCTTTCTCTCTCTCTCTCAGCCTCCATTGCAAAGTTTTGAAATGGAAGATCAAGCTGATCCTGCCAACGGCTTGGTATTAGCTTCTTCTTCTTTTAATTAAGTTTTCCTTTAAAAGGTTTTTGATAGTTTTCTTGGTTTTGGATTGTATTTCGTAGTTGGCGCGAGCGAAGAGGAGCATAGATGATTTGAAGGAAAGTCATGAAATTTCACCTAAGAGAATCAAAATGGTAGATCTTGATTCTGTCCTTTGCTCTCAAGGTAAATTAATTTTTGTGCCTTTTTCTTTGGGGGTGGGAAGCGTGTGTGTGTGTGTTGTTTACTCTAATTATTGGTAAATTAATCTTCTTAAAACTTTATTTATTTATTTTTGAGGTGTAAATTAGAACTGATAGACTGATAGTTGCCTTTTATCCCCTTTCCGGTTAAAAAGATGAAATTTTTGTAATGGATTTCTAGAATGAAAGCATTTCTTTGTTAGTCACTATTTCTTAATTGTAGTGTAACTTAGATTAAAATTTTGTTTTTGTTTTTGCTTTGTTTATGGAACAGAAATCAATACCCACAGTTCTAAATCTTTAGAAAGAAAAGAATCTAGTCGGCGTTTGCAGTTTAGTGGTGAAGAGGAGGTATCCCAAGTTACTGAAGCCCATCCTGTCTCTCTTCCTCTTGATCTCAACACTGATATTTGCATTGCTATAAATGAATCCTCTGATACCAATCCGAAATGCGAAGAAAACCATGATATTCTGTGCTCACAAGAGAGTCGTTGTGTAGCCTCGAATGGAACTGGCTTGGATCTGAATGTGGAAGATGTTTCTGGCTTGATAAACCGCAAATCAATTCGTCGTGAACACGTTGGAAATTCGAAGCCAAGGGATATTTCAGAGTGTGGAAGTTCTATTGGTCCAATGGCGGAGAAAGACTCGTTAAGAGTTTGGAGGGAGATGAAGCAAAATGGTTTTCTTTCATCTTCTCATGGAGGTATATATATGCAAAGTGGTATATTGTCATCTTCTCATGGCGGAATACCAGCGCCGAAGCAACGTGGGAGGAAAAGCAAGAATGATGTGCTCAAGAAAAAGATGGAACTTGCAAAGAAAGAACAGGTTGATAGGTTCACAAAGATTGCTGCTCCAAGTGGACTACTCAATGGATTAAACCCTGGGATTATAAATCATGTTAGAAATAGAAAACAGGTCCATTCCATAATGGAGGCCTTAGTGAAGTCTGAAAAACTAGAAAATTTGCATTCGCAAAGCAAACAGGCAAGTGATGTCCAAAGTGGAACCAGAGATGATGATGGTAAGAAAGATCATGGAAACATGGGCAATTCGGGATCGGGACTCCATGAACACAGTTGTTACCGTGAAAATGAGCCTCCCAATATTGCATCTATGAACAATAAAGCAAGAGGTTATCTAGTGCCAATGCATAAGCCAATTTCCTCAATATTAGAAAAAAGAAGTGGAGATGGTGGTTCAAGCATGTTAGACCCAGTTGGTGAGGATGATGCATTCACATTGAGGTTGTCATCATCAACTAAGGCATCCGAAATTGAAAATGCTAATAGCACTTTGTCTAATGAGGAATCAGCAAACATTACCGGTGCCTCTTCTCTTTCTGCAAAAGGTGAGGATTTGTATTGGTTATGGGACAGAGAGAGCTTATTCTTTAACATATTCATATTTGTTCATGAGAAAAATGGCAACCGAGCAAGATTTAGATATCCTATGATTGTTGTAGCATGTACAAGAAAACTATCCGGAATCCACTATTTTCAGTTTCTATGTATGATTCATGTTTTTCTTGTGACTAATGAAGAATAGAATGGCCAAACTAATATAAACGAGACATTGTTTTCAGCTGCAACTGTTGCATCTCAATGGTTGGAACTTCTTCACCAAGATATTAAAGGACGCCTTTCAGGTCTTTTTCTTTCACTCAAATCACTATTAGATGGTTAGACTTTAGAGTGGGACATGTACTTATGTACTCTTTTCTGTTGTACCGTGCTCTGCATTTACAGCACTGCGACGTAGCAAGAAGAAAGTGGAAGCTGTAATTGCCACAGAGCTACCTTTCCTAATATCGAAAGAATTCTCCTCTAACCATGGAAATGATCTCAATATCAAAAGAAATTCTGCTGATGGATTTTCCCTTGATGCCACTGCTGAGATGCATCGAACAAGATGGTTTGCACTGTTTGATAGGATGGAAAAAGCTCTTTCTGAAGAAGAGAAACACCTAGTAAGCTGCAAAAACACTTGTAATGTTTATTGTCTCTCATGTTAGTATGACAGTTTAGGGACTTGAGCAGTCTAATTTAAACTTCGGTATTCTTTTTCTTGATAATTCTATGCCAATAGGAAAGGTGGATAATGTAGTATTACTTGATTGATATTGACCTCTTCAAGTTAATTATTTTCTTATCACTTTACTTCTTTTTTAAGTGGAATCTATATGTTTAGAAACAAGGGCATTTCTCAATCGTTCTTATTTTCCCACTTGAATTCCAGGAAAGCTGGTTTAACCAAATAAAAGAGATGCAACTGCATTGTGATCAGGGTTTGCAGCATATGCAATGGAATATGCTTTATGGTTTTCCACAACATGGAACATCAACAACTAATATCAGGTTAGAGCAATGTTTTAATCTTATTTTGTCATTATGATGGTCGACTGGTTCGTATATGCTTTGCTTTCTTTAATATCCATCCATCGGAACTGATTATTGACTACTAATTTTCATCATGAAAATGAATATGTTGAATTTGGGCATCCAAGACCAACGCCATTTTGTTGCTTTATTCATGATCCAAGTCTGTAAAATTTTTCTCTTGTGCTAAGGATTTAAAAACAGTTTTGTACTTTCGTTTTTCATTCTCGATGTCGACCATTTTATGAGCCATGATCTCGTGCAGATCGGGGATCAGGGATAGTTTTGACCGGGAATTGGCCGCCGGGGCTGCTGCTGCTTCTATTTATTCGACGTGCTGTTTCATGTTGTCAAAGGAAGGTGAACGCCTTGCTTAGATTGAATTTTCTTAATGCTGTCCTAGAAACATCAATGTGCATCAACTGCAAACCAATAAACGCCTTGCTGGGTCTTGAATTTCTGATACTAGCTGGAGCCTATGTATACACTTTTGGAATTTGTCCTTTTTAATTAAAGTTAGGGATTTAGATTTTAATTTTAAAGAGAATATGTAGACGACTAGCGATGGAAACAATGATGTTATCATCGACTATAAATATTTAACGGTTCAAATATAATTGATATAGTTGAGGTGCAATCAAAATATAGTTTTGGTGATGGACTTTGTGGTGCAATCAAAATATATGTAAGAGATTATCTTTTGATTTATCAGAAGTCGTGTAAGAGAGTATCAAATTGAATATTTTTTATCTAGGGTTAGGGGGGGGGGATGGGACCTCTAGAGGAACGAAGGGTGTGCGTTCTTAATAGGTCTAATACCTATGACTTAAAATATGAGAGAATAAAGATGAGCAACTTGATCAACCGACTAAATGTATTTGCTTCAAGTTTGATTTATTTTATGTTGCTTCCTATCTATATTTATTACATTATTTGTTATTTGTAACAACTCTTCATTTTGGGGTTCAGATATTTTCATTATGTACATATTTGTCTCTAAGCTATTTGAAATAAATAAAATAAATTAAATTTTTTAAAAAATACAATTGATAACTTTATTATATGGGTAAAATTTCGATACATAAGTTTTGTAAAATAAATTTTACACAAGTATGCATATTTATATTAAAAAACTAAAATCTTAAATTTATAACCCTGAACTCTAAAAACTTAACTTAAAACTCTAAAACATATACCCTAAATTTTAAACCCTAAAACTTAAACCCTTATACTTTAAACCTTAAACTAAACCCATAATCTATAAAATTAAATATACACAATTGTATATCAATTTTTTTATTAAACAAATTGAGAGAGTAGTAATTTCTAATTCCATTTATAAAATTAACTAATAATCTAATAATGAATATATTAAAATAATTTAAGAAAGTGAAATCTTAGTAAAATAATCCTTAG
Source organism: Hibiscus trionum (assembly GCA_030270665.1). NCBI lineage: Eukaryota > Viridiplantae > Streptophyta > Magnoliopsida > Malvales > Malvaceae > Hibiscus > Hibiscus trionum. Next base: position 10,911,532 of record BSYR01000024.1, on the reverse strand, counting down.
ATTGCTTAGAAACACCCGAGTCTTATAAATCACGTGTTTTTTAAGTGACATGGAAAAACCACGTGGCAAACATTTTAGAAAAGGGTTGAGTGATAATAGAGCCGAGCGTGTGAGGCGCGTACACTCTGCATGCAACCACGTGCTTTTCCCGCCATAACAAACTGCTGCATTTATTTTTCACATCCCACCGTCGGATAATACCTCAACGGCCATGATTCTCCGACAAGTCATCGCGGGCAACGTGTTTTGTATCGAAAGTATAGATCGTACTAAAATAAAACATCATTTATAAATGTTTAACCTTTTATGGTTTATCGGAAGGTTGAGGATAAACAATTATCGATCTTTAAGAACCCTTCTTTTTTTCAATTTTCGGGCATCGTAAACCCATTTTACGAAGGGACAGAAAAAAGCAATGGCGGTGGTGGGCGGTGTTTGTTGCGGCGGAGACGCTTGTATGAAGCGTCATGATTCTTTCAATCTTTTCAACTTCCAGAAGCCAAACGTTCGACCACGTCGCTTCATGGCCTCAAATCCACAACCGTCGTCGAAGCCAATAAAACCCAAGATTCCGGCGGCGGCGTCTAAGATGATAAGCCTTCATCAACCATTGGCGACGAAACAAGAAAAGAAGAAACATAACGAGTTATTGTACGAGGAAATAGACGAATGGATGAGAGATTCGGTGGCGGAGATCGTGAAGAAGTTGCCGGAATCTCCCCTCTTGGTCCACGTCTTCTCCGACGTAAAGAATAACACCACGAAAATTAGGGCGGAGGAAGAAAAGTGGGTTCTGGTGAGACATAGGTGGGAGAAAGGAGAGAGTCCAATGCCTGGGGTTGATTTTGGTCGAACAAATAGAGCAGCAGGAGGAGGTGTCGGAGTCGAGGGCATGGGGGATAGTGGTTCAGGGAATTGGAGCTGCTGGTTCAGTATGCTATCTATTGAAGACCAGTAAAGTGGGTTCAGGATTCGGGTCAGGCTGCACCCATTTCTGCTTGGTTAGGGTTAAGAGTTTCAGGGAAACTGCTTTCTCACAGCTAAAGAGTTGTTGGCTGTTTCAGGAAACCTTTCAAGAAAATAACTGAATTTTTTTCTTTTTTCTTCTTTCTTCTTGATAATAAGGTTTTGTATTTATGGGAATTGGGCTATCCGAATTGTATAAGTAATTGATGTTATGTACAAAAGTAAGAATTCAGGATTGTTAGGGTTATTACTTACCGACAAAAATTGATTAAATTTTAATTCATAGAATTAAATTTTAAATCTCAATCCATAAATTCTAAAGCCTAAAAATACACAGAGTTCTGAACATGCGCGATAGGAATGATCGCACATGACCCCCAATAGAGAGGGGTCCAAAATAGAGAACCTAAACTAAATTAAATTAAGTATTTATAAAAAAATTTATAGATTTATATATATAATTATGTGTGTATATAAGTTAATTTTTTGTATTAAGGTTTTTTTTTTTGTTGAAAAAAACAACTTATATCTCTTATTGATTATAAATTAAGGGCCTCATTTTAATATATTGCACAGGGCCCCAAAATCTTTGAACCGCCCCTGAAAATACATACTACTTTTAATTCCTTAAACCTTAATCTTAAACTCCAACCTTATACATTAACCATAATTAAACCTTAAACTTATTCTTTAGTGTAGAACATACATAAAAATACTAAAAAATGACAGAATATTTCTATTCGTTCTTACGAGCTTGTCACTTTTAAAAGCAATAGATTATTTCGGTTTCTATTAATATTTTTTTAGTTTTGGTATTATGCCCATTTTATTGATCCAGATTCTTGATTTTCTTCTAACAATATCATCTTTAAAGTTTGAATTTGAATTCTCTCCTAAAAATGTGCTTTATCATTGCATCTAATCTTTGTTGATATTTCGGTTTTTATTACTACTAACTCCTCGTGGATGAATAATTACACTGAATTGGCTTAATCTATGAAATGATCCTTGGATTTGATACGTCTATTAAATTAATTTTGACCCAAAGTAGAAAAAAGATAATATGGAGGAGAACAGTTATGATAAAATATGAGTGGTAACCGTTTGATTCAAAGTAAATGACACTACCTTTTTAATCCACTAAATAAAAAATGAAAGAAAAATTACTTCAGTGACCAAGTTAGAAAGATGACGACACGTATCACCACCCAGTAAAAAGAAAATATAAGAATAAGGAGTGCTTGAAGTGGGGTTTGAACTCACAATCTTTTAGGGGAAAACCCCGTAACTTTACCACTACAGCAACTCACTCTTTGTGGGTTGGTGAAGTGGTAAAGGTATGAGTTTTCTCCTAAGAGGTTGTGGGTTTAAACCCCACACTAAGCACTCCTTAATTTTATATTTTCCCTCCACCAGATGGTGACATATTAAATAAAATAAAATAAAATAAAAATTAGATTAAAACATCCAATCGGGTGATTACACGTGTCATCACTTAATCGGCTAATTAATTTTATTATTTATTTAAATTAAAATTAAAATTAGAACTAAATTGATATAATAAAGAACTAACAAGGACCAAATATGTAATTATACAAATTTTACTTAACGGCCACATCACCTTTCCGTTAGATTTTAACGGTCGATGGTCAAAATAAGTCTATTTAAATAGTTGGGTGGTCGAATTCTGAATTTTTTTTAGTTGGATGGTTAAAACAAGTCGCGACCCATAGTTGGGTGGCCACTAGAGTAGTTTTCCTTAAAAAAAACTTAGAAAGAAGAAAACCCACAAAAAAACCTAGACACTCTTTGTTGAGTTTTAAGGTGCTCGATTCCTTCAACCGTTCTTGCTCGCCAAGTGATGGAGAAGTGGAATTTTGGGTGGATATGGTGTGGAAGCTAAAATGAATAATGACACAATGATTTATAGTGGTTCAACCTTCTAACCAAGGTCTACATCCACTACCTTAGCTTCCTACTAAGGATTTCCAATCAACTATTGATTCGTCCCCTTTTCTAGGCTTAGGAGGAAACCCTTATACACCGATCAAGCTTTCTACCCAAAGCCTTGATCAAACCCTCTTTACAAGAGAAAAGATAAGCAAACTCAAATTCCTCTAATAGGTATTTGTTTGCACAATTTAGCTCTCACCCAAAACCTAAAACACTTGAGCAAATTTAACAATTTTGGCTCACTAGTGTTTGTCTATACAAAGAAATGACAATTTAGCACTAAGACAATTTCTTGATCATTTGATGTTGACAGTTGAAGCATTAACCATTACTTGATGCTTTGAGGTCCATTTTATACTCCTTAATGAGTTTGTAGCCGTTACTAGCCGTTAGGGATGAATTGGAGCCGTTGGAGACTTTATTTCCCTTCGTTAATGCTGTTCTGCAGCCTTTCGTATCGATACGTGTGGAACCGTATCGGTACGACCTTCACCAGAAACTAGCCGTTGAGCTCTTGCCAGCCTAGGTGTATTGTAACCCCCTCATCCCGGTCTAGCCGGATGACCGGTCCGAGTGGGTCACACGGGGAAAACCGAAGCGAAACCCGTTAAGGTTCCCCCTCGATTAGCAACCCTATTTTTTCTTTCTTTCTTATCTTGTCTAGAGAAGTATTAAATCCTAAGTGATCAAACAGCGGAACGTATTACAAGAGACGAACATTCGAACCCCAAACCACATTTAAACAGCCAAATTTTAATCTTGACTAAAGGCATCTTAGTACTTAGGTGTTTTTCTCTTTAAATAGGCCAACAAGGGTCAAACAGTACATTTTTGAGTAAAGGTTTCGAAACTTTCCCCAAAGGTTTCGAAACCTTGACTGGCAGTAAGGTCTGGAACCCAGATTTCAGCAAAAGTTTCGAAACCTTGGGTAAGGTTTCGAAACCTTTGACCATGGTTTCGAAACCTTCCCCAATGGTTTCGAAACTTTGGCTGGCAGTGAGCTCTGGAATCCCAAAATTTGCAAAGGTTTCGAAACTTTACCCATAGTTTGGAAACCTAGGTGCAGGGGAGCATATATTGCTTAATTCTAATGACTTCCTATGGTAAAACACCTCAAGATCATATATAACCATACATAAGAGCTTAAAGAGAGCTAAAGGCACACCACACCAACCACCCAAGTCTAGAGGCATACGTCCTAGATTAAACGTACTCCAACATACTCAAACATACTCAAAGCATGAATATGAACCATCATACATACATGGTAAATTATACATTAAGAGCCTTTCATACAAGTATGCTTGAGACATCGATAGACAAAAGCACCATTCATCACATAAAGGTTTACATGCCATCAAGCAATTTAAACACCTACAAGGCATACATCACTCAAGCATTCATCAAGGCATGCATCATAAGTGATATTTACAAATCAAGCAAGGCATCCAAGAGCCAAACCAAATAAACACACATCAAGGCATCCAAAACAACAACACCTATCCCATTGCTTTACTATTACAATCTTTCAATTTATAAATCATACATTGAGCTCACCAAAAGCAACACTTGAAGACCTTTCCTTGCCCTTGCCACCCACAAGCTATTTATCTGCATTGTCGAACAAAAGAGAGCGTAAGCATAAAAGCTTAGTGAGGGTAAGCTCATTAAACAAACCTTCGACAATGCAGGGTCCAAGCTCGAACAATTATCATGATATTATACATGATTTTACCTTCGATCCACATGAGCCAAAATGAAAATGATGCATGAACATATAATCAACATTATGTCATGCTCAACATCTCATAAGCTCAACTTACAACGATATATATATACCTCAATGCATTAACCAAATCATATATCGCTTCACATTTGAAATTCACATTTCATATCATATAGGCATATGCATACATTCTCATATTGGCACCTAGCTATGACTCGAATACGCGGATAACATGTTGGAACGCATTTTCCAACATCAACCTTACCTCGGTGGGATTACACTCATCACCGGCCTTGCATGGGCGGGATTCCACTCATCACCACATGCCCTACGGATGGGATTCCACTCATCATCACGTAGAATATATATAAATTTCCGGTGGAATATTACATCACCGTACTCCTCCTTGGTGCCTTAACGCCACCAAGGCCACGTACGTTTTGACTCAATTAGTGTGCACACTCATCCTAATGATCGATCATTGTACCCAAGCATACTAGTGCCAATATTAATCAAATTCCACAACCTTGATGTTCGAGAGTCATAATATGGCATCTTACATCATATTAAGCTCAACATCAAATATTTCAACAACATAATATCATTTTCAAGAGTCATAATATGACATCTTACATCATATTAAGCTCAACATCATAATATCTCAATATCATAATCCAAACCACATGCATAACAATGCATCAAACTATGCCTCAACAACATGTATAACACATTATACATAATCATCATAACACAAATCATCATGAGGCATAACATCAATTAAAGAGATCATCCAATGTCTCTAACTAAAGCTTAGGATTAGGCTACCACCCTAATCCTAACTCTAGGTGGGTCTACCAATCCCAACCTAGTCCACATGCTCAAACCAATTGCTCAAAACCATTTAAAATATTTTAACCACTCACCGACTACTCCATTAGCACAAGCCGACAAGCCTACCAAGCATCCAAGTTTCCGGATTCGAGCCCGAAGCTTCCCCATTGATTTCCCTTGCTTCTAACCATTCAAAAACAATACATTAACCTCAAAATCAGCCACAAACCCAAAGTTTAACATCAACACACAAATCCACTACAGTTCTCACAATTCAAAGCCAAGTTCATTCTTCAATTTCTCATTTTCGTACTTCCACAAAGACCCGTCAAAAATCAGAAATGTAGTCATCCAAAGCACTCTTAAACATGTTCAAAACACTGCCCAACTATAGTATAACCATCAACCCCCAATTTCCATCATCAAACACACAATTTAAGCCATGAACAATCCCCAAAATCACCAAATCCGAGCAGCCATGAAAAACAGTCCAAAACTTGTGATTTCAACATATTTAGCACATTCAAACGCTTCCAAAACAACCCCCAACTATTACTCTAACACCAACCCTCAAATTCCAACATAAATCATACCCAAAACTCATCTAAAAACCTTCCTAAAAATCCACCAAAACCCAATTTCGGATTTTCACCCAAAATTTCTCATTTTAACATATTATGTGTATTTTAACATGATTAAACAAAGCCCCAACTCAATTTATCAAAACAAGATGAAAAACCCCTTAAAAACCCAAACTTTGATATAAACCCTAATTTTCGAAACTCCATAACTTTGAAATCTAAGACTATAGATAGATAGAGGATAAAGAGGAGATTAAGAAAATATAATTACCTTTTAAAAACCCCTTGAATTGATGAAGAAATTTGATGGATTATGAATTTTGGGTTTGGGAGAGTTTGGGGTAGTTTGCACGGTGGAGAGGGGAGAAATGGGAAAGATGATAACATTTTTTTCTTTTAAGTCAAAAAGGTTGTCTACCTTTTATTTGTTTTGGTTAAATTACCAAAATGATCCCTCCCTTTCTTTCTAAACTCAATTTGCTCACACTAAGGTCAATTTGATTAAAATAAATTTTACCGACTCGAACCAACTAACCCGACTAACTTCTAGCCCCAAAACACGGGTGTTACATGTATCGATACGCTTGAGGGCGTATCGGTACGGTATGACATTTAAAAGACCATTGGGAAAGTAGCCGTTGGGGTTGTTAAAATGGGGATCGGTACGCTTACCTGGCGTATCGAAACGGCCAAGCATGTTTCGATACGGGTTTTGGCAGTAACCAAACTGGGCAAAAAAGGTATCAATACGGGTTGGACCGTATCGGTACGAGCACTTTGAAAACACAAGTTTGGTTTTTTTAAAGCATGAAGAACATTGCCAAAAACCTTTTAAAATACCTCAAACATATATTCAAGTTGTTTGGACTTAAAACCAAGTTTTAAATTCTTTTCAAATTAGTCCAAAACATTTTTCAATTATTATATCAAAACACTAGTTCTACAATCTCCCCCTTTTTGATATAATAAAACCAACTTGAAAAATTGTTTGAGATTCTTCCCCTTTAGGTTTAAAATTGTGAATAAGAGATCAAAAATTTGAAATCAATTTGAGCTCCCCCTTATTCATTTGAAAATTGAATTTTTCAAACCATTTCTCTCCCTTTTTGTTATATCAAAAAAAAAAATAATTCAAAATACTTTTAAGTTCAAAATAACAATAGAGGTAAAAAAATGACAAAAATAAGAATTTTGGTTTTAAAAATGGCTCCCCCTTACTCAAAGCATCAATAAAATGTTAGTCCAACATATATGATCATCTATTTGTATTAAATGAAAAATAAATCAAATAAAAGCAAAAACAACTAGATTTTACCACACTTGAGTCCAAGGGAGGATGTGAAACCTTCCTTCTTCAAGTGTTCTTTCTTGTGTGCATGGAGCTCCCCCCTCAAAGTTTGACTTGTTGATCACTCTCCATCACACCTATCAAAAGACAATCAAGTGATTTTTGGTATCCAAATTGCTTTGGATCCATAAACGTTAGTAGCACAAAATCTTGTCCCCTTAGGAATCCATTTTTCAATTTCATCCTTCTTAGTTGAAGTGGTTAGACCTTTTAGGACCCAAACACTTCTAAAACATTTTCCTTTTACAAATCCAGGGGCACTAGATTGTCTTACGTAAAAGTTTGATTTTCCAAAATTATTTTTCTTTTCAAGCTCTTTGGAAATCAAATCTTTTTCTTCTTGAACTTTTTGAAGTAAATTTTGTAAATCAAAACATTTTAGTTCAAACTTTTCGAGTTTTGCTTCAAGTTTAAGTTTGGTTTTAGAAATCAAATCATTTTGAATTTTCAACTTTGAAATCAATTTATTGTTTTTCAAAATGTGTTTTTCAAACTATAAAACCAAATCATCGTAGGCATCTTGTAATTCATCAAAAGAGTAAGAACATGAAGTAGATGAATTAGAAGTTACCCTTGAATCTTCTTCGATGGCCATAAGGCAAAGGTTGGCTTGTTCATCGTCGGTGGAGTCCTCATCACTCCAAGTAGCCACATATGCCTTTTTCTTATGGCTTGAAGTGCTTGCCCTCTTTTTTTTCATGGATTCACGTTCAAGCTCTCTCAAGGCTTTCTTCATGAACGGGGCACACTTCTTGAAGAGATGAACTATCTCTTCTTCTTCATCCTCCTCTTCACTTGAATCAACATGATGGCATGTGGAGGATTTAAGAGCAATGCCATTGGTGTTGATACCAAGCCCTTTGAGCTTCTTCTCCCCCATAGCTCTAATCTCTCCCTTCTTCTTCTCCTCTTATTTGTTCTTCTTCATGATTTGGTGAGTGAGAAGAGACCCCATGAGCTCATCAAGCTTCAAAGTTTTTAAGTTCTTAGCTTCGATGATGGCGGTCATCTTTGAGTCCCATGACTCGGGAAGGGAGTAGATGAGGTTTCGGACAAGCTTCTCTTCCAGAATGGCTTCTCCATACCCTTTAAGTCCATTAATGATGGTGTAACACCCGAGTTTAGGGGTCGGGTGAAAATAATATTTTAATATTATTTCGGGTTCGGTTTTATAATTAAAATAATAAAATATTTTTATGGGCTTCGTGATTTCAAAAATAGTTAAAGTTATGTTGGGCCTATCTCCTAAGCCCAAAATCCATGGACTTTAGGGGATGATAGCTTTAGCCATTCATTAATGGCATTTGTGTAAATATTTGGTCTTTACAAATAAAACCCATTTTTTATTACATTATAATTCAAATAAACCCAAAACTTCATCATCATCTTCTTCAAAACACAAAACCAATGACAATGGAGAGTCTTTCTCTCCATCTCACCATTTCATCCCATTTCTCCTTCATTCTTGGAGCTTTTTGAAAGGTAATTACATTTCCGACTTGCTCTCATCTTCCTCTCTTTAAAAGTACAACTAGATTTCATTTTGGTTCAACTTTTAGAATTTGGGTTTTTGGAAGATTTGAAAAAAAATGATATCTTTATTGTTTTTAACTTAAGATTTTGATTTAATATTGTTAGATATGGTGTTTATGAACCAAATGGTCCAACATATGTGATTTTTAAAGAGTTTTATAAGAATTCCCGAATTTGGGTTTTGGTGGGGTTTTAGGAGGGTTTTGAGTTGAGTTTTGGGTGTGTTCTATGTTGGAATTTGAGGGTTGATGTTAGGGTTATAGTTGGGGGCTGTTTTGGAAGCATTTGAGGGTGCTAAAATGGTTGAAATCATGAGTTTTGGATTGGGTTTAGGGGCTGCCCGAGTTTGATGTTTTGGGGGTTGTTCTTGGCTTGGAATCTTGTGTTTATTGCTTGAATAGTGTTTCGGGTTGCTACATTGTTGTATGAGCTGATTCGAGGTTGTTTTGTTTGTGTTGAGATGATTAGAAACAAGAGAAGACAATGGTAAAGCTTCGGGAGTGAATCCGAAAACTTGAAGACCTTGGTTGCTTGGTAGTTGAGCTTGGAGGTGAAGGTGAGTGGTTAAAAATGTTTTAAATGGTTTTAAGCAATTGGTTCAAGCATGTCAACTAGGTTGGGATTGGTAGACCCACCTAGAGTTGGGATTAGAGTGGTAGCCTAATCCTAAGCTTTAGTAAGAGACTTTGGTTGCACTATATTTGATGTTGTGACTCATGTTTAATTGAGATCATGGTGGTTATGTATATATTATTATACATGTATGTTGAGGCATGGTTTGATGCGTTGTCATATGCATGATGATGATAGGTATGATGCGGATATACATATGTGTGAAATATGGTGTGATAATTGTCTTGATGATATACATGTAGTGTTGACATGTGAAATGATTTTATGAGGTGGTTGCGTGATCCGATGATTATGGTGAGTACATGCTAGGCATGGAAATGTGGTTTGTGCATGACGATAAGTCATGGTGAGTACGTGCTAAGCACGGAAGTTGTTATGAAATGATATTGTGAAAGATTAATGAAATGTGTAGTATTGACACTAGTATGCTTGGGTACAAATGATCGATCATTAGGATGTTAGTGTGCACACGTGAGTCAAATGCGCGCGTGGTCTTGATGATGGTAGTCATCAAGATGGAGTACGAGTTCGCCAAAAAATCTTCATACATATGTTAGTCGGTGATGAGTGGAATCCCATCGACGAGCGTGAGGATGAGTGGAATCCCCTCCGCGTGAAATGGGCGTGAGGATGAGTGGAATGCCCTCCGCGAGAAACGGTGATGAGTGTAATACCACCATCAGGTAATGTTGTTGTTCGATGTGAGTTCCAATAGTTATCCGCGTATTCGAGTCATAGTTAGGTGCTAATACGGATTGTGGTTTATGTTGCCAATATATGATTAGTTGTGAGCCAATGTGAATTGGGATGTGTTGCTAACATGGTTTAATATATGTGATTACATATGTTATGGATTTAAACATGTTGAGCATGGCATAATATTGAATATATGTTCATGCATCATGTGTAGATTGGCTTATGTGGATCAAAGGTATGAACATGCATTCTATCTTGTTTGTTGCCCGTGCTTGGACCCTGCATTGTCGAGGTTTGTTTTATGAGCTTACCCTCACTAAGCTTTTATGCTTACGCTCCTTTGTTCGAAAATGCAGATCAGTAGCTTGTGGGTGGCAAGGGCAAGGAGAGGCCTCCAAGTGTCGCTTTTGGTTAGCTCAAGTATGAACTTTAAATTGTAGATTGTAATAGTCAAGCAATGGGATATGTGTTGTTGATTTGAGCTTTGATGTATGTTGATGTTGGTTTGGCTTTTGGATGCTTGTTTGAATTGTAAACCGTGTTTATGTTGCTCATCTTGAATGCTCATGTGTTTGATGGCTAAGGCATGAAACCTAAGAATGTTATGTTTGTCTCTTTGTGGTGTATGCTTGATCTTGTAAATGCACGACCTTATCATGTATTCTTGTGTGTTTGAGTATGAATATAATAGGGTGTATGCCTCTTGAGTGTATTTGTATGTTGTGCTTGATGCTTGAAGTTGTTGTGGGCGTTTGGGATCGTTTAGAGATGATTAAAGCTGATTTTGGGAAGTTGCAGACTGCAGGTGTTTCGAAACATGTTGAGCTATTTCGAAACAGGTGTGGTTCCAGGGCCCCCCGTATCGAAACACGTTTCGGTACGGTTTGGCTACTGTGAGCCCATATTTTGAAACAAGTATCGAAACACTTTGGCCACTGTAATTGCCTGTTCCGAAACGGGTATCGGAACGCCTAGGTAAAATGGGACCCTGTTCCGAAACGGGTGGATGCGTTTCAAAACGGGTGTTTGGCTTTTCAAACTGGAGCCCGTGTTTCGAAACGGGCAGTGTCTGTTTCAAAACACAGGCCTGAAAATGGGCTTTTTGACATCTCTAAAGGGTCTCAAGGGTTGGGCTTCTGCTTAGGTTTAATTAATGCATATAGATAAGATAATAAATGAAAAAGTTTTTCTTGGGTTGCTAACCGAGGTGGGACCTTAACGGGTTTCACATCGGTTTTCCCCGTGTAGCCTACTCGGACCGGTCAAACGTCCGGACCAGGACGAGGGGGTTACATTTGTTGGTATTAGAGCCTAAGGTTTCCGAGACCTTGGGCAGGTAAGTGAGGTAAGTTTAATTCTTGTATGGAAATTGCACGGTGTTTGGTTGCCATGTAAGCATGTTTGCTTGTTTATCAAGTATGCTTGATTTATGCTGTTTGATCGTGCGTGTGTGTTGCTTGAAGCATGTTGAGTAGAGTCCCATTGCTTCTATTACATCGAAAAAAGTGATTTTAAGTGAGGGAATCATACTTGAGCCACTTGGACCCTTTCCTTTGCTAACCCAGTTTGTATGTTAATTTGTTGTTGTTGTTGATTTATTGCTTTTGGGTAAGTTTGAGGCCAAGGCGTGGGACGTGAATCGGTAAGTAGAAGTTGTGGTTTTCGAAAATGTGGATGATGTTGAGGGAGTTCATCGCTATAGTTAGGGAAGTATGGTTGTACGAGAGTTGAGGTACAATTGGTTTGTTTGAGTCAGTGTGTATGTGGGTTGATTCTTATTGATGATGGACGATGAGACCGATTCTGGTACTAGTTGGTAAAAAGAAGTGAAGACTTGTGAGTGGGACTCAGAGTGGTATCAATGTTATAGTAGATAAGCCCTTGGTACAGTTTTGAGTTTGTTCCCTCCGGATGATTTTGAATCTGTACTTCTGTAATTTGTTAGCGAGCATGCAAAGTTGGGATGTGCCGGTGAAGTGTCAGAGGTAGGTATGAGTACCCTAGTTCTTTTGGCGAGATTAAAGTAAGGGTCTCGTGTGAGTAATTTGAAATTCAGAAATGTTAGCCGGTGATTGTTGGGGTTCGGCCTATGGTTTTAATACAAGACAGCCGGTCAGTATTCGTGAGTGGGAATCGATTTGTGTAAGTGGGCCAATGTGTGTCTGAGTTGTCTTCCGGCAAGAAGGGGAGATGAAGTCATTTCCGATATAGTTGAGCCGAGAAGGAAGTCTTGAGCTTTAACTCCAGATTGTTTAGTAGTGGGATGTTTTGGGTCGTCAGGACCAATGTTATAGAACAAGTTCGGGTATGATTGTTTGTGTGTGATCCGAACGGAATTTTGAGGTTTCGAGATGCTCTAGGAACGGTTTTGAAGAGTTAGGTTGTGTTGAAGAACCAGCCTGAAAACAAGAGAACCGAAGACTATCAGCTGTGTACATGTGAAGTAATTGTCTTTTTACGGTTTCGGTGTAACATTGGATATGGTTTGGCTTGTAGAGCATAGAGTTAGGGTATACGTTGAGACAAGGAGAGAGTTGCCTCGAAGTTGCAGAATTCTGTGAGACTATAGTGGTAGGTGAGGATGTGAACTTCTTATCGAATGTTGATCCAGATTTAGAGGTCAAAGATTGATTGGGTTTAGTTGACAGGCTTGCCTAGCAAATGTGATGGATTTGATTTTTGAATGAAGATTAGACCGCAGAATGTTAAAATAGTTGTGTTTTTCCTAAAAGTGTTTGGAAGAATTGCCCGGTTTGTCTCTTGATAGGGAAGAAGAGTTTGTTATTGATACCGTCTTCGAGTTTGCTCCTGTTTTGATTGCTTTGTATCTTATGGTTTCTGAAAGAATTGAGAGTGTTGAAGAATCAACTTCGAGATTTTTTAGACCTTAGATTGATTAGGCCTAGTACATCATCTTAGAGTAAGACAGTGCTATTTGTGAAAAAGAGAGAAGGAAATACGAGAATGTGTTTAGATTACAGATAGTTGAAACAATTGACAGTGAATAATTAGTATCCATTTCTGAGTGTCAGAGAATTATTGATCAGTTGGGGTGTGCTCCAGTCTTTTTGAAAATTAATTTGAGATCCGATTAATACCAGTTGAAAGTGAGAGAAGTTGATGTACCGAAGACAACTTTTGGGGCAAGATATGGTCACTTTGAGTCCTGAGTTATGCCGCTTTGTTTGACTAGTGTGTTAGTTACTTTTATAGAGATGTAAAGCAAAATACTTCCTGAGCTCTTCGATCAGTTTGTAGTAGTCCTCATAGATGATACATGGGTATATTCACGTACCGAAGAAGACCATGACAAGCTTTGGAGTTAGTGTTGTAGATCCTATTAGAGAAGTAGTTGTATGCCAAGTCGAGCAAACGTGAACTCCGAGTCAAGGAAGACGGTCTCCTAGGACATGTAGATCAGCCGAGTGTATTAGAGTAAATCCCAAGTAGGCAGAAGAAGATGTGAGTTGGAAGAAACCGAAGACTGTAACATGTATCTATAGTTCCTAGGTCTAGTATTGTTACTTTCAAAGAATTGTAAATAGTCTTTCGAAGATAGCTGTCCCTTGGACAGATTGCTACAGAAGAATGTTCAGTTTGTGTGGTCAGATGCGAGACAACGAGCCCTTGGGAAACCGAAAGAAACTTTGATGAGAGCTTCGACTTTAGTCCAGCCTATGTCAGAGAAATAATTTGTGAACCATAGTGATGCGTTACATGTAGGGTTAGGTTGTGTGCTTATGCAAGACAGAAGATTGTGGCCTATTCATCGAGATAGTTGAAAGACCATGAAAAGAATTATCCGACACGAGACATAGAGTTAATTACAGTTGTAATTGCTTCGAAGACTTAGAGACAAAACATGTATAGTAAGGAATGCACAGTATATACATATCATCAGAGCTTGAAAAATTAGACGACTTAGGAAGGGTTGAAACTTGAACAACATAAGTTGTTAGAATTGCTTGAAGACCGTAATCTCAAGATTGAGTACTATCCGAAGAGAGTCAACGTAGTAACCGACGTTCCGAGTTATGTTTGTTGTTAGATTAGTAGTTGAGTTGTGAGCTATGTTTGTTGGATTCAGTTTATCGAATGATAGTGGTTTTGTGGCTGAGTTTCAGGTTAAGCCTACATTGAGTCAGAATACTTAAAGAGAAACAGTTGCAAGACAAGTTCTTGGCACCTTATATGCAAAGCATAGCAGAAAGAAGATCTTCAGAATACCGTTTCAGAGATAATAGAGTTTTGCATTTCAAAGACAGAATAGTTGTGCCGATTGACATAGTGTTTTGAGACGTATTGTTTTGACCGAAGCACACGACATTTAATTTGTATTGCATCTGAGTAGTATGAAGACATATTGTGGATTTGAAGATGAATACTTCTGGATTGGGTTGATGAATAATGTGGTTCAGTATGAGGGTAAGTGTGTATTTTTCCAGCGTGTCAAGGCCGAGCATCAGTTTTCTTCTAGTTTGTTACATCTGTGGAAGATTCTTAATGGAAGTGAGTAATAGATTTGAGGGATCTTGTGACTGATTCGCCTTTGATTTCCTCCATGAGGGCTTAGTCGAGTAAACAATGATAGTTGCATCGAGTGTGCTCATTTTATCCATGTTCACGTTACTTGTACCTTGTGTAAGATGGCAGAGTCTTGCTTTAGCAAAGAGTGTGAGTTGCACAGTGTCTTGAAATCGATAGTGGCCGACAGGGATTCGAGATTTCAACTAGATTTTTGAAGATGTCTGCATAGTGTTTGGTTACATGTTGAAGTCAGATGGTCAGTTAGAGAAGGTTATGGGTCAAGTATTCAAACAGTGCTGCATGAGATTGTGAGTCAGGCTAGTTCTGTTGGTTATTTTTCGTGGTTACCACCAGAGTTAGGAAGAGGTTCGTAATGCGTTTTGTGTATCTATGATCCGGAAGTGTGAGTCAGATTTGTCCCGCGCTATGTTGTTGAAGAGATTGAGTCGAGTTTGAAATTGACGTACATTGAAGGACCCGTTGAGATCTTAGCATCAGATAGCTAGTATTGTGTGGTAAGTTTACCGAGTTGGTGAGTATGTTGTGGTGAGAAGAAAAGGGAAGTGTGGAGGGGCAGTTTCCGTGGCTCTTCCTGTTCGATAAATTTCGGGGACGAAATTTCCTTAAGTTGGGGAGAGTTGTAACACCCGAGTTTAGGGGTCGGGTGAAAATAATATTTTAATATTATTTCGGGTTCGGTTTTATAATTAAAATAATAAAATATTTTTATGGGCTTCGTGATTTCAAAAATAGTTAAAGTTATGTTGGGCCTATCTCCTAA
The DNA here is from genome assembly GCA_030270665.1 of Hibiscus trionum. Classification (NCBI taxonomy): domain Eukaryota; kingdom Viridiplantae; phylum Streptophyta; class Magnoliopsida; order Malvales; family Malvaceae; genus Hibiscus; species Hibiscus trionum. The sequence continues at coordinate 10,895,957 of BSYR01000024.1, read as the reverse complement.
GCCCAAAATCCATGAACTTTAGGGGATGATAGCTTTAGCCATTCATTAATGGCATTTGTGTAAACATTTGGTCTTTACAAATAAAACCCATTTTTTTATTACATTATAATTCAAATAAACCCAAAACTTCATCATCTTCTTCTTCAAAACACAAAACCAACGACAATGGAGAGCCTTTCTCTCCATCTCACCATTTCATCCCATTTCTCCTTCATTCTTGGAGCTTTTTGAAAGGTAATTACATTTCTGACTTGCTCTCATCTTCCTCTCTTTAAAAGTACAACTAGATTTCATTTTGGTTCAAGTTTTAGAATTTGGGTTTTTGGAAGATTTGAATAAAAATGATATCTTTATTGTTCTTAACTTAAGATTTTGATTTAATATTGTTAGATATGGTATTTATGAACCAAATGGTCCAACATATGTGATTTTTAAATAGTTTTATAAGAATTCCCGAATTTGGGTTTTGGTGGGGTCTTAGGAGGGTTTTGAGTTGAGTTTTGGGTGTGTTCTATGTTGGAATTTGAGGGTTAATGTTAGGGTTATAGTTGGGGGCTGTTTTGGAAGCATTTGAGGGTGCTAAAATGGTTGAAATCATGAGTTTTGGATTGGGTTTAGGGGTTGCCCGAGTTTGATATTTTGGGGGTTGTTCTTGGCTTGGAATCTTGTGTTTATTGCTTGAATAGTGTTCCGGGTTGGTACATTGTTGTATGAGCTGATTCGAGGTTGTTTTGTTTGTGTTGAGATGATTAGAAACAAGAGAAGACAATGGTAAAGCTTCGGGAGTGAATTCGGAAACTTGAAGACCTTGGTTGCTTGGTAGTTGTGCTTGGAGGTGAAGATGAGTGGTTAAAAATGTTTTAAATGGTTTTGAGCAATTGGTTCAAGCATGTGAACTAGGTTGGGATTGGTAGAGCCACCTAGAGTTGGGATTAGAGTGGTAGCCTAATCCTAAGCTTTAGTGAGAGACTTTGGTTGCACTCTATTTGATGTTGCGACTCATGTTTAATTGAGATCATGGTGGTTATGTATATATTATTATACATGTATGTTGAGGCATGGTTTGATGCGTTGTCATATGCATGATGATGATAGGTATGATGTGGATATACATATGTGTGAAATATGGTGTGATAATTGTCTTGATGATATACATGTAGTGTTGACATGTGAAATGATTTTATGAGGTGGTTGCGTGATCTGAGGATCATGGTGAGTACATGCTAGGCATGAAAATGTGGTTTGTGCATGACGGTTAGTCATGGTGAGTACGTGCTAAGCACGGAAGTTGTTATGAAATGATATTGTGAAAGATTAATGAAATGTGTAGTATTGGCACTAGTATGCTTGGGTACAAATGATCGATCATTAGGATGTTAGTGTGCACACGTGAGTCAAATGCGCACGTGGTCTTGATGATGGTAGTCATCAAGATGGAGTACGACTTCGCTCGGAAATCTTCATATATATATTAGTCGGTGATGAGTGGAATCCCATCGACGGGCGTGAGGATGAGTGGAATCCCCTCCGCGTGAAATGGGCGTGAGGATGAGTGAAATCCCCTCCGCGAGAAACGATGATGAGTGTAATCCCACCGTCAGGTAATGTTGTTGTTCAATGTGAGTTCCAACGGTTATCCGCGTATTCGAGTCATAGCTAGGTGCCAATACGGATTGTGGTTTATGTTGCCAATATATGATTAGTTGTGAGCCAATGTGAATTGGGATGTGTTGCTAACATGGTTTAATATATGTGATTACATATGTTGTGGATTTAAACATGTTGAGCATGGCATAATATTGAATATATGTTCATGCATCATGTGTAGATTGGCTTATGTGGATCAAAGGTATGAACATGCATTCTATCTTGTTTGTTGCTCGTGCTTGGACCCTGTATTGTCGAGGTTTGTTTTATGAGCTTACCCTCACTAAGCTTTTATGCTTACGCTCCTTTGTTCGACAATGCAGATCAGTAGCTTGTGGGTGGCAAGGGCAAGGAGAGGCCTCCAAGTGTCGCTTTTGGTTAGCTCAAGTATGAACTTTAAATTGTAGATTGTAATAGTCAAGCAATGGGATAGGTGTTGTTGATTTGAGCTTTGATGTATGTTGATGTTGGTTTGGCTTTTGGATGCTTATTTGAATTGTAAACCTTGTTTATGTTGCTCATCTTGAATGTTCATGCGTTTGATGGCTAAGGCATGAAACCTAAGAACGTTATGTTTGTCTCTTTGTGGTGTATGCTTGATCTTGTAAATGCATGACCTTATCATGTATTCTTGTGTGTTTGAGTATGAATTTAATAGGGTGTATGCCTCTTGAGTGTATTTGTATGTTGTGCTTGATGCTTGAAGTCGTTGTGGGCGTTTGGGATCGTTTAGAGATGATTAAAGCTGATTTTGGAAAGTTGCAGACTGTAGGTGTTTCGAAACAGGTTGAGCTGTTTCGAAACAGGTGTGGTTCCAGGGCCCCCCGTATCGAAACGCGTTTCGGTACGGTTTGGCTACTGTGAGCCCCTGTTTCGAAACAAGTATCGAAACACTTTGGCCACTATAATTGCCTGTTCCGAAACGGGTATCGGAACGCCTAGGCAAAATGGGACCCTGTTCCGAAACGGGGTGGATGCGTTTCGAAACGGGTGTTTGGCTTTTCTAACTGGAGCCCGTGTTTCGAAACGGGCAGTGTCTGTTTCGAAACACATGCCTGAAAATGGGCTTTTTGACATCTCTAAAGGGTTGGGCTTCCACTTAGGTTTAATTAATGCATCTAGATAAGATAATGAATGAAAAAGTTTTTCTTGGGTTGCTAATCGAGGTGGGACCTTAACGGGTTTCACATCGGTTTTCCCCATGTAGCCTACTCGGATCGGTCAAACGTCCAGACCGGGACGAGAGGGTTACAGATGGTGGAGAACCTATCGAACATCTTCTCGATGTCTTCTTCCGGATCCATCTTGAAGTTCTCATACTCTAAGGTGAGGAGCCCAATCTTGGTCTCCTTAACTTCGTTGGTTCCCTCGTATGTGACTTCAAGCTTGTCTCATACCTCCTTGGCACTCTCACAAGAAGACATCTTCTCATAGATGGCTGGGCCAAATGCACAAAAGAGGATGTGCAAGGCTTTGCAATTAAGCTCCATCTTCTTGCGATCTTCGGCACTCCATTCCGCTTTGCTTCGTTGAGGCACGAACGGACCATCTTCAACTATGTCCCATAGCTTGTAGTCTCTTGACTTAATGAAGAACTTCATCTTTGTCTTCCAATGGGCATAATGAGTTCCATCGAAGAAGGGCGGTTTGTCGATGGATTGCACCATTGAGCCGGTTGTCTGAAATGATGATCGAGCTTGCTGGATCTTCTCAATAGGATGTTAATCTTCTTCGATTGAGCCAAGATCTGATACCAATTGTTGAGTTTTAAGGTGCTCGATTCCTTCAACCATTTTTGCTCGCCAAGTGGTGGAGAAGTGGAATTTTTGGAGGATGTGGTGTGGAAGCTAAAATGAATAATGACATAATGATTTATAGTGGTTCAATCTTCTAACCAAGGTCTATATCCACTACCTTAACTTCCTACTAAGGATTTCCAATCAATCCACTATTGATTCGTCCTCTTTTCTAGGCTTAGGAGGAAACCCTTATACACCGATCAAGCTTTCTACCCAAAGTCTTGATCAAACCCTCTTTACAAGAGAAACGATAAGCAAACTCAAATCACTCTAATATGTATTTGTTTGCACAATTTAGCTCTCACTCAAAACCTAAAACACTTGAGCAAATTTAACAATTTTGGCTCACTAGTGTTTGTCTATACAAAGAAATGACAATTTAGCACTAAGACAATTTCTTGATCATTTGTTGTTGACAATTGAAGCATTAACCATTACTTGATGCTTGAAGGTCCCTTTTATACTCCTTAATGAGTTTGTAGCCGTTACTAGCCGTTGGGGATGAATTGGAGCCGTTAGAGACTTTATTTCCCTTCATTAATGTTGTTCTGCAGCCTTCTGTATCGATACGCGTGGAACCGTATCGGTACAGCCTTCATCAGAAACTAGCCGTTGAGCTCTTGCCAGCCTAGGCGTATCGATACGCTTGAGGGCGTATCGGTACGATATGACATTTAAAAGACTGTTGGGAAAGTAGCCGTTGGGGTTGTTAAAATGGGGATCGGTACGCTTACCTGGCGTATCGAAACGACCCCTCTCCGTATCGAAACGGCCAAGCCTATTTCTATACGGGTTTTGACAGTAACCAAATTGGGCAAAAAAGGTATCGATACGGGTTGGACCGTATCGGTATGGGCACTTTGAAAACACAAGTTTGGTTGTTTTAAAGCATGAAGAACATTGCCAAAAACCTTTTAAAATACCTCAAACATATATTCAAGTTGTTTGGACTTAAAACCAAGTTTTAAATTCTTTTCAAATTAGTCAAAAACATTTTTCAATTATTATATCAAAACACTAGTTCTACAGTACTCTTTCCATCATCATCTAGCTCAATAATGATAAGAGTGTTTACTATTCTGTTAAAACTGAATTAACTAATTTAATCAAAATCTAGTCCGGTTAATCGGTCAATTAATTGGATGTTCAGTCGATTAACAATTAGAGATTTTTCAAACTTCAATTATCAGTTAATTCGAAGCGGTTAATTAACCGTATAATCCGTAAATATTAAATATTTAATGTATTATATATAAATATTAAGCTCAAATACATTAAGATGTTAAGTGATCTAACTATTTTTTAACCCCGAAATTATGATGTCAATAACCAACTAATTTTAACCCAAAATAAAAAAATAAAACAAATTAATCCTATCTAACTGAAAAAACACAACATCTAAAAGTTAAAAAATTTCGATCAATTAGAAAAACGATCGAATTAACCGAATTTATTGGTTTAGTAATAAATTTTAAATAAGTTTCAGTTCGGTTAATATTTAAAGAAAAAATATTTCAGTTAATTTGGTTCGATCGATGACCAAATTAACCTTCGAACACCCCTAATAATGATACATAAAATCATGGCTTAACTAGCCCAAACTATATTATTTTCCATATAAGTGCCCAGAGTATTTTCTGGACGAAATAAACATCTAACGTCTCATTTTGTAACCACTTTAAGATTTTTTCGTTACAAATATTAAAAAATTTTGTGTATGCAATTAAAATGTGACATTTGGCTTGTTCGTGTAATTTTCTTTAATTTTTATTTAAAAAAATCATAAATCTTTAATTCTATAAAAAATCTTTAAATCTTTAATTTTTCAAAAAACTTATAATCCCTTACTCTAAATCTCTTGACCCACAAATTCATCTCTTCCGACTATCAATCCAATCACCGTCAACTACTTTTTCATCCGCCGACCCTACAACCAAATAACCAATATCCAACCTTATATTGTCAAAAATCGACGAACGAACGACCGAACGGACCATTAATGTTGAACGTGAAATCTTCAATTGAACAACGAACGATGAATGGCAGATAAACGAACGACGAACTAGGCCTTGCGACTCGTACTACGAGAGAAGAAAATCTCACAGTTGTTGCAACGTTATGGTGTTCGACGGTAGTAAAGGAGAGATTTAAGAATTTGAGTTATTTTTTTAAAGTCCATAATTTTCTAGTTTTTTAAACAAAAAATAAATAGGGGTAATCTTCACTCGTCATCCTTTTATTTGGGGTTTGTTCTATTTTGGTCACCCGAATTCAAAAAAGATCATTCTTGTCGCTTACGTTTTTAATCGTGTCTATTTTGGTCCCTTGGCCGTCAACCTCCGTTAATAAAAAAAATTAATTTCTAATTTATCTCCGAAACTTTTAAAATTTTATTTTTCACCATCTTCCTTAAAATCTTAAAATTTTTATTTCTCTGCCCACCACCCGATCTCGACCTTCTTTCCACCGCCATGAGTCCGCCACTCTCCTCCGTACCAAAGCGTTAATAAATCTGAGATTTGTTTTCCCAATATCGATTGGTTTGAGTGAGTTCACTTTTTAACTGTGATTTGTTTTGCAATACTTGTGAATATTGCTTATACTCTGCAAATAAAGTAGGAGTTTTATTCTCATGCTTTTGCTCTATTTACCTGCATTCTATTATGATTGTCATATTCAGACTGCAAATGCTCGCCAAAGAGCTCACCATGTTAGAGCCATTGACATCTCATTACTTATCATTAGAAGTTCATATATTCTATCTGATGTTTGCAGATGTAATCTGGAGGACATCCTATTGGAGATGGACCGAATTTTGCAGCCAGAAGGCGCGGTTATATTCCAGGACGAGGTGGATGTTCTTATTAAAGTGAAGAAGATAACAACAGGAATGAGGTGGGGCACTAAGATGGTTGATCATGAAGATGACCCTTTGGTTCCCAAGAAGATATTGGTTGCTGTTAAGCAATATTGGGTTGTAGGTGGAAACTCAACAGCTGCAGAGTGATCGGCATAGGAGAGCAGACTTCGAAATCTTGTGCTGTGAGCTGACCTGCCAATGCTCTCTGTTACACCAAGTTCGCGGCATGAATCCGATTAATTTTCGGCCTGAAATTTTTTGCTACTTTATTGTTCCGGTTATAGGGAGGCAATTTGGATAACAAACTATGGACCAATATCGATCACTATGGGTTCATTTGTATTAAATTATGAATAGACAACTTTGAAAGCGTATATGCATCCAAAGCTGCATTATATTTTTAGTTTTGGTCTTATCTGCAAAATGTTAGCTCGAGAAGTTAATGCACGATTTCTTGTTTGTTAGTGAGTTGGCAAGTTCTTTTCTTCTTTAAAGAAGAAAGAAAATGGGTGCCCAGATTTACCCTAAGAAGAAAGTCTCTGTTAGAAACAATAACATCTTTCAAAGATTAAAAATTTGGGGCGGAGGAGAGTGGCAGACCCATGGTAGTAGAAAGAGGGTCGGGATCAAATGGTGGGCGAAAAAAAATAAAATTTTTAAGTTTTTGAGAAATAGTGAAAAATAAAGTTTTAAAAGTTTGGGAGTTAAATTAGAAATTCATTTTTTGTTAACGAGGCTAACGACCAAGGGACCAAAATAGACACGATTCAAAACGTAAATGATAAAAATGACCTTTTTCGAATTCGGGTGACCAAAATAAAACAAACCCCAAACAAAAAGGATCACGGGCGAAGGTTACTCAATAAATAAATATCAATTAATAAACCACATATCATGAAAGGATTGGATGACAAAACACTTAAAAAATAATTTAAACAATAAAATAAAAAAAGGTTTAGACACTTTTATGATTGCTAAGCCTAAAATTATCTATCTAAGAGATTTGGTTTACTTTATCATTGGGAATATTATCTCCATTAATTAGAGTTTATTGTATTATGTACTTCTTATGCCTACAAATAGATGAAGACATTGTACACAACTTTAGTTTGGATAATAATATGAATCTCCCTCTTTCTCTCATCTCTTTATTATTTTATTCTTATTCGTTGTTCTTCGTTATTTTATTCACAACAATTTAAACTTTTAAACATATATTTATAATTTGGGCTAACTCAAAGAAACCAAAATTTAGAGGCCGATTCGTAAATTCAAGAGTAAATTACACGAAATAATACTAAACTTTAACCTTTGCATCGATCATACCATAGAACTATAAAATGATACACGAAATACCATTGAACTTTGTTTTTTGTTCAATCCAAGCACTCGACCGTTAAACTATAACAAACCGTTAAATCCAAAATGATGACGTTTAGGTATAGTTGCTATGATGCCTAAGATAGGCCAAAACGACGTCGTTTTGTTAGTAAAAAAATTAAGAAAACGCTACATTTGAAGGGGGATTGAACCAAAGACTTCTAAGATGAAAAGTTTTCACCAAACCATCAAGACAACTTAAATATTTAATATAATTTTAACGAAAATAGTATATAAATAATATTGGAGTTGAACTTAATTTCATTTATCTTATGATATAATTTTATAATATTTATAATATAATTTATAAATATATTAACTTTATAAATAAATATTATTTATAATTTATATTATAAAACTAAAATATCATTTATAATAATATAATTAAACCCTAAACCATATATAACTAAACCTCAAACCTTAAACTATATATTTAAATAAATCCTCAATCATAAACCTTAAACTATATATGTAACTAAACCCTAAACTTAAATCGTAAAATTAAAATACTATTTATAATTTATATTAGGCTTAAGGGTTCGAGAAGCCCCTGAACTTTTGAAAAAAATCAATTAAGCCCTTAAAGTTTTTTCGCACTCAATATCACCTTAAAACCCTAAAAAGTAATCAATCCAACCCTTTAACTGATGAAATTCGTCGTTGACCACGTGGTGCCGACATGGCGATCCACGTTAAAAAAGTGATGACGTGGAAGAGGGGCTTAATTGATTTTTATAAAGTTTGAGGGCTTATTTAATCTTTAAGCAAAAATAAAAAAATAAAAAATTGTTAAAAAATTCTAAAAATAATTATTAAATTACTAAAAAAACAAAAAACCATATGACCATTGTAATAATAAAATAAGATTAAAATTATGTTATAACCTAATAAGTTGTGTAAAATCTAAAGTATATTCCAATACATATGATGTAAACTCATGTCACAATATAGTTACATAACTTTTTATTTGATTGAACCACCATCTTTTATGGAATTTAAGTTAGAAAATAAGAAAAATTAAGAAACACTCTTGCGGCATACAATGAATCTATGGTGCTTGACTTTATTAAAGAGTTTTTTTCATCCGATCAAACAATGAACTTCATCTTGCTCGATGCATCCAAACAGTAGTATCATAGGAAAATCCAAACATTTTTTTTTATAGTGAGATCACTTCCTTGGTCAAAGAAGAATTTTTTTATATTAGAAAATGTAACTTTATATATCTAAAAATTCATTGATAGTGTTCTTTATTTTAATATATATTTTTTTAATTTTTTAGTATTATAATATTTCTTTATATTTTTAATATTTTAATTTAATTCAAATAATTTCTAAATTTTACATTTTTAAAGATTAAATAAGCCCTCAAACTTTATAACAAAATCAATTAAGCCCTCGAACTTTCTAAGAAAATCAATTAAGCCCCTCTAAACACATCATCATTCACACGTGGACTGCCACGTCAGCATCGTGAACTATCACATCAGCACCGTGAACTGCCACGTCAGCACTGTCACAGTCAACGACGGATTCCCTCAGTCAAAGGGTCGAATTGGTTAATTTTTGGGGTTTGAGGGTAACATTGAGTGCGAACAAATTTTAAGGGCTTAATTGATTTTTTCCAAAAGTTCAGGGGCTTCTCAAGCCCTTAAGCCTTTATATTACAAATCCTAATATATATTATAAATAATATTTTAATTTAAGATTTTGGGTTTGAGATTTGTGATTTAATTATATACATTTAGGGTTTGAGATTTTAGATTTAATTATATATATTTAGTGTTTAGGAGTTGTAGTTTAGTTAGTCACATGTATAGTTTATGGTTTAGGGTTTAGTTGTATATATTATAAGTAATATTTTAGTGTTGTAATATAAATTATAAATAATATTTGTTTATAAAGTTAATATATTTATAAAATTATATTACAAATATTATAAAATTATAGCATGTGATAAATAAAATTAAGTTTAACTGTAGTATTATTTATATACTATTTTTGTTAGAATAATATCAAATATTTAAGTTGGTTAGGTGGTTTGGTGTAAACTTTTCATCTTAAAGCTCTTTGGTTCAATTCCCTTCAAATGTAGTGTTTTCTTAATTTTTTTACTAACTAAACGACATCGTTTTGGCCTATCTTAGGCATCAAATCAACTGTACAAAAAATGACGCCGTTTTTGATTTAACGGTCCATTACAATTTAACGGTCGAGTGCTTGAATTGAACAAAAAGTAAAGTTCAATGGTATTTCGTGTATCATTTTATAGTTCAGTGGTATGATCGATACAAAGACTAAAATTTAGTGGCATTTCGTGTAATTTACCCTAAATTCAAATGCTCAAAAAAGTTCCCTCCCTCAAACATCGTATTTGAATTCGAAATATAAAATTCGAAGAAAAAGCTCCGCCTACAAACGCAGTCCCACGTTGTTTGATTTGTTTGCGAATATAAAATCCCCTAAAAAAGCGCGCTTTTCCTTTCTTTCTTTCTCTTCTTCAACTTCAATTTCAATTTCAAGTCCAACCTTCAGCTTTAGCATTCAAATTTCTCAATTACCCTTTCAGCAAAATTTCAATTTCAGAGCTTTTCTCCTTTCTTTCTCTCTCATCCTCCTTTGCAAAGTTTTGAAATTTGAAATGGAAGTTCAAGCAGATCCTGCCAACGGCTTGGTATTGTTGCATCAATCTGATTCCCACTTCTGTTTCTTATTCTTCTTTTTAATTACTTATTCCTTCAAAAATGTTTTTGTTAATTTTCTTGGTTTTGGATTGTGTTTCTTAGTTGGCGCGAATGAAGAGGAACATTGATGATTTGAAGGAAAGACATGAACTTTCACCTAAAAGAATCAAAATGGTGGATCTTAATTCTGTCCTTTGCTCCGAAGGTAAATTCAATTTTATGCCTTTTTCTTTGGGGGTGGGAAGGGTGTGTCTTGTTTACTCTAATTGTTGGTAAATTAATCTTCTTAAAACATTATTATTTTTTGCCGTGTAATTAGATCTGATAATTGCCTTTTACACCCTTTCCGGTTAAAAAAGAAGAAATTTTTGTAATGGAATTCTAGAATTGAACCATTTCTTTGTTAGTCACTGTTTCTTGATTGTAATGTGACTTAGATTAATTTTTTTGTTTTGTTTGTGGAACAGAAATCGATACCCACAATTCTAAATCTTTAGAAAGAAAAGAATCTAGTCAGCGCTTGCAGTTTAGTGGTGAAGATGAGGTATCCCAAGTTACTGAAGTCCATCCTGTCTCTCCTCCTCTTGATCTCAACACTGATATTTGCATTGCTATCAATGAATCCTCGGATACCAATCCGAAATGCGAAGAAAACCATGACATTCTGTGCTCACAAGAGAGTCGTTGTGTAACCTCGAATGGAATTGGCTTGGATCTGAATGTGGAAGATGTTTCTAGCTTGATAGACCACAAATCAATTCGTCACGAACACGGCGGAAAATTGAAGCCAAGGGATGTTTCAGAGTGTGGAAGTTCTATTGGTCCAATGGCGGAGAAAGACTCGTTAAGAGTTTGGAGGGAGATGAAGCAAAATGGTTTTCTTTCATCTTCTCATGGAGGTATATATATGCAAAGTGGTATGTTGTCATCTTCTCATGGTGGAATACCAGTGCCGAAGCAACGTGGGAGGAAAAGCAAGAATGATGTGCTCAAGAAAAAGATGGAACTTGCAAAGAAAGAACAGGTTGATAGGTTCACAAAGATTGCTGCTCCGAGTGGACTACTCAATGGATTAAACCCTGGGATTATAAATCATGTTAGGAATAGAAAACAGGTCCATTCCATAATGGAAGCCTTAGTGAAGTCTGAAAAACTAGAAAATTTGCATTCGCAAAGCAAACAGGCACGTCATGTCCAAAGTGGAGCTAAAGATGATGATGGTAAGAAGGATCATGGAAATATGAGCAATCTGGAATATAATGGACTCAGATGTTACCATGAAAATGAGCCTCTCAATATTGCATCTATGAACAATAAAGTAAGAGATTATCTAGTGCCAATGCATAAGCCAGTTTCCTCAATACTAGAGAAAAGAAGTGGAGATGGTGATTCAAGCATGTTAGACCCAGTCGGTGAGGATGATGCATTCACATTGAGGCTGTCATCATCAACGAAGGCATCCGCAACGGAAAATGCTATTAGCACATTGTCTAATGAGGAATCAGCAAACATTACCTGTGCCACTTCACTTTCTGCAAAAGGTGAGAATTTTTGTATTGGTTATGGTCCAGAGAGAGCTTGTTCTTTAACATATTCATATTTATCACGAGAAAAATGGCAACTGAGCAAGATTTAGATATCCTATGATTGTTGTAATCTGAACAAGAAAACTATCTGGAATCCACTCTTTTCAGTTTCTATGTATGATTCATGTTTTTCTGGTGACAAATGAAGAAAAGAATGGCAAAACTAATGTAAAGGAGACATTGTTTTCAGCTGCAACTGTTGCATCTCAATGGTTGGAACTTCTTCACCAAGATATTAAAGGACGTCTTTCAGGCATTTTTCTTTCACTCAAACCACTATTAGATGTTTACTTTATGGTTGGATGTGTACTTACATACTTTTTGTTGTACTATGCCTTGCATTTGCAGCACTGCGGCGTAGCAAGAAGAAAGTGGAAGCTGTAATTTCCACAGAGCTACCTTTCCTAATCTCGAAAGAATTCTCCTCAAATCAAGGAAGCAATCCCAATATCAAAAGAAGTTCAGCTGATGGATATTGCCATGATGCTACTGCTGAGATGCATCGTGCAAGATGGTTTTCACTGTTTGATAGGATGGAAAAAGCACTTTCTGAAGAAGAGCAACATCTAGTAAGCTGCAAAAACACTTGTAATGTTTATTTTCTCTAGTGTTAGTTTGACAGTTAAGGGACTTAGGCAGTCTAATTCAAACCTCGATAGTTCCATGCCAATAGGAAATGAGGATAATGTAGTATTACCTTTTAATAAAACCAAGTTCCATAGGGTTGTTGTATGCTACTTGGTTGAATTTTACCTCTTCATGTTATTTTTTTTCCTTCTCATTTTCCTTATTTTTTATGTGGAATCTATATGTTTAGAAACAAGGGTATTTCTTAATTTTCTTATTTTCCCACGTAAATTCCAGGAAAGCTGGTTTAACCAAATAAAGGAGATGCAACTACATTGTGATAAGGGTTTGCAACATATGCATTGGAATGTGCTTTATGGTTTTCCACAAGGAGCATCAACAACTAATATCAGGTTAGAGCATAGTTTGAATCTCATTTCATCATTATGATGGTTGTATTTGCTTTCCAACTAATTTAGTAACTTTCATCATGAAAACCAAATATGTTGAATTTGGGCATCCAAGACCAAAGCCAATTTGTTGCTTTATTCATGACCCAAGTCTGTAAAATTTTGCTCTTGTGCTAAGGATTTAAAAACAGTTTTGTACTTTTGTTCTTTGCTCTTGATGTTGACCATTTAATGATAGTCATGTTCCCGTGCAGATCAGGAAACAATGATAGTTTTGACCGGGAATTGGCCGTCGGTGCTGCTGCTGCTTCCATTTATTCGACGTGCTGTTTCATGTTGTCAAAGGAGGGTGAACGCCTAGCTTAGATTGATTTTTTTCGTAGTGCTGTCCTAGAAACATCAATGCGCATTAACGGCAAACTAATAGGTTTTGTTAGTTAGATAAAGCCTTGCTGGGTTGTGAATTTGTCCTAGAAGCATTAATGTTCACCATGCATGTTTGCTGGTTTATAAATCAAACTCAGAATTGAATTTTGTGAGATTAATTAAGAACTTTTTAGGGAGATTGAAAACCACTGAAGGCACTAAAAAACAGAGATTGAAGCCTCCTTAACCCAAATCAAAACCATGAAAGACCACTATTTGTGATTTAATGATCTAGTGACCAAAACAAGATCAATTTGAAACTTCAACGATAAAATTGAAATTTTTTATGGGTAAACAAACTGGTGGCCCTTTTTGTTTTCAGCTTGTTTGATTTTGGTAACCATTTTTTTTATAAAAAAAATCAATGTTTCAGTCATTATATTATCAAGTTATTACATTGTACTAGATTTTCTCTCTATCCAAAAAACTGAATACGATTACTTTTCAAAGTTACCACGGTCCAAGTGATCATTAGCTTAGTATCGCTTAAGTATGACTTGAGATTGAGGCTTTCTGTATACAAAAAATTCTTGTTGGAAGACTCATCCAGCACAACAAGATATACGATGCGAGTCGGTCTGAATTAATCAGGATAAAGACCTAGAGAACCGGGAGGGTAACAAAAAAAAATCACAAGCAAAATATAACCGACCCAGGAGGGAGAGCAGGTTTTTGTTGGTTCATCCGCCTAGTTTTGCCCTTTGCTTCGAGGGTAAAAAACGAAACAAAGAGGCACAAAACCAGAAATGTTGAGTGAACAGAAACAAGTCTAGAGGTAACAAAACTCCATGAAAGAGAAGAAAACAAAGCATTGTTTGAACAAGTATTATCCATGGAGAACTGGAATTTGACTATACAAGGCATTGGAAGTATTATCCACGAAACAAAGCATTCGAATTATTTCAAAGAGAGGTCTTCCCATTGATTCGGATCAATCTCTTTGTCCTTGGTGTAGGAGATTTATATGTGCTTTCGTGGCTTGCCGTATCAATGGCGGTGCCAACTTTAATGCTGGTTGCCGACTATTAGTTTTCTTCATCGTTTTTTACCCTTTAATAAGAATAATTTTTTTGTGACACGTTTTTCGTCTTCTTTCTTGGTCGTTTAATCTTTTATTTTATGTTTTCTCAGAGTTGGATTTGACGACGTCAAGACTGATTAAGATGTCGCTTATATGTAATCTTGCTGATCTTTCATGCTCTGAAGCATCAGATTGAATTTGGATATGCGGTTTGCGTTCATGGATAGTTTCTCACGATGCTCGGCTCTGATTTGCGTATTTCGATGGTCTTTTAAAAGCTTAATCCCCCTTTGTGGTTCGTTTGCAGAAGCAGTCAGATTTGTTTGCATCTATTTTTCGTTTGAGTTTTCTGGTTGGGTTTTTAACTTTTTCTATTTATAATTCTTGTATGATCTAAAGTAAGGGTGGGAATTGGGCGGTGCGGGGACGGGTTTGCATTCCCCATTCCGTCCCCAACACCTGCGAGTACGATTTTCGGGAATCCCTATTACATGCTTCGGTGATTTTTTGTGTGCATATTCCCATACCCATCGGATCCCCACGGTTTTCGGGGAATCTCCATCCAAAGAAAATTAAACACAATTTACTACTTTACTAACCAAAATATAGTTTTTCAGAGCATAAAGAGATGTTTCGTTCAACATAGTTTTTCAACTTTGCTTTGCAGGAATGAAGCAACAACTTTAGAATATGATTATAAAAATATTTGAGAACGAGAAACAATATAATCAATCCCCTTACCAGTAATACTTGTTTTACTCTTGAAACTTGAATAGACTCAAATATGATACATTACAAAAGAGATGGAAGCCTAACCAACTCATAAATGTCAACAAAAAATTGCACCATAAGTTGCAATTTAGAAGAGTACTGTCTAAATAAAGAATCTTGTGACAATAACAAGTTACAACATACCAAGTTTTTGCATACATTTAAATAATTTTTATTTAGCATGCTAAAGCAAATATGTATACAAGTTTAAGCAAGATAAGCAAACACATAAGGTTTGAACGTAAAATAAATAAATAAGAGGTTGAAGGCTTTTACTGGCACAATAATGAGAAAGACGATGATGCCTCGATAATGACAATGGTCACGGAAAAAGATCAAGGGCGCTCGTAGTTGGCTGGCATCTTAGAAAGAATGGTGACGTTGCTTGCTTGAAGGGGAATAGGGTTTTTGGGTAATATGAACGACAGAAATTGAGAGATAAATATATTATATACTCTCAATTAACAAAAAAAGTAAACTACTAGAGAGGCCATCCAAACTTAATAAGATTTAAACAAAAGGCACAAATATCTTGATGGATTGTAATATTAATAATAAGATAGATATGTATGCACATAAATGAGATTAAGTGTGTGTGTATAATTTTGTAAAATATCAAGATCCTTGCGGATATTTTCCGAGAATCCCTACGGTTATTTATACGGTTATGGTTCAGTTATCCCCATGGTTCAGATATAGCAATCCTCGTAGTCATCCCCATCTGCAAAGAAAACTTGGAGCTTCTGTCGAAAAAGGAAGAAGTTAAAGGTTTGGTTAGAACGTCAACAATTTCATCAACTGCTGGCACATAGCTGATTTGGAAGGAACCTTCAACACCTTCTCCCTTACAAAACTCAGATCAAGTTCCACATGTTTGAGCTCGGCATGATGTACAGGATTCGCAGAGTGTGAGCATGCAACCAGATTTTTCCCATGAAACAAACAATGTCCTGCAGTGGACCTTTGGTCATCTAAACTTGCTCGCCGATCAGAATCTGAGTATGCAACTATAGTTGTAGGTGCATTCGAATTATTCAAAGAGAGGTCTTCCCATTGATTCGGGCTTGCCGTATCAAAAAATGATTGAGTGAGTGAGCGAATAGCGATAAATAGATAAATGAAAGGCCTTGTTTTATTTCAGTTTTTAGTTTCCATGCAAACAGAACACCCAAACACGTACACAAACAAACACACAGGGTAATGAACATTAAGACACATCCATTCCGACGGGATGTCGAATTTATTACACATGGTAGCTGTCCTAATTAGAAAGCAGCTTATTATTTAAGTTCGGCAGCCTTACTAATGCCTGCACATTAATTTCCTTGTTCAGATTTGAAAAAGGGTGCTTCAATGGATGCCTTCATTGTTGCGTTACGGTGCGTGGGAGGAATGTCGATTTCTAAATGGAAACCGAACTTATCAGTTTGATAGTTTGGGCGCCCGTCTTTTTCCAGATAGCTTCTGACTTCACTCCATTGCATAGGCCGATCGATCAAGTCAGTGTAGACCTGCAGTACTTCACATTCATTACACTGGCCTAGTTTACTTTATTTATAGTTATACTCCACACGCACACATGTTAAGGAGCAGGGCAGCAATATAAATATATAAATACCTTGCTGCCGGTACCTTCAGGGTTGCTCCAGGCAACCACCCACTTGAGCTCGTCACCCCCATCGGTCTTAAATTCGTAGGCAAGACCGCCGACACAACCTGGACTTTTGCCATCTCCTGAATCCGCACTCTGCTTAAACTCTCCCGTTCCCTGATCGAGAATTATGTCGGGGAAAGGCGGCACAGCCCCGACCCAAATCTCATGGCTGACCAGGGTCATTGTTTGTCCGGAAGCGTTGCTAAGGTAGCCCTCTGTGTATTTTGTATCACCAAGGGAAGAAGCCATGCTTTAGTATTATATGCTAGCTTTCGGTGCTTTAGGGTTGATTGTCTTGTGTTGTGTTTCGATGCTGCAAATAGGCCTCCTTATATACAGAGAAACATGCCTACTTACAATCATCTTCATCATTATTATATACACAAAGATGCCTACTTATCCCTCATATTTATTTATTTAATCCTCATGGCCTCACTTTGAACGTCACCTACACATTTTATTCTTTATTTCTAGTATAAACATTTTTCATGTAGCTTCTTTTTATTAAAAATATTCTAAATTTGCTCCCACCCTCCCCATATGGAGTTTTAGTTGTATGAGAGTGATAGGAAATTATGAACATCGTACAATTCTCACCAAACATAAACCAATTAAGTCTTCAGTTTACAACCAATTAAATTTATTATTGAAAGATTAATCAATTAAATCATTTCGTTATCGTTGATAATGATTATCTAAAAAAATCATATTTTCTATTTAATAAATTTGAGATTTTTTTTTTTAAAGTTTTATATATATATTTTTCAGTTTAATATATATAATATACCCTAGAATATATTCCTAGAGTGTCGTTTAAAATATCTTCAGAAAAATAATGAAAAAATACACATGTAAAATATTTAATCCCAATGCCCCTACCTTGAATGTTTATCTATTTTGAATGTTTATCTATCTCACTTGTCACTACACGAATATTTAATTTGGTTTCATACATTTTTATTTCTAGTAGAAACATTTTACATGTGCCTTCTTTGTATTAAAATATTCTATATGTTATCCCACCCTCCCCGTAAATAGTTTTACTTGTACCAGAGTTACACGAATTTAGTTTTGGAACAACTCTTATCATTACTTATCACGTAATTTTCACCGAACAGAAGATATTAATCGAGAACACAATACAATGCATCAAAATGAGAGAAAAAGAGACAAGTCCACTAAAAAATTCTTACAATGGTGCAAAAAAAGAGCAGTCACCTCTATGAAAATTAACATATCAAAATCCAAAAACCTTTTTAAAGCTCATTTTCTCTATCCAAACGAGACGTTTTACGGGGTAAAAAGGGAGTAGTGAGCGAATATGCTGTGGAATATAAAAGAGTCGGCACTCAAAATTACAAATTAAGCCATCATTAAATTTATTGCCTTCTCAAAATATGTGTTCAAAAGTGACATCCCAAGGACTATGAATCAAAGAACCAATATGCTGTGGAATTGTAGCGAATATACCATGTGCAATCATGTTTGTTTCTCCACAAACCAATTGAAAGTCCACCACTCTTATTCTCTCGGAGCATAATAATTTCTCAAATCAGAGAAAAGGAACTTAAAGTGGCAGAAAATGATTAACAACTTTATTTTGTAATTGGATCTTTTCAACGTTATAATTCTGAGCTAACTTTAGGCGCTAATAAAACTAAAAAAGGAGCTCTTTAGTTAACCAGAAATGTATATACTGGTTTTTCCACTTGAAATATGTGGTTGATTTAAAAATTATCAGATGGACTTAGTTCATCGCGTCATTTGTAGTTCTAGCCAATAAGATCCAACCATCTCATTTTTTAAGGTTAATCCTCACCTCTTTCTTACGTGTAAATAAAGAATGATTAGTTACTTGAAGTTACTTTGAGATGAATGAATCTTATTGGTTGGGATCGCGAATGACGTGGTGAGTCGGGTCCATCTAATAATTTCTCGTGGTTGAGAGTTGAGTGCTATTTTCTTTCAAGAATTTGGTGTTTTGTTCTTACTACGCCTTACATTAGCGTTTGTTGGTTTGCTATTGGATAAGGGTCACTTTTATTGCCAGTGGGGGTTTAGACAGACGCAAGAGTAGCCATCAAACAGGGCCCTCACACCTCTCAACAGAATGGTGTAGTTGAGAGGAAGCACATACATGTTGTGGAAACCATGATCACTCTTTTGGCACAAGCACCACTGCCATTAAAGTTTTGATCATATGTTGCTCTAAGTTCAGTCTTTCTCATTAACGAATGCCCATCAAGGTTTTAGAAGGGCAGTCACCGTTTCAAAAGCTCTTTGGAACTGAACCAGATTACAAATTTCTTAAAGTTTTTGGTTCCTTATGTTTTCCACATCTTCGCCCATATAACAAGCATAAGTTTGATTTCCGGACAAAAGCATGCACGTTTCTTGGTTACTCTCCTACACACCACAGTTATATGTGCATGGCTCAGGATGGGCGGATTTTTATATCAAGAAGGGTGGTTTTTGATGAGAAAAAAATTCCCTTTTCAGAGTCCAGATGGTTCAAATACAAAGGATCTTAGTGAGACATTTCATTCCAACTCAGTTCCTTTAGTTGTAGCTGATGGTCAGGTTCCCTTGGTAAGAGCACAAGATGATGTTACATCTACTGGTTATGTGTCCAATTCTGATGATGCTCAGGAGGTTTCGGTACCTTATGACGGGACTAATGATCATGGTTCTGCATGTGAAGATGATTCAAACACAGATGCTCTAAGATTGAATGTTCATGATAGTTTGATTGGTACAGCTCAACAACTTGAAGAGGACACTCATATATTTGAAGAAGCTCAATCAGAGTTTGAACATGATATTGAGAATGCTCATATAGAAGAGTTTGTGAATGCTCAAGAGGAGACACATCCTTCTGCTGCTCAGGAACAACATGTTGTCATACGTACTTCAAAGGAGGTTCTGGGGAATACTCACTCTATAATCATGAGGGGGAAAATGGCATCATCAAGCCAAAAATTTATCATGCTCACTATAAAAAATGCTACCACAAGATGTTTATGCCGCTCTGCAAGATGATGACTGGAGAGCAGCGGTTTTGGCTGAGTATGAAGCACTTATGAGCAATAATACTTAGGAAATGGTTGAATTACATGATGGGCGAATGTCCAATGGATGCAAATGGCTATTTAAGATCAAGTACAATGCTGATGGCACAGTAGAAAGGCTTAAGGCTAAGCTAGTGGCAATGGTTATTCACAGGTTCCTGGTTTTGACTTTACGGACACATTCAGTCCTGTTGTACGATTCACAATGGTCAACATTCTGTTATCCACTGTTGTCTCGTGTCAATGGCAATTTAGGCAGGTTGATGTCAACAATGTCTTTCTAAAAGGAGACTTGTGTGAGGATGTATACATGCAGCAAGTGCCAGGGTTTGAAGAAAGGTCCAATGATGGAAAAGTGCTCGTATGCAAGTTGAGGAAAGCACTCTATAGATTGAGGCAAGCTCCCAGGAAATGGTTCTTCAAGCTGAAACAGTTCTTGTGTCAACTGGGATTTTTAGCTTCAAAAGCATATCCATCTTTATTCGTTTACAAAGCAATAGGTGTGATCATTTATCTAGTAGTTTATGTGGATGACATCTTGGTTACTGGCAACTCTCAAGAAGTTATTGATCAGATGGTTCTTCAATTACATGATAAGTTTTCATTAAAAGATCTTAGACAGTTCAAATTTTTTCTTGGCATTGAGGCCACGAGGACTGATGCATGGTTATTCTTAAGCCAACAAAAGTTCATTTTTGAGCTGCTTCACAAAGAGAACTTGCATGATGCAAATCATGCTGTCACTCCAATGCCCTCAAATCAGAATTTGAGTAAGAATGATGGTATACCTCTGGATCATGCACAACAATATCGCACTGTGGTAGGAGCATTGCAATACATCACTCACACTCGGCTTGATATTTGTTTTTCAGTCAGCAAGGTATCTCAGTTTCTTCAGAGTCCATCTGACAAACATTGGCTCGCAGTCAAAAGAATATTAAGGTATCTCAAAGGAACTTTGAACTATGGTCTTTGGTTTCCTTCTAAAGTAAAAAATACAGATAGTATTGCCACCTTCTCTGATGCTGACTGGGCAGAAGATCTTAATGATAGGAGATCAATCTCTGGGTATTGTGTATTTAGTGGAGGTCATTTGCTAGCTTGGAGCTCCAAGAAGCAACATGCAGTCTCAAGATCCACTGCAGAGGTAGAATACAGAAGCTTGGCTGATGCCACTGCTGAGGTAACATGGATCTCAGTTGTGTTGCGTGAAATGGAGTTGCAGTCAAGAGAAATACCTAGAATCTAGTGTGATAACACTAGTACTGTTGCAATGGCTGCTAGTCCTATTTTGCATTCGAAGACTAAAATATAGAGCTAGATCTTCACTTTGTAAGAGAGAAGGTTGGTTCATTTGAGTTGCAAGTAAATCATGTGCCAGTTGACAATCAGGTTGCTGATGTGTTCACCAAACCCTTAATTGTAGACACGTTTGAAAAGTTCAGGGGAAAGCTATCAGTTGTGGTGTTTCAAGAAGTTTTTCCATCATTTCAAGATGGTTAAACTTGTAAAGTAGGGTGAATATTAAGGGTTTAGCAACTAAGCTAAGTTAGTTCAATTAGTTGAGTTAAAATATAAATATGGTAGGTAGTTGTAACTGCCCATGATGCTTCGTGTAGGTGTATATATACATGTATTACCTCTCGTGTAACAAATGATGGCATCTTAACGGGTCAACCAATAGTGAAGGCCATGCAACAGTTACGACAGTTTCAACAGGATTTTTTTACAGCAGTTATGGGACCATCCCTCATTTTGGTTTGCGGAGGGGCAAGACACACATCAGACGAGAGGGACGCCACCATTAAAGGGCATCCGGCCAACAATTCCTGGAAATGCAAGAAAAAATAAAGAGTATAGAGGAAGCTTTAGTGCTCTCAAAACAACAGTACGAGCAACAAGAAAAGTCTATGCAGGACCGGGCTGAACAACAAAGAACCGCAGAAGAGAAGAGCGAGAAAACATTTAAACAATTGTCCGAAAAAGCTATAGGTAAAATGGTCCAGGAAAAGCATGCGAGAAACTAAGTTGTTAAAACGTCACAAGCAAAAGTTTGCTCTGCTCGTAATGAAGAATGGAAAGATAGAGAGGATAAAAAATCGTTAATCAAAGTAGTAACATTTATAATTACATTTTTTATGAAAAAGAGAAGAACCAACCATTCAAAAAATGGAATATAAAAGAGTCGACACTCAAAATTACAAATTAATCCATCATTAAATTTTTTGCCTTCTCAAAATATGTGTTCAAAAGTGACATCCTAAGGACTCTGAATCAAAGAACCAATATGTTGTGGAATTGTAGCAAATATACCATGTGCAATCATGTTTGTTTCTCCACAAACAAATTTAAAGCCCACCACTCATATTCTCTCGGAGCTTAATAATTTCTCAAATCAGAGAAAAGGTACTTAAAGTAGCAGAAAGTGATTAACAACTTTATTTTCTAATTGGATCTTTTCAACGTTATAATTCCGAGCTAACTTTAGGCCCTAATAAAACTCAAAAAAGAGCTCTTTAGTTAACCAGAAATGTATATGCTGGTTTTTTCGCTTGAAATATGTGGTTGATTTAAAAATTATCAGATGGACTTAGTTCATCGCGTCATTTGTAGTTCTAGCCAATAAGACCCAACCATCTCATTTTTAAGGTGAATCCTCACCTCTTTCTTACGTGTAAATAAAGAATGATTAGTTACTTGAAGTTACTTTGAGATGAATGAATCTTATTGCTGGGGACCGCGAATGACGTGGTGAGTCGGGTCCATCTAATAATTTCTCGTGGTTGAGAGTTGAGTGCTATTCTCTTTCAAGAATTTTGTGTTTTGTTCTTACTATGCCTGCCATTAGCGTTTGTTGGTCTGGTATTGGATAAGGGTCACTTTCATTGCCAGTGGGGGTTTTAGACAGACGCGAGAGTAGCCATCGCACAAGGGCCTTAGAAAATAGAGGCCCAACTGAGTTGAATTAAATGTTTATAAAAAATTAAAAGATTTTGATTTAATAAATTGTAAGTAAAAATAAAAAAGAAATTTGACTTTAAAAAGGGTCCACAATATATTTTTCTTACTAGGATAAAAATATTAAAAAAACCTTATATATCCTTTGAAATTATAAATTAAAAAGTTTCGTTTTAATAAACTGCACATGGCCTCGTAAACCTTTGAACTGCCCATGTTTACTGCCTCCATTAAAACTAGCCTCTACCCTATTTTAATAAAACATTTATCTGCGAATTGGAAAGTGATGAAGTACTTTTGACATTAAATTTTGAGAAATCAATTCTAAAACCATACGAAATCTGAGATATCTCAAACGGAGAAAAAAGTTTGCCCTTTAACAAAACATACCGTGTGTAAAGAGACTTCTTGAACCTAGGTCACCTAAAAATAATAGGATAAAAATTCTCTATCCCTTTTCGATGTCTCTATAAATGCCCCAATACTAAAAATACTAAAAATCAAATTCCAAGCCTTAACCCGAAATTCTAAATCTTAAACCCTACACCTTACTCGAAATTCTCTAAACCATAACCTTAAACCCTAAACCAAATTTAAATGTGGAGAATAAGTTGGGGCATAGAAAAGGGGCAAGGATTTCCATCTAAAATAATAACACTCCCTTAGGTCCTTTTCCACTTAGATCACATAGTATGTTCAATTAAAATTGTTTTTTATTATTCCTACATACTGAAGCTTTTTGATGAGTGATGGGCGAATACAGTTCATCTGCAGGCAAGAGAGGTGTACCCATTGCATTGCATGTAAAGGTTTGGCAAGAAGAGATCCTTTTCGGACTCGGACATATCAATTTCAGCCTCATTTGATGGCACCTCCCATGAAAATCCTTGAATCAGCCTGGCCTACAACATCACCGTCATTACACTCCCAAGAGCCACTCCCATGCACGCTCGGCTCCTTGTACTGAATGATATGAACCTCAATTCCACCTCCGCTAGACCCTAAACCCTAAACTCTAAACCTAGTTTTTAGTGTAAGTGTAACCCCCTCATACGGCCTATACGAAATACCTACCTATGGGGAGGTCACATTCCCTGTCTCAACTTTCAAAACATATATATATATATATATATATATATATATATATATATGTGTGTGTGTGTGTGTGTGTGTGTGTGTGTGTGTGTGTGTGTGTGTGTGTGTGTGTGTAGCATGAAAAACATTCTAACAAAATTCATGATAAAGTCAAAGTATCGGAAGTTTAATCTGAAACCATTATATGATCTGAATATTCTAAAAGACATCTCCAAAATAAAGTCTCAAGCGATAAGCAAAATACATAGTTGTAAGGCAAGAATTAGAAGTTTATTTCTTCTCCATATCAAAGTTTGGTTACAAAATAAGGCCACATATGGCAACTAGTAACATATATAGAGTATTCAAAATATAGGCTCATGTCACCCAAATAAAGACAATATGGCGGAAAAAACATTACAAAAAAAGATAAGTACGAAATGTGTCGATCCTCCAAGTGTCGTGTCCATGGGTAGCCTATCAAAATATATCTGAAAGGGCAAAGAAAGGGGGCGTGAGCTAGAGAGCTCAATATGTTCCAACAATACATAAAATCATGTCAATAGTTCACAAGTACAAAACATTAGGTAAAAACATGATTAAGAGCAAACAGAGTTTGTTTGTACATAACTACCCTCCAACCATACGACGATATGCAGTTCCCCTAACTGCATCCATAAGGACTTACCCTAGGCCCGATGGACGTAGGTGCCAACCTAAGGGGCTGCTTTAGGTCCATAAGGAATTACCCGTGCCGAGGCATCAGAACCTACCCAAGGGGC
Organism: Hibiscus trionum; assembly: GCA_030270665.1. Lineage (NCBI taxonomy): Eukaryota > Viridiplantae > Streptophyta > Magnoliopsida > Malvales > Malvaceae > Hibiscus > Hibiscus trionum. The sequence goes on along the minus strand of BSYR01000024.1, from coordinate 10,871,270 downwards.
GACCTTGAGTCCATAAGGAATTACCAGCTGGATCAAGGATGAACCTGCAAACACTTCATACCATATCCCAACAGTATACCCCAAATATAAATCATAGTTGTTCAACAGACAATGATACCAGAAGAGCATATGACAGACACGATTTATCATAGAGATATAATAGTCTGAGGTTCATGCTTTCAAATCTGACATATATACGTATTTTCAAAACAGTATAGCAATTATATATTTATTCATGTAGCAAATATCATGGTTCAACAAATAAAACTTTCATATCTCATAAAATTGTTCATGTTATCAATCAGGGAAAATACTCATGTGCACATGATAATTTCATAAAAATATTTTTAGGCTGCTATTTAGCATACTAGGAACACACCTCAAAAGCTGGTCAGATGAAACTAAGGGGCACCCGCCTCGTTATGCTCTAAAACTGAACTACATCCTAAATCAAAATGGAGAAATGTTACCACAATGGAATAATTAAATTTGAAGATTTGACTGAATTCTAAGTTCATACGAGTAACTATAGGTGCACGAGGATGAGCGGAACGGGCTGAGCAGACTGATGGTCGGGAGATACTCGAGTACCTTTGAACATGTAAATGGTTATATTAGTCATTTATTCGATTTGCAATCATCTTAATGAAATAATTAAATAAATATGCATGATTGGGTTTAAGGTCAGATTCAGAGGTCTTCAGGATGGAATTTCGCGAAACGAGCTTCAAAATCAGACTCAGAATGTTGAAAATCCTAAAATAAGGTTTTTTTTGGAAATTTTGACTTTTTTGTCAAAGTCAATGCTAACGTCAGTAGTCAAGTCAACGCTAACGTCAGAATGACATCATCGGTCAAGGTCAACTAGATTGACTCGGCGAGTTATCTTACTGAGTTAACTCGGGCGAGTTGACTCGGTGAGTTGACTCAGCCGAGTCGGATTTGGGTTAGAGGCGGGTCAGGTCGGACTCGGGTCAGGACGGTTCGGGTCTGGGTCATGAGCCGACCAGTTTAACTAGCCTAGCCGATTCACCTACCCAATTATTTATGGTCATCAGACGGCCGCCGAAAAGTCGTTGGAGACGCCAAATGACGTGATCCTGCCGGAAAAATGTATTTCAACGAATGGGCTCAAAAATGCATCCAACAATTTATCCAAATATGGTCAGAAACCTACCAAAAAAGCCCTGAAACGAACACAATGCGGTTGGAAAAACGCGACACCAATGAGGCTCTTCCCGGCGTCGTTACGGTGAATGGCTAAGGTGGTTTTGATCGGCATTTGACGCTGGTCATGCCTGGACCAACGTCGTTCACCAACAGCGGTGATGTTGGCCAGAATCGACAAAAGATGCGCACGACTCGGTGAAGCTTCAAACCCCATGGGACGATGATCGGGGAGGCAAAACGGCGAGTGACAGGTAGGGGTTTGACCGCCGGGTAACGTTGAAGCTGGTAGTGGTGGCGGTGTATGCCACGGAGCAACGGTGAGGGCAGACGCGGGTTCGCCGAAGATTCGAGGAGAGGAGGATTTTTAGTGTTCGAAGAGACGGCTGACAATAATGAGGTAGGTGAACAGACATGTTTTTATTAAATGCATATTTAAATGACATCACATTAACCTTAAAGTGCAAAAGAGGGAGGTAATATTCGAAGTGAGCCTTTGGCTCAATGGCTTGCATGTTGAATGGTGATGGCTGAGGTCATGGGTTTGAGCCTCCACACCCTCACCTTCATTCCCCCTTTCTTTTTAACTTCAGGGTGTTATAGTGAGAGCATAAATAGGGACACCAAAAAAGGTAACTGATTTTTATTCATCTCTTTGTACTTGTGTAGGAGATTTATATGTGTTTTTTTATAAACTAATTATTTAGTCATCAAATTATAAGCAATTTTATTTTGGTCGCTAAATAAATTTTTTACAGTTAAATCACTAAAGTTTTATTATACATTTAGTCGATATACTCTAATTTAATCAATTTTAATTCTTTTAGAGGGGCACTACACTACCAACAATGGAACATAAAGTTGACTTGATCCTGGAATAAAAGAAAGAGTTTTATTTCCCTTTTAATTCAGAAAACCTTTATTTAGGTTAATCCCATTTTGTGGTTCGTTTGCAGATGCATTCAGATTTTTTGCATCTATTTTTCGTTTGAGTTTTTTTGTTGGGTTTTTAACTTTTTCTATTTATAATCCTTGTATGATCTAAAGTAGGGGTGGGAATTAGGTGGTGCTGGGACGGGTTTGCATTCCTCACTCCGTCCCCAACACTTGCGGGTACGGTTTCGAGAAATCCCCATTACATACTTCGGTGATTTTTTTGTGTCTATCCCCATACCCATCGGATCCCCACAGTTTTCGAGGAATCTCCATCCCAAAAAAAAAATTAAACACAATTTACTACTTTACTAACCAAAATATAATTTTTCAGAGCATAAAGAGATGTTTCGTTCAACATAGTATTTCAACTTTGCTTTGCAGGAATGAAGCAACAACTTTGGAATGTGATTATAAAAATATTTGAGAACGAGAAAAAATATAATCAACCCCTTACCAGTAATACTTGTTTTACTCTTGAAACTTGAATAGACTCAAATATGATACATTACAAAAGAGATGGAAGCTTAACCAACTCATAGATGTCAACAAAAAATTGCACCATAAGTTGCAATTTAAAAAAGTACCATCTAAATATAGAATCTTGTGACAATAACAAGTTATAACATACCAAGTTTATGCACACATTTAAATATTTTTTATTTAGCATGCTAAAGCAAATATGCATACAAGTTTAAGCAAGATAAGCAAACACATAAGGTTTGAACGTAAAATAAATAAATAAATAAATAAATAAGAGGTTGAAGGCTTTTACCGGCACAATAATGAGAAAGACGATGATGCCTCGATAATGACAATGGTCACGGAAAAAGATCAAGGACGCTCGTAGTTGGCTGGCATCTTAGAAAGAATGGTGACGTTGCTTGCTTGAAGGGGAATAGGGTTTTTGGGTAGTATGAACGACACAGATTGAGAGATAAATAGATTATATACTCTCAATTAACAAAAAAAGTAAACTACTAGAGAGACCATCCAAACTTAATAAGATTTAAACAAAAGGCACAAATATCTTGATGGATTGTAATATTGATAATAAGTATGTATGTATGCACATAAATGAGATTAAGTGTGTGTGTATGTGTGTATAATTTTGTAAAATATCAAGATCCTTGCGGATATTTTCCAGGGATCCCTAAGATTATTTATACGGTTACGGTTCAGTTATCCAGACGGTTCAGATATAGCAATCCCCGTACTCATCCCCATTTGAGCTTCGGTGATAAATCTTCACCCGTCCCCGTCCCCGTGGGTGAAAATTTCAGTTATTCCCCATCCCGTCGGTTCGGATCCCCACGGTTTTCAGATATTCCCCACCCAATTCCCACCCCTAATCTAAAGTGACTAGCTTCTTCTGTCAATGTTATAGGAAAATGTCCAAATTATGTATATAGTTTACAATGATTGTTGTGAACCCTTATTATAATTTTGAGTATTCTTTTTAATAAAACTAGTGGCTTCTATTAAAAATTTTAAAATTTAAAATTCCTGCCGCTATCCAAACAGTAGATAAATAATATTACTAAATATTTAGTGGTGGTATGAAAGTTTTGCTCTTTGGAAGCTGCATTTGTGTGCTTTCGTGGCTTGCCGTATCAAAAAGATGAAAAAAAATGATTGAGTGAGTGAGCGAAAAGCGATAAATAGATAAATGAAGGGCCTTGTTTTATTATGTTTTTAGTTTCCATGCAAACAGAACACCCAAACATGTAGGCAGCCATCAGCCATGTATATATTAAGTACATGGGTTGACAAGGCCTTTCGTCTTACATGTAACACACACAAACAAACACACAGGGTAATGAACATTAAGACACATCCATTCCGACGGGCTGTCGAATTTATTACACAAGGTAGCTGTCCTAATTAGAAAGCAGCTTATTATTTAAGTTCGACAGCGTTACTAATGCCTGCACATTAATTTCCTTGTTCAGCTTTGAAAAAGGGTGCTTCAATGGATGCCTTCATTGTTGCGGTACGTTCCCCGGGAGGAATGTCGATTTCTAAATGGAAACCGAACTTATCAATTTGATAGTTTGGGAGCCCGTCCTCGTCGAGATGGCTTCTGATTTCACTCCATTGCATAGGTCGATCGATCAAATCAGTATACACCTGCACTTCACATGTTAAGGAAAAGGAATGCAGCAATATAAATAGGAGTATTAAATATATATACCTTGCTGTGGGGACCTTCAGGATTGCTCCAGGCAACCACCCACTTAAGCTCTTTATTGTCATTGTCCGTAAATTTGTAGGCAAGAGCACCGATACAACCTGGGGTTGTGCCATCTCCTGAATCCGCACTCTGCTTAAACTCTCCTGTTCCCTGATCGAGAATTACGTCTGGGAAAGGCGGCACAGCCCCAACCCAAATCTCATGGCTGAGCAGGGTCATAGTTTTACCTGAGGAGTTACGAAGTTGGCCCTCTGTGTATTTTGTGCTACCAAAGGAAGAATCCATGCTGCTACCTTTCAAGGCTTGATTGTCTTGTGTTGCTGTGCTGTGCTACCATGTTACAATATAGGCCTCCTTATATAGACATGAACATGCTTGCTCTGCCTACCATTTACCATCCTCATATTTATTTATTTAATCCCAATGCCCTTACTTTGAATGTCACCTACAAAGTTTATTTATTTTATTTGCTTTCTTACGTCTCTCTCTTATCCTCCCTGCATTCATTTTTATTTCTAGTAAAAACATTTTACATGTGCCTTCTTTCTATTAAAATATTATAAATCTCCTCCCACCCTCCCGGTAAATAGTTTTACTTGTACGAGAGTGACGGGTACTTAGTATAGGAACAACTGTTATTATTACTTTAGTTAACCATAAATGTATATACCGGTTTTTCCTCCTAAAATGTGTGGTTGATTTAAAAATTATCGAATGGACCTAGTTCATCACGTCATTTGTAGTTCTAGTCAATAAGATCCACCCATCTCCTTTTAAGGTGAATCTTCACCTCTTTCTTACATGTAAATAAAGAATGGTTAGTTATTTGAAGTTATTTTGAAATGAATGAATCTTACTAGCTGGACCACAAATGACATGGTGAGTCAGGTCAATCTAATAATTTCTCGTGGTTGAGAGTTGAGTATTTTTCTCTTTCAAGAACTTGGTGTTTTGTTCTTACTACGTCTTCCATTAGCGTTTGTTGGTCTGCTATTGGATAAGGGCCACTTCCATTGCCCATGGAAATTTTAGACAGGCGCGAGAGGAGCGACCGCACAAGGCCCTTAAAAAAGATGGCCCAACTAAGTTGAATTAAATGTTTATAAAGAAAATTAAAGATTTTAATTTAATAAATTTTAATAAAAAAAATTATCACTTTAAAGAGAACCCACAATATATTTTTTACTATGATAAAATATTTTATTTAAAAAAACCTTATATATCATTTGAGATTATAAATTAAAGGGTTTCGTTTTAATAATTTGCACAGAGCCCGTAAACCTTTCAACAGCCCATGATTATTGCCTCCACTAAAACTAGCCTCTCCCCTATTTTGATAAAACCTTTATCTGCGAATTGGAAAGTGATAAAGTACTTTTGACACTAAATTTTGAGAAATCAGTTCAAAAACCATACGAAATGAACTTCAATTCCATGTACGCTCGTCTCCATGTACTGAACGATACGAACTTCAGTTCCACCTCTGCTAGATCAAGTTCTTCATCAGGACCGTCTTTCAAGTGTCGCTCGAGTTTGAACACCAATAGCTCGTCCTATACCTTGGGGTTCCGTCCTAGACCGAGCCGACTAAGCAAAAAAATAATATCAAGTTGGCATATTTAAAATTACAAGCGACAGAAATGTAAGAGAACGGCAAAGAATTAAGAAAAAACGACTAATTTAATTTAAATTCTAAATAACTTAATAAATTTAACTCACACGTTTATAAAATTCTATCATTATTCATTTTTTGTATATACAAAAAAATGCCAACTTATCCCTCCTATTCATTTATTCTTTTTTATTCTTTAATCCAAATGGCCATACGTTGAATGTGACCTACAAATTTATCTCAGCACATACATACACATATGTACATATATATTATAATGGTTGGTTTCTGACATATCTATGTCATCTTCTTTACATTAATTTAATTGTAGCAGAAACATTTTACACGTTCTTATGTTTTTAAAATAAATTAACACATATTTGATCAAATCTAAATTTTATGTATTTTCTTACCAATTTGTCTCGTATATAATTTTATTTTTAATATAATTTCATATATATATATATATATATTCAGTGGATTAGAAATTTTTAATTTTTAAAAAAGATATTAAATAAAAAAACTGAGCATGCAGCCGAAAGGAACCAAGATCTTCCATTACAAGCATCTTCACCACCCGAAAAGCAAGGACAACAAGAAGCTTCGGCCAGGAATGACTGTCTTGACCCTCATCGGACCACCGTCTCCGATCACTATTCATTTGGACAATCAACAATTGATGTGGTGAGCGTGGATCGAACACATGACCTTTAGATCCTTCAATGGGCCTAGTAATCTTTAAAATGGGTGGAGACAGCCAAGGCAGTTCTGACGAGAAAAGGCCAGAAGATGATGTTTTGACGTCCCAACCAACGGCAATGGCCGATGAAAAGGTAGTGGAGGATGGCATCTTAACGGTTCATCCAATAGCGACGACCATGCAACAGCTACGACAGTTTCAACATGAATTTTTTTATAGCAGTTCTAGGATCATCCACCATTGTGGTTTGCGGCGGGGCAGGACACACATCAAACGAGAGGGACGTCACCATCAAAGGGCATCAGCCAACAATTCCTGGAAACGCAAGAAAAAAATAAAGAGTATAGAGGAAGCTTTAGTGCTCTCAAAACAACAGTACGAGCAACAACAAAAGTCTATGCGGGACCGAGCTGAACAATATAGAATCACAAAAGAGAAGAGCGAGAAAACATTTAAACAATTGTCCGAAAAAGCTAGAGGTAAAATGGTCCAAGAAAAACATGCGAGAAACTAAGTTGTTAAAACGTCACAAGCAAAAGTTAGCTCTGCTCGTAATAAAGAATGGAAAGATAGAGAGGATAAAAAAATCGTTAATCAAAGTAGTAACATTTATAATTACATTTTTTTATGAAAAAGAGAAGAACCAGCCATTCAAAAAATGGAATATAAAAGAGTAGACACTCAAAATTACAAATTAATCCATCACATGGAGACGTTACGGATGCTTTCATTGCGAGTAGACTAAGTCGAGCTGGGATGAAATTCGGATTTGTGCGATTTGGAAGTAGAATCGATGCATTAAGAGCTATGGAGAGGTTGAATGGTTTTGTAGTGTATGGGTACAGATTGTTGGTGAAGTTTGCAAATCCAAGACAAAGGAAGCAACATTGGGAAAAATTTAAGCAACAGGGTTTGCGTATGCGGCTCGGGATACATCCAATCGTTTCATTGATCAAAGGAGTGGGTGGCAACAAAAGAAATCAGCTTCTATGGAAGGTAAGCGAAAGGATATTGGAGATTCAATGGAGGGAAAGGACAGGGTCATTGGAGAATCAAGTAACGCTGGTAGGAAGGGTATAAGGAGGGTTGCTGGCCATGTGGAGGAGGAGGAGTTATGGAAGATGAAAAGATGTCTGGTGGGGGAGATGGCGTCGGTGTGCAGTGTTAGCAGTATTTCTACAAGATTGCAGCAGTGGGGGCTCGGAGAGATCAAAATCCAAAGAATTGGTGGGAAAACATTCTTAATTGCTATTGAGGATGATGAACTTTTCATGATGCTAGAAGATTTAAACTGGTCATATCTTAAGGAGATATTTAAGGAGTTTAGCCCATGGTCAGAATCCGTTCATCGATCTGAAAGGTTGACGTGGCTGGAGGTTGCGGGGGTTCCTCTCCATTGTTGGAACTTGACGACACTTAATAGGGTTGCAGAAGTGTGGGGGACATTTGAGGCTCTTGGTGAAAATGGCAATCATATTCTTGATTGCGAAAGAGTTTCTGTGTTGATATCCACAAAAGAGGTCGGAAGGATTGAAGAGATAATGCAGATTGAAGCTGGGAGCAATGTTTATGAGATTAATGTTGTGGAATTAGGTTTCAATGAAAATCCTTTGGGCGTATCGAAGGCGAAAGGTGACGTTGGTTTGAGTAATCGTAGAGGGAGTCAGAATTCTGTAAGTTCTTCAACATCTTCGTCATCGTCGGAGAGGGATGCTTCATCGGAATCAGATCGTATTAGGTTCACAGCCGAGGAGGAGGCATTGAATGCACTCTATATTGGGAAGGAGAATATTTATTCTACAACACATTTTTCGGAGGATTTAAGAAGGCATCTAGGGGAAGAAGAGTTGCTGGGTGGTAATTTCAAAGAGTTTTCTCAAGTGGGCCCCACTATTCCTATGCCCGTGCATGAGGAATTTAGTTCTCAAAAGTGCAAGGAGGCTGCTTGTGGGGGTGTGGAGGAGCACGGCGTGTCAAATGTTGATGGTATGACGGCGCCAAGACATAGGGAAGACAATTGTGACAAATATACATTAAATGGTGACAGCCGTAAAACTGATAATAGGCCTGATAGTTTGTTGAGAAAGATTTCGGTATGGGTCGTGCCCAAGTTGAAGAAGTCAATGTTCATAATCTGGGTCAGGATGTCAATGAGCGGGCCGCAAATAGCGACATTAATGAGGGTCTAGACTTGGTAGGTGAGAGGATAAATGAAGATATCAGAAATATGGGCTTCGCCCCTTCCAGTACTGAGAGTTGTGAGAATCCAAGTCGATGTAAGTCGAATTGGGCTAAATTGGTGGATGACAAGTTTAATCAGGGATATCTTCTAAATGCTAGCAAAGGTGGTAAAGCTCTGGCGGCCTATAGTGATGGAGAGGATAATCAAAGGTTTTTCCCTGAATTGGAATCGAGAAAAGAGAATAAAAAATTCAAGAATGGTAAAAGGTATGGGTCTTTGCTAGATTATCAAAACAAGGCTTTGACAGTGCTTGAAAGAAAGAAAAGAGATAAGGGTTTTCGTAAGAACAAACTGAGTAGAGAGGTGTTGAATTCGTCTGACTTGTCGGGGAGATCTTTATCCTACTCGGATCTCGTGACTAGATGGAATATTCTTACTAAAGAGGCAAGGAAAACTTTGAAGTTGGGGAAAAAGCTTGGGATGCAGTTTGTTGGGGATGAACAAGAGGTGGTCAGGGAGTTGATGTCATTAGAGGAAAATCAATTTTAAAAGGCCCATATTGTGTGAAAGGAAACTGAACAAGGATGAGAGTTTTGATTTGGAGTGTACGTGGTTTAGTGTCTTCTTTGAAGTTGTCGGTTGTTAGAAAATTTATATGGGAGCATAAGGTGTGATGGCTCTTTTACAAGAACTAAGAAGGAAGATTCGGGAGAAGAGGACGTCCAAAAATTGCGGTTTGATGATGAATTCTGTTTTTAACATCCGACGGTTGCTCAGGCGGGTTGCTCTCAATCTGGGATATGAATGAATTCAAAAGTGACAACTAGGTGAGTCACAAAAGATACTTTCCAATGAAGGTGCACTGGTTGCGGAAAGTACTAAAAGCCACCATAGTACTAATAGTTGGCTGATGGGTAGTGAATTCAACGCAACACGCTCGTGGTGTGAAAGGAGAGGTTGTGTTAGGTTACAGTCGGAATATGAAGCTTTTTTAGGTTCATTTCGAGGTGTAGGATGTTGGTTTTACCTCTAATTGGTAAGAATTTATTTGGTTTAGTTCTCAAGCTGATAAGCTTGTGGATAGTTGAGGTTGATATTGCCTGCGGATTTTTTTTTGGTTGGCTTGGAATGATTCGCTGTTCAATGAAAAGCGTTCAAGCGTAGAAGACACCTTATTATTTTCTTTTAAGTTGCGAGTGTTGTTTTGAGTGCAAGCTGCGAAAGAGGATTAGATTTTGATTTTCGACGAATGGTGAGGAAATCGGAGCTGTTGTATGAGACCATTTACTTGTGTTGATCCTGTCTAGGATGCTTATTTGTTTGGGTGGCTAAAGTTTAAAGTGCATGGTGCGATCAACGGTAGTGAAGCGGGGTGTGCTGGTATTCTATAAATGGTCAAAGGGGTTCTTAGAGCCTTGTTTGCTGGTCCTAGTTCTTTGCCAAAGGGTGCTATTGAATTGGTAAATATCGTGGAAGTATGATGGTTTCGGAAAGCTTCCTTGATTGTGCAAGTAAATTGCAGTGTTGTGCTGAATTGGTTATATAATCCACACTAGCTCCCATAGTTGAGATGGATGTTACTTGCGATGGTTGACAGCTTTTTGAGCAGAATTGGGAGAGTTAATTTTTTTGTAATATTTCTTAGTCGTCTAATGCCTTGGTGGCTTCCCTACATTTGGATGGTGCTAGTCTTGTTGATTCCTTGTGTTGTGGGCTTATGTTGTTTGTGCTATTGCAACTCTTTTTGTGATCTCTTGTTTGCCCCTTTCCCGGGTTGTTTGCACTCTTTCCTCCATCTAGGATTAGGGAGGTTTTTAACGAGGCATTCAACTCGTGGTAATTTAATAAAATAAATTTGCCGAGCAAAAAAAATTATTGCCTTCTCAAAATATGTGTTCAAAAGTGACATCCCAAGGACTATGAATCAAAGAACCAATATGCTGTGGAATTGTAGCGAATATACCATGTGCAATCATGTTTGTTTCTCCACGAACCAATTGAATGTCCACCACTCTTATTCTCTCGGAGCTTAATAATTTCTCAAGTCAGAGAAAAGGAACTTAAAGTGGCCGAAAATGATTAACAACTTTATTTTGTAATTGGATCTTTTCAATGTTAAAATTCCTAGCTAACTTTAGGCCCTAATAAAACTCAAAAAGGAGCTCTTTAGTTAACCAGAAATGTATATACTGGTTTTTCCACTTGAAATATGTGGTTGATTTAAAAATTATCAGATGGACTTAGTTCATCGCGTCATTTGTAGTTCTAGCCAATAAGATCCAACCATCTCATTTTTTAAGGTTAATCCTCATCTCTTTCTTATGTGTAAATAAAGAATGATTAGTTACTTGAAGTTACTTTGAGATGAATGAATCTTATTGGTTGGGATCGCGAATGACGTGGTGAGTCGGGTCCATCTAATAATTTCTCGTGGTTGAGAGTTGAGTGTTATTCTCTTTCAAGAATTTGGTGTTTTGTTCTTACTATGCATGACATTAGCGTTTGTTAGTTTGCTATTGGATAAGGGTCACTTTTATTGCCAGTGGGGGTTTTAGACAGACGCAAGAGTAGCCATCAAACAGGGCCCTTAGAAAAGATAGGCCCAACTTAGTTGAATTAATTTTTTTAAAAAATAAAAGATTTTGATTTAATAAATTATAAGTAAAAATAAAAAAAATATGACTTTAAAGAGGGTACATGATAAGTTCTCAAATGTAACATATTTCATATGCTATTTTTCTAGTTATTAGGACTTTTTGCTGCTTAATACATGCCGTTTTTGTTATAATTTGTGCAGGGACCCAATTCTGGAAATAGCAGTGAAAAGGGGGCATTTCTGCAGTTTTTATTATTATTCTGTCATGACTGGCATCATGGGCACAACACTGGGCACGACGCGTCTGACATGGAAGTGATGTGGCAACCTCTAGAAGATCCTGGAATGTTCCGAGAGAAGATCCGATCAGATTATCAGTTCTATCCGTTTGGTTTTATTTTGAATTTTAAAAACATTTGAATTTGATTTGTTATTTTGATTTTCCTATCTCTTATCCTTGTAATCTAAGCCTATAAATACCAACCTTTGGTGAAGGCTTAAGATGATCTTCTTACCTTTGAGTATTTTATCTTTTCCTTTGTAAACATTTTATAGCTTTAATTCAAGTTCTTTTCCTTTATTTTCTTGTTTCGTTTGTTTTATGCCATTTAATTACTTTTCTAAAATCAAGTTAAGTATGATAATCAATATCATGCTTGGCTAAATCTTTTAAGCCAAGAACCAGCCAAGTCAATTCGATTCGTGAGAATTGAACTTTGCTTAAATTCTTTTGGGAAATCATTTTTATCTTTCTGCTTAGATAGTTTGGCAATCAGCCTTACTAAAAGTTTTTAACCATTTTTCAAAACAAAAAGGGCCCGTTGGTCTGAAATCGCTTAAAAACACAGTTGGGTGGAAGGATCGGCCTGTGGCAATTTCGACTTCCTACGAACACTCTTAGCGGCGGTCCGCTAAGGAAAGATAAAATCAGAAGCGATTCTTTTTAGATAATTTCTGGGTTTTTCCTGCTTTTAATCTAAATATTTTAACGGCGATAGACGTGGTTGATTTATTTAAGAACCATCTTTCGGAGATAGACTTGGGAGGATTTGTTACTCGAGAGAGAAACAAGTTACGACGGATTGGGCCTCGTAGACTGTAACCGACATGATCCCCGAAATAAAAATATATTTCAGTGATCGAAAGAATTGAAGGAGCTGGTTCGAGGCTATTTTGCATTCTTGAATTTTCTTTATTATTACCCGCACTTTATTTATTTTCTTGCTCAACATTTCAAACATCCCCCCTTTTCCTTTTAATGCCTACTTGCAGACATTCTTGGGCAAAAAGGCTAACAAGATCAAGTCATTAAACTGAAAAATCTCACTGTGGATCTCTTTCCCTATATCTATTTAATTTCTTTATTTTATTATTTGTTGAAAGAGGTTAATTTATTTATTTATTTTTGACCGGTTAAACGACAACTTGTCAAAATTGGCACCGTTGCCGGGGAGATTTATTTATGGTATATTGATTGATTTCGTTTTTTTTATGACCAGGAGGAATCCGGGTAATCTTGTTCCATACAACCCGGAAATCGAAGCAAGTCCTCGTAAGAACCACGGTGAAACTGTCAGACGAAAGAAAGCACAAAAGCAAAACCAACAACAATCCCATTCGGAATCCATATCTGAACCACCACACGACCAAACCGAAGAAAGCACAAGTCCGATATCTATACCTACACCCGACTCGATGGCTGACCAAACCATTAGACAGCTCAACACCACCCCCGCTGAACAACAACCCCTTTGTATCGCCTTTCCTCACGGCGATACCCCTTTCCAACTCAAAACGGGCCTAAATCACCTATTACCCACCTTTAATGGCCTCCCTACTGAAAGCCCACATAAACACCTTGCCGAATTTCACATGGTGTGCAGCAGCATGAAACCGCAAGGAGTTTCGGAGGATCAGATAAAACTAAGGGCATTTCCTTTTTCTTTAGCTGGAATGGCTAAAGAATTGTTATTTTATTTACCTCCGAATTCGATTAATACATGGGCTGATCTTTCTCGTGTTTTCCTTGACAGGCATTTCCCTGCAGCGAAAGCGACTGAACTTAGGCGAAGCATTTTGGGTATCCAACAAACGCATGACGAGTCCTTATACGATTATTGGGAAAGATTCAAAAAATTGTGCGCGAGTTGACCGCAACATAACTTATCCGAGCAAATGCTCCTTCAATATTTCTATGAAGGAATGTTGCCGATGGATAAGAAAGTGATAGATGCAGCAAGCGGTGGAGCGCTTGTCAACTTGACCCCCGAAAATGCTCGAAATCTGATATCTACGATGGCGGCGAATTCACAACAATTTAATTCTGCGAGTGAACCCAACCGACGGGTTCACACAGTAAGCACAATTTCATTAGAGAATAAAATTGATAACTTGACTAATATTGTGAATTCTCTTGTTTCAGGGAAATTAGGAGTTGCCAAAGTTTGTGGAGTATGTACCATGTCCGATCATGTAACTGATCTATGTCCCTTACTACAAGATCCATCTTGTGCCCAAGTCAACGCCATACAAAACTTTCCAGGACCTCCCTAAAGACCCTATAACCCTTAGAGCAATACGTTCAATCACGGTTGGAGAGATCACCCAAACTTGAGCTACGGTAATCAGAACCCGAATTACCAACCTAGGCAACAACCTCCCTACCAAAACCAAGCACCCCAAAAATCCTCGTTTGAGTCTATTGTTGAGAGATTGACAATTTCTCAGGAAAAATTCCAAACCCAAACACAATCCCATCTCCAGCAAATCGACAAACAAATAAGCCAACTAGCTCAAGCCGTTAGCCGTCTAGAATCTCAGGGAAAGTTACCATCCCAAACCGAAACCAACCCAAGGGAAAATGTTAGTGCGATAACTTTGCGTAGTGGAACAGTGATAACGCCTAAACCGCCCAAGCAAGATGAGCGAAAATCTGACGAACCGGGAAACTCTTCGGAAGACCAGAACGACAAGTCTCCTCCCACCGCAGGTAATGCCAAATCTAAAAGTTCTGTTCCTACTTACGAACCTGTTCCTCATTTTCCAGGTAGATTGGCGAAACGAGATAAAAATGAGGAAGAGAAGGAAATTTTTGATATATTCAAGAAGGTGGGAATTAATATTCCACTTCTTGATGTTATTCAGAAAGTGCCCAAATACGCAAGGTTTCTGAAGGACTTATGCACAAACCGAAGTCGACTATCGGGAAATGAAAAAGTTAACCTTGGTGAAAATATTTCGGCCATCTTTCAAAAGCCGTTGCCGCCAAAGTACAAGGACCAAGGTATGTTTGCGATTCCCTGTAAAATTGGGAATGTTGGGATAAAAAGAGCGATGTGCGATTTAGGCGCATCTATCAACGTCATGCCGTTAAGCGTCTACAACAAAATTTTGACTGAACCATTGAAAGAAACACGAGTGATGGTTCAATTAGCCGATCGATCAATCATCTACCCCGAGGGAGTACTAGAAAATGTGTTGGTATAGGTAAAAGATCTTATTTTCCCTGCTGATTTTTATATTATTGACATGGAAAATGATCGCAGCAATAACGGATCCGAAATCTTGCTTGGCCGACCTTTCCTATCAACCGCACATACAAAGATTGATGTCCGCGACGGCGTCTTAACTATGGAATTTGGTGGGGAAGTAGTTAAATTTGATATGTATAAAGCTATAAAGTATCCTGATTCGGTCGCAAGTTTAAATTTCGTTAATATTATAGATTCGTTAGCTGATGATTTGATCAAAACTGATTTGTGTATGACATTTGTAGGGAATTTGCGGATCTCGACGATGAAAATATAGGCGAAATCATTTCAACTCTTTCTTCCCTTTCTGATTTTCGATTAATTCCAACTCGATCTAAACATTTTCCCTCAATTTTGCAGGAACCAAAGTTAGAGCAATTCAATTATATATTTTTAGGCGACAACCAAACTTTGCCAATCATCATTTCGAGTAAGTTGTCGCAACGGGAAGGAGGTAGAAGCGTAGTTGTTATTTTGTGCACAAATAAAAAGATGAAGGAAGGCGTTAAAACGACAAGAGATGGACATCACCATTTATTTGAAGACCATTCTTTTGAAGAACTAAAAATTTAGCAAAGGTCGTCGAGCTAAACGAAGATAAACAAAGCGCTAAATGGGAGGCAACTCATTGGTTTATTTTTCATCAATTTTTACTTCCTTTTTAATAATTTAATTTATGTTTCTTTATTTTTCATTTTCCTTCTTATTTTTAATTGCCTTAATAAATTTTCCTTTGCAGGATTCTTTTCGCATGCAGCAGGCCGAGCATCACACTCCAGCTAAGTGCACTGTTTCATTAATGAGGTGCATTTTAGCACACTCAATGAGCAGTGCACGTTAGCCCAACCCCTGTCCCCTTGGCATATCGTCCGATTTTCCCTTTCCTCATTCCCTTTCTTTCTTTCCCGTAACACAAAACCCTAACATCACACACCCAGCCGCAAAATCTCACCAAGCCACCCCTAATCATCTTCTTCACTTCATCACCACCAAAAACCACACCCCCTTCTTCCCCCGCAAAACCGAGCCCACCCAAAACCCCAACACCACCAATGGTCCGCACACGACACCAAGGCCGGGATGAGCCTCTACCCACACTTTATTCTCAAAGGATGATGATAATTCACCGCGCCGGCAGCCTTCGTGGAGGTATCCAGCAATTCGGGTCTTGTCACCACTCCTTCTCCTCGTTGCGGAACCACCTTTCACTGCACCTTCTCCAACACCGTTCGTCAGCCGCCATTCAAGGCTCTTCGCCAATGTTGGCCTGAGAAACTACCACCGTGCTCCTCCTCCTTATTCACCGTCTCCCTCATTACACTCTATGCCAACGGTGGACTCAATTTCATCACTCAGGGGGAGTATCTTTTACCCTTATTTGTTCCTCATTTCCTTTATTTTTATTTTGAATTGGGGCAATTCATTTAAGTGAGGGGGAGGGTGCAAAACCACTTGTCCTATGCTTGTTTGATGTATGATCAGTTTAGAATTAACCTTTAGTATATTTCCAATTGCCATCACTTGCTTGCTCTCCAACATGTTTAAATTTTTGAAAATGGATTTTGATAATCATTTGCAGTTTGACATCTCTCCCTAATTGCCTTACTTGTGTTAGAATTCTCACCTAGCTTAATCAAATTAGCCCAATTTTGTAAGATTTGAGCCTTGAGCATGCATTCTTCATATTATGCTCGTTTTTTCTTTGCTTGAGAGTTTCGTCTTGAATTTTAAGAATCTAGAACTTGTGGCTTGCTTACGATTTGAGACTACACTAGAATGAGGTGCTTTAAAATGATTTAGGCATTAGGTTTTAACCTCTCCCCTCCCTTTCATTTTAATTTACCATTTCTCATCGCCTAGTGAGCATTTTTGAGCCTTACATCCCATTCCTTTGACTTAACCATTTCAATTGATCAAATGCTAGAATCTTTATTAGACATGAAGGAGATACAATTCGAATAAGGGCATAATTTTTCCAGAAAAAATAAAAAAAAAATAGAACAAAAGGAAGCAATTGCTTCGAAAAGAAAAGAAAAAAAAGAAAAGAAAAAGAAAAGAAAAAGAAAAACAGTTTCGAAAAAAATGAAAAGAAACAAATAAAAATATGTGTTTGCTTGCCCATTTTAAGCTCCTCTTTTGTCTTCACTGTTTATTGTTTGAAATATCTTGCATTGATCACTTCTTTTGCTTTTTCTTTCCATCTTTCTATCCTTTTTCTAAACCCACATTACACCTTGAACAAAAGACCTAATGATTTTTGCACCTCGATTCTATTAAAGTAGTGGAGAATTGAACTTGTTACAAGCCTATGGAAACCTTTATTCATGATTGACTTTGAGTGTTTCTGCTTCATCTTTCCCTTAAACACTTTGAGTGCTCTTGAGTGTATCTTGGTGAGGATTAAGACTAGGATGAGTTAGACTAATGCTTGTTAGTTAATTAGGAGGGTGAAGGGCTGTAATGATCGTCATTGCTTGCATGTTGTTCTTTTTCAAACATTTCCGATGCTTGTGATGGTTTGAGGATTTCAATCTTTGGTTCATGTTTTTTCGGACATACTTGAGGACAAGTATGAGACAAGTGAGGGGGAATTTGATAAGTTCTCAAATGTGACATACTTCATTTGCTATTTTTCTAGTTATTAGGACTTTTTCTGCTTAATACATGCCGTTTTTGTTATATTTTGTGCAGGGACCCAATTCTGGAAATAGTAGTGAAAAGGGGGCATTTCTGCAGTTTTTATTATTATTCTGTCATGACTGGCTTCGTGGGCACGACACTGGACACGACGCGTCTGACGTGGCAGTGACGTGGCAACCTCTAGAAGATCCTGGAATGTTCCGAGAGAAAATCCGATCAGATTATCAGTTCTATCCGTTTGGCTTTATTTTGAATTTTAAAAACATTTGAATTTGATTTGTTATTTTGATTTTCCTATCTCTTATCCTTGTAATCTAAGCCTATAAATACCAACCTTTGGTGAAGGCTTAAGATGATCTTCTTAGCTTTGAGTATTTTGAATTTGATTTGTTATTTTGATTTGATTTGTTATTTTGATTTTCCTATCTCAATATCCTTCCTTCTCCGATCGACATAAGATTTCTTTTTGTCAAAAGCTTCCTATAGACGATCACAGATTAATCTCACAGTCTCTTGGATCAACTCTGGACCCAAAGTCTTGCGATCATACAATTCGGTCCAACAGATAGGTGTTCAACATTTGAAACCATATAGAGCCTCGTATGGTGCCATGCGAATACTAGCTCGATAATTGTTATTATACGCAAATTCGGCCAAGGGCAAGAAATCTTCCTACTACCGCGAATGTCGATCACACAACCCCTCAATAAATCCTCTAGAATCTGAATTACACTCTCGGACTGACCATCGGTCTGTGGATGGAAGGATGTATTGAAATTCAAACGTGTACCCAAAGCATTATGTAAGGCCGACAAGAAATGAGAAGTGAACCTCAGATCTCGATCAGATATGATAGATAAGGGTACATCATGCAATCTGACGATCTCTAAGATATAATTCCTAGCATGCTTCTCCAGAGAATAAGTAACTCGAACATGAATGAAGTGAGCTGACTTGGTGAGTCGATCAACAATGACCCAGACAGAATCTTTTTTAGAAGGAGTTAGAGGCAACCCGGTAACGAAATCCATTGTGACACGCTCCCATTTCTACTCAGGAATATTAATGGGCTGTAACAAACTAGACGGGTGTTGATGTTTTGTCTTAACCTGCTGGCAAGTCATACATCTCGACACATAATCAGATATATCTTTCTTCATACCATCCCATCGGTTTCTCTGTCTCAGATTCTCATACATCTTATCCCCGCCGGGGTGCATGACATAAGGGTTGTTATGAGCCTCACTATGGATAGCCTGCTTCAACTCCGCGTCATCTGGTACACAATATCGACCCTTAAAGCACAGGACCCCATCTTGATCAAAAGCGTAAACAGATGTGGATCCTTGCTCAACCTGCTGCATGACAAGAAGTAAAGAACTGTCTAGGAGCTGTTTCGCCTTAATATCCTCGGCCAGAGTCGGTTTAACCTGTAACTCTTCTAATAGACTGCCATCATCAAAGATACTCATCCTGGAAAACAGAGATCTCAGGTCTGAAATAGCCTTACGGCTCAAAGCATCAGCAACAACATTGGCTTTTCCCGGGTGATACTCGATCTCTCAATCATAATCTTTAAGAAGTTCAAGTCTCCTACGTTGTCTCTGATTAAGCTCTCTCTGAGTGTGAAAATACTTTAGGTTCTTATGATCGGTATAGATATAACACTTTTCTGCATAGAGATAATGTCTCCAAATCTTTAGGGCAAAGACCACAATGGCCAATTCTAGATCATGGGTAGGATAGTTACACTCGTGCGGTCTCAACTGACGAGACGCATAAGAGATCACCCTACCATCCTGCATTAGAACACATCCAAGTCTGCGATGTATCACTATAAACTGTAAAGTCTTTCCCAGACTCAGGCTGTGTCAAAACTAGAGCTTGCGTCAGAGCCGTCTTCAATTTCTCAAAACTATCCCACTGAGCATCAGTTCAGATGAATGGAACATTCTTCCTCAACAGCTTCGTTAGAGGTGCAGCAATGATGGAGAAACCCCCTACGAAGTGTCTACAATAACCAGCTAGACCCAAGAAACTACGGATCTCAGAAACATTCCTAGGTTGCTTCCAACTCACAATGGCCTCAATCTTGCTCGAGTCAACTTGAATACCCCAGGCACGTGGTATCCTTAGGAGCCATACGATAGGGTTCATGGAAACTGGCACAGATCCCGGATAAGTCTCAATCGCAAACTCAACATCCCTATCTGGAGGTAACCTAGATAGCGCCTCGGGGAAAACATCAGAAAACTCACTAACAGTGTGAATCTCCTCAACATTAGACAAGGAGCCTTTAATATTCAAGAAACATGCGATGAAGGTCTAATACCCCTTTCGGATCATCCTATCAGCAGCCAAGGTAGATATGACATTAGACTGATACCTTCGACGT
The DNA here is from genome assembly GCA_030270665.1 of Hibiscus trionum. NCBI lineage: Eukaryota > Viridiplantae > Streptophyta > Magnoliopsida > Malvales > Malvaceae > Hibiscus > Hibiscus trionum. The sequence continues at coordinate 10,851,321 of BSYR01000024.1, read as the reverse complement.
TCACCAACAAGAACCATTGTCTGATCATCAGAAGTCTTCAGAACTGCTTTCTTGGACTCACAGTCTAAATTAACACTGTGTTCAGTCAACCAATCAATGCCCAGAATTAGATCAAACTCTTCCAATGGTAGCTCCATAAGGTTGGATGGAAAGATTTCCCCTTGAACCTCGAGGGGACATCGCCTGAATACCTTATTCACTGATACTGACTGACCCATGAGACTCATAACAATAACAACACAATCTGTAGTTTCAATCGTAATCTAAAGGTCTCGAGATACGGATTTAGAAATATAGAAGTAGGTGGAATCATTGTCGAGCAATGCAAATTATGGAACAGAATAAATGGTAAAAGTACCTACGATGACGTCTAGCTCATCTCGATCATCTCAACGTTTGGTAGTATACACAAGTGCAGGCTGTCTCACCTCATATAAAATCGGCCCCCACTCTGATATGATTGGGCTATAGTTCCAGTCCTCGTAGCAGATGCAGAAGGTCTACTCTGATTACGACCCATAGTCGGAGTCTGTACAGAAGTCTGTGATCGAGTATGAGTCTGAAAGGGTGTCCGAGATGCAAAAGGTGAAACATGACAACTCTTCAAGAAATGATCTCTAGACCCACAACGGAAACAAGTACCCATCATCTTCCTACACTCTCCTCCACGACGCTTGCCACAAAGCACACAAGATGGTAGTGGAGAGAAGCCAGATGAATCACCTCGACTAACTGTAGGGGCCGAAGATGTTGCGGGCCTAGATTCGCAATTGCTTCTCTGAGGGGCGAAGGTACGAGCCCTCTTATCAGGGCGTGAAGAAGACTCGTGAACAGAAGGCCTCTTAGATCGGTCTTGATCCACTCTACCACCACCCGTGGCCAATAACTCAACCTCCTCATGATCTTTTGCTCTCTCAACAACTATACCGAAGACCAAGTGCGAACTTTATGCTCTTCTCTTTCTTAGTAGGCACCAAACTAGAGCCAAATCTCAACAAAGTTCAAAAACTCAGTCTCAAACTCAGATACAGTCATACCCCCTTGTGTCAGAGTCCTGATCTGCTCTCGTATCAGTCTCATAAATCGCTCTCCGATGAAACGATTCCTGAAGCTTTCTTTGAAAAAATCCCAGGTCAGACGAGTGGCAGGGACATTACTCACAACAGACTCCCACCAGGTGCGGACATTCCTTTAAAGCAAAGAAACAGCTCCCAAATATTTCTTGGGTTGTTCAAAACATAAGGAATCCATGCGTCTCTCAAGATCGAGAAGCCACTCTTCTACCTCAGTCGGGGGTCCACCGGTAGGGCCACCAAATGTCATAGCCCTAATGGCAATCAGGGTCTGAGAAATCGGAATGTCGGGCACAACTCCGGCAGCTCTAATTGTCCTATGAATCAACTGTAAGAACTGCCAACTGAGGGACTCATCAGACACGAATGTTGGTGGCTCGATACGAGGTGCAGGTACTCTTCTGACCGGGGTATTCATATCAATACCAAAAAGCAGGCGGGAGGTCTACCAGAGGAGCGAGACCTCCAGAGGCAGGAGGATTTTCAGGGGTCGGAAGATCGCTAGCCAAACTGTCAACCGGGTTAGAATATATAGTAGGTCGACCTCGCCTCCAGGCAGGTTGAGGACATCGTCTAACGCTCATTAGACAATATGAGCTCTACAAGAGATAAGACCTAGAGTTAGAACTGGCACTGGAGTATCAAACACGGTTAAACATATGAAAGTTTGGTGACATGTCCCTTTTTGAAAACGTTCCAAATTTTTTTATGAAAACATTTTATTTAAGACTCAACCACAGTCCGAGGTTTTTAAAACCAAAAGCTCTGATACCAACTAAATATAACCCCCTCATACGGCCTATACGAAATACCTACCTTTGGGGAGGTCACATTCTCTATCACAACTCTCACAACATATATATATATATATATATATATATATATATATGTGTGTGTGTGTGTGTGTGTGTGTGTGTGTGTGTATGTATATGTATAGCATGAAAAACATTCTAAACAAATTCATCGATAAAGTCAAAGTACTGGAAGTTTAATCTGAAACAATCATAAGATCTGAATATTCCAAAAGACATCTCCAAAATAAAGTCTTAAGCGATAAGCAAAATACATAGTTGTAAGGCAAGCATTAGAAGTTTAGTTCTTCTCCATGTCAAAGTTTGGTTACAAAATAAGGCCTCGTATGGCAACTAGTAACATATATAGAATATTCAAAATGTAGGTTCATTTCACCCAAATAAAGACATTATGGCGGATAGAAACATTACAACAAAAGATAATTACGAAATGTGTCGATCCTCTAAGTGCCGAGTCCCTGGGTAGCCTATCAAAATATATCTGAAAGGGGAAAGAAAGAGGGCGTGAGCTAGAGAGCTCAGTGTGTTCCAACAGTGCATAAAATCATGTCAATAGTTCACAAGTACAAAACATTAGGTAAAAACATGATTAAGAGCAAATAGAGTTTGTTTGAACATAACTACCCTCCAACCATACGCCGATATGAAGTTCTCCTAATTGCATCCATAAGAACTTATCCTAGGCCCGATGGATGTAGGTGCCAACCTAAGGGTTGCCTTAGGTCCATAAGGAATTACCTTTGCCGAGGCATCGGAACCTACCCAAGGGGCGACCTTGAGTCCTTAAGGAATTACTAGCCGGATCAAGGATAAACCTTCATCCACTTCATATCATATCCCAACAGTATACCCCAAATATAAATCATAGTTGTTTAACAGACAGTGATACCAGAAGATCATATGGCAGACATGCTTTATCACAAAGATATAATAGTCTGAGGTTCATGCTTTCAAATTTAACATATATACGTATTTTCAAAATAGCATAGGAATTATATATTTATTCATGTAGTAAATATCATGGTTCAATAGATAAAACTTTCATATCTCATAAAATTGTTCATGTTATCAACCAGGGAAAATACTCATGTGCACATGATAATTTCATAAAAATATTTTCAGGCTGTTATTTAGCACACTAGGAACACACCTCAAAAGCTGGTCAGATGAAACTAAGGGCACCTGCCTCGTTATGCTCTACAACTGAACTAGATCCTAAATCAAAATGGAGAAATGTTACCACAATGGAATAATTAAATTTAAAGATTTGATTGTGTTCTAAGTTCATACGAGTAAGTATAGGTGCACGAGGATGAGCGGAACAGGAGGAGTTGGGCTGAGCAGAATGATGGTTGGGAGATACTCGAGTACCTGTAAACATGTAAAAGCTTATATTAGTCATTTATTCGATTTGCATTCATCTTAATGAAATAATTAAATAAATATGCACGATTGGGTTTAAGGTTAGATTCGGAGGTCTTCAGGCTGGGATTTCGCGAAACGGACTTTAAAATCGGACTCAGAACGTCGAAAACATAGAATAAAGGCTTTTTTCGAAAATTTTGACTTTTTGGTCAAAGTCAACGCTGACATTAGTAGTCAAGTCAACAATGACGTCAGCATGATGCCATCGGTCAAGGTCAACTAAGTTGAATCGGCGAGTTGACTCAGCCATGTCGGATATGGGTTAGAGGCGGGTCGGGTCATACTCGGGTCGAAACAGTTCGGGTCTGGGTCATAGGCCGACTGATTTAACCGGTCTAGCCGATTCAGGCCAGTTCACCTACCCAATTATTTCTGGTCATCGGACAATCGCCGGAGACGCTAAATGAGCAATCCTACCGGAAAAATGTAGATCAACGAATGGGCTCAAAAATGCATCCAACAATTTATCCAAATATGGCCGAAAACTTACTGAAAGAGCCCGAAAACGAACACGATGCAACCGAAAAAATGTGACGCCGATGAGGCTCTTCCCAGCGTCATTACGGTGAACGGCTAAGGGGGTTTTGATCGGCCTTTGACGTTGGTCATGCCTGGACCAATGTCGTTCACCAACAACGGTGACGTTGGCCAGAAACGATAAAAGATGTGAACGATTCGGCGAAGCTTCAAACCCCACGGGACGGTGATCTGGGAGGCAAAGCGGCAAGTGACAAGTAGGGGTTTGACCATCGGGCAACAATGAAGCCGGTGGTGGTGGCGGGTAACAATGAAGGCAGACGCGGGTTCGCCGAAGATTCTGGGAGAGGAGGATTTTTGAGGTTCAAAGAGACGGCTGACAATAATGAGGTAGGTGAACATACACGTTTTTATTAAATGCATATTTAAATGACCTTGCGTTAACCTTAAAGAGCAAAAGAGGGAGGCAATACTAAAAGTGTGCCTTTGGCTCAATGGCTTGTATGTTGAATGATGATGGTTGAGGTCGTGGGTTTGAGCCTCTACATCCTCACCTTTATTCCCCCTTGTTTTTTTAACTTCAAGGTATTACAGTGAGAGCATAAATAGGGACAACAAAAAAGGTAAACGAATTTTATTCATCTCTTTGTACTTGTGTAGGAGATTTATATGTGTTTTTTTTATAAACTAATTATTTAGTCATCAAATTATAAGCAATTTTATTTTGGCCGCTAAATAAATTTTTTACCGTTAAAATACTAAAGTTTTATTGTACATTTAGTCTATATACTCTAATTTAATCGATTTTAATTCTTTTAGAGGGGCACTACACTCCAAGAATGGAACATAAAGTTGACTTGATCCTCGAATAAAAGAAAGAGTTTCATTTCCCTTTTAATTTAGAAAGCCTTTGTTTAGGTTTTATTTTGCTTCTAAACCCATTTTCTTTCTATAGAAGTATAGAGTACCGTAATTTTTTTGTTTAATTTTGTTTAGCAACGACGGTGCCAACTTTAATGTTGGTCGCCAACTATTAGTTTTCTTCTTCATTTTTTACCCTTTAATAAGAATAATTTTTTGCGACACGTTTTTCGTCTTCTTTCTTGGTCGTTTAATATTTTATTTTATGTTTTCTCAGGCTTAAATTTGTCGACGTCAAGACCGATTAAGATGTCGCTTATATGTAATCATGCTGATCTTTAATGCTCTGAACCATCAGATTGAATTTGGATATGCGGTTTGCGTTCATGGATAGTTTCTCACGATGCTCGGCTCTGATTTGCGTATTTCGATGGTCTTTTAATAGCTTAATCCCCTTTTGTGGTCCGTTTGCAGAAGCAATCAGATTTGTTTGCATCTATTTTTCGTTTGAGTTTTTTGGTTGGGTTTTAACTTTTTCTATTTATAATCCTTGTATGATCTAAAGTAAGGGTGGGAATTGGGCGGTGCGGGGACGAGTTTGCATTCTCCTTTCCGTCCCCAACACTTGCGGGTACGATTTTTGAGAATCCCCATTACATGCTTCGGTGATTTTTTGTGTGCCTATCCCCATACCCATCGAACCCTCACGATTTTCGAGGAATCTCCATCCCAAAAAAAAAAATTAAACACAATTTACTATTTTACTAACCAAAATATAGTTTTTTCAGAGCATAAAGAGATGTTTCGTTCAACATAGTTTTTCAATTTTGCTTTGCAGGAATGAAGCAACAACTTTGGAATATATATGATATAAAAATATTTGAGAACGAGAAACAATATAATCAACCCCTTACCAGTAATACTTGTTTTACTCTTGAAACTTGAATAGACTCAAATATGATACATTACAAAAGAGATGGAAGCTTAACCAACTCATAGATGTCAACAAAAAATTGCACCATAAGTTGCAATTTAGAAGAGTACCATCTAAATATAGAATCTTGTGACAATAACAAGTTATAACATACCAAGTTTATGCACACATTTAAATAATTTTTATTTAGCATGCTAAAGCAAATATGTATACAAGTTTAAGCAAATAAGCAAACACATAAGGTTTAAACGTAAAATAAATAAATAAATAAATAAATAAATAAATAAGAGGTTGAAGGCTTTTACTGACACAATAATGAGAAAGACGATGATGCCTCGATAATGAAAATGGTCACGGAAAAAGATCAAGGACGCTCGTAGTTGGCTGGCATCTTAGAAAGAATGGTGACGTTGCTTGCTTGAAGGGGAATAGGGTTTTTGGGTAATATGAACACCACAGATTGAGAGATAAATAGATTATATACTCTCAATTAACAAAAAAAGTAAACTACTAGAGAGACCATCCAAACTTAATAAGATTTAAACAAAAGGCACAAATATCTTGATGGATTGTAATATTGATAATAAGATAGATATGTATGCACATAAATGAGATTAAGTGTGTATGTGTGTATAATTTTGTAAAATATCAAGATCCTTGCGGATATTTTCCGGGAATCCCTACGGTTATTTATACGGTTATGGTTCAGTTATCCCCATGGTTCAGATATAGCAATCCTCGTAGTCATCCCCATCTGCAGAGAAAACTTGGAGCTTCTGACGAAAAAGGAAGAAGTTAAAGGTTTGGTTAGAACGTCAACAATTTCATCAACTGCTGGCACATAGCTGATTTGGAAGGAACCTTCAACACCTTCTCCCTTACAAAACTCAGATCAAGTTCCACATGTTTGAGCTCGGCATGATGTACAGGATTCGCAGAGTGTGAGCATGCAACCAGATTTTTCCCATGAAACAAACAATGTCCTGCAGTGGACCTTTGGTCATCTAAACTTGCTCGCCGATCAGAATCTGAGTATGCAACTATAGTTGTAGGTGCATTCGAATTATTCAAAGAGAGGTCTTCCCATTGATTCGGGCTTGCCGTATCAAAAAATGATTGAGTGAGTGAGCGAATAGCGATAAATAGATAAATGAAAGGCCTTGTTTTATTTCAGTTTTTAGTTTCCATGCAAACAGAACACCCAAACACGTACACAAACAAACACACAGGGTAATGAACATTAAGACACATCCATTCCGACGGGATGTCGAATTTATTACACATGGTAGCTGTCCTAATTAGAAAGCAGCTTATTATTTAAGTTCGGCAGCCTTACTAATGCCTGCACATTAATTTCCTTGTTCAGATTTGAAAAAGGGTGCTTCAATGGATGCCTTCATTGTTGCGTTACGGTGCGTGGGAGGAATGTCGATTTCTAAATGGAAACCGAACTTATCAGTTTGATAGTTTGGGCGCCCGTCTTTTTCCAGATAGCTTCTGACTTCACTCCATTGCATAGGCCGATCGATCAAGTCAGTGTAGACCTGCAGTACTTCACATTCATTACACTGGCCTAGTTTACTTTATTTATAGTTATACTCCACACGCACACATGTTAAGGAGCAGGGCAGCAATATAAATATATAAATACCTTGCTGCCGGTACCTTCAGGGTTGCTCCAGGCAACCACCCACTTGAGCTCGTCACCCCCATCGGTCTTAAATTCGTAGGCAAGACCGCCGACACAACCTGGACTTTTGCCATCTCCTGAATCCGCACTCTGCTTAAACTCTCCCGTTCCCTGATCGAGAATTATGTCGGGGAAAGGCGGCACAGCCCCGACCCAAATCTCATGGCTGACCAGGGTCATTGTTTGTCCGGAAGCGTTGCTAAGGTAGCCCTCTGTGTATTTTGTATCACCAAGGGAAGAAGCCATGCTTTAGTATTATATGCTAGCTTTCGGTGCTTTAGGGTTGATTGTCTTGTGTTGTGTTTCGATGCTGCAAATAGGCCTCCTTATATACAGAGAAACATGCCTACTTACAATCATCTTCATCATTATTATATACACAAAGATGCCTACTTATCCCTCATATTTATTTATTTAATCCTCATGGCCTCACTTTGAACGTCACCTACACATTTTATTCTTTATTTCTAGTATAAACATTTTTCATGTAGCTTCTTTTTATTAAAAATATTCTAAATTTGCTCCCACCCTCCCCATATGGAGTTTTAGTTGTATGAGAGTGATAGGAAATTATGAACATCGTACAATTCTCACCAAACATAAACCAATTAAGTCTTCAGTTTACAACCAATTAAATTTATTATTGAAAGATTAATCAATTAAATCATTTCGTTATCGTTGATAATGATTATCTAAAAAAATCATATTTTCTATTTAATAAATTTGAGATTTTTTTTTTAAAGTTTTATATATATATTTTTCAGTTTAATATATATAATATACCCTAGAATATATTCCTAGAGTGTCGTTTAAAATATCTTCAGAAAAATAATGAAAAAATACACATGTAAAATATTTAATCCCAATGCCCCTACCTTGAATGTTTATCTATTTTGAATGTTTATCTATCTCACTTGTCACTACACGAATATTTAATTTGGTTTCATACATTTTTATTTCTAGTAGAAACATTTTACATGTGCCTTCTTTGTATTAAAATATTCTATATGTTATCCCACCCTCCCCGTAAATAGTTTTACTTGTACCAGAGTTACACGAATTTAGTTTTGGAACAACTCTTATCATTACTTATCACGTAATTTTCACCGAACAGAAGATATTAATCGAGAACACAATACAATGCATCAAAATGAGAGAAAAAGAGACAAGTCCACTAAAAAATTCTTACAATGGTGCAAAAAAAGAGCAGTCACCTCTATGAAAATTAACATATCAAAATTTAAAAATCTTTTTAAAGCTCATTGTCTCTATCCAAACGAGACGTTTTACGGGGTAAAAAGGGAGTAGTGAGCGAATATGCTGTGGAATATAAAAGAGTCGGCACTCAAAATTACAAATTAAGCCATCATTAAATTTATTGCCTTCTCAAAATATGCGTTCAAAAGTGACATCCCAAGGACTATGAATCAAAGAACCAATATGCTGTGGAATTGTAGCGAATATACCATGTGCAATCATGTTTGTTTCTCCACAAACCAATTGAAAGTCCACCACTCTTATTCTCTCGGAGCATAATAATTTCTCAAATCAGAGAAAAGGAACTTAAAGTGGCAGAAAATGATTAACAACTTTATTTTGTAATTGGATCTTTTCAACGTTATAATTCCGAGCTAACTTTAGGCGCTAATAAAACTAAAAAGGAGCTCTTTAGTTAACCAGAAATGTATATACTGGTTTTTCCGCTTGAAATATGTGGTTGATTTAAAAATTATCAGATGGACTTAGTTCATCGCGTCATTTGTAGTTCTAGCCAATAAGATCCAACCATCTCATTTTTTAAGGTTAATCCTCACCTCTTTCTTACGTGTAAATAAAGAATGATTAGTTACTTGAAGTTACTTTGAGATGAATGAATCTTATTGGTTGGGATCGCGAATGACGTGGTGAGTCGGGTCCATCTAATAATTTCTCGTGGTTGAGAGTTGAGTGCTATTTTCTTTCAAGAATTTGGTGTTTTGTTCTTACTACGCCTTACATTAGCGTTTGTTGGTTTGCTATTGGATAAGAGTCACTTTTATTGCCAGTGGGGGTTTTAGACAGACGCAAGAGTAGCCATCAAACAGGGCCCTCACACCTCTCATAGAATGGTGTAGTTGAGAGGAAGCACATACATGTTGTGGAAACCATGATCACTCTTTTGGCACAAGCACCACTGCCATTAAAGTTTTGATCATATGTTGCTCTAAGTTCAGTCTTTCTCATTAACGAATGCCCATCAAGGTTTTAGAAGGGCAGTCACCGTTTCAAAAGCTCTTTGGAACTGAACCAGACTACAAATTTCTTAAAGTTTTTGGTTCCTTATGTTTTCCACATCTTCGCCCATATAACAAGCATAAGTTTGATTTCCGGACAAAAGCATGCACGTTTCTTGGTTACTCTCCTACACACCACAGTTATATGTGCATGGCTCAGGATGGGCGGATTTTTATATCAAGAAGGGTGGTTTTTGATGAGAAAAAAATTCCCTTTTCAGAGTCCAGATGGTTCAAATACAAAGGATCCTAGTGAGACATTTCATTCCAACTCAGTTCCTTTAGTTGTAGCTGATGGTCAGGTTCCCTTGGTAAGAGCACAAGATGATGTTACATCTACTGGTTATGTGTCCAATTCTGATGATGCTCAGGAGGTTTCGGTACCTTATGACGGGACTAATGATCATGGTTCTGCATGTGAAGATGATTCAAACACAGATGCTCTAAGATTGAATGTTCATGATAGTTTGATTGGTACAGCTCAACAACTTGAAGAGGACACTCATATATTTGAAGAAGCTCAATCAGAGTTTGAACATGATATTGAGAATGCTCATATAGAAGAGTTTGTGAATGCTCAAGAGGAGACACATCCTTCTGCTGCTCAGGAACAACATGTTGTCATACGTACTTCAAAGGAGGTTCTGGGGAATACTCACTCTATAATCATGAGGGGGAAAATGGCATCATCAAGCCAAAAATTTATCATGCTCACTATAAAAAATGCTACCACAAGATGATGACTGGAGAGCAGCGGTTTTGGCTGAGTATGAAGCACTTATGAGCAATAATACTTAGGAAATGGTTGAATTACATGATGGCTACACCAGACTTGTTCTATAGCGGCGCTTTTCGTGGCGTTTTTAAAACAAACGCCGCTAATATTTTATTTTTCACGGCGTTTTGAAGGACAAACGCCACAAATAGCAAACTTCGCGGCGTTTTTAAAGCAAACGCCGCCGTAGAGTAATAAATAGTGGCGTTTTTATAAAAAACGCCGCAAAAAATCATGTTCTAGCAGCGTTTTAATTAAAAACCGCCGCAATAGGTGCCCTTTAGCAGCGTTTCAAGGCCAACGCCACAATATACCTCGTTGTAGCGGCGTTTTATTTTGTAAACGCTGCCATAGGTTAAAAGCATCGTTTTGGTTAATATATATATCTCAATCTCAGACTCTTTCATGGCTATCGTGTAAAAATCCCCAAATCTATCAAGCAAAAATCCCTAATCGCTGCTCCTCCTCCTTGCCGTGCTGCTCCTCCTCCTCGCCGTCGACCATCTCTCAGGCCGTCCTTAATCCATCTTCTATCAAGTCACCTCCTTTCATTTACTTTTTTTAGTACTCATAAAATATTTGTTTTGATGAATTTTTTGGGGGGGTTTAGGGAAGAAAATGTTGGTTCCTCTCACTGCTTCGCTCTATGTTCCCGGAACACTCGACGATGCCGACAAGGTTCTCATTGATATCGGCACCGGATACTTTGTTGAGGTCCCTATTTTATTGTTTACTGATTTGATCATTTTTTCGCTGATTTATTGCTTTCTTCAACCTGCTGGAGTATGACCTAATTTTCCCTTGTTTGTTTCGTATTGAAATTTGGTTTTTTTCTTCAGAAAACTATGGCTGAAGGCAAAGATTATTGCGAGCGTAAGATCAACTTACTGAAGTCCAATTTCGACCAACTCGTTGAGGTACCTTCCTTCTATCCTTTACCAGTTCTTGTTATCTATGTTGATTTCTTTTATCCCCTTTTGTTCCAGAGCAAGGACACAGTCGATTCGAGGTCTCGTGGTGCCAATAACCCTTGGAGTCGTGGTGGTAGGAGTGGTTCAGACCGATATATTGGGCGTGGTGGCTCATCCCATTACACTTGAAGAAAATTTTTGGAACACTTTTAGATGAATTCTTACCAATTGAGTACTCTTTTTTTTCTGGTTAGAGTCTGGCCCGTCACATGGTAAACCTGCACAAAAGAGAGAAAATGGAACTCATGATGTTGTTGCAGCCTCTTCATCTTCTGCATCCGGTATGCAAGGAAATAGCATGAATCGTCATTCTCCATCCCACAGGTATTATCTGTTACTGTCTCAAAAGCTATAGTTCCACCATGTCTAGTTCTCCAAGGAGCTGAAAAGGATCTATAAGTTATATTTCTTCCATGTCTAGTCTTAAATCATCTTAACTGGAGTTTGGAAATGAGGCACCCAAATATTTGTCACCGACATCTTTTCATTTTTTTGTTGACTGAATTTGGTATTTGTTTTCCCTATCTTAACTGGAGTGTTGCTGGTTTTGCAGTGAAGTTGTGGTTTCAGAACATAAATGTCTGGTATTTGTTCACAGCCTACTGGATTCCAATTTGCTTGGGTCGGGGTTCCAGGTCAAGTATCAATGGCTGATATTGTGAAGATGGGCAGGCCATAAAACAAGGCTTCTGCCCTGCCAAACCCTTCTCAGCAAAGCACTAATAATCGGCATCATGCGGTACCAAAATATGTCAAACTTCATTGCTTAGAACTTCATTGCTGGTGATGTCAAACTTTATCTTCTTAATGCTTTCATTTGCAATCTGATACGATTATTTATATGCTTAATTTTAGAATGTCTGATTCAGGCAAACCAAAATATGTGAATTCCTAACAAAATATGGTTTGTAGGATCATTCCTCTCAAGTTTCCATGAAAAGAGATAATAATATTGAGTACTCGGGCAGTCTTCGTCATCGAAAGGTAAGTTATTGCAGGACTCCTTTATGTGAACGTATATGTTGTACTCCTTGCAATAGCTTGGCCATAATGATTTTTCTTTTGGTTAAGAAATCAACATCTAAAGTAGGCAACCATAAATGTTTTTGCAAGTTATAAATGTTTTAGTCTTAGTATGTGTATTTTGAAAGTTAGTGGAAGAAAATTTTCTCATGATTTCTGAAATACCTCAGTTATAAATGTTTTTGCAGAAATATTTTGTTAAGACTCAAACTTTGGCAACCATAAAGATAAGTATCTTATTTAAAGTGATCCACATTGGGTTAACATTGTTTAGTGTGAAACCATTTGAAAATCCTGTAGCTATATTTTTCTAATTTCTCATATGTGCAGATAATCAGATATGCAATTTTTTGTCATGTTTGAATGATGACAGAAACATTCAGGCAATATTTGAACGAGCATTAAGCTCCCTACAACAAGAAGAATCTATTGAGGTACTATATTAAACTTAATAATAAATTAAAATTTGTTGTTACCATACTGGAAGATTAGTTAGTTTTTATTTTTATATTTTGTTCGTCTGATCTTTTACAGGACTAAACAACAATGTGTGCAATATTTAAAAACTTCGTGTATCTCTCTAGTCTTAACTCTTAAGAATATTTTTTTGTTGTTACCATGGTATGCCTTCGCCCGTTCCGTCCTCAATGCAAGGATCTTTCAATCCACCTTCATCAATGCCTGCTCCAATGGCATGACCTTGTAAATAGCTCTACTACAGATATTTCCTTTTTGCAACCATGGTTTTCAAAATTAATAGCTTATTTGATTCTGCTACCCAGGGCCAGGATGTATTTCAAAATTATTGAAGAGAGAATAATGGAGCACTTGGAGCATTGTTTTCAATGGAGCACAATCCAACAAATGGAGCTGATGGTGTTGCAGACTTGCAGGCTTTAAAATGGTGAACCGAGTGGGAAAAAGGAAGAGAGAATAATGAAGATCCTGGAAATGGTTTTTTACAGTCGAAGACATAAATAAATATTTTGTTGTAGACACTAGACATAGTGTTTCAGATATATATATCAAGTTCGAGTTAATGAAATAAATATTTTGTTTAACCAATATTTTAAGTTAATTGTGACAATATATTTTTGGGATGAAATAAATATTTTATTAACAAATATTTTGAATTTGTAATTTAAATTTTTGACTAAATAGAAGTAGGGAAAATTTAATTTATTATTATTATTTTATTTCCCCTACAATCAAGCTTAGCGGCGTTTGAAAAATAAAACGCCACTAAAAGTTAATCTCTTGCGGCATTTGTAAAATAAAACGCCACTAAAGGTTAGGCTTTTGCGGCGTTTGAAATATAAAACGCCACTAAAGAACACTTATTCGCGGCGTTTGTAAAGACAAACGCCACTAAAGAACTTGACTTTTTGCGGCGTTTGCAAAAATAAACGCCACTAAAGAACACTTATTTGCGGCGTTTTTATTTACAAACGCCGCTATAGATCCTGACTTTTTGCGGCGTTTTTACCGGAAAAACGCCGCGAACTATTGCGGCGCTACTTTAAGCGTCGTTTCTTGCGGCGCTTTTTTAAGCGCCGGGAAAACTTTTAGCGGCGCTAAAAAACGCCACTATAGGGTTAAAAAAACGCCGCTAAAGAACTGTTTTGTTGTAGTGCGGCGAATGGCCAATGGATGCAAATGGCTATTTAAGATCAAGTACAATGCTGATGGCACAGTAGAAAGGCTTAAGGCTAAGCTAGTGGCAAGGGTTATTCACAGGTTCCTGGTTTTGACTTTACGGACACATTCAGTCCTGTTGTACGATTCACAATGGTCAACATTATGTTATCCACTGTTGTCTCGTGTCAATGGCAATTTAGGCAGGTTGATGTCAACAATGTCTTTCTAAAAGGAGACTTGTGTGAGGATGTATACATGCAGCAAGTGCCAGGGTTTGAAGAAAGGTCCAATGATGGAAAAGTGCTCGTATGCAAGTTGAGGAAAGCTCTCTATAGATTGAGGCAAGCTCCCAGGAAATGGTTCTTCAAGCTGAAACAGTTCTTGTGTCAACTGGGATTTTTAGCTTCAAAAGCATATCCATCTTTGTTCGTTTACAAAGCAATAGGTGTGATCATTTATCTAGTAGTTTATGTGGATGACATCTTGGTTACTGGCAACTCTCAAGAAGTTATTGATCAGATGGTTCTTCAATTACATGATGAGTTTTCATTAAAAGATCTTAGACAGTTCAAATTTTTTCTTGGCATTGAGGCCACGAGGACTGATGCATGGTTATTCTTAAGCCAACAAAAGTTCATTTTTGAGCTGCTTCACAAAGAGAACTTGCATGATGCAAATCCTGCTGTCACTCCAATGCCCTCAAATCAGAATTTGAGTAAGAATGATGGTATACCTCTGGATCATGCACAACAATATCGCAGTGTAATATATTTTTTATTTTTAAAGTTATATATATATATATATATTTTTCAGTTTAATATATATAATATACCCTAGAATATATTCCTAGAGTGTCGTTTAAAATATCTTCAGAAAAATAATGAAAAAATACACATGTAAAATATTTAATCCCAATGCCCCTACCTTGAATGTTTATCTATTTTGAATGTTTATCTATCTCACTTGTCACTACACGAATATTTAATTTGGTTTCATACATTTTTATTTCTAGTAGAAACATTTTACATGTGCCTTCTTTGTATTAAAATATTCTATATGTTATCCCACCCTCCCCGTAAATAGTTTTACTTGTACCAGAGTTACACAAATTTAGTTTTGGAACAACTCTTATCATTACTTATCACGTAATTTTCACCGAACAGAAGATATTAATCGAGAACACAATACAATACATCAAAATGAGAGAAAAAAGAGACAAGTTCACTAAAAAATTCTTACAATGGTGCAAAAAAGGAGCAGTCACTTCCATGAAAATTAACATATCAAAATCCAAAAACCTTTTTAAAGCTCATTGTCTCTATCCAAACGAGACGTTTTACGGGGTAAAAAGGGAGTAGTGAGCGAACCAAGCTATAGGCAGATTGCTCCACTGCCCAGGTCTAATTACATTTGCAACCAACCATCAATCGAGTGGGGATCTATTTTTCTAAGACCACCGACAGAACCATAATAAGATGAAACGAACCACAAAAAAATCAAAGAAAAATGTGTCACAAGAGCAGAGGAAACGCGTGCCACAAAGGCAGAGATTCTTAATAAAATAAAATAAAAAATAAACATGGTGGTCAACAACCAATGCTAAAATCTGCTATCGATCACTCACCAAAAGAAAAAACAATAAAATTACAAAAGACAGAAATGGAAGAGAACGACAAAGAATTAAGAAAAAACGGCTAATTTATTTAAATTCTAAATAACTTAATAAATTTAACTCACACGTTTATAAATTCTATCATCATATCATTATTCATTTTTAGTATATACAAAAACATGCCAACTTATCCCTCCTCCTATTCATTTATTCATTTTTATTCTTTAATCCAAATGGCCATACGTTGAATGTGACCTACAAATTTATCTCAGCACATACATACACATATGTACATATATATTATAATGGTTGGTTTCCGACATATCTATGTCATCTTCTTTACATTAATTTAATTGTAGCAGAAACATTTTACACGTTCTTATGTTTTTAAAATAAATTAACACATATTTGATCAAATCTAAATTTTATGTATTTTCTTACCAATTTGTCTCGTATATAATTTTACTTTTAATATAATTTCATATATATATATATATATTCATTGGATTAGAAATTTTTAATTTTTAAAAAAGATATTAAATAAAAAACTGAGCATGCAGCCGAAAGGAGCCAAGATCCTCCACTCCAAGCATCTTCACCACCCGAAAAGCAAGGACAACAAGAAGCTTCGGCCAGGAATGACTGTCTTTACCCTCATCGAACCACCGTCTCCAATCCCTATTCATTTGGACAATCAACAATTGGTGTGGTGAGCGTGGATCGAACACATGACCTTCAGATCCTTCAGTGGGCCTAGTAATCTTTAAAATGGGTGGAGAAATCCAAGGCAGTTCTGACGAGAAAAGGCCAGAAGATGATGTTTTGACGTCCCAACCAACGGCAATGGCCGGTGAAAAGGTAGTGGAGGATGGCATCTTAACGGGTGAACCAATATCGTCGGCCATGCAACAGCTACGATAGTTTCAACATGAATTTTTTTACAGCAGTTCTGGGACCATCCCCCATTGTGGTTTGCGGTTGGGCAGGACACACATCAAACGAGAGGGACGTCACCATCAAAGGGCATCAACCAACAATTCCTGGAAATGCAAGAAAAAATATAGAGTATAGAGGAAGCTTTAGTGCTCTCAAAACAACAGTACGAGCAACAACAAAAGTCTATGCAGGACCGGGCTGAACAACACAGAATCACAGAAAAGAAGAGCGAGAAAACATTTAAACAATTGTCCGAAAAAGCTCGAGGTAAAAAATCATGCGAGAAACTAAGTTGTTAAAACGTCACAAGCAAAAGTTAGCTCTGCTCGTAATAAAGAATGGAAAGATAGAGAGGATGAAAAAAGCGTTAATCAAAGTAGTAACATTTATAATTACATTTTTTATGAAAAAGAGAAGAACCAACCATTCAAAAAATGGAATATAAAAGAGTCGACACTCAAAATTACAAATTAATCCATCATTAAATTTATTGCCTTCTTAAAATATGTGTTCAAAAGTGACATCCCAAGGATTCTGAATCAAAGAACCAATATGCTGTGGAATTGTAGCGAATATACCACGTGCAATCATGTTTGTTTATCCACAAACCAATTGAAAGTCCACCACTCTTATTCTCTTGGAGCTTAATAATTTCTCAAATCAGTGAAAAGGTACTTAAAAAAGTGATTAACAACTTTATTTTTTAATTGGATCTTTTCAACGTTATAATTCCGAGCTAACTTTAGGCCCTAATAAAACTCAAAAAGAAGCTCTTTAGTTAACCAGAAATGTATATACTGGTTTTTCCGCTTGAAATATGTGGTTGATTTAAAAATTATCAGATGGACTTAGTTCATCGCGTCATTGTAGTTCTAGCCAATAAGATCCAACCATCTCTTTTTTAAGGTTAATCCTCACCTCTTTCTTACGTGTAAATAAAGAATGATTAGTTACTTGAAGTTACTTTGAGATGAATGAATCTTATTGGTTGGGACCGCGAATGACGTGGTGAGTCGGGTCCATCTAATAATTTCTCGTGGTTGAGAGTTGAGTGCTATTCTCTTTCAAGAATTTGGTGTTTTGTTTTTACTACGACTGCCATTAGCGTTTGTTGGTTTGCTATTGGATAAGGGTCACTTTTATTGCCTGTGGGGGTTTTAGACAGACGCAAGAGTAGCCATCAAACAGGGCCCTTAGAAAAGAGAGGCCCAACCGAGTTGAATTATTTTTTTTAAATAAAAGATTTTGATTTAATAAATTGTAAGTAAAAATAAAAAATGGCTTTAAAGAGGGTCCACAATATATTTTTCTTACTAGGATAAAAATATTTAAAAAAAAACCTTATATATCCTTTGAAATTATAAATTAAAAAGTTTCGTTTTAATAATCTGCACATGACCTCGTAAAACTTTGAACCGCCCATGTTTATTGCCTCCACTAAAACTAGCCTCTCCCCTATTTTGATAAAAACCTTTATCTGCGAATTGGAAAGTGATAAAGTACTTTTGACATTAAATTTTGAGAAATCAATTCTAAAACCATACGAAATCATAGATATCTCAAACGGAGAAAAAAGTTGGCCCTTTAACAAAACACACCGAGTGTAAAGAGACTTCTTGGACCTAGGTCACCTAAAAATAATAGGATAAAAATTATCTATCCCTTTTCAGTATCTCTATATATGTCCCAATACTAAAAATACTAAAAAATCAAATTCCAAGCCTTAACCTTAAATTCTAAATCTTAAACCCTACACCTTACACCAAATTCCCTAAACCTTAAACCTAATTTTAAATGTGGAGAATAAGTAGGGGCACCGAAAAGGGGCATGGATTTCCATCTAAAATAATAACTCTCCCTTAGTCCTTTTTCCACTTAGATCACCTAGTATGTTCAATTAAAATTGTTTTTTTTATTTCCTACATACTGAAGCTTTTTGATGAGTGATGGGTGAATATAGTTCATCTGCAGGCAAGAGAGGTGTAGCCATTGCATTGCATGCAAAGGTTTGGCAAGAAGATATCCTTTTCGGATTCGGACATATCTATTTCAGCCTCATTTGATGGTACCTTCCCCGAAAATCCTTGAATCAGCCTGGCCTACAACATCAACGTCATTACACTCCCAAGAGCCACCCCCATGCATGCTCGACTCCTTGTACTGAACGATATGAACCTTAGTTCCACCTCCGCTAGACCCTAAACCCTAAACTCTAAACCTAGTTTTTAGTGTGAGTGTAACCCTCTCATACGACCTATACGAAATGTTGCGTGTAAAAGAGTCTATCGCAATTGTAGTGCAAGTGTACACGACGCAAGTAGTAAGTGATACGAAGTATCGGATATCGTCTCCACAGGGATTGGGCTAATAGCTTCACCTTAGTTTACTGCACGAAAGCAAAGGAAATATTTTAAGAAAGTTGTCACGAGAGTAATAAAGTAAACGTAAATAAAAGAATTAAGATATCAAGATAGAGAGAATGGGCTGGTATTGAATTGCTCAGTAGTGCAGGTATTGCAATGCTTAGGAAATCCAGTTCTGTCGTCGCGTCTGTTGCGGCAGCACCTGTCGCGGCAGCAGTCCGTTGATCGTCGCGGCAGCAAACACACCAACTCAGTACTTCAAGTTTGACAAGAATCCCAGATCTGCCTTGGCCTATCCCTAGGTCCAAGTCTGTCGATGATCACGTCTTGATGATACCTCCCGGCGTGAATCGAAGGATGAACACTGATGTGTATGAATTCTTCTTTAGCCACTTAACCTCGCCCTATCCCTAGGCACGAGATAGTTCAACTATAAACTAGAGAACTTGCTCTTATTTCTTTCGTATACTTAACTCTCCCGATGCTAAGTAAATAGATAACCTCACAATGCTCTCCCGATGCTCTTGCAAGATATTAATAACCAAAATAAGAGAACTTGAAGTTTATTTTATTGAACTGAAAATTCCTAAAACAAAAGCAACCCTTGCAACTACTTTACAAATCAACCCGTGGCCCTAGGGGGGTTTTAGAACATATCGACGGCGGGTAAACGGCGGAGGGTTTTTGGTTGTCGGTTTAAGGGGAAATCGGCTATGGGTTATGGTCTAGGTTAAAATACATGCCCTTATATAAGCTTTGGGCTCAAGTTATCTAATCTAACAAGGATTACAACTTTAATTAAAAGTATGATTCTAATAAAGACTAAATCTTCAAGGAATCTACTTTCCAGCCGTCCTCCTTGTTTCTTGGGATTTTCTCTCCTTGAACTTTGGGCTTGACATATCTTTTGATCTGGGGCTCGGAAAAATATGAGGTTTTCACACGACAGACGGGCTGAATTTTCTCTATCTGTCGAGGTCCACTTTGCTTCTTCTCCTCAAAACTGTTGTCGTCCTCTGTTGTCACGGCAGCAACCATGGCAGCAACGTCCTCCTTGACTGCTCATTCCAGCTTTTTTGCATCGCTGCCCAGCGCCTGCCACGATTGCTGCCCTGGATGCTGCCACGGCTGCTGCCCTGGGTGCTGTCACGGCTGCTGCCCTGGGTGCTGTCACGGCTGCTGCCCTGGGTGCTGTCTCGACTGCTGCCCTGGATGCTGTCACGACTGCTGCCACGGCAGATACCTGCAAAAGTAACCAAATTTAGCAGTATCTGCGCAGTTTTATCTAAATGTGATGTTTATGCAAAACTTAACCTAAAATGCAGTTAAACATGCTTGAGTGCAGCAAAACTAAGGATAAATGATGGGTAAAATATAGAACTTTTAAGCACTGATCACACCCCCAAACTCGAATCTTTGCTTGTCCTCAAGCAATTCAGACCTAAAAGAAAAAAATGAAATATTTTTGTTTTGGCTTTCAAACAGTGAACTTTCCCTTATCCGTCGTTCGTTCCCTGTGACGGCAGCACCCTGTCGGATAATCTAGGATCTGTCCGGAATCTCTCTATAGTCCTCGTGCAGTGTGTGCATGCTTGTGAACAGTTATATGCCAAGACTCTCTTAGTTTCACTAGAATATTATTCTTTAGCTTGTTTAGAGTTTTTCTTACGAGACTGATTTCTTTCTTTTTCTTACTAGAGCCAGAATCGGGCACCTCTAGTTATTTCCCTTTTTTTTTCTAATTTCTTCTCTTTTCTACTAGAGCCAGTATTTCAGGCACCTCTAGTTAACTGTCTAGAGCCGGTGATAGGCACCTCTAGAAGTTTTTCTCTGGTTATCTGCCTAGAGCCAGTGGTGGGCACCTCTAGGTTTCCTGAGAGTCTAGTCTCTTTTCTACTCTAAGTGCTAAGTTTTCTATTCTAGTTTGGCTAAAAGAAGTCTAAGCAGTATAACAGTCACAATGATGTTTAAGTTTTCAAAACTATAGAAAGGCTCTAAACTTCTCCTAAAGACTATCCTAAAGTCGCTGCCACGACAGAGCTGTCACGGCAGGTAAGTTCAAGTCACAGTTTTCAGCCAAAATTTTCAATATTTTCATTTTTTTTGCATAAAATAAATGCGACACAATGAAAACTAAATGCAATGTTATATTAATAATTAGGAGGACTGCCTACCCCCAAACTCAAGGGTTGCATTGTCCTCAATGCATGACACAAGACATAAAAATGAAAAACAGAAAATAAAAATGACAGAAATGTGAAACATCACAAAAAGATAATATATACAGCAGACGACAGAGAAAAGGAAAAAGAAAACTTAAGTTGTGCGGCTGTCGTCGCTGCTGCTGGAGCTTTGGCTGAGGAGCTGTTGGCGGGCAGTCTCTTTGGACTTTATCGGAGGAGCTGTGGGTGCTGCCCTGAGAGTATGAGTGCTGCCGCGGCAGGGGTGGAGGCAGAGCTTCCTCGGGTTGCTTGTATCGTCATTGCAAGGGTTTTTCTTTGTTTACCTAATAACAAAAACAAACTAAAAACCAATATCAAATTTCTAATTCCTAAAATAATAAAGATAAAATAAGGTAAAAATAAAATAAAATAAGTTAAATTAGGAGTGCCTTGAGGGGCATCTCCTAAAGTAACTACTCCTTGTTCTATTGATGCTTGATGGGTCGTTTCCCGTACTTCTTGAAGTCCATCCGTACCCTCCATCTGGTGATTATTCTCATTGTGGAGGCTCCTTTCTTTCTCTTCCCTTTGTAGTCCATGAAGTCCTCCCTTCTTGGTAATGTTTCTGAGGGCATGAATATATGATTAGAAAAAATCAAATTGACATTCGGCCACAAACTTACCTTGTTTTCGTTGAATGTTGTTGTGGTTGAATGTAGCCCTTGCTATCGTGTCTGCTGCTGCGGCAGCCAGTTATTTTGACAGTCCATTGTCAGGTTACTTTGCAGGTCAATGGGACATTGGTAAGTGCCATCACTCTCTATACCAAATTCTGTTGACCACTCGTAGATCTCCATCAGTAGAGACTTTGATGATTCTTTGTCCACCGGCTTTGGTTCCTCTAATACCTGAAATGGAATTTGTGAGTTTTCAAAGAATTCAAAAGGTTCGTTTATTACCTGCTCATATTCCATCGGCGAGGCATTGTCATTGGGTAGCTCTTCTAGGTGGTCGTGCGAGTGCCATGACAGGGATGGATGTGTGCAATCTTGGTCAGGCATAATCGAGGTAGTGGGTTGAGAATTTACCTTTGATGTGGTTGCTGCTTCAGCATCAGTTGCTGCCGAGGCGGCAGTTTCCGCTTTGACTGGGGTTTCTGCCTCGGAAGTGGTTGCTGCCGTGACATTCTCTTGAATTTCACTCAGCGTTGTCGCGGTGTTGCTCCATTCCGGCTCCTCGATCATTGCCATGGCAAGTTGTTGCTCAGACTCATCATATGTTGGGTATTCCTTCACATGGGCATCCTCGTCACCTTGCCTCAGGATTTCAGGTTCATCTGTGGCATGAATAAGGGCCGGTCTGCTCAAGAGTGCATCCATCTTGGCGATACTTTTGTCCATGGAAGACGACACTTCTTGAGTGAGTGCCATGAAGGCTTGCAGTGTGTCTTCTAAGGATTTTGACTGCTCTTGAGGATGATGACATTGCCAGGGCAGGTCGGGTTCTGCAGCAAAACTGTTATGGTATAAAAAATTTTGCGGGTTTTGATCGTACCATAAAATTTTTTGCTGTCGCGGCATCGGTAGTTGCTGCCCCTGTTGCTGTTGTGGCAGCATATCTTGTTCTTGTTGGTTCCCTCGTTGGTTGTCCATATATTCACTGAAAAAATAGGGACGACTTTTGAATGCATGATTACCTTTACGGTAATTGCAAGAACTTTCCTACATCAGCTCTCGAATGGTTTTTCCTAGCATATTGATGCTCCTTAAACCTGTATTTCACCTAAGTTTTTTGTGTGTGATAAAAATAGAAAAATAAAAATAAAAATAAAAAGAAAAGAA
This sequence comes from Hibiscus trionum, assembly GCA_030270665.1. NCBI lineage: Eukaryota > Viridiplantae > Streptophyta > Magnoliopsida > Malvales > Malvaceae > Hibiscus > Hibiscus trionum. Next base: position 10,828,455 of record BSYR01000024.1, on the reverse strand, counting down.
AAGTGCTGAAGCTAGGGTAAGAGTGTGTTGCCAGTCCCCGGCAACGGCGCCAAAAACTTGTTGCGTGTAAAAGAGTCTATCGCAATTGTAGTGCAAGTGTACACGACGCAAGTAATAAGTGATACGAAGTATCGGATATCGTCTCCACAGGGATTGGGTTAATAGCTTCACCTTAGTTTACTGCACGAAAGCAAAGGAAATATTTTAAGAAAGTTGTCACGAGAGTAATAAAGTAAACGTAAATAAAAGAATTGAGATATCAAGATAGAGAGAATGGGCTGGAATTGAATTGCTCAGTAGTGCAGGTATTGCAATGCTTAGGAAATCCAGTTCTGTCGTCGCGTCTGTCGCGGCAGCACCTGTCACGGCAGCAGTCCGTTGATCGTCGCGGCAACAAACACACCAACTCAGTACTTCAAGTTTGGCAAGAATCCTAGATCTGCCTTGGCCTATCCCTAGGTCCAAGTCTGTCGATGATCACGTCTTGATGATACCTCCCGGCGTGAATCGAAGGATGAACACCGATGTGTATGAATTCTTCTTTAGCCACTTAACCTCGCCCTATCCCTAGGCACGAGATAGTTCAACTATAAACTAGAGAACTTGCTCTTATTTCTTTCGTATACTTAACTCTCCCGATGCTAAGTAAATAGATAACCTCACAATGCTCTCCCGATGCTCTTGCAAGATATTAATAACCAAAATAAGAGAACTTGAAGTTTATTTTATTGAACTGAAAATTCCTAAAACAAAAGCAACCCTTGCAACTAATTTACAAATCAACCCGTGGCCCTAGGGGGGTTTTAGAACATATCGACGGCGGGTAAACGGCGGAGGGTTTTTGGTTGTCGGTTTAAGGGGAAATCGGCTATGGGTTATGGTCTAGGTTAAAATACATGCCCTTATATAAGCTTTGGGCTCAAGTTATCTAATCTAACAAGGATTACAACTTTAATTAAAAGTATGATTCTAATAAAGACTAAATCTTCAAGGAATCTACTTTCCAGCCGTCCTCCTTGTTTCTTGGGATTTTCTCTCCTTGAACTTTGGGCTTGACATATCTTTTGATCTGGGGCTCGGAAAAATATGAGGTTTTCACATGACATACGGGCTGAATTTTCTCTATCTGTCGAGGTCCACTTTGCTTCTTCTCCTCAAAACTGTTGTCGTCCTCTGTTGTCACGGCAGCAACCATGGCAGCAACGTCCTCCTTGACTGCTCATTCCAACTTTTTTGCATCGCTGCCCAGCGCCTGCCACGATTGCTGCCCTGGGTGCTGCCACGGCTGCTGCCCTGGGTGCTGTCACGGCTGCTGCCCTGGGTGCTGTCACGGCTGCTGCCCTGGGTGCTGTCTCGACTGCTGCCCTGGTTGCTGTCACGACTGCTGCCACGACAGATACCTGCAAAAGTAACCAAATTTAGCAGTATCTGCGCAGTTTTATCTAAATGTGATGTTTATGCAAAACTTAACCTAAAATGCAGTTAAACATGCTTGAGTGCAGCAAAACTAAGGATAAATGATGGGTAAAATATAGAACTTTTAAGCACTGATCACGAAATACCTACCTTTGGGGAGATCACATTCCATGTCACAACTCTCACAACATATATATATATATATATATATATATATATATATATATATATATATATATATATATAGCATGAAAAACATTCTAACAAAATTCATGATAAAGTCAAAGTATCGGAAGTTTAATCTGAAACCATCATAAGATCTAAATATTCCAAAAGACATCTCTAAAATAAAGTCTCAAGCGATAAGCAAAATACATAGTTGTAAGGTAATCATTAGAATTTTAGTTCTTCTCCATATCAAAGTTTGGTTACAAAATAAGGCCACGTATGGCAACTAGTAACATACATAGAGTATTCAAAATATAGGCTCATGTCACCAAAATAAAGACAATACGGCGGATAGAAACATTACAACAAAAGATAAGTACGAAATGTGTCGATCCTCCAAGTGTCGTGTCCCTTGGTAGCCTATCAAAATATATCTGAAAGAGGAAAGAAAAGGAGTGTGAGTTAGAGAGCTCAATGTGTTCCAACAGTGCATAAAATCATGTCAATAGTTCACACGTACAAAACATTAGGTAAAAACATGATTAAGAGCAAACAATGTTCGTTTGTACATAACTACCCTCCAACAATACGTCGATGTGCAGTTCCCCTCATTGCATCCATAAGGACTTACCCTAGGCTCGATGAACGTAGGTGCCAACCTAAGGGGCTGCCTTAGGTCCGTAAGGAATTACCCGTGCCGAGGCATCGGAACCTACCCAAAGGGCGACCTTGAGTCCATAAGGAATTACCAGCTGGATCAAGGCTGAACCTGCAAACACTTCATATCATATCCCAACAGTATACCCCAAATATAAATCATAGTTGTTCAACTGACAGTGATACCAGAAGAGCATACGACAGATATGATTTATCATAGAGATATAATAGTACGAGGTTCATGCTTTCAAATCTGACATATATACGTATTTTCAAAACATCGTAGCAATTGTATATTTATTCATGTAGCAAATGTCATGGTTCAACATATAAAACTTTCATATCTCATAAAATTGTTCATATTATCAATAAGGGAAAGTACTCATGTGCACATGATAATTTCATAAAAATATTTTCAGGCTGCTATTTAGCATACTAGAAACACACCTCAAAAGCTGGTCAGATGAAACTATGGGGCACCTGCCTCGTTATGCTCTACAACTGAACTAGATCCTAAATCAAAATGGAGAAATGTTACCACAATGGAATAATTAAATTTAAAGATTTGACTGAGTTCAAAGTTCATACGAGTAACTATAGGTGCACGAGGATGAGCGGAACTGGAGGAGCTAGGCTGAGCAGACTGATGGTCGGGAGATACTCGAGTACCTTTAAACACGTAAAAGCTTATATTAGTTATTTATTCGATTTGCATTCATATTAATGAAATAATTAAATAAATATGCATGATTGGGTTTAAAGTCAGATTCAGAGGTCTTCTGGTTGGAATTTCGTGAAACGGGCTTCAAAATTGGACTTAGGACGTCGTAAAACACAAAATAGGACTTTTCAGAAATTTTGACTTTTTGGTCAAAGTCAACACTGACGTCAGCAGTCAAGTAAACGCTGACGTCAGCGTGATGTCATCGGTCAAGGTCAACTGATTTGACTCGGCGAGTTAACTCACTGAGTCAACTCGGGCGAGTTGACTCGCTTAGTTGACTCGACGAGTTGACTTAGCCGGGTCAGATATAAGGTAGAGGTGGGTCGGGTCGGGTCAGGACGGTTCATGTTTAGGTCATGGGCCAATCGGTTTAACCGGTCTAGCCGATTTAGGCCGGTTCACCTATCCAATTATTTCTGTTCATCGGACGGCCGCCGCAGACGTCAAATGTCGCGATCCTGCCGGAAAAATGTAGATTAACGAATGGGCTCAAAAATGCATCCAACAATTTATCCAAATATGGTCGAAAACTTACCAGAAAAGCCCTAAAACGAACATGATGCTGCCAAAAAAATGCGACGCCGATGAGGCTCTTCCCGACGTCGTTACGGTGAATGGCCAAGGGAGTTTTGATCAGCCTTTGACGCTGGTCACGCCTGGACTAAAACTAGCCTCTCCTCTATTTTGATCCGCCCATGTTTATTGCCTCCACTAAAACTAGCCTCTCCCCTATTTTGATAAAAACCTTTATCTACGAATTGGAAAGTGATAAACTAGCATTTGACGCTGGTCACGCCTGGACCAACGTCGTACACCAACAACGGTGACATTTGCCGGAAATGACAAAAGATGCGCACGACTCGGCGAAGCTTCAAACCCCACGGGACGGTGATTGGGGAGGCAAAACGGTGAGTGACAGATAGGGATTTGACCGCCGGGCAACGGTGAAGCCGGTGGTGGTGGCGGTATATGCCACGGAGCAATGGTGAGGGCAGACATGGGTTCGTCGAAGATTCGGGGAGAGGAGGATTTTTGGGGTTCAAAATGACAACTGACAATAATAAGGTGGGTGAACAAATGAGTTTTTATTAAATGTAGATTTAAATGACCTCGCGTTAACCTTAAAGAGCAAAAGAGGGAGGCAATATCAGAAGTGAGCCTTTGGCTCAATGGCTTGCACGCTAAATGGTGAGGGTTGAGGTCGCGGGTTCGAGCCTCCACACCCTTACCTTCGTTTCCCTTTTTTTAACTTCAGGGTGTTATAATTCTCCTCTCCTTAAGAAAATTTTGTCCTCGAAATTTACCTGATTCAAACAGACGTGGAAACTAATCAAACAGATGTGGAAACTGCTCTCTCATGGATCCTTCGATCTCTCAAGTAGCCTCTGCAGGGCTACGATTGCTCCACAGAATTTTAACCATTGGGATATGTCTGTTTCTCAGAACTCTCGCGTCTTAATCTAGAAACTGTATTGGCTCATCTTCATAGGACAAGTCTGGCCTCAACTCTACATCTTGAAGCTGAATGACATGGTTTGGATCAGGATGGTATTGCATCAACATGGACACATGGAAGACATCATAGATACTGTTAAGCTGGGGAGGTAACTCAAGCCGATAGGCAACTCGCCCAACTCTTTTCACAATACGATAAGGTCCAATAAATCTCGAACTCAGCTTACCCTTTTCCCAAATCTTAGAACTTTCTTCCATAGAGATACTTTCAGAAAGACTTGATCACTGACCTCAAACTCAATATCCTTCCTTCTCCGATCGACATAAGATTTATGTTTGTCAAAAGCTTCCTATAGACGACCACGAATTAATCTGATAGTCTCTTCAGTCTCTTGGATCAACTCTGGACCCAAAGTCTTGTGATAAGACAATTCGGTTCAACATATAGGTGTTCTACATTTGCGACCATATAGAGCCTCGTATGGTGCCATGCGGATACTAGCTCGATAACTGTTATTATATGCAAACTCGGCCAAGGGCAAGAAATCTTCCTAACTACCGCAGATGTCGATCACACAAACCCTCAATATATCCTCTAGAATCTGAATTACCCTCTCGGACTGACCATTGGTCTGTGGATGGTAGGATGTATTGAAATTCAAACGTGTACCCAAAGCATTATGCAAGACCGACTAGAAATGAGAAGTGAACCTTAGATCTCGATCATATATGATAGATAAGGGTACACCATGCAATCTGACGATCTATGAGACATAATTCCTAGCATGCTTCTCCAGAGAATAAGTAACTCGAACAGGAATGAAGTGAGCTGACTTGGTGAGTTGATCAACAAAGACCCAGACAGAATCTTTTTTAGAAGGAGTCAGAGGCAACCCGGTAACGAAATCCATTGTGACACGCTCCCATTTCCACTCGGGAATCTTAATGGGCTGTAACAAACCAAACGGGTGTTGATGTTCTGCCTTAACCTGCTGGCAAGTCATACATGATAAAAGGGTACGTTGCTTCAGAAACAACGTTCCTTGTCTGTAACGGATCTAGGATAGTAGCAAGCATATCTCTGCAATAAAAACAAAAATGGACATTGTTTTAGGATCAAAATAACAAGAAAATATAAAAGAAAATAAAAAGAAACAAAGAAAAAGGGTGTAGGAATTTCTGGACAGATTTGGACGACGAAAAGGATGAATGCTTCAAGTAGCGTTCATGGCTGTTTCGTTGTCCTAAAATGGCAGAAACATTACTGGAAAATCAGCGAATGTTTGGCAACGTTAAACTCGAAAGAACTCGAACAATCTGCTGAACGAACCCGAATCGAATCTGTCTAACGTCAAAGACGAAATGCTTGAAAGAACCTGCACAATCTAATGAGCAAACCCGAATCGAATATGCTTCACGTCGGAGGACTTGAACCCACTAGATAGCGATCTAGGAACCCGAAGTATCAAGTAAATTTGACAAATCAAAACAAAGTCTGAAATGTCAAAAGATAATTCTAAAAAGAACCGAACAAGAGAAACTCTCTCAAACAAATTTTATTTCCAAAATGTCTAACCTTTCAAAAGGTTTCGGTTTACATATTTATAGCATACATAGTAGTTGGCCAAAACACAATTTGTGGCTGTTATTTGGTGGTTTGAAAATTAAAATTCAAATAAAAAAATGGATAACCAACACATGGGCGGCAATTGATTCTTGGCCATACATTTGATTTTGTGCGCCAAGTAGGTTCTAGCCGGCTGCGCCATTTGTTAAGGCACATGTAAAATGTGCAATTTGATTGAATTTTAAAATTTAAACAAAGTTTGGCCGCTGCTTGGAGACTTGAGAGGGCGACAATGGGAAATGCACACATGATTAATATGCAGGTGAGATTGAATTTAAAATTCAAACACAAAGTTTCTGGCCGTGCATTGTAATTGCATTTCCACGTGTTGTGTTGCATGGTTTGAAATTATCCTTGGCCGATTATTTGTAATTCACGTGCTGTGCATGGTGGATGAGTAAAATTCAATCCCACGTGCTCTTTAATTTCCACAGTTCAATGAAAAACACCGCGTGTGTAGAGAATGACCTAAATACTCTCGGCTGCTGTTATTTCCATACGATGACACATGTGGACATACTCGAAACAACATCAATTTGGCCCACACTTGTTGCTGCCACGCGTGCACTAGTACACTCCTCGACTTGTAGGACGCATTTCAGCTACTTCTGGACGTGTTAGCTAAAGTTGAGCTAGTGAAGCTAAACTTGAGCTGACTGGAAATGAGCTGAGCTGAAACGAACTAGCTGAAAGTGTGATGAGCTGAAAAAATGAGCTGGTTACACTCTCCTGAGCTGGAACCGAGCTGCATACACTCTGGTGAGCTGGAGATGAGTTGCACACACTCACTTGAGCTGGAGTTGAGGTGCATATGCTCACTTGAGCTAGTGTCCTCCTACGTACCTATGTCAAAAGGCAACAAGCTTCCATCAAACCATTATAAACATAATGGAAACAATAATACAAGTTGTAAACACACCATAAGTAATATCAAACTAAGTTAAAACACACCAAACATACTATATACATAGTAAACACACTAATATAAATAAGATAAGTATAAGAAATGTTACACATCAATATGTAACAGATGAAAAAGCAAACTTCCATGAAAGGTTGAAGTTGCATCGTTGGGTGGCATAAACGTGCTCACATCAATTCATCTCGACACATAATCAGATATATCTTTCTTCATATCATCCCATCGGTATCTCTGTCTCAAATTCCGATACATCTTATCCCCGCCGGGGTGCATGACATAAGGGTTTTTGTGAGCCTCACTAAGGATAGCATGCTTCAACTCCGCGTCATCTGGTACACAATATAGACCCTTAAAGCACAAGACCCCATCTTGATCAAAAGCGTAAACAGGTGTGGATCCTTGCTCAACCTGCTGCATGACAAGAAGTAAAGAACTGTCTAGGAGCTGTTTGGCCTTAATATCCTCGACTAGAGTCGGTTTAACCTGTAACTCTTCTAATAGACTGCCATCATCAAAGATACTCATCCTAGAAAATAGAGATCTCAGGTCTGAAATAGCCTTGGGGCTCAAAGCATCAGCAACAACATTGGCTTTTCCCAGGTGATACTGGATCACTTAATCATAATCTTTAAGAAGTTCAAGCCGCCTACGTTGTCTCTGATTAAGCTCTCTTTGAGTGTGAAAATACTTTAGGCTCTTATGATCGGTATAGATATAACAATTTTCTCCGTAGAGATAGTGTTTCAAAATCTTTAGGGCAAACACCACAATGGCCAATTCTATATCATGGGTAGGATAGTTACACTCATGCGGTCTCAACTGACGAGACGTATAAGCGATCACCCTACCATCCTGCATTAGAACGCATCCAACTCCGCGATGCATCACTATAAACTGTAAAGTCGCCGAGCAAAAAAAAATAAACTGTAAAGTCTTTCCCAGACTTAGGCTATGTCAAAACTAGAGCTTGCGTCAGAGCCGTCTTCAATTTCTCAAAACTTTCCCGCTGAGCATCAGTCCAGATGAATAGAACATTCTTCCTCAACAGCTTTGTTAGAGGTGTTGCAATGATGGAGAAGCCCCCTACGAAGCGTCTATAATAACCGGCTAGACCCAAGAAACTACGGATCTCAGAAACATTCATGGGTTGCTTCCAACACACAATGGCCTCAATCTTGCTCGAGTCAACTTGAATACCCCAGGCACGTGGTATCCTTAGGAGCCATACGATAGGGTTCATGGAAACTGACAAAGATCTCGGATAAGTCTCAATCTCAACATCCCTATTTGGAGGTAACCCAGGTAGCGCCTCGAGGAAAACATCAGAAAACTCGTTAACAGTGTGAATCTCCTCAACCTTAGACATGGAACCTTTAGTAATCAAGAAACATGCGATGAAGGTCTGATACCCTTTTCGGATCATCTTGTCAGCAACCAAGGTAGATATGACATTAGACTGATACCCTCGACGTTCACCAACAAGAACCATTGTCCGATCATTAGAAGTCTTTAGAACTGCTCTCTTGGACTCACAGTCTATGCTAACACGGTGTTTAGTCAACCAATCCATGCCCAGAATTAGATCAAACTCTTCTAATGGTAGCTCCATAAGGTCGGCTGGAAAGATTTCCCCTTGAACCTCGAGGGGACATCGCCTGAATACCTTATTCACTGACACTAACTAACCCACGAGACTCATAACAATAACAACACTCTCTGTAGTTTCAATCGTAATCTGAAGGTCTCGGGATACAAATTTTGAAATATAGGAGTAGGTGGAACCATTGTCGAGCAATGAAAAATATGGAATAGAATAAATGGTAAAAGTACCTACGATGATGTCTAGCTCATCTCGATTATCTCGACGTTTGGTAGTATACACAAGTGCAGGCTGTCTCGCCTCATATAAAATCGGCTCCCACTCTGATATGATTGGGCTCTAGTTCCAGTCCTCGTAGCATATGCAGAAGGTCTACTCTGACTGCGACCCCTAGCCGGAGTCTGTACAGAAGTCTGTGATCGAGTATGAGTTTGGAAGGATGTCCGAGATGCAGAAGGTGAAACATGACAACTCTTCAAGAAATGATCTATAGACCCACAACAGAAACAAGTACCCATCATCTTCCTACACTCTCCTCCATGAAGCTTGCCACAAAGCACACAAGATGGTAGTGGAGAGAAGCCATATGAATCACCTCGACTAATTGTAGGGGCCGAAGATGCTACGAGCCTAGATTCGCAATTGCTTCTCTGAGGGACACCTGCCTCGTTATGCTCTGCAACTGAACTAGATCCTAAATCAAAATGGAGAAATGTTACCACAATGGAATAATTAAATTTAAAGATTTGACTGTGTTCTAAGTTCATACGAGTAACTATAGGTGCACGAGGATGAGCGGAATAGGAGGAGCTGGGCTGAGCAGACTGATGGTCGGGAGATACTCGAGTACATTTAAACATGTAAAAGCTTATATTAGTCATTTATTCGATTTGCATTCATCTTAATGAAGTAATTAAATAAATATGCACGATTGTGTTTAAGGTCAGATTCGAAGGTCTTCAGGTTGGGATTTCGCGAAACAGGCTTCAAAACCAGACTCAAAACGTCGAAAAACATAGAATAGGGCTTTTTCGAAAATTTTGACTTTTTGGTCAAAGTCAACGCTGACGTTTGTAGTCAATACAACGATGACGTCAACATGACGCCATCGGTCAAGGTTAACTAAGTTGAATCGGTGAGTTGACTCAGCCAGGTCGGATATGGGTTAGAGGCGGGTTGGGTCGGACTCGGGTCGGGTCGGGACGGTTCGGGTCTGGGTCATAGGCCGACCGATTTAACCGGTCTAGTCGATTCAAGCCGGTTCACCTACCCAATTATTTCTGGTCATCGGACAGCCGCCGAAAAGTTGCCGGAGACGCTAAATGACACGATTCTGCCGCAAAAATGTAGATCAACGAATGGGCTAAAAAATGCATCCAACAATTTATCCAAATATGGCCGAAAACTTACTGAAAAAAGCTCTAAAACGAACATGATGCGACCGAAAAAATGCGACGCCGATGAGGCTCTACCTGGCGTCGTTACGGTGAACGACTAAGGGGGTTTTGATCGGCCTTTGACGCTGATCATGCCTGGACCAACGTCGTTCACCAACAATGGTGACGTTGGACAGAAACGATAAAAGATTCGCATGACTCGGCGAAGCTTCAAACCTCACGGGACGGTGATCGGGGAGGCAAAACGGCAAGTGACAGGTGGGGGTTTGACCGCCGGGCAACAGTGAAGTCGGTGGTGGTGGCGGTGTACGCCACATAGCAATGGTGAAGGCAGATGCGGGTTCGCTGAAGATTCTGGGAGAGGAGGATTTTTGAGGTTCGAAGAGACGGCTGACAATAATGAGGTAGGTGAACATACGCATTTTTATTAAATGCAGATTTAAATGACCTTGCGTTAACCTTAAAGAGGAAATGAGGGAGGCAATATCAAAAGTGAGCCTTTGGCTCAATGGCTTGTATTTTTAATGGTGATGGTTGAGGTCGTGGGTTCGAGCCTCTACACCCTCACCTTCATTCCCCCCTTGTTTTTTAACTTCAAGGTGTTACAGTGAGAGCATAAATAGGGACACCAAAAAAGGTAAGGTAAAAGATTTGTATTCATCTCTTTGTACTTGTGTTGGAGATTTATATGTGTTTTTTTATAAACTAATTATTTAGTCATCAAATTATAAGCAATTTTATTTTGGCCGCTAAATAAATTTTTTACAGTTAGAACACTAAAGTTTTATTGTACATTTAGTCTACATACTCTAATTTAATCGATTTTAATTCTTTTAGAGGGGCACTACACTACCAAGAATGGAACATAAAGTTGACTTGATCCTGGAATAAAAGAAAGAGTTTGATTTCCCTTTTAATTCAAAAACCTCCGTTTAGGTTTTATTTTGCTTCTAAACCCATTTTCTTTCTATAGAAGTATAGAGTATCATAATTTTTTTGTTTAATTTTGTTTATCAATGGCGGTGCCAACTTTAATGCTGGTTGCCGACTATTAGTTTTCTTCATCGTTTTTTACCCTTTAATAAGAATAATTTTTTGTGACACGTTTTTCGTCTTCTTTCTTGGTCGTTTAATCTTTTATTTTATGTTTTCTCAGAGTTGGATTTGACGACGTCAAGACTGATTAAGATGTCGCTTATATGTAATCTTGCTGATCTTTCATGCTCTGAAGCATCAGATTGAATTTGGATATGCGGTTTGCGTTCATGGATAGTTTCTCACAATGCTCGGCTCTGATTTGCGTATTTCGATGGTCTTTTAAAAGCTTAATCCCCCTTTGTGGTTCGTTTGCAGAAGCAGTCAGATTTGTTTGCATCTATTTTTCGTTTGAGTTTTCTGGTTGGGTTTTTAACTTTTTCTATTTATAATTCTTGTATGATCTAAAGTAAGGGTGGGAATTGGGCGGTGCGGGGACGGGTTTGCATTCCCCATTCCGTCCCCAACACCTGCGGGTACGATTTTCAGGAATCCCTATTACATGCTTCGGTGATTTTTTGTGTGCATATTCCCATACCCATCGGATCCCCACGGTTTTCGGGGAATCTCCATCCAAAGAAAATTAAACACAATTTACTACTTTACTAACCAAAATATAGTTTTTCAGAGCATAAAGAGATGTTTCGTTCAACATAGTTTTTCAACTTTGCTTTGCAGGAATGAAGCAACAACTTTAGAATATGATTATAAAAATATTTGAGAACGAGAAACAATATAATCAATCCCTTACCAGTAATACTTGTTTTACTCTTGAAACTTGAATAGACTCAAATATGATACATTACAAAAGAGATGGAAGCCTAACCAACTCATAAATGTCAACAAAAAATTGCACCATAAGTTGCAATTTAGAAGAGTACTGTCTAAATAAAGAATCTTGTGACAATAACAAGTTACAACATACCAAGTTTTTGCACACATTTAAATAATTTTTATTTAGCATGCTAAAGCAAATATGTATACAAGTTTAAGCAAGATAAGCAAACACATAAGGTTTGAACGTAAAATAAATAAATAAGAGGTTGAAGGCTTTTACTGGCACAATAATGAGAAAGACGATGATGCCTCGATAATGACAATGGTCACGGAAAAAGATCAAGGGCGCTCGTAGTTGGCTGGCATCTTAGAAAGAATGGTGACGTTGCTTGCTTGAAGGGGAATAGGGTTTTTGGGTAATATGAACGACAGAAATTGAGAGATAAATATATTATATACTCTCAATTAACAAAAAAAGTAAACTACTAGAGAGGCCATCCAAACTTAATAAGATTTAAACAAAAGGCACAAATATCTTGTTGGATTGTAATATTGATAATAAGATAGATATGTATGCACATAAATGAGATTAAGTGTGTGTGTATAATTTTGTAAAATATCAAGATCCTTGCGGATATTTTCCGGGAATCCCTACGGTTATTTATACGGTTATGGTTCAGTTATCCCCATGGTTCAGATATAGCAATCCTCGTAGTCATCCCCATCTGCAGAGAAAACTTGGAGCTTCTGACGAAAAAGGAAGAAGTTAAAGGTTTGGTTAGAACGTTAACAATTTGATCAACTGCTGGTACATAGCTGATTTGGAAGGAACCTTCAACACCTTCTCCCTTACAAAACTCAGATCAAGTTCCACATGTTTGAGCTCGGCATGATGTACAGGATTCGCAGAGTGTGAGTATGCAACCAGATTTTTCCCATGAAACAAACAATGTCCTGCAGTGGACCTTTGGTCATCTAAACTTGCTCGCCGATCAGAATCTGAGTATGCAACTATAGTTGTAGGTGCATTCGAATTATTCAAAGAGAGGTCTTCCCATTGATTCGGGCTTGCCGTATCAAAAAATGATTGAGTGAGTGAGCGAATAGCGATAAATAGATAAATGAAAGGCCTTGTTTTATTTCAGTTTTTAGTTTCCATGCAAACAGAACACCCAAACACGTACACAAACAAACACACAGGGTAATGAACATTAAGACACATCCATTCCGACAGGATGTCGAATTTATTACACATGGTAGCTGTCCTAATTAGAAAGCAGCTTATTATTTAAGTTCGGCAGCCTTACTAATGCCTGCACATTAATTTCCTTGTTCAGATTTGAAAAAGGGTGCTTCAATGGATGCCTTCATTGTTGCGTTACGGTGCGTGGGAGGAATGTCGATTTCTAAATGGAAACCGAACTTATCAGTTTGATAGTTTGGGCGCCCGTCTTTTTCCAGATAGCTTCTGACTTCACTCCATTGCATAGGCCGATCGATCAAGTCATTGTAGACCTGCAGTACTTCACATTCATTACACTGGCCTAGTTTACTTTATTTATAGTTATACTCCACACGCACACATGTTAAGGAGCAGGGCAGCAATATAAATATATAAATACCTTCCTGCCGGTACCTTCAGGGTTGCTCCAGGCAACCACCCACTTGAGCTCGTCACCCCCATCGGTCTTAAATTCGTAGGCAAGACCGCCGACACAACCTGGAGTTTTGCCATCTCCTGAATCCGCACTCTGCTTAAACTCTCCCGTTCCCTGATCGAGAATTATGTCGGGGAAAGGCGGCACAGCCCCGACCCAAATCTCATGGCTGACCAGGGTCATTGTTTGTCCGGAAGCGTTGCTAAGGTAGCCCTCTGTGTATTTTGTATCACCAAGGGAAGAAGCCATGCTTTAGTATTATATGCTAGCTTTCGGTGCTTTAGGGTTGATTGTCTTGTGTTGTGTTTCGATGCTGCAAATAGGCCTCCTTATATTGACAAGTCGTCGTTAACCGGTCAAAATAAATATAAATTAATCCTCTTTCAACAATAAATAAGAAATTGAACAAGTATAGGGAAAGAGGGTCGATCCGCAGGGAGATTAGCTGGAATTGTTGACTTGAATTTGTTGAATCTGAAATCCCAGGAATATCTGAAAAAGCAAATAAATAAAAGAAGGGGGGTGATATGATTTGTGATGAAGTAATAAAATAAAAATGCAAGAATTGAAATAATAAGAAAAACCAAGTGTACAAATCAGCCTCGAACCAGCTCCTTCAATTCTTTCGATCATTGAAATATATTTTTATTTCGGGGATCATGTCGGTTACAGTCTACGAGGCCCAACCCTTCGTAACTTGTTCTTCTCTCGAGTAACCAATCCTCCCAAGTCTATCTTCGAAAGATGGTTCTTAAATAAATCAACCACGACTATCGCCGTTAAAGTATTTAGAATAAAACAGGAAAAACCCGACTCAGAAATTTTCTAAAAGTAGAATCGCTTCTGATTTTATCTTTCCTTAGCGGACCGCCGCTAAGAGTGTTCATAGGAAGTCGAAATTTGCCACAGGCCGATCCTTCCTCCCAACTATGTTTTTAAGCGAATTCATACCAAAGTGCCCTTTTTGATTTGAAAAACGTTTAAAAAACTTTAGTAAGGCCGATTGCCAAACTATCTAAGCAGAAAGATAAAAATGATTTCCCCAAAAGTATTTAAGCAAGTTCAATTCTCACGAATTGAATTGACTTGGCTGGTTCTTGGCTTAAAAAGTTTAGCTAAGCATGATATTGATTATCATACTTAACTTGTTTTTAGAAAAGCAATTGAATAACATAAAATAAGTGAAACGAGAAAATAAAGATAAATGGACTTTGATTAAAACTAAAAATGTTTACAAAGATAAAAAGACTCAAAAACTAGAAGATGAAAACTAAAATGAATGAATGATCTAAGCCTTTACCAAGGGTGGTATTTATAGGCTTAGATTTACAAAGATAAAATGATGAGATAATTCAAAATAATAAACAAAAGATAAAACAATTCAAATGTTTTGAAATTTAAATGCAGGAATATAATCGGATAAGCTGATAAGATCTCTCAGAATGTTCCAGAAGCTTCTAGAAGTCGCCACGTCATTGCCACGTCACTGCCACGTCAGACGCGCCGTGCCCGGTGTCGTGCCCATGATGCCAGTCATGACAGAATCATAATAAAAACTGCAGAAATGCCTCATTTTCACTGATATTTCCAGAATTGGGTCCCTGCACAGAATATAACGAAAACAACATGGATTAAGCAGCAAGAAGTCCCAGTAGCTAGAAAAATAACAAATGAAATATGTCATATTTGAGCACTCATCAAATTCCCCCTCACTTGTCTCATACTTGTCCTCAAGTATGTCCGAAAAAACATAAACCAAAGAATGCATTTCTCAAGCCATTACATGCATCAAACATAATCATAAGAGTTCTAGCGCAATTGGAGTATCATGAAAGAAAACATTATCAAACCAAATGGATGCGAGCAAAGATCAGTCCTTATCTTTTCCAATTACCTATCAAGCACTAATCAAATCCTAACCTAGTCTTAATCCTCACCAAGGTACACTCAAAGTGTTTTAAAGGTAAATTTAAAGCAGAAACACTCAAAGTCATGCATGAACAAAGGTTTCCATAAGCTTGTAACAAGTTCAATTCTCCACTACTTTATTAGAATCAAGGTGCAAAAATCATTAGGTCTTTTATTCAAGGTGTAATGAGGGTTTAGAGAAAAAAGGTAGAAAGATGGAAAGAAAAAGAAGATGACCAAAGCAAGATATTTCAAACATAAGCAGTGAAGACATTAAAAAGGAGCTAAAAATGGGCAAGAAAAACACACATTTTTTCTTTCTTTTTTTCTTTTCTTCTTTTCGAAACAACTTTTTTTTTCCGAAGCAATTGCTTCCTTTATTCTGTTTTTTTTCCGAAGAATCATGCCCTTTATTCGATTTGCAGCTCCTTATTTGCCTAGTAATATAATTTCTAGCATTGGTCAATCAAAAAGTGGTTAAGCCAAGGAAATGGGGTGTAAGGCTAACAAAAGGCTCACTAGGCGATGAGGAAGGGTAAAATAGAGTGAAAGGGATGGAAAAGGTTAAAGCCTAATGCCTAAATCATTTTAAAGCACCTCGTTCTTAGTGTAATCTCGAATCGTAAGCAAGCCACAAGTTCTAGATTCCTAAGTTCAAGACGACACTCTCAAGCAAGGAAAAACGAGCATAGAGTATAGGATGCATGCTCAAGGCTCAAATCTTACCAAAATTAGGCTAAGTTGATTAAGCTAGGCGAGAAATTTAATTAACACTGTCAAGAGTAATTAAAAGAGATGTTAAACTGCATATTACCCATATCATTTGATTATCAAAATGCTCCAATTCAATCATTCCTAAGTACTAGAACAAGTACAACATGCTGGACAACAAGTAATGGCAAGAAAAATTCATCTCAAGTTTAATCAGAGTCAAACATATAATCGAACAAGCAGACAAGTGTTGTCGTACCCTCCCCCTCACTTAAATGAATTGCCCCAATTCAAAAATAGGAAAAATTAAAGCAAAGAGGGGTAAGGGAAACTCCCCGTTATCAACGACGATTGCGGCCACGTCCGCGACCGCGCCCAGGACGAAGGTAAGAGAGGATTTCGGAGATGTTGTCTTCTAATGTGTGAAGACGGGCAGCAAAATCCGGAACATCGCGAGAGGGCTGCTCATGGGAGGAGGGGAATGAGGGGCACGTGGTGCGTTTCGGCGAGTGAAGACCCTCCTTGTCCTTGGCGTTAAAATACCCGGTGGATTGAAGAAGGGTGCGTCCGGTGTACCATCGAGTAATCCCATGGAGTCCAAGCAACGCTCATCTAAAGCATCCATAGAAAAAGCGTAAGTGAAATGCTCAATGTCGAAATTAGCTATTCGAGATGCAAGGTGAGTAATTAATGGACCAAGGATTAAAGGACGATTGTACCGGATGACGACTTTGAACTGTCGGGCTAACCAAAATCCTAGGTTAACATTCTTACCCGAATGCATACACCAAAGGAAGAATAGTTCAATCTTACTTAAGGTGGCAGAAGCATCGTTACGCCCAGAAAAATTGTAGGCAAGGAAACGATGAACATAACGGAGCCCAGGGTCTTGAAGCGCAATAGCCTTAGTAGATCGAGGGTCGAAGGCTATGTCTGTTTGTCCGGATAACTCAAAATAAGCAGCATTCTCCTCGAAATCTGCAGGAATCTCAAACAATGCTGTTAGATAATCGGGGTTTGTGACGTTAGTCACAAAACCCATAGCTAAATTAAACTCATTAACAGACATAGCAAAATTTTGACCACATAACCGAAATCTGATAACAGCAGGGGAGTCGGGCGTAATATAACTAGTTTCAGCAAAAGAAAATGTGGAATAGAATTCAAAGACCAACTCATAAAACGTTCCACATTTAATTTCAGAGAAAGCAGTCCATCCTATAGCATCAAAATAATGTGCAACAGAATCAGAGATATTCAAATTGACAATAGTATGATGGGGAATGAATTTGCAAACCCGAAAAGGCCTATGTCGGATACTCTGAAATTGGTCGATCTGATCGGCAGAAAAGACGAGGTATCCCTTGAGCACTTCTTCTGCTGGTACGGCATAATTACGCCCCCGTCTGTTTCTTTCAGAATTTTCGGTGCCTCCTCTGGGCGGAGAGGGGAAGGATGATGCACTAGAGTGTTCGCCATAATTTGCCGAGGTCTGGTGATCTTGATGGAAACTGAATCCAGCCGAGAAGTCCTCTGTGTATCCAAAAGAAGGATGGTACATTAGCAACGGCTGAGTAAAAATTGGGGTAGAATTTACCTCAGGATGTTGCTCTGGTTCGGCAGAGGGCATGGAAATGGAGGGGTTTGTGGATTCCCTCTGTTGGGAATGGAACGAACGCTGCCGAGAGGGTGTGGGAGAGTCCATAGTGGGCAGTGAATAAAATGACGGCGACGGAGATCGTGGGGATGGCGGACGGCGGCTGATGCTCGGGCCGGCAACGCTATTGGAATGGTGCGAACGGTGGCTGACGGTCGGGGAGGGAGGCAGAGGAATCACGATCGTCTGGGGAATAGGGTTTTCAACCGGCGGAGTGGTGGCTTGTCGATGACGGCCTCCGCGGCGAGGAGGAGGTGCGGCGGAAGGCTCGGACTCGCTGCTTATTTCCATAAACTGGGGCGGTTGAAAACGGCGCCGTCCGCCGATAACCATCGGTGGTTCTTGGGGGAGGCGGCATGCTTGTTGCCTTGTGCGCGGCATTATGGATTGACGGCGGTGGGGGCTTGAAAAATCCGGTTGGGGTTTGCTTTGTGCGGTGGGGTGAGTTTTGCTAGGGTTTAATTGTTTTACGCGGAAGGGAAAGAAAAGGGAAGGGGGAATTTGGGAAAAATCTGATGGTGGGGAGGGGCTATCGTGCACCGTTCATTACGCGTGCTAAAATGCTCCGCGTTTAATGAAACGGTGCATTTTGATGGGGGAATGAATTGCCCTGCTCTTGGTCGACAGAAAAACCTGCAATGAGAGAAAAAATATTCGATCAGTATACTGGAACAAGGAGGAAAAATAAAAAAAATAAAAAGAAAAAATGATAAATAAATAAAAGAAAACTAATGGGTTGCCTCCCATTTAGCGCTTTGTTTATCGTCGTTAAGCTCGACCAATTCAATGCTCAGAGTCTCGGTTCTTCGAGGATAATTTCCTCAATGTGTTCGATGGGTGCGCTCTCGAAGAATGGTTTGAGCCGCTGTCCATTTACTTTAAATCGTGCACCCGAGCTGTCTTCGATTTCCACGGCTCCATGAGGGAAGGTATTGACTACGATAAATGGTCCGCTCCACTTAGACTTAAGTTTTCCTGCAAAAATTTTCAACTTTGAGTTAAATAGGAGAACCTTTTGTCCAACTGAAAAGGATTTAAATGAAATGTGTTTGTCATGAAATGCTTTAGTTTGTTCTTTGTAACGCTGTGCGCTATCGTAAGCGTTTCGGCGAATCTCCTCTAGTTCTTGGATATGGAGTTTCCGTGCTTCGCCAACAGCGCTCATTTCCATATTACATTCCTTCACCGCCCAAAACGCTCTATGTTCAAGTTCGACCGGGAGATGACAAGGTTTACCAAAGACAAGGCGGTAAGGTGACATGCCGATAGGTCCTTTGTAGGCGGTTCGATATGCCCATAATGCGTCGACCAATTTCAAGCTCCAATCCTTTCGATTGGGTTTTACAATTTTCTCTAGGATTGACTTAATCTCCCTATTCGAAACTTCCGCTTGCCCGTTAGTTTGCGGATGATAAGCCGTTGATATTCGCTGCGTCACGCCATATTTCCTCATCAAGGCCTCGACGATTCGATTGACAAAATGCGTTCCCCTATCACAAATAATCGCCCTTGGAGTTCCGAATTTGGAAAAAATAAATTCACGCAAGAAGTTAGTCGTGGTTCTCGCATCATTCTCACGGGTGGCTTTCGCCTCAACCCATTTTGAAACGTAATCGACTGCTAGAATAATATAAAGATTTCCATAGGATGAAATAAAAGGTCCCATATAGTCGAGTCCCCACACGTCGAATACTTCGCATATATGGATTGGATTTAACGGCATTTCGCTTCGACGGCTTAGGTTCCCAACCCGTTGGCACCTGTCACATGATTTGCAAAAATTGTAAGTATCTTTAAATAAGGTAGGCCAAAAGAATCCGCACTCGAGAATTTTGTGCGCAGTTCGCTTAGGGCCAAAATATCCGCCACAAGCGTAAGAATGACAAAATTTAAGTATAGAGGTTACCTCGCTATTACTTACGCAACGACGAATTATTTGATCAGAACACAATTTCCACAAATATGGATCATCCCATATATAATATCTAGCATCTCTTCTAATACGTTTAATCGCGGATTGAGACAAATTGTTAGGAACCTTACCAGTGGCTAAGAAATTCGCCAAATCGGCAAACCAAGGGAATGTTACCTTAACTTCCATTAGTGATTCATCCGGGAATTCATCTCGTAGAGGGAGTTCGGTTGGTAATGTCGCTAAACGGCTTAGGTGATCCGCCACCAAATTCTCGCTGCCTTTCTTGTCTTTGATTTGGATGTCAAACTCTTGTAACAAGAGTATCCATCTATTCAAACGAGGTTTCGCGTCTTTTTTGTTGATCAAATACTTCAATGCTGCATGATCAGAAAAAATGAGAATTTTAGTTCCTAATAAATAAGGACGAAACTTATCTAATGCAAAAATGACAGCAAAAAACTCCTTTTCTGTTGTAGAATGTGCCGAATCAAGAGTTCGAGAGGCATAAGCGATGACATGCGGTCTGTCTTTGGATCTTTGTCCAAGCACTGCGCCTACACTTAGATCGGAGGCATCGCACATGATTTCGAAGGGCAGCGACCAATCCGGGGGTTGCACTATTGGCGCCGAAATAAGTCGTGCTTTTAGTTCATCAAATGATTCCTTACAAGCTTTGTCCACGTCGAATGGTGCATCTTTTTGTAATAGGCGACAAAGTGGTTGTGCGAGCTTAGAAAAATCCTTTATGAAGCGTCGATAGAATCCTGCATGACCAAGAAAACTTCGAACTTCCCTCACCGAAGTGGGGTATGGAAGTGAGCGAATAACATCTACTTTAGCTTTATCAACGGCTATTCCTTGGGCAGAAACCACATGACCGAGAACTAATCCCTTACTTACCATAAAGTGACACTTCTCATAATTTAAAACCAAATTATACTCAATGCATCGAGTAAGCACATATGAAAGATTAGAGAGACATTTAGAAAACGAATTGCCGTAAACGGTGAAATCATCCATAAATACCTCTATACCTCGCTCGATGTGATCGGAGAAAATGCTTAGCATACAGCATTGGAAAGTGGCTGGAGCGTTGCATAACCCGAAAGGCATTCGCCTATATGCAAATGTGCCAAATGGACAAGTAAATGTGGTTTTTTCTTGATCTTCGGGTGCTACCGGTACCTGAAAAAATCCAGAGAATCCGTCAAGACAACAATAATGTGTTTTTCCAGCAAGTCTTTCGATCATTTGATCGATGAATGGTAAAGGGAAATGGTCTTTTCGAGTTTGGGAATTAAGTTTCCTATAATCGATACACATTCGCCATCCGTTTTGAACTCTTTTTGGAACCTTCTCACCTTCATCATTTTCGACAACAGTCATTCCCGTTTTCTTGGGTACAACATGAATTGGACTAACCCACTTACTGTCAGAAATTGCATAGATGATGTCGGCATCTAACAATTTTTGTATTTCTTGTCTTACCACATCCATCATTGGTTGGTTTAATCGACGTTGCCCCTCTCGGATAGGTTTTGCGCCATCCTCCAATTTTATTTTGTACATGCACGTGGAAGGACTCAAACCTTTGATATCGGCTAATGTCCATCCGATTGCTTCTCTATGGATGATTAGCGTAGCAATTAACTCCTCCTCTTGTTGTGACGACAGTTCGTTTGATATGATGACGGGTAGAGTTTCTTTGTCGCCAAAGTATGCATATTTCAAGTGTGGTGGGAGTTGTTTCAATTCTAACTGAGGTGCCTGCAAAATTGAGGGAAGCGGTTTAGATTGTGAAGGAGTTAATCGAATTTCAGAAATTAAAGAGATGGTAGAGATTGTTTCGCCTAAGTCATCATCATTGAGATCTTCCAATTCCCTACAAAAATCATGAAATAAATCAGTTCTGATAAAGTCATTAGCCAGAGGATCTATAATATCAATAAAATTAAGGCTTTCGACAGAATCAGGATATTTCATAGCTTTATACATATCAAATTTAACCACTTCCCCATCAAATTCCATAGTTAAGATGCCGTCGCGGACACCGATCTTTGTATGCGCGGTTGATAGGAAAGGCCGGCCAAGCAAGATTTCGGATCCGTTGTTACTGCGATCATTTTCCATGTCAATTATATAAAAATCAGCAGGGAAAATAAGATCTTTTACCTGTACCAACACGTTTTCTAGTACTCCCTCGGGGTAGATAACCGAACGATCAGCTAGTTGAACCGTTACTCGCGTTTCCTTCAAAGGTTCAGTCGAAATTTTGTTGTAGACGCTTAACGGCATGACGTTGATAGATGTGCCTAAATCGCACATCGCCTTTTTTATCCCAACATTCCCGATTTTACAAGGAATTGCAAACATACCTTGATCTTTGTACTTTGGCGGCAAAGGTCTTTGAAGAATAGCCGAAACGTTCTCACCAAGGTTAACCCTTTCATTCCCCGACAATTTTCTTCGGTTTGTACAAAGATCTTTCAAAAACTTTGCATATTTGGGAATCTTCCTAATAACATCCAAGAGTGGAATGTTAATTTCTACCTTTTTGAATATTTCCATTATTTCCTTTTCTTCCTCTTTCTTGTCCTTTTTCGCTAGTCTTCCTGGAAAAGGTGGAACGGGTTCGTAAGTAGAAATAGGAATTTTAGAATTGATGTTACCTGAAGTGGAAGGAGGCTTGTCCTTTTGGTGTTCCAAGAGCTCTCGGATTTTTGCTCGCCCTTGTTCGGTGGTTCAGGTGCTATCACGGTTCCACTTCGCAAGGTGATTTCGCTCACATTTTCCCTTGGATTGACTTCGGTTTGCGATGGTAATTTTCCTTGAGATTCTAGTCGCCCTATTGTTTGTGCTAGCTGACTGACTTGTTTGTCTAGTTCCTGAAGGTGAGATTGCGTTTGGTTTTGGAACTTTTCTTGTGAAACGGCTAATCTTTCAACAATAGATTCAAGGGAAGATTTCTGGGGGGTTTGGTAGGTAGGTTGTCTAGCTTGAAAATTTGGATTCCTATTACCATAGCTAAGGTTAGGATGATCTCTCCACCCAGGGTTGAATGTGTTGCTTTGCGGATTGTAGGGTCTATGGGGAGGTCCGGGAAAATTGTTCAAGGCATTGACTTGGGCATTAGTCGTTTCCCTCAACATTGGGCATAGATCGGTGGCGTGATCGTGCATAGTACAAATCCCACATGCCTTAGCAACTCCTATTTCCCCTGAAACAAGTGAATGCACAATATTAGTCAAATTATCAATCTTATTTTCTAATGTAATTGTGCTTACTGAATGAACCCGTCGACTGGGTTCACTTGTAGAACCAAATTGTTGTGAATTCGCAGCCATCGTGGAAATTAATGTTCTTGCTGCAGTAGGAGTCATGTTGACGAGTGCGCCGCCGCTTGCGGCATCTACCATTTTTTTGTCCATCGGTAACATTCCTTCGTAAAGATACTGAAGGAGAGTCTGCTCGGATAAGCCATGTTGCGGGCAGCTTGCACATAGCTTCTTGAACCTTTCCCAATAATCATATAAGGATTCTTCATGCATTTGTTGGATGCTCAATATGTTTCGCCTAATTTCTGTCGCTTTGGCTGCAGGGAAATACCTATCAAGAAAAACACGAGAAAGGTCAGACCATGTATTAATTGAATTCGGAGGTAAATAAAATAACCATTCTTTAGCCGTTCCGGCTAAAGAAAAAGGAAATGCCCTTAGTTTTATCTGATCCTCCGAAACTCCTTGCGGTTTCATGCTGCTGCACACCATGTGAAATTCGGCAAGGTGTTTATGTGGGCTTTCAGTAGGGAGGCCATTAAAGGTGGGTAATAGGTGAATTAGGCCCGTTTTGAGTTGGAAAGGAGTATCGCCTTGAGGAAAAGCGATGCAGAGTGGTTGTTGCACGGTAGGGGCTGCGTTCAGTTCTCGAATTGTTTGATCTGCCATCGGTTTTGGTTCTTGTGTAGGTTCGTCGATTGGTGTGGTCTCGGAAGTGGATTCTTGTTCGGATCGTCGTGTGTTTTGTTGCTTCTTTCGTCGAAGTGTTTCGCCGTGAGTTGCGCTTGCTTCGATTTCTGGGTTATATGGAGCTAAAGTACCCAGATTCTTCCTGGTCATAAAATAAAAACAAAAATCAGTCAAGAATTGCCGAAAATAAATCTCCCCGGCAACGGTGCCAATTTTGACAAGTCGTCGTTAACCGGTCAAAATAAATATAAATTAATCCTCTTTCAACAATAAATAAGAAATTGAACAAGTATAGGGAAAGAGGGTCGATCCGCAGGGAGATTAGCTGGAATTGTTGACTTGAATTTGTTGAATCTGAAATCCCAGGAATATCTGAAAAAGCAAATAAATAAAAGAAGGGGGGGTGATATGATTTGTGATGAAGTAATAAAATAAAAATGCAAGAATTGAAATAATAAGAAAAACCAAGTGTACAAATCAGCCTCGAACCAGCTCCTTCAATTCTTTCGATCATTGAAATATATTTTTATTTCGGGGATCATGTCGGTTACAGTCTACGAGGCCCAACCCTTCGTAACTTGTTCTTCTCTCGAGTAACCAATCCTCCCAAGTCTATCTTCGAAAGATGGTTCTTAAATAAATCAACCACGACTATCGCCGTTAAAGTATTTAGAATAAAACAGGAAAAACCCGACTCAGAAATTGTCTAAAAGTAGAATCGCTTCTGATTTTATCTTTCCTTAGCGGTCCGCCGCTAAGAGTGTTCATAGGAAGTCGAAATTTGCCACAGGCCGATCCTTCCTCCCAACTATGTTTTTAAGCGAATTCATACCAAAGGGCCCTTTTTGATTTGAAAAACGTTTAAAAAACTTTAGTAAGGCCGATTGCCAATCTATCTAAGCAGAAAGATAAAAATGATTTCCCCAAAAGTATTTAAGCAAGTTCAATTCTCACGAATTGAATTGACTTGGCTGGTTCTTGGCTTAAAAAGTTTAGCTAAGCATGATATTGATTATCATACTTAACTTGTTTTTAGAAAAGCAATTGAATAACATAAAATAAGTGAAACGAGAAAATAAAGATAAATGGACTTTGATTAAAACTAAAAATGTTTACAAAGAAAAAAAGACTCAAAAACTAGAAGATGAAAACTAAAATGAATGAATGATCTAAGCCTTTACCAAGGGTGGTATTTATAGGCTTAGATTTACAAAGATAAAATGATGAGATAATTCAAAATAATAAACAAAAGATAAAACAATTCAAATGTTTTGAAATTTAAATGCAGGAATATAATCGGATAAGCTGATAAGATCTCTCAGAATGTTCCAGAAGCTTCTAGAAGTCGCCACGTCATTGCCACGTCACTGCCACGTCAGACGCGTCGTGCCCGGTGTCGTGCCCATGATGCCAGTCATGACAGAATCATAATAAAAACTGCAGAAATGCCTCATTTTCACTGCTATTTCCAAAATTGGGTCCCTGCACAGAATATAACGAAAACAACATGGATTAAGCAGCAAGAAGTCCCAGTAGCTAGAAAAATAACAAATGAAATATGTCATATTTGAGCACTCATCATATATACAGAGAAACATGCCTACTTACAATCATCTTCATCATTATTATATACACAAAGATGCCTACTTATCCCTCATATTTATTTATTTAATCCTCATGGCCTCACTTTGAACGTCACCTACACATTTTATTCTTTATTTCTAGTATAAACATTTTTCATGTAGCTTCTTTTTATTAAAAATATTCTAAATTTGCTCCCACCCTCCCCATATGGAGTTTTAGTTGTATGAGAGTGATAGAAAATTATGAACATCGTACAATTCTCACCAAACATAAACCAATTAAGTCTTCAGTTTACAACCAATTAAATTTATTATTGAAAGATTAATCAATTAAATCATTTCGTTATCGTTGATAATGATTATCTAAAATAATCATATTTTCTATTTAATAAATTTGAGATTTTTTTTATTTTTAAAGTTTTATATATATATTTTTCAGTTTAATATATATAATATACCCTAGAATATGTTAAGTAATGTGATGGGCTCAACAATATTATAGGCTTCAGCCGGCTAACCAAAATTGGTTACAACTACCCATTTTTGTTATAACAGCTGGTACTTTCTAGTATGCAGCCTAACAGTCTGGGCTATATTAACCCATTTGGGAACTGGCCCAAAACTAAGTTTTTTGGCCTACACTGAAAATAATTCCCAAATTTCTTTTATTCCTTTCTGTTTGGCTACCGTTTATCAAAATCCTTGTTCGTCGTTCTTCTTCTTTCTTTTCGATCTCCTTTCTATTTTTCCGTTTACCGGAGGTGGTTCAATATGGTATCAGAGCTACGGATTCGGTCGCAACAGTAGAGTGGTGGACGATTTTGCGGTGTCGATTGTGGATTTGAAGAGGTGTTTCTCTGTTCGTGAGATTCGTCAAGCTTGTGTCTGTTCGCATCTTGTGGATCGTCTGGATTTGCTGTGCCCTGGTTCAAATCGGTGTTGTGTTGCATTGAGATCTTGCTAATCGCTTCTAATGGCTCCAGAGACAATTGCAGTTAATGATCTGACTGACGATATGAACGCGGTTCAGATTGCCGGTGACTCGAATGGTCCTGCGTTTGCCAACAAGCAGGTTAGTGTGAAACTCGATGATACTAATTTCTTGCTATGGAAACAGCAAGTTATCCTCATGATTCGAGGTAACGAGCTTGAACACTATCTTGATACTGAGACTCCAATTCCGGCTAAGATAGTTAAGGATTCAACTGGTAAATTGGTTCTTAATCCAGAATTTAGGAGGTTTAAGAAAGAAGATAATGCTTTAGCTTCCTGGTTACTTTCTACTGTCAGCCCTAGAGTTTTACCCCAACTTGTAGGTGCTGAAACATCTGCAACAATCTGGTCTACAGTTCTTAATTTGTACTCTAAGTTTTCTACTACTAAGGTCATGAATTTACACTGTCGTTTACGTGCCTTAAAGAAAGGTTCTCTGTCCATTCGTGAGTACACAACACAAATTAAAGAGTTGTGTGATCTTTTGGCCACTAGTGGGAGTCCGGTTGCAGAAGTTGAACAGATTGCAACAATTTTGAATGGTCTTACTCCAGAGTTTGATCCTTTTATTGCTGCTATAACAATGAGTAGAGAACCTTATACGTTAGAGTCTGTTGTATCTGGCTTAATTGATGCTGAGTCTAGACTTGGGGACATGGTTCGAGTTCCAGTTGGTATTAATTTTACACAAGCTAGTGATGGTAGATCTCGTGATCTGTCTGGTGCTAATAAGGATGTTGATAGATCACAGTACCCACCTAAACAGTATAGGAACAATACTCAGTCTGGTGGTAGATTTAGAGGGGGTCGTCCTAGACCACAATGTCAACTGTGTGGTAAGCTAGGACATTTGGTTGACCGCTGCTGGCATAGGTTTGACCAGAATTTTAAGGGGGTAATGTCTCAGCAATCTCAGCAGACTAAGGAAGTAGATGACACTCAGGCTAATGTGTGTAGATATGTGAGTTCTTCTGATGATGTTTGCTATAATCCTTTTGTGGGAATCAATTCTGGAACTAGTGAGGTGAAGCTTGAGGATACTGAAGATACAGCTCAGATTAATTCCTTAATAGCAAGGGGGTGCTGACTGTTGATGACAAGTGGTTCCCTGATTCAGGGGCCACTCACCATGTCACAAAGAGTTTTGTGGGCACACAGACTGGTCAACCATACTCAGGGAATGGTAAGGTCTTTCTAGGTGATGGCTCTACTCTCAATATTTCTCATATTGGTAGTTGTTCAATTCATACTCCTGCTAAATCTTTACATCTTGAACGTTTACTTTGTGTTCCTAAGATTACAAGAAATCTTCTCTTTGTTTCTCGATTCACCAGTGACAATAATGTGTTTCTTGAGTTCCATTCTGACAGATGCTTAGTCAAGGATGAGGTGAGTGGTGCTGTGCTGCTTAGAGGTACTCTTGATGATGGTTTATATAGCTTCAGTTTTGCTCATGCTGCTTCTGCTGTTAATAATGTTGATTCAGTTTGCAATAATGTTCTGCATAATGTTGATTCTGTGTCTGATCAAAATGTAGCCAGTAGTAGTGATGTTGTTCAGTCTAGTTACAGGTTGTGGCACCAGAGACTAGGCCATCCTGCTTATAATGTTGTGTGTGCTGTTCTGAATAAAAACTTCTATGTTGATAAGAATGCTCTTTGTCATGCTTGTCAGTTAGGCAAAAGTACAAGACTACCTTTTTCTATGTCTACTACTGTCTATCATAAACCGTTTGAGTTAGTAGAAGCAGATGTGTGGGGTCCCTCCCCTGTTAAATCCTTAGGCTATCAATATTATGTCTCATTTGTGGACATGTATTCTAGAAACTGTTGGCTTTATTTGTTGAAAAGTAAATCTGAGGTCAAGACTGCTTTTGAGATGTTTGTTGCTTTAGTTGAGAATCAATTTTCTGCACATATTGTTTCTCTTCAAACTGATGGTGAGGGAGAATTTGTTACTTTAGCTACTGATTTAGCTAAGAGAGGTATAAAACATAGGATTACTTGTCCACATACCTCAGCTCAGAATGGTATAGTAGAACGAAAACATAGGCACATAATTGATATGACTCTTACTCTGCTTGCCAATGCCTCTGTTCCTTTTCAGTACTGGGCCTTTGCTGTCTTAAGCTCAGTTTACCTTATAAATAGATTGCCTGCTGCTGGTTTAGGTGGTGTTTCACCACATGAGAAGTTGTATGGAAAACAACCTGAGTATCAAACTCTGAGAGTCTTTGGTTCACAATGTTTTCCCTGTTTGAGAGATTATAACAGACACAAGTTTGAGTTTCGATCTAAGGCATGTGTTTTTCTGGGTTACTCACCTAAGCACAAGGGCTATCAGTGTATGGATCCCACTGGACGTGTGTATGTCTCAAGACATGTTAAGTTCAATGAAAGTGTGTTTCCTTTTGCCCTTGTTTCTCCTAAACCTGCACAGTCTTCATCTTTGTTTCAACCTTCAGCATCTCTTCATATACCTGGTACCTATCATCCACCCAAACGTCCTGTTATTGTCCCTGACTCTAGTCCTGAAACTTCTACTGGTCCAACTTCTACTTCTTGTCCTCCAAAGTCACCTATCTCTGCACCTAGCAATTTTGTTCCTCCTGTAACTGAGCCTTCCTCTTCTTCCTTATCTATACCTTCTTCCAGGCATTCATCTAGTGCTAATCCTGACATCCATGATGAGCTTGACTTGGGTACTGACAACATGGAAGACTTTGATTCAGCAGTTGAGGGTGCTGACAATGTTGTACACATACCCACTGCAGCTGATGTGAGTGTTGAAAAAGCTGTTCAGGATGGGGTACAACAAGTTATAACTACATCTGAAGCAGCTGGTGCCAATAGTGATGAAGTTGTTCATGATGAGTTACAGCAAGTTACTGTTCTTCCTGATATTGCTGAAACTAGTGCAGAGGATGATGAACTTGGTTCTTTTCATCAGAATACTAGTGCTGAAGGCTCTGCAGATATTGGTATGCCTTGTCAGGATGAAGATGGGGAGGATGTCACAAATGAAAGTATCAGAGATAAGCATTTTTCAGATTTGCA
Organism: Hibiscus trionum; assembly: GCA_030270665.1. NCBI lineage: Eukaryota > Viridiplantae > Streptophyta > Magnoliopsida > Malvales > Malvaceae > Hibiscus > Hibiscus trionum. The sequence goes on along the minus strand of BSYR01000024.1, from coordinate 10,799,231 downwards.
TTGTGATAGAGTCACAGGAGAAGATAACATGAATTTTGGTACTAGTAAATCTCATCACAGATCTGAGGTTGTTGGTTCTGATGTGAGGACTGTTCCAAGTGTTGGGCCAACTGTGTCCCAGTCCAATACTCATCATATGACCACTCGAAGTAAGGCAGGCATATTTAAGCCCAAAGTCTTTTCTGCTGAGCGTCACTTTACACCCACTACTGTTCAGCAAGCCCTTAATCATCCACAATGGAAGGAAGCTGTGTATCTTGAGTATAATGCTCTTCTTGCCAATCAAACTTGGGAATTGGTTGTTCTTCCTTCTGATCGAAAACCTATTGGTTCTAAATGGTTGTTCAGGATAAAGCTCAACTCTGATGGCACTGTGAGTAGATATAAGGCTAGGTTGGTAGCCAAGGGGTACTCACAGATACCAGGATATGATTTTGGTGAAACATTCAGTCCTGTGGTTAGTTTTTTTACAGTTAATATTCTACTGTCACTTGCTGTTTCCAACAATTGGCTTGTTCATCAAGTGGATGTAAATAATGCCTTCCTCAAGGGTGATTTGTTGGAAGATGTTTACATGACACAGCCTGAGGGGTTTGTTCAACATAGTTCTACTGGTGAGCTGCTGGTTTGCAAGCTTAAACGTGCTCTCTATGGTCTAAGGCAAGCGCCTAGGAACTGGTTCAACAAGCTCAGAGGTTTTTTGTGCAGTCTGGGTTTCAAATGCTCTAATGCTGATAATTCTCTCTTCATCAGACTTGAATCTTCTGTTGCAATATATATTGTTGTCTATGTGGATGACATCCTTATTACTGGCAGTTCAGAGACATATATACAACAACTCATTCAGCAACTTGATTCAAAGTTTTCTCTCAAAGATCTTGGCTGCATACAATATTTTCTTGGCATTGAAGCTGTGCGTTGTGACAAGGGTCTATTTCTTTGTCAAAGGAAGTTTGTTGAAGAGCTCCTTGTTAAAACTAATATGGTCAACACTAAATCTGTTGATACACCTATGATTCCTGTGCTTAAGCTTAGCAAGGATGAAGGTGAATCTTTTGTGGATGCTCAGTTATATCGCAGCACTGTGGGGGCTTTACTTTACGTTTGTCACACAAGGCCGGATGTGTCTTTTGCTGTTAATAAGGTTGCACAATTTATGCAACGACCAACAGATGTCCATTGGGCAGCAGTGAAACGAGTTCTTCGATACTTGAAGGGAACAATTGACTATGGCATTTGGTTTACATCACAGTCTTCACCTTCCTCTCTGCAAGTGTTTTCAGATTCTGACTGGGCTGGTGATGTGGATGATAGGAGATCCATATCAGGTCACTGTGTTTATTTTGGGGCACATCTCATCTGCTGGAGTTCTAAGAAACAAAGGTCTGTGTCCAGATCAACAGCTGAGGCTGAATATCGGAGCCTTGCTGATGCTACAAGTGAGCTTTTGTGGGTTCAAGCTGTGCTCTCAGATATGGGTGTTGAAGTTACCGATGTTGCCAAAGTGTGGTGTGATAATACAAGTACAGTTGCTATGGCTGCGAATCCTATTCTACATGCTAAAACCAAACATGTAGAGCTTGATCTACACTTCGTTCGCGAGAAAGTTCTTCGTCAGCAACTAGAGGTCAATTATGTGCCTGCACAGAATCAAATTGCAGATATCCTAACCAAGCCTCTGTCATCTACAAGGTTTCATGAGTTGCGTGCTCTTCTTCAAGTTCTGCTGGTTCCTCAGAAGCAAGAGAAGTCAGAAAGTGGGGTGAATGTTAAGTAATGTGATGGGCTCAACAATATTATAGGCTTCAGCCGGCTAACCAAAATTGGTTACAACTGCCCATTTCTGTTATAACAGCTGGTACTTTCTAGTATGCAGCCTAACAGTCTGGGCTATATTAACCCATTTGGGAACTGGCCCAAAACTAAGTTTTTTGGCCTACACTGAAAATAATTCCCAAATTTCTTTTATTCTTTTCTGTTTGGCTACCGTTTATCAAAATCCTTGTTCGTCGTTCTTCTTCTTTCTTTTCGATCTCCTTTCTATTTTTCCGTTCACCGGAGGTGGTTCAATAGAATATATTCCTAGAGTGTCGTTTAAAATATCTTCAGAAAAATAATGAAAAAATACACATGTAAAATATTTAATCCCAATGCCCCTACCTTGAATGTTTATCTATTTTGAATGTTTATCTATCTCACTTGTCACTACACGAATATTTAATTTGGTTTCATACATTTTTATTTCTAGTAGAAACATTTTACATGTGCCTTCTTTGTATTAAAATATTCTATATGTTATCCCACCCTCCCCGTAAATAGTTTTACTTGTACCAGAGTTACACGAATTTAGTTTTGGAACAACTCTTATCATTACTTATCACGTAATTTTCACCGAACAGAAGATATTAATCGAGAACACAATACAATGCATCAAAATGAGAGAAAAAGAGACAAGTCCACTAAAAAATTCTTACAATGGTGCAAAAAAAGAGCAGTCACTTCTATGAAAATTAACATATCAAAATCCAAAAACCTTTTTAAAGCTCATTGTCTCTATCCAAACGAGACATTTTACGGGGTAAAAAGGGAGTAGTGAGCGAATATGCTGTGGAATATAAAAGAGTCGACACTCAAAATTACAAATTAAGCCATCATTAAATTTATTGCCTTCTCAAAATATGTGTTCAAAAGTGACATCCCAAGGACTATGAATCAAAGAACCAATATGCTGTGGAATTGTAGCGAATATACCATGTGCAATCATGTTTGTTTCTCCACAAACCAATTGAAAGTCCACCACTCTTATTCTCTCGGAGCATAATAATTTCTCAAATCAGAGAAAAGGAACTTAAAGTGGCAGAAAATGATTAACAACTTTATTTTGTAATTGGATCTTTTCAACGTTATAATTCCGAGCTAACTTTAGGCGCTAATAAAACTAAAAAAGGAGCTCTTTAGTTAACCAGAAATGTATATACTGGTTTTTCCGCTTGAAATATGTGGTTGATTTAAAAATTATCAGATGGACTTAGTTCATCGCGTCATTTGTAGTTCTAGCCAATAAGATCCAACCATCTCATTTTTTAAGGTTAATGCTCACCTCTTTCTTACGTGTAAATAAAGAATGATTAGTTACTTGAAGTTACTTTGAGATGAATGAATCTTATTGGTTGGGATCGCGAATGACGTGGTGAGTCGGGTCCATCTAATAATTTCTCGTGGTTGGGAGTTGAGTGCTATTTTCTTTCAAGAATTTGGTGTTTTGTTCTTACTACGCCTTACATTAGCGTTTATTGGTTTGCTATTGGATAAGGGTAACTTTTATTGCCAGTGGGGGTTTTAGACAGACGCAAGAGTAGCCATCAAACAGGGCCCTCACACCTCTCAACAGAATGGTGTAGTTGAGAGGAAGCACATACATGTTGTGGAAACCATGATCACTCTTTTGGCACAAGCACCACTGCCATTAAAGTTTTGATCATATGTTGCTCTAAGTTCAGTCTTTCTCATTAACGAATGCCCATCAAGGTTTTAGAAGGGCAGTCACCGTTTCAAAAGCTCTTTGGAACTGAACCAGACTACAAATTTCTTAAAGTTTTTGGTTCCTTATGTTTTCCACATCTTCGCCCATATAACAAGCATAAGTTTGATTTCCGAACAAAAGCATGCATGTTTCTTGGTTACTCTCCTACACACCACAGTTATATGTGCATGGCTCAGGATGGGCGGATTTTTATATCAAGAAGGGTGGTTTTTGATGAGAAAAAAATTCCCTTTACAGCTCAAGAACTTGAAGAGGACACTCATATATTTGAAGAAGCTCAATCAGAGTTTGAACATGATATTGAGAATGCTCATATAGAAGAGTTTGTGAATGCTCAAGAGGAGACACATCCTTCTGCTGCTCAGGAACAACATGTTGTCATACGTACTTCAAAGGAGGTTCTGGGGAATACTCACTCTATAATCATGAGGGGGAAAATGGCATCATCAAGCCAAAAATTTATCATGCTCACTATAAAAAATGCTACCACAAGATGTTTATGCCGCTCTGCAAGATGATGACTGGAGAGCAGCGGTTTTGGCTGAGTATGAAGCACTTATGAGCAATAATACTTAGGAAATGGTTGAATTACATGATGGGCGAATGGCCAATGGATGCAAATGGCTATTTAAGATCAAGTACAATGCTGATGGCACAGTAGAAAGGCTTAAGGCTAAGCTAGTGGCAAGGGTTATTCACAGGTTCCTGGTTTTGACTTTACGGACACATTCAGTCCTGTTGTACGATTCACAATGGTCAACATTCTGTTATCCACTGTTGTCTCGTGTCAATGGCAATTTAGGCAGGTTGATGTCAACAATGTCTTTCTAAAAGGAGACTTGTGTGAGGATGTATACATGCAGCAAGTGCCAGGGTTTGAAGAAAGGTCCAATGATGGAAAAGTGCTCGTATGCAAGTTGAGGAAAGCTCTCTATAGATTGAGGCAAGCTCCCAGGAAATGGTTCTTCAAGCTGAAACAGTTCTTGTGTCAACTGGGATTTTTAGCTTCAAAAGCATATCCATCTTTGTTCGTTTACAAAGCAATAGGTGTGATCATTTATCTAGTAGTTTATGTGGATGACATCTTGGTTACTAGCAACTCTCAAGAAGTTATTGATCAGATGGTTCTTCAATTACATGATAAGTTTTCATTAAAAGATCTTAGACAGTTCAAACTTTTTCTTGGCATTGAGGCCACGAGGACTGATGCATGGTTATTCTTAAGCCAACAAAAGTTCATTTTTGAGCTGCTTCACAAAGAGAACTTGCATGATGCAAATCCTGCTGTCACTCCAATGCCCTCAAATCAGAATTTGAGTAAGAATGATGGTATACCTCTGGATCATGCACAACAATATCGCAGTGTGGTAGGAGCATTGCAATACATCACTCACACTCGGCTTGATATTTGTTTTTCAGTCAGCAAGGTATCTCAGTTTCCTCAGAGTCCATCTGACAAACATTGGCTCACAGTCAAAATAATATTAAGGTATCTCAAAGGAACTTTGAACTATGGTCTTTGGTTTCCTTCTAAAGTAAAAAATACAGATAGTATTGCCACCTTCTCTGATGCTGACTGGGCATAAGATCTTAATGATAGGAGATCAAGCTCTGGGTATTGTGTATTTAGTGGAGGTCATTTGCTAGCTTGGAGCTCCAAGAAGCAACATGCAGTCTCAAGATCCACTGCAAAGGTAGAATACAAAAGCTTGGCTGATGCCACTGCTGAGGTAGAATACAGAAGCTTGGCTGATGCCACTGCTGAGGTAACATGGATCTCAGTTGTGTTGCGTGAAATGGAGTTGCAGTCAAGAGAAATACCTAGAATCTAGTGTGATAACACTAGTACTGTTGCAATGGCTGCTAGTCCTATTTTGCATTCGAAGACTAAAATATAGAGCTAGATCTTCACTTTGTAAGAGAGAAGGTTGGTTCATTTGAGTTGCAAGTAAATCATGTGCCAGTTGACAATCAGGTTGCTGATGTGTTCACCAAACCCTTAATTGTAGACAAGTTTGAAAAGTTCAGGGGAAAGCTATCAGTTGTGGAGTTTCAAGAAGTTTTTCTATCATTTCAAGAGGGTTAAACTTGTAAAGTAGGGTGAATATTAAGGGTTTAGCAACTAAGCTAAGTTAGTTCAATTAGTTGAGTTAAAATATAAATATGGTAGGTAGTTGTAACTGCCCATGCAGCTTCGTGTAGGTGTATATATACATGTATTACCTCTCGTGTAACAAATGATGGCATCTTAACGGGTCAACCAATAGTGAAGGCCATGCAACAGTTACGACAGTTTCAACAGGATTTTTTTACAGCAGTTATGAGACCATCCCTCATTTTGGTTTGCGGAGGGGCAAGACACACATCAGACGAGAGGGACGTCACCATTAAATGGCATCCGGCCAACAATTCCTGGAAATGCAAGAAAAAATAAAGAGTATAGAGGAAGCTTTAGTGCACTCAAAACAACAGTACGAGCAACAACAAAAGTCTATGCAGGACCGGGCTGAACAACAAAGAACCGCAGAAGAGAAGAGCGAGAAAACATTTAAACAATTGTCTGAAAAAGCTATAGGTAAAATGGTCCAGGAAAAGCATGCGAGAAACTAAGTTGTTAAAACGTCACAAGCAAAAGTTTGCTCTGCTCGTAATGAAGAATGGAAAGATAGAGAGGATAAAAAATCGTTAATCAAAGTAGTAACATTTATAATTACATTTTTTTATGAAAAAGAGAAGAACCAACCATTCAAAAAATGGAATATAAAAGAGTCGACACTCAAAATTACAAATTAATCCATCATTAAATTTATTGCCTTCTCAAAATATGTGTTCAAAAGTGACATCCTAAGGACTCTGAATCAAAGAACCAATATGTTGTGGAATTGTAGCAAATATACCATGTGCAATCATGTTTGTTTCTCCACAAACAAATTTAAAGCCCACCACTCATATTCTCTCGGAGCTTAATAATTTCTCAAATCAGAGAAAAGGTACTTAAAGTAGCAGAAAGTGATTAACAACTTTATTTTCTAATTGGATCTTTTCAACGTTATAATTCCGAGCTAACTTTAGGCCCTAATAAAACTCAAAAAAGAGCTCTTTAGTTAACCAGAAATGTATATGCTGGTTTTTTCGCTTGAAATATGTGGTTGATTTAAAAATTATCAGATGGACTTAGTTCATCGCGTCATTTGTAGTTCTAGCCAATAAGACCCAACCATCTCATTTTTAAGGTGAATCCTCACCTTTTTCTTACGTGTAAATAAAGAATGATTAGTTACTTGAAGTTACTTTGAGATGAATGAATCTTATTGCTGGGGACCGCGAATGACGTGGTGAGTCGGGTCCATCTAATAATTTCTCGTGGTTGAGAGTTGAGTGCTATTCTCTTTCAAGAATTTTGTGTTTTGTTCTTACTACGCATGCCATTAGCGTTTGTTGGTCTGGTATTGGATAAGGGTCACTTTCATTGCCAGTGGGGGTTTTAGACAGACGCGAGAGTAGCCATCGCACAAGGGCCTTTGAAAAGAGAGGCCCAACTGAGTTGAATTAAATGTTTATAAAAAATTAAAAGATTTTGATTTAATAAATTGTAAGTAAAAATAAAAAAGAAATTTGACTTTAAAGAGGGTCCACAATATATTTTTCTTACTAGGATAAAAATATTAAAAAAACCTTATATATCCTTTGAAATTATAAATTAAAAAGTTTCGTTTTAATAAACTGCACATGGCCTCGTAAACCTTTGAACTGCCCATGTTTACTGCCTCCATTAAAACTAGCCTCTACCCTATTTTAATAAAACATTTATCTGCGAATTGGAAAGTGATGAAGTACTTTTGACATTAAATTTTGAGAAATCAATTCTAAAACCATACGAAATCTGAGATATCTCAAACGGAGAAAAAAGTTTGCCCTTTAACAAAACATACCGTGTGTAAAGAGACTTCTTGAACCTAGGTCACCTAAAAATAATAGGATAAAAATTATCTATCCCTTTTCGGTGTCTCTATAAATGCCCCAATACTAAAAATACTAAAAATCAAATTCCAAGCCTTAACCCTAAATTCTAAATCTTAAACCCTACACCTTACTCGAAATTCTCTAAACCATAACCTTAAACCCTAAACCAAATTTTAAATGTGGAGAATAAGTTGGGGCATAGAAAAGGGGCAAGGATTTCCATCTAAAATAATAACACTCCCTTAGGTCCTTTTCCACTTAGATCACATAGTATGTTCAATTAAAATTGTTTTTTATTATTCCTACATACTGAAGCTTTTTGATGAGTGATGGGCGAATACAGTTCATCTGCAGGCAAGAGAGGTGTAGCCATTGCATTGCATGCAAAGGTTTGGCAAGAAGAGATCCTTTTCGGACTCGGACATATCAATTTCAGCCTCATTTGATGGCACCTCCCATGAAAATCCTTGAATCAGCCTGGCCTACAACATCACCGTCATTACACTCCCAAGAGCCACTCCCATGCACGCTCGGCTCCTTGTACTGAATGATATGAACCTCAATTCCACCTCCGCTAGACCCTAAACCCTAAACTCTAAACCTAGTTTTTAGTGTGAGTGTAACCCCCTCATACGGCCTATACGAAATACCTACCTATGGGGAGGTCACATTCCCTGTCTCAACTTTCAAAACATATATATATATATATATATATATATATATATATATATATATATATATGTGTGTGTGTGTGTGTGTGTGTGTGTGTGTGTGTGTGTGTAGCATGAAAAACATTCTAACAAAATTCATGATAAAGTCAAAGTATCGGAAGTTTAATCTGAAACCATTATATGATCTGAATATTCTAAAAGACATCTCCAAAATAAAGTCTCAAGCGATAAGCAAAATACATAGTTGTAACTTGTAAGGCAAGCATTAGAAGTTTATTTCTTCTCCATATCAAAGTTTGGTTACAAAATAAGGCCACGTATGGCAACTAGTAACATATATAGAGTATTCAAAATATAGGCTCATGTCACCCAAATAAAGACAGTATGGCAGAAAAAACATTACAAAAAAAGATAAGTACGAAATGTGTCGATCCTCCAAGTGTCGTGTCCATGGGTAGCCTATCAAAATATATCTGAAAGAGCAAAGAAAGGGGGCGTGAGCTAGAGAGCTCAATATGTTCCAACAATACATAAAATCATGTCAATAGTTCACAAGTACAAAACATTAGGTAAAAACATGATTAAGAGCAAACAGAGTTTGTTTGTACATAACTACCCTCCAACCATACGACGATATGCAGTTCCCCTAACTGCATCCATAAGGACTTACCCTAGGCCCGATGGACGTAGGTGCCAACCTAAGGGGCTGCTTTAGGTCCATAAGGAATTACCCGTGCCGAGGCATCAGAACCTACCCAAGGGGCGACCTTGAGTCCATAAGGAATTACCAGCTGGATCAAGGATGGACCTGCAAACACTTCATACCATATCCCAACAGTATACCCCAAATATAAATCATAGTTGTTCAACAGACAATGATACCAGAAGAGCATATGACAGACACGATTTATCATAGAGATATAATAGTCTGAGGTTCATGCTTTCAAATCTGACATATATACGTATTTTCAAAACAGTATAGCAATTATATATTTATTCATGTAGCAAATATCATGGTTCAACAAATAAAACTTTCATATCTCATAAAATTGTTCATGTTATCAATCAGGGAAAATACTCATGTGCACATGATAATTTCATAAAAATATTTTTAGGCTGCTATTTAGCATACTAGGAACACACCTCAAAAGCTGGTCAGATGAAACTAAGGGGTACCCGCCTCGTTATGCTCTAAAACTGAACTACATCCTAAATCAAAATGGAGAAATGTTACCACAATGAAATAATTAAATTTGAAGATTTGACTGAATTCTAAGTTCATACGAGTAACTTTAGGTGCACGAGGATGAGCGGAACGGGCTGAGCAGACTGATGGTCGGGAGATACTCGAGTACCTTTGAACATGTAAATGGTTATATTAGTCATTTATTCGATTTGCAATCATCTTAATGAAATAATTAAATAAATATGCATGATTGGGTTTAAGGTCAGATTCAGAGGTCTTCAGGATGGAATTTCGCGAAACGAGCTTCAAAATCAGACTCAGAATGTTGAAAATCCTAAAATAAGGCTTTTTTTTGGAAATTTTGACTTTTTTGTCAAAGTCAATGCTAACGTCAGTAGTCAAGTCAACGCTAACGTCAGAATGACATCATCGGTCAAGGTCAACTAGATTGACTCGGCGAGTTATCTTACTGAGTTAACTCGGGCGAGTTGACTCGGTGAGTTGACTCAGCCGAGTCGGATTTGGGTTAGAGGTGGGTCAGGTCGGACTCGGGTCAGGACGGTTCGGGTCTGGGTCATGAGCCGACCAGTTTAACCAGCCTAGCCGATTCACCTACCCAATTATTTATGGTCATCAGACGGCCGCCGAAAAGTCGTTGGAGACGCCAAATGACGTGATCCTGTCGGAAAAATGTATTTCAACGAATGGGCTCAAAAATGCATCCAACAATTTATCCAAATATGGTCAGAAACCTACCAAAAAAGCCCTGAAATGAACACAATGCGGTTGGAAAAACGCGACACCAGTGAGGCTCTTCCCGGCGTCGTTACGGTGAATGGCTAAGGTGGTTTTGATCGGCATTTGACGCTGGTCATGCCTGGACCAACGTCGTTCACCAACAGCGGTGATGTTGGCTAGAATCGACAAAAGATGCGCACGACTCGGTGAAGCTTCAAACCCCATGGGACGATGATCGGGGAGGCAAAACGGCGAGTGACAGGTAGGGGTTTGACCGCCGGGCAACGTTGAAGCTGGTAGTGGTGGAGGTGTATGCCACGGAGCAACGGTGAGGGCAGACGCGGGTTCGCCGAAGATTCGAGGAGAGGAGGATTTTTAGTGTTCGAAGAGACGGCTGACAATAATGAGGTAGGTGAACAGACATGTTTTTATTAAATGCATATTTAAATGACATCACATTAACCTTAAAGTGCAAAAGAGGGAGGTAATATTCGAAGTGAGCCTTTGGCTCAATGGCTTGCATGTTGAATGGTGATGGCTGAGGTCATGGGTTTGAGCCTCCACACCCTCACCTTCATTCCCCCCTTCTTTTTAACTTCAGGGTGTTATAGTGAGAGCATAAATAGGGACACCAAAAAAGGTAACTGATTTTTATTCATCTCTTTGTACTTGTGTAGGAGATTTATATGTGTTTTTTTATAAACTAATTATTTAGTCATCAAATTATAAGCAATTTTATTTTGGTCGCTAAATAAATTTTTTACAGTTAAATCACTAAAGTTTTATTATACATTTAGTCGATATACTCTAATTTAATCAATTTTAATTCTTTTAGAGGGGCACTACACTACCAACAATGGAACATAAAGTTGACTTGATCCTGGAATAAAAGAAAGAGTTTTATTTCCCTTTTAATTCAGAAAACCTTTATTTAGGTTAATCCCATTTTGTGGTTCGTTTGCAGATGCATTCAGATTTTTTGCATCTATTTTTCGTTTGAGTTTTTTTGTTGGGTTTTTAACTTTTTCTATTTATAATCCTTGTATGATCTAAAGTAGGGGTGGGAATTAGGTGGTGCTGGGACGGGTTTGCATTCCTCACTCCGTCCCCAACACTTGCGGGTACGGTTTCGAGAAATCCCCATTACATACTTCGGTGATTTTGTTTAGCAGACAACAATGCCAACTTTAATGTTGGTCGCCGACTATTAGTTTTCTTTTTATTTTTTATTTTATCTTTTAATAAGAATAATTTTTTGTGACACGTTTTACGTCTTCTTTCTTGGTCATTTAATCTTTTATTTTATTTTATGTTTTTTAAGGGTTGGATTTGACGACGTCAGGACTGATTAAGATGACGCTTATTTGTAATCATGTTGATCTTTCGTGCTCTGAACCATCATATTGAACTTGGATATGCGGTTTGCGTGCATGGATAGTTTCTCATGATGCTCGGCTCTGATTTGCGTATTTCGATGGCCTTTCAATAGCTTAATCCCATTTTGTGGTTCGTTTGCAGATGCATTCAGATTTTTTGCATCTATTTTTCGTTTGAGTTTTTTTGTTGGGTTTTTAACTTTTTCTATTTATAATCCTTGTATGATCTAAAGTAGAGGTGGGAATTAGGTGGTGTGGGGACGGGTTTGCATTCCCCACTCCGTCCCCAACACTTGCGGGTACGGTTTCGAGAAATTCCCATTACATACTTTGGTGATTTTTTTGTGCCTATCCCCATACCCATCGGATCCCCACGGTTTTAGAGGAATCTCCATCCCAAAAAAAATTAAACACAATTTACTACTTTACTAACCAAAATATAATTTTTCAGAGCATAAAGAGATATTTCGTTCAACATAGTTTTTCAACTTTGCTTTGAAGAAATGAAGCAACAACTTTGGAATATGATTATAAAAATATTTGAGAACGAGAAATAATATAATCAACCCCTTACCAGTAATACTTGTTTTACTCTTGAAACTCGAATAGACTCAAATATGATACATTACAAAAGAGATGGAAGCTTAACCAACTTATAGATGTCAACAAAAAATTGCACCATAAGTTGCAATTTAGAAAAGTACCATCTAAATATAGAATCTTGTGACAATAACAAGTTATAACATTCCAAGTTTATGCACACATTTAAATATTTTTTATTTAGCATGCTAAAGCAAATATGTATACAAGTTTAAGCAAGATAAGCAAACACATAAGGTTTGAACGTAAAATAAATAAATAAATAAGAGGTTGAAGGCTTTTACTGGCACAATAATGAGAAAGACGATGATGCCTCGATAATGACAATGGTCACGGAAAAAGATCAATGACGCTCGTAGTTGGCTGGCATCTTAGAAAGAATGGTGGCGTTGCTTGCTTGAAGGGGAATAGGGTTTTTGGGTAATATGAACGACACAGATTGAGAGATAAATAGATTATATACTCTCAATTAACAAAAAAAGTAAACTACTAGAGAGACCATCCAAACTTAATAAGATTTAAACAAAAGGCACAAATATCTTGATGGATTGTAATATTGATAATAAGTATGTATGTATGCACATAAATGAGATTAAGTGTGTGTGTATGTGTGTATAATTTTGTAAAATATCAAGATCCTTGCGAATATTTTCCAGGGATCCCTAAGATTATTTATACGGTTACGGTTCAGTTATCCACACGGTTCAGATATAGCAATCTCCGTACTCATCCCCATTTGAGCTTCGGTGATAAATCTTCACCCGTCCCCGTCCCCGTGGGTGAAAATTTCAGTTATTCCCCATCCCGTCGGTTCGGATCCCCACGGTTTTCAGATATTCCCCACCCAATTCCCACCCCTAATCTAAAGTGACTAGCTTCTTCTGTCAATGTTATAGGAAAATGTCCAAATTATGTATATAGTTTACAATGATTGTTGTGAACCCTTATTATAATTTTGAGTATTCTTTTTAATAAAACTAGTGGCTTCTATTAAAAATTTTAAAATTTAAAATTCCTGCCGCTATCCAAACAGTAGATAAATAATATTACTAAATATTTGTGGTGGTATGAAAGTTTTGCTCTTTGGAAGCTGCATTTGTGTGCTTTCGTGGCTTGCCGTATCAAAAAGATGAAAAAAAATGATTGAGTGAGTGAGCGAAAAGCGATAAATAGATAAATGAAGGGCCTTGTTTTATTATGTTTTTAGTTTCCATGCAAACAGAACACCCAAACATGTAGGCAGCCATCAGCCATGTATATATTAAGTACATGGGTTGACAAGGCCTTTCGTCTTACATGTAACACACACAAACAAACACACAGGGTAATGAACATTAAGACACATCCATTCCGACGGGCTGTCGAATTTATTACACAAGGTAGCTGTCCTAATTAGAAAGCAGCTTATTATTTAAGTTCGACAGCGTTACTAATGCCTGCACATTAATTTCCTTGTTCAGCTTTGAAAAAGGGTGCTTCAATGGATGCCTTCATTGTTGCGGTACGTTCCCCGGGAGGAATGTCGATTTCTAAATGGAAACCGAACTTATCAATTTGATAGTTTGGGAGCCCGTCCTCGTCGAGATGGCTTCTGATTTCACTCCATTGCATAGGTCGATCGATCAAATCAGTATACACCTGCACTTCACATGTTAAGGAAAAGGAATGCAGCAATATAAATAGGAGTATTAAATATATATACCTTGCTGTGGGGACCTTCAGGATTGCTCCAGGCAACCACCCACTTAAGCTCTTTATTGTCATTGTCCGTAAATTTGTAGGCAAGAGCACCGATACAACCTGGGGTTGTGCCATCTCCTGAATCCGCACTCTGCTTAAACTCTCCTGTTCCCTGATCGAGAATTACGTCTGGGAAAGGCGGCACAGCCCCAACCCAAATCTCATGGCTGAGCAGGGTCATAGTTTTTTTTTTTGATCAGCAACTATATGTTTTTATTAATAAGTAAAAATAAAAACATACAGCTTGACGAAATCGCACGTCTCGTTAAAAACCTCCCTAAACCTATTGGAGGAAAAGAGTACGATACGATCCGTCGATTACAAAATGCAAAAAATGCAGCGTAGGGACAAGTCACGAACAAGCCATGAACATTGAAAGCCTATCTACGCCCTCTTTCGCCAGTGCGTCCGCAAATCCGTTCGCTTCCCTCGGCACGTAGCAGAATTGAGTATCATGTATGACTTGACAAGCTTGATCAATTTCCAAAAATACTTCCCATAAACGCCACGGTCGTTTTGCATTCTGGTTGATCCAGCTCAACGCGACTTGAGAGTCCGTCTCCATAATCACACAAAACTGTCGCCATTCTTTCTCTTTGATCATTCCCAACGCAAAGGCTATCGCTCGGACCTCTGCTTCATTTGATTCCATCACGCCTATAGGGCCTGAAAAGAGACCCAAAATACGACTATCCGCATCTCGTAACACACCACCAATCCCTGCCGGACCCGGCTTTCCTCGCGCCGATCCATCCGTGTTAAATTTTAGAATATTTTGTAACGGGGGCTGCCAGCATCTTTCTCCCCTCGTCCCCTTTGGTTTGGCAGCAACCTCAATTTTAGAAGGACATGTCCACCAAGCTGCCTCCGCTACCAATTCTCCCCGCCTATCAGCTTTTATCCAATAATAGGATCTCAATTTCACCAAGAAACATAATTCAGCCAAGTTCCATCTCTTCCCTCGGAAAATAAATTCATTTCGTGCAATCCATAAAGACCATAAAACAGCGGCAACACATGCTATCCACCACATATTCATACATCCCTTGAAAATACTATGAAAATCAAGAACGTAGAATGCATCAAAACTAACCGGTAAAGTCGTGTCTATTCCCCACCATTTTCGCATCCAAAGCCAAACCGATTGCGCAAACGGACATTCATAGAGGATGTGGGCGATGCTCTCCTCTACCATCGCACACCAAGGGCATCGGCCTTGATCTTCCGGCAGTGGAACCCCACGTGCTCGCAAGAAGTCAGCAGTGGGTAATCAGCGTAACCATGCAAACCATAGGAAAGCTTGAACTTTCGGCGGCACCAGCACCTTCCAAGCGAAACATTCTCCAAAGTCCATTTCCCCCACCTTATCTAGCATGAGCAGTTTCGATAAAGTCCCCACTGAAAAAATTCCATGCTCATCCGATCGCCAACATAACATGTCCAGCTTTCCTTCCCATGCGCGGAAATTGGATACCGTTTGAACCAAATCACGTAACATTCCCAATTCAAAAACTCGAAGTGGGCGTCTAAAAAAATCATTCCAACCATGGTGCGATAATCTACCCTCCACCATATAGTCCTCCACCCTCGCTAATTTATCACTTGCTAATGAGAATAGGCGCGGATATGAATCTTTTAATGCCACTTGATCAACCCACGGATCGAACCAAAACAAAATCGATTTACCATCCCCAAGCTTCCATAAAAAACCAGTCATGCCCATATGCTTTTCAACTTGTGCATCGCATGAGAGAGCTACGATTTGCCGCCATACAAGCGACATAGATGACATCCTTTCCGTGTTGAAACGCCACCATTGTGGATGTTCGCCATATTTTGCAATTATCAAGCCACACCACAATGAATCTCTATCTTGTGCATAACGCCACATCCATTTTGATAGCATCGCCATGTTCTTAACTCGCAAATCCGCGACTCCCAAACCCCCTAACTGTTTCGGACGGCAAACTACCTCCCATCCGACTCTGCTCATCCGCCGTTCCAAACCCACACCCCCCACAAGAAAGCTCTTCTAATTTTATCGATCTTCTCAATTACTCCTCGGGGAGCGACAAATAATCCCATGTAGAATATTGGTAACGACGAGAGGACTGAATTGACTAACACCACTCGAGCTGCAAAGGATAGAGAGGTCCTTTTCCAACCTGCTAATTTGCGCCGGAAATTCGCGATCACAGGTTCCCACGTAGCTATTAGTCTCGGACTTGCGCCTATTGGAAATCCCAAATATACGAAAGGAAATTCAGCATTTCTACAACCCATTACCTCGGCTACGTTGCTGCCCAGCTCATCTTCTATACCAATTGAGTATAAGGAACTTTTACTGAAGTTAATCTTCAAACCCGAGCAAACTTGAAAGCAGTGCAAAATTCGCTTCACGTTTCTCGCAATTTCTAACGATCCCTCAAAGAACAAGAGTGTGTCATCGGCAAATTGTAAATGTGTCACGGATATCCCTGCCGCTACCTGAACTCCACGAATTAGTCCCTCTAATTCCGCCCTTCGCAGCATCAAATGCAATGCTTCCGCGACTATCACAAACAGCAAAGGTGATAGCGGACAGCCTTGTCGCAAGCCTCTGCCCATTCTAAATTCCTTGGTGGCATTGCCATTGAGAAGCACCGACAACCTGACTGAACCGATACATTCCTGAATCCATTTTCGCCATGTGTCACAAAATCCCATTCTTCCTAACACCTCATCCAAAAAACACCAGCTCACGCAGTCATACGCCTTGGCAAAATCAAGTTTCAGTAAAAAGCCACGTGCACCCCGTTGTCGTAAAGAATGTACCACCTCAAGTGCTAGAAGTACACCATCCACCAATTGTCGACCCTTAATAAACGCCGACTGGGTATCACTTATTAAATCTGCCAATACCCCTTGTAGACGAGTCGCAAGGCATTTTGCCAAAATTTTGTACACTGAGTTTACTAGACATATCGGCCTATATTCACCAAGGGTCATGGGAGATGTTACCTTAGGAATTAACACGATGAAAGTGCAATTTACGTCCTTAGGTAGCCGCCCACTTGCATGGAAATTCTCAAAAAATCGTAAAATATCAGCATTGATCACATCCCATCCTTTCTTGTAAAAATCAAGCGTAAAACCGTTCGGGCCCGGTGCCTTCGATCCATCACAACCTCTCACTATACCGTGTATTTCTGTCAATGTGAATGTCGCCACCAAATTTCCCCTAGCTGTCTGCGATATCATCCTAAAATCCCCCTCAAATTGCCATACGCATTCCCTCTTATCACAAGAGTAATGTTTCCTGAAAAATTGAACTATGTGGCGTCGCATAAGAGATGGTGAGCTGATCCAATTGTCATTAATCATGAATCCCGGAATATAATTTCTTGCCGCTCTCAGCTTAGCGGATCGATGAAAGTAGGTTGTGTTTCGATCCCCCAGACGCAGCCATGTCGCTCTGGATTTTTGTCTCCACATCGCTTCCTTGTGTCTCATAGCTTTCCACAAAGCCTGTAGCCATTGCCTCCTTTCCCCCTCTAACTCCTCATCAATACTAGCTGTAGAAATTGTGGAATCCGCCCGGTCAATTTTCTCTTGCAACTCGGATATTCTCTCATTTACATCCCCAAAGCTGTCCCTATTCCATTTCTTTAAAAATGCCTTCAAATGTCGCAGCTTCACCATTATATTTATCGTGCCAATGTCTAATTCAGTAAGTCGGATCCATTCCTCAATAATCTGCCTCATGTGATATTTACCCTCCATCCAACAATTAAAGAAACGGAACGGACGAGGACCCCAGTCATTTTCATCACATTTCAACACTAGGGGTGTGTGGTCTGATACACCCCGTGCTAGTGCCACTTGCTGGATTGAGCTGAATGCATCCATCCATTTTGACGATATCAGAAATCTGTCAATTCGGCTACATCGTTTCTTTGGACCAAACCATGTATAACGTTTGCCTAGGAGAGGTAAATCCATCAGACCTGCTTGTAGAACAAAATCCCCAAACGCTTCCATCTCCATAGTCCTGTCTGAAGTGCCAATTCTATCCGACTCTTGTAATATGGCATTAAAGTCTCCCGCTATGCACCACGGGCCTTCTTGTTCACTAATTTTACTCAAAATTGCCGTCCAAACAGCTTGTTGCCCTTCCAATTCGGACGGTGCATACACCACTATCAAACCACAGCTTAAATCATCCTGTAACCATCTACCTCGCAGCATAATAAAATTTCGTTCAATTGCTACCACATCTAAATGAAATTTACTAACCTCCCATATCACTATAATACCGCCCGACGCACCAATTGATGGCATAATCACGGATTCGTAATTATCACTTCCCCAAAGATTGGCTAGCCACAATTTCGGACACTCCTCCATCTTTGTTTCTTGTAGCATTGCCATATCCGCATCGTTTTTCCGAATTACATCTCGAACAAACCGGCGTTTAGCACTTCCTCCCAAGCCCCTCACATTCCATGATAATATTTTCATGAGTCACAAAACGCGTAGGTCGCCACCAATTACTTTTGATATGTCGCGGATAATTTCTTCTTCCCGACCGTTGGAATTTACACCAATCAGAGAGCCCAGTTTCACCGTTGCAATCGCTTCTCTTTCAATGTTGTTTGTTGTCTGACCGTCATCCCCTCCACCTCCCGTATTTGATACTACTTGGTTGGTTTTATAAATTCGGTTAGTCTTCTTTTTTCTAGAAATCCGACACCCTTCCAAGCTTCCCCCTACAAACCGTCGAATTTTGCAATAAGCCTGACCCACCTGGACGATTTCTGTTTTACTCAAATCTGGATGTTCAACTGTCGAAAAAAGTGTAGGATAATGGTTTAATTTAGAATTTAATTTAGAATTAAATTCTGAATTATCTTCCCTTTGTAAATTAGACTCCTGCTCATTTGAATCACTTGCTTTAGAATTAGCAATTCCCGCTATATCAAAACTCTTGCAAATTTGAATGTCTCCTAGTCCTGCAGGACTCCTATCACCACCGTCCTTCTCCCCACTCACACCTCTTTCCGCTGTGTCCACTAACTGTTCCGGTGAACTCATCGTAGGCCTGTCCGGCAATGGGGATGATTTGTTGGATACCCTTTGTTCATCGTTGCTGTTCCGATCGGACTGTCTTTCTACATTTGTTTTTTTCGTGTTGATCATCTTTTGGCCCTTCCCATGCTTCGTTTGCAAGCCAAAGCACTGAATTTGTATTCTCTTTTACGATTTCTTCATCCTCTCCGTTTCCCACTTGTGTATGCTGTAGTAAATTATTTTCACTGCTCCCTTCTTCGTCCGTCGAATCAAACTCCCCGCAATCGCATTCCACCGTAGGGGAGGTGCCATCCATCTCTAACACTCGGATGTTATATGTTTCCCCCTCAAAACGAACTTCAATGTGTTCTTCAATCCGGTTGAATTGGGATGTTTCGACCATAATTCTACCACAATCAAAAGACGATGGTGTTTCCGTATCATCATCCATTCGAATAAAAACACCCCAAAGGCTTGCTATGTTCATGAATGTCCGTTTGTGCCATAGGTGTATCGGGAGGCCAATTATCGACATCCAAATCCGTCGCGATTCCACTTTGATCGCTGGAGACCATTTCACTACTTTGGCGAAACATTCCTTCACCCGGTCCAGTTGCATGATTTTGTCACGGACGACTGCCGATGTACACATTAGCAATATCATTGCTCCGGATAAACGCATGATCGAGAAACCATCGTGTTTGTCTACCTCCAACCTTTCCGCTAGGGTCTTTATGCTACAAGGGTTTTGGCACCAACCCACCGCACACCATCGCAATATTGCCCATTTGTCTTCATCCACTATCCCTACGACTTGCGATTTATTTTGTTTCACTTCGTTTCTTATTGCCGTTTCTGATTTTCTTGATTCCGCACTGTCCTTCTTCTCGTGTTGTTCTATGTTTCTTCCGTTGTTACTGTGCCATTCCGTTTTGCCTCTCCACGCCATAGCAACTCTCAATCTGCCGCCGTGTATCCATTTGCCGTTTAATCTCTCTATCACCCTGTTTGCATCCTCCTCCGACGCCATTCTAACGAAACCAAACCGCTGTCCATTCCTGGCTCTTTTGTTTGGTATGAAGGTATCTTTTACAATTCCATGTCTGTCACATACTTGCCACAATCCTTTCCAGTGGATTGTCCGAGATAAACCGCTGATGAATAAGGTCCAAACTCGTTGATGTTGCTGATCTCGGTGCACTGTCCTGCTGCTCGTATGTGCTTCATTTTTCTGGCCGGAGCTATTTTCCTGTTCGGCGGCTAGGCGTTTCCAAATTCCCTTTGAGAGCATTTTTTAAAATAATGGGAATTGTATTAAGCAGGGTCATAGTTTTACCTGAGGAGTTACGAAGTTGGCCCTCTGTGTATTTTGTGCTACCAAAGGAAGAATCCATGCTGCTACCTTTCAAGGCTTGATTGTCTTGTGTTGCTGTGCTGTGCTACCATGTTACAATATAGGCCTCCTTATATAGACATGAACATGCTTGCTCTGCCTACCATTTACCATCCTCATATTTATTTATTTAATCCCAATGCCCTTACTTTGAATGTCACCTACAAAGTTTATTTATTTTATTTGCTTTCTTACGTCTCTCTCTTATCCTCCCTGCATTCATTTTTATTTCTAGTAAAAACATTTTACATGTGCCTTCTTTCTATTAAAATATTATAAATCTCCTCCCACCCTCCCGGTAAATAGTTTTACTTGTACGAGAGTGACGGGTACTTAGTATAGGAACAACTGTTATTATTACTTTAGTTAACCATAAATGTATATACCGGTTTTTCCTCCTAAAATGTGTGGTTGATTTAAAAATTATCGAATGGACCTAGTTCATCACGTCATTTGTAGTTCTAGTCAATAAGATCCACCCATCTCCTTTTAAGGTGAATCTTCACCTCTTTCTTACATGTAAATAAAGAATGGTTAGTTATTTGAAGTTATTTTGAAATGAATGAATCTTACTAGCTGGACCACAAATGACATGGTGAGTCAGGTCAATCTAATAATTTCTCGTGGTTGAGAGTTGAGTATTTTTCTCTTTCAAGAACTTGGTGTTTTGTTCTTACTACGTCTTCCATTAGCGTTTGTTGGTCTGCTATTGGATAAGGGCCACTTCCATTGCCCATGGAAATTTTAGACAGGCGCGAGAGGAGCGACCGCACAAGGCCCTTAAAAAAGATGGCCCAACTAAGTTGAATTAAATGTTTATAAAGAAAATTAAAGATTTTAATTTAATAAATTTTAATAAAAAAAAATTATCACTTTAAAGAGAACCCACAATATATTTTTTACTATGATAAAATATTTTATTTAAAAAAAACCTTATATATCATTTGAGATTATAAATTAAAGGGTTTCGTTTTAATAATTTGCACAGAGCCCGTAAACCTTTCAACAGCCCATGATTATTGCCTCCACTAAAACTAGCCTCTCCCCTATTTTGATAAAACCTTTATCTGCGAATTGGAAAGTGATAAAGTACTTTTGACATTAAATTTTGAGAAATCAGTTCAAAAACCATACGAAATGAACTTCAATTCCATGTACGCTCGTCTCCATGTACTGAACGATACGAACTTCAGTTCCACCTCTACTAGATCAAGTTCTTCATCAAGACCGTCTTTCAAGTGTCGCTCGAGTTTGAACACCAATAGCTCGTCCTATACCTTGGGGTTCCGTCCTAGACCGAGCCGACTAAGCAAAAAAATAATATCAAGTTGGCATATTTAAAATTACAAGCGACAGAAATGTAAGAGAACGGCAAAGAATTAAGAAAAAACGACTAATTTAATTTAAATTCTAAATAACTTAATAAATTTAACTCACACGTTTATAAAATTCTATCATTATTCATTTTTTGTATATACAAAAAAATGCCAACTTATCCCTCCTATTCATTTATTCTTTTTTATTCTTTAATCCAAATGGCCATACGTTGAATGTGACCTACAAATTTATCTCAGCACATACATACACATATGTACATATATATTATAATGGTTGGTTTCTGACATATCTATGTCATCTTCTTTACATTAATTTAATTGTAGCAGAAACATTTTACACGTTCTTATGTTTTTAAAATAAATTAACACATATTTGATCAAATCTAAATTTTATGTATTTTCTTACCAATTTGTCTCGTATATAATTTTATTTTTAATATAATTTCATATATATATATATATTCAGTGGATTAGAAATTTTTAATTTTTAAAAAAGATATTAAATAAAAAAACTGAGCATGCAGCCGAAAGGAACCAAGATCTTCCATTACAAGCATCTTCACCACCCGAAAAGCAAGGACAACAAGAAGCTTCGGCCAGGAATGACTGTCTTGACCCTCATCGGACCACCGTCTCCGATCACTATTCATTTGGACAATCAACAATTGATGTGGTGAGCGTGGATCGAACACATGACCTTTAGATCCTTCAATGGGCCTAGTAATCTTTAAAATGGGTGGAGACAGCCAAGGCAGTTCTGACGAGAAAAGGCCAGAAGATGATGTTTTGACGTCCCAACCAACGGCAATGGCCGATGAAAAGGTAGTGGAGGATGGCATCTTAACGGTTCATCCAATAGCGACGGCCATGCAACAGCTACGACAGTTTCAACATGAATTTTTTTACAGCAGTTCTAGGATCATCCACCATTGTGGTTTGCGGCGGGGCAGGACACACATCAAACGAGAGGGACGTCACCATCAAAGGGCATCAGCCAACAATTCCTGGAAACGCAAGAAAAAAATAAAGAGTATAGAGGAAGCTTTAGTGCTCTCAAAACAACAGTACGAGCAACAACAAAAGTCTATGCGGGACCGAGCTGAACAATATAGAATCACAAAAGAGAAGAGCGAGAAAACATTTAAACAATTGTCCGAAAAAGCTAGAGGTAAAATGGTCCAAGAAAAACATGCGAGAAACTAAGTTGTTAAAACGTCACAAGCAAAAGTTAGCTCTGCTCGTAATAAAGAATGGAAAGATAGAGAGGATAAAAAAATCGTTAATCAAAGTAGTAACATTTATAATTACATTTTTTTATGAAAAAGAGAAGAACCAGCCATTCAAAAAATGGAATATAAAAGAGTAGACACTCAAAATTACAAATTAATCCATCACATGGAGACGTTACGGATGCTTTCATTGCGAGTAGACTAAGTCGAGCTGGGATGAAATTCGGATTTGTGCGATTTGGAAGTAGAATCGATGCATTAAGAGCTATGGAGAGGTTGAATGGTTTTGTAGTGTATGGGTACAGATTGTTGGTGAAGTTTGCAAATCCAAGATAAAGGAAGCAACATTGGGAAAAATTTAAGCAACATGGTTTGCGTATGCGGCTCGGGATACATCCAATCGTTTCATTGATCAAAGGAGTGGGTGGCAACAAAAGAAATCAGCTTCTATGGAAGGTAAGCGAAAGGATATTGGAGATTCAATGGAGGGAAAGGACAGGGTCATTGGAGAATCAAGTAACGCTGGTAGGAAGGGTATAAGGAGGGTTGCTGGCCATGTGGAGGAGGAGGAGTTATTGAAGATGAAAAGATGTCTGGTGGGGGAGATGGCGTCGGTGTGCAGTGTTAGCAGTATTTCTACAAGATTGCAGCAGTGGGGGCTCGGAGAGATCAAAATCCAAAGAATTGGTGGGAAAACATTCTTAATTGCTATTGAGGATGATGAACTTTTCATGATGCTAGAAGATTTAAATTGGTCATATCTTAAGGAGATATTTAAGGAGTTTAGCCCATGGTCAGAATCCGTTCATCGATCTGAAAGGTTGACGTGGCTGGAGGTTGCGGGGGTTCCTCTCCATTGTTGGAACTTGACGACACTGAATAGGGTTGTAGAAGTGTGGGGGACATTTGAGGCTCTTGGTGAAAATGGAAATCATATTCTTGATTGCGAAAGAGTTTCTGTGTTGATATCCACAAAAGAGGTCGGAAGGATTGAAGAGATAGTGCAGATTGAAGCTGGGAGCAATGTTTATGAGATTAATGTTGTGGAATTAGGTTTCAATGAAAATCCTTTGGGCGTATCGAAGGCGAAAGGTGACGTTGGTTTGAGTAATCGTAGAGGGAGTCAGAATTATGTAAGTTCTTCAACATCTTCGTCATCGTCGGAGAGGGATGCTTCATCGGAATCAGATCGTATTAGGTTCACAGCCGAGGAGGAGGCATTGAATGCACTCTATATTGGGAAGGAGAATATTTATTCTACAACACATTTTTCGGAGGATTTAAGAAGGCATCTAGGGGAAGAAGAGTTGCTGGGTGGTAATTTCAAAGAGTTTTCTCAAGTGGGCCCCACTATTCCTATGCCCGTGCATGAGGAATTTAGTTCTCAAAAGTGCAAGGAGGCTGCTTGTGGGGGTGTGGAGGAGCACGGCGTGTCAAATGTTGATGGTATGACGGCGCCAAGACATAGGGAAGACAATTGTGACAAATATACATTAAATGGTGACAGCCGTAAAACTGATAATAGGCCTGATAGTTTGTTGAGAAAGATTTCGGTATGGGTCGTGCCCAAGTTGAGGAAGTCAATATTCATAATCTGGGTCAGGATGTCAATGAGCGGGCCGCAAATAGCGACATTAATGAGGGTCTAGACTTGGTAGGTGAGAGGATAAATGAAGATATCAGAAATATGGGCTTCGCCCCTTCCAGTACTGAGAGTTGTGAGAACCCAAGTCGATGTAAGTCGAATTGGGCTAAATTGGTGGATGACAAGTTTAATCAGGGATATCTTCTAAATGCTAGCAAAGGTGGTAAAGCTCTGGCGGCCTATAGTGATGGAGAGGATAATCAAAGGTTTTTCCCTGAATTGGAATCGAGAAAAGAGAATAAAAAATTCAAGAATGGTAAAAGGTATGGGTCTTTGCTAGATTATCAAAACAAGGCTTTGACAGTGCTTGAAAGAAAGAAAAGAGATAAGGGTTTTCGTAAGAACAAACTGAGTAGAGAGGTGTTGAATTCGTCTGACTTGTCGGGGAGATCTTTATCCGACTCGGATCTCGTAACTAGATGGAATATTCTTACTAAAGAGGCAAGGAAAACTTTGAAGTTGGGGAAAAAGCTTGGGATGCAGTTTGTTGGGGATGAACAAGAGGTGGTCAGGGAGTTGATGTCATTAGAGGAAAATCAATTTTAAAAGGCCCATATTGTGTGAAAGGAAACTGAACAAGGATGAGAGTTTTGATTTGGAGTGTACGTGGTTTAGTGTCTTCTTTGAAGTTGTCGGTTGTTAGAAAATTTATATGGGAGCATAAGGTGTGATGGCTCTTTTACAAGAACTAAGAAGGAAGATTCGGGAGAAGAGGACATCCAAAAATTGCGGTTTGATGATGAATTCTGTTTTCAACATCCGACGGTTGCTCAGGCGGGTTGCTCTCAATCTGGGATATGAATGAATTCAAAAGTGACAACTAGGTGAGTCACAAAAGATACTTTCCAATGAAGGTGCACTGGTTGCGGAAAGTACTAAAAGCCACCATAGTACTAATAGTTGGCTGATGGGTAGTGAATTCAACGCAACACGCTCGTGGTGTGAAAGGAGAGGTTGTGTTAGGTTACAGTCGGAATATGAAGCTTTTTTAGGTTCATTTCGAGGTGTAGGATGTTGGTTTTACCTCTAATTGGTAAGAATTTATTTGGTTTAGTTCTCAAGCTGATAAGCTTGTGGATAGTTGAGGTTGATATTGCCTGCGGATTTTTTTTTGGTTGGCTCGGAATGATTCGCTGTTCAATGAAAAGCGTTCAAGCGTAGAAGACACCTTATTATTTTCTTTTAAGTTGCGAGTGTTGTTTTGAGTGCAAGCTGCGAAAGAGGATTAGATTTTGATTTTCGACGAATGGTGAGGAAATCGGAGCTGTTGTATGAGACCATTTACTTTTGTTGATCCTGTCTAGGATGCTTATTTGTTTGGGTGGCTAAAGTTTAAAGTGCATGGTGCGATCAACGGTAGTGAAGCGGGGTGTGCTGGTATTCTATAAATGGTCAAAGGGGTTCTTAGAGCCTTGTTTGCTGGTCCTAGTTCTTTTCCAAAGGGTGCTATTGAATTGGTAAATATCGTGGAAGTATGATGGTTTCGGAAAGCTTCCTTGATTGTGCAAGTAAATTGCAGTGTTGTGCTGAATTGGTTATATAATCCACACTAGCTCCCATAGTTGAGATGGATGTTACTTGCGGCGGTTGACAGCTTTTTGAGCAGAATTGGGAGAGTTAATTTTTTTGTAATATTTCTTAGTCGTCTAATGCCTTGGTGGCTTCCCTACATTTGGATGTTGCTAGTCTTGTTGATTCCCTGTGTATGTTGTTTGTGCTATTGCAACTCTTTTTGTGATCTCTTGTTTGCCCCTTTCCCGGGTTGTTTGCACTCTTTCCTCCATCTAGGATTAGGGAGGTTTTTAACGAGGCATTCAACTCGTGGTAATTTAATAAAATAAATTTGCCGAGCAAAAAAAAATTATTGCCTTCTCAAAATATGTGTTCAAAAGTGACATCCCAAGGACTATGAATCAAAGAACCAATATGCTGTGGAATTGTAGCGAATATACCATGTGCAATCATGTTTGTTTCTCCACGAACCAATTGAATGTCCACCACTCTTATTCTCTCGGAGCTTAATAATTTCTCAAATCAGAGAAAAGGAACTTAAAGTGGCCGAAAATAATTAACAACTTTATTTTGTAATTGGATCTTTTCAATGTTAAAATTCCTAGCTAACTTTAGGCCCTAATAAAACTCAAAAAGGAGCTCTTTAGTTAACCAGAAATGTATATACTGGTTTTTCCACTTGAAATATGTGGTTGATTTAAAAATTATCAGATGGACTTAGTTCATCGCGTCATTTGTAGTTCTAGCCAATAAGATCCAACCATCTCATTTTTTAAGGTTAATCCTCATCTCTTTCTTATGTGTAAATAAAGAATGATTAGTTACTTGAAGTTACTTTGAGATGAATGAATCTTATTGGTTGGGATCGCGAATGACGTGGTGAGTCGGGTTCATCTAATAATTTCTCGTGGTTGAGAGTTGAGTGTTATTCTCTTTCAAGAATTTGGTGTTTTGTTCTTACTACGCCTGACATTAGCGTTTGTTAGTTTGCTATTGGATAAGGGTCACTTTTATTGCTAGTGGGGGTTTTAGACAGACGCAAGAGTAGCCATCAAACAGGGCCCTTAGAAAAGATAGGCCCAACTTAGTTGAATTAATTTTTTTAAAAAATAAAAGATTTTGATTTAATAAATTGTAAGTAAAAAAAAATATATATGACTTTAAAAAGGGTACATGATAAGTTCTCAAATGTAACATATTTCATATGCTATTTTTCTAGTTATTAGGACTTTTTGCTGCTTAATACATGCCGTTTTTGTTATATTTTGTGCAGGGACCCAATTCTGGAAATAGCAGTGAAAAGGGGGCATTTCTGCAGTTTTTATTATTATTCTGTCATGACTGGCATCGTGGGCACGACGCGTCTGACATGGCAGTGACGTGGCAACCTCTAGAAGATCCTGGAATGTTCCGAGAGAAGATCCGATCAGATTATCAGTTCTATCCGTTTGGTTTTATTTTGAATTTTAAAAACATTTGAATTTGATTTGTTATTTTGATTTTCCTATCTCTTATCCTTGTAATCTAAGCCTATAAATACCAACCTTTGGTGAAGGCTTAAGATGATCTTCTTACCTTTGAGTATTTTATCTTTTCCTTTGTAAACATTTTATAGCTTTAATTCAAGTTCTTTTCCTTTATTTTCTTGTTTCGTTTGTTTTATGCCATTTAATTACTTTTCTAAAATCAAGTTAAGTATGATAATCAATATCATGCTTGGCTAAATCTTTTAAGCCAAGAACCAGCCAAGTCAATTCGATTCGTGAGAATTGAACTTTGCTTAAATTCTTTTGGGAAATCATTTTTATCTTTCTGCTTAGATAGTTTGGCAATCAGCCTTACTAAAATTTTTTAACCATTTTTCAAAACAAAAAGGGCCCGTTGGTCTGAAATCGCTTAAAAACACAGTTGGGTGGAAGGATCGGCCTGTGGCAATTTCGACTTCCTACGAACACTCTTAGCGGCGGTCCGCTAAGGAAAGATAAAATCAGAAGCGATTCTTTTTAGACAATTTCTGGGTTTTTCCTGCTTTTAATCTAAATATTTTAACGGCGATAGACATGGTTGATTTATTTAAGAACCATCTTTTGGAGATAGACTTGGGAGGATTTGTTACTCGAGAGAGAAACAAGTTACGACGGATTGGGCCTCGTAGACTGTAACCGACATGATCCCCGAAATAAAAATATATTTCAGTGATCGAAAGAATTGAAGGAGCTGGTTCGAGGCTATTTTGCATTCTTGAATTTTATTTATTATTACCCGCACTTTATTTATTTTCTTGCTCAACATTTCAAACATCCCCCCTTTTCCTTTTAATGCCTACTTGCAGATATTCTTGGACAAAAAGGCTAACAAGATCAAGTCATTAAACTGAAAAATCTCACTGTGGATCTCTTTCCCTATATCTATTTAATTTCTTTATTTTATTATTTGTTGAAAGAGGTTAATTTATTTATTTATTTTTGACCGGTTAAACGACAACTTGTCAAAATTGGCACCGTTGCCGGGGAGATTTATTTATGGTATATTGATTGATTTCGTTTTTTATGACCAGGAGGAATCCGGGTAATCTTGTTCCATACAACCCGGAAATCGAAGCAAGTCCTCGTAAGAACCACGGTGAAACTGTCAGACGAAAGAAAGCACAAAAGCAAAACCAACAACAATCTCATTCGGAATCCATATCTGAACCACCACACGACCAAACCGAAGAAAGCACAAGTCCGATATCTATACCTACACCCGACTCGATGGCTGACCAAACCATTAGACAGCTCAACACCACCCCCGCTGAACAACAACCCCTTTGTATTGCCTTTCCTCACGGCGATACCCCTTTCCAACTCAAAACGGGCCTAAATCACCTATTACCCACCTTTAATGGCCTCCCTACTGAAAGCCCACATAAACACCTTGCCGAATTTCACACGGTGTGCAGCAGCATGAAACCGCAAGGAGTTTCGGAGGATCAGATAAAACTAAGGGCATTTCCTTTTTCTTTAGCTGGAATGGCTAAAGAATTGTTATTTTATTTACCTCCGAATTCGATTAATACATGGGCTGATCTTTCTCGTGTTTTCCTTGACAGGCATTTCCCTGCAGCGAAAGCGACTGAACTTAGGCGAAGCATTTTGGGTATCCAACAAACGCATGACGAGTCCTTATACGATTATTGGGAAAGATTCAAAAAATTGTGCGCGAGTTGACCGCAACATAACTTATCCGAGCAAATGCTCCTTCAATATTTCTATGAAGGAATGTTGCCGATGGATAAGAAAGTGATAGATGCAGCAAGCGGTGGAGCGCTTGTCAACTTGACCCCCGAAAATGCTCGAAATCTAATATCTACGATGGCGGCGAATTCACAGCAATTTAATTCTGCGAGTGAACCCAACCGACGGGTTCACACAATAAGCACAGTTTCATTAGAGAATAAAATTGATAACTTGACTAATATTGTGAATTCTCTTGTTTCAGGGAAATTAGGAGTTGCCAAAGTTTGTGGAGTATGTACCATGTCCGATCATGTAACTGATCTATGTCCCTTACTACAAGATCCATCTAGTGCCCAAGTCAACGCCATACAAAACTTTCCAGGACCTCCCTAAAGACCCTATAACCCTCAGAGCAATACGTTCAATCACGGTTGGAGAGATCACCCAAACTTGAGCTACGGTAATCAGAACCCGAATTACCAACCTAGGCAACAACCTCCCTACCAAAACCAAGCACCCCAAAAATCCTCGTTTGAGTCTATTGTTGAGAGATTGACAATTTCTCAGGAAAAATTCCAAACCCAAACACAATCCCATCTCCAGCAAATCGACAAACAAATAAGCCAACTAGCTCAAGCCGTTGGCCGTCTAGAATCTCAGGGAAAGTTACCATCCCAAACCGAAACCAACCCAAGGGAAAATGTTAGTGCGATAACTTTGCGTAGTGGAACAGTGATAACGCCTAAACCGCCCAAGCAAGATGAGCGAAAATCTGACGAACCGGGAAACTCTTCGGAAGACCAGAACGACAAGTCTCCTCCCACCGCAGGTAATGCCAAATCTAAAATTTCTGTTCCTACTTACGAACCTGTTCCTCATTTTCCAGGTAGATTGGCGAAACGAGATAAAAATGAGGAAGAGAAGGAAATTTTGGATATATTCAAGAAGGTGGAAATTAATATTCCACTTCTTGATGTTATTCAGAAAGTGCCCAAATACGCAAGGTTTCTGAAGGACTTATGCACAAACCGAAGTCGACTATCCGGAAATGAAAAAGTTAACCTTGGTGAAAATATTTCGGCCATCTTTCAAAAGCTGTTGCCGCCAAAGTACAAGGACCAAGGTATGTTTGCGATTCCCTGTAAAATTGGGAATGTTGGGATAAAAAGAGCGATGTGCGATTTAGGCGCATCTATCAACGTCATGTCGTTAAGCGTCTACAACAAAATTTCGACTGAACCATTGAAAGAAACGCGAGTGATGGTTCAATTAGCCGATCGATCAATCATCTACACCGAGGGAGTACTAGAAAACGTGTTGGTATAGGTAAAAGATCTTATTTTCCCTGCTGATTTTTATATTATTGACATGGAAAATGATCGCAGCAATAACGGATCCGAAATCTTTCTTGGCCGACCTTTCCTATCAACCGCGCATACAAAGATTGATGTCCGCGATGGCATCTTAACTATGGAATTTGGTGGGGAAGTAGTTAAATTTGATATGTATAAAGCTATAAAGTATCCTGATTCGGTCGCAAGTTTAAATTTCGTTGATATTATAGATTCGTTAGCTGATGATTTGATCAAAACTGATTTGTGTTATGACATTTGTAGGGAATTTGCGGATCTCGACGATGAAAATATAGGCGAAATCATTTCAACTCTTTCTTTCCTTTCTGATTTTCGATTAATTCCAACTCGATCTAAACATTTTCCCTCAATTTTGCAGGAACCAAAGTTAGAGCAATTCAATTATATATTTTTAGGCGACAACCAAACTTTGCCAATCATCATTTCGAGTAAGTTGTCGCAACGGGAAGGAGGTAGAAGCGTAGTTGTTATTTTGTGCACAAATAAAAAGATGAAGGAAGGCGTTAAAACGACAAGGGATGGACATCACCGTTTATTTGAAGACCATTCTTTTGAAGAACTAAAAATTTAGCAAAGGTCGTCGAGCTAAACGAAGATAAACAAAGCGCTAAATGGGAGGCAACTCATTGGTTTATTTTTCATCAATTTTTACTTCCTTTTTAATAATTTAATTTATGTTTCTTTATTTTTCATTTTCCTTCTTATTTTTAATTGCCTTAATAAATTTTCCTTTGCAGGATTCTTTTCGCATGCAGCAGGCCGAGCATCACACTCCAGCTAAGTGCACTGTTTCATTAATGAGGTGCATTTTAGCACACTCAATGAGCAGTGCACGTTAGCCCAACCCCTGTCCCCTTGGCATATCGTCCGATTTTCCCTTTCCTCATTCCCTTTCTTTCTTTCCCGTAACACAAAACCCTAACATCACACACCCAGCCGCAAAATCTCACCAAGCCACCCCTAATCATCTTCTTCACTTCATCACCACCAAAAACCACACCCCCTTCTTCCCCCGCAAAACCGAGCCCACCCAAAACCCCAACACCACCAATGGTCCGCACACGACACCAAGGCCGGGATGAGCCTCTGCCCACACTTTATTCTCAAAGGATGATGATAATTCACCGCGCCGGCAGCCTTCGTGGAGGTATCCAGCAATTCGGGTCTTGTCACCACTCCTTCTCCTCGTTGCGGAACCACCTTTCACTGCACCTTCTCCAACACCGTTCGTCAGCCGCCATTCAAGGCTCTTCGCCAATGTTGGCCTGAGAAACTCCCACCGTGCTCCTCCTCCTCATTCACCGTCTCCCTCATTACACTCTATGCCAAAGGTGGACTCAATTTCATCACTCAGGGGGAGTATCTTTTACCCTTATTTGTTCCTCATTTCCTTTATTTTTATTTTGAATTGGGGCAATTCATTTAAGTGAGGGGGAGGGTGCAAAACCACTTGTCCTATGCTTGTTTGATGTATGATCAGTTTAGAATTAACCTTTAGTATATTTCCAATTGCCATCACTTGCTTGCTCTCCAACATGTTTAAATTTTTGAAAATGGATTTTGATAATCATTTGCAGTTTGACATCTCTCCCTAATTGCCTTACTTGTGTTAGAATTCTCACCTAGCTTAATCAAATTAGCCCAATTTTGTAAGATTTGAGCCTTGAGCATGCATTCTTCATATTATGCTCGTTTTTTCTTTGCTTGAGAGTTTCGTCTTGAATTTTTAGAATCTAGAACTTGTGGCTTGCTTACGATTTGAGACTACACTAGAATGAGGTGCTTTAAAATGATTTAGGCATTAGGTTTTAACCTCTTCCCTCCCTTTCATTTTAATTTACCATTTCTCATCGCCTAGTGAGCATTTTTGAGCCTTACATCCCATTCCTTTGACTTAACCATTTCAATTGATCAAATGCTAGAATCTTTATTAGACATGAAGGAGATACAATTCGAATAAGGGCATAATTTTTCCAAAAAAAATAAAAAATAGAACAAAAGGAAGCAATTGCTTCGAAAAGAAAAGAAAAAAAAGAAAAGAAAAAGAAAAGAAAAAGAAAAACAGTTTCGAAAAAAATGAAAAGAAACAAATAAAAATATGTGTTTGCTTGCCCATTTTAAGCTCCTCTTTTGTCTTCACTGTTTATTGTTTGAAATATCTTGCATTGATCACTTCTTTTGCTTTTTCTTTCCATCTTTCTATCCTTTTTCTAAACCCACATTACACCTTGAACAAAAGACCTAATGATTTTTGCACCTCGATTCTATTAAAGTAGTGGAGAATTGAACTTGTTACAAGCCTATGGAAACCTTTATTCATGATTGACTTTGAGTGTTTCTGCTTCATCTTTCCCTTAAACACTTTGAGTGCTCTTGAGTGTATCTTGGTGAGGATTAAGACTAGGATGAGTTAGACTAATGCTTGTTAGTTAATTAGGAGGGTGAAGGGCTGTAATGATCGTCATTGCTTGCATGTTGTTCTTTTTCAAATATTTCCGATGCTTGTTATGGTTTGAGGATTTCAATCTTTGGTTCATGTTTTTTCGGACATACTTGAGGACAAGTATGAGACAAGTGAGGGGGAATTTGATAAGTTCTCAAATGTGACATACTTCATTTGCTATTTTTCTAGTTATTAGGACGTTTTTGTTATATTTTGTGCAGGGACCCAATTCTGGAAATAGTAGTGAAAAGGGGGCATTTCTGCAGTTTTTATTATTATTCTGTCATGACTGGCTTCGTGGGCACGACACTGGACACGACGCGTCTGACGTGGCAGTGACGTGGCAACCTCTAGAAGATCCTGGAATGTTCCGAGAGAAAATCCGATCAGATTATCAGTTCTATCCGTTTGGTTTTATTTTGAATTTTAAAAACATTTGAATTTGATTTGTTATTTTGATTTTCCTATCTCTTATCCTTGTAATCTAAGCCTATAAATACCAACCTTTGGTGAAGGCTTAAGATGATCTTCTTAGCTTTGAGTATTTTTATATTTTCCTTTGTAAACATTTTATAGCTTTAATTCAAGTTCTTTTCCTTTATTTTCTTGTTTCGTTTTTTTATTCCATTTAACTACTTTTCTAAAATCAAGTTAAGTATGATAATCAATATCATGTTTAGCTAAATCTTTTAAGCCAAGAACCAGCCAAGTCAATTCGATTCGTGAGAATTGAACTTTGCTTAAATTCTTTTGGGAAATCATTTTTATCTTTCTGCTTAGATAGTTTGGCAATCGGCCTTACTAAAAGTTTTTAACCGTGTTTCAAATCAAAAAGGGCCCATTGGTCTTAAATCGCTTAAAAACACAGTTGGGAGGAAGGATCGGCCTGTGGAAATTTCGACTTCCTACGAACACTCTTAGCGGCAGTCCGCTAAGGAAAGATAAAATCAGAAGTGATTCTTTTTAGACAATTTCTGAGTCAGGTTTTTCCTGCTTTTAATCTAAATATTTTAAAGGCGATAGACGTGGTTGATTTATTTAAGAACCATATTTCGGAGATAGACTTGGGAGGATTGGTTACTCGAGAGAGAAACAAGTTACGACGGGTTGGGCCTCGTAGACTGTAACCGACATGATCCCCGAAATAAAAATCTATTTCAGTGATCGAAAGAATTGAAGGAGCTGGTTCGAGGCTATTTTGCATTCTTTAATTTTCTTTATTATTACCCGCACTTTATTTATTTTCTTGCTCAACGTTTCAAACATCCCCCCTATTCCTTTTAACGCCTACTTGCAGATATTCCTGGACAAAAAGGCTAACAGGATCAAGTCATTAAACTGAAAAATCTCAATGTGGATCGACCCTCTTTCCCTATATCTATTTAATTTCATTATTTTATTATTTGTTGAAAGAGGTTAATTTATTTATTTATTTTTGACCGGTTAAACGACGACTTGTCAAAATTCAATATATTTTTCTTACTAGGATAAAAATATTTTTTAAAAACCTTATATATCCTTTAAAATTATAAATTAAAAAGTTTCGTTTTAATAAACTGCACATGGCCTGGTAAACCTTTTAACCGCCCATGTTTATTGCCTCCACTAAAACTAGCCTCTCCCCTATTTTGATAAAAACCTTTATCTGCGAATTGGAAAGTGATAAAGTACTTTTGACATTAAATTTTGAGAAATCAATTCTAAAACCATACGAAATCAGAGATATCTCAAACGGAGAAAAAATTGGCCCTTTAACAAAACACACCAAGTGTAAAGAGACTTCTTTGGCCTATGTCACCTAAAAATAATAGGATAAAAATTCTCTATCCCTTTTCAGTATCTCTATATATGTCCCAATACTAAAAATATTAAAAAATCAAATTCCAAGCTTTAACCCTAAATTCTAAATCTTAAACCCTACACCTTACACCAAATTCCCTAAACCCTAAACCTAATTTTAAATGTGGAGAATAAGTAGGGGCACCGAAAAGGGGCAATGATTTCCATCGAAAATAATAACTCTCCCTTAGTCCTTTTTCCACGTAGATCACCTAGTTTGTTCAATTAAAATTGTTTTTTATTTCCTACATACTGAAGTTTTTTGATGAGTGATGGGTAAATATAGTTCATCTGCAAGCAAGAGAGGTGTAGGCATTGCATTGCATGCAAAGGTTTGGCAAGAAGATATCTTTTTCGAATTCAGACATATCAATTTCAGCCTCATTTGATGGCACCTTCCATGAAAATCCTTGAATCAGCCTGGCCTACAACATCACCGTCATTACACACCCAAGAGCCACTCCCATGCACGCTCAGCTCCCTGTACTGAACGATATGAACCTTAGTTCCACCTCCGCTAGACTCTAAACCCTAAACTCTAAACCTAGTTTTTAGTGTGAGTGTAACCCCCTCATATGGCCTATACGAAATACCTACCTTTGGGGAGATCACATTCCCTGTCACAACTCTCACAACATATATATATATATAGCATGAAAAACATTCTAACAAAATTCATGATAAAGTCAAAGTATCGGAAGTTTAATCTGAAACTATCATAAGATCTTAATATTCCAAAAGACATCTCCAAAATAAAGTCTCAAGCGATAAGCAAAATACATAGTTGTAAGGCAAGCATTAAAATTTTAGTTCTTCTCCATATCAAAGTTTGGTTACAAAATAAGGCCACGTATGGCAACTAGTAACATATATAGAGTATTAAAAATATAGACCCATGTCACCAAAATAAAGACAATATGGCGGATAGAAACATTACAACAAAATTTACGTACGAAATGTGTCGATCCTCCAAGTGTCGTGTCCCTTGGTAGCTTATCAAAATATATCTGAAAGGGGAAAGAAAGGGGGTGTGAGCTAGAGAGCTCAGTGTGTTCCAATAGTGCATAAAATCATGTCAATAGTTCACAAGTACAAAACATTAGGTAAAAACATGATTAAGAGCAAACAGAGTTCATTTGTACATAACTACCCTCCAACAATACGTCGATATGCAGTTCCCCTAACTGCATCCATAAGGACTTACCCTAGGCCCGATGAGCGTAGGTGCCAACCTAAGGGGCTGCTTTAGGTCCATAAGGAATTACCTGTGCCGAGGCATCAGAACCTACCCAAGGGGCGACCTTGAGTCCATAAGGAATTACCAGCTGGATCAAGGATGAACCTGCAAACACTTTATATCATATCCCAACAGTATACCCCAAATATAAATCATAGTTGTTCAACAGACAATGATACCAGAAGAGCATATGACAGACACGATTTATCATAGAGATATAATAGTCTGAGGTTCATGCTTTCAAATCTGACATATATAAGGACTTACCCTAGGCCCGATGAGCGTAGGTGCCAACCTAAGGGGCTGCTTTAGGTCCATAAGGAATTACCCGTGCCGAGGTATCATAACCTACCCAAGGGGCGACCTTGAGTCCATAAGGAATTACCAGCTGGATCAAGGATGAACCTGCAAACACTTCATATCATATCCCAACAGTATACCCCAAATATAAATCATAGTTGTTCAACAGACAATGATACTAGAAGAGCATATGACAGACACGATTTATCATAGAGATATAATAGTCTGAGGTTCACGCTTTCAAATCTGACATATATACGTATTTTCAAAACAATATAGCAATTATATATTTATTCATGTAGCAAATATCATGGTTCAACAAATAAAACTTTCATATCTCATAAAATTGTTCATGTTATCAATCAGGGAAAATACTCATGTGCACATGATAATTTCATAAAAATATTTTTAGGCTGCTATTTAGCATACTAGGAACACACCTCAAAAGCTGGTCATATGAAACTAAGGGGCACCTTCCTCGTTATGCTCTACAATTGTACTAGATCCTAAATCAAATTGGAAAAATGTTACCACAATGGAATAATTAAATTTAAAGATTTGACTGAGCTCGAAGTTCATACGAGTAACTATATGTGCACGAGGATGAGCAGAACAGGAGGAGCTGGGCTGAGCAGACTGATGGTCGGGAGATACTCGAGTACCTTTAAACATGTAAAAGCTTATATTAGTCATTTATTCGATTTGCATTCTTCTTAATGAAATAATTAAATAAATATGCATGATTGGGTTTAAAGTCATATTTGGAGGTCTTCTAGTTGGAATTTCACGAAACGGGCTTCAAAATTGGACTCAGGACGTCAGCAGTCAAGTTAACGATGACGTCATCAGTTAAGTCAACGCTGATGTCAGCGTGATGTCATCAGTCAAGGTCAACTGATTTGACTCGGCGAGTTAACTCACTGAGTCAACTCGGGCGAGTTGACTTAGCTAGGTCAGATATGGGTTAGAGGCGGGTCGAATCAGGAAGGTTTAGGTCTGAGTCATGGGCCAACCGGTTTAACCGGTCTAGCTCATTCAGACCGGTTCACCTATCCAATTATTTCTGTTCATCGGTGGCCGCCGAAAAGTTTTCGGAGACGTCAAATGCCGCGATCTTGCCGGAAAAATGTAGATTAACGAATGGGCTCAAAAATGCATCCAACAATTTATCCAAATATGACCGAAAACTTACCGAAAAAGCCCTAAAAAGAACACGATGCGGCCAACAACATGCGAAGCTGATGAGGCTCTTCCCGGCGTCGCTACGGTGAATGGCCAAGGGAGTTTTGATCGGCTTTTGACACTGGTCACGCCTGGACTAAAACTAGCCTCTCCTCTATTTTGAACCGCCCATGTTTATTGCCTCCACTAAAACTAGCCTCTCCCCTATTTTGATAAAAAACCTTTATCTACGAATTGGGAAGTAATAAACTAGCCTTTGACTCTGGTCACGCCTGGACCAACGTCGTTCACCAACAACGGTGACGTTTGCCGGAAACGACAAAAGATGCGCACGACTCGGCGAAGCTTCAAACCCCACGGGACGGTGATCGAGGAGGCAAAACGGTGAGTGACGGATAGGGGTTTGACCGTCGGGCAATGGTGAAGCCGGTGGTGGTGGCGGTATATGCCATGGTGCAACGGTGAGGGCAGACGCGGGTTCGCTGAAGATTCGGGGAGAAGGGGATTTTTGGGGTTCGAAGTGACTACTGACAATAATAAGGTAGGTGAACAAATGCGTTTTTATTAAATGTAGATTTAAATGACCTCACGTTAACCTTAAAGAGCAAAAGAGGGAGGCAATATAAGAAGTGAGCCTTTGGCTCAATGGCTTGCACGTTGAATGGTGAAGGTTGAGGTCGCGGGTTCGAGCCTCCACACCCTCACCTTTGTTTCCCTTTTTTTAACTACAGGGTGTTACAATTCTCCACTCCTTATGAAAATTTCGTCCTTGAAATTTACCTAAATCAAACAGATGTGGAAACCGCTCTCTTATGGATCCTTCGATCTCTCAAGTAGCCTCTGTAGGGATACGATTACTCCACAGAATTTTAACCATTGGGATACGTATGTTTCTCAGAACTCTCTCTCATGAATCAAGAAACTGTATTGGCTCCTCTTCATAGGACAAGTCTGGCCTCAACTCTACATCTTGAACCTGAATGACATGGTTTGGATCAGGATGGTATTGCCTCAACATGGACACATGGAAGACATCATAGATACGGTTAAGCTGGGGAGGCAACTCAAGCCGATAGGCAAGTGACCCAACTCTTTTCACAATACGATAAGGCCCAATAAATCTCAGACTCAGCTTACCCTTTTTTCCAAATCTTAGAACTTTCTTCCATAGAGATACTTTCAAAAAGACTTGATCACTGACCTCAAACTCAATATCCTTCCTTCTCCGATCGACATAAGATTTCTTTTTGTCAAAAGCTTCCTATAGACGATCACAGATTAATCTCACAGTCTCTTGGATCAACTCTGGACCCAAAGTCTTGCGATCATACAATTCGGTCCAACAGATAGGTGTTCAACATTTGAAACCATATAGAGCCTCGTATGGTGCCATGCGGATACTAGCTCGATAATTGTTATTATACGCAAATTCGGCCAAGGGCAAGAAATCTTCCTACTACCGCGAATGTCGATCACACAACCCCTCAATATATCCTCTAGAATCTGAATTACACTCTCGGACTGACCATCGGTCTGTGGATGGAAGGATGTATTGAAATTCAAACGTGTACCCAAAGCATTATGCAAGGCCGACAAGAAATGAGAAGTGAACCTCAGATCTCGATCAGATATGATAGATAAGGGTACATCATGCAATCTGACGATCTCTAAGATATAATTCCTAGCATGCTTCTTCAGAGAATAAGTAACTCGAACATGAATGAAGTGAGCTGACTTGGTGAGTCGATCAACAATGACCCAGACAGAATCTTTTTTAGAAGGAGTTAGAGGCAACCCGGTAACGAAATCCATTGTGACACGCTCCCATTTCTACTCAGGAATCTTAATGGGCTTTAACAAACTAGACGGGTGTTGATGTTTTGTCTTAACCTGCTGGCAAGTCATACATCTCGACACATAATCAGATATATCTTTCTTCATACCATCCCATCGGTATCTCTGTCTCAGATTCTCATACATCTTATCCCCGCCGGGGTGCATGACATAAGGGTTGTTATGAGCCTCACTATGGATAGCCTGCTTCAACTCCGCGTCATCTGGTACACAATATCGACCCTTAAAGCACAGGACCCCATCTTGATCAAAAGCGTAAACAGATGTGGATCCTTGCTCAGCCTGCTGCATGACAAGAAGTAAAGAACTGTCTAGGAGTTGTTTCGCCTTAATATTCTCGGCCAGAGTCGGTTTAACCTGTAACTCTTCTAATAGACTGCCATCATCAAAGATACTCATCCTGGAAAACAGAGATCTCAGGTCTGAAATAGCCTTACGGCTCAAAGCATCAGCAACAACATTGGCTTTTCCCGGGTGATACTCGATCTCTCAATCATAATCTTTAAGAAGTTCAAGTCTCCTACGTTGTCTCTGATTAAGCTCTCTCTGAGTGTGAAAATACTTTAGGTTCTTATGATCGGTATAGATATAACACTTTTCTGCATAGAGATAATGTCTCCAAATCTTTAGGGCAAAGACCACAATGGCCAATTCTAGATCATGGCTAGGATAGTTACACTCGTGCGGTCTCAACTGACGAGACGCATAAGAGATCACCCTACCATCCCGCATTAGAACACATCCAAGTCCGCGATGTATCACTATAAACTGTAAAGTCTTTCCCAGACTCAGGCTGTGTCAAAACTAGAGCTTGCGTCAGAGCCGTCTTCAATTTCTCAAAACTATCCCACTGAGCATCAGTTCAGATGAATGGAACATTCTTCCTCAACAGCTTCGTTAGAGGTGCAGCAATGATGGAGAAACCCCCTACGAAGTGTCTACAATAACCAGCTAGACCCAAGAAACTACGGATCTCAGAAACATTCCTAGGTTGCTTCCAACTCACAATGGCCTCAATCTTGCTCGAGTCAACTTGAATACCCCAGGCACCTGGTATCCTTAGGAGCCATACGATAGGGTTCATGGAAACTGGCACAGATCCCGGATAAGTCTCAATCGCAAACTCAACATCCCTATCTAGAGGTAACCTAGATAGCGCCTCGGGGAAAACATCAGAAAACTCACTAACAGTGTGAATCTCCTCAACATTAGACAAGGAACCTTTAATATTCAAGAAACATGCGATGAAGGTCTAATACCCCTTTCGGATCATCCTATCAGCAGCCAAGGTAGATATGACATTAGACTGATACCTTCGACGTTCACCAACAAGAACCATTGTCTGATCATCAGAAGTCTTCAGAACTGCTTTCTTGGACTCACAGTCTAAATTAACACTGTGTTCAGTCAACCAATCAATGCCCAGAATTAGATCAAACTCTTCCAATGGTAGCTCCATAAGGTCGGATGGAAAGATTTCCCCTTGAACCTCGAGGGGACATCGCCTGAATACCTTATTCACTGACACTGACTGACCCACGAGACTCATAACAATAACAACACAATTTGTAGTTTCAATCGTAATCTAAAGGTCTCGAGAAACAGATTTAGAAATATAGAAGTAGGTGGAATCATTGTCGAGCAATGCAAATTATGGAACAGAATAAATGGTAAAAGTGCCTACGATGACGTCTAGCTCATCTCGATCATCTCGACGTTTGGTAGTATACACAAGTGCAGGCTGTCTCGCCTCATATAAAATCGGCCCCCACTCTGATATGATTGGGCTATAGTTCCAGTCCTCGTAGCAGATGCAGAAGGTCTACTCTGATTACGACCCATAGTCGGAGTCTGTACAGAAGTCTGTGATCGAGTATGAGTCTGAAAGGGTGTCCGAGATGCAAAAGGTGAAACATGACAACTCTTCAAGAAATGATCTCTAGACCCACAACGGAAACAAGTACCCATCATCTTCCTACACTCTCCTCCACGACGCTTGCCACAAAGCACACAAGATGGTAGTGGAGAGAAGCCAGATGAATCACCTCGACTAACTGTAGGGGCCGAAGATGTTGCGGGCCTAGATTCGCAATTGCTTCTCTAAGGGGCGAAGGTACGAGCCCTCTTATCAGGGCGTGAAGAAGACTCGTGAACAGAATGCCTCCTAGATCGGTCTTGATCCACTCTACCACCACCCGTGGCCAATAACTCAACCTCCTCATGATCTTTTGCTCTCTCAACAACTATACCGAAGACCAAGTGCGAACTTTATGCTCTTCTCTTTCTTAGTAGGCACCAAACTAGAGCCAAATCTCAACAAAGTTCAAAAACTCAGTCTCAAACTCAGATACAGTCATATCCCCTTGTGTCAGAGTCCTGATCTGCTCTCGCATCAGTCTCATAAATCGCTCTCCGATGAAACGATTCCTGAAGCGTTCCTTGAAAAAATCCCAGGTCAGACGAGTGGCAGGGACATTACTCACAACAGACTCCCACCAGGTGTGGGCATTCCTTTAAAGCAAAGAAACAGCTCCCAAATATTTCTTGGGTTGTTCAAAACATAAGGAATCCATGCGTCTCTCAAGATCGAGAAGCCACTCTTCTACCTCAGTCGGGGGTCCACCGGTAGGGCCACCAAATGTCATAGCCCTAATGGCAATCAGGGTCTGAGAAATCGGAATGTCGGGCACAACTCTGGCAGCTCTAATTGTCCTATGAATCAACTGTAAGAACTGCCAACTGAGGGACTCATCAGACACGAATGTTGGTGGCTCGATACGAGGTGCAGGTACTCTTCTGACTGGGGTATTCATATCAATACCAAAAGCAGGCGGGAGGTCTACCAGAGGAGCGAGACCTCCAGAGGCAGGAGGATTTTCAGGGGTCGGAAGATCGCTAGCCAAACTGTCAACCGGGTTAGAATATATAGTAGGTCGACCTCGCCTCCAGGCAGGTTGAGGACCTCGTCTAACGCTCATTAGACAATATGAGCTCTACAAGAGATAAGACCTAGAGTTAGAACTGGCACTGGAGTATCAAACACGGTTAAACATATGAAAGTTTGGTGACATGTCCCTTTTTGAAAACGTTCCAAATTTTTTTATGAAAACATTTTATTTAAGACTCAACCACAGTCCGAGGTTTTTAAAACCAAAAGCTCTGATACCAACTAAATATAACCCCCTCATACGACCTATACGAAATACCTACCTTTGGGGAGGTCACATTCTCTATCACAACTCTCACAACATATATATATATATATATATATATATGTGTGTGTGTGTGTGTGTGTGTATGTATATGTATAGCATGAAAAACATTCTAAACAAATTCATCGATAAAGTCAAAGTACTGGAAGTTTAATCTGAAACAATCATAAGATCTGAATATTCCAAAAGACATCTCCAAAATAAAGTCTTAAGCGATAAGCAAAATACATAGTTGTAAGGCAAGCATTAGAAGTTTAGTTCTTCTCCATGTCAAAGTTTGGTTACAAAATAAGGCCTCGTATGGCAACTAGTAACATATATAGAATATTCAAAATGTAGGTTCATTTCACCCAAATAAAGACATTATGGCGGATAGGAACATTACAACAAAAGATAATTACGAAATGTGTCGATCCTCTAAGTGCCGAGTCCCTGGGTAGCCTATCAAAATATATCTGAAAGGGGAAAGAAAGGGGGCGTGAGCTAGAGAGCTCAGTGTGTTCCAACAGTGCATAAAATCATGTCAATAGTTCACAAGTACAAAACATTAGGTAAAAACATGATTAAGAGCAAATAGAGTTTGTTTGAACATAACTACCCTCCAACCATACGCCGATATGAAGTTCTCCTAATTGCATCCATAAGAACTTACCTTAGGCCCGATGGATGTAGGTGCCAACCTAAGGGTTGCCTTAGGTCCATAAGGAATTACCTTTGCCGAGGCATCGGAACCTACCCAAGGGGCGACCTTGAGTCCTTAAGGAATTACTAGCTGGATCAAGGATAAACCTTCATCCACTTCATATCATATCCCAACAGTATACCCCAAATATAAATCATAGTTGTTCAACAGACAGTGATACCAGAAGATCATATGGCAGACATGCTTTATCACAAAGATATAATAGTCTGAGGTTCATGCTTTCAAATTTAACATATATACGTATTTTCAAAATAGCATAGGAATTATATATTTATTCATGTAGTAAATATCATGGTTCAATAGATAAAACTTTCATATCTCATAAAATTGTTCATGTTATCAATCAGGGAAAATACTCATGTGCACATGATAATTTCATAAAAATATTTTCAGGCTGTTATTTAGCACACTAGGAACACACCTCAAAAGCTGGTCAGATGAAACTAAGGGCACCTGCCTCGTTATGGTCTGCAACTGAACTAGATCCTAAATCAAAATGGAGAAATGTTACCACAATGGAATAATTAAATTTAAAGATTTGATTGTGTTCTAAGTTCATACGAGTAAGTATAGGTGCACGAGGATGAGCGGAACAGGAGGAGTTGGGCTGAGCAGAATGATGGTTGGGAGATACTCGAGTACCTGTAAACATGTAAAAGCTTATATTAGTCATTTATTCGATTTGCATTCATCTTAATGAAATAATTAAATAAATATGCACGATTGGGTTTAAGGTTAGATTCAGAGGTCTTCAGGCTGGGATTTCGTGAAACGGACTTTAAAATCGGACTCAGAACGTCGAAAAACATAGAATAAAGGCTTTTTTCGAAAATTTTGACTTTTTGGTCAAAGTCAACGCTGACATTAGTAGTCAAGTCAACAATGACGTCAGCATGATGCCATCGGTCAAGGTCAACTAATTTGAATCGGCGAGTTGACTCAGCCATGTCGGATATGGGTTAGAGGCGGGTTGGGTCGGACTCGGGTCAGGTCTGGATGGTTCGGGTCTGGGTCATAGGCCGACCGATTTAACCGGTCTAGTCGATTCAAGCCGGTTCACCTACCCAATTATTTCTGGTCATCGGAAAGCCGCCGAAAAGTTGCCGGAGACGCTAAATGACACGATTCTGCCGCAAAAATGTAGATCAACGAATGGGCTAAAAAATGCATCCAACAATTTATCCAAATATGGCCGAAAACTTACTGAAAAAAGCTCTAAAACGAACATGATGCGACCGAAAAAATGCGACACCGATGAGGCTCTACCTGGCGTCGTTACGGTGAACGACTAAGGGGGTTTTGATCGGCCTTTGACGCTGATCATGCCTGGACCAACGTCGTTCACCAACAATGGGTACGTTGGACAGAAACGATAAAAGATTCGCATGACTCGGCGAAGCTTCAAACCTCACGGGACGGTGATCGGGGAGGCAAAACGGCAAGTGACAGGTGGGGGTTTGACCGCCGGGCAACAGTGAAGTCGGTGGTGGTGGCGGTGTACGCCACATAGCAACGGTGAAGGCAGATGCGGGTTCGCTGAAGATTCTGGGAGAGGAGGATTTA
This sequence comes from Hibiscus trionum, assembly GCA_030270665.1. Taxonomy (NCBI): domain Eukaryota; kingdom Viridiplantae; phylum Streptophyta; class Magnoliopsida; order Malvales; family Malvaceae; genus Hibiscus; species Hibiscus trionum. The sequence goes on along the minus strand of BSYR01000024.1, from coordinate 10,754,324 downwards.
TGAGGTTCGAAGAGACGGATGACAATAATGAGGTAGGTGAACATACGCATTTTTATTAAATGCAGATTTAAATGACCTTGCGTTAACCTTAAAGAGGAAACGAGGGAGGCAATATCAAAAGTGAGCCTTTGGCTCAATGGCTTGTATTTTTAATGGTGATGGTTGAGGTCGTGGGTTCGAGCCTCTACACCCTCACCTTCATTCCCCCCTTGTTTTTTAACTTCAAGGTGTTACAGTGAGAGCATAAATAGGGACACCAAAAAAGGTAAGGTAAAAGATTTGTATTCATCTCTTTGTACTTGTGTTGGAGATTTATATGTGTTTTTTTATAAACTAATTATTTAGTCATCAAATTATAAGCAATTTTATTTTGGCCGCTAAATAAAGTTTTTACAGTTAGAACACTAAAGTTTTATTGTACATTTAGTCTACATACTCTAATTTAATCGATTTTAATTCTTTTAGAGGGGCACTACACTACCAAGAATGGAACATAAAGTTGACTTGATCCTGGAATAAAAGAAAGAGTTTGATTTCCCTTTTAATTCAAAAACCTCCGTTTAGGTTTTATTTTGCTTCTAAACCCATTTTCTTTCTATAGAAGTATAGAGTATCATAATTTTTTTTGTTTAATTTTGTTTATCAATGGCGGTGCCAACTTTAATTCTGTTTGCCGACTATTAGTTTTCTTCATCGTTTTTTACCCTTTAATAAGAATAATTTTTTTTGTGACACGTTTTTCGTCTTCTTTCTTGGTCGTTTAATCTTTTATTTTATGTTTTCTCAGAGTTGGATTTGACGACGTCAAGACTGATTAAGATGTCGCTTATATGTAATCTTGCTGATCTTTCATGCTCTGAAGCATCAGATTGAATTTGGATATGCGGTTTGCGTTCATGGATAGTTTCTCACGATGCTCGGCTCTGATTTGCGTATTTCGATGGTCTTTTAAAAGCTTAATCCCCCTTTGTGGTTCGTTTGCAGAAGCAGTCAGATTTGTTTGCATCTATTTTTCGTTTGAGTTTTCTGGTTGGGTTTTTAACTTTTTCTATTTATAATTCTTGTATGATCTAAAGTAAGGGTGGGAATTGGGCGGTGCGGGGACGTGTTTGCATTCCCCATTCCGTCCCAACACCTCCGGGTACGATTTTCGGAAATCCCTATTACATGCTTCGGTGATTTTTTGTGTGCATATTCCCATACCCATCGGATCCCCACGGTTTTCGGGGAATCTCCATCCAAAGAAAATTAAACACAATTTACTACTTTACTAACCAAAATATAGTTTTTCAGAGCATAAAGAGATGTTTCGTTCAACATAGTTTTTCAACTTTGCTTTGCAGGAATGAAGCAACAACTTTGGAATATGATTATAAAAATATTTGAGAACGAGAAACAATATAATCAATCCCTTACCAGTAATACTTGTTTTACTCTTGAAACTTGAATAGACTCAAATATGATACATTACAAAAGAGATGGAAGCCTAACCAACTCATAAATGTCAACAAAAAATTGCACCATAAGTTGCAATTTAGAAGAGTACTGTCTAAATAAAGAATCTTGTGACAATAACAAGTTACAACATACCAAGTTTTTGCACACATTTAAATAATTTTTATTTAGCATGCTAAAGCAAATATGTATACAAGTTTAAGCAAGATAAGCAAACACATAAGGTTTGAACGTAAAATAAATAAATAAGAGGTTGAAGGCTTTTACTGGCACAATAATGAGAAAGACGATGATGCCTCGATAATGACAATGGTCACGAAAAAAGATCAAGGGCGCTCGTAGTTGGCTGGCATCTTAGAAAGAATGGTGACGTTGCTTGCTTGAAGGGGAATAGGGTTTTTGGGTAATATGAACGACAGAAATTGAGAGATAAATATATTATATACTCTCAATTAACAAAAAAAAGTAAACTACTAGAGAGGCCATCCAAACTTAATAAGATTTAAACAAAAGGCACAAATATCTTGTTAGATTGTAATATTGATAATAAGATAGATATGTATGCACATAAATGAGATTAAGTGTGTGTGTATAATTTTGTAAAATATCAAGATCCTTGCGGATATTTTCCGGGAATCCCTACAGTTATTTATACGGTTATGGTTCAGTTATCCCCATGGTTCAGATATAGCAATCCTCGTAGTCATCCCCATCTGCAGAGAAAACTTGGAGCTTCTGACGAAAAAGGAAGAAGTTAAAGGTTTGGTTAGAACGTCAACAATTTGATCAACTGCTGGTACATAGCTGATTTGGAAGGAACCTTCAACACCTTCTCCCTTACAAAACTCAGATCAAGTTCCACATGTTTGAGCTCGGCATGATGTGCAGGATTCGCAGAGTGTGAGTATGCAACCAGATTTTTCCCATGAAACAAACAATGTCCTGCAGTGGACCTTTGGTCATCTAAACTTGCTCGCCGATCAGAATCTGAGTATGCAACTATAGTTGTAGGTGCATTCGAATTATTCAAAGAGAGGTCTTCCCATTGATTCGGGCTTGCCGTATCAAAAAATGATTGAGTGAGTGAGTGATGAGTTCTCAAATATGACATATTTCATTTGTTATTTTTCTAGCTATTGGGACTTCTTGCTGCTTAATACATGCTGTTTTTGTTATATTTTGTGCAGGAACCCAATTCTGGAAATAGCAATGAAAATGGGACATTTCTGCAGTTTTTATTATAATCCTGTCATGACTGGCATCATGGGCACGACACCGGGCACGACGCGTCTGACGTGGCAGTGACGTGGCAATGACGTGGCGACTTCTAGAAGCTTCTGGAACGTTCTGGAAGATGTTATCAGCTTATCCGATTAGATTCCTGCATTTGAATTTTAAAACATTTTGAATTGTTTTATCTTTTGTTTATTATTTTAAATTATTTCATCACTTTATCTTTGTAAATTTAAGCCTATAAATACCACCCTTGGTAAAGGCTTAGATCGATCATTCATTTTAGTTTTCATCTTCCAGCTTTGAGTCTTTTACATTTGTAAAACATTTTTTTAGTTTAATTGAAGTTCTCTTCTTCTATTTTCTTTATTTCATTTCTGTTATGTTATTTAATTGTTTTTCCAAAACCAAGTTAAGCATGATAATCAATATCATGCTTAGCTAAATTTCTTAAGCCAAGAACCAGCCAAGTCAATTCGATTCGTGAGATTTGAACTTGCTTAATTACTTTTGGGGAAATCATTTTTATCTTTCTGCTTAGATAGTTTGGCAATCGGCCTTACTAAAGTTTTTTAATCATTTTTCATATAAAAAAAGGGCCCTTTGGTCTGAATTCGCTTAAAAACATAGTTGGGAGGAAGGATCGGCCTGTGGCAATTTCGACTTCCTGTGAACACTCTTAGCGGCGGTCCGCTAAGGAAAGATAAAATCAGAAGCAATTCTACTTTTAGACAATTTCTGAGTCGGGTTTTTCCTGTTTCATTCTAAATATCTTAACGGCGATAGTGGTGGTTGATTTATTTAAGAACCATCTTTCGAAGATAGACTTGGGAGGATTGGTTACTCGAGAGAAGAACAAGTTACGACGGGTTGGGCCTCGTAGACTGTAACCGACATGATCCTCGAAATAAAAATATATTTCAATGATCGAAAGAATTGAAGGAGCTGGTTCGAGGCTGATTTACACACTTGGTTTTTCTTACTACTTTTAGTTCTTTTTTCTCTATTTTATTACTTCATCACAAATCATATCACCCCCTTCTTTTATTTATTTGCTTTTTCAGATATTCCTGGGACTTCAGATTCAACAAATTCAAGTCAACAATTCCAGCTAATCTCCCTGCGGATCGACCCTCTTTCCCTATACTTGTTCAATTTCTTTATTTATTTATTGTTGAAAGAGGATTAATTTATATTTATTCTGACCGGTTAACGACGACTTGTCAAAATTGGCGCCGTTGCCGGGGAGATTTATTTTCGGCAATTATTGACTGATTTTTGTTTTATTTTATGACCAGGAAGAATCCGGGTACTTTAGCTCCATATAACCCGGAAATTGAAGCAAGCGCTCGTAGAACTCACGGCGAAACACTTCGACGAAAGAAACAAAGCACACGACGATCTGAATAAGAATCCACCTCCGAGACCACACCAATCGACGAACCTACACAAGAACCAGAACCGATGGCAGATCAAACGATTCGAGAGCTGAACGCAGCCCTTACCGTGCAACAACCACTCTGCATTGCTTTTCCTCAAGGCGATACTCCTTTCCAACTCAAGACGGGCCTAATTCACCTATTACCCACTTTTAATGGCCTCCCTACTAAAAGCCCACATAAACACCTTGCCGAATTTCACATGGTGTGCAGCAGCATGAAACCGCAAGGAGTTTCGGAGGATCAGATAAAACTAAGGGCATTTCCTTTTTCTTTAGCCGGAAATGCTAAAGAATGGTTATTTTATTTACCTCCGAATTCTATTAATACATGGGCTAATCTTTCTCGTGTTTTCCTTGACAGATATTTCCCAGCAGCAAAAGCGACTGAACTTAGGCGAAACATATTGAGTATCCAACAAATGCACGATGAATCCCTGTATGATTATTGGGAAAGGTTCAAGAAGCTGTGCGCAAGCTGTCCGCAACATGGCCTATCCGAGCAAACATTCCTTCAGTACCTATATGAAGGAATGTTACCAATGGACAAAAAGATGGTAGATGCAGCAAGCGGTGGCGCGCTCATTAACATGACTCCTACTGCAGCGAGAACATTAATCTCCACAATGGCTGCAAACTCGCAGCAATTTGGTTCTACAAGTGAACCCAGCTGACGGGTTCACACAGTAAGCACAATTTCATTAGAGAATAAAATTGATAATTTGACTAATATTGTGTATTCTCTTGTTTCAGGGGAGATAAAAGCTGCTAAGGTATGCGGAATATGCACTATGCCAGATCACGCAACCGACTTATGCCCATTATTGCGAGATACATCTGGTGCCCAGGTTAACGCCATACACAACTTTCCCGGACCTCCCCAAAGACCCTATAACCCACATAGCAATACCTTCAATCCCGGTTGGAGAGATCACCCAAACTTGAGCTACGGTAATCAGAACCCAAATTACCAACCTAGGCAACAACCTCCCCACCAAAACCAAGCACCCCAAAAATCCTCGCTTGAGTCTATTGTTGAGAGATTGGCAGTTTCGCAGGAAAAATTCCAAACCCAAACACAATCCCATCTCCAGCAAATCGACAAACAAATAAGCCAACTAGCTCAAGCTGTTAGCCGTCTAGAATCCCATGGGAAGTTACCATCACAAACTGAAACCAATCCAAGGGAAAATGTTAGTGCGATAACTTTGCGTAGTGGAACTGTGATAACGCCTAAACCGCCCAAGCAAACCGATCAAAAATTCGACGAGCAAGGCAACTCTTCGAAGGACCAGAACGAAAAGTCTCCACCCATTGCAGGTAACTCTAAATCCCATATTTTTGTTTCTACTTACAAACTTGTTCCTCCTTTTCCAGGTAGATTGGCGAAACGAGATAAAAAGGAGGAAGAGAAGGAAATTTTGGATGTATTTAAAAAAGTGGAAATCAACATCCCACTTTTGGATGTTATTCGGAAGGTCCCTAAGTACGCAAAATTTTTGAAAGATCTATGCACAAACCGAAGGCGATTGTCTGGGAATGAGAAAGTTAACCTTGGTGAGAACGTTTCGGCTATTCTTCAAAGACCATTGCCACCAAAGTACAAGGATCAAGGTATGTTTGCGATTCCTTGTAAAATTGGGAATGTTGGGATAAAAAGAGCGATGTGCGATTTAGGCGCATCTATCAACGTCTTGCCGTTAAGCGTCTACAACAAAATCTCGACTGAACCTTTGAAGGAAACGCGAGTGACGGTTCAACTAGCTGATCGTTCAGTTATCTACCCCGAGGGAGTACTAGAAAACGTGTTGGTACAGGTAAAAAATCTTATTTTCCCTGCTGATTTTTATATAATTGACATGGAAAATGATCGCAGCAACAACGGATCCGAAATCTTGCTTGGCCGACCTTTCCTATCAACCGCGCATACAAAGATCGGTGTCCGCGACGGCATCTTAACTATGGAATTTGATGGGGAAGTAGTTAAATTTGATATGTATAAAGCTATGAAGTATCCTGATTCGGTCGCAAGTTTAAATTTCGTTGATATTATAGATCCGTTAGCTAATGATTTGATCGAAACTGATATGTGTTATGAATTTTGTAGGGAATTCGCAGATCTCGACGATAAAAACAAAGGCGAAATCATTTCAAATCTTTCTTCCCTTTCTGATTTTCGATTAATTCCAATTCGAACTAAACATTTTCCATCAATTTTGCAGGAACCAAAGCCAAGGTTGGAATGGTTTGATTATATATTTTTAGGCGACAACCAAACTTTGCCAAACAACATCTTGAGTAAGTTGTCGTCTTGGGAAGGAGGTAGAAGCTTAGTTGCTATTTTGCGCACAAAAAAAAAAGATGAAGGAAGATGTTAAAACGACGAGCGATGGACATTATCGATTATTTGAAGACCTTTATTTTGAAGAACCAAAAATTTAGCAAAGGTCGTCGAGCTAAACGACGTTAAACAAAGCGCTAAATGGGAGGCAACCCATTGGTTTATTTTTCGTTAATTTTTACTTTTTTAATTTATGCTTCATTTTTTTTCTTTTTTTTTTGCCTTAATAAATTTTGTTTTTCATTTGCAGGATTCATTTCGAATGCAGCAGGACAATTAAATTCCCACAGCCAAAGTGCACCGTTTCATTAAACGTGGTGCACTTTAGCACGCTCAATGAACGGTGCACGATAGCCCCAAGCCCTTCCCCCTTAAGCATATCGTCAAACTCTCCCCTTTTTCCCTTTCTTTCTTTCCCGCAAAACCACCAAATCCCTAAAAACACAACACACCCAGCCGCAAACTCACTCAGCGCAATGCCCCGCACCTCCTCCACGCCGCGATGGTCGATGACGGCAAACCCCCAGCCCCGGTCGAGAACCCCACTCATACGGCTTCCACCGCACCTCCGCCTTCTCCCCCAGCCGACAGCTGCCATTCGCAGCTCTCCAACAGCACCGCTGGACCAAGCTCCACCCACCGGCCGCCTTCTCGACGGTCACCATCACCATCATCACAATCATCGTTGATCACGGGGAGTTCTCTTTACCCCTCTTTGCCTTACTTTTTTTTAATTATTTTCTCTGAATTGGGGCAATTCACTTAAGTGAGGGGGAGGGTAAATTACCACTTGTCTGCTTGTTTGATAATATGTTTTGATTTTGATTAAACCTTAAGATGAATTTTTTCTTGCCATTACTTGTTGTCCAGCATGTTGTACTTGTTCTAATGCTTAGGAATGATTGAATTGGAGCATTTTGATAATCAAATGATATGGGTAATCTACAGTTTGACATCTCTTTTAATTACTCTTGATAGTGTTAATTAAATTTCTCGCCTAGCTTAATCAAATTAGCCTAATTTTGTGAGAAGTTGAGCCTTGAGCATGCATTCTTCATATTATGCTCGTTTCCTTGCTTGAGAGTGTCATCTTGAACTTAGGAATCTAGAACTTGTGGCTTGCTTACAATTTGAGACTACACTAAGAACGAGGTGCTTTAAAATGATTTAGGCATTAGGCTTTAAACCTCTTCCTTCCCTTTCATTTTAATTTACCCTTTCTCATCGCCTAGTGAGCCTTTGTTAGCCTTACACCCCATTTCCTTGGCTTAACCACTTTTTGATTGATCAAATGTGTGTTTTGCTTGCCCATTTTTAGCTCCTTTTTAATGTCTTCACTGCGAATGTTTGAAATATCTTGCATTGATCATCTTCTTTTGCCTTTTCTTTCCACATTTCTATCCTTTTTTCTAAACCCACATTACACCTTGAACAAAGACCTAATGATTTTTGCACCTCGATTCTATTAAAGTAGTGGAGAATTGAACTTGTTACAAGCATATGGAAACCTTTATTCATGATTGACTTTGAGTGTTTCTGCTTCAAATTTACCTTTAAAACACTTTGAGTGCTCTTGAGTGTATCTTGGTGAGGATTAAGACTAGGCTAAGATTTGATTAATGCTTGATAGGTAATTGAAAAGGACAATGGCTGCTCTTTGCTTGTATTTATTTGTTTTAATTATGTTTCTTTCATGAACCTCCTTTCGTGCTAGAACTCTTATGATTATGTTTGATGCTTGTAATGGTTGAGAAATGCATTCTTGGGTTCATGATTTTTTCGAACATACTTGAGGACAAGTATGAGACAAGTGAGGGGGAATTTGATGAGTTCTCAAATATGACATATTTCATTTGTTATTTTTCTAGCTATTGGGACTTCTTGCTGCTTAATACATGCTGTTTTTGTTATATTTTGTGCAGGAACCCAATTCTGGAAATAGCAATGAAAATGGGACATTTCTGCAGTTTTTATTATAATCCTGTCATGACTGGCATCATGGGCACGACACCGGGCACGACGCGTCTGACGTGGCAGTGACGTGGCAATGACGTGGCAACTTCTAGAAGCTTCTGGAACGTTCTGGAAGATGTTATCAGCTTATCCGATTAGATTCCTGCATTTGAATTTTAAAACATTTTGAATTGTTTTATCTTTTGTTTATTATTTTAAATTATTTCATCACTTTATCTTGTAAATTTAAGCCTATAAATACCACCCTTGGTAAAGGCTTAGATCGATCATTCATTTTAGTTTTCATCTTCCAGCTTTGAGTCTTTTACATTTGTAAAACATTTTTTTAGTTTAATTGAAGTTCTCTTCTTCTATTTTCTTTATTTCATTTCTGTTATGTTATTTAATTGTTTTTCCAAAACCAAGTTAAGCATGATAATCAATATCATGCTTAGCTAAATTTCTTAAGCCAAGAACCAGCCAAGTCAATTCGATTCGTGAGATTTGAACTTGCTTAATTACTTTTGGGGAAATCATTTTTATCTTTCTGCTTAGATAGTTTGGCAATCGGCCTTACTAAAGTTTTTTAATCGTTTTTCATATCAAAAAAGGGCCCTTTGGTCTGAATTCGCTTAAAAACATAGTTGGGAGGAAGGATCGGCCTGTGGCAATTTCGACTTCCTGTGAACACTCTTAGCGGCGGTCCGCTAAGGAAAGATAAAATCAGAAGCAATTCTACTTTTAGACAATTTCTGAGTCGGGTTTTTCCTGTTTCATTCTAAATATCTTAACGGCGATAGTGGTGGTTGATTTATTTAAGAACCATCTTTCGAAGATAGACTTGGGAGGATTGGTTACTCGAGAGAAGAACAAGTTACGACGGGTTGGGCCTCGTAGACTGTAACCGACATGATCCCCGAAATAAAAATATATTTCAATGATCGAAAGAATTGAAGGAGCTGGTTCGAGGCTGATTTACACACTTGGTTTTTCTTACTACTTTTAGTTCTTTTTTCTCTATTTTATTACTTCATCACAAATCATATCACCCCCTTCTTTTATTTATTTGCTTTTTCAGATATTCCTGGGATTTCAGATTCAACAAATTCAAGTCAACAATTCCAGCTAATCTCCCTGCGGATCGACCCTCTTTCCCTATACTTGTTCAATTTCTTTATTTATTTATTGTTGAAAGAGGATTAATTTATATTTATTTTGACCGGTTAACGACGACTTGTCAGTTAGCGAATAGCGATAAATAGATAAATGAAAGGCCTTGTTTTATTTCAGTTTTTAGTTTCCATGCAAACAGAACACCCAAACACGTACACAAACAAACACACAGGGTAATGAACATTAAGACACATCCATTCCGACGGGATGTCGAATTTATTACACATGGTAGCTGTCCTAATTAGAAAGCAGCTTATTATTTAAGTTCGGCAGCCTTACTAATGCCTGCACATTAATTTCCTTGTTCAGATTTGAAAAAGGGTGCTTCAATGGATGCCTTCATTGTTGCGTTACGGTGCGTGGGAGGAATGTCGATTTCTAAATGGAAACCGAACTTATCAGTTTGATAGTTTGGGCGCCCGTCTTTTTCCAGATAGCTTCTGACTTCACTCCATTGCATAGGCCGATCGATCAAGTCAGTGTAGACCTGCAGTACTTCACATTCATTACACTGGCCTAGTTTACTTTATTTATAGTTATACTCCACACGCACACATGTTAAGGAGCAGGGCAGCAATATAAATATATAAATACCTTGCTGCCGGTACCTTCAGGGTTGCTCCAGGCAACCACCCACTTGAGCTCGTCACCCCCATCGGTCTTAAATTCGTAGGCAAGACCGCCGACACAACCTGGAGTTTTGCCATCTCCTGAATCCGCACTCTGCTTAAACTCTCCCGTTCCCTGATCGAGAATTATGTCGGGGAAAGGCGGCACAGCCCCGACCCAAATCTCATGGCTGACCAGGGTCATTGTTTGTCCGGAAGCGTTGCTAAGGTAGCCCTCTGTGTATTTTGTATCACCAAGGGAAGAAGCCATGCTTTAGTATTATATGCTAGCTTTCGGTGCTTTAGGGTTGATTGTCTTGTGTTGTGTTTCGATGCTGCAAATAGGCCTCCTTATATACAGAGAAACATGCCTACTTACAATCATCTTCATCATTATTATATACACAAAGATGCCTACTTATCCCTCATATTTATTTATTTAATCCTCATGGCCTCACTTTGAACGTCACCTACACATTTTATTCTTTATTTCTAGTATAAACATTTTTCATGTAGCTTCTTTTTATTAAAAATATTCTAAATTTGCTCCCACCCTCCCCATATGGAGTTTTAGTTGTATGAGAGTGATAGGAAATTATGAACATCGTACAATTCTCACCAAACATAAACCAATTAAGTCTTCAGTTTACAACCAATTAAATTTATTATTGAAAGATTAATCAATTAAATCATTTCGTTATCGTTGATAATGATTATCTAAAAAATCATATTTTCTATTTAATAAATTTGAGATTTTTTTTTATTTTTAAAGTTTTATATATATATTTTTCAGTTTAATATATATAATATACCCTAGAATATATTCCTAGAGTGTCGTTTAAAATATCTTCAGAAAAATAATGAAAAAATACACATGTAAAATATTTAATCCCAATGCCCCTACCTTGAATGTTTATCTATTTTGAATGTTTATCTATCTCACTTGTCACTACACGAATATTTAATTTGGTTTCATACATTTTTATTTCTAGTAGAAACATTTTACATGTGCCTTCTTTGTATTAAAATATTCTATATGTTATCCCACCCTCCCCGTAAATAGTTTTACTTGTACCAGAGTTACACGAATTTAGTTTTGGAACAACTCTTATCATTACTTATCACGTAATTTTCACCGAACAGAAGATATTAATCGAGAACACAATACAATGCATCAAAATGAGAGAAAAAGAGACAAGTCCACTAAAAAATTCTTACAATGGTGCAAAAAAAGAGCAGTCACCTCTATGAAAATTAACATATCAAAATCCAAAAACCTTTTTAAAGCTCATTGTCTATATCCAAACGAGACGTTTTACGGGGTAAAAAGGGAGTAGTGAGCGAATATGCTGTGAAATATAAAAGAGTCGACACTCAAAATTACAAATTAAGCCATCATTAAATTTATTGTCTTCTCAAAATATGTGTTCAAAAGTGACATCCCAAGGACTATGAATCAAAGAACCAATATGCTGTGGAATTGTAGCGAATATACCATGTGCAATCATGTTTGTTTCTCCACAAACCAATTGAAAGTCCACCACTCTTATTCTCTCGGAGCATAATAATTTCTCAAATCAGAGAAAAGGAACTTAAAGTGGCAGAAAATGATTAACAACTTTATTTTGTAATTGGATCTTTTCAACGTTATAATTCTGAGCTAACTTTAGGCGCTAATAAAACTAAAAAAGAGCTCTTTAGTTAACCAGAAATGTATATACTGGTTTTTCCGCTTGAAATATGTGGTTGATTTAAAAATTATCAGATGGACTTAGTTCATCGCGTCATTTGTAGTTCTAGCCAATAAGATCCAACCATCTCATTTTTTAAGGTTAATCCTCACCTCTTTCTTACGTGTAAATAAAGAATGATTAGTTACTTGAAGTTACTTTGAGATGAATGAATCTTATTGGTTGGGATCGCGAATGACGTGGTGAGTCGGGTCCATCTAATAATTTCTCGTGGTTGAGAGTTGAGTGCTATTTTCTTTCAAGAATTTGGTGTTTTGTTCTTACTACGCCTTACATTAGCGTTTCTTGGTTTGCTATTGGATAAGGGTCACTTTTATTGCCAGTGGGGTTTTAGACAGACGCAAGAGTAACCATCAAACAGGGCCCTCACACCTCTCAACAGAATGGTGTAGTTGAGAGGAAGCACATACATGTTGTGGAAACCATGATCACTCTTTTGGCACAAGCACCACTGCCATTAAAGTTTTGATCATATGTTGCTCTAAGTTCAGTCTTTCTCATTAACGAATGCCCATCAAGGTTTTAGAAGGGCAGTCACAGTTTTATATATATATTTTTCAGTTTAATATATATAATATACCCTAGAATATATTCCTAGAGTGTCGTTTAAAATATCTTTAGAAAAATAACGAAAAAATTACACATGTAAAATATTTAATCCCAATGCCCCTACTTTGAATGTTTATCTATCTCACTTGTCACTACACGAATATTTAATTTGGTTTCTTATGTGTCTCTGTCATACATTTTTATTTCTAGTAGAAACATTTTACATGTGCCTTCTTTGTATTAAAATATTCTATAACTAATATTCAAAAGGAAAGATCTTTAAATAGACCATGATTCCCTCCAATTCTCCGCAAGTCTTGGGTGCGGGATCGGCCCGTGCCTCCAATCCGATCGGCTATCCTAACGGACGGCCACCGGATGTTGATACCGGTGACCCTCTGTGCCGGCGAGTGCGATGGAAACCATTTTGGATTCTCCTCTAGCGGCCAATCCTGATCAGATTGGTCTTGCGACCACGGTGGCTACCCCTGTGCGATCAAGTCTGTACGTTGCCCTGGAAGATCAGGCTTCGGTGAAGGAACCTAGAGGAGGTGAGGCCGTCCTTACTGATGTTTCGATGGCAGAGGCGAGTGCTGCTGCTGTTCAGTCCGTGGCTGCTACCGGTAACCCTACTGATGCTGTATGCCAAAGTGACGGGGGAATTACTTTGCAGCAGACTGTGAGACCCTCGTTCCGTGATATAATGACTGGTGCTGCTTCAACCACTCCCCGCAAATCGTTCATTGAGGATTTGGATGTTGCTGTTCTAGATGAGGACGTAACACTATCAACTAAGGGTACGATTCCTGTAATTAACTTTTCAGAAAAGGTACATTCTTCTATTGATAAGAAACTTGAACAATCGGTGGTGGTACGGCTCTTGGGGAAATCGATAGGCTATAAGGCTTTACTGAATCGTATAGAATCCCTATGGAGACCTTCCGGGGAGATGCGACTAATTGACTTAGATAATGACTATTACTTAGTTCGCTTTGCTCTGAAGGAAGACCTGGACAAGGTTTTGAATGGCGGTCCTTGGGTAATTTATGGTCCATACCTTACTGTTCAGCCGTGGTGTCGTGAGTTTTCAACGGCAGAGGATCACCCAATGAGGATTATGGTTTGGGTACGACTTCCTGGTCTACCATATAGATATTATACGAAAAGCTTGTTTTGTCATATCGCAGGAATGTTGGGGCAAGTGGTTCGGATTGACTACAACACTAGTGAGGCAAATAGAGGTCGTTTTGCTCGTCTTGCGGTGGTTGTGGACTTGGGAAAACCATTGATGTCTAGTATAATTATTGACGGTCATCTACAGCAAATTGAATATGAAGGTCTGCCTCTCATTTGTTATGGCTGCGGGAAGTACGGTCATTCAAAGGAAGCTTGTGGTATCGCTTTGCCGAAGCCGACTGATATGGTGCATCAGACTAATGGAGTAGGGGATAAAGAATCCTATGGTCCTTGGATGCAAGCCAATACTAAACGAAGGAAACCTCAAGCTCAACGACAAAGCTTGAGGAAAGGGTTGCCTACATCAGATCCTAAGACTGTTTCGACTGGGTCTCGTTTTGCAGCATTACTGTCGAATAATGCTACGCTGGCTAGTGATGACATTGTGGTGCAGGAAACTGCTGTTCCAGTGGGTACGATTTTGAGAAGTCATGGCTCCGCTCTTTCCGGGGTTAAGGATTATACGAAGGAGGCTGCCGAATCAAGTAAACATGTCGTGGTGCAAGCTGGCCGCGGGGGAGAGCAGCAGGGGACCAAAAATTCAAGGGAAGTAAGGAGTGAGGAGCGTCCTAATGCTCTGTTGTCTGTTTTGAGTGTGAACCCCAAACCAGTTGCATCTACAGTGCGAATGGAACCAGTGGCTACTTCCTTGGACAAGGAGAATCACATCGCAGTAAAACTATTAGAGCATCCTGCTCGACCGGTCCTTAAAGAAAGAAATGGCAGGATTCTTCCGATGTCAATTTCGGGTAATAGCTTGAAACATTCGAGTAGGCCAATGGCTGCTCTCAAGGGGGTTTCACGTAAAGGGGTTAAGTCAAAGAAGAAAGATGGTCACAGTTCTTCTAAGCCTCCGTTAGCGGAACTGGTTGAGGTGTTAACAGTGGAGCTTGATCGTGTTAAGGCGAGTCTGGGAAAGGCATCGCACGCTGATGAGGTGGTGTAGAATGCAACCACTAAGTCTCGACCGATTGAAACTATGGGTGCAGTTCAATGGCGAAGTAATACGGTTTTTGACTCGACAGAGGGGGCCGAGATGCAGGCTTGATTTCTCCCCTCTTTTTCTCTCATTAGTTATTATGGTTAGAGTTATTTCATGGAATGCTGAAGGTGCTCTCGACACCGATTTTAATCGTTATTTCAAATTGTTTGTTAGATTGAAGAAGCCGGATATATTTGCGATTTTAGAGCCGCGTATCAGTGGTGTAAAAGTTGACTCCTTTATTCGTCGGTCGGGCTTTGATTATTCTTACAGGGTTGAGGCTACAGGTTTCTCCGGTGGTATTTGGGTGTTATGGCGAAACACAATATCTTTTGATGTGGTGGCTGTATCAAGCCAGTTTGTCTACGGCTTGGTTTCGATTTCTGGAGCTATTTGTAGTTTCTTCTTAACCTTTGTATATGCTAGCCCTGATAAAAAGCAATGAAGGGGTCTATGGGAACAACTTCTAACTCTTAAACCGGATAGTGGTTGGTCTTGGGCTTTAGGTGGTGATCTGAATGTTATTGGCAGCCTCTCAGAACGTGATGGGGGATCGCAACGCCGTAGTGGGGTTTGTTCTCTTTTCACGGATTTTGTGTTTACATCCGGGCTTCTTGATATGGGTTTCCATGGACCTTCGTTCACGTTGAAAAGGGGTGATCTCTCGCAAAGGCTAGATCGTTTTTTATGTAACACTGAGTGGTATAATACGTTTCCTAGCTCGGAAGTCTTTCACCTACAACGATTGGGGTCTGATCATTGCCCCATCCTACTTGATACAAACCCTTGTGGGAACAGGTTCTCTCCTCGACCCTTTCGATACTTGGCTGCATGGAATGATCATGCTCAATTCCAACCTTTTTTAGAGAATCTGTGGAATATAGATCTTTCTATGCAGGAGAATGTTAATAATTTCTAGCAGGAAGCTAAGGTGTGGAATGATACTATCTTCGGTCATATTGGGAAGAGGAAAACGCTTCTCATGGCTCGGATTAAAGGTGTTGAGAAGGCGCGGGAAATTTTAGATTCTTCATTCCTGTCAAACCTTGAGGATGAGCTAAAACATGAATTGAGTCAAGTCCTTAAGCAGGAAGAAAGTATGTGCATCAAAAGTCAAGGGTGGAGTGGATTGTTGATGGGGACCGAAACACATCTTTTTACCATCGCAGTACCATGATACGCAGGAACCGAAATAATATACGTGTGCTTCAGATTGATGATGGTTCTTGGTGTGAGGATTCGAGCATTCTAAAATCACATGCAAGTGAATTTTTCCAAGCACTGTACACAAGTGAACCAAGGAGTGATGCCTTACCCGTAGTCTTCAATGATTTTCACCAGCTCAATCCCATTGATTTTCGGTCACTTTCCTTGCCAATTACACGTGATGAAGTGAGGAATATGGTTTTCGGTATGGCGCCTCTTAAGGCTCCAGGTTGGGATGGTCTACCGGTTTGTTTCTACCAGAAGAATTGGGCAATAATTGGTGAGTCTATCTATCGCATGATTCAGAATTTTTTTGTGGAGGGTATTTTGGAGAGCTGGGTCAACAAGACTTTATTGGTGTTAATTCCTAAGGTGAGCAATCCAATCTCAATTAAGCAATTCAGGCCGATAAGTTTATGTACTGTTTGCTACAAGTTCATCTCGAAGATTATCGTTGACCGCATTAAGCCCTTTTTACCATTGTGGATTGATAAAACACAAGCAAGCTTTGTTCCGGGAAGAAACATAACTGATAATATAATTTTGGCGCAAGAAGCTATTCACTCAATGTCGCATAAAAAAGGTCGTAAAGGTTGGGTGGCAGTCAAGGTGGATCTCGAGAAAGCGTATGATAGGATTGAATGGGATTTTCTGGAAGAGACTCTGATTCTTACTGGTATGCCTTCGTTCTTCATTAATCTTATTATGACTTGTGTGCGATCAGTCTCGACTCAGGTTGTGTGGAATGGTGAATTATCGGCGGAATTTCATCCAACAAGGGGAATTAGACAGGGTGATCCACTGTCACCATACCTGTTTGTTCTCTGCATGGAGAGGTTGTCCCAAGCTATCTCAAGATCGGTTTCGAATGGTTTGTGGAAACCAATCCGGCTTTCAAAAGGGGGGCCTGGCTTATCCCATTTTTTTTTCCGATGACCTCATCTTGTTTACAGAGGCCTCTTGGGACCAAATGTTGGTGATGAAACACGTTTTGGATGAATTTTGTAACATTTCAGGTCATCGAGTGAGTTCATCCAAGACGCAAGTCTTGTTCTCGGCGAATGTTGATATTAACATGCAATTGGGGGTGAATCAAATTTTGGGTTTTGAGGTGGTGAAGGATTTGGGTAAGTACTTGGGCATTCCACTACTTCATTCTAGAGTGAATAAGTCGACTTATGCTTATTTGATTGATAGTTTGCGTCAACGACTTCCGGGATGGGCTGCTCAGTCTCTTACTTTAGCCGGAAGGATAACTCTAGCGAAATCTGTATTGCAGTCAATTCCAGTTTATGCTATGCAATCGTGTTGGTTGCCAAAAGGGACTTGCGAGGAACTAGAAAAATTAATTCGCCAATTTGTGTGGGGTGGTTCAGCTGAGAAAAATGGTATTGCGTTGGTGCGATGGGATGAGGTCCAAAAATCTACATCTGATGGAGGACTTGGATTATGAGATCTTCACCAACACAACAAGGCATTCCTTATGAAAATTGGCTTCCAATTAGCCTCGGATGACAACAAGTTATGGGTGCAAGTGTTGCGACACAAGTATAAATGGAGGGGAATCTTGCCTACAGAGTTACGAGGCAATCTCTGCTCGCGCCTTTGGAGAGGGTTACGGAATGTGTGGGCTGATATATATCGGAGCATTATTTGGAATATTCGTGATGGTTCTTGTGTTGAGTTCTGGAATGACAATTGGTTAAATATTGATGTTCCTTTATTTGAGTTTTGTAACATGAGAGAATCTCCCTGATTGGCCAAAGTGAGTGAATTTGTTACTGCAAGTGGAAGTTGGGACTGGGATCGTTTAAAGAATTTTCTTCCGGAACGGATTTTGCATCTTATTGCTGCGATTCCACCTCTGGATCCAATGCTGGGCGCTGATTCTTTAGGTTGGAAATGGGAGGAATCACGTTCTTTTTCCACTCGATCGGCTTATAAAGCTTTAGAGAGGAGGGAACCGTGTGAGTCTTCATTGAAATGGTCGGATATTTGGTCCCTTCCGGCGCCACAAAAGGTTCGTGTCTTTATATGGCTTGCGATGCGTGAAGGTCTTCTCACGAACGCGGAAAGAGTGAGACGACATATGTCGGCTGAGGGAACTTGTGGTATTTGTAAATCTGATATCGAAACTGTGAGCCATGTGTTGCGTGATTGCCCTGCATCTCAGCGTGTCTGGTTGGCGTTGATCCCTGATGTTTCCTTACCTTTATTCATGGCTGTCCCGTTGCAGCAGTGGCTTAGGAACAACTTGACTTCAACAGCCATGAGTGGAGTATGGGGTGTTGGTTGGCCGTTGTTATTCTCAACTGTGTGCTGGTTATTATGGAAGAGAAGATGCAGGCTAATATTAGATCCAACGTATGTTGAAAGGGTGGATTTTCCTCTCTATTGCGTGAACTTGGCTAAGGAATTTGAAGCCGCGAGAGAGGTGCAGCCGAAACCAACCACAAGCAATGATCAGACGAGCTGGGAGTGCCCGAGCGAGGGTTGGGTCAAGCTGAATACAGATGGCGCGGTTAAGGTCCCCGTCGGATTAACATCGATCGGTGGCGTGATCCGAGATAAAGATGGTGGCTGGCTGTTCGGATTTTGTCGCAATATTGGTAATTGTTCTGTATTATTGGCTGAGTTGTGTGCGTGTTTTGAAGGTCTCCAACATGCATGGAATCGTGGGTTTCGACGAGTTGTTCTGGAATCGGATAATCTAGAGGCTACTCGCATAATTACTGGTTCCTCTCCTTCGTTAAAGACGCATGCTCTTGTCTCTAAAATCATTGATTTGCTGAAGTTACCGTGGTTCGTGGATGTTCGTCACATAAACCGCAAATGTAATAGAGTGGCCGATTGTATGGCAAAGTTGGGTCGAGCTGCACCGTGTGAGGGTTGGATCTTTACAGAGTCACCTGCAGAAGTTGCTTCCGCATTATTGTTTGACATGGGTGCTTAAAACCCAGCATGATGCATCTGTATTAGCGGAAAAAAAATATATTCTATATGTTATCCCACCCTCCCCGTAAATAGTTTTACTTGTACCAGAATTACACTAATTTAGTTTAAGAACAACTCTTATCATTACTTATCACGTAATTTTCACCGAACAAAAGATATTAATAGAGCGTCCCATAGAAAATCTGTAATCAATTCAGTTTTTTATTGAAAGATTAATCGATCAACTCATTTTGTTAATGTTGATTATGCTGACCCATTAATTAGTTTTGACTCTCGTAGTTAACTCCACAATCAAAAATTTATATGTGATGCCTCTTCTAAACTAGTTTTTTGATTAATTAGAAATGTATTGTATTCTTATACAACAATTCGAACCCATACAAGATTAGACTATATGAGCATCCTTAGTCATTAGACTAATTAATAGATCTCACTCTTCCAAACTAGTTAGTTATAAAACAAATCTAATTAATTTTTTCACGATCAAGAGCTTACTTGATTGTAACTTTTATTTGAAAATTCTTGATTGTAACTTTTAAAAAGATAGAATTAGTATGTAAATTAATCATGGAGGAACTGACGTGTCAGTATTTTAATTGATATATTTACATATTTAATTTTTAAATATTTAAAAATACTATCAATTTAATTTAATATATGTTTTTATTGAACAATGACATCTGAATTTTATTAATCACCGTAAAAGAGAACACAATACAATGCATTAAAAAGAGAGAAAAAGAGACAAGTCCACTAAAAAATTCTTACAATGGTGCAAAACAAGAGCAGACACTTCCATGAAAATTAACATACCAAAATCCAAAAACCTTCTTAAAGCTCATTGTCTCTATCCAAACGAGACGTTTTACGGGGTGAAAAGGGAGTAGTGAGTGAGTCAAGCTATCAGGCAGATTGCTCCACTGCCCAGGTCTAATTACATTGGCAACCAACCATCAACTAAGTGGGGATCCATTTTTCTAAGACCACCGACAGAACCATAATCAGAGATTAGCGTCGTGAAGATCTTTGTACGAGTACCAACTGACCGCTAAGGTATGCTGAAATCATGTCACAAGACAGATGAAACGAACCACAAAAAAATCAAAGAAAAATGTGTCACAAGGGCAGAGAAAACGCGTTCCACAAAGACAGAAAATCTTAATAAAATAAGAAAAAACAGACATGGTGGTCGAAAACCAATGCTAAAAGCTGCTGCCGATCACTCACCAAAAGAAAAAAACAATAAAATTGCAAGAGACAGAAATGTAAGAGAACGGCAAAGAATTAAGAAAAAACGGCTAATTTAATTTAAATTCTAAATAACTTAATAAATTTAACTCACACGTTTATAAATTCTATCATTATTCATTTTTAGTATATACAAAAAAATGCCAACTTATCCCTCCTCCTGTTCATTTATTCATTTTTATTCTTTAATCCAAATGGACATACGTTGAATGTGACCTACAAATTTATCTCAGCACATACATACACATATGTACATATATATTATAATGGTTGGTTTCTGACATATCCATGTCATCTTCTTTACATTAATTTAATTGTAGCAGAAACATTTTACACGTTCTTATGTTTTTAAAATAAATTAACACATATTTGATCAAATCTAAATTTTATGTATTTTCTTACCAATTTGTCTCGTATATAATTTTATTTTTAATATAATTTCATATATATATACATATATATTCATTGGATTAGAAATTTTTAATTTTAAAAAAAGATATTAAATAAAAAAACTGAGCATGCAGCCGAAAGGAACCAAGATCTTCCATTCCAAGCATTTTCACCACCCGAAAAGCAAGGACAACAAGAAGCTTCGGCCAGGAATGACTGTCTTGACCCTCATCGGACCACCGTCTCCGATCACTATTCATTTGGACAATCAACAATTGGTGTGGTGAGCGTGGATCGAACACATGACCTTTAGATCCTTAAGTGGGCCTAGTAATCTTTAAAATGGGTGGAGACAGCCAAGGCAGTTCTGACGAGAAAAGGCCAGAAGATGATGTTTTGACGTCCCAACCAACGGCAATGGCTGGTGAAAAGGTAGTGGAGGATGGCATCTTAACGGGTCAACCAATAGCGACGGCCATGCAACAGCTACGACAGTTTCAACAGGAATTTTTTACAGCAGTTCTAGGACCATCCCCCGTTGTGGTTTGCGGCGGGGCGGGACACACATCAAACGAGAGGGACGTCACCATCAAAAGGCATCAGCCAACAATTCCTGGAAACACAAGAAAAAAATAAAGAGTATAGAGGAAGCTTTAGTGCTCTCAAAACAACAGTACGAGCAACAACAAAAGTCTATGCAGGACCGAGCTGAACAATATAGAATCATAAAAGAGAAGAGCGAGAAAACATTTAAACAATTGTCCGAAAAAGCTAGAGGTAAAATGGTCCAAGAAAAACATGCGAGAAACTAAGTTGTTAAAACGTCACAAGCAAACGTTAGCTCTGCTCGTAATAAAGAATGGAAAGAAAGAGAGGATAAAAAAATCGTTAATCAAAGTAGTAACATTTATAATTACATTTTTTATGAAAAAAAGAAGAACCAACCATTCAAAAAATGGAATATAAAAGAGTCGACACTCAAAATTACAAATTAATCCATCATTATATTATTTCCTTCTCAAAATATGTGTTCAAAAGTGACATCCCAAGGACTATGAATCAAAGAACCAATATGATGTGGAATTGTAGCGAATATACTATGTGCAATCATGTTTGTTTCTCCACGAACCAATTGAAGTCCACCACTCTTATTCTCTCGGAGCTTAATAATTTCTCAAATCAGAGAAAAGGAACTTAAAGTGGCAGAAAATGATTAACAACTTTATTTTTTAATTGGATCTTTTCAACTTTATAATTCCGAGCTAACTTTAGGCCCTAATAAAACTCAAAAAGGAGCTCTTTAGTTAACCAGAAATGTATATACTGGTTTTTCCGCTTGAAATATGTGGTTGATTTAAAATTATCAGATGGACTTAGTTCATCGCATCATTTGTAGTTCTAGCCAATAAGATCCAACCATCTCATTTTTAAGGTTAATCCTCACATCTTTCTTACGTGTAAATAAAGAATGATTAATTACTTGAAGTTACTTTGAGATGAATGAATCTTATTGGTTGGGATCGTGAATGACGTGGTGAGTCAGATCCATCTAATAATTTCGCGTGGTTGAGAGTTGAGTGCTATTCTCTTTCAAGAATTTGGTGTTTTCTTCTTACTACGCCTTACATTAGCGTTTGTTGGTTTGCTATTGGATAAGGGTCACTTTTATTGCCAGTGGGCGTTTTAGAAAGACGCAAGAGTAGCCATCAAACAGGGCCGTCACACCTCTCAACAGAATGGTGTAGTTGAGAGGAAGCATAGACATGTTGTGGAAACCATGATCACTCTTTTGGCACAAGCACCATTGCCATTAAAGTTTTGATCATATGCTACTCTATGTTCAGTCTTTCTCATTAACGAATGCCCATCAAGGTTTTAGAAGGGCAGTCACCGTTTCAAAAGCTCTTTGGAACTGAACCAGACTACAAATTTCTTAAAGTTTTTGGTTCCTTATGTTTTCCACATCTTCGCCCATATAACAAGCATAAGTTTGATTTCCTGACAAAAGCATGCACGTTTCTTGGTTACTCTCCTAGACACCACAGTTATATGTGCATGGCTCGGGATGGGCGGATTTTTATATCAAGAAGTGTGGTTTTTTATGAGAAAAAAATTCCTTTTTCAGAGTCCAGATGGTTCAAATACAAAGGATCCTAGTGAGACATTTCAATCTACTTTAGTTGTAGCTGATGCTCAGGTTCCCTCGGTAAGAGCACAAGATGATGTTACATATGCTGGTTATGTGTCCAATTCTAATGATGCTCAGGAGGTTTCGGTACCTTATGACGGGACTAATGATCATGGTTCTGTATGTAAAGATGATTCAAACACAGATGCTCTAAGATTGAATGTTCATGATAGTTTGATTGGTACAGCTCAACAACTTGAGGAGGACACTTAGATATTTGAAGAAGCTCAATCAGAGTTTGAACATGATATTGAGAATGCTCATATAGAAGAGTCTGTGAATGCTCAAGAGGAGACGCATCCTTCTGCTGCTCAGGAACAACATGTTGTCATACCTATTTCAAAGGAGGTTCTGGGGAATACTCACTCTATAATCACGAGGGGGAAAATGGCATCATCAAGCCAAAAATTTATCATGCTCACTATAAAAAAATGCTACCACAAGATGTTTATGCCGCTCTGCAAGATGATGACTGGAGAGCAGCGGTTTTGGCTGAGTATAAAGCACTTATGAGCAATAATACCTGGGAAATGGTTGAATTACCTGCTGGGAGAAAGGCCAATGGATGCAAATGGCTATTTAAGATCAAGTACAATGCTGATGGCACAGTAGAAAGGCTTAACGCCAAGCTAGTGGCCAAGGGTTATTCACAGGTTCCTGGTTTTGACTTTACGGACACATTCAGTCCTGTTGTACGATTCACAATGGTCAACATTCTGTTATCCACTGTTGTCTCATGTCAATGGCAAGTTAGGCAGGTTGATGTCAACAATGCCTTTCTAAAAGGAGACTTGTGTGAGGATGTATACATGCAGCAAGTGCCAGGGTTTGAAGAAAGGTCCAATGATGGAAAAGTGCTCGTATGCAAGTTGAGGAAAGCTCTCTATAGATTGAGGCAAGCTCCCAGGAACTAGTTCTTCAAGCTGAAACAGTTCTTGTGCCAACTGGGATTTTTAGCTTCAAAAGCAGATCCATCTTTGTTCGTTTACAAAGCAATAGGTGTGATCATTTATCTAGTAGTTTATGTGGATAACATCTTGGTTACTGGCAACTCTCAAGAAGTTATTGATCAGATGGTTCTTCAATTACATGATAAGTTTTCATTAAAAGATCTTAGACAGTTCAAATTTTTTCTTGGCATTGAGGCCACGAGGACTTATGCATGGTTATTCTTAAGCCAACAAAAGTTCATTTCTGAGTTGCTTCACAAAGAGAACTTGCATGATGCAAATCCTGCTGTCACTCCAATGCCCTCAAATCAGAATTTGAGTAAGAATGATGGTATACCTCTGGATCATGCACAACAATATCACAGTGTGGTAGGAGCTTTGCAATACATCACTCACACTCGGCCTGATATTTGTTTTTCAGTCAGCAAGGTATCTCAGTTTCTTCAGAGTCCATCTGACAAACATTGGCTCGCAGTCAAAAGAATATTAAGGTATCTCAAAGGAACTTTGAACTATGGTCTTTGGTTTCCTTCTCAAGTAAAAAATACAGATAGTATTGCGGCCTTCTCTGATGCTGACTGGGCAGGAGATCTTAATGATAGGAGATCAATCTTTGGGTATTGTGTATTTAGTGGAGGTCATTTGCTAGCTTGGAGCTCCAAGAAGCAACATGCAGTCTCAAGATCCACTACAAAGGTAGAATACAGAAACTTGGCTGATGCCACTTCTGAGGTAACATGGATCTCAGTTGTGTTGCGTGAAATGGAGTTGCAGTCAAGAGAAATACCTAGAATCTAGTGTGATAACACTAGCACTATTGCAATGGCTTCTAGTCCTATTTTGCATTCGAAGACTAAAATATAGAGCTAGATCTTCACTTTGTAAGAGAGAAGGTTGGTTCATTTGAGTTGCAAGTAAACCATGTGCCAGTTGACAATCAGGTTGATGATGTATTCACCAAACCCTTAATTGTAGACAAGTTTGAAAAGTTCAGGGGAAATCTATCAGTTGTGGAATTTCAAGAAGTTTTTCCATCATTTCAAGAGGGTTAAACTTGTAAAGTAGGGTGAATATTAAGGGTTTAGCAACTAAGCTAAGTTAGTTCAGTTAGTTGAGTTAAAATATAAATATGGTAGGTAGTTGTAACTGCCCACGCAGCTTCGTGTAGGTGTATATATACATGTATTACCTCTCGTGTAACAGAGGATGGCATCTTAACGGGTCAACCAATAGTGCAGGCCATGCAACAGTTACGACAGTTTCAACAGGATTTTTTACAGCAGTTCTGGGACCATCCCTCATTTTGGTTTGCGGCGAGGCAAAACACAGATCAAACGAGAGGGACGTCACCATTAAAGGGCATCCGACCAACAATTCCTGGAAATGCAAGAAAAAAATAAAGAGTATAGAGGAAGCTTTAGTGCTCTCAAAACAACAGTACGAGCAACAAAAAAAGTCTATGCGGGACCGGGATGAACAACAAAGAACTGCAGAAGAGAAGAGCGAGAAAACATTTAAACAATTGTCCAAAAAAGCTATAGGTAAAATGGTCCAGGAAAAGCATGCAAGAAACTAAGTTGTTAAAACGTCACAAGCAAAAGTTTGCTCTGCTCGTAATGAAGAATGGAAAGATAAAAAGGATAAAAAAATCGTTAATCAAAGTAGTAACATTTATAATTACATTTTTTTATGAAAAAGAGAAGAACCAACCATTCAAAAAATGGAATATAAAAGAGTCGACACTCAAAATTACAAATTAATCCATCATTAAATTTATTGCCTTCTCATAATATGTGTTCAAAAGTGACATCCTAAGGACTCTGAATCAAAGAACCAATATGTTGTGGAATTGTAGCAAATATACCATGTGCAATCATGTTTGTTTCTCCACAAACAAATTGAAATTCCACCACTCATATTCTCTCGGAGCTTAATAATTTCTCAAATCAGAGAAAAGGTACTTAACGTAGCAGAAAGTGATTAACAACTTTATTTTCTAATTAGATCTTTTCAACGTTATAATTCCGAGCTAACTTTAGGCCCTAATAAAACTCAAAAAGGAGCTCTTTAGTTAACCAAAAATGTATATACTGGTTTTTTCGCTTGAAATATGTGGTTGATTTAAAAATTATCAGATGGACTTAGTTCATCGCGTCATTTGTAGTTCTAGCCAATAAGATCCAACCATCTCATTTTTAAGGTGAATCCTCACCTCATTCTTACGTGTAAATAAAGAATGGTTAGTTACTTGAAGTTACTTTGAGATGAATGAATCTTATTGGTGGGGACCGCGAATGACGTGGTGAGTCGGGTCCATCTAATAATTTCTCGTGGTTGAGAGTTTAGTGATATTCTCTTTCAAGAATTTGGTGTTTTGTTCTTACTACGCCTGCCATTAGCGTTTGTTGGTCTGGTATTGGATAAGGGTCACTTTCATTGCCCGTGAGGGTTTTAGACAGACGCAAGAGTAGCCATCGCACAAGGGCCTTAGAAAAGAGAGGCCCAACTGAGTTGAATTAAATGTTTATAAAAAATTAAAAGATTTTGATTTAATAAATTGTAAGTAAAAATAAAAAAAGAAATATGACTTTAAAGAGGGTCCACAATATATTTTTCTTACTAGGATAAAAATATTTTAAAAAAATCTTATATACCCTTTGAAATTATAAATTAAAAAGTTTCGTTTTAATAAAGTGCACATGGCGTCGTAAACCTTTGAACCGCCCATGTTTACTGCCTCCATTAAAACTAGCCTCTACCCTATTTTGATAAAACCTTTATCTGTGAATTGGAAAGTGATGAAGTACTTTTGACATTAAATTTTGAGAAATCAATTCTAAAACCACACGAAATCTGAGATATCTCAAACGGAGAAAACATTTTGCCCTTTAACAAAACATATCGTGTGTAAAGAGACTTCTTGAACCTAGGTCACCTAAAAATAATATGATAAAAATTCTCTATCCCTTTTTGGTATCTCTATAAATGCCCCAATACTAAAAATACTAAAAATCAAATTCCAAGCCTTAACCCTAAATTCTAAATCTTAAACCCTACACCTTACTCTAAATTCTCTAAACCATAACCTTAAACCCTAAACCTAATTTTAAATATGGAGAATAAGTAGGGGCATAGAAAAGGGGCAAGGATTTCCATCTAAAATAATAACACTCCCTTAGGTCCTTTTCCACTCAGATCACCTAGTATGTTCAATTAAAATTGTTTTTTTATTATTCCTACATACTGAAGCTTTTTGATGAGTGATGGGCGAATACAGTTCATCTGCAGGCAAGAGAGGTGTAGCCATTGCATTGCATGCAAAGGTTTGGCAAGAAGAGGTCCTTTTCGGACTCAGACATATCAATTTCAGCCTCATTTGATGGCACCTCCCATGAAAATCCTTGAATCAGCCTGACCTAAAACATCACCGTCATTACACTCCCAAGAGCCACTCCCATGCACGCTCGGCTCCCTGTACTGAATGATATGAACCTCAATTCCACCTCCGCTAGACCCTAAACCCTAAACTCTAAACCTAGTTTTTAGTGTGAGTGTAACCCCCTCATACGGCCAATACGAAATACCTACCTATGGGGAGGTCACATTCCCTGTCTCAACTCTCAAAACATATATATATGTATGTATGTGTGTGTGTGTAGCATGAAAAACATTCTAACAAAATTCATGATAAAGTCAAAGTATCGGAAGTTTAATCTGAAACCATTATAAGATCTGAATATTCAAAAAGACATCTCCAAAATAAAGTCTCAAGCGATAAGGAAAATACATAGTTGTAAGGCAAGCATTAGAAGTTTATTTCTTCTCCATATCAAAGTTTGGTTACAAAATAAGGCCACGTATGGCAACTAGTAACATATATAGAGTATTCAAAATATAGGCTCATGTCACCCAAATAAAGACAGTATGGCGGAAAAAACATTACAAAAAAAGATAAGTACGGAATGTGTCGGTCCTCCAAGTGTCGTGTCCATGGGTAGCCTATCAAAATATATCTTAAAGGGGAAAGAAAGGGGGCGTGAGCTAGAGAGCTCAATATGTTCCAACAATACATAAAATCATGTCAATAGTTCACAAGTACAAAACATTAGGTAAAAACATGATTAAGAGCAAACAGAATTTGTTTGTACATAACTACCCTCCAACCATACAACGATATGCAGTTCCCTTAATTGCATCCATAAGGACTTACCCTAGGCCCGATGGACGTAGGTGCCAACCTAAGGGGCTGCCTTAGGTCCATAAGGAATTACTCGTGCTGAGGCATCGAAACCTACCTAAGGGGTGACCTTGAGTCCATAAGGAATTACCAGCTGGATTAAGGCTGAACCTATAGCAACTTCATATCATATCCCAACAGTATACCCCAAATATAAATCATAGTTGTTCAACAGACAGTGATACCAGAAGATCATATGGCAGACATGCTTTATCACATAGATATAATAGTCTGAGGTTTATGCTTAATAATCTGACATATATACGTATTTTCAAAACAACATAGCAATCATATATTTATTCAAGTAGCAAATATCATGGTTCAATAGATAAAACTTTCATATCTCATAAAATTGTTCATGTTATCAATCAGGGAAAACACTCATGTGCACATGTTAATTTCATAAAAATATTTTCAGGCTGCTATTTAGCACACTAGGAACACACCTGAAAAGCTGGTCAGATGAAACTAAGGGGCATCTGCCTCGTTATGCTCTGCAACTGAACTAGATCCTAAATCAAAATGGAGAATGTTACCACAATGGAATAATTAAATTGAAATATTTTACTGAGTTCTAAGTTCATACGAGTAACTATAGGTGCACGAGGATGAGTGGAACGGGCTGAGCAGACTGATGGTCGGGAGATACTCGAGTACCTTTAAACATGTAAAAGGTTATATTAGTCATTTATTCGATTTGCAATCATCTTAATGAAATAATTAAATAAATATGCATGATTGGGTTTAAGGTCAGATTCAGAGGTCTTCAGGATGGAATTTCGCGAAACGGGCTTCAAAATCAGACCCAGAATGTCGAAAATCCTAAAATAAGGCTTTTTTGGAAATTTTGACTTTTTTGTCAAAGTCAATGCTAACGTCAGTAGTCAAGTCAACGCTGACGTCAGAATGACATCATCGGTCAAGGTCAACTAAATTGACTCGGCGAGTTAACTCAATGAGTTAACTCGGGCGAGTTGACTCAGTTAGTTGACTCAACCGAGTCGGATTTGGGTTAGAGGCGGGTCAGGTCGGACTCGGGTCGGGTCTGGGTCATGGGCCGACCAGTTTAACCGGCCTAGCCGATTCAGGCCGATTCACCTACCCAATTATTTATGGTCATCGGACGGCCGACGAAAAGTCGTTGGAGACGCCAAATGACGCAATCCTGCCGGAAAAATGTATTTCAACGAATTGGCTTAAAAATGCATCCAACAATTTATCCAAATATGGTCAGAAACCTACCGAAAAAGCCCTAAAACGAACACAATACGGTTGGAAAACGCGACGCCGATGAGGCTCTTCCCGACGTCATTACGGTGAACGGCTAAGGTGGTTTTGATCGGCATTTGACGCTGGTCATGCCTGGACCAACGTCGTTCACCAACAGCGGTGATGTTGGCCAGAAGCGACAAAAGTGTGTGTGTGTGTGTATAATTTTGTAAAATATCAAGATCCTTGCGGATATTTTCCAGGGATCCCAAAGATTATTTATACGGTTACGGTTCAGTTATCCACACGGTTCAGATATAGCAATCCCCGTACTCATCCCCATTTGAGCTTCGGTGATAAATCTTCACCCATCCCCGTCCTTGTGGGTGAAAATTTCGGTTATTCCCCATCCCGTCGGTTCGGATCCCCACGGTTTTCAGATATTCCCCACCCAATTCTCACCCATAATCTAAAGTGACTAGCTTCTTCCGTCAATGTTATTGGAAAATGTCCAAGTTACGTATATAGTTTACAATGATTGTTGTTGTAACCCCCTCGTCCCGGTCTGGTCGGATGACCGGTCCAAGTGGGCCACACGGGGAAAACCGAAGCGAAACCCGTTAAGATTTCCCCTCGGTTAACGACCCAAAAATTTCTTTTTATCTTATCTTGTCTACAAGCATAATTAAGACCTATGTGTGGCACAGCAGCGGAAGATTTCAAACAATTCAACATACATAAACCGACCAAACCACCAAACAGTTCATTTTAAGGTTTTTCAGCAGGCCGTTTCGAAACGCCCCTAGGGTGTTCCGAAACGCCTTGACTTGGTCAACGACCCTGGGTCAACCATAAGATGACCGTTCCGAAACAGGGGTGACCCGTATCGGAACGACCTTGACGGTCAATATCTCGTGGTCAACGAGATTTGACCGTTTCGAAACATCAAAGGCCCGTTTCGGAACGGCTTCATCTCGCCAATTTCTCAAAATTCCAGTAGCCAAAGTGTTCCGAAACGACCCTCATCCGTTCCGAAACGGCAGACCATTTGCAAAGGGACCGTTCCGGAACAGGGGGACCCGTTCCGAAACACCCCCTGTCTGCAGACTCGATTTTGCTGTTTTGAGGCACAAAGGTGCCCCAAAACATCACCAAAACACATCACAACACCAAATCAATTAAACCCAAGGCATACCAACAATACAATCATGCTTTAACAAGGTTTAGACATGTCAAACTCTAGGGCAACATCCCCCAAACATGCTTTCATACAGACATCATTCAAACACATATATAAACTCTTAAGGCATAAAGCTAACACTCAAAGTAAGCAATTAGGCATGAGTTAACATACAACATGGCAACACAACCATGAAAAGCAAGATATTAAGGAGTCTAAACATGCTCCTAGCAACCAACAACAACCAACAAAACATTACACATCCCATTGCTTAAACTATTACATGTCTTAGCATTAAAATCCATACTTGATGAACTCAAGTCCAAAAACTACACTTGGAGGCCCTCCTCTTGCCCGAGCAACCCACGAAGTAAGGATCTGCAATGTTGAACAAAGAGAGCGCAAGCAATGATGCTTAGTGAGGGTAAGCTCTAAAAACAAACCTCAACATCGCAGGGTCCGAGCACGATCTAGCCAAGGCAATTCACATTTACCAAAAGTCCACAAGATAAAGATGCATGAGCAATATATATTACATATATGCCTTAATCATGAGCTCAACACTACCATACATGTAATCACATTTAAACATCCAAACAGCTCATATATCTCAACCCATTGATACACATATCAATCAACATTGGCACCTAGTTAAGACTCAAATACACGGATAACCGTTGGAACTCACATCCAACAACACAACCATTACCTGACGGTGGGATTACACTCATCACCGGTCTCGCGGAGGGGATTCCACTCATCCTCACGCCCCGTCGATGGGATTCCACTCATCACCGACTATATTTAAATACCATTTCCGGGCGTACCCGTACTCCTCCTTGGTGACTCAACGCCACCAAGGCCACGCGCGACTTTTGACTCATGTGTACACACTAACATCCTAATGATCGATCATTTGTATTTAAGTTTACTAGTGCCAATATTTACTCACTTCACAATACTCATTTCAATAACCTTGTGCTTAGCACGTACTCACCAACAACCATCATCATGCATGTCTCAAGCATCATAAGTCCAAATCTCATTTCACATGTATAAAGCAATATACATAGACATTCATACCACAATTCATACGAGACATACACAACCATATAATGAGTTCAACCAAAGGCTCTAGATCAAGTTTAGGATTAGGCTACCACCCTAATCCTAACTCTAGGTGGGTCTACCAAGCCCAACCTAGTCCACATACTCGAACCAACCAATTTAAAACCGTTTAAAACAATTAACCACTCACCTAAGCTTCCAAGCTCAAGACCAAGCAAGCAACAACCTTCAATTCTCCGGATTCACTTCCGATGCTTCACCGATGCCCAAACTTGATTCTAATCAAACAAAACACATACATTACTTCTCAACCCAATGCTAATTCAACCATCAATCTACTTTGCAAATCACAACCCAATTTCCTCAAATTCCCGAACCACATAACATCTCAAAAACTCAATTTTCGGACTCCAACAACCATTGGCTGAAATACCCATTTCCAAGCACCCAAATGACTTCCAAAACATCCCAAAACACCCTCCTAACATAGGTAGACCATCAGCCCTTCAATTCCAACACTAAACCTCTCAAAAACCCAAGTTTTCATACTTTAAAATTTGCCCTAAAGACCCACTACGAAAATTCATCCAAGATCAACCAAATTAAGATATGTTGCATATTTCATTATGATTAAACATAACCCTTAAACAATTTCTCAAAACAAATCAGAAAACCCCATTAAAACCCAAATTTTCAACATGAATCCTAATTCCCAAAACTCAATGTTTTTGAAATTTAAGACAATGGTTGGATAGAGGATAAAGAGGAGATTAGGAAAACGTAATTACCTTTGAAAAAGACCTTGGATTGAAGAAGGGGATGAATGGAATAGTAACTTAGTGTAGTTGGGAGAGTTTGAGTATGGGGAGGGGGTTTTCACGTCAACTTTGGAAGAAATGGGGAAAGAGAAGACACTTTACAATAAAGTGGTCTTACTTTTAAAAGTTTTGGGTAAAATCACGATATAGGTCCCTCCCTCTTTAATAAGGTTCAAAAAGGTCATTATTCGTAGTCGGTTTATTGTAATTAGATTTTATTTGACTCGAACAACAACCCAGTTAACTCCTAGGCCCTAGACACGGGTATTACAGTTGTGAACCCTTATTATAATTTTGGATATTCTTTCTTAACAAAACTAGTGGCTTCTATTAAAAATTTTAAAATTTAAATTTCCTCCCGCTATTAAGAAAGAGTTTTATTTCCCTTTTAATTCAGAAAACCTTTATTTAGGTTTTATTTTGCTTCTAAACCCATTTTCTTTCTATAGAAGTATAGAGTACCGTAATTTTTTTGTTTAATTTTGTTTAGCAGACAACAATGCCAACTTTAATGCTGGTCGCCGACTATTAGTTTTCTTTTTATTTTTTATTTTTTATTTTATCTTTTAATAAGAATAATTTTTTGTGACACATTTTACGTCTTATTTCTTGGTCGTTTAATCTTTTATTTTATTTTATGTTTTCTCAGGGTTGGATTTGACGACGTCAGGACTGATTAAGATGACGCTTATTTGTAATCATGTTGATCTTTCATGCTCTGAACCATCAGATTGAACTTGGATATGCGGTTTGCGTGCATGGATAGTTTCCCACGATGCTCGGCTCTGATTTGCGTATTTCGATGGCCTTTCAATAGCTTAATCTCATTTTGTGGTTCGTTTGCAGATGCATTCAGATTTTTTGCATCTATTTTTCGTTTGAGTTTTTTTGTTGGGTTTTTAACTTTTTCTATTTATAATCCTTGTATGATCTAAAGTAGGGGTGGGAATTAGGTGGTGCTGGGACGGGTTTGCATTCCCCACTCCGTCCCCAACACTTGCAGGTACGGTTTCGAGAAATCCCCATTACATACTTTGGTGATTTTTTTGTGTTTATCCCCATACCCATCGGATCCCCACAGTTTTCGAGGAATCTCCATCCCAAAAAAAAATTAAACACAATTTACTACTTTACTAACCAAAATATAATTTTTCAGAGCATAAAGAGATGTTTCGTTCAACATAGTATTTCAACTTTGCTTTGCAGGAATGAAGCAACAACTTTGGAATGTGATTATAAAAATATTTGAGAACGAGAAAAAATATAATCAACCCCTTACCAGTAATACTTGTTTTACTCTTGAAACTTGAATAGACTCAAATATGATACATTACAAAAGAGATGGAAGCTTAACCAACTCATAGATGTCAACAAAAAATTGCACCATAAGTTGCAATTTAAAAAAGTACCATCTAAATATAGAATCTTGTGACAATAACAAGTTATAACATACCAAGTTTATGCACACATTTAAATATTTTTTATTTAGCATGCTAAAGCAAATATGCATACAAGTTTAAGCAAGATAAGCAAACACATAAGGTTTGAACGTAAAATAAATAAATAAATAAGAGGTTGAAGGCTTTTACTAGCACAATAATGAGAAAGACGATGATGCCTCGATAATGACAATGGTCACGGAAAAAGATCAAGGACGCTCGTAGTTGGCTGGCATCTTAGAAAGAATGGTGACGTTGCTTGCTTGAAGGGGAATAGGGTTTTTGGGTAATATGAACGACACAGATTGAGAGATAAATAGATTATATACTCTCAATTAACAAAAAAAGTAAACTACTAGAGAGACCATCCAAACTTAATAAGATTTAAACAAAAGGCACAAATATCTTGATGGATTGTAATATTGATAATAAGTATGTATGTATGCACATAAATGAGATTAAGTGTGTGTGTATGTGTGTATAATTTTGTAAAATATCAAGATCCTTGCGGATATTTTCCAGGGATCCCTAAGATTATTTATACGGTTACGGTTCAGTTATCCAGACGGTTCAGATATAGCAATCCCCGTACTCATCCCCATTTGAGCTTCGGTGATAAATCTTCACCCGTCCCCGTCCCCGTGGGTGAAAATTTCAGTTATTCCCCATCCCGTCGGTTCGGATCCCCACGGTTTTCAGATATTCCCCACCCAATTCCCACCCCTAATCTAAAGTGACTAGCTTCTTCTGTCAATGTTATAGGAAAATGTCCAAATTATGTATATAGTTTACAATGATTGTTGTGAACCCTTATTATAATTTTGAGTATTCTTTTTAATAAAACTAGTGGCTTCTATTAAAAATTTTAAAATTTAAAATTCCTGCCGCTATCCAAACAGTAGATAAATAATATTACTAAATATTTAGTGGTGGTATGAAAGTTTTGCTCTTTGGAAGCTGCATTTGTGTGCTTTCGTGGCTTGCCGTATCAAAAAGATGAAAAAAAATGATTGAGTGAGTGAGCGAAAAGCGATAAATAGATAAATGAAGGGCCTTGTTTTATTATGTTTTTAGTTTCCATGCAAACAGAACACCCAAACATGTAGGCAGCCATCAGCCATGTATATATTAAGTACATGGGTTGACAAGGCCTTTCGTCTTACATGTAACACACACAAACAAACACACAGGGTAATGAACATTAAGACACATCCATTCCGACGGGCTGTCGAATTTATTACACAAGGTAGCTGTCCTAATTAGAAAGCAGCTTATTATTTAAGTTCGACAGCGTTACTAATGCCTGCACATTAATTTCCTTGTTCAGCTTTGAAAAAGGGTGCTTCAATGGATGCCTTCATTGTTGCGGTACGTTCCCCGGGAGGAATGTCGATTTCTAAATGGAAACCGAACTTATCAATTTGATAGTTTGGGAGCCCGTCCTCGTCGAGATGGCTTCTGATTTCACTCCATTGCATAGGTCGATCGATCAAATCAGTATACACCTGCACTTCACATGTTAAGGAAAAGGAATGCAGCAATATAAATAGGAGTATTAAATATATATACCTTGCTGTGGGGACCTTCAGGATTGCTCCAGGCAACCACCCACTTAAGCTCTTTATTGTCATTGTCCGTAAATTTGTAGGCAAGAGCACCGATACAACCTGGGGTTGTGCCATCTCCTGAATCCGCACTCTGCTTAAACTCTCCTGTTCCCTGATCGAGAATTACGTCTGGGAAAGGCGGCACAGCCCCAACCCAAATCTCATGGCTGAGCAGGGTCATAGTTTTACCTGAGGAGTTACGAAGTTGGCCCTCTGTGTATTTTGTGCTACCAAAGGAAGAATCCATGCTGCTACCTTTCAAGGCTTGATTGTCTTGTGTTGCTGTGCTGTGCTACCATGTTACAATATAGGCCTCCTTATATAGACATGAACATGCTTGCTCTGCCTACCATTTACCATCCTCATATTTATTTATTTAATCCCAATGCCCTTACTTTGAATGTCACCTACAAAGTTTATTTATTTTATTTGCTTTCTTACGTCTCTCTCTTATCCTCCCTGCATTCATTTTTATTTCTAGTAAAAACATTTTACATGTGCCTTCTTTCTATTAAAATATTATAAATCTCCTCCCACCCTCCCGGTAAATAGTTTTACTTGTACGAGAGTGACGGGTACTTAGTATAGGAACAACTGTTATTATTACTTTAGTTAACCATAAATGTATATACCGGTTTTTCCTCCTAAAATGTGTGGTTGATTTAAAAATTATCGAATGGACCTAGTTCATCACGTCATTTGTAGTTCTAGTCAATAAGATCCACCCATCTCCTTTTAAGGTGAATCTTCACCTCTTTCTTACATGTAAATAAAGAATGGTTAGTTATTTGAAGTTATTTTGAAATGAATGAATCTTACTAGCTGGACCACAAATGACATGGTGAGTCAGGTCAATCTAATAATTTCTCGTGGTTGAGAGTTGAGTATTTTTCTCTTTCAAGAACTTGGTGTTTTGTTCTTACTACGTCTTCCATTAGCGTTTGTTGGTCTGCTATTGGATAAGGGCCACTTCCATTGCCCATGGAAATTTTAGACAGGCGCGAGAGGAGCGACCGCACAAGGCCCTTAAAAAAGATGGCCCAACTAAGTTGAATTAAATGTTTATAAAGAAAATTAAAGATTTTAATTTAATAAATTTTAATAAAAAAAATTATCACTTTAAAGAGAACCCACAATATATTTTTTACTATGATAAAATATTTTATTTAAAAAAACCTTATATATCATTTGAGATTATAAATTAAAGGGTTTCGTTTTAATAATTTGCACAGAGCCCGTAAACCTTTCAACAGCCCATGATTATTGCCTCCACTAAAACTAGCCTCTCCCCTATTTTGATAAAACCTTTATCTGCGAATTGGAAAGTGATAAAGTACTTTTGACACTAAATTTTAAGAAATCAGTTCAAAAACCATACGAAATGAACTTCAATTCCATGTACGCTCGTCTCCATGTACTGAACGATACGAACTTCAGTTCCACCTCTGCTAGATCAAGTTCTTCATCAGGACCGTCTTTCAAGTGTCGCTCGAGTTTGAACACCAATAGCTCGTCCTATACCTTGGGGTTCCGTCCTAGACCGAGCCGACTAAGCAAAAAAATAATATCAAGTTGGCATATTTAAAATTACAAGCGACAGAAATGTAAGAGAACGGCAAAGAATTAAGAAAAAACGACTAATTTAATTTAAATTCTAAATAACTTAATAAATTTAACTCACACGTTTATAAAATTCTATCATTATTCATTTTTTGTATATACAAAAAAATGCCAACTTATCCCTCCTATTCATTTATTCTTTTTTATTCTTTAATCCAAATGGCCATACGTTGAATGTGACCTACAAATTTATCTCAGCACATACATACACATATGTACATATATATTATAATGGTTGGTTTCTGACATATCTATGTCATCTTCTTTACATTAATTTAATTGTAGCAGAAACATTTTACACGTTCTTATGTTTTTAAAATAAATTAACACATATTTGATCAAATCTAAATTTTATGTATTTTCTTACCAATTTGTCTCGTATATAATTTTATTTTTAATATAATTTCATATATATATATATTCAGTGGATTAGAAATTTTTAATTTTTAAAAAAGATATTAAATAAAAAAACTGAGCATGCAGCCGAAAGGAACCAAGATCTTCCATTCCAAGCATCTTCACCACCCGAAAAGCAAGGACAACAAGAAGTTTTGGCCATGAATGACTGTCTTGACCCTCATCGGACCACCGTCTCCGATCACTATTCATTTGGACAATCAAAAATTGGTGTGGTGAGCGTGGATCGAACACATGGCCTTTAGACCCTTCAATGGGCCTAGTAATCTTTAAAATGGGTGGAGACAGCCAAGGCAGTTCTGACGAGAAAAGGCCGAAAGATGATGTTTTGACGTCCCAACCAACGGCAATGGCCGGTGAAAAGGTAGTGGAGGATGACATCTTAACGGGTCAACCAATAGCGACGGCCATGCAACAACTACGACAGTTTCAACAGGAATTTTTTACAGCACTTCTAGGACCATCCCCCATTGTGGTTTGCGGCGGGGCAGGACACACATCAAACGAGAGGGACGTCACCATCAAAGGGCATCAGCCAACAATTCCTGGAAACGCAAGAAAAAAATAAAGAGTATAGAGGAAGCTTTAGTGCTCTCAAAACAACAGTACGAGCAACAACAAAAGTCTATGCAGGACCGAGCTGAACAATATAGAATCACAAAAGAGAAGAGCGAGAAAACATTTAAACAATTGTCCGAAAAAGCTAGAGGTAAAATGGTCCAAGAAAAACATGCGAGAAACTAAGTTGTTAAAACGTCACAAGAAAAAGTTAGCTCTGCTCGTAATAAAGAATGGAAAGATAGAGAGGATAAAAAAAATCGTTAATCAAAGTAGTAACATTTAGAATTACATTTTTTTTTATGAAAAAGAGAAGAACCAACCATTCAAAAAATGAAATATAAAAGAGTCGACACTCGAAATTACAAATTAATCCATCATTAAATTTATTGCCTTCTCAAAATATGTGTTCAAAAGTGACATCCCAAGGACTATGAATCAAAGAACCAATATGTTGTGGAATTGTAGCGAATATACCATGTGCAGTCATGTTTGTTTCTCCACGAACCAATTGAATGTCCACCACTCTTATTCTCTCGGAGCTTAATAATTTCTCAAATCAGAGAAAAGGAACTTAAAGTGGCAGAAAATGATTAACAACTTTATTTTGTATTTGGATCTTTTCAACGTTATAATTCCGAGCTAACTTTAGGCCCTAATAAAACTCAAAAAGGAGCTCTTTAGTTAACCAGAAATGTATATACTGGTTTTTCCGCTAGAAATATGTGGTTGATTTAAAAATTATCAGATGGACTTAGCTCATCGCGTCATTTGTAGTTCTAGCCAATAAGATCCAACCATCTCATTTTTTAAGGTTAATCCTCACCTCTTTTTTACGTGTAAATAAAGAATGATTAGTTACTTGAAGTTACTT
This sequence comes from Hibiscus trionum, assembly GCA_030270665.1. NCBI lineage: Eukaryota > Viridiplantae > Streptophyta > Magnoliopsida > Malvales > Malvaceae > Hibiscus > Hibiscus trionum. The sequence continues at coordinate 10,715,641 of BSYR01000024.1, read as the reverse complement.
TGAGATGAATGAATCTTATTGGTTGGGATCGCGAATGACGTGGTGAGTCGGGTCCATCTAATAATTTCTCGTGGTTGAGAGTTGAGTGCTATTCTCTTTCAAGAATTTGGTGTTTTGTTCTTACTACGCCTGACATTAGCGTTTGTTGGTTTGTTATTGGATAAGGGTCACTTTTATTGTCAGTGGGAGTTTTAGACAGACGCAAGAGTAGCCATCAAACAGGGCCCTTAGAAAAGATAGGCCCAACTGAGTTGAATTAATTTTTTTAAAAAATAAAAGATTTTGATTTAATAAATTATAAGTAAAAATAAAAAAAAATATGACTTTAAAGAGGGTCCACAATATATTTTTCTTACTAGGATAAAAATATTTTAAAAAAAACCTTATATATCCTTTGAAATTATAAATTAAAAAGTTTCGTTTTAATAAACTACACATGGCCTCGTAAACCTTTGAACCGCCCATGTTTATTGCCTCCACTAAAACTAGCCTCTCCCCTATTTTGATAAAAACCTTTATCTGCGAATTGGAAAGTGATAAAGTACTTTTGACATTAAATTTTGAGAAATCAATTCTAAAACCATACGAAATCTGAGATATCTCAAACGGAGAAAAAAGTTGGCCCTTTAACAAAACACACCGAGTGTAAAGAGACTTCTTGGGCCTAGGTCACCTAAAAATAATAGGATAAAAATTCTCTATCCCTTTTCAGTATCTCTATATATGTCCTAATATTAAAAATATTAAAAAATCAAATTCCAAGCTTTAACCCTAAATTCTAAATCTTAAACCCTACACCTTACTCCAAATTCCCTAAATCCTAAACCTAATTTTAAATGTGGAGAATAAGTAGGGGCACCGAAAAGGGGCAAGGATTTCCATCTAAAATAATAACTCTCCCATAGTCCTTTTTCCACTTAGATCACCTAGTTTGTTCAATTAAAATTGTTTTTTTATTTCCTACATACTGAAGCTTTTTGATGTGTGATGGGTGAATATAGTTCATTTGCAAGCAAGAGAGGTGTAGCCATTGCATTGCATGCAAAGGTTTGGCAAGAAGATATCTTTTTCGATGGCCTACACGTTTCATCGTGTACCGCGAACCACTAGGCCACGACCATTAATTCTGGGTCCTTATATTACCCATTTAGCTTTACATATTTATCCTGCTACTTTTGATCCATCTCAGTTTACTTATGCTTTTTCTATGAGTGCTTTAGATGAGAGATGCCTAGATGCCATGGGATTACTTGCAGGAACTCCTGATGCACCATATATTGTTCCCCCGGGCACTCTCCCAACTCGTAGAGAACGAGTGTTTCGAAGACGAGCCCAAACACAACCAACACAAGACGACCAACCCCAAAGAGATATGGATGAGCGCCTCCATTCCATCGAGACTAACTTGGCCGAGATCTTATCCTATCTTCGCCCCGGCTCTTCCCGCGGACGACGTGGCCGCGGTCGTGGCCGCAGTTGATTAGGGGAGTCTCTCCTTTCCTCTCTTTTACCTTAAATTTTCATTTTGGGACAAAATGCATCTAAGTGAGGGGGAGGGAGATATGCTTAGCAATTTTTATCTTGCTTATCCGTTTTGGTTGTTCTCTTGAATTCTTGATTTTATTAATTTAAAGTTCTTCGTTTAATCCTTAGTTTTGCCGTGTCTCACTATTTTCATATGGTTTTTGTATCTATCTTGTTAGAAATTCTAGGTTGCATGGTAGATTTTGGCATGATTAATTTTTTATTAAAATCTTTTATATGACATTTTCTTCCTCTATTAATTCACATGATGCTTAACTAAGTACACAAGACATATTTGTGAGTTTTTGAGCCTAATGAGCATGCATTATATTTGCTCTTTGTTTCTTTGAGTGTGCCTAGCTAAATTAGTTGCATTCTAGAACTTGTTTTTAAATTCTTTTTGAGATTACGTTGATTGGTTTTTTTTTGATCAGCAAAGCGATGTATATTTTATTGATGTGAATATACAACGCAAGTCAAACAAGCGCCTCATTAAAAACCTCCCTAATCCTAATGGAGGAAAAGAGTACGACTTGTTGACTTCTAGAAACAACATACCCCCTTACAAATCATAACGAAGCCTGGAACAAAGAGACACGAGACACCCCCTCCTTTGCTAGCGCATCAGCTAGCCCATTCGCCTCCCGAAAAATATGTGAAAAACACACGGAGCCTAACCTCGAACACGCACGATCAATCACACAAAAATACTCCCACAAACGCCACGGCCGGTGGTCCACCTGCAGCACCCACCCAATAGCAACTCTGGAGTCCGACTCAACGATTAAAGGACGATCCGCCCATTTAGACTCTACAAAAAACTCCAGGGCAAAAGCTATCGCCCGAATCTCAGCCACATTTGAATCAAGAGTACCAAGAGGACCGGAGAACAAAGCAAGAATCCGACTCTGAGCATCACGCAAAACCCCTCCAAAGCCCGCTGGTCCTGGTTTCCCGCGCGCGGAACCGTCCACCGAAAATTTCACTGTATTTCCAATAGGGGGCTCCCAACTCACTCCCAACCGCTCCGAAAGCTGAGCAGGCCCTTCACGATACAAGCTCGGACAATCCCACCAGAGGGACTCAGAAACCGACAACCCCTCCTTGAGGGTCTTGACCCAATAGAATGAACGGAGCTTAACCAAGAAGCCAATTTCCGCGGCTGTGACAAGCTTATCATTAAAAACCAAGTCGTTACGCGCAAGCCACAACGACCACAATAAAGCAGCAGTACTCGACACCCACAACTGCCTCAAGGTGCCTTTAAAGGAACAGTGCATATCCGGGATAAGAAATTCCGCAAATGATTTCGGCAATGGCAACGAAATCGCCCACCACCCTCGAAACCAATCCCACAATCCCTGGGCAAACGGGCAAACATAAGAGAGATGATCGATATCCTCCTCTCTCGCACGACACCACCTGCACATACCTCGGTCGTCACCCAAATCTATCCCACGAGTCCGCAAAAAAGCAAACGTCGGCAATCGACGCAACCAAGCAAACCAAAGAAACGCTTGGACCTTGGGAGGAACCAACACCTTCCACGCAAAACAGTCCCCAAAATCACTCTCGCCCACTTTATCTACCATAAGCAAACGAGTCAACCCCTTAACGGAAAAATTCCCAAGATTATCCGGTTTCCACACTAACATATCGAGTTCGCCTTGTCTCAACTTAACCGGGCAGACAAGCGCTCTCAAATCCAGCAATTGCCGTGCCTCGAAAGATCGTAGACTACGGTGAAACAAAGCTTCCCACTGAACGTGCTGGAAGCTCTCACCAACCGCGATATCCTTCGCCATTACTAGCCGATCTATCACAATTGAGAATAGGCGAGGGAAAACATCTTTCAATGGCTGTTCAATGCACCAAGCATCAAACCAAAACAGCACTCTCTCCCCAGAACCAATCTTCCAAACGAAATGATCCTCACCCATATGTTGTTGTATATCCTCTGAGTTAACAGTTTGCACTATTTGTTTCCAAATCACAGACATCTGTCCCCTTACCGATGTATTGAACCGCCACCACTGTGCCGCTTCACCATACTTAGAGACAATAATGGCCCGCCACAACGAGTTCACATCCCGAGCATACCGCCACGACCACTTCGCCAGAAGAGCCTTATTTCGAACCTCTAAATCGGCCACCCCCAAGCCTCCAAGATGGCGAGGCCTACATACCATACTCCAGCTCACTCTGCTCATTTTACGCTGAAGATTCACCCCACCCCATAGGAAAGCTCGCCTCAGCCTATCTATAGCAGCAATCACCCCTTTCGGCACTTTAAACAGACCCATATAATAAACTGGAAGAGAGGATAAGACTGAATTTACCAAAGTGACTCGTGCCGCAAACGACAAAGACGTCTTCTTCCAACCTGCCAACTTACGTCGAACAGATGCAATTACTGGCTCCCATACAGCAATGTTTCGCAGATTTACTCCCAGCGGCAACCCCAAGTATACAAACGGTAACTCCCCCTGTCGGCAACCCAGAACCTCGGCCATGGATGCAACCATATCCCCAGCTATACCTATCGAATACAGTGAAGATTTAGAGAAATTGATGCGCAAACCTGAGCAAACTTGGAAGCAACACAATAGCCTACGAATATTCAGCTCTGCTGCTACAGAAGCTTCGAAGAAAAGTACGGTGTCGTCAGCAAACTGTAGGTGTGTTAACGTTACTCCCGGAGCTACTTCCACCCCCCCAATCAGCCCCACTTCCTCCGCTTGTACGAGTAACCGATGCAGCGCCTCAGCCACAATGACAAACAATAAAGGCGACAAAGGGCAGCCTTGTCGTAGCCCCCGCCTCATATCAAATTCCTTCGTTGCACTACCATTCAACAAGACGGATAACCGAACAGAGCCAATGCATTCCATCACCCACCCCCTCAAAGTAGAACTAAATCCCATCAAAACCATAATTTGATCCAAAAACTCCCAACGAACACAATCGTAGGCCTTCGCAAAGTCTAGTTTCAACACACATCCCCCAACTCGGCTCTTGCGCAAAGAATGTATCGTCTCATTTGCTAGCAGAATTCCATCAACAATCTGACGTCCGCGGACAAAAGCAGACTGATGGTCACTGATCAAACCACCTAACATCACATGTAAACGCCTGGCTAAGATTTTAGCTAGAATCTTATAAATAGAATTCAACAAGCTAATAGGTCTATAATCGCGTAAAGACACTGGTGATTCTACTTTTGGTAGAAGCACAATAAATGTGTTATTAACGCCCAACGGTAATTTTCCGGAGCTAAAGAATTCAGCCAAAAATCTTTCCACATCAGAACTAACAACCTCCCAGCACCTCTTATAAAACTCCATGCTATAACCATCCGGACCCGGAGACTTTGACCCCTCGCATCCTCGCACCACATCCCATGCCTCACCTATTGAAAATGGCGCAATCAGATTCGAGTTCTCAGTATCATTCACCATATTAAACGCCCCATCAAACTGCCATAAACAAGCCCTCGCTTCCGCAGCAAAATGCCTAGCGAAGAAGCGCACCACATGTTTCCGTATCCTGTTCGGATCACATACCCAAGAACCATTGATATTTAAACCAACAATTGCATTCCGTATCGCTCGTAACTTTGCTGCCCTATGAAAGAACGCGGTGTTTCTATCACCCAGTTTAAGCCAAGTCGCTCGTGACTTCTGACGCCATAACGACTCTTTTCTACGAATCGCTCGCCATAAAGCTTGCATCCATGCTTTCTTGCGGTCGTTAAGCTCACCACCCTCCCCCACAGCTTGCTCCTCATCACCATTATCTAAGCTATCAAGGCAGCCTTGTAAATGAGTAATTTCTTTCTCGACATCCCCAAAATCAGATTTATTCCATTTTCTAAGGAACAACTTCAGGTGTCTCAATTTTACCGAAATGTTTGAATTACCTATTCCCATGCCCGTCAACCTACACCACTCCTCCGCCATTCGTTTCACATTACGTTTCTCTTCGAGCCACACATTTATGAACCGGAAAGGCCTCGGACCCCAGTCAATATCGTCACATAGCAAGATAACAGGGGCATGGTCCGATATACCTCTCGACATAGTGAGCTGTTCAATTCTAGAAAAACTATCCAACCACCCAGTTGATACAAGGAACCTATCAATACGGCTTTTCCGATTGTCCCTCCCAAACCATGTATACTGCTTCCCTCTTAACGGTAAGTCGATCAAACATGCCAAATTCACAAATGAAGCGAAAGAGTGCATACCTCTATGCTGCGAGTGGCAGCCTGCTCTCTCCGACGGGCACAACACCGAGTTAAAATCACCCATAACGCACCATGGTCCCGCAAAATCGTTGATCACTGTCACTAGCCGTTGCCACAATCCCTCCTGTTCTGACACATCACACGGGGCGTATACCGCCATAAGACAACAAACGATATCCTCATGCTTCCACCGCCCTTGGATCACCACAAACTGTCTTTCAACATCTACCAACTCCATAACAAATTTAGCACCTTCCCATACTACTATTATACCACCCGAAGCACCCACGGATGGCGAAAACACAAATTCAAAACCATCGATGTACCACATTCCAGCGATAACCGACGAATTCAGTTCCTCTAGCTTCGACTCCTGCAAAAAGATCATATCAAACCGTTGTCGTCTAACAACTTCTCCTACCCGTCTTCTCATCAATAGCGACCCCAACCCCCTGACATTCCAACTCAGTAATCGCATTATTGCAAATTGCGAATGTCGTCTTGCAGCACTCGCGAGAGATCCTGTAGAATTTCTTTCTCGCGGCCTAACGATGTCACTCCCACCAAATTCCCAATAGCCGCTGTTGTTGTTGCTTCACGATGGAGGATTTCCTGCCGACGTTGGACATCCGAGTCCGTTATCGATGCATCGGCAATAATTTGATGAGGATCTCGACCTCCACCCTTCCTCGGTCTTCCCCTCCCCTGCTTCAAAGTTTTCACCACCCCTGAAATCGCGTTCCCTGATTTTGTTTTTTTTTTAAAACACCATTAATCCAGATCGGGATGACAGCATCGTCTACTTCGGTTGGTCTTTGTTCCTGTTCACCGTCTAAATGTTCCACCGGAATCGTGAAAACCCCCGTCGGTTCGTTTGTATGAGTTGTAATTGGAGCAGAAATTAAACTCGTCAATGCTTGCTGTCCACACCCCGTCTCCCCCCGTTGATCAGAATTACGTTGATTGGTTATGATGCTTAAATATGATAGAGGCACTAGGTTTTAACTATTTCTCTTCCCAAATAAATTGTCTACCCTTTAATTAATTTCCCCTAGTGAAACTATTTTTGAGCCTTAGCCTTTTTCTTGAAAATCACCATATTTTAAGCCTAATCCACTTTTTTTCTTAATCCCATTATTTTTGTCCCCTTTTCAAGACAAAATCATCTTTAAAAAAAACAGATACGAATAAGTGCAGTCCAGCAACAGAAAAAAAACTGTGCAGAACTGTTCGAATAAACTGTGCAGAACTGTTCGAATATGCAGTGCAGAAAAAAAGAAGTGCAGGAAATTGTTCGAGCCTGCAGAAAAATAAACTGAAAAAAAAACAGTGCAGTTTGAAAAAAAAATATGTACACTGCCGAACAGTTTTAGTTCGAATGAAAAAAAAGGTTTCGAATATATTTTTTGGGATGATTTTTGTCTTGAATTTTAACCCTTATTTTCAGCCTTTATCCTACCCTTACCTTAGCCCCATTACAACCTTTCTTTAAGACCTCTTGATTTTTGCATCATATTCATGTTAGTAGTGGAGATTAGATTTAAACACAAGCCTATGGTTATGCTCTAATTAGTTTTGGCTCGAGTGATTTTTCTCTACCCTTAAACACTTTGAGTGACATGAGCGAATCCTTGTGAGGGTACTTGGTTTGCATCATTGGTGTTAGTAGAGTTTTAGAATGTCGTTTCTTTTTTGCTCTAAATTCTTAATCTTGTCATTTATCTATTTTTGCTCCTTAGTTTTCTTTCATATTTAGATGCTTAATCATATTGAAACCTTTGAGACTTCGTGAAATTAAGGATGGAAACTTGAACTTAAGTTTGTTTAATTTTGAGATACTTGAGGACAAGCATCGGATAAGTGAGGGGGAATTTGATAAGTATTTATTTTGGTTATGTTTTTAGTCCTTATTTTGATCGAATATATGTTTGAAGGACTTAATTGAGCTATTTTTATGTTGTTCTCGTGCAGGTTACGTAATGCTGGAAATAAGTTGGAATGCTGCAGAAAATACTGGAGTCGTGGGCAGATTCATGGGCATGAACCAGGGCATGAATGATGACTGGGCGCCACGTCAGCACCTTCTAGAAGCTGACGTCAGCAACGCAGATAGCTTATCAGTCCACTTATCAGATAGCTTATCATCCGGATTTTTATTTTAAAATTATAAACTTGGATATTTATCTTATGTAATTTAATTTAAATTTGGGATTTATCATCTTAGGTTTTTAGGGTTTTTCAACTACTATAAATACCCCACTTTGGGGGTGAATTAAATCATCAAGTCATTCCATTGTTCTCTTCTTCGTTGAGTTTAATAAAAGCTCTCTATTTTCTCCATTTCATTTTTTTCTCCATTTTTCTTTATTTAATTAAGTACGGTTTTTTCACCAACCATGCTTAACTAAATTCCCTTTAGCCAAAAGCAACTCCAAACCCGATTAGACTCGTGAGATTAGGAAAGTACTTCAATCCTTCAACAATTCCTTTTTAGATTCTCAGTAAAATTGATTAGGCAATCGGCCTAATCTTTAGGCATCTCAATTATTTCATTTTCGAGAGCGCGCATCGGGTTGAAGTGGTTTAGATCCATCGTTGGGGACGAGGAAAAGCTTGTAGCCAATTTAACTCCCTAAGAACAAACTGTTGCGAATTTGCAGCCATAGTGGAAATCAGAGTTCTTGCATTTTCCAGTGTCTTGTTTACGAGTGCGCCGCCACTTGCAGCACCCACCATCTTTTTGTCCATTGGGAGCATCCCTTCATAGAAATACTGAAGGAGGGTCTGTTCGGATAGGCCATGTTGCGGGAAACTTGCGCATAACCTTTTGAACCTCTCCCAATAATCATAGAGAGATTCTTCGCTCCTTTGTTGGATTCCCAAGATGCTTCGCCTAAGCTCGCTCACCTTTGCCGCAGGAAAATACCTATCAAGAAAAATACGAGAGAGTTCAGCCCATGTAGTAATTGAGTTAGGCGGAAGATAAAAATGCTCGTAGTTTGATTTAGTCTTCGAGACTCCTTGCGGCTTCATGCTACTGCACACCATATGGAATTCGGCGAGATGTTTGTGTGGACTTTCGCTAGGGAGACCGTTGAATGTAGGGAGGAGATGAATTAACCCCGTTTTTAGTTGAAAAGGCGTCTCACCATTAGGAAAAGCGATGCAGAGTGGTTGTTGTACAGCAAGGGTTGCGGTCAGTTCTCAAATTGTTTGATCTGCCATCGGTTCTGGTTCTGGTATAGGATCTTCGACTGGTGTAGTTTCAGAAGTGGATTCCTGATCAGATTTTTGTCTGCATTGTTCTCGTTGTTGTTTCTTTCGCCGAAGCGTCTCACCGTGAGTTCTACGAGCTCTTTCTTCGATCTTCGGGTCGAGGTAAACTAGATTTCACGGATTGCTTCTGGTCATAAAAATCAAACAAAACAATCAGTGATTGCCGAAAATAAAACTCCCCGGCAACGGTGCCAATTTTGACAAGCGTCATTTTACTCGCCAAAATAAATTAAAATAAACCTCTTCAAACAAATAATAAATGAGGAATAAAGTATAAAATTCACAAATATGAAAGTAGCCTCGAGCTAGTTTCGTCAATTCCTACGATCATTGAAAATAGATTTTCACTCCGGGATTCATGTCGGTTAAAGTCTACGAGGCCCAACCCATTGAAACTTGTTTTTCTCTCATGTAACCAATCTTCCCAAGTCTATCTCTGAAAGTCGATTCTTAAATAATTCAACCACATCTATCGTCGTTAAAATATTTAGTTTAAAAACAAGAAAAGCCTGACTCAGAAGTTGTCTCATTGAGAATCATTTCTGATTTAATCTTTCCTTAGCGGACCGCCTCTAAGAGTGTTCAGAGGAAGTCGAAATGCCACAGGCTGATTCTTTCTCCCAACTGTATAATTAAACGATTCCAGACAACGGATCCTTTTTAATTTGAAAAACGTTTAAAAGTTTTAGCAAGGCTGTTTGCCAAACTATCTAAACAAAAAGATGAAAAATGTATCTCGAAGGGATTTAAGCAATATTCAATTCTCACGCATGGAATTAATTTGTACTAGCTCTCAGCTTTGGGAAAATTAGCCAAGCATGATATTGATTATCATACTTAACATATTTTTGACAAAGTGTTTAAAAAGCATAAAATGAATATGAAGCAAAGATGAAACAAAGAAAGACTTCTATTAAAATGAAAGCAAGTAGCAACAAGAACTAAAAACAAGAGATGATTCCCTAAGCCTTACCCATGGAAGGTATTTATAGGCTTAGATTTACTAAAGATAACAAAAAGATAACATAATTTAAAATGTTTGGTTTAAAATTTGAAAATTAAAAATCCTAAGTTCGGATTGTGCTTACTAGATCTTCTAGACTCTTCCAGAGTTTTTCCTTGCGTTGGCTGTATCTTCTAGAAACTGCCACGTCAGAAGCGTCATGCCCAGTATCGTGCCCATGATGTCAGCCACGGCCAGAAAAATAAATAAAACTGCAGAAATGTACCTTTCTACTGCTAATTCCTTAATTGAGTCCCTGCACAGAAAATGAAATAAATGCAACCATTTAAGTAGTGAAAAGTCCTCAAGACAAAGAAAATAGCAAGCAAAAAGTGTCATTTATAAGAGGTTATCAGTGGAGAATAAGTAGGGGCACCGAAAAGGGGAAAAGATTTCCATCTAAAATAATAACACTCTTTTAGTCCCTTTTCCACTTAGATCACCTAGTATGTTCAATTAAAATTGTTTTTTATTATTTCCTACATATTGAAGCTTTTTGATGAGTGATGGGCGAATACAGTTCATCTGCAGGAAAGAGAGGTGTAGCCATTGCATTTCATGCAAAGGTTTGGCAAGAAGAGATCCTTTTCGGACTCGGACATATCAATTTCAGCCTCATTTGATGGCACCTTCCATGAAAATCCTTGAATCAGCCTGGCCTACAACATCACCGTCATTACACTCCCAAGAGCCACTCCCATGCACGCTCGGCTCTCTGTACTGAAAAATATGAACCTCAGTTCTACCTCCTCTAGACTCTAAACCCTAAACTCTAAACCTAGTTTTTAGTGTGAGTGTAACCCCCTCATACGGCCTATACGAAATACCTACCTTTGGGGAGGTCACATTCCCTGTCACAACATATATATATATATACATATATATATGTATAGCATGAAAAACATTCTAACAAAATTCATGATAAATTCAAAGTATTGAAATTTTAATCTGAAACCATCATAAGATCTGAATATTCCAAAACACATCTCCAAAATAAAGTCTCAAGCGATAAGCAAAATACATAGTTGTAAGGCAAGCATTAGAAGTTTAGTTCTTCTCCATATCAAAGTTTGGTTACAAAATAAGGCCACGTATGGAAACTAGTAACATATATAGAGTATTCAAAATATAGGCTCATGTCACCCAAATAAAGACAGTATGGCGGATAGAAACATTACAACAAAAGATAAGTACGAAATGTGTCGATCCTCTAAGTGTCTTGTCCCTGGGTAGCCTATCAAAATATATATCTAAATGGGGAAAGAAAGGGAGCGTGAGCTAGAGATCTTAGTGTGTTCCAACAGTGCATAAAATCATGTCAATAGTTCACAAGTACAAAACATTAGGTAAAAACATGATTAAAAGCAAACAGATTTTGTTTGTACATAACTACCCTCCAACCATATGCCGATATGTAGTTCCCCTAACTGCAACCATGAGGACTTACCCTAGGCACGATGGACGTAGGTGCCAACCTAAGGGGTTGCCTTAGGTCCATAAGAAATTACCCGTGACGAGGCATCGGAACCTACCCAAGGGGCGACCTTGAGTCCATAAGGAATTACCAGCTGGATTAAGGCTGAACCTGAGCCACTTCATATCATATCCCAAGAGTGTACCCCAAATATAAATCATAATTGTTCAACAGACAGTGATACCAGAAGATCATATGGTAGACATGCTTTATCACAGAGATATAATAGTTTTAGGTTCATGCTTTCAAATCTGACATATATATGTATTTTCAAAACAGCATAGCAATCATATATTTATTCAAGTAGCAATTATCATGGTTGAATAGATAAAACTTTCATATCTCATAACATTGTTTGTGTTATCAATTAGGGAAAATACTCATGTGCACATGATAATTTCATAAAAATATTTTTAGGCTGCTATTTAGCACACTAGGAACACACCTCAAAAGTTGGTCAGATGTGTTGAGTGGATCGAAAGATCGATATAAACCAAGAGGGGGTGAATTGGATTTTTAAAGTTTTTGTGGTGGAAATTGCAAATTAAAAGGATAGACAAGGGATTTTAGAGTAGTTCAAGTTCCAAATGAACTCTACATCCACTACCTTAGCTTCACTAAGGATTTGCAACAATTCCACTAATTGCTCTTCCTCTTTTCTAGGCTAAGGAGGCAACCCTTACAATTTCGGTTGAATTTTCTACCGAAAATTCAACCCAATCCTCACAACAAGATAACAAAGAAATTTATTGGCTAATAGAGTATCTCTCAATACAAATGATAGCCCAATTACAAGCACTCAACCCAATTGAACAAGATAAGAATGAAAAATACAATTCGGGTTTCTAGACAATATGGATTTTTGCACAATTGCTTGGATTTGATGAATAGATGTTTTCTTGAAGATCAATAGTTGTTGTTGATGCTTTTAGATGTCTCTTTTATACCTCCTCATTGATTTCTAGCCGTTTGAGTGGTTGGGAACATAAATGGAGCCGTTGGAACCCTCTCTTACCACCATAAATGCACTTCTGCAGCTATGCGTATCGGTACTCGGGAAGCCGTATCGATACCTGTCTTAGAAAATAAAGAGTCGTTGTGCGAAATAAATATGGGGTATCGATACGCACGTAAGCGTATCGGTACGGGGTATCGAAATGGGGGTTTGCCGTATCGATACCTTTTTCTCAACTTAGCTCACTGTCGATTTCCGTATTGATACGAGGGTTTGGCGTATCGATACTGGTCAACGACCATTTAAAATTCGGTTACCAACCAACTGACACCAACGGTCAAAATATTTAAACCGGCTTATATTTAAAAAGGGAAAACTATACTGGTGGTCCCCTAACTATGTCTGTCTTCCTACTTTGGTCCCACAATTTTGTTTTTCGGCAAAAGAGTCCCTTCCGTCACATAGTTTTCCTATTTTGGTCTCCGACGTTAAGTAACTAACGGTTTTGCTGACGTGGCATTTTTTAATATTTTTGGTCCCCTAACTATGTCACATAGTTTTCCTATTTTGGTCCCCTAACTATGTCTGTCTTCCTATTTTGGTCCCCGACTTTGATTAAAAAAATATTAAAAAATGCCACGTCAGCCTTAAAAAAATATTAAAAAATGCCACGTCAGCAAAACCGTTAGTTATTTAACGTCGGGGACCAAAATAGGAAAACTATGTGACGGAAGGGACTCTTTTACCGAAAAACAAAGTTGTGGGACCAAAGTAGGAAGACATACATAGTTAGGGGACCACCGGTGTAGTTTTCCCATTTAAAAATTATTAAGGCCGTATCGATACGAGGGTTTGCCGTATCGGTACGCCATTCAAACTATTTAGGCTTTTACATAGGGGCGTATCGATACGAGGGTTTGCCGTATCGATACGTGTTCCTCTAGTAGCCAACTTTGGTAAAAAGGTATCGATACGCTTGGAAGGGTATCGATACACTTGGACGTTTTTCAATAGTTTGGCCTTGGAACACTTAGAAAATATTTTGAGTTTGAGTTTTTCAAATCAGTTTTAAAGAGTTGGTGATTTAAAACTTATTAAGGGACTTATAAAACAATTTTAAGTTTTTCAAATTGATCCTTAAAGATTTAATTATATCAAAATCAAACATAGATTTTACAATCTCCCCCTTTTTGATATAACAAAACTAAAACTTAAAATTTTTGACATTTTGAAAACTCTTTATAAAGTTAACTCCCCCTTAATATAAGCTTGGTAACCTTTGAGTTAAAATCAAAATATTTGAAATGAAGTTAACTCCCCCTTAATATAAGCTTGGTAACCTTTAAGTTAAAATCAAAATATTTGAAGTGTTGAGCTAGTTTCTCTCCCCCTTTTTGTTAGATCAAAAATATTGAGACAATTAAGTGCATAAACATAGGCAAAGGTATAAATAAGCAACACTTATATTATTCATCATAGCATCAAGCCTTAAAATCTAAACAAAAACAGAAAATCAAAGCATAGGTTTAATCCTAAAACAAACTTAGTCCTAAAAACATAAAGCAAAGGTGCATAAAATAGAAAATCCTAAATGATATGCATGAGATGCAAGAAGAAACGTCTAGGCATCGTCTTCGTCGTCCTCATCATCTTCATCATCAACTCCCATTGGATCATTATCCCTCATGCTATTGCGCCACTCATCATGGAAAGCGGATAGAGAAATATTCAAAGAATTATGACCGCTTTCAAGGGATGTGAGGCGATTCTCCATGCTCTTCATCCTTGTATCAAAGGTTGTTTCAAGGGCGGTAAAACGATTACCCATGTCCATGCGCAACCCGGTAAATTGCTCATTGAGGAATGTCATGAGAGCATCCATGGAGGGTTGAGGAGCTTGAGGAGCTTGAGGTTCTTCCAATACGGCTTCGGCCTCGGGTGGTAGCTGGGAAAGACGCAACCAATTTCCATTAAAATAATGGAACTTACCCCGTGCAAGAGATCGCTCATCAATGGGATCGGTAAGGGGAGTTGGGAAGTCAAAAGAGCAATCAATATCCTTTTTCATAAAGAAATAACTTAGAGTCATACCGTAGATGAAAGAGGTGATGAGAGAGGTTTGATGATTTTGCACATGATAGACGATTTCACTGAACATAATTCGAGCAAGATTTGGGCGTTTTCGCTCACGGAAGCAACGGATCCAAAAATCATCCACTTGACGGATGATAGAGTATTTTCCTCCGGAAAGACGAAGCTACCAAGACACCATCAAATGGAGGATTCGATCTTGAGCATTTAGGGCGGTCACGAAGCCACTAAGAACATGCCTCAAGGCATTCTCATCATCAATGCCTTCATCCTCTAATTTGAAAACCTCACAAATGGATTTGACATCAATAATGATTTTCTTCCCCGTGAGGTAAGAGCTAATGGCAACAACTTCCCCATCACGAGTAATACATTTGGCATTAGAGTAGAAAATCAAAACCGAAAGACGATAATAGAAACCGGGAATAGATAGAAAATCCATGAAATTCTAACGACGAAGCAAAGGAAGATATTCAAATTTAAAGCGCTCCGAATCGAGAAAAGGAACGGATATTCCCCTTTCGGCACGAATCTTATAATTCTCATATTGACGAAAATGAGTTAGACCCGTGTTACTATCAAAGGATTGCTCATAGATAGTAGTGTAGTTCGGACGTGCAATCGCTCCAAGAGTGGATGATTCACCGGTTAGAGAAACCCTTGTACGCTTCCTCGATGGTTCCTTTGGTGCCATGATCTAAAAGAGAAATAGGCAAGAGGATTTCTTCAATTTTGAGTAAAAACCAAGGTAAAAAAAATTTAAAAAAATTTGAAGAAAAGTTTTGAAGAAACAAAGGTTTTGATAAAAAAGATGAAACAAAACAACAAAACAAACAAGAAAAATTGAAAAGGAAAAAGAAAGAAAGGATTACCTGGATAGAAACTTGAGAGATTGAAGAAAAACTAGAGAGAGAGCACAAAGCCTTGCTTGATTCAAAAACTCTTTTAGATTTGAGTTGAGGTGTGAAAAATATGAAGGAGGAAGAGCCTTTTTATAGGCAAAACGGCTAGGGTTTTTAGGTTTTGAAGAGTTTTAATTTTGGTAAAAGTTGAAAACATTAAAAGCCAAATTTAAAGTTGTCTGCGCAATCGAGTATCGATACGCCCGAGGGTGTATCGATACGGGGGTAGAATAGTCATTTCTGCAAAAATGCCCGTTGGAGAATCGTATCGAAACGGATGAGGTTCGTATCGAAACGATTTGAAGATCGTATCGATACGGGTTTAATCGTATCGAAACCCGTTTAAGCAAAATAAATTCTGGGAAATTGAATGAAGAACACGTATCGATACTCGTAGATCCGTATCGATGCCATTTGCCCAGAAATGCATATTTAGTTCTAAGAACAACCATAGACTCGAATTTAACATCTCCTAAGAGTATGCAAATGATGAATGAACAATTCTAAGCATATTTTAATAGAAGCATACTCCCCCTAACTATAGGCATGGATGAAATTAGGAGTCTAAACACATAAACATGGCATTTTACAAGATCAAGCAAATTTAAGCACAAAAGAGGTCCTAAAAGGTCAAGATAGGCTAGCTAGACCTAACTCTCTCCTAAGGGACCAAAAACGCTCTTTATCTAAAGGTTTTGTAAATATGTCCGCTAATTGATTTAAGGTGTCTACATACTCTATAACAACATCTTCTTTAAGGACGTGATCTCTAATGAAATGATGCCTTATCTCTATGTGTTTGGTTCTAGAGTGTTGGATGGGATTTTTTGTTAGGCATATTGCACTAGTGTTGTCACATTTTAGGGGTATGGTTTCAACTTTAATTCCATAATCTAAGAGTTGTTGCTTCATCCAAAGGACTTGAGCACAACAACTTCCTAAGGATATGTACTCGGCTTCGGTGGTAGATAAGGCTACACTATTTTGTTTCTTAGAGAACCAAGATATGAGCATACTACCTAGGAATTGACAAGTTTCTGAAGTACTTTTCCTATCGATTTTGCAACCCCCATAATCCGCATCCGAATAAGCATGAAGGTTGAAGGTAGAGTCTCTAGGGTACCAAAGACCTAAACAATGAGTATCTCTAAGGTACCTAAAGATTCTCTTAACGGCTATAAGGTGAGACTCTCTAGGACTAGCTTGAAACCTAGCACACAAGCAAACACTAAACAAGATATTTGGTCTACTTGCGGTAAGGTAAAGCAATGATCCAATCATAGAACGATAAAGCTTAGAGTTAACACACTTACCTCCTTCATCTTTGTCAAGCTTTGTAGATGAGCTCATAGGTGTGGCTTGAGGCTTTGCATTCTCCAAGCCAAACTTCTTGAGCATATCCTTTATGTATTTTGCTTGGTTGATGAAGGTGCCATCCTTCTTTTGCTTAATTTGGAGTCCCAAAAAGAATGAGAGCTCCCCCATCATGCTCATCTCAAATTCACCTTGCATTAACTTAGCAAACTCTTGACAATGACATTCATTAGTAGAACCAAAAATAATATCATCAACATAAATTTGAACTACTAAGATGTCATTTTTAAACATTTTTATAAAAAGTGTAGTGTCCACCTTACCTTTTTCAAATCCTTTTTCAATTAAAAAGTTTGAAAGTCTTTCATACCAAGCTCTAGGAGCTTGTTTTAAACCATAAAGAGCTTTGGTAAGTTTGAAAACATGATTTGGAAATTTTGAGTCTTCAAAACCCGGTGGTTGTTCCACATACACTTCTTCATTTATAAAACCATTTAAAAATGTGCTTTTAACATCCATTTGAAAAAGCTTGAAATTATGATAACATGCATATGCAAGCAACATCCTAATGGCTTCCATTCTAGCTACGGGTGCATAGGTTTCATCAAAATCTATTCCCTCTTCTTGAGTGTAACCTTGTGCTACTAATCTAGCTTTATTTCTTACAATGTTACCACTCTCATCTAGCTTGTTCCTAAAGACCCATTTAGTTCCTATGGTAGATTGATTACTAGGCCTATTAACTAATGTCCAAACGTTACTTCTCTCAAATTGATTTAACTCTTCTTGCATAGCCATAATCCAAAAGTCATCTTTCAATGCTTCTTTAATATTCTTAGGCAATATGCATGAGATAAATGCAACATGATTCATTAATCTAAGAGAAGATCGAGTGGTTACCCCCTTGGATGGATCACCCAAGATTTCACCATCTTTGACATAGTTCAACTCCCTTGGGTAGCTCACTTCCTTTTCCTCAAGAGCCAAGTCCTTCAAGGCTTCAAGAGGTGGATCTTGTGTGTCCTCTTCTTTTGTTGGAATCTCATCCTCCTTTGAAGTTTCTCCTCCATCAAAGGCATTTATGATTCCTACATCATCATCAGCACAAGAATCCTTCCTAGGAAGGAGGTTATCATCGAATACAACATGAATAGATTCTTCTACTACTAAAGTTCTTTTGTTAAATACTCGATAGGCTTTAGAGGTTAAAGTGTAACCTATAAAAATGGCTTCATCACTTTTTGCATCAAATTTACCTAAGTTGTCTTTTCCATTATTTAAAACAAAACACTTGCAACCAAAATGGTGAAAATAGCTAATGTTAGGCTTTTTAGATTTTAAAATATCATAAGGTGTTTTCTTTAAAATTGGCCTAATCATTACTCGATTTACAATATAGCAAGCGGTGTTTGTGGCTTCCGCCCAAAAATATTTAGGTAAATTGTTTTCACAAAGCATAGTTCTAGCCATTTCTTGCAAAGTTCTATTTTTCCTCTCAACTACCCCATTTTGTTGAGGAGTTCGAGGAGCCGAAAAATTATGGCTAATACCATTTTCATTTAAAAAATCTTCAAACCCTAAAATTTGAAACTCGATTCCATGATCACTTCTAATATGTGAAATTCTAAGTTCAAGATCATTTTGGGTTAGTTTTGAAAATGTGATGAATTTTTCCAAAGCCTCATCTTTAGTACTTAAAAATAGAACCCAAGTAAATCTAGAAAAATCATCAACAAGTACAAAAGCATAAGACTTACCACCCAAGCTCATAGTCCTAATTGGCCCAAATAAATCCATATGGATAAGTTGTAAGCATCTACTAGTAGAAACATCATTAATGGATTTAAAGGAAGATCTATGTTGTTTACCCTTTGAGCATGCATCACAAATTTTATCATTTGAAAATTTTTATCTTGGGTAAACCTCTAACTAGATTAAGGGAGACTAGTTTTTCTAAAGCACTTATGCTAGCATGTCCTAGTTTCCTATACCACAACCATGCATCATTTTCATTTTGTGCAACTAAGCATGCTTGAGATGTATGAATGTCATCTAGATGCACCATATATATGTTTCCTATGCGATGACCTATGAGCATAATATTATTAGATTTAATGTCTACAATTTTGCTTCCACTTTTATCAAATAGAACATTAAATCCTTTATCACACAATTGACTTATGCTCAATAAATTGTGTTTAAGACCATCGACATATAAGACATTTTCAATAAGAATAGTAGAGTGATTACCTGTGGAGCCAATACCTTTAATGTGGCCTTTGGAGTTGTCACCAAATGTTACTACTCCTCCACTTTTTGGCTTTAGATCCATGAATCTACTCTTGTCTCCGGTCATATGCCTTGAGCATCCACTATCAAGGTACCATGAGTTTTGACTTTGTGCTTTGGCCTTGTAGCAATGCTCCCCCTACAAACAAAGATATTAAGCTTTTGTTTTTGGTACCCAAATCATTTTGGGTCCATGAGTGTTAGCTCCCAAAACCTTGGTTCCCTTAGAAATCCAAGAAGACATAGCAATAATATTATTAGATTTTACAAGTTCCTTAGGAACCCATACACTTCTAATTCTTTTAGCTCTACTATGTCTAGGAAAGCTACCTTGTTTGTAGTAGTTAGTCCTTTTCTTAGGTTGGTTTGTTCTAGAGGATTCACCTATCTCATGCTTGACACTACCAACATTTTTAAAGGACTTTTTGAGCTTATTTAGCTCATTCAACACCTTTTGGTGTTCACTATTACATTGAGACAAAAGATTATTAAGATCAACATTTTCATCTTGAAAGAATTTTAGTTCATCTTTTAATCCTAATATCTTTTTCTCAAATTTTGAATTAGCTTGAGTGAGTGAGTCATTTTTCTCATTTAGTTCCAAAATAATCTTCTTATTCCTAATGATCGACTCTTTATATTTCTCAACTAATTCATCATAGACCTCTTGTAACTCATCATATGCATCATTTAATTCTTCATATGAAAAATCTAAAGTAGATGAGTTAGAGGTTACCATGGAGGAATCTTCCTCAAGTGCCATGAGGAAAAGGTTAGCCACTTCTTGTTCGTCATCCTCCGATGACTCCTCATCACTCCAAGTAGAAAGCTTGGCTTTGAGCTTCTTCTTCTTCTCAAAGCCCTTCTTCTTGAGTTGAGGGCACTCCGAACGTATGTGGTCGGGTTGTTTGCACTCAAAGCAAATGATTGGATCCTTTGCTTCTTCTTTGTTCTTGTTTTTGAAGTCCATTTTTCTTCCCCGGTTGGACCTCATAAAACGTGAGAATCGTTTGGCTATCATAGCCAATTCTTCTAGTTCATCCTCCTCACTAGAAGAGCTCTCTTGATGTAGTGAAGCTTTGAGTGCTATTCCCATCTTCTTCTTCTTCTCAACCTCAAGCTTCTCTACCCTTTTCTCTTCTTTCTTCTTTTCTTCTTCCCTTCCTTGCTTCATGATCTCATGAGTAAGGAGAGAACCCACAAGCTCATCAAGCTTTAAAGTTTTCAAATTCTTAGCTTCAATGATAGCGGTTCTCTTCCCATCCCAAGACTCGGGAAGTGAATAGAGTAGCTTCCGGACAAGCTTGTCTTCTGGTATGATCTCTCCAAAACCCTTTAGCCCATTGACAATAGTGGAGAAACGATCAAACATCTTAGACACCGTCTCATCGGGCTCCATCTTGAAATTTTCATAACTAAGATTGAGAATTCCAATCTTAGTTTCTTTAACATCGTTGGTGCCTTCATAAGTAGTCTCAAGAGTGTCCCACGCTTCTTTGGCACTCTCGATGGATGAAACCTTAGAATAGATGTCCGGACCGAAAGAACAAAATAGCATGTGAAGAGCTTTGTCATTGACTTGAATATTTATTCCTTTCTTCTTCACTCATCTCCATCTTTTTCTTTAAGACCATCTTGCCTTCACATCTTGCTTTAGTGGAACATAAGGGCCATCTTCAATGACATCCCACACTAGGTAGTCATTTGACTTGATGAAGAGACGCATTCTATTCTTCCAAAAAGAATAGTTATCACCATTAAAGAAGGGAGGCTTTGTAGTGGATTGAGACTCGTACATGCCCGAACCGGAGGTTGAAGCCATCTCTTGATATATGATGATCACACTCTTCCAAGGAACTCCTCTTGTGGTTGTTAATCCTCAAAGAGGTAGGCTCTGATATCAATTGTTGAGTGGATCGAAAGATCGATATAAACCAAGATGGGGGTGAATTGGATTTTTAAAGTTTTTGTGGTGGAAATTGCAAATTAAAAGGATAGACAAGGGATTTTAGAGTAGTTCAAGTTCCAAATGAACTCTACATCCACTACCTTAGCTTCACTAAGGATTTGCAACAATTCCACTAATTGCTCTTCCCCTTTTCTAGGCTAAGGAGGTAACCCTTACAATTTCGGTTGAATTTTCTACCCAAAATTCAACCCAATCCTCACAACAAGATAACAAAGAAATTTGTTGGCTAATAGAGTATCTCTCAATACAAATGATAGCCCAATTACAAGCACTCAACCCAATTGAACAAGATAAGAATGAAAAATACAATTTGGGTTTCTAGACAATATGGATTTTTGCACAATTGCTTGGATTTGAAGAATAGATGTTTTCTTGAAGATCAATAGTTGTTGTTGATGCTTTTAGATGTCTCTTTTATACCTCCTCATTGATTTCTAGTCGTTTGAGTGGTTGGGAACATAAATGGAGCCGTTGGAACCCTCTCTTACCACCATAAATGCACTTCTGCAGCTATGCGTATCGGTACTCGGGAAGTCGTATCGATACTTGTCTCAGAAAAGAAAGAGTCGTTGTGCGCAATAAATATGGGGTATCGATACGCACGTAAGTGTATCGGTACAGGGTATCGAAACGGGGGTTTTCCGTATCGATACCTTTTTCTCAACTTAGCTCACTGTCGATTTCCATATCGATACGAGGGTTTGGCGTATCGATACTGGTAAATGGCCATTTAAAATTCGGTTACCAACCAACTGACACCAACGGTCAAAATATTTAAACCGACTTATATTTAAAAATTATTAAGGCCGTATCGATACGAGGGTTTGCCGTATCGGTACGCCATTCAAACTCTTTAGGCTTTTACACAGGGGCGTATCGATACGAGGGTTTGCCGTATCGATACGTGTTCCTCCAGTAGCCAACTTTGGTAAAAAGGTATCAATACGCTTGGAAGGGTATCGATACACTTGGACGTTTTTCAATAGTTTGGCCTTGGAACACTTAGAAAATATTTTGAGTTTGAGTTTTTCAAATCAGTTTTAAAGAGTTGGTGATTTAAAACTTATTAAGGGACTTATAAAACAATTTTAAGTTTTTCAAATTGATCCTTAAAGATTTAATTATATCAAAATCAAACATAGGTTTTACAAGATGAAACTAAGAGGCACCTGCCACGTTATGCTCTGCAACTGAACTAGATCCTAAATCAAAATGGAGAACGGTTACCACAATGGAATAATTAAATTTAAAGATTTGACTGAGTTCTAAGTTCATACGAGTAACTATAGGTGCACGAGGATGAGTGGAACGAGAGGAGCTGGGCTGAGTAGACTGATGGTCGGGATATACTCGAGTACCTTTAAACATGTAAAAGCTTATATTAGTCATTTATTCGATTTGCATTCATCTTAATGAAATAATTAAATAAATATGCATGATTGGGTTTAAGGTCAGATTCGGAGGTCCTCAGGATGTAATTTCGTGAAACGGACTTCAAAATCGGACTCAGGACATTGAAAAACATAAAATAGGGCTTTTCAGAAATTTTAATTTTTTGGTCAAAGTCAACGCTGACGTCGGTAGTCAAGTCAATGCTGACGTCATCGGTCAAGGTCAACTAAGTTTACTCGGCGAGTTAACTCACTGAGTCAACTCGGGTGAGTTGACTCGGTGGGTTGACTCAGTTGGGTCGGATATGGGTTAGAGGCGGGTTGGGTCGGACTCGGGTCGGGACGGTTCAGGTTTGGGTCATGGGCCGACCAGTTTAACTGGTTTAGCCGATTCAAGCCGGTTCACCTACCCAATTATTTCTGGTCATCGGACGGCCGCCGAAAAGTTGCCAGAGACGCCAAATGACGCAATCCTGCCGGAAAAATGTATATCAACAAATGGGCTCAAAAATGCATCCAATAATTTATCCAAATATGGCCGAAAACTTACCGAAAAAGCGCTAAAACGAACACGATGCGGTCGGAAAAATGTGACATCGATGAGGCTCTTCCCGCCGTTGTTACGGTCAACAGCTAAGGGGGTTTTGATCGCCCTTTGAAGCTGGTTACGCCTGGACCAACGTCGTTCACCAACAACGGTGATGTTGGCCAGAAATGAAAAAAGATACGCACGACTCGGCGAAGCTTCAAACCCCACGGGACGGTGATCGAGGAGGCAAAACGGCGAGTGACAGGTAGGGGTTTGACCGTCGGGCAATGGTGAAGCCGGTGGTGGTGGCGGTGTATGCCACGGAGCAACGATGAGTGCAGACGCGAGTTCGTTGAAGATTCAGTGAGAGGAGGATTTTTGGGGTTCGAAGAGACGGCTGACAATAATGAGGTAGGTGAACATACGTGTTTTTATTAAATGCATATTTAAATGACCTCGCGTTAACCTTAAAGAGCAAAAGAGGGAGGTAATATTAGAAGTGAGCCTTTGGCCCAAGTGCTTGCATGTTAAATGGTGATGGCTGAGGTCGCAGGTTTGAGCCTTCACACCCTCACTTTCATCCCCCCATTTTTTTAACTTCAGGATGTTATAGTGAGAGCATAAATAAGGACACCAAAAAAGGTAAAAGATTTTTATTCGTCTCTTTGTACTTGTGTAGGATATTTATATGTGTTTTCTTATAAACTAAATATTTAGTCATCAAATTATAAGCAATTTTACTTTGGCCGCGAAATAAATTTTTTACTGTTAAATCATTAAAGTTTTAGTGTACATTTAGTCTATATATTCTAATTTAATCGATCTTAATTCTTTTAGAGGGGCACTACACTACCAAGAATAGAACATAAAGTTGACTTGATCCTGGAATTAAAGAAAAAGTTTCATTTCCCTTTTAATTCAGAAAACCTCTGTTTAGGTTTTATTTTGCTTCTAAACCCATTTTCTTTCTATAGAAGTATAGAATACCGCAATTTTTTTTAATTTTGTTTAGCAGACGACGGTGCCGACTATTAGTTTTCTTCTTCATTTATTTTTTTTACCTTTTTAATAAGAATATTTTTTGTGACATGTTTTTCGTCTTCTTTCTTGGTCGTTTAATCTTTTATTTTATTTTATGCTTTATCAGGGTTGGATTTGACGACGTCGGGACTGATTAAGATGTCGCTTATTTGTAATCATGCTGATCTTTCATGCTCTGAACCATCGGATTGAATTTGGATATGCAGTTTGCGTTCATGGGTAGTTTCTCACAATGCTCAACTCTGATTTGCGTATTTCGATGGTCTTTCAATAGCTTAATCTCCTTTTTTGGTTCGTTTGCAGATGCAGTCAGATTTGTTTGCATCTATTTTTCGTTTGAGTTTTTTGGTTGGGTTTTTAACTTTTTCTATTTATAATCCTTGTATGATCCAAAGTAAGGGTGGGAATTAGGTAATGCGGGGATGGGTTTGCATTCCCCATTCCTTCCCCAACACTTGCGGGTACGATTTTAGGGAATCCCCATTACATGCTTCGGTGATTTTTTGTGCATATCCCCATACCCATCGAATCCCCACGATTTTCGGGGAATCTCCATCCAAAAAAATTAAACACAATTTACTACTTTACTAACCAAAATATAGTTTTTCAGAGCATAAAGAGAAGTTTCGTTCAACATAGTTTTTCAACTTTGCTTTGCAGGAATGAAGCAACAACTTTGGAATATGATTATAAAAATATTTGAGAACGAGAAATAATATAATCAACCCCTTACCAGTAATACTTGTTTTACTCTTGAAACTTGAATAGACTCAAATATGATACATTACAATAGAGATGGAAGCTTAACCAACTCATAGATGTCAACAAAAAATTGCACCATAAGTTGCAATTTAGAAAAGTACCATCTAAATATAGAATCTTGTGACAATAACAAGTTATAACATACCAAGTTTATGCACACATTTAAATAGTTTTTATTTAGCATGCTAAAGCAAATATGTATACAAGTTTAAGCAAGATAAGCAAACACATAAGGTTTGAACGTAAAATAAATAAATAAATAAATAAATAAATAAATAAATAAATAAGAGGTTGAAGGCTTTTACTGGCACAATAATGAGAAAGACGATGATGCCTCGATAATGACAATGGTCACGGAAAAAGATCAAGGACGCTCGTAGTTGGCTGGCATCTTAGAAAGAATGGTGACGTTGCTTGCTTGAAGGGAAATAGGGTTTTTGGGTAATATGAACAACACAGATTGAGAGATAAATAGATTATATACTCTCAATTAACAAAAACAATAAACTACTAGAGAGACCATCCAAACTTAATAAGATTTAAACAAAAGGCACAAATATCTTGATGGATTGTAATATTGATAATAAGTAGGTATGTATGCACATAAATGAGATTAAGTGTGTGTGTGTGTATGTGTGTATAATTTTGTAAAATATCAAGATCCTTGCGGATATTTTCTAGGGATCCCTATGATTATTTATACGGTTACGGTTCATTTATCCCCACGGTACAGATATAGCAATCCCCGTACTCATCCCCATTTGAGCTTCGGTGATAAATCTTCACCTGTCCCCGTCCCCGTGGGTGAAAATTTCGGTTATTCCCCATCCCCGTCGGTTTGGATCCCCACAGTTTTCAGATATTCCCCACCCAATTCCCACCCCTGATCTAAAGTGACTAGCTTCTTCTGTCAATGTTATAGGAAAATGTCCAAATTATGTATATAGTTTACAATGATTGTTGTGAACCCTTATTATAATTTTGAGTATTCTTTTTATTTTTTATTTTATCTTTTAATAAGAATAATTTTTTGTGACACGTTTTACGTCTTCTTTCTTGGTCATTTAATCTTTTATTTTATTTTATGTTTTCTAAGGGTTGGATTTGACGACGTCGGGACTGATTAAGATGACGCTTATTTGTAATCATGTTGATCTTTCGTGCTCTGAACCATCAGATTGAACTTGGATATGCGGTTTGCGTGCATGGATAGTTTCTCACGATGCTCGGCTCTGATTTGCGTATTTCGATGGCCTTTCAATAGCTTAATCTCATTTTGTGGTTCGTTTGCAGATGCATTCAGATTTTTTGCATCTATTTTTCGTTTGAGTTTTTTTGTTGGGTTTTTAACTTTTTCTATTTATAATCCTTGTATGATCTAAAGTAGGGGTGGGAATTAGGTGGTGCTGGGACGGGTTTGCATTCCCCACTCCGTCCCCAACACTTGCAGGTACGGTTTCGAGAAATCCCCATTACATACTTTGGTGATTTTTTTGTGTTTATCCCCATACCCATCGGATCCCCACAGTTTTCGAGGAATCTCCATCCCAAAAAAAAATTAAACACAATTTACTACTTTACTAACCAAAATATAATTTTTCAGAGCATAAAGAGATGTTTCGTTCAACATAGTATTTCAACTTTGCTTTGCAGGAATGAAGCAACAACTTTGGAATGTGATTATAAAAATATTTGAGAACGAGAAAAAATATAATCAACCCCTTACCAGTAATACTTGTTTTACTCTTGAAACTTGAATAGACTCAAATATGATACATTACAAAAGAGATGGAAGCTTAACCAACTCATAGATGTCAACAAAAAATTGCACCATAAGTTGCAATTTAAAAAAGTACCATCTAAATATAGAATCTTGTGACAATAACAAGTTATAACATACCAAGTTTATGCACACATTTAAATATTTTTTAGTTAGCATGCTAAAGCAAATATGCATACAAGTTTAAGCAAGATAAGCAAACACATAAGGTTTGAACGTAAAATAAATAAATAAATAAGAGGTTGAAGGCTTTTACTGGCACAATAATGAGAAAGACGATGATGCCTAGATAATGACAATGGTCACGGAAAAAGATCAAGGACGCTCGTAGTTGGCTGGCATCTTAGAAAGAATGGTGACGTTGCTTGCTTGAAGGGGAATAGGGTTTTTGGGTAATATGAACGACACAGATTGAGAGATAAATAGATTATATACTCTCAATTAACAAAAAAAAGTAAACTACTAGAGAGACCATCCAAACTTAATAAGATTTAAACAAAAGGCACAAATATCTTGATGGATTGTAATATTGATAATAAGTATGTATGTATGCACATAAATGAGATTAAGTGTGTGTGTATGTGTGTATAATTTTGTAAAATATCAAGATCCTTGCGGATATTTTCCAGGGATCCCTAAGATTATTTATACGGTTACGGTTCAGTTATCCAGACGGTTCAGATATAGCAATCCCCGTACTCATCCCCATTTGAGCTTCGGTGATAAATCTTCACCCGTCCCCGTCCCCGTGGGTGAAAATTTCAGTTATTCCCCATCCCGTCGGTTCGGATCCCCACGGTTTTCAGATATTCCCCACCCAATTCCCACCCCTAATCTAAAGTGACTAGCTTCTTCTGTCAATGTTATAGGAAAATGTCCAAATTATGTATATAGTTTACAATGATTGTTGTGAACCCTTATTATAATTTTGAGTATT
This sequence comes from Hibiscus trionum, assembly GCA_030270665.1. Taxonomy (NCBI): domain Eukaryota; kingdom Viridiplantae; phylum Streptophyta; class Magnoliopsida; order Malvales; family Malvaceae; genus Hibiscus; species Hibiscus trionum. The sequence continues at coordinate 10,688,158 of BSYR01000024.1, read as the reverse complement.
CTTTTTAATAAAACTAGTGGCTTCTATTAAAAATTTTAAAATTTAAAATTCCTGCCGCTATCCAAACAGTAGATAAATAATATTACTAAATATTTAGTGGTGGTATGAAAGTTTTGCTCTTTGGAAGCTGCATTTGTGTGCTTTCGTGGCTTGCCGTATCAAAAAGATGAAAAAAAATGATTGAGTGAGTGAGCGAAAAGCGATAAATAGATAAATGAAGGGCCTTGTTTTATTATGTTTTTAGTTTCCATGCAAACAGAACACCCAAACATGTAGGCAGCCATCAGCCATGTATATATTAAGTACATGGGTTGACAAGGCCTTTCGTCTTACATGTAACACACACAAACAAACACACAGGGTAATGAACATTAAGACACATCCATTCCGACGGGCTGTCGAATTTATTACACAAGGTAGCTGTCCTAATTAGAAAGCAGCTTATTATTTAAGTTCGACAGCGTTACTAATGCCTGCACATTAATTTCCTTGTTCAGCTTTGAAAAAGGGTGCTTCAATGGATGCCTTCATTGTTGCGGTACGTTCCCCGGGAGGAATGTCGATTTCTAAATGGAAACCGAACTTATCAATTTGATAGTTTGGGAGCCCGTCCTCGTCGAGATGGCTTCTGATTTCACTCCATTGCATAGGTCGATCGATCAAATCAGTATACACCTGCACTTCACATGTTAAGGAAAAGGAATGCAGCAATATAAATAGGAGTATTAAATATATATACCTTGCTGTGGGGACCTTCAGGATTGCTCCAGGCAACCACCCACTTAAGCTCTTTATTGTCATTGTCCGTAAATTTGTAGGCAAGAGCACCGATACAACCTGGGGTTGTGCCATCTCCTGAATCCGCACTCTGCTTAAACTCTCCTGTTCCCTGATCGAGAATTACGTCTGGGAAAGGCGGCACAGCCCCAACCCAAATCTCATGGCTGAGCAGGGTCATAGTTTTACCTGAGGAGTTACGAAGTTGGCCCTCTGTGTATTTTGTGCTACCAAAGGAAGAATCCATGCTGCTACCTTTCAAGGCTTGATTGTCTTGTGTTGCTGTGCTGTGCTACCATGTTACAATATAGGCCTCCTTATATAGACATGAACATGCTTGCTCTGCCTACCATTTACCATCCTCATATTTATTTATTTAATCCCAATGCCCTTACTTTGAATGTCACCTACAAAGTTTATTTATTTTATTTGCTTTCTTACGTCTCTCTCTTATCCTCCCTGCATTCATTTTTATTTCTAGTAAAAACATTTTACATGTGCCTTCTTTCTATTAAAATATTATAAATCTCCTCCCACCCTCCCGGTAAATAGTTTTACTTGTACGAGAGTGACGGGTACTTAGTATAGGAACAACTGTTATTATTACTTTAGTTAACCATAAATGTATATACCGGTTTTTCCTCCTAAAATGTGTGGTTGATTTAAAAATTATCGAATGGACCTAGTTCATCACGTCATTTGTAGTTCTAGTCAATAAGATCCACCCATCTCCTTTTAAGGTGAATCTTCACCTCTTTCTTACATGTAAATAAAGAATGGTTAGTTATTTGAAGTTATTTTGAAATGAATGAATCTTACTAGCTGGACCACAAATGACATGGTGAGTCAGGTCAATCTAATAATTTCTCGTGGTTGAGAGTTGAGTATTTTTCTCTTTCAAGAACTTGGTGTTTTGTTCTTACTACGTCTTCCATTAGCGTTTGTTGGTCTGCTATTGGATAAGGGCCACTTCCATTGCCCATGGAAATTTTAGACAGGCGCGAGAGTAGCGACCGCACAAGGCCCTTAAAAAAGATGGCCCAACTAAGTTGAATTAAATGTTTATAAAGAAAATTAAAGATTTTAATTTAATAAATTTTAATAAAAAAAATTATCACTTTAAAGAGAACCCACAATATATTTTTTACTATGATAAAATATTTTATTTAAAAAAAACCTTATATATCATTTGAGATTATAAATTAAAGGGTTTCGTTTTAATAATTTGCACAGAGCCCGTAAACCTTTCAACAGCCCATGATTATTGCCTCCACTAAAACTAGCCTCTCCCCTATTTTGATAAAACCTTTATCTGCGAATTGGAAAGTGATAAAGTACTTTTGACATTAAATTTTGAGAAATCAGTTCAAAAACCATACGAAATGAACTTCAATTCCATGTACGCTCGTCTCCATGTACTGAACGATACGAACTTCAGTTCCACCTCTACTAGATCAAGTTCTTCATCAAGACCGTCTTTCAAGTGTCGCTCGAGTTTGAACACCAATAGCTCGTCCTATACCCTGGGGTTCCGTCCTAGACCGAGCCGACTAAGCAAAAAAATAATATCAAGTTGGCATATTTAAAATTACAAGCGACAGAAATGTAAGAGAACGGCAAAGAATTAAGAAAAAACGACTAATTTAATTTAAATTCTAAATAACTTAATAAATTTAACTCACACGTTTATAAAATTCTATCATTATTCATTTTTTGTATATACAAAAAAATGCCAACTTATCCCTCCTATTCATTTATTCTTTTTTATTCTTTAATCCAAATGGCCATACGTTGAATGTGACCTACAAATTTATCTCAGCACATACATACACATATGTACATATATATTATAATGGTTGGTTTCTGACATATCTATGTCATCTTCTTTACATTAATTTAATTGTAGCAGAAACATTTTACACGTTCTTATGTTTTTAAAATAAATTAACACATATTTGATCAAATCTAAATTTTATGTATTTTCTTACCAATTTGTCTCGTATATAATTTTATTTTTAATATAATTTCATATATATATATATTCAGTGGATTAGAAATTTTTAATTTTTAAAAAAGATATTAAATAAAAAAACTGAGCATGCAGCCGAAAGGAACCAAGATCTTCCATTCCAAGCATCTTCACCACCCGAAAAGCAAGGACAACAAGAAGTTTCGGCCATGAATGACTGTCTTGACCCTCATCGGACCACCGTCTCCGATCACTATTCATTTGGACAATCAACAATTGGTGTGGTGAGCGTGGATCGAACACATGACCTTTAGACCCTTCAATGGGCCTAGTAATCTTTAAAATGGGTGGAGACAGCCAAGGCAGTTCTGACGAGAAAAGGCCAGAAGATGATGTTTTGACGTCCCAGCCAACGGCAATGGCCGGTGAAAAGGTAGTGGAGGATGACATCTTAACGGGTCAACCAATAGCGACGGCCATGCAACAACTACGACAGTTTCAACAGGAATTTTTTACAGCACTTCTAGGACCATCCCCCATTGTGGTTTGCGGCGGGGCAGGACACACATCAAACGAGAGGGACGTCACCATCAAAGGGCATCAGCCAACAATTCCTGGAAACGCAAGAAAAAAATAAAGAGTATAGAGGAAGCTTTAGTGCTCTCAAAACAACAGTACGAGCAACAACAAAAGTCTATGCAGGACCGAGCTGAACAATATAGAATCACAAAAGAGAAGAGCGAGAAAACATTTAAACAATTGTCCGAAAAAGCTAGAGGTAAAATGGTCCAAGAAAAACATGCGAGAAACTAAGTTGTTAAAACGTCACAAGAAAAAGTTAGCTCTGCTCGTAATAAAGAATGGAAAGATAGAGAGGATAAAAAAAATCGTTAATCAAAGTAGTAACATTTAGAATTACATTTTTTTTATGAAAAAGAGAAGAACCAACCATTCAAAAAATGAAATATAAAAGAGTCGACACTCAAAATTACAAATTAATCCATCATTAAATTTATTGCCTTCTCAAAATATGTGTTCAAAAGTGACATCCCAAGGACTATGAATCAAAGAACCAATATGTTGTGGAATTGTAGCGAATATACCATGTGCAATCATGATTGTTTCTCCACGAACCAATTGAATGTCCACCGCTCTTATTCTCTCGGAGCTTAATAATTCTCAAATCAGAGAAAAGGAACTTAAAGTGGCAGAAAATGATTAACAACTTTATTTTGTATTTGGATCTTTTCAACGTTATAATTCCGAGCTAACTTTAGGCCCTAATAAAACTCAAAAAGGAGCTCTTTAGTTAACCAGAAATGTATATACTGGTTTTTCCGCTAGAAATATGTGGTTGATTTAAAAATTATCAGATGGATTTAGCTCATCGCGTCATTTGTAGTTCTAGCCAATAAGATCCAACCATCTCATTTTTTAAGGTTAATCCTCACCTCTTTTTTACGTGTAAATAAAGAATGATTAGTTACTTGAAGTTACTTTGAGATGAATGAATCTTATTGGTTGGGATCGCGAATGACGTGGTGAGTCGGGTCCATCTAATAATTTCTCGTGGTTGAGAGTTGAGTGCTATTCTCTTTCAAGAATTTGGTGTTTTGTTCTTACTACGCCTGACATTAGCGTTTGTTGGTTTGTTATTGGATAAGGGTCACTTTTATTGTCAGTGGGAGTTTTAGACAGACGCAAGAGTAGCCATCAAACAGGGCCCTTAGAAAAGATAGGCCCAACAGAGTTGAATTAATTTTTTTTAAAAATAAAAGATTTTGATTTAATAAATTGTAAGTAAAAATAAAAAAAATATGACTTTAAAGAGGGTCCACAATATATTTTTCTTACTAGGATAAAAATATTTTTTAAAAAAAAAACCTTATATATCCTTTGAAATTATAAATTAAAAAGTTTCGTTTTAATAAACTACACATGGCCTCGTAAACCTTTGAACCGCCCATGTTTATTGCCTCCACTAAAACTAGCCTCTCCCCTATTTTGATAAAAACCTTTATCTGCGAATTGGAAAGTGATAAAGTACTTTTGACATTAATTTTTGAGAAATCAATTCTAAAACCATACGAAATCTGAGATATCTCAAACGGAGAAAAAAGTTGGCCCTTTAACAAAACACACCGAGTGTAAAGAGACTTCTTGGGCCTAGGTCACCTAAAAATAATAGGATAAAAATTCTCTATCCCTTTTCAGTATCTCTATATATGTCCTAATATTAAAAATATTAAAAAATCAAATTCCAAGCTTTAACCCTAAATTCTAAATCTTAAACCCTACACCTTACTCCAAATTCCCTAAATCCTAAACCTAATTTTAAATGTGGAGAATAAGTAGGGGCACCGAAAAGGGGCAAGGATTTCCATCTAAAATAATAACTCTCCCTTAGTCCTTTTTCCACTTAGATCACCTAGTTTGTTCAATTAAAATTGTTTTTTTATTTCCTACATACTGAAGCTTTTTTATGTGTGATGGGTGAATATAGTTCATTTGCAAGCAAGAGAGGTGTAGCCATTGCATTGCATGCAAAGGTTTGGCAAGAAGATATCTTTTTCGATGGCCTACACGTTTCATCGTGTACCGCGAACCACTAGGCCACGACCATTAATTCTGGGTCCTTATATTACCCATTTAGCTTTACATATTTATCCTGCTACTTTTGATCCATCTCAGTTTACTTATGCTTTTTCTATGAGTGCTTTAGATGAGAGATGCCTAGATGCCATGGGATTACTTGCAGGAACTCCTGATGCACCATATATTGTTCCCCCGGGCACTCTCCCAACTCGTAGAGAACGAGTGTTTCGAAGACGAGCCCAAACACAACCAACACAAGACGACCAACCCCAAAGAGATATGGATGAGCGCCTCCATTCCATCGAGACTAACTTGGCCGAGATCTTATCCTATCTTCGCCCCGGCTCTTCCCGCGGACGACGTGGCCGCGGTCGTGGCCGCAGTTGATTAGGGGAGTCTCTCCTTTCCTCTCTTTTACCTTAAATTTTCATTTTGGGACAAAATGCATCTAAGTGAGGGGGAGGGAGATATGCTTATCAATTTTTATCTTGCTTATCCGTTTTGGTTGTTCTCTTGAATTCTTGATTTTATTAATTTAAAGTTCTTCGTTTAATCCTTAGTTTTGCCGTGTCTCACTATTTTCATATGGTTTTTGTATCTATCTTGTTAGAAAATCTAGGTTGCATGGTAGATTTTGGCATGATTAATTTTTTATTAAAATCTTTTATATGACATTTTCTTCCTCTATTAATTCACATGATGCTTACCTAAGTACACAAGACATATTTGTGAGTTTTTGAGCCTAATGAGCATGCATTATATTTGCTCTTTGTTTCTTTGAGTGTGCCTAGCTAAATTAGTTGCATTCTAGAACTTGTTTTTAAATTCTTTTTGAGATTACGTTGATTGGTTATGATGCTTAAATATGATAGAGGCACTAGGTTTTAACTATTTCTCTTCCCAAATAAATTGCCTACCCTTTAATTAATTTCCCCTAGTGAAACTATTTTTGAGCCTTAGCCTTTTTCTTGAAAATCACCACATTTTAAGCCTAATCCACTTTTTTTCTTAATCCCATTATTTTTGTCCCCTTTTCAAGACAAAATCATCTTTAAAAAAAACAGATACGAATAAGTACAGTCCAGCAACAGAAAAAAAACTGTGCAGAACTGTTCGAATAAACTGTGCAGAACTGTTCGAATATGCAGTGCAGAAAAAAAGAAGTGCAGGAAATTGTTCGAGCCTGCAGAAAAATAAACTGAAAAAAAAACAGTGCAGTTTGAAAAAAAATATGTACACTGCCGAACAGTTTTAGTTCGAATGAAAAAAAAGGTTTCGAATATATTTTTTGGGATGATTTTTGTCTTGAATTTTAACCCTTATTTTCAGCCTTTATCCTACCCTTACCTTAGCCCCATTACAACCTTTCTTTAAGACCTCTTGATTTTTGCATCATATTCATGTTAGTAGTGGAGATTAGATTTAAACACAAGCCTATGGTTATGCTCTAATTAGTTTTGGCTCGAGTGATTTTTCTCTACCCTTAAACACTTTGAGTGACATGAGCGAATCCTTGTGAGGGTACTTGGTTTGCATCATTGGTGTTAGTAGAGTTTTAGAATGTCGTTTCTTTTTTGCTCTAAATTCTTAATCTTGTCATTTATCTATTTTTGCTCCTTAGTTTTCTTTCATATTTAGATGCTTAATCATATTGAAACCTTTGAGACTTCGTGAAATTAAGGATGGAAACTTGAACTTAAGTTTGTTTAATTTTGAGATACTTGAGGACAAGCATCGGATAAGTGAGGGGGAATTTGATAAGTATTTATTTTGGTTATGTTTTTAGTCCTTATTTTGATCGAATATATGTTTGAAGAACTTAATTGAGCTATTTTTATGTTGTTCTCGTGCAGGTTACGTAATGCTGGAAATAAGTTGGAATGCTGCAGAAAATACTGGAGTCGTGGGCAGATTCATGGGCATGAACCAGGGCATGAATGCTGACTGGGCGCCACGTCAGCACCTTCTAGAAGCTGACGTCAGCAACGCAGATAGCTTATCAGTCCACTTATCAGATAGCTTATCATCCGGATTTTTATTTTAAAATTATAAACTTGGATATTTATCTTATGTAATTTAATTTAAATTTGGGATTTATCATCTTAGGTTTTTAGGGTTTTTCAACTACTATAAATACCCCACTTTGGGGGTGAATTAAATCATCAAGTCATTCCATTGTTCTCTTCTTCGTTGAGTTTAATAAAAGCTCTCTATTTTCTCCATTTCATTTTTTTCTCCATTTTTCTTTATTTAATTAAGTACGGTTTTTTCACCAACCATGCTTAACTAAATTCCCTTTAGCCAAAAGCAACTCCAAACCCGATTAGACTCGTGAGATTAGGAAAGTACTTCAACCCTTCAACAATTCCTTTTTAGATTCTCTATAAAATTGATTAGGCAATCGGCCTAATCTTTAGGCATCTCAATTGTTTCATTTTCGAGAGCGCGCATCGGGTTGAAGTGGTTTAGATCCATCGTTGGGGACGAGGAAAAGCTTGTAGCCAATTTAACTCCCTAAGAACAAACTGTTGCGAATTTGCAGCCATAGTGGAAATCAGAGTTCTTGCATTTTCCAGTGTCTTGTTTACGAGTGCGCCGCCACTTGCAGCACCCACCATCTTTTTGTCCATTGGGAGCATCCCTTCATAGAGATACTGAAGGAGGGTCTGTTCGGATAGGCCATGTTGCGGGAAACTTGCGCATAACCTTTTGAACCTCTCCCAATAATCATAGAGAGATTCTTCGCTCCTTTGTTGGATTCTCAAGATGCTTCGCCTAAGCTCGCTCACCTTTGCCGCAGGAAAATACCTATCAAGAAAAATACGAGAGAGTTCAGCCCGTGTAGTAATTGAGTTAGGCGGAAGATAAAAATGCTCGTAGTTTGATTTAGTCTTCGAGACTCCTTGCGGCTTCATGCTACTGCACACCATATGGAATTCGGCGAGATGTTTGTGTGGACTTTCGCTAGGGAGACCGTTGAATGTAGGGAGGAGATGAATTAACCCCGTTTTTAGTTGAAAAGGCGTCTCACCATTAGGAAAAGCGATGCAGAGTGGTTGTTGTACAGCAAGGGTTGCGGTCAGTTCTCAAATTGTTTGATCTGCCATCGGTTCTGGTTCTGGTATAGGATCTTCGACTGGTGTAGTTTCAGAAGTGGATTCCTGATCAGATTTTTGTCTGCATTGTTCTCGTTGTTGTTTCTTTCGCCGAAGCGTCTCACCGTGAGTTCTACGAGCTCTTTCTTCGATCTTCGGGTCGAGGTAAACTAGATTTCCCGGATTGCTTCTGGTCATAAAAATCAAACAAAACAATCAGTGATTGCCGAAAATAAAACTCCCCGGCAACGGTGCCAATTTTGACAAGCGTCATTTTACTCGCCAAAATAAATTAAAATAAACCTCTTCAAACAAATAATAAATGAGGAATAAAGTATAAAATTCACAAATATGAAAGTAGCCTCGAGCTAGTTTCGTCAATTCCTACGATCATTGAAAATAGATTTTCACTCCGGGATTCATGTCGGTTAAAGTCTACGAGGCCCAACCCATTGAAACTTGTTTTTCTCTCATGTAACCAATCTTCCCAAGTCTATCTCTGAAAGTCGATTCTTAAATAATTCAACCACGTCTATCGTCGTTAAAATATTTAGTTTAAAAACAAGAAAAGCCTGACTCAGAAGTTGTCTCATTGAGAATCATTTCTGATTTAATCTTTCCTTAGCGGACCGCCTCTAAGAGTGTTCACAGGAAGTCGAAATGCCACAGGCTGATTCTTTCTCCCAACTGTATAATTAAACGATTCCAGACAACGGATCCTTTTTAATTTGAAAAACGTTTAAAAGTTTTAGCAAGGCTGTTTGCCAAACTATCTAAACAAAAAGATGAAAAATGTATCTCGAAGGGATTTAAGCAATATTCAATTCTCACGCATGGAATTAATTTGTACTAGCTCTCAGCTTTGGGAAAATTAGCCAAGCATGATATTGATTATCATACTTAACATATTTTTGACAAAGTGTTTAAAAAGCATAAAATGAATATGAAGCAAAGATGAAACAAAGAAAGACTTCTATTAAAATGAAAGCAAGTAGCAACAAGAACTAAAAACAAGAGATGATTCCCTAAGCCTTACCCATGGAAGGTATTTATAGGCTTAGATTTACTAAAGATAACAAAAAGATAACATAATTTAAAATGTTTGGTTTAAAATTTGAAAATTAAAAATCCTAAGTTCGGGTTGTGCTTACTAGATCTTCTAGACTCTTCCAGAGTTTTTCCTTGCGCTGGCTGTATCTTCTAGAAACTGCCACGTCAGAAGCGTCATGCCCAGTATCGTGCCCATGATGTCAGCCACGGCCAGAAAAATAAATAAAACTGCAGAAATGCACCTTTCTACTGCTAATTCCTTAATTGAGTCCCTGCACAGAAAATGAAATAAATGCAACCATTTAAGTAGTGAAAAGTCCTCAAGACAAAGAAAATAGCAAGCAAAAAGTGTCATTTATAAGAGGTTATCAGTGGAGAATAAGTAGGGGCACCGAAAAGGGGAAAAGATTTCCATCTAAAATAATAACACTCTTTTAGTCCCTTTTCCACTTAGATCACCTAGTATGTTCAATTAAAATTGTTTTTTATTATTTCCTACATATTGAAGCTTTTTGATGAGTGATGGGCGAATACAGTTCATCTGCAGGAAAGAGAGGTGTAGCCATTGCATTTCATGCAAAGGTTTGGCAAGAAGAGATCCTTTTCGGACTCGGACATATCAATTTCAGCCTCATTTGATGGCACCTTCCATGAAAATCCTTGAATCAGCCTGGCCTACAACATCACCGTCATTACACTCCCAAGAGCCACTCCCATGCACGCTCGGCTCTCTGTACTGAAAAATATGAACCTCAGTTCTACCTCCTCTAGACTCTAAACCCTAAACTCTAAACCTAGTTTTTAGTGTGAGTGTAACCCCCTCATACGGACTATACGAAATACCTACCTTTGGGGAGGTCACATTCCCTGTCACAACATATATATATATATATATATATGTATAGCATGAAAAACATTCTAATAAAATTCATGATAAAGTCAAAGTATTGAAATTTTAATCTGAAACCATCATAAGATCTTAATATTCCAAAACACATCTCCAAAATAAAGTCTCAAGCGATAAGCAAAATACATAGTTGTAAGGCAAGCATTAGAAGTTTAGTTCTTCTCCATATCAAAGTTTGGTTACAAAATAAGGCCACGTATGGAAACTAGTAACATATATAGAGTATTCAAAATATAGGCTCATGTCACCCAAATAAAGACAGTATGGTGGATAGAAACATTACAACAAAAGATAAGTACGAAATGTGTCGATCCTCTAAGTGTCTTGTCCCTAGGTAGCCTATCAAAATATATATCTAAATGGGGAAAGAAAGGGAGCGTGAGCAAGAGATCTTAGTGTGTTCCAACAGTGCATAAAATCATGTCAATAGTTCACTAGTACAAAACATTAGGTAAAAACATGATTAAAAGCAAACAGATTTTGTTTGTACATAACTACCCTCCAACCATACGCCGATATGTAGTTCCCCTAACTGCAACCATGAGGACTTACCCTAGGCACGATGGACGTAGGTGCCAACCTAAGGGGTTGCCTTAGGTCCATAAGAAATTACCCGTGACGAGGCATCGGAACCTACCCAAGGGGCGACCTTGAGTCCATAAGGAATTACCAGCTGGATTAAGGCTGAACCTGAGCCACTTCATATCATATCCCAAGAGTGTACCCCAAATATAAATCATAATTGTTCAACAGACAGTGATACCAGAAGATCATATGGTAGACATGCTTTATCACAGAGATATAATAGTTTGAGGTTCATGCTTTCAAATCTGACATATATATGTATTTTCAAAACAGCATAGCAATCATATATTTATTCAAGTAGCAATTATCATTGTTGAATAGATAAAACTTTCATATCTCATAACATTGTTTGTGTTATCAATTAGGGAAAATACTCATGTGCACACGAGGGTTTGGCGTATCGATACTGGTCAACGACCATTTAAAATTCGGTTACCAACCAACTGACACCAACGGTCAAAATATTTAAACCGGCTTATATTTAAAAATTATTAAGGCCGTATCGATACGAGGGTTTGCCGTATCGGTACGCCATTCAAACTATTTAGGCTTTTACATAGGGGCGTATCGATACGAGGGTTTGCCGTATCGATACGTGTTCCTCCAGTAGCCAACTTTGGTAAAAAGGTATCGATACGCTTGGAAGGGTATCGATACACTTGGACGTTTTTCAATAGTTTGGCCTTGGAACACTTAGAAAATATTTTGAGTTTGAGTTTTTCAAATCAGTTTTAAAGAGTTGGTGATTTAAAACTTATTAAGGGACTTATAAAACAATTTTAAGTTTTTCAAATTGATCCTTAAAGATTTAATTATATCAAAATCAAACATAGATTTTACAATCTCCCCCTTTTTGATATAACAAAACTAAAACTTAAAATTTTTGACATTTTGAAAACTCTTTATAAAGTTAACTCCCCCTTAATATAAGCTTGGTAACCTTTGAGTTAAAATCAAAATATTTGAAATGAAGTTAACTCCCCCTTAATATAAGCTTGGTAACCTTTAAGTTAAAATCAAAATATTTGAAGTGTTGAGCTAGTTTCTCTCCCCCTTTTTGTTAGATCAAAAATATTGAGACAATTAAGTGCATAAACATAGGCAAAGGTATAAATAAGCAACATTTATATTATTCATCATAGCATCAAGCCTTAAAATCCAAACAAAAACAGAAATTCAAAGCATAGGTTTAATCCTAAAACAAACTTAGTCCTAAGAACATAAAGCAAAGGTGCATAAAATAGAAAATCCTAAATGATATGCATGAGATGCAAGAAGAAACGTCTAGGCATCGTCTTCGTCGTCCTCATCATCTTCATCATCAACTCCCATTGGATCATTATCCCTCATGCTATTGCGCCACTCATCATGGAAAGCGGATAGAGAAATATTCAAAGAATTATGACCGCTTTCAAGGGATGTGAGGCGATTCTCCATGCTCGTCATCCTTGTATCAAAGGTTGTTTCAAGGGCGGTAAAACGATTACCCATGTCCATGCGCAACCCGGTAAATTGCTCATTGAGGAATGTCATGAGAGCATCCATGGAGGGTTGAGGAGCTTGAGGAGCTTGAGGTTCTTCCAATACGGCTGCGGCCTCGGGTGGTAGCTCGGAAAGACGCAACCAATTTCCATTAAAATAATGGAACTTACCCCGTGCAAGAGATCGCTCATCAATGGGATCGGTAAGGGGAGTTGGGAAGTCAAAAGAGCAATCAATATCCTTTTTCATAAAGAAATAACTTAGAGCTGTACCGTAGATGAAAGAGGTGATGAGAGAGGTTTGACGATTTTGCACATGATAGACGATTTCACTGAACATAATTCGAGCAAGATTTGGGCGTTTTCGCTCACGGAAGCAACGGATCCAAAAATCATCCACTTGACGGATGGTAGAGTATTTTCCTCCGGAAAGACGAAGCCACCAAGACACCATCAAATGGAGGATCCGATCTTGAGCATTTAGGGCGGTCACGGAGCCACTAAGAACATGCCTCAAGGCATTCTCATCATCAATGCCTTCATCCTCTAATTTGAAAACCTCACAAATGGATTTGACATCAATAATGATTTTCTTCCCCATGAGGTAAGAGCTAATGGCAACAACTTCCCCATCAAGAGTAATACTTTCGGCACGAATCTTATAATTCTCATATTGACGAAAATGAGTTAGACCCGTGTTACTATCAAAGGATTGCTCATACATAGTAGTGTAGTTCGGACGTGCAATCGCTCCAAGAGTGGATGATTCACCGGTTAGAGAAACCCTTGTACGCTTCCTTGATGGTTCCTTTGGTGCCATGATCTAAAAGAGAAATAGGCAAGAGGATTTCTTCAATTTTGAGTAAAAACCAAGGTAAAAAAATTTAAAAAAATTTGAAGAAAAGTTTTGAAGAAACAAAGGTTTTGATAAAAAAGATAAAACAAAACAGCAAAACAAACAAGAAAAATTGAAAAGGAAAAAGAAAGAAAGGATTACCTTGATAGAAACTTGAGAGATTAAAGAAAAACTAGAGAGAGAGCATAAAGCCTTGCTTGATTCAAAAACTCTTTTAGATTTGAGTTGAGGTGTGAAAAATATGAAGGAGGAAGAGCCTTTTTATAGGCAAAAACGGCTAGGGTTTTTAGGTTTTGAAGAGTTTTAATTTTGGTAAAAGTTGAACACATTAAAAGCCAAATTTAAAGCTGTCTGCGCAATCGAGTATCGATACGCCCGAGGGTGTATCGATACGGGGGTAGAATAGTCATTTCCGCAAAAATGCCCGTTGGAGAATCGTATCGAAACGGATGAGGTCCGTATCGAAACGATTTGAAGATCGTATCGATACGGGTTTAATCGTATCGATACCCGTTTAAGCAAAATGAATTCTGGGAAATTGAATGAAGAACACGTATCGATACTCGTAGATCCGTATCGATGCCATTTGCCCAGAAATGCATATTTAGTTCTAAGAACAACCATAGGCTCGAATTTAACATCTCCTAAGAGTATGCAAATGATGAATGAACAATTCTAAGCATATTTTAATAGAAGCATACTCCCCCTAACTATAGGCATGGATGAAATTAGGAGTCTAAACACATAAACATGGCATTTTACAAGATCAAGCAAATTTAAGCACAAAAGAGGTCCTAAAAGGTCAAGATAGGCTAGCTAGACCTAACTCTCTCCTAAGGGACCAAAAACGCTCTTTGTCTAAAGGTTTTGTAAATATGTCCGCTAATTGATTTAAGGTGTCTACATACTCTATAACAACATCTTCTTTAAGGACATGATCTCTAATGAAATGATGCCTTATCTCTATGTGTTTGGTTCTAGAGTGTTGGATGGGATTTTTTGTTAGGCATATTGCACTAGTGTTGTCACATTTTAGGGGTATGGTTTCAACTTTAATTCCATAATCTAAGAGTTGTTGCTTCATCCAAAGGACTTGAGCACAACAACTTCCTAAGGATATGTACTCGGCTTCGGTGGTAGATAAGGCTACACTACTTTGTTTCTTAGAGAACCAAGATATGAGCATACTACCTAGGAATTGACAAGTTTCCGAAGTACTTTTCCTATCGATTTTGCAACCCCCATAATCTGCATCCGAATAAGCATGAAGGTTGAAGGTAGAGTCTCTAGGGTACCAAAGACCTAAACAAGGAGTATCTCTAAGGTACCTAAAGATTCTCTTAACGGCTATAAGGTGAGACTCTCTAGGACTAGCTTGAAACCTAGCACACAAGCAAACACTAAACAAGATATTTGGTCTACTTGCGGTAAGGTAAAGCAATGATCCAATCATAGAACGATAAAGCTTAGAGTTAACACACTTACCTCCTTCATCTTTGTCAAGCTTTGTAGATGAGCTCATAGGTGTGGCTTGAGGCTTTGCATTCTCCAAGCCAAACTTCTTGAGCATATCCTTTATGTATTTTGCTTGGTTGATGAAGGTGTCATCCTTCTTTTGCTTAATTTGGAGTCCCAAAAAGAATGAGAGCTCTCCTATCATGCTCATCTCAAATTCACCTTGCATTAACTTAGCAAACTCTTGACAATGACATTCATTAGTAGAACCAAAAATAATATCATCAACATAAATTTGAACTACTAAGATGTCATTTTTAAACATTTTTATAAAAAGTGTAGTGTCCACCTTACCTTTTTCAAATCCTTTTTCAATTAAAAAGTTTGAAAGTCTTTCATACCAAGCTCTAGGAGCTTGTTTTAAACCATAAAGAGCTTTGGTAAGTTTGAAAACATGATTTGGAAATTTTGAGTCTTCAAAACCCGGTGGTTGTTCCACATACACTTCTTCATTTATAAAACCATTTAAAATGTGCTTTTAACATCCATTTGAAAAAGCTTGAAATTATGATAACATGCATATGCAAGCAACATCCTAATGGCTTCCATTCTAGCTACGGGTGCATAGGTTTCATCAAAATCTATTTCCTCTTCTTGAGTGTAACCTTGTGCTACTAATCTAGCTTTATTTCTTACAATGTTACCACTCTCATCTAGCTTGTTCCTAAAGACCCATTTAGTTCCTATGGTAGATTGATTACTAGGCCTATTAACTAATGTCCAAACGTTACTTCTCTCAAATTGATTTAACTCTTCTTGCATAGCCATAATCCAAAAGTCATCTTTCAATGCTTCTTTAATATTCTTAGGCTCTATGCATGAGATAAATGCAACATGATTCATTAATCTAAAAGAAGATCGAGTGGTTACCCCCTTGGATGGATCACCCAAGATTTCACCATCTTTGACATAGTTCAACTCCCTTGGGTAGCTCACTTCCTTTTCCTCAAGAGCCAAGTCCTTCAAGGCTTCAAGAGGTGCATCTTGTGTGTCCTCTTCTTTTGTTGGAATCTCATCCTCCTTTGAAGTTTCTCCTCCATCAAAGGCATTTATGATTCCTACATCATCATCGTCACAAGAATCCTTCCTAGGAAGGAGGTTATCATCGAATACAACATGAATAGATTCTTCTACTACTAAAGTTCTTTTGTTAAATACTCGATAGGCTTTAGAGGTTAAAGAGTAACCTATAAAAATGGCTTCATCACTTTTTGCATCAAATTTACCTAAGTTGTCTTTTCCATTATTTAAAACAAAACACTTGCAACCAAAAGGGTGAAAATAGCTAATGTTAGGCTTTTTAGATTTTAAAATATCATAAGGTGTTTTCTTTAAAATTGGCCTAATCATTACTCGATTTACAATATAGCAAGCGGTGTTTGTGGCTTCCGCCCAAAAATATTTAGGTAAATTGTTTTCACAAAGCATAGTTCTAGCCATTTCTTGCAAAGTTCTATTTTTCCTCTCAACTACCCCATTTTGTTGAGGAGTTCGAGGAGCCGAAAAATTATGGCTAATACCATTTTCATTTAAAAAATCTTCAAACCCTAAATTTTGAAACTCGGTTCCATGATCACTTCTAATATGTGAAACTCTAAGTTCAAGATCATTTTGGGTTAGTTTTGAAAATGTGATGAATTTTTCCAAAGCCTCATCTTTAGTACTTAAAAATAGAACCCAAGTAAATCTAGAAAAATCATCAACAAGTACAAAAGCATAAGACTTACCACCCAAGCTCATAGTCCTAATTGGCCCAAATAAATCCATATGGATAAGTTGTAAGCATCTACTAGTAGAAACATCATTAATGGATTTAAAGGAAGATCTATGTTGTTTACCCTTTGAGCATGCATCACAAATTTTATCATTTGAAAATTTTATCTTGGGTAAACCTCTAACTAGATTAAGGGAGACTAGTTTTTCTAAAGCACTTATGCTAGCATGTCCTAGTTTCCTATACCACAACCATGCATCATTTTCATTTTGTGCAACTAAGCATGCTTGAGATGTATGAATGTCATCTAGATGCACCATATATATGTTTCCTATGCGATGACCTATGAGCATAATATTATTAGATTTAATGTCTACAATTTTGCATCCACTTTTATCAAATAGAACATTAAATCCTTTATCACACAATTGACTTATGCTCAATAAATTGTGTTTAAGACCATCGACATATAAGACATTTTCAATAAGAATAGTAAAGTGATTACCTGTGGAGCCAATACCTTTAATGTGGCCTTTGGAGTTGTCACCAAATGTTACTACTCCTCCACTTTTTGGCTTTAGATCCATGAATCTACTCTTGTCTCCGGTCATATGCCTTGAGCATCCACTATCAAGGTACCATGAGTTTTGACTTTGTGCTTTGGCCTTGTAGCAATGCTCCCCCTACAAACAAAGATATTAAGCTTTTGTTTTTGGTACCCAAATCATTTTGGGTCCATGATTGTTAGCTCCCAAAACCTTGGTTCCCTTAGAAATCTAAGAAGACATAGCAATAATATTATTAGATTTTACAAGTTCCTTAGGAACCCATACACTTCTAATTCTTTTAGCTCTACTATGTCTAGGAAAGCTACCTTGTTTGTAGTAGTTAGTCCTTTTCTTAGGTTGGTTTGTTCTAGAGGATTCACCTATCTCATGCTTGACACTACCAACATTTTTAAAGGACTTTTTGAGCTTATTTAGCTCATTCAACACCTTTTGGTGTTCACTATTACATTGAGACAAAAGATTATTAAGATCAACATTTTCATCTTGAAAGAATTTTAGTTCATCTTTTAATCCTAATATCTTTTTCTCAAATTTTGAATTAGCTTGAGTGAGTGAGTCATTTTTCTCATTTAGTTCCAAAATAATCTTCTTATTCCTAATGATCGACTCTTTATATTTCTCAACTAATTCATCATAGACCTCTTGTAACTCATCATATGCATCATTTAATTCTTCATATGAAAAATCTAAAGTAGATGAGTTAGAGGTTACCATGGAGGAATCTTCCTCAAGTGCTATGAGGCAAAGGTTAGCCACTTCTTGTTCGTCATCCTCCGATGACTCCTCATCACTCCAAGTAGCAAGCTTGGCTTTGAGCTTCTTCTTCTTCTCAAAGCCCTTCTTCTTGAGTTGAGGGCACTCCGAACGTATGTGGTCGGGTTGTTTGCACTCAAAGCAAATGATTGGATCCTTTGCTTCTTCTTTGTTCTTGTTTTTGAAGTCCATTTTTCTTTGGATTTTTCTTCCCCGGTTGGACCTCATAAAACGTGAGAATCGTTTGGCTATCATAGCCAATTCTTCTAGTTCATCCTCCTCACTAGAAGAGCTCTCTTGATGTAGTGAAGCTTTGAGAGCTATTCCCATCTTCTTCTTCTTCTCAACCTCAAGCTTCTCTACCCTTTTCTCTTCTTTCTTCTTTTCTTCTTCCCTTCCTTGCTTCATGATCTCATGAGTAAGGAGAGAACCCACAAGCTCATCAAGCTTTAAAGTTTTCAAATTCTTAGCTTCAATGATAGTGGTTCTCTTCCCATCCCTAGACTCTGGAAGTGAATAGAGTAGCTTCCGGACAAGCTTGTCTTCCGGTATGATCTCTCCAAAACCCTTTAGCCCATTGACAATAGTGGAGAAACGATCAAACATCTTAGACACCGTCTCATCGGGCTCCATCTTGAAATTTTCATAACTAAGATTGAGAATTCCAATCTTAGTTTCTTTAACATTGTTGGTGCCTTCATAAGTAGTCTCAAGAGTGTCCCACGCTTCTTTGGCACTCTCGATGGATGAAACCTTAGAATAGATGTCCGGACCGAAAGAACAAAATAGCATGTGAAGAGCTTTGTCATTGACTTGAATATTTATTCCTTTCTTCTTCACTCATCTCCATCTTTTTCTTTAAGACCATCTTGCCTTCACATCTTGCTTTAGTGGAACATAAGGGCCATCTTCAATGACATCCCACACTAGGTAGTCATTTGACTTGATGAAGAGACGCATTCTATTCTTCCAAAAAGAATAGTTATCACCATTAAAGAAGGGAGGCTTTGTAGTGGATTGAGACTCGTACATGCCCGAACCGGAGGTTGAAGCCATCTCTTGATATATAATGATCACACTCTTCCAAGGAACTCCTCTTGTGGTTGTTAATCCTCAAAGAGGTAGGCTCTGATACCAATTGTTGAGTGGATCGAAAGATCGATATAAACCAAGATGGGGGTGAATTGGATTTTTAAAGTTTTTGTGGTGGAAATTGCAAATTAAAAGGATAGACAAGGGATTTTAGAGTAGTTCAAGTTCCAAATGAACTCTACATCCACTACCTTAGCTTCACTAAGGATTTGCAACAATTCCACTAATTGCTCTTCCCCTTTTCTAGGCTAAGGAGGCAACCCTTACAATTTCGGTTGAATTTTCTACCCAAAATTCAACCCAATCCTCACAACAAGATAACAAAGAAATTTGTTGGCTAATAGAGTATCTCTCAATACAAATGATAGCCCAATTACAAGCACTCAACCCAATTGAACAAGATAAGAATGAAAAATACAATTTGGGTTTCTAGACAATATGGATTTTTGCACAATTGCTTGGATTTGATGAATAGGTGTTTTCTTGAAGATCAATAGTTGTTGTTGATGCTTTTAGATGTCTCTTTTATACCTCCTCATTGATTTCTAGCCGTTTGAGTGGTTGGGAACATAAATGGAGCCGTTGGAACCCTCTCTTACCACCATAAATGCACTTCTGCAGCTATGCGTATCGGTACTCGGGAAGTCGTATCGATACTTGTCTCAGAAAAGAAAGAGTCATTGTGCGCAATAAATATGGGGTATCGATACGCACGTAAGCGTATCGGTACAGGGTATCGAAACGGGGGTTTGCCGTATCGATACCTTTTTCTGAACTTAGCTCACTGTCGATTTCCATATCGATACGAGGGTTTGGCGTATCGATACTGGTCAATGGCCATTTAAAATTCGGTTACCAACCAACTGACACCAACGGTCAAAATATTTAAACCGACTTATATTTAAAAATTATTAAGGCCGTATCGATACGAGGGTTTGCCGTATCGGTACGCCATTCAAACTCTTTAGGCTTTTACACAGGGGCGTATCGATACGAGGGTTTGCCGTATCGATACGTGTTCCTCCAGTAGCCAACTTTGGTAAAAAGGTATCGATACGCTTGGAAGGGTATCGATACACTTGGACGTTTTTCAATAGTTTGGCCTTGGAACACTTAGAAAATATTTTGAGTTTGAGTTTTTCAAATCAGTTTTAAAGAGTTGGTGATTTAAAACTTATTAAGGGACTTATAAAACAATTTTAAGTTTTTCAAATTGATCCTTAAAGATTTAATTATATCAAAATCAAACATAGGTTTTACAAGATGAAACTAAGAGGCACCTGCCACGTTATGCTCTGCAACTGAACTAGATCCTAAATCAAAATGGAGAACGGTTACCACAATGGAATAATTAAATTTAAAGATTTGACTGAGTTCTAAGTTCATACGAGTAACTATAGGTGCACGAGGATGAGTGGAACGAGAGGAGCTGGGCTGATTAGACTGATGGTCGGGATATACTCGAGTACCTTTAAACATGTAAAAGCTTATATTAGTCATTTATTCGATTTGCATTCATCTTAATGAAATAATTAAATAAATATGCATGATTGGGTTTAAGGTCAGATTCGGAGGTCCTCAGGATGTAATTTCGTGAAACGGACTTCAAAATCGGACTCAGGACATCGAAAAACATAAAATAGGGCTTTTCAGAAATTTTAATTTTTTGGTCAAAGTCAACGCTGACGTCGGTAGTCAAGTCAATGCTGACGTCATCGGTCAAGGTCAACTAAGTTTACTCGGCGAGTTAACTCACTGAGTCAACTCGGGTGAGTTGACTCGGTGGGTTGACTCAGTTGGGTCGGATATGGGTTAGAGGCGGGTTGGGTCGGACTCGGGTCGGGACGGTTCAGGTCTGGGTCATGGGCCGACTAGTTTAACTGGTCTAGCCGATTCAAGCCGGTTCACCTACCCAATTATTTCTGGTCATCGGACGGCCGCCGAAAAGTTGCCAGAGACGCCAAATGACGCAATCCTACCGGAAAAATGTATATCAACAAATGGGCTCAAAAATGCATCCAATAATTTATCCAAATATGG
Organism: Hibiscus trionum; assembly: GCA_030270665.1. Taxonomy (NCBI): domain Eukaryota; kingdom Viridiplantae; phylum Streptophyta; class Magnoliopsida; order Malvales; family Malvaceae; genus Hibiscus; species Hibiscus trionum. The sequence continues at coordinate 10,667,160 of BSYR01000024.1, read as the reverse complement.
CCGAAAACTTACCGAAAAAGCCCTAAAACGAACACGATGCGGTCGGAAAAACGTGACATCGATGAGGCTCTTCCCGCCGTTGTTACGGTCAACAGCTAAGGGGGTTTTGATCGCCCTTTGAAGCTGGTTATGCCTGGACCAACGTCGTTCACCAACAACGGTGATGTTGGCCAGAAATGAAAAAAGATACGCACGACTCGGCGAAGCTTCAAACCCCACGGGACGGTGATCGAGGAGGCAAAACGGCGAGTGACAGGTAGGGGTTTGACCGTCGGGCAATGGTGAAGCCGGTGGTGGTGGCGGTGTATGCCACGGAGCAACGATGAGTGCAGACGCGGGTTCGTCGAAGATTCAGGGAGAGGAGGATTTTTGGGGTTCGAAGAGACGGCTGACAATAATGAGGTAGGTGAACATACGTGTTTTTATTAAATGCATATTTAAATGACCTCGCGTTAACCTTAAAGAGCAAAAGAGGGAGGTAATATTAGAAGTGAGCCTTTGGCCCAAGTGCTTGCATGTTAAATGGTGATGGCTGAGGTCGCAGGTTTGAGCCTTCACACCCTCACTTTCATCCCCCCATTTTTTTAACTTCGGGATGTTATAGTGAGAGCATAAATAAGGACACCAAAAAAGGTAAAAGATTTTTATTCGTCTCTTTGTACTTGTGTAGGATATTTATATGTGTTTTCTTATAAACTAAATATTTAGTCATCAAATTATAAGCAATTTTACTTTGGCCGCGAAATAAATTTTTTACTGTTAAATCATTAAAGTTTTAGTGTACATTTAGTCTATATATTCTAATTTAATCGATCTTAATTCTTTTAGAGGGGCACTACACTACCAAGAATAGAACATAAAGTTGACTTGATCCTGGAATTAAAGAAAAAGTTTCATTTCCCTTTTAATTCAGAAAACCTCTGTTTAGGTTTTATTTTGCTTCTAAACCCATTTTCTTTCTATAGAAGTATAGAATACCGAAATTTTTTTAATTTTGTTTAGCAGACGACGGTGCCGACTATTAGTTTTCTTCTTCATTTATTTTTTTTACCTTTTTAATAAGAATATTTTTTGTGACATGTTTTTCATCTTCTTTCTTGGTCGTTTAATCTTTTATTTTATTTTATGCTTTATCAGGGTTGGATTTGACGACGTCGGGACTGATTAAGATGTCGCTTATTTGTAATCATGCTGATCTTTCATGCTCTGAACCATCGGATTGAATTTGGATATGCAATTTGCGTTCATGGATAGTTTCTCACAATGCTCAACTCTGATTTGCGTATTTCGATGGTCTTTCAATAGCTTAATCTCCTTTTGTGGTTCGTTTGCAGATGCAGTCAGATTTGTTTGCATCTATTTTTCGTTTGAGTTTTTTGGTTGGGTTTTTAACCTTTTCTATTTATAATCCTTGTATGATCTAAAGTAAGGGTGGGAATTAGGTAATGCGGGGATGGGTTTGCATTCCCGATTCCTTCCCCAACACTTGCGGGTACGATTTTAGGGAATCCCCATTACATGCTTCGGTGATTTTTTGAGCATATCCCTATACCCATCGAATCCCCACGATTTTCGGGGAATCTCCATCCAAAAAAATTAAACACAATTTACTACTTTACTAACCAAAATATAGTTTTTCAGAGCATAAAGAGAAGTTTCCTTCTTGTGGCACATAGGGGACGGGAAAAGGGTGTTATTTTGGTACGATCGCTGGTGTATCGAGGAGCCTCTTTGTGAGGTTTTCCCGAACATTTTTCGATGTGCGAACAACAAGGCAGCAGTGGTTTGTGAATATGCGCGACAAGGCACATTGAACCATGCGGAATGGTTGCTGTTTTTTAGCCGTGATTTGCGTTCTTTTGAACAGCATCAATTGAGCCAGTTGCGTGCGATGGTAAAGGGGTTTTTCTTGAGGGAGAGTGAAGGAGATGTGTTGGTGTGGAAACCGAATGCGGCTGGTCATTTTTCAGTGGGGAATTTGATGAAATTGATGTCTACGTTGGGTCTATCTGATCATGATTTTGGAGGCCTTAATGTGTGGAAGATTGAAGTGCCTCCGAAGGTACAATGCTTCCTTTGGTTCGTACAACTACGCCGTTTCCCAACGTTGTCTATGCTTAGTATTCGGGGCGTGCCTTTAGCCGGAATTCATTGTGTGTGGTGTAGGGAGGGGTTGACGAGGAAGAGCACATTTTTTTCCTATGCGCATTTGCGAACAGAGTGTGGATGGGGTTTCGCTGTTGGTGGGGGCTGGCCTGGGCGAATCCGAAATCACTTGCGGATTTTCTCTTGCAATGTTTTAGTGGGGTGCTGTCGGGAGAAGGGAGAGCATGGTGGATGGTTGGTTGCACAGCGGTACTGTGGTCTTTATGGCTTGCGCGGAATGAAGTCATCTTCAATCAGAAACAAGTGGACGTCGATGAGTTGCTATTCCTTATCAAGCTTCGGTCGTTCTATTGGCTTAAATTCTCCGCCCATGGTGAGGTTCTATCCGAGTCTGCGTGGTGGGAGCGGCCGGTGATGTGTTTGCCGTCGAGTACAGTAAAGCCTAGAGCAGGAATACATTGGTGCCCACCGATAGAAGGGGTTCTAAAGTTTAACGTGGATGGTGCGGCACGGGGAAAGCCAGGTATGGCGGGATGTGGGGGTGTGTTACGGGATGCGAGGGGGGTGGTGTTGGCTATTTTTTCGGGACCTTTGGGGTGTATGGAATCGAATGAAGCTGAGGTTTGGGCTATTTGGTATGCGGTTCGTTTGCTGGCCGACTCACGATGGAAGGAGGATGGATCGTTTATTATCGAATCTGACTCGCGGATTGCTCTATCTTGGGTGCTGCACAAGGACAAACGACCATGGAGGTCTAGAGGGCTGTTTCGCGAGATTGATTATGCATGTTTACAGCTTCGATGTGTTTGTTTTCATCATGCTTTCCGTGAGGCGAATTCTTTCGCCGATGCGTTAGCTAAAGGGGGGTGGATAGAGTGTCGTGGCTTCATGCTATTGCGGATGATGGGATGATTTTGTAAGGGTTTTATTGGTCAGTATTGGGGTCTGTCTTTGTGATTTTCCTCCCATGATGCACTCTTTTTCCTCCAATTTAGGTTAGGGAGGTTTTTTAAGGAGGCATATGGGAGGTTGTATGATTTCTTTACTTCGAATAAAATCATACGCTTATCGATCAAAAAAAAAGAGAAGTTTCGTTCAACATAGTTTTTCAACTTTGCTTTGCAGGAATGAAGCAACAACTTTGGAATATGATTATAAAAATATTTGAGAACGAGAAATAATATAATCACCCCTTACCAGTAATACTTGTTTTACTCTTGAAACTTGAATAGACTCAAATATGATACATTACAAAAGAGATGGAAGCTTAACCAACTCATAGATGTCAACAAAAAATTGCACCATAAGTTGCAATTTAGAAAAGTACCATCTAAATATAGAATCTTGTGACAATAACAAGTTATAACATACCAAGTTTATGCACACATTTAAATAGTTTTTATTTAGCATGCTAAAGCAAATATGTATACAAGTTTAAGCAAGATAAGCAAACACATAAGGTTTGAACGTAAAATAAATAAATAAATAAATAAGAGGTTGAAGGCTTTTACTGGCACAATAATGAGAAAGACGATGATGCCTCGATAATGACAATGGTCACGGAAAAAGATCAAGGACGCTCGTAGTTGGTTGGCATCTTAGAAAGAATGGTGACGTTGCTTGCTTGAAGGGAAATAGGGTTTTTGGGTAATATGAACAACACAGATTGAGAGATAAATAGATTATATACTCTCAATTAACAAAAACAATAAACTACTAGAGAGACCATCCAAACTTAATAAGATTTAAACAAAAGGCACAAATATCTTGATGGATTGTAATATTGATAATAAGTAGGTATGTATGCACATAAATGAGATTAAGTGTGTGTGTGTATGTGTGTATAATTTTGTAAAATATCAAGATCCTTGCGGATATTTTCTAGGGATCCCTACGATTATTTATACGGTTACGGTTCATTTATCCCCACGGTTCAGATATAGAAATCCCCGTACTCATCCCCATTTGAGCTTCGGTGATAAATCTTCACCTGTCCCCGTCCCCGTGGGTGAAAATTTCGGTTATTCCCCATCCCCGTCGGTTTGGATCCCCACGGTTTTCAGATATTCCCCACCCAATTCCCACCCCTGATCTAAAGTGACTAGCTTCTTCTGTCAATGTTATAGGAAAATGTCCAAATTATGTATATAGTTTACAATGATTGTTGTGAACCCTTATTATAATTTTGAGTATTCTTTTTTAATAAAACTAGTGGCTTCTATTAAAAATTTTAAAATTTAAAATTCCTGCCGCTATCCAATTCCCACCCCTAATCTAAAGTGACTTGCTTCTTCTGTCAATGTTATAGGAAAATGTCCAAATTATGTATATAGTTTACAATGATTGTTGTGAACCCTTATTATAATTTTGAGTATTCTTTTTATTTTTTATTTTATCTTTTAATAAGAATAATTTTTTGTGACACGTTTTACGTCTTCTTTCTTGGTCATTTAATCTTTTTTTTCTAAGGGTTGGATTTGACGACGTCGGGACTGATTAAGATGACGCTTATTTGTAATCATGTTGATCTTTCGTGCTCTGAACCATCAGATTGAACTTGGATATGCGGTTTGCGTGCATGGATAGTTTCTCACGATGCTCGGCTCTGATTTGCGTATTTCGATGGCCTTTCAATAGCTTAATCTCATTTTGTGGTTCGTTTGCAGATGCATTCATATTTTTTGCATCTATTTTTCGTTTGAGTTTTTTTGTTGGGTTTTTAACTTTTTCTATTTATAATCCTTGTATGATCTAAAGTAGGGGTGGGAATTAGGTTGTGCTGGGACGGGTTTGCATTCCCCACTCCGTCCCCAACACTTGCGGGTACGGTTTCGAGAAATCCCCATTACATACTTCGGTGATTTTTTTGTGTCTATCCCCATACCCATCGGATCCCCACAGTTTTCGAGGAATCTCCATCCCAAAAAAAAAATTAAACACAATTTACTACTTTACTAACCAAAATATAATTTTTCAGAGCATAAAGAGATGTTTCGTTCAACATAGTATTTCAACTTTGCTTTGCAGGAATGAAGCAACAACTTTGGAATGTGATTATAAAAATATTTGAGAACGAGAAAAAATATAATCAAGCCCTTACCAGTAATACTTGTTTTACTCTTGAAACTTGAATAGACTCAAATATAATACATTACAAAAGAGATGGAAGCTTAACCAACTCATAGATGTCAACAAAAAAATTGCACCATAAGTTGCAATTTAAAAAAGTACCATCTAAATATAGAATCTTGTGACAATAACAAGTTATAACATACCAAGTTTATGCACACATTTAAATATTTTTTATTTAGCATGCTAAAGCAAATATGCATACAAGTTTAAGAAAGATAAGCAAACACATAAGGTTTGAACGTAAAATAAATAAATAAATAAATAAATAAATAAATAAGAGGTTGAAGGCTTTTACTGGCACAATAATGAGAAAGACGATGATGCCTCGATAATGACAATGGTCACGGAAAAAGATCAAGGACGCTCGTAGTTGGCTGGCATCTTAGAAAGAATGGTGACGTTGCTTGCTTGAAGGGGAATAGGGTTTTTGGGTAATATGAACGACACAGATTGAGAGATAAATAGATTATATACTCTCAATTAACAAAAAAAAGTAAACTACTAGAGAGACCATCCAAACTTAATAAGATTTAAACAAAAGGCACAAATATCTTGATGGATTGTAATATTGATAATAAGTATGTATGTATGCACATAAATGAGATTAAGTGTGTGTGTATGTGTGTATAATTTTGTAAAATATCAAGATCCTTGCGGATATTTTCCAGGGATCCCTAAGATTATTTATACGGTTACGGTTCAGTTATCCAGACGGTTCAGATATAGCAATCCCCATACTCATCCCCATTTGAGCTTCGGTGATAAATCTTCACCCGTCCCCGTCCCCGTGGGTGAAAATTTCAGTTATTCCCCATCCCGTCGGTTCGGATCCCCACGGTTTTCAGATATTCCCCACCCAATTCCCACCCCTAATCTAAAGTGACTAGCTTCTTCTGTCAATGTTATAGGAAAATGTCCAAATTATGTATATAGTTTACAATGATTGTTGTGAACCCTTATTATAATTTTGAGTATTCTTTTTAATAAAACTAGTGGCTTCTATTAAAAATTTTAAAATTTAAAATTCCTGCCGCTATCCAAACAGTAGATAAATAATATTACTAAATATTTAGTGGTGGTATGAAAGTTTTGCTCTTTGGAAGCTGCATTTGTGTGCTTTCGTGGCTTGCCGTATCAAAAAGATGAAAAAAAATGATTGAGTGAGTGAGCGAAAAGCGATAAATAGATAAATGAAGGGCCTTGTTTTATTATGTTTTTAGTTTCCATGCAAACAGAACACCCAAACATGTAGGCAGCCATCAGCCATGTATATATTAAGTACATGGGTTGACAAGGCCTTTCGTCTTACATGTAACACACACAAACAAACACACAGGGTAATGAACATTAAGACACATCCATTCCGACGGGCTGTCGAATTTATTACACAAGGTAGCTGTCCTAATTAGAAAGCAGCTTATTATTTAAGTTCGACAGCGTTACTAATGCCTGCACATTAATTTCCTTGTTCAGCTTTGAAAAAGGGTGCTTCAATGGATGCCTTCATTGTTGCGGTACGTTCCCCGGGAGGAATGTCGATTTCTAAATGGAAACCGAACTTATCAATTTGATAGTTTGGGAGCCCGTCCTCGTCGAGATGGCTTCTGATTTCACTCCATTGCATAGGTCGATCGATCAAATCAGTATACACCTGCACTTCACATGTTAAGGAAAAGGAATGCAGCAATATAAATAGGAGTATTAAATATATATACCTTGCTGTGGGGACCTTCAGGATTGCTCCAGGCAACCACCCACTTAAGCTCTTTATTGTCATTGTCCGTAAATTTGTAGGCAAGAGCACCGATACAACCTGGGGTTGTGCCATCTCCTGAATCCGCACTCTGCTTAAACTCTCCTGTTCCCTGATCGAGAATTACGTCTGGGAAAGGCGGCACAGCCCCAACCCAAATCTCATGGCTGAGCAGGGTCATAGTTTTACCTGAGGAGTTACGAAGTTGGCCCTCTGTGTATTTTGTGCTACCAAAGGAAGAATCCATGCTGCTACCTTTCAAGGCTTGATTGTCTTGTGTTGCTGTGCTGTGCTACCATGTTACAATATAGGCCTCCTTATATAGACATGAACATGCTTGCTCTGCCTACCATTTACCATCCTCATATTTATTTATTTAATCCCAATGCCCTTACTTTGAATGTCACCTACAAAGTTTATTTATTTTATTTGCTTTCTTACGTCTCTCTCTTATCCTCCCTGCATTCATTTTTATTTCTAGTAAAAACATTTTACATGTGCCTTCTTGGTTTTTTTGTTTGAATATTCCCCTTTGGGAATATAATGGGGGAAAATAACCCCCAAACTTTCATATTGGGAAAAATACCCCCCTTTCATGCCATGTAGGACGAATTCGCGTCCTGTAGAAAGCGAATTCAAGATTCGCGTTTTGCAGGACGCGAATTCCTGTGCCGTTTCAGTGGAAAAGGGAATTCGCGTCCTGCAAAACGCGAATTCAACGATATTATCCCCAAATTATCGCGATTTGGAGTAAATACGAACGGTTGGGAAATAGAATTCGCGTTCTGTAGAACGCGAATTCACTTTATTATGTTGAATTCGCTTCCTGCAGAACGCGAATTCGGTTCAAATTCGCTGCCCCCAGGCAGCGATTTCTCTATAAAAGGGGAGGTTTGGGAGAGAATGCTCATTCTCTCCCTTCATTATCTCCCAAAAATTTGAAGAGTTTGTTCTATATTTCAAGCAAGTGTGATAATGGCGGGTTTCCTGAGATTAGAAGATGGCCACGTAAGCAATTATCGTCGAAATAATGTAAGTTTTTTTTATTCGAGTATGTTAATAGTATTTATTTTTAGACTAGCGAAATTAGTTAAATTCGAACATATCTTTAGAATTTATATTTAGACTAAGAAAATTAGTTAGATTCGAATATGTTAAAAATAATTTTTTTAGACTACGAATGTTAGTTAAAAACGAATATTTCTTTAGATTTTAGATTTAGAGTAACAAAATTAGTTAAATTCGAATATGTATTTAGAATTTATATTTAGACTAAGAAATTTTGTAAAATTTGAATATGTTAATAATATTTAGTTTTAGACTAAAAATGTTAGGTAAAATTGAATATTTGTTATTTAGATTTTAGATTTAGAGTAACAAATTAGTTAAATTGAATATGTGTTTTTATTTTATTTTTAGAATAAGAAAATTAGTTAAATTCGAATATGTTAATACTATTTATTTTTAGAGTAAGATAATTAGTTAAATTCGAATATATTTTTGGTGTTGACTTATAGAATAAAAATTAATAAAATTAGAATATATTTAGTATTTTATTGTACACTAAAAAAAATTTTGACATAATATGTGATTGTTAATATGTGTGTGTCTTTAATTATTTGTAGAATGGAGAAGAACGTCGGTTAGAGGTTTACATCACTAAGATTAGGGCGGGTCCGGATCCTGATCTAGCCGATTACATAGCCGACGCCGGATTTGGGCATGTGGCGAAGCTTCATGGAGGGGGTGCGAAATTAGACGTTGATTTAATCAACGCGCTTGTGGAGAGGTGGAGGCCAGAGACACATACATTTCACTTACCATGTGGTGAGGCGACCATCACATTAGAAGATGTGTCGTATATTCTTGGCCTGCCTGTAGATGGGGAGGCTATCACTGGTGCCGCCAGTGATGATTGGGAGGGCTTGTGTATGGACTTGTTAGGAGATAAGCCCGAAAAACTACAGGGCGGATGTGTGACGCTGAGGTGGTTGCGTACGCAGTTCGCTAATTTGTCTGCTGGAGCCAATGAAGATGTGAAGAAGGTAAAAGAAATAATTTTTTATTAGTAGTAATAAAATTATAAAATTGGTTATATTTTAATATTTTTTTCTTTATATTTTAGGCATATGCTCGGGCGTATATCTTACAGATCCTAGGGGGAATTTTGGTGGCCGACAAAACTCGCAACAAAGTTCACATGTTGTGGTTGCGGCACTTGCGAGATTTTGAAGAGGCTGGTAAATTAAGTTGGGGTTCGGCAGTACTTGCATTTATGTATAGGGAGTTGTGCAAGGCTGCGAGTGCTGATCGACACGACATCGGAGGATGTCTTTTGCTACTCCAGTCTTGGGCGTGGTTTAGAATGCCATTTTTACGCCCTGACTTGTCCGCGCCAGCTGACTATTCCTATCCACTATGTTTGAGGTATGTTTTATAAATTGGTTATTTTCCTAATATATATTTTTTAAAATATTAAAAGTATGTTTTGATGTTATGTAGGTGGTTCCATGCTCTAACTCATGTTGGGATTCCGACTATGATGCATTCTATTAGGCAGAGTATTGACACGAAAGCTGCAAATGAGGTAAATATTTTAATTTTTATATTAAGTTGAAGTTTGATATGAATATAGTTTAATTTAGTTGTTTTAATTATTTCTATATTTAATTTACAGTTTTTGTGGACCCCGTACTCTGAATCGGAAATCAACGACTGTCTGCCTAATTTTGAGCCTGGGACAGTTTCCGCTTAGACGGCCGTGGTACCTCTCATCTGGTACGCTGTAGTTGAGTGGCATCCGGTAGATCGCGTCCAACGCCAGTTCGGGCGTCTGCAAACAATTCCGATAGATCCGCCTAATTTGGATGACTTACATAGGATCACCCGACAAGGAAAACTTGAGGTATAATAATTAAATTTGATTTAATAGTTATTTATTTATACTTACTTTACAATTTAAAAACAATAATTTTGTTGATGTTTTGTGGTAGGTGGACTGGTCGGTGAAACATGTGCAGTGGATTGCACAGTGGCAGTATAGGCATCAGCGGCAGGCATTGAATGAGTACCGAATGTTTGATGAGCCTATGGTGAGTGCTGATTACTTTGCATGGTTCTTTGGTAATGGGAAACCGTATCTTCTCACTCCGGAGGAACAAGCAGCTGTGTATGAGCCTGTTCAGCGCAACCGCCCCCGGACTCAGCGTACGAGGGGAGCAGGTGGATCGCAACGTCGAAGGGGAGCAGGTGCTTCATCCTCCAGAGCTACCGATCCGATTCGCCCCCAGGGCCCCACCCAGTTGATGATTCGGCCGAGGCCTCCGAGTCCGACGGAAGGCTTTTTCACTCCTACTGTGGGGATGATGGGTGGATCATCGATTCCGACTGGCGGATCTTCGAGTTCCACTGCTCCCTCTGCTTTTTCCCCATACCCGTTTCATGCTAGGCCTTATGATAGTTCGGGCCCCGGGTTCGTTCAGCACACACCTCCACAGTCGTTGTTCTTGTCTAGTGGGCCTGTCGGTCCAAGTGGTACTGCTGGAGATGACATTGACGACGAGCCCGATCATGGTCCTCAACAGGATCCGGTTCACCGTGGACGACGTAATCCACCTCGAGTTCGACATCCACCAGACTGTGGGACCGGCGGACATAGGGGGTAGTTATATTTATTTTTCTATCTTTTTCGAATATAGTTCGTGCAAACTATTTCAGTTGTTTTTTTTATGAGTATGTATGAGCTATTATGTTTTTCTATGTTTTTTTTCATGTTAGTTATTTATAAGTAAACCCAAGATAAATAACTTTCATCAAAAGCGGTAAATCGAAAGCACAAAATACAAGTACGCAAGATAAATAACTTTCATCAAAAGCGGTAAATCAAAAGCACTACATCGAAAGCACCGAATTCACAAATTACAAGTACGCAAGATAAATAACTTACATAACTTAATCAAAATTAAATTACTAATCGTAGTCTGTACTTATGTCAGACGTTAAGTTTAGTTCCTCAATTATTTGTTCTTTCTCCTGCCGTCTCTGATAAATTTTTAAGAACACGTCATTCTCGTCTGGAGTAGCTAACTCATTCTCGTCTTCGCCAGCTAACGCATTCTCGTCTTGGACAGCTACAACATTTGTTGAAGAACTTGATCCGTCATCAAATTTCACGCTAAGCTCGATGTTTGTTCCCCCAGCAAGTTTGTATGCCCGAAACATCTTTCGCATAGCTTTCTTATCTGACAGTGTGAGCATATAATGTTCCTCGGGGCCGGGCTCATTGACTGGTACTTTCACTTGCAAAGCCTCTATTTTTGCACTGGTCGACTCTTTAACTCGTTTGGAGACCAACTCAAATAATTCATTTCTTGTGATCGTTTCAGTAAAAGATGTGTAGAAGTATGTTCCACGATAAAATACAGTAGCTGAATATCGAGCCATTTTATCTTTCAGAAATGTAGAAATGCAGGAAAACCGGGGAAGATAGAAAAGTAATAAGTTTGATGGGATGTTAAGGCAGAAATACAGCCTATTTATACAGATGGTTATAGGCATGCGTTTCACCATAATGTATTTGTCAGCCCAAAGTCCGGTAAAGTAGAGCAATAATTTTAGAATTCGCGTTTTCCAAAACGCGAATACAATTATTCGTACTGAATTCGCGTTTTGTAGAACGCGAATTCTATAGATTCCAAAAGAATTCGCGTTTTACAAAACGCGAATTCAGTACGAATAATTGTATTCGCGTTTTGTAAAACGCGAATTCTAAAATTATTACTCTACTTTACAGGCTTTACCGGGCTTTGGGCTGACAACTCAAAAATTATTGCTACAGAATTCACCAATGCTTTATGAGACAGATTTCTATTTATAATTGAGGGGTGCAGAATTTCTAGATGCACCCAAACAAAACTTAAGAATCACAAAAGCTCTTCGATTTTCAGAAATGGCACCGAGAATTCAAGCTATAGTATACTACGATGGTCAGATGGTCCCCGATTCATACATTGGGATCATATTTCAATCTGAAAATACTGTTACGATCAACATTCGGAGACGATCAACGTTCCAGTCGCTGAGGACCTTAATATCCAGGAAGGTTCCCAATCGCTCCGGAAGGGAGTTGCAGTCTTTGAAGTATCGATGTCCAACGTCGATAGAGCCACTGTATTACACAATATTCGATGTGGAAGACGACAGTTCTGTAGAAATGATGATAGATACACATAGCCAGTACTCAATGGGATGGGCCATGGAGCTATTTGTAACATTTGCTGAAGTTCACGTTGCAGCTCAAAATGTGGTACCAAATTGGTTACGAGGAAATCTCGAGTTCAATCCAAATGCTATTAGTCCGACATCGAGTTTACGACGTGACTTCAACCTTCTTCAAACAAGAACCGATGAAGCTTCATCGTCTTCGTCTTCGCGGCAACGACGTTCTTCCGTTCCAAGGTTCGAATTTGACCTTAACTTGCCACCAACCCAAGAGTCGTCATACAGTCCATACGTTCCAAACTATGATGATTTCTCTACGGGGCGCCACTCAACACACATTCCATACACGGCGTCTTCAACGTACAATGAACAGTTTAACCCGTTTGATGATTTCTCTACCGGGCGCCACTCAACATACATCCCAAGTCACCGAAATGTGGATGATATGTTCTTAGCGGGGAGACATTCAACCGCCGCTACTGTCGATCCGGTTATGACTTCAGAACCTGTTCACGCACAGGTTTATGATGATGCAGAACTTTTCCAGTTTGATGATGCGCTTTCTGATGAAGAGCCGCGTACAGAGGTTGGGCATGATGGTGACGAGATGGGTCTATTTCCTTCTGATCCATCTGACATTGACGAGCCGGTGGAATCAGAGGAGAGCGCAGAAAACTCTTCTGAGGATGATGAGGATGATGATGTTCGTTCGACGCAACTGCATGGACCAACCAGTTGCGCAACATATTACGACCCACCTTCGCACTTCACAACAGTAGATATGGATGGCTTCTTCGATACTGAATTCCCAGAACATCCACAATTAGACCAGTTCAACCAATGGAATGTGGGTTCGACTGAGCTACATGAAGGAATGGTCTTCAGGACAAAAAAGCTCGCGGAGGCTGCCATCAAGCATTACAACATTCAGCGCTCAGTTACGTCCACCGTTTGGAAGACCGAGGCCAGGAAATATATTGCAGAGTGTCCTCACAAGTCCGCCGGATGTACATGGAGGGTTCGTGTGTCGCAATTGAAAAGGCTGCATAACCTGTGGAAAATAACGAGATATACAGGGCCTCATACATGCTCCGTTGGGAGCCTCAGCCAAGACCATCCTAACTTGGATGTACACGTGCTTTCCGATGCAATCCTTCCACTCGTGAAAGCAAACCCACGTGTATCTGTGCCAGTGTGTATAGCTGCCATCAAATCCATTTACAAGTACACCGTCAATTACGATAAGGCATGGTATGCAAGATCTCGAGCCATCGAAACATTGTACGGGCAATGGGAGCTATCATACAACGATCTGCGATCATGGCTTCAAGTTATGCAGGAATACAATCCAGGGACAATTGTGGAATTGGAGACTGTTCCGAAGTACTACAATGATCGAGTTGTACCAGGGGAGGTAGAATTTCATCGCCTTTTCTGGACGTTCCCCCAATACATAAAAGCTTTCCGTCACTGCAAACCTATGCTCCAGATCGACGGTACATTTTTATATGGCAGATACACGCAGATATTGCTAATTGCAGTTGCCCAGGATGGCAACAGAAAATGTATCCCAGTTGCTTTTGCGATTGTTGAAAAGGAAAATATCCCTTCTTGGGAGTTTTTCCTTTACAACCTCCGCAAGTATGTCATGCGCCGGGTTTTGCGTACACGTGAAGATGGCCTAGCTATTATTTCAGATAGAGACGCAGGGATTTGGGGAGCAATTCAACGTTTGGGAGATTCATGGAAACCCCCATACATACATCACCGGTATTGTTTGCGGCATATAGCAGCAAACTACTATCAAAGGTTCAAGAACGAGGATGAACGTATAATGGTTCTCCGTATGGGTATGCAACCATTCCATTTTGTTATTCTACGTCCACCAATTCCATATTATTACCAATTAACAATTTTACATGTCTTATTCAACAGGCAACGCACACCGTGTTAATCAAGTCGAAGAGCTGCTGGAGGAGTTGCAATTGAGGAATCCATTCGGGTATAACTATCTTATGGAGATACCGAAGGAGAAATGGTTGCGATGTTATGACGGGGGTCGTCGATGCGGCCATATGACAACAAACTTGGCTGAGGCGATCAATTCGTCTCTTAAGGGAACGCGCCATTTACCTATCACGTCCGTTGTCAAAGCAACATATTACCGATTGGCAACCCTTTTCGCAACCCTCGGCAAACAAGCAATGAACTGGATGGCAGCTGGTCGCATATTTAATCCAGATCTCGCCGACAAAATCCAAGCGTCCATTGCGCATGCTAACTCGATGGGTGCGTTGTGCTTCTCTCGTCGGGAACATATCTTTGAGGTCACGCAATTTTCTGAACCGCTACAAGGAATAATGCAATACACCTACGTGGTTGATTTGCAAAAGCGAACGTGCGATTGCGGGGAGTTCCAGACGTTCAAGTTCTCGTGTTCGCATGCTTTCGCAGCATGTGCATCGGTTCATTTTGATGCAACGACACTCATTGATCCGGTATACAGGCTCGAAACCGTTTTCAAGGTTTACCGAAACGAGTTCCCTCCGATCGGAAATGCACGTGACCGTCGTATAATCAGCAACGAACCAAAGATATGCCCAGATCCCTCCCTGCGACGAAAGAAAAAAGGCCGGCCAAAATCAACGAGAATTCATTGTGCCGAAGATATGGTTCCGAGAGAAAAGACCGGACAACCTAGGAGGTGCAGTAAATGTGGGAACACTGGACATGATATTAGGAAATGCCCTCTTAGGACCGGCCCCCGAATTAACTAGATCAACCATTGTGTAGTC
Organism: Hibiscus trionum; assembly: GCA_030270665.1. Taxonomy (NCBI): domain Eukaryota; kingdom Viridiplantae; phylum Streptophyta; class Magnoliopsida; order Malvales; family Malvaceae; genus Hibiscus; species Hibiscus trionum. The sequence goes on along the minus strand of BSYR01000024.1, from coordinate 10,652,154 downwards.
TTTTCTGATTTGTGAACTTCTATTATCTGGTAATTTAATAAATCTTATGGGCACTCTTTTCCCCCTACATAGGTTTAGAGGGGGTTTTTAACGAGGCACTTTAAATTTCAAAAAAAAAACATGCCTATGGACACATTTTTTGCTTCAAAAATGTTACTTTGATAGCATTTTTAACACAATTTTCTCACATTTTCGGACACCGTCTTCCTCGGAACTTTAGCACCACTGCAAAATTAAGGTGCACATCTTTGTCTCCAAACTTAGGAAAAACCAAAAAAAAGTTCGAAACACACCCTAAAATGCATTTAAACATGCCTATACGATAATGTTTCCTTTTAAAACATTGTTACTTGCTCATTTCCAGGCCATTTTCACACATCTTAGGATATTATATACGCTCGTATCTTCACACCATCTTAAAGATATGTTTCAATACGACACTGTTATAGTTCAAAAATTTTAATCGGGTACCCCGATAATCCGTTATTCGATCACAAATATTGCTACCTAAACATCTTATATTGGTTTCAATTCATTTTCATGATGAATTTCTCGTGTGGGGGCAGCAATAAATCGTTGAATTCGCGTTTTGCAAAACGCGAATTCACTTTCCACTGAAACAGCACAGGAATTCGCGTCCTGCAAAACGCGAATCTTGAATTCGCTTTTTCCAGGACGCGAATTCGTCCTACATGGCATGAAAGGGGGGTATTTTTCCTAATATGAAAGTTTGGGGGTTATTTTCCCCAATAAATTCCCAAAGAGGAATATTCAAACCATAACCCCTGCCTTCTTTCTATTAAAATATTATAAATCTCCTCCCACCCTCCCGGTAAATAGTTTTACTTGTACGAGAGTGACGGGTACTTAGTATAGGAACAACTGTTATTATTACTTTAGTTAACCATAAATGTATATACCGGTTTTTCCTCCTAAAATGTGTGGTTGATTTAAAAATTATCGAATGGACCTAGTTCATCACGTCATTTGTAGTTCTAGTCAATAAGATCCACCCATCTCCTTTTAAGGTGAATCTTCACCTCTTTCTTACATGTAAATAAAGAATGGTTAGTTATTTGAAGTTATTTTGAAATGAATGAATCTTACTAGCTGGACCACAAATGACATGGTGAGTCAGGTCAATCTAATAATTTCTCGTGGTTGAGAGTTGAGTATTTTTCTCTTTCAAGAACTTGGTGTTTTGTTCTTACTACGTCTTCCATTAGCGTTTGTTGGTCTGCTATTGGATAAGGGCCACTTCCATTGCCCATGGAAATTTTAGACAGGCGCGAGAGGAGCGACCGCACAAGGCCCTTAAAAAAGATGGCCCAACTAAGTTGAATTAAATGTTTATAAAGAAAATTAAAGATTTTAATTTAATAAATTTTAATAAAAAAAAATTATCACTTTAAAGAGAACCCACAATATATTTTTTACTATGATAAAATATTTTATTTAAAAAAAACCTTATATATCATTTGAGATTATAAATTAAAGGGTTTCGTTTTAATAATTTGCACAGAGCCCGTAAACCTTTCAACAGCCCATGATTATTGCCTCCACTAAAACTAGCCTCTCCCCTATTTTGATAAAACCTTTATCTGCGAATTGGAAAGTGATAAAGTACTTTTGACATTAAATTTTGAGAAATCAGTTCAAAAACCATACGAAATGAACTTCAATTCCATGTACGCTCGTCTCCATGTACTGAACGATACGAACTTCAGTTCCACCTCTGCTAGATCAAGTTCTTCATCAGGACCGTCTTTCAAGTGTCGCTCGAGTTTGAACACCAATAGCTCGTCCTATACCTTGGGGTTCCGTCCTAGACCGAGCCGACTAAGCAAAAAAATAATATCAAGTTGGCATATTTAAAATTACAAGCGACAGAAATGTAAGAGAACGGCAAAGAATTAAGAAAAAACGACTAATTTAATTTAAATTCTAAATAACTTAATAAATTTAACTCACACGTTTATAAAATTCTATCATTATTCATTTTTTGTATATACAAAAAAATGCCAACTTATCCCTCCTATTCATTTATTCTTTTTTATTCTTTAATCCAAATGGCCATACGTTGAATGTGACCTACAAATTTATCTCAGCACATACATACACATATGTACATATATATTATAATGGTTGGTTTCTGACATATCTATGTCATCTTCTTTACATTAATTTAATTGTAGCAGAAACATTTTACACGTTCTTATGTTTTTAAAATAAATTAACACATATTTGATCAAATCTAAATTTTATGTATTTTCTTACCAATTTGTCTCCTATATAATTTTATTTTTAATATAATTTCATATATATATATATATATATATTCAGTGGATTAGAAATTTTTAATTTTTAAAAAAGATATTAAATAAAAAAACTGAGCATGCAGCCGAAAGGAACCAAGATCTTCCATTCCAAGCATCTTCACCACCCGAAAAGCAAGGACAACAAGAAGTTTTGGCCATGAATGACTGTCTTGACCCTCATCGGACCACCGTCTCCGATCACTATTCATTTGGACAATCAACAATTGGTGTGGTGAGCGTGGATCGAACACATGGCCTTTAGACCCTTCAATGGGCCTAGTAATCTTTAAAATGGGTGGAGACAGCCAAGGCAGTTCTGACGAGAAAAGGCCGAAAGATGATGTTTTGACGTCCCAACCAACGGCAATGGCCGGTGAAAAGGTAGTGGAGGATGACATCTTAACGGGTCAACCAATAGCGACGGCCATGCAACAACTACGACAGTTTCAACAGGAATTTTTTACAGCACTTCTAGGACCATCCCCCATTGTGGTTTGCGGCGGGGCAGGACACACATCAAACGAGAGGGACGTCACCATCAAAGGGCATCAGCCAACAATTCCTGGAAACGCAAGAAAAAAATAAAGAGTATAGAGGAAGCTTTAGTGCTCTCAAAACAACAGTACGAGCAACAACAAAAGTCTATGCAGGACCGAGCTGAACAATATAGAATCACAAAAGAGAAGAGCGAGAAAACATTTAAACAATTGTCCGAAAAAGCTAGAGGTAAAATGGTCCAAGAAAAACATGCGAGAAACTAAGTTGTTAAAACGTCACAAGAAAAAGTTAACTCTGCTCGTAATAAAGAATGGAAAGATAGAGAGGATAAAAAAAATCGTTAATCAAAGTAGTAACATTTAGAATTACATTTTTTTTATGAAAAAGAGAAGAACCAACCATTCAAAAAATGAAATATAAAAGAGTCGACACTCAAAATTACAAATTAATCCATCATTAAATTTATTGCCTTCTCAAAATATGTGTTCAAAAGTGACATCCCAAGGACTATGAATCAAAGAACCAATATGTTGTGGAATTGTAGCGAATATACCATGTGCAATCATGTTTGTTTCTCCACGAACCAATTGAATGTCCACCACTCTTATTCTCTCGGAGCTTAATAATTTCTCAAATCAGAGAAAAGGAACTTAAAGTGGCAGAAAATGATTAACAACTTTATTTTGTATTTGGATCTTTTCAACGTTATAATTCCGAGCTAACTTTAGGCCCTAATAAAACTCAAAAAGGAGCTCTTTAGTTAACCAGAAATGTATATACTGGTTTTTCCGCTAGAAATATGTGGTTGATTTAAAAATTATCAGATGGACTTAGCTCATCGCGTCATTTGTAGTTCTAGCCAATAAGATCCAACCATCTCATTTTTTAAGGTTAATCCTCACCTCTTTTTTACGTGTAAATAAAGAATGATTAGTTACTTGAAGTTACTTTGAGATGAATGAATCTTATTGGTTGGGATCGCGAATGACGTGGTGAGTCGGGTCCATCTAATAATTTCTCGTGGTTGAGAGTTGAGTGCTATTCTCTTTCAAGAATTTGGTGTTTTGTTCTTACTACGCCTAGAGCAGGAATACATTGGTGCCCACCGATAGAAGGGGTTCTAAAGTTTAACGTGGATGGTGCGGCACGGGGAAAGCCAGGTATGGCGGGATGTGGGGGTGTGTTACGGGATGCGAGGGGGGTGGTGTTGGCTGTTTTTTCGGGACCTTTGGGGTGTATAGAATCGAATGAAGCTGAGGTTTGGGCTATTTGGTATGCGGTTCGTTTGCTGGCCGACTCACGATGGAAGGAGGATGGATCGTTTATTATCGAATCTGACTCGCGGATTGCTCTATCTTGGGTGCTGCACAAGGACAAACGACCATGGAGGTCTAGAGGGCTGTTTCGCGAGATTGATTATGCATGTTTACAGCTTCGATGTGTTTGTTTTCATCATGCTTTCCGTGAGGCGAATTCTTTCGCCGATGCGTTAGCTAAAGGGGGGGTGGATAGAGTGTCGTGGCTTCATGCTATTGCGGATGATGGGATGATTTTGTAAGGGTTTTATTGGTCAGTATTGGGGTCTGTCTTTGTGATTTTCCTCCCATGATGCACTCTTTTTCCTCCAATTTAGGTTAGGGAGGTTTTTTAAGGAGGCATATGGGAGGTTGTATGATTTCTTTACTTCGAATAAAATCATACGCTTATCGATCAAAAAAAAGAGAAGTTTCGTTCAACATAGTTTTTCAACTTTGCTTTGCAGGAATGAAGCAACAACTTTGGAATATGATTATAAAAATATTTGAGAACGAGAAATAATATAATCACCCCTTACCAGTAATACTTGTTTTACTCTTGAAACTTGAATAGACTCAAATATGATACATTACAAAAGAGATGGAAGCTTAACCAACTCATAGATGTCAACAAAAAATTGCACCATAAGTTGCAATTTAGAAAAGTACCATCTAAATATAGAATCTTGTGACAATAACAAGTTATAACATACCAAGTTTATGCACACATTTAAATAGTTTTTATTTAGCATGCTAAAGCAAATATGTATACAAGTTTAAGCAAGATAAGCAAACACATAAGGTTTGAACGTAAAATAAATAAATAAATAAGAGGTTGAAGGCTTTTACTGGCACAATAATGAGAAAGACGATGATGCCTCGATAATGACAATGGTCACGGAAAAAGATCAAGGACGCTCGTAGTTGGCTGGCATCTTAGAAAGAATGGTGACGTTGCTTGCTTGAAGGGAAATAAGGTTTTTGGGTAATATGAACAACACAGATTGAGAGATAAATAGATTATATACTCTCAATTAACAAAAACAATAAACTACTAGAGAGACCATCCAAACTTAATAAGATTTAAACAAAAGGCACAAATATCTTGATGGATTGTAATATTGATAATAAGTAGGTATGTATGCACATAAATGAGATTAAGTGTGTGTGTGTGTATGTGTGTATAATTTTGTAAAATATCAAGATCCTTGCGGATATTTTCTAGGGATCCCTACGATTATTTATACGGTTACGGTTCATTTATCCCCACGGTTCAGATATAGAAATCCCCGTACTCATCCCCATTTGAGCTTCGGTGATAAATCTTCACCTGTCCCCGTCCCCGTGGGTGAAAATTTCGGTTATTCCCCATCCCCGTCGGTTTGGATCCCCACGGTTTTCAGATATTCCCCACCCAATTCCCACCCCTGATCTAAAGTGACTAGCTTCTTCTGTCAATGTTATAGGAAAATGTCCAAATTATGTATATAGTTTACAATGATTGTTGTGAACCCTTATTATAATTTTGAGTATTCTTTTTTAATAAAACTAGTGGCTTCTATTAAAAATTTTAAAATTTAAAATTCCTGCCGCTATCCAATTCCCACCCCTAATCTAAAGTGACTTGCTTCTTCTGTCAATGTTATAGGAAAATGTCCAAATTATGTATATAGTTTACAATGATTGTTGTGAACCCTTATTATAATTTTGAGTATTCTTTTTATTTTTTATTTTATCTTTTAATAAGAATAATTTTTTGTGACACGTTTTACGTCTTCTTTCTTGGTCATTTAATCTTTTTTTTTTCTAAGGGTTGGATTTGACAATGTCGGGACTGATTAAGATGACGCTTATTTGTAATCATGTTGATCTTTCGTGCTCTGAACCATCAGATTGAACTTGGATATGCGGTTTGCGTGCATGGATAGTTTCTCACGATGCTCGGCTCTGATTTGCGTATTTCGATGGCCTTTCAATAGCTTAATCTCATTTTGTGGTTCGTTTGCAGATGCATTCAGATTTTTTGCATCTATTTTTCGTTTGAGTTTTTTTGTTGGGTTTTTAACTTTTTCTATTTATAATCCTTGTATGATCTAAAGTAGGGGTGGGAATTAGGTGGTGCTGGGACGGGTTTGCATTCCCCACTCCGTCCCCAACACTTGCGGGTACGGTTTCGAGAAATCCCCATTACATACTTCGGTGATTTTTTTGTGTCTATCCCCATACCCATCGGATCCCCACAGTTTTCGAGGAATCTCCATCCCAAAAAAAAATTAAACACAATTTACTACTTTACTAACCAAAATATAATTTTTCAGAGCATAAAGAGATGTTTCGTTCAACATAGTATTTCAACTTTGCTTTGCAGGAATGAAGCAACAACTTTGGAATGTGATTATAAAAATATTTGAGAACGAGAAAAAATATAATCAAGCCCTTACCAGTAATACTTGTTTTACTCTTGAAACTTGAATAGACTCAAATATGATACATTACAAAAGAGATGGAAGCTTAACCAACTCATAGATGTCAACAAAAAATTGCACCATAAGTTGCAATTTAAAAAAGTACCATCTAAATATAGAATCTTGTGACAATAACAAGTTATAACATACCAAGTTTATGCACACATTTAAATATTTTTTATTTAGCATGCTAAAGCAAATATGCATACAAGTTTAAGAAAGATAAGCAAACACATAAGGTTTGAACGTAAAATAAATAAATAAATAAGAGGTTGAAGGCTTTTACTGGCACAATAATGAGAAAGACGATGATGCCTCGATAATGACAATGGTCACGGAAAAAGATCAAGGACGCTCGTAGTTGGCTGGCATCTTAGAAAGAATGGTGACGTTGCTTGCTTGAAGGGGAATAGGGTTTTTGGGTAATATGAACGACACAGATTGAGAGATAAATAGATTATATACTCTCAATTAACAAAAAAAAGTAAACTACTAGAGAGACCATCCAAACTTAATAAGATTTAAACAAAAGGCACAAATATCTTGATGGATTGTAATATTGATAATAAGTATGTATGTATGCACATAAATGAGATTAAGTGTGTGTGTATGTGTGTATAATTTTGTAAAATATCAAGATCCTTGCGGATATTTTCCAGGGATCCCTAAGATTATTTATACGGTTACGGTTCAGTTATCCAGACGGTTCAGATATAGCAATCCCCATACTCATCCCCATTTGAGCTTCGGTGATAAATCTTCACCCGTCCCCGTCCCCGTGGGTGAAAATTTCAGTTATTCCCCATCCCGTCGGTTCGGATCCCCACGGTTTTCAGATATTCCCCACCCAATTCCCACCCCTAATCTAAAGTGACTAGCTTCTTCTGTCAATGTTATAGGAAAATGTCCAAATTATGTATATAGTTTACAATGATTGTTGTGAACCCTTATTATAATTTTGAGTATTCTTTTTAATAAAACTAGTGGCTTCTATTAAAAATTTTAAAATTTAAAATTCCTGCCGCTATCCAAACAGTAGATAAATAATATTACTAAATATTTAGTGGTGGTATGAAAGTTTTGCTCTTTGGAAGCTGCATTTGTGTGCTTTCGTGGCTTGCCGTATCAAAAAGATGAAAAAAAATGATTGAGTGAGTGAGCGAAAAGCGATAAATAGATAAATGAAGGGCCTTGTTTTATTATGTTTTTAGTTTCCATGCAAACAGAACACCCAAACATGTAGGCAGCCATCAGCCATGTATATATTAAGTACATGGGTTGACAAGGCCTTTCGTCTTACATGTAACACACACAAACAAACACACAGGGTAATGAACATTAAGACACATCCATTCCGACGGGCTGTCGAATTTATTACACAAGGTAGCTGTCCTAATTAGAAAGCAGCTTATTATTTAAGTTCGACAGCGTTACTAATGCCTGCACATTAATTTCCTTGTTCAGCTTTGAAAAAGGGTGCTTCAATGGATGCCTTCATTGTTGCGGTACGTTCCCCGGGAGGAATGTCGATTTCTAAATGGAAACCGAACTTATCAATTTGATAGTTTGGGAGCCCGTCCTCGTCGAGATGGCTTCTGATTTCACTCCATTGCATAGGTCGATCGATCAAATCAGTATACACCTGCACTTCACATGTTAAGGAAAAGGAATGCAGCAATATAAATAGGAGTATTAAATATATATACCTTGCTGTGGGGACCTTCAGGATTGCTCCAGGCAACCACCCACTTAAGCTCTTTATTGTCATTGTCCGTAAATTTGTAGGCAAGAGCACCGATACAACCTGGGGTTGTGCCATCTCCTGAATCCGCACTCTGCTTAAACTCTCCTGTTCCCTGATCGAGAATTACGTCTGGGAAAGGCGGCACAGCCCCAACCCAAATCTCATGGCTGAGCAGGGTCATAGTTTTACCTGAGGAGTTACGAAGTTGGCCCTCTGTGTATTTTGTGCTACCAAAGGAAGAATCCATGCTGCTACCTTTCAAGGCTTGATTGTCTTGTGTTGCTGTGCTGTGCTACCATGTTACAATATAGGCCTCCTTATATAGACATGAACATGCTTGCTCTGCCTACCATTTACCATCCTCATATTTATTTATTTAATCCCAATGCCCTTACTTTGAATGTCACCTACAAAGTTTATTTATTTTATTTGCTTTCTTACGTCTCTCTCTTATCCTCCCTGCATTCATTTTTATTTCTAGTAAAAACATTTTACATGTGCCTTCTTTCTATTAAAATATTATAAATCTCCTCCCACCCTCCCGGTAAATAGTTTTACTTGTACGAGAGTGACGGGTACTTAGTATAGGAACAACTGTTATTATTACTTTAGTTAACCATAAATGTATATACCGGTTTTTCCTCCTAAAATGTGTGGTTGATTTAAAAATTATCGAATGGACCTAGTTCATCACGTCATTTGTAGTTCTAGTCAATAAGATCCACCCATCTCCTTTTAAGGTGAATCTTCACCTCTTTCTTACATGTAAATAAAGAATGGTTAGTTATTTGAAGTTATTTTGAAATGAATGAATCTTACTAGCTGGACCACAAATGACATGGTGAGTCAGGTCAATCTAATAATTTCTCGTGGTTGAGAGTTGAGTATTTTTCTCTTTCAAGAACTTGGTGTTTTGTTCTTACTACGTCTTCCATTAGCGTTTGTTGGTCTGCTATTGGATAAGGGCCACTTCCATTGCCCATGGAAATTTTAGACAGGCGCGAGAGGAGCGACCGCACAAGGCCCTTAAAAAAGATGGCCCAACTAAGTTGAATTAAATGTTTATAAAGAAAATTAAAGATTTTAATTTAATAAATTTTAATAAAAAAAATTATCACTTTAAAGAGAACCCACAATATATTTTTTACTATGATAAAATATTTTATTTAAAAAAAACCTTATATATCATTTGAGATTATAAATTAAAGGGTTTCGTTTTAATAATTTGCACAGAGCCCGTAAACCTTTCAACAGCCCATGATTATTGCCTCCACTAAAACTAGCCTCTCCCCTATTTTGATAAAACCTTTATCTGCGAATTGGAAAGTGATAAAGTACTTTTGACATTAAATTTTGAGAAATCAGTTCAAAAACCATACGAAATGAACTTCAATTCCATGTACGCTCGTCTCCATGTACTGAACGATACGAACTTCAGTTCCACCTCTACTAGATCAAGTTCTTCATCAAGACCGTCTTTCAAGTGTCGCTCGAGTTTGAACGCAAAAAAATAATATCAAGTTGGCATATTTAAAATTACAAGCGACAGAAATGTAAGAGAACGGCAAAGAATTAAGAAAAAACGACTAATTTAATTTAAATTCTAAATAACTTAATAAATTTAACTCACACGTTTATAAAATTCTATCATTATTCATTTTTTGTATATACAAAAAAATGCCAACTTATCCCTCCTCCTATTCATTTATTCTTTTTTATTCTTTAATCCAAATGGCCATACGTTGAATGTGACCTACAAATTTATCTCAGCACATACATACACATATGTACATATATATTATAATGGTTGGTTTCTGACATATCTATGTCATCTTCTTTACATTAATTTAATTGTAGCAGAAACATTTTACACGTTCTTATGTTTTTAAAATAAATTAACACATATTTGATCAAATCTAAATTTTATGTATTTTCTTACCAATTTGTCTCGTATATAATTTTATTTTTAATATAATTATATATATATATTCATTGGATTAGAAATTTTTAATTTTAAAAAAATATTAAATAAAAAAACTGAGCATGCAGCCGAGAGGAACCAAGATCTTCCACTCCAAGCATCTTCACCACCCGAAAAGCAAGGACAACAAGAAGCTTCGGCCAGGAATGACTGTCTTTACCCTCAACGGACCACCGTCTCCGATCCTTATTCATTTGGACAATCAACAATTGGTGTGGTGAGCGTGGATCGAACACATGACCTTCAGTGGGCCTAGTAATCTTTAAAATGGGTGGAGACAGCCAAGGCAGTTCTGACGAGAAAAGGCCAGAAGATGATGTTTTGACGTCCCAACCAACGACAATGGCCGGTGAAAAGGTAGTGGAGGGTGGCATCTTAACGGGTGAACCAATAGCACGGCCATACAACAGCTACGACAGTTTCAACGGGAATTTTTTACAGTAGTTTTGGGACCATCCCCCATTGTGGTTTGCGGCGGGGCATGACACATATCAAACGAGAGGGACGTCACCATCAAAGGGCATCGGCCAACAATTCCTGGAAATGCAAGAAAAAATATAGAGTATAGAGGAAGCTTTAGTGCTCTCAAAACAACAGTACGAGCAACAACAAAAGTCTATGCTAGACCGAGCTGAACAACACAGAATCACAAAAGAGAAGAGCGAGAAAACATTTAAACAATTGTCCGAAAAAGCTAGAGGTAAAATGGTCCAAGAAAAACATGCGAGAAACTAAGTTGTTAAAACGTCACAAACAAAAGTTAGCTATGCTCGTAATAAAGAATGGAAAGATAAGGAGGATAAAAAATCGTTAATCAAAGTAGTAACATTTATAATTACATTTTTTTATAAAAAAGAGAAGAACCAACCATTCAAAAAATGAAATATAAAAAGAGTCGACATTCAAAATTACAAATTAAGCCATCATTAAATTTATTGCCTTCTCAAAATATGTGTTCAAAAGTGACATCCCAAGGACTCTGAATCAAAGAACCAATATGCTGTGGAATTGTAGCGAATATACCATGTACAATCATGTTTGTTTTTCCACCAACCAATTGAAAGTCCACCACTCTTATTCTCTCGGAGCTTAATAATTTCTCAAATCAGAGAAATGGAACTTAAAGTAGCAGAAAGTGATTAACAACTTTATAATCTCTGCATTCTCGGTTTGTAATTGGATCTTTTCAACGTTTTAATTCCGAGCTAACTTTAGGCCCTAATAAAACTCAAAAAGAGCTCCAGGCAACCACCCACTTGAGCTCGTAACCCCCATCGGTCTTAAATTCGTAGGCAAGACCGCCGACACAACCTGGAGTTTTGCCATCTCCTGAATCCGCACTCTGCTCAAACACTCTGTTGCTTGATTCGGAATTGTGTTTGGGAAAGGCGGCACAGCCCCAACCCAAATTTCTTGGCTGATCAGGGTCATCGTTTGTCCGGAAAAGTTACGAAGTCGGCCCTCTGTGTATTTTGTATCACCAAGGGAAGAAGCCATGCTGCTTGCTTTCAGCGGTTTAGGGTTGATCGTCTTGTCTTGTGCTTCGATGCTGCAATATTGGCCTCCTTATATAGACAGAAACATGCCTACTTTTCCCTCCTCATATTTGTTTTATTTAATCCTAATGCCCATACTTTGAATGTTGCCTACAAATGTATCTATCTCAATACACGTTTATTTAATTTGGTTTCTTACGATTTAGGGCCTGTCATAGATCACGAATAAAAACCGTTATAAAAGAAAAAAAGCCATAGTTTTTTCTCTCAAATAGTTAAGCCGCCGCTACATTTTATTTATTTTTTGGCTTAAACGTCATATAAGTGCCCAAACTATACCCTTTTTTCCAGTTAGGTGCCTAACGTTTGTTTCGGGCCACTTAGGTGCCTAACGTTTCATTCCGTAACTCATTTTAGGTTTTAACCGTGACGGACGTTAAAATTTTTATCAGTACTTTGTTAACAATGGAAACTTCAAATTGGCAGTTTCAGGCGCTGTTTGTGCTGCTACATTGGCAAGAAATGGAATTTCAGTCACCCTTTTTGAATCTGCTAGAGGCCCTGGTGGCCGCATGTCTCAAAGAAGGTTCCTTTTCCGTTTCTCTCCATTTCTTTTAATTAGGATTTCGTTTTCTTTGACGAATTTTGACTGCATTTTCTTATGATTCCATTATTTGCTGGTGTTTTGGGAAACAGAAAGAAAATTTTGAATTGGGTATGTTGGAGCCCACCAACTTCTCTCTCTCCCTTTCTCTACTTTTCTAGAGAACACTATAGTATATATAATAATATTATATAGAAAATATCTAGTGCCTAAACCGACCTAATGATACTATAAATAGGCATGTGTTGTGAAAGTGTGAAGAGTGTGGAAAAGAGAGAGAGAGAGAGAGAGAGGGACGTGGGGTGTGTGAACATGAGATTAAGTGGAGTGTGTGCTGGTGAGTGGTGAGGGTGTGTGAGTGAATAATAATAATAATAATAAAAAGAGAGTGGGAGTGTGTGATAGTGTGGCGTGAGAATAAAGGGCAGTAGGTGCAAGTGTGAGTGACGTAAGGGTCGAGAGAAATATTGTAGTGAGGTATGTTTGTAATATTTGTAGTATATTAATAAAAGTGTTATTTATTTGTAATTAGAAGTTTCCCGGTTCAGCCTTAATTTATGTATTTCTTTAGTGCACCTGAATTTGTTATTAATGGTCGGCTATGCCGCCTAAGTTATATGGTCGGCTCTGCCGCCTGAATAATATATGGTCGGTTCTACCACCTAATTGATGTATGGTCGGCACTGCCGCCTAAGTTGTGCACTAAGAAATTAAATATAGAAAGGCTAACCGACTCAGGGAGTTGGTGTAGTGTTAGTGGTCAGTCTTAGGTCCTCCATAGTGGGTGTGTTGGGTCCGTCGGGTTTCTAACAATTGGTATCAGAGCAGGCGGTCCGGGACCGTTACCAGTGGAGAAATCTTCGGTAAGCGTTGGACGCTTACATTGGTCGGTGCATCAGTTTGTTGAGGGAAGATTCTGTCGAAATACAGTCAGGGACTGTAAAGTTTCGGTAAGCGTTGGACGCTTACATTAGTCGACGTTGCATCAAGGTGCTAAGGGGAGACTCTGCCAGAATACAGTCGGGGACTGTAAAGCTATTGGTTTGGAACCAAGCTTAGTGGACGCCGGGCGTCAATCAGCATGGCAGACTTTGGAAGCACAAGCAACGGGATTAGGAAGCTCAATAACCACAACTACGGTTATTGGGAGACATGCATAGAATCCTACCTACAAGGTCAGGACTTGTGGGAAATAGTCGCAGGCACCGACACAACTCCTCCACCGAAGGAGAATGCCGAAGCCTTGAGAAAATGGAACATCAAGGCTGGGAAGGCTTTATATATATTGAAGACCACAATCGAGGAGGACCTATTGGAGCATATTCGTGATGAGAAGACACCAAAGGCAGCCTGGGAAACTTTGGCGAAATTATTTTCAAAGAAGAATGAAGCACGCCTCCAACTCTTGGAAAATGAGCTCGCGGGCATCTCACAAGGAAGCTTATCTATTGCTCAGTATTTCACCAAGGTGAAATCTATTTGTCGCGAGACATCTCAACTGGCACCAGATGAGAAGGTTAGCGAGGCAAGGATGAAAAGAATTATCATCCATGGCCTAAAACCCGAGTACAATGGGTTTATCGCTGCTGTGAGAGGATGGCCTACTCAACCATCCTTAGTCGAGCTGGAGAACCTGTTGGCTAACCAGGAGGAATTAGCCAAACAGATGAGTGGCGTAACCATAAAAGACGAAGAGGAGGCACTCTTCACCAACAAGAAGAAAGGTACGTCACGAAAACGAGGAGTGACAGAAGGAGGCAAACTCTATCCAAGAGATAGAAATAACATTTCAGGGGGAGCTCGACGTAGAAAAGAAGACTATCACCAACAGTACAAGGAGAAGGATAGAAGACAAAGTGAATACTGCAACTATGGAAGAAAGGGTCACTTTGCTCGAGATTGTAGATTACCCATGAGGGAGAGTCGTGAATGCTTCAATTGTGGCAAGAAGGGCCACTTTGCTCAAGATTGCAGATTCCCCAGGAGACAAACTTTCCAAGGAAACATGGCCACCACAAAAGAGGAGAAGAGAGAGGTCATGTTGAATGTTTCCATCAGCGAAGAAGAATGGGATGCAGAAGCTGGACTCTCTATTGGAGTGGAACAAGAAGAGTTCGAAGAAGACATGGAGGCACCAACTCTCGTTGCAACTACAAATACAAAATACAAGGATGAAGAGTTGGAAGAAGACATGGAGAAACCGTCTCTTGCAACAATTATAGAGTCAAAAATTGATTACGAGGAAGATTGGATCGTCGACTCTGGATGCTCCAATGATGAGAGATGTTGGAGATGTTGTGATCCAGCCAATTGCAAGTGCTACACTTCAAGGAATGTGGTGTTTGATGAAGCTTCTTCTTGGAGGTCGCCTCAGAAGATCGAGCTTTCAGAATCTCATGACCTAGAAGAACTTTCAGAAGATAATAAAGAAGGTAAAGAGCAAGCATCGGATCCAAGTGAAGAAAGAGAAAGCTCACCCTCGAAAGATAAAAGCCCCTGGAAGACGGTTGTACATCAACCTACATCTGAGGAGCTTCGTCCAAGCCAAGTGGAAGTCGACGAGCTTCGAGAAGAAATGTCAGAAGTCCTAAATGAGGCTACATGCAAGTGTTCACAACAATGTGAGATTTTTTCTAGTGAAATTCTTATTCTCAAAGAAGAGAACAAAGTCCTAAAGGAAGAGCTTAAGACGGTACGTGGGGAATTGGAAGATATGAAGGAAAAGATGGTGTTTCTTAAGAAGGCATTAGCTCATGACGGGGGAGCTGCATCATCCGTCCCAATTCCAACTTATTCGAGAATAGAAGTTTCTAAAGCCAAGTCTTATAACGCGGAGGATGTAGATAACTTTCCGTGGAGCTTGGAACAATACATCCAAGCCAGAAACGTCGGAGAGGGTGCTAAGAAGATCAACCGAGCTAGAAAGATCGACCATGCCTTACTTTATTTGGAAGATACTACGCTGCTATGGTTGTGGCGTAAGCATGGAAAAATGAAGAAGGGAGCTCGTACCATTGCTATTATCGAACCCCACACCAAATTTAAGAAACGTGAGAGCTCCAAGCAAAAGGGGAACAAAAGACATAACGCGGGAAGAAATAAATCACATAAAAGGCAAAGATTAAAGCTAGCATACAAGGAAGAAGCCTTCAAGGGAAAGAGAGATGACAAAGGAGAAAGAGAGCAAATTACTCAACAACAAGGAGATATGAGTATGCAATCTCTCCATATCCTCAACTCTATCAAAGTCAATGACGAGGTGCCTACGTTTGAAAAGAAAGAATTGTTGTTCGAGCAAGTGAAGATTGGAGGACAACCGGTACGTGTCTTAGTCGACAATGGAGCAACAAACAAGTTTATCAAGGAGATCTTTGAAAGAGAGATCAAGAAGAGGCCATCAAAGATAGATGAAGAAGTTGCAGACATATTCACAAAAAGTATAAGTAAACCGAAGTTCGAGAAATTCAGAGAAGTACTCGGTATGATCTGCAAGCCATCTATAGAGAGAAGTTGTTGAGGGGGAGTGTTGGAGCCCACCAACTTCTCTCTCTCCCTTTCTCTACTTTTCTAGAGAACACTATAGTATATATAATAATATTATATAGAAAATATCTAGTGCCTAAACCGACCTAATGATACTATAAATAGGCATGTGTTGTGAAAGTGTGAAGAGTGTGGAAAAGAGAGAGAGAGAGAGAGAGAGGGACGTGGGGTGTGTGAACATGAGATTAAGTGGAGTGTGTGCTGGTGAGTGGTGAGGGTGTGTGAGTGAATAATAATAATAATAATAAAAAGAGAGTGGGAGTGTGTGATAGTGTGGCGTGAGAATAAAGGGCAGTAGGTGCAAGTGTGAGTGACGTAAGGGTCGAGAGAAATATTGTAGTGAGGTATGTTTGTAATATTTGTAGTATATTAATAAAAGTGTTATTTATTTGTAATTAGAAGTTTCCCGGTTCAGCCTTAATTTATGTATTTCTTTAGTGCACCTGAATTTGTTATTAATGGTCGGCTATGCCGCCTAAGTTATATGGTCGGCTCTGCCGCCTGAATAATATATGGTCGGTTCTACCGCCTAATTGATGTATGGTCGGCACTGCCGCCTAAGTTGTGCACTAAGAAATTAAATATAGAAAGGCTAACCGACTCAGGGAGTTGGTGTAGTGTTAGTGGTCAGTCTTAGGTCCTCCATAGTGGGTGTGTTGGGTCCGTCGGGTTTCCAACAGGGTAGTTTAATTAATTGTTGTTATGATTTTATATATATTTTACAACAATTGGGTAGTATGTAATGTTGGGAAACTTTGTCATTTTAGAGAGGTTAGTGATGATGGGAGAGAGCTGTTGTTCGATCATGGTGCTCCTTATTTCACAGTGACAAGTCCTGATGTGTTGAGTGTTGTTGCTGAGTGGGAATCAAGAGGACTTGTTACTGAATGAAAATCAAATTTTGGTTCTTTTGATTGTTCCAACAACAAATTTGTCAACACTGAACACCACAAACTGGTACTGGTATCTGTTTGCTTGTTTGCATGATTTTATCTTGAATTATATATTAACTTGCTCGTGAGGAGAGGGCAGTGACCAGTGATGTTTTCGAATTGTTTACGGGAAGAAGAACAGGGGAAGGGGGAGGGATGGTTTGATGGGGAAGAAGATGGGTTTAAGGGATTTAATTAATTTAATTTTTTTTATTATTTTTAATATTAGAAAATCTAAAAACATGCCACGTGTCCTTTAACGGAAAATTTTAACGTCCGTCACGGCTAAAACCTAAAATGGGTTACGGAATGAAACGTTAGGCACCTAAGTGGCCCGAAACAAACGTTAGGCACCTAACTGGAAAAAAGGGTATAGTTTGGGCACTTATCTGACGTTTAAGCCTTATTTTTTGTATTAGCCACCGATCGGCAATTAATTAGCTTTTGGTTGTCGATTGTTGGTATTTTTTATTTTTTTGTTTTTATATGAATAAAAATTTATATCTTTGTGGCACGTGTTTTTTTCTGTCCTTGTGACACGTTTTTCTTTGTTTTTTGTGGTTTGTTTCATCTGTACTTTGGCATGATTTCAACATATCTTGGCGAGCAGTTGGTACTCGCACAGAGATCTTCATAGCGCTAATATCTGATTATAGTTCTGTCGGTGGTCTTGCAAAGATCGATCTTCACTCGGTTGATGGTTAGTTGACGACGTAATCAGTCCTGGGTAGCGGAACTTTCTGCCTGATAGTTTGGGTAGCTCACCACTCATTTTTCAGTCGTTATGCGTCTCGATTTGATTGACACAAGGAGATTCAAAAAAACTTTTGAATTTTGATGGTATGCTTATCCCTAAGGGAGTGTTTTTTTTTTGTTTTGTTTTTGAATTGTAAGAATTTTTGATAAAATAATCATTTTTTTCCTAAATTTGTTTTTATTGTATTATCTTTTAATAAAAATTCAATGACTATTATTAAAAAAAATGGTTTCTTACGTATCTCTGACATCCTATTGCATTAATTTTTATTTGTAGTGAAAACATTTTGCATATGTTTCTTCTTCTTCTAAATATTCTAATTGTGATCCACTCTCCCCGTAATTAGTGTTGGTTGAGGGTGACGGGAAAATTTTGGATTTTACCATAGAATTCTCACCAAAAAATAATTAAACGTTCAATACAAAATTCACAATCAATTATGTTATTAGTGAAAGATTAATCAATTAAATAATTTTGTTAACGTTACCATTAGTTTTTATTTACTATTCTGACATAACAACTAAAAGTTTATAACATTATTTGGTAGAGAGGAAAGAAAATTGGAATGATAGAAAAAATGAGAATAAAAATCATCTACTATCATACACTAAAAATAGGGTTTAGACTTTAGACTTTAAGGTTTAGGGTTTAGGGTTCAGAGTGTATAGTGTATGTTTTATTTTTTAGGTTTAGGGTTTAAGATGTAGGATTTAGAAAAATCGGAGTTAGAGAGTAAGATTTAATTTTTTTTAGTATTGAGGCATAAAATGAGGCTCTAAAAAGGGGTGGGAGGTTTTTGTTCGAAAAATAGAAGGATGAAAAACTTTTTTTTTCTTTCTATTGGTGTCCTTGATTGAGATTAGGGGTGTTCATTTCGGATACCCGATCCGATCCGATCCGAAAATTCGGATATCCGAAAATTTCGGATCACCTAAATAGCGATCCGTATCCGATCCGAAAAAACCGGATATCCGAAAATTCGGATATCCGAATTTTCGGATCGGATACTCGGATATCCGAATATCCGAAATTTATGAATTTATTTGATTATTTTTTAATTTAATGGTTTTATCCATGAAAAATTTAGGTTTTCGAATATAAAAATTAATAAATTATTGAATATAACAATATTGTATCCATAAAAATTTCAATTTTTCATATATAACAAGTAAAAATATCGAATATAATAAGTTTTATACCTATAAAAAAAATTGAATTTTCGGATACCGGATAATCGGATATCCGATCCGAATGTAAAACCACTATCCGTATCCGATCCGAAATTTTCGGATATCCGATCCGAATTATCCGAAAAATAAAAAACGGATCGGATATCCGAAATTTCGGATCGGATCAACGGATAATCGGATCGGATCAATCGGATCGGATTTTTTTGAACACCCCTAATTGAGATGATGAAAATTTAGTAGGAAAATAATTTTCTTTCCTCTTCATTACTTAGTACAATTGAAAACTAGGAGAAAAGAAAATTTACTTTACCATTATACCCTTATATTTATATTTCTTTTATTGATAATTTTTATTGCGATATCATTTAATTATAATTTTTATTGGATTTTATTTATTTAGAAAGATTGATTTTTTAAAAAAAAATCTTAATATGACAGATTTATAAAAATAAAAACAAAAATATTTAAAATACAAAAAGTTATAAAAATAACTTAAATTTAAACCACCGTCATGCCTTTAATTATATATTGGCCATGTTTGGTAAAAAAAGGTTTGGGCAAAAATTAGAGGTTTGAGGTATAATTAGAGGTTTGACCAGTCAAATCTGCAAATATTGTTGTTTGGTAAACAGCGGGTTGAAAGAGCGGATTGGGGTGAAACCGCTAATTTTGAAAAAACTCATAATAGGAGCTTTTTGAAATTAGAGGTTTGATATTAGAGTTGTAAATACTCTTTTACCCTTACCAGTTACCAAAAATCTCAAAATAACCTAAATTAAATATTTTCTCACCCTATTCATAAGCTAATCATATTTACTTTTTTATTATCACATATTTATATTTATATTTATATTTATTAATTAGTTAAATTATATGAAAATAATTATATAAATAATAAATTAATATATAAATCATTTGAATATGTTTAGAAAAGTTATATTAAAAATAATTTTATAGATCTAATTAATAATAGGGTAAACTACACAGATGACCACTGAACTATGGGTTTGGTGTCAAAATGACCACTATATTATTTTTTCGGCAAATGCACCACACAACTATTTAAATGGTTCTATTTTAGCCACACGCCGTTACAAAAAACGAAAAAGTTGACGGGAATGTTAAAAAATTAGTATAATTACACATTTGGTCCTCTATATTTATACAATATATTAATTTAGTCCTAATTTTAATCTAATAAAAATAAATTAATTATTCAATGAGATGGTGACATGTGTCACCACCTTATTGGAAGTCTTTAATTATTTTTATTTAATTAATTTTTCACCTACAGGTGGTGACACGTGTCACACCCAATTGGAGGTGGAAAAATGTTAAGATGGAGATTGCTTCCAAGAGGAATCAAACCTAAGACCTTGGTATGCAAAGGGCGAGTGCTTGCCATTAGGCCAAGCACTTTTTTGTGCTATGAGATACAATTTTTAATATATATTTAAATAGTATTAGTGTCCAAAAAAATTGAAGAAGAAGAAATGATGTTGAGGGGATTCCAACTTGAAATATTAGAGTGGAAACCTCACCACTCGAAAATGGGATGGATTTCTTTGTCCTAGACGTTAAGACAAACCTCATGGTGGCATTGGAAGTGTTATCTTATGCCATCCCCTTGGAGCGCATATTGGTTACACCCAATGCCAGTAGATTCTGGTAAAGCTTTTTCATTATGTGCTTTACCAATCCTATACACATAATTAAGCCCCACCAGAAGCTCTGTAATTGCTGCTTCCATTTTTGCTCGATCTGCAAAGTGTAGCGTCTGCACCAACAGTACATTTGACCTGGAAACCATTTGCTGTTCCTCAAAATTATGCTCGGACTGCCATCTAATTATGTTGTGAGCAAGAGGAGCCAGCCATTCCAGTATCCGCACCAGTGCCTGGCTCCACTCTGCTGCAAGGGAAGCATCATACATGGATGAAGCCAAAGTCTTTGCATACGGCTTCAGTTTAACACGCAATGCATTTCTCATAGTTGTAGGTAACATACTATATAGATCGTCTCTTGCATCAACGCGGATCAAGTGAGGTGACAAAACTAGTTTCTCTATCAAGATAATCAAGTTTGCATAGCGGAGAGATAACGCAGCACCACCAAGTGTTGACGTAGGAGCAATCAACAATTGCTTGGTCTTGAAAATGGATAGTTTAAAGTATATATTATTGCTGGCGGACAATGTCTCCATCTTTGAATTGTTTATTTTGTCCATATTTTTGGTGCAAACACCACTGAACCTCATAGATGCACTGCCAATTGGCTTGCAGCTCTCTAAAACAGGAGAAATACTTCCAGCAGACAAGCATCCTTTAAAAGGTCCGAATGCAACATGACCAGCCCGTTTGGTTCTCGAATGCAGCTGCTTTCCATGTAAAGCAGTAGAGTGAAAATGAGATTGTAGATGCTTGTTGTTTGCATTTGAACATTAGAGTGGTAAGCATGTGTGGTTTTCACTCTAATGTTTCAGGTTTGAATCCACTCAACATCATTTCTTCTTTTTCAATTTTTCTGGGCACTAATACTATTTAAATATATATCAAAGATTGTATCCCATAGCACAAAAATGTGCTTGGCTTAATGGTAAGCACTTGCCCCTTGTATTCCAAGGTTCTAGGTTCGATTCCCCTTGAAGCAATCTCCATGTTAACATTTTTCCACCTCCAATTGGGTGTGACACGTGTCACCACCTTGTTGAATAATTAATGTATTTTATTAGATTAAAATTAGGACTACATTAATATATTGTATAAATATAGAGGACCAAATGTATAATTATACCAATTTTTTTAACAGTTCCGTCAACTTTTTCGTTTTTTGTAATGGCGTGTGGCTAAAATGGAACCATTTAAATAGTTGTGTGGTGCATTTGCCGAAAAAATAATATAGTGGTCATTTTGACACCAAACACATAGTTCAATGGTCATCTGTGTAGTTTACCCTTAATAATAATTAGATACAAAATATTGATAACTAATAAACTATTCAAACAAGTATGGAATATAATCATGTCCTTATATGTCATTTTGTTTGTTTAAATAATCTAACAGCTATCAGTTAATTTTACCAAACACTTTTATACAATCAGCTAATACAATTCGCTAGTCAAATCAGCTAATGCAATCAGCTATTAGCTATCAGCTAATGTAATCCGCTATCAGCTATCCGCTAATTGTCAAACAAGGTCATTGCATAAACAAATGAAGGAAAGTATCGAATAGGAGTCAAGGATAAAGTACACAAATGATTATTAAACTATCCTAAAAATATAAAATGGTGACCGTACTTTCAAAAATTACATAATGGCCATTAAACTTTAATTTTAGTTACGAAATAGTTATTGAGTCATTAACTGTCGTTAACTAGGTGATGTGTCAATTATGAAAATTTGTATAATATTTACACAATATTTAATCAATTTAGACATCAATAATGAATATTAAATTAGGACTAAGCTGATTAAATGTGTCAATATGAAGAATTAAATGTTCTATTATTCAAATTTCTGTAACTAGCACGTCACCCACTTAATCAGTTAATGATTCAGTGACCATCTTGTAACAAAAATTATAGTTTAATGCCTATTATGTAACTTTTAAAGTTTAGTAATTAATTTTTATTTTAGAAATAATTTATTGAACATTTGATACTTTATCTAAGAATAAAAACACGAAAAAAAAAGAGATTGAAAATAATTATCAAAGCTGGCGCCCATGAAAATCACACACCATCCTAAGTTCCTAACTTATTTTGACTTTTCAATCTGGGTGAAATGGATGAACTTTTCAAATTTTGATTAGGGGTATTTTCATATTCTTACATTAAAATCACATGTCCTCTCTCTCTCTCTCTCTCCCTCTCTCTCTCTCCCTCTCTTTCTCTCTCTCTCTCTCTCTCTCTCTCTCTTCCTTTTTTCTTTTTTTTGTCTATTCAATTAATCATCATTTATTTTTACTTTCTTTCCGATTTTTTCTGTTTTTTTTTTTTTTGTTTTGTTTTTTGGTTGAACCAAACACTAGAAGAGGAAGAAGACACTGCCGAGTGCCGACAATGCAGTTTGAAATGTACCCTTTGAAGAAGTGTAACCAGCAAACCATAATCCAAATAATTTTTTTCTTATTTTCGTGAAATGGTTCTCATTTCTCAGTAGCTTTTAAACTCTAGCTTTGATTTTTAATTGCTTATTTAATTATTTATATATTTATTATATTTAAGGGTTTAGGGTTTTAAGTTTTAAATTTCAGTTTAAATTATTTTTAATTAAAAATAAGGCCAAATTAAAATGAAGTGTAAATAATGAGGGTTGAACTTATTGTTTATTTTGAATTATGAATGAATTTTTTGAATGTTCAAATATGGAAGACTAAATGTTTTATTATACAAAATATTTTAACGGCACTTAACATGTCAGTGACCAAATCAGAGCAAAACTAAAAAGTTTAATAGTAACAGTCAAATAATTAGAAATTTAGTTATCAAATTAAATAATTGATTAAAGTTTATTGACCATTTGTAAACTTTACCCTTTATTCAATCGAGCATCAGGGAGAGAATAACCTGGAGTATTTCATGGCATCAAAGATGGAGTCATTCTTCCTATAAGTGGCTTGATAGGGTCCTCTAACATTCTCCCAGTATAAGGCCAGTTCGGATGGGCTTGAGAGGCTTAAGATCTTGCAATGTTCTTAGGCAGTTTGGATTGCATTAACCTCGGTCATGGACTTGCGAGTGAATGTTTGGTGCAATGAGGAAAATTTTAAAAGTGGATAGTCTAGATGTGTTTTGACTTTTGAAACAAGGTTCTCGGAATGGGATTTCAGTTTCACCTATTATTTTGCAGCATATTTTTTAACTCTTGGATCGAAATTGGGTGATGTTGTATCAGTACGCTTGCAGGGAGGCCAATAAAATCGCTGATTCATTGGCTAAGATGACTCGAGTGGGCTGCGGTGATGGTCAGACGTTCGCTGCACATCCGGATACTGTGTTTTCGTTGTTACATAATGATTGTTCAAGACTAGCTCTTTTAGTAACGCACATTGTACTCCTAAGGAAAAGATGTAAGTTCGAATCTTGAAAACAACATTGTTGGGAGGAATAGCCTCACACCCCGAACATGACCGTAAAACGGACACGTATATAGACAATAAAAAAACACGTTACCAGTTCGACCTCCTAAACGATTTTCAACATGGCAGCAAGTATGCCATAAACGAAGAATGATATAGAAAAAGTCAACTTCTCTGTTTCTTTTTTTAATGGTGGGGACTGAATCAAATCAAAGAGGAGCCCCAAAAGGATCACGAAATATCTGTGATATATTTTGATTTTAATTATATCATTTTTTTCACTATGGGAGAATTTTATATTTTCCATCGAATTCCATTTAAGGGCTCCACTTTCTGTCCCTCCAAACAGCCCCACCACCAACCTTCATATTCTTGTTGTTTTCTCTATAAATACAATCTCTCATTACATTCATACATCTCTTGTGAGCTTGTTTATTGGTCTGGTCTCTTGTATTAAATTGATGACCAACTTTTAATGCTATACCAACTCTTCCTCTCCTTCTTCATATTACATTATATATGTAACACACTGCAAGGCGGCTGTCTGCTTATTTTGAGTCCATAAATGTTGTATCAAAGCATGGATGGCGGCTGTTCCAACGGCATCACGGCGGAGTTCAGAGACGAACCCCATGTCTTAGCGGTGGATGACAACCTCATCGATAGAAAACTGGTGGAGAAATTACTCAAGAACTCCTCCTGTAAAGGTACATTATGTTGTTTTAGTCCATTATTTTGGATCATTCTGCAAAGAATTTTTGTTTGGGGTTTCTTCAAAAAAAAAATCTTGTGTGTTTTGCTGCAGTAACAACAGCAGAAAATGGGAATAGGGCATTGGAATATTTGGGTTTGGGAAGTGACAGGAGGAATACCTTGGACGGCACTGTAAGTAACATTACATTCCTTTCGTAAAAATTCGTTGATTCGTATAATCACTCCGAGCTTACTTTTACTGTTTCGGAATTCGAATTTCAACATTTACAATTCCCTACGGGAAGTTCGGAATTCTTACATTATTGATATTGCTGCAGGTTTCGAAGGTAAATCTAATAATAACAGATTACTGCATGCCTGGAATGACAGGCTACGAGCTGCTTAAGAAAATCAAGGTGCTGAGATTGAACTCTTTTTATAGTTTGAAGATCCCATTTCCGGGATTAATTGTGAGCATTGCCGTTATGTTATGAAAAAACAGGAATCATCGGTACTGAGGGAGGTTCCTGTCGTAATCATGTCATCAGAAAATGTTCCGACTCGAATTAGTCAGTAAGTGCAAAATATATATATAAAAAAAGTAAATTTGTAATTTTTATGATGGGATTTTTTATGTTAAGATTTTGTATTATATTCAACAGGTGCTTACAAGTTACAAGAAGGTGCTCAGATGTTCATGCTGAAGCCCCTGAAACAGTCGGACGTTAAGCAATTGAAATGCTATTTGATGAAATGCAGAAGCTGAAATTTAGGGCTTTTTGAGGACAAAATTAGGCATTGTATCAGAAACATTTTTCCATTAAAAATAAATAATTTGTTATTTCGTGTATAAATTTTTGTGACGTTGATGAATCAAATAAATGATATCCATTAAAAATTATAATTATTTTTTTCTTTTGGAAAACAAATAAAACTAATTAAAATGCATCATTTTCCATTAATATTTGTTTTCACAATGTTAAATTAAGAGCATTTAATTGGAGGTGGGGTTCCCTTGCACATTTTTATAACTATTTGTATTATTATATTTTTCTAACAATTCAACTGTTATATTTTATATTTTATTAATGTAAATCATAAATTCAAATTTTAAATAAATTAAAACTGTATTGAAAAAGATAGTATGTTAGACCAATATGATAACGATGTCAAAGATTCAAAATTTTACACACTAATAAATAAGATTATATTCTCAAATCCAATAATCAAATTATTACAAAAATAATGACAAGGAAAATATAAAACTATGTAAAATCAAGTGTAATTTTACACTCATATAAATAAATTGTCTTCTTTTGATTAATATTTCTCTGAATAAAATAACTACTATAAAAATTAAAAGCTTAATAGGCAAATAGGTGCCCAAACTATGTCATTTTTTCCAGTTAGGTGTTTATTTTTCGGGCTAAATTGGGACCTAAAGTTTTATTCTGTGACTCATTTAAGGTTCGCCGTTAATTTTTTCTGTTAAAGAACACGTGTCACCTCCAGAAAAATCCAAAATTATATTAAAAATAAATATAATTAATTAATTTTCAAAAAAATCTCTAAATTTTTCAGATTTTACAAAACAACCCCCAAATTTCAAAATCCTTAAACCCCCAAAATCTAAATCCCAATTTAGGTCGATTCCGCCGCCGATTGCCACACCGCCGCCCACCAAATCGGTCTCCGGACCATCACGACCATTTCCCCCACCACCATGTCGCCGAAAATCAGCCGACGTCGCGTGAATCGACGAAATTGTCAAATAGTTCTTTTGAATGATTCGCGACGAACGAAAGCAAGAGGGGCGATGAACAGCGTGTGTGGGTTGTTTGGCGAGGGGAGGGCGCTTCATTCTGTCGTCGGCAACGCGGCCGGCGTCGGCAGGAGTGGTAGAATTTGGGGGTTTAGGGATTTGGGGACTATTTTGGGAATGTTTGAAACTTTCATTATACATTTTTATTTTCTTTTATTAATTTTATTTATTTTTAATATAATTTTGGATTTTTGTGGAGGTGACACTTGTCCTTTAACGAAAAAAAATTAAAAATGAACCTTAAATGGGTCACAAAATGAAACTTTAGGTCCCAATTTGGCCCAAAAAATAGTTTGGGCACCTAATTGGAAAAAAAGGCATAGTTTAAGCCCCTATTTGATGGTTAAGCCAAAATTAAAAATAAGAAAACTATTAAATTCCACCTTGGTACTAAATGCAAGTATCATTAATTTAAAAAATTACAATTAAAATCAATTTACTTTGATATATAAATATATATATATATGTATGTATATATATTGATGTAATAGGGCTGATTTTAATGGATCTGTTCCACTTTACACACAAATGTACGAGGATGGATAAAAATCGTATATCTCTTTTCTGTGTCTCTACTTATGTCTCAACACTAAAACACGCTACAAAGTTAAATTTCAAGTTCTAACCCTAAATTCTAAATTTTAAACCCTAGACCTTATATCCTAAAAAATAAACATTACCCTAAATTCCTTAAACCCTAACTATAAACCCTAACATAAAATCATAAACCCTAAACCTAATTTTAAGCATCGGGACATAAATAGGGGCACCGAAAAAGGACAGAAAATTTCTTTTCAACGAAAATAAGTAGTACAAGTTTTGTAGATGGTTTGGTGGAGATGAATATAAAAATTAGATATGTCGTGGGTGGTGGGACATATATAGATATAACTTTATAGTTTACACAACTCATCACCGCTCGCTCTGTATTATCGTCACCCAGTATAATCGTCACCCACCTATTATACATAATAATAAGTATTATACACAAAGTTGAATTTGTTTATTATATTTGTGACTTCTCATACTTACGCACGTTTTATTATATGTGTGTTTTTTGTTGGTGTAAGAAATTACTTCATATATATATAATTTTATGTGCTATTATATTAATAAATTCATGAAGATCCCCTAATTGACCTAATCACTAAAGATGCTTATATTGTCTCATTTATATGAGTTGGAATTCTTTTAAGGGAATACAAAATATCTCTATTTAATAAAAAAAAATATGAACCGTTGGTTGGATTTAGTAAACAACCGTATTAGATATTTATGAAAAAAAATCACGACTAAATATTATTTTATATTATGTGAATCAAAATATTATTTTTATATTAAAATTTACTCTCTCCGTCTTATTCAATATGTCTAATATTAACATCTTTTTGTCAAATTTTTTTAACTTTGACTCATCGTTACTTTAAATTTATTTAAAAATATAGAAAAATATGTTTTAGAAACCTTCATGCTTCAATCAAGTAGTTTAAATATATATTTTTTTATAAAATTTAATTAATTAAAATATTTAAAATAATTATGGTCAAAGTTAAAAAGTTTGACTTTTAAAAAGTCAATACATGACATATTGAGTGGGATAGAGAAAGTAATATTTACGTAAAAATAATTAAATATTGTATTTTACTAGAAATTTTACAAGTATATCTATCTAAATAAAATATGGCATGCAGTAGGAGCCAGCGATTTGCAACATTTCTGCATGAAGCTAGTGTTTTTGATTTGGGTTTCCGTGGGCCACCTTTCACTTGGTCCCAGGGGGATCTTTCTCAGAGATTAGATCGATGCCTGGTTAATTCATCGTAGATTTCTTGTTTTGGGAGTTCGCATGTGTTGTATCTAGATTTACTTGGGTCTGATCATCGCCCCCTTCTTCTGAAGCTTGAGGATCATGTTCGTTTGCCTTCTAATAGACCGTTCCGCTATATTGTCGCGTGGCAGGATCATCCTCGGTTCGAGGAGTTTTTGAAATCTGTTTGAAAGACCGATAGATCTCTCTTACAAAATATTGCTGAGTTTCAGGATGATGCAGTTAATTGGAACTTTGAAATCTTTGGGGCGCATTGGTAGGCGAAAGAAACGACTATTAGCGCGAATTAGGGGCATTGATCGATCTTTGTTGCGCGGTTAATCTGCGTCTCTTTACCGTTTGGCGTAAAAACTTCGGACTGAGCTTGAACTTGTGTTAGAACATGAGGAAAGTCTCTGGCGTCAGAAATCTTTTGCGCAATGGATTTCACATGGCGATAGGAATTAGGGGTGGGCATTGTCGGGTACCCGGTTTTTGGGTACTCGGCTCATCCGGGTACCTCATTAAGCGGCCCGTGTCTCGACCCATTATATCCAGGTACCCGGAATTCGGGTACCCGTAAAATTCGGGTACCCGGGTAATCGGGTATCGGGTACACGGTTCTTATTTTTTATTTTTTTAATTCTAAAATTAAAAAAAAATCACATGTTAAACACAAAATTATTTTTAAAAAAATTAAACTTAAAACTTAAAAGAATATAATACAAACATAGAAAAATATAGGGATTTAAACTTAATTTTAGAGTGAAAATATTAAGAAACATAAAATAAAAATATAATTTTAAATATAAAAAATATATATTAATTTTTATCAGGTCGGTCGGGTACCCGATAAGGGGAAACTTATGGCCCGTGTTCCTGTAAATTTGTCGGGCCGGGTACCCGGCCCGGTCGGGTAATTTTTTCCCGAAAATTACCCGACATTTTAGGTTCGGGTCGTCGAGTTTTCGGGTCGGGTCAATCGGGTCGGGTATTTTTTCCCACCCCTAATAGGAATACAAGATACTTCCATGCCTCCACGATTGCAAGAAGACGGGCGAATAATGTGTTTGCTTTGCGATTGGATGACGACAATTGGTGTGTTGAGCCGGCGGAATTAGAGAGCCATGCGCGCTCATTTTTTGTCGATCTTTTCCGAAGTACCTGGCATTCTGATGCGGTTTATGGGATCCGGGGACTTTTTCCTCGTATTGAACCGAGGCGGCTATCCAGTTTAGAGTGTCCCGTGAGTAATGATGAAATTAAGGGTGCTTTTTTTGAGATGGGTCCTTTTAAGGCTCTGGGCGTTGATAGTCTTCACGCTTCTTTCTTCCAACGTAACTGGAATATTGTTGGGCCATCGATGTGTGATTTCATTAGAAGCGCTTTTGAACGTGGTGAGTTTCCCACTGAGTTGAACCACACTCTACTTGTGCTTATTCTGAAGGTTTCGACGCCGGAACAAATAAATCAATTTCGGCCAATTAGCATCTACAAATGTTATTTACAAAGTCATCACTAAAATAATTATCAATCGTTTAAAGCCCTTTTTACCTGAGTGGGTATCCGAAAATCAGACAAGCTTTGTTCTGGGTAGGTCGATCACAGATAATATTGTTATCACTCAGGATGTTATTCATTCAATGAGGAGAAAAGGTGGAAAGAAGGGATGGATGGCAATTAAAATTGATTTGGAAAAGACATGACAAAATTAAGTGGAGCTTTTGAAATGATACGACATTGAAATTCTGGACTCTCTTCGTCGGCCTATTATTTTTTGTGTCTCTACTGTATCGACACAAGTACTCCAGAATGGCTCTGTAACGGAGGCCTTTCAGCCTACTCGAGGCATCTACCAAGGAGATCCTCTCTCTCCATATTTATTTGTTCTATGTATGGAACGGCTTGCCAAGGCAATTCAGGTGGAGATATCGACTGGAAATTGGAAGCCCTTCTGCACGTCTAAACTTGCCCCTAGTATTTCTCATCTATTTTTCACAGACGATAAGCTTGTATTTGCCGAGGCTTCTATTGAACAACTTGACGTTATTAGAGATGTTTTTATGTCATTTTATGCTTTTTCGGGTCAGAAAGTCAGCATTAAGAAGACGACTATTTTTTTCTCCAAAAATGTTCCCCTACGGCTTCGTAATCAGTTCAGCTTTTGGATTTAAACAGGTTACGGACCTTGGTCGTTACTTGGGAGTGTCATTACTTCATCGTCGTGTTACTGTTGATTCTTATAATTACCTGATTTCTATGGTTCAAAAGAAACTTTCGAGTTGGAAGGCGAAGACTCTCTCTTCGGCTGGTAGAATTACGCTTGCAAAAGTTGTTTTGTTTGCTATTCCAACTTATACCATGCAAACTACGGTTTTGCTGAAAAAGATATGTATTGCTATTGAGAGTTTGATTCATGATTTTGTATGGGGAATTTCAGAGGATGGTAAGGGTGTTCATCTTGTTAGATGGGATGATGTTTGCCGTCCAATTGTTCACGGAGGGCTTGGTTTCTGTAGGCTTGATGTCATGAATGAAGCCTTCATTATGAAATTAGCGTTTAATTTGCTTGCACAACGCGATGCGCTTTGGGTGCGTTTCCTTCGTGCTAAATATAAATGTCAAGAGTTAGTGTCGGCTCCTTTGCGGGATAAGAATGTTTCGCGCCTTTGGAAGGGTTTATCTGTGGTTTGGAATGATGTTAGGAGTCGTATTGTTTGGTCCACTAAAGATGGAAAATCAGTTAAGTTTTGGCACGATAAGTGGCTTGATGAAGCGGAACCACTGAGCAGCTTTGTGCCTTTGAATTTTGCGGCCTCGCGCACGAATGTCATTGTAGCTGATATGGTGGACTCTAGTGGGTAATGATTGTGGTCGAAGTTCCAGCACCTGTTACCTATGGCCATCGTGCTGAAAATTACAGCGATTAAAGGACCTAGACCCTGGCTTGCGACGGATATGGTTGGTTGGAGTGGAAACATTGATCGTCGTTTTACAATTAAGGCGGCGTATGAAGATAGATACGAGGCGCCGTCCCTGGTGCCAAATGAGATATGGAAATTGGTGCATAAATTTAGGGGCATACAATGAATTAAAGTTTTTTTATGGCTGGTGTGTAGTGGTCGGTTGATGACCAATGAAGAACGGATGCGCCGGCACTTTTCGACGGATAATAACTGCCCGATTTGTCGTAATGGAGTGGAAACTGTGGATCATATGTTACGACATTGCTCTATGATCTCTATGATAGGGTTAGTTTAATTAAATCGGACAAGTTCCCTGAATTCTTTGCTTTGGAGCTACTGGATTGGATCACGTTGAATTTATCGAACCCTTCCCCGTTTGCGAAGGAGGAGCGCGACCGGGACCTTCTTTTCGGGGTTGTTCTTTGGAATATATGGCTACATCACAACGCTGTTGTTTTTCATACACCAATGGAAGATACCAGCCCAATTATCGAGTGAAGCAAGCGGCTTCAACTGCTATCTGTTAATGCAGCGAGTGTGCGGCCTAATAACCACCGGCCACGGCATGTGGGTGCAGGTTCGGTCGTATGGACCATGCCATCGACAGGTTGGTTTAAAGCCAACGTTGACGGAGCGAGGAGGATGGCTGATGGGTCTGCAGCTTGTGGCGGCTTAATTCGCGATGACCATGGCATGTGGATTATAGGATTCTCGAAGTATATTGGTGTTTGTTTCGTCCTTGAGGTAGAGCTTCGGGGAATTTATGCAGGATTACTGTGTGCTTGGGATTGTGGAATTCGATCCATTGAGGTTGAATCAGATTCGTTGGATGCTATTAGGCTTGTCTCTCGGAAGGTTGATACTCGGCAATCTTTGAACATGTTACTGCACATTGAGGAACTTATAAAACGTGCTTGGAATGTCCGCTTCTTACATGTTGGGCGGTCCGGAAATAGGGTGGCGGATGCAATCGCACAAGGGGTTAATTCTTTTAATTTCGAGATTGTTTGGTTGGACGATCCGCCATTTTCCATCGCCCCTTTGCTGGCGGCCGATAGTGCGGGCTTAGCAAGCCTTGGTTGAGACATGTTTCTTTTGTTTTGATTGTCTTGGGGTTTAGGTGTCATGTTTAATAGTTACCTCATATGGTGTTGGTTTGAGCTTAGTTTAATGTAATGTATCTTTGTTTTTTTATTATCATCATGTGTACTCTTTTCTTCCGTCTAGGTTTAGGGAGGTTTTTAACGAGGCATATAGTGATAATCTCGCTTTCATAAAAAAAAAATACGGCATGCAGTAATTGGCTTAAATAGATATGGATCTTCTTCTCTCTTTTTTTTTGAAAATTAAGTAGATATAGATCTTATTAAAATTAAATCACTCATGTATGTATAATATAACGGGTTCAGTAACGTTTTATACGCTATAAAAAATCAGTTCGATGTAAAAATTATAACCATATATATTTAAAAAAAATATTTTTTATAAATATAATAAGAAATAGTAAATTTATATGAAACTTTACGTGTACAAGAAATATGATTATAATATAAAATCTTAAAATTATGGATAAACTACTTAGATGACTACCTAATTATAGGCTTGGTGTTGATATGACCACCATACTTTCAATTGTGACATTATGACCACTTAACTATTTAAGTGGTATCAATCAAGTCACTCATCGTTAAAACCTAACGGAAATACTAACATGGTTGTTAAACAAAAATGGTATGATTACACATTTGATCTTCATTATTTACATACTTTATTAATTTGATCTTAAATTAAATTGAATTTAATAAATTTATCATCATTCCGATAGTGACACATGTCACTACGTGTATAAAAATATGTTTATAATATAAAATCTTAAAATTATTTGCTAAAATATCAATCTTAAACAAAATTATAAAACTGAGTAAAATTTATATATAGTAAAATTTTGAAAGGGTCCAAGAAAATCATGTCAGATGCTATGTAATATGTATCAATCAGAATGATTTTTGATTATACAGATAATATGGGAAATGATGTGTACAAAATTAACATTATCTGCAATCACTTTAATTGTTTCAATCTCAAAAACCCTAAAAAAAATTCTAGCCGCTCCTCTCTCAAAATTGTTTTAATTCTAGTTGCTTTCTCTTTTGTTCAATCACTTTAATCGGTGGTCGGCAATCAATCTTCATATTGGTTGTCGACCACCGATTTTATCAGTTTTTTTGTTTTTATTTCAATAAGAATCTCTGCTTCTGTAGCACGTTCTTTCTCTGTCCTACTGACACGCTTCTTCTTCTGTCTTTGTGACATGTTTTTGTTTTGTTTTTTTGGTTTGGTTCATTTGTCTTCGTGGCAGGTTTCAGCATACCCTAGCGTTCGATTGTTGTTCGCACACAGATTCACTCGGCGCTAGTTTCTGATTCATGGTGTTGTCGGTGGTCACTTGGAATGTTTTATCCCCACTCGTTGATGGTTGTTTGCCGATAAAATCAGTCCTAGGTAGCGGTACCTTTTGCCTGACAAAATGGATCGCGCACCACTCCTTCCTTCTTTATACGTCTCGTTTGGACAGAGACAAGGAGATTCAGGAAGCTTTTGAATTTTCGTTGGTATGCGTATTTCCATAGAAATTTTCGTTTTCATTATTTTTGAGTTGTAAGAATTTTTTTTGGGTTACTTTAACCCAAATTTTCTTCATCTTGATTGCGTTGTAATTGAGTTTTTCTATGGTTTTAATGAAAATTCAGTGGTTATTTCAAAAAAAAATTAACATTATCTGCTTGACGCCTTGTTCATTATTAGGGGAAAACTCCTGATTAGTGGAGCAATCATCTCCTCTAATTATGCTTTCTCATTTATTTTATTTCATTTTTATCCTACATTTCCCAAATTACCTTTTAGTTGGGGAGGAGTATGGAGATGGAGGTGATTAACTCAAGCACATATACTGAAGTTATTACGGGTATTTATCAAAATAAGTGAATTAGTTTAAGGGTCTAAAATAGAAATGATGACAAATTCAATCTTTTGAATATGATAGTGCGATGCAATGGTAGCATCTGTTCAATTTTCTTAGTCTTTTCAAAGACGGCACACACAACATGCATTACTGGTGTTCGAACCCGGGTCCCAAAAAATAATAAATATCTACCTTTGCCACCAGGACACAAGGGATGAGAATAACAAATTCAATCTTAAAAGATCTTACAAAAACAAGACGAAATAAAGCGTATTATAACTTTATAAGAGTACTGTAGATTAAATTTACTTGTTTTAATCAATACTTATTTAAACTTACATAAACCCAATTAGTTTTCATTTTGTACAACAAATAGTCTTGTTATTCGTAGTCATTTTTTTTTATTTCTAACATTAACCCAGGAGGGTCCATATGTAAACAAATACAACTTGGTACAACTGGAATCATAATTACATATCATTTGTCTTACGTAATTCGAATCCTTCTTCTGTCATAGGATTTAATAGTGAGTACACATCTTCTTAATCATCAGGGAGAAAGGAACAGTTAATGATATAAATTTAATTTATTAAAAGTTTGCATATTAATAACAAACAACCCTTCACATCACCCAAATGCACCACATTCTCACCAACTAAACATAATTAAGCATTGAAGATAAACTTTCTTTCTACAAAGTAGCTATATGTAACAAGATACAAAGTAGCTATATAATATTCCAAGTTTTAATCTTTTAAAAAATTTTAAATACATTGAGCAACCACATTTGACCGTTCGACAAACTGTTTATCTTTGTTCTCACTACAAGAAATTTCTATTGTTGTGACAAATTTAATTTTGACAAAATTATTTTTATCACCATTAGTAGCTTTATAGTGACAAAATAAATAAATGTCACTTTAAATTAGAAAATATATACAATTGTGACAAAAACTGAAATCGTCGTAATATTTTGTCACGATTAGAGAACTTGTGTAACATATGGTGACAAAATATATTTTGTTACCATTTTTGTCACAAATATTTCCTTCCATTTTTTTGGCTCTAAAAGAGTCATATAATGACAAGTTTTGTAACTATTAATTTTAATAATTATTACAGAAAAAATTGTCGCAAAAAATAATAAGATTCAAGTTTTTTCATGGCAAATTATATTTGTAGTTACATAGT
The DNA here is from genome assembly GCA_030270665.1 of Hibiscus trionum. NCBI lineage: Eukaryota > Viridiplantae > Streptophyta > Magnoliopsida > Malvales > Malvaceae > Hibiscus > Hibiscus trionum. The sequence goes on along the minus strand of BSYR01000024.1, from coordinate 10,616,809 downwards.
TTAATTATAGCGACAAAATGTATAGTCACAAACGTTTCCCTCCATTTTTTGGCGCAGAAAAAAAGTCATATACTGACAAGTTTTGTAACTATAAATTATAATTATTTTTACAGAAAAAAATTGTCACAACAAATAATGAGATTCAAGTTTTTTGTGTGAAAAATTATGTATATATTTTAATTATGGTGACAAAATATTTTCACAGATGTTTCCCTCCATTTTTTGGTGCCAAAAAGTTATATAGTGATAAGTTTTGTAACTATAAGTTATAGTTATTATCACAAAAAAGTTGTCACGCCAAATAATAAGATTCAAATTTTTTGTGATAAATTATATTTATAGTTATATATTTTAATTATATTGACAAAATATATGTCACAAAATTTTTCCTCTGTAATGATAATCAAAACGATCCACACGTTTCCCACATACTCTGCAATGCTCACAATATTAGAAAACCTTTCGATATACACAATTGAACAAATCAAAAATAATTTCATTTAGAAGTATACAACCAATCATAATTAATTGGAATAAATAACATATTTTTTTACTAAAAAGAATTACCTCAATTGAAATATTACTAAGAATCAAATCGAAAAGACCTAATTACTAGTCAATTTAGTAAAAAGGACCTAATTGAATGAAATTAATAATATGATCAATTTATTAAACAAACATGCATAATAGTGACCCAAACGCAAAATAAAATAAATTTTAAGGCTTAGTTAACAACTATTTAGCTAATATTAAGGACTTAATTGAAAGAAAGTTAAACCTACATGATTAAAATCAATCAAATTAAAAATTAAATATGACTAAATTATATTAGATGTAAACCTAAAAGACTAATTGAGGACCTAAATGAAGACTCCTAAAAGGTGGTAGGACTTAAAGGATAAATAACTCTAAAACTTAAAAATAATGCCTTTTCTATTTCATTTTACTCTTTCACTAAATAAAACCCTACAAGCTCGTTCTTTTCTCTTATAAACACACTGCCAGCCGTCGATCGTCGACCGCCAGCGCTCTCACCGGCGACAACCAAATCGTAATAAAAGGGTCTAGTGTACTCGATTTTCTCTTCGGTCGTCGAAAAAGGTAAGTAAACTTTCGAATTCCTCTCATTTTCAGTGTTCAAAACTGAATTCAAACTGATTTTTCTTTGTTTTCTCAGGCTTCTTTCCTCTATTTGTTTTTCTGTAATTTTCGTGTCCAAAATCATCATAGTTATGAATAATGTGTTTGGAGGATAAATGACAATAGCTTTTCTGGAAGGATACCTGATTTCACCATTAATAAACTGTAATTTAATACATTTTTCTTTTTCAGATAGATTCAGGGTTGCTCTCTTCAAGGGCCTATACCACTAAGCATTTTTGCTTTGACTAGCTTATTTAATCAGTATGCATCTCTGATAGTTCAAGTTTATTTTAAAACTTTTTATATGATTTCATTAATGACTTTTGATTACGAATGATAGTTAGGAGGATAATTGACTTAAAAGGCAAATAATTTCTTTTTCCACCATTGTATAATCTCCACCCATTGAAGACATTGTTAGTGGAATCTATTTGATACTATGTATTTTTTTATAAATAATTTCATTGGATCAAGTCAAATCAATTTCTCTAATGCAGGTTTCTAAATGGAGAAATCTCAGAATATATTGGTGATATGAAGAAATTGAAAACTTTGTAAGTAGTATCAAGCTATGGCCTATAGCAAAAACAAATCATTGTCACTTAGTTCATTTTGCAATTGAAAATTTACATAAGCTATTAATGTTATAATTGCAGGGATCTTAGCTATAATAACTTGAGTGGAGAAATTCCAGAATCATTTCACAAACTGATGAAAGCAGATTTCATGTAGAAGGAAGAGCAAATAAAGTTAATGCCATTGTCAATAATGCAATATTTGTTATTAATTTGATACTTTTTTCGATGTAAATTCATGCTAATTGTGACAAAATGTATTTTTTGTATTGAAATAAATATTTTATTTGAACAAATATTTTGTCCCTATAAGTAATATTTAGTGACAAATAAAGTTAGTGAGAAATTAAAGTTTGTTGTAATATATTTTTTTTGTCACAAAAACTTTTTTCGTTCAATGTTAAAATTTAAGTTAATTGTGATAAAATTTACTTCTTGTGATGAAATAATTATTTTATTCCAACAAATATTTTGTCTCTGTAAGTTACATTTACCGACAAAATAGAAGCAATGAGAAATTAATTTTTGTTGCAATATGTATTTTTGTCACAAAAACTTTTTATGTTTGATGTTAAAATACAAGTTAGTTGTGACAAAATGTACTTCTCGTGATGTAGTTGTTAATTTATTGTGACAAATATTTTGCCGTGATAAGTTAATTATAGTGACAAAAATTTATTGTTATGATAAATAATACAAAATGGTAACGCAAATGATTTCGTCACAATATACTTTACATGACGGGGTTGTTCTAACAAACATGGTAACAAATAAAATTTGTCAAAATAAATATATCGTGACAAATTTAATACTTTTAGTGATAAATAATTCTGTTGCAATATTATAAATTTCTTGTAGTGTCTCTTATATTCCCTTAGGTCATGAGTTCTAGATTCACTAGAAACACTCCTTTCTTCCTGTGAAAATGGTGCCATTGTGGTGGCCGGAGTAGATAACCGGCGGTAAAACTAAGAAAAGAAGAGAACGACGATATGGGTTTGGGAAAATACAGAGTAAAATAAATGTGAATCAGATTTTTATTAGAAATGGATTACTATATTTTGGGTTACATAAATGTTGGGTATTTATAGCCCAAACCAACAAACAAACCAACAATTACCCAATAGACTAACAAATAACAAATTCATAACAAACTCATAACAGCTAATTAACTAATTATCTTCAACATTCACCTTGCTTTTCTAATCTTCTTGATCTTCTTCTTCAAAAACTAATAAGATGCTAAAACCAACAAACATAAAGCATGTTTTGGTTCTGTAGGCTGAATTTCAAAGAATGGTTCTCAACAGATTGTAAATGCTGAAATTGGTTACCACCCGAATAAAAAGAATTCTTTCCTTACTCACCATTCTTTCATTCGGAATTCCTTCAAACACAAATTCATAGTTCTTACTTAGTGGTTTACCGAGAATCGAAAGTGTTATTCTTTCTTTCGTTCTTCTTTACTCACTGTTCTGTCATACGAATTTGCTTTATCCAAAATTCCTTCAGAAATCTTTCTTTCTTCATCTTCATTGTCTTCATTCCTCACTTATTCGATCCGTCTTCTTGTTGGGAGCAAGGCGGTTAAGCTACGAACCTCCGGATGCAATCTGAAGCCCTCTTCCGAGCAAGAAAACACCCTATTTTGTCTGGTTAATGGAATGCAAGGCTGTTAAATACTCGACATTCCCCAGAGATTTTCTTCCATGGACACTTGACTATGAAGTATCAAGTTCCAAGTTGCCTTGTGAGAGAATCAGTTGACAATGAAAAAAAAATCACACTGTTCTTGAACACAATTCCAGCATTCTCCAGCTTCCAACAACAACCAATAAAATGTAGCACCAACAATAGCAACCAATATTGGTGTATAATAACTTCCAGCAGCAACAAATCTAGCTATAACATGGTAGTTCCAGCAGCAACAAATTCAGATCGTTTTGAGAAGATAAATCTGAATGACTCTTGATAGACTTTTCTGGTGTTGAAGACCTTTCCTGAATACAAGCTTCATCTCCATGATATCTGGTTTCACTTAAATCATTTTCCACCCTCTCAATAGCTGCCTCAGAAACAGTTCTGTTCGAATTCCATTTCGCTGCACGAGCTTCCCTTCGGGAACTAGAAGATTTTAAAGGAGTAGCTGCTAGCCAAAGCATCAGAGAAAACGATGCACAAGCTGTAACAAGAAGAACAATAAAAAGGAATCGACATGCTAATTCCAGCAGTCAATCTCAAATTATCAACCCAATCACTATTTCCAAATATCATCTCTACCACAAAAACCATCTATAAGCTCAACATCCCCATGAGTGTCAGCAACTCATGCCAGTAGAAGAACGAATCGACATCATTGCTCCAACATCGTAGCAGAAAGATGCAACTCCAAGCAAGAAAGACAAGAATCAAAGCTATTATTTATCAAAACCTAAGCTAATATATATGAACCAACTCAATAAAGCATTTCCATGGCATTTGAATTCTATCTTGGTTACGGCATCTTAGAAAATGAATTGTGCCGAATGAACTTCCTCTCAGATCCACTACCGCGAACTATGCATTCAATAGCGAAAATGCAAGCAAAGAAATGCAGTAACCCTCTAATCAATAGATGTAGTGCATTTGCAAGAGACGAGATGAGATCAGATTCAACCGGTGGAAACATACCAGCAGCATATAAAAATGTTGAAGGAAAACTAACCGGTGGAGAAGAGGATCGCGAAACTGATAACAAAGGAAGGTTCACAAAAGAGCATAGCATGATGGCAGCAACGAGAAAAAAAAACCGCCAGGATCGTCAGAGAGAGAAGAGAGGCCGCATGATCATCGACGATTTGAGTAACAGAAATGATTTCAAGATTTGAAATCAGAGAACGGTTGAAAAACTGAGCAAAAAAAACCAGATCTGAAATCGGAAGAAAGGAGTGAATCGCACATGCAACTACAACGGATGAAGTAATCGACAGAGCAGATGAAATTCGATCTCCAACAGAAGAAGCAGCGGCAGGATCGCCGGAAACAAAACAAGAAGATGAACCGTAACGGGAAATCAACGTCAGATTTGAACGGCAATAATAGCGGAAGGCAAAACGGCGTCAAGATCTTTGGCTCTCGATACCATGTGAAAATGGTGCCATTGTGGTGGCCGGAGTAGATAATCGGCGGTAAAACTAAGAAAGGAAGAGAACGACGATATGGGTTTGAGAAAATACAGAGTAAAATAAATGTGAATCAGATTTTTATTAGAAATGGATTACTATATTTTGGGTTACATAAATGTTGGGTATTTATAGCCCAAACCAACAAACAAACCAACAATTACCCAATAGACTAACAAATAACAAATTCAACAAATTCATAACAAACTCATAACAGCTAATTAACTAATTATCTTCAACACTTCCCCCATTCTCTTCCCTTCTAGATTGGATTAGGATTAGAATAAAGATTTTTCTATATATAAAAAAAACTTTTAAATACATTCGTATTGAAATATATATATAAATGGAAGGTTGGGGCTGGGGAGGTGATATTGCATGATAGGGTTGCAACTCAGGAACAACCGAACAGAGATCTCCCTAACCTGCTGAATGCCGATATTGTTACTGATCTAACAAGCAAGCTTTGAATGAACCAATTTTCCTACACTTTCTTCCTCAAATCCGACCACCTCGACAATCATTACTATGTATGTTCAATCATCTATGTTTAGGGATAGACGGGGTGATGAGAGGAGGTTGTACTTTCTGAAAATTTCAAATTCTTATATAATTTAAATACATTCTTTATATTTTTTATTGATAATTTAATCTTTGTATCTCTAAAATTTTGTGATTTTTTATCTCATAAATTTTTAATATAACTTTCAAAAAATTCACACAGTTGACATAAAATCTCGTTTATGTCCTTATTTCCGTATTAAACACCATTTTTTTGCTCAAACGTATGATTTTATTAAAGAAAAAATCATACAAAATTGTCCAAACTCGGGCCTCATTAAAAATCTCCCTACGCCTAAATGGAGGAAAAGAGTACCCAAGTTGAACACGGAACCAAACTCGAAAACAGACAAGGCTCTCCCCTCCCTCGAAAATTAAAATAAAAATAAAACAACACACCCACACTACCATCAGCCATCTCGATTGCAGCACCCGCACCCTGCTTCACGCACAAGCACCCACACCGGCTGCATCTCCCCCACTCCCAGGCACAGGGGCCTTACAGCCGACACCCCCTGCACAAGCACCGGTCCGCACGTACTGCACCCCCGGCAGCCTACTAGAAGCCCACTCGCAACCAATCCCGCCGATCGACACCCCCCTTAGCTAGCTTATCCGCAATACCATTAGCTTCACGATGCGCATGTTGAAACGTGCAACGCAACTCACGACATGCACTGTCAATCCTCCGAAACAGCCAATAATATTTCTATGGCCTAGTCTCAACATTCAAAACCCAAGATAGAGCTACTTCATTAAAATAGGGCGAAGCTTTTAGCAATATTTTACGGATCATAGGTCCAAGTTAAAGTTGTTGAAGGCTAACTTTAGCTTGGGATTTGATTTTATAGAGGATCATATATATACATGTATATGTATATGTATGTATTTACATGTTTGAACATATTTGGTCAATTATCTTTCTTGTATTTTTTTTATGCTTTCATTTAAATGACTCCATCATAATTATTTTTTATCCAAAATCGAATCTCCTTTTATGAGGAAAAAGGGTTTGAACCTTGTCTATTTAGCTTGCGAAAGAATATGAGGAAGTCTCTATTTCTTTTTTATATTTGTAAACCTACTATATAGGGATAGACCGAGAGAGGTTCGAGGGGTAGTCGTCTCTCCCTAAAAATTTGAAATTTATATATGATTTAAAAAATTTAGATATATTTTTTATTAAAAATTTATTTTCATCCCCTTAAAATTATATAAGTTTGATTCCTTAAAATTTTATAAATTTATTCTCTCTAATAACATAAAATCATGCATCCGTCCATATGTTAAACACCGTCCCTTCGCTTTTGTTGCTATCCGTCTCCCTTGCCTTCTTAGATGCCAAGCTAGGATTACTTATCTTCTTTGCCTTTTTGGGCCTTTGTTCCCTATACCATGTATTGGGCCTCTGCTAAATTTGTTTTCACCTAGGGTCCTCTGTTGCCATTGTAATGTTGTCTTTTGTTTACTATTATTTATTATATTCTCATACCAAGATTCATACGTATACAAGATAAAATAAATTAAATATCTTTAGTTACTAGATCAATTAATGGATCTCTTGTAATGTTGTCTTTGTTGAATGAAATCATTCATTTCCTGATAAAAAAATATAAATATAAAATGAAAAAAAATATTATACATTGGCTGGCGGTGAAAATAAAAAATTAATTTAGGGTTTAAGGATGGTTTAGAGATTTAGAATTTAGGGGTTGTTGTTTGAATTTAGGCTTTAGGGTTAGGATTTAAGGTTTTGATATTAGAGTTTAGTTTTAGGATAATATGCTAGAGATTTAAGTTTTAACCTATAAACCTTAAAATCTTAAACCTAAAATATTGTAAATCTTAAATCTAAACTATAAATTTTAAATACTAAACTGAAACTTTAACACTTAAATTAAAACGCCGGTAAAAAAATTATTTTTGATAAAATAATTATCCATATAAAATATTTAACAAATATCCAACACCAATAAACTAATATCCTACATCCGTTCTTCATTCCCCATTGTGGCTGACTGCAACAATGCAAAAATGCATCAAACGATACGACTTTCGCGCCAACTTTCACACTACGAAAGTTCTCATCTTTTCCCATCCTCACTCAACTCCAACATCAAAGCCTTTATTCAACATGGCCACTTCACTAAAGCCTTGCAACTATACTCTATTTCCCCGCTTTCAGTCTCTCATTTCACTTTTCCCTCCCTTCTTAAAGCTTCCACTTTCCTCTCTAACCTCAACTATGGAAAAACCCTCCATTCCACAATCATCCAATTGGGTCTCCACTTCGATCCTTACATCACAACTTCGCTTATAAATATGTATACAAAATGTGGGTCGTTTCCTTCTGCAGTTAACGTGTTCGAAGAAATGGTTAAAAGAGAAGGCTTTGTTAAAGATGTTACTTTTTGGAACTCTCTGCTCGATGGGTATCTAAAGTTTGGTAAAAATAGAGAGGGCTTGGCTCATTTTTACCAAATGCAGGCGCTTGGGGTATTTCCTGATGCTTACTCGCTCTCTATTCTTTTGGGTGCTTTGGGGTTTAAGGAAGGAAGGCAAATTCATGGTTACATTGTTAGGAATATGTTTAAGAGTGACCCTTTTTTGGAAACTGCATTGATTGATATGTATTCGAGTTGTGGTCGAATACTGGAGGCGTGGTTTGTGTTTGATCATTTAGAAGATAAGAGCAATGTGGTTGTTTGGAATGTGATGATTGGTGGATTTCTTGAGAACGGGTGGTGGGAATGGAGCTTAAAGTTGTATTCTTTAATGAAAGGTGAGAATGTCAAATTTGTATCAGAATCGTTTAGTAATACCTTGAGTGCATGTGTGTGTGGCAATGTTGTGGATTTCGGGAGGCAAGTTCATTGTGATTTGATCAAAGTGGGGTTCGAAAATAACCCTTTTGTTTATACTTCTCTATTGAGCATGTATGGAAAATGTCAATTTGTTGAAGATGCCGAAAATGTTTTCCATCAGGTATTGGATAAAGGAATTGAATTATGGAATGCTATGATATCGACCTTTGTTTTTAATAAATATTCTTATGATGCTTTCAAAGTATACAACAAAATGAGGTATAATGTAATAACCCCTGATTCTTTTACAATATCTAATGTTTTATCATGTAGCAGTATGATTGGAATATATAATGTCGGGCGGTCAGTTCATGCAGAACTAGTGAAAAGGCCTGTAGAGAGTAGTACTGAGGTTCAGAGTGCATTGCTGACCATGTACTGTAAATGTGGTAGTGTTGGTGATGCTAACTCCATTCTTAGCGCAATGCGAGAAAAGGATGTTGTTGCTTGGGGATCGATGATATCAGGTTTTTGTCAAAATAGGAAATTCAGAGAAGCTTTAGATTGTTTTGGAAGAATGAATGCAGATAGAGTAAGACCAGATTCTGATATTATGTCAAGTGTCATTAGCGCTTGTACAGGATTGGAGAATTCAGATTCAGGGTGCATGATCCATGGTTATGTTATCAAAAGTGGTTTGGACCAAGATGTTTATGTTGCCACTTCCCTTGTTGATATGTATTCAAAATGTGGTTTTCCAGATATGGCTGAAAGTTTATTCTCAGACATGCCAGACAAAAATCTTGTTGCTTGGAATTCCATGATGTCATGCTATTGCCGAAATGGTCTGCCTGACCAGTCGATAAAGCTTTTCTCGAAGATGGTTCTGCATGGTCTTTATCCAGATTCTGTATCCATTACGAGTGTTCTCACTGCAGTTTCCTCTATAGCAGCTTTACTTAATGGAAAGATTATTCATGGTTATCTTGTTAGATTTGAGATTGAATCTGATATTCCGTTGGAGAATGCATTGATGGATATGTACATTAAGTGTGGGTTCTTAAAATATGCAGAGTATATATTTCAGAACATGTCTCAGAAAGATTTAGTTACATGGAATTGCATGATTGCTGGCTACGGATCTCATGGGAATTGCATTCAAGCATTGTCATTATTTAATGAGATGAAGAACAGTGGAATCAAACCCGATGATGTGACTTTTCTTTCCCTGATTTCATCTTGCAATCATGCTGGTTTAGTCGATGAAGGCCACAAGGTATTTCAATCCATGACAGCGGAGCATGGGGTTGAACCTAAAATGGAGCACTATGTGAACGTTGTAGATCTGTTGGGTCGTGCCGGACGTTTAGACGATGCTTATAATTTTGTGAAATCCATGACTATTGAACCTGACAGGAGTGTTTGGTTGAGTTTGTTGTGCGCCTCCCGAGTCCATTCGAATGTGGAGCTCGGCGAACTGGCAGCTCACAACTTACTGAAATTGGAACCAGACAGGGGCAGCAATTATGTTCAGTTATTACATCTGTATGGAGGAGCTGAATTATGGGACAAAGCAGCAAACGTACGAGCAACAATGAAAGAGAAGGGATTGAAGAAAAACCCTGGATATAGCTGGATTGAACTGAGGGATAAGGTTGATGTTTTCTTCTCAGGGGATTCATCTTCCCTGAGAACAATGGAGATTTATGAGATATTAAATAGCATTGGGAGGCATATGGAGAAGGAAAGAGACGATTCTGAGATTATGGAGGCATTTTCAGACCTGTAAGTACGAAATATTAATTTTGAACTTGAAAGTGTATAAACAAAATGTTCATATTGGACATGATGAAAATTTCTTTAATTTTTTTCAATTGAGCCAGGTTCAAGTATGATAGTATCTAGCTTTGAGTAGCTCACAAATCAAATTGAGGTTTCTAATTTTAATTTCTATGAAAAATAATATCTCAAACTCAACTCGAACTTTGGAAATAAATTCGATCGAGCTCAAGTCCTCTTCAGCTTGATCTGGATATATGAGATAATTAGTGGTACAGTATATGTAACATGAATCACCAGAGCATTCAAGTTTTGAACATCAAAAATTGAGAAGAAATATCATATAAACCGTGCTTGGAACCTGGGAATACATCCTTTGTTTTCAGTACTTCTCTTTCTTTGTTTTATTTATGGTTTATGACAAATAGTTGCTATAAAATTCAGATCATATTGATGATTGACCAACTAATTTTGCTGTTCAGTCGGGAAAACAGTCCCTGGAGAGATCAGCTTCAACAGCCCACTAGCAATGCCCAAGATTTTGGATTCCGCTGCCTTGTGCTTTCGAATCAGCTTTAGGATAACTAATGGTAACCGAGATAATCAGGTTCCACGGAGGGAACGGACACGGTCTTGAATCAACTTCCTCTCCCAATCTGCTACACCCTCGAAAGCATGTTCAGGGAGATTTTCAAAGGGCTCCTTCCATGGATCATTCTTAGCCAGATCATAGGTGGCTCCTCGTATTGCTCTTTTATTCGGTCCACAAGGTCGTTTTGATGTCAGTGTTTCATATGCTGTATTTAGCTGACAGTTTTAACAGAAACTAATGAGCTAAAGACATTTATGTTACAAAATTCTATTTTACTCAGACTCGGGTAGAAATGTCGGGTACTTCAAGAAAAAAAAAATGAAGAGTTGGAGCAACATAGGTAAAATTTACGACAGTGAATGATGCAAATTGAATAGTTAAATACTTACATTCATGTTGCAGAACCAGAACATATAAGCAATAGCCACTGCTGGAGCTCTCCCTAAACCAGCTGTGCAGTGCACATATACTTTTCCTTTTCCCTCAGAAATGGCCCATTCCAATGAAGAAACCGCCCGGGGTAATATATTTCTCAAGGAATCTGGATCAAAGTCTCTTGCCTACCAAATCATAAGATAACCGGATCAATTCATGCATCCGAAATCATTAAACTTCTTTACAAGTGATCATTCGATTCATTCAATCATCATATGCAAACAGGACCTGTTCAAACTTCATTGTGGAGTGTTGTTGATATGATTCATTTATTCCTGAATGAATAAATTAATAATGCAAGTGTGAGAAAAAAATTTCCTTACAGGTTTTCTAATATGATGAACTCCGAGTTGTTGACATCTTTTGATTATAGACTGCAAGTCAATTTCCCAATACTCGATGTCCTTGTCCTGCTGCAAGTTCAGAACATAGGCTACGTTCTCTTCTTGTTTCAGATGATCTATATCTTCCGGTTTCTGGGGCTGAGAGCCGACAATCAGATTGTCAGTTATCAGTGTGTAGTTCATGCCTGAAAAACATGACACGGATCATCAGAATACTTTGATCAACATTTTTCATTTTTCAGAATTAGTAATTATAAATTTATAACGCAAGTACTTGCAACCATGAACACTCACTGAGGGTATTTGCAAAGCAAACTCACTTTTTGCTGTAAAATTAAATATTGCAGATCATATTCCTATACTTATGTCCGAATATGTGTTACACACATGAAACAGCATAGAAACACGGGTTTTTTTTGCTAAATTTTCTTTTTCTCAGATTGTATAAACCCCTTGGTTTGCCTTGTATCAAACTTAGAACTTAGTTGCTAAGCTGGGAGATATCGGAAAGAGTGTATCACCACCATAAATCAGTGTATTTTCAGCTAGCTTTCAAAACAATTTTACAGTCTCAAGTAGGTTTCCTAATACTGAATTCATCTTTGTTGCTTCAACTCTTCATTTTAAACGTCGAACTCCAACATATATCCAAATGAGTATAAAGATGTGGTATTTCAGAAATTCTCTCGGATACATAAAAAGACTTAAAATAAATTTCGATCATACTCGTGTCGAACACACATCATATCCGAAACTAACACTCAAGTCAGAGTTGTGCAGCAAACAACACCATGGAATGAGGAGACAAATCAAAAGTTATGAACAGAAGATGGATCAGATGTCACACCAGAAAAGAAAGAGAAAAAATTTGCATTAAATATTTTAATCAACACCCTTTATTTGTATTAAGCATAATTCTATTTTAAAGGTTACAAAGTCACATGATGCAACACAATCCAAGGTCAAAAAGGTGCCTTTTGGATCTAGATCCTATTGCTGATTAAAATATAATTTCATCCAAACCCAAAAAAAAACAAATAATTTCATCCTCTTTCTACCCAAAACTATCGAAAACCAAAAGAAACATGGGAAATGGAATTATAGAAAGAAAGAAGAAAAGCTAACCAAGATCATGATGATACTCGTATGGATTCCTCATCATCCTCTTCATGGCTGTGTTATAATCTTCCATCCTGTTGTTGGAGCCGGCAGAAAGCTTACTATTTCTGGGATTATCATCAATTCCAGTCCCGGACTCAGACATTTTGCAGACGATTCTAGGATCACCCATTTTGGATTGCTTCTTTGGGAGCATGAAACTGAGTCTGCATTTGGTTTTTGCAGAAAAGGGTTGAGTTTCGGGTGGGTTTTGGAACACTGGGGAGAAACAAGTGGTGCTGTTTATGGTGCTCATGTTGCTCTTCTAGCTTTGATTCTGGGATTGTTAGAATCAGTGAATTGCTTCAAAAACTCGATTTTCACCTGGTTTGTGTGTTTATAGGCAGCTCACCGTCCATTTTTCTGGGGCCCCAAATTGTTCGAATCTAGAATTTTCATGCAAGTCCTTATCTATTAACTACTTAAAATAAACAATAATATGTAAATTAGATTTACAAGTATTAGATAATTTCCCAATATTTATTTTAAAGAATAAATTACGTTCATAAGTCAGAATTTGGATATCTATTTTAAGGTTTATTTATAATTTAGAGTTTTAGATTTAAATTTTAAAATTTAGGTTGTAAATCAAAAAAGGATCATCTAATTTTCTTATAGAGTTTGTGTATAAAAAAATAACAAATAATATTTTTAATTTTTCATATTTTATATAAGACGTAACATTTGTTTTTGTCTATGTAGTAGTTTTAATTTATCAATTTCGCCCTTATAGTATTTTCACATCAATTTAGCTCCTGAAGTAGTCAAATTGTAACATTATTTGCTCATTGACTGACAGAAGCCAACGTTGACCGTTATTATGCTGGCGTGGCAGTTTACGATGCTGGCGTGTGAAAAAGACATGACAAAGGGACAAAATTGATTTTCTAGTTAAGTACAAAGGCAAATTTGATTTTTTAGTCAAAAAATATAAGTAAAAAATATTAAAATAATATAAAAAATTAATAAAGTATTTTAAAAATATTTTTTAATATATAACTAAATTATAAAGTAAAATTATTAAAATATCTTAAAATAAGTAAAAAATTATAGAATTAAAATATTAGGCTAATAAATTATAAATTATTCAATAATTAAAATTTAAAAATATTTATAACGTATTAAAAATTATGAAAACTTTCGTAAAAAAAATTCAAACGATTTTGATTTTCTTTTAAGAGAATGTAAGGGAGGAAGAATTCTAAAATAAGGTTAATGTGATTCTTACAACCGAACAAAAACCGTCTGTCATTTTTGGTGCCCCTATATGTGCCCCAATACTAAAAAAAATAAACTCTGTACTCTAACTCTAATTTCTAAATCTCAAACCCTAAACCTAAAATTTAAACTCTTTACTTGATTAATTGAATTTATATGCATACTTTTATGTTTTATAATCACTTTAGATTGATAAAATTTTTAATTAGAGTTTGAGATTTAGGGTTTGAGATTTAGAAATTAGGGTTAGAGTGTAGAATTTATTTTCTAGTTTTGATTTTTGAATATAATTTTTATTTTTATTTTTAGTCATATATTAATAAAACATTTTTTAAATATTTTCTTATTTTTTATATTATTTTAGTAATTTTAATGTTTTCTTAAATTTCTATTTTTTTGTCTAGAAAATTAATTTTATCTTCGTACTCAATTAGAAATTCAATTTTTCCCATCTACCACATCATCTTCACACGTAGATCACCACGCTAGCATCGTTGATCGTCATGTCAACATTGTAACGGTTAACGTTGGCTTTCGTTAGTCAAGGAGCAAACAATGATACAGTTTGACTATTTCAGTGGCCAAATTGATGCGAAAATATCATATAAGCGAAAACGATAAATTGAAACTACTACAGGAGCAAAAGTAGCCCTTAAGCCTTTATATAATCTTTGAATAAAATAACTAAAAATCACTAGGGGTGTTCATAGACGATTAACCGTACCGGCAAGGCTTATCGATACGATTACCGAAAGTCTCAGCGAGACATTTTGATGAATTGTTCCCGTCCCGTTTAAATCAGTTACCGCCTAAACGGTTAATCGGTTTATTCGGTACGGTTACTCGGTTAACCATGAACCGTTTTATATTTATTACTACTAAAGTTAATAGTTTTAGAAAAATCAACCAAATAAAGTCTTCAAATTTTAAAACAATTAAAAATTGGCAGAAGGTCAAAAATTGCCCCAACGTTTTACCGTTTTGCTAATTTTAGCCTTATATTTTTTTGTGCAAACAACCACCTAACGTTTCATTTTTCGTTCAAATTTCACCCTTGTTGGATGAAAACAGTTAGTCAACTAACGGTCAACACTTGAGACTGACGTGGCATGTCTGCAAGGCATGGGGAGATGACGTGATACTGTCATGTGGCATTTTTTGTTGACATGACGATTGGTTAAAAATATTTTTAAAAAAATATTTTCTTTAAAAAATAATTAATTAATTTTTTAATTTTTTAAAATGTCATGTCAACAAAAATACCACGTGGTAGTGTCATGTCATCTCCTCATGCCCTGCAAACATGCCACGTCAGTCTCAGGCGTTGACCGTTAGTTTATTAACGATTTTCATCCAACAAAGGTGAAATTTGAACGAAAAATGAAATGTTAGGTGGTTGTTTGCACACAAAAAAAAATGAGCCTAAAATGACCAAACGATGAAACGTTGAGGGCTATTTTTGACCTTTTACTTTAAATTTTTTTAAAAAATTACATTAATTACACAAATATTAATAATAATAAATAATTTATATTAATTAAACAACTATTTGTATAAGTAATAATGTGATATTGTTATAATTTAATATCATTATAGTTTTTTTAAGGAAAAGAATTTTGTTAAAATCATGTCCTCCATTTCAGTCAATAAAAATTGAGACAAGAACACCGAAAAAAGAAAAAATGCTCCAAATTTATTTTATTTCATTATCACAATAACATGAACACGAGCTCAACGGGGTTGTTCAAGAGCAAATGTAAATAAAACAGACATGACAACATGAACCGTAAAAGGAGTTGTAAGATCAAACCAATGCCTCAAGGCACAAACTGCCTGCAACCACATTGGAAAACTCAACAAAAATAAAAGAATGCAACACATATCCTATTATGTAGAACTAATGTTTTGATATAATAATTGAGAAATGTTTTGGACAAAGTTAAAAAGAATTCAAAACCATTTTTAAGTCCAAACAACTTGAAATTATGTTTATGGGATATTTCAAAAAGGTTTTAAGTGTTTTCAAAGTCAAATTCAACAAAACCATCCAGTCGTTTCGAAACGCCCTTAGGTGTTTCGATACGATTCTTTACAGTGGCAAAACGTTTCGATACAACCTTGTCTGTTTCAAAACGGGCTTTAATCTGGGTGAGATTTTTTCATAGCATTTCGGTACGACCACTGTCGTTTCAATACGCCTATGTGGCATTGACCTCAACGGTCATAAACCTCCAACGGCTATTTCCCAACCACCTTTTAAATGCATGGCGTTTCGATACGGGGACAAGCGTTTCGATACAGTCGTTTCGATACGACCAAGGGCGTTCCGAAACGGGTACTGCATCAGACTGTAACGGCTCTTTCTATTTCGAGAGTGTTTCAAAACAGGGTCGGGCGTTTCGAAACGAGATGTTGAAGAATTGCATTTATTGTGAGAAATAAAGTCTCCAACGGCTCCAATTCAACCCCAACGGCTAGTAACGGCTACAAACTCAAAGATGAGTATAAAAGGGGTCTCCAAACATCTAGTAATGGTTAATGCTTCAATTGTAATACAACATATGATCAAAATGTGTCTTAGTGCTTAATTGTCAATTCCTTGTATAGACAAACACTAGTGAGCCAAAATTGTTAGATTTGCTCAAGTGTTTTAGGATTGAGTGAGAGTTTAATTGTGCAAACAAATACCTATTAGAGGGATTTGAGTTTGCTTATTTTTATCTCTTTGTAAAGAATGTTTGATCAAGGCTTTGGGTAGAAAGCTTAATCAGTTTGTAAGGGTTTTCTCCTAAGCCTAGAAAAGGGGACGAATCAATAGTGGATTGATTGGAAATCTTTAGTGGGAAGCTAAGGTAGTGGATGTAGACATTGGTTAGAAGGGTTGAAGGAATATCTTGTCTTTAATCATTTTAGCTTCCACACCTCTTTCACCCAAAATTCACTTCTCCACCACTTGGCAAGCAAGAACGGTTGAAGTAATCGAGCACCCTAAAACCCAACATATTATATCTCAATACTAGAATAGATGTACGTTCGAGACATACAACACACGTTTGATTATTACTAATAATTTAAAGATAAATATTCTATACACAAGCGGTGGAAACTAAAAGTTTCCACAAGCGCCTTAGTTTTAGGGTATAGGAAGTTAGTTTAGGGTATAAGGTTTATGGGTTTAAGTGTAGGGGGTTAGAATTTAGGGATAGTTGTTTCAATTTAAGGTTTAGAGTTATAATTTAGGGTTTATAGGTTAAAACCTAAATCCTCATCATATTACCCTAAAAACTAAACCCTAACCTATAAGCCCTAAATTATAACCCTAAACCTTAAATTGAAATAAATATCCCTAAATTCTAAACCCCTACACCTAAACCCCTAAACCATATTCCCTAAACTAACTCCATATACCCTAAAACTAAGGCGCTTGTGGAAACTTTCAGTTTCCACTGTCAGTGTATAGGAATATTAATCCATAATTTAATATCATTATAAAATATAGTTTAAGTATGATAATTACACATATATTAGTAATAATTAATAATTTAATATTAATATAAAATAATTTTAAAATTTCTTATCGGTTTTTTCGGTTAACCGTTTAGCAAAGTATCGTAAATGTTCTCGTCCCGTTTAACCGCTAATTTATCAGAACGGTTACCGTACTGTTTCGACTAATTTTTACCGGTACAGTTACCTACCATTTAATTCAATTTTTTTTTTGATTTTTTCGATACGGTACATCAGTTCGGTGTTTTATAAAGACCCCTAAAAATCACATATCCAATAATTAAATAAATGTTTAATAACATTTTAATATATATTCATATTTAGAAAACTTTAAATCATTAATAAATTTCTTTTTGTCTTTAAATTTATTTTTAAAAAATATAACACAGTTAACTATACCATTTTTTTTTTAGAATATGCTGGTGTGATTGTTCAACTTTCTTTTAGCCTTTTTTTCAAGGAAGGCACACACAGCATGCAATACTGGTGCTTGATCCCGGGTCCAAGGGATGATGAATATCAACTTTTGCCACCAGGACACAAGGGGATAAGCAACTATACCATATTTATAATGGAAGGTATATTTATAATGGACTGTTATTTTAAAACAATTAACTGCCGCATCAACTCAACGCTGACTTCTATCGACCAAAAAATGGCATTCATATAGTTGAAATGGTTGATGAAATTATTTTATTGAAGAGACAATTTGAGATTAAAAAAAATGTTGGACTGTTGTTTTCAGACACAACACAACTGAACCAAGATTCCATTCAATGCTATGAAGAAACAGACAACACCAAACATTAACAAAGGGAAACTAAAACACCAAACTTCCAGAAATCCAACAATGAAATTCAACTTTGCATTGTCAAACAATGATGATTCAACAAACAGAAACATTAAATCCTGCAAAGAAACTTGAAGATGAAGACGGTTAGGTCGGTTGATGCAGCTGACCTTGCCAAGCCCAAACAATGTCCTTGAGAGCTGGTCTAACATCCTGTTTTAACGTCTTTTGAAACTCCAATGTGTCACCACTGGCTTTCCTCAGCTCTACCAAGTGGAAAGACGGGGTAAACTCGAATATCTCGGCATCGATAGCCAATGCGCCTTTTCGACCTCCACTGCTCCCTTCCATCTTCATCAGCCCACCCTGCTTCTTCACTTTCAACTTCAAGTTCTGTGCAATGTCCTCTAGTTTAGATGTTATGGAAGAGAATGTATGCGTTGAAGTAAATTGTACTTCCTTCTTCTCATCATTTTCTACAAATAATCCGGACAAATCGAATCCGCTCGATAAAGAAATTATGTCAAAGGCATTCAAATTAGTGAGCTTAGCCATGTCTTTCTTTGCTTCAAATGCATTGTAGTTAGTCTCGGAACTAAAAACTGCATCATTCTCGAAAGGAACCAATGCCTTTTCAACTTTAGTATGAACTGGTTTCGAGTTAAATCCCTTTCTGAACCACGGATTTGTCATTATTTTTGCGATCGAAATCCTAGCTTTGGGGTTCGGATTGAGGATTCTTGACAGCAGCTTGGTCACTTCAGGTGAAAACCAATTTGGAAACTTGTAGTCTGCCTTGCTTATTTTCCTGTAGATTGCTATTAGATTTGTATCATTGAACGGCAGATAACCGGCCAGCATGACATAGAGGATCACCCCACAAGACCAGATATCGGATTTGGCTCCATCGTAACCCTTTCTGTTTATAACTTCAGGAGCTACATAGGCAGGGGTTCCACAAGTTGTGTGGAGTAACCCATCTTGATGCTTACACTCGGCGAGGGCACTCAAACCGAAATCTGATACTTTAAGAACTCCGTTTTCATCCAGGAGCAAGTTTTCCGGCTTCAAATCCCGATGATACACACCCCGGCTGTGGCAAAAATCAACTGCACTGATCAGTTGTTGGAAATACTTCCTTGCCATGTCTTCTCTCAACTTCCCTTTGGATAACTGCTTGAAGAGCTCACCTCCTTTGGCATATTCCATAACAAAGTAAATCTTGCTCTTGCTAGCCATCACCTCATAAAGCTCCAAGATATTCGGGTGTTTAACCAGGCTCATACCCGATATCTCCCTCTTCGTTTGATCGACCATACCTACTTTCAAAACCTTCTCCTTGTCGATGACCTTAACAGCCACACTCTGGCTGGTTTCAATGTTCTTTGCATGGTAAACTTTGGCAAAGTTCCCTTGCCCTAACAATCTTCCAAACTCATACTTTTGCATCAAAACCTTCCCTTTATTTTCCATTCTAAAGTTCGAATCTTAACACACTCCGATGAAGTTTTATCTCCTGCTGTAATTATATATACTATCGTCTAAAGAGCAGGAGTGGCTACCAGAGAACTCAACCGTCTTCAACAAGGTCATCTGTTAACATGACAGAGATTCCTCTTTCAACTCTATTAAGAATTTGGACACATTGAATGGATCTGCTGTCTGTTGAGTATCCGACATCATCGAGAACAAATACAGGTAATTCAGAACCGGATACAACCTTATGTGCTTCGGATAAAGAGTTCACAGCATGCAAGCACATTTTTTCTGCATTCCCTGGTCCTGTCTGGATACTCCCTGAATTGCACAATAAAGAGGCAGGTCCTCAATTAATCAATCAACCGGAAAGCATTACACACACACATTTACTCTGAATTCATGCTTCAAGTACAGAATTGAATAGAGAAATCACATAAATGTCCGAACAAACAAAACAAAGATAAGAAAATAAATTCAATGATGCATCAAATTTCTCAACTATTTTATGGAAACCAGTGCTACCATATTAGCCATCAAATACAATATGTTGGATGAAAATTTCACACTTCAGCCCTAGATGTTCAGCTTTGAGTCCAGATTAGCCATTTTTCTATGCCCTATTCGGTATTGCAACATAATGAGTGTTATCATGATCAATTACGGTGAATCTAAATAACGGAGAGAGCTGAATCGGTAAATAACAGCCACAGCAGATAGCAATATAGGCCACATAAACTGCAGAAATCATGGATCATATGGCAGAACAAGGCTGATGTAAAAGAAACTTAGCAGCTAGTCTTTTACAATTTATCCTAGTTTCAGAAAACCATACTTATGAAGTAATCTCTCTTGTGGAAACTGGAAAAAGAGCTCAAGGGTGTTTTAAAGATATGGAACCAAACCCTTAAATCTAACACAATATTCCATCAACATAATCAAAGGTTTTAGATATTCAAATAGAGAAATAACAGGCATGAACAAAGGAAAAGCAAACATATCAGAGAAAAGAAATTGTTTCTTGGTAACATTTAAAGGTGAGCATTAGATTCATGTTAGCTTAGATTTAGAAGGGGGAAAACAGAATGAAACATTTAAAATCCACCAGCTTCACTGAAAGAACATGATTCAACAAAGAAAACTCTACCAAAAAAGAGAGCAATGAGATTTAGGAAGAAGAAACTTGAACTTACTTTTGAAGGAAAAAGAAAAGGAGATAAACTGAGCTGTGAGAGGAAGATGGCCTTTTGATGAGGAGGTGGTGGCGGCGGTAGTTGTTGCGGTGGTGGTGGGGGAGGAGAGATAGAAATGAAAGACACAAATGTTGCTAGTACAATGAATGTAATAATTGGGGATTCCTGGTTTTGAACTATATAAAGAAAGGCCCTATCTATGTAAGGTATGTGTTAGGAGAAAAGCCTGACTTTTCTACTGCAGTCAAAACTGACATGCAAGCTTGCGGTGAGTTGGATGATACTCTGGTATTTGGTAATTCATTGTTAGAATATACTTCAAAATATTCTACTTTTTGCTTCAAAGTTCAAACAAAATCATGCTTAATATAAAAGGAAAAGAAACAACTTGACCCCATATTTTTTTGTTTTCCTTTTAAGAATGAAAACAAAACTTCACCTTTTTTCTGAAATGGCAGGTTCACCTTTTCTTTACAAAAACCAAACTTTTTTTTCTTTCCATTAATGAAAATTGCAACTTCTATTGAGCAACATTTTTTATCCAACAAAGTAGACTCCGGGGCTCCAAAAACTGGTTTGCAATTGCAGACCACTAGTTCTCAGATGACATCATGAAACATGAACCGGTGGACAAAAACAAAACCATTTGAGTCTTGATTGGACTTTACTATTGGTGTCACCAATACATACAGGGTTGAATGTTCTAGGAAATTTGCGTGGACCCACATCTTAAATTTGAAAACTTTTAGGCAATATTTTTGTATGGTTCTGAGGTTGGTGATGGTAACCTACTTCTTGTCCCCAAATATTTCTCAAGGGCTGAACCATCATTAATTGCTTGGCTTCTTTCCTTTGCATTTCTTCTTCTTTTCCTTCTCAAATAATAGAGGGAGATAAATTTTAAAAAAAAAAAGGCTATGCAAATGCAATTTGGCAGCAGCTCTTTTTAACAGGGTTTTAAAACACAACCAAGTTGAAGATTCTTAATTGATTCAATATTTGGAGTATTACATTGAGTCTAGTGTTTTTAAGTGAGTTAAAAAAATCCCTGGATGTGCATGATTTGTACAGGCAAACCTCACCAATCATGGATACAAGGTGGCATTAACATATATGCTGAGTGGAATTAGTGATTGGAAGGTCTGAAATAATTTATTCAGGCTGGGAATTCAGTGAAAGTTGCCAACCATTTTTAACTATATTATGATAGGACTTGCAAGCCTTAAAAATTCATAATTAGGACACTTCATTACTAGCAGACAAACCAGTAGGTAAGCAGCCTATAATTTTTAGGCTAAACCCAAATGATAAACCAGGGGGCAGATTCTCATTTCAGCATATTTCTCAAAGGACTTTGGATTCATCATTTTAAGCTTTAAAGATGTTCAAAGCTGATATCAATCTGATCATCAGATTTTGCTTGTTTTTTAGCACTCTGCAATGGGATGGGATCAAAGATTGTGATTCTCTGCTGCAGATTTCTATCTTATTATCATGGCCTTTTTATAAAAGCTTAACATGAAGGGAATATTTATGTCTAAAGGTAGACTATGCACATGATTTTTAACGCTCCCATGCTTTTCGAATTTGATCTACACTGCAAGATTATGCTATTCCACCTCATTACTTTTCGTTTTTCTTGAAGCATTTATGTCCGGCACATTTGAAATCTATATACGAATATGATCCTCCAAAGACCCTCTAGATACATCATATATGAAAAAACTTGGATCATGACTCTCACTCGAGTTCGAGAAACATAGGTACAAGTAGGAATCGAAGCTGTCAACAATTTCAGGGAACAATATAAATACAAATGGAACAAATCAAGGGCTGGAAAATATGACCTGAAGATGCATAAACTTGGTAGGAAATTAGCTTTTAGTACTTGATTGCTTTAGCAACCTCAAAGAAATGGGCAACATTTTCCTCGGGTGTACCTACTTTAATCCCATGACCGAGATTCAATATATGTTTCCCTTTACCAGCTTTTCTCACGGTATCATGTATCCGATTGGTGATGAACTCCTTTGAACCAAAAAGTACTCCAGGGTCAACGTTTCCCTGGACGGCAATATCATGTCCAAGTCGCCTTCTACCTTCAGCCATGTCAACAGTCCAATCTAAGCTAACTACATCAACACTTGTTAAAGCTAGCCTTTCTAGCAACCCCCCAGATCCACTTGCATAAAGGATTAGAGGAAGATCCGGATGGGTTTGTTTTACAGCATCTACAATTTGCTTCAAATAAGGCAGGCTGAACTCCTCAAAATCCACCGGACTTAGCTCCGTTGCCCAAGAGTCAAATATTTGAACAGCTTGAGCTCCATTGTCGGCTTGATACCTAATGTACTTTGTCATGGAGGTTGCGAATTTCTGAAGCAACGAATGAAGTACCTGTGGAAGGAAAAAGAGGTCACTTTGACCCGAGGTAATAAAATTGTTCGCTGGCAATTAAAATTTGTAGTAGTAGACAGAAAACTCTTATGTCACTATTTAACACCAACACGGGGTTGGTCCAAAAGACGAAGAAGGAAAAAAAAAGAAGATGACAAACATCACTCCATTTAGTCTGAGATGCTAGAGAAAGAGAACTAAAACTACCTTGGGTTGAGAGAAGGCCAATCTTTTTATTTTAGTGAAGTTTTTCGACGAGCCACCTTCAACCACATATGACGCTAGAGTGAACGGAGCGCCAACAAAACCCAAAACCGCAGCTTTATTATCTACCTGGGAAAAGGAAGAAAAAGGGGTGAGCCTACACACTATTAAATTTACTGAAATGCAACATTAAGTAGGCAAGAGAATTGATTATCAACGTTTCCCAAGCTCTAAAAGAATCACACAACGTCCTTGTATAAAATGGTAGTACAAAACGATAGAAAAATCCAGATGACAACATACTTCAGACCATAGGGGGATGATGCAACGGATTGCGAAACAGTTAGGGGTTAACTATTTTGTATTCAATTAGTTTATCACTAAGTAAAATAATAATGCAGATAGGCCTAGTGGCTAACCCTTCTGTTTGGCAACATTAAGGTAAACCAACTTCTCTAACTAATTAACATTGGTTGTTTAATTCCATTATGTGGAAAATACCATGTGACATCAATGTTTCCTAAAGTAAACCTCTGTGAAATAATGTGAAATATAAGGAATTCAATTGAGGATGATACTACAAGAAATGTCAAATATAAACCTCTTTATGCAAGATTGTCAATGCTTGGCCAACATATGGAACCGACTCCTCAGGACTGAATTCTCTCACTTGATCAACATCAGCAGCAGTGGCTATGGGATCGAAGATTATTGGACCTTTACCTTTGACAATGTCGAAAGGTATGTTCATCCCAGAGAGAGGAGTGAGAATATCAGAGAATAAAATGACCTATCATAATACACAATGATTGAATAAGATAATAATTTGCATGTGCAAAGAGCAACAGGAATACGAGAAGAGGGGGTGGTTTTCTTGTCAAAAGAACATACAAATCGATCAAAGCCTCCTAATACCCGAAATATGGAAGAATGGGGTTTTAACCAATAATAATAATAAAATGACAATAAGAAATGCTCATTCAAGAAAAATAATTAAAAAGGATTATAAGAAATTTTCTTACCCCGTCTGGCTGGAAAACTTTCCATGGCTGCAGTGAAATCTCAACAACAAGATCAACATTTTCTGATCGCTCACGAAAGGAAGGATATTTTTCGCAGATTATTTGGTAGCTCTACAATATGAAACATTCAAATTAAGACATAACTGAAAAGGAAATGGGAAATAAAACATATAGAAATGACCTGTTCACTTCTTTGAGATGCAAAATGGAGAAACAAACATTGAAATTACAATAAATATGCAAGTGTAATGGAATACACACACACATGCATATACATATACATCAAAAGTGATATAAAAGGTGGCATCAAAGCATAAGATTTGCAGTAGAGGGAAATAATGCAACACAAACAATAGGGCAGAAATATTGGAAAATACTACTTTTCATTTCTGGAGAGGTCTATGAGCCTCCTTAAAATAACACTATGGCTAGGAATTAGAATAAATATGCAAAATGGAGAAACAAACAATGAAATTACAATAAATATGCAAGTGTAAAGGAATACACACACACATGCATATACATCAAAAGTGATATAAAAGGTGGCATCAAAGCATAAGATTTGCAGAAGAGGGAAATAATGCAACACAAACAATAGGGCAGAAATATTGGAAAATACTACTTCTCATTTCTGGAGAGGTCTATCTGGCACGTTTGAGCCTCCTTAAAATAACACTATGGCTAGGAATTAGAATAAATATGCAAAATGGAGAAACAAACATTGGAATTACAATAAATATGCAAGTGTAAAGGAATACACACACAGATGCAAATACATCAAAAGTGATATAAAAGGTGGCATCAAAGCATAAGATTTGCAGAAGAGGGAAATAATGCAACACAAACAATAGGGCAGAAATATTGGAAAATACTACTTTTCATTTTTGGAGAGGTCTATCCGGCACGTTTGAGCCTCCTTAAAATAACACTATGGCTAGGAATTAGGCTATACTTTGATCCTTCTATTAGATTGTCAAATGAAATATCAGGTAAACCGTTTTTTCCCTTTTTTTAAAGAAAAAAGGGTTTGATAGCAAAAACTTGAAGCAGACATATTACAGTTGAGGTATGCAATCTCCGAAGCAAATGCAGGACATAAAAAAATTTCTTTTGAAACCGAATTGATTTAAAAACCTGCCTTCATGTACCTCCCTGCTTGCCTCATAAGCCAAACTGGAGGCCTTTCAACATCTTGCCCTCGAACAGCATTGAGTAACAGGGGTTCTGAAGCAGCAGTAGCCTTCGGTTCTACAACAGTCCCTAAGTAATAATTTTACAAATAAAACTTATAAATCAGCAATTTTTAGCAATAACAATTCAGTCAGGCCAGATCAAAGAGAATAGTTGATGAACAAGAGTAGAACAGAATATCAGTTTGAATTATTTTGTTGAGCGGAACATGCTACGCTCACATACAGGGGGATCAAATGTATGGAACCACTATGTCACGCTGAAAATATACAGATTGAAGGTAATTTCAATCAGACAAATATCATTTACACTTTCTCAATCAATTATCAACATTGAACATGCCACGAATACGATAGCACAGCACAGTCATGATCAAGCATTAGTTAAGCATGCTACTCAAGTTTTGTTGTATAACCAGTAAAAATCAAGAACGACAGACATGAATAAAGAACATAGAAGATCATTATTACCAGTATTTTTCTTTCGAATTTTCCCAAGAAAAATGCAAAGAGAAAAGAAGAGCCCCAATGCCTTTCAATGCAATGGTTGTTCTCATTTGAAAGCAAGTCATTGTCCTATCATAATGTAATGGTCTCATCACATAAACAGCTAATGATTGTTTCAATTGTCAACACATTCCTAGTTCTACCCTCCAGCATTTTTAACTACAGTTAACCATTCCCAATACTTGAGCTGAAACTTAATAAATTATAACTAATCACCCTTCTCCATCACATCTAACAAAGACAACTAATTCTCACATCTGAGATTAGCTCATTGAAAATTTTGAAGCAACTCTTCCACAAAGAAACCCAGAAAAAAAAAAGAGCTTCGTTCACTTAAAACATAGAGGTTCTCATGCTTAAGCTCCTAATTTTCTAATCTTCCAAAATTTTGACTTGGTCTTGGTAACAAAAAAAATAGAAAAACCCACATCAAACGACAAAGTAACAAATAAAATCTTAAACATTGAACAAAAAAGTTGGAATCAAATAAAAAGAAAAGTACCGCCGAGAGAACATTGGATGAGTCCGCGCTTATGATTTGACAAAGATGAAATTTTTGAAGGGACAAAGAGAGAAGTAGTAAAAGAAGAAAGAGGGGTGGAAGACATTGTTTTTTGGGTTCCAATTAGAAGAGGTTGAAAAAGTTTCAATCTTTGAGATTGAATTTGAAGCTGGGTTTCAAATCTGTATTCAGAGCTGATTCCATGGCAGTCGGTTCATTGATGGGGTTTTGGAGTTTTAGATAGAAAGAAAGATAAGGAAATGGTAAAATGTAATCTTCTAAACAAATGTCCCTAAAAGTCTTCTGTCTCTTTTTGCCACCTCAGCCTTACTGTTGGCGAAATGCCAAAAACTATTATTTTATTATTTTTACTGGTTTATTGGGGTTTTTACTTGACATACCGGTTGTTCGGTTCGGATTTGGTTCGGATTATTTTGGTTTAGATCATTTCGGGTCTAACTACGTTTTGTTTAATTTTGGTTCGGGTCGATCCGAGTCTGGTTCGATTTTACTTCGAATTTATGGTGATTTCAGGTCGAATATCGGGTCTGGTCGGTTGGCTTTCGGTTCGGTTAATTTTAGGTCGGGTCAATATCAGATTAATGGGAGATCAATTGGTTACAATCGGGTTTTCATGTCGATTTAGGTTTTTACACCCTATATATGACTTTATATAACCTGTATATTTGTTTTTTTTTGTGAGTTGTGCGACAGTTCGCGTCCTATCTTTCTTTTCTTTATTTTAATATTTTTTTTATTTCGGGTTGCCTTCGGTTCGGATTGATTTCGATTTAGGTCAATTCAGTTTGGTTGAAAAATAGTTTGGGTCCATTCAGTTTTATTGAAAATTGATTCAGGCCTATTTTCAGTTCAACTGAATTTCGGTTCGGTTCAATTTTATTTCGGATTTTGAATTAAATTTGGTTTATCGTGTTTGGATCGATTTCGACTCTTAGTTCGGATCTCGAGTTAAGTTTTATATGTCTAGACTTTTTAAGAAAATATAATAGGAAAAATAAAAAATACTACAAGTTAGGCCTCCCAAAACTATTTAGGAAATAGATCAAATTTACTGTGTTTAATAAATGTGGATGGAAATCCTCTGTTACTTTTTGTATAAATAGGTTTAGAGAATTTTTATCCAATAAATATAATTTTTGAAATCGAATACAAATATTTGTCTTTAAAATGTACATTAATTTCTTTTGATTCCCGGCTCTCGAACCTTGGCAAAGTAAAGTGTATAAGCACTAAACCATTGAAGACAAGGGAAGAATCGGTGAAAATCATGGGCTTGTGGGTTTTAAACCCTTATCTTAAAAATGTAATTTCTCTCCACCTAATAAATAAATAAATGCAGCCTTCAGCTAAATAAAATGAATATAGCTTTAACCGGGTTGTAATCAAATGGCAAACCCTAATTTTCTTGGTGACTCGATCCCAGCGGTGGCTACCGTCGTTTCTCTTTCAGTTTCGGGTTATGTTGGCGGCCGTCCACCGAACCTGGTACCTATGGTGTCTTTACCTCCTACCTTGGAGCGGCCTGGTTCCCCACCCGACACTTGAGGATGAGCGCTACTCAAAGAAGGTATGTAATACTGTGGCTGCAACGGTTATTATGGTTGCTTCCTCTCCAATGCTGTTAGATGAATCTGGTATGGGTGTGGCTGAGTCTTCGATGCAGCAACCATTTTTGGACCAACATGTGGATGCTAAGGAAGCACCGGGTCCTCTGGGGAAAGCTTCCTATGCAAGTAAACTCAAGGGTATTGCTATTTCTGATTCTTTTCGTTCTGAGTTTACGGACTTTACCCCGAATAAAGTTGTGGTCCGCGATGAGGATTGTGTTGTGGATCGTTCTGGAGCTTTCCCTAAAATACCTTTTCAGAGCACGTCCATGATCAAATCGATCTTAGTATGAGCCAATATGTTATCATTCGTTTGTTAGGTAGCATTGGGTACCAGACTCTCCTGAACCGAATTCATTCTCTCTGGCAGCCAAAGGGAGAAATTCACCTGATTGATCTAGCAAACAATTATTTTCTTATTCGTTTGGAGGACCCTCGAGACTATGAGGTGGCGTTAACTGAGGGACCTTGGACGATTTATGGGAGCTATCTCACAGTCCAACCTTGGAGTAGATCTTTCTCCACATCTGAGAAGCATTTGTCGCATGTTATGGGTTGGGTTCGATTGCCTGGATTACCGTATCGCTACTATACTAAAGCTCTTTTTCGTCGTATAGCGGCAGTGTTGGGTAAGGTCGTTAAAGTGGATTACGACACTCAAGCGGGTGAGCGGGGAAATTCGCAAGGCTTGCTCTCGTGGTGGACCTGAATAAACCATTGATCCATTGCATCGGCATTGATGATTTTGTGCAGAATATTGAATATGAAGGCTTGCACAATATTTGTATCCCATGTGGTATTTATGGGCATGGTAAGGAATCTTGCCCCCAAGAATGCTTCAGCTGATGGTCCTATTGCTAATGAATGCTTGAATGTTCCCGTCTTGGTTGGGCGTGCTCATCCAGCCGGTGACTCGGTCGACCTTTTTGGTCCATGGATGATTGTAAAGAACAAACGATGTCGACCTCAAGCTAAACCTCAGGATAGCAAGGGCAAGAGCGTTAATGTGGAAGTTAATGGGGGTTCTCGATTCTCTATCTTGAATATGGTCGACGTGGATTCCGGGGAAGATCCCATGCAACCCGACATGATCGAACAAGGCTAGCGTGAAGGAAATATTTCGGCACATGTGGTTGAAGCTCTCGTGGCTCCAGAGTTTCTTACTCGATCCGGAGTGGGGAACAAGGTTGCATCATCGACGCGTGCTAGTTCTAAGAGAGTTATTTCGGAGCAGCTCATGGCTAGTGGAGCAACAGTAGTACCCCTTGTACCAGGGCAGCAGGTTCGTGTGGTCGCTAATGATGCGAGGAAATCAACGATGGCACATCATTCGATCTCTCTTATTGAGCCGGGCTTTGATAAGGCGTCCTCGGATGTTGGAACGGGTGCGAAGGGGCGAGGATTAAGAGGTAGGGTGTCGAAGGAGAACATTATGAAGGGGTTATCGATCCGCAAAACATCAAAAACCATCAAACAGACAGTTCTTTCTGAGTGGGTGGATAATGTGAATAACCAACTTAATCATATCGCCTTACAACAGGAGCTTGAGCTGGGGGGATGTCCAAAGGTAGTTGTCAACGGTGAGGGGGCTCTCGAGGTTTCCAAGTATGGTCATGATGCTTCCTCTAGTGTGTTGCAAGCTGTGGAGTCGGGTGTAACTGAGAATGCGGAGGCCATGAGCCTTAGTCAGTAAGTGGGGTTCTTTCTCTTCTTTTTATTATCCATGTTTATGTTATGGAATTCACAAGGTACTGCGAGCACCACTTTTGTAGTTATCTCAAGAGTTTCGTCCGGGAGCATAAACCAAAAGTCTTGGCCTTATTTGAACCACAGATCAGTGGGCGACGTGTTGATAGGGTGATTGCAAAGTTTGGTTTTACACGATCGTTTCGAGTTGAGGCGTATGATTTTAGTGGGGGCATTTGGCTCTCTTGGGAGGATGAGAGTCACATGGAGATTATGCATGTTGCTAATCAATTTATCAATGGCAGGTATTACGTATCCGATACTTCGGGGTGGATTTATTTTACGGTTGTTTATGCTAGTCCTTGTAGCAAAAAACGCAAGGCTTTGTGGTCTCAGCTTGAAGCTTTAGATCCTGGTCCTAATGTCCCTTGGTTTATTGGAGGTGATTTTAATGTTATCTTATCACCGGATGAGCGTCGAGGTGGTTCTGATGGGCATGTTAATGGTAGTATGTCGTTTGCTGATTTTATCTCTTAAACAGGTCTTATTGATTTGGGTTTTCGAGGTCCTTCGTTTACTTGGTCGAGAGGTAATTTGTATGAAAGACTTGACCGGTGCCTTGTTAATTCTGTTTGGTTTGATGCGTTTCCAGCTTCTCATGTTTTCTATCTGGACCAGAGTGGATCAGATCATAGGTCGCTTCTCTTGTGTCTTTCCGATCATGATGTGATTCGTTCGCCACGCCCGTTCCGCTATATATCCGCTTGGCAGGATCACCCCGGTTTTTAGTAATTTCTTACCTCCGTATGGAATGACTCTGATTTCCGGCGTAATATGGTTTCTTTTCATGCCAATATTGGGAAGTGGAATTCGAATATTTTTGGACACATTGGTAAATACAAAAAGAATTTGTTGGCTCGACTGCGTGGGATTGATAGAGCGTTTGCTCATGCTCATTCTGATTCTCTTGTTAAACTTTGGGGTAAACTGCAGCTGTAGCTTGAAGAGGTGATGAGTCAGGAAGAGAGTCTCTGGAGTTAAAAAGCTTGTGCGAATTGGATCGTTGAATGTGACTGTAACACCTCTTTTTTCCATGCTTCTACCTTGGCCCAAGGTCGGCGAAATTTTATCTCTGGATTAAAGTTAGATGGAAATTCTTGGTGCAATGATCAAGAGGAACTTTAGAAGGATGCACTTGATTTTTACTCTACTTTGTTCTCCTCATCCGGAGCTGGTAGAAGGAATTATTAGACTCATGGTCAGTTCCTGAGCTGTCCGAGTCCTACTTTAGATCTGATTGCATACCCTATCTCGAATGATAAAATTCGTCAAGCTTTCTTTGATATGAGTCCGCTTAAGGCCCCAGGGGTTGACGGATTACATGTCGCGTTTTATCAATGTAATTGGAGTATAGTTGGTCCTTCTATTCGTAAAGTGTTTGCTGATGGTGTGATTCCCCATGATCTGAATCGTACGCTTTTTGTTCTGATCCCTACGGTAGATACACCAAAATCTATCATGCAATTTAGACCAATTGGGATCTGTAACGTGGTTTACAAGGCAATCACCAAGATTATCGTTTCTCGCCTGAAACCTTTTCTTCCACAATGGGTCTCTGAGTTCCAAACTAGCTTTATTCCTGGGAGAGCCATTACTGACAATATTATAAATTACCCAGGAAATAATACACTCTATGAAAAAGAAGAAAGGTAAGCAAGGGTGGATGGCCATTAAAGTGGACTTAGAGAAAGCTTATGATCGATTAGAATGGGGGTTTATTGAAGATACTCTTGTTGACATTGGCCTTCCGGATAACTTACGCTTGATTATTATGAGTTGTATTTCTTCTGTTTCGACTCAAATTTTATGGAATGGGTCACCGACTGCAGCTTTTACTCCTTCTAGAGGTATTAGACAGGGCAATCCACTGTCTCCGTACCTATTTGTGTTGTGTATGGAGCGTTTAGCACAATCTATCCAGGGAGAATGTACAAAGGGTTCTTGGATCGCTTTTCGGTCTTTTAAAAATAGCCATCCTATATCTCACTTGTTCTTTGCAGATGATATGTTGTTATTTGCGGAGGCGTCGATTAGTCAAATACAGTTGAATAAGAGGATTTTAGATGATTTTGGGGTAGCTTTTGGCCAGAAAGTAAGCATTGCTAAAACTACTATTTTTTATTCCATTAATGTCTCGATGAGTGTTAAGCAGGCGATTAGTGAAGGCTTTGGGTTTGTTGAAGTTGATGACTTGGGTAAATACTTGAGGGTCCCGATTCTCCACAAGCGTGTCACATCTGGCTCTTGCATCATCTGGCGGCGAGCCTTCTTTGTCCACCCTTCCTTAGCGGCGATGATAGTATCTTTGGGATGTGGCGGCACACGAAAATTAACGCAGAGACTGGTGATGAGTGAGGGGAACATGAGGGGTGCCTTGGAGTTGGGTTTGGCTGCGTGAGCATAGATTTCTTCAAGTATAACGTCCCCAACGTTGATTGACCGCCTCTTCATTATGCTATGGATTAGGGTCAGCCATGACCTATTGACTGTGGAACCATGCGAAGTGGGCATTAGGCAGCGCTGGACGAAGTTACTCCAAAGAATGGCCTCTAGCAGCAAGTCGCGGCGGTTGACTGAGCCGTTATTTTTGCCGGTGAGCCACTTGGTGTTGGGCTGGCAGATTTCTCTTTTGATTTTTTCGTAGTCTGATGTCGTTAGACCCAAACTCCATTTTTCGTGCGGATTCTCTTTGATTTCTATTCCGTAGAAGTTTTTTATTGTTGTCGTTGTGAGCTTGACACCCTCACCGCGAACGTAGACGAAGGGG
The DNA here is from genome assembly GCA_030270665.1 of Hibiscus trionum. NCBI lineage: Eukaryota > Viridiplantae > Streptophyta > Magnoliopsida > Malvales > Malvaceae > Hibiscus > Hibiscus trionum. The sequence continues at coordinate 10,584,110 of BSYR01000024.1, read as the reverse complement.
TTTCTCGGGGTAGGTTTGTGGGCGTAAAATTCTCGAACTAGGTTGGTGTTTATCTTCTCTGGTTTCCATGCAAAGATATGCCATCCTAGTGTGTGGACTCTTTCAAATACGTTGGGCTCAAGGCCAAGATCCCCTCCATGCCTTGTGTATTGGAAGCCTATCTCTTCCCAAATTTGACGCTCAGCGAAGTATTGTCGATAGGTTGCCGCTATGTCAGCATTTAATAACCTCTAGAAGGTTGGCTTGGAGGATGAGGCGGTGGGTTTTGACGTTGTCATAGTTATGAGAACGGCTGTGTTTCCTAAAAAAAGAAAGAAATTGCAAGAAAGAAACGCAGATGAGATCTTGAAAGCAAAGAAGACAAGAAGAATTGAGAGAAAAAGAGAGAGCAAAGTGAAGAATGAGGAGAGAATAGTTGGCCTTATATAGCCGCTACTCTCCGCTGCCTTGGCGGGCACGCTGCCGATGGGCGGCAATAATTGCGGTGCGTTTTACGGGATTTTAGCCGTTACGCAGATAGCCGTTGCCGTCAGCTGTTGCAAATGTAGCCGTTGCGACTAGCCATTATGAAGCCGCTAGTCGTTATGCTAATCTGCCCATTTGGGCTACCTTGGCCGCTGGGTTGGGCCTCTCCTTTATTCTTTGTCCTTCTTGGTATTGCATTCATTCCTAACCTGAAATAAATTAAATGCAAAAAAATAACTGAAAATTAAATAAATTTCAAAAAAAATAAAGATGTGGAAATTAAATAAAAATTTAAACTAATCCTAATGCATATAAATAATTAAAGATAAAAATAAAAATTAGGTTATGTTGGGTTGCACATCTCCCAAACATAACCACTTCCTGAGGGTTTTGAGTTTGGCTCTTCGTCCATGTATGTCCTTCTTCTCCTCAGGTGGGTGTTGTTTGCCGTCTTTGCAGCCCTGGCGGCTAAGTGCTGGTCCTGTGTTCGCCCTGGTCATACCAAAGACAAACAAGAGGCGTAATAATTTTTTTGAACAATAAAATAAACAGAAATTTAAATGCAAAAAGTAAATGTAAAAGTGCAGGAATTCAAACGCAGTTGCTGTTTCCAATCCCCGGTAACGGCGCCGAAAACTTGTAGAGCGTTTGGTTGTTCTCTTTTTATGAGCGCAAGTGCACACTCCTGTCAAGTTATAGTATATAAGATATCGTCTCCCATATGGATTGGAATAGCTTCTATGAGTGTTTTCCTGCACAAGAAAATAGTAAATTGCACAATTGAATTTCTGAATATTAAAAAGCATAAAAATAAAAACACAAGTAATTTAAGAGAAAGAGAAATTAGGTTGATAGGTAGAGCCAGGTAGTTGTAGCTCAGTAGTGTGTAGACTGCATTGTAAAGATTAAGTGTATTTTCCGCTGCCACGATCTGCTGCCTTGGTGGATAATGGCGAATTGAGGCAGCGGCAACTTTCGCTACCATGGCGAAACTCTGCTCTTGCAATTTTTGTTGTCCCGGCAGGTGAGATGAAGAGAAGTCCTGGCGTCAAGTCTGGCAGATACTGCAAGTTCGGCGAAGCAATTCTGAAGTGATCCTACCTATGTCTAGGCTAGGATTCTGTTGCTGCGTGATGTAGGCAATACCTAGCAATCTCAACGTAAACCTAACACAGGCAGTCAACGTTTTGTTGCTCCTTTTAGCCACTGAAATTCTAACTTATGTCTAAGCCGAATTAGTCAACACCTTGACATGCTGAGATCGTGCTTAATTCTTTCGTGAGTTTGACACTCTCATGCCCGACAAATGGATTTCTTCAACTGGACTTTTGGAACTAATTGAAGAAGTGAAGCACATGAATTAAGCAAACTAAGAGTATTTTATTGCAAAAACAACTTAAACTATTACAACCGTTTTTCACAACTACCTTGCATACAAAAACCTAAACCCTATGAAAGACTATCAGCTAGGGTTGTCCAAAAACGTTGTCTCTCTATCTATGCCCTTATACCCTTACAAGCATGGGTATATATAGGGCTTAGCCTAAGTTGAGTCATCCTTGGAGTAGAAGTCCTTAAAGTAGCTTTACATTAAATGTTGACTCCTTTTTTACTTGAATGTGGACTCTTTGGGCGTTGCCTTCTCCAGCAAGAAAAGATTAATCACTTTACTTATCCCTCTTCAATCAGCTCTTCAGGCCGCTACAGGCTTCGAAAAATTGCAAGACTGGGCTAATTAGACTCAGGAAATTGTCCTCTTTCAATCGCAATCCATCTTGATTAAGTCGTTTAACTTTTGCCTGGACGGTAGTCGGCGGCAATGTTGCGGCGGCGGCGTCCTTGGTGGCACTTTAGAACTGCTTCAGTACAACTTCTTTTGCTCCTTGCTTTCATATCCTCTCCTCCTCTACACAACTATAGCACCTGAAAATGAAAACTAAACTAAAACAATATGTTTTCTTAACCAAACATAGAATATTCAATAAAAGCATGGTAAAAGAGCAAATATTGTTATTATGCATGCAATGCACCTAAATATGCCTAAATGAGCTTAAGAACAACAATAATAAGAGCATGAATGTGTACAAAATATAGAACTTATGGACACTCTACACTTTTGTGATGAAATTAGCTTTCTTTCTTGTCGCTAAAAAGGAAGCATTATGGGTGCGCTTTTTACGCGCCAAATATAAATGGAACATCAATGATCCAGTGTTTCCCGTGCGTCGTTCCGGTTCTCGTCTATGAAAGGCACTGGCTCTAGTATGGAATAATGTTAAGACTAATCTCTCTTGGACTATTAGTAATGGCTTATGCACTGACTTTTGGTTTGATAATTGGGTTTCGGATACTGGGGGTTTTTCTACACATGTTCCTCTTTCGATTCGAATGCAACTTCCCTATATCCCGATTGCGCGTATGGTGGATACTGATGGGGAATGGCATTGGGCTGATTTACATCATTTACTACCGCTGAATGTCCTGCTGAGGTTGGCAACATTGAAGCCTTCATGTTCGACTTATCCATGTGATGTAGTTGGGTGGGGTCTTACCGCGGATCGTCGATTCTCTATCAAACCAGCGTATGCACTGCGGCTCGGCCCCCTCACGGGTAGTCAAGAGCGTGTTTAGGCATTAATCCACAAGTTACGCGGTATGCAAAAGATCACGCTTTTCATGTGGCTAGCATGTCGGGAGAAGCTAATGACCAACGTTGAACGTGGTCGTCGTCATTTTACGTCCGACTTGCGCTGTCCAATATGTCACGGGTAGGATGAGTCTGTTGAGCATATGTTGCGTTCTTGTCCAGCTATCCAACCGGTCTGGTTACGCATGGTTCGGTCGTCCAAGATTGCTAAGTTTTTTTATCTCGATGTGGTGGGATGATAAGGGATCATTCTGGTTCCTGGTTGCATGGTTTTACTAAATTTATCGGTTGCTGTTCAGTCGTGGAAGCAGAATTATGGAGTATTTTCTAGGGTCTCGTTTTTGCGTGGGATCTAGGTTTTCGGAACATTGAGGTGGAATCCGATAATGCTCAAGCTGTCAAGCTTATTCATCAAGTAGAGCGTGATGGTTTCGCTCTCGCTCTCACTTGTGCTATACATGACGTGGTCCAAAGAGATTGGCGGATCTCGATTCGTGTTATCCCTAGAAAGTGCAATCAAGTTGCAGATGCTTTGGCAAAACGTGCAAGTCTCTCGAGTCTCGATTTAGTTCTTTTGGATTCTGTTCTGTATTTTGTTGTTGATTTATTACGCGAGGACTTGGTTCCTATTAGTATATAGTTCTCATGTGTTTTGTCTATCTTATCATGTGCACTCTTTTCCTCCATTAAGTTTAGGGAGGTTTTTTAATGAGGCACACGATAACGATACCCCGTTTTCTTATAAAAAATGAATATAGCTTTGCAAAGTCCACTGTTTTGAAGCCGCCAGGACTAAATTGAATGAACTAAAAAATGAACCAGAATAAAGAGTTTTTTTGTACTAAAACAAACACACACATAACTTTAATTTTTTTATTAAATAAAGAGGTATTATATTTTCGTACCGAAATTATAACTCATATAAGATGAGACAATATAAACATCTTTAATCACTATACCAATTAGTGAATCTCATACATAACTTTGATTTTAATCAATCAATAAGACTAAATTAAATATACATATATCTAAATAAATAAAAGTAAATTATAAATATAATATTCAAACAATTTAAAATTTCAATATCCTATTAAAGTAAAATTATTTTTAAACATTTAGTGTACAATATATATACTATTCAAATCTTTCCCCACTTATAAATTAGATTATAAAAACTTTTAATACATAAGTATGTGTAAACTTTACACAAACTTGTTAAATTTAGGCTATAAAGTTTAGATTTACAATTTAAAATTTAAGGATTTAAGTTATATGATTTAGAATTTGGAAATTATGATTAGAATCTAGGTTAAAGTTTAGTGTTTTAGATTTAAAAATTTATATTATTCTAAAAAAGAGCTGTATATATATTTTTTACTTATATATCAAATATAATCCAAAATCAATACAATATATTTATGTTTGCATTATTCTTATTCTATCTTTTTTTGACACATTTATTCATATTCATGTTAACACATAAAATTATAAATTTTGACTTGTATTCCTAAATAATTTTGGGTAGCCTTAACCCCTATTTTTTTTCCTATTATTTCTCTAAATAAGCCTAATTTTTACTCTAAAAAAGAAAAGAAAAATTAATCCCAAGTTCCCAACCCTCTCAAAACAAGTTCCGAGTTCCGTTCCTTCGGCCTTTTTCAGACAACCTGCGAAGTGCGAAGTACAAGCCTTTGTTCGGACAATTTTCAAACCAAAATCAAATCAAAACCCTTCCATTAGATTTTTCCTTCAAAAAATGAAACGTAAGAAGTGGTCAGAGGTTGAAGAACAAACCCTTTTATCCAAATACTCCGATCTTCTCAATTCAGGAACTTTATCCAAACTCAAGACCAGAGAGAAAAAGTTCAAGCCCGTAGCTGACCATGTTAACTCAGTTCATCATCTTCAAGATCCCGTCACTTTCCCTTTCAAGTGGTCATGGCGCGATGTATCTATTAAGGTTCAAAACATGAGGCACCAGTATTTGGGGGTGAAGCAGAAGATTAGGATTTCCAAGGATGAGTTCAATTGGAAAGATGGTGAGAATCACTGGGAAAATTTCTTGAAGTACAAAGAGGTTTTTGGTGATGTGGAACTTGAAGTTAAAGGGAAGAAAGGCAGTGAAAGCAATGGTAATGGCAGTGATTTGTTTGAGGATTGTTGTGACTTGGGGTTTGCAATTGATAGTGAGGATTTTGAGGAGGAAGAGGAAGATGATGGTGACGGGGACGGGGACGCGGATGATGGTGGTGAGGGTGAGTTTGGAGGGGAGAGGGAACTCGGTGACATCGGTGTTTCTCGAGTTCAAAAATCGAGGAAAGGTGCCGGAGGAAGTAAGGGGTTCGGATTGCTTGGAACAAAAGTATTGGAATTGAGAGATGGGATGGTGAGGAGGGAAGAGAAGAGGAAGGAAAGAGAGCTTGTAAGAGAGAAAGGTGAGATGGAGAGGGAGCAAAAGAGGAGGGAATTGGAGTTTGGGAAAGAAAAGCTATGGAGTGAGAGGGAGGAGAGGATGGAGGATTGGGAAATAGACTTGGAGGAAAGGGAGCTGTTTTGGGCTAGGAAGGAAGGTGAAAGAAGATTGAGGTTAGAGAAGGAATTGGATGAGGAGAGGAGGAGGAGGAGGAGAATCGAGGAGAAGCTCGAAGACGAAGCGATGGAGTGGAAGGGTCGGTTGTTGGAATTACAGATTGAACATGAGAAAGCCATGATGCAAATGCATATGGAAGCATGCCAGAATCAAATGCAGATTCTCGGTCTCATGGCTAGGCTCTTCTGTCAGTTTTATGGTTCAGCAAATGATGGTTTAGCAGCTGGTTTGGGGGGATTGCCTCCTCAAGTTTTACAAAATTTGCAGCATCCTGGAGGATTAGGTGACAATGGGAAACCTGACTCCAGTTCTCCTTCCGAGTTCATCTAGAGTATGATTTAATCACTTTTTTTGCATAGTAATGTTGTTAAAGCCCTAATAAAGTGTAAAGTTAATCGAGTTTTATTAGCATAGTGAATGTTTGTATGATAGCTGGATTGAATGAGATGTTGCTGTCAAATTCAGTTACTTTGGACCTTGATTTTTTATGGTACAAACTCATGCAATTTTTTGTATGAGGATGATGTTAACTTAGTTCAATGTTCCTTTGGAATTCGATATTCTTCTACTCTCATCGTGTTACACTAGTTACACTTTTTGTCATTTTAAATTTGAGGTTCCTAATTAATTGCTTTTACTTCTTGAAGTGGATGATGCATAATGTGCGTAGCAATTTGATCCATTAATTTTGTTTACAATGAAAAGAAATCACACCATACTTGACCAAAATAAATTGTTTTTCTGTTTTCCTCGGCTTACTGGTAAGACGAAAATGAACCTCTATCTGATGCCTGATATGGATATGGGTATGGAATTGATATGACTCTCGAATCCTTCAAATACATGGAAACACTTAGAAAAAGTTTACAGTCACTCTCAAGTTCAAGTAGTATAGGTATTATTTGTCTACAGGGCGGGAGTTTACTTTTAGAGCTATATTGTTCAATGTTAGAGGAGATATTGTTAAGGAGTTTCTTTGGAACTGAATAGGTTTAACTAGACAAGAAAGAAATGGGACCTATATTGTTCAATGTCTTCATCTTTGCTTTATGCCTTGATCCTTTATCTATATTTATTGCGAGGACTCTTGCTTGAGTCGGATATTTGCATGTTTCATAATAGTAGCTTAAAGTGAAATGCACCTGAAACTGCTGAAATTCTTTCGTACTTGGACTGTTAAAGTTACCCGATGTATAGTTATGGAAACTGAGTAGAAAATGTGCTGTTTCATTTCATTTGCAGTTGCAGAGTCCGGTTTTAAGTCAAGAACTTCGATGTCTGAGTTTGTGCTTCCGTCACTTGTTTGAGTTACTTAAGAAACAATAAGAGAACTTGTCTCGGTTTAAGAATTCTGTATGAGTCATTTGCATCTTTATGTGTTTTGAAGTGGTAGGTCTGGTAGTTTAGAACGGTGAGATCAAATTTCTTAACCCGGCTCAGCTTTTGCACTTTAACAGTTTTTGAGTTGTCCTGTTTACAAAACCGGCTTGTATTGTTCCTTTTAGGACAATGCATTCTATATGCTACTTCTTGCTTTTTCCTTGTTCATTTCTTAATTCTCTGTTTGACCATGCCTGTAGTTTCTTTATCTTAAAGCACATATGTTTATTGCGAAAATGTGTGCGTATGGGACGATACCCTCCTAGTTTTAGTGGTTTCGCTAGATTACGAGCTGCACAATTCGACATACGTTTATGATTAGGAGAGAATTGTCGAGAGAACCGGACGAGAAGAGCTGGAAAGTATTGAGATAGGCAAAGCATTAGATGATACAGGGCTTTAGCAAAGTCTAACTGGTTGGAAGGCAAACTGTGACTGCAAAAGATGTTCACATAGAATGTGTGATAAGAAGCTGCTGAGGTAAAAGAACATGTGAAGAGGGTTCCTCAAGAGGATACAACTTGCTATGTTACATGGGCACTTCATTTTTCTTATAGTATTTTGTTCGACACTTATTCGGACATGAGATAGAGAATACAATCCTCTAAATATATAGGATAAAACATAGAAAGAATTGAGTATTCCCATGTTGGGGGGGGGGGGGGGGGGTATCTGATACGTTCGAGTCCGGGTTGTATAGGTAAAGCGGATAGTTGCATAGGTAAAGCGGATAGAGTCGACGATGCGATTGGTGGTTTAGAAGGAGGCAAATGAGAAACCAATGCATAGACAAATGTTAGGATCCTAAAACTTCTGCCAACTCGTATGCACGTCCTGTCCTGCTGCTGTGCGAGCCCGTGCAGGTGCTTCCATGGGTGCGGATCGTGATATAAGCATATTATGAAATTGCAGAGTTCAACGGGTAAGCAAAATATCCTAATGATAAAGCTTGAGAACAGAGAACAGAGAACAGAAATAACTTAGGCCAAAAGTATTGCTAGCTACAAATTTTAGAACCATACTAGTATTAGTAACCTGGAAAAATGGTTATCATTTTCACTGATCCTGAACAAAATTACATTGGCCATCCGGATTGATATGTATGCTTTAAAAGTTATTATTTATTGTGAAGTTACAATAACTGAACCCACTGCAGTGCTGTAAATAAGGCTAGTTGAGCTATTCGATACCCAACTCGAAAATATAATATACTATATTTTTAATTTTTAATATTAAATTGAACTAAAATGTATGTTGTTGGATGTTGTTGTTGTTGTTGTTATATACATTCACTCAACAATTATTATTATTATGAATATGACCGTAAATGAGACGATATATATCACGAACTCCTTAAATTCGACTTAGTCCACACTCGACTTGATTGAACTCGACTCGAACTCTAATTTGACTCGAGTTCTTAACCAGCTATAACGGGTCATCTTGAAACAACAAATGGCGGGTAGTACACGGCAATTCTGATAATAATTAAATTTCATTTTGGAAAACTTGAAGATCCCAAGATTTGGTCCTTTTTAGTGGAGATGGCTTCTTGATTTTGACAAGAAACTAAACATGCTCGGCTGGCCTAATTCACAATTAAAACCACATCTCCATGACTATGATCCGCCCCCATTTTCCTATTTTATATATGAATATATTTGGACTACAAGTCTACAACCTAACCTTTCATGTACATAAAACTTGTTTTTACAGGGGCAGTATTGTTAGAGAATTAAACATGCAAAAAAGCCTCTCAAATTGTAACTAAAGCCGAAAGAGAATTATAATGTGAGGATTGAAGAAAAGAGTTGTACACTTTGATAATCAAGCTCTAAATTATTTAAATTCATTCATTTGAAATTCACATACACATATACTATATTCAAAAAGGAGACTAAGATTAGGGTCTTTTCCTGAGAAAGAAGCAAAGACCACGTGTGGGCAAGCCTGAAATTGGATAAAATTACAAAAAGTCAAAACATTTAAGGAATTGCACGTGAGCAAGCAGTGAAAGAGCTGGCATTTATTCTAGTACAAAAATAAGAATCATAAATTTCAGTCTCCCCTCTCCCTTGAGCTTCCATTAAAGCTTCTGCTCTCAAAGTAGGAAATCATAATCCCAGGAATCCTCTAACAACCCACACATTCTGTTTGGTTTCCTTTCGTTTCTATTCTCGACTTAGTGTAATCATTACATTCCCTTTTCTTTGTCTATTATTTATAATTCCATTTTGTATTCCATCTGTATATCTTGCCTTTTAAGCACTCTTTTCCCACCCTTTCTCTCCTTTTCTTTCTTTTTCTTCCCTTCTTTTCTCTTCATTTCATCAGCCTCACATATTTGTTCTCCATACTCGACAGAGCATGCCTGAATGTCCACAGAAAGGTAACAAGTATCTCTCTCTCTCTGTGTATGTATATACCTATATATGATCTCTTCATGTTGCTTCTTTTACTTGTATATGAAGCTATTTTCCCATAATATTTTTGGATAATATGATCAGAGATACATCATTAGGCTTTATATGGTCCTAATACAGACAACGATATAGGTTGTTATGTTAACTCTCTTGTTTTTGTGGTTTGGTGGTGATTTAGGGAGAGATTTGATGAGATAGGCAAGAAGATCAAGAGAGAAGCAGATGTTTCGTGTAATTACCAGATGGGAAGAAGGCATATGTTGGGTCCTCCTGGAACCCTAAATACCATTACACCATGTGCTGCCTGCAAACTCTTGAGGCGTAGGTGTGCTCAAGAATGCCCATTTTCTCCATATTTCTCCCCCCATGAGCCCCACAAGTTTGCTTCCGTTCACAAAGTCTTTGGTGCCAGCAATGTCTCCAAGATGCTAATGGTATAACAAATTAACAATCGTTTAGATTTTGTTTTATGTTCGGTTAATTTGTTCTCATGGTGTGTAATTCAGGAAGTACCGGAGAGCCAACGTGCCGACGCGGCGAATAGTCTTGTTTACGAGGCGAATGTGAGGCTAAGAGATCCGGTGTATGGGTGCATGGGTGCCATTTCAGCTTTGCAACACCAAGTTCAATCTTTGCAAGCTGAACTGAATGCAGTAAGGGCTGAGATAATAAAATACAAGTGTAGGGAAGCTAACCTTATACCACCTTCTTCCCATGTACCCATGCTCTCACCTGGGGCTGTTTCAGTAGCTGCACCTCCACCCGCCACCACTCAGCCACCACCACCACCTCCTCCTCTTCCTACTACTACCACCGCCGTTACTACTTGTTCCATATACACTCAACCCACCACAGCTGCAGACTATAGCACCATTTCAAATCATAATGTTTCCTACTTTGGGTAAAAATATTATTACCTAGACTGACAACTAAAGAATCCCCAAGAAGATGAGTATTCTCGTTTCATTGCTTTTTGTTTTGTTTAGTCACTCAAACATTGCTGTCTAGCTTGCTCCACAATTGTTACACTCCATATATGCCTTTTACCTATAATTGTTGGTGGATATGTTTCTTTCTCCTACATTTGTTTTATTATCTTGATTTCAACTTCTCTTTACTGTTTTCCTTCATGAATGCTATTAAATCATATGATTTGAGTAAACTCTTCACTTTATAAGCTACTTTCCGAAGTTTAACATGGTATTAGAGCTAATTCCCAAGTTTCTTTAACATGACATTAGAACTAAGTCATTTGCTCATTTTTTCGAGGTTGGATTCGAGCTTCTTTTATCCGATCCGATAACCCTAGATAATGTAAACAAAGTGACATTGGAAAAGAGAAGTGAGAACTAATGCATAGTTTTTGTGATGGGGATGAGATCCTAGTTGAATCTTCTATTATGTATTGGGGAGGGTGAATTTGTTGCATGTGAAGGACAGACTGTTAGCACATGCTATTCTGTGCCATTGAAGGATCTAATATTACATGAAGTTGGGAAGGGAAACAAAAGGTGTTTATATATATATATATATATATATATATACCCATGTAGGGTTATAAACTTCTAAAGGATTTTCTCTTTTAATTTTTTGGTCTTTGGATTGTTGAAAGCATACAAACCAAATCGTTTTCTCACATATAACTCTTAATCTTCCTTAATTTTAGTTTTAGTTTTACTGGTAATTAATTATCATTCAACCAAGGAATGAAGGCAGAATTTTATGTTAGAAAGTGTGAACTATTAGAGAGTTATATTAAAAATTTAAGGGTGTAAAATTACAAAACTTTAGGAGATGCGAACTTAGATCATCGATATAAAATATAAAGAAATTACATAAATTATATGGAAGTTTAAAATTTTCAGGGGTGCGACTATCCCTCCAACACCCTCATTAGTCCATCCCTGATTCAACCTAAACATATTCAAATCTATAACCTCTTGGTTACTGCAACCATTATAATACCAATTAATGATATTAGATTAGCAAATAATTAATGGATTAAAAAAAGGGAAAAAGGCAATTAACCAATAACTAGTTGATCTAAAGGAAATATAGTGAAATTCTCAACATTTGCCCTTAAAATTTCTTTCACTTCATGTTATTTTCTTTCCACCCAAACGTTGAGAATTTCACTATATTTCCTTGAGAAAAATTAGAATTTGGCTACTATATATATGGATGGTTGAGGTCTAAAAATAATTTGAAAATATGAATTTCTCCAAGCAGAAGTAGTAATCTAGGGCAAATGTTAAACATAACCCTAATTAATTATTCACAGGTGATGAATTTGGTTCAATTATTGATTGGGTTGACACTTTCTCAAAGGTGTATGAATTTAATAATTAATAGGGCAGACTTTAAAAAAAAATGTAGTGAATCTTGTCAATAAGCTGGTATTTAGTGAAAATCTAAACAAATCTATTGCCATTTGCCAGCTAGCTAAGATCATGGGTTTGCTTGGCGTGTGGGAGATTAACAAGCATTTTGGAACTTGTATTGCTCATTTAAGCAAGCTATTGCCAACTCCTTTTTATTCCCATTCATCACTATTTTTACGATATAAAATACACTATTATTTTAAAATTAATGTAATATGTAAAATATAACTGTGTGGGTATATATAAATTATTAATAAATATGTATGTGTTGCATATCATATCCCCTTGTTGTTGAGTGTATAGAATTCCAAAAGATGTGATGGAATTTGGTCTCATGTCATGGTTGCTTGAAATCATGGCATCTCACCTTTGTCTCTATACCATTCTTTCGTTATTTCAATTCTTAAGTATGTAGGCAGTTAAAGAAAAAATGTTTTATTTTGTGTTTTTTTCAATGTTTTATCTTATTTTTTTGTTGTAACTTGTTGAATATGTATTTTGTTGGTCTAATGTTTCTTTCTCTAGTTTTTTTTTTTCAACTTAGTTTTACTTAGTTTTATTATTTGTTTGCTACATTTTTATTTCGTTTGGAATGTTTTTCTATTTTATTTTTTAATAATTTCAATTGGTATATTGTTAAAAAAATCACACATTGATTAAAAAGAGAGAAATTTAAAAGGAAATCATGTTGTTGCTTTCACAATATGCTCAGGATGTTACAATATATGGTCTCTATTCAACACAAGGATGAAATGCAACCTATTGTATATGAGTAATTTTTTATATACATGTTGGGTAAAAAAATAATTATACATATTTATCCTTAAAAATTAGAATCTAAATCTTAAACTCTACAAAATTAATCCATAAACCCTAAATTAATATTTAATCATTAAAACAAAAAAACTTATGCAACATGTGTATTGACCATTACATATTGAAAACAAAATGAGATAACATGTCTTATGATCTCTAATGTGACATTTAATTTAGGGGAAGATTGGTTTGTATGAAATCAATCAAAAACTCCATGTTATATTTTTATTTTATTTTGGTCAGATTATAATATTGTTCTCAATTGTTTTTTAAACCATATTGAAAGTACACTTTTATACCAATTTGGTGCATCTAATAACTATAAAAACCTTATTTTTAATCCCATGTTGCATTTAATTATTTAATACTTTTTATATAAAAAAAATAGATCGTAATATGGGAATAAATAAAAGTAGTTAAACTACATAAATCAACTTGAATAAGGTGAAGCATCTTTGTACATAAAATAAAATTAAAATATAAAAGATGCTTATAATAGATTCTTAGATCATCATTTCATAGACTTCTTGAAAGAAATAATTAAATTAATGCGTATTTAATTGATAGGGAATTTCATAAATATTAAGAATAATATATAGAATTCTCATGAAATCGCATAACATGTCATTTTTAAAGAATAATTAATTTAATATCAGTTTAGTCGGAGAAAAATTTATCTACCCATGGGTAACTTACTCCCCTGAATATATTTAATAGTTGTATAGAAAATATATATACTAATTAATAGGTTAGTTATTTTTTCATTTATATGATATAAAATTTTGGAAATATAATCTTATTTTTTACGTTTATTATTTTTAAACAATTAAAAATATTTTATTTTGATAGATGATTATATAATTTTATTTTTAAATTTAGACAAAAAAAATTTAGAAAAAAATAAATCAAATACTCTTACATTTATATACGAAAGGAATTCGTCTACCCTCACTTTCTATCCTATTCATTGTCCCGTTCACTGATTATTGTGACATAGTAATTAATTAGTTTTTTTTACATTATACCATATTTACATATGACAAAATCTAAATTTTTTATTATACAATAATTATGAAATCTATTAAATTAAAATGTCATATATTATATGTTACTTATAGATTTAGTTCTCGTTCTCCAATTTGATAATTTTAAGTGATATAATTTAGTTATATTGTCTTGATATTATGAGTCAATTGAAATTTAAAAATTAAAAAAGTACATGAATCGAACCCAACGAGTGGTCTCATTCTCCAATAGATGAGTCTAGAGCGAGCGTCGCCACGGTTGAATACCACTAACACAATACACCGTTGAACACTATTATTTTTTTAATAATTTTTAAAAAGTATTAAAATCTTTAAAGATTCAATATACAATTAATCGTGTTAGAAAAACACATAATTTTATAACCTATATCTCAAATCAACTACGTTAAAAAAACTGTCAAACGATGCCGAGACCTTCATCCATTTGTCCCCTACTCCAGATCCCCCACTACTTCATCTACTCTCCTAACTCATCACAAAATTCTTTTAATTTTTCTTTTTATTTTCTTCTTTAATCTTTTACAAAAAATTTTCAATTTTGGCTCTGCCATTTGAATTCTTCTTTCTTTTTTTCTCTACTTTTAAATTGTAGGTATTTGTTATAATGGTAGAATTATGAATCAATTGTGAGATTTTGTGTGTGGCGAGAGTTTGAGTTTTTTTTACCACATCGTTAATTTTATATTTTAAAAAGGTAATAAACTGATCTTCAATTAAAAAATAATAATTGATTTTAATATGGAATAGAAGATGAGAGTAACAACCCACCAAAGATTGAAGAAGAACAAAAGGGTAAAAATATTTTTACAATTTTAGCTGGCATCTATGAGTCTCTCGTATTCTTACAGTCACACTTTTTTCTCATGTTTACTCCTCAGTTGAATTTGTCTGAGAATTTAAATTCCATGGATTATTAATATAGTTGATTTTGTATTAAGTTCCTGTGAATTTTAATATTCTTTAAAAGTTTTAATAATGTGCAGCGGTGTGTGAGCGTCATCGTTCTAGAATTTTTTTCTTCAATTTGATAAATTTAAGTCATATGATTTAGTTATAATGTCTTGTTATTATGAGTGAATTGAAATTTAAAAATTAAAAAAGTATATGAATCGAACCCAACGAGTGGTCTTAGTGGAAAGATAAATTATATTACCCTTATCTTGAGGGACATGGGTTTGAGCAGCTTTGTCTCCAAAATGTATTTGTATGCCTATCAAATTGTTAAAAAATATGAACATATATACTATCATGTAATCACACCAATTTTATTTTAAAAAAAATACATGAATCAAAACTACCAAAATTAGAATACATGAAATATTGAATATTTTTTCGTTCTAAAAGAACAAAAATCAACTATTTCATCTTAATTTCGAAATATTATATTTCTTCAAGGGCTATTATTTGAAGCAAGTTCACACTCGTTGATCTGGAAACTAGCAAAACATTATGTTACGATGAGTCAAAATATTTTTTAGTTAGCTTAGTTTCTCTTCTTATTATATTTAAAAAATAAAATATTAATTAAATTACATTTATAATTATGAAAATTATTTATGGGATAAAAATATATTAATTGTAGTGTAGTTATAATCTTGACAATTATTTATTGATAAAACTTAAAAAGGTGTATTAATTGTATTGCATTTATTGTTTATTAAATTATATATTATATTATGTTTATTAATTAACAAATTATGTGCCACCTCAGTTGGGTTATCTACCCACTGGATAGACCTAGTACTGCCTGGTTTAGTCTGGCTAGAATTAATGTTAAAAAAAATAAATATTTTTATTATTAAACGAAAATTAAGTAATAAATTTAAATTTATAAGATCTGTATTCAAAACTCAGTTCATATGATATAGACTATAGGTTAAAAGTGAAGTTAATGTTCAAGTCTATAAATACTTTTTATTTGAAAAACTTAAACCTTTTACCTTAATTATATTTTCGATCTTGTCATGTTTACAACATAAAAAAAAATAAAATACTTTTTGTATACATATTAACCAACAAATGATCGTGAATGGAATGGTAAAATTTTTATATATAAATTCATTAGTCTTGTTTTTTATCCTCACAACATTATATTTGTTTTATTTAAAAATTACATAAAAATATAAAAAGACAAAAACACTCTTCTAATAAAATTCCACTATACTTTAAAATAATAGTATTTTAATGTCTTAAAAAAGTTATTGTCAGATTGACTTGTGACATTAGCTCTGACTGAGATTTTATATAATATATATATAAACGATCATTAGATATCAAATGTAATGAAAATAATATGCCGTACGTTTTTTTTAATTTTTGTGGCACGATTTTCATCTTTTTTCTCGGTCGTTTGGTCCTTTTTATTTTATATTTTTATAGAGTTGAATTTGACGACGCCACGACTGATTAAAATGACGCTTATTTGTAATTCTACTAATATTTTATGTCTTAGACTCTCGAATTGAATTTGGATACGCAGTTTGCATTCGTGGATAGTTTCTCACGACGTTTGGCTCTGATTTGCAATTCTCGGTGGTCTTTCAATAGTTCAATCCCTTTTGTTGCTCGTTTGCCGATGCAATGAGATTTGTTCGTATCTATTTTTCGTTCCAGTTTTTTAGTTGGGGTTTTAACCTTTTTTTATATATGGTCTTGTATGATATAAAGCAGCTAGTTTCTTGTGTCAATGTTATAAGAAAATGTTCAAAGTTCAAATTATGTATTTAGTTTACGATAATAATTGTAAACCCTTATTGTAATTTTGAATATTTTCTTTTTTAATTTTTTTGAACAAATTTTTTTTTTTTTTAATAAGACTAATAGTTTCTATTAAAATAATATGGGAATGAAAGTTTTTTACCCTCAAATTGAATGAATGAGAGTGACACTCAGTGGGGCGGAACTAGTACTTCCATATAGTGGAATCAATTTAAGATTATGTATATTGTTTGAGTATTGTTGACTTTATTTCCAGACAAATTCAGTGAAGTTAATTCTAATATTTTTTTTTATGAAAAATTATAACTTCATATATTTTAGTGGGCCGCATTAGTTGTCCAAGTCATTGAAAGTTTAAATTATTGATTTGATCAATAATAGGAGGGTAGATTGTTGATTAAAGCTCCAAGGTGAAATGTAAAAGAATATCATCCTAGATTTTTATTCAATTGACATATGTTTATTTCTTTAAGCATGTCTACCTTCAAGAAATTCGGAGAGATTTTGCATGGGATTCTGGTATTGTAACTATAACTTATATTACAATTTAAAAAAGATGGTGTAATTAAGAGGAATCTCTGCAGCTTGTAACACAAACAGCTGTTACATATTAGATACTCTTAGGGAATGATGCCTCAAGACTTTTGGACTTAAAATAATGTTTCAGAAAAATATGATAAAAAAAATGTTTCAGAAAAAAAAATCCTAAATAAAAGTATAAATAGAAAAAAGGATGCTCTCATTAATTAAACCAAACAGTTAATAGAAAACCAAGCTCTAGCCGGTAAGCTTATCCAACACTCAAGAAATTAGTTTCTGTTCGGCTGTTACCATAATCTCCTTGAATACAAGGAGGATCACTGAAGGAAAAATAGTTTGCATATAATAAAACTGACATTGCCAAAACATGATCGGCATTCCGACATCGAAAGGACATATATTAGAGTTAAGACTGCAAATTTAGACGATCATTTAGCAATAACTCATACTTCGATACAGTTTTTCTACAACAAAGCAGAACACGCCTTAGAACAAAAACCAGCTGCACAAGCATGCTATATCTCAAACATTGTTAGTAAGATCTTATGTTATCCCATAAGGTAGTCGATAAACCTATCCAAATCACGAGACACATTTGACTGCATTCGGCAATAGGAACATTATATTTTCTATAAGCTCTCAAACGTAGATCAAAATAACTGATTTTAAAACAACATAATGACACTCACAACTCGGAAAAGAAAAGTTTCCAAAATACCAACCTTCATTGATAAATTATTGCTCATAAGCATACAAAGACAGTAATGGGTTCAACTTGATTTTTACAACCAAGTACAATGAAGTAGAGTAGAACCTTAAGTGGTTGAAGAAAGTGGGGCTTCATTCTTGGTACTTGCTTTTGCAGCCGTATCCACCAATGGAGGTGTATAGATTCTAGCTTTCTTGAGAATTTCGGCAACAACCCAATGCTTACGCTTGCTCAACGGCCTAGAAGGATCTAATTTAACCTAAGAAAAGCACATATTGAAGTATTTCCAATATTAATATGACAATGATGTACAAGACACTCAAACATTGAACCACAGAACCGAAGACATACCCTGTCACCAATGTTGCATTGATCTTTCTCATCATGGGCCATGAACTTGGAGGTGCGCTTGACATACCGGTTGTAAAGCTTGTTGTGGAAGAGCCTGTCCACCGCTACTACCACTGATTTCTGCATTTTATTTGATACAACAACGCCCACAACCGATTTCATCTTCTTTCTTTTTCTGTATTCACTTTGACTAGCCTATAACAAGCAAAAATCACTATCGGCAAAAACCGTACAACTTCCAAATCAAAATTTCAAATAAAAAAGGCATGAAACGGATGGGAAAATGTAAAAGGATATACTTGAGATGGTAGCAGGAGTCAATGAGGATAAATGAAGAAAAAGGAGAGAGGGATGTGTGGGGAGACAATTTCAGGCAGCATGAAGAACTAAGATTATAACATTTAGGTGCACTAATTTCAATACCCAATTACTGTCTGAACTCATTTCAATACCCAGTTATTGATTCAAAGTTTGTGTCTTGAACTAATTTAACGAGATACCTACTACTCGATCCAAACCCAAGAAAGAAAGAACTTAAACTTGCACCTCCTCTACCAAAGAAATAATTCAAAACATAAATTCAAATAAAAAATGAAACTATAGTTCATAGATAAACAAGATTTCAACTTTCCAATACAACTTAAAAAATAAAAATACCTTAGCATCCAGAGAAAATAATAAGAATGCATCGTCCATAAACCAAAATAGACATAGTCGAGATCAACTCGTACAAATTATTCATGATCTTCCTAAAATATGCCAGTACAATGGCATTTGAACATGATACAACGAACAACAAAAATACTACTCTAATATAATTTTTTAGATGAGAAATAATAGAATTTAAATCATTTATTGCCTATTGGACATTTTCATTGCATCTTTACTCTTATTCTTCTCCGTAACATTTTCATTACTAGACATTTTTCACTAATCCTATAAACGAATTAAATCATATCATCAGATAGAAATATAAAACAATTAGATAAATTCAATCCACCATTAGCAGTAGATAGCAAATGCGGACTGTCAGTAGGGTTTCAAATAGCAGTGGTGGCTGCCGTTTCCAGGTAGCGGCGCCGTCCGCCACCGCTAAAGACCTCTAGCAGCGATAACGAACAGCTATTTCAGCTAAATTAATACCTTTAAAATAATTCTACTTCTCAACAAAGTAAACAGAGAGAGAATATGAAACGAGACAAAGTAACAAGCAAGCAGTAGGACGGAAAACAGAAAATCAACAACAGCAAAGAGCAGATAACACAAAAACTAATCAGTAGAAATCAATCATAAAGTCAAGTTTAGGGTTTCAAAAATCACCAAATTTGATTTACTGATCTGCCGGAAACTTAAAGGCAAGAGAGCGCTTGTTTTGGCGACGGTGATGTGAGAATAAAGGCGAGAGTGGAAAAACCTAATGTAATTCTCTTTTTGAAAAAAAAAACTAAAAATATTAATACAACTTAAATATATATAATTTGGATTTATTATAAATTAATTAATGATTTTACATTAAAAATTTGATTAATGGTTTTAAAGTTGGGTTACTACAACTATAATTTACCCTTATTTATTTTATTTATTCATCTTTTTATATGTAATTTGGACACATGTTGTATTAAAAAACTAATATTTTATTTACAATTAATATAATTAATTTAAAATTCAATTTAATTTAAAGCTTATACACAATTAATATAATTAATTGAAATTCTAACATATATAATTTTTTCGTTTCAGTGTTACCTAAAAAATTATATTGTCAGGTCTATAACAAATGCAATGACTAGATGTGTAGTTAAGTAGTTCTGGGTTTTAATGTTTTATGAGTGACTTAGGATTGACTTTCAAGTCTAATCATTTAAATTTAGGGCTCGTTCGGAAGGAATTTTGCATTCAATTTTTTTTTTGTCTAATCGACCATTTTAGATAAGTTGAAAAAATAGGCTATGGAGGAACGCCCATTTGAGGCGCAAAATCATGAAAAAATGGGGTAACGCCGCACATTGATATCTATTCATTATTGTTTTTTCGTTTAGTACTCCAATGGCCAGTTAAAAAAGTTGTGCTGAACGCAACCTTAGTCTTTATTTTTTTAACCAATCAAGTAATAACACATGTTATCGCAATACGATAACACATGTCTCTAATAGAAATTAATTATGAGCGATTAAAATGAAAATAAAATTAATCATGAGTGACAAATGAAAAGGACTCACTTGCAAAAAGCAATTTTTAATGATCCAAAATAAAAACATTTATAATTAAATGACCAATGGGTGTAGTTTATCCGAATAACTCCAGAATCTAAACACCTCAACAAGAATCTTGGTCCAGTTTGGGTTAATCCAAATATCCAATAGTTGTTAATTATAATTAGAGGCTGAAAATTTATTGATTTGTGCTGGAAACACTATCGTTTTAAATTTCTCTCATTTTGGTCACTGAGTTCTTTTGCAGAGCTAGATTTGGATTAAACACATTCACTCTTTGATCGCATAAGTCTCTCTGAGACTGGGCCTAAGCCATACAACAAATTCAAACACAAACACACAATTTGAGTACATAATCATAAACACAAACACACTTGAGGACTACTTTATTCTGAATTCATGAACTAATTAGCCTTTCTGCAGTTCTGCCTGATCTCTCCCTGTGATCCAGTGAGGGGGCTGATGTCTCCCATCTTAATCATGGCTTCAACAAAATCAGACCTGAAGTGTCTCGAACTCTTACTGTAAGCCCAAACAATGGAATCCGTGGATCCCCCGCTGAACAGCTGTTGGTCCGAGTGGAGGAGGCCTCTTTTGCCGATGAGATTCTTGAAGTATTTGTTGTCGAAATGTGTCGGGGTATGGACATCGAGCGGCGCCAAATTGTTGTCCCCTGATCCACTGGAACTCGGGCAGTGTCTCTGCCTTGTTTTAGCCAAGAAACAATCGATGTTGCTCTCGTTGTATAAGTGAGCCCTGAATGTTGTGCAGCTTGCCAGTCCAATCGTGTGCGCCCCTGTAGAGTTTACAGTTTTATTTCCCATAAGATCCAACATAGTGAAGAAGAGAAGAAAGAGCGAACCAGATAACGCAACCATGTCCTTGGTTGAAAGAGCAACGGCTTTGAAACTGGAAATGAGGTGCTTCAAGTTTGAAGCTGGAGGAGGAATGCTGCTATTGGCAGCAGCCTGGCTTGCGGTCCTTGCGTCTCTTCTTCCCAGTTGGGGCCTCCCAGCTACATAACATACATATCAGTATCACTAAATTAAATGGGGATTTTGCTTCACTCACATATGTGACTTACTAAAACAACAGAGTCTCTAGCAGCAATGGCCAGGATATCAGCACAAGAAACCACATCAGGGCAAACATTCTCAACTGCAGACTTTATGTCGTCCATCACATCGAATCCCCGAGCCGAGTTTACATTTGGGGCTGCATTTTTCTCCCCCGATGCACCGTCCAGTAGCAATGATCCATCGCATCCCTATCACCCAAAAGTATAGTATAAATATAATACATTAACAAAACCATGAAATCCAATGTACGCACATATGAACAGTATCATTTCTGTACATAACATGCATGATCTTCATTACATTAACGAAGCAGTCATGGAAGAACAATCGAAGCAGCGAAGCGCCCATGCGGGCCTCTTTCTTTATAGCAGAATGCACGGTGGATTTGACGGTTGGGAACAAGTCTGGACACGATTCCGAGTAAAAATCTGTTGAAAGTTGAGCATCGCAGCTGCTGATAATTCCCCACAAAACCACGAGAAGCAAAGCCTGAGAAAGCTTGGAAAATGAAGAATCCATGGCAACCGAGACAGGTGAAGTGGGAAATGTGGTTTAGGGTTATGGCTCTGAATCAAAACTGTGGCGAACCATTGCTTTATATAGAGATCTTCTCGAGCCTAATTATGTGCATGGCAAATTCCACGTTCTCAATAATCTCTATTTTCTCTGTTTATTATTAAACCCTTAGTACTCCTATATAATACTAAATACAACAATTTTTTTAATAAAAGCCGCTAATTTTATTAAAAGAAAAAATAGTTAAAATTACAATAAGGGTTTACAACTATCTTCGTAAATTAAATACATAATTTAGATATTTTCCTAAAACTAGTCACTTTAGATCATACAAAGACCATACATAAAAAGGTTAAAAACTCATCCAAAAGACTCGAACGAAAAATAGACACGAACAAATCTGACTATATCGGCAAACGAACAACAAAAGGGGATTAAGCTATTGAAAGACCATTGAAAACCGCAAATCAGAGCCGAGCGTCGTGATAAACTATCCACGAGCGCAAACCGTGTATCCAAATTCAATCTGAGGGTCCAGAGCAGAGAAGATTAGTATGATTACAAATAAGCAGTATCTTGATCAGTCATGGCGTCGTCAAATCCAAACCTGGAAAAACATAAAATAAAAGAACAGCAAAACGACCGAGAAAGAAAAAAAAAACTTGCCAAAAGGCATAGATAAATGTGCCACAAATGCAAAAAAATGTGCCACAAAGACAATTATTTTTATTAAAAACTAGAAAATAAATAAAAAATAAATTCGACAGTCGACAACCAACATTAAATTTGATGCCGCCGCCAGCTAGATAAAATGAAAAAAAAAACTTGTGGCGTTCGATAGATGCATAAAATTGCGCTAGACGAAAGATAGAGAGGGGATAAGGTTTTATATGTTTCTACTAAATACAACCTCTTTTCACTAATGATCATTTATTACATATTTTTTATAAATATAATTTTACGTAAAATATTTTCTTTCACTCACATTATAAATATGACAAATTTTAATAATAACAAATTTAAAAAAAATGGAATAGGAAAAAAAGAAGTTACAAAGATTGATAGTTGAATCTCATACTTATTATACTCAGCGGTGTAGCTAAGCTTAGTTTAAGTTGTAAGAAAGTTGAGTTTGATTCGAAATTTAGGGCTTGAATTTATTATGTTTCCACCTAGAAGTTTGAACTTAGTTTGAGATAAAAATACCAAACTATTAGTCATGAGGTCTACCTTAATAAATGCTCGAGGTTCGATGATTTGTATAAAATAACTTTCAATGTAAGCCAATGAAACATAGAAAATTAGTATCCACTCCGATAGATACATTGGAAATAAAAAAATCTAACTATTCAAACTCATCCCATCAAAATTGATTAAGCTTGTTTATTTAGTAATAAACCTTTAGATCCTCATGCTTAATTTCAGACTCGATTATTTGTATTCGATCTTATCTTAAATTTGAATGGACATTCTCAATTCTAATTAAAATAAAAAGTCAATTAGTCCACAAATTACTAAATCAATCCTCATGATATTTTTTTGACAAATTTTAAATCTAATTCTAATTCTATTTAGAGGGAAAGAGAATGGGAGACTCTAGAGGAAGGAATGAGGTGTTCTTAGTAGGTTTAGAACTCATAACCTAATGGAATACGAAAAAACAAAGATAAACAATTTGACCAACCGAACAAATATACTTGCTCAATAATCAGTGTAACCCCCTCGTCCCGGTCTGGCCGGATGACCGGTCCGAGTGGGCCACACGGGGAAAACCGAAGCGAAACCCGTTAAGGTTCCCCCTCGGTTAGCGACCCTATTTTTTTCTTTTTATTTTAATCTTGCCTAGATGAACATTAAGTCCTAAGTGATTCACAACATCGGAAAACATTCAAAGGAAATCACGTTCGAACCACGGCCATACACAAACAGTCCATTTTAAACTTACAGGGCAGGCCGTATCGATACACCAATCAAGGGTATCGATACGCCTTGACTTGGTCAACACAAACTGTCAACTCGAAGAAGACCGTATCGATACAGCCCTTGAGCGTATCGATACGCCCTCTTCAGTCAACATCTCGTGGTCAACGAGATAAACCCGTACCGATACGCCCCAACACCGTATCGATACGCCAAAAACTCCTCAATTTCTCAGAATTCCAGTGACCAAAAACCGTATCGATACACCCCCGTGTATCGATACGCCCAGCCAAAACTGAGCTCTACAGGCAAGACCGTATCGATACGGCCCTTAGGCGTATCGATACGCCCTGCTCTGAAATTCCACAATTTCCAACTTATCGACCCCAAACACGACTCTAGATGCATTTTCAGACTCTCCTATACACATACCAACATTTAAGCATTCATACATGAGCCCTAGGTAACAGCCAAACATGAGACAAGGCATCCATACATGGCATTCAAGCAAGAGCAATATTTTAGCATATAAGGGCATACATGAAAGCTCGAAAGGCCTTAAAGGCACAAGACAACATATAGGAGGTTTGCATTCACACACAAGGCAACCTAAACATCTAGAGGGCATGCTACCACACTCAACCATTCATCATAGTATAACATGCTTTACAAACCAAAGCCAATTCAAACATCAACACACATGGGTCATACATAGCTCATACAAAAACCCTTGCCACATTGCTAACTAATACAAAATTTACCACCGTACTTGAGCCACAAACTTGGAAAGCCCTTCTTGCCTTGCTCCGAGCTAACACCACGCTAATGATCTGCATTGTTGAACATTGAGAGCGTAAGCTATAAGCTTAGTGAGGGTGCTCTAAAACGAAAAACATCAACAATGCAGGGTTCAAGCATGTAAATCCTAATCTCACATACAACTTACAATGGCAAAAGATCAAGTAGACCTAACTAGTCTTTCAAGTGGCATAATATGGCATCTTACATCATACTAAGCATCAAGCATCAATATCAATAATCATATATCAACATCATATATCAACATTTTATGAACAAGTTTAATTGGCCACTATCAATTACCCGGATGTGCGGATTTAAATCTCAACAACACTTTACCTCGGTGGGATTACACTCATCACCGGACCTTGCATGTGCGGGATTCCACTCATCGCCACATGCCCTACGGATGGGATTCCACTCATCATCCCGTAGAAATATATAAAAAGCTTCCGGTGGAATATTACCTCACCGTACTCCTCCTTGATGACTTAACGCCATCAAGGCCACGTACGTTTTGACTCAATTTGTGTGCACACTAATCCTAATGATCGATCATTTACAACTGGTAATTTATTTAGTGCCAATTTTCATTATCACACCACATATCATCAACCATAACTCATGCTCATCACGTATATACATATCATGATATACATGCACAACTTATCCACATTTCTCAAGAGCATAGATAGGCAATACACAAGTATTAAATGGAAATCAATAACTAAAATCAACAACTTGAATTAAATAGAAATGGCCTACCAAGCACATTTTACTCACACACTACACACACTCGAACCAAGCTTTAAAACAAGATTGAAACCACTCACCGCCCTTCCTTAGCAACTGAAACAATTCTCCTACGAACCCGGATTCGGCCCCAATGCTCCTTCAACGACACCTCTTGCTTCTAGCCAACCAAAAACACAACTAACAACCAAAATCAATGCTAACATTCAATCAACACATAACCTTTGAGTTCAAATCAACTTCACCCAAATTTTCCAACTAATTTAATCCCCAAATATCTCAAATTCGTACTCCTTCAAACCTTAGCTGCAATACCCATTTTCAATCACCCAAATGACCCCCAAAAGGTCCCAAATCACCCTCCTAACATACCTAAACCATCAGCCCTTTGTTTTCAACCTAAAACCCACCAAAAATGGAGTTTTTGACATCTCAAAAATGGCTCCAAGAACCCACTTCGGGTTTTCAACAAAACTCAACCAAATTAACATATGTTGCACCTTTTAACATGAATAAACAAAGACCCAACTCGATTTTGCAAAACAAGATGAAAATTCCCATAAAAACCCAAACTTTAAATCAAACCCTAATTTTCAAAAGTTCATATCTTTGAAA
Organism: Hibiscus trionum; assembly: GCA_030270665.1. Classification (NCBI taxonomy): domain Eukaryota; kingdom Viridiplantae; phylum Streptophyta; class Magnoliopsida; order Malvales; family Malvaceae; genus Hibiscus; species Hibiscus trionum. The sequence continues at coordinate 10,558,150 of BSYR01000024.1, read as the reverse complement.
TCTAAAACCATGGGTAGATAGAGAATAAATAGGAGAGTGAGAATATGATTTTACCTTTCAAAAACACCTTGAAATGAAGTTGTAATCCAATGGAATAGTAACTAGTGTTTTGGGAGAGTTTGAAAGAGGGGAATGGGTATTTGACGTTAGAAAGGGGGATGGGGGAAAGAGAAGATGACTTTTATTTTAAAGTTGTCTTGCTTTTAAAAGTTTTTGGGTCAAATTACAACATTGGTGTAATCACTAATTTTGTCCGGGCTGATTAGCCCCTTTTAAATCTGCTTAAATAAGTTTGGGTTTGTGTATTGGGCTTTCTTGGGCCTCATCCAGTTGGGCATTGTCCATGCATGCTGGGCTTGGTCTAATTAATACTTAGATATCATATTATTATTGTTATTATTATTTACTATTATAATTACTATTAGTCATTATGTTTACTATTACTATTAGTAATATTATCATTATTAACACTGTTATTATTTTACCATATTATACTATTATATTCATCTTTTTGCTGTTATCATTATTACTATCCTTATTAATATTATCATCTATTACTATTATTTCTGTTACCAATATTAGTATCATTATTATAGTTATTAGTGATGTTCATTATATATTATTACTTATCATTATTTTCACTATTATTATTATTTTGTTATTGTATTATTTTATTATCATTATTATTATTATAAATCTGAAAATAAAAAAAATATAAATAAGCCCAAAATATAAATAAAAGCCCATAATTTAAAAGTCTATATTACATCATAAAAAAGTCCCCAAAAATATTATACATATATTACAGCCCAATTTGGGCCCAAATAATTAAAACCCTAATCTGCTAAAAAAACCCCTAACTATCTCTTATGTTTTTGGTGCAGCCGCCGCATTTCCCACCGCTAGATCTGGGATCCAGATCTAACGACCCAGATCGCACCAGGAACAAAAAAAAACCCTAGAGAAGCCACCCGTTGCCCTAGCGCCGCGCAGTCTCCACCATTGGATCAAGGATGGATCGGACGGCCAAGATCAGATCGTGTCCGAGCGGGTGTGATCCACGCGCGTCGATTCAGTCGCCACACGCGCGCGTGCATCGTACGCCCCCCTTTCCAGCTTCCATCAACGGCCGTGATTCATCCCGCGTTGTCCGGCCGACTCGAGCCCCACCACTTCGGATCCTCTCCAGCAATCATATGCAACAAAAAAGGAAAACCAAAATGGCAGACAAAGAATTGCAGTCAAACCACATTATCCATCATTATGTATTTTAATAAGAAAAAAGCAAAAAGAAATGTAATTTCGGTTATAAAAACCGAATCATGTAATGAGAGAGGCAGAGCTGAAAATTTTGAAGAGAGAAGATTGTAACAGAGTTTCAAGAGTAATATCAAAAAAATTTTCAGAAGGTATATACTTTCATTTTCAGTTTCACATCAAAAAAAAAATAATATACAAAAATAAAAAAATATAGTGATTTAGGGTTAGGGTTTACCGTCGAATCTCCCCATTCACCGTTTTGCCTCCTTTGTCGGTGACGAACCATCCGGTCCCTTTCGGAACTTCATGCGGTGGGCCGATGTAAAAAAAAAAACAACGTTGAAGAGGTTTTTTTCTTTAAAAAGATTTTGGGGTTTTGATTTCTTGATTTTACAAAAAAAAAATCGATTTTGGTTTTAGATCTAAAAAGGGAGAAACTTTTGGTTTTTTGTTTTGGTTAAAAAAAAAAGTTTTCAGGTTACCGGCGCCGTCAACGGCGGCCGGAATCCCTAGCGGCGCCGGAAACAATAGAGAAAAAGGGGGGAGCTCACTGGTTTTAGGGTTGATAAAACAAAAAAATGGGCTGAAATGTTTTTGACTTGGGTTATATAAGATTTAATTTTTTAAAATTGGGTTAATCGCATTTTAAGGACCTCCGCATCCTTATAATAACGTGAAAGGGGCTTCCGTATTTTTAAACTCCGCCCGCAGTCCTTCCACGTTTTCAAGCCCTTTCAATTTCGCCACCGTTTTCGTTTAAATTGATTTTCGGGTGGAGTAATTACGTGTTGGTCCCCGTAACCTCTCGCGTTTGTTTAATTGGGTCCCTATTTCCAGTTTTAATTAGTTTTTCACTAATGGGTTTATTATAATTCTGGTCCCTGCCAGTTTGTGTTTTAACATTTTATTTTTGTCGTTTTATACTCATGTTTTCATGCCTTTTGTCATGTTGCTCTTTTTTTTATTTAATGTTAATATATGTTTTGATTTACCGTGTTGATCGTATATTGTTAATATAATATATGTATATGATATATATAAGTTTTAATGATAACCTAATATATGGATTATATATAATATATAGTATGTATGTTTTACGTATACTTATATATAAAATATAGTTTTAATATATGATATGTGGTTCTTACATAACATAGTATTTATATACAACGCATGGTTTCAACATAGTATAATTTACACATAATATAAGTTTTCCCATGTAATATAGTTTTATAATACATAGTTCTTTTAAATGTCTGCTTTAGTATGTGGTATAATAAGTTATTTTAATGTGACATTCATATGTGATATGCATCCAACTTGTCATTCATGTGACCCTTTTATTTTGCTCGATAATTAATTAACTAAAAAAAAAATATATACCCAAAGAAAGGTATTAATTAACCCCGGTATTTGTGATATGACAGTCCTGGCTTAATGGATGTCGATCGAATACTTAGGTTAATTTTTACCATTTCTAGGTAAGCGAAAGCATAAAAATGGAAATAACATGCATCATATTTATATGCTCGCATCATGCATAAAGGTGACGTACGAGATTCGAACCCTACACTAACACGACAGTCAGCCTTATTTGATGTCGGTTTAGTCTATGGTCCGGTGTACCGTCATCCTTTTTAATTAAATGATTAATTAATTCCAATGCCACTATTCGATAAAGCCCGTGTTATTTAAGTCATATTTTCATTTAAGAACATTCTTATTAAATTCACTTTGATTTTTTTTAAATAATTCTTATCGATTAAAAAGGCAACAAGCAATTTGGTACCGATTTCCGGGCGTGATGGGGGTGCTAATCCTACCCCACACGTAACCAACTCCCGAACCTATTTTAAAACGAATCTCTGGTTTTGTGGTGTCTGGCCTACCTCAGTGGCCGGTGGCGACTCCAAGTTTTTACAGTTTTCCAAAACACGAATTCCCCTTTTTATAAATAAACCCCTTTTTTTCAAAAAGAAAATAGTGATAAGGCCCCATTTAACGGTTTTCAAAAAAAACCTTATCACAATTGGTCCCTCCCCTTTTTACTAAAGCTCAATTAGATCCAATTTAAGGTTGAATTGATTTTAATTAATTTTATTAACTCGGACTACAAACCCACTAACTCCTAACCCCAAAACACAGGCGTTACAACTCTCTCCCACTTAAGGAATTTCGTCCCCGAAATTACCTAACTGAAAGAGATACGGAAACTGCTTTTCCATATCTTCCTTCCTCTCCCAAGTGGCCTCGTCCACACCTCTACGTTGCCACCGCACCTTTACTAACTCAATCGATCTACCCCGCAACACCTTACTGTCAGAAGCTAAGATCTCCACGGGCTCTTCCTCATAAGTCAAATCCGGATTCAATTCAATCTCTTCTACGGGCATAACATGCGATGGATCGGACCTATACTTACGAAGCATCGAAACATGGAACACATCGTGTATCTTCTCTAGCTCGGATGGCAGACGCAACTGATAAGCAACCGGACCAACCCTCTTCACAATCTCATACGGTCCTATGTACCTCAAACTCAACTTTCCCTTTCGGCCAAATCTCATCACTTTCTTCCACGGAGACACCTTCAAGAATACATTCTCACCCACCGAGAACTCAACTTCCTTCCTCTTCAAATCGGCATAGGACTTCTGCCTATCCGAAGCAGCTTTCAAACGATCACAAATCATTTTTACCTTGTCAGTTGTCCCCTTGAGCAAATCTGGCATAGGTAAAATTTTTTGTCCCACTTCGGCCCAACAAACTAGAGTCCTACACTTTCGGCCATACAAGGCCTCATACGGAGCCATCTGAATGCTCGACTAAAAGCTATTATTGTACGCAAACTCTACTAGAGGCAAATGCTTCTCCCATGTACCCTGAAAGTCAATGATGCAACAACGCAACATATCCTCTAAGATCTGAATAACTCTCTTTGACTGACCATCTGACCGAGGATGATAAGACGTGCTGAAGTTCAAACGGGTACCCAAAGCTGTATGCAGACACTCCCAAAATCTAGAAGTAAACCGCGGATCTCTATCTGACACAATGGACTTCGGCATACCATGCAATCTAACAATCTCACCAATGTACAAATCGGCCAATCTATCAAGAGTGTATGTAGTATTGACTGCCAAGAAGTGAGCACACTTCGTAAAACGATCTACTATCACCCAAACTGAGTTCTTCTCCGTAGGAGTCAAAGGCAAACCCGAAACAAAATCCATGGTGATGTTTTCCCATTTCCATTCCGGAATCCTCAACGGCTGTAACAAACCTGAGGGAACCTGATGTTCCACCTTCACTCTCTGACACACTAAGCACTTACTCACAAAGTCGGCTACATCTCTCTTCAAGCCAACCCAAAAGTACTCATTCTTCAAATCACGGTACATCTTCGTACTTCCAGGATGCATAGCAAACGGACTATTGTGGGCTTCAGTCAAGATCGTACGTCTCAAGTCACTGTCCTCTGGCACAACTATTCTGTCTTTGAAACACAAAACCCCATCAGCACTGAAACTGTAGTCTGAAGATCTACCCTCGGCTATATCTTGCACGTGAGGTGCCAAAGATCTATCTAAGAGCTGTTTCTCTCGAATCAACTGACCTAGAGTAGGTCTAACCTGAAGCTCTGCTACCAAGCCACCATCTCCAAACAAACTCAATCTAGCAAACATGGCTCTCAAGTCCACGACCATCTTCCTACTCAATGCATCCACCACTACATTGGCCTTACCCGGATGGTACTCAATAGTAAGATCATAGTCCTTTAGCAGCTCTAACCACCTACGCTGTCTGAGATTCAAATCTCGCTGAGTCATAATGTATTTCAAACTCTTGTGATCGCTGTACACTGTGCATCTCTCACCGTACAAATAGTGCCTCCAAATCTTCAGAGCAAACACAACTGCGGCTAACTCTATGTCATGGGTCGGATAGTTGCGCTCATGGGTCTTCAACTGTCTTGAGACATAAGCCACTACTCTCTTGTCTTGCATCAGAACACATCCTAGCCCTATATAAGAAGCATCACTGTAGACTACATAGTCCTTTCCGGACTCTGGCTGAATCAAGATCGGTGCTTGGGTCAAAGCTTCTTTCAATTTCTCAAAGGCTCTCTGTCTTGCATCCGTCCACTCAAACTGAACACTCTTCTAAAGTAACTGTGTCAATGGAGCGGCTAACTTAGAGAAACCCTCTACAAATCTCCTATAGTATCCGGCTAAGCCTAGGAAGCTACGTACCTCGGTCACAGACTTCAGTTGCTTCCACTCAACAATGGCCTCAATCTTCTTCGGATCAACTCTAATCCCATCGGCAGACACTACATGTCCTAAGAAGACTACCTCTTGGATCCAGAACTCACACTTGCTTAGCTTTGCATACAACTGATGATCTAGCAAAGTCTTCAAAACTAGTCTCAAGTGTCGGTCATGGTCTTCTTCAGTTCGCGAGTACACCGTCATCAATAAACACAACTACAAACTGATCTAGTTACTGATGAAAAATCCTATTCATCATGTCCATAAAAGCAGCCGGCGCGTTAGTCAACCCAAATGGCATGACTAAGAACTCATAATGACCATATCTAGTCCTAAAGGCCGTCTTCGGTACATCAACCTCTCTCACCTTTAACTGGTAGTAACCCGATCTCAAATCAATCTTCGAAAAGACCGATGCTCCTCTCAACTGATCAAACAAGTCATCAATTCTAGGCAACGGATAGTTATTCTTCACTGTCAGCTGATTCAACTGTCTGTAATATATACACATTCTCACGCTTCCATCTTTCTTCTTCACAAACAAAACTGGTGCACCCCAAGGTGAAGAACTAGGCCTAATAAAACCTCTATCTGTCAATTCTTGCAACTGAGTCTTCAACTCTTTCAATTCTTTCGGTGCCATTCGATACGGAGCAATCGAAACAGGAGCTGAATCAGAATAAGTCTCAATGGTGAACTCTACCTCTCTGTCCGGTGGTAACCCTGGCAACTCTTCCGGAAACACACTAGGAAAGTCACATACTGTCCGGATGTCCTGAGGTCTAACCTCACTCATGTTAGGGTTCATCACATACGCCAAGTATGCTTCACACCCCAACTCAACTAATCTCTTAGCCTCTAACACTGAAACTACATTGGACAAGAACTTCACGTTCTCACCCACCACTACAATCTCATAGTCATCTGTGAGCCTCAAAAAAATCCGCTTAGTTTCAAAATCTATCCTAGCTCTATGCTCCGTGAGCCAGTCCATACCCAGAATCACATCAAAACCATAAAAAGGAAGCTCCATCATATCCACTGGAAACACATGCCCCTGAACCATCAACGGACACCTTCGGTACATTTTCCTAACTACTACCGTGTCCCCAAAGGAACTAGTAACACTAACTCCTATCTCTAACATCTCACAAGGCAAATTCAAAGATTGTGCATGCTCACTCAATATGTAGGAATGTGTAGACCCAGAGTCAATCAAAGAAAGCAAACCCAAAGACTGTATCGAGAAGTTACCTGCGATCACATCGGTGTCATGCTGATCCCCGCGCTGAGCGTAAACTCTGGCCTGTCCTCCGCCCTCTGGCTGAACTGCGACTACATGTGCTATGTTTCTCTGACCATCGTTCCTCGGCTGGAAGTTACCTCTACCGCGCCTGCGGCCTCTCTGATAGTCATTGGCCCTAGCAGGAGCCTGAACTGGTGCCTGTCCCACCTGATGTGGACAGTCACGTCTAATGTGGTCTCTAGCCCCACAACTCCAACATGAATGTAAATTTCCCCAACACTCACCGGTGTGGTTCCTCCCGCAAGTAGCACATGTGGGCAACTTCCCACCAGCTCTCTGGCCCTGGTGGCCCCTACCGTGGTTACCGCCACCACGCCTATGATCATACTGATGTCTGTTGTCCCGATTCCTCTTGGCATCACCTCTATCAAAGTTACTGGACCTCTTACCCGAACTAGATCCACCAGACCGCCTGGTCAAACTCAAACTGTGCTCCAAGTCCTTGGCCCTCGAGACCAAGACATCAAAATCAGTGTAGTCCGAAGCTAGAGTATACGTCTTGATCTCTTCACTCAGCCCATAACGGAAGCGGTTACAACGCTCCACCTCAGTAGGTACAAGCTCAGGTGCATACTGACTCAATCTGACAAATCGGATCTCATAATCGGTCACGGACATACTCCCCTGAAGCAATGCCATAAACTCTCTCTTCCTCTCATCGAGGTATCGCGGACCCAAATACTTCTTCCGGAATGCTGACTCAAAGAACTCCCAAGTAATTTCGGCCTCATCCATACCCGAAGTAACGGTGACCCACCAGGTGTAGGCATCACCCTGAAGCAAAGACTCAACACATCCTAACTTGCGCTCACCAGTACATCCCATCTGAGCAAGGTTACGGACGGTCTTCTCAAACCATAACTCTGACCTCTCCGGAGTAGCACCTCTGAACTCTTCCGCCCCAAGGCCCCGGAGTCTCTCTAAAGGCAATCCAGTGCCCTCACCCTGATGGTGTGCTGCCTGACCTCCAGCTACTGCAGCCTGAAATGCCCCGGCTATCGCCTGAACCAACGGAGCCAAGTCAATCCCGGCCGGTCCTTGGCCACCTTGTCCACCTTGGCCACCCTGGCCTCCTTGTGGTCCCTATCCTTCGGCCCCGGCCTCACCTCCCGCTCCTGGTGGAGGAGGTGGTGGTGGTGGAGGAGCTCAAACTCCAACCACAGGCTCTCCCAATTGAGCCTCAACCCTAACTACTGGCTCAACTCCTAGAGCCGCTGCCTGTGGTTCCAGTCGAACCATCCTAGGCCTTTCATGTGGTCTCATGGTATAGCTAGCAAGGTATAAACTACAACAAGAAACAGATAAGGATTACGTTAGCCCAAGCAAGGGTCCAATAGTGCTCAAGTACTCCTCTTTCCAAAAATCTCTTTTAAATTAAGTAATAGTAGCAATGGGCACACACTCTACACCAGACACAATAACGCATGCTTCAAAGCATCATACGATCAGTCAAATATTCAAGAATTCATGGCAAGACATGCATCGAACAATACAATCACTTAACACATTAAGCTTACCTCACTTACCTGCCCGAGGTCTCGGTAACCTCAGGCTCTGATACCAACAAATGTAACCCCCTCATCCCGGTCTGGCCGGATAATCGGTCCGAGTGGGCCACACGGGGAAAACTGAAGCGAAACCCGTTAAGGTTCCCCCTCGGTTAGCGACCTTATTTTTTTCTTTTTATTTTAATCTTGCCTAGATGAACATTAAGTCCTAAGTGATTCACAACAGCAGAAAACATTCAAAGGAAATCACGTTCGAACCACGGCCATACACAAACAGTCCATTTTAAACTTACAGGGGAGGCCGTATCGATACACCAATCAAGGGTATCGATACGCCTTGACTTGGTCAACACAAACTGTCAACTCGAAGAAGACCGTATCGATACAGCCCTTGAGCTTATCGATACGCCCTCTTCAATCAACATCTCGTGGTCAACGAGATAAACCCGTACCGATACGCCCCAACATCGTATCGATACGCCAAAAACTCCTCAATTTCTCAGAATTCCAGTGACCAAAAACCGTATCGATACACCCTCGTGTATCGATACGCCCAGCCAAAACTGAGCTCTACAGGCAAGACCGTATCGATACGGCCCTTAGGCGTATCGATACGCCCTGCTCTGAAATTCCACAATTTCCAACTTATCGACCCCAAACACGACTCTAGATGCATTTTCAGACTCTCCTATACACATACCAACATTTAAGCATTCATACATGAGCCCTAGGTAACAACCAAACATGAGACAAGGCATCCATACATGGCATTCAAGCAAGAGCAATATTTTAGCATATAAGGGCATACATGAAAGCTCGAAAGGCCTTAAAGGCACAAGACAACATATAGGAGGTTTGCATTCACACACAAGGCAACCTAAACATCTAGAGGGCATGCTACCACACTCAACCATTCATCATAGTATAACATGCTTTACAAACCAAAGCCAATTCAAACATCAACACACATGGGTCATACATAGCTCATACAAAAACCCTTGCCACATTGCTAACTAATACAAAATTTACCACCGTACTTGAGCCACAAACTTGGAAAGCCCTTCTTGCCTTGCTCCGAGCTAACACCACGCTAATGATCTGCATTGTTGAACATTGAGAGCGTAAGCTATAAGCTTAGTGAGGGTGCTCTAAAACGAAAAACATCAACAATGCAGGGTTCAAGCATGTAAATCCTAATCTCACATACAACTTACAATGGCAAAAGATCAAGTAGACCTAGCTAGTCTTTCAAGTGGCATAATATGGCATCTTACATCATACTAAGCATCAAGCATCAATATCAACAATCATATATCAACATCATATATCAACATTTTATGAACAAGTTTAATTGGCCACTATCAATTACCCGGATGTGCAGATTTAAATCTCAACAACACTTTACCTCGGTGGGATTACACTCATCACCGGACCTTGCATGTGCGGGATTCCACTCATCGCCACATACCCTACGGATGGGATTCCACTCATCATCCCGTAGAAATATATAAAAAGCTTCCGGTGGAATATTACCTCACCGTACTCCTCCTTGATGACTTAACGCCATCAAGGCCACGTACGTTTTGACTCAATTTGTGTGCACACTAATCCTAATGATCGATCATTTACAACTGGTAATTTATTTAGTGCCAATTTTCATTATCACACCACATATCATCAACCATAACTCATGCTCATCACGTATATACATATCATGATATACATGTACAACTTATCCACATTTCTCAAGAGCATAGATAGGCAATACACAAGTATTAAATGGAAATCAATAACTAAAATCAACAACTTGAATTAAATGGAAATGGCCTACCAAGCACATTTCACTCACACACTACACACACTCGAACCAAACTTTAAAACAAGATTGAAACCACTCACCGCCCTTCCTTAGCAACCGAAACAATTCTCCTACTAACCCGGATTCGGTCCCAATGCTCCTTCAACGACTCTTCTTGCTTCTAGCCAACCAAAAACACAACCAACAACCAAAATCAATGCTAACATTCAATCAACACATAACCTTTGAGTTCAAATCAACTTCACCCAAATTTTCCAACCAATTTAATCCCCAAATATCTCAAATTCGTACTCCTTCAAACCTTAGCTGAAATACCCATTTTCAATCACCCAAATGACCCTCAAAAGGTCCCAAATCACCCTCCTAACATACCTAAACCATCAGCCCTTTGTTTTCAACCTAAAACCCACCAAAAATGGAGTTTTTGACATCTCAAAAATGACTCCAAGAACCCACTTCGGGTTTTCAACAAAACTCAACCAAATTAACATATGTTGCACCTTTTAACATGAATAAACAAAGACCCAACTCGATTTTGCAAAACAAGATGAAAATTCCCATAAAAACCCAAACTTTAAATCAAACCCTAATTTTTAAAAGTTCATATCTTTGAAATCTAAAACCATGGGTAGATAGAGAATAAAGAGGAGAGTGAGAATATGATTTTACCTTTCAAAAACACCTTGAAATAAAGTTGTAATCCAATGGAATAGTAACTAGTGTTTTGGGAGAGTTTGAAAGAGGGGAATGGGTATTTGACGTTAGAAAGGGGGATGGGAGAAAGAGAAGATGACTTTTATTTTAAAGTTGTCTTGCTTTTAAAAGTTTTTGGGTCAAATTACAACATTGGCCCCTCCTCTTTTTACTAAAGCTCAATTAGATCCAATTTAAGGTTGAATTGATTTTAATTAATTTTATTGACTCGGACTACAAACCCACTAACTCCTAACCCCAAAACACGGGCGTTACAATCAGAATACTTGAATTTAGCCTGCTTCTTGAATTAAAAATCTAACATTACTAATAGAAAAATTAAGATATGTATTAAAAAAATTTACTAGATTGAAACACTACTCAGATAAAGTATAAGGATATTTTTTGAATATGATAGTGTAATTACAAGATAATATCTGTTTAATTTTCTTAGATCTTCAATAACGAGCACACACTGTGCACACATGGTGCTCGAACCCAGGTCACCTGAATGGAATACATCATGCTTCACCATTGATACCACTTCACGAGTTCAAGTGTAAGGATATTTGAAAAGTTTCTTTTCAAAAAAATATTTTGAGTGATTAGCAGGGGCGGAGCCAGAAAATTATTTAAAGGGTGTCATTTTTTAATTATATTTAAATGATGTCAATTATTTATAATTAGGTATCATTTATTATTATTTTTTAAATTTTTTATATATAAATTACATATAAAAATTTGTCTTAAAATTTTTTAAGATGTCATATGACCACCTATTCTAATGGGTGGCTCCGCTCATGATGATATTTTTTTTGACTGAAGTGAGGTTGGATAATGATTTTTTTTCCGGATATAGTAATTAGGATGGGGTTTCACGATTTTGTATTTTTCGTCTTGTTCTCAGTATTTGTAAGGACGATTTTGAAAATTTTACATAAAAATTTTGTAGTTTTTTACATCCTCGTATTGTCTTCACATGGATCCTTACGTGTTTATTATACGGTCAATTTTAATTTATAAATTATTTATTCATTACATTTAAAATTATATAGGCTGTTTGGTAAACAATTTTTTAGCTAAAATTAAAGGTCTAAAGTATTTTTAGAGATTTGACCAGTCAAATTCACTAATTTAGATATTTGGTGAATAGCGGATTGTAATAGCGAAATGAGGTGAAACCTCTCATTTTGAAAAAGCTCCTTTTAGGAACTTTTTGAGTTAGAGGTTTGAATAAAATACTTGTAAAGACTATTTTGTCCTTGATAATTATATTTTTTTCTAAATAACATAAATTTGAATAACTAATAAAATTAAAAAACAATATCTTAAATAAGAAATTATTTTTTATCGAAAAGTAAGTATGATTTTATTGAAAATAAGAAATTAATACATAGATTAATATATACATTTAAATTTAATAATTATTAAAACTATACTAAAAGAAAATTTCACAAATAAAAAATAATATATACATCATTCATATATGCTTAGTAATGATGTTAAAAAATTAATTTTCATAATCCAATTAATATTTATAGATACAAAATATTAATAACTAATAAATTATTCAAACAGGTACTGGATATAATCATGTCCTTATATGTCATTTTGTTTGTTCAAAGAATCAAACAACTATCAGCTATCAGTTAATTTTACCAAACACTTCTATACAATCAGCTAATGCAATCCACTAGTCAAATAAACTAATGCTTTCAGCTATCCGCTATTAGCTAATGTAATCCATTATCACCTATCAGTTATCCACTAATTACCAATCAAAGCCATAGTCAATTTCAGTAGTATTTGTTATTGGATCAATGTTACTCTACTTATCAATAATTCACATACACCAATAGTTAAAAATTAAAGACATTTTACGGAGAAGAACAAAGTAGGGCTCTTAAGGGAAGTGTTGAGTGTTGTTGAGTCGGAGAAAAAGCGAATGTGAGAATAATGTAGTTAGGGTTATATATATATATAATCCGATATAATCCGTTTACATAGTAATTTAACTAGTTACGTTATGTAAAACTCAACTAGTTTTACACTAATTCATGACCATTAGATGTGTGAAATGGATGGATGAGATTAGAAGTAAGATATGTGAAGATTACCACTTAGAAAAAAAGTAAGGAGTTAATCTCATCCATCCATTTCACCCATCTAATGACCATGAATTAGTGTAAAACTAGTGTATGTATGTATGTTAAGTTTTGTAAAACATTGGAGATCCCTGCAAATATTTTTTGGATCCCCGCGAGAATTTATACGAGTACAAATTAGCTATTCTCACGATACAAATATAATAATCATCGTCCTCACCCTTGTTTGAGTTTTGAGAATAATATTTTTCTAGTCCCGTGGGTGAAGATTTTAGTTATTCTCCTTTTTATCGATTAAAATCCTCACAATTTTCAATCATTACCCACTCGATTGCCACCTCTAATAATAATTAATTGTCCACCTCTACCATCACACTATATGAAATTATCATTTTATGTTCATATATATATATATATATATATATATATATATATATATATATATAACTATTAAAAGGGTAAAAGTATAAACTTGTGCCATAAAAAATCCTAAATTCTTTTATATTTCATGTTTTTGACAATTATAAGAAAATGTTATATTGATATGTTATTTTTTATTTACACTTATATATGTATTTGTTTCATTAAATAAAAATAACTAGTAAAAATTAAATAAAGACAGATGAAGATAGATGTATTCAAACATTCATAGAAATGATCATTGCTTTCAGAATTACATATTTATAGCGGAACAAAACATACCAAATCTAAAACGAGGATGGATTTGACAATATCAACTTTCAAATAACTCCATTACCCTCTCAACTTTTGAATATAAATATTTCGTAACGCTACTCGTTACATCTTAGATATTTTAAAGGATGATCCGAATTTATTTTTTGAGGAAATATCAAATTAAAAAGAAAGAGAGTAGAGATCAAGACTAGACTAGTTGGAACACATTTTTCCATTGAAAAGATCTCTTCCCAACGATATGTTTAACATAAATTTGTGGGGGAAGGCAGTGTTGATTGGTGGACGAATTAATTGAAAACCTTAAGGATTTGGTGAAGACTTCATAACTAAAATACATATCAGATTTGATTACTTGTCTTCAAAAAGAAGCAAATTAAGTACAAATTTAGCATCTTTGCTTTGATGAAACCAAAATCTCATTATTTGTTACAACCTAGCACTAGTTTAGAGTTTAAACAAAGGGCATTTATTATGATTAATATGAATATGGGTCAGATCAATCCCACTCAAGTTCAAAATATACTATCTATTGTAGTATTCGATAAATTAAAAACTTAAACGGAAAAAATTAACGGTACGCTTGAAAAATCGCATGTTAAATGAATTCGAGTGTAATTATACATATGTGATACATATAGCCAATATTTCTAATTCGTAAATCTCGCTGAATTGAGCGCAATTGAAGACTCGTCTACACTTACTGATTCTTAAGAGGTGGGGTGAGAATTAGTTTGATTAAGTGTTGAGCTTAAATTATAAATAATTTTTTATTTTGACTAAAATTAAGGACTAGGTATAATTAGGTTGTTTAATAAATGTCAATTTTAAAGGATAGTATCTGTATTATATTTAAAACTCTGATTGAATTTGGTGTCATTGATTAATTGAGCACCAAGTCAGTTATAAAATTCTAAATTACCTTCATTTGAGGAGGGTATAATAGTTTACACAAGCTTGCGTATCAAAGTAATTTTCATAATACATATTATTTTAATTGTAAGAATTGAACACGAGATTAATATATTTAAATACAAATAATTTTCACTCCAACTAAGATTACTTGCATTTTTTATAAAATATTTAGTTTCACTCCTAACACTAGTGTGGCAAATTATAGAAGTTAAAAGAAAAAAAATTATTGAAAATAATCTCTAGTAAGTGATAAGTGTTTTCAATATTGAAAATACTTATCATTAAAAATATTCTAACCAATAATTTTAATTTTAGATTATCAAACATACATAAAATATATAAATCACTAAAATTACCAATTTCTAGTTAATTGATTTTTTCACTAGATTATCAAACAATTTTAAGTCGGATCGAGATTGTTTAGAGGATTGGGTGAGTCACCCAACCTATATGCAAGTCTACATTTTACTAATAAAACATTTTGTTTAATTTTAATTATAATTTATAAATATAAATATAAAAAAGAAAAATAAATGTTTGTGAATTAGGATGAGAAGCAAAGGCTACAAAGAGATAATAATTATTGAAAGGGGAGAGGTAGAAAAACAATGAGAAATGGGGAATGTGATGATTTCAGATTAGTTTTGGAGTTTATATGGCAAAGGCCCCGTTCCAATACCTTATAAATTGGGTTTAAAACCAATCCACCTACATCAATTAAAATAATACAAGATCCTCTCCACATTAACTCTATAACATGGATTTTAGGTTATTGATCTTTAAAAGGGAAAGAATATATAAATGAGCATTGATAATAGTAAGAATTGGGAAATAGCCTAAAATATTTTGGCAATTAGCAAACAAGTGATTTAATAATAATAATAATAATAAGAGTAATAATAATAATAATAATAATAATAATAATAATAATAATAATAATAATAATAAATAGTAATTATTATTCATTATTACCAATTTTCATTTAAAATAATATAATAATTTTTTGATTTTATAATAATAATAAAAAACAAACAATACTAATAACTAAACAAATTCATGTAGCAACTCTTATTATCAGGGACGGAGCTAGGATTTGAAGTTGGGGGGCAAAACATAAATTTTGAAAGGTGGGGGGGGGGGAAATTCACAATTATCCCAATTTTTCAGGAAAAATATAAGAAATCAAAGGGTAAAAAAAATTTCCCTACCCGAGGAGCCACAGCCCCTCCCATTGGAGCTGTGGTTCCGTCCCTGCTTATTACACTTAAATATAAAAGCTAAAATTTCATTTCAAATTAAATTTAAAAAGGTTTGATAGTCAGTCTAACTGTCATATTGACTCGGTGATATTAGGAATATAAATACTTTCTCTTTTTGGTGTTTCTATGCATGTTTTACTATTAAAAAATGAGTTTGAGGTTAAAATTTAGGATTAAAGTTTAAAGTGTAGGATTTATGATTTAGGTTAAAATTTAAAGTTTAATTGTTTAATATTGAAGCATACATAAAGATAAAAAAAAAGACAAGATAGATTTTGTTCCAATATTAACATCTTTGATCACTCTTTATTTAGGGTTCAAATCATGTCCCCTTCGATTATAAAGAAAAAATTAAAATTAAAAATCTAAAATTAATGTTTTGAATATTAAATTCAAATTTTAATATTTAATTTGACAATTTTTAATTTACTAAAATTATTCCTTTTTGTTCATCGGGAATTACATTTCATTGTAATTTAATCTATTCAAAGCTATAGATTAATAATATATTTTTACTTTAAATAATTTATTGCATAAGCATAAAATTTATTTTTATAATGTTCGAACTAAGAGAAATTTAATAGATAAAATTTAATCAATACTGAAATTTACATTTTACATTCATCTTGAATTACACTTTCATTGTAATTTAAATTATGCATATTTATTAATATAAAAAAGTCAGAAGTCGAATAGATTGCAGTCCGACTTCAAACATTGACTTTTATTTTAATATTAAAATGATGAACTCGGATAGATTGCAGTCCGACTTCAAACAATAATTTTTTATTTTAATATTAAAATAATAAACTCGGATAGATTACAATCTGACTTGAAACAATGTTTTTCACACATGGCATGCATGAAACAATGGAGGACGGCTGCAATATCATTTCTTTAATATTTTTTGATAAAATATTGTTCAAAAACGGGATGAAAGCAGTCTGACTTCTGACTGCCACAATAATCAATCATATATCTGAAAATAAACTTGGAAAGACCATATTGTTTAGAAAAAAAAATGGAGGACAATATTTGAGTAACTTAGCCGTCCGATGGAGGATAAATGTCAAATTACATTTTCATTTCCTTTTTCTGCTGAATTTCCTTCTAGGCTTTGGGTTGGCGGGAAAATTCAGGTTTTAATTGCCCCATGAAAATGTTACGAAGAATCAATTTCTTTTTTTAACAATCCAACATTTAGTGTTTCATAATTTGGGTTATAAAATTTGGTATACATTGGGCCCTTAACCAAAGTTGGATTCCCTTAATTAAAATGTCTTATTACCCTTAGGCTTTGCTTGGTATAAAAGATGAAAATTTTGTGAAAAACTAATGTTTTGATATAATAATTGAAAAATAGTTTTGGACGAAATTGAAAAGATTTCAAAAGTGCCTTTAAGTCCAAACAAGTTTGTGGATGTTTATAAATGGTTTTGGCAAGGTTTAAAACGTTTTTAAGTAACCAAATCAGACTTTTCAAGGTAACCGTTTCGAAACATGGGGACCTGTATCGAAACATTTTCAAAATGTCAAAACCCGTACCGAAACAAGGCTTGCCCATTTCGATACGGAGAGTCTTCGTTTCGAAACACCCTTTTGGTGTTTCGATACGTCCAACGGTCAAAACCTCCCCAACGACTATTTTCCCAACGGCATTTTAAATTGCAGCTCAACTGTCACACGTTCCGAAATGGGGTGCTACCGTTTTGATACGGATCAAGAGTGTTTCGAAACGGCCAGAGGCGTTTTGAAACGGCTTGCTGCATCAGACTTCAACGGCTAGTTCTGAAGAAGGGTGTTCCGAAACGAGTTCGATTGTTTCGAAATGGACATCTGCAGAACATCATTTATGGCGGGAAATAAAGTCTCAAACGGCTACAAAACAACCCCAACGGTCCTCAACGACTACAAACTCAATTAGGAGTATGAAAGGGACCTCCAAGCATCAAGAGAAGACTAATGCTTCAATTGTCAACAACTATATGATGTCAAAATTGTCTTAGAGCTTATTTGTACATTTTCTTGTATAGACAACACTTGTGAGCTTAATTGTCAAATTTGCTCAAGTGTATAGGTTTTGGGTGATAGCTTAAGATTGCAAACAAATACATATTAGAGAGATTTCAAGTTTGCTTAGAATTTCTCTTGTAAGAGAGTGTTTGATTAAGCTAAGGGTAGTTAGCTTAATCGTTGTAATGGTTTCCTCCTAAGCCGAGAAAAGGGGACGAAATTCAAAGAGTGAATTTGTTGAAATCCTTAGTGGGAAGCTAAGGTAGTGGATGTAGGTGCTTGTTAGAAGGTCGAACCACTATAAATCCTTGTGTCTTTTGTCTATATTTCACTTCCCACAAATTCACCCAAATATCCAACTTCTCCACACTTGGCGAGCTAGAACGGTTGAAGGAAATCGAGCATTTAAAAACCCAACATTTTGTTAATTAAATAGAGGAGATTCATTCCTCTTACTTTAAATCTTAACCATTTAATTAACAAAATTTCTATTCTTCTTCATTTTCATCCTTCATACCAAGCAAAGCCTTAATGTTTTTGAAGTGGTAACAAGTTTGATTTTATGGTCCTTATTCTTTTGTAGGAATGGTTACGTGACGGGATTTTTGTCGTCCTGGTTTCGACCCAAAATTTCGATAACCCAATCCGATATAACATAATAAAAATATATCCAACCTCGATCTGACCTCAAAACTTTAACAACGACTCAATTAAACCTAACTTTGTCCTAAAAAAATTAATAAAAATATAAATATATTTTATAAATATATCGTGTCGGGTAGAATTTTTTTTACCTTAAACACGAACTCACCTCACTTCAAACCTAAAACTTTTTAGAAAAAAATAATTTGCTCCTATTGAATCGGGTGGAGATTTGATGGGACCGTGTAGTTTTGTCATCCAGAACATTGTTTTTTTTGAAAGAAAAGAGTAAGCAGACCTCGTTAAAAACCCCCTCTACATCCTAAGGGGGAAAAGAGTACCCACCTCTTTGTTATCCATTAATAGCATCATTCAGTACAATGTTTTCAATACAACATGGACATTCATCATAAAAGTAAATACAACGTTGTTCAGAGAATGCCCAATGAGCTAAGGTGCGCGCAGCTTCATTTGCCGATCGGGGAATGAATGCAACCTTAAGCTGTGGATGTGTGCGCAACAACTCCCTTGCCTCAGCTAAGCTTTGTGCCATCAAGGATCTACCATCATCTTGGCTCACCAATTGGTTCACCGCATTTGCCGCATCGCCCTCTATCCGCACGTCTGTCCATCCTTGGTCCAATGCAAATAGGATGGCAACATAAAATGCATGGCTTTCCACCAACTCTACAGATTCCGCTCTCGGTAACATGCGTGCACAACCAGCAATGACTAGTTCATGATGATCCCATGTAAGGAATCCTAGCACTCCCGATTTTGATTGCACCTGGAACATACCATCAACCGTAAGTGAAATCATACCTGACTGTGGTTTCATCCACTTGGTTGGTATTGGCCGACAAGTTGCACCATAGGAAAGGGCTGTAATGGATGCACCATTAAATTCCTTATGTAAGTGATGTGCATTCTCGGCTATAAAAAAAGCATGTTGCAGCTTCTGGTCATGAACGAAAGTGTTCCTCCTGTTCCAAATATTCTATAGAAACACTACTAACTCTGCAAATGTGTCAGGAGGTAAAATAGCCTCACAATGTTCTAACCATGATAAAGATGACTGGGAGCTATCCATGATAAGTTGACCAGGGAGTTTGAATAAATGCAGCACCTCCCTAGTCAGTGGACAGTCTCGTAATTCATGTACCACTGTTTCAATATCAGAGTTACAGAGAGGACAAATGCCATATGGTGAACTGAGTACACCAATGCGCCCATTTACAGGTAACGCCTCGTGAGCAACCCTCCAAATGAATATTCGGATCTTTGGCAAGACCTTAAGCTTTGACAAAACCTGCCAAAGTTTTGATGGATTAACCGTGCCATGGAATTCCTTCATTAGCCAAGCATATCTGGATCTAGTTGAGTAGGTTCCACTAGAATGATTACCCCAAACAATCACATCACCTAATCTATTAGCAATCGGACATGCCAATATTTCAGATGCATCCTCTGGACTGAATACCTGGCGGATTTTGGAAGCATCCCATCCATTAAAAGATGGAATCATGAAATCTCCACAGGTTATAGGAGTAACCATACTATCAACATATGTATCAGCTAAGTAAACTCCGTGAGAACCACCCCATAGTGCACTGAGAATTGGAACTTGACTATCCATACCAATTTGCCAGAAGAAACCAACCCGTAACTTTTGTATGGTAGTAAAGATTGATCTCCATGCATAGGAAGGATTGTCTCCAAGTCTAGCATTGAGGACTGATTTTCCTGCAAAGTATTTGCAAGATAGGACACGTGATATAAGACAATCAGGGTCAGTCAATAATCTCCAAACTTGTTTACCCAGAAGCACGATGTTAAATTGATGTAGATCACGAAATGCAAGGCCTTCAACTCTTTTGGAGTGCAGAGCTTCTGCCAAGCAACCATCGGCCAACCTCGTTCCGTCATTCGCCCCGACCACCAATAGTTTCACATAACACTTACTATTTGTGTGATCAGGCAATCTGGTAGTAAGTAACATGTCATAACATAAGTCGGCAACACTTGTGCAACAGCTTTAAGAAAGTCTTCTCGTCCACCGTAAGAGATGAGGTTTTTAGTCCATCCCCAGACTCTTTTTGCCACGCGATCAAGTAGAAAACCCAATTTAGCTTATTTGTTTTTGCCAATGATAAGAGGCATACCAAGGTAATGACCCGGGTCCTCAACCTCCATAATCGGAAAAGCCACCTAAAATCTGTCCCGGTTATGTTGCGAAGTAGAATGACTGAAGTAGATAAGTGACTTTGTATAATTAATTTTCTGTCCCGAGGAGGCTAAATATGTGTCCAATATCTCATTTACCCGAGTAATTTCTTACACAGAATTCTTGACAAAAAGCAAGCTATCATCTGCATATAGTAAATGGGTAATGCTTGGGCCTCGTATACTCGTACGAATACCTCTGATGGTGCCTTGTTGCTTGGCACGATGTAAGAGAGCTGATAGTCCCTGTGTACAGAACATGAATAAGAATGGTGATAGTGGATCACCCTATCGGATACCTCTTCTCGGCACAATAACATCATAAATAACACCATTAAGCCTGACTTGATAAGAAACTGTAGTGATACATCTCATAATGATGTTTACCCACTGTGGGGCAAATCCAAGTTTAAGCATCACAGCTTCTAGGAAAGACCACTCAACACGATCGTAGGCCTTCTCTATGTCTAGCTTCAACGCAACACCCTTGTTAGGACCATTCTTCGATGATTGTATGCAGTGGAAAATCTCGTGAGCTATTAAGATATTGTCTGAGATATGTCTTCTCGGCACAAAAGCTACTTGTTCTTCATCAATGCAAACCGATATCAACGGTCTCAAACGATTGACAAGTACTTTGGAAACTGCTTTGTACACCACGGTACATAAGCTAATAGGGAGGAATTTCCACATGAATGCCGAATCATCTACTTTAGGAATCAGTACAAGGACGGTCTTGTTCACATCTGCCATGTTAACAAGATCATAGAGAATATCGAGACATAGATTGAGGACATCGTCCCCTACAATATCCCAATATTTCCTTTAAAAACTAGATGGTAACCCATCTATCCCAAGGGCCTTTGATGGATGAATTTTCAAAATGGCATGATGTATTTCCTTCTTTGTGAAGGGAGCAAGGAGTGCATCATTCACCGATGATGTAATTTTCGGAGCGATGCAATCAAGGATCTCAGAAGATGGACAACAATTGTCTGAATGGTAAAGATTATAAAAATAATCTTCAGCAATGCCAAGCAAGTCCGCTCATCGTTCATACCACTGTCCGTCATCACCTGTAAGGCCTCAGACAAAGTTTTTCTTTTTACGCCCGGTAGCTCGAGCATGGAAGAACTTTGTGTTGCGATCACCATCTTTTAACCATTGTATCCGTGATCTTTGTGCCCAATATGCTTCTTCTTTATTTAACAAGGCATTTAGCTCGGCTTTTGCATTAGATAAAGTCTTCAAATTATCATCTTTAGTAGCATGGGATAGGATCTCAGCAATTTGTTTCCGGAGGGTTCTAATGCGACCCTGAGATTGCATTCTTCTATCTTGCTGCCATGCATCAAGGGTACACCCTACCTGTTCAATTTTAGAAAGGGTAGAATCGTTAGGATCTACCCATCCACGAAGTACTTGCTCACGGAAAGCATCTTCTAATGCCCAGCATACATCAAATTTGAAATAGTCATTACTATGGTGATTTTCAGGAGAGTGTGTGGTCGGATCCGTATCCAATATGAGGAAGCAGTGATCGGAAGCATCAATAAATTCAGTAATAACCCAGTGATCAGAATTCTGTTCTAGCCATGATGGTGATGCAATGAATCGATCGATTCTCTCACACATTACATGCGCACTTGTTTTATGCCAAGTAAACCATCCTCATGCCGGTGGAATATCAAATAAGTTTGTAGCGTCAACAACATCCAGAAATTGTTGAATTTCACCTCGAGGACGTCTTCTACCACCTTGCTTCTCATTATCTAGTAGGATTTCATTGAAGTCCCCACCGAGAAGCCAAGGCAAGTTCGAGGATACATGTAAGCGTGATATTAGATTCTAAGTTTATGATTTATTTGAGCAAGTTTAGAAAAGAAGAGCCATTACATGTGACAGTTACATCAATATGAAGCTTCGAATAACTAGAAAGCACACACTGAATATTTTTATTCCATAATAAAGCTAACCCCGTACAAGATTGACCAACATCAACAGAAAAGAAACCAACTAGTCCTAATACCCGTTTAATAGATCAACACGAGCCTTTTTCATTCGAGTTTCACATAGATAGATAATACCGGGAGCTTGAATTTCCACATAGTGCTCAAGCGCTCGAATTGTCGAAGGGTTCCCAAGCCCTTGATAATTCCAAACCAGGACCTTCAATATGCCAGGCGGGGCTATCTCACAGCCTCCGCCGAATCAAAAGTAGTAGTAGTCATATCAAAAGTAGAGATCACCAAATCATCACCCGATCCAGATCGCTTTGCATGAGAGGATGGGCGATGCTTGGAGTGCTCCTTGCGCTTGTGCTTGCGGCTAGGATCATCACGGTCACGGACAACACTATGGGCCGCTTCATCGGCCTCCATCTCGGCCACAACAGTAGGGTTTGGCTCGATCCGCCCCGGGAGGGATTTGCGTCGATACTTGCCTGGGGTGCGATGGCCAGCACCATAGGGCCCAAGGCTGCCCATCACGGCCTTGTTGGCATCATCCTTCTCGGTCACAATAGCATCGGATGGCCCCTTCTTTGCATTTCCCCTCTCGGTTACGCATCATCTGCCCAATCGGGACATTGTCATCGCCTAAGGCCTTGGAGGCTGCTTTTTCTAAACTCTCTGTCGATCCCATCTTAGCTTTGCCACGGTCACCTCGGTCCACCGTGCCTTTCACCTTTGTCTTTGCAGCACTGTCATTCGGGCGCATGTCAAGTTGCCTCGTAACCTTGGGACAGGCCGCATCATGGTCACTTTCCTTGGCCACCTTCGGGCGGGCAACGAGAGAAAGTGCCTCGGTCTTGACCCCCACATCAATAGCATCCGTCACAGACAGCTCGGTCATAATAGGAGGCACCAAGGGTGCTTCATCGATCATGTGCATCATTTCACCCGAGAGCATCTCGGTGATCATGTCTGCATCCTTCGTTGGGTCATCACCCAAAATAGGTACATCAAAGCCGAGGGCATCAATATCATTCACGGTCAGCCCCTCCGCATCAATTCCGGTTGTCAAACTAGCTTCGCCTACCTCTTGCACGGTAATTTGCGGGACAACCGTGCTAGAGGAAGGTGCATCAGTCGGGGCGGGTAAGGTGGGAGTACCATAGTCATGAGTCGGGACCTCAATATCACGGAAAACAATGATGCCCCTACGGACCCGTTGTTGTGGCATCTTTGTCTCAATAGGGACTCGAAGCCAAGGACCATAGGGAAGAGCCACTCCTTGCGGCACATCTTTCGAACACAATTCCACCTCGTGCCTAAGGACACCACAATAGAAGTAAAATTTATTAAGCTTCTCATATTGAATCAGGAAAGCATGGGGTTCGTCATTCCCATTGGACAACATCACAACCCTCAAAAGAGGATTAGTTACGGTGAGTTCCACCTTCAAATGAAAGTACTCCCCCAAATTACCACCTACTTGGCAGCCATCCATATAGTCTAGTGCCCCAAAACATTCACCGATCTTCCTTGCCGTGGCCATTGTCATCTTATCCAATGGCAAACCATAGACACGTATCCACCAATACATCTTATCAAAGGAGTATTCATCAAGGGACAAAGATGGTCGGAACATGGTCATGGCAATTGGTTCGCCATCAAACAACCACGAGCCACGTTTAACAACATTTCTAAGGTGCATTTCGGACGGTACTTTGAAGAGGAAGACACCCGGTTTGAAAGCCATAATCTCCACTTTCTCTTCTGCCATGATGTTAGAGAAGACACGAATAAAAGTGGTATCATTAATCAAATGTGGAGAGAGGACCTTACCCACCAAACCATACTTCACGTCGGCAGCCATGGAAATATCATCGGAGTGTGCAACATCAAGGAGAGACGCTTTCTCGGCTCCCGTAAAGCTCAAGTTTGCCAGAAGAGCTTGCAAATTCGCAGCCATTGAGAGAGTGATGAAGGAAAACCGAAATAGAATAGAAAATAATTCGCAGCAAAGAGAATAATGTGGTAATGCCATAGTGTATATATAGGCTAAGTGAGTAGCCGGCCGAAAAGTAGTTGCCACATTGTGTAGTGGCTCAAGTGGAAACTGCCCACTATCTATGTTGTGGAGAACATGTTGATAATAGAGAAACCAACTCGGAGATAAGGGCTTGTGATAAGTGCAACTGCCTATCACATACTCAATCCAATGGTCAATAACAAAGGATGAGAATCGGTTATGAAAGCCATGTATCCAACGGTGTGATTTAACATTTGTGACACTATCCATCGTATCCAACGACCTTAGATATCTAATGACATAGATCAAGAATTGAGTCCCGTGATCGAAACCAATAAGATCCAATGGCCACAGATGTATGTGCACATGGATCGCAAAAATAGTCCCGTGATCGAAACCATGGAGAGCCCCACCGGATGAATTTGAACCTGCCTCGATCAGACACCGAGCCCCGTGATCGAATCCACACAAAGCCAAGGAATGGTGTCTAGGAATAAGGCTCCCGATCCGACGGACTAGGGCATGTCCTTGTCTAGCAGCCACATCCAACGGTTGGTAGAAGTGAGAGGTATAGATCATACTAAGGGTTCCAGGATCGAATCCCACAAACTCCATTTTCATTAACATCTGGTCGAGCCTAACCAAAGAACCGGCTCCCAGGCTCAGCAATGTTCGAGCCCCTCCCGCACCTACGGGTGCCAATGGCTGCACCACAATGTAACTGTCATCCGTAGTGTAACCGTCCACTCGAATAATCCAACAGTGATTCTTTACTGCAATAACCGACAGTTGATCCAACGATGTAGATTCACCAGCAACACCAAACTCCAAGGAATTCCAAGCGAAGAAGATCAAATCCAAGAAAACTAATATGGAAAATAGCCAAGAACCATGAACAATCTCATTGTTCTTCAAAGAATAGTCCACTATTGTTCTTGATTTTAATGGCAAATTTCCAATAAGACGTGAATTGCCTCACGAAGCATGAATTAAATTTCTAGAAATTACTTTGGTAAATCTTATAAATCATAACAAAATCGTCCTTAATTTCACTAAGTAATTGATCCAGAAATCTAATAAGACGTGTTCTTTGCCACACGAAGCATGAAGGAAGAATAATAGATAACCGCCAAGTAACTACCGTTGAATGCTATCCATGATCATGAATTGAATTTCCATCAAAAGAGGTCATGTAATTTCCAACCATTACTTGTTCATCATGGCTTGACATTTGAATCCATGTAAGAACATGGTGATCCAACCCATATTTCTGCAAATTTTTTGCATTTGCGAAGAACGTAACCACTTTATGAAGGCGGTTACTAAAGTAACCACCCCGTAAACTTGAACAGATGCAACCATCATGATCGGAAATTTGTATAATTGTTGTCGGTGCCGTAAAACCATCATCTTTAATGGATAGGGTGATTAAATCCGTCCCAAAAAAGATCGAAATTCTAGAAAATTCCATAACTCGCATATGGAGAAAACTGTCATAATTCAGGAACTTGTTTGTAGATGCCAAAAGTTGTTGAAATCCATTGCACATATCACGCAAATGATGAGTACAACTTCCATTGTGAAATAATTCTAATCCAGACTCAAAACCATTCGTGAAAATTGAAAAGTTTTGACGAAAAGGTAAAGAAAATTCCAGAGAAAATTTTAGAGAAAAATTATCCATTCCCAGTTCATCCAGAACAAGAAGCTGATTTTAGGGAGCATGTAATTACCTTTTTAGTGAAATTTATTTTGGATCGAAAACTTAATACTAACTTATATATATATATATATATATAGAGAGAGAGAGAGGTTAGGATCAACTTACACAATGTAAAACTCTTTAAGTTTTACACGTTTTCTGGATCATTAGATGGGGAGAATGGATGACTCAGATTAACTCCTTACTTTTTTTTCCAAGGGATAATCTTTACATATTTACTGTTAATCCCATCCATTTGTTTCAGTCATCCAACGGTCTAAAAAGCGTGTAAAACTTAAAGAGTTTTACACTGTGTAAATGAATCCTATCTCATATATATATATATTGTAATATTAGAACTAAGAGATTAGTTCGTTCTGTAAAAGAATGGTTTTATAAAATAAATATTAAATAAAAACAACAAAAATTCTCAATTGTTGTTGAACAATTTCTACATAGGGGAGTAGAAGGAGAAAATTTGCCTCTAATGGGTTTAAAACCTACATCTTAAGAGAGTGGAAGGTGTCAACTGGGAGATTTTTAACCACTTGCTCTATAGATATTAAATATTAAATATTTGATTTTATTTCTTTTCATATGTCACATCAATAATAATATCAATCGAATTAAACTGAATTCGATTGACTCATTATGGGGTGACCCTCCCAACCCAATTGTTTTCATTCACAACGTCAGAATTGAAACCTCTAATCTTGTTTAAAGAATATAGGCCATGTTTGGCAATTAACGGATAGCTGATAGCGGATTACATTAGCTGATAGCTAATAGCTGATTGCATTAGCCGATTTGACTAGCAGATTGTATTAGCTGATTGTATAAAAGTGTTTGGTAAAATTAACTGATAGCTGATAGCTGTTAGATTATTTAAACAAGTAAAATGACATATAAGAACATGATTATATTCAATACTTGTTTGAATAGTTTATTAGTTATCAATATTTTATATCTAATTATTATTAATTAGATCTATAAAATTATTTTTAATATAACTTTTCTAAACATATTCAAATGATTTATATATTAATTTATTATTTATATAATTATTTTAATATAATTTAATTAATTAATAAATTGAAATACACTTATAAATATGTGTTAATAAAAAAGTAAATAGGATTAGCTTATAAATAGGATGAAAAAATATTTAATTTAGGTTATTTTGAGATTTTTAGAAACTGGTAAGGGTAAAAGAGTCTTTACAAATCTAATATCAAACCTTTAATCTCAAAAAGCTCCTATTATGAGCTTTTTCAAAATTAGCGGTTTCACCCCAATCTGCTCTTTCAATCCGTTGTTTACCAAACAACAATATTAGCGGATTTGACTAGTCAAACCTCTAATTATGCCTCAAACCTCTAATTTTTGCCAAAACCTCTCTTTACCAAACATGGCCATAATGTCTCATCTCACTAGATCAACTAGTTGTCAATTCAATCATTTAATTTTTAGGGTATAAACATATTCAAATGATTTATATACTAATTTATTATTTATATAATTATTTTAATATAATTTAATTAATTAATAAATTGAAATACACTTATAAATATATGATAATAAAAAAGTAAATAGGATTAGCTTATAAATAGGATGAGAAAATATTTAATTTAGGTTATTTTGAGATTTTTGGAAACTGGTAAGGGTAAAAGAGTCTTTACAAATCTAATATCAAACCTCTAATCTCAAAAAGCTCATATTATGAGCTTTTTCAAAATTAGCGGTTTCACCCCAATCCGCTCTTTCAATCCGTTGTTTACCAAACAACAATATTAGCGGATTTGACTAGTCAAACCTCTAATTATGCCTCAAACCTCTAATTTTTGCCAAAACCTCTCTTTACCAAACATGGCCATAATGTCTCATCTCACTAGATCAACTAGTTGTCAATTCAATCATTTAATTTTTAGGGTAAACTACATAAATGACCACCTTACTATTGCAAAAGTTGCGATCTGACCACATTACTTTTTTTCGTCACAATTAAACCACCAAACTATTTAAATGGTATCAATGTGACCACCAGACGTTAAAGGTTAACGGAAGGGTGACGTGACAGTTAACAAAATAAGAGTATAATTACACATTTAGTCATTGTTACTTATAAACTCTATCAATTTAGTCCTAATTTTAATTTAATAAAATAAATTAATTATTTAATTAGGTGTTGACACGTGTCAACACCTTATTGGAGGAATTTAATTATTTATATTTAATTAAATTATTTTATTTTTCTACTCCAATCAGGAGGTGACACGTGTCACCACCATTTAGAGGAGAAAAATTCAATTTGCACAAACATGCCAATGGTAGGAATTGAACCCACATATGGGTGATTTAGAAGTAGTGGCTTAGCCACTACACCAAGCATGTTTTTGTGCTAAAATAAACTTTTTTAAATATATGTTCTTTTGTGTACAGAATGAATGAAACACCCTGCAAATAACCCATTCATTCTGCCAAAAAAACACAGGAAAATCCATTAAAAAAAAGAACTTCATGGATTTATCTTTAAAAACAGAGGAAAAAACAAGCAGATTCGTGTTGTTACCTTTGCAGTTTTAGGGAGATTGTGGACTGAATATTTGCCTTCCAGTCTATATTCATGCATGACTCAGTTCGTTTTCTCACCTTTCGGGGCTCTCCCTTTGTAAAACACCAGTATTTTCTTCATTCCAACCAATGATTTTTCTCTGTAAATCTCCTTGTCTTTGCCTGTAGCCTTCCAATACCCGAAATTGGTTGCCCTGTTCGTCCTCAGACCAGTCGGGTATTTTCTATCCCTCACGCAGAAAAAATACCATTCTTTCTCACCCATTTTTGCTTTCCTTTCAACCAAAAAAACCATAAGAAAAAAGAAACATTCAACAAAATCAAAGGGTGACATGAAAAAAAGAAAAACTCTTACAAGGCAATTCTCATAGCTCAGACTTGTTCAAATCCACCTCTTCAATGGCTTTGGCACCGAAGTTGATGTCCAGAACTTTCATGTACAAGTAGTGAGAAATAAGCTCTTCATCCGTCGGGTGAAACCTGAAACCCGGTGGCAAATCCATTTGATCATCTTCTCCACCAATTACACCAGCGTTTGCCATTTCCTTGAACATCTTTAAACTCTAAATTTTTTAATCCAAAATCTGCAAAACACCCATAAATTTTTAGCTGAAAATCACTACAAAAAAACACTCTTTTAATAACCACTTTGTCTATGTGTGTGTGAACTGACCGGACAGCTGAAGTTCTTATTGTCCAAAGCAACAAACAGAGGAAACAAAAATAAGGAATGGAAATGGAAAGTGATGAAGAAAAGAGATGGGGATAAAGGTTATATAAAGGTAAGGGAAAAGAAAAGAAAGTTAAGGATGGAGAGAAGAAAAGGGAGAAGCTATGGAAGTGAATGATTAAAAGTTTGTTTTTTTCTCTGTTTGTGTACATGTTTTTGGGTGGTCATTCATTCTGTACACAATATAACATATATTTAAAAGGGTTATTTTTAGCACAAAAACATACTTGTTGTAGTGGCTTAGCCATTGCTTCTAAATCACCCATACACGGGTTTGATTCCCACCATTGGCATCTTTGTTCAAATTAATTTTTTCTCCTCTAGATGGTGGTGACATGTGTCACCTCCTGATTCGAGGAGAAAAATAAAATAATTTAATTAAATATAAATAATTAAATTCCTCCAATAAGGTGTTGACATGTGTCAACACCTAATTAAATAATTAATTTATTTTATTAAATTAAAATTAGGACTAAATTGATAGAGTTTATAAGTAACGAGGACTAAATGTGTAATTATACCCTTATTTTTTTAACTGCCATGTCACCCTTCTGTTAACCTTTAACGGCTGGTGGTCACATTGATACCATTTAAATAGTTTGGTGGTTTAATTGTGGCGAAAAAAATAATGTGGTTAGATCGCAACTTTTGCAATAATAAGGTGGTCATTTATGTAGTTTACCCTAATTTTTAATACTATAATAAATATTTATTCTTTTATTATAAAAAAGTTTTTTTAGAATCTGTATTATATTCAACAGCGAAAGGAATACAAAGGACTCACACCTTTTACAATAGAAATACAGTGCTGAACAAAAAAAAATAAAGGTGTGAAAGACGTTGAACATACCAAACCTAACACTGTCAGAAGAATTCTTCTGAAATAAAAATCCAGAAAAACTATACTTTGCCTTGAGTGCTCTTTGAATATAGCAAAAATTCTTCCGCTACTTGATCTTGGCATGTCGGCACAAACCACCAAAGGGATTTATAACATGTATAGAACGACCTCTTTCGTTGAAAAGCGCTCGTTGATACTCGTCACTCGAACGCGTAACTGTCAAAAGACAGACTACTGTCATGAAGACAGACAAGAACTGCTAAAAAGCAGACGAAAGAACTGCCACAAAGCAGACAAAAGAACTGCCATAAAAGCAGATATGAATAAGAATCCGACAAAGTAGACGAAAAATAAAAAACAAACTTGAAAAAAACGAAATATTCATCGGAAAAGATAAATTTTATTTATGTACAGATCCAGCAGAACGACCAAAGGTCGCCGCCGGTAAAAAAAACGATAAAGAAGAAGAAGAACTTGAAAAAGTTAACACCTTTGGATTCACTTTAATTTAAAGAAAAATTTTAAGCACCGGCCAAGACATGATGGCATCCCTATAATTAAATCAACTGCGACGTCTGTGACTGTGCTTGTTCGCCACATTTTTTTGTTTCCGATTGTTTCTTTTGGCATTCTTAAAATATAAGTGTCTGTTTATAATATTTTTTGTAATATTTAATTTTAATTAATTAATCAATAAATTTAATTTAGGTAATTTTTCAAAAAATAATTTTTATTTACATTTTTACTGATTTATGAGATAAAACAACAGAGATTCACTAATTGATCAAGTAGCAAAGGATGTTTATGTTATTTTATTTTATATTAGTTCAAATTGCGACATCTACCTTAAAAATGTTATTAAACGAGTATTTTTTTGGCAAAATTAGTAAGAGTTTTCCTTTAATTTTTTGCTCCACCTAATTTCCCCTGATTTTCATTTGGTATCGACGACAACTCTATTTCCCTGAATAATTCTCGATCAAACCATAAGTATGATAACTCATAAATTACTTTGAAATATAATCACAAATAATATATTCGATAATTATAGGTTTGAAATCTAAATAAAATATTACTCCATAGCATATAAATAAACTAAAAATTAAAATATATCCGAAGGAGAACACCGGGAAACATGTAAAAACTTGGACCTCTTTGTCGATTCAAACCAAGTAATTTTCCTCTAAATTAGTAATCTTACCAACAGAGGTAGGTGGATGAGTCAAAATGTAATCCAACAAATCTAAAAAAAGAAGTTGGAATATTTTACCAGAACCAAATCCCACTTGATGAAAATGGCCCACAGGACAGCATCCAATCTAGGCAGTGCACATGTGGACACAAAGAGAGTTGGGTGTCTGAAATATTAGCAGTTACCCATAAAACCAGAAGGTGAAAGCCTGTTGTTTAAGCTTATCCAATGTTCCCCCCAAAAAGTGAAAACTCAAAATCCAGGGGCCACCCTCACATCCCAACAAACACTCTGAAAATCTACAGATTTCAACATCATTCCACTTATTCTATAAATAACCTCAAAACCCCCCTTCATTTCCCAACCTCCAACTGTTAGTTGCTTCTGCAAGCAAGAAAAAGAACATATGGACGCAATTCAGACCTGGGTCTCAAACCACAAGCTCACCAGCATTGGTCAGTCAAATTCCTTTCACCTCCTTTTGCATTCTATGTATGTATGTATAATATGGTGCAATACTGGGTTGGGTGTTGCAGGAGCAATCTGGGCATCAGGAATTGGGGCATCACTGGCTTATAATACTTATACTGGTGCAAAGACTCCTCTTAAGCCAAGCCTAAGGCTTATACATGCGAGGTATACTCGTACTAAGTTGATATTTTTATTCCTATGTAATCACGTCAGTATATTTAAAAAAATATTCGTATCAAAGTAATCACTGTATACATAAACTCATCTCATGTCCCATAGGATGCACGCACAAGCCTTGACACTGGCGGTGCTGTCGGGTGCAGCAGCTTATCATTACTATGAAAAGAACAGCGGCAAGCAAGACAACGTTGTGGATCGCTAATTATAACAGATTTCATATGGAAAATCAATATATGGTCTGAAATCTACGATGATGACGAAAAATGTATTGTTGGACTTGGAATAAGTTAAATGTTATGTGCTTCTCTCGTTGTTGAGCTTAATGATGCCATTTTTCCAGTTTGTTTATCTTCAAAAAGTTGTTTAAATATCATAAAATATGGGTAAACCCGTACACTCCCTCAGGGGGCGTTTGGTTCGTGGAAAAGATCATTACTTGGGGGAATGATCTTTTCTGGAATTACATACTCACGTTTGTTCGGAGAGCATTCCCTCCAATGAGTAATTTTGCATTCCCAAAAGTAGTAGTTTTTCATTAAATGGTGGGAATGTGATTCCCTTGAATTTCTTAGGTATTTGTCAATTCCCTCCCTTTTGGACCATATTGCCCCTAAGTTAATAGATTTTGTTCATATAGATCCTTTATAAAATTTAATTAGATGATTAAATTAATGTGGTGTAAATTAATTAAACATTTTTATTTAATATTTAAATGGTGTTACAAATATTTAAATATTATTTTCATATTTAATGTATTTTTATTAATATTATATTTATGATGCTTATAGGTTATATGATGCGATAGCATATTGCTTAAAAATTAATAAGTTTAGAGTTGATGTTTTTAATTTTATTCTTATGTTTATGATCTTATAAAATATTTTAGTAGGTTAAACTTATAATATAAATTCTTATCAGTATTATAGTACTTTTAGATTTATTTTATTATTTACTTTAATTTGCTTGACATGTCACAAGTAATAACAAAAATTAAAAAAATTGAACATATTAAATGTCTAGCATTTAAAAATTCACAAAAATATTTTAATAGAGGATAACGAGGGCAAGTAAATATAAAATAATTTTTTACTAGTCTAAAGGTGATTACAAAGTAGTATAGACAAATTGATTGAGCCCAGGTCTTTTAGGACGAATCTCATCCATTTTTCCACTGAGGCTACTTGTTGGGTTTTTTAAAGAATAGTAAATATAATAATTATATTAAATATGATAAATATATAATTTTTACAAATTTTAGATACTGTAATAAAAATAGTTCTATTAATTTTTGTGCATGTATTTTTAAGTTAATATTGAAAGTTTAACTTGTTAAAAAGAAAATATAACATATGAACAATTTAGTAAATTTTACTTTCAAATAACCTTATATACCTCCAACCAAACACAGTAATCTTACATTCCTACACAATAAACCAAACAAGGTAATGTAACATTCCCAGTAATGTGTTCAGTAATGTTAAATTCCGAGAATCTTATTCCTAAAGGTAATCTTACATTTCGTGAACCAAACGCACTAGAGTTTTCAGACAAGACTTCTAAATTTACTATGTGCTTATTTTAGTCCTGAACCTCAAAACTTCAATCAAGCCTCCAGAGTTTTAGTTTAGTACAAATAATCCTTTGATTCCTCAAATTTAGCACAAAATCCTAAACTCTTTTTAAGGCGTGACAAAATTCTTAAATTCTTACTCTTTTGAATACGATATAAAAAATAAGTCTTTCAAATTTTTAAAAAATTATTTTTATCTTCAAATTTTCTAAAAAATCAAATGTTTTCATTTTCTCTCATCACCATTGACATGTGCATTGTCATGTCACCATCGTTAACGGTCACGTCAGTACATCAATAGTCAGCATTACTTAGGGTTAAATTGATGCAATTCGCGAGTTTGAAAGTCAAATTAAAAGCATTTATCGTGGAAGAACTAAATTAATTACTCATTTAGTACAAACTTGGTGAAAAAATACCTCTTTAACTTTAAGGGCACGGATTATTGATGGATGAGAGAAATTATTTTATGTACCATTCTCAAAACGTCATCAAAGGTTCAAGTCCTAACTACTAAAAATCACTTACATAATCATTGTTTATATTACCAGTCCACCAAAAAATATATACAAAATTATAATGTGTATAATTTTTAATGGTTGGAATCATTGCTAACAGGGTGACTGGTATAAAAGATTTATAGAATAATTTTTTGATGCATGGGAGGATCCCCAGATTAACTATTATGGTTCACATCGTCTTGTTCCCATTGCTTTCCTTCATGTTTGACTTGATCAATCAAGAAGATATATTGCACTAATTTCCTAAAAAAATAATATTACATAAATTATAATTTTAATAAAAAAATGATAAGACGAGTTTTTAAATATTTCGGCCTTCAATGTTTCTTTATCTTTAATTCAACAAAATAATAGTAAAAAGTTATAATATTTATTATACTGTTAAAAAATTAGCAATGAACTGCCTATCTCAATTATGGTCATGTTTGATAAATAATTTTTTGAGCTAAAATTAGAGGTTTGACTAGTCAAATCCGCTAATTTATATGTTTGGTAAAGAGAGAAGTGTAATAACTGATTAGGGTGAAACCTTTCATTAAAAAAAAAAAACTCCTTATAGGAGCTTTTTGAGTTAGAAGTTTGGATAAAACACTTGGACTCTTTTGTCATTAATAATTATAAAAAATATCTAATTTTTTTGAATAACTAAAAAATTAAAAAATAATTTCATAAATAAGAAATTAATATACATATAAATTTAATAATTAATAAAATTATATTTAAAATATAATTTCATAAACAAAATATTAATATATACATTTAAATTTAATAATTATTAAAAAGATAATTTCACAAATAAAAAATTAATATATACATTTTGCTTAACAATGATATTAAAAAAATAATTTTTATAATCTAATTAATTTTTTTTTCTCAGCAATTCAATTTTATTTATTGAAGTTTATATCCCGTGTTAGGAGCTTCGTTAAAACTTCCTTAAACTTAAATAAAAGAAAAGAATACACCCTAACTATTGCATGTGAATTTTATCCATGTTCAACGCGAAGATAATTCGTTAGCGGATCATCTTGCTAAATAAGACGTGTGTAACCCCCGTAGCCCGGCCTAGACGGCTGACGCGAACTACGAAGATACACGGGGAAAACCAAAGTCAACCCGAAAGTCAACCTTGATTAACGACCTTTTTTTTCTTTTTAAACTTGTCTAGATGCACATTAAACCTAGGCATACTCTTGAGATAAGCATACTCAAAAATCACAGCAATCGAAAAACAATAAGGGACTCAATTGCACAAAATACGAATTTAGGGACCAATTTGTAAATTCTGGAAATTAAGAGGACTTTACCAAATTTTAAGTTACCATTATGATATTAGTCATGTTTCATACCTCTCTGCCAAATTTCAACTCAAACGGACATCTCAAACTCAAGCAATTGCACATACGAGAATCAGGACTAAAACGTAAAGCTTGCAAACCTCAAATTTTATGCCCAATCGAAACCTTTGACCATAGTTTCGAAACCTTGCCCAAAGGTTTCGAAACTTTGGCTGGCAGTAGCCTCTGGAATCCAAAAATTTGCAAAGGTTTCGAAACTTTACCCCTAGTTTCGAAACCTAGGTGCAGGGGAGCATATTTTGCTTCATTCTAATGTCTTTCAATGATAAAAACACATTAGAATCATACATATGAGTTTAAAAGAGGCAAAGGCACTCAACACCAGCCACCCAAGCTTAGATGCATACGTCCTAGATTAAACGTACTCCAACATACTCAAAACATGAATATGAACCATCAAACATACATGGTAAATTATACATTAAGAACCTTTCATACATGATACTCAATATGAGCATACCTTAATCAACCAAGGAAAATTATGCATTCGATCAAAAGAAGGCAAACAAGCACATAAAGTCTCATGCTTCAACATCCATACACTTAGGCATCCTCACAAGGCATATGTCCAACACACATGATAAGCAATTTAAACATCTACCAAACATACATCACTCAAGCATTCATCAAGGCATGCATCATAAGTGATATTTACAAATCAAACAAGGCATCTAAGTGCCAAACCAAATCAACACACATCAAAGCATCAAAAACAACAACACCTATCCCATTGCTTTACTATTACAATCTTTCAATTTATAAATCATACATCGAGCTCACCAAAAGCAACACTTGGAGACCTTTCTCTTCCCTTGCCACCCACAAGCTATTTATCTGCATTGTCGAACAAAAGAGAGCGTAAGCATAAAAGCTTAGTGAGGGTAAGCTCATAAAACAAACCTTCGACAATACAGGGTCCAAGCTCGAGCAATTATCATGATGAGATACATGACCTTATCTTTGATCCACATGAACCAAAATGAACATGATGCATGAACATATAATCAACATTATGTCATGCTCAACATCTCATAAGCTCAACTTACAATGATATATATATACCTCAATGCATTAATTAAAACATATATATCTTCACATTTCATATCATATTGATACACATATCAATTCATATTAGTATGTATGCATAATCTCATATTGGCATAAACATACTTTCTCATATTAGCATAAACATACTTTCTTATATTGGCACCTAGCTATGACTCGAATACGCGGATAACATGTTGGAACGCATTTTCCAACATCAACCTTACCTCGGTGGGATTACACTCATCACCGGCCTTGCATGTGGAACGCATTTCCACATGCCCTACGGATGGGATTCCACTCATCATCGCGTAGAATATATATAAATTTCCGGTGGAATATTACATCACCGTACTCCTCCTTGGTGCCTTAACGCCACCAAGGCCACGTACGTTTTGACTCAATTAGTGTGCTGTCACATCCCAAAAACCGATCTAGTCGAAATTAAGTTCCGGTGACCGAATATTTTTATCGATTAAATAATTTATTCGATCTTATTTAGATTATTCGGGGTAATTTATGATAGTTTATTAGATTATTCGGGTCTAGTAGAAATTAGGTTTGAAACCTATTTATTTGGTTTATTATTATTATTATTATTATTATTATTATTATTATTAAAAATAAAGGAAGAAGAAGCAAGTGGCGTTGGTGGCTTGCAAATTTTCAAGCCACTTGTTTAGAATTATTGAATAAAAACAAATATAGTGGGTGTAATAGTAGATGCCCAAATTAGTATAAAGGGGGGGGGGGGAGATTGATGATTTACACGGCAATTGAAGAAAGAAAGAAAAAAAAATAGTAGCATACGATCCAATGTTCGATTGGTAGTCCGATATTTTCGATATAGTAATATCGAATTTCTACCGATGACGGGGTAAGCTCAAATCTCTAGTTAGTTTAAGTTTCGGTATCGAGTTGATTAATATTTTTATATATATATTCGATACTGTTTTATTGATTAGTTTTTATTAATTATCATGGTATACGAGGTCGATTCGGAACAACCGTCAAGCCCAAGAAATAAAAATAAAGTACCGGTCTATTAAGGTGAGTGAAATAAATTAGAGTTGAGATTAGAGTCTCAACTATCTTTAATTTGATGTTAGTATATATATTAAGCATGAAATTAGATTAATTAAAGGTTGGTAAAAGATAAGGGTAGAAAGAATAAAGAAATTCGGACTTGTAAACTGTCCTGTAGAAAACTGCATTTTTGAGCATGTTAGAGTCATTTCTGGAAAACGGGTTCTTCTACAAAGTTGTAGAGGACAAAATTTTACATGAAATAGAGGTATGATTTGCTCAAAAATGTTAATTATAGATCTCTGAATTGTTCTTAGAAGTTACGGGACTGAAACTGAATAAAATTGGAATCTGCTGGGCTAAATTGTGAAATTCGAAATGTTTAGGGGTCAAAATGGTGTTAGTAAATTCTGAAAATTTATGATTAGAACAGGGGATTCATGAAATGAATTAAATTAAATGGCCAAGCTTGAATTAAGTCTCAATTGGTAGGTTAAAACCATTTAGATCACATATAGAATTTTTAAAGAATAAAAAGGGGACTGTTTTATAGAAATTGATAAATTGAGGACTTACATGTCCTATTTTTGAGGTTTCTGGATTATAGAAATAATGTTAATATGTGAAGGTAAATGTGGTTAAAATCTCAAGATTAATGGTGTAGTGAAACATAGGTTATAAATGCACTAAAGTCATAAAATAAGAATAGGCAGATTAGGTTTCTAAAAATGCCCTATGTTTAAGTAATAAACTGTATTGATAGAGAAATGATAAAATTATGTGACATACATGGTTGTAAAGGTGTGTTTATAAGATTTCCAGAATGGTAAATAACTCCTTATTTGGAGTTGTGAGTAAAAAGATATGAATTTTTGAGTAAGTAAATGTCATAAAAACAGGGTAACAGTTTGCCCCTAAATCTGCATCAACAACGACTTTAGAAATTCATTATAAATTGTATAAGAGGAATTAAAAACTATAATTTATATGGTTTAAAAGGTTATTCAGTATAGTTTCGTTTAAAACAAACGAAATCAGATTTTGAGTTATAGAACATTTTATATAAATATTTCTTTAAGGACAATGCAAACTGCCTAATATACTAAATGATATGTTTCTTTAATGTTTGGTTAGAAAAGAGTAGAAATGAAGGAAACCACAAAGTTGGAGAATAAGGAAAATGTCTCTAAGCTTGGATTGAGGTGAGTGTGGATGCATTTGTCTCGGGTGACGCGGTGTCATTCCGATCTTTGTTTCTTTGTTCTGATATGTGAGTGTAGTTGCGTCAAGAGATAGGCTCGGTGCCTTCCCGTTGCATTATTTATGATTATGTTTGCATTTGTTAAGGGCTCATGTAGAGCAACTATGTTTGAATGGCAAATTTGGTAAGTGCCTTGCATTACTTTGATATGTTCGAATATGACTATGAAATGCTACATGACATGGAGCTACGGCTCATCTTGTTATTTCATATGATATGATATGAAAATCATGGACTATGTGAATTTGTGTGTATTTATGGACGTTGGATACAATTGGCATGCCATAGGATTATTCGAGCTCACCATGTAAGGGAGGACTACGGTCCAGGGCTACGGCCTATATGTGGGAGATAAAAGGATGGAAGTGTAAGGGATACATGGAGCTACGGCTCAGGGCTACGGCTCATTTATGATTCATGATATGGTGTACAGGGAATCCGCGTATCCAATGGTACCAATATATTATGTGTTTGATACGTATGCTATGTTATGCTCATGATATGATATTATATAAGAGATATATGGAGCTACGGCTCAGGGCTACGGCTCAGGGCTACGGCTCATTTATGATTCATGATATGGTGTACAGGGAATCCGCGTATCCAATGGTACCAATATATTATGTGTTTGATACGTTATGCTATGTTATGATCATGATATGATATTATGTTTTGTTATGAATATACATGGAGCTACGGCTCAGGGCTACGGCTCATTTATGATTCATGATATGGTGTACAGGGAATCCGCGTATCCAATGGTACCAATATATTATGTGTTTGATACGTTATGCTATGTTATGATCATGATATGATATTATGTTTTGTTATGAATATACATGGAGCTACGGCTCAGAGCTACGGCTCATTTATGATTCATGATATGGTGTACAGGGAATCCGCGTATCCAATGGTACCAATATATTATGTGTTTGATACGTTATGCTATGTTATGATCATGATATGATATTATGTTTTGTTATGAATATACATGGAGCTACGGCTCAGGGCTACGGCTCATTTATGATTCATGATATGGTGTACAGGGAATCCGCGTATCCAATGGTACCAATATATTATGTGTTTGATACGTTATGCTATGTTATGATCATGATATGATATTATGTTTTGTTATGAATATACATGGAGCTACGGCTCAGGGCTACGGCTCATTTATGATTCATGATATGGTGTACAGGGAATCCGCGTATCCAATGGTACCAATATATTATGTGTTTGATACGTTATGCTATGTTATGATCATGATATGATATTATGTTTTGTTATGAATATACATGGAGCTACGGCTCAGAGCTACGGCTCATTTATGATTCATGATATGGTGTACAGGGAATCCGCGTATCCAATGGTACCAATATATTATGTGTTTGATACGTTATGCTATGTTATGATCATGATATGATATTATGTTTTGTTATGAATATACATGGAGCTACGGCTCAGGGCTACGGCTCATTTATGATTCATGATATGGTGTACAGGGAATCCGCGTATCCAATGGTACCAATATATTATGTGTTTGATACGTATGCTATGTTATGCTCATGATATGATATTATATAAGAGATACATGGAGCTACGGCTCATTACTGATTCATGATATGGTGTACAGGGAATCCGCGTATCCAATGGTACCAATATATTATGTGTTTGATACGTTATGCTATGTTATTCTCATGATATGATATTATGCTTTGTTATGAATATAAAGTATGACATGTTATTGCATTATGATCATTTTTGGAAGCATGCTACATGACATAACATGTTCATTCATTGTCATTGACTACCTCACTTAGACTATGTAAGTCTAATGCATTCATTGCATAACATTTCAGGTTAAGGAAAGTAACAAATCGAGATCGGGATTAGTTGGAAGATTGGCAAGTCACTACAATTAAAGAGTAATGTGTTTTGTCCTTATGAACTCCTAGTATGGTGGCAAAGTAGTTAAAGTAATTATACTAGTCTTGTGGGCCTACTATTGTGTATACGTTACCTATGTTTTGTATAAATTTTTAAGTGTTTAAGATACTTTGTTAGTTCGAATAAAAAAATAGTTTTAGACAAATTACAAAAGGGTCACTAAACATTACATCGTCTAATCAGATAGGTAAATGACCTCCGTTAGTAATGAGATATTACAGACTAATAACTAGTAAGTTTAATTTCAGTATAATATCATGAATTTCAGATAAGGACCACTAAGTTGTAAAAATTACAATTTAGTCCCTAATATTGAAAAAGTTTAAAATTGACCCCAATTTGAGTAAGTTGTTAATAAGTTAAGTGTTAAGTCTTAAAAGAGATTAATAAAATATTAAGAAATGATTTTTTTGAACTTTGGATTTATGTCTCCGATCTCCGTATTGTTTTCCGGTAGCGCTCTCCGACCCGGTTCTCTACCAGGCCGGGAAGGGGGTGTTACATGTGCACACTCATCCTGATGATCGATCATTGTACCCAAGCATACTAGTGCCAATAATAATCAAATTTCACAACCTTTGATGTTCAAGAGTCATAATATGGCATCTTACATCATATTAAGCTCAACATCAAATATCTCAACAACATAATATCATAATGTTATTTTCAAGAGTCATAATATGGCATCTTACATCATATTAAGCTCAACATCATCATGCACAATTTACAATCCAACCCACATGCATAGCAATGCATCAAACCATGCCTCAACAACATGTATAACACATTATACATAATCATCATAACACAAATCATCATGAGGCATAACATCAATTAAAGAGATCATCCAATGTCTCTAACTAAAGCTTAGTGTAACACCCGTGTTTTGGGGTTAGAAGTTAGTCGGGTTAGTTGGTTCGAGTCGGTAAAATTTATTTTAATCAAATTGACCTTAGTGTGAGCAAATTGAGTTTAGAAAGAAAGGGAGGGATCATTTTGGTAATTTAACGAAAATAAAAATAAATAGACAACCTTTTTGACTTAAAAGAAAAAAATGTTATCATCTTTCCCATTTCTCCCCTCTCCACCGTGCAAACTACCCCAAACTCTCCCAAACCCAAAATTCATAATCCATCAAATTTCTTCATCAATTCAAGGGGTTTTTGAAAGGTAATTATGTTTTCTTAATCTCCTCTTCATCCTCTATCTATCAATAGTCTTAGATTTCAAAATTATGGAGTTTTGAAAATTAGGGTTCATATCAAAATTTGGGTTTTTATGGGGGTTTTCCAATTGGTTTTGATAAATTGAGTTGGGGCTTTAGTTAATCATGTTAAAAGGTGTAACATATATCAATTTGGTTGAATTTTGGTAAAAATCCGAAGTGAATTGTTAGACCCATTTTTAAGGTGTCAAAAACTTAATTTTTGGTGAGTTTTAGATTGTAATTAGAGGGTTGATGGTTTATATATGTTAGGAGGATGTTTTGGAATCATTTAGATATCATTTGGGTGTTTAAAAACATAATTTTCTGCTAAGTAAAATAGGAGTACGAAAATGGAGTTTTGGAGGGTTTTGAGTGAGTTTTGGAGGGTTGTTTTAGGTGGGAAATTGATAGCCAATGGTAGTACTATGATTAGGGATTGATTTGGGATCATTTGTGGGTGCAATGGATGTTGGAAACATAACTTTTGGAAGAGGTATTGGGGCTGTCCGAAATTGCTAAGTATGGGGTTTGGTCATGGTTTGCAAAATGGTAATTTGTACTTGAGTTGTATTCCGGGTTGATAATTTGATGTTGGGCTGATTTGAGGTTGTTTGAATTGTATTGAGGTTGGTTTGAAGCAAGAATTTGGGTCGGCAAAGCATCGAGAAGAAATCCGAAAACTTGGAGATGATGGTTGCTTGGTAGTTGAGCTTGGAGGTAGAGGTGAGTGGTTAAAATATTTTAAATGGTATTGAGCAATTGGTTCGAGCATGTGGACTAGGTTGAGATTGGTAGACTCACCTAGAGTTAGGATTAGGGTGGTAGCCTAATCCTAAGCTTTAGTTAGAGACATTGGATGATCTCTTTAATTGATGTTATGCCTCATGATGATTTGTGTATGTATAATGTGTTATACATGTTGTTGAGGCATGGTTTGATGCATTGCTATGCATGTGGTTTGGATTGTAAACTGTGTATGATGATGTTGAGTTTAATATGATGTAGGATGCCATATTATTACTCTTGAACATGACATTATGATGATTATGTATAATGTGATATACATGTATGTTAGGGCATGATTTAATGCATTGTTATATGCATGTTGTTGAGATATTTGATGTTGAGTTTAATATGAAGTAAGATGCCATATTATGACTCTGAACATCAAAGGTTGTGGAATTTGATTAATATTGGCACTAGTATGCTTGGGTACAATGATCGATCATTAGGATGAGTGTGCACACAAATTGAGTCAAAACGTACGTGGCCTTGGTGGCGTTAAGGCACCAAGGAGGAGTACGGTGATGTAATATTCCACCGGAAATTTATATATATTCTACGTGGCGATGAGTGGAATCCCGTCCGTAGGGCATGTGGCGATGAGTGGAATCCCGTCCATGCAAGGCCGGTGATGAGTGTAATCCCACCGAGGTAAGGTTGATGTTGGAAAATGCGTTCCAACATGTTATCCGCGTATTCGAGTCATAGCTAGGTGCCAATATGAGAAAGCATGTTTATGCCAATATGAGATTATGCATACATGCTAATATGAATTGATATGTGTATCAATGTGTTATGAAATGTGTTTTCAAATGTGAAGCGATATATGATGTGATTAATACATTGAGTTATGTATCATTGTATGATGAATTTATAAGTTGTTGAGCATGACATGAATTTGGTAATATGTTCATGCATCATTTATATTTATGGCTCATGTGGATCGCAAGTAAAATCATGTATTATATCATGATAGTTGCTCGAGCTTGGACCCTGTATTGTCGAAGGTTTGTTTTATGAGCTTACCCTCACTAAGCTTTTATGCTTACGCTCTCTTTTGTTCGACAATGCAGATAAATAGCTTGTGGGTGGCAAGGGAAAGGAAAGGTCTTCAAGTGTTGCTTTGGTGAGCTCAATGTATGATTTATAAATTGAAAGATTGTAATAGTAAAGCAATGGGATAGGTGTTGTTGTTTTTGATGCTTTGATGTGTGTTGATTTGGTTTGGCACTTAGATGCCTTGTTTGATTTGTAAACATCACTTATGATGCATGCCTTGATGAATGCTTGAGTGATGTATGTTTGGTAGATGTTTAAATTGCTTATCATGTGTGTGGGACATATGCCTTGTGAGGATGCCTAAGTGTATGGATGTTGAAGCATGAGACTTTATGTGCTTGTTTGCCTTCTTTTGATCGAATGCATAATTTTCCTTGGTTGATTAAGGTATGCTCATATTGAGTATCATGTATGAAAGGTTCTTAATGTATAATTTACCATGTATGTTTGATGGTTCATATTCATGTTTTGAGTATGTTGGAGTACGTTTAATCTAGGACGTATGCATCTAGGCTTGGGTGGCTGGTGTTGAGTGCCTTTGCCTCTTT
Organism: Hibiscus trionum; assembly: GCA_030270665.1. Classification (NCBI taxonomy): domain Eukaryota; kingdom Viridiplantae; phylum Streptophyta; class Magnoliopsida; order Malvales; family Malvaceae; genus Hibiscus; species Hibiscus trionum. The sequence continues at coordinate 10,513,457 of BSYR01000024.1, read as the reverse complement.
TAAACTTATATGTATGAATATGTATGATTCTAATGTGTTTATATCATTGAAAGTCATTAGAATGAAGCAAAATATGCTCCCCTGCATCTAGGTTTCGAAACTAGGGGTAAAGTTTCGAAACCTTTGCAAATTTTTGGGTTCCAGAGGCTACTGGAGGCCAAAGTTTCGAAACCTTTGGACAAGGTTTCGAAACTATGGTCAAAGGTTTCGATTGGGCATAAAATTTGAGGTTTGCAAGCTTTACGTTTTAGTCCTGATTCTCGTATGTGCAATTGCTTGAGTTTGAGATGTCCGTTTGAGTTGAAATTTGGCAGAGAGGCATGAAACATGACTAATTTCATAATGGTAACTTAAAATTTGGTAAAATCCTCTTAATTTCCAGAATTTACAAATTGGTCCCTAAATTCGTATTTTGTTCAATTGAGTCCCTTATTGTTTTCCGATTGCTGTGATTTTTGAGTATGCTTATCTCAAGAGTATGCCTAGGTTTAATGTGCATCTAGACAAGTTTAAAAATAAAAAAAGGGTCGTTAATCAAGGTTGACTTACGGGTTGACTTTGGTTTTCCCCGTGTAATCTTCGTAGTTCGGGTCAGCCGTCTAGGCCGGGCTACGAGGGTTACATTAGTTGGCATCAGAGCTTAAGGTTTCCGAAACCTTGGGCAGGTAAGTGAAGTAAGTTGTGTTTTATGATTGATATGCACGGTGTTTGCTTATCATGTAAGCACGTTGCTTGTTATTCGAGTATGCTGTAATGAATGATTGCTTGCTTTGTAAGTATGATTGCTTGTATGACAAGTATGTTGGTTGTTTATTTAAAAGCATGTTGCTCGTTACCCGTGTATGCGGTGATGTGTGATTGTTTGATGGAGAAGGTATGTTGTTTGATCGTACGCATATGTTTGCTTGTGTAGCAAGTATGCCTTGTAATATGCATGATTGAGCATGTATGTGTGTTGAGTTGCTTGAAGCATGTTGAGTAGAGTCCCATTGCTTCTATTACATCGGAAAAAGAGATTTTAAGTGAGGAAATCATACTTGAGCCTCTCGGACCTTTTCCTTTGCTAACCCAGTTTGTATGTTAATGTGTTGTTGTTAGTTTATTGCTTTTTGGTAAGTTTGAGGCCAAGGCATGGACTGTGAATCGATAAGTGGAAACGGTGGGTTCTGAAAATGTGAATGATGTTGAGGGAATTCATCGCTTTAGTCAGGGAAGTATGGTTGTACCAGAGTTGAGGTACAATTTTTTTTTGACTGAGTTAGTGTGTATGTGGGTTGGTTCCTGTTGATGAGGAACAATGTGATCGGTTCTGGTGATAGTGGTGAAAGAGGTGACGATCTATGAGTGGGAGTCAGAGTATTATCAATGATATAGTAGGTAAGCCTTGGTACAGTTTTGAGCTTGTTCCCTTTTGATGATTCTGAGTCTACACTTCTGTATATTGTTAGCAAGCATACAAGTTTGAATGTGCCGATGAGGTGTCAGAGGTAGGTATGAGTATCTTAGTTCTTTTGGCGAGATCTAGGTAGGGGTCTCGTGTGAGTAATCTGAATTTCAGAAATGTTAGTTGGTGATCGTTGGGGGTTCGGACTATGGTTTTAGTACAAGACAGTTGATCAGTGTCTGTGAGTGGAAATCAATTTGTGTGATTGGGCCAGTGTACGTCTGAGTTGTCTTTCAGTTAGAATGAGAGATGAAGTCACTTCCGATATAGTTGAGTTGAGAAAGGAGTCTTGAGTTTTGACTCTAGGTTGTTTGTTAGAGGTAGAGCAAGTCCAACATGACTGTTTGCGTGTGTTCAGAATTGAATCTTGAGGTTACGAGAAGCTCAAGGAACAGTTTAGAAGAGTCAGATTTTGTTGAAGAACCAGTCTGTAAACAAGAGGGCCGAAGACTATCAGCTGTGCACAGGTATAATTACAATTTCTTCGGATTTGTCCGTTTCGTGTGAGCATGCAAAGAAAATTTGATGTACGTGTTGAGATCTTAGTAGTAGGGACACATGTGACTAGACCTTGTGGTGAGATAGTGATGGCCAGGAAGATGTACGGAAGATGTTTGTTGGTAGTTTGGAGTTACTAGTTTCTAGTAGACGTGAAGTGATCGTCTTCCTACAGTTTTGGATGTACCTTCTGGCAAAGTTTGGCTTAAAGAGCACAAAGTTAGTGTATACGTTGAGACAAAGAGAGAGTTGCCTTGAAGATGCAGATTTCAGTGTGACTGTAGTAGTAGGTGAGGAGGTGAACTTATTGTCGAATGTTGATCCAGCTTTGAGGTCGAAGATTGATTGAGTTTAGTTGGCAGACTTGCTTGGCAATTGTGATGGATTTGAGTTTTGAACGAAGAGTAGACCGCAGAAGGTTAAAATGGTTTGTGATTCTTCCTAGAAGTGTTTAGATTTCAGACAGCTGAAACAAGTGACAGTGAATGAGTAGTATCCGCTTCCGAGTGTCAGTGATTTGTTGGTCAGTTAGTGTGTGCTTCAGTCTATTTGAAGATTAATTCGAGATCCGTTTACCACCAGTTGAAAGTGAGAAAAGTTGAAGTACCGAAGAAGGCCATGACGAGCTTTAAAGTTAGTATGGTAGAACCTTTTGGGAAATCAGTTGTATGCTTATGCAAGATGGAAGATTGTGGCTTATGCATCGAGATAGTTGAAAGACCGAGAGAAGAGTAATTACAGTTTTGTTTGCTTTGAAGACTTAGAGACAAAGCTCGTATAGCAAGAAATGCACAGTGAGTATGTACATATCATCAGAACTTGAATTGTTAGACAACTTAGGAAAGGTTGGAACTTGAACAACATGAGTTGTTAGAATTGCTTAAAGACTGTGGTCCCAAGATTGAGAACTATCTGAAGAGAGTCTACGTGGTAACCGATGTTCCGAGTTATTTTGTTGTCAGATTAATGGTTGAGTTGCGAGCTATGTTGCTGAATTCAGTTCATAGAACGATAGTGTTTTGTGGCCGAGTTTCATGTTAAACCTACTTGAGTCGGATACTTGAAGAGAAACAGTTGCAAGACAGATTCTTGGCACCTCACGTGCATGACGTAGCGGAAGGAAGACCGTCAGAATGCAGTTTCAGAGATGATAGAGTTTGTATTGTTAGAGACAGAATAGTTGTGCCGATTAACATAATGTTTCGAGATGCATTGTTTTGGCCGAAGTACACGATAGTTCATTTGTATTGCATCTGAGTAGTATGATGACGTATTGTGGGTTGAAAGTAGGTACTTCTGGATTGAGTTGATGGATGACATTGTTCAGTATGAGAACAAGTGTGTAAAATTGCCAGCGTGTCAAGACCGGGTATCAGTTTTCTTTTAGCCTGTTACAATTGTGGGAGATTCTTAGTGAAAGTGGGTGATAGAGATTCGAAATTTCAACTAGATTTTTGAAGGTGTCTGCATAGTGTTTGGCTACTTGTTGAAGTCAGATGATCTGTCAGAGAAAGTTATGGGTCAGGTATTCAAAACAGTGTTGTATGAGATTGTGAATCGGGCTAGTCATGTTGTTTATCTGTTACGATTACCACCAGAGTTAGAAAGGGGTTGGTGATGTGATTTGTGTATCTATGATTCGGGAGTGTGAGTCAGATATGTTCTGTGCTATGTTGTAGAAGAGATCGAGTTGAGTTTAAAGTCGACATGCCTTGAAGGAACCATTGAGATTTTAGCATTAGATATCTATAGACGTGTGGTAAGTCTACCGAGTTGGTGAGTATGTTGTGGTGAGAAGGAAAGTGCGGAGGAGCATGTTTCAGTGGCTCTTCCTGTTCGATAATTTCGAGGACGAAATTTCCTTAAGTGGGGGAGAGTTGTAACACCCGTGTTTTGGGGTTAGAAGTTAGTCGGGTTAGTTGGTTCGAGTCGGTAAAATTTATTTTAATCAAATTGACCTTAGTGTGAGCAAATTGAGTTTAGAAAGAAAGGGAGGGATCATTTTGGTAATTTAACGAAAATAAAAATAAATAGACAACCTTTTTGACTTAAAAGAAAAAAATGTTATCATCTTTCCCATTTCTCCCCTCTCCACCGTGCAAACTACCCCAAACTCTCCCAAACCCAAAATTCATAATTCATCAAATTTCTTCATCAATTCAAGGGGTTTTTGAAAGGTAATTATGTTTTCTTAATCTCCTCTTCATCCTCTATCTATCAATAGTCTTAGATTTCAAAATTATGGAGTTTTGAAAATTAGGGTTCATATCAAAATTTGGGTTTTTATGGGGGTTTTCCAATTGGTTTTGATAAATTGAGTTGGGGCTTTAGTTAATCATGTTAAAAGGTGTAACATATATCAATTTGGTTGAATTTTGGTAAAAATCCGAAGTGAATTGTTAGACCCATTTTTAAGGTGTCAAAAACTTAATTTTTGGTGAGTTTTAGATTGTAATTAGAGGGTTGATGGTTTATATATGTTAGGAGGATGTTTTGGAATCATTTAGATATCATTTGGGTGTTTAAAAACATAATTTTCTGCTAAGTAAAATAGGAGTACGAAAATGGAGTTTTGGAGGGTTTTGAGTGAGTTTTAGGGGTTGTTTTAGGTGGGAAATTGATAGCCAATGGTAGTACTATGATTAGTGATTGATTTGGGATCATTTGTGGGTGCAATGGATGTTGGAAACATAACTTTTGGAAGAGGTATTGGGGCTGTCCGAAATTACTAAGTATGGGGTTTGGTCATGGTTTGCAAAATGGTAATTTGTACTTGAGTTGTATTCCGGGTTGATAATTTGATGTTGGGCTGATTTGAGGTTGTTTGAATTGTATTGAGGTTGGTTTGAAGCAAGAATTTGGGTCGGCAAAGCATCGAGAAGAAATCCGAAAACTTGGAGATGATGGTTGCTTGGTAGTTGAGCTTGGAGGTAGAGGTGAGTGGTTAAAATATTTTAAATGGTATTGAGCAATTGGTTCGAGCATGTGGACTAGGTTGAGATTGGTAGACTCACCTAGAGTTAGGATTAGGGTGGTAGCCTAATCCTAAGCTTTAGTTAGAGACATTGGATGATCTCTTTAATTGATGTTATGCCTCATGATGATTTGTGTATGTATAATGTGTTATACATGTTGTTGAGGCATGGTTTGATGCATTGCTATGCATGTGGTTTGGATTGTAAACTGTGTATGATGATGTTGAGTTTAATATGATGTAGGATGTCATATTATTACTCTTGAACATGACATTATGATGATTATGTATAATGTGATATACATGTATGTTAGGGCATGATTTAATGCATTGTTATATGCATGTTGTTGAGATATTTGATGTTGAGTTTAATATGAAGTAAGATGCCATATTATGACTCTGAACATCAAAGGTTGTGGAATTTGATTAATATTGGCACTAGTATGCTTGGGTACAATGATCGATCATTAGGATGAGTGTGCACACAAATTGAGTCAAAACGTACGTGGCCTTGGTGGCGTTAAGGCACCAAGGAGGAGTACGGTGATGTAATATTCCACCGGAAATTTATATATATTCTACGTGGCGATAAGTGGAATCCCGTCCGTAGGGCATGTGGCGATGAGTGGAATCCCGTCCATGCAAGGCCGGTGATGAGTGTAATCCCACCGAGGTAAGGTTGATGTTGGAAAATGCGTTCCAACATGTTATCCGCGTATTCGAGTCATAACTAGGTGCCAATATGAGAAAGAATGTTTATGCCAATATGAGATTATGCATACATGCTAATATGAATTGATATGTGTATCAATGTGTTATGAAATGTGTTTTCAAATGTGAAGCGATATATGATGTGATTAATACATTGAGTTATGTATCATTGTATGATGAATTTATAAGTTGTTGAGCATGACATGAATTTGGTAATATGTTCATGCATCATTTATATTTATGGCTCATGTGGATCGCAAGTAAAATCATGTATTATATCATGATAGTTGCTCGAGCTTGGACCCTGTATTGTCGAAGGTTTGTTTTATGAGCTTACCCTCACTAAGCTTTTATGCTTACGCTCTCTTTTGTTCGACAATGCAGATAAATAGCTTGTGGGTGGCAAGGGAAAGGAAAGGTCTTCAAGTGTTGCTTTGGTGAGCTCAATGTATGATTTATAAATTGAAAGATTGTAATAGTAAAGCAATGGGATAGGTGTTGTTGTTTTTGATGCTTTGATGTGTGTTGATTTGGTTTGGCACTTAGATGCCTTGTTTGATTTGTAAACATCACTTATGATGCATGCCTTGATGAATGCTTGAGTGATGTATGTTTGGTAGATGTTTAAATTGCTTATCATGTGTGTGGGACATATGCCTTGTGAGGATGCCTAAGTGTATGGATGTTGAAGCATGAGACTTTATGTGCTTGTTTGCCTTCTTTTGATCGAATGCATAATTTTCCTTGGTTGATTAAGGTATGCTCATATTGAGTATCATGTATGAAAGGTTCTTAATGTATAATTTACCATGTATGTTTGATGGTTCATATTCATGTTTTGAGTATGTTGGAGTACGTTTAATCTAGGACGTATGCATCTAGGCTTGGGTGGCTGGTGTTGAGTGCCTTTGCCTCTTTTAAACTTATATGTATGAATATGTATGATTCTAATGTGTTTATATCATTGAAAGTCATTAGAATGAAGCAAAATATGCTCCCCTGCATCTAGGTTCCGAAACTAGGGGTAAAGTTTCGAAACCTTTGCAAATTTTTGGGTTCCAGGGGCTACTGGAGGCCAAAGTTTCGAAACCTTTGGACAAGGTTTCGAAACTATGGTCAAAGGTTTCGATTGGGCATAAAATTTGAGGTTTGCAAGCTTTACGTTTTAGTCCTGATTCTCGTATGTGCAATTGCTTGAGTTTGAGATGTCCGTTTGAGTTGAAATTTGGCAGAGAGGCATGAAACATGACTAATTTCATAATGGTAACTTAAAATTTGGTAAAGTCCTCTTAATTTCCAGAATTTACAAATTGGTCCCTAAATTCGTATTTTGTTCAATTGAGTCCTTTATTGTTTTCCGATTGCTGTGATTTTTGAGTATGCTTATCTCAAGAGTATGCCTAGGTTTAATGTGCATCTAGACAAGTTTAAAAATAAAAAAAGGGTCGTTAATCAAGGTTGACTTATGGGTTGACTTTGGTTTTCCCCGTGTAATCTTCGTAGTTCGGGTCAGCCGTCTAGGCCGGGCTACGGGGGTTACACTTAGGATTAGGCTACCACCCTAATCCTAACTCTAGGTGAGTCTACCAATCTCAACCTAGTCCACATGCTCGAACCAATTGCTCAAAACCATTTAAAATATTTTAACCACTCACCGACTACTTCATTAGCACAAGCCGGCAAGCCTACCAAGCATCCAAGTTTCCGGATTCGAGCCTGAAGCTTCACCATTGATTTCTCTTGCTTCTAACCATTCAAAAACAATATATTAACCTCAAAATCAGTCACAAACCCAAAGTTTAACATCAACACACAAATCCACTTCAATTCTCACAATTCAAAGCCAAGTTCATTCTTCAATTTCTCATTTTCGTACTTCCACAAAAACCCGTCAAAAATCAGAATTGTAGTCATCCAAAACACTCTTAAACATGTTCAAAACACTGCCCAACTATAGTATAACCATCAACCTCCAATTTCCAACATTAAACACACAATTTAAGCCATGAACAATCCCCAAAATCACCAAATCCGAGCAGCCATGAAAAACAGTCCAAAACTTGTGATTTCAACATATTTAACACATTTAAACACTTCCAAAACAACCCCCAAATATTACTCTAACATCAACCATCAAATTCCAACATAAATCATACCCAAAACTCATCTAAAAACCTTCCTAAAAATCCACCAAAACCCAATTTCGGAAATTTTATAAAACACCTCAAAAATTGCTCATTTTAACATATTATGTGTATTTTAACATGATTAAACAAAGCCCCAACTCAATTTATCAAAACAAGATGAAAAATCCCTTAAAAACCCAAACTTTGATATGAACCCTAATTTTCAAAACTCCATAACTTTGAAATCTAAGACTATAGATAGATAGAGGATAAAGAGGAGATTAAGAAAACATAATTACCTTTCAAAAACCCCTTGAATTGATGAAGAAATCAAAGGAAATAGTAAAGAGGGTTTGGGAGAAATTTTGGGATGTTTACACGGTGAGGAAGAAGAAGAAATGAGAAAAGATGATAGATAAGGTGATCTTTATTTTTATTTTGGTTTAATTACCAAAATGATCCCTCCCTTTCTTTCTAAACTCAATTTGCTCACACTAAGGTCAATTTGATTAAAATAAATTTTTACCGACTCGAACCAATTAACCCGACTAACTCCTAACCCCAAAACACGGGTGTTACAACGTGTATCGTCCTAATCTTTTTAAAACCTGATGAGATTAAGTGTTATTACAATTGGTATTGGGTCATTTCCAGGGGTAAGCTTATGTCGTGTTGGGTTGTTGTAAGGTTGGGAAGAAATATTTTCTAATCTAATTAATATTAATAGATACAAAATATTAATAACTAATAAATTATTCAAACAAATATTGAATATAATTATGTCTTTATATGTTATTTTGATTGTTCAAATAATCAAACAACTATCAGTTATCAGTTAATTTTATCAAACACTTTTATACAATCAGCTAATGTAATTCGCTAGTTAAATAAATTAATGCTATCAACTATCAGCTATCAACTAATTGTCAAACAACTATCCTTTTCTTATTAAATAAAATGTTCGAAAATATTTATATTTTATGCCATAAGGCCCAGTGCTATTGATTCAACCTGTTAGCCCAGAAGATTGGATTTCTCCAAAATCAACTTCAGTTTTTGGGCATTAGAGTTGTTACTTCCAAAAAAAAAAAAAAACCTAAAACCCCAAATCAATCCTTTCTATCCCCTGGTTTATTGCTTGCTTCAGGTATTTTTCACCTTATGCTTTGAGATCTGATTCAGCTTCGTTTTTTTTTTGAAAGGGTTGGTGAGTTAAAGAAATGCCTCTATATGATTGTATGCTTCTATTGAAGCCTCATGTGAAGACCGAAGACGGAGGGGATAATGGAATTGGTAGCTCGTGTGGGTAGACATGTTTATAGCAGAAATGGGGTTCTCAGTTCTCACTCAGCTCAAATCATTTGGGTTATGGCATCAGGAAGCTTTCTGGAAGATATTTCCAGGTCTTAAAAATCTTGCCTTTTCTTTGATCCTGCTAAATTTGTGTTTTTATTCCTCGGGTTCAACTTTTGCTAAGTTTACAAATTACAACCCTTCTCCTTTGTGTGTAGAGAAATTGGTCACATTTGACATAGAATTTTACCTTTTTTATATCATGTATTGTAATTTGTACAGGGTAATCTCATGCAGTCTGCAGATGACAATGATGGCCACACCCAACATCAACAAGGAGCTGCAGACTGCAGTACTTGAACAAGGAAGACAGGCTGTTACGTTGGCCTTTGGTTAAACATCGCCACACCAAATACGGGCTGGAATTCCTTAATGAAGATGATGGAGATTTGGATCTCATCAAACTCCCTCGAGGCTGTATATTTAACGATGAGAACCCAGGGAAGGGCGGAGAACACTGATTGGAAAAAGATTTTGATATTCTGATATTCCCTTACACTTGATAGTCTGTGTTCTCTATCTATGTGGGGTTTTTTTCTTCTTCTGTAGGTCTTGAAAGACCAGAAGGAATACAGGGCAGTGAGACCATATTTTAATAAATTAGCATATGTTTTTTCGGATGTAAGTGTTGGATGTCTAGTACAGATATGTTCTGTTTCTTCAAAGTTTTTCTATGTATGTACTTGGATGATGAGTTTTGGAGGGTACAAATAACAATAAAAAACAGGAGCAACTATTTATTTTCTATGTTTAGCAGTTGGACCAGCAAATAGCAATTTTGATGAGGTTTTGGTATTACAGGTGTCTCAAAATTGTATCACTTTCCATGCAAAAAATTCCAAGGAAAGCTACGTCCTCCATTGCATGCAACACTGCCACGTTCAACACCAAAGCTAGAAAACTAACCCTTTTCCTCTTTTCATTTGCTTCATCCTCATCGAAAAATGGATCCTCATAGTCTATTGGCTTCGGCAGGCATTAACATAGGATTGGCAATAGTGATTCTATTTCTCTTCTCAGTCTTGAAGAAACAGCCTTCAAATGCTCCCGTATATTACCCTCGTCCTCTTTCGAAACGACATCGAATCGTCTTCCCTCGTCCTCGCTCTCTCGCTCGTTTATTCCCTTCCTTCTCTTGGATACCTCGAGCCTTCCATGTCTCTGAGGATGAAATCCTTGAAACCAATGGACTCGATGCACTCGTTGTTATAAGACTCTTCAAGTTCGGGTCAGTATCAGTCCCTGTTTATTTATTCTTTTCTTTATCGGTACATACTCATGTTCATATGTAAGTTAAGAAATTTAGAACACAACTTGTATAAAAATTGACAGTGTTCGAAATAGAGCTTGGCAATGTTAATTTTGATTGGTTTTCATGACTCTTTTTTTCTCCCTTCAGGATCAATTTCTTTGCTGTTTGCTCTTGTGTTGGATTGCTGATTCTCCTACCGATTAATTTTGGTGTGCAGACAGATTCTTCTGAAAGACATCGTTCCATGGATTCTTGCACAATATCCAACATCAAAAAAGGTTCTAACGTGTAAGATGTAGGACTATATGTGTGTGTGTTTTCTTTATAAATAGAGGAAGGAGTTGCAGAAGTTGATTCAAATCTTGTATTGCTAAAATTCACCTCTTAAATAAACTGGTTGCTATGATATTCAGGCTAAGATGCGAGCATAGGTATAGTTAGACTCTTATAAGGTTTTACCTTGGAGGTTATATTCCAACACAAATGTTGGGTACAAATACTTCATGAAAAACGAATAGTCCGCTTTTAATACCAACAAAAAGGGCAGAAGCCTTCAGATTGACAGTGTGTTCCATGTTTGACTTCTTGTTTTGCAGGCTCTGGGTGCATTTTCTATGCTTGTGGTTTATATCCTTCTATGGATTATACCTTTTGTATAAGGTGAGCTTTGCAATTATACCTTCCCTGTTTTTAACAACTTTGGGCTTTTGACAGTAAAATAATTGTGGATATTTTGCCATTTTCATTTTTGTTTTTCAGTCCTTTCTACTTTTGACTTTCAGAAATGTTAACATATAACAGCTGAATTCCTACACCCATTTCCCTCTCCAGGAATATTCTGAGATTTTAGTTAAAAGGATTCAACAAGTTCGGAACCTGAGGCATCGTCCCGATCAATTTACGACTATAGTTAGACAAATTCCAGTCTGCGCCCAACACAAGGCTCGCGGCTGTTGTGTTGGTCACTTCTTTTCTAAACATCATCCTTACAGTTATCATTCTCACAAAATGTTATACAATGGGAAAGACATAGAAGATCTGTCGGTAAGCATTCGATGGTCTTGAGTTCGATATGTTTCATCTCTTGGATGTCGTTTTAAACAGAAATCTTACAAATGATTTTCTTGTAGAACCAGGCAAGATCTGTTCATGAAAAGATTCTCGGCTTAAGAAAGAGATGTAAAGGCAGGAAACATGGTGAAGAAACCTTACTAGTGGATGAATGTCAATATGATTATCAAAAACTGCAGTGCTCGAGGAAAACCTTGAGGAACTCTGTCACAAGATTCATCAATTGCAGAGTGAAGACATGCTCAAAGGAAAGGTAATCTGCCCATGAGCCATGCGCGTGCTTTTGGTCGAGTCGCATTTATCAAGGTGAATTGCAAATATTTAATGAATATTGGCTGCAGAAAGCCAGCAGTAAAATAATGACTGTAACATCACTTTCTAGGCGATATTTAAATCCTTTACAAGTGCATGCTTGAACAATGGAAGGGGAAATTGTGTTCTTTTATTACTGTTCTTAGCAAAAAAAAAAAAAAAAAGAAGACCGGTTTCAAGTGTGAGTGTCGAGTAAAGAGTATGGATACGGGTATGTGTCATATATAGATGCTATAAGTAAAATGAAGAGCCAGAGTAACATAGGTTTTAAATGTAATGTGCTGGTTAGATAGTTTCTTCATCATGTAACATGGCCACCCGCAATTACGTACGAAAATGAGTACATCTGAGATTTTAATGAACCTGTTGTTCTGCAGTTTCAGCTCTCTCCACTAGTTGATATTAACCTGGTACATTCATTAAATTTGCAACTGCGATAAACATGATAGGATCATACACAGCTAATATGCTTTTTGTTTGTAGGAATTGCCTGTTGCATTTGTGACATTCAAATCTCGGTGGGGAGCAGCAATGGCGGCCCAAACTCAGCAGCACACAAATCCACTTCTATGGATAACTGAAATGGCTCCTGAACCGAGTGATGTCTTGTGGAGGAATCTATCAATTCGATATAAGATCTTGCCTGTGTATAAAATTGGAGTCATTCTTGCAGCAACTCTTCTCACAATTTTCTTTGCAGTGCCAGTCACTGCTGTTCAAGGGATCGCTAAGTATGAGAAACTTAAGAAATGGTTTCCTCCAGCTATGGCTATTGATCTCATGTAAGAACTCTTTTTTTCTTTGCTTCGCATTACTTCGGTATCAAAGACAAGTGTTGGATACGGGTATGCATATGGCACATGTATGCTCAGTTTGGAATACCATACCTCCATACTCATGTTAAAATATGTGTCATATATAAGTGTTGAACATGAATAAATACACGCATACACGAAAAGTGATATTGTTGGTTTTCAAGGCAGACACTGAGAACAATATACTTTTCTTTAGTTTCTTGAATTCTCAGCCCTTGGAAATGTACTAGACTGATAATTGGAATTAGCTTTTTCAACAAACAATTCAAAGATGATACGAGTATGACTTTGTATATTTGAGGGACTATACTTCAAATATTGACATTGTATTATTTGCACTAACACATTAGTTCTATGTTCAGCACATGAATTCAACTCATCTAGACATGGGTATAGGGATATAATCTTCCAAGGACTCTCACAACCAGATTTGAGTATAAACATGCCTATATCAGACGTATACCTGTATCCAAGTTATGTAGCATTATTATTTACTTGCTTCCTGAACTATTTACAAATGCTTTGAGTTGACATATTTTATTGAACCATAGACCAGGGCTATCCTCAGTAGTGACAGGGTACCTTCCAAGTGCAATCCTCAAAGGGTTCATATACATAGTTCCATTTGCAATGCTCGGAATGGCTAAACTGGGTGGGTCTATCTCAAAGAGCAGAGAGGAGATCAAAGCTTGCAACATGGTTTTCTATTTTCTCTTGGGAAATGTTTTCTTTTTGAGTTTGATTTCAGGCTCTCTACTTGATGAAATCGGAGAATATGTTAGTCATCCTAAGAATTTGCCTAGTCATCTGGCTTCTCTTGTCTCTTCTCAAGTAACTTCTCTTTTTCTTCATAATTCATATTTTTGCTTGAATGACTTGTGCTTTTTAAAGGATTGGTATCTTAAATGTGAAAGAATTCAAAATGATTTGCATGTTCTTCGATTATACTCGAAAGAAATTATAGTCTATGATTCAGAAAATGTTTTTTCATCAATATTTGCAAAAGATTGGTCTGATTTGAGTATGGATTCACACATTCCAGGCAGATTTCTTCATGACATACATCTTAACAGAGGGGCTCTCGGGATTTTCTACAGAGATTCTTCAACCTGGAATATTAATCTGGGATTTCGTAAAGTCCCACACTTATGGCCGGGGAAAAGAGAAAGACCTCTATCTTTATTCGCTGCAATACTACCGAATCATCCCCACCGTCTCCCTTTCGATACTGATTGGCATAGTTTATGCAGTTATTGCTCCATTGTTGCTTCCTTTTCTTATTGTCTACTTCTTCCTCGGCTACATTGTGTATATCAATCAGGTAACTTTTTATGTTGTTCCAAGTTCCAGCTTTTTATTTTTCTTATGTTCCAACATTTTTGCAGATTCAGGACGTATATGAAACTGTTTATGACACATGTGGTAAATTCTGGCCATTCATCCATCATTATATAATTGTTGCAATCATTCTTATGCAAATCACAATGATTGGTCTCTTCGGATTGAAGTCGAAACCAGCAGCTTCTATATCAACCGTTCCCCTGGTAGTGCTCACCATAATGTTCAACGAGTACTGCAAGATTCGCTTTCTTCCTACATTCCAAAGTCTCTCTATTCAGGTTCGTTTAGTTTTGTTTCTTAATAGCTGTAAAATTCTAAAGCTGATTTTGAAGAATAACAGAGCGATAAACTTTAGAAGAATAGTTTATGGTATATACATCTAACTTCCTTCAAGTTTATATATACACATATGTAATGTCATATTCAATGTCCATGCGTAAATATGTACCGAAAAACAATGTAGAAAGATGAAGGGTTCAAACTTCAAACTACATAAGCATTGAAATTAACCGAAGTAGTGGTTGTTTTTCATGGACAGGATGCAGTTGAAAACGATGAACTGGATGAGATGGAGGATAGCTTTGACAAAGCAACTGAAGAATATCGGCAACCATGTTTGCGCCCGGTGAGTTTTATGGAACCGGACTCTAGCTTGTATCAACCTTTGATTACTTCATTGTAGTTTTGATGAAAAATCTGTTGGTATTGTCTTTGCATACCTTCATATCTATTCAAATGTAAGTTGATATTGGATGTGCGGTCTTTTGATCTGTCTCAGATTTTTATTATTCGAGTCCTGCGGATAATGTTTTATAAAGTTTCCAGCTGGTAACTTATTTTATAATCGATTAAGTTTTCAAATAATTTTACTTTCATATACAAAAACGTCATTCATGATTTAAAATATTAATATTAATGTACTCTTCAAAATTAATTAAACTCTTTGCGACCTTATTTATAAGTCAATTAGTACACATTTCTATCGACATCGACACAGACAAAACCGATACAATGTTTCATTTTACTGTCAAAACGATTAAACCAGAACCGATACAAAACTAATTACATAAAATCATTGGAGTGAGAATATTTCCACAAATTTAAGAACCATTCCATGGCTGAAATTCAAAATGGTTTTAGCAATTAGATTGGAAACATAAATTATTACATGAAACTTATGTACAAGCAAGCAGGTTCAAATCTGATGGCTTCAGCTTCAATATCATGTTCTTCTTTCTTCCTAACAAAAGGACCATCAATTCAAATTACCAATACAAACAATCCATGGTTCACGAATTCAAACAATATATATATTATGACTGACTGACTGAATGAATGAATCAGTCAGATTTTTCCACCAAGTAAGGTGACCAAGAATTTCCTGTAATCTCCAGATGTATCATCAATAACTTCATCGTCGAGATTGAACTTGTACATGTTCAAGTATTCTGATTTTACTTTCATCATGTCGATCTCTGCTCTACTTATTATAGCTCTTGTCACCGAATCTTCATCGGTTCCCAGTCCCATGATTGCTGTTTTGACAATCTGTTGATGATATTCGAAACCGATTGAAATGGACAAATATCCAACCATGAATAAGAGAATAATCCTCCAAGTAAGAATATGAACTTGAATTCAACTTGGTCATTATCGAGAACTGAACTCGAATAACTTGCGAAACTAATCAGAAACAACTAAATACTGACCTGTGCAAAGTGCTTCGCTGGGGAATCAATGCACAAAACAACCATCTTCACAAGTGATTCCAGATCACCCTTCCCGGAATTCATGATGTCCTGTCAAAAACAAAACATCTGCGATGGTGATAAACGCAAATAAAGAAAGCGTTCTCAACCGAAAATCAATTCCTTATGTAGACTACATGATGCTTAAAGATGAAACCAGAACCTCATCAATAGGATGTCCATGTTTTTCCTTGTAGTGTTCGAATGTAGCCCTGAGCTGATAGAAGTTTCTTGTGGAAAGTATATAGACTACATCATCATGAGCCAAATCCTTGCTTTTGATACACTCATGTAACCTATTTGCCTCTAACTTTGCCATATCCTTGTCCACCATTTCCTTATCATACCTGTATGATGTTACTAAGCCTACCAAAATCTGCATTACCACCAACAACAAAAAAAACATGTCAATTTGTTACTTTGCAGCTACGTTGCCCCGGCCTCTGTCGACATGAGCATTTTAATAAATGAAGACCGAGAACGACTTAGGCTCTGAATACGTGAAGGTTAAATGAGCTAAGTAATTACTGCTTCTGATTAGTTACCTTTCTCAAAGGCATAGGTACTGAAACTAAGATATGTTCCTCGAGCGAAGTGTTGAAGAGATCGCAATAGGCCTTCCTTACTCCCACAAGATGCTGAGGAGACGATGCACATGACATCTCAACGATGATCTCTAGATCCTTGATAGCCCTTATCCTCGACTTCAATTCTTCATTTGCCAGTCTAGCATCTCTCTCACAAGGGTCATATGTCCAAAGAATGACAGCTTTCTGTTAAACATCAAAAACTATTATCTTCAAAGTATGAACCATAGAGATTCACATGGATTGATCATTGATTTTCGGAAATTAAATGCTTTGTCGAAACCTATTTGAACAGAGATACATGATATAACACTCCAAGGACCCCATATAAACATAGAAAAACACATACCCATATCTCGCACTCATTATCTAAATCGAGTAACCTAGATTAAATCCATGGCAAAAGTTCCAAGTTTTAAGAATCATTCCAGGACTACAACGGATACATATTCATATCCGACATCAACAAAGGATTTCAAGGTTGTTATTGGAATTTCAACAGACAATCACTGAAAACAATGGGAAATTCACATTAATCTCAATCAAATCAACTAATCAACAAAGAAGAGAAGAGAACATACTCCGAAATCGCCAGAAACTTCTTTATTAAGACCATCAATGAGAGTTTCATTGTGAAGCTGGTGATACGTTTCTCTAATCTTCTTCCTTTGGTTTGCATCTCGGTGGCCTAATATCTCAATTATCATGTCCTCATCTGTCCCAAATCCTAAACAATTTCCCAACAACAACAACATCATCAAAATTCAAAACAGATTCCCGGGAAACAAAAGGAAAAGAAAAACAAAATGGAAACCTATAAAAGCTTTCTTCAGTTTCTGGGCGTCTTCTTCAGGAGAAGGAACGACCTCAGGTGTTTTAAGTGAACCCATTCCTCCAAACACAAAACTAGATTCAGGGATGTGAGTTTTTGGTTTACCCGATACAAGTTTCTTAAAACTCTCACTTTCTGTTCTATTTCCCTCCTAATTCTCTGCCCAATATCAGGAGTTATAATCGCTATAATTGTTTTACTTCTTTTTTTTCCTTCCGGTTCCCGGATTTTACCTAGGTGCGGCGCACTTAATTTTAGTAGGTAAATTTTTTTTTATAAATATTTTTTACATACACAATATTTGATATAACACTTGTTTGAGCGACACTACACTGTTAAAATTATTACCGTTATTTTATTGGTATTTTACACTAAATTTTGACAATGATGTCATTATCAGTTTTCTTTTATTAATAAAAATATGGAAAATGGTAAGGAAATGAAAATACTAAAAGACCCTTTGGTTTTTGCATATTTTTGTAAATTTCCATGAAGTTCTGCAATTTATGTTTAGTATTATGGAATTTTGGAAGTTTCTTTAACATTGAATGCTATATTTAATAATTCGGTAACATATTGATATTGGTTTCCATGAGTGAATTATTCACTTTTAAAGAAAACCCAACTTTAGAAAATTTATTATTATTAGTATTAGAATAATTCTACAGTAAATGACATGTACCACAATGTACTACTATTTATATGTACCACAATGTACCATTGACTATTTTAATTAGTTTTGAAATCATAACGATCGAAACTGTTATTATCCCCTTTCAGAATAAAGTCTTAAAAATAATTTTTAAATTTTCTTTTATTTTTTAATTCAAAAAATAATTAAACTTTTATCATTATAATAATTCTTACATTCACTTTAATTTAAGAGTAAATCTCACAAATGGTCACTAAACTTTGATCAACTATTTAATTTGATAACCAAACTTCCAATTGCTTCAAAACTATAAAAAGGGAAACTAAGTACATTTTTAAAAATTAATACTTGAACTTTTAAAATTGTTATTAGGCCACCAAAAACACATATATTTGTTATTATGCGTATTCAATTATACATAATAAAAAATAGAAAATTAAGTATATTTTTTAAAATTGATACTTAAGTTTTTTATAAGAAAATAATTTAATTAGCTTATATAGCATTCATTAACATTCAATAATCCAACTCTAATTTTTAATTTAGTAATAAATTGATTTATTTTAAAAAAAAATGTTCCGTGCAATAAAGTGAATTAATTTAAGATATCAGGTGAAAGAACAATAGAGCAGTTTTGCTTATCCAATTCCAAAACTTCAAAGTAGAACAAATTAGTGAAAAATTCTGGTAACAAGCAATATGTAAACGAAAATGGAGTCTCATCCACTATCATTTTGACCGAGACAATGGGAAAAGACGGAATCATATACTTAGAACTTTGCACCAACGACACCAATATATTACCTTGAGGTCTAGCATTCGGATTGGGTATGGTTGGAATTGGGAGGGCCACGATAACATTAGATATAATTGAGGGATTAAAATAAAATATTAAATTATTTCTAATAAAAATAGGGTTAATTTGAAATAATAAGGGTTAAATTTATTATTTATTTCGAATTAGGACTAAATTGTTTGAATGTGTTATTATACAAATTATTTTAACAGTCACATCATCCTTTTAACAATTGTTAACATGCCAGTGGCCAAATTGAAACAAAACTAAAAATTTAATGGTAACATTGAAGCTATTGGAAGTTTGCTTACCAAATTGAATAATTGATCAAAGTTTAGTGACCATTTGTGAACTTTACCCTTAAATTAAAGTCAATGTATAAATTATTATAGTAATAAAAGTTTAATTATTTTTGAATTAAAAAATAAAAGAAAATCTGAAAAAATAATATAAAAAATATTTTTTAAGATTTTATTCTAAAAGGGATAATAATACTTTCGATCATTATGATTTCAAAACAAATTAAAACAGATTTCAAAAATTAGTTAAGGGATGAGTCTACAACGCTCGACGAATACGTTGAACATCACTAACGTTGAACACCATTAAATTGATTAATAAAAATTAAAAATCTCAAGGACTCAAATATAATTATAAATTATTTAAAATAAAATTTCAATTAAATTAATTTCCATATATATATTATATATTTTTTGTTTTCCATATATATTATATTTCTTTATTAATCAATTGACTAAGGTTGATATTTGATCTAATTGTTAAAAAAAGATTAAAAATATAATATATATGGGAAATAATTTAGTTGAAATTTTACTTCAAACAATTTATAATTATATGTTGAGTTCTCGATATTTTAATCTTTATTAATCAATTTAATGGTGTTCAGCAATATTTAGCGTTAATAGTGTTTAACGGTGTTCGTCAAGCGTGGTAGAATTTTCTGTATTTAAGTGTCAACCTCTTAGCTGATCCTTCCTTCCAAAATATGGTAAATTAATATTTAGTCCTTTAAAAATTTTAATTTGCTTTCTTCAAAAAGTTAAATATTGCTATTATATTTTATTTTTTAAAAATATTTTTAATTAAATTCTCTCTTAAATTTTTTAAAAGTTTTCATTAAGTCTCAATTTAAAAAATAGTTAAACCCTTAAATTTTTATAAAAAAATCAAACAATTCAAAATTTTGGAAAATTTTAATATAAACTTCTAAATTTTTTAAAATTTTAAACACATTCTTAACTTGACAATATCCAGCATCCGCCCGTATCAACTAAGCTATTGTACAATAACAAAGAATTTTCGTAAATAGTTGCTAAAAAATTCAATTCAATAATTTGTGATTCGAACTCTATGTTTCCGGAGTTAATAAAGTAGAAAACGATGGCTTAACAACCACAGAATGTATACACCAGTCCAGGGACGGACCTAAAACTTTATATTAGGAGAAGTAAACCTATAAATTTTTAATAGGTAAACTTATAAAATTTTAATGGGCGAAAATGTATTTTTAATAAAAAACACATAATTTTTTTAAAATTTTGAATCATATAAAAATTTCAAATTTTCAGAGGGCGATCGCCCTCTCTATATTCATCTCAGCACCAGTCGTTTTGTTTGCATGTTTTTTAATGCTTTCGTTTAGACGTCGTTATCAGTGGAAGCTGTCAAGCTGGTAAGTTGAATGATATAAAAACAAAATGTAAAATTTCTGATGTTGTTGTCCAAACTCATTGTCCTTTTTTTTTTTTTTACTGAAATGTGTTTCTCGTGTTGTTGGTAGGTTTGATGTCTCTCACTTTGTATTCTGCTTATGGTATTTTAATTATACGTGTTAGGCAAGAAATGCTTGATAATATCCACATTGTTGAACTACAAGGATATGATTTTCTTAAATATATAATATTTTTTTTCATATTCATGATGTCTACGATATAGATGAAAGATTTTTATTTTTGTGTAAAATAAATATCTTAAAATTTTTAGAAAAAATAAAATAAACATAGATAGAGAGAGAGAAGATTTGAATACAATTCAATAGTATCATGTGTTCATTCCATATAATGCCTAATAATATTTATTTAGGGTAAACTACTGCAATTGTCACTTATGTTTTCGTCCAGTACAATTTTGGTCACCAATTTTTAAATTTGACCGATAAGGTCACTTACGTTTTCGATTTGTTAACTTCTAGTCACTCAAAGTTAAGTGTCGTTAAAAGGGTTACATGCTTGTTAAAGGGGAATTTATATAATTACACATTTGGTCCCTATTAGTTGCCTATTATATCAATTTGATTCTAATTTTAATTTAATTAAATAAATCAATCACTCAATTAGGTGTCGACACGTGTCATCACCTTATTGAAGGAATTTAATACAATATATGTTTTAGTTTGTTGTTAATGCAAGGAAAATGAAATAATTATGGATTAAGGAGAATCGAACATGACATACTTGAGACGCATAAAAAACATTTAAACCACTATAGAAATATAATATTTAAAAATAGTTAATTCATGATTTTAAATAAATTTTTTGAAATTATATTAAAAATTCATTTAACGAATTCAAACTCACGAATATAACTCTAATAAGGTGATGACACGTGTCGACACCTAATTGAGTGATTAATTTATTTAATTAAATTAAAATTAAGATCAAATTGATATAATAAGTAACTAACAGGGACCGAATGTGTAATCATATAAATGTCCCTTTAACATCCACGCCACCCATTTAACATCACTTAACTTCGAGTGACCAAAAGTTTACAGGTCGAAAACGTAAATGACTTTATCGGTCGAATTTGAAAATTGGTGACCAAAACTGCACTTGGAGAAAACATAAGCAACCATTGCAATAGTTTACCTTATTATTAAAAATATAGGTATTTTTATAATTTCATAATTAATTAACATTCGTTCATCGATGACATCAATTCAATCTAGTACTTACGGTAAATATCTATTAAACCATATATCATTTATCTCGTGGACATTATTTTTTACTTGTTACGATTATATCTATACATTCATGTCTCTAGATGACTTTTTTTTGTTTTATTTTTTAGTTTTACGTAATTGTCGTAATATATAATTATTCATGTTTAAAATTATGAATATTAATTTATAAAAATTGATATTAATTAAATTTTAATTTAATTGATATTATAACGAGATCTACTTTATTATATTTAAGCATTATATAGAAGAATTATGAATATCAATATTAAGGTGAATGATTGTGAATGTGATTTGTTTGGGCATGGGAAGAGAACAGTGTCCTTCACACTTATTTTTATATATCACATTAATGCAGCTAATTAATATTCACTAAATGAAAATGGTTGAGTAGGGAATGGATAATAAGTGAAGGATGTAGACAGAAAAGTTGGAAGAAATTATTAATTTTTTTGGCTTTACCACGTTATTCGTAGTCTTTATCAATTATATATATTTATTTTAAAATAATTTTTTAAATAACTACTTATTTCTTATTTACACGTAGGAAAAAGGTGAAAATTCACCTTGGAAAATATGAAATGAGTAGATCATATTAGCTGAGACCACATATGACATGGTGAGCTGGGTCCATCTAATAATTTTTTGAAAAGACAAATTATTAGATGTACCCGGCTCACCACGCCATCATGGTCCAGTCAATAAGATTCATTCATCTCAAAGTAATTTTCAAGTAACTACTCATTCTTTATTTACATGTAGGAAAGAGGTGAAGATTCACCTTGACAAAAATGAGATGGGTGGATCTTATTAGCTGGGACCATGTATGACGTGGTGAACCAAGTCCATCAAATAATATTTTGAAAATAGAAATTATTAGATGGATCTGAATCACAACATCATTCATGGTCTTAGTCAATAAGATTCATCCATCTCATTTTTACATGTAGGAAAGAGGTGAAGATTCACCTTGGAATAAAAATGAGATGGGTGGATCTTATTGCTCAAGACCACAGATGACGTGGTGAGCTGGGCTTATTTATTAATTTTTTGAAAAGAGAAATTATTAGATGGACTCGGGTCACCACATTATTCATGGTCCTAGTCAATAAGATTCATCCATCTCATTTTTACATGTAGGAAAGAGGTGAAGATTCACCTTGGAAAAAACTGAGATGGGTAGATCTTATTGGCTAAGACCACATATGATGTGGTGAGTCGGGTCCATCTAATAATTTTTTGAAAAGAGAAATTATTAGATGGACCCGACTCACCACGTCATTCGTGGTCACAGTCAATAAGATTCATTCATCTAATAGATGTTTCAAAAAATGAGATGGTGGATCTTATTGGTTGGGACCACGAATGATGTGGTGAGCTGAGTCCATCTAATAATTTTTTTGAAAAGAGAAATTATGAGATGGACCCAACTCACAACGTCATTTGTGGCCCTAGTCAATAAGATCCATTTATCTCAAAGTGATATTCAAGTAACTACCCATTCATTATTTACATGTAGGAAATATGTTAAGATTCACCTTGAAAAAAATAAGATGAGTGGATCTTTTTGGCTGGGACCGCAGATTACGTAGTGTGCCGAGTCCATCTATTAATTTTTGAAAAGAGAAATTATTAGATGGACTCGACTCATCACGCGATTCGTAGTTCCAGTAAATAAGATTTATTCATCTCAAAGTAATTTTCAAGTAACTACTCTTTCTTTATTTACATGTAGGAAAGATGTGAAAATTTATCTTGAAAAAAATGAGATGTGTAGATCTTATTAGCTAGGACCACGGATAACGTGGTGATCCGAGTCCATTTAATATATCTTTTAAATGATAAATCATTAGATGCGCCTGACTCACCACGTCATTTGTGGTCCCAATCAATAAGATTCATTTATCTCAAATTAATTTTATAGTAATTATCCATTCCTTATTTACATGCCGGAAAGACGTGAAATTTCACTTAAAAAATGAAATGTATAAGTTTTATTGGCTGAAATCACAGATGACGTGTGGGCTAAATTCATCTAATAATATATATATATATATATATATATATATATATATATATTTTGAAAAGTTGAGATGTGTAGGGGATAGTCATAGACTCATAATATTGTAGTGATAAATGAATTATGCAGTGCATGTGACATGCACTTGTCTGAAAATGCCAAGGGGGCCGTTGTCGGAATTGATAATGAGCACGTGCTGTATTATTGGAAAGGTGAATCATTTGTTAGAGATGGTAAAAGTTTTCGAAATCAATGGGAATTTCTATTAGGTTAACCTTTTCGAGTTGAATTAATTCGGCTGCATCTCTATTTTTTTTTCTCTCTTACTAAAATTTTACTTGAAAATGCAGAGTTGGGTTGTACATTTTAATATGAACTAAACAGAGAAAATAGTATTCCTTGTTATACTTTAATAAATAAATACTAAATAACATTTGTGAGATTTATTGGAAATTTCTTTCCGAGATAGAATTAAGATCAAACATTGAGAAAGACAAAGATTTATTAAGCTTATAAATATGAAATTTTTTAATATTTAATCATTTAAATTAACATTTTTATCTGACCCATTTAAAAATTTTAAAAAATTATTATTTTTGAATATTTTTAAGTAAATACCACCCTTAAATATTTTTTTATAAGTTATCATTATTTTTTTTAAATTGTGTTAGACTCCAATTTTTTTTTTTAAAAATTAAATCAATCCTTTTAAAGTTTTTAAAATTTTTAATTTAGACATTCAAATATTTTAAAAATTTTAAATTGACCCTTGATTGTCCATCAACACTCCTCAAATATATTTACTTATACTACCACCCACCACATATTTCATAAAATTAAACTTTCCTCTGCATAGAATTAATAAAGCATTTTTAAATATCATCATCGAGAATGATCACAAGTACACGAAACATATGAAGTCAAGCATAAAATATGGATTCTTTCTCCCAATAATTCTATCACTTGTTCACTATACACATAATTTTAGGAAGTTAAAATATTCATGAATCATTCATATGAAATGACTAAAATGATAAAATTACTCTTAAAATGTTTCAAATTTTCTTAAAGTTTAAATAATAAAAAAATATAAATTAATATTTGTTAACCGTTCCAAAGTAACATTTTTGAATAGGACAATTAAAAAACACATAAAATTTTCCTTAAACTTCATATATATATATATACATATATATATATATATGGCAAATCTAACATCATACAATCATCTCTTGTTTATTTTCTTTATAAAAACTCATTATCAATTTATAGTATATATTATCATCACAAATAGTCAACAACATGACATTGGAACATTTTATATTTTTAATATTAAAAAAATAACATGCGCTTTATTTTTTATTTTGTACAATAACATCATGAAAGGGAAAACAATGCTTTAAAACAACATCATAATATCAAAATACCATATCTTCATTAATAATTATTCTAACTTTTCTTAATATTTAAGGTTATCGATTTATTTAAATTGAAAAATTCATCATTTTACTAATGATTCACATGATTATTATCGTTTTGTCACTTACAAGTGAAGGTTTTATTGGGATGAAATGTCCCGTGTCAAGTTTATGATGAAAGTTAAAAAATAAAAACTACCTAAATAGTATCCTAGCTATTGACGCGTTATTATTTTGGTACCCCAACCATTGACGTATTATTATTTTGGTATTACATCTATTTTTTTTGACAAAATGGCACTTAACCTTACGTTTTGTTTTCAAAATGGTACTTCCGCCGTTAAAAATTAACGAAAAAACTTATGTGATTTTTTTTTTTATTTTTTTCAATTTTCATATCATTTTCTCTCTCCTAGTCAGGATACCACATATTTTTTAATATTTTTTTATTTGTCTAACCAAAAGGTGACATATGTCACATTCCGATTGGTTGAACAAAACCAAAGAAAATAAAAACTCCCATGTTGCAAGTGGGATTCAAACCAATGACTTCATGGGGGTAAAGGCTAGGCGTTCAACTATTGAGCCAAGCAACAGGCTATGATTAAAACCAAGCACCCCTGTAGTAGACTCAATTTATCGATTTCGCGCTTATGATATTTTCACATCAATTTAGCCCATGAAGTAGTCCAATTGCATCACCGTTTGCCCATTGACCGACGGAAGCTAATGTTGACTGTTACGGTGGAGAAATTATATCATAGGCCCGGCTCGCCACATCATTCATGATCCCAACAAATAAAAAGCATTTATTTCTTTAAATTTTCCATGTCATTTTTTTACCGAGTGAATCTTCACTCAGATTTACTGTAAATTAAATTAAAAAAACACTTTTTACCAATTGTAGATTCACTTGGTAAAAAGATGATATGGAAAAATTAATGAAATGGATGCTTTTTATTGGTTGGGACCATAAATGACGTGGCGAGCCGGGCCTATGATATAATTTCTCGTTACGGTGGTGACATGGCAGTTTACGATGACATGACAGAGGACAAAATTGATTTTTCAAGCGAGTTCGAGGGCAAAATTGATTTTTAGTTGAGTACGATAACAAAATTGATTTTTAGGTAAAATACAAATTTAAGAAAATACTAAAATGATGTAAAATTAATAAAACATTTAAAAATATTTTATCAATATATGGCTAAAAAATAACAAAAATCTAAAGAAATTTAAAAATAACTAAAAATTATAAAATTAAAATATTAGAAGCTATTAAATTATAAATTATTCGAAAATCAAAACTTAAAAATAAATTCTACCCTATAATCCTAATTTCTAAATTTCAAACCCTAAAATTGTAAACTCTAAATTACAAACATTAAATCCTAAACCCTAATTAAAAACTTTATCAATATAAAGTGAGTATGAATCATAAAAGTATGTGTATAAAATTTAATCAAGTATAGGGTTTAAATTTTAGGGTTTAAGGTTTGTGATTTAGAAATTAGACTTAGAGTGTAAAGTTTAATTTTTTAGTATTGAGAGATAAGAGCACCAAAAAGGGTAAAAGATTTTTGTTCGGTTGAGAGAATCACATTAACCCTAATTTAGGATTATTTCTTCCTTACATTTTTTGAAGAGAAAGAAAATCAAAACTGTCCAAATTTTTTTATGAAGATTTTTATATTTTAATACTTTATAAATATTTCAAAATTTAATTATTGAATAATTTACAATTTATTAGCTTATGATATTTTAATTTTATAATTTTTAATTATTTTTAGATACTTTTAGTCATATATTAATAAAAAATTATTTTTTTATTTTTAATGTTATTTTAATATTTTAGTATTTTACTCATATTTTTTTGTCTAAAAATTAATTTTGCCCTCGTACTCAACCAAAAATTAAATTTGCCCTCGAACTCGCTTGAAAAATCAATTTTGCCCTCTGCCGCGTCATCGTAAACTGCCACGTCACCATCGTAACGGTCAACGTTGGCTTCCGTCAGTCAAGGGGCAAACAATGATGCAATTAGACTACTTAAGGGGGCTAAATTGATGCGAAAATACCATAGAGGAGAAATCAATAAATTGAGACTACTACAGGGACAAAAGTAGGGGTGTTCATTTTCGGTTAACGGATCGGATTCGATCCGAAATTTCGGATATCCAAAAAATTCAGATCACCTAAATAGCGATCCGTATCCGATCTGAAAAATATGGATATATGAATATTCAAAATTTATGACTTTATTTCACTATTTTTTTAATTTGACGGTCCTATACATGAAAAATTTAGGTTTTTGAATATAACAATATTTGTATCCATGGAAATTTCAGTTTTTTATATATAACAAGTAAAAATATCGAATATAACAAGATACATACCTATAAAAATTTGAATTTTCGGATATCGGATAATCGGATATCCGATCTGAATATGAAATAACTATATGTATCCGATCAGAAATTTTCAGATATTCGATCCAAATTATCCGAAAAATAAAAAATGGATCGAATATCTGAAATTTCGGATCGGATCAATCAGATTGGGTTTTTTTTGCACACCCCTAGAATAAATTGACCCTTTAGCCTTAACTTAACCAAAGCTATTGTAAAGAAAATATATTGTTTTAATTTTTATATTATCTAATATATTGTTTAATTTTTTACAAATATATAATTTTTAATTTCCAAAAAAAGAAAATAATATATTATTTTAATTTTTACATTATCGAATATAATATCATGAAAATAAATACATAATTATTTTATTAGTTTTTTAATTATCAAATAAAATGAGAAAATAATTTATTATTTTATATTTTGTATTATCTAATATAATATAATAATCGATGAAAATAACTTAATTTAATGACTTTGCACAATATTCATTTTACAAGGGGTCCCAAGTTCGATTCTTTATAGTAGTATTTTTGTTTTATTTTGAGACGATAACTTTGTTTACGTTAAATATATCTTTGCTTGGTTCTAATCAAAATCTGTTGCTTGGCTCAATGGTTGAGCGGCCAACCTTTACTCCATAAAGTCTCTGGTTTAAATCTCACCTACAACATAAGAGGCATTTTATTTCCTTTGATTTTGTTCAATCATTCAGAAGGTGACACGTGTCACCTTCCGGTTGGACAAATAAAATCATTCAAAAATAACATGTGGTATCCTTATTAGGAGAGAGAAAATGATATGAAAATTGAAGAAAATAATAAAAAATTCCACATAAGCGTTTCTGTTAATTTTTAACGGCAGAGGTACCATTTTGAAAACGAAACGTAACTTTGGGTACTATTTTGCCAAAAAATAACTAGGTACCAAAATAATAACGCACTAATAACCGAGTACTATTTAGGTAGTTTTACCTAAAAAATTATAAAACGAAAAAGAGTAAATAAAAAAGATGTTATATCGAGACTCTAAATTCTCTCTGATGCTTAAATAAGAAAAAGATTCAAAAAAGGCAACAACTTTAGCTTAACATTTTTTCTATAGGTGATTACAAGCTTGCTATTAATGTATTATATTCATTTGATAAAGCGATTTGAACTCGAGTCTCTTGAGATAAATATTATCCGCTTTTATACTGAGACCACTTGTTAGGGTCCTTGTTTTCTTTCTTAAATACACACATAAGAGTAGGGATGGACATTTTACTCGACCCAACCCGATCGGGTCAGATTTTTTAATGAAAAATCAGGTTCGGGTCGGGTTTTTATTCAGGGTGAAGTCGGGTCGGGTCAAGTTTAGGGTGAAAAATACCCTACCTGACCCGACCCGAGATTAATTGTGTAATTTACTCCCTTTATATATATATGTTTATAATTAGGTCCTTAAAATTGAATTTTTATTTACAATTTAGTTCTTAAATTTATAATTTTTTACGATTATGTCCCATAAAATTATTTTTTACAATTAGGTCCCTAAAAGTTAATTTTTTTCTATAGGTCGGGTCGGGTTTAATTTATTTACTTTCGGGTCGGGTCAGATTTTTTTAAAGAATATGTTCGAGTTGGGTCGGATGCAGATATAAGGTATTTATTTTCGGGTCGAGTTTGGGTGGGCCAAAAACCTGAGCCGACCAGTGCCCATCTCTACATAAGAGGTGTCCATCGTATGAGGGTAAAATTTTTGAAATCAAGAATTCAGTGGTTGAAACAATAAAATTGA
This sequence comes from Hibiscus trionum, assembly GCA_030270665.1. Classification (NCBI taxonomy): domain Eukaryota; kingdom Viridiplantae; phylum Streptophyta; class Magnoliopsida; order Malvales; family Malvaceae; genus Hibiscus; species Hibiscus trionum. Next base: position 10,484,337 of record BSYR01000024.1, on the reverse strand, counting down.
AATAAAAATGGGTTAAAGTAGTATATGACTTAAATCAAGGGACTATAATGGAAAGGAGAAATTATATCATTGACATGGCTCGCCACGTCATCCATGATCCCAACCAATAAACATCATCAATTTTATTAATTTTTTCCCATGTCATCATTTTACCAAGTGAATCTATACTTAGTAAAAAATGTTTTAATTTAATTGACAGTAAATCTGAGTGAAGATCACTTGATAAAAAGATGACATGAAAAAATTAATGAAATAGATTATTTTTATTGATTGAGACCATAAATAATATGGCGAGCCAGACTTAAAATATAATTTCTTATTGAAAAGAGAATAAATATTAGGGAAAACTACACCGGTGGTCCCCTAACTATCACCGTTCTCCTGTTTTGGTCCCCAAACTATGTTTTTCGGCAAACTCGTCCCTTCTGTTACATAGTTCTCCTGTTTTGGTCCCCCGACGTTAAATAGCTAACGGTTTTGCTGATGTGGCATTCTTTAATATTTTTAATCATTTTTCTCTCCTCCTATATTATTTTTATTTAATTTTATTCACCCAATCATGTCGTGACATGTGTTACTACCCTATTACTTGAAAAAACCCCAAAATCCTTAAAAATACATTTGGTGATGCTGGGATTTGAACCCAAGAACACCAGCACAAAAGGCATATGCATGAACCAGCTGTGCTAGGCTGGTTACCTGATTCAAGTCTACTAACATTTATATTTAAGCTATACAAATTAACCCAAAAAAGAACCTTAAAAACACAACTTGGTGCCACTAAGATTCGAACCCAAGTCACTAGCATGGAAGGCCAACGTGTAAACCAGTTACACTAGGTCAACTATTTGGTTTAAATTTTCTAACATTTATATTTAACCTATACAAATTAGAAACAATGGCGAAAGTATAATTTCTATGAATTCGAACCCATGCCACGTAGCCTCGAATTCGAGGTTCTATCAATGGCGAAAGTATAATTTCTATGAACAGAACATTCTCAGATATTTGTTGTCTTTACAATGGTGCTTGGCATATGGGGCAAAGTTCAACTATGTTTCTCCATTGCAGCCTAAGCATTCCTTTGAACTCTTGTATAAACTTGTTATGGAAACACTTCGGTTCCGAGTTTTTGGTTTTTTGGTTTAAAATAGACGAGAAACTATTATTATGATCACCAGTAAAATAGAGCATGCCATTGCCTGCAACAACAAAACCGGGCCGTGAGGGATGGACAAACAAAGAGAAGGGCGGATATTGTTTGATCAATACGAAATTCATTTACGGGTGGAGACTGGGAATACTTACAGCAATTGCAGAAGCAACAAGCCCGGCTCTCTCTCTTGGATCTTTACAGTAGTGATTACCGAAATACAAAAATGTAGCATAGTACCACATCAATGGACATAAAAATCCTACCAGGAAACTGTAAGAAATACGACAACATGAGAAATGGACAAAACTGCTGGATGGAAAATGTAGTGAAGAACACAATTCTGCTGAAGAAGCTACACTATTTCCTGTTGGATTAAAATCCGCAATTGTGGGCACATATGTAAAATGTATGTTGCTATTATAAAGTATGACACAAAATCAAGTGACCAATTATGTTAGGCGTGTCATAGGTATTAAAGTGTCATGGAAATAAATGTGTAGATACCATAAGATATATTTATAATTCAATGAGGGGCAGAGTTATAAATATTTAATAGTTGATTAAATCAACTATATAAAGAGGTAGTGGTCACCAAGAAATAGGTTAACTTGTATTACTCTTGTCCCCGTCAGAGAGTTTAACGGCAAGGGCTAACCTATCTTCTTGGAAGATCACAACCACCTTTTAGGCGATCTTCATCAAAGGATTCAAGGTTTTCATCTATCGATTAATTCAGGTACGCTTCCGCATTTAGTTTATTCAGTTTATTATTCTTGATGATTTGACATGATAGATCTTGGGGTTTATATTTCATATCTATTATGTTTTTTGTTCTAACAAGTGGTATCAGAGCCTCGTCATGTTGAATCGTTGAGAATCAATTGATCGTTTTTTTCGGATTGATTCATCCTTAAAATTTCCAGGGTTTAATTTTTATAATTAAAATCTCGTGGGTTTCTAAGCGTTGTTCAATCCAACTTGGTTTATTGATCTTATTCTCTTGTCGATCATCTATGTATTGCTAAATTCAAGGGACTATCATACTGCAATTAGTTAGTCTTTTAAGTTAATGTTTCCTTGGCCTCTAAAATTTGGTGATCAATTGATCATTGTTCGTTCCTTATGTGATTGGATGAGTATTGTTGAACATGGAAGGCGCCCTTAAAACCCTACTAAACCTATGTTGATTGAGGCGGAAATCATATTTTTTTTAAGTTTTGAAGTTCACGCTATCTGGTGGTAAAGGCCTTCAAGTTATCTTTTATTTGCATATTGATTTTTCTATTATGCTTATTGCCATTGGGTTTTGGTTTCTAAAACCAATTTATATTCGTGCTTTAATAGAGGATAGTTAGAAAAATTATTAATATCAGTACTTATGTTTCTTCTAAACTATGGGCATATATATATTCTACTATCATATATAATATAGTAAGGTCATAATATGGTTTAGAAAGTAACTCCTGTTTTATGGGTACAAATTGATGTTGAAGGTTTTATTCAAATTTGGAATAAAATTCAGTTTGATTAATTGTGCGAATTACAATATGCGATTAGTTTGTTTTGAATCGCTATCTTGTTTTTTATTTGGTATTGAATTGATATATGCATTTGGTTTTGGTTCTGGGAAAATATGTGATTTAACTCATATTTTATTTAGTTGATCAAAATTTTCCTTGTTAGGTTATTATGAGTATATTTTAAGGTTCATTTATATGATACTTCTGATTTTGACTTTTAGTTAAAATTTGATTGTTTGGAATTCTACTTTAATTTCGGCAAATGCATGCTCAAGGAACTTTTAAAGAAACACTCAAGGATTTAGATTTTTCGATTTCTGATAGCCCCATTCACACAACCTTATTTTAGGTCATTTCGGAAAACTCAAGTGTTATCAGAAATTTCAGTTTTGAATGTTACAAAATTTTAAATTTGGATATCGGTATATTTATTGTATATATTTTAAAATAATTTAATTGAAACATTAAGTCACCAAAGTGACCTCTATTGTGAAAATTATTTTATTTTAAAATATAGAAGGTTTTGTGCATGTAAGTCGGATTATGTTAGTATTAATCGGCCCAAAGGAAGGTTAATAATTAACATTATTACATGTGCAACTGTGGTAATAAACATGTGATAGTTATTCAGTTTTATATGTGAGCAATAAATCGGCCCAAAGGAAGATTTCTGTTTGACATGTTCTTATTATCAATGTTTGATTACTATACCAAGATATCACTTGCAAGTTAATGTTTTTTCCAAAGATGAAACATTAATGGAGTGTCCGGTATCTTGATATGAGGTTTACCTTTATTCAAATTTATTATTATTTTGGTTATCTTTTAAGTTTATTGAAAGATAAAATTAAGATAAATATTTTGAAACAATTAAATTCATATTTTGGCTTTAGATGTCTAGTATTTTAATGGATTAATTGAAACATAATGTCACCAAAGTGACCGCTTTTGTGTAGATTAGTTTATTTAAAATATTAAGATGATTATGGGTTTTTGTAATTCATGCGTTTATTAATTGGCCCAAAGGAAAGTTAATATTTGGCAGAATTACAACGACAACTGTGGCGATAAATGTGTGACAATTATAAGGTATTTTATGTGAGCAATACGTTAGTCCAAAGATTGACCCATTGTTTGACATAGTTTATTGTCAATGTTTGATTGCTACAACAAGAGTACCGCTTACAGTTAATATTACTGTCCAAAGACTTGATATTAATGTTGTGCTTGGTATCTTGAGGGGAACTAGCCATTATTTTGAATTTATTTGTTTACTTATGAATATTTATGTGAGCTTGTTTTATTTTATTTTATTTTTTGTTCTATATTTAGGTAATTTATCTTTGTTATCACAATATCTGTTAAATACATTCTACATTCATGTTTAGTGAAACTAATTTCAAGGAATAAGAAAAGAAACTTACATATAGTATTTGGTTATATGAACTTAGACTTTGCACTAAGGAAAGAATATTTTGCACCTCTCACAGCGGTAAGCACCCATAAAAGGTATTTTGAGAGCTGAGACCGTTCGAATCGCATGAGTCTAATGATCATAAAACACAACATTCTAGATGTCTTTAGGAGCACAAATCTAAAGTGATTACTCATATTAAGTGTTTCCTTGACGAAATTAAGGAATGTTTTACCCAAAACATTAAGGTTAAGATGACATCACCTATGCCTTCTTTGATGTCTATCAAGTATAAGGGTCAAGGAAATATGGGGAGTACATTGTGAAAATGTTTAACATTGCTTCAAAATTTAAGGAACATAAGATCGAACTTTCTAATAATTGTTTGTTCTTACGATTTTGGCACCGCTTCCTATACAGGTTAACCAATTCAAGTTACAATTATCAAAAGGGAGAAATAGACTCTATTTGGGCTCATTTCTCATTGCGTTCAAGAGGAAGAAAAGTTGAAGCATTATAAGAATAAAAGTATTAATTTAATTAGTGCTCATTTAGTTAGTGTCTCTAAGAATAAGGGCAATAAAAGTAATAAGGGTAAACTATCTGAATGACCACCAATCTATTGGGAAAGTTTTAAAATGACCACCATAAAAAAAACGCGTCATTTGACTACCCAAACTATTAAAATGGGATCAATTTGACCACCGGCCGTTAAGTGTCTAACGGAAGGTGACGTGGCAGTTAAAAAATTAAAGGTATAATCACACATTTGATCCTTACTATTTACACATTTTTTCAATTTAGTCATAATTTTAAACTAATAAAATAAATTAATTAGGTGGTGACACGTGTCAACACCTTATTGGAGGAATTTAATTATTTATATTTGATTAATAAATTATTTTTCTCCTCCAATATGGTGGTGACACGTGTCACCACCTATTTAGAGGAGAAAAACAAAGTTTAGCACAATTGCTATCCAGGGGAATCGAACCTGGGTGGTGTAGGTGCAAAGGCAGTGGCTAAGCCACTACACCAAGCACAATTTTGTGCTTTAAAACACCAAATTCAATATATATCTTTTTCCAATCAGTGTTCTCCGCCCTTCCCTAAGTTCTCATTGTCTTCATCTTCATCATCTCAGCATTCAACACCGATGAGGCTTCAATCTCTGCAACACCTTCACATCCTTTCCCTCCCCCCTGCATTAAGTCGCAATATTTTGCAGCTTCATTCTCATCTTTGAATACCTGTATGTCATGCTTCAACTTAATAGCCGGAGATGAGTCCGGAATAACAAAACACCAACAACAATACACTATGATTGAAGAAAAGAATAAATCGACACTTACAAGTACTCCTTCCCTAACATCCTCCACCAGCATATCAAACTTAGTACCGGATCTAGGCTGTTCAGTTTTGCTACCACGTCCAGAACTCCGCTTTGCTCCTTTAGAAAACAATAACCCAAGTTCCGTTTCGACTTCACTGTTAGAAGAAAAGAATCCATGAGAATAATTCAAGAAAAGATTATACCGGGGTTTTGAAATTAAATTAGACATGCGGTTTCTTCTAGTCTTCATTGTGCACAACTGGTTTTCCTTGTGAGTTAGTACGTATACTGGTTTCGAAGGATCTCTCCATGGATTTGCCTCCAACACTAATTGCCCAAAACCAAATACATATCAAATACATATCCGGATATGAATACAAGTCTATGAAATAACAAGGATCTCTAGATGATGCTAGCATCAGCATGATTGGTTAATTTTTGAAAGGAAAACAACAGGACAACGATCATCCACTAGAAATAACAAGCTTTGCCTAAAGCCTAAAGTTACCATTTCCAAGTTGTAAAAACTTGAAGAAGCAAACAAGATAAGCTAAAGAGAGTGGGAAAAATGCATCAAAATTTGCAGAGCTTTTACCATCATAACTGCTACTATCAAAAGTTTGCTGCAAATGCCTCCTCATATCATACGCCCGAGACGAAACCCGCTTCAGAAACTTAATTATAGAATTCCAGAGGATGCTTAGTCCCAGAAAATGTTGAATACTGAGATGATGAAGATGAAGACAATGAGAACCCAGGGAAGGGCGGAGAACACTGATTGGAAAAAGATATATATTGAATTTGGTGTTTTAAAGCACAAAATTGTGCTTGGTGCAGTGGCTTAGCCACTGCCTTTGCACCTACACCACCCAGGTTCGATTCCCCTAGATGGCATTTGTGCTAAACTTTGTTTTTCTCCTCTAAATAGGTGGTGACACATGTCACCACCTGATTGGAGGAGGAAAATAATTTATTAATCAAATATAAATAATTAAATTCCTCCAATAAGGTGTTGACACGTGTCACCACCTAATTAATTTATTTTATTAGTTTAAAATTAGGACTAAATTGAAAAAATGTGTAAATAGTAAGGACCAAATGTGTGATTATACCTTTAATTTTTTAACTGCCACATCACCTTCCGTTAGACACTTAACGACCGGTGGTCAAATTGATCCCATTTTAATAGTTTGGGTAGACAAATGACGCATTTTTTTATGGTGGTCATTTTAAAACTTTCCCAATAGATTGGTGGTCATTCAGATAGTTTACCCAAGAAAATATTAGAATAAAGTTGTTAAGGGTCCAAGTCAAAAGAAACAACAATAAGTTACAAAGTGTTGATTCTTTTGTATAAGTTAGGACATATGTGAAGTAATTAAACTTCAAAAGTGAGCAACTACTTCGGTTATTTTGAGTGATCCATGAGCCGTAAATTTTATGATCCCACAATTAAGATTATTTTAAGGAGAGTTTATAATTTTTTTTAGGATGTTGAGTTTGGGGGGAGAAATAAGGTTAGATACATTACTATTGAGGAGAAATTGAATTATAATTTAATTCATACTATCACTTTTGATGATGTTTAGGTTTTCACACCTATCATTAATCAAGAAGTGAATCAAGTACCTCAGAAAAATAATGTTGAACAACTCCCATTCAAGATAAGGTAATTGTTTCAGAAGAACAAACTCAACAACCTTAAAAAACAAGTGTCTTTAAAGAGGTCCACGAGAGGAAGATGAAATACTATTTCAGATTATTTTATTGTATTTCTTCAAGAAAATAAGGCAATAATGGAATGATAGAAAATGACTCAATCATTTATATCAGACCATAAAAGTTTTAACTCTCAAAAGTAGATTGATGTCATTCAAGAAAAGTATAATTTTATGCAAGACAATAAAGTTTATAAACTTGTCTTATTATCTGAAGGTGCAAACCAATTGGTTGTTAATGGATATTTAAAACCAAGAGGGATGCAAATGGTAATGTTGATAAGTATAAAGCACGTCTTGTATCTAAAGTATATACTCTAAAAGAAGACATTGATTTTGCAGAGACTTTCTCTCAAGTTTTATTGAAAGACTCTTTCAAGATAATTATTACACTTGTTGCTTGTTTTAGTCTTAAGCTACATTAGATAGATGTTAAGCTTGTTTTTTCAATGGCGACATTGAAGAAACTATTTATATGGTACAATCATAAAGTTGTGTCTTATGATACAATATCAATGATATGTAAATTAAAGAATTCTATCTATGAGCTTAAGTAGGACTCTCATTAATGAAATTATAAATTTTATGTTGATTATCTCATTCGATTTTGAGATAAATTTGGTTGACAATTGTATGTACTACTAGTTCAGTGGAAGTAAAACCAAGTGATACTCATATTGCTAAAGAAGACAAATTTAGTCTTACTCAATGCCCTAAAAGTAACCTTGAAATTTAAAAAAAACCCAAAAGATTCTCTGCGTTCGGAAATTGTGTACATTGTTAGAATGTTAGACAGATATTTGAGGAATCATATTATGGACCATTGGATAGCAGCCAATGGGGTTATGAGATATCTTTAGAGAACAAAAAAATTACATGCTCACATGTCGGAGTTCTGGTAAGTTAGAGATCATCAAGTTTACAGACTTCGATTCTATTAGAATATTGATGCAAAAGAATTTTGTCACATGGGCTGCTAATTATAGATTGAACATAAAGACCACTATAGTTATTTTGTGACAATAAATATGCATTTATTTATTCTATAAACAATAGGAACACTTCAAATTTGAAGCACATAATTATTAAGTTCCTAGTTGTTAAAGAAAATTCAGAGTGGTTGTGTGTTTATAGAGCATGTTGATACAAACTCCATAATTGCGCGCATATTAAGAAACTATCACCCTAGGTCTTTCATGAGCACACTACTCATGTGGGTGTAATGTTATTTAAGGATATTCGGTTTTAGTGGGAGTTTGTAATTTTGAAAAAATGCTCATTCGGTTTAGACACAATTTCAGTTACTTCAGTTTAAAGTTATTTAAGATTATTTTCTGCAGAAATAAAGTTCTTTTGATTTATTCACACTCTGAATTCAGTAAAGTTGATCTCATTAAGGTTTAGGAGGACCAGTTGGAAATAGACATGTATGGTTCACATTTCATGTAATTTTCCATGCTACACATCCATGATTGATCTATGTCATTTGACTATATTTGTATACGTGACCATTGATGGGTCCAGTCATGATTGATATGGCGAAGACCGCTTTGATCCTATGTGGATATAGTTGATGGACGAGATTGTTATAGAATACCTATTATATAATAGCAAATTTTCGAGCTCATAAGGTTGTACATTTATCAGGAAACATATGTTGCCCAAGTGGGAGATTGTTGGATTAAAATCCGCAATTGTGGGCACATATGTAAAATGTATGTTGTTATTATAAAGTATGACACAAAATCAAGTGACCAATTATGTTAGGCGTTTCATAGGTATTAAAGTGTCATGGAAATAAAAGTGTAGATACCATAAGATATATTTATAATTCAATGAGGGGCAGAGTTATAAATATTTAATAGTTGATTAAATCAACTATATAAAGAGGTAGTGGTCCCCAAGAAATAGGTTAACTTGTATTACTCTTGTCCCCGTCAGAGAGTTTTTACGGCAAGGGCTAACCTATCTTCTTGGAAGATCACAACCACCTTTTAGGCGATCTTCATCAAAGGATTCAAGGTTTTCATCTATCGATTAATTCAGGTACGCTTCCGCATTTAGTTTATTCAGTTTATTATTCTTGATGATTTGACATGATAGATCTTGGGGTTTATATTTCATATCTATTATGTTTTTGGTTCTAACATTTCCCGCTAACATTTTCCGCATCGAATGGAATCATACACCGGCTAATTAAGACGATGCAATGTTTCCAAACAGGGAAAAACTCGAGCTTTTGGGAGCGAATATAATCGAAAAGCATCACACAAATACACATTCCTGACCGGAAAGAAGGGCATATTTAGAAGTTACATAAGCAAAGATGAACAAAGAAAGACCTGATTACTTTGATCCATGTGTGCCGGAGAGCCGATGTGCTCGGACCGATGAAATCCTCCTCGGCGTTCACTCAACCGACAAAATTCATGCTTCAAATGATAAAGAAGAACTTCAAATTCAGCTTTAGAGCTGACAAATTGCTATCCATTTACAAAGACAAATAGCAAAAACAATCAATAGTTCAATGAAATTCTGATCTATGATCTAAACTAGATATGGATTCATGGGTTTTCTTTCTTGGAAACTTTTCTACAATTAAACTCAAGATAGGGTTCATAAATTCAAATAAAGCTAAAATTTGGGTTTATCAACTAATCATTTGGGGGAAATAAAGCAAGAAAATTGATAAAAAATGAAATAAAAATCGAAGGAAATTGATTCTTCTTTATGTAAATCTGGGTTTATCAACTAATCATATGGGTTCATAACTTTGGGTTGATTGTTCTTTATGTAAATCGAAGGAAAGAAGAAGAAGAAGGATTTGGCTTGCGGTTTATGTCTTTCTGCATTGAAACCTTAATTAAGGATTTTGGGGTTTTTTTTTCAAGTAATAGGGTAATGACACGTGTCACGACATGATTGGGTGAATAAAATTAAATAAAATAATATAGGAGGAGAGAGAAATAATTTAAAAAATATTAAAAAATGCCACGTCAGCAAAACCGTTAGCTTTTTAACGTCGGGGACCAAAACAGGAGAACTATGTAACAGAAGGGACGAGTTTGCCAAAAAAACATAGTTTGGGGACCAAAACAGGAGAACGGTGATAGTTAGGGGACCACCGGTGTAGTTTTCCCTAAATATTACTATTTACAAAGAATTATTAATTATTGGCGTTACTGTTTGATTTTTCAACGGTTGAAAAGCGTTACTTAAACCATTATTTTGTTTCTTAATTTCATCATTAATTTGTTTCTGGTTATGGTTTTCTTTATGATTTTCAGTTTTTTCGTTCATTCTAAAATAACATTAATAAATACCAGAATGACTAAAAAAACCTTAAAAGTTGATATAAATATATTTATCGTCTTTCGAAATCTCAGTCATAAAACTCAAGCTCTTTTCTCTTAAAAAAAAAAAAAAAACTCAAGCTCATTTCTCCAGTAAAAACTCCATTAATGGCTCTTCCAAACGGCATTGAAGCTCTTGACAAAGCCTTCTCAGGTTCATCCAATTGCTTTCTCCAACTTTAATTTCCATTAATCGACCTTATTCTTCAAGAAATTTGTTTTTCCACTTAGTTCTCATAATGCTTCACTTTTGATCCTTCGTATTGCTTCTGGAAAATATGAATTTTCATGATGCGTTGTACTTCCGGCCACCAGAAAATGTTAGCGATTCAGTATTTTTGACAGAATTTCTTATGAAATTTTTACTAGTAAATTAGTAATGATTGCTTTCCGGCGAAAATGGATTTTTTTAATTAATTAATTATTATTATAATGATTATTATTGCAGGGATTGGAGTGGATGAGAAGTCACTAATCGATATACTAGCAAAGTCAAACGATGAACACAAAAAATCCCTAAGGACGGGATGTCCCAAGTTGTTCACCGAAGATGAGAACGGATTTGAGCGATTGGATCAATCTTACATAAAAAATCTCCAACATCAATTCAACCGATTTAGGGTTTGTTTTCTGAATTATTATTATTTACACCAACATCTTTAATGTTATATTTAACTTTAAAATGGAAATAAAACTAAAACAAAAAGTGAACTCAACCAGTGATTAGTGTAAAAGATTGTGGTCTTTATTTTAGTAGACTTGAGTTCGAGCAGCTTTGCCTGTAAGGTGTGTGTGCGCTTTATTAAAAGAATTAAGAAACATATAAACATTTTTGACCTTAATTATAATATTTACAAAATTAAAATAATGAGTTTGTTTTTGTTTATATATATATATTACATATATATTTATTGGTAAGATATTTTGGATTATGTTTTACATATTTTATTCATTTTGTGTGGTTTTTAGGATGCTGTGGTGCTTTCACTCATGCACCCATGGGAAAGAGATGCTCGTTTGATTGAAGAAGCAATAAAAAAGGGCCCAAAACACTACAATGTGATAGTGGAGATAGCATGTACAAGATCATCTAATCAATTATTGGGTGCTAGGAAGGCCTACCATTCCCTATTCGACAGCTCCATTGAGGAAGATCTTGCTACCCATATTCAAGCTACTGAGCGTAAGGTATAAAAATGTTGAGATTTGAATTCCGAACTTCTCCGATGCCATATCGTAAGTGTGATCGTATTAACCAATTGAGTTAAACTCTTAAATCCAGCTCTTGGTAGCACTTGTTAGTGCTTATAGATACGAAGGTCCGATTGTAAAAGAGGATGTTGTAAAATCTGAAGCTCAAATCCTTTACGATGCACTCAACAATGCCGGTGAAAACAACCCTCTCGACCACGAAGATGCGGTCATGATCCTCGCTACCAGGAGCAAACCACATCTTCAAGCACTATATCAACATTACAACAAAGCCTATGACAAAACCCTCACTCAGGTACAACTTATACTTGAACTCAAAAAAGATATATACTTGTATGAAAACATTTCTTAATTATTATTATTATTATTGTTTAGGATCTTGAAGAGGGAATTCTAAAAGATACTATAGAATGCCTATGTACCCCTGAAGCATATTTCACCCGGGTAAGATTATTGCATGGAGTAATTGAGTTCGATTTCGAGTTACATTCCGAGTTAAGCTGTGTTGTTGTTCAGGTTATGGAAGCAGCCGTGGAGCAGGATGCGGATGAGGAATCAAAAGCAGCACTGAGTCGAGTGATTGTGACCCAGAAGGAGGGTTATGTTCCTAATAAGATAAAAGACAGTCTTTCAGGACTTTACAAGGATTTCATGCTTGGATTAATTGCAAGCCGAGATGTAGAAGAAAACAACTCTTAGATTATTATTCAATACATATATAATATTTTATGTTGTTATAATTGGTAAGCTACTTGTTCTTCTCCACAAAAACAAGCGCCTTGTGCTTGTATAAGTTATAACACTCTGATTTATGAGCATTGTTTATCTCATTTCCTTCACAATAAAACTTGAGCAATCCCCAAGTCTAACGTATTTCCATTTTTAAGTTCGGACTCATTTTGTCACCACTATAATTTAGGTTAGTGTGAAGGATTTAAAATCGAGACCTCTCACAAAAATTTTAATATGAGTCATTTTTAAAGTTTAATTACGATTGGACCTCTCAGAGATTTTAATGAAATCTAATTCATTTTGAAAGCACTGTTTACTTAACAAAAAGAAAAGAGTCAAATGTGTTGATTCACTCGGGTACAACTTATACCAGACCAGAGAGAAATCATCGTTAACTAGACTAAAATTATAGTTGAACTTCTCACAATGCATTGAAGAATTCGTATGAAACTCGATTATAGTCAAAATCGAATTCTTAACCAAAAAAATTTAAAACTATCAAAACTCGTTTAATGAGGTGAAAATAATAATCTTAGATAAAGCGTTGAAGAATTCAACTTTTATTGGAGTTGAATTAATCTTTCAAAGAAATATCGAAATAATGATATTTCAAGAATATTCTAAAAGTTCTCTGCAAAAAAAGAAAAGAAAAGAAAATTCAAAAAGTTATGACCATAACAATAAAAAGGAATCAATAATTCAATATAGTAAAGGCGGAGGGGACATTTTCTATCTATTTTATTTTATCAAAGCCAAATTAATTGGAAAAAAAGCAAGATATTTTGTTGTAATATATTGAAATTCTATTTATGTGAGATGGTTATTTGTTTTTGTTAAAATTACACAAAAACTTATTTTAACGGTCCAAGTTAATACTATTGAGTCATGTAAGATCACAGGAACAACAAAGTTCTTCGATCAAATATTTAACGGAACTACATTTTTAGGATCTCAGTTAAACTGGAACAACTTGTACTATTCGCTTCAAACTTTTTGGTGGTTGTTATATATTTTTTCAATAATATAAATCAAATTTTAATAAAACTAAGATTGATTAATGAAAACCCTCTTAATGTACTTTTTTGTACAGATGAAGAGATGGTGCAGGAAAAACGAATACTGATATTTTGATTATCATATAACCCAATAGGATGAGTCTGCTGATAAATTTGTGTTTATTTGTTGAATTCTTGATAGAATTTGTGAAAGGAAGAAGGAAACTCAGAGGTTTAAAGAAGAAGAATCGTCTGGTTAGAGTTTGAAAAAGGAGAAAAACTAATAAAAGAAAAAGAAAAAAGATTTTATTAATAAACTGAAAAGTCAAAAATTAAAATTATACAAACCGTCTCTATCTATATAAATAAAAGGAAAAAGAATGTCAGATAGGATAAAAAATAACTAGCTGTCATTAAATCTGTTAGCCCCCTCAAGTTGAAACATATAAATCTTGAATGCCCAACTTAAACTTAAATTCTAAGAACGCAGAGGTAGGTAGAGCCTTTGTAAAACAATCAGTTGTTTAATTCTGCATTGATACTAGAAACAATGTTAAAAGTCCTTGCTGAATCTTTTCACAAATCAAATGGCAATTAATCTCTATGTGCTTCATTCTTTCATGAATAACACGATTTTCTGTAATTTTGACAGTAGATAAATTGTCACAAAATAAACTTGCAGAAGAAACATCAACTTGTAAATCAGAAATTAAGAAGATAACAGAGCCATTGAATTTCACAAGTAACAGTCGCAAGGGCTCGATATTCTGCTTCACTCGAGGACCGAGAGATTGTCTGTTGTTTCTTAGGCTTCCATGAAACAAGTGAAGAACCCAGAAAAACACAGAAGCCTGTTACAGACTTCCTGAAGTCTGGACAGGTCTCCCAGTCTGAGTCAGTAAAAGCATTTATTTTTATAACATTATCTGAAGAAATAAACAACCCTTGACCAGGTGACCCTTTAAGATACCACAAAATGTGATGAGCAGCAAGAAGATGTTCATCAGTAGGAGCAACTAAGAACTGAGAAAGTTGCTGAACAACAAAAGAAATGTCAGGCCTGGTGTTAGTAAGATATAACAATTTATCAATTAAACGTCGATAAGAGGTTATATCAGAAAAGGGAATACCACTATTTTTAGAAAATTTAACTTTTGCAAGGATAGGTGTAGGCACAAGTTTAGAATCAGTAAAGCCAATTTCTTCTAATAAATCAAGAGTGTACTTTCGTTGGGACAAATTAATACCCTTACTAGAACGAGCTACTTCAAGACCAAGATTTTTTTTTAAATCTCCTAGATCTTTAATTTTGAAGGTATTATGCAAATAGGTTAATATCATTAATAGGATCCATGGGTGGACTGATCAGAATAATGTCATCGACATAAACTGCTAATGGAATAAAGCTATGTCCAGATCCTTTTACAAAAAGGGAAATATCAGAAGATGCCTGTTTAAAATCTTGCTCAAATAAAGAGATAATTAAACGTTCTTTCCATTGTCTACTAGCCTGTTTCAGACCATAAAGGCTTTTATTAAGCTTACAAACAAGATCAGAATCTGCAGAAAAATAAGGAGGAAGTTCCATGTAAACTTCTTCATGTAAAGAACCATGTAAAAAAACATTATTAACATCTAATTGTTGCAAAAACTAGCCTTTGGCAGCAGCTATAGCTAATATGGATCTAATAGTAGTTGTCTTTGCAACAGGGCTAAAAGTATGCATAAAATCTACCCCATGATGTTGAGTATACCCTTTGGCTACCAATCTAGCCTTATACCTTTCTAGAGTCCCATCAGACTTTAGTTTAGTTTTATAAACCTATTGGCACCCTATAGTTTGTTTACTAGGAGGAAGAGGGACTAATTCCAAGGTGTTATTAGCTTCTAAAGCTTGTATCTCTTCATTTATTGTTTGTTTCCAACAGTCATGCAAAATGGCTTGTTTATAATTTTTAGGTTCAGATAAAATAGTAGCATTATTGATATAGGACTGATATGAATCAGAAATGTTATTGTAAGATATCACCTAAGCAATGTTGTGAGGTGAAGTCCTAGGTGTAGTTGCCTTTGGCAAAGTAACTTGGAAGTCTTTAAACTTATGGAGAAGTGAACCTGTCTTGAAGACCGAACACTAGAAGTTGGTTGTTGAGAAAAGACAGTAAAATCTAAAGGACTATCAACACTTAAAAAATTAAAATTTTCAGAAACATTTACTTCATTCGAAACCAAGAAATCAGAACTAGGTTTTGGAGCAAAATTAGGTTCTAAAATAATATCATAATTCTTATGAAACTTTAAAAAGTCAGAATTAGGAGATGAAATAAAATCATCCACAAGAGTATCAGCATTAGGTAAAACAATATCTAATTGAAAAGAATCAGCAAAAGGAAAACAAGTTTCAAAAAACACAACATCTCGCGAAACAAAAACAATTTGATTATCAATATCAAACAATCTACAGTAAAACCTCTATAAATTAATACCCTTGGGACCATGAAATTTTATTAATTTAGAGAGATATTAATATATCGATAAATTAATAATTTATTAATTAAAAGAAAATTTCTCAATTCAGCAAATATGTATAACTTTGATAAAGATATTGCGTGCAAATAAATTGTAAATTGTACATAATATTCCAATTAACTAAAAATAAGTAGATTCACGTATATGTTATTAAATATATTCATGTATCAAATTATTTATATCTAACTAGACTAATGCACTGAACGCGACAACAACTCTTCACAACTTTTTATTGCAGTTGGAAACCTCAACGCCCGAACTTGTGGGTGCAATTAGAAAAGTTAGAGATGAAATTGAATTAGATTTGAATTTTAAAAAGAAACAGATTACAATAGATTCATATTTTAGCAAGTTACCAAAGTAGCAATTGTAATATTTATGAATTATGAATTTTTAGTTTTGATGTGACCTTTATATTTATAAAGGGGATCTCCAAAAACTTATTATATTATTATCTTATAGAATTTGATGATTTTTTACATTGGCCCAAGTCGGGACCGGAGAAATTTATTATTTAATAGAGTTTATTAATTTAAAGAGTATTAATTTATAGATGTTTTACTGTATATCCTTTAATGTTTCTAGGATAGCCTAAAAAACACATTTCTTAGCTCGAGGATCCATTTTTGTTTGAGGCTTAGGTAAAACTGAAGCATAGGCTAAACATCCAAAAACCGTAAGTGAGAAAGTTTAGTGTTGAGTTTTAAGGTGCTCGATTCCTTCAACCGTTCTTGCTTGCCAAGTGGTGGAGAAGTGGAATTTTGGGTGGAAGGGTTGTGGAAGCTAAAAGGAATAAAGACACAATGATTTATAGTGGTTCAACCTTCTAACCAAGGTCTACATCCACTACCTTAGCTTCCCACTAAGAATTTCCAATCAATTCACTATTGATTCGTCCCCTTTTCTAGGCTTAGGAGGAAACCCTTATACACCGATCAAGCTTTCTACCCAAAGCCTTGATCAAACCCTCTTTACAAGAGAAAAGATAAGAAAACACAAATCCCTCTAATAGGTGTTTGTTTGCACAATTAAGCTCTCACCCAAAACCTAAAATACTTGAGCAAATTTAACAATTTTGGCTCACTAGTGTTTGTCTATACAAAGAAATGACAATTTAAGTACAAAGACAATTCTTGATCATTTGTTGATTGACAATTGAAGCATTAACCATTACTAGATGCTTGAAGGCCCCTTTTATACTCCTAATTGAGTTTGTAGCCGTTTCTAGCCGTTGGGGTTAGATTGGAGTCGTTGGAGCCTTTATTTCCCACCATAAATGCAGTTCTGCAGCTTGGCGTATCGATACCCTTCAAACTGTATCGATAAGGTCCCGATAAGGAAGTAGCTATTGTGCACTTCAGTTGATGCGTATCGATACGCTTACCTAGCGTATCGGTACGGTCCTGCAAATTAAAAGACTGTTGGGAAATATGACCGTTGGGGTAGTTAGGCGTATCGGTACGCGATACAACCGTATCGGTACGCGACTAGCCGTTGGGCTGTTTCAAAACATACCGTATCGATACGGCTAAGCGTATCGGTACGGGTTTTGGCTACTGGAAAATTCTTGTAGTTGAAACCCTAAGGCGTATCGGTACGGTACTAGACCGTATCGGTACGGGCACTTGAAATGCTTGGTTTTGACTACTTTAAATCATTCCAAAGCCTTGTAAAACCCTTAAACATATTTTCAAGTTGTTTTTGACTAAAAACATATTTTAAATTCTTTTTAATTTAGTCCAAAACATTTTTCAAATATTATATCAAAACACTTAGTTCTACAATCTCCCCCTTTTTGATATAATAAAACCAACTTGAAAATTGTTTGGGATTCTCCCCCTTTGTATTTTAAAATTTGAATAAGAGACTTAAAATTTGAATTAGATTAAAGCTCCCCCTTATTCTCTTGGAAAACTTGAAAGATCAATTTTTCAAACCATTTCTCCCCCTTTTTGTTATATAAAAAATAATTTAAAATGAAATTGAGCTCAAAATAACTTAGGAGGTAAAAAGAAAATTGACACACTTAAAAAATTGGTTTAAAAATTGGCTCCCCTTACTTAAAGCATCAAATAATGTTAGTCCAACATATATGATCATCTAGTTGAAATTAAAGAAAATAAAACAAATAAAAGCAAGAACAACTAGATATTTACCACACTTGAACTCAAGGGAGAATGTGAAGCCTTCCTTCTTCAAGTGTTCTTCCTTGTGTGCATGGAGCTTCCCCTCATTGATTGGATTTGTTGAACATCTCCATCACACCTAATCAAGACAATCATACAAACTTTGGTATCCAAATTGCTTTGGATCTATAAACGTTAGTTGCACAAAATTTTGTCCCCTTAAGAATCCATTTTTCAATTTCATCCTTTTTAGTTGAAGTGGTTAGTCCTTTTGGGACCCAAACACTTCTAAAACATTTACCTTTTACAAATCTAGGGGCACTAGATTGTCTTATATAAAAATTTGATTTTCTAAAATCATTTTTCTTTTGAAGTTCATTGGAAATCAAATCTTTTTCTTTTTGAACTTTAAGAAGCAAATTTTGTAAATCAAAACATTTTTGTTCAAAATCCTTCAATCTTGCTTCAAGTTCAAGATTTGTTTTGGAAAGCAAATCATTTTCATTCTTTATTTTTGAAATCAACTTTTTGTTCTTAGAAAATGATGCATTGAATTCCAAAAGCAAATCATCATACGCATCTTGCAACTCATCAAATGTATATGAATTTGAAATAGATGAGTTAGAAGTTACCTCCCCCTCATTGAGGGCCATCAAGCATAGGTGGGCTACTTCATCATCGGTAGAGTCTTCATCGCTTCATGTGGCCACATATGCTTGCTTTGAAGATGATCCCCTCTTGTTGGACTTGTGGGATTCCTTCATCTTCTTCCCCGATTCATGCTTGGATTTTTCCATTTCGCTCTTCATGAACCGGGTAAATTTGTTGAAGAGATAGGCCATCTCTTCATCTTCACTTTCCTTCTTACTTGAATCTTCATGAGGACATGTGGAGGATTTTAGAGCAACGACACTTGCATTTATGCCAAGCTCCATGATTTTCTTCTTCCCCATAGCTCTAATTTCTTCCCTCTTCTTCTCCTCTTCCTTGTTCTTCTTCATGATTTGATGAGTGAGAAGTGACCCCATGAGTTCATCAAGCTTCAAGGTCTTGAGATTCTTGGCTTCGATGATGGCGGTCCTTTTTGAGTCCCATGACTTGGGAAGTGAGTAGATGAGCTTTCGGACAAGCTTTTCTTCCGGGATGGCTTCTCTAGAGCCTTTGAGACCATTGGTGATAGTGGAGAACCTATCAAACATCTTCTCGATGTTTTCTTCCGGATCCATCTTGAAGTTCTCATACTCTAAGGTGAGGAGACCAATCTTGGTCTCCTTAACTTCGTTGGTTCCCTCGTATGTGACTTCAAGCTTGTCCCATACCTCCTTGGCACTCTCACAAGAAGACATCTTCTCATAGATGGTTGAGCTAAATGCACAAAAGAGGATGTGCAAGGTTTTGCAATTAAGCTCCATCTTCTTGCGATCTTCGGCACTCCATTCCGCTTTGCTTCGTTGAGGCACGAACGGACCATCTTCAACTATGTCCCATAGCTTGTAGTCTCTTGACTTAATGAAGAATGTTGAGTGTGCAAAAGTTCTATATTTTACCCCTTATTTAACCCATATTTCTGCTGCATTCAAGCATAATTCATTTCATTTAGGTAGAGTTTCACATATACATCACAATTAGATAAAATAGCACAGTTGCTACTAATTTTGGCTACTCTTGCAGGTATCTGCTGTGGTAGACTCAGGACAGCGAAGGAGCAGAGATGGAACATAGGAATGGAGTCGAGAAACAAGATGCTGCCGTGGCCATTACTGTGGCAGCCATGACGACAACATTGGTGAGATGGAAAAATGAAGTGGAGCTCGACAGATAGAGGAATTCAAGCCGGCCTGTTGTGGACCACTCCTATATTTTTCTGAGCCCTGAGGCAGAATGAAGGCCAAGCCCAAAGTCCAAGTAAGAAACCCAAAGCAAGAAAAGAGGACAAATTAAAGGCATATACTCAGAAGATTTAATCTCCAATAGAGTTGTACTTTAGTTTAAACTTGTATTCTTGCCATATTAGAAAACTTGGATCCAAGGCCTATATAAATGCATGTAATTCGACCTAGGAGAGGGGATCTCATTCTCAACCGTCTTCCCCAAAACCCTTATCGTTTTCCCCATTCTCATCATGTTCTAAACTTCCCCTAGGGCTAAGGGTATATTCTGTAAAGTAGTTGCAAGGATTGTACTGTTTTAGGAATTTTCTGTTCAAGTAATAAAAACTTCAAGTTTATTTATTCTGGTTTTCACATCTCGCAAGAGTATCGGGAGAGCATTGTGAGGTTATCTATTTGTTTGATATCGGGAGAGTCAAGCATACGAACGGAATACATATGAGTTTTCTAGTTTATGGTTAAACCATCTCGGCTTAGGGATAAGTACGAGGTTAAGTGGCTAAGGAATAATTCAACAACATTGGTGTTCACCCTTTGATTAACGCTGGGAGTTATCATCTAAGAAGTGTTCAGCAAAAACACTTGGGCCTAGGGATAGAACAAGTCATAGCAGGGATTCTTGCCAAGCTTGAAGTACAAAGTTGTGTGATCGCTGCCGCGACAACAATAGACTTCTGCCGCGACAGGTGTTGCCGCGATAGGGTCGACGACAGAACATGAATTTTCTTCAGTGCAACACCTGCACTACCGAGCAAATCAATCCCGACCTATCTCTTAACCCTGAATCTTTTATCTTTTATATTCCTTATTCTCTAATATTACCTTCCCAACAATTTAAACTCTTTCTTTCTCTCGTACAACAACTATAGGATAAAGATATTTCCAGTCCATGTGGAGACGATATCCGATACTTCAAGTATCACTTTACTACTTGCGTCGTGTACACTTGCACTACATTGCGATAGGACTCTTGACACGCAACAAGTTTTTGGCGCCGTTTCCGGGGACTGGCAACATATCTTTACCCTTATTTTTACTGCAATTTTCCTTTTTAATTTTTCTGTTTTTGGTATTGTTTACCCTGTGCTTTTCACAAGGTCTTCTGTTTGCTTATGTGCAGATCTAGACGAGGCAAAGAACCTGAGTACGAACTAGCCCCTGAAATCGAACTTACGTTCAACCTCAGAAACCGAGTCTGCCTCTTGATAGCAAGAAACGACTATCTTGAGGAACAGTTAGAAGCAATGAACAACGAGGTAAATAATAACTAGAGGAATGCTGAAGATCCTCCCCTAGATGACCAGAATGGACGGCCTGCCGCTGCTGCTGTCGCACGACAGTCCTGCCGCGACTACATGATCAATGACCATGTTGAACTAGAGACCACCTTGCTAGACGTGGAAGCTGAGAATTTTGAGCTGAAACCTGTTATGTTCAGCATGATAAATTCCGCTGGCTAGTTTAGTGGCGCTGCAACAGAGGATGCCCGAGAACATCTGAAAACGTTCTAAGAAATCTGTGGATCGTTTAGATTGCCAGGAATAAATCCGGAAATACTGAGGCTCCGGTTATTTCCTCATTCACTGAGAGACAGAGCTAAAACTTGGTGGAATAAACTAACGCCGGGTTCAATACGAACTTGGGCAGATCTCTCTCGTGAATTCTTATCTCGTTTTAATCCTTCTCACTTATTTGAGTGATTGCGTAATGAAATTGCTACTTTTCAACAGGAAGATGAAGAACCAATGCATGAGGCATGAGACAGGTTTACAACTCTTCTAAGGAATTGCCCGATGCATGGATTCCCCGTATGGAATTAGGTCGTTAAATTATACAATGCTGCCAACACACACACTCGTATGAGAATAGATTCAGCAGCAAATGGACTATTGTTGGATAAAGATCTAGACGAAGCAATGGTGGTGTTGAAAAACTTAGCAAAGAATGACGAGTAATTCCCTACAGCAAGGAGAGGTAAACGAGGGATAACTGTAAAGGATTATGAAGCTGACAATTCTCTGAAATCACATGTTGCTTACCTCACAAAGGCGGTGGAAAATCTATTGCAGAAAGATTCTAAACCTGTCTATTCTACAGAAGAGGTAAGTGAAACTTGCAGTGGGAACCACAGTTCGGAAGACTGTCCGTTATAGTTAGAAGAAGGGATGTACGTTGGAAATTACAACAAGCCAAAAAACTATGATTCCAACAATTACAATCCCAACTGGAGGAAAGATCCCAAGTTTTCCTGGAGCAACTCGAACAGTGCACTGACTCCTCAGATGCAGAACAAAAAAAACCAAGGGGCACCCATAATCTTGTCACGACAGCAACCACAACAGTAGCCGCAACAACAGCCGGTAGCCACACCTAGTATACTGGAGTAGACATTGGCCACATTCATGTCACAGACAGGAGCTTACATGGCGAACATGGATCACTTTGTCAAGAAAACTGAGTCATTCATGGACAAGACAGAGAGGAGGATGACTAACCATGAGGCTACCCTGAAATCCCTGGAGACACAGATGGGCCAGGTTTCTCAGCACATCAATCCAAGGCAAAACGGAGGATTCCCTAGTGATACTGAGGTCACTAGAAAACCCACACATGAGCAGTGTAAAGCAATCACAACAAGGAGTGGGAAACAGTTACAAGGGCCAGAGACAAAGGACATACCGAGTAAGGAAACAACCCCAGATACACATGCCGTGAACACTGCCCCGACAGAGGAAGCGCAACCCGCTACCGACATACCTGTCACGATAGCGGAAGGGACAGAGGAGAAATTAGAGAATGCTGAAGAACCTAAACCTCCTCAGATCCGAATACCATGTGAAGGAAGTCTTGAAGATTACCATCCTCCACCTCCTTTTCCACAGCGGTTACAAAAACAAAAACAGGAGTACCAGCTAAAAAAGATTTATGATATTTTTAAGCAGGTGCATATTAATATACCGCTGTTAGAGGCCATCAAGCAGATGCCCGATTATGCGAAATTTCTCAAGGATGCCATGTCAAAAAGATCCAGACTTGGGGAATTCGAAACGGTAAAAATGACAGAGGGATGCATGACTATCTTGCACATGCATCCACCCTAGAAGAAGAAGGATCCTGTGAGCTTCATCATATCGTGCATAATTGGTGACAAATTCGTGGGTAAGACGCTTTGTGATCTTGGTGCTAGCATAAATTTAATGCCAAAATATGTGTTTCAAAAATTAGGTATTGGACGAGCACGACCCACGACAGTCATGCTGCAGTTGGCAGACCGCTCTTACGTACAACTAGAAGGGAAGATCGAAGATATTCTTGTAAGAGTGGATAAATTTATTTTTGCTGCTGACTTTCTTGTGTTAGACTGTGAAGTAGATGAAAACGCACCGATCATCCTGGGGCGACCCTTCCTAGCCACAAGCAAATCTATGGTCGATGTAGAGAAAGGAGAACTGACCATGAGAGTGAATGATCAAGAAATCAAACTCAATGTTCTCTAAGCAATTAAACATGCTGATGCAGAAGAAGAGTGCAAAGCCATCGCTGAAGTAACCCTTGACCAACCCTGCATCAGGTCGAGCTGCCATGACATAAAATTTGGTCATTGCCACAGCAGTCATCTGAAAGACTGTCACGTCAGCAACGACGATAGTGACTCCTCCGATTCAGACATATCTGACACTGAAGGTCATGAGGAGGTAAATTGGATAGGCAATCGTCCAGGTAAGTTCTTCGAGCCCCTAAATTATACCTCGAATGAACATATAATCCAAAAGCCTTCAATTGAAGAGCCACATGTTTTAGATCTTAAGCCCATGCCATGGCAGCTTAAGTACGTTTTTCTTGGTTTAAATGATACGTTGCCCGTAATCATCTCTTCGAAGTTAATGCAGAAACATGAGCATCAACTAATTGGAATGCTACAACAACATAAGAAGGCCATTGGATGGACAATAGTTGACATCTAAGGCATAAGTCCAGCATTATGTATACACAAAATTCTCTTGGAAGATGATCATAAGCCGACTATTGATGCTCAGAGACGTTTAAATGATGCTATGCGAGAAGTGGTGAGAAAAAAGATTATCAAATGGCTTGACGCCGGAATCATATACGCCATCTCGGATAGTAAGTGGGTGAGCCCGGTGCAGTGCGTACCTAAAAAGGGAGGAATAACCATGGTGACCAACGAAGAAAACGAACTAATCCCAACCAGGACTGTGACCGGTTGGAGGGTTTGTATGGATTACCGGAAGCTTAACAAAGCTACTCGGAAGGACCATTTTCCCCTACCTTTTATTGATCAAATGCTTGACAGATTAGCGGGGAAACCTTACTATTGTTTTCTTGATGGTTACTCAGGTTATAATCAGATAGAGATTGCACCGGAGGATCAAGAGAAAGCTACCTTCACATGCCCGTACGACACTTATGCTTTTCGGAGAATGCCATTTGGACTCTGCAATGCACCGACAACTTTCCAAAGATGCATGATGGCAATATTCTCCGACATGGTGGAGGACTTCCTAGAAATTTTCATGGACGACTTTTTCGTCTTTGGAGACAGTTTTGAAGGTTGTTTAAGCAACCTATAGAAGGTGCTTGAAAAATGCAAAAAGGCGAACTTGGTCTTGAACTGGGAAAAATTCCACTTCATGGTGGATGAAGGGATAGTACTAGGCCACAAGGTAAGCTGCCGCGACATCGAGGTAGACAGAGCAAAAATAGAAGTCATCAAAAAGCTGCCGCCACCCACCACAGTCAAGGGGATTCGGAGTTTCTTAGGGCATGATGGGTTTTATCGACGATTTATTGCCAATTTCTCGAAGATTACCAAGCCCTTATGCCACTTATTAGAGAAGAACCACCCCTTTGACTTTAATACTGAATGTACTGAGGCATTCATAATTATGAAAGAGAAGCTGGTAACAGCCCCGATCGTACAGCCACCAGACTGGATTTTGCCATTTGAGATAATGTGTGATGCAGTGACTATGTTGTAGGGGCAGCACTAGGGCAAAGGAAGGATACGCTCTTCCACGTAATCTACTATGCTAGCAAAACACTGAATGATGCCCAAGTGAACTACACCACGATGGAGAAGGAACTATTAGCAGTGGTGTTCTCAATCAACAAGTTTCGTCTATGCATACTTGGAACGAAAGTGGTGGTCCATACAGACCACTCAGCACTGAAGTATTTGTTCACGAAAAAAGATGCAAAACCGAGACTGATACGTTGGATTCTGCTACTACAAGAGTTCGACATTGATATCAAGGATAAAAAGGGAACAGAAACCCAAGTAGCAGACCACTTGTCGAGATTAGAGACGGGAATGAGTAAATCAACAGATAAAACCAACATATTGGAGACCTTCCTGGACGAGCAGCTGTTTGCTGTCATCAGCACTGCCGCGACAGCCATGACAACAGGTAAGCTTACTGACATCCCTTGGTACGTTGATTTTGTTAATTACATAGTTAGTGGGGTATTAATCCCTGAACTTAATTACCAAGCAAGGAAGAGGTTCCAAAATGATGCAAAACATTATTATTTGGACGAACCTCTTCTTTTCAAACACTATACAGATCATATTATCAGAAGATGCGTGCCACAGGATGAACATGAAGCCGTGCTTCACCACTGCCATGCTTCCCCATATGGAGGACACCTAGGTGGAAACAAAACTGCTGCCAAAGTTCTGCAATCTGGTCTTTATTGGCCCACATTGTTCAAAGATGCACAAGCCTTTTACAAGGGCTGTGACAAATGCCAAAGGACTGGGAACATATCGAGAAGGCATGAGATGCCACTGCAGAACATTTTAGAAGTCGAAATCTTAGATGTATGGGGAATCGACATCATGGGACCATTCCCAGCATCTTGTGGGAACCTTTACATCCTACTAGCAGTGGATTATGTGTCCAAATGGGTAGAAGCGATCGCCACTCAGAAAAATAATGCCAAAACCGTTCAAAGATTTCTGCACAAGAATATTTTCTCCAGATTTGGCATTCCTAAGGCGATCATCAGTGACGAGGGGAGACACTTTGATAACAGGGTAATTGCTGCTGCCTTGAGAAAATACAGAGTAAAACACTGGATTGCAACAACATACCACCCTCAAACCAATGGGCAGGCCGAGATATCCAACCGAGAAGTAAAGAACATATTTGAGAAGATGGTTAAACCCACTCGAAAAGATTGGTCTTTACACCTCAATGATGCACTATGGGCCTATAGAACAGCGTTCAAAACACCATTGAGAATGTCACCCTACAGACTAATCTACGGGAAAACATGTCATTTACCTGTTGAGATAGAACACAGAGCTTACTGGGCTATCAAAGCAGTAAATATGGACTGGGATAAGGCAGGACAAAAGAGGCTACTGGACTTGAATGAAATTGAAGAAACTCGAGCAATGGCCTACGACAATGCCAAGATCTACAAAGATAAAACCAAAAGGTGGCAGGACAGGAAGCTGCTGCCACGACAGTTCTGCCCAGGGCAGTAAGTGTTGTTGTTTAACTCTAGGTTAAAACTTTTCACAGGAAAGCTTAAATCTAGATGGTCCGGTCCTTTCCAAGTAGTCCAGGTTTTCCCCCATGGTGCCATTACAATCAAGTCCCTAAAGGAAGAGCACCAATTTAAAGTCAACGGACAGTGACTAAAGCATTATTAGGGGACTGAAGCCCCAAGGATGCAGGAAGTAGTTACTTTAGGAGATGCCCCTCAAGGCATCCCTAATTTAACTTAGTTTTTATTTTTTTTATTTATTAGGAATTAAGATTTAATTATTTTATTTTAGGAATTAATATTTTATTTTATTTATCTATTTTTAGGAAACAAAGGAAACAAGGCGAAGAGAAGGAATGAACCAGCCCACCATACCCACAATAGCCCCAAAAGCCCAACGGACGAGTATGTCGTCACAGCCTGTCATCAGCTCTCACGACAGACACGCAAACGCGTAACAGACACAGAAACATGTGACAGACGCGTTAGAAACCGTGTAACAGCTGGCCCCGTTATTCGCGCCTGCCGTTACAGCTCCAACGGGCAAAAAATCACCCTTCTATATAAACCCCCATACACTATTCATTTCTCACCTCATTCTCATTCTCATTTTCTCAACTTGTTTCCTCTGTTTAGATCTTTAAAAATTTTCTTTACATTTTCTACAGTCCTTGCAAAATGACTAGCAGACAAACCCGCCGTAGTGCTGCCTCCAGTTCTGCCGCAGCAGTCTCCACCCCAAGCCATAACGCCATTCTAGACCGTTTCGCCTCCACAGATTCCGCCACGAGATACTACAGCTCCTTCCAGAAGAGGGACATGTGGGAGGAAAGAGGGTTTCTCTACACAGAACCCACGGGAGACCTAGGGCTCGAAAGCTTCATAGCAAGAAAAATCCATGCCCTCAAATGGCAGCAGTTTGCTGCCAAACCAGAGGAGATGAACATCACACTCGTCAGGGAGTTCTATGCTGCCATTGACAGCAAAGACACGACGACAATGACAATTCGAGGTAAACAACTCTCCATCGAGCCTTCATACATCAACACTCTCTACGGTTTATATGTGAGTAAGAAGGAGGACTCCCACAAAAGATTCGTCAATAGTCCATCGCCAGCAGACTACGACGCGGTCATGACAGAGCTCACTGAGGAAGGGACAGAATGGAACACCGACCCTAAACACCAATGGACGGTGAAGAAAACTCAGTTGACTCCACATGCCAAATTGTGGAATCACTTTGTGAAGAAGCGCATCATGCCATCCTCCCACAACAGCACCGTCGACAGACCTAGGTTAGCTCTTGTGCATTCCATTTTAAATGAAAGATCAATAAATGTCGGCCGCTACATACGGAAGGCAATACTTGAGTGTGCCTTCAGACCGTCGGGTCCCCTCGTCTTCCCATACATCATTACAACCATCTGCCGGGGGAACAATGTACCTGAAATTGCTGAAGATGTTAAAGTCAAAGGCAAGGGATGGACGCAGCGGAACATTTTCAGCATCATGGAGTTGAAAGCTACCACCCCACTATCATACTTCAACCCCTCTGCCACGGCAGACCAGACGACAGGCCCCAATTCCCCAGAACCTGCCGCAGCAGAACAACAGCAGACGACAGCAGCACCTCTATCAGACACCTCCGCCCAGATTCTGTCGATGCTGAAAAGAATGGAGGAAAGGCAACTCGGACTGATGAGCTACATGAGGGATTTCACGACAGAAACGGTAAACTTTATTCATAATGATTTACACTTTACACATGTATCGTTCCCCTCTTTCCCAGAACAGTTCTTTGCTGCCCCCACACCTACACCTACCCCTGCTGAAAGCCCCAGAACTCCATCTGCCGCTTCCACACCTACACCGACCACGACAACTGAAGGCGGCAGACAATCTGCCACTGCCAGAGGAGAAAAGAGAAAGGACCCCCTGCCGGAACTCGACTCAAAATATTTTGAACGGTTCCCCTCCTCTTCCGTCTGGCAAGATTCTGACGGCGTGTGCTCAGTTTCCTGAGATATCTCCAAGGATTACCCGCCAATGAAAAAGAAGAAACTCAACGAGACTAGCGAAGGACCCTTCGGCTAAGGCAGATCTGCCAGCAGCAGCAGCAGCAACAGCTCTGATGATGAGGTCGAGGTTCTTGACAAACCCCCATACATCTAACCAACACGTGTCCAGCCACCTCGGGAAGCAAAGAAAAGGGTATCATCTACCTCCCCCAGCACACTGCCTGCCCCTGCCATGAAAGTCACTGCCCGCCGGTAGCTCTAGATCAGCAGCAGCAACGATGAAAGCTCCTCAACTTAAGTCTCTATCTTATATTGTGCTGTCTTGCTGTTTTATTTATTTTGTGATGTATTTTGTTTTTTTTGTTTTATCTTCCATGTTGTCATGCATTGAGGGAAATACAACCCTTGAGTTTGGGGGTGGCATCCCTCCATCAATGAAGTTGTAGTTGTGTTTTAAATTTGTGTCTAAGTATTAGTCATTATTTAGTTTATTTTTGTGTCAAAAAAATTGGCTTAAGTCTTTGAACTGAATTTATCTGCCGCGACATACGCTGTGACAGTGCCTTTAGGATGTTTTTAGGAACTGTTTAGAGCCTTACTATAGTTTTGATCTTTAAAACACCCTTTGTGACTCTTATATGTTGTCTAGACTTCTATTTAACTAGAGTAGGAAAGCTCAACCACTTGAATTGCCCCTAGAGGTGCCTAACACTGGCTCTAGGAAAAGAATATAAGAAAAGAAAAACTTAGACTCAATACCCCTAGAGGTGCCTAATACATGCTCTAGGAAGATAACTAGAGGTGCCCAAAAACATGCTCTAGTCAATTCAAAATAATAAAAACACTGAGTCTAATTCAGAAAAAACTAAAGGAGCCTAAGAATTGCCTCCAAAAAAATGAAATTTGGCATAAAAAATTCAAGTGAGTAGCTTAACTATTCTAGTAAACTAAAGGAGTCTAGGCACATATTTGTTCACAAAACATGCACACACTGCACAAGACCTATAGCATGGTTCCGAAGAAATCCAGAAACGTCCGACAAGGTATTGCTTGTGATATGGCATGTGTGGTAGGTAATGAAAAGTTCACTGAATTAAGCCAAACCAAAAAGGTTTTCAATTTTAGTTAGGTCACATTTGCTTGAGGGCAAGCAAGAACTTGAGTTTGGGGGTGTGTTGAGTGTGTAAAAGTTCTATATTTTATCCCTTATTTAACCCATATTTCTGCTGCATTCAAGCATAATTCATTGCATTTAGGGAAAGTTTCACATATACATCACAATTAGATAAAATAGCACAGTTGCTACTGATTTTGGCTACTCTTGCAGGTATCTGCTGTGGTAGACTCAGGACAGCGAAGGAGCAGAGATGGAACATAGGAATGGAGTCAAGAAATAAGATGTTGCCGTGGCCACTACTGTGGCAGCCATGATGACAACATTGGTGAGATGAAAAAATGAAGTGGAGCTCGACAGATAGAGGAATTCAAGCCGGTCTGTCATGGACCACTCCTATATTTTTTTGAGCCCTGAGGCAGAATGAAGGTCAAGCCCAAAGTCCAAGTAAGAAACCCAAAGCAAGAAAAAAGGACCAATTAAAGGCATATACTCAGAAGATTTAATCTCCAATAGAGTTGTACTTTAGTTTAAACTTGTATTCTTTCCATATTAGAAAACTTGGACCCAAGGCCTATATAAAGGCATGTAATTCGATCTAGGAGAGGGGATCTCATTCTCAACCGTCTTCCCCAAAACCTTTATCGTTTCCCCCCTTCTCATCATGTTCTAAACTTCCCCTAGGGCTAAGGGTTGATTCTATAAAGTAGTTGCAAGGATTGTACTGTTTTAGGAATTTTCTGTTCAAGTAATAAAAACTTCAAGTTTATTTATTCTAGTTTTCACATCTCACAAGAGTATCGGAAGAGCATTGCGAGGTTATCTATTTGTTTGATATCGGGAGAATCAAGCATACGAACGAAATAAATACGAGTTTTCCAGTTTATGGTTAAACCATCTCGGCTTAGGGATAAGTACGAGGTTAAGTGGCTAAGGAAGAATTCAACAACATTGGTGTTTACCCTTCGATTAACGCCGGGAGGTATCATCTCAGAACTGTTCAGCAACAGCACTTGGGCCTAGGGATAAGACAAGTCATAGCAGGGATTCTTGCCAAGCTTGAAGTACAGAGTTGTGTGATCGCTGCCACGACAACAACAGACTTCTACCGCGACAGGTGCTGCCGCGACAGGGAAGATGACAGAACATGAATTTCTCTTCAGTGCAACACCTGCACTACCGAGCAAATCAATCACGGCCTATCTCTTAACACTGAATCTTTTATCTTTTATATTCATTATTCTCCAATATTACCTTCCCAACAATTTAAACTCTTTCTTTCTCTCGTGCAACAACTATAGGATAAAGCTATTTCCAGTCCCTGTGGAGACGATATTCGATACTTCAAGTATCACTTTACTACTTGCGTCGTGTACACTTGCACTACATTGCGATAGGACTATTGACACGCAACAAAGAACTTCATCGTTGTCTTCTAATGAGCATTGTGAGTTTTAAGGGATGATCGAGCCGGTTGTGTGAAATGATGATTGAGCTTGCCGGATCTTCTCAATGGGATTTTAATGCTCTTCGATTGAACCAATCTTTGATACTAATTGTTGAGTTTTAAGGTGCTCGATTTCTTCAACCGTTCTTGCTTGCCAAGTGGTGGAGAAGTGGAATTTTGGGTGGAAGGGTTGTGGAAGCTAAAAGGAATAAAGACACAATGATTTATAGTGGTTCAACCTTCTAACCAAGGTCTACATCCACTACCTTAGCTTCCCACTGAGGATTTCCAATCAATTCACTATTGATTCATCCCCATTTCTAGGCTTAGGAGGAAACCCTTATACACCGATCAAGCTTTCTACCCAAAGCCTTGATCAAACCCTCTTTACAAGAGAAAAGATAAGCAAACACAAATCCTCTATTAGGTGTTTGTTTTCACAATTAAGCTCTCACCCAAAACCTAAAACACTTAAGCAAATTTAACAATTTTGGCTCACTAGTGTTTGTTTATACAAAGAAATGACAATTTAAGTACAAAGACAATTCTTGATCATTTGTTGATTGACAATTGAAGCATTAACCATTACTAGATGCTTGGAGGCCCCTTTTATACTCCTAATTGAGTTTGTAGCCGTTTCTAGCCGTTGGGGTTGGATTGGAGTCGTTGGAGCCTTTATTTCTCACCATAAATGCAGTTCTGCAGCTTGGCGTATCGATACCCTCAAACTGTATCGATACGGTCCCGATAAGGAAGTAGCTGTTGTGCACTTCAGTTGATGCGTATCGATACGCTTACCTAGCGTATCGGTACGGTCCTGCAAATTAAAAGACCGTTGGGAAATATGACCGTTGGGGTAGTTAGGCGTATCGGTACGCGACTAGCCGTTGGGCTGTTTCAAAACACACCGTATCGATACGGCTAAGCGTATCGGTACGAGTTTTGGCTACTGGAAAATTCCTGTAGTTGAAACCCTAAGGTGTATCGGTACCGTACTAGACCGTATCGGTACAGGCACTTGACATTCTTGGTTTTGACTACTTTAAATCATTCCAAAGCCTTGTAAAACCCTTAAACATATTTTCAAGTTGTTTTTGACTAAAAACATATTTTAAATTCTTTTCAATTTAGTCCAAAACATTTTTCAAATATTATATCAAAACACTTAGTTCTACATTTAGGTTTAGTTGAGAACAAAACCTCAAAAGGTGTTTTATTAAACAAAACATGTGTAGGAGTAAGATTCACTAAATATGCAGCATGTAGAACACAATCCATCCAGAATTTTAAAGGTAAACTCGATTGAAATCTTAAGGTAAGAGCAACAACAAGCAAATGTTGTTGCTTTCTCTCAACAATATTGTTTTGTTGAGGTGTATGCACACATGAAGTTTGATGTACAATACGTTTTTCTTTAAAAAAATCCAGCATCTCAAATTCTTTTGCATTGTCAGTTCGAACACACTTTTTTTTTAGAAAACCGAGTTTCAATCAAATTATAGAATTGAACAATTAGCCCTCTAACTTCAGACTTTAAATGCATAGGATAGACCCAAGCAAACCTACTTTTATCATCAACAATGGTTAGAAAATAAACATGACCATATAAGCTATTGACAGGAAAGGGTCCCCAAACGTCCATATGAATAATATCAAATAGAGAAGTAGAGACAGATTCACTCATTGGAAATGGTAAACGCTTTTGCTTACCAAGATGACAAATATCACATTTAGGAACAAGAATAGAAGGAATTTCTTTATTTATTTGACTAAAAATCACATCTTGTTCTTAGAAGGATGACCTAAACGAGCATGCCACAATCTTAAAGTATTATTAACAACAGAATTGAAAACAACATCAGACTCATGAACAGAATTATTAACAACAGAATGAGAAACACCAGAATTAAAAGAAATATCAAGCTCATAAAGACCATTGGATGCTTTAGCTAAACCAATCATCTTCGAAGCATGTTGATCCTGTATGTAACAAAGATTAGAAGAAAAAATGAGACATAAAGAATTGTTTTTTGTTAATTGCGAAACAGAAACCAAATTAAAACTGAAAAAGGAATAAGAAAAACATTATGTAACAGTAAATAATCAGATATTCTAACAGAGCCAATATGAGTAACTTTGACAATTTCATTATTAGGTAGTTTAACACTCTTATCATGAACATGATAACAATAATAATCAAAATTCTAAGGAATTGACTATATGATCAGTAGCTCCTGAATCTAATATCCAAGGAGTTTTCAAGGTATGTGAAAAACAATTAAGAATCATACTTGTCTCCCAATTGATGCATCAAAGACAAAAGGCAAGGCATTAACCTTGCTTGGTATAGCATTAGAAGTGACAGAAGAACTTTAAGAATTGGTGGAAC
The DNA here is from genome assembly GCA_030270665.1 of Hibiscus trionum. Taxonomy (NCBI): domain Eukaryota; kingdom Viridiplantae; phylum Streptophyta; class Magnoliopsida; order Malvales; family Malvaceae; genus Hibiscus; species Hibiscus trionum. The sequence goes on along the minus strand of BSYR01000024.1, from coordinate 10,450,876 downwards.
CAAAAGCATTTGTTTTTGCAGTATGAGCATTAACATGAGCAATACTGTTTCTTTATTGCAAGAAACTCAAGAGACCATCATATTGGTCTCGAGTAAGCATCATTGGACCATAATTATCAGATGATAAAACATCTTTATCAGGAAAACCAGTATGACCAGAACCTACCAGGTTAGCTCTATTAACCTGATTTCTACCCTTGTACCCATGAGGATAACCATGTTTCTTGAAACATTTATCTAAAGTATGCCCATAGAGCCCACAAAAAATACACAAAGGTCGTTTGGAACCAGGATTTGCAGGATATTTCTTATTATTGTAAGCTCTATTGTCAACCCTAGAAGTATTGCTTGTATCACCCTTATCAGCCAACAAAACATGAGAATAAAAAACAACAGGACCAATAGATCTTTCATGTTGTATTATAACAACAAATACTTCATTAACGGAAGGCAAAGGCTTAGTCATGAGAATTTGGGATTTAGGCACAGAAAAGTTCTCATTAAGGCCTCTAAGGAAACATAGTGAAAAATCTTCTCTCCTATATTTAGCAGTAAAACAATCACAAACAACCAACGGCCTGAGATTACAAATCTCATCCCACAAAACTTTTAGATGCGTATGATAGGCCGCAATAGAAAGATTACCTTGTATCGATGCGGTCTTGCCTTCAGGACTCAGTTTTGGCTTAGTGTATCGATACGCGGGGGGTGTATCGATACTCCCAAAACTTACTGGAATTTTGAGATTTTGGTGAGATTTTGGCGTATCGGTACGGGGTTAGGGCGTATCGATACGGTTGTGTATCGTTGACCGCGAGTTGTTGACCGAGGAGGGTGCATCAATATGCTCAAGGGCTGTATCAATATGGTCTTCCTGCGTTGACTAAAGACAGTTGATTTGGTCAAGGCGTATCGATACCCTTGACATGTTTATCGATACGGCCTGCTTTGTGTCTTAAAAGTGGGCTGTTTAACATGTTGTTTGGGCTTGATTGCATTTGTTCGTTATGCTTTTCTCTGTTGTGATCACTTAGGAATCGAATGTGCCTTTAGACAAGATAAATATTAAAAGAAATTTTCTAGGGTTGCTAACCGAGGTGGGACCTTTACGGGTTTCACATCGGTTTTCCTCGTATAGCCTACTCAAACCGGTCAGCCGACCAGACTGGGGCGAGGGGGTTACATTTATTGGTAACAGAAGCAGGTTACCGAGACCTCAGGCAGGTAAGTGAGGTGAGTTTGATGTGTTAAGCAATTATTGTGTCTCGGTGTATGCTATGCCATGTATTCTTGTTGTTTGATCGTTCATATGATGTTTGGAAGCATGATTGTTGCGTTTGGTATAGTGTCGAGTTCCCATTGCTACTATTACTTAATTTGAAAAAGTTTTGTAAAGGAAAACACTTGAGCACAGTTGGACCGTTGCCTTTGCTAACTTAATCCTTCTATGTTTTGTTTGTTGTAGTTGTTATCTTGCTAGCTGTAACATGAGACCACGAGGGAGGCCTAGGATGGTTCAGCCGGAACCACGGGCACAAGCTCCGGGGGTTGAGCAAATTGGCGGGGCGCAGGCTCCTCAACCTCCTCCTTCTCCTCCTCACCAAGAGGGAGGTGAGGCGGGAGTCGAGGGCGTAGGGCCTCAAGTTGGCCAAGGACCGGCCGGAATTAATTTAGCACCTCTAGTTCAGGCGATAGCCGGGGCTTTTCAGGCTGCAGTGGCTGGGGGTCAGGCAATTGCACAACCCCAGGGAGAGGGTACTGGCTTGCCATTGGAGAGACTCCGCAGTTTGGGAGGTGAAGAGTTCAAAGGGTCGACACCCGAGAGGTCTGAGATGTGGTTTGAGAAGACCATCCGTATTCTGGCACAAATGAGATGTAACGGGGAACGCAAGCTAGGGTGTGTTATATCCTTGCTTCAGGGTGATGCCTACACTTGGTGGGTCACGATCACTACGGGTATGGAAGAGGATGAGATCACTTGGGAGTTTTTCGAGTCAGCTTTCCGTAAGAAATATCTGGGTCCTCGATATCTCGATGAGAAGAAGAGGGGATTTATGGCTTTGCTCCAGGGGAGTATGACTGTGACAGACTATGAGATCAGATTTGTCAGGCTGAGTCAGTATGCGTCTGAGCTTGTTCCTACTGAAGTGGAACGTTGTAACCGTTTCCGCTATGGGTTGAACGAAGAGATCAAGAGGTACACTTTCGCTTCTGACTATACAGATTTTGATGTCTTGGTCGCTATGGCCAAGGACTTGGAGCACAGTTTGGGCTTGACCAAACGATCTGGTGGTTCTAGTTCTGGGAAGAGATCTAGTGACTTTGATAGAGGTGATTCCAAGAGGCATCAGGACAACAGACATCACTATGACCATAGGCTTGGTGGAGGTAACCACGGTAGGGGTCATCAGAGCCAGAGGGCTGGTGGGAGGTTGCCCACGTGTGCTAGTTGTGGGAGGAATCACACCGGTGAGTGTTGGGGATGTGGAGCTAGGGATCATATAAGACGTGACTGTCCACATCAGGTGGGGCAGGCACAAGTTCAGGCTCATGCTAGAGCCAATGACTTTCAGAGAGGCCGCGGGCGCGGTAGAGGTAACTTCCAGCCGAGAAATGATGGCCAGAGGAACATAGCACATGTAGTTGCAGTCCAGCTAGAGGGCAGATGCCAGGCCAGAGTTTACGATCAGCGTGGGGATCAGCATGACAGAAATGTGATCTCAGGTAACTTCTCGATACAGTCTTTGGGTTTGCTTTCTTTGATTGACTCCGAGTCTACACATTCTTATATATTGAGTGAGCATGCAATGTTGTGAAATTGCCTTGTGAAATATTAGAGGTAGGAGTTAGTGTTACTAGTTCCTTCGGGGATACGGTAGTAGTTAGAAAGATGTACAGAAGGTGCCCGCTTATGGTTCAGGGACATATGTTTCCAGTGGATATGATGGAGCTACCATTTTATGGTTTTGATGTGATTCTGGGTATGGATTGGCTCACAGAGCATAAAGCTAGGATAGACTTTGAGACTAAGAGGATTTCTTTGAGACTCGCAGATGATTATGAGATAGTGGTGGTAGGTGAGAACGTGAAGTTCTTATCGAATGTAGTTTCAGTTCTAGAGGCTAAGAGGTTAGTTGAGATGGGTTGCGAGGTGTATTTGGCCTATGTGATGAATCCAAACATGAGTGAGGTTAGACCTCAAGACATCCGGATAGTGTATGACTTTCCTAGTGTGTTTCCGGAAGAATTGCCGGGTTTACCACCTGATAGAGAAGTAGAGTTTGCTATAGAGACTTATTCAGATTCAGCTCCTATTTTGATTGCTCCGTATCATATGGCACCGAAAGAACTGAAAGATTTATAGACTCAGCTGCAAGAGTTGACAGATAGAGGCTTTATTCGACCGAGTTCTTCGCCTTGGGGCGCTCCAGTTTTGTTTGTAAAGAAGAAAGATGGAAGCATGAGAATGTGTATAGATTACAGACAGTTGAATCAGTTAACAGTGAAGAACAAGTATCCGTTACCAAGAATTGATGATTTGTTCGACCAGTTGAGAGGGGCGTCAGTCTTTTCGAAGATTGACTTGAGATCTGGTTACTACCAGCTAAAGGTAAGAGAGGTTGATGTACCGAAGACGGCCTTTAGGACTAGATATGGACACTATGAGTTTCTAGTCATGCCATTTGGGTTGACTAACGCACCGGCTGCTTTTATGGATATAATGAATAGGATTTTCCATCAGTACCTAGATCAGTTTGTAGTTGTCTTCATAGATGACATCTTAGTGTATTTGCGTACCGAGGAAGACCACGACCGACACTTGAGGTTAGTTTTGCAGACTTTGTTAGATAATCAGTTGTATGCCAAGTTGAGCAAGTGTGAGTTCTGGATTCGAGAGGTAGTCTTCTTAGGGCATGTAGTGTCAGCCGATGGGATTAGAGTTGATCCGAAGAAGATAGAGGCCATTGTTGAGTGGAAGTAACCGAAGTCAGTAACAGAGATTCGTAGCTTTCTAGGTCTAGCTGGATACTATAGAAGATTCGTGGAAGGTTTCTCGAAGTTAGCCGCTCCATTGACACAGTTACTTCAGAAGAGTGTTCAGTTTGAGTGGTCAGATGCAAGACAAGAGAGTGGTGGCTTATGCCTCAAGATAGTTGAAGACTCACGAGCGTAACTATCCGACCCATGATATAGAGTTAGCTGCAGTTGTGTTTGCTCTGAAGATTTGGAGGCATTACTTGTACGGTGAGAAATGCACAGTGTACACAGATAACAAGAGTTTGAAGTATATCATGACTCAGCGAGATTTGAATCTCAGACAGCGTAGGTGGTTAGAGTTGCTAAAGGACTATGATCTTACGATTGAGTACCATCCGAGTAAGGCTAATGTAGTGGCCGATGCTTTGAGTAGAAAGGTAGCTGTAGATTTGAGAGCCATGTTTGCTAGATTGAGCTTGTCCGGAGATGGTGGCTTGGTGGCCGAGCTTCAGGTTAGACCTACTCTAGGTCAGTTGATTAGGGAGAAGCAGCTCCTAGATAGATCTTTGGCACCTCACGTGCAAGACATAGCCGAGGGTAGATCTTCAGATTACAATTTCAGTATCGATGGGGTCTTGTGCTTCAGAAATAGGATAGTTGTGCTAGAAGACAATGACTTGAGACATACGATCTTGGCTGAAGCGCACAGCAGTCCGTTTGCTATGCATCCTGGAAGTACGAAGATGTACCGAGATTTGAAGAATGAGTACTTTTGGGTTGGTTTGAAGAGAGATGTAGCCGACTACGTGAGTAAGTGTATGGTATGTCAGAGAGTGAAGGCAGAACATCAGGTTCCCTCAGGTTTGTTGCAACCGTTGAAAATTCCGGAATGAAAATGGGAGAATATCACCATGGATTTTGTTTCGGGCTTGCCTTTGACTCCTACGAAGAAGAACTCAGTTTGGGTTATAGTAGATCGTTTCACGAAGTGTGCTCACTTCTTAGCAGTCAATACGACTTATACATTAGATAGATTGGCCGATCTGTATATTGGTGATATTGTTAGACTGCATGGTGTGCCAAAGACTATTGTGTCCGATAGAAACCCGAGGTTTACAGCTCGATTTTAGGAGTGTCTGCATATAGCTTTGGGTACCCGTTTGAATTTCAGCAAGTCTTATCATCCTCAGTCAGATGGTCAGTCAGAGAGGGTTATACAGATTTTAGAGGATATGTTGCGTTGTTGCATCATTGATTTTCAGGGTACTTGGGAGAAACACTTGCCTCTAGTCGAGTTTGCTTACAATAATAGTTTTCAGTCGAGCATTCAGATGGCTTCGTATGAGGCTTTGTATGGTAGGAAGTGTAGAACTCCAGTTTGTTGGGTTGAAGTGGGACAAAAGTTGTTACCTATGCCAGATTTGCTTAAGGGGACAACCGATAAAGTGAAATTGATTTGCGATCGCTTAAGGGCAGCTTCGAATAGGCAGAAGTCCTATGCCGACTTGAAAAGGACGGAAGTTGAGTTCTCAGTGGGTGAGAAGGTGTTCCTAAAAGTGTCTCCGTGGAAGAAAGTGATGAGATTTGGCCGAAAAGGGAAGTTGAGTCCTAGGTACATAGGACCGTATGAGATTGTGAATAGGGTTGGCCCAGTTGCTTATAAGTTGTGTTTGCCATCCGAGCTAGAGAAGATACAGGATGTGTTTCATGTTTCGATGCTCCGTAAGTATAGGTCAAATCCATCACATGTTATACCCGTAGAAGAGATTGAATTGAATCCGGATTTGACTTATGAAGAAGAGCCAGTTGAGATCTTAGCTTCTGACAGCAAGGCGTTGCGGGGTATATCGATTGAGTTAGTAAAAGTGCGGTGGCAACGTCGGGGGGTTGACGAGGCAACTTGGGAGAGGAAAAAGGATATGGAAAGGCATTTTCCTTATCTCTTTCAGTCAGGTAATTTCGGGGACGAAATTCCTTAAGTGGGAGAGAGTTGTAACACCCGTGTTTTGGGGTTAGGAGTTTGGCGTGTGTGTTTGGTTCGAGTCGACAAAACCAATTTAATTTAATTAGATCTTAGTTTTGATTCAAATGAGATTAAAATTTAAAGAGTGGCATTTTTTGTAAATAGCTTGAAATAAAGGAAGACACCTTTTTGAATCAAAAAGAAAAAAAAGAAAGCCATCTTCCTCCCCTTTGTGTTTCCAACGTGAAAGAGAACCCAAACCCCTCTCAAAACCCCAATCTACCATTCCATCCATTTTCTCCATCAATTCGAGAGCTTTTTCGAAGTTAATTTCATATTTGAGTTCTCCTCATCATCCCAAGCATTTCCATGGTTTTAGATTTCAAAACCATCACCATTTGTGTTTTTCAAGTTTTTCAAGTTTGATGAAAGTATGGATTTTTAATGGGTTTTCAGCTTGCTTTTGGTTTGTTGAGTTAGGTTTTGAGTTAATATCACTTTAATACACCTAATATCTTAAAATGGAAGGATTTTGGGAAAAATCCCGAAGTGGGTCTTGGGGGCATTTTTCAAAGTGTCAAAACATGAATTTTTGGTGTGTTTTTGTGTTGGGTTGAAGGCCTGATGGTATAGGGTTGTTAGGAAGGTGTTTTGGAAGCCTTTAGATGTCATTTGGGTGTTGGAAATGGTGGATTTCAGATGGGTATTTGGGGAGCACGAAAATGAGAGTTTTGTGGTTAGTTTGGGTTTGAAATTGTGAAGTTTTGACTTGTGTTTGTGGGTTGAGACTGTGACTGAGTTTAGCATTGATTTGGTGAGTAATACTTGTGTTTTGATTGGTTAGAAGCAAGAGGAAACATCGGAGAAGGATCGGGATCGAATCCGGAAATTGTGGAGGCTTGACTAGCTTGGCTTGGTTTGCTAAGGAAGGGTGGTGAGTGAAACTTTCAAATTTGGTTTAAATTGGTTCAAGTGTGTGTAGTGGAGATGTTGGAATGAGCTTGGTAGGCCATTCCAAGGTAGAAGTTAAATTGGTAATTTACCTTCTTGTGTGTTAATAAGCTTTAGTTGTTTATGCTTATATTGATCTTGTGAGGCATGAATTGATTATGTATGTATGTGCATTGATGACAAGTCGTCGTTTAACCGGTTAAAAATAAATAAGTATTTAACCTCTTTCAACAATAAATAAATTAAAGAAATTGAGTAGATATAGGGAAAGAGGGTCGATCCACAGGGAGATTAGTCAGAATTCTTGACTTGATCCTGTTAGCCTTTTTGTCCAGGAATATCTGCAAGTAGGCGTTAAAAGGAAAATGGGGGATGTTTGAAATGTTGAGCAAGAAAATAAATAAAGTGCGGATAATAATAAAGAAAATTCAAGAATGCAAAATAGCCTCGAACCAGTTCCTTCAATTCTTTCGATCACTTAAATAGATTTTTATTTCGGGGATGATATCGGTTACAGTCTACGAGGCCCAACCCGTCGTAACTTGTTTCTCTCTCGAGTAACCAATCCTCCTAAGTCTATCTTCGAAAGATGGTTCTTAAATAGATCAACCACGTCTATCGCCGTTAAAATATTTAGAATAAAAGCAGGAAAAACCCGACTCAGAAATTGTCTAAAATAGAATCGCTTCTGATTTTATCTTTCCTTAGCGGACCGCCGCTAAGAGTGTTCACAGGAAGTCGAAATTTGCCACAGGCCGATCCTTTCTCCCAACTATGTTTTTAAACGATTCCAGACCAACGAGCACTTTTTCATTTGAAAAACGGTTAAAAACCTTTAGTAAGGCCGATTGCCAAACTATCTAAGCAGAAAGATAAAAATGATTTCCCAAAAGAATTTAAGCAAAGTTCAATTCTCACGAATCGAATTGACTTGGTTGGTTCTTGGCATAAAAGACTTAGCTAAGCATGATATTAGTTATCATACTTAACTTGGTTTTTAGAAAAGTAATTAAATAACATAAAATAAATGGAACTAGGAAAAATAAAGGAAAATAACTTTTATTAAAGCTAAAAACTATTTACAAAGGAAAAGCTAAAAAAAATACTCAAAGCTAAGAGATGATATGATTGATTGATGCCTAAGCCTTTACCAAGGAGTGATATTTATAGGCTTGGATTTACAAAGATAAAAGATAAAAAAAATTAAAATAATAAAGTAAAGATAAAACAATTCAAATGTTTTGAAATTTAAATGTAGAAAATCTAAACAGATAAGTTGATAAGGTCTTTCAGAACGTTCCAGAAGCTTCTAGAAGTCGCCACACATCTGCCACGTCAGACGCGTCATGCTCAGTGCCGTGCCCACGATGCCATTCATGACCAAAATAATAAAAAGACTGCATAAATGCTCTCTTTTGTTGCTGTTTTCCAGAATTAGGTCCTTTGCACAAAATATAGCAAAATGAAATGGATTAGGTAGCAAGAAATCCTAAAAACTAGAAAAATAGCAATTAAAAAGTGTCACATTTGAGAGCTTATCTAATTCCCCCTCACTTGTCTCATACTTGTCCTCAAGTATGTCCGAAAAAAGATATTAACCCAAGAATGCATTTCTCAAGCTATCACAAGTATCAAACATAATTATAAGAGTTCTAGTGCAAAAGAAATATCATGAAAGAGACACAAATCAAACCAAGTGGATATAAGCAAAGAACAACCTTTCAATTGCCTATCAAGTAGTAATCAAATCCTAACCTAGTCTTAATCCTCACCAAGGTACACTCAAGAGCACTCAAAGTGTTTAAAGGTAGATGTGAAGCAAAAACACTCTAAGTCATGCATGAACAAAGGTTTCCATAGGCTTGTAACTAGTTCAATTCTCCACTACTTTATTAGAATCGAGGTGCAAAAATCATTAGGTCTTTTGTTCAAGGTGTAATGTGGGTTTAGAAAAGGGTAAAAAGATGGAAAGAAAATAAACAAAGGAAGATGATCAATGTAAGATATAATAAACATTGAAGACAAAAGAGGAACTTAAAAGTGGGCAAGCAAACAATTTTTCCTTTTTCTTTTCAGTTTTTCAAAATTGTTTTTTTTTCTTCTCTTTTTTCTTTTTTTCTTTCGAAGCAATTGCTTCCTTTAATTCTGTTTTTCTGGAAAAATTCTACCCTTATTCGAATTACAGCCCTTTAATTGTCTAGAAATATAGTTTCTAACATTTGATCAATCAAAAAGTTTGGTTGAGGGTTAAGCCAAGAAAAATGGGATATAAGGCTTGAAGAGGGTTCACTAAGCGAAAGGTAAGTTTTAATGAAAGAGAGAAAATGGTTAAATCCTAATGCATAAATCATCTTAAAGCACCTCATTCTAGTGTAGTCTCAAATCGTATACAAGCCACAAGTTCTAGATTCCTAAATTCAAGATGACACTCTCAAGCAAGGAAAAACGAGCATAAAGAATAAGATGCATGCTCAAGGCTCAAATTCTCACAAAATTAGGCTAAGTTGATTAAGCTAGGTGAGAAATCCAATTATCACAATCAAGGCAAATTGAAAAGAGATGTCAAACTATCATTATACTCATGCCATTTGATTATCAAAATGCCAACATTCAAATATTCCTATGCATTATAACAATTATAACATGCTGGATATCAAGCAATGGCAAGAAAAAATTCATCTCAAAGTTAAACCAAAGTCAAACATATAGCAAACAAGCAAGACAAGTGATTTTGCTACTCTCCCCCTCACTTAAATGAATTGCCCCAATTCAAAATAAAAATAAAGAAAATGAGGAACAAATAAGGGTAAAAGATACTCCCGGTGAGTGATGAAATTGAGTCCACCGTTGGCATAGAGTGGAATGAGGGAGACGGTGAACGAGGAGGAGGAGCAAGGTGGGAGTTGCATGGGCCAACGGTGGTTGAAAGCCTTGAACGGCGGCTGACGAACGGTACTGGAGAAGGTGCAGCGAAGGGCGATTCGGCATTTTCGTTGGGCACCCGTCGAATGGTTGCTGGTCGTCGGCCACCACGGTAGGGAGGTGGAATGGTGAATTGCGGCTGAGTGAGTTTTGCGGCTGGGTGTATTGTGCTTTTAGGGTTTGGTGGTTTGCGGGAAAGAAAGAAAAGAAAGGGAGGAAGAGGGAAAAAAATATGACGGGTGTAAGGGCATGGCTAAAGTGCATCGCCCATTGAGTGTGCTAAAATGCACCGATTTAATGAAACGGTGCACTTCAGCTGAGATGTAATTTATGCTTGCCTTGCTGTGTGCGAAAAAAATCCTGCAGAGGGAAAAGAAATTTATTAAGGCAATTAAAAAAAGGAAAATGAAAATGAAGCATAAATTAAATTATTAAAAAGGAAGTAAAAATTAACGAAAAATAAACCAATGGGTTGCCTCCCATTTAGCGCTTTGTTTAACGTCGTTTAGCTCGACGACCTGTGCTAATTTTTTTGTTAAATGATTTCGCCTATATTTACATCATCGAGATCCGCAAATTCTCTATTCCTAGTCATAAAAATAAAACAAAATCAGTCAAAAATGCCGAAAGTAAATCTCCCCGGCAACGACGCCAATTTTGACAAGTCGTCGTTTAACCGGTCAAAAATAAATAAGTATTTAACCTCTTTCAACAATAAATAAATTAAAGAAATTTAGTAGATATAGGGAAAGAGGGTCGATCCACAGGGAGATTAGTCAGAATTCTTGACTTGATCCTGTTAGCCTTTTTGTCCAGGAATATCTGCAAGTAGGCGTTAAAAGGAAAAGGGGGGATGTTTGAAATGTTGAGCAAGAAAATAAATAAAGTGCGGATAATAATAAAGAAAATTCAAGAATGCAAAATAGCCTCGAACCAGTTCCTTCAATTCTTTCGATCACTTAAATAGATTTTTATTTCGGGGATCATGTCGGTTACAGTCTACGAGGCCCAACCCGTCGTAACTTGTTTCTCTCTCGAGTAACCAATCCTCCTAAGTCTATCTTCGAAAGATGGTTCTTAAATAGATCAACCACGTCTATCGCCGTTAAAATATTTAGAATAAAAGCAGGAAAAACCCGACTCAGAAATTGTCTAAAATAGAATCGCTTCTGATTTTATCTTTCCTTAGCGGACCGCCGCTAAGAGTGTTCACAGGAAGTCGAAATTTGCCACAGGCCGATCCTTCCTCCCAACTATGTTTTTAAACGATTCCAGACCAACGAGCTCTTTTTGATTTGAAAAACGGTTAAAAACCTTTAGTAAGGCCGATTGCCAAACTATCTAAGCAGAAAGATAAAAATGATTTCCCAAAAGAATTTAAGCAAAGTTCAATTCTCACGAATCGAATTGACTTGGCTGGTTCTTGGCTTAAAAGACTTAGCTAAGCATGATATTAATTATCATACTTAACTTGGTTTTTAGAAAAGTAATTAAATAACATAAAATAAATGGAACTAGGAAAAATAAAGGAAAATAACTTTTATTAAAGCTAAAAACTATTTACAAAGGAAAAGCTAAAAAAAATACTCAAAGCTAAGAGATGATATGATTGATTGATGCCTAAGCCTTTACCAAGGAGTGATATTTATAGGCTTGGATTTACAAAGATAAAAGATAAAAAAATTTAAAATAATAAAGTAAAGATAAAACAATTCAAATGTTTTGAAATTTAAATGCAGAAAATCTAAACGGATAAGTTGATAAGGTCTTTCAGAACGTTCCAGAAGCTTCTAGAAGTCGCCACGCATCTGCCACGTTAGACGCGTCGTTCTCAGTGTCATGCCCACGATGCCATTCATGATCAGAATAATAAAAAGACTGCATAAATGCTCTCTTTTGTTGCTGTTTTCCAGAATTAGGTCCTTTGCACAAAATATAGCAAAATGAAATGGATTAGGTAGCAAGAAATCCTAAAAACTAGAAAAATAGCAATTAAAAAGTGTCACATTTGAGAGCTTATCAATTGATGTGTGTGATGATGGATGTGTGCTATCAATGATGGATATGTGATGTGGTTTAAAAGTAATTGGCACTAGTTAACTTACCGGGTATAAATGATCGACCATTAGGATTAGTGTGCACATGATTGAGTCAAATTCGTGTGTGGCCTTGGTGGCGTTAAGTCATCAAGGAGGAGTACGGTGATGTAATATTCCACCGGAAATTATTTATATTATACGTGATGATGAGTGGAATCCCAACCGTAGGGCATGTGATGATGAGTGGAATCTCATCCATGCAAGGTCCGGTGATGAGTGTAATCCCACCGAGGTAATGTTGTTGTTGAGAGTAAATCTGCATATCCGAGTAAACTAATAGTGGCCAATGTACTTGCACTTGTGGTTATGTTGTTGAGATGAATGCTTTATATTGTTGAGCTTAATATGAAGTAAGATGCCATATTATTGTCTCTTGTGTTGCTAGCTAGTTTGCTATGTTGATGCTTATGTATGATGTGTGTGATGTTAAGGATTATATGCTCGAACCCTGCATTGTCGTTGTTTTGGTTTTAGAGCATCCTCACTAAGCTTCTAGTTTACGCTCTCATTTTCAACAATGCAGATCAGTAGCGTGGTGTTAGCAAGGAGCAAGGCGAAGGGACATCCAAGCTTTGTAGTTGCTCAAGTATGGTTTAGTAAATAAAGTAGTAGTTTAGCAATGGGGCTACTATGTGTTGTGTGAGTGCTGTATGACTCATATATGTTGATGATGTTTATGTTATGCTTCGGCTTTGTAAACCTTGTTATGTCTTGTTGAATGCTTGTGATGAGAGGTCATGCCTTGGATGTTTATGTTGCTTTTGGTTGAGCATGCAAACCTTATATGTGAAGACATGTGCCATTTGGCCTTTTAAGTTTTTAAGTATGTCATACAATGTAATATCTATCCTTTTTGTGAATGCCTTGTCATTCATTTAAATTGCTCTATGTGCTAGTTCTTGGTCATGCAATGTTGTATGAATGCTTGAATGTGGATAGGGGAGTCTTAAAATGCATCTAGATTCATTTTCGAGAGTCTTTTGCTGAAATTTGGAGACTTGCAGTGCAGGGCGTATCGATACGCCTAAGGGCCGTATCGATACGGTCTTGCCTTCAGGACTCAGTTTTGGCTTAGTGTATCGATGCGCCCAAAACTTACTGGAATTTTGAGATTTTGGTGAGATTTTGGCGTATCGGTACGGGGTTAGGGCGTATCGATACGGTTGTGTATCATTGACCACGAGATGTTGACCGAGGAGGGTGTATCGATACGCTCAAGGGATGTATCGATACGGTCTTCCTGCGTTGACTAAAGACAGTTGACTTGGTCAAGGCGTATCGATACCCTTGACAGGTGTATCGATACGGCCTGCTCTATGTCTTAAAAGTGGGCTGTTTAACATGTTGTTTGGGCTTGATTGCTTTTGTTCGTGATGCTTTTCGCTGTTTTGATCACTTAGGAATCGAATGTGGCTTTAGACAAGATAAATATTAAAATAAATTTTCTAGGGTTGCTAACCGAGGTGGGACCTTCACGGGTTTCACATCGGTTTTCCCCGTGTAGCCTACTCGAACCGGTCAGCCGACCAGACCGGGGCGAGGGGGTTACATATTATATGTATACCTTATATTATGTAAAAACTATATATCATTTAGAAACCTTATATTATATTCATATTATGAAGGCTATATATATTATATTTATAAACCATATTTTATATATGAACTATATACTATACACAAACACATGGTAAACACATATCAAGGCCACAACACATACAAATATACATAATTAAGTAAGAATAACAAACAAGTACACTAAACATTAGAAATTAAGGACTGAAAATTAAAGAACATAAACTGAAGGGCAATAACTAAAATATGCATGATAAAGAGGGCAAAACACTAGAATAGGGACTAAATTAAAACAAAACTGGAATTAAAGAATTAAATAAGGGGAAAATCATTCAAAATCGGATTAACAACAAGGTTTAGGACGTAATCGTAAGATTGAAAAACTTTGAGGGACCACAGAAAGGGTTTAAGAATGCTGAAGTATCGACGATGATATTAGAGTGGAGTGGAGGGATATAATGGGTCATTAGCCCATTTTTAAGATAGGGATGGCTATAAAACTCACTTAAAAAACAAACATGCCCCTTTTTATCTTTGTTTTGAAATTCGATCTTCCCCAAAACTCTCACCCCCTCCAATCTCCAGGTGGCTGCCGAACCCAAAAGCCCTAAAATTTCCCGCTTTTCACATCTACAACTAGATCCAAAGCTAGATCTAAAAAGAAAAATGATAGAAAGCCTTCCTTTTGAAAACCAGAAACCGAAACTATATTTTGAAACCCTAAACAGAGCAAAAAGCCTAAACATGGTTATGAGACCTCCGTCTAACGCTCAATTCATCACCGGTTCACCGTTTACATAGTCTCGGGGAGACCAAGGAGTTTATCACCGGCAAAAAGACGCGACGGCACGGGGGAAACCGAATGACCACGAGGGTAAAACATAAAACCTAATCCCTATTCTGCCTTTTTTTAAGTTGAAATGCAAACAAAGTTGAGAATTTTTTTGGGTAAACTACATAAATGGATCCCCAACTATGCTCCAATTATTTTTTGCATCCTCCGATTATCAAAAGTTACAAACTGGTCCTCCGACTTAAAAAAGTAACAAATTAGTCCAACGTCGTTAAAAATCTAACTGCTGATGACGTGGTAGTTAATATAAATTGCTATAATTACATAATTAGCCCTCAAGTTCTTCACTTATTTAAAATTTGACCCTAATTCTAAAAAATTAATCTACATAATTTTAATAATCTATCAATTTTGTCCATTTTCTTTCATATTTCTCCAAACCCCCATTTCTTGACCTATTTTCTAAAAAAATTAACCAACTTGCAGCAGCCTCTTGGTATCATAATTGCTAACTTGGTACGTTTGAAATCAAAGACAAGAAATTGAAATAAGCTAATTATTCTAGGCTTAGACTTAGTTCAAATAAAAGAAATTAACAAACTTACCTCTTTCCGATGAGATTATGCATGATAGTTCTATGTGTTTCCTCATCTTCAAAGAATTTATACTTTGATTCTTCACTTGTATCCTCCTCATAAAAAATGCTACAGTAAAACATGCTTTCTTAGGAGTGTATCATAATTGCTAACTTGGTACGTTTGAAATTGAATCTTTTTAGTTTTATTTTCATGAATTAGGAGTATATTTATAGAGGATTATGTATATTCATCACAGATTGTAGAACACAATCTGAGCTTAGAAAAACTAAAATTCTGTTGATACCATGAAATCCTTTCTTTGTCTTGAATCTTCTACTTCACATTACCGATTGTATCCCAACTCTCCACCTCCAATTTCATCACCTTCCCCGTTAAAGTCTTGAAAAAATCTGCATCCCACGGTGAAACGTGAAAACTGAATCAAGTGTCGACTCCTTCTAGATGTTATAATCAGCGAAAGTTCTACAACCATCCTCGAGTAGCTTCCCGGCGAAGAATAGCCCTTGCATATCTTGGATCTTCGCCTTGACATTGTTGATGGTGTCGGAGCTTTCGACTTCTAAGGTTACGGTTTTATCGGTGGCAGGTGTTGCAATGAAGATTTTCATGCCGCCTCGTAAAAAGGAAGAGGTGGAGAGTTGAGTCTTTCTGGATGTTGTAATCGGCCAAGGTCTTGCCGTCTTGGAGCTATTTTTTTTTGAATATTAGACATTGTTAGAGTGGTGGAATACGTTCCTTGTCTTGGAGAAAATAGGTCAGGAAATGGGGTTTGGAGAAATAGAAAAGAATATGGATTAAATTGATAGATTATTAAAATTATGTGGGTTAGTTTTTTAGAATCAGGGTCAAATTAAAATAAGTGTAGAATTTGAGGGTAAATTATGTAATTATAGAAATTTATATTAACTGACGCATCATCATCAGTTAGAATTTTAACGGCGTTGGACCAATTTGTTACTTTTTTAAGTCGGGGGACTAGTTTGTAACTTCTGATAGTCGGGGGATGCAAAAGATAATTGAAGCTTAGTCGGGGGACTATTTATGTAGTTTACCCAAATTTTTTACCTCTAAAAACGCTTGAGGCTGTCTTTTTTTTCTTTCTATTGATTCTGAATAATTCCCCGTCTCAACTCTGGGACAAATGCCAAAGGACTGGGAACATATCGAGAAGGCATGAGATGCTACTGCAGAACATTTTAGAAGTCGAAATCTTCGATGTATGGGGAATCGAATTCATGGGACCATTCCCAGCATCTTGTGGGAACCTTTACATCCAACTAGCATTGGATTATGTGTCCAAATGGGTAGAAGCGATCGCCACTCGGAAAAATAATGCCAAAACCGTTCAAAGATTTCTGCACAAGAATATTTTCTCCAGATTTGGCATTCCTAAGGCGATCATCAGTGACGAGGGGAGACACTTTGATAATATGGTAATTGCTGATGCCTTGAGAAAATAGAGAGTAAAGCACAAGATTGCAATAGCATACCACCCTCAAACCAATGGGCAGGCCGAGATATCCAACCGAGAAGTAAAGAAACTACTTGAGAAGATGGTTAAACCCACTCGAAAAGATTGGTCTTTACACCTCAATGATGCACTATGGGCCTATAGAACAACGTTCAAAACACCATTGAGAATGTCACCCTACAGACTAATCTACGGGAAAACATGTCATTTACCTGTTGAGATAGAACACAAAGCTTACTGGGCTATCAAACCTGTAAATATGGACTGGGATAAGGAAGGACAAAAGAGGCTACTAGACTTGAATGAAATTGAAGAAACTCGAGCAATGGCCTACGACAATGCCAAGATCTACAAAGATAAAACCAAAAGGTGGCACGACAGGAAGCTGCTGCCACGACAGTTCTGCCCAGGGCAGCAGGTGTTGTTGTTTAACTCTAGGTTAAAACTTTTCCCAGGAAAGCTTAAATCTAGATGGTCCGATCCTTTCCAAGTAGTCCAGGTTTTCCCCCATGGTGCCATTACAATCAAATCCATAAGGGACGGGCACCAATTTAAAGTCAACGGACAAAGACTAAAGCATTATCAAGGGACTGAAGCCCCAAGGATGCAGGAAGTAGTTACTTTAGGAGACGCCCCTCAAGGCATCCCTAATTTAACTTAGTTTTTATTTTATTTATTTATTAGGAATTAAGATTTAATTATTTTATTTTAGGAATTAATATTTTATTTTATTTATCTATTTTTAGGAAACAAAGGAAACAAGGCGAAGAGAAGGAATGAACCAGCCCACCATACCCACAGTAGTCCAAAAAGCCCAACGGACGAGTATGTCGTCACAGCCTATCATCAGCTATCGCGACAGACGTGGAGAAGACAGCCTGTCACCAAGTTGTCGCGACAGACACGCAAACTCGCAGCAGACACGGAAACACGTGACAGACGCGTCAGAAACCGCGTAACAGCTGGCCCCGTTATTCACGCCTGTCGTTACATCTCCAACGGGCAAAAAATCACCCTTCTATATAAACCCCAATTCACTATTCATTTCTCACCTCATTCTCATTTTCTCAACTTGTTTCCTCTGTTTAGATCTTTAAAAATTTTCTTTACATTTTCTACAGTCCTTGCAAAATGACTAGCAGACAAACCCGACGTAGTGCTGCCTCCAGTTCTGCCGCAGCAGTCTCAACCCCAAGCCATAACACCATTCCAGACCGTTTCGCCTCGACTAACTCCACCACGAGATACTACAGCTCCTTCCAAAAGAGGGACATGTGGGAGGAAATAGGGATTCTCTACACAGAACCCATGGGAGA
This sequence comes from Hibiscus trionum, assembly GCA_030270665.1. Lineage (NCBI taxonomy): Eukaryota > Viridiplantae > Streptophyta > Magnoliopsida > Malvales > Malvaceae > Hibiscus > Hibiscus trionum. The sequence continues at coordinate 10,433,209 of BSYR01000024.1, read as the reverse complement.
CCTAGGGCTCGAAAGCTTCATAGCAAGAAAAATCCATGCCCTCAAATGGCAGCAGTTTGCTGCCCAACCAGAGGAGATGAACATCACACTCGTCAGGGAGTTCTATGTTGCCGTCGACAGCAAAGACACTACGACAGTGAAAGTTCGAGGTAAACAACTCTCCATCGAGCCTTCCTACATCAACAATCTCTACGGTTTATATGTGAGTAAGAAGGAGGACTCCCACAAAAGATTCGTCAATAGTCTGTCGCCAGCAGACTATGACGCGGTCATGACAGAGCTCACTGAGGAAGGGACAGAATGGAACACCGACCCTAAACACCAATGGACGGTGAAGAGAACTTAGTTGACTCCACATGCCAAATTGTGGAATCACTTTGTGAAGAAGCGCATCATGCCATCCTCCCACAACAGCACCGTCGACAGACCTAGGTTAGCTCTTGTGCATTCCATTTTAAATGAAAGATCAATAAATGTCGGCCGCTACATACGGGAAGGAATACTTGAGTGTGCCTTCAGACCGTCGGGTCCCCTCGTCTTCCCATACCTCATTACAACCATCTGCCGGGGGAACAATGTACCGGAAATTGCTGAAGATGTTAAAGTCAAAAGCAAGGGATGGACGCAGCGGAAAATTTTCAGCCTCATGGAGTTGAAAGCTTCCACCCCACTATCATACTTCAACCCCTCTGCCACGGTAGACCAGACGGCAGGCCCCAATTACCCAAAACCTGTCACAGCAGAACAACAGCGGACGACAGCAGGACCTCCATCAGACACCTCTGCCCAAATTCTGTCGACGCTGAAAAGAATGGAGGAAAGGCAGCTCGGACTGATGAGCTACATGAGGGATTTCACGGCAGCAACGGTAAACTTTATTCATAATGATTTACACTTTACACATGTGTTGTTCCCGTCTTTCCCAGAACAGTTCTTTGTTGCCCTACACCTACACCTACCCCTACTGAAAGCCCCAGAACTCCATCTGCCGCTTCCACACCTACACCGACCACGACAGCTGAAGGCGGTAGACAATCTGCCACTGCCAGAGGAGAAAAGAGAAAGGAACCCCTACCGGAACTCGACTCAGAATATTTTGAAGGGTTCTCCTCCTCTTCCGTCTGGCAAGATTCTGATGACGAGCCCTCAGTTGCCTGAGATATCACCAAGGATTACATGCCAATGAAAAAGAAGAAACTCAACGAGACTGGCGAAGGACCCTCCGGCCAAGGCAGATCTGCCAGCAGTAGCAGCTCTGATGATGAGGTCGAGGTTCTCGACACACCCCCATACATCTCACCAACACGTGTCCAGCCACCTCGGGAAGCAAAGAAAAGGGTATCCTCTGCCTCCCCCAGCACACTGTCGGCCCTTGCCATGAAAGACACTGCCCGCCGGCAGCTCCAGATCAACAGCAGCAGCGATGACAGCTCCTCAACTTAAGTCTCTATCTTATATTGTGATGTCTTGCTGTTTTATTTATTTTGTGATGTATTTTGTTTTTTTGTTTTATCTTCCATGTTGTCATGCATTAAGGGAAGTGCAACCCTCGAGTTTAGGGGTGGCATCCCTCCATCAATGAAGTTGTAGTTGTGTCTTAAATTTGTGTCTAAGTATTAGTCATTATTTAGTTCATTTTTGTGTTAAAAAAATTGGCTTAAGTCTTTGAACTGAATTTATCTGCCGCGACATACGCTGTCGTGATAGTGCCTTTAGGATGTTTTTAGGAACTGTTTAGAGCCTTACTATAGTTCTGATATTTAAAACACCCTTTGTGACTCTTATATGTTGTCCAGACTTCTATTTAACTAGAGTAGGAAAGCTCAACCACTTGTATTGCCCCTAGAGGTGCCTAACACTGGCTATAGGAAAAGAATATAAGAAAAGAAAAACTTAGACTCAATACCCCTAGAGGTGCCCAAAAACAGGCTCTAGTCAATTCAAAATAAGAAAAACACCGAGTATAATTCGGAAAAAACTAAAGGAGCCTAAGAATTGCCTCCAAAAAAATGAAATTTGGCATAAGAAATTCAAGTGAGTAGCTTAACTATTCTAGTAAACTAAAGGAGTCTAGGCACATATTTGTTCACAAAACATGCACACACTGCACAAGACCTATAGCATGGTTCCGAAGAAATCCAGAAACGTCCGACAAGGTATTGCTTGTGATAGGGCATGTGTGGTAGGTAATGAAAAGTTCACTGAATTAAGCCAAACCAAAAAGATTTTCAATTTTAGTTAGGTCACATTTGCTTGAAGGCAAGAAATAACTTGAGTTTGGGGGTGTGTTGAGTGTGCAAAAGTTCTATATTTTACCCTTTATTTACCCCATATTTCTGCTGCATTCAAGCATAATTCATTGCATTTAGGTAAAGTTTCACATATACATCACAATTAGATAAAATAGCACAATTGATAATAATTTTGGCTACTCTTGCAGGTATCTGCTGTGGTAGACTCAGGACAGCGAAGGAGCAGAGCTAGAACATAGGACTGGAGTTGAGAAGCAAGATGCTGTCGTGGCCACTACCGTGGCAGCCATGACGACAACATTGGTGAGATGGAAAAATGAAGTGGAGCTCGACAGATAGAGGAATTCAAGCCGATCTGTCATGGACCACTCCTATATTTTTCTGAGCCCTGAGGCAGAATGAAAGCCAAGCCCAAAGTCCAAGTAAGAAACCCAAAGCAAGAAAAGAGGACGAATTAAAGGCATATACTCAGAAGATTTAATCTCCAATAGAGTTGTACTTTAGTTTAAACGTGTATTCTTGCCATATTAGAAAACTTGGACCCAAGACCTATATGAAGACATGTAATTCGACCTAGGAGAGGGGACCTCATTCTCAGCCGTCTTCCCCAAAACCCTTATCGTTTTCCCCCTTCTCATCATGTTCTAAACTTCCCCTAGGGCTATGGGTTGATTCTGTAAAGTAGTTGCAAGGATTGTACTGTTTTAGGAATTTTCTGTTCAAGTAATAAAAACTTTAAGTTTATTTATTCTGGTTTTCACATCTCACAAGAGTATCGGGAGAGCATTGCAAGGTTATCTATTTGTTTGATATCGGGAGAGTCAAGCATACGAACAAAATAAATACGAGTTTTCCAGTTTATGGTTAAACCATCTCGGCTTAGGGATAAGTACGAGGTTAAGTGGCTAAGGAAGAATTCAACAACATTGGTGCTCACCCGTCGACTAATGCCGGGAGGTATCATCTAAGAAGTGTTCAACAACAACACTTGGGCCTAGGGATAAGACAAGTCATAGCAGGGATTCTTGCCAAGCTTGAAGTACAGAGTTGTGTGATCGCTGCCGCGACAACAACAGACTTCTACCGCGACAGGGACGATGACAGAACATGAATTTCTCTTCAGTGTAACACATGCACTACCGAGCAAATCAATCTCGGCCAATCTCTTAACCCTGAATCTTTTATCTTTTATATTCCTTATTCTCCAATATTACCTTCCCAACAATTTAAACTCTTTCTTTCTCTCGTGCAGCAACTATAGGATAAAGCTATTTCCAGTCCATGTGGAGACGATATCCGATACTTCAAGTATCACTTTACTACTTGCGTCGTGTACACTTGCACTACATTGCGATAGGACTCTTGACACGCAACAAAGAACTTCATCGTTGTCTTCCAATGGGCATAGTGAGTTTTAAGGGATGATCGAGCCGGTTGTGTGAAATGATGATCGAGTTTACCAGATCTTCTCAATGGGATTTTAATCCTCTTCGATTTAACCAATCTCTGATACCAATTGTTGAGTTTTAAGGTGCTCGATTCCTTCAACCGTTTTTGCTTGCCAAGTGGTGGAGAAGTGGAATTTTGGGTGGAAGGGTTGTGGAAGCTAAAAGAAATGAAGACACAATCATTTATAGTGGTTCAACCTTCTAACCAAGGTCTACATCCACTACCTTAGCTTCCCACTAAGGATTTCCAATCAATTCACTATTGATTCGTCCCCATTTCTAGGCTTAGGAGGAAACCCTTATACACCGATCAAGCTTTCTACCCAAAGCCTTGATCAAACCCTCTTTACAAGAGAAAAGATAAGCAAACACAAATCCTCTAATAGGTGTTTTTTTTCACAATTAAGCTCTCACTCAAAACCTAAAACACTTAAACAAATTTAACAATTTTGGCTCACTAGTGTTTGTCTCTACAAAGAAATGACAATTTAAGTACAAAGACAATTCTTGATCATTTGTTGATTGACAATTGAAGCATTAACCATTACTAGATGCTTGGAGGCCCCTTTTATACTCCTAATTGAGTTTGTATCCGTTTCTAGCCATTTGGGTTGGATTGGAGTCGTTGGAGCCTTTATTTCTCACCATAAATGCAGTTTTGCAGCTTGGCGTATCGATACCCTCAAACTGTATCGATACGGTCCCGATAAGGAAGTAGTCGTTGTGCACTTCAGCTGATGCGTATCGATACGCTTACCTAGCGTATCGGTACGGTCCTGCAAATTAAAAGACCATTGGGAAATGTGATTGTTGGGGTAGTTAGGTGTATCGGTACGCGATTAGCCGTTGGGCTGTTTCAAAACACACCGTATTGATACAGCTAAGCGTATCGGTACGGGTTTTGGCTACTGAAAAATTCCTGTAGTTGAAACCCTAAGGTGTATCGGTACGGTACTAGACTGTATCGGTACGGGCACTTGAAATGCTTGGTTTTGACTACTTTAAATGCACTTTATTTTTTTAGAAAACCGAGTTTCAATCAAATTATAGAATTGAACAATTAGCCCTCTATCTTCAGACTTTAAATGCATAGGATAGACCCAAACAAACCTACTTTTATCATCAACAATGGTTAGAAAATAAACATGACCATATAAGCTATTGACAGGAAAGGGTCCCCAAACGTCCATATGAATAATATCAAACAGAGAAGTAGAGACAGATTCACTCATTGGAAATGGTAAACGCTTTTGCTTACCAAGATGAATAATATCACATTCAAGAACAAGAATAGAAGGAATTTCTTTATTTATTTGACAAAAAATCACATCTTATTCTTAGAAGGATGACCTAAACGAGCATGCCACAATCTTAAAGTATTATTAACAACAGAATTGAAAACAACATCAGACTCATGAACAGAATTATTAATAAAAGAATGAGAAACACCAGAATTAAAAGAAATATCAAGCTCATAAAGACCATTGGATGCTTTAGCTAAACCAATCATCTTCGAAGCATGTTGATCCTGTATGTAACAAAGATTAGAAGAAAAAATGAGACATAAAGAATTGTTTTTTGTTAATCGCGAAACAGAAACCAAATTAAAACTGAAAAAAGGAATAAGAAAAACATTATGTAACAGTAAATAATCAGATATTCTAACAGAGCCAATATGAGTAACTTTGACAATTTCATTATTAGGTAGTTTAACACTCTTATCATGAACATGATAACAATAATAAAAAAATTCTAAGGAATTGACTATATGATCAGTAGCTCCTGAATTTAGTATCCAAGGAGTTTTCAAGGTATGTGAAAAACAATTAAGATTCATACTTGTCTCCCCAGTTGATGGATCAAAGACAGAAGACAAGGCATTAACCTTGCTTGGTATAGCATTAGAAGTGACAGTAGAACTATAAGAATTGGTGGAACCAAAAACATTTGTTTTTGCAGTATGAGCATTAACATGAGCAATACTGTTTCTTTATTGCAAGAAACTCAAGAGACCCTCATATTGGTCTCGAGTAAGCATCATTGGACCATAATTATCAGATGATAAAACATCTTTATCAGGAAAACCAGTATGACCAGAACCTACCAGGTTAGCTCTATTAACCTGATTTCTACCCTTGTACCCATGAGGATAACCATGTTTCTTGAAACATTTATCTACAGTATGCCCATAGAGCCCACAAAAAATACACAAAAGGTCGCTTGGAAACAGGATTTGCAGGATATTTCTTATTATTGTAAGCTCTATTGTCAACCCTAGAAGTATTGCTTGTATCACCCTTATCAGCCAACAAAACACGAGAATAAAAAACAGCAGGACCAATAGATCTTTCATGTTGTATTATAACAACAAATACTTCATTAACGGAAGGCAAAGGCTTAGTCATGAGAATTTGGGATTTAGGCACATAAAAGTTCTCATTAAGGCCTCTAAGGAAACAGAGTGAAAAATCTTCTCTCCTATATTTAGCAGTAGAACAATCACAAACAACCAACGGCCTGAGATTACAAATCTCATCCCACAAAACTTTTAGATGCGTATGATAGGCCGCAACAGAAAGATTACCTTGTTGTAGGGAATAGAATTCCTGAAGTAAGTCAGAAACTCGTACCAGATCTCCCTGATTGAAGCGGTCAAACAAATCTTGCCACAACTCATAGGCTCGATCGATCCAAATTACACTCTGAGCAATTTCTTGATTCAACGCGCGTTGCAACTAAGACAATACCAGATTATTACACTTGACCCACGCGTAATAACGAGGATCCTCTTCTTTCGGCTCCTTAATCAATCCATCGACAAAAGAAAACTTATTCTTTGAAATCAAGGCCATATGCATCGACCGCGCCCAACCATGATAATTTCCTCCATTCAACAGAGAGGAAGTAAGAATCAACTATGGATTCTCATTGGGATGAACAAAAAATTCATCAGAAGGATCATCGCATCTGTACCAGGAAGAACGCGAATCAGAGGATTGCAAGTCGGAAGACTGCCCAACTGATACCATGATAAATCTGTATTTATTTGTTGAATTCTTGATAGAATTTGTGAAAGGAAGAAGGAAACTCAGAGGTTTCAAGAAAAAGAATCATTTTGGTTAGGGTTTGAAAAAGGGGAAAACTGATAAAAGGAAAGGTGAAAAGATTTTATTAATAAACCGAAAAGTCAAAAATTAAAATTATACAAACCGTCTCTATCTATATAAATAAAAGGAAAAAGATTTTATTGATAAAAAATAACAAGTTTCCATTAAATATGTTATCTGCCACGCTCGACGAGTACCGATGAGCACCACTAACGACGAGCACTATTAATTCAATTTATAAAAATAAAAAATCTAAAGAACTCACCGTATAATTATAAACTATTTAAAAATTAAAAGGTAAATTAATTAAAATATATCATTTTATTTTTAATTTTCTTTTAAACATAGATCAAAATATCTATCTACCCCTAAATTACAAAACCATAATTTTTGTTCATTTAAAATTCAAGTCGTCGCCGCCGTTACTGCCGTTGCCGCTTGAATTAAGGCAGATTGAGGTTTGTGGTGAAGAATACGGAGGAGCCCTGAAAACATGTGCTTCATGTGGTGATCTATAGAATAAATGTAGAGATTTAGCTTCATACATTCTTCTTACGTGCCAGTGTTAAGGCAGATTGAGTCTGCTAAGATGTAGAGATTTAGCCGTGAGAAAGCAACAGAGAATGCGACAAAAGATGGGAGTAACACCAAGTTAAAGAACCTTGTGTCCACGTCAATGTTAAATCGCCTCAGATTTTATTTGCCTGAAATGTATCCAAAATTGCACAAGATTTTGTTATTGGATGATACAGCAGCGGCTTAAATTTTAAATAAAAAAAGTTAATGTTTTGTAATTTAGGGATAAATGGATATTTTGATCTATGTTTTAAAAAATTAAAAATAAAATAATATATTTTAATTAATTTACCTTTTTATTTTTAAATAATTTATAACTCTACATTAAGTCATTTAAATTTTAAATCTTTATTCATCGATGCTCGTCGTTAGTAATATTCATCAGTGCTTGTCAAGCGCTACAAAATTTTCCTAACCCAATAACACTTAGTTCATCAATGGTTAAAAGGCAGGGGTGGAAATCATCTGCCCCTAAGTATTCCCCCATTTGTGCCTCCACTTTAAAATAGTGGGTTTAGAGTTTAGGGTTTAGGGTTTAAGGTTGGAGCTTAGGGTTAGGGTGTAGGGAATTAGGGATATGATATATTTTTTAGGGTTTAGGGGTTAGGGTTTAGGATATAAAAATTAAGGTTATGGGCAATAAATTAATTTTTAACTATTTTTTAGGCAGGGGCATGGATGGAGGCATGGTTAGAGGCAGGAAATTTTTACCCAAAAGGCACAGACTATCTAACTCAACTTCTTAACAATTTCCTTTTACTACATTAACTTGCTGTTGTGTTTTATATTATACAAAAAAAAAGAGATAATATCAACTAATGTTGTTTATTGTTTATTATTAACCGAATGACAAAAAATAACCTCATAGGTTAGATATAAATCAAAGGCATTTGAGCCTTAGAATGTCATTCCCTCTCGACAACTCTCTCTGCATATTCCATTCCATAACTCCATTTTCAACACAGGAATTTAAATGGCTCATCCTTCAGAACCGGAAGTTCTCGACCAAGCCTTGTCAGGTTCTTCAATTTCTTTTCCTATAAACTTTCATATTATAGATATGGTTTTTGTTTTATTTATATTCGATATCAAACTAGCTAGTGAAACTAAAAAAATAAAGAAATTTGTATTATTATTTGTGATAAATTATTAGCAACTAATATGATTATTGAGGATTATTGATTAGTAGTATCATGGAATGTCAAGGGATTGGGATTGAGCTTGAAACGTAGGGCAGTGGGCGATGTAGTTAAGAAGTATCAGGAGGATATGGTGATGTTGCAGGAGTCGAAGCTTGAGGATATGCCATCATTAGTGGTTGCGAGTTTGTGGGCATCGGACGGGTTTGATTTTGTTTTCTCACCTTCGATAGGTGCTTCATGGGGTTTGATTACGGTATGGGAAGAATTACGCTTCAGTGTCATTTCATTGGATGTGGATCAAAATTTTATCTTTATCAGAGGTAAGTGGCATGCGGAAGAATTAAACTGCTGCATGTTGAATATTTATGCACCATGTGATGCGGAGGCACAGAGACAGTTGTGGCAACGGTTAGAGGAGCTTATTCTGGATATCACAGGACCATGGTGTATCGCAAGGGATTTTAATTCGATACGCTGGATATCAGAACGTGCAAGGTGTAGTTCGGTGGCGACAGGGGGTTGGAATTGATAATATTATGGTCAAGCTCCAAACCATGAAGAGTTTTCTGCGTAAATGGAACCGTACGGTGTTTGGCGATATTGAGCGAGAAATTCAGTCGATTCAAGAAAAGCTGGAGGGTGTAGATGAGGCGGGTTTGAAAGGTGATCAACGTAAATCGGAAATTGAATTGACTGAGTGGAAAAGGGAGTGGTTGCAACGGTTATGACAGGCTATCAGGCGTAAGGAATCTCTTTGGAGACCGAAATCGAGGGCGAATTGGTTACGTTTAGGAGATCGCAACACAGCGTTCTTCCACTGCGCGACAAAACTTAGAGCAGTGCGGAATTTTAGTACGGGGCTGTTGATAAATGGCCGGTGGGAAACGAATGTACATCGGCTTCGGAAACACATTGTGGCGGCTTTTTCTATGCATTTTGAGGCAGTCAAGCGGCTATGCGTTTGGACTGTTGTAGAAGAGTTCGGTAGAGAGCTGTACCAATTTACATTCGGTATGTTTTTCACATATTTTTCGTGAGGCGGATGGCTTAGCAAATGCTTTGGCTAAGGAAGGGGTGGCGCGGGTTTCGTTATTTTGTGCTTGTCAGCGCTAGCGGTTGGTTTTTTGTTTTTCGTTTGTTTGTTCGCTGGTTTTCGTTGTATTGTCACATACGGGCCATACTCTTTTCCTCCATTAGGTTTTAGGGAGGTTTTTAACGAGGCGACCGTTGTGGCGTTTGGTTGTATATTTCTCTTTAAATATACGACATTATTGAGCAAAAAAAAAGTTAATTTCGTAAATATAATAATAATTTTCCTTGAATAACTTAGGAATTGGAGTTGATGAGAAATTATTAGTGTCAATATTGAGAAAATCACACAATGAGCACAAGAAATCCATGAGGAAAGGATGTTCCAAGTTCTTCTGTGAGGATGAACGTCAGTTTGAGCGGTGGAACCACACTGCCATCAAAAGTCTGAAAGCTGAATTTAAGCGGTTTAAGGTATATATTCATTTTTATATACTTCAACTTTAACCAACTAGAACACAATTGAGTTTAATATATATAGTATAACTCATTAACTATTTCAGGATGTTGTGGTGCTTTCATTGATGCATCCATGGGAGAGGGATGCTCGTTTGTTGAAGAAGGCACTGAAGAAAGGTCCAATGCAATACAATGTCATTGTAGAAATCGCCTGCATCAGATCATCTGATGAGTTGTTGGGTGCCCGAAAAGCCTACCACTCCCTTTTCGACCGATCCATCGAGGAAGATCTCGCTTCCCACATTCAGGGCTCCGAACGCAAGGTTCATCCATCACCATCACCCCCACTTCAATATTGAATCCGGATAAAGTTTAACTCAGTTGATTGATGCAATTGACATGTTAAACCAATCATATTACAACCTCTTCTTCTCTATCTTTCGTGTTGGAAGAACATGATTTCTAACTAATCAGATGTATATGTTGTTTAAACAGTTATTGGTGGCACTGGTGAGTGCCTACAGATATGAAGGACCAAAGGTGAAGGAAGACACTGCAAGATTAGAGGCCAAAGCAGTTTTGAATGCAATCAAGAACAATGATAAAAGGAATGCTATGGAGGACGATGAAGTTGTGAGGATTCTAACAACAAGGAGTAAGCCTCATCTTAAGGAAGTCTATGAACAATACAAGAAATTTTCTGACAAAACCATCACCGAGGTACTAAAAGAAAATAACAATTCCTCTCGTCGATGATCAATAGAATTTTCATATTTGTTTAATGACGTGAAAGTTTTAGCATTAATGCATTAGAAATGAAGCAAGAACAAATATGTTAACTAAAACTGAACTTCTTAATTTCTATTGCTTTATGTGTTAGGATCTTGAAGTTGAGTTGTTGTTGAAAGAGACAGTAGAATGCTTATGCACCCCTCAAACATATTTCACCAGGGTAAGATTATTGCTTGAGTTATGACATGATTTATTTCGACATGTGTGTATAAAGGGATTTAATTTTAATTAATTATTTTTTGTGTTAGGTTTTTGATGCAGCTTTAAGAGATGATGCAGATGAGGATGCAAAGAAAGCATTGACTCGATTAGTTGCAACTCAAGAAAGTGAAGAAATGAAAGGAGTGGCAACTAAATTTGAGGGGAAGATAAAAGAGAGAGTTAAAGGAGCCTATAAAGATGTATTGGTTGGTATGTTAGAGAAATGAATGGATAATTTTAGGTTCAATTAAATCCCATCAATTTCTCTATATTTGATTTGAATGTTGTTGTTTATTCATTGTCTACATTAAAGATTGTTGTTTCGATTAATAATGTTGCTTTGATGTTTTTCTTAATCGTAGCGACGTTTTTTGAAAACATTACTTTAAAATATCCCACATTTTTAAAAAATCGATTAAATGGGAGATTTTTTTCGAAAATTCGTGTTTCGAAAACAATAAAGACTTGGAGTCGCCACCGGCCACTAAGGTAGGCCGGACACCACAAAAAACCAAAGATTCATTTGAAAGGGTTCGGGAGTTGGTTACGCGTGGGGAAGGGTTAGCACTCCCATCACGCCCAAAAATCGATACCAATTTTAAATTAAGGTTTACCTTCAGACGGTGAGAATTAATTCGAATATTTGGCCAACATCCATTAAAGCAGGACTGTTACGACGCAAATATCGAAATTAATAGATACCTCATTTTTAAAGTTTAAGTTAATCACCGTGCAATCAAAATATTAGAGGTCTTATGAATGACAATAAGGCATGCCACATATAAACATCATATTAAAAGAACATAAGCAAACATATACTATGTACACATTAAAAACATATATTAAAGTATATATTTTAAATCTACATATTACATAAAAACTATGTTACATGAGAAACCCTTATATTATGCTATATATACACACTATATATTATATTAAAACTATATGTTATATGTATACCTTATATTATGTAAAAACTATATATCATATAGAAACCTTATATTATGCTATATATTTACATTATATATTATATTAAAACTATATATTATGTAACACCCGTGTTTTGGGGTTAGGAGTTTGGCGTGCGTGTTTGGTTCGAGTCGACAAAATCGATTTAATTTAATTAGATCTTAGTTTTAATTCAAATGAGATTAAAATTTAAAGAGTGGCATTTTTGTAAATAGCTTGAAATAAAGGAAGACACCTTTTTGAATCAAAAAGAAAAAAAAGAAAGCCATCTTCCTCCCCTTTGTGTTTCCAACGTGAAAGAGAACCTAAACCCCTCTCAAAACCCCAATCTACTATTCCATCCATTTTCTCCATCAATTCGAGAGCTTTTTCGAAGGTAATTTCATATTTGAGTTCTCCTCATCATCCCAAACATTTCCATGGTTTTAGATTTCAAAACCATCACCATTTGTGTTTTTCAAGTTTTTCAAGTTTGATGAAAGTATGGATTTTTAATGGGTTTTCAGCTTGCTTTTGGTTTGTTGATTTAGGTTTTGAGTTAATCTCACTTTAATACACCTAATATCTTAAAATGGAAGGATTTTGGGAAAAATCCCGAAGTGGGTCTTGGGGGAATTTTTCAAAGTGTTAAAACATGAATTTTTGGTGTGTTTTTGTGTTGGGTTGAAGGGCTGATGGTATAGGGTTGTTAGGAAGGTGTTTTGGAAGCCTTTAGATGTCATTTGGGTATTGGAAATGGTGGATTTCAGATGGGTATTTGGGGAGCACGAAAATGAGAGTTTTGTGGTTAGTTTGGGTTTGAAATTGTGAAGTTTTGACTTGTGTTTGTGGGTTGAGATTGTGACTGAGTTTAACATTGATTTGGTGAGTAATACTTGTGTTTTGATTGGTTAGAATGAAGAGGAAACATTGGAGAAGGATCGGGATCGAATCTGGAAATTGTGGAGGCTTGACTAGCTTGGCTTGGTTTGCTAAGGAAGGGTGGTGAGTGAAACTTTCAAATTTGGTTTAAATTGGTTCAAGTGTGTGTTGTGGAGATGTTGGAATGAGCTTGGTAGGCCATTCCAAGGTAGAATTTAAATTGGTAGTTTAACTTCTTGTGTGTTAATAAGCTTTAGTTGTTTATGCTTATATTGATCTTGTGAGGCATGAATTGATTATGTATGTATGTGCATTGATGTGTGTGATGATGGATGTGTGCTACCAATGATGGATATGTGATGTGGTTTAAAAGTAATTGGCACTAGTTAACTTACCGGGTATAAATGATCGATAATTAGGATTAGTGTGCACACGGTTGAGTCAAATTCGCGCATGTCCTTGGTGGCGTTAAGTCATCAAGGAGGAGTACGGTGATGTAATATTCCACCGAAAATTATTTATATTATACGTGATGATGAGTGGAATCTCACCCGTAGGGCATGTGATGATGAGTGGAATCTCATCCATACAAGGTCCGGTGATAAGTGTAATCCCACCGAGGTAATGTTGTTGTTGAGAGTAAATCCGCATATCCGAGTAAACTAATAGTGGCCAATGTACTTGCACTTGTGGTTATGTTGTTGAGATGAATGCTTTATATTGTTGAGCTTAATATGAAGTAAGATGTCATATTATTGTCTCTTGTGTTGCTAGCTAGTTTGCTATGTTGATGCTTATGTATGATGTGTGTGATGTTAAGGATTATATGCTTGAACCCTGCATTGTCGTTGTTTTGGTTTTAGAGCATCCTCACTAAGCTTCTAGCTTACGCTCTCATTTTCGACAATGCAGATCAGTAGCGTGGTGTTAGCAAGGAGCAAGGCGAAGGGACATCCAAGCTTTGTAGTTGCTCAAGTATAGTTTAGTAAATAAAGTAGTAGTTTAGCAATGGGGCTACTATTTGTTGTGTGAGCGTTGTATGACTCATATATGTTTATGATGTTTATGTTATGCTTCGGCTTTGTAAACCTTGTTATGTCTTGTTGAATGCTTGTGATGAGAGGTCATGCCTTGGATGTTTATGTTGCTTTTGGTTGAGCATGCAAACCTTATATGTGAAGACATATGCCATTTGGCCTTTTAAGTTTTTAAGTATGCCATACAATGCAATATCTATCCTTTTTGTGAATGCCATGTGTAAATGCCTTGTCATTCATTTAAATTGCTCTATGTGCTAGTTCTTGGTCGTGCAATGTTGTATGAATGCTTGAATGTGGATAGGGGAGTCTTAAAATGCATCTAGAGTCATGTTCGAGAGTCTTTTGCTGAAATTTGGAGACTTGCAGTGCAGGGCGTATCGATACGCCTAAGGGCTGTATCGATGCGGTCTTGCCTTCAGGACTCAGTTTTGGCTTAGTGTATCGATACGCGGGGGTGTATCGATACGCCCAAAACTTACTGGAATTTTGAGATTTTGGCGTATCGGTACGGGGTTAGGGCGTATCGATACGGTTGTGTATCGTTGACCGCGAGATGTTGACCGAGGAGGGTGTATCGATATGCTCAAGGGCTGTATCAATACGGTCTTCCTGCGTTGACTAAAGACAGTTGACTTGGTCAAGGCATATCGATACCCTTGACATGTTTATCGATACGGCCTGCTTTGTGTCTTAAAAGTGGGCTGTTTAACATGTTGTTTGGGCTTGATTGCATTTGTTCGTTATGCTTTTCGCTGTTGTGATCACTTAGGAATCGAATGTGCCTTTAGACGAGATAAATATTAAAAGAAATTTTCTAGGGTTGCTAACCGAGGTGGGACCTTTACGGGTTTCACATCGGTTTTCCTCGTGTAGCCTACTCAAACCGGTCAGCCGACCAGACTGGGGCGAGGGGGTTACATTTGTTGGTATCAGAAGCAGGTTACCGAGACCTCGGGCAGGTAAGTGAGGTGAGTTTGATGTGTTAAGCAATTATTGTGTCTCGGTGTATGCTATGCCATGTATTCTTGTTGTTTGATCGTTCATATGATGTTTGGGAGCATGATTGTTGCGTTTGGTATAATGTCGAGTTCCCATTGCTACTATTACTTAATTTGAAAAAGTTTTGTAAAGGAAAATACTTGAGCACAGTTGGACCGTTGCCTTTGCTAACTTAATCCTTCTATGTTTTGTTTGTTGTAGTTGTTATCTTGCGAGCTGTGACATGAGACCACGAGGGAGGCCTAGGATGGTTCAGCCGGAACCACGGGCACAAGCTCCGGGGGTTGAGCAAATTGGCGGGGCGCAGGCTCCTCAAGTTGGCCAAGGACCGGCCAGAATTGATTTAGCACCTCTAGTTCAGGCGATAGCCGGGGCTTTTCAGGCTGCAGTGGCTGGGGGTCAGGTAGTTGCACAACCCCATGGAGAGGGTACTGGCTTGCCATTGGAGAGACTCCGCAGTTTGGGAGGTGAAGAGTTCAAAGGGTCGACACCCGAGAGGGCTGAGATGTGGTTTGAGAAGACCATCCGTATTCTGGCACAGATGAGATGTACCGGGGAACGCAAGCTAGGGTGTGTTATATCCTTGCTTCAGGGTGATGCCTACACTTGGTGGGTCACGATCACTACGGGTATGGAAGAGGCTGAGATCACTTGGGAGTTTTTCGAGTCAGCTTTCCGTAAGAAATATATGGGTCCTCGATATCTCGATGAGAAGAAGAGGGAATTTATGGCTTTGCTCCAAGGGAGTATGACTGTGACAGACTATGAGATCAGATTTGTCAGGCTGAGTCAGTATGCGTCTGAGCTTGTTCCTACTGAAGTGGAACGTTGTAACCGTTTCCGCTATGGGTTGAACGAAGAGATCAAGAGGTACACTTTCGCTTCTGACTATACAGATTTTGATGTCTTGGTCGCTAGGGCCAAGGACTTGGAGCACAGTTTGGGCTTGACCAAACGATCTGGTGGTTCTAGTTCTGGGAAGAGATCTAGTGACTTTGATAGAGGTGATTCCAAGAGGCATCAGGACAACAGACATCACTATGACCATAGGCTTGGTGGAGGTAACCACGGTAGGGGCCATCAGGGCCAGAGGGCTGGTGGGAGGTTGCCCACGTGTGCTAGTTGTGGGAGGAATCACACCGGTGAGTGTTGGGGATGTGGAGCTAGGGATCATATAAGACGTGACTGTCCACATCAGGTGGGGCATGAACAAGTTCAGGCTCATGCTAGAGCCAATGACTTTCAGAGAGGCCGCGGGCGCGGTAGAGGTAACTTCCAGCCGAGAAATGATGGCCAGAGGAACATAGCACATGTAGTTGTAGTCCAGCTAGAGGGCAGAGGCCAGGCCAGAGTTTACGCTCAGCGTGGGGATCAGCATGACAGAAATGTGATCGCAGGTAACTTCTCGATACAGTCTTTAGGTTTGCTTTCTTTGATTGACTCCGAGTCTACACATTCTTATATATTGAGTGAGCATGCAAAGTTGTTGAAATTGCCTTGTGAAATATTAGAGGTAGGAGTTAGTGTTACTAGTTCCTTCGGGGATACGGTAGTAGTTAGAAAGATGTACAGAAGGTGCCCGCTTATGGTTCAGGGAAATGTGTTTCCAGTGGATATGATGGAGCTACCATTTTATGGTTTTAATGTGATTCTGGGTATGGATTGGCTCACTGAGCATAGAGCTAGGATAGAATTTGAAACTAAGAGGATTTCTTTGAGACTCGCGGATGATTATGAGATAGTGGTGGTAGGTGAGAACGTGAAGTTCTTATCGAATGTAGTTTCAGTTCTAGAGGCTAAGAGGTTAGTTGAGATGGGTTGCGAGGCGTATTTGGCCTATGTGATGAATCCAAACATGAGTGAGGTTAGACCTCAAGACATCCGGACAGTGTGTGACTTTCCTAGTGTGTTTCCGGAAGAATTGCCGGGTTTACCACCTGATAGAGAAGTAGAGTTTGCTATAGAGACTTATTCAGATTCAGCTCCTATTTTGATTGCTCCGTATCATATGGCACCGAAAGAACTTAAAGATTTGAAGACTCAGCTGCAAGAGTTGACAGATAGAGGCTTTATTCGACCGAGTTCTTCGCCTTGGGGCGCTCCAGTTTTGTTTGTAATGAAGAAAGATGGAAGCATGAGAATGTGTATAGATTACAGACAGTTGAATCAGTTAACAGTGAAGAACAAGTATCCGTTACCGAGAATTGATGATTTATTCGACCAGTTGAGAGGGGCGTCAGTCTTTTCGAAGATTGACTTGAGATCTGGTTACTACCAGCTAAAGGTAAGAGAGGTTGATGTACCGAAGACGGCCTTTAGGACTAGATATGGACACTATGAGTTTCTAGTCATGCCATTTGGGTTGACTAACGCACCGGCTGCTTTTATGGATATGATGAATAGGATTTTCCATCAGTACCTAGATCAGTTTGTAGTTGTCTTCATAGATGACATCTTAGTGTATTCGCGTACCGAGGAAGACCACGACCGACACTTGAGGTTAGTTTTGCAGACTTTGTTAGATAATCAGTTGTATGCCAAGTTGAGCAAGTGTGAGTTCTGGATTCGAGAGGTAGTCTTCTTAGGGCATGTAGTGTCAGCCGATGGGATTAGATTTGATCCGAAGAAGATAGAGGCCATTGTTGAGTGGAAGTAACCGAAGTCAGTAACAGAGATTCGTAGCTTTCTAGGTCTAGCTGGATACTATAGAAGATTCGTAGAAGGTTTCTCGAAGTTAGCCGCTCCATTGACACAGTTACTTCAAAAGAGTGTTCAGTTTGAGTGGTCAGATGCAAGACAAGAGAGTGGTGGCTTATGCCTCAAGATAGTTGAAGACTCACGAGCGTAACTATCCGACCCATGATATAGAGTTAGTTGCAGTTGTGTTTGCACTGAAGATTTGGAGGCATTACTTGTACGGTGAGAAATGCACAGTGTACACAGATCACAAGAGTTTGAAGTATATCATGACTCAGCGAGATTTGAATCTCAGACAGCGTAGGTGGTTAGAGTTGCTAAAGGACTATGATCTTACGATTGAGTACCATCCGGGTAAGGCTAATGTAGTGGCCGATGCTTTGAGTAGAAAGGTAGCTGTAGATTTGAGAGCCATGTTTGCTAGATTGAGCTTGTCCGGAGATGGTGGCTTGGTGGTCGAGCTTCAGGTTAGACCTACTCTAGGTCAGTTGATTAGGGAGAAGCAGCTCCTAGATAGATCTTTGGCACCTCACGTGCAAGACATAGCCGAGGGTAGATCTTCAGATTACAGTTTCAGTATCGATGGGGTCTTGTGCTTCAGAAATAGGATAGTTGTGCCAGAAGACAGTGACTTGAGACATACGATCTTGGCTGAAGCGCACAGCAGTCCGTTTGCTATGCATCCTGGAAGTATGAAGATGTACCGAGATTTGAAGAATGAGTACTTTTGGGTTGGTTTGAAGAGAGATGTAGCCGACTACGTGAGTAAGTGTATGGTATGTCAGAGAGTGAAGGCAGAACATCAGGTTCCCTCAGGTTTGTTGCAACCGTTGAAAATTCCGGAATGAAAATGGGAGAATATCACCATGGATTTTGTTTCGGGCTTGCCTTTGACTCCTACGAAGAAGAACTCAGTTTGGGTTATAGTAGATCGTTTCACGAAGTGTGCTCACTTCTTAGCAGTCAATACGACTTATACATTAGATAGATTGGCCGATCTGTATATTGGTGATATTGTTAGACTGGATGGTGTGCCAAAGACTATTGTGTCCGATAGAAACCCGAGGTTTACAGCTCGATTTTGGGAGTGTCTGCATACAGCTTTGGGTACCCGTTTGAATTTCAGCAAGTCTTATCATCCTCAGTCAGATGGTCAGTCAGAGAGGGTTATACAGATTTTAGAGGATATGTTGCGTTGTTGCATCATTGATTTTCAGGGTACTTGGGAGAAACACTTGCCTCTAGTCGAGTTTGCTTACAATAATAGTTTTCAGTCGAGCATTCAGATGGCTTCGTATGAGGCTTTGTATGGTAGGAAGTGTAGAACTCCAGTTTGTTGGGTTGAAGTGGGACAGAAGTTGTTACCTATGCCAGATTTGCTTAAGGGGACAACCGATAAAGTGAAATTGATTTGCGATCGCTTAAGGGCAGCTTCGGATAGGCAGAAGTCCTATGCCGACTTGAAAAGGACGGAAGTTGAGTTCTCAGTGGGTGAGAAGGTGTTCCTAAAAGTGTCTCCGTGGAAGAAAGTGATGAGATTTGGCCGAAAATGGAAGTTGAGTCCTAGGTACATAGGACCGTATGAGATTGTGAATAGGGTTGGCCCAGTTGCTTATAAGTTGTGTTTGCCATCCGAGCTAGATAAGATACACGATGTGTTTCATGTTTCGATGCTCCGTAAGTATAGGTCAAATCCATCACATGTTATGCCCATAGAAGAGATTGAATTGAATCCGGATTTGACTTATGAAGAAGAGCCAGTTGAGATCTTAGCTTCTGACAGCAAGGCGTTGCGGGGTATATCGATTGAGTTAGTAAAAGTGCGGTGGCAACGTTGGGGGGTTGACAAGGCCACTTGGGAGAGGAAAAAGGATATGGAAAGGCGTTTTCCTTATCTCTTTCAGTCAGGTAATTTCGGGGACGAAATTCCTTAAGTGGGAGAGAGTTGTAACACCCGTGTTTTGGGGTTAGGAGTTTGGCGTGTGTGCTTGGTTCGAGTCGACAAAACCGATTTAATTTAATTAGATCTTAGTTTTGATTCAAATGAGATTAAAATTTAAAGAGTGGCATTTTTTGTAAATAGCTTGAAATAAAGGAAGACGCCTTTTTGAATCAAAAAGAAAAAAAAAGAAAGCCATCTTCCTCCCCTTTGTGTTTCCAACGTGAAAGAGAACCCAAACCCCTCTCAAAACCCCAATCTACCATTCCATCCATTTTCTCCATCAATTCGAGAGCTTTTTCGAAGGTAATTTCATATTTGAGTTCTCCTCATCATCCCAAGCATTTCCATGGTTTTAGATTTCAAAACCATCACCATTTGTGTTTTTCAAGTTTTTCAAGTTTGATGAAAGTATGGATTTTAATGGTTTTTCAGCCTGCTTTTGGTTTGTTGAGTTAGGTTTTGAGTTAATATCACTTTAATACACCTAATATCTTAAAATGGAAGGATTTTGGGAAAAATCCCGAAGTGGGTCTTGGGGGCATTTTTCAAAGTGTCAAAACATGAATTTTTGGTGTGTTTTTGTGTTGGGTTGAAGGCCTGATGGTATAGGGTTGTTAGGAAGGTGTTTTGGAAGCCTTTAGATGTTATTTGGGTGTTGGAAATGGTGGATTTCAGATGGGTATTTGGGGAGCACGAAAATGAGAGTTTTGTGGTTAGTTTGGGTTTGAAATTGTGAAGTTTTGACTTGTGTTTGTGGGTTGAGATTGTGACTGAGTTTATCATTGATTTGGTGAGTAATACTTGTGTTTTGATTGGTTAGAAGCAAGAGGAAACATCGGAGAAGGATCGGGATCGAATCCGGAAATTGTGGAGGCTTGACTAGCTTGGCTTGGTTTGCTAAGGAAGGGTGGTGAGTGAAACTTTCAAATTTGGTGTAAATTGGTTCAAGTGTGTGTAGTGGAGATGTTGGAATGAGCTTGGTAGGCCATTCCAAGGTAGAAGTTAAATTGTTAGTTTACCTTCTTGTGTGTTAATAAGCTTTAGTTGTTTATGCTTATATTGATCTTGTGAGGCATGAATTGATTATGTATGTATGTGCATTGATGTGTGTGATGATGGATGTGTGCTATCAATGATGGATATGTGATGTGGTTTAAAAGTAATTGGCACTAGTTAACTTACCGGGTATAAATGATCGACCATTAGGATTAGTGTGCACACGATTGAGTCAAATTCGTGTGTGGCCTTGGTGGCGTTAAGTCATCAAGGAGGAGTACGGTGATGTAATATTCCACCGGAAATTATTTATATTATACGTGATGATGAGTGGAATCCCAACCGTAGGGCATGTGATGATGAGTGGAATCCCATCCATGCAAGGTCCGGTGATGAGTGTAATCCCACCGAGGTAATGTTGTTGTTGAGAGTAAATCTACATATCCGAGTAAACTAATAGTGGCCAATGTACTTGCACTTGTGGTTATGTTGTTGAGATGAATGCTTTATATTGTTGAGCTTAATATGAAGTAAGATGCCATATTATTGTCTCTTGTGTTGCTAGCTAGTTTGCTATGTTGATGCTTATGTATGATGTGTGTGATGTTAAGGATTATATGCTCGAACCCTGCATTGTCGTTGTTTTGGTTTTAGAGCATCCTCACTAAGCTTCTAGTTTACGCTCTCATTTTCAACAATGCAGATAAGTAGCGTGGTGTTAGCAAGGAGCAAGGCGAAGGGACATCCAAGCTTTGTAGTTGCTCAAATATGGTTTAGTAAATAAAGTAGTAGTTTAACAATGGGGCTACTATGTGTTGTGTGAGTGCTGTATGACTCATATATGTTGATGATGTTTATGTTATGCTTCGGCTTTGTAAACCTTGTTATGTCTTGTTGAATGCTTGTGATGAGAGGTCATGCCTTGGATGTTTATGTTGCTTTTGGTTGAGCATGCAAACCTTATATGTGAAGACATGTGCCATTTGGCCTTTTAAGTTTTTAAGTATGTCATACAATGTAATATCTATCCTTTTTGTGAATGCCATGTGTAAATGCCTTGTCATTCATTTAAATTGCTCTATGTGCTAGTTCTTGGTCATGCAATGTTGTATGAATGCTTGAATGTGGATAGGGGAGTCTTAAAATGCATCTAGAGTCATTTTCGAGAGTCTTTTGCTGAAATTTGGAGACTTGCAGTGCAGGGCGTATCGATACGCCTAAGGGCCGTATCGATACGGTCTTGCCTTAAGGACTCAGTTTTGGCTTAGTGTATCGATACGCCCAAAACTTACTGGAATTTTGAGATTTTGGTGAGATTTTGGCGTATCGGTACGGGGTTAGGGCGTATCGATACGGTTGTGTATCATTGACCACGAGATGTTGACTGAGGAGGGTGTATCGATACGCTCAAGGGATGTATCGATACGGTCTTCCTGCGTTGACTAAAGACAGTTGACTTGGTCAAGGCGTATCGATACCCTTGACAGGTGTATCGATACGGCCTGCTCTGTGTCTTAAAAGTGGGCTGTTTAACATGTTGTTTGGGCTTGATTGCTTTTGTTCGTGATGCTTTTCGCTGTTGTGATCACTTAGGAATCGAATGTGGCTTTAGACAAGATAAATATTAAAATAAATTTTCTAGGGTTGCTAACCGAGGTGGGACCTTCACGGGTTTCACATCGGTTTTCCCCGTGTAGCCTACTCGAACCGGTCAGCCGACCAGACCGGGGCGAGGGGGTTACATATTATATGTATACCTTATATTATGTAAAAACTATATATCATTTAGAAACCTTATATTATATTCATATTATGAAGGCTATATATATTATATTTATAAACCATATTTTATATATGAACTATATACTATACACAAACACATGGTAAACACATATCAAGGCCACAACACATACAAATATACATAATTAAGTAAGAATAACAAACAAGTACACTAAACATTAGAAATTAAGGACTGAAAATTAAAGAACATAAACTGAAGGGCAATAATTAAAATATGCATGATAAAGAGGGAAAAACACTAGAATAGGGACTAAATTAGAACAAAACTGGAATTAAAGAATTAAATAAGGGAAAAATCATTCAAAATTGGATTAACAACAAGGTTTAGGACGTAATCGTAAGATTGAAAAACTTTGAGGGACCACGAAAAGGGTTTAAGAATGCTGAAGTATCGACGACGATATTAGACTGGAGTGGAGGGATATAATGGGTCATTAGCCCATTTTTAAGATAGGGATGGCTATAAAACTCACTTAAAAAACAAACATGCCCCTTTTTATCTTTGTTTTGAAATTCGATCTTCCCCAAAACTCTCACCCCCTCCAATCTCCAGGCGGCTGCCGAACCCAAAAGCCCTAAAATTTCCCGCTTTTCACATCTACAACTAGATCCAAAGCTAGATCTAAAAAGCAAAATGATAGAAAGCCTTCCTTTTGAAAACCAGAAACCGAAACTATATTTTGAAATCCTAAACAGAGCAAAAAGCCTAAACATGGTTATGAGACCTCCGTCTAACGCTCAATTCTTCACCGGTTCACCGTTTACATAGTCTCGGGGAGACCAAGGAGTTTATCACCGGCAAAGAGACGCGACGGCACGGGGGAAACCGAATGGCCACGAGGGTAAAACATAAAACCTAATCCCTATTCTGCCTTTTTTAAGTCGAAATGCAAACAAAGTTGGGAATTTTTTGGGGTAAACTACATAAATGGATCCCCAACTATGCTCCAATTATTTTTTGCATCCTCCGATTATCAAAAGTTACAAACTGGTCCTCCGACTTAAAAAAGTAACAAATTAGTCCAACGTCGTTAAAAATCTAACTACTGATGACGTGGTAGTTAATATAAATTGCTATAATTACATAATTAGCCCTCAAGTTCTTCACTTATTTAAAATTTGACCCTAATTCTAAAAAATTAATCTACATAATTTTAATAATCTATCAATTTTGTCCATTTTCTTTCATATTTCTCCAAACCACCATTTCTTGACCTATTTTCTAAAAAAATTAACCAACTTGCAGCAGCCTCTTGGTATCATAATTGCTAACTTGGTACGTTTGAAATCAAAGACAAGAAATTGAAATAAGCTAATTATTCTAGGCTTAGACTTAGTTCAAATAAAAGAAATTAACAAACTTACCTCTTTCCGATGAGATTATGCATGATAGTTCTATGTGTTTCCTCATCTTCAAAGAATTTATACTTTGATTCTTCACTTGTATCCTCCTCATAAAAAATGCTACAATAAAACATGCTTTCTTAGGAGTGTATCATAATTGCTAACTTGGTACGTTTGAAATTGAATCTTTTTAGTTTTATTTTCATGAATTAGGAGTATATTTATAGAGGATTATGTATATTCATCACAGATTGTACAACACAATCCGAGCTTAGAAAAACTCAAATTCTGTTGATACCATGAAATCCTTTCTTTGTCTTGAATCTTCTACTTCACATTACCGATTGTATCCCAACTCTCCACCTCCAATTTAATCACCTTCCCCGTTAAAGTCTTGAAAAAATCTGCATCCCACGGTGAAACGTGAAAACTGAATCAAGTGTCGACTCCTTCTGGATGTTATAATCAGCGAAAGTTCGACAACCATCCTCGAGTAGCTTCCCGGCGAAGACAAGCCCTTGCATATCTTGGATCTTCGCCTTGACATTGTTGATGGTGTCGGAGCTTTCGACTTCTAAGGTTACGGTTTTATCGGTGGCAGGTGTTGCAATGAAGATTTTCATGCCAACTCGTAAACGAAGGAAGAGGTGGAGAGTTGAGTCTTTCTGGATGTTGTAATCGGCCAAGGTCTTGCCGTCTTGGAGCTATTTTTTGTTGAATATTAGACATTGTTAGAGTGGTGGAATACGTTCCTTGTCTTGGAGAAAATAGGTCAGGAAATGGGGTTTGGAGAAATAAAAAAGAATATGGATTAAATTGATAG
The DNA here is from genome assembly GCA_030270665.1 of Hibiscus trionum. Taxonomy (NCBI): domain Eukaryota; kingdom Viridiplantae; phylum Streptophyta; class Magnoliopsida; order Malvales; family Malvaceae; genus Hibiscus; species Hibiscus trionum. Next base: position 10,408,732 of record BSYR01000024.1, on the reverse strand, counting down.
ATTATTAAAATTATGTGGGTTAGTTTTTTAGAATCAGGGTCAAATTAAAATAAGTGTAGAATTTGAGGGTAAATTATGTAATTATAGAAATTTATATTAACTGACGCATCATCAGCAGTTAGAATTTTAACGGCGTTGGACCAATTTGTTACTTTTTTAAGTCGGGGGACTAGTTTGTAACTTCTGATAGTCGGGGGATGCAAAAGATAATTGAAGCTTTGTCGGGGGACTATTTATGTAGTTTACCCAAATTTTTTACCTCTAAAAACGCTTGAGGCTGTCTTTTTTTTCTTTCTATTGATTCTGAATAATTCCCCGTCTCAACTCTGGGAAAAATGCCAAAGGACTGGGAACATATCGAGAAGGCATGAGATGCTACTGCAGAACATTTTAGAAGTCGAAATCTTTGATGTATGGGGAATCGAATTCATGGGACCATTCCCAGCATCTTGTGGGAGCCTTTACATCCAACTAGCATTGGATTATGTGTCCAAATGGGTAGAAGCGATCGCAACTCGGAAAAATAATGCCAAAACCGTTCAAAGATTTCTGCACAAGAATATTTTCTCCAGATTTGGCATTCCTAAGGCGATCATCAGTGACGAGGGGAGACACTTTGATAATATGGTAATTGCTGATGCCTTGAGAAAATAGAGAGTAAAGCACAGGATTACAATAGCATACCACCCTCAAACCAATGGGCAGGCCGAGATATCCAACCGAGAAGTAAAGAACATACTTGAGAAGATGGTTAAACCCACTCGAAAAGATTGGTCTTTACACCTCAATGATGCACTATGGGCCTATAGAACAACGTTCAAAACACCATTGAGAATGTCACCCTACAGACTAATCTACGGGAAAACATGTCATTTACCTGTTGAGATAGAACACAAAGCTTACTGGGCTATCAAAGCAGTAAATATGGACTGGGATAAGGAAGGACAAAAGAGGCTACTAGACTTGAATGAATCTGAAGAAACTCGAGCAATGGCCTACGACAATGCCAAGATCTACAAAGATAAAACCAAAAGGTGGCACGACAGGAAGCTGCTGCCACGACAGTTCTGCCCAGGGCAGCAGGTGTTGTTGTTTAACTCTAGGTTAAAACTTTTCCCAGGAAAGCTTAAATCTAGATGGTCCGGTCCTTTCCAAGTAGTCCAGGTTTTCCCCCATGGTGCCATTACAATCAAATCCCTAAAGGACGGGCACCAATTTAAAGTCAACGGATAGAGACTAAAGCATTATCAAGGGACTGAAGCCCCAAGGATGCAGGAAGTAGTTACTTTAGGAGACGCCCCTCAAGGCATCCCTAATTTAACTTAGTTTTTATTTTATTTATTTATTAGGAATTAAGATTTAATTATTTTATTTTAGGAATTAATATTTTATTTTATTTATCTATTTTTAGGAAACAAAGGAAACAAGGCGAAGAGAAGGAATGAACTAGCCCACCATACCCACAGTAGCCCAAAAAGCCCAACGGACGAGTATGTCGTCACAGCCTGTCATCAGCTATCGCGACAGACGTGGAGAAGACAGCCTGTCACCAAGTTGTCGCGACAGACACACAAACTCGCAGCAGACACGGAAACGCGTGACAGACGCGTCAGAAACCGCGTAACAGCTGGCCCCGTTATTCACGCCTGTTGTTACATCTCCAACGGGCAGAAAATCACCCTTCTATATAAACCCCAATTCACTATTCATTTCTCACCTCATTCTCAATTTCTCAACTTGTTTCCTCTGTTTAGATCTTTAAAAATTTTCTTTACATTTTCTACAGTCCTTGCAAAATGACTAGCAGACAACCCCGCCGTAGTGCTGCCTCCAGTTCTGCCGCAGCAGTCTCAACCCCAAGCCATAACACCATTCCAGACCGTTTCGCCTCGACTAACTCCACCACGAGATACTACAGCTCCTTCCAAAAGAGGGACATGTGGGAGGAAAGAGGGTTTCTCTACACAGAACCCATGGGAGACCTAGGGCTCGAAAGCTTCATAGCAAGAAAAACCCATGCCCTCAAATGGCAGCAGTTTGCTGCCCAACCAAAGGAGATGAACATCACACTCGTCAGGGAGTTCTATGTTGCCGTCGATAGCAAATACACTACGACAGTGAAGTTCGAGGTAAACAACTCTCCATCGAGCCTTCCTACATCAACACTCTCTACGGTTTATATGTGAGTAAGAAGGAGGACTCCTACAAAAGATTCGTCAATAGTCTGTCGCCAGCAGACTATGACGCGGTCATGACAGAGCTCACTGAGGAAGGGACAGAATGGAACACCGACCCTAAACACCAATAGACGGTGAAGAGAACTCAGTTGACTCCACATGCCAAATTGTGGAATCACTTTGTGAAGAAGCGCATCATGCCATCCTCCCACAACAGCACCGTCGACAGACCTAGGTTAGCTCTTGTGCATTCCATTTTAAATGAAAGATCAATAAATGTCGGCTGCTACATACGGGAAGGAATACTTGAGTGTGCCTTCAGACCGTCGGGTCCCCTCGTCTTCCCATACCTCATTACAACCATCTGCCGGGGGAACAATGTACTGGAAATTGCTGAAGATGTTAAAGTCAAAGGCAAGGGATGGACGCAGCAGAAAATTTTCAGCCTCATGGAGTTGAAAGCTTCCACCCCACTATCATACTTCAACCCCTCTGCCACGGTAGACCAGATGGCAGGCCCCAAATCCCCAGAACCTGTCGCAGCAGAACAACAGCGGACGACAGCAGCACCTCCATCAGACACCTCTGCCCAAATTCTGTCGACGCTGAAAAGAATGGAGGAAAGGCAGCTCGGACTGATGAGCTACATGAGGGATTTCACGGCAGCAACGATAAACTTTATTCATAATGATTTACACTTTACACATGTGTCGTTCCCCTCTTTCCCAGAACAGTTCTTTGCTGCCCCTACACCTACACCTACCCCTACTAAAAGCCCCAGAACTCCATCTGTCGCTTCCACACCTACACCGACCACGACAGCTGAAGGCGGTAGACAATCTGCCACTGCCAGAGGAGAAAAGAGAAAGGAACCCCTACCGGAACTCGACTCAGAATATTTTGAAGGGTTCTCCTCCTCTCTTGTCTGGCAAGATTCTGATGACGAGCCCTTAGTTGCCTGAGATATCACCCAGGATTACATGCCAATGAAAAAGAAGAAACTCAACGAGACTGGCGAAGGACCCTCCGGCCAAGGCAGATCTTCCAGCAGTAGCAGCTCTGATGATGAGGTCGAGGTTCTCGACAAACCCCCATACATCTCACCAACACGTGTCCAGCCACCTCGGGAAGCAAAGAAAAGGGTATCCTCTGCCTCCCCCAGCACACTATCGGCCCTTGCCATGAAAGTCACTGCCCGCCGGCAGCCCCAGATCAACAGCAGTAGCGATGACAGCTCCTCAACTTAAGTCTCTATCTTATATTGTGATGTCTTGCTGTTTTATTTATTTTGTGATGTATTTTGTTTTTTTTTGTTTTATCTTCCACGTTGTCATGCATTGAGGGAAGTGCAACCCTCGAGTTTAGGGGTGGCATCCCTCCATCAATGAAGTTGTAGTTGTGTCTTAAATTTGTGTCTAAGTATTAGTCATTATTTAGTTCATTTTTGTGTTAAAAAAATTGGCTTAAGTCTTTGAACTGAATTTATCTGATGCGACATACGCTGTCGTGATAGTGCCTTTAGGATGTTTTTAGGAACTGTTTAGAGCCTTACTATAGTTCTGATCTTTAAAACACCCTTTGTGACTCTTATATGTTGTCTAGACTTCTATTTAACTAGAGTAGGAAAGCTCAACCACTTGAATTTCCCCTAGAGGTGCCTAACACTGGCTCTAGGAAAAGAATATAAGAAAAGAAAAACTTAGACTCAATACCCCTAGAGGTGCCCAAAAACAGGCTCTAGTCAATTCAAAATAAGAAAAACACCGAGTATAATTCGGAAAAAACTAAAGGAGCCTAAGAATTGCCTCAAAAAAATGAAATTTGGCATAAGAAATTCAAGTGAGTAGCTTAACTATTCTAGTAAACTAAAGGAGTCTAGGCACATATTTGTTCACAAAACATGCACACACTGCACAAGACCTATAGCATGGTTCCGAAGAAATCCAGAAACGTCTGACAAGGTATTGCTTGTGATAGGGCATGTGTGGTAGGTAATGAAAAGTTCACTGAATTAAGCCAAACCAAAAAGGTTTTCAATTTTAGTTAGGTCACATTTGCTTGAAGGCAAGAAAGAACTTGAGTTTGGGGGTGTGTTGAGTGTGCAAAAGTTCTATATTTTACCCTTTATTTAACCCATATTTCTGCTGCATTCAAGCATAATTCATTGCATTTAGGTAAAGTTTCACATATACATCACAATTAGATAAAATAGCACAATTGATAATAATTTTGGCTACTCTTGCAGGTATCTGCTGTGGTAGACTCAGGACAGCGAAGGAGCAGAGCTAGAACATAGGACTGGAGTTGAGAAGCAAGATGCTGTCGTGGCCACTACCGTGGCAGCCATGACGACAACATTGGTGAGATGGAAAAATGAAGTGGAGCTCGACAGATAGAGGAATTCAAGCCGATCTATCATGGACCACTCCTATATTTTTCTGAGCCCTGAGGCAGAATGAAAGCCAAGCCCAAAGTCCAAGTAAGAAACCCAAAGCAAGAAAAGAGGACGAATTAAAGGCATATACTCAGAAGATTTAATCTCCAATAGAGTTGTACTTTAGTTTAAACGTGTATTCTTGCCATATTAGAAAACTTGGACCCAAGACCTATATGAAGACATGTAATTCGACCTAGGAGAGGGGACCTCATTCTCAGCCGTCTTCCCCAAAACCCTTATCGTTTTCCCCCTTCTCATCATGTTCTAAACTTCCCCTAGGGCTATGGGTTGATTCTGTAAAGTAGTTGCAAGGATTGTACTGTTTTAGGAATTTTCTGTTCAAGTAATAAAAACTTCAAGTTTATTTATTCTGGTTTTCACATCTCACAAGAGTATCGGGAGAGCATTGCAAGGTTATCTATTTGTTTGATATCGGGAGAGTCAAGCATACGGACAAAATAAATACGAGTTTTCCAGTTTATGGTTAAACCATCTCGGCTTAGGGATAAGTACGAGGTTAAGTGGCTAAGGAAGAATTCAACAACATTGGTGTTCACCCGTCGACTAATGCCGGGAGGTATCATCTAAGAAGTGTTCAACAACAACACTTGGGCCTAGGGATAAGACAAGTCATAGCAGGGATTCTTGCCAAGCTTGAAGTACAGAGTTGTGTGATCGCTGCCGCGACAACAACAGACTTCTACCGCAACAGGTGCTGTCGCGACAGGGACGACGACAGAACATGAATTTCTCTTCAGTGTAACACCTGCACTACCGAGCAAATCAATCTCGGCCAATCTCTTAACCCTGAATCTTTTATCTTTTATATTCCTTATTCTCCAATATTACCTTCCCAACAATTTAAACTCTTTCTTTCTCTCGTGCAGGAACTATAGGATAAAGCTATTTCCAGTCCATGTGGAGACGATATCCGATACTTCAAGTATCACTTTACTACTTGCGTCGTGTACACTTGCACTACATTGCGATAGGACTCTTGACACGCAACAAAGAACTTCATCGTTGTCTTCCAATGGGCATAGTGAGTTTTAAGGGATGATCGAGCCGGTTGTGTGAAATGATGATCGAGCTTACCAGATCTTCTCAATGGGATTTTAATCCTCTTCGATTTAACCAATCTCTGATACCAATTGTTGAGTTTTAAGGTGCTCGATTCCTTCAACCGTTTTTGCTTGCCAAGTGGTGGAGAAGTGGAATTTTGGGTGGAAGGGTTGTGGAAGCTAAAAGGAATGAAGACACAATCATTTATAGTGGTTCAACCTTCTAACCAAGGTCTACATCCACTAACTTAGCTTCCCACTAAGGATTTCCAATCAATTCACTATTGATTCGTCCCCATTTCTAGGCTTAGGAGGAAACCCTTATACACCGATCAAGCTTTCTACCCAAAGCCTTGATCAAACCCTCTTTACAAGAGAAAAGATAAGCAAACACAAATCCTCTAATAGGTGTTTGTTTTCACAATTAAGCTCTCACTCAAAACCTAAAACACTTAAGCAAATTTAACAATTTTGGCTCACTAGTGTTTGTCTCTACAAAGAAATGACAATTTAAGTACAAAGACAATTCTTGATCATTTGTTGATTGACAATTGAAGCATTAACCATTACTAGATGCTTGGAGGCCCCTTTTATACTCCTAATTGAGTTTGTAGCCATTTCTAGCCATTTGGGTTGGATTGGAGTCGTTGGAGCCTTTATTTCTCACCATAAATGCAGTTTTGCAGCTTGGCGTATCGATACCCTCAAACTGTATCGATACGGTCCCGATAAGGAAGTAGTCGTTGTGCACTTCAGCTGATGCGTATCGATACGCTTACCTAGCGTATCGGTACGGTCCTGCAAATTAAAAGACCATTGGGAAATGTGACCGTTGGGGTAGTTAGGTGTATCGGTACGCGATTAGCCGTTGGGCTGTTTCAAAACACACCGTATTGATACAGCTAAGCGTATCGGTACGGGTTTTGGCTACTGAAAAATTCCTGTAGTTGAAACCCTAAGGTGTATCGGTACGGTACTAGACCGTATCGGTACGGGCACTTGAAATGCTTGGTTTTGACTACTTTAAATGCACTTTAAATCATTCCAAAGCCTTGTAAAACCCTTAAACATATTTTCAAGTTGTTTTTTACTAAAAACATATTTTAAATTCTTTTTAATTTAGTCCAAAACATTTTTCAAATATTATATCAAAATACTTAGTTCTACATTTAGGTTTAGTTGAGAACAAAACCTCAAAAGGTGTTTTATTAAACAAAACATGTGTAGGAGTAAGATTCACTAAATATGCAGCATGTAGAACACAATCCATCTAGAATTTTAAAGGTAAACTCGATTGAAATCTTAAGGTTCGAGCAACAACAAGAAAATGTTGATGCTTTCTCTCAACAATATTGTTTTGTTGAGGTGTATGCACACATGAAGTTTGATGTACAATACATTTTTCTTTAAAAAATCCAGCATCTCAAATTCTTTTGCATTGTCAGTTCGAACACACTTTATTTTTTTAGAAAACCGAGTTTCAATCAAATTATAGAATTGAACAATTAGCCCTCTATCTTCAGACTTTAAATGTATAGGATAGACCCAAACAAACCTACTTTTATCATCAACAATGGTTAGAAAATAAACATGACCATATAAGCTATTGACAGGAAAGGGTCCCCAAACGTCCATATGAATAATATCAAACAGAGAAGTAGAGATAGATTCACTCATTGGAAATGGTAAACGCTTTTGCTTACCAAGATGAATAATATCACATTCAAGAACAAGAATAGAAGGAATTTCTTTATTTATTTGACAAAAAATCACATCTTATTCTTAGAAGGATGACCTAAACGAGCATGCCACAATCTTAAAGTATTATTAACAACAGAATTGAAAACAACATCAGACTCATGAACAGAATTATTAATAAAAGAATGAGAAACACCAGAATTAAAAGAAATATCAAGCTCATAAAGACCATTGGATGCTTTAGCTAAACCAATAATCTTCGAAGCATGCTGATCCTGTATGTAACAAAGATTAGAAGAAAAAATGAGACATAAAGAATTGTTTTTTGTTAATTGCGAAACAGAAACCAAATTAAAACTGAAAAAAGGAATAAGAAAAACATTATGTAACAGTAAATAATCAGATATTCTAACAGAGCCAATATGAGTAACTTTGACAATTTCATTATTAGGTAGTTTAACACTCTTATCATGAACATGATAACAATAATAAAAAAATTCTAAGGAATTGACTATATGATCAGTAGCTCCTGAATCTAGTATCCAAGGAGTTTTCAAGGTATGTGAAAAACAATTAAGATTCATACTTGTCTCCCCAGTTGATGGATCAAAGACAGAAGACAAGGCATTAACCTTGCTTGGTATAGCATTAGAAGTGACAGTAGAACTATAAGAATTGGTGGAACCAAAAACATTTGTTTTTGCAGTATGAGCATTAACATGAGCAATACTGTTTCTTTATTGCAAGAAACTCAAGAGACCCTCATATTGGTCTCGAGTAAGCATCATTGGACCATAATTATCAGATGATAAAACATCTTTATCAGGAAAACCAGTATGACCAGAACCTACCAGGTTAGCTCTATTAACCTGATTTCTACCCTTGTACCCATGAGGATAACCATGTTTCTTGAAACATTTATCTACAGTATGCCCATAGAGCCCACAAAAAATACACAAAAGGTCGCTTGGAAACAGGATTTGCAGGATATTTCTTATTATTGTAAGCTCTATTGTCAACCCTAGAAGTATTGCTTGTATCACCCTTATCAGCCAACAAAACACGAGAATAAAAAACAGCAGGACCAATAGATCTTTCATGTTGTATTATAACAACAAATACTTCATTAACGGAAGGCAAAGGCTTAGTCATGAGAATTTGGGATTTAGGCACATAAAAGTTCTCATTAAGGCCTCTAAGGAAACAGAGTGAAAAATCTTCTCTCCTATATTTAGCAGTAGAACAATCACAAACAACCAACGGCCTGAGATTACAAATCTCATCCCACAAAACTTTTAGATGCGTATGATAGGCCGCAACAGAAAGATTACCTTGTTGTAGGGAATAGAATTCCTGAAGTAAGTCAGAAACTCGTACCAGATCTCCCTGATTGAAGCGGTCAAACAAATCTTGCCACAACTCATAGGCTCGATCGATCCAAATTACACTCTGAGCAATTTCTTGATTCAACGCGCGTTGCAACTAAGACAATACCAGATTATTACACTTGACCCACGCGTAATAACGAGGATCCTCTTCTTTCGGCTCCTTAATCAATCCATCGACAAAAGAAAACTTATTCTTTGAAATCAAGGCCATATGCATCGACCGCGCCCAACCATGATAATTTCCTCCATTCAACAGAGAGGAAGTAAGAATCAACTATGGATTCTCATTGGGATGAACAAAAAATTCATCAGAAGGATCATCGCATCTGTACCAGGAAGAACGCGAATCAGAGGATTGCAAGTCGGAAGACTGCCCAACTGATACCATGATAAATCTGTATTTATTTGTTGAATTCTTGATAGAATTTGTGAAAGGAAGAAGGAAACTCAGAGGTTTCAAGAAAAAGAATCATTTTGGTTAGGGTTTGAAAAAGGGGAAAACTGATAAAAGGAAAGGTGAAAAGATTTTATTAATAAACCGAAAAGTCAAAAATTAAAATTATACAAACCGTCTCTATCTATATAAATAAAAGGAAAAAGATTTTATTGATAAAAAATAACAAGTTTCCATTAAATATGTTATCTGCCACGCTCGACGAGTACCGATGAGCACCACTAACGACGAGCACTATTAATTCAATTTATAAAAATAAAAAATCTAAAGAACTCACCGTATAATTATAAACTATTTAAAAATTAAAAGGTAAATTAATTAAAATATATCATTTTATTTTTAATTTTCTTTTAAACATAGATCAAAATATCTATCTACCCCTAAATTACAAAACCATAATTTTTGTTCATTTAAAATTCAAGTCGTCGCCGCCGTTACTGCCGTTGCCGCTTGAATTAAGGCAGATTGAGGTTTGTGGTGAAGAATACGGAGGAGCCCTGAAAACATGTGCTTCATGTGGTGATCTATAGAATAAATGTAGAGATTTAGCTTCATACATTCTTCTTACGTGCCAGTGTTAAGGCAGATTGAGTCTGCTAAGATGTAGAGATTTAGCCGTGAGAAAGCAACAGAGAATGCGACAAAAGATGGGAGTAACACCAAGTTAAAGAACCTTGTGTCCACGTCAATGTTAAATCGCCTCAGATTTTATTTGCCTGAAATGTATCCAAAATTGCACAAGATTTTGTTATTGGATGATACAGCAGCGGCTTAAATTTTAAATAAAAAAAGTTAATGTTTTGTAATTTAGGGATAAATGGATATTTTGATCTATGTTTTAAAAAATTAAAAATAAAATAATATATTTTAATTAATTTACCTTTTTATTTTTAAATAATTTATAACTCTACATTAAGTCATTTAAATTTTAAATCTTTATTCATCGATGCTCGTCGTTAGTAATATTCATCAGTGCTTGTCAAGCGCTACAAAATTTTCCTAACCCAATAACACTTAGTTCATCAATGGTTAAAAGGCAGGGGTGGAAATCATCTGCCCCTAAGTATTCCCCCATTTGTGCCTCCACTTTAAAATAGTGGGTTTAGAGTTTAGGGTTTAGGGTTTAAGGTTGGAGCTTAGGGTTAGGGTGTAGGGAATTAGGGATATGATATATTTTTTAGGGTTTAGGGGTTAGGGTTTAGGATATAAAAATTAAGGTTATGGGCAATAAATTAATTTTTAACTATTTTTTAGGCAGGGGCATGGATGGAGGCATGGTTAGAGGCAGGAAATTTTTACCCAAAAGGCACAGACTATCTAACTCAACTTCTTAACAATTTCCTTTTACTACATTAACTTGCTGTTGTGTTTTATATTATACAAAAAAAAAGAGATAATATCAACTAATGTTGTTTATTGTTTATTATTAACCGAATGACAAAAAATAACCTCATAGGTTAGATATAAATCAAAGGCATTTGAGCCTTAGAATGTCATTCCCTCTCGACAACTCTCTCTGCATATTCCATTCCATAACTCCATTTTCAACACAGGAATTTAAATGGCTCATCCTTCAGAACCGGAAGTTCTCGACCAAGCCTTGTCAGGTTCTTCAATTTCTTTTCCTATAAACTTTCATATTATAGATATGATTTTTGTTTTATTTATATTCGATATCAAACTAGTTAGTGAAACTAAAAAAATAAAGAAATTTGTATTATTATTTGTGATAAATTATTAGCAACTAATATGATTAATGAGGATTATAGATTAGTTAATTTCGTAAATATAATAATAATTTTCCTTGAATAACTTAGGAATTGGAGTTGATGAGAAATTATTAGTGTCAATATTGAGAAAATCACACATGAGGAAAGGATGTTCCAAGTTCTTCTGTGAGGATGAACGTCAGTTTGAGCGGTGGAACCACACTGCCATCAAAAGTCTGAAAGCTGAATTTAAGCGGTTTAAGGTATATATTCATTTTTATATACTTCAACTTTAACCAACTAGAACACAATTGAGTTTAATATATATAGTATAACTCATTAACTATTTCAGGATGTTGTGGTGCTTTCATTGATGCATCCATGGGAGAGGGATGCTCGTTTGTTGAAGAAGGCACTGAAGAAAGGTCCAATGCAATACAATGTCATTGTAGAAATCGCCTGCATCAGATCATCTGATGAGTTGTTGGGTGCCCGAAAAGCCTACCACTCCCTTTTCGACCGATCCATCGAGGAAGATCTCGCTTCCCACATTCAGGGCTCCGAACGCAAGGTTCATCCATCACCATCACCCCCACTTCAATATTGAATCCGGATAAAGTTTAACTCAGTTGATTGATGCAATTGACATGTTAAACCAATCATATTACAACCTCTTCTTCTCTATCTTTCGTGTTGGAAGAACAAGATTTCTAACTAATCAGATGTATATGTTGTTTAAACAGTTATTGGTGGCACTGGTGAGTGCCTACAGATATGAAGGACCAAAGGTGAAGGAAGACACTGCAAGATTAGAGGCCAAAGCAGTTTTGAATGCAATCAAGAACAATGATAAAAGGAATGCTATGGAGGACGATGAAGTTGTGAGGATTCTAACAACAAGGAGTAAGCCTCATCTTAAGGAAGTCTATGAACAATACAAGAAATTTTCTGACAAAACCATCACCGAGGTACTAAAAGAAAATAACAATTCCTCTCGTCGATGATCAATAGAATTTTCATATTTGTTTAATGACGTGAAAGTTTTAGCATTAATGCATTAGAAATGAAGCAAGAACAAATATGTTAACTAAAACTGAACTTCTTAATTTCTATTGCTTTATGTGTTAGGATCTTGAAGTTGAGTTGTTGTTGAAAGAGACAGTAGAATGCTTATGCACCCCTCAAACATATTTCACCAGGGTAAGATTATTGCTTGAGTTATGACATGATTTATTTCGACATGTGTGTATAAAGGGATTTAATTTTAATTAATTATTTTTGGTGTTAGGTTTTTGATGCAGCTTTAAGAGATGATGCAGATGAGGATGCAAAGAAAGCATTGACTCGATTAGTTGCAACTCAAGAAAGTGAAGAAATGAAAGGAGTGGCAACTAAATTTGAGGGGAAGATAAAAGAGAGAGTTAAAGGAGCCTATAAAGATGTATTGGTTGGTATGTTAGAGAAATGAATGGATAATTTTAGGTTCAATTAAATCCCATCAATTTCTCTATATTTGATTTGAATGTTGTTGTTTATTCACTGTCTACATTAAAGATTGTTGTTTCTATTAATAATGTTGCTTTGATGTTTTTCTTAATCGTAGCGACGTTTTTTGAAAACATTACTTTAAAATATCCCACATTTTTAAAAAATCGATCAAATGGGAGGTTTTTTGCGAAAATTCGTGTTTCGGAAACAATAAAGACTTGGAGTCGCCACCGGCCACTAAGGTAGGCCGGACACCACAAAAAACCAAAGATTCATTTGAAAGGGTTCGGGAGTTGGTTACGTGTGGGGAAGGGTTAGCACTTCCATCACGCCCAAAAATCGTTACCAATTTTAAATTAAGGTTTACCTTCAGACGGTGAGAATTAATTCGAATATTTGGCCAACATCCATTAAAGCATGACTGTTACGACGCAAATATCGAAATTAATAGATACCTCCTTTTTAAAGTTTAAGTTAATCACCGTGCAATCAAAATATTAGAGGTCTTATGAATGAAAATAAGGCATGCCACATATAAACATCATATTAAAAGAACATAAGCAAACATATAATATGTACACATTAAAAACATATATTAAAGTATATATTTTAAATCAACATATTACATAAAAACTATGTTACATGAGAAAACCTTATATTATGCTATATATACACACTATATATTATATTAAAACTATATGTTATATGTGTTGAACTTATTTTGATTTTGATATAACTTAAAAAGAAATTTTAAAGGACTAAATTGTAAAAATTTGTAAAGTAATTTTAAAGAAATAAATTTGTCAAAAACTCGATTTTAACTTGACAAAATACTTTGAAAAAGTTCGATTCAATACATATATCGAACTACATTTTTAAAAGCCAACAAATGCCCAAAATACTCATTTTTGAAGGAAAGTTTCGAAACTTTATAAAAGTTTCGAAATTATACTGGGCAGTAGCATGGCAGTAGCACTCTGTTTTTGAAACCTGGGTAAAGGTTTCGAAACCTTCATAAGGTTTCGAAACCTTGGCCTGAAAGTTTCGAAACCTTATGAAGGTTTCGAAACCTTTGGCCTGCAACGGTCAAGTTTTTCAAACAACGGTCATTTATTTCAAATCTAACCCTAAAGTTTCGAAACCCTTGGTAAAGGTTTCGAAACTTATGTGCAGGGGAGCCTTTTAAAGTCAAAAATAAACATCCCCAACGGCTCCAAAGACCCCCCAAAGGCTCCTAACGGCTAGATGCTCAAACAACACTATAAATGCAGCATTGGATCATCAAGAAACATCAAGAAAGCAAATACAAACATTCAAGCTTCCAAGAAATCATTTTGTGCTTATTTTTCGATCTTTCTTGAAAAACACTAGAGTGTTCTTCGTTGTAATTCTTGAGCTAGTGTTTATTCGGGTGTGTGAGAGAGCTTAAACTTTGCAAACACTTTCCTAGTGAGGATTTTCTAGTTTGCTCATTTGTATCCAACTTTGGGATAGGATTCAATAGACTTTGGGGTATAAGTCTATTGAAGTGTGTAAGGTTACTCCTTGTCCTTAAAGGAAAGACAAATTAGTGAATTTGTGGGAAATCCTTAGTGTGGACGCTAAGGTAGTGGATGTAGACTTTGGTTAGAAAGTCGAACCACTCTAAATCGCTTTGCAATTTTTATCTTTGCAATTAGCTTCCGCCGCAATTTTCAAAAATCCAATTCACCCCCCCTCTTGGTTTTATTCGATCGATTGCCACGTTCTACAATATGTATACCTTATATTATGTAAAAACTATATATCATATAGAAACCTTATATTATGCTATATATTTACATTATATATTATATTAAAACTATATATTATATGTATACCTTATATTATGTAAAAACTATATATCATTTAGAAACCTTATATTATATTCATATTATGAAGGCTATATATATTATATTTATAAACCATATTTTATATATGAACTATATACTATACACAAACACATGGTAAACACATATCAAGGCCACAACACATACAGATATACATAATTAAGTAAGAATAACAAACAAGTACACTAAACATTAGAAAATAAGGACTGAAAATTAAAGAACATAAACTGCAGGGCAATAATTAAAATATGAATGATAAAGAGGGCAAAACACTGGAATAGGGACTAAATTAAAACAAAACTGGAATTAAAGAATTAAATAAGGGAAAAATTATTCAAAATTGGATTAACAACAAGGTTTAGGACGTAATCGTAAGATTGAAAAACTTTAAGGGACCACGGAAAGGGTTTAAGAATGCTGAAGGATCGACGACGGTATTAGAGTGGAGCGGAGGGATATAATGGGTCATTAGCCCATTTTTAAGACAGGGATGGCTATAAAACTCACTTAAAAAACAAACATGCCCTTTTTATCTTTGTTTTGAAACTCGATCTTCCCCAAAACTCTCACCCCCTCCAATCTCCAGGCGGCTGGCGAACCCAGAAGCCCTAAAATTTCCCGCTTTTCACATCTACAACTAGATCCAAAGCTAGATCTAAAAAGCAAAATGATAGAAAGCCTTCCTTTTAAAAACCAGAAACTGAAACTATATTTTGAAACCCTAAACAGAGCAGAAAGCCTAAACATGGTTATGAGACCTCCGTCTGACGCTCAATTCTTCATCGGTTCACCGTTTACATAGTCTCGGGGAGACCAAGGGGTTTATCACCGGCAAAGAGACACGACGGCACGGGGGAAACCGAATGGCCACGAGGGTAAGAAACATAAAACCTAGTCCTTATTCTGCCTTTTTTAAGTCTAAATGCAAACGAAGTTGAGAATTTTTTTTGGGTAAACTACATAAATGGATCCCCATCTATGCTCCAATTATTTTTTGCATCCACGGATTATCAAAAGTTACAAACTGGTCCTCCGACTTAAAAAAGTAACAAATTATTCCAAAGTTGTTAAAAATCTAACTGCTGATGACGTGGTAGTTAATATAAATTGCTATAATTACATAATTAGCCCTCAAGTTCTACACTTATTTAAAATTTGACCCTAATTCTAAAAAAATAATCTACATAATTTTAATAATCTATCAATTTTGTCCATTTTCTTTCGTATTTCTCCAAACCCCCATTTCTTGACCTATTTTCTAAAAAAATTAACCACCTTGCAACAGCCTCTTGGTATCATAATTGCTAACTTGGTACGTTTGAAATCAAAGACAAGAAATTGAAATAAGCTAATTATTCTAGGCTTATACTTAGTTCAAAGAAAAGAAATTAACAAACATACCTCTTTCCGATGAGATTATGCATGATAGTTCTATGTGTTTCATCATCTTCAAAGAATTTATACTTTGATTCTTCACTTGTATCTTCCTCATAAAAAATGCTGCAGTAAAACATGCTTGCTTAGGAGTGTATCATAATTGCTAACTAGGTACGTTTGAAATTGAATCTTTTTACTTTTATTTTCATGAATTAGGAGTATATTTATAGAGGATTATGTATATTCATCACAGATTGCAGAACACAATCCGAGCTTAGAAAAACTCAGATTCTGTTGATACCATGAAATCCTTTCTTTGTCTTGAATCTTCTCCTTCACATTGCTGATTGTATCCCAACTCTCCACCTCCAATTTAATCGCCTTCCCCGTTAAAGTCTTGACAAAAATCTGCATCCCACGGTGAAACGTGAAAACCGAATCAAGTGTCGACTCCTTCTGGATGTTATAATCGGCTAAAGTTCGACAACCATCCTCGAGTAGCTTCCCGGCGAAGACAAGCCCTTGTATATCTTGGATCTTCGCCTTGACGTTGTTGATGGTGTCGGAGCTTTCGACTTCTAAGGTTATGGTTTTATCGGTGGCAGGTGTTGCAATGAATATTTTCATGCCGCCTCGTAAACGAAGGAATGGGTGGAGAGTTGAGTCTTTCTGGATGTTGTAATCGGCCAAGGTCTTGTCGTCTTGGAGCTATTTTTTGTTGAAAATTAGACGTTGTTAGAGTGGTGGAATACGTTCCTTGTCTTGGAGAAAATAGGTCAGGAAATGGGGTTTGGAGAAATAGAAAAGAAGATGGATTAAATTGATAGATTATTAAAATTATGTGGGTTAGTTTTTTAGAATCAGGGTCAAATTAAAATAAGTGTAGAATTTGAGGACAAATTATGTAATTATAGCAATTTATATTAACTGACGCATCATCGGCAGTTAGATTTTTAACGGTGTTGGACCAATTTGTTACTTTTTTAAGTCTGGGGACCAGTTTGTAACTTCTGATAGTCGGGGATGCAAAAGATAATTGAAGCTTAGTCGGGGGACTATTTATGTAGTTTACCCAAATTTTTTACCTCTAAAAACGCTTGAGGTTGCTTTTTTTTCTTTCTATTGATTCTGAATAATTCCCCGTCTCAACTCTAGGACAAATGCCAAAGGACTAGGAACATATCGAGAAGGCATGAGATGCCACTGCAGAACTTTTTAGAAGTCGAAATCTTCGATGTATGGGGAATCGACTTCATGGGACCATTCCCAGCATCTTGTGGGAACCTTTACATCCTACTAGCAGTGGATTATGTGTCCAAATGGGTAGAAGCGATCGCCACTCGAAAAAATAATGCCAAAACCATTCAAAGATTTCTGCACAAGAATATTTTCTCCAGATTTGGCATTCCTAAGGCGATCATCAGTGACGAGGGGAGACACTTTGGTAACAGGGTAATTGTTGTTGCCTTGAGAAAATACAGAGTAAAGCACTGGATTGCAACAACATACCTCTCTCAAACCAATGGGCAGGCCGATATATTCAACCGAGAAGTAAAGAACATACTTGAGAAGATGGTTAAACGCACTCGAAAAGATTGGTCTTTACACCTCAATGATGCACTATGGGCCTATAGAACAACTTTCAAAACACCATTGAGAATGTCACCCTTGTAACACCCGGGTTTGGGGGTCGGGTGAAAATAATATTAAAATAATGTTTCGGGCTTCGGTGTCGTAATTAAAGTAATAAAATAATTCAATGGGCTTCGTGTTTGCAAAATAATTACAAAACTATGTTGGGCCTATCTTCTAAGTCCAATTCCATGGATTTTAGGAGATGATGATTTTAGCCATTTCATTAATGGCATTATGGTAAATAAGAGGGCTTGCAAAAATAAAATCTCATCTATTTTAAAATAGCTTTTTGTCATCTTCTTCCCCCTCTCTTCAAATCCATTTTCACGACAATGGAGCTCCTCTTCTCCATTTTACTATTAAATCTCCTATCTTCTTCAATTTGGGTCGGTTTTGAAAGGTAATCGCATTCTCATCTTGCTCTCATCTTCCTCTCTTTGAAAGTACCATTAGATTTCATTTTCATCCATGTTTTCGGAATTTGGTTTTTCATGGAAAATGTTAAAGGTTGTGACTTTATGAGTTTTTATCAAAGCTTTTTATTTAATAATGTTAGGTATGTTATTTATGAACCTTGAGGTCCAACATATATGAATTTCAAAGTGTTTTAACATGATTTTCGTATTTGGGTTTTCATGGGGGTTTTGAAGGGTTTTGGAATGGGTTTTGGGTGTGTTTTATGTTGGAAGTTGGGGGCTGATGGTTATACTATGTTTGGGTAGTGTTTTGAACATGTTTAAGAGTGCTTTGGATGACTTAATTGATGATTTTTGCTGGGTTCTTGTGGAAGTACGAAAATGAGAATTTGGAGAATGAACTTGGCTTTAAATTGTGAGAATTGTAGTGGATTTGTGTGTTGGTGTTAAACTTTGGGTTTGTGGCTGATTTTGAGGTTAATGTATTGTTTTTGAATGGTTAGAAGCAAGGGGAAACAATGGAGAAGCTTCGGGCTCAAATCCGAAGACTTGGATGCTTGGTAGGCTTGTCGGCTTGTGCTAATGGAGTGGTCGGTGAGTGGTTACTGTTTTTAAAGGGTTTTTAAATATTGGTTCAAGCATGTGGACCTAGGTTGGGCTTGGTAAACCCACCTAGAGTTGAGATTAGAGTGGTAGCCTAATCTCAAGCTTAGCTTAGGAAACTTTTGGTTGAACTCTTAATTGCTTGTTATGCCTCTTGTTTATTTGCGCTTGCGGTAATTATGTATAATGTGTTATACATGTTGTTGAGGCATGGTTGATGCATTGTTATGCATGTGGCTTGGATTGTGAATTGTGCATGATGGTGAGTACGTGCTAAGCACGGAAGTTGATATGAAATAATGTTGTGAAAGGTTATGAATTGTGTTTAATATTGGCACTAGTATGCTTGGGTACAATGATCGATCATTAGGATGTTAGTGTGCACACGAGAGTCAAATTCGCGCGTGGTCTTGGTGACGGTGGTCATCAAGATGGAGTACGGGTTCGCCCAGAAATCTTTATATTAGTCGGTGATGAGTGGAATCCCATCGACGGGGCGTGAGGATGAGTGGAATCCCCTCCGCGAGAACCGGTGATGAGTGTAATCCCACCGAAGGTAATGGTTGTGTTGGAAGTGAGTTCCAACGTGTTATCCGTGTATTCGAGTCATAGCTAGGTGCCAATATGAGACTTATTTATGTGCCATTATGATTTGAGGTGTGTGCCAATATGGATTGATGTATGTGGTTGTTTTTACATTGATATATGTATCTTCGTGTGTTGGTCTTATGAGTTGTTGATCATGGCATAGTGTTGATTATATGTTCATGCATCATGTATATTTTGGCTCATGTGGATCGGATGTAAGCTCATGCATTCTATCTTGGTTGTGTTCATGCTTGGACCCTGCATTGTCGAAGGTTTGTTTTATGAGCTTACCCTCACTAAGCTTTTATGCTTACGCTCCTTTTTGTTCGGCAATGCAGATCAGTAGCTTGTGGTTGGCAAGGGCAAGGAAAGGCCTCCAAGTGTCGCTTTTGGTTAGCTCAAGTATGAACTTTAAATTGAAAGATTGTAATAGTCAAGCAATGGGATAGGTGTTGTTGATTTGAATGCCTTGGATTTATGTTGATGTTGGTGTGGCCTGTTAATGCCATGTTTTGATTTGTACGACATGCTTTATTGCTTACCTTGGATGTTTATGCGTATGATGGCTAAGGCATGAAACCTAAAAATGTTATGTTTGTCTCCCTTGTGGTGTATACTTGATCCTTTAAATGCATGTCCTCATCATGTATCTTTGTGTGTTTTGAGCATGTATATAATAGGGCAGCAACTCGACCGCTATAAAACCCCGTTTTCATTTCCATTTTCATCACTTCTGCTTATTCTTACTTGCTTTCTCCTCTCGTTTTTCTTTGTTTTCTTTACTTTCACAACCCTTGCTACTAAAATGTCTTCTAGACAGACCCGCCGCGGTGCTGCCTCAGCCTCTTCATCAGCAGCACCCACACCGTCAGCCTTCGCCACCAAGGAATTATGGGAAGAGAGAGGTTTTATCTACATCCGCAAAGCTCCGAACATGGGTCTTCGTCCATTCATCGCGATGGCCATACGAGCTCAACTATGGGAGCAATTCGCAGAGCAGCCGGCAGAATTAAACGACACGTTGGTAAGGGAATTTTATGCTGCCATCAACAACAAGACGGCAACATCCGTCACTGTCCGAGGGGTCAAGGTACCATTCACGGCTGACAGCATCAACCACATGTATGGCCTATATTTTGGCCCAAACGATGATGCCCATCAGCAATTTTTAGGCACCCTTGATGCTGCCGCCTATGGAGCTGTCATAGCAGAAGTAACAGAGGAAGGAACAACATGGACCACGAGCAAAAAGAACCCCAACTCTGTCAAAAGGGGGCAGCTCCTTCCAGAGGCAAAGCTATGGAACGCTTTTATCAAGAAGCGTATCCTGCCGTCCTCCCATCACACGACGGTAGATCAGCAGCGGCTCGCCCTCATCCATTCAATCATGCACGACCGACCTATCAACGTGGGCCGCTATATGAGGGATAGCATCTTGGACTGCACATTCCGCTCCACTTCCCGCCTTTGCCTACCATTCACAATCACCTCTCTTTGCCGCTGCGCTGCCGTCCCAGAGGCCACCACCGACAAATTGGTCCAAGGCAAAGGCTGGACAGACAACAACATTAACAGCCTCATGGAACTGATAGTCGCTACCCCCGTCTCCTCCTTCAACCCGGCTGCTTCCCCAGCCGAATCATCCGAGGAGCCTGCCCAAGAGCCTGCCCATGACCCTGCCACAGCAGCTACCCCGACAGACCAAGCTGCCCAGATACTTGCTGCACTGCAACGGGTGGAAGACAGACAAATGGGATTGATGACATTCATCCGGGACTTCGCCAACGCAACGGTAAATTTCATTACCGACACTTTACATTATCCCGATGTCATTTTTCCCACCTTCCCTGCCCATTATTACCATATCCCCTCCCCTGCCCACACACCTACACCACATGTCTCCCCCCATATACATTCTGCTGCTTCCACCCCATCACCTACACAGCCGGCAGCTGGCAGTCCAACGGTTGAAACCTCTGCCCGATGAGCGAAGCGACCTGCCTCACATGACATCGACACAGACCCTCCTATCCGGAGGAATTTGGAAAAGGACTTCACGCCTGTCAAGAGGCAGAAGCATGTGGCAGACAGAAAATTAATGCCCAAAGCCAGCACCACCACCAGCAGCACTTGGGATAGTGGCAGCAGCTCAGATATCCAGGTCGTGGAGCAACTGACCCAGCCAGCCCCACCGACCAGACGCCGCCGCCAGATCCGTGTCAGCAGCAGCAGTGAAGACAGCGATTGAAATTTAAGTCTTTATTCTCTTTTTATTGCTGCCTGCTCTATTTATATTTTGTGATGTACCTGCCTTCATTCTACCTGTCATTTGCATTGAGGGCAATGCAACCCTCGAGTTTGGGGGTGGCAACCCTCCATTTTAATGGAGTCTTAGTACATTTTTAATTATTTGTTGTGTCTTTCATTTATTTAAGTTCTCTTAAAAAAAATTAAACTGTTGGCTTAAAAATTGTGAAGTAAACTTACCTGTCATGACAGCTCTGTCGTGGCAGCATCTTTAAGACAGATTAAGGAGAAGTTTAGAGCCTTTCTATAGTTCTGAAAACTTAAACACCATTGTGACTGTTATATTGCTTAGATGTCTTTTAGCCAAACTAGAATAGGATGCTTAGTACTTGAATAGCCCCTAGAGGTGCCTAACACTGGCTCTAGGAAAGAAGTTTAGCAAAATAGCCCTAGAGGTGCCCGAAACCGGCTCTAGGAAGTTAGCTAGAGGTGCCCGAAACCGGCTCTAGTGAAACTTTAGCTTGAAAAATAAAAGGCAAGTCAAAACAGAAAATCAAAGAAGCATGAAAATGTGCCTTCAAAAAGATAAACTTTGGCATAAAATTCGAGTTAAGAGTTGAATATTCTAGTGAAAACTAAGAGAGTCTTGGCATATAACTGTTCACAAGCATGCACACACTGCACGAGGACTATAGGGAGATTCCGGACAGATCCTAATCTTTCCGACAGGTTGCTGCCGCCACAGAGAATGAGCGACGGGTAAGGGACAGTTCACTGTTTGAAGGCCAACACAAATTTTTTTTTTCTTTTAGGTCTTAGTTGCTTGAGGGCAAGCAAAAACTTGAGTTTGGGGGTGTGTTGAGTGTGTAAAAGTTCTATTATTTACACCCTTTTTAACCCGTATTTCTGCTGCATTCAAGCATCATTGCATTGCATTTAGGTTAGTTTACAGCAAAACATCACAAATATATTAAAGGCACGGATTCTACTAAAAAAGGGCTTATTTTTTAGGTTGCTTCCATAATTGACGAAGAAGGCAGGCGCAGGGCAGAGAAGCAGGAGAGCTGAACTGGACAAGCAGATGATGAGGACGATGCTGCCATGGATCTGTCGTGACAGCATGGGGACAACAGTTTTGCGGAGAGGAAAAGCAAAGTGGACCTCGATAGATAGAGAAAAATATGCTCGTCTGTCGTGTGAAAACCATATATTTTTCCAAGCCCCGGATCAAAAGATATGTCAAGCCAAAGCTCAAGGAGATGAAATCCCATGAAACAAGGAGGCGGCTGAAAAGTAGGATACTTGAAGATTAAAGTCTTTATTAGAATCTTACTTTTAATTAAAGTTGTAATCCTTGTTAACTTAGAATTCTTGAGCCCAAAGCTTATATAAGGGCATAGATTTTAACCTAGGGGAGATCATACCCCATAACCGATAACCAAACCCCTCCGCCGTCTACCCGTCGTCGACATGTTCTAAATTCCCCCTAGGGCCACGGGTTGTTTTGTAAAGTAGTTGCAAGGGTTGCTTTGTTTTAGGATTTTCCAAGTTCAATAAAATAAATTTCAAGTTCTCTTATTTTGGTTTTAATATCTTGCAAGAGCATCGGGAGAGCATTGTGAGGTTATCTATTTACTTAGCATCGGGAGATTTAAGTATACGAAAGAAATAAGAGCAAGTTCTCTAGTTTATAGTTGAACTATCTTGTGCCTAGGGATAGGGCAAGGTTAAGTGGCTAAGGAAGAATTCATACACATCGGTGTTCATCCTTCGATTCACGCCGGGAGGTATCATCAAAGACGTGATCATCGACAGACTTGGACCTAGGGATAGGCCAAGGCAGATCTGGGATTCTTTCCAAACTTGAACGTACTGAGTTGGTGTGTTTGCTGCCGCGACAACCAACAGAAAGCTGCCGCGACAGGTGCTGCCAGCGACAGGCGCGACGACAGAACTGGAGTTCCTAAGCAATACAATACCTGCACTACTGAGCAATTCAATACCAGCCCATTCTCTCTATCTTGATTACTCTACTCTTTTATTTACGTTTTCTTTATTATTCTCGTGACAACTCTCAATTATTTCCTTTACTTCGTGCAGTGAAATTAGGTGAAGCTATTAGCCCAATCCCTGTGGAGACGATATCTGATACTTCGTATCACTTTACTACTTGCGTCGTGTACACTTGCACTACAATTGCGATAGACTCTTTTACACGCAACAAGTTTTTGGCGCCGTTGCCGGGGATTGGCAACATAACTACACCTTTCTTTTATTGCACTTTTCGTTTTTGTTTTTGTTTTTCTTTTAATTTTTCTTTTTCTATTTTACGTTAGTATTTTAGACTCTTTCTTTTCACGAGGTTTACTTGTTTATGCGCAGATCTAAAAGAGGCGAAGATCCTGAGTATCCATTAGATCCGGAAGTTGAACATTCATTCAATCTTAGGAACCGACTTCGTTACGTGCTAGCCAGGAACGAGTACCTTGAAGAACAGTTAGAGACAATGGCATACCGAGGAGATAATCCTGCTGCTAGAGATGGAGCTGTTATACCGCCTGCCGGCGACCCGCCCGCAGCAGCCGGACGACGATCATGCCGTGACTACATGCTGAACGATCATGTAGAGCTGGAGACCACGCTGCCGGATATTGAAGTTGATAACTTTGAGCTTAAACCTGTCATGTTTAGTATGATCAACAATGCCGGACAGTTTAGTGGTGCTGTGACAGAAGATGCTAGGGAGCATCTCAAAACGTTCCAAGAGATCTATGGTTCGTTTAGACTGCCAGGAGTTAATCCGGAGATACTGAGGCTTCGGTTATTTCCCCACTCATTGAGGGACAGAGCTAAAACTTGGTGGAATAAACTTACGCCGGGTTCAATCGTAACTTGGGCAGATTTATCTCGTGAATTCTTATCTCGTTTTAATCCTTCACATTTATCTGAGCGATTACGTAATGAAATTGCTACTTTTCAGCAGGAAGAGGACGAGCCAATGCACGAGGCCTGGGACAGATTTACTACTCTTCTTCGGAACTGCCCTATGCATGGATTCCCCGTCTGGAATCAGGTAACAAAGTTCTATAATGCTGCTAACCTACAAACTCGCATTCGAATTGATTCTGCGGCAAATAGACTATTATTGGATAAAGATCCGGACGAGGCATTGCAAGTTTTGAAAAATCTGGCCAAGAATGAGGAGCAGTTTCCGACTGCAAGAAGAGGGGGTAAACGGGTACTTGCTGTCAAGGACTATGAAGCCGACAGCACGTTGAAATCACAGGTAGCATTCCTTACTAAAGCAATGAAAAGGTTATTGAATGATGATGGTCAACAAGGATTTGCTGTAGAGGAAGTATGCGATATCTGTGAGGGAAATCATAGTCGGGATGAGTGCCCAATACAGTTAGAAGAGGGAAAATATGTTGGAAATTACAACAAGCCGAATTACAACTCCAACAATTATAATCCCAATTGGAGGAAGGATCCCAAATTTTCCTGGAGTAACCCCAATAACGCCCTGAATCCGCAAGCACACAATCAGAATCAAGGAGGACCTAGATTGCTGATGCGACAGAACCTATCACCGCACCTGCCGCCGCAGCAGCAACAGCAGCCACCACCTGCCACGAGCAGTATATTGGAACAGACTCTGGCCACCTTTATGTCTCAGACCGGTACTTATATTGAGAATATGAACCAGTTTATCAAAAAGACAGAGAATTTCATGGATAAGACAGAGATGAGGATGACGAATCATGAAGCTACTTTGAAATCTCTGGAGACACAAATAGGTCAGGTTTCCCAACATATTAAGCCGAGGCAGAATGGAGGATTCCCTAGCAATACTGAAAATGCTAGACCGCCCACACATGAGCAATGTAAGGCAATTACTACTAGGAGTGGGAAGAAATTACCAGGGCCGGAAAAAGAAGCTGAAACAGTAAAGGAACCAGCCTTGGATAAACCTGCCGAGGAAGCTGCCCCGACATGTAACAAACAGACTGCTGCCGATGAGCCTGTCACGACAGCAGAAGCGACAGAGGAGAAAAATGAAGAACATCGTCCTCAGATTCGTATGCAGTGGGAAGGACGTATTGCTGATTACCGTCCCCCGCCACCTTTTCCTCAACGGATACATCAAACTAAGCAGGAATCTCAGCTTAAAAAGATTTATGATATTTTTAAGCAGGTTCAAATTAATATTCCTCTGTTAGATGCCGTTAGGGAGATGCCTGGTTACGCCAAATTTCTCAAGAATGTCATGTCAAAAAAATATAAATTTGGGGAATTTGAAACGGTAAGGATGGCAGATGGTTGCATGAGTATTCTTCATCGGCAGCCACCCCAGAAAAAGAAGGATCCGGGGAGCTTCATCATACCTTGTGTAATCGGAGACAAATTCGTGGGTAAGGCACTTTGTGATCTTGGTGCTAGTGTTAATCTAATGCCAAAGTCTGTCTTTCAGAAATTAGGTATTGGAAAGGCGCGGCCCACGACAGTAACTCTGCAGCTGGCAGACCGCTCTTACGTTCATCCAGAGGGAAAGATTGAAGATATTTTGGTAAGAGTGGATAAGTTTATTTTTCCTGCTGACTTTCTTGTTTTAGATTGTGAGGCAGATGAAAACGCACCAGTCATCCTTGGGCGACCCTTCTTAGCCACGGGAAGATCACTGATTGATGTGGAGAAAGGAGAACTCACCATGCGAGTGAACGATCAAGAGATTAAGTTGAATGTTCTCCAA
Organism: Hibiscus trionum; assembly: GCA_030270665.1. Lineage (NCBI taxonomy): Eukaryota > Viridiplantae > Streptophyta > Magnoliopsida > Malvales > Malvaceae > Hibiscus > Hibiscus trionum. The sequence goes on along the minus strand of BSYR01000024.1, from coordinate 10,382,836 downwards.
TCAATGAAACATGCTGATTTGGACGAGGAATGCAAGGCCATCATTGAAGTGACCCTTGATCATCCCTGCATTAGGTCGGGCTGTCATGATATAAGATTTGGTCACTGCTGCGACAGCCACCTACAGGCCTGTCACGACAGCAACGACGACAGCACCGACGACATCAACTCCTCTGACTCCGATACATCTGATACTGAAGATCAGAAGAAGGTAAACTGGTTAGGCTATCGTCCAGGTAAGTTATTCGAACCTTTAAATTACACTTCGGATAACCATTTAATCAAAAAGCCATCTACTATTGAACCACCTGCCTTAGAACTTAAGCCCCTGCCCGGGCAGTTAAAATATGCTTATCTTGGTTCAAATGACACACTGCCCGTAATCATCTCTTCTAAGCTGCCGCAGGAACAGGAACGACAGCTAATCGGCATGCTAAGGCAGCACAAGAAGGCAATTGGATGGACGATAGCAGACATTCAAGGCATTAGTCCGGCGTTATGCATGCACAAAATCCTCCTTGTGGAAGATCATAAGCCGACTATTAATGCCCAAAGGCGGCTAAACCATGCGATGAAGGAGGTAGTGCGTAAAGAGATAATAAAGTGGCTAGATGCTGGTATTATTTATGCCATCTCCGACAGCAAATGGGTGAGCCCGGTGCAATGTGTTCCAAAGAAAGGAGGAATGACCATGATAACCAATGAGAACAATGAGTTAATCCCAACCAGGACTGTGACCGGTTGGAGGGTTTGTATGGACTATCGGAAGCTCAACAAAGCTACCCGAAAGGACCACTTTCCTTTACCCTTTATTGATCAAATGCTTGATAGATTAGCGGGTAAACCTTACTATTGTTTTCTTGATGGTTACTCAGGTTACAACCAAATCGCTATCGCACCGGAGGATCAAGAAAAGACGACTTTCACATGCCCCTACGGAACATACGCGTTTAGGAGGATGCCATTTGGACTCTGTAATGCACCTGCCACCTTCCAAAGGTGCATGATGGCCATATTCTCCGACATGGTAGAGGACTTCCTAGAGATTTTTATGGATGATTTTTCCGTCTTTGGAGACGATTTTGAGAGCTGCCTCGGCAATCTTCAAAAGGTACTTGAAAGATGTGAAAAAGCTAATCTTGTTTTGAATTGGGAAAAATGCCACTTTATGGTGGATGAAGGGATAGTTCTCGGCCATAAGATTAGCTGCCGTGGGATAGAAGTCGACAGGGCCAAAATAGAAGTCATAGAGAAGCTGCCGCCGCCGACCACAGTCAAGGGCATTAGAAGTTTTTTAGGGCATGCTGGTTTTTATCGGAGATTCATTGCAAATTTCTCAAAAATTACCAAGCCCATATGCCATCTCTTAGAGCAGAACCGACCCTTTGACTTTAATGATGAATGTACTGAGGCATTCAAGGTTCTGAAGGAAAAACTGGTAACAACCCCCATAGTACAGCCACCAGACTGGACACAGCCATTTGAGATCATGTGTGACGCTAGTGACTATGTTGTCGGGGCAGCACTTGAGCAGAGCAAAGACAAGCTGTTTCATGTCATATACTATGCCAGCAAGACACTAAATGACGCCCAAGTGAACTACACCACCACAGAAAAGGAGCTATTAGCGGTGGTGTTCTCTATTGACAAGTTTCGTTCTTACATACTTGGGACGAAAGTAATAGTGCACACAGACCATTCTGCCCTGAAGTATTTGTTCGCAAAGAAGGATGCAAAGCCTAGATTGATACGGTGGATCTTGCTATTACAAGAATTCGATCTAGAAATCAAGGACAAAAAAGGGACAGAAAATCAGGTGGCAGACCACTTGTCAAGGTTGGAGAAGGGACAGAGTCTACCAATCGATGAGACAAACATACTGGAGACCTTCCCAGATGAGCAGCTCTTTGCTGCCACAATCGCTGCCGCGACAGCCATGGCGGCAGGTAAGTCTTCTGAACTTCCCTGGTATGCTGATTTCGTTAATTTCATAGTTAGCGGAATATTACCTTCTGATCTTAATTATCAAGCCAGGAAGAGGTTCCAAAATGATGTTAAGCATTATTATTGGGACGAACCTCTTCTTTTCAAACTATGCGCAGATCAGGTTATAAGGATATGTGTACCACAAGAAGAACAAGAAGACATTCTCCATCACTGCCATGCTTCACAATATGGAGGTCACTTAGGAGGCAACAAAACTGCTGCCAAGGTGCTGCAGTCAGGGTTCTACTGGCCGACACTGTATAAAGATGCACAGAACTTCTACAAGAACTGTGACAGGTGCCAGCGGACAGGTAACATCTCGAGGAGAAACGAGATGCCACTGCAGAACATTCTAGAAGTCGAGATCTTCAACGTTTGAGGGATTGATTTCATGGGACCTTTTCCATCTTCATGTGGAAATCTATACATCCTCCTAGCAGTGGATTATGTCTCTAAGTGGGTTGAAGCCATCGCCACTCAAAAGAATGATGCCAAGACAGTCCAAAAGTTTTTGCACAAAATCATTTTTTCCAGATTTGGCATCCCTAAGGCGATTATCAGTGATGAAGGGAGACACTTTGACAATAGGGTTATTGCTGCCGCCTTGAAGAAATATGGTGTCAAGCACAGGATCGCGACAGCATACCACCCACAGACCAATGGACAAGCTGAGATATCTAATAGGGAAGTTAAGAACATTCTTGAAAAGATGGTTAAACCAACTAGGAAAGATTGGTCTTTACTTCTAAATGATGTATTATGGGCATATAGGACAGCTTTCAAGACTCCATTAGGCGTGTCTCCATACCGATTAATTTATGGGAAAACCTGTCATCTGCCTGTCGAGATAGAGCACAAAGCATATTGGGCAATCAAGGCCGTGAATATGGACTTAGACAAGGCAGGCCAGAAAAGGCTGTTAGATCTGAACGAGCTTGAGGAAATACGGACAATGGCCTACGACAATGCAAGAATTTACAAGGAGAAAAATAAGAAGTGGCATGATAGGAAGTTGCTGCCACGACAGTTCTGCCCAGGGCAGCTTGTGTTGTTGTTCAATTCTAGACTGAAACTCTTCCCAAGAAAGCTAAAGTCTAGATGGTCTGGCCCGTTCCAAGTGGTACAAGTTTTTCCCCATGGTGCCATCACAATCCAATCATTAAAAGACGGGCACCAATTCAAAGTCAACGGACAGCGCCTCAAGCATTATCAGGGGACTGAAGCCCCAGGAATACAGGAAGTGGTTACTTTAGGAGATGCACCACAAGGCATCCCTAATTTAACCTAAATTATATTTTCATTTATTTTATTATTTAGTATTATTTATTAGGAAATTAGGTTTATCTTATTCGAATAATGTTTTTATATTTTTGTTTTCAGCAAATAAAGGAGTCAAGAAGAAAAGAAGAAGTGACCCAAGCCCACCATCCATCCATCAGCCCAACAGAGCCCATTTATTGAAGCCTGTCGTTCCAGCTGCTGCCACAGACACGGATAAGACAGGCTGTCAATAGACTGACACGGCAGACGCAGAAACGTGTGGCAGACGCGTAACAGACGCATAAATGCGTGTCAGACGCGTCAGACATGCCAAATCGCAATAGTCGCTCCGTTAGTCACGCCTGCCGTTACAGCATTAAATGGCCAGCAACTCGACCGCTATAAAACCCCGTTTTCATTTCCATTTTCATCACTTCTGCTTATTCTTACTTGCTTTCTCCTCTCGTTTTTCTTTGTTTTCTTTACTTTCACAACCCTTGCTACTAAAATGTCTTCTAGACAGACCCGTCGCGGTGCTGCCTCAGCCTCTTCATCAGCAGCACCCACACCGTCAGCCTTCGCCACCAAGGAATTATGGGAAGAGAGAGGTTTTATCTACATCCGCAAAGCTCCGAACATGGGGCTTCGTCCATTCATCGCGAGGGCCATACGAGCTCAACTATGGGAGCAATTCGCAGAGCAGCCGGCAGAATTAAACGACACGTTGGTAAGGGAATTTTATGCTGCCATCAACAACAAGATGGCAACATCCGTCACTGTCCGAGGGGTCAAGGTACCATTCACGGCTGACAGCATCAACCACATGTATGGCCTATATTTTGGCCCAAACGATGATGCCCATCAGCAATTTTTAGACACCCTTGATGCTGCCGCCTATGGAGCTGTCATAGCAGAAGTAACAGAGGAAGGAACAACATGGACCACGAGCAAAAAGAACCCCAACTCTGTCAAAAGGGGGCAGCTCCTTCCAGAGGCAAAGCTATGGAACGCTTTTATCAAGAAGCGTATCCTGCCGTCCTCCCATCACACGACGGTAGATCAGCAGCGGCTCGCCCTCATCCATTCAATCATGCACGACCGGCCTATCAACGTGGGCCGCTATATGAGGGATAGCATCTTGGACTGCACATTCCGCTCCACTTCCCGCCTTTGCCTACCATTCACAATCACCTCTCTTTGCCGCTGCGCTGCCGTCCCAGAGGCCACCACCGACAAATTGGTCCAAGGCAAAGGCTGGACAGACAACAACATTAACAGCCTCATGGAACTGATAGTCGCTACCCCCGTCTCCTCCTTCAACCCGGCTGCTTCCCCAGCCGAATCATCCGAGGAGCCTGCCCAAGATCCTGCCCATGACCCTGCCACAGCAGCTACCCCGACAGACCAAGCTGCCCAGATACTTGCTGCACTGCAACGGGTCGAAGACAGACAAATGGGATTGATGACATTCATCCGGGACTTCGCCAACGCAACGGTAAATTTCATTACCGACACTTTACATTATCCCGATGTCATTTTTCACACCTTCCCTGCCCATTATTTCCATATCCCCTCCCCTGCCCACACACCTACACCACCTGTCTCCCCCCATACACATTATGCTGCTTCCACCCCATCACCTACACAGCCGGCAGCTGGCAGTCCAACGGTCGAAACCTCTGCCCGAGGAGCGAAGCGACCTGCCTCACATGACATCGACACAGACCCTCCTATCCGGAGGAATTTGGAAAAGGACTTCACGCCTGTCAAGAGGCAGAAGCATGTGGCAGACAGAAAATTAATGCCCAAAGCCAGCACCACCACCAGCAGCACTTGGGATAGTGGCAGCAGCTCAGATATCCAGGTCGTGGAGCAACCGACCCAGCCAGCCCCACCGACCAGACGCCGCCGCCAGATCCGTGTCAGTAGCAGCAGTGAAGACAGCGATTGAAATTTAAGTCTTTATTCTCTTTTTATTGCTGCCTGCTCTATTTATATTTTGTGATGTACCTGCCTTCATTCTACCTGTCATTTGCATTGAGGGCAATGCAACCCTCGAGTTTGGGGGTGGCAACCCTCCATTTTAATGGAGTCTTAGTACATTTTTAATTATTTGTTGTGTCTTTCATTTATTTAAGTTCTCTTAAAAAAAAATTAAACTGTTGGCTTAAAAACTGTGAAGTAAACTTACCTGTCATGACAGCTCTGTCGTGGCAGCATCTTTAGGACAGATTAAGGAGAAGTTTAGAGCCTTTCTATAGTTCTGAAAACTTAAATACCATTGTGACTGTTATATTGCTTAGATGTCTTTTAGCCAAACTAGAATAGGATGCTTAGTACTTGAATAGCCCCTAGAGGTGCCTAACACTGGCTCTAGGAAAGAAGTTTAGCAAAATAGCCCTAGAGGTGCCCGAAACCGGCTCTAGGAAGTTAGCTAGAGGTGCCCGAAACCGGCTCTAGTGAAACTTTAGCTTGAAAAATAAAAAGCAAGTCAAAACAGAAAATCAAAGAAGCATGAAAATGTGCCTTCAAAAAGATAAACTTTGGCATAAAAATTCGAGTTAAGAGTTGAATATTCTAGTGAAAACTAAGAGAGTCTTGGCATATAACTGTTCACAAGCATGCACACACTGCACGAGGACTATAGGGAGATTCCGGACAGATCCTAATCTTTCCGACAGGTTGCTGCCGCCACAGAGAATGAGCGACGGGTAAGGGACAGTTCACTGTTTGAAGGCCAACACAAATTTTTTTTTTCTTCTTTTAGGTCTTATTTTCTTGAGGGCAAGCAAAAACTTGAGTTTGGGGGTGTGTTGAGTGTGTAAAAGTTCTATTATTTACACCCTTTTTAACCCGTATTTCTGCTGCATTCAAGCATCATTGCATTGCATTTAGGTTAGTTTACAGCAAAACATCACAAATATATTAAAGGCACGGATTCTACTAAAAAGGGCTTATTTTTCAGGTTGCTGCCATAATTGACGAAGAAGGAAGGCGCAGGGCAGAGAAGCAGGAGAGCTGAACTGGACAAGCAGATGATGAGGACGATGCTGCCATGGATCTGTCGTGACAGCATGGGGACAGCAGTTTTGCGGAGAGGAAAAGCAAAGTGGACCTCGATAGATAGAGAAAAATATGCTCGTCTGTCGTGTGAAAACCATATATTTTTCCAAGCCCCGGATCAAAAGATATGTCAAGCCAAAGCTCAAGGAGATGAAATCCCATGAAACAAGGAGGCGGCTGAAAAGTAGGATACTTGAAGATTAAAGTCTTTATTAGAATCTTACTTTTAATTAAAGTTGTAATCCTTGTTAACTTAGAATTCTTGAGCCCAAAGCTTATATAAGGGCATAGATTTTAACCTAGGGGAGATCATACCCCATAATCGATAACCAAACCCCTCCGCCGTCTACCCGTCGTCGACATGTTCTAAATTCCCCCTAGGGCCACGGGTTGTTTTGTAAAGTAGTTGCAAGGGTTGCTTTGTTTTAGGATTTTCCAAGTTCAATAAAATAAACTTCGAGTTCTCTTATTTTGGTTTTAATATCTTGCAAGAGCATCGGGAGAGCATTGTGAGGTTATCTATTTACTTAGCATCGGGAGAGTTAAGTATACGAAAGAAATAAGAGCAAGTTCTCTAGTTTATAGTTGAACTATCTTGTGCCTAGGGATAGGGCAAGGTTAAGTGGCTAAGGAAGAATTCATACACATCGGTGTTCATCCTCCGATTCACGCTGGGAGGTATCATCAAAGACGTGATCATCGACAGACTTGGACCTAGGGATAGGCCAAGGCAGATCTGGGATTCTTGCCAAACTTGAACGTACTGAGTTGGTGTGTTTGCTGCCGCGATAACCAACGGACAGCTGCCGCGACAGGTGCTGTCAGCGACAGGCGCGACGACAGAACTGGAGTTCCTAAGCAATACAATACCTGCACTACTGAGCAATTCAATACCAGCCCATTCTCTCTATCTTGATTACTCTACTCTTTTATTTACGTTTTCTTTATTATTCTCGTGACAACTCTCAATTATTTCCTTTACTTCGTGCAGTGAAATTAGGTGAAGCTATTAGCCCAATCCTTGTGGAGACGATATTCGATACTTCGTATCACTTTACTACTTGCGTCGTGTACACTTGCACTACAATTGCGATAGACTCTTTTACACGCAACATGGAGCCCGTGTTTCGAAACGGGCAGTGTCTGTTTCGAAAGACATGCCTGAAAATGGGCTTTTTGACATCTCTAAAGGGGTCTCAATGTTTGGGCTTAGGACCTGTTTGCTGTTAGGCTTCTCGTGAGCCTTGTTTCCGCTGTGGTTTCACACATAGGTTTAATAAAAGCATCTATATAAGATTATAATAAGTGAAAAAGTTTTCTAGGGTCGTTAACCGAGGTGGAACCTTAACGGGTTTCGCATCAGTTTTCCCCGTGTAGCCTACTCGAACCGGTCAGTCGACCAGACCGGGACGAGGGGGTTACAACCCTACAGACTAATCTACGGGAAAATATGTCATTTACCTGTTGATATAGAACACAGAGCTTATTGGGCTATCAAAGCAGTAAATATGGACTGGGATAAGGCAGGACAAAAGAGGCTACTGGACTTGAATGAAATTGAAGAAACTCGAGCAATGGCCTTCGACAATGCCAAGATCTACAAAGATAAAACCAAAAGGTGGCACGACAGGAAGCTGCTGCCACGACAGTTCTTCTCAGGGCAGCAGGTGTTGTTGTTTAACTCTAGGTTAAAACTTTTCCCAGGAAAGCTTAAATCTAGATGGTCCGGTCCTTTCCAAGTAGTCCAGGTTTTCCCCCATGGTGCCATTACAATCAAATCCCTAAAGGACGGGCACCAATTTAAAGTCAACGGGACAGAGACTAAAGCATTATCAGGGGACTGAAGCCCCAAGGATGCAGGAAGTAGTTACTTTAGGAGATGCCCCTCAAGGCATCCCTAATTTAACTTAGTTTTTATTTTATTTTATTTTATTTATTTATTAGGAATTAAGATTTAATTATTTTATCTTAGGAATTAATATTTTATTTTATTTATCTATTTTTAGGAAACAAAGGAAACAGGGCGAAGAGAAGGAATGAACCAGCCCACCATACCTACAGTAGCCCCAAAAGCCCAATGGATGAGTATGTCGTCACAGCCTGTCATCAGCTGTCGCGACAGACGCGGAGAAGAGAGCCTGTCACCACTAACGACGAGCACTATTAATTTAATTTATAAAAATAAAAAATCTAAAGAACTCACCGTATAATTATAAACTATATAAAAATTAAAAGGTAAATTAATTAAAATATATCATTTTATTTTTAATTTTCTTTTAATCACAGATCAAAATACCTATCTACCCCTAAATTACAAAACCCTAATTTTTGTTCATTTAAAATTTAAGATGTCGCCGCCGTTACTGTCGCCGCCGCTTGAATTAAGGCAGATTGAGGTTTGTGGTGAAGAATACGGAGGAGCCCTGAAAACATGTGTTTCATGTGGTGATATATAGAATAAATGTGGTTGCAATGAAAGTTTGGTTTAGAATGAGACCCATGGAAGAAGGTGCTCATTTGGAGGTGAATGCTGTGGAAGATTATAGCTTCATACATTCTTCTTACGTGCCAGTGTTAAGGCAGATTGAGTCTGCTAAGATGTAGAGATTTAGCCGTGAGAAAGCAACAGAGAATGCGACAAAAGATGGGAGTAACACCAAGTTAAAGAACCTTGTGTCCACGTCAATGTTAAATCGCCTCAGATTTTATTTGCCTGAAATGTATCCAAAATTGCACAAGATTTTGTTATTGGATGATACGGCGGCAGCGGCTTAAATTTTAAATGAAAAAAATTAGTGTTTTATAATTTAGGGATAAATGAATATTTTGATCTATGTTTTAAAAAATTAAAAATTAAATAATATATTTTAATTAATTTACCTTTTTATTTTTAAATAATTTATAACTATACATTAAGTCATTTAAATTTTAAATCTTTATTCATCGATGTTCGTGGTTAGTGATATTCATCAGTGCTCGTCGAGCACTACAAAATTTTCCTAACCCAATAACACTTAGTTCATCAATGGTTAAAAGGCAGAGACTATCTAATTCAACTTCTTAACAATTTCCTTTTACTACATTAACTTGCTGTTGTGTTTTATATTATACAAAAAAAGAGATAATATCAACTAATGTTGTTTATTGTTTATTATTAACCGAATGACAAAAAATAACCTCATAGGTTAGATATAAATCAAAGGCATTTGAGCCTTAGAATGTCATTCCCTCTCGACAACTCTCTCTGCATATTCCATTCCATAACTCCATTTTCAACACAGGAATTTAAATGGCTCATCCTTCAGAACCGGAAGTTCTCGACCAAGCCTTGTCAGGTTCTTCAATTTCTTTTCCTATAAACTTTCATATTATAGATATGATTTTTGTTTTATTTATATTCGATATCAAACTAGTTAGTGAAACTAAAAAAAATAAAGAAATTTGTATTATTATTTGTGATAAATTATTAGCAACTAATATGATTATTGAGGATTATAGATTAGTTAATTTCGTAAATATAATAATAATTTTCCTTGAATAACTTAGGAATTGGAGTTGATGAGAAATTATTAGTGTCAATATTGAGAAAATCACACATGAGGAAAGGATGTTCCAAGTTCTTCTGTGAGGATGAACGTCAGTTTGAGCGGTGGAACCACACTGCCATCAAAAGTCTGAAAGCTGAATTTAAGCGGTTTAAGGTATATATTCATTTTTATATACTTCAACTTTAACCAACTAGAACACAATTGAGTTTAATATATATAGTATAACTCATTAACTATTTCAGGATGTTGTGGTGCTTTCATTGATGCATCCATGGGAGAGGGATGCTCGTTTGTTGAAGAAGGCACTGAAGAAAGGTCCAATGCAATACAATGTCATTGTAGAAATCGCCTGCATCAGATCATCTGATGAGTTGTTGGGTGCCCGAAAAGCCTACCACTCCCTTTTCGACCGATCCATCGAGGAAGATCTCGCTTCCCACATTCAGGGCTCCGAACGCAAGGTTCATCCATCACCATCACCCCCACTTCAATATTGAATCCGGATAAAGTTTAACTCAGTTGATTGATGCAATTGACATGTTAAACCAATCATATTACAACCTCTTCTTCTCTATCTTTCGTGTTGGAAGAACATGATTTCTAACTAATCAGATGTATATGTTGTTTAAACAGTTATTGGTGGCACTGGTGAGTGCCTACAGATATGAAGGACCAAAGGTGAAGGAAGACACTGCAAGATTAGAGGCCAAAGCAGTTTTGAATGCAATCAAGAACAATGATAAAAGGAATGCTATGGAGGACGATGAAGTTGTGAGGATTCTAACAACAAGGAGTAAGCCTCATCTTAAGGAAGTCTATGAACAATACAAGAAATTTTCTGACAAAACCATCACCGAGGTACTAAAAGAAAATAACAATTCCTCTCGTCGATGATCAATAGAATTTTCATATTTGTTTAATGACGTGAAAGTTTTAGCATTAATGCATTAGAAATGAAGCAAGAACAAATATGTTAACTAAAACTGAACTTCTTAATTTCTATTGCTTTATGTGTTAGGATCTTGAAGTTGAGTTGTTGTTGAAAGAGACAGTAGAATGCTTATGCACCCCTCAAACATATTTCACCAGGGTAAGATTATTGCTTGAGTTATGACATGATTTATTTCGACATGTGTGTATAAAGGGATTTAATTTTAATTAATTATTTTTTGTGTTAGGTTTTTGATGCAGCTTTAAGAGATGATGCAGATGAGGATGCAAAGAAAGCATTGACTCGATTAGTTGCAACTCAAGAAAGTGAAGAAATGAAAGGAGTGGCAACTAAATTTGAGGGGAAGATAAAAGAGAGAGTTAAAGGAGCCTATAAAGATGTATTGGTTGGTATGTTAGAGAAATGAATGGATAATTTTAGGTTCAATTAAATCCCATCAATTTCTCTATATTTGATTTGAATGTTGTTGTTTATTCACTGTCTACATTAAAGATTGTTGTTTCTATTAATAATGTTGCTTTGATGTTTTTCTTAATCGTAGCGACGTTTTTTGAAAACATTACTTTAAAATATCCCACATTTTAAAAAAATCGATTAAATGGGAGATTTTTTTCGAAAATTCGTGTTTCGGAAACAATAAAGACTTGGAATCGCCACCGGCCACTAAGGTAGGCCGGACACCACAAAGAACCAAAGATTCATTTGAAAGGGTTCGGGAGTTGGTTACGTGTGGGGAAGGGTTAGCACTCCCATCACGCCCAGAAATCGGTACCAATTTTAAATTTAGGTTTACCTTCAGACGGTGAGAATTAATTCGAATATTTGGCAAACATCCATTAAAGCAGGACTGTTACGACGCAAATATCGAAATTAATAGATACCTCCTTTTTAAAGTTTAAGTTAATCACCGTGCAATCAAAATATTAGAGGTCTTATGAATGACAATAAGGCATGCCACATATAAACATCATATTAAAAGAACATAAGCAAACATATACTATGTACACATTAAAAACATATATTAAAGTATATATTTTAAATCTACATATTACGTAAAAACTATGTTACATGAGAAAACCTTATATTATGCTATATATACACACTATATATTATATTAAAACTATATGTTATATGTATACCTTATATTATGTAAAGACTATATATCATATAGAAACTTTATATTATGTTATATATTTACATTATATATTATATTAAAACTATATATTATATGTATACCTTATATTATGTAAAAACTATATATCATTTAGAAACCTTATATTATATTCATATTATGAAGGCTATATATATTATATTTATAAACCATATTTTATATATAAACTATATACTATACACAAACACATGGTAAACACATATCAAGGCCACAACACATACAAATATACATAATTAAGTAAGAATAACAAACAAGTACACTAAACATTAGAAATTAAGGACTGAAAATTAAAGAACATATACTGCAGTGCAATAATTAAAATATGCATGATAAAGAGGGCAAAACACTGGAATAGGGACTAAATTAAAACAAAACTGGAATTAAAGAATTAAATAAGGGAAAAAATCATTCAAAATCAGATTAACAACAAGGTTTAGGATGTAATCGTAAGATTGAAAAACTTAGAGGGACCACGGAAAGGGTTTAAGAATGCTAAAGGGTCGAAGACGGTATTAGAGTGGAGCGGGGGGATATAATGGGTCATTAGCCCATTTTTAAGACAGGGATGGCTATAAAACTCACTTAAAAAACAAACATGCCCCTTTTTATCTTTGTTTTGAAACTCGATCTTCCCCAAAACTCTCACCCCCTCCAATCTCCAAGCGGCTGGCGAACCCAAAAGCCCTTAAATTGCTCGCTTTTCACATCTACAACTAGATCCAAAGCTATATCTAAAAAGCAAAATGATAGAAAGCCTTCCTTTTGAAAACCAGAAACTGAAACTATATTTTGAAACCCTAAACAGAGCAGAAAGCCTAAACATGGTTATGAGACCTCCGTCTGACGCTCAAATTCTTTACCGGTTCACCGTATATATAGTCTCGGGGAGATCAAGGGGTTTATCACCGGCAAAGAGACACGATAGCACTGGGGAAACCGAATGGCCACGAGGGTAAGAAATATAAAACCCAATCTCTATTTTTCCTTTTTTTAAGTCGAAATGCAAACGAAGTTGAGAATTTTTTTTGGGTAAACTACATAAATGGATCCCCAACTATGCTCTAATTATTTTTTGCATCCACCGATTATCACAAGTTACAAACTGGTCCTCCGACTTAAAAAAGTAACAAATTAGTCCAACATTGTTAAAAATCTAACTGCTGAGGACGTGGTAGTTAATATAAATTGCTATAATTACATAATTAGCCCTCAAGTTCTACACTTATTTAAAATCTGACCCTAATTCTAAAAAATTAATCTACATAATTTTAATAATCTATCAATTTTGTCCATTTTCTTTCATATTTCTCCAAACCCCCATTTCTTGACCTATTTTCTAAAAAAATTAACCACCTTGCAGCAACCTCTTTGTATCATAATTGCTAACTTGGTACGTTTGAAATCAAAGACAAGAAATTGAAATAAGCTAATTATTCTAGGCTTAGACTTAGTTCAAATAAAAGAAATTAACAAACATACCTCTTTCCGATGAGATTATGCATGATAGTTCTATGTGTTTCCTCATCTTCAAAGAATTTATACATTGATTCTTCACTTGTATCTTCCTCATAAAAAATGCTACAGTAAAAATGCTTGCTTAGGAGTGTATCATAATTGCTAACTTGGTACGTTTGAAATTGAATCTTTTTACTTTTATTTTCATGAATTAGGAGTATATTTATAGAGGATTATGTATATTCATCATAGATTGCAAAACACAATCCGAGCTTAAAAAAACTCAGATTCTTTTGATACCATGAAATCCTTTCTTTGTCTTGAATCTTCTCCTTCACATTACCGATTGTATCCCAACTCTCCACCTCCAATTTAATCGCCTTCCCCGTTAAAGTCTTGACAAAAATCTGCATCCCACGGTGAAACGTGAAAACCGAATCAAATGTCGACTCCTTCTGGATGTTATAATCGGCGAAAGTTCGACAACCATCCTCGAGTAGCTTCCCGGTGAAGACAAGCCCTTGCATATCTTGGATCTTCGCATTAACGTTGTTGATGGTGTCGGAGCTTTCGACTTCAAAGGTTATGGTTTTATCGGTGGTAGGTGTTGCAATGAAGATTTTCATGTCGCCTCGTAAATGAAGGAAGAGGTGGAGAGTTGAGTCTTTTTGGATGTTGTAATCGGCCAAGGTCTTGTCGCCTTGGAGCTATTTTTTGTTGAAAATTAGACGTTGTTATAGTGGTTGAATACGTTCCTTGTCTTGGAGAAAATAGGTCAGGAAATGGGGTTTGGAGAAATAGAAAAGAAGATGGATTAAATTGATAGATTATTAAAATTATGTGGGTTAGTTTTTTAGAATCAAGGTCAAATTAAAATAAGTGTAGAATTTGAGGGCAAATTATGTAATTATAGCAATTTATATTAACTGACGCATCATCATCAGTTAGATTTTTAACGGCGTTGTACCAATTTGTTACTTTTTTAAGTCGGGGGACCAGTTTGTAACTTCTGATAGTCGGGGGATGCAAAAGATAATTGAAGCTTTGTCGGGGGACTATTTATGTAGTTTACCCAAATTTTTTACCTCTAAAAACGCTTGAGGCTGCCTTTTTTTCTTTCTATTGATTCTGAATAATTCCCCGTCTCAACTCTGGGACAAATGTCAAAGGACTGGGAACATATCGAGAAGGCATGAGATGCCACTGCATAACATTTTAGAAGTCGAAATCTTCGATGTATGGGGAATCGACTTCATGGGACCATTCCCAGCATCTTGTGGGAACCTTTACATCCTACTAGCAGTGGATTATGTTTCCAAATGGGTAGAAGCGATCGCCACTCGGAAAAATAATGCCAATACCGTTCAAAGATTTCTGCACAATAAATATTTTCTTTAGATTCGGCATTCCTAAGGCGATCATCAGTGACGAGGAGAGACACTTTGATAACAGGGTAACTGCTGCTGCCTTGAGAAAATACAGAGTAAAGCACTGGATTGCAACATCATACCACCCTCAAACCAATAGGCAAGCCGAGATATCCAACCGAGAAGTAAAGAACATACTTGAGAAGTTGGTTAAACCCACTCGAAAAGATTGGTCTTTAAACCTCAATGATGCACTATGGGCCTATAGAACAGCGTTCAAAACACCATTGAGAATGTCACCCTACAGACTAATCTATGGGAAAACATGTCATTTACCTGTTGAGATAGAATACAGAGCTTACTGGGCTATCAAAGCAGTAAATATGGACTGGGATAAGGCAGGACAAAAGAGGCTACTAGACTTGAATGAAATTGAAGTAACTCAAGCAACGACCTACGACAATGCCAAGATCTACAAAGATAAAACCAAAAGGTGGCACGACAGGAAGCTGCTGCCACGACAGTTCTGCCCAGGGCAGCAGGTGTTGTTGTTTAACTCTAGGTTAAAACTTTTCCCAGCAAAGCTTAAATCTAGATGGTCCGGTCCTTTCCAAGTAGTCCAGGTTTTCCCCCATGATTCCATTACAATCAAATCCCTAAAGGACGGGCACCAATTTAAAGTCAACGGATAGAGACTAAAGCATTATCAGGGGACTGAAGCCCCAAGGATGCTGGAAGTAGTTACTTTAGGAGATGCCCCTCAAGGCATCCCTAATTTAACTTAGTTTTTATTTTATTTTATTTTATTTATTAGGAATTAAGATTTAATTATTTTATTTTAGGAATTAATATTTTATTTTATTTATCTATTTTTATGAAACAAAGGAAATAGGGCGAAGAGAAGGAATGAACCAGCCCACCATACCCACAGTAGCCCAAAAAGCCCAACGGACGAGTATGTCGTCACAGCCTGTCATCAGTTGTCGCGACAGACGCGGAGAAGACAACCTGTCACCAAGTTGTCGCGACAGACTCGCAAACGCGTAACAGACACGGAAACGCGTGACAGACGCGTCAGAAATTGCGTAACAACTGGCCCCGTTATTCGTGCCTGCCGTTACAGCTCCAACGGGCAGAAAATCATCCTTCTATATAAACCCCCATTCACTATTAATTTCTCACCTCATTCTCATTTTCTCAACGTGTTTCCTCTGTTTAGATCTTTAAAAAATTTCTTTACATTTTCTACAGTCCTTGCAAAATGACTAGCAGACAAACCCACCGTAGTGCTGGCTCCAGTTCTGTCGCAGCAGTCTCCACCCCAAGCCATAATGCCATTCCATACCGTTTGGCCTCCACCGACTCTGCCACGAGATACTACAGCTCCTTCCAGAAGAGGGACATGTGGGAGGAAAGAGGGTTTCTCTACACATAACCCATGAGAGACCCAGGGCTCGAAAGCTTCATAGCAAGAAAAATCCATGCCCTCTAATGGCAGCAGTTTGCTGCCCAACCAGAGGAGATGAACATCACACTCGTCAGGGAGTTCTATGTTGCCGTCGACAGCAAAGACACTATGAAAATGATAGTTCGAGGTAAATAACTCTCCATCGAGCCTTCCTACATCAACACTCTCTACGGTTTATATGTGAGTAAGAAGGAGGACTCCCACAAAAGATTCGTCAATAGTCTGTCGCCAGCAGATTATGACGCAGTCATGACAGAGCTCACTGAGGAAGGGACAGGATGGAACACCGACCCTAAACACCAATGGACGATGAAGAGAACTCAGTTGACTCCACATGCCAAATTGTGGAATCACTTTGTGAAGAAGCGCATCATGCCATCCTCCCACAACAGCACCGACGACAGACCAAGGTTATCTCTTGTGCATTCCATTTTAACTGAAAGATCAATAAATGTCGACAGCTACATACGGGAGGGAATACTTGAGTGTGCCTTCAGACCTTCGGGTCCCCTCGTCTTCCCATACCTCATTACAACCATCTGCCGGGGGAACAATTTACCGAAAATTGCTGAAGATGTTAAAGTCAAAGGCAAGGGATGGACGCAGCGGAACATTTTCAGCCTCATAGAGTTGAAAGCTGCCACCCCACTATCATACTTCAACCCCTCTACCACGGCAGACCAGACGACAGGCCCCAATTCCCCAGAACCTGCCGCAGCAGAACATCAGCAGACGGCAGCAGCACCTCCATCAGACACCTCTGCCCAGATTATATCGACGCTAAAAAGAATGGAGGAAAGGCAGCTCGGACTGATGAGCTACATGAGGGATTTCACGGCAACAACGGTAAACTTTATTCATAATCATTTACACTTTACACATGTGTCGTTCCCCTCTTTCCCAGAACAATTCTTTGCTGCCCCCACACCTACACCTACCCTTGCTGAAAGCCCTAGAACTCCATTTGCCGCTTCCACACCTACACCGACCACGACAGTTGAAGGCGGCAGACAATCTGCCACTGCCAGAGGAGAAAAGAGAAAGGACCCCCTGCTGGAACTCGACTCAGAATATTTTGAAGGGTTCTCCTCCTCTTCCGTCTGGCAAGATTCTGACGGCGAGCCCTCAATTGCTTGAGATATCTCCAAGGATTATCCGCCAATGAAAAAGAAGAAACTCAACAAGACTGGCGAAGGACCCTCCGGCCAAGGCAGATCTGCCAGCAGCAGCAACAGAACCAGCTTTGATGATGAGGCCGAGGTTCTTGACAAACCCCCATACATCTCACCAACACGTGTCCAGCCACCTCGGGAAGCAAAGAAAAGGGTATCCTCTGCCTCCCCCAGCAACAGAACCTGCCATGAAAGTCACTGCCCGCTGGCAGCTCCAGATCAGCAGCAGCAGCGATGACAGCTCCTCAACTTAAGTCTCTATCTTATATTGTGTTGTCTTGCTATTTTATTTATTTTGTGATGTATTTTGTTTTTTTATCTTCCATGTTGTCATACATTGAGGGAAATGCAACCCTCGAGTTTGGGGGTGGCATCCCTCCATCAATGAAGTTGTAGTTGTGTCTTAAATTTGTGTCTAAGTATTAGTCATTATTTAGTTTATTTTTGTCTTTGAACTGAATTTATCTGCCGTGACATACGCTGTCGTGACAGTGCCTTTAGGATGTTTTTAGGAACTGTTTAGAGCCTTACTATAGTTCTGATCTTTAAAACACCCTTTTTGACTCTTATATGCTGTCTAGACTTCTATTTAACTAGAGTAGGAAAGCTCAACCACTTGAATTGCCCCTAGAGATGCCTAACACTGGCTCTAGGAAAAGAATATAGGAAAAGAAAAAATTAGACTCAATACCCCTAGAGGTGCCTAATACCGGCTCTAGGAAGATAACTAGAGGTGCCCAAAAACATTCTCTAGTCAATTCAAAATAAGAAAAACACCGAGTCTAATTCAGAAAAAACTAAAGGAGCCTGAGAATTGCCTCCAAAAAATGAAATTTGGCATAAAAAATTCAAGTGAGTAGCTTAACTATTCTAGTAAACTAAAGAAGTCTAGGCACATATTTGTTCACAAAACATGCACACACTTCACAAGACCTATAGCATGGTTCTGAAGAAATCCAGAAACGTCGGACAAGGTATTGCATGTGTGGTAGGTAATGAAAAGTTCACTGAATTAAGCCAAACCAAAAAGGTTTTCAATTTTAGTTAGGTCACATTTGCTTGAGGGCAAGCAAGAACTTGAGTTTGGGGGTGTGTTGAGTGTGCAAAAGTTCTATATTTTACCCTTTATTTAACCCATATTTCTGCTGCATTCAAGCATAATTCATTGCATTTAGGTAAAGTTTCACATATACATCACAATTAGATAAAATGGCACAGAGTCTACTGATTTTGGCTACTCTTGCAGGTATCTGCTGTGGTAGACTCAGGACAGTGAAGGAGCAGAGCTGGAACATAGGACTGGAGTCGAGAAGCAAGATGCTGTCGTGGCCACTATCGTGGCAGCCATGACGACAACATTGGTGAGATGGAAAATGAAGTGGAGCTCGACAGATAGAGGAATTCAAGCCGGTCTGTCGTGGACCACTCCTATATTTTTCTGAGCCCTGAGGCAGAATGAAAGCCAAGCCCAAAGTCCAAGTAAGAAACCCAAAGCAAGAAAAGAGGACGAATTAAAGGCATGTACTCAGAAGATTTAATCTCCAATAGAGTTGTACTTTAGTTTAAACTTGTATTCTTGCCATATTAGAAAACTTGGACCTAAGGCCTATATAAAGGCATGTAATTCGACCTAGGAGAGAGGATCTCATTCTCAGCCGTCTTCCCCAAAACCCTTATCGTTTTCCCCCTACTCATCATGTTCTAAACTTCCCCTAGGGCTAAGGGTTGATTCTGTAAACTAGTTGCAAGGATTGTACTGTTTTAGGAAATTTCTGTTCAAGTAATAAAAACTTCAACTTTATTTATTCTAGTTTTCACATCTCACAAGAGTATCGGGAGAGCATTGCGAGGTTATCTATTTTTTTGATATCGGAAGAGTCAAGCATACGGACAAAATAAATACGAGTTTTCCAGTTTATGGTTAAACCATCTCGGCTTAGGGATAAGTACGAGGTTAAGTGGCTAAGAAAGAATTCAACAACATTGGTGTTCACCCTTCGATTAACGCCGGGAGGTATCATCTAAGAAGTGTTCAGCAACAGCACTTGGGCCTAGGGATAAGACAAGTCATAGCAGGGATTCTTGCCAAGCTTGAAGTACAGAGTTGTGTGATCGCTGTCGCGACAACAACAGACTTCTACCGCGACATGTGCTGCTGCGACAGGGACGACGACAGAACAAGAATTTCTCTTTAGTGCAACACCTGCACAGCAAATCAATCCCGGCCTATCTCTTAACCCTGAATCTTTTATATTTTATATTCCTTATTCTCCAATATTACCTTCCCAACAATTTAAACTCTTTCTTTCTCTCGTGCAGCAACTATAGGATAAAGCTATTTCCAGTCACTGTGGAGACGATATCTGATACTTCAAGTATCACTTTACTACTTGCGTCGTGTACACTTGCACTACATTGCGATAGGACTCTTGACACGCAACAAAGAACTTCATCTTTGTCTTCCAATGGGCATAGTGAGTTTTAAGGGATGATCGAGCCGGTTGTGTGAAATGATGATCGAGCTTGCCGGATCTTCTCAATGGGATTTTAATCCTCTTCGATTGAACCAATCTCTGATACCAATTTTTGAGTTTTAAAGCGCTCGATTCCTTCAACCGTTCTTGCTTGCCAAGTGGTGGAGAAGTGGAATTTTGGGTGGAAGGGTTATGGAAGCTAAAAGGAATAAAGACACAATGATTTATAGTGGTTCAACCTTCTAACCAAGGTCTACATCCACTACCTTAGCTTCCCACTAAGGATTTCCAATCAATTCACTATTGATTCGCCCCTATTTCTAGGCTTAGGAGGAAACCCTTATACACCGATCAAGCTTTCTACCCAAAGCCTTGATCAAACCCTCTTTACAAGAGAAAAGATAAGCAAACAAAAATCCTCTAATAGGTGTTTGTTTTCACAATTAAGCTCTTACCCAAAAACTAAAACACTTAAGCAAATTTAACAATTTTTGCTCACTAGTGTTTGTCTATACAA
Source organism: Hibiscus trionum (assembly GCA_030270665.1). Taxonomy (NCBI): domain Eukaryota; kingdom Viridiplantae; phylum Streptophyta; class Magnoliopsida; order Malvales; family Malvaceae; genus Hibiscus; species Hibiscus trionum. The sequence continues at coordinate 10,362,404 of BSYR01000024.1, read as the reverse complement.
AGAAATGACAATTTAAGTACAAAGACAATTCTTGATCATTTGTTGATTGGAAATTGAAGCATTAACCATTACTAGATGCTTGGAGGCCCTTTTATACTTCTAATTGAGTTTGTAGTCGTTTCTAGCCATTGGGGTTGGATTGGAGTCGTTGGAGCCTTTATTTCTCACCATAAATGCAGTTCTGCAGCTTGGTGTATCGATACCCTCAAACTGTATCGATACGGTCTCGATAAGGAAGTAGCCGTTGTGCACTTCAGCTGATGCGTATCGATACGCTTACCTAGCGTATCGGTACGGTCCTGCAAATTAAAAGACCGTTGGGAAATATGACCGTTGGGGTAGTTAGGCGTATCGGTACGCGACTAGCCGTTGGGCTGTTTCAAAACACACCGTATCGATACGACTAAGCGTATCGGTACGGGTTTTGGCTACTGGAAAATTACTGTAGTTGAAACCCTAAGGTGTATCGGTACGGTACTAGACCGTATCGGTACAGGCACTTGAAATTCTTGGTTTTGACTACTTTAAATGCACTTTAAATCATTCCAAAGCCTTGTAAAACCATTAAACATATTTTCAAGTTTTTTTGACTAAAAACATATTTTAAATTCTTTTCAATTTAGTCCAAACCATTTTTCAAATATTATACCAAAACACTTAGTTCTACATTTAGGTTTAGTTGAGAACAAAACCTCAAAAGGTGTTTTATTAAACAAAACAGGTGTAGGAGTAAGATTCACTAAATATGCAGCATGTAGAACACAATCCATCCAGAATTTTAAAGGAAAACTCGATTCAAATCTTAAGGTAAGAGCAACAACAAGCAAATGTTGATGCTTTCTCTCAACAATATTGTTTTGTTGAGGTGTATGCACACATGAAGTTTGATGTACAATACGTTTTTCTTTAAAAAAATCCAGCATCTCAAATTCTTTTGCAATGTCAGTTCGAACACACTTTATTTTTTTAGAAAACCGAGTTTCAATCAAATTATAGAATTGAACAATTAGCCCTCTAACTTCAGACTTTAAATGCATAGGATAGACCCAAACAAACCTACTTTTATCATCAACAATGGTTAGAAAATAAACATGACCATATAAGCTATTGACAGGAAAGGGTCCCCAAACGTCCATATGAATAATATCAAATAGAGAAGTAGAGACAGATTCACTCATTGGAAATGGTAAACACTTTTGCTTACCAAGATGACAAATATCACATTCAGGAACAAGAATAGAAGGAATTTCTTTATTTATTTGACAAAAAAATCACATCTTATTCTTAGAAGGATGACCTAAACGAGTATGCCACAATCTTAAAGTATTATTAACAACAGAATTGAAAACAACATCAGACTCATGAACAGAATTATTAGCAACAGAATGAGAAACACCAGAATTAAAAGAAATACCAAGCTCATAAAGACCATTGGATGCTTTAGCTAAACCAATCATCTTCGAAGCATGTTGATCATGTATGTAACAAAGATTAGAAGAAAAAATGAGACATAAAGAATTGTTTTTTGTTAATTGCGAAACAGAAACCAAATTAAAACTGAAAAAAAGGAATAAGAAAAACATTATGTAACAGTAAATAATCAGATATTCTAACAGAGCCAATATGAGTAACTTTGACAATTTCATTATTAGGTAGTTTAACACTCTTATCATGAACATGATAACAATAATAATAATAATTCTAAGGAATTGACTATATGATCAGTAGCTCTTGAATCTAGTATCCAAGGAGTTTACAAGGTATGTGAAAAACAATTAAGAATCATACTTGTCTCCCCAGTTGATGCATCAAAGACAGAAGACAAGGCATTAACCTTGCTTGGTATAGCATTAGAAGTGACAGTAGAACTATAAGAATTGGTGGAACCAAAAACATTTGTTTTTGCAGTATGAGCATTAACATGAGCAATACTGTTTCTTTATTGCAAGAAACTCAAGAGATACTCATATTGGTCTCGAGTAAGCATCATTGGACCATAATTATTAGATGATAAAACATCTTTATCAGGAAAACCAGTATGACCAGAACCTACCAAGTTAGCTCTATTAACCTGATTTCTACCCTTGTACCCATGAGGATAACCATGTTTCTTGAAACATTTATCTACAATATGCGCATAGAGCCCACAAAAAATACACAAAGGTCGTTTGGAACCAGGATTTGCAGGATATTTCTTATTATTGTAAGCACTATTGTCAACCCTAGAAGTATTGCTTGTATCACCCTTATCAGCCAACAAAACATGAGAATAAAAAACAGCAGGACCAATAGATCTTTCATGTTGTATTATAACAACAAATACTTCATTAACGGAAGGCAAAGGCTTAGTCATGAGAATTTGGGATTTAGGCACAGAAAAGTTCTCATTAAGGCCTCTAAGGAAACAGAGTGAAAAATCTTCTCTCCTATATTTAGCAGTAGAACAATCACAAACAACCAACGGCCTGAGATTACAAATCTCATCCCACAAAACTTTTAGATACGTATGATAGGCCGCAAAAGAAAGATTACCTTGTTGTAGGGAATAGAATTCCAGAAGTAAGTCAGAAACTCGTACCAGATCTCCCTGATTGAAGAGGTCAAACAAATCTTGCCACAACTCATAGGCTCGATCGATCTAAATTACACTATGAGCAATTTCTTGATTCAACGCGCGTTGCAACTAAGACAATACCAGATTATTACACTTGACCCACGCATAATAACGAGGATCCTCTTCTTTCGGCTCCTTAATCAATCCATCGACAAAAGAAAACTTGTTCTTTGAAATCAAGGCCATATGCATCGACCGCGCCCAACCATGATAATTTCCTCCATTCAATAGAGAGGAAGTAAGAATCAACTATGGATTCTCATTGGGATGAACAAAAAATTCATCAGAAGGATCATCGCACTTGTACCAGGAAGAACGCGAATCAGAGGATTGCGAGTCGGAAGACTGCCCAACTGATACCATGATAAATCTGTATTTATTTGTTGAATTCTTAATAGAATTTGTGAAAGGAAGAAGGAAACTCAGAGGTTTCAAGAAAAAGAATCATTTTGGTTAGGGTTTGGAAAAGGGGAAAAACTGATAAAAGGAAAAGTGAAAAGATTTTATTAATAAACCGAAAAGTCAAAAATTAAAATTATACAAACCGTCTCTATCTATATAAATAAAAGGAAAAAGATTTTATTGATAAAAAATAACAAGTTTCCATTAAATATGTTATCTGCCACGCTCGGCGAGTACCGATGAGCACCACTAACGACGAGCACTATTAATTCAATGTATAAAAATAAAAAATCTAAAAAACTCACCGTATAATTATAAACTATTTAAAAATTAAAAGGTAAATTAATTAAAATATATCATTTTATTTTTAATTTTCTTTTAAACATAGATCAAAATACATATCTACCCCTAAATTACAAAACCCTAATTTTTGTTCATTTAAAATTCAAGCCGTCGCCGCCGTTACTGCCGCCGCCGCTTGAATTAAGGTAGATTGAGGTTTGTGGTGAAGAATACGGAGGAGCCCTGAAAACATGTGTTTCATGTGGTGATCTATAGAATAAATGTGGTTGCAATGAAAGTTTGGTTTAGAATGAGACCCATGGAAGAAGGTGCTCATTTGGAGGTGAAGGCTGTGGAAGATTATAGCTTCATACATTCTTCTTACGTGCCAGTGTTAAGGCAGATTGAGTCTGCTAAGATGTAGAGATTTAGCCGTGAGAAAGCAACAGAGAATGCGGCAAAAGATGGGAGTAACACGAAGTTAAAGAACCTTGTGTCCACGTCAATGTTGAATCGCCTCAGATTTTATTTGCCTGAAATGTATCCAAAATTGCCCAAGATTTTGTTATTGGATGATACGGAGGCGGCATCGGCTTAAATTCTAAATAAAAAAAATAGTGTTTTGTAATTTAGGGATAGGTAGATATTTTGATCTATGTTTAAACAAATTAAAAATAAAATAATATATTTTAATTAATTTACCTTTTTATTTTTAAATAATTTATAATTATACATTAAGTCATTTAAATTTTAAATCTTTATTCATCGATGCTGGTCGTTAGTGATATTCACCAGTGCTCGTCGAGCGCTACAAAAATTTTCCTAACCCAATAACACTTAGTTCATCAATGGTTAAAAGGCAGAGACTATCTAACTCAACTTCTTAACAATTTCCTTAATTTTACTACATTAACTTGCTGTTGTGTTTTATATTATACAAAAAAAGAGATAATATCAACTAATGTTGTTTATTGTTTATTATTAACCGAATGACAAAAAATAACCTCATAGGTTAGATATAAATCAAAGGCATTTGAGCCTTAGAATGTCATTCCCTCTCGACAACTCTCTCTGCATATTCCATTCCATAACTCCATTTTCAACACAGGAATTTAAATGGCTCATCCTTCAGAACCGGAAGTTCTCGACCAAGCCTTGTCAGGTTCTTCAATTTCTTTTCCTATAAACTTTCATATTATAGATATGATTTTTGTTTTATTTATATTCGATATCAAACTAGTTAGTGAAACTAAAAAAAATAAAGAAATTTGTATTATTATTTGTGATAAATTATTAGCAACTAATATGATTATTGAGGATTATAGATTAGTTAATTTCGTAAATATAATAATAATTTTCCTTGAATAACTTAGGAATTGGAGTTGATGAGAAATTATTAGTGTCAATATTGAGAAAATCACACATGAGGAAAGGATGTTCCAAGTTCTTCTGTGAGGATGAACGTCAGTTTGAGCGGTGGAACCACACTGCCATCAAAAGTCTGAAAGCTGAATTTAAGCGGTTTAAGGTATATATTCATTTTTATATACTTCAACTTTAACCAACTAGAACACAATTGAGTTTAATATATATAGTATAACTCATTAACTATTTCAGGATGTTGTGGTGCTTTCATTGATGCATCCATGGGAGAGGGATGCTCGTTTGTTGAAGAAGGCACTGAAGAAAGGTCCAATGCAATACAATGTCATTGTAGAAATCGCCTGCATCAGATCATCTGATGAGTTGTTGGGTGCCCGAAAAGCCTACCACTCCCTTTTCGACCGATCCATCGAGGAAGATCTCGCTTCCCACATTCAGGGCTCCGAACGCAAGGTTCATCCATCACCATCACCCCCACTTCAATATTGAATCCGGATAAAGTTTAACTCAGTTGATTGATGCAATTGACATGTTAAACCAATCATATTACAACCTCTTCTTCTCTATCTTTCGTGTTGGAAGAACATGATTTCTAACTAATCAGATGTATATGTTGTTTAAACAGTTATTGGTGGCACTGGTGAGTGCCTACAGATATGAAGGACCAAAGGTGAAGGAAGACACTGCAAGATTAGAGGCCAAAGCACTTTTGAATGCAATCAAGAACAATGATAAAAGGAATGCTATGGAGGACGATGAAGTTGTGAGGATTCTAACAACAAGGAGTAAGCCTCATCTTAAGGAAGTCTATGAACAATACAAGAAATTTTCTGACAAAACCATCACCGAGGTACTAAAAGAAAATAACAATTCCTCTCGTCGATGATCAATAGAATTTTCAGATTTGTTTAATGACGTGAAAGTTTTAGCATTAATGCATTAGAAATGAAGCAAGAACAAATATGTTAACTAAAACTGAACTTCTTAATTTCTATTGCTTTATGCGTTAGGATCTTGAAGTTGAGTTGTTGTTGAAAGAGACAGTAGAATGCTTATGCACCCCTCAAACATATTTCACCAGGGTAAGATTATTGCTTGAGTTATGACATGATTTATTTCGACATGTGTGTATAAAGGGATTTAATTTTAATTAATTATTTTTGGTGTTAGGTTTTTGATGCAGCTTTAAGAGATGATGCAGATGAGGATGCAAAGAAAGCATTGACTCGATTAGTTGCAACTCAAGAAAGTGAAGAAATGAAAGGAGTGGCAACTAAATTTGAGGGGAAGATAAAAGAGAGAGTTAAAGGAGCCTATAAAGATGTATTGGTTGGTATGTTAGAGAAATGAATGGATAATTTTAGGTTCAATTAAATCCCATCAATTTCTCTATATTTGATTTGAATGTTGTTGTTTATTCACTGTCTACATTAAAGATTGTTGTTTCTATTAATAATGTTGCTTTGATGTTTTTCTTAATCGTAGCAACGTTTTTTGAAAACATTACTTTAAAATATCCCACATTTTAAAAAAATCGATTAAATGGGAGATTTTTTTTCGAAAATTCGTGTTTCGGAAACAATAAAGACTTGGAGTCGCTACCGGCCACTAAGGTAGGCCGGACACCACAAAAAACCAAAGATTCATTTGAAAGGGTTCGGGAGTTGGTTACGTGTGGGGAAGGGTTAGCACTTCCATCACGCCCAGAAATCGTTACCAATTTTAAATTAAGGTTTACCTTCAGACGATGAAAATTAATTCGAATATTTGGCCAACATCCATTAAAGCAGGACTGTTACAACGCAAATATCGAAATTAATAGATACCTCCTTTTTAAAGTTTAAGTTAATCACCGTTCAATCAAAATATTAGAGGTGTTATGAATGACAATATGGCATGCCACATATAAACATCATATTAAAAGAACATAAGCAAACATATACTATGTACACATTAAAAACATATATTAAAGTATATATTTTAAATCTACATATTACATAAAAACTATGTTACATGAGAAAACCTTATATTATGCTATATATACACACTATATATTATATTAAAACTATATGTTATATGTATACCTTATATTATGTAAAAAGTATATATCATATAGAAACCTTATATTATGCTATATATTTACATTATATATTATGTTAAAACTATATATTATATGTATACCTTATATTATGTAAAAACTATATATCATTTAGAAACCTTATATTATATTCATATTATGAAGGCTATATATATTATTTTTATAAACCATATTTTATATATGAACTATATACTATACACAAACAAATGGTAAACACATATCAAGGCCACAACACATACAAATATACATAATTAAGTAAGAATAACAAACAAGTACACTAAACATTAGAAATTAAGGACTGAAAATTAAAGAACATAAACTGCAGGGCAATAATTAAAATATGCATGATAAAGAGGGCAAAACACTGGATAGGGACTAAATTAAAACAAAACTGGAATTAAAGAATTAAATAAGGGAAAAAATCATTCAAAATCGGATTAACAACAAGGTTTAGGACGTAATCGTAAGATTGAAAAACTTTGAGGGACCACAGAAAGGGTTTAAGAATGCTGAAGGATCGAAGACGGTATTAGAGTGGAGCAGAGGGATATAATGGGTCATTAGCCCATTTTTAAGACATGGATGGCTATAAAACTCACTTAAAAAACAAATATGCCCCATTTTTATCTTTGTTTTGAAACTCGATCTTCCCCAAAACTCTCACCCCCTCCAATCTCCAGGCGGCTGGCGAACCCAAAAGCCCTAAAATTGCCCTTTTTTCACATCTACAACTAGATCCAAGGCTAGATCTAAAAAGCAAAATGATAGAAAGCCTTCCTTTTGAAAACCAGAAACCGAAACTATATTTTGAAACCCTAAATAGAGCAGAAAGCCTAAACATGGTTATGAGACATCCGTCTGACGCTCAATTCTTCACCGGTTCACCGTTTACATAGTCTCGGGGAGACCAAGGGGTTTATCACCGGCAAAGAGACACGACGGCACGGGGGAAACCGAATGGCCACAAGGGTAAGAAACATAAAACCTAGTCCCTATTCTGCCTTTTTTTTAAGTCGAAATGCAAACGAAGTTGAGAATTTTTTGGGTAAACTACATAAATGGATCCCCAACTATGCTCCAATTATTTTTTGCATCCACCGATTATCAGAAGTTACAAACTGGTCCTCCGACTTAAAAAAGTAACAAATTAGTCCAACGTCGTTAAAAATCTAACTGCTGATGACGTGGTAGTTAATATAAATTGCTATAATTACATAATTAGCCCTCAAGTTCTACACTTATTTAAAATTGGACACTAATTCTAAAAAATTAATCTACATAATTTTAATAATCTATCAATTTTGTCCATTTTCTTTCATATTTCTCCATACCCCCCATTTCTTGACCTATTTTCTAAAAAAATTAACCACCTTGCAGCAGCCTCTTGGTATCATAATTGCTAACTTGGTACATTTGAAATCAAAGACAATAAATTGAAATAAGCTAATTATTCTAGGCTTAGACTTAGTTCAAATAAAAGAAATTAACAAACATACCTCTTTCCGATGAGATTATGCATGATAGTTCTATGTGTTTCCTCATCTTCAAAGAATTTATACTTTGATTCTTCACTTGTATCTTCCTCATAAAAAATGTTGCAGTAAAACATGCTTGCTTAGGAGTGTGTCATAATTGCTAACTTGGTACGTTTGAAATTGAATCCTTTTACTTTTATTTTCATGAATTAGGAGTATATTTATAGAGGATTATGTATATTCATCACAGATTGCAGAACACAATCCGAGCTTAGAAAAACTCAGATTCTGTTGATACCATGAAATCCTTTCTTTGTCTTGAATCTTCTCCTTCACATTACCGATTGTATCCCAACTCTCCACCTCACATTTAATCGCCTTCCCCGTTAAAGTCTTGACAAAAATCTGCATCCCGCGGTGAAAAGTGAAAACCGAATCAAGTGTCGACTCCTTCTAGATGTTATAATCGAAAAAAGTTCGACAACCATCCTCGAGTAGCTTCCCTGCGAAGACAAGCCCTTGCATATCTTGGATCTTCGCCTTAACGTTGTTGATGGTGTTGGAGCTTTCGACTTCTAAGGTTATGGTTTTATCGGTGGCAGGTGTTGCAATGAAGATATTCATGCCGCCTCGTAAACGAAGGAAGAGGTGGAGAGTTGAGTCTTTCTGGATGTTGTAATCGGCCAAGGTCTTGTCATCTTGGAGCTATTTTTTGTTGAAAATTAGACGTTGTTAGAGTGGTGGAATACGTTCCTTGTCTTGGAGAAAATAGGTCAGGAAATGGGGTTTGGAGAAATAGAAAAGAAGATGGATTAAATTGATAGATTATTAAAATTATGTGGGTTAGTTTTTTAGAATCAGGGTCAAATTAAAATAAGTGTAGAATTTGAGGAAAAATTATGTAATCATAGCAATTTATATTAACTGACGCATCATCAGCAGTTAGATTTTTAACGGTGTTGGACCAATTTGTTACTTTTTTAAGCCGGGGGAACAATTTGTAACTTCTTATAGTCGGGGGATGCAAAAGATAATTGAAGCTTAGTCGGGGGACAATTTGTAACGGCCTATAGAACAACGTTCAAAACACCATTGAGAATGTCACCCTACAGACTAATCTACGGGAAAACATGTCATTTACCTGTTGAGATAGAACATAAAGCTTACTAGGCTATCAAAGCAGTAAATATGGACTGGGATAAGGCAGGACAAAAGAGGCTACTGGACTTGAATGAAATTGAAGAAACTCGAGCAATGGCCTACGAAAATGCCAAGATCTACAAAGATAAAACAAAAAGGTGGCACGACAGGAAGCTGCTGCCACGACAGTTCTGCCCAGGGTAACATGTGTTGTTGTTTAACTCTAGGTTAAAAACTTTTCCCATGAAAGCTTAAATCTAGATGGTCTGGTCCTTTCCAAGTAGTCCAGGTTTTCCCCCATGGTGCCATTACAATCAAATCCCTAAAGGACGGGCACCAATTTAAAGTCAACGGACAGAGACTAAAGCATTATCAGGGGACTGAAGCCCCAAGGATGCATGAAGTAGTTAATTTAGGAGATGCCCCTCAAGGCATCCCTAATTTAACTTAGTTTTTATTTTATTTTATTTTATTTATTAGGAATTAAGATTTAATTATTTTATTTTAGGAATTAATATTTTATTTTATTTATCTATTATTAGGAAACAAAGTAAACAGGGCGAAGAGAAGGAATGAACCAGCCCACCATACCCACAGTAGCCCAAAAAGCCCAACGGACGAGTATGTCGTCACAGCCTGTCATCAGCTGTCGCGACAGACGCAGAGAAGACAGCCTGTCACCAAGCTGTCGTGACAGACACGCAAATGCGTAATAGACGCGCAGCAGACACGGAAACGCGTGACAGACGCGTTAGAAACAGCGTAACAGCTGGCCCCGTTATTCGTAACTGCCATTACAGCTCCAACGGGCAGAAAATCACCCTTCTATATAAACCCCCATTCACTATTCATTTCTCACCTCATTCTCATTTTCTCAATTTGTTTCCTCTATTTAGATCTTTAAAAATTTTCTTTACATTTTCTACAGTCCTTGCAAAATGACTAGCAGACAAACCCACCGTAGTGCTGCCTCCAATTCTGCCGCAGCAGTCTCCACCCCAAGCAATAACGCCATTCCAGACCGTTTCGCCTCCACTGACTCCGCCACGAGATACTACAGCTCCTTCCCGAAGAGGGACATGTGGGAGGAAAGAGGGTTTCTCTACACAGAACCCATGGGAGACCTAGGGCTCGAAAGCTTCATAGCAAGAAAAATCCATGCCCTCAAATGGTAGCAGTTTGCTGCCCAACCAGAGGAGATGAACATCACACTTGTCAGGGAGTTCTATGATGCCGTCGACAACAAAGACACTACGACAGTGACAGTTCGAGGTAAACAACTCTCCATCGAGCCTTCTTACATCAACACTCTCTACAGTTTATATTTGAGTAAGAAGGAGGACTCCCACAAAAGATTTGCCAATAGTCTTTCCCCAGCAGACTACGACGCGGTCATGACAGAGCTCACTGAGGAAGGGACAGAATGGAACACCGACCCTAAACACCAATGGACGGTGAAGAGAACTCAGTTGACTCCACATGCCAAATTGTGGAATCACTTTGTGAAGAAGCGTATCATGCCATCCTCCCAAAACAGCACCGTCGATAGACCAAGGTTAGCTCTTGTGCATTCCATTTTAAATGAAAGATCAATAAATGTCGGCCGCTATATACGAGAGGGAATACTTGAGTGTGCCTTCAGACCGTCGGGTCCCCTCGTCTTCCCATACCTCATTACAACCATCTGCCGGGGGAACAATGTACCGGAAATTGCTGAAGATGTTAAAGTCAAAGGCAAAGGATGGATGCAGCGGAACATTTTCAGCCTCATGGAGTTGAAAGCTGCCACCCTACTATCATACTTCAACCCCTCTGCCACGGCAGTCCCCAATTCCCCAGAACTTGCTGCAGGAGAACAATAGCAGACGGCAGCAGCACCTCCATCATACACCTCTGGCCAGATTCTGTCGACGCAGAAAAGAATGGAGAAAAGGAAGATCGGACTGATGAGTTACATGAGGGATTTCACGGCAGCAACGGTAAACTTTATTCATAATGATTTACACTTTACACATGTGTCGTTCCCCTCTTTCCCAGAATAGTTCTTTGCTGCCCCCACACCTACACCTACCCCTGCTGAAAGCCCCAGAACTCCATATGCCGCTTCCACACCTACACCGACCACGACAGCTGAAGGCGGCAGGCAATGTGCCACTGCCAGAGGAGAAAAGAGAAAGGACCCCCTGCCGAAACTCGACTCATAATATTTTGAAGGGCTCTCCTCCTCTTCCGTCCGGCAAGATTCTGACGGTGAGCCCTCAGTTGCCTGAGATATCTCCAAGGATTACCCGCCAATGAAAAAGAAGAAACTCAATGAGACTGGCGAAGGACCCTCCTGCCAAGGCAGATCTGCCAGCAGCAGTAGCAGCAACAACTCTAATGATGAGGTCGAGGTTCTTGACAAACCTCCATACATCTCACCCGCACGTGTCCAGCCACCTCGGGAAGTAAAGAAAAGGGTATCCTCTGCCTCCCCCATCACACTGTCGGCCCCTGCCATGAAAGTCACATCCCGCCGGCAGCTCCAGATCAGCAGCAGCAGCGATGACAGCTCCTCAACTTAAGTCTCTATCTTATATTGTGCTGTCTTGCTGTTTTATTTATTTTGTGATGTATTTTTTTGTTTTATCTTCCATGTTGTCATGCATTGAGGGAAATGCAACCCTCGAGTTTGGGGGTGGCATCCCTCCTTCAATGAAGTTTTAGTTGTGTCTTAAATTTGTGTCTAAGTATTAGTCATTATTTAGTTTATTTTTGTGTAAAAAAAATTGGCTTAAGTCTTTGAACTAAATTTATCTGCCGCGACATAGGCTGTGGTGACAGTGCCTTTAGGATGTTTTTAGGAACTGTTTAGAGCCTTGCTATAGTTCTGATCTTTAAAACACCCTTTCTGACTCTTATATGTTGTCTAGACTTCTATTTAACTAGAGTAGGAAAGCTCAACCACTTGAATTGCCCCTAGAGGTGCCTAACACTGGCTCTAGGAAAAGAATATAAGAAAAGAAAAACTTAGACTCAATACCCCTAGAGGTGCTTAATACCGGCTCGTGGAAGATAACTAGAGGTTCCCAAAAACAGGCTCAAGTCAATTCAAAATAAGAAAAACACCGAGTCTAATTCAGAAAAAACTAAAGGAGCCTAAGAATTGCCTCCAAAAAATGAAATTTGGCATAAAAAATTCAAGTGAGTAGCTTAACTATTCTAGTAAACTAAAGGAGTCTAGGCACATATTTGTTCACAAAACATGCATACACTGCACAAGACCTATAGCATGGTTCCGAAGAAATCCAGAAACATCCGACAAGGTATTGCTTGTGATAGGGCATGTGTGGTAGGTAATGAAAAGTTCACTGAATTAAGCCAAACCAAAAAGGTTTTCAATTTTAGTTAGGTCACATTTGCTTGAGGGCAAGCAAGAACTTGAGTTTGGGGGTGTGTTGAGTGTGCAAAAGTTCTATATTTTACCCCTTATTTAACCCATATTTCTGCTGCATTCAAACATAATTCATTGCATTTAGGTAAAGTTTCACATATACATCACAATTAGATAAAATAGCACAGTTGCTACTGATTTTGGCTACTCTTGCAGGTATCTGCTGTGGTAGACTCAGGACAGCAAAGGAGCAGAGCTAGAACATAGGACTGGAGTCGAGAAGCAAGATGCTGTCGTGGCCACTGCCGTGACAGCCATGACGACAACATTGGTGAGATGGAAAAATGAAGTGGGGCTCGACAGATAGAGGAATTCAAGCCGGTCTGTCGTGGACCACTCCTATATTTTTCTGAGCCCTGAGGCGGAATGAAGGCCAAGCCCAAAGTCCAAGTAAGAAACCCAAAGCAAGAAAAGAGGACGAATTAAAGGCATATACTCAGAAGATTTAATCTCTAATAGAGTTGTACTTTAGTTTAAACTTGTATTCTTGCCATATTAGAAAACTTGGACCCAATGCCTATATAAAGGCATGTAATTCGACCTAGGAGAGGGGATCTCATTCTCATCCGTCTTTCCCAAAACCCTTATCATTTTCCCCTTCTCATCATGTTCTAAACTTCCCCTAGGGCTAAGGGTTGGTTCTGTAAAGTAGTTGCAAGGATTGTACTGTTTTAGGAATTTTCTGTTCAAGTAATAAAAACTTCAAGTTTATTTATTTTGGTTTTCACATCTCACAAGAGTATCGGGAGTGCATTGCGAGGTTATCTATTTGTTTGATATCGGGAGAGTCAAGCATACGAACGAAATAAATACGAGTTTTCCAGTTTTTGGTTAAACCATCGCGGCTTAGGGATAAGTACGAGTTTAAGTGGCTAAGGAAGAATTCAACAACATTGGTGTTCACCCTTCGATAACGCCAGGAGGTATCATCTAAGAAGTGTTCAACAACAGCACTTGGGCCTAGGGATAAGACAAGTCATAGCAGGGATTCTTTCCAAGCTTGAAGTACAGAGTTGTGTGATCGCTACCGCGACAACAACAGACTTCTACCGCGACAGGTGCTGCCGCGACATGGACGACGACAGAACATGAATTTCTCTTCAGTGCAACACCTGCACTACCGAGCAAATCTATCCCGGACTATCTCTTAACCCTGAATCTTTTATCTTTTACATTCCTTATTCTCCAATATTACCTTCCCAACAATTTAAACTCTTTCTTTCTCTCGTGCAGCAACTATAGGATAAAGCTATTTTGGGCTTCGTGTTTTCAAAACAAATATTTTATGTTGGTTTTAATTTGGTTTAAAACTCAAATTCCATGGATTTTAGATATTTGAGATAGTCATCTCATTAATGGCAAAGTTGTAATATTGGGGTTTTTTGAAATAAGCCAAATAAAATAAAACAAAAACAAAATCCCTTTTTCACCATCTTCTTCCCCATCCCTCCCATTTGAACGTGACTTTCTCCTCTCCTCCCATTTTGCTTTTCCAACCAATCTTGCCTTCGTTTCTGGAGCTTTTGCAAAGCTAACAACAAATTCTTTTTGTCCTCAACTTCCTCTTTCTTCCCATACTTTTAGTTTTCATCAAAATCCATTATTTAGAGTTTTGTGTTTTTGGGTTTTGGAAGAAAAAGATGCAAACTTTACCATCCATTGCTTGAGCTTTTGATTCTTTGTTAATAGATAAGTTAATAGCAACCCAAAAGGTTCAACATACTCGATTTTTACATTGTTTTAACTTGATTTCCGGATTTGGGTTTAATGGGGGGTTTTGGAGTGTGCTTGGAAAGGTTTTGAGGCTGTTTTGGGTGAGGGTTTGTTGGCTGATGGTTATACTGTGTTTGGGTAGTGTTTTGAACATGTTTAAGAGTTCTTTGGATGGTTATATTGCTGATTTTTGCTGGGTTCTTGTGGAAGTACGAAAATGAGAATTTGGGAAATGAATTTGGCTTTGAGTTTTGAGAATTGTAGTGGCTTTGTGTGTTGGTGTCAAACTTTGGGTTTGTGGCTGATTTTGAGGTTAATGTATTGTTTTTGAATGGTTAGAAGCAAGAGAAAACAAGGGAGAAGCTTCGGGCTCGAATCCGGAGACTTGGATGCTTGATAGGCTAGTCGACTTGTGCTAAATGGAGTGGTCGGTGAGTGGTTCTACGACTCTAAATTGGTTTCAAACTTTATGGTTCGAGCACGCGAACACTAGGTCGGGCTTGGTAAACCCACCTAGAGTTAGGATTAGATTGGTAGTTTAATCCCAAGCTTTAGTTGCAAGCATGTGCTAGTGGAACTTAAATGTTGTGTTGTCTATGCTTAATGACTTATGCTTGTGAGCATGATGTATGTATATGTGGATATATGCATGTTGATGCTAGGTGTGATGGGGATATACATATGTATGAAATGTAATGTGATACTTGTATTAGTGATATACTTGTAGTGTTGACATGTGAATTGGATTTTTGAGGTGGTTACATGATTCGAGGATCATGGTGAGTACATGCTAGGCATGGAAATGTATTGTGATATACATGAATGTGAGGCATGATATTTGATGCATTGTTATATGCATGTGGCTATAGAATGTGGTTTGTGCATGACGATTAGTCATGGTGAGTACGTGCTAAGCACGGAAGTTGATATGAAATGGTGTTGTGAAAGGTTATGAATTGTGTTAGTATTGGCACTAGTATGCTTGGGTACAGTGATCGATCATTAGGATGTTTAGTGTGCACACGTGAGTCAAAATGCGCACGTGGTCTTGGTGATGGTAGTCATCAAGATGGAGTATGGGTTCGCCCGGAAATCTTCATATATATATATATATATATATATATATATATGTTAGTCGGTGATGAGTGGAATCCCATCGACGGGGCGTGAGGATGAGTGGAATCTCCTCCGCGTGAAACAGTGATGAGTGTAATCCCACCGTAAGGTAATGATTGTGGTTGGATGTGAGTTCCA
This sequence comes from Hibiscus trionum, assembly GCA_030270665.1. NCBI lineage: Eukaryota > Viridiplantae > Streptophyta > Magnoliopsida > Malvales > Malvaceae > Hibiscus > Hibiscus trionum. The sequence continues at coordinate 10,346,610 of BSYR01000024.1, read as the reverse complement.
ATGGTTATTCGCGTATTCGAGTCATAGCTAGGTGCCAATACGGATTGTGGATTATGTTGCTCATATTTTGAATATATGTGTTTCCATATGTTATGGTTATGGACTTGTTGAGGATGACATGATTTGGATAATATGTTCATGCATCATCTATTTTTATGGCTCATGTGGTTCGAAGGTAAGATCATGCATTCTACCTTGGATGTATGCTCGTGCTTGGACCCTGCATTGTCGAGGTTTGTTTTATGAGCTCACCCTCACTAAGCTTTTATGCTTACGCTCCTTTTTGTTCGACAATGCAGATCAATAGCTTGTGGGTGGCGAGGGCAAGGAAGGGCCTCCAAGTGTCACTTTTGGTTAGCTCAAGTATGAACTTTAAATTGAAAGATTGTAATAGTCAAGCAATGGGATTTGAATGCTTTGGATTTATGTTGATGTTGGTGTGGCTTGTTGATGCCATGTTTTGATTTGCAAGTCATGCTTTATTGCTTACCTTGAATGCTTATGTGTATGTTGGCCTTGTGCCTTTTACGGATGCTCTTATGTGTGTTTGTCTAAGCATGCTAATCTTGATTGCTATGTATGATTCTTATGTTGATTTGATGGTCCTTTGAATGTATGGTTTTAATATGTTCGATGTGTGTTAAGCATGCTCGTATAAGATGTCTTGTATCTAGAGTTAATGCTTGTGTGTTGTGTGAGGTTTTAGTTGTGTTTTGGGACAGCTTTGTGCCATAAACCAGCTAAAACCAATCTGCAGACATAGGGCCTTTCGAAATGGTTGGTCCCGTTTCGATACGGTTCCTTTGTTCTTGGCCAGGCGTTTTGGTACGCAAGGGGTCGTTTCGATACGTTTTTGCCACTGGAAATCTGAGATTTTGACGATAAATTGAAGTATCGAAACGGGTCCTGGTGTTTCGAAACGGCCTTCGTATCGTTGACCCCGAGAAGTTGACCATTGAGGGCTTTTCGATACGGTCCACCCCTGTTTCGAAACGGTCTCCTCAATTTGACTTTGACCAGTTGACCTAGTCAAGGCGTATCGAAACACCCTATGGGCGTTCCGATACGGCCTGCTGTTTAAGAATAAAATGGGCTATTTTTAATTGGGTTGTTGGTTGTTTACCTCATTGTTTCTTCCGCTGTTGCTTTTATCACATAGGATTTAATATATCATCTAGAATAGATAATATAAATGAAAAAGTTTTTCTTGGGTCGGTAACCGAAGTGGAGCCTTAACGGGTTTCGCCTCGGTTATCCACGTGTAGCCAACTCGAATCAGTCAAGCGTCCGGACCGGGACGAGGGGGTTACACTCGGGGAGACCAAGGGGTTTATCACCGGCAAAGAGACACGACGGCACGAGGGAAACCGAATGGCCACGAGGGTAAGAAACATAAAACCTAATCCCTATTCTGCCTTTTTTAAGTAGAAATGCAAACGAAGTTGAGAATTTTTTTTGGGTAAACTACATTAATGGATCCCCAACTATGCTCCAATTATTTTTTGCATCCACCGATTATCAAAAGTTACAAACTGGTCCTCCGACTTAAAAAAGTAACAAATTAGTCCAACGTCGTTAAAAATCTAATTGCTGATGACGTGGTAGTTAATATAAATTGCTATAATTACATAATTAGCCCTCAAGTTCTACACTTATTTAAAATTTGACCCTAATTCTAAAAAATTAATCTACATAATTTTAATAATCTATCAATTTTGTCCATTTTCTTTCATATTTCTCCAAACCCGCATTTCTTGACCTATTTTCTAAAAACATTAACCACCTTGCAGCAGCCTCTTGGTTTCATAATTGCTAACTTGGTACGTTTGAAATCAAAGACATGAATTGAAATAAGCTAATTATTCTAGGCTTAGACTTAGTTCAAATAAAAGAAATTAACAAACTTACCTCTTTCCGATGAGATTATGCATGATAGTTCTATGTGTTTCCTCATCTTCAAAGAATTTATACTTTGATTCTTCACTTGTATCTTCCTCATAAAAAAATGATGCGGTAAAACATGCTTGCTTAGGAGTGTATCATAATTGCTAACTTGGTACGTTTGAAATTGAATCTTTTTACTTTTATTTTCATGAATTAGGAGTATATTTATAGAGGATTATGTATATTCATCACAGATTGCAGAACACAATCTGAGCTTAGAAAAACTCAGATTCTGTTGATACCATGAAATCCTTTCTTTTTCTTGAATCTTCTCCTTCACATTACCGATTGTATCCCAACTCTCCACCTCCAATTTAATCGCCTTCCCCGTTAAAGTCTTGACAAAAATCTGCATCCCACGGTGAAACGTGAAAACCGAATCAAGTGTCGACTCCTTCTGGATGTTATAATCGGCGAAAGTTCGACAACCATCCTCGAGTAGCTTCCCGGAGAAGACAAGCCCTTGCATATCTTGGATCTTCGCCTTGACGTTGTTGATGGTGTCAGAGCTTTCGACTTCTAAGGTTATGGTTTTATCGGTGGCAGGTGTTGCAATGAAGATTTTCATGCCGCCTCGTAAACGAAGGAAGAGGTGGAGAGTTGAGTCTTTCTGGATGTTGTAATCGGCCAAGGTCTTGTCGTCTTGGAGCTATTTTTTGTTGAAAATTAGACGTTGTTAGATTGGTGGGATATGTTCCTTGTCTTGGAGAAAATAGGTCAAGAAATGGGGTTTGGAGGAATAGAAAAGAAGATGGATTAAATTGATAGATTATTAAAATTATGTGGTTTATTTTTTTAGAATCAGGGTCAAATTAAAATAAATGTAGAATTTGAGGGCAAATTATGTAATTATAGCAATTTATATTAACTGACGCATCATCAGCAGTTAGATTTTTAACGACGTTGGACCAATTTGTTAATTTTTTAAGTCAGGGGACCAGTTTGTAACTTCTGATAGTCGGGGGATGCAAAAGATAATTGAAGCTTAATCGGGGGACTATTTATGTAGTTTACCCAAATTTTTTACCTCTAAAAATGCTTGAGGCTGCCTTTTTTTCTTTCTATTGATTCTGAATAATTCCCCGTCTCAACTCTGGGACAAATGCCAAAGGACTGGGAACATATCGAGAAGGCATGAGATGCCACTGTAGAACATTTTAGAAGTCGAAATCTTCGATGTATGGGGAATCGACTTCATGGGACCATTACCAGCATCTTATGGGAACCTTTACATCATACTAGCAGTGGATTATGTGTCGAAATGGGTAGAAGCGATCGCCACTCGGAAAAATAATGCCAAAACCGTTCAAATATTTCTGCACAAGAATATTTTCTCCAGATTTGTCATTCCTAAGGCGATCATCAGTGACGAGGGGAGACACTTTGATAACAGGGTAATTGCTGCTGCCTTAAGAAAATACAGAGTAAAGCACTGGATTGCAACAGCATACCACCCTCAAACCAATGGGCAGGCCGAGATATCCAACCGAGAAGTAAAGAACATACTTGAGAAGATGGTTAAACCCACTCGAAAAGATTGGTCTTTAGACCTCAATGATGCACTATGGGCCTATAGAACAGTGTTCAAAACACCATTGAGAATGTCACCCTATAGACTAATCTACGGGAAAACATGTCATTTACCCGTTGAGATAGAACACAGAGCTTACTGGGCTATCAAAGCAGTAAATATGGACTGGGATAAGGCAAGACAAAAGAGGCTACTGGACTTGAATGAAATTGAAGAAACTCTAGCAATGGCCTACGACAATGCCAAGATCTACAAAGATAAAACCAAAAGGTGGCACGACAGGAAGCTGCTGCCACGACAGTTCTGCCCAGGGCAGCAGGTGTTGTTGTTTAACTCTATGTTAAAACTTTTCCCAGGAAAGCTTAAATCTAGATGGTCCAGTCCTTTCCAAGTAGTCCAGGTTTTCCCCCATGGTGCCATTACAATCAAATTCCTAAAGGACGGGCACCAATTTAAAGTCAACAGACAGAGACTAAAGCATTATCAGGGGAATGAAGCCCCAAGGATGCAGGAAGTAGTTACTTTAGGAGATGCCCCTCAAGGCATCCCTAATTTAACTTAGTTTTTATTTTATTTTATTTTATTTATTTATTAGGAATTAAGATTTAATTATTTTATTTTAGGATTTTATATTTTATTTTATTTATATATTTTTAGGAAACAAAGAAAACATGGCGAAGAGAAGGAATGAACCAGCCCACCATACCCATAGTAGCCCAAAAAGCCCAACGGATGAGTATGTCGTCACAGCCTGTCATCAGCTGTCGCGACAGACGTGAAGAAGACAGCCTGTCACCAAGTTGTCGACGCGCAGCAGACATGGAAACGCGTGACAGACGCGTCAGAAATAGCGTAACAGCTGGCCCCGTTATTCGTGCCTGCCGTTACAGCTTCAACGGGCAGAAAATCACCCTTGTATATAAACCCCCATTCACTATTCATTTCTCACCTCATTCTCATTTTCTCAACTTGTTTCCTCTATTTAGATCTTTAAAAATTTTCTTTACATTTTCTACAATCCTTGCAAAATGACTACCAGACAAACCCGCCGTAGTGCTGCCTCCAGTTCTATCGCAGCAGTCTCCACCCTAAGCCATAACGCCATTCCAGACCATTTCGCCTCCACCGACTCTACCACGAGATACTACAACTCCTTCCCGAAGAGGGACATGTGGGAGGAAAGAGGGTTTCTCTACACAGAACCCATGGGAGACCTAGGGCGCGAAAGCTTAATAGCAAGAAAAATCCATGCCCTCAAAAGGTAGCAGTTTGCTGTCCAACCAGAGGAGATGAACATCACACTCGTCAGGGAGTTCTATGCTGCCGTCGACAGCAAAGACACTACGACAGTGACAGTTCGAGGTAAACAACTCTCCATCGAGCCTTCCTACATCAACACTCTCTACGGTTTATATGTGAGTAAGAAGGAGGACTCCCACAAAAGATTCGTCAATAGTCTGTCGCCAGCAGACTACGACGCGGTCATGACAGAGCTCACTGAGGAAGGGACAGAATGGAACACCGACCCTAAACACCAATGGATGGTGAAGAGAACTCAGTTGACTCCACAGGCCAAATTGTGGAATCACTTTGTGAAGAAGCGCATCATGCCATCCTCCTACAAAAACACCGTCGACAGGCCAGATTAGCTCTTGTGCATTCCATTTTAAATGAAAGATCAATAAATGTCGGCCGCTACATACGAGAGGGAATACTTGAGTGTGCCTTCAGACCGTCGAGTCCCCTCGTCTTCCCATACCTCATTACAACCATCTGTCGGGGGAACAATGTACCGGAAATTGCTGAAGATGTTAAAGTCAAAGGCAAGGGATGGACGCAGCGGAACATTTTCAGCCTCATTGAGTTGAAAGCTGCCACCCCACTATCATACTTCAACCCCTCTACCACGGCAGACCAGACGGCAGGCCCCAATTCCCCAGAACCTGCTGCAGCAGAACAACAGCAGACGGCAGCAGCACCTCCATCAGACACCTCTGCCCAGATTCTGTCGACGCTGAAAAGAATGGAGGAAAGGCAGCTCGGACTGATGAGCTACATGAGGGATTTCACGGCAGCAACGGTAAACTTTATTCATAATGATTTACACTTTACACATGTGTCGTTCTCCTCTTTCCCAGAATAGTTCTTTGCTGCCCCCACACCTACACCTACCCCTGCTGAAAGCCCCAGAACTCCATCTGCCGCTTCCACACCTACACCTACCATGACAGCTGAAGGCGGCAGACAATCTGCCACTGCCAGAGGAGAAAAGAGAAAGGACCCCTGCCGGAATCGACTAAGAATATTTTGTAGGGTTCTTCTCCTCTTCCGTCTGGCAAGATTCTGACAGTGAGCCCTCAGTTTCCTGAGATATCTCCAAGGATTACCCGCCAATGAAAAAGAAGAAACTCAACGATACTGGCGAAGGATCCTCCTACCAAGGCAGATCTTCCAGCAGCAGTAGCAACAACAACTCTTATGATGAGGTCGAGATTCTTGACAAACCCCCCATACATCTCACCAACACATGTCCAGCCACCTCAGGAAGCAAAGAAAAGGTTATCCTCTGCCTCCCCCAGCACACTGTCGGCCCCTGCCAAGAAAGTCACTGCCCGTCGGCAGCTCCAGATCAGCAGCAGCAGCGATGACAGCTCCTCAACTTAAGTCTCTATCTTACATTGTGTTGTCTTGCTGTTTTATTTATTTTGTGATGTATTTTGTTTTTTTTGTTTTATCTTCCATGTTGTCATGCATTGAGGGAAATGCAACCCTCGAGTTTGGGGGTGGCATCCCTCCATCAATGAATTTGTAGTTGTGTATTAAATTTGTGTCTAAGTATTAGTCATTATTTAGTTTATTTTTGTGTCAAAAAATATTGGCTTAAGTCTTTGAACTGAATTTATCTGGCGCGACATACGCTGTCGTGACAGTGCCTTTAGGATGTTTTTAGGAACTGATTATAGCCTTACTATAGTTCTGATCTTCAAAACACCCTTTCTGACTCTTATATGTTGTCTAGACTTCTATTTAACTAGAGTAGGAATGCTCAACCACTTGAATTGCCCCTAGAGGTGCCTAACACTGGCTCTAGGAAAAGAATATAAGAAAAGAAAAACTTAGACTCAATACCCCTAGAGGTGCCTAATACCGGCTCTAGGAAGATAACTAGAGGTGCCCAAAAACAGGCTCTAGTCAATTCAAAATAAGAAAAACACCGAGTCTAATTCAGAAAAAACTAAAGGAGCCTAAGAATTGCCTCCAAAAAATGAAATTTGCCATAAAAAATTCAAGTGAGTAGCTTAACTATTCTAGTAAACTAAAAGAGTCTAGGCACATATTTGTTCACAAAACATGCACACACTGCACAAGACCTATAGCATGGTTCCGAAGAAATCCAGAAACATCCGACAAGGTATTCCTTGTGATAGGGCATGTGTGGTAGGTAATGAAAAGTTCACTGAATTAAGCCAAACCAAAAAGGTTTTCAATTTTAGTTAGGTCACATTTGCTTGAGGGCAAGCAAGAACTTGAGTTTGGGGGTGTGTTGAGTGTGCAAAAGTTCTATATTTTACCCCTTATTTAACCCATATTTCTGCTGCATTCAAGCATAATTCATTGCATTTAGGTAAAGTTTCATATATACATCACAAATAGATAAAATAGCACAGCTGCTACTGATTTTGCCTACTCTTGCAGGTATATGTTGTGGTAGACTCAGGACAGCGAAGGAGCAGAGCTGGAACATAGGACTGGAGTCGAGAAGCAAGATGCTGCCGTGGCCACTGCCGTGACAGCCATGACGACAACATTGGTGAGATGGAAAATGAAGTGGAGCTCGACAGATAGAGGAATTCAAGCCGGTATGTCGTGGACCACTTCTATATTTTTCTAAGCCATGAGGCAGAATGAAGGCCAAGCCCAAAGTCCAAGTAAGAAACCCAAAGCAAGAAAAGAGGACGAATTAAAGGCATGTACTCAGAAGATTTAATCTCTAATAGAGTTGTACTTTAGTTTAAACTTGTATTCTTGCCATATTAGAAAACTTGGACCCAAGGCCTATATAAAGGCATGTAATTCGACCTAGGAGAGGGGATCTCATTCTCAACCGTCTTCCCCAAAACCCTTATCGTTTTCCCCCTTCTCATCATGTTCTAAACTTCCCCTAGGGCTAAGGGTTGGTTCTGTAAAGTAGTTGCAAGGATTGTACTATTTTAGGAATTTTCTGTTCAAGTAATAAAAACTTCAAGTTTATTTATTCTGGTTTTCACATCTCACAAGAATATCGGGAGAGCATTGCGAGGTTATCTATTTGTTTGATATCGGGAGAGTCAAGCATACGAACGAAATAAATACGAGATTTCCAGTTTATGGTTAAACCATCTCGGCTTAGGGATAAGTACGAGTTTAAGTGGCTAAGGAAGAATTCAACAACATTGGTGTTCACCCTTCGCTTAACGCCGAGAGGTATCATCTAAGAAGTATTCAACATCAGCACTTGGGCCTAGGGATAAGACAAGTCATAGCAAGGATTCTTGCCAAGCTTGAAGTACAGAGTTGTGTGATCGCTGCCGCGACAACAACAGACTTCTACCGCGACAGGTGCTGCCGCGACATGGACGACGACAGAACATGAATTTCTCTTCAATGCAACACCTGCACTACCGAGCAAATCAATCCCGGCCTATCTCTTAACCCTGAATCTTTTATCTTTTATCTTTTATATTCCTTATTCTCCAATATTACCTTCCCAACAATTTAAACACTTTCTTTCTCTCGTGCAGCAACTATAGGATAAAGCTATTTCCAGTCCCTGTGGAGACGATATCCGATACTTCAAGTATCACTTTACTACTTGCATCGTGTACACTTGCACTACATTGCGATAGGACTCTTGACACGCAACAAAGAACTTCATCTTTGTCTTCCAATGGGCATAATGATTTTTAAGGGATGATCGAGCCGGTTGTGTGAAATGATGATCGAGCTTTCCGGATCTTCTCAATGGGATTTTAATCCTCTTCGATTGAACCAATCTTTGATACCAATTGTTGAGTTTTAAGGTGTTCGATTCCTTCAACCGTTCTTGCTTGCCAAGTGGTGGAGAAGTGGAATTTTGGGTGGAAGGGTTGTGGAAGCCAAAAGGAATAAAGACACAATGATTTATAGTGGTTCAACCTTCTAACCAAGGTCTACATCCACTACCTTAGCTTCCCACTAAGGATTTCCAATCAATTCACTATTGAATCGTCCCCATTTCTAGGCTTAGTAGGAAACCCTTATACATCGATCAAGCTTTCTACCTAAAGCATTGATCAAACCCTGTTTACAAGAGAAACGATAAGCAAACACAAATCCTCTAATAGGTGTTTGTTTTCACAATTAAGCTCTCACCCAAAACCTAAAACACTTAAGCAAATTTAACAATTTTGGCTCACTAGTGTTTGTCTATACAAAGAAATAACAATTTAAGTACAAAGACAATTCTTGATCATTTGTTGATTGACAATTGAAGCATTAACCATTACTAGATGCTTGGAGGCCCCTTTTATACTCGTAATTGAGTTTGTAGTCGTTTCTAGCCGTTGGGGTTGGATTGGAGTCGTTGGAGCCTTTATTTCTCACCATAAATGCAGTTCTGCAGCTTGGTGTATCGATACCCTTCAAACTGTATCGATACGGTCCCGATAAGGAAGTAGCCGTTGTGCACTTCAGCTGATGTGTATCGATACGCTTACCTAGCGTATCGGTACAGTCCTGCAAATTAAAAGACCGTTGGGAAATATGACCGTTTGGGTAGTTAGGCGTATCGGTACGCGACTAGCCGTTGGGTTGTTTCAAAACACACCGTATCGATACGGCTAAGCGTATCGATACGGGTTTTGGCTACTGAAAATTCTTGTAGTTGAAACCCTAAGGCGTATCGGTACGGTACTAGACCGTATCGGTACGGGCACTTGAAATGCTTGGTTTTGACTACTTTAAATGCACTTTAAATCATTCCAAAGCCTTGTAAAACCCTTAAACACATTTTCAAGTTGTTTTTGATTAAAAACATATTTTAAATTCTTTTCAATTTAGTCCAAAACATTTTTCAAATATTATATCAAAACACTTAGTTCTACATTTAGGTTTAGTTGAGAACAAAACCTCAAAAGGTGTTTTATTAAACAAAACAGGTGTAAGAGTAAGATTCACTAAATATGCAGCATGTAGAACACAATCCATCCAGAATTTTAAAGGTAAACTCGATTGAAATCTTAAGGTTCGAGCAACAACAAGCAAATGTTGATGCTTTCTCTCAACAATATTGTTTTGTTGAGGTGTATGCACACATGAAGTTTGATGTACAATACGTTGTTCTTTAAAAAATCCAACATCTCAAATTCTTTTGCATTGTCAGTTCGAACACACTTTATTTTTTTAGAAAATCGAGTTTCAATCAAATTATAGAATTGAACAATTAGCCCTCTAACTTCAGACTTTAAATGCATAGGATAGACCCAAACAAACCTACTTTTATCATCAACAATGGTTAGAAAATAAACATGACCATATAAGCTATTGACAGGAAAGGGTCCCCAAACGTCCATATGAATAATATCAAACAGAGAAGTAGAGACAGATTCACTCATTGGAAATGGTAAACGCTTTTGCTTACCAAGATGACAAATATCACATTCAGGAACAAGAATAGAAGGAATTTCTTTATTTATTTGACAAAAAATCACATCTTATTCTTAGAAGGATGACCTAAACGAGCATGCCACAATCTTAAAGTATTATTAACAACAGAATTGAAAACAACATCAGACTCATGAACAGAATTATTAACAACAGAATGAGAAACACCAGAATTAAAAGAAATATCAAGCTCATAAAGACCATTGGATGCTTTAGCTAAACCAATCATCTTCGAAGCATGCTGATCTTGTATGTAACAAAGATTAGAAGAAAAAATGAGACATAAAGAATTGTTTTTTGTTAATTGTGAAACAGAAACCAAATTAAAACTGAAAAAGGGGATAAGAAAAACATTATGTAACAGTAAATAATCAGATATTCTAACAGAGCCAATATGAGTAACTTTGACAATTTCATTATTAGGTAGTTTAACACTCTTATCATGAACATGATAACAATAATAAAAAAATTCTAAGGAATTGACTATATGATCAGTAGCTCCTGAATCTAGTATCCAAGGAGTTTTCAAGGTATGTGAAAAACAATTAAGAATCATACTTGTCTCCCCAGTTGATGCATCAAAGACAGAAGACAAGGCATTAACCTTGCTTGGTATAGCATTAGAAGTGACAGTAGAACTATAAGAATTGGTGGAACCAAAAACATTTGTTTTTGCAGTATGAGCATTAACATAAGCAATACTGTTTCTTTATTGCAAGAAACTCAAAAGACCCTCATATTGGTCTCGAGTAAGCATCATTGGACTGTAATTATCAGATGATAAAACATCTTTATCAGGAAAATCAGTATGACCAGAACCTACCAGGTTAGCTCTATTAACCTGATTTCTACCCTTGTACCCATGAGGATAATCATGTTTCTTGAAACATTTATCTACAGTATGCACATAGAGCCCACAAAAAATACACAAAGGTCGTTTGGAACCAGGATTTGCAGGATATTTCTTATTATTGTAAGCTCTATTGTCAACCCTAGAAGTATTGCTTGTATCACCCTTATCAGCCAACAAAACATGAGAATAAAAAACTGCAGGACCAATAGATCTTTCATGTTGTATTATAACAACAAATACTTCATTAACGGAAGGCAAAGGCTTAGTCATGAGAATTTGGGATATAGGCACAGAAAAGTTCTCATTAAGGCCTTTAAGGAAACAAAGTGAAAAATCTTCTCTCCTATATTTAGCAGTAGAACAATCACAAACAACCAACGGCCTGAGATTACAAATCTCATCCCACAAAACTTTTAGATGCGTATGATAGGCCGCAATAGAAAGATTACCTTGTTGTAGGGAATAGAATTCCTGAAGTAAGTCAGAAACTCGTACAAGATCTCCCTGATTGAAGCGGTCAAACAAATCTTGCCACAACTCATAGGCTCGATCGATCCAAATTACACTCTGAGAAATTTCTTGATTCAACTCGCGTTGCAGCTAAGACAATACCGGATTATTACACTTGACCCACGCGTAATAACGAGGATCCTCTTCTTTCGGCTCCTTAATCAATCCATTGACAAAAGAAAACTTATTCTTTGAAATCAAGGCCATATGCATCGACCGCGCCCAACCATGATAATTTCCTCCATTCAACAAAGAGGAAGTAAGAATCAACTATGGATTCTCATTGGGATGAACAAAAAACTCATCAGAAGGATCATCGCACTTGTACCAGGAAGAACGTGAATCAGGGGATTGCGAGTCGGAAGACTGCCCAACTGATACCATGATAAATTTGTATTTATTTGTTGAATTCTTGATAGAATTTGTGAAAGGAAGAAGGAAACTTAGAGGTTTCAAGAAAAAGAATCATTTGGTTAGGGTCTGGGAAAGGGGAAAAACTGATAAAAGGAAAAGTGAAAAGATTTTATTAATTAAAAACAACCAGCTGCCATTAAATATGTTATCTTCCACGCTCGACGAGTACCGATGAGCACCACCAACGACGAGCACAATTAATTCAATTTATAAAAATAAAAAATCTAAAGAACTCACCGTATAATTATAAACTATTTAAAAATTAAAAGGTAAATTAATTAAAATATAACATTTTATTTTTAATTTTCTTTTAAACATAGATCAAAATACCTATATACCCCTAAATTACAAAACCCTAATTTTTTTTCATTTAAAATTCAAGCCGTCGCCGCCGTTACTGTCGCCGCCGCTTGAATTAAGGCAGATTGAGGTTTGTGGTGAAGAATACGGAGGAGCACTGAAAACATGTGTTTCATGTGGTGATCTATAGAATAAATGTGGTTGCAATGAAAGTTTGGTTTAGAATGAGACCCATGGAAGAAGGTGCTCATTTGGAGGTGAAGGCTGTGGAAGATTATAGCTTCATACATTCTTCTTACGTGCCAGTGTTAAGGCAGATTGAGTCTGCTAAGATGTAGAGATTTAGCCGTGAGAAAGCAACAGAGAATGCGGCAAAAGATGGGAGTAACACGAAGTTAAAGAACCTTGTGTCCACGTCAATGTTGAATCGCCTCAGATTTTATTTGCCTGAAATGTATCCAAAATTGCCCAAGATTTTGTTATTGGATGATACGGAGGCGGCATCGGCTTAAATTCTAAATAAAAAAAATTAGTGTTTTGTAATTTAGGGATAGGTAGATATTTTGATCTATGTTTAAACAAATTAAAAATAAAATAATATATTTTAATTAATTTACCTTTTTATTTTTAAATAATTTATAATTATACATTAAGTCATTTAAATTTTAAATCTTTATTCATCGATGCTGGTCGTTAGTGATATTCACCAGTGCTCGTCGAGCGCTACAAAAATTTTCCTAACCCAATAACACTTAGTTCATCAATGGTTAAAAGGCAGAGACTATCTAACTCAACTTCTTAACAATTTCCTTAATTTTACTACATTAACTTGCTGTTGTGTTTTATATTATACAAAAAAAGAGATAATATCAACTAATGTTGTTTATTGTTTATTATTAACCGAATGACAAAAAATAACCTCATAGGTTAGATATAAATCAAAGGCATTTGAGCCTTAGAATGCCATTCCCTCTCGACAACTCTCTCTGCATATTCCATTCCATAACTCCATTTTCAACACAGGAATTTAAATGGCTCATCCTTCAGAACCGGAAGTTCTCGACCAAGCCTTGTCAGGTTCTTCAATTTCTTTTCCTATAAACTTTCATATTATAGATATGATTTTTGTTTTATTTATATTCGATATCAAACTAGTTAGTGAAACTAAAAAAAATAAAGAAATTTGTATTATTATTTGTGATAAATTATTAGCAACTAATATGATTATTGAGGATTATAGATTAGTTAATTTCGTAAATATAATAATAATTTTCCTTGAATAACTTAGGAATTGGAGTTGATGAGAAATTATTAGTGTCAATATTGAGAAAATCACACATGAGGAAAGGATGTTCCAAGTTCTTCTGTGAGGATGAACGTCAGTTTGAGCGGTGGAACCACACTGCCATCAAAAGTCTGAAAGCTGAATTTAAGCGGTTTAAGGTATATATTCATTTTTATATACTTCAACTTTAACCAACTAGAACACAATTGAGTTTAATATATATAGTATAACTCATTAACTATTTCAGGATGTTGTGGTGCTTTCATTGATGCATCCATGGGAGAGGGATGCTCGTTTGTTGAAGAAGGCACTGAAGAAAGGTCCAATGCAATACAATGTCATTGTAGAAATCGCCTGCATCAGATCATCTGATGAGTTGTTGGGTGCCCGAAAAGCCTACCACTCCCTTTTCGACCGATCCATCGAGGAAGATCTCGCTTCCCACATTCAGGGCTCCGAACGCAAGGTTCATCCATCACCATCACCCCCACTTCAATATTGAATCCGGATAAAGTTTAACTCAGTTGATTGATGCAATTGACATGTTAAACCAATCATATTACAACCTCTTCTTCTCTATCTTTCGTGTTGGAAGAACAAGATTTCTAACTAATCAGATGTATATGTTGTTTAAACAGTTATTGGTGGCACTGGTGAGTGCCTACAGATATGAAGGACCAAAGGTGAAGGAAGACACTGCAAGATTAGAGGCCAAAGCAGTTTTGAATGCAATCAAGAACAATGATAAAAGGAATGCTATGGAGGACGATGAAGTTGTGAGGATTCTAACAACAAGGAGTAAGCCTCATCTTAAGGAAGTCTATGAACAATACAAGAAATTTTCTGACAAAACCATCACCGAGGTACTAAAAGAAAATAACAATTCCTCTCGTCGATGATCAATAGAATTTTCATATTTGTTTAATGACGTGAAAGTTTTAGCATTAATGCATTAGAAATGAAGCAAGAACAAATATGTTAACTAAAACTGAACTTCTTAATTTCTATTGCTTTATGTGTTAGGATCTTGAAGTTGAGTTGTTGTTGAAAGAGACAGTAGAATGCTTATGCACCCCTCAAACATATTTCACCAGGGTAAGATTATTGCTTGAGTTATGACATGATTTATTTCGACATGTGTGTATAAAGGGATTTTATTTTAATTAATTATTTTTGGTGTTAGGTTTTTGATGCAGCTTTAAGAGATGATGCAGATGAGGATGCAAAGAAAGCATTGACTCGATTAGTTGCAACTCAAGAAAGTGAAGAAATGAAAGGAGTGGCAACTAAATTTGAGGGGAAGATAAAAGAGAGAGTTAAAGGAGCCTATAAAGATGTATTGGTTGGTATGTTAGAGAAATGAATGGATAATTTTAGGTTCAATTAAATCCCATCAATTTCTCTATATTTGATTTGAATGTTGTTGTTTATTCACTGTCTACATTAAAGATTGTTGTTTCTATTAATAATGTTGCTTTGATGTTTTTCTTAATCGTAGCGACGTTTTTTGAAAACATTACTTTAAAATATCCCACATTTTTAAAAAATCGATCAAATGGGAGATTTTTTGCGAAAATTCGTGTTTCGGAAACAATAAAGACTTGGAGTCGCCACCGGCCACTAAGGTAGGCCGGACACCACAAAAAACCAAAGATTCATTTGAAAGGGTTCGGGAGTTGGTTACGTGTGGGGAAGGGTTAGCACTTCCATCACGCCCAGAAATCGTTACCAATTTTAAATTAAGGTTTACCTTCAGAGGGTGAGAATTAATTCGAATATTTGGCCAACATCCATTAAAGCATGACTGTTACGACGCAAATATCGAAATTAATAGATACCTCCTTTTTAAAGTTTAAGTTAATCACCGTGCAATCAAAATATTAGAGGTCTTATGAATGAAAATAAGGCATGCCACATATAAACATCATATTAAAAGAACATAAGCAAACATATAATATGTACACATTAAAAACATATATTAAAGTATATATTTTAAATCAACATATTACATAAAAACTATGTTACATGAGAAAACCTTATATTATGCTTTATATACACACTATATATTATATTAAAACTATATGTTATATGTATACCTTATATTATGTAAAAACTATATATCATATAGAAACCTTATATTATGCTATATATTTACATTATATATTATATTAAAACTATATATTATATGTATACCTTATATTATGTAAAAACTATATATCATTTAGAAACCTTATATTATATTCATATTATGAAGGCTATATATATTATATTTATAAACCATATTTTATATATGAACTATATACTATACACAAACACATGGTAAACACATATCAAGGCCACAACACATACAAATATACATAATTAAGTAAGAATAACAAACAAGTACACTAAACATTAGAAATTAAGGACTGAAAATTAAAGAACATAAACTGCAGGGAAATAATTAAAATATGCATGATAAAGAGGGCAAAACACTGGAATATGGACTAAATTAAAACAAAATTGAATTAAAGAATTAAATAAGGGAAAAATCATTCAAAATCGGATTAACAACAAGGTTTAGGACGTAATCGTAAGATTGAAAAACTTTGAGGGACCACGGAAAGGGTTTAATAAATGTTGAAGGGTCGACGACGGTATTAGAGTGGAGAAGAGGGATATAATGGGTCATTAGCCCATTTTTAAGACAGGGATGGCTATAAAACTCACTTAAAAAACAAACATCCCTTTTTTATCTTTGTTTTGAAACTCGATCTTCCCCAAAACTCTCACCCCCTCCAATATCCAGGCGGCTGGCGAACCCAAAAGCCCTAAAATTGCCCGCTTTTCACATCTACATCTAGATCCAAAGCTAGATCTAATAAGCAAAATGATAGAAAGCCTTCCTTTTGAAAACCAGAAACCGAAACTATATTTTGAAACCCTAAACAGAGTAGAAAGCCTAAACATGGTTATGAGACCTCCGTCTGACGCTCAATTATTCACCGGTTCACCGTTTACATAGTCTCGGGGAGACCAAGGGGTTTATCACCGGCAAAGAGACACGACGGCACGGGGGAAACCGAATGGCCACGAGGGTAAGAAACATAAAACCTAATCCCTATTCTGCCTTTTTAAAGTCGAAATGCAAACGAAGTTGAGAATTTTTTTTGGGTAAACTACATAAATGGATCCCCAACTATGCTCCAATTATTTTTTGCATCCACCGATTATCCGAAGTTACAAACTGGTCATCCGACTTAAAAAAGTAAAATTAGTCCAACGTCGTTAAAAATCTAACTACTGATGACGTGGTAGTTAATATAAATTGCTATAATTACATAATTAGCCCTCAAGTTCTACACTTATTTAAAATTTGACCCTAATTCTAAAAAATTAATCTACATAATTTTAATAATCTATCAATTTTGTCCATTTTCTTTCATATTTCTCCAAACCCCCATTTCTTGACCTATTTTCTAAAAAAAATTAACCACCTTGCAACAGCCTCTTGGTATCATAATTGCTAACTTCGTACGTTTGAAATCAAAGACAAGAAATTGAAATAAGCTAATTATTCTAGGCTTAGACTTAGTTCAAATAAAAGAAATTAACAAACTTACCTCTTTCCGATGAGATTATGCATGATAGTTCTATGTGTTTCCTCATCTTCAAAGAATTTATACTTTGATTCTTCACTTGTATCTTCCTCATAAAAAATGCGGCAGTAAAACATGCTTGCTTAGGAGTGTATCATAATTGCTAACTTGGTACGTTTGAAATTAAATCTTTTTACTTTTATTTTCATTAATTAGGAGTATATTTATAGAGGATTGTGTATATTCATCAGAGATTGCAGAACACAATCCGAGCTTAGAAAAACTCAAATTCTATTGATACCATGAAATCCTTTATTTTTCTTGAACCTTCTCCTTCACATTAACGATTGTATCCCAACTCTCCACCTCTAATTTAATCGCCTTCCCCGTTAAAGTCTTGACAAAAATCTGCATCCCACGGTGAAACGTGAAAACCGAATCAAGTGTCGACTCCTTCTGGATGTTATAATCGGCGAAAGTTCGACAACCATCCTCGAGTAGCTTCCCAGTGAAGACAAGCCCTTGCATATCTTGGATCTTCGCCTTGACGTTGTTGATGGTGTTGGAGCTTTCGACTTCTAAGGTTATGGTTTTATCGGTGGCAGGTGTTGCAATGAAGATTTTCATGCCGCCTCGTAAACAAAGGAAGAGGTGGAGAGTTGAGTCTTTCTGGATGTTGTAATCGACCAAGGTCTTGTCGTCTTGGAGCTATTTTTTTTTGAAAATTAGACGTTGTTAGAGTGGTGGAATACGTTCCTTGTCTTGCAGAAAATAGGTCAGGAAATGGGGTTTGGAGAAATAGAAAAGAAGATGGATTAAATTGATAGATTATTAAAATTATGTGGGTTAGTTTTTTAGAATCAGGGTCAAATTAAAATAAGTGTAGAATTTGAGGACAAATTATGTAATCATAGCAATTTATATTAACTGACGCATCATCAGCAGTTAGATTTTTAACGGCGTTGGACCAATTTGTTACTTTTTTAAGTCGGGGGACCAATTTGTAACTTCTGATAGTCGGGGGATGCAAAAGATAATTGAAGCTTAGTCGGGGGACTATTTATGTAGTTTACCCAAATTTTTTACCTCTAAAAACGCTTTAGGCTGCCTTTTTTTTCTTTCTATTGATTCTGAATAATTCCCCATCTCAACTCTGGGACAAATGCCAAAGGACTGGGAACATATCGAGAAGGCATGAGATGCCACTGTAGAACATTTTAGAAGTCGAAATCTTCGATGTATGGGGAATCGACTTCATGGGACCATTCCCAGCATCTTGTGGGAACCTTTACATCCTACTAGCAGTGGATTATGTGTCCAAATGGGTAGAAGCGATCGCCACTCGGAAAAATAATGCCAAAACCGTTCAAATATTTCTGCACAAGAATATTTTCTCCAGATTTGGCATTCCTAAGGCGATCATCAGTGACGAGGGGAGACACTTTGATAACAGGGTAATTGCTGCTGCCTTGAGAAAATACAGAGTAAAGCACTGGATTGCAACAGTATACCACCCTCAAACCAATGGGCAGGCCGAGATATCCAACCGAGAAGTAAAGAATATACTTGAGAAGATGGTTAAACCCACTCAAAAAGATTGGTCTTTAGACCTCAATGATGCACTATGGGCCTATAGAACAGTGTTCAAAACACCATTGAGAATGTCACCCTGCAGACTAATCTACGGGAAAACATGTCATTTACTTGTTGAGATAGAACACAGAGCTTAATGGGCTATCAAAGCAGTAAATATGGACTAGGATAAGGCAGGACAAAAGAGGCTACTGGATTTGAATGAAATTGAAGAAACTCGAGCAATGGCCTACGACAATGCCAAGATCTACAAAGATAAAACCAAAAGGTGGCACGACAGGAAGCTGCTGCCACGGCAGTTCTGCCCAGGGCAGCAGGTGTTGTTGTTTAACTCTAGGTTAAAACTTTTCCCAGGAAAGCTTAAATCTAGATGGTCCGGTCCTTTCCAAGTAGTCCAGGTTTTCCCCCATGGTGCCATTACAATCAAATCCCTAAAGGACGGGCACCAATTTAAAGTCAACAGACAGAGACTAAAGCATTATCAGGGGACTGAAGCCCCAAGGATGCAGGAAGTAGTTACTTTAGGAGATGCCCCTCAAGGCATCCCTAATTTAACTTAGTTTTTAGGGTAAAGTACACAGACGTTCACTGAACTTTGGTAAAAAAAAAACAAAATGGTAACCAAACTTTCAAAAATCACAAAATGGCAATTAAACTTTATGTTTTGTAACAAAATGGTAACTAGACGTTAACTGCCGTTAAGTGACTGTTATAAATTTTGGTATAATAACACATTTAGTCCTTCATATTTATACATTCAATCAATTTAACCCTAATTCGAACCAATTCACTAAATTTAGCCCTCGTTATTTATGCATTCTTTCAATTTGGTCCTTAAAGCAAAATTCCAAAGTATGGTAACATGATAAATAATTACAATTAAATTTTTAAAGGAACTCGAAAACTCGACTCGATTCGAATCGAAAAAATTTCAAATAAAGTTTGAGTTGTAAAATATGACGCATCAACTCGAATAACTCGGAATTTTTTGACTCGGCTCGATCAAACGCTCATCTATATCTTAAGATATGACGCGTCAACTCGAATAACTAGAAATATTCAAATATTTTAAATCATTTTTTTCTTTTTAAATCGAATATTTTTTGAAATATAATATTTAATATTTTCATATTTAAATCACATCGAATATTTAATAACTACTTTAAATATTCAATTTAATTTAAAAATATTCGATTTAAAAGAAAAAATGATTTAAAATATTCGAATATTTAAGAACTACTTTAAATATTCAATTTAATTTAAAAATATTCGATTTAAAAGAAAAAATGATTTAAAATATTCGAATATTTAATAACTACTTTAAATATTTTTTCTTTTAAATATTCAAATATTTAATAATTACTTTAAATATTTATTAAATATTCAAATATTTTAAATCAATATTTTTCTTGTAAATCGAATATTTTTAAATTAAATCGAATATTTAAAGTAGTTATTAAATATCTGATGCGATTTAAAAGAAAAAATGATTTCAAATATTCGAATATTTCTAGTTATTCGAGTTGACGCGTCATATCTTAAGATAGATGTGAGCGTTCGATCGAGTCGAGTAAAAAAAATTCGAGTTATTCGAGTTGACGCGTCATATTTTACAACTCAAACTTTATTTGAATTTTTTTTATTCGAGTCGAGTCGAGTTTTTGAGTTCCTACAAAAAATTAATTAAATATTCAAATATTTTAAATCATTTTTTCTTTTAAATCGAATATTTTTAAATTAAATCGAATATTTAAAGTAGTTATTAAATATTCGATGTGATTTAAATATGGAAATTTTAAATATTCTATTTTAAAAAATATTTGATTTAAAAGAAAAAATGATTTAAAATATTCAAATATTTTGAGTTATTCGAGTTGACGCGTCATATCTTAAGATAGAGGTGAGCGTTCGATCGAGTCGAGTAAAAAAATTTTGAGTTATTCGAGTTTACGCGTCATATTTTACGACTCAAACTTTATTTGAATTTTTTTCAATTCGAGTCGAGTTTTCGAGTTCCTATAGAAATTTAATTAAATATTCGAATATTTTAAATCAATTTTTTTCTCTTTTAAATCGAATATTTAAAGTTGTTATTAAATAATCGATGTTATTTAAGTATGAAAATATTAAATATTCTATTTTAAAAAAATATTCGATTTAAAGAAAAAATGATTTAAAATATTCAAATATTTCGATTTGACGCGTCATATCTTAAGATAGAGATGAGCGTTCGATCAAGTCGAGTTAAAAAATTTCGAGTTATTCGAGTTGACGCGTCATATTTTACAACTCAAACTTTATTTGAAATTTTTTCGATTCGACTCGAGTCGAGTTTTCGAGTTCCTATAAAAATTTAATTGTAATTATTTATCATGTTACCATACTTTGAAATTTTGTTTTAAGGACCAAATTGAAAGAATGCATAAATTACGAGGGCTAAATTTAGTGAATTGGTTTGAATTAGGGTGAAATTGATTGAATGTATAAATATGAAGGATTAAATGTGTTATTATACCAAATTTTATAATAGTCATTTAACGGCAGTTAACGTCTAGTTACCATTTTGTTACAAAACATAAAGTGTAATTGCCATTTTGTGATTTTTGAAAGTTTGGTTACCATTTTGTTTTTTTTACTAAAGTTCAGTGACCGTCTGTGTACTTTACCCTAGTTTTTATTTTATTTTATTTATTTATTAGGAATTAAGATTTAATTATTTTATTTTAGGAATTAATATTTTATTTTATTTATCTATTTTTAGAAAACAAAGGAAACAGGGCGAAGAGAAGGAATGAACCAGCCCTCCATACCCACAGTAGCCCAAAAAGCCCAACGGACGAGTATGCCGTCACAACCTGTCATCAGCTGTCGCGACGGACGCGGAGAAGAAAGTCTGTCACCAAGCTGTCGCGACAGACACACAAACGCGTAACAGACGCGTAGCAGACACGAAAACGCGTGACAGACGCGTCAGAAACAACATAACAGCTGGCCCCGTTATTCGTGCCATAACGCGATTCCAGACCGTTTCGCCTCCATCGACTCCGCCACGAGATACTACAGCTCCTTCCAGAAGAGGGACATGTGGGAGGGAAGAGGGTTTCTCTACACAGAACCCATGGGAGACCTAGGGCGCGAAAGCTTCATAGCAAGAAAAATCCATGCCCTCAAAAGGTAGCAGTTTGCTGCCCAACCAGAGGAGATGAACATCACACTCGTCAGGGAGTTCTATGCTGCCGTCGACAGCAAAGACACTACGACAGTGACAGTTCGAGGTAAACAACTCTCCATCGAGCCTTCCTACATCAACACTCTCTACGGTTTATATGTGAGTAAGAAGGAGGACTCCCACAAAAGATTCGTCAATAGTCTGTCGCCAGCAGACTACGACGCGGTCATGACAGAGCTCACTGAGGAAGGGACAGAATGGAACACCGACCCTAAACACCAATGGACGGTGAAGAGAAATCAGTTGACTCCACAGGCCAAATTGTGGAATCACTTTGTGAAGAAGCGCATCATGCCATCCTCCTACAATAACACCGTCGACAGACCAAGGTTAGCTCTTGTGCATTCCATTTTAAATGAAAGATCAATAAATGTCGGCCGCTACATACGAGAGGGAATACTTGAGTGTGCCTTCAGACCGTCGAGTCCCCTCGTCTTCCCATACCTCATTACAACCATCTGCCGGGGGAACAATGTGCCGGAAATTGCTGAAGATGTTAAAGTCAAAGGCAAGGGATGGACGCAGCAGAACATTTTCAGCATCATGGAGTTGAAAGCTGCCACCCCCACTATCATACTTCAACCCTCTGCCACGGCAGACCAGACGACAGGCCCCAATTCCCCATTACCTGCCACAGCAGAACAACAGCAGACGGCAGCAGCACCTCCATCAGACACCTCTGCCCAGATTCTGTCGACGCTAAAACTAATGGAGGAAAAGCAGCTCGGACTGATGAGCTACATTAGGGATTTCACAGCAGCAACGGTAAACTTTATTCATAATGATTTACATTTTACACATGTGTCGTTCCCCTCTTTCCCAAAACAGTTCTTTGCTGCCCCCACACCTACACCTACCCCTGCTGAAAGGCCCAGAACTCCATATGCCGCTTCCACACCTACACCGACCACGACAGCTGAAGGCGGCAGACAATCTGCCACTGCCAGAGGAGAAAAGAGAAAGGACCCCTACCGGAACTCGACTCAGAATATTTTGAAGGGTTCTCCTCCTCTTCCGTCTGGCAAGATTCTGACGGCGAGCCCTCAGTTGCCTGAGATATCTCCAAGGATTACCTCCAATGAAAAAGAAGAAACTCAACGAGACTGGCGAAGGACCCTCCGGCCAAGGCAGATCTGCCAGCAGCAACATCTCTGATGATGAGGTCGAGGTTCTTGACAAACCCCAATACATCTCACCAACACGTGTCCAGCCACCTCGGGAAGCAAAGAAAAGGGTATCCTCTGCCTCCCCCAGCACACTGCCGGCCCCTGCCATGAAAGTCACTGCCCGCCGAAAGCTCCAGATCAGCAGCAGCAGCGATGACAGCTCCTCAACTTATGTCTCTATCTTATATTGTGCTGTCTTGATGTTTTATTTATTTTGTGATGTATTTTGTTTTTTTTGTTTTATCTTCCATTTCGCAATTCATTGAGGGAAATGCAACCCTCGAATTTGGGGGTGGCATCCCTCCATCAATGAAGTTGTAGTTGTGTCTTAAATTTGTGTCTAAGTATTAGTCATTATTTAGTTTATTTTTGTGTCAAAAAAAATTGGCTTAAGTCTTTGAACTGAATTTATCTGTCGCGACATACGCTGTCGTGACAGTGCCTTTAGGATGTTTTTAGGAACTGTTTAGAGCCTTATTATAGTTCTGATCTTTAAAACACCATTTGTGACTCTTATATGCTGTCTAGACTTCTATTTAACTAGAGTAGGAAAGCTCAACCACTTGAATTGCCCCTAGAGGTGCCTAACACTGGCTCTAGGAAAAGAATATAAGAAAAGAAAAACTTAGACTCAATACCCCTAGAGGTGCCTAATACCGGCTCTAAGAAGATAACTAGAGGTGCCCAAAAACAGGCTCTAGTCAATTCAAAATAAGAAAAAACCCAAGTCTAATTCAGAAAAAACTAAAGGAGCCTAAGAATTGCCTTCAAAAAATGAAATTTGGCATAAAAAATTCAAGTGAGTAGCTTAACTATTCTAGTAAACTAAAGGAGTCTAGGCACATATTTGTTCACAAAACATGCACACACTTCACAAGACCTATAGCATGGTTCCGAAGAAATCCAGAAACGTCCGACAAGGTATTGCTTGTGATAGGTCATGTGTGGTAGGTAATGAAAAGTTCACTGAATTAAGCCAAACCAAAAAGATTTTCAATTTTAGTTAGGTCACATTTGCTTGAGGGCAAGCAAGAACTTGAGTTTGGGGGTGTGTTGAGTGTGCAAAAGTTCTATATTTTACCCCTTATTTAACCCATATTTCTGCTGCATTCAAGAATAATTCATTGTATTTAGGTAAAGTTTCACATATACATCACAATTAGATAAAATAGCAGAGTTGCTATAGATTTTGGCTACTCTTGCAGGTATCTGTTGTGGTAGACTCAGGACAACGAAGGAGCAGAGCTGGAACATAGGACTGGAGTCGAGAAGCAAGATGCTGTCGTGGCCACTACCGTGGCAGCCATGACGACAACATTGGTGAGATGGAAAAATGAAGTGGAGCTCGACAGATAGAGGAATTCAAGCCGGTCGGTCGTGGACCACTCCTATATTTCTCTGAGCCCTAAGGCAGAATGAAGGCCAAGCCCAAAGTCCAAGTAAGAAACCCAAAGCAAGAAAAGAGGACGAATTAAAGGCATATACTCAGAAGATTTAATCTCCAATAGAGTTGTACTTTAGTTTAAACTTGTATTCTTGCCATATTAGAAAACTTGGACCCAAGGCCTATATAAAGGCATGTAATTCAACCTAGGAGAGAGGATCTCATTCTCAGTCGTCTTCCCCAAAACCCTTACCGTTTTCCCCCTTCTCATCATGTTCTAAACTTCCTCTAGGGCTAAGGGTTGATTCTGTAAAGTAGTTGCAAGGATTGTACTGTTTTAGGAATTTTCTGTTCAAGTAATAAAAACTTCAAGTTTATTTATTCTGGTTTTCATATCTCACAAGAGTATCGGGAGAGCATTGCGAGGTTATCTATTTGTTTGATATCGGGAGAGTCAAGCATACGAACGAAATAAATATGAGTTTTCCAGTTTTTGGTTAAACCATCTCGGCTTAGGGATAAGTACGAGGTTAAGTGGCTAAGGAAGAATTCAACAACATTGGTGTTCACCCTTCGATTAACGCCGGGAGGTATCATCTAAGAAGTGTTCAGCAACAGCACTTGGGCCTAGGGATAAGACAAGTCATAGCAGGGATTCATGCCAAGCTTGAAGTACAGAGTTGTGTGATCACTTCTGCGACAACAACAGACTTCTACCGCGACAGGTGCTGCCGCGACAGGGACGACAACAGAACATGAATTTCTCTTCAGTGCAACACCTGCACTACCGAGCAAATCAATCTCGGCCTATCTCTTAACCCTGAATCTTTTATCTTTTATATTCTTTATTCTCCAATATTACCTTCCCAACAATTTAAACTCTTTCTTTCTCTCGTGCAGCAACTATAAGATAAAGCTATTTCCAGTCCTTGTGGAGACGATATCCGATACTTCAAGTATCACTTTACTACTTGCGTCGTGTACACTTGCACTACATTGCGATAGGACTCTTGACACGCAACAAAGAACTTCATCTTTGTCTTCCAATGGGCATAGTGAGTTTTAAGGGATGATCGATCCGGTTGTGTGAAATGATGATCGAGCTTGCTGGATCTTCTCAATGGGATTTTAATTCTCTTCGATTGAACCAATCTCTGATACCAATTGTTGAGTTTTAAGGTGCTCGATTCCTTCAACCGTTCTTGCTTGCCAAGTGGTGGAGAAGTGGAATTTTGGGTGGAAGGGTTGTGGAAGCTAAAGGGAATAAAGACACAATGATTTATAGTGGTTCAACCTTCTAACCAAGGTCTACATCCATTACCTTAGCTTCCCACTAAGGATTTCCAATCAATTCACTATTAATTCGTCCCCATTTCTAGGCTTAGGAGGAAACCCTTATACATTGGTCAAGCTTTCTACCCAAAGCCTTGATCAGACCCTCTTTACAAGAGAAAAGATAAGCAAACACAAATCCTCTAATAGGTGTTTGTTTTCACAATTAAGCTCTCACCCAAAATCTAAAACACTTAAGCAAATTTAACAATCTTGGCTCACTAGTGTTTGTCTATACAAAGAAATGACAATTTAAGTACAAAGACAATTCTTGATCATTTGTTGATCGACAATTGAAGCTTTAACCATTACTAGATGCTTGGAGGCCCCTTTTACACTCCTAATTGAGTTTGTAGCCATTTCTAGCCGTTGGGGTTGGATTGGAGTCGTTGGAGCCTTTATTTCTCACCATAAATGACGTTCTGTAGCTTGGCGTATCGATAACCTTCAAACTGTATCGATACGGTCCCGATAAGGAAGTAGCCGTTGTGCACTTCAGTTGATGCGTATCGATACGCTTACCTAGTGTATCGGTACGGTCCTGCAAATTAAAAGACCGTTGGGAAATATGACCGTTAGGGTAGTTAGGCGTATCGGTACGCGACTAGTCGTTGGGCTGTTTCAAAACACACCGTATCAATACGGCTAAGCGTATCGGTACGTGTTTTGGCTACTGGAAAATTCCTGTAGTTGAAACCCTAAGGCGTATCGGTACGGTACTAGACCGTATCGGTACGGGCACTTGAAATGCTTGGTTTTGACTACTTTAAATCATTCCAAAGCCTTGTAAAACCCTTAAACATATTTTCTAGTTGTTTATTACTAAAAACATATTTTAAATTCTTTTCAATTTAGTCCAAAACATTTTCAAATATTATATCAAAACACTTAGTTCTACATTTAGGTTTAGTTGAGAACAAAACCTCAAAAGGTGTTTTATTAAACAAAACAGGTGTAGGAGTAAGATTCACTAAATATGCAGCATGTAGAACACAATCCATCCAGAATTTTAAAGGTAAACTCGATTGAAATCTTAAGGTTCGAGCAACAACAAGCAAATGTTGATGCTTTCTCTCAACAATGTTGTTTTGTTGAGGTGTATGCACACATGAAGTTTGATGTACAATACGTTTTTCTTTAAAAAAATCCAGCTTCTCAAATTCTTTTGCATTGTCAGTTCGAACACACTTTATTTTTTTAGAAAACCGAGTTTCAATCAAATTATAGAATTGAACAATTAGCCCTCTAACTTCAGACTTTAAATGCATAGGATAGACCCAAACAAACCTACTTTTATCATCAACAATGGTTAGAAAATAAACATGACCATATAAGCTATTGACAGGAAAGGGTCCCCAAACGTCCATATGAATAATATCAAACAGTGAAGTAGAGACAGATTCACTCATTGGAAATGGTAAACGCTTTTGCTTACCAAGATGACAAATATCACATTCAGGAACAAGAATAGAAGGAATTTCTTTATTTATTTGAAAAAAATCACATCTTACTCTTAGAAGGATGACCTAAACGAGCATGCCACAATCTTAAAGTATTATTAACAACAGAATTGAAAACAACATCAGACTCATGAACAGAATTATTAACAACAGAATGAGAAACACCAGAATTAAAAGAAATATCAAGCTCATAAAGACCATTGGATGCTATAGCTAAACCAATCATCTTCGAAGCATGCTGATCTTGTATGTAACAAAGATTAGAAGAAAAAATGAGACATAAAGAATTTTTTTTTGTTAATTGCGAAACAGAAACCAAATTAAAACTGAAAAAAGGAATAAGAAAAACATTATGTAACAGTAAATAATCAGATATTCTAACAGAGCCAATATGAGTAACTTTGATAATTTCATTATTAGGTAGTTTAACACTCTTATCATGAACATGATAACAATAATAATAAAAAATTCTAAGGAATTGACTATATGATCAGTAGCTCCTGAATCTAGTATCCAAGGAGTTTTCAATGTATGTGAAAAACAATTAAGAATCATACTTGTCTCCCCAGTTGATGCATCAAAGACAGAAGACAAGGCATTAACCTTGCTCGGTATATCATTAGAAGT
This sequence comes from Hibiscus trionum, assembly GCA_030270665.1. Taxonomy (NCBI): domain Eukaryota; kingdom Viridiplantae; phylum Streptophyta; class Magnoliopsida; order Malvales; family Malvaceae; genus Hibiscus; species Hibiscus trionum. Next base: position 10,318,723 of record BSYR01000024.1, on the reverse strand, counting down.
GACAGTAGAAATATAAGAATTGGTGGAACCAAAAACATTTGTTTTTGCAGTATGAGCATTAACATGAGCAATAATGTTTCTTTATTGCAAGAAACTCAAAAGACCCTCATATTGGTCTCGAGTAAGCATCATTGGACCATAATTATCAGATGATAAAACATCTTTATCAGGAAAATCAGTATGACCAGAACCTACCAGGTTAGCTCTATTAACCTGATTTCTACCCTTGTACCCATGAGGATAACCATGTTTCTTGAAGCATTTATCTACAGTATGCCCATAGAGCCCACAAAAAATACACAAAGGTCGTTTGGAACCAGGATTTGCATGATATTTCTTATTATTGTAAGCTCTATTGTCAACCCTAGAAGTATTGCTTGTGTCACCCTTACGGCCAACAAAACATGAGAATAAAAAACAGCAGGACCAATAGATCTTTCATGTTGTATTATAACAACAAATACTTCATTAACGGAAGGCAAAGGCTTAGTCGTGATAATTTGGGATTTAGGCACAGAAAAGTTCTCATTAAGGCCTCTAAGGAAACAGAGTGAAAAATCTTCTCTCCTATATTTAGCAGTAGAACAATCACAAACAACCAACAGCCTGAGATTACAAATCTCATCCCATAAAACTTTTAGATGCGTATGATAGGCCGCAACAGAAAGATTACCTTGTTGTAGGGAATAGAGTTCCTGAAGTAAGTCAGAAACTCGTACCAGATCTCCCTGATTGAAGCGGTCAAACAAATCATGCCACAACTCATAGGCTCGATCGATCCAAATTACACTCTGAGAATGCAACAGAGAATGCGGCAAAAGATGGGAGTAACACGAAGTTAAAGAACCTTGTGCCCACGTCAATGTTGAATCGCCTCAGATTTTATTTGCCTGAAATGTATCCAAAATTGCACAAGATTTTGTTATTGGATGATATGGCGGCAGCGGCTTAAATTCTAAATAAAAAATAGTGTTTTGTAATTTAGGGATAAATGGATATTTTAATCTATGTTTTAAAAAATTAAAAATAAAATAATATATTTTAATTAATTTACCATTTTATTTTTAAATAATTTATAACTATACATTAAGTCATTTAAATTTTAAATCTTTATTCATCGATGCTCGTCGTTAGTGATATTCATCAGTACTCGTCGAGCGCTACAAAATTTTCCTAACCTAATAACACTTAGTTCATCAATGGTTAAAAGGGAGAGACTATCTAACTCAACTTCTTAACAATTTCCTTTTACTACATTAACTTGCTGTTGTGTTTTATATTATACAAAAAAAGAGATAATATCAACTAATGTTGTTTATTGTTTATTATTAACCGAATGACAAAAAATAACCTCATAGGTTAGATATAAATCAAAGGCATTTGAGCCTTAGAATGTCATTCCCTCTCGACAACTCTCTCTGCATATTCCATTCCATAACTCCATTTTCAACACAGGAATTTAAATGGCTCATCCTTCAGAACCGGAAGTTCTCGACCAAGCCTTGTCAGGTTCTTCAATTTCTTTTCCTATAAACTTTCATATTATAGATATGATTTTTGTTTTATTTATATTCGATATCAAACTAGTTAGTGAAACTAAAAAAATAAAGAAATTTGTATTATTATTTGTGATAAATTATTAGCAACTAATATGATTATTGAGGATTATAGATTAGTTAATTTCGTAAATATAATAATAATTTTCCTTGAATAACTTAGGAATTGGAGTTGATGAGAAATTATTAGTGTCAATATTGAGAAAATCACACATGAGGAAAGGATGTTCCAAGTTCTTCTGTGAGGATGAACGTCAGTTTGAGCGGTGGAACCACACTGCCATCAAAAGTCTGAAAGCTGAATTTAAGCGGTTTAAGGTATATATTCATTTTTATATACTTCAACTTTAACCAACTAGAACACAATTGAGTTTAATATATATAGTATAACTCATTAACTATTTCAGGATGTTGTGGTGCTTTCATTGATGCATCCATGGGAGAGGGATGCTCGTTTGTTGAAGAAGGCACTGAAGAAAGGTCCAATGCAATACAATGTCATTGTAGAAATCGCCTGCATCAGATCATCTGATGAGTTGTTGGGTGCCCGAAAAGCCTACCACTCCCTTTTCGACCGATCCATCGAGGAAGATCTCGCTTCCCACATTCAGGGCTCCGAACGCAAGGTTCATCCATCACCATCACCCCCACTTCAATATTGAATCCGGATAAAGTTTAACTCAGTTGATTGATGCAATTGACATGTTAAACCAATCATATTACAACCTCTTCTTCTCTATCTTTCGTGTTGGAAGAACATGATTTCTAACTAATCAGATGTATATGTTGTTTAAACAGTTATTAGTGGCACTGGTGAGTGCCTACAGATATGAAGGACCAAAGGTGAAGGAAGACACTGCAAGATTAGAGGCCAAAGCAGTTTTGAATGCAATCAAGAACAATGATAAAAGGAATGCTATGGAGGACGATGAAGTTGTGAGGATTCTAACAACAAGGAGTAAGCCTCATCTTAAGGAAGTCTATGAACAATACAAGAAATTTTCTGACAAAACCATCACCGAGGTACTAAAAGAAAATAACAATTCCTCTCGTCGATGATCAATAGAATTTTCATATTTGTTTAATGACGTGAAAGTTTTAGCATTAATGCATTAGGAATGAAGCAAGAACAAATATGTTAACTAAAACTGAACTTCTTAATTTCTATTGCTTTATGTGTTAGGATCTTGAAGTTGAGTTGTTGTTGAAAGAGACAGTAGAATGCTTATGCACCCCTCAAACATATTTCACCAGGGTAAGATTATTGCTTGAGTTATGACATGATTTATTTCGACATGTGTGTATAAAGGGATTTAATTTTAATTAATTATTTTTTGTGTTAGGTTTTTGATGCAGCTTTAAGAGATGATGCAGATGAGGATGCAAAGAAAGCATTGACTCGATTAGTTGCAACTCAAGAAAGTGAAGAAATGAAAGGAGTGGCAACTAAATTTGAGGGGAAGATAAAAGAGAGAGTTAAAGGAGCCTATAAAGATGTATTGGTTGGTATGTTAGAGAAATGAATGGATAATTTTAGGTTCAATTAAATCCCATCAATTTCTCTATATTTGATTTGAATGTTGTTGTTTATTCATTGTCTACATTAAAGATTGTTGTTTCGATTAATAATGTTGCTTTGATGTTTTTCTTAATCGTAGCGACGTTTTTTGAAAACATTACTTTAAAATATCCCACATTTTTAAAAAATCGATTAAATGGGAGATTTTTTTCGAAAATTCGTGTTTCGAAAACAATAAAGACTTGGAGTCGCCACCGGCCACTAAGGTAGGCCGGACACCACAAAAAACCAAAGATTCATTTGAAAGGGTTCGGGAGTTGGTTACGTGTGGGGAAGGGTTAGCACTCCCATCACGCCCAGAAATCGATACCAATTTTAAATTAAGGTTTACCTTCAGACGGTGAGAATTAATTCGAATATTTGGCCAACATCCATTAAAGCAGGACTGTTACGACGCAAATATCGAAATTAATAGATACCTCATTTTTAAAGTTTAAGTTAATCACCGTGCAATCAAAATATTAGAGGTCTTATGAATGACAATAAGGCATGCCACATATAAACATCATATTAAAAGAACATAAGCAAACATATACTATGTACACATTAAAAACATATATTAAAGTATATATTTTAAATCTACATATTACATAAAAACTATGTTACATGAGAAACCCTTATATTATGCTATATATACACACTATATATTATATTAAAACTATATGTTATATGTATACCTTATATTATGTAAAAACTATATATCATATAGAAACCTTATATTATGCTATATATTTACATTATATATTATATTAAAACTATATATTATATGTATACCTTATATTATGTAAAAACTATATATCATTTAGAAACCTTATATTATTTTAATATTATGAAGGCTATATATATTATATTTATAAACCATATTTTATATATGAACTATATACTATACACAAACACATGGTAAACACATATCAAGGCCACAACACATACAAATATACATAATTAAGTAAGAATAACAAACAAGTACACTAAACATTAGAAAATTAAGGACTGAAAATTAAAGAACATAAACTGCAGGGCAATAATTAAAATATGCATGATAAAGAGGGCAAAACACTGGAATAGAGACTAAATTAAAACAAAACTGGAATTAAAGAATTAAATAAGGGGAAAATCATTCAAAATCGGATTAACAACAAGGTTTAGGACGTAATCGTAAGATTGAAAAACTTTGAGGGACCACGGAAAGGGTTTAAGAATGCTGAAGGATCGAAGACGGTATTAGAGTGGAGTGGAGGGATATAATGGGTCATTAGCCCATTTTTAAGACAAGGATGGCTATAAAACTCACTTAAAAAACAAACATGCCCCTTTTATCTTTGTTTTGAAACTTGATCTTCCCCAAAACTCTCACCCCCTCCAATCTCCAGGCGGCTGGCGAACCCAAAAGCCCTAAAATTGCCCGCTTTTCACATCTACAACTAGATCCAAAGCTAGATCTAAAAAGCAAAATGATAGAAAGCCTTCCTTTTGAAAACCAGAAACCGAAACTATATTTTGAAACCCTAAACAGAGCAGAAAGCCTAAACATGGTTATGAGACCTCCGTCTGACGCTCAATTCTTCACCGGTTCACCGTTACATAGTGTCGGTGTAACACCCGGGTTTGGGGATCAGGTGAAAATAATATTAAAATAATGTTTCGGGTTTCGGTTTCATAATTAAAATAATAAAATATTATTTTAGGCTTCGTGTTTTCAAGACAAATATTTTATGTTGGTTTTAATTTGGTTTAAAACTCAAATTCCATGGATTTTAGATATTTGAGATAGTCATCTCATTAATGGCAAAGTTGTAATATTGAGGGTTTTTGAAATAAGCCAAATAAAATATAACAAAAACAAAATCCCTTTTTCACCATCTTCTTCCCCATCCCTCCCATTTGAATGTGACTTTCTCCTCTCCTCCCATTTTAATTTTCCAACCAATCTTGCCTTCGTTTCTGGAGCTTTTGCAAAGGTAACAACAAATTCTTTTTGTCCTCAACTTCCTCTTTCTTCCCATACTTTTATTTTTCATCAAAATCCATTATTTAGAGTTTTGGGTTTTTGGGTTTTGGAAGAAAAAGATGCAAACTTTACCATCCATTGCTTGAGCTTTTGATTCTTTGTTAATAGATAAGTTAATAGCAACCCGAGAGGTTCAACATACTCGATTTTTACATTGTTTTAACTTGATTTCCGGATTTGGGTTTAATGGGGGTTTTGGAGTGTGCTTGGAAAGGTTTTGGGGCTGTTTTGGGTGAGGGTTTGTTGGCTGATGGTTATACTGTGTTTGGGTAGTGTTTTGAACATGTTTAAAAGTGCTTTGGATGGTTATATTGCTGATTTTTGCTGGGTTCTTGTGGAAGTACGAAAATTAGAATTTGGGAAATGAATTTGGCTTTGAGTTGTGCGAATTGTAGTGGCTTTGTGTGTTGGTGTCAAACTTTGGGTTTGTGGCTGATTTTGAGGTTAATGTATTGTTTTTGAATGGTTAGAAGCAAGAGAAAACAAGGGAGAAGCTTCGGGCTCGAATCCGGAGACTTGGATGCTTGATAGGCTAGTCGACTTGTGCTAAATGGAGTGGTCGGTGAGTGGTTCTACGACTCTAAATTGGTTTCAAACTTTATGGTTAGAGCACGCGAACACTAGGTCAAGCTTTAGTTGCAAGCATGTGCTAGTGGAACTTAAATGTTGTGTTGTCTATGCTTAATGACTTATGCTTGTGAGCATGATGTATGTATATGTGGATATATGCATGTTGATGCTAGGTGTGATGGGGATATACATATGTATGAAAAGTAATGTGATACTTGTATTAGTGATATACTTGTAGTGTTGACATGTGAATTGGATTTATGAGGTGGTTACATGATCCGAGGATCATGGTGAGTACATGCTAGGCATGGAAATGTGTTGTGATATACATGAATGTGAGGCATGATATTTGATGCATTGTTATATGCATATGGCTATAGAATGTGGTTTGTGCATGACGGTAAGTCATGGTGAGTACGTGCTAAGCACGGAAGTTGATATGAAATGGTGTTGTGAAAGGTTATGAATTGTGTTAGTATTGGCACTAGTATGCTTGGGTACAATGATCGATCATTAGGATGTTTAGTGTGCACACGTGAGTCAAAATGCGTGCATGGTATTGGTGATGGTAGCCATCAAGATGGAGTACGGGTTCGCCCGGAAATCTTCATATATATATGTTAGTCGGTGATGAGTGGAATCCCATCGACGGGGCGTGAGGATGAGTGGAATCCCCTCCGCGTGAAACGGTGATGAGTGTAATCCCACCGTAAGGTAATGATTGTGGTTGGATGTGAGTTCCAACGGTTATCCGCGTATTCGAGTCATAGCTAGGTGCCAATACGGATTGTGGATTATGTTGCTCATATGTTGAATATATGTGTTTCCATATGTTGTGGTTATGGACTTGTTGAGCATGACATGATTTGGATAATATGTTCATGCATCATCTATTTTTATGGCTCATGTGGTTCGAAGGTAAGATCATGCATTCTACCTTGGATGTATGCTCGTGCTTGGACCCTGCATTGTCGATGTTTGTTTTATGAGCTTACCCTCACTAAGCTTTTATGCTTACGCTCCTTTTTGTTCGACAATGCAAATCAATAGCTTCTGGGTGGCGAGGGCAAGGAAGGGCCTCCAAGTGTCACTTTTGGTTAGCTCAAGTATGAACTTTAAATTGAAAGATTGTAATAGTCAAGCAATGGGATTTGAATGCTTTGGATTTATGTTGATGTTGGTGTGGCTTGTTGATGCCATGTTTTGATTTGCAAGTCATGCTTTATTGCTTACCTTGAATGCTTATGCGTATGTTGGCCTTGTGCCTTTTTACAGATGCTCTTATGTATGTTTGTCTAAGCATGCTAATCTTGATTGCTATATATGATTCTTATGTTGATTTGATGGTCCTTTGAATGTATGGTTTTTATATGTTCGATGTGTGTTAAGCATGTTCGTATAGGATGTCTTGTATCTAGAGTTAATGCTTGTGTGTTGTGTGAGGTTTTAGTTGTATTTTGGGACAGCTTTGTGCCATAAACCAGCTAAAACCAATCTAAAGACAGAGGGCGTTTCGAAACGGTTGGTCCCATTTTGATACGGTCCCTTTGTTCTTCGCCAGGCGTTTTGGTACGCAAGGGGTCGTTTCGATACGTTTTTGCCACTGGAAATATGAGATTTTGACGATAAATTGAAGTATCGAAACGGGTCCTGGTAAACTTCGAAACGGCCTTCGTATCGTTGACCCCGAGAAGTTGACCATTGAGGGCGTTTCGATACGGTCCACCCATGTTTCGAAACGGTTTCCTCGGTTTGACTTTGACCAGTTGACCTAGTCAAGGCGTATCGAAACAACCTATGGGCGTTCCAATACGGCCTGCTGTTTAAGAATAAAATGGGCTATTTTTAATTGGGTTGTTGGTTGTTTACCTCATTGTTTCTTCCGTTGTTGCTTTTCTCACATAGGATTTAATATCTCATCTAGAAAAGATAATATAAATGAAAAAGTTTTTCTTGGGTCGGTAACCGAAGTGGAGCCTTAACAGGTTTCGCCTCGGTTATCCCCGTGTAGCCCACTCGGATCGGTCAAGCGTCCGGACCGGGACGAGGGGGTTACACTCGGGGAGACCAAGGGGTTTATCACCGGCAAAGAGACACGACGGCACGGGGGAAACCGAATGGCCACGAGGGTAAGAAACATAAAACCTAATCCCTATTCTGCCTTTTTTAAGTCGAAATGCAAACGAAGTTGAGAATTTTTTTTTTTGGTAAACTACATAAATGGATCCCCAACTATGCTCCAATTATTTTTTGCATCCACCGATTATCAGAAGTTAAAAACTGGTCCTCCGACTTAAAAAAGTAACAAATTAGTCCAACGTCGTTAAAAATCTAACTGCTGATGACGTGGTAGTTAATATAAATTGCTATAATTACATAATTAGCCCTCAAGTTCTACACTTATTTAAAATTTGACCCTAATTCTAAAAAATTAATCTACATAATTTTAATAATCTATCAATTTTGTCCATTTTCTTTCATATTTCTCCAAACCCCCATTTCTTGACCTATTTTCTAAAAACATTAACCACCTTGCAGCAGCCTCTTGGTATCATAATTGCTAACTTGGTACGTTTGAAATCAAAGACAAGAATTAAAATAAACTAATTATTCTAGGCTTAGACTTAGTTCAAATAAAAGAAATTAACAAACTTACCTCTTTCCGATGAGATTATGCATGATAGTTCTATGTGTTTCCTCATCTTCAAAGAATTTATACTTTGATTCTTCACTTGTATCTTCCTCATAAAAAAATGCTGCAGTAAAACATGCTTGCTTAGGAGTGTATCATAATTGCTAGCTTGGTACGTTTGAAATTGAATCTTTTTACTTTTATTTTCATGAATTAGGAGTATATTTATAGAGGATTATGTATATTCATCACATATTGCAGAACACAATTCGAGCTTAGAAAAACTCAGATTCTGTTGATACCATGAAATCATTTCTTTGTCTTGAATCTTCTCCTTCACATTACCGATTGTATCCCAACTCTCCACCTCCAATTTAATCGCCTTCCTCGTTAAAGTCTTGACAAAAATCTGCATCCCACGGTGAAACGTGAAAACCGAATCAAGTGTCGACTCCTTCCAGATGTTATAATCGGAGAAAGTTCGACAACCATCCTCGAGTAGCTTCCCGGCGAAGACAAGCCCTTGTATATCTTGGATCTTCGTCTTGACATTGTTGATGGTGTCGGAGCTTTCAACTTCTAAGGTTATGGTTTTATCGGTGGCAGGTGTTGCAATGAAGATTTTCATGCCGCCTCGTAAACGAAGGAAGAGGTGGAGAGTTGAGTCTTTCTGGATGTTGTAATCGGCCAAGGTCTTGTCTTCTTGGAGCTATTTTTTGTTGAAATTTAGATGTTGTTAGAGTGGTGGAATACGTTCCTTGTCTTGGAGAAAATAGGTCAGGAAATGGGGTTTGGAGGAATAGAAAAGAAGATGGATTAAATTGATAGATTATTAAAATTATGTGGGTTAGTTTTTTAGAATCAGGGTCAAATTAAAATAAGTGTAGAATTTGAGGGCAAATTATGTAATTATAGTAATTTATATTAACTGACGCATTATTAGCAGTTAGATTTTTAACGGCGTTGGACCAATTTGTTACGTTTTTAAGTCGGGGGACCAGTTTGTAACTTATGATAGTCTGGGGATGCAAAAGATAATTGAAGCTTAATTGGGGGACTATTTATGTAGTTTACCCAAATTTTTTACCTCTAAAAACGCTTGAGGTTTCCTTTTTTTCTTTCTATTGATTTTGAATAATTCCCCGTCTCAACTCTGGGACAAATGCCAAAGGACTGGGAACATATCGAGAAGGCATGAGATGCCACTGTAGAACATTTTAGAAGTCGAAATCTTCGATGTATGTGGAATCGACTTCATGGGACCATTCCCAGCATCTTGTGGGAACCTTTACATCCTACTGGCAATGGATTATGTGTCCAAATGGGTAGAAGCAATCGCCACTCGGAAAAATAATGCCAAAACCGTTCAAAGATTTCTGCACAAGAATATTTTCTCCAGATTTGGCATTCCTAAGGCGATCATCAGTGACGAGGGGAGACACTTTGATAACAGGGTAATTGCTGTTGCCTTGAGAGAATACAGAGTAAAGCACTGGATTGCAACAGCATACCACCCTCAAACCAATAAGCAGGCCGAGATATCCAACCGAGAAGTAAAGAACATACTTGAGAAGATGGTTAAACTCACTCGAAAAGATTGGTCTTTAGACCTCAATGATGCACTATGGGCCTATAGAACAGCGTTCAAAACACCATTGAGAATGTCACCCTACAGACTAATCTACGGGAAAACATGTCATTTACCTGTTGAGATAGAACACAGAGCTTACTGGGCTATCAAAGCAGTAAACATGGACTTGGATAAGGCAGGAAAAAAGAGGCTACTAGACTTGAATGAAATTGAATAAACTCGAGCAATGGCCTACGACAATGCCAAGATCTACAAAGATAAAACCAAAACTTGCCACGAAAGTTCTGCCCATGGCAGCAGGTGTTGTTGTTTAACTCTAGGTTAAAACTTTTCCCAGGAAAGCTTAAATCTAGATGGTCTGGTCCTTTCCAAGTAGTGCAAGTTTTCCCCCATGGTGCCATTACAATCAAATCCCTAAAGGACGGGCACCAATTTAAAGTCAACGGACAGAGACTAAAGCATTATCAGGGGACTGAAGCCCAATGATGCAGTAAGTAGTTACTTTAGGAGATGCCCCTCGAGGCATCCCTAATTTAACTTAGTTTTTATTTTATTTTATTTTATTTATTTATTAGGAATTAAGATTTAATTATTTTATTTTAGGAATTAATATTTTATTTTATTTATCTATTTTTAGGAAAAAAGGAAACATGGCGAAGAGATGGTATGAACCAGCCCACCATACCCACAGTAGCCCACAGTAGCCCTGATTCAAGCGGTCAAACAAATCTTGCCAGAACTCATAGGCTCGATCGATCCAAATTACACTCTGAGCAATTTCTTGATTCAACTCGCGTTGCAGCTAAGACAATACCAGATTATTACACTTGACCCACGCGTAATAACGAGGATCCTCTTCTTTCGACTCCTTAATCAATCCATTGAAAAAAGAAAACTTATTCTTTGAAATCAAGGCCATATGCATCGACCGCGCCCAACCATGATAATTTCCTCCATTCAACAAAGAGAAAGTAAGAATCAACTATGGATTCTCATTGGGATGAACAAAAAATTCATCAGAAGGATCATCGCACTTGTACCAGGAAGAACGCAAATCAGAGGATTGCGATTCGGAAGACTGCCCAATTGATACCATGATAAATCTGTATTTATTTGTTGAATTCTTGATAGAATTTGTGAAAGGAAGAAGGAAACTCAGAGGTTTCAAGACAAAGAATCATTTGGTTAGGGTTTGGAAAAGGGGAAAACTGATAAAAGGACGAGTATGTCGTCACAGCCTGTCATCAGCTGTCACGACAGACGCGGAGAAGACAGCCTGTCACCAATAACGACGAGCACAATTAATTCAATTTATAAAAATAAAAAATCTAAAGAACTCACCGTATAATTATAAACTATTTAAAAATTAAAAGGTAAATTAATTAAAATATGTCATTTTATTTTTAATTTTCTTTTAAACATAGATCAAAATACCTATCTACCCCTAAATTACAAAACCCTAATTTTTGTTCATTTAAAATTCAAGCCGTCGCCGCAGTTACTGCCGCCGCCGCTTGAATTAAGGAAAATTGAGGTTTGTGGTGAAGAATGCGGAGGAGCCCTGAAAACATGTGTTTCATGTGGTGATCTATAGAATAAATGTGGTTGCAATGAAAGTTTGGTTTAGAATGAGACCCATGGAAGAAGGTGCTCATTTGGAGGTGAAGGTTGTGGAAGATTATAGCTTCATACATTCTTCTTACGTGCCAGTGTTAAGGCAGATTGAGTCTGCTAAGATGTAGAGATTTAGCCGTGAGAAAGCAACAGAGAATGCGGCAAAAGATGGGAGTAACACCAAGTTAAAGAACCTTGTGTCCACGTCAATGTTGAATCGCCTCAGATTTTATTTGCCTGAAATGTATCCAAAATTGCCCAAGATTTTGTTATTGGATGATACGGAGGCGGCATCGGCTTAAATTCTAAATAAAAAAATTAGTGTTTTGTAATTTAGGGATAGGTAGATATTTTGATCTATGTTTAAACAAATTAAAAATAAAATAATATATTTTAATTAATTTACCTTTTTATTTTTAAATAATTTATAATTATACATTAAGTCATTTAAATTTTAAATCTTTATTCATCGATGCTGGTCGTTAGTGATATTTACCGGTGCTCGTCGAGCGCTACAAAAATTTTCCTAACCCAATAACACTTAGTTCATCAATGGTTAAAAGGCAGAGACTATCTAACTCAACTTCTTAACAATTTCCTTAATTTTACTACATTAATTTGCTGTTGTGTTTTATATTATACAAAAAAAGAGATAATATCAACTAATGTTGTTTATTGTTTATTATTAACCGAATGACAAAAAATAACCTCATAGGTTAGATATAAATCAAAGGCATTTGAGCCTTAGAATGTCATTCCCTCTCGACAACTCTCTCTGCATATTCCATTCCATAACTCCATTTTCAACACAGGAATTTAAATGGCTCATCCTTCAGAACCGGAAGTTCTCGACCAAGCCTTGTCAGGTTCTTCAATTTCTTTTCCTATAAACTTTCATATTATAGATATGATTTTTGTTTTATTTATATTCGATATCAAACTAGTTAGTGAAACTAAAAAAAATAAAGAAATTTGTATTATTATTTGTGATAAATTATTAGCAACTAATATGATTATTGAGGATTATAGATTAGTTAATTTCGTAAATATAATAATAATTTTCCTTGAATAACTTAGGAATTGGAGTTGATGAGAAATTATTAGTGTCAATATTGAGAAAATCACACATGAGGAAAGGATGTTCCAAGTTCTTCTGTGAGGATGAACGTCAGTTTGAGCGGTGGAACCACACTGCCATCAAAAGTCTGAAAGCTGAATTTAAGCGGTTTAAGGTATATATTCATTTTTATATACTTCAACTTTAACCAACTAGAACACAATTGAGTTTAATATATATAGTATAACTCATTAACTATTTCAGGATGTTGTGGTGCTTTCATTGATGCATCCATGGGAGAGGGATGCTCGTTTGTTGAAGAAGGCACTGAAGAAAGGTCCAATGCAATACAATGTCATTGTAGAAATCGCCTGCATCAGATCATCTGATGAGTTGTTGGGTGCCCGAAAAGCCTACCACTCCCTTTTCGACCGATCCATCGAGGAAGATCTCGCTTCCCACATTCAGGGCTCCGAACGCAAGGTTCATCCATCACCATCACCCCCACTTCAATATTGAATCCGGATAAAGTTTAACTCAGTTGATTGATGCAATTGACATGTTAAACCAATCATATTACAACCTCTTCTTCTCTATCTTTCGTGTTGGAAGAACATGATTTCTAACTAATCAGATGTATATGTTGTTTAAACAGTTATTGGTGGCACTGGTGAGTGCCTACAGATATGAAGGACCAAAGGTGAAGGAAGACACTGCAAGATTAGAGGCCAAAGCACTTTTGAATGCAATCAAGAACAATGATAAAAGGAATGCTATGGAGGACGATGAAGTTGTGAGGATTCTAACAACAAGGAGTAAGCCTCATCTTAAGGAAGTCTATGAACAATACAAGAAATTTTCTGACAAAACCATCACCGAGGTACTAAAAGAAAATAACAATTCCTCTCGTCGATGATCAATAGAATTTTCAGATTTGTTTAATGACGTGAAAGTTTTAGCATTAATGCATTAGAAATGAAGCAAGAACAAATATGTTAACTAAAACTGAACTTCTTAATTTCTATTGCTTTATGCGTTAGGATCTTGAAGTTGAGTTGTTGTTGAAAGAGACAGTAGAATGCTTATGCACCCCTCAAACATATTTCACCAGGGTAAGATTATTGCTTGAGTTATGACATGATTTATTTCGACATGTGTGTATAAAGGGATTTAATTTTAATTAATTATTTTTGGTGTTAGGTTTTTGATGCAGCTTTAAGAGATGATGCAGATGAGGATGCAAAGAAAGCATTGACTCGATTAGTTGCAACTCAAGAAAGTGAAGAAATGAAAGGAGTGGCAACTAAATTTGAGGGGAAGATAAAAGAGAGAGTTAAAGGAGCCTATAAAGATGTATTGGTTGGTATGTTAGAGAAATGAATGGATAATTTTAGGTTCAATTAAATCCCATCAATTTCTCTATATTTGATTTGAATGTTGTTTATTCACTGTCTACATTAAAGATTGTTGTTTCTATCAATAATGTTGCTTTGATGTTTTTCTTAATCGTAGCGACGTTTTTTGAAAACATTACTTTAAAATATCCCACATTTTTAAAAAATAGATTAAATGGGAGATTTTTTTCGAAAATCCGTGTTTCGGAAACAATAAAGACTTGGAGTCGCCACCGGCCACTGAGGTAGGTCGGACAGCACAAAAAACCAAAGATTCATTTGAAATGGTTCGGGAGTTGGTTACGTGTGGGGAAGGGTTAGCACTCTCATCACGCCCAGAAATCGGTACCAATTTTAAATTAAGGTTTACCTTCAGACGGTGAGAATTAATTCGAATATTTGGCCAACATCCATTAAAGCAGGACTGTTACGACGCAAATATCGAAATTAATAGATACCTCCTTTTTAAAGTTTAAGTTAATCACCGTGCAATCAAAATATTAGAGGTCTTATGAATGACAATAAGGCATGCCACATATAAACATCATATTAAAAGAACATAAGCAAACATATAATATGTACACATTAAAAACATATATTAAAGTATATATTTTAAATCTACATATTACATAAAAACTATGTTACATGAGAAAACCTTATATTATGCTATATATACACACTATATATTATATTAAAACTATATGTTATATGTATACCTTATATCATGTAAAAACTATATATCATATAGAAACCTTATATTATGCTATATATTTACATTATATATTATATTAAAACTATATATTATATGTATACCTTATATTATGTAAAAACTATATATCATTTAGAAACCTTATATTATATTCATATTATGAAGGCTATATATAGTATATTTATAAACCATATTTTATATATGAACTATATACTATACACAAACACATGGTAAACACATATCAAGGCCACAACACATACAAATATACATAATTAAGTAAGAATAACAAACAAGTACACTAAACATTAGAAATTAAGGACTGAAAATTAAAGAACATAAACTGGAGGGCAATAATTAAAATATGCATGATAAAGAGGGCAAAACACTGGAATAGGGATTAAATTAAAACAAAACTGGAATTAAAGAATTAAATAAGGGGAAAATCATTCAAAATCAGATTAACAACAAGGTTTAGGACGTAATCGTAAGATTGAAAAACTTTGAGGGACCACGGAAAGGGTTTAAGAATGCTGAAGGATCGACGACGGTATTAGAGTGGAGCGGAGGGATATAGTGGGTCATTAGCCCATTTTTAAGACAGGGATGGCTATAAAACTCACTTAAAAAACAAACATGTCCCTTTTTATCTTTGTTTTGAAACTCGATCTTCCCCAAAACTCTCACCCCCTCCAATCTCCAGGCGGCTGGCGAGCCCAAAAGCCCTAAAATTGCCCACTTTTCACATCTACAACTAGATCCAAAGCTAGATCTAAAAAGCAAAATGATAGAAAGCCTTCCTTTTGAAAACCAGAAACCGAAACTATATTTTGAAACCCTAAACAGAGCAGAAAGCCTAAACATGGTTATGAGACCTCCGTCTGACGCTCAATTCTTCACCGGTTCACCATTTGCATGGTCTGTAACACCCGGGTTTAGGGGTTAGTTGAAAGTAATACTTTAATATTATTTTGGGCTCGGTTTTATACTCTAAATAATATTTCGAGTTGTTTTCAAAATTAATCAATTTGGGTTAAACACGTTTTAAGATTTAAACCACATTCAACCATGAATTTACCTCCCTTGTAAATGCTCCATTTCATTAAGGGCAAATGGGTCATTGGACTTTTAAATTTAAAACAAAACAAAAACCCCAACCCATTTACTATTCATTGTCTTCCTCTTCCAGACTTCCCAACGTGAGTAAAGCTCCCCCTCCCCAATCTACTATTCCATCACCTCTCTTCTTCATTTCAGCTCCAAATCGAAAGGTAAGAATGTTTTTGACTTCCCCTCATCCTCCCCTCTTTAAAAGTACTCTCTATTTTCATTTTCGTGGGAGTTTTAGAAAATGGAATTTTTGGGAATTGGGATTAAAAATGAAAGCTTTATGTTTGTTAAAGTAAATGTGTTGATTTAATATGTTTAGATAAGTTATGTAGAGGTCAAATGGTATGATATATGTGAATTCCAAGTAATTTTAATCAATTTTCGGAGTTGGGTACCAAGGGGGTTTTGGGAGGGTTTTAAAATGGTTTCTCGGGTGTTTCAATGTTGGTTTTAGAGGGCTGATGTTAGTGTTATATATGAGGGCTGTTTTGGGTGTGTTTGATGGTTATTTGGATGCTTGAATTGGAAGGTATTGGTGAGCTTTAAGGGCAGCTCGGAAATTCTGTTTTTGGGACTTGTGTTGGGTATTGGGTGCTTGAAGTGTTGATCCGGGTTGTTTCCGTTGATGAGATATTGATTATGAATGTTTTGTTTGTGCTTGAGGTTGATTAGAACCGAGTTTGGGCGTCGGTGAAGCTTTGAAAGAGAATCCAGGAATTTGAAGAACGGTCGCTTGCTTGGTCTTGTGCTTGGAAGTTTAGGTGAGTGGTTAATTGTCTTAAATGGTTTTAAATTGGTTGGTTCGAGTAAATGGACTAGGTTGGGCTTGGTAGACCCACCTAGAGTTAGGATTAGGGTGGTAGCCTAATCCTAAGCTTGATCTAGAGCCCTTGGATGAACTTAAATGTATGAATGTATGTGCCTCGTACGTGTTGTGATATGAATGCTTATATACATTGTATTATGCATGTGAGATGAGGCATGATTTGTATTGCTTAATGCATGCATGGTGTTGGTTCATGATTGTATTCATGGTGAGTACGTGCTAAGCACGGAAATGATTGAAATGAGTAATGTGGAACGAGTAAAATATTGGCACTAGTAAACTTAAATACAAATGATCGATCATTAGGATGTTAGTGTGTACACATGAGTCAAAAGCCGCGCGTGGCCTTGGTGGCGTTGAGTCACCAAGGAGGAGTACGGGTACGCCCGGAAATGGTATTTAAATATTGTCGGTGATGAGTGGAATCCCATCGACGGGGCGTGAGGATGAGTGGAATCCCCTCCGCGAGACCGGTGATGAGTGAAATCCCACCGTCAGGTAATGGTTGTGTTGTTGGATGTGAGTCCAACGGTTATCCGTGTATTTGAGTCTTAACTAGGTGCCAATGTTGTTGATATGTGTATCAATGTGTTGAGATATATGAACTGTTGGGATGTTTATATGTGGTTACATGTATGGTAGTATTGAGCTCATAATTGTGGCATACATGTGATATATTGCTCATGCATTTATACCTTGCGGACTCTTGGTATATGTAAATGGCCTTGGTTAGATCGTGCTCGGGCCCTGCAATGTTGAGGTTTGTTTTTTTTGAGCTTACCCTCACTAAGCATCATTGCTTACGCTCTCTTTGTTCAACATTGCAGATTCTTAGTTCGTGGGTTGCTCGGGCAAGAGGAGGGCCTCCAAGTGTGATTTTGATTTGAGTGCACCAAGTATGGAATTTAGAATTTAAACATGTAATGGTTTGAGCAATGGGGCACGTATGAATTTGTTGGATTGTTGTTGGTTTTTGGGGAGCATGTGTAGACTCCTTTAAGTATATTGCGTTTGCATGGTTGTGTTGCCATGACGAATGTTAACTCATGTCTATCGTTGCTTGCTTGAATGTTGGCCTTATGCCTTAAGAGTTTACATATGTGCTTGGATAATGTTTGAATGAATGCATGTGTGGATCGTTGCTCTAGTGTAGGACATGTCTAAATATTGTTGAAGCATGCTAGCATGATTAGTATACCTTGTGTGCAATTTGTATGCTGTTGTATGGTGTTTTGGAGGTGTTTGGGGGCATCCTTGTGCCCCAAAACAGTCCAGGAAAGTCTGCAGACAGGGGGTGTTTCGGAACGGGTCCCCCTGTTCCGGAACGGTCCCTGCGTTATAGGCCTGCTGTTTCGAAACGGATGAGGGTCGTTCCGAAACGATTTCGCTACTGGAATTTTGAGAAATTGGCGAGATGAAGTCGTTCCGAAACGGGCCTTTGAGGTTCCGAAACGGTCAAATCTCGTTGACCACGAGATATTGACCGTCAAGGTCGTTCCGAT
This sequence comes from Hibiscus trionum, assembly GCA_030270665.1. Lineage (NCBI taxonomy): Eukaryota > Viridiplantae > Streptophyta > Magnoliopsida > Malvales > Malvaceae > Hibiscus > Hibiscus trionum. Next base: position 10,300,578 of record BSYR01000024.1, on the reverse strand, counting down.
ACGGGTCTTCCCTGTTTCGGAACGGTCACCCTTTGGTTGGCGCTGGCCTGTTGACTTAGTCAAGCCGTTTCGGAACACCCTAGGGGCGTTTCGAAACGGCCAGCTTGGCCTGTTGACTTAGTCAAGGCGTTTCGGAACACCCTATAGGTGTTTCGAAACGGCCTGCTGTAGAATGTTAAAGTGAGCTAATTTAAATGTTGGTTGGTCGATGTTTGATGTCATGATTGTATCTTCCGCTGCTGTGCCACACTTAGGTCTTAATTAAGCATGTAGACAAGATAAAATAAAAAGAAATTTTCTGGGTCGTTAACCGAGGGGAAGCCTTAACGGGTTTCGCTTCGGTTTTCCCCGTGTGTCCCACTCGGACCGGTCATCCGACCAGACCGGGACGAGGGGGTTACACTTGTTGGTATCAGAGCCTAAGGTTACCGAGACCTTGGGCAGGTAAGTGAGGTAAGTTCAAGTTTTTGCTTGATTGCACGGTGTTTGCTTATTCTGCAAGAATGGGTGCTTATGTGATGAGTATGCTGATTGTTTTATTTTAAAGCATGTGTGTGTGGGTCCCATTGCTACTATTACATTTGAAAATGATTTTTAAGTGAGGAAACATACTTGGACACTTGGAAGCCTTGCCTTGCTAACCCAACTTGTATGTTTTGTTGTTGTGGTTGTAGTTAATTTTCGTGAGAGCAATGTCTAGACCGAGAGGGGTTCGTCAGGAACCACGGGTTGCGGCTCCTGTTGAGCCGGCTGTTGGTGTGGAGGCTCATCTGGAAGGGCCGGTGGCTGCGGGAGTTGGCGCTCCACCACCACCTCCACCACCACCACCTCCACCACCCGGAGCTGGAGGTGAAGATGGAGCCGGAGGAGATGGACCTCAAGGTGGCCAAGGTCCAGCTGGAATTGACATGACTCCGTTAGTGCAAGCGATAGCGGGAGCATTTCAGGCCGCAGTTGCGGGAGCTCAGGCTGCAGCTCAGCCTAGGTGTGATGATGCTAGTCTCCCTTTGGAGAGGCTCCATAGTTTGGGAGCCGAAGAGTTTAGAGGATCTACACCGAAGAGATCGGAGTTATGGTTGGAGAAGACGGTTCGTATATTAGCTCAGATGGGTTGTGCGGGCGCACGTAGATTGGGTTGTGTGATCTCACTGCTTCAGGGTGATGCCTACACCTGGTGGGTCACCATTACAGCCGGGGTTCCAGAGACAGAGATTGATTGGGAATTCTTTGAGTTTGCTTTCCGGAAGAGGTACTTGGGACCGAGGTATTTGGATGAGAAGAAGCGAGAGTTCATGGCCCTCACTCAGGGAGATGCTTCGGTGACTGATTATGAGATTCGTTTTGTTCGTCTGAGTCAGTATGCTCCAGAGTTAGTGCCTACTGAGAGGGCTCGATGTGATCGCTTTAGATATGGGCTTCATGAGGAAGTTAAGAGGTATACCTTAGCTTCTGATTATTCTGACTTTGATGTCTTGGTTGCTAGAGCCAAGGACATTGAGCATAGCTTGGGGCTGACCAAGCGTTCTGGGGGATCTAGTTCTGGTAAGAGGCACAACAACTTTGATGGTAGAGATGCTAAGAGGCACAGAGGTGGCGGACATCAGTTTGACCAGAGACGTGGCGGTGGCCACCATGGTAGAGGCCATCAGGGCCATAGAGGAGGAGGGCGTTTGCCCGAGTGTACACAGTGTGGGAGGCAGCACACTGGTGAGTGTTGGGGTAACTTCCATGCTTGTTGGAACTGTGGTTCGAGGGACCACTTTAGGAGGGACTGCCCGCGTCAGGCAGCTCAGGCACCGAACATTGCTCAGGCTCCTGCGAGAGGTAACGATTTTCAGAGAGGCCGTGGGCGCGGTCGTGGCTACTTCCAGCCTAGGGCTGATGCACCTAGGGGAGATGCTCAGAGGAACCTTGCTCATGTTGTGGCTGTGCAGCCAGAGGCGGGAGGACCAGCGAGAGTTTATGCTCAGAGAGAGACCGGGAACGACACCGATGTGATAGCAGGTAATTTCGAGTTACAGTCTTTGCTTTCTTTGGTCGATTCGGGTTCTACGCATTCCTACATTCTGAGTGAGCATGCACAGAAGTTAGATATTCCTGTAGAGATCTTAGATGTAGGTATGCATGTTACTAGCTCTTTTGGTGAGACAGTTGTGGTTAGACGTATGTATAGGAGGTGTCCACTGAAGATTCAGGGTCATGTGTTTTCAGTTGATATGATGGAACTTCCTTTCTACGGTTTTGATATTATATTGGGTATGGATTGGTTGGTCGAGCATCGGGCTAGTGTGGATTTTGAGACAAAGAGGATTTCTTTGAAGCTTTCTGATGACTACGAGGTAGTGGTAGTAGGCGAGAACATTAAGTTCTTGTCTAATGTGGTGTCAGCTTTAGAGGCTCATAGGTTGATGGACTCTGGATGTGGGGCCTATTTGGCTTATGTTATGAATCCGGACATGAGTGAAGCTAGACCGAGGGATATCAGAACAGTGTGTGACTTCCCAGATGTGTTTCCAGAAGAGTTACCGGGTTTGCCTCCTGACAGAGATGTTGAGTTTGTGATTGAGACAGTTTCAGGGTCTAGTCCAGTTTCGATAGCTCCGTATCGTATGGCTCCGAAAGAGTTGAAGGAATTGAAGAGTCAGTTGCAAGAATTATTAGACTGTGGTTTCATTAGGCCTAGTAGTTCTCCGTGGGGTGCTCCAGTGTTGTTTGTGAAAAAGAAAGATGGTAGCATGCGCATGTGTATTGACTATAGACAGCTGAATCAGATGACTGTGAAGAACAAGTATCCGTTGCCTCGTATAGATGATTTGTTTGATCAGTTGAGAGGTGCTTCAGTATTCTCGAAGATAGATTTGAGATCCGGGTACTACCAGTTGAAAGTGAAAGAGTGTGATGTTCCGAAGACAGCTTTTAGGACTAGATATGGTCACTACGAGTTTCTTGTGATGCCATTTGGGCTCACGAATGCACCGGCAGCATTCATGGACATGATGAATAGAATTTTCAGAGACTACCTAGATCGTTTTGTGGTTGTCTTCATTGACAATATACTTGTGTACTCGAAGACAGAAGAAGAGCATGATGAGCACTTGAGATTTGTTTTACAGAGATTGTTGAGCAATCAGTTGTATGCGAAGCTTAGTAAGTGTGAGTTCTGGATTCGAGAGGTTGTGTTTCTTGGCCATGTTGTTTCGGCCGAAGGTATCCGAGTTGATCCATCGAAGATTGAGGCTATTGTTGAGTGGAAACAACCTAAGTCCGTGACTGAGATTAGGAGTTTCCTAGGATTAGTCGGTTACTATAGGAGGTTTGTTGATGGCTTCTCTAGAGTAGCTGCTCCTTTGACTAAATTGTTGCAAAAGGGAGTTAAGTTTGAATGGTCAGATGCAAGACAGAAAGCTTTTGAGAAACTGAAAGAAGCTTTGACGAATGCTCCAGTGTTAGTGCAACCTGTTTCAGGTAAGGAGTTTGTGATCTACAGTGATGCTTCCTACGTAGGCTTAGGATGTGTTCTGATGCAAGATAGGAGAGTTGTTGCTTATGCTTCTAGACAGTTGAAGATTCATGAGAAGAACTACCCTACTCATGACATAGAGTTAGCCGCAGTTGTATTTGCATTGAAGATTTGGCGTCACTATTTGTATGGTGAGAAGTGTATAGTTTACACCGATCACAAGAGCTTGAAGTACTTGATGACACAGAAAGAGTTGAATTTGAGACAGAGAAGATGGCTAGAGCTGTTGAAAGATTATGATTTGACCATTGAATACCATCCGGGTAAGGCAAATGTAGTAGCCGATACTTTGAGTAGAAAAGTGGTCGTTGAGTTGAAGATTCATGAGAAGAACTACCCTACTCATGACATAGAGTTAGCCGCAGTTGTATTTGCATTGAAGATTTGGCGTCACTATTTGTATGGTGAGAAGTGTATAGTTTACACCGATCACAAGAGCTTGAAGTACTTGATGACACAGAAAGAGTTGAATTTGAGACAGAGAAGATGGCTAGAGCTGTTGAAAGATTATGATTTGACCATTGAATACCATCCGGGTAAGGCAAATGTAGTAGCCGATGCTTTGAGTAGAAAAGTGGTCGTTGAGTTGAGAGCTATGTTTGCTAGATTGAGTGTGTCCGATGATGGTGGTTTGATCACCGAGTTGCAAGTGAAGCCTTCCCTGATTCAGTTGATTAGAGAGAAACAGTTGCAAGATGCGAGCTTAGTCCCTCATGTTCAAGACATAGCCGAAGGAAGACCGACTGAGTACAGTTTCAGTGGTGAGAGTCTGTTGTGCTTCAGAGATAGAATTGTTGTACCGGAAGATGTTGAGTTGAGACGTCAGATTCTGAGCGAAGCACATTCGAGTCCCTTTTCTATGCATCCGGGTTGTACCAAGATGTACCGAGATTTGAAGAATGATTACTTCTGGGTTGGTTTGAAGAGAGATGTAGCCGAGTATGTGAGCCGTTGCATGGTCTGTCAGAGAGTGAAGGCGGAACATCAGGTTCCTTCAGGTTTGCTACAGCCTTTGAAGATTCCGGAATGGAAATGGGAGAGAATCACCATGGATTTTGTATCGGGGTTGCCTTTGTCTCCTTCGAGGAAGAACTCAGTTTGGGTGATTGTTGATAGGTTCACTAAGTGTGCTCACTTCTTAGCAGTGAACACTACGGATTCCTTAGACAAGTTGGCAAACTTGTACATTCGTGAGATTGTGAGACTTCATGGAGTTCCGAAGTCTATAGTTTCGGATAGGGATCCTAGATTCACTTCGAGGTTTTGGGGTAGCTTGTATAGTGCTTTAGGTAGCCGTTTGCATTTCAGCACATCTTACCATCCGCAGTCCGATGGGCAGTCAGAGCGAGTGATACAGATTCTAGAGGATATGCTTCGTTGTTGTGTGATTGATTTTCAGGGCTCTTGGGAGAAACACTTACCGTTGGTTGAGTTTGCCTACAACAACAGTTATCAGTCTAGTATTCAGATGGCACCTTATGAGGCTTTGTATGGTAGACGGTGTAGGACTCCGATTTGTTGGGCTGAGACAGGTCAGAGATTGTTACCTATGCCAGACTTGCTTAAGGGAACCACAGATAAGGTGAAGTTGATATGTGACCGCTTGAAAGCAGCTTCCGATCGTCAGAAGTCTTATGCAGACTTGAAGAGGAAAGAGGTTGAGTACTCAGTGGGTGAGAAAGTGTTTCTGAAGGTATCTCCGTGGAAGAAGGTGATGAGATTTGGCCGTAAGGGCAAGTTGAGTCCGAGGTTCATTGGTCCGTATGAGATAGTTGAACGGATTGGGCCTGTAGCTTATCGGTTGAGGTTACCTTCTGAGTTAGAGAAGATTCATGATGTTTTCCATGTGTCTATGCTTATGAGATATAGATCGGATCCTTCTCATGTGATGCCCGTTGAGGAGATAGAGTTAAATCCGGATTTGTCCTATAATGAAGAGCCCGTTGAGATACTTGCTTCTGACAGCAAGGTATTGCGTGGCAAGACCATAGAGTTGGTCAAAGTGTTGTGGAGACATAGAGGTGTGGAAGAGGCCACGTGGGAGAGGAAAGCGGATATGGTTGAGCAGTTTCCGTATCTGTTTCCACCAGGTAATTTCGGGGACGAAATTCCTTAAGTGGGGGAGAGTTGTAACACCCGGGTTTAGGGGTTAGGTGAAAGTAATACTTTAATATTATTTTGGGCTCAGTTTTATACTCTAAATAATATTTCGAGTTGTTTTCAAAATTAATCAATTCGGGTTAAACACGTTTTAAGATTTAAACCACATTCAACCATGAATTTACCTCCCTTGTAAATGCTCCATTTCATTAAGGGCAAATGGGTTATTGGACTTTTAAATTTAAAACAAAACAAAAACCCCAACCCATTTACTATTCATTGTCTTCCTCTTCCAGACTTCCCAACGTGAGTAAAGCTCCCCCTCCCCAATCTACTATTCCATCACCTCTCTTCTTCATTTCAGCTCCAAATCGAAAGGTAAGAATGTTTTTGACTTCCCCTCATCCTCCCCTCTTTAAAAGTACTCTCTATTTTCATTTTCGTGGGAGTTTTAGAAAATGGAATTTTTGGGAGTTGGGATTAAAAATGAAAGCTTTATGTTGTTAAAGTAAATGTGTTGATTTAATATGTTTAGATAAGTTATGTAGAGGTCAAATGGTATGATATATGTGAATTCCAAGTAATTTTAATCAATTTTCGGAGTTGGGTACCAAGGGGGTTTTGGGAGGGTTTTAAAATGGTTTCTCGGGTGTTTCAATGTTGGTTTTAGAGGGCTGATGTTAGTGTTATATATGAGGGTTGTTTTGGGTGTGTTTGATGGTTATTTGGATGCTTGAATTGGAAGGTATTGGTGAGCTTTAAGGGCAGCTCGGAAATTCTGTTTTTGGGACTTGTTTTGGGTATTGGGTGCTTGAAGTGTTGATCCGGGTTGTTTCCGTTGATGATATATTGATTATGAATGTTTTGTTCGTGCTTGAGGTTGATTAGAACCGAGTTTGGGCGTCGGTGAAGCTTTGAAAGAGAATCCGGGAATTTGAAGAACGGTCGCTTGCTTGGTCTTGTGCTTGGAAGTTTAGGTGAGTGGTTAATTGTCTTAAATGGTTTTAAATTGGTTGGTTCGAGTAAATGGACTAGGTTGGGCTTGGTAGACCCACCTAGAGTTAGGATTAGGGTGGTAGCCTAATCCTAAGCTTGATCTAGAGCCCTTGGATGAACTTAAATGTATGAATGTATGTGCCTCGTACGTGTTGTGATATGAATGCTTATATACATTGTATTATGCATGTGAGATGAGGCATGATTTGTATTGCTTAATGCATGCATGGTGTTGGTTCATGATTGTATTCATGGTGAGTACGTGCTAAGCACGGAAATGATTGAAATGAGTAATGTGGAATGAGTAAAATATTGGCACTAGTAAACTTAAATACAAATGATCGATCATTAGGATGTTAGTGTGTACACATGAGTCAAAAGCCGCGCGTGGCCTTGGTGGCGTTGAGTCACCAAGGAGGAGTACGGGTACGCCCAGAAATGGTATTTAAATATTATCGGTGATGAGTGGAATCCCATCGACGGGGCGTGAGGATGAGTGGAATCCCCTCCGCGAGACCGGTGATGAGTGAAATCCCACCGTCAGGTAATGGTTGTGTTGTTGGATGTGAGTCCAACGGTTATCCGTGTATTTGAGTCTTAACTAGGTGCCAATGTTGTTGATATGTGTATCAATGTGTTGAGATATATGAACTGTTGGGATGTTTATATGTGGTTACATGTATGGTAGTATTGAGCTCATAATTGTGGCATACATGTGATATATTGCTCATGCATTTATACCTTGCGGACTCTTGGTATATGTAAATGGCCTTGGTTAGATCGTGCTCGGGCCCTGCAATGTTGAGGTTTGTTTTTTTTGAGCTTACCCTCACTAAGCATCATTGCTTACGCTCTCTTTGTTCAACATTGCAGATTCTTAGTTCGTGGGTTGCTCGGGCAAGAGGAGGGCCTCCAAGTGTGATTTTGATTTGAGTGCACCAAGTATGGAATTTAGAATTTAAACATGTAATGGTTTGAGCAATAGGGCACGTATGAATTTGTTGGATTGTTGTTGGTTTTTGGGGAGCATGTGTAGACTCCTTTAAGTATATTGCGTTTGCATGGTTGTGTTGCCATGACGAATGTTAACTCATGTCTATCGTTGCTTGCTTGAATGTTGGCCTTATGCCTTAAGAGTTTACATATGTGCTTGGATAATGTTTGAATGAATGCATGTGTGGATCGTTGCTCTAGTGTAGGACATGTCTAAATATTGTTGAAGCATGCTAGCATGATTAGTATACCTTGTGTGCAATTTGTATGCTGTTGTATGGTGTTTTGGAGGTGTTTGGGGGCATCCTTGTGCCCCAAAACAGTCCAGGAAAGTCTGCAGACAGGGGGTGTTTCGGAACGGGTCCCCCTGTTCTGGAACGGTCCCTGCGTTATAGGCCTGCCGTTTCGAAACGGATGAGGGTCGTTCCGAAACGATTTCGCTACTGGAATTTTGAGAAATTGGCGAGATGAAGTCGTTCCGAAACGGGCCTTTGAGGTTCCGAAACGGTCAAATCTCGTTGACCACGAGATATTGACCGTCAAGGTCGTTCCGATACGGGTCTTCCCTGTTTCGGAACGGTCACCCTTTGGTTGGCGCTGGCCTGTTGACTTAGTCAAGCCGTTTCGGAACACCCTAGGGGCGTTTCGAAACGGCCAGCTTGGCCTGTTGACTTAGTCAAGGCGTTTCGGAACACCCTATAGGTGTTTCGAAACGGCCTGCTGTAGAATGTTAAAGTGAGCTAATTTAAATGTTGGTTGGTCGATGTTTGATGTCATGATTGTATCTTCCGCTGCTGTGCCACACTTAGGTCTTAATTAAGCATGTAGACAAGATAAAATAAAAAGAAATTTTCTGGGTCGTTAACCGAGGGGAAGCCTTAACGGGTTTCGCTTCGGTTTTCCCCGTGTGTCCCACTCGGACCGGTCATCCGACCAGACCGGGACGAGGGGGTTACATGGTCTCGGTGTAACACCCGAGTTTGGGGGTCGGGTGAAAATAATATTAAAATAATATTTCGGGTTTCGGTTTCATAATTAAAATAATAAAATATTATTTTGGGCTTCATCTTTTCAAAACAAATATTTTATCTTGGGCTTAATTTGGTTTAAAACTCAAATTCCATGGATTTTAGATATTTGAGATAGTCATCTCTTTAATGGCAAAGTTGTAGTATTGGGGGTTTTTGAAATAAGCCAAATAAAATAAAACAAAAACAAAATCCCTTTTTCACCATCTTCTTCCCCATCCCTCCCATTTGAACGTGACTTTCTCCTCTCCTCCCATTTTACTTTTCCAACCAATCTTGCCTTCGTTTCTGCAGCTTTTGCAAAGGCAACAACAAATTCTTTTTGTCCTCAACTTTCTCTTTCTTCCCATACTTTTAGTTTTCATCAAAATCCATTATTTAGAGTTTTGTGTTTTTGGGTTTTGGAAGAAAAAATGCAAACTTTACCATCTATTGCTTGAGCTTTTGATTCTTTGTTAATAGATAAGTTAATAGCAACCCAAGAGGTTCAACATACTCGATTTTTACATTATTTTAACTTGATTTCTGGATTTGGGTTTTGGATTTGTGTTGTTGCTTTGATGTTTTTCTTAATAAATCAGCTTCCTTTACATTTTATTTTTTTCTCTTACTCTATTATAATTGTTTAGTCTTTTATTTCTTCTAAAAAATAAGTTTACTCGGATTATGATTACAACCTAATTAATTAAAAATAGTAAATAAAAACAACTCAATTATTAATTGGAAATAAATCAAGTTATATCTAATAAAATTAATTTGATTCAAAACTGATTCAATGCATGAACCCTTTATTAAGACATCTAATATTCAATTATTTAAAAAGAAAAAAAAAACTAAGTTGCTAATGTCAAGTAAGTATGCTTATCCAAAGGACTGCTAATCTCAAGTTAGTAGGCTTATCCAAAACTCAATATACATAAAAGCACAAATACATTAAATTCCCTATATCCCATACCCGATCTATATAGATTAAAAATCTGAATGACTCAACATATAGTTATAAATTATTTAAAATAAAATTTCAATTAAATGATGTTTAGTAATGTTCAATGTTAGTGGTGTTCAACGGTATTCGTCGAGCGTGGTAGAGTTTTCCTATAATATATATATATATATATATATATATATATATATATATATATATATATATATATGATGGGATTAAGTTACATGGTGTAAAACTCATTTAGTTTTACACTAATCTAGGACTGTTGGATAAGGGAAATGGATGAATGAGATTAACAGTAAAAAATGTGAAGATTATCACTTGGGAAAAAAAGATAAGGGAATAATCTGAGCCATTAATTACCATTATCTAACGGTCCAAAAACTGTGTAAAATTAATTAAGTTTTACACTGTGTAAGTTGATCCTAACCCTATATATATATAAGCGCTTGTGGAAACTTTTTTACACAAGCGCCTTAATTTTAGGGGTTAGAGACTTTGTTTAGGGTTTAAGTGTAGTAGTTTTGAATTTAAGGTTTAGGGTTAAAATTTAGGGTTATAGGTTAAAATCTAAATCCCTACTCATATTACTGTAGAACCTAAACCCTAACCATAAACCCTAAATTCTAACCATGAACCCTAAACTCTAAACCCTTACACTAAAACACCTAAACTCTAAACCTTAAACTAAAACCTTAAATTCTATAATTGAGGCGCTTGTGGAAACAAAAAGTTTCCACAGCCAGTGTATAGGATAACTCAAAGGAGGTTCATGGCCAAGAGTAAAGATGTCTGGGTAACGATTATTTTGGAATGTACCAGTTGTGTTCGAAATGGCGTTAATGTTAATAAGGAATCAACGGGCATTTCCAAGTATATTACACAAAAAAATCGACACAATACGCCTAGTCGATTGGAGTTGAAGAAATTGTCCTTATTGTTACAAACATACAATTCACGGGGAGATAAAAAAATAAACATGCTCATATATGTCACCCCCTTCCCGAGAAGATGAAAATATGATAGAAAAATTATGACATTAGGTTATAATATATTAAGTATATAATTAGTTATAGATATAACACATTTTATTTATATGCATATTATTTATATATTATTTATTATTAATTATATATATTTATTATTAATATTAATAATTATTATATTACTACATATCATGTATTTAAATTTATATACATTTAAAAAATAAATAAATAATAATAAAATAAACAAACCAAATCTTGTTTATTATATTCATTCTAAAATTTTACTATATTTTAATTTGAATTTTATACGATCAAAATATGATTTTAGAAATAGAGATAGGGTTCTTTTTAGAAATAAAGAATAAGAAATCCTGGACAAATCTATGCGACTCTTTCTTAAATCCAAGTGATCTTTTCGTAGGCGTTTGCCCCCGATCTAATCGGGGGATCGAATTGATTATAGAAACATGAGTTTAATTGGTCGATTTATTAGTAAAAAAAGAAAAATATTATCTAAGCGAGTAAACAGATTGATCTTAAAACAACAATGATTAATTACTATTGCTATAAAACAACCTCGTATTTTATCTTTGTTACCCTTTCTTAATAATGAGAAACAATTTGAAAGAAGTGAGTCGACCGCTAGAACGCTCTTAGAACCATAAATAAATAGGCTTACCCCTTCAATTAATTCAAAAGGAGGATTATTCTGAGCGGGTTCAATGGACAACCAGGATGGAATGGCTGTTGGATGGTTAGGACACCCTATCTTTAGGGATAAAGAAGGGCGTGAACTTTTTGTACATCGTATGCCTACTTTTTTTTGAAACATTTCTGGTTGATTTGGTAGACGGAGACGAAATTGTTAGAGCGGGTGTCCCTTTTAGATGGGCAGAATCAAAGTATAGTGTCGAACAAGTAGGTGTAACTGTTGAGTTCTGTAACCCCCTAGACCCGTCTATGCGTTACTACGGATCCTAGGAAGTCACATTAGGGTCACAAGAGCGACCCACAGTAAGATTTCAAATAAACATAAGGTTAAACCTTTAAAATCATAAATCAAATATATGATTTAAAATACAGTTTCAGAAATCATTCAAAATGATAAAACAATCATAATACCAGTTGCGGAAATAAGTTTCAGACTCATTTGTATAATACAAACACGACACACATGCCCCCTAGTTACACAGATACCATACTCCTTGACGAGCCGAAGAAACTCCCATACCGACGTTGATAGGTGCAACTTGTCTGATCTTTTATCCTGAGATGGTAAAAACAACATGAGCTTGGGAAAGCTCAGTAATACAGAACTACCAAAAGATGCTATAAGCTCATGCAGATACATGGTAGGCATAACATTTTCATGATGTTCCAAGCAGTAACAGTCTTCATTTCCTTTCCGATATTTAAGGGTAATGATATACTTGAGAATAACGGTACTGGCTCTTTATTCATTCATCGAGTAACAAACAGGAATTATTCAAGCTAATAGATTATGAGGATGGAAACAAGGAGTTTAACGCCTAGTGTGTTCCAAATGGGTGCATATCAAATAGACATAAATGCATACAAATCATATCATGTGAGCACATAACAGATTAAATGCAAATGTTCAATGTTCATACAGAAGTTTACAAGAACTACCCTCCAACCTTACACCAAAAAGCAGTCCCCCAGAACTGCATCCATAAGGACTTACCCTAGGCCCGATGGGCATAGGTGCCACCTAAGGGGCTGCCTTAGGTCCATAAGGACTTACCCTAGGCCCAATGGGCATAGGTGCCACTCAAGGGGAGACCTTGAGTCCATAAGGACTTACCCTAGGCCCGATGGGCGTAGGTGCCACCTAAGGGGATGCCTTAGGTCCATAAGGACTTACCCTAGGCCCGATGGGTGTAGGTGCCACTCAAGGGGAGACCTTGAGTCCATAAGGATTTACCAGCTTGATCAGGGCTGTACCGGCAGAGACTTCATATCATAACCCAACAGTATACCCCAGATGACAATCGGTAATCAGATTTCAGACATGAGTAACATAATACATGTAACAGTCATATTCTATTCAGAGTATCAGAAACAGAAGTTCATGCTTTTGACAGATAAATGGGCATACTATTGTGCAAAGCAGACACTAGTTATTCATCATGCAAACAGATTGTGCCATCATATATCAAGCTAACATATCATACTATCAGGTAGGCAGAGAATGTCATTATGCAGTTCATTCAACAGAATATAGCATACACATGGAACACACTAGGTGGGACATATCATTTCTTGGAGATATTTGGCATTTACGGAAGGGGACATATTAAACTTTTGACAACTTGAACGGAGTTCTGAAACGTGGCCCCTATAAAAAGGGGATTCATACTAACGGTTTAACCCAGATATTCAGGAGATGATACATCAATATCTTTGAGAGCTTTGACATATCCTGATTGATTCAGCCATTTAGGCTTACAAGGACATTAGGGTCATTTTATCATACACGGACATTTTGGTAATTTATACCAACAAGGCGTAAACGGTGGCTTAGAAATTCTATTTGCCCATCAGGTATCCAAACAGGCGTTCAGAGATTTCAAAGTCAAGATCTTTCACGAAATCAAATATATTCGGGGCTATTCTGATTACTTTGGCCAACGAGGGCATTTTGGTCTTTTAACAATTATGGGTGATTTGTAATTTAGCCCAATAATGATGAAATGACGATTTGCAAAATTTAAGATTCCCAGGAGTTTATCGAGTCTCCAAAACCATTCGAACTAACATATTCCAACCTTGCAGTACTAACCAACGCTTCTGATGCATCTAAACTATATCGTATATCTGAACGGTTACTTTCATATCTCATCACAGGGCTTGCCATGGAGTAGTCGAACTAATACTCTGTGCGGGAAGACTTCCACCCTTATATTAATATCAAGAGTGTTTGACGTACGTAAGTCATGCTTCAACCCTTGAGGGCATTTCGGTCATTTTCAGCTTTATCGACATTTCCAGAATTTTATCAAGACAATTTACTTATTCTAGTCAATGGGTGTATCAGCCATTCAAGAAATTTCGGTACTTCCAACCACTCCATTCATTTCAGAACTTAAGGGTTTATCCATTCTTCCAGTTCATTTGTAAACCTCGGTGTCCGAGGATACTTCAACTCTTTTTAGTCAATACCATCCTTCCAATTATTTTAACCATAACGGTATTTTCAATACTTTTAGTCATTCCGATCTATTCTGTATTTTGAGCCACTCGCTTAATTCAGGGGTATGTATAGATTCCCCTAAATCTATAGTCGAAGATTCATTCCATATCCAAGAAGACCTAACACCTTTCCATAGCTTTCCAAGTAGTTCAAGATTTTCAGATGAATCATGTTGTTTTACCATATTTAGCGTAGATTTCTAAATTTCTTCTGATTTCAATGGTATTTTAGTCATTCTCATACCTTGAGGGCATTTTCGTAATCTCATATCCAAATATTCTTTACATTTTATCATTTGACACTAATAGTCGAATTTGGAGATTTATTGTCTTATTAATTACTTATTGAACTCCAGATCCTTTTGATTTATTGATCTTCTTATTCGAGCATTGCAATCTTATCTAGAATATCATACTCGTTTCCATATTCGGTTTGACTTGAGCAAAATTAACAGTACGTATCATCATTTTTATGCATGCATTAACAAATACCAACATGCTCATAAAGCATACAAGAGGTAGTAGTGTATTACCTTAGTTCCGAGTTATACCGGTTGACTCATGATACTACATTCGATCGCATTCGAATCCGGACTGGATGTCCCATGACATTTCGAATACCAAGATACTTGCATACCTTCAAATACACAAATTAACATTTCAGTTCTTATCCATAGAGCTCTTAATAAAATTAAACACTTTCGGGTTCAAGGTCAGATTCGGAGGCCTTCGGGTCAGAATTTTGCAAAACGGGCTTCAAAATCAGACTCAGGACGTCGAAAAACATAAAATAGGAGTTTTCGGAAAATTTGACTTTTTGGTCAAAGTCAACGGTCAACGGTCAACGGTCAACGCTGACGTCAGCGATCAAAGTCAACGCTGACGTCATGCTGACGTCACTGGTTGACCGGTTTGACTCACTGGGTTAACTCACTGAGTTGACTCGGGCGAGTTGACTCACTGGGTTGACTCGGTCGAGTTGACTCGGTCAACGGGTCGGGTCGGGTCGGTCAACGGGTCGGGTCAGAGACGGGTCGGTTCGGGTCTGGGTCCAGGTCGGACACCAAACTGGGCTTTGTTTGGTTGGGCCTAAACCGGGTTTGGGCTCAAATCGAAATGGGTTTGGACCGAGTTAACCGGTTCAGGCCTTTGGGGCAACTGAACTGGCCTACTTACCCATATATACATATTTGTTCGCCGGAAAGGAAACGCCGGAGGGGTCGCCGGACGGTCGTCGGACGGTCACCGGAACATCACCGGAGAATCGAAAACTACCCCTTTTTACCTGAAAAATACAGATCTGATACTACTCAATTTACCCAAACTACATATAACCGATTTTTCACCGAAAAATAGATCGGAACTCACCAAAACGGACCCAAAACAACCAAAAGATACGTAGCTCCGGCGAGGCGTTAAACGTTGACGGACCGGTGGTCGAAAACCTAGGTTTTCCTTGCCTAGACACGAGGAGTCTACTGACGGTGGCGGCGAGACAAAAAGACGGCTGTGTTGGTCGGAAACGGACGAGCACCGTTTGGGTTTCCGTCGAACGTTTAACCGGCTCTCCACGGTGAATGGGGGCATGGATGAGCGCGTGGTCGACGGCGTTGGATTTGGCCAGAAACAGTGCCTCGTTCAGCGGAGGCGGTGCACGCCACAGCTCGACGGTGGCCTAGATCAGAACGGTGAACGGTGGTGGTTGAGGGAAAAGTTTAGAACCTTCTGGCTCTCACGGTTCTCGAACAGACAAAAGAAAATGAATGGTAGGGGAAGAGTCAGATTTTTATTATCTGATATAATTATTATCAGACACACTTATAATTAACTTGGTGTAAAGCTAGACCAAGAGAACTCTTTGGCTCAGTGGTAAACCCAACATTCCATTCAAGGGTCACGGGTTCAAACCCCAGTGACCCCAATTCCTTTTTTTTATCCAAGAAATATCAAGGTGTTACAAGTTCTATGGCAGCGAACTTAATGGGGTGAGTTATAGTGATCCTGCTACTGTGAAAAAAATGCTAGACGTGCTCAATTCGGTGAAATTTTTGAATTAGATCGTGCTACTTTGAAATCCGATGGTGTTTTTCGTAGCAGTCCGAGAGGTTGGTTTACTTTTGGGCATGCTTCGTTTGCTTTGCTTTTCTTTTTCGGACACATTTGGCATGGTGCTAGAACCTTGCTCAGAGATGTTTTGCCGGTATTGGTCCGGATTTGGATGCTCGAGTGGAATTTGGAGCATTCTAAAAATTTAAAGATCCAACTACAAAAAGACAAGTAGTCTAATGCAAGATTGCTTTCTTATTTTTCGTTTCTATTTTCTATTTGTGATTTGATCTGTAGTAGCGATGTGTGTTATCCATAATGAAATTCTTTGATTGGTTTTTCCCAGAGAGAAATGATATGTTTTATTTGACCGATGGGTCCAACAAAAACAAACAATTACAATTAAATTAATATTTTTTACTATTTTACTATTTAAATATAAATATTTAAATTGAATAGAAATCGAATTTCATAATTTAAATGGTAAGGTAATTTATTTAATTAAATTATTTAATTACTAAATTAAATGGATTTAATAGGAATTTAAATTTAATAGAAATAGAATAAGAATATAATTTAAGATATGGAATAAGAATATGATTTAATAGTAATAGAATTTTCTAATTTTTTATTAGAATTTTTAATCCTAAAATAATAAATAAATAGAGAGCCGTTTTACCCGTCAAAATAAATAAATAAATTAACCTCTTTCAACAAATAATAAAATAAAGAAATTAATTAGTTATAGGGAAAGAGAGTCGATCCACAAGGAGATTAGTCAGAATTCTTGACTGAAGGTTGCTTTGATTAATGCTTCCAGGAATATCTGTGAAAACAAGAAAAGTAAAAAGGGGGTGATCTGATATTGAGTGAAAATGAAATAGTAGAATTAAATGCAGAAGTAAAGAAAATAATAAGAAAGTCCAAATATGCAAAATAGCCTCGAGCTAGCCTTGCCAATTCCTTCGACCATTGAAATGGATTTTTACTCTGGGGATCATGTCGGTTACAGTCTGCGAGGCCCAACCCGTCGCAACTTGCTTCTCTCTCGAGTAACCAATCCTCCCAAGTCTATCTTCGAAGGTTGGTTCTTAAACAAATTAACCACGTCTATCGCCGTCAAAATATTTAGTTTTGAAAACATGAAAAGCACGACTAAGAAATTGTCTTAAAAAGAATCGCTTCTGATTTTATCTTTCCTTAGCGGACCGCCGCTAAGAGTGTTCACGGGAAGTCGAAATTGCCATAGGCCAATCCTCCCTCCCAACTATGTTTTTAAACGATTCCAGACCAACGAGCTTTTTTTATTTGAAAAACGATTAAAAACTTTAGTAAGGCCGATTGCCAAACTATCTAAACAGAAAGATAAAAATGTATTCCCAAAGGAATTTAGGCAATGTTCAATTCTCACGATTTGAATTGATTTGGCTAGTTTTTGGCTCAAGGAATTTAGCTAAGCATGATATTAGTTATCATACTTAACTTGATTTTATAAAAAAATAATTAAATAACATGAAAGAGTAAAAATAAAGAAAAGAGAACTTTAATTAAAAACAAGAAATAACAAGTGTTTTCAAGCTAGAAGATGAAGACTAAATTCGATGTCTAAGCCTTTACCAAGAAGTGGTATTTATAGGCTTGGATTTACAAAGATAAATGATAAGAAAATTCAAAATAATAAAGAAAAGATAAACAATTCAAATGTTTTTGAAATTTAAATACAGAAAATCGAAACGGATAAGCTGATAAGGTCTTCCAGAACGTTCCAGAATCTTCCAAAAGTCGCCACGTATCTGCCACGTCAGACGCGTCGTGCCCAGTGTCGTGCCCACGATGCCAGTCATGACCAGAATAATAAAAAGACTGCAGAAATGCCCTCTTTTGTTGTTGTTTTCCATAATTAGGTCCCTTGTGCAAAATATAGCAAAATGAAATGGATTAGGTAGCAAGAAATCCTAAAAACTAGAAAAATAGCAATTAAAAAGTGTCACATTTGAGAGCTTATCAAATTCCCCCTCACTTGTCTCATACTTGTCCTCAAGTATGTCCGAAAAAGATATTAACCCAATAATGCATTTCTCAAGCCATCACAAGCATCAAACATAATTATAAGAGTTCTAGTACAAAAGGAGTATCATGAAAGTAACACAAATCAAACCAAGTGGATATAAGCAAAGAACATCCCTTCATTCTTCCAATTGCCTATCAAGTGTTAATCAAATCCTAACCTAGTCTTAATCCTCACCAAGATTCACTCAAGAGCACTCAAAGTGTTTATAGGTAGAAGTGAACCAAAAACACTCTAAGTCATACATGAACAAAGGTTTCCATAGGCTTGTAACAAGTTCAATTCTCCACTACTTTATTAGAATCGAGGTGCAAAAATCATTAGGTCTTTTGTTCAAGGTGTAATGTGGGTTTAGAAAAAGGGTAGAAAGATGGAAAGAAAAGGCAAAAGAAGATGATCAATGCAAGAATTTTCAAACAATAAGCCGTGAAGACAAAAGATGAGCTAAAAATGGGCAAGCAAACACATATTTTTCTTCCTTTTTTCTTTTTTTTTGAAACTGTTTTTCTTTTTTTCTTTTTTTTTCTTTTCGAAGCAATTGCTTCCTTTTGTTCTATTTTTCATTTTTTCTGGAAAAATTCTGCCCTTATTCGAATTGCAGCCCCTTATTTGTCTAGTAATATAGTTTCTAGCATTTGATCAATCAAAAAAAGTTTGGTCAAGGAAGAACAAGGTTTGAAGGTTAAGCCAGGAAAAATGGGATATAAGGCCTCAAGAGGATTTACTAAGCGATGAGAAAAAGGTAAAAGAGAGAAAATGGCTAAATCTTAATGCCTAAATCATCTTAAAGCACCTCATTCTAGTGTAGTCTCAAATCACATACAAGCCACAAGTTCTAGATTCCTAAATTCAAGATGACACTCTCAAGCAAGGAAAAACGAGCATAAAGAATAAGATGCATGCTCAAGGCTCAAATTCTCACAAAATTAGGCTAAGTTGATTAAGCTAGGCGAGAAATCCAACTATCACAATCAAGGCAAATTGAAAGAGATGTCAAACTATCATTTTACTCATGTCATTTGATTATCAAAAATGTCAACATTCAAATATTCCTACGCATTATAACAATTATAACATGTTGGACATCAAGCAATGGCAAGAAAAATGTCATCTCAAAGTCAAACCAAAATCAAACATATAGCAGACAAGCAGGACAAGCGGTTTGCTACCCTCCACCTCACTTAAGTGAATTGCCCCAATTCAGATGGAAAACATAAAAGAAATGAAGAACAAATAAGGGTATGTTGGAAAAATTTGATAATTTTGGAGCTTTGAATAAGAAATTGATTCAAATGTTGTTGAGGAAATGTGGAACCAATTGTTGGTTCGTAAATGTGCAGACGTGCACGACGTGGGTAACGCAAATGTCTGAACCGGTCTGGTCCTTCGTGGGCTTGCAGATATTTTAACCCAAATTTAAATGAATTTTCCTCAAATAAAAGCATAAATTTGCCAAATTTTATCTTGAAATTAAAAGGATAAATATTAGAAGTTACCTTTAATTCAGATAATAATTTTGAAAATTGCTTTATAGGAGAATCAATTGATTCTCAATATTGAATGCTCCATTAGGTCAAAATTTCCACTTATACCCTCATGACACTCCTATAAATAGGGAGTAAATCTTCTAAGTTTTACACAACTCAAAACCACAGAAAATTTTTATTGTTTTACTCTGTGGATTTTACAATTGGTTTTCGGTGATAGGCGAAGGCAAGGGTCAGTTCGTGATCTCCACAGTAGTGCAACTGTGGTTGATCTTATGTTGTTGTATCCTGGGAGACAGACGACCAATGAACTCGAGCACCATAGGAGTGGCCGAAAATCTGTCTTAAGGAAACTGCGTTCGTGCAGGCCTCAACACGTTTCTTTTGGTTTCAAATCGGTTTGATTTATATATTGTTGTATTGTTCTTAATTTTGTACTGTTCGTTTAAATAATATTATTTATCTTATTATTTATTCTTGGATTAACGCCTATTTTGTAACAATCTTAAGACAGATTCTCAGTTTTAATCCAAGACGAACAGATTATTATATCTAAAGCAATGATTCACACGATGAAGAAATTTTTGCGCATAGAAAGAGTGAATGCCCAAAGACAAGAAACGTTGAGATCACCAATACCACGGATTCAACACGATGCAAGCGGTATTTCTTGAGATAGAACATTTGAATATTCGATTAGTAAGGTAATTTAAATATTCCTTAATAAGTTTTCTTGTTTATATAACTTTTTTAAAACCATAAATTATGGTATTAATAAGGTAATATTCCATATTGAATTTTGACTTTTAATATGGTATGATTTATGTCATAATTATACTTTTTTATGACATTGTTAAGGTAATAATGAAATATTCCTTAAACATTTTTGACATTAATATTAAATAATAAATATGACATTCAATATGAAAATATGGTAACTTTATAACCTTATATGCCAATTCTTCTTGGAATGGAAATAAAAATTTTAAATATATATTTGCATGTATTGTTAAGATAAAGTTTTAAATTTGGTAATATTTTTGGTAATATTATTATGATAGTGTTACCTTATAACGTGGACATTTTAAATATGACATGTATATAAATTATACTTTATTACATTTTTTGTCTTATTTGTGATCCTTTGTATTTTTTGAAAATTATGTGGATTTTATTTTGTACTAACAATTTCTTTTGAGAAATTTTATAGAGACGAACAGAATATTCAGGCGAAATCGTGATTTGTTGTGGAAACAAAGATCTCGTAAATAATTCGTTTCAGAAATTAATTTCTGCCGTTTTAACGGATTTACGTGATCTTTCTAAAACAAGAATAAAAAAAATTAAAGGATCACTTCCTTTGATTTTGTTGTCTTGATATCTTTGGTTTGGGTTTTAGTGCTACTAATCCCAATATTTAACAAAAGATATATGAGAAATAAATCACTGAATTTATTTCTTCGTTAGAATCTTGTGTTGATTCTAATTTTGGAAAAGGAAGATAAATCATTAGATTTATTTTCAAGAGAATCTTGTATGATTCTAACGTTGTAAGGAAAATAAATTATTGAATTTATTTCCGTAAGAATCAAGTATGATTCAATTTTTTTAAAAGGAAATAAATCATTAAATTTATTTCTATGCTAGAATCATGCGTTGATTCTAACTTGTTAAGAAATATGAATCATCAAATTTATTTCCGTAAAAATCAAATATGATTAAATTTGTGTAAAAGGAAATAAATTATTAAATTTATTTTCTGTACTAGAATCATGTGTTGATTCTAACTTGTTAAGGGAAATAAATCGTTGGATTTAATTTCGTGAGAATCTAGAATGATTCAACCTTGAAATAAATTGGTGAATTTATTTTGAAAAAAAATAACTCAAATTTATTATCAAGTATGATTTTATTTTGGAAATAAATTGGTGAATTTATTTCGGAAAGTAACATTGGTTACCAAATTTAGAGCGCTGATTCTGACTGATGTCTCGAATCAAAGCTTAGAAGAACTTGATTCTCTGTGTCAAAATTAAATTCTTAAAGCCTATTCTGATGCATGCTATGAAGTGCACAGTGTTTAAAAATGGCTAAAGAATCGAGAGGGTCGTTGGACCATAAATGGAAGATTCCAAATTGTTGTGAATCAAAGGTAGTGATTCCGATTGATCATCCATGCATGGAATGGTTTCAAGAATAAAATCCATAAACGGTGATTGAAAGAAAATTTAAAAATGCATGTCTAGGATTGGTTTCTTGAGAGACTTGGTATTTAAGCGTGCCTAGTGCACCACCTCTCTTTCATAAGTTACCTACCTGGTGCATTGTTTATTATTGTTCTTTCTATTAATACCGTGTGAACTTTTGTTTGGGGTTTAGTTTACTAAATCTCCGTCGTCTAACAAAAGTTAGAAATTATGTTTTTGTTTCTGGTTTTAGTCTTTGACTAAATTCCTAACGTTTAACAGATTCATAATTCTTGGTTCTGGATTGTGTCTACGTGACACAATGGAAAAATCAGTGAAATTTATTGGAAAGAATTTCATACATGGCAACAAAAGATGTTGCATAATTGACCATGATAAACCTAGTTAAATATCTGAAGGATGATCCTCCTATTATTAGAGAGGATAAGGTAAATATTCTTACCACCTTCAAATGTTACTAAGGTAAATATTGTTAAGATAAATATTATCATGGCAAACGTAGTAGAAGTCAAAAACGACTTCAAACCGTAAATTGGACGGTGTGTTCTAGAAGCAAAATTTTATGAAAAAAAAATGCTTCAATTGCCATAAGATGAGGAACAAGTCTTTGGACTATACACTTTCAAACGAGGGCAATGTTATTGCCATAACAATTGATATGACAACATATTGGCTGAAGGAATATGTTTATTACCTTCATTGATGATAGCACAAAAATAATGTAAAGATGAAGCTATAGTGAAAATTGTTCTCTATGAGCATGATGTTGAATCCCAAACTTAATTAAAGGTTTAAGATGAGGAGAAGCTCTATATGAGTAACGTCGGTACTATAATGTGCCTAACATATGGGGGAAGCTGTTCTATAAGCTAATTACCTTTTAAACAAGATTCCCCGTAATTAAAGAGACTAGACACCATATAAGTTATGAAAGGTAATTAAACCTTCCTACAACTACTTGAAAATGTGGGGGTGTCTTGCAAAAGTAATGACCCATTACTAAAGCAACTGAGAATAGATTCCTAAAAATTGTGGATTGTATTTTTATTGGCTATATAGAACATAGCAATGTATATCGATTTCTTGTGTATGAATCGAAGAACCCTGAGATTCACAAGCATACGATAATGGAAGATGTATTCCCTTGTAAAGCTAGGGAAGTTGGTCAAAGTTCAATGAAACGAACTTCGAAGATTATCGATAAAGATGACTCAAATGATCAACAATGGTTTGAGCTTGAAATATATAGCCGCAAAGAAGTAAATGAGCAAGGGTAGAAAAATTCTTTGGATCATTTTTCTAAACTTTATGTTAGAGGTTGAATCTCAAACGTATAATGATATTATACATTCATCTGAAAGCATCTTATGGAAGGATGTCATTAAGAGTGAAATTGATTCCATCATGCAAAACCATACGTGGGAATTAGTGGATCTTTCTCTGTAAATTAAACCACTAAGTTTTGAATGAATTTTCAAACGGAAAATGAAAGTAGATGGAACAATTGATAAGTATAAGGCCAGATTAGTAATAAAAGGTTACCGAATGCCTTGACTATTTTGATACATAATCTCATGTATCAAGGATAACCTCCATAAGTATGATACTTACAATTGCCGCTTTGCGAAATCTAGACGTACATCGAATAGATGTTAAAAGAGCTTTTCTAAATGAAGATCTTGATGAAGAAATATACATGGAACAACCTGAGGGTTATGTAGTTTCAAGTCAAGAGAGAAAAGTATGTAGGTTGGTGAAGTCCTTGTATAGACTTAAACAAGCACCAAAGTAAAGATATGAGAAGTTCGATAATGTCATGATGACAAACGACTTCAAGATAAATGAGTGTGACAAATGTGTATATGTCAAAACTACTAACATTGGATATATTATTCTATGTTTGTATGTTAATAACATATTCATTGTTGGAAGCAACAATAAAATGGTAAACGTACCAAAGACTTGTCAAATTCAAGATTAACATGAAAAATATGAGATTAACATATTTGAGTTTGGGCATCCAAATCAAACGATCACTTGAAGGTCTCATATTGACGTAGTCACACTACGTGGACAATAGAAGTTTGGCAAGGATGTTTCCGGCATAGCCAGAACTCCAATAAATACATGCCAACTTTTGTCCAAGAACAAAGACCAAAGTGTTGACCAAGTAGATTCAATAGACCAGATATTGTTTCTACTGTGAGCAGTTCAAGTAGATTCACAAGCAATTCAAGTGAAATCACTAGAAAGAAATTGTGAGGGCATTGAGATATCTTAGATATACTCGAGATTATGAATTGCATTATTCCAGAGATTCTTCTATTTAGAAGGATACTCCGATGCGATTGGATATCTGATATTCAAGATATCAAAGGCATAAGTGGATATGTCTTCACTTTGGGAGGAGGAACCGTGTCATGGAAATCCTCAAGAAAAATGGTTATAATCAAATCCATAATAGAATTTGATTTTGAAGTTCTAGACAAGTCTAGAAAAGAAGTCGAATGGCTTTAGAAATTTCTTGGAGGATATTCCTGAACGACCAAAGCCAATGCCCACAATAGGTAGGATATAGAGCTTTGTGTATAATGGTAAGTCGAGACATATGCGTTGTCGACATAATACCGTTAGACAACTGATCTCAAATGAAGTTATCTCTATTGATTTTTTGAAATCAAAGAATAACGTTGTGAATCCATTAACCAAAGGGTTAAATTGAGATCAAGTTGAGAAAACATCTAAAGGAATGAGACTAAAGCCCATGTAAATTTAAGGTGCCATGTGAAGGAAAACCCTACCTAGTTGACTGGAGATCCCAAGATCTAGGTTCAAAGGGACAACCTAATTGCATAGACCTGTGCGGTCACTGTAGGGGCTCTTATCCCCAAGTCCATTCCTATGATGTAAACGGTGATCAAAGTGGTTTAGGCTAAGCAATGCTTTTAATGACCATTGTGTGCTTTTGTGAGTCAAGCAACATAAGTCACCTATGTGAGAGTGAAGTGGGGCCGCTTCAATGAGACTATTGGGCATAGTTCTTTCAAACTCTTGCAGAACCAGGCGATGTCCACGGCCATATGGACATACCCATGAGAACTAATACTCTTGTCAGAGAGGTAGTTGTGTGAAGTATATCATCGTTTACACAAACGGCAGAACAGTTCAAGGACATTACGTCTACTGGTCAGCTAGTAAAGTAAATATACTTTCACAAGGGAAGGTTCAAGGGTGGACACCTACCTATCCTATGCAGCTATTGATCGTAGAATCTATCACCACATCGAGTCAAAATGTTTTTGATTAAATCAATTTCATTCATGTGGGGGATTGTTGGAAAATTTTGATAATTTTGGAGCTTTGAATAAGAAATTGATTCAAATGTTGTTGAGGAAATGTGGAACCAATTGTTGGTTCGTAAATGTGCAGACGTGCACGACGTGGGTAACGCAAATGTCTGAACCGGTCTGGTCCTTCGTGGGCTTGCAGATATTTTAACCCAAATTTAAATGAATTTTCCTCAAATAAAAGCATAAATTTGCCAAATTTTATCTTGAAATTAAAAGGATAAATATTAGAAGTTACCTTTAATTCAGATAATAATTTTGAAAATTGCTTTATAGGAGAATCAATTGATTCTCAATATTGAATGCTCCATTAGGTCAAAATTTCCACTTATACCCTCGTGACACTCCTATAAATAGGGAGTAAACCTTCTAAGTTTTACACAACTCAAAACTACAGAAAATTTTTATTGTTTTACTCTGTGGATTTTACAAGTGGTTTTCAGTGATAGGCGAAGGCAAGGGTCAGTTCGTGATCTCCACAGTAGTGCAACTGTGGTTGATCTTATGTTGTTGTATCCTGGGAGACAGACGACCAATGAACTCGAGCACCATAGGAGTGGCCAAAAATCTGTCTTAAGGAAACTGCGTTCGTGCAGGCCTCAACACGTTTCTTTTGGTTTCAAATCGGTTTGATTTATATATTGTTGTATTGTTCTTAATTTTGTACTATTCATTTAAATAATATTATTTATCTTATTATTTATTCTTGGATTAACGCCTATTTTGTAACAGGGTAAAGGATACTCCCCATGATTAAGTGTGACCACGACCTTGGTGTCGCGTACGAACCATCATGGAAAATGGCCTCAAAAATTGGTTTGAGTACTGCTCGAAAAGGACTTCAAAAATTGGCACTATTTGAGTAAAAACGCTTAGACGCTTGTTTAAATCCGAGTAATGTACCTAAAAATTTAAAACAAAAAATTATTGTAAATGAAAGAAAATAAAATAAAAATAAAAATAAAGAATAGATATAAAGCAAAGGAAAGAAAATAAATGGGTTGCCTCCCATGTAGTGCTTTGTTTAACGTCGTTTAGCTCGACGACCTGTGTTAAATTTTTGGTTCTTCAAAAATAAGTTCTTCAACTAAGCGGTGCTGTCCATCCCTCGTCATTTTTACGCCTTCCTCCGTCTTGATTTCATGCATGCACGTGGATGGACTCAGCCCTTTGATGTCGGATAAGGTCCTATTTGATTGCCTCTTTATTTGTGCGCAAAACAACAACTAAGCTATTATCTTCTTCTTTTGACAGCTCGTTGGAAATGATGATTGGCAAGGTACCATTTTCGCCCAAGAATACGTAATTAAATTGCTCTAATTTCTGCTTTGGTGCCTGCAAAATTGAAGGAAGAGCTTTAGACTTTGAAGGCCTTAATGTAAAACTAGAAGTAGAAGAAATAGTAGAAGAAATTTCTTTAAACTCCCTTTTGTCGGGTTCCTCTATTCCTAATTCCCTGCAAGTATCAACAAACAATTCAGTTTCTAAAATTTTATCGGCTAAGGGATCGATAATATCAATAAAATTCAAACTTGCGACTGAATCAGGATACTTCATAGCTTTATACACATCGAATTTAACTAATTCCCCATCAAATTCCATAGTTAAGATACTGTTACGGACATCGATTTTTATATGTTTTGTTAACAAGAAAGGGCGGCCAAGCAAGATTTCTGATCCGTTGTTGCTGCGGTCATTTTCCATGTCAATAATGTAAAAATCAGCTGGAAAAATAAGATCGTTTGCCTTTACCAACACATTTTCTAGTACCCCTCGAGGTAGATAATTGACTGATCAGCTAACTGAACCGTCACTCGCGTTTCCTTCAATGGTTCAGTCGAAATTTTGTTGTAGACGCTCAATGGCATGACATTAATAGATGCACCTAGATCGCACATTGACCTCTTTATTCTAACATTTCTGATCTTGCAAGGAATCGCGAACATCCCTTGGTCCTTATATTTTGGTGGTAGGCATCTTTGAAAAATGGCTGAAATGTTCTCGCTGAGGTTAACTTTTTCATTCTCGGATAGTCGCCTCCGATTTGTGCATAAATCCTTTAAAAACTTTGCATACTTTGGCACCTTTCGAATGACATCAAGAAGTGGAATGTTGATTTCCACCTTCTTGAATATATCCAATATTTCTTTCTCCTCTTCCTTTTTGTCACGTCTTGCTAGTCGACCCGGAAAAGGAGGAACAGGCTCGTAAGTAGAAAAAGAAGGATTGGGTTGGATGTTACCTGAGGCTGGTGAAGATTTTCCTTCTTGGTCCTTCGAAGAAGTGTCTTCTTTGTCTTTGTCGAATTTTTTCTCAGTCACCTTTGGCGGTTCTGGTGAAATTACTGTACCACTTCGCAAAGTAATCGCGCTCACATTTTCCTTCAGATTTGTTTCGGTTTGAGAGGGCAATCGTCCTTGAGACTCTAGGCGGCCAATAGTTTGAGCTAGGTGGCTTATTTATTTGTTAATTTCCTGGATATGGGATTATGTTTGGGTTTGGAATTTTTCTTGTGAAACAGCTAACCATTCGATAATGGTCTCAAGGGAAGTTTTTTGTGGCATTTGAGTGGGAAAAGGGGGAGGTCTCGGCTGATAATTTGGGTTGGCCATTTGGTTGTTTCCGTAGCTCAGATTCGGATGGTCCCTCCATCCCGGATTATAAGTGTTGCCGAATGGGTTATAAGGCCTTTGAGGAGGTCCTGGAAAATTATTTAAGGCATTGACTTGGGCGCTAGATTCATTCTGTAACATTGGACAGCGATCCGTTGGGTGATCCAACATCGTACAAATTCCACATACTTTTGCAGCTCTAATCTTTCCTGAAACAAGTGAATTAACTATATCAGTTAATTTTTCTATTTTATCTTCAAGTGAAACAATTCTTACTTCGTGAACCCATCGGCTAGGTTCACTTAAGGAGCCGAATTGCTGTGAATTGGCAGCCATTGTAGAGATTAGTGTTCTCGCTGCAGTAGGGGTCATTTTGACGAGAGCGCCGCCGCTAGCGGCATCTACCATCTTCTTATCCATTGGGAGCATTCCTTCGTATAAGTATTGAAGGAGTGTTTGTTCGGATAAGCCATGTTGCGGACAACTTGCACACAGCTTTTTGAATCTTTCCCAATATTCATATAGAGACTCATCGTGCATTTGTTGGATTCCCAAAATGCTTCGCCTAAGTTCTGTTGCCTTTTTCGCAGGGAAATATCTGTCAAGAAAAACACGAGAGAGATTAGACCACGTATTAATCGAATTTGGAGGTAAATAGAATAACCACTCCTTAGCCGTTCCAGCTAAGGAAAAAAGAAAAGCCCTTAGTTTTATTTGATCCTCCGAGACCCCTTGCGGTTTCATGCTGCTGCACACCATATGGAATTCGGTAAGGTGCTTGTGTGGCCTTTCAGTAGGGAGGCCATTAAAAGTAGGGAGTAGGTGGATTAATCCCGTTTTGTGCTAGAAAGGAGTATCGCCTTGAGGAAAAGCGATGCAGAGTGGTTGTTGCACAGTAGGGGCTGCGTTTAGTTCTCGAATCGTTTGATCTGCCATCGGTTCTGATTCTAGTATAGGTTCTTCGACTGGTGTAGTTTCAGAAGTGGATTCCTGATCGGACTGTTGTATGCTTTGTTCTCGTTGTTGTTTCTTTCGTCGAAGCGTTTCACCGTGAGTTCTACGAGCGCTTGCTTCGATTTCCGGGTTGTATGGAGCTAAAGAACCCGGGTTTTTCCTGGTCATAAAAAAAACAAAATCAGCCGAAAGTAAACCTCCCCGGCAAAGTCGCCATTTTTGACAGGCGTCGTTTTACCCGTCAAAATAATTAAATTAACCTCTTTCAACAAATAATAAAATAAAGAAATTAAGTAGTTATAGGGAAAGAGGGTCGATCCACAAGGAGATTAGTCGGAATTCTTGACTGAAGGTTGCTTTGATTAATGTTTCCAGGAATATCTGTGAAAACAAGAAAAGTAAAAAGGGGGTGATTTGATATTGAGTGAAAATGAAATAGTAGAATTAAATGCAGAAGTAAAGAAAATAATAAGAAAGTCCAAATATGCAAAATAGCCTCGAGCTAGCCTTGTCAATTCCTTCAATCATTGAAATGGATTTTTACTCCAGGAATCATGTCGGTTACAGTCTGCGAGGCCCAACCCGTCGCAACTTGCTTCTCTCTCGAGTAACCAATCCTCTCAAGTCTATCTTCGAAGGTTGTTTCTTAACCAAATTAACCACGTCTATCGCCGTCAAAATATTTAGATTTGAAAACAGGAAAAGCCCGACTCAGAAATTGTCTTAAAAAGAATCGCTTCTGATTTTATCTTTCCTTGGCGGACCGCCGCTAAGAGTGTTCACAGGAAGTCGAAATTGCCACGGGCCGATCCTCCCTCCCAACTATGTTTTTAAACGATTCCAGACCAACGAGCTCTTTTTGATTTGAAAAACGATTAAAAACTTTAGTAAGGCCGATTGCCAAACTATCTAAACAGAAAGATAAAAATGTATTCCCAAAGGAATTTAGGCAATGTTCAATTCTCACGATTTGAATTGATTTGGCTAGTTCTTGGCTCAAGGAATTTAGCTAAGCATGATATTAGTTATCATACTTAACTTGATTTTATAAAAAAATAATTAAATAACATGAAAGAGTAAAAATAAAGAAAAGAGAACTTTAATTAAAAACAAGAAATAACAAGTGTTTTCAAGCTAGAAGATGAAGACTAAATTCGATGTCTAAGCCTTTACCAAGAAGTGGTATTTATAGGCTTGGATTTACAAAGATAAATGATAAGAAAATTCAAAATAATAAAGAAAAGATAAACAATTCAAATGTTTTTGAAATTTAAATACAGAAAATCGAAACGGATAAGCTGATAAGGTCTTCTAGAACGTTTCAGAATCTTCCAGAAGTCGCCACGTATCTGCCACGTCAGACGCGCCGTGCCCAGTGTCGTGCCCACGATGCCAGTTATGACCAGAATAATAAAAAGACTGCAGAAATGCCCTCTTTTGCTGTTGTTTTCCAGAATTAGGTCCCTTGCGTAAAATATAGCAAAATGAAATGGATTAGGTAGCAAGAAATCCTAAAAACTAAAAAAAAGCAATTAAAAAGTGTCACATTTGAGAGCTTATCAAGAGAGCACTTGTTCTTATTCGAAACACCTCGTGATCTTTAACCAATTCTGCGCTTCAATATAATTACCAGGAGTAAGCGATATAGCTTGTTTCCAATACTCAGCGGCTTGATTGAACCAAGCCTCCACTATTTCTGAATCCCCTGTCGAATGGTCTGTTCTCCCCAGTCGAAATAGGCTGTTCAATTCATTTCCTTATAACTTTACTTGAGAGTTTCCTACCTCATATGGCTCGGCAGTCAATTCTTTTGGTGTTCCATTTTTTTACCCTACCATCTATCCAAGTGAATAAGATTTCTCATAGATCTATCGATTTGTCTCGGGTTAATCAAAAGGGGTTAATTCCATAAGTTTCAAACTTGAATTTTTATTAAATTAATAAGAAGTTTTATCTTTTCTCCCACCTTTCCGAAAAACAAAGCATAAGTATTTCGGGACTATTTTCCGTTAGATTTTTCTGAAATGTAACTATCTCATTTTCACATCATATAGAAATTTATATAGAATCTTTGAAAAAGACTTCTTCCTCATAAAAAAGACTTATTGTCTTTGAGATCTGATGCTACATCGTTGCTCAATAACTTAGGGGGCGGCTCTATTACATAAGTTGATTCTTAATTTTTTTATCTCATATCATAACTTAAATAAGCAGTTCTTGTTTGTTGTATCGGCCCAAAACCTCACTAATTGATCTCTACAACGCTTCCTCTATCAATTAGATCTTTATCCATAGAATAAAGTATCTAGGTATATATTTCTTCATATTCTGACTTCTATGAAGTTTCTTTTTTTGTTACAGCTAATAAAAATCATTTTTTGGACGATGCAATATGTAGAAAGCCTATTTTTTCTAGTATTTTCTTTACTAGTGTATTTAAGCATATTTATTTACTAGTGTATTTGCTCTTTCTTTCCTTTTTTTATTTCTATAGTGGAGATAGTCGCACATAATGACAGATCACAACCATATTATTAAAAGCTTGGAGTAAGAACGAGTTTCATTCTAGTGCTCGAAAATAATATTCTAAAGCTTTTGTATGTTCTCTGTTACTTGTAATGATAAGGCCTATGTTATAGAGTATATAACTTCGATCATTGGGATCAATTTCTAGTCGCATAGCTTCATAATAATTTTATAAGGCCTCCGCATAATTTCCTTTGGATTGAGCCGACATCCGTTACTGTAGAACTAATGTTTTGATATAATAATTGAAAAATGTTTTGGACAAATTTGAAAAGAATTTAAAACTTGTCCTTAAGTCCAAACAACTTGAAAATGTGTTTGAGGCATTTAAAAATGTTTTTGGCAAAGTTTTTAATGATTTAAATTAGTCAAACTTGAGTTTTCAGCAAGCCCATACTAATACGGTGTACCCCGTATCGATACACTTTTACCCAGGTTTTGATTCTGCCAAAACATGTATCGATACAGGCTTTGTTGTATCGATACGAATAGGGATCGTTTCGATACGCCCCTTAAGCGTACCGATCCCTATTTTAACGTCCCCAACGGCTATTTCCCAACGGTCTTTTAAATAACACACCGTACTGATACGCCCTCAAGCGTATCGATACGCTTAGGCTGGCAAGAGTTCAACGGCTAGTTTCTGAAGAAGAGCGTACCGATACGGGTCCTTGTGTATCGATACGGAAGGCTCCAGAACAGCATTAAAGATGGGAAATAAAGTCTCCAACGGCTCCAACTCAACCCCAACGGCTAGTAATGGCTACAAACTCAAAGAGGATTATAAAAGGGACCTACAAGCATCTAGCAATGGTTAATGCTTCAATTGTAATACAACATATGATCAAAATGTGTCTTAGTGCTTAAGTGTCAATTTTTGTATAGACAAACACTAGTGACCAAAATTGTTAGATTTGCTCAAGTGTTTTAGGATTGGGTGGGAGCTTAATTGTGCAAACAAATACCTATTAGAGGGATTTGAGTTTGCTTATCTTTATCTCTTTGTAAAGAGAGTTTGATCAAGGCTTTGGGTAGAAAGCTTGATCAGTTTGTAAGGGTTTCCTCTTAAGCCTAGAAAAGGGGACGCATCAATAGTGGATTGATTGAAAATCCTTAGTGGGAAGCTAAGGTAGTGGATGTAGACCTTGGTTAGAAGGTTGAACCACTATAAATCATCTTGTCTTTATCATTTTTAGCTTCCACACCTCTATCACCCAAAATTCCACTTCTCCACCACTTGGCGAGCAAGAACAGTTGAAGGAATCGAGCACCGAAAAACCCAATAATTGGTATCAGAGTTTGGCTCAATTGAAAAGGATTAACATCCTATTGAGAAGATTCGGAAAGTTCGGTCAACATTTCAAACAACTGGCTCAATGATGCAATCCATCGACAAACCGCCCTTCTTCGACGGAACACATTATGCCCATTGGAAGACAAGGATGAAGTTCTTCATAAAGTCAAGGGACTATAAGCTTTGGGATATAGTAGAAGATGGTTCGTTCGTGCCTCAACAAAGCAAGGCAGATTGGAGTGCCGAAGATTGCAAGAAGATGAAGCTTAATTGCAAAGCCTTGCACATCCTATTTTGTGCATTTGGCTCTAACATCTATGAGAAGATGTCTTCTTGTGAGAGTGCCAAGGAAGTTTGGGACAAGCTCGAAGTTACATACGAGGGGACAAACAAAGTAAAGGATACCAAGTTCGGGCTCCTCAACTTAACGTATGAAAACTTCAAGATGGATCCGGAAGAGGACATTGAGAAGATGTTCGATAGGTTCTCCACCATCACCAATGGACTTAAAGGTTATGGAGAAGCCATCCCGGAAGAGAAACTTGTCCGAAAGCTCATCTACTCCCTTCCCGAGTCATGAGACTCAAAAAGAACCGCCATCATCGAAGCCAAGAATCTCAAAACTTTGAAGCTTGATGAACTCTTGGGGTCTCTTCTCACTCACCAAATAATGAAGAAAAACAAAGAAGATGAGAAGAAGAAGGAAGAGATTAGAGCTATGGGGGAGAAGAAGCTCAAAGGGCTTGGCATAAACACAAATGTAATTGCTCTCAAATCCTCCACATGCCATCATGTAGATTCAAGTGATGAGGATGAAGAAGAAGAGATAGTTCATCTCTTCAAGAAGTGTGCCCCTTAAATGAAGAAAGCCTTAAAAGAGCTTGAATGAGAATACATGAAAAAGAAGAGGGCAAGCACTTCAAGCCATAAGAAGAAGGCATATGTGGCTACTTGGAGTGATGAAGACTCCACCGACGATGAACAAGCCAACCTTTGCCTTATGGCCATCGAAGAAGATTCAAGGGTAACTTCTAATTCATCTACTTCATGTTCATATTCTTTTGATGAATTACAAGATGCCTATGATGATTTGGTTTTAGAGTTTAAAAATCACATTTTGAAAAACAATAAAATGATTTCAAAGTTAAAAATTCAAAATGATTTGATTTCTAAAACCAAACTTGAACTTGAAGCAAAACTCGGAAAGTTTGAACAAAAATGTTTTGATTTACAAAATTTGCTTCATAAAGTTCAAGAAGAAAAAGATTTGATTTCCAAAGAGCTTGAAAAGAAAAATAATTTTGGAAAATCAAACTTTTATGTAAGACAATCTAGTGCCCCTAGATTTGTAAATGGTAAATGTTTTAGAAGTGTTTGGATCCCAAAAGGACTAACCACTTCAACTAAAAATGATGAAATCGAAAAATGGATTCCTAAGGGGACTAAATTTTGTGCTACTAACGTCTACGGATCCAAAGCAATTTGGATACCAAAAATTACTTGATTGTCTTTTGCTAGGTGTGATGGAGAGTGTTCAACAAAGTCAACATTTGAGGGGGAGCTCCATACACACAAGGAAGAACACTTGAAGAAGGAAGGCTTCACATCTTCCCTTGGGTTCAAGTGTGGTAAAATCTAGTTGTTTTTGCTTTTATTTGATTTATTTTTACTTATTTCAACTAGATTATGACATATGTTGGACTAACATTTTTTTTAACTCGGCAACATGTATGTTTTATTAAAGAATAGGAACATACATGACCTTCACGCCCATAAGCTTGGACTAACATTTTGATGATGCTTTGAGTAGGGGGCCATTTTAAAACCAAATATTTTAATTTTTTAAAAATCTAAACCTCTATTGTTATTTTGAGCTTAAAAGTGTTTTAAATTCTTTTTGATATAACAAAAAGGGGGAGAAATGGTTTGAAAGATTGAATTTTCAAATGAATAAGGGGAGCTTTAATTGATTTCAAATCTTAATTCTCTTATTTCACAAAGGGGGAGAAATCTCAAACAATTTTTCAAGTTAGTTTTATTATATCAAAAAGGGGGAGATTGTAGAACTAATGTTTTGATATAATAATTGAAAAATGTTTTGGAAAAATTTGAAAAGAATTTAAAACTTGTCCTTAAGTCAAAACAACTTGAAAATATGTTTGAGGCATTTAAAAAGGTTTTTAGCAAAGTTTTTAATGATTTAAATTAGTCAAACTTGAGTTTTCAGCAAGCCCGTACCGATACGGTGTACCCCATATCGATACACTTTTACCCAGGTTTTGATTCTGCCAAAACTCGTATCGATACAGGCTTTGTCGTATCGATACGGATGGGGATCGTTTCGATATGCCCCTTAAGCGTACCGATCCCTGTTTTAACGTCCCCAACGGTTATTTCCCAGCGGTCTTTTAAATAACATACCGTACCGATACGCCCTCAAGCGTATCGATACGCTTAGGCTGGCAAGAGTCCAACGACTAGTTTTTGAAGAAGAGTGTACCGATACGGGTCCTCGCGTATCGATACGGAAAGCTCTAGAACAGCATTAAAGATGGGAAATAAAGTCTCCAACGGCTCTAACTCAACCCCAACGGCTAGTAACGACTACAAACTCAAATAGGAGTATAAAAGGGACCTCCAAGCATCTAGCAATGGTTAATACTTCAATTGTAATACAACATATGATCAAAATGTGTCTTAGTGCTTAAGTGTCAATTCTTTGTATAGACAAACACTAGTGAGCCAAAATTGTTAGATTTGCTCAATTGTTTTAGGATTAGGTGAGAGCTTAATTGTGTAAACAAATACCTATTAGAGGGATTTGAGTTTGCTTATCTTTATCTCTTTGTAAAGAGGGTTTGATCAAGGCTTTGGGTAGAAAGCTTGATCGGTTTGTAAGGGTTTCCTCCTAAGCCTAGAAAAGGGGACGAATCAATAGTGGATTGATTGGAAATCCTTAGTGGGAAGCTAAGGTAGTGGATGTAGACCTTGGTTAGAAGGTTGAACCACTATAAATCATCTTGTCTTTATCATTTTTAGCTTTCACACCTCTATCACCCAAAATTTCACTTCTTCACCACTTGGCGAGCAAGAACGGTTGAAGGAATCAAGCACCGAAAAACCCAACAGTTACAGTCGTCATTCAATTCAAAGAATTCTCTGTTCCAAAACCGTACATAAGATTTTCACCTCATGCGGCTCCTCCTTTATGTGCATAATGAGAATTACCCGTGGAATTAAATAAAGGTTGAAAGATTGTCATTATGAACTGAGCATGGCTAATGTTTTTACAAGAAATCTCTAGCCAACCCTCTTGCAAAAGATCTTTTCTTACCATCAAGAGTGTTCGTACTAGATAAAAAAGTAAACTTCAACAATTTCTTTGTTCTCAACGCTCCTTAATTTCCAGGAATTAGTCACTTCAACAATCTTTGATGGTTATATGGGTATCTAAAGTACGAACAAGATGAATGTTTGTTGTCCCAACCATTTCTCTTAGTTCCGATACCGATAACGAAAGAGAATCATTAATAACAAAGTTTCTGTGTTGTTGATTCCTAGGTGTAATGCTTCTTCCTCTATGTCGCTTATTGGTACTAGTGTAGTAGGGTTGACCTACAATACAGACTCATACCATAGGTATAACCTTTCGCTCAATACTCAAATCAACAATTGAAGCATATGAGGTTGCATTAACCAAGGATACACAACAGAAGGAATTGTTTATTTATAAATTTCACCTTTAACAAGCGTAGATTTCTTTTTTGTTTTCAATGGTCTTTATATATTTATTTCAAAACATAATATATTCCAAAATTTATTTAAATGTTATTACAAAATCATCTTCACTACAAAATCAATAGTTGTAGAAATTATAAAAACAGTTGCATCTATAAAAAAAAAATTTTAAAAATTAAGACTTACTCTGTATTAATAGAGTCAAATAGTACTTGGTAACGACTATACTTAATTTTATAAGACTCCTTAATAAATAGTTATTATTAAGTAAACATATTTATTAATTAATCTTCGACTACTAAAATTATAATAAAATCTAATTTAATTATCAAGTATTTGAATTAATAAGTAAAAACTTATATAATTTTATTTAAAATAATAATTAATTATCTATTAAAAAAACATTGGCTTTGACTTAGACAAAACGTTTGCCCGAATAAACAAAATTATTCTTCTAAAAATTCATTAGTTTGTTAATTGATTAAGAATATTTATATTGTTTCATCTTGTATGGTTCGAATCCTAACATTTACCTTAATCATATAATTATCTCTACTTAAACAAAACTACTAACCATCCTACTTCTAAAATAAAAAGTAAAAGAAAACTCAATATTTTTTAATATATTATTTCTTTAAAACCATATTTAAATTATAATAAAAAAATAAACTAAGGTGTATCTAAGTTGTCTACTCTTAAAGAGTGACTTAATATTTAAAAAAATATTTTCTTTTTTCTTAAATATAGTTTTTTCTTTTAAAAAAAAAAAGAGAGTTCCATTCTTATGTATACAAGAGAGTCCATTTCTTGCATCTAACTTGTACCGTGTAGTATTCCTTAAAGTTAGCTAAAAAATATCCAAAGAAAACCTAAAGACTGACGGTGACACACGTCATCCACCTCATCCAAAATCATATATATATATATATATATATATATATTAAAAAAAGTTGTCATCTTGAACTCAATTTAGCTATAAAGACAGATTCCTCGTCCTCAGTGCACCCTTCAGCTCTTCTTATCATAACCTTTTTACTACTTTTTCCTCAATCAAATCTGTAAGCCCTTCATCTTTGCTCAACTCTTTATGCCATAGTTTACAGGTATGATCAAAATTCATTCTTTTTAACATTTTTGTTGTTTTTATGTGATGTCTGATGATGGGTAATCATCAGAAAAAACAAATAGATTTGTTTTTTTTTAACATGCGAATTGCGAAGTGAATGTTTTGGTTACTGTCAAAACCATTAGTTGTTCCGACAATTATTTGTGCTGATTAAAAGCTTGATTTTTCCTTCCATGTTTAAACTCGATCTATGATGATATGAATGTTTCTTCAAATTATTTTGTTTTTTTATAGGATTGCTTGTATTTATTGTTTGATTTATGTTTTTGCAGGGTTTAGTTTGCATGGTGCTAGAGAATAGAAGTATGGCTGGGAGGATTTTGTTACTAGTTCTTTCTATGAATGTTGTCTTTTTCATAGCGGTAAAAGTTCAATAGAACCTCACTTTGTAATGTTTAATTGTATTCTTTATGTTTACATTATGTTGCTTTTTTATTTTACTTACTGTGAATTGGAATTGATTTTTGCATATAGAATGCTGTCCCAGAAACATGCCCTGCTGATCTTGGTGAAAAATGTGGTGAAAATGGTGAATGGGAAGGGGAATTCTTCCCTGGAATTCCCAAAATTAAGTATGAGGTAAAAGAGAGTTACATCCCCTGCAGAATTTAAATTAGGTCGTATTTATTGCAGTGTCAGAGGAAATGAATGTTATTATAGTCAATTGTGGTTAGTATCAGCTCTAAAGATCGGAATCGTAAAATAGCTTAAAAAGGGTTACATCCCCAGTAGGATTTAAATTGTGGTTGTATACTGCAGTTGCGGAGGAAACGAATTGTTATCGTAGTTAATTGCAGCGAATAATGGTTGCTTAGAGAGCCGAAACTGCAAAATGTTGGCAATAACATCTTGTTACATCCACTATTTAAATCCCTGAATCCCCAGGTAGATATGCAAAATAATCTGATTGTTCTAGTGAATAACAATTTAAAGGGTTAAAATATTCTGTGCTCTGAAACCTTGCAACTTTCTCCTTTTGGAATTATTTGCAATCTGGAATACGGTTCTCAATTCAAAGTTGGAGAGATTTCTTTGCTCCTTTTTGGAACAATTGCAGTGAGGGTTATAAAATAGCAGGACCGGTGTTGGTTTAACTGTAGGGTAATTTTTTTAAAGGTTTGAAAATGTGTCATAAAATGGTAATTTTATTTTACTGCAGGGTCCTTCAAGCAAGAATCCACTTGCATACAAGTGGTACAATGCAGAAGAAGTGATTCTTGGGAAGAAAATGAAGGTCAGTTTCAAATTTTCCTCTCTTAACTTATATAAGATTTATCAAGATGTTGATGGTTGCTGACTTATTGTCAATGGTCTAGGACTGGTTGAGATTTAGTGTTGCATTTTGGCATACATTCCGTGGGACAGGTGCTGATCCTTTTGGTGCACCCACAAAGTATTGGCCATGGGAAGATGGTACCAATTCCATTGCTATGGCCAAAAGAAGAAGTAAGATGATAGTTAGTTATGCCTGCCTATCTTTGATTATTGATTAATACTAGTTCACATGTGATTGTTTTCTTTGCTACTTTTTCAAACACTTGCAGTGAGAGCCAACTTTGAATTCCTAAACAAGCTTGGAGTTGATAGGTGGTGTTTTCATGACAGAGACATTGCTCCCTATGGCAAAACCCTACAGGTTGGATTTTTTCCTGTTGATTGTTAAAATTGCTTTTTATGGCTGAATGCTTGGAAATGAACCAATTTTGACTGAGCTGTCTTAACAACCCTCCTATTTTTCTTTAACAATTGCCTATAGATAATTTTTTCATTGTGTTCATTCTAGGAAACTAATTCAAACTTGGATGAAGTGGTTGCTCTTGCTAAAGAACTTCAGGTAACTGGCTGAATTTTCAGAAAGGTTTAAATTGCTGTTGTTTACTTAAGTCTCTACTTAAGTATCTAACTTCCTTTTGTTTCCCCTATTTCCTTATAGCTTTTTTACTTTTTTATTTATATCAGCCTAGATTTTTTTATCGATATGACACATGTAAATAGGCACTGTTTCTGTTGCTATCCATTCGCCCTTGTCACTTTCGTTGGACAAATGCACGTCACCTAAGTATTGAACTAGTTTATCATTTATTGAAGAAATTAACAATATAAGTCACCTGAACAATGTATTAGCCTACTCTCTGATTTTCTACTTCTCTAACATAAGGAACATAGACCATCAAATCTACTTGGCTATTGTCATCCCAATCATCTTCGTTTTTGCTTGATTGGTTGGGAAAAAATAGAAAAACTTACATCATATATTTCAAATTTGAAATATGAGAAGGTATGTTGTTGAGATATGGAATTTTATTTTTTCTTTTGCTCTCCATTCTCCTGTAACTCTGAAAAGATCTTTTTGTGCATAAAAAATCTTGTTCCACAAAGTCACATTGCTCGAAATAATCTGCACTCTTCTTTGATACAAGACTGACTTATATGTTTCCCGAATATCTCTGTTACTTGACTATGCAGGGGGACAAGATACGTCCTCTATGGGGTACAGCTCAGCTATTTATGCATCCACGCTACATGCATGGTGCTGCTACAAGGTATCCTTAATTGAGTGCCTTGCATATATCACTTATATATCCATAGAATTTGATCATTTTGTCCCTTGCTTAATTTATTACTTCTGTGTTCACTTTTCAGCTCTGAATTGGGTGTTTATGCCTATGCTGCTGCTCAAGTCAAGAAAGCTATGGAGGTGGGTGTCTACTTCCATAAAACATTGAGAGAAACTGTGTATATTTTATGTTTAGATTGAAGTTACATTGGCCTTATGTCTGATAATTGCTTTATATGTTGCTTTGCCTTCCTTTTCTATAGGTGACACATTATCTTGGTGGAGAAAATTATGTCTTTTGGGGTGGTCGTGAGGGATACCAAACACTCTTGAACACAGACATGGAAAGAGAGCTTGATCATCTGGTATATTTGTTCTTCATTCTGTACTTAGAAATCTGCTAAATAATGTTTTTCAATGTTTCATGCATTTTTCCCAATTGCGATTTTTTGAAGTTTTCAATGTGGGTTCCTAGTTATTAACTACAAAATTTTATTATTTATTTTGCAGGCAAGATTTCTTGGAGCTGCTGTTGCCTACAAGAAGAAGATTGGATTCAATGGTAATTTTCCTTTAATACTCTTAAAGACTATATGCTAGCTTTCTTTCCTGTAAATATAGGTGGTGTGGAGGAGGGGAACCAAAAAACGATGCCATTCTGGACCACATGGTCGTTTTCTTGTAGTTATTTTTTTCATCTTTTTCTTCTCTGGATTTCTGATGTAATGTATTCTTTGCTTCAGGAACTCTATTGATTGAACCTAAGCCTCAAGAACCTACCAAGCATCAGTACATTTCAACAATCCCTTCCACTCTCAGTAATATCAATCAAGTTCACTGTTCTGTATATGAATTATGCTTGATTTTTTCCCAGGTATGATTGGGATGCTGCAACAACTCTTAACTTCTTGAGAAAATATGGGCTGCTTGGTGAGCTCCAATGGATTCTTGTCTAATCCCTAACAGTTCCTCCCAATTGATTGTTATAACTCTGTCGTTTTCATAAATCATGGTTCCAGTTTTCAGCATTCATAGTAAATAAAGCAAGTGTATTTGAAGGGATTTGTCTCATAGTTCACTCTTGCATGGTAAAGCAAGAATTGATTTCATGAATGTGACTGTATGTTCACATATGTTTCACGTGTCCATATCCGACACACACCCAAGTCTGAGTAACTAGATAATTTTGTTCAGTATTTGGCCTCCAAACCATGCTGTTTCTAGACATTGGAATTTCTAGTCGTTCAGCTCTGTTTATATAACTATATCTAGAAGAAAATTAGACTTTTTTCCAGCTGGTATCCATCTAGGTATTATCTATGCCGGTAGGTGGTTACATTTTAACTCAATGTTACTTGTTTCCTTTTGTAGGGGAATTCAAACTTAACATTGAGTGCAACCATGCCACACTCTCTGGTCACAGGTTTGTCGTGTTCCATGCCTTACTTCTGAGTAATATTTCCCAACAATTGCATGCATGTAAATTCCTCTGCTAACCTATGGTGCTTCCGTAATTGGCAGCTGTCATCATGATCTTGAGACTGCAAGAATCAATGGATTGTTAGGAAATATTGATGCAAACACTGGGGATCCTCAAGTTGGTATGGTCCAATAACTTTAAAACATTCTATTTTTACAAAGTATTCTTATTCTATGTTTTCAAACTCAGCATTAAAATCCTCTCAATGTCAAAGATATTGATTCGTTCATGATATAGGTTGGGACACTGATCAGTTCATGACTGATATTGGAGAGGCAACCATGGTTATGCTAAGCGTGATAAAAAATGTATGGGAAGGATTCTTATTTAATTACTATACATACTTGAAAGAGTGTTTTACTTACAATGGTTTTACACTTTTCACTTTTTGTAACAGGGAGGATTAGCACCAGGAGGTTTCAACTTCGACGCAAAATTGTGTGTAAACTTTCCCTCAATATTTCTTCAGTCCTGTTGTGTTTACCTAGACTCTCATTGTCTTTATCCGCTTGAGATGATTTTTTCTTCTTGTTGTTTTGTAGACGGAGAGAGAGTACAGATGTTGAGGACTTGTTCATTGCTCATATTGGTGGAATGGACACCTTGGCTCGTGGGCTCCGAAATGCTGCTAAGCTGATTGAGGTGATAAAATCAGTTTGCTCATATTACTTTCCTCTTTATCTATTTGAGATGAAATTTAACCAAATGCCTCTTTCACTTTCCTCTCCTCTTTCCTATATTAATAATATGGTTATCTCTGTTATAGGATGGTTCTTTGGCTGAGCTTGTTCGTAAACGATATTCCAGCTTCGACACGGAACTTGGGGGCCAGATTGAGGTGATGTGCTTATTTATTTTAACGATAGCTTCGTTTTTGGTCTAAAGTTTACATTTCATATGGCGAAACCCCTAATGGAAGTAATCCATAATTAAAACAGGCTGGTAAAGCTGATTTTGAAATGCTTGAGAAGAAAGCCATGGAATGGGGAGAGCCCAAGGTTGCTTCAGCCAAGCAGGTAGTTAGATACATTACTTTTTAAAAACGTTTACACGCTTTTTGAACTTCGTGATAGAACCCGAGTCAATAGAGAGCTTTCATATTTAGATTGTTTGATAGGTACGAACAAATATTGATCCTAACTAGAAAACTAACTACAGAAAATGACAGAAGGCAATGCTTTTCAATGTCCTGTATACATTCTATCAACGTAAAGTAGCATGTAATGTGGAGATGACAAATTTGTTTGTGTTGTTACAGGAACTTGCAGAGATGATTTTCCAATCTTCACTGTAGGATGCCGTGATTGATCGAATCGGGTCAAGGTTTTAGGGTTTCTTTGCTTTTCTTTATTAGGAATAAACAATGCAGTGCATAGAGCTTAGGTAAAAGTAGTGATTATATATATATATATATATATATATGAAGTCTTTGGTGGGATGGATAGCTACCCCTTTTGAATGTTGTATTGATATGTGATGACAAAAGAGTGGATTTACATATAAAGGAAATTAAATAAATCTGAGCTAAGCTCAATTGGTTTATGATTGTGATCCTTTCTTTGCAAAATAACATCCAACTAGTTGACTTATCATAAGTGGGAACTCCACTTAAAAGGGTTAAAATGTTGTATTTAATTTTTTAAATAAAGGGTTAAAATATTGTATTTAATTTTTTAAATAAAGGGTTAAAACATTGTATTTAACTTTTTAAATAAAGGGTTAAAATATTGTATTTAATTTTTTAAATATTGTATTTCGACACCAATCTTCAAGTGTGAATAAGGATATCATGAATAGCCCAAAGTTGGGCGATGAGGACAAAGCAATTATGAGAAGTTATAGAGAAGCCAAAATTCATGAGCCACTATCATCGCGTAATACACCACCTGCAGCCGCAACTTCTCCCTCTATGTTAACCGCACCATCCGTATTAGCCTTCGTCCACACAGATGGAAGGACTTGTTTTTCAGTTCTCTTTTTGTTTTTAGTGTCTTCTGTTTTAAATTTATTTATTTATTTTTAGTTCTCAATAAAAATCACTTTTGTCTTAGATTTTTCATTTCAGAACATTTTGTTATGCTTGTTTTCTCATTTATTACTATTAATCTCAGTCATTTATTTACCTTTATTTAACGGTTCAGAAAAAGTGTAAAACTTTTAAAATTTTATATGGTATAATAGGATCCTATCTCTCTCTATATGTATATTGGTTATGAGATACAAAGAATTTAACTTATTTGTGCTCTTTTGATCTTTATGTTTATTGAGTTTTTTGTTAAGCCCGTTGACATAGATTAGCATCCTTTTGAAATTTTGATTGTTATGCTATTATTTTTTTATTATTATTATGAGTGAAGTTCTAAATTTTAAAATTATTAATTAAATAATATGTTTGTTTCGTGAATCAAATCAAATTAATTCTATTATATAGAATATAATTTATTTTTAATTTATAATGGGGTTGCTTTATTTATTATTTTAAATCAATTAAGTTGAAATTAAAAGCCCAACAAACTTATTTATTAGGGAAAAAAGATAAAAATATAAAAGAGTAAGAGAAAAAATATAGAGAAATGAAAACATATATATTAAGAAAAATATCAAAGCAACATTATGAATAGAGACAACAACATTCAAATTAAATATAGAGAAATTGGTAGCATTTAGTTGAACCTAAAACTTGTCCATTCGTTTCCCTAACATACCAACCAATACATCCTTATAGGCTCCCTTAACTCTCTCTTTAATTTTCTCCTCAAATTCAGCTGCCACTCCCTTCATCTCTTCATTTTCTTGGTTGCAATCAATCGAGTCAATGTTTCTTTGCATCCTCATCAGCATCCTGTCTTAAAGCTGCATCGAAAACCTAATACCAAGTGCAAGTAATCAAAACAATATCCATTTATACATCATTTTAGATTTGCTCACAAATCGAATTACATCATATTATACCTTGATTTTCTTTTATCTTTTCTTGTGTAAACTTATTCCCAACTAAGCTCGAAAGTTTAAATTACTATTCATTAAATATTAAAATTATTTTTTATATGAATATTACATTAATAAAGTGTTGTTCAAATCAATATGATCAATTATCAGAGACTGTATTCAAGGCCTAACTCAAACGGATAGCTTAGCCCTACAATAATCATAATAATCTTACCCTGGTGAAATATGTAGGAGGGGTGTCACGTATACGGGAGAGGAACCATCAGAGGGGGCTAACCACCCAGCCAACATAGAAGGCACAGCTGCAGGTGTGGGCCCAGGATTACGCAGAGGAACACGAGAGAGGCGTGTGCCACGTGCCCTGGAAGAATTCGTCCTACACTGACTCAGAGGACAACGGTTTTAGAATTCCTTTATTTTGTAATTTTCTTTTTTTACCCTCACGTGTTGTTAAAAGGGATGGATTGTAAAGCTGAAAAGCATGAATGAAAATACAAAAACCTTCTTCTTCCTAAAAATTCTCTTCTCTCTTCCTCATCTCCTTCGATTTTCTTCTGTACACGATCAACAACCATAACAACTGGTGTTTTCATTGAACCTCCCCA
Organism: Hibiscus trionum; assembly: GCA_030270665.1. NCBI lineage: Eukaryota > Viridiplantae > Streptophyta > Magnoliopsida > Malvales > Malvaceae > Hibiscus > Hibiscus trionum. The sequence continues at coordinate 10,255,800 of BSYR01000024.1, read as the reverse complement.
CCATGGTCAACAACACAGAGTCTATCTGTACACTTCAGGAATCTTCCATCCGCCATGACCAATCTCTCGCCGCCATCGAAACCCAGCTCACAAAACAGGAACAATGGAATACAGCCACCAACGCCACTCTGCAAGAGATGTCTCTGCTGCTTCAGAACTTATCCGCCCAACTGGGCGCGACAGCAACCCAATCGGCCAGCGGCGACTTCACCGCCAACAGCTCTGCTCCTCGTCCCAAACCCAAAGACAAACAAGACTCCGATGCAGCTTTTCCCTTTCCACCAAAACCGGTACAGGTCGAGTTACCGCTTTTCAACGGAGAGGATCCTGAAGAATGGCTGGCCTCGGCACAAGATTTTTTCGAGTTTTACGGCACTGAGGATCACCACCGGGTGACGATGGCCTCGTTTCGCATGACAGGGACGGCTCGGAAGTGGTTCCGTTGGATGCAACGTCAGCGGCAACTCGCAGGCTGGGCACATTTGGTTGATGCCATCCGAAAAAGATTTCTGGTGATGGAGATTGAATCTCTGGCTGGACAACTGTCTAAGCTTCTTCAGTCGTCCACCGTCGCTGAATATCAGTCGCGTTTCGAAGATCTCGCCCTGCGTACATCCAACCTTCCAGAGGAATTTTTACTGGATTGCTTCACATCCAGTTTGCGAGCAGACATTAAGAACGAGGTATTGGCTCACCGTTCTACCTCCATGATCGAAGTACAAGCCTTAGCTCGTTTCCCTGAAGCCCGTCTCCATGACCGCCGTCCAACGCACCGTGCCTTTGTGTCTAAACTGCCCCCGTTACTTCCTACTCCACCATCTCCAACCGCTGACCCCCGTGTTCAGCCCGGTCGTCCTCCTCCCGTAGAGACACCTACTATCTCTCCTCCTACGGTTCGACGACTTTCCTCCGTCGAGGCACGCGAACGGCGTTTGAAGGGTCTCTGTTATTACTGTGACGACCGTTATTCCCCTGGTCACAAATGTAAGACGCCACAACTGTTTATGCTCGATGATGACAATGGCCTCGACGACACAACTGAACCTCCGACAGCACCACATCCCCATCCAGACACCCCACCGACAACCTCCGACTTGGTCAGTGATCACTCGACAGTGTCCTTTAATGCATTAGCCGGCTATCACAATCCCACCACTCTGCGTGTCGAAGGTACCATTCTGGGCAAACCAGTCCGTATTTTAATCGATGGGGGTAGTACCCATAATTTTATTCAGTCTCGAGTGGCCAAGCATCTAGCCCTCCCTATTACACGTACTCCAAATTTCACAGTTCTGGTGGGTAATGGACAGCGTTTAAACAACAAGGGTTGTGCCAGAAATGTGTCGGTGGTGGTCCAAAACACGAAGCTGCAAACAGATTTTTACACCTTACCTATTGAGGGAGCCGACGTCGTTTTGGGAGTTGCATGGATGGCCACGTTGGGGCCTATCACAATGGATTTTAGTAAACTGACTTTCGAATTCATGCATGACAATGCACGTCATTGCTGGCAAGGAGATTCAGAGCTGGGCCCGCAACAGATCCACCTCCAATCTTTGCGCCGTCTGACAGATACAGTCGCCATAGCTGCATTTTTTCAGTTACAGCTACTACCCCAGAACATCCTCCCTGAACCGGGATTGCCAGCGGACTTCCAGCAGATACTATCTGAATTTGCTGCCGTGTTCACAACACCTTCCTCCCTCCCCCCACATCGAACCACAGACCACGCCATTCACCTAAACCCTTCTAGCCAACCGGTCAACGTCCGACCCTACCGATACCCCCACTTTCAGAAGTCGGAGATCGAGAAACAGGTCAAACAAATGCTCGACTTGGGCCAGATTCAGCCAAGCACAAGCCCATTCTCCTCTCCGGTGCTTCTGGTTCGCAAAAAGGACGGTACCTGGAATTTTTGCGTGGACTATCGCGCTCTCAATGCCATTACGGTGCGCGACAAATTTCCCATCCCCACCGCCGATGAGCTGTTTGATGAACTGGGAGCTTCCTGTTTTTTCTCCAAACTTGATTTACTTGCCGGCTACCATCAGATCCGTGTTCGCAGCCCCGATATACACAAGACGGCGTTTCGCACCCACGACGGACACTATGAGTTCCTCGTTATGCCCTTTGGCGTAACGAATGCTCCGTCGACTTTTCAGGCAACGATGAACGACATCTTTCGGCCGTTCCTTCGCAAATTCGTTCTGGTATTCTTGGACGACATACTGATTTTTAGCTCCTCCTGGTCCGAGCATCTTCAGCATGTCCGGTTGGTTCTGCAGACCTTATAGCACCATGGCTTTGTGGCCAAATTATCCAAATGCTCCTTTGGTCAACGCTCCGTTGAATATCTGGGCCATGTGGTCTCTGGAGCGGGTTTGGCAATGGACCCGTCAAAAATATCTGCTATCCAACACTGGCCCATCCCCACCTCTGTCCGTGATGTCCGAGCCTTCTTGGGCCTTTCAGGCTATTATCGACGTTTCGTTAAGGGCTATGCCACCTTGGCATCTCCTATAACGGACCTGCTCAAGAAAGACTCCTCGTTTGACTGGTCTCCCTCGGCACAATCAGCTTTCGAGGCCCTCAAATCAGCTCTGTGCACCGCCCCTATCCTCGCCCTGCCCGATTTTGCCAAGGAATTCGTCGTTGAGACAGACGCCTCCGGCATCGGAATTGGAGCCGTGTTGACACAAGATAAGAGGCCCATTGCCTTTTTCAGTCAAAAGCTCAACCCTCGCATGCAAGCAGCCTCTACTTACCACCGCGAGATGTTCGCCATCACACAGGCGGTCCGCAAATGGCGGCAATATTTATTGGGCCGCCGTTTTATCATCCTCACCGACCAGAAGGCCCTTCGCGAGCTCACTCAGCAAACGATCCAGACACCAGAACAGCAACATTGGCTAGTAAAGTTAATTGGGTTCGACTTCGAGATCAGGTATCGTCCGGGCAAGCAAAACACTGTCGCCGACGCTCTCTCTCGCGAAGGTGGTTCCCAACTCATGGCCTTAACCAGTATTACATTTGGGGTTTTGGACGACATTCGAACGGCGTCTCAACATGACTCGTTCATTACTGATCTACTCCAGGCCCTTCACGACGACAAACTCGTTCCTCCAGGTTATTCTCAACACCAAGGCTTGCTCTTATTTCGCGGTCGCATTGTGGTGCCCGATGAAAGCGCTTTGCGATCCCGACTGTTACGGGAGTTCCACAGCTCAACCACCGGTGGCCATTCAGGGATAACACGCACTTTTCATCGTCTGGCCGGAAACTTCTTTTGGGCCAACATGAGGGCGGACGTGCGAGCTTTTGTCTCGAGATGCCAAGTTTGCCAACGTATGAAAAGCGATAGTCGCGCACCAGCGGGGTTACTCCAGCCCTTACCGATCCCAACACAGGTCTTTGAGGATATATCCCTCGACTTCATCACCGGCCTTCCTCCGTCCCAAGGCAAAGCCGCCATTCTAGTCATCGTTGACCGTCTGACGAAATACGGGCATTTCTTTGCCTTGCCCAGGAAGTATGACGCTCCAACAATCGCCCGGGTCATGATCGATGGCATCATTAAGCTGCATGGGGTCCCTCGATCCATGGTCAGCGATAGAGACCCCATCTTCCTCAGCACATTATGGCGTGAATTGGCTAAACTCCAGGGCACTGACTTATGCCTTAGCTCGGCCTACCATCCGCAGACAGATGGCCAAACGGAGGCCTTGAACCGCTGCCTTGAAATGTACCTCCGATGTTTGGCCGGAGAGGAACCACAGAAATGGGTATCGTACTTAGCATGGGCGGAATTCTGGTACAATACTGCATTTCAAGCTTCCGCCGGCATGACACTGTTTAAGGCATTGTATGGTCGTGAACCCCCAACGTTGCTCTCGTACACAGAAGGCGGGGCGGCTAATCCAGAGGTCGCGTCGGTTCTTCAGGATCGCGACGAAATCCTACGCCAACTCAAACACAACTTGCGTCACGCACAGCTGCGTATGAAAACTCAGGCCGATAGGAAACGCCGCGAAGTCGAGCTCCAGATTGGTGATTGGGTGTTTGTCCGCTTTCAGCCATATCGTCATCTGTCCCTTCGACGCCATAGGAATAAAAAACTTGGCCCCCGTTATTTTGGTCCATACAAGGTGCTGCAACGCTTAGGTTCCGTGGCCTACGAGTTGGATCTCCCAGCACAGACTCGTATCCACCCAGTGTTTCATGTCTCTCAGCTCAAGCGCTGTCATGGTGAACCTACGCAGCAATTCACCCCGCTGCCATTGTTTCATGCTCCTCCGGCCACCCACGACCCAGTCCTTGAGGACAAGGACTCTCTTCAAGAAGGGGGTACTGTCACGTATACGGGAGAGGAACCATCAGAGGGGGCTAACCACCCAGCCAACATAGAAGGCACAGCTGCAGGTGTGGGCCCAGGATTACGCAGAGGAACACGAGAGAGGCATGTGCCACGTGCCCTGGAAGAATTCGTCCTACACTGACTCAGAGGACAACGGTTTTAGAATTCCTTTATTTTGTAATTTTCTTTTTTTACCCTCACGTGTTGTTAAAAGGGATGGATTGTAAAGCTGAAAAGCATGAATGAAAATACAAAAACCTTCTTCTTCCTAAAAATTCTCTTCTCTCTTCCTCATCTCCTTCGATTTTCTTCTGTACATGATCAACAACCATAACAAGGGGTGCATAGGCATTCCACTGTCCCTTTCAACAACTCAACTTCAAGATCCTAATACATAAAGCAACCGAAATTTTTTTTTTTTTTAAAAAAAAGGAATTGTTATTATTGTTGTTTTTTTATTGCCTCTTTATCAAATTCAATATCGGAGCTCTCAATGTGGGAAGCAAGTTCTTCCTCGATGGATCGGCCGAAAAGAGAATGGTAGGCTTTTCGAGCACCTAAAAGCTGATCAGAGGATTTAGTGCATGCGATTTCTATAATAACATTGTATTGTTGAGGGCCTTTCTTCAATGCCTTTTTCAACAAGCGAGCGTCCCTCTCCCATAGATGCATTAGTGAAAGCACCACAACATCCTGAAATATTTAACAAATTGTATATATTATAACTGCACAAATGAATGGTTTATTTATTTTTATTTTTATTTTTGAATATATTGTGTGATGCAAGGGTAGTATCTGTTCAACTTTCTTAGTCTTTTCAAAGACGGCATACACAGCATATGCATTACTGGTGCTCGAACCCGAGTCCCAAGAGATGATGAACATCTACCTTTGCCACCAAGACACAAAGGGAAGAGCAAATAAATGGTTTATTATATATATTCTAAATTCAATTTTTTAATTTGTTAACGTTGAAGTGCATGAAAATATGTATACCTTAAACCGTTTGAACTCAGCTTTAAGACTTTTAATGGTAGTGTGATTTCACCGTTCAAACTGACGTTCATCCTCACAGAAGAATTTGGCACATCCTTTTCTCATGAATTTTTTGTGCTCATTGTGTGATTTTCTCAATATGGTAACTAATGATTTTTCATCAACTCCAATTCCTATATTATTTAAGGGGAATAATTATTTTTATAAATTAACTAATCTATAATCCTTAATAATCAAATTAATTTAGTAATAATTTGTCACAAATAATAATATAGAGTTTTTTATTACACGCGCATGCGCGCGCATATATGTATAATAGAACAATACGGTTATAAGTAGGGGTGAGCAAAACTCGACTCGACTCGAAAAAATCGAATAACTCGACTCGACTCGAGGCAAAAATACTCGACTCGTCTTGACTCGACTCGACTCGAGGCAAAAATACTCGACTCGTCTTGACTCGACTCGAAATTTCATAAACTCGAATAACTCGAAAAAATTTCAAATAAAGTTTGAGTTGTGAAATGGAAATTCGAATAACTCGAAATTTTTAGTAATTAGTGGATTTATTTTTAACTTCGAGACGAGTCCCTCTATTTTTTATGATATATACATACTGATATATATAAAAATATGAAGAAATATTGTCACATGTGAAAAAATGTATATGTGCATATCTTATATGATTAGATAAAGGAGTTTAAATTGGAATCAAACCCTACTATAATATAATAAATAATTACAATTAAATTTTTATAGAAACTCGATTCGATTCGACTCGACTCGAATTTCTTAAACTCGACTCGAATCGAAAAAATTTCAAATAAAGTTTGAGTTGTAAAATATGACTCGTCAACTCGAATAACTCAAAATTTTTTGACTCGACTCGACTCGATCGAACGCTCACCCCTAATTATAAGAAAAAAAAATAAAGAAAATCTGACAAGGCTTGGTTGAGAACTTCCAATTCTGAAAAATTAGCCATTTAATTTTCTTGTTTAAAAATGGAGTTGTGGAGTATGCAATATGCAGGGAAAGAGCTGCGGAGAAAGAATGACATTTTAAGACTCAAACGCTTTTGATTTATATGGATAAAAATCTTCTGCCCCTTTTCGGTATCCTTACTTATGTCCCAACACTAAAATACACAACAAAATTAAATTTCAAACCCTAACTCTAAATTTTAAATCTTAAATTCTACACCATATATCCTATAAAATACATCCTATCATAAATTCCCTAAACCCTAACCATAACTTCTAACCTAAAACCCTAAACCTAATTTTGAATGTTGGGGCATAAATAGAGACACCGAAAAGGAGTATAGGATTTCCATCCTATTTATATCCAACCTATTTTTTGTCATTCGGTTAATAATAAACAGTAAACAACATTAGTTGATATTCTTTTTTTTTGTATAATATAAAAGACAGGACTTTTCTAGCATGCGGCCGCCTAATATAAGGCTAATATACGGCGTTACCGGAAACATCATTAAGAAATACCGGAAACATCATAAGATATACCGGAAACATGATAAGATATACCGGAAACATGGATTTCGAAAGTATCGATACTTTTGGATATGTTGATTTCGAAAGTATCCATACTTTCGAAAGTATCCATACTTTTGGATATGTTGATTTCGAAAGTATCCATACTTTCGAAATCCATGTTTCCGGTATATCTTATCATGTTTCCGGTATATCTTATGATGTTTCCGGTATTTCTTAATGATGTTTCCGGTAACGCCGTATATTAGCCTTATATTAGGCTGCCGTACCGCAGAACTACCCTAAAAGATAACACCTAATTATTTGCCCAAAAGAGAGAGAGAGAGACAAGAACTAGTTAATGTAAAATAAAGAAATTGAGTTAGATATTCAACCATTAATGGGTTAAGTACTATTGGGTTATATGATAATCAAATAGAGCGAGTCCGAGATTAAAATATTTTGTCCCAAATCTTATTAAAATAAAAAGGTTTAAATGAAAAATAAATTCTCAATTTAAACTATTTTTGAGCTTTAGCCTAAAGTATTTTAAAAAAAAATAGACGTTTAAAGTTTTAACGGTTACGATTTTAAGTGTTCAGACGTTTAAAAAAATAATTACCCAATTAAAACCAAACATGTGGCAAGAATATTGATTTTTTAATATTTTTTAAAAAAAAAACTTTAAAACATTAATTTTTTTTAAAATCCCGAAATTCTCAAAAATCTTTAAATTAGTCTCTAAATCCCTAAAAATAACAAATCTCTAAATCTTCACCGTCGGTCACCGTCGTCAACCACACTTGTTCGATCATCGGACCTAGTTGGTCATTTCCCTCAACGTGCCGCCTTCGAAAACTGGCGAACGGTGTACCAATCGAACGACTATTTAACATTCGATGTTCAATGTTCGGCTGGCACACCGTTCGTTGATTTTCGACGACGACACGTTGGGGAAATGGCTAGCTGGGTTTGGTGACCGAACGAGTGTGGTCGGCGACGGTAACAGTAAAGATTTGGGGTTTTATGATTTAGGGATTTGAGGACTATTTTAAAATTTTTCAGAATTTTAAGATTTTTTTGAAAAATTTTGAATTATTAAAATAAACAATTATTTAAAAGAAATTATAAATTAAAACATGGCATGTGTCAAATTTTTATTGGTTAACATATTTTTTAACGGTAGTTAACTACCAAGCACTTAAAATTATAACGGTTAAAATTTTAGGTACCTATTTTTAACAAAATAAAATAGTTTAGGCACCTAAAGTTTATAAAAACTATAATTTAAATACTTATTTCTATATTAAGCCAAATAAAAACTCTAAAACTCACCATGCTAATATGACGAATTTTATTAAAATAATGTATAACTCGCCATAGTAACGAGACGAGTTCTAGCAAAAAGGTACCATATCGAAAATTAATTTTTTAGGTTGATATATACATAAATAATATTAAATTTTGCATATTCGGATAAATCAGCCAAATTAAAGCTTTAATCATGTCTATATTTGAACATTTACCAGAAAAGAAGAAAGAGAAAGCAGGGATCATGAAAACGACATGGAAAGTTACCCAATACCGCAAACCCTAGACCTTTCTAGTCGAAGTAGCAATTCAGACAAGACCCTAAATTATGAAAACGTTGCAAAGAAGACTAAAACAAAAGGAATAATTTTGCTTATACCCCTGTTATGATTTGCAATTAGTTTTCTCTAAGTTTATTCTAAATTAAAATTTTGTTATATGTAGATCACATTTAAAATTATTTTGGATTGGATTATACTTATTAGTCGTTTTCCAATACTTTGTAATAATTTATTTATCTTATAATGACTCAAATCATTACTTGGTTGTTTATATACTTCGTTAAATATGTTGTGTTTTACATGTCACATGTCTACTTATAAGAAGAAATAAGTTTGAAATATTGATGACTCATTTTAAAGAAATATTTAGCTAATAAATTTTGCTCTTAGTGGCACGTTTTCTTCTGCTCTTAGTGGCACGTTTTCTTTTTGTTTCTTCTTTCCTGTGTTCTGGATCTGGTACCGATGGAAAATCAGCTTCAAACTCTGACTATCGTGGATGCGGAGGAGGATGTTTTGCAGGTGGACCTAGGTGATCTCCAGAATGGAGTCTCTTATGATTACTGTTTTGTTGGTTTTTTTCTCACTTCAAGTGTGGTGAATTATCAAGCAATGAGATCTACGATGGCTAATGTATGGCACCCGCTCGGGGGTGTATCGATTTCGGAATTGGGGAATGGCCGTTTCATGTTTCGTTTTTATCACAGTGTGGATGCAGATAGGGTGGACGCTGGTGGCCCTTGGAGTTTTAATTCGCATATGTTGGTCCTGCATCGCTTGAGGGGTGGAGATGATCCACAGACAGTACCGTTATTCTCGGTTAAAATGTGGGTCCAGGTCCATGATCTTCCGGTGGGATTTATGTCGGAGGGGGTGGCTAAAACTCTTGGAAATTTCCTGGGTGTCTTTCTTGAATATGATGCACAGTCTTTGTCATTGGGCTTCCGGAAAATGATGAGGATAAGGGTTATGCTGGATATTCGGCAGCCGCTGAAGCGCAGAAAGAAAATTGCCGTGCTGAATGGTGCAACTGAATATGTCCGATTTCAGTATGAGTTTCGCTCCATTTTTTGTTTCCTGTGCGGTAGATTGGGCAACGGTGAGAGCTTCTGCCCGTTAAGAGTTATGGAAGGCACTGGTGATCTGAAGCTTGAATGGGATAGCTCTCTTAGAGCTCCTCCCCGCCGGGCGGCAGCACCGGTAAGTATTTGGCTCCGAGAGGAGGATGCATCAGGGGCGAAAATGACGGGAATTGAGGGAAGTAATCTGGGGAGCCAATCCCATAATTTGCGCTTTTCTGGGGTGGACTCTATTCGAGCAAATATGGGAACTATAGCTGGCTCAGGAGTTATATGAGGTAATTCAGCAAATTTATCCTCTATTAATTTAAAAGATAGTTTCGACATTGTTATGGGTAATGCTGATGAGGAAAGCCCATTGGGCTTTAAGGAAGGAAGTAAGCGGGCCCGTGCTTCAAGCTCTATCACAGGAGAAGTTAATACCAACAATTTAATGGCAGGCTCAACAGATCGGGCCAGCCGATCCCAATGAAGGTTATGAGCTGGAACGTTCGAGGCCTGGGGAAGCCTCGAACAGTCCGTCGTCTCAAGCAAATGCTACGAGACAACAATCCCTCGGTGGTCTTCTTAATTGAGACACGTTTAAGTTTTGTACGTATGGAAAAAGTTCGACGTTTTTGTGGGTTTCCTAATGGGGTGGATGTGAATTCACATGGAAGTGGTGGAGGTTTGTCCTTGGCATGGAAAGCAAATTGTCAGATATCTTTATCCTCCTTCTCGGATAGACATATCGACGTAATTGTTTCTTGTGATACGGATGGTAAATGTTGGAGGTTCACTGGTTTCTACGGTGCGCCGGAGGAACGGTGGAAGAATGCTTCGTGGGACCTCTTGCGGCAATTGAATACTGGATCAGATTACCCGTGGTTAATTATGGGGGATTTCAATGAAATCCTCTATTCTTTCGAGAAGCAGGGGGCCTTGTTCGAAATGAACGACAGATGCGAGGCTTTCGAAATGTGTTAGAGGATTGTGGGCTCTTTGACCTGGGCTATCATGGGCCCTGGTTCACATGGGAGAAAGGGCGTCTAGAGTCTACTCTTATCAGAGAAAGATTGGATAGAGGGGTGGCAAATGATAACTGGTGGAATTTGTTTCCTAATGCCAGTGTTAACCATTTGACCCACTCTTTTTCGAACCATTGTCCGCTTCTGCTTACTACGGGAGGTGGAGATGCGGAGAATAACCGAATATGGCACTTTCGATTCAAAGCGGCCTGGCTTCTTGAGGAGTCCTGCGAACCGGAAGTTTGTAAATTATGGGATACATCATCGGGTGACGTCCCAGACAGGCTCAAGTTTGTGAGTTCGGGTCTGAATTTTTGGTTCAAGAGGATTCGTAAGGCAAAAAAGCTGACTGAGCAGCAATTACAAGATCGGATTGAGAGATTGAATGAATTACAACCTACTGATGAGGTGCTTGGAGAGATTCTAGATTCGAAATTACAAATGAACCTGGAATTGGACAAAAAAGAACTATACTGGGAACAAAGGGCGAGGGCAAATTGGCTCCGTAATGGCGACCGAAATACTAATTTCTTCCATAGATATGCCTTGGAACGGAAAAGGAAGAATAAAATCTCCCTGATTAAAAACAATGCTGATGAGTGGGTTGATGATTTGAGTGATTTATATGAGGTAGCCAGGGACTATTTTCAGAACCTTTTTACCACTTAGGGTTCCTCGGATGCGGATTACATCTTTGAGAATGTTGGGCTCTACATCACTCCAGATTTGAACTCCATGCTAACAGCAGAGTACTGTAAAGAGGAGGTGTGGTTGGCAATAAAAGAGATGAGCCCTCTAAAGGCATCGGGAGAAGATGGGCTAGGAGCGGTTTTTTACCAGAAGTTCTGGCATATATTAGGTGACGATGTATCGTCGTTTTGTCTATCAGCATTGCAGGGGGAGATTCCTTTGCAGGGTATTAATCGGACACATATAATGTTAATTCCTAAAACGGGCGCACCTACTACTCTGGCCCAGTATCGACCCATCAGCTTGTGCAACGTTTTGTTTAAGATCATTGCGAAGGTGATAGCAAATCGTTTTCAAAAGGCGTTATCTGTTTGCATTGATACAGCACAGAGTGCTTTTGTCCCAAATCGTCTGATAACAGATAATATCATTGTAGCCTACGAGACCCTTCACTATTTGCGGAACAAAAGAGTTGGGAAACAAGAAGAATTTGCTTTGAAGCTCGATATGAGCAAAGCATACGATCGGGTGGAATGGGTTTTCATTGAGGGGATGCTTCTTCAAATGGGCTTTGATATTCAATGGGTTTCCCGAATTATGCAGTGTATTACTACGGTGTCATATTCCGTGGTTATCAATGGGGAAGTAGGTCCAGTATTTAAGCCTTCTAGGGGTCTAAGACAAGGGGATCCCTTGAGCCCATACCTCTTCCTAATTTGTAGTGAAGGTCTATCCTTACTTTTTCGCAATGCAGCAACAGTCGGTAGCTTACGTGGAATCCGTATCAACCGCTATGCCCCTCGGATTACACATTTATTATTCGCTGATGACAATCTTTTATTTGGGGATGCTACGGCTGAAGGAGCTAGGAGGATTAAGTCGATACTTGATAATTATGCCCGTAGTTCTGGGCAACTTATCAACTTCGATAAATCGGGGGTCTTTTTTGGCTCAAATGTGTTGGAAGAAAACAAAGAGGATGTATGCAGAGTTCTGGGGGTTTCGATGACAACGAACCCAGAAAAGTATTTGGGGCTTCCAACTTTTGTGGGACGGGATAAAAAGAAAGCGTTTGCAGACTTAAGAGGGCGTTTCCTGAAATGTTCCAAGAATTGGAATTCTTGTAAGTTGTCTCAGGGGGATAAATCTGTTTTTATCAAGTCAGTTCTGCAGGCTCTACCGCTCTTCGCAATGTGTTGCTTTCTCTTCCCCAAGTCGCTTTGTCAGGAATTAAAGTCCATCATGGCCCGTTTCTGGTGGCAAAGAAGTGCCGTACGCCGTGGAATCCATTGGTGTAAATGGAAGGATTTGAGTGTTCCGAAGGATATGGGAGGGCTGGGTTTTCGCGATCTGGCAAAATTCAATATTGCCCTATTGGCAAAGCAAGGGTGGAGGTTTGTGCAGGATCCCTCATCTTTGTTGGCTAGGGTTCTTAAGGCGAAGTATTTTCCCACTACGACCTTCCTGAATGCATCCCTGGGGTCAGCACCTTCGCAGATTTGGAGAAGCTTATGGAGCGCTAAGGGTCTTTTACAGATGGGCCTTAAGTGGAGGGTTGGTTCGGGTCATTCTATTAACATCTGGAATGACTATTGGTTGCCAGGCAAGGAACTGAGGAAGATTGAATCTCCTCCACACCCTCTATATTACAGGGTGTCTCAGTTACTTAATGAGGAAAAAGATGGCTGGGATACAGAGATTCTATCACAACTTTTCACAGAGGATGAAGTTAACAGTATTATGGAAATTCATATATCAGTAAGTGGTAGGGAAGATTTAGTAATCTGGGGTTTGGAAAACACTGGTATCTACAGTGTTAGCAGTGGTTATAAAGCTTTAATTAACCAAGGTACACACAATGCATCTGATCACATAGTTTTCAAATCTATTTGGCATGCTAATCTTCCAGAAAAAAATAAAGATACAGGTATGGCGTTTTGTTATGAACTATGTCCCTACTAAAGAAAATATGTACTCAAAACGTATCGATTCTGATCCTTATTGTCAGAATTGCCGGTTTGTGATAGAAGACAATGTGCATGTGGTTAGAGATTGTGAATTAGCTAGTTCTTGTTGGCATGCTCTTAATTTTTCATGGCCTAGTGACTATAATGCTGTGTCTTTCTATGATTGGTTTGAATGGATCGTCATTAACAATTCAAAACAGAGAATTACAGAGGTTTTCGTATTAATCTGGGCATTGTGGTCAGCTAGAAATAAACAGTATCATGAAGGCATAAAACAGTATACCTCTGATGTGGTTACCTTTGTGAGAAGCTACTGTACTGAATGGGTTATGGCTAACACATGTCTCCGGGAGTTGCCACAGACTCAGCCGCAACCGTGGATGGCTCCTCCGCACTCTCTGATGAAGGTTAATGTCGACGCCAGCTTTTGCAGGACGGAACGACGAGCTATCACGGTAGTTGTTATCCGCAACCATGAGGGCCAGGTTATCGGAGCGGCTCGTCGCGAGATCCAGGCGATTCCATCGGCGTTCACGGCTGAAGCACGGGCGGTGCTCCATGGTATTTCATTCGCCATGGATGTTGGGTGTACCTCAATCCAGGTGGAAAGTGATTCATTAACATTGATAAAAAACCTGAAATCGAACGTCATTGATAGATCTGAAATCGGTGCTGTTACCTGGGATATTAAATCGGAAGCCCGCCGTCTCCGCTTCTGCGAGTTTTTGTTTACGCCGAGATCTGGAAACCGAGCGGCACATGCGCTTGCCTCGGAGTATAAATCGGAGCTTATTGAGGAGTATTGGCTTGAGGAAGTCCCGTATGAGGTCCGATCGGCGGTAGATATGGATCGACGGTGGTCAGATCCTCCGTAAAGCTTCTCCGTTCTCGAGTTTTCTTCTGTGGGTGGTTGGAATTCATGCAACAGAGTTTCCATCCCCTTGCTTCCAGTGGCGGTTCTTCTTTCACCGATATATTCTCATCGCCGGAGGTTTTGTCGCCCCTTGCATTTTCTCTGAGTTTGTCGTTTCTTCATTTTGTTTTTGCTTTAAGTTTCGTTTTGTTTTTCCCTTTTCTTTATGAGTTTGCTTTAACTTTGCCGGTTGGCTTTTCAAGGCCTATCTCTTTGGTCTTTGTGTAACTGTCAGTTTATTTAATAAAGCATTTGGGCGGCTATTTATCAAAAAAAAAGAAATATTGATGACTTTGAATAAAAATAGTAAGTCATACAAATTTGATTAAAAAATAAAGTTATGTATAACAATGAATAATGTTTAGAATTCAAGGTTTTTAGGTTAAGAATTTAAAATATGAGTTTTATAGTATAAATATATAAGCTTGTGTAAAATTAAATTTTACATAGTCTGTGTATCAAAATTTTACCCTTTATATATATACACGTCAAATAAATTGAAACCACAAAAATTTAAGATGAACGAAAATTTTAGGGAGGTATATGAAAAGATGTTAAAGAATAAAGGATGCAAATGTAATTTGACCAATAAACGCAACTTCTTGTTTCATGTTATAATAAAGCCGGCCCCAATCACGACTCAGCAATAGATCGGCTTATTCCTAACCACGTCTTTAGATACGCCATTTCACACGTGTCATCTTCTCTGCCATTAGCTTCCCACGTCACGTCTAATGGGTCCCACCATCCTCACCCAATTTTTTTTTCCCTATTTGTCTAATTTTTTTTTTAAATTCCTCTCTCCTTTCTCTGTTTTTGTGTTTACTCTGTAACTCTTTCCACTTGCTTTTATCTTCTCATTCCGAAAATATAAGAAATTAATCTTATATTTAGTAATTCTGGGTATGTTTTATTTATTCTCGTTGTAGTTTGTTTGTATTTTCTTTAAATTTATTTGGTGGGAACTGGCGATGTGTGGAGTAATTTGAGCTCGTGATGGATTCGTGATTAACTGCGGCTTTCTTTTGAGATGTTTGATTGGAACGAAGAAGAGGTAATTAGATCTAACTTTTATTCTTAAAAAGAAGTTATTTTTTGTTTTGGATTTTTCCGTAGATTTCAATTTAAATAAATATTTTTCTGTTAAGATTGTATCGGAAACATCAATTATAGTAACTATAGTCAATTAACTGATTACTTTCTTTTAATTTAGTAGAAATGATGTGCAGAGAACTTTTTTGAATTAGTAATTAAATAATCATTAACTAGTTCCTATAGACATCCTGAACTTGGTTTTATCTAAGAAATTTGTTGCTTAAAAATGCGATCTTTTTACTTGCTTGAGTTGAAAGCAAAAGAATAGTGTGGGGTTTAGGTAAAGAAGAGTTCTAATGTTTGACATGAGAATGAGGTTGATGTTAGAGATCTAGTAAAGCAAGGCAAATGTGATAAGTTGTACTGGAGTTGAAGAAGCTTAAGGATGACTTTAGTCTCGAATTTGTTTGAAGGGTGTTTTATGCTTTGGTCTTTATCAGGTATTAGAACAATTCATTATAAAGAGTTCGGGTTTGGATCTAGAACGAGTGAAATGGTGTTTGTGTTTATGGAGAGTTTATTCTACCTTATGTAGCATCTCGAAAACTGAAATCTGGATGAATTAAAAGAACAGTGTGAATGTGAAGGGACACATTATGATCAGTACCGTGGGTAAAGATTTTGGTTGTTCCCCGTACCCGTCGGTTCGGATCCCCACGGTTTTCGGATATTGCCCACCCAATTCTCATCCCTAGGCCCTGTTGAACCTAGATAGATAGAAGCTACTTGGTCTTGAGGTATTATTTTAATATTTATATATGTTGTTATCATGTTATATTATATATTTTAATTGTTTCTTTTAATAAATTTATTATATGTTAGGTTATTTTATGGTAATAGTGTTTTACCTTTTTTCCCAAACTTTAAGGATTATGGTTATATTTGAAACTTTGTGATCTTGTATTAAGGGTTAGTGTTTAGCTTTAAGTACCCCATATTATTTTACTTTCCACTAACATAGGAGTTTAGCACCGAATATCTTGATTTGGAGAGTTTTGTTATTAAGAATTGAGTACCGTGATTTGTAAAATTTCATTAAAGAAGTTACAGATTACTTCTCAAGTGCTTTGATGAGAAACCTGTTCTACATCGTGATCATGAGTGGGTGATTGCACGTAACAAAACAGCTTATATTCTTAACTAAAATTTCATCCCACCTTAATCATGAACCCCACGAGTGGATTAACTTTCTAGTATCCACCTTGGGTTTTATTGGACTGGCATATTAGATTGGTAGACATGCCTGGTTCTTGATAGCATAGGTTAAGAGTGCGGCCTATGGTAGACTGCACTTTTTCTTTCTCTCTTTTGCCTTACATTTGGGTGAGCTCATGCCTTTTTGCGTACATAAGTGAGCTATTTATTGTTAATTTCCAAGGAAAATCCTTGAATATATTTATTTCCTTACCATTGGCATTTGCAGCTGGGACAACTTGTGTAAACCTTGTCTGCAGTTACATGGGAAGTAGAATTATAAGCCTGACAACAATGGATGGTTAACATATGACCTGACCTGTGTTTCATCTATCAATAAGCAATTGATTTATGATTGAATCCATTAACTTGACATTCAAGTGAGACAAAAGTAGGTTACCTTTTTACTTCTGTATTTGCAATTCTTTGTTCTGTGTGATTGTAAAAAGTAGTGTTATATAAGGTTGAATTCTTGGAAAGGGTGCTTTGAGATCAAATTCATTTTTGGAACCGAATCTTTTCTTCTTTTTCTTTCTTGAAAGGAAACTATTACTAGAAAATAAGTGTAACACCCGAGCAACCGGTCATAGAGGAATACAACACCCGAACAATAAACCCAGAAGGATGTAATCCCATTGAAAATGAGAGATCTGTTTAGTTCATCTGACCCTCTTACAAACAAGAACAGAGAATCTAGAGGGTTAAAATCCGAATGGAACCAAATCATGTTGAAGGAAGATTTGGTGGATTCTGAATGAATTCAAGTCATTTGAGAAAAAAGGAGAAAAATTAAGAGGCTTCGGGAATAAAAGAAGCTGTATTTCAATTTTCAAGTTAACAAGGTAATTAGCTGGGGAGAGACTTTGAAGACTGTTGTTCATACTTTTCACTCAAGAAACTTGTAACCTATCCTTCTAGTATCTTAAGAGTTCTAAATGACTTGTATCTTTTTTCTGTGGGAATTTATCATTGTTGGGTCTGATTGTTGTTAGAGAGCACAAAAAGGCATTGATTTAATCAGGCAAACATATGTTTCAGCTTTTCTCTAAATTTCCAGTTTCTTTTTGCTTAAACATGATTATTTTGGTCGCTTAAAGATTTGATAATACATTCTTGGATGGTTATATGAGTGTTTATGTATTTGCAGCTAACAAATATAATATGGGATGATGCTGGAGAGACTGATAGCCATATGGTAGCTTATCAAGAGGTAAGTGAAAACTGTTGTTCTAAGAAGGAATGGAATCAAGCAACTGCAACCATACAGTCTAACGAGAAAAAGACACCTGGGGATAAATTTGATCTTCATGGAAGAAATTTGGAGGGGAGTCCCGATTTCGACACAAACGGAGGGATTGGCACTTCAGGAGTTGACATTGGCTCGTGGCCGGAGTTATCTCTATCTAATGCAGCCAAAACTGATCAGGATTCCATGGGGAGCGAAGTCCCTAATAGTTTGGTCAAAGTAACTCAATGCAGTTCAAAAAATGGTGAGAGTATTAGTTATTCAGACTAAAGCCAATGGCTTTTTTTTTGTTCTTTTTTGTTTTATAACCCTAATCATCCACCTTTCTTGACATCAGAGACAGCTGAACTTAGTAAGGATCCTGAAAATTTTCAAAATCCGGATGAAGGTAAAGAACAAGGTGATTTTGTTGACTACAGCTGGGCTAACATTGGAAGTTTTGATGATCTTGATCGAATTTTTAGGTAAAGCACAACTCATACCTTAATTGTAGCTTATGAAAGCATTGTCTTGACAATCTAGTCTGGAAGATTGGTATTTCTGCAGCCAGGCAAGTACTATGGTTCTTGTGTTTCCTTTTCAACTCAGTAAGTAACCACAAGTTGACAACTTTTGTCAGCATGGAACGAACAACCATAATGGCTTCACATAAATGACTATTGATTTTCAATGTAAATTTGGCATTGAAAATTTTCTGGGTTCATTTGCTCTTATAATTGTTCTTTATACCACAAATGTGGGACTAAAGAACCTGCAACTCCTAAACCAGCTTGATCACTCAGGTTGTCCAATTTTATATACCGTGCCCCCCCCCCTCTCTCTCTCTCTTGTAGCAGTGTTCCAAACTAGTATAACAAAACTTTGGGAGATCCATAGCACTGCACCCCCCCCCCCCCCTTCTCGGGGAAAAAAGAGAACCCCAGTCATAATGTTCCTGTCATTTTCCCTTTTTCATATGCTGTGACATTCATCTGACTCAATATTCTCACAAGTGATGATTTTGCAGCAACGATGACCCAATATTTGGCAATGTAAGTCTTGGAAGTGCTTCTGAATTATGGTCCTCATCCAAAGAGGTAACAGACAGTCCAGGAAAATCCTTTCCTAGGACCGTTGACTCTCCTGGTCTAGAGATAGGAGCATTAAAGAGTGCACCTGAGCATTTGGAAATCAAAAGTGAATATGAGCAACAAGATAATCAGTCACTTAGCCTTAGCTATGGGAAAATGGATGGTTTCACTTCTCACGGTTTGCATACTGAGGATTTTCCTGGAGATAAAAGAAAATCCATAATTGAAGAGCAGGTGTATCAACATGCAGTATGATCAATTCTTTGTTACTTATGCTTTCAGCATTGTCAACCAAACCAAAGTAATAACATGCTATTTCCACTTACACAGATAAATGTGGAAAGCACGAGTAAAACCAGTGCATCAAAGTCTCATCTGGCTGCTGAAAATGTGATGACCGCTGATGAATTGGCTAATAAGGTATTCCTATCATATTCTTCATACTTGATTATTCAAATTATCTTTGGTTTGTGGTATTTCTTCAAAAGATTTAGAATAGAATACTGCTTTCCGTGGTCCTTGGAATTGGGAGTTTTATGATGCATTATCCTTGTGTATTTATAGAACTATATGAGTAAGTGTATAGAACCTTTCTTGTATGCTATATAGCAATGCGGAAAATAGCCTAGCATCTTTCTATGTAGCATATTAAATAAATTGTTTTGTTAGCTATAAACAATATAGATTGATCAAATTTATTTATCAGGTGCTTGAAAATTAGTGGGTCTGGCTTGGCATTTTTTCTCCATGGAAGATCGCTACCAAGTTCTCTAATGAAAACTGTCTAGGCCGAAAGTGCCTCTCCTTCTATATATATACATATTTAACTTCGGCATTTTAGCTGTGATTATGTGCTTTCAAGTAAATAACAAAAATAGCTTTCTATCCCTTGTGGCAATGTTAGTTATAAATTTATTCAAGCTTTTGGTAGATGCTGATATAGCTTGGAGTTCAGAGTAGCTAAAAGATGGTTAGAATAACTTATTTCGAGCTTCTTTCTGTATGAGTTTGGCTTGGCTCAGTCACAACCCTAGGGAGGGTGTTATGAATAGGCAATAACTTATTTCATTAATTTTCTGCAATTATAAAATCTGTGTGTTCTCTTTAAGAGGCCGTTTTGGTTTAATACTTCTCCCTGCAGGCAGGCAGGCTGAGAAAGCTGTTGGAAATTCCAAAAAATCCTGAAGAAATAGGTGAGGCAGAAATAGTACCTGACTTATTCGATACCTGGTCTCCATCTGGAAACCCGTTGGCTGAATATGAGAATAACTTGGCAACCTCCATGCTAAAATCTTCTCCAACTTCAGTTGTGAATCAACAGAAGCAGCTTCGAGGAAGTGACTCACTGCAGTACCAACACATTTCCAATTCATTTGTAGCCCCTTCCACATATGGGAATCTTTTAAACCAAAGTCCCGTGTTGCCTGCTTTGTCCAACATCCAATCTGGGGAATTTTATCAGCAACCCATACTTTCTTGTTGTGATGTTTCCCCTGGCAAGGCCAATCATGTAAACAGATCAGTTGAGGCTGCTGCAACACCCTTGAGCATGACACCTCGGGAGAAAATAGAAAAGTTGAGGCGACGCCAACAAATGCAAGCATTGCTTGCCATTCAGAAGCAACAACAGCAGTTTAGCAATCAAGTTCCTTGTACCAGTCACTCTTTCATTCAAAAATCTACTCAACAAGATCAATTTCAGCACATTGGGGGAGCTGATGTTGAAGACGTTAGGACTCCTGCCTCTTTTGACCCAGGCTCACCTCAAGAGCAAGATGGTTCTAATACAGTCTCTGTTGCAATTGATGACTATTCACTGGAGGAGAAAGTACTTTATCAGCTACAAGATATAATCACAAAGGTATGCTTGAGTTACTGAAGAAGTTTTCTTCATTGCTGACTAATAAGGAATTTATGACACCGACAAATCAATTTTTGCAGTTGGATGTGAGAATTAGACTTTGCATAAGAGATAGCTTGTTCCGGTTGGCTCAAAATGCAATGCAGAGACATTATGCTAGTGACACTAGCAGCACTAACAAAAGTAGCAGGGATGAAAATAAAGTTGCGAAAGTGGAAAATGAGAATCACAACAGGTTAGTGAACTCTTTGCTGTTGCATTTAATTTAAATTAATTCAAAATTAAAACTATTTTTTCTTGTTCTTAGAAAGGGTAATCTATGTCATGAAATCTACAGTGGTTTAGCACCTGAATGCCTAAGGTTTGCACCATTAATGGATGAATTCTGACTTACGGAGGCACAATGTATTGTGAGTCGAGATGAAAAATACCGATAGAAACATCGTTTTTCTTTTCCTGTTCTCCCCTTATGTTGATGTATTGAAGATCTTGCACCAATGAGGCAAACTAGGTAGGTTTGGCAACCTTTCACATGTTGGGAAAGACACAGTTTTGGCGTTGTTAGATGAAATTGGAGGGGTGACTGGTGAGTGATGAATTGGCTAGAATTCTACAATTGTTACCCCCTTCGTTTTGGTCCTCCAGTAAGCAGCAACCCCTTGGGAGACTTGGTTAGTTTGAAACAAATAGAAACTTTAGAGCTTTATCAGCGATAATTTTAGGAAAATTAATAGGACAAGTCATTACGTTGGTGTAGACCAATATGTTAGATGTAAGTTACCCGAGAAGTGTTAGAGTTTGAGGGAGAGTGTAAGTTATCCGAGAAGTGGTAGAGTTTTATTTAATCTATAATTAGAGTTTATTCCCAAGTCAGTAGTTTAGATTTACTAGAAGTCTTATTTAAATTAGAGATAAATATTATTTAAATTAGAGATAAAAGTATAGTTTAACTATACTAAAACTCTGTAACTGCCTATTTAAAGGCTCACCGTACACACATTTGAATAATTAAGAATAATAAGAAAATACAGAGAAACACATTGTTCTCTCTGAAAAATATCCTTTCCATCTTCTTCAAACAATAAATCCTTAACCACCGATCATCACCATCATTAATTGCATATCTGGCCACCATGGCCCCTTTCTCACATGGTATCAGAGCCAACAACGGTCTTGATGTCGTCACCACTGCTGCCATCTCTGATCTGATTTTTTTTTTCTTTTCATATGCACACTTTTTTTTTTCTACTGCTATAATTAGGCCACGCTCGTTCCTTCGCTTCTCCTTCGTTGGAATCTTACATCTCTGGTGAAATTTCTGCTCGTTTATTTTTGTTGTTTTGTCAAAAAGGTTATAGTTTAGCCTTAAAAAACTATTTGGTTCTATCTTAGCCATCCGTTTTAAAAAAGATAGGAGAAAAGGTTTTAGTTTAGCCTTAAAGAAAAACTATATTATTTTTCAAGGGATTCTACATCAAAAATCCAAGCTGGGACTCTAGTACGTGTAACTACCAGCTTGAGGGAGAGTGTAGATTTCTGTGATCGTTATTGAATGGAAGCAGCTACTTAGTCCGTGAATGGTAGAAAAAGCTGGAAGACATCTCAGAAGATGCAAAAACCGAAAAAAGATCATCACTGAAGGAAAGCTGGAAGACATCTAAGGAAGGTGCAGAACCAACAACTACAACAAAGTTGGTAGTCATCTCAAGAAGGATGCCGAAACTAGCAACATCAGCTGCAAATTTTCAACAATGACCGTGCAAAGAACAACATGATTATATCCTAGTTGTTCAACTCAATGGCTCCCGAAAAAGGGAGATCTTTTTCTCTAAGAAACAACAGAAGAAATATGAGTAGGGGCATCACATTCAAGATCCAAGCTGGTGCTCTACTACGTTTGCTCACCAGCTTGAGGGGGAGTGTAAGTTACCCGAGAAGTGTTAGAGTTTGAGGGAGAGTGTAAGTTATCCGAGAAGTGGTAGAGTTTTATTTAATCTATAATTAGAGTTTATTCCCAAGTCAGTAGTTTAGATTTACTAGAAGTCTTATTTAAATTAGGGATAAATATTATTTAAATTAGAGATAAAAGTATAGTTTAACTATACTAAAACTCTGTAATTGCCTATTTAAAGGCTCACCGTACACACATTTGAATAATTAAGAATAATAAGAAAATACAGAGAAACACATTGTTCTCTCTGGAAAATATCCTTTCCATCTTCTTCAAACAATAAATCCTTAACCACCGATCACCACCATCATTAATTGCATCTCCGGCCACCATGGCCCCTTTCTCACATTAGATTATTCATAGCTAGACTGGATGATTCGATTCAATTGGATGTTGAAATGCACAAGCCCCCTAATTTAGCTATGGCTATCGTCATTGCTAGAGCTTTTGAACATAAACGGCTAATAGCCTAATACTACATGTCGGAAATAACCGTAGAAGAACGGTATCCGACCCATTGGCCGACTAATCCAAATCGGGTGTTGTAGAGGCCCATTACGAGGACATGCTCTTTTCCTGATGGGGGAAGTATTGTTGTGGATGCTTAGTAGAAGTTGATTCAGGACTCTTACAATAGAGATTGTATTTGGTAGAACTTTATTTAATTTGACTTATTTTATTTAATTATTGAAATTTATATTTAAAGGTACTTATTGAATAATGAAGCCTAATTAAAATTTCTATAAAAGAAAACCCTAGAGAATCGAGACAAAGGGAAGACAACTGACTTCGACTTTCTGCCAATCTCCCTGTGACACAATCCTGCTCGTGCATTCGTAACATTTCGTCACTATTAGACACTTATGAGAAAGAATATGCTCTTATAGAGTTTGAGAATTAGAATTATAGGTCCTAATGAATCCAACAACGAAATTGTGTCTAGCTGAAACCTTTCATTGGCACTGTCCCATTTCATTACAGTGTCTTGGGAAGGAACTAGTGTCAAAATTCAATCACCTTCTTTCCCCACTACTAGTTAATGTTTGCTAAAATGTATGTCCTTGGATTTGAGTGCGAGTGTAATGGGTATGTTCAACTTTTTTGCGATATTTCCATGTATTTAGAGGGTTTTTGGAGGTTCATACCCTTGTACCTGTGTTTGGATATGCATTAGATCCGAGTATTTCAAGAAAAATAGAGTCAGAGCAACATAAAAACTTTCATGTTATCAACAGCCAGGGTGTTTATCCTCGTGTAAGTTAAAGATGGTACATGCTTACTCTGTTGTCTTTGTGGATGATTTGCTCCTCTGCTAGAAGTTCATAAGTTTTCACGATCCAGTCACCTCAAATAAATTCAGAACTCAAAAGCATTAACGTGGTTTTATTTTGCTTTAGTTTCTTGATATTTATACTATATCATTTTAAAGCTGTTCTTCTGAACTTTCCAGGTTCTTTCCATGAAATCAACAGCATTTTTTTACTTAAAATACCCATCTTCAACCCTTAATGCAGCCTTTTATTTTAACTTGAATCTATACTGTTACAGGATGTCGGATGCAGAAACTGAGACCAATCCCATTGACCGTACTATTGCTCATTTACTCTTCCATCGGCCTCTGGAATTGTCGAGAAAGTATACTGAGACACCTGAATCACCTACTTCCTCAAAGTTCTCATTTGAATGTAAATCTGCGGGTTTAATGAGTTCGTCACTGGGCTGCATATCAGATGATTCACAAGTTAAACAAAACCTTCCACACCAGGCATCAGAAGTTCCTTCCCCATTGATGGATTCCCAACATTTGGAGCAATTTAACAGCCCTTGCTTAGATTCTTGTGAGAATGCATCAGCTTATGGGCCTGCAGATGGCGGGGCAGCTGAGGTTGAGGCCTCGCAGTGAAATCTGATGAAATTCTTCTAAAGGTAATTTCTCCCTTTATCCTTTCTCTGACTGTTAATTACTTGTTTTCAATCATTTTATGGATTTACCCTTAATTCCAAAAGTATATCTTTTTGTCAGCTGAGTTGATCATATCAAGCTTTATCATGGAGCCATCAAAATCATGTTAGCTTAACCGGTGACAAGACCTGGAGCCTTAAAACATTATCATTTCAAGACTCTGCGGACATTTTTCATCAGCATCGGTATGCAAAAATTGTAAAGGTGCGCGTGTGTTTGAAATCTATGTTAGTTGTATTCATCTGTTGTCTAGATATTGCGCTGTCTGTCTATCCTCTGACGTACTCCCTGGAGACAACTTGTTTACGTGTGTCATCAAATCTTAAACGTATCGACATTCTCATCTCTGTCAAACCTAATAAGTCTTGGCAGATGCCACTTCCTATTCTTCCTTTACTCCCAATTTGAAGTTCCACTTGCTGAAACCCATTATAGAATGTACGCATCAGGTTTCTTTGATGACTTTAAATATCATGTTTTAAGCTAGGATTTACCTCATTGTTACTTGGAAATGTGTTGGACACAAAACCTACTAAGTTACGCTTTACTCTCTCTTTTTATGTTAGTGTTCCAACACATATCCAAATATAATTTAGAGATATTACTTTCTTTAAAGTTTTTCAGATATATGAAACACAGAAATAATTGACCACACACCTATATCAGATGTTCATACTCGAATTTGAATAATATAGTGTATAAACTGCAAAAATTAACAGAGAATGAAACACAGGCAGTAATAAGAAATGGCTTCCGGTAGCAAAGAGATGTTAATATGCAATGTTTCATAACTAATTCTGTGTTGTTTTACCTCTTTATTTCTTCCAAATTGAATTGTCATAAAATATCCCAAAAATTACATTCATGAATGGGTACATCCCCAAATTGAATGGTTATGGATGTCCATGTCCCTCAAGAATCTCAGATGATAAATAGATAATTCAGTACATCTCCATGAACAGGAAGAATAACCTACTAAAGTTCTAAAAAGAAGGAAACCCAAGATGGAAAGATAACCTATAAAAGTTGTGAAGAGTAGCCCTATCCAAAAATTGATCAAAAACAGAAAAAGAAGAGAAAAACCCTAACACGTGATGTGTTTGACCCAAATCACCAGTGCCTCCCTTGAGAACCACTTCCCTTGTGTTTTGCAAAGAATGCATTCTTGGGTTTTGGACCTTTTGGTAGCTCATGAATGTCCATCACTTGCACAGTTGTTTGCTTTTTGGCTTCAAAACGCAAACAAAATACCATAGAATGATCACATCTAGTATGAACCCCCTAGTGAGGGTTTCAAAGGAATTGTGGAACAAGAGATGAAACCAAACCATTCTCAGCTTCTTTGTAACTTTCTTGAAGCTTTTTCCTTGCAGAAGCCAGCTTTTCAGTGTCAGTTTTGCTCTCTTTCTGTCTCTGTAAGATCTCCACACAGGTTACGTTCTTCGAACTCGGATGTAAGTGTCCAACACATGAATTTTGTTCTAACTATTGAGGTTTAGCAAATGCATTTACAGGTTCTAATTTGGCAGTAGGAATAATACCTGTACATTTTGTGGAGGAGTTGAGTGAATCTGTCTAAGTGGAGGATCCTTCTGATGTGAGACTGGCTTTAACTTCCTTTCAGCTTCTGAATTATTCTTGTCTAAAGCACTACTCCCATCTGCAAAATTGTCATCCGAAAAAGCATTAAAAAGGACTCGAATATTCATATGTCGGATATAGATATCGGTCTAGTACGAGTATAGTCATTTTTTCCATGTAGTTTATAATTATTAGAAGTCATGTTAAATCCAAATTCTTCAAGAAGAAATAAAGATCAAATTGAACTTTGAATCAGATTCTGCACTGCACTCACTGTGTGGATTTGGAGAGTACACCAAATCAGGAACCTATAGCACGGCAGAATCTTAGAAAGATAAAAGAAAAGCATAATTTTCAAACAACTTTCACGTAAAAAAATACACACACATATATATACAATCTTATGTATATTATAATTGATTTAACCTGTTGACCACCATTTTGAGGAAGCTTTTCCTGCGGTGAATCTCCATCTGTTTGCCATACAATATTCATCATCATTTTTAACTCCTGATGAAATGTCATTCACATCCACCTTTGAAATGTTCTCACAAAACAACACTAAAAAAATTTATGTTTTTCGGATTCGAGTAAGTGTCGGATATAAACATTTTATCTTCAAAATATTGTAATTTTATATTTATATTCAAAAATATATTTATTACCGGTGTTGGATACAAATACTTTTTATTTAAATAAATAAATAAAAAGTCAAAACATGATAGCTAAAAGTTCATCATGTTACAGTTCAGTAATAATTTTACCCATTAGTGCAGCAGATTCAAGTTCTCCAGGTTGATTAACCATAACCCATTTATCTACTATCTCTTTCCATTTCCTGAAAAAACAAAGAACCAAATCATATACACTGCTCTTCCCAAAACTAAAAACATAATAAAACGTTCATACATATATATGTATGAATGCTCGTTTAGTCTTGAAAACTTTCCAGTTAGTCTAAGATTAAGATATAAAATTACAGATTATCATTCAAATGATAGACAATATTTAGCCATTAATTTATGACCTTTTTAAAAAAATTAAAATTTGACCCTACAATCTAAATTTTCTAGCTCTGCCATGTCTTCTATGTTAATATTTCGAGTTAAAATGAAAAATTCTGAATATTAAAACCTGACAAGGAGCTTCACTAGTTTCCTAACATCATTTGATGAATACTTTCGAAATTTGTTCACATGTCTCCCAATATCAGTTTCCTGAAAATAGAATCAAAACTAGGAAATGGTGATGAATCAAACTAACAAGAAAATTCAATTCAATAAAAAAAAATCATTCCACTTAATTATTACCTTGAGAGCTTGAAATGTTATATCCATATCCGCCAAGCTTTGAAGCAAATCAACCAAAGAATCTTCAGACTGTTAAAAACCAAAAATTCAAATCAAACTCCACAAATATTAAACCAACAACACAATTGCAAAACGATTCAAAGACCTGGTCAGGTGCTTCAAGAAGCCCCTTAATTTCAAGAACCCTTTTTTGTTCATCACCAAACAAGCCTCCACAAGGGTCCGAATCATCATCTTCGTCATCCGATTCAGGTTTTGAAGGCGACCCTTTTCTTCCTTCTCCACCTTTACTTTCATGGAGGTCGCCTTCTCTGTTAACTGCAAATCCATTTGATCTCTCACCAAAATCACAGGTTTTGCATCCATTAACCATGGAAGTAGCATAGAGTCTCTCCACAATCCCATCTCTCCTTTGCTTCAACTCTTGGCCATGATCTAAAGAAGCTGTCAGGATTGCTGTATCAATGAATGTCCACACATCAACACCAGCTGTTTCAAGAACTGATCTGAAATCATCCAAATCCATTACAACCCAATTTAAAAAGGGGGGAAAGGAAGCTAATGATCTTTATTGAAGCTTCAACACAAACAGATCTGATTGAAAACAAAATGACCCAAGGCTTGAATTTTGCAAAATTTCCAGCTGCAAAAAACAATTCTTTGAAGCCAGAAATGGAATGGGGTTTTGGTTTATTTTGTGAGTTGTTTGAAGAAAATTTCAAAGGTTTTGAGTTTGTTAAGGGAATTGGAATACACCCGAAAATGAAGTTTAATTTATATTATTTCTTCTTCAGTTCTTCTAAACATTCTTAAACAATTTTGTTTTCGGCCTTTTTGGTTATGATTGATCAAAGTTTACACTTT
The DNA here is from genome assembly GCA_030270665.1 of Hibiscus trionum. Lineage (NCBI taxonomy): Eukaryota > Viridiplantae > Streptophyta > Magnoliopsida > Malvales > Malvaceae > Hibiscus > Hibiscus trionum. Next base: position 10,227,574 of record BSYR01000024.1, on the reverse strand, counting down.
CTGTTCAGATTTCTTTGGGAGATGAACCAACAGAAAGTATGCGAAATGTCCCTTTGAAATGAAATGACAATGGCTTTTGTTCATTGGGAGGAGTATGAGTGTTTTTTTTAGCATGAGTATTACATATATAATAAAACATTATAAAAAGTGTAATGTTCTAACAGAAAGTATTAGTTCTTTATAAATATAATTATTTATATATATTTAATAATCTTAAGATGATTACAATATCTGTTCATACAATTTTAAGTTTTTAACAATGCACGCACACTTTACATATAAAACGATTTAAATCTGGATCTTCTAAAATGAACATCATTCTCTTTCGTATATAATTTGATCTCTGCCCTTTGCCTTATTATATGAAAAACACACCGAATGTGATTCCCCTCCCCTTTGCCCTTTATCTTCTTTGAATTTAGAATTTTGGATGCGAATTCCTTTGTTTGACAACTAGTCGGGTGCATAAATGTTTAGGGATTTAATGCTTATCGTATAAACATTAAATTTTAACTATAATTTATAAATTCTAACCACAATTTTTAAATTATAAACTCTTAAATCTTAAACTGAATTTTTAAACCATAAAACTAAAGTGTTTTGTATAAACTTTTTATAATGAGCATCTTATTTTCAAAAAATAAAATAAAATTCCACTATTTACCTTTTTAGTATTTTATCAAGGTGACAACTTGAATCATTTGATAATTATATCATAATGGTCAATAAAATTATGTTGTACTACATAAGCGTTGAATGTACTCAAATAAGAACATTAAGGGTGAACTACATTAAATGGTGACTGAACTTTTAGAGTACTTTTATTTTGATCACTAAAATTTTAAAATTTGTGTTAAGTCGCCAAACTTTTAGTTCGTTTTCAGTATGATCCCTCTTGTTATTTTTTGTTAGAAGCCGCCGATGTGGCACAATAATTTTCATTTTTTCAGAATAAAATAATAGATGAACTACACTATTCATAACTTTCTTCTCACTCTCGAATAACATGATTATTAATCATGGAGAGGAGAAATGTTGATCCTTGTTTTTAATCTATTATTCTTAGGTGAGAAAGTGATTGTTGGATTTGTGTTTTTCATTGTTACGATTAGGAGTGTAAAATCGAGTTCGATTCATCTTTAAAAATTATTTTGATTAATTAGAAAATTTTGAATTATTTAATTCCTGATCTTATATTATACCAATTAAATCAGATAATCAATTGACTAGTTAACCAAAACATTTCATCCGGGTATTGATTTTTCTACTTTGCGTGTTAAAATATCAAATGTGATAATATGGTAAATTTAATAATTGTTCGGTTGTAACAAAAGTATAAAAACTAGAAAGTCAATAAAAATCAGCAGGGTATCAAAATCACTAAACTATAAGATGTTTTAATACATAAAATTTATAAATATTGTATGTATTTGATTAGACCGGTTATCGACTTTGCTTAAAATGTGAACTATAACTGAATCAAATTTATTTAAAAAAAATCTGTACCAAAATCAAAATTTTCAGTTATATATCCATTTCATTCAAGAGTGACCAAAACAGAAACAACTCAAAAGTTAAGTTATTAAATTAAAAGTTTTTAAACTTTAATGGCCAAAATAAGAATAAGAAGAGAATATAGTGATTAATAGTGTAGTTTACCCATTATTTTATTCCACAGCTTCTAACAAAAGGTGAGGGAGAGACCATACTAAAATCAAACTAAAATATCATTGAGAAAACGCAAAAAAATTTAAAAGTTAATGACCAAAATAAAAGAACGAGAGTGTCCATTTATATAGTTTACCCTGATTGGTTATCCGAATTTGGGCAAAGCCTAACTGAATTAACGTGAATCTCATTCCATGGCCCACCCATATCTGTCGGATAAACCCCCGCATGCGGACAGGTCTAGTCTAGCTCCTCTTTCTATATCTGGGAATTTCTTAATTTTATAACCAAAATGCAAAACCAGTACCAGTTTCAACCCACAAAGTTTCATGGCCATACAAAGATAAAGATAAAGATAATATTACCTTCACTTCATTTCTCTCTTCTCCCACTGCATTTCTATTTCCACAATCACCAACAAAAAATGACTTTTCTATGGTCAAATTTGCCGAAGCTGACTCCGCACATTTGTATCGATGATTTAACAAAGTTTCCTCCAGCAATGCAGTTAGTTTTCATAATCTCTGACTTGAATTCCACATCTTCTCCACGTACAGACATCACAAATGATCTGAAAGTTGAGTTGCAGAAATATTTCATCAATTTTGGAGCTAAGCAGTTTTGCTTTTGCATTAATACATTTTTTCTCTTAATGCTCGAAATGCAAGTTTCTAGTTTTTACATTTTAAAATAACGGCATAGGGCATATTAGCACGCAACTAGTAATTGAGCCACATTAGCCGCAATCGGCTCACTACAATCAAACATTTTCTCCATAGGATGAAAAAAACACTTACTGGTATATCTCGGCATTGTAAACTTAATTCCCCGAAGTAGCTCTCCGTTGCAGTACAAGATCATCAGCAGAGTAATAATCCGCAATCAGGCGGTACATGTATGATGGATTATGCCCTCCACTGTAAGACACAAAGCAAACAGTGATAGCAGGGTAAGAAAAAAACTAGAAGACCGTGGAAACCAGGACTTCTAGAAATGGCTAAACCATGAAAGCCAAATACATGCAAAAGAAATTCTCCTTTGGCCAAGATCAACGTGAATCAGAAAAGAGACTATGTATTATCAACTGATCAATAATATTCCAAATGCGGAAAAATAATTGATTTGGAAAATTGAAATGAAATGGTAAACATAAAACAGTTACCAAATATCAAATATGAATGGAAAGGATAGAAGTTCTGAATCTTTTGAACTCCATAAAGTCCGGTTGAACTTACGTATCAGTTATAAAGAGACTAACAAGCTTTGGTGGCACATAATCGAATGTTGGGTTGACAACATGAAGAAGAGGGGCACCAATGCCACTTCCAAAATCCAAGCAATCCGAGAATTCTCCAAAATCTAGCAACTCAGATGGGGACCGCAATTCATTCAGTAACACTTCAGGGTGGTGTGGATACAAGGGGCATAACTGTCATGTAGACAACAAATAAATTAACAAGAGACAAGCAGGAGCTTAAGTAAAATTTAAGAATACAGGGACAACACAGAAACCATTCTATAATCTTTGCATTAGCAAGCATTAACACCATCTGGGTGCTTTTAAATTATTTGGCCATTTCTCTGACCATCCTCATGTCAGCTGCAGCAGCAGTGTTTTATGTAGTTTTGTTGATTTCGCTCAGTCTCAAGAACTAGGCCCTATTATTTTCATTCTTCAAGCTTGTAAACTTAATTTAAAAGTTTGCTTTCAAATTAGATGTCTAGATTTAAAGGAAGTAACAATGTCAGGCGTGTTAAGGGAGAAAAAAGGTCAGGTGAAAAACTAGAAAACGAACACATAAAATGTCAAGAGATTCTGACATAACTAATGAATTTACTGACATATTGGTTGTTTATCTTTGTCAATAAAACTTCAATCTGATTGAGCAAATAAAAAAATCCTGCAGAACTAAATCCTATTATAGCCCTCTCAAATTCTATCCTATTAATCGCATGCAATGACGCCTCAAGCTATCAAAATTAACTCATCCAATTAAAAAATGGAACCATGTAAAAACAAAAATTCATACCATCATAGAGGCATAAGTGCACACAATGTTAATCTAGGTTGAAGCAGGAAAAGAAGTGGTTTTACTTATTATTGCACCAAAATGTCTATAAGTTTGGAGGCCAGGCAGCTATTATGCTGAAGTACCTTGTGACTGCCGGCAAGAACAACAAATGGGACAGCATGCTTCTGAGCAGCAAGTGCGACCATGTTCAACCCAACAGGTGCTATCACCCCACCATTAGCCATGACAGCATGAGCTCCAACAATAACCTTCATGTTTACAAAATCTCATATGAAGCTCCAACAGTGCAAGAAAATGTTAACAATTAGGATGAACTCCACATACCATATTTACTCGGGAAATCATGGCAAAAACTGCAGAATCAGTAATTAGAGTAGTCTGTAAACCTCTTGTAACCAATTCTTTTGCAAGAAGATGCCCCTGATACCTAAGTTAACAGCAAGTATCAAGGGGAAAAAAAACAAACTGTTACAGGGAGGATGTCAAAAGTGCAGCAGCTTAAAGGAGATGTCTTGGCCTTGTAAAACATTTCAGCCACTAGTACCCACCTTGGAGCACCCTCTGCAACAAATACCCGAAATGATCTTTTCTTCTCTTTTGCAGCACAAAGAAATTCCAGCACAGTTCTTGAACTGCCTAAAGTTAATATCACCTCGCTGACAATATATTGTAAATATTATCAGTAATAGGGTAAGTTAATGTGTGAAATAATCATAGGCAGAAAACATTGTGAGAACAAATGTAGGTCAAAGTGTTTCAAAGTCCTGAAAAAAAAACAAAATAGAGTAATAGAAACGGCAACCATGGATAAGGAAGGTTGGGCATGGGATAGATTGTTCTTTTGGGGGTTAAGGTGTAGACTGTAGACAGTAGGAGTATCTAGTTTATAAATTCAAATAACCTTAGACTACCAAATATAATTATTGTAGTTTGCTCAAAGACTAATCAGTGAGTAAGCAGTGTATTACAATTGAGAGAAAACCAAAGAAAATAGAAAAGCTTCAGGCAGAAAAGATACTTTTGATGTATATGCTCTACTGCTTGCTCAGCAATCTGTTCATGGCAAGTGTTAATGTCTTGAATAAGTTCATTGACTGCTTCAATGACATCATGCTTCAGCTTCCGACTTCTTGAACTTTTGTCAGCAGCTGCAAAGGAAAACAAAACCCTTAAATATAAATACTCATAGATAATATGTAATAATGCTATGAGATTTTACATCACACTATTATCAGTTATGACCATAAGAAGTCAGTTTTGCATAAATCAATATTTAACCATTTCCAGAGACAATCATTTCAGTGAATATCAGAAAAATTAAAATCTCATCTCATCGATCGCAATGCAGATAGATTAAGTGTATGGAGCAAGTCTTCACATTTGCTTTTTCCTTCAGAATCTCCACCAGAAGAAGATGTATGAGGAACTGCTGCAGAATCGGGCACATCCTCAAGTAGTGTCTGCAAGGAAGGTGGGCGCAAAGTGCTTCTAGAAGCAGCAGCAATGGCAGCAGCTGATAGTACTGGCTGGTTGTCTCCATCAACGTCATCTTCATCGTCACTTGCTGCTGACAAGTTCAATCCAGCCATGGCAGCTGTTGTCAGAGAAAGATCCTCCTCTCTGATAATGTGCAAAACACGCCTCACAACATTACCCACAGCAAGCTCTGCCATCACATGCACACACTATTTAACATAGAATACCAAAGCAAAAGTATCAACAATTACTAGAAGTTGTAGTGCATGTTTGGCCCAACTTTCTGAGCAGCTTCTCCACACCAGAAGGACAAAGCTAGACCAAACATGGCTTACACGAAAAACTGCTATCTTATATAAAAACTGAAAATGAAAAACTTAAACTTATGAAAAAACTGCAATGAGAAGCCGATAATTTTATATGAAATTTTCAGACAAAGCAAAGGTATTCCAAGCTATTAAAAATACTATAAATTCAATGCAATGCTTTTTCCAAAACCTAACTTTAACGTTGTTTATTAATGCAGCTTCTTTAGTCGGACCGAACAGAATTGTAAAATGAAAGACATCAGAAAGGAAATATTACGGGGTTAAAATTTTCAGTTGGCGTCACGGCTCGGGTGAATACAAAACACTGTCACAATACTCACTTCCTAGCTAAAAAGACAGAAAGAATTTAGCACATAACATGAAGGTCCAAAAAAACAGCAATTCTTACACATACTCCTATAATTATTGAATGTTTCATTGCTCTAAACCAATGTATGCCAACAGTTTCCTAACAAGCAACATGGCATAAGTGAAACAGAAATCAAATAAAAGAGAACAAAATTTTGAAAATAAAGAGCAAAACCAAATTAACCCAAAAATTAAAGGCCACCATACCGACGGGATTTGCAGCAATTAATCTTTCCCCAACAGTTTTAACCGATTGAATCAAAGCAGCAGCCTGGTTCGTATAAGGCACGCGAGTTTGAGAAATCACTGACCGAAGCAATTCTGCGGTCTGCTTCGCTGTTGCTTGTGAACCCTCAATCTTACTGCCAACCGCCCCACACAAACAAAAAAAAACAAGGATTCAATTGTATCTCTGTTTTTCTTCTAAAATTCATATGAAAGGGAAATCAAATGAAATACTTCACCGTTTTTTAAGCTTGTTAAGGAAATCATTGACGAGAGTTTGGGTATCTGGCATCTTTTTTATCACCAAAATTCACTTCTTCAAAATGCTACAATCAATTAAAAACATATAAATCAGGAAAAATAAAATTCATAGACAAAATTTTTCACTAAAAGAAATTATAAGAAGAAGCTGATTAGATTACTTACTTACGGAGGATTAGGGTTTATGCTGTAGAGGGAACTTGTTACTGCTATAAAGCTATTTTTGGCCGAGATCGGGAATCTTATTATTCTTCACAAAAAAAACAAGAAAAATGGGTTTTTGAGAAATCCAGAATCCGATAACGTAAATGGTTTTTGTTGACCATGGAGGTTTCAAGTTGACCAGGCCGATCTAACAGGTCTGGTAGGCAGGGCCCGTATAATGAAGGAGTTGAGCTTGGATTTTCTTTAGGCCACATCTTTTAAGAGTTGGGCCTGGGACAAAGTTTTTATACATTTGGGTATACTCACTCCACTCTAAGCTTATGTCCATCCACCTATCCATTTCATCTCATTCTAAACTTATGCCCGTATAATTATTATGTTTTTAATTTAAGTACAAAATATACACTAAGATTAATTTATGAACTTTTAGGATAAAACGTGTCTTGCCTACAAATAGTGAGCGCCATCCTCTAGGGTCTTGTGCCTCGAGGTGCCTAGCGCCTTTTAGAACTAAGAAATCACCATATAATAGTAAAATATTAGTAGTATACATATGTCATGAATCACATGTGTAATAAGCTACATCCATGAATAAACCTATTCAACACAAATCACCACATAATAGTAACGTATTGATAGTATGCATACATCATAAACTACAAATTCGGTTTCAAGTCACATGTGCAACATGTTATTCAAGAGGTCTTAAAGAGATTTTAGGCTTGGACAAACCATCAAACTTAGCCCGATCCATAAAGGATTCTAAAAGACCCACTCATTCATACCTATGTGAACACACCATGAAAACATATAATATTATTACTTTAGATAGATATTGTAATCTATAGAATATTTCGATTGTGTGCCATCGTGGTAGGTGAGCTTCGATCTTAGCTGTTGTTAAAAATAAATAGAGACCATCAAATGTAAGTGGACCCAACTACAAATAAAGGTCTTCCCCACCTCATTTGTATAATCTATTCTCCAAATAATATAAAACATTTACTCTAAAACACTCTCTTGTTCATCATGTTCTTCGAACTTTTTAATGCCTCCGAAAAGTTTGATGTTTCGGAGAGAATTTTCATGCTAACATAGGCTTCTGCCTTGAGGAGGTCATACTCAAACCTAAGGTCATTCTTAATTTGAAATTTCACATTCTATTTTTTCATAAACAAAAACTTTTGCATCTCAAAGTGTATAAAAGAAAGGCATAATGCTTAAATTTGTCTCTAACGTTTGACAATTTTGTCACTTTGACTTTTTATTATTTTTTTAAAGCTATTTTGTCTTTAACGTTTTAATTTTTAACAAAAGCGCCCTTCCATTAATTAGAACCGTTGCCACGCTAATTTTTATAAAACATTTTTTAATTTATTATATTAATATCGCCGAATCAAAAATTGACAGGTGGTAGTTTCATATTTGAGTAAAAATTTACAATTTTTGCATTTAACCTTACTATGGTTTAAACCCAAGACTTCAAGGGTTAAACCTCACGCCTTTTTTTTTGAAGATAATAAACAAATTCGAATAGGAACATCTCAAATTGAGACGTTTTTTATTGAGAATAATAAAACTCTCGGCTTTGTTAACACCAGACTTTTACTCCCACCCAACTAAAGTGGAAGGCAAATGAAAATGGTGACTCAATTTTAGGACAAGAAGATAATATAATATGCTAAAACTACAAAGGAGATCCGATGAAGTCACATAGTGACATAGTTCAAACATCGAAAACATTCACAAACATAGAGAATTGTCCCATAGCCGGATAAAGCAAATACCGAGCCGAAACGGATTCCCTTCAAGCAGCAGCTTGTTTTGTTGACTTCATAAGCTCTATGAATTCTCTAAAAGCGCAGTCCCAGCAGCTTGTTAAACCTCACGCCTTAACCACTAGGTCAAACTCTTTTCTTTTTTTTATTAATGAAGAAGAAAGACGACAAATAAAAAATAAGAATTAAAAAGCTAAAAACCAAAGAAGCAGAAACGAGAAAGAAATGATCAGCAAATCCATATGAGAGCAAGCTCCAAAACGCAGCAGAGCAAGGATAAATCAATTACATGCAAATGAGTATGAAGGAGATCTGAATTCTCTGATACAGAAACAGAACAAACACCTCGGGGTTGTTAATCAGGGGGTCAATCCACCATTGATCCTGAACAATAGCACCTTCAATCTTAAGAGGACTTCCTCAATCCACATCAATTAGAGGTACGAAGGAGGTGCGAGAAGGATAGATTGTCATATTCTCGACCCATTTCCTTCAAATTAGCTACAATAACACCCATTTCGGACATGTCGACTGTAGGGGAGGACATCTTGCGGATCACATTATACAAAATTAACATAGTCTATAAACACACATTATACAATTTGCCAGAATTTAAACTTGTATGTTTTTTTCTTTCTCTCTCCGACTAATTTCTAAACAATGCTTCACTCGTGGTAGTATATCATTAATTACGAACTCCAGTCCCTTCAAATAGAACACACATTATACAAAATTAACATAGTCTATAAACACACTACAATGCACAAAGCAATCCATGGAGATTTTAATTAAGGTTACGTGTGTTTATAAGTAAATGTAAACGAGGAGGAATTGAAGAATAATTAGCCCAACAATGTGGAAGTTGAGCTGATAAAAGAAAAAAACAGCAGAAGCATATCTACAACTCGAAGCAACAATTCATAGGCACCCTATTACGAGTTTTAATTTTTGGAAGGACCTGATGGGCATTGCAATGTCGGCTCACTAGACCAAGAAAGTTGAAAAATGGGTGATGATTTACAATCGGGGACCAGGGGTTCACGGCCTAACTACGTCTGGACGAAAAAAGCTGAGAATAAAACAATGACGTTTTTGAAATATTTAAGCCTAAAGCTCAAAATGACGTGGTTTTAAAATTTATTTTTTTGATTATTTAAGTTGATAAAATTTAAATTCGACCCGAAATTAAAAATTAACTCATTAGTTCAAATTAACTCAAATACTTCAAATTTTGAAGAAAAATTTGTGTTAAGTCAAATTTTATACATCCCTAATACACATTGTTTTAAATATAAATTTTAGTAATTTGTAAAATTGATTACTATTGAACCTCGAGATTTTTTATTTTTTCTGTTTTCGGTTTAGAGTGGACTTGTGAAGCATGTGTATTTTCATGATCCTCATATATATGGATTTTTATCGAAAGTTTTTGTGGGGAACCAACCCTTAACCACGGATGGAAATCGCTTGCCCCTAAACTACACCTCTTTTAATGCTTCCATTTAAAAAATAAATTTAAAATTTAAGGTTAAGGGTTAAAAAATTATGATATAATTTAGAATTTAATTTTTTAATATTTTTTAGTTTGAAATATAGAAACGGGCATGATTAGAGGCAAAGGGTTTTTGTTCCTTAACCACCAATTCATCACCCTTTTATCTAAAACTTCAACCTTCATCCGTAGTCAATTTAATTGAATCAACACTACACTCAAACTTAATTCAAGAAGAAAAAAAAACCACTACACTCAAGCTCAAACTAATAATTATAAATTTCACTATTTTTCATGATAAAACCCAAACCTATCGTTTGTTAGTAGTGTAAATCAAACTCAACAATCAACACTAAATTAAGAGAAAGAGATGAAAGAGCTGAGGAAGAAAAGACTCTTCTTCCCTGAATTATTGAGAATCTTGAGCTACGGTGGTTTGTTGTAAGATTTGAAAGTTTTTTTTTTTTGAAAGGTCGCAAAGAGCAATCTAACTCTAATCAAAATTGATTAAGCAATATATCATTTGAATTTTATATTTATAAGTGAAAATTGATCTCTTGTTATTGAAACCTAATCCATAACCCCTTTCTTATTCCTTTCGTTTATTCTTTTCTATTTTTCTAGTCTTTTAGGTTTTATAGTCTTTCAAAGTACATGTGTTAATTTAAAGTAAAAATAAATGTGATAAATATATGGAAAATAAATTAATGATTTAACTTACCACATTACTATATTAGACTTATAATTCAAGTAACAGAGAAAAATGTATCAATGATGAAAAGAAATTTAACCATTGATGTAAGGATTGCCACGCTCAACAAGCACTGATGAGCACTACTAATGACGAGCACTGATAAGTACCATTAATTCAATTTATAAAGATTAAAAATCTAAAGGACTTGTCGTATAATTATAAATTATTTAAAAATTAAAAGGTAAATTAATTAAAATATATTATTTTATTTTAATTTTCTTTTGAATATAGATCAAAATACCTATCTACCCCTAAATTACAAAACCCTAATTTTTATTCATTTGAAATTTAAGTCGCCGCCGTCGTTGTTGTTTCAGTGAATAAATTCCAGTGACGAAAAACCCATGTCCGACCAATGACGACTAAAGGCAGGATGGCATAGGTCGAAATTTTTGGTCCACTAAAGCAAATCCTAACCGATATTAATGTAATTCAAAACATAGTAAATCCTAACTGATTAGGGTTTTAAAATTCTTTTACGCTATTCAAATGTTTTTCACCGATGGAGAACGGCGGCCATGTAGGAGGCAATGGCGGCGACAACAAGAGGCAGAGGCGGCGGTAACAACGACAATGGCGGCGACAACAAGAGGCAGAGGCGGCGGTAACAACGACAATGGCGGCTTGAATTTCAAATGAACAAAAATTAGGTTTTGTAATTTAGGGGTAGATAGGTATTTTTATTTATGCTTAAAAGAAAATTGAAAATAAAATAATATATTTTAATTAATTTACCTTTTAATTTTTAAATAATTTATAATTATACGATGAGTCCTTTGAATTCTTAATCTTTATAAATTAAATTAATAGTGATCATTTGTGCTCGTCGTTAATGGTGCTCATCAGTGCTCATTGAGTGGGGGAGAATTTTCCATGATGTAATCTATTGTTTTCTTTCATTACTCAAGCTTAATAATGACTGAGATAATGTTAATCTTATTAATACAGACAGATAATAAAAGCCAAAAAGCTATGTGCATTCTCTTATTTTGTTTCCCTTCAAACTCAAGATTTTTATATAGGTATGTCGGTCATTGTGCTTTTGACGTCGATCTTTTATCTTTTGTTTTGTCTTTCCTTGTTTCTTTGATCTTATTTTTTCTTCTCGTTTTAGTTCTGGCTCCCTCATTTCGTGTTTCAAAGCACTTGTTTTTGGCTTGCTCGTTGAGTCTTATCTCCGACGATCTCGACGTTAATCGGGCAATTTTGTGAGATGGTCTGACGGTTCCTGACGATAAGGGAAGGTTCTTTTTTTCTTTCACCTTCTCGTCGTTTTCCCCTCTCTGTCTCGATTATTGGTCGTTTTGTTTGTCTCGGTCTCTGTTCTATATGGATTTCGACTTCGGGGATGGTGGTTTGGCTCTTCTTGTCTCTGTCGGTGGTTGACCGTCAGAGAATCTCCAACTATGTCTCCTTGTTATCCTTCAGGCATCGTCGATTTCTAAATCTTACGCGATGACCTTTAACGAATGTCTCACAGCATTCCGTTCACCATTTCAATGCTTCTATTCTCCAAATGTGTCTTGGAGTTGATGATTGGTTGCTGGCTTCATTTGGGCCGATTCTCTCTCGTCGTCTTTGGTTCAATTAGGGATGTAAAAACAGATAATCGGATGTGTTTTAGATCGGGTAAAATCGGGTACAAGTCATTTTTCTGTTTTGACTCGACTCGGTGCGGGTCCATTTCAGGTCGGGTCAAAACGGGTCGAGTCCGAAGCAGATAATTGACAGGTTAATTCGGGTTTAGATACACTTCAGGTCGGGTTCATTTCAGGTCGGGTCCATTTCAGGTCGGGTGCATTTCAGGTCGAATAGTTTCAGGTCGGGTTATTTTCGGGATTGGAATTCATATTGAGTTTGAGTTTGGTACAACCATATAAGTAGTCGATAGACTTTAGGTTGACCTTCGTCAATCGTCATTGGTTTTGAGTTAGTTATTTAAAGTCATATCAAATTAAAATTATAAAATATTGGAGTAATTAAAAAATAATGAAAAGGGGTCGATTTGAACTGAAAAAGGGGTCAATTTAGATTAAAAAAATATTTTTTGCGAATTATAATGAACAAAAATATCAAATTAAAATTATAAAACATTAGACAAATTTAAAAGAAAACAATGAAAAGGGGTCAATTTGGAATAAAAATAAAGTTTTGGGGACTATAATGAACAAAAATATCAATTTAAAAGTATAAAAATTGGAGTAATTAAAAAACAATAAGTAGAGGTCAATTTAGAATAAAAATAAAGTTTTAAGGTCTAAAGTGAACAAAATTTCAAATTAAAATTATAAAACATGATGAATTAAAATATATATATATAGGGGTTAATATGGAATTAAAATAAAGTTAAGCGAGTAGAATGAAGAAAATATCAAATTAAAATAATAAAACATTAGATAAATTAAAAAAAATAAGTGTGGGTCAATTTGGAATAAAAATAAAGTTTTAGAGTCTAGAATGATGAAAATATCAAATTAAAATTATAAAAAATTGGATAAATTAAAAAAACAATGAATAGGAGTCAATTTGGAATTGAAATAAAGTTAAGGGACTAGAATGAACAAAGTACCAAATTAAAATTATAAAACATAGGATGAATTAAAAAAACAATAAATAGGGGATCAATTTGGAATTAAACTAAAGTTTAGGGACTAGAATGAACAAAATATCAAATTAAAATTATAAAACATCGGACTAATTAAAAAAAATAAAAAGTGGTCAATTTGGAATACAAATAAAATTTAGGGACTAGAATGAACAAAATGTCAAAGTAAAATTATATATTATTGGACTAATTAAGAAAACAATTAGTAGGGGTCAATTTGGGATTTAAGGGTTCATACATACGTACTTACATACATTAGGATTTATGGATTATGGTTTAGGGTGTATGGTTTAAGTTTGGGATTTAAGGGTGTGGGGTTTAGGGAAAATTCATTAAGGGTTTAAGGTTCATACATTTGATAGGTACATATATACATACTTGCATACATTAGGGTTTAAGGTTTATGTGTTTAGGTTTAGGATTTAAGAGTTTAAGGTTTAGGGTTAAGGGGAATTCATTAAGGGTTTAGGGTTTATATATTGATAGGTACATATATATATACTTACATACATTAGGGTTTAGGGTGTAGGGTTAAGGTTTATGATTTAAGGGCTTAGGGTTTAGGGAAAATTTATTAAGGGTTTAGGGTTCATACATTGATAGATACATATATATATATATATTTACATACACTAGGGTTTAGGGAAAGTTCATTAAGGGTTTAGGGTTCATACATTGATATGTACATACATACATACATACTTACATATATTATGATTTAGGGTTTAGAATTTAAGGGTTTATGGTTTAGGGTTTAGGGAAAATTCATTAAGGGTTTAGGGTTAATACATTGATAGGTACATACACATACATACTGTAACACCCACAAAAAAATATATAAGTGAATTGGGCTGGTGGGGTTTGATCCCACGACCTCAGCCCTCCCTTTCCCCTTGGATGCTAAACCATTGAGCCAAGTGCTCATTTCTGTCATATATTGCATGGAGAAATTTTAGAATTAAGTTTGAGCGGGATATTAAATCAAATTTAATATCTCATTTGACCCTTCAGATCCAAGTCTGGTGAAACAAGCATCCAGAGAATTCTAAGGGCCTCTCACCTACCCTTTCTCCGTTCAAATCCCGACGAGCTCTCGTCGGCCGTCCGTGACATCCGTCGTCCCCACCATCGCCACCGCCGCCCCATCGCCACAAAAACCGACCTGCCAACCTTTGTTTCTGCCCGTCTTTCGCACGAAATTAGTGGAAAACCGTTCGACTTCACCAACCCTGATCTGCTTCGCCGTCGCTCCGTGCGCGACACCGCCGCTGCCGGCGTGTAGATCGTCTCACTCCGGTCACCTAGCCTCCAAGCACGCGCGCTGTTGTGCTGCCGTTCATCGTATATAACGGTTCGAAGCTCCGGCGTTTTAGTTCTCGCAACCGTCCCCCTCTGTTTCCGGCCGATGGAGGAATCCGTTCGGGTCATGGGTGTGACCGTTGAACTCTCCGTGTCGTGCCGTACAAAACCCGACCATTTGTTTGGTTGTTCGACTCCGGCAAGGGCCTCGTCGGAATAGGGCACCTTTCCGACCGTTTTATTTCATTTAGGTAAGGTCCGGTGAGATTTTCCGGCTGGTTTCGAGTTTAGATGGATGGGTTTTGAAGTTAGTTTAATAGGTTCTCTTTTCCGACAGGATCGAAGCGTCTGGGGTCTCCGATGACCTTTCCCGGCGATCGTCCGGCGATCCGCAAGTCTAAGGGTGAGTGAACCGGTTCGCGCATGGCCCAATTGTCTGAACCGGCCCAACCCGGTTCGAGCCTCTAATCCAAGCCCAAATTTTAGTCTAGTCCGAGTTGTTTGACCCAAACCCGAGTCCGACCCGACCCGTTAACCCGTGTCAACTCGGCCGAGTCAGCCCGAGTCAACTCAGTGAGTCAACTCGTCTGAACCAACTCAGTTGACTGCTGACATCAGTATGACATCAACTTTGATGGCTGCTGATGTCAGCATGACGTCAGCGTTGACTTTGACCGTTGACCAAAAAGTCAACTTTTCCGAAAACTTACGTTTTATGTTTTTCGACGTCCTGAATCCGATTTTGAAGCCCGTTTCGTAAAATTCTGACCCGAAAGCCTCCAAATCTAACCTTGAACCCGAACTTGTTTATGTATTTATCTATTCAGTTAAGTGTTCTATGAATAAGGACTAAAATGGGATATTGTGTGATTGAAGGTACTCACAATTCCTTGAATACGAATGGTGGAGGGACGTCAAATCCGGGGTCAAGGGTGTTCAAATGTCGTTTGAGGGTCAATTGATACAGCAAGGATTCAAGGTAATACATTACTACCTTCTGCATGCTTTTGTAACATGTTGGTAATTGGTTAACGCTTGCACGACCATGTTTGAGCATGTGATTACTTCCGCCTATGTCGATCATTTATGAGATAAAAATAATACTGGCCAGTACAAATACTCGAATAAGAGGTCTGATAAATCGAAAGGGTTTTCGAGTTCAGTAAGCGATTACTAAAAACGGTTGATCTCCAAATCTGATTATGTTGGCTAATGAATTACAAAAATGCCCTTGATGTATAAAATGACTAAAATACCCCTATCATTGAAAGTGGTCTAAGAACCTACACTAGATTCGGTATATCAATTAATTTCTCTGAAAATCTTGAGACTGGCTTGGGAAGTTATAATAGCGAGGCTTCACCTTTGAGATTGTAAATTGCTCAAATTCTTTTTGAAACTGAATAAATTTCTGAAGACGTTTGCGAGAAAATAATTGTATGTTTGGATTAGTTAAAGTCGCGTAAATTGCTGAATTGATTGGAATGACTGAAATGATTGGAATTTTTGATAAGGCTGAATCGATCGGAACATCCTTAATGAACAAAAGGAATAATCATCCCTCGGCACCGTTTGCCCAATTAATCAAAATGATGTATTTACCCTCGAGAACTTTAACGAATGAATAGATGGAAGAACCGAGAAATTTTGAATAATTGGAACATTTTCGAGCATCGTAATATTTGAAATACCCTCGTATGCTGATAAGACCAAAATGGGTCCCAATGACCCTAAGACATGGAATTAGAAAATCCCAATAAAGGGAAACAAATGTAATGTCTCTAAATGTGGTAAAATACGACCAGTGCCAGTTGGTCGTTTCAGATACCATGATGGTAGCGGGAGAATATCGTGTGAAGGCACGTGCAATTTATTCGGAGAAAGTACATAGTTAATAGTGAGAGTGACTTGTTCTCCTAAGGCACATTCGATGTTTTGGAATGAGTTCAGATATAATGCACATGCTTGAATACTTGGAAAACACCACTCGAATATATGCTTAATTTCTGGTAATAAGTTCAATGGACGTTTGGTGAAGGTGATCTATTGATGTTATGCTCAGTAGTCAGTTCTGAGAAATGAATAGTTGAAGTATGCCTATCCGGTGAGATATTAAACATTGTGTTAATGAGTACCGATTAGTTTGGAGGTGCTCGGAAATTTGACGAGCAAGAAACTTGACGAGCAACCAGAATTCCTAAATTTTGTGCATCACCGTTTATACCTTGTTGGTTCAAATTACAGTTTACCTCCGAAGGTCAAAATGACCTTAATACCCTCATAGGCTGTAACATTTAATTCTGATCGCGATATATCTGAAATCCCAATGATTCTGATGCATCAACTTCCAATGTTGATTAAATCCGTCTTATCAAACTCCCTTATTCGTAGGGACCTCATTCTAAAATTAGCCCAAATTTGTCAAATATCATCTTTCCGATATCTATCAAGTACCTCTGAGAAATGAATCGATTTATAAAGCGCGTACCATGTATCTGTAAATACTTTTTGTTCTAAACCAAGACAATATGCTTAAAATTTTAAAGTATGATATTGTAATACGAAAGGAAAGCAATTCTCTGATTTCTGACATCTGTTATGAAAAATATATCTGATATATGACATTGAATACGAAATAATAATAATAATAATAGTGACAATAAAATAAATTTGATACATGTCTTCTGGTATAAAATAGATTCGATATTTATTTTCTGCAATATTGTCTTCTGAATATAAATTGAAATCATCTGTGGTATATTATCTAGATATGAATGATGATCTGTAGGCTCAGCGCTGGTAAGTCCTTCTTTACCTAAGCTCCTACGCCCAATGGGCCTAGGGTAAGTCTTTCTGGACCTAAGGTATCCCCTTAGGTAGGCTCCTATGCCTCAGGCCTAGGGTAAGACCTTCTGTATGCAGTTCAGGTGGAATTGCATTTTGGGGTTCGGTTGGAGGGTAGTTAAGTAAGTTAATAAAACTTTCTGACCTCTTCTTATGCATACCCTACTAAATTAATGTATTAAAGTTGAATGCTCAGTAAACTTACAATTCGCGTTTAATGAACCACTTTGAACTCCTTAATCCAACTTCTGAAATCTGAATCTCTTTTGAATCTCTGCTTTAGACTCACATCTTGAGGTTCGAGTGATCTAATAAAGACTAACTTTGTTACCTTCTGGTATACTGCTCCTCTGAAATCTCGAATCGTAATTTGAGCTTATCGTTACCTAGTTCTTCATGACAGTGTTAAGCTTGCCATACCTGCTTGTGCTTTTAGCATCCTTTGGTAGTTTGTATTACTGAGCTTTTCGAAGCTCACGTTGTTTTTACCATCACACGTTAGAAGATCGACCATGTCGTTGCTGTCAACATCGGTAAAGATTTTCTTCGGCTTGCTTGCGGAGTATGGTATCTGTGTAATTAGGGGGCATGTATGTCACATCTTGATTTACGTTCGAGTCTAAAACTTGTTTTTAGCAATTTGTATCCTAGTTTTTATTTTGTAGTCTGAATATTTTCTGGAACTGTATTCTAATTCAAAATTTGATTTATGATTTTAAATGGTTAACGATTTGTTTATCTAAAATTTTAATGTGGGTCGCTCCAGTGACCCTAATGTAACTTCCTAGAATCCGTGGTAACGCACAGACGAGTCTAGGGGGTTACACATACTTACATACATTATGGTTTATGGTTTATGGGGAGGGTTAATGTTTATGATTTAAGGACTTAGGGTTTAGGATTTAAGGAAAATTCATTAAGGGTTTAGGGTTCATACATTGATAGACACATATATACACACTTACATATATTATGGTTTAGGGGTTTATGTTTAGGATTTAAGGGTTTAGGGTTTAGGGTTTATGTTTAGGATTTAAGGGTTTAGGGTTCATGCATTGATACATAAAATCAAAAGTCAATACCATGAACCCTAAACCAAAAAAAATAAAACCTTAAACCCTAAACTAAAACACATAAAAACTCTAAATCAAAACCATAAACCTTTAAACCTTAAACACTAGAACCCTAAACCATAAAAACTTTAAACCCTAAACCTTTAAAGCAAAACTCTAATTCAAAAACCTAAACTATAAACACTAAAAATAAAACACTGAAACCATAAAGCCCAAAATTGAAACATTAATTGAAACAATAACACTAAACCTTAAATCCTAACTCCTAAATTAAAACCCAAACATACACCTTAAAACTGAAATAAGGACCAAATCAAATATAAAATAAACCTTTAAGCTCAATTTGAGAAGTTCCAAGGGTTGCGGTCGTGATTTTTAAACGCGAAGGGACTTCTGAAATGATTAAAGAGATGCGGAAGGGTTTAAGGCGAATTAGACTTTTTTGTCATTTTAAAATTAGTATAAAGCCCACCTTTTCATCATGAGTTAACCCTTTTCCCATTTCGAATAAAACCAATGACCTTTCTTCTCTACACAGCTCTGTTAGGGTTTTGATAAACCGGAAACTCTCTCTTTACCGACGAGCGTTAGCCGGTAAACATAAAACTTCAAAAACGCCTTTTTTTGTCTTTCTAAGAGAAACCCTCAAACACCTTTCGGGATTCGAGAGTAGAAAAAAATTTCTTTAAAACCCTAAGTTGAAACCCCAAAGCCCTTCACTTTGTTTCACCGTTTTCTTCTGCCGATTCACCACGTACGACCTCGAGAAGGCCGACGACTTATCGTCGGCGAGATGGGATGCGGCCGAACGACGAGGAGATGAGACGACGGGAAGGTAAAAAGACTCGAAAACCTTTCTCTTTCTCTCCTTTCCTTTTTATGTATATGCATGACAAATAAAAAAATGAAATCGTGATACCTCAAGGTTTTTCTTTGTATTGCTTTTGTGAAAATCTCGTGTCCCAGCTTCCAACTAGGTTACAAAAAGTGTGTCTCGGTTCTTTTATATCCGAGTGTTACATGCAAATGAAAATGATAAAAAATTCGATTGCTCCTCTCTCTGAATCTCTGATTTTGTTGCCTGGTTGACTTTAGGGTTTGTCTTGTTTCATCTTTTTGTTTTTATTGTTGCTATTTTTGGTATACTGACTTTCTGTTCTTCTTGCCCGTGTTGCCGAATTTGCTTGATCGGGAGAGACACAACGACAATCGACATGAAGGAGTCAGAAGAAGTAGGAGAGTCAGGCACTTCGTTGTTGCACGAGCACGTGAAGAAGGCAAAGTGGTTCGCGTGGGCGCGTCGGCTTCTGGAAACTTCTCGCGTTGATCCTAGAGCGTCTGATCGTGTCCTAATCTGATGATTGCGAATGTGTGCAGCGCGAGATGAGGGGCCAGTCATCTAGGGTTTCTTATCTCTTGCAATCTAGGCCGTTAGATCCGGGGCCAGATCCAACTGTTGTTGTTGTTGCGGCGCCAGGGTAGATGATGACCAGCTAGGGCTTCCCTTCGTTATGCGATCTAGACCGTCAGATTTGAAACAGATTTGACGGCTGATAGCGGGCTACGCAAATAAGACAAGACACATTAGGGTTGTTGTTAGTGCTTTGATGATTCAGGCCTAATTGGGTCAAATTGTAATTTTATTTGTTATATTTCTTTGGGCTCTTTATGTAAATGGACTATGGGTGATAAAATTGGGCTCTTTTATTTACACTAGGCTAATTTATTAATATGTTTATGTCTTATTTATGATGGTGATAATAATATTAATAATAATCATAATAGTACTAATAATAAACAAAACAAATAATGATAATAATAATTGTAATAATAATAACAATAATAATAATAATAATAATAATAATACACACAATAATAATAAAGATAATAATAATAATAGCAAACAATAAAAGGATAATAATAACATGTTAGTAATGTTTAGGGTTTTTTTCAAATAGACAATATCAATATGATAATTAATAATAGTGATAGTAATAATAATACTGTAACGTGATAATAGTAGTAATATATATATATATATATATATATATATATATATATCTTTTTTTTTCTCTTTTTTTGTTTTAAATTACCTACCAGCCCATTAAAAGCCCATTAATCAATATAAACTAAAGTGGCTTTAAAGCTTGGACAAAATTAGTGATTACATTACTAAGAAAAAAATCAATCTAATTTATTTTGTAAGTAACGTAAATTTTTTTTTGAATATGGTAAGTAATGTAAATATTAGTTAAAAATAATTGATAAATTATCAATTACTTAATATTTTTAATAATTGAGAAAAAAATAAATATGTTTAATGTATTAGATTGGAAGTATAATATAATGTTTAATTTAATATTTCTTAATTTCATAAATTATTTGTATTACTTGGCTCAAGATTTTTATTTTTTAGTATTCACTATTCATTAAATTTTTGTAATTAATAAATTATCAATTACTTACTATTTTTTTCAATTTTAGTACTTAATATATATACGTGTGTGCGCGCCCCCATATACATCATATATGTATATCAATATATGTATGTGTATATGTATATATGTCATATATGTATATCAACATATGAAAGTTTTTAATTCATCAAGTCATAGATTTTGGGTCAATATAAGTTCAGGTCAACAACAAGTCGGGTTTAAAACATGTCGGGTTCAAAACTGGTCGGGTCCAAATCAGGTCGGGTCCAAAACAAATCGAGTTCAAAACAGGTCAGGTCCAAAACAGGTCGGGTAAAATCGGATCTCGGGTCAATTTAGTCGGGTAAAATCGGTTATTTGCCAGGTCAGCTTCGAGTTCAGGTTCGTTTCAGTCAGGCGCAGATCGGGTTTCAGGTCCATAGTAACAGGTCCAATTCGGGTTCGAGTCGTTTTCAGTTGGACGCAGGTTAGGTTCGACCACTACAGTAACATGTCAAATTCAGGTTCGGGTAAAAAACAGACGGTTACAGATCGGGTTCGGGTCATTAAATTTACAGGTCAAATCAGGTTCTGACTTGAGCAGGTTTCAGTCGGGTTTTTAGGTCGGGTCAACTTTCTACATCCTTAGGTTCAATGCGTCTTTCTTGCCGAATTTCTATTCATGTGCTTTATTGTTGTTTGGTTCATGTTTTGTTTGTTTTTTGTTTATTTATATTTTGTAGTTCGATGTAGGGATGGCAATGGGGTGAGGCGGGTTTTTGGCTGCCCCGACCTATAAACTTCTAAACCCGCCCCAGCCTCGAGTATATATATTAATTTACCCGCCTGCCCCGCTCCGATATATCAACTAAAAAATCCGACCCGACCCAAAAATTATATATATATATATATATATTAATTTTTGTCAACGATAAATATTAGATCCGATCGAACCACAATCACAAAATATAAGTTTCAAGTGACTTTAAAACTATATAAAAAATAAAATAAAACCAATTAAATTACCCACATGAAATAATACATATTTAAACGAATAAACTCGAACCATTAACCGTCAAAATTAGATATGTTAAAACTCGGACAATATCTAACAAAAGTTTATGATAAACACAAACTAAAAAAATAGCTTAAAACCCTAAATGTAACCCCCTCGTCCCGGTCTGGTCGGATGACCGGTCCGAGTGGGCCACACGGGGAAAACCGAAGCGAAACCCGTTAAGGTTCCTCCTCGGTTGACGACCTAGAAAATTTCTTTTAACTTTATCTTGTCTATAGGCACGATTAAGTCCTATGTGAAGCACAACAGCGGAAAAAGAAACAATACAAAGATCAACCATTCAAGACATCAATCATAAAACAGCCCATTTTCTGTAATTAAGCAGGCCGTATCGATACAACTGTTGAGGGTATCGATACGCCTTGACCAAAGTCAACACTCAGGGTCAACACAGGAAGACCGTATCGATACAGCCCTTGAGCGTATCGATACGCCCTTCCCAGTCAACATCTCGGGGTCAACGAGATAAACCCGTACCGATACACTAACCCACCGTACCGATACAGTAACATCTCACCAAAATCTCAGAATTCCAGTAGCGAAAAAGGTATCGAAACACCCTTCCGCGTATCAAAACGCGTGGCCTGAAACAAGAAGGTTGTATCGATACGGGTCTAACCGTATCGATACCCCTGCTGCGAACAGACATGTTTTAGCTGATTTAAGGCACAAGGGTGCCCCTAAACCTCACTAAAATCACCAACAACACTCTAGCAATAATCCTAAAGGCAAACCAACAAATGAGCATGCTCGTAACATCATCATAACAAGATTAATACTAAGGCACCACATCACAAAATCATTCATCCATGCATAACATTATAGGTGTTAAACTTCAACATAGTCAACACTTAGACAAATCCTAGATAGCAAAACACTAACAAGGTTTCAAGCAAGGCATACATCTCAAGCCAACTAACAAACACAAAAGGAGGAGTCTAACATGCTCCTAAGCAACATCAACCACATCGTAATCCAAAAACATCATAACGAGATTACATGCCTCATTGCTTGACCATTACATCTTAATTTAAAAGTTCATACTTGGTAGCTAAACAAGCACCACAAGCACACTTGGAGGTCCCCTTCTTGCTCCTAGCAACCCACGAACTAAGGATCTACATTGTCGAACAAAGAGAGAGCATAAGCAATAAAGCTTAGTGAGGGTAAGCTCTTTAAAAACAAACCTCGACAATGCAGGGTCCGAGCACGATCTTAGCCAAGGCAAAATACATAATTATCAAGAATCCTCAAGAGCACAAGTTAAGATGCATGAACAATATTCAATTATATGCCATGCTCAACAAGCTATATTTCACAACATATGTAAACACATATAGACATCCAAGTAAGGATCGCATTTCGTAATACATTGATGCACATATCAATCAACATTGGCACCTAGCTATGACCCGAATACGCGGATAAACACGTTGGAATTCACATCCAACAACCATATTACCTCACAGTGGGATTACACTCATCACCGGTCTCGTGGAGGGGATTCCACTCATCCTCACGCCCCGTCGATGGGATTCCACTCATCATCGACTAACATAAATACCATTTCCGGGCGAACTCGTACTTCTCCTTGGTGACTCAACGCCACCAAGGCCACGTGCGACTTTTGACTCATGTGTGCACACTAACATCCTAATGATCGATCATTTGTACTCAAGCATACTAGTGCCAACATTTAACTCATTCTACATTATCCATTTCAAATCAATTCCGTGCTTAGCACGTACTCACCATGATCACAATCATGAACCATTACCATGCATGCCATAAGCATCGCAACTCATGCCTCATCTCACATGTATAACACAATATACATAAGCAATCATATCACAAATCATACGAGGCATAAACATCCATATATTTAAGTTCATCCAATGGCTCTAGATTAAGTTTAGGATTAGGCTACCACCCAAATCCTAACTCTAAGTGGGTCTACCAAGCCCAACCTAGTCCACATACTCGAACCAACCATTTAAAAACCACGTAAAACGTTTAACCACTCACCTAAGCTTCCAAGCTCCAAGCCAAGTAAGCAACCACTCTCACAATCCCGGATTTCTTCCCGAAGCTTCTCCAACACAAGTTCCCGCTTCTAAACAACCTCAAACACAATTCAAACAATCCCAAATCAGCCCAACATCAAAAGACCAACCCGGAACACAATTCAAATTCAATTTACAATGTTGCAAGCCATGAACAAACCCCAACATTTGAAATCTCGGGCAGCCCCAAAACCATGTCCAAAAACCATGTTTCCAACATCCATTGCACCCACAAATGATCCCAAATCAACCCCTAACCATAGTACTATCAATACCCTATCAAAATCCACCTAAAACAACCCCCAAAACCCTCAAAAAACCCCATTTTTACCCAATTTCGAGAATTGCTCAAAATCATTCAAAATTCACATATGTGGTACCATTTAACTCCTATACATCATAACTAACCTTATTAAATCAAAACATTAAGCTTAACAACATAAAGTTTCCATTTTTAATCAAAATCTTCCAAAACTCTATTTTCCGAAACTTCAATGAAAATGAAAACAAATGGTACTTTTAAAGAGAGGGAGTTGAGGGGAAGTCAAAAACGTTGTTACCTTTCGAATATGAGTTGAAATGGAGGATGAATGAAATGGAATAGTGGCTTGAAGTGGGGAGCTCTTTTCACGTTGCTTTCTCTTAGAAGAAAAGAATGAATAGTAAGAGAGGGGTGTTTTATTTTGTTTTAAATTTAAAGGCCCAAAGACCATTTTGCCCTTAATGAAATAGAATATTCACAAGGGTATATAATCCATGGCCATTTGGGGTTTAATCCCAAAGCATAGTCAACATCAATTTAATTTATTTGAAAACAAAATCCGAACCATTAATTAAATCATAAAACCAAACCCGAATAATATTAAAATATTATTTTCACCTAACCCCTAAACCCGGGTGTTACAACTCTTCCCCACTTAAGGAATTTCGTCCCCGAAATTACCTGATGGGAAGAAATAAGGAAACTGCTCAACCATATCCGCTTTCCTCTCCCACGTGGCCTTTTCCACACCTCTATGTCTCCACAACACCTTGACCAACTCTATGGTCTTACCACGCAACACCTTGCTATCAGAAGCAAGTATCTCAACAGGCTCTTCATTATACGACAAATCCGGATTTAACTCTATCTCCTCAACGGGCATAACATGGGAAGGATCCGATCTATATCTCCTAAGCATCGACACATGAAAGACATCATGGATCTTCTCTAACTCAGAAGGTAACCTCAAACGGTAAGCTACAGGCCCAATCCGCTCAACTATCTCATACGGACCAATAAACCTCGGACTCAACTTGCCCTTCCGATCAAATCTCATTACCTTCTTCCACGGTGATACCTTTAGAAACACTTTCTCACCCACAGAGTACTCGATCTCTTTCCTCTTCAAATCCGCATAAGACTTCTGACGATTGGAAGCTGCTTTCAAACGATCACAAATCAACTTCACCTTGTCGGTAGTCCCCTTAAGCAAATCCGGCATAGGTAACAATCTCTGACTCGTTTCAGCCCAACAAATCGGAGTCCTACATCGTCTACCATACAAAGCCCCATAAGGAGCCATCTGAATACTAGACTGATAATTGTTGTTGTAAGCAAACTCAACTAACGGTAAGTGCTTCTCCCAAGAACCCTGAAAGTCAATCACACAACAACGAAGCATATCCTCTAGAATCTGTATCACTCGCTCTGACTGCCCATCGGACTGCGAATGATATGACGTACTGAAATGCAAACGGCTACCTAGAGCACTATGCAAGCAACCCCAGAACCTCGAAGTAAATCTAGGATCTTTATCTGAAACAATAGACTTTGGAACTCCATGAAGTCTCACAATCTCACGGATGTACAAGTTTGCCAACTTGTCTAAGGAATCCGTAGTGTTCACTACTAAGAAGTGAGCACTCTTAGTGAACCTATCAACAATCACCCAAACCGATTTCTTCTTCGAATGAGACAAAGGCAACCCCGACACAAAATCCATGGTGATCCTCTCCCATTTCCATTCCGGAATCTTCAAAGGCTGTAACAAACCTGAAGGAACCTGATGTTCTGCCTTCACTCTCTGACAAACCATACAACGGCTCACATACTCGGCTACATCTCTCTTCAAACCAACCTAGAAGTAATCATTTTTCAAGTCACGGTACATTTTGGTACTACCCGGATGCATAGAAAAGGGACTCGAATGTGCTTCACTCAGAATCTGACGTCCCAACTCAATATCTTCTAGCACAACAATTCTATCTCTAAAGCACAACAAGCTCTCGCCACTGAAACTATACTCGGTCGGTCTTCCTTCGGCTATGTCCTGAACATGAGGAACTAACGTCACATCTTGCAACTGCTTCTCTCTAATCAACTGAATCAAAGAAGGCTTCACTTGCAATTCGATGATCAACCCACCATCATCGGACACACTCAATCTAGCAAACATAGCTCTCAACTCAACGACCACTTTCCTACTCAAAGCATCGGCTTCTACATTTGCCTTACCCGGATGGTACTCAATGGTCAAGTCATAATCTTTTAGCAATTCAAGCCATCTTCTATGTCTCAAGTTCAACTCTTTCTGTGTCATCAAATACTTCAAGCTCTTGTGATCGGTGTAAACTATACACTTCTCACCATACAAATAATGGCGCCAAATCTTCAATGCAAAGACAACTGCGGCTAACTCTATATCATGAGTAGGATAGTTCTTCTCATGAATCTTCAACTGTCTAGAAGCATAAGAAACAACTCTTCTTTCTTGCATCAATACACATCCTAAGCCTACGTAGGAAGCATCACTGTAGATCACAAATTCCTTACCTGAAACAGGTTGCACTAACACTGGAGCATTTGTCAAAGCTTCTTTCAATTTCTCAAAGGCCTTCTGTCTCGCATCTGACCATTCGAACTTAACTCCTTTTTGCAACAATTTAGTCAAATGAGCAGCTACTCTAGAGAAACCATCCACAAATCTCCTATAGTAATCAGCTAACCCTAGGAAACTCCTAATCTCGGTCACAGACTTAGGCTGTTTCCACTCAACAATAGCCTCAATCTTCGATGGATCAACACTAATACCTTCGGCCGAAACAACATGGCCAAGAAATACAACCTCTCGAATCCAGAACTCACATTTACTAAGCTTCGCATACAACTGATTGCTCAACAATCTCTGTAAAACAAACCTCAAGTGCTCATCATGCTCTTCTTCTGTCTTCGAGTACACAAGTATGTCATCAATGAAAACAACTACAAAACGGTCTAGATAGTCTCTAAAAATCATGTTCATCATGTCCATGAATGCTGCAGGTGCATTCGTGAGCCCAAATGGCATCACAAGAAACTCATAGTGACCATATCTAGTCCTAAAAGCTGTCTTCGGAACATCACACTCTTTCACTTTCAACTGGTAGTACTCGGATCTCAAATCTATCTTCGAGAACACTGAAGCACCTCTTAACTGATCAAACAAATCATCTATGCGAGGCAATGGATACTTGTTCTTCACAGTCAACTGATTCAACTGTCTATAGTCAATACACATGCACATACTACCATCCTTCTTTTTCACAAACAACACGGGAGCACCCCAAGGAGAACTACTAGGCCTAATGAAACCACGGTCTAATAATTCTTGCAACTGACTCTTCAATTCTTTCAACTCTTTTGGAGCCATACGATACGGAGCTATCGAAACTGGATTAGACCCTGAAACAGTCTCAATCACAAACTCAACATCTCTGTCAGGAGGTAAACCCGGTAACTCTTCAGGAAACACATCCGGAAAGTCACAAACTGTTCTGATATCTTTCGGTCTAGCTTCACTCATATCGGGATTCATAACATAAGCTAAATAAGCCCCACATCCGGAGTCCATCAACCTATGAGCCTCTAAAGCTGACACCACATTAGACAAGAACTTAATGTTCTCGCCTACTACCACTACCTCGTAGTCATCAGAAAGCTTCAAAGAAATTCTCTTTGTCTCAAAATCCACACTAGCTTGGTGCTCAACTAACCAATCCATACCCAAAATAATATCAAAGCCATAGAAAGAAAGTTCCATCATATCAACAGAGAACACATGACCCTGAATCTTCAGTGGACATCTCCTATACATATGTCTAACCACAACTGTCTCACAAAAAGAACTAGTAACATGCATACCTACATCTAAGATCTCAATAGGGATATCTAACTTCTGTGCATGCTCGCTCAAAATGTAGGAATGTGTAGAACCCGAATCAACCAAAGAAAGCAAAGACATAGTCTGTAACTCAAAATTACCTGCTATCACATCAGTGTCGTTCCCGGCCTCTCTCTGAGCATAAACTCTCGCTGGTCCTCCCGCCTCCGGCTGTACTGCCACAACATGAGCAAGGTTCCTCTGAGCATCTACCCTAGGTGCATCATCCCTAGGCTGGAAGTAGCCACGACCACGCCCACGGCCTCTCTGAAAATCATTCGCTCTCGCAGGAGCCTCAGCAATGTTTGGTGCTTGTGCCGCCTGATGCGGACAGTCTCTCCTAAAGTGGTCCCTCGAACCACAGTTCCAACAAGCATGAAAGTTACCCCAACACTCACCAGAGTGCTGCCTCCCACAACGGGTACACTCGGGCAAACGCCCTCCTCCTCTATGGACCTGATGGCCCCTACCATGATGGCCACCGCCACGTCTATGGTCAAACTGATGTCTGCCACTTCTATGCCTCTTGGCATCTCTACCATCAAAGTGGTTATGCCTCTTACCAGAACCAGAACCACCATATCGTTTGGTCGAACCCAAACTGTGCTCTAAATCCTTGGCCCTCGCGACCAATACATCAAAGTCTGAGTAGTCAGAAGCTAGCGTGTACCTCTTAATCTCCTCACTCAACCCATAGCGGAACTGGTTACAACGTTCCACTTCTGTAGGAACCAACTCTGGAGCGTACTGACTCAAGCGAACAAAACGGATCTCATAGTCTGTCACAGAAGCATCTCCCTGAGTAAGGGCCATAAACTCTCGCTTCTTCTCATCTAAGTACCTCGGTCCCAAGTACCTCTTCCTGAAAGCGGTCTCAAAGAAATCCCAATCAATCTCTGCCTCTGGAACCCCAGTAGTAATGGTGACCCACCAGGTGTAGGCATCACCCTGAAGTAAGGAAATCACACAGCCCAATCTACGTGCGCCAACACAACCCATCTGAGCTAAGATACATACCGTCTTCTCCAACCATAACTCCGACCTCTCTGGGGTAGATCCCCTGAACTCTTTGACCCCCAAGCTACGGAGCCTCTCCAAAGGTAGACTAGCATCGTCACACCTAGGCTGAGCTGCAGCCTGAGCTCCCGCAACTGCGGCCTGAAATGCTCCCGCTATAGCTTGCACTAGCAGAGTCATATCGATTTCAGCCAGACCTTGGCCACCTTGAGGTCCCTCTCTTTCAGCTCAATCCTCGCCTCCAGCTCCAGGCGGAGGAGGTGGTGGTGGTGGAGGTGGTGGAGGAGTGCCAACTCCCGCGGCCACCGGCCCTTCTATGCGAGCCTCCACACCAATCTCTGGCTCAATAGGAGCCGCAACACGTGGTTCCTGACGAACCACTCTCGGCCTAGACATCGCTCTCAAATGATAACTACAACCACAACAAACAAAATACACAAGATTGGGTTAGCAAGGCAAGGCTTCCATGTGCTCAAGTACGTTTCCTCACTTAAAAATTCTTTTCCGATGTAATAGTAGCAATGGGACTCCCAAACAACATACTTTTAAACAAAAGATTCAACATACTTGTCACACAAGCAATCATACTTATAAGGCAAGCAAACACCGTGCATATCAATACAAAACTTAAACTTACCTCACTTACATGCCCAAGGTCTCGGTAACCTTAGGCTCTGATACCAACAAGTGTAACCCCCTCATTTCGGTCTGGTCAGATGACCGGTCCGAGTGGGCCACACGGGGAAAACCAAAGCGAAACCCATTAAGGTTCCTCATCGGTTGACGACCCAGAAAATTTCTTTTAACTTTACCTTGTCTATAGGCACGATTAAGTCCTATGTGAAGCACAACAGCGGAAAAAGCAACAATACAAAGATCAACCATTCAAGACATCAATCATAAAACAGCCCATTTTCTGTAATTAAGCAGGCCGTATCGATACACCTATTGAGGGTATCGATACGCCTTGACCAAAGTCAACACTCAGGGTCAACACAGGAAGACCGTATCGATACAGCCCTTGAGCGTATCGATACGCCCTTCCCAGTCAACATCTCGGGGTCAACGAGATAAACTCGTACCGATACAGTAACATCTCACCCAAATCTCAGAATTCCAGTAACGAAAAAGGTATCGAAACACCCTTCCGCGTATCGAAACGCGTGGCCTAAAACAAGAAGGCTGTATCGATACGAGTCTAACCGTATCGATACCCCTGCTGCGAACAGACATGTTTTAGCTGATTTAAGGCACAAGGGTGCCCCTAAACCTCACTAAAACCACCAACAACACTCTAGCAATAATCCTAAAGGCAAACCAACAAATGAGCATGCTCGTAACATCATCATAACAAGATTAATACTAAGGCACCACATCACAAAATCATTCATCCATACATAACATTATAGGTGTTAAACTTCAACATAGTCAACACTTAGGCAAATCCTAGATAGCAAAACACTAACAAGGTTTCAAGCAAGGCATACATCTCAAGCCAACTAACAAACACAAAAGGAGGAGTCTAACATGCTCCTAAGCAACATCAACCACATCGTAATCCAAAAACATCATAACGAGATTACATGCCTCATTGCTTGACCATTACATCTTAATTTAAAAGTTCATACTTGGTAGCTAAACAAGCACCCCAAGCACACTTGGAGGCCCCCTTCTTGCTCCTAGCAACCCGCGAACTAAGGATCTGCATTGTCGAACAAAGAGAGAGCATAAGCAATAAAGCTTAGTGAGGGTAAGCTCTTTAAAAACAAACCTCGACAATACAGGGTCCGAACACGATCTTAGCCAAGGCAAAATACATAATTATCAAGAATCCTCAAGAGCACAAGTTAAGATGCATGAACAATATTCAATTATATGCCATGCTCAACAAGCTCTATTTCACAACATATGTAAACACATATAGACATCCAAGTAAGGATCGCATTTCGTAATACATTGATGCACATATCAATCAACATTGGCACCTAGCTATGACCCGAATACGCGGATAAACACGTTGGAATTCACATCCAACAACCACATTACCTCACGGTGGGATTACACTCATCACCGGTCTCGCGGAGGGGATTCCACTCATCCTCACGCCCCGTCGATGGGATTCCACTCATCATTGACTAATATAAATACCATTTCCGGGCGAACCCGTACTCCTCCTTGGTGACTCAACGCCACCAAGGCCACGTGCGACTTTTGACTCATGTGTGCACACTAACATCCTAATGATCGATCATTTGTACTCAAGCATACTAGTGCCAACATTTAACTCATTCCACATTATCCATTTCAAATCAATTCCGTGCTTAGCACGTACTCACCATGATCACAATCATGAACCATTACCATGCATGCCATAAGCATCGCAACTCATGCCTCATCTCACATGTATAACACAATATACATAAGCAATCATATCACAAATTATACGAGGCATAAACATCCATATATTTAAGTTCATCCAATGGCTCTAGATTAAGTTTAGGATTAGGCTACCACCCAAATCCTAACTCTAGGTGGGTCTACCAAGCCCAACCTAGTCCACATACTCGAACCAACCATTTAAAAACCACGTAAAACGTTTAACCACTCACCTAAGCTTCCAAGCTCCAAGCCAAGTAAGCAACCACTCTCACAATCCCGGATTTCTTCCTGAAGCTTCTCCAACACAAGTTCCCGCTTCTAAACAACCTTAAACACAATTCAAACAATCCCAAATCAGCCCAACATCAAAAGACCAACCCGGAACACAATTCAAATTCAATTTACAATGTTGCAAGCCATGAACAAACCCCAATATTTGAAATCTCGGGCAGCCCCAAAACCATGTCCAAAAACCATGTTTCCAACATCCATTGCACCCACACATGATCCCAAATCAACCCCTAACCATAGTACTATCAATACCCTATCAAAATCCACCTAAAACAACTCCCAAAACTCACCCAACACCTATACATCATAACTAACCTTATTAAATCAAAACATTAAGCTTAACAACATAAAGTTTCCATTTTTAATCAAAATCTTCCAAAACTCTATTTTCTGAAACTTCAATGAAAATGAAAACAAATGGTACTTTTAAAGAGAGGGAGTTGAGGGGAAGTCAAAAACGTTGTTACCTTTCGAATATGAGTTGGAATGGAGGAGGAATGAAATGGAATAGTGGCTTGAAGAGGGGAGCTCTTTTCATGTTGCTTTCTCTTAGAAGAAGAGAATGAATAGTAAGAGAGGGGTGTTTTATTTTGTTTTAAATTTAAAGGCCCAAAGACCATTTTGCCCTTAATGAAAAGGAATATTCACAAGGGTATATAATCCATGGCCATTTGGGGTTTAATCCCAAAGCATAGTCAACATCAATTTAATTTATTTGAAAACAAAATCCGAACCATTAATTAAATCATAAAACCGAACCCGAATAATATTAAAATATTATTTTCACCTAACCCCTAAACCCGGGTGTTACACTAAAAATGTTTATATGTGGTGGATTTTTACATATATAATAAAAATAAATAAATAAAATTAAAAATATACCGGAGCGGGGTGAGGAATTTCTATCTTATACCCGAACCCACCCGCCCCGACCCAATGCTTTTCAAATATTCACCCCGCCCCACCCCAATCCCCAAAATTTATGAATAAAAACATGATCGGGCCGGATCGAGGCGTACCGAGTTGGGTAATTTTGTCATCTCGAATTTAATGTTCGACCACTTTTTCTCTCCTCTCATGTTTTGTTTTATTTTCTACGTGTGTATGTGGGTAGTTCTATGTAGGGATGTAAAAAGCTGACCCGACCTGAAAATCGGACTGAAACCCGCTCGAGTCAGAACCTAATTTGACCTGAAAATTTAATGACCCGAGCCCGATTTGTAACTGATTGTTGTTGACCCGAACCTAAATTCGACATGTTACTGTAGTGACCGAACCCGACCTGCGTCCGACTGAAAACGACCCGAACCCGAATTGGACATATTACTGTAAACCTATATTCGGTTCTATTTCAGGTTCGGTTCGAGTCTCGCTCAAGTCTCGAATCAAGTTTGCTAGGTCTAGTTTTGAATGGAGCTAACCTTTGTGATAATTTTTTTTCATACAAAATCACACCTTTGGGTTTGTGGAACCCTCGTAGAAGATTTCCTTGTCGACATTTAAAATATGGGTAATCTTCACCGATAGTTCTTTTTGTTTGAGTTTTGTTCTGTTTTGATCACTCGATTTGAAAAAAGATTAAAATGATCACTTATGTTTTTGATCGTTATTGTTTTAGTCACCCGACCGTTAACTTCTATTAATAAAAATGTTAATTTCATTTTTGACGGTTAAACTTTTAAACCCTTTTACACAAAAAAACCATTACCTATCACCATCTTCATCCCTCATTGGCAACTCTACCACTTGACCAACACAACCGTTCACCACCAATCTCTCAGCCAACACCTACATCAAAGCTTCCCCTAAATCAAACAACCCACTCATCCCTTTCACTCTTTCACCCTTCAACCTCACCAGCACCATTACTTCTAACTAAAACCACAACCTCTCATCTGAATCTCCCTCATCTACACCTCCCCTAACCGAAACCACCTTAAGCCACATTCTTGTTACCCATCCAACCTCTCCTTCGATAAACATTAAACCCAGTAAATAACCAGTACCGAAACCAAAAGAAACAACAAAGAATTAGATGAAAAAGAAAATGAAAACGAAGAAAGGAAAGAAATAATACTCACCCATTCTCGGCCATGGTGATTTCTCAAAAAACAGAGCACCACCTGACCACCAGACAGATACCAATGGAAAACGACCCTTATTCAACGAAAGAAGAAACATACTTCGATTTTGTGAAGATCCAACGGTGAACGACGTCAAATCAAAGCCCTAAAATGCAAGAGCCTTTGGTCTTATTTTGAGGCATTCGGGTCTGCTCCCGGTAAGGTCAAGCCGAGAAAGAAAAAGATGAGTAGAAAATGATTCATCTGGTGGCTCACTCGACCGGAGTCGGCAGCGGACTGTGGTGATCCGGCGTGAGCAAGATTCGAAGTGGAAGTAAATTTTTGTGAATTTTGAGTAGCGTCTGTGGTTCACAATGAAGTTTTTGTTTGATAAGGGGTACATTAATATTTTTTATTAACGGATGTTAACGGTTGAGTGACCAAAACAGTAACAGTCGAAAATATAAATGACCATTTTAATTTTTTTAAATCGAGTAATTAAAACAGAATAAATCCAAATAAAAGGAACTTTCAGTGAATATTACGCTTAAAATATTGTTTCCTCTAAAATATTAGTAACAAAAACAAAAAGGGAGGCAAGTTCAAATACTCTTCCTTTTTCTCCTTCGTTTTGTATCTTTCGAGAAATTTCTCTCTCCCTATCCATTCCCAAAGCACCCACCACCGCGCTCCCCTCTGGCCCTCTCCCTGTCTCTTTAATTTGAAATTCTCCATTTATGTCCTTATTTATTACACCATAACACCCCCTTTCGAAAAAGAAAAAAAATCCGCTAAATTCCTTCAAAACTTCTTCATTTTGGGCGGCTTTCTTTGTTTCTTTCTCCTTATTCAAATGGGTTTCCGAGTTTGACCTGAAGGTGGGTTTTTTCTTTCTTTTTGTGCGTTTTGGTGTCTGGATTTTTTCCTTCATTGGTCATAAAGTTTCATCTTTTGAAATATCGTAGATCTAATGGTTTCTTTTAATTCTTATTCATTGCAAGATTGTCCATTATGTCACCTACATTGCTCTAACTTGTAATCTTCACAATTGTGAATTGTTCTACGTCTTTTTTTAAAAGGGGTTTCTCTTTTTTGGGGGGTAAATTAAGGTGGAATGCACACCTGTTGCTGAAATTTAAGGTGAAGGCTGAGGGTTTAAAAAAGTGGGTGGTAAGATATTTTGTTTTTGTGATTGAATTTTTTTAATCAGTTTTATTTTTGTTGGTGTAAATTAATTTTGGATGATGGGCATTGATGAACCTTAGTTATCATTATTGAATGATAAATAGATTGATTTGATTCAAATAATCAAGTATTGACTAATTTTATTCATGTTGGATGACTTGTTAAGTATTGGTGTTTATGTTTGATTCAAATAATCAAATGTTTATTAATTATATTCATGTTGCTGATTCTTTAATGAATTGTTGAAAGGTAAATATCAGTTGTTCTTTGTGTTTTGGTTATCCTGCATGTTGGTTTAAGAGAAAAACATTGTTCGGTTGCCACGAGGAACGATCAAATATAGGTTGGTTTGATTCTAATAATCAAATGTTGAATAATTTCTTTCGCGTTACTGATTCTTAAATGACTTGTTAAATATCAATTATCTATGTTGACCTTTCTGTTAGGTTATCCTTCATGTCTGTTTAATATAGGGGGGATTGTACGAAATCGTTACTACGAATTATATAATCCTAGTTCCATCTAAAGTTTGACATTATTATGCTTTTAATCAAGTAACATGCTTTTTTCCCAATTACTTGTAAATAGTGGAATATTGTTTCGTGAGGGTTATTGACGATAACTGGAACAATAAGCTGATCTATGAATTTGATTCATATAATACATTTTATAGTAAGTGGATTGTTAACTCATTTTTGTTTGTATTTTCAGTCTAGACCGTGCATCGATATTCATATGGCATCTGGGAATCCATTGTTTGACGACTTGCAAAGCAAGCCCGAGGCTATTGATCCTCCACAAAATGACATTATGGATTGTGAATTTGTTAATGATCCTACTCAAGCTGCTATTAAACCGAATGTGGCTGTGTCTAGCAGTGTTCGTGAGCTGTTGGAGTGCCCTGTTTGCTTAAATGCAATGTACCCGCCAATTCATCAGGTTTTTCATATGAAACCTTATAATCAGTGATTACTTACATGAAAATGCTATCCACAGAAATCGTCTGGGAATCGTATTAGTTTCAAATTAGTATGGTCACAAAAGTTCAGTATTTTATGTTCTGAATATCTTTTGAAGCTTTTCGTGCTGTTTTACTTCTAGCTGTTCATCAATAGCTTTCCTTTAAGCAATTAGTAGTTTTGAATTATTTAATCTATTTATAGAAATTCAATGTTGATATTAATACTTGCAGGAAATAGAAAATTCACATTGGGGCAAAATCCTATAATGTTATGTTGTTCATATGCTTCATTTTTGTTGAAGTACCCATGCCCTCCTAGGACTCCAAATACATTGGAATGTTGGAAAAAATTGAACATACTGGGCCTGACACACCAGCATCTAAGTAACATAACTATATTGTGTTTTGTTGCATCTTGTAATAGTAAACATTAACATGAGCATTATAAATTAACCACTTATTATCTTTCTTTATGTAGTGTTCAAATGGACACACATTGTGTTCTGGTTGCAAGCCGAGGGTGCACAACCGGTGTCCTACATGCAGGCATGAACTTGGTAACATCAGGTGTCTTGCGTTGGAGAAGGTTGCTGCATCTCTCGAGCTTCCTTGTAAATACCAGAGTTTTGGGTGCATAGGCATCTATCCATATTACAGCAAGCTAAAACACGAGTCCCAATGTTCTTATAGACCATACAGCTGCCCCTATGCTGGATCAGAATGCACAGTCATTGGTGATATTCCTTATCTTGTGTCCCACTTGAAAGATGATCACAAAGTTGACATGCACAATGGCTGCACTTTCAACCATCGTTATGTCAAATCAAATCCGCACGAGGTTGAGAATGCTACATGGATGCTAACGGTACTATTGCTTTATCCTCGCTTCACATTTCTCTGTCATATTTGGTTTCTCTAACCTATAGAAGAGGAATTATTCTACTGTCAATGATATTCAATAAAGTCAATGATGTTATTTTAGATTTAAGTTTAAAGATTGTCACTTATAGTTGGATTTATTTTCTCAAATTTTAGGTTTTCAGTTGCTTTGGTCAGTACTTTTGCCTGCATTTTGAAGCCTTCCAACTCGGGATCTCTCCTGTTTACATAGCATTCTTGCGGTTTATGGGCGATGACGACGAAGCAAAGAATTATAGCTACAGTCTGGAGGTGGGTGGGAATGGGAGGAAGATGATTTGGCAAGGGGTGCCAAGAAGCATAAGGGACAGTCATCGGAAGGTCCGTGACAGTTTCGACGGTCTCATTATCCAACGCAACATGGCTTTGTTCTTCTCTGGGGGAGACCGAAAAGAATTGAAGCTTAGAGTGACGGGAAGGATATGGAAAGAGCAGTGATGGTATCATTTTTGGGTCCCTGCAATCTCCATTGATTCCGTTCCGTTTTGAAGGCAAGTAAGTAGATTGTTTGATTCGGGTAGGTTCTGCTCATGTATTTGTTTCGGATTGTAGGAGGCAAACGCTCTTTGCTTGTGCATGTATGAGACACATGAATCGGAATATGTAACTTTTTTAGTGTTATGCCTACAAATGTAGCATCTTTAAGTAATTAATAGAGTTCTGTTTTTTTTAGTGAACTCATCAATCATGAAAATAAAAAAATTCGTTAATCCGCGGGTATTGAAATGCAACTACTTTTAAAAACACACACAAATCAAACCGTACAAATGTAAATAGTCAAACTTACGAACTATTTAAAGTGTGCTAATGCTCGAATGAAGATATTTCTTTTTTGATTAAGTAAGATATTTACATTATCTAGACAAATATCAAGATTTGAATCCATTCGAAATGGGATATTATGATCATTCTTAAACACTCGGCTAATTAATAGATCTCAAATTTTTTAAATTAGTTAATAAATTTCTGGGTAAGCAAGACTAATTATAATAAAAAGGCTTATATGAAAATCAACCCTTTGTTAGCTGTTGACGGAAATACTGATGTGGCAATTAAATAAATTTATTTATATAATTACACGTTTGATATTATTGTTGTTTGCATAAGAGAGTTTTGTTTCATTGGAAGAGAAACAGATCCTTTATCTGTTGTTTGCAAATGTCAAATAAAGATGTGTCCAATACATATATATTGGAAGTGTTGACATTTGCAAATGTCCAAATTTTAAGGACAGTTGACATTTGCAGAATCTACACATCACTGTGTCTAAACTCTCACCAATTTATCTGTGTTACTTAGGTGGGAGTGTTGGAAATAGTATGTGTCCTACACACATATATGTTGAATTCCCATACTCATGACTGGATATGCGTCGGACATGAGTACTTTGATAAAAAAAAAGTAAAAGTCGGAACACAAGATGAAGTTCTACACTACCCTACACTCCCATGAATAGGACCGGATATGCACTCAATACTCAAACCAGATTTTGCATACTGTTACCACTTTCATTAAACTAAGAACACTCCGGAGTGATAAGCAATTAGTTATATTGAGCTTGAGGTACGAAACAAACCCGAAATCAGTGCCCGTCTTGGTTATGTATGAGCGAATGAAAAATCAGGTATTGCACAGTGAATTCAGGGACAAAAGTAAAGTATATTCTCACAATCTGCGACTTGCAACATATGCAAGCGCTTTACATTAAGATGACACTAAATATTTACAACAATATATAGGAGAACTAAATGATCTCCTTGACAATCAAATGCACAAACCAAATATGGCATTCGATTACATCACACTAATATTGTCAACAACATTCAACACGACACCAAACGATCATCAGCTAACTGCTAATGAAACGATTCATAGTTTCATACCACACAAATCAGACCATTGCTTATCACTATAGCTTATCGGACGAATAAAAAGAAAGAGCTAATGAATATACCTTAACAACCTGCAGGCTGCAGCAACCAAAGTGTTAAGAGCAGCAATTCGGGCACCGAATCAAGCCATTTTCATTGCATTCCAAACATCTCTTAAGCAACCCTTCATCCTCATCAAACACTTTCCGACTCCCACTACAATTCCCACAAGGCACAAACCTGGCATCCCCACAACAATCACAAACAAGCCCAGGTTGTATCCTTGGGAAACCATCAAGAATCTTAGCTAATTCCCCAACTTCAAACATGCTCTTAATCACATCAGCACCACCAACATACTTTCCCTTTATAAAAACCTGAGGCAAACTTGGATTATTCTTTCTCAAAACGCTTTGCAACTCTTTCTTATAAGCTGAATCCATGGAAACATCTCTTTCATCAACCCAAACTCTAAACCCTCTAAATATCATCCTAACAGCATAGCAATCCTCGTAAGTTCTTCTAATCCCTCGTAAACTAGTTAAATAAACAACAATTCGATCTTCAGTACCGGGTAATCTTATCAATGGGTTATTAAAGCCCGAAGAAAACGAAGAAGAATGCCCAATTGATTTAGCGGGTCTTAAAGCAACCTTAGGGGAATGAACATTTGAACTGTTTGAAGATTTCGCGGATTCGAATAAACTGCAAAGCTTTTTGACTTTACCTTTGACTGAGTCGATTGAGTTGTAGAATTTGGAAATGGAAGCTGCTCGATTAAGAGACGATGGGTTGTTGAGAAGAAGATGGACTTTGGAGGCATCGGATTCAGCTGTGTTTGCGTGCATCGTAAACGAGCGATTGAAGAACGTCGACCCAGATGATGATTTCGCATTGCTATTTTCGAATTCTGACATCGACCCAGATCAGAAAAACTCACAAATTAACAGGAAAAATCAAACTTTCTGAAAAAATAGTGAAAGAAAACTCGGTTTTGTCGATTGAATTGAAGGAAATGAAAGGCTTTTTTCCCCTCGCGAGTTCTTTTTGTTGTTTGATGAAGAAAGAAACGGAGGAAAGAGTTTTGCTTTATGTAAACGTAACATCAAGGCAAGAATTTTGTTTCCTTTTTCTTGTTTAATAAACTAGAATATGCCAAATTTTAATATATTTAATTGATTCTTCATGATAAATGTTTATTTAATATATGCTAAATAAATGTGTAGTTAAAATTAAATTATGAGTTATATTTTGATATATAAAGTTGTATAATTTTTTTTACACAATCCTTTTTATAAAATTTAAAACTTAAATCACAGATCCTAGTACCTTTAAACCTAAACTGAAACACTAAATTACAAACTATAACCTAAACCTTAAATTCTACAGCCTACACATTAAACTCATAAACTCTAAACCATAATCTAAAATCCTAAAATTGAAAGGCCTGTGTAAACTAAAGTTTTAGTTTACACAAACTTGTATATCAAAGTATTTTCCTTAAATTATATTATACTAAATATAAAACAATGACATGAAAATAATAGGCTAAAGGGTCACTTTTGCCCCTGTAGTAGTACCAATTTATCAATTTTGCTCTTATAATATTTTCGCATCAATTTGACACCTAAAGTAGTCGAATTGCATCACCATTTGCCCTTTGACTGACGGAAGCCAACATTGACCGTTACGTTACTGACGTGGCAGTTTACGATGGCGTGGCAAAAGGAAAAAAATAATTTTTCAAGCGAGTTCGAGAGCAAAATTAATGTTCTGATTGAATACGAGGGCAAAATTGAATTTTAGGAAAAAAAATATGACTAAAATACAAAAATATTAAAATAACATAAAAAATAATTTTTATTAATATATGACTAAAAATAAAATATCTAAAAATATCTAAAAATTATAAAATTAAAATATCATAAGTTAATAAATTATAAATTATTTAATAATTAAAATTTAAAATATTTATAAAGTATTAAAAAAATATAAAAATTTTCGTCAAAAAAAATTTAGACGATTTTGATTTTTTTCTCTTTAAAAATGTAAGGAAGAAAGAATTCTAAAAATAGGGTTAATGTAATTCTCTTAACCGAATAAAAATCTTTTACCTTTTTTGGTGTCCCTATCTCTCAAGTCTCAATATTAAAAAATTAAACTCTACACTCTAAGTCTAATTTCTATATCACAACCTTTAAACCCTAAAATTTAAACGTTTTACTTGATCAAATTTATACACATACTTTTATGATTCATACTCACTTTATATTGATAAAATTTTTAATTAGGATTTATGATTTAAAATTTGTAATTTAGAATTTGAAATTTTTAGGGTTTGGAATTTAGAAATTAAATGGTAGAATTTATTTTTCAAGTTTTAATTTTTGAATAATTTATAATTTAATAGCTTAAGATATTTTGATTTTATAATTTTTCACTTATTTTTAATTTTTTAAATTTTTGCTATATTTTAGCTATATATTAATAAAACATTTTTAAACATTTTATTATTTTTATATTATTTTAGTATTTTTAATATTTTATTAAATTCATATTTTTACCTAAAAATGAATTTTGCCCTCAAACTAGGCCAGAAAATTAATTTTGACATATGTCACGTCATCGTCAATTGCCACGTCAGCACCTAACGGTCAACGTTGGCTTTGCCAGTCAAAAGGAAAACAGTGATGCACTTCGACTACTTCAAGGGCTAAATTAATATAAAAATATCACAAGGGCAAAATCAATAAATTAAAACTACTATATGGGCAAAAATGACCTTTTAACCAAAATAATATAAATATGTCGACATAATATGAAAATATTATGAATACATCATAAATGTAATTTGTGTCGAAATTTACATAAAATAAATTTTAAATGTATAATTATTAAAGTAAATATATTCTTTTATGGATAATTATTTGATACACTCGTGGCGGAAACTAAAAGTTTTCACAAGCGCCTTAATTTAAGGGTTTGAGAACTCAATTTATAGTGTAGGGTTTAGGAGTTTAGATTTAGTAGTTTAGAATTTAGGTATTGTGAATAGAATTAAGTGTTTAGGGTTAAAATTTAGAGTTCATAAGTTAAAACCTAAATCCTCAACATATTACTCTCAATCCTAACCCCTAACCTCTAAATCTTAAATCCTAACCGTAAACCTCTAAATTTTAACCATCACCCCTAAAATCTAAATCCCTACGTCTAAATCCCTAAACCCTACACCCTAAACTAAGTCTCTAAACCCTAAAACTAAAGTGCTTGTAGAAACTAAAAATTTCTAACTCCGTTGTATTGAATATAAGTCATTCTTTTATATACAATTATAATGAGAAAAAATATAAATAACACACATTATTGAACCCAATTCCAGTGAAAAAATAATATTCATCCTAGATTCTTAAGAAATCGAGTTCAATTCACTTTATCTATAAGGTATTTGTAGATTGTCGACACCTTTAGACTATTAAAAATAACACAAATTATTTACTAAATTATCTCCAAATATGAGCCCAAAGAAATTGGTTAGTTGTTTAATAGTTAACTACTTCAAATTATAATTTAATGACTTAAGGGTTCAATAAGCCCCTAAACTTTTACAAAAAAATTAATTAAGTTCTTAAATTTTTTTGCACCTAATTAAGCCCTCAAACTCAAGATAAAAAATTAATTTAGCACTTTGACTAACGTTGACCGTTAATTTTAACGATTTTTTAATTTTTTTCCACATGTCACAATAGGATGATTGCCACTTGTCATTTCTAAGAATTTTTAAATTTTAATTCTAAAAACTATATAAAAATCAGAAGAAAAAAATATAAAAAATTTAGAAGGTTCTAAAAAATATTTTTAAAATATATATAAAAATATTTTTAAATTTCGAAATTGATTCAAAAATAATAAATAATATTTTGTCAAAAGATTAAAATATTTTAAAATATTTAAAATTATTAAATATTATTATAAAAGTATAAAAAATAAATTGAAAAAATATTAAACAAAAAATCATTTTGATTTTTAAAATATAAAATAATAAAAGATATTTAAAAATATATAAAACAGTAAAAGTTATTTTAAAAAACAAAATAACTTTTATTGTTTAATAGTTTTTCAATTTATTTTTTTATAATTGTATAATAATATTTAATGTTTTTAATTTATTAAAATATTTTAATCTTTTGAAAAATTATTATTTATTACTATCAAATAAATTTTGGAATTAAAAATATTTATTATATTTTAATATAATTTTCTAGAATTTTCGGAATTTTATATTTTATTTTTAAAAATAAAATTTTAAAAATTCCTAGAAATGACAAGTGGCATTATCATGTTGCGACACGTGTCAAAAATATTTTTTTTAAAAAAATAAAATCTTTAAAATTAACGGTCAATGTTAGTCAAAGGGTCAAATTAATTCTTTTTCTTGAGTTTAAGGGCTTAATTGAGTGCAAAAATAGTTTAGAAGTTTAATTGATTTTTTTAAAAAAGTTTAAGGGCTTATTGAACTCTTAAGCCTAATTTAATCAATCCAATTGTAATGAAAAAATATAAATAACATAATAATTTACCCTAAATATGATTTTAAATACATTAATTATTTGTTTAATAAGTCGTGTCTTTTCATAAGGTAATATTTGTTTATATTTTTTCAAATTCTTTAAAAGTGCACACACTTTTTATGAATAAAACTACTCGAACTCAAAATTTTTAAGATAAACTCTTTTTTATTGGGACCACTATTGAGTACACCCACAGTCGCTAATTAATTACATTACTTAGATGGTTAAAGTGAGATATCTTTTAAATTAACTAACACCAATTTAATACATTATGCTTTAAGATATTTTACAAATAAAACATGCTCTTTTGTCTCATTTTATTGATAACGATTTTAAAACTTTGATCACGATAATTTTAATTTTTTACATAAATAAATTTTATAAATATATATTTAAAAACTGATTAATCGAAAGATTTTAAGATATAATTTCCTAGATTTTTATCAATACCAAATTTTAAATAATAAAAAACACCATTAAAAATTAATAAACAATAATTTTAATGAGACATAGTAGATAACACACTGTATAGACAAAAGTCGAGAATACTATTTTTAAATAAAATCTTAATTTTCTTTTAACTCTGCTTAATTTTCCTTTATTTTTTTTCAAACCTATAATTATTGTTTAAATTATATGGATGAAATGATATAGTTTAATAATTAATAAATATAAAACTATAATTATTGTTTAAATTATAAGAGTGATGGAAGCTAGAAACTTTTTCATTTTTTACCATTTCTTTAACGTTTATAATTTAAGGTGAGGACATGAGGTCTGCGGGCAGTGCACCGACTCACCGCCTTTTTTGAATCATTCGTTTTGGCCTTTGTTTCAATTTGGCTGCGATTGGGAATATGGTTGTCCAAATATAAATATAATATTTTCAGAATGGAAAATATAAATGTAATATGCTAAGGGTAAATTACACTAATAGTCCCTGAACTCTTAAGATACTCGTAATACAGTCATTAAATTTTTAAAACTTACAACATAATCACTAAACTTTTAATTTACTTTCATTAAAATTATTGTCTTCAATTCTCGATAAAAATTATCGTGGAACACTAACTCTAAAAAGGGATACTATACTAGTATTCCCTAAA
Organism: Hibiscus trionum; assembly: GCA_030270665.1. Taxonomy (NCBI): domain Eukaryota; kingdom Viridiplantae; phylum Streptophyta; class Magnoliopsida; order Malvales; family Malvaceae; genus Hibiscus; species Hibiscus trionum. Next base: position 10,183,126 of record BSYR01000024.1, on the reverse strand, counting down.
TTTTTAGTGCACTTACAATATAATCACTAAACTTTTAAAGCTTGCATACTATACTAATATTTTCTAAATTTTTAGAGCACTTACAATATGATCACCAAAATTTTAAAGCTTGCAATATGATCACCTTTTCCCTTCCTTTTCCTCTCCATCTCTCATTTCCTTCCATTCGAGCATGTCCTTCTTCATCCTTTCCCTCTGTTTCTCTTTATCTTCATCAAACACTAGCAAAAGGTGATATGTTTTTTTGTTTAATGTTGACAGCAAAGAAAGAACAGCTCCAAGCAATGATCGTGAAAGTGGAGTTTAGTTTATCGGGGAAGATCTGGTTTACTCTGAGCCAATGAATTTTGTACTAGAATCTCATGGCCTTTTGCTTAAGGTGGAGAACATAAGAGGTTGGGCTTAAAGGTCCATGCTTTCTAGAAGAATTGAAGTAGAAAAGTTTCGACCCTATTATACTAACCAAAGGTAATGTTGTTCAATTATTTTTCTACATTTGTTTAAAAAATTATATATTTGTATCAACAAATAAAAAATAGGTTGATAGTCCACAATATAATCACATTTGTTTAAAAGATTCAAGGTGCTTGTTGCAGACACTCTTTTCAAGTATAATTAAATTGATGGTCCACAATGTAATTAGAATGAAAATGTATGATGTTTCGATGAATCAAAATTGGAAAAAAATATCAATCTGTCCTTTATAGGAAATCATGAGATTTTAAACTTTTTAAACCCTTAATTTTTTATTTATCGTTTTTACAGATTTATTATTTATCTTATTCACATTATTATATTTTCCACCTCATTTATGTGTGGAAATAAACCCAATAAAAATGAAAAAAAATCTAATTCTCCTTCTCATTTATTTTTCTTTAAATATGCATTTAACTACTTTTTAATGACTAAAAAATATCTGCATATTTTGCTAAACGCATAGTAATATTATAGTACCTTCAATAAATATAACAAAAAAATTATATACTAAATGTTAATAATAATAATTAAATACAAAGAATGAATAATTAACAAATTTCTAAAAATCGACAAACAAAGATAAGAAAAACAAAGCTTCCAAAGTATGCATATATGTTATTAAAAGAAATAGCTTAAACATAAACACAGTTCTATTTCATAATCTACCAATGGCAAAGCAAGTACTTGATATCTGTAGAACTACGGGACCTTACTAAACTACTTAAAAACAAAGAAACTGATACCTAAAAATAAATAATTCGATACCTGAAATAATATGAAAACCCTAATAATAATAATTTTAATCCTAATAAAACTGAGAACAATGTTGTTTCAGTCTATTAACAAAATATTTATATCTCCCAAATATTATACTACAATTTTTATCCGCCACCGAGAAGGCATCACAACAATTTTTATCAACCTCCCCAAATTCATAATTGGTTATTGTTGCCCTCCAAATCTTTCCAAAGCACGCATTGCGATAACTCTCCATCGAACACCAACACAATCGACCTCTTTTCACAAAATATGGAGCATTTATTGGCATTTCACAATGACTCGAAGAATTTGAACGTTCCGAATGGTGAAATGGTTTCAAATTCAACGGATAGACCATTGGTGGTGCTTGTGGTGCTTTAGTGGACGGATTTGGTTTAGACATTATTGGTGGATGTTGTGGCTGTGGGTTTGGTTGAGCCACCGATGGCGGCGACTGTGAAAGTGATTGTGCATTCCCTAAATATGACATGAATATTGCTGACACTAAAAATAACATAATAATAACTAAACTTTTCACCATATTTTTTTCTCACTTCACACCTATTCTCACTTGTTATTTTAATTTAATTTTTCATCTGGACTCTCATTTTTATAGGCAAAAAATATAGGTTAGTGTTATCTCTTTAAAATGTTCTCTCTCATTTTTTGAAAAAAATAATAATATTATAGATTGAATTTAAGATAATATTTTTATTATTCCTCTTTTATTAAAAAAAACTTTTCAACTGAATTTATCCTTTTTCAATATATATATATATATATATATATATATAATTTTTAATACTATTAATTTACCTTGCTTGGAAAAAAATATAGATATTTTTAAAATCAACATTTAGTAGCTTTTACCTATATAATTACATTATTTGTTTTGTTTTAACAATTATGTCTAAATCTGTATTTTTAATGATAATTATTTAGCATATCCAATAATCAAATACGATGATTTTACTATAATTTCAATTTTGTTTAGTTTTTTAAATAAAATATGTTTGGGTTTTTTTAATGATCGTTAAGATAATTTGTTACAGATTTTACTAAATTTCAAATTTTTTATTTAAATATGATTTGTTAGGGAATTATTTAAAATAATAGTTAAGATATAATTTGTTGGAGATTTTTTAAATGATAATAAAAGATTATATGAATTCTCACAAAATATTTTTAATCCAATAGAATATTAAACGTATTATTTATATGAACTAAACAAATGAATAAATAATTTAAAATGAGTTGATTTTAATCTGTTTTGGTATGATTTTGATTATTGTTTATTTGATTCAAGCGAGTATATGTTGGTATCTTATGAATAATCTGTGTGTGGTCTAGTTCATTATTGTCTAAGCAACTTATATCATTTTAAATTTTGTTACTAGGAGATGAGTCTTATAACAGGAATGAGCTTTAAGCTCCAAGTAGAAAAGCTTCTGATATTTTACGACATTAAAGATTAAAGTTCATTTCTTAGTATCTTATTGCAAAATTTTGTTTCAAAATTTTAGAACAAAGTTTACTTAGCTATCTACGTTCTACCATTATACATCATTGCATATACAATGCAAGCATAACCAATAAATTTATCAAAGATGTTATGCCATAAAGGTAATCACCAAAGTTATATATTGCATTCATTAAACACATAGAAATATAGGTTGGAATGTTTCCGTGTCATCCAAGACAATGCAACTACACTCACCTCAATTCAAGTTTAGAGACACTTGTCTTCTTTTCCCAAGTTGTAATTTTCTTCCTTTCTATTTACTCTAATCAAGCATCAAAAAACTATATCATTTTATACTTCTAGGCAGTTTTCACTGTCTTAAAAAATTTTCTTATAAAATTTTCTATAAACTATATTTCAATTCCGTTTGTTTTCGATAAAACTAGATTGAATAACTTTTCTAGCCATATAGACTATAACTTTTAAATTATCTTGTGTTTTGAATAAAATAACAAGAACAACGAACAAGAATAAAAGAACAAAGAGATGAGAGAAAGAAGGAGATTTGTATTATTCTCAAATATTGTGTAACACCCTAAGTCTTTAAGGTTTAAAAAAAGAAAGAAAAAGAAAAAAAAAGAGAAGTGTTGTTCAAGGGTTTCAAACCCATAACCTTTGGCTTTATATACACATGATACCACCATCTGAACTAAGGATATTTTTGGTTATAATCTCTTTCGGATTAAGTTTAACCAATGAATATGAAGTTTGACCACTGGTAGATTAAAGCCAGATCTGACTTTTCACATACCATTGGGATGCATGTTCGAATAAAAAAAAAGAAGATAGGAAAAATCAGATCTTTCGAGAATACCAAACGTCTCACCTAACCACCATCATTCTCAGCCCCGATCTGCGCCACAGCCCGGTCGTGGCCTTCACCGCCGCTGCCGCCGTGTCCGCCAGCTCTCCCCGAACGCAGCCGCGGTAACCACTCGCGGTTATCAGCCGTCGTCCACCGTGGGAAGCTGTTTGCATGCTTCGTCGGAGAAGACCAAAGCGGCCTCTGTTTTACGTGTTTTCCGGCCGCCCTCGATAGTCGTTCGTCGCACCGCCTCCGCCTTTGAACCCCTTGCGTCGGCGCGACCAAAACCCATAGCATCAATCACCAAATGGCCACCGTTTAAGCCTTGTCGGAGTTTCTTCAGCCTCGCGTTACCGTCCGTTTTGGGTAGGTTGGTAAGGTTCCGACTCAGTTTTCTGGTTTTCAGTTGAAATATATGTGTTAATGGTTAGTGTAGCTTTATTCCGGTGTGATGTCCGGCCATTTTTGGCCGCGCGTGGCGACCACGCGCCGTCTGAGGGCATTTTCCGACCACTGTATGTGGTGTCTGTCGGCCTGAACCGGTCGACCGGTGCTGGACCCGGTCTGACCACAGTCTAGCGGCCCAATCTTGAACCGAACCGTTATAGGCCCAATGGTTTTGGGTCAAGCCCAAGCTTGTAATGTCCAACCCGGTCAGAGCCTAAACCCGACCCGATACTCGACCCGTCTGACCCGACCCGCTTTTGTTGACCCGACCCGAGTTTAACCCGTTGACCGAGTCAACCTAGTGAGTCAGCTCGCCTGAGTCAACTCATTTGACCTTTGACCAGTTGACCGCTGACGTCAGCAGTCAATGCTGATGTCAGTGTTGACTTTTGACCCGTTGACTGCTGACGTCAGCATGACGTCAGCGTTGACTTTGACCGTTGACCAAAAGTCAAATTTTCTGAAAACTCTTATTTTATGTTTTTCGGCGTCCTGAGTCCGTTTTTGAAGCCTGTTTTGCAAAATTCTGATCCGAAAGCCTCCGAATTTGACCTTGATCCCGAACTTGTTTACGTACTTAATTATTAGTTAAGAGCTTATGAGTAAGGCCTGATCTTGGAATTTGTGTAATTGAAGGTATTCTCGGTTCCTTGGATGCACGATGCTGAGGAATGTCGAATTCGGGTTTGAGGGTATTCGAATGTCGTATCATGAATCGACTGATGTAGCTCGGAGTTAAGGTAATACATTACTACCCTCTGCATGCTCTTGAAACATGTTGATATTTGGGTATGTTTGCTCGACCATGTTTAAGCATATGATTATCTCTGCATATATCGATCAATTATGAAATAAGAATAATAATGGCCAAGGCAAAAAAATACTCGAATAAGTGGTTTGATAAATCGAAGAGACTTTCGAGTTTAGTACACGATTATTGAGACGGTAAATCATTAAGTCTGATTATCTCTTTTATTAAAAGTATAAATGTCGGGCATATCTGATTAACAAATGACGAAAATACCCCCCTTAACTATAATCACAACCCGAGAAGCTATACTTGATTCGATAAGACATCTGATGTAACCCTCTCGTCCCGGTCTGGGCGCTTGACCGATCCGAGTGGGCCACACGGGGAAAACCGAAGCGAAACCCGTTAAGGTTCCCCCTCGGTTAGCAACCCTATTTTTTTCATTTTAAAATCTTGTCTAAATGGATATTAAACCCTATGTGGTCAAACAGCGGAACAAGAATACAAGAGACAAACATTCGAACCCAAAACAGCAATTAAACAGCCCACTTTTAATCTTTTAAACAGGCCGTTTCGAAACGCCCTTGAGGCGTATCGAAACGCCTTGACCAGGTCAACTGACCCAGAGCCTTTACAAGGGGCCGTATCGAAACGGGGGTCAACCGTTTCGAAACGCCCACGACGGTCAATATCTCGTGGTCAACGAGATTTTGACCGTTTCGAAACCTTCACACCCGTTTCGAAACACCTTCATCTCGTGAATTTCTCAGAATTCCAGTAGCCAAAACGTTCCGATACGCGTTTCGGAACAGGGGTTCCAAAGGCCATACCGTATCGAAACGCGTTCCGATACGGGGTCCCTGAAGCCTACCCGTTCCGAAACGATCCCTCCCGTTTCGAAACGCCGGCAGTCTGTAACCTTTGAAATACAGATTTAGGGGTGTTTTGACAAGTCTAAAGGTCCCATAGGACCCCCTAAAGGCACACAAAACCATCAAACAAGGTCTAGAGGCATACATCCTAGATTTAACATACTCAAACACATACAAGCATGGATTTGGACAATCTTTCTAACATGGCAAATTACACATTAAGAGCCTTTCATACAAGCATGCTTGAAGACATTTAAAAAGAACCAATAAGCATCACACATAACAAGTGAGTCCACATGCCATTCAAGCAACCTAGGAACTCATAAGACATCCATCGTACTAGCATTTGGCAAGATATAACATGCTTACAAATCAAGTCAACCATAGACATACATCAAGACTCGAATCAACAATTCCTATCCCATTGCTTAACTATTACATTCCATTACTTAAAATTCATACATTGAGCTCACCAAAAGCAACACTTGGAGACCTTCCCTTGCCTTTGCCACCCACAAGCTATATATCTGCATTGTCGAACAAAAGAGAGCGTAAGCATAAAAGCTTAGTGAGGGTGAGCTCTTTAAAAACAAACCTCGACAATGCAGGGTCCAAGCACGAGCTACAACCAAGATAAAATGCATGTTCTTACCTCCGGTCCACACGAGCCATAATTCTAAATGATGCATGAACATATAATCAATATCATGCTATGCTCAACATGTTTAAACCCACAACATATGATATCGCATACATTAAACCATGTTAGCAACACATCCCAAATCACATTGGTTCACAATTAACCACATAATGGCAACATAAACTACAATCCGTATTGGAACCTAGCTATGACTCGAATACGCGGATAACCGTTGGAACTCACATCCAACAACACAACCATTACCTGACGGTGGGATTCCACTCATCACCGTTCACGCGGAGGGGATTCCACTCATCCTCACGCCTCATCTCACGCGGAGGGGATTCCACTCATCCTCACGCCCGTCGATGGGATTCCACTCATCACCGACTAATGTAAATACAATTTCCGGGCGTACCCGTACTCCTCCTTGGTGACTCAACGCCACCAAGGCCACGCGCGACTTTTGACTCATGTGTACACACTAACATCCTAATGATCGATCATTTGTACCCAAGCATACTAGTGCCAATACTAATGCATTCCACAATACCATTTATTAACAACTTTCGTGCTTAGCACGTACTCACCATGACTTACTATCATGCACAAACCATATTTCCATGCCTAGCATGTACTCACCATGATCCTCGGATCAAGCAATCACCTCATAATCTCATTTCACATGACAACACACATGTACATCATTAACAACTATATCACATCATATTTTGCACACGTGAATAATCATATCATATCTATCATCAACATACATACAACAATGCATCCAACATGCCTCAACATACATGTATACAACATATATATAACCAACACCATCACGATTTAACACGAGGCATATACAACCATTAAAGAGTGCAACCAAAGTCTCTAATCAAAGCTTGGGATTAGGCTACCACTCTAATCCCAACTCTAGGTGGGTTTATCAAGCCCATCCTAGGTTCACATGCTTGAACCAAATACTCAAAACCAATTCAAAAACATTTAACCACTCACCTAAGCTTCCAAGCTCAAAGCCAAGCAAGCAACCTCCCTCAAATTTCCGGATTTCTTCCCGAAGCTTCCCCAACACAAATTCCCGCTTCTAAACAACCTCGAACACATTTCAAACAATTCCAAATCAGCCCAACATCAAAATACCAACCCGAAAAACAAATCAAATCAAATTTACAACGTTGCAAGCCATGACCAAACCCCACACTTTGCAATTTCGGGCAGCCCCTAAACCATGTCCAAAAACCATGTTTCCAACATCCATAGCACCCACAAACAATCCCAAATCAACCCCTAACCATAGTACTACCATTGGGCTATCAATTTCCACCTAAAACAACCCCCAAAACTCACCCAAAACCCTCCAAAAAAACTCATTTTTATCCAATTTCGGGAATCATGATAAAATACTTTAAAATTCACATATGTTGGACCTTAAGAGTTGCAAACAACTTATCTAACAATAATAAATCGATAGCTTAAGTTGAAACCCATAAAGTTCTCATTTTTAAACAAAACCCTAAAACTTCACATTTCAAAATCATGAAGGAATATGAGAAATATTGGTACCAACATGAAGAGGAAGACAAGGCCAAGTCAAAAACACCATTACCTTTTGAAAAGCTCCAAAGATGAAGGTGGAAGAGATGAAATGGTGAAAGGGGGAGGGGGAGCTCTACTTGTCGTTGAAATGGTGAGAAAATGGGGTGAAGAAGATGAGCACATGTTTTAATTCAACAAAGAGGGGTTTTCATTTTAAAAGTTCATTTTATTTACCAATCTGCCATTAATGAGGATAGCTATCTCCATTTCCAAATTCCATGGAATTGGGCTTTAAAATCAAAACATGTCAAACACAAGTTATTTATTTTGAAAACCTGAGGCCCAAAATAATATTTTATTATTTTAAATCTTAAAACCGAAACCCGAAACAATATTTTAATATTATTTCCATCCGACCCCTAAACCCGGGTGTTACAACTCTCCCCCACATAAGGAAATTTTGTCCCCGAAATTTATCGGACAGGAAGAATCACCGAAGCTGTCTCTCCACACTTCCTTCTCACCACAACATACTAACCAATCTCAGTAGACTTACCCCACAACAATAGCTATCTAATGCTGAGATTCCCATTGGTTCTTTCAAGGCATGTCAATTTAAAACTCAACTCAATCTCTTCAACAACATAGCACGGGACAAATCCAACTCACACTTCTGAATCATAGATACATAAACCACATCACAAACCTCTTCCTAACTCTGGTGGTAACCGTGACAAACGAACAACGGAACTAGTCTGACTCACAATCTCAGGCAGCACTGTATGAACACTTGGATCATAACCTTCACTAACTGAACATCTGCCTTCCACGGATAACCAGACACTATGCAAACGTCTTCAAAATAATCTAGCAGAATTTTCGGATCTCTAATATCCACTTTCATTACGAATCTTCCACGGATGTAACAAACTAGAAGAAACTGAAGCTCGGTCTTGACACGCTGACAATTTACACACTTACTCTCATACTGAACCACATTATTCATCCACTCAATCTAGAAACACTCATCTTCAATCCACAATACGTCTTCATACTACTCAGAAGCAATATAAATGAACTACCGTGTGCTTCGGCCAAATCAATACGTCTCAAAACACTATGTCAATCTGTACAACTATTCTGTCTCTGAAATACAAAACTCTATCATCTCTGAACTGTATTCTGAAGGTCTTCCTTCTACTATGCCTTGCACGTGAGGTGCCAAGAATCTGTCTTGCAACTGTTTCTCTTCAAACATTCTGACTCAGCGTAGGCTCAACATGAAACGCGACCACAAGAATACTGGCATTCGGTAACTGAATTCGGCAAATACAACTCGCAACCCAACTACCAATCTAACAACAATCACTACTCGGAACTTCGGTCACTACGGAGGCTATCTTCGGATGGTACTCAATCTTGATATTACAATCTTCAAGCGGTTCTAACATTTCATGCTGTTCAAGTTTTCACCCTTCCTAAGTCTTCAAATATTTCAAGTTCTGATGATACGTACATACTCACTGTGCATTCTTGCTATACAAGCTTTGTCTCTAAGTCTTCGAAGCAAATACAACTGTAATTAATTCTATGTCTCATATCGGATAACTCTTCTCGCATCTTCCAAATAGCTCGATGAACAAGCCACAATCTTCTGTTTTGCATAAGCACACAACCTAACTCTACATGTAACACATCACTATGGTTCGCAAACTCTTTTTCTGATATAGACTGATTCAAGGTCGAAGCTCTCTTCAAAGTTTCTTTCGGTTTCTCAAGGGCTCGTTGTCTCGCATCTGGCCACACAACTGGCCATTCTTATGTAGCAATCTGTCAAAGGAGTAGCTATCTTCGAAAGACTATTCACAATTCTCCGATAGTAACAATGCAAGACCTAGGAACTATAGATACCTATCACAGTCTTCAGCTCCTTCCAACTCACATCTTCTTCTGCCTACTTAGGATTTACTCTAATGCACTCGGCTGATCTACATGTCCTAGGAGAACATCTTCATTAACTCGGAGTTCACGTTGGCTCAACTTGGCATACCACTGATTCTCTAATAGAATCTACCACACTAACTTCAAAACTTGCCATGATCTTTCTCGGTACTTGAATATACTCACGTGACATCTAGAAGAGCTACTACAACTGATCAAGAAACTCAGGAAAATATTATGTTCAACATCTCTATGAAGGTAACTAATACACTAGTCAAACAAAACGACATAACTTAGAGCTCAAGGTGATCACATCTTGCCCCTAAAGATGTCTTCGGTACTTCAACTTTTCTCACTTCCAACTGGTGGTAAACGGATCTTAAACTAATCTTCAAATAGACTGAAGCACACACTAACTGACCAACAAATCACTGACACTCGGAAACGGATACTAATCATCCACTGTCACTTGTTTCGACTGTATGCAATCTGAACACATTCTCGTACTGTCACTCTTTCTTCTTCACAAATTGCACTGTAGAACTCTGAGATGATGCACTAGGCCTAATGAGTCTAAGGTCTAACAAATCTCAAAGTTAATTCTTCAACATTCTCAATTCTTCCAGAAATCACAAGTTACAGAGCAACAAAACGAAAGCAACCTCGAAAACGGTCTCAATAACAAACTCTTCTCCTTTAACAAGAGGTAAACCGGCAATTCTTCCAAATACTTATAGGAGAAGAAAACACAAACTATCCTAACACTTTGCGGTCTAATCTTCATTCAAAAATCAAATTCATCACAATTGCTAAGCAAGCCTGTCAACTAAACTCAATCAATCTTTGATCTCTAAAACTGGATCAACATTCAACAAGAAGTTCACCTCCCCACCTACCACTATCGTCACACATAAGTCCGCAACTTCAAGTCAATTCTTGCTTTGTCTCAACGTACACTAACTCCTTGCTCTTCAAGCCGAGCCTTGTCAAAAGGCACATTGAAACTGTAGAAAGACAATCACTTCACGTCTATTAGAAACTAGTAACTCTGAACCACCAACAAACATCTTCTGTACATCTTTCTGATCACTACCATCTCCCTAAAGGCTAGTCACATGCGTCCATACATCTAAGGTCTCAACAACGATTTCTAATTCCTTACATGCTCACACAAATAGACGAATCCGCAGAGATGGCAACTTCACAAGTACACAACTGATAGTCTTCGGTCCTCTTGTTTTCAGACTGATTCTTCAACAAAATCTAACTCCTCTAGACTATTCGTAGAGCATTTCAAAACTTCAAAAACGCAGTTCTAAGCACACACAGACAACCATGCAGGAAAACCGCCCAGACGCACACTGGCCCCAAACACACAAATCGGTTCCCATTCACGGATACTGATCGGCTGTCTTGCACCGAAATCATAGACTGAACCCCAACGGTCACCAACTAACACTTCTGAACTTCAGCTTACTCACACGAGACCCTTACTCTGATCTCGTTCAAAGAACTAAGGTGCTCATACCTACCTCTAACACCTCATCGGGCACATTCAAACTTGCATGCTTGTTAACAACATACGGAAGTACGGACTCAGAACCAATCGGAAGAGACAAAATCAAAACTGTACCAAGAACTTATCCACTATAACATAGATACCACTCTGACTCCCACTCATAGGTCTTCACTTCTTTTCACTAACTAATACCAGAATCGGTCCCATCGTCCCTCACCAACAAGAATCAACTCACATACACACGGACTCGAGCAAACAAATTGTACCTCAACTCCGGTACGACCATATTCCCCAAGTTATAGCAAAGAACTTCTTCCACATCATCCACATTTTCAAAACCACAACTTCCACCTACCGATTTACGGCCCACACACCGGCCCCAAACTTACTAAAAGCAATAAATCAATCAACAAATTAACATACAAGTTGGGTTAGCAAAGGAAAGGTCCAAGTGGCTCAAGTATGATTTCCCTCACTTAAAATCCTTTTTCTGATGTAATAGAAGCAATGGGACTCTACTCAACATGTTTCAAGCAAATCAGCACACATACATGCTTAACCAAGCATATAACAAGGCATACTTGCTAAACAAGCAACACATGCGTACGATCAAACAACATACATTCTCAATCAAACAATCACACATCACAACATGCACGGGTAACGAGCAACATGCTTTTAAACGAACAATCAACATACTTGTCACACAAGCAATCATACTTACAAAGCAAGCAAACACAGTGCATATCAATTCAAAACTTAAACTTACCTCACTTACCTGCCCAAGGTCTCGGCAACCTTAGGCTCTGATACCAACAAATGTAACCCCCTCGTCCCGGTCTGGGCGCTTGACCGATCCGAGTGGGCCACACGGGGAAAACCGAAGCGAAACCCGTTAAGGTTCCCCCTCGGTTAGCAACCCTATTTTTTTTCATTTTAAAATCTTGTCTAAATGGATATTAAACCCTATGTGGTCAAACAGCGGAACAAGAATACAAGAGACAAACATTCGAACCCAAAACAGCAATTAAACAGCCCACTTTTAATCTTTTAAACAGGCCGTTTCGAAACGCCCTTGAGGCGTATCGAAACGCCTTGACCAGGTCAACTGACCCAGAGCCTTTACAAGGGGCCGTATCGAAACGGGGGTCAACCGTTTCGAAACGCCCACGACGGTCAATATCTCGTGGTCAACGAGATTTTGACCGTTTCGAAACCTTCACACCCGTTTCGAAACACCTTCATCTCGTGAATTTCTCAGAATTCTAGTAGCCAAAACGTTCCGATACGCGTTTCGGAACAGGGGTTCCAAAGGCCATACCGTATCGAAACGCGTTCCGATACGGGGTCCCTGAAGCCTACCCGTTCCGAAACGATTTCTCCCGTTTCGAAACGCCGGCAGTCTGTAACCTTTGAAATACAGATTTAGGGGTGTTTTGACAAGTCTAAAGGTCCCATAGGACCCCCTAAAGGCACACAAAACCATCAAACAAGGTCTAGAGGCATACATCCTAGATTTAACATACTCAAACACATACAAGCATGGATTTGGACAATCTTTCTAACATGGCAAATTACACATTAAGAGCCTTTCATACAAGCATGCTTGAAGACATTTAAAAAGAACCAATAAGCATCACACATAACAAGTGAGTCCACATGCCATTCAAGCAACCTAGGCACTCATAAGACATCCATCGTACTAGCATTTGGCAAGATATAACATGCTTACAAATCAAGTCAACCATAGACATACATCAAGACTCGAATCAACAATTCCTATCCCATTGCTTAACTATTACATTCCATTACTTAAAATTCATACATTGAGCTCACCAAAAGCAACACTTGGAGACCTTCCCTTGCCTTTGCCACCCACAAGCTATATATCTGCATTGTCGAACAAAAGAGAGCGTAAGCATAAAAGCTTAGTGAGGGTGAGCTCTTTAAAAACAAACCTCGACAATGCAGGGTCCAATCACGAGCTACAACCAAGATAAAATGCATGTTCTTACCTCCGGTCCACACGAGCCATAATTCTAAATGATGCATGAACATATAATCAATATCATGCTATGCTCAACATGTTTAAACCCACAACATATGATATCGCATACATTAAACCATGTTAGCAACACATCCCAAATCACATTGGTTCACAATTAACCACATAATGGCAACATAAACTACAATCCGTATTGGCACCTAGCTATGACTCGAATACGCGGATAACCGTTGGAACTCACATCCAACAACACAACCATTACTTGACGGTGGGATTCCACTCATCACCGTTCACGCGGAGGGGATTCCACTCATCCTCACGCCTCATCTCACGCGGAGGGGATTCCACTCATCCTCACGCCCGTCGATGGGATTCCACTCATCACCGACTAATGTAAATACAATTTCCGGGCGTACCCGTACTCCTCCTTGGTGACTCAACGCCACCAAGGCCACGCGCGACTTTTGACTCATGTGTACACACTAACATCCTAATGATCGATCATTTGTACCCAAGCATACTAGTGCCAATACTAATGCATTCCACAATACCATTTATTAACAACTTCCGTGCTTAGCACGTACTCACCATGACTTACTATCATGCACAAACCACATTTCCATGCCTAGCATGTACTCACCATGATCCTCGGTGAAGGCGAACTATTGTTGTTTTGCTCGGTAGCCAGTTCTGAGAAATGAATGGTTGAGGTGTACCATTCGGTGAGATATTAAGTAATGTGTTAGTGGGTTTCAATTAGTCAAAGGGTCTCTGAAGCTTAATGAGCGATTAGAATTCCTAAATTCTGTACATCACCGTTTATACCTTATTGATTCAGTTTACCAAATTACCCTTTGAAGGCCGGAATGACCAACAATACCCTCGTAAGCTTTAGCGATCGAGTCACTCTCGATACATCTGAAATCCCAATGTTTCTGATGTGTTAACTTTCGATGTTAATTCGATCCGTCTTACCGAACTCCCCTATTCGTAGGGACCTCGTTCTGAAATCAGTCTAAATTCGTCAAATGTCATCTTTCTGATATCTACCAAGTACCTTTAAGGAATGAATTAGGCCATAAAGCGCATACCCTGTATCTGTAAATACTTTTTGTTCTAAACCAAGACAATATGCTTAAAATTTTAAAGTATGATACTGTAATACGAAAGGAAAGCAATTCTCTGATTTCTGACCTCTGTTATGAAAAATATATCTGATATATGACATTGAATACGAAATAATAATAATGATAATAAAATAAATTTGATACACGTCTTCTGGTATAAAATGGATTCGATATTTATTTTCTGCAATACTGTCTTCTGAATATAAATTGAAATCGTCTGTGGTATATTATCTGGATATGAATGATGATCTGTAGGCTCATCGCTGGTAAGTCCTTCTGTACCTAAGCTCCTACGCCCAATGGGCCTAGGGTAAGCCTTTCTGTTAAGCTCCTACGCCCACGGGCCTAGGGTAAGTCTTTTTGGACCTAAGGTATCCCCTTAGGTAGGCTCCTACGCCTCAGGCCTAGGGTAAGACCTTCTGTATGCAGTTCAGGTGGAATTGCATTTTGGGGTTCGGTTGGAGGGTAGTTAAGTAAGTTAATAAAACTTTTTGACCTTTTCTTAAGCATAACCTACTAAATTAATGTATTAAATTTGAACTCTCAGTAAACTTACAATTCACGTTTAATGAACCACTCTGAACTCCTTAATTCAACTTCTGAAATCTGAATCTCTTTTGAATCTCTGCTTTAGACTCACATCTTAAGGTTCAGGTGATCTAATAAAGAACAACTTTGTTACCTTCTGGTGTAATGCTCCTTTGAAATCTCGAATCGTAGTTTGAGCTTATCGTTACCTAGTTCTTCATGACAGTGTTAAGCTTGTCATACCTGCTTGTGCTTTTAGCATCCCTTGGTAGTTTGTATTACTGAGCTTTTCGAAGCTCACATTGTTTTTACCATCACAGGTTAGAAGATCGACCATGTCGCAGCTGTCAACATCGGTATGGAGTTTCTTCGGCTTGCTTGCGGAGTATGGTATCTGTGTAATTAGGGGGCATGTATGTCATATCTTGATTTACATTCGAGTCTAAAACTTGTTTTAGCCATTTGTATCATAGTTTTTATTTTGTAGTCTGAATATTTTCTGGAATTGTAATCTAATTCAAAATTTGATTTATGGTTTTAAATGGTTAACGATTTGTTTATTTGAAATTTTAATGTGGGTCGCTCGTAACTTCCTAGGATCCGTGGTAACGCATAGGCGGGTCTAGGGGGTTACATATTGACTTATATACAATGCCTTCATCAAGTCATCTATTTATAGGCATAAGAAGTACATATTACATTGAACTCTAACTATATGAGATAATATTCCTAATGATAAAGTAAATCAATCTCCTTAGATAAAGTTCTAATCATGATAGACATCCACATAGATAAATATTCATAACACTCCCCCTTGGATGTCTATGTAGATAATGTGCCTCGTTAAAACCTTACTAAGATAATAACCCAGTGGGAAAAAAATTCTTTAGTGAAGGAAAGAGAGTACACACATCTTTGATACGCATAACATGTTGCCTCATTAAAAACCTTGCCAGGAAAATCCTTTGGGACAAAACCTCGGTTAAGGAAAAAAGAGTGCAACGCATATTTACTCCCCCTCATGAAAACATCTCAGAAGATCTTTGAATCTTCATAATTCAAACTTGAATATTATTTTTCTAAAGATAGCGGGGGATGAAACTTTGGAGTAATATTTTCCATGATGTATCCACCTTCCATTATCTCTACACAAGATAGCATTTGTATCATATCTTGTGAAAGTAAATCACATATCTTCTGGATATGTTGGGTCAATGGTCTTAGCCAAACACATTTTTGGCTTGCCTTGTGCATTACAATTATTTCTACAAGATTTGAGGAGGCATCGACGAATGTTTGAAGATCTAAATGTAATGATCTTTGTATATTCATAAATATTTCTTGACCAACTAATATATAGTGCTACAAGACCAAGAAAAGATATAATTATCTTTATTCACATCCAACAATCTTACAACTATTGGGATACTCAATATATATGCTCTATTCATATTGAATCTTCTTTAAGATTCTTTCAGCTTATGTCTATTCATAGACAAAAAGAAATATATAAAAATGCTTGATCTTCAGGTCAAGATAAACTTGATGTCAAGATTCAAGTACTTGTATTGAAAGTACTTCATGAGTTTCCAATTTGAAGCTCTTTAGGAGTTCTAAAATTATCATAATGGATCTTGATCCAAACTCCTTTATAAAATACATAAGGAAATCTGATCATTCTTATAGTATTTCTCAATTAGTATTCACTAAGGCGATTATACCAAATGCGCCAAAATATTCATGAGACATGTCTAAATAAATTTCCTCAGAAATTTCCAAATGCTTCTAGCATTTTAAATCCTTCAAGGATAAATATGGATCCACAAATAATTAGACGCATGCAAAATTTTTCATAACTGCCAAAGTAATTGCATCCACCATGAAGTAATTAAAACTTTTCATAAATCATAGTTCAAGTCGTATTTACGACTACTTATTTGTGCCTCACTTGCATTACAACTTTAGGTATTTGGATTGCTGGTCCAAATACTTCTATTTTAGAAGTTCAAAGCGTCTTTCAACATCGGCCAATTCAATATCTATACTTCTGGATAGATTTTATACAAGATCCTCGATTTCTTTCTTTACTTCTATAAAAGTATTTTATGTAAAATTGTTTGTAAAATCATTGTCGACAACTTTCCAATTTTCTGGTTCCAATTCATTGGCGATTTCTTTCTCTACTTCTATTATTAGTTATGTCTTGGGTCTCTTTAGGAGCACCCGCCTCCAATATATGACCATATCATAATACTTTTCATTCACGAGAATTTTGATCATTGGAACCATTTCAACTATCATGCTTCAAGCATGATTTACATCCACTTGCTCTAACATGTAATTTAAACTTAGAACATTTTAGCTGGTATATGAGACTTAATTACTCTCATTGGGTCAGTAAATATGTCTGTCAGTTGACATGAAATAAGATGAATTATCTTATGAACTTTTAATTCATATTCGAGGATCTAGATAATGATAATTCATTTTCTTCTTTATCCAACTGATTATTCTCTCCCCCCGATGTTGAGAAAAATCATCTAATAAATGATTCTCCAATTAATGTTTAGAATTTAAACATAAAAGGAGACTCGTACTCAATATATATTCTCAACCCTTTTTACTTGCCCATTTTGTGCGTTATGGTGGAGCAATTCAACTATATATCGCACATTTATAAATTCAAAAATGGGAAATATGACTTCTGACCAAAAATTATAATGGGGAATTTATTATAACTAGTTGGCTTGATGCATATAAGTGTTGCTATATGGAAGTACCATATAAATTATAAATGTTTTGTTCTCACAGTTTAGCTATTAAATAGGAGGCATCAAATTAAAAATTTGCTAATCCGTATTTTTCATAATCAATAGGCTTTGTAACAACCAATATAGCCTAAAATATAAACCCACAAGTTTTTGCAAAACAAATAGTCTAATTGCATAATCTGAATCCTTTTAGAATCAATCTCACAAACTTCTGGTTGTAAGTTGATAAAACAATGTAGATGCATCTACTAAAATCATATAAAAATTTCCACATTTGTGGATATATGGGCCCATATTTTGTTCAGATATGCAAGACATGGAGTCTCAACTTCAGCACAAGAACTTCGAGTTCTAATTCTTTTGGTAAGTGGGATCAACTATATCCTTTGAGAACAAACAACACAAGAACTTCAAGTTCTTTTAGTAAGTGGAATTTAATCAATTCTATTAAGCAACACAAGAACTTCATGTTCTTTAATAAGTGAAATTTAATCAATTTCTTTGAGAATAAGCACCACAAGAACTACATGTTCTTTTAATACATGTGCATGTAAATCTCAATAATTTCTGCACCATTATTGATCAGGATGGTCTAACCGATCATACCAACTATATATATGTGTGTGTATATATCTCTGAATTTGTAAACTTCTTGTTTACCATAACATGTAATTCAATCTCACTCGTACATGTCTAGTACAACCATCAAAATTGTTCCTTTAAATAAGAATATATTTAGCTCTTTCGGAGCTTTCAATTGAAATTATCTTTTGGTAGCAATATATAGCTCTTCTAGAGCTTTCAACTGACTTTTTGGCTACCAGAACTTATATCCATATTGGCTTATTTCAAATGTCAATCGATAACATATGTTATCTATAATTCCCAAAGGGATATTTTGCAAACTCATATTGCTCTCTTAAAATTTCCACTTATAGTGGTGACGATATTATTACCATTAGCGGTAATTATTGCAATATTCGTAATTCTGCACTTTTCATAATGTGCTTTCTCTCAAGAATTTATTGCTCTTCTAGAGCATCAATATTTTTAGTACTTTGAGATATAGTACTCACATTATTCCCTTGCATTTAAATGGGAAAATATATCTTATGCTTATGTTGAGCATAAATCGTCACCATAGATTGTATTTGACAAGAGAATAATTAGAAGATGATTTATTCCTTTCGAGAGTTATAAAAAAATCAACAACGTCCAAATGAGTTGGACCAACAATGTCCAAATAAAGTTGGACCAGTATCATCTTCGTCATGTTTCACAAACAAAATTTGCTTCTATTTTGTTTCCTTTATCATTCAATGATTCTTGATTTTTCAACGTACAACGCGTACGAGACCAATGGTTTATAACATCACATTGGCAATAAGAAGAGTTTTACTTCAATAGAATGATCTTTATCACTCTTGTCATCCTTATAACCTCACTACCGGTGGGTAGAAGTATTCTTAAAATGACCATATTTTTTCATGTCTATATTCATAGCCTCGACCACGACCACAACTTCTAATGTGGTTTTTATTCCTTCCATAATATAATCTCACATTCACTTCAGGGAATGGAGTAGAGCCAGTGGGCCTTTGAAACCTTTTTCACATATCCTTATCACAGAGAACAAAGATTTAATCCTCGTACACGGCATTGTTAAACCTGTCCACAAGGTCCTTTAAAAACCTCCTTTGATACTAATAGCCTCGCAGAACGTATTTTCCAGCCAATATACTTGGACTATATCGAAATTATGTCTCTAATTGAATAATGATTTACCATGTTTGCATTCACTTCAGGGAATGAAACAGTTACAATAATCGCGTGGAATAAACATCATGCTTGCATTCACTTCAGGGAGTGCTCCATCATTGATAATCGCATGAAATAAACATCATGCTTTGCATTCACTTCAGGGAATGCCTCCCATAAAAAAATTTTTGGATCAAGAAGAATGTTCGTAACTTGAAATTGGGAGAAGTCTATGGTCGAGTTTTTCCGATGTAGAATAAATATTGCTTTCGAGCACATATGGACTTTATATCAGTCTTCTTGTAGATTCAAAATCACCATGATTTATCTCACTTTAAAATCGTAGTTTAAAGAATAAAAATAAAAGTATAATTTACCGATAATGATTTTTCTCTCGAGAACGATGGAGACATAACAAATGACCGAGACAGCTTCTCATAATCCCTTTATGTCATGTCTCTTTCCAAGCCATTTAAACATATCATATAAAACTCAAAAATATGGTTAAAAACATAAACTCTCATGAAAATAATAACATAAATATATATTGATTATAATATAATATAAATATAACAATGACCATGGGGTGGTTAATCATACCTGACTTTAAACAATAGATCAAAATAATTAGATCAATGATAAAAATCTACGAGAAGAACAAGGATAAATAAAACAATGACCATGTCAATGTTTCAACGGCTCGTGGAGTGGTTAATTAAAACAAGGATAAACATAATTAGATCCAGTCCCTCCGAAAGCAAGAAGAACAAGAATTCTTACTTATTCGTAAAGTAGTTTTGGGCATCTACGAGTCGTATAGTGGTTTTTTGTGTAAAGCACAATATTACTAATTTGATCCAGTCCCTCGAAAAACAAGGATAAAAATCACATGTCATTAATCAAAACATTAGAAACATATATATATATATATAAACATAAATAAATAAAACAATACCGAGCAGTGGCCACGAGACCACTTTGCAGGTGTTTTTCTAATGCCTTTAATGACATGTAGTTCGATTCAATTTTCATTCTCCATCTTGATTCAAGCGCATGACTTTTCTATTTGATTGGAGCACTCGTGCTGATAACGTGTTGTGAATAAAATAACAAGAACAACGAACAAGAATAAAAGAACAAAGAGATGAGAGAAAGAAGGAAATTTGTATTATTCTCAAATATAGACTTATATGTAATGCCTTCATCAAGTACATATTACATTGAACTCTAATTAAATGAGATAATATTCCTAATGATAAAGTAAATCAATCTCCTTAGATAAAGTTCTAATCATGATAGACATCCACATAGATAAATATTCATAACATCTTGTATAATTTATGGTGAATTTTAATGTTATTAGTCGTGCTGACTTTCAGAACAAACTGATATCATGATTTATGACCCCTCTTCACACAAAAATTCATATTTGTTAATTTACAAATCGAAATCGATCACCGTTTGTTGCAAATGAAACTAGACTCACACACGGTTCTATACATATAAATATAATTCTTAAATTTTTAAACTCACTGCCAAAGTACATATTGTAGGCTGAAAATTAATCTTCATTAATCACTTAAACAAAAATCTAAGCATAATTAATCTTTCGTAAATTAAATTCCAAGAATCATTTATTACTAAATCAACTCTAAATTATCATTTCACACATCATAACACATAAAACCTTACTCTTAATACGTGCAGTAAAATTTCTAATATTAAAGGGGTTAGGCTTTGGTATTCCAATATCCTAAAATTCATGGAAAATTACAATTAAGTTTAGGGTAATCTTCATCAGTGGTCCCTTTCGTTTAGGGAGTGTTTTATTTTGGTCACCAGAATTCAAAAAAGATTATTCTGGTCACTAACGTTTAGAATTGTTTCTATTTTGGTCCCTTAGCCGTTAGTCTCCGTTACTTTAAAAAATTAGTTTCTAATTTAACCCCCAAACTTTCAAAATTTTATTTTTCACCATCTTCCCCAAAAATTATAAAACTAAAACCCCATAAAATTAAATCAATGGCTATTACCCACCACACCAACCCATTCCCCCAAAATTAAAAGCGTCAACTTCCATTGCAAGAGCTTTGACAACGATGCTCAGGTGTTCCAATGCTCAACTTCTTTAAATGAGCAGTTTCCCATGAATGTTGCTGATAAGGGGTATGCTGTTTGGTAGTTATTTATTTCATTTTTCTTGTTCCACTCTAATCTTGATTTATTCTCTTTTTCCTTTTGCATGTAGTTATTGATAATATAGTTCTTGTGGACTAGCGCAGCTAAATCTGCCATGTCTGGTATTTCTGGCAGCAGGTCATTTGTGAGCAATCCATATGGGAGCAGGCAACATCAACAGGTTTTATTTCATCAAAAAGGTATGCTTTCTTCACTTAGTTTTAAGCTTCTTGAAATTCTGAAGAACATTTATATGGGTCGAAGTTAAGTATCTGAGGATGCAAGAGAAGATAAACCAGTGATAGTTTATTCTAGTTATGTACATCTCCATTGACCTAGTTTGATTTTGCTTTAAACTGTTATTTTAGCAAATATGGCTGTCAGTAGGTAGTAGCTACTATAGAACATAATTTTAATTTGTTTATGTGAGTTTATCATTCATAATTTTGAATTTTTTCCTTGTTAATTTTCCCTTTTTTAGCGAGAAAGTTGTTCTAAATTGTTGTTTCATTATGATAGAACATTGAGCACCAAGGTTCTGTGGATCCTAGAAAATTTTCTGAGAATGTTGGTCAAGGGATGAGATTTCGTACATATCCAGAACGTGGTTCTTGAAGAGGAGGTTATACTCGAAATGCTTTTCCTGGTAATGCAGTAGTGAACAGAGAGTTTCGTGTTGTGAGGGACAACAGAGTTAATCAAAACACAAATAAAGATTCGAAACCTCCTTTGTCACAATGCTCAACTTCTTTAAATGAACATCGTTGACAAAGCTCTTGCAGTGGAAGTTGACGCTTTTAATCTTGGGGGAATGGGTTGTAGTGGTGGGTTATAGCCATTGATTTAATTTTATGGGGTTTTAGTTTTATAATTTTTGGGGAAGATGGTGAAAAATAAAATTTTGAAAGTTTGGGGGTTAAATTAGAAACTAATTTTTTAAAGTAACGGAGACTAACGACTAAGGGACCAAAATAGAAACGATTCTAAACGTAAGTGACCAGAATAATCTTTTTTGAATTCTGGTGACCAAAATAAAACACACCCTAAACAAAAAGGACCACTGGTGAAAATTACCCTTAAGTTTAGAATTCATCCTATTTTCAATTATGAATTATTAACTAACTAAAATTACAAACTAGTGAAAATTACCCATGAACACCAAAGTTCCAAACTTAATAAAAATTGTACCGTAGGAAAGCTAATGGTAAGAGCTTACCAAATACGCGATTTAATTGAAGAAATGATGGCTAAATATAAGAAATTTTGAATTCAAAGGATTAGGGTTCATGACCATTCAAGCATGGAGTTCTTGTGAATTGGAGAAGATGACACACACAAGAGAAAATGAATTCTCTTTCTTACCTCAAATTAATGACTCATCATGGAAATGGTTAATCATGTTCTTAATCTTTAAAGATTCCACCTCTTACACTAAGGTTATTTAACTTTCCTTTCCTTCATGTTAGTCACTAAACAACTTCTCATTCCTGCATTTTAGTCACTTGGAAACTTATTTACTTACTTGGTCATTATGCTTGGCCATTACTTATACTAATAATCCATGGCTTAATTTCCTTACATTATGGTCCTTATCTTTACATTTCAGTTCTTCGCGATTTAATCCTAATTCTTTAAACTTTCAATTTGAATCTAAAATCTTACGATTAAGAAAATTAATCCATTTTACTTATCTTATAACTGTCGGAAATAAATTTTCAAACATCAAAAATTTAAATTCAACTAGTTTTCAAGGTATTTATTACACTTGTTGCAGACGACCAGACGTCCCTCTTGAATATAATTAGATTGATAGTCCACATTGTAATTAGAATGAGAGGGTATGATGTTTCAATGAATCAAAATTGGGAGAAAAAAAAAGAAAAATCAAATTTATCGTTTATAGGAAATCATGAGATTTTAAACTTTTTAAATCCATAATTTTTTATTTATCGTTTTACGGATTTATTATTTATCTTATTTACATTATTATATTTTTCATCTCATTTATGTGTCAAAAAAACCCAACAAAAATGAAAAAATATCCAATTTCCCTTCTTCTCATTTATTAATTTTTTAAGTATGCATTTAATAACTTAAAATGACAAAAAAATATCTGAATATTTTACTAAAAGCATATAGTACATATTATAGTACCTTTAATAGATATAAAAAAAAATTATATACTAAATAATAGTTAATAATTAAATACAAAGAATGAATAATTAATTAATTAATTTCCAAAAATTGATAAACAAAGCTAAGAAAAAGAAAGCTTCAAAAGTATGTATATGTTTTATTAAAAGAAATAGTTTAAACATAAACACAGTTCTATTTCATAATCTACCAATGGCAAAGCAAGTACTTGATAACTGTAGAACTACGAGACCTTACTAAAACTACTTAAAAACAAAGAAACTGATACCTAAAAATTAAATAATTCGATACCTAAAATAATATGAAAACCCTAATAATAATAATTTTAACCCTAATAAAACTGAGAACAATGTTGTTTTAGTCTGTTAACAAAATATTTATATCTCCCGAATATTATACTACAATTTTTATCCGCTACTGAGAAAGCATCACAACAATTTTTATCAACCTTCCCGAAATCATAATTGGTTATTGTTGCCCTCCAAATCTTTCCAAAGCACGCATTGTGATAACTCTCCATTGAACACCAACACAATCGACCTCTTTTCACAAAATATGGAGCATTTATAGGCATTTCACAATGACTCGAAGGATTTGAACGTTCTGAACGGGGAAATGGTTTCAGATTCAACGGATAGACCATTGGTGGTGTTTGTGGTGCTTCAGTGGACGAATTTGGTTTAGCCATTATTGGTGAATGTTGTGGCTGTTGGTTTTGTTGAGCCATCGATGGCGGCGATTGTGAAAGTAGTTGCGCATTTCCTAAATATGACATGGATGTTGACGACGCCAAAAACAACACGATAACAACTAAAGATTGCTCCATCATTTTTTTTTCACTTCAAAGCTATTCTCACTTGTTATTTTAATTTAATTTTCTATTTGAAGTCTTATTTTTATAGGCAAAAAATATAGGTTCGTGTTATCTCTTTAAAATGTTGTCTTTCATTTTTTGAAAAAAAATATATTTTAGATTGAGTTTAAGATAATAATTTTATTATTCCTCTTTTATTTAAAAAACTTTTCAACTGAATTTATCCTTTTGCAATATATATATATATATATATATATATATATATATATATAATTTTTAATAACATTTTACCTTGCCTGGAAAAAAGTGTATATATATTTTCAAAATTAACATTTAGTAGCTTTTACCTATATAATTATATTATTTGTTTTGCTTTAACAATAATGTCTAAATCTGTATTTTTAATGATAATTATTTAGAATATCCAATAATCAAATAAGATGATTTTACTATAATTTCAATTTTGTTTAGTAAATAAAATATGTTTGGGTTTTTTAATGATCGTTAAGATAATTTGTTATGGATTTTACTAAATTTCTAATTTTTATTTAAATATGATTTGTTAGGGAATTATGTAAACTTATAGTTAAGATATAATTTGTTGGAGATTTTTTTAAATGATAATAAAAGATAATATGAATTCTCACAAAATATTTTTAATCTTTGTGCAATCAAATAGAATATTATCCGTTTTATTTATATGAACTAAAAAATTAATAAGTAATTTAAAATGAGATGATTTTAATCTATTTTGGTATGATTTTGATTATTGTTTATCTGATTTAATCCACTATATGTTGGTATTTTATGAATAATATGTATGTGAGTTTAGTCGATTATTGCTTAAGCAACTTATATCATTTTAAACTTTGTTATTAGGAGAGGAGTTTTATAGCAAGAGTGAGCTTTAAGCTCCGAAGATGTATATACAATGCAAGCATAACCGAAGAACTTATCAAAGATGTCATGCCATAAAAGTAATCACCACAATTAAATATTGCATTCATTAAACACATAGAAACAAATGTTGGAATGTTTCCAAGTTTAGAGACCATTGTCTTATTTTCTCAAGTTGTAATTCTATTCCCTCCCATTTACTCTAGTAAAGCATCAAAGAAATATATCATTTTATACTTTTAGGCAGTTTTCATTGTCCTAAAGAAATATTCCTATAAAAAAATTTCTAACCTGGATTCTAATTCCCTTTGTTCCCGATAAAACTAGATCAATAACTTTTCTAGCCATAAAGATTATAGCTTCTAAATCATATTGTATAATTTATGGTGAATTTTCAAAGTTACTAGCAGTGCTGACTTTTAGAACAAACTGGTATCCTGATTTATGACCTCCCTTCACAAAAAAAATCATATTTATTAATTTATATTAGAATATATTAGTTAGGAGTTAGTTAAAAAGGTTGTTAGCTTTTATTCAGGAGGATAAAGAAGTCATTTCTTTCGTTGTATAAAACAACACATGTGGATATTATTTTGTAATTCAATTTTACACGATAATAATAAAGGAAAAATCCCTTTTCTTCCTCTCGATTACATCTGAAACAAAAATCCCAAATTCCCTTATAGGGTTCTTCAGTCTTCGTCTTCTTCAATCATCTAAACTGCCTAAACTAAAATCTAACATGGTATCAGTTGACTCAGCCGCTTCCCATTCGTCTGAATCCATTCCTTCTCATCGTATTTTCCTCAGCGATGACACCTCTGATCCTTATTACATCCACCCGAACGAAAACCCTTCTCTTGTCCTCACTTCTGCCCTTATCATTGGCAGCAATTATCATGCCTTGGCAAGATCAATGCGAATGACGTTGATTTCTAAAAACAAGTTCCAGTTCGTGGACGGGACAATCAAGGAGGTTAAAGAAGATAACATGCGTTATCATTCCTGGGTGAAGTGCAATGACCTAGTGTTGTCTTGGTTGCGGCGAGCCATTGCTCCAGAGATTGCGCAAGGAGTAATCTGGATTGATACAACCTACGAACTCTGGGCTGACCTCTTCGACAGATTCAAGCAAGGAGATTTGTTGCGCGTCTCGGACTTACTTCAAGATTTCTACAATCTTCAGCAAGGTAATCTTTCTGTTACTACCTTTCATACCCAATTAAAGGTTATCTGGGATGAGATTTGTAATCTTCATCCTTTGTCTTCTTATTCTTTTCTTGCGGTTCAATACCGAAAACAAGAATTCATCTTACGTTTTCTTAGGGGTCTAAATGATAAATTTTCGATTCCAAAGTCCCAGATTCTAATGACAAAACCTCTTCCACCTATAAATGAAAAAAATTTCCATTGTTGTTCAGCATGAACGCACTGTCAATTCTTCTGCTATTCTTAGTGATTCTAACATTCTGCTTGTTGATAGGTATAATTCTAAGAAAGAAGAACGTAATGCTCCTAGGTTTGATAATAGAGGGTCTTGGTCTGGTAAATTTTCTGAGAATGGTGTTAGTCGAAGGCCTCTTTGTACCTATTGTGGGTTGTTTGGGCATTTCATTGAAAAATGTTATAAAAAACATGGTTATCCCCCTGGGTATAAATATAGGTCTCAGTCAAAATCAAATCTGGTTGGGGATCTTAATTTTGGTGAAAATTGTAGTTCTAAAGATGAAGTTACCTCTGTCACTTTCACCAAAGAACAATATGATGGTCTCTTGAATCTTTTGCAAGAAAAGAACTCTATCAATGCTTCGAATTCTGTCAATGTTCCTACTCAAAATTCTGCTCAGAGTCCTATTTCCTCTATTAATGCTCTTTCCTCCAATTTTAATTCAGCATCACATGAAGAACAAGGTATTATTCTTTCCTGTTCTAATTTAGATTCTGCTGATATTATGTGGATTATTGATTCTTGTGCCACTGACCACATTGTAAATTCTTTAAATTTTTTTAAAGAATGTTTTGTTGCTGTTAATAGATTTGTTAAGCTTCCAAATGGACAATTAGTTAAAGTTTTGCACATTGGTATTGTGTAACTTTCGAATGGTTTAGTTCTGTATAATGCTCTCCACATTCCTTTTTTTTTGTTTAAACCTGATTTCTGTATCTCTTTTAACAAAAGCAAATACCATTTCTCTAATTTTCTCTAATGATTGTTGTTATATACAGGGTGTCACTCCTTGGAGGACGATTGGTATAGCTAAAAGGTGTAATGGCTTGTATCAACTTCAAACTTCAACATTCAACAACAATTTTGTTAGTTCTACTATCTGTAATGTTGATACTTCTTTCAGTTCTGTTAATTCTTCTAGTTCTATTAATTCTTTTCAACTCTAGCATGCTAGATTAGGACACCCTTTAGGTCCTAGGATGAAACATTTTGCTGAGCTTTATAATAAAATTCCCTTAGTTCCTGCTTCTAGTTCATTAAGTTCTGCTTCTTGTGATGTTTGTAGTCTAGCTAAACATAAGAGACTTCCCTTTCCTTCTAGTGATTCTATTTATGAATCTGTGTTTGACCTTGTGCATATTGATGTTTGGGGACCTTTCCCAATTGAAAGCATTTATGGACATAAATATTTTTTTAACTATTGTGGATGATAGATTTAGGTTTGTTTGGATATTCCCTATGCAATATAAGTCTAATTCTAAAGATTTCATTATAAATTTTTTTAATTTTGTTCAAACTCAGTTTTCAAAACAAATAAAATGCATACGTTCAGATAATGCAAAAGAATTCAACTTAACTAATTTTTTAGTTCTAAAGGAGTTGTCCACCAAACCTCTTGTACTCATACCCCTCAACAAAACAACATTGTTGAAAGGAAACATCAACATTTGCTGACTATTGCAAGGGCTTTGCATTTTCAAGCTAGTTTACCTCTCACTTTCTAGATTGATTGTATTCTTCACTCTGCATTTCTTATCAACATTACACCTACTCCCATATTGAGTAATAAGACTCCTTATGAAGTTTTATTTCAAAGCAAACCTGTTTTAGAAAATTTAAAGGTCTTTGGGTGTCTTGCATATGCTTCAGTCTTACCTAAGGCAAAGACTAAAATGCATCCGAGGGCAACAAAATGCATCTTTCTTGGATACCCTAAAAATACTAAAGGATACAAATTATTTGATCTAGAATCTAAAAATTTTATTATTTCTAGAGATGTCACATTTGCTGAAAACACATTTCCCTTCAATATTAGTTCAGCTTCTAAAAATGTTATTCTACCTAATCATGCTCACAACACTGCCTTAGATAACATAATACCAGCTGAATTTGTTACACCTACTCTTGACCATCAAACTGAAAATAATTTTGACAGTTTAGGTGTTGAATGTTCTCAGGATATTGCTTCTGTTGTTCCAACAGTTCCATCTAGTTCACATACTACTAATGATCAGTCTTCTAGCTTGTTTCCCACTACAGTTAGACCATCTAGAACTGTCAAGCTACCTCAGAAGCTGAATGACTATCAAGTTACTCTACACCTCACATTATTAACCAGGTGTTATCCTATCAAAACTTCTCTTCTTCACATCAATCATTTATTGCTTCTGTTGATTCTTTAATTGAACCAAAAACATATAAACAAGCAATATTACATGATTGTTGGAAAGTAGCAATGAATGAAGAAATTTTAGCCCTAGAAACTAATCATACTTGGGATCTAGTTCCTCTACCCCCTAATAAAAAGACTATTGGCTGCAAATGGGTTTTTAGAGTTAAACTTAAGTCTGATGGATCTCTTGATAGATACAAAGCTAGGCTTGTAGCTAAGAGTTATACCCAGCAGTCATGTGTTGACTTTCTAAGTACCTTCAATCTAGTAGCTAAAATTACCACCATTAGGACCTTAATGGCTGTTGCAGCTTCTCAAAACTGGTTTCTGCATCAATTAGACATCAACAATGCTTTTCTTCATGGTTTTTTAAGTGAAGAAGTTTATATGAACTTGCCACCTGGATTCATTGCTCAGCTTGGATTAGTTTGCAAACTCAACAAGAGTTTATATGGTCTTAAACAGGCCAGCAGACAGTGGAATGAAAGGCTTAATGTGTCTTTATGTAGCCAAGGGTTTAAACAAGCAACTTCTGACTCTAGTCTTTTCACAAAGGGTGAAGGTTCTAACTTTCTTGCATTAGCCATTTATGTAGATTATATTATCCTTGCTGAACCAAACTTGACTGAAATAGACTGTCAAAAAATTTCTACATGCTACATTTAAAATAAAAGATCTAGGAAACCTGAAATACTTCATAGGATTAGAGGTTGCCCGTTCTAATATTGGAATAAACCTTTTCCAAAGAAAATACACATTGGAATTATTGAAGGATACATGTTTCCTAGGATCTAAACCTGCTTCTACATCTCTAGTTTCGAAGAAAAGAATATCTCAATATGATGGTGACCCTTTAACTGACATTAATTCTTATAGAAGGCTCATTGGGAAACTTTTATATCTCACTAACACTCGACCTGATATTTCTTTTGCTGTGCAACAATTGTCACAATTTTTATCTGCTCCTACTATTGAACATATGACTGTTGCACATAGAATTCTTAGGTACCTCAAAGGTACCCCTGGTCAGGGTCTTTTCTTCCCTG
Organism: Hibiscus trionum; assembly: GCA_030270665.1. NCBI lineage: Eukaryota > Viridiplantae > Streptophyta > Magnoliopsida > Malvales > Malvaceae > Hibiscus > Hibiscus trionum. The sequence goes on along the minus strand of BSYR01000024.1, from coordinate 10,152,941 downwards.
CTAAGAATCAATTAACTATAAATGCCTTTTCTGATTCTGATTGGGCTTCTTGCGCTGATACAAGACGGTCCACAACTGGCTTTTGTATTTTTCTAGGCTCAACTTTAATTTCCTGGAAATCAAAGAAGCAACAAACGATTTCTCGATCCTCCAGCGAAGCTGAATATCGAGCCCTTGCCACTGTTACTTGTGAAGTTCAATGGCTTCAATATTTGCTTTCTGATTTACAATTAAAAGTTTATTCTACAAATTTATTCTGTGATAACCTATCTGCCATTAAACTTGCAGAGAACCCAGTCCATCATGAACGGACAAAGCATATTGAAATCGACTGCCATTTGATTCGTGAAAAAGTTCGACAAGGATTGATCAAGCTTCTGCCTGTTGCTTCTCACAACCAACTTGCTGACTGCTTCACCAAAGCTCTCACCAATTTTGCCTTTAAGGATGCCATTTCCAAGTCGGGCATACAAAACTTGTATGCTCCAACTTGAGGGGGGCTATTAGAATATATTAGTTAGGAGTTAGTTAAAAAGGTTGTTAGCTTTTATTTAGTAGGATAAAGAAGCCATTTCTTTCTTTGTATAAAACAACACATGTGTATATTATTTTGTAATTCAATTTTACACGATAATAATAAATAAAAAATCCCCTTTTTTCCTCTCGATTACATTTGAAACAAAAATCCCCAATTCCCTTCTAGTGTTCTTCAGTCTTCGTCTTCTTCAATCATCTAAACTGCCTAAACCAAAATCTAACAATTTACAAATCGGAATCGATCATTGTTTGTTGCAGATGAAAAGTGGAGAAAAGAAAAAAATGGGAAACTATTGCTCAAAAGATTTGAACCCACAACCTCATAAATGTTAAACCAAGTGCTCGACCAATTAAGATATAGGAGCTCTTGGTTATCAATTGCACTAGGTTCTTTTTGAACTGTGCCTTAAGACACATGGTATTAAAATAATAAATTTTTTTAAAAATATCCTACCTAACCCATTATTCTTCATTTATTTTCAAACCAGCCCCTCCTTTCCCAGAACCAAAAATCGACCCCTTCATCCCTTCCTTCTTCCCGAAACAATCGGCCACCGCAACGATCTTCCCCACCGCCGCACCGTGTCGCTCACTACCGGTGCCAAAGTGTTCGCCGGAGAGTCCCGACTAAAACCCCTCAAACCACTCACACTATTACCGTTTCGATCGTCGGCAATCGAAGGATTTAGGTTCGACGAACCTAGGGTTAAACCCTTTCGGGTTATTGAGTTTTTCGGCCGCCACGACCGTCTGTTCGAGGAGTGGGAGTGTATGTTGAACTCCCCACGTTGAGCCGAATAAAACTATAGTGGTCGATCGTCTGTCAGCTGCTGGTATAACCTTCGTTGGAGCTACGCTTGTAACGGTTGCGTTTTGTTCGTTTTGGATAAGATCGGTAAGTTTTCTATTGGTTTTTGGGTGTATTTTGTTGTTTTGGTTGAAATTGAGGTTACTGTTGCATTTTGGGACTTTTTCTGATCATTTACGGCCGCGCGTGGGTTTCACGCGCCGTCTGGGGCAATTTCTAGCTGCCCTGGGCGGTGGCCGCTGAATCGGCCGGAGACCCGGTCTAGCCTTTGAACCGAACCGAGTTAAACCGTTTGAACTGAACCAAACTGAACCGGATTATCGAGTCAAACCGAATTGAGTCAACCCGACCAAGTCAACTTAGCGAGTTAACCCAACTGAGTTAACTCATTGAGTCAACTCACATGAGTCAGCCTAGTTGACTACTAACATCAGCATGAAGTCAGCATTGACTTTGACCAGTGACTGTTGACGCCAGCATGACGTCAGCGTTCACTTTGACTTTGACCAAAAAGTCAATTTTTCCTAAAATGCCCTAGTTTATGTTTTTCGACGTCCTCAGTCCGATTTTAAAGCATGTTTCATGAAATTCTAATCCGAAAGCCTCCAAATTGGACGTTGAACCCGAACATGCATATGTATTAAGTTAAGTTATTTAAGAGAAGTTTTTGAATAGGGAATGACACTTGGTTTTATTTGTTTAAAGGTACTAGAGTCACTCTTGACCGCGCTTCAGCCTAGCTCCTCTCGATACGAGCGACAACGTGATACCGTCGGGACTCATATGTATCGATACATACTGAATTATCATAGTAAATGAGTATTCCCATATTAATTAGAGATCTATTGTATTATATGCTCTAGCACAGCATCAGAGCGTCACACTGGTGCTCAGTAGACCATCTGACCGACCGACCTGACTTTTTGAGGTGTGTTCCTTATGTGCTACATGACTGTTTGAATATTGTTTTACATGTTTTATATGTTTGATTAAACTGAACATGTGCGCATGATTGACAAACTTGATTTCACATAAGCATAACATGCTTTTTGAAATGAGTATTGATCATACCATATATCTGATTTATGTATGAGTACCTGATTGAACGACATGCTCTCTGGTTACCGTTTTACAGAAAATAATTATATGCTTATAATTTCCGTAAATATTGTTGCTGCTGATTAATGAAATTACTACATAGACTGCTACTAGGGTACTTGGGACATAGTAAGAAGTTATCGTAGTTTCAGCCCTGATTCGGCTGGTAATCCATTACCATTACAAGTTCTTATGATTCAGATAGGTTGATTCCTACCATACCGTACCTAAGGTATTCTCTTAGGATGGCACATATGTCAATAGGCATGGGTTAACGCCTTTATATAAGCAGTTTTGGAGAACTGCATACTGGAGAGTTTGGTTGGAGGGTAGATAGAGAATTGAACTGAATCGTATTATAACTTGAATCATATGACTTTGAGATAAAATGTTTATCGTATTGATTGTAGTACATGTTTTTACTTGCACTGTTGGAACCCACTGAGCTCCCTAGCTCATGCTCCCTTTTTCTCCCTTTTCAGATATTTTTTGATAGGCTACCATGTTCTTGACATCGGAGGATCTACACATTTTGTATTCTACATAGATTGTAATGTTTCTATCTACCGCTTTTGTTCTTCAGGGTGATATGTGCCTATATTTTGTATTGTATGACGTCTCATGTTATGAGTATTTTGTTGCTATACTTGATATAGCCTATTTTGTAGTTGCTACTGGATATGTTTTTACATGTTTACTTACTATGATCGCTTTATAACGAGTTATGATATTATACTTTCAAACTATATTCTTAAGTTTTCCAACAGGTTTTCTACTTGAGTTTTAAATTCGAGATGTGCCCAGTTAGACATGGTCATTTCGCATAGGCCAGTCTAGGGGGTTACAACTCACACACGGTTCTACACATATAAATATAATTCTTAAATTTTACTAAGGCAAAATTTTTGAACTCACTGTTAGAGTACATATTCTAGGCTGTAAATTAATCTTCATTAATCACTTAAGCAAAAATCTAACCATGATTAATCTTTTAAAAATCAAATTCCAAGAATCCTTTATTACTAAATAAACCCTAAATTATTATTTCACACATCATAACACATGAAACCTTAATCTTAACACATACAGTGAAATTTTTAATCTTAAAGGGGTTAGGCTTTGGTATTCCAATAACCTAAAATTCATGGAAAATTACAATTAAGCTCAGAATTCATCCTATTTCAATTATAGATCATTAACTAACTAAAATTACAAACTAGTGAAAATTACCCATGAACACTAAAGTTCCAAACTTAATAAAAATTGTACCGTAAAAAGGCTAAGGGTAAGAGCTTACCAAATACACGATTTAATTGAAGAAATGATGGCTAAATATAGGCTTTGTTTGGTAGAGAGAAAGAAAATTGGAAGGATGGAAAATTGAAGTGATGAAAAAAGATGAAAGGATGGAAAATATATTTTTTCTTTCCATCGGTGTGCTTGGTTGAGAGGATGGAAAATTAGAAGGAAAATAATTTTCTTTCCTTCCTATTGCTTGATACAATATAAAAGTGAGAGGAAAGAAAATTAAGCTTTGAAAATTATAATCTATTTTAAATTTTTATAATTTAGTACAATATTTTTAATCAATTTAGTCCTTAAATTTTTTTATTTAATCTAAAATTGACATGTATTTGTCTCTAATTTCTATAATTTAATCTAAAATTTTTAATATAGTTTTTTTGTTCAATTTAATCCCTAATTTTTTTAATTCAAAATTGACCTATATATTTCAAAGTTTTAGAACAAAGTTTACTTAGCTATCTACGTTCTACCATTATACATCATTGCATATACAATGCAAGCATAACCAAAAAAAATATCAAAGATGTCATGCCATAAAGGTAATCACCAAAGTTATATATTGCATTCATTAAACACATAAAAATAAAGGTTAGAATGTTTCCGTGTCATCTAAGACAATGCAACTACACTCACCTCAACTCAAGTTTAGAGACACTTGTCTTCTTTTCCCAAGTTGTAATTTCTATCCTTTCTATTTACTCTAATCCAGCATCAAAAAAATATATCATTTTATACTTCTAAGCAGTTTTCACTGTCTTGAAAGAATATTCATATAAAATTTTCTATAAACTGAATTCTAATTCTGTTTGTTTTCGATAAAACTAGATTGAATAACCTATAATTAATCTTTCGTAAATTAAGTTCCAAGAATCATTTATTACTAAATAAACTCTAAATTATCATTTCACACATCATAACACATAAAACTTTAATCTTAATACATACAGTAAGATTTCTAATATTAAAGGGGTTAGGCTTTGGTATTCCAATATCCTATAATTCATGGGAAATTACAATTATGTTTAGAATTCATTCTATTTTCAATTATGAATTATTAACTAACTAAAATTACAAACTAGTGAAAATTACCCATGAACACTAAAGTTCCAAACTTAATAAAAATTGTACCGTAGGAAAGCTAAGGGTAAGAGCTTACCAAATACGCGATTTAATCGAAGAAATGATGGCTAAATATAAGGAATTTTGAATTCAAAGGATTAAGGTTGGCTAAATATAAGGAATTTTGAATTCAAAGATTAGGGTTAGTCATGGAAATGGTTTAATCATGTTCTTAATCTTTAAAGATTCCACCTCTTACAGTAAGGTTATTTAACTTTCCTTTCCTTCATGTTAGTCACTAAACAACTTCTCATTCCTGCATTTTAGTCACTGGGAAACTTATTTACTTACTTGGTCAATATGCTTGGCCATTACTTATACTAATAACCCATGGCTTAATTTCCTTACATTATGGTCCTTATCTTTACATTTCAGTTCATCGCGATTTAATCCTAATTCTTTAAAGTTTCAATTTTCGAACATCAAAAATTTAAATTCGACTAGTTTTCAAGGTATTAAACTTGTTGCAGAATGCAGAGCCAGACGTCCCTCTTGAATATAATTAGATTGATAGTCCACAGTGTAATTAAAATGAGAGGGTATGATGTTTCAATGAATCAAAATTGGGAGGAAAAAAATCAAATTTATCGTTTATAGGAAATCATGAGATTTTAAACTTTTTAAATCCTTAATTTTTTATTTATCGTTTTTACGGATTTATTATTTATCTTATTTACATTATTATATTTTTCATCTCATTTATGTGTCAAAAAAACCCAACAAAAATGAAAAAATATCCAATTTCCCTTCTTCTCAAATATTAATTTTTAAGTATGCATTTAATAACTTATTAATGACAAAAAAATATCTGAATATTTTACTAAAAGCATATAGTACATATTATAGTACCTTTAATAGATATAAACAAAAAATTATATACTAAATAATAGTTAATAATTAAATACAAAGAATGAATAATTAATTAATTTCCAAAAATTGATAAACAAAGCTAAGAAAAAGAAAGCTTCAAAAGTATGTATATGTTTTATTAAAAGAAATAGTTTAAACATAAACACAGTTCTATTTCATAATCTACCAATGGCAAAGCAAGTACTTGATATCTGTAGAACTACGAGACCTTACTAAAACTACTTAAAAACAAAGAAACTGATACCTAAAAAATAAATAATTCGATACCTAAAATAATATGAAAACCCTAATAATAATAATTTTAACCCTAATAAAACTGAGAACAATGTTGTTTTAGTCGGTTAACAAAATATTTATATCTCCCGAATATTATACTACAATTTTTATCCGCTACTGAAAAGGCATCACAACAATTTTTATCAACCTTCCCGAAATCATAATTGGTTATTGTTGCCCTCCAAATCTTTCCAAAGCACGAATTGTGATAACTCTCCATCGAACACCAACACAATCGACCTCTTTTCACAAAATATGAAGCATTTATAAGCATTTCACAATGACTCGAAGGATTTGAACGTTCTGAACGGGGAAATGGTTTCAGATTCAACGGATAGACCATTGGTGGTGTTTGTGGTGCTTCAGTGGACGAATTTGGTTTAGCCATTATTGGTGAATGTTGTGGCTGTTGGTTTTGTTGAGCCATCGATGACGGCGACTGTGAAAGTAGTTGCGCATTTCCTAAATATGACATGAATGTTGACGTCACCAAAAACAACACGATAACAACTAAAGCTTGCTCCATCATTTTTTTTTCACTTCAAAGCTATTCTCACTTGTTATTTTAATTTAATTTTCTATTTGAACTCTTATTTTTATAGGCAAAAAGTATAGGTTCGTGTTATCTCTTTAAAATGTTATCTTTCATTTTTTGAAAAAAAAATATTTTAGATTGAGTTTAAGATAATAATTTTATTATTCCTCTTTTATTTAAAAAACTTTTCAACTGAATTTATCCTTTTGCAATATATATATATATAAAATTTTTAATAACATTTTACCTTGCCTGGAAAAAAGTGTATATATATTTTCAAAATTAACATTTAGTAGCTTTTACCTATATAATTATATTATTTGTTTTGCTTTAACAATAATGTCTAAATCTGTATTTTTAATGATAATTATTTAGCATATCCAATAATCAAATAAGATGATTTTACTATAATTTCAATTTTGTTTAGTAAATAAAATATGTTTGGGTTTTTTAATGATCGTTAAGATAATTTGTTATGGATTTTACTAAATTTCTAATTTTTATTTAAATATGATTTGTTAGGGAATTATGTAAACTTATAGTTAAGATATAATTTGTTGGAGATTTTTTTAAATGATAATAAAAGATAATATGAATTCTCACAAAATATTTTTAATCTTTGTGCAATCAAATAGAATATTATCCGTTTTATTTATATGAACTAAACAAATGAATAAGTAATTTAAAATGAGATGATTTTAATCTATTTTGGTATGATTTTGATTATTGTTTATCTGATTTAAGCAACTTATATCATTTTAAACTTTGTTATTAAGAGAAGAGTCTTATAGCAGGAGTGAGCTTTAAGCTCCAAAGTGGAAAAGCTTTTGGTATCATACAACATTAAAGGTTAAGGTTCATTTTTAGTATCTTATTGCAAAATTTTGTTTCAAAATTTTAGAAAAAAGTTTACTTAGCTATCTACGTTTTACCATTATACATTATAGTTTAGCTATACATCATTGTATATACAATGCAAGCATAACCAAAGAACTTATCAAAGATGTCATGCCATAAATGTAATCACTAAAGCTAAATATTGCATGCATTAAACACATAAAAACAAAGGTCGGAATGTTTTCTTGTCATCCAAGTTGTAATTTCCTTCCCTCCCATTTACTCTAATCAAGCATCAAAAAAATATCATCATTGTCCTAAATAAATATTCCTATAAAATTTTCTATAACCTGGATTCTAATTCTGTTTATTCTCGATAAAACTAGACTGCATAACCTTTCTAGTTATATAGATTATAGCTTCTAAATCATATTGTATAATTTATGGTGAATTTTTAAAGTTACTAGCAGTGCTGACTTTTAGAACAGACTGGTGTCCTGATTTATGACCTCCCTTCACACAAAAATTCATATTTGATCATTTACAAATCAGAATCGATCATCGTTTGCTGCAGATGAAACTAAACTCACACACGGTTCTGTACATATAAATATAATTCTTAAATTTTACTAGGCAGAGTTTTTGAATTCACTGTCAGAGTACATATATTCTATTCTGAGAATTAATCTTCATTAATCACTTAAACAAAAATCTAACTATGATTAATCTTTTATAAATCAAGTTCCAAGAATCCTTTATTACTAAATAAACCCTAAATTATTATTTCACACATCATAACACATGAAACCTTAATCTTAACACATACAATAAAAAATTTAATCTTAAAGGGGTTAGGCTTTGGTATTCCAATATCCCAAAATTCATGGAAAATTACAATTAAGTTTAGAAATCATCCTATTTCAATTATGGATCATTAACTAACCGAAATTACAAACTAGAGAAAATTACCCATGACCACCAAAGTTCCAAACTTAATAAAAATTGTACGGGAAAAAACTAAGGGTAAGAGCTTACCAAATACACGATTTAATTGAAGAAATTATGGCTTAATATAGGTTTTGCTTGCTAGAAAGGAAAGAAAATTGGAAGGATGGAAAATTGAAATGATGAAAAAACAAATGAAAGAATGAGAAATATATTTTTTCTTTCCATCAGTGTGCTTGGTTGAGAGGATGGAAAATTAGAAGGAAAATAAGTTTCTTTCCTTCCTGTTGCTTGGTACAATATAAAAGTGAGATGAAATAAAATTAAACTTTGAAAATTATAATTTATTTTAATTTTTTATAATTTAGTACAATATTTTTAATTTGATAATTTTTATTCAATTTAGTCCCTAATTTTTTTTTATTTAATCTAAAACTGACCCATATTTGTTTCTAATTTTTATAATTTAATCTAAAATTTTTAATATAGTTTTATTTTTGTTCAGTTTAATCCCTATTTTTTAATTCAAAATTAAACTATATGTATTTCTATTTTTTATAATCGAATCCAATATTTTTAATATGGATTTATTTTTGTCTAGTTTAGTCCATAAAATTTTTATTTAATATGAAATTAACCTATATTTATTTATATTTTTATAATTTAGTCTAATATTTTTATAATCTAATCCGAGAGTTTGACTGTTAATGTAACACCTAATACACGGTACAAACGAATCCAACCGAATATCGAATGCTACAAATGACTCATTAATGGCCTAAAAACATATTTTAAAAAAACAAGCTTATTCGATTACAAGAAAGTAAACAACCAACATGAACATAAAGAGGAAACAATTAACTAAAATCACCTGCGAAAATAAACCTTTAAAAACTTAAAAAATGATTTAACAAAAATGCATTTTGGTAATTTTACAATATTTAAACCCAAAAAAACATTCAAAACTTAAATACAAGTTTAATATAAGTAGAAACATCTTATACCTCTGTTTTTCTAAGAAAAAGAAGTTCAAATCAAAGTAAATTTAACTAAATCGAGGTTTAGGGACTATAGTGTAAATAATTCATAAGTTAGATTTTAAGTTAAAAATTCACTTTTAGGCCCGTTTTAAACTCATTAACTCCAATTAGACTTAATGGTAAATTATCGCTGAAACCAAATTTGAAATAAAGTGTTAATTGCAAAAATAAGTAGTTTAGGGGCCATTTTGAAAATATTCATAAAATATAGGTACCTGTTTTTCAAAAAAGTGAAACAAAACATTTCTTTATGAAATCAATATCGTCATTAACATATAGATCAAGTTTCAGGTTAATCCAAGCTAAAACGAGTCCTTGATTGCAATTATAAAATTAGTGACTGAAACGTAAAGTTTGCAATTATAAGGTATTGGATTAAATTATAAAATACAAATAAATAAAGGTTATTTCCAAATTAAATAAATATGGACAAAATTTTATTAGATAAAATATTTGATAAAATAAATATGGGTTAATTTTGGATTAAATAAATAATTTATGGACTAAAGTCAACAAAATATTATTATATTAATAATATTGAATTTAATAATAAATTTTTAAAAAATAAGGTTAAATTTAGATTAAATAGAATGTTTAGGGACTAAATTGAACAAAAATAAAATCATAATAAAAATATTGGATGAAACTATTTTAAATATAATTTGATAATTTTATTATTAAAGTATGATAGCTTTCACTTTTCTTTCCTATTTTCACCCAATTTCAAAGAGAAAACTATTTGTATATGAGCAAGGAAAAAGGCCTCCCCTCCTATTTTCTTTCATTCCAATTTTTTACTCTACCAAACAACCATTAAATTTATTTTCTTTTTATTTTTTTCTTTCCTTCGACCTCCCTCCCACTTTTCTCCCCAACCAAACAAAGTCATACAAATTTTTGAATTCAAAAGGTTAGGTTCATAAATATTCAAACATGGAGTTCTTGTTCTTAATCCTTAAAGATTCCACCTCTTACACTAAGGTTATTTAGCTTTGCTTTCTTTCAAATTGGTCACTAAACAACTTCTCATTCTTGCATTTTAGTCGCTAGGAAACTTATTTACTTGCTCATCACTTATACTAATAACCCATGGCTTAATATCCTTGAATCTAAAATCTTACGATTAAGCAAATTAATCCATTTTACTTTTATTATACTTTCCTTATAACTGTCGGAAATAAATTTTCGAACATCAAAAATTAAAATTCGACTAGGCCGGTTTTCAAGGTATTACACTTATTGCAGACACCCCTCTTGAATATAATTAGATTGATATTCCACAATGTAATTAGAATGAGAAGGTGTGATGTTTCAATGAATCAAAATTGGAAAGAAAAAAAAATTTATCGTTTATAGGAAATCATGAGATTTTTAGTTATATGCATGTCCGTTGACACGCGTCGTAACGTGTCAAGAATAATTTTCTTCTTCCAAATAAATAATTAAATAAATAAAGAAATTAAATTAAGTATAGATAGGGAAGTAGGAGTCGAACCCACAAGGACTTGGACTTTCCTTGTTGCGCCTTTGATGTTTCTGAACCAAGAGATGATAGAATTGAATTTGTGTGATTTGGGGGGGGGGATTTGCAATGAAATAATTTAAGAGAGCAAGAAGAATGGTTTAAAGATTTTAAAACTAACAATAGAGATATTCAGCCTTGGCTAATCTTTGACTTGTTCTACTCGGTTCATTGGTAGAGATTTTAATTTCGAAAAACTTGTTGGCGAAATTACTTCAAAGTCAATCCTTGAATTTTCTTGTAAAATGAATCTTCAAAATCAATTTCTTGCTGGCGAAATTTCGAAAAACAGTGTTTGATCTCAATATTCATAAAGTGAATCTGACAAACCGTGTTGTGGGCAATTATCGCATAGTTTCTTGAAGCGCTCCCAATATTCATAAAGTGTTTCAGTATCCTTTTGTCGGATACTTAGAATATTTCGCCTCAATTCGCTTGCTTTAGCGGCTGGGAAGAACCTGTCAAGAAACAAGCGAGTCATTTCAGTCCAGGTAGTAACTGAGTTAGAAGGTAAATCATAAAGCCAATCCTTAGCAATATCAGATAAAAGAAAAGGGAAAGGCGCGAAGTTTAATTTGATCCTCAGATACTCTCTGTGGTTTCGTAGTTGAGCAAACCATGTGGAACTCCTTAAGGTGTTTGTGTGGGTTTTCGCTGGGCAAACCGTGAAAGGTTGGTAGGAGATGAATCAACCTCGTTTTTAGTTGGAACGAAGTTTCACCATTCGGGAAGGTTATGCACAAAGGCTGATTGTCATATGGTGCCCTGATTAGCTACTAGATCGTCTGTTCGTTGGCTCCCATTTGGTTTCGTTTTTCAAAGTATGTTTCGGGTTGAGATGATTCAATATCTTGTTGGATTTGTAGTTGGCGCAGCTTATATTGCTTCTCGCGGTTTCGTTGTGCGTTTTGTCGTCTCGCAAATGCTTCAATTTCCGGAATGAATTCAACATGTTCTCTAGGATTTTTCCTGGTCATAAACAATAAAAAACAAACAGTAAAAGTTGTCGAAGTCCCCGGCAACGGCGCCAATTTTGACACGCGTCGTAACGTGTCAAGAATAATTTCCTTCTTCCAAATAAATAAATAAATAAAGGAATTAAATTAAGTATATATAGGGAAGTAGGAGTCGAACCCACAAGGACTTGGACATTCCTTGTTGCGCCTTTGATGTTTCTGAACCAAGAGATGATGGAATTGAATTTCTGTGATTTGAGGGGGGATTTGCAATGAAATAATTTAAGAGAGCAAGAAGAATGGTTTAAAGATTTTAAAACTAACAATAGAGATATTCAACCTTGGCTAAGCTTTGACTTGTTCTACTCAATTCATTGGTAGAGATTTTAATTTCGAAAAACTTGTTGGCAAAATTACTTCAAGGTCAATCCTTGAATTTTCTTGTAAACTAAATCTCCAAAATCAATTTTTGGTTTCAGTTTTGATAATTTGTCTAAACCAACTCAATGTTTGAGAAAACAAATTCTTTAAGCTCGTAACCAACTCGAAAAGTTATTTCTATAAAAACGATTAGATCTCAATTTCCCTTAGTAATCTATTTACTAAGTGTGTTCCCTGGAAGTCGGATTTGTTTCAATAACCGATCCCCCTCCCACTTGATAGATCAGAACAATTGTTTGTCTCCAAATTCAATATTTGGGTTTAAAAATCATTTTGATTTAGAAAATAAAGTATGAAGAAATCGAGAAAAGTTTTCGAAATGTTTGAGGCATAATTTCAAACCTCGCCTTGTTGTGCCTTTGATGTTTTTGAACCAAGAGATGATGGAATTGAATTTCTGTGATTTGGGGGGGGATTTGCAATGAAATAATTTAAGAGAGCAAGAAGAATGGTTTAAAGATTTTAAAACTAACAATAGAGATATTCAGCCTTGACTAAGCTTTGACTTGTTCTACTCGGTTCATTGGTAGGGATTTTAATTTCGAAAAACTTGTTGGCAAAATTACTTCAAGGTCAATCCTTGAATTTTCTTGTAAACTGAATCTCCAAAATCAATTTTTGGTTTCAGTTTTGATAATTTGTCTAAACCAACTCAATGTTTGAGAAAACAAATTCTTTAAGCTCGTAACCAACTCGAAAAGTTATTTCTATAAAAACGATTAGATCTCAATTTCCCTTAGTAATCTATTTACTAAGTGTGTTCCCTAGAAGTCGGATTTGTTTCAATAACCGATCATCCCTCCCACTTGATAGATCAGAACAATTGTTTTTCTCCAAATTCAATCTTTGGGTTTAAAAATCATTTTGATTTAGAAAATAAAGTATGAAGAAATCGAGAAAAGTTTTCGAAATGTTTGAGGCATAATTTCAAACCTCGCCTTGAGAACGCGTCATTGCATAAGCCTTCGGCTTATGAAGATCTAGCCGAGCATGGTTATCAAATTAATCATGCTCGACATTTAAGAAATAATCAAAATAACAAAAATAAGAAAAGAACTTTAAGGAAAAAAACTAAGAAGAGAAGAATTTCCAAGAGAAAGATGAAATGATATTCAATTGATGATAAAGTCTTACCCCAAAATGGGTATTTATAGTACTTCAAATAACCTATGTAAACCTAAAATGATAATTAAAATTTTAACAAAATAATTATCCAAAGTTTAAAATTTAAAATTCAAAAATCCGGAGATAGGCTATCTAATAAGCGGCTTGATAAGCTATCACTGCTGCTAACGTCAGCTTCTAGAAGACGCTGACGTGACGCCCAGTCAACATTCATGCCCATGACTCCAGCATTTCCTGCAGCATTCCAGCTTATTTCCAGCATCATGTCCCCTGCATGAAAACAACATAAAACAACCAAATTAAGTCCCTCAAACTTGTATTTAATCGAAAAAAGGACCAAAAACACAACCAAAATAAATACTCATCAAATTCCCCCTCACTTATCCGATGCTTGCCCTCAAGTATAAAAAATTTAAGTTCAAATTCTCATCCTTAAACATCTAAGTCCCTTAGCTTACAACATGAAATAATCAGTTTAACTCAACAAGAAACTAAGCATGCAGAAAATTTAAGTAAGATGGCAATAAGAATAAATCCCACAACTTATTAATAAAGCAAGGATCACTTAAGTGTTTGCTAAAACTACTCAATGTTCTCAGAAAATATCAAACTAAGCAAGCATGCATAAAATTTGCAAAGAACTCAAATCTAAACCATAAATGTAAAAGAATTTTTTTCATTGCTAGAACTAGTGACAGGCATTTCTAGCTTTTATTTTGCTAGAGCCGGTGGTAGGCACCTCTAGCTTTTATTATTTTTTCTTTTTTTTCGAGCTAGAGCCAGTGATAGGCACCTCTAGCCTTTATTATTATTTTTCTTTCTCATGCAAATAATGCTAAATATGAAATTCTCACAAAAATTAAGTATACAAGCATTAATTCAATAAATTCCAAGAAACAAGAGTAACAAAGCAATCCTTTAGTGCACCCTTTTTCTATTAACAAGTATGGAACATAGGTTATGCCATCAAGTAAAATCCATCATGCAAGCAAAGTTTCTAGCAAGTCAAAGTTTTTTATTATCACAAAGTAAGCATAGGAACACATCAATCTATGAGACAAGGATTATAAAAAATCAAGCATAAGACAAGTTTCGAATAAAGCAAAAAGAAAATTTGACAAGCATATCTCCCCCTCTCACTTAAAGTATTTTGTCCCAAAATGATAACTAGAGTAAAAGAGAGGAAAGGAGAGACTCCCCTGATCAATTGCGGCCTCTTCGAAAAAGATGGGGGTTGGCCGAACAATGTCTGGTTCGAAGGTCGGGGGCTTTGCCTGCGTGAAGAAAGAAGGGTGAGATGACGGTTGCAGAATAAAGAAAAGGTAGGGGAAAAATTATGTTAGTTTTTTTTTTGAAATAAAAGAATAATTAAAAATTTGTAAAATGATCATTTTATTTTAAAATTTTAGATATAGTTGATAAAGATATATATATATATATTAATAATTTAAAATAAATAATAATTTAAGATGATAAAGATAAACCACCAAGGGGTAAATTTAAAAATAAGATAATAGATAGATAGATAAAGATATATATATATATATATATATATATATTTAACTTACGTAAATCTAAATATATATATAATAAATAATATATTATAAAGATAAATTAAAATAAAGAAAATAAGAATAAATTTGAAACTGAAAAATTAAAATAAAGAAATAAATAAAGAAAATGGGTTGTCTCCCATCTAGCGCTTTATTTAACGTCGTTAGCTCGACGACCTGTGTCGCTCAGACTATAGACACTGCGACAAATACTCCTTCCAATTTATGCGCTTAATCCAACTAAGAACTTCCCTACGAGAAATTTTATGACAGTGACATTTCTTCATTTTCCCTGAAAAAATTTCTTTTTTACTCTTCAATTTATTCGGCGGTAATTTTAACTCGATATCTGGTGCCTGCAAAATGGAAGGGAAATTTTTAATTTTTGAGGGAGTTAAGTGTAGATCAAGATTAACAAATAAAGTGTTTTCCAACTCCCTAATTTTTTCAGCGCGCCCTTCCAATTTCCTGCACGAATTATCAAATAAATTAGTTTCCACAAAATCATCAACTAAAGGTTCATAAACACCAACAAAGCTAACATTTTCCATTGAATCCGGGTGTTCCATCGCCTTGTAAACATCAAATTCTACGACCTCACCATCAAATTCCATTGTTAACATACCGCTTCTCACATCAATCTTTGTATTTGTCGTACTAAGAAAGGGACGGCCAAGAAGAATGTCGGAGGAATAATTGGTTTGGTCATTTTCCATGTTGATGACATAGAAATCCGCTGGAAAAATTAAATCATCGACTTTCACTAACACGTTTTCAAGCATTCTCTCTGGATAGATAATTGAGCAATCAGCCAACTGGATTGTTACCCTCGTTTCCTTCAAAGGATCGTTAGTAATTTTTTTATAAATAGAAAGCAGCATTACATTTATAGAACCTCCAAGATCGCACATTGCACGTTTAATAGATATATTACCAATTTGACAGGGTATAGCAAACATACTTTGGTCTTTCGTTTTGGGTGATAAGTTACGTTGAAAAACTGCAGAAATGTACTCTCCCAAGTTTACCTTTTCGTGCCCGGTGAGTTTTCCCTTGGTTGTGCAAAGCTCTTTAAGTAAACGAGCATACCTTGGCACTTGTCGAATGACTTCTAAGAGGGGAATGTTCACTTGAAATTTTTTAAATACTTCAATGATTTCCCTCTCTTCGTCTTTTTTGTCGCGTTTTACTAAGCGTGATGGGAAAGGAGGTGCGACTACAAGGGGTGGCGAAGGAGTAGGAGATGGTGGTAAAGGGTTACCTGGTTTTTCGTTACCTTCTTCTGTGGGTGGATTGTTGTCTTTTGGTGGCTCTTTCGGTGCTATAACGGTCCCACTGTGGAGAGTAATTGCACTTACATTTTCTTTAGGGTTAGACTCCGTCTGAGAAGGTAACCTCTCTTGTGACTCCATTCTTCCTAATCGTTGGCAATCTGACTTATTTGCTTGTCCATCTCTTGAAAATGAGCCTCCGTGCGGGCTTGGAATTTTTCCTGAGACATAGCCAACCGCTCTACAATAGACTCTAGGTTCGACTTTTGTTGAAACTGTTGGTTAGGCTGCCTTTGCTGATATTGTTGTCTTTGGTTCTACGCAAACCCTTGGTCTCTCTACCCTTGATTGGATCCCGAAAAGTTCCCCATCGCTTTCACTCGTTCGGTATCTTTTTCTTGGATCATAGGGCAACAATCCGTCAGATGTTCGGGGCTTGTGCATATCCCACAAAGCATAGAAACGATTTTCCTATCTGCAACCAAAGTTTGCAAAATGTCAGATAATTTATCAATCTTGCTTTCTAATGAAACGGTACCTACCTCATTAACTCTTCGAGATGGTTCACTCGATTGGTAGAAGCACTGTGAGTTGGCTGCCATGGTCGAAATCAATGTCTTTGCTGCCGCCGGGGTCATATTGACTAGGGCTCCTCCGCTAGCTGCATCAACTACTTTCATATCTGTAGGGGTTAGTGCTTCATAAAAATATTGAATAAGTGTTTGATCAGACAAACCGTGTTGTGGGCAATTAGCGCATAGTTTCTTGAAGCGCTCCCAATATTCATAAAGTGTTTCAGTATCCGTTTGTCGGATACTTAGAATATTTTGCCTCAATCCGCTTGCTTTAGCGGCTGGGAAGAACCTGTCAAGAAACAAGCGAGCCATTTCAGTCCAGGTAGTAACTGAGTTAGAAGGTAAATCATAAAGCCAATCCTTAGCAATATCAGATAAAAGAAAAGGGAAAGGCGCGGAGTTTAATTTGATCCTCAAATACTCCCTGTGGTTTCGTAGTTGAGCAAACCATGTGGAACTCTTTAAGGTGTTTGTGTGGGTTTTCGCTGGGCAAACCATGAAAGGTTAGTAGGAGATGAATCATCCCCGTTTTTAGTTGGAACGACGTTTCACCATTCGGGAAGGTTATGCACAAGGGTTGATTGTCATCTGGTGCCCTGATTAGCTACTGGATCGCCTGTTCGTTGGCTCCCATTTGGTTTCGATTTTCAAAGTATGTTTCGGGTTGGGATGATTCGATATCTTGTTGGATACGTTGTTGGCGCAGCTTATATTGCTTCTATCGGTTTCGTTGTGCGTTTTGTCGTCTTGCAAATGCTTCAATTTCCGGAATGAATTCAACATGTTCTCTAGGATTTCTCCTGGTCATAAACAATAAAAAACAAACAGTAAAAGTTGCCGAAGTCCCCAACAACGGCGCCAATTTTGACACGTGTCGTAACGTGTCAAGAATAATTTCCTTCTTCCAAATAAATAAATAAATAAAGGAATTAAATTAAGTATAGATAGGGAAGTAGGAGTCGAACCCACAAGAACTTGGACTTTCCTTGTTGTGCCTTTGATGTTTTTGAACCAAGAGATGATGGAATTGAATTTGTGTGAATTTGGGGGGGGGGGCGAATTTGCAATGAAATAATTTAAGAGAGCAAGAAGAATGGTTTAAAGATTTTAAAAAACAATAGAGATATTCAACCTTGGCTAAGCTTTGACTTGTTCTACTCGGTTCATTGGTAGAGATTTTAATTTCGAAAAACTTGTTGGCGAAATTACTTCAAGGTCAATCCTTGAATTTTCTTGTAAACTGAATCTCCAAAATCAATTTTTGGTTTCAGTTTTGATAATTTGTCTAAACCAACTCAATGTTTGAGAAAACAAATTCTTTAAGCTCGTAACCAACTCGAAAAGTTATTTCTATAAAAACGATTCGATCTCAATTTCCCTTAGGAATCTATTTACTAAGTGTGTTCCCTGGAAGTCGAATTTATTTCAATAACCGATCCGCCCTCCCACTTGATAGATCAAAACAATTGTTTTTCTCCAAAGTCAATCTTTGGGTTTAAAAATCATTTTGATTTAGAAAATAAAGTATGAAGAAATCGAGAAAAGTTTCCGAAATGTTTAGAGGCGTAATTTCAAACCTCGCCTTGAGAACGCGTCATTGCATAAGCCTTCGGCTTATGAAGATCTAGCCGAGCATGGTTATCAAATTAATCATGCTCGACATTTAAGAAATAATCAAAAGAAGAAAAATAAGAAAATAACTTTAAAGGAAAAAAACTAAGAAGAGAAGAATTTCCAAGAGAAAGATGAAATGATATTCAATTGATGATTAAGTCTTACCCCAAAAGGGGTATTTATAGTACTTCAAATAACCTAGGTAAACCTAAAATGATAATTAAAAATTAAACAAAATAATTATCCAAAGTTTAAAATTTAAAATTCAAAAATCCGAAGATAGGCTATCTGATAAGCGGCTTGATAAGCTATCACTGCTGCTGACGTCAGCTTCTAGAAGACGCTGACGTGACACCCAGTCAACATTCATGCCCATGACTCCAGCATTTCCTGCAGCATTCCAGCTTATTTCCAGCATCACGTCCCATGCATGAAACAACATAAAACAACCAAATTAAGTCCCTCAAACTTGTATTTAATCGAAATAAGGACAAAAAACACAACCAAAACAAATACTCATCATCCGTCTTACAATTTACGTTCAGAGGTGCCAGACTGTCCCTCTTAACAATGTCATCTCCAAAGTTCGAACTCACTTCCTCTCTTTGGGAGTGCAATGTGCCATATCAATGCACCTAAAATCGTGAGATTTTAAACTTTTTAAATCCTTAATTTTTTATTTATCATTTTTACGGATTTATTATTGATCTTATTTACATATTGTATTTTTCATCTCCTTTATGTGTGTATATAAACCCAACAAAAAAGAGAGAAAAAAATATTCAATTCCCCTTCTTCTCATTTATTAATTTTTTTAAGAATGCATTTAATAACTTTTTAATGACTAAAAACTATCTGCATATTTTACTAAAAACATATAGTAAATATTATAGTACCTTTAATAGATATAAATAAAAAAATTATATACTAAATAATAGTTAATAATTAAATATAAAGAATGAATAATTAATTAATTTCTAAAATTCCATAAACAAAGCTAAGAAAAACAAAGCTTCAAAAGTATGTATATATTTTGAATTATTATTCTATACACCGGTGGTAAAAACCAGAAGGATCTACAAGCGCATTAGTTTTAAGGTTTATGGGCTTAATTTAGTGTGTAGGGTTTAGGGCTTTAGGTTTAGGGATTTAGAATTTAGTGGTAGTGGTTAAAATTTAAGGTTTAGAGGTTAGATTTTAGTTTTTAGAGTAATATGACGAGGATTTAGATTTTAATCTATAAAACCTAAATTATAACCCTAAACTATAAATTTCAACCACAATCCCTAAATTCAAAACTCATAAACTATACACCCTAAACTAAGTCTCTAAACCCTAAAACCTAGGCGCTTGTGGAAACTTTTAGTTTTTACTGCCAGTGTATCAAATAATTACCCATATATTTTATTAAAACAAAGGGTAATTATTCTATACACAAATGCTTGTAGAATTTTTTTTACACAAACGCCTTAGGTTTAGAGGTTAGAGACTCTGTTTAGGGTTAAATTTTAGGGGTTTGAGTGTAGTAGTTTTGAATTTAGGGACTGTTGATAGAATTTTGAGTTTAGGGTTAAAATTCAGGGTTTATAGATTAAAACATAAATCCCTACCCATATTACCCTAAAACTTAAACCCCAACCATGAACCATAAACCCCAACCATAAACCCTAAATTCTAATCACGAATCCTAAATTCTAACCATCAACCTTAAATTCTAACCATGAGAGAACTCACATTCCTTCCCCTGGAGGCCCTTTCCCATCCCTTCTAGTTGGGATAAGATTTAGAATTTATGAATATATATATATATATATATATATATATATATATATATATATATATATATATATATATATTATTTGTTCCGTTTTAACAATTATGTCTAAATATGTATTTTTAATGATAATTATTTAGCATATCCAATAATCAAATAAGATGATTTTACTATAATTTCAATTTTTTAGTTTTTTAAATAAAATATGTTTGGGATTTTTTTAAAATGGTCGTTAAAGATAATTTGTTATGGGATTTTACTAAATTTAAAATTTTTTATTTAAATATGATTTGTTAGGTAATTATTTAAAATTATAGTTAAGATATAATTTGTTAGAGATTTTTTAAAATGAAAATAAACGGTAATATGAATTATCACAAAATATTTTAAATCATTGTGTAACCTAGTATAATCGTTAACGTATAATTTTTTCTGGACTTCGAACTCGAGACGTGTTTAAGTGATATCATGTTATTTATCACTTAGATCAACTCTTTTAATATGTTTTGATATGAACTAAACAAATGAATAAATAATTTGAAATGAGTTGATTTTACGTATTATTGATATTAACTAAATAAATAATTTAAAATGAGTTGATTTTAATCTGTTTTGGTATAAATTTGATTATTGCTTATCTGATTCAAGCGAGTATATGTTATATTAGTTGAGATTTTTGAAAGAAAAAAAAAGGGCATTAAAGCAAATCCATTCAATGATTTTCCTTTTGCTACAAAATATTTCATAGCTAGGGAATAATAAATTCGAGGAATATGAATATTAAAATTCAATCCGATATTATTCGAAATAATAATGTAACTTTTTTTATGTAGCCATTAAATGATTTTCCTTTTGCTACGAAAATAGTTTTGTACCGTAATTTATATATATCAAAAAGCTAAAAAAAATTGATAACTCACGGGATGGTGTAAGTGGCAATCAGTTTAGTAGCGCTTAAGCAAACCTCGAGTTTGAGGCCTTATAGAAAATTTTCGCTATAAAACTCAACCACCAAAACGAAGTGTGCAACACGAGTCGGTTCGAATTAGTAAAAACTAAAAAATTGATTAAACTCGTGCAACACTTAATCAAACATTTTTTTGATATAAACTGGCTTCATTTATTAAGGATGAAATAAAGTCTAGAAACAGTAAAGGAAACAAAGCTGAAAAGACAAAGACCAAACCAAGAAAACAACAAAGAAAGACAAACTAGACCGAAAGATAAAGACACACAAAAGAGGAACAAAGTGAACGCTGATGGAGAAGCCGGTCATTAAACGTATCCTCGAAGACAGTCCATGCTGAAGATAAAGCCTGTGTTAGTGTAGGAGGAGATGTAAACCCAGGGGGTAGACCAGTTCTGCAAAACAAAACCCCGAGAGAAGAAGATGAAGGATCAAACAAGAAAACGACGGTCGTGATCCGCCGCGAATCGCGCACACGGAGGGATTTCTTCTACCCAAAACCTATCCTCAGAATCGAGCGAAGAATCCTTAGCTATAAGATGGGCCACTTAATTAGTCGAGCGATGGTTATGTCGAAACATGCAAGAGAAAAAAGATTTCACTCTCTCCTTGATTCACATATAAGAGCACTGATTTCTAAAAATCCAAAGAGGAGGACTGAAGCTTCTTGATTACTGATAGGGAATCACCTTCGATTATCACCGAAGAAAAACCCAAATCCATCAAAAGAAGTGTTGCGTGAAGATCCCCAATTGCCTCTGCCATGAAAGCCGATGCCACATGGTGAGTATACCTACGACTCGCACCCATAATGTCCCCTTCAAAATTTCTAATTACCACACCTGACCAGGATGCGTTGTTGCCAATAGAGAAACTCGCATCGAAGTTCGCCTTCATCATTTGAGGATCTGGTGGTTGCTAATGAGGGGGCGAGATTGCAGCAACAGGTTGCAAGGGAGGTAACATTGATTCTATTTCTTTGCAGTATGATTGCACAAAAGCATACAATTGGTCATAGGATTGTGTAACACCCTCATGAAATTTCCTGTTACGAGCATAGTCACAAAAACTTCCACATAACAAGCTGTAGGCATTGATAGAAAAATCCATGAAAGTCATTCCTTAAAAGAGAGGGCTAAGACAGGAATTGGCCACAATATCCCCAACTTAGCCTAGACCAAAGCTGCAAGCTGACAATCACGTAAGACATGCTCGATTGTTTCATTTTGTGTAGAACACACAGGGCATATAGGATCATTTGCGATGCGTCTATTATACAGACAATATTTAGTAGGAGTAAACTGCCAAATGAAACGACAGACCTAGTGTTTTATCTTTGGAGGGCACTGAATTGATCAGAGTTTTTAAAAAAGAGATGTGTCCTGTTGCGAAGGGGATGCAAAGTGCAATAGCATTCGATAGCTACTACGGACAGAATATAGGCTTGCATGTTCTCTACTTCATACTAAACAACCGGCTTGAGAGAAGCTAGACAGCGGAATACAAAGAATGCGAGCTGCATCCCATGCTGAAATGAAACTAAGCACCAAGTTCGTGTTCCAACCTTGTGAGTATGGTAAAAAGATATCAGAGACCCAATACAAATTATTCACTGGAGGCGAAGCAAGACGTTATGGTTGGGGACCTGGGAGCCAGTAGTCGATCCAGATCGAGATGGAACGGCCATTTTGGACCTACTAGTGTATACCTTTCTCTAATTGACCGCGAGCACTCCAAACACTTCTCCAAATAAGGGAAGGTTGAGACCCTAGACGGGCCTGCATAAAGGAGAAATTTTGATAATATTTAACTTTAAAAATCTGAGCAGCCAGTGATGATGGATTAGAGATAAGCTGCCAGGCTTGCTTTGCTAAAAGGGCAACATTAAATTTCAACATATCCATAAAGCCCAAGCCTTCCTTTTCTTTCAGCCTACAAAGAAAGTCCCAAGAACACCACTGTATGTCGCGCTTACTTTGAGACTTCTGCCACTAGAACTTGGCGAGAACACGTTCAAGATCCCTACAAAGAGTATTGGGAAGAAGGAAGACACTCATAGCATAGACTGGAATAGCCTGTAACACGAATTTTATGAAAACCTCCTTCCCACCTTGCGAGAGAGGATGAGCACACCAATTGGAGACTCGAGAATGAACTCTTTCAAGAAGATGCTGAAATGCTTCTCTCTTGTTTTGACCCACTATAGATGGGAGACCAAAATACTTATCTAAGCAAGACGTGTGGTCAACATTAAGAACATGTTTCACATCAGCATGATTGTCATCGTGGACGTTGGAAGAGAAAAAGAGTCTCGATTTATCGTAATTAATCAGTTGGCCAGAACATTCACTATACTCCTGAAGAAGTTGCTTTAAATTCGAGGCACCTCGGGTCGTAGCTTCGCCAAATATTAGACTATCATCTGCAAAGAGCAAATGAGTGATTTCGAGAGCGTAACGATTAATTCTAAAACCATGCACTCTGTTTCCCACACTCCCCTGCCTTAAAAAAGATGAGAGCCCTTTGCTACAGACAAGAAAAAGAAAAGGGTCGAGAGGGTCGCCTTGACGGAGGCCTCTAGATGGCAAGAAACGTTCACCTAGTATCCCGTTAAGCACCACAGTGTATGTAACCGTGGAGAGGCATCGGAAGACACAATCGATCCAGTCAATAGCAAAACCCATTCTTTGTAAAACCGCTCGAATAAAGTCCTATTCCACACGGTCATAGGCCTTGGACATATCAAGTTTCAAAGCAAAATGGCCCATTTTACCAAATCTATTTTTCTGAAAAGCGTGGAGAACCTCATAAGCTACCATTATATTATCTGTTGTGAGACATCCAGGAACAAAGGCACTTTGTGACTCATCAATACAGTCTGGCAGCACAAATTGGAAACGATTGGTAATCACTTTTGACATTATCTTGTAGAGAATATTACACAAACTGGTGGGCCGAAAATAACCCATATGAGAGGGATCAGAAACTTTCGGAATAAGGACTATACGTGTTTGATTAATCTCGCTTATATCGGACTCCCCAGATAAGACCCTAATACAATAATCCACAACCTCATTACCAACAATAGCCCAAAATCTTTGGTAAAAAATGGCCCCAATACCATCTTCTCCCGCGGACTTAAGAGGACCCATAGATTTCAATGCCTGAAACACCTCCTCCCTTGTATAAGGTCGAGTAAGAAGGGAATTGTAGGCATCAATAACACATGGATGAATCCTTTCCAGTATATGTGAGCAATCACGGACCCCGTTAGATACAAACAGTGACTCAAAATAATTCCTAGCAATATCAGAAAGCTCCTCCACCAAAGTACATTAAACCCCTTGATTATTTACAAGAGAAGAAAATAGGTTCATTCGCTTACGCTGGGAAGCATGACGATGGAAGAATGATGTGTTCTTGTCTTCATGTCTAAGCCAATTCGCACGAGCACGTTGCTCCCAATATATCTCAGACTTATTAGCCTCTAAATTCAACGCCAATTTCACTCCCATCATCTCTTAATCCAGCACATCGTCCGTTGGTTGGGATTCATCAAGTTGTTCTAAGCGTTTGGACAGTTCTTTAGTTGTAAACCTTCGACTTGCCCTTAGTTTACGAAACCAAAGGTCTAAACCTTGATTGACGGTGCACAAACGATCTGGGACCGAACCTATAGAACCTTCCCATAACCTTCGAACTTTCGGTTCACAGTAATCTTCAAGTAGCCATGCGGCCTCAAACTTAAAATGCTATTGCGGCCTCAATGATGACGCAGGCGAAGTATCCAAAAGAATAGGAAAATGATCAGAGATTGAATTAGGCATGTAGGTTAACGTAAAGGATGGAAAGAGAGACCACCAAGGTGTAGATGCGACCCCTCAATCCAATCTCTTACAGATATTTGTAGTCTCAAATTTTCCTTTTTCCCATGTATACCAACATTCCTGATAACCAATATCTGAGAGTGAACAATCATCCAAAGCTGCACGAAAATTATCCATTTTGCCTTTGATTTTGGAGCCAACCACCTGACTTTTCAAAAGAAAATAACAATTCGTTGAAGTCTCCAATAACAAGCCAGAGGATATCGAGAGTATCATCTAAATGTCGAAGGAGGTTCCATGAATCACTTTTGTTTTGCTCCTTATGAGCACTATAAAAGCCGGTGCATCTCCACATATTACCGTCACAATCCCTAGATATTAACACATCTATGTGCCTAATAGAATTAGGACGAAGAGTAATCTGACAATCATCACGCCATGCAAAACACAGACCGCTGCTACTACCACGAGCTCCCACTTCAATGCCATGAGAATACCCACATTTTTTCTGAACCTTTGCCATAGTATCATACTGCAATTTTGTTTCTATCAAGAAAATTACAGTTGGGTTTTCGTCTCGCAGACAGTGCCGGAGACGTCGAACTTCCCGATGCTGCCCAAAGCCTCGGACATTCTAATTTATGAGTTTCATTGCTCCTGGCGGGCCTGTTTGTCCAGGCCGGCCGATGTAGATGAGGTAAGGTCCAAAGGAGTCGTATTAACACCGTCACGCAAGGCCTCAGGTTGTTGCCTCGTACGTTTAAGCCCATCAGAATGGGAGAAGGGGGTTTCTTCATCCATAATGGTCATATCAGTATCAAAGGAGGCAGGCCCATGCGAAATAGATAAAAGTGGGCCCATGTCGTAACTAGAAAAAATCCCGGTAACGATTACCCTGCAAATTGCCTTGTGTGGGAATACCTTTTTTGGACGGAACAGTGATCCCTTGATTAGCAGAGAAATACGGGATTTCCCCCCATCCTCCTCACGCAACCACAGACTCGTCGGAACCCTGCCACGTCAAGCCGGCTCACGAAGAGAAGCATCCCATTGAAAAGGGATATCCTGTTGGTCTTGTAACACACGTAAGAGGCGGAAACCTTCTCCATGTCCTAACTTTCCACATTGAAAACAAAAGAGCTTAAGTTTCTCATATTGGAAAGATACATAGACATTAGCTCCATTAGGCAAAAGAAGTTTTTTTTCAGTGTTTGAGAGATTTGTGGAGGGAAAGACGAACACGAATACGCATACACCCTTTCAATCCCAATAGAGAGGCACTAGAATCATAAGCTAAAAAGGTTCCGACAAAATTCCCAGATTCTTAGCAATAGTCTCCGATAAGAAATCATGGGGCAGGTCATTAACGAGGACCCAAAAATCAACAGTCTGTAAGGGAACAGATAAGGGAACCTCCCCTTACTACAATCTGTGTAGAATCAAGAGATGAAAATTGAAATACCAAGGGCCTTCTATTTCAATGCGATCAACATCAATCGAGTTATAAAGGCGAAATAGAAATCGACCGTCGCCTAAGTCAGAAATGGCTATTCCCCCAATTGGATGCCATAAGTTAGCTAAAGTCGCCTTCATAGACTGAAAATTAATCAGGCTAGAAGTAGAGAAGGAGCCAACAAAACAGAACTCGAAAGAGATCGGTTCAACTGTTGGTTATGGGTCCACCGCAAGTTCCTTTTCATCCTCTTCCTCATCAAGATTGAGTTCGGCCAAAACTTCTTCCACAGTAGCCATTTTAGACACGGGATAGAGCCAGAGAAGGAAAAAAGTCGAGAGCTGGGCAAAAGCTAGAGAGATAACGACAAAAAACCTAAACAAAGAGCAAAACTGGGAAATAGCCAGAGAGAAACTGGGCAATAGCCAAAGAAATTATCATTTATTAAGTGAGGATCTAGAAAAGTGATTTCTATTTTTACAACTTAATCAAATATTAGATATACTCAATTTTGATTTACAAGTATTTTTGTTGAGATTTATGGTGCTCGATTTCCTACAACCGATGTGTTTGCCAAGTTTGGAGAAGATTAGATTTTTGGGTGATAAATGTGTGGAAGCTAAAATGAAAATGACAAGGTGATTTATAGTGGTTCAACCTTCTAACAAAGGTTTACATCCACTACCTTAGCTCCCCACTAAGGATTTCCAATCAATCCACTATTGGTTCGTCCCCTTTTCTAGGCTTAGGAGGAAACTCTTACAAAACCGATCAAATTTTCTACCCAAAGCTTGATCAAACCCTCTTTACAAAGAGATGAAAAATAAGCAAACTCAAATCCCTCTAATCGGTATTTGTTTGCACAATTAAGCTCTCACCCAAACCTAAAACACTTGAGCAAATATAACAATTTTGGCTCACTAGTGTTTGTCTATACAAGAAATTGACAATTAGGCCCTAAGACATATTTTTGATCATATGATGTTTGGCAATTGAAGCATTAGTCTTCTCTTGATGCTTGGAGGTCCCTTTTATACTCCTTAATGAGTTTGTAGCTGTTACTAGCCGTTAGGGTTGAATTAGAGTCGTTGTAGACTTTATTTCCCACCATAAATGCAGTTCTGGTGTCTACCGTATCGGTACACGGGTACCCGTATCAGTACGCCCTTATTCAGAACTAGCCGTTGAGCTCTTGTCAGCCTAAGCGTATCGATACGCTTGAGAGCGTACCGGTACGGTCTGCAATTTAAAAGACCGTTGGGAAATAGCCCTTGGGTTGTTAAAACAGGGATCGATAAGCTTAAAAGGCGTATCGAAACGATCCCTATCCGTATCAATACGGGTAAGCCTGTATCGGTACGTGTTTTGGCATATTCAAAACTTGGGTAAAAAGGTATCGATACGGGGTATATCGTATCGGTACGGGCTTGCTGAAAAGTCTTTAAAGCATTAAAAAACTTTGCCAAAACCCTTTTTAAATACCTCAAACATATTTTCAAGTTGTTTTGACTCAAAGACAAGTTTTAAATTCTTTTCAATTATTATATCAAAACACTTAGTTCTACAATTTTGTATGCACTCTCGCCCACAAAAGTATTGATTTCTTTCAATCTCTTTCTTTACATTAGTGTTTGAAGCTGAACTTAAATCTCCTCGCCCACAAAAGTATTGATAAAATGAGTGAATTCATATGTATGTTTTCAGCAGTTTTGGCCCATTCATTTACACATTTGAAGCAATCTTTAATAATTCTTGGTACAAGAACGCTCTAAATACATGAAAAACTTTAGAAAAGTTGAACATACCCGTATCCGACACTCACTACAACTTTGCTATAGCATATCTTATATCTTCAACTGTAAAGTGATTGAGATGAAGAAAGTGTACTGAGGAACTATCCCTGAATTACGAAACTGTCCGGCGCTGCCATTGGTCATCGTCCATAGCCATGTGAATGGCCGAACTGATAATCTTCTGCGTCTAGACATTCAAATCTCCAGAAAAATGGTTGAATGTGCATGAATGAGCACTGTCTTTCAAAGTCGAAATATCGTAGAAATCTAACTTATTTTCTCAAGTGTCCTCTACAAAAATTTTGAAAATGAAATCCCGAAAGCGTTTCGAATATTGCTTTGGATCTACAGCTGATATCGATGTTGGATCATACTGCATCGATTTATATGCATGCTCGAGCTTCTTGGTAATATCGTAGTCTTGTAGAATGTCGATTATACCAAAGAAGAGGATTACATCATAGAATACGCCGGTCGGTTCTCCAACTAGCTGAACTTCACAATCCGTTTTCCTCACCGTCTTCTCCGCCCGAGCAGGCATACTTATACCCAATCTAATGGAAGACAACCTGCAGTTGTCATATTGAAAGATCATCACATATAGATCATGTAACTTTATACATCCATTAACTATCTTGACCCTCGAAATCGAGTTCGACTTCTCTTTTGTCTTTTCTTTTTGTTGAACGAAAGATAAGGAAGAACACAAACAAACACAGGAATGCATGCAAGTGAAGTTCACATAGTGACCAATTCAGGTTTTAACAGCTTAAAGAAACTAATGATTTGGTGGTGATAAAACATACATGAGTATCTAAAACTGAAGACATTCATATTACCCAGAGGGATCGGCAGGAAGCTGATCCTTGCTAGCTTGAGATAGTCGAGGACTGCCTTCGTTTTCAGGATCTTGATGTCCTGCAAATTAAGTCCAAAAACATGTCTTGATCAGATAAGATATCACAGATAACATGGTCATGGAAGATCTAAATTCCAGATATGACTAGAAATAACCAGTAGGTGTGGGAACATCGGAAGCACAAGGCGAGGAAACTTCTCGAAAATGAAAACCAATCAGCATACTGTAGTCCATAATTCTCTCCTGTTCAAGAAAGTCACAATCTCGGTTGACTTGCCTGCATGAAAATCACCCAAAACTTTCATATATTTTAACCAAACTTAAAAAGCTTGTGCAAATGAGGATATGATTGTATTTTCGATCAAGAAATCTGATCAAACTTTATATCGACATTTTACTAGAAAAGATAACCACCTGCAAAACTCTTGGAACCATAGTTTCTGCAATCGAAATATATAATTGAGATCAAGGTCCTTGAGGGTTGTGGTCGGATCAACTTCGGATTCGGGTTTAAAAGTTGTGCGACCGTGTGAAGAGCCTTTCAAGTCAAAACGCCTATGAATGACATATTGAGTACAGAATAGATTCTCCATTATAACAAAGCGTACCTGACTCATTAAATACAAAATGAAGAAAGTATGAGATTGATTTCTGAAATCGTATGACTTGAATCATGTTTATGTTTGATGTTGAAATTGTGTAACATGAACATTACCTTTTTCTGCGCAGACCCGGTTAGTTTCACACAATGAAGACCACAAAATTTGGTGACTAAAGTATTCTGAAACGACTGAACATGATTATAATAGGCCGGGAGCATCCTTATGAGAACCTGCAACATTAGTCATTAAGAGTTATTGGTGCACCTTTTAAGTTATTCGAACAGTTTCCGGAAATAGGAAAATTAATGAACTGCTGAATTGCAAGGGACCAACTATTGTCATCAACGGAAATTTTCTCCTTTTACAATGCGTACTGCAGAAAGATATGATCCAAAAAAGTTTTGCTTTTGTAAGGCAAACCTACAAAAAATTTGCAGCCAGATGCAAAGCTAGCTTATAGTTTCTGAATTCAACTACACAAATGCAAATAGAGCCTTACTTTTACTTCGGCCTTTTTCATCGTCTTTATCATGTATTTGTCATCATTGGTCAAGTAAAAGAACATTCCACTTTTTCCGGGGGATGATAGTTCCCGAAGGGCATCGTTCCCACATATCGAAAGCATGTAATCAGCTGCATCCACATTGAACAATTTCCTAAGGGTCCTGGAAAATGTAAAAACTATACATGTCAGGAAATACTATTATCATGTAACAAGTCGCTATATTTCCAAATGGTTCTGTAATGAAGGTGATGGTCCGGTTTCTAGCCTGAATACAAGTGGACAGTAATCCTTCCACTTGAAATCACACGACTGATGCGGCGGAGTGTGCTTGGATCCTTCGGGTGGAAATTTGGTCCATACTTTTTCTTTCGGGTCAAAAGCCGAAGGCTTTAGATCAAGGGATATAGCTGGACCAGGCCTTCCAACAGAATGTCTACAATGTAACCAGAGAATCAATGCATGCATGATTAGACCACTAACCATTATATATCTCAAACTGAAAATGAGTTTGAGATCAAAAAATCTTTGCTTTAAACTAAACTTTAAGGAATGAAACTCTAACCAAATAACATGAAAAAGGAAACAGAACATAATTAGTACATAAACTCCCTACAATGCAACATTAAGGTTTAAGATAAGATTCAATGTCATACAAGTAAAAAATCACTACCTGATGCCTAGTTGCAAATTGAGCATTAGCTCGTAATTCTTATGGCCCTTCGATATCGTTTGGCCTTGCTTCTTCAATGTCTTCTTAAACTGTGGCCTAATCCCTCTTGTAGTTGAATTTTCAGGAAGAGATCTCACTGCTCCATCTTCAACCCTTGGATTCCCTTCACTTGCAGCAAAAACATCATTCACAACTGAACTACAACTATAATGATGTAACTTCGACAATCTCCTTTGTCTCCCTTCATTCTTTTGAGCCATTGCAGGCCAATTTGGTATCTTTTCTGATGGCAAAATCGGCATTTTCTCACCAGGACATATCTTGCACTCTTTCATATCCTCTAAATACACTCGTTGAGGATCCCAATCCAGAGTACCGGACGGATAGTAAGTTCCATTTTGATCCTTACCATCTTTACTCCAAATACCAACATAACAGCTCCCATCAGACCATTTAAAATTCCCATTTCCTCCAGGAAAACCATCTTCCCAAGAACCATCATATGTATTCCCATTACTCCAAACCAATGTTCCATTGTCATTCATCAATCCATTCCTCCATTGACCAATGTAATAGTTCCCATTCTTCCAAAGGTACTTCCCGTGTCCGTCTTGCAATCCGCCGCGCCATTGGCCTTCATAGTAATCCCCATTGGCATAACTCTGAATACCTTCTCCGTGTTTATAGTTCATAACCCAAGACCCTTTGTAAGTATCTCCTGAAAAACCGGTATAAGTCCCTTTACCATCCATGTAACCACTGCTGAACTCGCCTTCATAGGTGGCTCCCGAAGGCCAAGAGAACTTGCCTTTCCCCATCATTTTCCCTTTATACCATTCACCATTGTACACGCATCCATCAGGCCATAAATACTTTCCATCACCATGAGGCAAATTACCACTCCATTGGCCTGTATAAAAATCACCTTTCGGGAGATCTTTTTCGACATTGCAAACTTCACCAGGGCTCGGTTCTTCATCGTCAACATGAGCCACTGACATAGCTGTGAATATGCTGATTGCTTTCTTCTTTGCAGCAACTTGTGATTTCTTTAGTCTAGTTTCCAAGGCCTTTCTAAAGCCAAGCTTTTTGCTCATTTGTTCATTCTATGTATGGAACAAATAAATTTTCTATCTTTTTTTTCAAACTAAAAATTCCTAGTTCCTTTATTTAACAACTAATAAACCCAAAGATAAAAAATTTATATCCATCTCTGTTCTTTATGCCTTTCTATTGCATCAATATGAGAACTTTCAGGGAAACGAAAAATTAAGGGGAGAAAAAGCCTAAAACTGACCCTGAAGAGAGAAAAATGGCGGGAAATGAAATTGACTAAATAAACAAAAAGCAACACAAAAACCCAATCTTTTCTTCTTCTTCTTCTCTGAAAAGTTGAGTTTTTTTGGATAGTCAAGTTGGTTTTAAGAAATGGGTGTTTTTGAAATGAAGAAGTAAAATTACAAAGAAATGGAAGCTGCCAATTTGAAGAGAATTGAGTTGCTTTTTTCTTTCTTTCTCTCTCTCTCGCTCTTTCTATTAGTTTCTGGGTAACTATTCTTTTTCTTTCTCTTTGGTTTGTATGGTTGGGATAGAGCAAAAAACAAACAAAAAAATTCCTATGATTTCCGGATTAAGCTCCTAAAATTTCTAGGAAACCAAACAATTGGAGGGGATTAATAAAGAGTGATAGGGTGAACTGATGAACGTGATTGCCATTTTTAGACTGTCTAAAATCTACCAATTATCACTAATTTTAGTTCATTAAGTCTTAATCATGTTTTTCTCTCATATGTTGTCCAAATTGTAAATTAATTAATGATCTATCTTCTTTTTTATTACCTAAAACACAAACTCATTCTTTAGGTCCAATGTTAGAAAAAATAAATAAATTCGAAAGCCATGGGTCAGTTCAAATATTTATAAATAAAAAAAACGATGCGGGTAGTATCATAAAAATCACTTTTGATATTCACGGTTCATCTCAAAAGCGGCATTACTGGACACCGGCAGAAGGTATCTCCATGATAATGATGGTTATGACATAATGAAATGTATCTTCTTTCGATTAAAAACATCCCACCTATGAGGCATTAGGTGGTTAGAGATTCGAATCTAACGTTGTCAATGGAAAAAATTGAGTTTGGAGGGTTGCCCCCATATCAGGCATTGTAAAATCTGATCCGAATTAATCGGTCAATGAATTGGATACCGGTGGTTAAACAAAAAAATTATCTCACCCCATATTTAGTTCATAGAACCCTAATCGTAGGTCTAAACATCAAAACATCATCACCACCTCTATGTAGATTTTCCCAGACTTCCATTATAGCAGAAGCCAATAGCAGCAACAATGCTACTAATACAAAACAGCATGTCAACTTAAGCAGCACAGGTAATTCAAGAGATTGTTTTAAAAGCCAAGCAACCACATAGCTTGATCTAATTCTGGCAATGCTCAAATGCATATTTTATATCGAAATTGAAAAACCAAAGCATCTACAATAGCGACTGTGCATAGCAGTTTAATTATAGGCCACCCAGAGATCAAGGCTTCTGCCAAACACATTCCTCTTGCAGCAAGCATCCTCAGCATTCTTAATCCGATAATCGAGCATGAAAACGACAAGGAAGAACACCCAAGACGCAACCAATGCAAATTTATACATCCTTTCCCTAGAATTAGGAGTGTACCTTCTGTCCTTGAGCCTGAAATGCATGTCTTGAAACCGACTAAGAACAGTTCTTTCGTTGTTGCAGGTTTCCAGATCATACCAATCAGAACCCTCAGACGTTATTCCAAGCTTGGATTGTGAGCTAGTATTGAATCTTTTCGCAAGATTTCCTTCGGTGAATGGTGTTAAGACTTGTCCATCCTCGGATACCTTGTTGATCTGCCTTGGTAACTCTGATATTGTTGAGGGATTGAAATTGCATCCTGTATAAATAGAAGAAGTCAATTAGCAAGTGAAAGATGCCAGGATAAACATTGCTTTAGAAACCGAAATTTACATAGTAAATGCATAAACAGATTCTTAACGGTCTTGGATACTTTTGTCTGGTAAGATTGCATTCCAGGCACTGCTTTCAGTAGTTTAACCTATGTTTGATAACGGATTGAGGAACATGGTCTAGTATAAAGAAGAGCAACATCTTTTATAACCGAGAAGTTTATGGCTTTAATGAGGGATGGAGCTGGAGTGCAACTTCTAAGTTTGCAGGTTTGAATACGGGTGACAAATACGAGATAATTTAAATGAGCCAGATCAACTCAATATATTTTCAAAATATTAGAAATATGCAGTATTCAGAATAGTCGGTGCATTCCAACTACAGACAGGATCCAACAGTTGAAGACTTGAGGTAGTTGGAATTTCACCTACTTACATTTTCGAGCAGCAAATTCTTATCCATCATAGATAATAGAAATAAAACAATCACAAAAGCCCAAGTGACTTGCTTACACAGCACTTACCTCGGAGTCGAAGAGTAAATGCTTGCAAGGCAAGAAGAACTTCTTTCATTCTCTTCTGGGATGCTGGGTCAATAAGGTTGCCATCACTATCAAACTTAGCTGGAGGCTGAAATGCGTTCAAGAAAAACTCGGGTTTGTTGATAAAATGAAGATCAAGATAAACCCCAATTTGGCGATAATGATATTGTGCCCGTGCACCGCCTAAACTTCCGGCAACGCTTACGATGGCAGCAGCTTTATTAGCCCAAACATTTGGTGGTCGAGAAGCCCAGTCAATTGCATTCTTCAGGACTCCTAGTACAGTGCAGATAATAATATAGTTTTAACAGGTTAGTTTATGTGAAACCTTCAATGCTGACTTAGATATCACATAAAAACAAAAAGGCCAAACCAGTTTAATATACTTGTAACCAAGTTAATGGGATGAAATCCAAAATCAAGAGATCCGATTAAACCATTCACAGCATTCAAAACCCGACATTCACACTGTAGACCTCACACATGAGAGAAGTACCCCCAACTCATTGAAGAAGCCTTCTGTCAACTTGCAGTGTAAAGTGGTTTTGAACTACATGGCGACCTCAAAAGGCTTATGTTTAATAAAAATTCTTCACACAAAAGAATTCGAAAGAAAAGAATCAAAATTTAGGGTGTCTATTCTACCATTTCAGTATTTAATACTTTGTGCTGCTCTTCTTAAGATGCATCATAATAACACTGTAAAATACTAAAACATACATGGTTCCTTGTTCAAATGCAAGAAATACTAAAACTTTCACTCTTTACATCTTCAGCTGAAGAGTTTTAAACTGTTACTCATATACCATCAAACACCCCAACCTCACAATTCCTTCCACCCGGTCGAAATTTAGACTTTTTTCTTTCTTTTAACAGAAACTTGAACTTGATGAAATGTAAAATTGTTTTGATTTACAAACAGTGCATAGAAAAAGTGACCCAATTCACCAGAATGAACATTCACAGTGACGACTCTGAACATTGTTGAGGAGATGTGACTGATTACAGTGTATAGGCAGTATAAATTACAGAAAATATAAAGAAAATGAACCCCAGAAAACAATGTAGCCGAGAAATACAGTACAATGCAAGGAGAAAGCTTTGAGATAATACCGGTAACAGAGTAGTTGTACTCAGGGGAAGCAAAGAGGATGCTATCAGCCGCCAAAATCCTCCGTCTGAAAGCCTCAACAACCGGCGGATACTTGCCATCAACCTCGAGGTCGGTGTTGAGCATAGGAATTGATGAAATGTCGACGTAATCAATCTCAATCCCATCAATTTCTTGCTTGGTTATCTCCATAGCTGAAACAAAACAGGACCCAAATCAATATTTCCCAGAAACCAAAGCAAGAACATTCGTTTAGGCGTCAATTTGCAAGGACATGACCATAACGAAGTAAGGCTCTGTTGTAGGAGCCTTTCCTTAAAGACCCACAAAGGGCAGCCACTTTGATAACTGGTTTTGGTGCAGCCATGGATTCCATTGCTCTCTAATACTTTAGAAATTAGAATTCTCCGGTCTCCAGGTCTCTGGTCGGCTTTACCGAGTGAGTGACTTAATTGTGTACGACTTCCAAGTTCTATCTATAGTGTGAAGAGTGCGAAAAGGGTGATCAAACGGGATAGGCTGCAAATTCTTTGGTGAGTTGAGATAAATGTGGGCAGTTGGTGAGATTTAGAACCGTCCGATTGAAATAATTGAAGGTGGCCAGTTGGTGAGGTTTATGACCGTCCGATTGAAATAACTGAATTGGTGAGGGGAACCCGAGCATTGAAGAAATGGACCCAAAATATGAAAAAATCAGCAAAATACAACTCCTATTATCAAGAAACGACTCTTTAAATTACAATGGGATAATGACACAAATACTCCATGTACTTTATCAAATTTATTAATGTGGGATCTAAAGTTTGTCAATTTTTAATGTGCCATTTGAAGTATGTTTTCTTCATTTAAAATGCCACTCACCCCTAACGTTGTTATCCTTTGATGTGTAAGGCCATGTGAACCTTTAAAAACAAGACACGTGACGCTCCAAGTCAAAAAAAAATTAAAACATATATGGAAGGACGCCACTACAAATTTCCATTTTTTTGAAAAAATAAAAATAACTGATGTAAAACAATTATCTTCCTCGCCTCACTTAACGTTTTGAGTTTCAAATTGTTTTTGAAATCTGAAAAAAAAATCCTGCAACTCTATTTTTGTTCTTCAAATCTGAAAAATCCTCATTTCGAAACCTCTTAAAGCAAATAATTTTATCTTTCTCTTTGTACTTTTGAGAAATGGATGAAAGAAAATATGTGCATTGAAACCTTAATAAGAAATTGAATTTTTTAAGCTGTCATTCAAACTCGAATAGTAAATCTAAAGAATTAGAATGTTTGTGCGGCGTTAAAGCTCCTATTTGTGTTTCGAAAACACAGAAGAATCCCAAACGATTGTTTTATGGTTGCGGTAAATTTACAGAGGTAAGCGGATCAATTGTGATTTTTTGTTTAGGTTGAAAGGTTTAACCTTTATGGTAATTCTATTTTTGTAAGAGAAGAAATGTGATTTTTTTTGAATGAGTTGATTCATCTGAATCTACTGAAATTCAGTCTAAAATGGCTTTGAAGAAATAAAAATGGAGAATAAATTTTTAGTAGCTGAAATAAGAGAACTAAGGTCTAAAATCACATAGTTGAAGGAAAATGGGTGTGTTGAAGTGATGAACAACCTAATGAAAGAGGTTGAAAGATTGAAAGTCAGAAAAAAATTGTACAAGGAACTGTTGAACCAAAAAGCTAGGTTAATAACATTATACCAATATAGTTTAGGTTTTGTTCTGATCCTTTTGTTTGCTGTAATAGTTTATGTCTTATGTTTAGTGTGAAAGTGAAAATTGTAACAAATTTAATCGATGAATGTGTTTTTTTGTCATGTTTACCTTTGTTGCAATGTTAATTTTACTTACAAAATATACCTTTTTAACATGTGGGCATGAATTCAAGATGGAATAATGGAACATTATTCTTAACTATAATTAACTAACTATGACTAACTTATATCGGTATAAGTTCTACTGAACTACAACTAACTAAATAACTATGACTAACTTACACATGTTTAAAGAACAATCGATATGAATTTTGGATATGAATTTAACAAACATGTGGACATAAATTTAACAAACGTTAGGGAAAAGAAGTACATTAAGCCATTCAGAAAAAGTTCGAGTTTACAAAGGACTCAAGTTCACGTAAGATTCAAGTTCACAAAAGACTCAAGTTCACAATAGACTCGAGTTCACAACAGACTCGAGTTCACAACAAACTCAACTTCACATAAGTTTATTTGTTTTTGTTAGAGTTGGAGTTGGTCATAGATTGTTTTCCTTTCTTTGGCTTCTTTGCACCAGTGTTACTTTCTTGTGTGTTGCAGAGATCATCATTATCCATTGAAGATCATTTTTTTCCCAAATCCAGCAGGTAATCTCTTAATTCCTATAAGCAATTAAAAAAGAGGTTCAAACACCACATACATTGTGAATATGATAGAACTTGGAAAAAAGAATATGAACCTATGACTTACATCACAGTAACGAGGTGGTTGAATTGATGTTGCTACTGGAACAGTTGATGTTCTTGGTGTTCTACTTATTTGGAGAGTAGATCTTGTTACTTGTTGACTTAGTCTTTGGGTAGTAGTCTGAGTCTGACTCCTTGTTTTATGAGTTCTTGTTGTAGGATAAGATAAAATCTTTTTGAGACTTCATTTCAGGCTACAATTGTACATTGAAGTGAAGAGTTAGTCTCTGAAAATTATTAATAAGAAAGATAATTAAATGAAGAAAAATGTAAACCCCTCATCCCGGTCTGTCCGGATGACCGGTCCGAGTGGGTCACACGGGGAAAACCGAAGCGAAACTTGTTAAGATTTCCCCTCGGTTAGCAACCCTATATTTTTTTTTATCTTGTCTAGAGGAGTATTAAATCTTAAGTGATCAAACAGCGGAACGAAAAACATGAGATAAACATTCGAACCCCAAAACACATTCAAACAGTGCATTTTTAAGTAAAGGTTTCGAAACCTTCCCCAAAGGTTTCGAAACTTTGGCTGGCAGTGACCCCTGGAACCCAATTTTCACCAAAAGTTTCGAAACCTTGGGCAAGGTTTCGAAACCTTGACCATAGTTTCGAAACCTTCCCCAAAGGTTTCGAAACTTTGGCTGACAGTGACCTCTGGAATCCCAAAATTTGCAAAGGTTTCGAAACTTTACCCCTAGTTTCGAAACCTAGGTGCAGGGGAGCATATTTTGCTTAATTCTAATGACTTTCAATGATAAAAACACAATATGAACATATATAGGAAGTCTATGAACATAATTTAGGAAGCAATAAAGCATATACACACATGCAAGAGCACCTATTTAAGCCAAGGGAGTCATTCAAACATGGTATAATGCATTCATACATAACATTGCAAATAAAGAGCAATTTATGTATATATGGACATACATAAGATCACAACAATGCTAAAGGCACAATCTAACACATATGAGGTTTGCACATATCAGCAAAGCAACCTAAACATCCAAAAGGCATGCCATCACACACAAGCATTCATCAATGCATAGCATGGTTTACAAAATCAAGCCAAGTATAACATCAACACCATTTATGAGTCAAACATTGCTCATGCAAATCACATAATTGCCCCATTGCTAAACTACCACATTAATTACAAAACCATACTTGAGCAACAAAAACTTGGAATGCCCCTTCGCCTTACTCCTTGCTAACACCACGCTAATGATCTGCATTGTTGAAAATGAGAGCGTAAGCTAAAAGCTTAGTGAGAATGCTCTAAAATCCAAAAACAACAACAATGCAGGGTTCAATCGTGTCATCCCTAAATCTCACATACAACATGCATAGGTATAAACAAGTCAACCTAGCTAATCTTTCAAGAGTCATAATATGGCATCTCACATCATATTAAACTCAACATCAAATATCATCATATCATTTTCAAGAGTCATAATATGGCATCTTACATCATATTAAGCTCAACATCATAATCATGAAAGAATAACATTTTCAAGAGTCATAATATGGCATCTTACATCATATTAAGCTCAACATCATAATTCTCATTTTGGCACCTAGTTATGACTCGAATACGCGGATAACATGTTGGAACGCATTTTCCAACATCAACCTTACCTCGGTGGGATTACACTCATCACCGGCCTTGCATGGACGGGATTCCACTCATCGCCACATGCCCTACGGATGGGATTCCACTCATCATCACGTAGAATATATGTAAATTTCCGGTGGAATATTACATCACCGTACTCCTCCTTGGTGCCTTAACGCCACCAAGGCCACGTACGTTTTGACTCAATTTGTGTGCACACCCATCCTAATGATCGATCATTGTACCCAAGCATACTAGTGCCAATCTCTTTCATTACATCATATATCCACCAATTATATATCATGCTCATCATATATGCATATCAAGATACATACATACAATCAATCCACACTTCACATGAACATGTAGGCAATGACATATCATTTATCAATGGAAAATTAAAGAGTTAAACTACCAATTTAACTCCCACCTAGGAATGGCCTACCAAGCTCATTCCCACACATCCACTACACACTTGAACCAACTTCAAAACAATTTAAAGTTTTACTCACCACCCTTCCTTAGCAACTCAAACAAGTAAGCAAGCCTCCTAAATGCCCGGATTCGATCCTAATGCTTCTCCGGTGTTTCCTCTTGTTTCTAGCCAATCAAAACACAACCATTACTCATAAATCAATGCTAAATTTCAGTCACCACTCCAATCCATAAACACAAGCCACACTTCAACAATTTCCAACCAAAACAACCACCAAATTTCTCATTTTCGTGCTCTTTTATTACCCAACAGAAAACTATATTTTCAATCACCCAAATGACATCTAAATGGTTCCAAAACACTTTCCTAACATCCCTAAATCATCAACCCTTCAATCTAACTCTAAAACTCATCAAAATTCAAGTTTTAAACTCTTCAAAAATGGCCATAAATACCCATTTCGGATTTTCACCCAAAATTACTCATTTTAACATATTATGTGTATTTTAAGGTGACTAACTCAAAACCCAACTTAATAAATCAAAATCAATTGAAAAACTCACTAAAAACTCAAATTTTCATTAAACTTGAAAATCACAAAAGTGGGTAGTTTCGAAATATAAAGCTATGTAAACGTAGAGGATGAAGAGGAGAGTTCAAATATGTAATTACCTTCAAAAACGCCCTTGAATTGAGGAAGAAATCAAAGGAAATAGTAAAGAGGGTTTGAGAGAATTTTGGAGATGGTTATACGGTGAAGAAGAAGAAAATGAGAAAGATGATAACTTATAAAGTTGTCATTATTATTATTATTTTGGTTTAATTACCAAAATGATCCCTCCCTTTCTTTCTAAACTCAATTTGCTCACACTAAGGTCAATTTGATTAAAATAAATTTTACCGACTCGGACCAACTAACCCGACTAACTCCTAACCCCAAAACACGGGTGTTACAAAAAATCTCACTTACATCAATAACAAGATGGTTATTGAAAAGTTAGTCTCTGAAAATTATTAATAAGGAAGGTAATTCGTGTTGATAGTTGTTGAGTGGATCAATAGATTGATCAAAGCCAATAGGGGTGAATTGGGTTTTTAAAATTTGTTGTGGAAAGTAGAATGACTAAAAATGAAGAACTAGGAATTTTAGAGTGGTTCAAGTTCCAAATGAACTCTACATTCACTACCTTAGTTACCACTAAGGATTTTCCAACAATCTACTAATTGCTCTTCCCCTTTTTCAAGGCTTAGAAGGTAACCTTTACAATACCGGTCAAATTTTTTACCCAAAATTTGACCAAACCCTCACAAGAGTACAAAGAAGAAATTAAGGCAAGAAATATATCTCTCAATACAAGTTTGCCCCTTTAAACACAATCAATCAACACAAATTTGAATACAAGATCAGAATTGAACACAACACAATTTGAGATTTTACAAGAGATATGAAATTAGGCACTTTGAGCTTGGATTTTTGTAAGGATGTTTCTTTTTGATGCAATAATTGTTGTTAGTCTTCAATTGGCTTCATTTTATACCTTCTCCATTAATTCTAGTCGTTTGGGTGGTTAGGGTATTGAATATAGCCGTTGGGACCCTCTCTTTCCACCATAAATGCACTTCTGCAGCTTATCGTATCGGTACACGGGGATCTGTATTGATACTTGTCTCAAAACAGAAAGAGCCGTTGCACAATTACAAGAGGGGCGTATCGATACGCGTGTAAGCGTATCGGTACGAGACAGGGACCGTTTTGATACGGAGAACACCGTATCGATGCAATTATTTCCACAGAGCTCACTGGAAGTTTCTGTATCGATACGGCAAATGGCGTATCGGTACGGGACAACCACCACTTTAAATTTTTGTTACCTAACAACTGACTCCAACGGTCATAAACATTAAAAGCTTTCGAATTTAAAATTCCATTAAATCTGTATCGATACGGGGGACACCGTATTGGTATGCCATTCAAACTTATTCAGTTTTTCCAGAGAGAGCGTATTGATACAGATGTAATCTGTTTCGATACGCTGTTTCGATATGGTGAGGGGCGTATCGAAACGCGTTTCTCCAGTAGCCAACTTTGTAAAAAAGGTATCGATACGGCTAGAAGCATATCGATACGCCTGGACATTTTTCAATAGTTTGGCCTTGGAACACTTAGAAAATATTTTGGAGTTTGAGTTTTTCAAACTAGATTAAAGCCTTGTTGATTTGAGATCTTTTGAAGGAATTAAAAATCTTTTTCAAGTTTTCAATTTTATCCTTAAAACACTTTGTTATATCACAATCAAACATAGATTTTACAGTCTCCCTTTTTTTGATATAACAAAACCAAAACTTGAAATTTTTGAGACTTTTGAAAAACTTTGTAAAACAACTCCCCCTTAATATAAGCTAGGTAAATTTTAAGTTAAAAATCAAAATTTTAAGTGTGAGCTTGTTCCCTCTCCTCTTTTTGTTAGATCAAAAAATAGAGATATAGATA
The DNA here is from genome assembly GCA_030270665.1 of Hibiscus trionum. Taxonomy (NCBI): domain Eukaryota; kingdom Viridiplantae; phylum Streptophyta; class Magnoliopsida; order Malvales; family Malvaceae; genus Hibiscus; species Hibiscus trionum. The sequence goes on along the minus strand of BSYR01000024.1, from coordinate 10,110,459 downwards.
AATATAGGCAAAAGGCATAAAGAATAACCAAGCACCATATTATAGATAAACATTAAGTTCAAAGAAAACATCAACATAAAATCCAAATAACAATAATCAAAGCATAGGTTTTAGAATGCAAATTTAATCCTAAAAGCATAATTCAAAGTGCATAAATAGATATCCTAAATGACATGAATGATATGCAAAGATGATCTACTACTCTTCTCCATCGTCATCTTCATCATCTTTATCGTCCTCTTCATATGCATCATCATTCCTCCGAAATTGACGCCACTCGTCATGAAAAGCGGTAAGAGATATGTTCATCGAGTTGTGACCACCTTCAAGAGAAGTGAGACGCGTCTCCACATTCTTCACACGATCTTCAAGGCTTGTAAAGTGTGTGTCAATAGCGGCAAACCCTGAATTCATCGCTTGATCCATGGAAGCAATTCACGTGCGCAAGCTCGTGAATTGTTCGTTGAGAAAGGTCATAAGGGCATCCATGGAAGGTAGAGGAGGAGCTTGAGCGGCTTGAGGATTAGCAATTTCTTCCAGAATCACATCGCTAGGGAGCTCGGAGAGATGAAGCCAACTACTATTGAAGTACATGAACTTCCCCCTTGAAAGTGATCTTTCATCAATGGGATCGGTGAGGGGTGTCAGGTAGTCGTGAGAACAATCTATCTTCTTTTGGGTGAAGAAAGAACTCAAAGACGTGCCATATGTGAAGAAAGTGACAAGAGTAGTGTGGTGATGTTGCACAAGATAGACAATCTCCGCAAACATAATCCGGGCAACATTAAACCATCATCTAACGTACAACCTGGTGTTAAATAATACAAAAATTTAACACTCCTAAACCCTGCTTCTACTACCATTTCACACAAATCACCATGTGACACTAAATCATGGTCCATTACCCAATCTATTAAAACACCACCAACATAATCCACATTAGGACTTTCAACAAACGAACCACCTAAATGTATGCACAAAGGAAGCTTTGTGAAAGTCATTTCCAAGTGAATTGAAAGAAATAAACAGGAGAAACTTGTAACTAATTTTGTTCAATAACCTCAGAAACATATGTCACATCCAATTTACAGAGTGGAAAATTTATATACCAATATACAAATAGGGGAAAGTTGTACACTTACAAAGCTTTACCAAGTTATCTCCTTGATCACCACCACCACGCACTAAAAAATAAAATAAAACTTGCAATTTTGAAGATAACACAGAAACATGTTAATTCACTATAAAACACAAATACAAACGAGAACGTGGATGGGAAGACACAAACTTGTAAGATACGACACAAAAATTAAATCAAATGCAAATTGGGTTTGTTTAGAAGCAATCAAAACAAAACAAATTGAGTTTTTTACAAACTGAAAAAATGGATTACAAATCATAAACAAACAAACCCTTAGAATTCTTCAAGCTTCTGTCTTTAGTCGAACAAATTATCAGTTGGAGTAACCTTCAACTGCTATTCGAATGTTTTAACAAAAGAAATGAACTTTCAACAATAATCAAAGGGGGATTAAGATTGGATTGAAGAACAGACGATAAGGGAATGAAAAGAATTTCAGTAAAAAAAAAATTGAATTATGTTTTTTTTCCTACTTTTGATTATCATCTATGAAACCATAATAAATGTATCGTGTTATTCAAGACAAATTATCAATTATTTTTATTTTTTAAAAAGAAATGAGAAATTTTGCAGTGGTGTTCTTTTATATATATATATATATTATTTTTTTTACTTGGAACACCACGTGTCTTGTTCTTAAAGGTTCATGTGGCCTTATACGTCAGAGAATAACGCTCGTTAAGAGTGGGTGTCATTTTAAATGACGGAAGCATACTTCAGGGGGCACATTGAACGTTGGCAAACTTTAGATCCTATATTAACAAATTTAGTAAATTACATGGGATATTTGTGTCATTATCTCAATTACAATTGGCATTCTTAGTTATGACGATCACAAGACTTCACCCATAAATACAGTGAGGATTTTGGGCATGTGCGATATGAGCGACCACAAGACTTCTAAAGAAAGAGGACCCTAAATAAATTAAATTTAATGTTTATAGGGAAAAACCAAAAGATTTTGGTTTAATAAATTACAAGAAAAAATAAAAAATAACTTTAAAGAGAGGCCCGTAATAAATTAAATTATAGTTTTAATTTGATTTATTTTAGTCCCTGAAATTAATTTAATTCAATTTAGTCACAATTCTTTTTAAATTTGATCCAATACTTAATTGTCCATTTGGCATTTGCCGCCCAATTTTTTTGCTTAGTGATTAATTACCCTTTTGGTCTTCACTCGTTTAAAATTTTTCATTTTAGTCATAACATTCACTTTTAAATTTTAGTTTAATTTAATTTAGTCACATATATATATATATATATTAAATTATAGGGTAAACTACACTGGTAGTCACCGAACTTTTAGGGTGCTTTCAATAAGGTCACCGAACTTTTAAAACTTTCATTACAGTCACCCAACTTTTAATTCGCTTTCAATAAGGTCAATGCCGTCAACCACCGTTAAAAAAGCTGACGTGGCATGTTAAATTTAAGGTTAAAATACACTATTAGTCACTGAACTTTTAAGAGGCTTTCAATATGGTCACCGAACTTTTAAAACTTTCATTACCATCACTCAACTTTTAATTCGCTTTCATTACCGTTAAAAAAGTTGATGTGACACGTTAAGTTTAAAAATAAACTTTTTCCCACCTTATTTTATCTCCATGTCTTATTTTCTTCCATCCAAACATGTCTATCTTTTAGATACATTAACATTTTCCTTTGAACTCCTCATTATCTAGTGCATGATTCAATAAATGTCGGGCCTGAAGCATAAAGAAGATTTTTATGAGCAAAATTTAGTTATTTCTTTATCATTCCATCATCGGATGTCTCCCAATATTTTTCTTGTTCTCACACATGTCGCATGCATGTCTAGATACATTAATATTTCCCTTGATGTGTTACTAGAGAAGTAACGACCTTCACCAAAAAAATTACAATTTAATTCATATGGAAGAAAGAGACATGTTTGGATGGAAGAAAATAAGAGGGGAGAAAAAATATGGTGGGAAAACGTTTATTTTTAAATTTAACGTGTCACATCAGCTTTTTTTAACGGTAATGAAAGCGAATTAAAAGTTGCGTGATAGTAATGAAAGTTTTAAAAGTTCGGTGACCATATTGAAAGCCTCTTAAAAGTTCAGTGACTAATAGTGTATTTTAACCTTAAATTTAACATGCCATGTCAGCTTTTTTAACGGTGGTTGACGGCAGTGACCTTATTGAAAGCGAATTAAAAGTTGGGTGATTGTAATGAAAGTTTTAAAAGTTCGGTGACCTTATTGAAAGCGCCTTAAAAGTTCAGTGACTACCAGTGTAGTTTATCCTAAATTATAACATATTTCAACATCGTAAAGGATATTTTGGTTCATATTAATCCCTAAAAATTTATTTTTTATCTAAAATTTACCCACAATTATCAAACGGAAGTCTATTTGTACACGTAAGATCTGACTTGAGCTTCAACCGAAACTGATATTACCCGACCTGAATTTTTACCCGTCAATGATGTGACCCGACCTGAAGTCCATCCGAACCTGAATTAACTCGTTCACTAACTGATTCGGAACCGAACCGTTTTGATCTGAACTGAAAATTACCCGAATCGAACCTGAATTCAATCTGATTTGAAATCAACCTGACAATAACTCGAATCTAAGTCGACCCGAACACGACCTGATCCGAGTCAAACTATTAAATTGACCTGACACAATTTATATTCGATTTGACTTGACATAACCTAACCTGAAACCTGAACAATTACCTGATTTCACATCTCTAAATGTAACCGTAAATTAGATAGGTTATACCCCATCACACTCTAATAGTCTCCTAGTAGTCATCTCCTACTTTAGACCCCGATGAACTACTTCTTAGGGACAGACCCTATGAATTACTTCTTAGGGACACCCCATTGGACATCCCTTGAAATATAACTTGCGGGGTCGGTCATTAAATATTTCAACTGACTGAATTAAATAAGGGTAAAGTACACAGACGATCACTAAATTTTAGTAAAAAAAACAAAATGGTAACCAAATTTTTAAAAATCACAAAATGACAATTAAACTTTATGTTTTATAACAAAATGGTAACTAGACGTTAAATGCCGTTAAGTGGCTGTTATAAAACTTGGTATAATAACGCATTTAGTCCTTCATATTTATACATTCATTTAATTTAGTCCTAATTCGAAATAATTCACTAAATTTAGCCCTCGTTATTTACACATTCTTTAAATTTGGTTCTTAAAGCAAAATTTCAAAGTATGATAACATGATAAATAATTACAATTAAATTTTTATAGGAACTCGAAAACTCGACTCGAATCGAATCGAAAAAAATTCAAATAAAGTTTAAGTTGTAAAATATGACGAGTCAACTCGAAATTTTTTGACTCGACTCGATCGAACACTCATCTCTATCTTAAGATATGACGTGTCAACTCGAATAACTCAAAATATTCGAATATTTTAAATCATTTTTCTTTTAAATCGAATATTTTTAAAAATAGAATATTTAATATTTTCATATTTAAATCACATCGATTATTTAATAACAACTTTAAATATTTGATTTAAAAGGAAAAAATTGATTTAAAATATTTGAATATTTAATTAAATTTTTATAGGAACTCGATTGTACTCAAATCGAAAAAATTTCAAATAAAGTTTGAGTTGTAAAATATGACGCGTCAACTCGAAATTTTTTAACTCGACTCGATCGAACGCTCATCTCTATCAGAAGATATGACGCGTCAACTCGAATAACTCGAAATATTCAAATATTTTAAATCATTTTCCTTTTAAATCTAATATTATTTTCAAATAGAATATTTAATATTTTCATATTTAATTCACATCGAATATTTAATAACTACTTTAAACATTCGATTTGAAAGAAAAATGATTTAAAATATTCAAATATTTAATAACTATTTTAAATATTTTTCTTTTAAATATTTTAATATTTAATAACTATTTTAAATATTAGAATATTTTAAATCAATTTTTTTCTTGTAAATCGAATATTTTTAAATTAAATCGAATATTTAAAGTAGTTATTAAATATTCGATGTGATTTAAAAGAAAAAATGATTTAAGATATTCGAATATTTCGAGTTATTCGAGTTGACGCGTCATATCTTAAGATAGAGGTGAGCGTTTGATCGAGTCGAGTCAAAAAATTTCGAGTTATTCTAGTTGACGCGTCATATTTTACAACTCAAACTTTATTTGAAAATTTTTCGATTTGAGTCGAGTTTTCGAGTTCCTATAAAAATTTAATTAAATATTTGAATATTTTACATCATTTTTTTCTTCTTTTGAATCGAATATTTTTAAATTAAATCGAATATTTAAAGTAGTTATTAAATATTCGATGAGATTAAATATGAAAATATTAAATATTCTATTTTAAAAAATATTTGATTTAAAAGAAAAAAATGATTTAAAATATTCGAATATTTCGAGTTATTCGAGTTGACACGTCATATCTTAAGATACTTGTGAGCGTTCGATCGAGTCGAGTCAAAAAAATTCGAGTTATTCGAGTTTACGCATCATATTTTACAACTCATACTTTATTTGAAATTTTTTCGATTCGATTCGAGTCGAGTTTTCGAGTTCCTATAAAATTTTAATTAAATATTCGAATATTTTAAATCATTTTTTCTTTTAAATCGAATATTTAAAGTTGTTATTAAATAATCTATGTGATTTAAATATGAAAATATTAAATATTCTATTTTAAAAATATTCGATTTAAAAGAAAAAATGATTTAAAATATTCGAATATTTCAAGTTATTCGAGTTGACGCGTCATATCTTAAGATAGAGATGAGCATTCGATCGAGTCGAGTCAAAAAAAATCGAGTTATTCGAGTTGATGCGTCATATTTTACAACTCAAACTTTATTTGATTTTTTTTCGATTCGAGTCGAGTCGAGTTTTCGAGTTCCTATAAAAAATTAATTGTAATTATTTATCATGTTACCATACTTTAGAATTTTTCTTTAAGGACCGAATTGAAAGAATGCGTAAATAACGAGGGCTAAATTTAGTGAATTGTTTCGAATTAAGACTAAATTAATTGAATGTATAAATATGAAGGACTAAATGTGTTATTATACCAAATTTTATAACAGTCATTTAACGGCATTTAACGTGTAATTACCATTTTGTTATAAAACATAAAGTTTAATTGTCATTTTGTGATTTTTGAAAGTTTGGTTACCATTTTGTTCTTTTTATCAAAGTTCAGTGACCGTCTGTGTACTTTACCCATTAAATAAACATAAATTATATTATATTGTTATTTTCTATAAACCTAAATTTTGTGTTCGTTCCTATCTTCTATCCAAAACACAATTCTGTCACTACACAGCTTTATCTTCATAATCGAACTTCTACCAATCTTTTTCTTAAACATGGTCAACATTCACCTTCACACATTCAGTGGTGTTTTCCTTCTCCAAGAAATGCCCCTCCACCATCATTTGAGGCAATAACATCGGCATGTCAACCTGCATACTACTTCAAAACCTTTTCACTTTGGTATTTAAATTATCTTTTTATATTAATCTATCCGAATTCATACCAGGTAAAATTTGATAAATACAAGTATTATCTTTTGATCTTCAGTAATTTTATTAAAGAGCTCAAGTATCTAAGCATAAAAGTCCGCACGATGATTAAAAGAGAAAAAAAAGTATACAAGAATTAGGCCCAAAAAATTAATGTAGGCCCATTGTTTTAAATGAATAGGCTTTGGTATTCTTGGTGCTAATAGGACATGGCTTTAACACAAAATATTCAACTGGGCCGAACCCAGTTAAGCACGATAACCGTTAATTACCTCTTTGAGATATGATAAAGGAAAGGGTAAATTACATAAATTGTCTTCCTACTATGCTCTCATTTTTTTGCGTCCTCCGACTATTAAAAGTTATAAACTGGTCTCTGACTTAAAAAAAGTAACAAATTGGTCCGACGTCATTAAAAATTTAACGGCTGATGACGTGACAGTTAATATAAATTGATATAATTACATAATTAGCCTCAAGTTCTACACTTATTTTAATTTGACCCTAATTCTAAAAAATTAACTCAAATAATTTTAATAATCTATCAGTTTAGTTCATCTTCTTTTCTATTTTTCCTCTCATTTAATTCTTCAATTTATTTTATCTAAGAAAATTATTTCCCGATACACACACGGCACATGGCTTTCCCATTTCCTTTCAGCCACAAAACACACACTGCCTGAGAATCAAATTTCCCCAGAATTGAAATCTCAACACCAACATCAAACTACACGCACCCATCTTCTTCTTCTTCTTCTTCTTCTTCTTCTTCTTCTTCTTCTTCTTCTTCTTCTTCTTCTTCTTCTTCTTCTTCTTCTTCTTCTTCTTCTTCTTCTTCTTCTTCTTCTTATTATTATTATTATTATTATTATTATTATTATTATTATTATTGTCTACCAGCTGAAACACATCGAACTTGGCAACAATTGCCACAATATCGGTAGGGCTGGAATCACAAGGGAATCGCGGCAGTGCCATTGCCCTGTTCGAGCCCTGCTTCAGCTACTCCATTTTTATTTCGTTACGTGCAATTCATCGAACATAATCGGTGCACTCTAATATGGGGCTCTTAAATGGATTTTGGGGTGAAAATGAATTGAAGAATTAAATGAAAGGAGAAATAGAAAAGAAGATGGACTAAATTGATAAATTATTAAAATTATATGGGTTAATTTTTTAGAATTAGGGTCAAATTAAAATAAGTGTAGAACTTGAGGGCTAATTATGTAATTATATCAATTTATATTAACTGTCACGTCATCAACCATTAAAATTTTAATGACGTCGGATCAATTTGTTACTTTTCTTAAGTCGGGAGACCAATTTGTAACTTTTAATAGTTGAGAGACACAAAAAATTAAAATATTATTGGGGGACCATTTATGTAGTTTACCCTAAAAGAAAAGTCAAAATTTAATTACAATAAACTTATCAAGTGAGGATAAAATGCCATTCACTATGAAAAAATGTTCAACAACAGCAACATCTAGACTTATATGATCTCATTGCATTAGACACTCATTTTAATAAACTTTCATATTTCATGTAATAAAATTTTACTTTTTTTTAATAAAAGCTACTACATTATTATTAAATTCATAGAAAAAAATACAATTACAATGCATCCAAGAAGAAGAATATTTGGATTAAACAACCGAAAAACAAAGAAAAATGAAAACTTTTATGGAGATAAGCATACCAACAAAATTAGCAACCTCCTGAATCTCATTGTCTCTGTCTAAACGAGACGCATAAAGAAAGGAGTGGTGCGTGATCCAAACTATCAAGCAAAAAGTACCGCTACCCAGGACTGATTTCAGCGGCAAACAACCATCAAAGGATTAGAGATATAACTTTTCAAGTGACCACGACAAAAACATAAATCAGAAACTAGCGTCGATTGAGTCTCTATGCGAACAACAATCGATCGCTAGGGTATGCTGAAAAATGCCACAAAAACAGATGAACCAAACCACAAAATAAAAACAAAGACATGTCACAAGGACAGAGGAAAAAACATGTCACAAGAACAGACAGGGGCGAATCCCCATTTTAAGGAAAATTTTAAAAATATAATATAATTTTTAAAGAAAATTTTATTTTACATACTCATTTATATATAAAAAAGTTGTAGTAAAATTTCAGACCCCATTTTTTAAATTCTGGATCTACCACTAAAAACAGAGAAAGAGATTCTTATTAAAAAAATAAGAAAATTAATAGATTCGGTGGTCGACAACCAATACTAAAATTAATTGCCGATCATTAATCAAAGAATTTGATCAAAATAGAAAACGGCTAGCATTGAAAGAATTTTGACAGTAGAAAGCGGCTATGGTTAGAAATATTGTATTTTAGAATGTATTAGTTTTGAAAAATTTTCACTATTTTGAATTGATGCGAGTGCGGATTATAAATATAATATTTGCATACTATATGTTTGCGCATATTTTGATGAGCGATAATTTTGTTAATAACGTTTGCACATTTCAATTTTTAATTCTCAATATATTATTTTATAAAAAATATAATATAAATAGGTCTCATCTTTTTATGAGTGCTCGTATATTTTTTTTTTCAATTTTTTTTAGTTTTTGTGTTTTGTTTCACCAAAAATTATATTTTATATGATTTTTGTAACCCTCTAGATCCGCCTATGCGTTACCACGGATCCTAAGAAGTCACATTTGGGTCACAAGAACGACCCACAATAAAACTCATAAAATTCTTTTCTTTAAATACATTAAAACTATAAAACAAATTCCTGTTTAAAATATCATTTCAGAAATCATGTAAACATATAACAGTAGTTCGGAAAGTATATCACAGACACTAGTATAAAACAATACACATCATACATGCCCACTAACTATGTCAGTACCGTACTTCCAAAGCAACGCTGAGAGAACTCCAACATTGATGTTGGTTACTAAATCATGATAGATGTTTTCTAACCTGCGATGGTAAAAAAACAAAGTAAACTTGGAAAAGCTCAGTAATACAGAACTATCAAATGATACTATAAGCACATGCATGTATATGGTAGGCATAACACTGTCATGATATTCCATGTAGCAACAGTCTCCATTTACGATTCGCTATTTCAAGGAAACGTTATACGTGAGAATAACAGTATTTGTTTTTTATTCAAATATCGAGTATCATATGAGGATTATATAGGATGATCAATTACGAAAGTGGAATCAAGGAGTTTAGTGTCTAGTGTGTTCCAATAGGACAAGTAAAAACAATTATATAATTTACATAAATAAAATATTTATAGGGAAAACATGTTCTAAAAGCATCCAAAGTTTCCATGTAACCTATTTACCCTCCAACTATACTCCAGGATACAGTTCCCCAGAACAGTATCGTATACTGGCATTAACCCGAGCCCATTGGGCGTGGGTATCATCCTAAGGAAATACCTTAAAACACGGGCGGCCCTAGTCGAAACATAAGAACCGAATACGGGCAGACCTAGCCGAAGCTTAGGAACCGAATACGAGAAAACCTAGCCGAAGCTTAGGAACCGAATACGGGCGGACCTAGCCGAAGCTTAGGAACCGAATACGGGCGGACTTACCAGTTGGATCAGGGCTGAGCCGATAGTGACTTTATATCATACCCCAAGTACCCCTACTAATTAGTACATGCAGTAACTTAGTACGCAACAATAACAGTCATAGCAATGCTTAATAACATATTTCTACACTGATAACCGGGAACCATAAAGCATGCTTGTCATATCGGGTACTAGGGCATATATCAAACATATAGTACATTCGTGTTTCTTTCAGAAAAAGAAAACATGCTATATCTATACAAAATCAAGTTTGACAATCATATGCACATGATCCGTTTGATTAAAATATATAAATCAGTATATAAAAACAGTCATGTAGCACACATGAAAAAAACTAGGTGGAAAAGTTTATTTCTTGGAGACACTTGGCATTCACGGAATGGGACACATTGAACTTTTGACAATTTGAACGGATTTTAGAAACGAGGTCCTTATTAAAAGGGGTTCGTACCTTCAGCTCAAAGCAGACATTTTAGGAGTTGATACACCGGGATCTTTGAAATTTAGATATATCATAAACGATTCAATCGTTTAAGCCTACAAAGGCAAAATGGTCGTTTTGATATTCAGGGGAATTTTGGTAATTTATACCGACGATGTATAAACAGTGATTCACAGAACTCAGGAATTCCATTTGCTCATCAGGTTTTCTGACCAAGCATTTAGGAATTTCTATATCAAGATCTTTCAGGTTATCGATTACATTCAGGGATGTACCGATCACTTTGGCCAACGAGGGCATTTTAGTCATTCTTACTTTTCAAGGGTTTTATCGTCATTTCTTCCCGGAATATTTCAAATATCAAATCCTTTAATTCAGTTAATTGGATCGGGAGATTATCTGTCTTATTAATCATTATCTGAACTTAGGGTCCTTTTGGTATATTAAACTTCTCTTTCAAATAGTTCGATCTTATCTAGATTGCCATTCTTTTATTTCGTAATCGAATTGACTCAAGCCGAGCTGAAAGCATAATTAATCATAATTATGTATACTTTAACTGAATACCCAACATGTATCATAAAGCATGCAAAAGGTAGTAATGTATTACCTTGAATCATTGATGCATCCGTCGACCCTTGAAACGACATTCAAACACTCTCGAATCCTAATTCAACGTCTCTCAACATCTCGTATACAAGAAAGTCTGAATACCTTACCCAAATCTGGGTTTTTTTCATAACCACGTCGGAGGGGATTCCGGCGACGCCACGGTGAATGCAAAGAGGGGTTTTGATCGCGAGGCACAGGGGGAAACGACGACAAAAACGGTGCTACGAACGGACAACTCCTGACGGTGTAAACGATAGAAAATAGAGGAGGGAACCTTGGTTTCCCGTCGAATCTTCAGGCAGTTCTCCACGACGGACGACAAAGATTCAAGGCGAGTAGAGCATCTGACTTTGGTCGCGGGATGACGGCGAACCCACAAACAGTGGCGGTGCGGTACACGGATGACGAACGGCAACGGAATTGATGAAAAACAGGGGAGGTGAACCAAGTTTTTCGACGAATCTTCGATTGGATCTCCACGACGAACGTCGCCTGATCTCCGCGAGTGGTCACCGGGGCTTTGGTTGGAGCGAGGCGAGGATGAAGACGGTGGCGGCGATGCACACCACAGACCGACGGTGGTCGAGATCAAGGCAGGCAGAGTCGGGAATATGGATAGTTTAGGGGAGGGGGAAAATCCAAATATTTTAGATCAGGACATTCATTATGGCAGGTGGGGGGTTTGTTCAAACTTATTTATTTTGGGTCAGATTATAAGAAACAATTTATTAATAAACTGATATAAAGCTTAACTTGTATTAACCTTAGTCCAAATGGTTAAGACTTAAACTTTCTAGGCCAAGAGTTATGGGTTTAAACCCCTTGGTTGTCATTCTGCATCTTTTTTTAAGGGTGTTATACTTTTATGTCAATCTTTTCGTCTGCTTTTATGAAGGTTTTTTCATCTACTGCTTTTATGGCAGGTTTAGCCTGTTTGTGTGACACATTGTATGTCTTTGTGACATTTTTCTTGTATGAGATAATAGGTGGTCTCTTCAGATTTTGATGCCCTTTTATGATTGATTGTCGAAGTGTCAAGATTTTACAGCGAAAAATATTGCGTAATTACCAGAGCGCTTTGGTTGAAGTTGATGGTTATTAAATTTTATTTTGAAGATTTTGTAATTTCTTCTACAAAGTGATAGATTTTGTTTTTCCTGCTTCCACATCCATTGAATTTTGATGTATATTTTTCATATACTTCATGATTTGTTCATGCCTTTTGAGAATGTTTACTTGTAATCTTTTTCGCTTTAAATAAAATTCAGTTTCTTGTTTTTTTTCAAAATAATATAAATATAATATTGAATATATATTGATAAATAATTTCCAATCATGCATTTTGTTTTATTCCAAACTGACAAATTCACAATTGTAACTTCACGTGCTACTTCAATTCAGTGTATTTGTTTATAATAATTATAACAATTAATATAGTTAACAACTTCAGAAACATTAATATAAATATATTACGTTTAGATTTAGATTTAAAATGTTAATAAAATTATTAATTCGATTTATATTTTCAAGAACTAAAAGACATTAATATAAATATATTACATTTAGATTTAAAATTTTAATAAAAAGCATTTATATCTTCAGATAGCAAGTATATGTGTTTCCTAAATATGTTATGATAGGTCAAAGAAAATATTAGGTGAAACTTTGAAAACTTATATGATAAATGATAAAATCTGCATTTCAATTTTAATTATAAATGTATAAATATTATTAATATAAATATTTCAAAAACTTAATCTTATTTTAAATAATAAAATTCGATTTAAGAATGTTTGATTTAGGTTTGAATAAAAAATAAGGTTTTAGGGTGTAAGAAGTCTTTGAGCTTTTGAAAAAAAATCAATTAAGCCTTTAATTTTTTCTACACTCGATTAAACACTTGAAACAAGAAATTGAATCAATCAAACCATTTGACTAATTTTGACCATTAAATCTTGATATTTTTTTCTTTAAATATTACTGACACATGATACACTATAGTTTTATCCAGAGTTGAATCTAGGGGTGAGCCTACCTAGGCCATGGCCCACCCCATGCCCTCAAAAAAAAATACTTAGTCCCAAAAATAAAATTTTTAAAATTTAGAGTTTTTTTAAATTTTTATGGTTCTTAAATTGGAAGTTTTTTATTTTATTGTTCTCAAAGTCAAATTTAAAAATTAGGACAATTTTATCCTTCTATTTTATAGGGGTGTAAATGAAGAATATTCGATGAACTATTATTATAACGTTAATTTATTAAGTTAAATAAACGAGTATAAACAAATTTCTTATGTTTGTTTAATAAACGTACGAACACGAACAAATGTGTATTCGGTTTGTTTATGTTTATAAACAAGATCATTTATTTATTAATGATATCTTTTATAAAAAATTTAAAATAATATTTGTAGAACTAATGTTTTGATACAATAATTGAAAAATAGTTTTGGACTAAATTGAAAAGATTTCAAAAATGCCTTTAAGTTCAAACAACTTGAAAATAAGTTTGTGGATGTTTTAAATGGTTTTGGCAAGGTTTGAAACGTTTTTAAGTAGTCAAACCAGGGTTTTCAAGGTACCAGTTTCGATACATGCTAACATGTATCGATACAGTTTGAAACTGCCAAAACATGTAGTGAAACATGGATTGCCCGTTTTGATATGGAGGGTTTCGGTTTCGAAACACCCCTTTGGTGTTTTGATACGCCCAACGGTCAAAACCTCCCCAACGGTCAAATTTTCCCAACAACATTTTAAATGCAGCTTAACGGCCACTCGTACCAAAACGGTTTGTAACCGTTTCGATACAGCTCAATATCGTTTCGATACAGCTTGCTACATCGGGCTTCAACGGCTAGTTATGAAGAATGTCGTTCCGATATGGGCTCGCCTGTTCCGATGTGGACATCTTCAGAACTGTAATTATTGCGGGAAATAAAGACCCCAACAGCTCCAAAACATCTCTAACGGCTAGTAACGGCCACAAACTCAATTGAGACTATAAATTGAAGGCTGGAACACTTGAAGAAGGTTAGAGACAACATCCAAGCAATATAGTCAAGAGAATTAGAGTCTAAATCTTTATTTTTCTATTCTCTTGTACATAGTCTTTAGAGAGTGAGCTTTATTGTAAATCCTTGTACTCTTGTGAGCTTAAATTTGTGTAAACACCCACCTTGTGAGGTATTAAGTTTACCAAACAAATCCCTTGTAAAATAAGAGGTTCTAGTTTAGCCTTAAGAGAAAAACTAGAGTTGGTTCTATCTTAGCCAAGTCCAAAAGATAGGGTTGTAACGGATTCCTCCTAAACCGGGAAAAGGGGACGAATTCATTGTTGAGTGAATTAGGAAATCCTTAGTGGTGTGCTAAGGTAGTGGGTGTAGGTGCTTGTTAGAAGGCCGAACCACTCTAAAATCATATGGACAATGTGCTCTAACGACTCACTTGGTAGATCATATGTGCAAGAGGAGTGTTGTGTATAAAAAAATGGATGAAAGATTTGTTACTACGTCAAAAAGTTTGATTTGTTGAAAATTATGATATATATATATATATATATATATATATATATATATATATATATATATATATATTATTCCTACCTTGTGTTCGACAAATGTTAAAAATAAGTGTTATGTATGAATGTATCATCTTACCTAATAATACCTTTATTATATTATTGACACTAGATTCAGTTTTAATTATATTATATTTTATTTAATGAACAAATAAAATGAAATAAAGAGTTGTACAATCAAAATCTATTCAAATTTTCAAACAATGTTCTTTAAGGATATTAAACAAACTCATAACCGTAAACTTTGAATAAACTAGTTTAAGTAAAATAAAGTTTAAGTTATTGAATAAGTGATAATTTTTTATGATATCAAAAATAAGCAAAGAACTAGCCACCAGAGCTAATATTCAATAAAATATATCCTTATAAATAACAGTAAAAAAACATAAATTTAAAAGACATTAATACTTATTTACATCATTGTAAATAAGCATTTACATCGTTGTAAATAGGTATTGATAACTTATTTACACTTAGTTACGTATGTTCGTTAACATTTAATCATATTATTTTTAGTTGTTACTCTATTTTTAAATTGAAAACTATATAAACAGGTTGTGTTAGAAAAATTTGTTGTTCTGTTTATATTCGCCACTGGTTTTATCATGTTGCATTTATAGATTTTTTTAAAAAAATTCAAAAAATCATTATTTTTTAGAATGTTTAGAACTTTTAAAAAAATTGAAATAAAATAAAAAAATTGAAAATATTAAGTGGAAACACTGTGAAACGATGCACTGAACTAACATATTCGAAAAAAAGATTAAGATTTAATAGTCAAAATTGGTCAAATGACTTAATTGATTCAATTTCTTGGTTCACGAGCTTAAGTAATTCAATTTTTTGGTTCAATGACTTAATTAAGTGAAAAAAAAACCAAACACTTAATTGATTTTTTTAAGTTCAAATGCTTCTTAACCCTTAACCAAAAAAACAACAAATTTTCAAATTACAACTTGACTCAAACCTACTACAGACACCAATATGAAATGATAATGGACCTTTAGTATATGATTTAATTTGTACTTCTTAAATCAAGATGTTGATTCTCTAAACAAGAATTAAGAAAAAAAATTCAAGATCTTGATTTAGATTAAACAAGAGATTAACACATGATAAAAACAAAATATATTATAAAATAGAACAAGTGTCCCATTGGCTCCCAGTTTATTAGGGAGGAAACAAAACAAAACAATGTAAATCGTTGTTTGTTCTAATCAAAGCATCAAGATTTGAGCCTTTAGCCTCAAGAGACCTAACATTTCGTCTCAATAGATCAATTGATAATTGCTTGAAATTAATTTATCGTTAAGATAATTTATAATTTTTTAATTTAAGATATTGAAACCTTGTTTCTAGAGTTTTCGTTGTTAGCAGATTTGGAAAAAAGGACTTTCGGTTAGACGAAAGAAAGAAAAGAAAAGAAGAAGTTTTATTCAGAATTATTCAAAGTATACAAAACGCACCGTTTTTCTATATTATCTAAAATACACTATTAGCTTGATTTATATACTAATCAAGACTCTAAACAAGAAAGTACAACTAAGCAAAGACTTGACAGCTCAGCTTCCAACTAGAAATTGGATATTCTGTTAGCCCCCCTCAAGTTGGAGCGTATAAGTTGTGTACGCCCAACTTGGAAACTAAAGCATGAAAAGAAGGACTAGGTAAGGCCTTTGTTAGACAGTCTGCAAGTTGATGTCGAGTTGCTACTGGTAAGAGAGTGATCAATCCTTGCTGAATCTTTTCCCTTACTAAGTGATAATCAATCTCGATATGCTTCGTCCTCTCGTGATGAACAGGATTTTCAGCAATCTGGATGGCAGACAAATTATCACAAAACAAGTTTGCAGGCTCGAAAGGAATATGAAATTCATTAAGTAAATAAAATATCCACTGTAACTCACAAGTAGTAGAAGCTAGAGCACGATACTCAGCCTCACTAGAGGAACGAGAAATGGTTTGTTGTTTTTTCGATTTCCAAGAAATAAGAGATGATCCCAAAAATATACAAAAACCAGTTATTGATTTTCTAGAATCTGGGCATGATGCCCAGTCAGAGTCAGAGAAGGCATGCAACTTTAGATCATTATCAGCAGAGAAAAAGAGACCTTGGCCAGGAGTACCCTTTAAATATCTTAATATTCTGTGTGCAGCAGCTAAATGAGTTGTGGTTGGACAAGAAAGAAATTGTGAAAGTTGCTGAACAGAAAAAGCAATATCAGGCCTAGTGTTGGTGAGATATAAAAGCTTACCAATTAACTTTCTATAAGATTTAATATCCTCTAAAGGAATACCACCATTTTTAGATAACCTTTTGACTCCTCTAGTGACCTCAATGGGAGTAGAAATGGGCTTAGATTCTAAGAAACCAGTTTCAGTAAGAAGCTCTAAGGTATATTTTCTTTGGGAAATATTTATTCCAGAGGATGTTCGAGCAACTTCAAGGCCCAAAAAATATTTTAAATCTCCTAGGTCTTTAATCCTAAAAGTATTATGCAGAAAAACCTTTATAGAATTTATCTGATCTAAATTTGGACTGGTTAATACTATGTCATCAACATACACAGCTAAAGCAATGAAATCTGCATTAACACCTTTAGTAAATAAACTGGAATCAGCTGTAGACTGTTTAAAACCTTGATCAAGCAAAGCTATCTTTAATTTTTCATTCCATTGCCTACTAGCTTGCTTTAATTCATAAAGACTTTTATTCAATTTACAGACAAGATCAGATTCATTATGAAAACCAGGAGGCATATCCATGTAAACTTTTTCATGCAGAGAACCATGAAGAAAAGCATTATTTATGTCTAACTGTTTCAAAAACCAATTCTTAGAGGCAGCAAGACTAATAAGAACCCTAATGGTAGTCATCTTAGCAACAGGACTGAAAGTATTTAAGAAATCAACCCCTGATTGTTGGGTATATCCCTTAGCAACCAACCTAGCCTTATACCTATCTAAACTACCATCAGACTTCAGCTTTGTTCTAAAAACCCATTTACAACCAATGGTTTTCTTATCAAGAGGTAAAGGAATTAAATTCCAGGTATTATTGTTTTCTAATGCTAATATCTCTTCTTTCATAGCATTCTGCCAGCATTCTTGCTTAACAGTTTGTTTATAAGTTTTAGGAGCAGTTAAAATATCAACACTGTTAATATAAGAAAGATGCTGAGTAGAGATATTAACATAGGACAAAACATTAGCAATAGAATGAGAAGAAGTTCTAAGTTTAGGTAAAGTTACCTGATAGTCTTGAAACTTTTGAGGAAGTTTAACTTGTCTGGTTGGTCTAACAGAAACATTTTTTAAAGAAGAGTTTGAATGAACAACAGTATGATCAGAAATGACATGATCAGACTGATTATGAGAAGAATGAATCTGATCATTACAAGAATGAGTTTGATCATTATAAGAATGATTCTGATTATCAGAATGAGTAGATGAAGGAACTTGATCATTACAAAAATGAGTTTGATCAGAAAAACTATTATGTTCAATATTAGAAATGGAATTAGGTTCATCATATTGAGGCAGAAAATCATGATTTGGTAAAGTAAAATCAGAACTTGTTTGAGAAAAAGGATAAATGTTTTCATTGAAAGTTACATCCCTAGAAATAAAAACAGTTTTTGTTTCTAAGTTATATAACTTGTAGCCTTTAGTGTTTCTAGGAAAACCAAGAAAGATGCATTTAATTGCTTTTGGATGCATTTTTGTAACATATTTTGGCAAATGTGATGCATAGGAAAGACAACCAAAAACCTTAAGATTATCTAAACTAGGCAGTCTGTTATAAAGAACTTCATAAGGAGTTCTGTTTTCCAAAACAGGTGTAGGAGTGAGATTTATGAGAAAAGAAGCATGTAGGACACAGTCAATCCAAAAAGATAAAGGCAAAGAGGCATGAATTCTCAAAGATCTGGCCACAACTAATAAATGTTGATGTTTACGCTCCACAACACTATTTTGCTGTGGAGTATATACACATGAGGTTTGATGAATAACACCTTTACTCTTAAAAAAATCACCCATAGCAAATTCTCTTGCATTATCAGACCAAAAACATTTAATTTTCTTTGAAAATTGAGTCTCAACAAAGTTATAAAAATCAACTACTAATTTTCTGACTTCAGATTTTGCAATCATGGGAAAAATCCAGACAAATCTACTTTTGTCTTCAACAACAGTTAAAAAATAATAATGACCATACTGACTTTGAACAGGGAAAGGTCCCCAGACATCTAGGTGAACAATGTCAAAATAAGAATCAGAAACATAATTGCTAGTGGGAAAAGGCAAACGTTTGTGTTTGGCAAGATGACAGACATCACAGTGAGTAATACATCCAGATGGTATAGTTTTATTTAATTTTGAAAAGTAAATCAATCTTTTGCTAGAGGGGTGTCCTAATCTAGCATGCCATGTATATAAAGAAACATTAGATGCAATAGAATTAATAAGAGAAGTAGAAGAACCAGGAAGAGCAGAATCAAGAAGCTGATAAAGACCTCTCTGGATGCTAGCTATACCAATCATCTTCAGAGAAAGGACATCCTGTAAAATACATTTATTATCAGAAAAAGTAACTGAAATATTAGGATTCAAAGTTAATTTGCTAACAGAGATTAAATTGAAACCAAAAGATGGGATATGTAAAACATCTTTCAAAAGTAATTCATTCTTAAGCATGATACTTCCAATATGCATAACTTGAACAAGACTACCATTTGGCAGCTTAACATATTTATCAGAAATACCAGAATAATGATTAAAAACAGACAAATCATTTGAAATATGATCTGTAGCTCCTGAATCAATAATCCAGGAGGCACTAACAGATGTAGGAGAAACAGAGCAGGTTAGAACCATACCTGAATCATCTGCAGAAACAAAATTAGATGAAAGAGCATTCACAGCAGACTGAGAAGCTGAATTCTGAGCAGGAAGATTCTTCTCTTGAAGCAAAGAGATAAGACCCCCCATATTGCTCTTTAGTGAAGAAAGTAGGAAGAACTTCCGATTTAAGATCATTCTTAACAAAAGAATCATGCACAGATTGAGATTCAACAGAAGTAGGATGACCTACAAGATTGGCCCTACTGACAGAAGATCTAGTTCTATAACCAGATGGATAACCGTGCTTTTTATAGCACTTGTCAATAGTATGCCCGAGAATACCACAAAAGGTGCAAAGAGGTCTACGAGAAGTATTACCAGAAGCAAAAGATTTCTTCTGAAACTTATTAACAGACCTATCAACCGCAAGAACATTAGACTCACAAGGCACCAGAGGAATAGACCTTTCATGTTGAACAATTATGGAAAAAAATTCATGGATTTCAAGGAAGGGTTTTATCATAAGAATTTGGGATTTGGGTACAGCAAAGGAATCATTAAGACCTCTAAAGAATCTAAGGGAAAAATCTTGTTTGCGGTATTTAGTGGCATCACAAGAACAAGCAGATAACGGACGCAACATACAAAGCTCATCCCAGACGACTTTCAATTGAGTATAGAAATTGGTAACCGAATTAATACCTTGGGTTAAAGAAAAAATTCTTGCTGAAGATCCGAGACTCTCATAAGGTCTCCCTGACTGAAACGGTTGCGAAGATCTGCCCAAAGCTCGTAAGCTGTGTCAAACCACAACACAGATTGTGCGATTTCAGAACTGATTGCCCTCTGAAGCCAGGAGAGCACTAAATTGTTGCACTCCAGCCAAGCGAAATAGCTGACATCGTCTTCGCTAGGCTCCTTCAGCACACCATTGACGAACTGGAACTTGTTCTTGGAGATTAAAGCCATACGCATGGAGCGAGCCCAAGAATGGTAGTTTTCTCCGGTGAGAAGAACAGAGGTGAGGATTAGCGCAGGATTTTCATTAGGATGTATATAAAACTCATCTGACGGCTCAAGATTTCGAAATCGAGAAGAGGCGGAGGTGGATTGCGAATCAGAGGAATCGATTTCAACTGATACCATATTGAAACCTTGTTTCTAGGGTTTTCGTTGTTAGCAGATTCGGGAAAAATGACTTTCGGTTAGACGAAAGAAAGAAAAGAAAGGAAGAAGTTTTATTCAGAATTATTCAAAGTATACAAAACGCACCGTTTTTCTATATTATCTAAAATACACTATTAGCTTGATTTATATACTAATCAAGACTCTAAACAAGAAAGTACAACTAAGCAAAGACTTGACAGCTCAGCTTCCAACTAGAAATTGGATATTCTGTTATAAGATTTATTTGTTTTTGGTTGGAAAACCTCATTTAGAACATATAGTTATTGACTTTTTTCATGTTATAAATATATAAAAGAAGAAACAAATAATTTTTCATATTAAAATGGGATGTTTCAAATAAATCAAACTAGATATAGGGTTCAAAGTATGAACAGCCTGGTAAAGGATAACACTCCATCACCATCACGACGTGAAATGACCCCAATCATATTAGGGGATAAGTTTTATTTTGACCATCGATCTATAAAGGATTAATTACCACAATTATACATGAATTATACCGATTTTTTATTTTATATATTTACATTTTATTTTTATTTTTATACATGAACTTTGTTGTCATCAACAAGATTACCCTTTCTATCATAAAAGCTGATGTGATGTGAATCCCTTTGACCAAAAAATAACATGTGACATTTATTTTATTTTTAAAATCGTCTATTTATTTAAGGGTTAATAACAAGATTAGTCCTTAAGATTTTAATATCATCCTTGGTCTTTAAAAATAAAATATTTATTTTAAAAAAATATTTGAACCAACTACTAAGTGACATGTGGTACAATATTAAAATTAAAATTAATTTTTTATTTCTTCTTCCCCCTCCCACCAGTTTTTCCTCCGCCCTCGTTATTCAACCAAAGGCAGTCTAATCAGCAAGCCTTGTCGGTAGGCCACCGCCGACCATCGCCGTTAATCGCCTCTAACCATTGTATTGGCCACTATAGTGTAGTTTAACAAAAGAAACTCAAGAAATTTACTAGTGGCATACGAATCGATTTCAGCTCCTAATCCAATCGATTTTTAGTTTCACACTTTCACTACTTGCTAATCACGAACCCTACCCCTTTCTTCACTCCAACTAAATTTCATTTTAGATGCAGTTAATTGAATTGTTTCAAAATTTTGATTCTTTTTCATTTATGATTTAACTCTAGAAAATTTTCTTTTCTTTTCCTTCTACATCATGCTCAACAAATCATAGAAATGAAAAACTCATTTCAAAAATCATATTATCTGCTCACGGGACCACACTTTTTTTCTCTCTCTCTAATTCTTAGTCTTTTCAGTTCATGTCTTCAATTACAATGAAACTATCCAAGTAAATAAAAATCTTCGTTTTGAATTTCATAGATCTTTTTTGTCTTTTCATGCCCATGATTTAAATTTTTTACCTATTTTTAGGAACTTAAAGCTAGCTTCTTGATATAAAGGTTAAATGGGTTTTCAAAAATGGTTTCGCTGGTTGACGAAAGATGGTGAAGATGAGGATAATGTTCGATGAAAGTAGAAGAAAGCTAGGGAATTTCTAGATATTTGGGGTTCGCAAAAGAATGAATTTGGTTGAATAAAGAGAGAAATCATAAGAGAGAGAAAGAGGGGGAGGAGATGAGAATAAGATAAATAAATATTGTTAATTTTTTTTATAAGAAATAGTTTTTAATATAGTGCCACGTGCCGCTCATTGATTGGTTCATTATTTTTTTTATAATATTTTAAAATAAATATTTGGATTTATTAAAAAAATTAAATCTGAAAGGTTAAATTAAAAAATAATAAAATATCGAGGACTGATCTTGTTATTAATCCTTAAATAAATGGAGAATTTTTAAAAATAAAATAAATGCCACGTGTCAATTTCTGACTGGTCCAAATGGTCCACGTCAGCTTCCGTGAGGGGAAAGGGTAATCCCGTTGACGGTAACAAAGTTCATGTATGAAAGTGAAAATAAAAAAAAAGTAAATGTATAAAAGTAAGAATTCGGTATAGTTCATATATGAATGGGGTAATTAACTCATCTATTTATTCCGTCAATCAGACCACCAAACTATTCAAATATTATTAATTAAGTCACTTGCCGTTAAAACCTAACGAAAAAAATAATGTGACTGTTAATAAAAATTAATATTATTATATATTTAAGCTACATTACTTACTTATTCTATTAATTTAATCATAATTTTAATTCAATTAAAATAATTGATCCAAGCAAAATGGGTGACGGGAGTTAGGTCTAAGATGTGGCTAAAAGATTAAGTTTCGAAATTTGTTCAAAAATTTAAAATGTTTGATTTTTCGATAATAATTTAGGTTAAATTTTTAGTGTTTTTAAACAAATATCGATACTTAGTTTTTTTTTATAACATTTTAAGTTTTTGGACAATTATTGATACTTGCAAAATAAGTATCATATTCGTCAAAAAACACGAAAAAATTAACCTAAAATGTTATAAAAAAATCTAACATTTTAAGTTTTTGGACAAGTATCGAAACTTGTTATCTTTTAACCGCACCCTAAACCTGTTGTACATTAGACTCGCCCAAAAAACAATTGTCCATTTTTAAAAAAAAAAGAAAGATTAATTAACAGGGTTGAATTAGTGAAATATTGTTTGAAAAAAATAAAAGACGTGAGATTTTCATCTTCCAAAATGGGTGAAATAAGTAGTTGTTGACTTGTTGTCATTAAGCCCAGAGCTCTTTTCTATTTAAGATCTAAAACAAATTTTATTAAAGTTTTTACTCTATGTGAAAATTAATGACGTGAAAAATAGGTTATTTTGCCGTGCTTTTATTCCCACCCCATTTCGTGTTTTCTTAATTTTTTTATTGTTATGAATATTTATCTATGTGGATGTCTATCATGATTAGAACTTTATCTAAGGAGTTTGATTTATTTATTATTAGGAATATTATCTCTATTAATTAGAGTTTAATGTATTATGTACTTCTTATGCCTATAAATAGATGATTGATTGAAGGTATTGTATACACAAGTCTATATTTGAGAATAATACAAATCTCTCTTTTTCTCTCATCTCTTTGTTCTTCCATTCTTGTTCTTTGTTCTTATTATTGTTGTTTGTTATTTTATTCACAACACGTTATCAGCACGATTTTGCTCGAAAGATTTTGGTGCTCTTTATTTGAATCCCAAAGTAGTTATCGAAACAAATTTGATTCTACGTTAAACCGAAGATAAGTTTTTTTTCCACATTTTTATTATTGATTGCTTTTATCTTGATATTTTAACTTGGTCTTTATTTTTGAAAAAGTATGGTAACATGTTTTGAAGACTTGAGCGAACCATGGAATCTCGCTCAATTACCCTGGTTCTTGTTGGTGATTCTCGAAAAGATTTCAATTTGATATTGGCGATCACATGTACCATATATTCAATATATTCAATTTAGCTTGGAAAGTCTGGTATGTTACCGATTTATATTATTGCTTCATTCTATCATTCGTACTTCTCCTTGGTTAATAATTTTATTTTCTAAAGCATACTAATGAGCAGACGTGTCTCGCACTCCCGGAAGGTTTCAACATAGGAGAGCACATGTTTATGTAAATGTTATATATTTTTATAGGTAGAATCATTGTAATTTAGTAAAAAAACGTTGAAATTTATAATTTTGAAAAAAGTGATTTTAATGACATGTTTTTTTCATGAGGATTTAATCATGTGTAGTAAATCAAAGTTCTTAGATTAATATGAAAGAAGACTTTTAATTTTGAAAAATGCTTGTATGCTTACCTCATCTGCGTACAAAATTTTAAGGAAATATGTTATAACATGTTCGATTGTAACCCCCTAAACTCGAACCAGAAGAAATGGGCCGAATCTAGAAAGTGACGATTGAAAACTTGTCCCTCAAGATACAATTTAGGTTAAAATATTTTATAATCTAAAAGAACCGATTAAATAAGTAAAACTTAACAAATATTTCGATTAAAATAAAACCCAATCTTTTAAACGATGTTCCGATAATTAATTAAAATTCCGAAAGTAACTTCATAAATGCATGCATTTAATAAAATTCAAATTAAGAACAGTTCCAATGTCCCTATTACACAAGTATCCCAAACAATGTTAAAATAATAATTCTAGGGTAACAGAAAGGTTCGTACTGAATAATAATTTATCTGAATAAACAAGAGATGCTCCAAGTACCGATCGCCTAAAAAGTGAGATATCTTAAAAGTAAAAACTAAGAGGTGTAAGCTAAAGAGCTTAGTGTGTCTCTAAAGTGCAACCGAAAACAAAACAAAACAATATTTTATTTTCTGATAAAGACTTTTCTGAAAACAAAAAAAAACTGAATCATGATGCTAGGATGTCTGATGCACATGAATCATAGTACCCATCTCCGATACACCGAAAAGTAAGGTTCCCCAGAACCTACTTTCTCCATCGTCACCATCCGAAGTGGAACTCAGCCCGAAGGGTGGAACCACTGATCCGAAGCGGAATTCAGCCCGAAGGGTGAAACCACTGAACTTCCTCGAACAAATCCCAAACCATATACCCACAATGATATGATGCAGATTTTAAAATCCGAGTCTGATCCAAAACTTGAATCATGAAAATTCAAGTTGCACAATACTATAAATACAATGTTTACGATTCCGAAAATCTGATATTTCACAATTTGGTAAGTCTGATTTCTCATTTAAATCATAGTATGACATGTTATGCATGATTTCTGAAAACATTTACCCAATTACAACAGAGTATGCACACAAAAATGTACAAAACATTTACTTATATTAATACCAGAAAAAGCACATAAAATTTATAGCACAGAAAGAAACACACAAGTTTATAAAACAGGAAGAGACACACCTTAAGCAACAGTAGCTCTAATGCCGAGAAAAATGCGTCTTACGCTCAGATCTAGCTGAATCAGAACCTACGAGGTAAAAACTCTATATTAGCATTTAATACTAACACTAAGCCACCGACTAAAACACTAAAAACCGAACTAAGATATACTCACGTAAAGATCTCGAAGAACGTGCACGGTCGATCTGAACAACTGAAGGTAACCCAACGGTCTCAAGGTTGGCACCTGAACACGAGAACATTCCGAATCAGATTCTGAAATTCACAACTTATCAGATTTTATGAATAATTTACTGAAATTAGCAGAACCAAGCTTTCGGATTTGAATTTGACAAAACGGGCAGCGGATACGGACTCAGGACGTCGAAAAAGGTCAAGAGAAACGTTTCCCGAAAAAGTCAACTCTTGGTCAACTCTGGTCAAAGTCAAACTAGTCAAAGTCAACGGTCCAAGGTCAATGGTCAACTCTGGTCAAATAGGTCAATCGTAAAAGGGTCAAACTTAGTCAAAGGTCAGGTCTGGTCAACAGTCAAGCCAAAGTCAAACGAGTCAAAGAGTCAAAGTCCGGTCCGGTTCAGTTCATAATTGGTTCACTGGTTAAAGGTCCGGTTTAGTTCAGGTTAGACGGTTCACTCAATTGGTCCGATTTACACAGATATGGCTCAACACCGGTTGGCTCTCATGGTTTTGGGTTCAACCAAGCACACGAAGCCCATTTCTGATATGTTCTCACAAAGCTTGGGCAAAACTGTTGGCCCAACACTTACCCTCATACAACCCATCAGAACAACCCAAAGCCCAACACCCATATCCAAACACATTGTTGTAACCTAAGGTTAGGGTTTATAGAACCCCTTGACGGTGTAACACAACCCGACGATGGCAAGGATTCTGACGACGACGACGGTTCGACAAGGCGGCGAGGATTCTGACGACGGCGACGGTTCGACAAGGCGGTGACAACAATTTCTGATGGCTTAACACATCTAACCACAACCATGAAAACATAGCTTCTAAGCTTACCCAAACACACATCTCTCGCCTTTATTTTTTTCAAGAATCTGAAGCTAGGGTTTCAACCCTTGTCGGCGGTGGCACAACAAAATGAGAACCGAACAGAATCCGACAACAACGATGGAGGAGACGACAGTGGAGCACAACGGCGCAAGGGGATTCGAACGGTTTCCCTTTCACAAACTCGGCAATGACGGTCGATGGGGCGAGCCGATGGTCGGGTTTTACTCACGACAACACAAGGGGGAGGAGGATGGCGGCGGATGGTGGCACAAGAGAGAACCGAAAGGTTTATCACGATTTCCGAGCAAACCACGGGGAACGATGGTGAGCGGACGGGTGGGTTATGGTTGGACAGTGAAAGGGATTCGAATGAGGGTGGTAGCGCTCTAAACGACGACGCTGACATCCTCGCTGGAGCTTGATCGGAGTGAGGGGTGAGGCTTACGTCGGGAGAGGGATTAGATGAGAGGCGGTTGAGTCTTCAAAAAAATGGGAGATGAAGAGATTTTAGGGTTAAAACATAATTAAATACCATGGTCAAATGGGTAAAACATCAAATAAAGGTCCCAATCTTTACCTAAATTACAAAAAGGTCACCCAAGTTCTGATTTTAACAATTAGGTCACTGAAATCATAACCAAAATTCAATTTAATTCTGAATTTTCAATTAGGGTTTTGCACATAAATTCCCAAATTTTAGGGTTTTTGAATTAGGGTTTTCAAATTTTAAATTTTCAAATTAGGGGAATTTTGGGGTGTTACATCGATCTTCTTCCATTTTAATGTCTTTAGTTCATAACTAAAGATTAATATGTGTTTCATGTAGTTGATATTTTTAACCGTGTTTTGAGTTTTACATGTGTTTAAATGGATTGGAAAGAAACGTGATATAAAGAGATTATGAGAAGATGTCTCGGTCATTTGCTATGTCTCCATCGTCCTCAAGAGAAAAATTATTATCGGTAAACTTTATTTTTTCTCTCTCTTTAAATTATGATTTTAATGTGCGATAAATAATGGTGAATTTCAATCTATAAAAAGATTGTTATAAAGTCTATATTTGCTCGAAAGCAATATTTCTTCTTCGTCAAAAAACTCGACCATAGACTTCTCCCAATTTCAAGTTACGAAAATTCGTCTTGATCCAAAAGTTTTATGGGAGGCATTCCCTGAAGTGAATGCAAAGCATGATGTTTATTCCATGCGATTATCAATGATGGGGCATTCCCTGAAGCGAATGCAAGCATGATGTTTATTCCATGCGATTATTGGAACTGTTTCATTCCCTGAAGTGAATGCAAACATGGTAAATCATTATTCAATTAGAGATATAATTTCGATATAATCCAAGTATATTGGCTGGACATCCCGTTCTGCGAGGCTACTGGTCTCAAAGGAGGTTTTTAAAGGACTTTGTGGACATGTTTAACAATGTCACGTACGAGGATTAAATCTTTGTTCTCTGTGATAAGGATATGTGAAAAAGGTTTTAAAGGCCCACTAGCTCTACTCCATTCCCTGAAGTGAATGTGAGATTATATTATGGAAGGAATAAAAACCACACTAGAAGTTGTGGTCGTGGTCGAGGCTATGAATATAAATATTAAAATATGGTCATTTTAAGAATACTTCTACCCACCGGTAGTGAGGTTATGAGGATTACAAGTGTGATAAAGATCATTCTATTGAAGTAAAACTCTTCTTATTACCAATGCGATGTTATAAACCATTGGTCTCGTACGTGTTGTACATTGAAAAATCAAGAATCATTGAATGATAAAGGAAAGAAAATAGAAGCAAATTTTGTTTGCGAAACATGACGAAGATGATACTGGTCCAACTTTATTTGGACATTGTTGGTCCAACTCTTTTGGACGTTGTTGATTTTCTTATAACCCTCGAAAGGAATAAATCATCTTCTAATTATTCTCATAACTTTGAAGAGAATTATTTATTTATTTTTATTTAATTTTACTTTACGTTTATTTATTTTACACACATTAATTATTTACGTTTTATATTTATATTTATATATTATCATATTATTTATTTTGTTTAACATGATTACTTGTCAAATGAAATCTATGGTGACGATTTATGTTCAACATAAGCATAAGATATATTTTCCCATTTAAATGCAAGGGAATAATGTGAGTACTATATCTCAAAGTACTGAAAATATTAATGCTCTAGAAGAGTAATAAATTCTTGAGAGAAAGCACATTATGAAAAGTGCAGAATTGCGAATATTGCAATAATTACCGCTAATGGTAATAATATCGTCACCACTATAAATGGAAATTTTAAGAGAGCAATATGAATTCGCAAAATATCCCTTTGGGAATTATAGATAACATATGTTATCAATTGACATTTGAAATAAGACAATATGGATATAAGTTCTGGTAGCCAAAAAGTCGGTTGAAAGCTCTAGAAGAGCTATATATTGCTACCAAAAGATAATTTCAATTGAAAGCTCCGAAAGAGCTAAATATATTCATATTTAAAGGAACAATTTTGATGGTCGTACTAGACATGTATGTTGAGTGTGTAAAAGTTCTATTATTTACACCCTATTTAACTCATATTTCTGCTGCATTCAAGCATTATTCATTGCATTTAGGTTAATTTACAGCAAAACATCACAAATATATTAAAAGGCACAGATTCTACTAAGAATGACTGTTTTTGCAGGTTGCTGCCGTAGCAGACGGAAAGGGCAGGCGCTGGGCAGAGAAGCAGAGGAGCTGAATTGGACAAGCAGACAAAGAGGACGATGCTGCCACGAATGCTGCCGTGACAGCAGAGGACGACAGCAGTTTTGAGGAGAAGAAGCAAAGTGGACCTCGACAGATAGAGAAAATTCAGCCCGTCTGTCGTGTGAAAACCTCATATTTTTCTGAGCCCCAGATCAAAAGATATGTCAAGCCCAAAGTTCAAGGAGAGAAAATCCCAAGAAACAAGGAGGACGGCTGGAAAGTAGATTCCTTGAAGATTTAGTCTTTATTAGAATCATACTTTTAATTAAAGTTGTAATCCTTGTTAAATTAGAAAACTTGAGCCCAAAGCTTATATAAGGGCGTGCATTTTAACCTAGAGGGCATATCCCATAACCGATTACCCTAGCCTTCTCTCTCAACCTCTAGTCGTTTTCCTTCCCACACCATGTTCTAAATTCCCCCTAGGGCCACGGGTTGATTTGTAAAGTAGTTGCAAGGGTTGTTTTGTTTTAGGAATTTTCAGTTCAATAAAATAAACTTCAAGTTCTCTTATTTTGGTTATTAATATATTGCAAGAGTATCGGGAGAGCATTGTGAGGTTATCTATTTACTTAGCATCGGGAGAGTTAAGTATACGAAAGAAATAAGAGCAAGTTCTCTAGTTTATAGTTGAACTATCTCGGGCCTAGGGATAGGACGAGGTTAAGTGGCTAAAGAAGAATTCATCCACAACGGTTTTCATCCTTCGATTCACGCCGGGAGGTATCATCAAAGACGTGATCATCGACAAACTTGGACCTAGGGATAGGCCAAGGCACATCTGGGATTCTTGCCAAACTTGAAGTACAGAGTTGAGTGTTTGCTGCCGCGACAATCAACGGACTGCTGCCGCGACAGGTGCTGCCCGCGACAGGCGCGACGACAGAACTGGATTTCCTAAACTCTACAATACATGCACTACTGAGCAATTCAATACCAGCCCATTCTCTCTATCTTGATATCTCGACTCTTTTATTTATGTTTACCTTTA
The DNA here is from genome assembly GCA_030270665.1 of Hibiscus trionum. Taxonomy (NCBI): domain Eukaryota; kingdom Viridiplantae; phylum Streptophyta; class Magnoliopsida; order Malvales; family Malvaceae; genus Hibiscus; species Hibiscus trionum. The sequence goes on along the minus strand of BSYR01000024.1, from coordinate 10,079,921 downwards.
TTACTTTCGTGACAACTTTCTCAAACATCTTCTTTACTTTCGTGTAGTGAATTAAGGTGAAGCTATTAGCCCAATCCCTGTGGAGACGATATCCGATACTTCGTATCACTTTACTACTTGCGTCGTGTATACTTGCACTACAATTGCGATAGACTATTTTACACGCAACAAGTTTTTGGCGCTGTTGCCGGGGATTGACAACATAACTCTACCTTTCCTTTTACTGCACTTTTTGTTTTTATTTTGTTTTTATTTTTCTGTTTTTCTTTGGTGCATTCAACTCTTGCTTTTCACAAGGTTTCTTGTTTATGCGCAGATCGAACCGAGGTAAAGATCCTGAGTATCCATTAGATCCATAAATCGAACGATCATTCAACCTCAAGAAACAACTTCGTCACTTACTAGCCAGAAACGAGTACCTCGAGGAACAGCTAGAGAAGATGGCCCACAATGGAAACGACCCGCTTGTCGGCAACCCGCCTGCCGCTGCCGGACGACGGTCCTGTCGTGACTACATGTTGAACGATCATGTAGAGCTGGAAACCATGCTGCCAGACATAGATGTTGACAACTTCAAGCTGAAACCTGTTATGTTTAGTATGATTAGGGATGGGCACGGGTCGGGTCGGGTTTTTGGCCCACCCGAACCCGACCCGAAACTAAGTATCCTAAAACTGAACCCGACCCGACCCGAAAATAAATATACTAAACCCGACCCCGACCCGACCTATAGAAAAAAAATTAATTTTAGGGACCTAATTGTAAAAAATAATTTTAAGAGGCATAATTATAAAAAATAATAAATTTAAGGACTAAAATGTAAATAAAAAATTAATTTTAAGGACCTAATTATAAAAGAAATATTTAAAGAGGGAGTATTATTACAAATATCCCTAAAAAATTTAGGGGAAAATTACACTATTAGTCCCGGGTCGGGTCGGGTCGGATTTTTTCACCCTAAAACCCGAACCCGACCCGACCCGGCCTCACCCTACATAAAAACCCGACCCGACACGACCCGAACCCGATTTTTTCATAAAAATACCCGACCCGATCGAGCCGGGTCGGGTCGGAACCCGTCGGGTCCGGGTGAAATGCCCATCACTAAGTATGATCAACAATGCCGGGCACTTTAGTGGTGCTATTACAGAGGATGCTAGGGAGCATCTCAAAACATTCCAGGAGATCTGTGGTTCGTTTAGACTACCAGGAGTTAATCTGGAGATACTGAGGCTTCGGTTATTTCCCCATTCATTGAGGGACAGAGCAAAAACTTGGTGGAATAAACTTACGCCGAGTTCAATTAGAACTTGGGCAGATTTATCTCGTGAATTTTTATCTCGTTTTAATCCTTCGCATTTATCTGAGCGATTACGTAATGAAATTGCCACTTTTCAACAGGAAGATGACGAGCCAATGCACGAGGCCTGGGATAGATTTACTACTCTTCTACGGAACTGCCCTATCCATGGATTCCCCGTCTGGAACCAGGTAACCAAGTTTTATAATGCTACCAACTTACAAACTCGTATTCGAATTGATTCAGCAGCAAACGGTCTATTATTGGATAAAGACCCGGACGAGGCAATGCAAGTATTGAAAAATCTGGCTAAGAATGAAGAGCAGTTTCCGACAGCAAGAAGAGGAGGTAAACGGGTATTAGCTGTCAAGGATTATGAGGCCGACAGCACGCTGAAATCACAGGTGGCATACCTTACTAAGGCAATGAAAAAGCTCTTGAACGAGGATGCACAACATGGATTTGCTATCGAGGAGGTATGTGACATTTGTGAGGGAAATCACAGTTCGGAGGAATGTCCAATACAGTTAGAAGAGGGAAAGTATGTTGGAAATTACAATAAGCCGAATTACAACTCCAACAACTATAATCCCAACTGGAGAAAGGATCCCAAGTTTTCTTGGAGCAATCCTAATAATGCCCTGAATCCTCAAGCACACAACAATCAGAATCATGGAGGACCTAGATTGCTGACGCGACAGCAACTGCCGCCGCAGCAGCAACAGCAGCCACCAGCTGCCACTAACAGTATACTGGAACAGACTCTGGCCACTTTTATGTCTCAGACCGGTACTTATATTGAGAATATGAATCAGTTTGTCAAGAAAACAGAGACGTTCATGGATAAAACAGAGATGCGGATGACAAATCATGAAGCTACTCTGAAATCTTTGGAGACACAAATGGGTCAGGTTTCCCAGCATATCAAACCAAGGCAGACTGGAGGATTCCCTAGTAATACTGAAAATGCTAGGCAGCCCACACATGAGCATTGTAAAGCCATTACTACTAGGAGTGGGAAGAAACTACCAGGGTAAGAGAAAGAAGCTGAAACAGTGAAAAAATCAGCCTTGGACAAACCTGCCGAGGAAGCTGCCCCGACAGGTAACAAACAGACTGCTGCCAATGAGCCTGTCACGACAGCAGAAGCGACAGAGGAGAAAATTGATGAACCCAAACCTCCTCAGATTCGTATGCAGTGGGATGGACGTACTGCTGATTATCGTCCCCACCACCTTTTCCTCAACGGTTACAGCAAGCTAAGCAAGAATCTCAGCTCAAAAAGATTTATGATATTTTTAAGCAGGTTCATATTAATATTCCGCTGTTAGATGCCGTTAGGGAGATGCCCGGTTACACCAAATTTCTCACGGATGTCATGTCAAAGAAATCTAAACTTGGGGAATTTGAAACGGTAAAGATGACAGAAGGTTGCATGAGTATTCTTCATCGGCAGCCACCCTAGAAAAAGAAGGATCCGAGGAGCTTCATCATACCTTATGTAATCAGAGACAAATATGTGGGTAAGGCACTTTGTGATCTTGGTGCTAGTATTAATTTAATGCCAAAATCTGTTTTTCAGAAATTAGGTATTGGAAAGGCGCGGCCCACGACAGTAATTCTGCAGCTGGCAGATCGCTCTTACGTTCATCCGGAAGGAAAAATCGAAGATATTCTGGTAAGAGTGGATAAATTTATATTTCCTGCTGACTTTCTTGTTTTAGATTGTGAAGCAGACGAAAACACACCAATCATCCTTGGGTGACCCTTCTTAGCCACGGGAAGATCACTGATTGATGTGGAAAAAGGAGAACTCACCATGAGAGTGAACGACCAAGAGATTAAGTTGAATGTTCTCCAAGCTATGAAGCATGCTGATGCAGACGAGGAATGCAAGGCTATCACTGAAGTTGCCTTTGATCAACCCTGCATCAGGTCGGGCTGTCACGACATCAAAATTGGTCACTGCCGCGGCAGCCACCTACAGGCCTGTCACGACAGCACCGACGACAACAACTCCTCTGAATCCGATACATCTGATACTGAAGATCAGAAGGAGGTAAACTGGATAGGCGATCATCCAGGTAAGTTATTCGAACCTTTAAATTATACTTCGGATAACCATGCAATCCAAAAGCCATCTACTATTGAACCACCTGCCTTAGAACTAAAGCCCTTGCTAGGACAGCTAAAATATGCTTTTCTTGGTTCAAATGATACGTTGCCCGTAATCATCTCTTCTAAGCTGCCGCAGGAACAGGAACGGCAGCTAATAGGGATGCTGCGGCAGCACAAGAAGGCAATTGGATGGACGATAGCCGATATTCAAGGCATTAGTCCGGCGTTATGCATGCACAAAATCCTTTTAGAGGAAGATCATAAGCCGACTATAGATGCTCAAAGGCGGCTAAACCATGCGATGAAAGAGGTGGTGCGGAAAGAGATAATCAAGTGGTTAGATGCTGGCATTATTTACGCCATCTCCGACAGCAAATGGGTGAGCCCGGTGCAATGCGTTCCAAAGAAAGGAGGAATGACCGTGGTGACCAATGAAAACAATGAGTTAATCCCAACCAGGACTGTGACCGGTTGGAGGGTTTGTATGGACTATCGGAAGCTTAACAAAGCTACCCGAAAAGACCACTTTCCTTTACCCTTTATTGATCAAATGCTTGATAGATTAGCGGGTAAACCTTACTATTGTTTTCTTGATGGTTATTCAGGTTATAATCAAATAGCTATCGCACCGGAAGATCAAGAAAAGACGACTTTCACATGCCCATATGGAACTTATGCTTTTAGGAGAATGCCATTCGGACTATGCAATGCACCCGCCACCTTCCAAAGGTGCATGATGGCCATATTCTCCGATATGGTGGAGGACTTCCTTGAGATTTTTATGGATGATTTTTCAGTCTTTGGGGACGATTTTGAGAGCTGCCTAGGCAATCTACAAAAGGTACTTGAAAGATGTGAAAAAGCAAACATGGTCTTAAATTGGGAAAATGCCACTTTATGGTGGATGAAGGGATAGTCCTGGGCCATAAGAGTAGCTGCTGTGGGATAGAAGTCGACAGGGCTAAAATAGAAGTGATCGAAAAGCTGCCACTGCCGACTATAGTCAAGGGTATTAGAAGTTTCTTGGGACATGCTGGTTTTTACAGGAGGTTCATTGCGAATTTCTCAAAAATCACCAAGCCCTTATGCCATCTCTTGGAGCAGAACCGACCCTTTGACTTTAATGATGAATGTACTGAAGCATTCAAGGTTCTGAAGGAAAAGCTGGTAACAGCCCCAATAGTACAGCCACCAGACTGGACACAGCCGTTTGAGATCATGTGTGATGCTAGTGACTATGCTGTCGGGGCAGCACTTGGGCAGCGAAGAGACAAATTGTTTCATGTTATATATTATGCCAGCAAGACACTGAATGACGCCCAAGTGAACTACACCACCACAGAAAAGGAGTTATTAGCTGTGGTGTTCTCCATTGACAAGTTTCGTTCTTACATACTTGGAACGAAGGTAATAGTGCACACAGACCATTCTGCCCTGAAGTATCTGTTTGCAAAAAAGGATGCAAAGCCTCGATTGATACGGTGGATCCTGCTATTGCAAGAATTCGACCTTGAAATCAAGGACAAAAAAGGGACAGAAAATCAGGTGGCAGATCACTTGTCAAGGTTGGAGAAGGGACAGAGTCTACCAATAGATGAAACAAACATACTGGAGACCTTCCCAGACGAGCAGCTCTTTGCTGCCGCAATCACTGCCGCGACAGCCTTGGCGGCAGGTAAGTCTTCTGAACTCCCCTGGTATGCTGATTTCGTTAATTTTATAGTTAGCGGAATAATTCTTTCTGATCTTAATTATCAAGCCAGAAAGAGGTTCCAAAATGATGTTAAACATTATTATTGGGACGAACCTCTTCTTTTTCAAAATATGTGCAGATCAGGTTATAAGGAGGTGTGTACCACAAGAAGAGCAAGAAGACATTCTTCATCACTGCCATGCTTCACAGTATGGAGGTCACTTAGGAGGCAAAAAAACTGCTGCCAAGGTGCTGCAGTCAGGATTTTACTGGCCGTCACTGTATAGAGATGCACAAATCTTCTACAAGAGCTGTGACAGGTGCCAAAGGACAGGAAACATCTCAAGGAGAAACGAGATGCCACTGCAGAACATTCTAGAGGTCGAAATCTTCGACGTTTGGGGGATTGATTTTATGGGACCTTTTCCATCCTCATGTGGAAATCTATACATCCTTCTGGCAGTAGATTATGTCTCTAAGTGGGTTGAAGCTATCGCCGCGCAAAAGAATGATGCCAAGATAGTCCAAAGGTTTTTACACAAAAATATCTTTTCTAGGTTTGGCATCCCTAAGGCGATTATCAGTGATGAAGGGAGACATTTTGACAATAGGGTTATTGCTGCCGCCTTGAAGAAATATGGTGTCAAGCATCGGATCGCGACAGCATATCATCCACAGACCAATGGACAAGCTGAGATATCCAATAGGGAAGTTAAGAACATTCTTGAGAAGATGGTTAAGCCAACTAGGAAAGACTGGTCTTTACTTCTCAATGATGCGTTATGGGCATATAGGACAGCTTTTAAGACTCCATTGGGAATGTCTCCGTACCGATTGATTTATGGGAAAACATGTCATATACCTGTCGAGATAGAGCACAGAGCATACTGGGCAATCAAGGCAGTGAATATGGACTTGGATAGGGCAGGACAGAAAAGGCTGTTAGATTTGAACGAAATTGAAGAAATACGGACAATGGCCTACGACAATGCAAGAATCTACAAGAAGAAAACTAAGAAGTGGCATGACAGGAAGTTGCTGCCACGACAGTTCTGCCCAGGGCAGCTTGTATTGTTGTTCAATTCCAGACTGAAACTTTTCCCAGGGAAACTGAAATCTAGGTGGTCTGGCCCATTCCAAGTCGTACAAGTTTTTCTCCATGGTGCCATCACAATACGGTCATTAAAAGACGGGCACCAATTCAAAGTCAACGGACAGCGCCTCAAGCATTATCAATGGACTGAAGCCCCAGGAATGCAGGAAGTGGTTACCTTAGGAGATGCCCCACCTGGATGGCATCCCTAATTTAACCTAAACTTTATTTTTAATTATTATTATTATTTATTAGGAAATAAGGTTTATTTTATTCGAATAATGTTTTTTATGTTTATCGTTTTTAGGAAATAAAGGAGTCAAGACGAACAGGAGAAGTGAACTCAACCCACCATCCATCCATCAGCCCAACAAAGCCCAATATTGAAGCCTGTCGTTACAGCTGCCACGACAGACGCGGAAAAGACAGGCTGTCACCATGCTGTCACGACAGACGCAGAAACGTGTGTCAGACGCGTCAGACACGCTAAAGCTCAACAGCCGCCCCGTTATTCGCGCCTGCCGTTACAGCTTCAACGGGCAGAAATTCCTTTCCTATAAAACCCCGTTTCATTTTCATTTTCACTCACTTCTGCCTTTCTCACTTGCTCTCCATCTTTAGTTTTCATTTGCTTTCATTTACTTTTCACAACCCTTGCACTAACATGTCTTCCAGAAAAACCCGCCGCAGTGCTGCCTCTACTTCCTCACCGGCAGCAATTCCCCCACAGTCCTTTGCAACCAGAGACATGTGGGAAGAACGAGGCTTCATCTATACACCAAAGGCAAAGAATCTGGGCCTCAAGCCTATCATAGCCTGGAAGATTAGAGCTCTATTATGGCAACCATTTGCGGAGCAACCAGAGGAGATGAACGAGACGCTGGTGAGAGAATTTTATGCTGCCATCAGCAGCAAAACGGCGACAACAGTGAATGTTAGAGGGAAAAAGGTACCGTTTACAGCCGAGCACATCAACTCCTTATATGGTCTCTACATAGGCCCCAATGATGACGCACACCAGCAGTTCCTCGACACCTTGGATGATGCTGCCTATGACGCTGTCATGGCAGAACTGACGGAAGAGGGGACTGAATGGAATACAAGCTGGAAAAATCCACACACGGTGAAGAGGGGGCAGTTGCTGCCGGAGGCAAAACTATAGAATGCCTTCATCAAAAAGAGGATCATGCCGTCATCACACCATGCAACCGTTGACCAGCAAAGGTTAGCCCTAATACACTCTATTTTAAATGAACGACCCATTAATGTGGGTAGTTATATTCGAGAGAGTATTTTGGAAAGTTCACATCGATCGACGGGCCTTCTTTTCCTCCCCTACCTTATCACATCACTTTGCCGCGGCCATAATGTGCCGGAAGCCGACACCGATTTCATAGTGAAAGGATGGGGTTGGACGGAAAAGAATATCATCAGCCTCATAGAGCTGACTGTGGCCACCCCTCTATCATCATTCAACCCCGCTGCCGCCACAGCTGAAACATCAGAGCAGCCAAACCCTGCACCTGCCGCCGCAGCAACAGACTCCTCCAATCAGATCCTAGCTGCTATTCAAAAGATGGAGGAAAGACAGTTGGGCCTCATGACATTCATCAGGGACTTTTCCGCATCCACGCCGGCAGCACTCATGCCGAACCATCTGCTCAAGGAACAAAGCGATCAGTGCCATTGGATGACCTTGCTGCCTTTGTTGTTGGGTTCTCTTCCTCCTCTGTGTGGGCAGACAGTGATGATGAACCCTCTATTCAGAGGAACCTGTCGAAGGAATTTACACTGGTAAAGAGGCAGAAAAGAATGGCAGATAAGAACATTCTGCCAAAGGCCAGCAGCAGTAGTGACAGCAGCGGTAGCAGCTCTGATATTCAGGTTGTACAGCAACCAACCCAGCCCGCCCCGAGAACTAGAATCCGCCGCCAGATTCGCCTCAGCAGCAGCAGCAGTAGCGAAGACAGCGCCTAAATTTAAGTTTCTTATCTTCTTATTGCTGTCTGCCATATATATATTTTGTGATGTACTACCTTCATATGTTTTCATTTTTATATTGTCATTTGCATTGAGGGCAATGCAACCCTCGGGTTTGGGGGTGGCAACCCTCCATATTAATGGAGTACATCTTAGTTAAATTTTGTGTCTTTTACTTAGTTATTTTTTTCAAAAAAAAATGAAAATTTTGGAAATTTTGGCTGAAAACTGTGAACTGAACTTACCTGTCGTGACAGCTCTGTCATGGCAGCGACTTTAGGATAGTTTTAGGAGAAGTTTAGAGCCTTTCTATAGTTCTGAAAACTTAAACACCATTGTGACTGTTATACTGCTTAGACTTCTTTTAACCAAACTAGAATAGGAAACTTAGCACTTGAATAGCCCCTAAAGGTGCCTAACACTGGCTCTAGGAAAGAAGTTTAGCAAAATAGACTCAACAGCCCTAGAGGTGCCCGAAACCGGCTCTAGTGAAACTTTAGCTTAAAAAAATGAAATAGAGTCAAAAAAAAATCAAAGGAGCATAAAAAGTACCTTCAAAAAGATAAACTTGGCATAAAAATTCGAGTTAAGAGCTGAAATATTCTAGTGAAACTAAGAGAGTCTTGGCATATAACTGTTCACAAGCATGCACACACTGCACGAGGACTATAGTGAGATTCCGGACAGATCCTAAATTATCCGACAGGTTACTGCCGTCACAGGGAACGAACGGCGGGTAAGGGAAAGTTTACTATTTGGAAGCTAAAACAAAAATATTTCATTTTTCTTTTAGGTCTTAGTTGCTTGAGGGCAAGCAAAAACTTGAGTTTGTGGGTGTGTTGAGTGTGTAAAAGTTCAATTATTTACACCATATTTAACCCATATTTCTGCTGCATTCAAGCATTATTCATTGCATTTAGGTTAATTTACAGCAAAACATCACAAATATATTAAAAGGCACAGATTATACTAAGAATGGCTGTTTTTGCAGGTTGCTGCCGTAGCAGACGGAAAGGGCAGGCGCTGGGCAAAGGAGCAGAGGAGCTGAATTGGACAAGCAGACAAAGAGGACGATGCTGCCACGAATGCTGCCGTGACAGCAGAAGACGACAGCAGTTTTGAGGAGAAGAAGCAAAGTGGACCTCGACAGATAGAGAAAATTCAGCCCGTCTGTCGTGTGAAAACCTCATATTTTTCCGAGCCCCAGATCAAAAGATATGTCAAGCCCAAAGTTCAAGGAGAGAAAATCCCAAGAAACAAGGAGGACGGCTGGAAAGTAGATTCCTTGAAGATTTAGTCTTTATTAGAATCATACTTTTAATTAAAGTTGTAATCCTTGTTAAATTAGAAAACTTGAGCCCAAAGCTTATATAAGGGCATGTATTTTAACCTAGAGGGCATATCCCATAACCGATTACCCTAGCCTTCTCTCTCAACCTCTAGTCGTTTTCCTTCTCACACCATGTTCTAAATTCCCCTAGGGCCACGGGTTGATTTGTAAAGTAGTTGCAAGGGTTGTTTTGTTTTAGGAATTTTCAGTTCAACAAAATAAACTTCAAGTTCTCTTATTTTGGTTATTAATATCTTGCAAGAGTATCGGGAGAGCATTGTGAGGTTATCTATTTACTTAGCATCGGGAGAGTTAAGTATACGAAAGAAATAAGAGCAAGTTCTCTAGTTTATAGTTGAACTATCTCGGGCCTAGGGATAGGACGAGGTTAAGTGGCTAAAGAAGAATTCATCCACATCGGTTTTCATCCTTCGATTCACGCCGGGAGGTATCATCAAAGACGTGATCATCGACAGACTTGGACCTAGGGATAGGCCAAGGCACATCTGGGATTCTTGCCAAACTTGAAGTACAAAGTTGAGTGTTTGCTGCCGCGACAATCAACGGACTGCTGCCACGACAGGTGCTGCCCGCGACAGGCGCGACGACAGAACTGGATTTCCTAAACTCTGCAATACTTGCACTACTTAGCAATTCAATACCAGCCCATTCTCTCTATCTTGATATCTCGACTCTTTTATTTACGTTTACCTTTATTACTTTCGTGACAACTTTCTCAAACATCTTCTTTACTTTTGTGTAGTGAATTAAGGTGAAGCTATTAGCCCAATCCCTGTGAAGACGATATCCGATACTTCGTATCACTTTACTACTTGCGTCGTGTATACTTGCACTACAATTGCGATAGACTATTTTACACGCAACAATGTACGAATGATATTGAATAACATGTTATGGTAAACAAGAAGATTACAGATTCAGAGATATATACACACATATATATAGTTGGCATGATCGGTTAGACCATCCTGATCAATAATGGTGCAGAAATTATTGAGATTTACATGCACATGTATTAAAAGAATCTATAGTTCTTGTGGTGCTTATTCTCAAAGGAATGAATTAAATTCCACTTATTAAAGAACGTGAAGTTCTTGTGTTGCTTAAAGGAATTGATTAAATTCCACTTACTTAAAGAACCTGAAGTTCTTGTGTTGTTTGTTCTCAAAGGATATAGATGATCCCACTTATCAAAAGAATTAGAACTTAAAGTTCTTGTACTGAAGTTGAGAATGTATGTCTTACATATCTGAACGAAATATGGGCCCATATATTCACAAATGTGGAAAATTTATATGATTTTAGTAGATGCATCTACATTGTTTTATCGACTTACAACTAGAAGTTTGTGAGATTGATTCTAAAAAGATTCAGATTATGCAATTAGACTATTCATCTTGAAAAGCTAGTGGGTTTATATTTTAGGCTATATCGGTTGTTACAAAGCCTATTGATTATGAAAAATACGGTTTAGTAAATTTTTAATTGAATGCCTCATATTTAATAGCTAAACTGTGAGAACAATACATTTATTATTTATATATTATTTCCATATAGCAACACTTATACGCATCAAGCCAACGAGTTATAATAAACTCCCCATTATGATTTGACTTTTGGTCATAAGTCATATTTCTCATTTTTTTGAATTTTTGAATGTGCGATATATAGTTGAATTGCTCCACCATAACGTACAAAATGGGCAAGTAAAAAGGGTTGAGAATATATATTGAGTACGAGTCTCCTTTTATGTTTAAATTCTTAAACATTAATTGGAGAATCATTTATGACATGATTTTTCACAACATCATGTGGAGATAATAATCAGCTGGATAGAGGAAAATGAATTATCATTATCTAGATCCTCGTATATGAACTAGAAGTTCATAAAATAATTCATGTTATTACATGTCAACTGCCAGACATATTTACTGATCTAATGAGAGTAATTAAGCCTCATATACCAGCTGAAATGCTCTAAGTTTAAATTACATGTTAGAGCGAGAGAATGTAAATCATGCCTGAAGCATGATAGTTGAAATGGTTCCAATGATCAAAATTCTCGTAAATAGAAAGTAATATGAGATGGTCATATATTGGAGGCGGGTGCTCCTGGAGAGATCCAAGACATAACTAATAATAAAACTCTTGAAGAGTTTCAGGCACCTGAAATAAAGATTGAAATCTTGAAGAGATCTCGATGAGTTATGTCATTACGAGAATGGAACCAGAAAATTAGAAAGTTGTCGACAACGATTTTACAAACAATTTTACATAAAAATACTTCTATAGAAGTAAAGAAAGAAATCGAGGATCTTGTATAAAATCTATCCAGAAGTATAGATATTGAATTGGCCGATGTTGAAAGACGCTTTGAACTTCTAAAATAGAAGTATTTGGACCAGCAGTCCAAACACCTAAAGGTGTAATGCAAGTGAGGCACAAATAAGTAGTCGTAAATACGACTTGAACTATGATTTATGAAAAGTTTTAATTACTTCATGGTGGATGCAATTACTTTGACAGTTATGAAAATTTTACATGCGTCTAATTATTTGTGGATCCATATTTATCCTTGAAGGATCTAAAATGCTATAAGCATTTGGAAATTTTCGAGGAAATTTATTTAGACATGTCTCATGAATATTTTGGCGCATTTGGTATAATCGCCTTAGTGAATACTAATTGAGAAAATACTATAAGAATGACCAGATTTTCTTATGTATTTTATAAAGGAGTTTAGATCAAGATCCATTATGATAATTTTAGAACTCCTAAAGAACTTCAAATTGGAAACTCATGAAGTACTTTCAATACAAGTACTTTAATCTTGACATCAAGTTTATCTCGACCGGAAGATCGAGCATCATTATATATTTCGTTTGTCTATGAATAGATATAAGCTGAAAGAATCTTAAAGAAGGTTCAATATGAATATATCATATCTATTGAGTATCCCAATAGTTGTAAGATTGTTGGATGTGAATAAAGATAATTATATATTTTCTTGGTTTTGAAGCACCATATATTAGTTGGTCAAGCAATATCCATGGATATACAAAGATCATTACATTTAGATCTTCAAACATTCGTTGATGCCTCCTCAAATGTCGTAGAAATAATTGTTATGCACGAGGCAAGCCAAAAATGTGTTTGGCTAAGATCATTGACCCAACATATCCAAAAGATATGTGGATTTACTTTTACAAGATATGGTAAAAGCTACCTTGTGTGAAGATAATGCAAGATGTATATCTCAGTTTGAAAGTGGATACATCATGGAACATATTACTCCAAAATTTCATCCCTCACGATCTTTAGAAAAATAATATTCAAGATTGAATTATGAAGATTCAAAGATCTTTTGTGATGTTTTCACGAGGGGGAGTAAATACGCGTTGCACTCTTTTTCCCTTAACCAAGGTTTTATCCCAATGAGTTTTCCTGGTAAGGTTTTTAATGAGGCAACATGTTATGCGTATTAAAGATGTGTGTACTCTTTTTCCTTCACTAATGAATTTTTTTTCCCACTGGGTTTTTATCTTAGTAAGGTTTTAACGAGGCACATTATCTTCATAGACATCCAAGGGGGAGTGTTATGAATATTTATCTATGTGGATGTCTATCATGATTAGAACTTTATCTAAGGAGTTTGATTTATTTATTATTAGGAATATTATCTCTATTAATTAGAGTTTAATGTATTATGTACTTCTTATGCCTATAAATAGACGATTCATTGAAGGCATTGTATACACAAATCTATATTTGAGAATAATACAAATCTCTCTTTTTCTCTCATCTCTTTGTTCTTCCATTCTTGTTCTTTATTCTTATTATTGTTCTTTGTTATTTTATTCACAACATTTATCGTATTTTCTCTCACAATGTTTCTTATTAATTCTTGAAATTATCATGTTTTAGGATTACCCAAATCTTCTCCGTTTGTTTATGTTATGGTTGTTTGGGTAATCCTCATCTCTCGTAACTTCTACATGTACATCATCTATTTCTTCAGTTGATTAATTTATTTTTGAAATACCTAAATTCTTTTAGAATTGATGAAATAAAAAAATAAAGACAACATTATTGATTTTGACAGCACTACCTATTTATGATTATTACAGTGATAAAATTACCTCTTAAGATAATTTTTAAACTTTTTCATATTATAATTAAAATAAAATAAGTTGGTCTTCTGAGATAAGATGTTAGGTCCTTAAGCAAGGTGAGAGGTTCGAAACTTGATGTTGTGAATAGAGAAAATCGAGTTTAGAGAATCGCCTTCATAACTAACCTCTACAAAATCTGATCCGAATTAATCGACCAATGAGCAAGATACCGATGATTATAAAAAAATCACCTTAATATATGTAGAATTTATTTTTACCAATTGAGTGGATAAATTATCATTCCGTGTTATTTTACCAATCGCTATTTATTTTATGTTAAAAATGACGTTGTTCAATGAAACGTTGTGATTGAATCAATATTTCATTATCAATTAATACAAATATTTTTTTGACAAATCTTAAATCTAATCCTAATCTTGAGAGAGAATGGAAAGAAGAGAAGTGATTAGTATGTTTAAAACCAATAACTTAAAAAAAATAAGAGAACAAAGATAAGCAGCTTGACCAATCAACTAAATATATTTGGTCAACCAATACAAATAGTTAAATACAATTATTTTTGTGTAGAATTGGAGAAGCATGACATGAGAGGCACAACCTCCAAAAGCAAATGGAATACACTCTGTTAGTGTTTGCCAAAACAACCCACTATACTACATGTCACCCCACTCCACTTAGTAGGCCTCACACTTCTCTCTCAATATATAATAATACAAATATGAACGCGTATATCTACATCTATATATGTATATAGAAACATGAAAGAAAACCCATACTGTAAACCATCAAAGAAATCCAAACTCTCCTACAGAACCATGAGAAGCCATATGTTTTCTCTGGTTTTCCTCTTGTTTTCAGTAGCCCAAGGATTGAATTTGAACCCCAAATGTGAGACCCGAGACCGAGGGTCAAACCTCCAAGTGTTCCACGTTTACAGCCCCTGCTCTCCCTTCAGACCCTCCAAGCCACTGTCGTGGGAAGAAGATGTGCTCCAAACGCAAGCCAAGGACCAGGCCAGGCTGCAATATTTGTCCAGCCTGGTGGCCAGGAAATCCGTGGTGCCAATAGCTTCCGGCAGGCAGATCGTGCAAAGTCCAACTTATATCGTGAGAGCCAACGTCGGAACCCCACCTCAGACATTGCTCATGGCCATGGACACCAGCAACGACGCCGCTTGGATCCCTTGCACCGGCTGCACTGGCTGCTCTTCCACTGTTTTCGACACTGCTAAATCCACCACTTTCCAGAACCTCGGCTGCCAAGCTGCACAATGCAAGCAGGTACCAAATCCCAGCTGCGATGCCACTGGCAGCAGCTGCATGTTCAACATGACCTACGGGGGTTCAACCATCGCGGCAAACCTCTCACAGGACACCATCACCTTAGCCACTGACTCTGTCCCGAGCTACACTTTTGGTTGTCTCCAGAAGACAACCGGCAACTCGGTGCCACCACAGGGTCTGCTGGGGCTCGGTCGAGGTCCATTGTCTCTTCTGTCTCAGACTCAAGACTTGTACCAATCTACGTTTTCATACTGTTTGCCTAATTTTAGGTCCTTGAACTTTTCTGGGTCGTTGAGACTTGGACCAGTTGGGCAGCCATTGAAGATCAAATACACGCCGTTGCTGAAGAACCCCAGGAGACCATCACTTTACTTTGTGAATCTGATCGGAATTCTAGTTGGAAGCAAAGTCGTTGATATCCCACCATCTGCCATTGCTTTCAATGCTACCACTGGTGCTGGCACCATTATTGATTCTGGTAATCTTTCTCTTACTCCTCATGTCAATTTTATTTTAAAACATTATATTATCAATATGATATTTATAGCTTTTTAATTTTATTTTTTAGTGTTTCTAACCCACTGACCGATTAATTTAGATTGAGTTTTATAACGGCAAGATTCAAACCCCTGACCTTGCATAAAAAATTTAGTACTTCATCTCACTAAACTAACTGGTTTCTAGTTAATGATTATATTTTAAAATAAAAATGAAGAATTTGGTGTCACATAATGAAGATTAGGCATCATCCAATCTTTTCGGTTGTCACATAAAGTAGAGAACATAATAATTACAACACGATATATTATTGAGTAAAAATCTTCTGCCCCTAACCATGCCTCCTTCTATGCCCCTGCCTAAAAATACTTAAAAATTAAATCTTGCCCCATAACCCTAATTTCCATATCCTAAACCCCAAACTCTAAACCCTAAAAAAATACACCCTACCCATAATTCCCTATACCTTAACCCTAAGCCCTAACCCTAAACCTCAAACTCTAAACCCTAAACCCACTATTTTAAAGTGGGGGCACAAATGGGGGCATACTTTGGGGGCAGATGATTTTCATCCTGTATTATTGTATATTAATTGCAATCATTGAATATAGTTTATTTAGTTTTGATTTTTTAGAATTTATTTTTAGTTAGAATTTTCATGAAATTTAACTATGAAAGATTCATTTTAAGTGTCGCTTTTTTAACTTTGCTGTTAAACTTTAGGTACCGTCTTCACTCGGCTAGTCGATCCGGCATACGTAGCTGTTCGGGACGAGTTCCGGAGACGAGTTAAGGTCACCAACGTGACATCCCTGGGTGGTTTTGACACATGTTACAATGACCCAATCGTGGCACCAACGATAACGTTGATGTTCGCCGGCATGAACGTGACATTACCACAAGACAACCTGTTAATCCACAGCACAGCAGGCAGCATCACATGTTTGGCAATGGCATCGGCACCGGCTAATGTGAATTCCGTGCTGAATGTGATTGCCAATATGCAGCAACAGAACCATAGGATCCTCTTCGATGTGCCCAATTCGAGATTGGGCGTTGCCCGTGAGCTCTGCAGCTAAAAACCATCTTTGCTTGTTGCGCTGTGTACTTCATTGTGTCGTAATTGTTATTGTATGTATCTTATCGTTTTAGTTATTGTTTCATGTAATCGTTTTTTTCTCTGAACTTATATTTCCTGGAAATTGGTTAAACCACGACACAGAAAATATGAATTTCATAAGTTGAAACGCTGGGAAACTTGCTTAAGAACACAGTACATGAAACCAGAAACTAGATACAATAATCTATGCTGCTATGCAGCTACACGAATATGTGTTAGAGATGTTCAATTTGTTTGAAAATGAAGATTGTCAGTTAATTCATGAAAAAATGAAGAACGAGAGTAATATAAATACCTGGGAATTGTATCACTTTTACTCCTCTGAATCATAGATGGATCTGTTATCAATCTGAACAAAAGGAATGTGAGCAATGTTGTCCCAGTCTTTCCCTCCATCCCTTCTGCAACTTTCTTTTAGCAATGGGCAGCCATGGATATATAACTCCAACAATGACATAATCATGCCTTTTCCGGGTAAAGATTTGAGCTTTGGAAGTTTAACAATGGACAAACATTCAAGTAAGGGAAGGTTTTGAAAGGCCTTGGAAGACAGGATTTCGACATTCGGGAAATCGCTGATGACGAGTTTGCTTAGAGAACAAGGCAACATCATGGATTTCCCTTCATGTGGAAACATTACCCCATCTGAATATCCACCATTGATGGTGAGTGTTCTAAGAGAAGTGAGTTTATGGAATCCCCAATGAATCAGTCCTTCAAGAATTTCAGGTTTCGAGATTGTAAGTGAAGTTAAGTTTGTTGGGAAACCTTCTTCAGGAAAGTGTACTAAACATGGACAGTTTGACATCTCCAGTTCCTGAAGATATGTGAGGCAATGGAAGTCGTTTGGTAGAGCTTGGAGTTTCTGGCAGCAGCTGTAGGCCGGTGGGGGGCAACCCGGAAATCAAAACCAGATTCCGAGAGCATTCGATATGAATCTGCTGCAGATGGCTTAGCTTGTTCAATCCATCAGGCAAACACTGAATCTTTTCACACCTACCAACAAAGATGAACTCTAGGCAAGTGTTATTGTGAACTGAATCTGCAATGGATTCCAACATTTGGCAAAGGTCAATCCGTAGGTGTTTAAGCCCCACAGGTAACTGGCCACTTGATGATAAATATGCCAACTTTGGACAACTCCATATCTTCATATGTTGAAGCTCAACAGGTAACTCGCCTGTTGAGGATAAAGATGCTAGAGATCGACATCGTTCGATTATCAGATGGCTAAGTAATGATCTTCTGCTGATGTTAATACCATCTTCATCCAATAAACTGTTGAAAAAATATATAATTTAAACTTTTCATGAATAGGTACAACTATTCATGAACATATGTTAATGAATGGATGCAACCATTCATCATGAATAGATGTGACCTTTGCATGATGAAAGGGTGCAAAATGAAGAGATGTAATTTTTTGAATAGCCACTAACAAGCCTATATAAAGGATTGTTAGTGATGGAACAAACCATTCAATTTTTGTACTCTTGTAATAACATTCTTACTTCTCTTCCTCTCTAAAAGTCTTACAATTCTTCCACCTATTTCTAACAAAGTGGTATCAAGAGCTTGGTTCGATAGTTAAAAAAAAGAGAGAAGAAGATGGCCAACAATGGTATGTTTCCATTTCAAACTCCTCGTCTTACAAAAGACAACTATAAAAATTGGTGTCTCCGTATGAAGGCTTTACTTGGGGCACAAGATGCTTGCGAGATCACTCACAAGGGTTATGAGTCTCCTCAAAACGAAGCGTCGTTGTCACGACAAGAAAAGGAGGATTTGACGAAAACAAGGATGAAAGATCAACATGCTCTCACCTTCATTCACCAATGTTTGGATGATTCGATGTTTGCAAAAGTGGCAAATGCCAACACCGCAAAGGAAGCATGGGAGATTTTGCAAAATTCTCTCCAAGGAGTTGACAAAGTGAAGAAGGTTCGACTCCAAGTATTACGAGGTGAGTTTGAAACCTTGCGGATGAAGGAATCCGAGTCCATTTCGGATTATTACTCAAGGGTGATGACTATTGTTAATCAAATGAAAAGATATGAAGAAATCATAGAAGATGTTCGTGTGATTGAAAAGATCCTTCGTTCTTTGACTCCAAAGTTTGATTATGTGGTTTGTGTCATTGAGTCAAAAGACTCTATGACTATTGAAAATGTTATGGGTGATTTGCAAGCTCAAGAAGATAAATTAAATAAAAGACAAGAAGATTCCATTGAACAAGCCCTCAAAGCCAAGGTATTTTTGAAAAATAATCGAGAAGAAAAGAATCAAAAAGGACGAGGACGTGGACGAGGTCGAGGTTATGGCCAACGAGGATGTGGAAGAAGTGATCGTGAAGATCGTACATCATCAAGAAACCGAGGAAGATGAAGATTTAATTATCAAAGACCGAATGAAAAGAAGCATGACAAGTCCAATATTGAATGTTATAATTGTCAGAAATTTGATCATTTTTCTTGGGAATGCCAAAATGAAAGTAGAAATGAGGAGAGAGTCAATTTCATTGAAGATCAACAAGATATTGAAGAGCCAACATTGTTGCTAGCACTGAAGAATGAAGAGAAGAATGATGCAAGCACATGGTACCTTGACAATGGAGCAAGCAATCACATGTGTGGAGATAAAGAGGCATTTGTGGAACTTGATGAGAAAGTTAAAGGCAATGTATCATTTGGAGACTCTTCGAAAGTCCAAATTCAAGGGAAAGGTACAATCTTAATTTCTCTAAAGGATGGAAGCTATAGCTTTATTATTGAGGTTTATTATGTGCCTAAGCTAAGAAGTAATATTTTGAGTTTGGGACAACTCCTTGAAAAGGGTTATGAAATTCATATGAAAGATTGTTGTCTTTGGCTAAGAGATCAATGTGGAAACTTGGTGGCTAAAGTATCAATGTCGAAGAATAGAATGTTCATGTTAAATCTCAAGACGATTGGTGCAAAGTGCTTGAAGGCTAGCGTGGAAAATGAAGCTTGGTGTTGGCACATGAGATTTGGTCACTTGAATTTTGGAGCCCTCAAAATGCTTGGAGAAAAAAAGATGGTAAATGGAATTCCAACCATTAGTCACCCTAACCAATTGTGTGAAGCATGTCTTCTAGGCAAGCATGCAAGGTCAAGTTTTCCAAAAAAAGCAACATCAAGAGCGACCGAGCCCCTTCAACTTATTCATACTGATGTATGTGGACCCATCAAGCCGTTATCATTTGGTAAAAGCAGATACTTCTTACTTTTTATTGATGATTACAGTAGGAAGACTTGGGTGTACTTCTTAAAGCAGAAATCTGAAGCATTCGTTGCTTTTAAAAATTTTAAAGCACTCATTGAAAAAGAAAGTGGCTACAAGATAAAATCTCTAAGGTCCGACAGAGGAGGCGAATTTACTTCTAATGAATTCAATGCTTTTTGTGAAGCAAATGGAATTCGTCGTCCTTTGACAGTGCCCAGATCCCCACAACAAAATGGCGTTGCAGAACGAAAAAATAGGACCATTTTGAACATAGCAAGAAGTATGTTGAAGGCAAAGAATATGCCCAGGGAATTTTGGGCCGAAGCTGTTTCATGTGCAGTTTATCTATCCAATCACTCACCAACAAAGAATGTGGATAATATAACTCCTCAAGAAGCTTGGAGCGGAAGAAAGCCAAGTGTAAGACATATTTGGGTGTTTCGAAGCATTGCCTATGCACATGTACCTGACCAAGGTAGATTAAAGCTTGATGATCGGAGTTCTAAATATGTTTTCATTGGCTATGATTCAAACTCCAAAGGCTACAAGTTGTACAATCCAAGCAATGGAAGGATTATCATAAGTCGTGATGTTGAGTTCGATGAACAAGCAAGTTGGAATTGGGAAGCACAAGAAGAACAATCTTATGATTTCTTTCCATACTTTGTGGAAGAACAAGATGTGACTCCAACACAAGTAATGAACCATCTGCCAGACATGACTCCTCAACAAGACATGACTCCTCCCCCTTTACCTGCTCCGGTCCATGAAAGTTTTGAAGAAAGCTCTAGCTCTGGAGAAAACTCAAGTGAAACGCCACATAAATTCAGAAGTGTCGAAGATTTATACCGCTCCACTGAAGCTATCAATAACATGTTTTGTCTATTTGTAGATAACGAGCCACTTAACTTCGGTGATGCAGTGAAAGATAAGAATTGGAGACTAGCCATGGATGAAGAAATAAAATCAATTGAGAAGAATGACACTTGGGAGCTATCAAAACTTCCAAAAGGACATGAAGCTATTGGGGTCAAGTGGATTTTCAAGAAAAAGAAGAATGCAAGAGGAGAAGTGGTGAGATACAAAGCAAGACTTGTTGTAAAGACTCAAGATCAAGTTGCAGACATTTTCACAAAACCTCTCAAGTTTGAAGATTTTCGAAGAATGCGTGAAAGCCTTGGTGTGATCAAGAAAAGTTAAAATTAAGAGGGAGTGTTGAAAAAATATATAATTTAAACTTTTCATGAATAGGTACAACTATTCATGAACATATGTTAATGAATGGATGCAACCATTCATCATGAATAGATGTAACCTTTGCATGATGAAAGGGTGCAAAATGAAGAGATGTAATTTTTTGAATAGCCACTAACAAGCCTATATAAAGGATTGTTAGTGATGGAACAAACCATTCAATTTTTGTACTATAGTAATAACATTCTTACTTCTCTTCCTCTCTAAAAGTCTTACAATTCTTCCACCTATTTCTAACATAAACACTGTAAATTCTCATAATCTTTTACCACCAACCCTTTTAGAGTAGGAGGCAAGTTATCATGTGAAAACGACACCAATTTCGGACATTTTACAATCTCGAGCTCCCTAAGGGATGTAAGATTGTACACTGTAACGCCCCGGTTTTGGGCTTAGAAGTTTTGGGCGTTGACCGGTTTGGTCAAAGTGCTGTTCGAATCTAAGAGAGTGAAATTAGGAAAGCCTAGTTCGGGTTGCATTAAAAATATGGAAAAATGTTCTAAAATCATCTTTTAATATAATTAAGTGAACTGTGAAATCAATTTTGGAAAATGAGTTTCGGAAGGGTGACATTTTGGCTAGTGACCAAAATGTAATTTTTGAAAGTTTTGTGACTGTTTTAAAAAGGATTGAAACTTTGAATCTTTAGGGAGCTATTTACCCAAAGGGGAGTTTCTCCAGATTTTCTAGAATATTAAATGATTTAATAATGGTTTAAAATAAAAGTAAAAAGGAGGGAAAGATATTTTTAGTCATTTAACTAACTTTCTAAATTTTTCCATTCTCATTTTCTCTCATCTTTTCTCTCAAACCAAACACATTCTCTCCAGACCTTTTTCCTCTGATTTTTATCACCTAAATACTTCTTTTCAATCCTCATTTGATTCCTAATCATCTTCTCATCAAAACCTTTGTATTTGCTACTTGATTCATCAAGCTTTTTGGCTCTAAAAGAGGAGAAACTCAAGTTTGGAGGTAAGAACGTCCTTCTCCTCTGAACTTCGAGTTCTTTAATGAAATTCCTAAGTTCTCAATCCTTAATTGATGTTTTATAAATGGTTTTTAAGTTTGTTTAGTGGATCTTGGCTTAAAATGCAAGATTTGGTGTGTTTTTGATGAAATTTCGTTGGATCTGTTTAAGCAGTGTTTTAAGGTGTTAAAATGATGATTAATGAATGTTAATTTGATAAGGAAATGAGTTTTGATTAATGCAATCCCGGATAGGTTGTGTTTCCTAAGTTTAGCTTGTGATTCTTGGATGTTTTTGTGGTGATCTTGTGGATCTGATGTTGCTGGAGGTATAAGGATGTTTATAGGTTGTTTTTAGATGTTAAATGGTGTTAATGGATGTTAGGTTTTGCTGGTTTATGGCTGGGCTTTGTTGAGAAGTGGTTTTGATGCAATTTCGGTTGTGTTTGGTGGCCGAAATTGGAGTATGAATGAGAGCAGCGAGTTTGAGTGCTTTCATTGAAGCTTTTGATGCATGATGATGCATTAAATCTCTGCTTTAATGTGTTTAGTCAGGGGAGGCATCTTTGGATCCAAGAGTTGTTGATCCGGAAGCTTGAATTGGTGCTTCGGCAAGAGGCGAAGTGGAATCGGTGAGTGAAATTGGGTTTTCGGCTTTGAAACCAATGTCTTGGGAGCTTAGTTTAAGTCTAAACAACTTTGCTAAGCTCGAGTGTAAGTTTTCGGAAATTCTCTCTAGTGGTGGCCATGATTTTGTTGTGATGCAATGTGGTTATTTGCATGTTTTGATTACTGTTTTAAAAGCATGATTTAGCATGATATTTGTTGTTTTGATAAGCCATATGTTAAAGGAAGCTCAAGGTAAGAGTTCCTTGTTTTTGAACATTGATTAAATGTGGTTTGATGCTTTTAGATGCATGATGAATATGGCTTGGTTTAATGCTTTAAAACAGTGGATAAATTGATGATAATGATGTATATTGGCAAGTGATGTTTTGAAAAGGTTAAGGGCACTAAGGTGGTTAAAAGTCCTTAAGTGAGCCTTGTTACTTAAGAACATCAAGGTGGTTAAAAGTCCTTGGATGGTTCTTGTTACGGACACAAAGGTGTTTAAAAGTCCTTGTGTGGTCCATTCTATGGTGTTTAAAAGTTCATAGGCCAAGGTGTTTAAAAGTCCTTGGGATCAAGGTGTTTAAAAGTCCTTGATGAGATACATTTCTATGGTGTTTAAAAGTCCATAGGCCAAGGTGTTTAAAAGTCCTTGGGATCAAGGTGTTTAAAAGTCCTTGATGAGATACATTTCATGGTGTTTAAAAGTCCATGGCCAAGGTGTTTAAAAGTCCTTGGGGCCAAGGTGTTTAAAAGTCCTTGGGGTGAAAGTTGAGGAACTTGTTTTTAAAGAAATGGAACTTATCACTTGAGGCCAATATGACATGTTGTGATGTGATGCATGAGATGCATGTTTAAGTATGCTTTAAAGCATGTACAATTGTTGTTTTGAAGCATGATTTATAAATGTTTTATAAATGCATTATTGGATGGTTTTATTGAGCAATCCTCACTAAGCTTTTGCTTACGCTCTCTTCCGTTTTCTTAATTCAATAATGCAGAGCGTTAGAGTACTTGAGGGCAGCAAGGAGGGCAAGCATCCAAGTGGAAATTAAGCTCCAAGTATGGAAGGTTTTCTAAGTACATTTTAGCTTTTGGTAATTTGGCAATGGGGGACCTATGTGTATGTTTTGGGAGATGTTTTGAACTCCCTAAGTATGTTGAATGTTGTTGAGAATGCTGGTTTTTGTGGTTGGCCTTTATATGCTTGATTTGGAAGTTTATGCTTGAATGGCTTACTTGTGTAGGAAGCATGCCTATAGATTTGGGGCTTTTTGCTTATGATGTTGTTTTGATGAATTGTTGATGCAAGTATGTCTCATATATGTTGAATTGCATGTTGGCAAAGTTTGGTGGCATTTGGAGCATGATTGGTTGGTCAATTGCATGTTTAAGCATGCATTTTTAGTCAATCTGTGCAGGGTGTTTCGGAACAGCACATACCGTTTCGGAACGGGTGCCTTAATTGTGCCCAGGCGTCCGAAACGGGAGGGGCCGTTCCGAAACGGAAAGGCCACTGCCAGACCCCCGTTTCGAAACGGGCTATGCCTGTTTCGGAACGGCCCCGAGTTTCGGAACGGGTGACCGTTGGGGGCTGACATTGGCAGTTATATGTTTTAGAATGTTTGCGTTTTGGTCCTGAAACTTGTTTGTGCAATTGTATGAGTTTGGGAAGTCCTTTTGAGCTGAAATTTTGCAGAGAAGCATGAAACATGATTAATTTCAAGATGGTAACTTCATTTTGGGTTAAGTCCTTATAATTATCAGAATTTACAATTTGGTCCCTAAAGTTGTAAATTGTTCAATTGAGTCCCTGTTCGATCTCTGATGTTTGTGATCTTTTGGTATGATGTTTGTGTGATCACAATTAGGCTTAATATGCGTCTAGACAAGTTTTAAAAAGAAAAAAAAAGGGTCGTTAATCAAGGTTGACTTTCGGGTTGACTTTGGTTTTCCCCGTGTGACTTTCTTAATTCGGGTCAACCGTCTAGGCCGGGTTAAGGGGGTTACATTTGGTGGTATCAGAGCTGAGTTCTCGAGTAATTGGGAATGTATGTATGCATGATTGAAGTGTGTATGCCTTGTATGCTTGTTGAGTGAAAGCATGTTTAATGGCCTGTGATTTTGATGCAATTGAAGTATGTGCTGTGATGTAGCATGTTGTGGGTACCCATTGCCAAATCAAAGCTAAAGGAAAGATGTTGTTTTGAAATGAAATTGAGCTTGAATACTTGGATTGCTTACCTTGCTGGGCCTGACTTTGTTTTATTTGTGTTGTGATTGCATGGTAAAAGTATGGCACCACGTAGAGAGTTACGAGGTAATGTGCGAGCTACGGCTCCTAATGAGAACGAGAATGAGGAAAACACGGGTAGTGCGGTGTTACCTCCTCCTCCACCTGGTGGTGGTGGTGCTGGGGCTGAGGAAGCTGGAGCTGCAGCTGGCGCTGGAGCTGCTGGACCTGGGGCTGGTCAGGGGAAAGCTATGCCTGATATGACGATGTTAGTGCAAGCTATTGCTGGTGCTTTTCAAGCAGCGGTAGCTGGGGCTCGTGGAGCGGGGCATCAGGAAGATGCTGGTGTTAGACTACCTTTGGAGCGTTTGCGCAGTCTTGGTGGGACTGAGTTCAGGGGTATGTCTGCTGAGAGTTCTGAAGCTTGGCTAGAGAGTACCAAGCGAATCTTGGGCCAGATGAGTTGCACTGATGTGCAGAAGCTGGATTATGTTGTGTCCTTGCTGCAGAAGGATGCGTATACCTGGTGGACAACCACTATTGCTGGGATGGCAGAAGCTGATGTGACTTGGACATTCTTTCAGAGTGTGTTCAAGCGGAGATATCTTGGTGTGAGATATCTAGATGAGAAGAAGCGTGAATTCATGTCTCTTACCCAAGGGAGCATGAGTGTGGCTGAGTATGAGGTGCAGTTTGTGCGACTCAGTCAGTATGCACCAGAGCTGGTACCTGATGAGCGGGCAAGGTGCGAGAGGTTCCGTTATGGTTTAGAGACGGATGTGAAAATGTATTTGCTGGCCGCCGAGTATGATGATTTCGACGTGTTGGTGGGCCGAGCCAAGGATGTTGAGATGAACTTGGGTTTATCTGTGAGAGGTGCTGGAGCAAGTGCTGGGAAGCGATCAGCTGAGTTTAGTTCCGGAGGTGGACGGAACAAGAGGGAACGTGATCAGAAGTATCAGTCCTCAGCCAAGAGAGGTGGTGGTGCACCTGCTAGGGGTGGCGGTGCTAGAGCTGATCCGAGTGCTTGTTGGATCTGTGGTTCACGTGGTCACATGAAACGTGACTGTCCTCGTGCTGAGAGAGTGGTGCAAGCTCCTGTTGCGGCTGCTGGTAACGGGTGCTGAAGTTGTGGTTCTGCAGACCACTTGAGGCGAGATTGTCCGAGGTTGGCTGGTGAGCAGGTGCGTGCCCCTGTTGTTGCTGCACCGCAGAGAGGTCATGGGCGCGGCCGTGGTAATTTCCAGAGGAGAGAGGAAGGTGGTCATGGAGTGGCCCATGTTGTGGCTATTCAGCCTGAGGGTGGAGGCCAAGCGAGAGTGTATGCTCAGCGAGAGGGCAGGAATGATGCGGATGTGATTGCAGGTACCTTTACTTTGCAGTCCTTGTCATTGCTTTCTTTGATAGATTCTGGATCTACGCATTCATACATTTTGCGTGAGCATGCTGAATTGCTTGGTTTGCCTGTTGAGTCTTTGGATGTTGGTGTTCGAGTCACTAGTTCTTTTGGTGAGACTGTTGTGACTAGGAAGCTTTATAGAAGGTGTCCCTTGGTCATTCAATAGCATGTTTTCCATGTTGATCTTATGGAGTTGCCCTTCTATGGTTTCGATGTGATCCTTGGTATGGATTGGCTTGCTGAGCATCGTGCTATTGTGGATTGTAAGAACAAGCGGGTTTCGCTTAAGCTTGCGGATGATTATGAAGTTGTTGTGGTTGGTGAGAATGTGAAGTTTCTTGCCAATGTGGTGTCTACCTTGGAGGCGAGCAGGATGCTGAGGCAAGGTTGCGAAGCTTATCTAGCTTTTGTGATGAATCCTAGCTCTAAAGAGTTGAGGGTGCAAGATATCAGAGTTGTGAAGGAGTTTCCTGGTGTTTTTCCTGAGGAGTTGCCTGGTTTACCTCCTAACCGCGAGGTGGAGTTTGGAATTGAGCTGTACGAGAATACAACTCCTGTGTCCATTACTCCCTATAGAATGGCACCTAAGGAGCTGAAGGAGCTGAAGACGCAGTTGCAAGAGTTGCTTGATCGTGGTTTCATCCGGCCGAGTGTGTCACCTTGGGGAGCACCGGTCTTGTTTGTGAAGAAGAAGGATGGCACTATGAGAATGTGCATTGATTACCGTCAGCTGAACAAGTTGACTATCAAGAATCGGTATCCTTTGCCGAGGATTGATGATCTCTTTGATCAATTTCGGGGAGCTGCTGTGTTCTCTAAGATTGACTTGAGGTCAGGGTATTATCAGTTGAAGGTGAAGGATGTGGATGTGCCTAAGACAGCTTTCAGGACAAGGTATGGGCATTATGAGTTTCTTGTGATGCCGTTTGGGTTGACAAATGCTCCTGCTGCTTTCATGGACATGATGAATCGTGTGTTTCATGAATACCTGGACAAGTTTGTTGTGGTGTTCATTGATGATATCCTCGTGTACTCGCGTACTGAGGAGGAGCATGAAGAGCATTTGAGGATTGTTTTGCAAGCTTTGTTGGAGAATCAGCTTTATGCTAAGCTGAGTAAGTGTGAGTTCTGGTTAAGGGAGGTGGTTTTTCTTGGACATGTGGTCTCAGCTGGGGGGATTCGTGTTGATCCTCAGAAGATTGAGGCGGTGATGAGTTGGAAGGTTTCTAAGTCTGTTCATGAGGTCCGTAGTTTCCTTGGTTTGGTGGGATACTACCGAAGGTTTGTGGATGGTTTTTCCAAGATTGCTGCTCCTTTGACGAAGCTGTTGCAAAAGGATGTTAAGTATGAGTGGACGGAAGCGAGACAGCAGGCTTTTGAGAAGCTTAAGGCGGCTTTAACGCAAGCTCTTATCTTGATTCAGCCTGAATCAGGGAAAGAGTTTGTGGTTTACAGTGATGCATCCTATGTTGGTTTGGGGTGTGTGCTGATGCAGGAGGGTAAGGTGGTGACTTATGCGTCGCGGCAGTTGAAGGTGCATGAGCGCAATTACCCTACGCATGATATTGAGCTGGCTGCAGTGGTTTTTGCTCTGAAGATCTGGAGGCATTATCTGTATGGTGAGAAGTGTACTGTGTACACGGATCACAAGAGTTTGAGGTATCTGATGTCTCAGAAGGAGTTGAATCTTAGGCAGCGGCGTTGGTTGGAGTTGCTCAAGGATTATGATCTGACGATTGAGTATCATCCTGGAAAAGCTAATGTTGTTGCGGATGCCTTGAGTAGGAAGGTAGCTGTTGAGTTGAGGGCTATGTTTGCTAGCTTGAGCATATCGCAAGATGGTGGTCTCGTTGCTGAGTTGCAAGTGAAACCCTCTTTGGTTCAGTTGATCAAGGATAAGCAGTTGTTGGATGATTCCTTGGTGTCTCATGTTCAGGATATTGCGGAGGGTAGACCTTCGGATTTCTGTTTCAATGATGATGGTGTGCTGTGTTTTGGGGGTCGAATAGTAGTGCCTGCTGATGCTGAGTTGAGGCGCGCTATTCTGACTGAAGGTCATAGTAGTCCTTTTGCTATGCACCCTGGTAGTACTAAGATGTACCGAGATCTTCGTGATGAGTACTATTGGGTGGGTTTGAAAAAGGATGTTGCAGAGTTTGTTAGCAAGTGTTTGGTGTGTCAGCGAGTTAAGGCTGAGCATCAGTTTCCTTCAGGGTTGTTGCAACCGTTGAAAATCCCTGAATGGAAGTGGGAGAGGGTTACCATGGATTTTGTATCTGGTTTACCTTTGTCTCCATCAAAGAAGAATTCGGTCTGGGTGATTGTGGATCGCCTGACGAAGTGTGCGCATTTCTTGCCTGTGCATACTACGTTTTCTTTGGATAAGCTGGCAGAGCTGTACATTGCTGAGATTGTGCGGCTGCATGGTGTGCCTAAGTCGATTGTGTCGGATCGGGATCCGAGGTTCACATCGCGGTTCTGGCAGTGTTTGCATCAAGCTCTGGGTACAAGGTTGCATTTCAGTACATCCTATCATCCTCAGTCGGATGGTCAGTCTGAACGAGTTATCCAGATTTTGGAGGATATGCTGAGGTGCTGCGTGATTGAGTTCCAAGGTTCTTGGGAGAAGCATCTGCCTTTGGTTGAGTTTGCTTATAACAACAGTTATCAGGCAAGTATACAGATGGCACCTTATGAGGCTTTGTACGGGAGGAAGTGTAGGACTCCTCTTTGTTGGGCTGAAGCTGGTCAAAAGTTGGTTTCGATGCCGGCTTTGTTGAAAGGGACCACAGAGAAGGTAAAGCTCATTTGTGAGCGGTTGAAGGCTGCTTCTGATCGGCAGAAGTCTTACGCGGATTTGAAGCGTAAGGAGATAGAGTATGCGGTGGGTGACCGTGTGTTCTTGAAGGTTTCGCCTTGGAAGAAGGTGATGCGGTTTGGCCGAAAGGGTAAGTTGAGCCCTAGGTACATTGGACCATATGAGGTGGTTGAGCGTGTGGGTCCTGTTGCGTATCGGTTGAGGTTACCACAGGAGTTGGAGAAGATTCATGATGTGTTCCATGTCTCTATGCTCCGGAGGTATAGATCTGATCCTTCGCATGTGATGCCTGTGGAGGAAGTGGTTTTGAATCCGGATTTGACCTATGATGAGGAACCGGTGAAGGTTCTGGATTCGGATAGCAAGGTTCTTCGTGGCAAGACCATTGAGTTGGTGAAGGTGCTGTGGAAGCATCGCGGTGTTGAGGAAGCCACGTGGGAGCGGAAGGAAGACATGCTGAGGCAGTTTCCTTATCTCTTTCCTTCAGGTAAATTTCGAGGACGAAATTTCTTAAGGGGGGGAGAGTTCTAACGCCCCGGTTTTGGGCTTAGAAGTTTTGGGCGTTGACCGGTTTGGTCAAAGTGCTGTTCGAATCTAAGAGAGTGAAATTAGGAAAGCCTAGTTCGGGTTGCATTAAAAATATGGAAAAATGTTCTAAAATCATCTTTTAATATAATTAAGTGAACTGTGAAATCAATTTTGGAAAATGAGTTTCGGAAGGGTGACATTTTGGCTAGTGACCAAAATGTAATTTTTGAAAGTTTTGTGACTGTTTTAAAAAGGATTGAAACTTTGAATCTTTAGGGAGCTATTTACCCAAAGGGGAGTTTCTCCAGATTTTCTAGAATATTAAATGATTTAATAATGGTTTAAAATAAAAGTAAAAAGGAGGGAAAGATATTTTTAGTCATTTAACTAACTTTCTAAATTTTTCCATTCTCATTTTCTCTCATCTTTTCTCTCAAACCAAACACATTCTCTCCAGACCTTTTTCCTCTGATTTTTATCACCTAAATACTTCTTTTCAATCCTAATTTGATTCCTAATCATCTTCTCATCAAAACCTTTGTATTTGCTACTTGATTCATCAAGCTTTTTGGCTCTAAAAGAGGAGAAACTCAAGTTTGGAGGTAAGATCGTCCTTCTCCTCTGAACTTCGAGTTCTTTAATGAAATTCCTAAGTTCTCAATCCTTAATTGATGTTTTATAAATGGTTTTTAAGTTTGTTTAGTGGATCTTGGCTTAAAATGCAAGATTTGGTGTGTTTTTGATGAAATTTCGTTGGATCAGTTTAAGTAGTGTTTTAAGGTGTTAAAATGATGATTAATGAATGTTAATTTGATAAGGAAATGAGTTTTGATTAATGCAATCCCGGATAGGTTGTGTTTCCTAAGTTTAGCTTGTGATTCTTGGATGTTTTTGTGGTGATCTTGTGGATCTGATGTTGCTGGAGGTATAAGGATGTTTATAGGTTGTTTTTAGATGTTAAATGGTGTTAATGGATGTTAGGTTTTGCTGGTTTATGGCTGGGCTTTGTTGAGAAGTGGTTTTGATGCAATTTCGGTTGTGTTTGGTGGCCGAAATTGGAGTATGAATGAGAGCAGCGAGTTTGAGTGCTTTCATTGAAGCTTTTGATGCATGATGATGCATTAAATCTCTGCTTTAATGTGTTTAGTCAGGGGAGGCATCTTTGGATCCAAGAGTTGTTGATCCGGAAGCTTGAATTGGTGCTTCGGCAAGAGGCGAAGTGGAATCGGTGAGTGAAATTGGGTTTTCGGCTTTGAAACCAATGTCTTGGGAGCTTAGTTTAAGTCTAAACAACTTTGCTAAGCTCGAGTGTAAGTTTTCGGAAATTCTCTCTAGTGGTGGCCATGATTTTGTTGTGATGCAATGTGGTTATTTGCATGTTTTGATTACTGTTTTGAAAGCATGATTTAGCATGGTATTTGCTGTTTTGATAAGCCATATGTTAAAGGAAGCTCAAGGTAAGAGTTCCTTGTTTTTGAACATTGATTAAATGTGGTTTGATGCTTTTAGATGCATGATGAATATGGCTTGGTTTAATGCTTTAAAACAGTGGATAAATTGATGATAATGATGTATATTGGCAAGTGATGTTTTGAAAAGGTTAAGGGCACTAAGGTGGTTAAAAGTCCTTAAGTGAGCCTTGTTACTTAAGAACATCAAGGTGGTTAAAAGTCCTTGGATGGTTCTTGTTACGGACACAAAGGTGTTTAAAAGTCCTTGTGTGGTCCATTCTATGGTGTTTAAAAGTCCATAGGCCAAGGTGTTTAAAAGTCCTTGGGATCAAGGTGTTTAAAAGTCCTTGATGAGATACATTTCTATGGTGTTTAAAAGTCCATAGGCCAAGGTGTTTAAAAGTCCTTGGGATCAAGGTGTTTAAAAGTCCTTGATGAGATACATTTCATGGTGTTTAAAAGTCCATGGCCAAGGTGTTTAAAAGTCCTTGGGGCCAAGGTGTTTAAAAGTCCTTGGGGTGAAAGTTGAGGAACTTGTTTTTAAAGAAATGAAACTTATCACTTGAGGCCAATATGACATGTTGTGATGTGATGCATGAGATGCATGTTTAAGTATGCTTTAAAGCATGTACAATTGTTGTTTTGAAGCATGATTTATAAATGTTTTATAAATGCATTATTGGATGGTTTTATTGAGCAATCCTCACTAAGCTTTTGCTTACGCTCTCTTCCGTTTTCTTAATTCAATAATGCAGAGCGTTAGAGTACTTGAGGGCAGCAAGGAGGGCAAGCATCCAAGTGGAAATTAAGCTCCAAGTATGGAAGGTTTTCTAAGTACATTTTAGCTTTTGGTAATTTGGCAATGGGGGACCTATGTGTATGTTTTGGGAGATGTTTTGAACTCCCTAAGTATGTTGAATGTTGTTGAGAATGCTGGTTTTTGTGGTTGGCCTTTATATGCTTGATTTGGAAGTTTATGCTTGAATGGCTTACTTGTGTAGGAAGGATGCCTATAGATTTGGGGCTTTTTGCTTATGATGTTGTTTTGATGAATTGTTGATGCAAGTATGTCTCATATATGTTGAATTGCATGTTGGCAAAGTTTGGTGGCATTTGGAGCATGATTGGTTGGTCAATTGCATGTTTAAGCATACATTTTTAGTCAATCTGTGCAGGGTGTTTCGGAACAGCACATACCGTTTCGGAACGGGTGCCTTAATTGTGCACAGGCGTCCGAAACGGGAGGGGCCGTTCCGAAACGGAAAGGCCACTGCCAGACCCCCGTTTCGAAACGGGCTATGCCTGTTTCGGAACGGCCCCGAGTTTCGAAATGGGCTATGCCTGTTTCGGAACGGGTGACCGTTGGGGGCTGACATTGGCAGTTATATGTTTTAGAATGTTTGCGTTTTGGTCCTGAAACTTGTTTGTGCAATTGTATGAGTTTGGGAAGTCCTTTTGAGCTGAAATTTTGCAGAGAAGCATGAAACATGATTAATTTCAAGATGGTAACTTCATTTTGGGTTAAGTCCTTATAATTATCAGAATTTACAATTTGGTCCCTAAAGTTGTAAATTGTTCAATTGAGTCCCTGTTCGATCTCTGATGTTTGTGATCTTTTGGTATGATGTTTGTGTGATCACAATTAGGCTTAATATGCGTCTAGACAAGTTTTAAAAAGAAAAAAAAGGGTCGTTAATCAAGGTTGACTTTCGGGTTGACTTTGGTTTTCCCCGTGTGACTTTCTTAATTCGGGTCAATCGTCTAGGCCGGGTTAAGGGGGTTACATACACAGTTGCAGATAACTTCTCCAGTCCTTCACAATGCTTGGTTCTTAGATGTTCAAGACTGCAAAGTGTTTCCATTTGTTGCAGCTCTTCCTTTTGCCCTCCTATGGCTATCCCCGTTGAAACAAGTTGAGAACAATTTAAGATTTCCATGTTCCGAAGGCAACTTGATCGTGCTAACCATCCTGCTCCGTTGTGGCACAAAGAAGGAAGGCCTCCTCCACAACCACCGATCCGAAGAAACTCAATTTCTGTTAAGCCTAACACCAACTCTTTTAAACAAGCAAACCTTGTGATATTTGAGAGAGTGGCTTTATTTTATCGAGCAAAGATCAAGAGAGCTATCGTGTGTCACTTTTTTAACCTGAGAAGATCCCTAAATGTCACGGTGTATTATTGAAAAAGGTGAGGAAGATGTAAATTTAGAAGGATAGTAAGGTTGTCTAGTGTTTTAGCAAGTTGACATATTTCACAAGCAAAGAACTTTAGATTTTTATTAGCAAATAACTTAGGAAACAATTTAGCCATATAAAGAAAGTTGAGATGGCCTAAACAAAAGTGTCATAACATAATATCACTAGAAGAAACAGAATAAGATAAAATAGAATTAAGGTAGCAGTTTGAATTAACTTGTTTATGTGGAGATAGGCCATGAAATATATAGAGCCCATTACTCAGCCTAGCAGTGGCAATCATTGCCCCTAACCTTTTGCGTGCAATTCAAAATCAAAATCATTCAAATTAAACTTAACATCACATTGGAAATCAACATATAATTTACTAATAGATAGAAGGTTACAAGTAAGTTGAGGGACATAAAGCACATAGGCAAAAAAAATAGTGTCACTAAATTTAAGCGAATCACTTTTAAAAATAACTGACAATGAGTCATCTGGTGTTCTCACTGAAGATGTAGACTTCTCATTGTTAAATTTGTGAAAAATATGAATATTTCCTGTCATATGGTCTGACGCACCAAAGTCCACAACTTAATTTGTAGAGTTACAATCAACAAGAAAATATATACTCTTTTCAAAGGTTTATGGTGTAATCATGATTTTTATTATAATATTTTTTAGGTAAGATCAGCTAGGGGTGATAACGAGCCGAGCTGAGCCCGAGCCTGGCCAGGCTCGTGCTCGGCTCGAAAACAATACCATTGGGCTCGGCTCGGGCTCGAAGCTCGTCAGGCTCGGCTCGGCTCGAAATGAAAAATTTTGCTATAGTGTTTTTTTTATAAAAGATTCGTTAAAAATCCCTTTCATAACCAACACTAAAACGAAATTCAATGACCAAAAAGGAAAAAATGCCAAAAATTAAATTAATCCAAATAATCAATAAATATTCTTATAATACAAACACATAATTAAAGAAAATACAAAATCAAACAACAACCAACTAATGAAAGATAATACAAACACATAATTTATTTTAGTGCATATGTAGATTCCGAGCCTGTTCACGAGCTTTTCGAGCTGAGCCTGGGTAAGCTCGGTTCGGCTTGTTAAGATTTCGAGCCGAGCCCGAGCCTGAGTCGAGCTCACTCGAGCCGAGCTTTGACCGAGCCGAGCCCGAGTAGCTCGCGAGCCGGACAGGCTCATTATCACCCCTAGGATCAGCTAACCTAAATCTCTAACCACAAAGCACACACAAACCACTATTATTTATTGCATCTCCAGCTATCATGACCCGTTTTTCACATGGTATCATGAGCCAACAACGATTTTAATGCCGACACCACTGCTATCTCTCATTTGTAAAAAAGGGAATTTCTAGAAAAGAGAATTAATTTTTATGTTTTTGTATATTTTTATTCTCTTAATTTACATAGAAGTCTATTTAATAGACTGAGTACATCAAGTTATACACTAAGTAGA
Source organism: Hibiscus trionum (assembly GCA_030270665.1). Classification (NCBI taxonomy): domain Eukaryota; kingdom Viridiplantae; phylum Streptophyta; class Magnoliopsida; order Malvales; family Malvaceae; genus Hibiscus; species Hibiscus trionum. The sequence goes on along the minus strand of BSYR01000024.1, from coordinate 10,045,187 downwards.
ATTCTTCACTAGTTAAACTCTATCTAGAATAATTAAGTTAAAATTTTTGTACAACTTAACTACTATTAGAATAATATTTACAAGAGTCTAGTTAGAACTAAAACTCTAATATTCACCAACAGTCATCTTTAGGGAGTATCGAACAATACAAAAAACATTGTTTTAGATGAGGTGGAAGATGATAGTAGCTCAGTCTTAGATAGGGATGGGCACGGGTCGGGTAGGGTTGGGTTTTTGGCCCACCCGGACCCGACCTAAAAATAAATACCTTAAACACGCACTCGACCCGAATATATTCTTTAAAAAATCCGACCCAAAAACAAATATGCTAAATCCGACCCCGACCCGACCAATATAAAATTAATTAATTTTAGGGATCTAATTGTAAAAAAATAATTTTAAGGGACTTGATTGTAAAAAATATAATTTAAAGGACTAAATTATAAATAAAAATTCAATTTTAAGGACTTAATTATAAAAAATATATATAAAGAGGGGTATTATTATAAATATCCCTAAAAAATTTAAAGAAAAATTATACTATTAGTCCAAGGTCGGGTCGGATATTTTCCACCCTAAATCCGACCCGAGTTTATCATCAACAAAAACCCGACCCAAACCCGATTTTTTCATTAAAAATCCGACCCGATCGGGCCAGGTCGGAACCCGTCGAGTCCGGGTAAAATGCTCATCCCTAGTCTTAGAGCTGGGATTATGCCACTTTGCTCTTCTGATGAATTCCATATCTCATTCTTCAATACATCTTTCCATGCATCGGGATCAACCCGAGTTCGAAGCAGGCCTCCGATTGTTTTAACTGCTAAGGGCCAAGCCCTTACACTTCTTCACAATCTGTTGTCCTAGTTCTTTTAAGTCCCACAGACAATCATCATTTGACAGTTCTTTTAAGGAGTAATCCGGAACGGTTTTCATAACCGACGAAACCTTCTGGTTTCGTGTTGTCACAATAATTTTGCTTCTCGAACCCCTACTTCGAAAGGAGATCGAAGGATGGTCCAATCATGGTAACTGATATTCTAAATATCATCCAAAAACAAGCAGAAACCTCCTTTTAGACAGCTTCTCCTTCAATTTAACTTGAAGCAAATTCAGATCATTTATGTCATTGCATGATGAATCAGGAGTGATTGACTGCAAAATAGATTTCGTAATTCTAAGGATATCGAAATACTCAGAAACACACACCCATGCTTTGACATCGAAAAGATCATTCGTGATACGATCATTGTAAACTAGCTGAGCAAGAGTTGTCTTACCAATTCCTCCAATGCCAACAATGGGGATGACAGAAACATCAGCATCAGTGTTATCATCCATTAAAAGCAAATCAATCACTGCATTCTTATCATTTTCTCTGCCATAGACAAGAGCTTCATTCACCAAAGAACTACACGGTGGCCTTTCAATAGCTCTCCTGGGCCTATTAGTATTAACATCAAACTCCGTTAATCGCAAGCCATTTTTAATACTGATCAAGTCTTGCAATCTGGAATTAATGGCTTTCATCTTCGACATCATCCTATAACCAAACAAGAAAGCATTTGGAATGAAATGTGCAGTGAAGGTATGAATGATCTTCCTTACTTTACCTCGGTTCACTTTAGGATCTTACATTAACCTGCTTCGAAGAGCTTCGGTTGCGAACTCATCCAATATGTCATCGGAGCTCGGACAACCAAATCTTGACGTGTTGATACTTCATTTGCTTCTCCTCTGCATCGGCAAGTAACGCTAGAAATTGTCGAAAAGTCTGAGAATTTGGGCGGGATTATTAATAGGATGTTTCACTCTCATTCCCAAGCTTGCTCATTTTCTTCTGGGTGAATTTTTTTAAGTTACAAACAATTCACTTTCAACTAAATAACACAAAGCTTAGCTCTTAACAAACATGATCTGATATTAAAAAACAAGGAAGCTTGATTGAACACAGCATAACAATGAAACTTTAAATTAATAACTCAAACCACAAATTAACAAAGGTGGTTAGATTGTTCTAAAGATGTTAAATTCCTTTCAACTAATCAATCTTCATAGATCCTACACTCTTCAGTCTCAGGATTTTCCTGGCAGAAGGATTCCAAAGGATCTTTCTTTTCAATTTGAAGTGTACGCCTAAGATCAGCCTTGGCTTGACTCACCTCTTCCACCTCGTCCCAAGCCACCTTGCACTCATCAGATGTCTTGTCTCCTTCGCACACTTCCTTTGCTTCCAAAACCTTTTTCTCAATCATCTCGGTTAGCTTCTTTTCCCTCATCTGAGTCCCTTTATATTTGGCTGCTCCCATTGCTTTTACGCTCGTTCTGGATACCCTTTTCTCACCTTTCTTATCGCAAGGAAATAAAGCTAAACGCAGCTTTGGGTTCTTTTCTAGGGCACCTGTGATTGTGAACGAGTTAAACCCTAGAGTCGCCATGGCTGATGAAAGTGGAGATTGGAGAAGAAGAGACTCGGCGAATAAAATGGGAAAAGTCCTGGACCAGGCCCAGGCCCAGGCCCAGGCCCAGGCCCAGGCCCAGCGATGTTATTTTATTCCAAAACCTGATTTCTATAAAACGGCAACTTTTGGAGGAGCCGTTTGTTACATTTCAAAATTTGAATTCCCCTCTCCTTTTGTTTTTCACGAAAAAGCGCACCACAACGGCAGCCATGGATCCGGAGACTGAGTTCCTTGTATCGAAGCGACAAACCGGAAATGAATGGGAACTCTTCAAAGAAAACGTTAGGCCTTTGAAGAGAGGCCGCAATGTTGATCTCTTAAACCGTGCTCTCAAAGCTCACACCGACGATCAACTCAAGAAATCCCTCCTTGAGAACCGAAGGTCTATTCCATAATCTTTACCTATAATTTTCTTGTGTTTTTAGGGTTTAACTTCAAATATATATTTGGTCCATTTTCTTATCCGGTTGCTTTGTTTTCTGTTTTGGATGTTTAGGAGATTGATTGAGGCAATTGATGAGTATAAAGGAGATGATCCTCTCCAGCCGTGGCTTGAGTAACTATTCTTCCCCTTACATAACTTCTATTTCAGTCTTGTTTAGCTGGAAATAGATTTGAGTTCTGCATTTTGAATGATTGGAATTTGAAGTTAAGTACTGAGTATTGTTGATTCAGTTGTTTTTACTGAGATGTTATCGGTAGATCGATTCTATGTCTAATTGTTTGTTTTGTACCTTTTCTTGTGTGTTTTAAGTTGCATTAAATGGGTTCAAGAGTCATTCCCACCAGGTGGAGACTTCTCTGGAGTCGTATTGATCTACGAGCAATGTGTACGAGCTTTCTGGCATTCAGATCGTTATAAAAATGATCTCCGCTACCTCAAAATTTGGTTGGAATATGTGGGTACTTTTCACCTTTCCTTCTTTTTGATCATTTATATAGATGGTTGTGAAGTTGATGATTTGATTGGTGTTTTTAGGCTGAGCATTGTAATGATGCTGAGGTCATTTATAGTTTTCTTGATGCAAATGACATTGGGAAGACACATTCAGCATTCTATATAGCATATGCTTTGCACATGGAGTCCAAGTCTAAGATGAAAACAGCAAATGATATATTCAATCTTGGGATATCCAGGTAATAGCTGACTTCCATATTTAGTTTTATAGAAGAGGTAGACTTGATTCAACTCATACTGCCGTGCATTTCATTTTATGTAAAACATATTTTTCCTCGTTTTTAGAATTTTTTTATCCACCCACTTTGATCTACTTAAACTTGTTGTGAATTTACATTTTGTTGATCTAATTAAGCTTCCTGCAACTTTAGTAATGCTCAACCAATAGAGAAGTTGAGGGATGCTTACAAGAAATTTCTTGCTCGCTCGATGAGAGGACCTAAACCTAATGAGGTGTGCACTGATACTTAATGCCTCCTCTTCTTTTGATCTATTACTTCTACATGGATTTACTTGGTTCTGGTTTTCATTCTTTTCCCAAACTACAGGAGGAGCTGAAGGATGATGACTTACCAAACCGAAGTTTCGGAACCGTATTGGCCAGGGGAGAGAGGCGTAAGTTATTGCCTTTCTTTTCCAGTTTCAGTTTATCATCTAATAGCTCTTCCCACAGCATAACATGTAAATTCCTGTGATTGCAGAGAGGCAGGCCAGCAACACTTTTGAGCTTGGCAGGAATAAATTGAAGCAAGATAAGTAAGCAAAAAACAAACCATTTATACTTTTTAGTTTGAGCTCTCATCTTATGTTACACGGATTCGTGTATGGGTGTTAGATATGGGTATGCATGAGTAGATTTTTCTAAGTCTTCCATGTATTTTGGAGGATCCTTAAAAGTGTCAAACGTGTGTATTTCAAGAAAAATGAAGAGCTTGAGCAACATAGCTCTCATCTTCTTCTACTTCATTCTAACCATGGAGCACTCGTTTTAACAGTGATGCTCCCTTTCTGCTATATTTAATAGCCATATGTACACATTCTGAAATTTTTCTATTGTTTCTCAGTCATAGGGTGCAGCGAACTCCACTTTCTATTTACAATGATAACAAGATGGATGCGATGAGGGGTCATCACACTAAGCCAAGTACTGATTCAAACTCTTGGCACACTCTTGGTGGTAGAGCTGAGAGAAACAAAGAAAATAATGCAGTGCCTGCAAAGTGGACATCTTACAAGGTTTCCTTGCAACTCAAACATGATTTCTTGCTATTGGGAGATGTATTGTTTATTTGGATTATTCTGCAAATGATATTGAACTTCAAAAATTCTTCTCAGGTTCCGCAGAAACCTGTTCCAAGGGCCACAGGGACTGCTGCAAGTACTCATATTGAAGTCTTTGTTGATGAGGAATGTGCAGAGTAAGTAACAGTTATTTTGAAAAGTTATCACTTTTATTATAAATGTTATTATAAATATTATAACTTTTGAACAACTGTTATTTCAACATATATTCTGACATGTATATTGGAAAAGAAAGAGTAGTGTGTTCTATGGTGTTTGCATTACTTATTTTATCAATTTTTTGTTATCAGAAAGCCAAAAGCACAGGATGAAAAGGATAGAACTTCAAGTCTGCAACTGAGAGAGTTGGATGGCAGAAACATAAAAAAGTAAACGCCGTAAACAATTGCTTTTTAAGATTACTACTTAAGGATTACCTAAAGAAAAAGGTCTCTAAATTTGCTGATGTCTCAAAATCCTTTGCGCAGGGAAACCGAGTTACTTAGGGAGAATCCCCTGCGGAATTTCCCTTCAAACAGTCTACCCAGATGAGTTCAAATCTCTAATAACAATGGTGGGTGTGTTTGTATCGTTTTCATGGTGAGATCAGCTTTTAACTCCAAAGCCTGATCCATAATATCATGATGTACTAAGTTTCTTGTTTTTGTTGGCTTTAAGGTTTCATTTTTTGTTTTGTTTTCTCAATAAATACTTGAAAGAACACTTGCTTAATGCGTGTGGTTAAGTCTTTTCATGATTTACCAGTGAATTCTTCTTTCTGGACGGTGGCTTGAATGTTTAATTTAGTGAAGGTTTTTTTTTTTTGGCCTTCTCTGGTAATTCATATATATTTTTATCCTATTTGTACACTTATTTGCACCTTGCAATGCCAAATTGGCTTTCTCTCTTTCCCTCTACTTGTTCCTATTATTTTTTATAACTCCTCTTATAAGCTACATCTATGGACCATTCTACAAAGATTTTGGATTTGCTCATTACATCTGGTCTTGTTTCTATCTTTTTAATCATTCTAGATGCAATTTTTAAATATTGGATCTTTCGTTATTTAAATTGTATTTATAATGAATTACTGGAAAATGATCTCTTTCACTCATGTTTACCGAAGATCTAATGTTTTTATATAATAATTGAAAAATAGTATTGGACTAAGTTGAAAAGATTTTAAAAGTGCCTTTTAAGTCCAAACAACTTAAAAATATGTTTGGGATTTTTTAAAGAGGTTTTGAAGTGTTTTTTAAAGCCAAACTTTACAAAACCACCAAGGTGTTTTGGAACACCCCTAGGCGTTTCGAAACGACCATTCATAGAGACAAAACGTTTTGATACAACGTTGTCTGTTTTGAAACGGACTTTAATTTGGGTGAGGGTTTTACACCACGTTTTGATACGGGCATCACTGTTTTGATACGGTTATTTTCCCCAACTGTTAAATCCTCAACGGCTATTTTCCCATCGGTAATTTAATTTGTAGCCTAAATGTCAATCGCACCGAAACGAGTTGTAACTGTTTCGATACGGCTAGAAGGGTTTCGAAACGACCATAGGCGTTTCGATACGGCCTGTTGAATTAGACCTCAACGACTAGTTCTGAAGAAGGGAGTTTTGAAACGGGGTCGAATGTTTCGAAACGGACGTGTACAGAACATCATTTATGGTGGGAAATAAAGTCTCCAATGGCTCCAAAACAATCTCAGCGGTTCTCAACGGCTACAAACTCATTTGGGAGTATAAAAGGGACCTCCAAGCATCAAGAGAAGGCTAATGCTTCAATTTCAACAACATTATTATAAGAAAATTGTCTTAGGGCTTTATTGTTCAATTTCTTGTATAGACAATACTTGTGAGCCTAATTGTCAAATTTGCTCAAGTGTTTAGGTTTTGGTGAGAGCTTTAATTGTGCAAACATATACCTTCTAGAGGGATTTCTAGTTTGCTAAGTCTTTCTTGTGTAAGAGAGTGTTTGATCAAGTTTTGGGTAGAAAGCTTGATCGGTGTAACGGTTTCCTCCTAAGCCGAGAAAATAGGACGAAATTCTTAGTGAATTTGTTTGGAAATCCTAAGTGGGAAGCTAAGGTAGTGGATGTAGGCTTTGGGTTAGAAAGTCGAACCACTCTAAATCCTTGTGTTTATCTCTTATTTTTAGCTTCCACCAAATCACCCAAAAATCTAATCTTCTCCGAACTTGGCAAACACATCGATTGAAAGAAATCGAGCACCTAAAAACCCAACAATTACAATGAACCCCCTATTCTTTAAGAGAAGGTGTCTAATAAATCTTTCATTCGAATCTTAATGTTTGTTGCTTTTTTCTTTATCTTGGATTAAGACATCTTTTATAAGAAGAAAAGAAAAGCCAAAAAACAAACATATTACCCAGTACAAAATTAGGACCATCCTGAAACTTTGTATAAAACTATCATGTTTGGTTAGAAATATTACTCCCTCTATCCTACTAAATTTGTCTAGTATTAACTTTTTAAAAGTTAAAAATTTTAAACTTTGACCGTAATTATTTTAATTAATTAAAATTTATAAAATATATATTTATAAACAACTTGATTGAAAGTTTTTAAATCATATTTTTTATCAATAATAAATTTAAAACAATAAAGAGTTGAAGTTAAAAAATGATCAAAGGCACCAGGTATAGATGGGCTTCATGATGTTTTCTTTCAGAAAAATTAGTCTATTGTAGGGGCATCTGTTATCCAGTATATTAGACAAATATTCACTTCTGGTCTGATCCCGGTGGATTTGAACAAAACACTTCTTGTCCTCTTGCCTAAGGTGGAGTTACCAGTTAAAATTTTCCAATTCTGGCCTATCGAGTTGTGCAATGTTATGTATAAGGTAATCACAAAGATTACAGTGAGTCGTCTGAAACCTTATTTACCCGATTGGATTTCTGAGAACCAAACGAGCTTTGTTCCGGGTAGATTCATTATAGATAATATTATCATCGCACAAGACGTAATTCATTCAATGCGGTGCAAGATTGGTCGTAAAGGATGAATGGTTATTAAAATTGACCTTGAAAAGGCATATGATCGGCTTGAATGGAGTTTCGTTGACGACACTCTGCTAGATCTTGGTATTCCTAACTCTCTTCGTTGCCTTATTATGAATTGCATCTCTTCTGCTACTATTCAAATCTTGTGGAATGGTGCCAATTGATTCGCTCGGATAGACTTGAGTTGCTCTTAACTGTCAACATCAAGAGTTGGATTCAAATTAACCTTGCTAATCCAATTTTTTTTGTACAAAACACAAAAGATTGAGACATCCTTTTTGGCGCAATTATTTTGAACCTTTGGCTCCAAGGAATGCTATGGTTTTTTATAACCCCTAGATGAAGCGGAATCCATCTTATGTCGCAGTTTGAGATTGGTGTAGCTACAATGTGTTGCTGGTCGCACTTTGAAACTGGGTTGTTTCCATGGTAAGTCTGCAAGTTTTGGTTCTCCAAATGGTTTTCTCCTGAATCCGGGTAGGTCAAGATGAATACTGATAGGGCTTGCTCGATTGGTGAGAACCGTGTCGCGTGTGGAGAGTGCTGCGCAACTACACTGGGCAATTGCTCTTGGGTTTTAACAAATCTTTAGGTATATGCTCCCCTATCATGGCAGAGATTTGGGGCGTGTTTTTGGGTATGTTATATGCATGGAATGGGAGATGGCACAACGTCATCTTCGAGATGGATAGCCTCGAGGCCCTATCATTGATTTTGAATTTTCGGCAGGACCTCATGGATGGTGCTTTGCTGGAAAATATACGTATGATGCAATCACAGGCTTGGACTATCTGTTTTCAGCATGTTCTACGATCCGGTAACATGGTGGCGGATACCCTTGCCAAGATGCATGATTTCACCTCACTCTCGGTACGAATTTTCCATTCAGCTCCTCCTTGTGTGGATGAGATGTTGCAGGCAGACTCGATCAATGCCCTCGACTTACCTGGAGAATAATTGGCCACCATAGCACATACAGGTTGTCTAGTTGTGTACTTAGCTTTGTTTTTTATTCCTTATGACTTTAATTATTTTGGTATTTCTCTTAGATTTTTGGTTTTTTAACCTCCATCTTGTAAAACAATCATGAGTACTCTTTTCCTCCACTTAGGTTTAGGAGGTTTTTAACGAGGCTCATGTGCGTATCTCTATTTTTACCCAAAAAAATGATCATAAAAGTCAATACTAAACATATTCAAAGTTAAAATAATGCACAAGTGGGAACATAATAGAATAGAAAAGTTGTATTTTGATACACAAGCTATGTAAAAAAAATTACACAACCCCTTTATATTTAGGTTATAAAATCTAAACCCTAAACTCTAAATTATAGCCATAAACCTTAAAGTCTACACCCTACACACTAAACCCATAAACCCTAACCTAAATCCACACACCCTAAATTTAAAAGACTTGTGTGTATCAAAGTATTATACTAGAATAGAATACATACAACAATACTTGCATATTTATAAGGAAACCATCATTACCCAACATTCCATACTTACAAAATTCCATTAAAATGGCAATGATTGTTAGCTAACAAAGCCAAAGTTTAAGGCTAAACTACCAGAAGTCATAACAAGTCAGTGGGCGATTCCAAAGTTAAGGTTAAATCACCAGAAGTTCGAATACATACGCAAGTTTAGAAAAAAAGTTGGGTATTCAGGAAACCGGTCCCAAGTAGTCACCTTCCAAGCTCACCAACGCCTGAAATTCCCTCTCGGCCTCCATCCATTTGGTCCCAATCAGGATAAATCGAATGACAACATCCTTCTCGATCTTCGAGTCTTTGTCATTCATGAACATTCCGTTCTCCCCGGGCACATAACGGTAGTCAGGCATTTTCAGGTGAGACAGATAAATGTTTTGGACAGGTCCACACCTCAGGAACACTCCATGTTTTAGTACCTTGTGTACAACCCCTTGCAGAATCTCTCCCCGGAACATCTTGAATGTGATTCCGCTGAAGACAACAGGGAAAAGCACATCCCCCGTGTTCTGTCTAACTCTTCCCTCACCGATGCTCTCCAGGGTTGTTACGGCCATGAAGTATCCGAGATCCTTGGTGGCCTTCTTGCTAGCAAATTCATCCATAAGGCGGATCACTATCGCCTTCTTGAGCATCAAGCCTTTCGCATCCAAGCTGTCAGCAGGAATTATGACATTCCATGGCATCTGCACCTTGAGAAACATTCTGCACCCAAACTCAACACGAGAAACAAAAAAGCAAGTCGCAATTAAATCAACGTCCTTACAACCAAGAAAAATGACATCAATCTTGAAGAAGTCACAAAATCAGAGAAGATTCATAAACAACTTAGCCTTTAACCACTTCAAAAATAACCCGATTGTAACGAATAAAAACAACAATGCCCATTTCACATGATCACGGATACGGATAGTAACAAACCAAGATCAAACATAAAGCTCTCAATGGAAAAGCACGGGATTTCCTTCACAAGCAATTGAAATTTTCAAAAACAAAACAAGATGAGCAGAACCAGTAGGCTGAACGACCCACAACTCATATCTAAACTAAATATCCATACATTCATGGATAAATCAAAACCCTTCACGGAATTTTCTTCACAGACAAGGGTAATCTTTCAAAAACAAAGCATCTCCGAACATATTTGTATAATTAACAAGCTCCTATGTAGGAAAAATATGTATATCCGGCTAGTGCCTATAATGCTCCGACTCATCTTTTAATTTTTTTTTTTTTGAATTATCCGCCGAACATGGGTAGGGGGGATCAGGTTCTCCAAATGGAAGGAAAAACAAAGAAAATTTTCACATAGCGTGTAGAACATATACTCGTATCCAGCGATCACAATACAAATTAGAACCCTTTTCTCTGTTCAATCGAACATGCAAAAGAAGCCCAAACCAAGCAGTCAAGGGAAATCTTTTTAAAAATATCACATTACGAGTGAAGCAAAAACTAACCTGTAAAATGGACAAGTGAAGAGCCGAAGCTGACTGAAAGTTGATGAAGAGCGAGAGTGCAATCAACTGAAAGAAGAAACTGATAGTTCGTGCCCTAAGACCCTAAATTTGCTTTTGGAAGGGGCCTGGAGATCATTTTATATCTTTTATTAATTTAGTTTTTTTAACAGTTTATTAATTTAGTTTTAATTTTAATTAAAATCAATTTAATAAATTTAATTAAGTAAAATTATAACATATATTGTCATTTTATTGGTGATAATAATGAGGAATAATAAATTGAAAATGAGAAGACTCAAAATGAGGGTTTAAAAACATTTAATTATTGTGTAAAATTAAACGCCAATCACATTTGATTAGTTGTCCAAATTCCTCATCATTGTTCCTCATATTTTTTTAATCATAAATTTTAGATCATTCGAATTGCCTAATTTTTAACCTCAGACAAAAATATCTCATTAATCAAGGTAATTGTCATGTTAAATTTTTTAAATTTAATTTTTATTCAGTTTAACTCTTGAAAAATTATTTAATTCAAAATTGCCCCTATCCATTTATAATTTAATATGACAACGTTGATAATATTTAAAGTAAATCAAATCAACTGATATTCGAACCTTAACCTTCAAAATTCGCGTCTCTCCCTTGTCATAATGCCAAAACCTCGTCAATTATAAATACATAAATTTTGTTTTGTTTTTATTTTTCGTTTGGCCACTAGAATTAAAAGTAAGAACAAGATATTTGCGCTCACAAACTTTTTAAGTTTAATTAGAAACAACAATCAAACTAGACTCCATTGTCTCAAGTAATTCCACCCATCAAATGTCTTAATATTTTACTTTTAATTATTATTTAAAAAATCCCAATTCAAACTTTAAATCAAACATAAACGGTCAAATTTGAAGTCAAATATAACAATTGAGCTAATAGTTATGAAGTAAACCAGTTTAATAAAACCTAATAAGAGTCAATTTTTAACTCGGATGGAGCTCAAATTTTAAAAGTAAAACAAAATGAACACCTCAAAACTTAAGTTCAACTCGATTCGATTGCCGCATTAAGTTACTATCGCATCGCATTTTAGTTCTATGGTTGAACTTTGAAGGTTAACATCCCCTCCACACCACAAACTCTGGACCATATTTCTGGTAAGGAAGCCACATTCTAATGTCTGTTAAAGGCAAACATATTTCAATATATGCTCAAATGAATGAATTTCTACATGTTCGAAAGCTTAAAATCTCAACCACTCGTGTACCGTATACGTGGGTATTTTAGAAGAAAAAAATGAAAACAAAGCTCCAAATAGGTTTGGCTCAAAAAAAGTTTTCCATCTCATATAGACACGTCAAATGTGAACTATTTGAACATAGAAAGAGAAGAGAGTAATTTAAAGATACCATAAACAAAGATGAAAGAAAATGCAGTTGTTTTCTCTTACAAGGGAGTGATGAACTTACATTCACATGGACCGACTGATGCATATTTGCCGCTTTCTTCTACGTCAAGCCGGATTTCGAGTCAACACTTTCTCCCATATCAAGCCAATTTTGAGTCGAACTATGGCCTATGCAGAAGACTTGGGTATCTTATACTGCTTCTTGACAAACTGGGATGCCTCTGAATCAGCCCTGTGGCATAATATTCTTAGTAGTGTCTGATTATCGGCACCTAGTTTGCCACTTGAAGATCTCAAATCCTCGACCAATTCTCGAGTCTGCAAACAATTAAGTCTGAAAATATTAATATCATATCCCATAGTGTAGGAAAATATTCTTTTGCAGAAACTCTAAAAGTTATCCTTTGTTAAGCTACTAGGTAATGAGAATTCTCATTTTCTAATGTCTGTCACCGACTTTTCATTTTTCTTGAAGTATTCATGTTCGACAAGTGTGTTTGATGGACGTGGAAATATGACCTTCCAAAAACCCACCAAATACATGGAAAAACTTCAAAAAATTGGACATGCCCATATTCAACTCATACACAATACTAAGTCACATGGCTAGTAGCAACTATACCTCCCGGCTCCCACCTGTTTGAAAAGGGAGGTTTGAAACAGTAATAGTAATGGTAAAAGGCTCCATTTCTTACCTCCAATCCATGCAACTTCACAACAAGCCGAACACGAGCAACTTGATTTTCAACAACTCCACGAGGAAGTCCATCACCTCCAGAAATAAAGAATTCCTAAGTAGATCAAATTCAAGTGAATAGATTAGTGTCACATAAATTGCAACAAATTGTACATAATAGAAAATCAAATAGAAGCAGCAAGTCCAATCGGTTTATAGCACTTTTCGCCTAAAATATTGTGATGGAATCATTTTAGCGCCTGTCAACATAAAAATGTTTCATTTCATGGCCCAACTTTTGCTAAACAAAAGAAGCACTTAAATCAGTGGAGAAATCTATGTCTATCATTGTCAAAATTGTTAACTTTATTGAAGCCACCAGTCCAGTGATCACCTTCAGAATCTCCAAATCCTCTTCCAATAGCTTTGCATCGGATGGAAAGAAAACTCGTGATGGGCCACCGTCTAACAAAACCCGAAGTAACCCTTCCTAAAACAGAAAACATTTCGTTCAATAGAAATTCAAGCAGCAGTTGGAATTTTTCGGGAAGAAGTAGGCTTGGGGAAAGACCAATGATGCTTGAAGAAGACTTGTCACTACTCGATCCCTAAGTGGCTCCACAATAATATCGCATAGTTGATTTAGTTCCTGCAGCAGTTTCAGCGATATCTCATAATCAATTATCATACATATTCAATAAATCCACATTAGCACATCAATACATCTATATATCAAGTTCATAAGGAGCAAAACAAGGTGAGGGGCTTACCACGTCAAGCGGTTCAATAACTGCTTCCAACCTAGATTGAGAAACACTAGGTTTATACAAGTTCTCAATAAAAGGCTCCCTCAAATCCCAAAATATAATTTTAGTTCCTGCAACACGCATAAAGCACTTAATCAATGATCAATTCTATATCCGAGAAGAATAAAATAAAATAGGTATTACCAGCAAACTCCCTAATGCGGTCAATAGCGGCATTTATATCTTTCCTGCTTCCATCGAAGGTGTCTTTCTGGGTTGAACTTTTAGATTTATCATCCATGGATTTCCCTACAGAAAGGTGGGTAATTTCAGCCTAACAAGCAAAAGCCAAATTGCTTCAACAAGAAACTGCTTCATCAATGATACAGACTACTCAACATGTACAGATGGCAAAAATATACATAGCATGCAGATGTATGAGAATTAAAGTAAAAACACACCACAATGAGAGATCTAAGCACCAGTCTATCCCCAAACAATAGCAAAAATCAGGAATTTCAACCATTTGAAAAATATTTCGATTTTGGCAGCAAGAAAATGTCTGTCAACTACTTGGGAAGCATTCAGTTCTCCAGACTAAATTTAGCCAACTATTCTTTTATTTTCCTTTCCGTTATAGCTTTTGAAGTCAAGAAGGCTAACCATTTCAACAGAATATATTAGTTGGACAAGGTATAGATGCAAGAGCAACATGCATACTATTATTACTCGAATGAATGAAAATTGATCATATTAGTATGGACTTGCGATAGGATATAATGAGATTGGGTGAGGTGAGATAGGATATAATGAGAGGGGGTATGGATCTTGTAGGAGAATTTGTAATTGTCTGGATGTAATCTGTATTTCGATGACTTCTAATAAAATCCGAGGCGCTCTTTTCCTCCTTCCGCTGGCTGGACGCCCCCATTCAGGGGCGCGAAAGGCTAAGAAGGGGGTTTTTAATGAGGCCTCTCCTTCTTATCAAAAAAAAAAGTATGGACTTGCGATACATACTGATGTAGATTTTTTCATGGGGCCTTTTCCTTGTCCAGCGTTCCCAGATGCTATCTTCCAACTTGTTCAGTTGACTAATAGCATACTGCCAGCAGCAAAAATTCAAGTTAGAAAATATTCTGATAACAACATCAGCAAATAAGTTATGAAATGAGTCAGTACATGAAGGGAAACAGAGGAAGCACTAGAGTATGGTTTTAGCACAAATGAAGGAATGACTTGGAAAGACATCATTACTGGATAACATTTAGAATAGTTCAACAAACCGAAAATTTGAAATGTAAACATATCTTTTTCATTATTATATATGCTTTCGTCAGTATTGGTGATAAATAAAATAGAAAAAAAGTGTTGGCAGGAAAGAACTGATTTCAATGGGGAACAATGTCTTTCTAAAGCAAGACTTGAAAGTTGAAAGATTACATTTTCCTTGTTCTTTCTCCGACATGTACAGTGGCATGGCCAGAAAAGAAATTCCTGTACATAAAATTAACTTTTCTAGGGTTGACCACACTCAACACAATGTAGCTAGACTGTACATATCACCTATATAACCTATATACATTTCTACTCAAACTAATCCATCGGTTTCCCACTTATGACAATATAGTTCAACTGTTTTCCCATAAGAGGCTAGGAAGAGTGAATGCAAATCAACAGATTAATTCTCTATTGAAGACTTGTTGGAGATATTATAAGACTATTTAGCTGTCAATATACCACAACTTTGATGCCCTGGTTTGGTAAAAAATTAAATGGTCGGAGTACATAAAGCATGCCTTACCAACATGAGGGAAAAAATAAATGATTTTACCACCAGTAATAATGATTCACAGGAAGATTTTTTCAAACAGGAATATTAATTAATCAATACTGATAAAAAAAGAAAAGAAAACTAGAACCAATCCTATGCACACTCCCCAACCAAAAAAAGAGATAAGACAAATAGATAGATAAAATCATCCGCACACATTTAAACGAGCACAAACTGAAGCTTGAACTCACATATAATGTGTTCAACTGAACACATAGGGTTGGTGTCGTCAGGACATTAATTTCAATGGACCTTCTCTGATCTGGCAGCCGAGAATCAAATAATTCCTTCTTCACAAACGCCTTTATCCCAGCTTCTCTTCTATATCGAGTGAGGACCGGCACAGGTGGAACTAGATCATCTTTGCTAGCTGCATTGTGAAACTCACATCAAGGTCTGCGAAGTAGGGAATGAAAAGAAAAACCAGCAGAAAAAGGGTAGAAAAGATTGAAACGTAGAACACAAATCAAAGAAAGAAAACATCAAGAGAGATGTAAAAGACACAAAAGGTTGCAAAGCTCAAGGTGCTAGAACCCTTATATTGCCTAAGGTGCGAGATGCAAAAACAGAGCTCACCTAAATGAAGTGAGGCGCAATGTGTATATCTATGTGTACTGATCCAGTTTTGTAAGTTATCCGATAAGTGTTAGAGCTTGAGGGGGAGTGTAAGTTGACGAGGAGTGTGAGTTTTTATTTAATGTGTAATTAGAGTTTATTCCTAATCGGTAGTTTAGATTTACTAGAAGTATTATTTAAATTAGGAATAAGTATTATTTAAATTAAAGATAAAAGTATAGTTTTAGTTATATTAAAACTCTATATCAGCCTATTTAAAGGCTTACTTTGTATACATTTGATAATTAATAATAATAAGAAAATATAGAGAAACACATTGTTCTCTCTGAAAAATATCTTGTTCATCTTCTTCAAACAACAAATCCCTAACCACCGATCACACACAAACCACCATTATTCATTGCATCTCCGGCCACCATGGCCCCTTTCTCACAAGTTTATCAACAATATACATGATTTCCTCATGGTCCCATGTCTCATGTTGAATATTCTAGGAATACAACTTGTAATTCTTTGAAGGTGTTACACCAACATCCAAAGAGGAACACACTAGTATATTGGTGAGAAGATTAAAAGCTCATTATTTCCATGGTTGTCTAGTGAGCACTTCTTGAGAAAGAAGATAAAACTCTCTAATTTTGAAACTTAAACTAATGAAGATTACAGCACTGAAAGTATAGTAAGATAGTCAACCAACAACTGATAATGCAGGCAAGAAATAATGTGAGGACCGACTGATATAAGAATTATTTCATTTGATAATAATTATGGATTTATACAACAATACTATCTATGTGAATAGGTGATGATCCATGTTCAGCATCCAACCTAAAACCAATTGGTACGCTGGAGAGGCTCAACTTTAATATAATACCATAGGAAACATAATACTTACCGATGTGGGATAACACCACTTAACACACCTCACGTATAGCTCAAATGGCCTACACTTGGACAACCTCACTAGGGGTCATCAACCTCACATGAGATTAGGCAGGAACAACAGCATAACAGACCCTAGGCTCTGATACAATGTTAGGCATCCATTGGTTTTAGGTTGGATACTTAACATGGTATCAAGGTCCAGGGTCTGTTGTTCTTCTACACGTGAAAGGGAGTGTTAACCAGCATTATCTGACATCTGTTATGTATTAGGTTTCCTGTGGTCTTATATTAAAGTTGGGCCACGCCACCTATTACCAATTAGTCTTAGGTTGGATGCTTAACAGTCCAAAAACACTTAAAAAGCACTACCCTGAGTGCTCATTCTATAAATAAGCCTCCAGTATCCAGATAGTTGAAAATATTATCAACAACATATAGAATATAAATCTTTCATCAATCACTTTATGTCCAACTTTTGCCTCCAATGCCTCCAACCGGTATACAATGCTCATTTGCAAGTTGCTGAAATTACCTAGTGCATCTGTATGGTTCAAGCCCCTTTGAAGTTTGAATAAGTTGGTCCTCAATGGTTCTATGTTATTAACCAGTGTAATTGGCCAAGCTTAACAGATGCAGGGAAAAGCTCAACTCAACTGACCCTGAGCTAGGTTACATTAACCTCCTAATCCTTTCTAGAATAATGTAAGTTTGCTCGAACTAGAATTGTAAGTCTAGTCAACTAGAATAGCTATTGTAATCGAACTATATTGTATAAGTTTAGTTAAAGTCAAACTCCTAAGACTAGAGTTAGAAGTTAATAATTAGTAGGACTCCTAATGTAACTAAAAGTCTGTAAACCTTTGTAAGTTTATCAATCATTCAATCGAAAGAAACAGAAACACATTCTGCTTTTCTTCAATTCTGTTTTTCTTCATGGTATCAGTGCTTGCGAACTAACAACAAATTGCAGTTCAGACTAGGCACAAAAAACATGTCTCGAAGGACTAAGTCATCAGTAAGAAATACAGAACCACTGCCTTGAATTGGTGAGAAAGAACCATCTGCTAATTTGATAGAATTCTGAGAGGAGGAATTTTTAAATTGAAAAAACAATTCCCCGTTACCAGTCATGTGGTCAGAAGCACCAGAGTCCACAATCCATGCTGATGTATTCGTAGTAGAAAGAAGTGCAGTGGAAGAAGAGTTGGTCTGTGTACCATCATTGTTTGCGAAAGCCAGATTTCCTGCACTGTTCCTAATGAATCTGCCGAACAGTTGCTGCAGTTGTATCATATGTTGGTTGGTGAAGCCTCTAGATGAAGTCGGATTATCCATTGAAGAGGAAAAGAGAAAAAAAAAATTCCGATAGGATCGAATTTAGACTGATACCATGAAAAAAAAACAGAATTGAAGAAAAACAGAATGTGTTTCTGTTTCTTTCGATTCTGTTTTTTTTCATGGTATCAGTCTAAATTCGATCCTATCGGAATTTTTTTTCTCTTCAATGGATAATCCGAATTCATCTAGAGGCTTCACCAACCAACAGATGGTACAACTGCAGGAACTGTTCGGCAGATTCATTAGACTGCCCTAAAATGCCATAACATAACATCAGACTGTCCTAAGAAAGAAAGGCAAATTTTAGAAGATAAAGGTTTAGAATTTCATGTACTGTGAAGAACATATAAACCATTCTGCAAGCTCTGCAAGGATTTAAATTGTGTTTTCCAGTTCACTGATTCTAAGTGTTTTTTACAGGTACTGGACTTCAAAAAGAGGATTGGCAATGCTCGCTTGCAGAATGGTTTATATGTTCTTCACAGTACAGGAAATTCTAAACCTTTATCTTCTAAATTTTGTCTTACTTCCTTAGGATAGTCTAATGTTATGTTATGGCATTTTAGGTTAGGCCACCCAAATTTCACCTATCTTGCAAAAAAATTTCCTCAATTATTTGTTAATCAAAAACCTTCTTCCTTTAAATGTCATATATGTCAACTTGCTAAACAAACAAGACAATCTTACTTACCCTCTACTTACAAACCCTCACATCCTTTTTCTCTTATCCACAATGATGTTTGAGGTCCTTCTAAAGTGAAGAATATTACTGGTAGCAGATGGTTTGTGACCTTTATTGATAACCATAGTAGAACCACTTGGACTTACCTCTTGAAAGAAAAATCTGAAGTGGCTAGTGTTTTTGAGAGATTTTACAACATGGTCGAGACCCAATTTCATTCTAAAATTCAAATCTTTAAATCGGATAATGGAGGGGAATCCTTTACTAAATCTTTAGGTGATTTTTTCAAGGAGAAAGGGATAGTACAGATTAGTTCTTGTGTTGATACTCCCCAACAGAATGTAGTCGCGGAAAGGAAAAATAGGTATCTACTAGAGATAACTCGAGCCTTATTGTTTACCCACAATGTTCCTAAATATCTATGGGGAGAAGCCTTATTAACTTCTACATATCTTATTAATCGCATGCCTAGTAGAGTTTTAAATTTCCAAACACCTAGAGATGTTCTTTTATCTTGTTTTCCTCACTTTAAGCCTTTGTCCTCTACACTTCCTTTGAAAACTTTTGGGTGTATCGTGTTTGTTACAAACCATGATCCTTCTAGGTCTAAACTTGATCCTAAATCTCTAAAATGTGTGTTCGTAGGATATTCTTCACTAAAGAAGGGCTACAAATGTTACCATCCACCTCATCGTAAATTTCTTGTTTCTTTGGATCTTAACTTTTTTGAACAGGAGCCATATTTTCCCACGGCTGAAATTCAGGGGGAGAGTTTTTATGATTTCCAGCCCTCTCCAAAACAGGTTCCTTCTTTTCCTTTACCACCTCCTACTTATTCCTCATCACTTGAGCCTCAGACTTCTCTTTCTCCACCTAATATTTTACCTATTTCCTCACCTAATACCTTATCTACACCACATACTTCACCTATTGTCACGCCTGCAGGAACCCGAAATTTAATCAAATCTTCTTCACAACCCCCTAAACAACTGCAGGTTTACACCAGGAAAAGGAGAACCATTCCAGAAACCATTCTGCAATCTGGTACTTGCCAAGAATTGGATTTTAGCCCAGCTGCTTGTGAAGAAAGTGGAGGTAACGATTCTGCTAGTATTCCTTCTCATCTTCTTGAATTTGAACACTTACCAATTGCTAAAAGAAAAGGGGTGAGACAGTGTACTAAGCATCCTATTCAAAGGTATGCTGCTTATGGGAATTTGATGCCATCTTTTAAAGCATTTACAGCAAAGCTAGATGAAGAACGTATTCCTAAGACTATTGAAGAAGCTTTGCAGAATCCAAAGTGGAAGGAAGCAGTTGATGAAGAAATTGAGGCACTTGAAAAGAATGGTACATGGACCATTACAAATCTTCCCCAAGGTAAAAAACTCGTTGGATGCAAATGGGTGTTCGCCATTAAGTACAATTCAGATGGCAGTATACAGAGATATAAAAAGCCAGATTGGTTGCCAAGGGGTTCACACAGACCTATGGAATGGATTATAAGGAAACATTTGCCCTTGTTGCTAAATTAAATTCAGTTAGAGTTTTGTTAAGCCTAGCTGTAAACTGTTATTGGCAACTGCATCAACTTGACATTAAAAATGCTTTTTCTTAATGGTAACCTTGAGGAAGAAGTATACATGCAGATTCCACCTGGACTAGAAGGTGCTGGACAAAATCAGAAGGTGTGCAAGCTTGACAAGTCTCTCTATGGCCTTAAGCAGTCTCCAAGAGCATGGTTCGACATATTCACCAGGGTTATTTTGGAGAATGGATACAAACAGTCACTGGCAGACCATACCTTGTTCTCTAAGGTAACCTCATTGAATAAAAGGGTTATTCTTATTGTTGATGTGGATGATATAATATTGACAGGAGATGAAGTGAAATTGAGTTGATTAAAGACCCTGTTGAGCAAGGAATTCGAAATCAAGGATCTAGGAAAACTCAGATATTTCCTAGGTATGGAGATAGCAAGGTCTAGCAAAGGTTTGATGATCAATCAGAGGAAGTATGTTCTGGATTTGTTGACAGAAACAGGAATGTTGGGTTGCAAACTAGCAGATACACCCATGGATGCAAACTTAAAGTTCAACAAAGTCGATCCAAGTCCAAAGGCAGATAAAGGACTCTACCATAGGCTAGTAGGGAAATTGATCTATCTATCACTAACAAGACCAGATATCTCTTTTCCAGTGAATATTGTGAGTCAACACATGAAAAATCCGAGGCAGGAACACAAGGAAGCAGCAAAGAGGATTCTGAGATACTTGAAAGGTACATCTGGACATGGTTTAATATTCAAGAAAAGTTCTGATAAAATAGTTAGAGTATTCACAGATGCAAGTTGGGCCAGTGAACTAACAGACATGAGGTCAACCAGTGGATATTGCTCTTACGTATGGGGTAATTTGGTGACTTGGAAAAGCAAAAAGGCGGAATACAGAGCATTGGCCTTGGGAATGTGTGAAGGAATCTGGTTAATAAAGTTGCATAAAGAACTAGGAATGACCAAAGATGAAAATTTCTAGATCTTTTGTGATAATCAATCGATCATTCAAATTGCCAAGAACCCTATTCAACACGACAGAACAAAGCATGTTGAAATAGATAGGCAATTTATCGCAGAGAAGTTGACAAGTGGAATGACTTCATTAGAGTATGTTCCAGCCGAGGAGCAAGTGGCAGATGTACTAACAAAAGCACCGCCAAAAGCCTTATTCGACAATTTTTTATTCAAGTTGGGATTATACAATGTATATTCTCCAACTTGAGGGGGAGTGTAAGTTTACTCGAACTAGAATTGTAAGTCTAGTCGAACTAGAATAGTTATTGTAATCGAACTATATTGTATAAGTTTAGTTAAAGTCAAACTCCTAAGACTAGAGTTAGAAGTTAATAATTAGTAGGACTCCTAATGTAACTAAAAGTCCTAGTCTATAAAAGTCTGTAAACCTTTGTAAGTTTATCAATCATTCAATCGAAAGAAACAGAAACACATTCTGTTTTTCTTCAATTCTGTTTTTCTTCAAATAAGACTTTCATCAATTCATTAATGTAACCCAGTGTTTTATTCTATTTTTATTGTATTTTACCACAAATTAGTAAAAAATAAATATTGCCAAACACAAATACCAAAAAAGATAAAAACACACTCTAGTTCCTTTCATATAAATGACAGTAAAATCTATCAACTTAGAATGTTAACATAAAGGATACTGACCTAAATTATCCACAATATGACTTGCATATACTTGGAATGCATTATCAATGCCACGAAACAAAGCATTCAGTTCCATAAGCCTCATGGGAACTTTAATACCAAAAAACTGATCAACTGTCTGCACCCAAAAAAAAAAAAAAAGTAGAATGTACTATTAATATCTCCAAAATGAGAAAAACATCCATAGAAGAACAAGATATAAAAGAAAAGAAACTGATTTCACAATTATGAGATTCCAGACTCCAAGAGCCAGTGAAAACTGTTCTCTAACTAATAACGACCAAATATTTGTTAGAGATTAACCATTGTCTTCCTTCCATTTCAATGATATCAAACTCCAATCATTAAATAACTAAAACTAGTCAATTGTTCATCAAAATCCATACTATTACCATCTGGAATAAAACCACTCATCTTTGTTAGTAAAAAAATTCAACGGATCAATTAATTGAAATAGATAAAGTAGAGATCATATCTGCAGCTAATAAATTGGGGAGACAAGGCAAATGTGTCAGTGTAAATGCACAGTAAATTCAGATCATTTTCCAGTTTATTTTTGCTTATCACCGTCTTAGTTCCTAAGTAACAGACAGTTCTGAAAGTACTTAACCAAATTATAGAAATCTTTATATCTTGAGACAGTCCAAGTACGCTGGTACTAAGAAACCTTCATAGATTCCAAGGAGATTACCAGCCATCTTATAAGGCAAAATCATATTTGAAACTCACTGTTACCCATATTGTTTCAAGGACTGGATACACTGACTCTGAATCAATAATGTATTCCAAATCTGACACCCACTAAATAAAACCAACTGAAGCAAATGTATACAGATTTCATTCTAAATTTGCAAAATATTAGAAGAAGAAGAAAATACATGAGTGACTTCAAGTAGACACATGATATAAGAAAGATACACAAGAACCATATTTGTTCATCTTTGTTTCAATTGAGTGACTTCAAGTTGACTAACAAAAAAAAAAGATGATTACAATTGTAAAAATTTAGGATATGTCGACTTGTTTCATCTTTGTTCTAGAAAGAACAAAAAGGTTTTCTATTGTTTTCTAACAGAAAATAGGTGTGAATAGTTAAAGATGAAAACATATTTTCAAAGAGGAAAACAATGGGAATATGATGAAAATGAAAAAAGCTGCTCTTGCTTCTCAGAAGCAAAACAAATAGTCAACTACATGATATCCGAGTTTGGGAAAATAGCAAACTAGAGGAAGAATCCTGATAAATATCATGCATCAAATAATATCTGCTTCATTTAAACAGATTAGAAATCTATTAAGCCCACAAGTGGCAAGTAAAAGAAATTTGAATGTTCATACCTCCTCAACAATCCTATAAACTTCCACAATTGAACTTCCATGCCGCTGTTGAGGTGATATTGGGTCCCATCCCTAAAAGAGAAAATAAGCTTTGTCAACAATGAAAGACATCAACCAAGATACAAAAATAAATCTGGAGTACAGACATCTAGCTAATTATAACAAAAGTTTCCCATGATTAATGGAACCAATAAGCTTTCAACAAAAAAAATCGAGTAAAATCAACTCAACTTAGAGGAAAAAAACTACCATTCCGCAAAACATCCCAACTAAATTTACCTTGCCTGTTTTTCAGTTCTTACCACACTCACATATTTAGTTAATTCTTAAATACTTTTTCAACTTTATTAGATCTACCATGGATTTCCAGTTCACAAAATATTCTGTGCCACAACGGTCCAATGTTCATTAACAATACCATGCCTGGATACTCTACCTTTACCTCAATCAATTTTTAATCCATCCCACCAGTAGAACAGTAAATAGAAAAAAGTTCAAGCTGTTAGGGGAAGGGGGCCTATGCAGCAACAACAGAAACAAGGACGATAAAAAAATATTCATTTCCAAATCAAAGGTAAGAGGAGAGAGAGAGAGATAGGTGGAAGAACAACAAAAGAAAGGGGAAGACGTGACTTTTGAAGAGAATAAAAAAAACAAAAATTAGTTTACCTCTTGTTGAAGAGTCCGCTCCACCCAACCTACAATTCTTCCTAACTGTGAATTAATCCATCGCATAACCACTGTTCCAGAAACAGATTCAATCTGAAAATGGAAAAATAAAATGCATCTTTAGGAGGGGGAGTAATAAAAAATGAGAAAATAAATGGACACATTATTATGAACAGAATCTTTTCCTATCAACATTAATACAATTCATTCAAGCTGATCTTGAGGAGAAGTAATATCATTATGTACTCAAAACAGCAACACTGATGGCTCCCAAGCATGAACAAACTCTTATATTTAGCCTTGACGTAGCCAAAAGAAAACCTAAAAACAAAACCATTTGAAACTATCCTTTCCAAAGTTTCTACAACTACTAATAAGTTAACCACATTAAAGAATTCTATAAAAAACACATTAAAGAATAAGATTCAACTGCATCTTTATAAATAACTGGAGATACATGAAAGAAACACTTTCAAGTTCAATGAACCCATATCCGAGGATCAAAACTTCAGTCTCTCCTAAAATAAATCTTTATTATGCTAGGGATATTTCATTCAATCAAACAAAAAATATATATCATACTCTAATTAATTACTGCTTCTGCTATTTTTCTTTATGGAAAAAATTGATACAAAAGCAAACAAGCTCTTTAAAGAATTAAAAAAAATCTTTATGAAAATCAGATAAAAGGAATAACTTCCTTTCCCTTAATACCAAACAATTAACTGCATTTACTTTTAGCCAATTGTAATAAAAATGATGATATCATTTGATTTTCTGCTTTAACTACTTTATCAAATAATCTTCTTTTAAATGAACTACTTATTCTTTTCTTCAAACTATTGCATGCGAAAAGCAACAAAACCTGGATAACATAAATGTATCATTGAAATGCACTGGAGCAACCAAGTATCTGTTAGTTTATCCGAATAAAAGAGTTAGTTTTGTAAATAAACTCTAGTTTAGTAGTTATATTAATGTCTACTACTTAAGGGATTAGAGTTAGTAGTTAAATGTAACTAGGACTCCTAATGTAACTAAAAGTCCTACACTTAGAGTCTTTAAATCAGTTTTTGTAACGATGAATTATGTATGAATAAAATTACAGAATAAAGATTATTCTGTTTCTCTATAGTATCACCATGAGAAAGGGTATTTCTTTTATCAGCTCCAATTCTAAAGACTCAAAGTTCTTATAGCCACAGAAAAGAATTCTGCTGCTTATTATTAGAATAAAAAACTAGGCAACAAAATCTGGCTATCTCACCTGGTATGGGTTTAGCTTCCTGAAATGGATCTCCACATTGTCACCTTCACAAGCAGATTTTATGAGGTCCAGTATATACTGCTCAAGGTTATCAGCAGCGGGAAATACGGATACAACATCTTCAGTCAAATGTTCAGCACTATCAACAAAAGGTTTCTGGACGATATAAGCATCGTTAAGAACTCAGTTAAAAATAACAAATAATCAAGCTTATGAAGTACTACAATTGGGCTAGATAAGCTAAAACATATATAGACTTGACATGTATCAGCTTACCAACTTGCTCCCATAAAACTTGTGTAAAAGTGAAGCTGAAAGAATAGTTGCATGTGGGTGCCTCTGACATAAAATTGGCATGAAAACTGTTGAATCTTTTTTCAGAAGTTTCTTGACCTCCTCTGCAAGCAATGCCAAAGGATGTTCACCCATTGTGTCTGATTTATCAACAGCTTGCAATATCTGTCCAAAGCAACAAAGATACTCAAATTTAACATGCATTCATGGGATGGAAACAAAGCTAGCATGAAGTTTTGAAAATTTTATGAGTTTAATTTACTTGTAAGAAAAGGCATCAAAAGCAGACACGGTTGCTCTTGAAGTTGAAAGCCGGAACTTTATCATTTAAAATTTTAGCTTCCAGACCATGGGCTTCAATTGAAGAAATATCTTGGTTGGTTTTCTGACTAACATAATTTTGACCCTCCAACTAGGAAAGACACATGAATAAATGATTTCAGAATTAAGTTGGGTTATGTGCTTTGGATGGATGACTAGTTTTGTTTGAATATATATGGTATGCTCAAATAACTTGAATTGGTTAATCAAGTAAGCTATTATGCAGTCAGTTTTGCACACGCTTAGATGTTAATGACTTGCATCAAAAGAAACAAATTATATAAATTAGTTTGTCACAGTGGGAAATCTCAGCATAGTTTATCAATCAAAGTTCAGCATGTTCTATTATTATGGTTGTTTGAGTTATGTGCTATGTTACAGCAGCTTTATGCTTTCAGTCACCTTGAAAAGAACAGATATTTGAGTTTCATCCTACAAAATTATAGAAACCAACCAGTGTTGACCGTACTCATGCTGTCCTCAATGTCAACACCCTAGTTATGCAATAAATTAAGAATAAATGTCTGGTAAATCTGTTTACAGGGGCTACACAAACCATGTACGTATGGTAGCCATATAATTTATCCAGCTTAACATATGATTCCTGTAGTAAGAGTATATCAGATGCAGACAAAAGGAACACTCTTGTGAACCATAATGGATTTTACATTCTAAGTGGGCTATCGTATTTATTCTGTAATTCAATATATTCTCCTGAGCCTCTGCAGTTTTTTTGTCTCTTAGGCATCTTGATTATGATACAAATAACAATATATGAGTCAGAAAAACCATAAACATTGGACTAAAACACTTACCCTAGCAAATGAATTCTTAACTGATGAAGATATATACAATTCTATCTGATCTCTATCTGAGACAGTGGAAGATTGAACAGCCTGCAGAAAATATTGAAATGTAATTCACAATAGTCAACAGATAAAAGGAAACAACAAAACTGAGATCTAGATAGAAAACACAGGGTATCTTGAACACTGCTCATATGATGTAATATGCAAATTAAAGAGTAAATGTACAACATACAATATCAGATTCTTCCAAAAGAAGTCTTCTAACAATCATTGCAACTGTTACTATATCCTCCATTATCATTGATCCCTACAAGTCAAATGATAAGTATTATGATACTGACGTATCCAATAATAATAATAATATGGATAACATAAAATCATTAAAGATACTTCATGAAACAACAAACAGATCCAAATTCAGAATAGCTTTAAAAACAAATGCAGTTGTTCGTATGTATTTACCCATGCTTACACATGTACCTACACATACAGATATTGATGTGTGTATCTGTTTCCATGTACACACACACACATATGCTCATGCATCTGAAAAGGTAAAACCAAGGAATTTACTTATTGGCAAAATGGAACATGTTTAAACTGTTGACATTATCACACACCTTAAAACATTTTAAAAAAAAGAAATATGGACATTTAGTAGCCTCAACTTTTGACGGTTTCTCTTATCATGTCTAATTTCAAATCATAATGATTCATGAAATACATTTATAAAAATAAAAACTAAACTAATACATTTGCATATCCACAAAAGATAAAATGCAGGGTCACATAAACACACCAATGGCTGCTCAGCTAAATTAAAACTGCTAAACGTTTGTCCATCCATGCATAGCGTTAAGCCTAAGGTCAAAAGTTTGAAGCCAAAGTTCATATGGGAAATAAATTAAATGAAGTTCTTTACACAAAGCTCCTTGATGACCCTATTTAAAACATGCAAAACAATAAAATAGCTTTAGATGATTCTAGACAAGTTAATATGGTAGTTACTCCAGAGTAAGTAATTTATACACATGACTCGTTATTAGAAGCAAAGAAAATTCAGTTGAAAATTTCATTAAGTATTACATTCAGTAATAAACAATATATCCAAATTATAGTTTGCATTGCAATAAAGAAATTAGCACATATTTCACTATATGGTGTGAATATTTGGATCCAATTTAAGTTTTAACAATGTGCCCTAAATACAAGAAAATCAGAAAGAAACTGTGATTGCAACTTGTCTAAATGCTGCAAATAAGAGAATCAGAAAGAAAAGAAATTTATGGCAAGGAATTCACAACAATTTTAAAATACAGAATTTGCATCACAGAACAAATAACATATACACAAAACACGCATTAAAAAGAAAATTTCTTACGAAGGACAACTACTACAAATCACGTGTTTATCTAGGTGTATCACCATGAACAATTAACCAAACCTCAGCAAAGTTCAAGTGATAGTCTCCTAGTTGCTTATCAGCCCATTTCTGGATGGGTGATAAGAATGATTGTAAGAAAGAAACATCACGAGAGCCCTCTTCGCCATCAATTCTGACAAGCAAGCTTTTTAAGTGTAACCTCTCCTGTGGGCCTCGTTCTTCTTTCAATGGTATTTTCTTCAACTGGTCAATGGCATGTCGCAAAATCCCTTGCTCACTTGTGATAACATACTGTGATCACAAAATCAATATCTAACAATATCAATAGAAATTCTAAAACACATGATGAAGTAAGCCAATCAGTGGTACCTGACGAAATAAAATCCACGCATAGCAAGTGTAATGGATGGTTTCTGTTATTCCCAAAACACGCCAGGTTGACTTTAAGAGCTCAAGAATTTCTTCCACTTCCTACAGATGCAATAGGCTTCAATTGTTACACTAAGAACATATTTTGGCTACAAGCCTACAACAGATTTTCTTATCCTTGTGGAAGTAAAATGTGTAATCATGATTGTTCTTTTACTAATACCCTTACAGTATATGCATGTATCCTACAGATTACAGAAGTCCTGTCTGTCAAACACTGACACCTTGTTCAGATAGGTACTGTATAACAATTAGCCAAAAAGAAATGCGGAAGGGGGCAGGACAACACAACAAATTCATTGATCCATTAACTCGATTTTAAAATGAACGAAACAAAACAAACAATTTTGCAATTTTAGACATCAGCTTCTTTGGTGTCATGTCAAAATTGGCAACCAATCAAGTACCAACCTCAGTCAGCTTTCCCTCATCTAAAACATCAAACACACTGACAAGCAGTTTCTCATAAAGCCTGACATTCAGATGATAACCATCTGCCCAGTGGCATACTTCTCCAGTTAAGTCACCCCGAGCTGGCCTCTCAGCAAGAGGGATGGCAATATCCCTTAGAGATCTCAAACTTTCTGTCCTTTGGACTTCACCCGTGGAAGGTGGAAAAGCCTAACATCAAAGGTAGAGAAAAAAATCAAACCAAGATGATAATGAACAAAAGTAATAGTAATAGGAAATGGCAAACAAAGCAAGCAAGATCAAAATAACATAAATTGAAATATGATTAACCACTGGCACTAAGTACAGCTATTATACGCAAGTAGTTTTGTATGAGTAATGCTATGGACTGGATAAATACATTATACTCATCAGAGAAATCAACGCTAATAAGACTAAATCACTCAACTACATTATAATGCCACCTGATATATCAATATACAACATAATAAATCATCTCACTGCTAAGTCTAATTCAACAAGAAATACCTCAGATTCCTCAATCTTTGCCAAAAGAATCCTAAACTCGCTGGTCTTGCGTCCAGATTCCCCGAATCCAACAGCAGGGTGATTAACAAGCCCCTCTGCCAACATGTTCAACTACAATGAAAAAAGTTAAAAAAATTATTAGTCTGATATAGATCATATCAATAACATTGAAATTTGGCATAGAAAGAAAGCTTCAAAGGCCGGGGGGGGGGGGGGAGCAAAGGACACAAAATGGGGCAACATTTACCTGCCTTTTTTGCCACCTTATATATGCTTTCTTGTCAGAAAATTCTGTGCGTGAAATACAAGACAATAATTCCAGAGGAATCAGTAGTGTGTCCATTCTTTTCCCAACTTTCCCAGAAAGAGCATTAAGCAATCCTTGTCTCGTCCTAATGTCCATTGCCTCAGAAATCTGTATCCATCGATATTGAAATAAAATAACTATTAGTCACATGCTCTGTTGGTGACGTGTTGGACTTCTAGTTCAAATGACAACGGATCAACCCTGGCAATCTCAGGTATCCAATATATATATATCAAAGAACTATAATTTACAAATAGTGCAACTTCATGTAACATACTCGTTACTCGTTGGCATAACAAAATGTAATTGTAGAAGCATTTGTTTAATCCATGAAAAGACTACCTAGAAAACAATTTGCATCTAGCACAAATCAGAATCACCATCTTTGAGCAGAAAAGAGAGTGCATTTCAAAGGGAATCAAACAAGGCAACTGGGAAATGTGCCATAATAAATCATCTAGTCAAAAACTTGGATGAGAAGATTATTGTACAAATCTTATACTGCTAAGAAAATATGTACTTCTAACTATTTTATTAAGCTTATTTACAGAACTTCTCAAATCAGAGCCTTCGATCCCAATCCAATGGTAAAGACACTAATCATGATCCTGGTCTTTTACTTTGAAAGATTAAGTAGCCACCCACCTTCGACTGAATCTCGAAATATGAAAGGGCATAAACATGGACTTGAGGAGGAAAATATTCAATGCAAAAGGTGTCCTGCCTCAAAGAACATTACAAAGTTCAAATAGGATCTAAAGCTTCAACAAAAAACCTTCCTTTTCTTCAACCCCAGGGAGTAAAAAATAGTTTGGAGTAAAAGAACAATGTTATTGAACGCCAGATGGATGTTCTCTCCGGTGTACGTCGTAAAACCCTAAGAGAGCAATTACCCAAAAAATATACAACTGGCAGCGCAAGATAACTATTGTGTTAAAAGCCTCAGGGTAACTTTCGGCACATTTAATTCCCAAAAGATCTGTCTGTGCATAAATACTGCTTCCAAGGTCAATACAAATATAGAACATCCACCACCTGTACAATGATTCATATGTTTGAAAGCCTCACAATTTACTACCCGGGAAGAGAGGAGATATTACTGTGAAGTCCAGAAAAATTCTAGTAACAACCGTATCAAAAAGACATCGTGGTTTAAGTGTATGGAAAAGCAAGTTAATAGCTTAACAGAATCCCCTATGGCCAAATTTACCTTATGCCAGCAAACAAAAGAAATGGATGAGTTTTAAAGGAACAATAAGGTTATAAACTTAAGTTTTCTGCAACTACACTTTGGGCGAATAAAGGTATGTTGTTGTCACTAATTCCTCTACTTTCAAATTGTTTACATAAAAAATGTGTATTAAGTCATAGAACTTTATTCATGCATCTCCAAATGACAGCTAGAAAATTATGTATAAGAGATACCAATGTAGAACACATATATAAATAAAGGCAATCATGTGAATGAATCAGATTTTAAATACCTCCATCTGGACACGCATCGTTTCCAATAAACCAACCAGTCCAGGAGCATTTTGAGACTGCGACATAATATTCTCATTTTTACTCCTCCCAAGCTTCTTCATCAACCTGGAACGCTTATCTTTCTTCTTCTCTTTTGATGGCACAATTAGACCCCTGATTTATAGATCAATGTTGAAGAAAGTGAACCAAGAAAACAATTTTAAAATAAGGTAAAAATATATTTAAGAATTTCATATAAAAGAACATCAGCAAATCAGAAAAAGGAACCTTACCCAGAAGCACCAGCACAAGCTAAAAGAATCTCGTATGCTGTTTCACGGAGATCATCATCTGTTATACCTGAAACAACAAAGTCCTTCAATTTCATATACTGACATTGCATCCTTATTGATAAAAAAAAGAATTGCAACTAAATAAGAATACCATCTAGATCATAATATTAAAAAACTCAAAAATGCTTCTTATCTAAAATGGAACTTCCAGCATCATGTCATCACCCTATTGCAGCATATGAATATTTTATCTCCGAGGACATGCAAACTAAGGAAGTGACATCCATATGCATGCTCCAGCAATTGGCTGGACCATGGATGTTTAAGGAATCGTCATTACCTGTAGCAAAAGAAGGCAACTTCAGTATAAGATCACCAACATCATTTGGGTTCCGCCTTGAGATTTTGAGACTACTAACTTCTTCAAGATCATCATCCTCAAAATCTTCAATATCATCCACAGTTAACTCTTGAACTTGTGTGGAATCAAAAGACTCTGATCTTGATACAGTTGACACAACAGGAGATGGTGCAAAAACAGGCGCTGATGGTGTTGGTGTTGATATCGCAACAGGGATAGGTGGTGCTGCCCTTCTTGGAGGTGAACCTGAGAATTCAGGATTTGTAACCAAATAGAATTCACCAGCAGAATCACCACTATTCTGAAAGAGGAAAAGGGATAAAGATGTAAAAGTTAAGCAGCCAAAAGGAAATGTATAAATGTCTATCAAGGATCAGAATGGAAGCGTTTCAAAACATCCAACAATCTAGCTGACAATTTGTAGTTAGATCTATGCTCTAACTCTTCATTTTTCTTGAAGTCCCTCAGCCCAACACCTGTGTCTGATGCATATTTGAACATGGGTATTGGGATATGGCCTCCAAGGACCCACCAAATATGTCACATCCCAAAAACCGGTCTAATCGGAATTAAATTCCGGTGACCGAGTATTTTTTTAATTCGATCTTATCTGAACCAATAAATATTATTCGGGGTAATTTATAATAGTTTATTATTATTATTATTATTATTATTATTATTAAAAAAGAGAGAGAGAGAAACAAGGTGGAGTGGACGGCTAACCACTCCACCAATTGAACAAATTGAAGATAACAATTAGTTGGCAATTGCCACATTACTTGGCCACAAATTAAAGAATGAAAGCAATTGGAATTGAAATTGACATTGAATGGCCGGCCAATTCTTCTATAAATAGTAAGGGAGGGGGGGTTCGATTGAGTATGAGAAAAATTAGGGAAGAAACAAAGGATTCAATCCAATGTTCGATTGGTGATTCGATAAATTCGATATAGTAATATCGAATCTCTGCCGACGTCGGGGTAAGCTCAAATCCTTAGTTGGTCTAAGTTTCGGTATTGAATCTTCGTAATATTTTTATATTTATTCGATACTGTCTTACCGATTTTAATTAATTTTTATCATAGTACACGAGGTCGATTCAGAACAACCATCAAGCTCAAGAAATAAAAATAAATTACCGATCTATCAAGGTGAGTGAAACAAATTAGAGTTGAGATTAGAGTCTCAACTATCTTTAAATTTGATGTTAGTATTTATATTAAGCATAAAATTGGATTAATTAAAGGTTGGTAAAAGATAAGGGTAGAAAGAATAAAGAAATTCGGATTTATAAACTGTCCTGTAGAAAACTGAAGTTTTGAGCATGATAGAGTCATTTCTGGAAAAAGTGTTCTTCTACAAAATTGTAGAGGACAAAATTTTACATGAAATAGAGGTATTATTTGCTCAAAAATGTTAAGTATAGGTCTCGGAATTGTTGTTAGAAGTTGACGGGACTGAAACTGAATGGTTTTGGAATCTGCTGGACTAAATTGTAAAATTCGAAATGTTTAGGGGTTTAATTGATGCCAATAAATTCTGAAAAATTTATTAGAAACAGGGGAGGTATTGTAGGAATGAAAAATAAATAATTTAGTTTGAATTATATATCAATTGATAGTTTAAATATCATTAGAACACATAGAATATCAAAATGGACTAGTTTGTAAGAATTGATAAGTTGAGGACTTATATGCTCTGTTTTCATGGTTTCTGGAACATAATTATTATGTTAATATGTGAAGGTAAAAATGGTTAAAATCTCAAGATTTATGGTGTAGTGAAACATAGGTTATAAATGCACTAAAGTCACAAATAGGCAGATTAGTTTTTTAAAGATACCCTATGTTCAAGTAATAAACTGTATTGATAGCGAAATAATAAAATTATGTTCCATACATGGTTGTAAAGGTGTGTTTATAAGCTTTCCAGAATGGTAAAGAACTTCTTATTTGGAGTTGTGAGTAAAAAGATATGACCAGTTTAGTAGAGGTTACTCAAACTGCCAGTTTAGGGGGCAGATTCACTTTTCTAGGTGATTATGATTAAGTAAATGAATTTATATGTTTGAATTAATTACTAATGGGTATTCTATATGATATTTTATGTATCAAGAGCATATTGGTGAAGAGATATTAGAGGAATCAAGGGGTGATCAAACCAAGAAGAAAGGGAGAGGCATCACCATTAAGGAGACAAACTAGCTTGGAGTATTGTGAGTGTAGTTTTGTTTAAAGTGTTGGGATTAGTATCCTAACCTTGTTATTTTTTTTTTAGATAACATGAAGAAAGCATGAAATGAATTTAATAATGATTGGTAAAATTTAAAATGATAAGGAAGAAGGATTAAAGGCAAAAATATTGATCTAAGTGTATATTGCTTGTTAGATAAGCATGCTTAGCATAAATATGATTAGTTGCTATGATGTGTTGATTACTTGAGCTATGTGAAATGTGACTAAATGATAAGCTTTGCTACTGGTTTTTGATGATCATAAAATGAAAATGATCTCATGTACTTGCTGGAATTTTATATTACCATGATGCTTGATTGATTATATGTATATGTATATTGAAATGGTTAAATGCCTTTGAAATTATGAATGATTGACAAGTGAATGATCTTGTTAATAAAGAAAGATAAGTAAAGTCCTTGGTATGATTAGTGTCTATAGGTAGAAGGGCATGCCTTAGAGTCGTTGAGCTCCCCTGATCTTTGTTACAGGATGGTGGTTAGTCACCTATAAACCTGATAAGGTGGTTAGTCACCTTGATAATTGAATGGTGGTAAGTCACCATTGATGCCTATGCATCCCCTGTTATATGTTGAAATGAGAAATGGATACTTTGAGTATCTAATGTTACATGTTACATGAAGACTTGATTACCTATTTCATTAATCATCCAAGGCAAAACATTTATTAGAACAATGATATATGTTTAAATGAACAAGTTGGGTATTAGCCCTTATGATATGAAATGAATATGTGTACTTGGTTGAGATTCGAAATGAACTATGTTGTGATGTGAAACTATGAAATGTTGCTTCCAAGATGACAATGAGATTACATGTTGTTTGTTGTCCATGTTAGCTTGAATTGTAAAAGTTTGCTGCCCTATTGGTTAGTATTTGAGACTAGCTAAGTTAACTTAGTTTTTGATGGAACTAGCTAGGTATTTCAATGTGTGCTAAGCCTAGCTAAGTAACCTCAAAGATTGAATAAGACTTTAAAAGATTGAAACTAGTAAAGTTAGGGCTGCCTCACTAAGTACATTATGTGTACTTATCACTCTCTTTGTTTCCTTCTTCCAAAACAACAGGTTCTTTGATATCCGAAAGTCATCCGTTCTGATTCGAGAGCTTCGCAAGCCAAGAACAAGTATGATATAATCTTGCTTAGACTCCTAGTTGGTGGCATAGTCTAAATTATTTTGTCATGCATTATGAATCATGTAATTTTTAAGTGTGGTTTGTATAAAATTAAGACATGTTATATTACGTGATGACTTAATAAATGTTTATATAAATATGGATATGATGATATGAATGAACTATGTTTGAAGTTAATCAAGTTTGATATGTATGAATCTGTCTATCATCCGAATAGTAACATCACTCGCTCGTAACCGGGCGAGGGGTGTTACAAAATACATCGAACAATTTGTAAAAACATTAAACATGCTTATGTTGGACGCATACCTATACCAACACTCAAACTTTATTTCGAGTAACATAAATTATATTTTTTTCATATCCAACATAATTATTTGTTAAAATGGATCACTCGTAACTCCCGTTTTTTACTGAACAAACAAGTAGCACAATCAACAATACCCTTGTGTCAACGAAAATTAGCCAAGGCTCGATCTTTCCCTTTAATACCCTAGATCAAACTCCAAGCCATGGCTAACCTTGTTTCTACTTTTGCTACTTAATAATGCCCTATTTGCATTTTGCTTCCTGAAACTTTTTAGTATAAATTAACATAAACTAAAATGCAACATCAATCTCAAAAAATAATCTTTTTATATTGAAAAAAAAATTGTTACCAAACAAGATTCTTAACTTTTATAATTCTTCCAGCAATTATCCACTTCTATTTTCTTTATTCTTTGATAAGTTAAAAAACAAGTAGCAAAATAGACAACCAAACAATACCGTAAATCATGCATAATATTTGATGCAACAGAAGTAAATTATTACCATTTGGGGTAGCGCTGTGTGATCATGGTAATCCCTAATAGCTTCAGAGAGCTCCAACATTCCACCTAAACTTAACAAAATAGTTATCATCAAAATTAAAAGAAAACAGATCTAATATAACATTACACTAATCTAGCAGAAACAGAAAGAAATTTTGTTCCATAGAAACCTTTTTTAATGCAGCTTAGCATGTAATCAACGCTAACTTGATCCAAATCTACATCATCAAGCGTAACAGCACCGGGAGGCATTACCACTTTCTTAATTAAGCTACCAGAGAGTATAAAATCCAACAATATTCGCCTGTCACGCCTGTAACGCTGTAGGAGCTCCACAGCACTCTCCCTATTTTCCAACAAAAACACAAATTAACAATACTCTTGCTTCTAGCAAATAATTAAAACATAGCACTAATTCTAACGTGATTACTTTACATAAAGAATCAAAATTCTTGTCTCTTATTTCTTCAAAGAAATTTCAACTTCAATTAAAAGAAAACAAGAAAGAACCGTTGATGTTATTTTAGACTAAAATTAGAAAATTAACTAGAAAAGAAAGATAACTTACTCTTCCATGGCTCCGGAACTGACAATCTCGCTGAATGTAATAAACAATGTGATTCCAATTTAGTTTAATCCAGATAAAAGAAATTGATTAGCAGGCATAAGATCCTTGTAAATCAGCTTACGCTTAGTAAAGAGAGAGAGTTTAAAGTAAATCAAATTAAGAAAAAAATGTAGGGGGAATTAAGAGTAAATCGAAGCAAAAATTGTAAAATGAAGAGATCTGGAAGAGTCAAAGAGAAGGGGTATTAAAGAGAAGTCAAAATGAGGAAATGAATTGAGTTTGAAACGGACAGTTGATTCCTTAAGGAGCTAAGCGAAGAGCGAATGAGGGATTGAGTAAATCTGAAGCTTAGATATTTTCGTTCCTTTTATTCGACGTTCGACGGTGGTGAGATGAAAGTCGAAAATGGCCTTATATTTTTCATGTTAATTAACTGGTTAAACTATGTATTTAGTCACTTTATTGCATTGAGTTTTTGTCACATGACTTTAAAAACTTTCAATTTTATCATGCAACTTTTGGATTTTATTTTTAATCCTTTCACAATGATCACACAATTTACAAACAAGGTAATAGAACTAAAATCTTTTAGAATGAACATCATATATTTCTCTACGGGATCACTTGTTTAGTTCATTTTTAAATAGTTTTATTTATAAAATTAACTAATTTTTTCTGTTTTTAATTGGTGTCAACGATTATTTTGTGTTAGGACGCAATTAATACAAAACATTTTTTCTCATTTTTTTCTTCTTTTTCAATTTGATTTTCAAAATCTTTTTAAAATTCAATCAAATCTTCAACACTATTTTTATCTGATCTAAAATATCAGCAAATTAATCATTATAAAATCGAGATATATTATTTTTATCCTCCATGAACATCCATCTTTTGGATATGAAAAAAATATTTAACACTAGTGAAGAAAGAGGCCTTGCGTTTGGGCCAGGGCCGTACGTCTCGATACTAGGTTTTATTAGGGTTTTTGTTTTCTCCCGCGAAGGGTTTATCTCCACTCTTTCTTCCCTCAGTAAACGAAGAAACTAATGGCGAAGAACCCGATGGAAACCGAAGAAACGAATAGGTTAACCCAAGAAGAAGAGGAAGAAGATGATGATGAAAACTTTAAAGAAGCTTGGACCGAAGACGAAAATGAAGAAGACGGTGGCGACAACGACGATGATTTAGAGTTCCGATGTTTGTTCTGTGATTCCAATTACAGTTCCTGCGACGCCCTGTTCGAACATTGTCGATTAACTCATTTCTTCGACTTTAATGGAATAAGAAAAGAATTGGGATTGGATTTTTATGGTTCATTCAAGCTAATCAATTATGTTCGATCTCAGGTCTAACCCCATTCTCGGTTATTTGTTCTTCCTTACTCTCCATTCATGATTTTTTTTGTTCTTTTTGCTCATGCTTTCTGCTTCAGTATTAAAAAAAATATGTTCAGATGTAGCATTTTTGAAAATTTGTTGTTCTTACTATTTACTTTTTACTTGGAAAATTTATAAAATATTTAAATGCTTTTAGAAGATAAAAATGAATAACCATTCTTCTATATAGAATAATAATTGTGCTAGAATTTGTTTTATGTTTTAGTTTAATCAACTGTGTTTCTATTTCCGTAGCTTCCTTTTATTTCACAGCAAATTAACAATTTTTAGGATGCAGAAGTCAATTAAAAAAGAACTGCGTGATTTTTTGCTTGAGTTCCAGATTCTGTTTGGCAGCTGAGAAATTGATGGAAACACAAGGAAAGTAGAGAAAATGGAGTCTAAACTGTTTAGGTTATAATTTTGATAGATTACACATATGAATTTGATTTATTTTAAATGTTTGAAAGGCCAGAGAGTAATAAGGAGAAAATAACTGTTTTTCCGATTACAAATTAATGATTTGTTCGGTTTCATTGCTGTTTAGTTTAGCAAAAATGATATGGTTTCTTATTGTCTTTTATCATGAAAAACAAGTTTGATTATGTGTTTTTCAGATCAGGATATGGACTACCTTATGTATCAGCTAAGGGCCCTTTCTGTCCAGTGTCCACTTCTCTCACAATTTTTAAGTGTGGAAGGGTTTATGTATAGTAAAGCAGTTTCAGCATGATATTGTGCATTGTTATTAATTTTTTTAAATTTCTTTTGATTTACCAGGTAGCCGATAATAGATGTTGGAGTTGTGGAGTCCACTGCCAGTCCAAGCAAGATCTACAAAGTCATTTACATCAATCCTTTGATGCTAAAGATGTTAAGCTTATTTTGGACGATGATAAGTATTTAAATCCTTTCATGCAAGAAGATTCACTTCTTTACAGTTTCGGTGGAGATGAAGAAGATGAGGATGACTGTAACGCATCATTTGACAAAGAGGAGATTGTTAAGGATTTTGGAAATGTTTGCATTGATGACGATGATACTGTAGAAGATATTGAGTTGAATGCTGAGACCTATAACAAAGATGGAAAAACTGTTACGGGAGTTTCCAATGGTCATTTGAACTTGACATGTTCTTCAAATGGAATCACAGACAATGGATCGGATTACGGACAAAGTGTTAGGTCATTAGAAAGTCATCCAAAGGATAAGCAATCTAGAGTTTATGTTGCGGATATTGTTGGAAAGGATATTAAAAAGGTCAACGATAGTTATTTTGGGTCATACAGTTCATTTGGAATCCATAGAGATATGATCAGTGACAAGGTATAAGATTTTCTTCTGCACTTTGATAAAAGTGTCGGAAGGTTTCACTAGTGATTTGATGCTCATATCTTTTTGTTCTACAGATAAGAACAGATGCTTATAGACAAGCTTTATTGAAAAATCCTTCTCTCCTGAATGGTGCAGTTGTTATGGATGTAGGCTGTGGGACTGGCATACTAAGGTAACATTTTTTTTCAGTTTCATTTACCTGTAAATGGTTATTTTATTTTTCAGTCTTCAGAAAACACAACATATTGCATGGTTTCTGATTTTCAAGTTTTTTCTCTCCTTTGTCAGTCTCTTTGCAGCTCAAGCAGGAGCATCAAGGGTAATTTCCATTGAAGCTAGCGAGAAGATGGCTACAGTGGCAACTCAGGTGAATTTATTTAGACTTGTAGTGCTGCAAAGGACTCAATTATTTTATTGTTTTTAATTTTTTTAATTTTCTAATTGCAGATTGCAAAAGACAATGGCCTTTGGCGGAGTAAAACTGACGATGAAGGTAATAAAAATTGTACTGGTGTAATTGAAGTGGTTCATACTATGGTTGAGAATCTAGATAAATCCATACAAATTCAACCGCATAGCGTCGACATATTAGTAAGTGAATGGATGGGATATTGCCTCCTATACGAGTCCATGCTCAACTCAGTTCTTTTTGCAAGAGATCGGTGGTTGAAGCCTGGAGGTGCAATGCTTCCTGATACAGCCACTATTGTGAGTATTTTTCTATATTTCACTTACTTGTCCATATAGATTAACTAACTTCTTTGTTACTTGGACCTGGGTGTGAGTATCGGGTCCGTGCATATGTTCGACATGGGAATGTTAAATGTTATCTGTGTTTTTCCATGTATTTGGAGAATATTTGGGAGGTTTTATCGCTTTAACCATATTCGGATATGCATCAGAAACGAGTATTTTTCTA
The DNA here is from genome assembly GCA_030270665.1 of Hibiscus trionum. Taxonomy (NCBI): domain Eukaryota; kingdom Viridiplantae; phylum Streptophyta; class Magnoliopsida; order Malvales; family Malvaceae; genus Hibiscus; species Hibiscus trionum. The sequence goes on along the minus strand of BSYR01000024.1, from coordinate 10,004,868 downwards.
TATTTCACTTACTTGTCCATATAGATTAACTAACTTCTTTGTTACTTGGACCTGGGTGTGAGTATCGGGTCCGTGCATATGTTCGACATGGGAATGTTAAATGTTATCTGTGTTTTTCCATGTATTTGGAGAATATTTGGGAGGTTTTATCGCTTTAACCATATTCGGATATGCATCAGAAACGAGTACTTGAAGACAACTGAATAGTCAGAGTAATGTGGACTAACTTCGCTTGCATGTTTCCTCTTTTATTTCCATTTTAGTTTGTTGCTGGATTTGGAAAGGGTGGCACCAGTCTTCCGTTCTGGGAAAATGTTTATGGCTTCAATATGTCTTCTATTGGAAAGGAAGTTGTCGAAGACGCAGCTAAATTTCCTGTCATTGACATTATTAATCATCATGATCTTGTAACCAATGCTGCTGTGCTCCAGGTTAGTGGCTTCTACAGTCTTATGTGGTGCCTCTATAATTCATTTAAAAAACATAAACAGGTCAATCTATTTATCTCAAATTTTTGGGGCAATCTTTGGTTATAGGTTTTACCTGTGCAAGACAGTATTTGGTTCTTTAGACTAGTCTGCTGTTGGGTAGTTCGTAAATCGTAATTAAGAATAAAATAATAAGTTGCTTATATATTGCTTAGGGGTGAGCATTCGATCGAGTCGAATCGAGTCAAATTTTTTTGAGTAATTTGAGTTGACATAAAGAAGGATTCCTAAAGTTTTAGCTGTAATTTGTTCTCCGTTGAAATTTTGAGGATTAAAGTGGTCTGACTTGCCATATGCTCCGGAAATTTATAAGTACATGCCGAATCTTCTAAAGAGTCATGCTGTCTACCCCGACTGGAAACTTGTGTCCATCTTTACTTGGATAAGCCAGGGGAGAAGCATTTTTTTTTATCCCCATATTAATTAAATTTGGTTTAAGTTCTGTTCACTTTTATACCCCATAATGATTTATCCAAAAGCATTTTTCTGACCGACTGTGTTTTACTTCAGAGCTTTGACCTTGCAACTATGAAACCCGATGAAGTAGATTTCACCGCAACTGCTGAATTAGAAGCAAAGTTTGATAATATGGATCACAAGGCAACATCATGTTTTGGGGTTGTTTTATGGTTCGACACAGGATTCACCAGCCGGTTCTGCAAAGAAACGCCAACTGTTTTGTCTACATCACCGTATACACCTAAAACCCACTGGTCACAGACGATCCTCACTTTCCGTGAAGCGGTATCAGTAGCATCGAGCAAATTCGCTGCAGAAGAATCTGCAGATGTTGGAACGAATGCCTGTCCGGCTTCGAAAATTATTTTGCGTATCAGCATTGCTCGCGCAACACAGCATCGGTGCATTGACATATCCCTAGAAACTGCTGGAGTAAGCCCCGATGGTCGGAAATGCAGTTGGCCTGCACAAATTTTTAATTTAACATAATGAGTAGTCATAGAGTTTTGGTACTGTTTTCTGTGGAAGAATGTAAGATGAGAATTCTAGCTAATGCTAGTAATATTGCTTTGTTTATTCCCTGAATTTTTTTATTTCGACTAATGCACTTGAATTAAAAGATGAGCTATTTTTTAAAGTATATATAAATATTAAAATGGAATCATTGTTTTTCATAAAAAAATTACAACTTAATCAAAATTATACTTTAACCAAAATTATAAATAATCTAATATCATGTATTGTACCGTTTAGTTTTTATTTCTGCAAAATTATGAAGGTACTGTTGATTTGTAATTAATATAAGTTTTAGGTTAATTATTAAGGTTTTAATAATAATATATTTTTTTTATTTTTAATAAGGTCAAAAATTTTAAATAGACCTATAAATAATCTTTGTATTGTTCTTGTTTTTCACATCTCAATTTTCTCTATTTCTTAAAATTTAATTTTTTTAATATTTATTATTAGATGCTTAAATTTTTTCAGTGCTTATTACGGACAAACTCTTAAAATCTAAAAAAAATTTCAATACATGTTATCATGGACAAAAGATTTAAATAACGGTCAACAACCGTAACAGTGACCGTTATATAGCGGTAGCGACATGTCCGAAAAATAAAGCTAAAAATATGACCGCAATCATAATTTAAATTTTTAGTTAGGACCTATTTTTTATTCGCTCTAAGGCCACCAAAATTTCAAAACGGGCTTCCATATAACTCATTAAGTATAAATTAACGTTGGAGATGGTGGCTTTTGAGATTTGAGTTAGAATAAATTTATTTATAAGGCGTGTTAAAATATGACACGTAATTACGTCACTTTTAGTACACGTAACACTTGGTAAGGTTGATATATTAGACACCCATGTGACTTATTGTTAAAATATGGAAGAAGATAGAACACATATTAGTATTATAATTAAATATAACACTAGCGTTTTCTACTCATCTAAAATTTGAAATTACACTCTTGTGTAGTGTTAAAAAGGTTCTACATGTTCCCCATTTTCTCCATTTCGTTGTGCTTATTCTAAATGTGTTTATAAAGATTTTTCTCCATTTTGTTTATACAAATAATGTGTTTATATTTTTTAAAAAAATTATATTTTTTCTATATAATTCATATATAAAAAATTAAAAATATATAATTGACACCTCTTTGTAGATAAAATGACATTCATTTATAAATAATTAATTTCTTTTAATACCATTAAAAAAACTGACACCTATTATATAAATTTCTGATTTCGTCTTTGTTTATACCCAACAAATAACTTGGTTAGATAACATGTTATAGTATATTAATTTCAATAAAACATGTGATATATAAAATATTGTTGAAAATCGAGAAATATAAACTATATATTGAAAAAAAAAACAAAGAAAATGAATAAAGATAGATTAAAAAAATGAAACCAAATTTTATGAGTAGACCGATGTATTTATGATTTATGAATGGCATTTTGATGTACCGCATAGCAAATACAAGATAACAAATACTAAAAAACAAAAAGTTTAATAACAACGTATCTTAATTTAAAAATATTCTTTTTTCTTCATTTATATTCTTAAAATTTCAGTATTATATGATATACTCCTCTTTTATTTCAATGTATACTCATATATAATTTTAGTAACCGGAATTCGCTACGATTGAACAAGAGGCACATTTTATTGAATTTGATACGCCAAGCTTGAAAACAAGTGAATCTGACATGGCGGTTATTCTACAATACCCCGTGTTATATATCTCCAGTCCACCATAGCACATATAAGATTAATGGGGTATGAAAGGCAGGATTTACAAGGAATGTGCATGTCGTGTGCTGCACTAAGATTCCGGTTGCTCCGATTTTAAAGCTGCATGCCTCCCGTTCTCAAGGTAAAGACTATTTGCAACCATGGAATCACTAACCAAGCCGACCTCAAGATCATCGAAGTTGAGTGCCACTCTGGTCTTCCGACTACTACAAGCATCAAAGCCAACGGTGGAATCATTAATTTAGTAAAGTCAAAGTGGTTTCAATACACGAAAAGAATCGGTAGAGAAAAAAAATACCCGTTCAAGTGATTGTTGATGGCGGTTAGGTCTTTCGACGGGCTCTGAAAGGCACGGGTACTCTCTCCAACACAAGCATAATAGCTTCTCGAGCTATGTGAGATTAGAGCATCCATCTATAAATGAAAACAAAATAAGAGAAACAGGATTCAGTTTTTTTACAAGATCCATAAAACTTGATCTTTGGAAATTAAAGGGGCTCTTTTTCTTTCTTGTTCTTTTCTCCCCCTTTCAAAATTTGATCACTCAAGTCAACACCATGGTAAATAAAATAAGAACCTTGGATGCTCGCAATGGAGACACATATACGTTGTGCTTTGCAGATACTTTCATTGGCGACATATCAGGGAGACTCGGAAAAGAAGTGACTTTAGGTGATCCAGGGCATGGACCTAATTAGTCAATGAAGAGAGAATAAGGAAATTAGAATGGCTTGCATAAGCAGCAGCAGCAAGGACAGAATTATATCATTACAGCCTCTTCTCTTAAATAATGGAAAAGATGAAAGGTTTACTACCTTCATTACTATTGTTGGTTTCAGGGGCCCGGGTCGTTCTTCTTGTGGTTCTGGCAGGACCAAGTTCTTCAACCAAATGTTTTACGGTAGGAATGAATTTTGTATTGTAAAATACAATAATACTAACATGATCCTGCCCAGTTCTCTGTTTTTAGATCATTAAAATGGTAAAACATTCACTCAAAAAGCAAGCAGTGTAGAAAATAGAGGGGAGGCATCATACCCCGTTCTGTTGTGTTGATGACCTGTCAACAAATACACTGCCGTAAACTTCGGGCTTACATTGTGGTTGCTTCTTATAGTTGCAAATAATTTCTTTAAAAGAAAGCTCCAACTGAGAAATCTGCAGGCCATCATTCAGGAAGTAAGGGTAAAAAGTGTAGATAAATCTAACAGCATCTAAAAGGTCTCATAAGAACTGACCTTAGCCACTGCATAGAAACAACAAAGGATGATCTGGTCAATATGATGATTAAAGAACAGAGATGTCTGTTGGCTAAGTATTTGTTGAAAAAGATCATATACTTTCTCCCTAATCTCTTGAGACAATTGTAGCTTTTCAACCATACCATTAATCCTGACAGCGGCCAACTTATTAATCTGGGCAGTGCAAAAGCAAGCAACATGTTAGTGCACACTGGCAATTTCCCGCTGAAAAAAAACATGTATCAAGGGATAATTACATTTAAAATGAGTACCGACTGCCTAACTTTTTGCGACAGTATAAGCAATCATAAGGCACACCACAGTTTTGCGAATTTAAGCAAATAGATGAAACTTGAAAGCCTAATTTATCTATTATTTTGGTACCTTGCTAAAAAATATATTTATTCCTGTTTCGGCACATGTTTCTCCTCCACCACCTGGATTAGGACGCGTTGGACTACAAAACAAGTACCCAAAAATAAAATGAGGTGAGCAAGTGCAAATAGTTTAGGTTTTCTACTTCCCTTTAAACTTGCATCATACAACATACCTGGCAAACGCAGATTGCAAAGGAACCTTTCGAAGGTTGCTGAATCCTAATAGACGATCCTTCACTGGTGATGTAAACGAGTTCCGTTCAACCAATACACTCCTGTAGTCTGTGCATAGTCTCTTCGGAGACCTGACATCTCCATTTTGACCTGAAAAAGTAACATAACACGGCTATGTAAATTAATTTAAGAATAGAATCAAATCCTATTAACACAACCCACTACAGTAGGCAAGAAAATTGGCATACCAATTGCAAAGCTTTCCATATCTGAATATAACAAGTGGTAAAACTAAGCTACTAATGATTCATACCTAAGATTGAGCTACCAAAATTATTTGGCGATGTTTCTTGCTTCTGCAAAGAAGGCACTGTTGTAATACTTCCGGAAAAGTTGATTTGCATTGCAATTGCATCCAAAGATGGCATTGGTTCGGCCAATAAGCCAAGACGATTTATTTCAGCAGAGAGAGCAGGTCTTGCAACTATCAAAGTATTGTACAATGAGGAGCCTTTATCCCACACCATGCTCTCCAAAAGCCTCTCCTCCAAAGAATTTAGATGCCGCCTCAGTTCTCTTGGTAGAGACTCCTCATGTCTAATGAAACTCTCTATCACCTTGCTTAGATCAAAGGCTGTAATACCAGTTCTATCTAGAACTGTAGGAAACAACATAGTGGCAGTCTTATGTGTTGCTAGCACTAGCTCAGCAGAACAAGCAAGCATACATCTGTGAAATCTCTCATTAGTTAGCAATGAGGTCAAATTAGATGCATGTAATATTTGGGCCTCTGCCGTACACATCGCCTCCAGAACCCTATAGTATAACTTAAGTGCTTCCAGTCTTCGTTGTTCCATCCATATATTATCCATCAGGTTTGCACTTTGAAGGCTTCCAGTTACACTTCGTTCATGATTACTGGGAAATATTGCCTCCAATATTATATGAGCCCTACGTATTACATCATTGGTAACATCTTTATCACAGGATGATAAAAAACGCTGCAACTCTGTTGAGGGTCTTGAAGGAAGCGGACAAACAAAAGTACGAAGCCATTTGGCAGTTGTCATTGCACTGCTGACAGGTGTAGCTGCTATCTTTCCATTAGTTGGCCCAAGGACACCATTTGCACGAGATGCACGATAACGATGAGGAGACAGTGGACTTGAGATTGTCTTTGATGGTGAAGCTATCAAATCAAATTTTCTCTACTCAAAACAAATAAAAATCTTAGATAAAGTGACTGCTCCATAAGGCATAAAAAACAAACAAAGGAGACATGAAATGCACCTTGATGCCAATGATATTCTCATCCCCTCCGGACAAGCTCCCAAAACCAAGTAAACTATCTCTGTCGTCTATGAACAGCCTCTCATCCAGATCACCACGACTACGAATTGCATCATCATAATCCTTTTCCAAAATACTCAAATTGGATGAAAAAGATTGTTCCTCCAGTAAACCTTCAAAATATATCAAGCCATCTGCAGCAAAGAAGACCAGATAATTAGAAGCATAAGCAAATAAAAGCATGCTGCCAAAATTACATCCATTACTTTTGCAACAAACCTGTATCAATATTTTCCAGTGTTTCAGTTTTGCACTCAGATGCTGGACATGGCCTTTTTTTCAATATATCTTCTATTAACTTATTGGACGTCTTCATTGTTGTCCTCAAATCATCTTCGGAAGCATCATACATGTTGCAAAGTGATGCAAGCAAGTCGACACCTTTGTCACCTTTCTTAACTAAAAGATCAAATGTCAAAGAAATCACAATAGGCTATGACAACTTTATCCCCGCCAGGAAAAGAAAATAGAAACAAAAAGGTAAGTGAAGAGTAAAAAATGTGTTCTCTTTATCAATAAGAAGGATAGATCTAAAATTTGACTGCCACAAAGGAGGGGATAATTACCAAAACGTGTAGAGTCACTGATCTTGAAGTTTCTGAAGCAAATAGGAACATGTATAATCAGAATAGCCTGTAAGAAATTACAATAAAATAAAAGAAACATCAACCTCCATAATTGCTACATGCTATAGTAAATATAATTTTCAACAGTTTACCTTCTGTTTGTTTAATAATTAAAAATTAGACTGATCCTTCTGTTAGGAATGATACAATAGGATATGGAAATAAAAATATTTTCACACAATTAACATACAATAAAAATGTAAACTGATATTTTTCAATTAAATATTAAAATGCAAATAGCTTTTAACCTTTTTAAAAAGGAAAATATTTTGATATACAAGCTGTGTATACTTTACACGCCTGTCAATTTTTGGGTTTAGGGGTTTAGTTTAAGGTTGTAATGTTTGGAATTTGGATTTGGATTTAGAATTTAGGGTAAGTGATTTAGATTTTATAGTTTATAGTTTAAATAGGAAGGGTTGTGTAAAAATTTTACACAACTTGTATATCAAAATATAAATTTAATTTAAAAACTTGAATCTTAAAAAAAATCTGCCAGAACCAATTTGCTTCTTATTAACTCCACATGACTAGCCATGTCTTCACCATGTTTTTTGACCATGTCATTTCCTAATGTGTCGGGCATGTATCCAACACTAGGATAATCCACTAACAGAAGTTTTCGTGCTACATTCAGAACAACTCATACCATTAAAAGAAAAAGATAGCATGTTATTCCTTAGGAAAACCAGGTCTGCCTTCCTACAATCAACTATTAAGAAAGCCACAGAAATGTGTAACTAACCAGTACAGAAACAAAACCATTTGCACAAGTCACCAGATCTTTAAAACGGCTGAATGCATGCACACGGAGCGCCAAAAACAGTAACCACCCAAAACGTTGGCACTTGGATAAATAATCAGGAGCACCAGTAGCATTTTGCTGAATATTTGCATCGCTTGACAAGAAGAGTTCCCAAAATGCACGCTTGTATGACCTTTGTACCATAAAATGACAAGATAGATGCACACATTAATTACTTTACAAATATAAAGAAAGCAGAAAATTGGGTTTTGAGGATACAGTTGCTTACAGAAAAATAACATCATACACAGTTACACACTGTACAAATCCCATGTAATATATTATTGAAATATAAAATCTGCAATCTATCTAAATGAGAATGTCATTCATATCACTATCCTAAATTTAATCCCATTATCTGTCTGACAAGATTGCAACCAAACCATACCATAAACAAGCTGCATGACCAGTGACTCAAATAATTAGGATATATGTCTGTGGTGTGAGTGTCTGCATGTATGCATGTATGTATTGAATAATTTTAAGTTGCAAACATCTTTGATATGCCCATCTTGTATGATGCACCACCTCCTGGTGTGTGGGAAATAAACACTCAATGAAAACACCAAAATATGTACCTGCCCTTGTCAATTTCAGACAAAGGTCAAGGCAATATAAGGAAGCACACTGCAGAATCTACACACTTACAGAACATTAGTTGATGGCTGAGATACATTTAAAAAAGTAAGCCATAAACTTTAGCAAATCATTGTTATACTAAGAAAAAGAGAGAAGCACTGGAGACATTACAAAGCTATACACACAAGAATACTCTAATCCAGAACGGGATATAAAAGAAAGAGCACCTACTTGCATATAAGGCCCAAGTGCACAAAATCAGCCTGCATCTCCTTTGCCTAATTGATTAAAGTGACATAAGTCATCAGTAAAATAGATGTCACATAACCACAAAATATATTTTTTAGGGAAAAAGGAGAAGCAAATTTAACCATAAATATATACTCTTTCACTACCTGAAGTCTACTCTCCCAATCTTCACCGTACATGTTTATCAAAACAGGAGCAGCTTTTGCCATTAATTGCGGCAACTCTTTAAAGAAATCCACAATACTGCAATACAGAAAAAAGAAGCTTGGTATCATTAAAACAGGCCTTGATCACAAAAGTACTCATAAGTATACAGAAGTAATAGAATCATACTTTAGCTTTGTAGCTCTCAATATCTGGCAGAAAGTAAACCCATTTACATCAGACTCTTGTTCTGCATTTTCTCCACGTTGTTCACTTAGCCGCTTCAGCGAATATAAGACAAATGAAAACCAAAACCGCTCTGCTTGTTCAAGCTAAATCCAGAAATAAATGCAATTAAGCTTGTTTCAACCGAAATAAATTAACTTTAGTAATTTCATAATAAAAAAGTTCAAAAATATCTACCGTCATCCCAACCGCCGAAACATTAGATGAAACAAGATGTTTGGTTTGTTTGAATAGCTTCATAGCTTCTGAGCAAGTTTTCTCATCCAAACATAACCCATTCTGCAAATCATAAAAAATGTATCATTAAAACTACACATCACTGCAAAAAAGGAGCAGATTTGAACTGATATTGTTGAAAAGAACATATTACTACCTTGCACAAATCAGTGAATCTAGTTTCAATAGCATCTTCATCCATGCTGTTGGCAGTTGGAACTGAAGGCTTAACGTCTCCCATATTTCTTTGAATTATCCCTAGCAGCTGATTTCAAAATTATTTTTCGAAAATTAAAGATTCAGATAAAAAGAAAAGTAAAATTCGGAAGGAAATAAAAAGAAGCAAGTTTCTTTTGTGCTTCAGAAAATGTCGAAGTGCCATTCAAGAATGAAATGAAACTTACAAATTCTGGGCTTGAAATTCGATTAGAATCTAGGATCTACGGATCCAGTGAAGAAGAAGATCCGAGTCCAAATACTCCTCAAAAAACACAGCACCTTTTGACGGATCAAGAACAAGAAGAAGAAAAAAAAACAGGGAGAAAGCAAAATAAAACTTCTTACTGTTATATTTTTCGCTAAGAACAAGTCCAAGAACCCCAAAATTCTCCTCCTTTTCCCCTTGGATGTAATTTATCTCTCTAATTTTGGGCCTCTTTTTGGAAACCCTAATAAAAAAGGAATTTTTTTCTCTTTAGCGCGGGAAAATTAACAAACATAACATCAAGATAACATGCACATGCGAGTGACATGCATGAGTAGCCAATTATAATTTGCCACGTCATGATATTGGGTTGGCATTTTGCCGCCAAAATTGTTCAACGCCTCGGTGACGAAGATTCCCGCTTTTGCAAAGGGTTGGGTTTCCGCTGTTACGGAAACGTTAACGGAGACTTTTTGGGTCGGGTCGGGCGGAGGCGTTTGTGGGATTATATCGCTGGGTCTTTGGCAATTGGCCTCGTTAATTAAAAAGATTATGATTTGATTTCAACGGAAAGATACTTAATATTTGATTTGATTACTTAAGTTTGTCCGTATTTTATTCCTGTCTGTTAAAAATTTAAAACTAATATTCGGTGTTATTTGTTTAAAATTAAATGGATTTTTGAACACAAGGAATAGTCGCATGGAAAGGAATGTTATTTTTTTATAAGATCTCCATTCGAATAATTTTATTTGTAAAGTGTATGTAAATTTTATTAATTGTTAAAATTGAACAAATATTATTATGAACCATATTAATAATATTAAAAAATAAATAAAATTTCTATGAATATTGAGATAACTCCTTTTCCATAAACATTGAATGAAAGCATTTATAACCAACGAGTTTTGTTCAACTGGTAAGCAACATGATATCACTTAAGCAAGTCTCGAGTTTAAGGCCTTATATACGTAGAAAATTTTTGTTTGAAGACTTATCCACCACGGTCCCCCAAAATTTTAAAAATTAGAAAGATTTTAAGTTTGGGTGATGGTAAAATAATATTTTAGTCTCTAAAGACATATAATTTATATTGTTGCCCCTAAACTTATTTTTTAAATGACCCCAATAAATAACGTTGAGCTCCGCTACTGTCACCCGCCAAAATTAAATGTGCGACGTCGGTTAATCTAAACTAGCCAAAGTAAAGCCTTGAGGAACCAGAAGTGCAACAAAAAAATGAAAGCACAATTAAAATTTTATCCATGGATTATAAATAATTAAATTTAAATAGAATACAAATAATATATATTTTATTTTTAGATATATAATAATCAAACGTGTTTTTATTTTGATCCTTTAAAAATAGTTTTTAAAATTATATCATTAAACTTTTGAATGAAGCTCGTTTAAGTTACTCTCGCGTTAAATCTTTAATGACGAAACCAAAACACTACATCTTTAGAGCTTTTTATGAAATTAACCTAAAATTTTAACCTTCTTATTTTTCATAACCAACATCTTTCTCCATCTTCGTTCGACTATCGTTGACTATCGTTTATAACATAATTGGTAGCAAAACGTACCTCTTTTAACTTTTTAGTTTTGTTTTCCTTAAAATTAAATAAACTCAAATCAAGGCTTCAACTTTGTCTTCGTTCGATTTGTAAGTTCCACTGTTTGATCAACGTGAAATTATAATATATTGTCTTTTCTCATCATTCTTGCCTCTTTATTATTCATATTTTGAAGAAAATACTTCGGTGTTGGTGAATCAAAAGGACTCCACAAATCTAGGTTTGAGAGGAAAGTTAAAGTTTTTACATAAAACTACCAAAAAAATTAAATAATATTAAAAAAATTAACAATCGATTGATCTAAATGAACGAAATTCTAAATTTTAATGATAAAACTAAAATGTTATAGTAGTGTAATCGAAACAGAAACACGTTAAAAATCAGTAACTGAACAATAAATGATTTTATTAAATAAATGTTAAACAATACACATACAAGCATATACATGAACGTAAATTAACTTAACGTGCCTTCGTATTTGTTTCGTTTAATAAATTAGTCCCACAATATTATTCATATTTATTTATTTAGGTCGTAAACAAACAAACAAATATGGTTCATGTTCATATATTCGCTTTGAGAATAATATAAAAATACTAATATTATTTTTAAAAATAATATTAAAATAAAAGGTTCAAAGGCTTGCTTTATGAGCTAGACTAAGGCACAACAAAAGTAATTAACTATCCTGGCTTGATTTGGCACAAACACGAAAAATCTAACTATCAATTTTTATTGACAAATAATAACGGTTAGTTTTATTAAATAAAGAGGAAATAAAATAAAAAACTATAAAAAGAGTCTTTAAAATTAAAATACACTAATCACAATAATCGATGATTTTTTTAAAAAACTATTAAAGCACACAAATTAGTCATTAAAGCGTAAAATATGATCATGCGTGAAAAATTTTAAAACATAACCAAGCAATTCGGCAAAATGATAGATAAACAAATATTATTGGTTAACAATAATAGCATATTGACAAAATTTGGTTTTACCACAACTCAACCATAAACTATCTTTGGTGACTGCAACCATCTATCAATACAAGAGAACCAATATGAGGGTCCAAAAGATTAAAAATAAGGATAGATCAACATAATAATCAAATAACCACCCGTTGGAGAGACGACATCAAATTCAAGCCTCAAAAAGAAAGAGAAGACACATGTTACAAGAACATAAAAATAACATATAATAAAAGTAAAAAAAGTGTGGTACTATACTAGAAAAAACAAAGACAATAACAAAGACTTATTAAACCAAAGCAGGTAAAAATTTAAATTTGCAAAAATAGAAACTAAAAGAAAAGAAAAAGAGAAGGTGAAGAAAAACACAACAAGAGTTATTACCAAACATGAGCAGGGATGGCAACCACCTTGGCCTGAAATTTAAAGTTTCTCTGATTTGTCCGAGGCTAATATATTTTATCTCCATCCCAATTCGTTCCGACATGATAAAAGTGTTGGAAAAATATGATAATTCTAGAGTTTTGAATAAGAAATTGACTTAGATGTTGTTGAGGAAAATGTGAAACCAATTGTTGGTTCGTAAATGTGCAGACGTGCACGACGTAGGTAACGCAAATGTCTGAACCGGTATGGTTCTTCGTGGGCTTGCAAATATTTTGACCCAAATTTGAAATGAATTTTCCTCAAATAAAAGCATAAATTTGCCAAATTTTATCTTGAAATTAAAAGGGTAAATATTGGAAGTTACCTTTAATTCAGATAATAATTTTGGAAATTGCTTTATATGTGAATCAATTGATTCTCAATATTAAATGCTTCATTAGGTCAAAATTTCCACTTATACTCTCATGATACTCCTATAAATAGGGAGTAAAGCTTTTAGGTTTAAACACAACTAAAAATCATAGAAAAATTTTATTGTTTTACTGTGTGGATTTTACAAGTAGTTTTCGGTGGTAGACGAAGGCAATGGTCAGTTCGTGATATGCACAATAGTGCAACTGTGGTTGATCATTTGTTGTTGTATCCTGGGAGACAGACGACCAATGAGCTCGAGCACCATAGGAGTGGTCGAAAATCTGTCTTAAGGAAACTGCGTTCGTGCAGGCCTCAACACGTTTCTTTTAGTTTCAAATCAGTTTGATTTATATATTGTTGTATTGTTCTTAATTTTGTACTGTTCGTTTAAATAATATTATTTCATCTTATTATTTATTCTTGGATTAACGCTTATTTTCTAACAATCTTAAGATAGATTCTCGAATTTTAATCCAAAACGAACAATTTACCACAATGGAGTATTCATCTCGAAATCATGAGTTTATTGCCGCGACAAATTGTAAGGATTTACCTTCTGGAGTGGTACATGAAATTTTATATGAATTCAACATATGATTTGACGTGAATTTGGTGAGGTTAAAGGTTTTATTAAATTTCATTAAATGTTGAATATGAAATTTAAACATGTAATCTTTCCTAATTTTAGTGCGCTATTCGATGGAAATTACCAAAATTGAACAAAAGAAATCATGAGTGCTCTTCAATGGTAATTTTAAGGTAAAACTTTATTATTATGGTATTATTACCTAATATTGTTTTTGGCCTTAAATATGAAAAAAGAAATTGTCTTGTTCAGTTAGTAAGAATCAATGTGATTCTTTTATTTTAAGGTATTTATTCCTTAAATAATTTTGGCCTTTAATACATTTGGAGTGAAAAAAGGAATATCTGATGTCATATTTATATGTGATAATTATTATTTCTTTTGAACTAATAATTTCCTGTTGAGAAATTTTATAGAGACGAACAGAATATTCAGGCGAAATCGTGATTTGTTTTGAAAACAAAGATCTCGTAAATAATTCGTTTCAGGAATTAATTTCTGCCATTTTAACGAATTTACGTGATCTTTTCCAAAACAAAGATCTCGTAAATAATTCCTTTGATTTTGTTGCCTTGATATCTTTGGTTTGGGTTTTAGTGCTACTAATCCCAATATTTAACAGAAGATATAAGGGAAATAAATCACTGAATTTATTTCTTCGTTAGAATCTTGTGTTGATTCTAATTTTGGAAAAGAAGATAAATCATGAGATTTATTTTCAAGAGAATCTTGTATGATTCTAAGGTTGCGGGGAAAATTAAATCATTGAATTTATTTCCGTAAAAATCAAGTATGATTCAATTTTTGTAAAAGGAAATAAATCATTGAATTTATTTCTATGCTAGAATCATGCGTTGATTCTAACTTGTTAAGAAAAATAAATTATTGAATTTATTCCCGTAAGAATCAAATATGATTCAATTTGTGTAAAAAGAAATAAATCATTAAATTTATTTTTGTACTAGAATCATGTGTTGATTCTAACTTGTTAAGGGGAATAAATCGTTGGATTTAATTTTGTGAGAATCTAGAATGATTCAACCTTGAAATAAATTGGTAAATTTATTTTAGAAAGAGAAATAACTTAAAGTTATTATTTCTTAAAGAATCAAGTATAATTCTATTTTAGAAATAAATCGGTGAATTTATTTTGTAAATAATATTGGTTACTAAATTCCGAATGAGGTCTCGAATCAAAGCATAGAAAAATTTAATTCTTTATGTCAAAATTAAATTCTTAAAGCTTATTCTGATGCATGCTATGAAGTGCACAGTATTTAAAAATGGCTAAAAAATCATGAGGGTCGTTGGACCATAAATGGAAGATTCCAAATTGTTGTGAATCAAAGGTAGTGATTTCGATTGATCACTCATGCTTGAAATGATTTCAAGAATAGAATCCATAAACGGTGATTGAAAGAAAATTTAAAAGTGCATGTCTAGGTTTGGTTCTTTGAGAGACTTGGTATTTAAGCGTGCCTAGTGCACCACCTCTCTTTCATAAGTTACTTATCTTGTGCATTGTTTATTATTGTTCTTTCTATTAATACACATGTGAACTTTTGTTTGGGGTTTAGTTTACTAAATCCCAGTCGTCTAACAAAAGTTAGAAATTATGTTTCTGTTTCTAGTTTTAGTCTTTGACTAAATTCCTAACGTTTAAGGATTCATGATGCTTTGTTTTGGGTTGTGTCTACGTGACACAATGAAAAAATCAATAAAGTTCATTGGAAAGAATTTCAAACATGATAAGAAAAGATGTTGCATATTTGACCATGATAAACCTAGTCAAATATCTGAAGGATGATCCTCCTATTATTAGAGAGGATAAGGTAAATATTGTTACCACCTTCAAATGTTACTAAGGTAAATATTGCTAAGATAAATATTATCATGGCAAACGTAGTAGAAGTCAAAAACGACTTCAAATCGTAAATTAGACGGTGTGTTCAAGAAGCAAAATTTCATGAAAAAAATACTTCAATTGCCATAAGACGGAGAACAAGTCTTCGGACTATAGACTTCCAAACGAGGACAATATTACTGCCATAACAATTGATATGGCAACATATTGGTTGAAGGAATATGTTTATTACCTTCATTGATTATAGCACAAAAAAAATGTTATATGCATTTACTTACAAGTAAAGATGAAGCTATAGTGAAAATTGTTCTCTATGAGCATGATGTTGAATCCCAAACTTAATTAAAGGTTTAAGATGGGGAGAAGCTCTATATGAATAACGTTGGTACTATAATGTGCTTAACATGTGGGAGAAGCTGTTCTATAAGCTAATTACCTTTTAAATAAAATTTCTCATAATTAAATAGACAAGACACCATATAAGTTATGTAAGGTAATTAAATCTTCCTACAACTACTTGAAAATGTGGGGTGTCTTGCAAAGGTAATGACCTCATAACTGAAGCAAATAAGAATAGATCCCTAAAAATGGTGGATTAAATTTTCATTGGCTATACAAAACATAACAATTTTTTTATCGATTTATTGTGTATGAAACGAATAACCCTGAGATTCACAAGCATACGATAATGGAAGCAAATGATGTATTTTATTTGAATATGTAATCCCTTGTAAATCTAGGGAAGTTGGTCAAAGTTCAATCAAACGAACTTCGAAGACTATCGATAAAGATGGCTCAAATGATCAATAAGGGGTTGAGCTTGAAATAGAGCCACAAAGAAGTAAACGAGCAAAGGTAAAAAAAAATTTAGATCAGTTTTTTTAAACTTTATGCTAGAGGTTGAATATCAAGAGTATGATGTTATACGTTCATCTGAATGCACCTTATGAAAGGATGTCATTAAGAGTAAAATCGATTCCATCATGCAAAACTATATGTGAGAATTAGTAGATTTTCCTCCGAGAATTAAACCATTGAGTTCTAAATAAATTTTTAAATGAAAAATGAAAGTAGATGGAACAATTGATAAGTACAAAGCTATATTGATAATAAAAGGTTACGGTTAAAGGGAAGACCTTGACTATTCCGATAGATACTATCTTGTATCAAGGATAACCTCCATAAGGATGCTACTTACAATTGTCGCTTTGCGGAATCTAAAAGTACATTATATAGATGATAAAACAACTTTCCTAAATGAAGATCTTGATGAAGAAATATACATGAAACAACTTGAGGGTAATGTAATTTCAAGTCAAGAAAAGAAAGTCTGTAGATTAGTGAAGTCCTTGTACAAACTTAAACAAGCACCAAAGTAAAGACATGAGAAGTTCGATAATGTCAAAACCACTAATATTTGATATATTATTCTATGTTAGAAGTAACAATAAAATGGTAAACGTACTAAAGACTTGTCAAATTTGAGATTGACATGAAAAATATGAGATTTGCATATTTGACTTTGGGCCTCTAAATCAAATGGTCACTTGAAGGTCTCATATTGATGTAGTCACACTACGTGGACAAGAGAAGTTTGGTAAGAATGTTTCCGACATAGCTAGAACTCCAATAAATACATGTCAACATTTGTCTAAGAACAAAGACCAAAGTGTTGACCAAGTGAAATATGCAAGGATCATAGGCAGTTTAATGTAACTCATGAGTTGCACTAGATGAGATATTACTTTTACTGTGAGCAGTTTAAGAAGATTCACAAGCAATCCGAGTAAAAATTACTGAAAAGAGATTGTGAGGGTACTAAGATATCTTAGATATACTCGAAATTATAAATTACATTATTCTAGAGGTTCTACTATTTAGAAGGATATTCTGATGCGATTGGATATCTGATATTCAAGATATGAAAGGCACAAGTGGATATGTCTTCACTTTGGGAGAAAGAACCGTGTCATGAAAATCCTCAAGACAAACGGTTATAACCAGATCCACAATAAAATCTGAGTTTATAGCTCTAAACAAGTCTGGAGAAGAAGTCAAATAGCTTCAGAAATTTCTTAGAGCATATTCCTAAATGGCCAAAGCTAGTGCCCACAATGTGCATACATTGTGATGACCAAGCGAAAATTGGTAGAGCATAGAGATTTGTGTATAATGGCAAGTCGAGACATATGCGTCGTCGACATAATACTATTAGACAACTGATCTCAAAAGAAATTATCTCTATTGATTTTTTAAATCAAAGGATAACGCTGCGGATCCACTAACCAAAGGGTTAAATCGAGATCAAGTTCAAAAATAAATCGAAAGAAATGAGACTAAAGCTCATGTAAGTTTAAGGTGCTATGTGAAGGAAAACCATACCTAGTTGACTGGAGATCCCAAGATCTAGGTTCAAAGGGACAATCTAATTGCATAGACCTATGCGGTCACTACAGGGGTTCTTATCCCCAAGTCCATTCCTATGATGTAAACAGTGATCAAAGTGGTTTAGGCTAAGCAATGCTTTTAATGACCATTGTGTGCTTTGGTGAGTCAAGCAGCATAAGTCACCTATGTGAGAGTGAAGTGGGGCCGCTTCAATGAGACTATTGGGCATAGTTCTTTCAAAATCTTGCAGAACCAGGCGATGTCCACGGCCATATGGACATACCCATGAAAACTAATACTCTTGTCAGGGAGGTAGTTGTGTGAAGTATATCATCGTTTACACAAACGGCAGAACAATTCAAGGACATTACGTCTACTGGTCAGCTAATAAAGTAAATATACTTTCACAATGAAAGGTTCAATGGTGGACGCCTACCTATCCTATGTAGCTATCGATTGTAGAATCTATCATCGCATCGAGTCAAAATGTTTTTGATTAAATCAATTTCATTCATGTGGGGGATTGTTGGAAAAATTCGATAATTTTGGAGCTTTGAATAAGAAATTGATTCAAATGTTGTTGAGGAAAATGTGGAACCAATTGTTGGTTCGTAAATGTGCAGACGTGCACGACGTGGGTAACGTAAATGTCTGAACCGGTCTGGTCCTTCGCGGGCTTGCAGATATTTTGACCCAAATTTGAAATGAATTTTCCGCAAATAAAAGCATAAATTTGTCAAATTTTTATCTTGGAATTAAAAGGGTAAATATTGGAAGTTACCTTTAATTCAGATAATAATTTTAGAAATTGATTTATAGGAGAATCAATTGATTCTCAATATTAAATGCTCCATTAGGTCAAAATGTCCACTTATACTCTCATGAAACTCCTATAAATAGGGAGTAAACCTTATAGGTTTAAACACAACTAAAAACCACAGAAAAATTTTATGGTTTTACTCTGTGGATTTTACAAGTAGTTTTCGGTGGTAGATGAAGGCAAGGGTCAGTTCGTGATCTGCACAGTAGTCCAACTGTGGCTGATCATTTGTTGTTGTATCTTGGGAGACAGACGACCAATGAGCTCGAGTACCATAGGAGTGGCCGAAAATCTGTCTTAAGGAAACTGCATTCGTGCAGGCCTCAACGCGTTTCTTTTGGTTCCAAATCGGTTTGATTTATATATTGTTGTATTGTTCTTAATTTTGTACTGTTCGTTTAAATAATATTATTTTATCTTATTATTTATTCTTGGATTAACGCTTATTTTCTAATAAAAAGCACTACTAAATCCCAAAATTTTAATAAAATTTTCGACTAAACACGGCCCGCTCTAAATATAATATTAAAATTATTATATTATGTCACATCATTATTTATGTATAATATTTAAGAGTCAACGACCTATTTGTAACAATATTTTATTTAACTTTTAAAATAAAATTGATATACTTATTAAACTCAACAAGTGATCTCAGTAGAAAAATAGATGAAGTTTATCTTTGAAGACTCAAATTATTTGTTTTGTACGATATGTGTATTGTGAATCGGTGCCTCTACAAGATGAATGTATTTATTATTTTTTTCAAACAATAAAATCAGTCAACAAATTGCACCATAACCGATTGGAGCATAAACATAATTTATTTTTAAAAAAAATCGAACCATAAATCGACTCATTTACACATCCACTTGTAAGAATCATGTGGCTGACATTTCTTGGACATGTAGTGGGAGTAGAACTAGAACCAAGCAAAACTATCCTTTACCACCCGTACATCAAAAAAGCTAACTTATTTTATACCTCAAAATGAAAAAATCTCATGGCAAAACACAAACTTCCATTTTTGCTGCACATTCCCGTTCTTGCCTATAACAAGGATCATTCCTCCTACCACTCCTTTTCTGCCACACCCAACTTCATGTGCTCACTTTGTCACAATGTTTTCTTCTCCAATCCTATAAACTCATTTATTCGGTTCATATAAAACGATACCTCGACTAACACAATGAGGTTTAGATCTTAACAGGGCGGAGCCATGATTGAACTACGAGAGAGGCAGACCGATTAATTTTAAAATGAATATGATTTAAAAAGTAATTAATTCATAAAGATTAAGAGAATTTAAGTTTAATTTTGTGAATTTTAAAATTAAAATGTCTTAAAATGTAATTAAACCAAAAAAATGAGAGATCAAGTTAAATTTTAATAATTTTAAATGATAAAAACCTAAAAGAATAATAAACTAAAAAGTTTTAGGAGGGACATGGGCCAATACATGTCCTTGGGTCTTAAAACTTAGAGAGTTTA
Source organism: Hibiscus trionum (assembly GCA_030270665.1). NCBI lineage: Eukaryota > Viridiplantae > Streptophyta > Magnoliopsida > Malvales > Malvaceae > Hibiscus > Hibiscus trionum. The sequence goes on along the minus strand of BSYR01000024.1, from coordinate 9,984,728 downwards.
CATTCAAGTTTTTTTTAATATGATGGTGTGATGCAAGGGTAGCATCTATTCAACTTTCTTAGTCTTTTTAAAGACGACACACACAGCATGCATTACTGCTGCTCGAACCCGAGTCCCAAGAGATGATGAACATCTACCTTTACCACAAGGGGATTAGCAGTTTCATTCAAGTTTTATTGTATATAAATAACGTATAGATTTTGTCAAAATCTATTTTGGTTTAATTTTGTCAATGTGTGAATGTTGTTTAGAATTATTCTGATTTAACTTTATCAAAAAATTTATTTTTCAATGAGACACATGGTGATAAACTTCATTCTTTATCTTTTTTTGTTGTTATCTTTTAAATAGTGACAGTGGCTCTGGACAGACACAATATGAGCGATCGTACAGGGCCCTTAAAAAAGTGGGCTCAAAAATTTAATTTAACTTAAATTAAATAATTACAAAAAAATATATTTTTATATTTGGTAATTCACAACTTACAAACAATTAATACTACAATCCAAATTTATTTCAAAGCACAAATAATTAACAACTCACAAACAATTAATACTACAATCTAAATTTATTCAAAAGATTTTTAGAATTGAATCATTGAGCTTTCTATACTCCATGTGAGTGTCATAGTCTTAACTTGGTTTTGTGTGACATTACAAACACTTCAATAAAAGCGAGAGACTATTTTAGAATAATTCAACGTATTTATACTTTATTTGCTATTTTTACAAAAAATAGACTAAATTAAGAAAAAATGTGAAGAGTTTAACTCTTAAATTATTGTCGGTCACACAATGAGAAAGTCGTGTTGGAAGTATTAAGGCAATAAGATTTCAAACTGTTGAGTTAAGAAAAATATTATTTCAAGTAGCTCATACAGATAATGTTTTATTTATTGAAATAAAATTACTTAGATAATTTTTACCTAAAGAAAAAACGAGACCAATATATTTATTAAAATTTTAAAAACATTTTACTTTCATCCCAAATGTGACAAATGCTTATAGAGTCTTATTAACTATTTTTATTACGGTTGCTTCTGCAGAACGAAATTTTTCAAAATTGAAGTTGTTGAAGCCATACTTACGAACAATTATGTCGCAAGAAAGATTAAATGGTTATGTCGCAATCCAGTGTGATCTTTAGGATGAAATTGATATTGAAAGCGATGTAGATGATTTTGCTTCAAAACATAAAAAAGGAACAACACTTTTTAAGTGAAATATTAGATTACTAGATGTTTATAAGTTATTTTTTTATTTTTTAAGAGGGTAATCTAACAATATTTTTTGTATTAAGATAAAAAAAAATTGAAAAAAACTTATCATTTACTATTATAAATTAAGAATCTCATTTTAATAAATTACACTGAATCCCTAAATTTTTTGAACCGCATCTACTTTCAATTTTACTTACTTTTGAAAAGTAATTATCCTTCTCTTATTATTTCTCATTGCTCAACCTGATTTGCTCTTGCGTTAGGTAGGTAAATCGTATAGTCACCGACTCACCATTGCTCTTTATTTTATGTTGTCTTGTATTACATTAATAGTTTTAATTAATTAGTGTATGTAGAGTCATTAATTAGTTTACATGTAGTATATATACTTTTCATGTGAATTTGATATTCATAATATTTTTATCATAACCATTGCTTGATAATATATTGCGTGCTTTCAGTTATTGAGAAAATAGAAAGATGAAAAATTATATAAAAAAATAATGTCAATGTTCAAATTCACATAAAGAAAAAAATTAAACTTTTATATACATCTGGTACTTGAATTATACATTTTTTAAGTTGATACCTAAATAACTTTTGCTCCCAAGTTAATACCTGAACTAGGCACATTCTACTAAGTTGACATTTAAAGAATTTTTGCTCTAAAGTTGGTACCTAAGTCACATTCTACCAAGTTGGTATCAGAACTTATACATTTTATTAATTTATCATAATTTGAAACAATTCAATAAAATCCTCTATATTTAAAAAAAATTATCTATTTTTTATTCTTCTCCTAAATGGCTTATTATTCTCTCAAAAATTTTATATTACTTTTCCAATATAATAATTGTTTAACAGCAATTTGTTGTTACTTTACGGTAGAACACAATTATCTGATTGTTGCTTTGATCCGATGAACTCGTTTGGTTTGATAGTATCACAAAAATGATCAAAATGATGAATTTTTTAAATATGAAGGGTTAAAGTTATTGAATTGGTTTGAATTAGAACCAAATTGATAGGATGTATGAGTTATTGATACCAACTTGAGAGAATATGTCTAGTTGAGGTGCCAACTTTGGAGAATATACCTAGTTTAGGTACTGACTTTGGAGAATATACCTAGTTGAGTCGTTCAAGTACCAACTTAAGAGCAAAAATATTCTTAAGAGAATAATCAAAAATGAATTATCACACTTTAGGTCTCCATAATTTCAAAAGTTATTCAAATAGTTAACGATGCATATCAGTACATATAATTAGAAGTACATATTGGTTAGGGTGTTCAAAAATACCCAACTCGGTTGACCCGACCCGACGACCTGAACTTAAATAAATCGGGTAATCCTTTTAAAAAAATTACTCGACCGACTGGGTACCCGACCCATGATTTTCCCCGAGTAGTTGAGCAGGGTCTGGGACGAATTTTTTTGGTAACCCGACCCGATATTTTTAAATATTTATTTTTTTAGTTTTAAATTGTATTTTTATTTTAGGTTCCTTAATATTTTTATCTAAAACTAAATTTTAAATTATTTCTATGTTTGTATTATGTACTTCTAAGTTTTAAAATTTTCAAATATATATTTTTTGATTAAATAAAGAGGTATTACATTTCAATATTGAGATTCGAAAGGAAAAAACGAGATTACTATTTTGGTGATAAACTTTAATACTCCCTCCGTCCCACTATTTTGTGTCACATTTGTGTTTTAAAATTGTATCAGTCAAAGTGTCACCTTGAAAAACTCAACAAATTTTATAACACATTTACTTTTTTTTAATCATTTTTTAGTTTCCCAAAAAAAATAAAAATTAACTTTTTTAAGGGCAAACTTGTCATTCAAATTATTTTACACCACACATCTCACGTAACATTTTTCTTCCTAAAACTCCGTGAAAAGTCAACATGTGACACAAATAATGGGACGGAGGGAGTATATATATATATATATTCAAATATTTCATCTTAAAATTAACTTCAATCACTGATTTTTGTGTTTGAATTATGCATTATGAACTTTTAAATTTTATGTGTTTACAATGTGATATTTTAAAACTTTTAAATTAAATAAATAAATATGTAAACCAGGTACTCGTTACCTGATTTTTCGGGTACCCAAGTTTCATGGGTACCTGAATAGCGGGTACCCGAATAAAATAGGCTGGGACACATGGCGGTATATAGAGTACCTGGGAAAATCGGGTACCAAATTTTTTGGTTATCCAAAAATTAGATACCCAAAAATAAACACTCTTAATATTAGTACATGACGTTTACTTTATACTCACCCTATTAAAAAAATGTGTTTTTGAATCACATGTCCCATTTGGTGGGTGAAGTGTAATATTAATTTTAGAAATAGATTATTAAAATGTAAGATTATTTGTTGGATTTGTTATCTTCCTTAGTTTATTGGGTTAAAACATAAGATTTTAATGTTTGATTGACATGATATAAGACTATCTAGATGTACATAGCACTACATTATCTTTGTGATAAATTGTTTTAACAAATTTAGACTCCAACCTAAAAATAATTGCATATACTATTAATAAAATTCATGTATGTAGATATGTCTAATTTGTGTTCTATTTTTTATTTAATATTTTACTTAAAATTTAAAGGATCAAGTTAAAAGAAACTATAAGGTTGAGTAATAAAATTATTTAAAAATTACCATTAGAATATAACGTTACTAAGACATAGGATATAGCAGTGTCAATTATAAAAATTCTTACATTATCGAAACTAAACAATAAAAGAATTTAACAAGTAGTTTTAGGACTTGTTTTTGGTTGCTTTTAGCAACCCAAAAGCACTTAAAAAAGTGCTTTTAGTTAAAATAGGTTGTTTTTTGTTGCTTTTAAAACTAGCTTTTTCACCCAAACCAAAAAACTAGATTTTATAGCTTTTTGGGTAGAAAAGCTAGTTTGAAAATAAAATTACTTTTTTACCCTTATTATTTAATTATAATTTATTGTTAAAATAATGTTTATGCATACATAGTTGTAAAATAATATATATTTTATAATATTTATATTGAAAATAAAATTGTTTTATTTGTAATTTATTTTAATTTATTATTAATTTGTAAGTGGTATGTCCGTATATAATTTACAATGTACTTTATATTTTCAAATTAAATTTTTTCAAAAAATAAATTTTTATTATAATTGAAATCGATTTATTTCATATATCATAACATTAACTAATTTGAACATCACCCAAGTTTATTTTTACTTTTTAATATTATGTCTAAAATAGACATTTTATCTCCTCAAAATCACTTTTTGACATCAATGGCAAACACTAACCAGCTTTTCAAAACTACTTTTCAACAGCTAGTTTGAAAATCACTTTTTTCATCACACTTTTTAAAAGCAACCACAAACTAAGCCTTAGTAGGAAAACAGATGATATTTATTCTAATAGACTTAAATTTAAATATTTTATCTGCAAGTTGTATGTATCGTCAAATTTAAACAAATACTGCATTATAATCACTTTTAGACTATTAAAAAATAATTCATTTCAAAATTTATACTTGTAACGCCCGGGTTTAGGGGCTAGATGAAAATAATATTTTAGTATTATCTCGGGTTTTGATTCTAATATTTTATTTAATAAAGAAATGGTTTGGGCCTCGGGTTTTAAGATTTGGACCAATTTTAATTGAGCCTAAAAGCCATGGATGGCACCTATTGTGGTTTCCCTTTTTCTTTAAGGGCATTTTGGTCTTTGAACATTAAAATTTAAACTATTATAAAATAAGGATGAATCATCATCTTCTTCCCCTCTCTTCTATTTGTTTCCAACGTGAAGAACATCTCTCCCTCTTCAAATACTATTTTATTCCATAACTCATCCGTTTTTGAAGATTTTTCAAAGGTGAGGACGTTTTTGACTTGTCCTTATTATTCTCTACATGTTGATACCAATTGTTTTCATTTTTATACATGTTTTGAGATTTGAGGTTTTGAGGGTTTGGATTCAAAAATGTTGTTTTTGGAGGTCTTTAATCAAGCTTTCTATTTGTTTAAGTTATATGAGTTGCCTACACTCAAAAAGGATCAACAAAATCGATTTTTACAACGTTTTATGGAATTTTCGGATTTGGGGAAGAATGAGGTTTTTGAGAGGTTTTAAGTTGAGTTTTGGGGATGTTTTAGGTGAAATTTTGATGGCTGATGATTAGGCTATGTGTAAGTGTTGTTTTGGAGGCTTTAGGGAGTAATTTAAAGTTTGGAATCATTGGTTTGAGGGGTGTTTAGGGGCTGCTCGAGATTATGGATTTTTGATGTTGTGTGCTTGGTATGTAATCGTGTTGGTGATTTGGAATATGGACTGATTTGGGATTATTTAAATTGTGTTGGAATGTGTAGAAACGAGAAAGTTTGTTGGTGAAGCTTCGGGGACAAATTGAGGATTTCGGAGTTGTGAGCTTGGTCTTCGATCTTCTTTTGAGTAGCAACGGTGAGTAGAATTGTTGAATTATGCATTGTGCTCGATATGGATTCTCTTGGGGTTGGGTGGGACCTTGAAGGGTCACCTAAACTCGTGTGTAAGCCTTTCTACTTTCATGTTGTTGTGGTATGATGAATGTTTTTAATTCATGAGCTTTAAGTACATTTTGAGTGGTTAATTGTGTAGTTGAGTTGAGTTCGTGCCTCACGTGATGGTTGTCGTTGCTCCGGTGATGTGTAGTCCCGCCGGTAGCAAAAGTATAAGACTCTGGTGATGTGTAGTCCCACCGGTAGTCACTAGTTGGGTAGTACTTTGATGTGTAGTCCCATCGGAAACCCACTAGTTGAAACGGTGATGTGTAGTCCCACCGTACTTGTATGTTGGTTGTGCTTGTGCAAACCATGTGTGTTGTTGTTATTGAGATTGATCCTTGTGCATCTATTGTCTTCTTGTATATAAAACGTGTTTTGGAAAAATTGTACGTTGTGAATTATAGAGTTTCTCTCACTAAGCTAGTAGGCTTACGCTCTCTTTGTTTCCAACGTGCAGATCGTTAGAGTTCGGAAGGCAAGCGGGTGAGGAAAGAGCTTTTGGAGTTCTCAAGCTAGTTACAAGTATGGTTTGTATTTTGATAAATTGCCTAGACAATGGGGTATAGAGTTTAGAAAATTGTAGTTAAGCTTGAGATGTTGCTTGTGTAAATATATCTTAATATGTATGTTATGGGTCTAAGCATGCCTTTTAAATGATTAAGGTTGTTTTGATGGCATGTTCTTTATGATATGTTATTAATGTATAATATACCATGTAAGTATGATCGTTCATATTCATGCCTTGAGTATGGTTGAGCATGTTGAGGTATTTTAATATCGGAAGTATGCCTCTAGTCTTGGATTGTTGGTGTGGTGTGCCTTTAGCCTTTTGTAAGTTGTTAAGCATGTATATTTATGATCTAAGTGTCATGTTACCTTAGGAGGTCCCTAAGGTTGGGCAGTAAGTGATCCCCTGCATCAAGGTTTCGAAACCTTGGGTAAGGTTTCGAAACCTTTGCAGAGATTTGGGATCCCAGACCTTACTGCCAACAAAAGTTTCGAAACCTTTTGGGAAGGTTTCGAAACCATGGACAGGGGGTTTCGAAACCATGGGCAAGGTTTCGAAACCATAGCCAAGGGGTTTCGAAACCTTGGGTAAGGTTTCGAAACCTTTGCAGAAGTCTGGACTTCCAGACCTTACTGCCAACCAAAGTTTCGAAACCTTTGAGGAAGGTTTCGAAACCATGGTCAAGAGGTTTCGAAACCTTGGCTAAAGTTTCGAAACCTTTGCTGGAATTTGAATTCCAGACCTTACTGCCAGTATAAGTTTCGAAATCATTTGGAGAGGTTTCGAAACCTTTGTTTAAAAATGTACTGTTTGAGTTTTGTTGGCCTGTTTAAAGAGAAAAACACTTAGGTACTAAGATGCCTTTAGTCGAGATTAAAATTTGGCTGTTTGATTATGGTTTGGGGTTCGATTGTGACAAGATTAAAAAGAAAAAAAAATAGGGTTGCTAACCGAGGGGGAACCTTAATTGGTTTTCGCTCGGTTTTCCCCGTGTGGCCCACTTGGACTGGTCATCCGGCTAGACTGGGACGAGAGGGTTACATTTATTGGTATCAGAGCCTGAGGTTTCCGAGACCTCGGGCCGGTAAGTGAGGTAAGATAAGGTATTATTAGTGTTTTGTTATATATGTTTAAATTTTGTCTTTAGCACGGTGTATGAATGCATGCTATGGTGATCTTGTAATTATTGAGAGTTGGTTCGAGTCCCCATTGTTAGGCGTTGTTGTCAAAATAAAAAGGGAAATTGTTTTGGTTTGAAAGAGCTTGAGAACCGGAGTCCTTTGCCCCTTTGCTAACCTAACATTTCTTTGCTGTTGTGTGTTGTTGTTTTAGATTACTTTAATTGCTATGGTGCGACCAAGGGGACGACCTAGGAGGGGTGGCCAGGCACCTGAAAATGCGCCTCCTGCTCTTAATGCTCATGGTGATGATGGAGGAAACGTCGGAGGTGATGGTATCGGGCCTCAGGCTGAGGCTAATGTGGGAGGAATTGGGGCTCAAGCGGGCCAAGGTCAGGCAGGTCCAGATGTGGCTCATCTGATACATACCATAGCCGGAGCCTTTCAGACAGCTTTGGCTGGTATGCATGTTGCAGCACCACCTCAGGGTGCGGGGACAGGATTACCCCTAGAGAGACTTCGTAATTTGGGGGCGGTTGAGTTTCGTGGGTTGTCTCCGGAAGGTTCGGAAGGGTGGCTTGAGAGCACTACTCGCATCTTGGGTCAGATGGAGTGTTCGGATTCCCGTAGGTTGGGGTGCATTGTCTCATTACTTCAGGGAGATGCTTATGCTTGGTGGACCACTATTGTTTCCGGTATGGCCGAGGTGGATGTCACATGGGAGTTTTTCAGGAATGCTTTCAAGAGGAAGTACCTAGGAGCTCGGTACTTGGATGAAAAGAAAAGAGAATTCATGGCTTTGGTTCAAGGTAATAGGACCGTGTCTGAGTATGAGGTCCAGTTTGTGAGGTTGAGCCAGTACGCGCCAGAGTTGATTCCGAATGAGACGGAACGATGCGAACGTTATAGATATGGATTGACTACTGATGTGAAGACTTACATGTTGGCCTTCGACTACACTGAGTTCGATGTCTTGGTTTCTAGAGCTAAGGATATAAAACAGAACCTGAACTCTAGAGCACGTGCTGGTGGGTCTGATTCCGGGAAGAGACATGCGAACTGGGATAGAGATTATGCCAAGAGGCATAAGGATAAGAGGTACCAGCAGGATACGAGACCTAAGGGTGGCAACCAAGGTCAGGGTCGTCAGGGCCAAGGGGCCGTTGGACACAATTCCGAGTGCACTAGGTGCGGGAGACGCCACTCAGGTGAGTGTATGGGTATGTTCGGGTCGTGTTGGAACTGTAGCTCCCGAGACCATTTAAGGCGTGATTGTCCACACCCAGTTAAGGGAGGACCAGCCCCAGCGAGGGGTTTTGAGCATCAGAGAGGCCGTGGGCGCGGCCGTGGGAACTTTCAGCCAAGGAATGAGGGTCAGAGAAACTTGGCTCATGTTGTAGCAGTCCAGCCCGAGGGAGGTGGACCGGCTAGGGTGTACGCTAAGCGAGAGGCTGGGAGTGATACTGATGTCATTGCAGGTAATTTCATATTACAGTCCTTGAGTTTGCTTTCTCTAATAGATTCGGGGGCAACACATTCGTATATTTTGGGTGAGCACGCAAAGTCATTAGGATTATCTTGTGATTGGTTAGAGGTCGGTGTAAATGTCACTAGCTCTTTTGGTGATACCGTGGTAGTTAGGAAAGTGTATAGAAGGTGTCCTTTGATGGTTCAAGGCCATGTGTTTCCGGTCGATATGATGGAATTACCCTTTTATGGCTTTGATGTGATTTTGGGCATGGATTGGCTTGTGGAGCATAGAGCTAAGGTTGACTTCGAGACTAAAAGAGTCTCTTTGAGGCTTACCGATGACTTTGAGGTTGTGGTAGTTGGGGAAAATGTTAAGTTTTTGTCCAATGTGGTTTCGGCTTTGGAAGCTCAGAGATTGTTGGGTGCAGGGTGTCAGGCTTACCTAGCTTACGTAATGAATCCGGATATGAGTGAGGTGAGACCTCAGGACATCAGGACTGTATGCGACTTTCCGAGTGTTTTTCCGGAAGAGCTACCAGGCTTACCTCCAGATAGAGCTGTTGAGTTTGTTATTGAGACATATTCTGATTCTGCACCGGTGTCGATTTCTCCGTATAGAATGGCACCTAAGGAGTTGAAAGAATTGAAGACACAGCTTCAGGAGTTAACTGACCGAGGCTTTATTAGGCCTAGTGTTTCCCCGTGGGGTGCTCCGGTTTTGTTTGTGAAAAAGAAGGATGGTAGCATGAGACTGTGTATAGACTATAGACAGTTGAATAAGGTGACCGTGAAGAACATATATCCCTTGCCAAGGATAGATGACTTACTAGACCAGTTGAGAGGTGCTTCCGTATTTTCAAAGATTGATTTGAGGTCTGGATATTATCAGTTAAAAGTAAAGGATGTGGACATACCGAAGACAGCCTTTCGTACACGTTATGGGCATTATGAGTTTTTAGTGATGCCTTTCGGGTTGACCAATGCTCTAGCAGCCTTCATGGATATGATGAACCGAGTGTTCCATAAGTTCTTGGACAGGTTTGTGGTAGTGTTTATTGATGACATCCTAGTGTACTCTAGGACCGAAGAGGAGCACGATGAACATTTAAGGTTAGTGCTTCAGGCCCTACTTGAGAATCAATTGTATGCCAAACTAAGTAAGTGTGAGTTTTGGATTAGGGAGGTGGTCTTCCTAGGTCACGTGGTCTCGGCTAGTGGGATTAGTGTAGATCCCAAGAAGATAGAAGCCATTGTGGATTGGAAACAACCGAAATCAGTGACCGAAATCCGCAGTTTCTTAGGTTTGGCGGGGTACTATAGAAGGTTCGTTGAAGGGTTCTCGAAGATAGCGGCACCATTGATCAAATTGTTACAGAAGAATGTTCCGTACGAATGGTCAGATGTGAGACAAGAAGCGTTTGAGAAATTGAAGAAAGCTTTGACCGAAGCTCCTATTTTGGTTCAACCTGAGCCGGAGAGAGAGTTTGTGATTTACAGTGATGCGTCGTACGTGGGACTAGGTTGTTTGCTTATGCAAGATGGTAAGGTGGTGGCTTATGCTTCGCGACAATTGAAAGTCCATGAGAAGAATTACCCCACACATGACATTGAGTTGGCTGCGGTGGTGTTTGCGTTGAAAATCTGGAGACACCATCTTTATGGTGAGAAGTGCACTGTGTATACCGACCACAAGAGTTTGAAATATTTGATGTCTCAGAAAGAGTTAAACCTCAGACAGCGAAGGTGGTTAGAGTTTCTTAAGGATTATGACCTTACCATAGAGTATCATCCGGGCAAGGCGAATGTGGTGGCCGATGCCTTGAGTAGGAAGGTGGCCGTTGAGTTGCGAGCAATGTTTGCAAGATTGAGTGTGTCTACAGATGGTGGGTTAGTGGCCGAGCTTCAAGCTAAGCCATCATTGATTCAGTTGATTCGTGAGAAGCAGTTGAGGGATGAGTCTTTGGCACCTCACGTACAAGACATAGCCGAAGATAGGCCAACCGAGTATTGTTTTGGAGAGAATGGGATCCTATGTTTTAAGGATAGGATAGTAGTTTCGGAGGATGCTGAGTTGAGACGTATGATCTTGAGTGATGCTCACAATAGTCCTTTTTCTATGCATTCGGGTAGCACGTAGATGTATCGAGGATTGAAGGAAGAATATTATTGGATTGGCTTGAAAAGGGATGTAGCCGAGTTCGTAAGTAAATGTATGGTTTGTCAGAGAGTTAAGGCTGAGCACCAGTTTCCCTCAGGGTTGTTGCAACCGTTGAAAATTCCGGAGTGGAAGTGGGAGCGTATCACTATGGACTTTGTGTCAGGACTTCCGTTGACTCCTTCGAAGAAAAATTCAGTGTGGGTGATTGTAGATAGATTCACCAAGAGTGCTCACTTTATACCGGTTCATACTACTTATACTTTAGACAAGTTGGCCGAATTGTATATTCGTGAGATTGTAAGACTACATGGGGTACCGAAGTCGATTGTGTCGGATAGAGATCCGAGATTCACCTCTAGATTTTGGGAGAGTTTGCATCGAGCTTTGGGCACTTGGTTGAACTTCAGCACTTCATATCATCCGCAGTCGGATGGACAGTCGGAAAGAGTGATTCAGATATTGGAGGACATGTTAAGGTGTTGTATCATTGACTTCCAGGGGACATGGGAGAAACACCTACCACTAGTGGAGTTTGCGTATAACAATAGCTTTCAGTCGAGCATTGAGATGGCTCCCTACGAGGCCTTGTATGGTAGGAAGTGTAGGACCCCGATTTGTTGGGCTGAGACTGGACAGAAGCTTATACCGATGCCCGAGTTGCTTAAGGGTACCACCGAAAAGGTAAAGTTGATTTGTGATCGCTTGAAAGCGGCTTCAGATCGGCAGAAGTCCTATGCCGATTTGAAGAGGAAAGAGGTAGAGTACTCCGTGGGAGATAAAGTGTTTTTGAAAGTCTCACCTTGGAAGAAAGTGATGAGATTTGGGAAAAAGGGCAAGTTGAGCCCAAGGTACATAGGGCCTTATGAGATAGTTGAGAGAATTGGTCCGGTTGCGTATAGATTGAGACTCCCAGTTGAGCTAGAAAAGATTCATGATGTATTTCATGTGTCGATGCTTAGGAGGTACAGATCGGATCCGTCCCATGTTATGCCAGTGGAAGAAATAGAGTTAAATCCGGACTTGTCTTACAACGAGGAACCAGTTGAGATACTTGCTTCTGATAGCAAGGTATTGCGTGGCAAGACTATAGAGTTAGTCAAAGTCTTATGGAGACATAGAGGTGTGGAAGAAGCCACGTGGGAGAGGAAAGCTGACATGCTTGAGCAGTTTCCGTACTTGTTTCCGCCAGGTAATTTCGAGGACGAAATTCCTTAAGTGGGGGAGAGTTGTAACGCCCGGGTTTAGGGGCTAGATGAAAATAATATTTTAGTATTATCTCGGGTTTTGATTCTAATATTTTATTTAATAAAGTAATGGTTTGGGCCTCGGGTTTTAAGATTTGGACCAATTTTAATTGAGCCCAAAAGCCATGGATGTCACCTATTGTGGTTTCCCTTTTTCTTTAAGGGCATTTTGGTCTTTGAACATTAAAATTTAAACTATTATAAAATAAGGATGAATCATCATCTTCTTCCCCTCTCTTCTATTTGTTTCCAACGTGAAGAACATCTCTCCCTCTTCAAATACTATTTCATTCCATAACTCATCCGTTTTTGAAGATTTTTCAAAGGTGAGGATGTTTTTGACTTGTCCTTGTTATTCTCTACATGTTGATACCAATTGTTTTCATTTTTATACATGTTTTGAGATTTGAGGTTTTGAGGGTTTGGATTCAAAAATGTTGTTTTTGGAGGTCTTTAATCAAGCTTTCTATTTGTTTAAGTTATATGAGTTGCCTACACTCAAAAAGGATCAACAAAATCGATTTTTACAATGTTTTATGGAATTTCCGGATTTGGGGAAGAATGAGGTTTTTGAGAGGTTTTAAGTTGAGTTTTGGGGATGTTTTAGGTGAAATTTTGATGGCTGGTGATTAGGCTATGTGTAAGTGTTGTTTTGGAGGCTTTAGGGAGTAATTTAAAGTTTGGAATCATTGGTTTGAGGGGTGTTTAGGGGCTGCTCGAGATTATGGATTTTTGATGTTGTGTGCTTGGTATGTAATCGTGTTGGTGATTTGGAATATGGACTGATTTGGGATTATTTAAATTGTGTTGGAATGTGTAGAAACGAGAAAGTTTGTTGGTGAAGCTTCGGGGACAAATTGAGGATTTCGGAGTTGTGAGCTTGGTCTTCGATCTTCTTTTGAGTAGCAACGGTGAGTAGAATTGTTGAATTATGCATTGTGCTCGATATGGATTCTCTTGGGGTTGGGTGGGACCTTGAAGGGTCACCTAAACTCGTGTGTAAGCCTTTCTACTCTCATGTTGTTGTGGTATGATGAATGTTTTTAATTCATGAGCTTTAAGTACATTTTGAGTGGTTAATTGTGTAGTTGAGTTGAGTTCGTGCCTCACGTGATGGTTGTCGTTGCTCCGGTGATGTGTAGTCCCGCCGGTAGCAAAAGTATAAGACTCTGGTGATGTGTAGTCCCACCGGTAGTCACTAGTTGGGTAGTACTTTGATGTGTAGTCCCATCGGAAACCCACTAGTTGAAACGGTGATATGTAGTCCCACCGTACTTGTATGTTGGTTGTGCTTGTGCAAACCATGTGTGTTGTTGTTATTGAGATTGATCCTTGTGCATCTATTGTCTTCTTGTATATAAAATTTGTTTTGGAAAAATTGTACGTTGTGAATTATAGAGTTTCTCTCACTAAGCTAGTAGGCTTACGCTCTCTTTGTTTCCAACGTGCAGATCGTTAAAGTTCGGAAGGCAAGCGGGTGAGGAAAGAGCTTTTGGAGTTCTCAAGCTAGTTACAAGTATGGTTTGTATTTTGATAAATTGCCTAGACAATGGGGTATAGAGTTTAGAAAATTGTAGTTAAGCTTGAGATGTTGCTTGTGTGTAAATATATCTTAATATGTATGTTATGGGTCTAAGCATGCCTTTTAAATGATTAAGGTTGTTTTGATGGCATGTTCTTTATGATATGTTATTAATGTATAATATACCATGTAAGTATGATCGTTCATATTCATGCCTTGAGTATGGTTGAGCATGTTGAGGTATTTTAATATCGGAAGTATGCCTCTAGTCTTGGATTGCTGGTGTGGTGTGCCTTTAGCCTTTTGTAAGTTGTTAAGCATGTATATTTATGATCTAAGTGTCATGTTACCTTAGGAGGTCCCTAAGGTTGGGCAGTAAGTGATCCCCTGCATCAAGGTTTCGAAACCTTGGGTAAGATTTCGAAACCTTTGCAGAGATTTGGGATCCCAGACCTTACTGCCAACAAAAGTTTCGAAACCTTTTGGGAAGGTTTCGAAACCATGGACAGGGGGTTTCGAAACCATGGGCAAGGTTTCGAAACCATAGCCAAGGGGTTTCGAAACCTTGGGTAAGGTTTCGAAACCTTTGCAGAAGTCTGGACTTCCAGACCTTACTGCCAACCAAAGTTTCGAAACCTTTGAGGAAGGTTTCGAAACCATGGTCAAGAGGTTTCGAAACCTTGGCTAAAGTTTCGAAACCTTTGCTGGAATTTGAATTCCAGACCTTACTGCCAGTATAAGTTTCGAAACCATTTGGAGAGGTTTCGAAACCTTTGTTTAAAAATGTACTGTTTGAGTTTTGTTGGCCTGTTTAAAGAGAAAAACACTTAGGTACTAAGATGCCTTTAGTCGAGATTAAAATTTGGCTGTTTGATTATGGTTTGGGGTTCGATTGTGACAAGATTAAAAAGAAAAAAAAATAGGGTTGCTAACCGAGGGGGAACCTTAATTGGTTTTCGCTCGGTTTTCCCCGTGTGGCCCACTTGGACTGGTCATCCGGCTAGACCGGGACGAGGGGGTTACAATACTAACGAAAATAATTTTACATTATATAATGGCTTAAATGACAAATAAGTGTTAAAGCTATACTTTTTTTTCAGATAGGTGCCCAAACTATTTTTCGAGCAAACATGTGCCTAACGTTTTCAACGTTACTCAAATAGGTGTCCGTCGTTACTGTCCGTTAATTTTCACTGTTAACTTATGTTATCTGACACGTGCGAGCTTAAATTTCTGAAATTATATTTAAAAATAAATATAAATTTTAAAAATAAAATAACCCCAAATTTCACAAAATAGCCTCAAAGTTTGAAATCCCTAACACTCAAAAAACTCAAATCTCGATTTGACATGATTTCGCCGCCGATTGTCACGCCGCCGCCCATCACAACCGTCATCGGATCATCACGATCATTTATCTCACCATCTCGTTGTCGAAAATCCGCTGACACCGTGCGAAACGTCGAAATCGTCAAATGATTTGCGACGAAATACGACATAACGAACAACAAACGGTGTGTGGGTAGTTCGACGAGAGAAGATCGCTTCATTCCGTCGTCGAAAATACGACCAACGCCGGAAGGAATGATCGAATTTGGGGTTTAAGGATTTGAGAACTAATTTAAGATTATTTAAAAATTTCAGGATATTTTACAAATTTTAATTAATTTAAAAAAAAATAAAATTCAGAAAATGTTTAATACTATCACATGTCATATTTTTATTAGCTAATACATTTTTTTAACGACAGTTAACGACAAGACACAGCAAAATATTTATTTAAATAATATTAAAAATATTAAAAATCTATTTAACACGAAAATTAATTTAAACATCTTTCTAAAAATACAATTTAAATACTTATTTACCACTTAAGCCTTGTATAATCATAAAACACCGGTATTGATATACATATATCTACTGGAACAACGAGAAGAAGAAAAAAAACCTACCTAGATACATGGAGTACATCAAACTTTGTGCAACTCCTTGATACGTGAAGCTTTGTTTAGCTTACAACGTGGCAGGCAGAAGAGGACCACAGGATCCACGTGTCAACAGCATGGCATACTAAGATCCCGAAGTAATGGTAGGAAGGTTAGAAGGTGGAATAAGTTCTTTACACGTGGAGCAATGAGAATGCAGTTTTAGATGGAGGATTCTGAACCACTAATCAATTCCAGCTTAATTCTCAACCACAAATTCCTTCCTCCGGCCTTTTTTAAAAGCAAAAGTGTAAACAACACTCAAAATCTTTTCATTTCTTCCTAAGAATTCACGTTTCTCTTTCACTAGCAACTTGTTACTTTACTAGGAAAACAAAATACTACAGACAGCCGCCTTTGGGTGTCCTGATAAAGTTTGAAGCTTTTTAGGTTTATAGCTTCTGAACCTGTTGAAGTTTTCAGTCATTTCCATCTGTTTTTGTGAATCAAGAACTGGGTTGTCTCTAGTTTCTCAGCTGATTCACAACTTTTTCTCAGACATTTCTATCCGATTTCTTCATCTAGCCTGCTTTTTAGTTGTGAATCCAGAACTGGGTTGTCTTTATTTCTCGGCTAATTTCACTACAAGGTTTGCCTCCATCAAATTTCTTAATTTTATGATTCTGTTCGGTTTGTTGTTCTGTTTCTAGCTTTCTATATGTTTGTTTGTTGGAAAGTATTTGAATTTGTTTCATGATTCATGTAATCTACATAAGAACTTCAGTCAATATTAATTGAAAAAATCTGAACTTTTTAGATGGTACTGGTGTGTATTCAAAATAAGGGCTTCAGTTCGTTTTTTTCATGAAAAATTTTGAATCTTTTCAGAGCATATGTTAAATCAAGCACTTCAGTTCCTCTTTGTTGGAAAGATTTGAAATTTTCTGTAATAAGTATATATTACAGACAATGACTTAAATTCATCTTGATTCGTTTGGTCTGAAAGTTTGTTTTAACTTGTGGGGTTTCTTATGTTTTTTTTTTCTTCTTCAGTAAATCACATGGATTGGTATCACTGTAATGGTATGGAGGATCTTGTTGTCCCCAAACATCAAGAAGTAGACGATAATCTCCCTTCACCTGAAAGTTGGTCGAAATGGGATTTCACCTCTCCTGGAAATTTTCATGATGAATGCTTTGCTGTGGACGCGGATTTAGCTCGGGATAAACCCGAATTCAATGGCAGATTATGCCACGAGTTCGAATCCACAGCCGATTTCAGCGATCCGTCTACATGTTCGAGTATATATTGTGGATTGTCCTCGAATCAGGATCGGCTTTCCCAGCATCGAACGGATCACCAGCTCCATGATTTCGGCAGATTCGAGCAGCTTGATGACATATTCTTGTACTAGCTTAACCTCTGGAATTAGGATATCATATAGTTATGAATAACAGCATGCTCGGACATCCCATGAAAATTGAAGGGTTTGAAAGGTTTGGTCAATATAATCCTGTTAAAAACTATTTGTTCACCATTGAAATTAGTAGCCACCACCACCACAAATGATTATAACAAAACGAATCTGATTATAACGAAGAGAATCGCATATCTCTCGTAGGTGATTCGGATTGCAGTGAAGTTGGCTGTTCTTTTTGATGCGAA
Source organism: Hibiscus trionum (assembly GCA_030270665.1). Taxonomy (NCBI): domain Eukaryota; kingdom Viridiplantae; phylum Streptophyta; class Magnoliopsida; order Malvales; family Malvaceae; genus Hibiscus; species Hibiscus trionum. Next base: position 9,967,332 of record BSYR01000024.1, on the reverse strand, counting down.
ATCTTGTATGCTATGTTACAAGTGTTTTATAACATAGTTTAGCCGTTCAATGTTCCATGGGATGTTCAAATTTACTTCTTGTTTCAACGTAGCTGATCATATGGTGGTACTTTATTGTTTCCTAGTCATCATTCTCTGGGTTTCTCCACTTTGCAGGGGTTCCTTATTGGAAGATCCTACTTGGAGCGAAGATCTTCACAAATCATTCTGCTTTTCTCCTGGATACGAGTGCGAGACGATGGCAGCAAACTATCTTCTGCAAGATGTAAGTTTGGATTTTCAGAGTATTTCAAACAATGAACATAGTTACTTAGTAGTGTGGAAAGCAAAAAGCATCTGATAACTTGTGCATTTTCCGATCCCCGAATTGAAAAGAAAGAAAAATCGTCTTTACATATCATACCATGCCAGTTTGAGCTCAAGGATAGATTGACGAACATGAATACTAGCCTTCTGTATGTGATTAATGCATGTATATCGCGTAAGTTTAAGGTAATGAACACGAAGATATAAGCTGAATGCCTTTCATTTACTCGGTCTTGCATCAGAAACGAGTATCTGTGCTTGGGGGAATGTGATGAAAGCTTAAAAGTTCGAAACTAACTAAAACCGATACTAGCAAATGACTAGAGCGTTATACTTGTAACTAAACCGCATATTTCTAGCTGGGATTAGTCTGAGCATTTTACTTGTCGTACGAGATGTTTTAGTAGTTTTTTCTCTAGTAGGCTGCAAAAGGATGTTGCAGTCTTTTAAGAAGGGACATACTTTTAGTTCAGTTGAAGTATGGATTCGATGTTCTTGGAATTACTTAAGTCAAAATAAACTCCCTCGTGTAATCGGATGCAGCTTCATAGAATCTTTAGAAATACCCAAGGCAATTAGCCAAACATGCATTGCATCATCCTATGCTTATATCGTGAAACTTTAATATAGTCCCCAAGTTTATAAGATTAACTAATGGATGTAACTTTTGCACAAGGCATCTCCTGCCAAAATTTTGGTCCCTCCTGAACAGATAACTGCAAACGGATTTGTGTCGGAAGGAATGACGCTTGAAGAATCAGTTTTGAAGGAGCTTGAAATGGTGACGACACAGGTGAGCAACTAACCAAAATTCGTACATTTATTCGTCAATGTTCTTTTATAAGAACAAGTGAACAACTGCTTATACAAATTCCATATTTTGATTTGTTCAGTTGTCTAATAAGACTCGAATTTGCTTCCGAGATGCCTTCTATCGTCTTGCCAAGAACTCGACACAGAATCCCGTAGCACTAGGCCAACAAGGAAACCTCCATGCTCAAACTCATTCTCCGAAGTGGACAATCTCGGAGGAGAAAATAAGGTAAAACTTTTAGCCTTTTTACTACAATTTGCAGTACTTCCATGTATTTTCCTTAGGTTGATTCATTTTCGAATTGCTCCAACATGGTAGTATTACGGTTGCTTCCAACTCTATCTTGAAATGTTTCAAGTTCCAGTTTAGTTGATCAGAAGACAAATTTGATATTTTCCAGGTCTGGGAAAAAGGAAACGACTGAATCAGAGACCAATACCATCGATCGAACCATCGCGAACCTCACCTTCGGCAAGATAGATATCAACGTTCGAGACTTTCCGGTTTGCCAAACCCGACAACTCTAAGCAGACGACTGAAGCCAAGTCCAAGTCGCTCACAGATCCATAGTTGAAAGAAGTTATGAAATTGCTGAAAACACCGACTTAAAAGAATGATGGAAAGGGAAATGCTTTTTATTTTTAATATAGTTATAGATTCTTTTAGGCGTGTTTGAAGCTTTGAATGTATATGATGGTTCAGCTCAGTTTTGATAAGCATTTTTAGAGATCACTTAAAATTTCCCAGTGACGAGAAGTAGTTTGGGTTGCTATATATTCCTAAATTCCTAATGTCAATTCTCTTTCTTTTCCCACTACAACTTTGATTACTATTAGCTGAAAAAATGTACACCTACATTTCCAACCAAGATGAATTACTATTTTGTTAAAATAAAAAATCTTTTCCACACTATACAAACAGAGCTACTTTAAAATTTATAGTCCATAAATTATTAGACTAGTTTCAATAAATATCTTAAGAAAAAAAATTTAAGAAGAAAATTCAATCACGATTTGGTCATCGTACTATCGAACGAGTCAAATTTATGTAGAATTTGATTTGAATAACTCATAAGCTTAATTAAAGGATTTTTAACATGCATTCTTAAGTAGTATTAAAAGAGATTAAATAAATTAATAGGAGTTTGAGTCTATATACGAAAGTGAGATTGTTGAAAAATTTTAATTTTTTGTGAATCTTAAAATAGAAGTAAATATGAAATATTTGATTGTTTTCCAAATTAAATTTTTTTACATTTGATTTTATTTAAAACGTTATGAAAAATAAAATAAAAGTAAAAGTACTGTGTCTTGATAAATAAAAATAACAATAAAATTTAAAAAACAGAAAAAAACTATATATATAAGTTGATCCTAACTCTCTCTATATATATATGATGAGTTGTCACGCTCGACGAGCACCGGTGAGCACCATTAATTTAATTTATAAAGATTAAAAATCTAAAAGACTCACCGTATAATTATAAATTATTTAAAAATTAAAAAATAAATAAATTAAAATATATTATTTTATTTTTAATTTTATTTTAAACCTAATTAAATCAAAATATTTGCCATAAATTATAAAATTCTACTTTTTATTTATTTAAAATTTAAGCCGCCGCCACCACTACCACCGTTGCCCTTTACATTTTCAAAGCAAATCAAAATCCATAGAAAATTTTCAACTTTTTACATCACTGGATGTACCTTTTTGAAGGTTTTATAATTTCACACTTTGAATTTTTCTTTGCAAGGGTTTTTTTTTGTAACTGTTTATGAGAAACGTTTCGGATTCAAGGAAAAAATAGCGGCAAAAATTAAAATTTTGTAATTTAGAGTATGTATTTTAATTTAATTAGGTTTAAAATAAAATAATATATTTTAATTAATTTACCTTTTGATTTTTAAATAATTTATAAATATACGGTGAGTTTTTTAGATTTTTAATCTTTATAAATTAAATTAATGATACTCATTGTTAGTGGTGCTCATCGGTGCTCGTCGAGACGTTGAGTGTGACAGAATAAAATTAAATAAGATTAAATTTTATGAGCTTTGAAGATTTAGCTTGTAAGAAAAGCTAATTTTTTTAAATAAGATTAAATTTTGGATCTGTGGCTTATATCTATGATAATTTAAGCCACATTTATAAATTTAGAACGCCCATCTAGTTTAATTAATTTTTAAAATATGTATTAACAAGAATTTTGAAATTTTTAAAGAAGGAAAATTTGACCGCCAATATCTAATTCATTTGTCGAATAACTCGGACTAAATTTTATAAAAGCTCAATATTCTCCGTTCACACAATGTCAGGATTTGAGCCACTGACCTTACTTTAAAGACCTAACATATCATCTCGCTAAATTAGCTGATTATTAGTATTTTTATCTTAATTTATTAAAAGAGAATTGTCAATAAAAACAAGTAGGGGCGGAAGGTCCCAAAATTTTAAAAATTTATAAATTTAGTATAATGGTAAAATTGTTATTTAGTCCCATGAAAAATATATAATTCATTGTTGGCCCTATAACTTTAAACATTTTTAAATAGCCCCCTCTATGAATTAAGTTGAGTTCCGCCCCTAAAAACAAGACACCATGGTATCTAGTAGACAAAACTCAAGATGTATTAAAATCAATATCCAAGTCCAACTAATATCGGAACTAACCCTAATAGCTAAAGTAATGTAGCTCAGGTTCAGCTCGGAAAAAAAGAAGATGATTTCAAGGACTACATTTTATTTTTCAAACATTTAATCCCTCTACTGCAATTCACCCCATTAAAAATCATCCTTTGTTGGCATTCACTATATACAATATGATGTATTTGAAACTGGCCTCACTTCTCACATTTGCTTCAACAGACCAACTAATTCTTCTTTTCCTGTCGTTTCAGTTCCTTTGTTAACCTACAAAAATGATACATATGTTACTCGATTTCAAGTGTACGCGTACATGTTCGATACGGATATGTTCAAACAGTAAATATAAGCATCTAAAAGAAGAAATATGGATAAATAAACATGTACCAGCAGCAGTCACAGTAAGTGGTGGCTCAAGAAGAGCCCAACAGCTGAGGCTTCTGTTTCCAGTACTGTTGAAACCTCTGCTCGGCATACCGCTTGTAGTCGAAGTCGATTTCGTTCACATATTCCTGAGGAGGATAACTGCTGAATAAGATGATAATGCTAAGGTAAAAAAGCAAAACCTGCAGTTATGGTATTGGTAAATGGTAATTACCGATATTATTCCCCACACGCCCCAAGTGAGATGACTTGCTAGAGTATAGTTCTCAACATCTTGAAGCAACTGCTTAACTTCAGTATCACCAGGTTTCTCACCTGCAACGAAACACGGATAACATCACGAAAACGAAGCTGAATCGGTCGAATTACGGAAAAATTATCGATATCTAGAAGTTACCTGAAGATTCCAGATATACATGCAGAAACCTTAACCGCTCTTCCAAACCTGGATATTTAGTGTAATCCACAATATGGGGTGTTTCTGTATGATAATCAGAAGCCATTTCACAGAAGTGGTTTGCAATATCATAGGCAACAGGATTGTAAGTAGCATACTCGTAATCCTGTAAAACAAACACATGATTGTATACGAAACAAATACAAAATGTTGATCATTAAGCAAGCCAATTGGATAATAACTCACAATAAGGGTTATGGATTTAGTCTCTTCCTCCATCATTATGTTCCCATACTGTAAATCATTGTGACAGAAGCCTATGCATTGGTGAGCCCCTGAAATTTTGTTTTCTAACATTGAGATTTCCTCCTGAAAAGCTTCCAAGTGAAAGGCTTTAGCTTCTTCCAGTGGACAAAGTCTCTTGGCTGCATCAAGCCATTTTCTGAAACATTTGGAACTACTTTACTAGCTTTAAACGCAGGCCACTATAAATTTAGCACATTTCAAACACAAGTATTAAGATGTACCGCAATCTATCCCATAGCCAAACTTTCTTTTGGCCAGGCATATCGAGGTCATTGAACGCCCTCAATTTAGCTGCTATCAGAGCTGAGATAACCGGATCGCGCAGATCCGCCGCTGACAGTGTCTGAAAATCAATGTGAAAGAAACAGCATACATAATGTTACACCTCCATGTATGATTGTAAAGAAAATGTGAATTGAGGGCAGGTTCAAAGTACCCTAGCACGGAGGAACTCTTCGATTCGTCCATTCGGGAACCGTCCCAACAACCGAGGTCCCTGTCCGTACTTTGACATAAACTCAAACGTCCTAATCTCGTCATCTCGATCAAAGAACACCTCCACGCCCTCGCCGTAAATCCGAACCACAACCTTTCGGGATGTGTCATTTCCTCTGGTAGGCCATTTTATTTGGAAAACCTCATTGGTCATAGCACCTTTAATAGGGATCACCTGCAGAGCTTTGGAGTCCACTATATTATCCCACTCGGATGCCATACATTGCAGAGCATCCTTTACTTCTCGTGGCAACCTCGTCTCCTTATTTTCAACTACATTAGTTGCAGCACCCATAACAACACACCCACCCGAAATTTATAGACAGAATAAATCTTCCCCACGACGGAATGACTGGCCTGGACGGGGAAAATAATCACATATTCCGATTTTCAATGAGGCACATGTTTGTATTTTTGCATAATTTTGATTCTCAATAAAAAAACATATTCCGGTTACGATAATGCAGATTCATGAACAATTGTATCTATTGAATGACGATTACCTGTATGAAGGAGCATTAAAAACAATACTGAAGCAGCAGATTCAACCTACAGAAGCACAAAGTTGACAATGGCTACAAGGAATTGAAGAATCCACCATGATCCTAAGAAGAAGAAGACAGATTATTTTGATATTCAGATTGAACTGTAAGAAATGATTATTCCATTTTTTGATTAATGGATCATTATTATTTTTAGTTAATTATTTGCTTATGGCTAAGAGAACAAAAATGCCTTTAGTTTTGGCAAGTTTTGAGGGAAGTCACCGTTTTTTTGGGATCAAATAAATTTTATTTTAAATTAAAACAAGTACTTTTACTTTAAATCAAAATTTGATTTCATTACCTTAAATCAAAATTAGATTTCATTACCTTAAATCAAAATTAAAACTAGTACTTTACTTTTGGTAAAAAATTGGTGCCACTTCCGATACATACATAGGCAGAGGCTGTATCTAATAGGGACGGGTCACAATTACCCAAAATTTTTAAAAATTAAAAATAAATTTTAATTTAAGGTCATAGTAAAATTATATTTTAGTCCTTTAAAATATATAATTTATATCGTTATCTCCTCTAAACTTAAATATTTTTAAATAATCTCTCAAATAACGTTGAGTTTTGCCACTGTACATATATATATATGTACTTGGTCACGATTGAATTGTTTTAAGACTAATTTGTAAATGAACAATCTTTGTTATATATATATGTATGTATATATGATAATTCTATAATAAATGACATGTACCGCAATATACTACTATTCACACATACCAATATATCATCATCTGTTTTAATTAAAATTTAAATCTTAAGGGCATAAATTGTTATTATTCTCTTTTAGAAGAAAATCTTAAAAACATAATTTTATGCTACTTTTTCATATATATTTTTTATTTTTTTAATTCAAAAAAACATTTAAACTTTTATTTCTACAATAATTACTACATTTACTTTAATTTATCCATATTTGTACATTTCAACAATTTAATCTTAATTCGAAAAATAAAATAAATTAACCATCATTATTTACACATTAATTCAATTTAGCGCTATTTTAATTAAAATAATTTAACCAAAAACCCTAAACCCCTAAACTCTAAAATTGACACACTAAACCATAAATCATTGAACCCTAAAATTGAAACAAAAAATTCAAGCCCCCCAAACCTTAAACTTCAAAATTGACTCACTAAACCATTAACCCATTAACCCTAAAATTTAAACTAGAAAGTCTAAAACTTTAAACCTCAAAACTTAAACTTGAAACACAAAACACTAAAAACTAAACCCCAAACCCTAAAACTGAAAGTCAAAACTCAAAATCCTACACCATATACCCTAACATTTAATAGCTAAACCCTAAACTTGAAAATATAAATACTTAACCCCTAAACCCGAAATTTGGAACTCAAAACCATAACCATAAACTCTAAATTTGAATCTATAAACCATAAACTCCAAAATCCTAAACTTAAAACCTTAAATCCATAAACTTAAAGCAACAAATCCCTAAACCCTAAACTTGAAACTTGAATTTGAATATATAAACCCCAAAACCTCAAAACTCTAAACTTAAATATCCAAAGAAAAAACACATAAACCCTAAACTTAAAACTAAAAACCTTAAACCATAAATTGCTAAACCTTAAACTTGGAATCATTGACCTTAACTTGGAACTTTAAACCCCAAACTTAAATCCATAAACAAAACATCATAAACCCCTAAAACCTAAAATTGAACCCTTAAACCTTAAATTTGAAACTTGAAACCATAAGCCCTAAACTTGAAACTTAAAACCACAGACCCATAAATCCTAAACTTGAGTTTATAGATTCAAATTCAAGTTTCAAATTTTAAGTTTAGATTTAGGCTTTCAAGTTTAATGTTTTGGAGTTTATGGTTTCAAATTTAGGGTTTATGGGTTTGAGTTTTAAATTTAGGGTTAAAGGGTTAAGTGTTTATTGTATCAAGTTTATGGTTTATAGGTTATGTATTTAAGTTTAGGGTTTACATTTTAGTTGTCCGAGTTTCAATTTTAGGATTTGTGGTTTAGGATTTCATATTCATGGTTTAATTTTTAGTGTTTTTGGGTTTCAAGTGTAAGGTTTGAGGTTTATGGTTTTTTAGTTTCTAGTTTCAATTTTAGGGTTTATGGGGTTTGTGGTTTAGTGAATCAATTTTGGAGTTTATGGTTTCAAGTTTAAGGTTTGGGGTTTATGGTTTTCGAGTTTCTAGTTTTAATTTTAGGGTTTATGAGTATTGTTTAGTGATTCAATTATATTGTTTAGGGTTTAGGGTTTCATGTTTATAGTTTAAGGTTAAATTATTTTAAATTAAAAAATAAGGATAAATTGAATTAATGCTTAAATAACGAGGGTTTATTTTATTTTATTTTTCGAATTAAGATTAAATTGTTGAAATGTGCAAGTATAGAAGAATTAAAGTAAATGTAGGAATTATTGTTATAATAAAAGTTTAATTATTTTTTAAATTAAAAAATAAAAGAAAATTTAAAAAAGTATCATAAAAATATATTTTTAATATTTTATTTTCAAAAGGAATAATAATAACAATTTAGATCCTTAAAATTCAAATTCTAATTAAAACAGTTAATGATACATATGAATAGTGTCACATTGCGGTACAGGTCATTAATTGCACTTTCAATAATATTTGTTTGTATCTACTCTTATTTTTATATATTATTTTATAATTTTATTTATTTATTATTTATTCAATAAAACTAAAAACTAAGTTAAATTCATCCAAACCCATACTAAATTAATTGAATGCTAGCTAAGGTAAGTTGTCTTTCTTATTAAAGTAAGTAATAAAAACAGGATTATTATCCTATATACTGGCGTAGAAACTGAAAGTTTCTACAAGCTCCTTAGTTTTAGGGTTTAGTCTATTAGTTTAGTGTGTAGGGTTTAGCTGTTTAGGTGTAAGGGTTTAGAATTTAGGGATAGTAGTTAAAATTTAGGCTTTATGGTTATAATTCATGGTTTATAAGTTAAAACCTAATCATAATCATATTACCCTAAAACTAAACCCAACATCTAAACCTTAAATTCTAAACCCCTACACCTAAACCCTTAAATCATACGCCTTAAACTAATACCTTAAACTCTAAAACTAAGGCGCTTGTGAAAACTTTCCGTTTTCGACGCTAGTGTATTGAATATAAATCTATAAAAATATTAAATATGATTAGAAAGTAAATTATCTTTCCACAAAATATTTGTATCACGTAATCCGCCAATGATTAAAGGGATACACAAATGTTGGGTGGAATTTAAAACATTTTTATAACCTTTTTAATTGCTTTTGGGTATCCAATAGCTTAAGAAGTAGAACTGTCGAGGATTATTATTACTATTATTCATCTTTTTATCTTTTTGAAACGACAAAACCATCGTGTACGCAATTAGTATACTAATTTGGTTTTACTTGAATACCTTTCTCCATACATCCGAGCATCGGATACAGTAAGATAATTTATATTGGTAGGGTAAGTAAAAAGTTTATATGATTCCATATTTTATCATACTACAATAACCTTGAATAAAAATTCTCAACCGCTTTCTATACTCTATTTATGTTCTCACCCTAAAAATTAGATTAAGAATTTAAAATTTAAAATTTAGGGTTAAAATTTAGAGAATTGAGGGTATAGTGTATTTTTAGGGTATATGATTTAGAATTTAAAGTTAAGACTTAAAATTTAATTTTTTAGTGTTGGACATAAAAAAAGCACCGAAAAAGGTAAATGATTTTTGTCTCGATGCCCCCCCTACTTTCACGAGGCTTTCAAACTTTTATGATTTTTTATTTAATCAATAATAACTTTTTTCTTTCAAAATGAAATTTATTAAGTGATTATTATTTATTTAAATTTTCTTTAGATTATAATAACATTTACTTATTTATGAAAATTAAATTAATTATGACTTATGACTTTGAGTCGTGAAAATATCAATTTTAATACTATAGCAGGTACCTTTTATATATTTTTATTATGTTAAAAAACTTTTATATATTTTTACGAATGTTTTAATAACATCAATAATTAAGTGTATTTTCCCATCCTTTATGTGATATATAAACGGTGCCGCTGTACATTTTATTAGACATGTCTTTTAGGAAGAGGGTAATGACCCCGTGACAAGTGGTATCAGTAAGACCCTTTGACTACATGATTTCATGCCGAGCGCCCATGAGTGGAGTAGACAAGGTGAACAACCGTTACAATGGTCCATCATGAGTGCGGATAACTCGTGACGCCGTTGAGTGGGGGAGAATGTTACGCCTAGAAAGAAACGACGACAATAAATATAAACAGTAACGTTACATATTTTCTATTAGACATGTCTTTTGAATAGAGAGTAATAGTCCTGTGACATTTACATATGTGTATAATATTTAAACCTTAGTGTGTGCATAAATAGATATAGGAGGTAACTTGTATTGTGTTTTCGGATGGTTTTTGGTTGTTGATAGGAGTAGTAACTTCTATTGTGTTTTTTTGGCTTATGATTTGTTAGTGGGCAATTCTCAATTATCCTATTATTCAATTGATGCACATTTAATAGGTTGAGGGACTAAATTGCAAGAGACATAAAATATAGGAGAACAGATTGTAAAACTATATTTATGTCTTACTAGCCAGCCCAATTTCATTCAATTGAAACGGTGCTAGCCCTTTGACAGGGTCTAAAAAAACTGCTTTTGCTTAAAAAAAAACTTTTTCTGTTAAACTCAAAAATTAGGTATAAAATTATAGTAGAAAAAATATTTTTCCACCCAACCTTATATTTTTTGCTTTTTAAAAAGTATTTTTTAGGTGTAATTATATTTTTGCCCTTAATTATTTAACTCAAATCGATTGTTAAACTAATGTTTATGTATGCATAATTATATATTATTTTAATATAATAATATGAAATTAACATTTCTTTAAGATGATAATATTAATATTAAAACAATATGAAAATAATATTAACATACTCCAATAATATTAATAGTAAATATGAAATATATTCAATTATTGTATTAAATATTAAACCAATACACTAAATTTATTAAATTAATATTGGAATCACTTAAATTATTTATTATTACTTTACACCAGTATGCAAAAGTATTTTTTGACAACGATACTAAACACTAAAAATCTTTAAACTAACTTTTTAAACCAGTTTCTAACGACACTTTTCAAAAGCAATGCTTATAGACAAGTAAAAATCATAGTGGATCAAAATGTAAAAGAAATTATATCCCACGTGGCAGCCCAATTTCATTTCATTTTTCAATTGAAATCAGTTCATAGGGGACTAAATTGTAAGTTAAATTATAGGGCCAAATTGTAAAAAGATTAGATCCCACGTGACAGCCCAATTTCTTCTATTCCTTTAATTGAAAACAGTTCCGGGAGACTGCTTTTAAACTATAGTATATATTATTAAAAATGTATTTTATACGATAGAAAAATATTTAATCTATTGTCGGTATAAATTTTATTTTACACAAGTATACTTATTATAGAGTTATAAATTTAGTTTAGGTTTAGAGTTTAAGGATTTAAATTTTTTAATATTTTAGATTTAAAGTTTAAAATTTATGATTTAAGGCTAAATATTTAGAATATAGATTTTAAAGCTTAAATAAGTAAGCTTGTGAAGAAAAAATTTCTTTACCAGCAATGTATCAAACATTTTCTCTTTATACTAATAAAATAAGTTTATTTCCCTTTCTAATGAAATCTACTCAATCTATCATATAGCAAAACCATAAAATTTTGAAAAGAGCAAGTTTAATCACAATTGTCTCAAAATTTTTAGGATTTAAAATACAATTAAATCATCAAATTTGGAAGAATTATCTCTTCCACTTATAAGATAGCTCCGTCCATAATCATAATTAATTTGATTTTAACTAAAGTCAATCAGTAGATTATAAACGAATTTATAATTACAATAAATACAAAACGATTATTATCGCGCATATCCAACTTCTAAATTATTTGGACATTTAAGCTTTCTATGTCAGAAGTATTAATAAAGTCAAATATAGTTAGTCAATTGGTTAGTTTGTTACATTCTGTTAATGGGTTGTTAGTCTGTTATTACTATCAGCGTTGGACTATAAATATTGAGCTTGTATTGGGGTTGTTTGATTGATCAATAATGAAATCTGATACACATTTTCTGATTTTTCTAACTTTACTTTTCTCTCGTATCGTCTTCCTCATTCTCTTTCATCTCTCATTTCCCCTTTCACTCGTCTTCTCCAAACACCAAACCTTAGCTTAAATTCCTCACTCTAACATGGTATAAGAGCCTCACGATTGGCCATTGCCGTTGCTTCAGTGCTTCAACTGCGTTTGCGATTCGTGTCATGTGTCTGCCTGAAGTCCGTTCCTTGCTGTTATTAATTCTCTTCTTGTTTCTGGTTGGTGCATTTGATCTTTGTCTACTGGTGATCTCTTGCTCATTTTCTCTGTGAGTATTACCTCTTTATCCGATCTGGTTTTGTTTGGTCTTGATGCTCTATGTCGTTTCAGCTTCATGCCCTAGTTTTATCAGATATGCTTTCGCTTACTCGTATTTTTTATTATTGATACTCTGATTAAGCTGTTGCATATTGTGTTTGATCTATCTGTGGTAATCATTGCGGTTATATCTGTTGCTATCTGTGGTCAACTACTTATTACATTGGATCAGTTGCGAATTGCTTCTCAATTTTTTGCCTATTTCTTGCTATGGAATTGATGTGGATCTATTGAGATTTGCTATTTGTTGTGGTTTGCTGCTATTCTTGAGAAATTGCTGATTATTTGAGCTAGCTCTGTGTTACATTGTTGTGATTTCTGTGTATTTCTTGTTGCGTGCCTCTTGTGCTTTATATTGTGATCATGACTAATACTGATGGTGTCAACACATCATCCACTGATGTTAATAACAACACTGAAATTGATTCTCTAAATGCAAACCCTACTACTGCTTCAACTACCTCAAATGTCTCATCTAGTAAATTGTTTGGATCTAAAAAGATTAATGTTACCTTGAATGATGAGAACTATCTGTTGTGGAATCAAAAAGTTCTCTTTACCATTAAAGTCAATCGTTTACAGAAATTCATTGATGATAATGTTACTTGGCCACCACAGTACATTACCAAAAATGGAATTGTGTCCATCAACTCTGGTTTTGAGTATTATGAAGAGCAAGATGGAGCACTTGCCTCTTGGCTCCTCTCTACTGTTAGTGAAAGAGTTCTTCCTAATTTAATTGGGCATAATACTTCAGCTGAAATTTGGAGTACTCTACATAGAATCTACAGTGGTAAAATCACTTCTAGGCTTATGTCTTTAAGAAGATTACTGCATTCACAGAAAAAGGGGATTTAAGTATGAGAGAATTTCTAATGAAAGTCAAAGGTGTTTGTGATAGTTTAGCAAGCTGTGGGGAGATTATTTCTGACCAAGAACATGTCACAGCTATTCTAAATGGCTTACCAGAGTTTGAGTCTGTCATCACAGTGTTAACTGCAAGTCCTACACCATCTGATGTTAAGTCTGTCCATACTATTCTTATAGAGGCTGAGGCTAGACAAACAAGATTTTTAAATCAGATCAGTGCTTCAGCTAACCTTACTACTCATCATTCAACTGTTTCACAACCTCAAAATTAGCAAACTTCCAGTCAACCTTCATCCTAACCTTGTTGAGTGTGTAAAAGTTCTATATTTTACCCCCTATTTAACCCATATTTCTGCTGCATTCAAGCATAATTCATTGCATTTAGGTTAGATTTCAGTTCCACATCACAAATATATTAAATGGCACAGTTTCTACTGAAATTGGTTATTTTTGTAGGTTGCTGTTGTAGCAGATGGAGAAGCAGGAGCTGGGCAGTGATGCAGAAAAGCTGGAACTGGATGAGCAGATGAGGAGGATGATGCTGCCATGGCCGCCGCCGTGACAACCAAGGACGGTAGAAGTTTTGAGAAGAAGAAGCAAAGTGGGCCTCGACAGAAAGAGGAAATTAAGCCCATCTGTCGTGGAGTACCCCTATATTTTTCCGAGCCCTATATCAGAATGAAGGCCAAGCCCAAGGTTCAAGGAAGAAATCCCAAGCAAGAAGCAAGGACGAATCAAAGACTGCTGTTTTGAAAATTTAGTCTTTATTAGAGTTGTACTTTAATTTAAAGCTGTATTCTTGCCATATTAGAAAACTTGAACCCAAGGCCTATATAAAGGCATGTAATTCGACCTAGGAGAGGACATCACCTATCTCTAGCCTTCTTCCCAAACCCTAGCCGTTTTCCCCTTCTCAACATGTTCTAAACTCCCCTTAGGGCCACATGTTGAATTGTAAAGTAGTTGCAAGGGTTACTTTTGTTTTAGGAATTTTATGTTCAATAAAATAAACTTCAAGTTCTCTTATTCTGGTTATTAACATCTTGCAAGAGCATCGGGAGAGCATTGTGAGGTTATCTATTTACTTAATATCGGGAGAGTTAAGTATACGAAAGGAATAAGTGCGAGTTCTCTAGTTTATAGTTGAACTATCTCGGACCTAGGGATAGGACGGGGTTAAGTGGCTAAAGAAGAATTCAACAACATCGGTGTTCATCCTTCGATTCACGCCGGGAGGTATCATCAAAGACGTGTTCATCGACAGACTTGGACCTAGGGATAGGCCAAGGCACAACAGGGATTCTTGCCAAACTTGAAGTACAGAGTTGTGTGATCGCTGCCGTGACAAACAACAGACTGCCGCCGCGACGGGTGCTGCCGCGACGGGGACATCGACAGAGCAGATTTTCCTAGACTTAGCAATACCTGCACTACTGAGCAATTCAATACCAGCCCATTCTCTCTATCTTGATTATTTTAATCCCATTTTCCAGTATTCTTTATTATTTTCATGACAACCTCTTAAACTATTCTTTTTACCTTCGTGCAGTAATTCAAGGTGAAGCTATTGGCCCAGTCCCTGTGGAGACGATATCCGATACTTCAGTATCACTTTACTACTTGCGTCGTGTACACTTGCACTACATTGCGATAGACACTTTTACACGCAACAAGTTTTTGGCGCCGTTGCCGGGGACTGACAACATAACTTTACCCTACTTTTTACTGCATTTGTTTTATTTTTCTATTTTACTTGGATTGTCCAACCTATACCTTTCACAAGGTCTTTTTGTTTTTGTATGCGCAGATCTCAACGGGGGAAGGAACCAGAATACCAGTTAGATCCTGAACCCGAACGAACGTTCAATCTCAAGAAAAGAGTCTGTTACCTCATTGAAAGGAACGAATACCTAGAGGAACAACTCATAGCAATGGAGAACGAAGGACGTGAAGAAAGAAGGGACAACCAAGGGAATCTCCAAGATAATAACAATCCTGTTGGAGATGGAGTGAACGGCCAAGCTGCCGATCCTCCTGTCGCTGCCGCACGACGGTCATGCCAAGACTACATGCTTAATGACCATGTAGAACTAGAAACCACCCTGCCGGATGTAGATGTTGACAACTTTGAGCTAAAACCTGTTATGTTCAGCATGATCAACAACGCCGGTCAATTTAGTGGTGCTGCTACAGAGGATGCTAGGGAGCATCTGAAAATGTTCCAGGAAATCTGTGGTTCGTTTAGACTACCAGGAGTTAATTCGGAGATACTGAGGCTTCGGTTATTTCCTCATTCATTGAGGTACAGGGTAAAGACTTGGTGGAATAAACTTACGCCGGGTTCAATTAGAACTTGGGCAGATTTAGCTCGTGAATTCTTATCTCGTTTTAATCCTTCACACTTATCTGAGCGATTACGTAACGAAATTGCTACTTTTCAACAGGAAGAAGACGAGCCAATGCACGAGGCATGGGACAGATTTACCACTCTTCTACGGAACTGCCCAATGCATGGATTCCTTGTTTGGAACCAGGTAACAAAATTTTATAATGCTGCTAACTTACAAACTCGTATCAGAATTGATTCGGCAGCAAACAGATTACTGCTGGACAAAGACCCAAATGAGGCAATGGCAGTATTGAAAAATCTGGCGAAGAATGAGGAACAGTTTCCGACAGCAAGAAGATGGGGTAAACGGGTTCTAGCTGTAAAGGATTATGAGGCCAACAACACAATGAAATCACAGGTGGCATATCTCACTAAGGCAATGAAAAATCTCTTGAACGAAGATTCACAGCCTGTATACGCTGCTGAAGAGGTATGCGAAATTTGTGAAGGAAATCACAGTTCGGAGGAATGTCCAATACAGTTAGAAGAGGGAAAGTATGTTGGAAACTACAATAAGCAGAATTATAATTCCAACAACTACAATCCCAACTGGAGAAAGGATCCCAAGTTCTCTTGGAGCAATCCTAATAATGCCCTGAATCCTCAAGCACAGAATACACAGAATTAGGGAGGACCTAGATTGCTGACTCGGCAGCAACCGCAGCAGCAGCAACAACAACCACCAACTGCCATAAATAGTATACTGGAACAGACTCTGGCTACATTTATGTCTCAAACAGGTACCTACATTGAGAACATGAATTACTTTGTCAAGAAGACGGAAACATTCATGGATAAAACAGAGATGCGGATGACCAATCATGAAGCTACTCTGAAATCATTGGAGACACAGATGGGTCAGATTTCCCAGCATGTTAAACCAAGGCAGAATGGCAGATTTCCTAGCAATACTGAAAATGCTAGACAGCCCACGCATGAGCAGTGTAAAGCCATCACTACTAGAAGTGGGAAGAAATTACCAGGGCCAGAGAAGAAAACTGAAACAGCTAAGAAACCAGCCTTGGAGTCTCCTGCCGAGGAAGCTGCCCCGACAGACGACAAGCAGCCTGCTGCCGATGAACCTGTCACGACAGCAGAAGGGACAGAGGAGAAAGATGATGAACCTAAACCTCCTCAGATTCGTATGCAGTGGGAAGGACGTATTGCTGATTATCGTCCCCCACCTCATTTCCCTCAGCGACTACAAAAATTGAAACATGAATCACAGCTTAAGAAGATTTATGATATTTTTAAGCAGGTTCATATCAACATTCTGTTGTTAGATGCTGTAAGGGAAATACCTGGTTATGCCAAATTTCTCAAGGATGCCATGTCAAAGAAGTCCAGACTTGGGGAATTTGAAACGGTTAATATGACACATGGATGCATGAGTATTTTGCACAAGTATCCACCCCAGAAGAAGAAGGATCCTGGGAGTTTCATCATACCATGCATAATCGGAGACAAATTTGTGGGTAAGGCACTTTGTGATCTTGGTGCTAGTATAATTTTAATGCCCAAATCTGTTTTTTCAGAAATTAGGTATTGGAAAAGCTCGGCCCACAACAGTAGTACTGCAGCTGGCAGACCGCTCTCACGTTCACCCAGAAGGAAAAATTGAAGATATTCTGGTAAGAGTGGATAAGTTTATTTTTCCTGCTGACTTTCTTGTCTTAGATTGTGAAGCAGATGAGAATGCACCAATCATCCTGGGGCGACCCTTCTTAGCCACAAGAAGATCACTGATTGATGTGGAAAAAGGAGAACTCACTATGAGAGTGAACAATCAAGAAGTCAAGCTGAACGTTCTCCAAGCAATGAAACATACTGATGCAGAAGAAGAGTGCAAGGCCATCACAGAAATTACCTTTGACCAACCCTGCATCAGGTCGGGCTGCCACGACATCAAAATTGGTCACTGCCTCAGCAGCCATTTAGAAGACTATCACGACAGCACCGATGACAGCAGCTCCTCAGAATCTGATACATCTGATACTGAAGATCAGGAGGAGGTAAACTGGATAGGCAATCGTCCAGGTAAGTTGTTCGAGCCTTTAAATTATACCTCGGATAACCATATAATTCAAAAGCCATCAACTGTTGAGCCCCCTGTTCTAGATCTGAAGCCCCTGCCAGGGTAGTTAAAATATGCTTTCCTTGGTTTAAATGATACGTTGCCCGTAATCATCTCTTCCAAGTTGATGCAGGAACAGGAACAACAGCTAATAGGGATGCTGCAGCAGCACAAAAAGGCGATTGGATGGACGATAGCTGATATCCAAGGCATCAGTCCGGCACTATGCATGCATAAAATCCTCCTAGAGGATGATCATAAGCCGACCATTGATGCACATAGACGGCGGGTAAACGGCGAAGGGGTTTGGTTGTCGGTTATGGGGTATGATGTTTCCTAGGTTAAAATCTATGCCCTTATATAAGCTTTGGGCTCAAGAATTCTAAGTTAACAAGGATTACAACTTTAATTAAAAGTAAGATTCTAATAAAGACTTAATCTCCAAGGATCCTACTTTTCAGCCGCCCTCCTTGTTTCTTGGGATTTCCTCTCCTTGAGCTTTGGCTTGACATATCTTTTGATCCGGGGCTTGGAAAAATATATGGTTTTCACACGACAGACGAGCATAATTTTCTCTATCTATCGAGGTCCACTTTGCTTTTCCTCCACTGACTTGCTGTCGTCCTCTGCTGTCACAGCAGCTCCATGGCAGCATCGTCCTCATCGTCTGCTTGTCCAGTTCAGCTCTTCTGCTTCTCTGCCCTGCGCCCGCCTTCTCCGTCTATTATGGCAGCAACCTGCAAAATCAGCCCTTTTTTTAGTAGAATCTGTGCCTTTACTATAATTGTGATGTTTTGCTGTAAACTGACCTAAATGCAATGCAATGATGCTTGAATGCAGCAGAAATATGGGTTAAAAGGGTGTAAATAATAGAACTTTTACACACTCAACACACCCTCAAACTCAAGTTTTTGCTTGCCCTCAAGCAATTAAGACCTAAAAAAAATGAATATTTTTGTGTTGGCTTTCAAACAGTGAACTGTCCCTTACCCGTCGCTCATTCTCTGTGGCGGCAGCAACCTGTTGGAAAGATTAGGATCTGTTCGGAATCTCACTATAGTCCTCGTGTAGTGTGTGCAGACTTGTGAACAGTTATATGCTAAGACTCTCTTAGTTTCACTAGAATATTCAACTCTTAACTTGAATTTTATGCCAAAGTTTATCTTCTTGGAGGCACATTTTCATGCTTCTTTGATTTCTTTGTTTTGACTTTATTTCTCTATTTTTCAAGCTAAAGTTTCACTAGAGCCGGTTTCGGGCACCTCTAGCTAACTTCCTAGAGTCGGTTTCGGGCACCTCTAGGGCTATTGAGTCTCTTTTGCTAAACTTCTTTCCTAGAGCCAGTGTTAGGCACCTCTAGGGGCTATTCAAGTGCTAAGCTTCCTATTCTAGTTTGGCTAAAAGAAATCTAAGCAGTATAACAGTCACAATGGTGTTTAAGTTTTCAGAACTATAGAAAGGCTCTAAACTTCTCCTTAATCTGTCCTAAAGATGCTGCCACGGCAGAGCTGTCATGACAGGAAAGTTTACTTCACAGTTTTAAGCCAACGGTTTTTTTAGAGAACTTAAATAAATAAAAGACACAACAAATAATTAAAGATGTACTAAGACTCCATTAAAATGGAGGGTTGCCACCCCCAAACTCGAGGGTTGCATTGCCCTCAATGCAAAATGACAAAATAAAAATGAAGGCAGGTACATCACAAAATATAGATAAAGCAGGCATCAATAAAAAGAAAATAAAGGACTTAAATTTTAAGCGTTGTCTTCACTGCTGCTGCTGACACGGATTTGGCGGCGGGTTCTGGTCCTCGGGGCAGGCTGGGTGGGTTGCTCTACGACCTGGATGTCAGAGCTGCTGCCGCTATCCCAAGTGCTGCTGCTGGTGGTGGTGGTGCTGGCCTTGGGCATTAGCTTTCTGTCGGCCATTCGTTTCTGCCTCTTGACAGGTGTGAATTCCTTCTCCAAATTCCTTCGAATAGGAGGTTCTGCCTCGTTGTCATTTGAGGCTGGTCGCTTCGTTCCTCGGGCAGAGGTGTCTGCCGGAGGACTGCCAGCTGCCGGCTGGGTAGGTGATGGGGTGGAAGCAGCAGAATGTGTGTGTGGGGAGGTAGGTGGTGTAGGTGTGTGGACAGGGGTGGGGATGTGGAAATAGTGGGCAGGGAAAGTGGGGAAAACAACATCGGGATAATGTAAAGTATTGGTAATGAAATTTACCGTTGAGTTGGCGAAATCCCGGATGAATGTCATCAGCCCCATCTGTCTGTCTTTCACCCGCTGTATGGCAGCAAGGATTTGAACAGATTAATCTGTCGGGGCGGCTGCTGCTGCAGGTTCATGGGCAGGGTCATGAGTAGGTTCCTCGGATGATTCTGCTAGGGAGGCAGCCGGGTTGAAGGAGGAGAGGGGGGTTGCGACTATCAGCTCCATGAGGCTGGTAATGTTGTTATCGGTCCAGCCTCGTCCTTGGACCAGTTTATCGGTGGTGGCCTCTGGGACAGCAGCGCAGCGGCAGAGAGATGTGATCATGAATGGTAGGCAGAGGCGGGAGGTTGATCGATGTGTGCAGTCCAAGACGCTGTCCCTCATATAGCGGCCCACGTTGATAGGACGGTCGTTCATGATCGAATGAATGAGGGCGAGCCTCTGCTGGTCCACCATCGTGTGATGGGAGGACGGCAGGATACGCTTCTTGATGAAAGCGTTCTATAGCTTGGCTTCTGGGAGCAGCTGCCCCCTTTTGACAGAGTTGGGGTTCTTTTTGCTCATGTTCCACTCCGTTCCTTCTTCTCTTACCTCTGCCATGACAGCACCGTAGGCGGCAGAGTCGAGGGTATCCAAAAATTGCTGATGGGCATCGTCATTGGGACCAAAATAGAGGCCATACATATGGTTAATACTATCGGCTGTGAATGGTACCTCTACCCCTCGGACAGTCACGGATGTCGTCGTCCTGCTGTCGATGGCAGCATAGAACTCCCTCACCAATGTGTCATTTAATTCTGCTGGTTGTTCTGCAAACTGCTCCCATACTTGAGCCCTTATTGCCCTCGCGATGAATGGTCGGAGCCCCATGTTTGGTGCCTTTCGGATGTAGATGAAACCTCTTTCTTCCTATAAGTCCTTGGTTGCGAAGGCCGACGGTGTGGGTGCTGCTGATGAAGAGGCTGAAGCAGCACTGCGGCGGGTCTGTCTGGAAAACATTTTAGTTGCAAGGGTTGTGAAAGTAAATAAAAACGAGAGGAGAAAGCAAGTAAGAATAAGCAGAAGTGAGGAAAATGGAAATGAGAACGAGGTTTTATAGCGGTAGAGCTGCTGCCCGTTTAATGCTCTAACGGTAGGCGAGAATAACGGGGCGATTGTTGAGTTTGGCGTGTCTGACGCGTCTGACACGTAATTATGCGTCTGTTACACGTCTGTCACACGCTTCTGCGTCTGCCGTGTCAGTCTGTTGACAGCCTGTCTTATCCGTGTCTGCGGCGGCAGCTGGAACGACAGGCTTCAATAAATGGGCTCTGTTGGGCTGATGGATGGATGATGGGCTTGGATCACTTCTTCTTTTCTTCTTGACTCCTTTATTTTCTGAAAACAGAAAATATAAAAATATTATTTGAATAAAATAAACCTAATTTCCTAATAAATAATAAAAATAAATAGAAATAAAATTTAGGTTAAATTAGGGATGCCTTGTGGGGCATCTCCTAAAGTAACCACTTCCTGTATTCCTGGGGCTTCAGTCCCCTGATAATGCTTGAGGCGCTGTCCATTGACTTTGAATTGGTGCCCGTCTTTTAATGATCGGATTGTGATGGCACCATGGGGAAAAACTTGTACCACTTGGAATGGGCCAGACCATCTAGACTTTAGCTTTCCTGGGAAAAGTTTCAGTCTAGAATTGAACAACAACACAAGCTACCCTGGGCAGAACTGTCGTGGCAGCAACTTCCTGTCATGCCACTTCTTAGTTTTCTCCTTGTAGATTCTTGCATTGTCGTAGGCCATTGTCCGTATTTCTTCAAGCTCGTTTAGATCTAACAGCCTTTTCTGGCCTGCCTTGTCCAAGTCCAAATTTACTGCCTTGATTGCCCAATATGCTTTGTGCTCTATCTCGACAGGTAGATGACAGGTTTTCCCATAGATCAATCGGTATGGAGACATGCCCAATGGAGTCTTAAAGGCTGTCCTATATGCCCATAATGCATCATTAAGGAGTAAAGACCAATCTTTCCTAGTTGGCTTAACCATCTTCTCAAGAATGTTCTTAACTTCCCTATTGGATATCTCAGCTTGTCCATTGGTCTGTGGGTGGTATGTTGTCGCGATCCTGTGCTTGACACCATATTTCTTCAAGGCGGCAGCAATAACCCTATTGTCAAAATGTCTCCCTTCATCACTGATAATCGCCTTAGGGATGCCAAATCTAGAAAAAATATTTTTGTGCAAAAACTTTTGGACTGTCTTGGCATCATTCTTTTGAGTGGCGATGGCTTCAACCCACTTAGAGACATAATCCACTACTAAGAGGATATATAGATTTCCACATGAAGATGGAAAAGGTCCCATGAAATCAATCCCCCAAACGTCGAAGATCTCGACTTCCAGAATGTTCTGCAGTGGCATCTCGTTTCTCCTCGAGATGTTACCTGTCCGCTGGCACCTGTCACAGTTCTTGTAGAAGTTCTGTGCATCTTTATACAGTGTCGGCCAGTAGAACCCTAACTGCAGCACCTTGGCAGCAGTTTTATTGCCTCCTAAGTGACCTCCATATTGTGAAGCATGGCAGTGATGGAGAATGTCTTCTTGTTCTTCTTGTGGTACACACCTCCTTATAACCTGATCTGCGCATAGTTTGAAAAGAAGAGGTTCGTCCCAATAATAATGCTTAACATCATTTTGGAACCTCTTCCTGGCTTGATAATTAAGATTAGAAGGTAGTATTCCGCTAACTATAAAATTAACGAAATCAGCATACCAGGGGAGTTCAGAAGACTTACCTGCCGCCATGGCTGTCGCGGCAGCGATTGCGGCAGCAAAGAGCTGCTCGTCTGGGAAGGTCTCCAGTATGTTTGTCTCATCGATTGGTAGACTCTGTCCCTTCTCTAACCTTGACAAGTGATCTGCCACCTGATTTTCTGTCCCTTTTTTGTCCTTGATCTCAAGGTCGAACTCTTGCAATAGTAGGATCCACCGTATCAATCGAGGCTTTGCATCCTTTTTTGCGAACAAATATTTCAGGGCAGAATGGTCTGTGTGCACTATTACTTTCGTCCCAAGTATGTAAGAACGAAACTTGTCAATGGAGAACACCACAGCTAATAGCTCCTTTTCTGTGGTGGTGTAGTTCACTTGGGCGTCATTCAATGTCTTGCTGGCATAATATATGACATGAAACAACTTATCTCTGCGATGCCCAAGTGCTGCCCCGACAGCATAGTCACTAGCATCACACATGATCTCAAATGGCTGTGTCCAGTCTGGTGGCTGTACTATTGGAGCTGTTACCAGTTTTTCCTTCAGAACCTTGAATGCTTCAGTACATTCTTCATTAAAGTCAAAGGGTTGGTTCTGCTCTAAGAGATGACATAGGGGCTTGGTGATTTTTGAGAAATTTGCAATAAACCTTCGATAAAAACCAGCAAGCCCTAAAAAACTCCTAATGCCCTTGACTGTGGTCGGCGGCGGCAGCTTCTCAATTACTTCTATTTTAGCCCTGTCGACTTCTATCCCACGGCAGCTAATCTTATGGCCAAGGACTATCCCCTCATCCACCATAAAGTTTCATTTTTCCCAATTCAAAACGAGATTTGCTTTTTCACATCTTTCAAGTACCTTTTGTAAGTTGCCAAGGCAGCTCTCAAAATCTTCTCCAAAGACGGAAAAATCATCCATAAATATCTCAAGGAAGTCCTCTACCATATCGGAGAATATGGCCATCATGCACCTTTGGAAGGTGGCGGGTGCATTGCATAGTCCAAACGGCATCCTCCTAAAAGCGTACGTTCCGTAGGGGCATGTGAAAGTCGTCTTTTCTTGATCTTCTGGTGCAATAGCAATTTGATTGTAACCTGAGTAACCATCAAGAAAACAATAATAAGGCTTACCCGCTAATCTATCAAGCATTTGATCAATAAAGGGTAAAGGAAAGTGGTCCTTTCGGGTAGCTTTGTTAAGCTTCCGATAGTCCATACAAACCCTCCAACCGGTCACAGTCCTGGTTGGGATTAACTCGTTGTTTTCATTGGTCACCACAGTCATTCCTCCTTTCTTGGGAACGCATTGCACCGGGCTCACCCATTTGCTGTCGGAGATGGCGTAAATAATACCAGCATCTAACCATTTGATTATCTCTTTACGCACCACCTCTTTCATCGCATGGTTTAGCCGCCTTTGGGCATCAATAGTCGGCTTATGATCTTCCTCTAGAAGGATTTTGTACATGCATAACGCCGGACTAATGCCTTGAATGTCTGCTATCGTCCATCCAATCGCCTTTTTGTGCTGCCTTAGCATGCCGATTAGCTGTCGTTCCTGTTCCTGCGGCAGCTTAGAAGAGATGATTACGGGCAACGTATCATTTGAACCAAGAAAATCATATTTTAACTGCCCTGGCAGAGGCTTCAGTTCTAAGGCAGGTGGTTCAACAGTGGATGGCTTTTGGATTAAGTGGTTATCCGAAGTATAATTCAAAGGTTCGAATAACTTACCTGGACGATTGCCTAACCAGTTTACCTCCTCCTGATCTTCAGTATCAGATATATCGGAGTCAGAGGAGTTGCTGTCGTCGGTGCTGTCGTCAGTGTTGTCGTGACAGCTCTGTAGGTGGCTGCCGCGGCAGTGCCCGATTTTTATGTCGTGACAGCCCGACCAGATGCAGGGTTGATCAAGGATAACTTCAGTGATAGCCTTGCATTCCTCGTCTGCATCAGCATGCTTCATTGCTTGGACAACATTCAACTTAATCTCTTGGTCGTTCACTCTCATGGTGAGTTCTTCTTTTTCCACATCAATCAGTGATCTTCCCGTGGCTAAGAAGGGTCGCCCAAGGATGATTGATGCGTTTTCGTCTGCTTCACAATCTAAAACAAGAAAGTCAGCAGGAAAAATAAATTTATCCACTCTTACCAGAATATCTTCGATTTTTCCTTCTGGATGAACGTAAGAGCGGTCGGCAAGCTGCAGAATTACTGTCGTGGGCCGCGCCTTTCCAATACCTAATTTCTGAAAAACAGATTTTGGCATTAAATTAATACTAGCACCAAGATCACAAAGTGCCTTACCCACGTATTTATCTCCGGTTACACAAGGTATGATGAAGCTCCCCGGATCCTTCTTTTTCTGGGGTGGCTGCCGATGAAGAATACTCATGCAACCATCTGCCATCCTTACCGTTTCAAATTCCCCCAGTTTATATTTTTTTGACATGACATCCTTGAGAAATTTGGCGTAACCGGGCATCTCCCTAACGTCATCTAACAGCGGAATATTAATATGAACCTGCTTAAAAATATCATAAATCTTTTTAAGTTGAGATTCTTGCTTAGCTTGCTGTATCCGTTGAGGAAAAGGAGGTGGGGGACGGTAATCAGCAATACGTCCTTCCCACTGAATACGAATCTGAGGAGGTTTAGGTTCATCAATTTTCTCCTCTATCGCTTCTGCTGTCGTGACAGGCTCACCGGCTGCAGTCTGTTTATCACCTGTCGGGGCAGCTTCCTCGGCAGGTTTGTCCAAAGCTGGTTCCTTTACTGTTTCAGCTTCTTTTTCCGGCCCTGGTAGTTTCTTCCCACTCCTAGTAGTAATTGCCTTACACTGCTCATGTGTGGGTGGCCTAGCATTTTCAGTATTACTAGGAAATCCTCCAGTCTGCCTCGGCTTAATATGTTGGGAAACCTGACCCATTTGTGTCTCCAGAGATTTCAAAGTAGCCTCATGATTTGTCATCCTCATCTCTGTTTTATCCATGAAATTTTCTGTCTTCTTGACAAACTGATTCATATTCTCAATATAAGTACCTGTCTGAGACATAAAGGTGGCCAGAGTCTGTTCCAGTATACTGCTCGTGGCAGCTGGTGGCTGCTGTTGCTGCTGCGGCGGCAGGTGCGTCGGCAGCTGCTGCGGCAGTTGCTGTCGCGTCAGCAATCTAGGTCCTCCCTGATTCTGATTATGTGCTTGAGGATTCAGGGCGTTATTGGGGTTACTCCAGGAAAACTTGGGATCTTTCCTCCAATTGGGATTATAATTGTTGGAGTTGTAATTCGGCTTGTTGTAATTTCCAACATACTTTCCCTCTTCTAACTGTATTGGGCACTCATCCCGACTATGATTTCCCTCACAGATATCACATACTTCCTCTACAGCAAATCCTTGTTGACCATCATCATTCAATAACCTTTTCATTGCTTTAGTAAGGAATGCTACCTGTGATTTTAGCGTGCTGTCGGCTTCATAGTCCTTGACAGCAAGTACCCGTTTACCTCCTCTTCTTGCGGTCGAAAACTGTTCCTCATTCTTGGCCAAATTTTTCAAAACTTGCAATGCCTCGTCTGGATCTTTATCCAATAATAGTCCATTTGCTGCAGAATCAATTCGAATACGAGTTTGTAAGTTAGCAGCATTATAGAACTTAGTTACCTGATTCCAGACTGGGAATCCATGCATTGGGCAGTTCCGAAGAAGAGTAGTAAATCTGTCCCAGGCCTCGTGCATCGACTCGTCATCTTCCTGCTGAAAAGTAGCAATTTCATTACGTAATCGCTCAGATAAATGCGAAGGATTAAAACAAGATAAAAATTCACGGGATAAATCTGCCCAGGTCATAATTGAACCCGGTGTAAGTTTATTCCACCAAGTTTTAGCTCTGTCCCTTAATGAGTGGGGAAATAACCGAAGCCTCAGTATCTCCGGATTAACTCCTAGTAGTCTAAACGAACCACAGATTTCCTGGAATGTTTTGAGATGCTCCCTAGCATCTTCTGTCACAACACCACTAAACTGCCCGTCATTGTTGATCATACTAAACATGACAGGTTTCAGCTCAAAGTTATCAACTTCAATATCCGGCAGCGTGGTCTCCAACTCTACGTGATCATTCAACATGTAGTCACGACAGGACCGTCGTCCATCTGCCAAGGGCGGGTCACCGACAGGTGGTATACCATCACCAGCGGGTGGGTTACGGGCCATCTTCTCTAGCTGTTCCTCAAGGTACTCGTTCCTGGCTAAAAGGTGACGAAGTTGTTTCTTGAGATTGAAGGAACGTTCAACTTCCGGATCTAATGGATACTCAGGATCTTCACCTCTTTTAGATCTGCGCATAAACAAGAAAACCTCGTGAAAAGAAAGAGTTGAAAGCACCAAAGGAAAAAAGAAAAATAGAAATAAAAACAAAATAAAAATAAAAACAAAAAGTGCAATAAAAGAAAGGTAGAGTTATGTTGCCAATCCCCGGCAACGGCGCCAAAAACTTGTTGCGTGTAAAAGAGTCTATCGCAATTGTAGTGCAAGTGTACACGACGCAAGTAGTAAAGTGATACGAAGTATCGGATATCGTCTCCACAGGGATTGGGCTAATAGCTTCACCTTGAATTACTGCACGAAAGTAAAGGAAATATTTGAGAAAGTTGTCACGAAAATATTAAAGTAACGTAAATAAAAAAGTAGAGTAATCAAGATAGAGAGAATGGGCTGGTATTGAATTGCTCAGTAGTGCAGGTATTGTATTGCTTAGGAATTCCAGTTCTGTCGTCGCGCCTGTCGCTGGCAGCACCTGTCGCGGCAGCTGTCCGTTGGTCTTCGCGGCAGCAAACACACCAACTCCGTACTTCAAGTTTGGCAAGAATCCCAGATCTGCCTTGGCCTATCCCTAGGTCCAAGTCTGTCGATGATCACGTCTTGATGATACCTCCCGGCGTGAATCGAAGGATGAACACCGATGTGTATGAATTCTTCTTTAGCCACTTAACCTCGCCCTATCCCTAGGCACGAGATAGTTCAACTATAACTAGAGAACTTGCTCTTATTTCCTTCGTATACTTAACTCTCCCGATGCTAAGTAAATAGATAACCTCACAATGCTCTCCCGATGCTCTTGCAAGATATTAATAACCAAAATAAGAGAACTTGAAGTTTATTTTATTGAACTTGGAAAATCCTAAAACAAAGCAACCCTTGCAACTACTTTACAAATCAACCCGTGGCCCTAGGGGGGTTTTAGAACATATCGACGGCGGGTAAACAGCGGAGGGGTTTGGTTGTCGGTTATGGGGTATGATGTTTCCTAGGTTAAAATCTATGCCCTTATATAAGCTTTGGGCTCAAGAATTCTAAGTTAACAAGGATTACAACTTTAATTAAAAGTAAGATTCTAATAAAGACTTAATCTCCAAGGATCCTACTTTTCAGCCGCCCTCCTTGTTTCTTGGGATTTCCTCTCCTTGAGCTTTGGCTTGACATATCTTTTGATCCGGGGCTTGGAAAAATATATGGTTTTCACACGACAGACGAGCATAATTTTCTCTATCTATCGAGGTCCACTTTGCTTTTCCTCCACTGACTTGCTGTCGTCCTCTGCTGTCACGGCAGCTCCATGGCAGCATCGTCCTCATCGTCTGCTTGTCCAGTTCAGCTCTTCTGCTTCTCTGCCCTGCGCCCGCCTTCTCCGTCTATTATGGCAGCAACCTGCAAAATCAGCCCTTTTTTAGTAGAATCTGTGCCTTTACTATAATTGTGATGTTTTGCTGTAAACTGACCTAAATGCAATGCAATGATGCTTGAATGCAGCAGAAATATGGGTTAAAAGGGTGTAAATAATAGAACTTTTACACACTCAACACTAGGCAACCTACAGAAAGTGCTCGAGAGATGTGAAAAAGCAAACCTAGTATTGAACTGGGAAAAGTGTCACTTCATGGTGGATGAAGGGATAGTCCTTGGCCATAAGATTAGCTGCCGTGGCATAGAAGTCGACAGAGCTAAGATCGAAGTTATCGAAAAGCTGCCGCCACCCACCACAGTCGAGGGAATCAGAAGTTTCTTAGGACATGCTGGTTTTTATCGGAGGTTCATTGCGAATTTTTCAAAGATAACCAAGCCCCTATGCCATCTTCTGGAGCAGAACCGACCTTTCGACTTTAACGCTGAATGTACTCAGGCATTCAAGGTTCTGAAAGAAAAGCTGGTAACATCCTCAATAGTACAGCCACCAGATTGGACACTGCCGTTTGAGATCATGTGTGATGCTAGTAACTATGCTATCGGGGCAGCACTTGGGCAGCGAAGAGACAAACTTTTTCATGTTATATACTATGCCAGCAAAACACTGAACGATGCCCAAGTGAATTACACCACCACAGAGAAGGAACTATTAGCTGTGGTATTCTCCATTTACAAGTTTCGTTCTTATATACTTGGAACGAAGGTCATAGTCCATACAGACCACTCTGCATTGAAGTATCTGTTCACGAAGAAGGATGCAAAGCCTCGACTGATACGTTGGATTCTGCTACTGCAAGAATTCAACCTTGAAATCAAGGACAAAAAGGGGACAGAGAATCAAGTGGCAGATAACTTGTCAAGGTTGGAGAAGGGAAAGAGTCTACCGACAGATGAGACAAACATATTGGAGACCTTCCCCGATGAGCAGCTGTTTGCTGCCACAATCACTGCCGCGACAGCCATGGCGGCAGGTAAGTTTTCTGAACTCCCCTGGTACGCTGATTTCGTTAATTTTTTTAGTTAGCAGAATAATTCCTCCTGACCTTAATTATCAAGCTAGGAAGAGGTTCCAAAATGATGTTAAGCATTATTATTGGGACGAACCTCTTCTTTTCAAAATCTGTGCAGATCAGGTTATAAGGAGATGCGTACCACATGATGAACATTAAGATATACTTTATCACTGTCATGCTTCACAGTATGGAGGACACTTGGGAGGCAACAAAACTGCTGCCAAGGTTTTGCAGCCAGGATTCTATTGGCCGTCACTGTATAAAGATGCTCAAATCTTCTACAAGAATTGTGACAAGTGTCAATAGATGGGAAACATCTCAAGGAGGCACGAGATGCCGCTGCAGAACATTCTCGAAGTCAAGATCTTCGACGTATGGGGGATCGATTTTATGGGACCATTCCCATCTTCATGTGGGAATTTATACATCCTCCTGGCAGTAGATTATGTGTCCAAGTGGGTTGAAGCTATCGCCACTCAAAAGAATGATGCCAAGACGGTTCAAAGATTTTTACATAAAAACATTTTTTCCAGATTCGACATCCCTAAGGCAATTATCAGTGATGAAGGGAGGCATTTTGACAATAGGGTTATAGCTGCTGCCTTGAAAAAGTATGGTGTCAAGCATCGTATTGCAACAACATACCACCCTTAGACCAATGGACAGGCTGAAATATCCAACAGAGAGGTCAAGAACATTCTCGAAAAGATGGTTAAACCAACTCGGAAAGACTGGTCTCTACACCTCAATGATGCATTATGGGCTTACAGGACAACATTCAAAACTCCATTGGGAATGTCTCCTTATCGGCTGATTTATGGGAAAACGTGCCATTTACCTATCGATATAGAGCACCGAGCATACTGGGCAATCGAGGTAGTTAATATGGACTTGGAAAAGGCAGGGCAGAAAAGGCTACTTGATCTTAACGAAATTGAAGAAATTCGGACAATGGCCTATGACAACGCAAGAATCTACAAGGACAAAACCAAGAAGTGGCATGAAAAAAAGTTGCTGCCACGACAGTTCTGCCCAGGGCAGCTTGTGTTGCTTTTTAACTCTAGGTTAAAACTTTTCCCAGGAAAGCTGAAATCTAGATGGTCTGGCCCATTCCAAGTGGTGCAGGTTTTTCCCCATGGTGCCATCACGATCAGATCTTTAAAAGACGGGCACCAATTCAAAGTCAATGGACAGCGATTGAAGCATTATCAGGGGACTGAAGCCCCAAGAATGCATGAAATGGTTACTTTAGGAGATGCCCCACCTGGCATCCCTAATTTAACTTAAATTTTATTTTTTTTAATAGTTATTAATTAAATATTAGGAAATTAGATTTATTTTATTTTTCAGAAATAATGTTTTTATTTTTATTGTTTTTTAGGAAATAAAGGAGACAAGAAGAAAAGAAGAAGTGAATTCAGCCCAACATCCTTCCATCAGCCCAAAAAGCCCAAATTTTGGAGCCTGTTGTTACAGCTGCCGCGATAGACGCGGAAAATACAGGCTATCGACAAGCTGTCGCGAAAGACACGCAAACGCGTAACAGACGCGCAGCAGACACGGAAATGCGTGACATACGCGTCAAAAACCGTGTAACAGCTAGCCCCGTTATTCGCGTCTGCCGTTACAGCTCCAACGGGCAGCAAACTCTTCTCTATATAAACCCCGTTTTACTATTCATTTTTCACTCACTTCTACTCTTCTTACTTGCTTTCTCTCGTAATATTTACTTGCTTTCATTTTTCTTCTTACAACCCTTGCAACCATGTCTTCCAGAAACACCCGCAGGAGTGCTGCCTCAGGCTCCACCCCGACAGCATCAACCTCACGATCTTTCTAGATACGAGACATGTGGGAGGAAAATGGATTTATCTACACTTCCAAGGAGGGGAATTTGGGCCTGCAGCCGTTCATTGCTAGAAAAATAAGGGCCCTACAATGGCAGATCTTTGCAGAACAACCAGAGGAGATGAACGTCTCTTTGGTTTGCGATTTCTATGCTGCCATCAACAGCAGAACCGCAACAGCAGTCACCCTGAGAGGGAGAGAGGTGCCCTTCGAGCCAGAATACATCAACACGCTCTACGGATTTTACGTGGGCAACAATTAGGATGGTCACCAACAATTTCTGAACAGCTTAGACCCTGCTGCCTACGATGCTGTCATGGCAGAGCTCACGGATGAAGGGACTCAGTGGAACACAAATCCTAAGAACCCAAGGACGGTAAAGAGAACTTAACTCCTGCCGGAGGCCAAACTGTGGAACGCTTTCATCAAAAAGCGAATCATGCCAACCTCGCACAATACCACTGTCGACTAACCCAGGTTAGCCCTCATCCATTCTATTTTGCATGAGAGGCCTATTAATGTGGGCAGCTACATCCGGGAAAGTATTCTGGAGTGTGCACACCGGCCGACAGGACCACTCTACCTTCCCTACCTCATCACAACCCTTTGCCGCGGCCATAATGTGCCTGAAACTACCACCGATCTAAGAGTCCAAGGGAAGGGATGGACCGACAAAAATGTACTCAGCTTGATGGAACTGACTGCTGCCACCCCGCTGTCATCTTTTGACCCCACTGCCACGGCAGCAGAGACGACAGAACCGACAGACACTAAACCTGCTACCACGGAAGCCAAGCAGCCCACAGCAGTAGCAGCTCAGCCGATACCTCCTCCCTGATTCTTGCTGCCATACAGAAGATAGAGGAACGACAGCTCGGCCTTATGAGCTTCATCAGGGGCTTCACGACTGCCACGGTAACCTTCATCCAAAACTCTTTAAATTTCCCTGATGATGTCTTTCCTACCTTTCCATCCCACTATTTTGCTGCTACCACCCCTGCCCATACCCCGACACCTGCTGCCACACCCAAGACACCGTCTACAGCATCCACACCTACCCCTACCACGACAGCTGCAGGCAGCAACCGCGCAGCTGATACCTCTGCCCGTGGAACCAAGAGGAGAATGACCTCGGAAGAACTCGATGCATTCATAGCCGGTTTCTCCTCCTCCTCAATTTGGGAGGAAATCGACAATGAACCCTCTGTTAAAAGGAATCTATCCAAAGAGTTCACACCGGTCAAGCGGCAGAAGACAATGGCAGATAAGAACAAGAAGGATAGCGGCAGTATCAGTGGCAGCAGCGGTGACAGCATCAGTAGCTCGAAGGTACATGTAGTGCAGAAACCCCCTCACATCTCTCCTACCCGAATTCAACCTCCAAGGGTGGCCAAGACGAAGAACACATCTGCCTCCCCCATTCTCCAGCCAGTTCAGAAGTCCCCTGCCTGCCGACAGATCCGCCTCAGCAGCGACGGCGATAGCGCATAAAATTTAAGTTTCTTACCTTAATATGCTGTCTGCCATGCTATATTTTGTGATGTACTTTTCTTTTCTTTTTATCTGTCTTTTGCATTGAGGGTAATGCAACCCTCGAGTTTGGGGGTGACATACCTCCATTAATGGAGTCTTATTTTAGTTTAAAATTCGTGTCTTTTACTTAGTTATTTTTTGTCTTAAAAAAATGATGGTGAATTTTTTTTTTGGCTTAAGTCTTTTGAACTGAACTTACCTGCCGTGACAGCCTCTGTCGTGGCAGTACTTTTAGGATAGTTTTAGGAACAGTTTAGAGCCTTGCTATAGTTCTGAAACTTAAACACCATTTGTGACTCTTATACTGTCTAGTACTTTACTGGTAAACTAGACTAGGGAAAAGCTTAGTACTTGAACAGCCCCTAGAGGTGCCTAACACTGGCTCTAGGAGAAGAAGTTAAGAAAAATAGACTCTTACACCTAGAGGTGCCCGAAACCGGCTTCTAGGAAGTTAGCTAGAGGTGCCCAAAACCGGCTCTAGTCAAACTTAAGCTTGAAAAATAGAATCGAGTCTGAACTAAAGGAATCTAAAAATTTCCTCCAAAAAGATGAACTTTGGCATAAAAATTCAAGTTAGAAGTTTCAGCTATTCTAGTAAGCTAAGTGAGTCTAGGCATATAATTGTTCACAAAGCATGCACACACTACACGAGAATTATAGCATGGTTCCGAATAAATCCTGAATTATCCGACAAGGTGTTGCTTGCAATAGGGAATGAAATGGTAGGTAAGGGAAAGTTTATTGTTTTAAGCCAAATAAAAATTTTATTTTTCTTTGTTAGGTCTAAATTGCTTGAGGGCAAGCAAAAAACTTGAGTTTGGGGGTGTGTTGAGTGTGTAAAATTTCTATACTTTACCCCTATTTAACCCATATTTTTGTTGTATTCAAGCATAATTCATTGCATTTAGGTTAGATTTCAGTTCCACATCACAAATATATTAAATGACACAGTTTCTACTGAAATTGGTTATTTTTGTAGGTTGCTGTTGTAGCAGATGGAGAAGCAGGAGCTGGGCAGTGATGCAGAAAAGCTGGAACTGGATGAGCATATGAGGAGGACGATGCTGCCATGGCCGCCGCCGTGACAGCCAAGGACGGCAGCAGTTTTGAGAAGAAGAAGCAAAGTGGGCCTCGACAGAAAGAGGAAATTAAGCCCATCTGTCGTGGAGTACCCCTATATTTTTCCGAGCCCTAGATCAGAATGAAGGCCAAGTCCAAGGTTCAAGGAAGAAATCCCAAGCAAGAAGCAAGGACGAATCAAAGACTGATGTTTTGAAGATTTAGTCTTTATTAGAGTTGTACTTTAATTTAAAGTTGTATTCTTGCCATATTAGAAAACTTGAACCCAAGGCCTATATAAATGCATGTAATTCGACCTAGGAGAGGACATCACCTATCTCTAGCCTTCTTCCCAAACCCTAGTCGTTTTCCCCTTCTCAACATGTTCTAAATTCCTTTTAGGGCCACGGGTTGAATTGTAAAGTAGTTGCAAGGGTTGCTTTTATTTTAGGAATTTTATGTTCAATAAAATAAACTTCAAGTTCTCTTATTCTGGTTATTAACATCTTGTAAGAGCATCGAGAGAGCATTGTGAGGTTATCTATTTACTTAATATCGGGAGAGTTAAGTATACGAAAGGAATAAGTGCGAGTTCTCTAGTTTATAGTTGAACTATCTCGGACCTAGGGATAGGACGATGTTAAGTGGCTAAAGAAGAATTCAACAACATCAGTGTTCATCCTTCGATTCACGCCGGGAGGTATCATCAAAGACGTGTTCATCGACAGACTTGGACCTAGGGATAGGCCAAGGCACAGCAGGGATTCTTGCCAAGCTTGAAGTACAGAGTTGTGTGATCGCTGCCGCGACAAACAACAGACTGTCGCCGCGACGGGTGCTGCCGCGACGAGGACATCGATAGAGCAGATTTTCCTAGACTTAGCAATACCTGCACTACTGAGCAATTCAATACTATCCCATTCTCTCTATCTTGATTATTTTAATCCTATTTTCCAGTATTCTTTATTATTTTCGTGACAACCTCTTAAACTATTCTTTTTACCTTCGTGCAGTAATTTAAGGTGAAGCTATTGGCCCAGTCCCTGTGGAGACGATATCCGATACTTCATTATCACTTTACTACTTGCGTCGTGTACACTTGCACTACATTGCGATAGACACTTTTACACGCAACAAACCTCATTCCACAACACCCTATACACCTATCATTTCTACTTCTTCATCTACTGTTCCTTCTCAGTACATCCCACCTGAAGCTAATACTGGTTCCTATGATTCTTCTTCTGATTCTACTCAAGATATTGGTTCTGGGTACAATGTTAATTACAATAGAGGTAGGGGAGGCAAAGGAAGATTTTCTTCTAATAGACCACAATGTCAATTATGTGAGAAAATAGGTCACTTAGCTGAAAGATGCTATTCAATGTTTAATGTTAATTTCAAAAATGAAACATCTAGACCTAGTTTGAGTCAAAGAAGAGGTTTTTCTCCTCAAGCTCACTTTAATGCATATGCTGGCACACCACACTCTGTTTATCCTCATGATTCTGTGACACATGGCTCAG
Organism: Hibiscus trionum; assembly: GCA_030270665.1. NCBI lineage: Eukaryota > Viridiplantae > Streptophyta > Magnoliopsida > Malvales > Malvaceae > Hibiscus > Hibiscus trionum. The sequence continues at coordinate 9,931,902 of BSYR01000024.1, read as the reverse complement.
TGTACTTTGCTGGACCACCACACACTTCACCACTGTTCTCTCATATATATCCTACTGCTGCTTCATTCTTCTCTGCACCCAGACCAGCTGTGTATACTCCTGCATCTTCTCCTACTGTTCATAAGCTGTCTACAATTCCTGCACCACAACATCCTGTATTTCCTACTCAACCTCATGCATATATTGCAACACCTGAGATTGTGAGTGACAACACCTGGTACCCTGATTCAGGAGCAACACACCATGTCACTAATGATGCTCATAATCTTCATGCTGCAACATGTTACCCTGGCACAAGTAGTATGAAAGTTGGTAATGGTAGCTCTCTTCCTATCTCTTTTATTGGCCAATCTACACTTTTAACTCATTCCAAGTCTTTACATTTGAAGAATGTTTTATTTACTTTTGGGATTACTAAAAATTTATTGTCTGTGTCAAAGCTTGCTCAGGACAACCAGGTGGCAGTTGAGTTTTTATCTAAATCACCGTCAAATTAGAGATTTGCAAACCAGCAAGGTGTTGCTGACTGGTGGAGTGCAAAAAGGCCTATATGCTCTTCCTAGTTCCTTAGTTTCTGCTACTGCTCAAAATAATAATAGTCATAACAATAATGTGTTAGATTCTTCCTTGAATTTTGTGTCTCCAACAGATATGTCTGCTCTTGATAGTTGTTGTTACCTAACTATGGCTAATAAATTGCCTTTAGAACTGTGGCATAAAAGGCTAGGTCATCCGGCACAAGATACCCTGATTAAAGCCTTGCATTATTGTAATATTTCCTTTACTGATAATAAACAAATTTCTTCTTGTTCTGCATGTAAATTTGGGAAAGCACATAAACTGCCTTTCACTGATTCTCACACTAAATATACTTCTCCACTTGAATTAGTTTTAATTGATGTTTGGGGCCCTGCTCCTATCTTTTCAAATGGATTTAAGTACTATGTAGCATTTACAGATTCATTTTCTAGATATACATGAATTTATTTTTTGAAACAAAAATCTGGTGTTCTTAGTGCCTTTATGCAATTTCATAGTCAAGCAGAGAGACAGTTCGGGTGCAAGTTGAAAGCTATTCAATCTGATGGAGGAGGGGAGTTCATAGCTCTGGCCTCTTATCTTCATAGCAAAGGTATTATTCATTGTTTTTCTTGTTCTTATACTTCAGAACAAAATGGTTTGGTAGAGAGAAAACATAGACAAATTTTAGAAATAGGTTTAACATTGTTAGCTCAAGCCTCTATGCCTTTAAATATTTGAAATGAAGCCTTTACTAGTGCCATTTACTTAATCAACAGACTGCCAACAAAGGCCTTAGAAGGCTTGTCACCTTATAAAAAGTTATTTAGAAAATGTCTTGATTATTCTCTAATGAAGGTTTTTGGTTGTGTTTGCTATCCTTTTCTAGGGTCATACAACAAACACAAACTTCAGTTTAGGTCCATTGTATGTGTTTTCTTAGGATACTCTCCAAACCACAAAGACTATAAGTGTATGAATTCCACTGGTCGTGTATATATAACTAGGCATGTGCAGTTCAATGAAACTCTGTTTCCATATGAGTCTCATCCTTTGTTCACTAAAACTAATATTCCAAAACCATGCATTCATTGTTCCATAAAGCAGTCTGCATCCCTTCCTGTTCTTCAGCCACTTAAAACTCAAACTGTAACTATAGCACCCTCTCCATAACACTTGTCTCAGAATGAAATTATATAGTTTAGATCAAATGCTCATCCTGTTTCACCTGTATCACATCATTTCTCTCCCTTGCATGATCATTCTCCATATAACTCAAATCCTCAAGTGTCAGCACATTCCGAGTCCTCACTGCATTCACCTACATCCACCATTTGTCTCCTTTGTCCACTAATTCTCAATCATCCAATACAAATTCTCATATGTCAGTTCAACATGAGTCTACATTGTTTTCACCTGCAGCATCCTCAAGTCATTCATTATCATTATCAGATCACTCATTTTCTTCCACTAATCCCATCACATCTTCCACACCTCACAATTCCAATTTCATTTCTATCTCTACAATTCCATCCTCTACACTTACATCCTCAACAATTCCTCCATCCTCCACAATTCCAACTTCCACAATTCCACCCTCCATCTCTACCTTCATTTCATCTTCCACCACCACTCCTGGTGACAGTTATTTCAAAGTTCAGAATCAGCTCTCTATGGTGACTCGAGGGAAGGTAAGAATTTTTAAACCGAATTCCTACATTGCTGCAGTTGATTCTTCAGAACCTACTGATGTTGCTTGTAACACCCGGGTTTGAGGGTCGGGTGAAAATAATATTTTAATATTATTTTGGGTTCGGTTTTATAATTAAAATAATCTTTGGGCCTCGGGTTTCAAAAACAAACATTTGTTGATAGACTAAATTGAAATGAAGCTTAAATTCCAAGGAATTTACAAAATAGATGAAATGGTCATTTATTAATGGCATTTCTGTAATTTTGTGGACATCTTTTTAAACCCCTTTTAATTAAAAGAAAACTTTGTCTTCCTCCCTCACCCATTTGTTTTCAAACGACAAAGAAGAGCTCTCTCCACCCAAACACTATTCCATCACCTAGCTCCTTCATTTCAACTCGTTTTTGAAAGGTAATACCATTTTTGACTTGTCCTCAACTTCCTCTCTTCAAAAGTACAAATGGTTTTCATTTTCCTCAATGTTTTGGAAATTGAGTTTTTAGAGATTTTTGATTAAAAATGATAACTTTATTATGTTTAACTTAAAGTTTCGATTTAATGTTGATAGTTATGAAGTCTATGAGTCAAATGATGCAACATATATGAATTTTGCATGGTTTTGAACACATTCCCGATATTGGGTTTAAAGGGGGGTTTTGAAGGGTTTTGGGTGAGTTTTGGGGTTGTTTTAGGTTTGATTTGGTGAGCTAATGTTAGTACTATGGTTGGGGGTTACTTTGGGATCATTTGTGGGTATAAAATGTGTTGGAAACATGAGTTTTGAACAAGGTTTGTGGGCTGCACGAGTTTGGTAAATTTGGGGTTTGTTCATGGCTTGAAATGTTGAGTTTGATGTTTGATTTGTATTCCGGGTTAACTACATTGATTCTTGGGATGATTGAAAGTTGTTTGGTTTGTGTTGAGGTTGTTTAGAGGCAAGAACTTGTGTTGGTGAGACATCGGGAGTGAATTTGGAAGCTTGAAGGTGGTTGCTTGCTTGGTAATTGAGCTTGGAAGTATAGGTGAGTGGTTAATGTTTTCAAAGTGTTTTATAAGTGTTTGGTTCGAGCATGTGGACTAGGTCGGGCTTGGTAGACCCACCTAGAGTTAGGATTAGGGTGGTAGCCTAATCCTAAGCTTAATCTAGAGACATTGGTTGAACTTTTAATTGATGTTTATGCCTCGTGATGTTTATGATATGATGATTTATGTATAATATGTTATACATGTATGATGAGGCATGGTTGTGATGCATTGTGATATGCATGTGGATTGTTTATGATTGTGATCATGGTGAGTGCGTGCTAAGCACGGAATTGGTTGTAATTGATAATGTGGATTGAGATAAATGTTGGCACTAGTATGCTTGGGTACAAATGATCGATCATTAAGATGTTAGTGTGCACACATGAGTCAAATTCGCGCGTGGCCTTGGTGGCGTTGAGTCACCAAGGAGGAGTACGGGTTCGCCCGGAAATTGTTATATATATATATGTCGATGATGAGTGGAATCCCATCGACGGGGCGTGAGGATGAGTGGAATCCCCTCCGCGAGACCAGTGATGAGTGTAATCCCACCGTGAGGTAAATTGGTTGTTGGATGTGAGTTCCAACGTGGTTATCCGCGTATTCGAGTCATAGGTAGGTGCCAATATAAATTGATATGTGTATCAATGTGATGTGGAAATGTGTTTCCTATTTGGATAATTATATGTGCTTACAAATGTTGTGGAATTGAGCTTGTTGAGCATGACATATAATTGGATATTTGTTCATGCATCATTGACATTTTGGCTCTTGAGAATCGAAGGTATAGTCATGCATTTACCTTGGTTGAGATCGTGCTTGGACCCTGCATTGTCGAGGTTTGTTTTTAAAGAGCTTACCCTCACTAAGCCTTATTGCTTACGCTCTCTCTTTCTTCGACAATGCAGATCAGTAGTTCGTGGGTTGCTAAGTGCAAGAAGGGGCCTCCAAGTGTGTGTGCTTTGTGGTGCTAGCTATCAAGTATGGTTTTTAGTTATGATGTAATGGTCAAGCAATGGGACATGTATTTGTGCTATAATGCTTTTAAAGTATGATGTGTGTGCTTTGTGTATGCCTTGCTTGTAAACCATGTTGGTATTTTGCTTGCCTTAATTTTGTCTAAGTGTTTGACTATGTGTAAGCATAAACCTTGAATGTTTAAGTCTTTGAGATGCATGATCTTTGAATGGATGTTCCCCTTGTATCCTCGTGTATGTTGAGCTTGTTGCTATAGGATGCATGCCTCTAGAATGTAATTGTATGAATTGTATGCTTCGTGTAGTTGTTTCGGACGTTTGGAACCACTAGGAGATGTCTAAATTTGATTTTTGGAAGTTCCAGGCAGCAGGTGTTTCGAAATGGGTTGTCCTGTTTCGAAATGGGCTTGGTTCCAAGGCCCCTGTATCGGAACTCGTTTCGATACGATTTGGCCACTGTGAGCCCCTGTTTCGAAACAAGTTTCGAAACACTTTTGCCACTGGAATTGCCGTTCCGAAACTGGTATCGAAACGGCAAGGTTAAAACGAGAACTTGTTTCGAAACGGGGTGGATGCGTTTCGAAACAGGTGTTTGACCTTTTGAATTAAAGCTGGTGTTTCGAAACGGGCTTTGACTGTTTCGAAACACATGCCTAAATTTGGGCATTTTGACATTTCTAAAGGGTTCCAAGTGTTGGGCTTAGGCCCGGTTTGTTGTTGGGCTTCCGCTTAGGTTTAAACAATGCATCTAGATAAGATAAAAATGAAAAAATTTCTCTAGGGTTGGTAACCGAAGTGTAGCCTTAACGTGTTTTATCTCGGTTATCCCCGTGTAGCCCACTCGGATCGGTCAAGCGTCCGGACCGGGACGAGGGGGTTACACTTGTTGGTATCAGAGCCTAAGGTTATCGATACCTTGGGCAGGTAAGTGAGGTAAGTTTTGTTTTATGATTGATATGCACGGTGTTTGCTTGTATTATAAGCATGATTGCTTGTGTGACAAGTATGCTGGTTGTTTTGCTTAAAAGCATGTTGTTTAAGAGTCTCATTGCTACTATTACATCGGGAAAGAATTCTTAAAGTGAGGGAACGTACTTGAGCACTTGGAAGCCTTGCCTTGCTAACCCAATTTTTGTATGTTTGTTGTGATTGTAGTTATTGTTTGTGAGTGATGTCTAGGCCGAGAGGTAGACCGAGGGTGGTTCGTTAGGAACCACGTGTTGCGGCTCCTGTTGAGCCGGTGGTTGGAGTGGAGGCTCATATAGTAGGGCCTGCTGCTACTGGAGATGGAGCTCCTCCACCACCTCCACCACCACCACCTCCTCCGCCTGGAGTTGGAGGCGAGGATGGAGCTGAAGGAGAGGGACCTCAAGGTGGCCAAGGTCTGGCCGGAATTGATATGACTCCGCTAGTGCAAGCTATAGCGGGAGCATTCCAGGCCGCAGTTGCTGGGGCTCAGGCTGCAGCTCAGCCTAGAGGGGATGATAACAGTTTACCATTGGAGAGGGTCCGTAGCCTAGGGGCCGAGGAGTTTAGGGGATCTACTCCTGAGAGATCCGAGCTGTGGCTAGAGAAGACCGTTCGGATCTTAGCTCAGATGAGTTGCTTGGGTGCTCGCAGATTGGGTTGTGTGATCTCTTTGCTTCAGGGTGATGCCTACACCTGGTGGGTCACCATTACTACTGGAGTTCCAAAGGCTGAGATAGGTTGGGATTTCTTTGAATCTGCATTTAGGAAGAGATATTTGGGACCGAGGTATCTTGATGAGAAGAAGCGAGAGTTTATGGCCCTTGTTCAGGGAGATGCTTCCATGACTGACTATGAGATCCGTTTTGTTCGCTTGAGTCAGTACGTTCCAGAGTTGGTTTCTACTGAAGTGGAACGTTGTAACCGTTTCCGCTATGGACTGAATGAAGAGATCAAGAGGTACACTCTAGCTTCTGACTACTCAGATTTTGATGTATTGGTCGCGAGGGCCAAGGATTTAGAACACTGTTTAGGTTCGGCCAAACAATCTGGTGGTTCTAGTTCTGGTAAGAGGCATAACCACTTTAACAGTAGAGATGCCAAGAGGCATAGAGGTGGCGGACATCAGTTTGACCATAGGCCCGACAGTAGCCACCATGGTAGGGGCCATCAGGGCCATCGAGGAGAAGGGCGCTTGCCCGAGTGTAGACGATGTGGGAGACAGCACGCTGGTGAGTGTTGGGGTAACTTCCATGCCTATTGGAACTGTGGTTCGAGGGACCACTTTAGGAGGGAGTGTCCGCATCAGGCGGCACAAGCACCGAACATAGCTCAGGCTCCAGCGAGAGCGACTGATTTTCAGAGAGGCCGTGGGCGCGGTCGTGGCTACTTCCAGCCTAGGGCTGATACACCTAGGGTAGATGCTCAGAGGAACCTTGCTCACGTTGTGGTAGTGCAGCCAGAGGCAGGAGGACCAGCGAAAGTTTATGCTCAGAGAGAGGCCGGGAACGACACTGATGTGATAGTAGGTAATTTCGAGTTACGGTCTATGTCTTTGCTTTCTTTGGTTGATTCGGGTTCTACACATTCCTACATTTTGAGTGAGCATGCACAGAAGTTAGATATACCTGTTGAGATCCAAGATGTAGGTATGCATGTGACTAGTTCTTTTGGTGAGACAGTTGTGGTTAGACGTATGTATAGGAGATGTCCACTGAAGATTCAGGGTCATGTGTTCTCTGTTGATATGATGGAACTTCCTTTTTATGGCTTTGATATCATTTTGGGTATGGACTGGTTAGTTGAGCACCGAGCTAGTGTGGATTTTGAGACGAAGATGATTTCCTTGAAACTTTCTGACGGCTACGAAGTAGTAGTAGTAGGCGAGAACATTAAGTTCTTGTCTAATGTTGTGTCAGCTTTAGAAGCTCATAGGTTGATGGATTCCGGATGTGGGGCTTACTTAGCTTATGTTATGAATCCGAATATGAGTGAGGCTAGGCCGAAAGATATTAGAACAATTTGTGACTTTTCGAATGTGTTTCCTGAAGAGTTGTCGGGTTTACCTCCTGACAGAGATGTTGAGTTTGTGATTGAGACTATTTCAGGGTCTAATCCAGTTTCGATAGCTCCGTATCGTATGGCTCCGAAAGAGTTGAAAGAATTGAAGAGTCAGTTGCAAGAATTATTAGACCGTGGTTTCATTAGGCCTAGTAGTTCTCCTTGGGGTGCTCCTGTGTTATTTGTGTAGAAGAAAGATGGCAGCATGCGTATGTGCATTGACTACAGGCAGTTGAATCAGTTGACTGTGAAGAACAAGTATTCGTTGCCTCGTATAGATGATTTGTTTGATCAGTTGAGAGGTGCTTCAGTGTTCTCGAAGATAGATTTGAGATCAGGGTACTACCAGTTGAAAGTGAAAGAGTGTGATGTTCCGAAGACAGTTTTAGGACTAGATATGGTCACTACGAGTTTCTTGTGATGCCGTTTGGGCTCACGAATGCACCTGCAGCATTCATGGATACGATGAACAAAATATTTAGAGACTATCTAGACCGTTTTGTAGTTGTTTTCATTGATGACATACTTGTGTACTCGAAGACAGAAGAAGAGCATGATGAGCACTTGAGATTTGTGTTACAGAGATTGTTGAGCAATCAATTGTATGCGAAGCTTAGTAAATGTGAGTTCTGGATTCGAGAGGTAGTATTTATTGGCCATTTTGTTTCAACCGAAGGTATCCGTGTTGATCTATCGAAGATTGAGGCTATTGTTGAGTGGAAACAACCTAAGTCTGTGACTGAGATTAGGATTTTCCTAGGATTAGTCGGTTACTATAGGAGATTTGTTGATGGTTTCTCTATGGTAGCTGCTTCTTTGACTAAATTGTTGTAAAAAGGAGTTAAGTTCGAATGGTCAGATGCAAGACAGAAGGCCTTTGAGAAATTGAAAGAAGCTTTGACAAATGCTCCAGTGTTAGTGCAACCTGTTTCAGGTAAAGAATTTGTGATTTATAGTGATGCTTCCTATATAGGTTTAGGTTGTGTTTTGATGCAAGAAAGAAGAGTTGTTGCTTATGCTTCGAGACAGTTGAAGGTTCATGAGAAGAACTATCCTACTCATGATATAGAGGTAGCCGCAGTTGTCTTTGCATTGAAGATTTGGCGCCATTATTTGTATGATGAGAAGTGTATAGTGTACACCGATCATAAGAGCTTGAAGTATTTGATGACACAGAAAGAGTTGAACTTGAGACAGATGAGATGTCTTGAGTTGTTAAAAGACTATGATTTGACCATTGAGTACCATCCGGGTAAGGTAAATGTAGTAGTCGATGCTTTGAGTAGAAAAGTTGCAGTTGAGTTGAGAGCTATGTTTGCTAGATTGAGTGTGTCCGATGATGGTGGTTTGATCACCGAGTTGCAAGTGAAGCCTTCTTTGATTCAGTTGATTAGAGAGAAGCAGTTGCAAGATGTGACTTTAGTTCCTCATGTTCAGGACATAGCCGAAGGAAGGCCGACCGAGTATAGTTTCAGTGGTGAGAACTTGTTGTGATTTAGATATAGAGTTGTTGGACCGGAAGATGTTGAGTTGAGACGTCAGATTCTGAGTGAAGCACATTCGAGCCCCTTTTCTATGCATCCGGGTAGTACCAAGATGTATCGTGACTTGAAGAATGATTACTTCTGGGTTGGTTTGAAGAATGATGTAGCCGAGTATGTGAGCCGTTGTATGGTTTGTCAGAGAGTGAAGGCAGAACATCAGGTTCCTTCAGGTTTGTTACAGCCTTTGAAGATTCCGGAATGGAAATGGGAGAGGATCACTATGGACTTTGTGTCGGGGTTACCGTTGTCTCCTTCGAAGAAGATTTCTGTATGGATGATTGTTGATAGGTTCACTAAGTGTGCTCACTTCTTAGCAGTGAACACTACAGATTCTTTGGACAAGTTGGCAAACTTGTACATCCGTGAGATTGTGAGACTTCATGGAGTTCCGAAGTCTATTGTTTCAGATAGAGATCCTAGATTTACTTCGAGGTTCTGGGGTTGTTTGCATAGTGCTCTAGGTAGCCGTTTGCACTTCAGTACATCTTATCACCCGCAGTCCGATGGACAGTCAGAGCGAGTGATACAGATTCTAGAGGATATGCTTCGTTGTTGTGTGATTGACTTCCAGGGTTCTTGGGAGAAGCACTTACCTTTAGTTGAGTTTGCTTACAACAACAGTTATCAGTCTAGTATTCAGATGGCTCCCTATGAGGCTTTGTATGGTAGACGATGTAGGACTCCGATTTGTTGGGCTGAAACGGGTCAGAGGTTGTTACCTATGCCAGATTTGCTTAAAGGGACTACCGACAAAGTGAAGTTGATTTGTGACCGTTTGAAAGCAGCTTCCGATCGTCAGAAGTCTTATGCAGATTTGAAGAGAAAAGAGATTGAGTTCTCCGTGGGTGAGAAAGTGTTTCTGAAAGTATCTCCGTGGAAGAAAGTGATGAGATTTGGCCGGAAAGGCAAGTTGAGTCTGAGGTTCATTGGTCCGTATGAGATAGTTGAGCGGATTGGGCCTGTAGCTTACCATTTGAGATTGTCTTCTGAGTTAGAGAAGATCCATGATGTTTTCCATGTGTCGATGCTTAGGAGATATAGATCAGATCCTTCTCATGTTATGCCCGTTGAGGAGATAGAGTTGAATCCAGATTTGTCTTATAATGAAAAACATGTAGAGATACTTGCTTCTGATAGCAAGGTGTTGCGTGGTAAGACCATAGAGTTGGTCAAGGTGTTGTGGAGACATAGAGGTGTGGAAGAGGCCACATGGGAGAGGAAAGCTGATATGGTTGAACAGTTTCCGTACTTGTTTCCGTCAGGTAATTTCGGGGACAAAATTTCCTTAAGTGGGGGAGAGTTGTAACACCCGGGTTTGGGGGTCGGGTGAAAATAATATTTTAATATTATTTTGGGTTCGGTTTTATAATTAAAATAATCTTTGGGCCTCGGGTTTCAAAAACAAACATTTGTTGATAGACTAAATTGAAATGAAGCTTAAATTCAAAGGACTTTACAAAATAGATGAAATGGCCATTCATTAATGGCATTTCTGTAATTTTGTGGACATCTTTTTAAACCCCTTTTAATTAAAAGAAAACTTTGTCTTCCTCTCTCACCCATTTGTTTTCAAACGACAAAGAAGAGCTCTCTCCACCCAAACACTATTCCATCACCTAGCTCCTTCATTTCAACTCGTTTTTGAAAGGTAATACCATTTTTGACTTGTCCTCAACTTCCTCTCTTCAAAAGTACAAATGGTTTTCATTTTCCTCAATGTTTTGGAAATTGAGTTTTTAGAAATTTTTGATTAAAAATGATAACTTTATTATGTTTAACTTAAAGTTTCGATTTAATGTTGATAGTTATGAAGTCTATGAGTCAAATGATGCAACATATATGAATTTTGCATGGTTTTGAACACATTCCCGAAATTGGGTTTAAAGAGGGTTTTTGAAGGGTTTTGGGTGAGTTTTGGGGGTTGTTTTAGGTTTGATTTGGTGGGCTAATGTTAGTACTATGGTTGGGGGTTGCTTTGGGATCATTTGTGGGTATAAAATGTGTTGAAAACATGAGTTTTGAACAAGGTTTGTGGGCTGCACGAGTTTGGTAAATTTGGGGTTTGTTCATGGCTTGAAATGTTGAGTTTGATGTTTGATTTGTATTCCGGGTTAACTACATTGATGCTTGGGCTGATTGAAAGTTGTTTGGTTTGTGTTGAGGTTGTTTAGAGGCAAGAACTTGTGTTGGTGAGACATCGGGAGTGAATCTGGAAGCTTGAAGGTGGTTGCTTGCTTGGTAATTGAGCTTGGAAGTATAGGTGAGTGGTTAATGTTTTCAAAGTGTTTTATAAGTGTTTGGTTCGAGCATGTGGACTAGGTCGGGCTTGGTAGACCCACCTAGAGTTAGGATTAGGGTGGTAGCCTAATCCTAAGCTTAATCTAGAGACATTGGTTGAACTTTTAATTGATGTTTATGCCTCGTGATGTTTATGATATGATGATTTATGTATAATGTGTTATACATGTGTGATGAGGCATGGTTGTGATGCATTGTGATATGCATGTGGATTGTTCATGATTGTGATCATGGTGAGTGCGTGCTAAGCACGGAATTGGTTGTAATTGATAATGTGGATTGAGATAAATGTTGGCACTAGTATGCTTGGGTACAAATGATCGATCATTAGGATGTTAGTGTGCACACATGAGTCAAATTCGCGTGTGGCCTTGGTGGCGTTGAGTCACCAAGGAGGAGTACGGGTTCGCCCGGAAATTGTTATATATATATATATGTCGATGATGAGTGGAATCCCATCGACGGGGCGTGAGGATGAGTGGAATCCCCCCCGCGAGACCGGTGATGAGTGTAATCCCATCGTGAGGTAAAGTGGTTGTTGGATGTGAGTTCTAACGTGGTTATCCGCGTATTCGAGTCATAGGTAGGTGCCAATATAAATTGATATGTGTATCAATGTGATGTGGAAATGTGTTTCCTATTTGGATGATTATATGTGCTTACAAATGTTGTGGAATTGAGCTTGTTGAGCATGGCATATAATTGGATATTTGTTCATGCATCATTGACATTTTGGCTCTTGAGGATCGAATGTATGGTTATGCATTTACCTTGGTTGAGATCGTGCTTGGACCCTGCATTGTCGAGGTTTGTTTTTAAAGAGCTTACCCTCACTAAGCCTTATTGCTTACGCCCTCTCTTTGTTCGACAATGTAGATCAGTAGTTCGTGGGTTGCTAAGTGCAAGAAGGTGCCTCCAAGTGTGTGTGCTTTGTGGTGCTAGCTATCAAGTATGGTTTTTAGTTATGATGTAATGGTCAAGCAATGGGACATGTATTTGTGCTATGATGCTTTTGAAGTATGACGTGGTTGCTTAGGAGCATGTTAGACTCCTCTTATGTGTTTGTTAAATTGGCTTTTGGGATGTATGCCTTGCTTGTAAATCATGTTGGTATTTTGCTTACCTTAATTTTGTCTAAGTGTTTGACTATGTGTAAGCATGAACCTTGAATGTTTAAGTCTTTGAGATGCATGATCTTTGAATGGATGTTCCCCTTGTATCCTCGTGTATGTTGAGCTTGTTGCTATAGGATGCACGCCTCTAGAATGTAATTGTATGAATTGTATGCTTCGTGTAGTTGTTTCGGACGTTTGGAACCACTAGGAGATGTCTAAAACTGATTTTTGGAAGTTCCAGGCAGCAGGTGTTTCGAAACGGGTTGTCCTGTTTCGAAACGGGCTTGGTTCCAGGGCCCCTGTATCGGAACTCGTTTCGATACGATTTGGCCACTGTGAGCCCCTGTTTCGAAACAAGTTTTGAAACACTTTTGCCATTGGAATTGCCGTTCCGAAACTGGTATCGAAACAGCAAGGTTAAAACGAGACCCTGTTCCGAAAAGGGGTGGATGCGTTTCGAAACGGGTGTCTGACCTTTTGAATTGAAGCTGGTGTTTCGAAACGGGCTTTGACCGTTTCGAAACACAGGCCTAAATTTGGGCATTTTGACATTTCTAAAGGGTTCCAAGTGTTGGGCTTAGGCCCGGTTTGTTGTTGGGCTTCTGCTTAGGTTTAAACAACGCATCTAGATAAGATAAAAATGAAAAAATTTCTCTAGGGTTAGTAACCAAAGTAGAGCCTTAACGGGTTTCATCTCGGTTATCCCCGTGTAGCCCACTCGGATCGGTCAAGCGTCCGGACCGAGACGAGGGGGTTACATTGCTTCTGCCCTGCAAGATCCAGCTTAGAAGCAAGCTGTGCAAGCTGAATTTGATGCTTTCCTTCACAATGGTACTTGGGAGCTGTAAACCTTGCCTTCAAATAGGAAAGTCATTGGCTGCAAATGACTATTCCGTTCAAAGAAGAATCCTGATGGCTCAGTTGAGAGGTTGAAAGTCAGATTAGTGGCCAAAGGTTTTTCTCAGACTGTTGGCTTCGACTACCATAAGACCTTTAGTCCAGTGGTTAGATCTAATATTATTCGAACAGTTTTTGCTGTTGTAATAATGAAGAAGTGGGTCATTCGCCAAATAGACATTAATAATGCCTTTCTTAATGGCACTTTGTCTGAGAAAATCTATATGAAACAGCCCCCAGGGTTTGAACAACATGATGCACATGGAGAAAGATTAGTGTGCCGACTAAAGAAAGCCCTTTGTGGACTTAAGCAGGCACCAAAAGCCTGGTTTCAGACCTTGAGGAATTTTCTTCTCTCTGATCTTGGCTTCACTGCTTCAAAATCTGATACATCCTTGTTTATCAAATCTTGTGATGGGTATCAAATGTTGCTTATGGTGTATGTGGATGACATTGTCATCACTGAAAGTGCAACTGAAGAGGTTGAGACTATTGTATATCAGATCAATGAAAATTTTCATTGAAGGATCTTGGTAACTTGAGTTTCTTCTTGGGAATGGAGATTCATGAGTATTTTGAGGGACTTCTGCTAAATCAAAAGAAGTATGTCTCTGAACTTCTGTTAAAGGCTGAAATGCAAGATTCAGCTTCTGTTGTCACACCAATGATTGTTACTCTCAAGTTAGTTGCTGATGATGGTGAGTACTTTGATGACATTCATCAGTACAAGAGTATAGTAGGTGGACTTTAATATGTGTGTCTAACAAGACCAGACATAGCTTATGCAGTTAACAAGGTTAATCAGTTTATGAATAACCCTTGTGTATCTCATTGGTGTGCTGTCAAAAGATTTTTATGATATCTTCGTGGCACACTTGATTATGGGCTATTTTATACACATGGTGATGCGTTTAGCTTGGTATGTTATTCAGATGCTGATTGGGCATCATCAGTAGAAGAAAGGTGATCTACTACTGGATATCGTATTTTTCTGGACAGTAATCCTATTGCATGGAGCTCAAAAAAATAAAGTGTGGTGTCACGGTCAACGTGTGAGGCAGAGTATCGAAGCCTTGCAAACTCTGTTTCAGAACTATTTTGGATTGAGCAACTTCTCCAAAAGATGGGTGTATCTGTTGTGGGAAAACATGTAGTAAGGTGTGATAACACTTCTACAGTTTCAATCTCTTCAAATCCAACTCATCATGCTAGAATCAAGCATGTAGAAATTGACCTTCACTTTGTGCATGAGGGAGTGGCAGCTGAACAACTCTTAGTCAATTATGTTCCAAGTTCCGAACAAACTGCAGACATATTGGCAAAGCCCATACCTCCAACATCATTTGAAGCTATGCGTCTTCGACTTGGAGTAACTTCTTACTCAGAAGTCAAACACAAGTACCAAAACAATGAAGAAAATGAAAAACAGAACGAGAAGAATATCAGAAGTATTAATAAAGTCAAATATAGTTAGTCAATTGGTTAGTTTGTTACATTCTGTTAATGGGTTGTTAGTTTGTTATTACTATCAGCGTTGGGCTATAAATATTGGGCTTGTATTGGGTTTGTTTGATTGATCAACAATTTTTAATTTCTCTAAAACCCCAACCCCAAATCCCTAAATTCCTCCACTCCGACCACCGATTCAGTTATCACCGGTCACCATTGTCTTCATTGGACCCCTTCTATCGAAAGTCCTCATCTTCTCGTTGTTAAAAACCGTCGATTCCACTGTCGACGAAAACCCAACAATAAAGAAAAAAAGAGGTTGATTGAGTTCCCATCAGCAATAGAGGATGGCAGATGTCAGACAATAAGGTACATAACGCATTGGGCGGTGAGCGGTGAACCACCGACTTGTGGGGATACCGAACGATGAGAGAGATGTGATTTGGGGTTTTGATCGAAATAAATTAAAACTTGAAGTCTTTTTTTTTAAATTAGATCTTTAAAGAAATTTAAAAATAAAAAATAAAAAAACAAGTTACATATCATGTTCTGATTGAATGACGGAAATTTTTTAACAATCGTTGACAGAAAAAACTTTAAACGAGTCACGGAATAAAATGTTAAACACTTATTTGACCCAAAATATAATCTAAGTATTTATATTAAAAATAATAATTTAAACACTTATTTAAGTGTTAAGCCTTGTTTTTATGGGGGAGAGAGATTGACTTTACTTGGGAAAATGAAGGCGGAGCCGTCGCAGTTCTGTGATTGAGATCGCAATGCGAGGCCTCAGCGGTTGCATCAATTACCTTTTCTCTTCAAATAGACTACAAATTAAAAAAAAAAACAAATAATTAGCTAAAAATAGAATTTTAAACTTGGAAGAAAGAAACACCTAATTAAAGTTGTTTAAAGTGCTTTCGTCTTCATCAAAATAACCTTCACTCTCCAACCCCCCGTAATTCTAAAAGAAATTTACTTTTCAACATTTCAAAACATGTGTGTGTGGGCAGTGAAAAACAAGAAAGAAAAGACAGGGCGGTGTGCATGCTTTTCAATTTTCATTTGTCCTCATTACTGCTGCTTCTGTCTTCGGGTTGGTAGTAATAGAACAAGCTGGCAACTGAATACTATATGTTTGCTTAATCACATAATTAACGTAAAATTAAACTCTATTTATTTATTTGCTAACCCACAACAAAATACAAAAGAAAGCTATAAAGGGGGAATGCATGATTGGTTTTAAGGAGATTTAGCTTTGGAAGTGAAAACAATGGATCTTTGACCCAAAAACTTTTTGGTCAACCAAATTATTACTTTATTTCCAGCATGCAATGACAGAAACAATTGCTTTGTTTTGTTTAAAAGAGATGTCACCTCTCCCGTTTTTGTTGTTGTTTGTTTAAGTAATATTCAAGATAAGTGGGAATCAAAGAGGCTTTAATAAAAATTGGATCTTTGCATGGCAATAAGAGAGAAAAAAATGATTTGAGGGTTGGCAATTAGGGCTTTTTTAATTAGTAGGGTTGAAAAGACTACCTACAATTCTGACAAACTGCTTTAGCTTAAATAATTATTGAAACGAATTATCACATATATGGCGTCCATGTACATTAAAATTTAAAAATTACTTAAATATATTTTTAAAGAGAAAATATTTAATACACTGATTGTGAAAAATATTTTTCCACGAACAGTTTTAATTTAGGTTTTATAGATTTGGTTTATGATTTAGGGTTTATGAGTTTAAGTTTTAGGACTTAATGTTATAATTTAGGTGTTATGATAGTATTAGTTGGAATTATCCTACCGATATTTGTTCTATAAAGAATGTACTCATATGAATTTACTACGACATAATTTTTTAAATATTTTGAGGTGTATCGAAGAATATCAAAACCTTATAAGATTTGAGAAATGGAAGGAAAAAAATAATTTCAATATATATTTTTACGATACAACACGAGTAAACGACTCGTACCTCATAAGATCAACTAGGTCGGGTCGCGACAACATATTACCAATCAACTTAGTCATGGTCGAGCGACTAACTTGAATATATGTCACTTTATACTTTGTGCTCTCTTTATTTCTTGACAATGTATGTTGGTTTGCTTTGACCCAAAAGGAATTGAAATATACATGCCATGAGCCATATATACTTATTTTACGAGTCGTGAGAAAAAAAGTTAATGAAAACACAAAGGAAAAGAAAACAAAAAAGAAATGCAAGAAAATGGATCCGCGCTTTTCGTGTCTTAAGAGTTTTAAATTAATCTCATATCGGAATGGAAAATAATATAGAAAGTAGAAGAAAGTGAAAGTCCAACAGTCTTAAATTTATTGAATTTTTTTAGAACCTCTAGTATTGTAATAATAGTATCTGTTGATTTTAGAACCAAGTCAAGTGGAAATATAATAGTAATACAAATCATTTTGTTACTGAATGATTTAGTACTTGAATTTTATTTTTTATGTGTATTTTTTTTATTCAATTAGTACTTAAATTTGACTTATAGGTTCAAATTGATATATAAGTTATATTTTTTTGGGTCTAAATTGATACTCGCTTAAGGTAATCGGCATTTGAACCAAAATGACCCATGAAATTAAATCCAAGTGTCAACTTGAACATAAAACCACATCCAGATACCTAATTGGACTAAACAAACTAAAATACTAAACTATATCTCAAAGTTTTTTTTAATATATCGTATAATTATATATTAGTATCTATACATATTTTTTAATCTTTAACAATGTATATACAGATGTTTGAATCTAAATCTCCTAAAATAAAATATTATTATTTTTTTACTAAAATTACTCATTGGTTTCAATTATACCTCAAGGCCGAAAGATAATGGAGTGAATAGTAGAGACAATAAACAAAAATATAGGACCCGAAAGACAAGATAGGATATTGTAGGCGTGGCCCACTCAGTCATTTTTCCGACTCAGTTCCAACTATAAAATATTTACGCATTTTGCAAAGGTCCCGTCTTATTTGTAAACTCTAACACTATATATATATATATATATATATATATATATATATTCATAATCACTTAAATTCTGGCCATTCATTCTCCTTCCTCCCTTTCTCTACCTCTTCACTCCAATTCTCACTTTTTAAAACTCTTTAAAGAATTAAAAAGAGGATTTTCTCAATTATTTGAATCCACTTGGCTTGATTTGCAGTATGATTAAATAAATAAATTTACTTATAATATTTACTATATTAAGATAAAATAATTTTAAGATCAACTAATTAGTTAAGTGGTAAAAGATGCTCATCCTGTCAAATTTAAATCTCAATATTTGTTTTGAAATGTAATACCTCTTTACTTAGCTAAAAAAGATATATATTTTTATATTTTCAAAAATAAAAATAAAATAAAATTTGGAATATGATCCAACTCAATCCAATTTAATACGATTCATATACATTTAATCTATTTGAACCATGATCTTCAATACCAACATGCAACCACTTTGCAATTTCAATTCTGAATAATGTGATTATGTGGAGAAGCATAACTAATAATTATAAAAAAAGATAAATGATATTTTTAATTAAATTTCCTTTTCAAAAATTTTGAAAACATATCGACGCATAATTAGAAATATACATTAATCTAAGATTGTATATATTTGTATGATATAAGACAAGTGATTCTATTGTCAAATTCAAATCACTTGTCAATCAAAATTTTAGATGCTACAAAGAAAATAAAACTTGAAAATATATTATGACCAATTGAAAATTTTGAGAATAAAATTATGCATGGGTAATTCTAAACAGAAAAGTTGGAAATGATACGACAATCTTTAAACCCTCTAGAATAATCTTTGTTGCATAACATTTAGACACCATTTTGGCGTGAATATATGCTTTTGTCTAATTTCAATATCACTATTCTCTCCTACCTTCTCCTTTTTAGAGTTTCGACTTTTTAGCATACTTCTAAAGTTAAATAATCTATCATTTATAATAATAAATTCATCGTTTCACACAAAAATGTAATTACAAAACTTCAAAAGTGTTCAATTTTAATATAGTTAGAGTATATGTATATAAAAACTTTGGTACATAAGATATATAACTTTAGTTTACAGAAGATTTTTTGTTGAGGGTTTGATTTAGGGTTTAAGTAAGTCTAGAGTTTAAGGTTGGTGTTTTGAATTTAGGGTTTAATATTTTATGGTTAGTGTTAAAAATTTAGGATTTTGATTTTATAGTGTAAATACATATGCTTGTGTAAAATAATTTACACATCTGTATCAAAATTTTGCTCATTAAGGGTTATATTTTGATACACAAACTCTATAAAAAAATTACACAACCCTTCAGATTTAAACTATAAAATTTAAAACCTAAAACCCTAGCCCTAACACCCTAAAACCTAAATCTTAAACCCTAAACTCTAAATTTTAACTATAAACCTTAAATTCTACCCACTACAATCTAAACCCCTAAATCCTAAACTACAACTTAAATCTCTAAACCATAAAATTAATGAATTTGTATAAACTAAAATTTACACAAACTTACATATCAATTTTTTTTTCATTCAATAAATAGTAAAAATAATGTCAATTGAGGCTTAATCATCGACAATCACCGTGTAGAAAGTGAGTCAGATACCCCACCACTATTTGCCACGTTTTCTCCACTCTCTCTCTCTCGCTTGTCTTTTAATGAATAGTAGTGAAAGCTTAATATTTGAAGTGCAATAGTAATAGTAATAGTAATCTTACATCATATTTTATTTATATTAATTTCCAAATGGATAATTAATGACCTCTCGCGGTTTTATGTCACCGCAACAAATCCTTCCTTATCACACCTCAAATACATTCTCATTAATATATATATATATATATATATATATATATATATATATATCCTATACACAGGCGGTGAAAACTGAAAGTTTTTACAAGCGTTTTAATTTTAAGGTATAATGAGTTAGTCTAGGGTATAGGGTTTAGGGGTTTAGGTGTAGAGGTTTAAAATTTAGGGATAGTTGTTTCAATTTAAGGTTTAAGGTTATAATTTAGAGTTTATAGGTTAGAGTTTAGTTTTTAGGGTAATATGGTGAGGATTTATGCTTTAACTTATAAACCATAAATTATAACCATAAACCTTAAATTGAAAGAACTATCCCTAAATTCTAACCCCCTACCTCTAAACCTCTAAACCCTATACCCTAAACTAATTCCCTAAACTCTAAAACTAAAATACTTGTGAAAACTTTCAGTTTCCACCACAATATTTATCTAATATATATCATAAAAAGAATAATAATCATATTATCAATGATATTACGGTAAATACTTCCACATCCTAAACCAAAAAAAGTCTTTTAGTAAAAAAATAAACCTAAAAAGTCTTAATTTCTCCAACCAAATATTTAACAATAAAAACTATTTAAACTTAACAACAATTATAGAGAGCCCAATAAGCAGTCTTGGTGAGAAAACAAATGATTTTTTATTTTAGGAGAAGCTCATATTCAATTGTTATGTTTGTATGGTGTGTGTATGATTAGATTTTGCAAATATATGTTATGATAGTGACTCTTTCAATTTAATTTTCTCCACTCACAATGTAAGATTTAAACTACTAACCTTATTTAAAAGATCTAATGTCTCGTCCCTTTAGACCAACTAGATAATAAAACAAAATTAAACTTAATTCGACTTGAATCTTGTATAGGTTTAGAAGAAAACAAATGACCTTTCATCATATAAAGTTGGTTTGCCATTATATAGGCCTTTTTTTTTCTTTCAAATAAAATTCCTCAGACATAATAAAGTAGCATGATGTATACACCCACCGCAAATGCCAAACATAATGGAATTGGATTGTTTGTTCCCCTCCAATTCCAAACCATTATAAATATGTGCCAATCCCCCACCTTCCCCTTGGGGAGAAACACAATACCACTTCCTCAACACTTGTTTCTTCTTTCCAAAATCACTGCAAACTCTCACCCATTTTCCAATTTCTTCACAAGAAATGGAGAAGTTGAGATGTTGTGGCAACTTCCTAGAGAGTTCCAAACCTTATTTCGCAATGATTTCATTGCAATTCGGGTATGCCGGCATGAATGTCATCACCAAGGTTTCACTTAACAGAGGCATGAGCCATTATGTTCTTGTTGTCTACCGCCATGCTTTCGCCACCGCTGTCATTGCCCCCTTTGCTTTAATCTTCGAAAGGTTCGAAAATTGCTCGATAACATGTACATATATATGTATGTATGTATATGGCAACTTAGATGAACTTATATATTGATTTTGCCGTGTTTCTTAACATTTCCAGGAGAAGACAACCGAAGATAACCTTCTCCGTTTTCATGCAAATATTTACCTTGGCTCTTCTGGGGTTAGTTTCTTTTTTTAGTGTTGCATAAGTTTTGCTATGCAGAATCTAAATTCTAAACTCTAACCAAATATATTACAGGCCAGTGATTGATCAGAACTTCTACTATGCTGGGCTGAAATATACTTCTCCGACTTTTTCATGTGCCATGAGCAATATGTTGCCTGCAATGACATTTATCATGGCCGTCATGTGCAGGTATATGAACGACCTCTAAGAATTATCGAATCATACCCGAGTCTGAATAACATAGGATGATTTAATTGACAAAATCGAATTTTTGGTTCAGGATGGAGAAGATTGATGTTAAGAAAGTGAGATGTCAAGCGAAGATAGTGGGAACAATGGTGACAGTGGCAGGGGCAATGTTGATGACATTGTATAAAGGCCCCATTGTTGAGTTGTTTTGGAGTAAGAATTTTCATCCTACACAATCTGATGCCAATAACACAACTGGAAATTCAGACAAAGATTGGGTCAAAGGCTCCATTCTCCTAATCTTAGCCACCCTTGCTTGGGCTTCCCTCTTTGTCTTACAGGTTTGAACAATCGTTATTCTATGGTTTTGACTCGTTTTGAGCCCCGATTTATACCGTATTCGACCTTCATGATTCGAATTTCTTTATTATGATCTTTGTGCAGGCAAAAGCACTGAAGACATACAAGGATCACCAGCTTTCTCTAACATCATTAGTGTGCTTTGTGGGGACATTACAAGCCATTGTTGTTACACTCGCCATGGAGCATAAGGCTTCAGCTTGGCAAATTGGTTGGGACATGAACCTTCTTGCGGCTGCCTATGCTGTAATAATCTAACATCTTTTATCTTACTTTTTTTCTCCTTTACAGACAATGAACTAAAAGTGACTTTTTTTATTTAATTTGAATTTTAATGTCGTGTAGGGAATTGTGACATCAAGCATATCATATTATGTGCAAGGAATGGTGATAAAGAAAAGGGGTCCAGTTTTTGCCACTGCTTTCAGCCCTCTGATGATGATCATAGTTGCAATCATGGGCTCTTTCATCTTGGCTGAGAAGATTTTCCTTGGAGGGTAATGAATAATCATCTCTTTCAAACTCAACTGTTACATTATTTTTGCATGCATGCATGCTTTGTTCACTCGAACAATGATATTACATTCTCAAGGCAAATGTTAAAATTCGAACTCGTACAAGATGAGATAACATGAGCTTCCTTGGCCACTCAGCCAATTATTGGATCTCTGGTTTTAATTAATCTCTGAATTGATGAATTTCAGGGTGCTGGGTTCCATTTTGATAGTGATGGGGCTTTATTCTGTCCTATGGGGAAAACACAAAGAAAACAAAGAGAAAGAGAGTGAAATGGAGATGGAAGATGAACCAATTAAAGCTGTCCAAGCCAACGGAAACACTATTTTAGTAATTGGAGACATTGAAGCCAATGACAAGCTCTCAAACGTTGCCTTAACCATGGAAATGCCTGAATCCCCCATTAAACCTAACAAAGACCACAAATAGTTCAACTTTGGTTTAGAATTTGCAAATTTATGGCATGCTTTTTTATAAAAAAAAAACATTTTGGTCCTTATTTCAATCATCTGTACGAGAATCTTAGATACCAATGTTATAATATTTGGTTAGTATGAACTAATTAGTATTGTAATCTAATGCTGTAATGGAAATTCGAGAGAATCCCAGATTTCTTCCTCTTTTTCTTATCAGAACTTGCTTGTCCAATCTTAAACCAACTGATATAATAAATTAAAAAAATAAATATAAAATTCAAAAGTTAAGGAATATGAAAATGACAAAAACTCTGACGTGTGATTCAGATTCCACTAAGGCATGCTTAGTGGTTTTGAACTTTTTTCATGTGTTGATTCCATGAAATGACTTCCATATTGCATCTTTGTTTTTGAATCCGATGCTTCAAATATTTATTTTCAATTAATTACGTATTCATGTTTTTCGAGTGGCAGACAGACTGGTCATACAATTAGGGTTCAATTCTTGTCATTTTTTATTTTTCTGCTCATAATTAGCTAAGATATTAAAATATCGAACAAAATCATATCGAACTCGATTTAATTCGGATCAATTTTGGATTGATAAAATCGAATATGCAATTGGAGTAATATTGGGAATTTTGTGAAACCAAGATTCTTCCGATATTAAGCTATCATCAGCTAGTTGATACACAGTTGACATAACACCACCGGTATGATATGTCATAATATGTACATATTATATTCATATTCTTTCAACATGCAACATATCATGGATTTTAAATGTGTGTGTACATTGTACATACATGTGTGTCATTTCAAGAATCTGTCCACACATGTTTTCATGGCATGCATATCATCCCATGTTGTGTATTAGATCCCCGAAATGACGAGGCGAATATCAACAATATAGAAATTCTATTTTAAATTTAAAGCGGTTTAAATCAGGCCAGATCTTTAAACATAAGAAATAATACGTAACGAAATGTTATATCACGAATTCATATTTGATTAGCAGGGTTTTGAATGGATAAGTTTGTGCTCTGTGTGACAAATTCTTAGCTTTTGCAACTACCTACTTATTGCTTATGTGTGGTTGCCAAAGAATCTAACCATTCATAACCTTTTTTTGATTCTCCTACATCAATAAAATTGTTTAAAACTTATTATTTTTCATTTTTGATGAAAAAATACCCTGGATTTATTTTAATTATACAATATATAAAAATATTTGAAAATTTTTGTAATTAAATCCAATTCTGTGTAGATAATCTGAACTTAATTTGATTCGAACTTGAGTACGAAAACTTCGATTTTTTTTTTCCAAGTTTGCCAAACTAAAATTTGAAGTGCTGAAACAATGTTTTCTTCTGTTTTGATCGATTATGCTGCCCATTTGATATTCTTGGGAATGTTCAAATCAAAACAAATTATTCTTGGATATCTAAACAAATTAGCACAACTTGCTTTTCTGTTTTTGTTCTGGATATGATTCTGATTTAGGAAATGCATGCCGACCAACATCTTCACGAAGCATACCTAAACCTTGTATAACTAAAATACAACATGTTACCTTGTCTAGATTCGAACTTTGGAGATAATATTATTGTCGAGAAGAAAAGTCACGAATCTTGAACATAGACTATAAAATAGACATATATTATATATAAAAAACTAAAATACAAGTATACAACATGCTGCACAATATAAAAATAATGGTGCAAATGTAGTACGAATATACGGTGTAATGACACAAATTATTAATATATTAAAATTAGAATTAAGTTCGGTTCGGTTCGGTCCGAATCTTTTAATTAAAAATTTGAAAATCCACTTGGGAAGAGTGCATGGAAATCACCGAGCATATGATTAGCTCTTATCTAATAGCAACAACGATTCCTCGCAGGCAATTCAATTAATGATTTGTTAATTAATTTTATTCTTCCTAATCAACATTGTCGCACATCAATTATTAAGATAAAATCAACCATAAATATCTGAGGCATCAAATCTGTTGCAAATTTTGGGAATGACGAATATTGTCATCTTTTTTAGAGCGGATGGATTTCTAGAAATAATCCAAAAAAATTTACTAGTCCAATTGAGAAATCATAAAAATTTTAATTTTTAAATTATAATCAATATTATTACGATTATATTTTATTTTTCATATTTTATGTAATTTCTAAATAAAGACCCACATTTAATATAATTTACAAATATATTTTTCACGACTCAACCAATGGTCATTGTTGAATAAATTTAAAAAAATATTTTTTTGTATAACAGAATTTTTTACCTAATATATATTATATTAATAATAAAAATTACGGGTAAATTTAATCTCACGAGTCAACTTAAACACTGATTTAATTAATAATTACAAATTCCCTACTCATCACAACTCAACAGTAGTATCTTTGGTTTGTAAATTTCCCTCTTGCTACGAGTGACCATTGCGTGTGAGTTTCCCCCTTTGCTTGAGCTTGAAGCTATCGTGGAATTGTTATGGGAAAGATCACACTGCATCGAGACATGATTCTCAATACTACGAGGAGAAGTGGGTGCTTCAAGGCCATGTGCACTGTCACCCTCGTGTTCATCTGCACCAACAAGCCCTTCACCGGAAAAAGCAGTGGAATGTTGTGTTTCTGCAGCAGAAAAATCAGTGGAAGCTACCTGAGAGGGTTGCGCATCTAGTTCACGAAGAGCAGTGGGTGTTGGCTGTGCATCGAAAGAATCTTCAGCAGTAGGAGCCTCACTCGTAGCCATTGGTGTGTGAGTTGTTGGCTGAGTTCCAGACCCTCCAGAATTTGTAGTACTAATGTGCTGCTCAGGCTCACTTGTTGCTCGAAATGGTGGTAAAAAATACACTGGTGCGGAGAGAAATTCTGCTGTTGATGAAGAATGATGAGAAGGAGAGCCTGCAACAAATGCAAAAACGCACTCATCAAATCGAACATGTCGTGAAATGTAGACTCGTCCTCTAACATCAAGGCATTGATAGCCATGATGTTTCGGAGAATAGTCGAGAAAAGTGCATTGGCGAGACCGAAAATCCATCTTATGACGATTATACGGACGAAGGTATGAGTAGCATGCACAACCAAACACTTTCAAAAATTATACTCAGGTTTCCTGCCAGTCAACTTCTCAAAGGGGGGATAAATTGTTGAGTGTACTAGACGACAAGCGATTGATAATATATGTAACTGTCAAAACTGCATAAGACCAATATTTGAAGGGAACTGAGGAGTGAGCTAAAAGACACATGATTGTCTCTATAATTTAGCGATGCTTCCGCTCGACTACGCCATTTTGTTGCGAAGTATGCGGACATGTAATGCGATGTTGAATGCCTAAAGTACTCAACTTGGATGCAAGAGCGCAAAAACTCACCCCCACCATCCGTTTGAACAACTTGAATAACAGAAGAAAATTGCGTTTTAACCAAGGCAACAAACGCATCAAAAACAGCAAACATTTCACTCTCATTAGGAAGTAAGTATGTCCAGCAATTTTAAGTACACATATCTACGAAACAAACATAGTAAGTAAAGCCAGCAGAAGTAATTGGGGCTGGTCCCTAGACATCAACTTCTACAAGCTGAAAAGGAACTGAATATTGAGTGAGGGATTGTTGAAACGACAACGCATGAGCTTTTCCCATTTGGCAAGCTGGACACATGAGTTTCTTGCCATGGGGAACCTTCTTATTCACTGCAATCTTAACTACTTCAAACGATGGATGGCCGAGTCGATTGTGCAACAACCAATAAGATGACACATCATTATTTATGGGCGTATGCTCAACAGAAACTGGCTGAACAGAAATAGATTGACAACATGATGCACATGAAAGAAGTATAAACCACCATCTTGAACTCCTCGTAACAGAACCTCCCATGTTTTCTCATCCTTCACATAGCAGTCATTTGAATGAAACTAAAAAAAATACACGATTATCAGCAGCAAACTTAGACACAGACAACAGGCTGCGAGAGATTTGCGGCACATGCAACAATTTATCAATCACTAAATTTCTATCAGCAACACAAATAGACGAATGACCAACACGATGAATATTAACAGTAGAGTTATCACCCAGATGAACCTTACTCTGACCGTTGTAAAATAAAAAAGAAGCCATAGAAGACTTACTGTTGGTGACGTGGTGAGTGGCACTCGAATCAGGGTACCACTTGATTGAGCCTACATTGATGCTAGGAGCAGTCACAAAGTTCACATGAACTTGCTCATCATAATGTTGAGTCTCTGTTACATTGGTTGTCCCCTGAGTTGAGTCAACAAACGGTTCATAGTGCTGATCAAAGGAATCTGAGTGACAGTGGCAAACATTCGCTTGAGGTTTATTAGCGTGTTGCGACTGTTGAGAGACACTTCCTTTGAAGCCTTCATCGAACCGATACCAACACGAGTATGACATGTGACCAAGCTTGTGACAGATTTGGAATTGAGGTCTATTATAAGAGCGTTCACGGAAACAACCACCGCGATAAGGACCAGACCGGAACCCGCTGCCACTATCTTGATGGCCAGTAGAGCGAGGGCTCTCCGGACGCACAGACAGCTCTCGTTGTTGAAGTTGAGTTAAATTAATACCAATTGGCATCTCAACAGCGTCCTCAAGCCAAGACTCAACATCGACCAAAACTGATATAACACCATTTAACGAGTAGGGAGTTTGGCTCGCTGCGATGACAGCCACGAAAGGAGCAAACTCAGAGGGAAGGCCGTTTAGAATGGTGGCGATGTGTTCCACCTTCGACACCTTGTTTCCTGACAGCGCCAATAAGTCACAGATCTCTTTGATCTTGATAGTGTATTCGCGCATACGAAGTGTGCCTTTCTTCATGGATCGCAATTTACAGTGAAGGTGCATTACCTTCGTAGTTG
The DNA here is from genome assembly GCA_030270665.1 of Hibiscus trionum. Taxonomy (NCBI): domain Eukaryota; kingdom Viridiplantae; phylum Streptophyta; class Magnoliopsida; order Malvales; family Malvaceae; genus Hibiscus; species Hibiscus trionum. Next base: position 9,904,556 of record BSYR01000024.1, on the reverse strand, counting down.
AAAGCTGAGAATACAAACCAGTGATCACTGCCCATATTGCAGTCGAAGTCTCTGCACCAATGAGTTGAGGAAGGACGGTGAAGCTAACGATGGATAATAACCACGATGCAAGAGAGCTATTCTGTTGAAGAAATCTGGTGTAAGCGGGATTGGCGATCCGTTCACCGGCGCTCTCAATAATCTTCGTCGGCTTTGGTGTATCCGGATCAATGTACTCTTCGAGGCCAAGTCCGCGAATGGTGAGAATTACCTGCTGTTTCCAGAGGAGGTAATTCGTATCGTCCAAACACACCTTGATCCGTTTGTTAGAGAACATTTGAGACGAGAGATCATCACTGCCGTGAATCGCTTCTTCGTCGCTACCTGCCACAACAATATTCACCATGATTGAAACCACAACTTTGCGAGAAAGACAGAAACGAACATCATTGGAGAGAATCAAACACGGACGGAACGGAAAACACCGGTGAGGATCACTACCATAGCTCTGATACCATGTTGAAATAGATCCGGTGAAGCAAGGATGGCCGGTGAAGCTCCGATGCAAAAACACGATCAAATGAGGAAGATGGTGTAAAAGGGGGAAAATGAAACGAGCCTTAAATTGAATATGTTTGGATAAAATGTCTACTTGTTTTATTAATTGCGAAACAATGATAACGGGTAAACAGATACAATGGATTACCTTAATGGACTCTAGCCCATATCCCCTATTTATACACACGTCTTTTACTAACCAAGAGAACTATCAGACTAATAAACATGCAATCTAACAGACTTAGCAAGTATCTAGAAATCTATGGACACCAACGAACCTTCATGAAATTTCTGGAATTCAACGATCCTTCATGGAGTAGCTCTAACAAGATGAAGTGTGGGTCAAAAGTTATGCTTGGGAGATAGGTGGCTATTTGAAGCAGAGTTTGGGGGAGAGTTAGATGGTTTATAGAGGGCAACTGGAATAGAAATTATATCTACTTTTTCGGTGCCCCTATTTATGTCTTTACTCTAAAAATTAGGTTTAAGGCTTAATGTTAAGGTTTAAGGAATTTAGGGTATGGCGTAGTTTTTAGGGTATAAGGTATAGGGTTTAGGATTTAGAATTTAGGGCCAAGGCTTAGAATTTAATTTTTTTAGTGTTTTTTAGTGTTGAGACATAGAAAGAGATACCGAAAAAGGGTAGAAAATTTTTATCTGAGCAACTGGTGTTCACTTTCTTCGAGTTATTATTATTATCTCAATTTACGTGTTTGATAGAATGACAACCTTGTTGTTTCTATATTCTAGTACTTCCACCTTCTTTTCAAGATTTGAAACTAATGTGTAATCCTACCGTTTTTATATTTGTATATATTTTTTTTTATTTTTGAAATTAATATCCCTCGTCTCTTTCAAACATGACATTAGCAAGTGATTATGGAAATAGCTAGCTGTGTGGTCTGCGCAGCAAGGTAGTGGAAAGAAGCCACTTGGGTATCCTCTGACCCCTTAGACAGAGAAGGGAATGTGGGTGGTGATGGGTATTCTCTGTTTGAGCTGATGTCTACAAAGAGGGCATTAGCTTTAGCTGATAAGAAGGTAATTGCCGCCGTTGCTTTTTCAGCATTGTTACAAGAAATTTAGAGTGGGCAAATGGTTGGTTACAATTTACAAAGACAATGGATCCGACGTAGCCACCACATTCATTTCATTTCTTATGTATTGTTCCCCTTTAAACTTACAACATACCCCCAAACAAATCACAACCATGTTTAATTCACCATTTCTAATTTTCTACATTACGCAGCTATCATCAAACTTCCCAAAATTAGTGTTTCTCATCTATAGCTTTTTGCATTCTTCTCAACTATATTTCTGCTCCTCAACTAACATAATCATAAAAGTATATGAACTATTATTCCATCTACGGGCGGTGAATTTTTTTTGTTTTTACAAGCGCCTTAATTTTAATTTTATGGTTTCAGTTTAGGGGTTTAGTATTTAGGGTTTAGGGTTATAATTTAGGGCTAGAATTTAGGATTTACGTTTTATGGTAATATGGTTAGGAATTCAGGTTTTAACCAAACCCTAAATTTTATCAACAACCCATAATTCAAAACCACTATACATAAATCTTTAAACCCTAAACAAAATCCCTAAACCCTAAAACTAAGGCAATTGTATAAAAAAATTCCAGAAGAGCTTATACATTGAATAATTACCTAAAGTATATTCCTGCTTCGTTTTGAAAAAAATAAATATCTTATATCTAATTAATTTATTCTAAACAAGTTATCATATTATACAATTTATTGATAAAATATCTTACTGTTATGAATATCTTTATTTATGGTGGATATCCATATATTAAATGATATTTTAATGAGTTTTATTATTAAGGTTTAATACCCATTGAAATTAAGGTTTCCATCTTATGCCTATAAATATAGACTTCTGAAGAAAGCATTGTACACAACCCTACATTGAGAATATAATAAAAGTATCTCTCTTTGTCTCTCATCTTTGCTCTTATTTATCTCTCTTGTTCTTCTTTACTTTATTCACAATACGTTATCAGCACGAGACTCTAACCAACTGAGGTGTTTTGTCGTTTGAATCCTAAAGGAGTTATTGAAAAGAATTTGGTACTAGCATGAATCAAAGATAAGTTCTTCTCCCTCAATTATATTTTAATTATCGATTCTCTTTCTTTCTTTGATCTTTAACTTGACTTTTAATTTTTGAAAAATCTTTGGTTGTTTGGTGTTAGTGTAGCCATAGAGTGACTCAATTACCGTGGTTCTTGTCGACAATTCCCGAAAAATATTTTAACAAGATATTGATAACTACATCCACCATATATTTCGATATAGCGGTTGATTAATCATTCTTATTTATACATCCTTATGGTTGTTTATTTGTTTAAGAATGACAATTATTTTGTAGTGATTATATTTATGTTTTTTTGTTAAAGCTGGTATTTTAACCATATTTTGAGTTTTACATGATATCTTTAAATGGCTTGGAAAGACAAAAGAGATTATGATGAGCTGTCTTGATCATGTATATCTTCATTGTCCTTGAGAGGAAAATCAATATCGGTAAACTTTATTTTTATTTTTATTCTTTAATTTATGATTTTAATGTGTTATAAATTATGTTGATTTATGTTTTTTATTTTGATGGTTTAATCCGAGTATATTGGCTGAGCATCCCGTTCTACGAGACTACTGGTCTCAAAGGAGGTTTTTTAAAAGGACCTTGTGGACCGGTTTAACAATGTCACGTATGAGGATTAAATCTTTGTTCTCTATAAGTATTATATATATATAGGTTGCTCAATTATTCTTTAATAGTATGATTGTTATAAAGTCTATATTTGCTTGAAATTATTTGTGTGTCGAAAAATTTGACCATAGACTTCTCCCAAATTCAAGTTACGAAAATCGTCTTGATCCGAAAAAAAATTATGGGAGACATTACCTTAAGTGAATGCAAGCATGATGTTTATTCCATGCGATTATTAGATTTGTTTCATTCCTTAATGTGAATGTAAACATGATAATTCACTATATGATTAGTGAATAAAACTCAGTTGTGTGCCAGAGTATCACTGGTGAGGTTTTAAAGACCTATTGACCTCTGCTACATTCCCTGAAGTGAATGTGATATTTTTATAGCAGAAAAAATGTCACATTAGCAATTGTGGTCGCGATTAAGGCCATAAAAATAGACATGGATAAGATGATCCTTTTGAGAATGTTTATATCCACCGAAAGTGGGATTATAAGGATGACAAGAATGATAAATATCATATCAAAATCTTTATGTTATCAATACGATGGTACAAACCATTGGTCTCGTACTTGTCAAACGCCAAAGTATTATGGACTTTATCCATAAGCATGAATGATAAATGAAAGAAAATATAAACAAGTTTTGTATATGGCAAAAATAATTATGGCGTTGTTAGTCCAACTCAATTGGATATTGTTAATTTCTTCGTAACCCTTGAAGGAAATAATTCGCCATTTATTTTATTTCCCTTATAACCTCTAAAAGAGAATAATTGATCTTTTATTTATTTTGTTTATGTTAATTTACTTTATATTAACTTGTTTTACATATTATTATGTATGCTTTATGTTAATTTATTCTTTGAAGAATATGATTACTTTCGGAATAAAATATACAATGAATTGTGGCTATTTATGCCTAGCAGACAGTGCAAGTACTCATAAGCGTAAGAAATATTTTCCCATTTAAATGCAAGGGAAAAATATGAGTACCATTTCTTAAAGTACTAAAATATCAATGCTTCGTAAGAGCAATAAGTTTTTGAGGATTTATCTCTGATAGATAACCGATTTGATATGAGTGCTATATTTAATATTTTTCATTCCCCGAAGTGAATGAAACAAAACACATTTTGAAAAGTGCATAACTATGCATATTTTCCCATTTAAAATGCAAGTGAATAATGTGAGTATTATATCTGGAAGTACTATTATCATAGAAGGCTTCGACTGAGCAAATATGTTATTGTCAAATGAAATTTTATTCCATTCTCACAGTGCATTATACTCGTCAAAGACGCAAAGAGACTTATTGAATTTTAAAAATATTTGCAGAAATATATTAAGAATATTAGTCGAGGGGTGCCGACTATCTCAATATTACGAGTATAACTCAAGGCAATAATAAAATCTTGAAAAAAATATATGCATTGTCATTCATATTGTACTACACAAGATTTATTACAAATTGAAGCTCATGCTATTGTAAATCAAAAGTTTACTGATAACTTTAATATTTGGCATGATCGGTTAGGCCATCCCGGTTCAATTATGATGTAAAAATTTGTTGACACTTTCATGTGGTCATTATTGAAGAACTAAAATTTTCTTCAAGGTAATGTTTTTCAAGTGATACTTGCTATCAAAGCAAATCAATTATTCAATCATCATCAGCTAAGATAGATTGTGAATCTATTAATTTTCTAGAACGGATACAAGGTGATATATATGGGCTCATACACCTTTCTTACAGTCCATCTAGATATTTTACGATTTTAATTGATGCATCGAATAGATGATCATATGTATCCTTGTTATCAACCCGTAACTTGGTGTTTGCGAGGCTACTTGCTCAGTTGATAAAGTTATGAGCACATTTTCCATATTACCTTATAAAGACAACCGGTCTTGATAATGCTGGTGACATGTCATTTTACATGTAGTATCACTAATTCGCATCAAACCAACAAATTATCATAAGTTCTCCCCATTACAAATGGTTTTTGGTCAAAACCAAATATTTCTCATCTTAGATTTTTTTATGTGCGGTATATGTTCTGATTTCTCCACCACAACGCACAAAGATGAATTCTTAAAGGAGGTTGAGAATATATGTCAAATTCAAATTTCTCTTGATAATTAAATATATTGAGCTTTTGATAGGGAATTTATTTACAGCTCGATTTACTACTATCATTTTAATGAGTCAGTTTTCCCAACATTAGGGGGTGAAAATAAAATAGTTGAAAAAAATAAATTAGAATAAATTATCATTATCCTAGTTTGATCCACGTACTCAACAACGTGAACTATAAGTTCAAAGGATAATTCATTTAGCAAATCAATTGTCAGATGATTTTGCTGACCCTAATAGAGTGACTAAGTCACATATACCAGTTATGAATGCTTCGTTTAAATTTGATGTCCTGGAAGGACAAACTCTAGTTGTTAATGAGTCTAACTTACGCCTGTAACGTGGTAGACAAGTAAGTTCTAAAGATAAAAATCCTCGAAAAAAAGAAAGGAGCTATAGTTATGATGGTCTGATCGAGAAATCAATGAATTATGAAAATCTCAAGAAGAGATTAAAAGGTCTCCAATAGAGATTAACATGACTTAGGTACTTGATAATAAAGAGATCTCAATAGATTATGTCATGTCTTGTAATAAGTGAAACTGAAATTAAATCGACGTCGAGAATACATTTGCATGCAATATAGCACTAGAGATTTTATTTGATGTTGTGGATCATGAATCATTGTCAATTGGGCAATGTAAACAAAGAAATGATTGGCCAATGTAAAAAGAGACAATTGAGGCGAAACTAAAATCTCTTTCGAAAAGAGAAGTATTTGGGCCTATAGCCCGTATATTGAAATGTGTAAAGCTCGTGGATATTAACGCGCCTTTGTTAGAAAGAGAAATCAAAAGGAGAAATCACGAGATATAAGCTCGTTTGGTTGCACAAAGATTTTCACAAAGACATGAAATTAATTATGAGAAAAATATATTCATCGGTGGTGGATGCAGTTACTTTTAGATAGTCTGACAATAAATGAAATAACTCAGTTTCCGCCTAATGAATGTTGTTACATCTTATTTCTATGAACCTCTTGATAACAACATTTACATGAAGCTTCTGGAACGATTTAGACTACTAGAAGCAATTAATTCAAGTTCTCGAGAACATTATTCAATTATATTGAATATATCTTTTTATGGATTAAAACATTTTGAGCACATTTAGTATAATTTTCCCATTGAATACTTATTAGCGGAAGGCTATAAGAATAATTTAATTTTCGGAGCATTTTATTAAGAGATTTATCTCTGGATTTGTCTTTGTTTTTATTCTGTATGTTGGCGATTCATTGAGACTCATGAAGAGATCTCCTTAACAATGAAATTCTTGTGTAGCAATCGGTATACACAGAAAAATGTTTAAAGAGACTTTACATGCATAATGCATATTCGTTGATCACTATTTGGTTGTTAGGTCTCTTAATGTAAACAGAGATTCATTTCTCCCTCGAGAAAAAGGTGATGATATTCTTGGTCTAAAAGCACCATATATACATTAATTGATCTGGAAGCATCGTATCTTAGCTGGTCCAGAAATACTATCTAAGTGTTACGAGACCATTGCCTTTAAATAATTGTTATGCATGAGGCAAAACTGAAATATGTGTTTGGCTAAACATATCCAGAAGATATGTGAATTGCTTTCACAAGATAAGATGCAAGCTATCTTATGTAGAGATAATACAGAATTTCTATCTTAAGGTGGATACATCAAATGTGATAAAACAAAACATATCTCTTTAAAGTTTTGTCCCTCATGATCTTTAGAAGAATAGTATTTGATGAATCATTTCAAGCAATAATTTAGAAGATTTATCCACTAGTGCATACTCTATTTCAACATTTGAAAATTATATTCAAGATTGAATTATGAAGATTCAAAGATCTTATGTGATATTTTTATGAGGGAGAGTAAATACGCATTGCACTATTTTTTCCTTAACCGAGGTTTTGTCCTAATGAGTTTTCCTGGTAAGGTTTTTAATGAGGCAACATGTTATGCGTATCAAAGATGTGTGTACTCTTTTTCTTTCACTAAGAATTTTTTCCCACAAGATTTTTATCTTAGTAGGGTTTTAACGAGTCACATTATCTTTATGGATATTCAAGGGGGAATGTTATGAATATCTTTACTTATGGTGAATATCCATATATTAAATGAGACTTTAATGGGCTTTATTATTAAAGTTTAATACCCATTAGAATTAAGGTTTTCATCTTATGCCTATAAATATAGACTTTTGAAGAAAGCATTGTACACAACCCTACATTGAGAATATAACAATACTTACATTATTTTATATATTTATTCTTGCATTTCGATCGTTTAATATAAAAATTATATTTATTATATTAACAATATGAGTTATATTTTGTAAAAAAAAAAATTACACGACCCTTTATATTTAAGCTATAAAATCTAAAATCTAAATCCTTAATTCTAATACTTTAAACCCTAAACTCTAAATTATAACCATAAACCTTAAACCTTAAACTCTACACCCTATAACCTAAACTCTTAAATTCTAAACTATAACCTAAATCTCTAAACCCTAATATCAAAGAATTTATATAAATTAAAATTTATACAATCTTGTGTATCAAAATATAAATTTTTTTCTTAATCATATATAATTTTATGCACTATAAAGGAATAAAATAATAACACGTGGTCACAAAAAGTTTTAACTAAATTCACTTCAACTTTTATCTCATTAATTTCTAATGATGTGAAATCATCTGGTCACTTGATAAAAAAAAATGAAAAAAAAAATGTTATTTTTACCCGACCCTGCAATTTGAAATGTCAGTCTTAGGCATATCCGAAAATTAGTAATAAAATACAACATTCTTAGTTCTAAGTACACTGAAAAACGTTAAAAAAAACTGAATACAACCGTATAAAAAACATACATGTATTCACCACTTGTGTTCGAGTCCAAAAGTATAGCAACAGGATTTTACACCTACAGCTAGTTTCCTCCAAGAAGAGAGACATGTGCACCCAGATTGTTTCTTTACATCTGAAATCTGTACATTCACTTCGAATGGTTGATGAAATAAGTTTAATTTCCCAACATCTAAAAGTATTCCCTCACTGCTGTAGATTATATACCAAAAAGGTTTTGAAATTCTGCACCGGTCATTCATTTCCACCACCAAAATTGTCGAAACAAATACGTTTTCCTCATCTGAACATTGTACGCCAAGAACGCTCTAGCTTTAATAGGGTCGGCATTTAGATACTCGAATGCATACATCTGTTTAGCTTCTTCCAGACCATCAATCTCCATAACAGCCTGTAGCAATTCAGAAGGATTGATTGTAGTTTTAGTTCGATCCATTGCATCAGCCAACCGCCGAATGCTTGATGCAACTGCCAACATTGTCTCCTGAAGAGCATCTGACTCATGAGGCTGCTTCGGAAGTTGTCTGGGCGGTTCCAGTTCAGGTGGGTCTTGACTACCTTCATGTAAATACTCTGGTTGCCCGGAAAATGACTTGGTTCCATCTGTATCGCTTAAGTCATTGGAACTTGGGGATACGAAAGAAGCAGAATCCTCTTCAAAATTCTTGTATCCTGTTGGATGACTTCCGTCCTTCATCTTAGCCCAACGACTCGGGGCTTGATAGTTGCCGCAAACAATCTTTAGCTCATCATACATCTCAATCTGCTTTCCACGAAATCCTTTTGCATCGGGATGTGCCTGTTCAATATATTCATAGCTTAAACCGTACATGTCAAGTAACATAAAGAAGTATATGCTAAAACTGAGAAAAAAAAAGATAGGAAAATAATGCAGAACACACTGACCGCTATACATCTTTTCCATAGATCTTCACTGTCACATTCAATCATCTTCGTATTTGGATTCCACCAAAATCCATCTTGACTTAGCATATCCCTCATTACCTTGTACCTTCTCTTAATTGTCTTAAGACGATTAATGACTTTTTGATTGTTCAAGTTCAAATTAAAACGTGAATTCACAGCAATACAAGCAGCGGTATATGCATTTTCATTAAAGCATTTGTCGATTTTATTCCCGTTTTTAGCCTGAATCGCCAGAGCTTCGATTAGACACTTGTCCATCGCAATTGACCATACTACATTTCTTCCCTTATGCTTCATCTCCCTTTTCTGTGCCTGCAGGTCATGGTGGTTCATTCCTAAAACAATATGAAGAAATAAGATGGGTATTATGTCACGGTGCAATACAAAGAACTGCTCAACAGAAATTAATACAAAGTCCAATTGCAGACCAACCACGATAATCTGACCTATTTTTTTTAAATGAAGTGATGATCATTTGAACACATTTTGAATCAAGTTAGAAAACAAAAAAGGTCAAGAAAAGAGCCGTGTTACGTTTAGAATTAGATGATATAAATATGTAAAACAGTGATGGCTTGAACCAATGGAAAATGTCATATCAACAAACATTAATTTGTAAAGTAATAACTGAAATGAAGTCTGAAAAGAACAATTTCATGTAAACTAGTTAACACTACTTCAATTAAAGTATGGACTAAGAAGACAAATCGGAAATCCATAACCTACGTCTCATGCAAAGTCATATGTGCCCCATTTCCCCTTTCTTGGCCTGCATAAGATGCATGCAACTGATCTCATATGTTGAAGTATGGGATGCTTAACACAATAACAAAACAGAGAAAATCTAGTCAATCGTCGTTCTTAAAGAGAGGAGATTTGAACGGAATTTATACAATCATAGATATGAACACTATCATTAACCGACAACCGTTCAGTAAATTGAAGTACTCCTAGAAGTACACAGGTTGGTTCTCTGTGATAACAAAAATAAAACAATCAAAGATAAGAGAAAACTTATTTAATCATGCTTATTAAAAGATACAAGATTCGGCATGATTTTCTCCATTCAAATCCAACAAGCCAAAAGACCATAACATAATAACTTCGAAATTGTAGGAAATAACTATCACATCCGAATATCAAAACCTCGAAAACAAGATTAATAACTTCTCAATCTTTCCTGGCATTCACCATCAAAGAAGTTGGCATGGCTAAACCCTATTCTAATCAAGCCCAACACCTAACTTTAGCTTAAAATAAGCAGTGGAAAATCAACCTTTAGGCATTTAATTGAGCTACCCAAGTCCTAAATTACTCTAAAAGAACCTACACTAACAGTGTCCAAACCTCAGAGTCGTTACTAAAATTCTCCAAAATAAAACATACGCATTGCTTCTCTAATTACAAATAAGCCACCAACAAGCTTAAAAACACAAAATATTCACACACAAAACTACGAAAAATCAAAATGCTCAATACTTTACACTTCAAATAAACAATCAACTAACCAAGTAAATAAAAAGAAGTATTTATGATTAAGCGAGAGAAGGAAATAAACCTGGGAATCGTGATAAAATTTCGAAGAGAAAAAGAAAGTAGTAACAATCTCTCGCCGGTGAGAAGCCTGATCTGATCGCCGGCAGAGACAGATAACGACGTCTCTAGTAAGTTGCTAAACGAGATAAGTAAATCTGACGGTGCATTAGGGCAGTTTATTATTTGTTAGGGTTTTCATTTTGAACTCTCTGCTGTTGTTTTTCCTTGTCTTTTTAGTTTTCTCGAGAAAAAAAATAATAAAAGGGAATAGTCAAAACAATTTCTCCAGGAGAGGCACTTTCTCGCATGCCAAACGCGTGTAGAGGAAAGTTCTGTGTGTTCCTTTCTCTTCTTTTTTTGCTAAAGTGAACCGTAAATATCTCATAAAAATGTGAAGGTCCTTTCACAATCTTCCACGTCAGCCCAAATAGTGTAACACGGTTGTCCTACTTACTTTCTTGAGTTTCTTCCTTTGTAGGAAACAGCGAAATTTGGCAAGAATTTTACATGGCATAAATACCTTTTTGGTCCTTATACTTGGTGTTTTCTCCAATTTATAATATCTAAAGTAGGGGTGGAAATCGATTCGTGCGGAGACGATTTTGCATTCTTCACTATGTTCTCAATGTTTACAGATACAATTTCGTTAATAGCTATTATATATTTTAGTGATTTTTTTGTCCTCATTCTCATACTCATCGGATATTTACGGGTTTCGAAAAATTTCATCTCGAAAAAATTAAAGAAAATTTACTATTTTACTAACCAAAATATATGGTCAATTTCAATTTATAAAACATATACTCAATACACTTAAACATATGGTTGAAGGGAACAAGGTTTTTGCGTAACATGAACGACAGAAATAGGGAGATAAATAGATTATATACTCTTAATTAACAAAAAATTGTGAATTACTAAAGAGGTCACCCAAACTTAATAATGTTTAAACAAAAGACACAAATATCTTGATGGACTGAAATATTAATAATAAGATATGTAGGTATACATGTAAATGAGAGTTAATTACATATATCTTAAAAAATTATAAAATACCAGGAGCCTTACAAATATTTTTCAAAGATCTCAACAGTTATTTATACAATTACGACTCAGTATTCCCACGATTCGAATACAAAATTTTCGTTTTTATACCCATTTGAGTTTTGGTGATAAAATTTCCTCGTCTTCATCTCCGTGACAAAAAATTTCGATTATTTCTCATCCAGTCGGATCGGATCCATCCAATCCCACCCCTAACCTAAAGTAATTTTTCCCAACTTGATATTTGTACTATATTCGGTCTAAATATTTTCGTACTTTATTGTAATATCGTCAAGTTATGGACAAGTGGCACTCTCAAATTATGACATGTTACAACAATGACATCATGTTGACATAATCATTTAAAAATTTAAAATTTGTACAATATTAAAAAATTTAAAAATATATTTAGAATTGCAAAGAAAAAACATATTTGAGAGAAAAACTTATAACATATTCAAATATAAATTTGATTTATCAAAAAATATATATTTGATTGGTGTTATTAATAATTGATTCGTGTTGACCAAGCATCGACTAACATTGACTTTTATTTTTTTAATTTTTTATTTTAAAAATTTATCTGTATTGAAATTAATTTGTATTTTCCCCTTCAAAATACATATTTGAAAATTTTGATGTTGTATAAAAAATTATGTTTTTAATTTTTAATTTTTGTAATCTTCCAGAAATTATGTTATGTATATATTTAATTTTAAAGAAAAATTTGAATTAAAATTATAATTATGTAATTTATATAGTATATTTTTTATAAACTTTAAAATATATTTGGGTTTGAAAAAAATTAAATAAATTTTTAGAAATTTTAAGATTTTTTTATACAAGACCATATAAACTGACATTTCTTTTTATTTTAATCCATACATATAGTATTCTACAGATAGCAAACCATGCATGCGTGGCAATGACATAGTTTTAAGTAGGGACGGGTTTACATGAGAGATTTTTTTTTACCTTTATCCCTTTATTTAAATTTCTTTAAAAATTAGTTTATTTATAAATTTGTCCCTCATTTCAAACATTTATAATTTGCTTCCAATTTCAAATCCTAACTCCGTCCCTAATTTCAAGGCCCCAAGCTCCCAAAATAAAGACACTTACATTACATATGATAGCATAACTACTGGCTGTCAAATTTATTACTAGTAATGGGATGCACCCAGACATCATTAATTTTGACATCCCCATCCCGGTTGTGCCTCTCAAGTCCGAGGCTCAATGCATGGATGCAGCCATTATCAGTGAACAGCTCTTTGGATCAATTACAGCTCCTGCTCTATATCCAAACCCAGCAGCTTCATACACGGGTTTCCCTTTCTCATCAAGCTCCCTTTTGATTTGATCCCATTAATGCACCCATCCACGATAGCAGTGTACACCTGTATGCAGTTGATCATACACAGTTTCATTTGTTTTGCTCGGCAAATATGATTTATTCATGAAATAATCATACAAGTTTAAGCCTGGTTACGTGTCTCGTTAAAAAATCTTCTAATCTTAAACGGAGTAAAAGAGTACAATACAACCAGAGAATACAATGAATATTGCAATGCATGCATGCATACCTTGTTGTCTTCACCTCCTCTAGGGTTGCTCCAAGCAACAACCCAGTTTTTACCGTCATGGATCTGGTAAGCAAGACCAGCAACTGAACCATCATCAGGCCCGGCATCGTGAGAGAACTCACCGACATTCCTGACCAGAATTTGTTCCGAGAAATCTGTACCCTGAACTCCTTCCCAAACATTGGAGCTTGTTAGGGCTAAAGTATATATGTCAGGAATCATTCCGAAACTTTCCGTCCGTGTGTTGTTTTCTAGACTGAGCCATTGCCATGGTTATGGTATATGTACCTCTGTGTGTGTAACACCCATATTAAAATATAATTAAAGTTCAAGTAAAAATAAAAAATAAATAAAAGGAAAGTGTACAGCTAAGGGTTTTTGAACCCACACCCCTCGGCTTGGTGGGTGAAGGCTTTAATCGTCTGGACAAAGATTAGTCTTAGTTATACACTGATGAAACTTTTGTTTTAACCGTTGCTTTAAGATATCTGATAATAAAATAATAAACAAATTAAAATATCCCAGCTACCCCTTTATGGCATATTTAATTCGGGCCACCTACCCTAAAAGAAGGATACCCAAACCCTTCTTTCTCTCTCGGCCCTTCACCTTACTCCATCGCCCACCCTTCTCCGATTTACATCACTGTCGTGTCGTACTATTCACCGCCACCGTCAGTTGAACCGTTGCTCTATTTTGAACCCATCGTCGTTGCTCACTCGCAGCCCAACGCCACATGTTGTCGCGAAATTCGGGTTTAAGCCCAACGGAAAACCAAGAGTCATCCACCGCTCTTCGAGTTTTCCGTCTAACGTCGTGGCTTAAATCCGAGGCCACCACCGTCTTCAAAAGGTCGAGCCGACCAAAACTCTACCTCTGGATCCTTTGTCGGCCGCCGTTTAAAGCCTCATCGGAGTTACGCCATTCCCGATGGCTTCTGCTCCGTTTTGGTAAGTTGGTATGGTTCTTCGACCTATTTTTGGGATTAATTGAGATGTGAATGTGTTTGGGTTGTTGGATCTAGAAAAACGGTGCATCTTAGGCCTTTTTCGGCTGCACGTGGCGACCACGCGCCGTCGTGGGCAAATTTCGGCCACCCTGGACGGTGGCCTCTGAACCGAGCTGGCTGAACCAGCCTTAGACCATGTTTGACCTTGAATCGAATCAACAAACCGGTCTAAGTCCCCAACCGGTCCAATAATAGATTGGGTTTGTTTTTGTATGAGTTGGCATGTTTAAGGCCCAATGGCCTTTAGCCCAATCCGTCTAATCGAACCGACCCAAACCCATATCTGACCCGACCCCTATTTGACACGAACCGACTATGTTTGACCCGTAGCCGATCCGACCGAGCCAACTTAGTGAGTCAACCTGGTTGACCCGTTCACCGTTGACTGCTGACATCATCATTGATCGTTGACCTATTGACCACTCATGTTAGTGTTGACTTTGACTGTTGACTGATGACGTCATCTTTGATTGTTGACTTTGACCAAAAAGTCAAATTTTCTGAAAACCTCTATTTTATGTTTTTCGATGTCATGAGTCTGTTTTTGAGACATGTTTCGCAAAATTTGAACTCGAAAGTCTCCAAATTTGAACTTGAACCCGAGAATGCATGTGTTTAGCTTTTTAATTTAAGAGTATTATGAGATGGTCATATATTGGAGGCGGGTGCTCCTAAAGAGACCCAAGACATAACTAATAATAAAACTCTTGAAGAGTTTCAGGTACCTAAAATAAAGATTGAAATCTTGAAGAGATCTCGATGAGGTATGTCATTACGAGAATGGAACCAAAAAATTGGAAAGTTGTTGACAACGATTTTACAAACAATTTTACATAAAATACTTCTATAGAAGTAAAGAAAGAAATCGAGGATCTTGTATAAAATCTATTTAGAAGTATAGATATTGAATTGGCCGATGTTGAAAGACGCTTTGAACTTCTAAAATAGAAGTATTTGGACCAGCAGTCCAAACACCTAAAAGTGTAATGCAAGTGAGACACAAATAAGTAGTCGTAAATACGACTTGAACTATGATTTATGAAAAATTTTAATTACTTCATGGTGGATGCAATTACTTTGGCAGTTATGAAATTTTTTTTGCATGTGTCTAATTATTTGTGGATCCATATTTATCCTTGAAGGATTTAAAATGCTAGAAGCATTGGAAATTTCCGAGGAAATTTATTTAGACACGTCTCATGAATATTTTGGAGCATTTGGTATAATTTCCTTAGTGAATACTAATTGAGAAAATACTATAAGAATGATCAAATTTCCTTATGTATTTTATAAAGGAGTTTGGATCAAGATCTATTATGATAATTTTAGAACTCCTAAAGAGCTTCAAATTGGAAACTCATGAAGTACTTTCAATACAAGTACTTGAATCTTGACATCAATTTTATCTCGACCTGAAGATCGAGCATTTTTATATATTTCTTTTTGTCTATGAATAGACATAAGCTGAAAGAATTTTAAAGAAGATTCAATATGAATAGAGCATATCTTTTGAGTATCCCAAAATTTGTAAGATTGTTGGATGTGAATAAAGATAATTATATCATTTCTTGGTCTTGAAGCACTATATATTAGTTGGTCAAGAAATATCTATAAATATACAAAGATCATTACATTTAGATCTTTAAACATTCGTCGATGTCTCCTCAAATCTTGTAGAAATAATTGTTATGCACAAGGCAAGCTAAAAATGTGTTTGGCTAAGACCATTGACCCAACATATCCAGAAGATATGTGACTTACTTTCACAAGATATGATACAAATGTTATCTTGTGTAGAGATAATGGAAGGTGGATACATCATGGAAAATATTACTCCAAAGTTTCATCCCCGCTATCTTTAGAAAAATAATATTCAAGTTTAAATTATGAAGATTCAAAGATCTTCTGAGATGTTTGCATGAGGGGGAGTAAATATGCGTTGCACTCTTTTTCCCTTAACCGAGGTTTTGTCCCAATGGGTATTCTTAGTAAGGTTTTTAATGAGGCAACATGTTATGCGTATCAAAGATGTGTGTACTTTTTTTCCTTCACTAAAGAATTTTTTCCCACTGGGTTTTTATCTTAGTAAGGTTTTACCGAGGCACATTATCTACATAGACATCCAAGGGGGAGTGTTATGACTATTTATCTATGTGGATGTCTATCATGATTAGAACTTTATCTAAGGAGTTTGATTTACTTTATCATTAGAAATATTATCTCATTTAATTAGAGTTCAATGTAATATGTACTTCTTATGCCTATAAATAGATGATTTGATGAAGACATTGTACACAAGTCTATATTTGAGAATAATACAAATCTCTCTCTTTCTCTCATCTCTTTGTTCTTCCATTCTTGTTCTTTGTTCTTATTATTGTTCTTTATTATTTTATTCACAACAAACTATTAAAATATCAATATATATATATATATATATATTTGAAATTTCAAAAATATTAAAATGGATAATTAAAAAATTATAACATATTCAAATATAAATTTGATTAGTGTTGATTGATAATTGATTTGTGTTGACCGGACATTGACTTTTATAAAAAAAATTTGAAATTTTTATTTAAATAAATTTATCTATATTGAATTTCATTTGAATTTTTCCCTTTTTAATATACATTTAAAAATTTTGTTATTGCATGAAAAGTTATTATATTTTATATATAATTTTTGTATTTTCTAAAGAATTTTTTGAATTAAAATTTTATATTTATGTAATTTATATAGTATAAACTTTGAAATATATAATTTGGATTTTTAAAAATTTAAAACATATATTTTAAATTTTTATAAATTTCAGGATAAGTTGAATTTTTCTAAATTTTTTTTATAATTTTTATAGTTTTCTAACATTAAAGATTTTTAACTTTAATCATTTTAAAATTTTTAATATTTTTAAATTTGCAAATGATAACATAATCATGATGTCATTATTCTCATGAGCTACAATCTGAGCATGTTACACGTTTCTGACTTAACGACGTTATAAGAAGTATAAAAAGTTGCCGGGATAAAAATATGAATATTAAAATCGGGAGAAAGTGCCCAATACAAGGGCCATGAAGGTAATTAAGCAATTTTACATTATGCGCACAGAGATGAACTTAATTTTAAACTCTAACATTAATTTTTACATCATAAACCCTAAATCTTATACACTAAAAAATACACCTTACCCCTAATTTTCTACACTCTAATTTTAAACTCTAAACCTTAAACCCGTTATTTTAAAGTGGAGGCACCAAAAATAGCGTAATTAGAAGGCAGACGATTTCCACGTACCATTTTTAGGATGTTAAGAGGCAGTGAGATTTCTAATTGAAAATCTTGTAAAGTTGTTAGGGGTCTTGTTCGAAACGACCTTTTTTTTCCATTCCGATAGTATGTGGAGTTTCATCATACAAGTACTGCAAGATATAAACTGAAACACAGGCCTTTTTGTTTTATTTTAATCCATACATATAGCCAGCCATGCATGCATGACAAGGACATAGTTTCAAGGCCCCAACATAAAGACACACTAACATTACATATGATAACATAACTATTGGCTGTCAAATTTATTGCACTACATTATTTAATTTCGACAGCCACACCACCGTCTGATGGGAAAGCAGACCCCATCCCAGTTGTGCCTCTCAGATACGAGGCTCAATGGTTGCAGTCATTACTGGTGAACAGGCCTTTGGATCAATCACAACTGCAGCTCTGTATCCAAACCTAACAGCTTCATACGAGGGTTCCCCTCTGTCATCAAGCTCCTTCTTGATTTGAACCCAATCAATGTACCCATCCACGATATCAGTGTACACCTGCATGCAGTTGATTTATCACAGGTAAACATGACTGGTCTAAGTGGTAAGCAACTTAGTATCGCTTAAACATGTCTCGAGTTCGAGACCTTGTATATGAGAAAATCTCCGTTGGGGAACTCACCCACTAAAATTAGGTGTGCGATGCGAATCCGCAAAAAAATGATAAAAGAAAAGAGAGAAAGAAATGAACATCGCAATACATGCACATATAGTATATATGTATACCTTGCTGTCTTCACCTCTAGGGTTGCTCCAGGCAACAATCCACTTTTTGCCATCATCTGCTATTTGGTATGCAAGACCAGCAACCGAACCATCGTTAGGCCCTGCGTCGTGAGTAAACTCACCGACATCTCGGAACAGAATTGTTTCCGGGAATTTTGTACGCTGATCACCTTCCCAAACCTTGGAGCTTTTCAAGGCTAAGGTGTGTTGAGAGTCGTTCCGGAGGTAGCCCTCTGTGTGTTTTTGTCGTTGTTGTTGAGCCATGGCCATAGTTATGTTATACCTTTGTGTACTTTGATTTTGCTTGTGTTGTGCTTCGGATGTTGCGATACAGACTTACTTATATACTGGTTCAAACCATGCACTGATCATAACGTGACAAGTGAATGGAATAATATTTGTAGTGAACATCAATATCAAACTTTTTATCTTCCTTTTACTCTTTTTTTATTCTTTCCCTACATGATAAGTTAGAATTTAGAGTATTAGATTTAGATAGCTCTGTATTAAAATATAACCCTTAAACTAATTCAAAATTTTACACGCATACCTAAGACAATTATGTTGTTAATTTTAAATAAAAAGCCGTTTGTTTAAGTAATAATTTTTGTTAGTTTAAAAAGAAATAGTGATGTTTGTTTGCAAAGCGAAAAAAAATATGTAAACCTAATTTTGGAATGTTTAAGAACGAATAAAAATTTTCCACCCCTCTAACACTAAAAATTAAATTTTAAGTTCTAACCTTAAAATTTAAATTTTAAACCATAAGTTTTAAACTTTAAAAAGTATACCTTAGTTCTAATTCCCTACACTTTAATTTTAAACCTTAACTCTAAACTTTAAATATAATATTTTAATGTAGGTATAAATAGAGGCAGATCTGAGAAATTCTATTCTTTAAAAAGACCATAAAACATTGCAAACGCACTAGTACTTTTTTAGCTAATCCAAAAGAGAAAATATTAATAACAAAAGCAAGCATAGAATAAACAGCTTGCATGAAACAGCAGTATGTAACGTAGATAGTGTTAGGGGTGTAAATGAGCCGAGTCGAGCTCGAGTAGTGTTGAGCTGGACTTGATTTGTTAAGAATTCGAGTCGAGTTCGAGTTTGACTCGAGCTTGAGTATGTTGAGCTCGACTCGGTTTGTTAAGAATTCGAGCCGAGCTCGAGTTGAGTCCAATTGAGTCGAATGTTGATCGAGCTTTGACCGAGTCGAGCTCGAGTAGCTCGCGATCTGTCTCATTTTATTTACAACTCTCTTCATAATAACAGTAATAATGATAATGATATTGTTGTTATCGATCAAATTACATGATTTTATTGTAGATAGAATCATACAAAAGAAATATTTTTCATGTGGCTCATTAAAAACCCATAATCTTAGTAGGAGAAAAAAAGTACACATGAAAATATAAAGAAAGTTAAACTAAAAATTAAACTAACATAACATAACAACCAAAAACACACAACCTACATTTTAGTTCACTTTAATTATAAAAGTTAAAAAAATAATTTTATTATATTTTCGAGTCGCTCGCGAGCTTTTCGAGTCGGGTATCAAGTAGCTCGGCTCGACTCGTTAAGAATTCGAGCCGAGTTCGTGCTCGAGTCGAGTATTGACCGAACTTTCACCGAGTTGAGCTCTAGCAACTCACGATCTGTCTCGTCTCATTTACAACCCTAGATAGTGTAGTGGACAGTGAGGATTATTACATTTGCAGATGTTTTATACTATGTTTTTCTGTCTTTTCTTTGTATATTTAGATAGGAAACTTTTGTCACGCTCGACGAGCACCGATGAGCACCACTAACGACGAGCACCGATGAGCATCATTAATTTAATTTATAAAGATTAAAAATCTAAAGGACTCATCGTATAATTATAAATTATTTAAAAATCAAAAGGTAAATTAATTAAAATATATTATTTCAATTTTAATTTTCTTTTAAACATAGATCAAAATACATATCTATCCCTAAATTACAAAACCCTAATTTTTGTTCATTTGAAATTCAAGCCGTCGTCGCCGCCGCTGCCTCCTACCGTCGCCGTAAACATTTACTCCCTGCACAATCAAACTTCAAGAGTTTATCAAATTAGGGTTTATCGAATGAACAATCAAACATTTACCTTTGTGGTGCACAATCAAACATTAATGTTTGACATTTGATAAACATTTACTCCCTAATTTTTTTGGCAAGGAAATTTACTCCCTACACAATCAAAATCCAAGCATTCGAGTTCATAAGAGTGTTAGTGTTTGGTGCAGGAGCAGGAGCAGGAGCGGCTGGTTGATACAAGCAGCGGTGACGGCGACGGCGGCTTAAATTTTAAATGAACAAAAATTAGTGTTTTGTAATTTAGAGGTAGATAGGTATTTTGATCTATGTTTAAAAGAAAATTAAAAATAAACTAATATATTTAATTAATTTACCTTTTAATTTTTAAATAATTTATAATTATACGGTGAGTCTTTTAGGTTTTTAATCTTTATAAATTAAATTAATGGTGTTTATCGATGCTAGTCGTTAGTGGTGCTCATTGGTGCTTGTCGAACGTGGCAGACTCATCTATTTAAATATTGTGGATTTAAATAATATTAGGATTTAGATATTATCATCATTGTCTAATATATCGATAAATTAATAATTTATTAATTAAAAGAAAAATTTTCAATTCAGCAAATATGTATAACTTTGATAAAGATATTGTGTGCAAATAAATTGTAAATTGTACTAATGATGAAGTTGTGGCTAATATTGTTGAAAGTTCTACTAATGATAAAGTTGAAGATGATTCAACACCACTTGAACTAGTCACGCGAAAGGAAGCATTGAATGCGGCAACAACTCTTCACAGCTTTTTATTGCAGTTGGAGACCTCAACGCCGGAACTTGTGGGTGCAATTTGAAAAGTTAGAGATGAAATTGAATTATATTTGGATTTTAAAAAGAAACAGATTACAATAAATTCATATTTTAGCAAGTTACCAAAGTAGTAATTATAATATTTATGAATTATTAATTTATATTTATAAAGGGGATCCCAAAAAATTATATTATTATTATTTTATCGAATTTGATAATTTTTTACATTGGCCAAAGTCAGAACCGAAAAATTTTATTATTTAATAGAGTTTATTAATTTAAAGAGTATTAATTTATAGAGGTTTTACTGTATTAGTTCAAACCATGCACTGTTCATAACATGACAAGTGAATGGAATAATATTTGTAGTGAACATCAATATCAAACTTTTTACTTTTCTTATTCTTTCCCTCCATGATATAGATAGTCTTTTCTTGCTAAGGCTGTTTTGGAGTTTTTCATACATAAATTTACATACCCACACATTGTACTGTCAATTCTCTGGCTCAGTAAGTTTCCAATGTTTTGAAGTTTTCCATGTGATGGGTAAAATTAAGGGAAAATATTTCATTGATGGTGAAAAAAATTATAAATACTTTAATTTTAAGGTTTAGAATTTTAATTTAGAGTTAAAAGATTTATGACTTTAGAATTTAAGATTTATTTCTAAATAATATAATTAGAAATTTAAATTTTAACCATAGACCTTAAATTCTAAAGTCTAAATCATGAGCTTAGAACCTTACAGCTTTAACAATAAATTGAATTTCTGGCGATTGTTTTGACCAAGGGGTGTGGTGATAATATGTGTGGTGTTTTGATTTTGCTGAGTTGGGTAAGGAGTGGTTTCTTGTATTGATACTTTCTATGTATTGAGGTTTTGTTTTGTCTTGTTTTCATCTTTGAATGTCTTTCACTTTTTTTTTTCTAATTTAGTTTAGGGAAGTTTTTAACGTGGCACACACTCAACAATGACTTTATGATATCTTAATAAAAATCATATTTGCCGATAAAATAACACTAAATTGAATCCATAAACCTTAAAATTAAGACGATTGTGAGAAGTTTTTGTTTCGACTGTCAGTGCATGGTATAATTACCCATTAATGGTAAATTTTTGATACACATATTGTGTAACAAGCTTGCATATTTACACTATAAAACTCAAACCCTAAATTGCTAGCCCTAAACCCTAACTCTAAACTCTATACCTTAAATTCTAAGCATTAAACTTAAATTTTAAACTCTAAACTAAACCTCTAACCGCTATAATTAAAAGGCTCTTATAAACTAAATTTTACAAATTTATGTATGAAAATTTTTCCTTAAACTAATTCAAAATTTTACACCCATAACAAAAACAATTATATTTTAATTTTAAATCAAAAGGCCGTTTGTTTAGTTGTAATGTTTGTTTGTTAAGCGAAAAAAATTATAAAACTAATTTTTGAATGTTTAAAATCAACTATGGCTTCGGGGGAAAATATGATATTTATTTTAGGAGATTTAAGTTTGGGTATTTTTGTGTAAGGGTGAGAATTGGGTAGTGCGAGGACAGTTTTACATTCTCCACTTCGTCCCTAACATTTGCAGGTACGATTTTAAGAAATTTCTATTACGCATTTTGGGGATTTTTTGTCTTTATACCCATCAGATTCCCACGGGTTTCGGAGAATCTCATCCCAAAAAATTTGAACAACATTTACTATTCTACTAACTAAAATATACGGTCAATTTCAATTTACAATTCATGTATTCAATGCATGCACTTATTAAAAATATGGTTGAAAAGGAATAAGATTTGAATGGAAGAAATTGAGATATAAATAGATTATGTTCTCTTAAATAACAAGAAATGATAAGTTAATTACTAAAAAGTCATCCAAACTTAATAAGGTTTAAACAAAAGTCACAAATATCTCGATGGATATAATCATATAGGTAGGTATACATGTAAATAAGAGTTATATATTTTTTAAAATATAAGGGTTTCCCACGATTATTTATACGGTTACGGTTCGGCTATCTCCATTATTCGGATATAGCAATCATCGTCCTCGTCTCCATCCCCATTTGAGCTTCAGTGATAAAACTTCATTCGTCCCCATCCCCGTAGGTGAAGATTTCGGTTATTCCTCATCCCGTCTGTCCGGATCCCCACGGTTTTCGGATATAACACACCCAATTCCCGCACCTACTATGTGTACAAGGTATGTAAATCTTATAAAAGAGTTAAAGAAAAAATATGAATATATACTACATAAAATCGCGCCAATATATTCTAAAAAAATTAAATGTTTAAAAAGACCATAAAACATTGCCACAAATACATTAGTTTTATTTTTTTAGCTAATCCAAAAGAAAAATTATTAATAATGAAAAGCAAGCATATAAACAGCTTGCATGAAACAACAGCATGTAACATAGATAGTGAAGTGGACATTGAGGATTATTACATTTGCAGATGTTTTATATGTTTTTCTGTGTCTTTTTGAAACACCCGGGTTCGGGGTCGGGTGAAATTAATGATTTAAAAATAGTTCGGGTTTCGGTTTCAAATTTTTAATAATAAAATAAAGGTTGGGCCCCGTGTTTTAAGACATGAAAAATTTAATTGGGCCATTCTCTAAACAAGCCCAAATTTGCCATGGTGTCATCCATTGTAGTTATCTCATTTCATTAAGGGTGTTTTGGTCATTTGACTTCCCCATTTTAAACAAACATGAAATAAACCCTTTTTGGCTCATCTTCTTCATCTCACCATCCCCATTTGACGTCAAAGAGCTCCCCCCCCCTCCTAGACACTATTCCATTCCATAACTCATCCAATCGTGAAGATTTTTCAAAGGTAAGGCCGTTTTTGACTTGCTCTCTTTGTCCTCTACGAGTACGTACCCTTATTTCCTAGAAAACCCATGATTTTTGTAACTTGGGTGTTTTGAAATATTGATTAAAAATGTCATTTTTAGCATCCTAAACTTAGGTTTTTGATTTATGAATGTTATATGAGTTGTTTTAAGTCTAAAGGGGTCCAATGGGTATGATTTTTACAAGGTTTGGGGTGATTTCCGAAATGGGGTTTTGGGGAGGTTTTTGAGAGGTTTTGGGTTGAGATATGGGGGTGTTCTATGTAGAAATGAGAGGGTTAATGGTTAGGGTATATGTAAGCATTGTTTTGAAGGCTTTAGGGAGTAGTTTGAAGGTTGAAATCAATGGTTTTAAGGGGTGCTTGAGGGCTGCTCGGATTTTGGAATTTTGAGTTGTTTTCAATGGAAAAATTGAGGTCTTGTGCTTGGTGTGTAATCCGGGTTGATTATTTTGGAACATGGACTGATTTGGGATTGTTTATATTGTGTTGGAATGTTTAGAAACGGGAAATTTGGTTGGTGAAGCTTCGGGGTCAAATCCGGGGATTTCGGAGTCTTGAGCTTGGTCTTCGATCTCCTCTTGGGTAGCAACGGTGAGTAGAATTATTGGTTTTTACATTGTGCTCGATATGGATTCATTTGGGGTTTGGGTGGAACCTTGAGGGGTCACCTAAACCCGTGTGTAAGCCCTCTACTCTCATGTGTTGTGATATATTGATTGTGGATGCGTTGTGATCATTTGAATGCAGTTTAAGTTGTTAATGTTGTAGTCGTGTTGAGTTCGTGCCTCACGTGATGGTGGTCTAAACTACGGTGATGTGTAGTCCCACCGATAGTGACTAGTAGGGTAGTACTTTGATGTGTAGTCCCATTGGAAACCCACTAGTCGAAACGGTGATGTGTAGTCCCACCGTATGTGTATGTTGGTTGTGCTTGTGCAAACCAAATGTTGGGGTTGAGATAGACCCTTGTGCATCCATTGCTTTCTTGCATATAAATCATGTTTTGAAAAACTGCATGTTGTGAATTGTAGAGCCTCTCTCACTAAGCTTGATTGCTTATGCTCTTTTGTTTCCAACGTGCAGATCGCTAGAGTTCGGGAGGCGAGCGGGCGAGGGAGGAGCTTTTGGAGTTCTCAAGCAAGTTTAAGTATGGTTTGCTTTTGTAATAATGTCTAGACAATGGGGTGTAGAGTGTTAGGAGTTGGGGTCAAACTCCTTAGGAGGTTATGCTTGAAATTGTTAAGATTATGTTGTGTTATGCTTTTGCTACTTGGATTATGACCTATGTTTCCTATGTGGTTTATTTGCATGTGCCTAAACTTGTATGATGTTGGCCCATGTATGCCTCATGCTTGACTACATTGTGAATGATGCCTTGTGCTTGCTAAACATGCTTCCTTGTGACATTGTATGGAGTCTTTATTGTGTGTCTTGGTTAGATTAAATGCCTCTCATGCTATGTCTCAATTGTGGTTTGATGCATGTATGTTTACTTACGCTTAGGAGTGTCCAAAAGTGCATCTAGAATCGTATGTGAAGTTACCAAGTAGTGAAGTGAGGAGTTGCAGAGCAGGGGTATCGATACGGTTAGTCCCGTATCGATATGACCTTCTTATTCCAGGCCTTCCGTTTCGATACGCAGGGAGACGTATCGATACCATTTTGGACACTGGAGCTACTGTCCAACTTGGTATCGATACCGGTCTCAGGCGTATCGATACCATTTTGGTCACTGAAGTCACTGTCCAACTTGGTATCGATACCGGTCTTTGGCGTATCGGTACGGCCATCTTAGTGTTGACTGTGAGAAGTCAACCCTTGGTGAGGGTATCGATACACCCCTTAGGTGTATCGATACGGTCTCCACAGGCTGACCTTGACTTTATGACCTAGTCAAGGGGTATCGATACACCCCTTAGGTGTATCGATACCGCCTGCAGTTAAGCTAAAATTAGGCTATTAAAAAGTTGTTTGGGTTCGTTGGATTGTCTCATGTGTGTTGCCCCGCATGTTTGATCACTTAGGACCTAAATACTCCTCTAGACAAGATTAATTGTAAAAGAAAAAAAATAGGGTTGCTAACCGAAGGGGAGCCTTAACGGGTTTCACTTCGGTTTTCCCCGTGTAGCCCACTTGGACCGGTCATCTGGCCAGACCGGGACGAGGGGGTTACATTTATTGGTATCAGAGCCTGAGGTTTCCGAGACCTCGGGCTGGTAAGTGAGGTAAGCTAAGGTATTATGAGTGTTTTGCCATGCATGTCTAAATTTTGTTTTAGCACGGTGTATGTATGCATGCCATGGTGACCTTGCTGTTGTTTGAGAGTTGGTTTGAGTCCCCATTGTTAGGCATTGTTGTCAAAATAAAAAGGAAAAATTGTTTTGGTTTAAAGAGCTTGAGAACCGGAGTCCTTTGCCCCTTGCTAACCTAACGTTTCTTTGTTGTTGTGTGTTTGTTGTTCTAGATTACTTTAATTGCTATGGTGAGACCGAGGGGACGGCCTAGGGCGGGTGACCAGGCACCCGAGAACGTGCCTCCTGCTCTTAATGCTCCCGGTGGTAATGGGAGGAATGTCGGAGGTGATGGTAATGGGCCTAAGGCTGAGGCTAATGTGGGAGGTAATGGGGCTCAGGCGGGCCAAGGACAGGCAGGCCCAGATGTGGCTCATTTGATCCAGACTATAGTCGGAGCTTTTCAGACAGCTTTGGCCGGTATGCAAGCTGCAGCACCACCTCAAGGTGCGGGGACAGGATTACCCTTAGAGAGGCTTCGTAATTTGGGGGCAGTTGAGTTTCGTGGGTTGTCTCCGGAAGGTTCGGAAGGGTGGCTTGAGAGCACTACTCGCATCTTGGGTCAGATGGAGTGCTCGGATGCTCGTAAGTTGGGATGCATCGTCTCATTGCTTCAGGGAGACGCTTATACCTGGTGGACCACTGTTGTTTCTGCTATGGCCGAGGCGGATGTCACATGGGAGTTTTTCAGGAATGCTTTTAAGAGGAAGTACCTCGGAGTTCGGTACTTAGATGAAAAGAAAAGAGAGTTCATGGCTTTGGTTCAAGGCAATAGGACCATGTCCGAGTATGAGATCCAGTTTGTGAGGTTGAGCCAGTACGCGCCAGAGTTGATTCCGGATGAGAAGGAGCGATGTGAGCGTTTCAGATATGGGTTGACTACTGATGTGAAGACCTACATGTTGGCCTCCGACTACACTGAGTTCGATGTCTTGGTTTCTAGGGCCAAGGATGTTGAGCAAAACCTAAACTCTAGAGCACGTGCTAGTGGGTCCGACTCCGGGAAGAGACATGCGAACTGGGATAGAGATCATGCCAAGAGGCATAGGGATAGGAGGTACCAGCCGGACACGAGGCCTAGAGGTGGTAACCATGGTCAGGGCCGTCAGGGCCAAGGGGCTGTCGGGCACATTCCGGAGTGCACTAGGTGCGGGAGACGCCACCCAGGTGAGTGCATAGGTATGTTTGGGGCGTGTTGGAACTGTAGCTCCCGAGACCATTTGAGGCGTGATTGTCCACAGCCAGTCAGGGGAGGACCGGCTTCAGCGAGGGGTTTTGAGCATCAGAGAGGTCGTGGGCGCGACCGTGGGAACTTCCAGCCGAGGAACGAGGGCCAGAGGAACTTGGCTCATGTGGTAGCAGTCCAGCCCGAGGGAGGAGGACCGGCTAGGGTGTACGCTCAGCGTGAGGCTGGGAATGACACTGATGTCATTGCAGGTAATTTCACATTACAGTCTTTGAGTTTGCTTTCTCTAATAGATTCGGGGTCAACGCATTCGTATATTTTGGGTGAGCATGCAAAGTCATTAGGACTACCTTGCGATTGGCTAGAGGTAGGTGTAAATGTCACTAGCTCTTTTGGTGATACAGTGGTAGTTAGGAAAGTGTATAGGAGGTGTCCCCTGATGATTCAGGGCCACGTATTTCCGGTCGACATGATAGAGCTACCCTTTTATGGTTTTGATGTGATCTTGGGCATGGATTGGCTTGTAGAGCATAGAGCTAGGGTTGACTTCGAGACTAAGAGAGTCTCTTTGAGGCTTACCGATGACTTCGAGGTTGTGGTGGTTGGGGAGAATGTTAAGTTTTTGTCCAACGTGGTTTCGGCTTTGGAAGCTCAGAGGTTGTTGAGTTCAGGGTGTCAGGCTTACTTGGCTTACGTAATGAACCCGGATATGAGTGAGGTGAGACCTCAGGACATCAGGACTGTGTGTGACTTCCCGAGTGTTTTTCCAGAAGAGCTACCAGGCTTGCCTCTAGATAGAGCAGTTGAGTTTGCTATTGAGACCTATTCTGATTCTACACCGGTGTCGATTGCTCCGTATAGAATGGAACCGAAAGAGTTGAAAGAGTTGAAGACCCAGCTTCAGGAGTTGACTGACAGAGGCTTTATTAGGCCTAGTGTTTCCCCGTGGGGTGCTCCGGTCTTGTTTGTGAAAAAGAAGGATGGTAGCATGAGAATGTGCATAGACTATAGACAGTTGAATAAGGTGACGGTGAAAAACAAATATCCCCTGCCAAGGATAGATGACTTGTTAGACCAGTTGAGGGGTGCTTCCGTGTTTTCAAAGATTGACTTGAGGTCTGGGTATTATCAGTTAAAGGTAAAAGATGTGGACGTACCGAAGACAGTTTTTCGTACACGATACGGGCATTATGAGTTTTTGGTGATGCCTTTTGGGTTGACCAATGCTCCAGCAGCCTTCATGGATATGATGAACCGCGTGTTTCATAAGTTCTTGGACAGGTTTTTGGTAGTGTTCATTGATGACATCCTAGTGTACTCTAGGACCGAAGAGGAGCACGATGAACACTTGAGGTTAGTGCTTCAGGCCTTACTTGAGAATCAGTTGTATGCCAAGCTAAGTAAGTGCGAATTTTGGATTAGGGAGGTGGTCTTCCTAGGTCACGTGATCTCAGCTAGTGGGATTAGTGTAGATCCCAAGAAGATCGAAGCCATTGTGAATTGGAAGCAACCGAAATCAGTGACAGAAATTCGCAGTTTCCTAGGTTTGGCGGGATACTATAGGAGGTTTGTTGAGGGGTTCTCTAGGATAGCGGCTCCGTTGACCAAGTTACTACAGAAAAATGTTCCGTACGAATGGTCAGATGCAAGACAAGAAGCGTTTGAGAAATTGAAGAAAGCTTTGACCGAAGCTCCCATTTTGATTCAGCCCGAGCCGGGGAGAGAGTTTGTGATTTTCAGTGATGCATCTTACGTGGGGCTAGGTTGTGTGCTTATGCAAGAAGGTAAGGTAGTGGCATATGCTTCCCGACAGTTGAAGGTTCATGAGAAGAATTACCCCACACATGACATAGAGTTGGCTGTAGTGGTGTTCGCGTTGAAAATTTGGAGACACCATCTTTATGGTGAGAAGTGCACTGTGTACACCGACCACAAAAGTTTGAAATATTTGATGTCCCAGAGGGAGTTGAATCTTAGGCAACGAAGGTGGTTAGAGCTCCTTAAAGATTATGACCTTACCATAGAGTATCATCCGGGCAAGGCAAATGTGGTGGCCGATGCCTTGAGTAGGAAGGTGGCCGTTGAGTTGCGAGCAATGTTTGCAAGGTTGAGTGTGTCTACGGATGGAGGGTTAGTGGCCGAGCTCCAAGCTAAACCATCATTGGTTCAGTTGATCCGTGAGAGACAGTTGCGAGATGAGTCCTTGGCACCTCACGTGCAAGACATAGCTGAAGATAGGCCTACTGAGTATTGTTTTGGAGAGAATGGGATCCTATGTTTCAAGGATAGGATAGTGGTTCCGGAGGATGCCGAGTTGAGGCGTACGATTTTGAGTGAGGCTCACAATAGCCCTTTTGCTATGCATCCGGGTAGCACGAAGATGTATCGAGGATTGAAGGAAGAGTATTATTGGATTGGTTTGAAAAAGGATGTAGCCGAGTTCGTAAGTAGATGTATGGTTTGTCAGAGAGTCAAGGCTGAGCACCAGTTTCCTTCAGGGTTGTTGCAACCGTTGAAAATTCCGGAGTGGGAGTGGGAGCGTATCACTATGGACTTTGTGTCAGGACTTCCGTTGACTCCGTCGAAGAAAAACTCAGTGTGGGTGATTGTAGATAGATTCACCAAGTGTGCTCATTTCATACCGGTTCATACTACCTATACTTTGGACAAGTTGGCCGAGTTGTATAATCGTGAGATTGTGAGACTACATGGGGTACCGAAGTCGATTGTGTCAGATCGAGATCCGAGATTCACCTCTAGATTTTGGGAGTGTTTGCATAGAGCCTTGGGCACTTGGTTGAACTTCAGCACTTCGTATCATCCGCAGTCAGATGGGCAATCTGAGATGGTAGTTCAAATATTGGAGGATATGTTAAGGTGTTGTATCATTGACTTCCAGGGGACATGGGAGAAACACTTACCATTGGTGGAGTTCGCGTACAACAACAGCTTTCAGACGAGCATACAGATGGCTCCCTATGAGGCCTTGTATGGTAGGAAGTGTAGGACCCCGATATGTTGGGCCGAGGCCGGACAGAAACTTGTGTCGATGCCCGAGTTACTTAAGGGAACCACCGAGAAGGTGAAATTGATATGTGATCGCTTGAAAGCGGCTTCAGATCGGCAAAAGTCCTATGTCGATTTAAAAAGGAAGGAGGTGGAATACTCCGTGGGGGATAAAGTGTTTTTGAAAGTCTCACCATGGAAGAAGGTGATGAGGTTTGGAAGGAAAGGCAAGTTGAGCCCAAGGTACATAGGGCCTTATGAGATAGTTGAGAGAATTGGTCCGGTTGCGTATAGATTGAGACTCCCAGTTGAGCTAGAGAAGATTCATGATGTCTTTCATGTGTCGATGCTTAGGAGGTATAGATCGGATCCGTCCCATGTCATGCTAGTGGAAGAAATAGAGTTAAATCCGGACTTGTCCTACAACGAGGAACCAATTGAGATACTTGCTTCTGATAGCAAGGTATTGCGTGGCAAGACTATAGAGTTGGTCAAAGTCTTATGGAGACATAGAGGTGTGGAGGAAGCCACGTGGAAGAGGAAAGCGGACATGCTTGAGCAGTTCCCGTATTTGTTTCCGTCAGGTAATTTCGAGGACGAAATTCCTTAAGTAGGGGAGAGTTGTAACACCCGGGTTCGGGGGTCGGGTGAAATTAATGATTTAAAAATAGTTCGGGTTTCGGTTTCAAATTTTTAATAATAAAATAAAGGTTGGGCCCCGGGTTTTAAGACATGAAAAATTTAATTGGGCCATTCTCTAAACAAGCCCAAATTTGCCATGGTGTCATCCATTGTAGTTATCTCATTTCATTAAGGGTGTTTTGGTCATTTGACTTCCCCATTTTAAACAAACATAAAATAAACCCTTTTTGGCTCATCTTCTTCATCTCACCATCCCCATTTGACGTCAAAGAGCTCCCCCCTCCTAGACACTATTCCATTCCATAACTCATCCAATCGTGAAGATTTTTCAAAGGTAAGGCCGTTTTTGACTTGCTCTCTTTGTCCTCTACGAGTACGTACCCTTATTTCCTAGAAAACCCATGATTTTTGTAACTTGGGTGTTTTGAAATATTGATTAAAAATGTCATTTTTAGCATCCTAAACTTAGGTTTTTGATTTATGAATGTTATATGAGTTGTTTTAAGTCTAAAGGGGTCCAATGGGTATGATTTTTACAAGGTTTGGGGTGATTTCCGAAATGGGGTTTTGGGGAGGTTTTTGAGAGGTTTTGGGTTGAGATATGGGGGTGTTCTATGTAGAAATGAGAGGGTTAATGGTTAGGGTATATGTAAGCATTGTTTTGAAGGCTTTAGGGAGTAGTTTGAAGGTTGAAATCAATGGTTTTAAGGGGTGCTTGAGGGCTGCTCGGATTTTGGAATTTTGAGTTGTTTTCAATGGAAAAATTGAGGTCTTGTGCTTGGTGTGTAATCCGGGTTGATTATTTTGGAACATGGACTGATTTGGGATTGTTTATATTGTGTTGGAATGTTTAGAAACGAGAAATTTGGTTGGTGAAGCTTCGGGGTCAAATCCGGGGATTTCGGAGTCTTGAGCTTGGTCTTCGATCTCCTCTTGGGTAGCAACGGTGAGTAGAATTATTGGTTTTTACATTGTGCTCGATATGGATTCATTTGGGTTTGGGTGGAACCTTGAGGGGTCACCTAAACCCGTGTGTAAGCCCTCTACTCTCATGTGTTGTGATATATTGATTGTGGATGCGTTGTGATCATTTGAATGCAATTTAAGTTGTTAATGTTGTAGTCGTGTTGAGTTCGTGCCTCACGTGATGGTGGTCTAAACTACGGTGATGTGTAGTCCCACCGATAGTGACTAGTAGGGTAGTACTTTGATGTGTAGTTCCATTGGAAACCCACTAGTCGAAACGGTGATGTGTAGTCCCACCGTAGGTGTATGTTGGTTGTGCTTGTGCAAACCAAATGTTGGGGTTGAGATAGACCCTTGTGCATCCATTGCTTTCTTGCATATAAATCATGTTTTGGAAAACTGCATGTTGTGAATTGTAGAGCCTCTCTCACTAAGCTTGATTGCTTATGCTCTTTTGTTTTCAACGTGCAGATCGCTAGAGTTCGGGAGGTGAGCGGGCGAGGGAGGAGCTTTTGGAGTTCTCAAGCAAGTTTAAGTATGGTTTGCTTTTGTAATAATGTCTAGACAATGGGGTGTAGAGTGTTAGGAGTTGGGGTCAAACTCCTTAGGAGGTTATGCTTGAAATTGTTAAGATTATGTTGAGTTATGCTTTTGCTACTTGGATTATAACCTATGTTTCCTATGTGGTTTATTTGCATGTGCCTAAACTTGTATGATGTTGGCCCATGTATGCCTCATGCTTGACTACATTGTGAATGATGCCTTGTGCTTGCTAAACATGCTTCCTTGTGACATTGTATGGAGTCTTGTTTGTGTGTCTTGGTTAGATTAAATGCCTCCCATGCTATGTCTCAATTGTGGTTTGATGCATGTATGTTTACTTACGCTTAGGAGTGTCCAAAAGTGCATCTAGAATCGTATGTGAAGTTACCAAGTAGTGAAGTGAGGAGTTGCAGAGCAGGGGTATCGACACGGTTAGTCCTGTATCGATACGGCCTTCTTATTCCAGGCCTTCCGTTTCGATACGCAGGGAGACGTATCGATACCATTTTGGACACTGGAGCTACTGTCCAACTTGGTATCGATACCGGTCTCAGGCGTATCGATATCATTTTGGTCACTGAAGCCACTGTCCAACTTGGTATCGATACCGGTCTTTGGCGTATCGGTACGGCCATCTTAGTGTTGACTGTGAGAAGTCAACCCTTGGTGAGGGTATCGATACACCCCTTAAGTGTATCGATACGGTCTCCACAGGCTGACCTTGACTTTATGACCTAGTCAAGGGGTATCGATACACCCCTTAGGTGTATCGATACCGCCTGCAGTTAAGCTAAAATTGGGCTATTAAAAAGTTGTTTGGGTTCGTTGGATTGTCTCATGTGTGTTGCCCCGCATGTTTGATCACTTAGGACCTAAATACTCCTCTAGACAAGATTAATTGTAAAAGAAAAAAAAATAGGGTTGCTAACCGAAGGGGAGCCTTAACGGGTTTCACTTCAGTTTTCCCCGTGTAGCCCACTTGGACCGGTCATCCGGCCAGACCGGGACGAGGGATTACACTTTTTCTTTTGTATATTTAGATATTGTCGATTTAAATAACATAAGGATTCATATATTATCATTATTGTCTATAATGGATTGGATTCAGAACAGATGTAAATATTAACCCACCGATATCCATCTACGAGGCATCTCCGATGAACTAAGAATTTCCAGAAAATGGGTGATCTGTCACTTGAGCATATATTCATGGAGAGTTGTAGATTGAATATATGCTCTGTGGCAATCCTGATGAACATAAACTCGGCCTTATTTGTAAAAGAAAAACACCTTGATATGACTTATATGTATTAGGTGGAACGATCGAATATAAGGACTGTCGTCTTGGGAGGGAATGAATCTCGTGCTATTGATAAGATGATAAAACACTTTTGCAGATTCTCTTGCAAAGATGATAAAACCAGTCCGCCCCATCCTCACGAGAGAATCTGCACAAGTGTTTTATGATATTGTCTGTAAATAGAACAAAATATTAACTCCATTGAATAATCGTCATTCCTTTCAAAGACGACATGGCAGTTCTTATATTAGTTCCACCTAATACATATAAGTCTTATCAAAGTGTACTTTTTTTTACAAATAAGGCAAAAACTATGTTCACCAGGATTGCCACAAAGCATATATTCAATCTACAACTCTGCACGATTATGAGTAGTTTTTTTTTTCGTCCTTTTTAGCTCCACTTTTTATGCTACACACTAAAAATTTAGATTTAGAGTTTATGGTTAAAGTTTAATGTTATGGTTTAGAGTTTATATAATTTAGGATAAGATATATTCTTAAAAATTTATGGTTTAAAATTTAAGATTTGGAATTTAATTAAACTTCTTAGTGTTGGACTATTGATTACCCACTTCTTTTGGGAAACCCTACTTTAACGGAGATGCCCCTAGAATGAGAGAAATTATTTTATAAATTCGGCTCACTATGTTATTTATGGTCTCTATCCATTAGAAGTTAGTCAACTATTTTTATTCAGGTCACTAATTCATTCATAGTCAATTTTTATATAACCACTCACTCCCTATTTACATGCCATAAAAAGATGAAAATATCTTTAGGAAAATATGTCACGAAAAAAAAAATAGTTGGATGTGGTGAATCAGGGACCATATAATAATTTTTCCTAGATACATGAATCCATCATACACAATAATTAAAATCTTAACCCTAATATTATTTAAAGAAAATATTTCATGGACAATGGAAAATTTGCTTTTTCACAAGTATATCTAAATTAGGGTTTAAAATATTAATCTAAAGATTTAAATTTTACCGTCTAGAATTTATGGTTCATAGTTATAATTTAAGTTTTAGACTTAAAGATTTATATTTTATTACTTTTAAAAAAAATAGATATGCTTGTGGAACATTTTTACCACCTGTGTACGTAATAATAACTAATTTATTTAAATTCACAACATGTATATAAAAAAAAAGACAGAAAAACATGTAAAACATATGTATTAATCCTCACTATCCACTACACTATCTATGGTACCTACACTATCTATGTTAGGTACCATACTGGTGCATATGTGTTTGGTCTAGGGGTATTCTGTTTGATGGAACTGCTGTTACATGCAAACTGTTTCTATGCTTGCTTTTTATTATTAATAAAATTTCCGTGTTAGCTAAAAATAACACACATCTGGCTTCAGGGACCGAGAGTAATGTAGGCCCATGAGGCCTTGGCTCTCCAACAATTTGAAAATTTCATCTTAAGTTTATTTAAAAAAAATTTAATTTGACCTCTTTAAATGTTTAGAAATTTATATTAAATATTAAATTTTCTAAAATTTTAAATTGGCCCTTTCAATTTTTTCGGTCTAATGATAATTTAAGTCCTTATAAAATTTAAATATTACATAATTTAAGCATTGTCACTCAATCTTGAGTTTAAATACTTAATAAACCCTTATGTTTTTAAAATTCAATAATTTAGCTCCTACAAATATTCGATCCTGGCTCCGCCCTTGTCTAGCTTTCAAATTTATTTGTAACAGTTATAGTAGTGGTAGCAGTAGTATGAGTTCGATCGATAAGCAAAGCCAGTTAATTATACTTATTATCAACGTGTCTAAAACACCCTTTGCTCAGCTGGTTGAGGACCGGCTGCCTCCAGCGTTCCATTTTCTTTGGAGGGTTGCCGTCTGGCATAGTGTCGTGGTGCATGATAATCGGTAGTGGTCGGGGTACTACTGGCATTTGAAGTGTTGCCGTCATTTTTGGCGTAGGACTGGTTTTATCGCGAATATCGGATTGAGAAATATTTGAAGTCGAATATGCTTTCTTGTTCGGATGAGTCGAGTCTATCTCTGATATCATTCCAGTTAACGAAGTTGCCGGCATGATAATAATGTTTTCGTGAAACATGGGATGTGTATAACAAATAGGGGTGAGCGTTCGAGCGAGTCGAGTTAAAAAATTTCGAGTTATTCGAG
This sequence comes from Hibiscus trionum, assembly GCA_030270665.1. Taxonomy (NCBI): domain Eukaryota; kingdom Viridiplantae; phylum Streptophyta; class Magnoliopsida; order Malvales; family Malvaceae; genus Hibiscus; species Hibiscus trionum. The sequence continues at coordinate 9,868,296 of BSYR01000024.1, read as the reverse complement.
TTGACGCGTCACATTTTACGACTTGAACTTAATTTGAAATTTTTTCGATTCGAGTCGAGTTTATGAAATTCGAGTCGAGTTTTCGAGTTTCTATACAAATTTAATTGTAATTATTTACCATGTTATAGTACGATTTGATTCCAACTTAAACGACTTTCTCTATTCATATAAGATATGCATATATATATATATATATATATATATATATATATATATATATATATATATATATATTTCTTCATATTATTTTTCACATGCATAAGTAAGATTTATAATGTTATTTAATAAAAAAATATCATCTAAACTTCTAAAATATATTTATAATATTATTTTTAAATAAGGAACTTTTAAGGATAAAGTACTGATGGGGGTATAAATGAGTCAATGAATTGATGTAAAGAAAAAAATTACAAAAAATTCGATTGAATGATCAAATTGAATAAAATATAAAGTTAAAGGGCTAAATTAAAAAGAAAGAATAAATTTGTTAAAAATATGAATTGAAGTTATATAGATATTATATAGTGTTAGTGAATCATATGGTTTAATTTTGATAAAAAAATAGACTTAAAACGAAAGAGAAATTAAAGAAATGAGAAACATTCAAAGTTGAGGGGCTAAATTACAAAAGTAGGAAATTTAATTTAAAAATATGAATTGAAACTAAATAGGTATTCTAGTTTCTACATTGGTTTAGGAGCATGTGGTTCAATTTTGGTCAAAATTGACTTAAAACGAAGGAGATATTGAAGAAATGAGGAAATCATACAAAGTTAAGGGGCTGAATTGAAAAAAATATGAAATTTATTTTCAAAAATATAAATTGAAGATAAATACGTATTCTACGCTGGTTTAGGAATACGTGGTTCAAATTTGGTCAAAAATGAACTTAAAATGAAGGAGGAATTGAAGAAAAATAAAATCAGTGACTAAATTGCAAAACTGTAAAATTCGGTTTTTCGATTTTTCGAGTTGGGCAAATTCCAAACCGACTCGAAATCAAAAAAATTTCGAGTTAATCGAGTTGACTCGAATAACTCGACTCGAATAACTCGAAATTGAAAAAAAATATCGATTTTTTCGAGTCGAGTCTTGCTCACCCCTAATACCAAATATGAAAATGGTGTACCTACCAGCTTGTTGGAATATCATGCATAATATTGAAATTGTTATTTATCAACCTGCTTCCTTCACACTAAAATATTAATAAAATAATTTAGAGTGGTCAAAATAGGCAAAAAAGTAAAGTTCAATGAGTAAATTGTTCGTTCTGAAAATTCAATGACCAAAATAGATCATGGAGCAAAGCTCAGTGATGATCTGTGTAACCCTAGAAACAAAGATTTTGAAACCTACCTATAAAATAAAAATGTGTTTCCCTCCTAAGGTACAGATAAGCATTTCAGTTCAAGACATTGCATGAAATAGCAAACCATTGTTATGTGGAGTCCATGCTGAAAGTGCATAGTTATTCTACAAGTTATAACAACATCTCGAATGCATTTGTATGGCTCGGGAGTTCATGCTGGCATACATGCATTCAACGGTTCGACAGAAAAAAAAAAAACATCATAGACAACAGACCGAAAACATCCACGACTCGTACCATGTCATGATGATCTCAACCCCAAATGAACTTTCAGTACATCTGGTTCGATTGGCTGCCCACATCAAACAAATCATGGAATGAATGAAACAAACAAAAGGAGCTTCGGAGAAGTTCATACAATTGTGATAGCAGATCTCAAGGGAGTTCAGACATTTGACAGGCAGCAGGCATTTTACTCCATGCACAAGAATCAACACCCCATGCTTGACTTGAAATAGATGCCCCAGCTGCCATGTTCTTGTAGTCACTACTCAAATCATCACCAAGAAGGATTGATATGGCATCAGTCAAGATTGTTTGGTTCTCATCATAACCAGAACCCTGCTCCAGTCAATTTGAAGCAAGTAAAGTATCGTGGCAACTACTCTTCAACCTAATAGGACCCTCTTTTTGTATCTCTGGGGTCAAAACATGATCAGCTGGCTCTGATTTCACACAAGACTCTGAAAAACAACCAAATTCAAGGATTTTTATCATAAAATATCTGGAGAAAATAAAATGAATTTGACGGTAAAAAAATGTCGAAAAAAGGCAACATTAGTTGATAACATTATTATACTTGGGTTTGTGGTTAAGAGATTGGCAGGTTTTCAAAGTTCTATCTCAATCATAAATAGTTTATACATCACAAGAATCTATGGGATATGTGTCAATATTGATGCTTGATGACAAAGATCAACTTTTAATAAGATAGGAAGATAATTTGATTTTTTCGATAATTGATGAAAAGTATAAATCATGTCCCAACCTGAATAAGTCAAGATCAGAGAGGTGTTCACCAGTAACAGTTTCGGCAGGCGGCTGCTCATCCAAAGAACTGCCACTTGCACTGTTACACTCACTGAAAAGAGAAGTTGCTGAATGACCCATTAAAGAAAGAGGTTCACCGCACTTTTCCCATTCCGTCTCACAAATGTTGAAATTGGAACCTTCAACTATATCAACTGGGGTAGATGAATTTTTGAACTTTTGGCATATGCATCATTCTTAGAAGTTAGAACTGCTTAGAGTTTTCGCCTCATGAAGTAAAGCATCCAGCAGGCCGCTATTACGGGGAGAAGGACTATCGGACTCCAGCCCACTGGTTGGTGGTGGTGACTGGAGAAAAGCATCAACATACTCAAGTAAAGGTGGAGGGCAAAACAATGTGCTCCAGCTACCTAAATCGGTTTCTGGATATTGGAGTGAAGGGAGCTCCAACTTCACAGCCTCTAAAGTGGGCTCTGAAGCAGAGAAATTGCCGTTTGAAAGGGCATGGCTAGCCGGGAATACACCAAATGACTGGGAGTTCTTTGTTTCGAGATCCGGTTCAATTAGAAAAGACATTCCAAAGGATCCAGCAGCATTGTCTGATATATCATCTTCAAACTCCATAAACAAAGGGCATTCATCTTTAACAGCACCAGTATAACAAGGGAAAAGGGTTGGCGATTCTCGAAGACGCTTCTGGCGATCGATTGTTGATGGCATGAAACCACAATATTGAGAAGAACCTAGACCTTCCATCAGCATGATGCCAGCGGATATAACAGGAACCTAGCACATTCTGATTGACCTTCCATCATTGTCTTTTTCTAAGGCATGGACTAAATTTTGCATTTTAGTTCAGGCTTTGGGAATAAGATGGGACAAGAAAGGGGGTGGGCTAGGCGAGTACATATACGGAATTGGATTTTTAAAACCCTCGGAGACAACTACCTCAGCCAGGCCAAGAATGGCATTGCTCTTACATATGAAGGCACCTAAAGACTTGTGACAAAAATTACACCTTGAACACTAAAAACTACTTTGGCCCAAAAAATGAACACTAAATATGATTGCTCCAATTTCGAACTTCTTGAAGCCAAGGATAACAAAATTAGAGTTTAAACCAACAACACTAAGAACATAAGGGGATTTTAGAATATTGGCTATGTCATTGATTATGAATAATGATGGAGACATGCAACAAGAGGAGCTCAAATAGCCAGAGAATGAAGAACAATCAAGTATAACAATCAGTATATTTCATAATATTCTATGCAACTTGCTATAGATTTATTATAGAATGAAAGTGTTCAAAGATAGTAATCAAGATATTCGGTGTATAGATGGGGCAGAGGATGCAATTCTACAGGTCTTTTCTTTTACTCAAATGTCAAGAATCCTTTTTCATGTAATTCTCAAATTTCTTTTAGGTTCAATAGATTTCTCACATTCAACCGATCATGATAATAACTATATTCACTGTAAATGAACTAAAAACTTGCATCCTCTCGCTGCCATCTAAACAAATCATAGGAATCCTTTTTTTCATGTAATTCTCAAATTTCCTTTAGGTTTCATAAATTTCTCTCATTCAACCAATCATGAGAATAACTAGATTCACAGTAAATGAACAGAAAACTTACATGTGCTGCCATCCGAGCCCATTTATTTCCCATCTTTGCATGGAGTTCGATTATCAGTTCTTCTTCTTCTTGAGTAAATGCCCATTTCTTCAAGTTTGGCCTTAGGTGATTTGCCCATCGTAAACGGAAACTTTTTCCACAACAAAATAGTCCAGAGTGCTTCTGAACAGCATTCCAGTTGCCTTCCCCATGCTTCTTCACATAGTCGATCAAAATTGCGTCTTCAACCGACGTCCATGGTCCTTTCTTTAGAACAACACCCCCTGCTTCACCTCCTCCAAAATTACCATCATTGATCAGCGGTGAGTCCGCATGTTCCTTAGAGAGCATTACATCCGTAACCCGTTGACCTGGTCTAGTCGCAAGACCGAATCGGGATAACTGAAAAATCTCCCTCCGTTTAACAACCCTAGTTTAAGATTTATCTTGTCTAAATGCAATTTACGGTCCTACGGTGTTAAGGGTCACAGCAGAAAAACAACGTCTCAATCGGATGTCCAATTAAAGACAAATAGTCACGAAAGACCATTTTACAAAGGCAACACTAAACAGGGGTAAAAAAGTAATTTAACCTTACCAATTAGTTAATTAGTCAAGTTTCAAGCACACAAGGTAAAACCAACACCAACAAGACATATAAACTCGTTTAAGAAACATACAAGCATTAGGGACTAAAACGTAACGTTTAAAAACCTTCAAAGATGACACTTAACCACTTTAACTACTTGTGTTTCAAAACAGGGCTACCCGTTCTGGAACGCGGGCTCTCAGCAAAAAGCAAAACTAGGATGTTCAGGAACGTCTCTATTGGTTCTGAAACAGAAGCCTCTAGTGGCAAAACGTATCGAAACGGCACCACCCCTTTCCGATATGGGTGCCCTAAAAGCCTGATCATTTTAAAACTATATTAGGTGTTCCGAAACTCCTAGGCACAGGTGGGTTTTAAAAAGTCGTTTTGGCTCATGCTCTTTATATATCGCGACAAGCTGTGAGTGGATCAACCATGACAAACTCATGAACGCATACATAAACACATTTAATCCATAAAAGGGATCAAAAGTCATTGGAAGAAAAAAAAAACTATCCACAGAATACAAAATTCAGCAAACATAAATGCAAACCAAAGCCAGCATCGAACTCTAACAATATTCAGGAAAATGGAAAAATCATTCCAATCTTTGAAAGTTAATTAAACCCTTTTACCTAAACTGGAAAGCAGATAGCATATCAGATCCAAAGTTTTTTTTTAATAAAAATTGGCTCTCATTAAAATAAACCCTCCGTACTTAAACTTAGGGCTAGTTTAGCATTACTTTTGAAAAGTGATTTTTAAAAGTGCTGTTAGAAAGAGATTTTGAAAAGAAATTTTAAAAAGTTAGTTGTAAGATTTTAGTGTTTATCATTGCTGTCAAAAAGTGCTTTTAAGAAGATAAATGACTATTTTGGACATGATATTGTAAGTTATATATGTGTATGTATATATATATATATGATATTCAAATTCTCTAATGTTATAATATATGAAATATATCAGCTTAAATTATTATAAAAATATAAAAAATATTTTTATTAATAAATATGTTTTTTAACAATTATACGTGTTTCATGAAAATAAAACAAATTTGAAATATTTTATTTAAAAAATTTGACAAGAATAAATATAAATCATTTTAAAATTAAAAAATAATTATTAATTATATAATTATATCTTCGTAAAGAATTATAAATTTATAAATTATAAATAAACACAATAACAAATGAATGTTAAAATTGTAATTTAGCTCCCAAAATCACTTTTACAACCGCAAAAGCTAAAAATTTTAGCTTTTGCGTTTGGGTTAAAATCACTTTTCAAAAGTAGATTTTTCTCCAAAAGCTAGCTGTTTAGCACAGCTTTTGACCTCAAACCAGCTTTTGGAACCAAAAGCTGGTTTGAAAAGCATTGCTAAACAAAGCCTTATTGAATCAGGTTCAAGCATTGGAATGAAGGAAAGAGTGCCCTTACTTCTTATTAATAAACCATTGTATTACAACTTACAAACATCATCAGTTATCATCATCCATACAATCAAAACCCACCCCTATGCTAACTCCCTAACATGCCAAAAGATTATACCCACCAACTTGAACCTTTCATGCCAGCCACTTAGCAACTTCAAAAATAAATTAGCATCTACAGCCCCATTGGATTATAATATCTCAGTATCAAACCATAGCAGATTACACTCCCTTTCGATCCCAATTTTTGCCAAAAAATCTGCTTCTGCATTCTAATCCCTATCTGCCAACTCAACCTTCCAACCAAAGAAATTACATAATTTCCAGACCTCCATAATTTCCCATTTAAACGGCATTGGAGCAGCCTGTGGAGACATGAACCAATTGCAAACGAGAGAGCTAAAATACTAAATTATAAGAGCTAAAATATCAGATTCAAAGTTAAAATAAACTCAATTTCATAAATGTTGACATAAATAATAAACTCGGATAAAAAGTAAAATTCAAATCTCATTTATTGCACCGCGATTCTCTCATAAATTACTCTAAAAAAATCCACCATTAATAAATTATAGGGTAAACTATCTGTTTGACCATCAAACTATTGTAAAAGTTTTAAAATGACCACCATAGAAAAAAACGCGCCATTTGACTACCCAAACTATTAAAATGGGATCATTTTGGCCACCTGCCGTTAAGGGGCTAACGGAAGAGCTGACGTGGACAGGTGGGCTGTATGAGCTGTGATTATTTTTTCCACGTTGGATTAGCAGCCATCCACGTCAACCTTCCACCTAAGCAAATAAAAAAAACGTTTATAAATGAAACCCAAACTTAACCCTAAAAACAAGTTTTCTTCAGTATATCGTGAAGAAGAAGAAGAAGAAGAAAGCAGGTGGTTTTGGTGTAGAAGAAAATGGCAGCAGAGATGAATCGTGATTGCTATTGTGAGGTTCGTTCGAAGCTGACAACAAGTTGGACTTATGAAAATCCAGGTAGGAGGTTTTGGGGTTGTGGAAAATTTTGAAATGGGGTTAGGGCTTGCAATTTTTTTTCTTGGTTTGATCCACCAATGACCGATAGGTCAAAAAGAATAATTGTTGGTCTTCTTAAAAAAGTTGATTCGATGGAGGAAGAAAGAAAGAAGCAAAGAATTGTTGCAAGTTTGCTTGTTGTTATTGCTGTTTTGGTTGGATTTATTTTGGGGAAACATTTCTTCTAGGTTAGGGCTGTTATTGTGGTGGGTTTAGGGTTTTGTGTTGGTGAAGGAAGAAAGGAAGAACAGTGTTGAGGAAGAAAAGATTTTGTCCCTGATATTTTGGGCATGGCAGGGCTGTTATTTTGTGACTGTTATTGAAATGTATTGTAAGGATTATGTATTTGGGGAAGAACATTCAGGGAGGAAGAATTATGTAATGTATTTAGGGTTTATCTTATTGAAATGAAATGTAGTTTTTGTTTGTTTATGATAATTGATCCATATGTTATCTTACAAATTGAATCTACAAGACATAAAATAAAGGAAAGATGATAAAATAAGCAAAATATAATATTTCATTTGATAATTTCATAATAGTATTGCATACATATGTTTGACCAATACATGTGATACCTAATGTTTGTAATGACAACATGTTATACTTTGGTCAAACTCAACCCTAAATATGACAACATGGTGTCATACAAATGTTTGACCAATACATAACAAAAGACAAATATCTTCCCCTAAGTCTTCAACAAAAGACAAAAGTAAGTCAAAACAAAATGTGATATTCATGTATGCAACACACATTCACTATACAAAATGACCACCTAAGTCTTCAACAGAATTCAAGATGGATTGTAAGAGCTCTCTTGAGTTGTAGGAACTCTTGGTGTAGGCATCCATCTCATAGTGGTGACTTCTGAAGGCTGAGATGGTGTTGGACTTGGTCCTTGACTGGTTCCAGCACCACCAGTTGTAGGCATCCATCTCACAGTGGTGGGTTGTGAAGGCTGAGATGGTGTTGGACTTGGTCCTTGACTGGTTCCAACACCACCAGTTCCAGCACCACCAGTTGTAGGCATCCATCTCACAGTGGTGGGTTGTGAAGGATGGACTGGTTCAGGTCTTCTAACCTGCACAACAAAGAAGCAACAACAGTTTATTATATATGAATTAAACAAACAAGTAACAAAGAAGCTGGTGGATGTAACTTACTGGAAGTTTTGGAGTTCTAGAATTTTTCCTGGCAGCAACACCACTGGATGCCTGTCTATGTCTTCTCGGATTGGCACCAACCTTTCCCTTGCACGTTCTGATATTATGGCCACTCGAATTGCATCTTTTACAAAAGATTTTGATACCCCTTCTTGACAATCGACCAGTCTGAGATGGTGTTTCATCACTTTCCTTGCGTCTTTTCTTGTGTGGTCGTCCCGGAGGTCTTCTAAAGACTGGTGGAAGAACAGGCTCTAGTGTGTCAACAGGCTCCCATTATTTCTCACCCCTCACAGGACATATCAAATGGGAATAGATTGCTCTTTGGGTTGAGCTGAAGTAGCACGAGTCAACATATCTTTCTGGCCTATCTTCAATGGATAAAATCACAGAAATTGCATGAACACATGGGACCCCTAAACAAAAAAAATAGTTGTTAGTTAAAAAACAAGTTAACAATAATTGAAAGTGTAATACCCTAAACTTATTTCCATGAAATACCTGTTAGTTGCCATTTCCTGCATGTGCATGTCCACTGTTGGATGTTAACAGAATGCTGGGTTGATGGACCACATGAAACCTGGTACATGTGTCCACCAGCATAAAGAGGCCAACAACTAGCATAAAACAAAAAAAAATCAATTTCACAGTTCACAGTTACAATGAAAACACTAAAATAGTAAAAAGATGGTCAAAATACCTATGTGCTGATGATGTGGCATGTTCTAACTTCTTCTGAATTTTAGGGCAGAGAAGGCCTGTCCACTTTTCAGCCTCATCCTTCTTTTTGGCAAGTCTTTGCATCAGCTTTGATCTGATGGATTCCAGGCATGTTATTATTGGTTTGTCTCTGGCTTCAAGTATAAGCTGTCAGCATTCAAAGATTAGTGATTAGCACTATTATTAGTCAAACATTCACATAAACACTAAGTTGGAAAGTAATTTAGATAAGTTAGAAAGTGAACCTTATTAAAACATTCGCAATTATTATTAAGGAGCATGTCAGACTTGCATCCAAAAGAGAAGTGAGACTTTGACCAGTTGGTGGGATCCTTAGGTGAGAGCCATTTCCATGCAGTTTCTGATAATACCTACAAAAAATGCAGTGGTCAAATTAAAACTTTATATAATCGAAAGTGGTCAAATTAAAACTTTAACTAATCGATAGTGGTCAAATTAAAACTTAACAGAAAAGATAGTGGTCAAATTAAAACTCGACAAAACTTTAAAAACATGAGTTCACCTTTAATTCATCCATGCAAGATTGGAATTCTCTCACATATGTAGCCCTTGCAGCTTTCCAAAGCTGGTCCTTCACTGCTTTTCCTCCAAAAGTTCCACTACTCTTAGCATTTGAGTACAAGTGCCTCACACATGTCCTATGTGCTGCATGGGGGAACACTTCTGACACAGCTTCCATTAATCCCTACACATACAAAAAAAAAACAAAATAAATTAACAGTTCACAGTTAGCAAAAAAAATACAAAAGAAAATGTTAAAGAAATTTACTTATACCTTATGTCTATCAGTCATAAAGGTATATCTGTGAGAATTTTTCATCTCCAAATCAGTGGCAAGTAATTCCAAAAACCAGAACCATGGTGCCTGGTTTTTCACTCTCCACAACTGCAAAGGCTATAGGATAGATTGCATCATTTGCATCTATTCCTACAGCTGCCAAAAGATGACCTTTGTAGTACCCCTTCAAGTGACAACCATCTAGACCTACAATGGGCCTACAGCCTGCTTTGAAGCCATCTTTCAATGCTTGCATGCAGATATAAACCCTCTCAAACTTTCTTTCATCCAACTTACAAACAGTTGTTGTCCCTGGATTAGAGTGCCTCAATTCCCCTAAGTAAGCATACAGATTTGCATACTGCTCATTGTAGTTACCATTCAAGTTCTCAAGAGCCACATTTTTTGCCCTAATGCATTTACCCTTATCTACAACTAATCCCCAATCCTTGTGGACAGCTTCTTTTAGGGATGCACTAGAGAAATTAGGGTCAACAAAAAAACTACTAAAGTAGTTTTTAGCTAGCCACTTGGCAGTACAATTGGAATTTTTGAACTCCCTAAGACAACTATGTTCACCAATTATAGACCTAATCTGCCATGTACCAGTAGAAGGATCTTCACAATGTATAGGGGCTGCCCATAACACCCATTGACACTCTCCTTTACATTTTGCTTGAATCCTTCTATTATCATTTCTCTTTAACTTAACACTGTACCTATTCTTAATACCATACATCTTAATGGCATCCTTAAGTATGTCTTTGCTTGCAAACAATTGACCAACCTTCAACTTAGGGTTCATTAAGTCTGACTCAGAATTAAATTCAGGAAATCTAGGTTGTTTTGGACCCTCTGAATCTGACTCATCTACACTGTGTAGTGAGTCAGATTTGCCACTGTCATTGTCAGATTCATATTGTACTTGATCACTGCCCAAACCTAAATTCCCACTACACCTTTCAGTTTCAGAGCTAAGAACTTCTGTTTCACTGTCACTAAATTCAGAATTATGACTGGATGAGTCTGACTCCACAAGAAACTCCTCATCATCTGAGTTAGAATCTGAATCTAACCTAGTTTCAGAATCTACCCTACTTTCACAATCTCCCCTAGTTTCAGATTCTACCCTAGTTTCAGGTTCTACCCTAGTTTCAGAATGTACACTCATCTCAGGCTCATTGTCCACTCCTATTTCCTGTAAGTGTACATGCATGTAATGATCTGTAGGTAAATGCCCTACCATCTCAAGTACATCATAATCAGTTATCAACTTCTTCAGTTCTAATGGTCTATCTGAAACCTTCCAAAAGACAGTAACAGCAGTAGTAATACCTAACCGTTCTACCATATTAACAATCTCAAACATGGACATAGTATCCACATTACAGTAATCGAAATAATCAAGTCTTTGTCCATGATGTACAACAAGACTAAACTCATCTGAATCAGCCCCTGTCAAATAACAGAAATATTGTACAACACTAACCATTAATGCTTTCACAGTGCAACAAACAAAGTATAACAAACAAATAATAAATACCCCACCCACCATTGCAATACCCTAAATATTGATATCAACCCACGTCAAACTTTAAGTGTATTTTATTGTTCAAAGTATATCTTATTAACCCTAACAAAAAAGACAAAAAAAGTGTATTTTATTGCAATACCCTAATTTCTAAGATTAGTGTAATCTTTTAACCCTAACAAGCAGACAAAACCAACAACAAGCAGACAAAAGCGAAGAATCAAACTTTAAGTGTAATCTATTAACCCTAATCGCAAATTTTTATTAACCCTAATTTCTGAGATTAGTGTAAACCCTAACCCTAATAGCAAATTTTAAGTGTAATCTGAAATCCCTAATCTTGTATTAACCCTAATATCAATTATTTAACCCTAATCTGAAATCCCTAATCTTGTTTTAGCCTTAATCGTTTTAACCCTAATCTGAAATTTCACCCCTAAACCCCAGAACAAGAATCAAACTTATCGTATCGCGGAGAAGGATCCCATTTTTCGCGTAGAAGTCTGACCATCTCCTCTCTATCTCCAACAAAAGATCACAGATCGTTGGGAATTTTTTTGGGTTTTCAGACAGAATTGAGAGAATTTTGGGTTTTTTTTTCGTGTCGAAGTAAAGAAAAAAACGAGACCTTTTGTTTTCTAATAAGCTGAGTTGGCTTTTTCCTTTTTTTTCCAGCTAAGCGTCACCGTTTGTTTTAACGGTCCACGTCAGCTCTGCCGTTAGCCCCTTAACGGAAGGTGGCCAAAATGATCCTATTTTAATAGTTTGGGTAGTCAAATGGCGCGTTTTTTTCTATGGTGGTCATTTTAAAACTTTCACAATAGTTTGGTGGTCAAACAGATAGTTTACCCTAAATTATAAGGTGCGTTAATTGCACTAAAAAGTACTATATTAAAAAACACTAAATTTTAAATTGCATAAACCCAAAGTTGTCCATTCATCAAAGAAGCAAAACAAAATTCAAAAAGAAATAAGAAAGAAAAAATCTTAAGTATAAATTACGATTCAAATACTTGCCTTAAAAAGATGCAATTTTTTTGAGTGGGGGTAACTGCCAAAAAAATTTGAGCTCAATACTAAATCCTAATTGAAGTGAGAGCTGAGACAAAAGCGAAAATGAAAAACCTAAAATTCAACACGAACAATTATAAATATAAATTTTTAGATCTACAACCAATAATTATAAAAGAGCAATTTCCAGATCAAAAATCATTTATTTTTTAACCGCAATTTTTGAGCAATAAGAAAAATGATCCCAGAAATCGAGATCTTCCAATGGAGCAATTATTAGAGATAACTAAATTGTATAGAATTCCAGCTGTTATACCAGCTGTACAATCTGTTGCAATATTGGTTAAGTTGTTGGGCCAGGTTGTTACATTTTGTGTATATAACCATGTACTGGGCCCTTGTGTAAAACAACTAATCAATAATGTAATCAAATGAATCGAAAGGGTATTATCCCAATTCTCTGAAAATCCCTAAGTTCCTCTTTTCCCAAATATCATCTTTTTCTTCGTTATGATTCAACTATGCTTAACATGGTATCAAATGCCTTTCTTCTTATCGATTCCTGAGTATTTTTCCATTTTTTTTTCAATGTCGTCCACTACCATTCCCTCTGTCGATACTTCCTCTGATGATTCCTCCTTGCTCGACGATGGCACCTCTGCTCATCCATTTGCAAACAAGCAGATTAGTGTCAAGCTTGATGATGACAACTTCTTGCTTTGGCGTCAGCAAGTCAAGCTTATGATTCGAGGTCTTGGCCTTGAACACTATCTTGATAAAGATACTCCCGTTCCGGCGAAGATGACAACTGATTCCAGTGGTGAGCGCTCCGTTAATCCTGCGTATTTACGGTTCATAAAGCAAGACAGCTCTCTTGCATCATGGTTGTTATCCACTATTCACCCCCGCCTTCTCTCTCATTTCGTTGGCTCCGAGTCCTCTGCTGCCATTTGGAGCTCTGTCTTACACCGTTACTCAAAGCTTTCTACCACTCGACTCATGAGGCTTCACTGCCGTCTCCGTTCTTTAAAGAAAGGGGAGCTCACGATGGTTGATTTCACGTCTCAGATCAAGGAGATCTGTGACCTCCTTGCCAATTGTGGCAATCCGGTGTCAGAGATTGAACAAGTTGCTACTGTCCTCAACGGCCTGCCTTCTGAATATGAACCGTTTGTGGCTGTCATCACTGCGAGCAAAGATCCATACACTTTTGAAGCTTTTGTCTCCTTGCTGATGGATGCCGAAGCCCGTTTACTTGATCCATTACGCTTGCCCATTTGCATTCACAACACTACTTATAAATCCTCTGATGCTGCGGTTGATGACATAGCTGATCCCTCTCGATGGCCCTCTCGTTCGACCTTCAGTGACCAGCATCGTGGTTCTCGTGGTGGGCATTTCCGATCCAACTCTCGTCCGCAGTGCCAAATTTGTGGCAAAGTTGGTCACTTAGCTGACCGTTGCTGGTATCGTTATGGCAACACTTCTGGGAATCATAATACTGGTGGTACCAACTCTGGTGGTCCCAGCTCCAGTGGTAATCGACCTCAAAAATCTGATGCTCAGACTCAAGCTCAAGCTCACTCATGCTGCTGTCCTCATGACTCTCTTATTGAACCTACATACACTCCGTTTGTTGCTGATACTTCCAATCAGACTCCACCAGTTGAAGCTGCTCATGTCAACACTCTTCATGCCTCTTCTCTCCTGCCTTCTCGGTGGTTCCCCGACTCTGGTGCCACGCACCATGTCACTTCTGACTCGATGCACCTTCAGTCTGGGCACTCTTATTCAGGCCTTGGTAAGGTTCACATAGGTGACGGTTCGACACTATCTATCTCTCATATAGGGCAGCATACATTTACTGATTTAGCTAGGCCATTGCTACTTGATCAATTATTACTTGTTCCTCAAATTACTCGCAACCTCTTATCTGTTTCCAAATTCACAGCTGATAATTTTGTGTTTGTTGAGTTTCACTCGAATTGTTGCTATGTGAAGGATGAGAAAACAGGGTCTATTCTCTTGACGGGGACGCAGGTAGATGGCATGTATCATTTTGACATTCCTACTACCAGTTTGGGTTCTGCGTTTGCTTGCACAACTTCAGCACAGAATAGTGAGTATCTTCTCTGGCACAGGAGATTGGGGCACCCTGCACCTGAAGTAGTGAGTTCAGTTTTAAATAAGAATGTTTCATCGTCTAAGCTTTCTCTGTGTAGTGCTTGCCAACTCGGCAAATGTCATGCCTTACCTTTTACTAGTTCATCTACTGTCTATACTGCTCCATTCCAGCTTGTTGAAATTGATGTTTGGGGGCCTGCTTATGTTTCATCTAATGGATATTCATATTATATCTCATTTGTTGATTTATTTAGTCGTAACACTTGGATCTATTTGCTCAAGAAGAAATCTGATGCTCAAGTTGCTTTTCAATTATTTTATAAACTGGTGCACACTCAGTTTTCAGTTAAGTTGCTTGCTATTCAAACAGATGGGGGAGGTGAATTCAAATTCTTAGATACCTTACTAGGGCGGTTAGGTATTGAGCATAGAATAACTTGTCCTAGAACCTCTCAACAAAATGGAATTGTTGAAAGGAAGCACAGACATATAGTGGAAACTGCTTTAACTCTGCTTGCTCAGGCCTCCTTACCCTTAAAATACTGGTCATATGCTATTTTGAGTGCTGTCTACTTAATCAACAGAATGCCAACTAGGGTGATTCACAATCAGTCTCCTTTTCAAGTATTATTTGGTAGGATACCAAATTATAAGTTCCTACGTGTGTTTGGCTCCCTGTGCTACCCTTATTTGAGGCCCTATAATCATCATAAACTGGATTTTCGATCTACACCATGTCTTTTTCTGGGATACTCACCACAACATCATGGATACTATTGTTTAGATCAAGCCAGTGGTCGTATGTATATTTCAAGACATGTTGTCTTTGATGAAGGCATCTTCCCAGCTTCTGTTTCCTCTAAATCCCCTCCTCCTACAGCATCATCAGAGTTTCACTCTTCCCCTTTGAATGTTCCTTTTCACTCAGCTCAGGCCCCTCCTGTGGTTCATGATGAATCTGCTCCTCCCTCAGCTCACACTACTAGTTCCCCTGATCACTCTACTGATGCAGTTCATATTCCTTCATCAACTTCAGATTCTGAGCATCCTTCATTCCCCTCTCCTACTGATCAAGCTGTTGTGCAATGTTCTGCTCCCACTGATACTTCCCCTCATAATCCTGAACATCTCATTTCTGATGATGAAGCTGCCATTTTCCCTGATTCTGTTACTCAAGAGGACAGTGACCTACACATTCAATCTGAACCTGCTTCCACTGCTAACAGACACTCCATGGTCACTCGAAGCAAGGCTGGGATCTTCAAGCCCAAAGCCTATCACCTTCAACTTCAAGCTATACCCAGAAATGTGCATGAAGCCCTTACAATCCCTGCATGGAAGGTTGTTGTTGACTCAGAATTTCAGGCCCTAATTGCTAATGATACTTGGGATCTTGTTCCACTCCCAGCTGATAGAAGAGCCATCCGGTGCAAATGGCTTTTCAAAATCAAGAGGAATGCTGACGGTACAATTGAGAGATTTAAAGCCCGCTTGGTAGCTAAAGGTTATTCACAGGTTGCAGGTGCTGACTTTGCTGACACCTTCAGTCCTGTGGTGAAGTATTTCACTGTCAACACTATCCTCTCTATTGTTGTTACTCAAAACTGGGAAATAAGGCAAGTCGATGTAAATAATGCCTTCTTGAAGGGGGATCTAGTTGAAGATGTATTTATGGATCAACCTGAGGGATTTGAAACTCTTGATGCTACTGGTCTTCCACTTGTGTGTAAACTCAAGAAGGCACTCTATGGCCTTCGACAGGCTCCAAGAAATTGGTTTACTAAACTGAAAAGTTTTCTTGAGGAATTGCACTTTCAACCTTCGAATGATGATGCTTCACTTTTTATTTTCAAATCTGGGGACATCATCACCTATACAGTTGTATATGTCGATGATATTCTAATCACTGGTTCATCATCTCAGCATATTGGTCAGATTATTCATCAACTCCATACGAAGTTCTCTCTTAAAGACCTTGGTTCTCTCAAGTTCTTTCTAGGCATTGAGATTCATCACATTCAAGGTGGCCTATTTCTGTCTCAAAGGAAGTATATAGTGGACTTACTTGTGAGAACTGATCTTCGAGATACAAGTCCTGTGACAACACCCATTGTTCTTTCTCCAAAGCTTAGCAAAAATGATGGCACCCCTCTACATAATCCTTTTGAATACAGAAGTATAGTTGGCGCACTTCAGTATATTTGCCACACTCGCCTGGACATCAGTTTTGCTGTCAACAAGGTGGCACAGTTCATGCAATATCCTACTGACCACCATTGGGTAGCTGTAAAAAGAATTCTGAGATACTTGAAAGGCACACTGAATCATGGTCTGTGGTTCTCCCCTCAACCGAGACAAAATCTGAGTCTTCAAGCCTTCTCCGATGCAGACTGGGGCAGCGATCCCGAAGATCGACGCTCAGTGTCTGGACACTGCACTTATATTGGTATGCATCTCTTGTCCTGGTACTCTCGAAAACAGAGGTCTGTTTCACGCTCCACTGTTGAAGCAGAATTTCGCAGTTTGGCCGATGCATCATCAGAAATCATCTGGATTCAAGCTCTTCTACACGATCTGGGAGTTGAAATCGAAGGCACCCCTACCCTCTGGAGTGATAACACAAGTGCAGTGGCTATGGCTGCAAATCCAGTTATGCACCACAAAACCAAGCACATGGAGTTAGATTTATTCTTTGTTCGTGAAAAAGTCTTATCCAAGCTCCTGCAAGTTAACTATGTGCCAGCACTTGATCAAGTTGCTGATATCTTTACTAAACCGATTGCTGTCACCAAGTTTGAAGAATTTCGACATCAACTCTGTGTTCGTGATCTTTCAGAATTTCAGAAGTTGGAAGAAAACGAGGGAAATATTAGAGATAACTGAATTGTATAGAATTCCAGCTGTTATACCAGCTGTACAATCTGTTGCAATATTGGTTAAGTTGTTGGGCCAGGTTGTTACATTTTGTGTATATAACCGTGTACTGGGCCCTTGTGTAAAACAACTAATCAATAATGTAATCAAATGAATCGAAAGGGTATTATCCCAATTCTCTGAAAATCCCTAAGTTCCTCTTTTCCCAAATATCATCTTCTTCTTCGTTATGATTCAACTATGCTTAACAGCAATTACAAAAAGATAGCTACGAACACCGTTGAATCATTAAGTTAAATACCGCTCAACCTAATTAAATTGATTAATAAAAATTAAAAACAATTAAAAACAATAAAGATTAAAAATTTTAAGCACTCAAAGTATAATTATAAATTATTTATATTTATAAAATTGTAATTAAATTATTTTTTTATTTTTTTAAATAATTGAATTAAATATCAACATTAAATTAAAAAATCTACATATTTTTTAATCTGAGTTGGATTTGTTCGAATTAAAGCAAATGACAAAGGCCTGTCAATAATAAGGTTAGAAACTTTAATGTTTTAGGTTAAATTACGTAATAGTACTTTATAATGATTTATTTAAATATGTTTTATTATTAATTTGATATTACTTTGTAATGTTCGATTATTGTGGTACTTCTTTGAGAGTATATATTTATAATTGCGAATGTGATTTTATTATAATTGTAATTGTACTTATAACTTCAAAACTAATACTTTCAGAAAAAAAATCAAAAATAATTATTGCTGCTATCTAAACTTATACTTTAATATTTAGACTTAGCAGGTGCAGTATATACCTTTACTTAAATAATTTTTTGAATAATAAAGAAGCATTCGTCAATAATTTCTTGAGTAATTTTTTTTAAAAAAAGTTAGGTTGATACTCTCTCATTTTTTTTAGGCTGTGATTTCAATTAAGAGCAGATTTTTCTTTTCTCTCTCTTAGATATACTGCAATGTACCACTATTTATATATACCGCAATGTATCATTAACTGTTTTAATTAATTTTAAAATCCTACGGACCAAAAGTGTTATTATCCTCTTTTTAGAATAAATCTTAAAAAATAATTTTATATTATTTCTAAAATTTTTATTTTATTTTTTAATTCAAAAAATAATTAAACTTTTATTACTATAATAATTCCTACATTCACTTTAATTTAAGGTTAAAATTCACAAATGATCACTAAACTTTGATCAATTATTCAATTTGGTAATCAAACTTCCAATTGCTTCAATATTACCCTTAAACTTTTAGTTTTGTTTCAATTTGGCCACTAACCTGTTAACAACAGTTAAAAGAGTGATGTTGCTGTTAAAATATTTTTTATAATAACATATTTAGTCCTCCACTATTACACATTCAAACAATTTAGTCATAATGCGAAAGAAATAATAAATTTAACCATCATTATTTCAAGGATAAGGTACAAAAATGGTTAATGAACTTTTATAAATTATTCAATTTAGTAATCAAACTTTAAATTACTTCAATATTACCATTAAACTCTTAATTTTACTCCAAATTGATATTGACCCGTTAAACAATGTTAATTTACTAACGTTGTGCTGACTGGGCTATCCACAACACCAACGCTTTTTCACTTCATTCTAAAACAAAAATTACACATCATTTTCAATTATAATATGATAAAATAAATTTACACCGCACCCACTTGTCTTCCTCAATTTCCTATAAACCGAATAATGACTGTTGAAAACCACGAAGGCAGCCACCATCTGCATTACGAGTGAGACCACCATCTACCGCTTGTCGATGTTTTTGTCCGACTAAACCATCACAACTAAGAATAAATCAACCAAGTTGATCCTTTTCATACACGACGTACTACCAGTAAACCAAAGGCATCGACGGTCTCTTTAGCAAGCTTGTCGGCATAAACCAACAACGGCGAAAGGAGGGAACCGCAGTCCTTGAAAAAGTCTACGGTTGCGACTCTTCCAAATAGCTCATACAACGATGGTAGACGGCAAAACCGTGACCCGTGGTTTAGTCCATACTTGATTAGCAACAGGACTAACCATTCTTGTCGAGTTTACACTTTATCTGATAATTTGTGTTGGTAAAATGAACTGCAAAACCGGCTGTTAGCACTGACTGGAAAATATAAAACAACGGTAATAAAAGATGTGAACCGTGTCGTGGTATGATGGCCACTGCCTTAGAAACAAAACTGCCCCGAACAGCGGCGGCGGCAGCGCGCGAGGACGTCCCTTGTTCTTTCCCACTCAACAAGGGAGGGAGGAAGCATGGGTATAAATACCCTTCCCTAGCTATTTTCCCAACCAATGTGGGATATAGCTTTGGTAACTCTTGAAGCATTACCAACATTCCCCCACTAATGCGAAAGAATTCATCTGTATCTCAAACACAGACCTCCTCAGACGAGCAGTAGCGGAATTAGGTTCTTAAGCACTAGTGAACGTATCTTGAACTAGTACATAGTGATAATGAGCGATCCTTCTCTTAGATAAGTGAAACTAGTCTTGAACTTTCTAAGATAGGGGTAAACTCATAACACACAACTAACTCCTTCATCCACCGAAGTTCTTGATGTGTAAGATATATATATACACAAGTGTATATTTGGCCATCTTACCCTCAGAATTCTAGTAAGTGTTTTAGAAAAACAGCCCAACGTTTTTCACAGAAGGTGGCTAATCCTTCTCACTTACATATGTTATTTCATCAAGTTTATCTCAATATAAACCACCCTGAATCTGGGTTATGAAATAATTAAGAACCATTTGTAATGGCTCAACCTCTTATAGACTTATGGTGATTTCTTCAAGTCCATTTAAAATGAACCACCCAGTCTTGGGATAAGAAATCATTAAGAATAAATATTCAACCTCATTGTCGGTGAATTCAAAATGTCCTTCTCAATAGGATCATTTAAATTTTGAATTCATTAAGAGTTTCTTGAAACTCAACCTTTCTGGCGGCAAGTTCATCTTGTCCTTCTCAATAGGACAACACATTCATACTTGTGTTATGAATTTATTAAGAATAAGTATTCAACCATGATTCGGTAAATTCATCAAGTCTTTCTCACAAAGACCACCCAAAACCTGGACTATGAATTTATTAAGAGTAATAGTACTCAACCTGGACATGTACATTATTCGTCATAGGGATAGGCTGTGAGAAATGTACACTATGGGTCTTTCCATGGTTTCGTTTGACCACATTGAACTTAGATAACTAAGTTGGGTATCCACCATGAATTCCTCAACCAATGGGCTTTAAACCCATCCCCCTCGACGAATCAAGGACCAATTTCCGACTTAACCCTTTGGTAAGCGGATCTGCTAGGTTTCTTTCTGACTTTACATACTCTAAAGAGAGTACTCCATTCCTTATTAAGTGTCTAACAGATTCGTGCCTTATGCGAATGTGTCTCTTTTTACCATTGTAAACTTGACTTTTGGCAACACAAATCGCGGCTTGTGAATCACACAACAAGGAAACAGGAGGAGTCGGAGTTCCCCACAACGGAATATCGGCTAACAAACTCCTTAGCCACTCAGCTTCTTGCCCAGCTAAGTCTAGAGCTATAAACTCTGACTCCATAGTAGAGCGAGCAATACAAGTCTGTTTTGAAGACTTCCAAGAAATTGTTGCTCCTCCCAAAGTAAATACATACCCACTCGTAGAGCTTACTTCATCACTATCGGAAACCCAGTTGGCGTCACAATATCCTTCTAATGTAGCAGGAAAGCCAATAAACTCAAGTCTCCAGTCCATAGTACCCTTAAGGTACTTAAGTAAGCGTCTAAGAGCAACCCAGTGCTCACCACTAGGGTTATGAGTATATCTACTGAGTCTGCTAACAGCATAGGCAATATCTGGCCGAGTATAGTTCATTAAGAACATCAGACTGCCAATTATTTTGGCATATTCCGTTTGAGAAACGCTACTTCCTTCATTCTTGAAGAGATGTATGCTAGAGTCATAAGGAGTTCGAACAGGGATGACATCATAACTGTCAAATTTCTTTAACACTTTCTCAATATAGTGTGTCTGACTTAAAGAAAATCCCTTTTCAGATTTGATTACTTTGACTCCTAAGATTACATCGACTTCTCCCAAGTCAGTCATCTCAAACTTAGTGGACAAGAAACTTTTTGTTTTGTTAATGGACTCAATGTTAGTACTGAAAATCAGCATGTCATCAACATACAAACTTATGATGACACAATCAGTACCAAACATCCTCGAATACACGCAGGCATCCGAACCATTCACAACAAAACCAAAACTAAGAATAGTCTTGTGAAATTTCTCATACCACTGTTTAGGAGCTTGCTTCAGGCCATAAAGTGACTTTTTAAGTCTACATACTTTGCCTTCCATACCAGGCGCCTCGAAGCCAAGAGGTTGCTCCATATAGATCTCTTCATCTAGATCCCCATTCAAAAATGCAGTCTTTACATCCATTTGATGTACTTGCAACTTGTGAATGGAGGCTAGTGCAAATAATGCACGGATCGTTGAGATTTTTGTGACGGGAGAGTAAGTATCAAAGAAGTCTTGACCAAATCTTTGAGTGAACCCTTTGACTACTAGCCTTGCCTTATACTTTTGGATAGAACCATCTGGTCTAAGTTTCTTTCGAAAGACCCACTTACTGTTAATGGTTTTAAATCCTCTGGGCAAGTCAACTAATTCCCAAGTATGATTAGACATTATTGATTCTAGTTCATCTTTTATAGCGCTTTTCCAGAAACTAGCATCAATAGATCGTATAGCTTCTTCGTAAGTTTTAGGATCCTCATCTAACAAATATGCTTGAGCTATAGGATCAGAAAGAGTGTCTAAATCATTTATCTCAAAAATAAAAGAAGTTATGAAGTCTGGTCCAAAAGAGGTTTCAACTCTTTGTCTCTTACTTCTTCTAGGCTCAAATTTAATCTCTTGAGAAGACCTAGCAGGCACACTAGAAGAAGTGGATGGCAAGTTTTCTATTTGTGTTTCAACATTTAATCTAGGTTTCTTTAGAGGAAAGATATCTTCAAAGAAAACAGCATCCCTAGATTCACAAATAGAGAAGTCTTGTAGAGTCATGAATCTATATGCGACACTGTTAGAAGCATAGCCTATAAACACTGCATCAACGGTCTTAGGTCCAATTGTGGACTTCTTAAAGTCTGGCAACCCCACTTTGGCCAGACACCCCCACACTTTCAGGTATTGTAAATTTGGAGCATACCCTTTCCATAATTCGTATGGGGTGGAATCAATTTTCTTATGAGGTAATCGGTTCAGAATATGATTAGCCGATAGAATGGCTTCCCCCCACATGTTGTCAGACAACCCAGAACTTATCAACAATGAGTTCATCATCTCTTTTAAAGTTCTGTTTTTCCTCTCGGCTATACCGTTCTGTTGAGGAAAATAAGGGGCTGAAGTTTCATGTATTATGCCATTCGTCTCACAAACCTCTTTTAGAAAATTAGATCCATATTCACCACCTCTATCAGACCTAACACGTTTTATTCTCCTATCTAACTGATTTTCAACTTCTGCCTTATAAATAAGAAAGAAATTTTCAGCTTCATATTTAGTTCTTAGGAGATAAACTTTTGTATACCTAGAGAACTCATCTACAAAAGTTATGTAGTAGTGTTTTCCTCCTTTACTTTCAGTGTTTCTAAAGTCTGCTAGATCAGTATGAATAAGTTCTAACAATTCAGTCTTTCTTTTAGAAACATTTTTAAAGGTAGGTTTTGCATGCTTTGCTTCTACACAAACTTCACATTTATTATAGTTTGTTATGTCTAGTTTAGGCAAAATATTCATATTCATCATTTTCTTTAGGGATTGAATATTTACGTGTCCTAATCTAGCATGCCACATATCAACAGACTCAACAATATAAGCAGAAGTGGTGGCTTTATCATTTTCATTAAGTTGAGTTTCTATGACAAATAAACCTTCGCTTAAAAACCTTTCCCAACATAATCACCGTTACGGGAAAGTACAAGTTTATCTGCCTCAAAAACTAACTTAATGCCTGCCTTATTTAAGAGGCCACCACTAATCAAATTTCTACGCAGGGCATGCACATATAGGACATTATTAAGGGCCAAAGTTTTACCGGAAGTCAGCTTGAGTAAAACCTTGCCTTTGCCCATCACTTGAGAGCTGCTGGAGTTCCCCATGTACACACGTTCACCATTTTTCGCGTCCTCGAACTCGGTGAATAACTCCTTCTTTGCACAGAAATGTCGAGAAGCTCCAGTGTCTACGACCCACTCGGTGTTCTTCTCTACGAAGTTGACCTCCGAAACCACCGCGGCTATGACATCATTATCCATGTCCTCCGCCACATGCATGCGTGGTCTAGTCTCGTTCTGGCGGTCCAAACGATGCTGACATTGGTACGCCTTGTGACCAGCTTGCCCACACACGTAACACTTCATGGTTTTCACGTCGGGCTTAGCCTTGATAGGCTTCTTGAAGTTGGTAGTCTTCTGTGGTTTGGGCCTTTTGCTCGAAGGGCCTTTCTTAAAGGGCTTTTTGGACCCTGAAGCACCACCAGACTCAACTATGTTAGTTTTAAAAGATAAGTGACTATAGTTGTTCGTAACCTTATCTTTCAAACGGTTGGCCTCCTCGATTTTCATGTGACCGATTAGCTCCTGAAGTGGTATGTCCCTTTTCTTGTGCTTGAGGGAGTTGCGGTAATCGGACCATGATTTTGGCAACTTCTCGATAAGGACATTTGCTTGCAAAACTTCACACATTTGCATGCCTTCCGCTATGATGTCCGAGACGAGATTTTCATAGTCATGGACTTGGTCCATGATGGGCTTGTTGTCGGTCATCTGGAACTTCAACCATTCGCCCACGACATATTTTTTGATCCCCGCATCATCGGTGTCATACTTGGTGTCCAAGGAATCCCATATCGCCTTTGCACTTCTCTCCTTTAGGTACATGTCAAATAATTTGTTGGACATGTGACTTAGGAGATGGCCAAGGATCGTCTTGTTGTCCTTCTCATATTTGGCAAAGGTGGCAACAGCAAGGGCATAGGCGGCAGCATCAGTTTGGCCTTGGTTATCGGCAGAAACAACAACGGTAGGTGGTGCAACTGGTGGTTCGTTGAGCAGCACATAATCGAGGTCCAATTGCTCAAAGAAAATCAGTATGCGTTGGGACCACCTTCGATAGTTGCTGCCATCTAAAGCATCGAGCTTGGAAAGATCGGGAATGAGCTTGCTTAGTAGTGCGGAGGAAGAAGCCATTTTGCAGAATCGGAGAAAAATTTTGTTTCTAAATTTTTGGTAAAATGAACTGCAAAACCGGCTGTTAGCACTGACTGGAAAATATAAAACAACGGTAATAAAAGATGTGAACCGTGTCGTGGTATGATGGCCACTGCCTTAGAAACAAAACTGCCCCGAACAGTGTAGTCGCTTCACAGGCAGAATGTCCCCTGAGGTGCACACGGACGCTCCTGGAACCGTACACTCGACTCCGGAGTGAACAACAGTGGTACTACTCGATTGAACAATGGAGGAAACAGAGAGAGTTTTCGATGTGTTTTTAGGGTGTCTCAAATGGTGCATGAGCACTTCTTATTTATAGGCTGGATATCACTGTGCAACGGCCATATTACTGTGCAACGGTCATATCACTGTGCAACGGCCATATTACTGATTCGAACATCTGAACGTTGCAGTTCAGATAAACTCTGATTCGAACAAAAGCCTATAAATAAGAAAAAATTCTTTCACATATAATCTTTTGTTCTTAAGAAGAAAATTCCTACGAATTTTCTCCAAAAAAAATATATACGCGCATACGTGTCAGGGACACGTGTTACCCGTACCCGAGCCGGCTGGACGGCGGCAGCAGCGCGCGAGGACATCCCTTGTTCTTTCCCACTCAACAAGGGAGGGAGGAAGCATGGGTATAAATACCCTTCCCTAGCTATTTTCCCAACCAATGTGGGATATAGCTTTGGTAACTCTTGAAGCATTACCAACAATTTGTTTTTGGGTCATGGATTCTTCCGTGAGGATATGGAGGAGGAGGATAATCCCTCCGCCCTCAAGGAGATTGTAAATAATCTGAGAAACTCATTTGTTGGTAGCAGCGCTTGTAGCAACTGTGACATTCGTCGTCGCCATCGCCATACTTGGCATATATAAGCCTGATGAGGGCACTGCAACATTGAGCCGTAACTCGGCTTTTAAAGCTTTTATTATAACAGATGCATTGGCATTTTTTTCCTCACTCCTAGCCATTTTCCTTCACTTTCTCTGCGTGTTCATCGATTTGAAAACAATTAAATTCGTAGTTCTGAACTGAATTCTAATGGCAGATGGGTTGACTGTCTTCGCAATGGCAGCACTGGTGGTTTCTTTCAGCGCAAAAACTTACGCAGTGTTAGAATCTTCAATGGACATTGCCATTGTCACTTCTTCCATTCACCTCGCCTTCTCTTTCCTTTTCAATCATTGTACCTTTTTCAGTCCTTAGAAAATTCTACGGTTGCGACTCTTCTAAATGACCATTTTTGTACTATACCCTTAAAATAATAAGGGTTAGATTTATTATTTTTTCAAACTAGAACTAAATTATTTGAATGTGTAAGAGTGGAGGATTAAATGTGTTATTATACAAAATATTTTAACAGCCAGATCACTGTTGTTAACGGGTTAGTGGCCAAATTAAAATAAAACTAAAGTTTTGAGGGTAACATTGAAGCAATTGAAAGTTTGGTTACCAAATTGAATAATTGATCAAAGTTTAGTGAACGAACATTTGTAAACTTTACCCTTAAATTAAAGTGAATGTAGGAATTATTATAGTAATAAAAATTTAATTATTTTTTGAATTAAAAATAAAAGAAAAATTGAAAAATAATATAAAAATTATTTTTTAAGATTTTATTCTAAAAGAGAATAATAACACTTTTGATCCTTAAGATTTCAAAACTAATTAAAAATAGTTAAATAGTACATTGCAGTACATATAAATAATAGTACATTATTTATTGTAGAATTGTCTCCTCTTCTTAAATAAAAATTATTCAAAAAAACATTCATTCGTTCAAAACAAAAAAAACAACACACTACCCAAAGAAAATGGGCTCAACATAAGGCAAGAAAAGAAAACAACAAACATGGCCCACCGATAGACCGAAAATACAAATATAGAGATAAAAAACTTGTAACATGAGGCACCAAAGGTGGAGGAGAAGTTGCAGTAGGGGTTTTTTTCGAGTCGAGTTTTTGAGTTTTTATACAAATTTAATTATAATTATTTATTATATTATAATACAATTTAATTTTATTTTAAATGACTTTCTCTAATTATATAAAATATGTTTATATATTTCTTCATATATTTTTTATGTGGCATATATTTCTTCATTTTTTATATCGATATATATATATATAGCAAGAAAAATTGAGGAATTCGACTCGAATTTAAAAATCGATCCACTAATTACTAAAAAAATTGAGTTATTTAAGTTATTCGAATTTCCATTTTACAACTCAAACTTTATTTAAATTTTTTTCGAGTTGAATTTATAAAATTCAAGTCGAGTTTTGCTCACACCTATCTGATAGTCAAGACCACCAGGGTCTACCGAAGAGGTCTTGAGGCCTAGAGATATCGGGGATAATCCAAAGGGATCGATGGACTGATAAATTGACCAGATAAATTAACTAAGTTTGTATTATACTGATTATGGCATTTTTTGTTTACTCAGTCTCTTGTTTTCGTATGAAAATGATGAATTTTTTTTTTTGCTATCGTGTTACGTTTTTTTTGTTTTTATACTACATTTTTTTGCTTGTGTGACATATTTTTTATTTTCTTATGGTTATTCAATATCACTTCTTCAGATGACGTTCATTGTGTATATTATTGATCTATCCTTGTTTTGAACCCTCATGATGAACATTGATAAATGTTCATGATCTCAATGATAAATCATGATTAAGTTGAGGTAATAAGAGTTTGTCAACGGACCATTATTGTTATATACATTTTTATGTTCATGTTGAAGGTGTTTATCCTTAATTGCTCATAATGATATTTGTTTATATCTATCATTTGTTCGAGTTGTTTGGTTAAGTTTTTAACCCTTTTCATATTAAATTATATTTTATTTTTAACCGACTAATTTGTGCACTATAATAATTTAGGAGAAATATTTCAGTTATATTATTATTATTATTATTATTTAAAATATTCTTATATTCAATAAAATTAGGTGATTATTATTTATAAAAAAAATTATAATACTAATAAAGGATAATTATTTCAGTTTTAACTAATATTAAATCTCATATGTAATTCATATATATATATATATTCGTGAAATTATTAAATGAACACGCCTCACCACATCATCTGTGGTCCCAGCCGACAAGGCTCATCCACCTTATTTTTAACTTCCAAATAACCTCCCACTTTTTCTTTACATGTAAGAAACAAGTGAAGATTCACATTGAGAAATTATATCATAGGTCTGACTCGTCACGTCATTCATAGTCCCAACAAATAAAAAACATCTATTTCATTAAAAAAAATTCTTATCATTTTTTTTACCAAGTGAATCTACGATTGATAAAAAGTGTATTTAATTTAATTTACAATAAATCTGAATGAAGATTCACTCGGTAAAAAAATAACATGAAAAAAATTAATGAAATAAATGTTTTTTATTAGTTGGAACCATAAATGACGATGGAACATAGCCTATAATATAATTTCTCATTCACTTTGGATAAATTAATATTTTTTGGATAAAGCTAGGGAAAAATATTATTAGACGTAATGAGCCAGACCCATTTAATAATTTTTTCTATAAACTCTAAAGATAAATTAATATTTGAAAAAAATAATATTTACTAAAATATAATTATATTTATATATTTAATACATATTTTAAGAAATATAAAAAATAATACACGCTATTAGCAAATAGCAATACTGAATAATAAACACATTTCTAATTTTCTCTCAAGCTTCTTGCTGGTGTGCAGGCTATGGAGAGTTGATAAATGCGTTGGTTTTCTTCTGTATTTTCTCAATCAAAGTTCATCAAGCTTCCTTTTCCTTGAAATTGATACGGTTTCGATCTCCACTATCTCCAAATCCAAGTAAGCTTTTCTGTTTTTTCTTAATTATTTAATTTTGAAACTTTTCCTTTATTTTTCCCTTTGTTATTTTATGGGTTTTATTTTATTCTACCTGTTGATAGTTGATCGTCTGGGTTTTTTTGTCTTTCTATATAGAAAAACTTTTATCCTTTAGATCATCTTCTGGGGTTTTCTGTCTTTTAATTCAGATTTGTTTCAATAATTTTCGTGTTGACTCTCATTTTAACGCTTTGTTTGTTTGTTTTTAGTGCCATGCAATGTGCTTATCATTTTCCTTTTAATGTTTTAATATTCTGAGGATTTTGCAATGTTTATGATTCTTCAATTTTTTTGTCATTTATTTTGCGAACAGATTATAACATTATATCCCTTAATTCCTTTTCAAATTTGGTGTTTTTCACATCAAATTTATTTATTTATTTTCTTTTTTCCCAGCTTTAGTTTATCTTAGGTCTGATTGGCTTCTTTACTGTTTTCTTCTCTCAAGTTTTTGCATCATGCCTTCTGTTTTTTCTAATTGACTGTTGAAGTGTGGATACTTTCGTGATTTAGGCTTCTTTGTGCTATTTACAGTGGTTTTGTAGGAAAAAGTGTGCTTTCTTTTGATCTTTTGAGGCGGGATTTTTGATATATTAGGCTTTTGGGTATGTTAGTTTATTCAATACAGAGTTTGGGTTTGAAGAACTTTGAATGATAGAGGAGTTTGTGGTCTGCCGCATGCATGCATGCTTTTATTCTTGAAATGAAATGTATTTGGTAATTTCATTCACTTTTAAGAGACGTAGAGAATTATTTATTTTTGTTGCATATATTGTTACATATATGGGAAAGATGTTTTCGGATCATTTGGACCAAAGGAAGTTGAAATAAATAACTGGGTCCAATTTCAGGCTTTAGATTTTGGTGCTGACTTGTGAAGCTTCAGGTATGCGGTCAGGTGGATTTCGAGTCGACTTTAGGACTGATATAGTCATTTGCCTATGGATATTTGTTTGAGAATTTGTGGGGGAAAAGTAGCTTTAAGTAAAAGTAATTACATCTACATGGGAACTCAGACAATGGGGTCTCAAGGTGATAGTGGTAGTAATGGCAAACAGTTGCAGTTTCAGCAGTTGACTCGGCAAAATTCGATGTATAATCTCACATTGGATGAGGTACAAAATCAGTTGGGTGACTTGGGAAAACCTCTGAGTAGCATGAACCTAGATGAGCTTCTCAAGAATGTATGGACCTTGGAGGCTAACCAGACTTTCGGTATGGAAACCGAAGGCACACCCCTGACCAATCAAACTCTGCAGCGTCAGGCAAGTTTGTCACTAACTGGTGCTTTGAGCAAGAAGACAGTTGATGAGGTTTGGAGAGATATTCAACAGAGCAAAAATGATGGGGAAAAGAAATCTAGAGAAAGGCAGCCTACCCTTGGAGAAATGACATTGGAGGATTTTCTTGTGAAAGCTGGAGTTGTTGCTGAAGCTTCTATAGACATTAATGCTGGTGCTTCTGTTGGTGGGGTAGATCTGAGTGTTGCTCCACAGTTTGCGCAGCAAGGTCAGTGGATGCAGTACCCACAGCCACAATATCACCATCCTCAACAAAGTATAATGGGGGTTTATATGCCACCCCAGCCTATGCCCCAGCCTTTAGCCTTTGCGACTGCTGCTGTAATGGATGTCTCGTACCCAGAGAACCAGGTGGTGCCATTGCATTCACCTTTGATGGGAACATTATCAGATACACAGGCATCTGGAAGGAAAAGAGGTGTTCCTGAGGACATGGCTGAAAAAAGTGTTGAAAGGAGACAAAAGAGGATGATAAAGAATAGAGAATCTGCAGCACGTTCTCGAGCAAGGAAGCAGGTCAGATTTTATTTGTTTTCATCTCTAAGAATGTGATGCTCGTTTTCTGAATTATCGAGTGACCTGAAAGATATTTATAAACAGGCTTATACTAATGAACTGGAGAACAAAGTCTCGCGTCTAGAAGAGGAAAATGAGAGGCTGAGGAAACGGAAGGTTAGATCTGTCTTCTAAGACACTCTTCTGATTCATGTACATTCAATTGATGATCTTGACACATTTTATTTTTAAGGTGGAAAATATTTTTTTTTCCAACATGTTCTTCAAAGAAGAGGATTAACTTATTACTCAAAAGTCAAAATTAGTATTTTTGTGTGTGTTTCCAAGTATCTATGTATTCATGTGTGTTAGTTGATAACCTCTATACACTATGTCTATATTCTATTCAAAATTGATTCGTATATCATCTTAGCATTTTCATTAAATACCTCTATGTCCATAACTATTGGATCTTCAATATGGCCAATGGTATATATTAAACACTCAAACAGCTTACAGAATTGAACTCCTTTTCCTCTGTATGCAATGTCAGTTTTATGATATTTATGGTATCTCCTAGTTGGTTTGCAGCCGTTCTTCGTATGGGTAGATCATGATGCTTCCATCTGTTGTTCCCTTCTCTCATAACCTAAATAGAACAAAATATTATTCGGATTTCGGCCTGAACTGAACTATGATTCAGAGTCCAGTTAAACCAGAAAGACCCTACTTTTATGCAAACACCTTGCATTGCTTGTCATCCCCCTATCATTATATTACTGAACATGCAGCTAGAAAGTCTGTGTTCCATCTGTTGGTTGCTACGGCTATCTAATGTCTCTTCTCAACACCATGAACTGTGCATGCTGTAGCACTTTTCGTCTATGATAAATCAGTCTGCTATAATGACGCTAGGTTCTTACTCATTATCTACCTCGATAATTTTGTCTTCCTTTGTGTGATAATTAGTTGAAAACTTCTGATAGAATACTTGTTTAGCAAATATAATGCTTTCTGTAATATGAAGTCCATTGCCTGTGAACGGATAATGAAAATTTTAGTCAGTGGCTCAGTGCACTTGCTATCAAGACATGTAGTCACTTTCCCATGCTTGGTTTAAGGTTGTTAAGGAACCTCAAACCAATTTGAAATATAACGCGAGAACATTCTCCAAAGTTAATTACTGTTTATAACACTGACCTACTCTCCAAAACTTCTGGCTGTCATTCCATGTTAAAACATTCTACTTAAAGTCAAATAGTAATAGATCAGTAACCGCCTTGATTATAAGAGCACAGCAGGCCCTAACTAAATTAATTTGGGCTGAATCACTCCTTTGTCATGAATTGCTATAGGATGAACTAGTTTTTTTCAATGTAGCTAGAGAGGTGTGACTAGATGAATTTTACCAGAAGATTGGTAAATCTTGCTCCAGGACAGCTTTCACATATTGTAGAACATAACCATGACATAAACAAGACATTTTGGACCTTAAAATTGTTTGTCTCGAATTCTGAAGTCTGTAATCTTATTAGCAGCTCATCTGTTGGGTGACTTCACTTAGGCCAGGTTAAATCCAGTCGTTTTATGTTTTTATGTTTCTCTGGGACATTCTAGGATATATGGTTGTTGGTGTTTGCTAAGTGGTGTTAGCCCACATCTGTTAAGAAGTGGGTTTTCTATGGTCTTATACAAAGCCAGATTCTCCACCTATTGTCAATTGGTTTTAAGATGGATGCTTTAACATGGTATCAGTGCCTTAGTTCTGTTATGTTGTTGATCCTCGTTGATGACCCCTGGTGATGCTGTCCACGTGTAATCCTTGTGAGCTCTGTGTGAGGGGGATTGTTATTTTAGTGGTTTTATCCCACATCTGTTGAGTAATGAGTTTTTGTGGTCTTATATTAAGCTGACCTATTGCCGTTTGGTTTTTGTAGGTTGGGTGCCTTAACAGTTTTACTTTTTCATTTTTTCTAAATGTTACGTATCTTGTTAATGTCAGAAGTAGGAATTTTCCGATTATGAGTCTGTAGGAATTCAATTCTTTTTTCTTTCTTTGGTAGGGATGAGGGAAAGGGAAAAAAATATGGAAAATATTTTACTCTAATGGTTGGTATTCATCCTTAGATTAGAACTTTTTCCTTTCTACCATTCTTGCGAGATGTAATGTTAAAGTTATTAGGTCTTATTTCTTCTTAATTTCCTATTTTAATCTCAATTCTCAGGTCCTTGTAAGTTGTAAGGCTAAGACCTTAAAATGTTTGATCTATATTGGTTCGACTTTAAAAAAAATATCAAATATGCCCATCTCAGGCATACTTGTATCCGACACATCCTAGTTTAGGTAACATGGTGTTTAATGTTTGTTTGAATTGAGGGTAAGGGAAGGGATGGAGATTGATGCCCTTGGTCGGGCAACATCTTCGTTGATAGGTGGAGTTTGGGACTTGAGAGGGTACGCGAAGCCTGATAAGTGATAAAGCACTTTCAACCTTTGATTCTTCTAACTCTTCAATATCCTATCCAAACCCTTCAACCATGAATAGCTATGTTGCTCCAATCTTCAATTATTTTGAAATACCCATACTTTGACACGTATCCGGATATTGTTGTGGAGATATGATCCTCCAAAGGCTCTTTAAACACATGGAAGTCCTCAAAAAATTAAGCATGCTTGTATGGGATACATACCCATTCATGACACTTTTGCCCAGTTTTGACCAAGAAAGTTAGGATACTCCAAACATTAAATCCGAGACCCTAAGTTTACCGTGCAAAAGTGCAAGAGTTAGCTGGATACATTTGTTTCCCTCTTTGTGTTTTCACTTCTCGGACCTCAAATTTCAACCTTTCCTCCTCAAATCCACTTCTTTTCTCTTCCAATTAATTCTGAAATGATACCACACTCTCTACAACAAACTTTTCTTTGATAAAATGCCTTTGATAATTGACCAGAGATTAATATCGGCAGAGTGCTAGGCTCTTAGTTTTAGTGTGCCGGGGTCAAAACCCGGCAACCTTAAGTACGCAAAGATAGTAAATGATGAATTGTAGGTATGCCTTGTTCCTGTCCTTCATTCTTGCACAATTTCCCTACCCATGCTGTTCACATTTAACTTGCATCTTGAATTGTCCTAAGCAACTGATGGTTGGAATTTAACGATAATAGAAGTCGACCCCAAATTGTGATTGAGTTCATGTAACAGTTCGAGAATCATATGTTTTCCAATGCTAATGACGCTCGATCAGTTCACGTTTGCTTCTGCATATAGTTTTCAGTCTTGGTTTCAGTCTTTCAGACATGAAAAGTTTTACAAGTAGTGCATAAACTGGAAGTCTTACCTTCTTTTCTATTCATTGGTGCTTCCACACACGATTTGTTTTCATTCATGGTTTCGGTTGTTAAATTCTCAGGAGCTGGAGAAGATGCTGTCGTCTGCACCACCTCCCGAGCCAAAATATCAGCTTCGTAGAACATCATCGGCACCATTCTAACAATCCACAGCAGCTAGTGCGAAAGTTTTGCATACACGAAACAGTTTTTGGGTTCTGTTTCTGGTTTCAGTCGAGGTCAACGCATCTTCCAGAGGCAGCCATTGTTTCATATGCTGGCAATGGCTGCTTCTCTTGTAAGAGTTTTTTTTTTTTTTTTGTATTTACTTTTTCGCATGAAATCAATTCAACTTGTAAGGTTTGTGCCTAAATGTCTAGTTTCGAGCCCTTTATTCTTACAAGAGAATTGATTCATTTGATAATTCAACAGGTTAATTTTCTGAATTGATGATTGTACGGGTGCGCATTAATCGATTAAACTGACCGAATATATCAGATTCGGTTAATTAGGTTCGGCTTAGTTTTTAAATGGCATAACGTCAAAAAAAAATGGCCTAGTCCCTATTTTTTAAATCAAATTAGCACTTAACATTTCATTTTGGGTCAAAGTAGCCTTTCGGATGAATATTGTTAGTCAACCAACAGTAAATAGCTTGAAATAACGTGGTAAACTTACATGGCAGTGATCGCCGCGATAGCAGTATTATATTTTATATGTTGACTTTACAGAATGACACATCAATTAAAAAATAATTTTTAGAAATTGTATATAATAAATAATATTTTTTTCTTCTTATGTGTCATTTTGCCAAGTTATTTTAAGTTGTTTTATCGTCAGTTGACTAACA
Organism: Hibiscus trionum; assembly: GCA_030270665.1. Classification (NCBI taxonomy): domain Eukaryota; kingdom Viridiplantae; phylum Streptophyta; class Magnoliopsida; order Malvales; family Malvaceae; genus Hibiscus; species Hibiscus trionum. Next base: position 9,833,839 of record BSYR01000024.1, on the reverse strand, counting down.
ATTTTTATTCGCGGAAGGACTATTTTGACCAAAAATAAAACGTTGAGTGTTAAATTATTTCAAAAATAGATTAAAATGATAATTCAATTAAACGTTAAGAGCATTTTTTGACATTATACTTCTTTAAATTAATCGAGTTTAAGTTTGATTATTTAACTAAGGATCCGAAATAGGAACAAAAACAAGATTGGGTGATGTCTGCATAAGTTGGTGCCATTTAATATGGTTAATTAGGTATGTGGCAAGCCATTTGTCATGGGAATTTAACGGTCAATGTTGTTAATAACTATCCACATTAACAGAAATACTTGACTAATCTATCATTGATAAAGGGAGGAAACTAATTGGTTTTTAGAGTTTTTTAGTCCTTATTTATTTTTATTTTTTATTTTTTTTGCTTTAATGAACCTAACTAGTTGTTCTAATAAAAAAGAAGATGGCGTTCATTTTAAAAAAAATCGAGTTTAAGCTCATATATCTGCAAGATATGTGTACTTTGTAAAAACAATTAAAATATATATAAACAGATATTACCTTGTAATCGTGTTAATATATTTAAAAAATTATTTATTAATAAATTTGCTCCTAATTATATCTTATTTTTTTAAAAAAATGGTCCTTGTTTTTAGAGTTTCTATATGAGATTTCAAAATGGATTTAGACTTTCAATTTTTATGAAAGGGGTCTCCCGTATGTTTGACGATGACGATTGTTTAAAGGGGATTAAATTGTTAAGGTTTTTGGATAATGAGAGTCTAATTTATTAAATTAGAATTAATGAAATGTATAAATTTTTGAGTTGTTATATCAAAATTCATCATATTTTTTAACTAAAATCAATTATTAATTTTTTGTGCATTTGATCGTAATATCTTTTGGGTATAATATAATAATATTTATATTGTCAATATAAATATTTAGATTTGAACTTATACTAAATAAAAAAACGGATGAACATCTTTAATTAATTGATCAATTAAACGATAGGATATGAGTTTGTTACGCTCGACGAGCACCGATGAGCACCACTAACGACGAGCACCGATGAACATTATTAATTCAATTTATAAAGATTAAAAATCTAAATGACTCACCGTATAATTATAAACTGTTTAAAAATCAAAAGATAAATTAATCTCTTTTCTGTAAACTGTTTATGAAACCACATATTTATTGTGTGGAGTGAAATATGAAAACAGAAATCCATAGGATTAGTATGTCTTTGTTGTTGGTTTTGTTGAATGTTAATAAAGCTGCTGTGTAATTTTTATTATCTAGGTTCTTGTTCTTACTACAACATAGAATATATGTATGAACACGGCTTTAGCTCTTCAATCTGGATTTTTTCTTTTTTTAAGTTTGGTTTGTTGTATGCAGCACTCCGAATACGCAGAAGTTTAGCTCTTCAATCAGGTTTTCTCTCTTTTTCTAGGTTCTTGTGGTCGTGGCGAGATAACAACCATAACGATGACTTAAATTTCAAATGAAAAATATTAGGATTTTGTAATTTAAAGATAGATAGATATTTTGATTTATATTTAAAAGAAAATTAAAAATAAAATAATATATTTTAATTAATTTACTTTTTAATTTTTAAATAATTTATAATTATACGGTGAGTCCTTTAAATTTTTAATCTTTATAAATTGAATTAATGGTGCTCATCTGCGCTCGTCATTAGTGTTGAGTGGATCAATCGAATGGAAAATGCCAAGAGGGGGGTAAAGTGTAATTTTAAAAGTTGTGGGATGAAATTGGAAAATTGAGAAATCAATACAAGAGGATTTACAGTGGTTCAAGCTTAGAACAAGCTCTACATCCACTACCTTAATCATCACTAAGGATTTTCAATCAATTTCACTATGAAATCTTTCCCTTTTCTAGGCTTAGGAGGAAACCTTTTTACAAAGATCAATCTTTTTACTCAAAGACTGATCTTGGGACCCTCACAAGAACAAAGAATTACAAGGCAATAAAATGTATCTCTCAATAGACAAATATGCCCAAAATACACTCAACTACACACCCAATTTAAGAATAAAAAATTTACAATAATGGATTACAAATTGGGATACAACATATGAAATTTGAGCACAAGGGTTTGGATTGATTCTTAGGATGTTACTTTGATGGTCAATAGTTGTTGATGGTGCTTAAAATGTTTCTTTTTATACATTCTCATTAATTTCTAGCCGTTTAGGTGGTTGACATCATAAATATTGCCGTTGAGACTTCATATTCTCACCATAATTGAAGTTCTGCAACTGCCCTATATCGGAACGGTACTTACCTGTTTCGAAACACGACTAAAAAAGAAAGAGTCGTTATGTGCATTAAAGAGGCCGTATCGAAACGTTCGAAGACGTTTTGAAACTGTAGGTAGACCTGGCAAACTTGACCCGAGACCCGAAAACCGAACCGATTTACCCGAACCGAACCGAACATGCTTACCCGAAATTTGACCCGAAACCCGAAACCGAACCGAAACCGAACCGAAAATGAACTGATTTTTAGTTGAACCGAAATGGACCCGAACCGATAGACCCGAACCGAATGGAACCGAACCGAATGGACTCGAACCGAAGACAACCCGAAATAAATAAAAGATATTAATAGAAATAAAAAATGATGAGATATGAACAATCGCACAACTCACCAAAAAGTTAAATATATTGGCTTTATAAAGCCATATAAAGGGTGTAAAAAAACTGACCAACCTAAAAACTTGATTAAAACCGACCGATCTCTCATCAACCAGAAATTGACCCGAACCGATCCGAACCGAACAGAACCGTAAATCAACTGAACCGAAAATCAACCGAACAATAGAACCGAACTGGAACCGAACCAAACCGAACCCGAACCGAACCGAATCTGAACCGAATGATATCAGACCCGAAATAACCGAAACCGAAATGACCCGAACCGAACCCGAACCGATTGACCCGTTTGCCACCTCTAACTGTAGGGGCCGTTTCGATACTAGGATCGAAACGATTGAGCTCATAAAAATTTCAATAGCAAAACGTTTCGAGACCAACCTAGGTCGTATCGAAACGAGCACTGACATTGAAAATTTTGGTATCTGACAAGTAACGGTCGAAAACATTAAATGCTCAATTTGAAGAAAAAAAATTAACTATAACACCCGAGTTTGGGGGTCGGGTGAAAATAATATTAAAATATTATAAATATCATTTTGGGCCTCGGGTTTACAAAACAAATAAATTAAGTTGGACCATTTTCAAAATAAGCCCAAATAGCCATGAATGTCATCTATTTGTAAATGCCTTATTTCATTAAGGGTATTTTGGTCTTTGGCCTTTTAATTTTAAACAAACATTAAAAAATGCTTTTGGCTCATCTTCTTCCCCTCTCCAATTTTCATTTTTGACGACAAAGAAACCCCTCTTCCCTAGTTACTATTCCATCTCACATCTTGCTTGTTGTTGGAGCTTTTGCAAAGGTAAAATCATTTTTGACCTGTCCTAGTCATCCTCTTCAAGCTCATACCTTTAGTTTTCATTAATGTCCATGGTTTTAAAATTGAAAGTTTTGAGTTTTTAGATTAAAAATGTCATCTTTAATGTCTATAACTTAAGCTTTTGAATTGTTGAGATAATATGAGTTATTTACAACCTAAAGGGTCCAACATAGTAGATTTTTACAAGGTTTTATGGAGTTTCTCGAATTTGGGTCTTTGAGGGGTTTTTGGAGGGTTTTAGGTTGAGTTTTGGGGTGATTTACGTGGGAAATTATTGGCTGATGGTTAGGCTATGCATAAGGGTTGATTTTGAGGCATTAGGGAGTAATTTAAGTGTTTAAATAAAGGGTTTTGGGCTGAGCTTCATGGCTGCTCGGGAATGAAGATTTTGGGGGTTGTTCTTAGCTTGAAACATGTGTTTTGTGCTTGAATTATGTTCCGGGTTTGCTACTTTGAACCGTGGACTGAATTTTGATTGTTTTGATTTGTGTTGGGATGTTTAGAAGCAAGAAATTTTGTTGGTGAAGCCTCGAGAGCGAATCCGGAGAATTCGATGACTTGAGCTTGGATTTCGGCTCTCTTTTAGGTAGCAACAGTGAGTAAAAATGCCGAACTTTGATTTGTTTACGAATTGAAACTCTTGGGGGGTTGGGTGGAATCTTGAGGGTTCACCTAAACCCAAGTGTAAGTTAATCCTCCTATCTCTTATGCTATGTGTTAATGAGTGATTAAATGATGTGGTATCATGTGCATCTTGTGTTGTTTACATTGTTGTTGTTGTGTAGTCGAGTTGAAGTCGAGCCTCACGTGATGGTTGTCTAAACTACGGTGATGAGTGGTCCCACCGATAGTGACTAGTAGTAAAGTAAGGTGATGAGTGGTCCCATCGGAAAACTACTAGTCGAACGGTGATGTGTGGTCCCACCGTGTGTATGTTGGTTGTGCTTGTGCAAGCCTTGTGTAGTCTTGTTGTGATGATCATTCATGCATTCATTGATTTCATTGTGAATTGTGAAAAGTGTTTTGAAAAATGCATGCTTGTTGAATTGTAGAGCTTTTCTCACTAAGCTAGTTAGCTTACGCTCTCCTTTGTTTCAACATGAAGATCGTTAGTGTTCGGGAGGCAAGCGGGCAAGGAAGGATATTTTGGAGTTCTCAATTTAGCTCAAGTATGATTTATGTATTGTAATAATGCCTAGACGATGGGGTGTAGACTTGTAGGAGTGGTGTCAAACTCTTTAGTTGATGTTTTGCTTTGTTGAGCATGTTGATTTGTTGAGTTTATGTTGGCTATGTGTATGCCTTTATGTTATGGATTGTAAACCATATTTACTTGATGCATGCTTGTCTTGTGGTTGAAGCTTATATCCTTTTTATGAATTGCTATGTGCATGTTTGCCTAAGGCTTGAATCTTGAATGTTATGTGTGAATCTTATGTGGTTGTGTTGATCTCTAAATGTATGGTCTTTATGTGTTCGATATGTGTTAAGCATGTTCGTATATGATGTCTTGTATCTAGGGTTGATGCTTGTGTGTTGTGTGAGGTTTTAGTTGTGTTTGAGGAAAGTCTTGTGCCTTAGACCAGCTAGAACCAATCTGCAGACAGAGGGCGTTTCGAAACGGTTGGTCCCGTTTCGATACGGCCTCTCGTTTCAGACCTGGCGTTTCAATACGCATAGGGGTCGTTTCGGTACAATTTTGCCACTGGAAATTTGAAAAATTGCCGATAAATTGAGGTACCGAAACGAGTCTTGGTGTTTCGAAACGGTCAATATTTCATTGACCACAAGAAGTTGACCGTTGGGGGAGTTTCGGAACGGTTGACCACCGTTTCGATACGGTTCTCTCGTGTTGACTTAGGCCCGTTAACCAAGTCAAGGCGTTTCGATACATTTCTTGGGTGTTTCGAAACGGCCTGCCTAATAAGCTAAAAATGGACTGTTTTGTTATGATGTTGAGTTGATTGCCTTGTTTGTTGCTTTCGCTGTTGACCCTTCATATAGGATTTAAGAAAACCATTTAGGCAATATAATAATAAAAGAAATTTTATAGGGTTGCTCCCGAAGGGGAGCCTTAGCGGGTTTTGTTGCGTGTAAAAGTGTCTATCGCAATGTAGTGCAAGTGTACACTAGCGAGTTTTGTTGCGTGTAAAAGTGTCTATCGCAATGTAGTGCAAGTGTACACGACGCAAGTAGTAAAGTGATACGTAAGTATCGGATATCGTCTCCATAGGGACTGAGCTAATAGCTTTAACCTGGAATTACTGCACGAGAGGGGAAAGAAATAGTTTAATTGTTTGTCACGAGATAATAAAGAATACTAAAAATAAAAGAGTAAAGAAATCAGGATAGAGAGAATGGGCCGGTATTGAATTGCTTAGTAGTGTAGGTGTTGCAAAGTCTAGGAATCTCTGTTCTGTCGTTGCGCCTGTCGCGGCAGCACCTATCGTGGCAGCGGTCTGTTGTTTGTCGCGGCAGCGATCACACAACTCTGTACTTCAAGCTTGGCAAGAATCCTTGATATGCCTTGGCCTATCCCTAGGTCCAAGTCTGTCGATGAACACGTCTTTGATGATACCTCCCGGCGTGAATCAAAGGATGAACACCGATGTTGTTGAATTCTTCCTTAGCCACTTAACCTCGTCCTATCCCTAGGTCCGAGATAGTTCAACCATAAACTGGAGAACTCGTACTTATTCATTTCGTATACTTAACTCTCCCGATATTAAGTAAATGTGTAATCTCACAATGCTCTCCCGATACTCTTGCAAGATGTTGAAAACCAGAATAAGCAAACTTGAAGTCTATTTTATTGAACAGAAAAATTCCTAAAACAAATGCAATCCTTGCAACTACTTTACAAATCAACCCTTAGCCCTATGGGAAGTTTAGAACATGATGAGAAAGGGAAAACGACTAGGGTTTTGGGAAGAAGGCTCGAGAGTAAGATATCCCCCTAGGTCGAATTACATGCCTTTATATAGGCCTTGGGTACAAGTTTTCTAATATGGCAAGAATACAAGTTTAAACTAAAGTACAACTCTATTAAAGACTAAATCTTCAGAGCATATATCTTTAATTCGTCTTTCCTTCTTGCTTGGAGTTTCTTCCTTGAACTTTGGGCTTGGCCTTCATTTTGATCTAGGGCTTGGAAAAATATAAGGGTGCTCCACGACAGACCAGTTTAATTTTCTCTTTTTGTCGAGGCTCACTTCACTTCTTCTCTTCACCATTGCTGTCGTCCTTGGCTGCCACGGCAGCGGCCATGGCAACGTCGTCCTCCTTGTCTGCAGTTCCAGTTCTGCTTCTTCACTGCCCAGCGTCTGCTTCTCCACTGCCTTCCATCTGTTACAGAAGCTACCTGCAAAAGCAACCAATTTCAGTAGAAATTGTGTCATTTGATATAATTGTGATGTATAAATGAAATCTAACCTAAATGCAATGAATTATGCTTGAATGCAGCAGAAATATGGGTTAAATAGGGGGTAAAATATAGAACTTTTACACACTCAACACACCCCCCAAACTCAAGTTTTTGCTTGCCCTCAAGCAATTCGGACCTAAAAAAGAAAAACAAAATTTTTTGTTTGGCTTAAAACAATGAACTTTTCCTTACCTACCATTCATTCCCTATTGTGAACAACACCTTGTTGGATAATTTAGGATTCATCCGGAACCTTGCTATAATTCTCGTGTAATGTGTGCATGTTTGTGAACAATTATATGCCAAAACTCCCTTAGTTTACTAGAATAGCTAAGCTTCTAACTTGAATTTTTATGCCAATTTTCATCTTTTTGGAGACAATTCTTAGGCTCCTTTAGTTTTTATTTAGACTCGATTCTTTTTTTTTTAGCTTAAGTTTGACTAGATCCGATTTCGGGCACCTCTAGCTAACTTCCTAGAGCCAGTTTCGGGCACCTCTAGGTGTATTGAGTCTATTTTTCTTAACTTCTTTTCCTAGAGCCAGTGTTAGGCACCTCTAGGGGCAACTCAAGTGTTAAGCTTTCTATTCTAGTTTACTAGCAGAGTTCTAGACAATATAAAAATCACAAATAGTGTTTAAGATTTAGAACTATAGTAAGGCTCTAAACTGTTCCTAAAACTATACTAAAGGCACTGCCACGGCAGGTAAGTTGAGTTCAAAGACTTAAGCCAAATTTTCATCATTTTTTAAGCAAAAATAAACTAATTAAAAGACACGATTTTTAAACTTAAACATACTTCATTAATGGAGGGATGCCACCCCCAAACTCGAGGGTTGCATTGCCCTCAATGCAAATGACAGAGATGAAAAAAGAAAAATAAAAACAACATCACAAAACATAACAAAAAGGCAGACAACAATATAAAATAAGAAACTTAAAATTTCAAGCGTTATCGTCGTCGCTGCTGCTGCTGCTGAGTTGAATCTACCGACGGGCAGTGACTTTCCTTGTCGGTGCTGGCAGACAGATGGGAGAGGCAGAAGTGTTCTTGGTTTTGGCTTCCCGTGGAGGTTGGATGCGGGAAGGGGAGATATGAGGTGGTTTCTCCAATACCTGAACCTCCTCAGAGCTGTTGCTGCTGCTACTGTTGTTGCTGCCGGATTTTTCCTGGTCGGATGGGTCAACTCCAGGGCCTGTTTTCTGTCGTTTCTCTGGGGTAAACTCCTTGGACAAGTTCCTCTTGACAGATGGCTCGTCATCGGATGCCGCCCAAATTTCAGAGGATGAGAAACCAGCAATATACATATCGAGGTCGGACATAGGCTCCTTTCTCTTGGCTCCTCGGGCAGATGTTTCGGCTGTGCGGCTGCCGCCTGCAGCTATTGTGGCAGGGGTCGGAGTGGACGCGGTAGATGCGTTTTTGGTGTGGCAACGGGGGTAGGTGTATGTGAAGGGGTGGGGGCAGCAAAATAATTGTTGGGGGAAAACATGGAACAATGCATCAGGGAAATTAAGAGAGGTGTGGATGAAATGTACCGTGGCGGTGGTGAAGTCTCAGATGAAACTCATCAGGCCTAGCTGTCGTTCCTCCATTTTCTGTAGGGCAGCGAGTATTTGTGTGGAGGTGTTTGCTAGAGGAGCTGCTGCGGTGGGCTGCATGGGTTCTGTGGCGGCAGGCTCGGTTTGGGTGGGATCTGTCAGCTCACCTGCCGTGGTAGTGGGGTCAAAAGACGACAGGGGTGTGGCAGCTTTGAGTTCTATCAGGCTGAGGATATTCCGGTCTGTCCAGCCTTTTCCTCGAACTCTTAAGTCCTCGGTAGCTTCCGGCACATTGTGGTCGCGACAGAGGGCAGTAATGAGGTATGGGTAGAAGAGTGGTTCTGACGGCCGGTATGCACAATCCAATATTCCCTCCTGAACATATCTTCCAACGTTAATTGGCCTCTCATTTAAAATTGAATGGGTGAGGGCTAACCTGGGTTGGTCTACCGTTGTGTTGTGCGAGGAGGGCATAATCCACTTCTTGATAAATATATTCCAGAGCTTTGCCTCCGGCGTGAGTTGAACTCGTTTTACCGTCCTTGGATGTTTAGGATCGGTATTCCACTCGGTACCCTCTTCTGTGAGTTCTGCAATCACAGCATCGTAATCTGCCGGCTCCAAACTTTCGATAAACCTTTGGTGGCCATCTTCTTTTCTCCCAACATAGAATCCATAGAGTGTGTTGATGTATTCGAGCTCAAAAGGTACCTCTTTTCCTCGGACCGTAACTGATGTCGCTTCCCTGCTGTCGATGGCAGCATAAAATTCTCGAACGAGAGTTACGTTCATTTCCTCTGGCTGCTTGGCAAATATCTGCCACAGCAGAGCTCTGATTTTGCGGGCTATGAACGGTTGCAGCCCAAGGTTCACCTTTCCGGTGGTGTAAATGAAGCCTTTCTCCTCCCACATATCTCGGATCTAGAAGGAGCTTGGAGTGGATGCTGCTGGGGCATATCCTGAGGCAGCTCTTCGGCGGGTATTTCTGGTACTCATGTTGCAAAGACTGTGGAAAGAAAATGAAAGCAAATAAGATTCTAGAGGAAACAAGTAGAGAGAGTAAAAGTGAGTGAAAAATGAATAGTGAAATGGGGTTTATATATAGGGGGAGTTTGCTGTCCGTTGGAGCTGTAAAGGCAGGCGCGAATAACGGGGCCAGCTGTTACGCAGTTTCTGACGCGTTTGGCACGCATTTCCGTGTCTGATGCGCGTCTGGCACGCGTTTTCGTGTCTGCCGCGACAGCGTGTTGACAGGTTGGATTTTCCACGTCTGTCACGGCAGTTATAACGGCAGGCTCCTAAGTTGGGCTTTTTGGGCCGATGGAAATATGGTGGGCTGAATTCACTTCTCCTCTTCTCATTGTCTCCTTTATTTCCTGAAAATAATAAAAATAAAAACTTTAGTTCCTAAAAATAAAATAATTCTAATTACCTAATATATATATATATATATATATAATAATAATAATAATAATAAATTAGGTTAAATTAGGGATGCCATGAGGGGCATCTCCTAAAGTAACCACTTCCTGCATTCTTGGGGCTTCAGTCCCCTGATAATGCTTCAATCTTTGTCCATTGACTTTAAATTGGTGCTCGTGTTTTAAGGATCTGATTGTGATGGCACCAATGGGGAAAAACTTGCACCACTTGGAATGTGCCGGACCACCTAGATTTCAGCTTCCCTGGGAAGAGTTTTAACCTAGATTTGAACAACAACACAAGCTGCCCTGGGCAGAACTGTCGTGGCAGCAACTTCTTGTCACGCCACTTCTTTGTCTTGTCTTTATAGATTCTTGTGTTGTCATAGGCCATTGCTCGAATTTCTTCAATCTCATTCAGATCAAGTAGCCTTTTCTGTCATGCTTTTTCCAAGTCCATATTTACTGCTTTGATGGCCCAGTATGCTCTGTGCTCAATCTCAACAGGTAGATGGCATGTTTTCCCATAAATTAGCCGGTAGGGTGACATTCCCAATGGAGTTTTGAATGTTGTTCTGTAGGCCCATAATGCATCATTGAGGTGTAGAGACCAGTCTTTCCGAGTTAGCTTAACCATCTTTTCAAGAATGTTCTTAACCTCTCTGTTGGATATTTCGGCCTGTCCATTGGTTTGAGGGTGGTATGTTGTTGCGATCCGATGTTTAACACCATACTTTTTTAAGACAGCAGCTATAACCATATTATCGAAATGCCTCCCTTCATCACTGATGATCGCTCTAGGGATGCCAAATCTGGAAAATATGTTTTTATGTAAAAACCTCTGAACCGTCTTGGCATCGTTTTACTGAGTAGCGACCGCTTCAACCCATTTGGACACATAGTCCACTGCCAAGAGGATATATAAGTTCCCACATGAAGTTGAGAATGGTCCCATAAAATCAATCCCCCAAACATCGAAAATCTCGACTTCAAGAATGTTTTGCAGCGGCATCTCATGTCTTCTTGAGATATTTCCAGTCCGATGACATTTGTCACAGTTTTTGTAGAATGTCTAAGCATCCTTGAATAGTGACGGCCAATAGAATCCAGACTGCAAAACTTTGGCAGCAGTTTTGTTACCACCTAAGTGTCCTCCATATTGTGAAGCATGGCAATGATAAAGCACAGCTTCATGTTCATCCTGTGGTACACATCTCCTGATAACCTGATCTGTACAATATTTGAAAAGAAGAGGTTCGTCCCAATAATAATGCTTAACATCATTTTGGAACCTCTTCCTAGCTTGATAGTTAAGGTCGTGATGAGTTAGTCCGTTAACTAAATAATTAACGAAATCAGCATACCAGGGGAGTTCAGAAAACTTACCTACCGACATGGCTGTCGCGGCAGTGCTTGTAGCAGCGAACAGCTGCTCGTCATGGAAGGTCTCCAGTATGTGTGTCTCATCTATTGGGAGACTATTTCCTTTCTCTAACCTTGACAAGTGATCTGCAACTTGATTTTCTGTCCCCTTTTTATCCTTGATCTCAAGGTCGAACTCTTGCAGTAGCAGAATCCAACGTATCAGTCTAGGCTTTGCATCCTTTTTGGCGAACAGATACTTCAATGAAGAGTGGTCTGTGTGGACTATGACCTTCGTTCCAAGTATGTATGAACAGAACTTGTCAATCGAGAACACTATAGCTAACAGTTCCTTCTCTGTTGTGGTGTAGTTTACTTGGGCATCGTTCAGTGTTTTGCTGGCATAATATATAACATGAAAGAGCTTGTCTTTCCTCTACCCAAGTGCTGCCCCGACAGCATAGTCACTAGCATCACACATGATCTCAAATGGTAGTTTCCAATCTGGTGGCTGTACTATTGGGGCTGTTACCAGTTTTTCTTTCAGAACCTTGAATGCCTCAGTACATTCAGTGTTGAAGTCGAAGGGACGGTTCTGCTTCATAAGATGGCGTAAGGGTTTTGTGATCTTCGAAAAGTTCGCGATCAACCTCTGATAAAAACCAGCATGCCCTAAGAGACTCTTGATTCCCTTAACTGTGGTGGGTGGCGGCAGCTTTTCAATTACCTCGATCTTAGCTCTGTCGACTTCTATGTCGCGGCAGCCTGGAACTATCCCTTCATCCACCATGAAGTGACATTTCTCTCAGTTCAATACCAAGTTTGCTTTCTCACATCTCTCGAGCACTTTCTGTAGGTTGCATAGGCAGCTTTCAAAGTTGTCTCCAAAGACAGAGAAATCATCCATGAATATCTCCAGGAAATCCTCCACCATATTGGAGAATATTGCCATCATGCACCTTTGAAAGGTTGCTGGTGCATTGCAAAGTCCAAATGGCATCCTCCGAAAAGCGTAAGTACCGTATGGGCAAGTGAATGTCGTCTTCTCTTGGTCCTCCGGTGCAATGGCTATTTGGTTGTAACCTGAGTATCCATCAAGAAAACAGTAGTAAGGTTTTCCCGCTAATCTATCAAGCATTTGATCAATAAAAGGCAGGGGAAAGTGGTCCTTCCGGTAGCTTTGTTAAGCTTCCAGTAGTCCATACAAACCCTCCAACCGGTCACAGTCCTGGTTGGGATTAACTCGTTTTCTTCGTTGGTTACCACGGTTATTCCTCCTTTCTTAGGAATGCACTGTACCGGTCTCACCCACTTGCTATCCGAGATGGCATAAATTATTCCAGCATCTAGCCATTTGATGATCTCCTTACGAACCACCTCTCGCATAGCATCATTTAGACATCTCTGGGCATCAATGCTCGGCTTGTGATCATCCTCTAAGAGGATTTTATGCATGCATAGTGCCGGACTGATGCCTTGGATATCAGCTATCGTCCATCCAATAGCCTTTTTATGCTACTGCAGCATCCCTATCAGCTGATGTTCCTGTTCCTGCATCAACTTGGAAGAGATGATTATGGGCAACGTATCATTTAAACCAAGGAAAACATATTTAAGCTACCCTGGCAGGGGCTTAAGATCTAGAACATGTGGCTCTACAGTTGATGGCTTTTGGACTATATGTTCATTCGAGGTATAGTTTAAGGGCTCGAATAACTTACCTAGATGATTGCCTATTCAATTTACCTCCTCTTGATCTTCAGTATCATAAATATATTAGATTTTGAGGACCTGCTGTCGTCGTCGTTGCCGTGACAGTCATCTAAATGGCTGCTGGGGCAGTGGTCAATTTTGATGTTATGGCAGTCTGACCTGATGCAGGGTTGGTCAAGGATAACTTCAGTGATAGCCATGCATTCTTCTTCTGCATCAGCATGTTTTATTGCCTGGAGAACATTCATCTTGATCTCTTGATCGTTCACTCTCATAATGAGTTCTCCTTTTTCCACATCAATCAGTGATCTTTTTGTGGCTAAGAAGGGTCGCCTCAGGATGATTGGTGCATTCTCATCTGCTTCACAATCTAAGACAATAAAGTAAGCAGGAAAAATAAATTTATCCACTCTTACCAGAATATCTTCAATTTTTCCTTCTGGATGAACGTAAGAGCGGTCTGCCAGCTGCAGTACGACTGCTGTGGGTCGAGCTTTTCCAATACCTAATTTCTGAAACACAGATTTGGGCATTAAATTTATACTAGCACCAAGATCACAAAGTGCCTTACCCACAAATTTATCTCCGATTATGCATGGTATGATGAAGCTCTCAGGATCCTTCTTCTTCTGGGGTGGATGCTTGTGCAGAATACTCATACATCCTTCTGTCATTTTAACCGTTTCAAATTCCCCAAGTCTGGATTTCTTCGACATGGCATCCTTGAGAAATTTGGCATAACCTGGCATCTCCTTTATTGCATCTAACAGCGGAATATTGATATGGACTTGCTTAAAAATATCGTAGATCTTCTTAAGCTGGGATTCCTGTTTCAACTTCTGTAACCGCTGAGGAAAAGGAGGTGAAGGACGATAATCAGCAATACGTCATTCCCACTGCATTCGGATTTGAGGAGGTTTAGGTTCTTTATCTTTCTCCTCTATCCCTTTTGCTGTCGTGATAGGTTCATCAGCAGCAGGCTGTTTGTCGTTTGCCGGGGCAGCGTTCTTAGCAGTCGACTCCAATGATGGTTCCTTAACTGATTCAGATTCCTTCTCTGGCCCTGGTAATTTCTTCCCACTCCTTGTAGTGATGGCTTTGCACTGCTCATGTGTGGGTTATCTAGCGTTTTCAGTATTGCTAGGAAATCCTCCATTCTGCCTCGGTTTAATATGCTGGGATACCTGACCCATCTGTGTCTCCAATGATTTCAGAGTAGCTTCATGATTAGTCATCCGCATCTCCGTTTTATCCATGAATGACTCAGTTTTCTTGACAAAGTGATTCATGTTCTCAATGTAGGTTCCTGTTTGAGACATAAACGTAGCCAAGGTCTGCTCCAGTATACTAGTCGTGGCAGGTGGTGGATGTTGCTGCTGCTGTTGTGGTTGTTGCCGAGTCAATAATCTTGGTCCCCCCTGATTCTGAGTGTTCTGTGCTTGAGGATTCAAGGCATTGTTAGGGTTGCTCCAAGAGAACTTGGGATCCTTTCTCCAATTGGGATTGTAGTTGTTAGAATTGTAGTTCTGTTTATTGTAGTTCCCAACATACATCCCTTCCTCTAGCTGTAGCGGACAATCTTCCGAACTGTGATTCACATCACAAGTTTCGCGTACCTCTTCAGCTGAGTAAACAGGTTGTGAATCTTCTTTCAGAAGCTTTTTCATTGCCTTAGTGAAATATGCCATCTGTGTTTTTAGAGAACTATCGGCCTCATAATCTTTCACAGCTAGTACTCGTTTACCCCCTCTTCTTGCTGTGGGAAACGGTTCCTCGTTCTTCGCCAGATTTTTCAATACTGTCATTGCGTCTTCTGGATCTTTGTCCAACAACAATCCATTCGCTGCTGAATCAATTCTCATACGAGTCTGTAAGTTGGCAGCATTATAGAATTTAGTTACCTGGTTCCAAACGGGGAATCCATGCATAGGGTAGTTTCTCAGAAGAGTGGTAAATCTATCCCATGCCTCGTGCATCGGCTCGTCATCTTCCTGTTGAAAAGTAGAAATTTCGTTACGTAATCGCTCAGATAAATGTGAAGGATTAAAACGAGACAAGAATTCACGAGTTAAATCTGCCCAAGTTCACATTGAACCCGGCGTTAGTTTATTCTACCAAGTTTTCGCCCTATCCCTCAATGAATGAGGAAATAACCAAAGCCTCAGTTTCTCCGGATTAACTCCTGGTAGTCTAAACGAACCATAAATTTCCTGGAACGTTTTCAGATGTTCCCTAACATCCTCTGTAGCAGCACCACTAATTTGGTAAGCGTTGTTAATCATGCTGAACATAACAGGTTTCAGCTCAAAATTGTCAACTTCTACGTCTGGCAGGGTTGTTTCTAGTTCCACATGATCATTGAGCATGTAGTCTCGGCATGACTGGCGTGCGGCAGCGGCAGGAGGATCAGCAGGTTGTTCGTTCCTCCCATTTCTGGCAGGATCTTCAGCATCCTGGGGATTCCTTTGGTTGTTCATGGCTTCTAATTGTTCTTCAAGATATTCATTTCTGGCTAACATGAAGCGAAGTCGGTTCCTAAGATTGTATGAGCGTTCGATTTTAGGGTCTAATGGATACTCAGGTTCCTCTCCTCGTTTCGATCTGCGTATAAACAGAAAACCTTGTGAAAAGCACAAGTTGAAAAATCCAAGTAAAACAAAACAGAAAAATAAAAGAAGTGCAGTAAAAGGTAGGGTAAAGATATGTTGATAGTCCCCGGCAACGACGCCAAAAAACTTGTTGCGTGTAAAAGTGTCTATCGCAATGTAGTGCAAATGTACACAACGCAAGTAGTAAAGTGATACATAAGTATCGGATATCGTCTCCACAGGGACTGAGCTAATAACTTTAACCTGGAATTACTGCACGAGAGGGAAAAGAAATAGTTTAATTGTTTGTCACGAGATAATAAAGAATACTAAAAATAAAAGAGTAAAGAAATCAGGATAGAGAGAATGGGCCGGTATTGAATTGCTCAGTAGTGTAGCTGCTGCAAAGTCTAGGAATCTCTGTTCTGTCGTTGCGCCTGTCGCGGCAGCACCTGTCGCGACAGCGGTCTATTGTTTATCGCGGCAGAGATCACACAACTCTGTACTTCAAGCTTGGCAAGAATCCCTGTTGTGCCTTGGCCTATCCCTAGGTCCAAGTCTGACGATGAACACGTCTTTGATGATACCTCCCGACGTGAATCGAAGGATGAACACCGATGTTGTTGAATTCTTTCTTAGCCACATAACCTCGTCCTATCCCTAGGTCCGAGATAGTTCAACCATAAACTGGAGAACTCGTACTTATTCCTTACGTATACTTAACTCTCCCGATATTAAGTAAATGTGTAATCTCACAATGCTCTTCCGATACTCTTGCAAGATGTTGAAAACCAGAATAAGCATACTTGAAGTCTATTTTATTGAACAGAAAAAATCCTAAAACAAATGCAATCCTTGCAACTACTTTACAAATCAACCCTTAGCCCTAGGGGAAGTTTAGAACATGATGGGAAAGGGAAAACGACTAGGGTTTTGGGAAGAAGGCTCGAGAGTAAGATATTCCCCCTAGGTCGAATTACATGCCTTTATATAGGCCTTGGGTTCAAGTTTTCTAATATGGCAAGAATACAAGTTTAAACCTAAGTACAACTCTATTAAAGACTAAATCTTCAAAGCATATATCTTTAATTCGTCCTTCCTTCTTGCTTGGAGTTTCTTCCTTGAACTTTGGGCTTGGCCTTCATTCTGATCTAGGGCTTGGAAAAATATAAGGGTGCTCCACGACAGACCAGTTTAGTTTTCTCTTTCTATCGAGTCCCACTTCACTTCTTCTCTTCACCATTGATGTCGTCCTTGGCTGCCACGGCAGCGTCGTCCTCATTGTCTGCAGTTCCAGTTCCAGTTCTGCTTCTTCACTGCCCAGCGTCTGCTTCTCCACTGCCTTCCATCTGTTACAGCAGCTACCTGCAAAAGCAACCAATTTTAGTAGAAACTGTGTTATTTGATATATTTGTGATGTATAAATGAAATCTAACCTAAATGCAATGAATTATGCTTGAATGCAGCAGAAATATGGGTTAAATAGAGGGTAAAATATAGAACTTTTACACACTCAATAGGTTTCACTTCGGTTTTCCCTGTGTAGCCTACTCGGACCGGTCAGTCATCCAGACCGGGACGAGGGGGTTACATTTGGTGGTATCAGAGCCTTGGGTTTCCGAGACCTCAGGTAGGTAAGTGAGGTAAGTTGATGTGTTATGATGTTGCTTTGTATTGATGAGTGTTTTATCATGAATGCTCGAATGTTTGCTTGTTAATATGGTATTTGAAAGCATGTTTCAGTGGCTTTTTCTGGTTGGGTTAAGGGCTAGTCGAATGTCCCCATTGTTAGGTGTTGTTGTCAAAAAGGAAAATTGTTTTGGTTTAACGAGCTTGAGAACCGGAGTCTTTGCCCTTTTGCTAACCTAATGTTTCCCTTGTTGTTGTGTGTTTGTTGTTTTAGATCTTATTTGCTATGGTGAGACCAAGAGGACAGCCTAGAGCGGGTGACCAGGCACCTGAGGACGTGCCTTCTGCTCCTCATGCTCCCGATGGTAATGGGGTAAATGCTAGAGGTGATGGTAATGGGCCTCGGGTTGATGCTAATGTGAGAGGTAACAGGGTTCAAACGGGCCAGGGTCAGGCAGGTGCAGATGTGGCCCATTTGATTCAGACCATAGCCGGAGCTTTTCAGACAGCTTTGGCCGGTATACAAGCTGCAGCACCACCTCAGGATGCGGGGATAGGATTACCCCTAGAGAGGCTTCGTAACTTTGGAGCAATTGAGTTTCGTGGATTGACTCCCGAGGGTTCAGAGGGGTGGCTTGAGAATACTACTCGCATCTTGGGTCAGATGGAGTGTTCAGACGCCCGTAAGTTGGGTTACATTGTCTCCTTGCTTCATGGGGACGCTTATACTTGGTGGACCATTGTTACCTATGGCATGGCCGAGACGGATATCACATTGGAGTTCTTTAGAAATGATTTCAAGAGGAAGTATCTTGGAGTCCGGTACTTAGATGAGAAGAAGAGAGAGTTTATGGCTTTGGTTCAAGGTAATAGGACCATGTCTGAATATGAGGTTCAGTTTGTGAGATTGAGCCAGTATGCACCAGAGTTGGTTCCTAATGAGAAGGAACGGTGTGACCGCTTCAGGTATGGGTTAACTACAAATGTGAAGACCTACATGCTTGCCTCCGAATACACCGAGTTCGATGTCTTGGTCTCTAGGGCCAAGGATATAGAGCAGAATCTAGGCTCTAGAGCACGTGCTAGTGGGTCTGATTCTGCAAGGAGACATGCGAATTGGGACAGAGACCATGCCAAGAGGCATAGGGACAGGAGGTACCAGCCGGATACGATGTACAGGGGTGGTAACTATGGTCAGGGCCACCATGGCCAAGGAGCTGTTATGCACACACCAGAGTGCAATAGGTGTGGGAGACGCCATCAGGGCGAGTGTGCGGGTATCTTTGGGCCTTGTTGGAACTGTGGGCGCTGTCGCGGGAACTTTCAGCCAAGGAATAAGGGTTAGAGGAACTTGGCTCATGTTGTAGCAGTCCAGCCTGAGGGAAGAGGACCGGCTAGGGTGTATGCTCAGCGAGAGGCTGGGAATGACACTGATGTCATTGCAGGTAATTTCTCATTACAGTATTTGAGTTTGCTTTCTTTGATAGATTCGGGGTCGACATATTCGTATATTTTGGGTGAGCACGCAAGGTCTTTAGGGTTACCATGTGATTGGCTAGAGGTAGGTGTAAATGTTACTAGCTCTTTTGGTGATACGGTGGTAGTTAAGAAGGTGTATAGGAGGTGTCCCTTGATGGTTCAGGGCCACGTATTTCCTGTCGATATGATGGAGTTACCCTTCTACGGCTTTGATGTGATTTTGGGCATGGATTGGATTGTAGAGCATAGAGCTAGGGTTGACTTCGAGACCAAGAGAGTCTTCTTGAGGTTTACCGATGACTTTGAGGTTGTGGTAGTTGGTGAGAACGCCAGGTTCTTGTCCAATGTGGTTTCGGCTTTAGAAGCTCAGAGGTTGTTGAGTTCGGGATGTTAGGCTTACTTGGCTTATGTAATGAATCCTAATATGAGTGAGGTGAGACCTCAGGACATCAGAACAGTATATGATTTCCCTAGTGTTTTTTCCGGAAGAGTTGACGGGTTTCCCTCCAGACAGAGCAGTTGAGTTTGCTATTGAGACGTATTCTGATTCAGCACTAGTGTCAATTGCTTCGTATAGAATGGCACCGAAAGAGTTGAAAGAATTGAAGACACAGCTTCAGGAGTTGACTGATAGAGGCTTCATTAGGACTAGTATTTCTCCGCGGGGTGCTCCGGTCTTGTTTATGAAAAGAAAGATGGTAGCATGAGGATGTGTATAGATTATAGGCAGTTGAATAAGGTGACAGTGAAGAAAAAATATCCTTTGCCTAGGATAGATGACTTGCTAGACCAGTTGAGAGGTGCTTCGGTGTTTTCGAAGATTGATTTGAGGTCCGGGTACTACCAATTGAAAGTGAAGGATGTGGATATACTAAAGACGGCCTTTCGTACACGTTATGGGCACTATGAGTTTTTGGTGATGCCTTTTGGGTTGACTAACGCTCCAGCAGCCTTCATGGATATGATGAACCATGTGTTTCATGAGTTCTTGGACAGGTTTGTGGTAGTGTTCATAGATGACATCTTAGTATACTCTAGGACCGAAGAGGAGCATGATGAGCACTTGCGGTTAGTACTTTAGACCCTATTAGAGAATCAGTTGTATGCCAAGCTAAGCAAATGTGAGTTTTGGATTAGGGAGGTAGTCTTCCTAGGTCATGTGATCTCGGCTAGTGGGATTAGTGTAGATCCCAAGAAGATAGAAGCTATAGTGAATTGGAAACAACCGAAGTCAGTGACAGAAATTTGCAGTTTCCTAGGTTTGGCGGGATACTATAGAAGGTTTGTTGAGGGGTTCTCTAGAATAGCGGCTCCTTTGACTAAGTTACTACAGAAAAATGTTCCTTATGAGTGGTCAGATGCAAGACAAGAAGCGTTTGAGAAATTGAAGAAAGCTTTGACCGAAGCTCCTATCTTGATTCAGCCTGAATCGAGGAGAGAATTTGTGGTTTATAGTGATGTATCTTACGTAGGGCTAGGTTGTGTACTTATGCAATAAGGTAAAGTGATAGCATATGCTTCGCGACAGTTGAGAGTTCATGAGAAGAATTACCCCACCCATGACATAGAGCTAGCCGCAGTGGTGTTCACATTGAAGATTTGGAGACACCATCTTTATGGTGAGAAGTGCACCGTGTTTACTGACCACAAGAGTTTGAAGTATTTGATGTCTCAAAGGGAGTTGAACCTCAGGCAACGTAGGTGGTTAGAGCTCCTTAAGGATTATGACCTCACTATAGAGTACCATCTGGGCAAGGCAAACGTAGTGGCCGATGCCTTGAGTAGAAAAGTGGTCGTTGAGTTACGAGCTATGTTTGCAAGGTTGAGTTTGTCTAAAGATGGTGGGTTGATAGCTGAGCTTCAGGTTAAGCCTTCATTAGTCCAGTTAATTCGAGAGAAGCAGTTGCAAGATGAGTCTTTGGCACCTTACGTGCAAGACATAGCCGAAGATAGGTCTACCGAGTACTGTTTTGGTGAGAATGGGATCCTATGTTACAAGGATGGGATAGTGGTTCCGGAGGATGCCGAGTTGAGGCGCACGATCTTGAATGAAGCTCATAATAGTCCTTTTGCTATGCATCTGGGTAGCACGAAGATGTATCGAGGGTTAAAGGAAGAGTATTATTGGGTTGGTTTGAAAAGGGACGTGGCCGAGTTTGTAAGTAGATGTATGGTTTGTCAGAGAGTCAAGTCCGAGCATCAATTTCCCTCAGGTTTGTTACAGTCGTTAAAGATTCCAGAATGGAAGTAGGAACGTATCACCATGGACTTTGTGTCAGGGCTGCCGTTGACTCCTTCGAAAAAGAACTCAGTGTGGGTGATAGTGGATAGGTTTACTAAGTGTGCCCACTTCATACCAGTTCATACCACCTATACCTTAGACAAGTTGGTCAATTTGTATATCTGTGAGATAGTGAGACTACATGGGGTGCCGAAGTCGATTGTGTCAGACCGAGATCTGAGATTTACAGCTAGATTTTGGGAGTGTTTGCATCGAGCTTTGGGTACTTGGTTGAACTTCAGCACTTCGTATCATCCGCAGTCATTTGGTCAGTTTGAGAGAGTGATTCAGGTGTTGGAAGATATGTTGAGATGTTGTATCATTGTTTTCAGGGGTCGTGGGAGAAACATCTACCGTTAGTGGAGTTTGCGTATAACAACAGTTTTCAGTCGAGTATTCAGATGGCTTTTTATGAGGCCTTGTATGGTAGGAAGTGTAGAACCACGATTTGTTGGGCCGAAGCCGGACAGAAGCTTGTACCGATGCCTGAATTGCTTAAGGGCACCACCGAGAAGGTAAAGTTGATATGTGATCGTCTGAATACGGCTTCAGATCGACAGAAGTCCTATGCCAACTTAAAGAGGAAAGAGGTAGAGTATTTCGTGGGAGATAAAGTGTTTTTGAAAGTCTCACCTTGGAAGAAGGTGATGAGGTTTGGAAGGTAGGGCAAGCTAAGCTCAAGATTCATTGGACCATATGAGATAGTTGAGAGGATTGGTCTCGTTGTCTATAGATTGAGACTCCGACTGAGCTAGAGAAGATTCATGATGTCTTTCATGTGTCGATGCTTAGGAGGTATAGATCGGATCCGTCCCATGTAATGCCCGTAGAAGAGATTGATCTGAATCCGGACTTGTCTTACAACGAAGAACCAGTTGAAATACTTGCTTCTGATAGCAAGGTGTTACGTGGCAAGACCATAGAGTTGGTCAAGGTATTATGAAGACATAGAGGTGTGGAAGAGGCCACATGGGAAAGGAAGGTTGATATGCTTGAGCAGTTTTCGTACTTGTTTCCGTCAGGTAATTTCGGGGACGAAATTCCTTAAGTGTGGGAGAGTTGTAACACCCGGGTTTGGGGGTCGGGTGAAAATAATATTAAAATATTATAAATAGCATTTTGGGCCTCGGGTTTACAAAACAAATAAATTAAGTTGGATCATTTTCAAAACAAGCCCAAATAGCCATGAATGGCATATATTTGTAAATGCTTTGTTTCATTAAGGGTATTTTGGTCTTTGGCCTTTCAATTTTAAACAAACATTAAAAAATGCTTTTGGCTCATCTTCTTCCCCTCTCCAATTTTCATTTTTGACGACAAAGAAACCCCCTTCCCTAGTTACTATTCCATCTCATATCTTGCTTGTTGTTGGAGCTTTTGCAAAGGTAAAATCATTTTTGACTTGTCCTAGTCATCCTCTTCAAGCTCATACCTTTAGTTTTCATTAATGTTCATGGTTTTGAAATTGGAAGTTTTGAATTTTTAGATTAAAAATGCCATCTTTAATGTCTATAACTTAAGCTTTTGAATTGTTGAGATAATGTGAGTTATTTACAACCTAAAGGGTCCAACATAGTAGATTTTTACAAGGTTTTATGGAGTTTGCCGAATTTGGGTCTTTGAGGGGGGGTTTTGGAGGGTTTTAGGTTGAGTTTTGGTGGTTACATTTGGCCAAATGTAACCCCCTCGTCCCGGTCTGGATGACTGGTCGGTCCGGGTAGGCTACACGGGGAAAACCAAAGTGAAACCCGCTAAGGCTCCCCTTCGGTTAGCAACCCTATAAAATTTCTTTTATTATTATTTTGCCTAAATGGTTTTATTAAATCATATATGAAGGGTCAACAGCGGAAGCAACAAACAATGTAATCAACTCAACATCATAACAAAACAGTCAATTTTTAGCTTATTAGGCAGGTCGTTTCGAAACACCCAAGAAGTGTATCGAAACGCCTTGACTTGGTCAACGAGCCTAAGTCAACACGAGAGAACCGTATCAAAACGGTGGTCAACCGTTCCGAAACTCCCCCAACGGTCAATTTCTCGTGGTCAACGACATATTGACCGTTTCGAAACACCAAAACCCGTTTCGGTACCTCAATTTATCGGCAATTTCTCAGATTTCCAGTGGCAAAATTGTACCGAAACGAACCCTATGCGTATCGAAACGCCAGGCCTGAAACGAGAGGCCGTATCGAAACGGGACCAACCGTTTCGAAATACCCTCTGTCTGCAGATTAGTTCTAGCTGGTCTAAGGCACAAGACTTTCCCCAAACACAACTAAAACATCACACAACACACAAGCATCAACCCTAGATACAATACATCATATACGAACATGCTTAACACACATCGAACACATAAAGACCATACATTTAGAGATCAACACAACCACATAAGATTCAAGCCTTAGGCAAACATGCACATATCAATTCATAAAAGGGATATAAACTTCAACCACAAGACAAGCATGCATCAAGTAAATATGGTTAACAATCCATAACATAAAGGCATACACATAGCCAACATACACTCAACAAATCAACATGCTCAACAAAGCAAAACATCAACTAAGGAGTTTGACACCACTCCTACAAGTCTACACCCCCATCGTCTAGGCATTATTACAATACGTAAATCATACTTGAGCTAAATTGAGAACTCCAAAAGCTCATTCCTTGCTCGCTTGCCTCCCGAACACTAACGATCTGCATGTTGGAAACAAAGGAGAGCGTAAGCTAACTAGCTTAGTGAGAGAAGCTCTACAATTCAACAAACATGTATTTTCAAAACATTTTTCACAATTTACAATGAAATCAATGAATGCACGAATGATCATCACAACAAGACTACACAAGGCTTGCACAAGCACAACCAACATACACACGGTGGGACCACACATCACCGTTCGACTAGTAGTTTTTCGATGGGACCACTCATCACCTTACTCTACTACTAGTCACTACCGGTGGGACCACTCATCACCGTAGTTTAGACAACCATCACGTGAGGCTCAACTTCAACTCGACTACACAACAACAACAGTGTAAACAACACAAGATGCACATGATACCACATCATTTAACCACTCATTAACACATAGCATAAGAGATAGGAGGATTAACTTACACTTGGGTTTAGGTGAACCCTCAAGATTCCACCCAAACCCCTAAGAGTTCTAATTCGTAAACAAATCAAAGTTTGACATTTTTACTCACCGTTGCTACCCAAAAGAGAGCTGAAATCCAAGCTCAAGTCACCAAATTCTCCGGATTCTCTCTCGAGGCTTCACCAACAAGATTTCTTGTTTCTAAACATCTCAACACAAATCAAAACAATCAAAATCCAGTGCACGATTCAAAGTAGCAAACCCGGAACATAATTTAAGCACAAAACACATATTTCAAGCTAAGAACAACCCCCAAAATCTTCATTCCCGTGCAGCCATGAAGCTCAGCCCAAAATCCTTTATTTCAACACTTAAATTACTCCATAATGCCTCCAAATCAACCCTTATGCATTGTCTAACCATAAGCCAATAATTTTCTATGTAAATCACCCAAAAACTCAACCTAAAACCCTCTAAAAGACCCAAATTCGGGAAACTCCATAAAACCTTGTAAAAATCTACTATGTTGGACCATTTAGGTTGTAAATAACTCATATTATCTCAACAATTCAAAAGCTTAAGTTATAGACATTAAAGATGGAATTTTTAATCTAAAAACTCAAAACTTACAATTTCAAAACCATGAACATTAATGAAAACTAAAGGTATGAGCTTGAAGAGGATGACTAGGACATGTCAAAAAATGATTTTACCTTTGTAAAAGCTCCAACAACAAGCAAGATATGAGATGGAATACTAACTAGGGAAGGGGTTTCTTTGTCGTCAAAAATGAAAATTAGAGAGGGGAAGAAGATGAGCCAAAAGCATTTTTTAATGTTTGTTTAAAATTGAAAGGCCAAAGACCAAAATACCCTTAATGAAATAAGGCATTTACAAATATATGACATTCATGGCTATTTGGGCTTGTTTTGAAAATGGTCCAACTTAATTTATTTGTTTTGTAAACCCGATGCCCAAAATGTTATTTATAATATTTTAATATTATTTTCACCCGACCCTCGAACCCAGGTGTTACATTAACCCTCGCATCGAAATGATTAATTGTCTTTTCGAAACAAAGTCAAAGAATGACTTGCTCAGATGAAGGTCGTATCGAAACAGGTTGAAGTCGTTTCGAGACCTATTCGATATGAAAATTTCAGTAGCAAAATGTTTCGAAACAGACCTAAGCTATATCGAAACGCCTGGCCAAAATCTACATATTTAACTTGAAAATACTTAGAAAAATCATGAAGATTATTTTTAAACCTTAAAACACTTTAGGTTAAATTTTTACTTGTCAATTTTTGAGTATTTTGAGAACTTAAAAAAATATTTACTTTTCAAAATAGTCCTTAAGTATTTGTTATATCAAAATCAAATTAAGTCAAATTAAGGATTTTATAATTAGTAGTGTTCATCGAGCGTGGTAGAATGTTCCTAAACGATATCTAAAAATTTATAATATAATAAATGATAAAGAATGTTAATATTATAATTTAGGATAAGTCTGCAGCGCTCGACGAGTACCGATGAGCACCACTAACGACGAGCACCGATGAACATTATTAATTTAATTTATAAAGATTAAAAATCTAAATGACTCGCCGTATAATTATAAATTATTTAAAAATCAAAAGCTAAATCAATTAAAATATATTATTTTATTTTTAATTTCCTTTTAAACATATATCAAAATACATATCTACCCCTAAATTTAAAAATCTCAATTATTGTTCATTTAAAATTTAAGCCGTCGTCACTGCTACTGTTGCCGTCGTTGCCCTGCTGCCGCCGTCGCTATTCAAATTTAAAATAAATATTATTGCACTCCAATCGTTATCGACTGTTTTCAATTGATTTTTCCTATTCGGCTGCACTGTGTGTACCAAAGCGGTTTTACGTGTAAATGAAGCTATTCAAATGAGTTTAATTCCAATGAGTTTAAATACTACTCATTGAATTCCATTAAAGTTTTTTCGATTATTCAAATATTTAGATCCACAATGGCGACGACAACAACAAGAGATAACGACAACGATAATAGGAGGCAATGACGGCGGCGACGGAAGTTTAAATTTTAAATGAACAAAAATTAGAGTTTTGTAATTTAGGAATAGATAAATATTTTGATCTATGTTTAAAAAAATTAAAAATAATATAATATATTTTAATTAATTTACCTTTTAATTTTTAAATAATTTATAAATATACATTAAGTCTTTCAAATTCCAAATCTTTATAAATTAAATTAATATTGTTCATCGGTGCTCGTCGTTAATTGTGCTAATCGGTGCTCGTCTAGGGCTATAAAATTTTCCTATAATTTAACCTATTGAGTTCAATTATAATTCATTATTAAAACTAAAGCTTAGATTTCATTTTTGTTAACAAAATCTAATTCAAGGACAGATTTGTGTTTGTCGAGATCTGATTTTTATTTTTTAGATGGATTTGTCTGGAAGGACAAAGAAAACACTTAAATAACTAAAAACAAAACAGTGTTTCAGAGTCAAAACATGTTCAAACCACTCCCAAACAAATAAAAAACCATTTTTGAAACTCAAAAAAGTTATTACAACAAAGCTTCAATCTCTCTCAAAGCTCACTGCCCTCTTCTCCTTTCCCAACAGGTAATCTCCCCCTTTGTTAGTTTTGCTCTTTGTTTTTTATCTTTAAATTCAAAAGAGAACCCTAGATCTATTTGTCATTTCCCCCCATTTCTTTTCGTGTTGATTCTTTTATTTAAATTGTTGTTGCTTTCTTTTTAGCTTAACCAAGTAAAAGATTCTGAAATATGAAATGGGTAATTGCTGGTTTGGAGAAAAAGAGGAAAACTTTTGGTTAAAGGCCTGATTTTTGTTTAATCTTGATTG
This sequence comes from Hibiscus trionum, assembly GCA_030270665.1. Lineage (NCBI taxonomy): Eukaryota > Viridiplantae > Streptophyta > Magnoliopsida > Malvales > Malvaceae > Hibiscus > Hibiscus trionum. Next base: position 9,806,934 of record BSYR01000024.1, on the reverse strand, counting down.
ATATAGGAATAAAATGTACTTTCTATTGGTCTTTTGAGAGGGGATTTGGTGCATTAGGTTTTTGGATATGTTAGTTTGTTAATGCCATGTTCAGGTTAGGTTATCAATGCCGGGTTCGGGTTCGGGTTTGAAGAACTTTGAATGAGAGGGGAGTTTGAGGTCTGCCCTTTGCATGTGTGCATTTATTCTTGAAATAAAATGTATCCAATAAGTTCATCGCTCTGAGAGAAGTAGAGAGTTGTTTACTTTTGTTCCGTGTATGTTGTTACGTATACGATAAACCATGTTTTTGGATCATTTGGGCTGAAGAGAGTTGATATGAATGGTCAGGTCTGATTTCAGGTTCTAATTTTTGGAGCTGACTGGTAAACTTAAGGTGCGCGGTCGTTGGGGTGGGTTTCAGGTGTGCACTTTAAGACTGATATAGTTTTCATAGAGTTCTTGTTTTGGAATTCGGTCAAATGATGCTCGAGTAAAAGTGATTTCATGGGAATTCAGACAATGGGGTCTCAAGGTGATGGTGGTAGCAATGGCAAACAGCTACAATGTCAGCAGTTAACACGACAAAATTCGATGTATAGTCTCACGCTGGATGAGGTCCAAAATCAGTTGGCTGACTTGGGAAAACCTCTGAACAGCATGAACCTGGATGAGCTTCTCAAGAGTGTATGGACCTTGGAGGGTAATCAGACTTTTGGTACGGAAACTGAAGGACCAGCAGTGACCAATCAAACCTCTCTGCAGCGTCAGGCGAGTTTGTCGTTAACAAGTGCTTTGAGCAGGAAGACGGTTGATGAGGTTTGGAAAGATATTCAACAAGGAAAAATCGTTGGGGAAAAGAAATCAAGAGAAAGGCAGCCTACCCTTGGAGAAATGACATTGGAGGATTTTCTTGTAAAGGCTGGAGTTGTTACTGAAGCACCTACTGACGAAAATGCCGTTGCTCCTATTGCTGAGGTCGATCCAAGTGTTGCACCACAGTTTGCACAACAAGGTCAGTGGATGCAGTACCCGCAACAACTGCAGTATCATCATCCACAACAAAGTATAATGGGGGTTTATATGCCGGCCCAGCCTATGCCACAGCCTTTAGCCTTAGCGACTGCTGGACCTGGTGTAATGGATGTCTCTTACCCGGAGAACCAGGTGGCATTGCCTTCGCCATTGATGGGAACATTATCAGATACTCAGACATCCGGAAGGAAAAGAGGTACCCCCGAGGACATAGTTGAAAAAACTGTTGAAAGGAGACAGAAGAGGATGATAAAGAACAGGGAATCTGCAGCACGTTCACGAGCAAGGAAGCAGGTCCGCTTTCATTTATTTTCTCTCTCAAACTTGCCTGACAATCACACTGTGTATCATTTTCTGAATTATTGAGTGAACCTGAAAGATGTTTATAAATAGGCTTATACTAATGAACTGGAGAACAAGGTTTCACGACTAGAAGAGGAAAACGAAAGGCTGAGGAAACAGAAGGTTAGAAGATCCGTCTTATTAGAACACTTTTCTGATTCATTTACTCAAAAGTCAAAATTAGTATTTTTGTGTGTTTCCAAGTATCTATTTATTCATCGGTGCTTCCGCATAAAATCCATTTTCATTCTTGGTTTCTGATCTTTATATTATTAGGAACTGGATAAGATGCTGCCGTCTGCACCACCACCCGAGCCAAAATATCAGCTTCGTAGAACGTCATCAGCCACATTCTAACAATTTCCCTAGCGGGTACTGTGGAAGTTTTGCATATACAAACCAGCTTCTGGCTTCTGTTTCTAGTTTCAGTTGAGGCATAAGTTAAAAATTGAGCACCACAATTCGCAATGCACTCTCTGGAGGCTGCCATTGATGGTTGCTTCGAACTTGTAAGAGTTTTCCCCCCCATGTATCTACCTTTTTTTTACTATGAAATCAATTCAAACTAGAAATGTTCATGTTACCTTTCCTACTTTCTAACCATTAAAGATAGTAAGGTTTGCCGTGAATGTGTAGTCGTGTCTCTTTTTTCATCTCTTGATATGCGCCATTTTAGCAAAGTTTATCGTACAAACACACTTGTGCATGTATATGTATGTGTGCGGCTGTGCGCGCGTGCGTGCATAGATGATGGATGCATGTATGCATACAAGGATAATCTTAGAGCAAAATATGTGTTGAGGTTGGGTCTGAATTTGCAAAATTTTCAACCTTCTTGGTTTCAACATGAATATGTTCGTATAGTGAAAAGATTATTGTGGATTGGTTGTCCATGCTAATAATGCCCAAATATTTAGTTTTTATTTGAGAAACAGTGTATTAGCATAAACAATACTCAAATGCCAAATATTTAAATGTTAAATTTATAATTAAAATTGTTGTATCATTTTGCCAACAACTAGTTGGTGCAGTGGGTGCTATATTCTTTAAGTAAGATCAAGAGTTCGAATTTTGACGTTGTGAATAGAAAAAACCGATTTACTCTTGTAATAAACCTTTGTAAAATTTGATTCAGATTAGTCTGTCAATAAATTATCGAATTTACTTTAACCATTGAGGTTCTCAGAATTAATGGGAAATGAAAAACATGCGGTCTTGAAGTTTGATGCGAGTGAGTTTAAAAAAAAGTTAGTATCTAAAGAAACAATTAATATTGGTATTGTTAAGAAGTTAAATAAGATTGATGATTCAGTTTTCCGATTATTATAACTTAATTTTAGTATAAATGATTTAATTTGTTAATACTCAAAGTTGAATGCTGTTATTTGGTAAAACTAAAACTTTATGATCTATATAACAACTTAGACTAAAAATTAGTTTAATATTATTTTTGAAAAGTGATTTTTAAAAGTATTTTTAAAAAGAGATTTGAAAAAGAATTTTAAAAAATTGGTTGTAAGATTTAAAAAAAATTACTTTTCTAAGAAAATAATTTATTTTCAAATCTTAAAAGATAATAATATTAAAAGAGATAATCATAAAACTTAAACAAAGGTTATAAAAACATGCCATACATGTTTAATTTTAAACAGGTACACTTAAATTCAATTACTTATTAACATTTCAAATATGTCAAATTGAATTCGAGTTAGATTTATGTATAGAGTCTATACTAAAATTTTCTATTCAACATGTTTCTTTCAAAATCGACATCGACAACGATAATATTCTTTGTGCCCAACAATGATCATTTCCTTGTTTTTTTTTTCCTTTATTTTTTTCTTCCTTTACAGTCTTTTTTTTCTATTCTTTTTTCTCCTTATCCCGTTTCATTTCTTTCTCTTCCTTTTCTCTTATTTTCATCTCAATTTTTAATTTACTCCTTACTCATAATTAATCTATCATGGGCTCTCATCAATATTGTTGAGGAAAATTCTACCACGTGTGACGAACATCGCTAAATACCACTAACGTTGAACACGTTAAATATTATTAAATTAATTAATAAAAATTTAAAAATTTAAGGCCCCATCAAATAATTAATAATTACTTTAAAAAATTCAATTAAATTATATATATTAATTTTTTTTAATATGAGTAAACTATATATTTAGTACCTCACCTATTTCCGTATTTCTATTGAACTCTCATTATTTAAATATTATTTTAATTTGACACTTAATAAATGAAGCTTTACCCTTAAACTTTTAATAACACGTACCGAAATGAAGCTTTACCCGACAGTAACATTATTTTTAAGGGTATATGGTTTAGGGTATAAGTTTAAGAGTTTAAGGGTTTAAGGTTTAATAGTTTAGGGTTTTAGGTTGATGGTTAAGGGTTAAAATATTTTTTTATAAAGAATAGTGTCAAATTGAAATAATATTTAAATAATGAGGGTTCAATAAAAATACGGAAATAGGTGAGGTACTAAATATAGAGTTTACCCTTATTAAAAAATAAAATTTTAATATATATAAAAAATAATTTAATTGAATTTTTAAAGTATTTATTAATTATTTGACGGGTCTTTGAAATTTTAAATCTTTATTAATTAATTTAATGGTGTTCGACAGTGTTCAGCATTAGTGGTGTTCAGCGGTGTTCATCGTACGTGATAGACTCATCCTATTGTTGAAGTTGTTTCTCTTTTTAGTACCTTTATCCTCGAATGATTTTTTTATTAATCATAGTTATTTAACTCATTAATTGATTAATTTAGATTAAATTTTCAAAGGTCTAATATGAGAACGATTCTCTCAACTCAGTTTCCTCCATTTATAACATCATATCCCGACTATCTTGATGATATTTAAGGGACTTAACACCTCATCCCGCTAGACCGACTAATTATTGATAAATGATAAATAAATATACTCGTTGAAGCTTAATTCGATTCAACATTTATGTTTTGACCAAAATAATCTATACTTATAAATAAATAAATAATTTAAATTTATTCAAACAAATTCATTTCTCTCTAAAAACAATTATTATAACCATTAATAGTTACTAAGTATAATCGAAATAATAATTTTTAGAAATAATATTGTTATTAAATCTTCTAACATAAAGTGAATTTTAGATTTGAAAGGATAATCTGAGCTGTGAATAATAATGAGTTAATGACTATATTTGGTTAAGTTTAAACAGATTTTTCTTTTGAAACCATATTTTCAGACAGATTTTTGTCTACAAAGACCCCAAAAAAAACATTTAACAATTGAAACCAAAACACAGTGTCAGTCAAACGTGTACAGAGCAGTGAGTGCGCGAGCGAGCGAGCACTCGTAAACAAGTACCAAAAAAGAAAACTCATAAACTTCTTGCAACCAAGTTTCAATTTCTCTCCTACTTTTTCACTGTTTAGTTTTCTCTTCTCCCGCTCCTGCCCGTCGCCTTTCCACCAGGTAATCGCTCCTTTTCTTACTTATGAAACTGTAATTTATTTTCTTCTTATTCTCCTCCTTCATGTTCAAGAGAGAATCGTAGATCTATTTTTCTTTTCCCCCGTCTATGTTTCTGTAGATTTCTCGCATGTAATTTGCGTTTTTTAGTATAACTAAGTGAAAGTTAATGAAAAATGAAATGGGTATCTCTTGGTTCTAAAGAAAAAATTGGGATTTTGTTCTTAAAAGACTTGATTTTTTTTGTGTACTTTTGTTTCACATAGGAAATTGATTTTTGTGCATGAACAAATTAACGTTGGAGAAAAATGAAACGGGTGCTTTCTGGTTTTGAAGAAAAAGGGAGATTTTTTGGCTAAAAAACCCTAATTCGTGTTTAGTTTTGGCTCGAACAGGAGCTTGGTTTTGTGCACAATAGAAGGAAAACTGGATTGATTTGAAGAACAGGGAGAAATTTGGTTGGAAAACTTGATTTTTGTTTCACCCAGGAGAGTGGTTTGTGCATGAACATGTCAAGGACTGAGCAAAATGAAACGGGTATTTCTTGCTTTTAAGAAGAAAAAAAAGGGGGAAATTTTTGGTTAAAAACCTTGATTTTTGTGCAATATTGATTCACATAGGAGCTATGATTTGAAGTGATTTGATTTTTATTTCGCCTAGGACGATTGTTTTTTGCGTGGACATGTCATAGATGGAGCAAAATGAAATGGGCATTTCCTGTTTTTTTAAGAGAAAAGGGAAAATCTTGGTTAACAATCCTATATTTTTTGGTTCATACAGGAGCTTGTTTTGTGCATAGAAGAGGGAAAAGTGGAGCGGTTTGAAGAAAAAGGGAAAGAATCTTGGTTGAAAAGCTTGACTTTTGTCTGAAATGGACGGAGGGTTAGGTGGAAACACTGTTCCGGCAAATTACAGTGATAAATCTAAAGTTTTGGATGTAAAGCCACTACGGACATTGGCTCCGCTATTCCCTGAGCCGCCTGAGGGTGCTCCTTTTGTTTGTGTACCTCCAAATGGCCCTTTCCCATCAGGGTTTTCACCGTTTTTCCCTTTTATTGGACAGCAAGGATCCCATTCTAAGCCTGACCTTAACCAAAATTATTTCAATTCAACTGCTGTTCCGCTTCGGTCGTTTAGAGCCGAATCACCAGCTTCCGGCAATGGTAATCATAAACACAAGTCAGCAGGACCAAGTTCCGGGAAAAAGAAAGCAAAGAGGAGAAAAGATTCAGAATCTGTATTAACTTCTCTTATGAATTTGATTCCTGGAATTAGTTTATCTGAACGAGATGATGGTAACAGGGAATTGGTTGAAAGTGTGCTTTTGCGGTTTGATGCACTCAGGAGAAAGCTTAACCAAATGGAAGATGCGAAGGAATTACATTCTGGCATTCTTAAGCGTGCGGACTTGAAAGCTGCCAACATGATGTTGACCCAAGGGGTGCGAACTAACATGAAAAAGAGAATCGGGGTTGTTCCTGGTGTTGAAATCGGGGACATTTTCTTCTTCAGGATGGAGTTGTGTTTAGTGGGGTTGCATTTTCCATCTATGGCTGGAATTGACTACATGACTGTCAAGGGTGAATCAGAGGGTGAGCCGGTGGCTTTAAGCATTGTTTCGTCCGGAGGGTATGATGACGATGCCGAAGATCCGGATGTTTTAGTATATAGTGGTCAAGGTGGGAGTGCGAGTAGAGATAAAGAAGCATCGGATCAGCAGCTTGTAAGAGGCAATCTTGCTTTGGAAAGGAGCTTCCACCGAGGTAACGAAGTACGAGTCATTCGGGGTTTGAAGGATAATGTCCATCAAATGTCGAAGGTTTATGTGTATGATGGGCTTTACAAGATCCAAGAGTCGTGGATGGAGAAAGGGAAATCGGGTTGTAATATGTTCAAGTATAAGCTGGTAAGGATCCCTGGACAGCCAGCTGCTTTTGCCACTTGGAAATCGACTCAGAAGTTTAAAGAAGGTCTGTCTTCAAGGGTCGGACTTATTCTTCCTGACCTCACTTCAGGTGCGGAAAGCATGCCTGTTTCACTCGTAAATGAGGTTGATGACGAAAAGGGGCCTGCTTACTTCACTTATTCCCCAACTGTCAAGTATTCGGAATCATTCAAACTTGTGCAACCTTCGTACACTTGCAACTGCCATGATGCGTGTCAACCTGGAAATCCTAACTGTTCCTGCATTCAAAAAAACGGAGGTGATTTCCCTTACACTTCCAATGGGGTTCTAGCATGTCGAAAACCCATGATATATGAATGTGGTCCCTCGTGCCCATGCATTCGAAACTGCAAAAACCGAGTTATACAAACTGGTCTGAAAGCTCACTTTGAAGTTTTTAAGACAAGAGATCGGGGTTGGGGTCTACGGTCTTGGGACCGTATTCGAGCAGGTACATTTATTTGTGAATATGCAGGTGAAGCTATTGATGGAGCGAAGGCAAGGCAGGAAGGGGGAGATGGTGAAAACGAGTACGTTTTTCATACAAACCGTCTCTACGAATCCTTCAAGTGGAATTTCGAAACTGAAAGTACTGAAGATTTTGATATCCCATCTCCCTTAATCATAAGTGCGAAGAACAGTGGAAATGTAGCTCGATTTATGAACCATAGTTGCGCTCCAAATGTTTTCTGGCAGCCAATCATGTATGAAAGCAATAACGAAGCGTTTCTACATATTGCATTTTTTGCAAAGAAACACATCCCTCCCATGACAGAGTTGACATTCGATTACGGTACTCCAGGCTCAGACGGGACTGAAGCTAACAACAAACCTGCATATGGAAAGAAGAAATGTTTATGCGGATCAGCGAAATGCCGAGGCTATTTCTATTGAACTTCTGATTGCGGACCTTTTGGCCTCTTGAAGTAGGTACGGAATCTAGCTCATCTTTGTCTAGAACCATGCAACTCTATGCATTTCATCTTTAATGTTTATATCTTGTCTTAAGGCTATGGCTGCCGTTAATACCCTGTTCGACGGTGTTTTTGTAGTATATTTTGTAGAACGTTAATCTATGGTTCAAGTTAGTGGCAAATTATTTGGTATTTCACTTTCATCTACAACCGATTATGAAGTATTCGTCTTCAACACTGATATTTGATGCATATCCAGATATAGTTATAGAATATGAAGCTTCAAAGATTCTGTGTAGACATGGAAAAAACTTGTGAAAGAAAACTCTACATATCCGTGTCCTTGCATCCGAATCCGAGTCCGAGTAAGGTAAGATTGGAGGAATAATGTATTGAGAGTGAAAAGCTTACATTTGTAGCCATAAATTGAGTTAGTTTAGTTTTAGATTTGGTTTGATTTGATATGGTAACAAGTATTACATACAATCAAGCATGATAAGTTGGTGTTGGCTAAGAATCCGAACTTTGTTCATTTCACTCCGGCAGTCTGGAGTTTGACTCCCTAGTATGTAGTATCCACAACCCTTAATATTATTACATAAACACGATACGAATACGACACGAATGTATACAACTGTTTCAGTATAAACATACGTTACACAACTGTGAGATGAAAAATTATACGGATACGAATACCTAAAAATAATTACGGCAGAGATACTTGTCGGTACTTGGTATACGTTAAAAGATGAAAGTTTCAGACACGTGCTTTTTGGCGCTTAAGCACAAAAGGGCTGCCTCCTAACTGGGGTATATTGCATATTTTTTCCCTGTTTTTTTTTAAGTTTTACCCTGACTAATTCAAATAGATACGTATAGCATATTTGACTTTAATTGATGAGTAGTGAAAATTTTCTGCATGCATAAGGATGTGCAAAAAAATTCGATCCAAAAATTTAGATATCCGATATGTTTTTTGTTTTTCGAATAATTCAGATTGGATATCTAAAATTTTGAATTGAATACGGATAGTTGTTTTATATTCGGATGGGATATCCGAAAATTCAAAAATTCATTTTTTATGTACGTGAATCTTGTTATATTCGATATTTTTTCTAGTTATATATGAAAATTTAAAATTTCTATGGATATAAATCTTGTTATATTTAATAATTTGTTGTTTGTTATATTTGAAAATCTAACATTTTCATAGATATGACCATCAAATTCAAAAAAAAAAAAAACTTAAACCAAGTTATAAATTCAAATCTAATCTGGAATTCGAAATGCACACCCCTAACGCACAAGACCTCACCTCTAAAGTTTGCTTAAAGAATACCAAACTACTTACCACTTAAACTAATCCTGTCAATTGTATATTTCTTTCCTAAATTACTTTATTAGTTTTTAATAAAAATTAGAAAATGACCTCCATTAATGAATTAAAAAAGAGAGGAGGATAAAGTTTATCAAAAGCTAATTCACTGCTAAACAAGTGTTGTGCAAAGTGATACCTTTTCTGTCTAATTAGAGTTGTATTCTACTGTTTTTTTAATTAAAGTTTAAACTTTGTTAATAATTATTTTGAGTTATTAACTTTTTATAAAATATATTTAAAAATTATTTGGTGGAAGATTTTTAAAATACGAAAACAAAGTTTTAAAAAATCATCAAAAAGTCCAGGAATAAAAGTAGTGAGACAAAAACCATGTATAATTTTCTCTTAAAAATTTATATTCAAATTTTAGAACTAACATTATTAAAAGGAATAATCTCAAATTCCAGACATAAAACTAAAATAAAAAAATCAAGAAAAGAGACCATTCCCACCCTACCTTAAAATGACACATCTTCAACATTGAATATTAAAGAGAAAAAATGGCACCAATGTCATTTCAAGCAGCCTGTTTTGAAAATGTCATGTTATTCATTTGTCTTGTATATCCCTTACCCTAGAGTTATTAAAAAAAATAGTGGTGAGATTTTTTTATAAGGCTTAATATGAAATTAAGCGTCTAATTTATACATATTTTGGTGTCCTTTTTTTGTCCAGATAAATGCTTAACATTTATAACATTACTATTTTAAGTGTTTAATATTTTATTTCGTTAATATTTTAAGATTGGCTTGTTAAATGTTCTTAATTTCTTTTTTTGTTTTTAAAAATTAAAATATAATTCCTAAAAGACCCAAAAAGTCTATTTTTATCAAAATGACCTATAATTCCCGACGAAAATCTCTAAGGGTGTGTTTGGTTCACAAAATATAAGATAACCTTTGGGAATAGGATTCCTGGAATGTAACATTACATGAGACATTACTGGGAATGTTAGACTATATTGTTTGGTTTATTTGATAGGAATGTAAGATTACATTGCTTGGTTGAGGGAATATAAGATTACTCGGAAGTAAAATTTATTATATTTTCTGTGTGATATATATTTTTTAACAAGTTAAACTTTTAATATTAATTGAAAATATTGTCCTTGTTTGGTTTATTTGGTAGGAATGCGGTTAGTGGCTATGCCGCATGTGGGGGTGTGGCGCGGAACTTATCTGGGCAATGGCTTTTTGGGTTCACTAAATTTCTAGGCATCTGCTCGGTTTTGGATACGGAAGTCTGGGGAGCCTAACTTGGGCTTGATTGTGCATGGGAGGCAGGTTTCCGTCAAGTTATTTTTAAGCTTGATAGCCTTGAGGCTATCTGAATTATTAGACACGATTATACAAGATTACATAATTTGCGAGGTCACTATTTAAATATTAAACTAATATGAAATAAAATTATTTAATAAATTTACGTCATTTAAATATGATACAGATGATTCAAATGAAGAAAACTCATTACTTCAAGGGCAATTTTGTCTAAAGTGGCAGGAATTGACAAATACCTACGAGAATGGTGAAATTTACATTCTCGAAATGTTGACAAAAAAACGCTACTGTTGGTAATAATCTTTTTTAAGTTGGTAGAAATGAAGACAAACCAAACATGAGAATAAGATTTTGAAAAAAGATTATTACCCATGGTAATAATTTTTTCTGTAAACCAAACGCTCCCTAAATTTTCTTTTGTAGTGCACATGCGACTGTCGTCGCAACAGTAGAACCTCCTCCTCTCGTCAGAAGAGTCGCAAGGTCTAATCGACAGTTTTCGTTCATCGTATTTTTTGTTTGTGAAATTCATTTTACGTTTGTTGTTCGACATTAAGTTGACACATCGTTCAATAATTTGTGGTGACGAAAGATTAGGTATTATTTAAAAAAAATTAAAGAACTTCCTTTTAAAAAACACGTTCCAACACTTTTATTTTTTTATTTTGTAAACTTTGATTACAAATTCCACATTCTTGTATTAATTGTAAATAGATTATAATTAATAGGAAATAAAGACACTTTTTATAATAAATAAGAAAATGAAAGGAATTATATTAATTCATCATATTTTATTTATAGAACAGAAAAATAAAACAATCCAAAATCCTCAGTTATGACAAGATAAATCTCGAATTAAATATGAAGATCAAACTAAGTAAGCTATCTTTTTCCATGTATTCCCTTTATTTTTGTATATGTAGCATAATAAATATAATTACCCCTTAAACTTAGATACTTTATATAATTAACCTCAAGCAATCACAGAATTTATAATTAAACAAAGATTAATTTCCTTTTAATTTTTTTCTTAAATATTTCATAGTTGAGTTGAATTATTTTACGTTTCATGTTAATACCCTAATTTGTAGCGGCGATATTTTAGATCGAAATTCAAGTCGTTAAATCGCGCGGCACGCGCTGTTAAATTTAAATTTCAATAGCGCCAGTAGCTGACAGAAATTCAGCTGATAAAATCAATGATGCAATTATTAAGAAGGGGAAATGTTATTTTATGTTTTGATGCTTAAAAACAAAATCAATTTTCTCTGCTTTGATTCTCCTTTTTAATCGACTCCTCCCATTCTCACGTTTGTTTCCTCAGAAAAGGATTAATGGCGGCTTCTTCAACCTTTGAATCCTCTTTAAGAAGAGGGAATCCAACGACGTCGCCGACTTCTAGAAAGACGACACCGTCGTCGACCTCCGCATCGTCCAACTCTTCGAGGAGAGCTGCGGCAGCTCCGCCTCGGAGATCCAGAAGCGTTAGTGCCTTCTCAAGAACATCTAATTCCGACTTCTCCGACTTTTCCATTAAAAGAGACAATCCTCTCTTTGACAACAACAACGGCAACGGCAACGGCAAGGACGACGATGACGATGCTGGGTTTCCAAGTTCAAGCCTTGAATCCGACCGATTCACTTCCAAAACGAAGGTCAAAGCGACTGCCGCCAGTGATTATAATGACAAGAGAGGCAGATCTGTTTCCAGATTTGGCTCCGATGGTAAACACGGGTCGGGTTCGGGGAATAGCAAGGAGTTGTCTCGGAGCTTGTCCGTTGTGGATACAAGGAGACGTGGTCGCTCCATTTCCCGCAATCCTCCACATTCAAGATCCCATTTCGCTACTTCTGAGGTTTTGCTGACTTTCAAATCCATTTTTAATCTGATTTTTGTTCAATTTAGTTTCAAATGGAAGTATTTTGAATGAATATTTTGCTTAGGGCTGAGAAAATATTGAGAAAACCGAAATTTCATTATAGCTCTACAGTTCTAGTGTTCGTTCGGCTTTAACAAGTTTTTTTTTTTTGGTTTTGAAATCCATTATAGCTCTACATTTGATTCAAGTAATGGATAAATATATTAAGTGTTTGGTTGATAAGTTAAAGACAGTTATTGTTCAAATTGAATTGGATTAAATTTTAAAATTTTATAACATAAAATTAAACATTTTATTTTTTTCAATTACTGAAAAAACTGCAAAACATTATACTTTTTTCAACATGAAATTCGGTTCTGTTTTTTAAAACAAAATATTGTACTTCATTGCAAACTGAATCATAATTTTGCTTAGATCTCAAGAGTATACATGTTATGTTCACGAGTTTTACATAAGTTGAAAATATTTTATTTTTATATATAGCTTTGATATATTAGTAATTCATATTTATATTTATTTTAAAATATTTCTGAATTCGCATTGTTTTCATGATATTGAATTGTATTTTTATTGTTTTTATTCTGTTCATGCTATGCTTGTCCCTTGTGATACTCCCATGTCTACTTTTGTCAAAGTCTTATTTTTTCTACTTAGTTTTTGCTTTTTCTTTCTCATTGAAATGGAAATGTAATTAGTAAAAGGAACAAATTGCATTTGCGTAAATAGTTCTATCTAATGTAAAACTGATATTCAAGTACAATATTTTCTATGTAAATAATTTAATTATATTATAGAACATAATATATCATTTGTATAATATATTACTATACTTTATAGTTAAAGTAAATAATTTATTTTCTAAATAGAGCCAACTTAAGTTGGATTGAGGTTATTTGGGTAATCACAAGAAACATTTTTCGTTTCCTTTTTTTTGTTTAATTCTTTTTTACTGATATTCCTCTACTTTGGTAGAGTGAAGTGGAGCAAGAAGGTAATTCCTGGATGAAATCCAAGAACAAATGTAATTTAATTGCTACATCGGGGAATGGTCAAAAGGGTAATTTAGTTCAAAGCAGATCTAGTTTGACACGGTCAGGTCAGATGAAGCGTATGGAGCCTTCGGATTCTCCTACAAGTTTGGTACTGACTCTATGGACCTTTTTTTTTAATTTCCGAATAAAATGTTAATGAAAGATTTGTTTGATATTGAATGCAAATACGGAGGAATCATTCTTTGTAAAGTTGTCATAATGTTTCTTTTCTTTCTCTTTTTTTGTTTAGTCTCCATTGGAAGCAGCAAAATGGAATGATTTGGTCTCAACGAGTTCTTTTTCAGAAGCTGAACTTGCAGAGGTGAGATTTTGGATAATTTGAAGTGGTTTGTAGTAACTGGAAGTTTTAATCACTGCTAGGGCTGGAAAAAAACTGAGAAAACTAAAATCTGTAATGTAGTGTTTGGTTTCAAGTCTGTTTTAATCGAATTCGGTTCAGTTTTAGTCTGGACTCTGGATAATATATAAACACATTTGTTCAGTTTTTGGCTCTGATAAATTAAAAACCAATGGACCAAATTGATTCAAATTTGCAGAATTCGGTTTCCTATGCCATCTGATTCGTCTTCTGTTCGGTTTTTAAGATGATCAAAATACTGAATGGGAACTTTATTATTTTTTAACAAAAAAAAGAAAAAAAAAACTGACCGTTATTACCCTATCTCCTAAGTGAATGAATCCTAGTTTAAGAAGTGCTTAATATTGAATGTCAAAGCTGATCAATTTATTAGTTTACATGTCAAAATCTGCTGAAACACTTTGTCCTGCTTTATTTTTCAAGTCATTGGAAGGGGATAATTTGGTGGGAGATGCTTCTGCTGCCAGTGACATATACAGAACTGTTAAATCCGAAGTGAGGCGGGCTATTTCTGACATCCAAAATGAGCTTCAGGGTGTAAGTAATTTTGTTTCCTTTGGGTCCCTAGATGAGTTCAAGTCATTAAACACGATGATACCTTTGTATTTGAAGTTACTTTTCTCTACATGCTCTTCTAAACTATGACCCTCCTAATAGAAAGAAAACATAGCTATATTCAGCACTCATGCTTGGTTTGTGTAACAGTTTGTATATCATCTGGAAAAGAAATTAAATACTTGATTTCGTATTAGTTATTTTGCTCACAACCTCTTTGACTGTGTTCTTCAGGCTTACCTAGTACAGAAGTCAAGCTGTATGCCAGACTGCCAGTCTATGATTTGTTATTGCTTCTTATGATTTCAGGCTATCAGGAGGAGTAATCCAACTACTGATGTGGTTGAGTTAGTGTCAGACATACAACACGAATATGCCACCAAACTCGAGCAGGTAATTTTCTTCTTTGCAATCATCTTCTCCTTAAGATTTAAGTATGTTTTACCATTATATGCTATAAAAACAGACATATGTTTGGATGCAAAGGCTGCAAATCTATATTACTCACGACCTTGGTGCGAGTGTCGGATATGAGTATGCATATGACACTTGTATATTCAATGTTCAGTGTACAGGTACTCGAAGGGTCAGATCCTTGTATTTATATTTGAAAATGTATTAGAAAAGGGTTTCAAATACGAGTACTTGAAGGAAAAATGAAAAACCGAAGTAGCATAGCTGCAACGACTTCAACACTAATCTTCTTACTTGTATGCCAGTTTCATTTATTGTTATATTAGGAGTGATGAGATACAATTAGGTAGCATTTAGAGAGTATTGTGTGATATTTGAGTTAAAGAGATATGTTAGAGGCGAAGAAGGGTGATGCCGTGTTTTTAATAACTCTCTTATCTTTGTTCTGTTAAACTCTTTTTTACCATCTTAGCATATATTTTGGGATGCTATGGAATTTGGCCCTAAAACATGGCAGTTTATTAGAAATAGTATAATTTTTTTGGTGAAACAAGATAGAAATTTATTGGTTTTATGTTTGAAATTTAAATTAAAAACTGAAAATTAAAGGAAAAAAATCTGGAAAAATGAAATAGGGAGGAGGAAAAAGGGGGAAGAAAGAGGAAAAGTGAGCAGGGATGGGCACTTGACCACTAATATGGTTTCCCAAGGAAGATCCAGTAACTCCCGTTCCTCACCCTTTCCCTCTCTCTCTCCCCTAAGTCCCCCTCTATTTTTTTTTAAAACTGTGCCAATCCATTTTGGTCTGGATGTATGAGGCAGATCAGCTGCGCATATCCCTTTGTTTGGCTAGATCAAAAGCCCATGCCTTTTTCTTCTCCTCCCCTCTCCCTTTTGAGCATTGGACCCTCAAGATAATCCGGTGTTGGCTAGGATTCTTTTACCACGTGTCCCGATTGGATTGTTTGTTTTGGCCTTGTCAACCACTTAACAGTGATGTTTAGTCTAAGAGCCAAATTACTTGACAGAATGAAAGTTCAAGTATGTATGTACAAATTTTGTTATTTTAGGTACCAAATTTATGTAGCGTATTTTACTGTGGCCAAATCAATATTTAACCAGTATATTTTCCTATTTCCTTACATTTGCAGTCCCAAGAACGTGCTAGACAACTTCGAGCTGACCTAGCTGTAGAGGAACACCGGGGCATGGAGCTTAGTAGGATACTGAAGGAAGTGCTTCCAGATGCCAAGGCTCCTAGCACAAAGAAATCTCGTCCACGAAGAAAAGTAAGCACATATAGTTTAAGACTAAATTTTCTGACACAGTTCTACATATTGAGGCGCTATTTGTGCTGATGCGTGCCTTTAGTTGTTGAGATGTTTATTGGACCTGTCCTATCGGAAGAAAACCTTTTTCCAGATTCTTGTATTCATTTCAGCTAATGTTTCATGCAGTTTATTGGGTTCTTTATCCAAGAGGATGCATTTGATTCTGTTCTAGAACTATGCACTCTCGTTTTCACTGCAGTTTACTCGTATTGCATCATTTTGAAATTTTAGATAACAGTGATTATCTCGGTTTTCCTGTTTTGTTGGTGTTTTAATTCTAAAGCTCCAATGACGAGTCCTTTCATAGCATTAATGTTCTCTGTTACTCAGACTTTGATGTAATGGTTGAATACACGTATGTGTTTTATGTGTATGTTTGAGTTTTCCAAGATTTTCCACAAATTTGGAGGCATTGATCATTATATCTGCACATCCATATCCAAATTCCAAATATGTATTGGCATGTGTACTTAATACCAAATGAACAGTCAAAGTGACAGTGTTTGCAAAAGATAATGCATGCAAGTAGTTGATTTCGTGGATCCTTAAATTGAGAATTTTGCCAATAATCTGCAGATATGTTGGCCTTTGAGTTTGCTTCTTTCTTTGTTCTCTAAATAAATTCTACTTAAAATCTGGTGACAGTCTAGTATTGAGAGAAGGAAGATATCAAAATGTCTGACAGATGACGCCCTCGCCTATTTCGATGAGTGCGTCTCACTATCAACATTTGACGGCTCCGACTTCTCATCAGTAGAAGATCCGCCACTCAAATGTGTGGGCACTGTCAATGTTGATGGAGGATCTTTGCCGCATGCAAATTCAAGCATTCCAGCCACCAATTTCCCTAGTACTTATCTCCATGATAAACAGGTTAGTTTTTCATATTTTAGTATTTCTCTTTATGATTTTTCTTCCATTAATTTTAAATCCAAATGCTTCGGCTCATCGGCAAATCAAGTAACTTTGAGATTTGTGTTTGTGAAAACCAATGTTACTCGCACTCCGACGTGAGTGTTGGATACAGTACGTATCTGACATGGTAGTATGCATCTGTGTTTACACTTTTGCTCTTGTACTTTCTATTACAAAAACTTGAGGACAACAATTTTAAGAATCACGAAATTATGAATTCGTAGTTCAATTCGGTCTGTTTTTACAACGACTTCTAGTAGATGATGATAATAAACTGATTTGGAGTTCAAATCCTATCTTTTACAACCCCACCCTCTGTCCTTTGCACTTAGAAAACGCAGTTAAATCATGCATTGTTGAACTGTTATCTGTATTGTAAAAAATAATAATTCAAGATCTATGTTTTGCAGGAATGTCAATTCACTTACCGCCACGATCCTTCCGACTTAACAGCGAGTAATATCAGCATGGAACAGACTCAAGACCTCTTCCATCCAAACAGTACCGATAGCGAAACGAATCGGAAATTCCAGTTTTCCTTTTCTCCCAAACCAGGTCCTATATGCGAACTCCGACAAGACATTAAAATGTATGTCAAAGGCTTCGAGAAAAACACCGGAAAGATCGACAATGATTTGTGTATTACACAGAGAAATAGTTATGATCCGGACGAATATAATGTGCAGGCCTCGCAGCAAAGCTTGTTGTTTGATCGCGTGTTCCTTAAAAACAGGTTAGATTCAGGAAGTTTAATTCTCTGCAGCGGCGGATGTTTTTCAGCTTCATTGTTACCATTTGCTTCTTTAATCTAAATTTTATTTTCTTCTAAACATAAATAAATTTAGGATTACACTACTAGTTTTTGTTTTCATATTTTTCGTGCATAAGGGTTGTTTTATTTGTACTTTTTTTTTATAATTTATTAATGTATATATCAATATGTAAATTGTTTATTTTTCGTGTTAATCATGTCAAATTAGAATTTTCCTATGTGTTCATGAAATCAATGTTTATTTTGATTTATTTTTTAAATATTTAATGAATGCATTTTTATTGAAACTAAATTTACTAATGACCTAAAGCATGCATCCTATATTCGCTGTCGGTTCAATGCCCTATCTTCTCAGGGTCGACGAATAACTCGATTTGACTCGATTCATGAATAACTTGTTTCATTCTGCGTTTGATGTCAAAATTTTAAGCAAATGTGTATGTATGTGAAAAGGTTTTGAGGTTGGATTGTTGACTAAATTAAGTAATTCTTTTGAGGTTTATTTGGAGTTTGTTTGATGTTATAAAGGAAAAGGAGAGGTATAACTTCCTCAATAGGTGATACTATTATTCCTTGCCCACATTATAAACACACCTTCATTCATATTAATATATATCGTATATTTTAAAGGGAAAATACTACAAATCAAGGTTTTCATAGACAAGGTTTAATGTTTTAAAATCGTAAAATGACCTCTCGGCCCTATAACTTTATCATTTTAGTCATTAAATTTTTATAAAATTCTTTTTTTCTTTCAATTCTTTGATTACATACACACTTTATAGACAAACCGATGGATCTCTCAAAAATACCAATATTTCCTTTAATTAAGATCACTTGGAGAGTTTAAAGAATTTTTATCTAAAAATTCAAACTTAAAATTTTAATTATTAAATTCTCAAGCATGCATTATTACCACAACTGCAACTTTGTCCGTTTTTTTAAATAAAATTTTAAATATATAGTTATTTTCCTTTTCATTTTTGAGATGCTAGTGTATACCCCAATTCCTAGTAGTAGTAATAATAATATAAAAGTTGGCAAATTCAAAGTAAATGGGCAAATTGAACGGTTCAAAACAAAATAAAAAGATGATTAGATGAACTAAATGTAGAGCAAAGATAATGAAAAACCCCACCTTCCAACCACTTCCTAAAACTGTTTAAAACTCCACCAATTCACTTCACACGTATTATTATTATTATTATTATTATTATTATTATTATTATTATTATTATTATTATCATCATCATCATCATCATCATCATCATCATCATCATCATCATCATCATCATCATCATCATCATCATCATCATCATCATCATCATCATCATTGCTCAAAAAAATATATTTTTAAAATAGAATAACATTAAAAAACTTTTAACAAATGCTATTTTATCAAATTTTAAAGTAAATAATAAACATTATAATTTATCACCTTTATAAGTAGAGAAAAAACATTATTTTAATAAAATAAAAAAGACAATATAAGAAGGGAAAGTTACGAATCTCAAACATAAACTATAAAATAAATGTACTATATAAAAATACACAATAATATAGTTTTTGAACGAGCAGAATTTCCGGTGTTATTTTTTTATATAAAATTTAAAAATATCTACTCTTACTTCATTTTGTTATTCTAACTAAAATTTTGATTTTTATATAATTTTATTGATTTAATTGATATCAATTGCCTTAATACATTAAACTTATTGTATAATAATATAGAGAGTACAAAAATTATAGCTAATAGAATTAATTTATACATTTAAATTATATATTTTTAAAATAAGTATATATTATCATTAAGAAAACAAAATTTTACTAATACCGCAATCAAACTACAACCGTAACAAATAAATCTATGTTACCACAAATACAACTCTCTCATTCCATAGAAAAATATTTTATTTATGCATCTAAATTCCAACATTTTTTTGAATATAAATTCCTACATTTAAATTTAAATTTTATTTAAACTTTCCATTCAATCGATCCGATTTTTATTCCATATTTTTATCCAGAATGAACTACAAATTAATAATCAAATATTTCATTTTTTTATTTTAATGTAATTAATATAAAAAGAAGGCAGAAAAGAAACTGTCCCCACTCCCTTTCAATAATTTCTTCATTCTCTCTCCTTCTTTGTCTCTGAAATAAAAGAAAAGGCCAAAAAACCAAAACTTTGCTGCAATTTCTCACTTTCCAAAACCATAAATTAAAGCACTTTCACTTATATATTACTTTCTGATGCTCTCAGCTTAAAAGGGTGTCATTATTTTGCTTTCATATGTAAGATTTCCTTTCCTTTTTTCCTTCTTTTTAAAAGGCAATGCAGTAGTAGCTGCTGTTGTGTTCTTGGTTTCTTAAGTTAAGCTGCTAATGATGTTGCTACTCTCTCTCTTATCCTGTTTGGATGCCGAGAAAACTTCAATAACTTATGATGTTCATATTCTCTGAAATACTGGGTTTCTGCTCTGTTTTCTCAGATGAGGATGAGTTTTGTGAAGCTGGTGGTGGTGGGGGTTTTGTGGCTGGCAATGGTGGCGGGAGCCGAGTATGTCATGTACAAAGATCCCAAGCAGCCGGTAGCTGTTAGACTTAAGGATCTGATGTCCAGAATGACATTAGCTGAGAAGATTGGCCAAATGACCCAGGTTGATCGAAGTGTTGCTACTGAACAGATATTGAGAGATTACTCAATTGGTAATAGTTTTTTTTATCTGTTGTTTTAGTTCTGATTCATGTGTCTGGAAATGATTTTTACCTCCTTTTTGTGGGTTCTGATTATTTTTTGTTGATGGGGTCAGCCAAAACTTTTATATAGTTACCTTAAATAGTTAAATACATTACTGTTAATATTATTGTACCACATATAGAAAGTAATATGCGTTCAGTAATCAGTATTATATGATCATCATTTTATTGGATAGGAGTGTAAGATATGATCCTCTAGATATATGAAAAAAGATCTTAGAAAAAATTGAGCATACCAATTTTTGGAACTCAACCCCAAGTTCGGATGTCACGATTCTATCGGTTAACGGTCAGTAATTGACAGCATTTTTGTACTTGCACAGGGAGTGTGTTAAGTGGTGGTGGGAGTGAACCGCTTCCGAAGGCTAGTGCCCAGGATTGGATCAATATGGTTAATGCTTTTCAGAATGGATCTCTGTCTAGTCGTTTAGGAATTCCGATGATTTATGGCATTGATGCTGTTCATGGACACAACAATGTTTATAATGCTACAATATTTCCACATAATGTGGGACTCGGTGCAACCAGGCAAGCATAGCTTTTGATTCGCTCTCTGCTGATTTCTGTCATAGAACCATTAACTTGTGCTTTATCATTGTTTAATCTTCCATTCGAATGAACTATCTGCATCTTATAACAACTATGGATATGCAGAGATCCTGAGCTGGTGAAGAAGATTGGTGCTGCAACTGCTCTTGAAGTGAGAGCTACCGGGATTCCTTATGTCTTTGCTCCATGCATTGCGGTAATTTCTTTTAACTTTTCCAGGGTGCTAGCTGCAAATGAATTCACCACGTCCGAATACAATTTTTTCTCTTTACATTTTCTTTATAGGTATGTAGAGATCCAAGGTGGGGTCGGTGTTATGAAAGCTACAGTGAGGATCATAAAGTTGTGGAACAAATGACAGATATCATACTTGGTTTGCAAGGAGATATTCCTCCTGGTTCACGCAAGGGGGTTCCCTATGTCGGTGGAAAGTACGAAACTTGACCAAGCTAACATGCTTCATACTGTATAATTGTATATTCTCTTTAGAATTGCATTGTTTAGGGTTCTAACATCGAGGAGCTACTTTTCTAAGTGTCCTTTTTTAATGCCATGGATTTTCTCATTTTGCCTCACGCTCCTCGTCACACTATTCAAAATCAAGTGATCTAGACAAGTACATAATTCAGTCTTGCATTACTTTCCCTTTTCATTTCTCTTGGATGCTCATGCTCCGTGAAAATTGTGGTTTATCTACTCTTCTTTTTATTCACGAATAGTACAATTTGCAGCTTATGTTCCGTATGGCATCAGTAATGATACCTCAATATTATATGCTGTGTATCTAATCTGATGTGTTCCATCTTATTTTCCCTCTTTATTCTGTTCTTCGGTTCTGTCAGGGACAAGGTTCTGGCTTGTGCTAAGCACTTTATAGGCGATGGTGGGACAACTCGGGGCATCAATGAAGACAACACTGTGATCGACATGCACGGGTTGCTTAGCATGTACATGCCTGCCTATGCTCAATCGATTATCAAGGGTGTTTCGACAGTAATGGTTTCCTACTCTAGCTGGAACGGACAAAAGATGCATGCAAACCGTGAGCTAATTTCTGGTTTCCTCAAGAACACTCTTAAGTTTAAGGTTGAGACTTGTTACAGCTCTTTATCGGTACAAAAATTTGCAAATTTAAAACATCATTAAAATCCCATGATTTTTTTAAAATATTGGACCAAAGTTTCCTGTTCTAATGTTCAGACCTTGATTTAATTATTAATACTCAAATAATCTATCATTGCTCACGTGCATTAATATATGTGTATTGTCGCTTTTGTTTCCATCTGTAGTTCCTACCTATAGCTATACTTGATATGTTCCTGTTAACACAAATTGTTGTTTCGATGGATTTTCAGGGTTTCGTAATATCAGATTGGCAGGGAATAGACAGGATCACCTCACCGCCACATTTGAACTATACGTACTCTGTTCAAGCAGCGATTCAAGCTGGCATCGACATGGTTAGTAGCTTTTGCATAGACGTGTTTCAGATAAAATCGAAGATAATTGCTTTCTTGCCATAATTTAGTGTAAACTCGAATCTTGACAGCATCAATGCATTCTAAGATTTGGAGTCTCTTGATATGTGTTTCTGCAGGTCATGGTCCCCTACAACCTTACAGAGTTCGTAGGTGATCTAACCAATCTAGTGAATAGTAAAGTTATTCCAATGGATCGTATCGATGATGCGGTGCAAAGAATTTTGCTAGTCAAGTTCAATATGGGACTCTTTGAGAACCCTATGGCTGATTTTAGTCTAGTTTCTGAGCTTGGAAGCCAGGTTAGTTAGCATAGCATAAAACATGTGAGATTATTTCCATCTCTGTCTGGTTTTCTTCGGATATATAGACCTGAAAATTAATATCCAGTATCGTGTTTTCCATAAATAAATCTTTATGTGTTGGTCTTTCTAATTTTCTATATATCAAGTGATTTTCTATGAATCATGGTCCAAGTGCTCTTTCTGCAACTCATATTCTATAAATAATTTGATATCCCATTACTTATCAAGGCACATCGAGACTTGGCAAGGGAAGCTGTGGCAAAATCGCTTGTATTGCTGAAGAATGGGAAAACCGGAAATACTCCGCTACTGCCCCTTCCGAAGAAATCTTCAAAGATCCTAGTTGCCGGCACCCATGCTGATAACTTGGGTTATCAATGTGGTGGATGGACAATTAATTGGCAAGGGTTTAATGGCAATAACGCTACAAGGGGTATGCTTTACTTTTTTCATCTTTCAAAAGACTAGCCAGCTTACAAGTTTTCAATTACAGTAAGTTCACTAATATTTTTTTCCATGACTAGGAACTACAATCCTTGATGCCGTAAAATCGACTGTCGATCAGAGTACTGAAGTTGTTTACCGTGAAAGCCCCGATGCCAACTTTGTGAAATCTAACAAATTTGATTATGCAATCGTCGCTGTTGGTGAGCCACCTTATGCCGAGACTGCAGGGGATAGCACAGACCTTACGATGATAGACCCCGGCCCAAGCGTCATTAACGATGTCTGTGGAAATGTCAAGTGTGTGGTTGTTATTATTTCGGGCAGACCCATCGTGATCGAACTGTATGTTTCTGCCATTGATGCTCTAGTGGCAGCGTGGTTACCTGGCACTGAAGGCCTAGGTGTCACCGATGTCCTTTATGGGGAATATGGATTCAGCGGAAAACTTTCGAGAACATGGTTCAAAAATGTAGATCAATTACCGATGAATGTTGGGGACTCACACTATGATCCACTCTTCCCCTTTGGATTCGGACTTAAAACCGATTCGAGCACGAGCATTGTTTCAAGGTATTCTCCATTACCTATTTTGATAACTTTTCATGCATGCATATGAAAACTTACTGCCAATGAATGAAATGTCACGGCTGGCCGTATTGGCCCCCATGTAGTATGTCCTGTGTTAGCGTGCACAGTTTGATAAGTTGCATAACTGCCGTAGCAGAATAAAACCAACTTATGTTTGTAGCAGTCCCGATGCCATTAGATTAGCAACAGTTTCGGAACGAATTATCCGATTTAACTCCATGTCTGTTCCTTTCTTACATGGTTGATGGTGTTAGCTACAGGTCAACTTCATCAGTAGCTTCAATAAGGCCATGCTGGTTTGTCCTTATGATAACCATAACTTTGAGTTTCTACTTCACAGGTAACGTTTCACCAATTTCAGTTTTAAAGCTTTATATTCAATCGCATTATCGATGAGTCTGTTTGATAAATTTGGCAGGAAAATAGCTAAATTAGTGAAAGTTGTATTTTGAAGTCGGCTGCACCCGAGGTGGTAGGATTTGTTCGGACCCGAGGCTGGACCGGATTAGGCATTGCTCAACATTTTATGATCTCAAAGCAATGTCAAATATGATGGCAGTATAGCAGTCTCACTCATTCTCAACTGTAGAAACCACTGGTGTTTTGAACTTTTTATCAACCAACGTAGTGAAATCACCTTTATGTTGCAATTTTTTTATTTATTTAAATTACTTGCATTTTAGTTTGTTTCTTGCAATATTCGTCTTTTATCTTTTAGAGGATTTGAGAATTTAAGAAGGGATTCCTTTATAATTTCTTCAAGTACTCGTTGCACATATATCCGGACATTGGTATAGGAGATATATGACCCTCTAAATACAAGAAAACACTGGAAAAAAAATGCACCTGTTCCGGACATATACTCATCAAACACTTGTACACTTAGACAATATTTTCATATAGTAAAATCAGAGTAAGGTATAAGATTTAGAGAATTTTCATAGTGTTACAATAAGTATTGTTGTTGACCTTTATATTCCAAAAAATTAAATAGGGTTAGTTCTTATATTTTTAATAATTTTTTTAATATTTTATACTTTATAATAGGTTTAAAAGATATTTTAGTGGGGTCATTTACACCTTAAAAATGCTATATAAATTCACCCATGGTAGTCCTTTTTTGTTTAGCCTGATATTAGTCTTGGTGCTGATTACTGATCGTTGGTGTTTATTATTATTTTTTTGCTTTTTTTCTTATGGTACATTTTTTCTTTGTTTCCGTTATTCTTTATTTTTGGTACATTTTCTTTACCGTTTTTTGATTTTGGTTATTCTTATTGGTAGTTTGTTTATCGTTGTAATAAGATTTATATAACAAAACAATTTTCCCTGATAGTTTAATAGACAGTAACTACAAAAAAATTCATGTGAGTTTCCATTAAAGAGAACAATGTTCATAAATCTCGAGGAAAAGATTACTTTTTTGTGCACTTTTAGGTTACATTGTATTATTTTTTGTCTGAATTTTTGGTGGATATAGTCCCCATTTCTCTTTTCTTTTCTGGATGTTGTATTTGCAATAACTTCCATTGATTTTTAATAAAATCCAGTTACCATTGTTCCAAAAAAAATCAGATTACAAGTATCATTCCATATCTAACTTTCATCAGCTCAGAAATAGATATGATCAGCAAAATTCATGTAGTAAACAACGTTCTTTCTTTCTAAAAACCTTAATTTCCCAATCTCCAAGTGGGCAAACCCTAAAACTCACATGCCAAACCAAGAGGTTAAATATAAAACCAAAACCCTGTTCATACCAAAGGGGTGAGGCTCCATGCTCCCTTTAAAAGATGGTGGAACTCGATCTTCTGAATTCACATTGTGAGCAGAGGCTGAAAACAAAGCTAAATGGCTTTAACAAGGGTATATCGAGTTTGACGAGAAATTAAACAGATAATACCAGCAGAGAGTGTACCGGTTCATAATTTTGTACTATGCAGCAGAAATTGCACTATAGCCTTTCTCCTCAAGAACTTGGGCTAAGGAGCTATCTCCTGTCTTTATGATTCTTCCGTTCTCCTGCAAATATCAAATGAGAACATAATAATATCAGAACAAAGATATTTTCTTACAGTGCGATAACAAATTCCTTTTAAGATGAAATCTGAAGTATATAAAAGTTACTAGTGGTGACTAAGTAAAAAATTCAAAGAAAAAACATCTTGAGTTAGAACGTCCGAAAATTCTGGTTAAGACAAAGATTCGAGGGACTCAGCTAAACAAATCAGAACGAGTTCTTAAGTCTGGAACTGTTTTAAGATGCTCCTAATACCTAATTAGAGCATACAAAAACAATTTAACAGTACAAAAACTACGAATCAAAATAAGATAGACTCATCCAGTAGGGTGTAACTTCACGAACAACAATCAGAAACAGAAGAGACAGATGGAACTATGAAACATAAGTTAATTTGCTGATCACTTGCAGTCATGAATTTCAGCCAATGTACACGTAGTCTATATAGTTAAGCCAAAATCTAATCTTATATTATGTCAGTTACTGACTTGTGTTAGAGTTTGATATCTTTCTAAGACTATAAGAGATGCCAAGAAGGACAAACCATACGAACCTATAAAAAGATGATGTGGGTAAGAAGAAAAACAACAATAAAAAGAAATAAGTCTGAACAAACAAGTAGGAAAGAAGATGGAACACAAGAAAAACTTAGGGTTAAAGGAAACCTCTAGTTTTCTTTTAATTCAAAGAAAATAATAATTATAAGTTGTGGTTGTAATATTTCTACAGCTTATTTATACTGGGGTTACAAAAAAAATCCTAGATCTATATTTAAAACATAAAGGAAACTTCTAATCCTAGCCATCCAAAATATCTCTAATATTTAATAAAAACTGAAGTAAATAAATATTATAATAATATAAGCTCCTGCATCAAAAGAAATTCAACATGATATACAATTGATCAGTGCTTTGATGTTTTAAATGACTCACCATAATATGGATGAATGTTGGTTTAATAAATTCCAACAGTCGCCGATAATGAGTTATCATCAAAACTGAGTTCTTCGGAGTCAAAAGGCCATTTACTGCTTTTGCTACATCTCGAAGGGCATCAACATCTAGTCCAGAATCAATCTCATCAAGTATAGCCAAGTCTGCTCCAAGAACCTATAAAATATAGAGATGAGGGTAAAAACTGATTTTCTTAGCTTCTATGCATTAGGTAACCAACAAACCTATAAGAATTCAGAATTAAAACTCACTGTCTCTCTCTCTCTTAGGGGAGAGGAACAGCACGGACTTGAACTCAAGGCATCCAAACCAAGCTGACCTATATTATATATTTTTGGCATGCAAGAAAACATCCATAGTATGTGGTGTGGTTTAGGGAGAGGATAGAATGTCAATAGAACTATCGCTGAAAACGAGTAAGATGGAAGTTGCAATTCTTGAGAAAAAGGGTCATAAAAGCCGCCGGTTTAAGGAGAAAACAGCGGCAAATCAATAGAGCTATCACTGACAACAAGATGGAAGTTGCAACTCTTTTTTTTTCTTTTTCTTTCTCTGTGTGTTGGGGGGGGGGGGGGGGGGTAAAACCTCTGGTTTCTGAAGTCTACTAATTGAAAGAAAATAAAAAAGTGGTAGTAAATCTATTTTACAGCTTACTTATACTAGGATTATGGACTTTAATCCTAGCCCTATATGAAAACTCTAAAGATAACTTATAATCCTAGCAACCCATGAAATTATAAAACAGCATAAATTGCATTACTACGTAAGCTATGAACTGCAATTCAAAGTTCTAACAAGAATCTGGCTTTGCAACTAGCAAATGAAGACAACGATACAGTTCCATTGATCGACATAAAGATATTGATCTATCAACCAA
Organism: Hibiscus trionum; assembly: GCA_030270665.1. Lineage (NCBI taxonomy): Eukaryota > Viridiplantae > Streptophyta > Magnoliopsida > Malvales > Malvaceae > Hibiscus > Hibiscus trionum. The sequence continues at coordinate 9,779,340 of BSYR01000024.1, read as the reverse complement.
TACATGAAACACACAAAACGATTCTAGAATGAAGTTGCCAATAAGAACTTATATCATATTACCGCAAGCTGCAAAATCTCATTGCGCTTCCTTTCACCTCCACTGAATCCTTCATTGACATTCCGGTTAAGGAAGTCGGTCTTCATGTTCACAAGTTCAAGTTTAGGATATATATAAGCATAGAACTGCAAGAGTAAAATGATGCGAGCATTATAATCAATAATACAAATGCATGGTTACTGTGTTTTCCATTATGAGCTTATAAGCTAAAAGAATAACCACGTAGAAGTAATCCAACCATGGTAACTTTTGATCTTCTCATATTGTTATTGATTAAACGGGGAGAACAAGAAAATCTCAACAATGCATTAGAGAGTTCTTTCACATAAAGGTTGGGAGAGCAGTTCATATACCTCAAGTGGACCAAGCTCAGGCTCGCCAAGTTTTTTCCTTCGAGCATTGTATGCCATGTGCAAAAAGTCAATATTGTTCACACCCGGGATCTCAACCGGCGACTGGAAACTCATAAAAAGTCCGGCAAGAGACCTTTCCTCCGGCTCCATGTCAAGCAAATTCTCTCCCTTAAACACAACACTGCCTCCGGTCACCTCATAATCCGGATGCCCGACAAGAACCTATTATACATAAATTCTGTCAAGACCTTGCATTTTCCATTAAGTACTTCAGAAACCAGTCTGGTTTGACCAAATCCAAGTAACTTGCGTTCACACCCAAATTTAAGATAATGAAAAAGATCACTTGAATGAACTTGAGATTTAGCTCAGTGCGTTTATATAGTCATATGCATCTCCTACCCTATTCTCGAGCTATAAACTCCTTCAAATATACATATTTATTTGAATAAATGTGAAAAAAATGCTGACCTTAGAAAACGTACTCTTCCCGGAGCCATTCTTTCCCATTATAGCATGAATCTAATAAAAAAAACAAACAAGAATTAATTAAAATAAGAGTGTAATGTAACAAAATCCATTCATACAAATTAAAGTATTAGAAATATATATTCTAATTGACCTCTCCATGGTGAACGACGAGGTCGACGCCTTTGAGGATCTCCTGCTTGGTTTCAGAAATCACAGCAGTTAAGCCTTTGACTTCGAGAAGAGGCGTCTTATTGTTACCAAGACCGTCGACGGAGGAGAGGGAAGCGGAGACGGGCCTAGGAGACGGCGCGTGAGTTGAGAGTAAACGGAAAGAGCGAGTGGGCGGGAGGGAGAGAGGGAGAGAAAGGGGAGAAGAAGATTTCCGATTGAAGAAGGGAAGAGAAGGGAGTGGTGGTGAAGCAGTGCACTGAATTTGCCAAGCCGAAGCCATTGCCAAACAATAATTTTTTGTTTCTGTTTTATTGGGTTATTAAAAACAATGGATTTCAAATTCTGGGTCGAGTTGGGCCACCGCCCCGATTTCTAAAATTCCAAGCCCCGTCACCCCCATTTTATTATTCAATAAAAATAATTTATATCCAATACACTTGCGGTGAAAATTTTTAGTTTCCTCAAATACCTTAGTTTAAAGTGTAGGGGTTTAAAATTTAGTTGTAATGATAGAATTTAGGGGTCAGGGTTAAGATTTTGTGTTTAAAGGTTAGCGTTTAGAATAATATATTGAGGATTTAGGTTTTACCATATAAATCCTAAATTTTAACCCTAAACCTTAAATTATATTCACAATCACTAAATTCTAAACTACTAAACTTAAACTTCTAAACCCTACACTTTAAACTGAGTTCTTAAACCCTAAATGTAACGCCCTGATTTTGGGCCTAGGTGTTTTAGAGTTTGAATCAGACCGGTCGAGAACGATTCGAACCTTTAAGGGAGATTTAGGGAACACCTAGTTCGGGATGCTTTAAAATTATAGAAAAATATCTAAAAATCCTCATTTATTATATGAATGATTTAGGTGAAAACAATTTTACAAAATAAGGTTTGGAAATACTACATTTCGGTGTAGTGACCAAATCTCAGTTTTTGCAAAAGTTGACAAGTGACTGTTTTGTAAAGGATTGAAACTTTGAATCTTTAAGGAGATAATTTTAACAAAATGTTTTTAATCAGATTTATCTTTATTTTGGGTGTTTTAATAATGTTTTAATTAAGGGAAATAAGGATTATTAAAAAGAAAATCTATCTTTGACTTTTCATAACTACCTTACGTTAGTTTTCTCTCATTTCATTTTCTCTTAATTTCTACTCAGCCAAACACAATTCCTCCATCAATTAGCCTCTGATTTTTATTCTTTTTGATGAGATTTCAATCTCCTTTTGGTTCCTAATCTTTTCCTCACCAAATCCTCTTGTTTTCACTTTAAATTTTCAAGACAACTTGCCCAAATTAAGGAGAAATCAACCATTAGAGGTAAGCTTCGTCCTTCTCCTCTAATGATCAGTTCTTTACTGAAATTCCCAAGTTATCAATCCTTTGTTAATGATTTTTGAGTTGCTTTAATGTTAGAAACATGAAATTTTGTCAAAACTCAAGATTCTTGGAGAGATCTTGATGATTTTCGTAACTATTGGTTAGGCTCTGATTTGAAGTTGATTCCTAATGTATTTTGGATGGTAATTGATGTTATAAATGAGGTTTTATCAAATAAATCCTGAATAGGTTTGGATTCCTAAGTTTTGCATGCTAGAATGGTGGTTTTTGGGGTGGTTTTGGTGTTCTGTTATAGCTGGAGGTATAAGGGCGAGTTTATGGTGATTTTTGGTGTTGATTGAGGTTTAGAAATGTTTAGAAGTGATAGATCTTGGCTGGGCTTTGTTTTGGAAGAGTTTGAAAATGATTTCGGTTGTTTTTTGTGGCCGAAATGAGTCTTTTGAGTAGAGCAGCGAGTTTAGGTGTGTGGCTGATGATTTCAATGCATGATGATGCATTAATCTTCTGCTCTTATGTGTTATGAACAGGGGAGACATCTTCAGACGCCTTTGGTGTTGATCCGAAAGTGTAGAGAGCTTAGATAGTGTTTCAGCGAGCAAGCGAAAAGTAATCGATAAGTGCGAATGATTTTAGAAGTCCTTGAGGGACAAAGAAACAAGGTTTGGGGATTTAGGAAAGGTTTGAAACGCCCTCCTAAGTCCGAAAGTAAGTATGGTTAGATTTGCTCTCAAATATGTGGTTGTTGCCCTAAAATGCTTTACATGATCGTGTTTTGAGATAGACAAATTCCTACTGTTTTATGCATGATTTGTAGCATGAGATGATGCTTGTAAAGATTTCATGAGATAGCATGTTGCATTAAAGAGTTTTGAGATTTTGACTAATGCAAAGCATGTGTTATGATTTTGGAATGAGATGAGAAAGATTTGAAAAATGTGCATTAAAAACAGCAGGTGTGATGATGTTTTTGACATAATATATTGGCATAGAAGATGAGATAGTTACCGGATATAATTGATCGATCAATAGGATGAGAGAGTGCACTATAAACTAAAATGCGTACGTGCTCTTTGGAGGGGCAATGGAGGTAGTGCCATCCCAATCCAAAGTGAGAATCCGATGATGAGAGATACCATCGGGGTAGGACTTGGTGAAATACCCAAACTTTGTGGCGATGAGAGATACCGCCATGAGAATCCGGTGATGAGAGATTCTACCGGGGTAGGACTTGATCTTGAGTCAAGCTAATTCGCATATTCGAGTAATGATGAAATGTGAATTTCCAATATAATATATGAACATGCATTTGTTTTACATGTAGCTAATGTTGAGATGTTTTATGCTATGAGAAAAGCATATGAGATTTGTATATGAAATGCTTTAGTTCCCACAAGCATATGTATGGTCTTGCCATGAGCTTTGCATTGGTTTAAATGCATGAGATAGAAAAGAGGTACATGTGTTTTCAAATGGATATTTGCTTTGAAATAATTTTCAAGCATGAAATAGAATGAGCATGTTATTGGAAATGACTTTTGAGAAAGTGTTTTGAATAATGCATTATTGTGTTGGTTTTCTTTAGAGCATGCCTCACTAAGCAAACATGCTTACGCTCTCTTTTACTAATAATGCAGATAATTGAAGTGTTTAGGCATCAAGAAGGTTAAGAACATCCAAGAAAGTATAAAGTTCATATATGATGATGTTTTTACACACTTTAATATTGGTATTTGGCAATGAGGTTTCAAGGTTGTATTTTGGGAGATGTGTTTTGGACTTCCTATATTTGTAATAAGTTTGTTATGGCTTTTGTGATTTGTAAATGGTCTTAAATGGTTTGGTTGGAGGTTTGAGTTCTATATTTGGTTTTGAGGTTAGGAAGCATGCATATAGTTTGAATGTTCATGTATTTGATGTCATGTTATAGCTTAAGCTTCTCAATTATGTTCTCTAATGTCTAAACAAGTTGTTGGTATGTTATGGAATGATTTGGAGCATGTTTGATAGTGTTAAGATGTGAAAAATCAGAATTTTCTGCTGTTGCAGGGCAGGGTGTATCGAAATACCCTTATATGTTTCAAAACAAGGGCCCGAAATGGCCATAGTGTTTTGGAACGGGTGAAGGTGTTTCGGAACACTTTGGCTACTAGAGAGGCCTGTTCCGATACTGGTCTCGGAATGCACCCGAATACTGAAACGGTCAACACCGTTTCGATACGGGCGTTTCGGTACGAATGTCAGCGTTCCGGAACGGTTGATTGTTGGTCTGTGCATTTGAATTGTTTCAAGTTCTCATGTTTTACATTTTAGTCCTGAATGTTGTGGATGTAATTGTTTGAGCTTGGAATGTCCTTTTAAGTTGATTTTTGGCAGAGATGTATGTAAAGTGACTAATTACATATTGGTAAACTTAAAATCTACAAAGTCTTTATATTTTCCAAAATTTACATTTTGATCCCTAAAAATGTAATTCTTATAATTGAGTCCCTAATTGGTTTCCGATCGCTGTGCCTTTTCTCATATGACTCTTGTGTAACACATAGGCTTATTGTGCATCTAGAAAAGATAAAAAAAAAAGAAAGAAAAAAAGGGTCGTTAATCAAGGTTGACTTTAGTTTTTCCCGTGTAATCTTCGTAGTTCGGGGTCAAGCGTCTAGGCCGGGCTAAGGGGGTTACACTAAAACTGAGGTGCTCCACCGCATGTGTTTCAAATAATTAGAAAAAAGGTTTAATTTGAATTCTGTTTTGAGGAGTTTAATTTGAATTTAGACAAGCCGGTTTGAACTTAAAAAGCTCCTTTCCGAAGTATAAATATACTAAGGGCAAGTTTAGCATTGCTTTTGAAAAGTGCTTATGAACTTTTGAGTTTGAGATTTAGGGGTTTAGTATTACTATCAAAAAGGTGCTTTTAAGAAGATATATGCATTTTAGATATGATATTGTAAGTTATATATACATATATAAATTATATCCAAATTATTTAATATTATAGTATATGATATATATCACTTAAATTATCATAAAAATATAAAAAAAATTAATAAATACATATTTTTATAACAATTGTATGTGTTCCATGAAATATAATAAATTTAAAATATTTTATTTAAAAAATTTGACATGAATATATATATATTAAAATAAAAAATAATTTATTAATTATATAATTATGTCTTCGTAAGAAATTAAAAAGTTATAAATTATAAATAAACACAACAGCAAATGAAGGTTAAACTTGTAATTTAGCTCCCAAAAGTATTTTTCAACCGCAAAAGTTAAAAAATTTAACTTTTGCGTTTGGGTTGAAAAGCACTTTTCAAAATAAGTTTTTCTCCAAAAGCTAGTTGTTTAACATTGATTCTGCCTCCAAAAATGTTTTTGGCTCCAAAAGCACTTTTGATAAGCAATGCTAAACGGGGCCTAAATGGATTAAGCTGGATCGAAATAGTATTTTTTTAGTATTCTTATATAATTCTATAAAATATTATTTTATTTTATAATTAAATAAAAATATACAAATAAAATTGTTCGAATCTAAGTCATTTAAAACTACACCTTGAACTTGACATGGTTTACTAAATAGTTTATGACAATGTGAATTAAAAATACAATATATAAATAAAAATATGAATTAAAGAACATATAGTTGAGCTGTAATTGAAATTTTCAATCCATGTCTGAAAACCCTTACGTATGCCGCTAATATTGGCCTGAACCTGTCTAAATATTCAGGAGGACATCCACCGGATGATGTAATTATACCGTTAGCCCCGGTGCCTCTTAAAAGGCCTGGATCTCCACTGGAAGAAGATAGTCAATGGGTTATCAAAAAAGGTCGAAGTTTTGACAACGCTAATCATCGTCGGAAAGCTAGTGTGGTTCGTAAGGATTTTTACCGTTCCAATGAGACCGAGCTTAGGCCTCTTCTTATCGAGGTGTCAATGGAGGAGGTGCGTGGGATAGTCTTTGACATAGTCCCTTTAAAAGCTCCGGGTGTCGATGACCTTCATGTTGCTTTCTACTAGAACAACTGGGAGAAGGTGGGTGCATTAGTCTTCCAATTTGTTAAAGTCTTTGGAGGAATGGATGAATCAGACTCTTTTAGTGTTAATACTAAAAATTGAGAATTCTGAACTTATAAGGCAATTTTGGCCTATAAGCTTATATACCTTTCTCTACAAGATAGTTACAAAGCTTTTGGTGAATTGTTTAAAGCCATTCTTGCCCAAATGGATTGATTGTATCCAAACAAATTTTGTTCCAGAAAGACAAATTATAGATAATATTATTATGGCGCAAGAAGTTATGCACTCTGTGTCTATTAAAAGGGGCCGAAAAGCGTAGATTCGATTGGAGTGGTACTATATTGAGGAAACGTTATGGAATGGTGAGGCGACTAGCTGGTTCAAGCCAACTAGAGGCATTTGTCAAGGGGACCCCTTTTTCCATATTTATTCATGCTATGTATGTAGAGGCTATCACATCGCATCAATGAGAATATTGTTGGTGGTACTTTGAAGCAGATCAAGCTTGTTAGAAATAGTCCAGGTTTGTCGATCTAATTTTTTTTGCGGAGGCGAGTTTAGACCAATTGGCGGTATTATGGAAAAATTTTGTGGAGCAAGTGTGGCCAAAACTCAGATTTTTTTCTCCAAATTGTCCGTTGAATTTTCGCACTATAATTGCCCACTCTTTCGATTTTGAGCTGGTGGATGACTTAGGTAAATACCTTGGGGTTCCGCTTCTTCACAAACGGGTAACCAAGGCCACCTTTGCTTTTCTCCTTGAACGAATGTCGAATCGGCTGATTGGTTGGGTGGCTAAAACACTGTCACTCTTGCTAAGTCGGTGCTCCAATCGATACCGATGTACGTCATGCAGTCTACTTAGGTTCTGAAAGGGGTGTGTGAGGATATGGAAAGAATAATCAGGAAATTTGTATGGGTGCTAATAATGATGGGAAAAGGTTTCCTCTAGTTAAGTGGGGTACGATGAAGCTGTCTATAAATGATGGTGGATTGGGTTTCAAAAGTCTGCATCAACAAAACAAGGCATATCTCTTGAAGATTGGATACCAATTAATAACGGTGTGGGTAAGAGTATTGAAATCGAAGTATGGTTGGGATGATACCTTGTCCCTTGCTTTGAAAGGAAATAATATCTCTCGTCTATGGACCGGTCTTTCGATATATGGGAGGAGATGAAGGAATGTATTTGTTGGTATGTTCGTGATGGTCGAACCACATATTTCTGTTATGATCATTGGTTGGATTCCGAGGAGAGGTTGGTATTCTCTTGTCTTTCGAAGGTTTCCCCACTGCCCGCTCTAGTTTGTAGTATGGTGGATGAGAATGGTGACTGGGATTTGATGCGATTAGCCACCGTGATACTTTCGGTAATATTGCAAAAAATTGCAGCGACTAAGCCACCAAATGACCAATTTGGAATCGATCTGTGAATAAGGCCGCCGTTTCACTACTAAATCGGCTTATCAAGCTCCCGACCATGAGGCTGGGGACACGTTGAACTTTCAATGGAAATTAATTTGGACTCTCTCATTGCCTCAACGCATCAAGATGTTCATTTGGCTAGCCGCACAACAACGTTTGCTCACCAACGCAGAGCGCGTTCGCAAACATATTGTTGTTTCAGATATGTGTGGTGTTTGTAGCAATGGCTCATAGGACCATGCGGCATTGCACTATGGCAGCACATGTTTGGCGTGATATGATTAAATCGGGAAGACTTGGGGATTTTCTCTCGATTCCTCTCAATCTCCGAGGAGGTACTGATTTTGCTTGTGTGTCGACAAATTGGGAGGTACGTTTTGCAGTTTATTGTTGGTTGTTATAGAAGAATAGATGCGGCTGCATTTTTTATCCTAATTATATTCAAAGGGAAGGCATTATAGGTCCGGTTTTCAAATCCATGCATACAACAATTTAGCAAAAGATGGTTCAAACGTTGTTCACTTAATCAGGCTGCTAGCTTGCTTTTTTCGCCATATCCAATAGCTTGCTCTCAAGGAGTCCACGTGTTCCAAGATGTCACAAATTGCCGTTGCCAAATCAGAATCCGATGGGCGACTGTCTGAAGTCCAAAGAGCAACTACTGCATCCCTGAACTCTTGGCATGGCTGAAAGCCATAACAAAGAAGATCGAGTAGCATTTTCAGCGCAAAAGTGTAGTCCTTTTTCGTCTTTATTACCTTCAAACATACTGATGAGATCTCACGATTATTAACCAAAGATTCAGTGTCATCTTTGTAAAGACCTCGGAGGTATCTCCACGGACACTCATTGTTTGGGTTGGCCAAAATGGCTTCCACGGTGTATCTCACTTCAGATGCTCTCATGGCTGTCAGGCCTCCCAAGAAAGGAGATCTCGTTACAACAAAATATCTCTGTTGCAAATAAAATAAACAGACAAATAAAGTTAAATTGATATTAATCATATTGGAAACAAAGAAAACATTGGTTATGGTATGAAGTAATTGATGGAACTTCATGAGAGTCATGGCAGATAGTCCTGCATTATCAGTGGCAGGATATATAGGGTTGGCAGAATAACCCATACCAATTGGATTTTACATATAGAAGCAGTTGCTTTTTGAAAATCAGGTTTGGTGCAGGGCATAAAAGTTGAGATGGGTCAAGGTCGGAGGTTAAAGTTTTAACTAAATCCATTTCCGGATGGGTTTGAGCATATATACATAAGACTCGGATTAAAGTCGGAGCAAATAAAAAGTCACCCGTTGAAATATCTAATCATATGTATTGTTGGGATCCATGGAGCCCAAATTCTTCATTTCTCTAAAATATGTCCAACACATATTCTAACATCGGAATGAAGGAATGATTCTCCAAATGTATTGGAAAACTGATAAATTTGAGCATAGCCAAGTCGGACACGTACTCATATCAAATACTCACCCCCAAGTCTGGGTAACATAGAGCAGAACAATGAACCATACCTGATTCCAAGCAGAATTATTGAAGATATCTTCTTCAAGAAGTTGCTGACAATAATCAAGTTCATCTTCCCAGCCTCCTAATGCCTGAAGCACCCACTACACTCAAAAAACAAAACAAAACCCCCCCTACAATTTAACATCGATTCTCAAATAAACTACAAAAACCTTAAAAGAAAAGAAATAAAAGAGGTTTGACTAGAATAAAGAAAAGGTCCCTGAACTTTACCATTTTATTCAGATGAGTTCTTATACTTTTATGTCGAAACAAACCCCTGACTTTTAAATCATACCTATATAAGCCTTAACCTTTAACTTATACCTAAATAAACCCTTTACCATAAATCAACCTTTCATTTGGAATTAAGCTTATTTAAATACAAATAAAAGGATAAGAGCTTATTTGAATACAATAAAGTATAGGAACTTGTTTTAAAAAATGTAGTTCAAGGGATTTGTTAAAATTTTAGTCAAGAGGTTCACAAGATTCTTATGATAATAACCTACAATGGATGTTTAACCAACCTGCCTATGTGACCAGGCATGATAATTTTTGGCATCGAGTGATAGTATAGTCTTAATGAGATGAAGTTCATTGGCTCTAGCATTAGTTCCCAATCTCTCGACAACCCACCGCCGATGGTGCCTAAAGAATTTTACAGAAAAATTACCACGTGATTGGTACAAAAAGGCAAATAACAAGACTGTAGAACGTGAAATCAATTAAACTGACTTATGTTACTCGGACTCGAGTGCAAGTGTTGGACATGGTTACGTGTCTCACACAAGTATGTTTAATATTTTTTTCCAAGATTTTCATGTATTTGGAAGTTCCTTAAAGGATCACATCCCTATACCCTGTCTGGGCATGTATTGAATACCGGTATAAAACAGAGTATTTCACGAAAAACACAGGACTATAGACTTCAAAGTTTATAATCTCGCAACGAATTCAAACACCATTGCATTTGATCAATATTCAATAACCATTTCCGTAATAATTTAGGCATACATTTAGCACATAACATGCATGTTTGCAGAGCTATGAATTGTGAAACTCAGAGCATATCATCTCAAACATTAAAATAATCACTGGAAGCAATAAAATCATAAAATTAACACATAAACATGCAGTTCGCAGAGCTATGAACTGTGAAACTCAGAGCATATAATCTTAAACATTAAAATCATGATTGGAAGAAATAAAATCATAAAAATTATGAAATTTCATTTGCAATCCAAAATTCATAACAAGACATAATTTCACTTATAAGATTTCCAAGATCAAAAAGGGGTATTATATGTTACCCGGACTTTCCATTTTCCAAATAATACTTTAACACTTGTGTTTGACATGTATCCGGACATAGATCCAAGAGCATGAACTTCCAATTACTTGAGAAAACTTTAAAAACTTAAGTATACTCAAGCTTGACGCATACCCTTGACAAACACGACAAAAAATTCATTATATCTCCAGGATCAACAGAGGATTAACCCAAAATGAATAGAATCTATGAATAAATTTCAAGATAAAACATTTTTCATGTATGAATAAACAAACAGGAGGAAATTGAACTGAAAGATACAACTCACCATAATTGATAGTTCTTAGAGTTAGAATTAGCAATCCGTTGAATAAAATCCAATTCCTCGTCCAGATCGGTATCAAGTGCCTCGAGCACGAGTCGTCTAAAATGCCAAACCTTCATTAACACAACAAACAAAAAAGATTTGCAGATTTTGAGCGTCGAAAAGGAGGTCAATTAAAACAACAAACAACAAATACATATATACAAATTTACAGTGTAATTTCCAGGATTAAGATGGATGGCTCGTCGAGTGAGGCGGAGAGCACGAGGGGAGCGTTCGTCGACCTTGTAAATGGCGCGGAAGTAATCCATGGTTTCACGGAATTCTTCCTTGTAAGCTATGGGGGCGACTGGGTTGGGACCGTCGTCTTGAGGGAGAGGCGTCACATCACGCCACTCCGCCATCCGGCTAAGTGGCTCTCCGCCGTCGTCTTCACTTGATTCCATTTTTCTCTCTGCGGTATTACTGGATCGAATCACTTCACATTCAAGCTTGGAAGTGCTTACCGTTGTCTGGTTTGAGTTTAAATTAGGTCAATTTGGTTGGCATCAATCGATCATTGATTCTTTTTTTAATTTTACTTTTAATTATTTTGGCTTTAAAATAAAGGTTCCCAACTATAAAGGTTGACGTGCCATGTGTTTCATATAAGTGATTTAAGTTTTATCAATTTAATTTATAGATGAGTATAAGTTAATTTAAATTTGTAATCCGACACAAATATTTACCTTATTAATTTTGATATATTAGTTTATGGAAGTTTATTAGTATTAGGTTTAGATGTTTACTTTATGGTATAATGTTTATGAGTTTTAGTTTTAAGGTTTAAAAAGTATGATTCATGTTATTTCAAAAAAAAAAAGGTATGATTCATGTTTAAAATTCATTATTAATAGTTTATAAAGTTTTGGATTTATGTTATCATTTAAATTTTAATTTTATGGTTTGAATAAAAAATTGTGTAAAAAAATTATAGAATTAACTAGGTTTTGTCATTGCAAAATCTTAGTCGCTCTTTATTCTTTTTCTATCACAACCTTCTTCATCTATCGAGCGCCGTAAGTTTTATTTTTTTATTTTATTTAGCTGACGACGACATTGATTTTGATACTGATTATTGATCGCCGGATCTTTTTTTAATTTTTTTTAATATAAATAACTCTGTCTTTTTGACACGTTTTTCTCTGCATTTGTGACACGTTTATCTGTGTCTTTTGGCATGTTTTCTTTTTTCTTGGTTGTTTGACGTATTTTATATTTTTTACTCGGGGTTGAATTTGACGACGCCACGACTAATCAAGATGACACTTATTTGTAATCTTGCTGATCTTCCCTACTCTGGACTCTCGGATTAAATTTAGATACGCAGTTTGCGCTCGTTGATAGTTTCTCATTACGCTTGGCTCTGATTTGTGGTTCTCAGTGTTCTTTTAATAGCTTAATCCCTTTTGTGGTTCGTTTGCCAATGCAATCAAATTTATTCGTGTCTATTTTTCGTTCAAGTTATTTGGATGGGTTTTTAACCTTTTTCGTATATGGTCCTTGTATGATCTAAAGTGGCTAATTTTAGCGAAAATGTCCAAATTATGTATTTAGTTTACGATGCTAGTTGTAAACTCTTATTGTAATTTTGGGTATTTTCTCGTTTAATAAAACTAGAGACTTATATTAAAAAAGATTTATAAAAAATATTTATCAAAAGGTAACTCATTTTTATCGAATTATTTCCTAAAATTGTTATTTAATTTTTTCATAGTCTTATGTGATTACAGGGTAGTATTTGTTTATATATATATTCTTAACTCTTTAACAATGCACGTACCTTTACATTTAAAACGATTTAAACCCGTGTCTTTAATAATGTCTAAAAAATTGTTAAAATTGATAAAAATGACTTAATTATTTCAATTTTTTAATACAAAGATTTAATTAATTTAATTTATTAGTTGAAAAATAAATTTAGGGATCAATTTTTTTTCTCCAAAAAGGTTTAATTGTATTTCTATTTACTCCCTTGAGCCCTTTTTTGTCTTCCTTTTCTCTATTTACTCTCCTTTCATCTCGTTTCGCTCAAACACTCCGATTTCTATTTATCCGACAGCCAGACCCGAACCCGGTAAGTTCGAATAGAACTCAAGTTCCTTCATACAGGTAGGCCGTATGACCCCTTTCCTTTAATTTCCCCATTTTTTTTTATAGTTTTGATTTGAGTGTTTAAAAAATGTCAGAGGACTTTTCTGCTTGGATCTTCAGATATGGTTGACGAAGTTAACAAAACTGTAAGAATCAATCTTTCTAACAATTCGTTATTTGATTTGATTGCTGGCAAAGTTGAAAAGAAATGAGGGGAGATCTCAAAAATGTTAATGATTTGTGTTGTATGACAGGCATTTATAGAGATTCAAGGTCGAGTTATTGAGCTCACCGGCAAATTAAAACAGGTAAGTATTATTTCCAGATTAGTAGACTCGAACTTTTTCTAAATTGATTCTGCCAAACTCATATTCGTACCGGGCTTATACATTTCTGACATTCACATCAGAATATGAGTAACATTGTTAGTAGTATGACTCTGTTGTTCCTAGTTGGCCTAAGATTTTATCCAATGACTATGGAACAGAGGAACTAGTAGAAATGGATTGAAACAGGGGCTTTTCTCTCCATCTCTCTAGTTATATATAGCTTGTGTCCTTCTGTAGAGCTAAATTAACACTTTTGAGGGGTAAAAGTAAAGAATTGATCAAAGTTATATTTAGTGAATCACGATCTTTGGTTTATGTTAATGTCTTCTTGATCTTGAACCTAGGATGATTGCAATCAGAGTTGGAAGTTTAGGTTCATATTTGTTGTTTTTTGTGGGGGATAGAAGGTGTTATTGAGTGAGCTTAACTTGAAATTCGAGTCTCGAAAGTTGGTTCAAGTCGACTGAGTTTCATTTTTAAAGCCCGAGCTTGATTCTAGATAGAAACCGGGCTACTTGATATTGCCTGATTAGGCTCAATCACTTAGTAAAAAGACGAGCTTGTCTCTCATGCTTGACTTCAAATTCGATTATTTATGTTCGAGTTTGAATTGAGATTTCTCAATACTAATTAAAAATATATATATTAGGGGAAAAAAGCTCGATTAGACTTGCGAGTAATTCGAGTTAAGCATCAGGATATTTGAAGACACGTGATCTGTTGAGTGCATCCTCAGTCTACCACACGTGTGATGCTCAACGCCTATGTTACTCAAAACTTGAATGTGAGTGTCAAATACGTGTATGTATGTGTCTAACACAGGTATGTTCAACTTTTTCCAAGTTTCCATGTATATGGAAGGTCGTAGAGTTTATCCCTATAACTATATTCGGGTATGTATCGGACAAGGATACCTGAAGAAAAATTGAGAGTCAAAGGAACACAATAAAATGTTATTTATGTGCAAGAGCGGCTGTTGTAAAATTGATGTCAGTTTTGTACTCAACTATTTTTTTCTCCAAATTGGAGACTTGTAAGAGGTATCTTTAGCCTCTGAGACTGAGGTGAGCAAATCCCGTGACTTCTAGGTGCAAAACCAGATGCGTACCAAGGAAGGTGAAAAGAAGCGTGCTTTCTTAACATTGGAGGAGCTGAGTCAGGTGCCTGATGATACAAATACATACAAATCCATAGGTAAGATACTGAAGGTGTGGTCTTGCATCAGAATAAGATACTAGTGTTGTGTTCTCTTATTAACAGTGAATAAAAAAAAATCACATATCAGGGTGCTAGGTTTTGGCTTCTCTTTAGTTTCACAGCCTGGCATTCTGTTTACTGGTGTCTCACATGTTGTGACTTATGAGCTCCTATTTAACCTAGGGTTGATACTTGATAACGTTTTGGTTTGGGGAAAAATTGTAGTCAGCGTGCAATACTCTGCCTTTTAATAACCTAACTGAATGCTATAGACAAGTGAACTGAATTGAATTCCGTTGCACTTGATTAGTTCGGTTTGGCTCGGTTCATTGGTTTTGTAATAAAAACATTATATAGTTTTTTAATAAAAGATCCACTAACCTAGATGGAAAATGTTTATTTTATATCTAAAATATTAGAAACTAAATAAAAATGAATTCAGTTTGTTTTGAATAGTTGCAGTCTTTTAACGTCTGAACTGAACCAAAAATTTTAACTGTTACCCAAACCGAAATTGGAGTGAATTTAATAGAAACCAGGACCGAATACTACAGTTTGTATTGGTTTTTTGCTCCGCCCTAAGTTTTACCTGGATTATATATTTGATTGCACCAGATCTGCAGAGCTATAACTTGTTTGTTTTATTGTTTTGCAGGGAGAACGTGAGTAGCCGTTGACCTAATTAAATGGTTGTAATGATTCATGGACTGAGGAAGAATAAATGACTTGGAGGACTGACAGACATTTTTATTTTCCTCTATCTTTATTCTCTGTCCAGGTTTGTTTTAGAGCCCAAGGCAGTTTTAATGAATGAACAAGAACGGAAGCTGAAAGATAGTGAGTCTGCAATTTGTTCTTTACAGGTAATTTTCTGTGTCACGTATAGCTTTCTGTATGCATCTTCTCTTGACTCATTTGTTTGTCTTTTTTTTTTCTTTTTCATATACGTCACTGGTTCTACTAGCCCTTCTGTTGGATATCAATATCACAAAATCCTGCTAAAGGGTTGTATTTACACCATTTTTAACTGGTGTTGTTGTTAATGCGTGTGCCAAGGTGTTGTTTGTTAATGTCAAATAAGAAAAGTGTCTTAGACCTTTTTTTGCAAGGCACATGTGATTAGGTGCATGCCCGGTGCTCCTAGCCCTTTCATTTATTATTATTAATTCTACATTTACTGGCAAGAAAGCGAATAATATCAAACTCTTTGGCTCTCTGCTTTGTAGTTGACTATTCAAAAACGGACATGCGACCACAATGGAATCTTACAAGAAAAATGAAGATTTTGCATGTTTTGTAAAATAAACTGGACCATGTTTAAAGTTTAATATCATAATGTGTGTGTGTGTGTGTCCCAAACAAGTACGCTCACCAAAACACACATCTGCGTATTGCGCCTTCACTTGGATGAACAATTTTTTGTGCATTATGACATAGGCAATATAGCACTTCTAGCATGTAGAGTGCGCCTTATGCCCTCAACAACATTGTATTTAATGTATCACCTCCATGTTTTATCATATGGCAGAACTACCATATGTTGAACCATTCTAAGATTTGTTATGATTTTATGGTGTCTGTTATTGTGATCTGTTGTGGCTTTTGTTTATTCTTAATGAAATTCGTAGGCTTAATTGGTTGTAAGAACTTTGCAAGTTGCGAAAAGCACTCTCTTGTTTGTGCTCTTTAAGGTTTTACAAAACAGTAAGAAACAAAGAATAACATAAGTCCATTTTTTTTGTAAATGTAAATGTAACTATGAAAATTTGTTGATAATTACTTGGTAGTTATTGATTGGTGGCCGGATTGAGTTTGGTTTTGGACAAGCTGACAAACTTTCTTCCAATGGATATAATAACAAGAATGTTAGTTTTTGAATGGGGCATTGTTATTGCATGGTAATTGGTTTAATGTAAACGAGTCAATATGCTGCTTCGACTCCTGTATTAGACATATGTGTCCGAATTCCGATGCATATTTTGGCATGTGTATGAAAATATGACTTCTATAGGATCCTCTAAATACTTGGAACAGCTTAGAGAAAGTTAAGCATATCCATGTCGTGCACAGAATCGTGTGTCATGGACAAGCCAAGTTTAATCTGTTACGCTTCTCTTACTCTGAACATTTTTTTATTGCTTTTATTTGAGATAATTAACCACTTAGAGTATGCTGATTAGGGATGTAAGCACTAAGCAGGGAAAGCCAAACTTAATCTTGTTTGCACATGAAGTGCTGATCCATTCACATTGAAAATGACCTAATTTGTTGAGTTTTGGCAGACCTCAAAGGAGTACATGGAAAAACAGCTCGCGGAGGTGGAAAACAACTTGAGGGAGCTGCTGCAACAAGATTCAGGTCTTGCTCGTCAGATAATCTCGATGAGTGTGTAATTTCATACTTTCTCGACTCATCGTGTTCGGTTAGCACCGTAATCCGTAAATGGTACGAAATCTCCTACAATTGCTGTAATAGCCTCCCATTTTGGGTCTACATGAATTCATGCTTGTGTTCCGACTTGGCTACATTAATAACTCCATGTTCTTAAACTCTTATCAAATCTCTTTGTATTGGTTGGTTGAACTAGAAATTAATTTTAAAAATAAATAACTTTTTATTATAGTAAATAATTAATAAGGTTATATGCTTTTGGAATTTGGTTAAAGGATGTAAAATGATTTGCAAGAAAGTAGAAAATGGGTAGACGTAAGAATTTGTACAGTAACTCTTTGTTTGACTTCTCAAATATACATAGTAGGAAAATTACTCTGTTAAATTTTTATTATAGGGTTATTCATTTTCTTTGTTTTTTTAAGAATTTGATTTAACTACAAATCTGGATAAACTCGCACGACTAAGTTTCAAATATGAAAAGTGGGCAATTGTTCTAGATAATTATTCGATACATTAGTGGTGGAAACTTTTAATTTTCACAAGCGTTTTAGTTTTAAGGTTTATGGACTTTGTTTAGGGTATAAAATTTAAGGGTTCAAGTTTAATAGTTTAGAATTTAGAGTTAAAATTTAAGATTTATAGGTTAAAATCTAAATCCTCAACATATTTCCCTTAAACTTAAACCCTAATCATAACCCCTAAATTTTTATCACTACCCTAAGTTTTAAATACTTATATTTAAATTTTAAACCCTACACCTTAAACTGAGTCCATAAACCCTAAAATTAAAATAAAAACTTCCACCAGTGTATAAATCCATTGTTTTTTTTTTAAAATGTGTCGACCATTTATATTATCAAGAGAAAGATAACCAAAAGACAACCAAATCCACCAACAACAAAGGAAAGCTAAAGCAACACAAAAGATAAACAGTCTGACAAAACCTTCACTAATGGGTACAACTAATCCATACTATTTCTACCACTGATTCGGCGGAGGCTATTGGACAGCCCCGCCCAGCACATTGAAGGCTTTGATTTGGAATTGTCAAGGGTTTGGGAACCCTTCGACAATTCGTGTACTTGAGCGTTTTGTGGAAATTCAAACTTCCGATCTTATCTTTTTATGTGAAACAAGAATGAAAAAATTTCGTGTTGATCATGTTAAACGGGTATTAGGATTAGGTGGTTTTATTTCTGTTGATGTTGGTCAAGCTTGTACTAGTTTGGCCTTGTTATGGACTAATAATATTCAGTGTGTGCTTTCTTCTTTTTCGAAGCTTCATATCGATGTATCTGTCACTTGTAATGGTTCTACATTTCGATTCACCGGATTTCATGGTACTTGCACCAACAAATATGTTGAGATTTTAGGGGCTCGATTCGATCAACCGTTCTTGCTCGCCAAGTGTGGAGAAGTTGGATAATTGGGTGTTTTAGTGGGAGATGAAAAATTAGCAATTTGACACAAGGATTTATAGTGGTTCAACCTTCTAATCAAGGTCTACACCCACTACCTTAACTCCCCACTAAGGATTTTCAAACAAATTCACTAAGAATTTCGTCCCCTTTTCTCGGCTTAGGAGGAAATCGTTACAATGATCAAGCTTTCTACCCAAAGCTTGATCAAACACTCTCTTACAAGAGAAAGACTTGGCAAACTAGAAATCCCTCTAATAGGTGTGTGTTTGCAATACTAAGCTTTCACCCAAAACCTAAACACTTGAGCAAATTTAACAATGTTTAGCTCACAAGTGTTGTCTAAGCAAGAAATAAAACAATTTAAGCTCTAGAAAAATTTTAACATCATAATGTTGTAACAATTGAAGCATTAACCATTACAAGATGCCTGGAGGTCCTTTTTATACTCCTTGATGAGTTTGTAGCCGTTACTAGCTGTTGGGTTTGAATTGGAGCTGTTGGAGCCTTTATTTTCCACCATAAATGTAGTTCTGCAGCTTGGCGTATCGATACTCGTCAAACCGTATCGATACAGTCTCAATGAGGAATTAGTCGTTGGGCTTTTCAGCTGATGCGTATCGATACGCTTATCTGGCGTATCGGTACGGTCCTGCAATTAAAAGACCGTTGGGAAAATGACCGTTGGGGTAGTTAGGCGTATCAGTACGCGATACACCCGTATCGGTACGCGACTAGTCGTTGGGCTATTTCAAAATACACCGTATCGATAATGGCTAAGCGTATCGGTACGAGTTTTGGCTACTGGAAAAATCAGGTAGTTGAAACCCTAAGGCGTATCGGTACGGTCCAAGACCGTATCGGTACGGGTACTTGAAAGGGCTGGTTTTGACTACATTAAATATACTTTAAAATCATTCCAAAGCCTTTAAAAACCCTTAAACATATTTTCAAGTTGTTTTTGACTAAAAACATATTTTAAATTCTTTTCAATTTAGTCCAAAACATTTTTCAAATATTATATCAAAACATTAGTTCTACAATTTCCCCTTTTTGATATAATAAAACCAACTTGAAAAATTATTTGGGATTCTCCCCCTTCAACCTTAAAATTGTGAATAAGAGATTAAAGATATGAAATCAAATAAAGCTCCCCTTATTCATTTGAAAATTCAATTTTTCAAACCATCAAACCATTTCTCCCCCATTTTTGTTATATAAAAAAGAATTTAAAATGACTTTTAACTCAAAATAACATAGGAGGCAAAAAAATTGACACACTCATTTTTTTTTGGTTTAAAAATTGGCTCCCCCTTACTTAAAGCATCATAAGAATGTTAGTTCAACATATATGATTATCTAGTTGACATAAATGAAAATAAATCAAATAAAAACAAAAGCAACTAGATTTTACCACACTTGAACTCAAGGGAGGATATGAAGCCTTCCTTCTTCAAGTGTTCTTCCTTTGTGTGCATGGAGCTCCCCCTCAATTTTTGACTTGTTGATCACTCTCCATCACACCTAGCACAAGACAATCAAGTAATTTTTGGTATCCAAATTGCTTTGGATCCATAGACATTAGTAGCACAAAATTTAGTCCCCTTAGGAATCCATTTTTCAATTTCATCTTTTTTAGTTGAAGTGGTTAGTCCTTTTGGGACCCAAACACTTCTAAAACATTTTCCATTCACAAATCTAGGGGCACTAGATTAACTTACATAAAAATTTGATTTTCCAAAATTATTTTTCTTTTCAAGTTCATTGGAAATCAAATCATTTTCTTTTTGAACTTTAAGAAGCAAATTTTGTAAATCAAAACATTTTTGTTCAAAATCTTTCAATTTTGCTTCAAGTTCAAGATTTGTTTTGGAAAGCAAATCATTTTCAATTTTTATTTTTGAAATCAACTTTTTGTTCTTGGAAAATGATGCATTGAATTCCAAAAGCAAATCATCATAGGCATCTTGTAACTCATCAAATGTATAAGAATTTGAAATAGATGAGTTAGAAGTTACCTCCCCCTCATTGAGGGCCATCAAGCATAGGTGGGCTACTTCATCATCGGTGGAGTCTTCATCACTCCATGTGGCCACATATGCTTGTTTTGAAGATGATCCCCTATTTTTGGGAGTCATTCACCTTCTTCCTCGATTCATGCTTGGATTTATCCATTTCGCTCTTCATGAACCGGGTGAATTTGTTGAAGAGATAAGCCATCTCTTCATCTTCACTTTCCTCCTCACTTAAATCTACATGGTGGCATGTGGAGGATTTGAGAGCTACGACACTTGCATTGATGCCCAGCTCCATGATCTTCTTCTTCCCCATCGCTCTAATCTCTTCCTTCTTATTCTCATCTTCTTTGTTTTTCTTCATTATTTGGTGAGTGAGAAGTGACCCCATGAGTTCATCAAGCTTCAAGGTTTTGAGATTCTTGGCTTCGATGATGGCGGTCCTCTTTGAGTCCCATGACTCGGGAAGGGAGTAGATGAGCTTTCGGACAAGCTTCTCTTCCGGAATGGCTTCTCCATAGCCCTTGAGACCATTGGTGATTGTGGAGAACCTATCAAACATCTTCTCGATGTTCTCTTCCGGATCCATCTTGAAGTTCTCATACTCTAAGGTGAGGAGCCCAATCTTGGTCTCCTTGACTTCATCGATTCCCTCGTATGTGACTTCAAGCTTGTCCCATACCTCCTTGGAACTCTCACAAGAAGACATTTTCTCATAGATGGTTGGGCCAAATGCACAAAAGAGCATGTGCAAGGCTTTGCAATTAAGCTCCATCTTCTTGCGATCGTCGGCACTCCATTCCGCTTTGCTTCCTTGAGGCACGAACGGACCATCTTCAACTATGTCTCATAGCTTGTAGTCTCTTGACTTCAAGAAGAATTTCATCTTTGTCTTCCAATGGGCATAGTGATTTCCGTCGAAGAAGGGCAGTTTGTCGATGGATTGCGCCATTTGAGCCGGTTGGTGAAATGTTGATCGAGCTTGCCGGATCTTCTCAATAGGATGTGAATCCCCTTCGATTAAGCCAAGCTCTGATACCAATTGTTGAGATTTTAGGGGCTCGATTCGATCAACCATTCTTGCTCGCCAAGTGTGGAGAAGTTAGATAATTGGGTGTTTTAGTGGGAGATGAAAAATTGGCAACTTGACACAAGGATTTATAGTGGTTCAACCTTCTAACCAAGGTCTACATCGACTACCTTAGCTCCCCACTAAGGATTTCTAAACAAATTCACTAAGAATTTCGTCCCCTTTTCTCGGCTTAGGAGGAAACCGTTACAATGATCAAGCTTTCTACCCAAAGCTTGATCAAACACTCTCTTACAAGAGAAAGACTTGGCAAACTAGAAATCCCTCTAATAGGTGTGTGTTTGCAATACTAAGCTTTCACCCAAAACCTAAACACTTGAGCAAATTTAACAATGTTTAGCTCACAAGTGTTGTCTAAGCAAGAAATAAAACAATTTAAGCTCTAGAAAAATTTTAACATCATAATGTTGTAACAATTGAAGCATTAACCATTACAAGATGCCTGGAGGTCCTTTTTATACTCCTTGATGAGTTTGTAGCCGTTACTAGCTGTTGGGTTTGAATTGGAGCTGTTGGAGCCTTTATTTCCCACCATAAATGTAGTTCTGCAGCTTGGCGTATCGATACTCGTCAAACCGTATCGATACAGTCTCAATGAGGAATTAGTCGTTGGGCTTTTCAGCTGATGCGTATCGATACGCTTATCTGGCGTATCGGTACGGTCCTGCAATTAAAAGACCGTTGGGAAAATGACTGTTGGGGTAGTTAGGCGTATCGGTACGCGATACACCCGTATCGGTACGTGACTAGTCGTTGGGCTATTTCAAAACACACCGTATCGATACGGCTAAGCGTATCTGTACGAGTTTTGGCTACTGGAAAAATCAGGTAGTTGAAACCCTAAGGCGTATCGGTACGGTCCAAGACCGTATCGGTACGGGTACTTGAAAGGGTTGGTTTTGACTACATTAAATATACTTTAAAATCATTCCAAAGCCTTTAAAAACCCTTAAACATATTTTTAAGTTGTTTTTGACTAAAAACATATTTTAAATTCTTTTCAATTTAGTCCAAAACATTTTTCAAATATTATATCAAAACATTAGTTCTACAATCTCCCCTTTTTGATATAATAAAACCAACTTGAAAAATTATTTGGGATTCTCCCCCTTTAACCTTAAAATTGTGAATAAGAGATTAAAGATATGAAATCAAATAAAGCTCCCCTTATTCATTTGAAAATTCAATTTTTCAAACCATCAAACCATTTCTCCCCTATTTTTGTTATATCAAAAAGAATTTAAAATGACTTTTAACTCAATATAACATAGGAGGCAAAAAAATTGACACACTCAATTTTTTTTTTGGTTTAAAAATTGGCTCCCCCTTACTTAAAGCATCATAAAAATGTTAGTTCAACATATATGATTATCTAGTTGACATAAATGAAAATAAATCAAATAAAAACAAAAGCAACTAGATTTTACCACACTTGAACTCAAGGGAGGATATGAAGCCTTCCTTCTTCAAGTGTTCTTCCTTTGTGTGCATGGAGCTCCCCCTCAATTTTTGACTTGTTGATCACTCTCCATCACACCTAGCACAAGACAATCAAGTAATTTCTGGTATCCAAATTGCTTTGGATCCATAGACATTAGTAGCACAAAATTTAGTCCCCTTAGGAATCCATTTTTCAATTTCATCCTTTTTAGTTGAAGTGGTTAGTCCTTTTGGGACCCAAACACTTCTAAAACATTTTCCATTCACAAATCTAGGGGCACTAGATTGTCTTACATAAAAATTTAATTTTCCAAAATTATTTTTCTTTTCAAGTTCATTGGAAATCAAATCATTTTCTTTTTGAACTTTAAGAAGCAAATTTTGTAAATTAAAACATTTTTGTTCAAAATCTTTCAATTTTGCTTCAAGTTCAAGATTTGTTTTGGAAAGCAAATCATTTTCAATTTTTATTTTTGAAATCAACTTTTTGTTCTTGGAAAATGATGCCTTGAATTCCAAAAGCAAATCATCATAGGCATCTTGTAACTCATCAAATGTATAAGAATTTGAAATAGATGAGTTAGAAGTTACCTCCCCCTCATTGAGGGCCATCAAGCATAGGTGGGCTACTTCATCATCGGTGGAGTCTTCATCACTCCATGTGGCCACATATGCTTGTTTTGAAGATGATCCCCTATTTTTGGATGTTTGGGAGTCCTCCACCTTCTTCCTCGATTCATGCTTGGATTTATCCATTTCGCTCTTCATGAACCGGGTGAATTTGTTGAAGAGATAAGCCATCTCTTCATCTTTACTTTCCTCCTCACTTAAATCTACATGGTGGCATGTGGAGGATTTGAGAGCTACGACACTTGCATTGATGCCCAGCTCCATGATCTTCTTCTTCCCCATCGCTCTAATCTCTTCCTTCTTATTCTCATCTTCTTTGTTTTTCTTCATTATTTGGTGAGTGAGAAGTGACCTCACGAGTTCATCAAGCTTCAAGGTTTTGAGATTCTTGGCTTCGATGATGGCGGTCCTCTTTGAGTCCCATGACTCGGGAAGGGAGTAGATGAGCTTTCGGACAAGCTTCTCTTCCGGAATGGCTTCTCCATAGCCCTTGAGACCATTGGTGATTGTGGAGAACCTATCAAACATCTTCTCGATGTTCTCTTCCGGATCCATCTTGAAGTTCTCATACTCTAAGGTGAGGAGCCCAATCTTGGTCTCCTTGACTTCATCGATTCCCTCGTATGTGACTTCAAGCTTGTCCCATACCTCCTTGGAACTCTCACAAGAAGACATTTTCTCATAGATGGTTGGGCCAAATGCACAAAAGAGCATGTGCAAGGCTTTGCAATTAAGCTCCATCTTCTTGCGATCGTCGGCACTCCATTCCGCTTTGCTTCCTTGAGGCACGAACGGACCATCTTCAACTATGTCTCATAGCTTGTAGTCTCTTGACTTCAAGAAGAATTTCATCTTTGTCTTCCAATGGGCATAGTGATTTCCGTCGAAGAAGGGCAGTTTGTCGATGGATTGCGCCATTTGAGCCGGTTGGTGAAATGTTGATCGAGCTTTCCGGATCTTCTCAATAGGATGTGAATCCCCTTTGATTAAGCCAAGCTCTGATACCAATTGTTGAGATTTTAGGGGCTCGATTCGATCAACCATTCTTGCTCGCCAAGTGTGGAGAAGTTGGATAATTGGGTGTTTTAGTGGGAGATGAAAAATTTGCAATTTGACACAAGGATTTATAGTGGTTCAACCTTCTAACCAATGTCTACATCGACTACCTTAGCTCCCCACTAAGGATTTCCAAACAAATTCACTAAGAATTTCGTCCCCTTTTCTCGGCTTAGGAGGAAACTGTTACAATGATCAAGCTTTCTACCCAAAGCTTGATCAAACACTCTCTTACAAGAGAAAGACTTGGCAAACTAGAAATCCCTCTAATAGGTGTGTGTTTGCAATACTAAGCTTTCACCCAAAACCTAAACACTTGAGCAAATTTAACAATGTTTAGCTCACAAGTGTTGTCTAAGCAAGAAATAAAACAATTTAAGCTCTAGAAAAATTTTAACATCATAATGTTGTAACAATTGAAGCATTAACCATTACAAGATGTTTGGAGGTCCCTTTTATACTCCTTGATGAGTTTGTAGCCGTTACTAGCTGTTGGGATTGAATTGGAGCTGTTGGAGCCTTTATTTCCCACCATAAATGTAATTCTGCAGCTTGGCGTATCGATAATCGTCAAACCGTATCGATACAGTCTCAATGAGGAATTAGTCGTTGGGCTTTTCAGCTGATGCGTATCGATACGCTTACCTGGCGTATCGGTATGGTCCTGCAATTAAAAGACCGTTGGGAAAATGACCGTTGGGGTAGTTAGGCGTATCGGTACGCGATACACCCGTATCGGTACGCGACTAGCCGTTGGGCTATTTCAAAACACACCGTACCGATACGGCTAAGCGTATCGGTACTAGTTTTGACTATTGGAAAAATCAAGTAGTTGAAACCCTAAGGCGTATCGGTACGGTCCAAGACCGTATCGGTACGGGTACTTGAAAGGGCTGGTTTTGACTACATTAAATGTACTTTAAAATCATTCTAAAGCCTTTAAAAACCCTTAAACATATTTTCAAGTTGTTTTTGACTAAAAACATATTTTAAATTCTTTTCAATTTAGTCCAAAACCTTTTTCAAATATTATATCAAAACATTAGTTCCACAAAATCACAAACATGGAATCTTATATCTCGTTTGCATGCGTCCTCGGATATGCCTTGGCTTCTCAGAGGGGACTTTAATGAGATCCTCTTTGATAATGAGAAGCAAGGTGTGTGATCCGTCCAAAGATTGTCAAGGGCTTGGGAACCCTTCGACAATTCGTGCGCTTGAGCGCTTTGTGGAAATTCAAGCTCCCGATCTTATCTTTTTATGTGAAACAAGAATAAAAAAATCCCGTGTTGATCATGTTAAACGGGTATTAGGATTAGGTGGTTTTATTTCTGTTGATGTTGGTCAAGCTTGTACTGGTTTGGCCTTGTTATGGACTAATAATATTCAGTGTGTGCTTTCTTCTTTTTCGAAGCTTCATATCGATGTATCTGTCACTTGTAATGGTTCTACATTTCGATTCACCGGATTTCATGGTACTTGCACCAACAAATCACAAACATGGAATCTTATATCTCGTTTGCATGCCTCCTCAGATATGCCTTGGCTTCTCGGAGGGGACTTTAATGAGATCCTCTTTGATAATTAGAAGCAAGGTGTGTGATCCGTCCAAAGATTGTCAAAGGCTTGGGAACCCTTCGACAATTCGTGCGCTTGAGCACTTTGTGGAAATTCAAGCTCCCGATCTTATCTTTTTATGTGAAACAAGAATGAAAAAATCTCGTGTTGATCATGTTAAACGGGTATTAGGATTAGGTGGTTTTATTTCTGTTGATGTTGGTCAAGCTTGTACTGGTTTGGCCTTGTTATGGACTAATAATATGTCTGAAGAAGAAGTCATCAAAGCTGCACCCGAGCGGGAGCGCTTCGCATGAGACGAGGTTCGGTGCTTCGAATGGTCTTTGCGCTTTGCCTTGCGGCTAGGGTCATCTCGGTCACGCACTGCACCATGACTTGCCTCGTCGGCTGCCATCTCGGCTACTATGGTAGGGTTCAGCTCAATGCGGCCCGATAGAGATTTCCGTCGGAAGGTACCCGGGGTGCGCTGACCGGCACCATCGGGTCCAAGATCACCATGTTCGACCTTGTCACTAGCCACCTTCTCGGTCACCAAAGAATCAAAGAAGCCCTTCTTGTTGCTTCCATCCCGGTTGCGTATGATTTGCCCAATCGGGATGTTGTCCTAGGCTAAGGACTTGGCAGCAGCCTTGTCGACGCTCTCGGTCGATCCCACCTTTGCTTTCCCACCGATCAGCACGGTCCATGGGGCCTTTGGGCTTGGTATTTGCCGCCCCTTCATCCGCACGCACATCAACCTGTCGAGCAGCCTTGTGCCTTGCTGCATCATACGGAATCTCCTTGGCCATTTTCGGCTGGACTAAGGTTGCACTAGGCTCGGTTGGAAGTGTTGTGCCATCAACCAATTTCTCAACATTCTCGGTCACAATATGGGGAGCCATAACATCCTCCCCGGCCACATGAACCACATCATCCGAGAGCAGCTCGGAAATAATATCGGCAGTCTTCACTAGATCATCACCCAATACGGGTAAGTCAATATCAAGGGCATCAATTTCGCCCACGGTCAGCCCCTCTCCTCCAATAGCGGCCGGCAAAACAACATTCACCACCTCTTGCACAGGCAAAGATGGAGCAACCGTGCTAGAGGATGGTGCGTCGGACGGTGCCGGTAAAGTTGGGGCAATAGGAACTTGAGGTTGCAGCTCAAGCTCCCGAACATCAACAATTCCCCTCTGTGCTCGTTGTTGGGGCATCCTAGTCTCAATGGGGACACATAACCATGGCCCATATGGAAGAGCCTCGTCCTTTGGAACTTCTTGAGGGCAAAGCTCCACCTCGTGTCCAAGGACACCACAAAAGAAACAAAATTTGTTGAGTTTCTCGTATTGAATCGGGCATATTCTCGGACCATCATCTCCATTAGGCAACATCACCATCCGTAAGAGAAATTGCCAGGGATGGTGATGTTGCCTAATGGAGATGATGGTCCGAGAATATGCCCGATTCAATACGAGAAACTCAACAAATTCTGTTTCTTTTGTGGTGTTCTTGGACACGAGGTGGAGCTTTGCCCTCAAGAAGTTCCAAAGGACGAGGCTCTTCCATATGGGCCATGGTTACGTGTCCCCGTTGAGACTAGGATGCCCCAACAACGAGCACTGAGGGGAATTGTTGATGTCTGGGAGCTTGAGGTGCAGCCTCAAGTTCCTATTGCCCCAACTTTACCGGCACCGTCCGATGCACCATCCTCTAGCACGGTTGCTCCATCTTTGCCTGTGCAAGAGGTGGTGAATGTTGTTTTGCCGGCCGCTATTGGAGGAGAGGGGCTGACCGTGGGAGAAATTGATGCCCTTGATATTGACTTACCCATATTGGGTGATAATCTAGTGAAGACTGCCGATATTATTTCCGAGCTGCTCTCGGATGATGTGGTTCATGTGGCCGGGGAGGATGTTATGGCTCCCCCTATTGTGACCGAGAATGTTGAGAAATTGGTTGATGGCACGGCACTTCCAACCGAGCCTAGTGCAACCTTAGTCCAGCCGAAAATGGCCAAGGATATTTCGTATGATGCAGCAAGGCACAAGGCTGCTCGACAGGTTGATGTGCGTGCGGATGAAGGGGCGGCAAAGACCAAGCCCAAAGGCCTCATGGACCGTGGTGATCTTGGTTTAACTAGTTGGAAGAATTAACTTAAATTTTTTGAAAATTTTAAGTTCTTATACTAAATTTTTAAAAAAAATATTGAGAATTGATGATAATTTTTAAAAAAAAATCAAAGGGGCTTAATTAAAAATATTTTTAAAAATAAATTTTTTGAAAGAGCCGAATTAAAATTTTAAAAAAATTAAAAGAGCAAAATGTAAATATGCCAAAAATTTTGGGGGTCAGAGCCCCACTCTCTCACCAAGCTCCGCCTCTGCTAATTTAGTCGGAAGAGCATAGGGAGAAAAAGATCGAAAGAAAAGTAATCAATAAACTCTGAAAATACCTGAAAACAATGTATAAATTAAAAAGCTGAAAATAAATTCATTGTTTTAAATTTAAAATAACGAAGATAATCAAATCATATTAGACTGTAGTCGTTGATCTTTTATTGGTACCATCAAAACATATGTAACACTACAAGAAGAGCGGCTGAAAATTCATGTTTTATACATTCAATAAAATAAAGCACAATCTCAATTTACCCTGTACTTTTTAGGATAATTATTTGATACACTCGCAGTAAAAATTAAAAGTTTCCACAAGCGTTTTAATTTTAGGGTTTAGGGACTCAATTTAGGGTGTAGGGTTTAAGTTTAGTAATTTAGAATTTAAAGATTGTAATAAAATTTAGGGTTTATGGTTAAAATTTATGGTTAATACATTAAAACTTAAACCCTCAACATATTACACTAAAACTTAAATCTTAACCTTTAAAACCTAAATCCTAACTCTAACCCCTAAATTCTAACCATTGACACTAAACCCTAAACCCTAAACTATAAACTAAAAGTTTTTACCGCCAGTGTATTGGATATAAATCATATTTTTTAATGTAGAATAATACAAGTTATTTTCATGATTATATTTCCTGTAAAATTTAAATCTTAAATTCTAACGCCTAAACCTTAAATCATAATTTTAAACTCTAAATGTTAACCATAAACCTTAAATTTTACACCATAAATATTAAATCCTTAAACCCTAAAATTAAAATACTTATATAAACTAAAAAATTATACAAGTATCAAATATATATTTTATTTTTATTTGGGTAAAACTCTGGTAGACATGCTTGTATAAATACAATCATATATATTTTTACATTATAAAATTTAAAGCGCCTTAAGTTGGAAAAGAAAACGACCAATATCCTAAATAATTTTCTCAAATTTAAATGGGAAAATAATAATAAAACTTGGAAAACATCACAACAAACAAAAGGTTGTGTATATCATAAACAAATAGGTCAACTCCCAAAGCTAAATCTTTTCATACGTTTATCAATTCCCAGAGCATATAGCACCCTAGGAAAAAAAGACTAAGCAAACAACAACAATACTGGGAGTTGTATTTCAAATATTTTTGTTAAAACAATACTACATTCCACTTCTCACTGTCTGCCTCTGCCATTTGTTCGATCATTGCTGAGCGCATTGCACTCTCTGGCCGCCACCGTGCATATCGTCATCTTCCTCGTAAGCCTCTTGAGCTTGTGCCTGTTTCCTACGCATCTCTTCCTCAATGTTAACATCGTATAGAGTTGTTTCCTCGCACTCGTCCAGCTCCATATCAGTCAGCTGGACTGAGGTCCTTGGAGGTAGCACAGCCTCAAGTGCCTTGCACTGGTCAGGGGCCAATGAGTCGGGAAAATCGACAGTGAAGTGGATGTATAGTTTACCTCTCATGAATGGCCTTTGATACATGGGCATTCCTTCATCATTTATGGCCTTGAATTGATCTATGTTGTGCAAAAAGCGGAAGTACAGATCAATAGCAATAATATCAAAATCGGTGAAAGATCAACACCCGCTGAACACACTCTGATAAAAAGGATCAATATCCACTAAAACATAAGAGGCTTCTTTTTAAAACAACAATATTCAACAGCTACCGGTACCACCCAAAATATGTTGAAGAAATTTGACACTTACCAGGCTTAACCACTTCCCCAGGCTGGGTCTTAATAAGGAGTTGTCTGCCATCTAGGTGGGTCAGTATAAACTGGAAGCCACAAAGTGCCTCGGTAAGTGTCAATGTATGTTCAACAAATAAGTCATCGCCCTTTCGTTTAAACTTCGAATGATCCTTCTGTTGGAGGACAAATACGATGTCCCCGGTGACTGTGTCGGGCTGCAAATGAGAATTTGTTAGCAAACAACCAAGTTACTGACAGGAAACAAGTTGGATTCAGCAATACACAACAAAATGCAAGTCTGTTAAAAGTCGGGAAAAAAGAGCCAATTTATCGGCCTTACAGCTTCATCAGCTTCTCCAGGGAAAGTTATCCTCTGCCCATTCTGCATACCCTTTTCAACGACAACCTCCAAGACTTTCTTCTCTTGAACAACCTTATCACCTTTGCACTGTGGACAACGGTCCTTGTCATTGATGGTTTCACCAGTACCCTTACACTCATTGCAAGGGTGCTGCATCTGTTGGATCATGGAAGGACCAAGGTGCCTGATGGAGACTTTCATTCCTGAACCTTGACAACCAGAACATTTCATCGATGCACCCGACTTGGACCCTTTACTGCAAAATTTTCACGGAGAGCATTTTCCATCAAAATAGACCAAATAAAAAGGCAGTCTAACCACTATCGATTCGATAAACACTAAGTTGAAACACAAACATTACTCAATTTAAATACTTACCCCTTGCACTTGGAGCAAATTACGTTGCGTGAAAGAGAAAGCTTTTTGGAAGTTCCATTATAGAGATCTTCCAAAGAAACCTTGAGGGGATGGATTACATCCTCTCCCCTTCTTTGCCTCCGTCCTCGGCTGCTACCACCACCTGAGCAGGCAACCAAGATTTTAGCTCGGAATGATGAAAATTTCATTACAATCTAATCACTGAAATAGAAAGAGCATGAATTAATCCAAAATCTCACCACCAAAAGGACTTCCACCAAAAAAGGATTGGAAGATATCAAATGGATCATGGGCGCCACCACCTCCACCCATTCCTTCTTTAAGAGCATCCTCCCCATACTGATCATATATCTCACGCTTCTCCGGGTCACTCAACACCTCGTAAGCTTGAGCCAACTCTTTGAACTGAACTCCAAACACACAACACACAATCAAACAAGCTACTTTCTAGACACATTAAACAACCAACATACACCCAAAATTCTAAATATTTCCAAAAAAAACTAACAAAAATGATTTTTCTAATTATCCTGACAATATTGGACACAAGTGGCATGTATGCACAAAATAAATTATTAGAACACGACACAACATGAAACACAAACATAGCCATATATACATGAATTACCATGTCTACTTCAGAGAAATAGTTAATCTCTAAACAACCCAACTTACTCTAAACCCAAAATTTTAAACCATAATTAAACAAGCTAATCTCTAGACTAGTCAAAAACCCATGCTACTCTCCAAGTCTTCATTTTGCCATAATATCCCATAGCCAGCATCAACATTTGACACATTTGGACCGAGTGTAGGTATATAACCCAGACCCTCTAACTACATGAAAAAAAAACGAACTTTTTGAAAGAAAAAAAAATTGACCGTATGAGAGTAGCCGGCTCAAAACCCAAAATTTTAACCATTTCCAAATTCCAATACACAAGGATGAGCAAACAAGCTACTTTGTAGACGAGTCAACAACTTGATGGTTTAAAGCAAAGCATCCCCTAGCTAATGTGACTTCAATTCTATCAACATTTCAACCCAATTACTCAAAACAAAGCATGAAATTCAAAAAGAAGTAGATCAAAGCATATGCTAATAGATCAGCTCATAATCCGCTCCACTCAACAATTAGAATAGGCGAAACAAACAAAACCCAGGTTATTAAAAACAGAGTTAAAAGACACGTTTTTTATATATATAAAAAAAAAAGAACCTTTTCAGGATCACCACCCTTATCGGGATGGTTCTTAATTGCAGCTTTTCTATAAGCCTTCTTCAAATCATCTTGGGAAGCGTCTTTGGGCACTCCCAATATCTCATAGTATTTAGTATTGTCGCTTTTCTTTGGCGCTCTCCCAAACATCCTCTCTTTATCAAATCAGATCCTAAAATCAGACCAAAAAATCAATAAATACACGCAAAAATCAGACTATAAAATTATGAGAAGAGAACTAACGGATCTAGAATAGATATGGCCCTGTGAGGGTTGGAGAGAGCCACACGCGAGACGGCGAGGGAGAGAGAAGGATTGAAAGGAGGTATATTTGTGGTTAGAGATGGAGTTATAGAGGGGAAATGGACGGTCCAGATCTAAAGTTGAAACACTTCAGAGAGAGGCAGCTGAAAGGTGGGTGTTTGTTTTCACTCGCTTTGGAATTTGGTGCACAGAAGGATCTAGAATTCTACTTTCATTCCTACTTCTAATTAGGCTCATAATCCAAACTGCTTATACTGCTCTATTTTATCCCAACTCAACTCCATTAATTTGATTTTATTATTAAAAATCTTCAAACTATTGGCCCTTAAATTTTTAAGTATTACAATTTCATCTTTAAATTATGACTTTTATTTTAAATTATTTCCAAATTTTTGAATGTTTCTTTTTTATCTTTAAACTATGACCCTTATTTTAAATTGATCTCTAAATTTTTAAATATTTCAATTTTATCTTTAAATTATCGTTTATACCACATCGTATTATTACATAATACAGATAAGTATTTCATGACCATTAACAATATTTATAACGTTATTATTAACATAAGATATGATTAGCAAATACTAATAATGTGGGGATGAAATAGAATGTTTAAAAAGTTTAAAGTCTAATTTAAGATGAGAGTCATAATTTGAGGATGAAACTGCAATACTCAAAAGTTTAAAACAAAAATCATAATTCGAAGATGGAACTAGAATATTTAAAAGTTTAGGGACCAATTTAAAATAAGTGAAGAATGCAAGCCACAAGACAACGTTTCTTTTCCAAGACTTTATATTTCGAAGTATTGTTCATGTCGAATATGCGATGGATACGAATATCAAACACGAATACTTCAACAAAAACTAACAGCCAGAGCAATGTAGCTGCCGAGAAGGACGAAAATAGCTTTGCATGAAGAAATAACATCAAACTATCAAGTTTTTGAGAACCAGGTGACTTTATTCAAACACACACATTAAATTTGCTGGTTTGCCTTAAAAGGCACACCACAAACTGAAAACGAAACACGATGTTCAGTTCAAACAGACAATATTCGGACAAGGAAGCTGAAGACGCACCACAAACTGAAAACGAAACCCGATTGTTCGGTTCAAACAAACAACAGTTGGACAAGGAAACCAAAGACACACGACAAACGAAAAACAAAACCCGATTTTCGGTTCAGGTCGACAAGGAAACCGATAAGTTGCCAAAACTTTCGGTTTGTCACCTGGATGTACTGTCCATTGCACTTCTATGGACCAGCTGTATCATGAGAGATGATCCTCCTTTCCAGCTGCAAAATCACAAAGTAAAAATCACTAAAACTGGAAAAGTTTGAGAACCATGAAAGCTACAAAGAGTATAACCACTAGACTTTTCAGTGCAGTCGATGAATCAATTACTTCGTATTGCATAAATTTATCAGTATAATTAAAACAACTGAGTTATGGTTCACATACAAACTCTGATATTAATATAACTAGAGAATTCACTTATCTAAATGGCTAAGTCAGATGAAATAAAGTAATGCAAGTGAATGAGGACAAGGAAAAACAAAAGATTACTTCCTAAGGATGAACCGAAGAATTTGAAGTGGTATTTTTCAGGAAATAATTATGTATATTTAAGCCGGAAAGCCATCAAAATTTGATTGTCTGCAGTTATCTACTTGTTTATATAAGTAAAACACTTGAAGTACAATATGTAAGTTACAGGTAAACAAAAAAATTCAGGGCTTGTTATCCTTCTAAGTAAAAGGTTTGATTTTTCAAATGGTGAAAATGAGACGATAAGAGTTCGGGTTAAGAAGTGAAATGGTTAGACTTATTACTAGACAAATCAAACTGGAAATTTAATGGTGGCTAAGGCCTAAGAAGACTAGGGTATAAAAGTCGTTGGCGGATGAGGAACTCCGTGATAGTCCAATTTGCTAGGAAGTACATGCAGTGCTTTAAAGTATCTTCCTAAGGGATCTAGCCCGGAAATTCGGTGATTACCCCGTTAGAGAGACACATAAAGATTAAAAAAAACAGAAAGTATAACCGATACATAATATGAAACAAGTTGTCTATTGGATAAAATTCTGTGATAAAATTTGTAGTCTACCGGATGAGAAAAACACAGAATCCTATGTTACCAGGACTGATTGAGTGTTGGATATAGAAATGCAGGATTAAATCCCATTATTATGTCTTAATGTACGTTGGACATGAATCAAGCAAGTATATAATACTAACTAGGTATCGTATTCTCATGAGAAATAAAGATAAACTCTTCCGAAACTGAGCATCATTAACAGAGAAGATCACAGAAACTTATATATATAAATTGAAAGTTTGAAAACAACACAAGTTAAAACCAAAGTTACCTGAAGAAGAATGTCCATTTTCTCTTGCACAGCAGAGAATACTTGTTTTGCTGCATTCAGTGCAGTGAGAAGGCTGAAAATAGAAAGAAAAAAAAAATCCGATTATTACACAGGAACATAAGCCTCAAGGTTGGAACAAAAAGAGCATGTAAACCGAACCGTTATGCTGCTAAGAGAGTTCGTTTCCGTTATCCAAATTCTATTTAAACTCATATTAACAGATGGCAACTAAGAGAAGGATACGCATTTATACCACTACCATCCAATAGCAGGAACAAATCTAAAGCATGCAGTCTTTACGTCACATGATGAAGCTTGATGTTTCGGATAAATTTAGTAACGTACAGAGAATACATGGCACGGTATAGATATTTAACTATCTGTTGAATACTAGTTGATTTAAAATTTCAAATTACAGATTTTTCTAGTGCTCTTACTCTTCAAGGCTATTGTTACTCGGTTACGTGGAGACATATAATAACTCTAATGATGCAATTACTTAAAATGCAGAAGCATAGCGTACTAACTACCGGTTCTTAAACTAATCACTAATTCAGGTATCAAAGGGCAGGGTTTTGTGGTGAAGATATTCGGATGGCTAGTAGATGCACTATGATAGAAACCATTGTATGCTTCCCTTGATTTGAGAAGCTACCGTGGATCCATAACGATCCCATATTATATATGACTAAAGTGTAGACTCCCTCATCCAATTCAGCAGCAGCTGAAAAAATGCAACTAGAATTTACTTTTACTAGCCTCTGGAAAATCTTTTCCATGACACAAAAAAGTCTAAGAATGAAGATAAAGGGGCTGTCTTTTCGCAAACAAATGGATCTTTTATGGTCTGAAGATTTGACTGCCAATCCACATTTCTTTCTCACAAAAGACGGTCACTCTTTGTGATGGATAGCAGAAAATGCTTTCGTATAGAGAATTAAGAAAATTTTCAGATGCATTTAATCCAATAGTAATAAGGTCCTTCATTTTAAAACATGGCAATAAATTGATCAACAGAAACCCTCACCTTTCTTTATCTTCTCCCCTCTCAGCAGCTCGTTGAACTTCATTGCAGGCATCTGCCATATGACAAGCTCCGATGCTGGGAAACCAAATAGAGTAAATTCATTTAGCTTAAATGCACAATCACTACTATACCATATGAAGAGATATTGCAAGAGATTGGCATGTTATATATCCTGAGGCGCAACAATAAATGAATATGCATGTTCAATTTAAAAAACCAAAGCTCACACTTACAACATCCTACTCACATGGCATATATATGCAACTACGCAAGCGATATGGAAAGGTCATAAAAACCTATTTGTATGCATCAATTGTAAATATTCTTAACTATATGTGTAAATCAGAACTAGTATTGCAAAAGTTTTCGGAGGTAAATGACAAAGGCTTCATTGAATGAACAAATAAGAGAATAATCAAGTGGCAAGTTCCGATCGTTTTGCAAGAACGCCACGTGCAACGGATATATAAGTTGATCGCCAAAAAGCGGTGCTCATTTGTAGATCCTATATTTATTTCAACCACATAATCCTAGATCGTTTTGTCGGATCAATGCATGACAAAACAGGTAACCGTTATTTTACCACGATGCGCTCCCTTTTATCTTAATACACAGTTCAACCAGATCATGATAGTTCAGCATAGTTTGACCCCTGCAAGACAAGATACAACACAAATCAAATTCAACCATGGTGAACAAAAGATACCCACAACACAAATGCAGCCATAAAATCTCAAGAAAACAACATACAAAGCAGCAGTCAATTCTCTGAAGGTTTCTGTTGAGTCACGGCAGAATGTGGGCAGCAACGAAGCAAAGAAGAAAGGGCCATTTGTTTCCTTCATGCCATGAACCATACCGAAACGAAAGTCGACCATGCCCTGCAAAAAGTCACAAATATCAGAACTCACATCTTATTTATTGGGACAAACAAAGCTAACAACAAGCTAATCAAGTTCTACATTGAATTCAAATCCAAAAAAAAATGTTAAGAAGATATCAAATCATCTTTGTCTTAATTTCTACTTTAATTTCTTACAATTGAAAATAAAAGTTGCTCCTGTAAACATCATTTGGAGTGAGTTAAATTTAAAGAACACCAACACAATGGAAGTTGGTATATTAAATTTATCACTCTCGGAAACATTCTTACGAAAAATACACAAAAATCTTAATCTTTGAAAATTTATTTTGCTTGAAAGGTGTATAGAAATGAAATAGATAATCTTAATCTAACACTGACAAAACCCGTGTGGATACACAAAAGGGATTTTTCGGGGTTACTTCTTGTTGCATGGAACGAATGATATGAAGAACTTGATTGTTCAAATCATCCCTACTAGAAGAAGCAGCCATTGATATGAACAAAATCAAAGTAAAGAGAGGTCTGGAGAAGAAAGACAAATTGTTTGGTGATAAACATAAGAGGGAAAGGAGTATATATAGGCAGCTGCAAAGGTAAGTAATTGATTGCATGATGTTTTACATGTAAACATGCAAGCTAAAGACATAGCTGTCCTATTTTGATTCTTTCTGGGTTGTCCATTTTCCAATGGCTGAAAAACTGAAAAATGAAACCGCTCATTCTTCACGTTAAATATCATTCAACCCGACTCACAAGTTTATAAATTTCCAGAATTCCTTTTCAAATAACAATTTACCTGAATCCGATAAACATAGTGGACCTCTTTCTTGTCTGTTTCTGCAACTTCCCTACTGCCGTTAGAGTTTCATTCTTCCGCAAAGTAATTTAAAAACTTTACATATTTGGATTTTGAAGAGGGAATTGCACTCTGTTTATGCTTAAAAAAAAAAAAAAAAGGGGGGAAAACTACGCATTTAGTACTCTAATATGGCCGTGTTATTGTTTTAGTACCCAACTATTATTTTTGGCAAAATCATAACTAATATTAAGTTTTTGTTTTATTTTTGTACTTTTGCCGTTTAAAATTAACGAAAATGATGACATTGTTTGGTTAATAACAGTTTTAGTCCAAAAATTTATACAATCTTTCAATTTAGTCTAAAATTCTATCAATTTAAACACTATTTTATTTTTTAGATTAAAATTGTAAATTCCTCGTTTTTCTTCTTCTTTCGGTTGAACATTTTTTTTGGGTTTTTGAATTTAAAAAACACGCTAAAGACAGTCAAAACTTTAAAATTTGCATATTAATAGGGAGCTAATGCAGGATCCATTAGTGGATCCAAACTTCACGATCGAGATACCGACGGGAATACTGGGGTGGAAAACGGATGAGACACATTTCAATCAAAATTAATATGATGTTTTAAATTGATGGATTTTGGACTAAATTGATATGTGTGTATGTTTTGGACTAAAACTGTGATTATACTAAGCCACGCCATCATCTCCGTTAGTTTTTAACTACCGGAACACTAAAATAGAACAAAAACATAATGTTAAGTATTATTTTACCAAAAATAATAATTGGGGTATTAAAATAATAACACGAAAATAATTATGGTACTAAATATGTAGCTTCCTGTAAAAAAAAATACTGTAAATCCCATTTTCATTTTTTAGATTTTTATTTGTAATTTTTCTGTTCATATTTTGTTTTCACAATTTTCGAGGATAAAATTCTTCTGCCCCTTTTCGGTGCCCTTACATATGCCCCAACACTAAAAAACACTACAAAATTAAATTCTAAGCTCTAACCCTAAATTCTAAACCCTACACCCTAAAAAATACATCCTACCCTAAATTCCCTAAACCCAAACCACAACCCCTAACCTAAAATCCTAAACCATAAACTCTAAAGTTAATTTTGAGCGTGGGGACATATGTAGAGGCACCGAAAAGGGGTAGAGAATTTCTATCCAATTTTCGAGGAAGAGAAATGTATATAAGCCGTGTAAAATGCACACGAGATTGTTATGACCTCCTGTAGTAACTGTTAAGAAAAATAAAATAAAAAATCCACAAGTATTTAAAAAACAATGCTCAACAATAGTTCGCTTAATATTATTATTGTGTTATAAACTTGACTACACTTTAATATATTTTACTGATTTGGAGATGGAGAGAAATAGGTTAGTTTAAATATATGTCTTAATAATCATAAAATATATGGTTAAAAATTCTCAATTAACACTCTTAAATTATAGGTTCAATATTTATTAGAGTAAAATTGTTCATAAAAATACATCGTAATTTGTAAGTTTAAATTTAAAAATTCTATTAGTATCATTAAAATACATAAGTTTTGCATAAATATTGTTGTTGATATTTTTTAACAAATATGGCACAAGCAAAATTATTTGTACAAATATAATATTTGCTACAATAATTTAAAAAACGAATCCTCTATAAATTGTCTTTAAACAGTAAAAAAATTGAATAAAAAAATACATCGTCGTCCACGTGGCAGCCATTCCTGAAGTTACTGTTCAAAGACAAAATGCATACTTATCGTCTTCAACTTTTGTCTGTGGCAGATGCAGTAGTCGAGGGATGAAAATCATCTGCCTCTTTTCGGTGCCCCAACTTATGCCTTCATGTCTTTTTAATATTTAAAAATCGTCCCTTCTATTACATAATTTTCCTATTTTGATCCCCGACGTTAAATAGCTAACAGTTTTGCTGACAAGATATTTTTTTAAATATTTTTAATTATTTCTCTCTCTTCTTTCCCTTCTTCTTCTTCAACTTCTTTATTTTACCCGTCATTTTTAGGCTGTTTTATGCATTGCTAGGCATCTGAGATGTTCATTTGTTTTAAGAACTGCTGCTAGTGTTGGCATGGTAAATAGAAGGAACATGTAATTTTTTTCTAAAGGCATGTTTTTGCTAAAAGGTTAAGTAGTATAATATTTGTGTTCTGTGTAGGGGACCAACGATTGGTTTTTAGGGTAAAGTTCTCCTTGCATTTGAAGAAAACGGTTCCTCAAAAATTGGGGTTAGATTTGACAGATCTATTCCAGAGGGTAATGATCTTGGTGAGCTTTGTGAAGAAGATCATGGTTTCTTCTGTGCTGGTGATCACTTTATCCCGTTTCTTGCATTAATTTGAAACATCTATTATGATGCATTGTGGACTTCTATCCAATCTTACTCATTGTGTTTTTAATCTATAGCTAGCTTGTTGAAGAGAAGGGTTTTACACCACCGTAAAACAAATAGTAAAAAGTTGTTAGTTGTATGGTTTTACACTAGTTTTACAGTGGTGTAAAACCCTTCTCTTCAACATAGCTCACTTCGTTTGGATAGTTCTGGAGGAGATGATGTTGACAAGCTAGTTGTTAATGAACTTTTTGAGGTACGCATCATTTTGATCAATGCATAAGTGTTTTTGTTTTATGGTATTTACATTTATAAGCATTTAGCTCTGAATTGTCTCACTTCCATAGAAAGCAGTAAATGAAAGCAAGAGTTGTCCCTTGATTTTGTTTGTAAAAGAGATCGAAAAGTCCATGGCTGAAAATTCAGATGTATATACTTCCCTGAAGAGTAAGGTTGAGAATCTGCCAGCTAATGTTGTCGTGAGTGGTTCTCATACCCAGATGGATAATCGCAAGGAAAAAGTAAGCAACCTACCTTTTTAATATTAAAAAGGCAAGTTGTTCACTTTCTCCTTGCGATTATCCATCTGAGTATGAGAACCACTTACGACAACATTAGCTGGCAGATTCTCAACCTTACTCTTCAAGGAAGTATATACATCTGAATTTCCAGCCATGGACTTCTCGATCTCTTTCACAAACAAAATCAAGGGACAACTCTTACTTTCATTCACTGCAACCTATGAAAGTGAGACAATTCAAAGCTAAATGCTTATAAATGTAAATACCATAAAGTAAAAGCACTGATGCATTGATCAAAATGATGCGTACATCAAAAAATTCATTAACAGCTAGCTTGTCAACATCATCTCCTCTAGAACTATCCAAACGAAGTGAGCTATGTTGAAGAGAAGGGTTTTACACCACTGTAAAATTAGTGTAAAACCATACAACTAACAACTTTTTACTATTTGTTTTACGGTGGTGTAAAACCTTTCTCTTCAACAAGCTAGCTATAGATTAAAAACACAATGAGTAAGATTGGATAGAAGTCCACAATGCATCATAATAGATGTTTCAAATTAATGCAAGAAACGGGATAAAGTGATCACTAGCACAGAAGAAACCATGATCTTCTTCACAAAGCTCACCAAGATCATTACCCTCTGGAATAGATCTGTCAAATCTGACCCCAATTTTTGAGGAACCGTTTTCTTCAAATGCAAGGAGAACTTTACCCTAAAAACCAATCGTTGGTCCCCTACACAGAACACAAATATTATACTACTTAACCTTTTAGCAAAAACATGCCTTTAGAA
This sequence comes from Hibiscus trionum, assembly GCA_030270665.1. Classification (NCBI taxonomy): domain Eukaryota; kingdom Viridiplantae; phylum Streptophyta; class Magnoliopsida; order Malvales; family Malvaceae; genus Hibiscus; species Hibiscus trionum. Next base: position 9,738,063 of record BSYR01000024.1, on the reverse strand, counting down.
AAAAATTACATGTTCCTTCTATTTACCATGCCAACACTAGCAGCAGTTCTTAAAACAAATGAACATCTCAGATGCCTAGCAATGCATAAAACAGCCTAAAAATGACGGGTAAAATAAAGAAGTTGAAGAAGAAGAAGGGAAAGAAGAGAGAGAAATAATTAAAAATATTAAAAAAATATCTTGTCAGCAAAATTGTTAGCTATTTAACGTTAGGGACCAAAATAAAAAAAACTATGTAACAGAAGGGACGGTTTTACCAAAAAAAATAATTTTGGGAAAAAATAGAAAAACGGTAATAGTTAGGGGGCCACCGGTGTAGTTTTCCCAAAACAAAAACGAATGCAATCCATGAACAACTTCAGTTCAAATGTGTATATTAAACGTAATCAAGTTTATAAAAGCACGACTTAGGAGAAACCAAGTACTCTATTTTTCAACCTAATACTAATTTCACAATTAATTTTTTAAGATAAATAGTAATACTAATTATCTTAGATGGAAATTTATATAAAAACATATTTTTAGTAGCAAGTACAATATAAATCATTTAAAATTTTAGTAATAATTAAATTCGTACGTAAGTAAGCATGAATAACACTTTAATATCATTAAACTTAAAGTGTTACAGTTATATCCAACTTAAAATTAAGATCAAGTTTATAAATATCATCCATTACTTTGGTATTTTTAATCACACGTCATCTTAAAAATCACTGAGAGAAAAAAATTTGTTAGCATTGATAAGTTAGAAGTTTCTCAAAGAACCATGGTTTATTAAAGAGGAAGTAATGATTTATATCTTATGACAATGGCTCCAAAGAAGAAGAAAAAAGAATATTTTAATAGATGATGAATTAAAAGCGTATAATTTTATTTTATCTGATGCGATTTTTAATTACTATTACAATTATAATTTTATATAAAAAAATTCTTCACAATCATAAGTTCTTGTTGTTTAATATTACAATTTTAGAATTATTTAGATGATTTACAGCGGTAAAGTAATTCAACAACCACTTTACAAATTAATCTAAATATATTAGAAGTGGATCAGTTAAATATAATGTAGACAAATTTTATATATATCTAGGTTTATATTTTGATATACAAACTGTGTAAAAAAAATACACAACTCTTTAACCATAAACCTTAAATTCTACACACTAAACCTTTAACCCATAAACCACATACCAAAATTAAAAAAACTTGTGTATCAAAGTATTTTCTATATATTTACCATACTATATGTATATGCAATAACAATAAACAAGCATTTGTAGTTTTACTTAACCAGGCAGACTATTTAATTCGATGTTTAACATTGAAACATTATAGTAAATGTTTACATTGATTTTGTAGAGATCTTTGCCAAATTTCTGATTTTTAAATTCATACAAGATATAGTAAAGATTAGATTGATTAAGAGAGATATAGATAGAAATGATGTAAATGTTCTTTAGAGGATTGATCGATTTTCCGTTTTTATTCCTATAGCAATAGCAGCTGCTTCTTTGGATAAATCAATTTATCAAAAAAATAAAATTGAAGAACACAAAGTCCTTCGATGGCAAGTGCTAATTTTGCACCATAAAACCCACATTTTCTCCACTCCAGCGAGAGCTACCTATTTACATTGTCATACTGTATCTTGGCATCTTGGGGTTACTGGGAAATCTTTTTTGAAAGCAAAAGTATAATCTCCAGTTTCAGAAATAGGACAAAGGAGATAAAATTGAGGTCGGTCACGGTGTTTTATCGTGATTGCGGATAATAATGGATGTATTGCGGACTGCTATTTACCACTAACAGTTTTAGACGGTGCCGCTATCGCGATAGCAGACCACATAAGAAAACTAAATCTGAGGCTTGATGCATACCTGTTTCTCAACTATACACCTTTCCTATAACTTCTCCAATTCAGATTCATCACAAGAGCTAAACTCTTTCAGGGCAGCAATTTAACAGCTTAAACTCTTGCACCTACTAGTAATTTTCTACAAGAAGAAGAACCATGTAGGAGACAACAAAAAAGTAATTAGATATCTGGGAATTATTTCTCTCATACCCACCATTGACAAGAGCTTCAATTGTCATGTGACAATCAGGACAGGATTTCGCTGCATTTGGCTTCAGGAGTAGTCTTCTCGGCAGCATACCTAAATTTCCAAAATCTCTTCCAACTTTGATAGATAAATTGATCCCTAGGGCTAAATCCAATCTTTTCCAAAAAGGTCAACAACAGAGAATAATGCTTCTACACAAGTTTCAACTTCATAATCATCCATGCTTTCAAAGTATCTACAGTACTCGAAAGGTAAATAGCGTACATATGATGAATAAAAGTGAAGAAAATGAGAAATATGCTTGCACAGAAGGTTGTATAGACTATAGACAAACATAATGCTTATGGGATAGATAAAAGAAGTTCAACTACACATACATGAATGGAACTTTGAATGCCATATCCAAGAACCTGATCACCCAATCATGCTGTTGCTAAATCTGCACAAGAACTCGTTATATTCGAGCCACAAGCGCATAAAACAAATTCAACACTCTTTCAAGTTTCCCATTCTGAACATGGTCAACAATCATGGATTCCCTTGAGACAAAACCTAAATTTCAAGTGTGTACATAACAGAGATCATATCTACCTTCAAGTGCCAATGCATCTTATAAGAAACATTTAACCTTTACATTATTAAAAGAAAAGAAAGGATCTTAAATCCATGAAAACGGTGTAAATAATTGAATTGATGTCTAAATTTTCTCCCAAATTTCATACAATAACTTCCTCAATTACTAGCTAGTTCAACAAAATCCATGATAATGAATTTCCAAACCGAATGTGAACTTTTTTTTTGTTCTAAATGAAAGGGAAAGTAAATATCTACTTGGGAACTTTATCATCAGAAGTTGGAGACTTCCTAACAGATGTACCAGGGTTAGCCGATTCTTCATTTTCAACAAGTTTGCGGAGTCTGTCTTGAAGGGCTCGCACTCGATCCTCCGTCTTACGAAGCTTTCTATATCTGTAAATAGTCCAAAGTGCCAAAGTGCCATAAACAAGCGTGTAGGACGCCCACACATAAGGATATGTTTCGGCATGCTCCTTCATCTTCCGATATCGTTCCTGCACCAATTCCGATAGGCCAGCCGGCGGAGTAGTTCTGGTTTCCTGAGACGCTTCCCCTTCTCGCTGAGTCGCCATGGTCGGCCTTCAAACGTTATCAAATCCTGTAGTTAGGGTTTCAAAAAACGGCCCTCGACCGCTATAGCGGCCGCTATTTAGCGGTAACGCCGCCGGCCGAAACCGCAATCGGCGAAAACAACGGTGGGACGAAGAATCACACTAGTAGCGGTGGATTGCGGTCGCAATTTAACGGGTAGCGGTAAATAACGGTCGTAACGGGCCGCTATACCTGTTTTCTCCCGTTACTGTAAAATCTAAAAAAATCTATGGGCGGACGATAAGGGTGAGCGTAAGAGTGTAAAGGGAGGCGAGCTGATGAGACTTACAGGGAGAGGATTGGTCGACGTTGAGGAGAGGGGATTGACGGCGTGCCGACGACAAGAGGTGAAATGGCGCGGCTCTAGATGCTGGTGTGTTGACGACGGCGTGAAAACAACCCTTTTAGGGTTTGAAAGCCAAAGAGAAAACGAAGAATAAAGAGGGTTTTAGGTTTTGTTATTAATATTATAATCTTATTTTATTATCATTAAAAAAAGGGAAAACTACCTCACTGACCACCAAACAAATTGGAGATACCTATTTGGACTACCGAATTATAAAAATCGTCAATCAGATCATCAAACTTATAAAATCAACCTATTTTCACCACCGCCGTTAAAAATCTAACGGTAGAGTGACGGAACTGCCACGGGATAATTGATGCAAAAATTTAAATTACACATTTGGTCATTGTTATTTACACATTCTTTCAATTTAGTCCTAATTTTAAATTAATAAAATAATAAATTATTTAATTAAGCAGTGACACGTGTCAACACCTTATTGGATGATTTTAATTATTTATATTTAATTTTATTAATTTATTTCCCCCTCCAATCAGGTGGTGACACGTGTCACCACCAATTTAGAGGAGAAAAATAAATTTTTCCTCACCTGCGCCAAGCAGGATTCAAACCTAGGACTTTAAAGGGTAAAGTCAATGGCTTTGCCACTGCACCAAACACAACTTTGTGCTATAATTCTCCAGATATAATATATATCTCTTATTAGTTTATACATTTATAAGCCAAAAGCTCAAACCTTAAACACTAATTTCACATATATAAATCATAAACCTTAAACTCTAACCCTAAACATTTCAAATTAACTTCACGCTAAATATTTAAAATTAAACCTCAAACCCTAAAATTTTTAAAGGGCCGTTGAGATTGAATTGGAGCCGTTGGAGACTTTATTTCCCTCACTAATTGCAGTTCTGGAGATTTCCGTATCAGAACACACGAGCTCTTATCGGAACGACCTTATTTAGAACTAGTAGTTGAAGCCTAATGCAGCAAGTCGTGTCGAAACGCCTCTGGCCGTATCGAAATGATTACAAATTGTTTCGGTACGAGTGACTGTTGAGCTGCATTTAAAAATTCGTTGAGAAATATGGCCGTTGGGGAGGTTTTGACCGTTGGGGATGTTTTGATCGTTGGGCGTATCGAAACACCAAAGGGGTGTTTCGAAACCGAAACTCTCCGTATCGAAACGGGCAAGCCCTGTTTCGGTACGTGTTTTGGTAGTTTCAAAAATGTATCGATACAGTTTAGGCTGTATCGAAACAAGTACCTTGAAAATCCTGGTTTGATTACTTAAAACGTTTCAAATCTTGTAAAAATCTTTTTAAACATCCTCAAACATAATTTTAAGTTGTTTAGACTAAAAAAATATTTAAAATTCTTTTCAATTTGGTTAAGATTTTTAATATTTCATGGTAGTATTTATTATTTTTATATTTTGAAAAAAATAGACACATATTGTGGGGGGCTTTCGAAGGTCTTAAGCAGGCTTGGGAGCATGGTTTGCGTCGTGTGTTACTAGAGGTGGATAGCTCGAACTTGATGTGGGTGTTGCGAAATCGGTCATCAGCCTCGATTCTGCCTCCATTGTTACATGCGGTGCTTGACTTATTAGATAGAGATTGGGAGATGAATATGTACCCCTAGGGGTGAGCGTTCGAGCGAGTCGAGTCAAAAAATTTCGAGTTATTCGAGTTGACGCGTCATATTTTACGATTTGAACTTAATTTGAAATTTTTTAGATTCGATTCGAGTTCGAGTCGAGTCGAGTTTTCGAGTTTCTATACAAATTTAATTGTAATTATTTACCATGTTATAGTACGATTTGATTCCAATTTAAACGATTTTCTCTCTCTCTCTCTCTATATATATATATATATATATATATATATATATATATTTCTTCATATTATTTTTCACATGCATAAGTAAGATTTGTAATGTTATTTAATAAAAAAATCATCTAAACTTCTAAAATATATTTATAATATTATTTTTAAATAAGGAACTTTTGAGGATAAAGTACTGATGTGGTATAAATGAGTCAATGATTTGATGTAAAAAAAAACTTACAAAAAAATTCAGTTGAATGATCAAATTGAATAAAATATAAAGTTAAAGGGCTAAATTAAAAAAAAAGAATAAATTTGTTAAAAATATGAATTGAAGTTATATAGATATTATATAGTGTTAGTGAATCATGTGGTTTAATTTTGGTAAAAAAATAGACTTAAAACGAAAGAGAAATTAAAGAAATGGGAAACATTCAAAGTTGAGGGGCTAAATTACAAAAGTAGGAAATTTAATTTAAAAATATGAATTGAAGCTAAATAGGTATTCTAGTTTCTACATTGGTTTAGGAGCATGTGGTTCAATTTTGGTCAAAATTGACTTAAAACGAAAGAGATATTGAAGAAATGAGGAAATCATACAAAGTTAAGGGGCTGAATTGAAAAAATATAAAATTTATTTTTAAAAATATAAATTGAAGATAAATATGTATTCTACGCTGGTTTAGGAATACGTGGTTTAAATTTGGTCAAAAATGGACTTAAAATGAAGGAGGAATTGAAGAAAAATGAAATCAGTGACGAAATTGCAAAACTGTAAAATTCGGTTTTTCGATTTTTCGAGTTGGGCAAATTCCAAAACGACTCGAAATCGAAATTTTTTCGAGTTAATCGAGTTGACTCGAATAACTCGAAATTGAAAAAAAATATCGATTTTTTCGAGTCGAGTTTTGCTCACCCCTATGTACCACGTTTGTCGCTCCGCAAATAAAGTTGTCGATAAGATGGTTCGAATTTTTAGCGTGTCTTCCATTAGGGAAGTTGTTTATGAGTCTCGTATTTTTTCATCTCCTCTGGATGCAGTACTATCCTTAGTTCACGATGATGTAGCTTATTTTATGGGTGTCGGTTAGGGAGTTTTGTCTAAGTATGTTATAGTTGGCATCTGTAAGTATAACTAAGTGCACTCTTTTTTTCCATCTAAGTTTTGGGATGTTTTTAATGAGGTTCTTTGTGATACAGTCATTTTTCTCTTTATTTAAAAAAAAAACTAGCCATAATAGATCTGTCATAAAAAAATATCATTCAACCCTCCATTAAAGTTAAAATATAAATTTTAAAATTTTATCTAATTTGACTCTCACTTGTAATAGTGCGTCATGAGATATTTAAAATATTTTTCAAAGAATATTTATTTTTTTAAAAAATAAAAATATTTCAATATTATAAAATATTAAGTTTATTTTCTGAAAAACCAAAAAATATTTAAAATAAAAATTATAAATATGACATAATTATTTTAAAAGATAAAAAATTGAATAATTGTTAAAAATGGATTTATTTTTGAAATTGAATCCACTAATTTTATTAAACTAGGAAATATCCGAAATTACAATAAAAGTTTACCATTGAGTAAACAAATACCTAAATCCAGACACAAACCCAGAAAATCAAATTAGCGGCTCTAGATCATAAGAGGACCATACAGAGAACATGTAAGAACCTAATCCAAAGACTCGAAACAAAAGACAGATATAAACATCCACAAATCGACGATGATGGTAAAACCATCAACAAACAATATTGGCAAATGCATATTACAGTGAACGTATGTTGGCAATAAGGTCATTATCACAACTCAATCGTAAATAAACGGTAGATGTAATCGCGTATCCGAATCCGGTTCAAGGGCCCGAGACAGGGAGATCAGCAACATAATGAAAGGAGTGCCATCTTGATCAGTCGTGACGACGTCAAATCCAACCCTGATAGAAAACAAATAACATAAGATCATGCTAAGAAGTAGAAAAGCGTACCAAACGGTAGAGGAAAGCATGTCATGAAAATAGATTTATTAAATTAAAAGACTGAAAATCAAAAGAATAAAAAAAATAAATAAAAGTGAATGACCGACGGTCGACAAATAACGCTAAAATTGTTACCGTCGTCGACCTAAATTTAACCAAAATAAAAGAGAGACACTAAAAATAAATTTTATTAAATAGAAATAAAAAAGACACAACAAATACAACACTTTCAAATTACCTTGGGAACATGTTCACCGCAAGCACTCATGAAGACAAAAAAAAAATGTAACTTAAAGAGCATGAAGAAAAAAGATTGAGCATTCCCTTAAATATGACTTTCGTCTTCTATAAAGAAACGCTACAACCTTCGTAAATAAAATTTACGACTCTTTCAATTTTATTCTATATTGATTTATGAGTGAAGATCGAAAAAATAAATCTTACAGACTGTTCCGTTAACGGTCCAAATTAGATCAACAAACTATCATAAAGGGATCTAATTATATTAAACCGTCGACCTTCCCTAAACAAAAGGTGTGTCGTGATGATCGCCACAGAAATGTTAGAATACCGTAAAGATAGACAAAAATATTTTTTAAACTACGTTTAAAAACACTTTTAAATTATAGAATATTACAAATTCATTTAAAATTTAAAAACATTAAAAATTATATAAAAAGATTAAAACATTATTTAAAATTTACTAAAAATATTAAAATAATTATGAGACATTATAATTGGAATGTGATTTGCTTGTCATTGGGTGTTAAAAATGTTTTTCAATGGATTCGTGTGATTACATTTTGGATTATAATTTTTTTTAGATAATAGTCACTAATTTTTTATTAAAATTATAGAAGATATCATAATTACAACACATTTAGGAAAGAGAATAATGAAACTAATTCACTAAAATTTCTTACAACCCAAAAACAAAGAAAATAAATACTTTTAAAAAAATATATATACCGTTAAAATTAAAAAAACTTTCAAAAATTTCTTTGTCTCATGTGAAAAAGGTATTAAAAGAGTTACTATAAAACATTATTAAACCGCGTCACTGGCCCAATTATAAGTTACTCACACTCTAACTATACTTTCCTATAATATATTTTCTTTTTTTACATTTTTAATGATTTTTTTAACCTTTTATATTTTAATTATTTTTTATTTTTATAATTGTTGAAATAAATTTGTAATATTGCATAATTTTTAAAAATAATATTACATTTTTTAATAAAATATTTGTTTTTGTAATTTTAAAGATTTTTTGTTAAATTATGGATTTTTAAATATTTTTACACTTTTTTAATAATATTTAAATTTTTTTATAAATCTTATAATAGTCTTTAATATTTTAGAATTTTTAATATTTTTTTATCAATTTCTATTAAATTTTTAGAATTTCTAGAAAGTAAAATTTTTTATACTTTTAAGATAATTCATAATATTTTTTATTTTTAATAAATTTAAAACAAAAGGTAAAAAAAATAGAAATATCACGTGCTAATCCTTTATCGTCGTTTTTTTGGGTATTTGAGAGTTTAATTAAGTGTAAAAGAAAACTAAGAACTTTCTTATACGTAACCAAAATGAAATCAAAACCATTGTTTATTCATTCAATTATGTATAAAAATCATTCTCCTTACATCCACAAGTCTTCACCTCTTTCAAACCCTCACTACAAGATCACCGTCGCCACCGCCACCAACCCTCCGCCGATCCTCATCTCCCCTTCCCATCATGAGCCGCTTCTCTCCAATCCCAACCCTACGCCTATCTTTCCTACCTCCTTGTTGGCCCCTGCTCACCTCATGCTAACTATGGTGTCGTGGCTCCGCACTCGCCGCCGCCGTTGTCTTCTCCTCTTGCTTTGCTCCCCTCTTCTGATCCCCTTTCTCTGCGCCACTTTCCCTCTCCTTTGCTTGGCTGAAGTATGCTCTCGGATTTATCGGAGGAGTAGCGGCGGGAAGGCTGCTGCGGTGTCGGCGGCGCAAGAAGACGAGGAGAGCCGGATGCGGCGGTGTGAAGAAGGTTGTTACGGCGACGGGGAAGGGAGGGAAGCTGGACTGTTGCAAAGGTATTTGGAAGATCAACTGACACTCGTTGGATCTGTATATGATTGCGGCGATGATCTAGATGACCATGATAATCAAGATCTTGACTGTAGAAGTCCACTTTTAAGCTGATTCTAGCTTCTTCTTCTTCCCTTATTGTGTAAATTATGCAATTAATCTTAAAATTTGACTTTTACCCTCTTTTTTCTCTCGAAATTGAGATCGCGTGCTTGCTGCTCTGACTGGAACCTTGTAATTTAGGGGAAAAATGAATTTTTTTCTCTCGTTTTTTTACAAATTACAAGGTGATTCTACAGCTATCTAGGACTGGGAATTTTTAGTTTAGCTGCAAAAGCGGAATTTTAACAATAGTTTTTGTTATATTAATTGATGATTGATATTTTTTAACGAAAATTGATGATTAATACTTCAATATAAGCTTTTGGTACACGTCATATATAATTTAAAGTTTGGAAATAACTTTTTAAGTCAAAATAATTTTTTTTAGAGATTTAATCAGTCAACTGTGCTAATTTAATAATTTATTCAACCTTAAATACCATACTAATATATAGTAATTTATTACTAAATTACCATACTAATATATATAGTAATACCCTTATTAGGGGTGGGCATAAATATTAGACCCGATTGACTCGACCCGACGACTTGATGACCTGAACTTAAAAATATCAAGTAATTTTTTTGGCCGAGTATCCAATCCGAGAATTTTCTCAGGACACGTGTCGAGATTTTTAAGTTATCGGGTACTCGACCCGATAATATTTAATGGCCCTGTTTGGTAAATAGCGGTTTGGGCAAAAATTAGAGGTTTGAGGTATAATTAGAGGTTTGACTAGTCAAATCCGCTAATATTGATGTTTGGTAAATAGCGGATTGAAAGAGCGGATTGGGGTGAAAAAGCTAATTTTGAAAAACTCCTAATATGAGCTTTTTGAGATTAGAGGTTTGATATTATAGTTGTAATGACTCTTTTACCCTTAACAATTACCAAAAATCTCCAAATAACCTAAATTAAATAATAATAATTTTTAATATAAATAATAACATATTAAATATTGGACTTATTTGTTGTTACTACTAATTTATATGGTGACATTTGTAAGTTAATTCTATTTTTTTATTATCACATATTTATATATGCATATAACAAATTTAATAATTATATAAATAATAAATTAATATATAAATCTTTCAAATATGTTTAAGAAATTTATATTAAAAATAATTTTTACAAATCTAATTAATATTTATTAGATACAAAATATTAATAACTGATAAATTATTCAAACAAGTATTAAATATAATCATGTCCTTATATGTCATTTTGCTTGTTTAAATAATCAAACAGCTATCAGCTATCAGTTAATTTTACCAAACACTTTTATACAATCAACTAATACAATCCGCTAGTCAAATCAGCTAATGCAATCAGCTATCAGCTATCAGCTAATATAATCCGCTATCAGCTATCAGCTATCCGCTAATTGCCAAACAGGGCCAATATATATTTTTTATATTTTTACTTTAAATTTCTTAATATTTTTATTCTAAAATTAAATTAAATCCATAAATTCTTTTTATATTTGTATTACAAAGTTTCAAGTTTAAAATTTAATTTTTTTAAAAAAAAAATGTGTTTAATATGTGATTTATTTTTAAATTTTAGAATTAAAAAATATAAAAAAAGTTGGTACCCGAATGAGATGGGTCGGGACACGGGCCGAAGATTGAGGTGCCCGAATGAACCGAATACCCGAAACCCAGGTACCCGACAATTCTTACCCCTAATGCTCATCCCCTTGTGTCCTGGTGACAAAGGTAGATGTTCATTATCCCGAGTTCGAGCACCAATAATGCATATTGTGTATGTCGTCTTTGAAAAGACTAAAAAATTGAATAGATACTAATATTGCATCACACCAACATATTAAAAAAATATATAAAAATATATATTAGTGAAAACACACTCAAGATGGATACTTCAACTCAAACCAATATGTGACCCCCGAAATAAGTTATTCTTTCTAAGGAATCTAAATTCACACAGTTTATATGCACAATATAGATTTTCAAAAGGCTAAGAATAAGAAACAAATGATCTCATATAATCACACCAAAATTTAAAGAATAAAAAAATAATACTTCAAAATAAGATGAGAATTTTAACCTAAGTACTCTCATCAACACAAATTTTACCTCATGTACACATCACATAAAACAAACATAGCAAATATGAAAAATATATCAAATAATCGTAAATACATGAATATTCTAAAATATATATATAGTACAAAATCTTAATATATCAAAACTTGTAAATGTAAATTAAAATATTAAATAAACTAAGAAAATAGTTCAAGTTTGATTTTATATATTTCAAGTTTAGTCGTTTCGGGTGACACTAAATCAAGACTATATATAGTATAAGTAATTTAAATACAAATATGATAATGAGAAATAAAATGACAAAATACACAAGAAAATATGAATACCCAAATTTCCCAGTCAAATGACCCAGGCTTATTATAGCTCCCAACCCCCGTTAAGTAAAAAATCAATCAAAATTGCAGTGGTAATTGAAAGTTAATTCTGCACAATATGTTTACAAGGACATGCCCCGTCCAACTTCATCTTGCACATTAGCCCATCATTTAACTGCGGACAGATGCTCGTGGAACAGTCGGCAATCCGAATTCATCCTCACCCTGCAGAACATCCAAGATAAAATAAATATGAAGATACTATAACTGGGGGATTAGATTTAAATCCAGATCTCATGATTCAGATATTCCAGCGGCTTAACCAGTTATAGCTCTATAACTACCAGGAGCTTGAGAAGGCGGATGCCAATAGAAGTTTCCAAAGCACATGAGCATTGGTGGAAAAACAAAAGGCACAGGGACTTGCAATAGAGAAAATGAGATCCTAGGAAAGTATAAAATGTGTAGCAAACCTTAACAGTCTTTTGAAAACATAGTTTTAGTCTATGTTACTTTGACCTGGTTGTGACTTGTGAGTGTTCGACACATACATACCCATGTCTAATACAGGTATGTTCAAATCTTCAAGATTTCCATGTATTTCTAATGTCCTTCGAGAACTACATCCCATACATATGTCTGATATGTGCCAGGTTCTGGTGTTAGACATGGGTATTTCAAGAAAAATAACGAGTTTGAGCAACATAGGTTTTTGTCATATAGTTAAGGTTGGGATAGTGCCAGCAAAGTGGACATTAAAATTGAATAAAAAAGAAAATCACATGTTTGAGCAAAATCCTCTCTACATCAAGCAGCGAAAAAATGGGACAAACAGTACGTATATCCCCCTTCTGGACTGGTATTGGCTACTAAAATAAAACGCAACTAAAAAGAAGAGTATAAAATTACCTGGGCATTGGCCCTGCCAGCTGCTGCTGCATTTCCAGATGGAGCTGAAGGTAAATTGAGCTCTGCATCCAAATTTGGTTCCTCCTTGTCAGGTTGAAGATATGAAGGAACACCATCAGCTTCAGTTCCCATGTCTGCTTCCAAAGCATCAAGTTCTGCAATCCAAAATGGATCATCAAAAAATATAGATGGCAACCTGCAAGTTACATGCAATTCTAGCAGACCCTAAAGTCTTTCAGACAACCATAATCTGGTTCCACCATTGACTTCTTCCAACGTTACAGGTAAAACTAGTCCGCAGTACTTGTTTATACAAAAGGCAACCAAGAAAATGAATTTGAAGTCCATGCTTGTGACTTTAGATAAGGTCGATGCTTACCGCCCATGAGTTCATCCTCATCAATATCATCCGGCACATTATAGCTTCTGCCTAAGGTCTCTTGAATTTCATTACTCATATCCATCATATCCATCATCTCATCTTGCAAATTCTACAAGTCAAAATAAACAAATATCAGTTAGACTTCATTATAACGGATGCAGGATGGAGAATGGAAAGTATAAAAGAGTACAGACGTCTATATCTTGAATCTTCACAGTCTTCATCATTCCTTTCAGCTCCTTGTTGGCAGATTTCAAGGCTGACATCTGGCACAGGCAAATAATTATGATTTAAAAATCGCAAGGAGAAATAGTTCAAATATAGATTATGCAATTCAGGGGCATCTTGGCTTGAACTGATGCCAGAATGTGCATAAACAATTTGGGATATAGATTACCATTTATCACATATTCATGAAAGAAACCTCTACCCAGTGTGAAATGGTTTATCCTACCTCTCTCAAGGTAGATATGCAATTCTAATATGAGAACTGAAAAAGCTCAGCCTGTATCTCCCAAATTAAGTCCATTTGGGCACTTTCAAGAAACACATATGTTTTACAGTTAATATACGATAGCCTCAATAAACCCACTATAGCAAGCAATAAACAATTAATATCAGGTAGAACTACCCTCAATCTTATAAAAAACAAGCGGCATCTCAATTACACCAGTACTCCTGAAAAAGCATACACAAGATGAGCAATACTAATGACTGAGCACATATCAATATCGTGTTAGAAGAAAAAACAATAGTCTTATCGGTTAATGCAAGTCTGCAACAGGTCAGATACAGGAATGGAATATATGAGAGGTTCAAAGGCTATCACATACAGTTTGCTGAGCATCTTTAAGACCCTCGGAAGCGAAAGCAACTTGATCAAGGTTGAATGTCTGATTATAAAGCATATCACGTTGCCCTTCATACCTATACATAAGCCGCAAGTGTAAGAGATGATGAAAAAGAACAGAAAACAATACTCAACTGAAAGACGGATCAAATAACATAAATATCTTCCCCAATATAGAACCAACCAATCGATAATTACAACCTTTAGCTACAAATATCAATAAAAGCAGACTGGAAAGGCATATATTGATTGTTGATTCATAAAGCAAACAAATTCGCAAACAAGCCATTGGCTCCAATGACTATTACAATCCATCCAACATATCACATATGCCGCCAAAATAACAGAATTTACATACTTTAAATAAGGACCGTACATAGAAACTCGACATAGATAGGTGCTAGCAATGATTATTGAATAAAATCAAGGAACGATTAGACAGAAAAGAAGCATGTACATTCGTTTTTGATTGAGAACCCTCATGGCTCGAGCTTTAAGAGCCTCTTGAGCAGGGCCAGGCCTCGTCTTCTTTATCTGTTCTTTATACCTACTCAACTCAGCATCAAGCTTCTTCAACTTCTCATCCACCGTATCCCCTCTTTTACCGATCTGATTACAAAATTCAACCCACACGAGTTCACAAATCAAGGAATTTCGAAATGAAACAGCTCAATCAAACACATAAACCCTAAAACTAATTCGGAGATGGACAGATCAAACGAAAAAATGAAAAAATAAAACAAAGATAAACGGAGAAAGAGAGAAACCCGATCGGAGGCATCTTGAATTGAAGGTGGAGGCTCCTTGTCTTTCTTAACGCCGAACACTCTCCTCATCTTCTTTCCTTAGTTGTGAGAGATTAAAGGGAGAAAGGAGAGGGATTTGGAATTTGAATTTGGAGATTGCTGTGTTTGTAATTGTTTCCTTTGTCCTTCAAATTACGCGTGGTTAATCACGAGAAGAATTAAGAAGTTTCTAAGAAAAGGCTCCAAGTTAAAAAAATAAAACAAAATAATGACGTGTCTTTGAGCTACCAAGTCATCTAGCAGCTCAGATTTCTAGAACTATTAAGAAATCCTATTTAGGCTTTTCTAAAAACAGGCGGCTTAAAAGCAAGCTAAATACAAACCAAGAAAAAAATTATTGGATGGAGCCGGTTTAATATAGGCCGTTTGATTAAAAAAAAGAGATAAGGTTACCCGGTAACCCTTTTATGATGGTATAACTTCAGGAAAAAACGACGAGCAGGAAAAGAAAAGCAAAATTTTAGGGCATCGAAACCAAAAGGACGAAGCTGGTTTTTGCATCAACCAAAGAAAAAAATCTGAAGGAAATTTGTCGAGGAGGTTGGGTTTGAGCACGGTTTGTAGATTAGTTCTTGCTTCTTGCTTCATTTTTTCGATTTTTTTTCTATTTGAGCGAAACCACATTGCAAATGATGAAGGTTTTTGTATAAACCGTTCGAATGTGAGTTTCTCTTTGTACTTTATAATGAATATTGTAGAGGAGATTGGATTGGAAGGAATTTTTAGGGTTTTGGGTTATTGGCTGTTTAGGGTTATTGGCAATAAAAAGTAATAGCAAGAAAATTCATATATAAAGTGGGAACAAAGATAACAATAGTTAAAAGAAGTGTTGAATACTTTTATTAAGTAGTTATTTCGGCTTGAATAACTCGTTCATTGTGTTCTTGAATAACAAAAGAAATAAGGTTAAATAATTAAGTGATGTTTCAGTTGGGAGTGATAAATGTTACAAATGTAGAGTAGATTGGATTGAAAGAAGGAATGTTTAAGTTAGTTAGTGGTAGTTCCTTCAATTTTCCATCTTTTTAATTGTAGTTGATAAGGTACGAAAAGGAGAAAGAAATATTGTCAAGGAGATTGGATTTGTAAGAAGGATTTAGTTGAAATCCATGTAATGGTTATGATTGTTGGCTGAGATGGTTCTTGTATTTGGTTAAAAAACTGGTTTGCATATTCTCTACAGCTCTAGTATTGAATGTGTTGGAAGGTATGATTGTTTCTTAAGATCAAATAGTTGATTTGAAGTAGTATGTCAATTTCGGAAAGTAGTATGTAAAAAACTGGTTTCTATCTTTGATTATTTTAGGTACACGTTGCAGACAATGAAACATAAGAAGAATTCTGATAAAGGGGATGCAAAGGCTAAGACACCTAAGATATGTACAGCATATTTCCATGTCTAGTAAGTTGAAGTTAAATGTATATAGAACTGTCAAATTTATTAAATATGAGTTGCATAAGCTAACAGTGAAATTATGTTTTACAGTAAAGGAGAATGTAAACGTTTGGAGGGGGAGAAGATAATGAACAACAAAGTAAGTGTGTTGTGTAATGGTTTGTTAAGTGTACATGATATTTGTATTGGACTAATTGTGAGAGTGATACAGGAAAGAAAAGCATTGGGTTTGAGGTGGAAGCAGATGAGTGAAGATGAGAATGAGCCTTATTAAAAAATGTTCGAGGAGCAGAAGCAGGCTCTGGCTGAATGGAATGCCTCCAATGCGAAGGATATTGTAGTATCTGAGAAAGACAAAAAGGTAAGTGAAAATTTGAAATTATTTATGGAGAAAGAGATGAAAATGTTCTAACATAAGGTATATTTGTGTAACAGTGAAGTAAATAATGTATTTATGAAATATTGTAGGAGAAATCTTCAAGATGTAGCCTCATTAACCTGTCAGATGTGTTTGAAGAGATGAGGGAGTTGAATATTGAGGGTGTGGTACATGAGTTAGGGTTTGGTCCTTTAATGGAAATAAAACCGAGAGCAATTCATCGCGACCTATGTCGCACTTTAGTAGAGAATTTTGATGTCCAGAGGTCGATCATGAAATTTGATGGACATAAAATTTCAGTGTTGGTGGAAAATGTGGAGGCTGTTTTGGGTTTGAAGAATGAAGGAGTCGATGTTGAAATTGGAACGAGAAATGTTAATGCAAAACAAATGGCATCGAAGTACGGAATAAAGAGGGATACAACAGTGAAGGAACTTGAGGAGGACATACGTAGCGGTAAATTTGAGGGAGGCGAGTTGAAAGCTCGCGTTCTTCTTTTCATTGTTGGTGTTTTTATAAGTCCAAATGCGAACTATATGCCTTCCTCAGAACATTTACGGTTGTTGTGCCCAGAGGGGTTGAAAGGAAATCTCAATTGGTGCAAATATGCATACAACAAGTTACTTGATGGAGTAGAGAACTGGAAAATTCGTGGTGGTTTGGTATACATGACCGGATGCATCGCGATATTAGAGGTAATATATGTTTAAAAGTATGTTTTGTTCGAACGTAGTAGTTTTTTCACGAGATTGAGTTTATTGAGTTATATTATAATGTTTTGATGAATAATAAATGTAGGTGAGGTTATTTGATTTTTGGAGTGGAGTCGCGAGCAGAATAGTTGCTGCCTCTGAAGGTCGCGGTCGCATACATGCATGGGGCAACAAGAAGGAAGTAAGGAAGATTGTAAACAACCTCAAGGAAGAAAGCCATCCAAAAAAACCCAAGGTAAGTGGGTTAAACCAACCTGGTATTATATAGGATGTTGTGGTTATATGAAATGATTTACTGATGATGTTTGCAGGTACTTGGGTATGATGATGAGAAAGTGGAAGGGGAAGAAGGGGATCGAAAGAATGGAACAAATGATGTTGTTATGGATATGCTGCAGACTGTACTGTTAGAGTTGGGTGGAATAAAAGATAGTCTGCAAGCCCGTGTGGAGAAGGAAAAAGAAATCGAAGAGAGTATAAGGGAATTGAATGAGGAATGCAAGAATTTAAATGCCAACATGATAGAATTGCAGAAGTCGTTGAGGAAATCTGATGGAGAAATTGTTGTTCATGTTAAAGAAGAAGAAGTGGTTGACAAAGGGCAAGTCAAAGTTTCTGATCCGAACGAAGGAGTTCATATTGAGGAGGACCCAATGATGGAGGACGATGTCGAGTGGTTGAATGAAGAATCTGTTGTTGTCCCGAAAACAAAGAAAAATGTATAATAAGTTCTTTTGATCAATCTTTCATGAAGTTAAGGAATGAGATTATTGTTGTTGATATTGTTTGTGTTAACTTGTAGGGCAAGACAACAACAGTATGCATAGTATATGGAGTTTCTTGTATTACATGAACAAACATTTGTTGAATTTGTTAGACTGCTTCATGAACATTGACTGACTCATTTGTTACACTACTGTCTATTTACACCTCCCTTGCATATCGTGTTGCATTGTGTTTAGTTTCCTTGACAAGTTTAGGGTGTGTTCGTGCACGTAACATTGGATTGTTGTATACAGAGAATGTCCCATGTACCTCTGCTGATGAGCACTTTGATCCATATTCTGCACCAGCAGGGCATTGTCAGGCATCTGGTCCAACAGAAAATGTCCCAGGTACTTCTGCAAAAGAGAACTATGATGCATATTCTGCAGCTGCAGTTCATGATCAGGCATCTGCTCCAGCAGAAGGCCATGCTCATGCGCGTGCTTATACGCCTCAAGTGACTCGCACTTATATGCGAAAGAAGCTTCATCGCCATGACATAACGCCAAGTAATGAAATAGACTCTGAAATTCAGAGACCCAGGCGTCCTTCTCAAATGTATGACGAATGGTACAAGAACGTCCCACCTACCACGGCGAATAAGAAGCTTCTTATTCTTGATTACAATGGCGTGCTAGCCAGTGTTAGGAGAGACGATATTCCTTTTGTGGATCACTTTTAATACAACTGTTCACAAATTAGATTAGGAAATTTATTTTTTTCAATTGCAGGTGTGGAACTCAGACCTGGTGCTTCTGAGTTTCTGTATTCTTGTTTTACTGCCTATGAGGTTGCTATTTGGTCTTCAAGGACAAGGTAATGTGGACCTCTGCCACCCCCGTAAATCAATTGAATTACCCGATCCTTTAAGATAATTTGTTTTCTTACTTTATTTGTGTCTGAACTGTTCATCAATGCAGAGAAAACCTAGAGTGGGCAATTTGGAGAATTAACGATCTTAAACCAAGACTTGCCTTCATTTGGGTAACTTCAAAGTTTATCTTCGTTAAAGCATCTAAATAGAATTTCACAAATTTGATGGACTTCATTTGAATATTGCAGGATCAAAGTCACCGCGAACAACATCCCTCCGATCCACATATATTTACAAAAAATCTGAGGCGCGTGTGGGATAATATGCCTCAGTATAACGAAGGAAACACGCTGTTGGTTGACGACTCCGAAGCTAAAATGATTAATAATCCGGTTAGTGAAGAACGCACCTATTTTGCTCTTACTTTCGGCAATATAGTCAATGAATCTGTAGAAAATAATTATGTTTTCGATTATGTTCATGTTTCAGGAGAACACCTACATATGTCCTAAATCCTACAAGGTAGAAGATGAGACAACTCATAACGCATTAGGTAAAACACCCTAAATCAAACATATTCATTATAAAAATGAAGCAATTTCTTAAACTGAAACCTAATTATGTACTTGCACTTGATCATAGAAATAGGTGGTTCCATTCGGGTATATTTACAAAACTTGGCCGCAGCAGACAATGTACAGGAATACGTGAAGCATCATCCGTATTTGGATTAAATGCAGCTGAAAGCGTTCGTCAATTGAATTAACATATTTTTCTCTGCTAATCTCCTTTGTATTATATGTTTGTTCGTCTTTTGTATTTCTGTAAATACAACATAAAATGTTAAATATGTACAAATCTCATTGTAAAAAATTTTGTACTTATTATATGATAAATTTACAAGTTTGTACAAAAAACAACACACATATCCAAAAGGTATAAAATGTTTAACACAATGTCACACCAGCACCGAAACCCCATACGTCTGGGTTCGATGCCCCTACAAAACATGTACACAAGTATGCTTTTTCGTATGAAAATTGTGTAAGTCAACATATTATTTTTCTCATAGTGTCTGTATAAACTTTTTTAACACAATGTCCAACAGGCACCGAAACCCCATACGTCTGGGTTCGATGCCCCCTGTATGAAAACAAAGCACCGAAACCCCATAAGCGTGGGTTCGATGCCTCCTACAGAACATGTAAAAAAGTATGCTTTTTCGCATGAAATTGTGTATGTCCACATATTATTTTTCTCCTACAAAAGGTATAAACTTTTTTAACACAATGTCACACTCGCACCGAAACCCCTTAGCTGTGGATTCGATACCTCATACACAACATGTACAAAGACTACGCATTTCTGTACATTTGCTACTACTATGTGTATACAGTACTGAAACCCCTTAAGAAGGTTTCGATACCAGTAAAAGGAATCTGCCTTTTCAGTGTTATGTCTTTTCACTGTCATCACCTGTACCGTTTCGTGTTAACAAAAAATAAAGCTGGTTTCGATACCCCCCAGAACGAGTCAGCCTTTTCAGTTCCTGTCATCACCTGCTTCAATGAACAGACATCTCATGAGGCATTTTAAACCTTACAATTACATGAAAGGGCTAATATTTTATGTATAATCGCAAAACCTTATAAAGCTTGTACCAAAAAGGTAGTAACTTTTTCTGCACTTCAAACAGGCACCGGAACCAAATAGAGCTAGGTTCGATGCCCTCTACTAGAACTAAAGCTAAAGCACCGAAACCCCGTTTAGTTGGTTTCGATGCCGCTCTAAATGATGTACTTTGCATTTGGTTAACAATTTATGTATGTACACATTTCCTAACAATTAAATGACCCAA
Organism: Hibiscus trionum; assembly: GCA_030270665.1. NCBI lineage: Eukaryota > Viridiplantae > Streptophyta > Magnoliopsida > Malvales > Malvaceae > Hibiscus > Hibiscus trionum. The sequence goes on along the minus strand of BSYR01000024.1, from coordinate 9,717,279 downwards.
CTTGAACCTTCGTGAAACTGTGTAATAAAGTCATGTATATACCGATTTCTTTTGCAAACTTGTACCAATCTGTGTACATTATGCTACTAATAAGTGTATATAGTTCCGAAACCCCTTCAGATGGTATCGAACCCAGTAAAAGGAATCTTACTTTTTCAGTGTTCTGTCTTTTCACTATAATCACATGAACCGTTTCATCTTCCTCATCGTGTATACAGCCGGTTTCGAAACCAAGCAAAATGATTTAACCTTTTCAGTTTTCTGTCTTTTTATTAATAAAGGGGTTCATGTTCATGTACCTCGTTCAATGAACAGACACAGATTGTGCCTTCTCTCTCAGTTTCCCTCTATAGACTTTTCACTTTTCCTCCCAACTGAATTTCCCTATATATTAACAACTCTTCTCTATACTCTTTACAACATCAAAAATTCATTATACTCATCTCAACCCTTCGCTCTATATTCACTTATGAACCAAATACTTTTAACTTCCTTCCGTTAAAATGAGTTCAAGCAGATATTCGAAAAACAATCATCACCAATTCTCAAAGAGGAAACTAGAATTTGAGTCAGACTCAAATAGTGAGGATGATTTATATTTCGATTCTGATGAGGAGGATCAACCAAGACATGACACACTCAGAAGAAGCAAATGGTTTAGCAACTTTTTCCAGACCATCGCTACAATGCTGACAATCACTGACCCTTCTAAAAGATGGCTTTGTCCAGCATGCCAAGGATGTCCTGGTGCCTCTCACAGGTTTAATGGCATTCAGTCCCTACTAACACGTGCCAGAACGAAAGGTGGACCAAAGCTCAGACTCCATCGCCAACTTGATGAGCTCTTGGATGAAGAATTGCTTAGAAGGGGTACTTATGCTATTCCTCAGGGTCAAGCTTTTGGCCAATGGACTGCTTTGAGAGATGATCTGACTGCTGCTAATACTGCATACCCCCTGCCTGTAAATGACAAGGTTGATGATCACCAAATACTCTGGCCACCCATGGTCATGATAATGAACATAAGAATGGAAAAAGATGATGCTGGGAAGGTAGTTATTTAACAAATTTGAATTATGTTTTCAATATTATTACAATTGCTTCACTTCTATTCTCTTGCATTTTATGCTTCAGTGGACTGGTATGGGAAACCAAGAGCTTCGGAACTATTTCAGTTCCTATACTACTATTACCAAGCCTCACCATTCATACGGTCCAGAAGGCCATCGTGGGATGAGCCTTCTGATTTTTAAGAGCACAACAACAGGTTATCTCGACGCTCAGCGTCTGCATAACCAGTTTGCTGCCCAAGGTTTCGATAGAAAAGCTTGGGAACAATGTCAAGGCTTCTTGTATGGTCCAGGCACAGCACGCCAACTTTATGATTACATGCCTGCCAAAGAGGATATAGACTACTTCAACCGCCATTCTCAAGGTTTTCTCTATCATCAGTTTCTTCTTTTATACAAGATGAACTTCTTCTCATACTAATGCATACATGTTTTGTTCATTAGGCAATAATAGGTTCAGATATGAGATCCGATCATATGCAGAGATGGTTGGTCAGCACCAACGAGAGGCTGGTTCCAGTGCCATGGGTGGCAAAGGGCATGGAGGTCGTTTCCTGGGGCAGGGATGAGGACTGAGGAGGATTTATTATGTTACTTTTTTTCAATATGTATTTGAAAAACTTTGTTTGAAATACATTTTATTTCTTTCCTAAATTTCTTCATCTTAGTTTTCATATGATCCTTCTCTGGTAAACCAAACCAAATGTTAATTTTCAACTCATAAGGTTGAAGACCTTCAAATATTTTCGCGCTCAACCTGCACCGAAATCCTATATACGAGGTTTCGATGCTACATAAAAGACTAACTTTTGACCATTATGCAAAACCAGAACCGAAACCACCTTTACGTGGTTTCGATGCCCTTATCAAAACTTGTACGAAAGTATGTTTTTCGGTACGAATATTTGTATGCCCACTCATTTCCTTACAAACACATTAGACATTTCGACGAACCATGGAAAAATTGTGTAATAAAAAAAGTATACATACAGAGTTGTACTATTTTGTAATAAATAAGGTATATAACATTTCCTCATACCAATTTGTGTACATTGGGTACTATTACGTGTATATACACAACTCTTTACATAACTTTTACCAAAATATGCTTTACGGGTAAGAAATTGTGTATGTACACATTTCCTACAAGTACATGAGCCATTTTCAACCTTCGTAACAATGTAATATATAAGGTATATACCGTTTTCTCTTACACATTTGTTCCAATTCTTGTACAATTCGTCCTATTAAGTGTATATACACAAATCTTAACAAAACTTGTAAAAAATTATGCTTTTCGGGTAAGAATTTCTGTATGTACACATTTCCTTACAAGTAAAAGTCCATTTTCAACCTTCGTGAAACCGTGTAAAAGAAAAGGTATATACGTTTTCCTCTTACAAATTTGTACCAATTTCTGTATATTTTCTACTAATAAATGTATATACACAGTTTCATACAAATATTGTACCAAATTATGCTTTTCGGGTAAGAATTTCTGTATGTACACATTTCCTTACAAGTAAAAGTCCATTTTCAACCTTCGTGAAACCGTGTAAAAGAAAAGGTATATACCTTTTCCTCTTACAAATTTGTAACAATTTCTGTATATTTGCTAGTAATATATGTATATACACAGTTCCATACAAATATTGTACCAAAGTATGCTTTTAGGTAAAAATTTGTGTATGTACACATTTCTTACACGTACATTATCCATTCTAAAAATTCGTGCATGTGTTATAAAAGGGTATATACATTCTTCTATTACAAAATTGTACTAATTTGTGTACCGCTTCATGTAACAATTTGTGTACCGCTTTTTACAAGGTAAACAGTGCATCTTTTTAATAAAAAGATATATACATTCTTCTATTACAATATTGTAACAATTTGTGTACCGCTTCATGTAACAATTTGTGTACCGCTTTTTACCCGGTAAACAAGTCTGTCATTCTTTAGCCTGTATTTAAAGGTTGTTCCCTAAAATCCCCCAACATATTTAATTTGGAAGAAAATAACATTCCCAAAGTCCCCATTGACCGATAAAAGATTACTGTTCAAAAGTTTATATATGGCCACTTTGATCCAAAAAAAATGTTTATATATGGCCACGCGTTTGATATTTGTAATTTTTTTAGTATTTAAGTCTCAATCATTATAATTATTTTTTTTTAAATATTCATATCCAATTAATTCGAATTAGATTTTGTACATGTTTAAAGAATTAGAATAAAAATAATTCTCTCAACCAAAAAAATAAAACACGATTAAAAAGTAGGTGTTTATATGTACTCTTCAGGGCCGGCCTGGGTAGGGGCAGCAAGGGTGCCCGCTCAGGGCCCATTGTTCAGAAAAATTAAATATAATATATTTTTGAATTATATTTAAAGATTTAGTTTGTTTTAATATTTGTTATTAGAGCTTATTTTTTAATATTTGTTAATAGAAGTTAAGATTTTTTCAACATTTATTATTAAAGATTTACTCTTAATATTTATTTTTTATAATACTTGTTATTAGGGGTCTATTTTTTTATATTTGTTATTAGAGGTTGAATATTTTTTAATATTTATTAGTAGTGGTATACTCTTAATATTCAATTTTTTAATACTTGTTATCAAGGGCCCGTTTTTTAATACTTGTTATTAGGGGCTGAGTTTTTTCCGATATTTATTATTGGGGATCTACTCTTAATATTCAATTTTTTTCTAGTACTTGTTACTAGGGCTCCAATTTTTTTCCAATATTTGTTATTATGGGCATAATTTTAAGGTAAAATTTTGATATACATGCTGGTAAAACTAAATTTACATAAGCCTGCATATTTACATTATAAAACTCAAATCTTAAATTCTAACCCTAACCCTAAAAAACTAAACCATAAACCATATACCCTAAATTCTCAACACTAATTTTAAATTTTAAACCCTACAACATAAACCCTTACACTTTAAACCCTAAACTAAAACCCTAACCCCTAAAACTAAAAGGCACGTGTAAACTAAAGTTTACACGGCATGTGTATCAAAGTTTTTTTAATAGTTTCAAAATTTAATTTTTTCAATACTTGTTATTAAGGGACCAATTTTTTCAATACTTGTTACGATGGATCAACTCTTAAAATTTAATTTCTTTCATTACTTGCTATTAGAGACAAAGATTTAAATAGCGGCATGCAACCACAACAACGATCGTTATATGACGGTAGCGACATCATCTAAAACCGCGATATATGGAACCATTATATCCACAATAGCATATGTTACTAAAAAATTCATAACCGCGATACTTGCAATAAACAAAATAACATCTATTATATCCACAATCATGATAAACACAACACAACCGAAAATACGACTGTAACTATAATTACAATTTAAATCCTCAATTTAAGGCCTATTTTTTAAGTTCACCCCGGGCCTCCAAAAACTCAGGACCAGCCCTGGTACTCTTCAAAACGATAAATGAAATTAATTAATAAAATATATTTTTATTTGAGAACTTGAATTTTAAAATATAATAAAATGTGCATACAATTATAAAATTCACTTTCGTATACCTTTCAAAAGGATAATCATATTAAATTTTAATTAAAATATACATACAATAGATATTTTGTTATCACAAATTATATCGCGATTTAAAAAATATATTTTTCAAACATAACATTAGAAAAAGTCATAGATGTCCCTCAAAAAGAAGTCATAGATGAAGTTGCATTGAATAGTTAATATGTAATTCTCATATTTAAAAAAATAAAAATAACAATATAGTCAAACAAAATAAAATAAAAATACTCATGGTAATAAAAATAAAATAGTAATAAATTAAGGATAAATATTCTATACACAGACGGTGGAAACGAAAAGTTTCCACAAGCGCCTTAGTTTTAGGGTATAGGGAGTTACTATAAGGTACAAGGTTTAGGGGTTTAGGTGTAGGGGGTTAGAATTTAGAGATAGTTGTTTCAATTTAAGGTTGAGGGTTATAATTTAAGGTTTATAGGTTAAAACCTAAATCCTCACCATATTACCCTAAAAACTAAACCCTAACCTTAAAACCCTAAATTATAACCCTAAACCTTAAATTGAAACAACTATCCCTAAATTCTAAAACCTTACACACTATACCCTAAACTAACTCTCTGTACCTTAAAACTAATACGCTTGTAAAAATTTTCAGTTTCCACCGCCTGTGTATAGGATATTAATCCATAAATTAAATACTGATCATTATAAACAAAACATATTTTTTTAACTTGTAGTTCTGCAGAATAACTTACCAACCGTATTGTTTTTTTTTTTATGTTCAATTTTCGGAATAATTTCATATATATTATTTTTATTGTATCTGAATGAACTCATGGTGTTTAATTTCGACTAAAATACACTTATTTTCAAAAGGGTTTTATTTTGATGCACAAGCTGTGTAAATTTTTTTTACACAACCCTTTTATAAAATTTAAAATCTAAATCACAAACCCTAGCAACCTAAACCCTAAACCCTAAACTCTAAACTCTAAATTCTAACCATAAACCTTAAATTATATACCCTACATACTAAACCCCTAAACCCTAACATAAAACCCTAAACCCTAAACCCTAAAATTAAAGGGCTTGTGTAAACTAAAGTTTACACAGCTTGTGCATCAAAGTATTTTCCTTTTCAAAAACACCAATTAAATTATTCTGCAGTGACAATTAAAGGGGAAAAACTTTGAAAAAAGAAGTTCAAAGCTTATATAACTAGAAAAGTACAAAATAAATAAATAAAAATTAAACCTTATTTTAGTACAGAGAAATGTAAAAACAGAAAGGTAGTCAACACTCAACATATTGTTAAACAGCTATTTTGTACATCTAAACAATGTAAAATTATTAGTATTTATAGAGTAAATATGTATATATAAAAGAAAACACACTGCAATGGTTCTTAAGTTTGGTTGATCTCAGTCACATTTGAAACCTCCACACGCAAAAAGCCACAAAAGGATGATCAACACAAGAATAGCTCCTCCTACCATCAGTTTCATTTGCAGATTCTGCAACCACATCCTCCGTCGCAGTTGCCGTCCTTGCCTCTGGAAGCTATCAGCCTACAATAATAATCCGAATGTAACCATATATCTTATGAACCTACCTAAACCCTAAACAAAACCACAAAAGAGAAAAATAGCACCAACCTGGAATTGCAAGTTTTCTGTTTTGTCCACTAGAAGTTCAATCCTCTCCCCACGATCCAGAACCTAATAAAAAATGGAATTTAATTATTGATTTCTTCACAATCAGCTACAGCATCTATTATCAGTTTTCCTTTTGATAATTAGGAAACAGAAATATCAAACAGTTTTAGCAAAGGAATAAACAGGTTAACACCAAATTAGCACCCTCCACAAAAGTTCATAGCATAAAGTATTCACAGTCGATAATTTTATTGGGAAACTCAGATTCCCCCCCTCCCCCTCTTTCTCTCCAAATGGAAAAGACAATGTGGAATCATCCAGTCACATATAACATTCATGAATATGCCAGCTCCTTTCATGTTGTCCAGCAAACCACGAACCAAAACCAATATAATACTATACATTTGACAATACCATTTTCCATTCACTACTTTCAGCTGAATTAAAGAACTGAACACTAGCTGTTTGGCCATAGGAAAACATTCATTTCAGACATAGTCCTGAAATTTTAAATAGAAACTTTTGGAATGAAAAGCTTTAGGTGATTAGGTCTTGTTAAAGTAACCTATACTGCACGTCACTAAACTAATGCACCACGAGCCATGAGGAGTAGGATATACTTCTGAGTCCTTACCATAATATTGCCCGCATAGGCAGGCATCCGGTAAGGAGTTTATCATTTCTCCACTTAATAAATTGAGTGTCAAGCTAAGCTTTGAGTCAATAAATACTTGATAAATTGACCAAGTTACTAGGTAAACAAAACCAGCTTAGTGTAACAGAAGGTTGAAAGGATTAATAACCTATATAGTGACTATGGAGCTCAAAACTGCAAGACCAAAATGGGTGTCCAGTTTAGAGTCATAGGCTTTTGTTGCTTAACCAAAATGGTAACAGAAGGTTGAAAGGATTATTAACCTATATTGGATTGGGTGTGTGTGTAAGTTTACTCGAACTAGAATTGTAAGTCTAGTTGAACTAGATTAGTTATTGTAATCTAACTATATTGTATAAGTTTAGTTAAAGTCAAACTCCTAAGACTAGAGTTAGAAGTTAATAATTAGTAGGACTCCTAATGTAACTAAAAGTCCTAGTCTATAAAAGTCTGAAAACCTTTGTAAGTTTATCAATCAATTTAATCGAAAGAAACAGAAATACATTCTGTTTTTCTTCATGGTATCAGTCTAAATTCGATCCTATCGGATTTTTTTCCTCTTTTCCTCTTCAATGGATAATCCGACTTCATCTAGAGGCTTCACCAATCAACAGATGGTACAACTGCAGCAACTGTTCGGCAGATTCATTAAGAGCGGTGCAGGAAATCTGGCTTTCGCAGACAATGATGGAACACAGACCAACTCTTCTTCCGCTGCACTTCTTTCTACTACGAATACAGCAGCATGGATTGTGGACTCTGGTGCTTCTGAGCACATGACTGGTAACAGGGAATTGTTTTTTCAATTTAAAAATTCCTCCTCTCAGAATTCTGTCAAATTAGCAGATGGTTCTTTCTCACCAATTCAAGGCAGTGGTTCTTATTTCTTACTGATGACTTAGTCCTTCGAGACGTGCTTTTTGTGCCTAGCCTGAACTGCAATTTGTTGTCAGTTCGCAAGCTCTGCAAGGATTTAAATTGTGTTTTCCAGTTCACTGATTCTGAGTGTTTTTTACAGGCACTGGACTTCAAAAAGAGGATTGGCAATGCTCGCTTGCAGAATGGTTTATATGTTCTTCACAGTACAGGAAATTCTAAACCTTTATCTTCTAAATTTTGTCTTACTTCCTTAGGTCAGTCTGATGTTATGTTATGGCATTTTAGGTTAGGCCACCCAAATTTCACCTATCTTGCAAAAAATTTTCCTCAATTATTTGTTAATCAAAAACCTTCTTCCTTTAAATGCCATATCTGTCAACTTGCTAAACAAACAAGACAATCTTACTTACCCTCTACTTACAAACCGTCACATCCTTTTTCTCTTATCCACAGTGATGTTTGGGGTCCTTCTAAAGTGAAGAATATTACTGGTAGCAGATGGTTTGTGACCTTTATTGATGACCATAGTAGAACCACTTGGACTTACCTCTTGAAAGAAAAATCTGAAGTGACTAGTGTTTTTGAGAGATTTTACAACATGGTCGAGACCCAATTTCATTCTAAAATTCAAATCTTTAAATATCTACTAGAGGTAACTCGAGCCTTATTGTTTACCCACAATGTTCCTAAATATCTATGGGGAGAAGCCTTATTAACTGCTACATATCTTATTAATCGCATGCCCAGTAGAGTTTTACATTTCCAAACACCTAGAGATGTTCTTTTATCTTGTTTTCCTCACTTTAAGCCTTTGTCCTCTACACTTCCTTTGAAAACTTTTGGGTGTATCGTGTTTGTTACAAACCATGATCCTTCTAGGTCTAAACTTGATCCTAAATCTCTAAAATGTGTGTTCGTAGGATATTCTTCACTAAAGAAGGGCTACAAATGTTACCATCCACCTTCTCGTAAATTTCTTGTTTCTTTGGATCTTAACTTTTTTGAACAGGAACCATATTTTCCCACGGCTGAAATTCAGGGGGAGAGTTTTGATGATTTCCAGCCCTCTCTAAAACAGGTTCCTTCTTTTCCTTTACCACCTCCTACCTATTCCTCATCACTTGAGCCCCAGACTTCTCTTTCTCCACCTAATATTTTACCTATTTCCTCACCTAATACCTTATCTACACCACATACTTCACCTATTGTCACGCCTGCAGGAACCCGAAATTTAATTGAACCTTCTTCACAGCCCCCTAAACAACTGCAGGTTTACACCAGGAAGAGGAGAACCATTCCAGAAACCATTCTGCAATCTAGTACTTGCCAAGAATTGGATTTTAGTCCAGTTGCTTGTAAAGAAAGTGGAGGTAATGATTCTGCTAGTATTCCTTCTCATCTTCTTGAATTTGAACACTTACCTATTGCTAAAAGAAAAGGGGTGAGACAGTGTACTAAGCATCCTATTCAAAGGTATGCTGCTTATGGGAATTTGATGCCATCTTTTAAAGCATTTACAGCAAAGCTAGATGAAGAACGTATTCCTAAGACTATTGAAGAAGCTTTGCAGAATCCAAAGTGGAAGGAAGCAGTTGATGAAGAAATTGAGGCACTTGAAACGAATGGTACATGGACCATTACAAATCTTCCCCAAGGTAAAAAACCAGTTGGATGCAAATGGGTGTTCGCCATTAAGTACAATTCAGATGGCAGTATACAGAGATATAAAGCCAGATTGGTTGCCAAGGGGTTCACACAGACCTATGGAGTGGATTATAAGGAAACATTTGCCCCTGTTGCTAAATTAAATTCAATTAGAGTTTTGTTAAGCCTAGCTGTAAACTGTGATTGGCAACTGCATCAACTTGACATTAAAAATGCTTTTCTTAATGGTAACCTTGAGGAAGAAGTATACATGCAGATTCCACCTGGACTAGAAGGTGCTGGACAAAATCAAAAGGTTTGCAAGCTTGACAAATCTCTCTATGGCCTTAAGCAATCTCCAAGAGCATGGTTCGACAGATTTACCAGGGTTATTTTGGAGAATGGATACAAACAGTCACTGGCAGACCATACCTTGTTCTCTAAGGTAACCTCATTGAATAAAAGGGTTATTCTTATTGTTTATGTGGATGATATAATATTGACAGGAGATGATCAAGTGGAATTGATTCGATTAAAGACCTTGTTGAGCAAGGAATTTGAAATCAAGGATCTAGGAAAACTCAGATATTTCCTAGGTATGGAGATAGCAAGATCTAGCAAAGGTTTGGTGATCAATCAGAGGAAGTATGTTCTGGATTTGTTGACAGAAACAGGAATGTTGGGTTGCAAACCAGCAGATACACCCATGGATGCAAACTTAAAGTTCAACAAAGTCGATCCAAGTCCAAAGGCAGATAAAGGACTCTACCAGAGGCTAGTAGGGAAATTGATCTATCTATCACTAACAAGACCAGATATCTCTTTTCCAGTGAATATTGTGAGTCAGCACATGACAGATCCGAGGCAGGAACACATGGAAGCAGCAAAGAGGATTCTGAGATACTTGAAAGGTACACCTGGACATGGTTTAATATTCAAGAAAAGTTCTGATAAAACTGTTAGAGTATTCACAGATGCAAGTTGGGCCAGTGAACTAACAGACAGGAGGTCAACCAGTGGATATTGCTCTTATGTATGGGGTAATTTGGTGACTTGGAAAAGCAAAAAGCAGACAGTTGTTTCCAGAAGCAGCGCAGAAGCGGAATACAGAGCATTGGCCTTGGGAATGTGTGAAGGAATCTGGTTAATAAAGTTGCTTAAAGAACTAGGAATGACCAAAGATGAAAATTTCCAGATCTTTTGTGATAATCAATCGACCATTCAAATTGCCAAGAACCCTATTCAACACGACAGAACAAAGCATGTTGAAATAGATAGGCAATTTATCGCAGAGAAGTTGACAAGTGGAATGGCTTCATTAGAGTATGTTCCATCCGAGGAGCAAGTGGCAGATGTACTAACAAAAGCACTGCCAAAAGCCTTATTTGACAAATTTTTATTCAAGTTGGGATTATACAATGTATATTCTCCAACTTGAGGGGGAGTGTAAGTTTACTCGAACTAGAATTGTAAGTCTAGTTGAACTAGATTAGTTATTGTAATCTAACTATATTGTATAAGTTTAGTTAAAGTCAAACTCCTAAGACTAGAGTTAGAAGTTAATAATTAGTAGGACTCCTAATGTAACTAAAAGTCCTAGTCTATAAAAGTCTGAAAACCTTTGTAAGTTTATCAATCAATTTAATCGAAAGAAACAGAAATACATTCTGTTTTTTCTTCAATTCTGTTTTTCTTCATTCGATTCTGTTTTTCTTCAGTGTGTGTGGAAGGGGGGTCCAGTTTAGAGTCATGGGCTCTTAGGATTATTAATCCTAATAAAAATAGCTATCATTCTCGAAGAATGAAATGTCCCTGTATTGATAATTAGTTAGAAACCACAAAATGCAGATGCAAGAAATTGCAGATCAAACTTCCAGTTGAAAGTCCACTGTCATTGGATACAGACATAAGATGAAAAGGTCATATAAAAAACTACATATAAACATTTGAAACATAAATGTACAAAGAACAGAAAATAAAAATTTCAAATACTAATAATAACAGCTAAGACGAATGCTGACTGAGAAAACAAAAGCCATAACAAGTTAAATATTTATAGACAAGTTCAATGGATTGATAATCACAGAAATCTGTATACTACCCAACAGAAAAATAAGATTGTTACAAAATACTTTTATCTCTACGTTCAAAATCACACATCCACTTTTCAAGAAAGAAAAAAATACATACCTTTTCAATGTTATCCATCATAATCCCCTTCACCTCAGTTATTTGAGCTTTTAATTTTGAGAGCTTACTAATTTCTTCTGGATGGTTCAAACAATATTGCATATGCTCCTTAAGCCTTGGACTGTCATACATAGCAAGGCATTACAGGTTAGGATTATACTATCACGTATATGACCATCATAGGGATAAGTAGACAAATGCAACAATTTAACCTTGCCAAGTATGTACGCACCCAAATTCTCTGTCAAGATTATATGCAATGCTAAATCGGTCCTCAAATAAGTCGTCGTCATCTTCATCATCAGCTAAAGGATGGGGACCCTCATTTCTAATACTTGCACCATATCTCTGTTTAAAATCATCTAGCACCCGCTCAAGAAAAACAAAAGGCATACTCCTGCCAACTGCTTCATCTGCAACAACTAGAAACACTGCAAGTGGAAACAAACACCATCAACCACGTATTCTGATATAAAAAATTTGACCAACGTCAAGAAATATCGAGAAAATAGTACCAAATCCATTGTCAACGAGGAAGTTAAATGTGTGACCGTCACACGAATATGTGAACTTGCTGCTATTTGAAGGCAGCTTCTGTAAACATTGAACAGCAATGGTACTAAAGTTCCCAGAATACGATGTGTGCTCTGCTAAAACAACAGTTCCTTTCGCAACAAAACTATAAATCAAGCCTTTTTGATTCATTCTTCAGCTGGATATTCCAATGTATCAAGACCTGCCAATCACCATTAACTTAGCAGAGCATTTATAAACATTACTACAAAATTATGCTCTTAGAAATGAAGACTGTTTCAATGAAGCTTAAGTTGACCTTAGAAATGATAAGCGCAACTGAAACTGAAAGAATCCACTGAGATTCCAATCTAACATAAAAATACATGACTAAACAAATAGACAAATTAACTTCCCCTCGATTTCAATACAACTAACTCATGCCTAAATATGGTAAGCTGCAACAAAGAATACATCACTACATTAACCAAATTATACTTGTAAGAGAGGGGGAAATACCCTTTTCCTAAGCAGATGTTCCAAAACTCAATAACTAAACCCTAATGATTAATTAAACCCCCAATATAATCTCAAAGGGGAAAACGAAGAAGCAAATCTATCTATGCTGAGATTAAAAAAAATGGGTTTCTTCTTCTTCTTCTCGTTTACTAGAAATCTCCCTATTTCCCCCCTAAAATTATGATACCCAGAGAAGATTAAAGAGTGAAAAGAAAGGACTTCTTTTGGCAAAAAAAAAAACTCGGTAGATCTAATGAAATATATGAGATAAAAAGTTACCATGAAAATCAAAGAGAGGGAGTTGGAAGATCGAAGAGAAGCTCACCTGAAACAAGCTGGAATGAAAATCGGATTCTTAGGCTAAAAGGAATTGGGGTGGCATTGTCAAGGACAATGCGAAGCTTCTTTTAATACAAGCAACAAAAAATGGGACGAAGATAGTTACATTTTTTTCCACACGTGCGAACCACACATCGGTTTTAACAGTTTTTCACGGCTTTTCTTTTTCTTTTAAAAAGGTCAAATTTATATAAGATTTAACTTCATAGAATAAAATAAATGCTTGTGAATTATTGATAATAATAAATTAGTCGTATTATATTCATTACCATTGTTAAAAATAGATCAATTATTAGTTGATTTAATAAAATAATACGTTATATTCACTCAAATAATGTTGGGATTAAAATTTTAATAATATAATAAAATAAAATAAATTAAAAGTTTATGTCCACAATAAGCCTATGTGGTATCATATCTATATAAGTTGATAATTGAATTTAATATTAGTAGTTATCTTGAAAAAATGTTAAAATTCATACAAATTCCGCTAAAATCGAATAAATCCATTGGTTTGGTATATCTTTTAAAATATTTAAAGACATATTAAATAATCATTAAAAATAATTAGATTTAACAAAATATTGATTTATTTAAAAGATGCTATGTGTACAGTTTATCTCTTGGTAGAAGTACCCGCGACGAGAGAATTAATCACTGCTAGCGATGAAAGATACTCTGTCTCAAATTAAAAAAAATATCATGTTTTTAATTAAATAAAAACGCTGACATTGATACGGAACCGGAGCTTCTAACTATGATAAATGCGTTAACTATGGATATAATGTCGAAAATAAATCGATTTTATATCACCCTTCAATTCGAACTAGCAAAAGCAATGTTTCCTTGCATAAGATGGATTCCAAACATTCATGATCTGAATATGAATGAGGCGAATTATTTATCTCTCGGTCTATTAGTAAATTATCTCTCGAAGGATTGTGAAATATGTTCCACTAAAAATATTTTTGTTATTGCTTCGACTCATATTCCCCAAAAAGTGAATCCTGTTATTTTAAAATTTAATATTTAGACTTTAATTTATAAAGTAGAATTAAATATGCTTGTGAAACATTTTTTTACTACAATGCACAGAATAATAACTTAACTTAATTTTTGATAGAAAATAACTTAAAAATATTTAATTATAAGGCTAAAGAGGTTATTTTGTCCTCAAGTTCGATCCAAATTAACAATGTTGTCTATCGCGCGAAAATGCGTTTAATTAGGTTCTCCAGTTCGCACATTGCAGCAAATTAGCCTATTGACCAACGTTGACCGTGAAAGTACTTACGTGTCAGTTAACGGTACTGACGCGACAGTCAACTGTGCAGACGTGGCAATGTATGTATGATGATGATGTGGCAGAGGGGCTGAATTGATTTTTTAAACCAAATTTGAGGGTAAAATTAAAGTTTTTGCAGAGTTCAGGAGCATAATTCATTTTAATTGAAAGTTTAATAACTTTTTAATATTTAAGCTAAAAAATAACTTTAAAAAGTTAAAAATTAAGAATTTAAAAAATTATTAAAATTTTAAAAATAGATAAATAACTTGTTCAAATTTTAAGTTAATTTAATCGATTTATTTAGTTTTTGAATAAAATTAGATAAATAATTTGATTTTTCAAGTTGAGCTTTTACAAATGGAATATATAAAAAATCGATTAACAAATTGATGTAAATACCCATTGAGTTCTTGATAATTCTAAAATAGTAAAGTGATAACTCTTACAAAAAATCAAAATAATCTTCGATTTAAAAAAAATCATAAACTTAATAAAAATAAATAAAATATTTAAAAGAATTATTAAAAATAAAAACTAATATAAAAATTAAAATGTATTAGAGATTAAAAATGATAAAATATAAAAATTAAAAAAATGTTTATAAAGTATTCAAAATCGAACACTTTTATTAAAAAAGTCTGACTTTCGTCGGTCTGAGTATTACCATTTGTTAAACGAAATTTTAGTGGAATCAACCTTGTATTAAAGTAACAATAAAACTCCCATTTTCTTTCATTTTTCTACATCAAATTGATGCTCTTTTAATTTGATGTAAAAAATAAGGAAAATTTTTGTTTTACCTACTTTAATGCAAGGATGATTACATTGAAAATATGCTCAAGGAATATTGGTAGACTTAGTATAGCCGGGAACAATCGAAGACTTTTCAGATGGTTTATAAATATTTTAAATTTTGAATTTTCATATTTTTAATTTTACTCCCTCTGTCCCAGTAATTGTGTAACTTTTCTATTTTAAAATTGTCTCAGTCAAATTGTCTGTAACACCCGGGTTTGGGGGTCGGGAGAAAATAATATTAAAATATTGTTTCGTGTTTCGGTTTTATAATTTAAAATAGTAATTTATTATTTTGGGCTTCCTATATTCGAAGCAAATAATTATGTTGGATTTAAGTTGTTTCGGGAATCAAATTCTATGAATTTTAGAATAGATGAGAATGACCATCTCATTAATGGCATTTTTGTAAATAATGAGACTTGCAAAATAAAATAAAATAAAAACCCTTTTTATTATAAATCATTCATTTTATCATCACCTTCCCCCACCCCCTTCTTCATTTCACGTTCCCCTCCCCCTTCCCTCTTCAAGCTTTGACAACCGATCGTGCCTCCATTTTTGGAGCTTTTTGAAAGGTAATTACATTTTCGACTTGCTCTCATCTTTCTCTACTTGAAAGTACAAATAGATTTCATTTTCATCAACGTTTTAGAATTTGGATTTTTGGAAGATTTGAATAAAAATGATATTTTTATTGATTTTAACTTAAGATTTTGACTTGATATTGTTAGATATGGTGTTTATGAACCAAAAGGACCAACATATATAATTTTTGAGGTGTTTTATGAAATTTCCGAAATTGGGTAAAAATGGGTTTTTTTGAAGGGTTTTGGGTGATTTTTGGGGGTTGTTTTAGGTGGGAAATTGATAGCCAATGGTAGTACTATGATTAGGGATTGATTTGGGATCATTTGTGAGTGCAATGGATGTTGGAAACATAACTTTTGGAAGAGGTATTGGGGCTGTCCGAAATTGCTAAGTATGGGGTTTGGTCATGGTTTGCAAGATGGTAATTTGTATTTGAATTGTATTCCGGGTTGATAATTTGATGTTGGGCTGATTTGAGGTTGTTTGAATTGTATTGAGGTTGTTTAGAAGCAAGAATTTGGGTCGGCAAAGCATCGAGAAGAAATCCGGAAACTTGGAGGTGATGGTTGCTTGGTAGTTGAGCTTGGAGGTAGAGGTGAGTGGTTAAAATATTTTAAATGGTTTTGAGTAATTGGTTCGAGCATGTGAACTAGGTTGAGATTGGTAGACTCACCTAGAGTTTGGATTAGGGTGGTAGCCTAATCCTAAGCTTTAGTTAGAGACATTGGATGATCTCTTTAATTGATGTTATGCCTCATGATGATTTGTGTATGTATAATGTGTTATACATGTTGTTGAGGCATGGTTTGATGCATTGCTATGCATGTGGTTTGGATTGTAAACTGTGTATGATGATGTTGAGTTTAATATGATGTAGGATGCCATATTATTACTCTTGAACATGACATTATGATGATTATGTATAATGTGATATACATGTATGTTGGGGCATGATTTAATGCATTGTTATATGCATGTTGTTGAGATATTTGATGTTGAGTTTAATATGAAGTAAGATGCCATATTATTACTCTGAACATCAAAGGTTGTGGAATTTGATTAATATTGGCACTAGTATGCTTGGGTACAATGATCGATCATTAGGATGAGTGTGCACACAAATTGAGTCAAAACGCACGTGGCCTTGGTGGCGTTAAGGCACCAAGGAGGAGTACGGTGATGTAATATTCCACCGGAAATTTATATATATTCTACGTGGCGATGAGTGGAATCCGGTCCGTAGGGCATGTGGCGATGAGTGGAATCCCGTCCATGCAAGGCCGGTGATGAGTGTAATCCCACCGAGGTAAGGTTGATGTTGGAAAATGCGTTCCAACATGTTATCCGCGTATTCGAGTCATAGCTAGGTGCCAATATGAGAAAGTATGTATATGCCAATATGAGATTATGCATACATGTTAAAATGAATTGATATGTGTATCAATGTGATATGAAATGTGAATTTCAAATGCGAAGCTATATATGTTTTGGTTAATGCATTGAGATATATATATGTATCATTGTAAGTTGAGCTTATGAGATGTTGAGCATGACATAATGTTGATTATATGTTCATGCATCATGTTCATTTTGGTTCATGTGGATCGAAGATAAAGTCATGTATTTCATCATGATAATTGCTCGAGCTTGGACCCTGTATTGTCGAAGGTTTGTTTTATGAGCTTACCCTCACTAAGCTTTTATGCTTACGCTCTCTTTTGTTCGACAATGCAGATAAATAGCTTGTGGGTGGCATGGGAAAGGAAAGGTCTTCAAGTGTTGCTTTGGTGAGCTCAATGTATGATTTATAAATTAAAGATTTGTAATAGAAAAGCAATGGGATATGTGTTGTTGTTTTTGATGCTTTGAGGTGTGTTGTTTTGGTTTGGCAATTAGATGCCTTGTTTGATTTGTAAATATCACTTATGATGCATGCCTTGATGAATGCTTGTGTGTGATGGCATGTCCTTTTTGGATGATTAGGTTGCTTAGTTGATATGTCTAAGTCTCCTATGTGTTAATTTGTATCTTTGGTATTGTTGAGATTTTATGTATGTCCATATATGCATAAATTGCTCTTTAATTGGAATGCTATGTATGAATGCTTTAGTCCATGTTTGAATGATTTCCTTGGCTTAAATAGGTGTTCTTGCATGTTTGTATATGCTTTATTGCTTCTTAAAATATGTTTTAAATGATTCTAACTTTAGCCGATCTTTTTCAAAACATCTATGATCCGTTTTTGCACTAAAGCTGTTTTTCCAGTCTCCAAGGCAAAAATGATCGATCCCCTGGAAAAAGGGATCGATCCCTTCGTTGGCAGAAACTTTCCAATTTTTGCTTCCAGCCTCCAAGTGCAAAAGGATCGATCCCCTTGTTTATGGGATCGATCCCTTGTGATATAGATGCTAAATTTTTAAAAATTGAGGTTTGCAAGCTTTACGTTTTAGTCCTGATTCTCGTATGTGCAATTGCTTGAGTTTGAGATGTCCGTTTGAGTTGAAATTTGGCAGAGAGGCATGAAACATGACTAATTTCATAATGGTAACTTAAAATTTGGTAAAGTCCTCTTAATTTCCAGAATTTACAAATTGGTCCCTAAATTCGTATTTTGTTCAATTGAGTCCCTTATTGTTTTCCGATTGCTGTGATTTTTGAGTATGCTTATCTCAAGAGTATGCCTAGGTTTAATGTGCATCTAGACAAGTTTAAAAAAAGAAAAAAAGGGTCGTAAATCAAGGTTGACTTTCGGGTTGACTTTGGTTTTCCCCGTGTAATCTTCGTAGTTCGGGTCAGCCGTCTAGGCCGGGCTACGGGGGTTACATTTGTTGGCATCAGAGCTTAAGGTTTCCGAGACCTTGAGCAGGTAAGTGAAGTAAGTTATGTTTTATGATTGATATGCACGATGTTTGCTTATCATGTAAGCATGTTGCTTGTTATTCGAGTATGCTGAAATGAATGATTGCTTGCTTTGTGAGTATGATTGCTTGTGTGACAAGTATGTTGATTGTTTGTTTAAAAGCATGTTGCTCGTTACCCGTGTATGCGGTGATGTGTGATTGTTTGATGGAGAAGATATGTTGTTTGATAGTACGCATATGTTTGCTTGTTTAGCAAGTATGCCTTGTAATATGCATGATTGAGCATGTATGTGTGTTGAGTTGCTTGAAGCATGTTGAGTAGAGTCCCATTGCTTCTATTACCTCGGAAAAAAGAGATTTTAAGTGAGGAAATCATACTTGAGCCACTTGGACCTTTTCCTTTGCTAACCCAGTTTGTATGTTAATGTGTTGTTGTTGTTAGTTTATTGCTTTTTGGTAAGTTGAGGCCAAAGCGTGGACTGTGAATCGGTAAGTGGAAACTTGGGGTTCTGAAAGTGTGAATGATGTTGAGGGAGTTCATCGCTTTAGTCAGAGAGGTATAGTTGTACCGGAGTTGAGGTACAAATTGTTTTCTGAGATAGTGAGTATGTGGGTTGGTTCCTGTTGATGAAGAACGATGTTATTGTTTCTGGTGTTAGTGATGAAAGAGGTGACGACCTATGAGTGGGAGTCAGAGTGGCACCGATGTCATAGTAGGTAAGCCTTGGTACAGTTTTGAGCTTGTTCCCTTTTGATTGATTCTGAGTCTGCACTTCTGTATATTGTTAGCAAGCATGCAAGTTTGAATGTGCCGATGAGGTGTCAGAGGTAGGTATGAGTACCTTAGTTCTTTGGGGCGAGATCAGGGTAAGGGTCTCATTTGTGTAATCTGAAATTCAGAAATGCTAGTTGGTGATCGTTGGGATTCAGCCTATGGTTTTCATACAAAACAACCGTTCAGTGTCCGTAAGTGGAAATCAATTTGTGTGATTGGGCCAGTGTGCGTCTGAGTTGTCTTCCAGCGAGAAGGAGAGATAAAGTTACTTCCGATATAGTTGAGTCGAGAAGGAAGTCTTAAGCTTTAAATTCAGATTGTTTGGTAGTGGGATGTTTTGAGTCGTCAGGACCGATGTTACAGAAAAAGTTCAAGCATGATTATTTGTGTGTGATTAGAACTGCATTTTGAAGTTTTGAGATGCTCTAAGAACATTTTAGAAGAATCAGATTTTGTTGAAGAACCAGTCTGAAAACAAGAGGGTCGAAGACTATCAGCTGTGCACAGGTGTAGTTGCAATTTTCACGGATACTTCCTTTTGTGTGAGCATGTAAGAAAATTTGATGTACGTGTTGAGACCTTGGAAGTAGGGACACATGTGACTAGACCTTGAGGTGAGATAGTGGTGGTCAAAAAAAAATATGTGCAGAAGATGTTTGTTGATGGTTCAGGGTTATGTGTATGCAGTAGATGTGAAGTGATCGTCTTCCTACAGTTTTGAGGTACGTTTTGACTCAATTTGGCTTGAAGAGCACAGAGTTGCCTTGAAGTTGCAGGTTTTAGTGGGACTGTAGTAGTAGACGAGGGTGTGAACTTCTTATTGAATGGTTGATCCAGCTGCGGAGGTCGAAGATTGATTGAGTTTAGTTGGCAGACTTGTTTGGCAATGGTGAATGATTTGATTTTTGAACGAAGATTAGACCGTGGAATGATAGTACAGTTTGTGAAGAAGAAAGAGCGGCAATACGAGAATGTGTTGAGATTTCAGACAGTTGAAACCAGTGGCAGTGAAAGATTAGTATCCGCTTCCGAGTGTCAGCGATTTGTTGATCAATTAGTGGGTGCTTCAGTCTTTCCGAAGATTTATTTCGAGATCCGTTTACTACCAGTTGAAAGTGAGAAAAGTGGAAGTATCGAAGAAGGCCATGACGAGCTTTGAAGTTAGTGTGGTAGCACCTTTTAGAAAATCAGCTGTATGTCAAGTTACGCAACGTGAGCTTCGAGTTAATGAAGATGTTTTCCTAGGACATACAGATCAGTCGAGTGCATTAGAGTAAATCCTAACTATGCAGAAGAAGATGTGAGTTGAAAGAAACTTTAATGGAAGCTTTGACCTTGATCCGAGAAAAAAATAAATAAATAAATAAATATAGTGATGTGTTACATGTAGAGTTAGGTTGTATGCTTATGCAAGATAGAAGATTGTGGCTTATTCATCGAGATAATTGAAAGACCGAGAGAAGAGTTATTTGACACTAGACTCAGAGTTGATTTCAGTTGTACTTGCTTCGAAGACTTGAAGACAAAGTTTGTATAGCAAGAAATGCACAGTGAGTATGTACATATCATCAGAACTTGAATTGTTAGACAACTTAGGAAGGGTTGGAACTTGAACAACATGAGTTGTTAGAATTGCTTGAAGACTGTGGTCCCAAGATTGAGTACTATCTGAAGAGAGTCTACGTGGTAACCGATGTTCCGAATTATTTTGTTGTCAGATTAGTGGTTTTGTGGCCGAGTTTCATGTGAAGCCTACTTTGAGTCAGATATTTAAAGAGAAACAGTTGCAAGACAGGTTCTTGACACCTCACGTGCAAGACATGACAGAAGGAAGACCTTTAGGATACAGTCTCAAGGAAGATAGAGTTTGTATTTTCAGAGACAGAATAGTTGTGCCGAATGACATAGTATTTGGAGACGTATTGTTTCGGCCGATGCACACGGTAGTTCATTTGTATAGCATCTGAGTAGTATGAATACGTATTGTGGGTTGAAGATGAATACTTCAGGATTGAGATGATGGGTGATGTGGTTCAGCATGAGGGTAAGTGTATAATTTGCCAGCATGTCAAGACCGAACGTCAGTTTTCTTCTAGTTTGTTGCATCCGTGGAAGGTTATTAATGGAAGTGAGTAATAGGGATCCGAGGTTCCAACTAAATTTTTGAAGACGTCTGCATAGTGTTTGGTTATCGGTTGAAGTCAGATGGTCAGTTAGAGAAAGTTATGGGTCGAGTATTCAAACAGTATTGTATGAGATTGTGAATTGGGCTAGTTCTGTTGTTTATTTGTTGCAGTTACCACCAGAGTTAGAAGACGTTGTGATGTATCCTGTGTATCTGTGATTCGGAAGTATTAGTCAGATCTATCCCGTACTATGTTTGTAGAAGAGATTGAGTCGAATTTAAATTGACCAGTTATGGAGAACCGGTTGAGGTCGTAGCATCAGATAGCTAATGTTGTGTGGGAAGACTACCGAGTTGGTTAGTGTGTTGTGGTGAGAAGGTAAGTGTGGAAAAGCAGTTTCCGTGGCTCTTCCTGTTCGATGAATTTCGAGGACGAAATTTCCTTAAGTGGGGGAGAATTGTAACACCCGGGTTTGGGGGTCGGGAGAAAATAATATTAAAATATTGTTTCGTGTTTCGGTTTTATAATTTAAAATAGTAATTTATTATTTTGGGCTTCCTATATTCGAAGCAAATAATTATGTTGGATTTAAGTTGTTTCGGGAATCAAATTCTATGAATTTTAGAATAGATGAGAATGACCATCTCATTAATGGCATTTTTGTAAATAATGAGACTTGCAAAATAAAATAAAATAAAAACCCTTTTTATTATAAATCATTCATTTTATCATCACCTTCCCCCACCCCCTTCTTCATTTCACGTTCCCCTCCCCCTTCCCTCTTCAAGCTTTGACAACCGATCGTGCCTCCATTTTTGGAGCTTTTTGAAAGGTAATTACATTTTCGACTTGCTCTCATCTTTCTCTACTTGAAAGTACAAATAGATTTCATTTTCATCAACGTTTTAGAATTTGGATTTTTGGAAGATTTGAATAAAAATGATATTTTTATTGATTTTAACTTAAGATTTTGACTTGATATTGTTAGATATGGTGTTTATGAACCAAAAGGACCAACATATATAATTTTTGAGGTGTTTTATGAAATTTCCGAAATTGGGTAAAAATGGGTTTTTTGAAGGGTTTTGGGTGATTTTTGGGGGTTGTTTTAGGTGGGAAATTGATAGCCAATGGTAGTACTATGATTAGGGATTGATTTGGGATCATTTGTGAGTGCAATGGATGTTGGAAACATAACTTTTGGAAGAGGTATTGGGGCTGTCCGAAATTGCTAAGTATGGGGTTTGGTCATGGTTTGCAAGATGGTAATTTGTATTTGAATTGTATTCCGGGTTGATAATTTGATGTTGGGATGATTTGAGGTTGTTTGAATTGTATTGAGGTTGTTTAGAAGCAAGAATTTGGGTCGGCAAAGCATCGAGAAGAAATCCGGAAACTTGGAGGTGATGGTTGCTTGGTAGTTGAGCTTGGAGGTAGAGGTGAGTGGTTAAAATATTTTAAATGGTTTTGAGTAATTGGTTCGAGCATGTGAACTAGGTTGAGATTGGTAGACTCACCTAGAGTTTGGATTAGGGTGGTAGCCTAATCCTAAGCTTTAGTTAGAGACATTGGATGATCTCTTTAATTGATGTTATGCCTCATGATGATTTGTGTATGTATAATGTGTTATACATGTTGTTGAGGCATGGTTTGATGCATTGCTATGCATGTGGTTTGGATTGTAAACTGTGTATGATGATGTTGAGTTTAATATGATGTAGGATGCCATATTATTACTCTTGAACATGACATTATGATGATTATGTATAATGTGATATACATGTATGTTGGGGCATGATTTAATGCATTGTTATATGCATGTTGTTGAGATATTTGATGTTGAGTTTAATATGAAGTAAGATGCCATATTATTACTCTGAACATCAAAGGTTGTGGAATTTGATTAATATTGGCACTAGTATGCTTGGGTACAATGATCGATCATTAGGATGAGTGTGCACACAAATTGAGTCAAAACGCACGTGGCCTTGGTGGCGTTAAGGCACCAAGGAGGAGTACGGTGATGTAATATTCCACCGGAAATTTATATATATTCTACGTGGCGATGAGTGGAATCCGGTCCGTAGGGCATGTGGCGATGAGTGGAATCCCGTCCATGCAAGGCCGGTGATGAGTGTAATCCCACCGAGGTAAGGTTGATGTTGGAAAATGCGTTCCAACATGTTATCCGCGTATTCGAGTCATAGCTAGGTGCCAATATGAGAAAGTATGTATATGCCAATATGAGATTATGCATACATGTTAAAATGAATTGATATGTGTATCAATGTGATATGAAATGTGAATTTCAAATGCGAAGCTATATATGTTTTGGTTAATGCATTGAGATATATATATGTATCATTGTAAGTTGAGCTTATGAGATGTTGAGCATGACATAATGTTGATTATATGTTCATGCATCATGTTCATTTTGGTTCATGTGGATCGAAGATAAAGTCATGTATTTCATCATGATAATTGCTCGAGCTTGGACCCTGTATTGTCGAAGGTTTGTTTTATGAGCTTACCCTCACTAAGCTTTTATGCTTACGCTCTCTTTTGTTCGACAATGCAGATAAATAGCTTGTGGGTGGCATGGGAAAGGAAAGGTCTTCAAGTGTTGCTTTGGTGAGCTCAATGTATGATTTATAAATTAAAGATTTGTAATAGAAAAGCAATGGGATAGGTGTTGTTGTTTTTGATGCTTTGAGGTGTGTTGTTTTGGTTTGGCAATTAGATGCCTTGTTTGATTTGTAAATATCACTTATGATGCATGCCTTGATGAATGCTTGTGTGTGATGGCATGTCCTTTTTGGATGATTAGGTTGCTTAGTTGATATGTCTAAGTCTCCTATGTGTTAATTTGTATCTTTGGTATTGTTGAGATTTTATGTATGTCCATATATGCATAAATTGCTCTTTAATTGGAATGCTATGTATGAATGCTTTAGTCCATGTTTGAATGATTTCCTTGGCTTAAATAGGTGTTCTTGCATGTTTGTATATGCTTTATTGCTTCTTAAAATATGTTTTAAATGATTCTAACTTTAGCCGATCTTTTTCAAAACATCTATGATCCGTTTTTGCACTAAAGCTGTTTTTCCAGTCTCCAAGGCAAAAAGGATCGATCCCCTGGAAAAAGGGATCGATCCCTTCGTTGGCAGAAACTTTCCAATTTTTGCTTCCAGCCTCCAAGTGCAAAAGGATCGATCCCCTTGTTTATGGGATCGATCCCTTGTGATATAGATGCTAAATTTTTAAAAATTGAGGTTTGCAAGCTTTACGTTTTAGTCCTGATTCTCGTATGTGCAATTGCTTGAGTTTGAGATGTCCGTTTGAGTTGAAATTTGGCAGAGAGGCATGAAACATGACTAATTTCATAATGGTAACTTAAAATTTGGTAAAGTCCTCTTAATTTCCAGAATTTACAAATTGGTCCCTAAATTCGTATTTTGTTCAATTGAGTCCCTTATTGTTTTCCGATTGCTGTGATTTTTGAGTATGCTTATCTCAAGAGTATGCCTAGGTTTAATGTGCATCTAGACAAGTTTAAAAAAAGAAAAAAAGGGTCGTAAATCAAGGTTGACTTTCGGGTTGACTTTGGTTTTCCCCGTGTAATCTTCGTAGTTCGGGTCAGCCGTCTAGGCCGGGCTACGGGGGTTACATTGTCACTTTGAACAACTCAACTAATTTTTTTAACACAAATTTACTTCTTTTTTTTAATTTTTGTAGTTTTCCAACAAAAACAAAAGATAACTTTTAAGGGTAAACTTATCATTTAAATTATTTTACACCATACAATTTTTTTTTAAAACTCCGTAAAAAGTCAACATGTGACATCATTAGTGGGACGAATGGAGTGTTTTTTACTTAGTTTTTTAAATTCATTATATTATTTTATTTTTTAATATTTTATGAATATTTAAATATTATTTAAATATTTATTAATTTATTATTTTTTAGTTTAAAGATTAAGTAATCTATTGAAGTTTCAGTTAAAATGAATTATGCCCCTGAATTTAACAAAAAATTCAATTATACCCTTGAATTCGTTTAAAAAAAATCAATTCAGCCCCTCTGCCACATCATCATCACACATGCACTGCCACATCAGCACAATTGACTGCCATGTCATCACCGTTGATTGTCACATCAGCACATTAACGGTCAACGTTGGTCAAAGGGCTAAATTGCTCCAATGTGCAAACTGGAAGACCTAATTGAACGTGTTTTAACACGAGAGGCAACATTACTAATTTGGGTCGAACCTAATTATAACTACTTGGGTCGAACTCGGGACAAACCTAATTATAACTACTTGGCATTTATGTTGTTGCAGAGGTTTACAATAATAACGAGATGACATGATACAAATTTTATTTTCCATATTTTTAAATCAATCGGTGCTTTATTTTCAAAATCTTGTTTAAAACAAGTTTTAATTATCTTCATTGAATTTAAAAACAAACTGTACAAATAGATCCAAGAACTCTATATACCTTCCAGATCAATTATTGGATAAATTTTCACTTGATTTCAGGACTAGTTAAACGAAGTGATTCGGCCAAACATTGAATCATATATCAGATTTCAGGACAAGTTTACTTGTATACAAATTAAAGGGTCAAGGATTTATAATTACCTGAAAAATATTACAGATTTATCTGGATATTAATTAAAGTTCACAGACTTATCTAAACTATTAAAAGTACAAGGGGTTATCTAAATAAATTCCATAGTTCTTATATTTAAGACAAATAATTGTGTTATAGTCGAGTCGAGTTTTTCCTACACCAAACAGGTTCTCCACAATGAGTTGCAGCATACAAATGTCTCGATGAACACAACGACATCAGGCATTCCTTGTTCTGTTTCTTTCTTCATATCCATTTGTATTTGAAGAATGTTATTTGAAAGGTGTCCTGTAATTACTAACAAAACCAAACCCATTCCGCCTTTTTTGTTTAATATCATGTACTTATAATTTAGCCAAAGCAGCTTTACCATTTTCGGCAAATGCTGTTGGAAGAATCATCGAGTTCCGAGCTTAGCACCGGCAATAGAAGGAGCTGCACCCCTGGTTGCCTTCACATGGGAAACATAGTCGCTGTACTGCATTGTAAATAATGTGCTTTGGTAACGGGTCAGTTTAATACGCTTCCTGAGCGACTCGGTGATAGGGCCACTGAAGCCTGACTTTCGGACGAGTGAGTCAATTGCCTCCACCTTCGTCCAACCTGAAAGATAATAGATATGCACGAAATGCAGGAGCGATCAGCAGATTTTGCTCGGAAAACTTGGTTTGTTGTGAACTAATTTACTATGCGTCTGTTCACTAATAAAAATTTCCAACAGACGAAACCTTTCAATGGAAGACAATCATGCATATAATATAAATCCCTAAAGAAAAGCTTACGAGTTCTAAAACAAAATACAAATAAAGGGCATCTTCTCATGACATTGGACGAGTAGAAAAGCACAGTTACGTTTAAAAATTGGATAAATTTATTATATTTTATGATAGTCAAATTTCAACTAAATTTCTTGTTTTTCAAAAACGGATAATTCTATTAATATGTATAACAAAAAATATTTGAAGCCGTAATTTAGAAATATATTGAATGTATTTACATTTTATACCTGAATATCAAAAAAAGAGAAGGAAAGTGAGAATGAAAAGTCTCCTCATCATATCATATAACCTCATTAGACATAAAAGCAGGCAATAAAGTCTACCTTCATGTGCCGGCACCTCAGGTAAATATGTAGCATTCCGCCTTGTATTATAATCATCAACAAACTCAATAATTATGCCATGCTTTCCGACCTGTAAGAAAAATGTAAACGGAAATTATAGAGTAGGAAGCGGAAGAGATATCAAAATACAAAGTAAAACAATAACAGCACAGAAAAGAGGTCAGGCCATATCCGATCCGGATATTCGAAACTGGAGATTCTTTGATCAACCAATACATTCAGTGCATGCTAGTCTGTATTACATGATCAGATGTTAAAAGATCCAAATCGAGATGAATTACATACCTCCCAATCAAGGTAGTTATTAGCTGTTTCATAATCAGTAAGAATAGAAACTGTACATTCTAGAGAAGGCAGTTCTTTAGCTTGTATAGGGGGGAACCTGCGGTCCCTCAAAGCACTGTAAAACCACAGAAATTAGAAAAATACACAAGGCATGCCAAGAGAAAAATATGAAGCATTCCAAAGTAGCAACAAAATGTATAATCTGGTAAGGACAAAATAATGGATTTTATTTAAAAGATAGAAAAATGAATAAACATAAAAAGTTTTAAGAATGTGCTGACAGTATATATTGATATTCTCATATACACATATAGATATCTCAACTACGTGGAGAGTGCACATAGAGAGAAGCAGAGGGGGTAATTAAATTCCAAAGTAGATGTTTTTCAATTTGGTTTTAATACCTGGTCAGAGCATAGTCCCTAAACCCATTAATCAACCCGCAACCTTCGAGTGTGCCAATACATCCTCGTAGACGAGGCTCCCCACCATACACAACCTTCTTCCATGTCACAAACAATGGGCTTAAAACAGAATAGGATTTGGATCAGATGAAAGCATCATTTTCAAAGTAAACAGAAATATAATTAGAACAAAGAAAAAAGTAAAAATAAAGGAAACTATTTTATACCACAACCCAAGAGCAAAAGAAAGCTGAATAGAAGCAGTAAAAGATTAACACATAATTAGCAGGTCAGTTTAATGATAATTTATAGGCGATTTTTATTCTTACAGGAACCAAATTGCTTAAAAAGTAAAACCAGACACAGATTTTGAACCGACAACATTGATTTCTGTTGCTGACCAAAACATTTACACATCTTTTTGGAACATCTAAAAACAACAATTACATAAAGTTGAGTTCCCAACTTCTAATATTTTTTCTTCGTTGAGCATGCGATATACCCTGGTGGTCAGAGCACGCTCACCTGTTCCACTCCCTTCCCCTTAGGTCCCGGGTTCAAGACCCCTTGGGAGTATTGCCTTCACCTAGATTTTCCCCCTCCCATCTATGCAGAAATAGAATAGGATATTCAAAAAAAAAAAAAAATTCTTCGTTAACAAAAAAAAGGCTGAAAGCTAATGCCACCACACACACAAGAAAAAAATTCAATAAAAATAAAAGAAAAACAATCAGCACCCAACCCATCATTATAAAAGAGTAGAAAAGCAGGAAACTGGGTCTGAAATAACAAATGGATTACAACACAAAGAATCAGAGAGAAGAAATTACTATTGGCCGTCGTCGAAGGCGGGCGGAGAAGCCTCTTCGCTGTTATAATGGGCGAGCAAAGTGTCGAAGCAGTAAACCACCATTTCCTTGTTTGCCAACACCATCTTCCTTAATTTTTCAAAAGATAATTTCTTTATGCCTCTTTGGTTTTTCTCTCTCTCTCCAAACTTTCTCGGCCGATTGCACTCCTTTCCCCTTTTTGATTCCCTCACGTCATTGCTTTTCCCTTTAATTTAAAATATTCTTAGTAAATAAATTATTCAAAGGTTTATTAAATTAAAACTTTAAATGAATCTTTATTCATTTTACGAGTAAAAAAAATATTACTAAGTTTTAAATGATTAATCATTTTCGTCATTATTTATTTTTTAATCAATTTAATCCTAATATTTTATTTTAGGTCAAAATAATCTATCTGCGAATAAAAATTGTTAGTTAATTCACAATAAAGTCAACAAGGTTTTTTTTTGTATGATATTGCTATCGTGGCGTGCATTGCCATATAAGTTTGTCACGTCATTTTAAGCTGTTTATCGTCAATTGACTAACAATTTTCATTTGCAGAAGGAAATAAAAATAAGTTCTCATTTGAAATAAGAGAGGAAGAAAGTATCGAATAAAATAAAAAAATATAAATCAAAAGTATCGAATAAGAGGTAACATCCCCTAAATCATAGGTACCCAGTTCCCATTCTGCTGTAGTTAAAAGTTTCGAATAAAATTAAAAAAAATATAAACAAAAGGCAACAAAGGGTAAGAAATTTACCTGGACACAGATCAAATTCCAAGCACCATATGAAAAAAAACGTCGACTGAAGAAGAAAGCTGAAGAAAAACGTGGGTGAGAACTGAGAAAAGTGGGTGAAAATTGAAGAAAAGAGAGAAGAAAGCTAAATTTTTTTATTGAAACATACTTGGAGCCTTGAAGATGCCGACGAGAGAACCTTTGATCTGATCTTAGTTTTTTTTTAATTTTGAAGATATCGATACTAAGGAAATTATGGATTTGTTCGCGAAATGAGTATTTCTTAAAGCCCGCGTGCTTTTTTTAATGAACACTAAACGTTAAAGCGAAGCGCCTAGCGCCTTGAAAAAAACGAGCGCCTTAAAAAATTCAATTATTAATCAAATTGTCTTACATCTCTTAAAGTCATCAATTCTGGTGTAAAATCCATTACTGTTCAAACAGGATGATCAACAACAGCCACAAGAATCTTTTCCCTCTTTGATCCTTTAAGAGTATCATAATGGTCAATCTTAAGGCTATCAATAGGCTACATAATAATAAAATAATATATTAAAATGATATATATTACAATCATCAACAACAAATGCATTACTAATATACCAAATATACTTCTAACTTGGGAAAAAAATTAAGTATCATTTTATCAAGATAAGGACAGTCCTCTTCCGTTTGTATTGAATTTTTCTTCAACCATTCGAAAGTTTTGTTGATACTATAAGTATAACATCCAGTCTTTTCATCCACATATCTAGTTTCAATCACATTTACAACAAGATCTAGACATACACATTGGAGTAAATACCGCAGAGACAATCGCTTTAAATTCTCCTTCGAAAATATTATCTTTCTAACAGATTCTAGCAACGTAACAGATACAAAAGCCCATCAACAAACTGCATGTGCATGGATAAACTTAAATCATTAACTAACATTAGCCAACTTAAGTTAGATAAGTGAAGATTTAAGTAATTACCACAATTCCCTTGATCACGAACTAGATTTAATGCAGCACTCTCTCTCCAATCCACACTTTGGTGAGTCTTACGAGAAATTGAGATAAGAGGGAGCTAAATAGAACAAAATGAGATTAGTGAAATCGAAAGTTGTTTGAGGAAAGAGGAACAAAAAAAAATATACATAAATAAACAATGCCAAAAACATACCACTTCAATCCTTGAAACAACATTAACTCTTGTGTCCATGCTAAAAAATGCCAAAATAACTATTTAGAAGAATCAACAACAATTTTATAAACTTGTATTTGCACAAATTTCCTAGTTGAACAAAAGATAATGAGGGCAATCTCTTAGACAATGTTGCAACATTTTGTGTTCAATTATTTCTCTTGTTATCAGCTAATCGGTACATTATAATTAAAACACATTAATTTAAAAATTTTAGGTAATTTTGCTGTAAATTATTTGCTAATTTCAAAATAAAAGATTACACGAAAATACTAGTACTCTATATTTCTTCTATATTCAATCTTAGCTTTTTTCTTTAAAATAGAAGAGAAAGTCTCACATAGGACATAATACAATTGCTAACCCAATTTTTAATTTCAAATTCCCAAATTCCATGTATTCCTGAAATGTTATTAGAGTCATGAAATCAAATACATAAAGTTTGAGGGAAGAGGGAAAGCAATCTGACGTAAAAACATTTTAAGAAATTTAATGGCCCTCGTCACAAGCTTCTGCTCTCGTTATTGGTCAATTGTCATGGTTGTCCACCATGCATACCCTGCTCACGAGCGTTAGACGTGAAATCAAAAAGTTAAATAGCCGCTCTGATAACACTTGTCACGGGATTAGACTTCTGCAGCTAAATTGCGAGGCCTTAGTCGTTTTCTCGGTTGAATGATACCACTAAGTCACCTCGAATCCTTCGTTATAGTGCTAGACTCCTGCTAGCTGGAATTCACCACACTTCACTCTGCCTGCAAGCTGGCTCGAACGCAAGTCACTCCGTCGACTCGCTCTAATGTCATTTTACTGAACAACACTCGTTCTGATACCACTTGTCACGGGACGATTACTCTCTTCCCAAAAGACATGTCTGATACGATATACAACGCCACCATTTATATATCCTAAAAGAATTGTTAACCATAATACACTTTTAATTTTACCAATGATGTTGGAACTGTAAGGGTGTTGCGTACAACAAAAAGTTTAAACTTATTTTATTCATTTATATTTTACATCTCATAAAGAGTTTACAAATTAAAAAATGATATGTAAAATCTTAATTTCATAAAAAATAACAATAACAAAATATCAGGATAATGTCTTAGTTAATAATAAAAGTTAATTTTAACTTGGAAATTCTTGAAGATAAATATATGTATAAAATCAAATCAGAATCCAAATCAAAATTTCAAACATTGAAGCACCTAACACCTTAGTTTTAAAGGGCACTAGGCGAGTCGAGGCGCAAAGGGTCTTGGGAGCCGAAGCGCTAGGCGCTAGGTGAAGGCGCTAGCTTTTCGTAGGCAAAGCGCTATAAATTAATTTTGTAGTATATTTTGTATTCAAAACAATATGATATTAATTTTATAAACATTTAATGATCAAATTGTACTAAAATAATTTTTATCTTTGCACTTAAAAAATATAAAAATAATTAAATTAAAGTGAAGAAATAACTAACCATTAATAAGTAACAAAAGTATTAAGTATATTGAACAAGTTAATTAAAATTACAGTGAAGAAATGCACTTAGGTCAAGATGTATCTGATCCTTGTTAAATGTTAATCATCAACCATCGTACATGATTGTAGTTTAGTTTATAGGAATAAAAATAAGTTCTCATTTGAAATAAAAGAGGAAGAAAGTATGGAATAAAATTAAAAAAAACATAAATTAAAAGTATCGAATAAGAGGTAACATCCCCCTAATCATAGGTACTCAGTTCCCATTCTGCTGTAGTTAAAAGTATCGAATAAAATAAAAAATATAAATCAAAAGGCATCAAAGGGTAAGAAATTTACCTAGACTACAAATCAAATTCTAAGCATCAAATGAAAAAAACGTGGACTGAAGAAGAAAGCTGAAAAAAAAACGTGGGTGAGAATTGAGAAAAGTGGGTGAAAATTGAATAAAAGAGAGAAGAAAACTAATTTTTTTTATTGAAACATACTTGGAGCCTTGAAAATGCCGACGAGAGAACCTCTGCTCTTAACTTAGGGTTATTATTTTTTTTTTAATTTTGAAGATTTCGATACTAAGGAAATTATGAGTTAGTTCGCGAAATGGGTAATTCTTAAAACCCACGTGTTTTTTTAATAAACACTAAGCGTTAAAGCGAAGCACCTAGCGCCTAGAAAAAAGCGAGTGCCTTGAAAAATTCAATTAATAATCAAATTGTCTTACATTGCTTAAAACCATCAATTCTGGTGTAAAATCCATTACTGTCCCAACAGGATGATAACAACAGCCACAAGAATCTTTTCCCTCTCCGATCCTTTAAGAGTATCATAATAGTCTATCTTAAGGCTATCAATAGGCTACACAATAATAAAATAATATATTAAAATGATATATATTACATTCATCAACATCAAATGCATTACTAATATACTAAGTATATGTAACACCCGTGTTTTGGGGTTAGGAGTTAGTCGGGTTAGTTGGTCCGAGTCGGTAAAATTAATTTTTAATCAAATTGACCTTAGGGTGAGCAAATTGAGTTTAGAAAGAAAGGGAGGGATCATTTTGGTAATTAAACCAAAATAAAAATAAACACCACCTTATATCATCTTTTCTTCTTCATTTCTCTTCTTCACCGTGGAAACCTTACCCAAAGCTCTCCCAAACCCCAAACTTTTAATTCATCAAATTTCTTCATCAATTCAAGGGGTTTTTGAAAGGTAATCACATATTTGAACTCTCCTTTCCATTTCCTATCTATCTATAGTCTTAGATTTCAAAGTTATAGAGTTTTGAAAATTAGGGTTCATATCAAAATTTGGGTTTTTAAGGGGGTTTTCCAATTGGTTTTGATAAATTGAGTTGGGGCTTTGTTTAATCATGTTAAGATACACATAATACGTTAAAATGAGTAATTTTTGAGGTGTTTTATAAAATTTCCGAAATTGGGTTTTGGTGGATTTTTAGGAAGGTTTTTAGATGAGTATTGGGTATGATTTATGTTGGAATTTGATGGTTGATGTTAGAGTAATAGTTGGGGGTTGTTTTGGAAGCGTTTGAATGTGCTAAATATGTTGAAATCACAAGTTTTGGACTGTTTTTCATGGCTGCTCGGATTTGATGATTTTGGGGATTGTTTATGGCTTAAATTGTGTGTTTAATGTTGGAAATTGGGGGTTGATGGTTATACTATAGTTGGGCAGTGTTTTGAACGTGTTTAAGAGTGTTTTGGATGACTACAATTCTGATTTTTGACGGG
The DNA here is from genome assembly GCA_030270665.1 of Hibiscus trionum. NCBI lineage: Eukaryota > Viridiplantae > Streptophyta > Magnoliopsida > Malvales > Malvaceae > Hibiscus > Hibiscus trionum. Next base: position 9,683,411 of record BSYR01000024.1, on the reverse strand, counting down.
TTTTAGTGGAAGTACGAAAATGAGAAATTGAAGAATGAACTTGGCTTTGAATTGTGAGAATTGAAGTGGATTTGTGTGTTGATGTTAAACTTTGGGTTTGTGACTGATTTTGAGGTTAATATATTGTTTTTGAATGGTTAGAAGCAAGAGAAATCAATGGTGAAGCTTCGGGCTCGAATCCGGAAACTTGGATGCTTGGTAGGCTTGTCGGCTTGTGCTAATGGAGTAGTCGGTGAGTGGTTAAAATATTTTAAATGGTTTTGAGCAATTGGTTCGAGCATGTGGACTAGGTTGAGATTGGTAGACTCACCTAGAGTTAGGATTAGGGTGGTAGCCTAATCCTAAGCTTTAGTTAGAGACATTGGATGATCTCTTTAATTGATGTTATGCCTCATGATGATTTGTGTTATGATGATTATGTATAATGTGTTATACATGTTGTTGAGGCATGGTTTGATGCATTGCTATGCATGTGGTTTGGATTGTAAATTGTGCATGATGATGTTGAGTTTAATATGATGTAAGATGCCATATTATTACTCTTGAACATGACATTATGCATGTTGTTGAGATATTTGATATTGAGCTTAATATGATGTAAGATGTCATATTATGACTCTGAATATCAAAGGTTGTGAAATTTGATTATTATTGGCACTAGTATGCTTGGGTACAATGATCGATCATCAGGATGAGTGTGCACACTAATTGAGTCAAAACGTACGTGGCCTTGGTGGCGTTAAGGCACCAAGGAGGAGTACGGTGATGTAATATTCCACCGGAAATTTATATATATTCTACGTGATGATGAGTGGAATCCCATCCGTAGGGCATGTGGAATTGCGTTCCACATGCAAGGCCGGTGATGAGTGTAATCCCACCGAGGTAAGGTTGATGTTGGAAAATGCGTTCCAACATGTTATCCGCGTATTCGAGTCATAGCTAGGTGCCAATATGAGAAAGTATGTTTATGCCAATATGAGATTATGCATACATGCTAATATGAATTGATATGTGTATCAATGTGATATGAAATGTGAATTTCAAATGTGAAGTGATATATGATTTGGTTAATGCATTGGGGTATATATACATATCGTTGTAAGTTGAGATTATGAGATGTTGAGCATGACATAATGTTGATTATATGTTCATGCATCATGTTCATATTGGTTCATGTGGATCGAAGATAAAGTCATGTATTTCATCATGATAATTGCTCGAGCTTGGACCCTGTATTGTCGAAGGTTTCTTTTATGAGCTTACCCTCACTAAGCTTTTATGCTTACGCTCTCTTTTGTTCGACAATGCAGATAAATAGCTTGTGGGTGGCAAGGGAAAGGAAAGGTCTTCAAGTGTTGCTTTGGTGAGCTCAATGTATGATTTATAAATTGAAAGATTGTAATAGTAAAGCAATGGGATATGTGTTGTTGTTTTTGATGCTTTGATGTGTGTTGATTTGGTTTGGCACTTAGATGCCTTGTTTGATTTGTAAACATCACTTATGATGCATGCCTTGATGAATGCTTGAGTGATGTATGTTTGGTAGATGTTTAAATTGCTTATCATGTGTGTGGGACATATGCCTTGTGAGGATGCCTAAGTGTATGGATGTTGAAGCATGAGACTTTATGTGCTTGTTTGCCTTCTTTTGATCGAATGCATAATTTTCCTTGGTTGATTAAGGTATGCTCATATTGAGTATCATGTATGAAAGGTTCTTAATGTATAATTTACCATATATGTTTGATGGTTTATATTCATGTTTTGAGTATGTTGGAGTACGTTTAATCTAGGACGTATGCATCTAGGCTTGGGTGGCTGGTGTTGAGTGCCTTTGCCTCTTTTAAACTTATATGTATGAATATGTATGATTCTAATGTGTTTATATCATTGAAAGTCATTAGAATGAAGCAAAATATGCTCCCCTGCATCTAGGTTTCGAAACTAGGGGTAAAGTTTCGAAACCTTTGCAAATTTTTGGGTTCCAGGGGCTACTGGAGGCCAAAGTTTCGAAACCTTTGGACAAGGTTTCGAAACTATGGTCAAAGGTTTCGATTGGGCATAAAATTTGAGGTTTGCAAGCTTTACGTTTTAGTCCTGATTCTCGTATGTGCAATTGCTTGAGTTTGAGATGTCCGTTTGAGTTGAAATTTGGCAGAGAGGCATGAAACATGACTAATTTCATAATGGTAACTTAAAATTTGGTAAAGTCCTCTTAATTTCCAGAATTTACAAATTGGTCCCTAAATTCGTATTTTGTTCAATTGAGTCCCTTATTGTTTTCCGATTGCTGTGATTTTTGAGTATGCTTATCTCAAGAGTATGCCTAGGTTTAATGTGCATCTAGACAAGTTTAAAAAGAAAAAAAAGGGTCGTTAATCAAGGTTGACTTTTGGGTTGACTTTGGTTTTCCCCGTGTAATCTTCGTAGTTCGGGTCAGCCGTCTAGGCCGGGATACGGGGGTTACATTTGTTGGCATCAGAGCTTAAGGTTTCTGAAACCTTGGGCAGGTAAGTGAGATAAGTTGTGTTTTATGATTGAGATGCACGGTGTTTGCTTGTCATGTAAGCATGTTGCTTGTTATTCGAGTATGCTGTAATGAATGATTGTTTGCTTTGTAAGTATGATTGCTTGTATGACAAGTATGTTGATTGTTTGTTTAAAAGCATGTTGCTCATTACCCGTGTATGTGGTGATGTGTGATTGTTGGATGGAGAAGGTATGTTGTTTGATCGTACGCATATGTTTGCTTGTTTAGCAAGTATGCCTTGTTATATGCATGATTGAGCATGTATGTGTGTTGAGTTGTTTGAAGCATGTTGAGTAGGGTCCCATTGCTTCTATTACATCGGAAAAAGAGATTTTAAGTGAGGAAATCATACTTGAGCCACTTGGACCTTTTCCTTTGCTAACCCAGTTTGTATATTAATGTGTTGTTGTTAGTTTATTACTTTTTGGTAAGTTTGAGGCCAAGGCGCGGACTTTGAATCGGTAAGTGGAAACTGGGGGTTCTGAAAATGTGAATGATGTTGAGGGAGTTCATCGCTTTAGTCAGGGAAGTATGGTTGTACCAGAGTTGAGGTATAATTTGTTTGACTGAGTTAGTGTGTATGTGGGTTGGTTCCTGTTGATGAGGAACGATGTGATCGGTTCTGGTGTTAGTGGTGAAAGAGGTGATGACCTATGAGTGGGAGTCAGAGTGTTATCGATGATATAGTAGGTAAGCCTTGGTACAGTTTTGAGCTTGTTCCCTTTTGATTGATTCTGAGTCTGTACTTCTGTATATTGTTAGCAAGCATGCAAGTTTGAATGTACCGATAAGTTGTCAAAGGTAGGTATGAGTACCATAGTTCTTTTGGGGCGAGATCAGGGTAAGGGTCTCGTTTGTGTAATCTGAAATTCAGAAATGCTAGTTGTGATCGTTGGGATTCAGCCTATGGTTTTCATACAAGACAGTCGTTCAGTGTCCGTGAGTGGAAATCAATATGTGTGATTGGGTCAGTGTGCGTCAGAGTTGTATTCCAGCGAGAAGGAGAGATGAAGTTACTTCCGATATAGTTGAGCCGAGAAGGAAGTCTTGAGCTTTAAATTCAGATTGTTTGGTAGTGGGATGTTTTGAGTCGTCAGGACCGATGTTACAGAACAAGTTCAAGCATGATTGTTTGTGTGCGATTAGAACTGCATTTTGAAGTTTCGAGATGCTCTAAGAACAGTCTAGAAGAATCAGATTTTGTTGAAGAACCAGTCTGAAAACAAGAGGGTCGAAGACTATCAGCTGTGCACAGGTGTAGTTGCAATTTCCACGGATACTTCCTTTTTTGTGAGCATGTAAGAAATTTGATGTACGTGTTGAGACCTTGGAAGTAGGGACACATGTGACTAGACCTTGTGGTGAGATAATGGTGGTAAAAAAAAATGTGCGGAAGATGTTTGTTGATGGTTCAGGGTTATGTGTATGCAGTAGATGTGAAGTGATCGTCTTCCTACAGTTTTGATATACCTTTTGACAAGGTTTGGCTTGAAGAGCACAGAGTTAGGGTATGCGTTGAGATAAAGAGAGAGTTGCCTTGAAGTTGTAGATTTATGTGTGACTGTAGTAGTAGGTGAGGAGGTGAACTCCTTATCGAATGTTGATCCAGCTTTAGAGGTCAAAGACTGGTTAAGTTTAGTCAACAGACTTGCTTAGCAATTGTGGTGGATTTGATTTCTGAATGAAGATTAGACCGCAGAATGTTAGGGTAGTCTGTGTTTTCTTTTCCTAGAAGTGTTGCAAGAATTGCCTGGTCTGTCTCCCGACAGAGAAGAAGAGTTTGTTATTGAGACCGTCTCCGAGTTTGCTTCTGTTTTGATTGCTTTGTATCTTATGGTTCCTGATAGAATTGAGAATGTTGAAGAAATAACTTCGAGGTTAGTTGGACCTTAGACTCAATAGGCCTAGTACGTCATCTTAGAGTATGACAGTATAATTTGGGAAGAAGAAAGAGTGACAGTACGAGAATGTGTTTAGATTTCAGACAGTTGAAACAAGTGGCAGTGAATGATTAGTATCCGCTTCTGAGTGTCAGTGATTTGTTGGTCAGTTAGTGTGTGCTTCAGTTTATTTGAAGATTTATTTGAGATCCGATTAATGCCAGTTGAAAGTGAGAAGTTGAAATATTGAAGACAACTTTTGGGGCAAGATGTGATCACCTTGAGCTCTGAGTTATGCCGTTTTGGTTGACTAGTGTATTAGTTACCTTCATAGAGATATTGAGCAGAATATTTTCCTGAGTTTCTTGATCAGTTGTAGTAGCTCTTCTGGATGTCACATGAGTATGTTCAAGTACCGAGAAAGACCATGACAAGCTATGGAGTTAGTGTTGTAGATCCTATTAGAGAATCAGTGGTAAGCCAAGATGAGCAAACGTGAACTCCGAGTTAAGAAAGATGTTCTCCTAGGATATATAGTTCAGCCGAGTGTGTTAGAGTAAATCCAAAGTAGGCAAAAGAAGATATGAGTTGAAAAAAAAAAACTTGAACCATAGTGATGCGTGCATGTAGTGTTAGGTCGTATGCTTATGCAAGATAGAAGATTGAGGCTTATTCATCGAGATAGTTGAAAGACCAAGAGAGAAGTTACTCGACACTAGACCTAGAGTTGATTACAGTTGTAATTGCCTCGAAGATTTGGAGACAAGCTTGTGTGGTAAGAAATGCACAGTGTGTATGTACATATCATCAGAACCTGAAATATTTGAAGACTTAGGAATGGTTGAAACTTGAACAACATGAGTTGTTAGAATTGCTTGAAAACTGCAATATTGAGATTGAGTACCATCCAAAGAGAGTTAACACAGTAACCGATGCTCCGAGTCATGTTGTTGATAGATTAGTAGTTGAGTTGCGAGATGTAATTGCCGAATTCAGTTTACCGAATGATAGCAGTTTTGTGGCTGAGTTTCATGTTAAACCTATTTTGAGTCAGATACTTGAAGAGAAACGGTTGCAAGACAGATTCTTGGCACCTCACGTGCAAGGCATAGTAGAAGGAAGACCTTCAGAATACAGTTCAGAGATAGAATAGTTGTACCGATTGACATAGTGCTTTGAGACGTATTGTTTTGGCCGATGCATACGATAGTTCATTTGTATAGCATCTGAGTAGTATGAATACGTATTATGGGTTGAAGATGAATACTTTGGGATTGAGATGATGGGTGATGTGGTTCAGCATGAGGGTAAGTGTATAATTTGCCAGCATGTCAAGACCGAACGTCAGTTTTCTTCTAGTTTGTTGCATCCGCGGAAGGTTATTAATGGAAGTGAGTAATAGAGATCCGAGATTCCAACTAAATTTTTGAAGACGTCTGCATAGTGTTTGGTTATCGGTTGAAGTCAGATGGTCAGTTAGAGAAAGTTATGGGTCGAGTATTCAAACAGTGTTGTATGAGATTATGAATTGGGCTAGTTCTGTTGTTTATCTGCTGCGGTTACCACCAGAGTTAGAAAGGGGTTTGTGATGTGACTTGTATATCTATGATTCAGGAGTGTGAGTCAGATCTGTTCCGTGCTATGTTTGTTGAAGAGATTGGGATGAGTTTGAAATTGCGTGAAAAAAAAAAATCAGTTGAGATCTTAGCATCAGATATCTATAGACGTGTGGTAAGTATACCAAGTTGGTGAGTATGTTGTGGTAAGAAGGAAAGTGTGGAGTAGCATGCTCCCGTGACTCTTCATGTTCGATGAATTTCGGGGACGAAATTTCTTAAGTGGGGGAGAGTTGTAACACCCGTGTTTTGGGGTTAGGAGTTAGTCGGGTTAGTTGGTCCGAGTCGGTAAAATTAATTTTTAATCAAATTGACCTTAGGGTGAGCAAATTGAGTTTAGAAAGAAAGGGAGGGATCATTTTGGTAATTAAACCAAAATAAAAATAAACACCACCTTATATCATTGAAAGTCATTAGAATGAAGCAAAATATGCTCCCCTGCATCTAGGTTTCGAAACTAGGGGTAAAGTTTCGAAACCTTTGCAAATTTTTGGGTTCCAGGGGCTACTGGAGGCCAAAGTTTCGAAACCTTTGGACAAGGTTTCGAAACTATGGTCAAAGGTTTCGATTGGGCATAAAATTTGAGGTTTGCAAGCTTTACGTTTTAGTCCTGATTCTCGTATGTGCAATTGCTTGAGTTTGAGATGTCCGTTTGAGTTGAAATTTGGCAGAGAGGCATGAAACATGACTAATTTCATAATGGTAACTTAAAATTTGGTAAAGTCCTCTTAATTTCCAGAATTTACAAATTGGTCCCTAAATTCGTATTTTGTTCAATTGAGTCCCTTATTGTTTTCCGATTGCTGTGATTTTTGAGTATGCTTATCTCAAGAGTATGCCTAGGTTTAATGTGCATCTAGACAAGTTTAAAAAGAAAAAAAAGGGTCGTTAATCAAGGTTGACTTTCGGGTTGACTTTGGTTTTCCCCGTGTAATCTTCGTAGTTCGGGTCAGCCGTCTAGGCCGGGATACGGGGGTTACAGTATACCTCTAATTTGAGAGAAAAATTAAGTATCATTCTACCAAGATAAGGACATTCCTCTTCCGTTAGTATTGGATTTTACTTCAACCATTCGAAAATTTTGTTAATACTATAAGTATAACATCCAGTCTTTTCATTCACATATTTACTCTCAATCATATTTACAACCGATCTGGACATACACATTGGAGTAAATATTGCGGAGACAGTCACTTCAAATTCTCCTTCGAAAATATTATCTTCCTAATAGATTCCAGCAATGTAACAGATACAAAAGCCAATCAACAAGCTGCATGCGCATGGATAAACTTCAATCATCAACTAACATTAGCCAACTTAAGTTAGATAAGTGAAGATTTAAGTAATTACCACAATTCTCTTGATCACGAACTGAATTTAATGCAACACTCTCTCTCCAATCCACACTTTGGCGAGTCTTACAAGGAATTGGGATAGGAGGGAGCTAAATAGAACAAAATGAAATCAGTGAAATCATAAGTTGTTTGAGGAAAGAGGAACAAAATAATAAATAAACAATGACAAAAATATACCATTTAAATCCTTGAAACAACAACATCTCTTGTGTCCATACTAAAAAATGCCAAAATTATCATTTAGAAGAATCAACAACAATTTTACAAACTAGTATTTGCACAACTTTCCTAGTTGAACAAAAGATCATGTGGGCAATCTCTTAGACAATGTTGCAACATTTTGTGTTCAGTTATTTCTCTTGTTATTAGCTAATCGATACATTATAGTTAGAACACATTAATTTAAAAACTCTAGGTAATTTTGCTGTAAATTCCTTGCTAATTTTATTCTAGGTAATTTTGCTGTAAATTCCTTACTAATTTTAAAATATTAGATTACACAAAAATACTAGTACTCTATGTTTCTTCTCTATTCACTCTAAATGGATTACAACACAAAGAATCAGAGAGAAGATATTACTGTTGGCCGTCGTTGAAGGCGGGCGAAGCAGCCTCTTCACTGTTATAATGGGCGAGCAAAGTGTCGAAGCAGTAAACCACCATTTCCTTGTTTGCCAACACCATCTTCCTTAATTTTTCAAAAGACAATTTCTTTCTGCCTCTTTGGTTTTTCTCTTTCTCTCCAAACTTTCTCGGCCGATTGCACTCCCTTTCCCCCTTTTTGATTCCCTCACGTCATGACTTTTCCCTTTAATTTAAAATATTTTTAATAAATAAATTATTAAAAGGTTTATTAACTTAAAACTTTAAATAAATATTTATTCATTTTAGGCAAAAAAATACTACTAAGTTTTAAATGATTAATCATTTTCGTCATTATTTATTTTTTAATCAATTTAACCCTAATATTTTATTTTAGGTTAAAATAATCTCTCTGCGAATAAAAATTGTTAGTTAATTCACAATAAATAGCTTGAGATGACTTGAGAAAATGACACATCGAAAGAAAAAATATTTTATATTATTAAAAACATTATAAAAATATTTTTTGACTGATGTGACTGATGTGTCATTATGTAAAGTCAACAAGGTTTTTTTTATGATACTGCTATCGTGGCGTGCACTGCCATGTAAGTTTGTCACGTCATTTAAGCTGTTTATCGTCAATTAACTAACAATTTTCATTTGCAGATGCGAATAAAAATAAGTTCTCATTTGAAATAAGAGAGGAAGAAAGTATCAAATAAAATTAAAAAAAAACATAAATCAAAAGTATCGAATAAGAGGTAACATCCCCTGAATCATAGGTACCCAGTTCCCATTCTGTTGTAGTTAAAAATTTTGAATAAAATTAAAAAATATAAATCAAAAGGCAACAAAGGGTAAGAAATTTACCTGGACTAGAAATCAAATTCCAAGCACCAGATGAAAAAAAAACGTAGACTGAAGAAGAAAGGTGAAGAAAAACGTGGGTGAGAACTAAGAAATGTGGGTGAAAATTGAAGAAAAGAGAGAAGAAAGCTGAATTTTTTTTATTGAAACATATTTGGAGCCTTGAAGATGCCGACAAGAGAACCTTTTCTCTGATCTTAGGTTTTTTTTTTTAATTTTGAAGATATCGATACTAAGGAAATTATGGGTTTGTTCGCGAAATGGGTATTTCTTAAAGCCCGCGTGCTTTTTTTTAATGAACACTAAGCGTTAAAGCGAAGTGCCTAGCGCCTTGAAAAATTAAATTATTAATCAAATTGTCTTACATCTCTTAAAGTCATCAATTCTGGTGTAAAATCCATTACTGTCCGAACAGGATGATCAGCAACAGCCACAAGAATCTTTTCCCTCTCTGATCCTTTAAGAGTATCATAATGATCAATCTTAAGGCTATCAATAGGCTACATAATAATAAAATAATATATATTACAATCATCAACAACAAATGAATTACTAATATACCAAGTATACCTCTAACTTGGGAAAAAATTAAGTATCATTCTACCAACATAAGGACAGTCCTCTTCCGTTTGTATTGAATTTTACTTCAACCATTCGAAAATTTTGTTGATACTATAAGTATAACATCCAGTCTTTTCATCCACATATCTAGTTTCAATCACATTTACAACCGGATCTAGACATACACATTGGAGTAAATACTGCGGAGACAATCGCTTCAAATTCTCCTTCGGAAATGTTATCTTTCTAACAGATTCTAACAACGTAACAGATACAAAAGCCTATCAACAAACTGCATGTGCATGGATAAACTTAAATCATTAACTAACATTAGCCAACTTAAGTTAGATAAGTGAAAATTTAAGTAATTATCACAATTCCCTTGATCACGAACTGGATTTAATGCAATACTATCTCTCCAATCCACACTTTGGCAAGTCTTACGAGGAATTGGGATAGGAGTGAGATAAATAGAACAAAATGAGATCAGTAAAATTAGAAGTTGTTTGAGGAAAGAGGAATAAAAGAATATATACATAAATAAACAATGACAAAAACATACCACTTCAATCCTTGAAACAACACCAGCTCTTGTGTCCATACTAAAAAATGCCAAAATAACTATTTAGAAGAATCAACAACAATTTTATAAACTTGTATTTGCACAACTTTCCTAGTTGAACAAAAGATAATGCGGGCAATCTCTTAGACAATGTTGCAACATTTTGTGTTCAATTATTTCTCTTGTTATCAGCTAATCGGTACATTATATTAGAACACATTAATTTAAAAATTTTAGGTAATTTTGCTGTAAATTCCTTGCTAATTTCAAAATAGTAGATTACACGAAAACACTAGTACTCTATGTTTCTTCTCTATTCACTCTTAGCTTTTTTCTTTAGAATAGAAGAGAAAGCCTCACATAGGACTTAATATAGTTGCTAACCCAATTTCTAATTTCAAAATCCCACATGAAATCAAATACATAATAACAAGAGAAAAAATAAATAAACAAAAGTAAAATAATCAAAAAAATAAAAATTCTCATAAATTTAGGTTTAAGAACTGAAATTCTCATTTCTAATTTAAGTTTGGTCTAAGACCAAATGCATAGAATCAAATAACTGAATTAAAGGGTGAACTAAAATTGTTGAAGTTTGAGTTAATAGACTAAACTGAAAATCGTGGAAGTTTGAGGGAAGAGGGAAACCAATATGACATAAAAACTTTTTAAAAAATTTAATGACCCTCGTCACAAGCTTCTGCTCTCGTTATTAGTCAATTGTCATGGTTGTCCACCATGCATACCCTACTCACAAGCGTTCGACGTGAAATCATAAAGTCAAATGGTCGCTTTGATACCACTTGTCACGGGGTTAGACTTCTGCAGCTAAATTGCGCGGCCTTAGTCGCTTTCTCGGTTAAATGATACCACTAAGTCACATCGAATCCTTCGTTACAGTGCTAGACTCATGCTAGCTGGAATTCACCACACTTCACTCTGCCTGCAAGTTGGCTTGAACGGAAGTCACTCTGTCGACTCGCTCTGATGTCGCTTTCCCGAACAACACTCGCTCTGATACCACTTGTCACGGGACCATTACTCTTTTCCTAAAAGACATGTCTGATAGGATGTGCAACGCCACCATTTATGTATCCCAAAAGAATTTTTAACTATAATACACTTTTAATTTTACCAATGATGTTGGAACTATTAGGGTGTTGCCTATAGCAAAAAGTTTAAACTTATTTTATTCATTTATAATTTATCTCTCATAAAAAGTTTACAACTTAAGAAATGATATGTAAAATCTTAATTCCATAAAAAAATAACAATAACAAAATATCATGACAATGTCTTAGTTAATAATAAAAGTTAATTTTAACTAAAAAGAAATTCTTGAAAATAAATATATGTATAAAATCAAATCAGAATCCAAATCAAAATCTCAAACATAGAAGCACCTAACGCCTTAGTTTTAAAGGGCACTAGGCGAGTTGAGGCGCAAAGGGTCTTGGGAGCCGAAGCGCTAGACGCTAGGGGAAGGCGCTAGCTTTTCGTAGGCAAAGCGCTATAAATTAATTTTGTAGTATATTTTGTATTTAAAATAATATGATATTAATTTTATATACATTTAATGATCAAATTGTACTAAAATAATTTATATCCTTGCACTTAAAAAATATAAAAATAATTAAATTAAAGTGAAGAAATGACTAACCATTAATAAGTAACAAAAGTATTAAGTATATTGAACAAGTTAATTAAAATTACAGTGAAAAAATGCACTTAGGTCAAGATGTATCTGATCCTTGTTAAATGTTAATCATCAACCATCGTACATGATTGTAGTTTAGTTTATAGGAATAAAAATAAGTTCTCATTTGAAATAAAAGAGGAAGAAAGTATGAAATAAAATTAAAAAAAAAAACATAAATCAAAAGTATCGAATAAGAGGTAACATCCCCCTAATCATAGGTACTCAATTCCCATTCTGTTGTAGCTAAAAGTATCGAATAAAATAAAAAATATAAATCAAAAGGCATCAAAGGGTAAGAAATTTACCTAGACTACAAATCAAATTCTAAGCACCAGATGAAAAAACGTGGACTGAAGAAGAAAGCTGAAGAAAAACGTGGGTGAGAACTGAGAAAAGTGGGTGAAAATTGAAGAAAAGAGAGAAAAAAGCTGAATTTTTTTATTGAAACTTACCTGGAGCCTTGAAGATGCCGACGAGAGAACCTTTACTCTTAACTTAGGGTTATTATTATTTTTTAATTATTGAATATGTCGATACTAAGGAAATTATGAGTTTGTTCGCGAAATGGGTAATTCTTAAAGTCCATGTGCTTTTTTTTAATAAACACTAAGCGTTAAAGCGAAGCGCCTTAAAAAAGCGAGAGCCTTGAAAAATTCAATTATTAATCAAATTATCTTACATTGCTTAAAACCATCAATTCTGGTGTAAAATTCATTACTGTCCCAACATGATGATAACAACAGCCACAAAAATCTTTTCCCTCTCCGATCCTTTAAGAGTATCATAATAGTCTATCTTAAGGCTATCAATAGGCTACACAATAATAAAATAATATATTAAAATGATATATATTACATTCATCAACATCAAATGCATTACTAATATACCAAGTATACCTCTAATTTGAGAGAAAAATTAAGTATCATTCTACCAAGATAAGGACAGTCCTCTTACGTTAGTATTGGATTTTACTTCAACCATTCGAAAGTTTTGTTGATACTATAAGTATAACATCCAGTCTTTTCATTCACATATTTAGTCTCAATCACATTTACAACCGAATCTGGACATACACATTGGAGTAAATATTGCGGAGACATTCGCTTCAAATTCTCCTTCGAAAATATTATCTTCTTAATAGATTTCAGCAATGTAACAGATACAAAAGCCAATCAACAAACTGCATGTGCATGGATAAACTTCAATCATCATCTAACATTAGCCAACTTAAGTTAGATAAGTGAAGATTTAACTAATTACCACAATTCCCTTGATCACGAACTGAATTTAATGCAGCACTCTCTCTCCAATTCACACTTTGGCGAGTCTTACAAAAATTGGGCTAGGAGGGAGCTAAATAAAACAAAATGAGATCAGTGAAATCATAAGTTGTTTGAGAAAAGAGGAACAAAAGAATAAATACATAAATAAACAATGACAAAAACATACCATTTAAATCCTTGAAACAACATCTCTTGTTTACATACTAAAAAATGCCATAATAATCATTTAGAAGAATCAACAACAATTTTACAAACTAGTATTGCACAACTTTCCTAGTTGAACAAAAGATCATGTGGGCAATCTCTTAGACAATGTTGCAACATTTTGTGTTCAGTTATTTCTCTTGTTATTAGCTAATCGATACATTATAGTTAGAACACATTAATTTAAAAACTCTAGGTAATTTTGCTGTAAATTCCTTGCTAATTTCATTCTAGGTAATTTTGCTGTAAATTACTTACTAATTTTAAAATAGTAGATTACACAAAAATAATAGTACTCTATGTTTCTTCTCTATTCACTCTAAATGGATTACAACACAAAGAATCAGAAAGAAGATATTACTGTTGGCCGTCGTTGAAGGCGAGCGGAGCAGCCTCTTCGCTGTTATAATGGGCGAGCAAAGTGTCGAAGTAGTAAACCACCATTTCCTTGTTTGCCAACACCATCTTCCTTAATTTTTCAAAAGATAATTTTTTTCTGCCTCTTAGGTTTTTCTCTCTCTCTCCAAACTTTCTCGGCCGATTGAACTTCCTTTCCCCCTTTTTGATTCCCTCACATCATGGCTTTTTCCTTTAATTTAAAATATTCTTAATAAATAAATTATTAAAAGGTTTATTAACTTAAAACTTTAAATGAATCTTTATTCATTTTAGGCAATAAAAAGCACTACTAAGTTTTAAATGATTAATCATTTTCTTCGTTATTTATTTTTGGGAAAACTACATTGGTGGTCCCCAAACTATTACCGTTTTCCTATTTTGGTCTCTAAACTATGTTTTTCGGCAAAACTGTCCCTTCTGTTACATAGTTCTCCTGTTTTGGTCCCCCGACGTTAAATAGCTAACTGTTTTGCTGACGTGGCATTTTAAAATATTTTTTAATCATTTCTCTCCCCTCTTTAAAAAATGCCACGTCAGCAAAACCGTTAGCTATTTAACGCCGGGGACCAAAACAGGAGAACTATGTAACAGAAGGGACGATTTTGCCGAAAAGCATAATTTGGAGACCAAAATAGGAAAATAGTAATAGTTTGGAGACCACCGTTGTAGTTTTCCCTTTATTTTTTTAATCAATTTAACCCTAATATTTTATTTTAGGTCAAAATAATCTCTCTGCGAATAAAAATTGACTTGACAAAAGGCTGGGAAGAAGGTGTTACACAAGGGTACTAAAAAAACGCTAAAATCGAAGTGGATGAAAGGAGAACGTCGTCTGAGGACAAGGGGAAAGAAAGAGCCTCCTCGAAATTGAAAACAACAGATAAAATGATGAAGTTCCCTAAGACATTCCGTCGGACCCTCGTACACAACACCTGCCGGTAGGATGAGCCTCCAACGAATAACTTAAGGGTCCTCAAAAGAACGCCAAAATCGAGGTGAGAGAAAGTAGATTGTCTTATGGGAAGGAGAAAGGAGGGTGGTTGGGTGAGATCGGCCGACGGCCAGCTAAGCCGGAGCCTCTTCGGAATTGCAAAATGTGAGAGAAAAATAAGGGAAACGAGAGAATCGAGAAGGAAGCTCTTAATTTTCACTCGTGCTTATCCCTTTAGATTTTTTATTTTTTGATTCCACATGTGTTCTGATGTGTCAGAAGAAAATAGTAAAACCTAATTCTAAACTGAAGAAAGTACTTTAAAGTATTTGAAGATCTAAGACAAACATGGGTGTTTAAGGATAGGGAATGATTATTATTTTTAGATTTAACATCCTACGGTCCATATCATCAGTGGCGGATTTATATAGTGGAGAGGGTGGGCAGGGGCCCACCCTGAAAAAAAAAATTATTTATTAAATATTTATTTTATATACAGGTGCCCACCCTGAAAATTGTTAGTGCCCACCCTAGACCCGGCTGTACAGGAATTTCCCCCACTTGTGTTAAAATGAAACGAAAAAAAAGAAAAAATCAAGACCAACTGACCAAAGAGTCAGAAAGTTTGAAAATGAGTAGGAAAATTACAATTAGTGTATTGGGCCATAATCGGGCTGTGGGTTTTATATAATATTTATTTTTTAAAAAATTTAAACAAAAAGAAATGTTTGGTGTCTCTTATATGCTAAACTCCCCCAAACCTAATTTTAACTTTCTTTTTTTCATTTCTTACGCGTATTGAGTAAGTTTTCACCCAATCCTCCAATTTTCAATTTTTAATCACCAAATAGAGATATCCACAATCCCTTCAAGGTTATCTACTAACTTATTTGATTCTCGCTTGCGCCACATTTTCATCTTTTACAGGTTTGATTTTTCTATCCATTTTTGTTATTATCTAAGATTTCTATTTATTTACTTTATTTTTTGGTGTCTTAAAATTTTGTCACCGTTAATTTTTTTCTTTTAATTGTTTCATAATTAATTATTAATTTATGTTAGTTTGCATCACTTTTCTCTGGATGCTTGTTTCATTGTTTGCAATAGTTTATTATTATGAATTTTTTTTTTTGTAATAGTCATAGCAGAGTAAGTTTTTTATTGTTAGTGCCAAAAGGTTTTAGTTGCTTAATAGCTTTTAACTTTTGAGTATCTT
Source organism: Hibiscus trionum (assembly GCA_030270665.1). Classification (NCBI taxonomy): domain Eukaryota; kingdom Viridiplantae; phylum Streptophyta; class Magnoliopsida; order Malvales; family Malvaceae; genus Hibiscus; species Hibiscus trionum. Next base: position 9,667,720 of record BSYR01000024.1, on the reverse strand, counting down.
AAGGGCTTTGATAAATAGTAAGATTGTATTTTAACCCTAGAAGAAAATTGAAGTGTCAATTATTAATTGATATGTTTTTTAGGTGTCCCGATCTTTTTAAACTGATTTGTAAGCGTAGTTATGTTGGAACTTATAATTTAATATGGTTATACATACTCTTGTGTTTTATAATTTACCAAGTTAAATACAAACAACTGTTGTCACTTGCATTTTATATTATATGTGTTTTTTATATCACATTTTAACTAATTCTATTTTTTTTGTTTAGGCATGGATAGGTATTATAAAAGGAAGGCAACAATAGAGCTAGAAGATCCATGTTCGATAAAGAAAACTTTTTTACAAGTTGACTTGAAAAATCTTCAAGGTGATCCCGGAAAAAGACCAAAGATTATAGAATATCATCCTAATGATCGTGACGAACTTAGAAGAGCTTATTTGTTGAAAGGTCCTTGCCAACCAAAAGAACACAAGTTTCCTAAGAAGAAGTATAATGATAAATTACGAAGTTTCAATCCTAAGTGGTTCGAAGAGCATAAAAGTTGGTTAGAATATAGTGTATCCAAAGATGCAACATTTTGTTTACATTGTTACCTTATGAGACCTGAATCTAGAGGAGACCAAGGGGGAGGTGATACATTTGTTGTTGATGGATTTAAGAATTGGAAAGATAAAAGCAGATTGCAACTTCATGTCGGAGGTCCTAATAGTGCTCATAATGTAGCTTGGAGAAAATGTGAAGCCCTAATGAATCAGAAGCAACATGTTGAAGTTGCCATTACAAAGCAATCTAATCAAGCCAAACAAGAATATCAGACTCATCTTACAGCTACAGTTGATTGCGTTCGATTTCTTTTGCGACAAGGATTAGCTTTCCGTGGACATGACGAGTCTCATGATTCTTGCAATCAAGGTAACTTTCTAGAGTTATTGCAGTTTCTTGCTAATCATAATGAAACTATTGATAAAGTTTTCAAAAATGCTCGTGGCAATCTTAAACTAGTAGCACCGATTATACAAAAAGATATTGTTAGTGCAGCTGCTAGTGAGACTACTTGTGCAATTATTGATGATCTTGGAAATGAATTTTTTGCTATTTTGATAGATGAGTCTCGTGATATATCTATTAAAGAGCAAATGGCTATCGTTTTACGCTATGTAGATAAGAAAGGAAGAGTTGTTGAACGATTTTTGTGTCTTGTTCATGTTTCTAATACTTCTGCCGCTTCACTTATGAATGCTCTTGAAGATGTGTTTGCAACTCATGGATTATGTTTTTCAAGAATAAGAGGACAAGGTTATGACGGAGCAAGTAATATGCAAGGAGAATTTAATGGGCTTAAAACTTTGATTCTAAGAAATAATGAGTGTGCTTTTTATGTTCATTGTTTTGCACATCAGCTTCAATTAGCACTTGTTGCTGTTGCTAAAAAACAAGTTGAAGTTGCATTCATTTTTAATTTGGTTGCTAATGTGGTTAATGTGGTTGGTGCTTCATGTAAGAGAAAAGAAATTCTTCAGTCTAGTCAAATGATTAAGGTAAGAGAAGCATTACAAAGTGGTGAAATATTCAGTGGCCGTGGATTAAATCAAGAAAGTGTTATAAAGAGAGCTGGAGATACTCGGTGGGGTTCACATTATAAAACTGTTGTTAGCTTGATTACAATGTTTTCATCTGTGATGGATGTGCTTGAAATTATTGAGGAAGATGGAACACACTCAGAGCAAAAAGCTGAAGCTTGTATGTTGTTGAGTTTTTTACAGTCTTTTGAGTTTGTGTTTAATTTGCACTTGATGAAAAATATATTTGGGGTTACTAGTGAATTATCTCAAGCATTGCAACGGAATGACCAAGACATTGTGAATGCTATGCAGTTAGTTAGTGTGTCCAAGCAACGATTACAAATGATGAGAGATGTAGGATGTCAATCTTTACTTGAAGAAGTTTCTTTGTTTTGTGAAAAGAATAACATTAGTATTCCAAAGATGGAAGATGTATTTGTTGTTCAAGGGAGGTCTAGGAGAAAAGTTCAAGAAGTTTCAAATTTGCATCATTTTCAGGTTGAATTATTTTATCAGGTGATTGATAGGCAACTTCAAGAGCTTAATAATCGTTTTTCTGAGACAAATACAGAGTTGCTTCTTTGTGTGGCTTGCTTGAGTCCAAGAGACTTGTATATTTCTTTTGATAAGAAAAAGTTGATTCGTCTTGCCCAATTTTATCCATATGAATTTTCTGCAGGAGATCTTATGTTGCTTGATTGTCAGCTTGAGAATTATATTGTTGATGTTCGTTCAGATGAAAGATTTTGTGATCTAAAAGGACTTTCTGATTTATCTGAAAAAATGGTTGAGACAATGAAGCATGTTGTGTACCCACTTGTATATTTACTTTTGAAGTTAGCTTTGGTTCTACCCGTGGCAACCGCAACAGTGGAAAGAACATTCTCTGCGATGCACTTTATAAAGAATCGACTACGCAACCGTATGGGAGATGAATGGTTGAATGATTGTTTAGTTACTTTTATTGAGAAAGATGTGTTTGATAATGTAGACAATGAGAAAATCATACAACGATATCAAAAAATGAGGCATAGAAGAGAAGAATTGTAAAATTTATTTTTAGTTATATTTTTTGTAAGACTTCTTCTTATTATTAAAATATTATTAATTATTCTATCTTTAAAATTTTTTATGTTATAAGTACATATGTGCCCACCTTGAAAAAAATTTCTGGATCCGCCACTGCATATCATATGTCAAAAAATATCTCACGGTTCTAAATACATATAGTTAGATAGAAAAGTAATTTCATTATCCGGCGGTTTTTTAGAACCTGTCACTTTCGAAGTGTCTTGTACCCTCTTTTCCATTTTTTGACTCATACCCTCTTTTCAAACTAAATATATTTCATTATAAGAATATTTTAATTTTAATTTTGTTAATTTTCGCCATTTAATATTTTAGAAATTTCATCATGATAATTCAATTAATACAATAATTTGTTGATTCATTTCATACTTGTGTCATTGTGTCCTAATTCATCTAATACTTTATTACATTTAAATTATTCTAGCAAAAGTATGTATAATATAAATTTAATTGAGTTCGTGTTATTTTTTTACATAATATTTATATATTAATCATTTATTTCATTTAAGTTTTAATTTTTTTTACAAATACAACTTCTACTTCTACTTATAGTGGGAGGGGTATTTTAGGAGAAAAAATGCTCCCGCTAGGTCTTGAACTCGAAACTTAAAGGAAGGGGAAGGGAATAGATGAGCAGCTCTGGCCAACCGGCCATCAACACTTACTTTATATTTGTATCATGCTCGTATTATTTTTTTGTATTACAACATAAATTAACTACTTTTATATTTATATCCCAATTTGTCTCGCATTTTATGTAACTTGTAAAAAATTCGTAATAATATTAATTCATTTAAAAACTAAATTATAATATTTTTATTGTCACACTAAAATTGTCACAACTCACATGTTAATGTTTTTCTGACCAAATTTTTTAACTTTGATTATAATTTATTTAAATATTTAATTTATTAAAATATAAAATCTATTTTTTAAAAACTACTTGATTAAAGGTTTTTAAAAAATATATTTTTTCTATATTTTTATCAATAATAAATTTTAAAAAATAAAAAGACAATTAAAAAAATTAACAAAAAATATTAATACGTGACAATATTAGTGGACATAGGAAGTAATATTTATCATACATTAACATAAATATTAAACGTAATTTTTAATATATATCCAGAAGGATAGGTTTGGTGCATAAGTGCATGAAAATGACATAATTTGTAGTGGGCAATTGCCCTAGAAGAAACCCTAATCACTCTTTCATTCTACTCTTCTGATGAGAGCTTTCCATACAAAATATAAGTAAAACCCAATTCAACTCTCCTAAAGAGTTTCCACTATGACCAATATGCATGAGTGCAGAAAAGAGAATTGTTTTTTAGAAAGTAAGCACAACACCTGAATTCACACAGATATTCAGCATCCAATATATCAGAAAGCAATGGTACCAAAGTAAAAATCATTCTATAAATAAATCGAAACTAACTGAAAAACAAAATGCTCATAAATAATACTATTTAAAAGATTTCAAACATTAGACAACTAGTTCATCACCAAATATAGCAGTGCTAAATTGCTATATATACGTATAAGATCCAACAAGAAATTACTAGTCTCATTCGAAGCTTCGTCTTAGGCAAAGTTAAAGCCAACACCCTCACTTCCCCATTATCTCAATCAATTCAAATCAAATAAATATTGCCTCCATCTCTCTCTCTCTCTGTATATAGATTTACATATATGTATTTAAAATAACCATAGAAAGGGGTTCCCCTCCCATAAAATTTTAAAACCCAAAGTAGATATCAAAATGCAGGATGATAAAGTGATAACAAAAAAGGAGTGAAAACCATTCAAAAATGGAGATGTAGAGAAACAACAGTGCTGATGTAAATGAGGCTACGACTACTCAAGGCTGACAATCCATGGCATTGACAATTGACATTAAGAATTTATGAACAAAGACTCATACCCGTTTTGGTAAGAGGAGCCTTTTCCCTACAAAACTGGACCTCCGTCGCAGTAATCCCATCCAGAACTTGTGGATTTTTCTACCATGCGGCAGCCTAATATGCGGCTAATATACGGCGTTACCAGAAACATGATTGTGTATATAATGTAACCGGTAAAGCGGTACCGGATATGTGGATATGAAATGATCTTTCCGGTAAAAACCACTAAAAAAATGATAAAATAATCGTAACCGGCAAATTTAAGTAAAAGGTCAGACATAATAAAACCGGTAGCGTCTAATTTGTTATAAGGTATATAATGTATTCGGTAACGCGGTACCGGATATGTTGATTTCGAAAGTATCCATACTTTTGAAAAGTTTATCGAAACTTTTTATCAATGGTACCGGATATGTTGAATTCGAAAGTTTCCATACTTTTTATCAATGGTACCAGATATGTAACTGTAATACCTAACGCATTGTCGTTGGAAGATGATTGGTTATAGGGAGGCGGACATATGTAGCTGTATTCCTATAAAGAAAAGATAACTTAACAAAATAATAGCATATTACGTTATTAATAAATTGAATGTAAAAAAATATTACTCACTGGATTATGCCTCATTTTCTCGGAAGAATCATCCACCAACAGTGTATTCTCCTCTTTGAATTGAGATACTCATTCCAAACTTGATGCAAGTCTTTGCAGAAGGTGTATTCCTCTTCCTCTATGCACTTTGATTGATCCTGTTAATAGTAACTTGTAAAGCACCAAAATGTAAGAATCATAACAAATTCAATTACGAATATGTAAGAAGCATCTTACCCAGATGAAAAAATATCGTTCTTTTTGTACGGGTATTTTGTTAAGAGCAAGGTCAATGTTATGCCTGCAATCGTGAACAATTACATTTCTGTAAACATTTGTTCTGCACGCTCTAAATTAAATATCGATTTTTTCGACATTTTTTTTCAACCACGGTTACGTTGGTGTTCAAAAAGTTTCGATAATGATTTATAAAGTATGGATACTTTCGAAATAATATATCCGGTTAGATTTACCGGTTAGATTATATGAATTAAATATCGATTCTTTTCTGCACGCTCTAAATTAAATATCGATTTTTTCGACATTTTTTTTCAACCACGGTTACGTTGGTGTTCAAAAAGTTTCGATAATGATTTATAAAGTATGGATACTTTCGAAATAATATATCCGGTTAGATTTACCGGTTAAATTATATGAATTAAATATCGATTCTTTTCTGCACGCTCTTAATTAAATATCGATTTTTTCGACATATTTTTTCAACCACGGTTACGTTGGTGTTCAAAATGTTTCGATAATGATTTATAAAGTATGGATACTTTCGAAATAAACAACAAATTAGGCGCTACCGAATATATTGAAATTCGGATCAACATAACCGGTAATTTTACCGGTTTTGTTATAGTCCAAATGTCCGAGTGCCCATCCGCTCCAACTTAACAACAAATTCGGCGCTACTGATTATATTGATATTCGGATCAACATAATCGGTAACTTTTACCGGAAACATGATCTTTAACCGGTCACCGCCCTAGCCGGTTACACCGTATATTAGCCGCATACTAGGCGCCGTACCGCAGAACCTCCCAGAACTTGTGCTTCAAAAATCTTAGTCTTATTATCAGGCGTCCTTCCCTCAAAGGTTAAATAATATAAAAAACCTCTAGAAATTTGGTAATTTGCCTTTTCCAGCCACACAACTCATAATTTGTTTTCTGAAAAAAAAAAACACATCAGATAACTATTGTTATTTTCTTCGTTCAAGATGAAAAAAGAATACATGGAGAAAAAGAAAACATAGGCCAACCTTGACTTGGTTGTAGTGTTTCATACCAGCAACGCAAAAGGGCTGGAGTTTTTTCCGAGTATCATCACCCATGGGATAGGGTTTAATTAGACAGCAAGCAAGAACTCCGGGTAAATTAGGAATATCAAACCCCTAATGTACAAAAATGGGGGAATTGTTAGGACGAAAATAAGATAAAAAAAAAGAAGCCAAAATCTAGAGAGAACACGAGATTACATCGCTGGCCTTCACAGCAGCGCAGTAGAGCCTTTCCTCTTCTTCAGTAATCCGGGATTCATCATCGAGGTCGGAGTCGGATTCGAATTCCACCGGATCACTGTACTTATCCTCGGCCAGCTTCACTACATCGACAAGGTGATAAGGCTTTCCATCATTACTGCTGTTCGAAGATTGTTGATCCGAAGAAGAAGCGCTTCCCGACATTCTAGATGAGAGAAATTAAAATAGGATGGCTTTACTCGGTCTAGGGTAAACTATTTTGGATGACTAAGAGATCGGTATTTAAGCAACGTAACCGGTTGCAATGTGACTTGAAAATATCTCTACTTTTATGCAATCAGTTATAATGCTTTTTAAAAAAGTATCGATACTTTTGAGTCACATTACAATCAGTTATTTTATTTTTTTAAAAAATATCAATACTTTTAAAAAAAATATAAATACTTTTAAAAGTATCAACGTCGGATTTCCAAGGCTCCATCAGCTTAAACTTTAATAACATAATAGACGCTATCTAATATGTTGATACTCTTATCAACAAAATAAATAATTTACCTATTTTGTTATCGTCGGATTTCTAAGCCTCCGTCGGCTAAATTTTAATAACATAATAGGCGCTACCTAATACGTTGATAATGTTATCAACAAAATAAATAATTTACCAATTTTGCGCTTTTAACTGGTCACCTATTTAACCGGTCACGCCGTATATTAACCGTATTTTAACCGCCTCATAGCAGAACCTCCTAATACGGATTTGTTAAAAAAAAACCCTTTAATTTAAGGTTAATATAAGACCAGTTATTTAAAACCGTTAGATTCATATGGTAGAATAATAACTGTTAGATTAAAAAAGAAAAAAAAAGGTGACCCGGTTAACCGGTCACCCAAAAATTGAAGGCAAAATTAAAAGGGTAAACGCCTCAAATAAGCGGGAAAAAAATAACCCAAAAACTGAAAGGGTTCTTGGTTCTGTGTCAAGCGACGAGCGGTGAGCGAGCGTCAAATCGAATTTTGCTGAGGAAAATCGAGCGGTGAACTCAAATCATCCTTAGTTTCTTCCCTTTATTGTTTTAGGTAAAACCCTAACTCCCTTTTTCTATCTCAGATTATATTTTTATCATTTTTTATAGAATTTAAATTTAATGATTTCAGTTAAGTACGATTCTATAGTTGGATTTTTTAACAAATAATTTTTTATTTGGTTCAGTAAAGTCTTGAGTGAGGAGAAGATAGATTATTGGAGTAATTATGTGAATCTTTTTTCTTTTAAGCATTTAGTTTATTTTTGACTTTTTTGAAAGAGTGATAAGGAGTGTAAGCAAGAGGATTTTGGTTGCATTTTTAGTTGTTTGGGATTAAGGAAAGTGGTGAATAGGGGTGAGGAGATAAGGTTTTAGAATTCTGTTTTATTTTGATGATTTTATGGATGTATTTCTAATGATTATAAAATGGGTTTTTTTTCTCTTTTCTGTTTGTATTTTTAGTATTTTTCTGTTGTATACATACTATTATTTGTAGAGATATAGTTGGTGAAATAGGCTTTGTATCTTGGATCTTCCTTCACTTTTGGAAATTTTGGGTGTTATAGTTTTATAACTATGTTACTTGGACTAAGGCATTTTAGTGTTGGACACATATATGTTCATTTCCTTTTTCTTCTTCTTCAAAGATTTCTATGTATTTGGAGGGTCTTTGGAGGATCATATCCACATACCATTGTCCAGATATGATTCGGGCACGAGTATCAGACACACATATTTCGAGAAAAATGAATAGTTGGGATAATCATGGATTTATAAAGTAGTAATTGAAAATAAAATGTTCCAATAAAAATTACCGTGTTATGGGGTTGGCTATAATGTTTTGTGCAACATGGCTTATGAGTTTAAATGCTGGCTGAGATTGTGATATTTAACATGTAGTAGATCACACATATTATTGTTATGATAAAATCAACATAAAAGTAATGAAGTAAGTATAATTTTGAATGTGTTGGGATTATATGGATATTTGTTATTTGAATTGATGCATAATTGTGGGTTTAGTATATTGATATGTGTGGATAATTTGGGTGATCACCCTATTACTTAGATTTGATTTAATTTTAGACTTGCAGTTCATATGGATTATCACATTCTGTCTTATTTTGTTTGTGTTTTCATGTTGTTTACTGGCTGGTGGTTCTTGTTTGGTTGAAATGTTTTTTTAATGAAATAATTATCCATTTGTATCCTTGATTCGTTTCTTCTTTCCATCATTTATTATTTTGTTTATGTGAAATGTTTTTGTTTGGAAGTTGTTAGAAATAGTTGTCTTTAATTGATTAAAGTAGTAAGAAAATTAAAATTGTTATGGTGTATTAGTATATGATGTTGAGTATTTAAGCAATTAATAAAAATTAATGTCATGTTTATTTTAGATACAAGTAGTTGGTAATAGATGCACCTATGAAAGGTGACATAGTCGGGGGAAATGATGACAAAGTTGGGGAGGATGAGGCACATAAACTATTGTGTGCATATTTTAACTTCTAGTAAGTTATAACTTAATCAATAGAGCATTCTTAAAAGTCTAACTTGGTTAGCGATATCTATTCCATAATCATAACCTTTTAATGATATATTTACAGTATAAGTGAATGTAAAGGTATGAAGGGAGGGAGGAAGAAAATGACCAATGCGGTAAGTGAGAAATTTAAAATGCTATTATGTGTTAGTATTGGCTTGTAAAGTGTACTTATTATAAAAATTTAACAATATTTGAGGGAGTGATACAGGCGAGAAAAGCACTTGGATTGAAATGGGCAAAAATATCTGATGTGAAGAAGAAGCCGTAATTTGATATGCAAGTGAAACAGAAGCAGGCCTATATGGAATGGATAGCAAAAGAGAAAGGGAACACAGAAGTTAAGAAGGTAAGCGTAAGTGTATTTTTATAGTTAGAGAAAGTGTTTAGTGTTAAAAAAGTTCGGTACATAAAACATTTATGCATCTCATTAAAGTAATTATTGTTATATTATATGTCGTAGGAGATGGCATCAAGATGTAGCATGAAGAAGGTGTCTATATTGTTTAAAGAGATGCAAAAAAGGAAGATTGATGGTGTTGTTGGGGAATTAGAGTTTAGCCCTTTGCTTGAGATGAAAAATAGACCAATTCATTGTGAACTGTGTCGCGAGTTAGCAGCGAACTTTGATTTGGAGAGTTCAATGATGAAATATAATGGACACAAAATATCATTAATGATAAAAAATGTGAAGATTGTATTGGGGTTAAAGAATGAAGGTGTTGGCGTTGAAGACGTACTGAGGAAATATGATGGAAAAGAACTTACCTTGAAGTACAAGATCAATATGAATGTAAAATATCAACAACTTGAGGAGGAGATACTTAGTGGTCACTTTGAAAGGGAAGAATTGAAGGCTCGATTTTTTTTTTTGTACTTTGTTGGTGTTTTCCTATGTCCAAACGCGAACATCGTGCCTTCCTCAGAACATATGAAGTTACTGTGTTCAGTTGGGATGAAAGAAAAATTAAATTGGTGTAAATTTGCGTATGATAGATTGATTGATGGGCTACGCAAATTTAAAGATCGTGCATGTAAGTCTTTGACCGGATGCATTGTTATCTTAAAGGTAATCTTCTTTAAATGGATGTTCCATTGAAGTAAAATGTAATTTATGTAAATTTTGTTATGATAATAATATTGTGAGTAATATAACATGTAGATGAGGTTCTTTAATTATTGGAGTGGAATTTCGAGTCAAAGCTATGCTGCTGCTGACTGTATTGGTCGCATGCATGCTTGGGGGAAGAAGGAAGTACGCAAGATTATTTCCCACTTAAAGGCAGATCGTCCCGCTATAAAAGTTAGAGTGAATAAGTTATTAACTTTTGTATTATATCTTAGATATGAATGACGTTGAATGAATTAATGATGAATTGTGTAGGAACTTGGGTTGATTAATGATGATTGCTGTGAAGGGGAAGATGGTGGTAGGAGGACTGGTTCTGATGATGTTAGTATTGAAGTGTTGGAGAAGGTAATTTCAAAACTTAGTGAAATTAAAAGGAGTCTCAAAGCTGGTGAAAATAAGCAAAATAAAATTGAAGAGACTTTAGAGACACTTAAGGAGGATTCAAATAACGTGGTTGAACAGGTTTCGAGTTTGGCTACAAGCATGATGTACATGAAAAAATGTTTACATAAAATTGATGAAAAACTTTGCATTGGCCTTGAGAAAGATGAAACAAAGGTACAAAAAATGAAGGTGAAGAGGCAGACCCGAAAGTTGAAGTTGACCCTGATGTTGATGTGAATGTGATGATAGACAATGTGTTGTGGTGGAGGATGTTGTGGGTGAGAAAAAGAGAAAGGTACAAATAACTTTGATTTTGATTAACGTTTAAGTAATTTGATGTACGAGATTTTTATTGATGTCAATGTTGATGTTATTTTGTAGGAAAAGTCAATCGTGGCAGCATCGACAAAAGTTAGTGGGAACGGGAAACGTCTACGAAGTAAAACTCAAAACATGAAATAAATATCTAGATTGTCTTCATGTATGTTGTTGAGGGTTTTTAAATTATGTAATGTTGAAATAAGTTGAATACTTGTAATTTGAACTCAATTATTAACTGTTAATGGCCTATGCCATATTAGTATAACATCTTATGGACGAATGAGTGTGTTGGTGTTGATTTATAACATAAACTGTTTGTAGTTGTTGCTGGCATGAGTATTTTAATTACTATTGTGAGACCTTTTATATAAATGGTTGAAGTTGTATTACTTACAAAAGTTATTAAATATTATAATTATATAATATAATTCAACATTTCACATAAAATTTATAAGCGTTGTAGGTACTGAGCTATGTTGAAATAACTGATAGAGTTGGGGCATCAGCTGGCGGCACGTGTGACTACATATGAAATACACCTTTGCACGAAAGGTATGCAATACATTATAATGCTAAAATGTAGTTAGGTTGAATATAATTTTTATTCTTTATATGTGTGCAGCAAAATCCTCATAAATTTTGGCCACATGTACCTTACTGTAAGAGATGCTGATACGTTACGACCCGGATGTTGGGTTAATTCAATGGTTAGTGTAGTGTAACCAATACATTAAGCAATTATTTATGATTATGTTAAATGAAGAACTTTAGTTAATTAGTTCCTATATATTTTTTGTGATATTTAGGTTATTGATGTTGTTGGATGGACAATAATTGTTGAAAATTTAATTAGGGATAATAATGGAAGGAGAGGGTATCTACCTTATGGATTAAGTGTATGTTAAATTTAAATTAAGTTCGTGGATTAACTCATTTTGATGTACCTGTTTGGATTACTAATTCGGATTTATTGGTAAGCACTTTGGATTACTAATTTGGTTTTAGTTGCAACTCTATAATATTTTTTATATTTGCATTTATATGTTGCATTTTTAATGATGAATTATTTTATTTTGGTAAGGATTCTGGTACCAACAATTTTTAATAAAAATTGTATAACACACTACGTACAAGGCGTACATGGTGTAACAAATTAGGTTTTTATGTAAGAAACTATATATGTATATAGTTTCTTACCCTTGGGTGAGTACTTTTGGGGTTGGTGATATCCTGTAATAATTTCGGTACATACCTTTTTCATTACAAATTCTGAAATAAATTACGTACAACGTGTAATAAATTAAGTACATACTTTTTTAACAAATTAGGTTTTCATGTAAGAAACAATGTATGTACATAGTTTATTACCCTTGGTTGAGGTACTTTTGGGGTTGGTGATCTAGTGTAATAAAACCGGTACATACCTTTTTCGTTACAAATTTTGTAACAAATTACGTACAACGTGTAATAAATTAAGTACATACTTAATTTTTCATGCTTTTTGTAACAAAATACGTTTTCGTATAAGAAACTTTGTATGCACATAATTTATTACCTTTGGTTGAGTACTTTTGGGGTTGGTGATCTCGTGTAATAATTTCGGTACATACCTTTTTAATTACAAATTCTGTAACAAATTACGTACAACGTGTAATAAATTAAGTACATACTTAATTTATCATACTTTTTGTAACAAATTAGGTTTTCGTGTAAGAAACAATGTATGTACATAGTTTATTACCCTTGGTTGAGGTACTTTTGGGATTGGTGATCTCGTGTAATAATTTAGGTATATACCCTTTTCATTACAGATTCTGTAACAAATTATGTACAACGTTTAATAAATTAAGAACATACTTAATTTCTCATGATTTTTTGTAACAAATTAGGTTTTCGTGTAAGAAACTATGTATGTACATAGTTTATTACCCTTGGTTGAGGTACTTTTGGGGTTGGTGATCTCGTGTAATAAAATCGGTATATACCTTTTTATTACAAATTCTGTAACAACTTACGTACAACCTGTAATAAATTAAGTACATACTTAATTTGTCATACTTTTTTGTAACAAATTAGGTTTTCGTGTAAGAAACTATGTACATATTTTCTTACCTTTGGTTGAGTACTTTTAGGGTTGGTGATCTCGTGTAATAATTTCGGTACATACCTTTTTAATTACATATTCTATAACAAATTACGTACAACTAGTGGCGGAACTTGGTGATAGAGTTTGAGGGGGCCAACGTAATTTTTTAAAAAAGTTTAAAGCTTTAGATTAAATTTTTCAATAATTTTGAAGGATTCAATTTATTTTTTTTTCTAAAAATTTAGAGTCTAACTAAAATTTTTGAATTTTAAAGAGACTTAATGAGAACTTTTAATAATTATGGTAAAGATTTAATTAAACACATTCAAAAAAAATTTGAAGCTTAATCTAAATTTTTAAAAAAAGTTGTGGGGGCCAAATTGATATTTTTTAAAATGTTCAAGGATCTAAATTTAAATTTTTTAAAATTTGAGGGGGCCGTGGCCCCCACACGTCCCTCTTGTGTTCTGCCGCTGCTTACAACATGTAATAAATTAAGTACATACTTAATTTATCATACTTTTTGTAACAAATTAGGTTTCCGTGTAAAAAACTATGTATGTACATAGTTTATTACCCTTGGTTGAGGTACTTTTGGGATTGGTGATCTCGTGTAATAATTTAGGTACATACCCTTTTCATTACTGATTATGTAACAAATTACGTACACCGTGAATAAATTAAGTACATACTTAATTTCTCATGCTTTTTGTAACAAATTAGGTTTTCATGTAAGAAACTATGTATGTACATAGTTTATTACCCTTGGTTGAGGTACTTTTGGGGTTGATGATCTCTGTAACCCCCTCGTCCCGGTCTGGCCGGTTGACCGGTCTGAGTGGGCCACACGGGGAAAACCGAAGCGAAACCCGTTAAAGTTCCCCCTCGGTTAGCAACCCTATTTTTTTTTTTCATTTTAAAATCTTGTCTAAATGGATATTAAACCCTATGTGGTCAAACAGCGGAACAAGAATACAAGAGACAAACATTCGAACCCAAAACAGCAATTAAACAGTCCACTTTTAATCTTTTAAACAGGCCGTTTCGAAACGCCTTGACCAGGTCAACTGACCCAGAGCCTTTACAAGGGGCCGTATTGAAACGGGGGTCAACCATTTCGAAACGCCCACGACGGTCAACATCTCGTGGTCAACGAGATTTTGACCGTTTCAAAACCTTTACACCCGTTTCGAAACACCTTCATCTCGTGAATTTCTCAGAATTCCAGTAGCCAAAACGTTCCGATACGCGTTTCGAAACAGGGGTTCCAAAGGCCATACCGTATCGAAACGCGTTCTGATATGGGGTCCCTGAAGCCTACCCGTTCCGAAACGATCCCTCCCGTTTCGAAACGCTGGCAGTCTGCAACCTTTGAAATACAAATTTAGGGGTGTTTTGACAAGTCTAAAGGTCCCATAGGACCCCTAAAGGCACATAAAACCATCAAACAAAGTCTAGAGGCATACATCCTAGATTTAACATACTCAAACACATACAAGCATGGATTTGGACAATCTTTCTAACATGGCAAATTACACATTAAGAGCCTTTCATACAAGCATGCTTGAAGACATTTAAAAAGAACCAATAAGCATCACACATATAAAGTGAGTCCACATGCCATTCAAGCAACCTAAGCACTCATAAGACATCCATCATACAAGCATTTGGCAAGATATATCATGCTTACAAACCAAGTCAACCATAGGCATACATCAAGATTCGAATCAACAATTCCTATCCCATTGCTTAACTATTACATTCTATTACTTAAAATTCATACATTGAGCTCACCAAAAGCAACACTTGGAGACCTTCCCTTGCCTTTGCCACCCACAAGCTATTTATCTGCATTGTCGAACAAAAGAGAGCATAAGCATAAAAGCTTAGTGAGGGTAAGCTCTTTAAAAACAAACCTCGACAATACAGGGTCCAAGCACGAGCGACGACCAAGATAAAATGCATGTTCTTACCTCCGGTCTACACGAGCCATGATTCTAAATGATGCACGAACATATAATCAATATCATGTCATGCTCAACATGTTCAAAACCACAATACATGAAATCACATATATTAAACCATGTTAGCAACACATCCCAAATCACATTGGCTCACAATTAACCACATAATGGCAACATAAACTACAATCCGTATTGGCACCTAGCTATGACTCGAATACACGAATAACCGTTGGAACTCACATCCAACGACACAACCATTACCTGGCGGTGGGATTCCACTCATCACCGTTCACGCGGAGGGGATTCCACTCATCATCACGCCTCATCTCACGCGGAGGGGATTCCACTCATCCTCACGCCCGTCGATGGGATTCCACTCATCACCGACTAATGTAAATACAATTTCTGGGCGTACCCGTACTCCTCCTTGGTGACTCAACGCCACCAAGGCCATGCGCGACTTTTGACTCATGTGTACACACTAACATCCTAATGATCGATCATTTGTACCCAAGCATACTAGTGCCAATACTACACATTTCAATAATACCATTTATTAACGACTTCCGTGCTTAGCACGTACTCACCATGACTTACTATCATGCACAAACCATATTTCCATGCCTAGCATGTATTCACCATGATCCTCGGATCAAGCAATCACCTCATAGTCTCATTTCACATGACAACACCTCATGTATATCATTAACAACCATATCATATCATATTTTGCACATGTGTATAAACATATCATATCTATCATTAACATGCATATAACAACGCATCCAACATGCCTCAACATACATGTATACAACATATACATAATCAACATCATCACAATTTAACACGAGGCATATACAATCATTAAAGAGTGCAACCAAAGTCTCTAATCAAAGCTTGGGATTAGGCTACCACTCTAATCCCAACTCTAGGTGGGTTTACCAAGCCCATCCTAGGTTCACATGCTTGAACCAAATACTCAAAACCATTTCAAAAACATTTAACCACTCACCTAAGCTTCCAAGCTCCAAGCCAAGCAAGCAACCTCCCTCGAATTTCCGGATTTCTTCCCGAAGCTTCCCCAACACAAATTCCCGCTTCTAAACAACCTCGAACACATTTCAAACAATTCCAAATCAGCCCAACATCAAAATACCAACCCGGAAAACAATTCAAATCAAATTTACAACGTTGCAAGCCATGACCAAACCCCACACTTTGCAATTTCGGGCCGCCCCTAAACCATGTCCAAAAACCATGTTTCCAACATCCATAGCACCCACAAACAATCCCAAATCAACCCCTAACCATTACCCTAACATCAAACCTCAATTTTCAACACAAACCACACCCAAAACTCAACTAAAAACCCTCCTAAAAACCCATTTTTATCCAATTTCGGGAATTTTCTTAAAACCATTCAAAATTCACATATGTGGTACCATTTAGCTCCTAGACTTCATAACTAACAACATTGAATCAAAACATTAAGCTTAACAACATAAAGTTACCATTTTTAATCAAAATCTCCAAAAACTCCATTTTCCAAAACCCTAACGAAAGTGAAAACTAAGTGTACTTTTGAAGAGAGGATGGTGAGGACAAGTCGAAAACGTAATTACCTTTCAAAAAGCTTCAAAAACGGAGAAGAAATGAGGTGAAAAAGCAACTTAGAGGAGAACCCTCTACTTGTCGTCAAAATGGAGGAGAAGGGTGAGTGAAGAAGATGAGCACATGTTTAATTCAATAAAGAGGGGTTTTCATTTTAAAAGTTCATTTTATTTACCAATCTGCCATTAATGAGGATAGCTATCTCCATTTCCAAATTCCATGGGATTGAGCTTAAAAAAACAAAACATGTCAAACACAAATTATTTATTTTGAAAACCCGAGGCCCAAAATAATATTTTATTATTTTAAATCTTAAAACCGAAACCCGAAACAATATTTTAATATTATTTCCATCCGACCCCCAAACCCGGGTGTTACAATCTCTTGTAATAATTTCGGTACATACCCTTTTCATTACAAATTCTATAACAACTTACGTACAAGCTGTAATAAATTAAGTACATACTTCATTTCTCATGCATTTTGTAACAAAATACATTTTCGTGTAAGAAACTTTCTATGTACATAGTTTATTACCTTTGATTGAGTACTTTTGTGGTTGGTGATCTCTTGTAATAATTTCCGTACATACCTTTTTAATTACAAATTCTATAACAAATTACGTATAACGTGTAATAAATTAAGTACATACTTAATTTCTCATACCTTTTGTAACAAATTAGGTTTTCGTGTAAGAAAATATGTATGTACAAAGTTTATTACCCTTGGTTGAGGTACTTTTGGGGTTGGTGATCTCGTGTAATAAAATCGGTGCATACCTTTCTCATTACAAATTTTGTAACAACTTACGTACAACCTGTAATAAATTAAGTACATACTTAATTTGTCATACTTTTTTGTAACAAATTAGGTTTTCATGTAAGAAACTATGTATGTACATAGTTTCTTACCTTTGGTTGAGTACTTTTGGGGTTGGTGATCTCCTGTAATAATTCCGGTACATACCTTTTCCATTACAGATTCTGTAACAAATTACGTACAACGTGTAATAAATTAAGTACGTACTTAATTTCTCATGCTTATTGTAACAAATTAGGTTTTTGTGTAAGAAACTATGTATGTACATAATTTATTACCCTTGGTTGAGGTATTTTTGAGGCTGGTGATCTCGTGTAATAATTTCGGTACATACCTTTTTAATTACAAATTCTGTAACAAATTACGTATAACGTGTAATAAATTAAGTACATACTTAATTTCTCATGCTTTTTGTAACAAAATACGTTTTCGTGTAAGAAACTTTGTATGTACATAGTTTATTACCTTTGGTTCAGTACTTTTGAGGTTGGTGATCTCGTGTAATAATTTCGGTGCATACCTTTTTAATTACAAATTCTGTAACAAATTACGTTCAACGTGTAATAAATTAAGTGCATACTTAATTTATCATACTTTTTGTAATAAATTAGGTTTTCGTGTAAGAAACTATGTATGTACATAGTTTATTACCCTTGGTTGAGGTACTTTTGGGGTTGGTGATCTCCTGTAATAATTTCGGTACATACCTTTTCCATTACAGATTCTGTAACAAATTACGTACAACGTGTAATAAATTAAGTACATACTTAATTTCTCATGCTTATTGTAACAAATTAGGTTTTTGTGTAAGAAAGTATGTATGTACATAATTTATTACCCTTGGTTGAGGTACTTTTGAGGTTGGTGATCTCGTGTAATAATTTTAGTACATACCTTTTTAATTACAAATTCTGTAACAAATTACGTATAACGTGTAATAAATTAAGTACATACTTAATTTCTCATGCTTTTTGTAACAAAATACGTTTTCGTGTAAGAAACTTTGTATGTACATAGTTTATTACATTTGGTTCAGTACTTTTGAGCTTCATGATCTCGTGTAATAATTTCGGTACATACCTTTTTAATTACAAATTCTGTAACAAATTACGTACAACGTGTAATAAATTAAGTACATACTTAATTTATCATACTTTTTGTAACAAATTAGGTTTTCGTGTAAGAAAGTATGTATGTACATAGTTTATTACCCTTGGTTGAGGTACTTTTAGGATTGATGATCTCGTGTAATAATTTAGGTACATATCCTTTTCATTACAGATTCTGTAACAAATTATGTACATGTAATAAATTAAGTACATACTTAATTTCTCATGCTTTTTGTAACAAATTAGATTTTCGTGTAAGAAACTATGTATGTACATAGTTTATTACCCTTGGTTGAGGTACTTTTGGGGTTGGTGATCTCTTGTAATAATTTTGGTACATACCTTTTTTTATTACAAATTCTGTAACAACTTACGTACAAGCTGTAATAAATTAAGTACATACTTCATTTCTCATGCTTTTTGTAATAAAATACGTTTTCGTGTAAGAAACTTTGTATGTACATAGTTTATTACCTTTGGTTGAGTACGTTTTCATTACAGATTTTGTAGCAAATTACGTACAACATGTAATAATTTAAGTACATACTTAATTTTTCATACTATTTGTAACAAATTAGGTTTTCGTGTAAGAAACTAGGTATGTACCTTTTTAATTACACTTTCTGTAATCAATTATATACAAACCTTGTAATAAATTATGTACGAATTTATAACCTTCACAACTGGTCAGCCTTAAATTAGCCTCAAATTAGAGGTGAAAGCTGATATGATGCAAGAGTAGCATCTGTAGAACTTTCTTAGTATTTTGTTAATTTAGTTCGGTTGTATTATTGGTGTTCGAACCCGAGTCCCAAGGGATGATGAACGTTTACCTTTACCACCAGGACCCAAGGGGATGTGCTTATGTTTATTTATTTTGTTAAAATTAAATTTAAATTGATATGATGCATAAAATTATTTGGCCAAAAAGTAAAAGTTAACTCTTTGTTGGATATAGGAAAAAACAGAAATAATATGTTAGTATTATTTATTGGAAAAAACTTTGATACATAGGCCGTATAAACTTTAGTTTACACGTACCTTTTAATTTTAGGGTTTTAGTTTAGGCGTTTGGGTTATGGAAAGTTTAGAATTTAAAGATAGTGTTTAGAATTTAGGGTATATGGTTTAAGGTTCATGGTTTAGTTTTTTAGGGTTAAGGTTAGAGTTTTAAGAATTAAGTTTTATAGTGTAAATATACATGCTTGTGTAAAATTAATTATACACAATCCGTGTATCAAAGTTTTACCTTATTTATTTATTTCTGTAGCTTTTAGATTTTTTTTTCTATTTTTTAAATTTATTTGGACTTTTAAAAATTAGAATTAAATTACCACCAATTAGTTGATTTAGTGTAATGAGACGTTAAATATCTTAAATAAGGTCAGAGTTTGAATCTTAGCACTGTGAATGAAATAAATTGAATTTAGAGGGTTAATAAGCCTCTATAGTCTCCAATCCCGATTAATTTGGATATCAATGGTTAAAAAAGTAATTAAAGTGATATGATGCGTAGGGTTAGTTTTTTAATTTATTTATTTTTTGGATCAGAGATGCGTAGGGTTAGTTTGACAAAAACAAAACCTACCCGTAAATAGGTGACCGCGGGTGTAATTTATACTACTAGACCGAGTAAAGCCATCCTATTTTAATTTCTCTCATCTGGAATGTCGGGAAGCACTCCTTCTTCGGATCAACAATCTTCGAAAAGCAGTAATGATGAAAAGCCTTATCACCTCGTCGACGGAGAGAGGCCGGACGATTACGAAACCGACTCCGATGATGAATCCCGTATTACTGAAGAAGAGATAAAGCTCTACTGCGCTGCTGTGAAGGCCAGCGAGGTAATCTTGTGTTCTCTATTGATTTTGGCTTTTATTATCTTATTCTCGTCCTAACAATTTCCCCATTTTTGTACATTAGGGGTTTGATGTTCCTAATTTACCTGGAGTTATTGCTTGCTGTCTAATTAAACCCTGTCGTGTTACTGGTTATTCTCGGGAAGACCTCCATCCCTTTTGCGTTGCTGGCATGAAACACTACAACCAACATAAGGTTAGCCTATGTTTTCTTTTTCTCCATGTATTTTTTTCATCTTGAACCAAGGAAATAACAATAGTTATCGGCTGCTCTTTTTTTTCAGAAAACAAATTACGAGTTTGTGAGACTGGAAAAGGCAAATTACTGATATGCTAGAGGTATTTTATATTTTTTAACCTTTGAGGGACGGACGCCTGAAAATGACACTAAGATTTTTGAAGCAAAAGTTCTGGATGGGTTTCCTGGAGATGATGATGATGGGACGGAGGTATACTTTTGTAGGGAAAAGGCTCCTCCTACCAAAACGGGTATGGAATATGGATCTTGTTTTCTCTTAGCAAAATGCCTTACATCTTTGATAAGTGTCGTTTTATGGGCATCTTAGATATTTGATTATGAGGGATGGATCTTTGTTCATTGTTCATAAATTCTGGTCGTAGGAGAAAAAATTGCAAATTGGATTAATTCTTGAATCTTGATGTCAATGCCATGGATTTCACTGCTTTAAATAGTCTTAAGCCTCTGTTCCATGAGAAAAAAAAATTTCGAATTGATTGAGATAATGGGGAAGTGAGGGTGTTGGCTTTAACTTTGCCTAAGACGAAGCTTTGAATGAGGGAAGAAAGTTTCAATCTTTGCAGAAGTTAGATCTTTTTTAGCTGATGAGACTAGTAATTTCTTGTTGGATCTTATAGGTATGTATAGCAATTTAGCACTGCTATATTTGGTGCTGCACTAGTTGTCTAATGTTTGAAATCTTTTAAATAGTATTATTTATGGGACTAGTTTACTTCATTTTAAACTTTCAGTCCCTGTATTTCAGGTAATGCTCAAGAAAGCAGTGGGAACATGGAGAGATCAAAACATTAGTAGCCCAAATAAGTTTGAAGTAGGCTGAATATTCCTCAAGCTCAGAGTCAGTACTCAGTAGTCCCCTGCCTACCATAGTTGTCCAAATAGTTATTGAGATCATAGGGGTGATCTTCAAACTTCTTAAGATAAGCTTCATAGTCTATTTCCTCTGCTCTTTCATTGGCGGATGACAGGGATTCCAACGAAGAAACATTTGCTACATGTGATTCCGATGAGGATGATGCCAGTTTTTTTATTCAAATATTTTTCTTTCCAAGTTTTTCATCTTTATTGAGCATTTTTTTACATTAAACTACAATTTTCTAAAGTCAAAATGTTTCCACATTGGTACAGAGTCTCCTTATTTTGATTTTACTCCCCCCCCCCATTTTAGTTTCTAACAAATGATAAAACCCACCAAAACAAGTGTATTAAAATACTATTGATACAACGTGAAAATTTAAATATCTAACCTTGTTTACCCTAGCCGCTCCTCTCTCAAAATTGTTTCAATTCTAGCAATTTTTCCTTTTGTTCAATCCCTTTAATCGGTGGTCGGCAATTAATCTTCGTATTAGTTGTCGACCATCGATTTTATTAGTTTTTTTTGTTTTTATTTCAATAAGAATCTTTGCTTCTGTAGCACTACAGATTCTTTAGACAATTTGGCAAACTTGTACATCCGTGAGATTGTGAGACTTCATGGAGTTTCGAAGTCTATTGTTTCAGACAGAGATCTGAGATTTACTTCGAGGTTCTGGGGTTGTTTGCATAGTGCTCTAGGTAGCCGGTTGCATTTTAGTACTTCTTATCATCCGCAGTCCGATGGGCAGTCAGAGCTTGTGATACAGATTCTAGAAGATATGCTCTGTTGTTGTGTGATTGACTTCCAGGGTTATTGGGAGAAGCACTTACATTTAGTTGAGTTTGCTTACAACAACAATTATCAGTCTAGTATTCAGATGGATCCCTATGAGGCTTTGTATGGTAGACGATGTAGGACTCCGATTTATTGGGCTGAAACAGGTCAGAGGTTGTTACCTATGCCGAATTTGCTCAAGGGAACAACAGATAAAGTGAAGTTGATTTGTGACCGTTTGAAAACAGCTTCCGATCGTCAGAAGTCTTATGCAGATTTGAAGAGAAAAGAGATTGAGTTCTCAGTGGGTGAGAAAGTGTTTCTAAAAGTATCTTCGTGGAAGAAGGTGATGAGATTTGGCCGGAAGGGCAAGTTGAGTCCGAGGTTTATTGGTTCGTATGAGATAGTTGAGCGAATTGGGCTGGTAGCTTACCGTTTGAGATTGTCTTCTGAGTTAGAGAAGATCCATGATGTCTTTCACGTGTCGATGCTTAGGAGGTATAGATCAGATACTTCTCATGTTATGCCTGTTGAGGAGATAGAGTTGAATCCAGATTTGTCTTACAATGAAGAGCCTATTGAGATACTTGCTTCTGATAGTAAGGTGTTGCGTGGCAAGACCATAGAGTTGGTCAAGGTGTTGTGGAGACATTGAGGTGTGGAAGAGGCCACGTGAGAGAGAAAAGCTGATATGGTTGAGCAGTTTTCGTACTTGTTTCCGTCAGGTAATTTCGATGATGAAATTCCTTAAGTGGGGGAGAGTTGTAACACCCGAGTTTAGGGGTCGGGTGAAAATAATATTTAAATAATATTTGAGTCTCGATTTTATAATTAAATAAATAAAATAATATTTCGGTTTTGTTTTGCAAAATTTAATTGAAGAGTTTGACCAAATTTGGAAGACAAAGCCCAATAGCCATTTTAATGGCATTTTTGTAAATAAATAACCTTTTCAAATAAGCCCATTTCCTTTTATTATATTTCAAACAAATAAAAGAAATTTCTATCTTCTTCTCCAACCAAAGCCAACGACAAACCCCTCCCTCTTCCATGTATTTCACTATTCCATTTCCTTTCTTCCTCATTTTGGCTAGGTTTTGAAAGGTAAACACATCCCCATCTTGCTCTCATCTCCCTCTACTTGAAAGTACAAATAGTTTTCATTTTCATCAAGGTTTTTGGAATTTGAGTTTTTAGAGGATTTGAATAAAAATGGTAGCTTTATTGTGTTTAACTTAAAGTTTTGATTTAATAGTGTTAGATATGATGTTTGTGAATCAAATGGTCCAACATATATGATTTTTTCATGGTTTTATACACATTCTCAGATTTGGGTTTCCAAGGGGTTTTTGAGGGGTTTTGTGATGAGTTTTGGGTATGGTTTGTGTTGGAAATTGTGGGCTGAGGATAGTATTATAGTTGGGGGTCGTTTTGGAATCATTTGGAAGTAGTAAAAATGTGGAAAACATGAGTTTTAGTTGAGGTTTATGGACTGCTCGAGTTTGGTAATTTTGGGGGTTGTTCATGGCTTGAATTCTTGTGTTTGATGTTTGAAAAGTATTCCGGGTTAGCTACTTTGATGTTTGAGCTAATTTGAAATTGTTTGGGCTGTGTTGGGATTATTTAGGGACAAGGACGTGTGTTGGTGAAGCCTCGGGAGTGAATCCGGAAACTTGAAGGTGTTGCTTGCTTGGTAGTTGAGCTTGGAAGTGAAAGTGAGTGGTTAATGTTTTCAAAGTGGTTTTTAAGTGTTTGGTTCAAGCATGTGGACTAGGTTGGGCTTGGTAGACTCACCTATAGTTAGGATTAGAGTGGTAGCCTAATTCTAAGATTTAATTAGAGACCTTGGTTGCACTCTTTAATTAGTGATTATGTCTCATGATGATTGTGTTGGTGATGGTTGTGTGTAAATGTGCTATACATATATGTTGAGGCTTGATATTGATGCATTGCGATATGCATGTGGAATGTTCATGATTGTGATCATGGTGAGTACATGCTAAGCACGGAAGTGTTATGATATGTTGTGGTTTTGGTTTAATGTTGGCACTAGTATGCTTGAGTACAAATGATCGATCATTAGGATGTTAGTGTGCACACAAGAGTCAAATGCGCGCGTGGTCTTGATGATGGTAGTCATCAAGATGGAGTACAAGTTCGCCCGGAAATTCTTCTTATATTTATGTTAGTCGATGACGAGTGTAATCCCATCGACGGGGCGTGAGGATGAGTGAAATCCCCTCCGCGAGACCGATGATGAGTGTAATCCCACTGAAGGTAATGGTTGTGCTGGATGTGAGTTTCCAACGTGGTTATCCGCGTATTCGAGTCATAGCTAGGTGTCAATATGAATTTATATGTGTATCAATGTGATATGAAATGTGATCTCCTATCTGGATTAATATATGTGTTTACATATGTCGTGGATTGAGCTTGTAGAGCATGACATACCTTTGAATAACTGTTCATGCATCATTGATATTTTGGCTCATGAGGATTGAAGGTAAGGACATGCATTTACCTTGTTGTGCTCGTGCTTGGACTCTGCATTGTCGAGGTTTGTTTTTAAAGAGCTTACTCTCACTAAGCTTTATGCTTACGCTCCCTCTTGTTCGACAATGCAGATCAGTAGCTCGTGGGTTGCTAGAGCAAAAAGGGGCCTCCAAGTGTGCTTCGTGGTGCTAGCTTAGTTATCAAGTATGAGTATTTAAATTATGATGTAATGGTCAAGCAATGGGACATATAATTGTGGTGTAATGTCTTGAAGTATGTTGAATGTGGTTTGTTTAGGAGCATGATTAGACTTCTTATATATGTTATGTTGATTTTGGCTTTTGGTTGTATGCCTTGCTTGTAAACCATGTGGATTTGCCTACCTTATTTTGGCTAAGTGTATGACCTTTTGAAATATGAACCTTGAATGCTATGTATGATTTGGTGTTTGGATGTCTATCTTATATCTTGTGTATTTTGAGTTTGTTGCTATAGGATGCATGCCTCTAGAATGTACTTGTATGATTTGTATGCTTCGTGTAGTCGTTTCGGACGTTTGGAATCAATTGGGATGTCTAAAACTGATTTTGGGAAATTGTAGACAGCAAGTGTTTTGAAACGAGTTGTCTGTTTCGAAACGGGTGTGGTTCTAGGGCCTCCGTATCGGAACTCGTTTCGATACGTTTTGGCTACTGTGAGCCCCTGTTTCGAAACCAGTTTCGGAACACTTTGGCTACTGGAATTGCCGTTTCGAAACTGGTATCGAAACGGCAAGGCAAAATGAGACCCTGTTCCGAAACGGGGTGGATGCGTTTCGAAACGGGTGTTTGACTTTCTAAACTGGAGCTGGTGTTTCGAAACGGGCTTTGACTGTTTCGAAACACATGTCTATTTTTGGGCTTTTTGACATCTCTAAAGGGTTTCAAGGGCTGAGCTTAGGCTCGGTTTGTTGTTGGGTTTCCGCTTAGGTTTAATTAATGCATTTAGATAAGATAAAATAAAAAAGTTTTTCCTAGGGTCGGTAACCGAAGTGGAGCCTTAGCGGGTTTCATCTCGGTTATCCCCGTGTAGCCCACTCGGATCGGTCAAGCGTCCAGACCGGGACGAGGGGGTTACACTTGTTGGTATCAGAGCCTAAGGTTACCGAGACTTTGGGCAGGTAAGTGAGGTAAGTTAAGTTTTTGTATTGATATGCACGGTGATTGCTTGTTTGCCAAGTATGCTGGATGCATGTTGCGTGCTTATCAAGTATGCATGTTGATTTATTTGAAGCATGTTGTTTAGAGTCTCATTGCTACTATTACGTCGGAAAAGGATTTTTAAAGTGAGGGAACATACTTGAGCCACTTGGAAGCCTTGCCTTGCTAACCCAATTTTGTATGTTTTGTTGTTGTGGTTGTAGTTATTGTTTGTGAGCACGATGTCGAGGCCGAGGGTGGTTCGTCAGGAACCACGGGTTGCGGCTCATGTTAATGAGCCGGTGGCTGGAGTTGAGGCTCATGTAGTCGAGCCTGTTGTTGGAATTGGAGCTCCTCCACCACCTCCACCACCACCACCTCCTCCGCCTGGAGTTGGAGGCGAGGATGAGGCTGAAGGAGAGGGACCTCAGGGTGGCCAGGGTGGCCAAGGTCCAGCTGGAATAGACATGACTTCGCTTGTACAAGCTATAGCGAAAGCATTTCAGGCCGCAGTTGCCTGAGCTCAGGCTGCAGCTCAACCTAGGGGCGATGATGCTAGTTTACCGTTAGAGAGGCTCAGTAGCCTAGGGGCTGAAGAGTTCAGAGGGTCTACACCGGAGAGGTCTGAGTTATGATTAGAGAAGACAGTTCGCATCTTAGCTCAGATGGGTTGTGTGGGTGCTCGCAGATTGGGCTGTGTGATCTCTTTGCTTCAGGGTGATGCCTACACCTGGTGGATCACCATTACTACCGGAGTTCCAGAGGCTGAGATAGGTTGGGATTTCTTTGAGTCTGCATTCAGAAAGAGATACTTGGGTCCGAGGTATCTAGATGAGAAGAAGCGAGAGTTTATGACTCTAGTTCAGGGAGATGCTACTGTGACTGACTACGAGATCCACTTTGTGCGTTTGAGTCAGTATGCTCCAGAGTTAGTTCCTACTGAGAGGGACCGATGTAACCGTTTCAGGTATGGGCTTCATGAGGAAGTTAAGAGGTACACCTTAGCTTCAGATTATTCGGATTTTGATGTCTTGGTTGCTAGTGCCAAGGACCGAAGTGGAGCCTTAGCGGGTTTCATCTCGGTTATCCCCGTGTAGCCCACTCGGATCGTTCAAGCGTCCGGACCGGGACGAGGGGGTTACATATTAAGATGTATAAAGATCTTAAAGAGATCTACTGGTGGTTCGGTATGAAGAATAAAATCGCGGACTACGTAGTGAAGTGTTTGACTTGCCAGCGGGTCAATTAGTATAAGGGCTTATCAGCTGCATGGTCGATTGATATTACCCATTTAGTTGTGGAGTTCGATTCCAAAGATGCGATTACTTGTGTGTTGGGTATAAGGGTGGTTCATCCTCATTCACACGTATCTCGTATATTGCTGCCATGTTGCAAAGGGAATGAGAAATCCGGTCGGAACATGTGTTTCATGAGGGAAACCGGGTTGCGAATAAATTGGCTATGCGTGTTGATTACGAGGATTCAATTTTTCGTCAGTTTCTTTCAGCCTCGAAGGATGTGGTGAGCTTGTTATGAGATGATGCCGGAGATGTGGGTTAGGATTTGCTTTGGTTTGGTTTTATTATGATGTTATTTGGTTATTTGTAAGTTGACATTTTGTCCTTTTATTATTTTGTGTGTATTTTTCCCTCCATTTACGTTTAAGAAGATTTTTAAAGTGACGTGTAATAGTAATCCCTTATTTATAGAAAAAAAGTGAGAATAGCAGTGTCGAAAGAAAAAAAAAACAACCTAAAGAAACGAATAAAACACAAGAGCATAAAGAACAACGGAAGTACAACATAGCACAAACTGTAAAACAAAACACAAAACACATCACAAGCCTAAACACAATTGAGCCAAAAAGCCTCCAAAACTAGCATGAAACCGAAACATGACAAAGCATCATCAACGTCTCAATCTACATGTCAATCGAAGGCATCGATGATGAAACGTGAGGAGAAATGCAGGGAAGAATCCATCGATGAGTTATCGCGTCAAGAAATGAATGTCGCTGATGACAAGTAGACTGATCGAAGGAGATAGAGTCAGAAAAACATGACAAATGATCACCATCGACGAAAACAACTGGAAGAAGTAGAAGAAATCTAAGATCAGAACATTAGAAACTAGACCACCAAAGAATCAGTCTGAGCAGAAAAATATGGAGGGAAAAAAGACAAATCTTACTTTTACAACTCGCCCTCATCGCAGAAGGTCTAAAATTCATAATATCAAAACATCAACCAAAATAAAAAAGGCTTAACAAACAAATAAGTGCTCAAATTAATTTTTTTTCTTCTAGATAGGTGTTTAACCTATATTTTAGACCAAATAGGTGCCCAATGTTTCATTATGTGACCCATTTAAGGTTTTTTTTTTGTGATATGTTAATTTTTTTTGTTATCCAATTAAATTCGAACACGTGACACGGTTTCTTAATTTTTGAAATTAAAATTCAAAAATGAGAAAAATAAAATATATTAATTAACCAAATAATATTTAATTTTTCTATAACCCCAAACCCTAACCCTAAGTCCCTAAATTCCTCCACTCTAATCACCGATTCAACCATTACCGGCCACCCTTATCTTCATCGAACCCCCTTTACAGAAAACTCTATCTCCTCGTCAAAAATCGACGAATAAACCGCTAAGTGCACTATCTACGAACACCCAACAATGAAGGAGAAAGAGGTTGATTGGGTTCCTATCGACGGGTAGAGGATGACAGATGCCAAACAGTGAGGTACACGACGCTTAGGGCGGTGAACGGTGAATCACCGACTTGTGGGGATGTCGAATGGTGAGGTACACGACGCTTGGGGCGGTGAACGCTAAATTACCGACTTGTGGGGATGTCGAACGGTGAGGGATATGTGATTTAAGAGTTTGATTGAAATAAATTAAAACTTTGGGGTTTTGAAAGAAATTTTGGTTTTCAAAAAAAATCCAAAAAATTAAAATACAAAAAGCATGACACTTGTCATATTTGATTCGATGGCAAATTTTTTTAACGGTCATTAATGAAAAAACTTTAAATGAATCACAAAATGAAAAGTTAGACATCAATTTAGTTCAAAATATAATTCGTGCACTAAAAAAATATAATTTAAATATTTATTTAACTATTAAACTCAAAAGAAATGCGAAGCAGAAAAATCTAGGAAAATAAGGGGAACTGAAAAAATGAAAAACGTTAGGGACGAGAGCGTGTAGCAAGGAACTTTTTCATTTAGTTCTTTTAATTCCTTAACTACACTTGTATTTAGAACTGTGAGATTTTATTTGGTACATGATTTGACCGTAGGATTTAAATGTAAACAAGAGTGATCATTTTCCTACCCTTGGAAAATTTTAAGGAAAGACGGATTAATATACGGCTAAGAAACGACGTTACCAAAAATATTATAAGACAAGCAACAAATTCGGTAAAGCGCTACTAAATATGTTGACATAATATAATGTATCCAGTAGAAAACATGAAGAAATATTAAAAAAATTTGGTAACCGGCAAACTTAAGTTATCGGTAGGTATCGACACAAAGATAATAAAATCGGTAAAATTACTTATTTTGTTGATAAGAGTATCAACATATTCGGTAGCGCCTAATTTGTTAGTAAAGTTTAGCTGATGGGGCCTTGGAAATCCCACGATAACAAAATCGGTAAAATTACTTATTTTGTTGATAAGAGTATTAACATATTCGGTAGCGCCTAATTTGTTATTAAAGTTTAGCTGATGGGGCCTTGGAAATTCCACGATAACAAAATCGGTAAAATTACTTATTTTGTTGATAAGAGTATCAACATATTCAGTAGCGCTTATTGTTATTAAAGTTTAGCTATGGGGCCTTGGAAATCCCACGATAACAAAATCGGTAAAATTACTTATTTTGTTGATAAGAGTATCAACATATTCGGTAGCGCCTAATTTGTATACATTTTATCGTTTACATTAATATTATAACTTTAAACAAACTGGTTACTAGTGTAACGTAATAGGTAGCAAATAAGTATCGATATTCTTTTACACAAGTATCGATAATTTATTAAAAACATTGTAACTGGTTAAAATGTGGCTCGAAAGTATCCATACTTATATTAAAAGTATCGATACTGTCTAGCCATGTTTCAAACGGTTCCATAAAAAGTTTTGATACTTAAATTAAAAGTATGAATACTTATATTAAAAGTATGAATACTTATATTAAAAGTATGAATACTTATATTAAAAGTATCAGTATTTACTTTAATAGTATCGATATTATACTATAATTTATTGCACAACTAACTTTGTCCTAAAAAATAAATGTTGTAGCCAGACATCAACCACCACCACCTAATGAAATTAAAAGCAACACCGGTTACATTGTTTTTATAAAAGTATGTGTACTTTCATTAAAGTTCCGATACTTAAATTAAAAGTATGGGTACTTATATTAAAAGTATGAATACTTATATTAAAAGTATCGATACTTATATTAAAAGTATCGGTATTTATTTTAATAATATCGATATTTTACTATAATTTATTGCACAACTAACTTTGTCCTAAGAAATAAATGTTGTAGCCAAACATCAACCACCACCACCTAATGAAATTGAAAGCAACACACAACTCATGTTTGGACCACTTCCACCAATGATATTTACCAAATGGACGATACTTCATCCAACAATGTTCAATCAAGCGAGGAGGGGCATGAAATATTTGACCATCATGACAACATGATTATGATATTATGATATGAATTTTGTGAAATGCATACGTTGATATGAAAGCATGCAAATAAGTAAGAGAATCATGAATTGTATATAGTATAGTATGACTAATTATATATTTGACCATCATGACACTAATATTATTGATCATTTATTGTAATTGTTATAACTATCTCACTAGGTTATGTAAGCATAACATGTGTGTCTCATACATTTTCAGGACCTTATAAATTTCAAGTTTTAATCGTGTGGTGCGGTTGTGAGTTACGTCTTTACCATATATGTATGTTACCTTTTGCTATAAACTCCCAGTAAAGTGGCATATGGTCTAACTTGTTGTATATGTCCTCCTATTTTGTATGCTGAGTTAGTAATATGGTTTTGTTGTATGAGTCCTCCTATTTTGTATGCTGAGTTAGTAATATGGTTTTGTTGTATGTTTAGAATGACTAAATCTAGATAGGTTAAAAATGGTTTAAAAATGCCTAAAATGAGATTAAGATGAAAAACTTAGTAAATAGATTCAAAACGTTCTAAATTTTTGTATGCTATTAGAAATATGATCTTTAAGTTTACTTTTAAAATTTGATAAAATTTGGAAATTATTTGGTAGGTTAATTCGAATAAAAAAAGTTTTGAACAATTTACAAAATGGTCACTAAATGTTGTATCGTTCAATCAAATAGGTAAATAACCTTCGTTAGTAATAAAATTCTACATGATAATAATTAGCAAGTTTAATTTCAAATGGATAACACGGATTTCGGTTAAGGACCCATAGTTTATAAAATTTACATTTTAGTTCCTTAAACTTGTAAGGACTAATTAGATTGGTAAATGATATCGGAATAGTATGAAAATTTACAGGTGTGCTGTATATAAGTTGAAATTTGTGGTGGTAAGATTAATTTCAGAAAAGGACCCCTAAAATACTGAATTTATAGTTTAGTCCTTAAAACTCGTGAAATTTACAAGATGGCCCTATGTGTTAGTACTTCAAGCAAATTGGTTAAGGGTAATATCTGGTAAAGTGTAAAAAGGATATTTTTGATTAAAGCTTTAGTAATAAGAAAAAAATAATTTAGTTTCGATCTCTGTTCGGTTTCTGATAGCACTCTCCGACTCGGTTCTCTACCAGGCTGGGAAGGGGGTGTTACAATTGTGGTATCAAAACCTAGGTTTAGTCGATTCTAGAACTAACCAGACATCCATTATGAGTCTGTGTTTACATATGCCACCGAGGAGTTATTCAGATATGTATTTTGTGACTTGCAACTTACACGATCTAATTCTCATGTGTAGTTAGATCTAAAATGTCCGCTCCTACTAACTGATCTAAAATGAGCCCAATCCCGACTCTTCCTCCACTCAGGGGATAATGTGAGGCTAGAGCCAAGGATCAAACGAGTGACACAGAACGATCCACCTCATCCTCCGCCTATGTTTCCTGCTCAACATGAATATCTCATATCTATGGCAGACATGATAAGACAAGTGGTTGTATTTCTCCGACAAGAACCACCTCCTCCACATACTGAAACTGCTTAGCCTGTCTCTCGAGCTCCAATCGACAAGCTCAAATAGTATCATGTTTATACATTTATTGGCAAGGATCTAGACAACCCTAAAATCGCATAATACTGGCTAGAGAATACTCTGAAGGTGATAAACAAGCAGATGAAGTGCCCCGATGAGCACAAGCTAGAATTTTCCTTACCCTTGATTGCTAAGAAGCTCAAAGCTGGTGGGACACTATCACTCTCACCATACCGGAACATAGAATAACGTGGGACTTCTTCCTCTAAGAGTTCCGCAAAAAGTATATCAGTGAGCATTATCTCGCCGAAAGGCGTAAGAAGTTCCTCCATTTGAAGCAAGGGGGAAAGCCAATGGAACAATACATCCATGATTTCTACAAATATGCTAGATATGGTGTTGAGACCATCCATACTAAAAAAGAAAAATGTAGAATGTTCATAGATGGTCTCTGCGATAAACTCCGTTCTCTCTTTGTTGCCCTGAAGATTGAGGACTTTTAGACTCTGGTTAACCGAGCCATCGCAACAGAAGCTTTTCAAAAGGCTTCCGAAAGAATGAAGGGAAACCAAACTCGACCCCATAAGAGATTTCGAGAGGATTCCAAGCCTCCCGTGTCCCAAAAAAGAGGAAGACAATGGGATCAAAAATCTGCTACCTACCAGCAGATGCCTCGCTCTGGTTATGCATCTCAATTTCAATCTACTGGGACTACTGTTACACGTACATCCTCAGTATATAGCACTGGAGGCTCTGCCAAAGGTTCTCAGAATCCCCTATACAACTTCTGCCAGAAGAGATATCCGGGACAATGCCGCAGACAGTCAGGTCCTGCTACCTGTGTGGAGAATCCGACCATTTCATCCGACAATACCCTCATAATCCACAAGCCCCTGCTTTTGTAGCTTCTCAAAACGTTCCAGTGAAAGGGATGGGAGCAAATCAAACACCATTTGGTACCCCCGGAAGACCCCGTAACAATAATGCTCCTTCAGCTAGCCGTGATCCTCAGACTTCAGTCCAAATGTATCACGTCCGAGGTCGCAAGCAAGAAGATGACCCTGATGTGGTTGCAGGTATGGTGGAGTTATTCTCTGAATTTATTTATGCTTTGATAGATCCATGATCCATGCATTCCTTTATTAGTGAACCTTTAATTGAAAAATATGCTTTAGAATGTGAACATGTTGCTTCAGAGATACTTGTCTCGAACCCATTAGGAGATAGTATAACTATCCGAATGATCTGCAAATCTTGTCTCCTAAAGATCCAAGGGATTCCTTTTCCGGCCAATTTGGTGGCCTTGCCCTTCCATGAGTTCGACCTCATTCTTGGCCTGGATTGGGTAGCTGAACATCAGGCGTGGGTAGATTGTTCAAAAAAGAAATTGTATCTCCGTTGACTAGGTAGAGAGAGCATCACCTTAATGAAATCCAAACCTCAGAATAGACTTATGTGTGCCTTAGAATCCAAGAAAGATCTGAAGCTCGAAGATGTGCCCATAGTGAGAAAATTTCCAGATGTGTTGCTCGAAGAACGTTCGGGTCTCCCTCTTGGCCGTGAAGTTGAGTTTGGAATAGAAGTACAACCTGGAACCACTCCAGTATCCATAACTCCATACAGGATGGCTCCAATGGAGTTAAAAGAACTGAAAGCTCGGATTCAAGACCTTGATAATAAGGTATTCATCTGACCGAGTTCCTCACCCTAGGGAGCGCAGGTTTTGTTTGTAAAGAAGAATGATGGATCGATGCGTCTATGCATCAACTACCGACAGCTGAATAAAGTGACAATCAAGAATAAGTACCCGCTTTCGAGAATAGACGACCTCTTTGACCAATTGAAAGGTGCTTCTGTCTTCTCTAAGATAAACCTCTGATTTGGTTATTACCAAATGCTCGTGAAGGAGTCAGATGTTCCAAAGATAGCCTTACGGACCAGATACGATCATTATGAATTCCTGGCGATGCATTTTGGGCTCACAAATTCCCCTGCAGCCTTTATGGACCTAATGAACCGAATATTCCAGCCTTATCTTGATAAATTTGTTGTTATCATCATAGATGACATCTTGATCTATTCCAAAGATTATGTTACCTACGAAGAGCATCTTCGGATCGTACTCCAGACCCTTTGTGAGAAATAGCTCTACGCTAAGTTCAGCAAAGTGAATTTTGGCTATCTGCAGTATCTTTTCTTGGTCATGTGATCTCTTCTGCGAGAATTTAAGCAGACCCAAAGAAGATTCAAGCCATTCTTGAGTGGATACCCCCAAAGAATCTGGGAGAGGTTCGTAGTTTCCTGGGTCTTATAGGTTACTACCGTAGGTTCGTTAAGAGGTTTTCTCTGATTGTCGCACCCCTAACGAAGCTCCTCCGCAAAGATGCTTCTTTTGTGTAGACGGTAGACTAACAACAGAGTTTTGATCAGCTTAAACAAGTCCTCACTCACGCCCCTGTCTTAGTGCAACCTGAGCCAGGAAAATATTTCACGGTATACAGCGATGCATCCCCATCTGGGACTAGGCTGTGTTTTGATGCAAGAAGGTAAAGTTATAGCTTATGCCTCACGTCAACTCAAGCCACACGAGCTCAATTACCCGACTCATGACCTTGAGCTAGCCGCAGTTGTTTTTGTTCTGGAGATCTGGCAGCATCACCTTTATGGTGAGAAGTGTTACCTTGACACTGACCACAAAAGTCTGAAATACCTCTTGACTCAAAAGGAGTTGAACCTTCGCCAATGCCGATGGATGGAGTTGTTAAAAGATTATGATTTGGTTATTGATTACCATCCTGGTAAAGCTAACGTGGTGGCTGACTCCCTTAGTCGAAAGCCTACTTCTTCTCTAAGATGCTTAAATGCTCACTTCCGGCTTAAGAAGCATGGCAAATTGCTAGCCGAACTAAGAGTACAATCGACCATTGTGTCCTGAATCAAAGCACTTCAAGAGGATGATGAGGAGTTGCGACCTATCCTAGCCAAGATCAAGGATAACCCGAACCCTGATTTTGCTATGAATTCTGAAGGTTTGTAATGCTTCTGTAATCGTATCTGTGTTCCCGATGACTATGATCTTCGGAATCAAATTGTAAGCGAAGCTCACTCTAGCCCTTTCTCTATCCATCTTGGAGCTATTAAGATGTATAAAGATCTTAAATATATCTACTGGTGGTTCGGTATGAAGAATGAAATCACGGACTACGTAGCGAAGTGTTTGACTTGCCAACGGGTCAAAGCCGAGCATAAGGTACCTACGAGTCTCCTACAACCCATTGAGCTACCGTAGTGGAAGTGGGAACGTATCACCATGGATTTTATGAGCGGTTTACCTTTGACTTCGAAGAAAAACGATACTATTTGGGTCATCGTAGACCGATTCACCAAATCAACACACTTCCTTCCTGTAAGAATGGATTTTAGCTTACCTAAGCTTGCGAAGCTCACTCTAGCCCTTTCTCTATCCATCCTGGAGCTATTAAGATGTATAAAGATCTTAAAGAGATCTACTGGTGGTTCGGTATGAAAAATGAAATCACAGACTACGTAGCAAAGTGTTTGACTTGCCAGCGGGTCAAAGCCGAACATAAGGTACCTACAGGTCTCCTACAACCCATTGAGCTACCGTAGTGGAAGTGGGAACGTATCACCATGAATTTTGTAAGCGGTTTACCTTTGACTCCGAAGAAAAACGATGCTATTTGGGTCATCGTAGACCGATTCACCAAATCAGCACACTTTCTTCTTGTAAGAATGGATTTTAGCTTATCTAAGCTTGCGGAGTTGTATATCTGTGAAGTTATTCGCCTGCACAGAATTTTGGTATCTATCATCTTCGATCGAAATCCACGGTTTGCGTCTCGGTTTTGGAGGACCTTGCAAGAGGCACTTGGATCTAAAGTGCATCTCAGCACTGCCTTCCATCCTCAGACCGATGGCCAATCCGAAAGGGTTATTTAGGTAACCTTGTTCCTTCTTTGATTGAAAATGAACCAAATACCCTATACCAACCATGATTCTTCCTTGTAAATCTTGGAAGATATGCTCCAAGCATGTATCACGACTTCAGGAATACATGGAAGAAATCCCTACCCTTAGTTGAGTTTGCATACAATAACAACTATCAAGCTTCAATTCAAATGTCCATGTATGAAGCTCTCTACGGAATAAGATGTAGAACTCCTCTCTATTGGACTGAACTCGGTGAAGGAAAGATGCTGGGCCCTGACTTACTTCTAAAAATCGAAGAAAGGACTACTATTATTTGTGATTGACTTAAAGCTACCTTCGACCGACACAAGTCATACGCTGATCTGGGTAGGAGAGATATTCAGTACGAGGTTGGTCAGAAAGCCTTCCTCAAAGTATCTCCGTGAAAGAAGATCCTTCGTTTTGGGAAGAAAGGAAAGTTAAGTCCTTGTTTCGTTGGTCCGTTCGAGGTGATCGAAAAAGTCGGACCTGTTGCCTACCGATTAGCCCTCCCTGAGGAGTTAAGTCGGATTCATAATGTTTTTCATGTGTCTATGCTACGCAAATATCGATCTAATCCCTCCCATGTTCGAATAGGTAAATGAAATACTACATGATAATAATTAGCAAGTTTAATTTCAAATGGATAACACGAATTTCGGTTAAGGACCCCTAATTTATAAAATTTACATTTTACTCCCTAAAACTTGTAAGGACTAATTAGATTGGTAAAAGATATCGGAATAGTATGAAAATTTACATGTATGCTGTTTATAAGTTAAAATTCGTGTTAGTACGATTAATTTTAGAAAAGGACCCCTAAAATACTAAATTTATAGTTTAGTCCCTAAAACTCGTGAAATTTACAAGATGGCCCTATGTGTTAGTACTTTAAGCAAATTGGTTAAGGGTAATATCCAATAAAGTGTAAAAAGGATATTTTTTATTAAAGACTTAGTAATAAGAAAAAAATATTTTAGTTCCGATCTTCGTTCGGTTTTCAATAGCACTCTCTGACTGGATTCTCTACCAGGCTGAGAAGGAGGTGTTACACTTGTGCAACAAAAGAGATCTCAATGCAACGATGACTACGTAATGTTCGACAGTGATGAGGGACTTGGGGATTTTAAAAATATTAAAGTTACGATTTTTTTAAAAAAGATAACAATTTCTGATATTTTAAACAAAAATAAAGGAAATCAGATCCCTACAAAATACAAGTAAAAACCAATTCAACTCTCACAAAAAGTATCCACTACGACCAATGCATATATGCATGAGTGTAAAAAAAAAAAAAAAAACTTTTTAGAAACTAAGCACAAAACCTGAATTCACACAAATTTCAGCATCCAATTTATCATAAAACAATAGAACCAAAGCAAAACCATTCTATACATACCTCGAAACTGACCGAACAAGAAAATGCCCATAAATAATACTATTTAAAAGATTTCAAACATCAGTCAACTAATGCAAGCATCAAATATAGCAGTGCTAAATTACTATATATTGAACGTAGAAGATCCAACAAGAAATTACTAGAGTTTCATTAATTATATATTATATATTAAGCTGAACAAGATCTAACTTCTGCAAAGATTGAAACTTTTTTTCCTCATTCGAAGATTCCTCATAGGCAAAGTTATCCCAATTGCAATTCCATCCATACTATCAGAAAAACAATCTCACACAAGTTTGACATTGCAAACCTATAAATTTAATAAAAATCAAAGACTAGAAGAGAGAATTCCAAAGAAGATACTAAGTCCAAGATATTCAAACTGATTTTATTTATTTCTAAGCCAATCCTATTTTGTCAATAGAAAGCCATTGGAATTTATTCTTATAAACAAACACACAAAAGCGAAGCAATAGAACAGAGAATGTAGAAATTCTTCCAAAGAAAACAAAGGGTGGGGGACAAAGTTTGATAGTTTGATAGCCTTGTGCTCCTCTAAATATTTTTTAAAAAAATGTCAGATCTCTGTGCGTTGTCGGTAAATCAATTCCAATCAAGTATCAATGTAGATTACTATATTTAATAATTTTAAAAAAGTGTTTTATATGAAAGTTCATAATCCAACTCCAAATTCTAGCTCCACCTCCCACATCTAACACAATTGTGCAGGGGAAAAAACCTTTGTACATGAAATGGGAGTTTACTGATTCTTTCTAGAATATGAAGCTTATCTTGAAAAGTTTTAAGATCTATGATCTCAATGACTATTTGACAAGTATGGTAGGCATGGAATTACTGATTCTGAGCTTGAATAATATTCAGCCTACTTGAAACTTACAAAGTTTTGATCTCTCCAAGTTCCAACTGCTTCCTTGAACATTTCCTGAAATACAAGTAATGGAAGTTTAAAATAAAAGAA
The DNA here is from genome assembly GCA_030270665.1 of Hibiscus trionum. Lineage (NCBI taxonomy): Eukaryota > Viridiplantae > Streptophyta > Magnoliopsida > Malvales > Malvaceae > Hibiscus > Hibiscus trionum. The sequence continues at coordinate 9,629,064 of BSYR01000024.1, read as the reverse complement.
ACTAGTTCCCTACAAAATACAAGTAAAAACCAATTCAACTCTCCCAAAAAGGGGATTCGAAAATAGGTGCCCTTTTTTGGCTTAACCGTCAAAGGGCTGGAGTTCTTTCCGAGAACAATCAGTTAGGGGTGAGCGTTTGATCAAGTCTAGTCGAGTCAAAAAAATTTGAATTATTTGAGTTTTTACGCGTCATATTATACAACTCAAACTTTATTTGAAACTTTTTCGATTCGAATTTATGGAATTCGAGTCGAGTTTTCGAGTTCCTATACAAATTTAATTGTAATTATTTATCATGTTATAGTACAATTTGATTCCAATTTAAACGAATTTCTCTAATCATATAATATATGCATTTTTATTTCTTAATAATTTTTCATATGCAGCATATATTTCTTTATATTTTTTATATTGGTATATATATCAGAAAAAAATGAGGTACTCGACTCAAACTTCAAAATTAGTTCACTAATTACTAAAAATTTTGAGTTATTCAAATTTCCATTTTACAACTCAAACTTTATTTGAATTTTTTTTAGTCAAGCCAAGACAAGTCGAGTCAAAAATTTCGATTTTTTCGAGCCGAGTCGAATTTTGCTTACCCCTACAATCAGTCATGGGAAAGGGTTTAATTAGACAGCAAGCAATAACTCCAGGTAAATTAGTAACATGAAACCCCTAATGTAAAAAGATGAGAAAAAATGAACGGAGGACGGTTATAGGTCTAGGCCTGTAGGGTAAAATATGTTGGTATATTGGATGACTAAGGCAGGCCCGCCCTGGGCAGGGGCAGAAAGGGCGCCCACCCAGGGCCCACAGCTTAAGCAAGTTATATATTTATAATTTTATTCGAATTATATTTTTTTTAATAGTCTAATTTTTTAATACTTGTTATTAGGGGCCTAATTTTTTCAATATTTGTTAATAGAAATTTAATTTTTTTTCCAACATTTATTATTAGGGGTCTACTCTTAAAATTCAACTTTTTCTAATATTTGTTATTATGGGCCCGTTTTTTTAATATTTGTTATTTTGGGCATACTTTTAAAATTCATTTTTTTTTCAATTATTGTTATTAGGGGCCCAATTTTTCAATACTTGTTATTATGGACCTACTCTGAAAATTATTAATTTTTTCATTACTTGTTAATAGGGACATAGATTTAAATAATAGTATGCAACCGCAACAACGACTGTTACATGACGATAGTGGTAGTGGAGGAGCTAGAAGTTTCTTATAGTGAGGTCATGAGTGAAGTATGATGTATTGAGGATTTCTATACCACTAGAATAAGCATTGTTGACCACATACTCCAAACAAATTAAGTGGGGTCAAATCTAATATTTCCTATGAAAAATTTATATTACCTCCTTAAAAGTCTTATGCCCCAACAAATCAAGTAGAGTCAATTGCACCCCCAATTTATATGCTACATCCGCTCATGGATAGCGACACCATCTAAAACCGCGTTACTTGCAATTTTTATGTCCACAATAACATATGTTATTAAGAGATTTCACAACCACGATATTTGTAGTGACCGAAATAGCATCTATAATGCCCGCAACCACAATAAAACCTAACATGACTGTAAATAGGGATGTAAAAACAGGTAATCGGACGGGTTTCAGGTCGGGTACTGTCAGGTCGGGTAAAATCGGATACAGGTCATTTCAGGTCATTTTTCTATTTTGACTCGACTCGGGTCGGGTGCAGGTCCATTTCAGGTCGGGTCTATTTCAGGTCGGGTCCATTTCAAGTCGGGTCCATTTCAGGTCGGGTCTATTTCAGGTCGGGTCCGTTTCAGGTCGGGTCAAAACAGGTCGGGTCCGAAGCAGATAATTGACAGGTTAATTCGGGTTCGGATACACTTCAGGTCGGGTCCATTTCAAGTCGGGTCCATTTCAGGTCGGGTCCGTTTCAGGTCGGGTCCGTTTCAGGCCGGGTCCATTTCAGGTCGGGTCCATTTCAGGTCGGGTTCATTTCAGGTCGGGTTCATTTCAGGTCGGTTGCATTTCAGGTCGGGTGCATTTCAGGTCAAGTAATTTCAGGTCGGGTAGTTTCAGGTCGGGTAATTCAGGTCAGGGTATTTTCGGATTTGGATTTCGTATTGAGTTTGAGTTCGGTACAACCGTATAAGTAGTTGATAGACTTTAGGTTGGCCTCCATCAATCGTCATTGATTTTGAGTTAATTATTTAAAGTCATATCAAATTAAAATTATAAAACATTGTAGTAATTAAAAAAAATAATGAAAAGTGTCAATTTGGACTGAAAAAGGGGTCAATTTGGATTAAAAATAAACTTTCACAGATTATAATGAACAAAAATATCAAATTAAAATTATAAAACATTAGATAGATTTAAAAGAAAACAAGGAAAATGGGTCAATTTGGAATAAAAATAAAGTTTTGGGACTATAATGAACAAAAATATCAAATTAAAAGTATAAAATTAGAGTAATTAAAAAAACAATAAGTAGAGGTCCATTTAGAATAAAAATAAAGTTTTAGGGTCTAGAATGAACAAAATTTCAAATTAAAATTATAAAACATGATGAATTAAAATATATACAAGGGTCAATACAGAATTAAAATAAAGTTAAGGGACTAGAATAAAGAAAATATTAAATTAAAATAATTAAACATTGGACAAATTAAAAAAATAAACGTGGGTCAATTTGGAATAAAAATAAAGTTTTAGGGTATAGAATGATGAAAATATCAAATTAAAATTATAAAATATTGGACGGATTAAAAAAATAATGAATATGAGTTTAGGGTTCATACATTTATAGGTATATTTACATACATATATTAGGGTTTAGGGTTTAGCGAAAACTTATTAATGGTTTAGGGTTCATACATTGATAGATACAAACATACTTATATACAATAGGGTTTAAGGTTTAGAGTTTATGTTTTAAGTGTTTAGGTTGTAGATTTAAGGGTTTAGGGTTTAAGGTTTAGAGTTTTATGAAAACTTCATTAAGTGTTTATGGTTTAAGGTTTAGGTTTAGTGTTTATGGTCTAGGGAGAAATTCATTATGAGTTTAGGGCTCATACATTGATAGCTACATATATACATACTTATATATATATATATATATATTAGGGTTTATGGTTTATGGTTTAGAGTTTAGGGTGTAGCGAAAATTCATTAAGAGTTTAGGGTTTATATATTGATAGATACAAATATACTTACATACATAAGGGTTTAGGGGTTAGAGTTTATGGTTTATGGGTTTATGTTGTAGATTTAAGGGTTTAGGGTTTATGGAAAACTACATTAAGGGTTTAGGCTTTAGACATTGATAGATATATACATACATACTTACATATATTAGGGTTTAGGATTTAGGGTTTAGTGTTAAGAGTTTAAGGTAAAACTCATCAAGGGTTTAGAATTCATACATTGATAGATATATACATACTTATATACATTATAGTTTAGAGTTTAGGGTTTGGGGTTAGGGTTTAGGGTCTATGATTTGATGAATTTAAAGTGTTGATAAATATAAAATATTAACTATTAACTTTTTAAATCAATTTAAAGTTAAATAATATTTCTGTTAAATATACATGTATAATCAATTTAATATATATGTATAAAAAATTGTATTTAAATATTCATTTCACGCTTCTAAGTTTTAAATTTTATTAAATAATTCAATATGCTTAGTATTAACTCATTTAATATAAATTATTTGTGGCGTTAATAACTTAAAAATTTTATTAAATTAATAACTTGTGATGGATGAATTAAAAATAAATTATTTAAAATTTAAATTATTTTATTAATTATGATCATTAAATTAAAATTTTATTTTATTAAAGATTTTAATTAGAGAGAAAGTTAAAAGTTAAAAATACTTTAGTTTTTAATTTAGGGGGAAGTTTGTGCAACCAAATTTTGGGGGGGGGGGAATTTAGATTAAAAAGTTGGGGGGAAACAAATTTTGGGGGGGGGGGATTTTAGATTAAAAAGTTGGGGGGAAAATTGATGGGGGAGGCGGCAAATTGAGTGAAAATGGATGGGGAGGTTTTTTTTTTGAATTTGTTATTTAAGGGTTAATTACTTTTTAGGCCCTTCCTTAATTAGATGCTTAGGGTTTAGATTATTTAAGTTTTAGTTTGTTTTTTTTAGTGCTAACTTTTGGTATAGTTTCTTTAGATTTAATTAAACATGGTTGAACTAAAAGAAGGATGAGCATGTCACAACTCACATGTGTCCTCAATTTTCTGGTCTAATAACAATTTAGGTCTATATAAGTATAATTATTAGATAAACTATGTATTGTCCCTAAATTTTGAGTTTGAATACTTATTAAGTCCTTGTAATTTTGAAATTCAATATTTTAATTCCACCAAATGTTTAATCTTGATTTCTCCTTTGTATTGAAATAAAGTATTTTATGTGAGATAAATTATGTCTTTGCTATAAGATCTGAGAGCTAATATTATTACAAACAAATTTCTTGTATTTTATCAGTTCAGGTCAAGAACAGGTCGGGTCACTTAACAGGTCGGGTCCATTTCAGTCGGGTTCAAAACAGGTCGGGTCCATTTCAGGTCGGGTCCATTTCAGGTCGGGTCCATTTTCAGGTCGGGTCCATTTCAGGTCGGGTAAAATCGGATATCGGGTCAATTCAGTCGGGTAATTTCGGTTATTTGCCAGGTCGGCTTCGGGTTCGGGTTCGGGTTCTTTTCAGTCGGACGCAGGTCGGGTTTCAGGTCCAAATTAACAGGTCCAATTCGGGTTCGGGTCGTTTTCAGTCGGACGCAGATCGGGTTCGGTTGCTACAGTAACAGGTCAAATTCGGGTTCGGATCAACAACAGTCGGTTGCAGATCGGGTTCGGGTCAACAAAAACTCGGGTTAAATCAGGTTCTGACTCGGGCAGGTTTCAGTCAAGTTACCAGATTCTGACTTGTTTTTACATCCCTAACTGTAAATACGACGGCAATCGCAATTTAAATTTCTAATTTGGGGCCCATATTTTATATTCGCCCTGGGCCACCAAAAATCCAGGACCGGCCCTGGACTAAGGGATCGGGTAATTTAAGCATTCTAATTGTAAATAGCATAGCCAAACTTGCAGTTCTACTATCGAAGATAATGCTCATATCTCTAAAGGTTGTGTTTTAGCTGCTAATTGTTGGTCTTCTATGAGTTATTTTTGGCCTTCGCCAATTTCAAATATGCCTTTCTTGACTAGTTTGGGTGGATTTTTAATCAAGCTACAGGTGCTCGTCTTATTCTAATATGGGCTCTATGGACAACAAGAAATAAACAATATCATGATGGAGTCAAGAGGTGATCCATACGCTTGACACTCCAACTAGGGTCCTTTCAGTAGCCATTTCAGATCGAAGATAATGCTCATATCTCTAAAGATTGTGTTTTAGCTGCTAATTGTTGGTCTTCTATGAGTTATTCTTGGCCTTCGCTAATTTCAAATATGCCTTTTTTAACTAGTTTAGGTGGATTTTTAATTAAGCTACAGGTGCTCGCCTTATTCTAATATGGGCTCTATGAACAACAAGGAATAAACAATATCATGATGGAGTCAAGAGGTGATCCATACGCTTGACACTCCAATTAGGGTCCTTTCAGTAGCCATTTCAGATCGAAGATAATGCTCATATCTCTAAAGATTGTGTTTTAGCTGCTAATTGTTGGTCTTCTATGAGTTATTCTTGGCCTTCGCCAATTTCAAATATGCCTTTTTTGACTAGTTTGGGTGGATTTTTAATCAAGCTACAGGTGCTCGTCTTATTCTAATATGAGCTCTATGGACAACAAGGAATAAACAATATCATGATGGAGTCAAGAGGTGATCCATACGCTTGACACTCCAACTAGGGTCCTTTCAGTAGCCATTTCAAATCGAAGATGGCTTGACCCAAGGGCGGAGCCACCCTTTCAATTGGGGTGTCTCATGACACCCAAAATTTGTAGGAAACTTATTTTTCCTATATAATTTGTATATAAAAAATTAAAAATATGGACAAATGACACCCGTTTTATGAATAAAATAACACCCCTTTATAAATAATTAATCTTCTTTAAATATGTTAAAAAATGACATCTCTTAAATATATTTCTAGTTCTGCCCCTGGCTTGACCCTCCTTTTACTGGTTTGCTTCATATAACGGTTTTCAGAGTTGAAATTTCTGGAGATCATCCATACGCTTCCAACTCTCACACTTCCTTTCGTGATTTTCTCTAACAGATCCTATGCTCATCGCTGGAAGTTAGCTGCTCCTGGTTTTTAGTTGCTGTTTCGTGCGAACATTTTGGGTTTTTTCAGTTTCTTTTCTTTGTCTTTTTTAGTTTGGTTGTGCCTCATTTCCCCCAGACATTATTTGTCTTTTTACATTCTTTTCTATTTTAACAAAACACCAGGGCGGTTATTAAATAAAAAAGTATTTTAATTTAGAATAAATTACACTAGTGGTCATTCAGTTACAGGTAAGTCTGTTTTTGTCCAACTAACTTTACACATCATATCAATTTAATTTTAGGGTAAACTACTTAGGTGACCACCGAATTATTTGAGCGTACTTATTTTGATCATCGAACTAAACAACTTGTCAATCAGACCACCAAACTTTTAAATTGATCATATTTTGACCATCGCCGTTGCAAAATTAGCTGTCGGGTGACGGAAGGGTGATGTGTCAGTTAACGTAAATTTGTAAAATTAGACATTTAGTCGATGTTATTTACCTATAATATCAATTTGGTCACAATTAAATTAAAACCTTAAACAATTAACTAGATTCTAATCATCAACCTTACATCAATCACAGTGAATGAATCAATAGCACATGAAGCTCAAGCTCAAGGTGTTTTCTATTCAACAATTAACAGGAAAACTGACATGATTTGCCATACAAATTGAACAAACAAACAATGACCATAAAAAGCCGGAAATAAAGCAGCTAAATAAGGATGGGATTTGATTACTTAATGTCTTTGTTTCCTTTGTCTTTATTCCATTGCCTTCAGCAATCTTCTCTAAGCAGAGGACCCTACATTTAAGGGAGTAAACGAGCCGAGTCGAGCTCGAGTAGTGCTAAGTTCGGCTCGGCTCGTCAAGATTTCTAGTTGAGTTCGAGCTTGAGTAACTTTTAATGAGTCTGAGAAATCTGAGCTCGACTCGGCTCTTTTAGAACTCGAGTAGTCTTCAAGCTTGATTCGGCCCAATCGAGTCAAGTGTTGACTGATCTTTGACCGCATTAGACTCGAATAACTCTTCATCTGTCATGTCTAATTTAAAGTGTAACACCCCTTCCTGACCTGGTAGAGAACCAGGTTAGACAGTGTTACCGAAAAACAAAACGGAAATCGGAGACATAAATCTTTAAACTTTTAATCAATTTTAGTGCCAACAAGCTTTAGAAAACATTATAAAAATTATAGCAAATCTAATTATTCCAATATAAAGCAATGTTTACTCAATTAAGACCAATTTATAACATTTACAAATTTTAGAGACTAAAATGTAAATTTTTTATAAAAAGACCCTTAACTGAAATTTATGTTATCATACTAAAATTAAACTTAGTAATTTTTAGCCTGCAAAATTTCGTTACCAACCGAGGTCATTTACCTATCAAATTAGACGATACAATATTTAGTGACCATTTTGTAAACTGTTTGAAACTGTTTTTATTCGAATCAAACGATTTCCAAATTTTGTCAGAAAGCTTAAAAAAATATTTTTAATAGTATACAAAATATTAGGACGTTTCGAATTCATTTACTAAGTTTCATCTTTTAGTGTTAAATATGTCATTTTTACTACTTTTAAGTCAAACTATCATACGATTTTAAGCCCTTAAGCTTATAAAACATAGCCTTTACAAACATAACAAAAGCATCATAACCAACTAGTTTAATTACTTTTCCACCATTTTATGAGTTCATAGAGACAAAATATTTTACTTTAAGCTTGAGGTGACTTGTCGATTTTTCAACAGATCTCGATCTCGAACCGATAATTTTCTTAACTTAAAATGTTATGCAAATGAATGCATTAGACTTATATAATCTAAGTGAGGTAGTCATAAACAATAAATGAATATATCATGTAATGCAGCACATCTTAATGTCGTCAATAACACTATATCATGAACATATACATCATTTCTACACTCAATAACAACAATAACTATCATGACATCAGAATTCAATATGAAGCTAACAATGATCAATAATAATTAATAATTTTTTTAAACCGATTCACGGTAATTGGATACAAATTTTTTACCACAACACCAATAATAACAATAATGGTCGTGTCATATTCCCTCCACCACACCAATTGACCAATACACAACACATCCCTCCACCGCACCAATGGTCGAAGCCCAATACTCGTACCAATGAGCTCATGAATTTTATGGCATGCCAATTATATTCAATACTCTCGAATCCAAAATTTAATATTCAATAAATCAATAGCAATATTTCAAAAAAATATCAATAACAGCATTTCAATGTCAATAAACATATATCAAAATTTCACTAACAATATGCAATAATTAATATTTAATGCTCGATATATAATACTTGCTCATGCTTACTAATAAGGCTTTCAATAAAAAAATTATGCAAAGGCCTTCAATGAAAAATTAGTGATGCAATAATCAATAATTAAAAATTCGAGTTTGGCATCTAGCCAACTCTCGAGGCTCCGACTACATTTACCTCGATAACCCGACGTTTCTCGAATAATAATTTCTTTATCTTTAACTTTTGTTGGAGATGCCGGTTTACTCCTTTTTAGTTCTTGAGCTAGGTTAATTAATAGGGATTGGTTAAAATCAATAAAATAATATCGAATTTATACAAAAGTAATAATTAAATTCAATACCAAAATTTAGACTAACCAAACATCTGAGCTACGCTAAACTGCAAAAAGTAAGCTATCAATTTAATACTAAATCGTATTATTTGTTGCTTAGATTTGCTGCACCTTTGCGTCAATCTCCCCTCCCCTATTTATAGCACTAAACCGGCCACCCTAAATTCCCCTCCTTTCCACATAAAATTGTGGATGTGGCAGCTTAGGGCATTTGCCCTTTTAAACTTTGGCCACGTGGGAATTATGGTGGCCCACCATTAATTTGGTTGTGCCACATTTCCCTTAACGTGGGAAATTCCACGCCATTTCCTTCAATTTGAAGGATTTGGCCGTGGGTCCCACGACTTTTGTTTTTTAACTAATTAATAATAAACGGTTAAATTAAATAATTTAATTTCAAATTTAATTTCGACTAGACCGAATTTTAAGATGTGACATAAAGTTTTATGAAACAAAAACATACACAAGTTTTGTAAACTCGAGCTTGTTAATTTTAAGGTTTAAATTGTTAGTATAAGGTTTAGAGGTCTAAGTTGTTGGGTTTAGAATTTAAAATATAAATTTTAGAGTTTAATATTTATGTTTAGGGTTTTATTTAGGGTTTTATGTTTAAGAATTTATATTTTAAATTATAAAAAAATTAGTATATTATATTTTCGAATAGCTCGTAAACTTTTCGAGTTGGGTATCAAGTAGCTCGGCTCGTCAAAAACTCGAGCCGAGTTCGAGCTCGAGTTGATTCTAATCGAGTCGAACTTTAATCAAGCTTTGACTGAATTAAGCTCGAGTAGCTCGCAATATGTTAAAACAAGAGAAATATAAGTCAAAACACAAAATTCTTTAAAAAAAACTCACATGCAATTGAAATAGTAAAGCACAAATACCCTTGCTTGCTATACCAGGAACTTTCACCATGCACAAAGTGTTTGATCCTTTTTCTCAGAAATCAATTTACAATTTGGAAAAGAAAAAATAGATATGTTTTTCTCAAGAGAAAAGCAATAAAGTTTTGACCCAAAACCCTTTTTGGTTTTCTTGTTATTTTTTTCAAACTAGAATTCATAAATCATGATGATCACACATGACTCCTCCAAAAAAGAAAACCCAGAAAACTGAACTTCAGAATTCAGATATTATTTTTTTTTCCTACATTTTCACCCTTCCAAACATAGGATGTTTATATTAATTCCAGAAGATCGCCTTGTATAAGCAAAAAATAATTAGCACATGCAATGAAACAACCCAATGAAGATTATAAAAGAAAGGAGAAGAATACCGTACAGAAAGATGGAGGTTGAGATAAACACAGAAAAAAAGAGAATCCAAAGGAAAATAAATTAAAATTTTAAAAATAACAAGACCAATTTGTATAATAGGTAAATAACAGGGACCAAATGTCTCATTTTACAAATTTTTGTTAACTATCACGTCACTCTTTCGTCACTTCTTAATTTTTTAACGTCAGTTGTAAAAATATGACCAATTTAAAAATTTAGTGGTCTGAATGACGAGTTGCTTAATTAAATGGTCAAAATAAGTGCGCCCAAATAGTTTGGTGGTCAAAATAGGTATGCCCAAATAGTTTGGTGGTCACCTGAGTAGTTTACCCTTAATTTTATTTTTTTAAGCCATTAACATCCAACTCATTAGCTGACTAACTCATATTGACTACTGTAGATACTTATTATGGAGACGACCCTCTTAAGTCTCACCTAATTTACTAGATTTACAACGTTAAAATTTGAACCCACTAAACTACCCGGTTATTGATAATTTAATTTTAAATTTTGAAAATTAAATAAATTAAAAAAAACTGAAAAAATTTCTAAAATAGATACCAATAAATAAATAATATTAACATATTATTTCTGTTTTTCACTATACTCTCTAAGAGCCAACTTTTACTTTTGGTCAAGTAACTTTATACATCGTATTAATTTAATTTAATTTTAGAAAATAAATCAAAATTTTCAAATAAATATTAATATAAAATAAATAAATAATAGAATAAACTATAACATCTATCATCGAACTATTGGCAATGTATTGTTTATATAACCGAACTTTCAAATTGTTATTTCTAAATCAAACTTTAATTTTAAGTTCAAAAATTTATCATTATATCGTCAAACCCTAAAATGATAATATGAACATTCTTTTTCCTCACAGTGACTACGGTTAGTTTCAAATAAAATGAAATTAGTAGAATGTAGAAACGACATTTGCCCGAAATAGAGACAATTAGTTATGGTAAAACCTTTATAAATTAACAATGTCAAGACCACGTAATTTTATTAATTTAAAAAAGTATTAATTAATTAATAAATTAATAATTTATTAATTTAAAGAGATTTTTTTTAATTACGCGGAAGGAAGTACTAATAGTGACAACAACTCTTCACAAATGCAATATCGAACTTTTGTAATGCAATAAAGAAAGTTAGAGATGAAATACAGTTAGATTTAAATTTTAAAGAAACAACAATATAATCATATTTTACTAAGTTGTCATGATTATATTTGTAATTTTATATATTATTAATTTATCATATTAAAGAGCCCAAGTCGGGACGAAAAATTATTATTTTAAAGAAATTATTAATTTAGCAAGTATTAATGTATAGACGTTCTACTATATTTTGAAGGAAAAAAACTAAGTTGAAAAATCCCAAAACAAAATTACTAAAACATTTAAGTGTCACTTAAATAAGTAAATAACTGCTCTTCTTGGTAAAAAAAGAGAGTAAATAACGGTTAACGAAATTTAAGTATAGTCGCAGGGGACTGTAAAATTTTATGTTAGGGGACGGCAAACTTATAAAATTTTAAGTGATAAATTTATAAAAATTTATGAGGTGAAAATAGATGGTAAATAAAAAATACATAAAAAATTCTAAATCTTATAAAAATTTTAAATTTTCAGGAGCGATGACCGCCCGCTCCAGCCCTCCTCGATCCATCTTTGATCATCGGACCACTTGATTCCAATACACAATTGTTGCAAGATTAAAGATCTCTGTAGTGAGGTGCAGCTGAAATTTTACATAAAATCTGTCATGGCTAAAACACAAATTATATTGTTAGTGCCTAAAACCAGTAGACACCGAACACATGAAGAAGCCATGAAGGTCAAAGTAGTTGACGATTCATCGCAGTAAATTCACTATTGAAAGTCGGACTCACCTGGGTGAGTCTTTAAATTTTTTACTGTTCAAAGTCGGACTCATCTGGGTGAGTCTTTAAATTTTTTATTCGAAAATTGAAATCACTGTTCAAAGTCGGACTCAGATGAGTCCTTTAATTTTACCGTAGAAAGTGCAATATATTAGGAAATAAAAATGAACATGCAATATTTTGGGAAAAAAATAATCCCACAACAATATCTATGTAAATTGCCCTTAATCACTGTTTAAAGTCGCACTCAGATGAGTCCTTCTTTATTTTTACTGTAGAAAGTGTAATATATTAAGAAATAAAAATGAACATGCAATATTTTGGGGAAAAAATGATCCCACAACAATATCTATGTAAATTTTCCATAAATAACATATGGTTAGCAAAAGGGTTTCGCAGGTTACTCGTAGATACAATTGGTATGATCTACAAACTTTTAATTTAAAGTATTACCACTGAATTGGATTTTGGCAGTAAGATGTTGCAGCCACGTTTTTGAAAAATTGCAAAGGTTATTTAAATTCATAACAAACCTTATTATTACGTCTTTTATAAGCATTAAAAGTTTCTACAAGCGCCTTAGTTTTAAAATTTAGGGATTTAGATTATGGCGCGTATGATTTAGGGGTTTAGATACACAAGTTTTGAATTTAGAGATAGTGGTTGAAATTTACATTTTAGGGTTATAATTTAAGGTTTATAGATTAAAACCTAAATCATCACCATATTACACTAAAAACTAAATTCTAACCCTAAACCTTAAATTCTAACCACTATCCCTAAATTCTAAACCCCTACACCTAAACTCCTATACTCTACACCCTAAACTAAGCCCCTAAACCCTAAAACTAAAGCACTTGTGAAAACTTTTAATTTCCACCGCCAGTGTATAAAATAATAATTTGTAAAATAATTTTTCATTGAGTGAGATAATGTGACAAATACTTTTGATTAGTATTTAAGTACCATGATGAATATGTTCACACTTGAATTATGGTTTGAACACATGGGATGGGATTTTCTACAAATTTTATATTGTATTTAACGTCAATCTGTCCTGAGTGACACGCTCTTCTTGTTCTATCTTTTGTCCTTTTTCTTATTTTTTTTGGGGGTTTTCTCCAGTGTTTTTTCTATCTTTCATTGTCTTTTCTGGTGTTGATCCACTCTCTCTATGGCGGATGTGAAAAATGATCTGGCCAACTTGTCCCTCGCGATTGGGGAAGATGACGTTTTAGAGGAAGAGTTGGTGGAATCGAACTTGAATCTGTCGTATGAAAATTGCTTTGTGGGTTCCTTTTTGTCCTCTAGTGTGATTCATTTTGTATCAATGAGGGCGACTTTAGCGAACGTGTGGCACCCGGTTGGGGATCTCCATTTCTGATTTAGGAGGACACTTCTTGTTTCAGCTATATCTACCGATTGATGTGGATCGCATTGAAAATGAGGTTCATGAAATTTTAATTCCCACTTGTTAGTTCTTCACAGGCTGCAGCCTGGTGAGGATCCAAATACTGTTCCATTGACCAATTTAAATTATTGCTCGGTTTATAGGGAATTTTGTGGGAACTTTTATGGAGTATGATTCTCTTGCTATTTCTCTGGGATATAAAAGTGGGTTGCAGATTCGTGTTAACATAGATATTCGCTTGCCACTGAAGCGGAGGAAAAATATTCGTCTGGCAAATGGAAACGATCACTACGTTCGCTTTGAATATGAGAGGTTGACATTGTTTTGTTTTATTTGTGGTAGATTGGGACATGGTGAAAGCTTTTGTCCGTTGCTTGTTTCATTGGATCCGAATGATATCACAATGGGGTGGGATATTTCTTTTCGGGCCCAGCCACGTAGGGTGGCGGCTACGAGTATTTGGTTACGAGAGGGGCTTCTAGGGAACAACCTTTAAATACAAGCTAAAAAACGGCAGACCTATTTACCAGGTAAAAAGCGGTACACAAATTGTTATATAAAATGGTACCTAAATGTTACAGGTATGTAAGAGAAAAATGTATATACGCAAAATGTTACATGTGTAAGGAACTAAGTATATACATAAATAGTTAGGGAAATTGTAAGAAAAAAGGTACATACATAAAATGTTACATTATAATAAAATGTGTACATACACAATTTCTATACTAAGAAACCCAATTTGTTACAAATATTAAAAGGTTTTGTGTATATACAAAAATTAGTAACAAATGTACATAAATTGGTACAACTTTGTGAGAAAAAAAGGTATATACCTTTTTTATTAGATAGTTTTACGAAGGTTCAAAATGGCTCATGTAGTTGTAAGGAAATGTGTACATACATAATTTCTTGCCAAAAATCATACTTTGGTAAAACTTTTATAAGATTTTGTGTATATACTTAAATTAGTAAGAAATGTACACAAATTGGTACAACTTTGTAAGAGAAAAATGTATATACTTTTTTTATTACACAGTTTCATCAAGGTTAAAAATGGCTCATGTACTTGTAAGGAAATGTGTACATACACAATTTTTTTACCCAAAAGCATACTTTGCTACAATATTAATAAGGATTTGTGTATATACATATATTAGTAGCAAATGTACACAAATTGGTACAAATTTGTAAGAGAAAACGATATATACCTTTTTTACTACACAATTTCACGAATGATCAAAATGGCTCTTGTACTTGTAAGGAAATATGTACATACACAATTTCTTACCAAAAAACATACTTTGGTATAAGTTTTATAAGGTTTTGTGTATATACAGAAATTAATATCAAACGTACATAAATTGGTTCAACTTTGTAAGAGTAAAAGGTATATACCATTTTTATTACACAGTTTCACGAAGGTTCAAAATGACTCTTGTACTTGTAAGAAGATGTGTACATACACAATTTCTTACCCAAAAGCATACTTTGGTACAAGTTTTATAAAGATTTGTGTATATACACATATTAGTAGCAAATGTACACAAATTGGTACAAATTTGTAAGAAAAAACGGTATATACCTTTTTATTACACAGTTTCACGAAGGTTCGAAATGACTCTTGTACTTGTAAAGAAATATGTACATACATAATTTCTTACCAAAAAGCATACTTTGGTATAAGTTTTATAAGGTTTTGTGTATACACAGAAATTAGTATAAAATGTACAGAAATTGATTCAACTTTGTAAGAGTAAAAGGTATATACCTTTTTTATTACACAGTTTCACGAAGATTCAAAATGACTCTTGTACTTCTAAAGAAATGTGTACATACACAATTTCTTACCCAAAAGCATACTTTGGTACAAGTTTTATTAGGATTTATGTATATACACTTATTAGTAGCAAATATACACAAAATGATACAACTTTGTAAGAGAAAATGATATATATCTTTTTTATTACACAATTTCTCCAAGGTTCAAAATGGCTCATGTACTTGTAAGGAAATGTGTACATACACATTTTGTTACCAAAAATATACTTTGGTACAAGTTTTATAAGGGGCATCGAAACCACCTATATGTGGTTTCAGTGCTGGTTTGGCAGAAATAGGCAAAAGTTAAAGTCCTTTATGTGGCATCGAAACCACCTCTATGTGGTTTCGGTGTTGGTTGAGCAGAAAAGGGGCGTATGTTTAATTTTGTTAGGGTGAGAATGGATCTTGTTGTAAGGAATTGTGTATATACACAATTTACTTACAAAATATACTTTGATACAAGTATTATAAGGATTTATGTATATACACAAATACAAAATGAGAAAAAATTGATGACATTGAAGGCGACATCGAAACCAGCATTTTGCGGTTTCGGTGCTGGTTTGGCAGATACGAAAATATTTGTGGGACTTCAAGAAACCCCTTATTAGTTGAAAATTAACAATCGGAGTAAGACATAAGGATCATATTAAAATTAAGGATGAAGTATATTTAGGAAACAAAAAATTGAAGTCTCAAGTTCTTCAATTACATATTGAAATAAAAAAATGAAACTAAAAGAATGGCGCCTCCTCAATCCTCATCCCTGGCCAGGGAAACGACCTCCATGCCCTCTGCCACCCATGGCACTTGGACCAGCCTGTACTGACCAACCATCTCTGCATATGATCACATCTCAAATTTGACCATATAGTTACCTAATGAACAAAACACGTATGCATAAGTATGAGCATGAGTGCATCTTATATAAAAGAAGAAAATGATAGAGAAAATCTTGAGAATGGCGGTTGAAGTTGTCGATGTCTTCTTTGGCAGCCATATAACCATAAAGTTGGCGTTGTTTGCTTGGACCATACAAGAAGCTGTGACAACGTTCCCAAGCCTCTCTATCGAAACCTTGGGCAGCAAACTGGGTATGCAAACGCTGAGCATCGAAATAACCTCTTGCCGTGCTCTCAAAAATTAGAAGGCTCGTCCCACGATGGCCTTGAGGACCGTAAGAATGGCGAGCCTTAACAACAGTAACATAGGAGCTGAAATAGGCAAGAAGCTATTGGTTTCCCATACCAAGCCATTGAAGCAGAAAATACAAGACATTACAAGTTAAGGAATTGTAATATTCATGAAAACATAATTCAAAAGTTATAGAACTACCTTCCCATTTGCATCTTGATGAAGGCAGAGTATTTGGTGATCATCTTCCTCGTCGTTTGAAGGTGGAGGGTAGACAATATCAACATCATTATGATCATCTCTCAAACCACTCCATTCCCCATAAACTTGACCTTGAGGAACAGCCAAAGTACCCCTTCTACGCAATTTCTCGTCCAATAGCTGAGCAAGTTGGCGATGGAGTTTGCACTTTGGTCCGCCTTTGGTTTTGGCATGTGTCACTAGAGACTGAAGGCCAAGAAACTTGTGAGTGGCACCAGGACCTCATTGTGACTAGAGCTGAGGATTGTGACTAGAAGTTATGCTCGACCTCATTGTATCTGAAGATATTGAATAGAAGATGGTGAAGGAGAACTGATTTCAGAGCGAAAGGTTGAGTATATTGAATAGAAGATGTTGTAAAGAGTAAAGAGAAGAGTTGTTAATATATAGGGAATTTCAGTTGGGGGAAAGTGAAAACTAAGGAGGGAAAGTGAGAAGACACAATATTTGTTCATCGAAGGTACATGAACATGAAATGGTTCTTGTGATTCTAGTGAAAAGGCACGAAATTGAAAAGGTTGATTCGTTCTGGGGAGTATCGAAACTAGCTTTATACATGATGAACATGAAACGGTTCATGTGATTACAATGAAAAGACAGAACACCGAAAAGATAGATTCTTTTTAGTGGTATCGAAACCATCTTTAGGGGTTTCGGTACTAGATACACTTAGTAGTAGCAAATGTACACAAATTGGTACAACTCTGCAAGAGAAAAAGGTATATACCTTTTTTATTACACAGTTTCACGAAGGTTCAAATTGGCTCATTTACTTGTAAGGAAATGTGTACATACACAAATTCTTACCAAAAAGCATACTTTGGTACATGATTTAGAAGGGGGCATCGAAACCACTTATATAAGGTTTTGGTGCTGGTTTGGCAGAATGGGCAAAAACTTAAAGTCCTTTTGGTGGCATCGAAACCACCTTTATAAATTTTGGAAATGTTTACAAAACTCTAAAGTGATCATATAATAAGGACAAAAAAATTTACTATGAGATTTCTACATATTTAACAGTGTATGTTGTATTTACACAATTACAAAAGACGAAAAAACATATAATTTGGTTGGTATAGTGTTTAACTCTCGTGACAAGGTGTGGAACTTTTATTGGGATTATGCGAAGAATAACGAGTTCAGTCTCGTGACGGTGATGTCAATGCTCTTCTTGCTTACTTTGACTTCAAGAAAGAACAAGATACATGATTGTACATGCAGTTCAACACTGACCAATCATGGGGATTGCATAATATATTTTGGTCCTCTTGGTGGACAATTGAGGAATTCGACCGCGAGTGGAGATCAATTATGAAACATTTTAACGCGGAGCAGCATCCGTGAGTTGTTGAGAAGGATCAAACGGTTGGTATGTGGGCACAAGCATATCTTACTGGACATTTCTTCGATAATGTTCGCTCTACACAACGCTGTGAATCTATGAATTCTGCCCTCAACATTGTCCTCAAATATAAGAATACATATCTAGAAGTTGTCTGTGCCATTGACAATGGTATAAATGAGATGCGCATAACGGAGTTGAAGGAAGAATTCAAAAATTCTTACTCAAAGCCTTTCCCAATGACCAAATTGCATGACCTTGAAGGGAGTGCAACTGACATCTTCACTCTGACATCCTTTAAAATTATTCAAAATGAATTGAAAAATGAGACATTATATCGTGCTCTACATCCGATTCTTGAGCTTCAAGGCGCGCGAACGTATCATTTGACAAAGTCTAAGGATCCGACAAAAATCTATGAGGTTGTGCTTGATGTCACAACACATAACTTGACATGCTCTTGTCGGAAATTTGAGACGGTCGGATTTCCATGTTGACATCAACTGCATGTTCTTAAGTTGGAAAACTTCTCTGAGCTCCCTAATTGTTTAATACTTCTGTAATACTCATTTTATGTCAAGGCCATAACTATTTATTTTTCGCTCGAATGTATTATTTTATATTATTAAAAAATAAAGAAAAAAAAGTAAAGTAAAAAAAACAAAAAAAAAGAGAAAAAAAAGGTAAAACCGTGTATGCCATGCAAGGCATCCACGTGAAATTGCCATGACTCATCCCTCCCCCAAATCACCTATAAAAGGGCGGGGAGGCTGCCTTTGGACACACACAAAAATGGCCAATTAAATTGGCACGCAAAAGGGCCGTTTAAAATGGCGAATGGGGCAGTGCCCTTTTAATGGTTCGAATAGTTGATTCGATTGAAGGCCCTGTCGAGGTTCGTTCGAATCCATTTTTGAGTTATAACGAGGTGATGCGGAGATCCTGCTAGGGGTCGGGTGAAGTTCTTATTTCGAGCTTCTAGTAGGGTAAATTTTGATCCTCATCTTTGTATTTATTTTAATATTGTTTTTTTTAATGAATATCTTTGTATGAAATATAAGATGTTTTTATATTTGTTGGTATGTTTTATTTTATTTTATATGTCTTGTTTGTATATTTTATTTTGTATGCCATGTTTGAATAAAATATATTTATTTATGTTGTTTGATTGAATTTTAAATTAAAACCTTTTAGTAGGGATTATTGTGAAAAACGTACCCTGAGCGTAAGGGTGCCACTTTTTGATAGTCTCTATTAAAAAATATTTTTATTCTAAATCTTAATTTTCAAAATAGACTTCCTTCAGTCGGGAGTCTAACGGAAATTATGCTCCGAGCGTTGGAGTGTACCGTTCCTTTCATAAACATACATTTTTAAATATTATTTTAAATTAAGGGATCATAATTTCTAAATTTATATTCGAATTCATAATTCCACCATTAAGACATTACATAATCGACAGGTACCAATTTTTGGGCGTTGTGGGGGTACTCATCCTTCCCCACACGTAACCGACTCCCGAACCTATCTTCTAGTTTCGCATACCAAAACTCGTTATTTTAATAAAAACAAGTTTTATTAAAATAACCGGGTTTTTTAGGTGTTCCAATCGCACCTAAAGTAAAACAATAGATTGGTGGCGACTCCCCCGTTGTTACAGCTTGGCGACTCCGCTGGGGACCTTTTTTTTAGAGAGTCAAGCCACAAGTCGATTACTTTTTTTGTATATATGTGGAAATTATGACTTCAATTTAATTAATTTGTGATCCCTTTTTTCTAAAATTTTTACAATTTTTTTATAAATTTATTGTTTGAGTTTTCATATCATGAGCTCTATACCCGAGTTCTGTCCCTTAAGTGGGAGCGAGAAACCACGCCTTCGTGAGGTACTCCCTCCGTGTAGAATGGTGAAACGCTTCCGGGATATAGGTCCCTTTGTCTTCGTGAGACCTCTGTCTCCGTGCAGACCTGGGGAAATGTATCCTCCCGAATCGATGTCCTAGCGACAGTTCGGGTACTGTTACTCTAGAACCAGAACCACATATAGTGAGCCGTAGGAGCCAACCTTTTAGAGCCATGCTGAAACTCTGCTCGTTTAGCAGTCGCCTTGTTTAGGTTTTTATGCCTTTATTTGCTATATGTGCAATTTCTTTACTGCTAATTTTTGTCCTATTTATTGCTTGATTTATTTATTCAATTCTTTTATTATGAACTAACCCATTTTTCTCTTTGGTGATCTCACTGCATAGGGGTCATTCATTCCACATTGATTACAAGACACCACTATAACATTTTAACTTTTGCATTTCATCAGCATGAAGTATTGATTCACGTCTGGTCCCTATTTGAAAAATTAACATCGGGAGAAAATCTAGTACCCTAGATATCGATGCAACATTCAAAAGTTGCGAATAAATCCCGTAAATTCAGAAGTTGAACCATGAATCAGTACTTCCACATCTAGGACACGCACCTTGCATATGCATTTTTAAATCTTGAAACCGGTTCCAAGGGATGCCCCGTGTCAGCAAATACCGGATAAAGCACTCATCACGCTAAACCTATACAAGAGCCCAACACCATGCCCCTACGGGGCCCCAATCCGAGAGCTTTCCTCGACGAGTTCAGGAAGTGAGCCTTCGATGCCAAGTCAGACTTCTGCACCTTAGATGACTACATCAAATTATCGAGCTTCTAGCACTTCGCTAGAGCCAAAAGTAATGAGCTGCCATGAACCAACAGCAAATTTATAGACCCGACCAGGGGGGGCAACCTAACGTGTTCACAAGAACAATGACGTCTCTTCAAGAAGAGATGAAAACATACTTCAAGCTTCGAGTTCGCTTCAAGAGCAATCTTAGACAAAAATGTCGAGCCATTCACCTGAGGAAGTAATTCAAAAAATGATCAAACCCAAGGAAAGTTGGGCCATCTTTACAGACAAGGCACTGAGCACTGTTTAATCAGAAGCAAATATCTGACTAGCAGAGAACCAGAGGCATCCTTTTAAGGGGAAAAACAGAATCCCACTCACATATCCATCATCATGCATCATCTACATACATTGTACATGCATTCAAGTCATCATGCATTTAGGCTAGATATATGCATCAAACACAAAGTTAAGTGCATCCATGGCACATTTATGTCTTGAACATATAAACAGGTCCAGGAAAGAGACTAAAGACCTCAATTATGGGGGAAGCAACATGATTTAACCCTGAAGGAGGCCAAATACGCAAAAAAAAGCTCGAACATCCAGATAAAGACGATAAATTTTTTCGAACATATTACTAACTAGTATTCCATTTCATTTTCAGGTCATAACTTCATGCGATGAAGTTCCAAAGTCAACTTTTTCCCGGTCTTGCCTCCAAAAAGGAAAGAAGAAGACAACGTCAGAGTCATTCACCTTATCCAGAAAAAGACAATGAAGCCTGGGGGGTAAACTTTTGTCGGGGTAAATTTCGAAGAATCAGAAAATCAAACTAAGACCAAAAGAAAGGGACTTCTACAAGAACTTAATGTAGGCATACATGAAAACATACGCATCATTCCATCGTCAAAAATGTTCATACATCATGACATCTAATGTTTCAGGAAACATTCATTTCGACATGAAAACATGTGCATAATTGCATTGTCAAACATGTTCACGCATTATGATAAGCATTCCGACAAGAGTTTCATGCATCTTTGCATCATCATAAAAACATGCGCATGCATATCATTTGCATAAAAATACATTACCAGAAACTAACCTTGCACTGGTTAGTAAATTTTTTTTGAAACCAATCTTTTCATAAGGACATCTTTTTTTCTTCAGAATTTGAGTTTCTTAACTCCGTCCTTTCTTAAGGGCACTTTTTCTCAAAAACAAGAATTTCTTAACTCCATCCTGACGAGTTTCTTAACTCCGTCCTTTCTTAAGGACACATTTTCCCAAAATTGGAGTTTCTTAACTCCGTCCTTTCTTAAGGGCACCTTTTCTCAAAAACAAGAGTTTCTTAACTCCGTCCTTTCTTAAGGGCACCTTTTCTCGAAAACACGAGTTTCTTAACTCCGTCCTTTCTTAAGGACACCTTTTCCCAAAAACAAGAGTTTCTAAACTCCGTCCTTTCTTAAGGACACCTTTTCCCAAAAACAAGAGTTTCTTAACTCCGTCCTTTCTTAAGGACACCTTTTCCCAAAAACAAGAGTTTCTTAACTCCGTCCTTTCTTAAGGACACATTTTCCAAAAATTGGAGTTTCTTAACTCCGTCCTTTCTTAAGGGCATTTTTTCTCAAAAACAAGAGTTTCTTAACTCCGTCCTTTCTTAAGGGCACCTTTTCTCGAAAACACGAGTTTCTTAACTCCGTCCTTTCTTAAGAACACCTTTTCCCAAAATTGGAGTTTCTTAACTCCGTCCTTTCTTAAGGGCACTTTTTCTCAAAAACAAGAGTTTCTTAACTCCGTCCGTTCTTAAGGGCATCTTTTCCCGAAAACACGAATTTCTTAACTTCGTCCTTTCTTAAGGATACCTTTTCTCAAAATTGGAGTTTCTTAACTCTGTCCTTTCTTAAGGACACCCTTTTTTTTCAAAATTAAAGTTTCTTAACTCCGTTCTTTCTCAAGGATAACTTTTCTCGAACCAGGAGTTTCCTAACTTCGTTCTTTTTTAAGGACACATTTTCTCAAGACAAGATTTGTTAACTCTGCCCTTTCTTCAGGACAGATTTTCTTAGATTTCATCCTTTCTTAAGGATCGTTTTTCACAAAATACAGAATATCTTAATTACATCCTTCCTCAAGGATCAGTTTTTCTCAAAACCGAAATTTCATAAGTCCGTCCCTTCTTAAGGATAGTTTTTTCCTGAAACAGGAATTTCCTAATCCCATCATTCTACAAGGACATCTTTTTGAAAACCAGAATTCCTTAATTTCGTCCTTCCACAAGGACTTTTTCTCAAAACATGAATTCCTTCCACAAGGATGTTTTCCTGAAATTTTTTTTGGATCTTTTCTTAAATCAACTGTATTTGACCATTTCTTAAAGAACAAAAATTTGCAAGGTCTAATATCCTCAAACAGGAAGGAGCAAATCGTTATCAACAATTTCCAACATCCTTGACATGAAAGACTGGAGCAAATATGAAAATGTTGTCTACTAAAGAAAGGACAGACAATCAAGATCAAACATCCTTGACACGAAGGAATCAATAAATCAAATCAAACATTCAATTCAAACCTTATAGCTCACGAAGAGTTAGTTCATGGCTCATTTTGACCAGTCACTCTTTTGACTTTTGCAGGTCCTATCTCACCCGTAACATGGTGTAGCGGATCAACTTTTTCAGATTCTGCCTCCCCATCAGAGGTGCAACAGATCACCCCTGAAGTTGCAGATTCTACTTCTTCAAGATTGGCAAAATTATGTTTCTCCAGCAAATGGTAGAACATATAAACTTAACAACAAGTTTATCTCCCTGAATTTGCAGCAGAATAAGCACGACAACAATTTCATCTCCCTAAACATGTAGTGGAATGAGCACGACAACATTTTCATCTCCTTAAGTTTGCAGCGGAATGGGCACAGACAACAAGTTTAGCTCATTGGAATTACGATGAAATGAACACAACAACAAATCTGTCTCCCTGAATTTGCAGCAGAACAAGCTTCAATAATTTCATCTACTTGAATTTGCGGCAGAACAAGCACGATAACAATTTCATCTCCCTAAACTTGTAGCAGAATGAGAACACCAAACAATAATCTTGTCTCCCCGAATTGGTAGCAGAACAAGGCTACGACAAACTTGTCTCCTTGAACATACAGCAAAATAAGCACAAACATAAGTCCATGAACGCGATAGCAAATCTGTTACCTTGAATTCGCAGTGGAACAAATCATCTCCCTGAGGTTGCAGTGCAATAAACATACCAACAGATCATGTCTTCTTGAAGATGCAAAGAAACATATCACCTAATTCAGGCTTGTTACTTTTCCAAGAGCAGACAAGACAATCAAAACCCAAGAGGGTTGTCACTCCCTGCCATGATGTAGCATATCCTACAACCTCTAGAGTTCGCTTTGAAGTTAATAATGCAACGCACCAAGTGTTGTTCCAAGGCTCGTTTTGCCATTGGTGGTACGGCACACCAATTGTTTTTTAGGTCTATTTTCGCCGTAATAGGTGCGACTAGACCAAAATCCAGATTATGCTACGACGATAGAGCCGTAACAGATCGAACTTCAGACCGTGCCTCTTCATTAGGTGTTGTAGCTCGGTCAACTTCTGGTCATGCCTCTTCGTCAGAGTTGTAGCTTGACCAAACTTGAACCCTTGATCCTGCCTCCTCGTCGGTGTTGTAGCTGGATCAAAATCACTTCAGACCATGCCTCTTCGTCAGGTGTTGTAGCTTGGTCAACAAAAATTTCTTGATTTCCAAATCTTTTCCTCATCCATGTTGTAAAAGAAAATCGTCAAATCTTGTTCCTTCGTCAAAATTGCGGCTGAATCGAAGCTAATTTTTGACAAGTCCGACAGAAATGTCGGCACAACGTGCTTAAACACGATTAAGTTTAAGACAATGGATAATTCAAATGTCCATCGAAAATCCATTGTCACAAATGGTCGAAGGAAAATAAATCCTTTGGAAAAATTCAATCTCATGATTGGTAGAAACTGATTGTGCCCAGTGGAATGGTACAACTAGCCCGGAGCAAACGGCTACCAGTAAAGGCAAATCAAAACCGTTGATCCCTGTGCATTTGGGAAAAATGCAAAACCGAAAGCCGACAGAAATGTAGGCATAACGTGCTTAAACACGATTAAGTTTAAGACAATGGACAATTCAGATGTCCATCGAAAATCCATTGTCACGAGTGGTCCAAGGAAAATAAATCCTTGGGAAAAATACAATCTCATGATTGGTCCAAACTGATTGTACCCAGCGGAATGGTACAACTAGCTCGGAGCAAATAGCTACCGGTAAAGGCAAATCAAATCCGTTCATCCCTGTGCATTCGGGAAAAATGCAAAAGAAGAGTAAACCAGGGACACTCATCTTTGTCTCGTTGAAGGGATTCTAGTACTAATCAGATCTTCTCGCATCAATAGAGTTGCAGATGATCGATCATTCTTTAGATCTTCTCGCATCAATGAAGTTGCAGTAGATCGACCCCTTCTTCAGATCTTCTCGCATCAATGGAGTTGCAGTAGATCGCCCCTTCTTCAGATCTTCTCGCATCAATGGAGTTGCAGTAGATCACATTGTCTTCAGATCTTCTTGCATCTATGGAGTTGCAGTAGATCGACCATTCTTCAGATCTTCTCGCATCAATGGAGTTGCAGTAGATCACCTTGTCTTCAGATCTTCTCGCATCAATGGAGTTGCAGTAGATCGACCCTTCTTCAGATCTTCTCGCATCTATGGAGTTGCACTAGATCGACCCTTCTTCAGATCTTCTTGCATCAATGGAGTTGCAGTAGATCACCTTGTCTTCAGATCTTCTCGCATCAATGGAGTTGCAGTAGATCGACCCTTCTTCAGATTTTCTCGCATCTATGGAGTTGCAGTAGATCGACCATTCTTCAGATCTTCTCGCATCAATGGAGTTGCAGTAGATCGACCCTTCTTCAGATCTTCTCGCATCTATGGAGTTGCACTAGATCGACCCTTCTTCAGATCTTGCATCAATGGAGTTGCAGTAGATCACCTTGTCTTCAGATCTTCTCGCATCAATGGAGTTGCAGTAGATCGACCCTTCTTCAGATTTTCTCGCATCTATGGAGTTGCAGTAGATCGACCATTCTTCAGATCTTCTCGCATCAATGGAGTTGCAGTAGATCACCTTGTCTTCAGATCTTCTCGCATCAATGGAGTTGCAGTAGATCGACCCTTCTTTAGATCTTCTCGCATCAATGGAGTTGCAGTAGATTGACCCTTCCTCGAATCTTCTCGCATCAATGGAGTTGCAGATGATCGACCCTTTTTCAGATCTTCTTGCATCAATGGAGTTGCAGATGATCGACCCTTCTTCAGATCTTCTCGCATCGATAGAGTTGCAGATGATCGACCCTTCCTCGGATCTTCTCGCATCAATGGAGTTGCAGATGATCGAGCCTTCTTCATATCTTCTCGCATCTATAGAGTTCCAGTGGATCAATCATTCTCCTCCAGATCAAGCTACCTTGTTAAATGGATCAAGTTTTGCAGACCTTGCTTCTTCATCAATGTTGCATTCAGGTCAAGTTTTCTTCAGGTATTCATTAATGTCAGGGCCGTAGCAAGCTGGACTTATTTTGCTTCTCCCACGGGTCTCCGTAGTTTAAAGATTATCTCCCCAGCGGATCGTTCCATTTTGAAGATTTTGCCTACAAAGAGCGGTCGAGCGGATCAACTGAAGCTTAGAAGAAGTGGTGGTCAAAGGAAGTAATCCAGACCCAAATGGACACAAAATGGTTATCCTTTTATCTTTGCTCTATTCCTATTACACAGCAATGAGCAAAGGGGGCAGCTGTAATACTCATTTTATGCCAGGGCCATAACTATTTATTTTTCGCTCGAATGTATTATTTTATATTATTAAAAAATAAAAAATGAAAAAAAGTAAAGTAAAAAAAAACAAAAAAAAA
Source organism: Hibiscus trionum (assembly GCA_030270665.1). Lineage (NCBI taxonomy): Eukaryota > Viridiplantae > Streptophyta > Magnoliopsida > Malvales > Malvaceae > Hibiscus > Hibiscus trionum. The sequence continues at coordinate 9,602,424 of BSYR01000024.1, read as the reverse complement.
GTAGAAAAAAAAAGTAGAAAAAAAAGAGAAAAAAAAAAGTAAAACCGTGGATGCCATGCAAGGCATCCACGTGAAATTGCCATGACTCATCCCTCCCCAAATCACCTATAAAAGGGCGGGGAGGCTGCCTTTGGACACACACAAAAATGGCCAATTAAATTGGCACGCAAAAGGGCCGTTTAAAATGGCGAATGGGGCAGTGCCCCTTTCGAACCTTAAGGGCAGTGCCCTTTTAACGGTTCGAATAGTTGATTCGATTGGAGGCCCTGTCGAGGTTCGTTCGAATTAATTTTTGAGTTATAGCGAGGTGATGCGGAGATCCTGCTAGGGGTCGGGTGAAGTTCTTATTTCGAGCTTCTAGTAGGGTAAATTTTGATCCTCATCTTTGTATTTATTTTAATATTGTTTTTTTTTTGTAATGAATATCTTTGTATGAAATATAAGATGTTTTTATATTTGTTGGTATGTTTTTTATTTTATTTTATATGTCATGTTTGTATATTTTATTTTGTACGCCATGTTTGAATAAAATATATTTATTTATGTTGTTTGATTGAATTTTAAATTAAAACCTTTTAGTATGGATTATTGTGAAAAACGTACCCTGAGCGTAAGGGTGCCACTTTTCGATAGTCTCTATTAAAAAATATTTTTATTCTAAATCTTAATTTTCAAAATAGACTTCCTTCAGTCGGGAGTCTAACGGAAATTATGCTCCGGGCGTTGGAGTGTACCTTTCCTTTCATAAACATACATTTTTAAATATTATTTTAAATTAAGGGATCATAATTTCTAAATTTATATTCGAATTCATAATTCCACCATTAAGACATTACATAATCAACAGGTACCAATTTTTGGGCGTTGTGGGGGTGCTCATCCTTCCCCACGCGTAACCGACTCCCGAACCTATCTTCTGGTTTCGCAGACCAAAACTCGTTATTTTAATAAAAACAATAAAAACAAGTTTTATTAAAATAATCGGGTTTTTCAGGTGTTCCAATCGCACCTAAAGTAAAATAATAGATTGGTGGCGACTCCTCCGTTGTTGCAGCGACTTCCGCGCTGGACAAAAAATGCAAAGCTCTCTGTTGCATCTTATCTTCACAGCGACGTGCCTCCCGAATTAAAACAAATGTCACTATTTGCTTCCCTACGCTCACTTTCATCGCGGTTGTGTTACCTTGCGTCTCAAACAGACGAAAGTTTTCAAAGAACAAAAGATGAATTACTCTGACTAACTGCTGAATTTGATAAGTCCATAACCTTGAATGAGTCCTCATCACATAAGGTAAGCCAACACAGCGTTCGAGACCCATAAAAGAAGGAAGCAGAAAACAAAATCTAATGCGTCCACAAAACGGAAGAATCACTGTTCATTCTACAAAATGGAGGGACACAATAAGAACACATGCCCGGGACTAAAGCTTCAATTTCCAATGGGTACTGCAAGGACAAGTTAAACGTTCTTCGACGACAATGAAGAATATCCTTCTAACCTAAACATGTCCCAACCTGATGCAACTGTGAGTTATTTCTACTTACGTATGTTGTATGGCAATACATAAAAAGTTAACACAAGTTTGCTATTTACTTCCACGTAGGTCGGCCCATATTGTTGGAATGACGATTAGAATGTTGATAACATATCTTCGACCATGACATCGAAGGTATTAATCAAAATTCCATCAAGATTCATTGACTTTTTTTATACTTTACCTACAAATTTATCGTGTTTCCAAATGACGATTTATTATTTAATGTGATGCAGATTCCAAACTTGTACACAATAGATCCTCTTCAGACATATAAATTCACGTATATATGCTTTAAATAATTGTAAGTACAACCAAATGATTATTTCACGACAATATGCTTCAAATACATGTATATACAACCAAATAGATTCTCTACAGACATACGAAATCATGTACATATGCTCATTTTATCAACTGAAATATATCATATAATGCAAATTGCTACACAAGCATTCGAACACATTATGGTCCCAAAATTGCATAAGATACATTCAAAAAGTTTTTAGGTTGTACTTATATAACTTATTTATGCTTGCAGCACATTTCTACTACATATACTTTTATACATATACATACAAACATGGTTAATACCCATAAAAAAATGGGTTCCTTTACGTAATGCCACAAACAAACAATCAAAGATCAGTTGTCATCCATTCACTTATGCCTCCCCTAACATGTTCTTTACCAAATAAAATTGCATAAGATTACAATCATTAACTACACGTCGTAATGCATTCAATTACATAAGAAACAATGCATAGCTTTCTAAACTCTTATCATTGTGAACGATAAAAGGTGTCATGTTTTGGAAATGGTTGTGCATTTGCCTTGAAGGTAACTCATTCACCTACATTTATAAACCTCTGCGAACTATTCTTATCATGACTGATAAGATCATACAAAAAAATATTTGATCTCACTTTACAACGGTCTAGTAAGACAAGTATAAACAAATTAAGCATTAATTAAAGACCATTTTTTCAATATAGATGACCAAAATAAATAAAGTATAATGAAGATTATATGAACTTACCACTTCTTTTATACGTTTCTCATTCCAAAGTTGCATCCATTTGATGCAAATCATACCACAATCGTCTCTGTTTGAATATAAATCCGTGTTAACAAGATACCACGACTAATCATTTACAATTTGTTAAACAAAAATAACACAAAGTATTGTAAAATAAAAATTATGTACCCATTATCCTGATGTTTGATTTTTTCCACCATCACGCGCACACCGCTCAACGGCCTTGATGGTGAGCCAAACACTTGGACAAACTTCTTATCTTTTAAACATTCCCCTAAACTATTCCTCTACATGCACAAACATTTGTATGTTTTTACATATTATGTCACGTCTTAAACAGTGGCAGATTAAAAGTTTGTAGTTCTCGCTTATTACAAGGTTCTGGGCCATAGCCACTCTTGTAACATTGGCTCCGGTCGTTGGCAAGCTGTCGAGTACCTTCACTTCACCAGCATCAAGATTCATCACACACATAAACCAATGAGTCCCGTTGTCATTCACGGGGATAAAGAGCTGAAACAATCAACGAATTCCCTTATAATATACATATGACATAATAGTGCATGGAATGTTTAATATATTGACGCTTCTTCGTACCACATTACAGTCCGTCAACCGACCATACGATTTGAAATTCTAACGGCAATAATCAGCAATTGAACCAACATCTATTATCCCTTCAGCAAGATAGTCTAAAAGACAACATTTATTGTTAACCATGTTTCCTTACAAAATCGCATCCATTTGTTGATAATAGACATAAGATTCTTTAATATTAAAGATACACTCAATGCACACGAGATGTACCCTCTCCTTGTTTTAAATTGTTTTCTTTTATCTTCATCAACAATTGTAAACCCAACGGCATCTATAACCTAAACCATAAACAAAACATATAGCAACTATCGTACAAAATTTCTTCAAATATGCTGCAAAATGCTTAAGGGGAATACTCAAATCTACTAACCATTGAACCGACCTAACTTCCTGGTCGAAACATATCTGCATCGCTTACAGACAAATATGCGTGGCCAAAATATACGACGACTTCACTGCACTCGTACAAAAACTTACAACTTATATTGAATATAACATCATTGTAGCATACTTTCAGTTTCAAATTGCTTACCCTGCACGCAAAGGCGTATTCCATATATACGTAGCAGCGATTTCTTCCTTCAACCACTCGACATCGTCCATCAATGGGTTATCGTCAATATCAAGTTCATGGTTCAGATCAGACTCTCTGACTTCCCCTTTCTCAGCCACTTCTTCTTCTTCTTGAACATCAATAACAACTTCTCCATCAGCTTTCCTCAATGACTTCTACAATTCTATCATGTTGGCATTTAAATTCTTGCATTCCTTCTTCAATTTCCTTAAACTCTCTTCAAATTCTTTTTTCTTTTCCACACGGGCTTCCAGATTGATTTATTCCACCCACTCTAACAGTACCGTGTGCAGCATCTCCATAACCACATCATTTGTTCCATAGAATATTCTCTCTTCTTCCCTTCCACATTGTCATCATCATACCTAAGCCTTTGTGTGCAGGGTAAGTAATCTAAAACTGAAAGTATGCTACAATAATGTTGTTTTGTTCAATATAAGTTATAAGTTTTTGTATGGTTGCAATAAAGTCATCGTAGATTTTGGCCACACATATTTGTCTGTAAGCGATGCAGATACGTTACGACCAAGAAGTTTGGTCGGTTAAATAGTTAGTAGATTTGACTATTCCCCTTAAGCATTTTGCAGTATATTTGAAGAAATTTTGTACGATAGTTGTTACATATTTTGTTTATGGTTTAGGTTATAGATGCCGTTGGGTTTACAATTGTTGATGAAGATAAAAGGAAGCAATCTAAAGCAAGGAAAGGGTACATCTCGTGTGCATTGAGTGTATGTTTAATGTTAAAGAATCTTATGTCTATTATCAACAAATAGATGTGGTTATGGAGATGTCTTGTAAGCTCATCTCGTCGAAGGAATAATAAATGTTGGTTCATTGCTAATTATTGGCGTCAGAATTTCAAACCGTATGACCGGTTGACGGACTGTAATGTGGTACGAAGAAGTATTAATATATTAAACATCATATGCACTTTTATGTCATATGTATATTACAAGGGAATTCGTTGATTGTTTCAACTCTTTATCCCCGTGAATGACAACAAGACACATTGATTTATGTGCGTGGTGGATCTTGATGCTGGTGAAGTGAAGGTACTCGACAGCTTCCCAACGACCCGAACCAATACTACAAGAGTGGCTATGGCCAGAACCTAGTAATAAGCGAGAACTACGAACTTTTAATCTGCCACCGTTTAAGATGTGACATAGTATGTAAAAACATACAAATGTTTGTGCATGTAGAGGAATAGTTTAGGGAAATGTTTAAAAGATAAGAAGTTTGTCCAAGTGTTTGGCTCACCATCAAGGCCGTTGAGCGATCTGCGCGTGATGGTGGAAAAAGTCAAACATCAGGATAATGGGTACATAATTTTTATTTTACAGTACTTTGTGTTATTTTTGTTTAATAAATTGCAAATGATTAGTCGTGGTATCTTGTTAACACAGATTTGTATTCAAACTGAGACGATTGTGGTATGTTTTGCATCAAATAGATGCAGCTTTGGAATGAGAAGCGTATAGAGTAAGTGGTAAGTTCATATGATCTTCATTATACTTTGCTTACTTTGGTCATCTATACTGAAAAATAGTCTTTAATTAATGTTTAATTTGTTTATACTTGTCTTACTAGACCGTTAGAAAGTGGGATCGAATATTTCTTTTGTATGATATTATCAGTCATGATAAGAATAGTTCGCGAAGGTCTATAAATGTTGTTGTAGGTGAATGAGTTACCTTCAAGGCAAATGCACAACCATTTTCAAAACATGGCACCTTTCATCGTCCACAATGGTAAGGGTTTAGGAAGCTATGCATTGTTTCTTATGTAATTGAATGCATTACGACGTGTAGTTAATGATTGTAATCTTATGCAATTTTATTTAGTAAAGAACATGTTAGGAAAGGCATAGGTGAATGGACGGCAACGGATCTTTGACTGTTTGTTTGTGTCATCAAGTAAAGGAACCCATTTTTTTATGGGTCGTAACCATGTTTGTATGCATATGTACAGAAGTATATGTAGTAGAAATGTGCTGCAAGCATAAATAGGTTATGTAAGTACAACCTTAAAACTTTTTTAATGTATCTTATGCAATTTTAGGGTCATAATGTGTTCGAACGCTTGTACATCAATTTGCATTATATGATATATTTTAGTGGATAAAATGAGCATATGCACATAATTTTGTATGTCTGTAGAGGTTCTATTTGGTTGTGTGTACAGGTATTTAAAGCATATTGGAGTGAGATAATCATTTGGTTGTACTTACAGTTATTTGAAGCATATATACGTGAATTTGTATGTTTGAAGAGGATCTGTTGTGTACAAGTTTGGAATCTGCCCTCGTGTTCAATCTTCTCTATCTATTGTTTCTGGTGAAAATGATTCAACATGAGGTTCTACTTATTCATCGGCCGACCTGGCAGTTCAGGTCCGCCGCTCATCATGAAGCTCTTAAGCTGAAATGTCCGGGGTTTGGGTAAGCCTAGGACAGTCAGACGTCTCCGATAAAAGTTGAGAGATGTGAATCCGTAAATTTTCTTTTTAATTGAAACAGGGTTGTCTACTTTTAGAATGGAAAAAGTTCGTAGGAAGTGCAGGTTATTTTAATGGGATTGATGTTGCTGCTTGTGGTCGAAATGGTGGTTTGTCTATGAGGCGAAAGAGCTCGTGTGTTGTCTCCCTTCGCTCATATTCTGCAAGACACATTGATGTTTTAATTAATGATGATTATGATGGATTAACATGGAGGTGTACGGGCTTCTATAGGGCTCCGGAGGAACAACGCCATTCAGAATCCTGGGATTTGCTTCGCCTTCTCAATGATATTCCCGAAACTCCTTGGCTTGTTATTGGTGATTTCAACGAAAGTCTATTAGCTTCGAAGAAACAAGGAGGCTTGGTAAGGAATCCTATGCAAATGGATAATTTCAAAGAAGCTCTTGATGATTGTGGCTTAGAAGACATTGGTTTTCGAAGAGCATGGTTTACGTGTGAGAAAGGAAAACGATCCAAAAACAATATCCATGAAAGACTTTATAGTGGTATTGTGAACACATCTTGGCAGGGTTTGTTTCCAGATTTTAGTCTATAGCATCTATCACATTCGTTTTCAGATCATTGTCCCCTTATGGTTAATACGGGCTCCCAACTTTCAAATATGAAAAAGGAATGGCACTTTCACTTTGAAGCCTCTTGGTTACTCGAGGGTTCTTACTTTGAGACTGTGTCTGGTTTATGGCATCTTCTTTAGGTGATTTTTTAAAGCGCCTTGGACTGGTCTGTAGAGGTCTTGAAAGATGGTTCAAACGGATTAAAAAAGAAAAAAAGCTCACTGTTACAGACTTGCAGGAGAAATTAGAGCAACTAAATGAAATGTCTCCGACAGATAATGTTTTAGGCGATATTGTTGATGCCAAGCTTGCTCTAAATTTGGAACTTGGCAAAGAGGAATTGTACTGGGAGCAACGGGCTCGAACAAACTGGCTCCAACATGGGTATCGTAAAACTTCTTTTTTTTCATAGGTCAGCTTCCTAGAGAAAGAGAAGAAACCGTATTGCTTCTCTTGTTTCCACTGATGGTACTTATGTTTCTGAAAACTCAGGTTTACACATAGTTGTTAAAGAATATTTTGCCAGTTTGTTTTCGTCCCAAGGTGTGGGAAACTGTTATCAGATTCTGTCCGAGATTTCTAATTGCATCACTGATGCCATGAATAGTGAGCTATGTAGCGTTTATACGGAAGAGGAAATATATTTTGCGGTTAAAGATATGAGCCCTTTGAAAGCAGCCGGGGCAGATGGGTTAGGTGTTCTCTTTTATCAACGTTTTTGGTTTGCTATAAGTTGAGATGTTTCCCTTTTTTGCATCTCAGTCCTGAATAGGAAGTGTCCTATTTCTCAGATAAATCAGACTCGCATAGTTCTCATCCAAAAAATATCTAATCCGACTGAATTGGGCCATTTTCGTCCGATCAGCCATGTGTAATGTCTTATATAAAATCATCTCTAAGGTCCTGGAAAATAGATTTCAGAGGGTGTTGCACTTATGTATTGACAGGGCCCAGAGCGCCTTTGTGCTAGGTAGACTCATCACGGATAATATCATGGCTGCATTCTAAATTCTCCATTCCATGCGCAATAAAAGACAAGGTAATATTGGTTACTTTGCTCTAAAGTTGGATATGAGCAAAGCATATGATAGGGTAGAATGGAGTTTTGTTAGTAAAATTCTTTTGAAGATGGGTTTTGCTTTGGAATGGGTTTCGACTATTATGGATTGTGTGTCTTCGGTTTCCTATTTTGTGGTGGTAAATGGTGAAGTTGGGGAGTGTTTTACACCAACACGTGGCCTCCGACAGGGAGACCCTCTTAGTCCCTACTTGTTCTTAATATGCAACAAAGGTCTCTCGTTCTTACTTAGATCAGCGGAGTCATGTGTGGGTTCCAAAGTCGTTCGAAGAGCCCCAAAAATCTCCCACCTATTTTTTGCGGATGATAGTCTAATTTTTGGTGAGGCTATGTCGTCCGGGGCTTGCATCCTTCAAGCTTTACTCGGGAATTATTCAGACTGCTCAGGTCAGTTGATAAATTTCAAGAAATCTGGGATTTTCTTCATTGCCTGTGTGTTAAACGATAACAAGGCTGATGTTCGTAGAATTCTTGGTATCACTAGTGGTTTTCAGCCAAAAAAGTATTTGGGTTTGTCAGTCCTTATTGAGCAAAATAAAAGGAAAGTTTTTGCTGATTTACGTGATAAAACCATTGAGCGTATTGTGAATTCGGGCTCTCGTACACTATCGCAAGGGGGCAAAGAGGTCTTTATCAAGGTCGTCCTCCAAGCTATCCCAATTTATGCAATGTGTTGTTTTCTTCTTCCTAAAACTTTCCGCAAAGATTTGGAGGCTCTAATTGGGTGGTTTTGGTGGCAAAATTCGAAAGAGAAAAAGGGAATTCATTGGTGTTCTTAGTCGGAGCTGTGCCAATAAAGGAATTTGGGGGACTTGGATTTTAAGTTTAATATTGCTCTTTTAGCTAAGCAAGGATGGAGGCTGCTCACAAACATTGACTCTCTAGTGGATCAACTTTTCAAAGCTAAATATTACTCTACTACTGACTTCTTGTCTGCGCGTCTCGGATCAAACCCTTCCCACATATGGCGTAGTATCTGAAGTGCGAAAGGTTTGCTAGAGAAGGGGATTCGCTGGAAAGTGGATTGTGGTAATTCCGTATCTATTTGGAATGATTTCTGGTTAACGGCAATGATTCCTAAGAAAGTGTCTTCTCCACAGTCCGACTCGGCTTCCTGTGTTGCTGATTTAATTAATCCTCTATCAAACAGCTGGAGAAGAGACCTTATTATCAGTATCTTCTCAGCAAGTGAAGCAGATGAGATTCTTCGTATCCCCTTACCCAGATTTCTGCAGCAAGACATTCTTGTCTGGAGTGGCGAACATTCAGGCCTCTACACAGTTCGTAGTGGGTACAAAATGCTACTTGCGGTGCCCCAACTTGATGTTTATATAGGAGAGCTCTATAAGAATGTTTGGTCCTCGAAATGTCCCTCTAAAATGAACATCCAGTGTTGGAAGTTCATAAGGAATTTCGTGCCTACTAAAGCGAATTTGTGTATCAGACGTGTGGCAACATATACTACTTGCTACAGGTACTACCAAGGTCAAGAGGATGTGATCCATGTTATTTGTGATTGTCCCTTCGCTTTTCAGGTTTGGAATTATCTAGGAATCAGATTTCCTCCTAATTCTTCATCTATGAATTTCGTAGAATGGCTATATGCTCTTATGCAAGTAAATGGCAGGAAACGCATTGAGGAAATCATTATCACAATTTATGCTCTATGGATGTCTAGGAACAAATTCATCTTTGAGAACATTATTAACAGACTAGACGATGTGGTTACCTGGGTTCGTAGTTACTGCTTAGAGCTTCATTTCCTTCAAGATAGTATCTCCGGGCAAGGCTCCTCTGAGGTGGTTCGATGGTCTCCTCCAAATTCCCCAGTGGTAAAAATCAATTTCGATGCTGGTTTGCTTCCCACAACTTCAGATGCATTTTCAGGTTGTGTTATTAGGGACCATGAGGGCTACATTCTGGGTGCGGATTGTAGCTTATTACAGCACATATACTCGAGTTTTGCAGCCGTACAAGGTCTACAGCTTGCAATTGACCTGGGTTTTCGCAAAGTCGTTCTTGAGGGCGATTCTCTTTCTATCATCAAAAAGCTTAATTCATCTAGAAGAAGATAGATCAGAGATCAGTTGTTATATTGGGGATGCAAAAATTTTGGCACAAAGTTTCCAGGAGTGCACCTTTAATTTCATTCCCAGAGCAGGTAATGTAGCAGCTCACACAATGGCGAGGGGGCGTCTTTCCCTCTCTGAAGATCGTATATGGGTCGAAGAAGCTCCGAGCCCTGTCGAATCTGCCGCAGCTGAAGACCGACGGTGGATTGATACCCCTTAGGGTTTTTTCTCAGTCGTTGTTCCGAATTTGGGGACTGGTTTCCATCTAGCTCTGTCAGCACCGTCCCTTCATTTTCCTCCATGTTTTTGGCTCCCTTGATCGTGATCAACGTTTTGCTTCTTTGTGAGCAGGAGGATTTACTGGTCTAGCTTGTTTTTCTGTTTTGAAGTGTGTTTGGTTTTTTTTCTTTTTCACTTTCCCTTGTGTCTGGTTTGCTGTTCATCTCTTGTCCTTTTGTTTACTTGCCTACTTTTTATTAATAAAATTTAGCTGTCACCTTTTCAAAAAAAAAGGTACCACGATGAATATAATTGTTATATGATAAATGTTTTGAATGGTATACGTTTATAATAAAATACTTTTATCAATAATGCTTTGTGGCCATTTTTTATAAAATATTTTATGGTCATTTTGTGATTGTGGTATACTGCTCTTGTAACTGCTTTTATTTTTAAAGAGTTATATACACACACGCGTAGGGATGTAAAAAAAGCTGACATTACCTGAAAATTTGATTGAATCTTGTTTGAGTTAGAATTTGATTTGACCTGAAAATTTAATGACCCGAACCTGATCTGTAACCGACTGTTGTTGATCCGAACTTGAATTCGACATGTTACTGTAGTGACCGAATCCGGCCTACTTACGACTGAAAACGACTCGAACCCGAATTAGACCTGTTACTGTGGACCTGAAACCCGACTGAAACGAACCCGAAGCCGACCTGGCAGATAACCGATTTTACCCGACCTGTTTTGAACCCGATCTGTTTTGGACCCGGCCTGTTTTGAACCCGATCTGTTTTGGACCCGACCTATTTTGGACCCGACCTGTTAAGTGACCCGACTTGTTGTTGACCTGAACTGATATTGACCCGAAATTTATGACTTGATGAATTAAAAACTTTCAAAAGTTGATATACATATATCATATATATACATATACACCTACATATATTGATATACATATATGATGTATAAGTGCGCACGCGCATATATATATTAAGTATTAAAAAAAATATTAGGTAATTGATAATTTATCAACTATAAAAATTTACTGAACATTGAATACTAAAAAATAAAAATATTGAGCTGAATAATACAACTAATGAATTTTTTCAACCATTGGATTGATGTGAGAGTGAAAGAAATTTCTTAAGAACTGTCTTAGAGCATGCAAGTAATTTTTTTTAAGCTAAAAAAAACATTTTTGGATTAAATTATTTTTATCTGTATGTTTAGTTCGGTAGGACATGGCTAGATTACTGTTTTAGAACCCTGTCCCTTGTAGCATAGACATGTATTCGACCTTGCTTCAAAATATTTTGGGCTATTTAAAAAAAAAAACACGTCAAAACTGAATGAGCTGAGATAGATTTGGGCCTACAAGGATTAAGCCCTCAATTCTCATGTTACGGTGTGAATGAGAAATAAGAGCAACCTAGATGACAGATTCTGCAAAACTGCAAAGAACACTGCCCCATGCATACACTCCTGCTGGGGATTAAATCGATTTAAAAAAATGTACAAAGCTTTCTTTCGGAAAACATTTATATTCAATTAAGCAGACTTGTCGTTTCAACTGACACATTGTGCAGAGGGAAAGTGGGCGCCGAGGGGCATCAGGTTTTAGGAGAAATGGCGAGGCCTGCCTACTCTATCTCTATGAATCTGACGCACACTCAGCAATCATCACCTCCCCCCATTGGAATTGACTAACCACACTCAATCCCTCCAATTCCCATGATGCTACATTCCGCTTCAAATTCTTTAATCTCACTCGTGATCTTTAATAATTTTTTTTAAACCCTTAAATCTTCAATATAAATTATAAACTCTAAATTCTAAACCTTAATATATGTAAATATATATTTATGTATTTATCAATGTATAAATCTTGAACCCTTAATAAATTTTACCTAAATCATAAACCCTAAACTCTTAAATCATCAACATAAACCCTAATATATGTAAGTATATGTGTATCTATTAATATATGAACCCTTAAATCTTAAACCTAAACTCTACACCTTAAACCTTAAACCCTAATGTATGTAAGTATATATATATATATGTACCTATCGATGTATGAACCCTAAACACTTAATGAATTTTCCTTAAAACATAAACCCTAATGTATATAAGTATATATGTATTTATCAATGTCTAAACCCTAAACCCTTGATGAAATTTCCCTAACACTAAACCCTTAAATCATTAACTTAAACTCCTAAACCATAAACTCTAGACCCTAAACCCTGATGTATGTAAGTATGTATGTATCTATCTATCAATATATGAACCCTAAACCATTGATAGATTTTCCATAAACCCTAAACCCTTTAATCTTCAACACAAACTCTTAAACCATAAACCCTAATGTATGTAAGTAAGTATGTATGTACCTATCAATGATAAACCCTAATGTATGTAAGTAAGTATGTATGTACCTATCAATGTATGAACCCTGAACCCTTAATGAATTTTCCTTTAACGCGAACTCTAAACCCTCAAATCCTAAACCATAAACCCTAATGTATATAAGTAAGTGAGTATATACCTATCAATATATGAACCCTAAACCCTTGATGAATTTTCCCTAAACCTTACACCCTAAACCCTAAACCATAATGTAAGTATGTATGTATGTATGAACCCTAAACCCTTAATAATTTTTCCCTTAACCTAAACTCTAAACCCTTGAATCTTAAACCATAAACCATAATGTACGTAAGTATGTATATATGTACATATCAATGTATAAACCCTTAACTCTTAATGGATTTTCCTTAAACTCTAAACCCTAAACTATAATGTATACATGTATGTACGTATCTATCTATCAATGTATGAACCATAAATCATTAATAAGTTTTTCCTAAACCCTAAAACCTTTACATCATAACTCATATATCATAAACCCTAAACTATGAATCGTCAAATTTTTATAATTTTAATTTGATATTTCTGTTCATTATAGCCCTTAAATCTTCATTTTTGTTCCAAATTGACCCATACTAATTGTTTTTTTTAATTAGTCCAATAATATATAATTTTGCTTTGACATTTTGTTCATTCTAGTCCCTAAACTTTATTTGTATTCTAAATTGATCACTTTTTTATTTTTTAATTAGTCCGATGTTTTATAATTTTAATTTGATATTTTATTCATTCTAGTCCTTAACTTTATTTTGATTAGTCCGATGTTTTATAATTTTAATTTGATATTTTGTTCATTCTAGTCCCCTAAACTTTAGTTTAATTCCAAATTGACCCCTATTTATTGATTTTTAATTCGTCCGATGTTTTATAATTTTAATTTGGTACTTTGTTCATTCTAGTCCCTTAACTTTATTTCAATTTCAAATTGACCTATATTCATTGTTTTTTTAATCCGTCCAATGTTTTATAATTTTAATTTGATATTTTCATCATTCTAGACCCTAAAACTTTATTTTTATTCTAAATTGACCCTCATTTATTTTTTTAATTTGTCCAATGTTTTATTATTTTAATTTGATATTTTCTTCATTCTAGTCCCTTAACTTTATTTTAATTCCATATTGACCCCTATATATATATTTTTTAATTCATCATGTTTTATAATTTTAATTTAAAATTTTGTTCATTCTAGACCCCAAAACTTTATTTTTATTCTAAATTGACCTCTACTTATTGTTTTTTAATTACTCTAATTTTTATACTTTTAATTTGATATTTTTGTTCATTATAGTCCCCAAAACTTTATTTTTATTCCAAATTGACCCATTTTCATTATTTTCTTTTAAATTTGTCTAATGTTTTATAATTTTAATTTGATATTTTTGTTCATTATAATCCGTGAAACTTTATTTTTAATCCAAATTGACCCCTTTTTATTATTATTTTAATTACTCCAATGTTTTAAATTTTAATTTGATATGACTTTAAATAATTAACTCCAAATCAATGACGATTGACGAAGGCCAACCTAAAGTCTATCGACTACTTATACGGTTGTACTGAACTCAAACTCAATACGAACTCCAATCCCGAAAATACCCCGACCTGAATTACCCGACCTAAAACTACCTGACCTGAAATGCACCCGATTTGAAATGCAATCGACCTGAAACGGACCCGACCTGAAACGAACCCGACCTGAAACGGACCCGACCTGAAATGGACCCGACCTGAAATGAACCCGACCTGAAGTGTATTCAAACCCGAATTAACTTGTCAATTATCTACTTCGGACACGGCCCGTTTTGACCCGACCTGAAATGGACCCGACCTGAAATGGACCCGCACCCGACCCGAATCGAGTCAAAACAAAAAATGACCTGAAATGACCTATATTCGATTTTACCTGACCTGACAGTACCCGACCTGAAACTCATCCGAATACCTATTTTTACATTCCTTGACTCACGTTTATATGATGTATAGCAGAATAGTGAAGATATATGTTATACTGTGTTTATTGTTTAATAAATGCCGTTAAAAATACATTAAAGACATGCTTTTATGTAATAAAAGCTAATGAATGTTATTGTTATGTTTTATAACCATTGTAGATGGGTGGAATATAACTGGTTGTTATCATTTCGGATACTAATTTTTTTTGGATTGTGTGCAGAAAAAGAAACCACAAATTCTTTTTTCGGTATGATTGCGGTATATCTTAATACATTCGTTTTAATAATAATTATAAAAGGATATAATTATTATTTTTATGAATTTATTGAAAAGACTCTAAATAGCTTTTATTCAGTTTGCATTCATAATTTAAATTATTAGTAATTAAAATTTGTCTAAAAAAAATGTTAAAATAAGGTTAAAAAAACCAAATGGTTTTAGTAGTTGGATTTACATGAATAAATATTAGTCGTTCGATTAAAAATAAGGGAAAAAAAGAGAACTACAACCTGATTAACCGATAACCTTTGAAGTTGGGGAAATATCCAATTACAAAGTTGCAGAAGGGCTCTGTTGAGTGGAAAAAAAGAAGGGTTATGGTATTTTTCTCGACCGATCTCTCTCTCTCACTCTCACTCTTAGTTTCTCGACCGCCAACGTCAGCATCGAAACCACCACATCCGGCCGACGCAACCTCCACCATATCCCGCCGACGCAGCCTCCACAAGCTTCTTTTTAAGCTATGGTCGGTATTTTTTGTCTCTCACTGACCTCTTTCTATCTTCATATCTCAGTCATACTTCAAATCACCATCGAATCCACCACATCCCGCCGACGCAACTTCTGTAAGTTGCTCTTCAAGCCGTTAGCATTCGTATCTCAGTATTTTTTTTTAAAATTTTATATTTATTATTATATATTTTTATAAGTGTGTTTTCTTTTGCTTATGCTTTTGATTTGATAAAATATCAACATGTCTTGTTTTAGTTTATATCTAATAGAGAACTAAAACCAACATTAATTTTTCATGGTTTGTTTAGATATGGCTTGCTTTTTCCATTTAGTTTCGATACGAAATAGATGTATAATTGTTTATTTGCAAAAAAAAAAACCTTAATTTTCGCTTAATTTATTTGTATTGGAATCACGATCTCAATCCATACATCTTCTTTATAATTTTTTTATGCAAAATAATCAATTTATTGATTTGTTTGGTTTCGCATAAGATATACTTCAAATCCCCTTTGTTTCGTTCTTAGTTATTGTTTATATTATGAAACAAAAAATGAGAAGATTTTGCAGTTATGTTATTTTCAGAGTTATACCTCATTTGCTGTTCTCTGTTGGTCTTGGCCGAAATGGGGAGGGACACGGTTGGTGGAGATGGCAGACGGCGTGGGCGCGTCGGGAGGAGAGGCCATGGCTCGGCACGCGCACGTCGGTCAACGAAGGGTCGCGCGTGGGGCGTGGGGATCTGGAACGTTCGCCATCTCGTTCGGGGACCGTTAGATCGACTCGATCTAACGGTCGACGTTGTGCGGCGCTGGGGCTCGATGACACCCTCATTAGGGTTTTGGTCCGAGGTCGCATCTGGACCGTCAGATCTTCAATAGATCTGACGGCTGTGAGAGCTTGCGGCGTGAGGAGGGTAGGGGGCTCATCTAGGGTTTCTCCTTCGGGCTTCATCTGGACCATCAGATCTCAGCAGATCTGACGGCTGTGGGAAGGGCAGCGGCTGCACAAGAAACAAATATGATTAGGGTTTCTTATTCTTTTAGGTTTTTTGTGTAATTAGGGCTTGTATTATTTTGGGCCTACGGGCCGCTGTAAACGGACTTTCTTTTTAATGGACTCATCATTATTTTCTTTCAAAAAAAAATACGAATGCTGTAATTTCAATTTTTTTCTTTCCCGTTGTTAAATGTATTTGATCCAAGATTTGTTTGGTTTCGACTAATTATATGTCTTATGTTAACAACCATTTAGACTCAAAATTAAGGCACATGTTATTAATTTCATTTGATTTATGTTTTAAGAACTGAACATGATTAGATTCACCATAAATGCATGTATCCCTGTAGAAGCTATTTTAATAATTGCTGCCGGAGATACCTTGAATTTACCTAATTTTGCCTTGCATATACTTAATTTAGCCAACGAGTGGTTGTTGTTTTATTTACAGGGCTATTTTTTTGCTCCCTCTACCGTGGTCATTTATGTTTCATTTCTTATAGCTTCTCCCTATGTTAAGATACTTTTTATGTGGTCAGAGATAATTATGAAGCACTTGCAAAGGTGTATCCATACAAACTTGCATGTATATACCACACTTAGAAAAGAAAAATTTATTTCATGTATGATAATTCTTGCACTTATACACATTACATAAATCATATTTTACCCAGAGCCAAACATTTTTTGCCCTTGTTATACATCTCATGTATGAGGTGTTAAATAAAGCTCTTGGAAAGAATTAAGTTTTATATTTATGCATCTTGTTTTATGTATGTTTCGATTTTCATATACTGGTCTGAATACCTAATAGCTTCAATTTTGGCTTTCTTTTATCCTTTGTTTCTTAATTACAATATTGTCAATTTTAGTACTATCTTGTAGAGTAAGATAATGCCCATAATTAATTTTATTTTCTGATTTTTTATTTGCATGTTGTACTTCCATGTTACTGCATAGCAGTGTCTTTCACTTCAGTGAATTTTATTATGTATGTTTTCATCTCTAATTACAATTATTTTTGCTTGCAAGCTGAGAGAACAAAGGCAAGGTGTAAGCAGGTAATAAATTGCAGCTTTTATTAGAGCACTAAGTTTTAGAGCAATGGTTAATCATATTCTATGAAATTAGTCAAAATGAAGAAATAGTTTGATGTTAGTGTAGTTGAAATAGTCTATGATAATAGGAAATTGAAGTGAGAAGGTTTTTCAGAATAACCTATCTCTTTTTTTTTTCATTTCGAACAAGTAACATAATTTGATTCAAATATATAAATGTGTAATTAATTGTGGTTGAGGAATTATGTGATTCTGTTTGTGTAGGATTTTGCAAGCCTATAGATAATGTTAATTCTTCATGAGATTTCTATTGACGTATGATTCATTGAAAGGTTGTTTAAACAAACTTATGTGGCCCGTGTCTAGTGAAATATGAGAAGCTTTTGGTTCAAGTTGAAATTAAATTAGGATTTTTTATGAAAAATTATACCACTGAAAATTACACATTTCTGTTTGGGTGATGTTTGTATTTGTTTCTCTACTTGTACATATGTGTGCATAGAGTTTAACATATAAAAGTTACTTGGTTTGAAATTAACTATAGGACTCAGCTGTCTATATTTCATTGAAGCTCAAGTTTGTGCATTCCTTATTGCTTACTTGTTATGAAGTAAACATGGAAGTTTAAATAAGCTTAGTTTGAATAATAGTAAAATATATGATGTTTGAACAAACTTTACGTATTTGTTAAAAGACTTTTATGTTTTGGTTGAATGGTTACATAGTAGATCACGCATATTGTTGTTATGATAAAATCAACATAAAAGCGATGAAGTAAGTATAATTGAATGTGTTGGGATCATGTGGATATTTGTTATTTGAATTGATGGATAATTGTGGGTTTAGTATATCGATTTGTCTGGATAATTTGGGTGATCACCCTATTTCTTAGATTTGATTTAATTTTAGGCTTGCAGTTCATATGAATTGTAACATTCTCTCTTGTTTTGTTTGTGTTTTCATCATTGTTTACTGATTGTTGGTTCTTATTTGGTTGAAATTTTTTAATGAAGTAATTATCCTTTTCTATCCTTGATTTGTTTTCTTTTTCCTTCACTTATTATTTGGTTTACATGCATTGTTTATTGTTTGTTTGGAAGTTTTTAGGAATATTTGTCTTTAATTGATTGAAGTAGTAAGTAAATTGAATTTGTTTTGGCGATTAATAAAAGCTAATGTCGCGTTTATTTTAGATAGAAGTAGTTGGTAATGGATGCACCTATCAAAGGCGACACAGTCGGGGAAAATGATGACACGGTTGGGGATGATGAGACACATAAACCATTGTGTGCATATTTTAACTTCTAGTAAGTTAAAGCTTAATCAATAGAGCATTCTTTAAAGTCTTACTTGGATAGCGATATGTATTGCATACTCATACATTTTTAATGATGTATTTACAATATAAGTGAATGTAAAGGTGTGAAGGAAGGGAGGAAAAAATGACCAATGCGGTAAGTGAGAAATCTGAAATGCTATCATGTGTTATGTATTGGCTTGTAAAGTGTAATTATTAAAAAAAATTAACAATATTTGGGAGAGTGATACAAGCGAGAAAAACACTAGGATTGAAATGGGCAAAAACGTCTGATGTGAAAAAGAAGCCTCACTGTGATATGCAAGTGGAATAGAAGCAGGCTATATGGAATGGATATCAAAAGGGAAAATGAAGCCGGAAGTTAAGACGATAAGCGTAAGTATATTTTTATAGTTAGAGAAAGTGTTTAGTGTTAAAAAAGTTTGGTACATAAAACATTTATGCATCTCATTGTAGTAATTATTGTTATATTATATGTCGTAGGAGATGGCATCAAGATGTAGCATGAAGAAGGTGTCAATTTTGTTTAAAGAGATGCACAGAAGGAAGATTGACTGTGTTGTTGGGGAATTAGGGTTTAGCCCTTTGCTTGGAATGAAAAATAGAGTAATTCATTGTGAGCTGTGTCGCGAGTTAGCATCGAACTTTGATTTGGAGAGGTCAATGATAGAATATAATGGACACAAAATATCATTAATTATAGAAGATGTTGAGGTTGTACTGGGTGTAACCCCCTAGACCCGCCTATGCGTTACAACGGATCCTAGAAAGTTACATTAGGGTCACAAGAGCGACCCACAATAAAAATACACATAAAAACATTTTTTCCTCAAACACTTATTAAACTGTAAAATCAACTTCTGTTTAAAATACCATTTCAGGAAGTCATTTAAACACATAATTTTTTTTAGAAAGTGTTTTACAGACACTTTCATAAAACAATACATGACATACATGCCCGCTGACTATACAATACCGTACTCCAAAGGCAACGCCGAGACAACTCCAAACACTGCTGACAACCATTATACCATGATATATTCTTTTAACCTGCAATGGTAAAAACAACGTGAGCTTGGAAAAGCTCAGTAATACAAAACTACCAAAAGATGATATAAGCTCATGCAGATGTATATGGTAGGCATAACATTTTCATGATGTTCCATATAGTAACAATCTCCACTTCTATTCTACTATTTCGAGGTTGCATCATACTCGAGAATAACAATATTTTTTCTTTATTCAAACATCGAGAATTAGACGGGAATTATATGGGCTGATAAAATACGGAGGTGGAAATTAGAGAGTTTAGTGTCTAGTGTGTTCCAACGGTGCAACGTTAATGCATGAAATGTAACAATGCAGTAAACCTTTTTATTTCAAATACATTTGTTTCACGTAGCAGTAAAGTTCATTTTAATTCTTTATTTACCCTCCAACCATACTCCAGTATTTAGTTTCCCCAGTACGATATCATGTACATGCATTAACCCGAGCCCATTAGGCATGGGTACCATCATAAGGGAATACCTTAGAATACGGGCGGCCCTAGCCGAAACATAGGAACCGAATACGGGCGGACCTAGCCGAAGCATAGGAACTGAAAACGGGCGGACTTACCAGCTGGATCAGGGCTGAGCCGTCAGTAACTTCCTATCATATCCCAAGTACCCCAGTGAATCAGATCATCAATAGTTCATTAATCAATAACTGTATTTTTAGTAACACATTATCCATATAGCATGTTTTCCATATCGAGTGCATAGGCATATACTAGAAATATAGTACGGTCATGCTTAATTTATAAAACATGTCATGTTCATGTGAGTTCAAGTATGTCAATCATGTGCACGTGATCGGTATTATAACATGTAAATCAGTATGCAAAAACAGTCGTGTAGCACACATGGAACACACTAGGTGGAATAGTTTATTTCTTGGAGATACTTGGCATTTACGGAAGAGAACACATTAAACTTTTGACAATTGAACGAATTTTTTGAAACGAGGCCCCCTAATAAAAGAAGGGTTTGTACTAACAGTTCAAACCAGATATTCAGGAGATGATACATCAAGATCTTTGAGAGTTTGTGCATATCATGAGTGATTTAGCCATTTAAGCCTACAAGGGCATTGTGGTCATTTTATCACACATGGGCATTTTGGTAATTTATACCAACAAGGCATAAACAGTGGCTCAAAAATTCTATTTGCTCATCAGGTTTCCAACCAGACATTCAGAGATTTCTACGTCAAGATCTCTCACGATATCATATACATTCAAGGCTATTTTGATTACTTTGGCCAACGAGGGCATTTTGGTCATTTAATTATTAGGGTTGATTTTTTAATTTAGCCCAATAATGATAAAATGACGATTTACAATATTTAGGATTTTCAGAAGTTTATCGAGCCTCTAAAACCAATCAAACTAACATGTCCCAACTTTATAGTACTAACCAAACGTTCTGATGTGTGCACTTCATGAGTATCATTTCCAAATACTAATTGTATCGTATATCTGAACGGTTGCCTTTATATTTCACCATAGGACTTGCCACGGAGTAGTCGAACTTATACTCTGTGCGGAAAAACTTCCATCCTTATATTAATACCAGGAGTGATTGACGTACATGAGTCATACTTCAACCCTTAGGGGCGTTTCAATCATTTTCAGCTTTATTGACATTTCTAGAATTTCATCAAAGGCAATTTACTTATTCCAGTCAAGGGAGTATTTCAGTCATTTTGAAGCTCGGGATATCCTTCATTCCTGTCAATTGAACCATTTATAGTATTTCAATCATTTAAGTACTCGTGAGTGTTTCAGCCATTCAAGGAATTTCGGTACCCTCCAACCACTTCATTTATTTCAGAACTCAAGGGTTTATCCATCCTTCCAGTTAATTTGCAAACTTGGGTGTCTGAGGATACTTTAGCCTCTTTGGTTAATACGATCATTCCGATTAATTTAACCATAATAGTATTTCCAATACTTTTAGTCATTACAATCAATTCAGTATTTTGAGCCACTTGATTAATTCAGAGGTATGAATAGTTTTCCGTAAATCTATATTCAGAGATTCATTCCAAATTCAAGGAAACCTAACACCTTACAATCTCAAAGGTTTAAATCTTGTTACCATAACTTTCCAAGTAGTTCGAGGTTTTTAGATGAATTGGGTTGTTTTACCATATCCAGTGTAGATTTCTAGATCGCTTCCAATTCCAAGGGTATTTTAGTCATTCTCATACATTAAGGGCATTTTCGTAATTTTATATCCAAATATTTTTAGCATTTAACCATTTGACATTAATAATCGGGTTTGGAGATTAGCTGCCTTATTACTTAATTTATTGAACTCCAGATCCTTACATTTGTTAGCTTCCTCGTTCGAGAATTTCGATCTTATCTAGGTTATCATACTCAATTTCATATCTGGTTTGACTTAAGTAGGGTTAACAACACTCTTCATTATATTCATGCATGCATTAACCGAATACCAACATGTTCATAAAGCATACTAGAGGTAGTAGTGTATTACCTTTAATACTTGATATATCGGTCGACCATGCTACTCCGTTCGACCACTCTCGAACTCGAATGCGACGTCCTCAACATCTCAAATACAAGGAAATGTGAATACCTTCAATCGCACAAATTCTAATTTCAGTCCTTATTCATATTGCTCATAATTGATTAATAAATTACATAAGCAAACTCGAGTTCAAGGTCTAGTTTGGAGGCTTTCAATTCAGAATTTTGCGAAACGGGCATCAAAATCGGACTCAGGACGTCGAAAAACACAAATAGGGCTTTTCGGAAAATTTTGACTTTTGAGTCAAAGTCAATGCTGACGTCAGCGGTCAACTCTGACGTCATGCTGACATCACTGGTCCAAACGACTGACTCGGTGAGTTGATTCACTGGGTTGACACGGGCGAGTTGACTCGCCGAGTTAACTCGGACGAGTTGACTCACTGGGTTGACTCGGTCAACGGGTTGGGTTGATCATTGGGCTTGGTTTACTACTGGGCCGGGCCGGTTTAGGTTGGACCAACCAACGGGTGGGCCGACCGGTTCAATGGCCACCGTCCAGGGCTGCCAAAAAATCACTCCGGACGGCGCGTGAAGCCCACACGCTACCCTAGACGACCGGAAAACACCTCCAATCAAGCTAAAAATCGTTAATTTCTTAAACCAGTGACTTAAATGGCTTAGATTCAAAGCCAAAATCCTTACCGACTTACCAAATAGAAGCAAAAATGACCAAATTGTCGTATCTCAGACGAGGCGCTAAACGACAGCGAGCGGCTGTGCAACCGGTAGGGTTTTGTTCGCCTCGCGACGGGGAGTCTAGGGGTGGCAACGTTGCAGCAAACGAATGCCTACGGCGGCCGGAATCGACAAAAAACCTAACGGCTCTACCCTAGGTTCGTCGAACCTTAATCCCTCAATTGGCAGCGATCGGGACGACGATTGCACGAGTGGCTAAGAGCGTTTGGCTCGGGACTCGACGACGAGCACTCTGGCACCGGCGATGACAACCACGTCGCAACGATGAGAAAGATCGGCGGCACGACGAAGATAAGAGGAAGATAGGGAGTCTTTAGATTTTCCAGATCCATCTGATATTTTCAGACCTAGGGTGGCTGCATTCAATATTGTAAGTGGGGGCTAATTTATACTTTTATTTTTTTATTTCATTTGTGAGGTAATATAGCATATCTTAATATTAAGGTCGAGTAAACAAAGCCCAGGGATTACCTTAGCTCAATTGGTTAGTGTACTGGTTCACCACTCAAGGGGTCATGGATTTAAATCCCATTGATAATATATTTCTCTTTTTCTTTCTTTCTTCACCCCCTTTATTTTTGCATCAATTTTTTTTGGTGTTACACTGGGGGTTAAAGAATGAAGGTGTTGACGTTAAAGACGTACTAAGGAAATATGATGGAAAAGAACTTGCACCGAAGAACGAGATTAATACGAATGTAAAATATCAACAACTTCAGAGGGAGATACTTAGTAGTCAGTTTGAGGGGAATGGATTGAAGGCTCGAGTCTTATTGTACATTGTTGGTGTTTTCTTATGTCCAAACGCGAACATCATGGCTTCCTTAGAACATACGAAGTTACTGTGTTCAACTGGGTTAAAGGGAAAACTAAATTGGTGTAAATTTGCGTATGATAGATTGATTGATGAGCTACGCAAATTTAAAGTTCGTGCATGTAAGTCTTTGACCGGATGCATTGCTATCTTAAATGTAATCTTTTTTAAAAGGATGTTTCATTGAAGTATAACGTAATTTATATAAGTGTAACACCCCTCGCCCGGGTTAGGAGTGAGGAGCATTACCGGAACAGAACAGGACAAGACAGATTATCAATCAGAAATCCAAAACAAGAATGGTTTCTTATTAGCAAACCTTATTAAAACGCATGCGGAAAGTGGGCTAACAAATTTTTTTCTAACATAATATAGATCAATCAATTATTTAACCATACTAAACCTTATCATCAACTTACATGCAACTTTAACTTCTCATACTATAATATTAAGAATCAAATTCGGTTACTAACAACTGCCAATTTAAAGTTCCATTTTTATTTCATTCGAAGCATTATATGCCATTCATGCAATCAAATTTTAATAAGCATATTTTCATCAAATTGTTTCCAATTAGAAGATCTATCCCAAGCTTATTCGAACAACCTAATACCTTTAATTATAATGCCATTCAAACATACTTACTTAATTTTACAAGGTTTTATTCGAATCAAACAACCATATTACATTTTATCACTAGTTATTAAAATCATAAATACCATATAAACCATACATGAGATTTCACTTGCTAACATAATATATTTTCATTAAGCATGCTTGTGTTACAAAATATCATTCTATCAAGATGTACCTTAAGCCATGTCAAGTTATCATTCTAATATCTATAACAAAATAGAACCATTACAAGACCATCAAGCTTGACTTACATATTTACAACAAAATGAGGTTTACTTACTAATTACAAAACATGATTACTAGACTCCATACTAGCTATCAAGGAGCATATAACAAGTTCAAACACCAACGTAGATTAAGGCTAATGTCAAACAAAACGAGATGGATATCTAGACAAATTTCCAAGCCACCATCTAGGAGTCTAAATACAAGACTTAGGTCATACATATTAATGACTTGTGATTTGCTTCCGAATAGAATTTGTTAGCTTTATGCCCAAGATACTCTGTTATTTGGGAAGAAGGAAACAAAGAGTGTTAAGTACAAAATTGTACTTAGCGAGGTAATTTCTAAAACTAATTCATTCCTTTAAATATCTTACGATCATCTTTAAGGTTACTTAGCTAGGCTTATTAGCACATACAACATCACCTAACTAAGCTCATCATGCTCAAATCTCAATTAACTTCATACATTCCATGAACTATTATTCATAACATGAGGCCATACCCAATTTCATCTACATTGTGTTTATCACCATGCTTCACATTCGAACAAGCAAGAGTCATTCAAACAGATCATTGAATCAACCATCATTCATAAGCAAAACATATATCATATTATGAAATGTTATTTGAATAGGACTATTGTCCACATTGATCATGAGTTCAAGCATTCCAAGCATACTACATTACCTCATGTCATTCGAAAAGGACCATTGTCCAAACTAATAGATAACAAACAAAGCAAGTTAAAAAGAGGAACACAAAAATATTAAAAACAATTTATGTAAATGAAATTGAAATAAACCGGAAATTCAAAGATAATAGAAATCAAAGGAAAAATCAGTAACCGATCAAAAGACTTAGACCGAGGCCTGTGCTATCACAAAGTCCTTAAAACAGATTCGTCCCCTCCCGGTGCTAGAGTTACCATGGAACGTCTGTCTTCCAGGATACAACAGTAGAATACAGCCAAAAGAGCAATGCAACCTTGACTGAAACGACGAACTTTACAGAAGCGTAACACTATTAACAATCTGGCTAGAGGGTTTTTATGGTGTATTTTAGATAGAAACAAGAGACCTCCTTTTATAGTGTTCAGAAAGGGGACATGATTAATTACATAATTAATCTGCTACTTAAATTTCTGAAGAGTTACAATTTCTAGAAATTAAAATGGTAATTATCACAGAATTAATCTAAATAAATTGGAGGTTACAACCATCTGAAGGGTTTGTAACTCTATAAAAACCGTGTGTTAATTCTATAGTTTCTGTTGGAAAATTAAGTCAGAAAAGAAAAAAAAACTATTATTTTGAAATCCAAGGCCCATCTTTGATTTTTATATAATTAAACTATGATTAGCCCAAAGTATCTAGTCCAAGCCTTTGTCTTGTTTCCAATAATAACATGAAGAGCTTCTACATATAAAGCTTTCCAAATCTATGTTCCCAACAAATTTAGGACATTTTACTTTCCATCTCATTTTTTCCAACATTATGGGTGTTACTTTGAGCAACAATTTCTCATTCGCCCATTGAACATTTTGAACATGTAAATATACACATTTCATCTACTCTTGTAGTAGATTAATAATCCACTTAGTCTGAATTAATTTGACTAATGGAACCCACTCAAATTCAAGCTCTAAAATGTACATGTACCATATCATTTTTCTAACACAAACACATTACATAATAAGCATAAATCATATCGTAGCATGCCATTTATCATTTCATTTATCCACTTCATAAGCTTATTATATACGTATACATTTTTATTTATTTACCTTGGTGGAGTAGAAGGATTAGGTAAGCAAGTCAACAGGGGGTACCAAGTACCAAACAATGGTTGCGCTAAGCAAAAAATCAGGGGATGCTCAATAGCATCAATTTGTCTTGTACACCATCTAAGATATCATGTAATCAACAAGGAAATGCACTAAGCATTTTAGGTGTCAAATACCATTTCAGAGAGTACACTAGGTACTAAACATGGGAGCTCAGACTCTAGGCATGCCCTTATACCTAAGACCTCTAATCGACCAAGGGCTTTATAAGTCTTTCAAATTATCACACACTTCATTTATATCATTTATCAATTGGTTTACCAAATTCATATTGCATACTCCAAGATACAAACTTATCATGTTATGTAATTGCACAATTTCATACAAGCAATACAAATGATCTCATATCAAATTCAAGCATCTTCAATACATTAGAAAAACAGTAGCATATCAATCATATTCAAGCTCATATCAACATTGCAAATGAGTTTCATAAGGGCAGTCCACAATTACATACTAGCAAGGTATTAACCATGATTCATTTCATGCTTCATTTTCTACTTTATCTTCCTTCCCTTACTAAATAAATTACCAGCTTTGAATTAAGTCTAATTCATGCATAACATATAAATTAAATCACATAAAGGAAATAGGTTGATTAGGACACTAGTCCAAACCCTTAAGCAATTACACTCACAATACTCCACTAAGGTCGTTCCTTGATTATAATGCCCTTATTCCTTCCACTTGGTTGTCTAACCCTTGACTCCTCCAAGATCTCTTCACACACTTGATATTAACACTCAAATACAAGCATATACAAACCATAATAGATATCAATTCAATCATATTAACTCTTTGACACAAGTATAAACATTAACATTCAAAAATGTTTTTCATTTAAATAGTTTGAGGACCAGTTACCATTTTAACCATAACGTTTTACTCACTAATTCAAATTTTGATTATCGTACACCTTTAGAAAGGTAATTCACTCAGTTTTACAACCATATAAACCCCATATTTTTATCTCTTCTGAGTCAATACAGTTTAATACTTAAACACAATCATTTTAACAGTCCTGGACAGTTTGTACTGTTTAACTTCTTTAATTTATAACTCCTAACTCACATACTGAAATTTAATTCCATTTTTTATCAATGATAATAGACATCCCAATGTTCATACCATAAAAATTTTAGCTCAAAAATACATTATACTCTATTTTTGGTGAATTTTCAAAGTGACTGTTCAAGACTTAGATTTTCTGGACAGCTTACTAAGGTTTCACTTCAAGCTTTTGAATTCCTTGTCAAAATTTCCAATCAATATCTTAAACAAACTTCCTACTGATCCTTAATATTTATAAGTCCCAATTAATCACTAATTAAGCAAATTAATCCTTTTTAACAGAACCATTTACTCCCATAAAGTTTACAATTTCACCATTTAGTCCAATTTGTGTCATTTCTCTAAATGCTTCACTTAACAACTAAATTAAGCCTTATATGGTCAATTCAAGTTAAGAAACAATATTATTTCATTTTCCCCTGATTGTAACTTATCTCTCAAAACTAAATTCAATACATTTAAAGCCCTTAAACTTTTCGAATTCTATCAAAACAGTCCCTATTTCCAGTTTTACTTCATTACACAACCAGCTTGTTCTAAAGTGAAATTATCCTATTCAAAAATCACTCTTCATGCAATTCAGCACTTCTACCATATATTTACTTCGATTATCTACCATTTTCACCTACAGAACATTTTCCAATTCGAACCGAAACACCTTCAATTTTCCAGATTTCGGCAGCATGCTATTCAAGTTGAGTTTAAGCATATAATTGTCTATGTAAACCAATTCCTTTCATGCTTTTAATTACATATTGATTCTAATTTAACTTTAACAAGTTATTTAATCTAACATGCGAACATTATCAATTTTTCAGAACTGAAATCTCTAATTTAACACTTGAATTAACAAAGATTTCATGAAGAGAAATTAAGAAATATTTCCAACACTTACTTGAAATTACACATGCATGTAACCTATCATTCCCTTTAAATCATCTTCTCTTCAAAACTCCATTTTTCCTCTTGATTTAAGCTAAGTTTGCAGATTTTCTCTCAAGCTTTTCCTATCTCTTTTTCTCTCAACATACACAGCAAACACAAAGAAAATGGGAGAAGGTAGACATAACCCCTAAATTGGGGACTATGTTGGATTATCCTTTTACCCAAACGCCCTCCCCTAGTCTTTTAAGTTTATTTTTGACTAAAGGCAGCCCAAAGAATTATGAATTTTAGCATGCAACTTTTCTATTTTGTTTTATCTTTAATTTAGTCATTAATCATGGATATATATCTAATTTCAATCTTCTTATAATTTGGCCCGATTTCTCTAAGTTGTTCATATCTATTCTAATTATTTCAACTCACTAAATCACTTACTTTGATCATATTATAATTAAATTAGAGCTCAACTAAGTTATCATATTGACTCATTCGGTTCAACCCTTCAATTCGAACACCTAATTTCTCTTTAAATTCGATTTAATTCTATAACTACTAATTGAAGGAATTCATAGACCAAATTGAATAAATTAATTAATTGTGAACTTATTTGCTTTTTAAAGAAATAATAAATACTCTAATTTAATAAGTTAAATTCTAGGACGAAAAGGTGGATGTTACAATAAGTTTTGTTATGATAATAATATTGTGAGTAATATGACATGTAGGTGATGTTCTTTGATTATTAGAGTGGAATTTCGAGCCGGGGCTATGTTGTTGATGACCATGTTGGTCGCATGCATGCTTGGGGGAAGAAAGACGTACGGAAGATTGTTTCCCGCTTAAAGGAAGACCGTCTCGCTATAAAATTTAGAGTAAGTAGGTTATTAAATTTTGTATTATATATTGAAAATGAATGACATTAAATGGATTGATGATAAATTTTGCAGGAACTTGGGTTGGATGATGATGATTGCGGTGAAGGAGAAGATGGTGTCAGAAGGACTGATTCTAATGATGTTATTATAGAAGTGTTTGAGAAGGTAATTTCAGAACTTAGTGAAATCAAAGGGAGTCTCAAAGCTGGTGAAAAGAAGCAAAATAAAATTAAAGAGACTTTAGAGACACTTAAGGAGGATTCAAAGAATGTAGTTGAGCAGATTTCACGTTTGGCTGCAAACATGATGTACATGAAGAAATGTTTGCATAAAATTGATGTTAAACTTTACATTGGCCTTGAGGAAGATGAAACAATGGTACAGAGAAGTGAAGGTGAAGAGGCAAACCCAAAATTTAGAGTTGACCCTAATCTTGATGTTGAAGTGATGATAGATAATGAGACTATGGTGCAGGATGTTGTGGGTGGAAAAAATAGAAAGGTATAATAAGCAATTAAGTGTGTAACTTTGATTTTGATGAATGTTTAAGTAATTTGAAGTACGAGATTTTTATAGAAGCTAATGTTGATGTTATTTTGTAGGGAAAGGCAATTGTGGCAGCACCGACAAAGATTAGTGGGAACAGAAAACGTCTACGAAGTAAAACTCGAAACATCAAATAACTATCTTGATCGTATTCATGTGTCTTGTTGAGGGTTTTTAAATTATGTAATGTTGAAAATAAGTTGAATGCTTGTAATTTGAACTCAGTTATTAACTGTTAATGGCCTATGTCATTTTAGTATAACATCCTATGGACGAATGAGTGTGTTGGTGTTGATTTACAACGTAAATCGTTTGTAATTGTTGATATCATGGATACTTTAATTACTATTGTGAGACATTTTATATAAATGGTTCAAGTTGTATTACTTAAAAAAGTTATTAAATATTATAATTGTATAATATAATTCAATATTTCATATGAAATTTTTAAGTGTTGTAGGTACTGAGCTATGTTAAAATAACGGATGGAGTTAGGGCGTCAGATGGCGGCACGTGTGACTACATATGGAATACGCCTTTGCCCGAAAGGTATACAATACATTATAATGTTGAAATGTAGTTAGGTTGAATATAATTTTTATGTCTTTATATGTGTGCAGCAAAATCCTCATAAATTTTGGCCACATGTACCTTACTGTAAGTGATATTGATATATTACGACCTAGATGTTGGGTTAATTTAATGGTTAGTGTCATGTAATCAATACCTTAAGCAATTATTTATGATTATGTTAAATAAAGAACTTTAGTGAAATAGTTCCTCTATGGTTTCTGTGATATTTAGGTTATTGATGTTGTTGGGTGGACAATTGTTGTTGAAGATTTAAGTAGGGACTGTAAACAAATGACAGGGTATCTACCTTGTGCATTAAGTGTATGATACATTTAAATAAGTTCGTGTATATAGGTTTTTGGGCACATATACAACATTTCAAGCATGCTAAGTAATCATTATTGTGTTGTAGAATCATCTTGTAAGATGGATGTTGGATGGTGCACAAATTGCTGATTATTGGCGGTTGAGTTTCAATCATTTTGGGAACATTACAGAATGGAAAATGGTGAGAAGGAACACATTATGTATATGGAAGAAAATTTAAATATAGTAAGTAGTTATTGTTTTACTAACAACCATTATTGAAAATTTATATGTAGATATTTATCCCCATAAATGACAATAGAAATCATTGGTATTTGTGTGCGTTGGATATGGAGCACGGGAAAGCTAAGATACAAGATAGCTTACTCACCACCCGAGGCAACGCTGGAAGAGTGGTTGTTGTTAAGAAAATGGTAATAAGCTTAAACTTATAAGTATTGAACGGAAAGCATGGTGTTTCATAGTATGTAAAAATTTATGTGTTTGTGCATGTAGGTTAAAACATTAGGTGAATGTTTTAGAAATGAAAAGTTCGTAGAAGTGTTTGGCTCACCATGGATTCCAGTGACCGAACTCCGAGTGGTGGTGCCTAAAGTCAAACATCAAACCAATGGGTATATAGTTGATAAAGTTTAGATTTGTATACGCAATCAATTTCCATTTTGCCTATTATTGATAGTAATGTGTAGTTTAAAGAACTATGTTTTACCACAAAGATGACTGCAAAATATTTTGTATTAACTGGATGCAACTGTGGTATAAGAAGCGTGTAGAGGACGTGGTATGTGCATATGTAGTTTATTACGCCTTAAATTGTGTATCATATTTTCCCTTATTCATCCATAAACATATGCTAAGTTGTTAACATCCTTTTATGTTGAGTGCTGGGGATTGGGACCGCATGTTTGTTCTGTATGATCTCGTGAATCATGATAGGAATATGAAAAGACGTAAAATATCAAATGTTGTGAAGGCACACGTGGTAGAGGTTAACTCACGTCAATTCAAAATGCGTGCAAGCATTCAACAACCACAATGTCGAGTGAGTAATTATGTATTGTTTTGTGAATTATAAGTATCATGTCGTAATTGTCGTTCACTTTACATTCGTAGGCTTGGAAAATGATTGTCTGTAATTAACAGATTGAAGTCGATGTTGGAGAAGTTGAAATGCACAATTTTTTAAGGAACGGTTATGAGGTATTTTACACCCTCTTTTTGTATGGGTCATATTTGATCATATTTTGTTGTATTTGGTAATATTATTGCTCCTTTTTGAATGGACATCAGAAGGACAAAAAATTTGTCTTCATTGATTTCATTATTTCTACAGTTAGAGTAATATTTTGAAGTAGGAGTATGGGAAAATGACAAACACCTTTTGTAGTTATTTGAAGCAAAATGAAAAGTTTCAGTATTGTAAAGGTTCATAAAATATGACAACTATCAAGTTTAGTCGATGAATGAAATGATGTATCTATGATTGTTAAGTTTGCATATTGTGAACAATTTATTCGTTATACTCATTATTGGGTAGATTCCTTATGGGGCATATTATTAAGTGGATAACATGAAAATAATAAATTGAATAAATGTTAACGTAAAGTATCATGCACGTTATATGGTAGTAATGATATGTCCATATTGGTTCAAAATATTATGCAATGGTAGGCACTGCTGCATCAAAGGAAGAAATGAGTCATAGTTGCATGATAACGTTATGTCGGTCAATGTAGGGGATTCTTTACAAAACAAATTTGTCAAGCCGTGACCCTATCTGACCATGAAATGAGATAATGTATGGTAGCACTTACCCTAATTTAGTCTCTGTTTCACTAAAAAGTAATGCATGACATTAGGGGTAACTCATAAAATGGAGGTACTGCAAGACATCAACTTAAATAGCGTTAGTAGTATGGAAAACATTCGTACGGAAAATAAATATTATTGTCGAAGTAGATGGGTTGAAAGAAATATTACCTTGGATGTCGCATGCAGAGATATATTGTAAGCTTGATCGTCTTCATTCCACACATTTGATTGATCCTAAGTGAAACATAGAAGCAAACATGTGTTAAATTGTAATACTATACCATGACACATAAGAAAAAAAGAAGAAATTTATGGCTCACATTTCGTTCATCCCCTAAGATGTGTAGGTGTTCTACAAATTCCATATCCTCTTGAAAATAACTTGACGTTGTGGCACGCGAAGCTATAGGAAGGTGAAGCTTCAAAGCAGGACACGTGTTTTTATTATGACTCTTAAGATTACAAAAGGAACAATGGTAAGTTCTTGAGGTTGGTTGTTCCGTTTTTTGCTTTTGTTTGCGTTTATTTGGTTTCCTTGGTGGGTCTCGAACGTTGCGTTTTGTATCGTTATGAGATGATGATTTTGTCAGTGAACATGAGTCATCAAACTCAAAAGTTAATCTAATATCTAGTCTTTCGCAGTTCGAAAGCTTTCATCAGTTTGTGATGCAATGAACCAAAAACGCGATGACAGTGATCGTAGAGACGCAAATCGAGACATCTGCTTCAACTCTGGCGACAAATTGAAGTCGATAAAAGACGGAGCTGAAATCTTAGCATTTTTTGTCCAACGAGGTAGAATCAAAGATTTTGGTAGCTCAGAAAAATCTTCAATCTTAAGAACATGCAGTTGATACCAAAATAGAATCCTGATTGACTCAAATCTCCTACAAGAACACGTGAGGTTCAAAGAGTCCACATGAAGCACAACTTCATACATTTTTGTTGGATCCTTGTACTTTGTTAAACGATAAGTCTGTGATTCCCCAATGTTGACAATCGGATGTATAAGACGATACAACGTCTCATGTTTAAGTTCGTTCTGAAATTTTGCAAACGATGTCCGAGTATACAGTTCAGTTGCATTCCCTCCGAGGTTAGTCAGTTTCATAATTGGCCAAGGCTTACTCTTTGTAGTGAAGAAATATTCCTTCAACTCTTTTATGCACATCTCATTAATACCATTTTCAATGGCACGTACAACATCTATATATTTCTTCTTACCCTGAAGCACAATAGCCAGTGCATCATTCATGGCCTCGCACCTTTGTGTTGACCGAACTTCGGCGAAGAAATGTCTGGTAATATATGCTTGTGCCCACAAATGTTGAGTCTGATCCTCCTTCACCACCCAAGGATGGTTCTGCACGTTAAAGTGTTGGGCAACTAAACTCCATTCTCGATCAAATTCCTCAATTGTCCACCAAGATGACATGCATCTGCTAAATACAGTAATAAACTTTTTATCACCGATGTTTGCCTGAGCATTTCGATACAGGTGCCACAAACATATCCGATGTCGAGCAAGAGGGAACACCGTATTTATAGCCCTTTGCATGGCTTTATCCTCGTCTGTCACGACTGAAACTGGAGCCTTGTTGAACATAGCTTCCAAAAAACACTGCAACACCCATTCAAAAGTATCGGCGGTCTCGTCGGCCTTAATTGCAACACCGAAGACAATGGTCTAGTGGCGGTGATTCACACCAACAATAGGCATCAGAGGCCGCCCACAGGCATTAGCCTTGTACGTTGTGTCAAATGCAATGATTTCGCCGAAGCATGAGTAGTCGGACCTTGACGTTGAATCACACCAAAAAATATTTTGCAATCTCATAGACTCATCTAGGTTGTACTGCATGTAGAAGCCACTATCTTGGTCTTTCTTACAGTCAAAATAAGCGAGCAGGGCATTTACATCACCATCACTAATTTCAGCATGAACGGTTTTATGCAGAGAGTTGTACATGTCTTTTCTAATGAAGCCAACATTATGGAATCCACCTGACCGTTGGGTGAAAAAATTCATTACTTATGATGTTCTTACACCGACATTTTTCAAAGCACGCGCTTCAATGATATCTGAATCATTAACTTCTCTATTCGATCGAAGAAACGCCTGCATAATAGGTGAGCAGAGTGGATGATTATGTTCGGCATGAAAAAATGAATTGTACCACTGAAATGATTCTCTAGACATAACAACTCTTTTTGCCTTACAAAAGGTCCGTGTGATAGCTCATTGAGCACATTACACCCCCCCTAAAATGAGCTCAAAATAGCAATAATATGAGGTTTAATGTGCATAAAATATAGGACTTATGGACACTTTACACACCCCCAAACTCGAACTATTGCTTGTCCTCAAGCAATGCAACCTAACATACTTGCTCTAATAATAATTAGAAAGATAAACTTGTATTCAACTTGACTTTATGCCTCAAGGACGTGGCACCTATATTAAATTATTGAAGGGAAATAAGCAGGAAAATAACTCAGAATTTAATTTCTCATGCCTGTGCAGTGTGTGCATGTCTATGTACATGCTGAATATGCAGACTAACAAAATAAACAAAGATGCTGTTATTATTTAAAGGTTGCTACCGAGGCAACACAATTAGGTACATTAATTTAATCATGGAAATGAGGGCTTCAGCTTATCACAAATACTCTTATAGGTCTGAAGTTAAGATAGGAGCAAACTACAAAACCCCAAACCCTTGGAGTAGAGTCATCCCGTGAAGACTTTCATTCACTCATGCTAATTTGTCCGTCACTTCAAAGCTTTCAGATTCATGGACTTTGATAGCAGTGGAGTGTCCTCGCACATGATTCTTCCTAGAGCCTGTTGTGGGCACCTCTAGGGTAAAACAACAATTTCTTTGTTTTTACTTCTGCTGCCGTGGGCGTGTTGTATTTTTTTGTTTCTTTTGCCTGCCTCGGCGGATACCTGCAATCATCATTAGAAATTTGCAAAGAATTCTAAAAATAAGCAGGAAATGTTCATTAGATATTCTAACACATTCAGCAAGTAACAGAGGTGTTTGATATTTTTAGGAAAAAAGAAAAAAATTCTAAGTCATATTTCATCACGCTTTCCCCAAAATTAAGTTCAATTTTAATTTGGTGCGAAAGTAAATTAATCAGCTATCCTATCATAGGCACAAGTTTTAACAAATTTTGCTTTTACGATTATTACTAAGGCAAGTACAATGCAACCTAAATGCAACTAAGTATGCCTAGACAAAAGATGCGAGAGCTATCATCTCCCCAAACTCGAGATGGCCATTGCCTTTAATGCACAAAGTAAAACAGAAAAAATAAACAAAAGAAATAATAAATACAAGTTAAAAATAAATAAAACATATAAAGAAAAATAAAATAAAAGAAAAACTAAAAGTTGGCTGAGGGTTGAGAGGAGGCTGGAGTCTTTTCAGCTGAGGAGGAGGAAGATGTGTGGATGACGAAGCGACGGCCGACAGATGTCTTGGTGGCGGTCTTAGCAAGTGAGGTTTTTGCTTTTCGCGGCGGCTGGACTCTTTTCGGTGTATGATGTGGCTCTTCTTAAGGTTCAATAGGAGGAGCGGCAGGAGGTGTGCCACTCTCTTATGACTCCGTCTCGAAGTTCACAGGCTCGGAGGCGATGATGTGCCGCTTCCTCTTCCTAGTGCCTTCCTCCGTGGGTGTTGTCGGAGGGATAAATGCCATTGGGATGGCTTTTGTTGTTGCTACCACTGCTGTTTCTGGCTCCGGCGGCTGCTGCTCAGTCTCCTCTTACGAGGAGGTGTCTGCCACTGTCCCTGTTGTGTTTGCAGGTGCATGGTGTTGTTGGTGCCTCTCGGGGGAGTTTGCCACTGTGTTGGATGGGGTGGTGGCTGAGTAGGTTGGATAGTACGTCGGAGAGGGCACCTAGTGGTCGATCTGGCGGGCAACGGCGGCTGGTGGCGTTCCTTGCGCTTGGGCTACTGCTGCAACCTCTGCAGGGTATGGAGGCAGGATTGGTCCTTCATCCGAGAATTTCTGCAGTAGATAAGCCACAAGGGCTTCTTGGACCTCCCCCACAAATTTCATGAAGCTGAGTTGCTGCTGCTCGATGTCCTTTGTGCTATCTTGAAGGGTGTGCAGCAGTGTGAGGACTTCATTTCCTAGAGCAGCTTCAGTACTACCGGGGGTGGCTGGAGTTTCAGGCTGAGCGGCAGAAGCGTTGTTGGCTCTTTCTCTTTGTCATGCATCATCTGTATGCAGACTTTTCTGGTCCAGCCTTCTTTGGCAGTCGTTAGCTCATCTTTTGGCTCTGTCGGGACACCGAAGTTGGTGCAAAGACCTGTGATGAGGGACGGGAAGTACAACCTGCCTTTCTTCTTTTTGAAGCAATTGTGGATCTCCGTGCATATGATTTCCCTAACATTTATCGGTCGGTTCATCAAAATGCTATGAATTATGGCGAGGCGCGGCCGGTCGACGGTTGAGTTGTAGGAGGTGGGCAGCAGACGTCTTTTTACAAAAGTGTTCCACAGCATAGCCTCGGGCAGCAGATGATAGCGCTGGACAGATCCCATATGTTTGTCTGCCAACCATGGCGTGTTGGGCTTGCAGAGTTTGGCCTCTATTTTCTCATAGTCAGCAGCCGTTAGTGACTGCCTCCATTCCTCATGAGGGTTGTCGTGCATATCAAGGACATAGTATCTGTTGATGATGGCGGCGTTCAGTTTGACTGGCTCCCCGCGGACATAAACAAATGGTTGCCCTGGGCAAGGGTGATGGGCGTAGAATTCCCTAAACACAGTAACATTGGCTATATCTGGCTGTCAAGCGAACATCTCCCATCCCTTGTTGTGGATGGTCTCGAACAGGGCAGGCTCTAAGCTATGGTCTCATATTTGCTGTGTGTAATGGAAACATAGCTCCTCCCAGAATTCCTGCTTAGAGAATTGGCCTCTATATCTTTCCTTATCCGCCTTGGAGTAAAATTTCTTGTAGGTGGGTTTGGGTTGTGATGCTGATGCCATGTGGAACGGTTGTAAGTAACTAAAACTAGAAAGAAAAAACAATTAGAGAGCAGTGGATGCAAGAGTGAGATAGGAAGGAGATGAAAGTAAAGTAAATGAGTGGAGTGAAAGGGGTTTAAATAAGGGTTGTCGAGATGTGCCGTGCCGGAATTAAATGCCTAACGGTCTGATAATCTTACACACGTTACGGGATTTTCTGCCCGTTATTCTCGGAGTCGTTGGCAGCTAATTGTTGGCGGCAAACTAGCCGTTACGCATTTCTGCGCTGGGCTGTCCTGGGTTATCTCGGCGGGATGGTGGGCGGGCTCCTTGCTGGGCCTCCATCTTGATCCTTCTCTTTTATTCCTAAACCTAACAAAAATAAAAGCAATTAAATAACTTCTTAAAAATCTTAAAACTATCCTAAAAATAAAATAAATTCTAATCCTAATGCATAAAAATAAAAATAAGAAAATAAATAAAAATTAAGTTATGTTGGGAGTGCATTTGGGTGCATCTCCCAGACATAACCACTTCCTGAAGTGGTTTGGCTTTTTCTTCCCTCCTGGGGGGTCATCTTGTTCCTTCAGGTGTTGCGTTACTGGGTCCTTAAGCCTGCCTTTTGGTCTGTCATGGCAGCTGCTGCCCTGGCCCGTTTCTATGCTGATTTTGGCAGCTCTTGCATCCGGGCATCCATTCTCTTTTTCTGAGGGTTGTAGCACATTCTTCTTGATGCTTTGGTCATCTAACCTCATTGTCAGCTCCCCGTGTTCCACATCTATAAGAGTTATGCCCGTGGCCAAGAACGGTCGCCCAAGAATGATAGGCACTTTTTCATCGGCCTCGCAATCTAAGATGAGGAAGTCGGCTAGAAGAATCAGGTTGCCCACCTTTACCAGGATGTCTTCGATTTTTCCCTCCGGTTGTACAAATGAAGGGTCAACAAGTTTAAGCATGACGAAGGTAGGTTTGGCAGGCCCAACACCTAGTTTATCAAAGACGACCTTGGGCATAAGGTTGATGCTGGCTCCCAAGTCGCACATGGCTCTGGTTTCATGCTTGTTGCCTATCCTGCATGGGATAACAAATCTGCCCGGGTTTGTTTGCTTGGGCGGCAGCTTGTTGTGCAGCATTGCCATGCACTCTTCAGTGACAACCACTGTCTCGAATTCCTCAATCCTCTTCTTATTAGAAATTATATCTCTGAGATGTTTGGCATATTTTGGCATACTTTGGATGGTTTCTATTAGAGGTATGTTGATGTACACCTGCTTCAGATTACCCAAGAATTTTCTGAACCGGTGCTCTTGCTTTTGCTGCTTAAGCCTCTAGGGGGAAAGGTACTGGTAAGTGGATGTCCTCTATATGCTCCTTGATTGGGAGGTTAGTCTGGAGAGGATCATCTGCTTCAGGACCGCTGTCTTGCTCAGCCGCTGGGGCGGCTGATGTTGGTGCTGGGGCAGCTAGTGTTGGTGCTGCTGCGATAGGCTTTTCTTTATGTTCTGGCTGAGTTTCTGGTTGTGTCTCCACCCTGGGGTCATCCAGCTGCTTCCCACTTCTTGTAGATATAGCCTTGAACTGCTCGTAAGTGGGTTTGGCTACCGCCTCTGAGCTACTGGATGCTGCTCCCATTGTTCGGCTGTTGTATATCTCAGTGAACTGCCCAAATTGGGTCTCCAGGTTCTTTATAGCAGCCTCTTGGTTGTTCATCCGCATCTCCATCATGTCCATAAAACACTCAGTTTTACCAATAAATTTATTTGTACGAACAATAAAGTCACTAGTTCTAGACATGAAAGTGTGAAGGGTTGCTTCTAGTGAGTCATTGTTTT
This sequence comes from Hibiscus trionum, assembly GCA_030270665.1. Classification (NCBI taxonomy): domain Eukaryota; kingdom Viridiplantae; phylum Streptophyta; class Magnoliopsida; order Malvales; family Malvaceae; genus Hibiscus; species Hibiscus trionum. Next base: position 9,563,002 of record BSYR01000024.1, on the reverse strand, counting down.
GTGGTTGTTGAGCCTGCTGCCTGGACTGGTTCTGTTGGTAGCCTCCCTGTAGTTGTTGTGGGTTTGCAGCCATCTTTGGGTTGCTCCATGAGAAGTTGGGATGGTTCTTCCATCCAGGATTGTAGGTGTTCTGGGCAGGCCTGCTATTCCTCTCATATCCTCTCATATAATTGGCAGATGTTGTGCAGTCAGAGGAATCATGGTTGCCCTCACATTCGCCACAGAATGGCTCCACAGCCTTTACTTCATAGACCTTCCAGTAGGTTGCACAATCTTCATGACCAGCTCTGTCAGTGTATTAAGGTGGGCGTTAACAGATTTTGAGGCTTCTACCTCGTTCGCAGTGGATGGCCACCTTATGCTGTCTCGGTGGGCGGTTGGATATTTGTAGTCATTTTTAGCGGCTTGGTTCAGCAGCCGCAGTGCTTCCTCTAGGGGTCTGTCAAGGATGATCCCATTGGTCTAGGCATCTATCATCATTTGAGTTGGGTAGTTCACCCCGTTGTAGAATATGGATACATGCGTCCAAGCCAGAAGACTATGTAGCGGGCAGTTGTTCAGCATCTGTCGGTACCGCTCCCATGTTTCATACATCGGCTCGTCATCCCCTTGACGGAAGGCTATTATCTCATTCTGCAGTCTATCAGTGACACTGGACGGGCTGAATCGATCTAGGAAGTCTTTACATAGCTCCGTCCATGTGTTGAAAGATCCCATCAACTGGTTATTCAACCGTTGTTTAGCCCTATCCCTCAGTGAATAGGGAAACAACCTCAGCCTCAGTACATCCTGGTGGACCTGTGTATTTTAAATGCTCTGCAGATATCCAGAAATCCTCTCAAATGTTGCCGAGCATCTTCTGTGGCAGTCCCTCCAAAGTCGCCTCTATATCAGGTTCCGTTACTGTCGGATTGAACCCTCTGAAGTTATGTTCTAGATAGTCTCTAGTGGTTCGAACGGGCTGGGGCTGCTTGGGTAGAATAGGGGGTTCTGCCTCGGTTGATCTTGCGGACCTCTGGGCGGCAAGTCGTGCTGCTCATCTCTGTCGTTTGCAGCATTGTTGGCAGGATTTTCGTTATCCATCTTTGCTTTGTCCTTTTCTTCTTTGTTTTTCTTTAGGACTTCCCTGAACTCCTTCTTAAGTTCTCTTGCCTGACGTTTGATATCGTCGTAAAAGAGGAGTTCACCTTTTGGGTTTGCCCTGGTCATACACTAGCAAAGGACACGGTAAAATTCTTCTTTTTTTGATTAAAATAAAGATAAAATAAAAAGTAAATAAAAGGTGCAGAAATTAAAAACGAAATTCGCTGTTACCAATCCCCAGCAACGGCGCCAAAAACTTGTAGGGCGTGTAGGTGTTCCCTTTTTGTGAGAGCGCAAGTGCACACTCCTGCCAAGTTATAGTATAAAAGATGTTGAATCCCACGAGGATTGGTCAGCTTGGTTCGATTTGTCGTTCATGCACAAGGTAAAGTAAAAACACAAGTAGGTGATTGTTGAGATGAAAAGTAAAATAACATAAAACACAAGTGATAAAAGAGGTGATTCAGTTAATAAAGAGGGCAGGGTTATGCTGCCGCTTAGTGTGAAACTGTGTTGAACATGCTAAGTTATTTTGCGTTGCCACGATATGCTGCCTCGGCGGGTACTGGCGGATTGAGGCTGCGACCCTTTTGCTGCCGCAGCGGATCTCTACACTTACAACTTTCGTTGTCTTTGCAGGTGAGATGGGGAGAAGTCCTGGAGGCAAGTCTGGCAGATACTCCAAGTTCGGCAGAGCAATTCTAATATGATTCTTCCTATGTCTAGGCAAGGATTCTGTCACCACGTGATGTAGGCAATACCTAGCAATCTCAGCGTAAACCTAACACAGGTAGTCGACGTTTGGTTCCTTCTTTTAGCCGCTGAAATTTGTACTTATGTCTAAGCCGAATTGGTCAACACCTCGACATGATGAGACCGTACTTAATTCTTTCGTGAGTTTGACACTCTCGTGCCTGACAAATGGATTTCTTCAACTGGACTTTTGGAACTAATTGAAGAAGTGAAGATCATGAATAATGTAAACTTAGAATATTTTATTGAAAACAACTTAAAAACCTAATACAATTGTCTCACAACTAATCTACAGCATAACCCTTAACCCAAGAGAAGTTTAGAACATGGCGGCGGCAAAGAATACTCAAGCTATGTCTATAGAAAACCTCATATATGTTGAACTAGGAGTACAATGAGTATTTATAGACAAATAACTAGGTTAAGTCCTCCTTAAATTAGAAGTCCTCAAAAGTAGCTTTCCACATTTAATGTGACTTTAAACTCTGACTTCTTTGAGTTGAATATGGACTTTATCTCGTTTGCCTTAGCCCGCAAGTAATCTTGAGATCTCACTTCGGCAGCTCTGCCCACTGCTACAGATGTCAAAAAATCGAGTGGTTGGCGGCGATAGACTAAGGATTTTTGGCTCTACAAATCACACTCTAGTTCTCCAACTCCATAGTTTGATGTCGTGGGCATGAAGGTCGGCGGCAACATTACTCGGCAACAATTGTCTTCAGCTGGAACTGCTTTAGTACAACTCCTTGGTTCGCTGCCTCAGCATTGCATCCTCAGCTCCTCTTTCCCTCATTCAGCCTTTAGTACCTAAAAACAAAAATACACTAAAACAATATTTCTTCTTTACCAAATAAAAGATAATCTATAAAAACAAGGTAAAGCGAAGGAATATTGTAAAATACAATGCATGAACCTACTTATGGTTAAAATGAGCTCAAAAACAGCAATAATATGAGGTGGAATGTGCATGAAATATAGGACTTGTGGACACTTTACAGTGGTCTCGTGTAATAATTTCGGTACATACCTTTTTCCTTACAAATTGTGTAACAAATTACGTACAACTTGTAATAAATTAAGTACATAATTAATTTCTTATAATTTTTGTAACTAAATGGGTTGACGTACTTTTCCTTTTGGTCATATCGCGTAATGATTTCGGTACATACAATTTTCATTACAATTTTTTTTAACAAATAACATACAACGTGTAATAAATTAAGTACATACTTAATTTCTCATATTTTTTGTAACAAAATAGGTTTTTGTGTAATAACTATGTTTGTATATAGTTTCCTACCCTTGGTTGGGTTCTTTTGGTTTTGGTGATCTTGTGTAATAATTTCAGTACATATTGTTTTCTTTACAAATTCTGTAACAAATTACGTACAACGTGTAATGAATTAAGTACATACTTAATTTCTCATACTTTTTGTAACAAATTAGGTTTTCATGTCAGAAACTATGTATGCACATTAGGGATGTAAAAAGCTGATCCGACCTGAAAACCCGACTGAAACATGCTCGAGTCAGAACCTGATTTGACCTAAAAATTTAATGATCCGAACCCGATCTGTAACCGACTGTTGTTGACCCGAACCTGAATTCGACCTGTTACTGTAGTGACCGAACCTGACCTGCGTCCGACTGAAAACGACCCGAACCCGAATTGGACCTGTTACTGTGGACCTGAAACCCGACCTGCGCCTGACTGAAACGAACCCGAACCCGAAGCCGACCTGGAAGATAATCGATTTTACCCGACTGAATTGACCCGAGATCCGATATTACCCGACCTGTTTTGGACTCGACATGTTTTGAACCCGACCTGTTTTGGACCCGACCTGTTTTGAACCCGACCTGTTAATTGACCCGACCTGCTTTGAACCCGACCTATTTTTAACCTGAACTGATATTGATCTGACTTGATATTTACCTGGTATATAGTTAAAGAAGTCTACGATTTGAAAATTTTAAAGTGTTGATAAATGTAAAGTATTAATTTATTAAATTAATTTAATACTAACTCGTTCAATATAAATTATTTGTGAAGTTTAATAAAAAGTAACATACTTAAATTTATTTTATTAAAAATATTTAAAATTTAAAAGTTTTATTAAATTAATAAGTTGTGATGGATGAATTTAAAACAAATTATTTAAAATTTAAATCAATTTATTAATTGTGATCATTAAATTTAAAAAATATTTTATTAAAAAATTTAATTATAACTAGGGGTGGGAGAAAATACTCGACCCGATTGACCCAACCCGAAAACCCGACGACCCGAAACAAAAATACCGAGTAATTCCCGGAAAAAAATTACCCGATCGGGCCGGGTACCCGGCCCGGCAAATTTCCCGGGACACGGGCCGAAAGTTTTCCCTTACCGGGTACCCAACCCGACCCGATAAAATTTAATATATATATATTTTATATTTAAAATTATATTTTTATTTTATGTTTCTTAATATTTTCACTCTAAAATTAAGTTTAAATCCCTACATTTTTTCTATATTTGTATTATATTCTTTTAAGTTTTAATTTTTTTTTCTTCTGAAAACTCCATGAACATGGCGATTGGAATAAACTTCAAAACAGTGCCTAATGTAACAAGTAATACACATTAAACTCTTTAATGTACAAACTTCTTTATTCTAGCTATAGCTATATGTTAATATATAGCAACAAAGGTAAAACATAAGTTCAAAGACCTAAAGCAACTTACTCTATAAAACGCAAACCCATAATCAACACCACCAGCGTTTTGCTTTCATAATCTGTTGATTTATGCAACCAGGAACAGCAGAACGTGAGCATAAAGGCAGTTTTAAGTTTAATTTTTTTTTTTAAATATTTTTGTGTTTAACATGTGATTTTTTTTAATTTTAAAATTAAAAAAAATAGGAACCAGGTACCCGGTACCTGATTACCCAGGTACCCGAATTTTACGGGTACCCGAATCCCGGGTACCCGGATATAATAGGCCGGGACACGGGTCGTTTAATGAGGTACCCGGATGAATCGGGTACCCGGTTTTCCGGGTACCCGAATCCCGGGTACCCGACAATTCTCACCCCTAATTATAACTATTAAAATAATAAAAAATATATTTTAGTTTAGGGGAAGTTTTTTTTGAATTAATGGGGGGAAAATTTTTTTTATTGATAGGAAATTATTGGGGGGATTTTGGCACCATATCAAACAAAAACAAAATTGTGGGGGGAGGGGGGGGTTTGCCGCCAGATCAAATGTGGTGGGGGGATTTGCCGCCAATATCAAACAAAATTGAGAGTGGAAGTGAGATTTTTTTTATTTAGGGGTCAATTATCCTTTAGGTCCTTAATTAGATGGTTAGAGTTTATGTTTTTTAGGTTTTAGTTTATTTTTTTAGTCTTAACTTTTGGTTTAGTTTCTTTAAAGTTTATTTAATTAGGTCATGCTTCATAAATTAATTAATTATTATGCTTTTTGGTTTGCTTTATATTTGATTTGGTCCTCATATAAAGATTTGGTAAGTAATTAGGTTTAATAATTTTATTCATTTGTGATTTGGGCTCTAATTAATAATTTAGTTTTAATTTATTTTTAGATTTTTCCTTTTATGTTTCAATTTATTTTGTTTGTTAGATTTATGAGTTTATGTTTAGGGTTTAAGGGTAAGTGTGTCTAGTTGATTGTTTGGGGCTATGAGATTAGTTTAGGGATTATGTGATTAGGCTTGCACTCTAATTATTAGTGAATAGTGTCTGTAAGATTTAGATATATATGTTTGGGGTTTATGGGTAAATGTGTCAACTTAATTATTTGGGGTTATGAGATTAGTTTAAGGATTAGGGGATTAGGCTTGTACTCTAATTATTAGTGATTATAAGATTTAAGGGTTGAGGTTTATGGGTATTGTTTAGGGGTATACATATATACATACAAATATGTATGTTCTAGTATATATATATAACAATATATGCATACTAAAACTTACATGCATACATATATATAATTATAACAATATATATATATATACTAAAACTTACATACATACATGTAAATATATACTAAAACTTAAATATATGCATATATATGTGTTTTAGTATGTATATATACATGTGTGTTTTAGTATATATATATATATATATATATATATATATATATATATATGCATATGTTTAATTAATTATGGCAATACATGTATATGTATATATCATAATATATGTATATGTGTATATATATGTAGATACAAATTTTATTCATTTTTAATATGGTGATATTTTTATTCATTTTATTCCCTAAAATTTTATTTTCCACAGAAAGTTACCCTTATTATTTTTTAATTTTTGTAATTTACTCCAATATTTTAGATATAAATCATTTGATGATATTTTTGTTCATTATAGTGCCTAATATTGAGACTAAAATGTATGTATGTATGTATGTACCTATCAATGTATGAACCCTAAACCCTTAATGAATTTTCTCTTAACATGGAACCATAAACCCTAAAAATCATAAACCCTAAACATTAAACCCTAATGTATGTAAGTATATATATATGTACTTATCTATGTATGAACCCTGAACCCTTGATGAATTTCCATAAACCCTAAACCCTAATGTATGCAAGTATATATGTATCTATCAATGTATGAACCCTAAACCATTAATAAAATTTCCCTAAAACCTAAACCATTTAAACCCTAAACCCTGAATCATCCAATGTTTTATAATTTTAATTTGATATTTCTGTTCATTATAGCCCTTAAAACTTCATTTCTATTCCAAATTGACCCCTACTAATTGTTTTTTTAATTAGTCCAATAATATATAATTTTATTTTGACATTTTGTTCATTTTAGTCCTTAAACTGTATTCGTATTCCAAATTGACCATTTTTTATTTTTTTAATTAGTCCGATGTTTTATAATTTTAATTTGATATTTTGTTCATTCTAGTCTCTTAACTTTATTTTAATTAGTCCGATGTTTTATAATTTTAATTTGATATTTTGTTCATTTTAGTCCCCTAAACTTTAGTTTAATTCTAAATTGACCCTTATTTATTGTTTTTTTTATTTCGTCCGATGTTTTATAATTTTAATTTGTACTTTGTTCATTCTAGTCCCTTTAACTTTATTTCAATTCCAAATTGACCCCTATTCATTGTTTTTTAATTCGTCCAATGTTTTATAATTTTAATTTGATATTTTCATCTTCTAGACCCTAAAACTTTATTTTTATTCCAAATTGACCCACATTTATTTTTTAAATTTGTCAAATGTTTTATTATTTTAATTTGATATTTTCTTCATTATAGTCCCTTAATTTTATTTTAATTCCATATTGGCCCCTATATATATTTTAATTCATCATGTTTTATAATTTTAATTTGAAATTTTGTTCATTCTAGACCCTAAAACTTTATTTTTATTCTAGATTGACATCTACTTATTGTTTTTTTAATTACTCTAATTTTTATACTTTTAATTTGATATTTTTGTTCATTATAGTCCCCAAAATTTTATTTTTATTCCAAATTGACCCCTTTTCATCATTTTCTTTTAAATTTGTCTAATGTTTTATAATTTTAATTGATATTTATGTTCATTATAATTCGTGAAACTTTATTTTTAATCTAAATTGACCCCCTTTCAGTATTTTTTAATTACTGCAATGTTTTATAATTTTAATTTGATATAACTTTAAATAATTAACTCCAAATCAATGAGGATTGATGAAGGCCAACCTAAAGTCTATCGACTACTTATACGGTTGTACCGAACTCAAACTCAATACGAATTTCAATCCTAAAAATACCCCGACCTGAATTATCTGACCTGAAACTACCCGACCTGAAATGCACCCGACATGAAATGGACCCGACCTGAAATGGACCCGACCTGAAACGGGCCCGACCTAAAATGGACCCGAACTGAAATGGACCCGACCTGAAGTGTATCCGAACCCGAATTAACCTGTCAATTATCTGCTTCGGACCCGACCTGTTTTGACCCGACCTGAAATGAACCCGACCTGAAATGGACCCGACCTGAAATGAACCCGATCTGAAATGGACCCGACCTGAAATGGACCCGCACCCGACCCGAGTCGAGTCAAAATAGAAAAATGACCTGAAATGACCTGTACCCGATTTTACCCGACCTGACAGTACCCGACATGAAACCCATCCGATTACCTGTTTTTACATCCCTAATGTACATTGTTTATTACCCTTGGTTGGGTACTTTTGGTTTTGGTGATCTGGTGTAATGATTTCGGTACATACCATTTTCCTTACAAATTGTGTAACAAATTACGTACAACGTGTAATAAATTAAGTACATACTTAATTTCTCATAATTTTTTGTAACAAAATAGGTTTTCATGTAAGAAACTATGTACATACATAGTTTCTTACCCTTGGTTGGGTACTTTTGGTTTGGGTGATCTCGTGTAATAATTTTGGTACATACATTTTTTCTTACAAATTGTGTAACAAATTACGTACAAAGTGTAATAAATTAAGTAAATACTCAATTTCTCCTACTTTTATAACAAAATAGGTTTTCATGTAAGAAACTATGTATGTACATAGTTTCTTACCGTTGGTTGAAGTACTTTTGGTTTTAGTGATCTCGTGTAATAATTTTGGTGCATACCGTTTTTATTACAAAATCTATAACAAATTACGTACATCTTGTAATAAATTAAGTACATACTTAATTTCTCATAATTTTTGTAACAAAATAGATTTTCATGTAAGAAACTATGTATGTACATAGTTTCTTACCCTTTGTTGGGGTACTTTTGGTTTTGGTGATCTCGTGTAATAATTTTGGTACATACCGTTTTTATTACAAAATCTATAACAAATTACGTACATCTTGTAATAAATTAAGTACATACTTAATTTCTCATACCTTTTGTAACAAAATAGGTTTTCATGTAAGAAACTCTATATGTACATAGTTTCTTACCCTTGATTTAGGTACTTTTGGTTTTGGTGATCTCCTGTAATGATTTCGGTACATACTATTTTCATTACAAAATCTTTAATGAATTGCGTACAACGTGTAATATATTAAGTACATACTTAATTTCTCATACTTTTTGTAACAAATTACGTTTTCATATAACAAACTATCTATGTACATAGTTTGTTACCCTTGGTTGGGGTACTTTTGGTTTTGGTGATATCGTGCAATTATTTCGGTACATACCGTTTCATTACACTTTTTGTAACAAATTACGTACAACATGTAGTAATTTAAGTACATACTTAATTTCGCATACTTTTTGTAACAAAATAGGTTTTTATGTAAGGAACTATGTATGTACATAGTTCCTTACTCTTGGTTTAGGTACTTTTGGTTTTGGTGATGTCATGTAATAATTTCAGTACATACCGTTTTTATTACAAAATTTGTAACAAATTATGTACATCTTGTAATAAATTAAGTACATACTTAGTTTCTCATACTTTTTGTAACAAAATAGGTTTTCATGTAACAAACTATGTATGTACATAGTTTCTTACCCTTGGTTGAGGTACTTTTAGTTTTGGTGATCTCGTGTAATGATTTCGGTACATTTAATTTCTCATACTTTTTGTAACAAAATAGGTTTTCATGTAACAAACTATGTATGTACATAGTTTCTTACCCTTGATTGAGGTACTTTTAGTTTTGGTGATCTCGTGTAATAATTTCGGTACATACCGTTTTTATTACAAATTCTCTAACAAATTATGTACAACGTGTAATAAATTAAGTACATATTTAATTTCTAATACTTTTTGTAACAAATTAGGTTTTCATGTAACAAACTATGTATGTACATAGTTTCTTACCCTTAGTTTAGGTACTTTTGGTTTTCGTGATCTCTTTTAATGATTTCGGTACATACCGTTTTTCTTACAAATTGTGTAACAAATTACGTACAACTTGTAATAAATAAGTACATACTTAATTTCTTATAATTTTTGTAACTAAATGGGTTTTCCTGTAACAAACTATGTATGTACATAGTTTCTTACTCTTGGTTGACGTACTTTTACTTTTGGTGATCTCGTGTAATGATTTCGGTACATACCGTTTTCATTACAAATTTTTTTAACAAATAACATACAACGTGTAATAAATTAAGTACATACTTAATTTCTCATACTTTTTGTAACAAAATAGGTTTTTGTGTAATAACTATGTTTGTACATAGTTTCCTACCCTTGGTTGGGTTATTTTGGTTTCTGTGATCTCGTGTAATAATTTCAGTACATATTGTTTTCTTTACAAATTCTGTAACAAATTACCTACAACGTGTAACGAATTAAGTACATACTTAATTTCTCATATTTTTTGTAACAAATTAGGTTTTCCTGTAAGAAACTATGTGTGTACATTGTTTATTACCCTTGGTTGGGTACTTTTGGTTTTGGTGATCTGGTGTAATGATTTCGGTACATACCGTTTTCCTTACAAATTGTGTAACAAATTACGTACAACAATTAATAAATTAAGTACATACTTAATTTCTCATACTTTTTGTAACAAATTAGGTTTTCATGTAACAAACTATGTATGTACATAGTTTCTTACCCTTAGTTGAAGTACTTTTGGGTTTTGTGATCTCATGTAACAAACTATGTATGTACCATTTTATTACACTTTCTACAATCAATTATGTACAAACTTATAACCTGAAGAATCAGTCAGCCTTAAATTAGCCTTAAATTAAAGGTTTCACTGTTGGGTCACGTCGGCACGCCCCGTGGCGCAGCGAAAAATTTAATCCAACGTAATCCAGCCAGGATCCATGTACAGGAACGAATTCGGGGTGAAAAGATGAAGAGTTACCTTTTTAAACTCTGGAAACTGGAAAACCGACAGTGTGTCGGAATAACCATGTCAAGTAAAACCGGAATCGTCACAGGTTCGCAACGACCTCTACGGAGTCCACCCGAACAAAACGAACAAAGTTTCCGCCTCCCTAACACTTAGGGATAAATTTTGACAGGTTTGAACACCTTCCAGGGAGAAGTCGAAATCCCTCCAGGGATTCTTGAGGGAGTCTGAAATCGACCAGGAGTTCAACCGGGACTTGCAATCGAGCAAGGGAACCTTCAGGGATTTGCCAGGGGGCAAGTAGAACACCAGAAAAATATCGAACAGCTTCTCAGAGAGCTTTCTGGGATATGTCGAATTCCAGTGGGGAATCCCTAGGGGTGTTGTCGAAATCTTCAAGAGGAGGAAGATGGATGATTTGGTTGCTAGCCCCTTTCCCTTTAAATAGTATTCAGAGACTTAATTCTAGTTGAATTTCCTTAAATCCAAGTTCAACCAAAATCCATAGAATCTAATTCTACTTGAAATTGGTTTATATTAAATATACATTATATTTAATAATATTAAATGAAATATATATATTTAATTATGTGGAATCTTATTCTACATAAAACATGGATTTAAATATACATTATATTTAATCTAAATATATGTATATATTATATAGAATCTCATTCTATCTTTACTTGGATTTAAATATATTTAAATATATATTTTTAATTATGTAGAATCTAATTCTACATAAACTTGGAATTAAATATACATTATATAAATTCCAAATATATATTTAAATTTCTAGAATCTTATTCTATAATATTTAAGTCTCTAAATATTTTCCATACTCTAAATAATATTTGATAAATACAATATTTATCCAATATTATTCCCATTTAAGGGAGTTGCCGATTTCCCCTATCCTATAGGGGATTTTCGGCAACCTCCCTAAAATAGGGAGTATGGTTTCCAATTTTTTTTCGTTTCATTCGAAGGGTGTGACCCTTGTAGGTTCATGCAACGTTAGCAGCAAAATTAGAACTGTTCTAATTTTACAAACAATGAGTGGCATCTAGCAATACATCATTGCTACCTAAGTTGCATGAAGTCATGGTTTGACTTTCCTAATTTCTGAATAAACTTCCTTTATGTATTTCATCCTTTTGTCCTTTATATCTTAGATGAACACAAGTCATGGGTTAGTCACACTTGCGTTGTCCATCTTATGTTTCTTGATGTCTTAAGTAGATTATGATAAACGAATCTCTATGATATCTCATATCATAATATTCGAGCATGGCCATGCATTTTCTAATCTCACTCAATCAAGTGGCCGAAGATATTTCTCCTATTATGTAGGAGGGACAAATCCTTTCTTGATCAACCATATTTCACTACATAGGTCATCACATATCCAATCATCAGTCTTTATAATGTAGTCAGTTACGACACACGTTTAACTATGTCAAAATACGTAAATCTTTATGTTGAAATCATGTTGATCTCAAGTCTGAGGATTATACATATGTTTATCATGAGCAATGTTGTGACTGTCACATAATTACCCAAGAAACATGCTCATAGCGGGTCAATCCAGTATGTTGTTCTCCAACAAATACTTATGTGTTGATTTTGACATCTCTATGTCAATGAAAACGCATGTCATCAACCACATATTAGTCTTTATATATTATCACTGGCCATACCCGTAATAATATTCGACTAAGGATCCTATTTACAATAATCGTATTATTGTATGGACATTATTATCCAATGGTTAGTTTGATGCACAGAAACATACCAAATGATAATAACGGCAATGCCATTACTTGATAAATCTAGTAAAATAGTATGTCTATTCAATCATCATATGATTGGTCTTTGGGCATACTCCAACAATCTCCCACTAGCACTAAGACCAATCATTCTCGTATCTAATACGATATGGCTTAGTGTAACTGACATGCTTATGTTGTGTCAAAAGCTTTGTCAGGGAGTTGACAAAGTTATCAACTTTATGCGTATGTTGCATACTTTCACATCTCCAAGATCTAAGCACTTTTAGAATATGTTTGGATTTATTGATGAGATCTGGGTTTTATTTGCTTACGCAAAGGTTCCATCATAACAGAGTTATGTAGCATCTAATATGCTGGGAACAACCCTTAGTTCAGAAGTGAACCCTTTAGATCCAAATATCCTTCTTTACTACTATGTCGACTGTAATACATTCAGCCTATGTTGTAGAGTTAGGTACTGTCTCATGTTGCCAACTCGCGGTATCTTTTATTAATGCAAAACGGATTGCAATCTTTAGTTCCTTTTGATGAGTATGTCATCTACATAAAATACTTAGGAAAGTAACAATGCTCCCACTAGCTCTTTTGAAAACAAGACTCCCCTTTGTTTCTAGATAAACCAAACCTTTTGATTGTATTTTCTGAAACGAATATCCCAACTTTGAGAAGCTTGCCTTAGTCTATGGATAGAACTTTGTAGCTTACATACCTTGGAGTGACAAAACCTTCTGGATGTGTCATGTACACATCTGTTTCAAGTTTTCCCTTAGGAAAGTGGTTTTGACATTCATTTATTTGATTCCATAATCATCGTATGTAACTACTTGCAAGTGAGATTAAGATGGATTAAACATAGCTACAACGAAGATGCTTTATCATAGTCTATACTATGAAGTTTGTCGAAAACTTTTAGCGACGAATCATCCTTTGTATGTTTTATCATCCATGTCGGTTTTTCCTTTTTGAAAAACTCATCCATACCTCTTAGGTTTTACCCTTTTAGGTAACCAAAATCTATACTTGGTTTTAGACATGGATTCCATCTCATGTCTCATGGCTCTTAGCCATTTCTCAAATTTTGGGCTCACCATTGCTTTCTGATAAGACCTAATCTTTATCTTGATCCGAAAAGAAGAGTGTTTCCATGTACGGATAGTGAGAAATCCATATTTCTCAAGTATATGGTATTCTCTTAAGGATCAAGACAATGGTTGTGTTTTGTTCCAATGTTCCTTGATCATTTGTGGAACATTCTCAATCTTTGGTTCATAAATTTGTTGTCTAAAATTTCTTCACATTCCAAATTCCATTTTTTCCTTTTGTGAGAGGTAATCTCTTTCGAGAGAAACTCTCGTTTGAGCAACAAACATTTTGTTCTCGTTGAAAAATGAAATCCCTTAGTGATAAGTATTCTCTTTCGAGATAAACTATCGTTTGAGCAACAAATATTTTGTTCTCGTTAAAGTTGAAGAAATAATATCTCTTTGTGAGAATTAATCTCTTTCAAGATAAACTCTCGTTTGAGAAACAAACGCTTTGTTCTCGTTAGGATAAACAACAAATGGAGTTTTTAAGGTTCGAACTTTGTAAACATTTTAACATGTAACTAACCTTAAAACTTCAAAGGTATTCTAGAACAATTCTTAGTCCATATCTTATATGACGTTTCGAAAAAAACACGATTAAGTATGATAGTTTTTTTCTAGTGTGTGAAGAAGTCGAAAATGACTTGTTCTGAATCAAAACATGTCTAACATATTTGATTCTCTTTCAAAGTCTTTTCGTTCCACTTGTAGGATTTAATTATGGGACAATCCCATATTCTTTGAAAGTTCATCAAACTTTAAATATTCTTGAATTTGATCTCATCAAATTACCTTAATACTTTTATGAGTTTGAGATTATTCATTTGTTTTATTTATCTTATAAATATCATTGTTCACTCAGCTAAGTTCTCACGAAGGAAATCAAAGGCGAACCAGACACAAGGTCTCCCGAATTTATTACCCACTTTCATTAAGAATCTTCCACGGATGTAACAAACTAGAAGAAAACTGACGTTCGGTCTTGACACGCTGGCAAACTATACACTTACTCTCATACTGAACCACATCATTCATTAACTCAATCCAGAAGTACTCATCTTCAACCCACAATACGTCTTCATACTACTCAGATGCAATACAGATGAACTGCTGTGTGCTTCGGCCAAAACAATACATCTCAAAACACTATGTCAATCGGCACAACTATTCTGTCTCTAAAATGCAAAACTCTATCATCTCTGAAACTGTATTCTGAAGGTCTTCCTTCTACTATGTCTTGCACGCAAGGTGCCAAGAACATGTCTTGCAACTGTTTCACTTTAAGTATTCTGACTCAAAGTAGGTTTAACATGAAACTTGGCCACAAACCACTATCATTTGATAAACTGAGTCCGGCAAATACAGCTCGCAACTCAACTACTAATCTAACAACAATATAACTCGAAGCATCGGTTACTGCGTTAACTCTCTTCGGATGGTACTCAATCTTGGGATTACGGTCTTCAAGCAGTTCTAACAACCCATGTTGTTTTAGTTTCAACCCTTCCTAAGTCGTCAAATATTTCAAGTTCTGATGATAAGTGTATATATTTCATACTATACAAGCTTTGTCTCTAAGTCTTCGAGGCAAATACAACTGTAATTAACTCTATGTCTTGTGTCGGATAATTCTTTTCAAGGTCTTTCAGCTATCTCGTTGAATAGGCCACAATCTTCTATCTTGTATAAACACACAACCTAACCCTACATGTAATGCATCACAACGGTTCACAAATTCTTTCTCCGACAATGGCTAAATCAAGGTCGAAGTTCTCTTCAAAGTTTCTTTCAGTTCCTCAAGGGCTCAACGTCTCGCATCTAACCATACAAACTGAACGTTCTTCTGTAGCAATCTATCAAAGGAGCAGTTATCTTTGAAAGACTATTTACAATTCTCTGATAGTAACAATACTAGACCTAGGAACTATAGATATCTGTCACAATCTTCAATTTCTTCCAACTCACATCTTCCTCTGCCTACTTAGGATTTACTCTAATACACTCAGTTGATCTACATGTCCTAGGAGAACATCTTCCTTGACTCAGAGTTCACGTTCGCTCAACTTGGCATACAATTGATTCTCTAATGGGATCTACAGCACTAACTCCCAAGCTTGTCATGGTCTTCTTCGGTACGTGAATATACCCATGTATCAACTATGAGAACTACTACAACTGATCAAGTAACTCAGGAAGTATTCTGCTCAACTTCTCTATAAAAGTAACTAACACACTAGCCAAATGAAACGACATAGCTCAGAACTCAAAGCGATCACATCTTGCTCCAAAAGCTGTCTTCGGTACACCAACTTCTCTAACTTTTAACTGGTAGTAAACGGATCTCAAATTAATCTTCAAAAGGACTGGAGCACACTCTAATTGATCAACAAATCACTGATGTTCAGAAACGGATACTACTCATTTACTGTCAATTGTTTCAATTGTCTGTAATTTAAACACATTCTCGTATTGTCTTCCCTCTTCTCCACAAACTGCACTGTCATACTCTAAGATGATGTACTAGGCCTAATGAATCTACAGTCTAACAAATCTCGAAGTTGATTCTTCAACACTCTCAATTCTTTTGGAAACCATAAGATACAGAGCAAATCAAAACAGGAGCAAACTCGGAGACGGTCTCAATAGCAAACTCTTCTTCCTTATCAAGAGACAAACCGGGCAGTTCTTCCAAACACTTTTAGGAAAAACACAAATTGTTCTAACATTCTGCTGTCTCACTCTAAAGCAGGATCAACATTCGATAAAAGTTCACATCCTCACCTACCACTATGGTCTCACAGAAATCTGCAACTTCAAGGAAACTCTCTCTTTATCTCAAGGTATACCCTAGCTTTGTGTTCTATGAGCCAAACCATGCCAAAAGTTACATCGAAACAGTAAAAAGATAATAGCTTCACATCTACTGGAAACACGTAACCCTGAACCATCAACAGACATCTCCCGTACATCTTTCTGACCACCACTATCTCACTAAAAGGTCTAGTCACATGCGTCCCTACGTCTAAGATCTCAACAGAGATATCTAGCTTCCTCACGCGCTCACACAAAAGGACGATTCCGCAAAAATTGCAATTTCACATGTACACAGCTGATAGTCTTCGGTTCTCTTGTTTTCAGGTTGATTCTTCAACATAACCTAACTCTTCAAAACCGTTCTTAGAGCATCTCGAAACATCAAAATTCAGTTCTGATCGCACACAAACAATCATGCTTGAACTCGTTCTATAACATCGGTCCTGACGAATCAAAACATCCCACTACCAAACAATCTGAAGTTAAAGCCCAAGACTTCCTTCTCAGCTCGACTATATCGGAAGCGACCTCATCTCTCCTTCTTGCTGGAAGACAACTCAGACTCACACTGGCCCAAACGCACAAATCGATTCCCACTCACGGGTACTGACCGACTGTCTTGTATTAAAACCATAGGCCGAACCCCAACGATCACCAACTAACATTTCTGAGTTCCAGATCACACACACGAGACCCTTACCCTGATCTCACCAAAAGAACTAAGATGCTCATACCTACCTCTAACACTTCACCGGGCACATTCAAACTTTGCATGCTTGCTGACAACATACGGAAGTACAGACTCAGTTTCAACCAGAAGGGGTAAAACTCAAAACTGTACCAAGGGCTTATCTACTATAATATCGATACTACTCTGATTCCCACTCATAGGTCTTCACCTCTTTCACCAACTAACACCAAAATCGATCACATCGTTCCTTAACAACCGGAGCCAACCCACATACACACGGACTCAAACAAATAAATTGTACCTCAACTCCCGCACAACCATACTTCCCTAACTATAGCGATGAACTCCCTCAACATCATCCACATTTCCAGAAACCACAGCTTCTACTTACCGATTCATGGCTCACCCCTGACCTCAGACTAACCCCAAAAGCAATAAATCAACAACAACAGAAAATTAACATACAAACTGGGTTAGCAAAGGAAAGGGTCCAAGTGGCTCAAGTATGATTCCCTCACTTAAAATCTCTTTTTCCGATGTAATAGAAGCAATGAGGCTCTGCTCAACATGCTTCAAGCAACGTACACGTACGATCAAACAACATACATTCACAATCACACATCACAACATACTCGAATAACAAGCAACATGCTTACATGGCAAGCAAACACCGTGCAATTTCAACACAAAAACTTAACTTACCTCACTTACCTGCCCAAGGTCTCGGAAACCTTAGGCTCTAATACCAACAAATGTAACCCCCTCGTCCCGGTCTGGCCAGATGACCGGTCCGAGTAGGCTACACGGGGAAAACCGACGCGAAACCCGTTAAGGTCCCACCTCGGTTAGCAACCCTAGAAAATTTCTTTTAATTATATCTTGTCTAAGCGCATTATTATGTCCTAGGTGAAGCACGACAGCTGAAACACAAACTATAAAGCAACGACCATCCAAAACAGTACTTTAAAACAGCCCATTTTTCCTTTTTAAGCAGATCGTATCGATACACCAATCAAGGGTATCGATACGCCTTGACCAAGGTCAACACAGGAAGACCGTATCGATACATCCCTTAAGCGTATCGATACGCCCTTATCGGTCAACATCTCGTGGTCAACGAGATAGACCCGTACCGATACGCTTAGAGCCTGTATCGATACGCCAAAGTCTCACCAAAATATCAGATTTCCAGTGAGCTTTGAGCATATCAATACACCCCCGTGTATCGATACACTAAGCCAAAAATTGAGTCCTGGAGGGCAATCCATATCGATACGGCCCTTGGGCGTATCGATACGCCCTGCACAGCAAGTCTCCAAATTTCAGCCAAACGACTTAGGACTCGACTCTAGATGCGATTTACGACTCCCCTAGCCACAAACAACATACAAACAACCTTTAACCACCAAGATCTAAACATACGAGGCAACCAACACTAACAAGCATCATTCATCCAAGAGATTCATGCATTTACCAAAAGATGACATACCAACCACTTTAAGGTTCATATCTTAGCAACCAAACATACCAGCATTCAAGACATGCAACATAAACAATGTTTACAATTCAAACAAGGCATCTAAGAGCCAAACCAATTCAACATACAACAAAGCATTCAAATCAACAACACATATCCCATTGCTTGACTATTACAATCTTTCAATTTAAAGTTCATACTTGAGCTAACCAAAAGCGACACTTGGAGACCTTTCCTTGCCCTTGCCACCCACAAGCTACTGATCTGCATTGTCAAACAAAAAGGAGCGTAAGCATAAAAGCTTAGTGAGGGTAAGCTCATAAAACAAACCTTCGACAATGTAGGGTCCAAGCACGAGCAACTACCATGATAGAATGCATGATCTTACCTCCGATCTCAAGAGCCAAAATAATCATGATGCATGAACATATAGCCAACAATATGCCATGCTCAACAACTCACAAACTCAATATACAATGATACATAACTCAATGTATTAAAAACAACATATATCGCTTCATATTGGAAATCACATTTCATATCATATAGGCATATATGTATAATCTCATATTGGCACCTAGCTATGACTCGAATACGCGGATAACATGTTGGAACACATTTCCAACATAACCATTACCTTCGGTGGGATTACACTCATCACCGGTTCTCGCGGAGGGGATTTCACTCATCCTCGCGCCCCGTCGATGGGATTCCACTCATCACCGACTAATATATAAAGATTTCCGGTGGAATATTACATCACCGTACTCCTCCTTGGTGCCTTAACGCCACCAAGGCCACGCGCGACTTTGACTCTCGCGTGCACACTTATCCTAATGATCGATCATTGTACCCAAGCATACTAGTGCCAATATTAAACAAAAACCACAACCTTTCACAACATCAATTTCAATATAACTTCTGTGCTTAGCACGTACTCACCATGATCCTCGAAATCATGCAACCACCTCATAATATCATTTCACATGTCAACACTACATGTATATCATCAAAACAATTATCACATCATATTACTCACATATGTATATCCACATTATACTTATCATCAACATGCATATAACAATGCATCAAGCGATGCCTCAACATACGTGTATAATAACATATACATAACACCACAATCACAATTAATCAAGAGGCATACACAACCATTAAAGAGTGCAACCAAAGTCTCTAATTAAAGCTTGGGATTAGGCTACCACTCTAATCCCAACTCTAGGTGGGTCTACCAATCCCAACCTAGTCCACATGCTTGAACCAATTGCTCAAAACCATTTAAAACATTTTAACCACTCACCTCCACCTCCAAGCTCAATTACCAAGCAACCAAGGTCTTCAAGTTTCCGGATTTGTTCCCGAGGCTTCACCAACACATAATCTCGCTTTTAATCACCTCAACACAATAAAAACAACCTCAAATCAATTCACCAATTAATGTAGCAAACCCGAGACACCTTTCAAGCAATAAACACAAGATTCCAAGCCAAGAACAACCCCCAAAACACCAAACTCGGGCAGCCCTCAAACCCCAACCAAAACTCGTGATTTCAACACATTTAACACTTCCAAATGCTTCCAAAACAGCCCCCAACTATTACCCTAACATCAACCCTCAAATTCCAACACAAACCATACCCAAAACTCATCTAAAAACCCTCCTAAAACTCCACCAAAACCCAAATTCGAGAATTCTCATAAAACACTTTAAAAATTACATATGTTGGACCTTATGGTTCATAAAAAACCATATCTAACAATATTAAATCAAAATCTTAAGTTAAAAACAATAAAGATATCATTTTTATTCAAACCTTCTAACACTTGAACCAAAATGAAATCTAGTTGTACTTTTAAAGAGAGGAAGATGAGAGCAAGTCGGAAATGTAATTACCTTTCAAAAGGCTCTAAGAATGAAGGAGAAATGGGATGAAATGGTGAGATGGAGAGAAAGGTTCTCCATTGTCGTTGGTTTTGTGTTTTGAAGAAGAAGATGATGAAGTTTTGGGTTTATTTGAATTATAATGTAATAAAAAATGGGTTTTATTTGTAAAGACCAAATATTTACACAAATGCCATTAATGAATGGCTAAAGCTATCATCCCCTAAAGTCCATGGATTTTGGGCTTAGAAGATAGGCCCAACATAACTTTAACTATTTTTGAAATCATGAAGCCCATAAAAAAATATTTTATTATTTTAATTATAAAACCGAACCCGAAATAATATTAAAATATTATTTTCACTCGACCCCTAAACTCGGGTGTTACATTTCATTCGAAGGGTGTGACCCTTGTAGGTTCATGCAACGTTAGCAGCAAAATTAGAACTGTTCTAATTTTACAAACAATGAGTGACATCTAGCAATACAGCATTGCTACCTAAGTTGCATGAAGTCATGATTTGACTTTCCTAATTCTTGAATAAACTTCCTTTATGTATTTCATCCTTTTGTCCTTTATATCTTAGATGAACACAAGTCATGGGTTAGTCACACTTGCGTTGTTCATCTTGTGTTTCTTGATGTCTTGAGTAGATTATGATAAACGAATCTCTACGATATCTCATATCATAATATTCGAGCATGGCCATGCATTTTCTAATCTCACTCAATCAAGTGGCCGAAGATATTTCTCCCATTATGTAGGAGGGACAAATCCTTTCTTGATCAACCATATTTCACTACATAGGTCATCACGTATCCAATCATCAGTCTTTATAATGTAGTCAGTTACGACACACGTTTAACTATGTCAAAATACGTAAATCTTTATGTTGAAATC
Source organism: Hibiscus trionum (assembly GCA_030270665.1). Classification (NCBI taxonomy): domain Eukaryota; kingdom Viridiplantae; phylum Streptophyta; class Magnoliopsida; order Malvales; family Malvaceae; genus Hibiscus; species Hibiscus trionum. Next base: position 9,541,675 of record BSYR01000024.1, on the reverse strand, counting down.
ATGTTGATCTCAAGTCTGAGGATTATACATATGTTTATCATGAGCAATGTTGTGACTGTCACATAATTACCCAAGAAACATGCTCATAGCGGGTCAATCCAGTATGGTGTTCTCCAACAAATACTTATGTGTTGATTTTGACATCTCTATGTCAATGACAACGCTTGTCATCAACCACATATTAGTCTTTATATATTATCACTGGCCATACCCGTAATAATACTCGACTAAGGATCCTATTTACAATAATCGTATTATTGTATGGACATTATTATCCAATGGTTAGTTTGATGCACAGAAACATACCAAATGATAATAACGGCAATGCCATTACTTGATAAATCTAGTAAAATAGTATGTCTATTCAATCATCATATGATTGGTCTTTGGGCATACTCCAACATTCACCTAGAATCACTCTTAGTAATTATGGTGATGACAAAGTAACAAATGTTGTGGTAATAAGGTTATTAATTATTGGCCTATCAATTTCGATAGAATCAAACTATGGTAAATGGAACATGTTCATACTATGTTTGTAATGATATCATTTTATTAAGTGATATATATTTATTTATTTTTTGTACATTAATCATGTGGTTTGATGGGTTAATACAAGATTAGAAACGTGACACGAGATTATGATAGCCCTTACATGCTTGCTCTTGTATTGGTTAAACAAAAAGTGATATTTAGTTCAGATATGCAATCATTCGTTCATGACTAAAATAAAAATTATTTAGCTCAGGAAAAAAAAGCTAATGGTTGTAAATTATCTTTGTTCCACTAATAATTTTTTTATGAGAACTTTTATAGAGACGAACAAAATATTCAGACAGATTCTTAATATGTTTGAAAATTAAGATCACGTAAACAATTCGTTTCAAGATTTAATTCCTGTCGTTTTAACGAGTTTACTTGATCTCTTTGCCAAAACAAGAGGCAATCTGAATAAATTTTTTTTATTCAAATTTGTTGTGGACAAATATGTTTTAACAGAAATTGTCATCGAAAGTAACATTGGTTACTATTCTGTTCAACAGAATCTAAAGTGTTGATTTTGACCGAGGTCTTGAATCAAAGCATAGAACTTAAAAGAACTTTATTTTTTTATGACAAATTAAATTCTCAAAGCCTAGTCTGATGCATGTTATGAAGTGTACAACGGTTAAAATAGCTAAAGAATTGTGAGGGTCATTGGACCATAAGTACAAAATGTAAAATGTTGGTGCTAAGAAATTCTTAGTTACCAAATTCTTAAGTTTGTGATGATTGATTCTAAATTATTGTAAATCAAAGGTAGTTACTTTAACTGATCACTCACGGTATTCTCTCAAAAGGAATGGTTGGAAGTGAATATGTTCAGGCGTTAGTCATTTGAAAAGCTAACCCATGTTTGGAACGACTTCAAGAACTTCCTTAAGCATAAGAGAATGAAACTATAAACGGTAATTGAAAAACAATATGAAAGTTCATGTCTAGGATTGGTTCTTTAAAAGACCTGGTATTTAAGCGTGCCTAGTGCATCACCTCTATTTTTATAAGTTACCTACCTGGTGCACTGTTTATTATTGTTCTTTCTATTAAGACCGTGTAAATTTTTTTGTTTTGGGATTTTTAGTTTACTAAATTCCCAACTTCTAACAAAAGTTAAAAATTATGTTTCTGGTTTTAATTTTTCGCCAAATTCCTAACGTTTAACATGTTTATGATATTTTGTTTTGGTTTGTAACTATGTGACACAATGGAAAAATCAGTGAATTTAATTGGAAGAAATTTCAAAACGTGGCAACAAAGATGTTGCATATTTGACCATGATAAACTTGGTTAAATATCTAAAGGATGATCCTCCTATTGTTAGAGAGGATAAGGTAAAAGTTGTTACCACCTTCAAAAGTTGTTAAAAGAGAATATTGCTATGAAAAATATTGTCAGGGCAAACGTAATGAAAGTCAAAAAGGATTTCAAAGAAAACAAACTGTAGAAACGATCTCATCTGAGATAGAAAAGGGTGGTGTGTTCAAGAAGCAAATTTTATGGGAAATGCTTCAGTTGCCATAAGATGAGGAGAAACTCTATATGATTAATGTTGGTACTATAATTTTAAAGATGACTTCTGAAAAGAACTAAAACTTCAAAAAATGTGCCTAACCAGTGGAGGAGATGTTCTATCAGCTAATTACCCTCTAAATAAGATTCCCCCACAATTAAAAAGATAAGACACTATATGACTTATGGAAGGAAAATCCTTCCTACAAGTACTTAAAAATGTGAGGTGTCTTGCAAAGGTAACAACCTCATCTCCAAAACAATGACATGAGAAGTTCGGTAGTATCATGATGACAAACGGCTGCAAGATTAATGAGTACGACAAATGTGTATATGTTAAGATTACTGATATTGGATATATTATTCTATGTCTGTATGTTGATGACATACTCATTGTTGAAAGCAACAATAAAATGATAAAATGTACAAATGGCATGTTAAATTCAAGATTTAAAGTTGGAATAATTATATTCAAGATATCAAAGGCATAAGTGGATGAAAATCTTCAAGACAAACGATAAACCAGATTCATAATAGAATCTGAATTTGTAGTTCTAGACAAGTCTAGAGAAGAAGCTGAACGACTTTAGAATTTCTTGGAGGATATTCATAAATGGCCAAAGCATGTACCCACAATATGAATATATTGTGATGACCAAGCGAAAATTAGTAGAGCACAAAGCTTATTTATAATGGTAAGTCGAGACAAATGTGTCGTTGACATAATACCATTAGACAACTGATCTCAAATAAAATTATCTTTATTGATTTTGTAAGATCAAAGGATAACATTGCAGTTCCACTAACCAAAATGGTTAAATCGAGATCATGTTGAGAAAACATCGAAAGGAATGTGACTAAAGCCCGAGAAAATTTAAGGCGCTATGTGAAGGAAAACCCTACCTAGTTGATTGGATATCCCAAGATCTAGGTTCAAAGGGACAACCTACTTGCATAGACCTGTGCGATCACTATAGGGGTTCTTCTCCCAAGTCCGTTCCTATAATGTAAACAGTGATCAAAAGCGGAATAGTCTAAGCAATGCTTTTAATGACCATTGTATGTTTCGGTGAGCCGAACAACATAAGTCACCTTCAAACAATAACTTTTTCATAAAATAAACAAAATATAAAGGTCAAAGGCATAAATGATGAAATCAATGCATGAAGGGCCATAATGCATCTCAAATGGGTGTAGGTTGAGTGATAATTGCCATGAAAAAGGGGTAAAAATATAGGACTTTTGGGCAATTATCACATACAACCAAGTCATGGGTTATTGACACAAGTGGTAAGGAAATTCGGGTTAGAGTTTCTAAAGGTATGAATTCATGTTCTTAATAAGTAACGGATTAGTGCTTAATAAGAATGTGTGTTTGGGTCTCTATGGTTCTTAATGTTATTTGAACGTTATAATACTTAGTATGTTAACTAATGAATTTTAACCTTGATAATAAGAGTTAGTAATTTATGGGTTATTAAATTGCTTTCTATAAAAGAGGAGATTTAAGTTATTTGTGGGTTATCATCTAACTTTAAACCTAACTATTTGAAACTGGTGTGGATTTATCTTTTGTGAAATATATGATCTAAGTTTTTGATCTAATATTCCGAGTTCTACTTTGACTAGAATCCCAATTTAAGTTCAATTCCTCCATATTAAAGATTGTTTTCTTCAAATCAAACACAAACCCCCCATTTTTTTACTTTTTATTGCTTGTGAACTTGATTTCTTACCATTCTCTGTGGGATTGACCCTACTTGCCGCTACTACAAATCCCAAGATCAAGTAGGTATTATTTTTTGATGGATTCGACACCCATCGAAAATTGGTGTCGTTGCCGGGGAGTGGTGTCAAGAAGCTAATTTCACTTTTTATTTTTATTTCTTTCATTATTTTTTATCATTATTTTTTATCATTATTTTATTATTTTTATTTTTATTTTACCCATTATTTTTTTCTTTTTTCTTTTCAACTTTTACGCTTTGCTCTTCTCTTGCAGATAAGAATCTTGTGTTTTATCCTCATATCGACAAAACTGAAAGGCGAATAAAAAGGAAGAAAACAAAGGCGAACAATCATCAACATTATGGTCGCGAACTCTCAACAATTCAGACGTGTGAATGAGGTATGTGGGATTTGCACAAGTCAAGATCATGTAACTGATATGTGTCGCGCACTCGAGGTAGATAGCACCAATGCCATTGGAGGACCTTACAACCAAGAGAAGTACAATCAATGCGCACATATATACAAATCCTTGTTGGAGGACTATTTACACGTGCATTATGGGCAATGACATCAGCAAGAAGTTTACCAAAAAGCCCAACCGTATGCACAACATGCCTTCTATGAACAAAATGTTTTTCACGAAACTCAACCACCAACGAAGCATTCTTTAGAGAAACTTCTGAATAGAATCGAGAGCAATTCAGAGCAGTTCCAACAAGAGAGAAATTTTTTCTGTGAAACACATGAACCACCTAGGCCCATTACGAAGAAAACAGAGAAAGAAAAGAGTGCGAACGCGCCATGCTCCATACCCTTAGTGAACAGAGAAAATGCAAGCGAAGGTGTTGTGAACGCTGAATACAATGGTGCGAGGAAACTTCCTACAAAACATGAACATGAGAAGGAGAGCTTGTCTGACGCAGCTAACGAACAAAATGAAGGGAAGGCGAAGGAGCCTTATATGGACAATGACGAAGTTGATGCAAAGAGTCATGTGCCACCCATTGTTGTTCAACCACCTTTTCCTCAAAGGTTCTCAAAGACCAAGAAAGAGGAACAAGAAAAAGATATTCTTGAGACATTCCGTAAAGTCGAGGAAACCATCAAAAAGCTTGATTGTGATAAAACACGAGGACAACTCCTTGCGTACAAAGACATCATACCATGGTACGCGGACATCACATACCTTTTTGTGACAAAGACATTTTTAACATGTACATCGCAAGTTGAGAAAGACAAGATCAAATGCAACGCAAAGTCGTACCTATGGGATGACCCAAACCTATGGAAGATAGGAGTTGATCCAGCCATAGTGGCAAACATCAACTGGGTTCTAGGAATCAATCCAATCAATGCCAAGCCTCCCGACAAGCCTCTAACGCACCGACCATGGAAAGAAAAAGTGTTCAAGTCCATCAAGGATAAACCTCCTGACAAACATCTTCTCGTCACAATATGAGAAATAGATGGAGTCACGTCTAGCCAAAGACGTTAAACAATAGCGCTTCTTGGGAGGCAACCCATGATTTTATTTTTAGTTTATTTCCTCTTGTTTTATTTTCATCAATAAATTTGCTTTTATGAGTTTTTATGTCTTTCTTTGTTTTTAGGTACATGGGTAGTACTCAGGAAATAAAGCATGGTCACGCCTTAAGAAAAAGCTCCAGGCAGAAACACTCTGAAAATAAGGCGTGCTCACGCTGCGAAAATTTCATGAAAATATTTGGAGAGAAATTTTTACCAAATGTGGGAAAGTTAAAAAGGTAAAAAAAATTGCTCTTCCTTTTACAAGGAATATGCCAAAAATCTTGGGGGTTTAGAGAAGGAAAGATTTACTTTTCTTAAAAGCATATCTACTTTAAGTCTTTCAATACAATCAAAACTTTTCATCTTTTACCTTTCTTCTTTTCCAAAAATTTGAGAATCTTTTTAAAAGAGAAACTCCCATCCACCTTCACCCTATATTATCTTTCACATATCCATCCTAGTTCTTGTCCTTCAAAAGTTAGGTTTTCTATTTCTCTTTCTCTTTCTCTTAAGAAATTTTCAAAAACACAAAAGAATTTCTCTCCAAGAAACCATTGAAGCGTGCCAAGAACAAAAAGTCAAGCAAGGAGGGATGAAGGAAGAGTCCTCCACCAGCAGCCACCGCTGTTGCCACTGGTCGAAGAACCACCCGAGCAGCCGCCGGTACGCGCCTCCTCGTCATGCATCTGCAACCGCCACCGTGTGCCGCCTCCTCCAACCAAAGCTCCCAATGCCAACAACCTCACCTTCACCTCTTCAAAACATAAGAAAAGGTTAGTCGACATACAAAGGAGAACAATCCAAGGTTGTAAGTACATTCATCTTGAAACTCTTTCTACACTTGGATTATTAGATAAAGTAAGAAATTACTTTTATGCAATTGGTTGGATGAACTACATGACTATTGCCTTTTCTGTTTATGCCGAATTGTTGTGGGAATTTTATGCTACCTTTGAGTTTAAGGATGAAAGAGATGTTGATTTAAATGCTCCTAATGTTATTAAATCTTGTTTGATGAACGAAAAATTTTCTTTATCTATTACGGAGTTTAATCTTGCAATGGGCTTTATTACTAACGATTATGCACTATCTAATGATTATGCATCTAGCTTGTGTGACTATAGTGCAGATTTTGAGCCCACAAACATCTTTAAAGAATGGTCGATGAGTACCTCAAGGTATAACCCGAGCCACTCGAAAGATCATGATCTCAAAGACCCGGCGCTAAAATACATCCACCTATTCCTAGCATAATCTTTCTCCAGTAGAGTGCACTCGGCAAGCATATTGAACAAAGCTGAATTTTTCTTCCTTTGGTGCATGTTGAAAGGGAGAAAAGTAAACCTCGGCTATTGGTTTACACAACAAATTGTCGTCGTAGAAAATCAGAAAAGTAAACCCTTGATCTTTGGTTCTTATATTTGTCATTTAGATTTTAAAGATGACTTGCTTGCCACAAATACTAGCTTGCAGGTTGTAAGACAAATGGAACCAATCGACATCTCTTGCTTGAAAACCATGAAGATGCTCGATACGGATGCAAGCGGAAATCTAGTCATGAAATCGACATATGGAACCACGGAGGAAGCCTCATCTTCGTAAACCATGACCACCGAGCAACGTCTTGCTCGCTTGGAATATCAAATACTAAGAGTCGAGGCAAACCAAAAGGCATTCTTCGAGCAAGCGGAGATCGACCCACCACACCCCTACACCCCCTAAACTGCCACATACCGCATGAGGGAGCACTCTTCTCCCTTATCTTTTTATTTTCTGCATGTAGGTTAAATAACATTGGGGACAATGTTAGATTTAAGTGGGGGGATTAATTTGATGTGCTTAACTTGGGATATATTGTGTGAAATTGCATGCTCCTTGTTGACTTTAATTATTACCTTCACATAAAAAACATTCTTGATCTTGACATGTTGAGATTTTTGAGAAAATTGGATCCCTAGGTAAAGATGAAATTGATATGGAAAGTAAAATAAGATTGATTAGATCTTGTTAGACTTGCAAACCGTTTCTCATATTAATTGATTAGATAGTTGGATGGATAAAATTGGACATAATAAACCACTTTGTGAGATTTGAGCCTTAACAAGCATATATCTTTTGTGCTTTATATTTTTCTTCATTGAGTGATTGTCAAGCATGATTGGCTTTCTTCTAGAACTTGTGATGTTATGCATGTCGAGACCACATTGTAGGATTGAATTACTTGAATGATTAAGGCACTTAGGTATGAACCTTGAGCCAAAAAGCCTACCTTGGTAAATATGACCATTAGAGAACCACTTTTGAGCCTAAGCCTTTTGTTTGGAAATTAACCACATTACAAGCTAATTCTTTTTTGTTGTTGTTGATTTTTCCAATTTGCACCCGAATTTAGAGAACTACACACTTTCCTTACTTGAAAAAGAGAAAATTTAATCAAAAAGAAAAAGAAAGGAGAGAAAATCTCGAAAACCAGGAAAAGAAAAATAAAAAAAAATTGTCTTGTTTGTTCAAAAAGAAAATTCAAAGAAAAGAAAAAACAAAAAGTGTGAAAAATTTTGAATCCTTGTTTCTCTCAAAATTAAATTGTAAAAAAACTTGATACCAAAAAAGAAAAGAAAAATGAGTGTGAAGTTCTTCGATTCAAAGAGCCTAAAAGTCTTTCTCATCATTCCTTGTCCTAAGCTTCGTTACATCCAAATTAAAGAACTTTTGATCTTGTGATTCATCCAAGCTAAGTGGTGGAGATGTGATATATTTTCAAGCCTATGGTAAGTATCTTTTCATGTTATGAATTGAGTGTTGTTGTCCCTTAAACACTTTGAGCGATATTGAGTGAATCCTTTGCGACGGTGTTTGATTTTATTCCATCTTGACTTCATGATAATTAATTGAGATATTATTTGTTTGTGCTAATTTGCAATCATGATTTATTACTTCTCTTATCCTCTCTTCGTTACCAAAGGGACCCTAGATCTTGAATTTTAATATGCTTGAGGACAAGCATAATCTAAGTGTGGGGTATATGATAAGTTATTCTTTTGCATGTTTTTCACATATTAAATCTTATATTTTAGCACATTAATTTATCTTAAAAGTTTTGATTCGGTTTATATTTGGTTTTGCATGTGTTTTGGGGGCTTAATGACGTTTTATACGTAAAATACGAATTTTAAACACTTTTTTACCATTTATGAAAAAAAATTCCCGCAAAATCAGTAGTGTTCGTGGAATAAGGCGTGACCATGGCGCGTCACACACTTTTTGACTTGGAGGACAAGCAATCCTACTACAAGGACTTCTACATTTACCATAATTAGAGTAGTTTAGGGTTGTTGTATTTAATGCAAAGTCTTCCACTTAATTTCACCTATAAATAGTGATCATAAGAGTGAAGGAAGAGATATCAAAGAAACCCTAAAGTAGTCAAAAATACTATCCCCTTTTTCTTGTAGTCGTCGACCACCATGAGTGGCTAAACCCCTATTTTCTAGTTAAGTGCGGTTACAAGGATATTATTTCAAGTTTTTAGTGAGATTTCTTGTTCTTAAATTATCTTCATCTTCATTCGAATATTTCCATATCTTTGTGCTTCATCTCAATGTGTATGTTAGGTTATACGTATGCATACAACCAAGTCATGGGTTATTGACACAAGTGGTAAGGAAATTCTGGTTAGAGTTTCTAAAGGTATGAATTCATGTTCTTAATAAGTGACGAGTTAGTGCTTAATAAGAATGTGTGTTTGGGTCTCTATGGTTCTTAATGCTATTTGATACATTATAATTCTTAGTGGGTTATTAAAGGTTAGTAATTTATGGGTTATTAAATTGCTTTCTATCAAAGAGGAGATTTAAGTTATTTATGGGTTATCATCTAACTTTAAACCTAACTATTTGAAACTGGTGTGGATTTATCTTTTGTGAAATATATGATCTAAATTTTTGATCTAATATTCTGAGTTCTACTTTGACTAAAATCTCAATTTATATTAAATTGGCTAAAGGGTCAAATTTGCCACTGTAGTAATCCGAAATCAGAAATGTTGCCCCTACTTTTTTTTCTTCGTAATTTTGCCCTCAAAGTCAGTCAATTGTAGCAATGTTGCCCTTTGACCGATTTTGACTGTTAAATGCTGACGTGGCAATTAACGGTGCTGACGGGAAAATTTTACCCTCGAAGTCATTCATGCAATTTTGCCCTTGAAGTCATTAATTGCAACACTTTTACCCTTGGTTTATTTAGTTTTTGAATAAAATTGGATAAATAATTTGGTTTTTTCGAGTTGAACTTTAACAAACAGAATATATGAAAAATCGATTAACAAATTGATGTAAATATCCTTTGAGTCCCTAGTAATTTTAAAAATAAGCAAAATGAGAACTCTCACAAAAAATCAAAATATTATTCAATTTTTTAAAAAAATCTATAAACTTAATAAAAATAAATACGATATTCAAAAAAAATTATTAAAAATAAATCAACGAGAACCGTGTTAATTGAACGGTGAACGCGAATTATTCTATTCGAACGACGTTCGATTGACACACTTACCGACGATGGGTTGTTAGGAAAAAAATGTACGGTGAACTCGAATCATGTGGCTCAGGTTGAATTCTGCTTTATCTTCTGGATATCCTTGTATTTATCTCCCATGCCGTTTTCGCCGAACATCACTAATGTCGTTTTCTGAGATCATCGTACATTTTTTTCCTAACAACCCATCGTCGGTAAGTGTGTCAATCGAACGTCGTTCGAATAGAATAGTTCGCGTTCACCGTTCAATTAACACTCTTCTCGTTGGTTTATTTTCAATAATTTTTTTGAATATCGTATTTATTTTTATTAAGTTTATAGATTTAAAAAAATTGAATAATATTTTGATTTTTTGTGAGAATTCTCATTTTGCTTATTTTTAAAATTACTAGGGACTCAAAGGATATTTACATCAATTTGTTAATCGATTTTTCATATATTCTGTTTGTTAAAGTTCAACTCGAAAAAACCAAATTATTTATCCAATTTTATTCAAAAACTAAATAAACCAAGGGTAAAAGTGCTGCAATTAATGACTTCGAGGGCAAAATTGCATGAATGACTTCGAGGGTAAAATTACCCCGTCAGCACCGTTAACTACCACGTCAGCATTTAACGGTGAAAATCGGTCAAAGGGCAACATTGCTACAATTGACTGACTTTGAGGGTAAAATTACGGAGAAAAAAAAAGTGGGGGCAACATTGCTGATTTCGGATTACTACAGGGGCAAATTTGACCCTTTAGCCTATTAAATTCCTCCTTATTGAAGATTGTTTTCTTCAAATCAAACACAAACCCTCCATTCTACATTTTATTGCTTGTGAACTTGATTTCTTACCATTCTTGTGGGATCGGCCCTATTTGCCACTACTACAAATCCCAAGATTAAGTATGTATTATTTTTTGACAGATTCAACACCCATCACTAGGGTTTAAGATTTAAGTTTTAGGGCTAGGAATTTAAGTTTTAAATTTTATAGCTTAAATATGAAGGGTTGTGTAACAAAATTTGTGTATAAAAATATAACTCTCTATATATATATATATATATATTCACACATATGTATACACATATGTATTCAAAATAACCGTGGAAAGGGGTTCCCATTCCCATAAAACTTTAAGAACCAAATCAGATATCAAAATGCAAGATGATAAAGTAATAACAAAAAAATAAAGGCTAAAGGGTCAATATTGCCCCTCTAGTATTCCCAAATCAGCAATGTTGCACCTACTTTTTTTCCGTAATTTCGCCCTTAAACATAAGAAACATTAGCAATGTCCCCCTTTGATCGTCATTGACTAACGGTGTCGTTAATTTCTGTGAAGTTGGATGACAACGCACACATTAGTCCCATGTGGCATCCACGTGGCTGCTGACATGTATTAAAAAATAAAAAATAATAAAAAATATGGATTTTCCACTTTATACGGAATGCTTTAACCATCAAAACAAGGCCTCTCCAAACCCAACTCATCTGCTCCAAAGTACTATCTTTTCTCAACCCTTCTTCTTCTTCTTCCCTTGAAACCCTTAACTATGCCAGAGAACTTATCAACCACTTAGACACTCCGGATTTGCAGCTTCAGTTTTACAACTCTTTAATCCAAGCCCTCTCCAGTTCCTCACAAGTCATAGCATTGTACAAGGAAATGGTAACCAAAGGTATTTATCCCGACACTTATACGATTCCCTATGTTCTGAAATCATGTGCTAAATTCCGCGCCCTTAAAGAAGGCCGACAAATTCATTGCACATTCCGTTAAGTTCGGTCTTAGTTCCAATGTTTATGTTCTCAACACTCTGATGCGTCTTTATGCAGTTTGTGGGATTACTCAATATGTTAAGGAACTATTCGATCAAAGTCCTGAAAGAGATTTGGTGTCTTGGACCACCCTTATTCAAGCTTTTGTTAAAATGGGTTTTGCCAAAGAAGCCGTTTGGGCTTACTTTGATATGCGCAGAGCAAATTTACAACTCGATAAGAGGACGCTGATTGTCGTTCTTTCAGCTTGTTCTAGGCTAGGGGACTTGAGTTTAGGCACCCGAATTCATGAGAATATATGTGATGTCCATGATGTTTATTCTGATGTTTTCGTTGACAATGCATTGGTTGATATGTATATGAAGTGTGGTGATGCGGACTCGCTCGTCAGCTGTTTGAGAAAATGCCTGTGAAAAATGACGTGTGCACTGTTGTCTAATTTCACAGAAATTAACGGCACCGTCAGTCAATGACGGTCAAAGGGGGTCAAACGGCCTGTTTAAAAGATTAAAAGTGGGCTGTTTAATTGTTGTTTTGGGTTCGAATGTTTGTCTCTTGTATTCTCGTTCCGCTGTTTGACCACATAGGGTTTAATATCCATTTAGACAAGATTTTAAAATGAAAAAAAATAGGGTTGCTAACCGAGGGGGAACTTTAACGGGTTTCGCTTCGGTTTTCCCCGTGTGGCCCACTCGGACCGGTCAACCGGCCAGACCGGGACGAGGGGGTTACAAGTTCTATTAACACTTAACAAGCAAGAAAAAACAGCTATCCCATTTGCAATTCCATCAATACTATCAAGAAAAGAATCTTGCATAAATTTAGCATTGCATAACCATATAAATTTAATAAAAATCAAAGACTACAAGAAAGAATTCCAAAGAAGATACCATGTCACTTAAGTTCAAGATATCAAGCTGATTTTATTTATTTCTAAGCCAATTTTATTTTATCAATAGAAAGCCATTAGAATTTATTTTTATACGCTAAAAATGATAGTTTTACATTTTTTTTGTTGTTGCCATAGCTACATTCTCCTCCTTCAACACAATGTCATCCTCAACAAACAGATCAGTATCAATAGTAATTTTTTCATTGGCCTTTGACACAAGAACATTAATATTTTCTTTGCACGCTCTCCATCAAGCTTTATGCCAAATTTGACATCAACAACACGTAAAGCTTTTTTCAAGTACAGCATGTTCGCACTCAAAGTCACCACATAATCAACCATCATTTTAGATTCATCCTTCAATACCTCTACCATCTTTTCAATCTTACTTTACTTTCTTAGTCCAGCTTTTATACTCTCTTTCATTTCATTCACATCTGAAATGACCTTGCCAAATGCCTCAGTTATTATTTAGTAGAGGCACACGTATTTCTACCTTTTTTTTCTTCATTGTAACTACCATTTGATCTAATAACTTACAAAATACATTCATTTATTATATGTAATTTATATTATTTCTTTTTACTACACATTATATCATTTAACATGTTACTTACCTTTATTTTTTTTGTTGAACGGTCTGTCCTAATACGAAAAATAAGTTTCTTGGCCTCCTTCTCCCCCATGCATGAATGCGAGCTATGCAGTCTGCAGCTCAAGTTCCTTTTCTAGGCACTCCTCTCCAATAATCATACAATCTCACTTACATTTCAAATTACAAAGAACATTACTATTCAAACTTAAACCATGCTAAGTTGTCGATAACTAGCACAACACATCAATTTACTATTATCTTACCTCTAAGATTGTTATGTACCCGATCATGTATATTTGACCTTCACCAGAATTATGTTTCGATATACCATCATTTACCTCTTATAGGAAAACTTACACCAATTCAATTTTTCCTTCAACCCATCAAAGCACAATAACTTAAAAGTTTCTGTTGAGGTCACATGTCCGAAGTTGGACATAGAAAGACACCAACAATGTACAGAATCATCTTTGCTTTCAATTCATCTCTCATATTTACCACTTAATATTTTTGCCTCCAAATCAATATATAAAACTTTCGGGCTGACTTTATGCTTCAAATCTAGTTCTTTCCCATTACATTTCTCAGTCATGCGTCTAACATTAAGACCTTCATTTTTTAGCCTCAAAATATCTTTCATATGCTTCACCATTACACAAATATTGTGACCATTAAATTGTATTATTGAGCTTTCAACATCAAAGCTTTTTATTAAGTCACAACAAAGATCACTATGAACTGCTCACGATTTTAATCCAAGTAAACCCTCAAACTCAAGTTCATCATCTACACCATCCATCTTTTTATTCTTTATCTCTTTAGATAATTTAGATAATTTTTTTATGCTACACATTGTGGATGCTTCCTACAAACATACAGTTATTTAAAATACTAACAATTACTTTTAAGCTCCACTACTTCGTCTACAAAGTAATACAACTCTTACCTTATTAACAGTAGGTGTATCTTCGCATTTTGATGTTGCTTCTATATATACTTCCTTCTGCTGCAAGTGCATATTAATATATGGCCTTTTTCATCATCAATCATTTTGGCTCATTTCCTTCCTAATATTTTCTTCACCTTTGTTGTTCAAAATATATTACAATTTTACTTCATATACACATTGCTAAAAAATTAAATAACACATTAAACCATTTCAAATTTCACACTTACCTCATTAGTCATTTTTTTCTTCTCACCTTTTCTTCTTTTACATTTATTTATACTATACATGCATTCATTCAAAGTTATCATATTTAAACTTCAGTCTTACAAATTAACCAATTTAAAATATTTAATACAAATTCAACTTTAACTTATTAGAAGTTCAAAAAGTCAGACACAAATTTTTGGGCCTCAGCTACCGCGATTGTCTTATCCTTCGCATCTTCTACATTCACATTTTTTTCATCCATGCTCACACACCTACCAACAAAACATAAGTTTATTTATATCACATAATTTTATATCACACATAAAACACCACAAAACATTTTATTAATGGTTATCATAACATATTACTTATTAAACGTCTTCATGTTAAAAAAACATTTTTTACCTACATACGTGAAATTTTCTACGATTAGTACTGATATCCATAATAAATATCGATATCGTTTTCTTATTCGATGTCATTTAATTTATTTCTATATCGATATCTGATGAATAGTATCGATGCTACTTACCTTGAATCGTTTCTCAACCTCCACATTCGTAACAAATATTACCAAATATAATCCTAAAACTACGAAAATTATTGTGTTTCACTATGCTAATTAAACATTATTGAACTCCTAATCTTAATCCCTCAAAATCATTATTAAACCCTAATTTTTTCTAAAACCCTAAAAAAATTCATATACAATTTTCATTTCGGTTCGAACTAACACGAAAATTAAACATTATTTTCTTGCAAAGCACACTTTTTTTCCTGAATTTATTCCATACGCACTGCACCTTTCACGATTTTCGCATGTAAGAAGAAAGAAAACTTTCGATGAGAGAAAGTTGAAGTTATTTTTAAAATATGTCGTCTGTACCGGTTCTATTTTAATATACGGGTTTCATTTAGGACTCTTTTTAGGCAACCGGTTAACCGATTGCTCCTTTACTTTTTTCTCTTTTTTTAATCAACTGCTCAAATTGATACTCCCTCCGTCCCACTTAAGATGTCCATTGTTGACTTTTCACGCAGTTTTAGGAAGAAAAAGTTTGTGTAAGAAATGTGATATAAATTAATTAAAAAGATAATTTTACCCTTAAAAGTTAAAGTTTGTTTTGTTGGAAAACTAAAAGAAAGGATAGAAAGAGAAATGCACCTTGTAAAAGTAGTTGATTTTTTCAATGAGACATTTTAAGTGGGACAATTTTAAAACACAAAAGAGACATTTTAAGTGGGACGGAGGGAGTATAACATACATCTAACAATCGTACCGATGCTGCCTATAATTAGCCTAATTTTAAGGTGTCTAATTTTAGACTCTCTCGGCTAAAATATACTATTCGTACACTGGGTGACTAGGGAATCGGGTAATTTAAGCATTTTAATTTATGATAAATTACACCCACGGTCACCCACATACGGGCACATTTTGTTTTTGGCTAACTAACACATATCATATCAATTTAATTCTAATTTATTTAACCATTGATATCTAACTCATTGACTTACTAATTGGAATTAGATATTGCAGAGATTCATTGTGGGGATGATCCTCCCAACCCAATTTCCTCTATTCACAATGTCAGAATTCAAATCTCGGACCTTATTTAAGGATCTAATGCATCGTCTCACTAGACCATTTAATTATTGGTAATTTGATTCTAATTTTTAAAAATACAAATAAATAAAAAACTGAAAATGAAATAGATCATATTACTTCTGTTTTTCTTTTTTATACTCTCCAAAAGAGCCAACTTTACTTTTAGTTTTTAGATTCAATTTTGAGTAATTATATTTGGTTGTTCAAGTTACTCAATTTTATTTTATCATATTCTTTTAACTCATGTGTTTTAGACCAAATAATAGGAATACCTTTTTCTTTTCCCTAGAGTCACTCTTCCCCTCCCCTCTAGATAGAATTAAAATTGGCTAAAGGGTCAAATTTGCCCCTGTAGTAATCCGAAATCAGCAATGTTGCTCCTACTTTTTTTTCTTCGTAATTTTGCCCTCAAAGTCAGTCAATTGTAGCAATGTTGCCCTTTGACCGATTTTGACCGTTAAATGCTAATGTGGCAGTTAACGGTGCTGACGGGGCAATTTTACCCTCGAAGTCATTAATTGTAGCACTTTTACCCTTGGTTTATTTAGTTTTTGAATAAAATTGGATAAATAATTTGGTTTTTTCGAGTTGAACTTTAACAAACAGAATATATGAAAAATCGATTAACAAATTGATGTAAATATCCTTTGAGTCCCTGGTAATTTTAAAAATAAGCAAAATGAGAACTCTCACAAAAAATCAAAATATTATTTAATTTTTTTAAAAAAAATCTATAAACTTAATAAAAATAAATATGATATTCAAAAAAATATTGAAAATAAACGAACGAGAAGCGTGTTAATTGAACGGTGAACGCGAACTATTCTACTCGAACGACGTTCGATTGACACACTTACCGACAATGGGTTGTTAGGAAAAAAATGTACGATGATCTCAGAAAACGACATTAGTGGTGTTCGGCGAAAACGGCATGGGAGATAAATACAAGGATATCCAGAAGATAAAGCAGAATTCAACCTGAGCCACATGATTCGAGTTCACCGTACATTTTTTCCTAACAACCCATCGTCGGTAAGTGTGTCAATCGAACGTCGTTCGAATAGAATAGTTCGCGTTCACCGTTCAATTAACACGCTTCTTGTTGGTTTATTTTTAATAATTTTTTTGAATGTCGTATTTATTTTTATTAAGTTTATAGATTTTTTAAAAAAATGAATAATATTTTGATTTTTTGTGAGAGTTCTCATTTTGCTTATTTTTAAAATTACTAGGGACTCAAAGGATATTTACATCAATTTGTTAATCGATTTTTCATATATTCTGTTTGTTAAAGTTCAACTCGAAAAAACCAAATTATTTATCCAATTTTATTCAAAAACTAAATAAACCAAGGGTAAAAGTGCTGCAATTAATGACTTCGAGGGCAAAATTGCATGAATGACTTCGAGTGTAAAATTGCCCCGTCAGCACCGTTAACTGACACGTCAGCATTTAACGGTCAAAATCGGTCAAAGGGCAACATTGCTACAATTAACTGACTTTGAGGGCAAAATTACGAAGAAAAAAAGTAGGGATAACATTGCTGATTTCGGATTACTACAGGGGCATATTTAACCCTTTAGCCATTAAAATTTATAAAAAAAATTACCATTTCACCATTAAACTCTAAACGAAGTGATAACCATGGCAACATGGACCCGTTAATTTGAATTTTTACCAACATAATTATCAGTTTCAAATAAAATGATATTAATATGATGTAAAAATGACGCAATATTAGTAAATTAATCTCTTTGGCCCCAAAACAGAGATAGGGGAGGGGGGACCCCTCATCTTTACTCCAGTAAGTCATGTGCTTAATCATCTTTATTGTCTGTAAGGTTTAAAAAAACAAATAAGAATTTAGTGAATATACCATACTTTCCCTTCACATTAGAAACACGAAACACAATAGTTGCAAGAATATAGATCTCTATACTGTGTTGTTGCTGAAATTTTACATAAAATCTG
This sequence comes from Hibiscus trionum, assembly GCA_030270665.1. NCBI lineage: Eukaryota > Viridiplantae > Streptophyta > Magnoliopsida > Malvales > Malvaceae > Hibiscus > Hibiscus trionum. The sequence continues at coordinate 9,523,845 of BSYR01000024.1, read as the reverse complement.
GCATGGCATTTGTCCCTACGGCTCAAAATACACTAAGTATCAGGCAAACACAAATTATATATATATATATATATGCCATTTTAATACATCAACCGATCAACCCAGTGGTAGCCATTGGTGATGAGAGGTTCCAGGTTCTTGCACTGCTTAATGTCCTCCTGGATTTCTGTTCCACGACAAATACGATGGATCTCCGAGTCGCCTGAAATGGTAAAACGATATGTCATCAGTTGCAAGTTGCAACAACCCAATATTGTATTATTATACCCAGAAAGTAATTCTCCAATGAGCCTAGAAAAATCTACAAGAGGATGCTAGCTTTCAAATACCCTAAACATCCTATCCTAACTTGTATCACTAACATGTTATATTCACATCATCAGCCACGGAAAAAAATTATGTACAGATAACAGCAACCTTTCGAATGTGAAAGCTAAGCCTAGATGCCTTGTTTGAGTATGGGGAGCATGAATAGGATCAAAGAAATTACCTTGGCTTCACCAGGTAGACTACAGTGAATGACAAAGCCAAAAAGAAGCACAGCCCACCAACTGTGAGATAAGCAATGCCGAGAAAGTCGTTTTTCCCACCAAGCCAGCTAGTAGTTGAAAGCACAAGTCTTTTCTTGCCATTGAAACTATATGTGTTGTAGTTGTTCTCCAATGTCACGTGTATGACTTCATTTGGTTGGAGATCTCGTTCTATCTTCCCGTACAATTTTCTAAAAGTTGGCAGTGCAGCCGTTCGCATCCAAACAATAAGATCTTCTTGCTCACTTAACTGTTATACAGATCAAACTGGATAAGTTTGCCAATAGTTCAATGCAGGTAGGAAGGAATTTCAAAGATTAAACAAATGCTCCTTTGATGATTTTTTTTGGCAACCGCACGTGCGGCTTTTTGTTGAAAATTGAAACTTGAGTTCAGAGATTTGATAATTAAAAGCCACAATATATCTTCAGTGCTTATTCTGAGATTTTGTACTTTTTATTTTCATTCTAAATCACTAGTAGTTGAAAAAACTATATAGAGCAGAGAATTCAACAGTACAGCTAAATAATAGCAGATGTGAAGACGAAAGCTTACCCGGACAGTTGGATCAAGACTTTTACCACCTATAAGAGATCCATTTTGAAAATTTCTAGGAAATACATCACTCCCAAATTTACTGTCCCTATCACTCTTCCAGGAGATACCCCTCTTGTTCACTACCAACTGCTGGTTGTTGAGGGAGAAATTATAGGTATCATTAAATAAACTCCAAGCTATAAGACCACAGGGGACAATCGGCAGGCCATTAGCATCATCTTCAGGCTTACAAGAACTAATATCATCCCAACTGCTATTGTCTTTCAACTGTGAGTCACTTCGGCTCTTCACGTACCTGAATTATAAAAGACATCTCCAAACTTTATGCCAAAGAATCATCATAAATAAAAGGGAAAAGAAATAAGGAGCAAGAGCTTGAAATGGATCAAAACAAATACAACAAATACGGGGTGAAGACAATGGGTTGTCACGCAAACCAATAAAAAAGAGATGAAACACAACCAAATTCAAAAACCTAAAAAAGAGCATGAGAATAGTTCAAAATATAAATAATAAATATTTTAGTGCCCCAAAGGGAACATCTCAAACCAATAAAAGAATCTATCAAGGCATGAAATTTCAAAGATCTAACCACTACCATTCCTACATAACTCCTAGATCCCACTATTCCTTCAAAGATCTCAAGTTTTCAAACAACTGGTTGAGAAAATCTGAAGCTGGTGTTTTATTCATTAAATATTTTATTGTTATACATTTTGACAAACAACTTCCGCTCCATAAGTAGTTCAAATATATTGCACGGTGTCTGCTAATGAAAAAGGGACATCCTCAACATCATTTTAAAGATTGGCCAGCATGCAATAGAGCAGTTATTGGAGTGCAAAACTTGTAGAAAAGGTGGATTATATATACCTCCGATGATTCTGGTAGAAGTTGTCGAGTTGGTAGTAGACATAGATAGGCTGCTTCATGCGCTTCGGAACCTTGAAAAGTAACAAGAGAACGGTAAGAAGATATATATATTTTTTATTTATGCAGGAGTTAATTATGATCAGCGATATACTAATATGAGACACTGAAGACCATGGTTGGGAATTCGAAGAAAGCATCTTATTGGAATTTCTTCATATATGGCCAATGTTCTGAAGAGTGGCTACATAAGAAACTTACTGTCAATCTTCTGGTGCATGATTTGTTTGTCGACGGACTCTGTATGAATGAGACCTTATCATTTCTGAAGTTTTCTGGCACACATGCAGTTTCATATCGATCAACGATTTCGACAACCTGATAACAAAAAAGTTGATGCTTAACCAATACAATAAAGGAAGACAACCGAAAATGCAAGACTTTTTTTGTTATAATCATACATCTCGAGAAGCAAACAGAGAAACCACTCCAATTGGAATGAAGACAATGCTAACAAGCATGAAGGCCGATATGACCTGCATAACAAGAAAAGCCATATTTAGCAAAAACAGTTTTCATGAAATGCCATTCGAATTGCAATGGAACCATTGTCATTAAAACCCTAAACACCCACCCATCGTGGCGTGAGAATTGGTTTGCAAGCTGGAAGCTCCTGCTGAGTAAACTTAGAGTCTGAGATGAAAAATCAAACAGAAAATAAAGGGGTTATTAACTTAGTATTGCAATCAAGAGTTGCGGAAACAAAACATTTAAAAAAAAATCATTCTTCAGTTATAATATCTAAAACTACAAGTACAAAAGATGAACAGTTAGATTTGACTAATAATTCCAATACATCCGGCAAGCCTTAATTGCAATTCTAACTTGGGTACAAATTACAAAACAAAACTAGCAACAAAAACCCGATCACGCAACAAAATTAGAGCAAAATACAAGAATATAAAATAAGGAAAATAAAAAACTAAAACTATATGATAAATTGAATCAAAGCTAAAAACAGATAACAAAGTCAAACTACAAAGAACGGAGATTACATTTGGGTCGCTTTGAATTTCTCCTAGGAGCAGCAGAATCAGCGGATCCAACACCTCCAGCGCTGGATGATGGAGTATTGGAACTCATCGGATCAACCTTCTTCTTTTTTCTAAACAAAAGCAAACTATGATCTTGAGAGAAAACAAACAATAAAAGAACAAAAGAAGAATCGTGGGGTTTGGGAGAAGATTGCTATGCAGCAGTAATTAAAGAAGAGGAAAGGGAGAGAAAATTCAAAGAGAAAGAAAAAATCAACGAAATAAAAAGAAAAGGGTACATACTAATGTTGTTGGGTTTATTTGACTTTAAAAGGGAAACAAGACGAAAACGAAAAGAAAAGGAAGTTTCCCTCACGATTTGAAAGTCCAAAGAGCAATGCCAGAGAAGGGGCGGCACCAAATACTTTGTCCGAGTCGTGGTGAGTCTAACTCGGGCGGGTCTTAGATCTAGAAGACGTAAGAGTCAAGACTGGATTTTTTATTTGTCTAGAGACGGCTCGGTCAAACCTCTGCTTTGCCATTATCGCTTCTTCCTACTTTTCTTTGGGCCCTATTGTTTTTATGGAAAACTTGAAAAACATGTCTTATATCGATAATTATATCGAGAAAATAAAAATATTATCACGCTTTATTATATGTTGTACCAATGATAATTCTAATCGAACTACACGTAATCAATATAGTTTTTGTTTTCTTTTACAATACATTTTAGCCTTATTTTTACAAATTATTTTTATGATTAAATTTGACGTCATCTCTTAGACCATCAAAGTGATTTTTTTCTTTTTTGATAGGTGTGCAGGAATGGACCTAGAGGGGCACTCACCCCCTAAAATTTTGAAATTCATATATGATTTAGAAAATTTTTAGAAATTATCTATGTATTTTCTATTAAAAATCTATTTTCGTCCTTAAAATATTATAAGTTCACCTCACCTAAAATTCTATAAATTCGCTCCTTCTAACATAAAATCTTGCGTCCGTCCCTGTAGGTGTGCACTCACAATCACTCACATATTTTGTGCTCAAATCATGATTAAACTAATTTCTAAGTTCTAACGCGTTGTTATGTCTACTATTATGTTAGTTTGATAATGTTTATTTTTTTTACTGTTGATAATATTTTTTATATTTTATTTTTAGAAAAAAAAATGAATGATTTCATTGCATGAATTATATTTAAAACGAAAAAGTTCATTCTCCGATAGATTTGGAAATTTAGAAATGCTTGAATTCTGGATGATAGACTAGAGGCCAATTTGGATGTTTCTTTGGCAATCGTCAAGGCCATGCATGCATGGTCTAAACCTTTGAGACGACTGCTAATGTCGCCAGCCCAGCCAAGTGGAGGGAATAAAAATATTAAGTTATTTTTATACAACAACCCAAAAAATTTAAATTCTAAGTCATAATTTTAAACTATAAAACCTTAAAAAATACATTATACTTTAATTTCTTAAAAACGTTTTAATATTAAATAAATGGCTTAAATAAAAAAAATGCTTAAACTATACTTCTATTAAACTTTAGGTGCTTAACGTTTTTTTTTGCTAAAAATAGGTGACTAAAGTTTACAGCGTTACAATTTTAAGTGCATGGTAGTTAATTATCGTTAAAAAATTGTAAAACAATCAATGCTTAGCAATAATTTATTTTTTTTATTTGTTTCAAGAAAAAAGTATTTTAAATTTTTCAGAGAATCTCAAAAAATTTCAATTTTTATAAAACAGTCTCAAAATCCTTAATTTTTTCAAGTCCCAAACCGTCGCCGCTTCTGTCGTCGATCGCCCCCTGAACATACCATTTTGCTCTCTGAACTTAGCCGTTCATTTCTCCCATCACGGCGTTGTCGGAAACGACGAATGACTTGCCAGTTGACGTCGATTTTGAGTTCGACGTTCGGCTGGCACGTCGTTCGTCGTTTTCGATGGCGCCATGATAAGGAAAACTACAGTTAAGTCAGGCGACCAAAGGAGTATACTCAGGGGCGACGATCGATGGCGGAAGCGGCAGCGATTGAGGGGTTTGTGTTTGGAAAAAATTTGGGATTGTTTTGTAAATTTTGAGTTTTTTCTAAAAAATTAAAATTTTTGTGTAAAAAATGTTTTAAATTTTTATTTTGAAAAATAAATATAACATGCCACATGTCATGTTTTGATTGGTTAGCGAATTTTTTTGACGGTAGTTAACTACCAAACACCTAAAATTATTACAATGTAAACTTTATATACTTATTTTTAGCAAAAAATACTTTAGGCTCCCAAAATTTTAAAAAGTATAATTTAGGTATTTTTTATTTAAACCTAAATAAATAATGAATTGATTTGGGCAGATAAGTCGATTTTTAATTAATTTTTTTTTGTTAGGAGTCACTGAACTTATTTTTCATTTAAGCCTAAAATAAACATTTTAAGGTATAAATATCTTTCTTTTTTTCCTTTCCCCTCTCTCCCTCTCTTCACCAGTTTTATGTGACCTCCTCCAAATCAAAGCTGGGTTGATGGCTGGGCTAACACTTGGTCTCATATCTCTAGGTCTCATAGACCTTGAAGTCCGCATCAAGTCTGGTCGTCCTTCTCTTCATTAGGGAAGATATTCATATATATACCTTAAAATGCTTATTTAGTATTTATTTTGCAGTTGTTCTTTAATGAGCATGTTAGATATGTGTTGTGAAGAACATTTGATCGGTTTAAATTGGTTGGAATGTTTTTTGGAGTTGTTCTTAATGTTGGTATCAAATGTTTATTGGGAAGAAAATTTAATCAGTTTAAGTTGGAGTTTGTTTAATTTTATTACCGAATTAAATTGAGTGGTTTTACATACATATATAAAACAACTATTGTGGACAAAACTATACCAAGACAGAAGACATGAGAGTTGAATAGCTCTCATCTACTTGTAATTTTTCGTTGTTTTTTCTCTTAATTTTTACCCCCAGCTGAAGGATAGTCAAAAGGAACCCCTTATGAAGAAAATAGAGAGTAATATTCAGCTTAAGAATGTGATTTAAGCAAAGGGATTAAGGTGGAGAAGGTCATTATAATAATATTTATTATTATTTCAAAAAATTAGTTTCTTCTCGACTGACATTAATTTCTTTTTGAATAGTCTAAAGGTGATTACAAGCTAGTATCTATTCGTGTATATTCTTAACTCTTTAACAATGCACATACACCTTGTAGACAAAGCGATTTAAATCCATGTCTCCTCATATTAACAACATCTATTTTTTCACTCGGACACTTGTTGGATTCAACTGCTAACACTAATCAAATGAATGGTGGAATTATTTTTTACATTAAGAAACAGTTGTCCTAACGGTTTTGCTAATGTTAAATGAAGATTAAAGAAATCATGAAGTTAATAATTTTGTTATTGGGTTTGATTGAGTTATCTAAAAAATATTATTTATTTTAACAAAATTTTAGAATCAATAAAAAATGTTTGCAAAATAAAAAAATGTTTGCAAAATAAAAAAATGTTTGCAAGTATATAATAATAATAATAATAATAATAATAATAATAATAATAATAATAATGATGATGATGATGATATTATATAATTTACGTTATGTTTTAATTTGAAATAACGAATTTAAATTTTATATAAATTAATTTTCTTCAAACGAAAATCCTTTTTTGTCTTCTATTACAAATATTTCCAGCAACACTTGATGGGAATTAATTAAATTTCTTTTAAATATAATATCATTTCATCTTTTAAATACGATTAATTTTTTTAATCATTTTAAAAATAACACCAACCAAATTCATATTTTTACAAATCATTTAATCCACGGTATCTTCAGAAACAAATAAAATGAATGTTGTTAACTCACAACGTCAGCGTTTCCGTTAAAATGGCAATACATAAAGTAAACGGCACCGTTTGCGAAAGGGTTTAAAAAATAAGGCGAATTGGCCCATGCAGGTCTCGAACCTGCGACCTTCGCGTTATTAGCACGACGCTCTAACCAACTGAGCTAATAGGCCGATGTTTTACTGGCTAGATATTTTCAATTTAAACATATAAGTATCAGGCTCCTTTTCATAGGCACAAACGAAAAGGAATGGCCCATGCAGGTTTCGAACCTGCGACCTTCGCGTTATTAGCACGACGCTCTAACCAACTGAGCTAATAGGCCGATGTTTTAGTGGCTAGATATTTTCAATTTAAACATATAAGTATCAGGCCCCTTTTCATAGGAACAAACGGCACCGTTTCTGAAGGGGTTAAAAGTAAAAGGAATGGCCCATGCAGGTTTCGAACCTGCGACCTTCGCGTTATTAGCACGACGCTCTAACCAACTGAGCTAATAGGCCATTTTGTTTTTCTTTTTCAACAGATACTTAAAATACTAGGTCATTGTTGGTTGTCAAATAACTTTAATTTGATTCCTTTTTACTAGTTTTTAATATAATATTGCATTTGTATGTGATTTAATACACTATATTCTCATGCTAGTGGATGAAATAATTAAAATATTCTCTTTACTGAAAAAGTAAGAAATTATATATAGTTTTAAAATGGTTAACGACACTTACTCACAATTGAATCGTTTGTTAAAATAGTATTTATTTTTTTAATAACATATTTCAAAAGTTTTTTTAAAATTTAATGGTTAAAATTCCTCTTCAATGTAATGGTCAGGGATGGACCTAGAGGGGGCAATCACCTCTTAAAAATTTAAATTTTTATATGATTTAGAAAATTTTTATGTATTTCCTACTGAAAAATTATTTTCACTCCCTAAAATTTTATAAGTTCGCTCCCATAAAATTTTATAAGTTTACCCCTCTAACATAAAATTTTGTGTCCCACCCTGGTAATATTACCAAAAAAGAATATAGTAATATTAGAAGAAGAAAAAAAGTAACATATAATGTACGAATTTGACATCTCTAAATTTGGTCTCTGTTTTTTTTTTTAAAATAATTTTAAGGTGATTATAAGGTTGTATAAATTCATACATATTCTTAACCCTCTGACAATGTACACACACTTTGCAGATAAAGCGATCTGAATTTAAATCTTCTAAGAATATCATTTTTTTTTACTAAGACCACTTGCTGAATTCTACGTTTGAATTTTTTTATTAATATTAGTCTTAGAAATGGGTAATATTTTCGAACTTATTCCCAAGATTAGGATTATGAATTGATAAATGAGAATATGCTACAACATCATCATCAAAGGACTGAGAATATCAGTTTAAATATTAAATTAAAAAAACCATATATTATGAGAATAAAAAAATCGAAGATCAATTTTTTTTGACAATATTACTGAACAAGTACTACTTCATCCCATTATATTATAAACGTATCGAATACAAGTGCTCAATACAAAATTACAAATACTTAAAGAAAAAAGAAGCAACATAATTTTTACCATCTGAATTATGAAAAAAAGTATTTTATGAATTACGACATGACCTAAACAAACAATTTTTTGTCTAAACTTTACAAAACATGATATAACACGCAAATAAATAAAAACGTGACTCGCATGCATGAACGTGGCAAATTTTACATAAAACAATATATAAATACACATATCTTTAACCATTTGTTTTTACTCTTTTCCTAACTTCATGTTGATCAAGCAAATGAAAAAAAAAATTATTATACATATATATAATATAATTTAATACCATATTTATCCCTCTAATATGTTTTAAATAATGATATAGGATGAGTCTATCACTTACGTAAAACACCGTTGAACACCATTAACGTTGAACACAATTGAACACCATTAAATTGATTAATAAATATTAAAAATTTAAAAGACTCAACATACAATTAATAATTTTTTAAAATAAAATTTCAATTAAATTATTTTTCATATATATAAATTTTTTTATATTTATTTTCAAATAATTAGATCAAATATCAATCATAGTCAATTCATAAATTTAAAAATCATAATTCAAAAAAAAATTAACCCTCATCATTTACACATTCTTTCAATTCGACCCTATTTTTAATTAAAAATTATTTAATTCTATATCCTAAAACCTAAAGCAAATGACAAAAAACGATTGAAAAAATTTGTACATTAACAGTTGGGTTACTTTTTTTTTTGCTCAACAAATATGATTTTATTAAAAAATAAAACATACACATCTTAATTCTACATGTGTGCTTCGTTAAAAATCTCCTTAAATTTAAGAGGAGGAAAGAAGTGCAACACATATAAAGATAAAATTACTGCAGAAACCAACGAAAAAAAACCAACCCAAAGAAGCACCCGAAGCTCATACCCTAATGACGAAAGCAGGCAAACACCGGGCAAAGCTAGAGTTTGACCCAACCCAAAGGCGGTTCAAAGATTTTGGGGGCCTTGTGCAATATATTAAAATGTGATCCTTAATTTATAATAATAAGAGATATAAGTTGTTTTTTTTTTCAACAAAAAAAACCTTTAATACAAAAAATTAACTTATATACACACATAATTATATATATAAATCTATATTTTTTATAAATATTTAATTTAATTTAATTTAGGTTCTCTATTTTGGGGCCCCTCTCTATTGGGGCTCTGTGCGGTCGCTCCTATCGCGCCTGTCCAGAACCCCCACTGACCCAACCTAAAACAACATAAAAACACCTCAAGTCGAAGCAATGAAAATAAGGAGCACACTACCCCCAAGATTAACAAATTATAAGCTCTTCCAATTTTCCAAAATATAAAAACATCCATAATCGACTAAATTGTAACTTAGCACATTGCGACTTAGAAACTCAACCATCTCCTCTCTATCCTTATCTGCCGCCCATGGCATCGCCTAAATTGTAATGAATAAAGTTTAATTCAGTATGGAACCAGAAGAATGTCTGCAGTGTTCTTTCAGGTTTTATAATTCTGATACTTAATGTCAAATATGTATTTGCTTCAGGGTTTTGAGTTTGGATTTTAGGGTTTGGGATTAAATAATTTTTAATTAAAAATAGGGTTAAATTAAAATAATGTGTATACGACGAGGGTTATTTTTTTCGAATTAGGGTTTTTTAATTTAGGGATTGACTATGATTGATATTTGATCCAATTATTTAAAAATAAAGATTAAAAAATAGAATATGTATGAAAAATAATTTAATTGAAATTTTATTTTAAATAATTATTAATTGTATGTTGAGTCCTTGAGATTTTTAATTTTATTAATCAATTTAATGTTGTTCAGCGGTGTTAATTGTCAGTGGTGTTCAATAGTGTTCAATGCCCGCTGTAAAATTTTCCTAATGATATATTGGCTCAAAACTAATCGTTTACAATATTATATTGAACTACCCAATGAGGATTGTTTATATATATGGATGAGTCTGTCATGTTTGACGAGCATCGATGAACACCACTAACGACGAGCATCAATGAGCACCACTAAATCAATTTATAAAGATTAAAAATTTAAAGATGTTTATCGGTGCTCGTCGAGCGTGGCAAAATTTTTCTATATATATACGGATTATGATCCACTTACATTGTGTAAAACTCAATTATTTTTACATTTTTTAAACCGTTAGATGATGATAATAAATGGTTAAGATTATTTTATTATATATATGTGTGTGTTTAATGTGGTCTTATGATATATTTATTTTATTTATATTTATTACCATAAACAAATAAAAAAATTAACAATTTAATAGTTAATGTCAAAATTGCCTTAGAAATATGGGTAAACTATACTAATGACCACCGAATTATGGGGTTGGTGTCGATTTGACCACTATATTTTTAATTGTGTTAAATATACCACATAACTATTTAATTGGTTCCAATGTAGTCACATGCCGTTAAAAAAACGAAAAAGTTAACGGGACTGTTAAAATAATTGGTATAATTACACATTTAGTCCCCTTTATTTATACAATCATTCATTTCAGTCCTAATTTTAATATAATAAAATAAATTAATTATTAAATTAGGTGGTGACACCACCTAATTTGAGGGATTTATCTAATTTTATTAAATTTATTTTCCTTCCCCAATCAGGTGGTGACACGTGTCACCACTAATGGAGTAAGAAAAATGAAATTGTGGAAGTTAGCCCCAAGGAGAATCAAACTCAAGTCACTAGGGAAAGAAATCAACACCCTTGCCAATGGGCTAAGTGTGTTTTTAGTGTATGGAATACCAAATATTTTATATGTGGTATATGTGTTATCCGTTTGGAGAATATTTAGAATACCAAAAATCTTTGGTTTGACCAGGAATGATTTAAATGGATAGTACAAATAAATAGCAGTAAGGATAAAGTCAGGTAAATGTTTTCTGAATGTTTCACATTTAACCTTTTTATATGAAAAAGAATGTCCAAGTACGTTAAAAAATTCTTGACTTAGCTTTAACTTCCGAAAGCAACTTAATAATAATAGTTCTTGATGGTCTTGCTCTTGTGAAATTTCACTTTCCCATTCTCTAAAGCGTTCCATATGCCATGCAAGTTGCATGAAAAAAAGATGACCAAGCTTCAATCTCCGAATTTCCATGTTTCAAGGACAAGACTTATTATATATAATTTGCCAAAGTCCATGACTGAAAACGCTTTGAAATAACTATGTATTGATGCAGTTACCTCACGAGCTACAAAGCAAAAACCTATAATACGACAGGTTAGATAAAGTTGTTAATCTGTTACTGAAGTGTTTGTCTTTGTTTAATTCTTTACTGTAGTTTTCTGCATATATAAAGTACTATTTTTAGTCTTAAATCCGACATTACTCTTGCTGTCAAGCAGATTAAGTTCTTGAAAACTGTGAAGAAAAGAAAGATTGTTGTTAAAAATCAGTCACGTGGAGTTGCCTTTGTCGAGTTTACAGAACATCAGCACGCACTTGTGGCCCTGAGAGTTCTTAACAATAATCCAAGTAATGCCTCTCTTGTTATATAATCTCATTTATATGATGGTTGTAATTTAAATGCTATATTTGTCATGCTTTTTTCAAAATCTTCTAACGGGAAAAAAGTTGCTCAACTGTATTGTTCCTTTTCTATTTATAATGTAAAATTGACGTCGGTTTGTAGAAACTTTTGGTCCTGAACATCGTCCGATAGTGGAGTTTGCTGTTGATAATGTGCAGACACTGAAGCTGAGGAAAGCAAAGTTACTAACTCAGCAGCAAGATGCTGGTGACAATTTGAACAATGCACATAATTAATTTATTTTATTAGACTAATATTAGGACTAAATTGAATGATTGTATAAATAAAGGGACTAAATGTGTAACATGTGACTACATTGGAACCAATTAAATAGTTATGTGGTATATTTAACACAATTGAAAATATAGTGGTCAAATCGACACCAACCCCATAGTTCGGTGGTCATTAGTATAGTTTACCCTAGAAATATTTATTTAATATGAGTACGATAGTTTTATTAAAAGAGAAAAATAAAAAATTAATGAGAGTTTATAATTTAGATAAACAAACTTGATCCAGATATATTTTTAATATCATGAAAATTAAAGTTTTCAGTTCATAAAAAAGACTCAACCTAAAAAAAATAAAAATCTTAACTCAAAGGCTTAAAGCAAAATAGATACAAACATTACCAAAGCTGGACGATGACATGTAAAAATCAACAACCAGTAACATTAAAAAGTACATATTATAATAATAAAGTATTCTGACAACACAATTATTATCACAACTCAAATATAAATTGCCTTATAAATACTTATTTTAACTTATTATTGTTGGGGTAAACTCATCCAGAAAATAAACTAAACGGACTGAACCGAGTGACAACGCGCTCTCTAGAAAAAGGAGCAAACCATAACCCAACCCTTTGATTTTTGGCGGGAAATCGTGAGAATAATAGTATTACTAATCACTAAAATGGAAGTCTTTAAATTGCGGTAGCAGCAGCCATGGCGTTTGAGTGATTCAGTAGTTTTTTGTAGAATCAAGATAGAGAAATGGGATCGGAAGCTCCTCTCCCAAAATGGGCATCTACTCCTTGCATTATGGGCATCGACGAAGCCGGCCGTGGCCCTGTTTTAGGTTTTCATCTTTCCCTCTTCTCCTTTTTCTTTGATTTCATTTGATTTTCCCCAAATTTCACTGTCACACTTTACTCATGTTCCGTCGATAAAAAAAAACGTTTTTTTTCAGGACCTATGGTGTATGGATGCCTTTACTGTGCTCGCTCTTATCAGAAAACTCTTGCTACCTTGAATTTTGCCGGTTCGGGATTTCTTTCCTCCTTTTTAGCTTAATTTTGTTTCAAGGTTTAAATATTTATACAATGATATATTATGCTGCTGGGCACTTGAAATGCATACTGTGGAATGTGGAATTCAATTATTTTGGCTGGTGTAAGCATATAAGTTTTAAGGAAGATAAGAGTTTCTTTGGGGAAATTAGCACTTGAGAATGGAACTTTAGGTCTTTTTTTATTCTAAAAGCAAATTTTCACAAAAAAAACAATTTATTAATTTCATGGAAACGTTATTTGTTAATGGAAAAGGAGTTGTATGGTTTCATGAGTTTTATGGCTTCCTTTTGTGTTTATAGATTCAAAGACTCTAAAGGAAGAGAAAAGGGAAGAATTGTTCGAAAATTTAAAGGCTGATGAATCGATAGGCTGGTCTGTTGATGTTATAGATCCAAAGGAGCTCTCAGCTAAAATGCTAAAGAAGTCAGTTATTCAAATTGTAATATCTTTTGGCTTTTCCTTTTGTGTGTTTTTTTCTTTTTTTTCTCACAAGATTTCACACGTTTGATTGCCAATAGGAACAAGGTGAACCTGAATGAGATATCACATGATTCTGCAATTGGTCTCATCAATAGGGTATTGAACATGGGAGTTCTTCTAACTGAGGTACAACTCCTCCTAACCTTTCTGAAACGAGCTTGCTATTGATTAATCTGTTATTTTTACACGAATATTTCAAGTATTTTTGGTACTTCACGAGCAAAACAAAGTAAACTCAATGACATATTGTTATTGTTATGAGATATTACATTGTTTGAATAATCGTTTGCATTTAGATGCTGTAAGCTAATACCAAATTGTGGTTGGAATGGAAGCCCGGATTTGGCAGAAATATCGACCATATTGCATGATAAGCCATACAATTCTATTTTTTTGGCTGTTGTAGATATTGCTTGAATATTCTGATTAATCTAAAGGTATAAAGAGGTTAATGAAAGAACAGAGGATGGGTGATAGGATTGTACTCCTAGAGTTTCAATGCACAAGTGGTAACTATTGCTTGGCTTGAATACCCTGATTTATATAAAGGTATAAAGAGTGTTAATGGAAGGAAATAGAGTATCAGTGATATGATTTCACACCCAGAGTGTGAATGCACAGTAGTAAAAAGTAGTTATTTTAATATCTTCAAACCTTTGTTCTTTCACGCCTTCAAGTATAATTTACTTCTCATTGAAGATTCAAAACGCAATAAAAATGACCTAATGTTGGTGTCAAACGTTTAGAGATATAAAAGATTGAAGCTAGAACATTACCATATAAAGCTAGAATTAAAACGATTCTGAAAAGAATAATGACTTATTTTAAACATACCTAACTGTTTCATTTATTAAAACCCTCATAACAAAGTCAGACTTTACTGTATTTTCCATAATCCTACAGTAATTTACCAAAAAAGTTTTAAATGAGGTCATACCTACAACGTACCAGAACACTTCCAAAATGTAAACTGTGCCAAATGCCAATACCATAACAACAGTAAGTATAATAAACTTGGTATCACATACAAGTGTGGAACTGTGGATATGAAAAAAGAAACAATTGCAACTAAACTTCCTGAGCTGCCATATGAAAAGAGAAACACTTTAGTTAGCCATAAAGTTCAATAAGGAGTCTAATCATATTTGAATGCACCGAAAATGTGTATTCCAGCCAGAAGGGGCCAAAAATATGCTGCAACATGTATTTTCCGCAAAATAAAATTTAACAGTGTAATAATGTGAATCAAACTTCAAAGATTAAATGTTGAATCAAAGATCAGCCTATAATTGACAACGACAGTTATTATATGTACTGGAATCTAATGAACGCCAGTTATTATAATTGACAAAGATCAAAAATTAATTTTTGGCAAGATTTGAAGATGTAGCAGCACCCTTATGTTTCAAGTTTTTCTAGGGGAATCCTATGAAGTGGAACAATTTCATGTCCCTGTTTCAGGTTTACCTTGATACAGTTGGAGATCCTGACAAGTATAGGATCAAACTGTCTGAGAGATTTCCCTCCATTAAATTTGTTGTTGCAAAGAAGGCTGATAGTCTTTATCCAGTAGTGAGTGGGGCGAGTATAGTTGCTAAGGTAATCAGCTCCTTTCCAAATCCTCACATTTGGCTAATTCTAAACTGCTTTTTATTTTTATTTAACCATGCAGGTAACGAGAGACAGAGCCTTGCGAGAATGGGTGCTGGAGGAAACATCTGAAAACATGCATAGGAGTTTTGGTTCTGGATATCCAGGAGGTTGGAAGTGCTTGACATTATCTTACTTCATGTGTGTGTATTCCTATTAGCAAAGGTAATTAAACAAGGAATCTGATTGTTTTTTTATTTGTCTAGATCCTGGAACAAAAGCTTGGATGGCAAATCACAAACATTCAGTCTTTGGGTTCCCTACACTAGTCCGCTTCAGTTGGGGTACATGCACTTCATATTACAAAGATATGGTTGAAGTGTTATGGTATTGCTCAAACACTCGAATTTAATTTACTTTTTAACACTTCCCAATAAATCAATAATTGTGCTTGGTCTTGTCTTCACAATATTATAAAGTCTATAAGCGTTTTGGTGTTTTAATCAAGAAAGTTCAATGATTTATTGTTCATTAGAAAATAAGAAAAAGCATATACTACAATCTCCTGGTTGGTACAAAAGTAAAGACATTATTACCTTGACATGCCTCTAGTCTAGAATGATTTATGTTTATGGATAGGTCTAGAAATGATCTGAGATGAATGGTGGAATGCTTAGAATTGATGGTTGATATTTATTTGAGTTTTGCAAAGACTGAATAAATATCCTAAACTGTCAATAAAAATATGTATTCCGCTCAATGGTAGTCTTCAATATAAAATTGAGAAGTTAAAGGTTCAAATTTTATCACTTACGAAGAAAATTTTGAAAAGAAAAAAATAATCTAGAATCAGTTTAGCGTTTTCTTTTGTTGTAACTGGTTGAATAAGATTTTCATCGTTCCAATTAATCTTCATTTGCATCATACCCCCTTTTCGCTTGAACTGATCTGATCAACCAGTTTGATGTTTTTTTACCATGTTTTTATATGTAAATAAATGACATACAATGTTATTTCTGCATGTCTAAATGGAGTTTAAAATGTTATTTATGATGCATGTCTACTTTCTGTGATCCTTGATTGACAAAAAATAATTTATTTATGTATCTATAGTTCACATGATAGAAACATAAAGTGGTTGATTTGCATTATGTTGTGTGTGATAGGGACTCGGATAAAGTGGATGAAGATGTTGCTAATGGCAGGAGCAGGAAGCAGCTGAAATTAAGTAATGTTGGATTCAGCTCGGCGTCGAGAAGAAAAAGTGAAGAAACAGAATCAAGTGGCAAAGGGAGATGTAAGTTCTTCCATTCTCGTAAGCTCGAGCAGCTCACTCATTTCTAGGAATGCGCTTTAGTTTCATGATTTACATCTTGGTTGAATGCCTTTGATTTAATCTGTGATTTTTATCATTCTTAATGTGATTCCTAATTGAGATTGTAGAACATTTAATTCGCCATACAGTTTTGTTTCTTTTGTTTTGCCCCTGCCTTAGGCTATGCTTTAGTTTCATGACTTAAAAGCTCAGATACAAAACGGTTATTATTCCAACATAAAATCATATTTATGCAAGCTTTAATCCATTAATCATTCATTTGTCTACTGATTTTATAATATCGTAATTCGTACAAAGTTTTAGTTCATTTCAATCATGTGTGTCTAGTAATGCAGATTGTAGCTTAATGCAAAAATTGAAATTTATTACCTTTTTTTGTTCAAACAAAGAGTTGGAAGGATAAATAGCACAATTAAACAACACAGATCATCAGTCTTCCGTCATTTGATTCCTATCATCCCATTCTCAAGCTAATTCAAAAAGAAGACAGGTTCCTCTGCAATAATTTCTCAGGCATCACCGAAGCTTGAAAGCTCTTTTTTTAGTCGAGCTCCAATAGCTCTTCTCTTTTTATTTACCTCGGATCTTAACTTTAAGCGTCCACTTAAACCTTCCTTCCGGGAGCGGTATGGATTTTGGCATCTGCAATTGCACATCAAACATTCCAAACGTCTCCAAAGGTGTTGGAAGAAGCAGGTTTTCTGGTTCGATTTTAATGCAAAGCTGCCTTGCAACCTGAAACAGTATGGAGGAGATTATACGACAATGGAGTACGTACATGGAAATTAACAAAAACATAACGTCCCAACTTCACATCTTAAACATTAATGATTGGGCAAAGACAGAAGCTGATATATCCTAGAGATGCAAGAGAAACCATTACTATCAATAAATAACATGACCATACCTCAGCAACAAGTTCATCTTTTGTCACAGGTGACTGCAATTCAATTGGGTCATCTTTGGTTGAACGGGCACGGAACTTTTCAACATTGATAGATCTCCTCAACACCTATAAAATGCAATCCAAGTTATACACTAGTTCCAGAAAAAGACCCATAAATGCAATTACTGTTTTCAAGGTTCAAAAAACATTTAAGAAAAGATAATTGTTCACCAATAACAAATTGAATCAATTATCACTTCTAGCATCTTTTAGAAGTTAAACACGTCCTACTTCAAATTCTTAACACCACTGTTTAACGACATATGCTTAGTTCGGCAGTTGTTCCCCCCATTTTATCATAAAGAAAATAACCTTGTTCCCGCAAACCCTTTAAAATGAACACATGCACACACACAGGGTTTGTTTGTTGTGTGTTTGTGTGCATCCGGGAGTAGGGGGATAAAAGTATCAAACAATTAAACCTTACCTTGTTCCTCCAAACCCTTTAAAATGAACACACACACACACATTGACAGGGGTTTGTTTGTTGTGTATTTGTGTGCATCCGGTAGTAGGGGATAAAAGTATCAAACAATGAAACCTGAAAAAAATATTTACTAGATTATGGGGCTTCATGATAGGGAACTAACCAGCCGGCTATTAAGTAGACGGTATGCTGCCTTTTCATATTCTTTGGACTTATCTTCCACATTCTTCTTCGTAACTACTTGAACTTCTTCATCCTTGGGTTGATAAATCTGACGAGGAAGTATACCACGGGTAAGTTATCATCTAACTGAAAATAAAAAGTACATATATCCCAAATATCGGAAGTGACTCCACAGAATTCAAGACCTCAAAACAGTAACCTTATTTTGATAAACTAAATAAGCAGAATATGAATCCTCTAAAATAATGAATGGATTTCATCAGTATTATATATCCATAAGAAACATACGAATCCTCAAAAAGAGTGATAGAATGAGAAAGCATGCAAGAACCGATATAATTGCATTACCAACAGCAACATGAAACTACTGTCACCTGGACTCTTCCCTTTTCTTAGAATATCTGTGTCAAACACATTCGAATATGGATAGAAGGGTAGAAAAACTCAGGAAGAAAAATGAACATATCCATTTTAACACATACTTATATCGGCATTCACTCCCTAAGATGGACTATCCATTTCCCTGATATCTTTGTGCCAGACATATATTTGTACATAGTATAGATATATGCTCCTCCAAATATATTAGAAAACTTATAACCAGTAAGCATACTTGTCTTGGACACATTCCAATATCCAAAGTCCTAGCAACATAGTTCACCCCAAAATTCAGGTAACATAGTGAAAACATTCAACCGGAATGTCAAGCTTGGTTTGCCTTAAATGTGTCATTAGAAAAGGTTAATAAAAGAATTTGTTATGCATAAAGATGTGCGTGTTTAAGGGAAAACAACTTGATGCATATTTGTTTGTAAATTAACAGTCCACTTTTGATCAATGTCAACCGATAAACTTATTTTTTATTTTTTATAAACAAACAGCATTGCAAGACCACAAGTTCCAAGCATCAAACACAAATTGAAGAGAGACGGAAAGTGACCTTACGCTGTTCCCTAATGAGATAAGCGAACTTATCAATATTAGGAACAGCAAGCAATTTTGGCATCAGATGATTGCGAAAATAACCGGGAGCAACTTTGACAGTTTCACCAGCTTTGCCAAGCTTCTCAATGCTCTAAACAAATGGAACAGAGCAAAAATGAGCATCATTTTTAAGTCTGAAACAACAACAAAAAAATGTAAAAATAGATTATTGGATTGAAAAGATTCACCGTCGTAAGAATGACGTCCAACTTTCTGTATCTAATTCCTTGACAAGCATAGAACAGAGGTTGCATCAAACGATCATGGCTTTGGACATTCGTTTCTTTGATAATTTGCCTTAGGGCATGTCTACCACGCTGGATATAAGCCATCAAGTACTCGAGTTTGGTGGCGGGGCGGGAAAATGACTCGCCGGCGAACGGCGAAGTTTGGATCTCAGTGGATTAGGGTTTTTCGAGTGGGATGAAAAGCTAAAACCACTTCTTTTCTGTCTCTTTTCTTTTTGCCATTTTGTTTTAAAAAATTTCTCTCGACAAAACGACGTTGTTTAGCTTCGTAACACCTAAAATTCTTAATTCTTTGGGTAAAGTCTGCATTTGGTCCCTATACTCTAAACAAAATTTAGTTTAGCTCCTGTATAATAGTTTGGACAAATCGAATCTTAACATTTCTATTAATCTAGTATAAATTTAACGGAGCTTACAAATATGTCGGTAAGTGGGTTTTTTTTGGTTAAAGGGGTTATTTTGTTCCCGAGTTTGAGTCAAATTAGTAATGTTGCCTCTCGCGCGAAAACGCGTTCAATTAGGTCCTTCAATTCACACATTGCAGCAAATTAGCCCATTGACTAATGTTGACTGACAGAACCGTTAATTTAGTAGTTAAATTTTAACGCGTCAACTGTCTTCGCCACATTACATGCCATGTCAGCGTTGAAAAGTCAAAATGCTGACATGACATAGGTGCTGATGTGGCAAAAAATAAATAAAATTTAATTTTTATATTAAATTTTAACCAATCAAATAATGACACGTGGCATAATCTGATTTGTTTTAAAGTAAAGAGTTAAAATAACTCTTAGTATGAGAGGCTGGGAATCTAACCCAAATCTTAATAGAGGAAAGCTCAATGCTTTGTCACCAGACCAATTTTTTAACCATGTCAATGAACACCAAATACTATATATGTAACCTCATCCAAATAGCATGGTTGTTTCTTCTACGTTAAGCTTTGAGAATTTTACTGTCGCTTCTTCTTCTTTTCACTATCATTGATTTCCAGACCTATTACCTATATAACCCCCAAAAATTGTTTTTGATATTACGTGAAAGAATTTGCAACCTCATCCAAATATGCTATGTATTTGCATTTAGAGAAGTCTCCGCAGTCCAATTTTCATGGACGAAACTTGAAAGTAACCTTCAAGGCAGCATTTTAAATAGATTTATAAATATATAAGCTGTTGTTTATTTGAGAATGATTAAAGTAGGTGATTAATAACTTGATTAGTATTATCCCTCTCTTATCATTTAATCAGCTGTTAGAAAAAAGAAAAAGATAAGGAAAATCATTCTAGTAATTTCATGCAAAAGGCAAGGCTACACATATAAATCACAACTTTAGCTGTTCCATAGCTTTTAAAGTTTTCTCTACAGTCCACAAAAAACCATTACTGAAACCCAAGAAACATGGGACAGAGCTCTGGTAGTCTGGTTATTACAGGACTTTAGTTTTGCAATTCTCCACCATTATTTCATGTCTTCTGGTCCTATCGTTTTCAGGATCTGTCATTGCTTACCAGAACTACACGGTCGGTGATTTCCTTGTTTGGGTTCGCCTGTCAGGCCTTCCATATAGATATTACATGAAGGCTCTTTTCCGCCTAATTACTACGGTTGGCGAGCGTGGTCGATTTGCTAGGTTAGCGATGTTGGTTGATTTGAATAAGTCTCTATTTTTGTGTATCTGAATTGATGGATTTGTTCAATGTCTGGAGTATGAAGGATTGCACCAAAATTGATTCAAATGTGGGGTTTATGGTCACACACAAGATGGATGCAGTGTGACGGTATCAGATGAAACTCCTTTAAATAGACCTGAGGGTGAGAAATCTATGGTGGGATTGGATGTAGAACAAGGAAGTAATGGTGAATCGTTGTATGGACCTTGGATGGTGGTTGAGAACCAAAGACGACATCCACGGAAGGCTGCGGGTGTTATGGAGCCTGAGGCTGCTCGCCGTGTAGAAGGTTTGCGGTTTACTTTGCTAGCTAACCACGCTGATGAAGTGGTTGATCCTACGACTACCTTAAACCCGCAACGAAAGGAGTTTATGGATACTCGGTGTAGGGGGAAGAGTGTGGCATCGGCTACAACTGTTAATCTCGGTGCGACTAATCCATCTCAAGCTACGGGTTCTTCGCGTATGCCTCTTACATATTCCACAAATAATAGGGTTGAGCTTGCGAGGCAGGTCATGGTATTACCTACTACTATGGGTTCTAAAACTGTTGTCCAACAACATAAATAGTCTTTTGGGAATGGTCAACATCAGGCAATTAAAATTGTAGAAGGCCAACATAATGGTTGTGATATTACTAGAGGGTGTGGTTTGGATGATGTTGGTCGGGGAAGTTTTCCGATCAAGGTTACTAATAAGAAGAATCTAACGGTAACTAAATTCCTATCTACACGCAAGCCATCGCAACTTTTTTTGTCCGAGTGGGTGCATTCAGTAACGAGTGAAATTGAGCAAATAAAGCAATCTAATGGTTCAACAACATGTGAGGGTGATTTATGCTCGACTAGAGAAATGGGGCATGGTGTAACTGATTCGGTTCAGTCAATGGAATAGAGGTCGTTGGAGGTTTCGAGTACGGACGAGAATATGGTGGTTGAGCCAATGGTGACTGATAAGGGGAATTTGCCTCCTACTCTATAAGGTTTCTGTTTTTTTTTGTTTTATGTTATGATGATTAACTTAATGTTTTGGAATGGTCAAGGTGTGATGTTGCATGTAAAAGAGTCTATCGCAATAGAGTGCAAGTGTACACGACGCAAGTAGTAAAGTGATACACGAAGTATCGGATGTCGAATCTACAGGGACTGGAAATAGCCTTAACCTTGAATTGCTGTACAAGAAAGAAGATAATTTTAATTGTTTGTAAGGGAATACTAAAGAATACTGAAGATAGAGGATTAAAGAAATCATGATAGAGAGAATGGGCCGGTATTGATTTGCTCAGTAGTGTAGGTGTTGCAATGTCTAAGACTTCCTGTTCTGTAGTTGCTCCTGTCGCGGCAGCACCTGCTGCGGCAGCGGTCTGTTGTTGTCGCGGCAGCGATCACACAACTTTGTACTTCAAGCTTGGCAAGAATCCCTGTTGTGCCTTGTCCTATCCCTAGGTCCAAGTCTGTCGATGAACATGTCTTTGATGATACCTCCCGACGCGAATCGAAGGATGAACACCGATGTTGTTGAATTCTTCCTTAGCCACTTAACCTCGTCCTATCCCTAGGTCCGAGATAGTTCAACCATAAACTGGAGAACTCGTACTTATTCCTTTCGTATACTTAACTCTCCCGATATTAAGTAAATGAATAATCTCACAATGCTCTCTCGATACTCTTGCAAGATGTTGAAAACCAGAATAAGTAAACTTGAAGTCTATTTTATTGAACAGAAAAATTCCTAAAACAAAGCAATCCTTGCAACTACTTTACAGAATCAACCCTTAGCCCTAAGGGAAGTTTAGAACATGATGAGAAGGGGGAAACGACTAGGGTTTAGGGGAAGACGGCTAGAGAAGATGATGTCCTTCCCTAGGTCGAATTACATGCCTTTATATAGGCTTTGGGTTCAAGTTTTCTAATATGGCAAGAATATAAGTTTAAATTAAAGTGCAACTCTATTAAAGACTAAATCTTCAGAGTATATGCCTTTAATTCGTCCTCTCTTCTTGCTTGGAGTTTCTTCCTTGAACCTTGGGCTTGGCCTTCATTCTGACCTAGGGCTCAGAAAAATATATGAATGCTCCACGACAGACCGACTTAATTTCCTCTTTCTATCGAGCTCCATTTTACTTTTTCCCTTCACCACTTCTGTCGTCCTTGGCTGTCACGGCAACGGCCTTGGCAGCATCGTCCTTCTCGACTTTAGTCCTGTGTTCCAGCTCTGCTCTCCACTGCCCTGAGTCTGCTACAGCAGCTACCTGAAAAATAACCAAAATCAGTAGCAACTGTGCCATTTAATATAATTGTGATGTATGACTGAAATATATCCTAAATGCAATGAATTATGCTTGAATGCAGCAGAAATATGGGTTAAATAGGGGGTAAAATATAGAACTTTTACACACTCAACACACCTTCAAACTCAAGTTTTTGCTTGCCCTCAAGCATTTAAGACCTAAAAGAGAAAAAAAAACAAAAAAGAAAAAAAATTTGTTTGGCTTAAAATAGTGATCTTTTCATAACCTACCATTCATTCCCTATTGTAAGCAACACCCTGTTGGATAATTCAGGATTCATTCGGAACCTTTCTATAATTCTCGTGTAGTGTGTGCAGGTTTTATGAACAATTATATGCCTAGACTCCCTTAGTTTACTAGAATAGCTAAGCCTCTTACTTGAATTTTTATGCCAACTTTCATTTTTTTGGAGGCAATTCTTAGGCTCCTTTAGTTTTTTCTTAGACTCGATTTTTCTTTTCTTAATTTAAGTTTGACTAGAGTCGGTTTCGGGCACCTCTAGCTAACTTCCTAGAGCCGGTTTCGAGTACCTCTAGGTGTTTTGAGTCTATTTTTTTCTTAACTTCTTTTCCTAGAGCCAGTGTTAGGCACCTCTAGGGGCAACTCAAGTGTTAAGCTTTTCCTATTCTAGTTTACCAGTGAAGTTCTAGACAGTATAAGAGTCACAAAGGGTGTTTAAGGATCAGAACTATAGTAAGGCTCTAAACTGCTCCTAAAACTATCCTAAAGGCACTGCCACGACAGAGGCTGTCACGGCAGGTAAGTTCAGTTCAAAGACTTAAGCCAAATTTTCATCATTTTTTTTCGACAAAAATAAACTAAACACTTAGACACAATTTTGAACCTAAAAACACTTCATTAATGGAGAGATGCCACCCCCAAACTCAAGGGTTGCATAGCCCTCAATGCATGATGACAGAATGATAAAAACAGAAAAGAAAAACATCACAATTATAAAAAAATAGCAGACAGCAAAGATAAGATAAAAACTTAAATTTTAAGTGTTGTCGTCGCTGCTACTGCTGCTGTTGACCTGGATCTACCGGCGGGCAGTGACCTTCATCGTTGGTGCTGGCAGATGACTCGGATAGGCGGAGGTAGTCTTTTTCTTGGCTTCCCTCGGGGGCTAGATGCGAGTAGGTGAAATCTGGGGTAATTTCTCCAACACTTGAACCTCCTCGGAAGAGCTACTGCTGCTGCTACCACTGCTACTGCTGCTACTGCCGTCAGACTTCCTTTGGTCGGATGGTCCGTCACCGGTGTTGGGTTTCTGCCGCTTTATCTGAGTCAATTCTTTGGACAGGTTCCTCATGACAGAGGGCTCGCCATCAGATTCCTCCCAAATTGATGAAGAGGAAAAACCATCAATAAATTCGTCGAGGTCGGAAAGTGGCTCCTTTCGCTTTTCTCCCCTGGTGGAGGCAGTGGCGGTGGGGCTGCCACCTGGCGCTGTCGCGGCCGGGGTTGGAGTGGACGTAGCAGAAGGTGTTCTCGGTCTAGCAGTAGGGGTAGGGGTGTGGGCAGGTGTGGTTGCAGCAAAATAATGACCGGGAAGACAAGAAATTGCACATCAGGAAAATTTAAAGTGCTTTTAATGAAATGTGTCGTTGCTGTTGTGAAGTCGCGGATAAAGCTCATCAGTCCAAGCTGTCGTTCCTCCATTTTCTGCAGGGCAGCAAGGATTTGGGTGGAGGATTCTGTTGTGGGAGCTGCTGCTGTGGGCTATCTCTGTGCTGCGGCGGTAGGCTCTGTCTGGGTAGGCTCTGCTGACTCCTCTGCCGCAACAGACGGGTTGAAGTAAGAAATTGGAGTTGCAGCCTTCAGCTCCATCAAACTTAGGATATTTTTCTCCGTCCATCCTTTTCCTCGCACCTTCAGATCTTCAGCAATTTCAGGGACATTGTGGCCACGACAGAGTTCTGTGATGAGGTAGGGGAAGACAAGGGTCCCGATGGCCGCAATGCACAATCCAAAATCCCTTCCCGAATATATCGACCAACATTAATGGGCCTCTCGTTTAAAATGGAATGGACGAGAGCTAACCTGGGTTGATCCACTATGTTGTTGTGTGAGGAAGGCATAATCCTCTTTTTCACGAAGGCGTTCCACAGTTTTGCTTCGGGGGTGAGCTGAGCTCGTTTCACCCTTCCGTGGGTGTTTTAGGTCTGTATTCCACTTGATTCCTTCCTCGGTCAGTTCTGCCATGACAACATCGTAATATGCTGCCTCCAAGCTCTCCACGAACCTCTTATGCCCATCTTCTTTGCTGCCGACGTAGAGTCCGTAAAGGGTGTTAATGTACTCCGGCTCGAGAGGGACTTCCTTACCACGAATTGTCACTACTGTCGACGACAGCGTAGAACTCTCTGACCAGGGTGACGTTCATTTCTTCAGGTTGGGCAGCAAACATCTGCCATTGAAGTGCTCTGATCTTGCGGGCAATGAATGGTTCGAGCCCGAGGTTCTCCAATCTTTTGGTGTAGACGAACCCTTTTTCTTCCCACATCTCCCTTTTCTAGAAGGAGGTGTAGTATCAGTCATTGAACTCTGCGTTGAAAAATCGGTTTGGGATTCTGTCGTGGCTGGGAGTGGCTGCTGCTGCACCAGAACTTGAGGTAGCACTTCTTCTAGTGTTTCTGGTACTCATAGTTGCAAGAGACTGTAGAAAAATGAAAGCAAATGAAAATCTAGAGAGAAAGCAAGTAGAGAGAGTAAAAGTGAAGTGAAAAATGAATAGTAAAACGGGGTTTATATAGATGAGGAGTTTGCTGCCCGTTGGAGTTGTAACGGCAGACGCGAATCACGGGGCCAGCTGTTACGCGGTTTCTGACGCGTCTGTCACGCGTTTCCGTGTCTGCTGCGCGTCTGTTACGCGTTTGCGTGTCTGCCACGACAGTGTGTTGACAGGCTGGGTTTTCCGCGTCTGTCGCGACAGCTGTAACGACAGCTTCCTCCTTTGGGCCTTTTGGGCTGATGGTGAGATGGTGGGCTGAGTTCACTTCTCCTCTTCTTTTTGTCCCCTTTATTTCTTAAAAATAATTAAATTAAAAACTTAGTTCCTAAAAATAAAATAATTCTAATTTCCTAATATATATATATATATATATAATAATAATAAAAATAAAATTAAGTTAAATTAGGGATGCCATGAGGGGCATCTCCTAAAGTAACCACTTCCTGCATTCTTGGGGCTTCAGTCCCCTGATAATGCTTCAGTCTTTGTACGTTGACTTTAAATTGGTGCCCGTCTTTTAAGGATTTGATCGTGATGACACCATGAGGAAAAACTTGCACCACTTGGAATGGGCCGGACCATCTAGATTTCAGCTTCCCTGGGAAGAGTTTCAACCTAGAGTTGAATAACAACACAAGCTACCCTGGGCAGAACTATCGTGGCAGCAGCTTCTTGTCATGCCACTTCTTTGTCTTGTCCTTGTAAATCCTTGCGTTGTCATAGGCCATTGCTCGAATTTCTTCAATCTCATTCAAGTCAAGTAACCTCTTCTATCCTGCCTTTTCCAAGTCCATGTTCACTGCCTTGATGGCCCAGTATGCTCTGTGCTCTATCTCAACAGGTAGATGGCATGTTTTTCCATATATCAGTAGGTAGGGTGACATTCCCAATGGAGTCTTAAAAGTTGTTCTGTAGGCCCACAGTGCATCATTGAGGTGTAAGGACCAGTCCTTTCGAGTTGGTTTAACCATCTTTTCAAGAATGTTCTTTACCTTCTTGTTTGATATTTCGGCATGTCCATTGGTCTGAGGGTGATAAGCTGTTGCGATCCGATGCTTAACACCATATTTTTCTTAAGGCAGCAGCTATAACCCTGTTGTCAAAATGCCTCCCTTCATCACTGATGATCACCTTCGGGATGCCAAATCTGGAAAAATGTTCTTATGCAGAAATCTCTGAACAGTCTTGGCATCGTTTTTCTGTGTAGCGATCGCTTCAACCCATTTGGACACGTAGTCCACTGCCAGGAGGATATATAAATTCCCACATGATGCTGGGAATGGTCCCATGAAATCAATCCCCCAAACATCGAAGATCTCGACTTCAAGGATGTTTTGCAGCGGCAACTCATGTCTCCTTGAGATGTTTCCAGTCCGTTGACACTTATCACAGCCTTCGTAGAATGCTTGGGCATCCTTGAACAGTGAGGGCCAATAAAAACCAGACTGCAAAACCTTGGCAGCAGTTTTGTTCCCACCTAAGTGTCCTCCATATGGTGAAGCATGACAGTGATGGAGCACAGCTTCCTGCTCATCCTATGGTATACACCTCCTAATGATCTGATCTGCACAATGTTTGAAAAGAAGATGTTCGTCCCAATAATAATGCTTAACATCAATTTGGAACCTCTTTCTGGCTTGATAGTTAAGTTCAGGAAGATATATTCCGCTAACTAAATAATTAACGAAATCAGCATACCAGGGGAGTTCAAAAAACTTACCTACCGCCATGGTTGTCGCGGCCGTGCTCGTGGCAGCAAACAACTGCTCGTCAGGGAAGGTCTCCAGTATGTGTGTCTTGTCTATTGGTAGACTATTTCCCCTCTCTAGTTTTGACAAGTGATCTGATCTACAACTTGGTTCTTTATCCCCTTTTTATCTTTGATTTCAATGTCGAACTCTTGCAGCACCAGAATCCAACGAATCAGTCTGGGCTTTGCGTCCTTTTTAGCAAACAGATACTTCAGTGCAGAGTGGTCTGTGTAAACCACCACCTTCGTTCCAAGTATGTAGGATCGGAACTTGTCAATTGAAAACACCACTGCTAACAGTTCCTTCTCTGTTGTGGTGTAATTTACTTGGGCATCGTTGAGTGTTTTGCTAGCGTAGTAAATTACATAGAATAGCTTGTCCTTCCTCTACCCAAGTGCTGCCCCTACAGCATAATCACTGGCATCACACATAATTTCGAATGGCAACTTCCAGTCTGGTGGCTGTACGATAGGGGCTGTTACTAACTTTTCTTTCAAAATTCTGAATGCCTCAGTACATTCAGTATTGAAGTCAAAGGGATGATTCTGCTCTAATAGGTGGCATAACGGCTTGGTGATCTTCGAAAAAATTTCTATAAACCTTCGATAGAACCCAGCATGCCCTAAAAAACTCTGAATTCCCTTGATTGTGGTGGGTGGGGGCAATTTTTCAATCACTTCAATCTTTGCTCCGTCGACTTCTATGCCGCGGTAGCTTACTTTGTGGCCTAGGACTATCCCTTCATCCACCATGAAGTGACATTTCTCCCAGTTTAATACTAAGTTCGCTTTCTCGCATCTTTCGAGCACTTTCTGTAGGTTGCCTAAGCAGCTTTCAAAATTATCTCCAAAGACAGAGAAATCGTCCATAAATATCTCCAGGAAATCCTTCACCATATCGGAGAATATCGCCATCATACACCTCTGGAAGGTTGCTGGTGCATTGCAAAGTCCAAATGGCATTCTCCGAAAAGCGTAAGTATCGTATGGGCAAGTGAAAGTCGTTTTCTCTTGATCCTCCGGTGCGATGGCTATTTGGTTGTAACCTGAGTAGCCATCAAGAAAACGGTAATAAGGCTTTTACGCTAATCTATCAAGCATTTGATCAATAAAAGGCAGGGGAAAGTGGTCCTTCCGGGTGGCTTTGTTAAGCTTCCGGTAGTCCATACAAACCCTCTAACCGGTCACAGTCCTGATTGGGATTAATTCGTTTTCTTCGTTGGTCACCACGGTTATTCCTCTTTTCTTAGGAACGCACTGCACCGGGCTCACCCACTTACTATTCGAGATGACATAAATTATCCCAGCGTCTAGCCATTTGATAATTTCTTTTCGGACCACTTCTCGCATATCGTCATTCAAGCATCTCTGGGCATCAATGATCGGCTTATGATCATCCTTTAAGAGAATTTTATGCATGCATAGTGCCGGACCGATGCCTTGGATATCAGCTATCGTCCATCCAATAGCCTTTTTGTGCTGCTGCAGCATCCCTATCAGTTGTTGTTCTTGTTCCTGCATCAACTTGGAAGATATGATTACGAGCAACGTATCATTTAATCCAAGGAAAACATATTTGAGCTGCCCTGGCAGAGGCTTAAGATCTAGGATAGGTGGTTCTACAGTTGATGGCTTTTGGATGATGTGTTCATTCGAGGTATAGTTTAAGGGCTCGAATAACTTACCTGGACGATTGCCTATCCAGTTTACCTCCTCATGACCTTCAGCATCGAATATGTCAGAATCTGAGGAGCTGTTGTCGTCGTCGCTGCCGTGACAGTCTTCTAGATGGCTGCTGTGGCAGTGACCAAACTTGATGTCATGACAGCTCGACCTGATGCAGGGTTGGTCAAAGACTACTTCAGTGATAACCTTTCATTCTTCTTCTGCATCAGCATGCTTAATTGCTTGGAGAACATTTAACTTGATCTCTTAATCATTCACTCTCATTGTGAGTTCTCCCTTTTCTAAATCAATCAGTGATCTGCTTGTGGCTAAGAAGGGTCACCCCAGGATGATTGGTGCATTCTCATCTGCTTCACAATCTAAAACAAGAAAGTTAACAAGAAAAATAAATTTATCCACTCTTACCAGAATATCTTCAATCTTCCCTTCTGGTTGTACGTAAGAGCGGTCTGCCAGCTGCAGCATAACTGTCGTGGGTCGTGCTCGTCCAATACCTAATTTCTGAAATACAAATTTTGGCATTAAATTAATACTAGCACCTAGATCACAAAGTGCCTTACCCACGAATTTATGACCAATTATGCAAGGTATGACAAAGCTCTCAGGATTCTTCTTTTTCTGGGTGGATGCCTGTGCAGAATAGTCATACATCCTTCTGTCATTTTAACTGTCTCAAATTCCACAAGTCTGGATTTCTTCGACATAGCATCCTTGAGAAATTTGGCATAACCGGGCATCTCCTTGATGCCATTTAACAGCGGAATATTAATGTGGACCTGCTTAAAAATATCATAGGTCTTCTTAAGCTGGAACTCTTGTTTCTGCTTCTATAGCCGCTGTGGAAAAGGAGGTGGAGGACGGTTATCTTCAATGCATCCTTCCCATGGTATTCGGATCTGAGGAGGCTTAGGTTCTTCATCCTTCTCCTTTGTCCCTTCTGCTGCTGTAACAGGTGTGGCGGCAGCAGGCTGTTTATCGTCTGCCGGAGCAGTATTCGCGGTAGTCGATTCTAGGGCTGGTTCCTTAACTGGTTCAACTTTCTTTTCCAGCCCTGGTAATTACTTCCCACTCCTAGTTGTGATAGCTTTGCACTGCTCATGTGTGGGTTTTCTAGTGACTTCAGTATCGCTTGGGAATTCTCCATTCTGTCTTGGCATAATATGTTGGGAAACCTGACCCATTTGTGTCTCCAGTGATTTCAGAGTAGCTTCAAGGTTAGTCATCCGCATCTCTGTTTTATCCATGAATGACTCAGTCTTCTTGACGAAGTGATCCATGTTAGCCATGTAAGTTCCTGTCTGTGACATAAATGTGGCCAAGGTTTGTTCCAATATGCTAGGTGTGGCTGCCGGTGGTTGTTGCGGCTGCTGTTGCACTTGCTGCCGTGTCAGGATTCTAGGTGCCCCCTGATTTTGAGTGTTCTGTACTTGAGGATTCAGGGCGTTGTTAGGATTGCTCCAAGAGAACTTTGGATCTTTCCTCCAGTTGGGATTGTAATTGTTGGAATTGTAGTTTTGCTTGTTATAGTTTCGAACGTACATCCCTTCCTCTAGCTGTAACGGGCAGTCTTCCGAACTATGATTCCCACTGCAAGTTCCACATACCTCTTCTGCAGCGTAGACCGGTTGTGAATCTTTCTTCAGCAAGTTTTCTACCGCTTTTGTGAGATACGCAACTTGTGTCTTTAGGGAATTATCGGCTTCGTAATCCTTCACAGCTAGTACTCGTTTACCTCTCCTCGATGTGGGAAATTGCTCTTCATTCTTCACCAAATTCTTTAACACCACCATGGCTTCATCCGGATCTTTATCTAACAACAACCCATTGGCTGCTGAATCGATTCTCATGCGAGTTTGTAGATTGGCAGCATTGTAGAATTTGATTACCTGATTCCAAACAAGGAATCCGTGCATCGGGCAATTCCTCAGAAGAGTAGTAAACCTGTCTCATGCCTCGTGCATTGGCTCGTCATCCTCTTGCTGAAAAGTAGCAATTTCGTTACGTAATCGCTCAGATAAATGTGAAGGATTAAAACGAGATAAAAATTCATGAGTTAAATCTGCCCAAGTTCATATTGAACCCGGCGTTAGTTTGTTCCACCAAGTTTTTGCTCTATCTCTCAATGAATGAGGAAATAACCGAAGCCTCAGTATCTCTGGATTTACTCCTGGTAGTCTAAACGAACCACATATTTCTTGGAACGTTTTTAAATGTTCTCTAGCATCCTCTGTAGCATCACCACTAAATTGGCCAGCGGAATTAATCATGCTGAACATCACATGTTTAAACTCGAAGTTTTCAGCTTCCACGTCTGGCAGGGTGGTCTCTAGTTCCACATGATCATTGATCATAAAATCACGGCAGAATCGGCGTGCGGCCCCAGCAGCAGGAGGAGCGACATGCTGTCTGTTTCCTCCATCACCGATAGGATCGTTAGGATCTTGGGGATTCCCTTGGTTGTTCATGGCCTCTAATTGTTCTTCAAGGTAATCGTTTCTGGCTAACAATAGTCGGAATCAGTTCCTAAGATTGCACGAGCGTTCGATTTTAAAATCTAGCTGATACTCAGGTTCCTTTCCTCGTCTCGATCTGCGCATAAGCAAACGGAAAACCTTGTGAAAAGCACAGGGTGAACAATCCAAGTAAAAACAGAAAAATTAAAAGAATGTGCACTAAAAGTAGGGTAAAGATATGTTGCCAGTCCCCGGCAACGGCGCCAAAAACTTGTTGCGTGTAAAAGAGTCTATCGCAATAGAGTGCAAGTGTACGCGACGCAAGTAGTAAAGTGATACACGAAGTATCGGATGTCGAATCCACAGGGACTGGAAATAGCCTTAACCTTGAATTGCTGCACAAGAAAGAAGATAATTTTAATTGTTTGTAAGGGAATACTAAAGAATACTGAAGATAGAGGATTAAAGAAATCAGGATAGAGAGAATGGGCCGGTATTGATTTGCTCAGTAGTGTAGGTGTTGCAATGTCTAAGACTTCTTGTTCTGTCATTGCTCCTATCGCGGCAGCACCTGCTGCGGCAGCGGTCTGTTGTTGTAGCGGCAGCGATCACACAACTCTGTACTTCAAGCTTGGCGAGAATCCCTGATGTGCCTTGTCCTATCCCTAGGTCCAAGTCTGTCGATGAACACGTCTTTGATGATACCTCCCGGCGTGAATCGAAGGATGAACACCGATGTTGTTGAATTCTTCCTTAGCCACTTAACCTCGTCATATCCCTAAGTCCGAGATAGTTCAACCATAAACTGGAGAACTCGTACTTATTCCTTTCGTATACTTAACTCTCCCGATATTAAGTAAATGAATAATCTCACAATGCTCTCCCGATACTCTTGCAAGATGTTGAAAACCAGAATAAGCAAACTTGAAGTCTATTTTATTGAACAGAAAAATTCCTAAAACAAAGCAATCCTTGCAACTACTTTATAGAATCAATCCTTAGCCCTAGGGGAAGTTTAGAACATGATGGGAAAGGGGAAAATGACTAGGGTTTAGGGGAAGACGGCTAGAGAAGATGATGTCCTTCCCTAGGTCGAATTACATGCCTTTATATAGGCTTTGGGTTCAAGTTTTCTAATATGGCAAGAATACAAGTTTAAATTAAAGTGCAACTCTATTAAAGACTAAATCTTCAAAGTATATGCCTTTAATTCGTCCTCTCTTCTTGCTTGGAGTTTCTTCCTTGAACCTTGGGCTTGACCTTCATTCTGACCTAGGGCTCAGAAAAATATATGAGTGCTCCACGACAGACCGGCTTAATTTCCTCTTTCTGTCGAGCTCCATTTTACTTTTTCCCTTCACCACTGCTGTCGTCCTTGGCTGCCACAGCAGCGGCCTTGGCAGCATCGTCCTTCTCGACTTTAGTCTTGTGTTCCAGCTCTGCTCTCCACTGCCCTGAGTCTGCTACAACAGCTACCTGCAAAAATAACCAAAATCAGTAGCAACTGTGCCATTTAATATAATTGTGATGTATGACTGAAATATATCCTAAATGCAATGAATTATGCTTGAATGCAGTAGAAATATGGGTTAAATAGGGGGTAAAATATAGAATTTTTACACACTCAACATGTGCCGAGCCTTGAATTTCGCCGACATTTTAAATCTTTTGTACGAGTTCATAATCTACAGGTGGTTGCGTTATTGGAGCCACGAGTTAGTGGGTGCTCAGCGGATAGGGTGTTACGGAAATTTGGGTTTGCAAATTCCTTTTGCGCTGAAGCTCGAGGTTTCAATTGTAGAATTTGGGTTTTTTGGCGAGATGAGGTTGAAGTGGTGATTTTAAATGCTCCCAATCAATTTGTTCATAGCAAATTTAGGGAATCAGTTGATGAGAGGTGGGTATACTTTACTGTGGTTTATGGTAGTTCTGTTGTTTCTGTTCGAAAGTTTCTTTGGGATCAGTTACTTTCAATGCAACTGGTTGATGGCGCTGCTTGGGTTTTGGGGGTGAATTTAACACTCCCTTGCATGCCGAGGATAGATTTGGTGGGTATTCTTCACGATCCGGGATCAGCTTGTTATTTCAAAGGTTTGTTTTTAACGCTGGCCTTCGTGATGTTGAGTATAGGGGACTGATTTCACTTGGAAACGAGGCTCTTTGTATGAGCGTCTTGATCGCTGCTTGGTGAATGATGTGTGGTATGTCGCTTTTCCAGAATCGCTTGTGCTACATTTGGATTGCCTTGGATCAGACCATAATCCTCTTATCTTGAACACGACACAACATACTAGGAACAGTGATGTTCATCCTTTTCATTTCATGGCAACTTGGCAAGATCACCCCCAATTCAAAGACATTATTGCTACTTCATGGAATCCGAATGAGCCAATTCAGTCTAATGTTGCTAATTTTAAACAAGCACTAACTAAATGAAATTCGGATGTTTTTGGGCATATCGGTGCTCGGAAGAGGTGGCTCCTAGCACGACTTCGAGGGATCGATAAGGTGTTTCACCTACGACCATCACAATTTCTTGAAGATCTGAATAAACATTTGTGGGATGAATTGGATGTGGTGTTAGAACAAAATGAGAGTTTGTGGTTTTAGAAAGCTCGATGCAAGTAGATACAATATGGGGACAAGAACACGAAATACTTCCACGCTTCGACGGTAAGTTAGAGGAAAGCTAACTTTATAAAAGCGCTTAAATTAGCCGATAGACGGTGGTCTTCGGATCATGAGGAGTTAAAATTGAATATCGTCCACTTTTACAAGGAATTATTTACATACGGCAACAATGATGTATCCACATATACTGTTCGGGGTAATTTTCCGCAACTTGGGGATGCAATGGTACAGTTCTTGGCTCGGCAGGTTCCGGATGAGGAAGTGGAACATGCGATATTTCAGATGAATCTGTTGAAAGCTCCGGGGGCTGATGGGTTACATGCAACCTTTTATCAATGCAACTGATCTACAATGGGTGGCGATGTATGTCAGTTTGTGCGACGGATGTTTGAGGGGGCTCATTTTCCACTGGAATTAAATCAGACATTGTTGGTTCTTATTCCAAAGGTTAAGGCGCCAGAATTTATTAGTCGGTTTCGGCCTTTTCCAGGTCCTATTTAAAATTATTACTAAAGTGGTAATGAACCGGATTAAACCATATATTTCTGATTGGGTGACTGATAACCAGGCTAGTTTGTTTTGGGGAGATTAATCTCTGATAACATTATTATCGCGCAAGAACTGGTCCATTCTATGCGTCGAAAGAAGGGAGTGAAAGGTTGGATGGCTATCAAGGTCGATTTGAAAAAGGCGTATGATCGACTTGAATGGCCATTCATAGCTGATACCTTGCGTGACATTGGTTTACATGATAATCTTCGTGCTTTGATTATGCGGTGTGTGTCCACGATATCAACACATGTGTTGTAGAATGACTCTTTAACCTCGTCGTTTGTTCCAACACAGGGTATTCGATAAGAGAATCCATTGTCTCCATATCTCTTTGTTTTGTGCATGAAGCGTCTTGGTCATGTTGTTAATCTGGCGCCCGCAAATGAGGAATGGAAGGGCTTTCAAATTAATGCACGGTGCCCCCAATTACTCATTTGATGTTTGCTGATGACATGGTCTTGTTTTCTGAAGCTTCTTTGGAACAGATTGAAATGATTCATCGTGTGGTTACAGCCTTTTGTAATGCTTCTGGGTTAAAGGTGAATGTGGCGAAAACTAGTGTGTTTTTCTCAAAGAATATTTTGCTGACCTTGCGCCGTGCGATATGTGATATCCGTGGCTTTGTGGAAGTCCACGATTTGGGAAAATATCTTGGTGTGCCCATGCTGCATGACATGATTAAGAACGACATATATAACTATTTAATTCAGAAGGTCCAGGATCGTTTATCAGGGTGGAAGGCGAAATATTTATCCTTTGCTGGCTGGGTTACTTTGGTGAAAGAGGTGTTGTCGGTTATTCCCTATTATACTATGCAGACGACTTATCTTCCAATGTGTGTTTGTTTGTGACAAGATAGAACAATTGATTCGTAATTTTATATGGAGCTCTTCGATGGATAAACATGGTGTACATCTTGTTAATTAGGATGAGGTGTGGTCGCCAGTGCCCAGTGGTGGATGGTGGTCTTGGAATAAAGCGAACAATCATCCAAAATGTTGTTTTCCTTATGAAAGTCGCTTATAATCTCGTTGTTAAACCAAACCAATT
This sequence comes from Hibiscus trionum, assembly GCA_030270665.1. NCBI lineage: Eukaryota > Viridiplantae > Streptophyta > Magnoliopsida > Malvales > Malvaceae > Hibiscus > Hibiscus trionum. Next base: position 9,487,587 of record BSYR01000024.1, on the reverse strand, counting down.
ATGGGTTTCTTTTTTGCGTGCTAAATATAAATGTCGTGAGTTGATTCTTACCTCTCTAGTTAGGAATAATTGCTCGGTTCTTTGGAAGGGCTTGTGTTCTATTTGGAATGATGTTAAAGACAACATTTATTGGCAAATCGGTGATGGCTCAAAGGTTGGCTTTTGGCAAGATAATTGGCTGTGAGATGTTGGGCCACTTGTGAACGTGATGACGAGTTCGATTTCACTGCCGAATTTCACCCCAATAGCCGATATGGTCAATGTTGATGGCGGTTGGGATTGGCCTCGATTCCAATATGTATTGCCTTCATTTGCGATTCATTCCATTGCGGGTATTAAGCCACCAATCAATGCAGGTTTGTTGGATTGTCCGAGCTGGTCGCGAGAAGGTAAATCGAGTTTTTCAGTGCGATTGGCTTATGCTGCGCGATGTCCACATGCCACAGCACCAGTTCACCCCGTTTGGCAGGTGCTTAGGAAGTTCCGCAGACTCCCTCGGGTGAAATCCTTCTTTTGTCTTGTGTGTTGATTAATGGTGAACGTGCGAGGTGACACTTGACGAATTATGCTGATTGTATCTCTTGTGGCGCATCCATGGAATCCTTTGACCATTTGCTACGTCGGTGTCCGATTGCACAAGGGCTTTGGGTTTCGCTTGTGCAACAAGATCAACTGCATGAATTCTTTGTACTCCCGATACCTGATTAGGTGCAGTTAAATATTGATAACCCACAATTTTTTTGTGCGTCAAAAGAAGATTGGGATGTGATTTTTGGTACGCTTATATATAACTTATGGCTTGCCCGTAATAAGCGAGTTTTTGATGCCGATGGCAAACAACTTGATAATGTTCTTGAAGTTAGTCGGAGGCTACATGATGAAATTTGTCACTTTTTAAACAGGGGATTGCACAACACCAGGCCGGCGGCTACAGCTCGACCTACGGTGGTTTAGTGGTTACCATCGCCGGATGGGTACATAAAAGTGAATGTTGATGGTGGGAGACGGGTTCTTGGTGGGATTGCTTTGTGTGGGGGCGTTGTCCATGATTCGGAGGGTAGTTGGCTTGGGGGTTCACCAAATTTATTGGTCGTTGCTCAATCTTGGAAGCTGAATTATGAGCGATCGCTGAAGGTATTCAGTGTGCAAGGAGATCGAATGTGTCAAGAGTAATTGTGGAGTTTGATAGTTAATATGCTCTCGATGTTGTTATGAAGAGAGGGTCGAGAAACGTTGCTTCCTCCCTACTTGCTTCAATCCGCACGTTGATGTCTGATTACAGAGATGTTGTGTTTCATCATGTTTTTAGGGAAGGTAATTGTGTAGCGGATGCAATGTCCCGCTTGTTTTCCATGGATGGTTATGAGACGCGGGTTTATCTATCACCTCCTTAGTTAGGTGGTAAATATGCTACATGCCCACGTGAATAGTTAGGGGTTTAATCGAGTATTTGGCTGAATTTTTTATGGTCGATACTGTACATATGGGTACTCTTTTTCTCATCTAAATTTAGAAGGGTTTTTAATGAGTCCTATGTAAGTTTTTTTTTTTATAAAAAAATTCAACCAATTAAAATATAAAGAAATGCTTTCCAGTTTCGATTGTGTCCCAACTCAAACATATAATAAACACCATTACACAATTTCTATTCAATTTAGTAGAGAGACTAATTCAACTAGAGTAGAGGGACCAAATGGAAAGTTTTCCCCTTTTAATCATTTTTTCTTACCGAACCACTACACTCTTTCATTCCTTCTTTTCCCCTTACCCAGAGAGTTTTTTACCATTAATTTAACGTTTTCAGCTTTTGCCTATCGAAGGTTGCATATAGAATGGTTTAGGGTTTCTGGTTTCCGTCCAAATCTTCGCCATGGCTATAAAAATATTTCTTCTCATTTTGCTCTTCAATTTCCGGTTTCATTCATCTCTGTCCGGTAAGGTTTTTTTTTTTTTTTGCATATGCGATTTCTAACTCTTAATTTCTTAAGTTCGGATATGCTTATTGATTTGATTGCCTGGAAAATAGAAATACGGTCAAATTTATGGAACACTGTTTTCTTTTGTGACTGAATTTTTTTATGATTGTTGTAGTGTTTTTTGTTGGAATAACTACTTTGATATCTTTTCGTTTACTTCAGTTTTCGATTTTTCATTGTTCTTTAATATTATTGATTTGGCGTTTCGAATTGAATTGAGCATTTCTCTTTAATTTGGAAATTTTAGGACAAACGAACTCAATGGAATCAGTTCCCGATCTTCAGAAGTCAATGTACATGACTGTTGATGGGTACCCTTGTGTACGACTAGTCAATCTTTCCGGAGAGATTGGTTGCTCAAGTAAGCACTTACCCCCTCACTGCACTTGGAGGATTGCGAAATTGTTTTACCTAAAATTTTCCTGAGAGTAGTTCTTCCAATTGCTGTTTATCAACTGATGCTATTCCTGCTACTGTTTTGTTTTTCAGATCCAGGTCGAGACAAGGTTGTTGCTCCAATTATAAAATACAAGAGCAACAAAGAGTTGGCTCAGCCATCTGCAATTTTGTTGTCAATGGATGACGTGCAAGGTTTCTTTAGTAGGTATGTTCTGCCTATCAGTTTACTTTTGAGGCCCTCTCCCTAGGAGTGTCTCGCTCATATTCATGTAATTCTCTTATTTCTGGTCTTTCTACTATTCTTTTGTAGTTGAGGGAAAATATTTCTTGCTTATACTTTATTGATTTGTTTCCCTCGTTAATCGGAATTGTTTACCAAAAGATTCATTCCAATCCCCCCTTTAGGTGTATATGCGTGCATTTTAATTTCTTATATATTCTTTTGGGACATTTATGTTATACATGCTTTGAATCATGATATCAAACCTGCCATAGAACAGTCTATGTATTAAATAATACATAAAAAGATAATTATATAATATATTGAATCAATGCCTTCTAAATTACATTTCCATAAAAGGTTGATATATTGAATCGATGCCTTCTAAATTGCATTTCTCCTTTTGATTTGTTGAGCAATAAATTGGATAGACTCTTGCAAAGGCCTTAACTGCTGTACTTAAAAATTGTGTCTAATTTTGGTTTCTTAAGAGCATGCAATAACTTTAGATAAATGAAGCTTAAAATATGACCATTCCGTGACATCTAGTATCTTTTGACTAAGCTGTGTTGCAACCCATAGAAAAATGCTGTAAACAAGATGAGAACATATAGTTGGACAACAAGGCTACAGACAACATTGACATAGAGCTGCTAGTCAGTTAGAAAGTTTTCTGATCTAAAAATAAATAAAGAAAGAAAATGGAAAAGAAAAGCAGTCCTTAATTATTAAGCAATGATGCTGAAATTCCTAAAAGAAATAGAATTCTTATTCTTTCGACATCAACAAATACTTAAGACTCTAAATAGAAAATTAACAAAATTACCCACAGTGAGATTCTAGAGTTAAAATCAGAAATTTCCAGCAAACCAGAAAAATTAAGAAAGTGCCTTTTCACTATAACATCCGGAAAACAAAAAATGAAATTAGAACCAATGACTTTAACATAAAGAAACATAAATCTAAACTTCGAAGCTACTAATGAAGTCTGCCCAAGCACCGGTCCTAGCTTGGCTTCTCATCGTGGTTTTATGCATTAGATGTGGGCATTCCAACTAGCCTTAGCATGCCTCATGAACACCTTTGGAGGCCGCTGACAGTGCATTACATCAAGAATAGAAGCTTTTTTGGTTTTAAATGCGAGAGGAACACTATCTAGTATATTGAGGATTGGGCTTGTTTTGGTGATCGTGGAAAATGAAGACTAGTGTATTACCTTTGTACATTTGGGTTTATATCAGAACTATGAGAATTAAGGATGTTCAGAATAATATTCAAAGGTCAAATTCATTTAAGAATGGATGTATGAACATGTTTCTCACTCTGAGTCTATTAGTCAAGAATATCGCCATATCGGTTCTGGGGACAAAAGTAATCATATGAGTGTGATCATTGGTAAATATTCATGGATTAGATGTTTCCAAGTTGAAAATTTCCGAAGATTTCTAGTAGAGAGCTAGTGATCTACTAGCCCTCGTTGCAATTTATGGCTAAAGTTCTGACTTCTAGCTTTCAATAAGTTGCAAAGATTATAAACTTTGGAATGAATATTATGGTTTCCTGATGATTTTGTTTGTTGAACCGATAGTTCCCTATGATAATCTTATTGTCATATACCTGTTCCTATTTCAGAATATCAAATGATTCAAGCTTTGCTAGGAATGTTGGTGGCGTTTTAGTTGAATCAGGGGTTGAAATCCAACATAAGCTAAAAGGTGATCCAGTTCCTTATTTCTTTTAGTCTTTTCTCTATGGAGCTAGGGTGGGTCAAGGAAATATGCTTATTTTTCTAACAGTTGGAGCCTTTTCCTGCAGGATTCTCTCCTGCGCAGAAGTTTCCACAAGCTGAATTTGCACCTTACCTTAACACAACTTATGAGTGGAACCCAATTGTATGCCAACCTATACGAGGATAAAGATGATTTGAAGTTTATTTTTTAGCTGGTTCTTATTGTAAAAACTCTCAGGTTTTTGTTATTAATAACTGTTATGATGGTCTTCATGCCTTTTTGCAGGGATCTGGAATCATGTGGAAATCATATAATTTTCCTGTGTTTTTACTTTCTGAAAGTAGCACATCAGCCTTGCAAGAAGTAAGTCATGTAGCTTCCAGTTTCCTATATATTCAGTATGATGTTATTGCTATGATTTGTAAGATGACGTTTAGTCTAACCTAGTGATCCTATCTCTTGTCTGCAAGAGTCGTAAATTTTTGTCAGCCTGAGACAATGGTTATAGTTAATTATCTTTGCGATTTATTTAGTTTAATTTGCAGTTGTTTGATGAAAATAGATTAAGAGACCATCTTAAATTTATTGGACACCAAGTTTGCTGATTTTTATTCAACATTTATACCTGGTTGGTTCATTTGTATTTTTGATTTGCTGGGCGTGGTTTATTTCAACTAAAACAATATTTAATGCAATTATTCGAGTAATATTGATGTCATGCCGGAAGAATTCAACAGAATGTACACAGGAAAACAGACAAAGCAAGCAGATGATTGTACCCAAAACAGAAGGCCAACCGGATGAAAATATGTGACCAAAACTATAAGATGACATCAACTAACTAGAGAGTTATAGTTACTCTATGATCATGGCCCTTGATCTCACAATCTAGTTTAATTTAAGACCGTCCAAACTCATTACAAACTCACATTACGGGAATCTTTTATTAAACAACAATAGTGGAAGGAAATATGAAGAGATTAATAAAACTTAAGAAATGGAACTGCCCTTTTGGACCTAGATTGGTGCTTAGATGCTGCTATATCTAAAATTGTGCCAAAAATTAATTGTGTAAGATGTATTTAGTACAATTTTAAATCAGAACAAAAAATGTGTTGGCACAATAATTTTTTAGGCACAGAAGCATATTGACTGGTAGTTCACTTGTTTCATTAGATTAGCCCTTTTCTGATGCAAATATCCTTATGGTTTCCCTTGCTATGCAGATTGCTATGAAGAACGAGAAAGCAGAGAAAGCTTATACTACAAATGTGGCAGAATTTGATGTGGTGATGCAGGTATTATTTACTACTGATTTAACTGTGGTCTTGCAAGATTTTGTTGATGATGTAATTTCTCGTACCGTTTATGACTTACATTCCAGTTTTTAATGCATTTGCCTTGCATTAGACAACTAAGGTTGGGACCCATGACTCAGAATCTTGTTTGACAGAAGAGACTTGCCTTCCATTAGGTGGATACAGGTGAAGTTTCCTTTCTTGTGGAATTACTACTTCATTGTGCAGTCTGTTAGTTCAGTTTTGATTGATTTGGGTTCAAAATAAATATAAACTTTTGTCTGGTATATGTATTGAAAGGATGTAATTCATCGATTGCTTACTTCTTTGTTACTGTCCTTGCAGAATTATAAACTTTACTAAGCATCAGATTCCAAAAAAAAGGAAAAGGAAAAAAATGATTAATTGCTTCAGGAATGATATAAGGATATAGTTTGCTGCACCATTCAATTAGCTATTTTCCTAATTAACAATTGCCTCCATTTTTTTGTTCTATTTTCAATTCTGCTAGTAGAAGAAAACTGAGCTTTGAATATACAAGATGGAGCAATGTTTATTCTTATGGTGACATGTCATTTTTACTTTTAGGTGGCATGATTAGAGGGGTGAGCCTTATGCTGGATTAGATTTCTATAATTCAATTTGTGAATTCCAGTACACAGGATCATATCTGGGAAAACGTTTACAGTGTTAGTTTTGACATTATAACCCTTTCATTTAGCCAAAATTCAACTACCCTTTGTCATGTGATGGCTTATAACTGAAAACACTGGCCTGCTAGGTGAGGAAGACATGTCCTTAAAGGGATGTTGAGAGTAATGTTCAGAAAACATGTCCTTTTTCTGGAATATTATTACAAAAATGTGATTAATTACCCCTCCAAAATGAAATTTAAATTAGAAGGAAATGGTATATCATGTTTTCTCATGACCTAAAACTATTATGTTGATGGATGATGTTATTGAGGTTCAAGGATTATATGTTTTCCGAAAATTTACATCAATGTCTAATTTTATTCATCTTAATAAAGGGCAGTGTTTGGTCAGCAGTCCCACCAATTAACAACTCTTCCTCAAATCAGTCCAAGCCCATTATCCTAACAGTGGCTTCTATGGATGCTGCATCATTTTTTCGGGACAAAAGCCTTGGTGCAGATTCTCCTATATCTGTAAGCTCGTATCTTTTGTGGTAAGATTACTTCTTTTATATGTGTTTTCTGCCAAGTAAATCCAAACCTTTGTTCACAATACTTCTCAGGGAGTCATATCATTGCTGGCAGCAGTTGATGCCCTTTCTCATGTAGATGGTTTAGACGACCTTAATAAACAGGTTTTCTATGACATTCTTTCTAGCTACATTTCTGGGATTGTCAATCTCCAAGATAACTTTTTCATTTGTTAATGTTTCTATAAATTTAGTGCAGCTTATCTTTCTTGTTTTCACTGGTGAGGCATGGGGTTACCTTGGTAGCAGGAGATTTTTACTTGAACTTGATCAGCAGTCAGATGCTGTTCACGGTCTCAATAGCACACTGATTCAGTTGGTATTCTTCTCCTTTGATTGAACTTGTTTTGCACCATGTAATTGGAGGGGGTTCTTTGGCTAGTATGCCTACTGTTGCTTTTTTTTCTTTTCATTTTCTATGTTAAGTAGTTTCCCTGTGATTCATGTCAAGTTTGCCCTTCCATAAACGTAATTTGTTTCTTTGGTTGCTTGGAAAAGGTCATGGAAATTGGTTCAACTGGAAAGGGCGTAAGTCAAGGGAACAAAACCTTCTTTGCTCACACAAAGGTAGTGAATGGCTTGTTTATTTTATGAATATTGATTATGTATCTGCAGTGTATGCCAAAAAGTACTTTAAGCATTCTACACGTGGGTGTTTGTGCTCTTTTATATTTGAACATTCTATGCAGGTTTTTGTTGTTTGCATTACAACATATTTCCATTGGTTAAAAAGGTGGAGATGATAGATATAATTATTGATTTGACTGATTACTGCAGCAGTGTGTTGAGGCATTAATGCTATTTGCTTTTATACATGGCTGCTGCATTCATCTGATGGTGATGGGGGATGATTTACAATAGGGGTAGCAGTGAAAACACTTTGCTCTGTTTGGGCCCCTTTTATTGTTCCCGTCGAAAGGTTACATGTTTAAAATGTAATTGCAGCTAGCCACCCTGGTTTATTTTCAAAATGTTCATTCAGAAAATTACAAACTTTTAAAATAAGTTTAGAAATAAGCGGAACCAAGGTGGACATTAGTAATTGTTGAGGAATGTCTGGATCTTCTTGTTGTTGGGCAAGTAGATCAAACTCGAGCCTTTGTTCTCTAAGTCATTCACTTTTTTTCTCTCCTAAATCAATCTCTCCTCATCCTAAGAACAAAAAAAATTCCCCTCATCTTGGTTTGTGCTGCTTTAGAAAATAGTTTCCATGATAATTATAATTAGTCTGTGACATCCAGTTTCTCTTGATTGAGATAGTTTATACTATGTTATGCTAGCATGCTTAGGAGGTTGATGCTATGCGTACTATCCTTTCATTTAACTATGATAACTAATATGTCACTATTATTTAAGTCTCCGTTTTTTAATGTAGGTTTCATCTGGTGAAAATGAAGCTTTGGATGCCTTGAAACTAGCTCAAGAGTCCCTTAAATCTGAAGGTGTTACAGTTTCAAATGCCAGCTCATCAAATCCTGGAATTCCTCCATCATCCTTGATGGCATTTCTGAGAAAGGTTTTGGGGAGTAAACTTTAAAGTCTTACTTTTGTGTTGACAGTTATTTTTCATTTTTGTTTGGTTCACCACAGACTGCCTTTTCCAACTAGATCTCCAAGTCATTTTAATTTGAAGAAACCTTTATGACAATTTAGTTTAATCTCATTGGAGCTGTTCCTTGTTAGAAATATGATTCATAGTCTGCATGACCACATGATGTGAGCCATCCTGCTTTAGGGAAAACCATTTCGTCCCTTTTCTTTTTATCTGATTCGTCTTGTTCAAAGTATCTTGCCTTTTCGGCCTTCCCTCTTAAAGAGAAACCCATATCCTTTTCATATATTTTCTTGTTGATAAGTATATGACCATTGAAATCATTGTCTGTTTTGATTGATGGTGGAGCTCGTCGATGGGAATTCCAGACCTTATACTCATTTAGAGAGAGCCATAAACCTCTTAAGAATTTTAAACAAAATCTGACTTGAATTTTATATATGCACATCATCCCCTTTAAATAGAGGTTACATATCATGTTGAAATAAAAGTCTTACTAAGCAAGCAATCCAACTAAGGAAAGACTCCTAAGAATATAAGATATTAATAAATAAAATCTCCTAAACTTACTCCTAATAGTTCTCATAATAATGTCCCGCAATATTAAAATATCCTTCCCTGTTAAGGAATGTAACAGATATATCCATATAACCTTCCACTTTGATTATAATTCTGTTCTTCACCTTACATTATTTCTTGCACATATGAATAGGTTTTTTGAGAGGTTATCTTTTTCCATAAAAATAATATTATATATTCTTATGTTATGGATTTATGAATTATATAGATTAATATTCTTATGTGCAATGTTTAGCCCAAACCTAAAACAAGTAGGTGAGAATAGCGCATATTATTCTTTGATAAAGATGGTTAAAACCTTTTTATTTTTGGTACATACGATTGAGAAGAGGCTTCCTCTCATCCCTTAAATCCACCTCCATTACCCAACATTTCAGGATTTGAGTCCACGACCTCTAAGCTGGAGGTATTGGAAGTTTTGCTTGGTGCCAAATAACATTAGAAATATTTGAGTTATTTTGGTAGAAAACATTTGATTTACTATTTAGGCATGGCAAGGTCGTAAGGTTGCTAGTTTCCCTCTTGGACTTTCTCACATGCACCCCTGAAAATGCAGACCTTTTCATTTTTATATTGAAATTTCAGATTTAACACACTGTAGCTTTATTATTAACCCATTAATCCGTGAGAAATATTTTTGGTTCTGTTTGAGTATTGTCTTGAAAGTCTAAGCACAAACTATCTTGCCATTTTTGTTGCCTAACTTGTGATTTGTGCTTTTCATAGTAATTATCTTTAATTAGAAGATCTTCCACTATGCACTGCCAAGTTTTTCTCTTTATGCAGCACATATACAAACTCAAAGTAAAACCATATCTTATAATCTGCTTTTTGATCTCTTAGTAGAACTCTTCAACTTCTGGGATTGTGTTAGAGGATTTTGATACTGTTTTTGCCAACAAGTTCTACCATAGTCATCTTGATGACTCAGGCGAGTTAATTTGCATTCTTGTTTGTTTTTCTCTGCCGTCTTCCTTTGTCTTTGCGTTACTCAAACTTGCAGCTACACTGGGCATCATCTATTTTGCAGCAAATATAAACTCTTCATCGATAGTTGCAGCTGCATCTCTTGTTGCCCGGACCCTCTATGTTCTTGCAAGTGATAAAAAGGATTTAAGCAGTTCAGCTCTAAGTGCAATCAATGTGAATGCCTCTCTAGTAGAAGAACTAATTAGTTGCATGTTGAAATGCAATCCTGGTCTGTCATGTGAGTTGGTTAGCAGCTATATTACGAGCACCAATACATGCCCAAGCCATTATGTTGGTGTTGTTCTTGGAGAACCTTCCTCAACACCTTACCCCAATCAGGTGGATGATGTTTCGAGGTTCGTGTGGAACTTTCTGGCAGATAAAACATCAACTCGAAAGGTCAATACTTCTGTTTGCTCAGAGGATTGTGGAAAGAATGGTGGACTGTGCATTAGAGCAGAACTCGATGGAAAAGGTGTTTGTGTTAACTCCACAACCAGGTAACTGCGCAGATTGAAGTTTCTAAAAGCATGTTGTTTAAGTAAAACCCTGAATAGATTTATATTAGGCGAGCATTACGAGGAGCAGTGCATATGACTGCTAATTGCTTGTGTCTTACCTCATCTTATCTTTCATACTCTGGATTTCAGCATGTTTTAAATCTAACTTATGCTGGAAAATTTCAACTTAGGTTGTCATTACTGTATTTGTTCCACCAGACATTGTTTTCTTCATTTCCTTTTTCCTTTATACATGCTGATGTCTACTTTTAGAGTGAGCTAATTAGTTCCAGCAAGCGAACTTATTATCATTCTGTCAAAGAGACAATCAATAATTAAAAGATGCATTATAATTTCCGATGCATCAGATGTCCGTCTTCGTATGCTTGAAGTAGATTACACACACATTTATGGCTGATACAAAGCTATGCACTAACTGTATAACACTCATATTTTCCGTACATTGTCGGTACCGCATTGAAGCAGTTATATCATTAAATATGATTATGTGAGATTTAGCTATATCACTTGCAAAATGACTGAGTAGCATCTTCAATTATGGTGTGGGATTTAATTATGGTTGTATCATAACCGAATGCAATTCCTCGTTGTAGGTATGTCCCAGCATATTCAACTCGTTTGATGTTTGACTCTGGAACTTGGAAACTGCTGCCACCGAACTCCTCCGATCCCATGGGGATGCTAGACCCTGTTTGGACAGAGAGCAATTGGAATACGATCGGTCTCCGGGTCTACACCGTACAGGAAGCTGCATATGATCGACTGGTCCTGCTTGGAGGTATAACTGTCACGGTATTCGCTTATTTAGCTATAGTACTTACAAGAGCCTACATAACAAAGGCCTTGAAGCAAGATTGACAAACGAATTCAAAATCCAGTTTACAATTTTTTTTTAAGAAAACATCCACAGATTATTAGTACCAAATGTTAAAGTATGATAATTGATGATGGTATTGGTTAAATTAGTTGTGATTGTTTAGAATTTTTTGAATTTATTTCCTAAAAATTGCATAAATTCTGAGTTGTCCGTTGGTTCTTTAGGAAATGAAAGCTTTTGAATTTATAATATTAAAGTTTTCTAAGGTTTAGGTTATGAATTCTTAAATTTGGATTTTGAAATTTTATATATTTGAAATTCATGTTTTTTTAATTTATAGATTCAGAATTATTTGTTGTTTGGGAAATAAAGAAAAAAATGGATACGAATGAAAGATTTACCTTTGTATTCGATCTGAACTATGTTAAACCCCACAAATAATAAACACAAAATTTGTTATGAACATGTTATTAATAAAAAATTACACAACTCTTTTTTAATTTAAAATCTAAATTTATAACTCTAAATTGTAAAGTTTTAATCTTAAATTATAAATTCTAAATCCTACATCTTAAATTTTTAATTCTCAAATTAAATCCCTAATCCCTAAATTTGACAAATATATGTTCATAGGCTTGTGTATCATTTTTTTTAAATTTAGGTTATATTAAAATACACGATATGTCTACTTGTGTAAAATAAAATTACACAACTATTCTTTAAAATTTAAACTTTTAAACCCCACTACTTAAATCCCTATACTCAAATCCTAAACTAAATTTTCAATCTTAAAATTAACGAATATCAAAGTTTGCCTCAAAATTTAATTGACATTTTCTAAACAACCAACGTTAAATTTGTAAAGAAACGACATTCGATTCATTTTACCAGTACATAGACTAAACTGGTACATTTAATAGTATATGGACTACTTTGAACCAATCTCTATAATAGAAGGACTAATTTGAAGCAGTCTGTACAATTGAAGGATTAAACCGATCCATTTAATAGGAAAGGGGGCCAAACTGATACAGTCCCTATAATAGAGGGAGTTGGCAAGTAGTTTCAGCAGATGATAAACTAATACTCCAATTCCAAAACAAAGCCATGCGTTGGAGAGTCTTCCACCTGTAAAACAAGCACACTAGACTACAAAGCCAGATTCAGTGAATCTCTCCAGCTTCTCGTTTAATTAATGGCGGACCCCATCATTCTCTTGCTTGTCCCACTCGTCTCTCCGATCAACTTCCGTTCTCGCAAGCTTAATCACAAAGCCAAAACTCCCCTATTCACTCTTGTCGTTGTCTTCCGAGGATCAAATTCCATTCGGAGGATGAGCAAAAGATGAAAATAACGCCTTTGGAAAAACAATGTATGGGAATCCATCTGATAACAGCTACAGATTACAAGTCCAAGCGGATGGTTTCGAGCATCAGCTGCAGTGTAAGGAAATGATGGCGACGTCCTTCAATAGAAGCTGGGCTCAGCAGACCGAAGAGAGTTACCTGCTGCAATTGGCGCTGGCTCTGCGGGTTTCTTCGCAGGCTGCTTCTGCTGCTGATTCTAACTTTTTGGATTTCGGTTCTGATGCTAATAGTAACAGACCTTCCTCCTCCTCCTCTTCTTCTTCTTCACCTCAGCATGTGTCTCATCGATTCTGGGTATCATTTCTTTCTTCTTCTTCTTCTTCTCTTTCCTTAAATGCTTGGTTAATAATGGGTTTATTGTTTTGCGGTTGATGATTAATTATTGTGTTTCCTTTCAATAATGTTTCTGCAATTTCAATTGGCAGTTTTGTTTAAAATTTTCATTTTTTAAATTGTTTGTGTGTGTGTGGGGGGGGGGGGGGGGGGGATAGACGATTTCCTTTCTTTGTGTATGTAAATTCAGAGTTAAATAGTTTCCGTGCTGTTTATCTCTTGCTGGTCAAACAATGTGTGTTTATCTTTTAGAATTCTCAATGAAACCATATTCTTTATAATTATAATAAAAAATATTTATGGAGTTGTTCCTTCAATAATCACCATTTAAGCGGGCAAATCGTTACTACAACTTCTGTGTCTGAGTTTCATCTGGGGAAAAATAGTTCTGGATTATATTTATTGCTGGTTGAAGTATTTTACTTCCTCACGACTGGAAAATTTAATGACTAAATGGTAGATAAGAGCAATTTATAAGGTACTCTGATTTCCTTTGATTCAGGTAAATGGCACTCTGTCTTACTTTGATAGAATTCCAGATGGATTTTACCTAGTCAATGGAATGGATCCTTATGCATGGACCATAAGTGCTGATCAAGGAGAGATTGGCCAGATGCCATCCTTTGAGTCTTTGAAGGCCATTGATCCACATGATGATTTGTCAATTACAGTTGTTCTGGTTGATAGATTGAGGGATCCTAGTTTGAAGGAACTTCAGAACTGGGTTCTCAATATTTCTAACAGCTGGATCAGCACAAAAGAAGCAATAAGTCAGCTTGCATGTCTTGTTTGTAACCAGCTGGGGCATGTTCTCCACTTTGCATCGGTTTTAGATTTTGATCGTTTTATGTCACATCACCTACTAAAAAAATGTTATTGTCACCACCAGGGGTGCAGCCACTTCTGAAGAAGGTGTTTATAGACAATGGAAGGAGTGCACCGAAGTTCTGAAAAACTGCTTAGGCTCTATTGTATTTCCAATCGGAAGCCTATCTTCTGGTCTCTGTGTCCATCGTGTGTTACTATTTAAGGTATATCTCTGAATACAATTTAGTTCTCAATTTATGTGTGTGTGTGTGTGTTACTACATGTCAGTTAATTATTGTCGAATTTTATCTTTTGCAGGTATTAGCAGACTTGGTTAACCTACCATGTCGAATCACAAAGGGTTGCAAATATTGCCGGAGGGAAGATGCTTCATCCTGTCTTGTGCAATTGGGTCCTGACAGGTAAATCGATACTATTGTAGTTTTTTGTCAGACGGATTTTTCATAGCAATTAATGTTGTTAAACTGATAAGGATTTGGGGAGATGATTTTGAGAATATTTTTTGGCATTCCGGAAAAAGTGTAACTATGTGTTAAATTTTGTGACGTTTTATGTGGAATGAGTTTTATCATGTTTATTGAAATTCAAAATTCATGTGTTAAAAGTCATTTAAGAAAAAAAATATGGGATTTGTTGATAATACAAACTACAGATATCTATTATTATGAGAAAATACATTACAAGCTTATGTTATGGGAAGATCTCAATTCAGATGTCTGTTGCTAATACAAAATATAGCAATGCCATGTAGCATATGATTTGGTGACGTGGGTTGTTTAAGCAGTAAGTGAAACGGCTATAAATTTATCTTTGAACAAGATAATTACTTTTAAAATTACTCGCTTTAAGCGGTGTTATCCCACATTAATTTTTTACAGTTTTCCGTGCCTTGCATTCTAGTTGAGCAACTAAACCTATTCGAAGTTGGAATTGACTCCCACTCTTCTTCAGATTGTTTTCTCCACCAGCATTTCTCGGATTATGTATAGGTTTTATTTAGTTAGTGAAGTGTTAAATCTTTACAAAATGAAAGCTTCTTGAATGATGATTTTTTAATGTCTTAAATTGATCTTTATAAAGTAGTTAGACATTTTTGTTGGTATATTATTTTTACGTTTGAACTCTATGAAGCCACTCTTCAGAACATCCAGTCCCCTTCTTCTCATTCCATGCTTTAACATACAATTTTCCAGGGAATATTTGGTAGATTTGTTTGAGGAGCCGGGAGCCTTAAGCCAACCAGATTCCTCACTCAATGGTGCATCATCAATTGTAATTTCTTCACCATTGTGTCATCCAAGATTTAAACCGGTTGAAACTGCTACAAGCATCAAAACATTGGCCAAACTCTATTTCATTGATAGTCAATCACATAAACATGCTTGTGACAATGCTTCCTCAGGTAATTATCTTTGTATTTCATGCACTAAGAGGCCACATGCTTGATTTTTTTAATTTCATATTGTCAAGTATTTGGTGAGAAGTACTTGAACTGCAGAAGTGCTTTTTCCATCAAACACACACACGCGCGCATATATATATTATTCCCTACCTCATTTTCACTCTTCGAGTCCTTTCATGGAAATTGCTTCTTTCTTTTTGCTTCAAACATCTATATATATTACTCCCTACCTTATTTTCACTTTTTGAACCCTTTCATTGCAATTGCTTCTTTTACCCCTTGTAGTTGCTGGTTATTTTTAAGTATTTTTTCCTAGGCTGCTTATTTTATAATCTAGTAATAGCAATCTGCCTATCTTTACTTTCTCTCAATGTGTTAAAATTCCTTTTTATCTATACTCGTATTCAACAGTGATGATCTTCTCAAGGGAAGCTTTTTTTTTTTTGTTCTTTCTGGAATGCTATAAAAGTGTAGTTTCAATGCTCAAAATGGTTTCTTAGAACGAAAAAATGATAAAATGAACTTGCGCAAGAAATTAGCTACTGCTCAATACATGATTTTTACGAAGTTTCTCATCTTTGATTACATCAGATAATGCTAGCAACCAAGATGAGCAAATTGGTGCACAGCCTAGGAAAGCATTTGATACAAATTACTTTAACAAGAACAACCTCGTTTCCACCTTAAACAACAACAATGAATCTTCTGTGTCATCTCTGCACCAGAGAACTACCAGGAATATTGGCTTTGATGGAGATCTTCAGATGCAAAACTCTTCAATTTTGTTGCCAAAAGCCATCAACTCGACAGATTTGATCAGAAGTCATCTTTTGCCAAGTTTTGTTACATCTCACATGCACAAAGATGTTTATCAAGCTATGCCATTCTCTGATCCAAGGCAATATACTATGAACTTCAAGCAATCGGATGATCCAGTAATGTGTTTTGACCAGGAAGATTTTAATATTCCTTGGAGTGAACTTGTTTTAAAGGAGAAAGTTGGAGCAGGTATTGATATTTTAAACTCTGAAGGACACAACAACTGCATGATTTAGTAGTAATATTGGAAACTGCTCAATTCTCATCCACGATGTGCAATATATTTTAACATATTACATATTCAAAGATCTTATATTAAGGATGCTCATAAATGCTTTTCAGGTTCTTTTGGAACAGTCCATCGTGCTGAATTTCAGGGTTGCGTAAGCACATTTTCCCCTTGTTTCTATGGATTGCTACTTGTTAATTCCCTTGTTTCAAACTTTCCCCCTTTTGTTGTTGTGTGAAGGAGGGAGCGCAGAAATTGATCCTTTTTTTGGAGATGTGGAAAATAAATTTAATTAGAAATCCTAAATCTTCCTTCTTAAACTTGGTCAATGCACATTATTAGTTTGTTTGCTCTTTTTACCATTGAAAACCCATTTTTATTCACTGCTCCAATGAATTTTTTTGGAACATGTGTTTCTTGTGCTGCAACAGTTAACTTATTTTATACTAAATGCACCATCAGGAAGTTGCCGTCAAAATTCTCATGGAGCAAGATTTCCATATAGAACGCTTCAGGGAGTTTTTAAGGGAGGTATGATTAGGCTACTATTTTACATTTGTTTGTCCCTTTTAGTTTTGTAAATCACCATTTTATCATTTCTGTTGCCACTTGCTAGGTTGCCATCATGAAATGCTTACGGCACCCTAACATTGTTCTCTTTATGGGTGCTGTTACTCAACCACCAAAGTTGTCCATTGTTACCGAATATTTGTCAAGGTACCTAGATTTCTCTCTTGTTTCATTCTTGTGTGTTTTCCTTGCATTTCAGCTTAAATCCGAGGCCCTTCTGATATACAGAAATGTTTCTTTGGAACTAGAGGGAGCCTGTTTAGACTTTTGCAGATGCCTGATGCTTGGATGGTTTTAAACGAGAGGCGTCGCTTGAATATGGCATTAGATGTGGTAATGTGTAATTGACAATTATCTTTGTTGATTTTGATGAATACAGGAATTCTAGCTTGCAATATTTGAAATTACTTAATATTTCCATTGCATGCTGAGACTTTTTTTTTCGGTGACAGGCAAAGGGAATGAATTATCTCCATCAACTTAAGCCTCCCATTGTTCATCGGGACTTGAAGTCCCCGAATCTTTTGGTAGATAGTAATTATACAGTTAAAGTAAGTGTGTTAACTCATTACATACTACATGCTAAATATATGCTTGTTTTTCTTTTTTCCATTTTTTTATTTCTTTCTCTTTGTTTCTTTTAATGGCTCAATGAATAAATTTCATAAGCAACTTGTTGGGCAATGAGGTTCTTCAACTTAATCTGACAATCTAGATATTAAAATTATATTTTACCATTTGTTCCAGAATGCTATTTGGAATAATATCCTTCCCACAAGGTAATTTTCTGTATAGTTTCTGAAAATCACTTTTTGAAATCCCTCATCGGAACTTTCCCTTGTAGAGTATAGGCCCAGTGTAATTTATTTTGTTGTATGGTTCTAGAGTAGATGCGATCAGCTGCATGTGATAATTCTGTAAGAACCATACGAACTGAGATACACTGCCTTCCTGATATGTGCTTTGCAACTTGCAAAGGGCAGCATTGCATGAGAATGACCTGAATTTTTTTCCCTGTAATTTTATTTGCATGATCATGCAGGTCGGTGATTTTGGTCTTTCACGTTCAAAGGAAAATACATTTCTTTCATCAAAAACAGCTGCTGGAACAGTAGGTTCAGTTCAGATTTATTATTTACACTTCGTATTTTGTAACATTTCCTTACCGGTTTGTTATGTTATGTGCCTTTGGGTGATTTACCTACTGAAAGTTAAGTATTCTTGTTCTTTGTCTAGCCGGAGTGGATGGCACCTGAAGTTCTATGTGATGAGAATTCAAATGAGAAATCCGATGTTTATAGCTTTGGAGTGGTTCTGTGGGAACTTATGACACTGCAACAACCATGGAAGCAGTTAAACCCACCACAGGTGTTTTATCTTTCATTTCATCAGAAATAATTTATCCGCAGATCTATTCACCTCTGTTGCTTTGACTTTTCTTAGAAAAATCTGACCATACCTATACGTTGGACACATACCTATGGATATGGGGATATTATCTCTAAGGATCCTCCAAATACACGGAAAAACATAGAAAAGTCTGACCTTATCTATCACACCTGAGTCTGAGTAACATAGTTGGCCATAGATGGGGAGAAAGAAATTGACAGGTAATACAAGGAATCTTCTTGAAAGAGATTAGACGAGAGGGTTTTTTTTGGGGTGGCAGTGGTTGAATCTATTTGGGGATAACTTCTTAAGAAGAGTTTTGGCGACTGTTAGAATTCTCAGCTGTTATCAATCAATCACTAGGGTAGAGTGATCGGTCGATTCAGTCTATAAAAATCGAAACTAGCTTCCCAAGTTATTAACTTACTGACTTGGTGATAACTGAAATAACCGAACCCGCTTGAAGTTGGTCATTTTGGTGGGTTAAGTCGGTTAAACTGAAAACTATTGAATCGGGTTTGGAATTTTGGGTTAACTATTTAAGTCGGTTAATTTTGCCGAATATCTGTTATATATTTTATGAACTCATAATCAATTGACTTGACCTATTAAAACTGACATAGGCAAATTGCCTAAATCGAATAGCATTTGTTAAGTTGGTTAAGCTGGTTTTAACCGACTTTTGCTCAGACCTATCAATCACTGCAAGGCAGCTGGTTATTTTATTTAGGCTTAATACATAACTTAGCCCCTGAACTATGTTCATTTTGCCGCTTTGGTACCTACAGTTTTTTTGGGAGGTACACTTAGATATTTAAACTATCATTTTGTCCTAGTTTACCCAATAAAAAAGGCTGCCAATAAGAATGAAATATGTGGCATGTTCTTATTGAATGTTGATGACTTTTTAGGTCAAAATGGAACAGAATGGTAGTTTAAGTAGATTAAAGGGCAGCTCTCGCTCTTGGATTTTGAAACACTTTTAAGTGCTTTTGGAAAGTGTTGGGGAAAATGTGATCTGTTAATTAAAAACCATTGGTATTGTTGTCAAAAAGTGCTGTAAAAAGTTAAAATATTCGTTTTAGACATGATGTTAAAAAGTAAGAAATAATTTATATTGTATTTAAATGGTATTTTGATAATTTTATATCCAAAAGCCAAAAGCTAATTTTTTAGCTTTTCTAAAAGTCGGTTTGAAAAGGAGTTTTTTATTCCAAAAGCCATTTGGTAACCTTGTTCTTAATTACTTTTAATATCAAACGTGCTTTTGGCTCCAAAAGCTGGTTTGAAAAGCAATGGAGAAAAAGGTTTGGATACCAAAGTGGGAAAACAGGTATAGTTCAGAGGCTAGTTATAAAAACTATATATTTATATACTTGTAGATGCAGAAGCATATATGTATATGTATATAGTGATTATAGTCTTAAAATTCTTGGTGATTTGTTTCTATAGGTTGTGGCTGCTGTAGGTTTTAAAGGTAAAAGGCTTGAGATACCAAGAAATGTAAACCGAGTTGTGGCTTCTTTGATTGAACTCTGTTGGGCTCAGTAAGTGTACTTTCTTACTATCATCACCTGCCAAAGTTTGTTGCACTAATGTTTACGTCTCAGTAATCTCTAAACTTGTGAAACCACTCTGCATATTTCTGAAAATTTGAAGCCATCAACCAGATAAGACACTCATCCTCTAAGATAGAAGAGGCAATTAGATGAGTTTGGGTGATGTCATATCAAGTTTCTGATTGTTTCGTGCTCAGGCATCTTTAGGGTTTAGGCCACTCAACTTTTGAGTTTTGGGCTCTCGTCATCCATATTGCTCTAGTTTTTCTTGAAGAATCCCATCCAATACTCGTGCCAAACACATTGATATAGATCATCCTAATATATGAAGAAAAAAAATTAGAAATTTTTGACTGTACTGATGTCAAACACTTACTTATAACCATGGGCGGAGCCAGGAATTTATTCAAGGAGTGTCATTTTTTGAACGGCGTTTAAATGGTGTCATTTTATTTATAAAGTGGTGTCATTATAAAAGGGTGTTAATTATATATTTTTAACTTTTTATATACAAATTATATAGAAAAATACAATTTTAAAAAAAAATTGGGTTTTAACAGACCCCAATTATATAGAAATTTTTTACTATACTGATGTCGAACACTTACTTATAACTGACGCTCAGACCAGGATCCAAGTAACATAGCTTATCATTTGGGGTTGTCAGTTGCTTGTGTGTGAATCACGGTTTCATCTTTTTAGGATTACTGGTCATCTTGGTTTTCATCTCACTAGGGTTCTAGCCATTTGGCATAGATGGAACAACTTAATAACCTAGTACACCTCTTTTAACCCTTACAATTATTAGTCACTAAAAAGAAATCCTGGCTAAAATAATAATAGAAAAACATGTTTTATTTAAGTAAACACTTTTATCATACACCATATATGCTCTTCGCCTTTAATTACCTAAATAAACCCTTAATCTTTAATTTATAACGAAATTAGATTTTAACATAAATCTAAATTTATTTAAAAGGGTGGTTCTTTAAGGAAAGTGAAATATTTCAGGTATTTATCCGTAGTTAGAATTGGAATAAAGGTGTTTGAAACTGGAAGTTGGCCGTGATTTTCCATCTTTTCTTCCTCCTAATATTGTTCTTTCATGAACCTGCAGTGAGCCTTCGAAACGCCCTCCATTCTCCTATGTAATTGAATGCTTGAACAAAGTGATCGCAAATACTGCACCTCAAGAACTTCATTGACAAACTCCATGATGGCTCAAACCTTGGTGCATGTAAGCATATGCTCTCTGTCTATTTATTCACTGTTATTTGGGCACAAATATGTTCCCTTTTCTTTCTTTTTCAAGATTCCAATGTGTTTGGAGGATCAATATGATTCAGATCATTGCACCCTGTCAGACATGGTTTTGTTCAAATTTTTCCCGATGTTTCCATGTATTTAGAAGATTATATTCCCGTACTGGAGAGTCAGGGTAACATAGAGGATAAGTGCCTGACCTGAATCTACCGGTATCCACTCCCCAATCTTTAGGTTTTGTCTTTACTCTTTAGTTAACTATGTCATCCCGACTCTTCATTTTATCTCAAATATCATGTACATACGAGAAGGATACGGTTCACCAAATGTATGGAAAAAAACTTGTACTCTTTTTAGCACAATATCCGTATCCGAGTAGGCTCTAGGTAACATAGGCAGTCAATAACGTCCTCTTAATTATCAAATATCTAGTTAGGTACATAATGTACCCTATATTATCTCTGATATGGTTAATTCATTAAATATATGATGATTAACCCATTTTTTGTTCCTTTCCTAGGAAATATATTCCAAAAGTGAAGAGAGGTGCAAGCATAAACAACTACTCAAGTTTATTAGAATCCGAAAGAGGATCGTACAAGCTTAGTTTCATTATGTCAAGAAGTAGAACCGTGCATGTCAAGACAGTTAAACCTCAATTACAACCCGCTGGAATTAACTAACGGGATTGGATTGGTCAAGAACCATGTAAGTGGATCTCATCCGGTCAAATTCCTCTTTTTATATGTTTTTGTACCCTTTTCGACTTTGTTAAATCAGTTAAGAAAATTACAAAATAACTAAATTATAGTAATGAAATCATTAAAAGAAGAGATGCTAAAACCTTTCATCTTATTTTAAAATACAAGGTTATGTTTAAAAAAATGGGCAGGATTGAACCTTAAGCAATAAGTGCACAATACTAATGTTTGAGCTGTTATAGTAAACATACACGGGGGTAACTTAGCTATCCTTGCGCACTGAATTTCTCACGGTAAGTTTATCAAAAGTAGAGTTGTAAAAAAAACCCTGACAAACTCAAATCAAATTTGTCATATGATTAAATTTAATATTTTCATAAACAAAATAAAAAAATATTGTTCGAATCAAATTGAATACTATGATTAACTCGTCAATTGACTATCTAATTTAATTAATATAATTTATGATTGAAAATTAAATAATTTAAATTTATCAATTAATTAAATTAATTTATTAAAATTGAACTCGATTTTATACACTCCTAATAAAAAAAACTACACAGGTAAAACTTTGAAATTTAATTTTAATTTTATAATAATAATAATAATAATAAGTTGCACTAAAATCTGTTCAAAATTGAGTTGTTAAGTGGACTTTTGGACTGCAAAATGATTTTTTTGGTAAGTTACTAAATGTTAAATCATCTGAATTTTATTCTTAAACTTATTTTAGTTAATAAAATTTTAGAAGTTTAATTTTTTTACTGAAGTTTAGACATTAAACGTTTCTGATTATTAAACTTTAGACTTTAAATATTTTTGTCACTCCCAAACAGTCAAGATGGTAATCGTTCAGTTTCAAATTTTATTAGTCACTTTTTCCGGGCTTCTCAGTCTAAATTTGACCTCTATTTTTATCGAAAAGTGCCCCAAAATTTACAAATTGGCCAAAAAAAATTAATTTTTTTCCCGTTGATCTTTCTCTACCTTTGGATGGAACTCATTTCTCAGTATGTTGCTTCTCTCGTGCCAATAAATTTTTTTACCGTTTGAATGTTGGAAAAATTTCTTTGTTCGCTGGTAAATGAACGTCGTCAAAAGTTAATGAATGAGTGACAAAAAATGTTTAATGTCTAAACTTTAGTGTGTAAATTAAACATTTTGAAACTTTAGTGAGCAAAACAGATTTGAGAGTAAAGTTCAGTGATGATTTACGTAATTTATCTTTTTTACTCTGTTTAATTGTTTTAATCCTTAAATTTTTATTGTATTCTTTTTAGTCTTTGATTTTTTTTGTTAGAACAATATTATTTTATCCTTATTAAAATATTGATTTCCGCTATTTTTATCATGTCATCAATAATTTCAAAAATACATCATAAAATTAATATCAAGGAATAATTTAAAATGAAATTTAAACTCAACAAGTGTCCTGGTGAAAAAGCGGATGATATTTATCCTAGGAAACACGAGTTCAAATCACTTTGTCTACAAGGTGTTTGTGCATTGTCAAATGGTTAAAAATATCTATGAACATATATTGAGCGTTTAAGCATGCTCGATCTCACATCCTGATATATATCGTAGCAATAATAATATTAATCGAACTATACTCAATCCACTTAAATTCTAAATTCTGGTGTTGCCAATGGCGGTTCAAAAGTTTACAGGGTCATATACAATTTATTAAAATAAAGGCTTTTAATTTATAATCCCAAAGATACATAAGATGTTTTTTTAAAATATATATATTTATCTTAGTAAAAATATATTATGAGATTCTCTTTAAAGTCATTTTATTTATTTATTTCTTGTAATTCATTAAACCAATTTTTTCTATTTTCCCATAAACATTTAATTCAACTCATTTGGGGCCTTCTTTTTTGAGCCCCTGTGCGACCACGACTTAATAAGTGTTGCATTAATGAAAATAATAGAAGGATATTATCAGTAATTAAATTAAGTGATAAAATTAATGTGCGACTTTTATCATTATCATTAAATTTTTTTATAATAAAATATGAGTCGTCTGAAATAAGCGTATTTAGCTAGTTAGTTAAGTTGTTTATTTTTGTTATCTTATTTTTTCCTTCGGCCATAAGTTTTAAATCTATTAAAAATATTTTTTTCTAAGTTAAAATTCCTCCATCTCCTCTCTAAAAAAATTTAAATTTAAGATTTATATATATATGAGTCGTCCGATAGATTAACATAAATGTTATGGGCTAATGCTTTATTTGCTCTTTGTGTATGATTCCCCTTAATATAATCATACCTACTTTACAATATATATATATGAATGAGGTCAGAATTTCATGTTCGAATTTAATGGAGACTTTTTTTTTTAATTTGAAAAGTAATGGAGACTTTCAATTCGTTTAATTTGGTCAAGATAATGACATATATTAGTGCGACATGTAGTTACATAATATATTTATATTATTAGGATTTTATAAGTCTCTTGAAGTAGACAATATATAGATAAATATATTTATAGCTTCTATTGTTAATGAATTATGTACACAAAACTAGAGGTGTTTAAAAATACTCGACTCAAACTAAAATTATTGGATAATTTTATAAAAATATATCTGACTCGGTAATTTTTCTGGTACACGAGTCGGGAGTTTTCTCTTACCGGGTACCCGACTCGATAATTTTTAATATATTTTTTTTATATTTTAAATTATATTTTTATTTTAAGTTTCTTAATATTTTTACTCTAAAATTAAATTTAAATCCCTAAATTCTTTCTATGTTTGTATTACATACTTTTAAGTTTTAAGTCTAAACATTTTTAAAAATATTTTCGTCTTTAGTATGTGATTTTCTTAAAAAAAAATTAGAATTAAAATAATAATATATATATATATATATATATATATATATATCGGGTACTCGGGTTTTAATGGTACCCGTGTAGCGAGTACCCGGGTATAACGAGCCAGTAAAGTAGGTACTCGGATGAACCGGGTACTCGACAATGAACACCTCTACACAAAACCGTGATGATATTATAAAAATAAAATAATTAAATAATAATAACTTGTTAGAAGGAAAAAAGAATTATATATTTTTATTAGGAAAAATATCTCATGCACTGGTGACAGAAACAAAATGTTTCTACAAGCGCTTCAGTTTTAGATTTTAAGGACTCAATCTAGGGTTATGTGTTTAGGTGTAGGGGGTTATAGTTAAAATATAGGGTTTATGACAAGAATTTAGGGTTTAGATGTTAAGGTTTAGTTTTTGGGTAATATTGTTAAAAGTTTAGGTTTTAACCTATAAACCCTAAACTTTAACCATAAACCCTAAATTCTAACCACATCGCATAAATTCAAAACTCGTCCACTAAAACCCCTAAACATTAAACCCTAAACAAAATCCTTAAACCTTAAAACTAAAATACTTGTAGAAACAAAAGTTTATGTATGGAATAATTATCCTATTTATTATTAAAAAAAGTTAGTGATATGAATTTATATGGGAGGATCTTATTTTTAAAAATATATCTAATAGTATTTTTTTTGTTAGAAGGAAAAAGGAATAAAATATTTTTTATTATTTAAATATATTAGAATTTAAAGTAGTTAATTTTATATAACAAATTGAACCCAACAAGTTAATATTAAATTACAAATTTACAATAAAAATTTATTAAAATAATAAATATCATAATTTAAAAAATCAAAATCGAAATAATTTAACTCGAACTCGTTCTGTGGACACTATATAATATTCATGGTAAGTGAATGTGGGCTTTGTTTTCTTAAACATAAAGTGAATGCGGGTTTTGGTACAATTGGTGCATTGTTTCACATGTGGCTGCTGAATTCTAATTAAAGCCGGGGCCCATCTGCTACTCTTATCACTAAATTATTCAAGTCAAATTTTAGAGTATATAATTCTGTCAAATCATAGGCCATGGTAAATAGAAATTTGGGCAAAAATTAGAGGTTTGAGGCATAATTAAAGGTTTGACCAATTAAATTCGTTAATATTGTTGTTTGATAAACAACGGATTGAAAGAACGGATTAGAGTAAAACCGCTAATTTTGAAAAAGCTCATAATATGAGCTTTTTGAGATTAGAGGTTTGATATTAGAGTTGTAAAGATTCTTTTACTTTTACCAGTTACCAAAAATCTCAAAATAAACTAAATTAAATATTTTCTCACCCTATTTATAAGCTAATCTTATTTACTTTTTTTCCTTTTTATTATCATAATATTTAAATTTATTAATTTATTAAATTATATTAAAATAATTATATAAATAATAAATTAATATATAAATCATTTGAATATGTTTAGAAAAGTTATATTAAAAATAATTTTATAGATCTAATTAATAATAATTAGATACAAAATATTGATAACTAATAAATTATTCAAACAAGTATTGAATATAATCATGTCATATATGTCATTTTGCTTGTTTAAATAATCTAACAGCTATCAGTTAATTTTAGCAAACACTTTTATACAATCAGCTAATGCAATCCGCTAGTCAAATCAGCTAATGCAATCATCTATCAGCTAATGTAATCCACTATCAACTATCCGCTAATTACCAAATAAGGTCATAATCCCTAAATTTAATACCACACATAATAATTAAATCTCATTCTCCACATTATTTAAATAATACTTATGTAACACAATTCCTTTTCAAATTCTCAACGAATTAACATTTGATTTGTTAAGCAACCAGATTTGTTTAAATTGCTTTCATGATTTCATATTGATTATCACTTAATTAATATTATAATCTTATCAACTGAAATTAATATTTTAATACTATAAACTGATACTTTTTTTTTTGCATGATCCATTGATCAATTAGTTCAATTCAATGGTGATTCTCTCAATTAAATTTTCTCCAATTATAATACTTGACCTAAAATTTTATCTCACTACACCAATTAATTATTGGTATAAATTGATTCATCATTATGATCATAACAATTAAGTATTTTTCATTCAAATAACATCTAAAGAAGATCACCAGAAAAATAAATTTTTACTATTATTTGACAAGTGGTACTTCCATAAAAATGTTAAGATTTTTATTAGTTTTGTTGTTATATTTGAATTTTATTATTTAAAGTTTGATTATTTTATTATAATTTGATATTTAATAATACTGTAACAAAATTCTGAATATTTTTTTAACTTGGTTTCAAAATAAATTTATTATTATATTAAAACTAAAAAAAAAATTGAATGGATAAAATCCCAACAATTTTTTGAAATTACACTTTTATATTCATTTTGAATTATAGTTCATTGTAAACATCATTTTTTATTATATTATAACTAAATATAAACTTTTGAATAGATGAAATCCGGTACATATTAAATGACACTTCATATTCATCTAAAACTACAATTCTATTATAATTTAGTTAAACATAAAAAATATTTTTTATTATATATAAACTAAAAAAAGTTACTCATTGAAAAAATCCGATAAATATAAAATTATATTTTATATTAATTTTGAGGTACACTCACAATTAAACTAAACAATTGAAATTTATAAAAAGAAAAACTCTATTTATTTTATATTACATGAAATAAGCATATGTGATGAATTAAACAAAAAAGATTAAACGTGTGACCCTAATCTAATAACCATACATTAGTGTTAGTGTACAAATTGCAGACGAAAGGTGAGCCAAGTATTGAATTATTATTTTTATAATAATGATAATAAGTTAGCAGGGTAAGATTTAAAACAGCCAATCATTGTTTGTCGTTTTCCATATCTGTTGCCTTTGCAAATCAACGCACGTAACTAGTTACATCTGTGTATGCGTTTTCTGAATCTATTTCTTTTCCCATGTTTCTGTCTTTATCATTTTAAGGAGACCTGTTCCAATTTTGATTCCTCGCCTGTTTTTCTTTCTTTTCTTTATATTTTCCCCGGTTCTGTGAGTTTTTATTACCTGGTAGTTTCTCCAAAACCAACTTTATTGCATCTAATTAGTGTCCATATAAACACCGTGTTCATATATATATATATACAAACGTATTCATTGGTTTGACGTGTGCATTGATGTCTGTCTCTCTGTTAGGCGATCTGGTTTTATGATTTGCCTTTTAAAACAGAAACCCAAACCTTTTTTTTTCATCTTGAATCTGTTTTTCAGACCTGTTGTTTGAATATTTCCAGGTATTTTTTTTTGTATACACAAAAACATCTTAGTTAAAGTGATGTTATTCTGCAACAGTTGAATCTAGTTTGATTGCTTGTCTTGTTACTGTTATTGCATGTTGTTCTTGCCTGATACGATCCCAGTTTGTCATATTCATAAACTGCTTCTAGTTTTAAATCCAGTTTTATTTTTTATATTCTTTTTCTTAAACGAGATTGATTAGAGAGCACATGGTTTTTACTTTTTAACATGCTGGAATTTGTTTTTATTCTGTCACATTCACATTCTGTATTATTCTATTTGTTTTCTTCATTCTGATTGATCGTCTTTCATTGATAGAATTTAAGGGCTTGGATACTTGGATTTCAAAGAGGAAGAAAGGGTTTGTTGAGCTGTTTGTTCAGCTCGAAGAACAAGTATGGCGGAAGAGTATAGCGTGCCGCTGTTGAAGAAGAAGTACTATAAGGACTGCCCTGGATGTAAGGTTGATCAAATGAAGGAATTGCAGCATGGCATCCCATTCCGGGAACTACTTTCCATATGGATTGTTGTGTTATGCACTGGTAAGGATTCGAGTATGTACAACGCCTTTTTTCTTCGTCTGTATTGGTCCTAATTTCTTACTGTCAAATGTTTCCAGCTCTGCCTATATCATCTCTCTTCCCATTCTTATACTTCATGGTGAGTTCAGACAATTTCTTAGACAAAAAGTTAATGAGTGTGCACCATGTCAAAACCTGCTCAAGCCCATATTGTGTTGCTTACTCATGCAGTCTTCCTTTAATTGTTCTGTTTTCAGATTAGGGACTTTCACATTGCAGAACAAGAGGAAGATATTGGCTCCTATGCTGGTTATGTGGGTGAGCTTATTTTCACTTCTTTCTCTTCATTGATGCATTTCTTGTCAATTGAGCACATGATCCTAACACGATGCTCGATATCTTTGAAGGTTCTGCATTCATGCTAGGGAGAGCTTTAACATCTGTGCTAT
This sequence comes from Hibiscus trionum, assembly GCA_030270665.1. Lineage (NCBI taxonomy): Eukaryota > Viridiplantae > Streptophyta > Magnoliopsida > Malvales > Malvaceae > Hibiscus > Hibiscus trionum. Next base: position 9,458,692 of record BSYR01000024.1, on the reverse strand, counting down.
GGGGAATATTTGCTGATCGTTATGGTCGAAAGCCTGTTATAATCATGGGGACTATTTCAGTGTTAGTGAGAACTCCATCAAAGTTCATATTTCAAGTTGATATTTCTGAAGTAATTTTGAAATTTTCTCAAACTTCACATTGCCATTGTATTTCAGGGTTATTTTCAACACTCTCTTTGGCCTTAGTGTAAACTTTTGGATGGCTGTAATTACAAGATTTCTTCTAGGAAGTATGAATGGCTTACTTGGACCCATAAAGGTTTGTTTCGCACTCAGCACGGAATGGCTGGAATCCGAATTCCATTTTCATTTGTTTCTGGACAACTGTTTGATTACTTCTTTCACAACTTCTAGGCATATGCAGTCGAAATCTTTCGAACAGAATACCAAGCCTTAGCCCTGTCAAGTGTAAGCCATTATCAACCTTTATATGTTTTTGGCTGCGTGGACTTTTACTTCAACATCAATTTTATAAGTATTACAAAATTTCAGGTTAGCACATCTTGGGGCATAGGATTGATCATTGGCCCTGCTCTGGGAGGTTATTTAGCTCAGGTATTTGTTAGACTCTATAAAAGATCTTTTATAATCTATATTCCTAACTCCTAAGTCCGATTTGAGTGTCGGATACGGATATGTGTTTGACACGGTTATATTCAAACTCTAAAAGTATTCATTTGAGGTTTTCAAATATTTGTAATTCAGCCAGCTGAGAAGTATCCGAATGTCTTTTCCAAAGATTCAGTGTTTGGAAGGTAAGTGAATATATTCTGCTTATTAATCTCCCACACTGTTAGATTTAAGAACTTTTCATGTTTTGTATTAGCATTTTTTTCTCTCTGAGTGTTTAAATACAATGATATTCAATTGTTGCAGGTTTCCATATTTCCTACCATGCCTCATCATATCACTATTTGCCTTGGCAGTAACCATCGCTACTTGCTGGCTTCCGGTATGTATTCTAATCCCCACGGCACATATCCGGACATGAGTATGGGGATATTATCCTGAAAAAAAATGAACATATTACTTTTATTGCAGGAAACACTTCACAAACACGATGACAACGATAGATCATCCGATGATTCATATGATGCTTTGGAAGCTGCAACTCATGATTCGAACACAAAAGAAATTGCAGATAAGGATGAGGGCAGAGAATCCACTAGCCTCCTAAGGAATTGGCCTTTAATGTCATCCATTTTTGTTTACTGTGTTTTCTCCCTTCATGATATGGCCTACTCAGAGGTACTAATCATATTTAACTTAGATTCATACAAAAAAGGTTCATGGTTTAGCAAGCTATAGTAATAGATCTAATCGGAATACGTTGCGGTTCATATTCGTGCTGCAGATATTTTCGTTATGGGCTGTTAGCCCTAGAAGGTTGGGAGGCTTGAGTTATTCAACCGAGGATGTCGGACAAGTTCTTGCAATCACAGGTATTGATTTTGATCATGTTCATATGTCTGCATAAGAACACATCCCTTGATCAACTCAATAGAGTAGTATGCATATGCTTAGTAAATACGGATTAGATTGATCAACTTTTCAACATATCTAGGTTTCAGCCTTCTCGTTTTTCAATTTTCAACATATCCGTACATGGAAAGGATGCTAGGACCTGTAATGGTGGCTCGTATCTCGAGTGTATGTGTTCGAAACCTTGCAACCTTTGCCTTACTTTTCCTGTTTTTATCTATTTGTTGGTTTATAATTTCTTTCCTAATGGTTACATAATTTCCTACTTGCAGCTCTTAAGCATACCTCTGTTGCAAAGTTATTCTTGGATGCCCTTGTTGTCCGGGTTCGCTCTTGGCTTGGCAGTAAACTGTGCGTCAATCTTCAAGAGCCTTTTTTCGGTAAGTGAATATCGAGAGGCAATTATATGGATCTATATATGCCTACTTAAGACTGAATCCTTTAGTTAAGCATCTGTAAATAACTATGGAGTTTTTCGACATGAGCAGGTATCGATCATAACTGGATTATTCATTCTGCAAAATCAAGCTGTGGTAAGTCTTCATTCCGGATTATTCCTTCTTCTTCTGTAGAATAATCTTAATAGGATTTAAAAATGGGAAAAACAGGAACAACACCAGAGAGGAGCTGCCAATGGCTTAGCCATGACTGCAATGTCTCTTTTCAAAGCTATTGGTCCTGCAGGAGGTGGTGCATTGTAAGTCTCCTAGATTTTCTCCCCTATTTGCTGCTTCCCATTTCTCCATCTTCAACCTTTTCGTTTCCTGTTTCAATAACAATCTATTCCGTTAACTTTATTTTACACAGGTTTTCTTGGGCGGAAAAACGTCAAGATGCTTCGTTTCTTCCAGGTATGTTAATCATTGTAATATTTACGAAATGCTTGCTTGAATGATTTTAGCATAGTATGAGATTCAAGAACTAACTCTGAATCCTATAATTTCGATTACAGGTATTCAGATGGTGTTTTTCATGTTGAATGTGGTTCAAGTAATCGGAATGTTGTTGACGTTCGAACCATTTCTACCTCAACCTCAGCGGTAATCCGCAAGCGTCCGAATAACGATCTTCCATTAAAAGGAAAATGCTTCCAAGGCTTCAATCTTGGCCTACAAAAGATCAAGCTTAATGTATTCTAACTGTCTTCGTATAAATTTTGTTATTAGGTTCATTCCTTTTTCTCTATTCTTGCCTGATATTTATGCCCGTTATATATTCGAACAAACATAGGTATATATATTTAAACAATGCTAGTAATAAAAAAAAACATGTTGAACAAACACTATGAAAAACCACTTAAATAGTTTTTTTCAATTATCTAATATAATTATAAGATAATGTCCACTCATTTATTTGTTAATTTTAATCTTTTAATAACACACATTGCGTAGATGTGTTAGCAGTTCTTGATGTATACTTTTGCTTTGAATCATATTTACGTAGAATCAACTATTATTGTAAAAACAAGCTAAATATGTATACATATATTGTTATTCAATTTAATTTAAAAGTTAAATTTGGCATTTTAAGTTTTTTATCCAATTAAACATTGGAATTTATTTTATTGATACCTGCGTTTAACTTTCAAGTGCAATTTGGTACTAATTTGAAAGAAAATCATAAGTATTATACTGAACCAAGAAAATAAGTTGCAGATACCAATTTGAAAGAAAAAAAAAATAGTAATTCAAGTTTCAAAACATATACTCATCCTTAAAAGATGGTAAAATCAAACTTCTCTTCAGTCAAATCCACAATAACAATCTATTGAAGGTCGAATTACTCATCTAAAGTTGAAAATTGATTTAATATTTACCAGAGTTTGGATAAAAGTAATAAACTTGAAGTTGGGTAAAAATGGGAACCAAATTTAACATAAAAACTTGAACTTGAATAATCTAAACCCTCCAAAAAATTGAGAATTGATATACAATTACAGAGACTGAAATCCATCAAAGAAGAGTAATGAGAATGAAAAGAAGAAGAGCAGCAATGAAAGAGTACTTGAGAGCAGCTAAAAGAATGGCCCCGGAGATCAAAAACAGCTGCCACAGGACCTGAACACTGGCCCACGTTAGCAGACCCGTCAGGCCAAGTGCTACGATGTTTTCAGGATCCGGATCTAACAAATCACCCAGCCTGAAATTAAAAATGGACCGCCGATCGTCCCTCGAATCACCACCGTCGTTTCCTTTTTCCTCTGGTTTCTTGTTGGGTTGTTTGGTTAAGTCATCGTTGTTGTTTCCAGTTTGAGCAAACAGAATGAAGCGCGAAGGCGAAGGGTATTTTGGGGTGTGGATTTGGGGTTTGGGAAATAAAGAAGAATATCTGAAAGTGAAGCATAGATTTGGAGAAGTTGAGGGGATTTGGGGATGTAGGCAAGAAACGAACCCTAACATTTCCTTCTAAATTTTAATTTTGCCCGGTTCTTTGGAGATATAGAAATGAAACCAAATTACGTGTAAATATAAAATAAAATGGCAACTTTTTTTAAAAAAATAAACAAAAAGAAACTTTCGACCACAGTGGGAGTCGAACCCACGACCTTTTGATCCGAAGTCAAACGCGCTAATCCACTGCGCTATGCGGTCAGATTGATTCTTAGGGTTGTGAATATGGGTTATATTTATGAAATACTTGACACTTCCTCACCCATTAAGTACACAAATGGATATGGCATCAATCCTGCTACAATTGTCAAAAAGTTTTACTTGTAATGTAAAACTTTTACACTATTAATTTGTAAAGTTTAAAAGTTTTTCAACAACTTCTCGACCAAGCCAATGATGTATTAGCAAATAATATCATTTTAGTCTTGATTGATATTGGATTCTATATTCGATTTCGGTTCGGACAACCTTACCCCTTTTCTCTCGTCAAAAAAATGTTTCTCAACAAGTTGAATGTTTTTTTTCCTTCAAATTGAATAGTCTTGTGTCTATGTTTTTGTTACCAAAAAGAAATGGCTGAGGGAATCAGCCATACAAGTCCAAATAACTAGCTGAATAGAAGTGATTTAGTGGTACTTGGGCTAATTAATTAAGACTTTGGAGAAACAATAATTTAAGGCCCATTGTTTTTGGGCTGATCACTTTATTTTAGGCCATATATGCAAGGATTGGTGCAAGTATGTATGAAGTAGTTGGTGTTAAAGTTCATGTTAGTCTTTATATTCGAAAATCGAGTAAAAAAATTTGTTACTAATATGTACGCGAAAAAGAACAACAACAACAACAATAATAATAAGTCACGTAAGAGAAACGATGTTTAATTTAGTTCGGTTTTGCTTACGTTTATGGATAAGAGGAACGAATAATTCACTATCAACGGTATTTATATTTAGAACTTGATATATTCAAAATACTCTTCCTAACGTCCCTACAATATTCATATCTACAATATAGCCGCTATAATTGCAAAAGTCCTAAAAGTGATCACATCTCTCCAAAGTAATTCTTTCTCATAATTCTAAAGGTTAAGACTGACTCTATATTTATAGGGTCAAATACTTGACCACTAAGAAACTTTAGTCCATAAGACGTCTCGACTGATATAAATACTTGAGTATTAAATAAATTTAATTACCAAATATTTTTCCACAAGTAAAATTACAATAAAATTTAACTTAATTAAAATTTAAATTTATGTCAATATTCAGCAAAAGTATTTTTCTTTTTAATTTTTTTTCTCTGCTAGCTTGATGGTGTTTTTTCTTACCCACATTATTTCGTCTTTTATTTATCCGGAATTATTATTTCGTGTTAAAAGGTATTTATTTTCTGGGTGAAATAAAACTCTGCTCTTATTCGAAATATAAACATTGTGCATGTTTAGGTTTTTTTTTTTTGGCTTTTTTGGCATATATCTAATTTCTCTGGATAAAATTTAAAGTGTAAAGTTTTTTTTTTCTTACGACATGTTATCTATCTATAATCTATCTATCGGTTAGGATCTACAACATTGTGTTTTACATTTTTTTAATTATTAGATAGGTGAAATTGATGACTGAGATTAATTCCTTACTTTTTATGTAAACAAATCCTATTATTATACATTTAACCTTAGTAAAGTGAATATGACAGACTTTTCGACCAAAAGAATCAACCACGATAATTAACTTCATGCATGCAATCTCATATCTAGATCAAAAAACATTGTTTAACCATCGCGAAGACATATTGTAGAAAGGATGAGAAAGTTCTCACATAGATTGAAAAGACTGGAACTCTCCTGATAACTAGTGGCGGATGCAAAGGTTGACTTGGGTGGGCACGGGCTTACCCTAAACTTTTTAAAGTTCACACATTTGGCTTTAATTTTTTAAGTTTTATGATTTAGTCTTTAATTTTTATGACTTTGTGCCCACCCTAAAATTTTAAAATTTTTATTGTTGTGTTCACTCTCAAAATATTTTTAACTTGTGCTCACCCTGAAAAATATTTATGTATCCGTCAATTCTGGTAACATTTAGTTTGTTTTAATTCATTCAGAAACTCGTATGATATTACAATCTTCATCGCCCACTATTTTGAATGAATCTCCTTAGTATAATCATTATAGATCATTACTTATAGTAAAAAAAAGTTTAAATCTGTCGAAAGTTGATAGAAATCCATCAAAATTCAAAACTAGGTATAGTTGTCACTTACTCAAAGCTTGAGCATTAATTGGGTAGCAGAAATCCCTTAAAATAGTTTGAATCTATCGAAAGTTGATAGGGATAAAAAAATTTCATTAAAAAACACAAATAGAGCACAACAATGAGTACATGTCTTCTACATTTTCATAACACTTCTTGTGTCTTTCCTTTTATATTTTAAATATGACACAATGTCAAAAATTATCTGCAACATTAACCGGATAGTTATTTTAATCTATTTTAAATTAATTTAATTTCAAACATTTTATTTTAAGTTAAAATAAACCATGAGTTATAACCATGGGCGGAGCCACGTTGTAAATTAGGGTGTTTCATAACCACTTAAAATGTTTTGAAAATTTTATTTTCTATATAATTTGTATATAAAAAATTAAAAATACATATAAATGACACCCTTTTATAAATAAAATAAAACTCTTTTATAAATAAAATAACACTCTTTATAAAAAATTAACACTCCTTAAATAAATTTCTAGCTCCCCTCCATATATAACATTTGATTTCGGTAGCAAAAGGTTGATTTTATTTCCTTCAAAATCGAAATGAAAATCATAGAAAAAAGAGGAGGGCCGCACCATGATGGGAATGAAATCCAGTGTACCCCAGCAACAGCGAGCCAATAGAAGGCGACCGTACAAAAGAAATTTAAGATGGTGATGATGATGAGAGGAAGGGTATGATGTACAGCTGTGAATTGTGATTGTAGGGTCCCCTTTCTCCTCACCATATTTCCAATTTAGGCAAAGACAAACCCCACTTTCACACCTTTGCCTTCCCCATCAACCCAAAAATCAATTTTTTAATCTTAAAAAAATATTTTAATATATAAGTCTATCAATTTTAGGGTTAAAAGATTTAGGTTGTAGTTTAAAGTTTAGAGATGTAAAGTGTAGGGTGTAAAATTTAAAATTTATGATTATAATTTAGTGTTTAGGGTTTAAAGTTTAAGTTTTTAAGGTGTAAGGGCTAATAATTTAAATTTTAGATTTTATAGTTCAAATATAAAGTATGGTATAAATTTTTTTTCACACAGCTTATATATTAAAATATAATCCTTAATTTAATCACTTCTCCTTCTTTGTTCATTTACCTTAGCCCGGCTTCTCGGCTCGGCTTTTTTTTTGTTTTTTTTTCTTCTTGTTTATTTGGTTCAATAATTGGGGGGGAGAGATTGGTTTTACATATAAGATTGCTGGCTTCAACTGTATTCCCAAGTAGTTTAGGAACTTGTAATGTCACGAAATGGGATTAAAGTCAATGAAATGACACCACAAACAGCGATATGGTATACTTCTTGGTATCTAGGTATATATACAATATACTTTAGATATCTATTTGACAAAAAATATATTTTAAATATATTTTTTTAGATTAAATTTTACAGACGTTTAATATGAGACAACTTTCTCCACTTACAATACTAAAATTTAAAATTTCAACCTTACATAAAAGATATAGTACTTCATCTAACAGATTTAAATATTTTTTATATAAGCCTAACAAAACAAAATTATAACGTTTACAAGTGTTTTAGTTGCAGGTGTCTTAACTTGCCTGCACAGTGGTAATTCCAATAATTGAATATGGATGTTATACAGTTTTTATTTATTTATGGTTTTGTATTGAAATACTGTGCTGTTCTTGAAATTATATAGAACACTCTTAGGGATGGCAACGGGGCGGGGCGGGGCGGGTTCGGGGCGGCCTATAATATATTATATCCGACCCCGCCCCGACCCGCCCCTAAAAATTTTAAAAAAATTAATTTTCGCCGACGGTAAATATTAGATTCGACCAATCTTCCACCACAATCACAAATTATAGTTTCAAAGGACTTCAAACTTATATAAAAAAATAAAATAAAACTAATTTTAAATTATCCACATGTTAAACTACATATTCAAAAGAATAAACTTGAATCATTAACCGTTAGAATCGAATATATTAAAACTTGAACAACATCTAACAAAATTTTACAATAAGTACGAACCAAAACAAAAACAAAAAATAGCTTAAAACTCATAAAAGTGTTTAAATAAAATGATATTTTTTATAAATATAACAAAAATATATAAAAATATAAAAATGTACCGGGGCGGGGAATTTCTAGCAAATACCCGAACCCGCCCCGCCCCGACTTCATGCCTTTCACGCCCCGCCCCGCCCCGATCCCCGAAATTTTAGAAAAAATACCCGGTCGGGTCGGGTCGGGGCCGGGTATTTTTGTCATCCCTAAACACTCTTCACACGAACAGAAATTTTGTGGCTCTTTTTTACGCCTTTTTATATGTTTCATAATAAAAATTAAGTTTAGTATTTAAAGTTAGGGTTTATAGTCAAGATCTAAAGAATTTAAGGTAGAGTGAAAAGTTTAGATATTATAAGTTAAAATTAGGGCTTATAATTTAATTTTCTTTTTTGTGTTTTTTAATTTTGTCGCATAAAAAAGTCACCAAAAGAATGCATGAGATTTTTATCTCACTCTTCACAACATAGAGTGACACTTGAGTCCAACACAAGAACCAACCAAGTCCACATCAAAGTTCTTATATTTAGGGGAGCGTAAAGAACGTCAACTTACTATGTGGTTAAAAATGATAAGTTTCAAATTTCATCCAAGTTAAAATGTTATATTTTTTATAATATTTTATGTTGACTTTTTTAACAAGTTTTAAAATTTGTCCAAAAAATTACCAAACAAATGTTATAAAAAAACAAATTTCAAAATTGACAAAAATTACAAAAAAAATCAACTTAAAATATTATCAAAAGGTTTAGCATTTTAAGTTGTTTAGTCAAATTTCGAAACTTGTTATTTTTTAACCACAGCTCAAAATCATCATATTATATCCGTTAATAAAACCAATTATTATCATAGACCATTTTTTATCACTAATTCTAAATTTAAAACTAAATACTATTTATTTTTTTAATTAATTAAATAAACATATGTGACTACAATGATAATTGTAACATCTAAAGGAAAACACAGACCGTCTTCTTTAAGACTTTAAGTAAAATCCTTTCAATTATAAATAGTTTGATTTGATAAAAAAATATTAAATCATATGAATTTGTAAGTCACTAATACAAACGTTATTTTAAACCAAAAACTCATTTTAATTAATTATTTTAAAAAATAGCCTCTACGAATTATTATTTAGAAAAATGACCTCCAAATCTGTCACGTATGAAGAACTCGCGTTTCGGGGGTCGTGAGACACGAACTCGCGCTACGTAGAAAGCGAGTTCCGTATACATGGCAACACTTTTCAGAATAACGAATTTTACGGAAACTCGCGTTCTGGCAAATGCGAGTTCCTTGAGAATTTCAAGAGGCGGCTGAATTTATCGCGGGGAACTCGCTTTCTGTAGAAAGCGAGTTCTTTGCAAATCTAGGTGGAAGAACAAGCTTCGATAAGCATGTTCGAGCATTATTTCGGGCTTATTAATCGGATATGTTTGGTAAACATTCAGTTTGGGTTCGTAGTACTGGAAATTCTCTTTTATATGGCACAAATATGGGCAATTTTCGTCCATTCTAAACCGACCTAAATTCACTTAAAAATGGTATCCTAGTTTGTTTTTTTTATTAAATTTTCATTTAATCAAATAACAATAATTAAAATACAAAATTAAATATAAATTATAAAAAGTATAAAAAAAAAATTACTAAAGAAAATTAAAATTGCGTAATTACAAAATAAAAAAATAATGTCTTTCATAAATATAATTAAATATGAAAAGGCTCTAATGATGTCTACGTCCACCCGTTCCGCAGCGGGGTGAACGACAATCTCGTGGCGGATTCTTCCGAATGTCATGTGCTCCAGGGTCATTCTCATCATCATCATTAGCAGCAACAGCAACATCAACATCATCATAATTGGCTCCAAAGATGTCCTCGAAACGCTTTGACTTTTGCTGGGCCTGGGGCTGGTGGAGAACAAACTGCCCGACGACGTATGCTAGACAATGTTGTAGTCGAATTGTGATGCCAAAGGTGGAACATCGATCACCAAAGAACCACTCATCGGCATGGAGGGATGATAGACATCTGAGAAGCTGAACTCGGGTGGAGGCCTCATCTGCTGAAACGTGAAAGGACTAGCGAAATTCTGAAACGTTGTTCCAGAAGATGATGCCCTTGCAGTGTGGGTTCGCAGTCTCGGATCGTGCTGCCTCGACTGGCTCTGGCTCTGGCTGGGTCGACGTTTGAGGGCGTAGGCGGTTTTAGGAAGGCATCTTAATTTCTCGCTCGCGCTCTTTCAGAGTAAGTACATGTGGCTTCCCATTATGGAGGTACCACTGAAAATAGTCGAAAGTAACGAACATGGCCCAATCCACAATGGGTGCGAGGATGGGCGGTAGACTGGCATATCGGTCCATCCATTACTGGACCCAGTCAGCGTGATGATGGCCCCAATGAATTTCTGTCTTCCCCTGCCGTGTCAACCGATGCTATTCGTCCAAATTAGGCGACAGATGCAGAACCCCTTGGATGTACTTCAATTGTCACAGAACTCAGTCTGTAGGATGTCACTCGACAATTTCGTAGTTGATGAGTGGCACTCGCAACAACCATACGTGAGAGGACTTTGCAATGTCTGGCGGAGTAATCTGGCGAATCGCAAAACTAGCGTACAAATTCCACACGAACTGAAAAAATTTATTTGAACGTTAATTATATGAAATTTGATTAGAGAAATAATATTAAGAACTACAAATAAATTTTTGGATTACCATATCGTGGCGCATCTTGTCGATCACAAACTTGTAGTCTCGCTAATTGGTTGGCAGTCCCTGGTGGGTGAGTGCACCAACCCACCTGTTATTAATGGAAAATAAATAAAACCGTTAAAGAAATTGTTAATATATATATATATATTCAATTAAATAATTTAAATAGTATCTTCGTAGAAGTGGAAATATGTAGGGGTGGGCTATCTAGGCTGCGGGCTTAAAAATGGTATACGAAACCAAGCCCAAGACTGAAGGAGAAAAAGATACCCTCTAATTGCTTGTCTGTCAGGGTCGACGGTTCTGCAAAGCTCCTTGAACAGAAAGCCCAAGACCGCTGCTCCCCAACATTTTGCTCTTGATTTCGCAAAATTAATTAGATGATACAGCCACATGATATGCACTTTGTTGCGGGATTTATGAGGCATCAAAATCCTTTCAATAATGCGTAGTATGTGTGCATGAGAAAACCGCTTTGAAAATATATAATAATAAAAATATTTTAGTAAAAAAAGCATGAAATATATATAAAATATTTCAATTATTAAAAAACACGAAATATATAATAAAAAAATATTTACCTGTTTTGTTTCGTCATCCGCATCAGAGGAGGACTGAAAACCGTTGGTCCAAAAAAATAATGTAGGTTTTACCACCGTCGAACGTGTTCGGCACCGCTCCTAACAGGTCTTGACACAGGGTTGGCCAGCGACCATCGGCTATACCGGTAATAAGATCGCCGTTTGTAGGCAAGCCAAGATGGTATGCGATATCTTCTAGTGTAATTGTCGTCTCGCCACACAGAAAATGAAAAGTGTGCATCTCTGGCCTCCATCGTTCAATTAAGGCGTTAATCAAAGAACGATTCAACTTCATACCGGCCACGATTTTCGCGACGTAACCAAAACCAGCTTCCTCAATAAACGATATAATCTCTAGATCCGGCGTGACGGTGATACGATTGACGTATAACATCAATGCGCGTTCGTAGTGCTTGAAAAAATAAAATAGTATATAATAAATAAAAAATAGTAATAAATAAATTACTAAATAAATAAAATAAGATAAAAAGAAAAAAAATAAAAATATAAAGAATATTACCTCATTAATTGTCCTCCAGTAGTTGAACACGTGTTGCTGGTCTAGACCGCGAACTCACACTGCAGGGGCATCATCTTCTGGAACAGAGTTTCAGAATTTCAATGGTCCTTCCACTTTTTAGCAGATGAGGCCTCCACCCGAGTTGGGCTTCTCAGATGTCTATCATCCCTCCATGCCAATGAGTGGTTCTCCGATGATCGATGTTCCACCGTTGGTATCACAATTCGACTACAACATTATCCAACATACGCTGTCGGGCAGCTTGTTCTCCACTCGCCCGGGCCCAGCAGGAGTCCGCGTTTCGAGGACATCTTTGGAGCTGATGATAATGATGATGATGATGATGCTGCTGCTAATGATGATGATGAGAACGACCCTGGAGCACATAACATTCAGAGGAATCCGCCACAGGGTCGTCGTGCACCCCGCTGCGGAACGGGTGGACATAGACATCATTAGGGTCTTTTTTATATTTAATTACAATTAATTATATTTATGAAAGACATTATTTTTTAATTTTGTAATTACGCAATTTTAATTTTCTTTAGTAATTTCTTTTTTATAATTTTTTTAATTTATAGTTAATTTTATTTTTTTAATTACTGTTATTTCGATTAAAGGCAAATTCAATCAAAAAATAAATTAGGATACGTTTTGTAAGTGAATTTAGGTCGGTTTAGAATGGACGGAAATTGTCCATATTGGTGCCATATAAAAGAGAATTTCCAGTACTACGAACCCAAACTGAATGTTTACCAAAAATATTTGATTAATAAGCCTGAAATAATGCTCGAACATGCCTATCGAAGCTTGTTCTTCCACCCACATTTGCAAAGAACTCACTTTCTGCAGAAAGCGAGTTCCCCGCGATAAATTCAGTCGCCTCTTGAAATTCTCGGGGAACTCGCGTTTGGCAGAACGCGAGTTTCCGTAAAATTCGTTATTTTGAAAAGTGTTGTCACGTATGCGGAACTCGCTTTCTACGTAGCGCGAGTTCGTATCTCGCGACCTCCGAAACGCGAGTTCTTCATACGTGACAGATTTAAGGGTATTTTTCTACATAATAATATCCGGGGGACCATTTTTCTAGATAATTAATTAAAATGGTTTTTTTGTGTGTAAAATAGCCCATACTTAATGATTCAAATGTGGATATCTTCACTTTCAAGAAATTTAGTTGATTTGATTTAAAATTTATTTTTTAAAATAAAATATTGAATTCTAAATAATAAATAACCGTTAAAGCCAAAAGATTGAATGACATCTATTAGACCTGTTTAGAAACGGTGTTAATTACCTAAATTGGTCCATCCGAGTCAAATTTTGGCTAACGTTATTTTTAATTTCAGCTCGAATAGATTAATATTTTAATAATATAAAAATGTTTTTGCTAATGTGGTCTTGGTCTAATGGTAAGATTAATATATTAAGAACTTTGAGGTTCGATATTCATTCTATTTATATTATGTGTGAGTTCTCATCTAATCATTGAATGAATCATGTTAAAATTTATTTTGATTTATTTTGATTTTCGTTCTAAGTGTGCGTTGTAATGTTTAATTTTAGTTATAGTTATTTTTTAACGAGAAAAAGAACTTTATTTCATTGAAATTAGAAAAGATATACCGAATACGACACATCCCAATCATAGAAAATCTTAGGACTAAATTCACCAAGAAAACTCGAAAGACAATTGAAAAAATGTAATCTCAAAGGGCGTAAAAAAATTCTATTGATTACATCATTCATTTTTTATAGAAACTCAACATTTATCATCAAAATCTCATTGTCTTTATCCAACTAAAAGCTATATATATGTAGAATAGAGATCAATAAAATCAATCTTACATATTGCTCTGCTAATAATTTTGATTGAATCGACAAACTATTATAAAAGGGATCTAACCATACTGAATCGTCGACTTCTCTGATCAGATGGTGCATCATATTCTTCGCTACACAAACGCCAAATTATTATAAAGATATATAAAAACCGTGCCATAGTGCATATGAAAATCGTGTCACGGAGACAGATAAACAAACACAACAAGTATGAAAAAAATAAATTAAAAATATATAAATTCTTGTTTAGAACTAAGAAAGAAAGAAAGAAAGAGATAGACAACCACGTTAAATCGCTATTGGAGGTTGTACTCTTAAAGAGAAAAACTATAGGAACAATTTCGGTTATAGTTATTGAATGCATTGTCTATGGTTGTATTTGCAATTATAATTTGTAACTTCTTAAAAAAATTATAAAAATATTTTTGTAAAACTAATTATAAAATGTCTAAATATTTTTTATTTATCATTTTTTACCAATAAAGGTTAGATGCATTAGTAAAATACAATGTTGGAAGACAATATTATTGGAAAAGACATCCTCGCATCCCAAACATGTAGACGATATTGTTGGAAGAAACAGTCTCACACCTCAAATATAGACTGCAAGACGAATATGCATATTAAAAAAACAGTTAGAAACCGACCCCAATTAGCTTAAATATTTTTTCAAAAATTTAGATTTCGATCCGAACATAAAAACATCTAAAATCATAATGAAATATGAGCAAACCTATACGCAACATGAATAGATAGAAAAGAACAAGGCATCCAACGTCTCTCAAGTGTCGGCCATAGTTTGAAAGCAATGGCTCAGGCGCGCAGCCAGCCAGCCAGCCAGCCAGCATTACTTGTAGGTGTAGGCGTGTAGCCAAGTTGGTAGGGGCCCAAGTGCAAAACCTCTAAATTTGGATCCCACCACAATCCACATGCTTAGCCATACGTGAAATTAATTAATTATATATATGGCTTTACAGATGTTTTTTTTTAAGTATTTGTTTAAGATGAGTTTAAGGGTGTAAGAAGCTCTTGAATTAAAAAAAAATCAAACTCTTAAACTTTTTATACCAATTAACCATTATCAATAATTGAATAATTAAAAATTTTGACTAATTTTGACAATTAAATCTTGACAGTTCTTTTTGATATAATCTTGAAAGATTTTCTTTAGATATTACTAGCACATGATACATTATAGTTATATCATGTTGCATTTACATATTTATTTATTTTATCAATTTTTAAAATAAAATAAAAAATTCTGAAACTGTCAAGTGAAAAAACTGTGACAAGACGCACTGCACCAACAGATTTAAAAAAAATGTTAAGATTTAACGGTCAAAATTGGTCAAAGGGCTAAATTGATTCTATTTATTGGTTCAAGGGCTTAATTGAGTGCAAACAAAAGTTCACAGGCTTAATTAATTTTTTTTTTCCAGAAGTTCAAAGGCTTCTTACATCCCTAAACCTCTAAAATACGAGTCAAATTTAATTCTAATATTAAAAAGTTCGATTTAGGTTTATCTTGATCAGTTTTAAATTTTATTTTATTCTTTTATATTATATAATTTATATCATATAATTATTAAATATATAATATAATTATAATATACAAAGTGTTAATAATACGGGGTTATTAATGTTTTGAAATTTAAATGAATTTATATAGTATTATTAAATATTAAATTAAAATAACACATTTTAAAATAATTTTAGAAAAAGAATTTATGCTATCTAAATAAGCTTGGATTGCTTATTTATAATAAAAGCGGGAATTAGACAACTTTTGGAATTAATTACATAAAATATTCTCAAACTATGATTTAGATTTTAAATTGACCCTAAACTTCAAACTGTTTTAAGTAGTCCTCATATGATCAATATTGCATCAATCGAATACTTGTATCAATCTATCTACTAGCTCACATATTAAATGTTAGTACGAATATGACACAACACATTTAGAATGTGTTTATTAAATTATACAAATGTGCACCATTGTATGGATAAATTAAATATAATGTGGTACATAAAAACGTCGTTTTAATTCTTATTATATTTTTTAACACGCCATATCTAATATGTCAATGTGATAATTATACAAAAATTTATGATTTGATTTGTGTGTTTTTAACATATTTTACATTGTTTATAATTAGAATTTAATGTCTAAATTGATAAAATAAAAATATTTGTCTACAAACAACGATAGAAATATACTAAATGCCATTTGTATATTTTAAACATCTAAATGGTAAATAAATATGATATTTAGCACCATTTCAACCTTGCTTGGGGAAGTATACTTGATAATAATCATATTAATTGCTTTCATGGGCAATTTTAAATAAAAAACCTTCTATTTATTATTATTTAAAGAAAAAAAAACCCCGCCGACCTAAATTTGGAAAAACGACCCCCAAATCTGCCACATATGAAGAACTCAATTTTTGCGAATAGCGAGACCCAACCTCGCTTTCTGCAGAAAGCGAGTTATTCATATGTGACAACGTTTTTCAGTATAACGAACTTAATTGTAACCCCCTCGTCCCGGTCTGGCCGGATGACTGGTCCGAGTGGGCCACACGGGGAAAACCGAGTGAAAACTCCCTAAGGAATTCCCCCCTCGGTTAGCAACCCTATTTTTTTTTCATTTTAAATCTTGTCTAGATGAGAATTTAATCCTATGTGATCATACAGCGGAACAACATTCACGAGGCAAACAAACGAACTCAGCCCAACATCTTGCAGCCCAATTTTAAGCTTTAACTACAGGCAGTATCGATACCCTTAAGGGGTGTATCGATACCCCTTGACTAGGTTTAACCTCTAACTGCAGGCGGTATCGATACCCTTAAGGGGTGTATCGATACCCCCTTGACTAGGTCAACTGGTCAAAGTCAACCTGTAGAGACCGTATCGATACACCCAAGGAGTGTATCGATACCCTCCCAACGGTTGACTTCCTACGGTCAACGCTAAGATGACGGTATCGATACACCAGAGGCCGGTATCGATACCGAAATGGACAGTAGCTCCAGTGACCAAAATGGTATCGATACACCCCTCAAGTGTATCGATACCCGAGGCCTGAAACAAGAAGGTGGTATCGATACCGTACCAACCGTATCGATACCCCTACTACGAACTTGCAGGTTTGAGCTGATTTAAGGCACAAGGAGGCCCTTAAATCCCTCTAAAACCCCAACCAACACACTAACATCAATCCTAAGGCAAATCAAACATAAAAGCATGCTTTAACTTGAAAACAAAGGCACAATCCAACACTAGATGATACATAAACCATACAAAGCAACATAAGCTTTCAAGCATGACATTCCAACAAAAGGCACTCCAACATTTAAGGTCATACATGGTGCTCGAAGGCCCTAAAAGGCACATGATAAGCATAAAGAGGTTTGCACTATAACAAGGCAACCTAAACGTCTATAGACATGCCACCACACACAAGCATACATCAAAGCATAACATGTTTTACAAACCAAGGCCAAATCAAAACATCAACATACACCCAAGCTCAAACAACAATACCTATCCCATTGCTTAACTATTACATTCTATCACTTAAAATTCATACATTGAGCTCACCAAAGCAACACTTGGAGACCTTTCCTTGCCCTTGCCACCCTCGAGCTATTTATCTGCATTGTCGAACAAAAGAGAGCGTAAGCATAAAAGCTTAGTGAGGGTGAGCTCATAAAACAAACCTTCGACAATGCAGGGTCCAAGCACGAGCTACAACCAAGATTAAATGCATGATCTTACTTCCGATCCACACGAGCCATAATTATAAATGATGCATGAACATATATTCAATATCATGTCATGCTCAACATGTTTAAATCCATAACATATGAAATCACATATATTAAACCATGTTAGCAACACATCCCAAATCACATTGGCTCACGATTAATCACATATTGGCAACATAAACCAAAATCCGTATTGGCACCTAGCTATAACTCGAATACGCGGATAACCGTTGGAACTCACATCCAACAACACAACCATTACCTGACGGTGGGATTACACTCATCACCGTTCACGCGGAGGGGATTCCACTCATCCTCACGCCTCATTTCACGCGGAGGGGATTCCACTCATCCTCACGCCCGTCGATGGGATTCCACTCATCACCGACATATAGATGTATAAGAAGATTTCCGGGCGAACCCGTACTCCATCTTGATGACTACCATCATCAAGACCACGCGCGCATTTTGACTCACGTGTGCACACTAAACATCCTAATGATCGATCATTTGTACCCAAGCATACTAGTGACAATACTAACACATTCCACAATACCATTTATTAACAACTTCTGTGCTTAGCACGTACTCACCATGACTTACCGTCATGCACAAACCACATTTCCATGCCTAGCATGTACTCACCATGATCCTCGGATCAAGCAATCACCCCATAATCTCATTTCACATGACAACACACATGTACATCATTAACAAACATATCACATCATATTTTGCACATGTGAATAACCATATCATATCTATCATCAACATACATATAACAATGCATCCAACATGCCTCAACATACAGGTATACAACATATACACAACCAACACCATCACAATTTAACACGAGGCATATACAACTATTAAAGAGTGCAACCAAAGTCTCTAATCAAAGCTTGGGATTAGGCTACCACTCTAATCCCAACTCTAGGTGGGTTTACCAAGCCCATCCTAGGTTCACATGCTTGAACCAAATACTCAAAACCATTTCAAAAACATTTAACCACTCACCGACCACTTCATAGCACAAGGCGACTAGCCTACCAAGCATCCAAATTCCGGATTCGAGCCCGAAGCTTCTCCATTGTCTTCTCTTGCTTCTAACCATTCAAAGACGATACATTAGCCCCAAAATCAACCACAAACCCAAAGTTTAACACTCGCACACAAATCCACCATAATTCACACAATTCAAAGCCAAGTTCATACTCCAATTTCCCATTTTCGTACTTCCACCAAGACCCATCAAAAATCAGCAATGTAATCATCCAAAGCACTCTTAAACATGTTCGAAACACTACCCACACATAGTATAACCATCAACCCTTCAATTTAACTCTAAAACTCGCCAAAATCTAAGTTTTAGACACTTCAAAAATGGGTTTAAGAACCCACTTCGGATTTTCATTAAAATTCAACCAAAATAACATATAATGTGTATTTTAACATGATTAAACAAAGCCCCAACTCAATTTATCAAAGCAAGATGAAAAACCCCTTAAAAATCCAAACTTTGATATAAACCCTAATTTTCAAAAGTTCATGGTTTTAAAATCAATGACCATGGATAGATAGGAAATGAAGAGGAGAGTTCAAATATGTGATTACCTGTAAAAATGCCCTTGAATTGATGAAGAAATCAAATGGGATAGTAACTTGAAAATTTTGAGAGAGTTTGAAAGTGAGTGTAGCGTTTTCACGTTGGAAATAATGGGAAAAGGGGAGAAGATGACAACTTTCAAAAGTTGTCATCCTTTTAAAATCTTTTGGGGAAAATTGCAACATAGGTCTCTCCCTCTTTAATAAAGCTCGATTACATCACAATTTAAGTTTAATTTATTTTAATTAATTTTATTGACTCGGACTACAAACCCGACTAACTCCTAGCCCCAAAACACGGGTGTTACAACTCTCCCCCACTTAAGGAAATTTCGTCCCCGAAATTTATCGAACATGAAGAGCCACTGAAGCATGCTACTCCACACTTTCCTTCTCACCACAACATACTCATCAACTCGGTAAACTTACCACACAACATAGATATCTGATGCTAAGATCTCAACTAATTTTTCGTTGCGCACAATTTCAAACTCAACTCAATCTCTTCAACAAACATAGCACGAAGCAGATCTGACTCACATCCCCGAATCATAGATTCATAGACACATCACAAACCTCTTTCTAACCCTAGTGGTAACCGCAACAAATAAACAACTGAACTAGCCCAATTTCGCAATCTCATACAACCCTGTTTGAATTCTTGACCCACAACTTCCTTCGACTGATCATACGTCTTCAACAGGTAATCAAACACTATGCAGACGTCTTCAAGATTATTCTAGCTGAAATCTCGAATCTCTATTACTCACTTCCATTAAGAACCTTCCACGGATGTAACAAACTAGAAGAAAACTGACGCTCGGTCTTAACACGCTGACAATTTACTCACTTACCCTCATACTGAACCACATGATTCATCAACTCAATCCAGAAGTACTCATCTTCAACCCACAATACGTCTTCATACAACTCAGATGCATACAAATGAACTACCGTATGCTTCGGCCAACACAATGCGTCTCAAAACACTATGTCCATAGGTACAACTATTCTATCTCTGAAATGCAAAACTCTATCATCTCTGAAATTGTATTCTGAAGGTCTTCCTTTTACTATGCCTCGCACGTGAGGTGCCAAGAATCTGTCTTGCAACTATTTCTCTTCTAGCATTCTGACTCAATGTAGGTTCAACATGAAACGCGGCCACAAAAATACTGTCATTCGGTAACTGAATTTGGCAAATACAACTCGCAACTCAACTACTAATCTAACAAAAATTACAACTCGGAACATCGGTTACTACGTTGACTATCTTCGGATGGTACTCAATCTTGATATTACAGTCTTCAAGCAGTTCTAACACTTTATGCTGTTCAAGTTTCAATCCTTCCTAAGTTGTCTAACAATTCAAGTTCTGAAATATGTACGTACACACTGTGCAGTTCTTACTATACGAGCTTTGTCTCTAAGTCTTCGAAGAAAATACAACTGTAATTAACTCTATGTCTCATATCGGATAACTCTTCTCACGGTCTTTCAACTAACTCGATGAACAAGTCACAATCTTCCGTCTTGCATAAGCACACAACCTAACCCTACATGTAACACATCACTACAGTTCACAAGCTCTTTCTCTAGTATAGGCTGGATCAAGGTCGAAGCTATCTTCAAAGTTTCTTTTGGTTTCTCAAGGGTTCAATGTCTCGCATCTAACCTCACAACTGAACATTCTTCTGTAGCAATCTGACAAAAGAGCAGCTATCTTCGAATGACTATTTACAACTTCCGGTAGTAAAACTGCTAGACTTAGAACTATAGGTTCCCGTCACAGTCTTCAATTTCTTCCAACTCACATCTTCCTCTGTCTGTTCAAGATTTGTTCTAATACATTCGGCTAATTTACATGTCCTAAGAGAACATCTTCGTTAACTCGAAGTTCACGTTGCACAACTTGGTATACAATTAATTCTCTAATAGAATCTACCACACTAACTTCAAAGCTTGTCATGATCTTCCTCGGCACTTGAATATACTCACGTGACATCTAGAAGAACTACTACAACTGATCAAGAAACTCAGGAAAATATTCTGCTCAACCTCTCTATGAAGGTAACTAACACACTAGTCAAACAAAACGGTACAACTCGGAACTCAAAGCGATCACATCTTGCCCCGGAAACTGTCTTCGGTACATCAACTTCTCTCACTTTCAGCTGGTAGAAATCGGATCTCAAACTAATCTTCAAATAGACTGACGCACACACTAACTGACCAACAAATCACTGACACTCGGAAACGGATACTAATCATTCACTGTCACTTGTTTCGACTGTATGTAATCTGAACACAATCTCGTACTGTCACTCTTTCTTCTTCACAAATTACACTGTAGAACTCTGAGATGATGCACTAGGCCTAATGAATCTAAGGTCTAACAAGTCTCGAAGTTAATTCTTCAACATTCTCAATTCTTCCGGAATTCATAAGTTACAGAACAAACAAAACAGAAGCAACCTCGAAAACGGTCTCAATAACAAACTCTTCTCCTCTAACAAGAGGTAAACCGGCAATTCTTCCAAACACTTCTAGGTAAAGAAAACACAACTATTCTAACATTCTGTGGTTTAATCTTCATTCCAAATCAAATCCATCACAATTGCTAAGCAAGCCTGCCAACTAAACTCAATCAATCTTCGACCTCCAAAGCTGGGTCAACATTCGACAAGAAGTTCACCTCCTCACCTACTATTACAGTCACATAGAAATCTGCAACTCCAAGGCAACTCTCTCTTTGTCTCAACGTATATCCTAGCTTTGTGCTCTACAAGCCAAACCATGTCAAAAGGTACATCGAAACCGTAGGAAGACAATCACTTCACATCTACTAGAAACTAGTAACTCTGAACCACCAACAAACATCTTCTGTACATCTTTCTGATCACTACTATCTCCCAAAAGGCTAGTCACATGTGTCCCTAAATCTAAGGTCTCAACAAAGATATCTAATTTCTTACATGCTCACACAAAAGGAGGTATCCGCAGAAATTGCAACTTCACATGTACATAATTGATAGTCTTCGGTCCTCTTGTCTTCAGACTGGTTCTTCAACAAAATCTGACTCTTCTAAACTGTTCTTAGAGCATCTCGTAACTTCAAGATTCAATTCTGATCACACACACCAACAGTCATGCTGGACTTGTTCTACCCCTAACAAACAACCTGGAGTCAAAGCTCGAGACTCCCTTCTCGGCTCAACTATATTGGAAGTGACTTCATCTCTTCCGCTTGCTGGAAGACAACCCAACGTACACTGACCCAATTACACAAACTAGCTCCCATTCTGGGACACTGACCGGCTGTCTTGCATTAAAATCATAGGCCGAACCCCCAACGGTCACCAACTAACACTTCTGAATTTCAGATTACTCACGCGAGACCCCTACCTTGATCTTGCTAAAAGAACTAAGGTACTCGCACCTACCTCTAACAATTCACCAGGCATATTCAAACTTGCATACTTGCTAACGATATACGAAAGCACGGATTTAGAATCAACTGGAGGAAGCAACTTAACACTGTACCAATGGCTTATCTGCTAAAACATCGACACCACTCTATCTCCCACTCATATGCCTTCACTTCTTCTTACCAACTGATGTCAGTGTTGATCACATCGTCCCTCATCCACAGGAATCAACCCACAATACACACCGTCTCAAACGAACAAATTGTACCTCAATTCCGGTACAACCATACCTCCCTAACTAAGGTGATGGACTCCCTCTACATCGTCCACCTTTTCAGAACTACAACTTCTACTTATCGAAAAGCAATTAAATCAACAACAACATCAACAGTAAAACATACAAGATTGGGTTAGCAAGGCAAGGCTTCCAAGTGGCTCAAGTATGATTTCCTCACTTAAAATCTCTTTTCCGATGTAATAGTAGCAATGGGACTCTACTAAGCATGTTTCAAACAACTCAACACACATACATGCTCAAACAGGCATATAACAAGGCTTACTTGCTAAACAAGCAAACACATGCGTACTATCAAACAACATATATTCTCAATCAAGCAATCATACATCACAGCATTCACGATTAACAAGCAACATGCTTACATGGCAAGCAAACACCGTGCAATTTCAATGCAAGAACTTAACTTACCTCACTTACCTGCCCAAGGTCTCGGTAACCTTAGGCTCTGATACCAACAAATGTAACCCCCTCGTCCCGGTCTGGCCGGATGACCGGTCCGAGTGGGCCACACGGGGAAAACCGAGTGAAAACTCCCTAAAGAATTCCCCCTCGGTTAGCAACCCTATTTTTTTTCATTTTAAATCTTGTCTAAATGAGTATTTAATCCTATGTGATCATACAGCGGAACAACATTCACGAGGCAAACAAACGAACTCAGCCCAACATCTTGCAGCCTAATTTTAAGCTTTAACTACAGGCAGTATCGATACCCTTAAGGGGTGTATCGATACCCCTTGACTAGGTTTAAGCTCTAACTGCAGGCGGTATCGATACCCTTAAGGGGTGTATCGATACCCCCTTGACTAGGTCAACTGGTCAAAGTCAACCCGTAGAGACCGTATCGATACACCCAAGGAGTGTATCGATACCCTCCCCAACGGTTGACTTCCTACGGTCAACGCTAAGATGACGGTATCGATACACCAGAGGCCGGTATCGATACCGAAATGGATAGTAGCTCCAGTGACCAAAATGGTATCGATACACCCCTCAAGTGTATCGATACCCGAGGCCTGAAACAAGAAGGTGGTATCGATACCGTACCAACCGTATCGATACCCCTGCTACGAACTTGCAGGTTTGAGCTGATTTAAGGCACAATGAGGCCCTTAAATCCCTCTAAAACCCCAACCAACACACTAACATCAATCCTAAGGCAAATCAAACATAAAAGCATGCTTTAACTTGAAAACAAAGGCACAATCCAACACTAGATGATACATAAACCATACAAAGCAACATAAGCTTTCAAGCATGACATTCCAACAAAAGGCACTCCAACATTTAAGGTCATACATGGTGCTCGAAGGCCCTAAAAGGCACATGATAAGCATAAAGAGGTTTGCACTATAACAAGGCAACCTAAACGTCTATAGACATGCCACCACACACAAGCATACATCAAAGCATAACATGTTTTACAAACCAAGGCCAAATCAAAACATCAACATACACCCAAGCTCAAACAACAATACCTATCCCATTGCTTAACTATTACATTCTATCACTTAAAATTCATACATTGAGCTCACCAAAGCAACACTTGGAGACCTTTCCTTGCCCTTGCCACCCTCGAGCTATTTATCTGCATTGTCGAACAAAAGAGAGCGTAAGCATAAAAGCTTAGTGAGGGTGAGCTCATAAAACAAACCTTCGACAATGCAGGGTCCAAGCACGAGCTACAACCAAGATTAAATGCATGATCTTACTTCCGATTCACACGAGCCATAATTATAAATGATGCATGAACATATATTCAATATCATGTCATGCTCAACATGTTTAAATCCACAACATATGAAATCACATATATTAAACCATGTTAGCAACACATCCCAAATCACATTGGCTCACGATTAATCACATATTGGCAACATAAACCAAAATCCGTATTGGCACCTAGCTATAACTCGAATACGCGGATAACCGTTGGAACTCACATCCAACAACACAACCATTACCTGACGGTGGGATTACACTCATCACCGTTCATGCGGAGGGGATTCCACTCATCCTCACGCCTCATTTCACGCGGAGGGGATTCCACTCATCCTCACGCCTCATTTCACGCGGAGGGGATTCCACTTATCCTCACGCCCGTCGATGGGATTCCACTCATCACCGACATATAGATGTATAAGAAGATTTCCGGGCGAACCCGTACTCCATCTTGATGACCACCATCATCAAGACCACGCGCGCATTTTGACTCACGTGTGCACACTAAACATCCTAATGATCGATCATTTGTACCCAAGCATACTAGTGCCAATACTAACACATTCCACAATACCATTTATTAACAACTTTCGTGCTTAGCACGTACTCACCATGACTTACCGTCATGCACAAACCACATTTCCATGCCTAGCATGTACTCACCATGATCCTCGGATCAAGCAATCACCCCATAATCTCATTTCACATGACAACACACATGTACATCATTAACAAACATATCACATCATATTTTGTACATGTGAATAACCATATCATATCTATCATCAACATACATATAACAATGCATCCAACATGCCTCAACATACAGGTATACAACATATACACAACCAACACCATCACAATTTAACACGAGGCATATACAACTATTAAAGAGTGCAACCAAAGTCTCTAATCAAAGCTTGGGATTAGGCTACCACTCTAATCCCAACTCTAGGTGGGTTTACCAAGCCCATCCTAGGTTCACATGCTTGAACCAAATACTCAAAACCATTTCAAAAACATTTAACCACTCACCGACCACTTCATAGCACAAGGCGACTAGCCTACCAAGCATCCAAATTCCGGATTCGAGCCCGAAGCTTCTCCATTGTCTTCTCTTGCTTCTAACCATTCAAAGACGATACATTAGCCCCAAAATCAACCACAAACCCAAAGTTTAACACCCGCACACAAATCCACCATAATTCACACAATTCAAAGCCAAGTTCATACTCCAATTTCCCATTTTCGTACTTCCACCAAGACCCATCAAAAATCAGCAATGTAATCATCCAAAGCACTCTTAAACATGTTCGAAACACTACCCACACATAGTATAACCATCAACCCTTCAATTTAACTCTAAAACTCGCCAAAATCTAAGTTTTAGACACTTCAAAAATGGGTTTAAGAACCCACTTCGGATTTTCATTAAAATTCAACCAAAATAACATATAATGTGTATTTTAACATGATTAAACAAAGCCCCAACTCAATTTATCAAAGCAAGATGAAAAATCCCTTAAAAATCCAAACTTTGATATAAACCCTAATTTTCAAAAGTTCATGGTTTTAAAATCAATGACCATGGATAGATAGGAAATGGAGAGGAGAGTTCAAATATGTGATTACCTGTAAAATCGCCCTTGAATTGATGAAGAAATCAAAGGGGATAGTAACTTGAAAATTTTGAGAGAGTTTGAAAGTGAGTGTAGTGTTTTCACGTTGGAAATAATGGGAAAAGGGGAGAAGATGACAACTTTCAAAAGTTGTCATCCTTTTAAAATCTTTTGGGGAAAATTGCAACATAGGTCCCTCCCTCTTTAATAAAGCTCGATTACATCACAATTTAAGTTTAATTTATTTTAATTAATTTTATTGACTCGGACTACAAACCCGACTAATTCCTAGCCCCAAAACACGAGTGTTACATTAATAGGAACTCGCTTTCTGCATGAAGCGAGTTCCCCGAGATTTTGAAGAGCCGGCATAATTTATCGCGGGGAACTCGCTTTCTGCAGAAAACGAGTTCTTTGTAAATCGGGCTAGCAGACCAAGTGTCCATAGGCATGTTCGTGCAATATTTCGAGGTTATTAATCGTGTGCATCGTTTTTTTTATTCTAATGCTTGTATCGAAATCCCAAGCTGAAGACGGGTGAATTTCGACTTCGACCCTAATGCCAATGTTGATAGCCCGGTGGCCAGTTTACGAAATGATTTCAACCTACTAACTACATACAGTCCACGCAACGAGTTCAGTGCATCGTCGTCTTCTGTACCAAGACATTCGTGCGTAGCTAGTTTCATGTACAACTTGAACCAGCCTCCAAACGATGAATTTGATGCACCATTCTCTCCAACGCGAAGACATACAACGTACAATCCATATGGTATGGGGGAGGCATCGTCATCATCCTGCAACTACATGAGGTCAACCGACCATGAAACGTCCAACCCTTTCGATGATTTCTTATATGGACGATACTCAGCGTATGTCCCTAGTATGGAGTACGTTCAACCATCTATGGGGAGACATTCTTATGTTGGTGCGCTCGATTTTAATCTTGGTAATACGGTTCGTGAGCGGTCTCGCGATCGATGACCAGTCTGCTCACTTGAAAGGGTAGCAATTGATGACGTGAAACTATACCAGTTTGAGGGGATATTTCCGACGAATAACCGGTTAGGGAACCCAGACCCGATGGCGACGAGCAAGGGCCCTTCTATGAAGACCAGTAGGCGTGAACATTCTAGCAGGGTCCTTCGAATATTTAGAAGCCAACGAAGAACACACGACAAAAAGCAACGTTCCAGTATCGGCCATACCTATTTCTTAACCAGCCACCATCCCACTTCACAACAGTTGATATGGATGACTTGAATGTTCCGAAATTTTCACAATACCCAATAATTGATGGTTACAACCACCATGCTGATGGTGAACTGGCCATTGGGATGACATTCTTAGCAAAAGAACTGGTTGTGGCCGCTATTAAGCACTACAACATTCGTCGGGTAGTTACGACGATTGTGAAGAAAACTCAAACGGATTTTTACATTGCGGAATGCACCCACAAGAAACAGGGATGTAAGTGGAGGGTTCGTGTATCATCATTGAAAATGTTAAGCGGGCTGTGGAGAATCACGAAACTGGAAGGGCCTCATACATGCACCGTGAGTAGACTAAGTTAGGATCACAAGAACCTGGATATGCACGTACTATGCGATACCTTCATGCCACTGGTAAAAACAAATCCCCGGGTGACGGTTGCCACCTGTATCGCTGCAGCTCAAACGCAGTACGTCTACATTTTTTATTACTATAAAGCATGGTATGCAAAGTGGCGAGCCGTACAAAAACTGTTTGGCCAATAGGAGGAATCTTACAACGAGTTACGCTCGTGGCTAAACCTAATGCAGAAACACATACTCGGAACGGTTGTGAAACTTGAGATAGTTTCGGCATATGGAAATGATCGTGTCGTACCACTTTATCAATTCTACAGGATATTTTGGACATTTATGCAGTGCATTAATGCACTACAAGCTGATAGTTCAGATCGACGATACTTGGTTGTACGAGAAATATACACAGGTCTTACTTTTGGCGGTTGTACAAGACGACAATCGAAAAACCGTTCTTGTAGCCTTTGCAATAGTCCAAAAGGAGGATCTCGAGTCTTGGGTGTTCTTTCTTAAGAACATACGAAGACATGTTCTTTCTCTTGTAATGCGAGCAAGGGATGATGGGATATGTGTTATTTCAGACAGAGGTAGAACGATCAAAAGGGCAACAGAACGTTTGGGCCGGTCTTGGCAGCCTCCCCATATTTACCACTGTTACTACTTACGACACATTGCGGCCAACTACTTGCAGAACTACAAGAACAAAGATGAACGTGCTATAGTGCTTCGAATGGGTACGTCTATTAGGTCATTTGCATTTACGATATCTTTACATGTATTGTTCGCCCCTAACTATTCAACTGTCATTCCCTAGGCAATTTGCATTACGTACATGAGGTAGACCAACTGTTCAAAGAACTAAGAGCCAGGAATAAAGATGACACAGACTATCTTGCCAAAATCCCGAGGGAAATGGCTTCGATCATATCACGGGGGTAAACGATATGGTCATACGACAACGAACTTGGCTGAGGCGGCCAACTCAACACTCAAGGGAGTGCGGCATTTGTCTATCACTTCCGTTGTCAAAGCGACCTACTATCGTTTGGCTACCCTATTTGCAACTCTAAGAAGGCAAACAACTGAGTACATGGCTGGAGGCCACAAAGTCCACCCGAACCTCCTAGAACAATTACAAACTTATGTGCGCCATTCTAATACGATGATTACAACTCTCTTCTCTTGAGAAGGCCATCTGTTCCGCGTTTTAGAATTTTTGAGGCCGTTGGAAGGCATACAACACAACGCGTACGTGGTAGATCTTAGGCAAAGAACCCGCGAGTGTGGAGTCTTCCAAACATTCAAATACCTGTGCGCACACGCCATTGCTGCTTGTTCTTCCGAACGAATTCACTACATGAGACTGCTTGATCCGGTATACTTACTAGAAACAATATTCATGGTTTACGAAAAAAGTTTCCTCCCATCGGAAATGAAATTGATACGTATGATGTTGACGATGAACCGACCATATGCCCAGATCCTGCACTACTACGAGAAAAGGGACATCCACGATCGACACAAATTTACTATGCAGAGGATATGGTCGAACATAAAAAACGAACCAGACAAAAGAAACTTTGCACTATACGTAGAAATCCCAAACACACGCGTAACAAGTGTCCTAATCGCTCGGGCCCTCGTATCAAGTATCAACTAAGTGATTGTAATTTCTTACTGTCTACGTCCCTCAAGTTTCGGTTTAAATAATAAGGTCTAATTCGTTTTAAATCTTCCCGGCTTGTCGTTCCTACACAAAACCACGCTTTGAACCATTTTCAACGCAAATTTTATACCCTTCTCCATGTATCACGCGTGCCAATATCAGTCTCAGATGGAAGACAAGTTCCACTACAACGCCTCCAAGGTCAAAATTTGCGATAAATCTCATATTAAAAACCCGGAAATTTTGACAAAACAAGCCTATTAGGCCATTTTATATTTTCATTCATTCACTAAAACAAGCTATGAAACCGTTTCCAACGCAAATTTTACTCGGTTTAAAATGCACCGAACGTGCTCATATTGATGTCAAATGAAAGACAAGTTCCAGTACTACGTACCTAAACTCAATGTTTACTAAAATTATACGATTACTAACCCTGAAATATTGCTCGAACATGCCTATACACACTTGGTCTGCTAGTCCGATTTACAAAGAACTCGCTTTCTGCAGAAAGCGAGTTCCCCGCAATAAATTATGCCAACTCTTCAAATTCTTAGAGAAAGCGAGTTCTTGTTAAGTTTGTTATACTGAAAAGCGTTGCCACGTATGAAGAACTCGTTATTTCTTTAAATAATAATAAAAAGGGTTTTTAATTTAAAATTACCGCTTTCAGTATACTTGGTAAACTATTATTTGATATATTAAAAGTAGATTTTAACTACTTTTGTTTAATTCTACAAATAAAATTAAAAAACCATCATATTACTTTATTTAATATTTAAAAACTAAAAAATTAATATACAATAAGATTTTATCACGTCGGGTAGAGGCATGAACTTTAATTTTACATCGAAAATAAAAGATATATTAAAATATAAAAAATAATGACGTTGTACATCTTATTAAATATATTTTTATAAAATATGGCAATAATCCCGTAATAAGTTCTTAGTGTGCTCAATTCAAACTGACCCGACTAGACTCGACCTATGACATGTTTGGTCAAAAGACGAGGTGGGAGGAGAGTGCAACACGCGTGAATTGAGCTATCGTATATCCATATCCTCGTGTAATGTTCCGACAATTTGCAAGAATTCATTGGCTCTTCAATCTACGTTCACTTTCTGTATTGCAGCTTACAAAGAGAGAGAAAAGGGAAGCTAAACATAAATTTAGTGATGAAAGAGTGATGAAAGTTGCGGTAGACTCGGATCCTGTCCCCCTTCAAAATGGTCCAAACAAAGTCCCCATACAATCAAACATTTTGACTCTCTCTCTCCCTCTCCCTCTCTATTCAGTCTTGTTATAGTAGAGAAAAGGAAAACCTAATGGAAATGGGTGATCAGTACGGCCTGCCTGATCTCCGGCGGCTTTTCACAAGGATAACCCATTTTCCGGCATCATCCCTACCCTTGCCTTCCGACCCATACCTTGCTCATAGGAACATGGCTCCGGCAGTTCCTTACCACGATGCACCCTACATGCTCAGCAATGGGATTTCAATGCCTACTGGTTTGCTTAGGTTTAGCCCCGGTACCACCGCTGCTTTTACTGCTTCAGCTTCTTCTGGTGACGGTGGTGGT
The DNA here is from genome assembly GCA_030270665.1 of Hibiscus trionum. Classification (NCBI taxonomy): domain Eukaryota; kingdom Viridiplantae; phylum Streptophyta; class Magnoliopsida; order Malvales; family Malvaceae; genus Hibiscus; species Hibiscus trionum. The sequence continues at coordinate 9,427,605 of BSYR01000024.1, read as the reverse complement.
GCTGCTGGATGGAGTCTGGGAAATTTCGACGGCGGAAACAGCCGGTGGCCGAGGCAAGAAACTCTTACTCTTCTTGAGATCAGATCTAGACTTGATTCCAAGTTCAAAGAGGCTAATATGAAAGGACCCTTGTGGGATGAAATCTCTAGGTATATATCTGAAAACCCTATTCAGCTTTCATCTTCTTCCTTTTCTTTCATTTGGATTTCCATTTTTTATTTACTTTTTTTATGGAGTTTATGCTTAACAAGAAAACCCTATTTAGCTTTGTTGAGTGAAACCAATTTGTCTTTCTACTTATATGAAAAGTCACACAGGTTTTCAATCAAATTATCTTTTTCTTCTTCTTCCTTTAAGATGGTTTTTCATTAATTTCTGATTGAAAGCAACAGAGCTGCGAGTTAACTCAGAGATGCAGCTGTTCTTCCCTGTAAAAATAGAAATGAAAAATACTTTTTTCATAACTTAAACAAAGATTACCTAGTTTTGCAACCATTCCTTTACTTTCAAAAACAAAAACTTAAAATAATATTTAATTATTCATAAATATAAAAAGGAATATTTGGGAATAATATTTTAATCCTTTTTCAATTAAAAAAATGACATAATGACGTCCTTAGCTATTAGAGGAATGTTGGCGTATACTTATTAGTTTTTGAAGTTAGCATACATTAATTCTTTAGTTTCTATTTGGTACATTTTTAAATTATTTTATGTTCAATTTGTTGATCTTGGTTTAGAATAATGGCGGAGGAATATGGATACCTGAGAAGTGGGAAGAAATGTAGGGAAAAATTCGAAAACCTTTACAAATACTATAAGAAGACTAAGGAAGGTAAAGCCGGAAGACAGGATGGGAAAAATTACAGGTTCTTTAAACAGCTCGAAGCCATTTATGGTGAACCAAGCAATCTTCAAAGTTTAGTCCCGCCGCAGGAGACTCGAGAATCCATGCAGGAACAAAGGATGAGCGAGAGCCTCAGTTTCTCCGAATCCGAGGATTCATCGTCCGGAAACATGGACGACGAAGAGCTTTCGGCCGTTGCTTGCATGGCGAAACGGCCGAAAGGGTGGAAGATGAAGAAGGTGAAGGACTTTGTGGGTTCACAAATGAAGAGGTTGATCGATTCACAAGATGTTTGGATGGAGAGAATGTTGAAGGTCATTGAAGAGAAAGAGCGGGAAAGAGTTTCGAAAGAGGAGGAATGGAGGAGACGTGAGGCTGCTCGGTTCGAGAAAGAACACGAGTTCTGGGTTAAGGAAAGAGCTTGGATTGAAGCTCGAGATGCTGCATTAATGTCAGCCGTGAGAAAGTTAGGTAAAACCCAGAACGAGATCAACACGAACAGATGGAATGAACATGAATTCTCGACCTTGGAACGAAGATTCCAGGAAAACAATGGGTATTCGAGGCAAAACATGTGGGAAGAAATAGATGCGAAAATGGTGAGTTTGGGGTATGAACGTGAAGCAAACAATGCCGAGTGTTACAAGAAGCGTAAAGAGGATTATTTCCAGCAGCTTGACGCCATTGATGGTCAAGAAAACAAAAGCTTTTACAGTGAGAAACAGATAGATTCATCGTCGTCACCTTCGAGTTCTTATGACATCAATTCGTTTCATATTTCTGCAGTAAACCATGGAGATCAATGGGACAGGTATGGATTGAAGATGATGAGTAAGGGAAAGAATCAACAAATTCAGCTCTAATTTTTTTTTTTACAAATCTTAAATTTAACTGTAATCCTATCTCTCCTACCTAAAGGGAAGAGAATGAAAACTTTAGGAGAAAGAAAAAGAGTGCTCTTAGTAGATCTAGAGCGTATGATGTAAGAGAATATGAGGGAATAAAGATGAACAGCTTGGTCAATCTGTTAGAAGTGATTGTTCAGTTTTATTTTTTTAAAATATTACATTATCGATAATAATACATATGAAAAAACTAACACTAGTTCCTTTAAGCAATTTATTAATCTTCGGGTTCTTGTGAACAGAAAATATATGCACTGATAAGTTAATATCTTGGTACGATTCAAACTAGTCGAGACCTTATGTGACTACAATATATCGATCAATATTGGATAAGAAAATGCTTTAATTGCATTTTCCTTGAGTTGGAAAGTAGGGGAAGTTTAAGCCAATGGTTTGAGCCCAAAAGTTTTGACTTTTGAGTATTGGCGAGGGATTGAGGAGATGATAATTTTCTTCTTGTTTTTATCAATGTAATATAGTAAGAATTTATTTTATCATTGTAATATTGTAAGAAACTGAGGATTAAGTTTTAGTAAGAAATTATCTTATTAATAAATTAATTAATTCTTAATTAACGAGAGTTGGTTTAAGTAACAAACAATTTAATATTGTTTAAACAGATTTAAAGTGCGGAACCTTGTGTATACAGAAAATTACATTGGGAGACTCACCCGTTAAAAATATGTATGTGACGCGGGTCAGTCCGAATTAATTAGGGCAAAGCCGTGGGTAATTGAGAGGGTAACCAAATTAATTAGTTATTAAATATTATTAAGATGAACTGAAAAGTAAATATTTTAATTTTTAGTTTTGAATCCATTATAAGCATTGAATTTGAATAGTCTCTACTAAAAGTTTAAATGCTAGCTAAATGCCGGATTTTGTTTGATGGGGTTGAATTGAATCTGGAAATTTTTTTAATATTTTCAGTTAAAATTTAATAATATGTTATATCGAAAATATTGATAAAAATTAAAAGTATAATTTAAGTATTCCATATCTATAATTAAAGAAAACAGCTAGCTACCAATAAGTGTTAGGTGTATTAGTAAGACACGTTATATTCTCAAGGAGATGATGTGAGTTCTAACCTTAAAAACGACATTATCGGGAAGAACAACCACGCATCCCGAACATGGACCGTAAGACGAACATTCATATTATTAATAAGAAAATAGCTAGCTTAATTTAAATAAATAAATAAATATATATATATATATATATATATATATATAATTGATTTTTAACATATCTTACTAGTTACTATAGTTCTTTACATGCTTGTATTATCCAACACTTTTAAATGGATGGAAATCTTTAACCTTTTTCGGTGCCCATACTTATGTCCCTATGTTTAAAATTAGGTTTAGAGTTTAGGGTTTAGAATTTTAGGTTAGGGTTGTGGTTAGAGTTTAGGGGATTTAGGGTAGGATGTATTTTTTAGGGTATAGAGTGTAGGGTTTAAGATTTAAAATTTAGGGTTAGGATTTAAAATTTAATTTTGTAGTGTTTTTTAGTGTTGAGGCATAAGTAGAGGCACCGAAAAAGGACAGATGATTTTTATCCCTTTTAAACAATCCTTACTTATCCAAAAATTTACCTTATATATCTTTGAAATTATAAATTAAAAGGTTTCTTTATTAGATTGATTCAAAAAATTTACATGCATAATAAATACAATAACAGCAGTTAAATCGTTAAAATATTAACGGTACAAAACTTATGAGTGTCTATGTGATATATATATTAAAAAATTACTTTTACCTTTCACCCAAATTCTCAATAGGGATGGCAATGGATCGGATTTGGATCGGATTGTATAAAATCCAAGTCCGAATCCATTACAATCGGACTCGGATATTTTTTTCGGATTTGGATTCAGATTTTTTTCAAACGGATTTGGATCGGATTGTTTTTGGATCGGATTTTTTCGGATCGGATTCGGATTTGTTTCAACCGCATTTAGATCAGAGTTTTTGGATTTAGATTAAATTGTCATCACTAGTCTTGACCCAAGTCTAAGGGGTATATTCGCGAATTTTAGAGTCTTTAGGGTATATTGTGTGTTGGCCCTCTAATAATTTTATTTTAGTGCAAACAAGTCCATAATTTTGTATATTTAATTTCTTACGCATTTAATTTATGCTATTTAATTTTACACTTGTTCATTTTTATCCCTTATTTGTTGACTACATTTCATTTTTTGTGTTTGTTGTTTATGCTTTTAATTTGCTTTCTATTTTAATTCATAAGTTTAGTATAATATATCATAACTTTATCTATCGATTGCACATTACTTACTATTTCATTCACTAACTTCCTTAAGTTTTAGTAATTCATTGATATTTACATTTATTTGTTTCTCATTGTATTTATTTTATTGTTTGTTTATCTATGACTTGATCTTGCATTTATTTTTTCATATTTATTTATACATACATATGGTATAAATAGATATATTACACTATATTAAGGTTAATTAATATATATAAATCATAATAAATATTATTATTATTTAACTTACATTCTTAAGACATTTTTATTTTATTATCACTTTTAATATATATATATATATATATATATAAATAAAGCTAATTTTGTTTTTATTATTATTCTAAATTACCTAATATATACATTTATGTCATCGTTTAAAAAATATATGTAGTTATGTTTCTTTTAATGTATTTAGTTTAACTTTTTACTTTATTTTTGTTGTCTTCTTGTTTTAATGTAAATATTATATATGATATTTTGTTTTAAGGAATTAAAAGTCCTAAATGTTTTGATTCAGACTTGGATATGGATCGGATGCGTCAGATTCGGATCGGACATGGATTTGGATCGGATTCGGATTTAGATTCGGATCGGATCTTGGCATGATCCATATCCAACCCATCTCCTATTAGGACTCGGACATTTTCCTCGGATTCGGATTCGGATTTTTTTCAAACGAATATAGATCGGATAAATTTCTTCGAATCGAATCGGATTCGGATCGGATTCGGATTAAATTGCCATCCCTAATTCTCAACCACTTATGATCAGACTTGAATTGGAATTCTATATTGAGTTTCCTTGCATTTATTTATATTCCTAAATAATTGATAATTTCAATATTAAATTACAACTTTTTGCAGAATTTTTCAACAGACAATTACACTTAATTGATTTTTCATTAAAATATTTTTCATAATAATTTATGATGAATATTTTGAGTAATTTATTTATTAAAACTATTATTGATTGACATATCGAATAATTAACAATATATAATATTATCATTTGATATATTGAGTGTACAGTTATTGCGGTTTTAATCTTCCTTCATTAATTTGGATTATTAATTTGAATATTAATTAAAGATACATAACAGTATATTAAAATTATAATCAATATATCAAATATTATATAATATTATCATTTAATAATATTAAAAAAAATATTATCATTTGATATGTTGATTGTACAGTTATTGCGGTTTAATAGACCCACTGTACTTGTTGATTTATTTTTCTAGGCTTTTTTTGGGCCTTTGTTTTACCATGTCTATTTTCTAAATGACATACAAAAACAATTACATGGAACAAGTAAACCAAATGGAAAATAAAATGAAAACTTTTAATTGATCAAAGAAAAAGAAATTAATGTAAATATATATGTTTCAATTTTATAATGAGATTATAATTTTTGTATATATTATACATTGATATCATAATGTAAGAAAAAATAACTAACTTTGCGGTAGTGGTAAACAGCGTCAAATCCACATAAAATGAAATCGGATTAGTTTTATTAAATAAATAAATGAAAGGAGTTTTGAATGAATTGAATTTAAATGTTTAAATTAAAAAAAAACAATTGTAAATAAATAAGAATTCAATGATGACGAGATATTTAGCCAATATAAATCACGGAGCTTAATTCCTGATTTGATCATTAACTTTAACAAAGATTAATCTATTTAAATCTTTAATAGTTTGGTTAAAGGTACTTGGGATGTCCACAATAACTACTTCACTTGTTGATTATATGTATATTCAACGATTTTAAGAGTTAAAGTTAACCAACTAACAGTAGCGTAGATGATTCAAATTAAGGATGAGTCTGCCACGCTCGACCAGTATTATGAGCACCATTAACAACGAGCACCGATGAGCACCATTAATTCAATTTATAAAGATTTTAAATTTAAAGGATTACGTATAATTATATTTTTTTTTAAAAATAAAATATGTAAATTAATTTAAATATATTTTGTTATTTTTAATTTTCTTTTAAACATTATTAGATCAAAATATCTATTCTCAAATCACAAAACCCTTAATTTTTTCTTTGGAAATCAATTGGTCGTCGTTGTCGTTGCCGCCGCCGGCCACACTTTTACCCCTGCCGCCGCACATCCGTGGCCGCCGTTGAGCTCTGTCGTCGTTCCCAATTTTTCTTGCAATAAGATAATTCCTTAATTCCCAAACTCTAACCACCACCTTAACCTTAATTTTTCAAATTAGGCCAATGTAGAACCCTAATTCCCAATTGAGTACCATAATTCTCATGTTAGAACCCTAATTACCAGAACAGAACCCTAATTTGTCTGTTAAAACCCTAAATTCCATGTCTGATTATGAATTCCCAAATCGTGATTCGTCATTCGTACCGGTACGGTGATTCAGGCGTACCAGTATGCGAGTTTTAGCGTACTAGTATTGTATGCGTACCGATATGAAAATTGGCTACTGAAATTTAATTCCAAACAACGTGTACCGGTACGCTCGTACACTCGTACATGTATGGGGGTTTAAGCGTACCGATATGAATAATGTCTACTGAAATTTAATTCCAAACAAAGTGTACCGGTACGCTCTGTTTGATTTTTCATTTTTTTTGTTTTAAGTTCGATTTACTTTATGAACTTATAATTTTGAAATTTTGTGTTCAATTCGATTATCTTGCTATGTACCATTATAATAATGTTACTTTTCTTTATTTTTATTAAATTACAGATTTTTTCGAGATGGTTGATAACGAAGATACCAAAATTCAAACTACAGAGTTGGTGCGTTATAACCAGGATGAAGATGACCATAATCAGAATAAAGATCGTTACAATTGTGAACCAGATTGTGAAATTGATATTGAAGAAGAACAAACTGATTATCTTGTCGAGGATGACAAACATATAGATGATGAGAAGACCCTTTACTACTTCATTGACGAAAGCATATTGGACAAGATTGGAAAATAATTACAAGATTACGATGTGAATGATATGAGTATGCTAAAGTGGAAAACTTTAGATGATTGCATTGAATTTTATCATACCTATGCTAAAATGAAAGGTTTTAGAGTTCGAGTCGACCAAACAGTGAAAAGTCGAACTGGTGATCACATAATTGCAAAAAAATAGTGTGCCGTAAGGAGGGATATAGAGATGAAATGTAGACTAATTTTCCAAACAGAAAACGTGAAGAAAGACCGACCACCAGAGTTGGATGTGAAGCATTTGTTAGATTCAAATTGAACGAACGATATCAATATTGAAAATTTGTTAAATTTCACGCAGAACATAACCATGACATGGTTCAGGCAACACAAGTTGCTTATATCAGGTATGTAATTTATCAATAAGTAAATTGTTACATACTAATTTCTAGCTTATATGTATATTTAATATTTTTAATAATTTATTTTGTAGGTCATTTCGGAAAATTATTCAGTTAAACGAAATTAAGATTAAGAGCACGCACCACTATGGAATTACTCCAAGTAAGATGATGTGAAATTTCGTGAATGAAGATGGTTCAATTGAGAATGTTGGTTTTCTACATAAGTATTTGTACAACTATCTATATAGAATTAAACGAGAAGAAGTACAAGATGGTGATGCCAAAACGGTAATGGCATATTTATATGGAAAGTAAGAATCTGATCTTTTCTTTTTTGTGAGGCACACGAGAGATGAATTCGGACACTTGGAGAAATTGTTTTGGTGAGATGGTATATTATGCCCCGACTATAAAGATTTCGGTCATATACTCGCATTTGATACGACTTACAAGTACAACGCATACTACAAGCAGTTCGTTGTTTTGGTTGGTGTCAATCATCATCGAAATATAGTGTCATTCGGATCTGCATTGGTTGTGAACGAGAAAGATGATACTTATGTGTGGGTATTACAACAATTGATTGAAGCGGGAGATGACTACAAACCACTTACTAATATCACTAATAGAGATAAGGCAATGACAAATGCCATTTCTCAAGTACTACCCGGAGCGAAACATAGGTTGTGTTTATGGTATATCATGAGGAACGTGTATTCTCATGCTGAACACAATTTTTTGATGAGTTTATGAGATGCGCTGACAAGTGTAGAACACCATTAAATTTTGAAAGGGCTTGAAAAGAATTAGTTGACAAGCACAAAGTTGAAGGAAAGAGATGAGTAGAAGAATTATACGAAGATAAAGAAAAATAGACATAAGCATATTTGCAAGGATATATTTTTATACAGGTAACATTGAAAATTTGGTTAGACAAAAAGGTGATGTTGTATCAATTTGTTGAGAACTATCATAGAAAACTACAATATCTAAGATGGGAGGAAGGTCATCAAGACTATAAAATAATGGATGAACAACCGTATTGTGACAGTGTGTTGGGAGATTTAAAATGTAATGCAACCCAAGTATATACGAGAAATTCTTTTGCTACATTGTGCAAAGAAATGTCCTATGAGGGTTATTATTTGGTAAAAAAATGAAGTACAAAATGTGTGCATGTGTTATTAGTTGGAGCATGTTGAAAAGGAGAAATGGTATATTGTAGTTAAAGATACCACAAATGATACCATGTATTGTTGTTATATGAAGTTAGAGTTCGTTGATTTTTCATGTCGTCATATGTTTGCCGTGTTGAAATATGAAAAGGCAAAGAAAATACCCCAAGGATGTATAATGAAACGATGGACTATTTATGTGAAAAAAGATGTTGAATTACAAAATAAGAATGCAGATGTCGAAGATAATAATCTAACAACAGTTCAAGCCGGATATTCCACTCTAGCCTCTTATTGTATGACCAGGGGCGGAACTAGAAATTTGTAAAGGAGGGGACCAAAATGAGACTAAAAGTTTTGAGGGGGGCTAAAATAAAATTTTATAAAAATTGAAGGATTAACACACTAATTTTACCTTTTTTTCTTAAAGAAATTAGTAAATTGGCGGGGGCCACATCCCCGTAGGCCCCCGTAATGTTCCGCCACTGTGTATGACTATATGCCACCGTGCATCACAGACATTCAAGACTTTCAATGAGTTTAAAGATCAATTTGCAAAAATAAGTCTCAAATTGCAAGCGATTAAAGTGGGATGTAAAAAAAGAACCACTAAAGGCGAAGAGATTGTTCGAATTGGTGATCCTCTAGTTCTTGAAACATGAAGAGAAAAACCCAAGAGAACTAAGCGCCAAACTTCATCATCCAACCCGACACGTGTTTCATATGATTAAGATGTCACATTAGACTCGCATAAAACATCTGAACCTTCTCCGAACAAGCCTTTTGATCAGGATACTAGGCATACTGATGCACTTCAGAAATCAAAATTAGTTGGATACATGCTCAACACATACAAAGAAAACGACATCTCTGAGATAATTAAATAATAATAATAATAATAATAATAATAATAATAATAATAATAATAATAATAATTCTTTGTTGTTATGTATATTGATAATATATTTTTTCCCAGCCCACATATAGTAATGTTTTGAAAAATATGAAAAAATATCCAACTATTTTGGATTGGCAACCACAGAAAGATTGGTAGTTTACAGGCTCGTCCAAAAATTATAGTCTTTGTTCTTGCAAGTTAAGCATTCATTGACTTAAAAAAATGTTTTAGTTTATTTGTTGTTGTGATTGCTAATGTTAATTTCTATGATTTTCCCTCTCATGATAAACAAGATTACGTCTGAGCGTGCCTCGATAACATATCAAAATTTAAAGTAATTACCGCATGGTGGATGAGGGTCGCATTTTTCCTTATATTCTGTGTCCATTGGTAGATTTAGTTTAGTTATGTTATTCTAGTAATATATGCAGAAAATACTAGTTACATGCAATAAATAATGTTAAGTTTCAATATTTCGGATTGTATGAAGTTGATTTTGTACTCACTTTATTTTTAATATTTACAGATATGCCATAATGATTGTTACATATTTAGTATTTGACCATGATTTTTTTTAAAATATACGACCTTGTCATTTTTACAAACGTGCACATGTATTACATATGACCGTAATATTTAAAAACAATTCAACATTTAGTAACAAAATAATATTTAGTAATATCAAACGTCAAATATAGTATCGGTACAGATTCAGTTATCGTACCGGTACACTTAGTTTCCTATAAAGTGTCCAAAAGTCCTATATTCCATGCACTTCTCAACTCTTATTATTATTGTTTTAAGCTCATTTTAGGCATAAGTAGGCTCATGCATAGCATTTTACAGTATTTCATTGTTCTACCTTGCTTTTATAACCTATCATTCATTTGGTGAACAAGAGATACTGTTTTAGTGTATTCTTGCTTGTAGGTATTAACAACTGAACGAGGGAACCGAGGAACGAAGAAAACAATGCTGAGAAGCGAACCCAGGAGCTGTACTAAAGAAGTTCCAACAAAATTAAGTTGCTACCGAGCATCTGCCGAGCGAAGCTGCTGCCAACCTTGCTGCCCGCGGCAGCTGACTATGGAAGTTAGGAGAATCGGAGCACGATTCGTAGAGCTAAAACTCTTGAGTCTATCACCGGTGGTCATGTGAATTTCTGACATCTGTAGCAGCGGCTAGGGCCGCCAAAGCAAAATTCCCAAGCTTACTTGCGGGCTAAGGCAAACGAGGAAGTGTCCATATTCCAAGCAAAGAAGTTGGCATTTAAAGCTATATTAAAGAGGAAAAGCTACTTTAGAGGACTTCTACTTCGAGGAGGACTTAACCTAGTTTTGAGTCTATAAATACCCATTGTACTTCTAGTTTAAATCATCCTAGGTTTTTTATAGACTCTTCTTGTGTTCTTCACGGCCGTCATGTTCTAAATTCTTTTTGGGTTAGGGTTATGTTGTAACTAGAGTGAAACGGTTGTTTTAGATTTTTAAGTTATTTCTTCAATAAAATATTCCAAGTTTACTTAATCCATTGTTCTTCATTCTTTCAATCTTTCTACACCATTCGTTTGAGAGAATCTATTTGTCGGGCATGAAAGTGCAAGGCTCACGAAAGGGTTAAGTACAGTCACAACGGGAGGCGTGACTAACTTGGTTCCACACTAGTCTACAAGTTTCAGCGGCTAAAAGGGATCACTAACTGAGTTGACTGACTTGGTTCCATACTAGTCCTCAAGTTATCAATCTCGAGCATCCTAACCTAGAAATAGGAGAGATCACTGTCGACTATCCTGCCGAACTTGGAGTATCTTCCAGACTTGACGCCAAAACATCTTTCCATCCCACCTGCCGAGACAGTACACACCCCTACAGTGGCAGTGACCTACTGCGGCCGCGTGACAGGGTCGTAGTTTGCCGCACGTCGTACCCGCCGAGGCAACATATCGTGGTAGCAAAGGATAACTCATACCTATTACAATGTAGTTTTCACACTAAGTGGCAGCATAACCCTGCCTGCTCTATCAACCTGATTCTTTTCTTCTCTTTTACTTGTGTTTTATTTACTCTTCAATCTCAACCAATCATTCACTTGTGTTTTTACTTTACCACTATACAGGAACTGCGGAACGAGACAAGCTGCCCAATCCTCGTGGGATTCGACATCTTATATACTATAACTTGACAAGAGTGTGCACTTGCGCTCTTACAAAAAGGGAACACCTACACACCCTACAAGTTTTTGGCGCCGTTGCCGGGGATTGGTAACAACGAATTTTGTTTTTCAATTTCTGCACCTTTTTACTTTTTCTTTTATTTTTTTAATAAAAAAAATTTACCGTGTCCTTTGCAAGTGTTTGACCAGGGCTAACCCTAAAGGAAACTTCATTATTTACGACGATCTTGAGCGTGAAACTAGACAAATCAAGAGGGAGCTCAGGAAAGCCTTGAAGAACAAAGACAAAGGCAAAGCAAAGGAAGAGACCATGGTAAACGAAGACCCCCCAATTGATGTCGTGAATGGCAGGGGCGGGCAGCAAGGTTTGCCGCCCAGAGGACCACAAGAACAACAGAGGCAGGATCCCCCTGATCCACCCCAAGTGCGGACAACTAGGGACTACCTTGAACATGACTTTCAAAGGTTCGAGCCAATAGTAACGGAACCGGAGATAGGGGCGGCCATTTTGAACTAAAACCTGTCATGTTTAACATGCTAAACACACTAGGGCACTTCGGAGGGACTACCACAGAAGATGCTCGGCAGCACTTACGAGGATTCCTGGATATTTGTCGAGCATTCAAGATACATGGGGTACGCCAGGACGTATTACGGCTAAGGCTACTTCCTTATTCACTGATGGATAAGGCGAAGCAGTGGTTGAATAACCAACTAGTCAGATCTTTCACTTCATGGGCAGAGCTCTGCAAGGACTTTTTACACCGATTCAGCCCATCCAACGTCACCGATAGGCTGCGGAATGAGATCATAACCTTTAGACAAGGGGATGACGAGCCGATGTACGAGGCATGGGAGCGGTACCAACAAATGTGGAACAACTGTCTGCTTCACGGTCTACCGGCTTGGACTCAGGTATCTATATTCTACAATGAGGTTAACTACCCAACTCGGATGTTGATAGATGCCTCAGTTAACGATATCATCCTAGACAGACCTCCAGAGGAAGCACTGTGTCTGCTCAACATAGTAGCTAAAAGCGATTATAAATATCCGACAGCCCGACGAGGCAGCACAAGGCGGCCGCTACTATAAATGAGGTAGAAGCCTCTGAATCTGTTAATTCCCGCCTCAACACTCTGACGGAGCTGGTGATGAAGATGGTGCAATCCCCAGGGAAGGTCCATGAAGTAAAAGCTGTTGAGCCCTTCTGTGGCAAATGTGGGGTCAACCACGATTCTTCTAAATGTACAACATCTGCAAACTACATGGGAGGATATGAGAGGAATAGTAGGCCTGCCCATAACACATATAATCATAACCGGAGAAACCATCCCAACTTCTCCTGGAGCAACCCAAAGACAGCAGTAAATCCACAACAGCTACAAGGAGGCTACCAGCAGAATCAGTCCCAGTGGTAGACTCAGCAGCCACAACACAATAATTCACTAAAAGCAACTATGAATACTTTTATGAAACAAACTGGTGAATTTATTGTTTATACAAATAAATTTATTGAAAAAACTAAGTCTTTTATGGACATGATAGAGATGAAGATGAACAACCAGGAGGCTGCTATTAAGAACCTGAAGACCCAATTTGGGAAGTTCACCGAAATCTACCACAGCCGGACCATGGGAGCATCATCCAGCAGCCCGCCAGAAGCAGCCAAGCCCACTTTTGAAAATTGCAAGGCCATAACTACAAGAAGTGAGACGCAACTGGATGAACCTAAGATGTTAGAACAACTAGAAACTCAGTCAGAACAGACAAGCAAACTTGCCCCAACAGTACGAATATTAGCCGCCCCAGCAGCAACACCGACTCCAGCCGCCCCAGCAGCAGAACATGAAAGCAGCCCTGACAAGGATGATCCTCCCCGGATTAAGCCCCCGAGCAAGGAGCAAATAGAGGACATCCGCTCGCCAGCTCCATTCCCCCAAAAGCTCAAGCAACAACATCAGGAGCACCAATTTAGAAAATTCTTAGATATTATGAAACAAGTTCATATTAACATACCTCTGATAGAAGCTATACAAAGCATGCCCAACTACGCCAAGTATCTAAGAGATATAGTTTCTAAGAAGAGACCGATAGGGGAATTCGAGACAGTGGCTGTCACCGAAGAATGCATGGCTATGCTGCATAACAAGCTGTCGCCCAAGCAGACAGATCCAGGCAGCTTTGTTATACCATGCAGGCTGGGCAGCAAGCACAAGACCAGGGTCCTATGTGACTTGGGAGCCAGTATAAACCTGATGCCTAAGGCTGTCTTCGACAAACTAGGTATTGGGGTTGCCAAACCAACCTTCGTAATGCTTAAACTTGCCAATCACTCATTTGTGCAACCGGAAGGAAAGATTGAAGACATACTGGTCAAGGTGGGCAGCCTAATTCTCCCCGCCGATTTCCTCATCTTGAACTATGAGGCCGATGAGAAAGCCCCCATAATTCTCGGGAGGCCCTTTCTGGCCACGGGCATAACGCTGATAGATGTGGAGCTCGGGGAGCTTACAATGAGGGTAGAGGACCAAATCATAAGGATGAATGTGCTACAACCCTTAGAAGAAGGAAAAGAATGCCCGAATGAAAGAGCTGTCAAGATAAGTGTGGAAACAGACCAGGGCAGCAGCTGCCGCGACAGGCCTAAGGGCAGATTGAAGGACCTATTACACAACATCTGAAAGAACAGGAGGACCCCCCAGGAGGGAAGAAAAAGCTAAACCACCTCAGGAAGTGGTTATGTCTGGGAAATGCACCCAAATGCACTCCCAACATAACTTAATTTTTATTTTAATTTTATTACTTTTATTTTTACGCATTATGATTAGAGTTTATTTTGTTTTAGGATTAGATTAATTTTCAGCATTTTATTTAGTCATTTAATTATTTTTATTTCAATTTTTATTTTTATTTTAGGATCAAGAATAAAAGAGCATGATTACAAAGGAAGACCAGCAAAAAGTCCGCCCACCATCCTACCGAGTCAGCAGCCAGCGCAGGAAAGCATAACGGCTAGTTGGCCGCCAACGACTCCGAAAATAACGGGTAGAAAAATCTGTAACGTGATCTAGGAAATCGGACTGTTGATCATTTAATGCCACCCCGACACTTCTCGGAAGCTTCTATATAAACCAATCACTCACTTCATTTTACTTCACTTCCATCTTTTTGCTAGCCTCTATCTTATTCTTCTGCTCTCTCATAATATTTTATTTCTATTTTTAGTTAGAATACAACTGTTCACATGACTTCAACATCAACCCAAAAGCCCATCTACAGCAGGTTTTGCTTCAAGATGGACGAGGAGAGATATAGAGCACAATTCTCTAAGCAGGCCGTCTGGGATGAACAAGGCTTCCATTACACGAAGCAAACGGGAGACCAGGGTCTAGAGCCCACCTTGTTCTGAACCATCCACTACAAGGGATGGGAGATGTTCGCTCAGCAGCCTGATATAGCAAACATCACTATAGTCAGGGAATTCTACTCCCATCAGCCCTGCCCAGACAAGTCCGTCTACGTCCGCGGGGAGGCGGTCAAACTCAACCCTGCTGTTATCAACAGCTATTACGGCCTTGATATGAACAAAAACCCTCACGAAGAATGGAGGCAGTCACTGACGGCTGCCCACTATGAGGAGATCAAGGCCAGAATCTACAAGCCCTCACTTCCTTGATTAAAAATAATAATGTGCTAAAACTGTGTTGCCTCCGCAGCAACCTCTAAATTATAGCAGTATCTTTGTTTCATCTTTTATTCTGCGTATTCAACTTGTTTACAGATTTGCAAGCATCAAACATGCATTAGGAATTTAATTCTGAGTTTTTTTCTTACTTATTTACTTTCATTAAGTTATATATATATAGGTGCCACGGCCTTGAGGCAGAAAATCGGGTTAAAAACATGCTTTTCTTTCTAACTATTACTAGAGCAAGTACTTTAGGTTGCATTTCTTGAGGACAAGCAATAGTTCGAGTTTGGGGGTGTGTAAAGTGTCTAAAAGTCCTATATTTCATGCACTTCCTAATTCTTATTATTACTGTTTTAAGCTCATTTTAGGCATAAATAGGCTCATGTATAGCATTTTACAGTATTTCATTGTTCTACCTTACTTTTATAACTTATCATTCATTTGGTGAATAAGAGATATCGTTTTAGTGTATTCTTGCTTGTAGGTACTAACAGCTGAACGAGGGAACTGAGGAACGGAGGAAACAAAGATGAGAAGCAAACCTAGGAGCTGTACTGAAGCAGTTCCAACAAAAGTAAGTTGCTGCCGAGCACCTGCCGAGAAAAGCTGCTGCCGACCTTGCTGCCCGCGGCAGCTGACTATGGAAGTTAGGAGAACCGGAGCGTGATCTGTAGAGCTAAAACTCATGAGTCTATCGCCGGTGGTCATGTGATTTTCTGACGTCTATAGCAGCGGCTAGGGCTGCCGAAGCAAAATTCCCAAGCTTACTTGCGGGCTAAGGCAAACGAGGAAGAGTCCATATTCCAAGCAAAGAAGTTGGCATTTAAAGCTATATTAAAGAGGAAAAGCTACTTTAGAGGACTTCTACTTCGAGGAGGACTTAACCTAGTTTTGAGTCTATAAATACCCATTGTACTTCTAGTTTAAATCATCATAGGTTTTCTATAGACTCTTCTTGTGTTCTTCACTGCTGCCATGTTCTAAATTCTCTTTGGGTTAGGGTTATGTTGTAACTAGAGTGAAACGATTTTTTTAGGTTTTTGAGTCATTTCTTCAATAAAATATTCCAAGTTTACTTAATCCATTGTTCTTCATTCTTTCAATCTTTCTACACCAGTCGTTTGAGAAAATCTATTTGTCGGGCACGAAAGTGCAAGGCTCACGAAAGGGTTAAGTATGGTCACAACGGGAGGCGTGACTAACTTGGTTCCACACTAGTCTACAAGTTTCAGCGGCTAAAAGGGATCACTAACCGAGTTGACTGACTTGGTTCCATACTAGTCCTCAAGTTATCAATCTCGAGCATCCTAACCTAGAAATAGGAGGGATCACGGTCGACTATCATGTCGAACTTAGAGTATCTGCCAGACTTACCACCAGGACATCTTTCCTTCCCACCTGCCGAGACAGTACACACCCCTACAGTGGCAGTGACCTACTGCGGCCGCGTGACAGGGTCGTAGTTTGCCGCCCGCCGTACCTGCTGAGGCAGCATATCGTGGTAGCAAAGGATAACTCATACCTATTACAATGCAGTTTTCACACTAAGTGGTAGCATAACCCCGCCTGCTCTATCAACCTGATTCTTTTCTTCTCTTTTACTTGTGTTTTATTTACTCTCTAATCTCAACCAATCATTCACTTGTGTTTTTACTTTACCATTGTGCAGGAACTACAAAATGAGACAAGCTGCCCAATCCTCGTGGGATTCGACATCTTATATACTATAACTTGACAGGAGTGTGCACTTGCGCTCTTACAAAAAGGGAACACCTACACGCCCTACACTTCCCCCTACACTTCCCCATACATATGAAATGGTTCACTGAAACTTATGAATTAACTAATGTAACGATACGCATTAATAACCGTTTCGGTAAGCATACACCTCAAATGTGATACAGGCCATACTTGTACAGTGATACCGATGGGTACCAGTACGCTTCATATTTCTGTACCGGTACGGTACGCGTATCGGTACAAAATGAGGTCACTAGAATTTTGTTTTGGATATTAACGCATCGGTACAGTGCATAGCGTACCTGGACGCCAATACCGGTTTGCTTTTAATGAGCGCACCGGTACGCGCGGACCTGAGGGGGTTTAAATAGGCATTTTATTCAATTTTCCGAAATCATTCAAACCCTAAAACCAAAAATCATCGTTTCCTCTCCAAAATTCTCCCATTTCACCTAATCATCACGAATTTTGCAAGGATTTCATCTCCAATCAACGATATTGCATACCCATCACTTCTTTTGTCTATTTCATGAATTTTTGGAGGTATTACAAAATTTTACCCTTTAATTTAGTTTATTTCGAATTTTAGGGTTTTAGTGTGTTGTTGATTTAGAATCTTAGGATTTTGGTGTGTTGTTTTACTTTTATATGAATGGAAAGTTTGTACCCTTTAATTTGATTTGTTTATATTTTTTAGAGTTTTGGTCTATTTCTTAGGATTTCATGGTTTTCTTAGTGTTTTGTTCATATAATGTACCATTTAATTTGATTTGTTTATATTTTTTGTTTCTACGTGTTTAATTATAAATTGAATTGGTATAGAACTTTAAAATGAAATGCATCCAAGTTATTGGTGTAGAACTTTAAGTTAATTTGATTTGTTCATATTTTTTTGTACATATTATAAATTGAATCATACACATAGGCATGCCCAACTAGATATTGATATAGAACCTTAAAATGTAATGCATCTAAGTTTGTAAGTATTTTTACATTATGGACTAAAATTGATAAATTTTGTATACATTGTGCGTATTAGTTTTGCAGGAGTTTGAATGTCTAGAACCGTAAATCTTTTTTTTCTCGTTTGCAATGGCACCAAAATTTAAACTTGCGAGAAAACATCGTCGCACGACTGAGGGTCCTTCGAGTCAGTTCGCACCCGAATCTCAACCTCAACCCATTTTAACTTATTCTTTTGACTCATGCTTTAATGAACTTGGAGTACAAAATCTAAAGATAAACTTTGACATGTTCAAAAAAAATTTGATTAGGGATGAACGTGTTTTAGATTTTGATTTTATGTCTGATCCTAACTTTAAGTTTCCTTACCTTAGTCTTATGAAGCGATGGAAATTTTTTACAATGCTACAGCTTAATCCCGAATATTTTCTTACTTTAACCTGAATTTTCTTTTCCAACGCTCGTTGTGTTGTTGCTGAACTCAGTAATAGTGTTGTTGCCATCGAGTCTTACCTTATAGGAAAGACCTTTCTGCTAGACACCGAAATAATTGTAAAACATCTAGGTCTAGAAAACATTGGTATAGATAATGAGGATGAGTCTATTCCTGGTTCTCCAGCTTCTGGGTCTGTTACTACCCTAAACGCCCATTATCGCTTTCTCCATTTGATTATAACTTGTTGGTTTCAGCCATATGGTGGTAAGTATTCTACCATTAGGATTGTCGATGCTTGGTGGATTCAGTGCTTCTACACTGGCCAACGCATCAATCTTGCTCAGATTATTTTTGCGGACCTAGTTTACCTGATCAACAACCGTCGCACCATTATGGTCAACTCCTTTTACTACAGTTGTGTCCTAAGCCATATCTTTGTGGTCAAACTTTAGTGTTTGAATTTTTTTTTAAAATATTTAAATAACTCAAAAACTCAAAGTTAGAAAGAGCTAGGTGTTCGAATATCAATGTTATTTGAAACAAAATCAAAATTTACAATGTTAGTGTGTGGGGACAAAATATACTTTATGGTAACAAATATTTGTGTTTCGAGTGAAATATAATATCAAACACCCGACAAAAGTTAAATAATAATACGCTAATTTGGCCAGTTTTGTCGTGAATACTATGTGTCAATTCAACATTCTACGAGCATGTTATGTCAACTTGCTAAGGCTAAAAAGAGTGAGGAAGCCAATTTGGCCTAACTGTACCGGTATAGTAATCTAGGCGTACCGATACATGTATGTTATTCCAAATTCCGGTGAGCTCTATTCGTACTGATACTGTCTCGTTACTGATACAGTTTAAATAATTGTATCGGTACTCTCAGATACCGTACCGTTATGGTATTCAACCATAGTTTATTATTTCAAGCGCATTATCTCATTCCAAGTAAATTTATTTAGTTTACTATTGGAAGTAGGAATGGGCGTTCGATCGATTCGAGTCAAAAAATTTCGAGTTATTCGAGTTTGCAAGTCTTATTTTACGATTTAAACTTTATTTAAATTTTTTTCGAATCAAGTCGAGTTTATGAAATTCGAGTCGAGTCGAATCGAGTCGAGTTTTGTGTTGAATCGAGTCGAGTTTTGTGTTTCTGTACAAATCTAATTGTACATATATATTTCTTCATATGTATTTATATATGTATATCCGTAGCGGTGCACATATATATACTTAGGGATGAGCGACGCACATATTGATTCCAATTTTAACGGCTTTTTATATGCATATATAATATACATATATATTTCTTCATATTTTCACATGTGATGTACATAATATATCATGCAAAATTGACAAACCCGACTCTAATATGAAAATTGATTAACTAATTACTAAAAAATTTGAGTTATTTGAATTTATATTTCATAACTCAAACTTTATTCGAAATTTTTTCGATTCGAGTATATAAAATTACGAGTCAAGTCAAAATGAGTCGGTTTTTTCACCTCGAGTCGAATCAAGTAATTCGATTTTTTCGAGTCCAGTCGAGTTTTGCCCACCCCTAATTGGAAGCGTTGTAAAATTTCCTATTTATCAATGGTTTTATATCATTATTGTTCTAAAAATTGAATTTTAGTGGAGCTTAATTTTTTGTTACACCATCAAAATTGAACTTTGTGTTTTGTAACAAAATGTTAACTGTGATGTTAAACCCTGTTAAATACTTAACATTTCTGTTATAAAACTTTGCATAATAACACATTTGATCATTCATATTTACACATTCAATCAATTTAGTCATAAATCTAAAAAATCACTAAATTTATCTCTCGTTATTTACATATTATTTCAATTTGGTCATTAAAGTAAACTTAAATGCTAATGTTTGAGTATTTATTGGCTCTTAATCCATTTTTGTTCGATCAACTCAAAAAATTCTGAAAAAAGAAAATACTGAAAAATCAAAACACATTTGATCCTTCATATAATAGGGACTATAATAACCATAATATTCACATATATTGCAAGCTCTGAAAATCTCAAGTCACCACATGATCAAAATAAATGAAAAGTGAAAAAATAGGGAACTTGAGAACCACAAAAACATGGTAAAATATCATTCGAAATTTTTTAATCCTCAACTTCTTAATCTTGTATGGGCAGTTTATGACAATTGAAAAGATCAATTTCATTGTGGTTTCTTGAAACAAGTTTTTCCAACATTCTCAGTCGCTCAACTCTCATTTGTTGCATCTACACAATAAATATATCAAGTTATTCAATATCACACGATAGCTAAACAAAACTACATTGTATACTTTACCGTGAAAGTAATCTTCGTCCAATCATTTTTTTGTCAGCATCTATATTGTAACGCCCCGGTTTTGGGCCTAGAGGTTTTAAAAGCGGTTTAGGGATTGACGAACCTAGATTGGAGATCCGGGTCGGTTCAGGGAAATCTTAATTCGCAATGTGATAAAATCATGTGAATTTTTTCTAAAATCCTAATTAAATATGTAGTGAGCGAAAGTGAAACCAATTTTGTAAAATAAATTTTGGAAAGTCGACATTTTGGCTTGGTGACTAAAATCTAAAAATTGAAAATTATATTTTTATGGCTAAATTGAAGGGAGCCAAAACTTAGAATCCTTAGGGAGCTATTACACCAAGTTGGTGTCAGCTATCTCCCTTGATTTGATGTTTTAAATGATTTAATTAAAAGTTTTAATAAAAGAAGATATTATTAGTCAAATCTTTTTCTCACGTAACTTCTTTTCTTCAAACTTTTCTCTCAACTTTCCCAGCAGCCAAACTCTCTTTTCATCACTAGAATCTTCAGAGAATTTTCCTATTTCATTTTCTTTTAATTCCTAAATGATGCCCATGGATTTCTACAACATTTAGCAAGAGTTGTCTTGGAGGATTTCACCAAAATCATTACAAATCAAGGATTTCACCAAAGTTGGTTTCCTTGCCGGATTTGCTTAAGGGAACTTTTGTGAAGGCAAAGCTTATTTTTTAACGGTTGAGAGTTGCATCGGATCGTCAAAAGTCCTACGCGGATTTAAAGACTAAGGAAATTGAGTTTACGGATGGAGATCGTGTGTTCTTAAAGGTATTGCCTTAGAAGAAGGTGAAGAGATATGGACGTAAGGGTAAGCTTAGTCTAAGGTTTATTGGACCTTATGAGGTTGTGGAGCGCGTTGGTCCTGTTGCATATCGGTTGAGGTTGCCTCCCGAGTTAGAGGAAATGCATGATGTGTTTCATGTTTCGATGTTGCAAAGGTATATATCGAATATGTCTCATGTTATGCTTGTTAAAGAGATTGAGTTGAATCCGGATTTGTCTTATGATGGGGAACCAGTTTGGATTCTTGATTCTCGTAGCAAAGTTCTTCGTGGTAAGACGATTGAACTTGTGAAGGTGTTGTGGCGACATCGAGGAGTTGAGGAGGTCGTGTGGGAAAGTAAGGTGGACATGTTGAGACAGTTTCCGCACCTTTTATCTTCAGGTAAAATTTTGAGGACGAAATTTCCTAAGTGGGGGAGAGTTGTAATGCCCCGGTTTTGGGTCTAGAGGTTTTAAAAGCGGTTTATGGATCGACAAATCTAGATTGGAGATTAGGGTCGGTTCAGGAAATCTTAGTTCGAGATGTGATAAAAGCATGTGAAAATTTTCTAAAATCCTAATTAAATATGTAGTGAGGGAAAGTGAAACCAATTTTGGAAAATAAATTTTGGAAAGTCGACATTTTGGCTTGGTGACTAAAATGTAAAAATTGAAAATTCTGTTTTTATGGCTAAATTGAAGGGAGCCAAAACTTAGAATCCTTAGGGAGCTATTACACCAAGTTGGTATCAGCTATCTCCTTTGATTTGGTGTTTTAAATGATTTAATTAAAAGTTTTAATGAAAGAGTTTTAATAAAAAGAGATATTATTAGTCAAATCTTTTTCTCACGTAACTTCTTTTCTTCAAACTTTTCTCTCAACTTTCCCAGCAGCCAAACTCTCTTTTCATCACTAGAATCTTCAGAGAATTTTCCTATTTCATTTGCTTTTAATTCCTAAATGATGCCCATGGATTTCTACAACATTTAGCAAGAGTTTTCTTGAAGGATTTCACTAAAATCATTGCAAATCAAGGGGAAAGCTTGTGTTAGAGGTGATCTTTCTTTTATCTCCTCTAATCAAGGTTCTTTATTGAAATTCCCAAGTCTTTGGCTCTCTATTTTTGTTTATCAACAAGATTTTGTAAATGAATTGATGGAAATTGCTAGTTAAAGCTTTGAAAGATAGATTTTCAAGATTTTCGTTTGGGCACTGTTTTGATTGATTTATGAATGACTTTAATCATAATTTGGATATTAAATGATGAGGAAATAATGGTTTTGTGATAATAATCCCAAATTAAGTTGGATCTCTAATTGTTAGATTTCGGGTTTGGGGATGTTAATGTGAAATCTGAGTTGCTGGAGGTATAATGATGATATTAGGATGTTGATTTATGGTTAAAATGTGATGGAAGAGTTAGTTGATGGCTGGGTTAAGTTTTGAGTAAGATCGATTAAGTTTTCGGTTGTTTCAGATAGGCTTTTAAGTGCCTTTAGGCATACCTGCGTGTTTTTAGTGATTGCTGGTGGTTTTAATGCATTGAGATGCATTAATCCTATTATGAGTTTGTTGATGCACTTGTTTTAAAATGCATATTGTAACTGTTAAAACATGATTTGAGGTAAATGAATTGATGTTCTTGATGATATAATATGAATGATGCACATGGTAAGTGATCCTTGTAAGTGTACGTTTATACTTGTGATTTTAAGCATGATTTGATGCTTGAGAATGAGGTTGGTAATTGATGCTTTGAAAACAGTGAAATATGTGATGAAATGTGGCTCCTATTGGCAAGTGATGATATGAAATACTTTTAAAAAAGCAATCGGATATAGTTAGCCAGCTATAGGATTGAGTGCACTATAAACAAGTCGCCTTGGATGTTGAAGGGTTGAAATTGTACCGAGTACTCCATCCAAGTACTCTAACGATCGAGGAATGTCTAAGGTGTCACAACGGTGGAGGATAGCACCCGTGTGTGAACCTTGTATGGTTTCCCGTCTCTAGTTAGTGGGCTATACATCTATCGATGAGTGGTGTTGAGAGGTTGTGACTGTACCGAATACTCCACCACAGGTGTCAACACGGTGGAGGGTAGCTCCCGTGTGTGAGCCTTGAGTTGCCGGTAGAGTGTATGAAGTGTTTGGGACAACACTTGGTAATCCGTGTATCCGATGTGGTTTTTGAGAAATGATTTGTTGCTAATCACTTGTGAGCCAATATGAATAGTGATGTAATTTGAAATGTGTTATGTTGCATAATATTGAAAATGCATGTTTTTACTCTTTAAGCTTAACAAGTGTGGAAATGCTTGGGAAGGCCTAAATTGAGTTTATCAAATAGGATTTGTTGTTAGTTTGTTAACACATGTTGCATAAGGTTTTAATTCCTAAAAGATGCTCATGGATTTCTACAACATTTAGCAAGAGTTTTCTTGAAGGATTTCACCAAAGTCATTGCAAATCAAGGGTAAAGCTTGTGTTAGAGGTGATCTTTCTTTTCTCTCCTCTAATCAAGGTTCTTTATTGAAATTCCCAAGTCTTTGGCTCTATTTTTGTTTATCAACAAGATTTTGTAAATGAATTGATGGAAATTGCTAGTTAAAGCTTTGAAAGATGGATTTTCAAGATTTTCGTTTGACCACCGATTTGATTGATTTGTGAATGATTTTAATCATAATTTGGATGTTAAATGATGATGAAATAATTGTTTTTTCGTAATAATCCTGAATTGAGTTGGTTCTCTAATTGTTAGATTGTTAGATTTTGGGGGGTTTTGGGATGTTAATGTGAAATCTGAGTTGCTGGATGTATAAATATGATATTAGTATGTTGATTTATGGTTAAAATGTGATGGAAGTTTTAGTTGATGGCTGGGTTAAGTTTTGAGTAAGATCGATTGAGTTTTCGGTTATTTCAGATAGGTTTTTAAGTGCCTTTGGGCATAGCTGCGGGTTTTTAGTGATTGTTGGTGGTTTTAATGCATTGAGATGAATTAATCCTATTATGAGTTTGTTGATGCACTTGTTTTGAAATGCATATTGTCACTGTTAAATCATGATTTGAGGTAAATGAATTGTTGTTCTTGATGATATAATGATGAAGAATGCACATGGTAAGTGATCCTTGTAAGTATACGTTTATACTTGTGATTTTAAGTATGATTTGATGCTTGAGAATGAGGTTGGTAATTGATGCTTTGAAAACAGTGAAACATGTGATGAAATGTGATTCATATTGGCAAGTGATGATATGAAATACTTTTAAAAATGCAATCAGATATAGTTAGCTGACTATAGGATTGAGTGCACTATAAATAAGTGGCCTTGGATGTTGAGGGGTTGAAATTGTACCGAATACTTCATCCAAGTACCCTAACGATCGAGGAATGTTTAATGTGTCGCAACGGTGGAGGATAGCTCCCGCGTGTGAACCTTGTATGGTGTCCCGTCTCTAGTTAGTTTGTTAACACATGTTGCATGTTTTTACTCTTTAAGCTTAGCATGTGTGGAAATGCTTGGGAAGGCTTAAATTGAGTTTAACAAATGGGATTTGCTGTTAGTTTGTTAACACATATTGCATGAGGTTTTCGTGCTGATTTTGAATGAGGAAAGTGCATGGTTTTTGGATGGCATGATGGATTTTAAATGATACTTGTGTTAATTGAAATGGGATTTCATTGTAGTTTAGAAACCGGTTTAAATGCATTGATGATGTTTTGGTTTTGAGCATTCCTCACTAAGCCTATTGTGCTTACGCTCTTTTTGTCCATCAACGTAGACAATTAAAGCTTTGGAGGCAGCACTTGCAAGGGATCGGTGGAAGACTTCGATTGAATGTATGTTTCGTTTTTGGACTAGAGTAATAAGGGCAATGGGGGGTCCATAGTTTGTTTGGGAGATGTGTTGAAACTCCCTATTTGAGCATGTTTACTTACTAGTTTTTAGCTTATAAAAGGCCTATATATGTTGGTTTAAGTTTTGGTTTGAGTTTTGATTTTTGGATGGGTTGATTTTCATAAGAAGCATGCCTTTAGAGCTCCTTGATGATTCTAGCCATGTCTTGTTGTTGAAATTGTCATGTATACTTGAGAATTGATGTTTACATGAGTTGTATGTATGTTAGAAGTAAGTTGGTGTGCTTAAGAATGGATTAAAATGAGTTTAAACAGTTAAATTTGGCATTACAGGCCTCAGAGTATCGATACCTTTGTAAGGGTATCGATACGTCCTGTGTATTTTGGAAAGGGGTATCGATACACGGGGGCGTATCGATACTGTTTATGACTACTGGTTTTACATGTATCGATACCAGCCTTAAGGGTATCGATACCATCCCTTTAGGGTATCAATACGGGCCTTGAGGGTATCGATACCATCTTGTTGAATGTGAATTTGGGGGCTGGTTGTCAAGGAGTATCGATACGGTGTAAGTTAAATTGGTTAAATGGCATCTTTGAACGTTCTGAATCTTTACGTTTTGGTCTCTGAATGTTGTGGATGAAATTAATTGAGTTTGAATGATTATTTTTTAGCCGAGTTTTGACAGAGATGCATGTAATATGATTAATTTAAAGATGGTAATCTAAAATTGGGGAAAATCCTTGTAATTTGTCAAGTTTACAATTTGGTCCCTAAAAACTGTTTTTGTATGCAATTGATGTTCGAATTGATGTTATGTATGATCCGATGCAACATTAAACGCTTAGGTCTTTAACGAGCATCTAGACAAGATAAAAGAAAAAATATGGTCATTTATTGAGGTAAATCTTTCCGGTTTACTTCAATATTCCCCGTGTAACCCGTTCGGTTTGGTTTACCGGCTAGGTCGAGTCGAGAGGGTTACATATATACTTCAATATGTACATGTCACAATCATCCTTGAATCCAATATAAAATACATAAATCTATTAAGAAGAAATTCACAGATATATCTTAAAAATAACTTTTATTTTAAATTTAAATTACGTATGAATTTGGCTGCTTCGGTAATTCCACAACATGGATTGGAAATTTTGTAAAATTTTCAAATAATCTACCCAAATAAGCATGACCCTCAAAACTAAGTGGAGCTTTATTCAACTATTATAATAAGTCAAAACAAAATTAAGAAATTGATTGTTAAAAACTATATGAATTCTATTATTTCTCATGAATGAATAAAGAACTCTATATTTTGTGCAATCTTTTTACGCACTTTATGGGCATCAAGAGAGTCCAAAACGTAATTATGTCTCTCCGTAACATTAACAACTAATAAAAATTAATAGTTGCCTTGTGCATCATGTAAAGGCACATATACCTGCTAAATCATGTGCGTTAAAAATCACTATCAACTACATAGAAGCAAACAACAAATAGTATACATGTTCAACCTTACTACTATCAATAGGTATAAAGTTCTCTATCCATCGGGTATGAAAGCTGAAAATACAATGATCTATTCCCTACTTCTTAGCATGTGTGAAATCTTCTATCAAACTCTGCAACAAACATTAGATTTGGAAATGCTATGAAATCATGGACTAAAAATAATGTGATCCATAGCCCATAAATTATTTTTTACTTGAAAGGACAGCGACAAATATAACTTCTTTGGTATAGGCTCTTGTCTCAAGTGTAAATTGTACACATAGATATCGATAAACTATTAAATATTAAAAACAATAAAAATACTTTTATTAATAATAGACAAAAGAACATATATTAATTATAACATTGAAAAAATATAGATATCTATAATATCCAATTAGATAACTAATTTTCTAGAAAAATAGCACGAACATTGCCAACATCCAAATAATTATTTTTGGCCATGTATAGAGTGTTGGATTTATCATTCCAAGTAGCAACATCCGTACAAATTTGCGTTCTTCGGGTGTTAAGTACTTCAAATATTGCTTGTACACATCACTTATTATGTATGAAAAACATTTAACTCTTTGCAAGCTTCTAATAAGAGATCATCTGCCTCATATTTATATTGCATGAAAAACATTTAACTCTTAAAAATGATAATAATATGAAAATTAAATGTTGATATTAAAAAATGTGTGTATGATTTACATCTTTCTTGTTTTAAATTTGATTTGAGCTTCTGTGAATAAATCTTGCAATCCTTGCTCATTCTCAAAATTACAAACTTTGTTTTTTTCAACTTGCACAGTCAAAGAGAAATTGATCATATATTTAACTCAAATGAAATATTTGTACATAATTGTTTTTTCAAATTTTTACCCTACAAAGAAAATTATATTTTTCATCATGTTACTACTTTTTTTTTTCAGAAAATTATATTTCTCTAATATCATTGCTCTTTATGATTTTTTCATGTATCTACATATCATACAGTAATATTATTTTAAACAAACAAATAATATCAAACTATAAGATGAAATATAACCAATAAAGAAGAATTTATACATACCTTTGTATTCACTTTACAAGTTCAAGCTCTTTTTTTATGTCAAATTTTTCGAGTTAAGATCATCAGTAAAATCAGAACGCGCAGTCGAACATCTCACACTCTTTTTCTGTTGAGAGTCTTTACTCTTTGACAATGGCTTGGAACCGTTAGACATTTTAGGCCACATTTTACTAATTGGAGTTTCTTTCAACGTAACTAATTGATTAGGAAATTGATGAGGATTAAATTTAAAGTTAAAAATCTCGCTAGGAATTTTTGGGAAACTATCAGTGTCAATCTTAATTTTGTCTTTAGAAGTAACTTTAAGTTTTTCTTTACCAATAGATTTTAATGAGGGAGAATAATAGTCTGTATCATAATTAATAAATGGAGACATACTCAGTTTTTTTAATATCATTCTTGGATTCTTCTTTCAATGATGTGGCACTTAATCCTTCTTCTTTCTGAGACTTATTTTTTAATCCCTTATTTTTTAATGGACTGCTATATAAATTAATCTTTTTTGATCTATTATTTAAAGCATCCTCCTTTAACGATCTACTATGTATACCTTCTTTTACTGAATCAACATCTGATATTGAACTTTTAACATTACTTGATGTTAATATGTCATTAATTTTTTAAATTGGTCATTTAATTTTCAAATTGACCATTAAAATTTTTAAACTGACCATTCATTTTAACAAATTCTTTTTTAATATTTTGCACCGAATGAATGAGCGTCTCCAACTTGTAATCACTCTAATAAGGAGTTCTTATGTTTTCCTCATGTACAACTTCACCTTTTTCCTATGCATATAAAATAATAATTTTAACAAAAAAATTTAACATTATTATTAAAATTTCAGGTAATTATAATGAATGTACCTCGTTGTTTGTCTTCTCCGAACACATGTCGATTTAACGCTTGCACTCCATCGTCTTAACTTGTTTTGAGGGCGTTAAGTTTAGATTCATCATCTACGTTAAAGAACTAAAATATAAGCATGCATACATCAAACTTAAAAAAAATGAAGAATCAAACCCCCGTAACCGGTACGAGTGTATGAGCGTACCAGTACACGCTATTTAAAATTAAATTTTAGTAGCCAATTTTCGTACCAGTACACATACAATACTGATATGCTAAAACCCGTGAACCGGTCCGTACCAATACAGATGACGGATCGCGATTTGGGAATTCATAATCAGACATGAGATTTAGTGTTCTAACAGACAATTGGGGTTCTATTCTGGTAATTGGGGCTCTAACATGAGAATTATGGTACTCAATTTGAGAATTATGGTTCTACCTTGACCTAATTTGAAAAAATAAGGTTAGGGTTTGGGAATTAAGGAATTACTAATTGCAAGAAAAGTTAAAAACGATAGCGGCGGCGGCAACGTCAACGACGACCAATTGATTTTCAAAGAAAAAAATAAGGGTTTTATGATTTGTGGATAGATATTTTGATTTAATGATGTTTAAAAAATTAAAAATAACAAAATATATTTAAATTAATTTACCTTTTTGATTTTTAAAAAAAATATAATTATACGTTTAATCTTTTAGGTTTAAATTCTTTATAAATTAAATTAATAGTACTCATCAGTGGTCGTCATTAGTGGTGCTCGTCGATGTTCGTCGAGCGCGGTAAAATTTTCCTTCAAATTAAATATTGTTTCTTCATAACTTTTTGTTCTTCAAGTGTACAAACTTCACCAAAACTCTTTATTTTATCTTTAAAATATATCCAACACCTATAATGACCTGCAAAATGCTAAAATATAGAAACTAAATAATTAAAAATTATTTTATCAAAAAATAATTAAAAAAATGTTATAAATAATCATAATAAAGCCATTCTTATTTTTATTTTAAAAATTTACATAATCAATAAACCCAGTACTCAAACATTTATGGAGATAAATGAGTATTTTTTTCAAACCATGAGATATTTATATACTTTGTACCCAAACCCTAGGGATAAATGCATTTTACCCTTAAAATTTTAGGGTAAAATTTACAAATAGTCATTAAATTTTAATAAATTATTTAATTTGATAATTAAACTTTCAATTACTTCAATGTTACTATTAAACTTTTAATTTTGATTCAAATGGGATACTGACATGTTAACAATCGTTAAAAGGGTGGCGTGGTAGCTAATTTTTTTTTAGAATAACACATTTAGTCTTTCATGTTTGCACATGCAAACAATTTAGTCCTAATTCAAAAAAAAAGTTACATTTAACCTTTATTATTTACACATTATTTTAATTTAATCCTATTTTTAATTAAAAATAATTTAACCTTAAATCCTAAACCCTAACTTCTTTTTTTCCCTTCCTCCTCCCCTCCCAAAATGACTAAAATGCCCTCTCCCATTAAACCAACATTTATATGTTAATAAAGGTAACGGCCATCGTTGTCAGTGCAACGGTACAAATAAATTTTGAAGGACACCGGGAAAGAAGGGGGGAAATGCAGACGAGGGAAGTGAACAGGGTAAGGGAGGACATGGAAGGGAAATGGTTGAATTGGAAGGGTAGTTTAATAATTTTGGGAGGGGAGAGGAAGGAAGGGGAAGAGAAAAAGATTAGAGTTTAGGATTTAAGATTAAATTAAAATAATGAATAAATAATAAGGTTTAAATGTTTTATTTTGAATTAGGTTTAAATTCTTTGCACGTGTAATTATGAAAGACTAAATGTGTTATTCTACAAAAAAAAAAATTGTCACGTCACCCTTCTAATGGCCATTAACAGGTTAGTGTCCAATTTAAATCAAAACTAAAAGTTTAATGATAATATTAAAACAATTAAAAATTTAATTATCAAATTCAAATCGAAATTTAGTAACAATTTGTAACTTTACCCTAAATTTTAACTCAGGAAAACTAAGAAAATAATTATAAATAATAATATTTTAAAATGATTGAAATTTAAAATTACTCTTCTATTTTATTTTAAAAAAACTTTTAAAAACTTTTGAATTTCATCCAAAATTTGTCGTGTACTTAAAAACAAGACATTTAAATTTAGTATAATTATTTGATACATTAACGGTGAAAAGTTTTAGTTTCTATTAGCGTTTTAATTTTAAGGTTTTGTAACTTAATTTAAGGTATAGAGTTTAAAAGTTTAGTTTTAGTATAAAATTTAGGGACTATGAATAAAATTTAAGATTTATAGTTAAAATTTAAGTTTATAAGTTATAACTTAAATCCTTAACATATTACTATAAAACCTAAACTCTAACTTCTAGACCCTAAATTCTAACTCTAACCTCTAAATTTTAACTATTACCTCTAAATTCTAAACCCCTACACCTAAACTCATAAACACTATACCTAAATTAAATCTCTAAACCCTAAAATTAAGACACTTGTTTTGAAACTAAAAGTTTTTACCACCAACATTAATTCATAGATTAATGCTGGTTTTACAGCTGAGTTAAACAAAACTGCCAGAAACCAGCTAATATTGAGGATTAAAAATACACAGAAACAGCCAAACTTTTGACATACTTACAATAATCCACCAAAAAACTAACAAAGGGAAACTGATCCATTTCACAACCAGGAGATCTTTACAATCAACAAACAAAGACAATTCATGGGTTTGATGGGCATTCCACAAGCTTCTTTCTCGACTCTTTAATGGTGTTTTCATCGTCTTCAACTGTACGGGACACGGTTTCCCCTGCCTCTGGATTTCCATTTCTTCCCACACTTGCAAAAGAATTCTCTTGAATCGGTTCCATTGCAGGGTCGTCACGTGTTTGCAATGTAAAGCCCCGTCCTCTCAACAAACAGTTGTATGCATGCGTGTCGAAAGACTCCCTGCCGAAATGGGATCGAATTGCAGAACTGAACAACGGTTGCATCGAACGTTTCTTCTCAGGGAATTCACGCAGTGATATTCGGCAAATAGGGCATGTGGAATGATGTTGTAGCCATATATCGATGCATGTTACATGAAAGGAGTGCCCACAATAGGGGAGGATTCGCAAGGTGTCCTCACAGCGGTATTCCGAAAGGCAAACTGTGCACCTGCAGCACATAGTGCAATTCAACATTTTTATTAGCTGGGTCCGGATTAAGATGCTATAAGCAATCCAACAGAAGAAAATACGTAAAAAGTTCTAACACATATTATTGAGGTAATAAATAAGAATCCTCGAATGCAAGAACACTTCAAATTGCAATATTAAAGAACTATATTATGTCATGTAGAACCATCAGTTACATTATCATAAGAATCATGAAGCAAAATGATTCCTCGTCCCTCGATCGTACTTCAGAGTTTTACTCTATATTGCTCTGACTTCATTCTTCTACAAATTTCGTAGTCCTAAACTTGTGCTCAGCACATTTTTTGGATAAGATCCCATCTATCTGACACCCACGCCTAAATCCGAGTAATACAGCTTTCAGTCATCTATACAACCTGAAGTGTCTCTATCATCCAAAAGTTTAAGAATGATAAAATCAAATTCAACTTGAATTATGTTCATGAACTACTCAAATCGAGCATTATGATACTTGAACTCAGCTCAACTGATAGCTTGAACTACTCGAGCTCGTGTTTGGCTCAATAATGATAAAATCGAATTCAACTCGAATAACTTGTGCGTTGAGTATAAATGTCTCAGTTACACCCCTAGTTAACACAAACCAAACCCGAAATTGACCACACATAAAACGGTCTAAAATCTGAAACAACCCAAACCTGAAATACTTGCATTTGAAATGATTCGAACTCGAAATCATCTCGACACCATCTAAGCTCAAAGTAAGTCAGAACTCAAACCCTTCCAATTGCCACCTGTAGCCCTTACCTAGTCATTTATGATTTAGTGGGAGAAGATAAATAAACAACTGCCTCCACTTTTTATTTGATGGAACAACCTCCACTTAACATGATAACTGGAGGCATCTTCATCCATTAAAAGTGGAGAATGACTTGGGTCAACCTCAAGGTAATGAGCTTTGCAATTATTGTTCTGCAAAATTCTCAACACCGTACTTTTTTGTATAGCAGGCCGTTTAGATCTATGATAAAGAATACGCTCTTCACCACTCCTTTAATGAAGATGCTAACTTTATCAATCCAGAAACCAGAAGTTTGCTTGATTGTTAATCTCAACATTTTTCCAAGCCGTACTAAATGTGAGGAAAGCATCTTTGATAATCTTTTCCCAACAAGTCTCTATCAACTAGTTTCTTATTGAACATTTTTGGCTATGATCACTAAAACTGCTAGAGGGATCAAATTATAATTGAAAATATGTCATGTTTATAGCACAAAAAGTTAAAGGTGAAAGAACATGGGAAGGCAGCCTATATCTAGGCATGCGGGATGAAGAATTACGTCTTCGCATGTATGCTGCCGTGCAAAAAATGCAACATTTTAATAATACCCACCCCCCCCCCCAAAAAAAATGTTATGCAAAATTAAAAGGCCTCAAATTATTGTGCTTTAATCTTCCTTTATTGGGACCCAAATGCACTTGGCATCGGAAACGAGTTCATGAAGCAAATATGGCAGGCCATAGCTCATGCCTACATCTTCCGAACTTCTAACTGGCAAAAAGAAGGAAATTTCAAGCATAGAGAACTTTGGCTAACTTCAGAAATCTAGCACTAGCACAGCAAATACCTATCTCCGATACTTCCACCAGAGTCCTAGTAACATAGTTAGCAGATGAGAGATATTGTTTGGAAACAGTAAACAAACAAGAAACAGCCATAAAGAAAAGATGTAACTATGTTTTCCTACTAGAAATATCTTTGTTTCCCTACTAGTTTTTGGCCATAGGGAATTAAGACTTAAAGATTTATGTTTTTCGAGTCAATACTTCTCCTTCTCTTATTCTTCTTAAAGATTTATGTTTTCCTGCTACTTGCACGCTGGTATGATTGAATGTATGTGTCTGACACGGGTATGTTTAAAACTTTTCTGAGTTTTCCATGTATTTGGATGATAGAGGGTCATCTTCCCACCATACCCAAATCTAATGTGTTGGACACAGTTATGGAACATGGGCACTCCAAGGAAAATGAAGAGTCAGAGCAACATAAACTCTGTCTCATCCTCATTGTTATTTTAACTCTTTTATTTGCAGAATAAATGGTCCAAATTAAAAGGAAAAGACTATTAAAGCCAAAACTTCTGACTAATTCCCATCTAAAAACATTTACGGACAAAACCAGGAAGAAATACTTGGAATTTGCACTCACAGAAATAGCATCAATATCTGAACAACCGTCCATGGTCATATTAATAACCAGCATATTATCACATTTGTGACTGGATGATGTTTCATGGCCTTAAAGTAAAACCTTTCAATTTGTGAAACACTTCATTCGGCATTTCAAGCTCGAAAATCCAAAGGAATAATAATGCTTAATGCAAACATCTTCACTATGAAAAGAAAAATGAATACACCCAAAATTAATAACTAACCTGCAAATCCTAGGCATCTAGCACTTTTTCATGGGAAAAAAAAAGAAAGTATCTTCATGATATAATGTAAAATATCATATAGTAAAGAAACATGCAGTAATTTCCGAAACAAAGCAAGGTTCCAAGCACATACTGAGCATCTTTGTTAGCTGAGAAGCACTCATCACAAAAATTCTTCGTCGGGAAATTTGCAACAACAACAGGCTCAAGACCGTGTATACTACCACGTTCGAGCTGCACATACGAAATTCAACATCAATAACGAATAAGGATCACTCCATAAAGAATGAATTAAACAGTTGAAAAGAGAATATACATGAAAATGATTCAAATTTACTTCTATTAATTTCTGATTTTCATTTTTGCCTGGCTGGTTGTAGCAAAATGTCCCACCATGTTGCTCAAATTCTTCAATTATTTTCTAAAAATATTTATGCCCAACACATAATTTTCTAAGAACACTCAAAATGCATGTAAATTTTGGGAAATATTAAACATATCAGCCGGACACACTTTCTCTTCTACCTTCTAGTTCACATATCAACAAAGGCATTGAAGCCTAAAAGCCAAAAATCTTTTACAATCATTACATCACTTTTTAGAAACTTAACAAAAACTTCTGAACCAACCACCCAAAGAAAACAGTAAATAAAACTTCTGTGGAAACAATTTTAGAAGTTTAAATGCAGAAGTAAACAATACCGACTACAATTCATACACAAATTCAAACTTCCACAAAAGAAATGCCCAAAAAGGAAAAATGAAGGGGGGGATTCAAAATTCCCTTAAATCTTCTCTTCAGTACCCTCAAAACTCATGTTTTCATTGCTAATGTTGAATAACCACTAACAATCAGATTCCAAGGGTTAAAAAACTAATATTTTGGATTTTGTTTTTGAAAAAGACCAGAAATATTTTATATTTTAAAAAATGTTAGGAAACAATTGCTTTCCATCAGTATAGTTGAACATCCAACCAAACCAGATTTGTTAATAAACCCCAAAAATAAAAAAACAGAACACAACCCAGTTGTGGAAATTTAAGAATTATCCCCCCAAAAAAACTTTACTTAAAAAAGAAAAAAAAGTTACCATGCTAAGATCGGATCTTGAAGAAACTGCGAGGGATCTCCGAGAAGCACTGAGCCGAATCCGAGCACAAATCAAACGTGTACAAATGAACACAATGAACATAATACTCACTGTGAAACCTATAACTGTCATCACCAAATTTAACCCTCCTGATATCATTTTTTATAATTATATATTTGCTCTAGGAAAACAAACATAAAAAAAAAACTCTATGACAGAAAAGAAAATCAACTTCTGAAGCTCATTACAATCAGCAGAAACAGAACTGAGGAAATTCCAAGACAACCCATTTTCGATTTACACCGTCGGAATATGAAATTGAAGGCTTTAGTGGGAGTGACAAAGAGAAACCACAAGAAGTGAAAGGGTTTGAGGTTTGCTGACGACTGTTCCATTGTTGGGAACAGAGAGGGAATCCATGAGGGAAAAAAATATAAGAAAAGGGAAAAGTTTTGCTGGGAAGAAAGAATCAGTGAGATTTGCGGGAGAGATTAGTGTAGATTTGAATCGTTTTTAAAGTCTAATCTTGGACTCGAAGGAAGAAAGCTGAATACTGATCCGACCAGGGTATGTTGCTCGTTTAACTAACAATGGTTCAAGTTTCATGGTTAAAATATTTGGACAATCCTTTTTCAATATAGTAAAACATGTTTCCATACGTTTGGAGTTTCGATCATACATGTTCTATACTCTTCCAGATTTGTTTATATAATGTTAGGCGCGGGAATCGGGATGTGCGGGGACGGTTTTACATTATCTATTCTGTCCTTAATATTTGTGAGGTGATTTCGAGAATTTTTATTACATGCTTCGAGAATTTTTTTAACCCAAGCTTTATGGCTAAAGCTTCGGCCAACGCGGCGAACGGAACATAGAGGGGTGCCGAGATTCCTTGAACGACGGATCCCAAGCAATCACGCACAATGACCACTGTCGTAACCTTACTTGTGTGGCAATCGAAGGTAGCGTCGCAGTTGATTTTGAAGGAATTTTGGAGGAGGAAGACTCCATTGAATCGGATCGTTGCCCTTTGAAGAATTATCCTTTATGGGGGATAAGGATGCCTGACCAAATTCCTAAAACGCACGATCGGCATGCAATCATACTTATTCATGCTTTCGAAGACAAACGCATTGCGTGATTTCCAAATCCCCCGTAGAAGGAAGGCAATGAAGGCACATCCTTCGTCGAAGTTTCTCAATCTTCTAAAGTCAATGATTTTAACCCACCACTTCGTGAAATTTGAAAATCCTGAAGAAGATAAGGAATAGCTAAAGCTTGATGCTTTTCAAACTGCTTGTGCGAAGGGGCAGAAGAACAGAAGGTGTTCGATAATTTCTTTCTCATTTTCGCATCTTGGGCAGCAGTCCGAATCGTGGAAGCTTCCATGGAAGCGTGAATCAAGGTTTCCTTTAGTAGGAATAATGTTGTGGCAAAGCTTCCAAAAGAAAGACCTAATTTTAGATGGCATCTTCAGACCCCAAATTGATCTCCATAAGACTTTGTTCTTGTCAGGTTCTTCATTTGAAGAAGGGTCTGAGGACGTTTTAAGCTTATCCTCAATGAACCGATAATCTTCCTTAGCCGAGTATTCTCCATTCTTTTTTTTTTTGAAATTGGTTTTCTTTTATTCCCAAAAGCCAAAGACCGATGCCTCGTTAAAAAACTTCCCTAACCTAATTTGGAGGAAAAAGAGTGCACCAAGTCCTTGGAGAATTACATTAGACGAGATACACATACATTTAGTTTATGCGGTTCATAAGCTCAACATTGAAATTAAACAGCTGTACCCATACCAAACTCGTCTTCCTTACCAGGCTGGCCTTTCCTTGCCCCTTGTGCTCTATTCATCTGCTACAAACGACCAGGATGAGTTTAGTTCACGAGTCAGACCCTCCTTCGCTAGCCGGTGCGCCTCCACATTCTTTTCTCGGTATA
Source organism: Hibiscus trionum (assembly GCA_030270665.1). Taxonomy (NCBI): domain Eukaryota; kingdom Viridiplantae; phylum Streptophyta; class Magnoliopsida; order Malvales; family Malvaceae; genus Hibiscus; species Hibiscus trionum. Next base: position 9,390,143 of record BSYR01000024.1, on the reverse strand, counting down.
CATGGGACAGTTCCCAGCAGTTTGTCAGAAGCATCCTATTACACTTCAATACTAGCTCTAAGTGACTTGTCGGTGCTGCGTTTGGATTCCTACCCCATATAGTAGCGAGTTGGCTGTCGGTTTCAATTATTAAGTTCAGTTTGCCATTCCACTTAGACTCCAAGAACAGTTTCCCTGCTTGCAGGATGCTTTGTATTTCAGCTCTAGATGGTTCCGAGGCGCCAATGTTGATAGAGAACTTTATTAGTGTCCGCCCCGAACTATCACGAAGAACTCCACCAATTCCAGCGCGCCCTACGAGTCCCTAGACAGCAGCGTCGGTGTTGAATTTTGCCCATCCTGACATCGGGGCTTCCCATTCAGAATTTCTCTGACTTTTTGCGACCCTAGTTAGGCATAAGGCCCGGCTTGGGTTTCTAACAAATTCCGAGATCGACATAATTTTCTCCGGCCATTTACTCTTTATCCAATGCCCAATTCTAGTCAAGGCGATGTCGAATGTTTGCGCAACCGTAAACCTTTTTTTGTTGAACACCACTTCGTTTCTACATAACCAAGCGGTCCATACGATTCCAAAAAACGCCATGTGCCACACCTCTCTTAGCCCTTGATTATGTTGAGAATACACCCATATCAATAACCATTCTTTGACAGAATTGGGAATTATCAATTGAACATTCCAAATTCTGCTCCAGGTTTGCCATACTCCCTACGTGAATTCACATTTGCATAAAATGTGGTTCGTATCTTCAAATTCCTTATCACACATGTAGCATAGTTTTCCAATGAGGCTCGAATTACCTCGTTTTATTAGTTCATTTGCTGCTGCTATTCTCCTGTGTATTGCCCTCCAGACGAAAGCTTCAATTTTTGGTGGCGCCAAGTTAGCCCAGACCATCTTCCAAATGTCATCCCTACCGTTGTTATCTCGAGTTACCAAATCGCAAAAAGCTTTTGCCGTATAAAATCCTTTCGACGAGTCATTCCACATCAAGGAGTCATTTTCCAAGTTGGAGTGATACCCATTCTTTATAGTATCCATGAAGCAATTCCAGATTTCAATTTCCCAGTCAAACAATTTACGTCTCAGCTCGACATTCCACACCCATCTGCCGTTTATTTTCTCCCCAAATTCATTGACCATTCCTTGTTTTTTCACTGCCACTGCAAAAATCCTAGGGAATTCCAATCTTAGAGGCTTCCTTGCTGTCCACTCATCATCCCAGAATCTTATTCTATTTCCCATTCCACAAATAAATTTTATATTAGCACAGAAAGGATCATCAGAGTACCTTAGGGGATTAGTGATTGACCTCCACAATCGAGATTGGTTTTTGTTGGTGGACACGTCTGGTAGCAGATTCCTTTGATCCACGTCGTATTTTGCAACTATTATCTTTCTCCACATAGCATCCGATTCAATTCCAAAGCGTCATAGCCACTTATTCAAGAGGCTTTTATTTCGGATTTTCAAATCTGTGATGCCCAAGCCACCGCAATCCTTTGGTTGACACACCTTCTCCCATTTGATCCAATGTATGCCCCTTTGTTTTTTCATTCCCCATAAGAAATTTTCCAGCAATGCATTCATCTTCTTCGCTACTTCACTTGGCATTTCGAACAATGACATGTAATAAAGGGGGAGGCTCGCCAAAACCGATTTTATCATTGTAATCCTACCACCCATTGATAGCAGATTGCCCTTCTGTAGAACTAATGTTTTGATATAATAATTGAAAAATGTTTTGGACTGATTTAAAAAGTATTTAAAACATTTACAAAGTCCAAACAACTTGAAATTGTGTTTAGGAAGTTTTCAAAAGGGTTTTTAATGTGTTTCAAAGGCCAATTTATACAAACCAGTCCAGGTGTTTCGAAACACCTTAGGGTGTTTCGAAACAGGGGATTCCAGTAGCATATTCGTTTCGAAACGTGTTTCGAAACAGGCTTTCCCTGGACTTGATTTTTGCCCAGCGTTTCGAAACGGGCTAGGCCGTTTCGATACGCCCACGTGGCAATGACTACAACGGTCATAAACCCCAACGGCTATCTTTCCAACTAACTTTTAAATGCATGCGTTTCGATACGGGCTTATAGCGTTTCGATACGCGTTCCGAAACGGCAAGGGGGTGTTCCGAAATGGGTACCCTGACAGACTGCAACGGCTCTTTCTACATTGAGCGTGTTTCGAAACGGCCTCGAGCGTTTCGAAACGGGGAGCAGCAGAACTGCATTTATGGTGGGAATAAAGTCCTCAACGGCTCCAATTTGATCCCAACGGCTAGTAACGGCTACAAACTCATTTGGGAGTATAAAATGGACCTCCAAGCATCAAGAGAAGGCTAATGCTCATATTGTCAAACATCAAATGATCAAGAAATTGTCTTAGCACTTAAATTGTCAATTCTTGTATAGACAAACACTAGTGAGCCAAAATTGTCAAATTTGCTCAAGTGTTTTAGGTTTGGGTGAGTGCTTATTTGTGCAAACAAACTCCTATTAGAGGATTACTAGTTTGCTTTGTTTATCTCTTGTAAAAAGGGTTTCAATCAAGGCTTTGGGTAGAAAGCTTGATTGGTTGTAAGGGTTTCCTCCTAAGCCTAGAAAATGGGACGAATCAATTAGTGGATTGATTGTGAAATCCTTAGTGGGGAGCTAAGGTAGTGGATGTAGGTGCTTGTTAGAAGGCCGAACCACTCTAAAATCATTGTGTCTTTATTCTTTCTAGCTTCCTAAACCCTTCCACCCAGATATCCACCTCTCCACCACTTGGTGAGCATAATCGGTTGAACGAATCGAGCACCACACAACTCAACAATTGGTATCAGAGCTTGGCTCAATCGAAGAGGATTAACATCCTATTGAGAAGATCCGGCAAGCTCGATCACTAGTTCATCAACCGGCTCAAATGGCGCAATCCATAGACAAACTGCCTTTCTTCGACGGAACATTCTATGCCCATTGGAAGATAAAGATGAAGTTCTTCATCAAGTCTAGAGATTACAAGCTATGGGACATAGTTGAAGATGGTCCGTTCGTGCCTCAACGAAGCAAAGCGGAGTGGAGTGCCGACGATCGCAAGAAGATGGAGCTCAATTGCAAGGCCTTGCACATCTTGTTTTGTGCTTTTGGCCCATCCATCTATGAGAAGATGTCTTCTTGTGAGAGTGCCAAAGAGGTATGGGACAAGCTTGAAGTCACATACGAGGGGACCGATGAAGTCAAGGAGACCAAGATTGGGCTCCTAACATTAGAGTATGAGAACTTCAAGATGGATCCGGAAGAGAACATCGAGAAGATGTTTGATAGGTTCTCCACCATCACCAACGGTCTTAAAGGTTATGGAGAAGCCATCCCGGAAGAGAAGCTTGTCCGAAAGCTCATCTACTCACTTCCCGAGTCTTGGGACTCAAAGAGGACCGCCATCATCGAAGCCAAAAATTTGAAGACTTTGAAGCTTGATGAACTTATGGGGTCTCTTCTCACTCATCAAATTATGAAGAAGAACAAGGAAGAGGAGAAGAAAAGGGAAGAAATTAGAGCTATGGGAGAGAAGAAAATCAAAGGGCTTGGCATCAATGCTAGTGTCATGGCTCTCAAATCCTCCACTTGCCATCATGTCTACTCAAGTGAAGAGGAGGATGAAGAAGAAGAGATAGTTCATCTCTTCAAGAAGTGTGCCCCGTTCATGAAGAAAGCCTTGAGAGAGCTTGAACGAGAACCTAAGAGAAAGGAGAGGGCAAGCACTTCAAGCCATAAGAAGAAGGCACATTTGGCTACTTGGAGTGATGAAGACTCCACCGACGATGAACAAGCCAACCTTTGCCTTATGGCCATCGAAGAAGATTCAAGGGTAACTTCTAATTCATCTACTTCATGTTCTTATTCCTTTGATGAATTACAAGATGCCTATGACGATTTGGTTTTAGATTTTAAAAGCCACATTTTGAAAAACAAAAAATTGGTTTCAAAGTTAAAAATTCAAAATGATTTGCTTTCTAAAACCAAACTTGAACTTGAAGCAAAACTTGAAGAGTTTGAATTAAAATGTTTTGATTTACAAAAATTGCTTCAAAATGTTCAAGAAGAAAAAGATTTGATTTCCAAAGAGCTTGAAAAGAAAAACAATTTTGGAAAATCAAATTTTTATGTTAGACAATCTAGTACCCCTAAATTTAAAAATGGTAAATGTTTTAGAAGTGTTTGGGTCCCAAAAGGACTAACCACTTCAATTAAAAAGGATGACATTGAAAAATGGATTCCTAAGGGGTCAAAAATTTGTGCTACTAACGTTCATGGATCCAAAGCAATTTGGATACCAAAAATTACTTGATTGTCTATTGCTAGGTGTGATGGAGATGTTCAACAAGTCAAACATTGAGGGGGAGCTCCATGCACACAAGGAAGAACACTTGAAGAAGGAAGGCTTCACATCCTACCTTGAGTTCAAGTGTTGGTAAAATTTCTAGTTGTTTTGTGCTTTCATTTGTTTATTTCTTAGTTTAAATTCAACTAGATGATCATTTATGATGGACAAACATTTCAATGATGCTTTGAGTAAGGGGGAGCCATTTTAAAACCAAATTCTTACTTTTGTCAAACTTTTACCTCTATTGTTATTTTTGAACTTAGTGTTTTAAATTCTTTTTGATATAACAAAAAGGGGGAGAAATGGTTTGAAAAATTGAATTTTCAAATGAATAAGGGGGAGCTTTATTTGATTTCATATCTTTAGTCTCTTATTCACATTTTTAAAGTTAAAGGGGGAGAATCCCAAACAATTTTTCAAGTGAGTTTTATTATATCAAAAAGGGGGAGATTGTAGAACTAATGTTTTGATATAATAATTGAAAAATGTTTTGGACTGATTTAAAAAGTATTTAAAACATTTACAAAGTCCAAACAACTTGAAATTATGTTTAGGAAGTTTTCAAAAGGGTTTTTAATGTGTTTCAAAGGCCAATTTATACAAACCAGTCCAGGTGTTTCGAAACACCTTAGGGCGTTTCGAAACAGGGGATTCCAGTAGCATATTCGTTTCGAAACGTGTTTCGAAACGGGCTTTCCCTGGACTTGATTTTTGCCCAGCGTTTCGAAACGGGCTAGGCCGTTTCGATACGCCCACGTGGCAATGACCACAACGGTCATAAACCCCAACGGCTATCTTCCCAACTAACTTTTAAATGCAGACGTTTCGATACGGGCTTATAGCGTTTCGATACGCGTTCCGAAACGGCAAGGGGGTGTTCCGAAACGGGTACCCTGACAGACTGCAACGGCTCTTTCTACATTGAGCGTGTTTCGAAACGGCCTCGAGCGTTTCGAAACGGGGAGCAACAGAACTGCATTTATGATGGGAATAAAGTCCTCAACGGCTCCAATTTGATCCCAACGGCTAGTAACGGCTACAAACTCATTTGGGAGTATAAAAGGGACCTCCAAGAATCAAGAGAAGGCTAATGCCCATATTGTCAAACATCAAATGATCAAGAAATTGTCTTAGCACTTAAATTGTCAATTCTTGTATAGACAAACACTAGTGAGCCAAAATTGTCAAATTTGCTCAAGTGTTTTAGGTTTGGGTGAGTGCTTATTTGTGCAAACAAACTCCTATTAGAGGATTACTAGTTTGCTTTGTTTATCTCTTGTAAAAAGGGTTTCAATCAAGGCTTTGGGTAGAAAGCTTGATTGGTTGTAAGGGTTTCCTCCTAAGCCTAGAAAAGGGGACGAATCAATTAGTGGATTGGTTGTGAAATCCTTAGTGGGGAGCTAAGGTAGTGGATGTAGGTGCTTGTTAGAAGGCCGAACCACTCTAAAATCATTGTGTCTTTATTCTTTCTAGCTTCCTAAACCCTTCCACCCAGATATCCACCTCTCCACCACTTGGTGAGCATAATCGGTTGAACGAATCGAGCACCACACAACTCAACACCTTCCAACCAGCCAATTTTTTCTCCATTTTGTCAATAATCGGCTTCCATATATCTTTGTTGTTTCTTTTGTGTCCCAGGGGTAATCCCAAATACACCGTGGGAAGAGTACCCCAGCACCAATTGTTGTTGCTAGCCCAATTTTTAACAGCTTCTGTTTCCACATTCAGCCCGAACAATCTTGTCTTCTTTGCATTAAGTTTCAACCCGGACATAACTTCAAAAATACGTAGAATCCTTTTTGCATTCAAGACAAATTTCTCCTCCGCATCCATGAACATGATTAGATCATCGGCGAATTGGATATGGGAGACCTTGATCTCGCTACGCCCAATCTTGACACCAGCCAACAGATTTAAGTCTTCAGCCTTACGAATGTAGCCACTAAGAGCTTCGCCAACCAGATTGAACAGGAGGGGTGACAGCGGGCACCCCTGTCTAAGGCCCCTCTTGATTTTGAATTTGTTCGACGGTGTTCCATTGACCAGAATAGAAACTGTTGGGGAGGAAATACACCAATTAATCCATTTTCTCCATTTAGTACCAAAGCCCATGTTGTCCATCACCTTGTCAAGGAATAACCAATCTATTGAATCATATGCTTTATTAAAGTCTGCCTTTAATATCACTGCTCTCTTCTTCCGGTGTTGCATATCATGAATCAGCTCATTCGCTATAAGTGCGCAGTCCAGGATTTGTCGGCCTTTTACGAAAGCAAACTGTTTTTCACCTATTATCTCGCCAATCACATTTCCCAGTCTATTGGCTAGTAGTTTTGCAGCAATTTTGTAAACACTACTTACCAAGGAAATCGGTCGAAATTCCTCCATCTTTACTGGGTTATCTGTCTTTGGAATTAGTGCTATGAAAGACTCATTGAATGACTTGTCAATTGGCCTGCCCTCAAACAAGTTGCTCATGAAATTCATCACATATGGCTTTACCTGCGGCAAAAAATGCTTGAAGAAATTCCAGTTGAATCCGTCTGGGCCGGGGGCTCTGTTTCCATCCGAGTGCTTAATGATGTCCCACACTTCGTTTTCTTCAAACGGTTTTTCCAGGTAGATTACAGCTTCAGAACTCAGTTTTGGAAGTTGTATCCCGAGATCGAGTAACGGTAATGTTCTGGAAGAGTTGAATTGTTTCTTAAAATGATCCTCGAAAGCCGATAAAATCAGCTTTGGTTCAACGATCTTTCCTCCCTCGGTTTCCAAAGAAGAAATAGAGTTTCTTTTTTGGCGCAACGATGCCGACACATGGAAAAAAGCAGTGTTTCTGTCGCCTTCTTTGAACCATCTTAAGCGAGATTTCTGGAGCCAATCTCTTTCAGCTTTGATGTACATCTGCCATAGTTTGATTCTGAGTATTTTAATTTCTTCCCATGCATTGTTGTTGGCTTGGTTGGATATAGCGCTGCTTTCTAAATCCGATATCTTCTTCTCAAGGTCAGTAATCGAATCTGAATTTTCCTTCTTCTTTTTAATGGCCCATGCTTTTGTTACCACTTTGACCTTCTTAAAACAGTGCCCAATATCCCCATTTTCCACCGTTGCACATGTCTCCTTGATCAGCCTCTTATATTCATCATCAAAAGCCCAGTTATTAAACCACTTAAAAGTCCTGTTGCTTCTCCTTAACGTGATCTGTTTCAGCACTACTGGACAGTGATCGGAGATCCCTCTCAGCAACACATTTTGTTCCAGCGAAGGCATTTGCTGAAGGATTTCTGGTGATATAAAGAATCTATCCAACTTACTTGCGATATTCTGATTTCCTTTGAACCAAGTGTACGAGCCCCCTTGCATCGGAAGATCAATAAGCCCGTTTCTTTGTTGGAACTCTGATAAAGTTTTCATATGGGAATTGCTTGAAGGACCACCACATCTCTCCTCCGTCTTCAATACACAATTAAAATCCCCTCCAATGATAGTCGGAATGTTTGAGCCATCCAATGCTTCACTTATTTCGTCGAATACCATCTTTCTTTCATTGGGGTCGTTCGGGGCATATACATTTACAAACCTTATTTCACCGTTTCCTTGAACTAGATGACCTTGACTCATAATCCAGCTTTTTCTTATAATACCAGTGTTTTTCTTAAAGAAATTGGGGTTCCAAACAGAGCAAATTCCCCCTGAAGCTCCAGAGGCCGCGGATACGTCTGCTACCGAAAGCCCCAATTTTTGCATTCTTCGAATAGCCCAAAGGTTTATCGATTCCATCTTCGTTTCTTGGATAAACAACATGTTTACTTTACATCCAATAATTAGATTACAGGCAGCCCTCACTTTTTCTTTCCTACCCTTGCCTCTAAGGTTCCAAGTTGCAATTGTAAAAGACATAACTAGAATAAGGACCCATCATAAAACACATGGCATCTGACCTGGTCAGTTTCGTTCATCCCTTTCCAGCTCCTCAATCCTCCTTCTCACCGAGGCCATGGGCACACCAAATTTAACCCCTAATTTATCGCCCACCAACACAGTGGCTTCCGCCTCCGACACATAGCCCCGTTCAGATGCCACCCTTCCTTTTGCTTTGCTTGAGTTTTCAAAATTCTTCAATGACTTTGCTTTTTTCTTCCTCATTGCCGCGTTTTTCTTTGGGATCATTTCCTGGGATTTAATCATCTGCCAGAATTGAACAGAGGTTGGGGGAATGAGAGTAGACTCTATTTCGGTTATGTTGACCTCCTGAAGCCTAGAGTTATTTGATAAAGGTGGGCTGCCTCCTGCTTCCTTTCCATGCGTAGTAAGCTGGGCCACATGGGCCACCATTAAATTTTCATGCTGGGCTGCTAAGTTTGCCATATTCGTAACTGGCACCTCCACGGGAGATGGATTGGATCCAGAGTTGCAGCCCGATTGGGCTTGGGACTGCTCCACCGGTTTGAGATGACATGGACCATTGTTGTTGTCTTCTGGAATAATATCCGAAACGACGTAATTATTGTCAACTCTTTCCAACTCCTCGTTGCTGTCACTGTCATAATGATTATTCTCGAATTCTTGTCTAACAATAAAGTCTTCAGGAAATCTTGATGCATCCCCCGAGGCGAATGTTTGCCAGTCTTCCTCTCCATCAAACGGTGACCGGCCGTCAAGAAACCGCCGGTCTTCTTCGAAATCCTTTATGCTGATTTTCATCTCGTGAATTACACCGTTTACCAGAACCTTCACTCTGTCAGGAATTGCCGAAATCTTCTTTACTGCAACTAGCATTTTTGCTTCATCAAATCTGTTCATCAGTTTGGTATCCTTGTCAATTTCGCATAGTTCTCCCCATTGTCGTGCAATACCCTTGAAGAAATCTTCCGACCAGATCTGCAGTGGTATGTCCTGGATCACCACCCACGTTTTGATCTTCCGTTTCCCGTCGTAGCCTTCAAGTCTTTCAAGGTCATCGAACCATAGCCGTAACATTTCGTTTCTGTTGCTCCAAACTTCCCTCATGTCGTCTTCCGAACTGAATTGAAGTACAACCAATAATCCATACCATGGACATATCTTCACATTCATGCCATACGAATTGAGTGCTTCCTGGACCATTTCTGGATTATACATATTTTTAATGTTTCCCACCAGACTCGTTTTCCTCCATTCCATCTTCTCCGCTTGGACTCTTATCAAAGATTCTTTCGGTTCTACTGGTCTGATACATTGTCCCTCTTCTATTATAACGTGAACCAATCTATCATTGCACCTCTCTTTGCTTGTTCTGTCCTTAGTAGTATCCGGGGTCCGGTTTGACTCTCTCCTACCCACTCCCAGTAAAGCTTCTTTGAAAGTTCTTTGGTCTTTGTACCCCTTGTGTACATGTGCTGGTTTTGTCTGATTCTTGACTCTTTCATTTGGACGTTTGCTAGACTTGTTTGCCGCTGATCTGTCTTCATACACTCTAATTCTGAAACCCTCCATGATTCTTCCGTTACCCCTACGGATCGCATTCTGTGCCTCCCATGGTGAATTAAAATGAACAAAGGCAAAAGTTGTGTGCTTTCCTTCCCTTTTGTGATTTTTTAGGGCAATGTAGACATCCTTCACGTTCCCGTACGCCATGAAGGCCGCTTTGAGGGTGTTGGGATGAATTTTTTTGTTCACATTCTCCACGTAGACGTTGACCACTGGGTTTTTGTTCTGCATGAATCGCGACTTCCTTTGGAATCTGTCGAACCTTGCCGGAAAAGTTCTTCCTTGCGCCGTATTTTCCCTCCGGTCCTTATTCTCCATTCTTTGCTCTTGCCCAACCCATTGAATCTTTGATATCAGGTCCACCTATCGGAATGGATCTAATCGCGTCCGCTTCAGTTGGCAGGAAGAGCATATCGAGCTTAGATTGATTCCAAGATCTTTGGTCGGAGTTCATAAGGTTGCTGATTGATGGATAAGAACCGCTAGAACATGAACTTGAACAGACTCTAAAACCTGGGAGTTTTGGGACCCAGTTGTCCTTCCAAAGATATTTATTCCGTTTCCTACTCTCCAAAAGGATCCTTATTTAATTACTTCAATCCCTTCTCGGATGCCAGACCATGCCCAGGAAGGATTATTGCACTGGGATATATATATATATATATATCTTGTAAAATATCGAGATCTTTACGGATATTTTTCAGAAATCCTCACGATTATTTATACGGTTACAGTTCGGTTATCTCCACGGTTCGGATATAACAATTCCCGTCTCCATCCCCATTTGAGTTTCGATGATAAAACTTCTCTCATCCTCGTCCCCGTAGGTGAAGATTTCGGTTATTCTCCATCCTGTTGAATCGGATCCCCACGATTTTTGGATATTTCCCGCCCATTCTCACCCCTATATAATGTGCAAAAGTTTTATTATAAGTTAAAAACAAAAGAAAAATAGTATGAATTTTTTAAGGGTGAATTACAAGGTTCATTTACAGTACTTTGAGGTTAAGTTCAAGTTTTCTCCTTAAAAGAGTATTGTACATTGTCATTGCACACAATTTCTGTTGGTAAATACAGTAAAATTTCTATAAATTAATACCCTTGGGACTATGCAATTTTATTAATTTAGAGATATATTAATATATCGATAAATTAATAATTTATTAATTAAAAGAAAATTTCTAAATTCAGCAAATATTGTTGAAAGTTCTACTAATGATGAAGTTGAAGATGATTCAACACCACTTGAACTAGTCACGCGAAAGGAAGCATTGAATGCGGCAACAACTCTTCACAACTTTTTATTGTAGTTGGAAACCTCAACGCCGGAACTTGTGGGTGCAATTAGAAAAGTTAGAGATGAAATTGAATTAGATTTAAATTTTAAAAAGAAACAGATTACAATATATTCATATTTTAGCAAGTTACCAAAGTAGTAATTGTAATATTTATGAGTTATTAATTTATAGTTTTGATGGGACCTTTATATTTATAAAGGGGATCTCCAAAAAATTATTATATTATTATATTATCGAATTTGATGATTTTTTACATTGGTCCAAATCGGGATCGGAAAGATTTATTATTTAATAGACTTTATTAATTTAAAGAATATTAATTTATATAGGTTTTACTGTACTACGAGTTTTATATATAAAAAAAATTATTTTCAAGTATATCAACGAAGACATTAACGCAGGTCTACCACAAACAATTGACGATTACGTTTGATTGAAAATTAGTATTAAAAAATATTGAAATGGAAATTTTATTTAATAACAATGGTTTTAATGATTTTTTTAATTATATGATCATATTACAAACACCCTAAAAATTATGTGACCACCATTATAATTTAACCATGTTAGTTTTGGTTTCTTGTTTGATTAAATGCCTTGTACAGTACGACACTAGCTTGCATTGTTGACCTGCTACAAGAACTACCTGCAAACTTCAGTCTAATTATATCCATAAATGCAAAATGCAGACCGGACGTCACGTTACCTAGTTGGATCGGTTTAATTAATCAAATTTCACTTATTACGCATACTAATTAATTAAAAACATGCATTTACTTTAATTGTTATTATTTGTATGGATTGTTAACCCATAAATTTTAAATTCTCATATAGTTTAGGTATTTTTTATATTTTTATTAAAAATATAATTTTACACCTTTTAAATTCACATCCCAATATAAAATTATGTGTTTGTCCCTGGCTAAGTTGAGGTTATATATATATATATAGGGATAGGATCCAGTTACACAATATAAAACTCTCTAAGTTTTACACGTTTTTTGGATCGTTGGATGGATGAAACGGATGTGTGAGATTAACAGTAGAATATGTGAAGATTATCACTTGGAAAAAAAGTAAGGAGTTAATCTCAATCATCCAGTGTTACAAAAAAAGTGTAAAACTTAAAGAATTTTACACAGTATAAGTTAATCATAACCCATATATATATATATAATATATGTATATTTTAATTCAATAAAAAAATTGGAATATTATTTTTAAATTGCAATAAGTAACATTATAAAGGTGTTTTCCTATTTTACATAATTTTTAAGTAAATCAATAAAAACGTATTTTTTAAATAAAAGAACCGGATGCATAATTAGTACAATTTTGTACAATTTTTTTTATCACAACGCGTATAATCATTTATCAGGTATTTTTTATAAATATATTTTTAATATGAAGTGATCTCTTTCGTTTACATCATAATTTAATGATGTTTAAAGTTATAAATCATTTCATTTAAAAATAATAATGAAAAAACTAAAGAAACAAAATGGTTAATTTTTATTGACTTTGTATCAATAGAATTATAAAAAAAAATAGTTATAGATCCTCAACTAAAATGACATCTATCATATGTTGCGGTTTGAATATTCATAAGTTTAAAAATATAATGAGTCATGCATTGTTCAATTTTAGATTAATTAATTAATAAATTAGATATCAAATAATTATAAAAAATTAAATTATACATCAACATTTATAAATTAGTCTCCAACATCAGTTCTAAGTCATATCTTACGTATACAATTAACTAGTTTGTACACATGTGCAATGCACGAATTAATTGCTTTAATTTCATGTTACTTTTTCTTTTGTACTTTAGATAAGTCATATTGATCATTTTTTAAATCATATTCATTAGTAGCGGTGTTTAAAAATATTCAATCCGATCGATCCGATTATCTTTTGATCTGATCCGAAAATTTGGATATTTGATCTGATTTTTATTTTTGGAACGTATATCTGATCCGATTATAGATTTTTCGGATCGGATACAGATCACAATATTTCAAGTTTCAGATTATCTGAAAATCCGAAAAATCTAATTTTTTTAATATTAATTTTGTTATATTTAACAATTTGATGCTTGTTATATCCGAAATTTTAAAAAATTAAAATTTTCATATATGTAAATCTTGCTATATTTCGCAATTTGTTATTTGTTATATTCGAAATTCCGAAATTTTCATAAATACGACCTTCAAATTGTTGAATCAAATTATATTTTCGGATAATCTAATATCCGATCCGATTATCCGGTATCCGAAAAACCGGATATCCAATTTTTTCAGATCGAATACGGATCACTATATTGCCGATCCGAATATCCTAAAAAACCGGATCGGATCGGATCTGATATCTGACAATGAACACCCCTATCTATTAGAAAATAAAAATATGTCATAATAAAGTGTTAGAGTGACGTAAATTATAACAATTATAAAAATAAAAACATCATCTTAATAATTGCAACAATTGCTAAGCTCAACTACACTCGATAATCAATCAAGTTATACATTATGATACTTTAACTCGAGTGTTCGGGAACAAAGACGGAGTTAAAAACGAATATTGGGAGGGGCAAGAGTTTATTAAGATTTTAAATCTAAAAAATAGGAGAAGTAAAGATCTTATATGACTAATATTTAAATTAAAAATGACTTAAAATATTATTATACCAAAAAAACTGAGAGAGACTACAACCCTTCCCAACACATACAAAGTTTTGTCTCTGTTCGAGAACTTGAACCCTTCAAATACAAGTATAGGTCAACAAACAATAGAATCGAACCAAATTCCATTTTCTTTTAAAATTAAATGTGAATAATTTGAAGTTTATGGAGAAAAAAAGTTACATAGTACGGATAATGACATTTAGTTTTTGAGAAAAGATTATCAAGGCCCTCCAACTTGTGTGGCCCTTTGCTAAATTACAAATGATGATTACAAATAGCAAGAAAGCAAAATAGCATGATGAATGGTGATCCTATTTGAAAAGTACATTCCATCGTATTACAAATTCAGAAAAAAAAATCTAGACGAGATATTTCAAGGAATTATTTATCAAAGTTTCCCATTTTTTTTATGAAAGGAGAGTTTCATTCGAACTAAAAATCCGAACACAACAATGAATTAATCGAAAATTAAAAAAAAACAGATTAAACAAAGACTAACCAAAGTTCCCGACTTTATACAAAATGAAATTTTATCTCAATTTTGCATGGGTTTTGCTCACTTTGTACGTTAAATTCTTAAATTTAGAGTGAATGCATCAATGTTTAGAAACTTTTCGTTTTTTATTTATTTGTATGAATCCAAAATCAATGATCAAATTCTAGAAATAGTGAATAAAATAACCAACACCCCCAAAATGTTTTTTTTATAAAAATCACAAAATTAGAATTTGACCAAATTAAATTAAAAATGGAAGTTATAGTCAAGAAGATGACATATTGTTTATGAGATATTTATCAAATATCTCCAACTTGTTTGTAAAGTTGTAGGCAAGTTGGAAAATAAAATGATGATGTCTGCCCGAGTCTGAAACTACCAAAAAAATGATGGCAAACTGTCACGGTCGTTGTGTTTCTATTTAAAGTTAATATCTCCATTAAAAATTTTACTATTTAGGGTTTAATCTTTGTTATCATAGTCAACTCAACAAATTAGTGGCATAATATCAAAAAAAAATGTCTCTAACATTTAATTAGATAATCATTTCAGCTCATATTTTTTATATATATTTTAACCTTTAAAGTTTTAGTTTGGTCAAAATAACTCATCTGCTGATTAAATGATTTGAAATGACGTGACAATGCACACTGATATAGCAGTGTCATATAGACAAATGTGTTGACTTGACAGAATGACACATCAATCAAACAATAATTTTATAAAAAGAACAAGGCCAAAAAGTGACTATCAAGTCAAACATTATAGGCATTTTTAATAGTATTAAGGTGATTACAAGGTAGTGTTCATACATATTCTTTACCCTTTGACAATGTGCACACACTTTAACGACATATCGAATTGAACTCAGTCTCTTAAGATAAACACCATCATCTTTTTCACTATGACCACTTGTTGAGTTCATTAAAGACAATTTTTTGGTACTAGCATAAATCAATTAAGCATTATACTAAAAAAACAAGGAAGTATTCTTAATTTTTATAGAATGATTTGGGGATTTTGTGGTTTTCATATTAATATTTAGTGTATAATTTAAATATTTTTTTATTTATACCAATTTTTTTAATAAAAAATTTACGATTGAGTTTATTCATGAAAAACTAGAGAGAGAATAGCTTGAATCTCCTTGAACAAAGCAAAACAAATTTAGCCCCTATGGGGATAACAAATTACCATTAAAATTTAGGGTATTTATTAAATCAAATTTCACTTTTGTTATTTTGGATGTATTCTTAATTTTTCTTGTAAGGTCATGTCTTACGTGTAGTTTAAAATAAAAATGTACACGTATTCACTTTATTTATAAAAACTTAAATTGTAAAACAATTATAAGGAGACATCATACGAAGAATTGTGCAAAATTATTACAAGGTAACAACAATAAATATTTGGACAAATTCAAGTATACATTTTGGTACTTGAATTTAACTTTTTAGTTCAATTTAGTATATGAATTTGGACAAATTCAATTCGTTTTGAATTTATAAAATATAAATATTTGCATGTCAAAAGTAACAACTAATTGGACTGAAAAAAATCATAAATACTAAATTAAACAAAAAAAGTCTGATACATACATCTACTTAGGTAAAAAATCATAAGTACTTAATCGAATAATTAAATCAAGTTTGAGTACTAATTTGAATAATAAATTAAGTTTAAACACCTGATTTAGCAAAAAAAAATCATATATTAAAATATAAACCTTAAAATCAAATTCAAATATCTAAGTAGGATTGATTCAAGTGGTAAACATTTTGATATCACTTAAGCAAATTTTGAGTTCGAGATACTATGTATACATAAAATTCGTGTTCAATGATTCATCCACCAAACTAAGTATGCGACACAAATCAATTTGTATTAGTCAAAACAAAAACATTAAAACCAGGAGGCCAACAAAAAATATTCAAATAGGCCAACAAAAAATATTCAAATACATTTACTCTTATAAATATAAAAATCTAGATTCTTATAATCTTGATAACGATGAAGGAGAAGATGTTGAATATGGAAAGATAATGACAGTATTAAAGAAGCGCGCAGACATGTTTTTTAGAGTCAATAAACCATCATTACTTAATTTACTTTCCATCTTTAATATATATTGTGAGTGGATGTTATTGCATGTTTCCACTAATAAATGGAATGGATACCCACTTTCATTATTTATTTTGGGTAAATTATTTATATAGTAAAAAGTAATTAAAAATCAATATACAAATGGGGTTAGTCTAAGTGTTAAACAACTTGATATCGCTTAAGTAAAATTTCAAGTTCGATGTGTTGTGTATGTAGAAAATCTCCGTTGAGAGATTCACCCACAAAAGCCAAGTGTACGACGCGGGTCGGTCCAGATTAATTAGGCGAAACCCTAAAAATCGGAAGGACAACAAAAAAGATTAAAAAATCAATGGTCGAAAATAAATCTTTCCGGTAATTAAGTGATTATAGAAGTGATTTACCTTATTATTATAGTTCTAGTGATTTTTCTAACCATCGATATCCGATTCATTAGTTGATTAATTTATATCGGATTTTGTAGAAGTTCAATATAGAGGCGACCCTCCCAACTCAATTTTTCAATTTCTCAACACTAGAATTCGAATCTCTGACTTTACTTAAAGGATCTAACGTCTTATCTCGTTTAACCAATTTGTTGTTAGTCCAGTTCTAATGAATTTAAACAAATGAGAACAAGTCTCATCCCTTAAAAGTGTAATTTTCCATTTTTAAATTTATTTATTCAATGAACATATACTATCTTAAAATCTACTTTTAAACTATTAAAAAAATTATTTATTCAATAATTTCCCATTTGAGCTTTTTTAAGCTGCTTTACTTTTATCTCTTTTTTCTCCTACCGTTTTTTTTTACATCTTTTGTTTGTTTTTTTTTTTTTTTTACTTTATTTGCCAAAATCATTAAAAAACAAGTATAATCAATTACATCGTTAACAAAGTATTAAAGTTATCTCGAGAAACGCACGATATTATTTAATTTGAGATGGTGAGGTAAATATAAGATTTGGCCTTAAGCTTGATTTGAGGGTTTTTTTGGCCACCGAAGATTAAATGTTTTGTGTGGTTTGTGTTGTTGCGACAATTATCTACGTTGTGTTTTTTGAGAGATAGGGGATGCGATTAGATGTTCAAAGCTTTTTATGTCGTTGGTGTGAGGAAGGTGGTGAGGACGCGGACTATATTCTTTTTCGGTGTCAGCATATGTGGGTGGTATGGTCGTTGTTCTTTGCCTGGTGGCGTGTCGATGTGATGAGACCAGCATCGGTGGTTGAATTTGTGCACATGTGTCTTTGGTTGTTCGTTGGAGTCTCATCCTCCCAGCGCTTCTGTGTCTACCCTCCGGAGTCACGGCGGTTTGGGAGATAAGGGAGTTGAAAGATATTTTCACGTTGTTGTACCATGTCTGGTACCGTTTCTTAGGAGAAGCGACGATCCTTTACTTCTTTTCTGTGACAGGGTGTTCCACTTTTTCGGTCTCATGTTTGGGTGAGTGTTTTCTCTCGACCTTTTACTCTGTGATTACATGTTGCCCAGTTTTTGAGTGTTTCCCTTGAATGGTTACACTTTATTTCTGACCGAATGTCATCATGAGCCACTCATACGGGCCCTCTTTGGGCTAAAGGTCGTCTTCCCTTTGTCTCCCCTTGTGAGTTACATATTCAAGCAAACTAATCTAGTCCCTTTGTCATCAGAAGCATATAAACTTTTTCATTTTGTATTTGGCGATTATCAAGACTTGTTTTTCTAGCTATCCTCGAATCCAGGTATTCAATCTCAATGCAATTTTCCTCAATTTTCTGAATCACATCTGCAAACGAAAACAATAATGTTAGTTCCATTCTTGATCTGTGAAATTTTTAGAATCTCCACCAATTATTAAGCACTTGTTTAGGTTATTGCTTCTTTTTTTTCTTTTTTTAAAGATTCATGCATAACAAATTGTTAGAATTCAAACTTGATTTGAATTCTTAGTTTGGCAATAAAGAGTATGAACGTGGCAAGCTTGACAAAATTCCTTAGCAATTAAGTAAGTCTAATGGAGGCAAGCAAATTGAACTCTCCTTAGGAAAATACTTAGCAATTAAGCAAGTCTAATGGCGGAAAGCAAATTGAACTCTCCTTAGGTGGTTTAGGAACACTATAAATAGGAGTTAGACAAAGCTTGTAAGGTGTGTGCAAAAAGATGAAGATGTGTGCAAAATTGAGAGATTGGTGAGGTGTGTGCTAGTGTAGGAGTCACGTGAGGTGTGCAAGTGAGAAAGATATTTGGGTAAGGGTCGAGAGAAATATTGTAGTGAGGTATGTTTGTAATATTTGTGGTATATTTATAAAAGTGTTATTTATTTGTAATTAGAAGTTTCCCGGTTAAGCCTTAATTTATGTATTTTTAGTGCACTTGAATTGATTACTAATGGTCGGCTATGCCGCCTAAGTTATATGGTCGGCTCTGCCGCCTGAATAGTATATGGTCGGTTCTACCGCCTAATTGGTGTATGGTCGGCACTGCCGCCTAAGTTGTGCACTAAGAAATTAAATATATAAAGGCTAATCGACTTAGGGAGTTGGTGTAGCACTAGTGGTCAGTCTTAGGTCCTCGATAGTGGGTGTGTTGGGTCCGTCGGGTTTCCAACAATCGGTATCAGAGCGGGCGGTCCGGGACCGTTGCCAGTGGAGAAATCTTCGGTAAGCGTTAGACGCTTACATTGGTCGGTGCATCAATTCGTTGAGGGAAGATTCTGTCGAAATACAGTCAGGGACTGTAAAGTTTCGGTAAGCGTTGGACGCTTACATTAGTCGACGTTGCATCAAGGTGCTAAGGGGAGACTCTGCCGGAATACAGTCAGGGACTGTGAAGCTATTGGTTTGGAACCAAGCTTAGTGGACGCCGGGCGTCAGTCAACATGGCAGACTTTGGAAGCACAAGCAACGGGATTAGGAAGCTCAATAACCACAACTACGGTTATTGGGAGACATGCATAGAATCCTACCTACAAGGTCAGGACTTGTGGGAAATAGTCGCAGGCACCGACACAACTCCTCCACCGAAGGAGAATGCCGAAGCCTTGAGAAAATGGAAGATCAAGGCTGGGAAGGCTTTATATATATTGAAGACCACAATCGAGGAGGACCTATTGGAGCATATTCGTGATGAGAAGACACCAAAGGCAGCCTGGGAAACTTTGGCGAAATTATTTTCAAAGAAGAATGAAGCACACCTCCAACTCTTGGAGAATGAGCTCGCGGGCATCTCACAAGGAAGCCTATCTATTGCTCAGTATTTCACCAAGGTGAAATCTATATGCCGTGAGATATCTCAACTTGCACCAGATGAGAAGGTTAGCAATGCAAGGATGAAAAGAATTATCATCCATGGTCTAAGACCTGAGTACAATGGGTTTATCGCCGCAGTGAGGGGATGGCCTACTCAACCATCCTTAGTCGAGCTGGAGAACCTGTTGGCTAACCAAGAGGAATTAGCCAAACAGATGAGTGGCGTAACCATAAAAGACGAAGAGGAGGCACTCTTCACCAACAAGAGGAAAGGGGGAGCTCGACGTAGGAAAGAAGACTATCACCAACAATACGAGGAGAACGATAGAAGACAAAGTGGTGAATGCTTCAACTGTGGAAGAAAGGGTCACTTTGCTCGAGATTGTAGATTACCCATGAGGGAGAGTCGTGAATGCTTCAATTGTGGCAAGAAGGGCCACTTTGCTCAAGATTGCAGATTCCCGAGGAGACAAACTTTCCAAGGAAACATGGCCACCACAAAAGAGGAGAAGAGAGAGGTCATGTTGAATGTTTCCATCAGCGAGGAAGAATGGGAAGTAGACAATGGATTTTTTGTTGAAGAAGATTTAATACAAGAAATGGAGGAATCATCTCTTGTAGCAACAACATACTCAAAGACGAACTACGAGAATGAAAAAGAGTTCGAAGAAGACATGGAGGCACCAACTATTGTTGCAACTACAAACCCAAATATAGACTACAAGGATGAAGAGTTAGAAGAAGACATGGAGAAATCAGCACTTGCAACAATTATTGAGTCAAATATTGATTACGAGGAGGATTGGATCGTCGACTCTGGGTGCTCCAATGATGAGAGATGTTGTGATCCAACCAATTACGAGTGATACACTTCAAGGAATTTGATGTTTGATGAAGCTTCTTCTTGGAGGTCGCCTAAGAAGATCGAGCTTTCAGAATTTCATGACCTAGAAGAACTTTCAGAAGATAATAAAGAAAGTGAAGAGCAAGCATCGGATCCAAGTGAAGAAAGAGAAAGATCACCCTCGAAAGATGAAAGTTTATGGAAGACGGTTGTATATCAACCTACATCTGAGGAGCTTCGTCCAAGCCAAATGGAAGTCGATGAGCTTCGCGAAGAAATGTCGAGAGCCCTAAGCGAGACTATTGGTAAGTGTTCGCAACGATGTGAGACCTCTTCTAGTGAAATTCTTATTCTTAAAGAAGAGAACAAAGTTCTAAGGGAAGAAATTAAGATGGTACGTGGGGAATTGGAAGATATGAAGGAAAAGATGATGTTTCTTAAGAAGGTATTAGCTCATGACGGGGGAGCTGCATCATCCGTTCCAATTCTAACTTATTCGAGTATAGAAGTTTCTAACGCCAAGTCTTATAAAAGGGATGAGAACGCGAAGGATGTAGATGACTTTCCATGGAGTTTGGAACAATACATCCAAGCCACAAACGGCGTGAAGGGTGCTAAGAAGATTAACCATGCCAGGAAGATCGATCATGTATTACTTTATTTAGAAGATTCAGCTCTGCTATGGTTGTGGCGTAAGCATGGCAAAATGAAGAAGGGAATTTGCACCATTACTATCCGGGAGAAATTCAAAAAGGAGCTACAACGTCAATTCTATCCCAAGAATGTAGAGAAATGGGATTGGGCAAAAGAATTCTCCAAACTGCTAATGTCGATCTTCGACTATCCCGACAAGGAGTCTTTCTATGATGACTTGCAAATGTTCGCCAAGGTGATCGTTGAAGGAAAGATCAAGATGATATTATCAAAGATAGATGAAGAAGTTGCAGACATATTCACAAAAGTATGAGTAGACCGAAGTTTGAGAATTAAGAGAAACACTCGGCATGAAAAATCAAGTTTGAGGGGGAGTGTTAGAATTCAAACTTGATTTGAATTCTTAGTTTGGCAATAAAGAGTATGAACGTGGCAAGCTTGACAAAATTCCTTAGCAATTAAGTAAGTCTAATGGAGGCAAGCAAATTGAACTCTCCTTAAGAAAATACTTAGCAATTAAGCAAGTCTAATGGCGGAAAGCAAATTGAACTCTCCTTAGGTGGTTTAGGAACACTATAAATAGGAGTTAGACAAAGCTTGTAAGGTGTGTGCAAAAAGATGAAGATGTGTGCAAAATTGAGAGATTGGTGAGGTGTGTGCTAGTGTAGGAGTCACGTGAGGTGTGCAAGTGAGAAAGATATTTTGGTAAGGGTCGAGAGAAATATTGTAGTGAGGTATGTTTGTAATATTTGTGGTATATTTATAAAAGTGTTATTTATTTGTAATTAGAAGTTTCCCGGTTAAGCCTTAATTTATGTATTTTTAGTGCACTTGAATTGATTACTAATGGTCGGCTATGCCGCCTAAGTTATATGGTCGGCTCTGCCGCCTGAATAGTATATGGTCGGTTCTACCGCCTAATTGGTGTATGGTCGGCACTGCCGCCTAAGTTGTGCACTAAGAAATTAAATATATAAAGGCTAATCGACTCAGGGAGTTGGTGTAGCACTAGTGGTCAGTCTTAGGTCCTCGATAGTGGGTGTGTTGGGTCCGTCGGGTTTCCAACACAAATGTTTATTGAATGATAGAAAACAATAAAAACAATATATAACTAGGCATTATGATTCTCCAAATACACAAAAAAGAATTGGTACTCACCCAAATCTGAGTAACATAAAATCATCATTATAGTTGCTGGTGGTTCATCTAATTTAACTTTTTTGTGCTTTTATTTTCTATAATGTGATTTGGGAGCATCTTGCTTGTTTATGTGTCTTTTTTGTGTTTGATTGTCATTTTATTGAATGTGAGTTTTTGTTCAGCCTCTGTCTATTA
Organism: Hibiscus trionum; assembly: GCA_030270665.1. Taxonomy (NCBI): domain Eukaryota; kingdom Viridiplantae; phylum Streptophyta; class Magnoliopsida; order Malvales; family Malvaceae; genus Hibiscus; species Hibiscus trionum. The sequence goes on along the minus strand of BSYR01000024.1, from coordinate 9,367,673 downwards.
TTTTATATGTTATTTTATTAATGTAATATTTGTTTATTAAATAGAGATATATATGACAATACAAGTAGACAGGGATATATATGACAATACAAGTAGCTATTGTTGCCTATTATGTGTAACTCTAACCCAGGTTATGTGTTGTTGATTTAAGTAATCACATCAATAAAATACTGTTTGAGCAGGCTGTTTTTCTTTGCTTCTTCTGGTGTTGTAGCTAGGGGTGTGCAAAAAAATTCGATCCACGAATGATAAAGCCCGTCGTAAATCTAAGTCTGAATGGTTAAACCTCCTCCCAAATCTGAAATTTTATCCTCCAATTCTAAACCTTCTGTCTCAGAATCCACGAAGGAGTTCCTCCAGGCCTCCACCCCAGCCTTCAGGTCCTTCAAATTTCTCACTGCTAGCCGTGCTCGGTGCTCACTGCTCTAACAACTCTCGATTTATGGTGAACAAAAACCCTATGCAACCTCCATTCCATTGCTCTAAAATCAGTTTGTTATGTATCTTATAAGGAATAAATATTAACACGTAAGTTTATGATATGGTATACTATCCCACAACCATTCTATACTCGATTGCTCTTTTGCTTTTCAAACATTTTTAATTTCCAAATTTTAGGGTAACACAAGTTTTGAAGTTTCCTTTAAATTATTTGAGAATTGGGATTTTGTACACTTATAAATTAGAATTTTAGAAAGGAAGTTTTGAATTTAGACAAATTATTTTTGAGTTTCTTTAGATGTTGTGTTCTTCTTGTTTTATGCTTTTGGTTTAATATCATGTCTAGTTGAATTAGTATTATGACAACTTATTTGGTGAAATTATTGTATGATAAAAACGATTAACTTCAAAAGAATATATCTCGAATTTAGAGAAACAATAGAAGTAGTAATATAACAAATAAAGTAGAACTTTGCTTGTGATGGAAACAATTTCATATCATAGAAATGGTTGTTATGGGTAATTGTGATTTGAATTAGATCAAGATGATTTTTGGGTCTCTTTGAGATTGTACATAGATGTGGTTATGTGATATTTCTCCATATATTATATTTAAGAGTTTGTAAGTTCAAATCACTGAGAACTTGGATTAAACCAATTAGATGTTTGTTTTGAGTTCTTAATGCAGATTCTTAATTTGATTGAATTATTAAAACTAAAGCTTTGTATCATATTGATTCTAAAGTTAAACAAGATACTCAGACAGATATAACATGGCTTAAATACCTTTGTAGCTGCATGTTATTTTTAAGTTAGTGTAATGTGTTATGTGTGTTGTGGTAAGAAAAATATTAGGTTAATGAACTGCTCAGTTTGCTTAATGCTTTGTTTCTTTTTCTTTCAATATGATATTAAGGTTGGTTTATAAAATTATTAAGGTTGGGACAATTAGTTGAGAGCTTTTTAATGCTTCTGTTTTAAGCAAAAAGATTTGTGTAATGTTTAATATGTGTATATATGTTTGAATTTTTAATGTTTCTGAAAATATTTGAGTTTTTAATCTAAAAAGTGTGTGGAAGTTGTAAAATTCAGATCTGAATTTTTTTGTTAAACTAAGTATTATTTTCGGATTCGGATATCGGATCCGAAATTTCGAATATCTAGTATTTCGGATATTCCGTTTTTCCGGATCAGATATGAATCGCTATTTTAACTATCTGAAATTTCGGATATCTGAAAATTTTGGATCGAATACTATCCGTATCCAAAAATGCACACCACTAGTTGTAGCTACTGTTGCCTATTCTGTGTAACTATAAACCAGGTTATTTGTTGTTGGTTTAAATAATCGCATCAATAAAATACTGTTTGAACATGTTGTTCTTCTTTGTTTCTTCTGGTGTTTATGTAGCTACTAGCTATTGTTGTCTATTCTGTGTAACTCTGAACCAGGTTATGTGTTGTTGATTTAAGTAACTGTATCAATAAAATACTGTTTGAGCAGGTTATTCTTCTTTGCTTCTTTTGGTGTTTATGTAGCTACTAGCTACTGTTGCCTATTCTGTGTAACTTTAAATTAGGCTATGTGTTGTTGATTTAAGTAATCACATCAATAAAATATTATTTGAGCATGTTGTTCTTCTTTACTTCTTCTGGTGTTTATGTAGCTATTGTTGCCTATTTCGTGTATGTGTTGTTGATTTAAGTAATCACATTAATAAAATATTATTTGACATGGTGTCTGACGTGTGCTTGACCAAATGACAAAAAGAACAAAGTATAATGTATAGAGAATAGTGATAAATAGGGATGTAAAAAGCTAACCCGACCTGGAAACCCGATTGAAACCTGCTCGAGTCAGAACCTGATTTGACCCGAAGATTTGATAACCCGAACTCGATCTGTAACCGACTGTTGTTGACCCGAACCCGAATTTGACCTGTTACTGTAGTAACCGAACCCGATCTGCGTCCGACTGAAAACGACCCGAACCCGAATTGGACCTGTTACTGTGGACCTGAAACCCGACCTGCGTCCGACTGAAACGAACCCGAACCCGAAGCCGACCTGGCAGATAACCGAATTTACCCGACTGAATTGACCCGATATCCGATTTTACCCGACCTGAAATGAACCCGACCTGAAATGGACCCGACCTGAAACAGACCCGACCTGAAATGGACCCGACCTGTTTTGAACCCGACCTGTTTTAAACCCGACCTGTTAAGTGACCCGACCTGTTGTTGACCTGAACTGATAAAATACAAGAAATTTGTTTGTAATAATATTAGCTTTCGGATCTTATAGCAAAGACATAATTTATCTCACATAAAATACTTTATTTCAATACAAAGGAGAAATCAAGATTAAACATTTGGTGGAATTAAAATATTGAATTTCAAAATTACAAGGACTTAATAAGTATTCAAACTCAAAATTTAGGGACAATACATAGTTTATCTAATAATTATACTTATATAGACCTAAATTGTTATTAGACCAAAAAATTGACGACACATGTGAGTTGTGACATGCTCATCTTTCTTTTAGTTCAACCATGTTTAATTAAATCTAAAGAAACTATACCAAAAGTTAGCACTAAAAAAAACAAACTAAAACTTAAATAATCTAAACCCTAAGCATCTAATTAAAGAATGACCTAAAAGATAATTAACCCTTAAATAACAAATTCAAAAAAAAAACCTCCCCATCCATTTTCACTCAATTGGCGCCTCCCCCCCATCAATTTTCCCCCCAACTTTTTAATCGAAAATTCCCCCCCTCCGCCCCCCCCCCCAAATTTGTTTCCCCCCAACTTTTTAATCCAAAATCCCCCCCCCAAATTTGGTTGCACAAACTTCCCCCTAAATTAAAAACTAAGGTATTTTTAACTTTTTAACTTTCCCCCTAAATTAAAAATTAAAGTATTTTTAATTTTTAACTTCTCCCTCAATTAAAATTTTTAATAAAATAAAATTTTAATTTAATGATTATAATTAATAAAATAATTTAAATTTTAAATAATTTATTTTTAATTCATCCATCACAAGTTATTAATTTAATAAAACTTTTAAGTTATTAACACCACAAATAATTTATATTAAATGAGTTAATACTAAGCATATTGAATTATTTAATAAAATCTAAAACTTAGAACCGTGAAATGAATATTTAAATACAATTTTTTATACATATATATTAAATTGATTATACATGTATATTTAACAGAAATATTATTTAACATTTTAAATTGATTTAAAAAATTAATAGTTAATATTTTACATTTATCAACACTTTAAATTCATCAAATCATAGACCCTAAACCCTAACCCCTAACCTTAAACTCTAAACTATAATGTATATAAGTATGTATATATCTATCAATGTATGAACTCTAAACCCTTGATGAGTTTTTACCTTAAACTCTTAACACTAAAGCCTAAATCCTAAACCCTAATATATGTAAGTATGTATGTATATATCTATCAATGTCTAAAGCCTAAACCCTTAATGTAGTTTTTCATAAACCCTAAACCCTTAAATCCACAACATAAACCCCTAAACCATAAACTCTAGACACTAAACCCTAATGTATGTAAGTATGTTTGTATCTATCAATATATGAACCCTAAACTCTTAATGAATTTTCACTACACCCTAAACTCTAAACAATTAACCGTAAACCATAAACCCTAAACACTAAACCCTAATATATATAAGTATGTATATATGTAGCTATCAATGTATGAGCCCTAAACCCATAATGAATTTCTCCCTAAACCATAAACACTAAACCTTAACCTTAAACCATAAACACTTAATGAAGTTTTTTATAAAAATCTAAACCTTAAACCCTAAACCCTTAAAACATAAACTCTAAACCTTAAACCCTAATGTATGTAAATATGTTTGTATCTATCAATATATGAACCCTAAACCATTAATAAGTTTTCGCTAAACCCTAAACCCTAATATATGTATGTAAATGTACCTATAAATGTATGAACCCTAAACTCATATTCATTATTATTTTTTTTTAATTCGTCCAATATTTTATAATTTTAATTTGATATTTTCATCATTTTAGACCCTAAAACTTTATTTTTATTCCAAATTGACCCACATTTATTTTTTAAATTTGCCCAATGTTTAATTATTTTAATTTAATAGTTTCTTTATTCTAGTCCCTTAACTTTATTTTAATTCCGTATTGACCCTTGTATATATTTTAATTTGAAATTTTGTTCATTCTAGACTCTAAACTTTATTTTTATTCTAAATTGACCTCTACTATTGTTTTTTTAATTACTCTAATTTTATACTTTTAATTTGATATTTTTGTTCATTATAGTCCCCAAAACTTTATTTTTATTCCAAATTGACCCATTTTCCTTGTTTTCTTTTAAATCTATCTAATATTTTATAATTTTAATTTGATATTTTTGTTCATTATAATCTGTGAAAGTTTATTGTTAATCCAAATTGACCCCTTTTTAGTCCAAATTGATCCATTTTCATTATTTTTTTAATTACTCCAATGTTTTATAATTTTAATTTGATATGACTTTAAATAATTAACTCAAAATCAATGACGATTGATGGAGGCCAACCTAAAGTCTATCAACTACTTATACGGTTGTACCGAACTCAAACTCAATACGAATTCCAATTCCGAAAATACCCTGACCTGAATTACCCGACCTGAAACTACCCGACCTGAAATTACCTGTCCTGAAATGCACCCGACCTGAAATGCAACCGACCTGAAATGAACGCGACCTGAAATGAACCCGACCTGAAATGGACCCGACCTGAAATGGACCCGGCCTGAAACGGACCCGACCTGAAACGGACCCGACCTGAAATGGACCCGACCTGAAATGGACCCGACCTGAAATGGACCCGACCTGAAGTGTATCCGAACCCGAATTAACCTGTCAATTATCTGCTTCGGACCCGACCTGTTTTGACCCGACCTGAAATGGACCCGACCTGAAATAGACCCGACCTGAAATGGACCCGACTTGAAATGGACCCGACCTGAAATAGACCCGACCTGAAATGGACCCGCACCCGACCCGAGTCGAGTCAAAATAGAAAAATGACCTGAAATGACCTGTATCCGATTTTACTCGACCTGACAGTACCCGGCCTGAAACCCGTCCGATTACCTGTTTTTACATCCCTAGTGATAAATAGTAGAATTGAAAAAGCCAGAGGCTTTAACATGTTGTTATTTGCATTTTTTTTCTTTTTTTGTTGTGCATGTAACTACTGTTGCCTATGCTTTGTAACCCTAAACCAAGTTAGTGTTAATTTCTATAATCACCAACAATAAAATACAATTTGACATGGTGTTTGTCATGTCGTTGACCAAATGACAGCACAAAGTATAGAGTACAGAGAATAGTGATTTAACAGTAAAACTGAAAAAAACTGTAGGTTGTCAATTTGGTAGTAGTTGGTCTGAGTTGTGATTCTAAACTAAAACAATACTGCAAATGTTATTTAGGTGTAAAATTGATGCTTATTCTTTTAAGTTACTTGTTAAATGGTTTGTTTTTTTGGCATATTTTAGCATGGACACAAGACTCACCAGAGCTGCAAGGGTTGAACGGGTAAGTATTTGGCAATGTTCATTTTTTATGTATATTCTTTTGTTTTTGTTTTTTCAAATAATTTTTTTATTTTATTTGATTATTTTTTTATTTAGCTTCCTCCTATCGAAATCCCTATTGATGCTCTAAAGTGTGGATTGGAGAGAGAGTGGGGCTCTAAATCCAGTTAGAGATCAAGAGAAATGTGGTAAGTTAATTTAAATCATAACTTATTTAATTGAATTTAAATTAATTTTAGTCATTGATTGAATATTTTGTTTTCAGTTTGTTGTTGTGTTTTTGTTGCGGTTACGTTGTTAAAATCTGTTAGAAAATTAACGTTTCCCGAGGAGAAACTAAATCATTTGTCTCCACAAATGCTGTTGCAATGTGTATGTCCAAATCCGTATGCTAGAAGTATTGATGAAGATACCCAAAGTTATACCTATAGCCTAATCAAAACTTTTGACTGGCTGATGCAAAATGCGGTTCAAACGGAAGAAGACTGTCCATATGTTGAAAAAAATTGATTTTTTTGCTTAAGTTAGAGGTACTCTTAGTATATAACATTGAATTTGTTATAAATTATTAAGATAATTACTTTTTTAATATAAATGTTTATTATTGCAGCCTATTGATTCTTTAAAAATAGACTCTTATGTGTTATGGACTTATTTCTCCCAAACTCAATCCGTGCGGCACTAACATTATCGACACAATGTTAGCAAATTTTTCCCACGCGAATGATATGGCTAAACACACACGAAAATTGAGAAGGCAAGAGAGTTACAAAAAAAGACCTTATATTGAACTTAGAAAGAAAATTTACAAGGAAACTTAGTTTGTGAACTTATTGGATGATTTACAAATAAGAGGGTGGTCCTATTTATAGGCTCCCACCTCCTCAATTGACGACTAGGATTATTTTGATCCAACTGTTACAATTTCGCCTCCCTAAATATCCAAGAGACCTAAACTATTCTAGATAAGTCCATACTTATCTACATATGTCTCTAGGCTTCTAGATTACTCCCTATAGTACTACACTTATCTATAGGTTTCTAGAATGTTCCGGAGATGTCCAGACTAGTCTCGAGCCTTCCGAAGTCTTCTAGGTCCTCTCGATCGAGCCTAGATGAGTGTGGAACGTTTTGGAACCTCCTAGAACCTTGTGGCAACGTTTTGAGAGGGTTGTAGGCCTCTCTTGGCCGATCTAGAACCTTCCTTGGTTCATGATTGGCCTTAAAACGTTCAAAGACCTTCACTTGGCCTTGGTTGTTCCGAGTGTACCTAGGGGGCACTCCTCAGTCGGCCTTGGTGCACCTTAGTGGGGCGTGACATATGGCACACTAAAGGGATCACAGAGGGAAGAAATTATTAGGGTTGTTTCTAGTCACCCTGTTGGAGCAGTTATGGGCTATACAGATGAATTGAAGGCCTTAAGCAATGTAAGGTTTTTTAATTGAATAATTAAATTCATATTTTGCTAGATTAATACGTCATTTTAATACGTGTATTTATCATCGGATATGGTACGGAGGAAAGTAGTGGGAAAAACTTTTAGTTAATTCAAAATTCTTGGGGGGAAGATTGGGGTGTTAGAGGATTCAGCAAAGTGAGTAGAGATATTAAACTAAATGGTAAATATTTAGTCATGCATATTAGTTACCCTATTTTATTACGCAAATCTAGTGCATCTACTAGTCAAGTTGTGCACTAGGCTCTCTTTTTTCCCTTATATTTGAAGTAAATTTGAAGTGAATATTGTAGACTTTAATCCTTTGAATTTAACTCTAGACCACTTTTGTTGTTTAAAGACAAATTTTTTTGAAACAATATATTGTCTAAAGATTTTTTAACTTTGTTTAATGTTTACTGTCTAAATACTCGTCTTTGATGTTAATAATTGCATGCAATCGAGATGAATAACACTGTTTATATCAACAATTGTTAGAACCCACAGTTGATTGCAGATATAGTTTTTTTTAATTTCAATAGATTGCTGATATACCGACAATCTAGTGCATCTATTAGCTTTTGCTCTGATACCAGAAACGAAGTTGTGATGATGGTGGTGATGGTGGATAAGGTGAAGAAAAGAAAATAAGGATAATAAAAGAGGTGATATATTATTTAAGATGATGGAAATTTTACAAAGGTAAGTGATACAAAGGAAAAATAAGAAACTGGAAAAATGAAAGATAAAGCAAAAGCTAATAGATTGATCTTGTTTTCAATCAAGGTGCCTTCCTCGGTTGTTCCCCCATCCTTTTATAGACTTCTTTTCATAACTTTATTTAGTTTTTGCTTGAAGTCCAAAGCTTATCCTTTAACTTCCTGTTCATTTGACATGCTGTGTTTTTAGCTTATGTTCATTATGTTGTCTTTTCAACTGCTTTTTCAGCTTTCTTGAGTATTTTCTAAATTTGCTTCTTCAATTTTATTCAGGTCCATTGTATTGTTGGAATTAGGCGATTCTAGGGAGTTCCAATGATCCCATGTGCCATTGATGCCTTTTAATATTTCTTGAGGGTAATCTTCCAGTGTCATGTCAGCTATCTTTTGTAATAGCTGTCTTACTTTTTTCTCTGAATTTCTTCCCTCATAGCGAGTTATGAAGATTTTTTACCATCCATCGAATAGGCATAGGATTCATCGGACAACATATTTTATGCTTTGGCCTTTAAATGTAATCCAACTTGTATTTGATAATAAACTGGATTGTTATAGCATTTGTTGATGTAATCTTGCAAGTGTGTTGCTTCTTTGTTTGCTGCACGTAATTGGGGTCCTCCAAGCACTCTTTTAAATTCCTAAATTTGGTATGGCTGATAGAATTTTTCTCTTTCAGCTATTCCAACCAGACTACTTATTTCAAAATGACAATATTGACAGTAGTCGAGATGTTTTACTTTACTGAATATCTTGGATTTGATAAAGGCTGGAAAATCTTTTAGTAGATGGAAAGAAAAATTTTGCACTATATTTTCTTTCACAAATCCCCATTCAATATTGCTTATAGCAAATGATTCATGATCAAGTCTATGTTTTATCACTGTATATTTTTTCTTTATAAAATTTTCAAAAACATATTGTAACACCCGTGTTTTGGGGTTAGGAGTTAGTAGCGTGAGTTGGTTCGAGTCGGTAAAATCAATTTTAATCAAATTGACCTTAGTCTTGATTTATTTGAGATTTAAAATAAAATGGGTGGCATTTTTGTAATTAAAAGAAAAAGTGGAAGACCACCTTTTTGAATAAAAAAGGAACAAAAAAAAGACTTCATCCTTTTCCTTCATTCAACGTGAAACCCACCCAAACTCTCCCAAAAACCCCAAGTTACTATTTCATTCAATCTCTCCTTTGATTCAAGGTCATTTTCAAAGGTAAACCCATTTCTTAACTCTCCTCATCATCCTCTACATTTGCATACTCTTAGATTTGAAAACCACCATCTTTTTGAAATTTCAAGTTTAGGGAAAGTTTGAATTTTTAAGGGGTTTATCAAATTCTTTTGATTTGTTGAGTTGGGTTTTGGTTTAATCTCACCTAAACACACATAATATTTTGAAATAGTTGATTTTGGGTGAAAACCCGAAATGGGTCTTTGAGGCCATTTTTGAGGTGTCTAAAATTGAATTTTTGGTGTGTTTTAGGGTTGGGTTGAAGGGCTGATGGTTTAGGGATATTAGGGGAGTGTTTTGGGACCTTTTAGATGTCATTTGGGTGTTTGAAATCATAGTTTTCAGCTGGGTTTTGGGGGAGCACGAAAATGGGAATTTGGTGATTGATTGGGTTTGAAATTGGTGAAGTTTGACTTGTGTTTGTGGGTTGGAGTTTGTGACTGAGTTTAGCATCGAATTTGTGTGTAACGATTGTGTTTTGATTGGTTAGAGGCAAGAGGAGACGTCGGAGAAGCTTCGAGACCGAATCCGGGAAATTGAGAGGCTTGCTTGCTTGCTTGGTTTGCTAAGGAATGGTGGTGAGTAAAACTTTAAATTTGTTTTAAAGTTGGTTCAAGTGTGTGTAGTGGATGTGTTGGAATGAGCTTGGTAGGTCATTCCTAGTTGGGAGTTAAATTGGTAGTTTAACTCCTTGATTTCTAAAGATGCTTATTATGCCATTGCCTATTTGATCTTGTGAAATATGAATTGACTCGTATGTATATACCTTGATATGTGTATGCGGTGAATATGTGATATAATTGGTGGATGTGTGATGTGGTTAAAGAAATTGGCACTAATTAACTTATCGGGTGTAAATGATCGATCATTAGGATTAGTGTGCACACAATTGAGTCAAAACGCGCGTGACCTTGATGGCGTTGAGTCATCAAGGAGGAGTACGGTGATGTAATATTCCACCAGAAATTTATTTATATTTTACGTGATGATGAGTGGAATCCCATCCATAGGGCATGTGGTGATGAGTGGAATCCCACCTATGCAAGGTCCGGTGATGAGTGTAATCCCACCGAGGTAATGTTGTTGTTGAGAGTAAATCCGCACATCCGAGTAAACTAATAGTGGCCAATGAACTTGTTCTATAATTATGATGTTGTGATGTTGGTTTATTTTGTTGAGCTTAGTATGATGTGAGATGCCATATTATGACTCTTGAAAGACTAGCTAGGTTGCCTTGTTGATACCTATATATGTTGTGTGTGAGGTTAAGGATTTGCATGCTTGGACCCTGCATTGTTGTTGTTTTTGGTTTTTAGAGCATCCTCACTAAGCTTCTAGCTTACGCTCTCATTTTCAACAATGTAGATCATTAGCGTGGTGTTAGCAAGAAGCAAGGCGAAGGGGCTTTCCAAGTGTAGTTGCTCAAGTATGATTTAGTAATTAATGTGGTAGTTTAGAATTGGGGCTATTACGTGTTTTGTATGAGCATTGTTTGACTCATAAGTGTTGTTGAATGTTTATGTATGGCTTGATTTTGTAAACCATACTATGCCTTGATGAATGCTTGTGTTGATGAAGCCATGCTTGGATGTTTAGGTTGCTTGGGTTGTATATGCAAACCTCATATGTGATAGCTTGTGCTTTATGGCTTTTGAAACTCTTAAGTATGCCCATATATGCAAAATTTACCCCTTTGTGTGAATGCCATGTATGGATGCCTTGTTAATCATCTTGTTTGCTCTATATGCTAGTCCTTGGTCGTAGCATGTTGTATGGATGTTTGCATGAGCTTAGGGGAGTCCAAAAATGTATTTAGAGCCGTGTTTGGTGTTGTTTTTGCTGAAAATGGAGCATTACAGAGCAGGGCGTATCGGTATGCCTAAGGGCCGTATCGATACGGTCTTGCCTGCAGAGCTCAGTTTAGGTTGGGCGTATCGATACACGGGGGTGTATCGATACGATCTTGGCTCACTGGAATTCTAAGAATTTGGTGAGTTTTTAGCGTATCGGTACGGTGTTTAGGCGTATCGATACGGTTTTATCTCGTTGACCACGAGATGTTGACCGAGAAGGGCGTATCGATACGCTCAAAGGCTGTATCGATACAGTCTTCCCTGAGTTGGCTGTCTGGGTTGACTTGGTCAAGGCGTATCGATACCCTTGATTGGTGTATCGATACGGCCTGCCCTGTAAGTTTAAAATGGACGGTTGAAGTGTGGTTGTGGTTCGAATGTGTTTCTTACTTGATGTTTTCCGCTGACGCGATCACTTAGGAATTAACATGCTTTTAGTCAAGATTACAATGAAAGAAAATTTTTAGGGTTGCTAACCGAGAGGGAACCTTAACGGGTTTCGCTTCGGTTTTCCCCGTGTAGTCTACTCGGACCGGTCATCCGGCCAGACCGGGACGAGGGGGTTACACATATGCTTGTAGGAAATATTCTGAAAAAGCATTTTTGAATTGCTCTTGCTGGTTGCAAATAGCTTTACTTATTTTAAAAAATAGTTCAATAGGAAGAATAAATCTAGATTTATTATATAAGCATAACCTGAATATTTTTACTAAGGTGGGATTTGTTATCCCTTTATCGAGAAAATATTGGCAAATATCAAGAAGATTGTTTATCTCCTCCATTTTCAGAAAACTCAATTCAAGTTCTTCCCAATCTCTATATAATATAGATTTCAGTAGTAAATCTTGAATCTTATTTTCTTTAGTTGTTTCTTCGACTAAATTTTCAAAAAGTTTCGTAAGAGCTCTTCTAAAGTTTGCTCTTTGATTGGTGATATGGTTTTTCCATACGTCGTTTTCCAAGTTGTATAAATTTAAATCTAATCTAAGGTTATAAAAATCTTTAATTTGAGTTTGTTGTGGTTTCACCAACTCTTCGATATTTTTTATTATCTTAGCATAACTGGTTTGATATACTGAGTTGGGATTTTGGGCCCATTGAGAATTATAAGGATAATGCAGTAGGTTTACTGCGGGCGGTGTTGCCATTTGTGTCATATTTTCAATCGATTGTATTATCATTGGATAAGGAACATAATATCCTGAGTTAGGATAATATATTACCGGATTTGGTGCTTGCGTGAATCCTTGTTTAGAATGATGTTGAATCCCTTTATTGGGTTTCTTTCGAACAATAGTCCATTCTCCAACTGATTTCAGAGATTTTTTGCCTCTATGTATCAGGCCTGCTAAGATAATCAGCAATAACATTATCAGTACCTTTAATGTATAAGACTTCAAAATTGAAAGTGCATAATTCATTATACCATCTAATTCTTTTAGGTATTGTTTCTAATTTTTTATTAGTAAGAAATTGTTTAACCGCTTGGTTATCGGTCTTTATTATAAATTTTTATGGTGCTAAATATATGAAGAATTTTTATATACCATTTTTTATGGCTAACAATTCTTTTTCAAAATTTACATAATTAATTTTATTTGGTTTAAATTTTCCTGAACCATACCCACATATCATTTCTTGATTATCTATAGTTCTAGCTTTTAATATACAACCCCAATATTTTTCTGAGGCGTCTGTTCTAATATTAATTTATCTCATTGTTTAGGAAGATAAACTTTTGGTATACTTGTAATTTCAGATTTTAATTTTCTAATTATTTCGGAGTCTTGTTTAGTCCATGTAAAAGTGTTATCTATTTTTAATTTATCATATAACATGCGTGTTTTTTCAGACAATTTTGGAAAGAATTTCTATCGGAATTTTTTTACAGATAGAGTAATCCTATTATTATCTATTGAGAATGATAAATATTTATGGATAAAATTTTCCTAGTAATATATCCCCATGCATGTGAGGAGAACATAAAAATTTAGGAACTATGAATTTAGTTCTATTTATGTAAATAGGCACATTTTTGGCTTTATACTCAATAATGGTTTCATTTCCATTTATTTCTATAGCTTTAACTGAATTTTTCATTAATTGCCATTTTTAGTTAGGGATTACATTTTTTCTACAGCTACTTGTTGTAGCTCCAGTGTCAAGTAGGGCATGTAAAGAATATTTTTTATATTCTTTAAAATGGAATATAATTTCTACATATGTATAATATTTTCTATGCTGGGAATTAGAAAAAGTAATTATATTGTTTTCTAATTTTAATTGTTGTATTATTGTAGAAGCTTGCATTTCTTTAATTCTAGTGTTTCTAAAATTAACAGAATTTATATTTGGTTCTGTAGGGAATATAAGAATATGAATTGTTTTCATTCCTATTGGTGTCAAAGTATTTTCTTCGATTTCCTCGACTGGTTCTTATTAGAGGTCGATGGTAATAGTAAATTTTTACTATCAATTCTTAAAGTATAATTTATTACCTCACGCAACTTATTCTATTGTGAGTGTCGGTTTGGAACTACTTGCATCAGTAATTTTTTCTATCATCCAATCTTTAGGAATGGATAGATCTTTTAAATGTAATAAAGTTGGTTGTATTTCCGTAGTGAACTTATTCAGTTAAGTTTAATAATTTTGTTATTGACTTCTTTTATGTCTACCTCAGTCGTATTTGTATATTCATTGAAAGAGGTCCAACTAATTGCTAAGTCTTCTGTTAGGTCTTTAATATCAGAAGTTTTTGTTTGGATTCTTAAACATAAACATTCTTCTATTAAAGGATCTGTTATGTATATAAAGTAGTTTGATTTAACTTTAAATCATATTCCTCATGTATGCAGATTTGATTGGATTCCTCCAATAAGTGATTTTATCGGGTTTTCAAATTTTTTATCTAAGAGTACGACTATGATTGGAATATCATGTCCTCTCCTAAATAAAGGTTTGTTATCATTATTACTCCTAAATGTATATATCTAACTTGAGGATATTTATGTCTTATTCTTTTAATTTTTACTTTAGTAAATAAAAGAATTCTATTAATCCCCCTCTAGTATCTTTAGCTACGGTATTGCCACTAACTTTTTCTATATGTCTTTGAGTCCAGATTTTAAATTTTGATATCTTATAAATCTCTTCCTTAGAAATATGTTTTTTATTAATTTCTTCTAATATATCATTGGAGAGATCTTTTTTTCTCTTATAATATTTTTTAATTTTATTTCTTGTTGTTCACTATTAGGGATTTCTTCCATCTAGGTTTTGGAATTATTCTTTACTTTTAACATAAATATGTAGTCTTCACTATTACTATATGTATCTGTCTCTGATTCTGATATTAATTCGTATAATATTTTTTCAATAATTATTTCCTCTTCAAAACATACGTTTAATTCTTTTTCTTCAAGAGTTTTAATCATTTTTAGCATTTTTTTCCTTTATTAGGACATTCGAATGCTAAATGGCCTTCTTCATCACGGATAAAACACCTACATTTATTTTTATTGATTTTAGAGTTGTTAGTAGTTTTTCTTCTAACGAATCTTTTTCTTTTATTGTTATTATAAGGATACCTAGATTGTGTCCAAGGTTTCCATCTATATAGCCTATATCTTTTATTTTTTTGGGTACTTTTTAAGATTTGAACGTATTTGTTTACACTCAAATTCCCACTCATTTTGTAAGATTCTTGTACAATGCCTATCACTTAGCTTGTTTTTCACTTGTTTAGAGGCTTTTGTTTGAAGGCAATGCTTTGTTATTCTTTCTTTTGCAAAGCTGATCTTATTGCCTATAGAATCTATAAATTTTGTTTCAATTCCCGCTAGGCTATTATGCTTTTCAAGATAGGAATCGTATTTGTTTATACAAACCTCATCCCATAGTAGTGGTAGTTTATGAAAATATTGTTTTTTTCCAGAATTTTACCTTATCATTTTTTAACTTTTGATACTCATAAAAGAAATTTTTAAAAAAATCTTCTAACTACCTAATATCACATAACTTTATTTTTGATAAAATATAATTAGCTTGACCGTCTTAATCTTGCTTATCAGTATAATCACAAAATTCTGTTTTTAGAATTTTTGATAAATCTTTTAGTACATCTTTGGGCATTTGAATTTGGTTAATTAACTGCCCTTTTTGTTCTCTACTTATATCAGATTCTTCCTACCTACGAAAGAATTGTAAGACATCTCCTTGAAAAGTTCCAACAAAGTAATTTAAAAAATTTTCTTTTGTCCAATTATTGTTGTTTACAACAATTGTCATTGACTGAGCCCAATCATCTATAATTTTTTCATAGTCTCATATGGGTACATTAGTTAAATCTAAATATACTCCTCCTTGAGCAACATTTCTTTTATTAAGACTATCTATTACGTAAGGGACTGGTTGTGATGTTTCACATGTTTGTTCGGTTTTGACTTCATTGGTAGCTATATTTTCATCTATAATTCGAGTTGTGTTTTCAACTTGTTCTATTTTTTTATTAAAAGGTCTTAATTGATCATCTTCAAAAAGGTCAGGGTATAATTTTCTTTTTCTTTTAGGATCTAAATCTGGTGGTTCAATATCCATATGATCTGGAATTTCGATATTTTCATCAACTTTTGAAGAAGTGTTTTCTTCATCAGATATTTCATGGCTAGTTATTTTTATTATTTCTAAGTCATCTGAACTACTACTACTGCTACTTTCAGTAGTATCATATTTTAACATATAATGATATTTAAAAAGTGCAAACAAATCTTTATGTTCTTCATAAAGTTGTTCGATTAATTTTAAATATTCTATTTTTTTATTTTTGTCATTAGAGTCAAAAAATTTAATTTTCCAATGCTCTATAAGTTCTTTATAGGGTTGAAAATCATATTTTTGTTGAAATTTATATTTTTTAATTTTTTTTCTTTTTCTTACTAGTATCAGATGTTTCTTCATCCGATAAGACGAATATAGTAATACTATTGTCGTAGTATAAAGGTTCTAAATCTACTTGTTTAGAAGATACAACTTGTTCTAATAAATTGTTCATATCGGATAATAATTTTTTAGACTCATTATTTAGGTCTAATTCGGTTACTGCTCCTAAAGTAGTAACTTGTTATTCTACTTTATTTATCTTGTTATAAATTTTATTAAAATATACGGAAGTAAAATCTATTAGACTATTTAAACTTTTACTAACAGCTGATATAATGTTTTCATTTTTAGAGTTTATATGCATAATATGATTGTAGTCTTTATCATCGTAAAGACAATCTGATTTTTTCATGATATTTTTCTAAGGTACTTAAAACTGTCTTTTACTGTGAAGAACACAAGCTTAACTAAGATAGCCAAAAGTCTTAATTACAGACAGGGCTAAACGTAAGCAAAGTAACAAATATATGGGTTTTAAGAAAATTGCCAGTGAAATTTCAGCAGAGTTTCAGGTTGAAAGACTTGCAATATATTATGATATCAACCCTCTAGAAACGAAACGCTTGGTCCTCGGATACCAGAAACGGAGTTGTGATGATGATGACGTTAAATTATTAAACATGTAACCCCTTCGTCCCAGTCTGGACGACTGACCAGTCCGAGTGGGTCACACGGGAAAAACCGAAGTGAAACCCGTTAAGGCTCTCCTTCGGTTAGCAACCCTAGAAAAATTTCTTTTAATTATTATCTTGTCTAAATGCTTTATTACATCCTATGCGACATACGACAGCAGAAAGACATCGGACAAGGCAAGCATACAACACAAGCAACTTAGAACAGCCCATTTTATTCATTATCACAGGCCGTATCGATACACTAGAAGAGGGTATCGATACACCTTGACGAGGTCAACTGCCCATAGTCAACTTAGGGGGACTGTATCGGTACATTGGTTGACCGTACTGATACGCCCTCGACGGTCAACTTCTCACGGTCAACGATATGAAACCGTATCGATACACTCTAGACCAGTACCGATACGCCAAAATCTCAGATTTCCATAGAGCCCTTGGCGTATCGATACACCCCCGTGTATCGGTACGCTAGGCTTAAATTGAGCCCCAAAGTGTAGGACTGTATCGTTACGGCCCTTAGGCGTACCGATACGCCCTGCACTGCAAGACTCAAATTAGCCGAAAAACAATCTAAGACTCAACTCTATATGCATTTTATGACCCACCTAGCCACAATCAAACATCCATACAACATTCACCAACCATAAATAAGCAAACGGATCAATTTAAACAAACAATGAGGCATCAAATCCAAGGCAACCATACTTAAGGAAAACTTGTATATCAACCATACATAAAAGGGGTCTAAAAAGCAATGTAACCCCCTCGTCCCGGTCTGGTCGGATGACCGGTCCGAATGGGCCACACGGGGAAAACCGAGTGAAAACCCCTAAGGATTCCTTCTCGGTTAACGACCCTAAAAATTTCTTTTTACTTTAATCTTGTCTAGATGCACATTTAATTCCTAAGTGGAGCATAACAGCGGAAGATACAATCAACGGAACACTCACCGACCAAACTAAGCATAAACAGTCCATTTTACTTTATTACAGCAGGCCGTTTGAAACGCCCCTAGGGTGTTCCGAAACGCCTTGACTTAGTCAACGGCCCTGGGTCAACCATAAGGTGACCGTTCCGAAACAGGGGTGACCCGTATCGGAACGACCTTGACGGTCAATATCTCGTGGTCAACGAGATTTGACCGTTTCGAAACACCAAAGGCCCGTTTCGGAACGGCTACATCTCGCCAATTTCTCAAAATTCCAGTAGCAAAAACGTTCCGAAACGCCCTCGTCCGTTTCGAAACGGCAGGCCATTTACAAAGGGACCGTTCCGGAACAGGGGGACCCGTTCCGAAACGCCCCCTGTCTGCAGACTCGTCTGGCCTGTTTTGAGGCACAAGGGTGCCCCAAAACACCACCAAAACACCATACAACAGCTAAACAAAGCAACTTAGGGGATAACAACTATACTAGCATGCTTCAACATGATTTAGACATGTCCAACACTAAAGCAACAATCCACAACA
The DNA here is from genome assembly GCA_030270665.1 of Hibiscus trionum. NCBI lineage: Eukaryota > Viridiplantae > Streptophyta > Magnoliopsida > Malvales > Malvaceae > Hibiscus > Hibiscus trionum. The sequence goes on along the minus strand of BSYR01000024.1, from coordinate 9,349,334 downwards.
TGCATTCATTCAAACAACATTCAAACATATGTGAAAACTCTTAAGGCATAGGCTAATATCCAAAGTAAGCAATTAGGCATGACTTACAATTCATCATGGCAACACAACCATGCAAAAGAAAGATATAAGGGAGTCCAAACATGCTCTCAAACAACCAACAACTACTCATCAAAGCCATACATGTCCCATTGCTCAAACTATTACATGTCTAACATTTAAAAACCATACTTGATGAACTCAAGCCAAAAACCACACTTGGAGCCTTCCACTTGCGCGAGCAACCCACGAGCTAAGGATCTGCAATGTTGAACAAAGAGAGCGTAAGCAATGATGCTTAGTGAGGGTAAGCTCTAAAAACAAATCTCAACATTGCAGGGTCCGAGCACGATCTAGCCAAGGCATTACACAAACATACCAAGGATCCACAAGAGCCACAATATAAGATGCATGGACAATATATACAAGTACATGTCATGAATCATTAAGCTCTACTTTCACAACATAAATAGCCACATCAAACATCCTCACAAGGATCATTAGTCTCAACACATGGATACGTATATCAAACAACATTGGCACCTAGATATGACTCAAATACGCGGATAACCGTTGGAACTCACGTCCAACAACACAACCTTTACCTGACGGTGGGATTACACTCATCACCGGTCTCGCGGAGGGGATTCCACTCATCCTCACGCCCCGTCGATGGGATTCCACTCATCACCGACTATATTTAAATACCATTTCCGGGCGTACCCGTACTCCTCCTTGGTGACTCAACGCCACCAAGGCCACGCGCGACTTTTGACTCATGTGTACACACTAACATCCTAATGATCGATCATTTGTATTTAAGTATACTAGTGCCAATATTTTACTCATTCCACATTACTCATCTTAATCATTTCCGTGCTTAGCACGTACTCACCATGAACACAATCATGAACCAACACCATGCATGCTCTAAGCAATACAAATCATGCCTCATCTCACATGTACAATACAATATACACAAGCATTCATATCACAACACACACGAGGCATATACATTCATACATTCAAGTTCATCCAAGGGCTCTAGATCAAGCTTAGGATTAGGCTACCACCCTAATCCTAACTCTAGGTGGGTCTACCAAGCCCAACCTAGTCCATATACTCGAACCAACCATTTTGAAATCATTCAAAGCAATTAACCACTCACCTAAACACCCAAGCTCAACGATCAAGCGAGCAACAACCTTCAACTTCCCGGATTCCCTTCCGATGCTTCACCGATGCCCAAATTCGATTCTAATCAAACCCAAACACAAACAAAACGTTCGAATCAATATCACATCATCGGAACCAACCCAGATTAATATTAACAAGCATTCGACACCCCAAGCAAGTCCAAAACAGAATTTTCGAGTAGCCCACTTAACCCACTGAAATCTTCCATTTCAAGCCTCCAAACCACCATCAAACACACCCTAGGCAACCCTCAAATAACATACTAGCACCAGCCCTTGAAATCCAATATTAAACAGCCCCAAAACACACTTTAAAACCTCCCAAAAACCCCTTTAAAGCCAAATTCCGAAAATTGATTAAAATCGTTTGAAATTCACATATGTGACATCATTTGACTCCTATATACCATAACTAACCATAATAAATCAAAATATTAGGTTTAGCTACACAAAGGCACCACTTTTAATCAAATATTCAAAAACCTCTATTTCCTTAAAACTTCGTGAAAACGAAAATAGAGTGTACTTTTGAGAAGAGGGAGGTGAGGGAAGTTCAAAATTACCTTCACCTTTCAATTCGGAGTTGAAATGGATGAGCTTTGGAAATGGAATAGTGAATGTGGAAGGGAGCTTGGTTTCCCGTTGATAAGTTTTTGGAGAGGGAGATGAATAGTAGAGGTGTGGGTGTTTATTTGGCATGTGACTTATTTAAGGCTCAAAAGACTTCTTTGCCCTTAATGAAATGAACTAATCACAAGGGCATAAAATCCAAGACTATTTGGGGGTTTAATTTTTAAGGCATAGCCTATCATCAAATTAATTCATTTGAGAACCAAACCCGAACCATTATTTAAATCATAAGACCGAACCCAATTTATATTAAAATATTATTTTCTCCTAACCCCTAAACCCGGGTGTTACAACTCTCCCCCACTTAAGGAAATTTCGTCCCCGAAATTACCTGGTGGAAACAAATACGGAAACTGCTCAACCATATCTGCTTTTCTCTCCCACGTGGCCTCTTCCACACCTCTATGTCTCCACAACACCTTGACCAACTCTATGGTCTTGCCACGCAACACCTTGCTATCAGAAGCAAGTATCTCAACAGGCTCTTCATTATAGGACAAGTCTGGATTTAGCTCTATCTCCTCAACGGGCATCACATGAGAAGGGTCTGATCTATATCTCCTAAGCATAGATACATGAAAGACATCATGGATCTTCTCTAACTCAGAAGGTAACCTCAAGCGATAAGCTACAGGCCCAATCCGCTCAACAATCTCATACGGACCAATGAACCTCGGACTCAACTTGCCCTTCCGGCCAAACCTCATCACCTTCTTCCACGGAGATACTTTCAGAAATACTTTCTCACCCACTGAGTACTCAACCTCTTTCCTCTTCAAATCTGCATAAGACTTCTGACGATCGGAAGCTGCTTTCAAGCGGTCACATATCAACTTCACTTTATCGGTAGTTCCCTTAAGCAAGTCTGGCATAGGTAACAATCTCTGACCTGTCTCAGCCCAACAAATCGGAGTCCTACACCTTCTACCATACAAAGCTTCATAAGGTGCCATCTGAATACTAGACTGATAAATGTTGTTGTAGGCAAACTCAACCAACGGTAAGTGCTTCTCCCAAGAACCTTGAAAGTCAATCACACAACAACGAAGCATATCTTCTAGAATCTGTATCACTCGCTCTGACTGCCCATCGGACTGAGGGTGATACGATGTGCTGAAATGCAAACGGCTACCTAAAGCACTATGCAAGCAACCCCAAAACCTCGAAGTGAACCTAGGATCCCTATCTGAAACAATAGACTTCGGAACTCCATGAAGTCTCACAATCTCGCGGATATACAAGTTTGCCAACTTGTCTAATGAATCCGTAGTGTTCACTGCTAAGAAGTGAGCACACTTAGTGAACCTATCAACAATCACCCAAACTGAATTCTTCTTCGAAGGAGACAAAGGCAACCCCGATACAAAATCCATGGTGATTCTCTCCCATTTTCATTCCGGAATCTTCAAAGGCTGTAGCAATCCTGAAGGAACCTGATGTTCTGCCTTCACTCTCTGACAAACCATACAACGGATCACATACTCGGCTACATCTCTTTTCAAACCAACCCAGAAATAATCATTCTTCAAATCTCGGTACATCTTGGTACTACCCGGATGCATAGAAAAGGGACTCGAATGTGCTTCACTCAGAATCTGACGTCTCAACTCAACATCTTCTGGTACAACAATTTTATCTCTAAAGCACAACAGACTCTCACCACTGAAACTGTACTCAGCCGGTCTTCCTTCGGCTACGTCTTGAACATGAGGGACTAAGCTCGCATCTTGCAACTGTTTCTCTCTAATCAACCGAATCAAGGAAGGCTTCACTTGCAACTCGGTGATCAAACCACCATCATCGGACACACTCAATCTAGCAAACATAGCTCTCAACTCAACGACCACTTTTCTACTCAAAGCATCGGCTACTACATTTGCTTTACCCGGATGGTACTCAATGGTCAAATCATAGTCTTTTAACAACTCTAGCCATCTTCTATGTCTCAAATTCAACTCTTTCTGTGACATCAAGTATTTCAAGCTCTTGTGATCGGTGTAAACTATACACTTCTCACCATACAAATAGTGACGCCAAATCTTCAATGCAAATACTACTGCGGCGAGCTCTATGTCATGAGTAGGATAGTTCTTCTCATGAATCTTCAACTGTCTAGAAGCATAAGCAACAACTCTCCTATCTTGCATCAACACACATCCTAAGCCTACGTAGGAAGCATCACTGTAGATCACAAACTCCTTACCTGAAACAGGTTGCACTAACACTGGAGCATTCGTCAAAGCTTCTTTCAATTTCTCAAAAGCCTTCTGTCTTGCATCTGACCATTCAAACTTGACTCCTTTTTGCAACAACTTAGTCAAGGGAGCAGCTACTCTAGAGAATCCATCAACAAACCTCCTATAGTAACTGGCTAATCCTAGGAAACTCCTAATCTCGGTCACGGACTTAGGTTGTTTCCACTCAACAATAGCCTCAATCTTCGACGGATCAACATGGATACCTTCGGCTGAAACAACATGGCCAAGAAATACGACCTCTCGAATCCAGAACTCACACTTACTAAGCTTCGCATACAACTGATTGCTCAACAATCTCTGTAAAACAAATCTCAAGTGCTCATCATGCTCTTCTTCTGTCTTCGAGTACACAAGTATATCATCAATGAAGACAACCACAAACCGGTCTAGATAGTCTCTGAAAATTCTGTTCATCATGTCCATGAATGCTGCCGGTGCATTCGTGTGCCCAAATGGCATCACAAGAAACTCATAGTGACCATATCTAGTCCTAAAAGCTGTCTTCGGAACATCACACTCTTTCACTTTCAACTGATAGTACCCGGATCTCAAATCTATCTTCGAGAATACTGAAGCACCTCTCAACTGATCAAACAAATCATTTATACGAGGCAACGGATACTTGTTCTTCACAGTCATCTGATTCAACTGCCTATAGTCAATGCACATGCGCATACTACCATCTTTCTTTTTCACAAACAACACGGGAGCACCCCACGGAGAACTACTAGGCCTAATGAAACCACGGTCTAATAACTCTTGCAACTGACTCTTCAATTCTTTCAACTCTTTCGGAGCCATGCGATACGGAGCTATCGAAACTGGGTTAGACCCTGAAACTGTCTCAATCACAAACTCAACATCTCTGTCAGGAGGCAAACCCGGCAACTCTTCAGGAAACACATCTGGAAAGTCACACACTGTTCTGATATCCCTCGGTCTAGCTTCACTCATGTCCGGATTAATAACATAAGCCAAATAGGCCCCACATCCAGAGTCCATCAACCTATGGGCCTCTAAAGCTGACACCACATTAGACAAGAACTTAATGTTCTCGCCTACTACCACTACCTCGTAGTCATCAGAAAGCTTCAAAGAAATCCTCTTTGTCTCAAAATCCACACTAGCCCGATGCTCAACCAACCAATCCATACCCAATATAATATCAAAACCGTAGAAAGGAAGTTCCATCATATCAATTGAAAACACATGACCCTGAATCTTCAGTGGACACCTCCTATACATACGTCTAACCACAACTGTCTCACCAAAAGAGCTAGTAACATGCATACCTACATCTAAAATCTCTACAGGAATATCTAACTTCTGTGTATGCTCACTCAGAATGTAGGAATGCGTAGAACCCGAATCAACCAAAGAAAGCAAAGACATAGACTGTAACTCGAAATTACCTGCTATCACATCGGTGTCGTTCCCGGCCTCTCTCTGAGCATAAACTCTCGCTGGTCCTCCCGCCTCTGGCTGCACAGCCACAACATGAGCAAGGTTCCTCTGAGCATCACCCCTAGGTGCATCAGCCCTAGGCTGGAAGTAGCCACGACCGCGCCCACGGCCTCTCTGAAAATCGTTACCTCTCGCAGGAGCCTGAGCAATGTTCGGTGCCTGAGCTGCCTGACGTGGACAGTCCCTCCTAAAGTGGTCCCTCGAACCACAGTTCCAACAAGCATGGAAGTTACCCCAACACTCACCAGCGTGCTGCCTCCCACACTGTGCACACTCGGGCAAACGCCCTCCTCCTCTATGGCCCTGATGGCCTCTACTATGGTGGCCACCGCCACGTCTCTGATCAAACTGATGTCCGCCACCTCTGTGTCTCTTAGCATCTCTACCATCAAAGTGGTTGTGCCTCTTACCAGAACTGGAACCACCAGATCGTTTGGCCGAACCCAAACTATGCTCCAAATCCTTGGCCCTCGCGACCAATACATCAAAGTCTGAGTAGTCAGAAGCTAGCGTGTACCTCTTAACCTCTTCATTCAAGCCATAGCGGAATCGGTTACAGCGTTCCACCTCAGTAGGAACCAACTCTGGGGCATACTGACTCAAGCGAACAAAGCGAATCTCATAATCAGTCACAGATGCATCCCCCTGAGTGAGAGCCATGAACTCTCTCTTTTTCTCATCTAGGTACCTCGGTCTCAAGTACCTCTTCCGGAAAGCAAACTCAAAGAATTCCCAATCTATCTCGGCCTCTGGAACCCCGGCAGTAATGGTGACCCACCAGGTGTAGGCATCACCCTGAAGCAACGAGACCACACAACCCAATCTACGTGCGCCCGCACAACCCATCTGAGCCAAGATACGAACTGTCTTCTCCAACCATAACTCCGACCTCTCCGGAGTAGATCCTCTGAACTCCTCGGCTCCCAAGCTACGGAGCCTCTCCAACGGTAGACTAGCATCATCACATCTAGGCTGAGCTGCAGCCTGAGCTCCCGCAACTGCGGCCTGAAACGCTCCCGCTATCGCTTGCACTAGCGGAGTCATATCAATTCCAGCTGGACCTTGGCCACCTTGAGGTCCATCTCCTCCGGCTCCATCTTCACCTCCAGCTCCGGGTGGTGGAGGCGGTGGTGATGGAGGTGGTGGTGGAGCGCCAACTCCCGCAGCCACCGGCCCTTCCAGATGAGCCTCCACACCAACAGCCGGCTCAACATGAGCCGCAACCTGTGGTTCCTGACGAACCACTCTCGGTCTACCTCTCGGTCTAGACATTGCTCTCACAGATATTAACTACAACCACAGCATACAAACATACAAGTTGGGTTAGCAAGGCGAGGCTTCCAAGTGTCCAAGTATGTTTCCTCACTTAAAAATCATTTTCAAATGTAATAGTAGCAATGGGACCCACACACACATGTCTTAAAATAAAACAATCAGCATACTCATCACATAAGCAACCATTCTTGCAGAATAAGCAAACACCGTGCAATTCAACTTAAAAACTTAATCTTACCTCACTTACCTGCCCAAGGTCTCGGTAACCTTAGGCTCTGATACCAACAAGTGTAACCCCCTCGTCCCGGTCTGGTCGGATGACCGGTCCGAATGGGCCACACGGGGAAAACCGAGTGAAAACCCCTAAGGATTCCCCCTCGGTTAACGACCCTAAAAATTTCTTTTTACTTTAATCTTGTCTAGATGCACATTTAATTCCTAAGTGGAGCATAACAGCGGAAGATACAATCAACGGAACACTCACCGACCAAACTAAGCATAAACAGTCCATTTTACTTTATTACAGCAGGCCGTTTCGAAACGCCCCTAGGGTGTTCCGAAACGCCTTGACTTAGTCAACGGCCCTGGGTCAACCATAAGGTGACCGTTCCGAAACAGGGGTGACCCGTATCGGAACGACCTTGACGGTCAATATCTCGTGGTCAACGAGATTTGACCGTTTCGAAACACCAAAGGCCCGTTTCGGAACGGCTACATCTCGCCAATTTCTCAAAATTCCAGTAGCAAAAATGTTCCGAAACGCCCTCGTCCGTTTCGAAACGGCAGGCCATTTACAAAGGGACCGTTCCGGAACAGGGGGGCCCGTTCCGAAATGCCCCCTGTCTGCAGACTCGTCTGGCCTGTTTTGAGGCACAAGGGTGCCCCAAAACACCACCAAAACACCATACAACAGCTAAACAAAGCAACTTAGGGGATAACAACTATACTAGCATGCTTCAACATGATTTAGACATGTCCAACACTAAAGCAACAATCCACAACATGCATTCATTCAAACAACATTCAAACATATGTGAAAACTCTTAAGGCATAGGCTAATATCCAAAGTAAGCAATTAGGCATGACTTACAATTCATCATGGCAACACAACCATGCAAAAGAAAGATATAAGGGAGTCCAAACATGCTCTCAAACAACCAACAACTACTCATCAAAGCCATACATGTCCCATTGCTCAAACTATTACATGTCTAACATTTAAAAACCATACTTGATGAACTCAAGCCAAAAACCACACTTGGAGCCTTCCACTTGCGCGAGCAACCCACGAGCTAAGGATCTGCAATGTTGAACAAAGAGAGCGTAAGCAATGATGCTTAGTGAGGGTAAGCTCTAAAAATAAACCTCAACATTGCAGGGTCTGAGCACGATCTAGCCAAGGCATTACACAAACATACCAAGGATCCACAAGAGCCACAATATAAGATGCATGGACAATATATACAAGTACATGTCATGAATCATTAAGCTCTACTTTCACAACATAAATAGCCACATCAAACATCCTCACAAGGATCATTAGTCTCAACACATGGATACGTATATCAAACAACATTGGCACCTAGATATGACTCAAATACGCGGATAACCGTTAGAACTCACGTCCAACAACACAACCTTTACCTGACGGTGGGATTACACTCATCACCGGTCTCGCGGAGGGGATTCCACTCATCCTCACGCCCCGTCGATGGGATTCCACTCATCACCGACTATATTTAAATACCATTTCCGGGCGTACCCGTACTCCTCCTTGGTGACTCAACGCCACCAAGGCCACGCGCGACTTTTGACTCATGTGTACACACTAACATCCTAATGATCGATCATTTGTATTTAAGTATACTAGTGCCAATATTTTACTCATTCCACATTACTCATCTTAATCATTTCCGTGCTTAGCACGTACTCACCATGAACACAATCATGAACCAACACCATGCATGCTCTAAGCAATACAAATCATGCCTCATCTCACATGTACAATACAATATACACAAGCATTCATATCACAACACACACGAGGCATATACATTCATACATTCAAGTTCATCCAAGGGCTCTAGATCAAGCTTAGGATTAGGCTACCACCCTAATCCTAACTCTAGGTGGGTCTACCAAGCCCAACCTAGTCCATATACTCGAACCAACCATTTTGAAATCATTCAAAGCAATTAACCACTCACCTAAACACCCAAGCTCAACGATCAAGCGAGCAACAACCTTCAACTTCCCGGATTCCCTTCCGATGCTTCACCGATGCCCAAATTCGATTCTAATCAAACCCAAACACAAACAAAACGTTCGAATCAATATCACATCATCGGAACCAACCCGGATTAATATTAACAAGCATTCGACACCCCAAGCAAGTCCAAAACAGAATTTTCGAGTAGCCCACTTAACCCACTGAAATCTTCCATTTCAAGCCTCCAAACCACCATCAAACACACCCTAGGCAACCCTCAAATAACATACTAGCACCAGCCCTTGAAATCCAATATTAAACAGCCCCAAAACACACTTTAAAACCTCCCAAAAACCCCTTTAAAGCCAAATTCCGAAAATTGATTAAAATCGTTTGAAATTCACATATGTGACATCATTTGACTCCTATATACCATAACTAACCATAATAAATCAAAATATTAGGTTTAGCTACACAAAGGCACCACTTTTAATCAAATATTCAAAAACCTCTATTTCCTTAAAACTTCGTGAAAACGAAAATAGAGTGTACTTTTGAGAAGAGGAAGGTGAGGGGAGTTCAAAATTACCTTCACCTTTCAATTCGGAGTTGAAATGGATGAGCTTTGGAAATGGAATAGTGAATGTGGAAGGGAGCTTGGTTTCCCGTTGATAAGTTTTTGGAGAGGGAGATGAATAGTAGAGGTGTGGGTGTTTATTTGGCATGTGACTTATTTAAGGCTCAAAAGACTTCTTTGCCCTTAATGAAATGAACTAATCACAAGGGCATAAAATCCAAGACTATTTGGGGGTTTAATTTTTAAGGCATAGCCTATCATCAAATTAATTCATTTGAGAACCAAACCCGAACCATTATTTAAATCATAAGACCGAACCCAATTTATATTAAAATATTATTTTCTCATAACCCCTAAACCCGGGTGTTACAAGCAAAAGACACATGCATCCACTAACAAGGTTTACATGCTCTCATAGCAACTCATAGCATTCATAAAAAAAGGCCTAAACCCTCAAACACAAAGCATTTAAGCAACATGGTAAACATAGTTTACAAATCCATAACAAGGCATTAACAACAATCTTACATACATGAGTCCAACAATGCTCATACAACATATGGCACCAACAAACCAACATGCTAGAACATCAAAACCAACAAAGGAGTTTAAACTCCAACACCATACAAGTCTAATACCCCCAATGTCTAGGCATTATTACAATTACTTAAATCATACTTGAGCTATTTGAGAACTCCAAAAAAACTCCTCTCTTTCCCACTTGCCTCCCAAATTCTAACGATATGCATGTTGGAAAAATGAGAGCGTAAGCTTGATAGCTTAGTGAGCGAAGCTCTAAAAACTCAACAATCATGCAGTTTTCAAAATACTTTTCTTAATGATAAGTAAACCATTGAATGCACGAAAGGTATCACAACAAGACAACCACATGGTTTGTACATGCACAACCAACACACACGGTGGGACCACACATCACCGTTCGACTAGTAATTTTCCGACGGGACCACTCATCACCTTACTCTACTACTAGTCACTACCGGTGGGACCACTCATCACTGTAGTTATAAAAACCATCACGTGAGGCTCGACATCAACAACGACTACACAACAACAACTGATGTAAAAGCAATCCACAATGCACATGATAACACAACAATTAACCACGCATCATCACATAACTATTAAGGTAGGATTAGCAAACTTACACTTGGGTTTAGGTGAGCCCTCAAGGCTCCACCCAAACCCCCAAAAATCTCATTTCGAAAGTAAAACGAGGTTAAATATTTTCACTCACCGTTGCAACCCAAACGGAAGCCGAACACCGATCTCAATTCTCCAAATTTTCCGGATTCGTGCCCGAAGCCTCTCCAATGGTTTCCCTTGATTCTAGTCAATCAAAAATAACAATTTACTCAATCATTCAACCCCAAAATCACTGTCACAATCAAGATACATTTCCAAGACCCATTTATCCCATTTCCAACCCATGAAATTTGAGTTGCATCCAAGGGGATAACCACTAGATCCTTGTTAAGTGTGTAAAAGTCTTATATTTCCACTGTTTTTCTATGACAATTATTGTTAAACTTACATAAATTTGAGTTGTATTGTAGCCCTTTATGCATCAATCACAATAATTTTATGGGAAATATTCAATTAAATTTAATATATATATATATATATATATATATCTGAAAAGTTTTTTAGAAATAGAGGTTTAAACTAAATAATTTCTGAATGTTTCCACTTAAAGGTTTTAACTAAATATTCAATTATAGCTTAATATTCAATTAAAGAGTCTAGGAGCCCAACTTAAAATTTTTAAGAAATAGAGGTTTAAACTAAATTTTTTTGAAGGGGTCTAACTAAAAATTTTAAAATTTTGAGAGGTTTAATAAGTGAAAAATATTCAATTAAAACATTTAAAATTCTAAAACTTAAAATGAATTTCTAAAAATTTTATGATGACCAAATTAAAATTTTAAAAAAATTAAAGATTAAATTCAAAAATTTCAATTTGAGCAGGGCCATGGCCCCACATTCCCCTTCTCTGTTCCGCCACTGGCTTTAGCAGGATCAAGATTAGTTTATAACTTTGATTCTGCAAATTTTGTTTCTGATATATGTTTTATTTTCTAACCTCGATCTTGCAAGCTTCATTTCTCAAATCTGTCATTTCATGGCTTCTTTTGTCGATATAGAAAAAACTTCTAACATCATGATTTAACACAAATCAACCACACAATTTATGTCCCAGGTCCCAACACACTAATATTAACTTAAGATTAAATTATATTAATGGCGATTAAACTTTCAAGTCATTTGCATTTTAGTCTTTCGAATAAAAAAATCATTATTGTTAGACAAAACTTTTATTACGATCCGCCGTCATTGAGTCAATATATCTACATGTCATTTTTTTAATAAATTAATATTTTGCCTAAGTTGAATAATTATTACAAAATTAAAAAAATATATTTAAGTTAGACTGTAGTTGAAATTAATTAAATGTTATTTATAACATAAATTATTATATAATACAATATAATAATATATTGATAATATCAATCAAAATGTATTAATTTTATAAAAATTATTTATAACATAGGTTACAAAACTAATAGATAATGAAGAATAAAAAATAAAATTATAACAAAAATTAACAGTTCAGTCTACTATACTTATTCCGTTATAATGTAATAGCAATACTTTTATTTGAAATGGAGATGAAAGAACAACATAATACAATATGTGTACAACAAATTACAACGGTTGAATCCCTTGTTTTAAGACAATTATTGATGCATAGAAATAGAATGTAGGGGGCAGGGGGCGGGGAATTTCCTCATCTCCTTTGGAAGTTAAGGAACTTGATTCCATATGCAAACACAAACAAGAAAAGAAGCACCCATCCGACATGAGCCGCAATAATAGCCGGAAGGAAATCATACTTGAACCCCAAGTGTGTCTCAAGGTAAGCTTTCACCGGCACTTCAAATCCTCCGCTTATTACAACGGGATCCACTTTGTCACCCACTTGTGATGTCACAAGCCCATTGATTGTCCATGCCACTGGAGATGCCCAGTAGTACCACCTCCACCATATCGGGATTTCCTGCGAATCATACACTTCATTAACATTTCTTTGCAGTAATGTTGGATACGGAAGAATCCAAGTTTTAGTACGTACAGTTCGAGGGATGAGGAAACCGGAGAAGAGGTTCCAAAAGCTTAGAAAGAATGACATGACAATGGCAGCAAATTGATGGTTAGGCGTTAGAGCCACAAGCATCATCCCGTAGAGTGTGAAGTACATGAAGCACATCAGTATGAAGTAGTAGAACAAGAAGAACTTCCCCGCGTTCATCTGGAATCCGATCATCGAGTAAAGCAAGAGACTGTACACCAATGTCTGGATCGAAACATAGATTGCCTCTATTGCTACCTGTAAACCGTAATCAGTACAATGTTGGTTATGTTGACTACATGTGCACTCGTGTCTTGATTTTCTCCATTGAATTGTATACCGAAAGGTTTTCGGTTTCTTTTACCTGAGCAAATGCATAAGGCAACGGTGAATACATTCCGGCTGCTCTTTCACGATAAAAGACTGTTCTTTCGATTGCTACAATGGATTGCACTGCCGAAGTGTTGGTGGCTCCTAGGAAAAGGACAGCTGAGTACATTGCTCCCAACAGGTTCATTAGATCTTGCTCCTTATGTCTGTTCAAAGCAGTTTTTGAATGCTGAACTGTATTTGCTTTAAACTACCAAAATGATAGTTAAATAAGAAATTTTGGACTTACATCTTATTTCCTTTGTCCCAAAAAATCATTCCGAATATGATGCCGACGAAAAATGTCATGAAGAATCGAATGGCATTGTATTGCGGGTTCCTCCAATACGAGTTGTACTGCTTCCAGAAGCAGGCTTTGCATTGAATAAAGAAGTCTTGAGAGTATGTAGTGGGGAAGTGAAGGTCCTTCGTTCCAGGGACTGGGGTGCTTAAATCTTTGATAAGTTCCTCGTTTTTCCTGGTACATTTACAATAACATTTCAGAATATTCGGTAGAGATAAATTCGACATCGAGTTTGTGATATAGTAGTTTCGGTTTTAGTTACCTATAAAGTTCAGATTTGGCATAAATCTCACTAAAATCGACATCAAGTTGAGCCTCGACAGCAGTGGAACTAATTTCCAGCATCCATGTTGCAGGGTTGTAACCTTCTCTGATCTTGGGAACCCCTGGGACAGCCTACAGGAAGATTTTATACATAAGCTGCAATCGAAGTCTCAAAAGAGTTCTAATACTATTGTTAAAATGTATGCAACTCGAGATGATTCGAAACACATCCATGACTGTATTTTTAATCCAACTATGCGGTATGAGAGAATCGAGTCTTACTTCGAAGTATTCTACAAGTTTGTGAGAATGGCGGCCAAGAGGTCCAGCATAAATGACTTGTCCACCTCTTTTCATCAGGAATAGCTGCAATCGAAAGGGGAATCTATTAAGCAAATGCAATAGGAGCTAATGGTTTTACGAGGCCAAAAATTTAAGAATACCTCATCAAAGGCTTCGAAAATGTCTATGCTAGGTTGGTGAATTGTACAGACAACAGTTCTTCCTGTGTCCACCGTATTTCTCACGGTACGCATGACAATAGCAGCCGCTCTAGCGTCAAGGCCTGATGTCGGCTCATCCATGAAGATGATTGATGGATTAGCAACTAATTCTACCGCTATTGTAAGCCTTTTTCTTTGTTCGGTTGAGAGGCCATCAACTCCGGGAAGGCCAACGAGAGAGTTCTTGAGAGGATTTAGCTCTACCAACTCCATTACTTCTTCAACAAACATCTGTTGCACAAATGAATACAATACTTATGTAAATTTCTTTAGCTTTAAGATGCAGCTATGTAGAGTATATAAGAACGTGCCTTTCGTGTTTCTGTATTAACATCCTTTGCAAGACGAAGCCAGGCAGAGTACACAAGAGATTCGTAGACAGTAACATGTGGAGAATGGATGTCGTTTTGTTCACAGTAACCGGTAACCCGAGCAAAAGTTTGTTGGTTCTTCGGGTAACCAGAAATGCTGATACTTCCTTCAATATAGCCACCGGTTTTTCTTCCTGCTAGAACATCCATCAAGGTGGTCTTTCCTGCTCCACTAACACCAACTAATGCTGTTAGCACACCAGGCCTAAAAGCACCACTTACGTCTCGTAGTAATTGAAGACGATTCTCTTCAATTCCTTGGCTCTTCATTTCCTGAATAGGATACCGAAATTTACCATCAATTTATATTCACATTCTTTGTCTTTTGGTAAAAGGTAAAATTATGGCGAATGAACTCACAGCAGGCATATCAACATAGTAATTCACATGGTCGAATGCAAGTGACAAGGGTTGGAAAGGTAACACCATTCCTCTCTTTGAAGGTGCTTGGTTTGCAGCACAAGTAACCGAGTTGTCAAGATTATTCTTCACTGCCATATTGGTTGATGGTGAACACATTTCTACGGACTTTAAGTTAGGTTGTCCATCGGACGGTGGTCGATTCTTGTTCTCATCGTCTTCTTCCAGAGTAACAGCTTTGGAATCTCCCAGAGCTGCAACCGGTTTCGAAAATTACTTTTAAAACTGGAACCACACTTTGCTAATGGATATCAGCATGAGTTTTGAGTAGCTTACGGTTCAAATAGGTCAATGCCGCGATAAAACAGAGATTAAAAAGCAAAGAAAATCCGAGCAGTGCTAAAACACAAATCCAATACCAAAACTCTTCCGTATACATGCCGCGGGATTTGAGAAGAGCCTTCCCTACTGTGCTGGACTCATATGGCTGCAATGGTAATGTAAAAGGGAAATATCAAGATAAACTAGTGACATTTATGCAATAATAGAGACCTTTTTGTATGCATGTTGTTAGGAGATCTTACAGTACTCCATCTTTTGTCAAGAAATTCGGTAATGACAATCGCATTTTGTCCATACGACATCGGAGAGATGTAGTATCCCCATATCATCCATGGCTTGATGTCATCTGCAAAAGGAGAATACAGCAAGTTGTTATGAGATTAATAACATCAATATTGAATAACAAAGCCCGAGTATCTATATCTTTTCTTCACCATTCATGGAACCATAAACAAATGCTTTGGACCAGATATGGAACCAACAAATTTAAAGATAGAAGTGCTGACCTTTGGCAACAACAAAACCACCTAGTACAAAAACCACCAGCAGGGTAAATGTACCAAGTGTGTTAGCTACAACCTGTGTTCTACCAACTGCAGCGATGAATCGAAAGAGAGAGAGGGCCATTTGGTGAATGCCGAAGAACGCCAAGAATTGTCGAAAAAACCTGAAACGTTGTCGATGTGCAAATGAATAGATTGGACTGACATATCTCACAGGTGGGGAAATGGTAAGTACAATTCTATGCAGCTGTATGTAGTGCATTTCCATACCTACTAGCAGATGGGGCAAAACCAATGGTGTAATATGTGAGGAGGATCCATATCCCGGACTCGAGCAAAGAGAGGGGGATCCTAAGGACCCAAATTGGCAACGCAAAGGCCCATGCCGGATAGAATAAGAAATCCCTTTGTTTGAAGAAAACTGGAAGCCTGAATATGGTGAGTGCAAGCTCTGCCATCCCATTGAACATGACATTAATGAGACTAAAGAAGAGTGCACCATAAAACTTTGTTCCATTTGATATATGACCGGCTTTCATTTTGGTCCTGAAAAACACTGTGAAAGCAATGACAGACATAATGGTAATCTGGGTGGTCTTGAATATATATACGAAAGAGTTGCGCTTCATCAGTAGCCATTCTCTCGCAAAACAAGCCTTGAAAAGCTCCCAGTTTGAGATTCCATACTTTTCTTTTACCAATGCAGCTTGATGAGTTCCAGATTTATCATAAGGTATCCTGAGCTCATCATCGAGCTTTTGACCAACATGGAAAGAGTTGAAATGCTCCACGAACTTCGGTACCGATACATATCGGTAAGGTTCATTTTCTCTACACCAGTACTGCTGCTGGTCTTTCCTGGAAGTCACTTCTTGTAAGAAATCCGCAATGCCTTTCCTTTCAGGGCATTTGAACCCCACGCTTTCAAAGAACTCTAGAACATGTTCTCGTGGTCCTTGGTAGACTATCTTACCCTCGGAGAGCAAGATAATGTCATCGAAAAGGTCATAGGTTTCCGGTGCAGGTTGCAACAGAGAGATTACCATGGTTACATCCATGATATGAACCATCTGCTTCATAAACCTTACAATCTGAAAAGTTGTAGAACTATCCAAACCGGTTGAAATCTCATCCATGAAAAGAGCTTTGGCAGGTCCAACCAACATTTCTCCTGCATTTTGTACAACAATCTCATTGTAGGCCGTTCTTACCAATTGAAATGGAAACAGAAGGACTTTTACAAATGATTTTACAATATTTGCATACGATGAAACTCAAATATCGAGGTTACCTGTCGTTACACGTTTCTTTTGTCCTCCAGATATGCCCCTTCTCATGTCATCACCCACCATAATATCAGAACAGATATCCAGTCCAAGAATCTATCATCACAACATAGTTAAAAAGTTAATGTTTAGAACTTTGTTGCTAGGACTCTTCATTTTGCTCGAAGAATTCGTGCCCGACACTCATACTCAAGTCCGAGAAACATGCACAATGGAGACTAAAAGACTAGAAAGCAGTAAAAAAGTGGACAAACCTTGAGCACATAATCAGTAACCAGACTAGTGTTTTGGCCGGCCATAGCAGTAGCTTTCATGAAAGCATCAATCTCAGGGTCTGGTTTAATGCCGGCCTGTTTTTCTCGCCTTGATAACTCGGCCAACAGTTCATATCGGGTCCCAACTCCCAAGCACCGCCCTGAGAAATCCAGTGTTTCCCTTACAGTCATCTCACCATGGTGAAGATCATGTTGACTTATATAAGCACTTGTTCTTTGAGGGATGAATTCTTCAAATTCATGGCCGCAATATGTTATTTTTCCTGATACCTGTTCAAAGTTGGAGCACAGTCCATCGGTAAAATTAAACCAGAAAACAGTATTATGGTGCTCCAAAAATCAAACTGAACACCATGAATATTAAATAATCTAACTTGAAAGTTTGATAATATACCCTTAGATCAGTGCCGGATTTCCCTGCGAGTGCCTGCAACAGTGTAGTTTTTCCAGACCCTGGAGGTCCTAAAAGCAGTGTCATCCTATGTAAAAGAAAGTGAAACAAAATAAGTTAGATTGGCAAGAAAGTTCAAATGAATGTGGGTGAGCTTGATCATAGTATTATTTAATTTGAATTCGAATCGATTCGAGCTCTATTTTTCAAGAAAATGAAAAGCTACCTTGATGGTTTCACTATTCCACTGCAATCACGAAGTATATTGACCACTCTTTTCTTAGAAGGGAAAAGCTTGATTAATCCAAGAACTCCCTGTTTTCATTACAATGTTAAATCAAAACTAAGAGCTTGAAACATATATGTAAAAAAAAATCTGTCCGATTAAAAGAGAAATTGAATTACCTCAATTGTGTTCAACGTTGAATTCAGCAAAGTTGGAAGAGCCCTTGTTCCAAGATAAGCATCTCCTTGGATGGATAAATGCTGGAATCGAACTTCAATCTTTGGAACATCAATTCCCACCCTGTTTCATCAGATAACCAACACACTTTAACATGCTATTCGAATCAAATAATGCGATGATACGAGTTCGGTTTCGGTACCTATCGGTTCTCTCTCGAAGTCTAATGAGAAACCTCTCGTTATCTTCTTCGACGACTCTGAGTATACTTTCCATGAGGTTCTTCTTGTCGTTCATGTCGAGATTGGCGATGTCGACCTGTTCGTATCCGATTTTGCCTTCCTCCAAGACATGCTTAAGCATTGCTTGTCGAATACGGTCGTAAGTCGGAAGCCTTTCGATGGCGGCCCATTTGAGTTCCTCTTCGTCTTCTTCCCTCCCGCTCCTTTGGAACACATCGGTTTGATTGTTCCATGCTTCCCGGATACTAGCAGAAGCCCAACCTCTTCTGCTTCCCGATGTCAAACTCATATTTCTCCGGCTCATCGATCGGTTGTAGCTCGTCGACCGGACAAGGTCGTCTCCTGCCAATGCCGAAGCCATTACCGATTCGATGCCTTTCTTTATTTCTTCTTCTTCTTTGCTGCTATATAATTACAACTTACAACTTACAACTCAAACATGAAAAGAAGTAAACATATGTGAAAGCAGGGTGGATGGATTGTGAGGTGGCCCGACATGGTTTATATATAGCTGAAGATCAGTGTTGTGCTGACAGAAAACGGCATTCCAGAGTTTGAACAAAGATGAAAGCTTCTTTTTTTACCATATTATTCTCATTTTTGTCATCTTTCTCTCCCTGCATCTGGAGAAATTATTACATGGTCTCGGACCACCACGTCATCCATGGTCCCTATCCACTAAAAATAAGCCACATAATTTAATTTTTTCCATTTTGGAAAAAAATGACATGGAAAAAAACAAATTATATGGCTGATTTTTAGTGAGAGGGACCATGGATGACGTGGTGGTCCGGGACCATGCAATAATTTTTCATCTGGAGAAATTATTACATGGTCCCGGACCACCACGTCATCCATGGTCCCTATCCACTAAAAATAAGCCACATAATTTAATTTTTTCCATTTTGGAAAAAAATGACATGGAAAAAAACAAATTATATGGCTGATTTTTAGTGAGAGGGACCATGGATGACGTGGTGGTCCGGGACCATGCAATAATTTTTCCTGCATCTGCATGCACAAACACTTAATATTATATCATTAAATCATTTACGTCATGTATTTTTTTATTAAATTATAAATGTGTAATTGTTAACTTTAATCCATTGAATCACGATGACGATACAATATTTTTTTTTTCGATTTTCAAGATTTTATTCTAATTAATTTGGATCGATCCGTGTTGTACACTTAATTTTAGTGAGTAAGTCTCTTAACATAAATTTTTTGCATACACAAAGTTTCGAACTTGAAATTAAATTGACCGAAAATTAAATTTAAACTATTAATCATTTAAAAATTATAAAATAAAATAATTTCACCCTAATGTAAGAAAATTCAATATCATATATCTACGAGGTTGATCATGGGATCACATACAGATAAAAATTCTACCTTTTTCGGTGTTCCTTTTTATGTCCCAACACTAAAAATATTAAAAAAATTAAATTTCAAATTCTAACCCTAAATTCTAAATCTTAAACTCTACTCTCTGTACTTTAAAAAATACACTCTACCCCAACTTTTTTAAACCTTAAATCATAAACTTAATTTTTAGTATAAAGACAAAAATAGTGACACTGTGAGGGGTAATAAATTTCTATTCATCACGGATGGGATAACAACAAAAATATGGATGCCAAAAATGGTTCTTTTTCCATTTTAGGATTAGATTCGAAGTTTATTAAATTCCGTGTTTTAACGGTTGTTGCATTATATATTATTTTGTCTTGTTAAATATATTATTTTTTAAGGATTATATTCGAAGTTTATTAAATAGAATTTGGGTATAACATTATTTGATGAAGTTTTATATTGTTTTTTTATAAATGATTAAAAAAATTAATTTTTTAAGTAAATAAGAACAATTAATAATTCTTGTATATAGTATCTTTAAATTATCTTTACTATTAGATATAAATTACTTACTTTTATATTATAAAAAATAATTGTAAATTAGAATTTCATTTGACTCGTTTAAGATAACCATAAATTTCAAACTATGAATTATTAACCGTCCAAAAAGTACAGTTAGATTCGTTTTTTTTTTAATTTCTTTGCTCACATCTAACTTTAATAATTAATATTTACAACAATAATGTTTTAAAAAGATTTTATCTGGAACCCAGCAAGTGTTTCAGTAGAAAAAGTTGGCGATGTTCATCCTAAGAGACACATGTTCAAATCGCTTTATCTACAAGGTGTATGTCCATTGTCAAAGAGTTAAAAATATGTATGTACAGATACTATTTTGTAATCACAAAACTTATTTCACAGACATGCTTCTAAAGTTATCATGTATCCATTATAGAGACTATAACCTTTAATCCCTAGATTCTAAACTCTAAATCACAAAATATATTTTCAAACCTTAACCTAACAATAAACTTTAAAAATCTAATTAAAAATCATAACCCCTAAATTCAAAAAACTAGACACTTTAAAAAAAATTCTACAGTCGATACATATGATAATAATTCATAATATAATTATATTTTAATCCAATAATAATTTTTCAATCTAAACTTTTCAAAAAAATTATTAACCGTAAATCCGTAACCATAAATAAATGACATTTAAAATTTACTTTATGTATCATAAAAAGAAGTTATTGGCTTCGCCCCATAATTAAAACTAAGAAATGTAGTTGTGGTGTCTATGTAAACATTACATATTTAACTATAGGTAAAGAACACAAATAGTCACTAAATTATTCCAAAAATATAAAATAGACACTAAACTTTCAAAAGTTACATAATAAATATTAAATTTTAGTTTTTGTTACAAAATGATCACTAAGCCGTTAACTGTTGTTAACTGTGTGACGTGACAGTTACGAAAAATTGTATAACAACACATTTAATCTTTATTATTTAAACATCCAATCAATTTAGACATCAATAATGAGGGTTGAATTAGGACTAAATTGCTTGAATGTGTAAATATGGAAGATTAAATATGTTATTATTCAAATTTTTGTAACTGTCACATCATTCACTTAACGACTCAATGACCATTTTGTAACAAAAACTAAAGTTTAATGCCCTTTATGTAACTTTTGAAAGTTTAGTGACCATTTTATATTTTTGAGATAGTTGAATGATCATTTGTGTATTTTACCCTTTAATTATTTATCCACATGAAAAATATTGTGGGATCTATTATTTTTGTTTACATGGGTAATTCTAAAATGTGGCGCCTTCAAATGAGGCTATAAAAAGGTGCAACCAAAATTTTTATAAAATTTGTAAGAATTTTGGTATCGACTTTTTGGTATATACCGAAATTTTTACACTTTTTGTAAAAAAATTGGTATATACCAAAAAAATCAATACTAAAATTTTTATAATTATTATAAGAATTTCGATTGCGCCTTATTTTAGGCTATTTTAAGGACTCTCACCCTAAAATCTCCCATGTTTATATCCATTCAAATTGCAGCCCAAATTTCAAGGTTAGTTGAAAGCCTAATTTGTGTGTGTGTGACAAAGAGCCTAGTCTTATTCTTTAGGTAGATATATCTACTCCCTATAATTTGTTGCGGAGTGAGAGAGTACATAAAAAAAAATTGATTTGTTTTACTGTTTGCGTGGTTCGAATTAGGGATGGTTATGGGTTGGGTCAGATTTTTGGTACATCCGTACTCATCTAAAAATTTAATACTTCCATCCAAATTCGACCCAGAAATTTATGATGCTCCACGAGACTCAAATTTTAGAGAAAAATCTGAATTAAACCCGACACAGTCCGACATAAATAAATAAGTTATATTTTTTAATTTTTATTCGATAAAATAGGAAGTTAATTAAAGAAATACAAATAGAAAAAGATATTATAATAGTTATTTTATTTTTATTAGACAAAAATGAGATAATTGTAATATATAATATAAAGAAATTGATATTGTAACAATTATACCTAAATATTTAGAATAAAATTAAATTATTATTTTAGGTAGATCAGGTCAGGTCAAATATTTTTACTCTAAAATTGAACCCAACTTGACCCAACATCGTCCTCAAAAAACTTAACTCAAATTCGACCTGAACCAAAAAATTTATTTTAAAAAATCTGATCTTATAAGATTAGGTCAAATCAAAATTCATCGAGTTTGAATCAAATAATCATCTCTAGTTCGAATTCTAACATTTGTTTTTTAGAATATTATTATAAGACACTTTAATAAAATAAAAGTGCAAGAGCCAATAGAAAAAGACAGCTGAGCTACTTGAATATTAAGCTTGCACTATCATCTTCCTTCTTCACTACAATCAAGTTTTCTTCGTCTTTCCAGAAATTTACAGGCTCCATGGAAAGCAGAAACCGGTTCATCATCCTATATCACAATCTTTGCTCCGATGTTGTACCCATTTTCGGCCGTATCCGGATGCTTCCCCTGCAATATCTGTATTCCACTCGGTGGAAACATATGCGGTGAACCTAACAAAGAAACGTAAATCCGGACTGTTTATCGTGGTTGCTGATATGAAGGTTGCAGTGGCGAATAGAGTCGAGACTATAAAAACAGCTAAAGATGATGAGTTAATTAGTCACCTGTTTTCCTTTGAATTTTGTGTTGTTTCGGGGCTGAAAGTTCCCGAGCAAGGACGACGGCGGAGCATTTTCGGCGATGGCTTGAATCCCGAGCCGGGAACGAATCCTTTTGGGAGTCAAAACAAGGGCATCAAATAGGCGAATGAACATGCCGGCCAGGCCAAGCAACACCGCCGTGGCAATGATCTCCACCAGAAGCAATAGTAATTCCATATATGGGGGACCTATGATGGTTTAGCTTAAATCCTTTTAACTTTCCATGGTGGATGATTTGAAGGCTATACACACACATATATATACTTGGAATTTATTGGAATATAGTTGGATTACTTGGTACTTGGTAGGTGTAACCCCCTCATCCCAGTCTGGACGAATGACCGGTCCGAATGGGTCACACGGGGAAAACCGAAGCGAAACCCGTTAAGGTTCCCCCTCGGTTAGCAACCCTATTTTTTTTTTATTAATTAATCTTATCTAAATGCCTTATTAAGTCCTATGTGAAACACGACAGCGGAAACACAAACACCATAGCAACGACCAACCAAAACAGCACCTTAAAACAGCCCATTTATCCTGTATAGGCAGGTCGTATCGATACGCCTTCAGAGGGTATCGATACGCCTGACCAAGGTCAACATCCTACAGTCAACATAAGAAGACCGTATCGATACAGCCCTTTAACGTATCGATACGCCCTTCTCGGTCAACACCACTTGGTCAACTAGGTTGAACCGTATCGATACGCTTGGACACCGTATCGATACGCCATGCACTCCCCAAGATTACAGAGAGTTAAGAGGGTATCGATACACCCTTGTGTATCGATACGCCCAGCCTAACCTGAATTTCAGAGAGTTGGGACCGTATCGATACACCCCACGTATCGATACGCCCAGCCAAAATTGTTTCCTCTGAGCAAGGCCGTATCGATACAGCCCTTAGCGTATCGATACGCCCTGCACTGCAAGACCACAATTTTAAGCTAAACGACCTCAACCACGACTCTAGATGCAATTCTCGACTCACCTAAGCATATACAAGCATGTAAGCACACATATTTAAGCCAGAGGAATCACTCAAACATGGATTAAAGCATTCATACATAGCATTCTAACAAAAGAGCTATTTATGCATATATGGTCACTCAAGCACTTAAGATATCATGCCTTAGCAACCAAAACATGTAGACATTCATGGCATGTAACATAGACAATATTTACAATCGAACAAGGCACCCACGAACCAAGCCAACAACGACATACATCAAAACTCAAATCAATAACACCTATCCCATTGCTTAACTATTACATTTTATTACTTAAAACTCATACATTGAGCTCACCAAAAGCAACACTTGAAGACCTTTCCTTGCCCTTGCCACCCACAAGCTAGTTATCTGCATTGTCGAACAAAAGAGAGCGTAAGCATAAAAGCTTAGTGAGGGTAAGCTCTAAAAAAAACAACCTCAACAATGCAGGGTCCAAACACGAGATACAACTGAGATAAAATGCATGTTCATACCTCCGGTCCACACGAGCCATGATCATAAAATGATGCATGAACATATACTCAATGTCATGTCATGCTCAACATGTTTAATACCACAATACATGAAATCATATATATTAAACCATGTTAGCAACACATCACAAATCTCATTAGCTCACAATTAACCATATAATGGCAACATAACTACAATCTGCATTGGCACCTAGCTATGACTCGAATACACGGATAACCGTTGGAATTCACATCCAACAACACAACCATTACCTGGCGGTGGGATTCCACTCATCACCGTTCACGCGGAGGGGATTCCACTCATCCTCACGCCCCATTTCACGCGGAGGGGATTCCACTCATCCTCACGCCCGTCGATGAGATTCCACTCATCACCGACCCTGCATGGACGGGATTCCACTCATCGCCACATGCCCTACGGATGGGATTCCACTCATCATCACGTAGAATATATATAAATTTCCGGGCGTACCCGTACTCCTCCTTGATGACTCAACGCCACCAAGGCCACGCGCGACTTTTGACTCATGTGTACACACTAACATCCTAATGATCGATCATTTGTACCCAAGTATACTAGTGCCAATACTAATACATTCCACAATATCATTTATTAACAACTTCCGTGCTTAGCACGTACTCACAATGACTTACTATCATGCACAAACCACATTTCCATGCCTAGCATATACTCACCATGATCCTCGGATCAAGCAATCACCTTATAACATCATTACACATGTCAACACTACATGTATCTCAATAACACAAATATCACCTCATATGTCATATGTATATTTCTATCACATTTATCATCAACATGCATGTAACAATGCATAAAGCCATGCCTCCACATACATGTATAACAACGTAAGCATAACCACCATAAGCATGATTAACCATGAGGCATAATTCAACACTTTAAAGGTCAACCAAGGTCTCTAACTAAAGTTTAGGATTAGGCTACCACCCTAATCCTAACTCTAGGTGAGTCTACCAATCTCCACCTAGTCCACATGCTCGAACCAACCACTTAAAATCATTTTAAAACATTAACCACTCACCTCACTTCCGTAAGCAAATCAAGCAAAGCCGACTCAAGCCTTCATGACTTCTGAAATCGATCCCGAGACTTTACCAATGCAAATCCTTGCTCCTAATCATCTCAACACAAGTAAATTAACCTTATATCAGTCCACAACACAATGTAGCAAACCCGGAATGAAATTCAAACATCAACCACTTGTTTTTCAAACCAAGAACAACCCCTAAAAAGCCATTCCCGAGCAGCCCTTTAGCACAGTCCAAAACCGATGATTCCAACACATTTAACACTTCCAAATGCTTCCAAAACGACCCCCAACCAATACCCTAACATCAACCCTCAATTTCCAACACAAACCACACCCAAAACTCAACTAAAAACCCTCCTAAACACAAATTCGGAAATTTTATAAAACACCTCAAAAATTATATATGTTGGTCCTTTTGGTTCATAAACATCATGTCTAACAATATCAAGTCAAAATCTTAAGTTAAACACCATAAAACTACCATTTTTATTCAAATCTCCCAAAAATCCAAATTCTAAAACATGGATGAAAATGAAAACTACTTGTACTTTTGAAGAGAGGAAGTTGAGAGCAAGTCAAAAACGTAATTACCTTTCAAAACCGAGCCAAAACGAGGGAGGAAGGAGATGAAATAGTATTTGAAGAGGGAGAGGTGTTCTTGTCGTTGGAATAAAATGGAAGGGAGAGGAAGAAGATGATGAATCATCCTTTATTTATAATTGTTTAAATTTAATGTTCAAAGACCAAAATGCCCTTAAAGAAAAAGGGAAACCACAATAGGTGCCATCCATGGCTTTTGGGCTCAATTTAAAATTGGTCCAAATCTTAAAACCCGAGGCCCAAACCATTGCTTTATTAAATAAAATACTAGAATCGAAACCCGAGACAATACTAAAATATTATTTTCACCCGACCCCTAAACCCGGGTGTTACAACTCTCCACCACTTAAGGAAATTTCGTCCTCGAAATTCATCGAACAGGAAGAGCCATAGAAACTGCTTTTCCACACTTACCTTCTCACCATAACACACTAACCAACTCGGTAGTCTTCCCACACAACATTAGCTATCTGATGCTACGACCTCAACTGGTTCTTCATAACTGGTCAATTTAAATTCAACTCAATCTCTTCTACAAACATAGTATGGGACAGATCTGACTCACATTTCTGAATCATAGATACATAAAACACATTACATACTTCCTTCTAACTATGGTGGTAACTGCAACAAACAAACAACCGAAATAGCCCGACTCACAAATTCATACAATACTGCTTGAACACTTGACTCATAACTTTCTCTAACTGATCCTCTTTCTTCATCAATTAACCAAACACTATGCAGACGTCTTCAAAAATTTAGTTGAAATCTTGAACCTCTATGGTCCACTATCGAAAGTAAGACACTGCACAACTCACGCTCTTGCTAAGACACAACTCCGTCCTCTTACTCACGGTACCAGTAGCTTGAACATGTATAAAGGACCACATTATCCATCAACTCAATCCAGGAGTACTCATCTTCAACCTACAATATGTCTTCACACTATTCTGATGCAATACACAAGAACTGCCATGTGCTTCGGCCAAAACAGTACGTCTCAAAACACTATGTTAGTCGGCACCACTATTCTATCTCTGAACTGCAAAGCTCTATCATCTCTGAAATTGTATTCTAGAGATCTCCTTTCACTAATTCTTGCACGTGAGGTGCCAAGAACCTGTCTTACAACTGTTTCTCTCTAAGCATCTAACTCAAAGTAGGTTTAACCCGAACTCGACCACAGAACCACTATCATTGCCAAACTGAATCCGGCAAACACAGCTCGCAACTCGGCTACTAATCTAACAACAAATATAACTCAAAGCATCGGTCACTGCGTTAACTCTCTTCGGATGACACTCAAGCTTGAGATTACAGTCTTCAAGCAATTCTAACAACTCATACTGTTCAAGTTCAACCCTTCCTAAAACATCCAATATTTCAAGGTCGAAGCTCTCTTCAAAGTTCTTTCGGTTTCTCAAGGGCTCATTGTCTTGCATCTGACCAACTGAACATTCTTCTGTAGCAACTTGTTCAAGGGAGCAGCTATCTTCGAAAGACTATTCACAATTCTCTGAGAGTAAAAATGCTAGACCTAGGAACTATAGATATATGTCACAGTTTTCAGTTTCTTCCGACTCACATCTTCTTCTGCCTACTTGGGATTTACTCTGATACACTCGACTGACCTACACGTCCTAGGAGAACATCCTCATTAACTCAGAGTTCACGTTTGCTCAACTTGGCATACAACTGATTTTCTAATAGGATCTACAACACTAATTCTAAAGCCTGTCATGGTCTTCTTCGGTACTTGAATATACTCATGAGTCAACTATGAGAACTACTACAAACTGATCAAGGAACTCGGGAATTATTCTGTTCAACCTCTATGAAGGTAACTAATACACTAGTCAAACAAAACGGCATAACTCAGAGCTCAAGGTGATCACATATCGCCCATAAAGCTGTCTTCGGTACTTCAAATTTTCTCACTTTCAACTGGTAGTAAACGGATCTCCAATTAATCTTCAAAAAGACTGAAGCACACACTAACTGATCAACAATTCACTGACACTCGAAAACTGATGCTAATCATTCACTGTCACTTGTTTCGACTGTCTGAAATCTAATCACGTTCTTGTATTGTCTTCTCTCTTCTTCACAAATTGTACTGTTATACTCTAAGATGACGTACTAGGCCTAATGAACTTACGGTCTAACAAACTCATAATTGATTCTTCAACACTCTCAATTCTTTCAGGAACCATAAGACACAGAAAGATCGAAGCAGAAGCAAACTCAGAGACGGTATCAATAATAAGCTCTTCTTTTCTGTCAAGAGACAAATTGGGTAATTCTTGTAAACACTTCTAGATAAACACAAACTATTCTAGCATTATGTGGTCTAATCTTCATTCAAACTCAAATTCATTACACTTGCTAAGCAAGAGTGCCAACTAAACTCAATCAATCTTCGACCTCCACAGCTGGATCAACATTCGACAAGATGTTCACCTCCTCACTTACTACTACAGTCACACAGAAATCTGCAACTTCAAGGCAATTCTCTCTCTCTCTCAAGGTATACACTAACTCTGTGCTCTACAAGCCAAACCATGTTAAAAAGGTACATCGAAACCGTAGGAAGACAATTACTTCACATCTACTAAAAACTAGTAACTCTGAACCACCAACAACATCTTCTGTACATCTTTCTGATCACTACTATCTCTCAAAGGCTAGTCACAGATGTCCCTACATTTAAGGTCTCAACTAGGATATCTAATTTCTTACATGCTCACACAAAAGGAGGTATCCGCAGAAATTGCAACTTAACATGTACACAACTGATAGTCTTCGGTCCTCTTGTTTTCAGACTGGTTCTTCAACAAAATCCAACTCTTCTAAACTGTTCTTAGAGCATCTCGTAACTTCAAGATTCAATTCTGATCACACACACAAACAGTCATGTTGGACTTGTTCTACCCTTAGCAAACAATCTGGAGTCAAGGCTCGAGACTCCCTTCTCGGCTCAACTACATCGAAAGTGGCTTCATCTCTTCTGCTCCCTAAAAGACAACTCGACCTACACTGACCCAATAACACAAACTAGATTCCACTCCCGGACGCTGACCGGCTGTCTTGCATCGAAATCATAGGCTGAACTCCAACAGTCACCGACTAACACTTCTGAAATTCAGATTACTCACACGAGACCCCTACCTAGATCTCACCAAAAGAATTGAGGTACTCATACCTACCTCTGACACCTCATCGAGCACATTCAAACTTGCATGCTTGCTAACAATGTACAAAGATACGGATTCGGATTCAATCAGGAGGGGCGGACTCGAATCAGTACCAAGGGCTTATCTACTGTAACATCAATACTACTCTGACTCTCACTCACAAGTCTTCACTTCTTTTTACCAACTAACACCGGGGACGATCACATCGCCCCTTGTCATCGAGAATCAACTCACATACATCCTAACTCAACCAAACCAAGGGTACCTCAGCTCCGGTACAACCATACCTCTCTAACTAAGGCGATGGACTCCCTCAACATAGTCCACCCCTTTCAGAAACTACGATTTCTACTTACCAAAAAGCAATTAAATCAACAACAATATCAACAGTAAAACATACAAGATTGGGTTAGCAAGGCAAGGCTTCCAAGTGGCTCAAGTATGTTTCCCTCACTTAAAAATCTCTTTTTCGATGTAATAGTAGCAATGGGACTCTACTAAACATGCTTCAAACAATTCAACACCCATACATGCTCAACCAATCATATAACAAGGCTTACTTGCCAAACAAGCAACATATGCATACGATCAAACAACATACATTCTCAATCCAACAATCATTCATCACAACATACACGGATAACAAACAACATGCTTTTAAACAAACAATCAACATTCTTGTCACACAAGCAATTATTCATTACAGCATACTCGAATAATAAGCAACATGCTTACATGATAAGCAAACACCGTGCATATCAATCATAAAACACAACTTACTTCACTCACCTGCCCAAGGTTTCGGAAACCTTAAGCTCTGATACCAACAAATGTAACCCCCTCATCCCAGTCTGGACGAATGACCGGTCCGAGTGGGTCACACGGGGAAAACCGAAGCGAAACCCGTTAAGGTTCCCCCTCGGTTAGCAACCCTATTTTTTTTTTCATTAATTAATCTTATCTAAATGCCTTATTAAGTCCTATGTGAAACACGACAGCGGAAACACAAACACCATAGCAACGACCAACCAAAACAGCACCTTAAAACAACCCATTTATCCTGTATAGGCAGGTCGTATCGATACGCCTTCAGAGGGTATCGATACGCCTGACCAAGGTCAACATCCTACAGTCAACATAAGAAGACCGTATCGATACAGCCCTTTAACGTATCGATACGCCCTTCCCGGTCAACACCACTTGGTCAACTAGGTTGAACCGTATCGATACGCTTGGACACCGTATCGATACGCCATGCACTCCCCAAGATTACAGAGAGTTAAGAGGGTATCGATACACCCTTGTGTATCGATACGCCCAGCCTAACCTGAATTTCAAAGAGTTGGGACCGTATCGATACACCCCACGTATCGATACGCCCAACCAAAATTGTTTCCTCTGAGCAAGGCCGTATCGATACAGCCCTTAGCGTATCGATACGCCCTGCACTGCAAGACCACAATTTTAAGCTAAACGACCTCAACCACGACTCTAGATGCAATTCTCGACTCACCTAAGCATATACAAGCATGTAAGCACACATATTTAAGCCAGAGGAATCACTCAAACATGGATTAAAGCATTCATACATAGCATTCTAACAAAAGAGCAATTTATGCATATATGGTCACTCAAGCACTTAAGATATCATGCCTTAGCAACCAAAACATGTAGACATTCATGGCATGTAACATAGACAATATTTACAATCGAACAAGGCACCCACGAACCAAGCCAACAACGACATACATCAAAACTCAAATCAATAACACCTATCCCATTGCTTAACTATTACATTTTATTACTTAAAACTCATACATTGAGCTCACCAAAAGCAACACTTGAAGACCTTTCCTTGCCCTTGCCACCCACAAGCTAGTTATCTGCATTGTCGAACAAAAGAGAGCGTAAGCATAAAAGCTTAGTGAGGGTAAGCTCTAAAAAAAACAACCTCAACAATGCAGGGTCCAAACACGAGATACAACTGAGATAAAATGCATGTTCATACCTCCGGTCCACACGAGCCATGATCATAAAATGATGCATGAACATATACTCAATGTCATGTCATGCTCAACATGTTTAATACCACAATACATGAAATCATATATATTAAACCATGTTAGCAACACATCACAAATCTCATTAGCTCACAATTAACCATATAATGGCAACATAACTACAATCTGCATTGGCACCTAGCTATGACTCGAATACACGGATAACCGTTGGAATTCACATCCAACAACACAACCATTACCTGGCGGTGGGATTCCACTCATCACCGTTCACGCGGAGGGGATTCCACTCATCCTCACGCCCCATTTCACGCGGAGGGGATTCCACTCATCCTCACGCCCGTCGATGAGATTCCACTCATCACCGACCCTGCATGGACGGGATTCCACTCATCGCCACATGCTCTACGGATGGGATTCCACTCATCATCACGTAGAATATATATAAATTTCCGGGCGTACCCGTACTCCTCCTTGATGACTCAACGCCACCAAGGCCACGCGCGACTTTTGACTCATGTGTACACACTAACATCCTAATGATCGATCATTTGTACCCAAGTATACTAGTGCCAATACTAATACATTCCGCAATATCATTTATTAACAACTTTCGTGCTTAGCACGTACTCACAATGACTTACTATCATGCACAAACCACATTTCCATGCCTAGCATGTACTCACCATGATCCTCGGATCAAGCAATCACCTTATAACATCATTACACATGTCAACACTACATGTATCTCAATAACACAAATATCACCTCATATGTCATATGTATATTTCTATCACATTTATCATCAACATGCATGTAACAATGCATAAAGCCATGCCTCCACATACATGTATAACAACGTAAGCATAACCACCATAAGCATGATTAACCATGAGGCATAATTCAACACTTTAAAGGTCAACCAAGGTCTCTAACTAAAGTTTAGGATTAGGCTACCACCCTAATCCTAACTCTAGGTGAGTCTACCAATCTCCACCTAGTCCACATGCTCGAACCAACCACTTAAAATCATTTTAAAACATTAACCACTCACCTCACTTCCGTAAGCAAATCAAGCAAAGCCGACTCAAGCCTTCATGACTTCTGAAATCGATCCCGAGACTTTACCAATGCAAATCCTTGCTCCTAATCATCTCAACACAAGTAAATTAACCTTATATCAGTCCACAACACAATGTAGCAAACCCGGAATGAAATTCAAACATCAACCACTTGTTTTTCAAACCAAGAACAACCCCTAAAAAGCCATTCCCGAGCAGCCCTTTAGCACAGTCCAAAACCGATGATTCCAACACATTTAACACTTCCAAATGCTTCCAAAACGACCCCCAACCAATACCCTAACATCAACCCTCAATTTCCAACACAAACCACACCCAAAACTCAACTAAAAACCCTCCTAAACACAAATTCGGAAATTTTATAAAACACCTCAAAAATTATATATGTTGGTCCTTTTGGTTCATAAACATCATGTCTAACAATATCAAGTCAAAATCTTAAGTTAAACACCATAAAACTACCATTTTTATTCAAATCTCCCAAAAATCCAAATTCTAAAACATGGATGAAAATGAAAACTACTTGTACTTTTGAAGAGAGGAAGTTGAGAGCAAGTCAAAAACGTAATTACCTTTCAAAACCGAGCCAAAACGAGGGAGGAAGGAGATGAAATAGTATTTGAAGAGGGAGAGGTGTTCTTGTCGTTGGAATAAAATGGAAGGGAGAGGAAGAAGATGATGAATCATCCTTTATTTATAATTGTTTAAATTTAATGTTCAAAGACCAAAATGCCCTTAAAGAAAAAGGGAAACCACAATAGGTGCCATCCATGGCTTTTGGGCTCAATTTAAAATTGGTCCAAATCTTAAAACCCGAGGCCCAAACCATTACTTTATTAAATAAAATACTAGAATCGAAACCCGAGACAATACTAAAATATTATTTTCACCCGACCCCTAAACCCGGGTGTTACAGTAGGCATGGTGATAAAGGTGGTTGGGTTTCATGGTGTTTTTTGAGATTCATTATGTATTATTTTTTAAAAATGTTTTTGGACTTAGAAATAATGTAGAATATGTAGTTTTTTTTTTCAAGTCAAATGAATATTTTTGTTTAATTATATGTATCTAATTCAGTACCGATCAATTAATTTAGATCTGGTTTGGCAGAGGCCTAATACGAGAGCAACCCTTTTAATCCAATTTTTTTTATTTTCAACGTCATAATTCGAACCTCTAACATTGTTTAAAAAGAACTATAAAGAGTCTAACTTAATAAACTAATAATTAATCTCAAAATAAAAATTTTAATGAACCAGACAAGCTAATATTCCTAAAAAGATAGATACCCTTGCCCCATTTGTTATTAGTAAGGACACAATTTGAAGTGTAAATACAAGAGTAATTATTTTATGGACTCGTCTTACCATGTTA
Organism: Hibiscus trionum; assembly: GCA_030270665.1. Taxonomy (NCBI): domain Eukaryota; kingdom Viridiplantae; phylum Streptophyta; class Magnoliopsida; order Malvales; family Malvaceae; genus Hibiscus; species Hibiscus trionum. The sequence continues at coordinate 9,315,509 of BSYR01000024.1, read as the reverse complement.
TTCATGGTCACTATCCACTAAAAATAGTTAACTAAAAAAAATTATTAAATAGACTCAACTCACCACGTTATCCGTGGTCCCAGCTAATAATGTTCATTCATGTCAAAAAAAATACTTCCAAATAACTACTATCCATTCGTTTTTTTACATGTAGGAAAGAGGTGAAGATTCACCTTAGGTAAAATGACATGGATGGACCTTATTAGCTAGGACCACGTATGACATGGTGAGCCGGGTCTATCTAATAATTTTGCGCTAACTAGTCTTTTTTTTTGCATGTCATTAATTCATTCATAATCAACTTCTATGTAACCATCTACTCCCTATTTATATGACATAAAAAAGGTAAAGATTTATTTTTAGAAAAAATAACAAAAAAAATTATATAGCTGATTTTTAGTGAACGGGATCATGAATGACGCGGCGAGTTAAACCATATAATAATTTTTCATGATTATGGATTTGTTAAGTATTACTATTAAAAGATTTTTTTTGAACCACTTGAATTATTTATGTGCTTCACTTAAATTCTATACTTTTTCCTGAAAAGAAAGACCTCATTATTTTACAGATAATACTTAATTTATAAGGTGGGGTATCGATGTCAAAGTCAACTAAATATAAATAAGTTTATAGACGAAGTAAACATGACAATTTTACTCGACATGGAAGCTAGTTCAAAGCCAGAGGGTATGGATGTAATTTTGGTACCAAACACCTTACTAGTACTACTTATACATAACCTTAATTCACAAATTGGTGCTTAAACTATATACTACCTTTGTCCCACAATTTTTGTCTCTTATTGATTTTTTTGGGTTAAATTTTTTAATTTTGACTCATAATTATTTAAAATATTAAAAATATGAAAAAAGATATTTTAAAAACTTCTAGTCGAGTAGTTTTCACATATATATTTTATAAAATTTAATTATTTAAAATATTCAATATAATAATAGTTAAAGTTTAAAAATTTTGACTTTCAAAAAGTCAACAAGGGACAATTTTTATGTGATGGAGAGTATATTTTTTTGAAATATGTGCTTAATGTTTTTTTATTAAATAGGTGTTTAAAGTTTCTTTTTGTTAATGTTTTAAGGTAACACTGTTAAAAAATCATCACTCAACTAATATGTGTCTTTATTTTTATTTCTTATATATTTTAAATAAAAAAAACTGAAAAAAAATATTTTTTTAAAAATCCAAAAAACCTTAAATTTTTTTTTTAAAAAAAATCTCGAATCTCTAAAACTTCAAACCTTAAAATCTCAAAAAATTGATGCCACAATCGCCATCGATAGCCTCGCCGAACCCCGCCGTCATCGTAGCCTGAGGCCATTGTCCATTTCCCGCAATCACCCATCGCCGATAACTGGTGAGAGGCGTGCAAATCGGACGTCCAACGACTAGAGCCTTATACCTATTAAAACAAGTGTATAGTTTGGGCACCTATTTTTGAGTTAAGCAAAAAAAAATCATTAGATATCTATCTTAGAAAAAGTGTATAGTTTGGGCCCCTATCTCTGAGTTAAGCCTTATACCTATTACGATTTAAATAGGCTTAATGTTAAAAAAATTCTAACGTTTGATTGGATAGTCACTTTGTTACATATTCTTTTTTGTGAAGCACTATAAAGTCTAACCCTCAACGTTTTATTTTGAGTCAAAATGTCTCTCATGTAGATGAAAATTTTTAGTCAACTAATAATAAACATATTACAAAATTTGACAAAATGACATGTCAAAAAATAATTTTATAAAATTATTTTTTGACCGATGTGTCATCCCGTCAACATCTTTATATATATATATATATATATTATGTTAACGTAGAGTGTCATATATGTTTACTACTTTATGATTTTCGTTGATATTAATGTTTAAATAACGTGATTTTCTTTTAAATATTTTTATAGAAAATTTTTATTGTATTGATGATCATATTTAACTTGAAAAATTAATCCATGATTTATACTAAAAAAGATTAGGTGATACTCATTTCTACCTCAAATTTCACTTAGAAAAATATTGATGATTAAAGATAAAGGATATACACATCGATTGCTCAGATTATTTGTCCAAGTTTAAAAATATTTCTAATATTTAGGTTGATTTTGCAACAAAACATTAAACACAGAAATGGATTTGATGAGTTATATTTAGGGAACAAACAGAATTTTAATTTCAATAGTTAAAAGTTTGAGTCCTAGTTTATTTATATGAAATTATGTAATATTTATTATAAAAAGTTACATATATTATTATCATTTAAACATTAAAATTTTATTAAAATATATGCGGTCTTAAAAAATTAAAGATATCTACTTAAAACAAACTATGAGGTTGAAATTGTTAGTGTTGGCGTGATCATTTCACAATCAAAATAAATGATTGTTTGTTTGCAAATAATATATGGAGTGTTTTCCACTTTCATGCGTAACGTCGCTGATATTATGACCGTGTAAGTTGTAACCACATGTGACATGTCCGTAATCATTTAGGCTTAATACATTATTTAACCCCTGAATTATATATTATTTTTCATTTTTGGTATTTCAACTTTTTCCCCTTTCATTTCGACACTTGAGAGAATCATTCTAAAATGAAAGCCTTAAGTTACGGCTAACTCAAGACAAAGAAAATTCGACCGTTGGATAAGGGTTGGAAGTTGGAACCATCTAAACCATTCATAAGAAAAGAAAACAAGGGAAAACTTGTACATTTTGGCAGGTAAGCTTTGAAGCAGGGACAATGTCAGAATATAAATTTGAGGGGGGAGAAAAATATAAATTTTTTTTTAAATTTAAGGGGTAATTTATAATTATCCCATAACTTTTTCAATATTTTTTTATATAAATTAAGGGTAAAATTTCTTGGGTGGGGTTGGATGGGGGCACAACCTCTTCCACCCATCAGGCCATCACATAGTTTCGTCCATGTTTTAAAGTATGTTTTAATGTTTAAATGAAAAGATTTTTTTGAGTTTGCCGAAAATCGGGCGAACATTTTACAAGAGAGAAAGGAGCTGAGCTTGGACTGTCTAATTTTATAATAATACGAAAAAAAAATCTCGGTTCCTTTTCAGTGCTATTTTCTATGCCCAACGCTAAAAAAATTAAATTCTAAGACTTAACCCTAAATTCTAAATCTTAAACTATACAGACTAAAAATATACTCTACCCCAATTCCTTAAACCTTAAACTTAATTTTTTAATACATGCATAAAAAAGGACACCGAAAAGGGACATTGAATTTCTATTCTGATATGAGATGGTTTTATACTAATTTGGTTTATGGTGCAAAAATGGAAAACATGTATACTTCAATCCTTAAGGGCCAAAATGGAATAAAAAAGTTTAGAGTGCAAAATGAAAAAAAAATTGATATATTTGGAGCATCGAATTATGATTAATATTTTGTTTTAAACGGAATAAGTGTTTAACTGATTTAACTATTAAATATTTCAAGAAAATTAGGTCGAAAAGGTATCCCGTAATAATATATGAAATATTCAATTTAAATTAGTTGTCTAACAAATAAAATAGTGATAATTATATTAAAAATATTTCAAGAAAACTTCAAAATTATTGCATTCAACTAATTAAACCGAAAATGAATTTATATTTTTAAAGTATTATTTTAATATTGGTTTCGGCCCGATCAGGCCCAGACCATCATACCGAGGAATAAAACTAATTTCATCAAAAATTAAGACCCAGATATTTATTTATCTAAAATTAGTTAGTTTGAAATTCATAATATGCGGATCAAATATCAGACATTGCCTATAAGGCTTAACTGTTGAAAAAATATCAGCTTTCAATCTCAATTCTCATCATCTCCGAGCATTGATTCATCATTCAATTTAGACATTTAGCTTAAGAAGATAAACCAAATGGTTGATGTAATTTGTGTTCCTTTTTCACTTCTCCAATCACCACCGTCACCATCGCCATCGCCACCATTCAAGCCACGTCTTTGTCCACTAACGCCTCCTTTACGACGTCGTCTCCATCTCAAGCCAAACCCTTTTCTTCTCCCTCTATTCTCTTCTTCTTTTCGCAGACAACCCCTTCAATGCTCTTACTCTTCCATGCCCCTTCAACTCTCCTCTTTGTCTCAGGTTCTTCTTCCATTTCCATATTCTTTTTTGTCTATGTGTTTTCTGCATATCTTCAGCTGGCATCTTCATTTTTAAGTTCGAATTTATGTTCTTTGGATACCCTTTTCTTTTGGCAGATGTTATGTGCCGGTTTTGATGGTAGTTTCAGTGTTTTTTTTATTACATTTAGAGAAATGGGTTTCTTTAAGGATTAAATTTAGCGAAAATAAAAAAAAGAAAATCAATACTTGATTCACTTTATATTTGGAGGATGGAAATAAAGATGTGATTTGTTAATAATGTATGTTTCGAGAAGCACCATGAAAACATGTGCTTGCAAATGGAATTTGATACACACACATATGTACTCATTTTAGTATCCGATTGGATTATTTGATTAAAATGAAATGCATGCTATTTATTGAAGTGGTTATTTGCATGAAATGGTGATCAATTGCAGGACATTTTGTTGGATTCGAGGGCATATTGGGTTACGAAAACTGTAATCGCCTGGAATGTGGATGTTGGAGAAGGTTCTTGCTACTTGTATGCAAGTAAAGGTGCTGCTTTGTCTGTTACAGATGATGGATTTCAAGGTCTGGGTTGTGCTGACAAAATTACCTTTCATTGATGATCATCTTGTTTTTTCATAAACATGCTGTTTTTGCTGTAAATCGAAAGACCCATTTCTATCTTTGATATTATCATTGTCATGATAGGCCATGATTTGGAAATTAAGCTTGAGGAAGACAGAAGTGGGCTACCTCCAAATGTAACGCATTTCTTCTTTCCCATTTTCTGTAATAATGAAACTCTGAGTTCTATGCTACTAGTGCTGGTTGTTGATGGTCTGTTTGTGTGGTTTGCCTACAAATTGTTCTTCACCTATGATGTAGTACATACTTATAAGTTTGAAGTGGTTTTGAAATAAATATCATCCTTGATCTTGTTAGGTAATTGAGAAGTTTCCTCATATTCGAGATTATAGAGCTTTTAAATTGCCTCCCACTCTGGATGCCAAAAGTCTCGTCAAATGCCAATTAGCGGTTGCTGAATTCAACTGTAAGCATGTTGGCTGTGTATTGTTCTTTTCTTGGTTTTGAAGTATCCTTGGTTTTTTTCTTTGCCATTTTCTAATGAAATACCTGTTGCTAACAATTTGTAAATTATATTTTGTAAATTATATGGTTGCATGAGTATTAACTTGTTTGATGAAGTCACTTTTACCTATTGTGTGAACACATTTCTTATCAATTTTTTGCTCTTAATGAAAGTAGTGCTTCTAAAATCTTTTGGCCTCTTAGTGTTTGTAATTTAGTGCCTATAAGGCTACTTATATCTCTTTTCTTCTTCTTCCATACAGCACGTGGAAAATGCAGCAATGCGACTGGTTTGCAGTTACCTGGTATCCTGGATGAATTGTTCTCATATGATGGTCCTCTTGGTGCTCTTTATTCGGCGGAAGCAGTGTCTCTATACCTCTGGGCTCCGACTGCCCAAGTATTATACTACGAAAAATTGAAGAAATTTTGTTTATGATCTTTAGAATCATTCTCGTTTACACAACTAATAACATACTGCTTTTCTTCTTTTTGCTTATTTTAATTAAACTAGGCAGTTGATGCTCACATCTATAAGGATCCAGTGGGTGGGAGTCCCCTGGAAATTATCCCACTGGAGGAAACTAATGGTGTTTGGAGTACCAAAGGACCAAAAAGTTGGGAAGGCTGTTACTATGTGTATGAAGTATCTGTCTATCATCCTAGCACCTTGCATATTGAAAAATGTTATGCAAATGATCCATATGCAAGAGGGTATGACGGTTCTCTTAAATAGCCCACAATTTTCTGGAATAATTGTGGCGATTCATGTTTAAAGTTATATGGTGTGCTCCGACCTGGACATTGTTTTATTGTGTGATTGAAGCAAACATTGTGTTCATTTCATGTAATGCTTATGCTGTTCCGTTTGTTGAAGCAGGCTTTCAGCTGATGGAAGGCGGACTTTGTTTGTTAATCTTGATGCTGATGATTTAAAACCTGAAGGATGGAATGAATTGGCAGACATGAAGCCTGATATACCTTCTTTCTCTGACATAAGTTTATATGAATTACACATACGGGATTTCAGGTTGACACAGAATGACTTTACTGTTTGTACAACTTAATCTTGCTCACATTCGCTTTACTTCTTTTGACACTGCATAGGTTTTATTGGCTAGCATGCAGTATTCGTAGGATCCTCTCTTGTGGGTGGTGTTCAAATAGTTTGTAGAGTTATTCAATAAGGGAGAGTCTCTTCGAACACCAGCCCCCAAACTTAAAATGTGAAGCCTGTCCTGCCTACAGCTCTCTTGAGCTGTGGCTCATGTTATTCCTTTTATATTTTGTTATTTTTGGTTCAACTGAAGAGGACTTGACCGGGGACTTGGATTGGGGAGGAAGAGGGAGGGAGAATTTGAACGCTAGTCTGCCATAATAATGCAAAAAGTTTGTATTGCTTAAAATGCTCAAACATTTTATATTTATGTGGTAAATTAGTTTCATCATTTTATTCATTTTCTTTTGGCCTTTGTACAGTGTTCAACAAAGTGTGTTCATAATGAGAATCTCTGTTTCTATTGCAGTGCCAATGACGACACTGTTTCTCGTGACTTCCGTGGTTCTTATATGGCTTTCACTTTGCAGGTAGTTGCGTTCTTGTGATCTCAAATGAATGCAAAGTCTTGTCTGCTAGTCTATACTATAAATCTAAAATGTTTATAGTTCCTGCTGCAACACAAAAATTGCCGAGTCCAGAATTAGTGTTGTTATCTTTAGTTGAATCATTGATTGATTTGAAAAAGCAAGCATTTTCCATTCAAACATGACTTCCCCTACAAATGCATCTGTGCCCTACGGAATTAGAACTTAGAAGTACTGCTTTTCTACTCCCTCTGTCGCGGTGTCAATTCTTGTTTGACTTTTGCACAGCATTTAGGATTTTTTTGTGCCTTTTTTCTAGTGAAAATATCAAACCCATCTTTGCTTCTAATTTTTTAATGTTGAAAAATAGAAAGGAAATGTAAAATTTAATAAAGTTTGAGGCTGAGGGTTACAAACAATAATATTTGTACAGGGAATAGTACTCATAATATTTCATGGTTTATAAGCAAACCATTATTTTGTTACACAAGATGATATTTTATGAGTTTTTATCTAGAATTCCACACCGCATTTGTGTGATTCACTTCTGTAGTTACTTATTGGAGCCTAGGTTGCAAAAAGCAATGAAAGTTGAAGGGCCTGTGCATTAAAGTTTCATGTGTAAGGAAAAGAAAATGTTTTCTCTTTCCTTTGGGTTAAAGATAACATGATTATTTGTTACTTAGCATTTAGTTCATGCAATTTGAAGGACTCAGCAGGCGTTCTTCATTTGAAAAAATTATCGGAAGCTGGTATTACTCATGTTCACTTGCTGCCGACCTTCCAATTTGCTGCTGTTGACGATGAGAAGAAGAATTGGAAGTATGTGGGTAAGAGAGTTTCCAAGTTTAATGTCTTGGGATGTTGCATGTAAAGCAACAAGCAACAATTACCCCTGTTTGCCATTCCTTTCCCTTTACCCTATTGTTCTTCCCCTTGTTTGTCCGAAAGGAGGCTTTCGTGCTTCAATGATTAATCATATTCTTTTTTTATCACAATCTAGTTAAGTTTAATGGTTATATTTTAACACTTAGTTCTTTCTTTAAAGGAAAAGAACTCTTTGGTCTATCTCCATCTGTCTTTGCTGATTTGGCCTTCTCCCTTTTTGATCCAAACTTGTCTAATCATGACTTTAGAAAAGCAAACAAAAATATAGGCGTTTATCGTTATGATATTCTGGACATACAGACGCACCTGTCTATGTCCAAAATATGATGGCGTTATATAACCATTAATTATGGCTGGTCTAATGTAACATTACTTTTCTAAAGATTCCTTTTGTAAAGTTGGTTGCTAATATTTCTATTTGAGTGTTGACTATATATTTGTTTTTTACTTGTGTATGCGCTTGGTTTTGGCTTTCCTAAGTTTTGTTGGTGGTTTATTTTTTCAACGTCAACTCTGTTGTAGATTTTAAGATTCTGGAGAAGCTACCACCAGATTCAGCAGAGCAGCAAGCGCAGATTACTGCAATCAAGGATGATGACGCGTTTAATTGGGGGTGAGCATGTAAACAAAATTTGGATAAGAATTGTTATATTTTATACTTTATGTATGCTTAGTGCTTCATTTATTGCCTTATGAAGGTATAATCCTGTTCTTTGGGGTGTCCCTAAGGGAAGCTATGCAAGCAACCCAAATGGTCCGTGCCGTATAATTGAGTTTAGAAAGATGATTCAGGTTTGGATATTTTATTTCCTCCTTGTCATGTTGGGGCCATTTAGTGTGTAAAGCTCCCTCGATGGAACCATCGATGATTTTGCTGTATTGGTTCATATAAAATTTTAAAGAAATTCATCTTTAGTCACTCAAATGATTTCACTTTTTGACTGCAGGGACTCACCCATATTGGCCTTCGCGTTGTGTTAGATGTTGTCTATAATCACTTGCATGCAAATGGTCCTTTTGATAAGGATTCTGTTCTTGATAAGGTCCTTTATTGATGTCAATGGAGCTTATATTCTTTGGGTAGTAATGTTTGTTATCCTTTTTTTGTGACAGAAAGTTTCTTATAGATTGTACCAGGTTACTATCTGAGAAGAAACACAGATGGTTTTATTGAGAACAGTACATGTGTCAACAATACTGCTAGTGAGCATTATATGGTCGAGCGCCTTATTATTGATGATCTTTTGAACTGGGCAATAAATTATAAGGTTATTATATTTCATTTCTTACCTTTCTTGGGTAATTAGAATGTTTTATTCCTCCTGTATTTAGCAAACTTTCTGCCATACTTTTCTATAGTTATTCACTTATTCGAATATCATACAATATGTTTTTAGGTTAAATTAGATTTTATTTTTGTTTTTATGAATTGTTACTGAATTTCATCCATCATGGATGTTTGTTGATGGACTTGTCAGGTCGATGGGTTTCGTTTTGATCTAATGGGTCACATCATGAAATGTACAATGGTATGTAGCTTATGTTGACTTTCTCTGGATTTTCCTATTAAATATTTAGAGAGAAATAGAGAAAGCTTTCCATTAAAATTTTAATTGCAATTTAGTTTTTCTAGTATTTAGATAAGTCATGACGAAGGTGATAAGCAACATATACTTTTAATACATCAATGGATGAAGCTGCATTGTATATGTAGCTTAGTTAGCTGTTGAAATGTACATGATTTGTATATTAAAAATTATTAACAAGGCTTTTCATGTTAGTTGATGATATAAGTGCTAATTTGCAGTCTATTAGTTTCCTTTTGTCAACATAAACTGGATTAAAACAATGATCAATGGATGTGTGGATAAGTCTGTGAATGAGCAATAATGGTTGGGTTGAGGCTTTTATACTTGATGATCTTTATTAGATCACTTTATTTCTCCTGTATTCAGCCATGCAACTCAGACAAAATTCTTCTGATCTCTGCATAGGTGAAAGCAAAAGATGCGCTTTGTAGCCTAACAAAGGAAAGGGATGGGGTTGATGGTTCAAGAATTTACCTGTGAGTTTTCATGAAATGATTTTCTTCTGCAGTGACTCCTTTTAGTGCTTGTGTTACTTTTTTGAAAAGGCATTGTAGCCTAACAAAGGCGTTTTAAAATGGATTGGTACAGCTCAAACTTTCCGCTCAACTTTAATGGAAACTCACAAGACATCTTTTTGAGTTGCTTCTTTTTCTTTTGATTTTTATCTTGTTTTCCCCCTTCATCTTGTTCTTTTCTCTCTCCAGAGCACCATTTTTCTTTCTTTTAGCAAATAAGAATGCTAAGAAGAGAAACTAGGGATGAGGGAGAGAGAGTGAATCGAGGTGGTTTACTGAAAAGTGCTCAAAATCTGGAGGATTTTTCTATGTATCTTGCAGTTTAAAAAAGTTTGGAGTTTTTTATCCAACAGCAATGCTTGGTCTGTTTTTGTTGGAAATCTTCTTTCTTATAGATATGGTGAAGGATGGGACTTTGGTGAAGTGGCAAAAAATGGGCGTGGGATTAACGCTTCTCAATTTAATATTGGCGGGACTGGAATAGGAAGGTACTTCTAATTCTCATAAGGGATCAATATATTCTATATACAGTATAATGCACTGAGTTTTAAAAGAAATTTGTCTTGAAAAATTTTATATTTCTTTTGTAATAATATTGATGTTCATTATGGTAATGAAAAATTAATTTTGAATAAAATAAATTAAGCAAGTTTCAGATGTTCAGAAAGAAGATATTGTTTGTATTCATCCAAACATTGCGAGGTGAATAGCCATTATGTTTCAGTTTCCATACCATTGAACTTCTAATTTGGTCCAAATAAGTGCTATTGCTGACACATCTGTTACCTACACAGTTGACACTTGCAATGGAAAAAAAGAGAGAGTCCACTATAACATATGGAATGTCTGTAATATTTATTTTATTTCTTCTAAATATCAGTTCTATGGCTTTGGAACTAGTTCTAAGTGCAAATTTGGACAGAAAAAAATAGGTCCTTTTTATGCTTCGTCCTTCACTCCTTTGTGTTCTTTTGCTTCCATTTTGCCGCAAATGCTCATAACTTAAGTTTTTCTATCATTTATGTCAAATCCGGAAATATCATATTTTCCATATGGACCTGAATTTGTTTTATTAAGCTTTGTATGGTTTTTATGCGTTGTCCTTTATTCAGTTTTAACGATCGAGTTCGGGATGCAATGCTTGGTGGGTCTCCGTTTGGCCCTCCCCTTCAGCAGGGATTCGTAACAGGCCTGTTGTTGGAGGTAATGAAAATTTTAGACCTGTAAAGAGGACTTAGACTTCTTTATGTACTTGTTAACTTAGTGGACCGGCTTCCTATTGGCAAATTAACTCAATTGAGAATTTATTTTATTGCTAGTTGCACTACAAAATTAAGACATTGGTCCCCAAAACCAATTAGCTTTAGGTGGAAAGCTAAATCTTAATAAAAGGCCTCTATAAATCCAAAATAATTGATATGAAAATAACAAGCTTCACCGGTTACATTTCTGGATTTTTCCATGATATGCATCTAAAAGAAGTTATTTTTACATGCATATTCTGCTACAAATCATACTGATGGAAACTGTTATTATTAGCTTCTAACTTGCATTTTTCTTCAGATGGAAAGTGATTTTATAAATATTAGGTTTTGCTTCAGTTACCTTGTTTTTTTCTACTTATGCAGCCTAATGGTCATGATCATGGTACAAAGGATGTTGAAAAAGCGATGCTTGCTTCAGCAAAGGACCACATCCAGGTAATTGTTTTGTTCTGCACTTTTGATAATGTTTAATCTATGGTTTAAACCAAATATCTTATTTACAGCATGCCTTTATAAATTCCCTCGGTGATGTTATTTTGGAGTCCTAGATTTTGTGGTAGACAATACCAATAATTTTTAAATTGGATTCTTTATGAAGATTCAATTGGTAAGCAGAACGAGTTGGGATTTTTAGTGCATTTTGAAGTATATTTTATTATTACTCTTTTATGAACTTTTATAGCCAAGGACTTGCTTAAATACTATTTAACCTTGCAGTGCATATATCCACTTGACTGTGGTTGAGACAATTCTTCATTTAAACGAAATATCCTTGTCCAACACCTTTGTCCAACGCATATCTTGATATGGATACGAGGATATGACCATGCAAAACCCCTCTATTTACATGGAAAAACTTTTTTAAAAAAATTGAACACGACAGACACCCGAGTCCGATTAACATAGGTTAAGTTGTTTCCATCTGTATATAAAGTTGGTAGATGCCCTTTACAATCGAATTAACATAGTTGCATAATTGTTTTCAATCATTCCTTTTCCTCTTATCACGTGTATCTTGGAGTATTAACATTTCCAACATTCGACCATGTGTTTGTTTATAGTGCAATTATATAGGTCCTGCATATTTTTTTTTTCTATCGTGCTACAATATTTGATCCCCTTGCTGCAGACTGGATTATGCTTGCCTTACAGCTAATCAAATAAGTTTAATGTGATTAGGTTGGTGTGGCTGCAAATTTGAGGGATTTTGTGCTTACTGATTTTGAAGGAAAAGAGGTATATAGATTAATCTTGTTGGAATGATGCATTGAGAAAATTGCTTTTGGTGAGATTTATTTTGCGATGCTTTTTCTGACCAAGCTGTTCCTACATGAAACGTGCTCCCCGAATTTGTTGACAATCAACTTAATTGATGCTTAGTAGAAATTGTTAAGTTAGCTTTTCAGGATTACAGGCATTAGATGTATATCCATGGCCATGCATAAGCTATGTTACTCTGACTTTGATTTTCTTGAAGTACCTATGTCCGATGCATTCTTGGACATGGGTACAAAGATACGACCTTCCAAGGACTCTTCAATTACATGGAAAAACTTAGGAAAAAACTAAACATACCTGTATCTGTCACTCACAGCCAGTCCAAGTAACGCAATGTATAAGTATAAACTTGTTACTCAATCTACCTTCACAAGTGTGCCAAAGATACAAGTCTGAATATTGCAAGCAAGCTTTTATATCAGACTTTGCTTCATCCTCTGTACCACTTCATCTACCTTCACAAGTGTGCAATAGATTTGCTTTCGTGTTGGGCATAATATTTCCATAAGCAAGATTTTTAGTGTGTTTTATCATTTGTTAATGTTGTATCAATGAGATGCTATTCTCCTGATTTGTAACTTGATGTTTTCTCTTAGAGGAAAGGATCTGAAGTTCTCTCTTATGGTGGGACACCTGTTGGTTATGCTTTATGCCCCACAGAAACGGTATACGTCTTACTTTCTGACAGCACTTGTACCTTGCTTAGATTCATGTACTTGTCTTTAGTTAGAAAGTGTGCATTTTACTTTCTGGTGTTAAATGTTCTTCAGCTGTGTACTGTTAGTCATGCTTAACTTAGAGCCCCCTGCTCCTTCTCTAAGACCGTAAACTAATGTCCCCAAGGGACAAAGAGAATAGGAAACTACAGTGGTTAGCAGATCCCAGCTTGCAAAGTGATCCTATGAAAGGAAAACCCAAAAGGGGTTTTGGGTGAAGGTTCTCTGAATGTGTTTTGGCTTTTAGGACCATGCTGTAAAGTTTTAAGTGATCAAACATTTTTGTTCTATATATACAAATGCTGCAACACAACCTTTAGGCAACAAGACTTAGACCTCGGTTATCAGATTAGTTGCTGCAAGTTATTGACAGAGCTGCTACGCCTTGTTATTGTCAATTGTTTTTGGTCTTGCAACAGGTTGGTAGATTCTTCACAACTTGTTGCAAATGTTTGGTTTCTCTTATAGAGATCCAAATCGCACAAACATTAGTTATCTTTTTCTGTTCTAGCCTTCTAGGGATAATATATATATATATATGGGTTTTATTTTGATGCACAAGCTGTGTAAATTTTTTTTACACAATCCTTTTATAAAATTTAAAATCTAAATCACAAACCCTAGCAACGTAAGCCCTAAACCCTAAGCCCTAAACCCTAAACTCTAAATTCTAACCATAAACCTTAAATTATATACCCTACATACTAAACCCCTAAACCCTAACATAAAACCCTAAACTCTAAACCCTAAAATTAAAGGGCTTGTGTAAACTAAAGTTTACACAGCTTGTGCATCAAAGTATTTTCCTATATATATATAGGGTTTTATTTTGATGCACAAGCTGTGTAAATTTTTTTTACACAATCCTTTTATAAAATTTAAAATCTAAATCACAAACCCTAGCAACCTAAACCCTAAACCCTAAGCCCTAAACTCTAAACTCTAAATTCTAACCATAAACCTTAAATTATATACCCTACATACTAAACCCCTAAACCCTAACATAAAACCCTAAACCCTAAAATTAAAGGGCTTGTGTAAACTAAAGTTTACACAGCTTGTGCATCAAAGTATTTTCCATATATATATGCCTTAGAGTGGAGGATAGTTGACTGCAGAAAAAAACAATGTGAGGACCATCAGTTGGATTATACATCAAATCTCTAATTTGCTAGTTGAGGTTTCGTACAGCGGTTATGTAACCTATTGTGAGATTTGCTACGATTAAGGAGTGGAGGTACACTGATTAATTGATGGGGGACTTGGGACCTGGATAGAGATTGAAAGTTTTCTATTGATCAGATTCATGTAATGGCCAACTTGAGGACCATCAGTTGGATTATACATCAAATCTCTATAATTTGCTAGTTGAGGTTTCGTACAGCGGCTATGTAACCTATTGTGAGATTTGCTACGATTAAGGAGTGGAGGTACACTGATTAATTGATGGGGGACTTGGGACCTGGATAGAGATTGAAAGTTTTCTATTGATCAGATTCATGTAATGGCCAACTTGAAGATGGTTTCTTTCTAAAACTGGGATTTATTGTTTGAATATTGCCTTCCTTCTTGTCTTTCCACTGTCATTCAAATTTTAAATCAATTTTGGTTTAGAAGGAACCACTGTAATTTTCCATCATCAGTGACATATTTCAAATTTTAACAATTGTGAGCATTTTCTAATAATGCATCAAAGAAAAGGTAAATGTTTCATGATAGTATTATGTTTTTGCAAACCATAAAGTTTCTATCCGTAATCATTTTCCAGGTCAATTATGTTTCTGCTCATGACAATGAAACCCTCTTTGACATTATCAGTTTGAAGGTATGCTCATGATCATACTTTGTATAATGTTCTATCCTATTTATCCCCAAAAAAGAGAGAATGTTTTATTTTACTGCAATTGACTAATAACTTTTCGCTTTTGCAGACTCCAGTGGAAATATCGGTGGAAGATAGGTGCAGGATGAATCATCTTGCAACAAGTATAATTGCATTGACACAGGTTTCCCCCTTGCAAATAACCAAATTTCACATATCCGCATTGACTGATGCCCATAATATATGGTAGGAGCTTAAGATATATCGTAATAGGAATTGTACCCCCAACTCGAGTCCCGTTCAAAATGATTCAGTTTCCTTCTCCCAGTCAGGCTGATATTGATACAAATGCTGAATTGAAGATAGAAATTCCTTCATATGATTATTGGATACAAACCTATTTTTAATCCCATAATCTAAAACACAATCAGGTCAAGATATCAGTTTTTTAAATAAATATCTGGTTTATCTCATTTTGCAAAATAAACATAAGCTCCTAAAATCATATAAAATTAGATGAGACAAAATTGAAGTACATATGTTTACTTTTTTATTTTTACTTTAGTTGGTTTGAAGCCTTTCTTCTTCCTCTCCTTTTTTCTGCTGTTTATATGAGCTCGGTTCATTTGTGGCAATGAAGCCTGTAGCTTTAAGGATCATGCAAACAGATTGGTATAATTTGCTGCATTTTCTGACAATTTGATATCATACTGTTACATTTCTGTTTTATTTTGCTCTTATATTTGTAGGGAATACCATTTTTCCATGCCGGGGACGAAATACTCCGCTCAAAATCACTTGATCGTGATTCATACAACTCTGGTGATTGGTTCAATAGGTCTGATTTATTATTTTACAAGTTTTCTTTGTACTTGTCTTATCATTTCAAAATTTGACTTCCATTCTGATAAAATTGTTATTCAGTTATTTCCATGATGATATTCTGACAATGTTGTTACTCGAAATGTGCCCTTGATGAACATAGCTGTTATGATTTCCAGATTAGACTTCACGTACAATTCAAACAATTGGGGCGTTGGACTTCCTCCAAAAGAGAAAAATGAACATAGCTGGCCACTGTAAGCATCATCTTATTGTTGCTTTTCGTTTTTATTACTTCTTTAATAGGGGTCCTTTCTTATGCTAAAATCTCTATATTGCTAGTTAGTGCACAATTTTTTCTACTTTCGATTTTTATTTGTGTTGTTTAATCTATACTATATATATAACTCCTTACTGAGTTGGTGTCACGAGTTAACTGGGCACCAACTCAGTTGGGCATTTACAAAACAAAAGAACAGCATTTTATAAATTATTTTAATATTTTAATGCTAATTTTGTATAACACCTTTTAGAAAACTATGTTAATTAAAAGTTAATGAAGTCTTGGCTTAAATGGCATAGTTAAGTCATTAGGTCCCAAGGTTCAAAACACACCATATGTAGAAAAACTTTGATTTTTTAACTATTGTTTTTTTGAATAAAATAACTATAATTTATTTTAAAATTTTTATTTTTTTATTTTTTTCTTTCACCGTATTTTGTGGTTGTCCCATTATCTAGTATCTCGAATGATCTTTGATTTTGTTGTTCCAGAATACAGCCAAGACTGGCAAATCCATCCTTCAAGCCTCAAAGGAGACACATTCTTGCAGCTGTAGAGAACTTTACAAATGTCTTACGCATCCGATATTCTTCACCTCTTTTCCGTCTCAGAACAGCAAATGCTATCCAAGTGAGCAAAGCCTTTTATGAACTTGCCTTTAGAAAGCTGAGTTTGGAACTATGACATTTTTGTGGAATTGAATCAACAAATTCGGTTTTGTTTGTTAACTGTGCGAAAAATTCAGAGTTTCATGTCAAAGCTAGGTTGGCTACATATTTGTTGATAAACAAACTGAACTTGTGTGTAAGATCCTTGTCATTTTCACTTTTTGAGGCATTGATAAAGAGATGCATGCTTGGGTAGTTAATTTAAGAATGTAATATTAAAATATAGCAATAGGAGAAAGTTAGAGAGAAGAACCATATCGTTATCTACATCCTATTGAAATTGAATGGCTCGTGTTTCCAGGAACGAGTGCGGTTCCACAACACCGGTCCATCATGGGTCCCTGGCATCATTGTGATGAGCATTGAAGATGGCAATGAAGGTGTCCCAGGGCTCTCTCAATTAGATCCCATGTGCGTATTAATGGTGTCTATATAAATATATAATTATAATGCTGATGATATTATCTATCATATAGTTTCACATTTCTTTGTTCTTTACAGCTTTTCGTACATTGTGGTTGTCTTCAATGCATGTCCAACGGAGGCATCATTTAGCAGCTCTACACTGCGAGGAAGGACCCTTCAACTGCATCCCATACAGGTACTCAGTTTGTTAGCATGAGTCGATATTAATTCAAATTGCCGTCTATGTACTGAATTCTTCTTCATTATATTTCTGCTCGGTAAATTTAACCTGAGGTATCGAGCTCACTAGATGTTCTTAATGGCATTATGGAAACAAAATGAAGAGGGGATGTGTAAGGCATTAAATGCTTGAAACATGAAAACAAAGTAGTGAAATGGTTATAGTTTTCAAAACTTGGGGTTTGAATAAGGCATTAAGGTTGCAAGGATCGGCTCTAATACCTGATTCTCGAAACTTATATCTCTATTTGGCTTGTTTAATTGACCGGTTTATAGATATAAAAAAACGTCATTTTTGTATGAATCATGACAGGTGAAGTCGACCGATGAAACAGTTAAGAAGTCATCATACGATGCATCCTCAGGGTGTTTCACGGTGCCTGCGAGGACAACATCCGTGTTCGTCGAGCCTAGAAAAGCATGAGAAGTTTGTGGGTGAACACGCACAATACTGTGGCAAAATTTGGTACCTAGTCAAGGGTTCTCCCTCACATGCAGAAGTTGGAGCATATTATATGCGTAATAATGGACTGCTCATTATATTATGAGAGTAATAAAGCAAATAGCATAGAACACGCATGGAGGCTTGCTTTCGGGTACCATTTCTTTCGAGTTCCACCTGCTGAAGTTCAAAGTTTTTAAGGCAATGAATTCTTTGTAGGAATTGTTTGCTGTTGGATTTATTTCTACTGTAATAAAGCAAATAGCACAAGGATTGGCAAAAGATTTTGGTGTTTACTGTCTGTAGATATTGACGAGTAATCTGCATGGTAAAACCTTTCAATTTCCTAGTAGTAATTTATACTCTGTTTTAAGGGTTTAATAATTTTAGATACAATACTATTTAAAACCAACATATGATTTGGGAAAATGAAGTCTCTTTTGTATGATAATCAAGTTTGAACTTCGAATATTGAAGTCTCTTTTGTATGATAATTTATTTTTTCTTTGTGTCGGTCAAAGGTTGAATGTTAAAGGTAAGGAATAGACTTTCGAAGCACAAATTAAATAGTCTATGCAAAAGGGACAGAGGAACCTTCAATGAACTTTATTTACTAGGGTAAAATACTTAAATCGTCACTCAACTTTCCTCTATGACCTATTTTGGTTATTAAACTTTCAAAACGATTAATTTACTCATTAAACTTTACTTTCTGACCTATTTTGATCATTTCGAATTATTTTATTAATATTTTAGTATGACATGACCTATTTTATTATTACTAAATATAAAAAATAATTTAAAATAAAAATAAATTACTTTTATTAAATATTTAATTATAAATATAATTTAAAATAAAAAAAAAGTTATATTTCCTTCAAGTAAAAAATAACATTCTTCATTCTCTACACTTATATTTTTCAGCCACTGTCGTTCACCGTCGAAGGCGGCCATTGAAGCTCAAATTTCACCAAAAAATTGTCTCAACATGCTGAGTTTGAATTCGACGGCTATTTCACCAAATGATGCTTCAAAGCTCGCGAATCTCGATTAAAACTTTTTTGTTTTGTTGTCTCCGATCTCTCTGCACCACGTTGAATTGAACCGAAATCAAAATATATTGTTCCTAATTTTATTTTGCTGCTGCCCACCGTTTGGATTGAAGGACGGAGGCTTCGGTTATCGCAAACAAATTCTACCGACAGATAAGTTATGCGATAATCAAAATTTCACTCATCGAAGGTAAAAATTATCTCTTTTTGGTGTTAATTCTTTGTTTCTGGGGTTTAATGCTTGATGGTGTTTTGATTTGGGTTTTGGTTATGGCAGTGAAGGTGAAGGAGGTTTCAATGATTAATTTAGGCAATGGTTTTGAGAAGGAAGGAGAGGTAATGGTGTTGTTGTTTATGGGTTTACAACAAGGGTGACGAGCAGAGATTCGGGTAATGATGGTTATCGGCTTGAGTGATGAAGAGGGAAACCGAAAGATGGGGTTGAATGGGTAAATTGATTTTTTTTGGCAATGTGAGTTGGGTAATTGTTGGGTTTTGTGGTGCTCGATTCCTTCAACCGTTCTTGCTCGCCAAGTGGCGAAGAAGTAGAATTTTGGGTGATAGAGGTGTGGAAGCTAAATTTGATAAAGACAAGATGATTTATAGTGGTTCAACCTTCTAACTAAGGTCTACATCCACTACCTTAGCTTCCCACTAAGGATTTCCAATCAATCCACTATTGATTCGTCCCCTTTTCTAGGCTTAGGAGGAAACCCTTACAAAAACGATCAAGCTTTCTACCCAAGCCTTGATCAAACTCTCTTTACAAAGAGATAAAAATAAGCAAACTCAAATCTTTCTAATAGGTATTTGTTTGCACAATTAAGCTCTCACTCAATCCTAAAACACTTGAGCAAATCTAACAATTTTGGCTCACTAGTGCTTGTCTATACAAGGAATTGACAATTAGGCACTAAGACACATTTTGATCATATGTTGTATTACAATTGAAGCATTAACCATTACTTGATGTTTGAAGGTCCCTTTTATACTCCTAATTGAGTTTGTATCCGTTTATAGTCGTTGAGGTTGAATTAGAGCCGTTGGAGACTTTATTTTCCACCATAAATGCAGTTCTGCAGCCTATCGTATCTGTACACGTGAAGGCGTATCGATACGCCCTTCTTCAGAACTAGTCGTTGGACTCTTTGTCAGCCTAAGCGTATCGATACGCTTGAGGGCGTATCGATACGGTATGTCATTTAAAAGACCGTTGGAAAATAGCTGTTGGAGTTGTTAAAACAAGAATCGGTACGCCTAATATGCGTATCGAAACGACCCATATCCGTATCGATACGGCAAAGCATGTATCGATACGGGTTTTGGCAGAATCAAAACCTGGGAAAAAGGGTATCGATACGGGGTACACCGTATCGGTACGAGTTTGCTGAAAAGTCAAGTTTGGCTACTTTAAATCATTAAAAACTTTGCCAAAAACCTTTTTAAATACCTCAAACATATTTTCAAGTTGTTTGGATTTAAAGACAAATTTTAAATTCTTTTCAAATTTGTCTAAAACATTTTTCAATTTATTATATCAAAACACTTAGTTTTACAAGAATGAATGTATCGACGATGGTCTCAATTGAGGTTGAGAAATAAATGAATCGACGATGGACGTTGGCAATGAGTGAACGATGGCAAGGTTAATGAGTAAATGGTGGAAAGCTAATAGCGTTAACCTTCTGGTTTCTTTGCAAGGGTAAATGGTGGTGATGCTGGCGAGGGTAGTAACACTGGCGAGGATGTCGTCGGTGAGGGTGGGAGAGATTTTAAGTGTTTGGGGTTTATTTTTTATAATTATTGTATTTATTAATAAATAAAATATTATTTATTTTTATTTTAAATTATTTTTATACTTAAAAATAATAAAATATGCCATATCATACAAAAATATTAATAAAATAATTTAGAGTGATCAAAATAAGTTAAAAAATAAAATTAAATAAATAAATTAATCGTTTCGAAAGTTTAATGATTAAAATAGATCATAGAGCAAAGTTGAGTGATGATTTAAGTATATTACCCTCTATATTATTTGGGGAAAGAAGACCCACTTTGTTAGACTTTTTTATGGTAGTGATTTTTTGTTTGTTAAAATATATGGCTTTACGTTTTTTTTTTCTTTTTTGTAACACACCTAATAAAAAAAGAAAGAAGAAAAATAGGAAAGAAGAAAATGAGGTAAAGAAAATGAAAAAGGATGAAATAAAAAAAAAGGAATAAAGGTTGTCCATGGGGTTTAAACCCCTGACCTTATGTTAAGTAAACCCAAGCCTTAACCAATTGAGCTAAGAATAACCCTTGTCTAAAGCTTACACCACCTTTCTTTTAATTCATGTTTTATTAGTCTGAATAAAAAAATAAATAAGCTTGATGACTCCCCAACTACCCTTATTATTATTTCCCCCTGTTTGAGACTAGAAAGAACTTAGAAGGTTCTAAAATGACCCGACCGTCCATCTCCCCCATCGACCACCCAACACCAATCTCTTCGACCGCCCGCCGGTGACCGTCACCGTAACCCCTACCGTGCTCGTCGTCGAGCCCCGAGTCAAACGCCCTTAGCCACTCACGCAGCTGCCGTCCCGATCGCCAGAAATCAAAGATTTTAGGTTCGTCTAACCTAGGATTTTCGCACCTCCATTCCTCGTTGTTTCCAGCCACCATAGGCACTGGGTCGTGAAGTGGTGGCCGCCATCGTCATCTCAAGGTTACGGCGAACAAAACCCTGCCGGGGATCATCCGATCGTCGCCGTTTGAGGCCTCGCCGGAGCTTTGTCGCTCTTAAGCCTTTTCACTCCGAATTGGTAAGTTTGGTAAGCTATCCGACTCGATTCTGGATTGATTAAGAATATAGATAAAATTTTGAGGTGATTTTCGCTTTTTCGAGATGTTTTCTGGCCGTCTAGGGCCACGCGTGGGCTTCACGCGCCGTCCGGGGCAATTTCCGGCAGCCCTGGACGGTGGCCATTGAACCGGCCGGCCGGCCCACCCGTTGGTCGGTCCACCTAAACCGGTCCAGCCCAGTAGTAAACCAAGACTCTTACCCGACCCAACCCGTTGACCTGAAACCGACCCGAGTTTGACCCGTTGACCGAGTCAACCCAGTGAGTTAATTCGTTCGAGTTAACTCAGTGAGTCAACTCGCCCGAGTCAACCCAGCGAGTCAACTCGCCCGAGTCAACTGTTGGAGCAGTGACGTCAGCGTTGACTTTGACTGCTGATGTCAGCGTTGACTTTGAACCAAAAAGTCAAATTTTCTGAAAAGTCATATTTTATGTTTTTCGACGTTCTGAGTCCGATTTTGAAGCCCGTTTTGCAAAATTCAAACCCGAAAGCCTCCGAACCTAACCTTGAACCCGAGTGTGCCTCTATATTTAATTATTTGGTTAAGAGCTTGTGAGTAAGGTCTGATATTAGAATTTGTGTAATTGAAGGTATTCTCGGTTTCTTGGATACACGAGGTTGAGGAATGTCGAATTTGGGTTCGAGGGTGTTCAAATGTCGTATCATGAATCGACTAATGTAGCTCGGAGCTAAGGTAATACACTACTACCTCTAGTATGCTTTATGAACATGTTGATATTCGGTTAATGCATGCATGAATATGATAAAGAGTGCTGTTAACCCTGCTTAGGCCAAACCTGATATGAAATTGAGTATGATAACCAAGAAAAGATCGAAATGTTCGGTTGAGAAAGTTAATAAATGTAAGGATCTGGAGTTCAATAAATTAATTAATAAGATGTCTAATCCTTAAACCTGGTTATTAATGTCAAGTGATTAAATGTTAAAATATTTGGATATGAAATTACAAAAATGCCCTTTAAGGTATGAGAATGACTAAATTACCCTTGGAATTGGAAGTGATCTAGAAATCTATATTGGATATGGTAAAATGGTCCGATTCATCTGAAAACCTCGATCTACTTGGAGAGTTATGGTAACAAGATTTAAACCTTCGAGATTGTAAGGTGTTAGGTTTCCTTGAGTTTGGAACGAATCTCCGAGTATAGATTTACGGGGAACTATCCATACCTCTGAATAAATCAAGTGGCTCAAAATACTGAATTGTTTGTAATGACAAAAAGTATTGGAAATATTGTTATGGTCAAATTAATCGGAATGATCGTAGTGACCAAGATGGATGAAGTATCTTCAGACACCCAAGTTTGTAAATTAACTAGAAGGATAGACAAACCCTTGAGTCTGAAATGAATGAAGTGGTTAGAGGGTACCGAAATTTCTTAAATGGCTGAAACACCCACGCGTACTTAAATGATTGAAATACTACAAATGGTTCAATTGACAGGAATGATGGATATTCCGAGCTTTAAAATGACTGAAATACCCCTTTGTCTGGAATAAGTAAATTGCTTTTGATGAAATTCTAGAAATGCCAATAAAGCTAAAAATGACTGAAATGCCCCTAAGGGTCGAAGCATGACTCATGTACGTCAATCACTCATGATATTAATGTAAGGTTGGAAGTTTTTCCGCAGAGAACATAAGTTCGACTACTCTGTGGCAAGTCCTCTGGTGAAATATGAAAGCAATCGTTCAGATATACGATACAGCCGGATACATTAGAAGGGTTGGTTAGTACTGCAAGGTTGGGATATGTTAGTTCGAATGGTCCTGGAGGCTCGATAAACTTCTGAAAATCTTAAATATGGTAAATCGTTATTTCATCATTATTGGGTTAAATTACAAAATCACCCCTGATAGTTAAATGGCCAAAATGCCCTCGTTGGCCCAAGTAATCAAAATAGCCCCGAATGTATCTGATATCGTCAAAGATCTTGACGTAGAAATCTCTGAATGTCTGGTTGGAAACTTGATGAGCAAATAGAATTTCTGAGCCACTGTTTACGCCATGTTGGTATAAATTACCAAAATGCCCGTGTATGATAAAATGACTATAATGCCCCTAGTAGGCTTAAATGACTAAATCACTCATGATATGCCTAAACTCTCAAAGATCTTGATGTATCATCTCCTAAATATCTGGTTTGAACCGTTAGTACAAACCCCTCTTTTAATAGGGGCCTTATTTCAAAGATCCGTTCAATTGTCAAAAGTTTAATGTGTTCTCTTCCGTAAATGCCAAGTATCTCCAAGGAATAAACTGTTCCACCTAGTGTGTTCCATGTGTGCCACACGACTGTTTTTGCATACTGAATTACATGTTATAATACCGATCACGTGCACTTGATTGACATACTTGAACTCACATGAACATGACGTGTTTTAATAATTAAGCATGACCGTACTATATTTCTAGTATATGCCTATGCACCCGATATGACAAACATGATATATGGATAATGCGTTACTAAAAATACAGTTATTGATTAATGAACTATTGATGATCTGATTCACTGGGGTAATTGGGACATGATATGAAGTTACCGTCGGCTCAGCCTTGATCCAGCTGGTAAGTCCGCCAGTATTCGGATCCTAAGCTTCGGCTAGGTCCGCCCGTTTTCGGTTCCTATGCTTCGGCAAGGGCCGCCCGTATTCTAAGGTATATCCTTAGGATGGTACCCATACCCAATGGGCTCGGGCTAATGCATGTACATGATACCGCACTGGGGAAACTATATACTGGAGTATGGTTAGAGGGTAAATAAAGAATTAAAAATGAACTTTACGGCTACTTGAAATAAATGTATCTAAAATAAAAAGGTTTACTGCATTGTTACATTTCATGCACTAACGTTGCACTGTTGGAACACACTAGACACTAAATTTTCTGTTTCCACCTCCGTATATTACCAGCCTATATAATTCCCGTATAATTCTTGATGTTTGAATAAAGAACAAATATCGTTATTCTCGAGTATGATGCAACCTCGAAATAGTAGAACAGAAATGAAGACGGTTACTGCGTGGAACATCATGAAAATGTTATGCCTACCATATATCTGCATGAGCTTATAGCATCTTTTGGTAGTTCTGTATTACTGAGCTTTTCCAAGCTCACGTTGTTTTTACCATCGCAGGTTAAAAGATTATATCATGGTATAATGGTTGACAGTAGTACTCGGAGTTGTCTCGGCGTCGCCTTTGGAGTACGGTACTGTATAGTTAGTGGGCATGTATGTCATGTATTGTTTTATGACATAGTTTGTAAAACACTTTCTGAAATTTTTGTTATGTGTTTAAATGACTTCCCGAAATGGTGTTTTAAATAGAAGTTGATTTTACAGTTTAATAAGCGTTTGAAAAAAAAAATGTTTTTATGGGTATTTTTACTGTGGGTCGCTCTTGTGACCCTAATGTAACTTTCTAGGATCCGTTGTAACGCATAGGCGGGTCTAGGGGTTACATTTTTTTTTGTTCAAAGCTTTACGTCTTATTCATGATAATTATTATTTTTATAAATATTATATTTATATTTTAAAGTTTTTATTGGAAGATATTGTATTGTTTTAAGGGTAATTATTTTATGCACAAGCGCTTGTAGAAACTTTGCTCTTATAAATGTCTTAGTTTTAGGGTTTAGACAATTTGTTTAGAGTTTATGGTTTATGGGTTTAAGTGTATGAATTTTGAATTTAGGGGTTGGTTAGAATTTAGGATTTAGGGTTAAAAATTAAGGTTTATAGGTTAAACCTAAATCCCTAACCATATTATCTTAAACATAAACCCTAACCTATAAACTCTAAATTCTAATATTAAACTCTAAATATTAACCATAAACACTAAATTCTAAACTCATACACTTAAACCCCTAAACCCCGAAGCGAATATCTAAATCCTAAAACTAAAGTGCTCATGGAAATTTTTCATTTCCACATCAGTACATGAGATATTTTCTCGTCTTAATTTTGAATAATATTTTATAAATACAAATTAGATAAATGTAAACTATATTAAATGTCACTGAACTTTAGGTGTTGTATCGTTAAACTTTCAATTGTTTTAATTATAGTGCTAGATTTTAACTTTCGTTTCAGTTAATACTACTGGCTCGTTAACTCACTAACAACATGATGACATAGACATTAGTGTTGATGTGGATTTTGGACCAAAAATATAAGTGATGAAGACTAAATATATAACTGCACAAAATTGTTTAATTGATTGGTCAGTATTCTCGTTTACTTTTATCGATTGATGACTTAATTATCATTTAAATAATTAACTGGTCCGATAAAGAAGACAAAACTCCCTTAGTTTTTACAAAATTTTATTAATAACCATCTATTTTCTTAATCCTTACTCTATATTTTGCTGTCAATCATTATATAACTAGTAAAAGATCATCCTCCGGAATTACATGAATACATAATGCTTTTCCAGTAATAAAACACAAAATTAAGATGTGTATATATGCAAATTGTTTGATGTTAATATAAGCTTATTCGGATATGGTAGGCAGCTCTATGTGAATGGACATTTTAGCCTTCATTTCATCTTTAGAGGCAAAAGGATTTGGTGGCACTGTGAGAATTTCAGTCTCCCCTTCTAACATCTGAACCACCGATTTCATTGAAGGACGATCCACCGGATACCACTGGATGCACCAAAGTCCTACTATCGTAAGCTTCTTTGCGATCTTGTCGTGTTCTTCGTCTTCGATTCGAATTCCCAACGCTTCTCCTTTGTCTAAACGATTGTAAACCCACTCTGGGAAGTAAACTTGGCTTGTATTCTGCACTCCCACATCCATGTTTTTTCGTCCTCCCACCATTTCCAGCAGTAACATTCCGAAACTATAAACATCGGATTTGTACGAAACGTTCCCGAAGTTCCTAGACAGTACTTCGGGTGCAATGTACCCCATGGTTCCCCTTGCTGCTGTCATTGAGACAGCACTCTGCTCTTTGGAACACAGCTTGGCCAACCCGAAATCCGAAATCTTGGGGTTGAAGTTCTCATCCAGCAAGATGTTGTGAGGTTTGATGTCGAAATGGAGGATTCTTTGCTCACAACCTTGGTGCAAATACTCGATGCCTTTGGCAATGCCTAAAGCAATTTCATGAAGCTTTTCCCAGCTAAGCGAACGGTTCTCGCCTTTGCCTTCGAATATGAACTTCTCTAGTGACTCGTTCGGTAAATACTCGTAAACAAGGGCTCGATTATATCCGTCGGCGCAAAAGCCGACGAGACGAGTCACGTTGACGTGGTGAATTCGACCCATCGAGCCAACTTCATTGATGAACTCTTCCCCATTCCCTTTGAAATTATTAAGAAGCTTGACGGCGACCGAAACATCGTTCGAAAGTGTTCCTTTGAACACGGTTCCATAACCACCTTGGCCCAGTTTTTCCTTGAATTGAAACGTGATCCTCTTGATATCAGCATATGAATATCTCGAGGGCTTAAGAGCTTTGTAATCTTCCAAAAACTGTTCGATTTTGCGTTGAGCGTTCTTCTCCTTCTTACGTAAATGCGCCATCCAGAGAAGTCCGACGAGACTCGTTACAAGAAAACATCCACCGATGGTTAAACCTGCAATGAAGTAACAGGGATCGATCCTTGGCGAAAAATCAGAATTAATGTTTCATCAGATTTCATTAATTTTCACATTAGATGAAAAACAAAATGTACCTGAAATCATCAACTTTTCTTTTAGACCTGCACATGACATTTAGAACTTTATCAGCATACTGTGTTTATGATTAAAACTAGCACAATAATATACAATTAAACTATTGAGGTAAATAGTAAAAGATTTGATTCATACAGAATTTAAATATGATTCATGTACAATTAAAATTTTCTTTTTCCAAGTTATCTCCCCAGAAACTTTAATAAAAAAAAAAAACTAAGTCAAAAGTAGACAAAAGCAGGTATTGGTGGAATACTTTTCTCTTCAATATGATAAGCATGAAGCAAGCAACTATCATTGAGTTTATTTTAGGCATAATCCCAAAAAAGCTCATACTCCATATTTAATTTGATAGTTATTTTAATTCATTTTTTAAAGTATTTTAATCTAAACATTTTATTAGTTTAAAATTATCTTTTAATGCAATGGCGGATCCACATATAATATAGGGTAATTTTAATGTTTACATATTTGCCTTTAATTTTTTTAATTTTTATGAATCAGTCTTTAAATTTTTGTAATATTTAAGGCTTGTGCCCACCCTGTAATTTTGAAATTTTATATGTGTCCACCCTCAAATATATTTCTGGATTCACCAATGCCTCAATGGATGAAAATTGTCAGTCAAATTGTGATAAATAATTTGAAATGACTTGACAGAATAACATATAATCAAAAAATAATTTTATATTTTATACAATTTTATAAAAAATATTTAAATATAAAATTATTTTTTGATTGATGTGTTATTTTGTAAAGTCAGTACATGTCATGTAGATTTGTCACGTCATTTAATAATAGTTTGACTAATAATTTTTATCCACAATGAGCCATTTTGACCCAAAATAAAACGTTGAAATTAAAATGCTTCAAAACAAAAAAACTAATAAAGATTAAAATAATTATTTAATCAAAGAGAGATATAATAATATAGAAAAGATAAAATTGTTTCAGATAGTATTTTTTTAGCATATGCATTTATTTTATTTTCTAAAATTCCTGCATACTTTTCTTTTTCTAAAAGGAAATTATAATTGGGGTCACAAATATCATTATATTTCAATTAAACTAAACCTTTAACATGTATGTATTTAGATTCAAATTTAAGGGTAAGGTAAATTATAGAAAAATGATTATTAAAAACTTACCCATGCGTTTGATGGGGATGTAAAAGCATTCGAAGCCCGATGCGTTGGTATCATTTCGTCGACAACCTTGGCGGCGTGCTTCGCAGTATCCGCACGCCGGTCGGCTCCAATTGAAGTAAAAGTTGTTACTCCGCTCCTGTATCAACCCTCTCGGAACATCTCTCAGATCTATTGTCCTCCGGCAGTGTAATAAATCGGTGCTTGCATAATCGGAATCTGTGTATTTCACGTAGAACCCAGGCTTAGTACTTAAGCAAGGGATGGTATCATAATCATCAACGGCGGATTGGCCTCCATCCGAACATTCGAACAGGGTACTGTTTTCTGGTGCTTGGTAATAATAAGAATCACCGGAGCTGAGACTGAAAGGGGACGAATATAACTTGAGATTTTGAAGCTGATTTTGGACGCAACCATCTTCGGCATACACTTGAATCCTTTGATTCTTATAATCTATGTGCTTCACCAACAATTTCACCGATTGGGGAAGCTCCAGCACCGTGTGGTTATCGTTGTTGCACGTCAGATTGAACCCGGAATAGCCACAGCCGTCAGATTGCCGGCCTTTTAATAGGAAGGGGAATTGGACGGAAGGGCCGCCGCGCTTGCAGCTCGTTGGTTGACAACCATCTGGGTAGAATGATGCTGCTGCAACACTGAATATCAAGAAGAAGTGAAATACAAGAATCGCCATTTTTGTGTGATCTGAGCAGTAGATCTGTTTGCTTGGATAGTCCGTCTTTTATTTAATGGTTGGGCCGTGTAACCGGTGGAGACGACGACTCAAGTTTCCAAGTCAACTTTTGTTTATTTTATTTTCGGCCAAAAATCTCATTAAAACTTTATTTATTTTGGTTATCTTTCCTCTTCAACGTGGAAAGTGTAAACTCGGAAAGCAGGGTGCTAACCGTGTAGGGACACTTGCTGATTACTTTAAAGCTAGACCCCTTTGAAACGGCCGGTTGATTTCTGGTTTAATTATTTTGATATAGATAATTTTCTTTTGTAATGATTTTCGATTATTATTTTTATTTTTAAATTTGAATTAATTGGAGGAATGAAAAAATTATCCGGTCTAGTCGGCTCTCAACCTGATCCGACCCGATAGGACCATGTTTTATGTTCTAAAAAAAATTGAATTTGGATCGAATTTTAAAAATGTTTCAGTCGATTGCGTTTGATTTTGACGTGGAAATTTTCGGACCTGACTCAGTTTTATTTATAAATATATATGTATTTTTATTATATTTTATATATTATATTTAATATTTTTATTAATTTTTTTCGAGATAGATCGTGTGTGGTCGGATTTCTTTAGTAAAATTTTGAGATCGGATCAAAGTCATATTATGCTTTTATTATGTCAGATCCGGAGGCCAAAATCTAAGTTACATATAAACTAAGAGTAAATTAGTAATTAATTAATCGACAATAAATACAAGCACATATAAACTAAGAGTAAATTGAATGAGTAATCGAAATTATATTCAAAAAATCATAGATAATTCAAAGGATAGTTCTTCTACGCTCGACGAGCTTTAACGAGCACCGATAAACTAATTTATAAAATTTTTAGATCTAAAATACTTAATGCGTAATTATAATTTTTTTAAAATAAAGTGTAATTTAATTAAAATACATTTTTTAATTTTATTTTCATTTTAAACATTATTAATTAAAATAATTTATCCCCAAATCAAAGAACCCTAGGTATTTTTCTTTGAAATTAACCTAATTACCGTCGCTGCTACCGCTGAGCACCGCCGTCGCCGACCACCGGAGACTGCCGCCACCGCCGTCACCGGCCACCGCCACACTAGGAAGGGGAACATCGGCAGTGGTCGACGATGGTTATCAACGGCGACAATTAGGTTAATTTCAAAGAAAAATACCTAGGTTCTTTGATTTGGGGATAAATTATTTTAATTAATAATGTTTAAAATAAAATTAAAATTAAAAAAAATATTTTAATTAAATTACACTTTTAATTTAAAAAAAATTATAATTACGCATTAAGTACTTTAGATTTAAAAATTTTATAAATTAATTTATCGGTGTTCATCGGTACTCGTCAATAGTGGTGCTCGTCAAGCGCTATAGAATTTTCTTAATTCAAATTATAGTAAATAAGAAATGGGAGAAATCGCTTAGATATTGCACTGGAAAAAAAATCCTAAATGTTATACTAGTTTTTTTCTTCTTCAATTTATTGTACTTTTTTTCAAATTAAAGGAGACCAAACTAGAAAAATTACATCATGTTCTAAAAGAGACTGCAGAGGAGCCGAGGGACATCAAAGATTGTCAAGCTTGGCGAATGGCGAGCATATCAACTGGTTTTTTCCTTCACGTGGTATCCATTGAGTCTATGTCGCCCATCCTAAGCCTCGGAGTTTAGCAATGGCTAGTAAACGGGAATTGGGGTCGGAGCTTGTGTTGTGCTGATCCAAGCGCTTTATCGCTTCCTTGTTATCAGACTGTATCAATACTCGTTCAAAACCATTCTCCCAAGCAAGCTGGAGTCCGATAAGAATTCCCAAAGCTCCGCCTGTAATTGAAACTAAGGATCCAAGATCCATCATCAGCTCGAAAAATACCACCGACTGATCCAATGCTTGTAGGTTGCGATACAAGTGGTCAAGCAAATCCAATGATTCACTATCGTGTTTGAAGACAACAAAGGGAGAGCAATGGTCGGGCTCTCCGATGGAGGACTTGGTCAGGTCATCCCTATTTTTTCCAAATGTGCCAGAGGGTAGATGCAAATATAAGGTTCCAAGATATGTCTCTAGAAGAGAAAACCTGCTTATCGCTTAAGTTGGAAAGTAACCAGGTCTCGGCAATCGCAAGGAAGAAGGAAGCATGAAAACTCAAAGAAATTATTTGTTTCCATACCTCTTGAGCGTGACAGCAGTCTCTAAGGGCATGAACAATAGATTTCAGTTCTAAGTTGCAGTACGAGCAATAAGAGGAGGTGCCTACAGATCGACGACAACGTTTTACATTGGTCATTAACCTCTCTTTGAAGCAAAGCCATAGAAACATTCTCAATCTCTGCGGTACACCCACAATCCATACTGTTTTCCAGCAAGCATGTTGAATGTCCCAATTATCACTTACCAAGGAGGCATAGGCAGATTTAACGTCGAAGGTGTGGTTGTCGTTGAGTCTTCAGATCGGCTTGTCTGAGATATCCAATGGGTCGGGGCAACGAATGCTCAAGATATGAGGGAGCACTACCGGATCAAACAAGCTTCCAAGCAATGTACAATCCCAATTACCATGACCGTCCATATGGTCCCAAATGTGTGAAAACTGAAAGGCACCATTGACATTTGGCAATAAATAGGGGCGTATAGGGCCTAATGCCGGCACCCATGTGTCATCCAGCACATCGATGGAGCCGCCATTTCCAACAGACCAAGCTAGGCTCGCGCGTAAATCGGGCCAAGCTGTTGAGATCGC
Organism: Hibiscus trionum; assembly: GCA_030270665.1. Classification (NCBI taxonomy): domain Eukaryota; kingdom Viridiplantae; phylum Streptophyta; class Magnoliopsida; order Malvales; family Malvaceae; genus Hibiscus; species Hibiscus trionum. Next base: position 9,283,563 of record BSYR01000024.1, on the reverse strand, counting down.
CTTCCATAGGGGTGTGCAGGGTGTCTGATGAACCGATATGGGACATGTCTCTATCATCTTATACTTCTACTGTAATATGAGTATTTGAGACAAGAGAGAAACCAAGCTTCAGCACAAATGCTATGTTAAAATCAAAGACTCGCCTGATGCCAAAACCACCACATGCAAATAGAGTCCCAATTAACAAGGGACATTTTAGAAGATGCCATGGAAGAGCCCCAAATAAATTGCCGAAGTAGTTTCTCAATATCAGAGTAAACCTTCTTAGGGAGAAGAGAGGTCTACATAAAATATACAGGGATGGCGGCAAGGATCGATTTGGCCAGTGTTACACGACCTGCCATAGAAAGGGTGCAACTAGCCCATCCATTGAGTTTTCTTTCATCTTGACTAAGATAAAATTATAGTCCGAACATTTGGCACGAGCATGAAGGACTGGTACACCGAGGTACTTCCCTAGGGAATCAATGAGCTGATAACCAAGGAAGGCGCTGATAGCATCCTATAAGGCTGAGTTTGTGTTTGGCGAGAAGTAAATCCATGTCTTCCTTTTATTAACACGGTGGCCTGAAAATGTACTAAATGTTGTAAGGGCATTTTGAACTAGCTCAACTTGATCTAAGTTTGCTTTTGCATAAAGGATTAGGTCGCCGTCAAAGAATAAGTAGGAGATGGGGATCCTATTGCGAACAAAACAGAAGAGTTGCCATGTGTAATATGACACAAAATGATTTATCAGGTGACCCAGACGTTCCATTGCAAGAACGAAGAGATATGGCGAGACCGGATCGTCTTGATGAATGCCACGTCCCGACGTGAAAGGGTGCGAGAGTTCCCTATTCCATTGAATTTGGAAACTAGATGAAGTAACTGAATTCATGATGATACGTCTAATGGCCGATGGGAAACCAACATCCATCAAAGAGTCAGATATGAAGTCTCATTTTACACGGTCGGACGCTTTCTCAAGGTCTACTTTGATCGCCATCCAACCATCCTTGTACTTAGACAACCTCATTGAGTGTATTAATTCTTGGTTAATCATGACATTTTCCGTGATATTCCGGCCAGAAATGAAACTTGTCTAATTCTGCTGGATAATTAAAGGAAAAATTGGCTTTAGACGTCGCACAATAAACTTTGACAAAAGCTTGTATATAACTGTGCAGCAATTTATAGGACGAAAATCCGCAAAAGTTGTTGGGCTTTCACATTTAGGGAGAAGCACGAGAATAGTTCTGTTCAACTCTGGTTCCAACATGTCACCTCGAAAAATGCCCTGGATCATAGAGGTGATCGACGAACCCACTACTGGCCATTGTTTTTGGTAAAATTCCACATGTAATCCATTAAAGCAACATGAATTTCCTCGGATGTGGGAATGGCTTCAAGAGAAAGCAAAAGCTCTTGATTAACAAAAGGAAATCGACCAGAAATGGGATAAGGACCCATAAGGGATTCACTCTCAGCAAAGAGATTACGGAAAAAATTAGCTGCCTCCTCTTTGAGTGTCGAGTTATCCTCACACCATATTCCATCACCGAGCTACAAGGAAGAGATTCTATTATGTTGCTGCTTGGCAGTTGCACGCCTGTGGAAATAACGCGTATTACAACCCCCTTGTGTAATCCAATCCGAGCACGACTTTTGTCGCCATAAGAGCTCCTCTTCATCTAAGAGGTGTTCCAGTTCTATTAGCAATTCACCTTCCAAGTCCGTCATAAAATAGGAAGGGCGAGAGCTTAGGGCTTTCTAATTTCCACGCAAACGAGTCATTACTATACGCTTTTTAGTGACCAAATACCCAAACATAGTTTTATTCCAGGTGTCTGCTGCTATAGAGAAGGAACGAATGGTCTCTGTCAAAGATGCATTCGGTAACCAATTATCCGCTACCATGCGCGGGAAATCATTGTGCGATAACCAACCTGAAAAATATCGAAAAGGGCTAGCTATGGACCTGTGAATAATACTACCAATTTGTAGAAGGATAGGGCGATGATCAGAGCGCATACGAAGCAAATGATGAACAATAGACTCAGAGAAAGATTCATCATAGTAGCTGTTGCATAAGAAGCGATCCAATCGCACCGATGCTTAACCCCTTGTCCATGTGAAGTCCGGGCCATTGTATCCCATGTGCCGCAAGCCATAATCTAATAATAGTTGTTGAAATGCTTTGCTTGTCTTCAAAGAAGCTGCACACCCCTTTCGATCAGCTGGAGTGAGAGTGGCGTTGAAGTCACCAAAAAGAATCCACGGACAACGTGTAACCCCCTTGTCCCAGTCTGGACGACTGACCGGTCCGAGTAGGTCACACGGGGAAAACCGTAGTGAAACCCGTTAAGGAGCCACCTCGGTTAGCAACTCTAGAAAATTTCATAAAAAAACATTATCTTGTCTAAAGGCTTTAATACTTCCTATGTGAAACACGACAGCGAAAATACAACGAAACGATACAAAGCATACCAAACAATCAATTCGATCAATCCATTTTACTCTTTACAACAGGCTGTATCGATACGCTGGGAGACCGTATCGATACGCCTTGACTTGGTCAACAGCCCATAGTCAACCTAGGGAGACCGTATCGGTACACTGGTTGACCGTACCGATACGCCCTCATTGGTCAACTTCTCACGGTCAACGATAAAAGACTGTACCGATACACCCAAGACCCGTACTGATACGCCAAAATCTCAGATTTCCAGAGAGCTTTTGGCGTATCAATACACCCCCGTGTACCGATACGCTAAGCCTAAAATGAAGTCCAAAGTGTAGGACCGTATCGATACGGCCCTTAGGCGTACCGATACGCCCTGCACTGCATTTTGGGCTGCAAGACACTCCTAGACTCAACTCTAGATGCAATTTACGACTCGTCTAGCAATATACCAACACTCATACATCATTTAGCAACCAAGATTAAGCATGCGATGCAACATAACCGAACAACATGGCATCCATCACAAGATAGGCAATTAGGTAGAATTCTTACATGGAAGCATACATAACTACACCATACCCATCAAAGGCAATAAACACACACATATCCATTTCATAACAAGGTCTCACATGCTTTCAAACAACCACATAAGCAGTATCATTGTAACCCCCTCGTCCCGGTCTGGACGACTGACCGATCCGAGTAGGCTACACGGGGAAAACCGAAATGAAACCCGCTAGGGCCCCACTTCGGTTAGCAACCCTAGGAAAATTTCTTTTTATTTTTATCTTGTCTAAAGGCTCTCATACATCCTATACGTGGCACAACAGCGGAAGGACACCAAGCGATGCGAACAACCAAGCAAACAAATAAAAAGAGTCCATTTTAAGTTATTCAGCAGGCCGTATCGATACTCTCGAAGAGGGTATCGATACACCTTGACCAGGTCAACAACCCACAGTCAACGTAGGGAGACCGTATCGGTACACATGTTGACCGTACCGATACGCCCTTGCTAGTCAACTTCTCACGGTCAACGATACGAGACCGTATCGATACACCCTAGTCCCGTACCGATACGCCAAAATCTCGTCAAAATCTCAGATTTCCAGTGAGGCTTTGGCGTATCGATACACCCACGTGTATCGGTACGCTAGGCTTAAACTGAGCCCCATAAGTGCAAGACCGTATCGATACGGCCCTTGGGCGTACCGATACGCCCTGCACTGCAACACTCTAAAAAGCAGCTAAGGACTCCAAACCACAACTCTAAATGCAAATTAAGACTCGCCTAGGCACAAGCAAGCATACATACGACATTCAACAACCAAGATTCAGCAAACAAGGCATTTGAAACGGACAAGGGCCATGCATTCAAAGGATTCAAGCAATAACTCAAAAGGAGGCATACATAGCATTTATAAGGGTTCATGCTTTAAACATCCATACATAAGGCATCCATAGGTCAATTTCATAGACTCTTAAACACAAACAATTAAGCGCAAATAAGCATGGTTCTCAATCCATGACATAAAGCATAACGCAACCGAACATAACATCAAACAATTTAACATGCTCATCTAAACACAAATCAACTAAGGAGTTTGACACCAACTCCTACAAGTCTATACCCCCATCGCCTAGGCATTATTACAAATACGTAAATCATACTTGAGCAAATTTGAGAACTCCAAAAGCTCATCCCTTGACTTGCCTCCCGAACTCTCTAATGATCTGCATGTTGGATACAAAAGAGAGCGTAAGCTAACTAGCTTAGTGAGAGAAGCTCTACAATTCAACAAGCATGCAGTTTGCAAAACACTTTTCATGATTGACAAAATTCAATGAATGCACGAAGGATTATCACAACAAGACCACACATGGCTTGCACATACACAACCAACATACACACGGTGGGACCACACATCACCGTTCGACTAGTAGTTTTTCAATGGGACCACTCATCACCTTACTCTACTACTAGTCACTACCGGTGGGACCACTCATCACCGTAGTTTAGACAACCATCACGTGAGGCTCGACTTCTACACGACTACACAACAACAACAATGTAAACAACTCGAGATGCACAAGGCCACATCATACAACCATCCATCAACACATAACAAAGATGTAGGAGTAGAAACTTACACTCGGGTTTAGGTGAACCCTCGAGGTCCCACCCAAACCCCCAAGAGTTCTGTTTCGAAAACAAATCAAAGTTAACGTTTCTACTCACCGTTGCTACCTAAAAGAGAGCCGAAAACCAAGCTCAAGTCACTGAATTCTCCGGATTCGTCCATGAGGCTTCACCAACAAGATTCCTTGCTTCTAATCATCCCAACACAATCAAAACAATCGTAATTCAGTCCACAATTCAATGTAGTCAACCCGGAACACAAACCAAGCACAAAACACATGATTTCAACTAAAAACAAAACCCAAATTCCACATTCTCGAGCATCTCCTAAGCACAACCTAAATCCAATGATTTCAACACTTAAATTACTCCCAAAGGCCTCCAAAACAACCCTTACATGTAGCTTAACCATCAACCATTAATTTTCCACTTTTAACACCCCAAAACTCAACCTAAAACCCTCCAAAAACCCAAATTCGGGAAACTCCATAAAACTATGTAAAAATAAAGTATGATGGACCTTTTTGGTTGTAAACATCTTATCTAACATTATTAAATCGAAAACTTAGGTTAAAGACAATAAAGGTGGCACTTTTAAAAAAAATCCCAAATCTTCAAATTTCAAAAACATGGACAATAATGAAAACTAAAGGTACTAACTTGTAGGGAAAAGGGAGAGCAAGTCAAAAATGGTTTTACCTTCGAGAAATCTTCAACAATGAGCTTGTAAGGTGATGGAATAGTGATTCTAAGGGGAAGGGGTTTTTGACGTTGAAAAAGGATGGAAGAGGAGAGAAGAAGAAGAAGATGAATAATTGGGTGTTTGAAATAAGAGAGTTTTATTTTAAAAGTCTCAATAATTACCACATTGCCATTAATAAATGGCTATCACCAAAAATCCTAAAATCCATTAGATTTTGGGTTCTAATTAAATTTCAAAATTGATCCAACATATAAAATGAATTTTTAAGACAAAAAGGAGACCCGAAACATTATTTAAATACTATTTTCACTCGACCCCCGAACCCGAGTGTTTGAACAACATTAAACATATTCAACATTAAAACCAAGCATATATGAGTCTATCAACGCTCATACAAAAACTCATAGTATCATCAAACCAAACATGCTTGAACAACAACAAACCAAACTAAGGAGTTTGAACACCAACTCCATACAAGTCTACACCCCCATTGTCTAGACATTATTACAAATACTTAAATCATACTTGAGCTACTCGAGAACTTCAAAAAGCTCCTCCCTTGCCTTCCGAACTCTAACGATCTGTATTTTGGAAAAAGGAGAGCGTAAGCTTGACAACTTAGTGAGCGAAGCTCTAAAAACTCATCAACAAGTAGTTTTCAAAACACATTTCTTAAAGGATAAGTAAACCATTTATATGCACGAAATGAGGCACAACAACACAATTACAAGGTTTGCACAAGCACAACCCAAATCACGGTGGGACTACACATCACTGTTTCAACTAGTAGTTTTTCGATGGGACTACACATCAACGTGCTCTTCTACTAGTCACTACCGGTGGGACTACACATCATCGTAGTTATGACAACTATCACGTGAGGCTCGACACCAACAACGACTACACCACAACAACGGATGTAAAAGTAATCCACAATGCATATGATATCACAACAATTAATTATACATCATCACTTAACCATCAAGTAGGATTAGTAAACTTACACTTGGGTTTAGGTTAGCCCACAAGGCTCCACCCAAACCCCCAAGAACCCATCTCGAAAGCAAAACAAGTTCAAAACATTTCCACTCACCGATGTAGCCTAACCGGAAGCCGAAACACCAATCTTAAGTTTCCAAATTCCTCGGAATCGTGCCTGAAGCCTCTCCGACGGTTTCCCTTGATTCTAACCAATCAAAAACAATACATTGCTCAGCCAAAACATCACAAAACATTATCACAGCCCCAAACTACAATTACAAGCCAATTTCTCACAATTCCAAACCAAAACCAACACCAACAATCCCCATTTTCGTACTCCCCAATAGCCCAGCCGAGAACCAATGATTCCAACACTCAAAACACCTCTAAACACCTTCAAAACAACCTTCCTAATATCGCTATAACCCCAACCCAACTTCCTTTCACAAAACCACTCCAAAAACACAAGTTTTAACTCTTTAAAAACACCCATGAAAACCCATTTCGGGAATCTTAATAAAAACCCGCCAATTTAAGATATATTACATCTAAGGGCAATACCAAAACATAAATTAGTTTTACAAATCAAGACTCCATCAAAAACCCATTAAAGTTTCATACTTTCACTTCAAAACTTGAAAACTTCAAAAACTTTAAAAGGGGATTTCTATGAAAACTAAAGCTATGGAAATGTTGGAAATAATGAGGAGAAATCAAAAATACAATTACCTTGAAGAGAGCCCTTGAATTGATGAAGAGATTTGATGAAATAGTGTTTAGGGGAGTTTTGACGTGAAATGTAAGAGGAGGAAGAAGATGAATAGCATTTTTCAAAAGTCCCTTTTCCCATCTTATTTTCTTTTATTTCAAAATTACCATTTTGCTCTTAATGAGTCACAAACCCCTTTTAATTAAACTCAAAGCCTAATTTAATTTAAAATGAGCCCACGACTCAATCCGATTTACCCGCGTAACATCCGACCCTTAAACCCGGGGCGTTACACAACGAATGCAAGCAGCAAGACAGCAAAGGTGATGCTATAGAGTTTTTCTCCCTAAAGCCGATGGTGAAGCATAAACATCAGTAGCATAGAGAGAAGAACCAACTTTCTTGCTTGTAATACGGAAGTGGATAGGGATGGGCACGGTACCCGGACCCGACGGGTTCTGACCCGACCTGATCAGGTCGGGTATTTTTATGAAAAAATCGGGTTCGGGTCGGGTTCGAGTTTTAGGGTGAAAAAATCTGACCCGACCCGAGACTAATAGTGTAATTTTCCCCTAAATTTTTTAGGGATATTTGTAATAATACCCCCTCTTTATATATTTTTTTATAATTAGGTCCTTAAAATTAATTTTTTATTAACATTTTAGTCCTTAAAATTATTATTTTTTATAATTATGCCTCTTAAAAATATTTTTTTTACAATTAGGTCCCTAAATTTTTTTTCTATAGGTCGGGTCGGGTCGGGGTTAGAATATTTATTTTCGGGTCGGGTCGGATTTTTTTAAAAATTGGATCGGGTCGGGTTCGGGTGGGCCAAAAATCCGACCCGTGCCCATCCCTAGAAGTGGATGAATTGAAAATGAGTGTTGGGAATAGAAACCGAGACTGAATCATACCATGCAACCCGAATTCCAGTTGAAAAACCCGCAGCTTCTACCCAATGAGAGTGTGGGAAGCCCAACGATGCAATAACTGAATTTGCCCTACTACCGTTGATTCTAGGTTCTACAAAAAACACCATATCAGGTTTGTTGTCGCGTAAGAATTACTTGACTGCTGGCAGAAAACGAAAGTCACCGTAGCCCTGTACATTCTAACGGAAGAATTTTTTAGTCCATAAAACATAATGAAAAAGGAGAGGGGCACTTATCATTCAACCATAGCCATTGCCCGGTCTCCAATCGAGCTTTGGCTTGTATCAACTCCAACAATTTCTTGCAACACATCGACACTGGGTCACCAGAAGGTGGTTGTAAAGAAAGCTGGGGAATAGATTGGCCTCCACAGTTAAAAGAAGGACCGAGAGGTTTATTCAGTGTTGGGAATTGAACATGCTATGCAGGCACTGGATTTTCAGAAAATCCTTGCATCACCATCACGTTAGGGTCTGCATTTTCTTGTAGCACAGTGGTAGCATGTTTCATTTTATCAAGGGTTCAATGACGATCCAACACAGGAGGTAGAAGCCTTTGTGGAAAATCTGGTCGGAGAGGTTGACAGTGAGTGGTTTACAAAGGTTGGTAGCTTTAGCCTTTAGGTGCCTTATTAACAACAGTTATCTTGCTCTTGTTCTTTGCTTTAAGGGACGATGGGACAAAAATTTTACGAGGCTGTTGTGGTGGCAATGAAGGAGGAGCAGAAGTACCTCTAGGGGAAGCAAAATCCTCGTATGTATCAGATGCAAAAATTGGATTGAAATGTGATAGAGGCAAGTTTTTTTGGCTTCATGTTACGGCGAGGGCGACGTTCGGCTACCATCATCCAGGGACCAAAGGAATCAACGTCACTGTTTTTAGCTGTACGATGATCGTGGCTGTCCGAAGGAGGGACCACATACTGGTTTTCTGTTGTTTAGTGTCTTGAGGGATATCGAGTTGTTTGTCGGGGCAAAATTCTTGAGAATGACCATACTTACCGCAGTGGAAAGTGGAAAGAGACTAATATTCAATTAGTTGAACGTTACCATTCACAATGATCTTGGAAATAAGAGCCCAAGGACCTTCAGCCAAGACTTTGAGATAATCAGATCGGAGTCGGAGAGTCATTTTCAATGTACATTAGTCGTATGGCCTGCTTTAGTTTCCAGAGTTCATAGATTTTAGAACGTAAGGTGGTCTCTATCCAATTCGACGACACAATCAGAGCCTGCTCGAGGCCAGCAGAGATTGGATGCGATCAGAGAAATCAATGGATGTGATTCCATCAACTAATGAACGGGTAACATCTCCTTCTAAGATTTCAAATCCTCATCCTCAAAAATTTCTTCTGTAGCATACTCGCTGGTTGCGTTATCATTCATAAGAGAGTCTTTGTACCAAGGCAAGGGGTTTGATGGAGGAGCGTCCTTGCCAGCCGGACGAGTCTCACCACCACCATCCAGTGGGTCGTCGTCTAAGCTTTCGGGGGGTGTCGGTCGAAGATTCCAATCTTGGAGGCTAAGGTTTTTCTTTAAAGATATACGATTTTCCTGTTTTTAATCTTTAAATTCTTCTTCTTCATAATTCTCAATGTATTCTACTTTGAACAGTATCAGGTGAAGTTGGTGGGAATACAATCCAACTTCATTGTTGATTGATTTTTTTATTAAAAAATTAAAGTACGATGGCAGTGAAGCTAATGGAAAGATGTCATGTGAACTCGGTACTGTAAAGTTGGAATGTAAGTGTTCCGTCTTCAACTTTTTTTAATAAAAAATGAGATGCACAGTGAAGTCGGATTGTATTTCTACTGACTTCACTTTTCATTGTAGCAACTGCTATAGATTGAAAAATAAAAATACGGGTGCAATGATTGGAAATTTTTTCCCAACTACAATATTGATCCAAGGCTTTCCAAATGGGAGAAACGACTACATTAACAAAAAAAAAAGTAAATAACACGCACACACCATGCACACGTGATGCTCATGTGTATATACATCTTAAAAATAAACTTGCAGAATAAAAATTGAACAATAATATTAAGTAATTTATTTCATTATTCTTGAACGTGCAATTTGTACATGTCAAAAACACAATATAATTCAGCTTTATTGTTGAAATCCACTTAGCCAGGCTTGTAAAAAGGAAAGAATGACCACCCTCTGTAACAATCTAAAAACAATGAAAGAAATTGAAGAGTGGAATTTAATTAAGTAGAGACAATGGTTCCAACATAACCAACTGCGGCCACAAAGAAGGCAATGGACTGCAGGAAAAGGAATATGAAATACCCATTCTTCCCCAACGCCAAATCATAGCACCCACACATGAACAGGTACGCCCCAACTCCAAGCTCTACCAAATGGACTCTGTTTATTCATATCCAACCACATGTTAATCAGTCAATGCTAATCACATGCAAACCCAACACGAACCGATTTTTATCTACATTTACCTTTCTCCGATACGAATACGGGGCTTTCTCGGAGCCTTCCCGTCCGATTTGGTCTTGAGAGCGTCTCCCAATTTCTCGGTAACAACCCATTCGTTCACTCTTCCGGCCTCCAGCAGACCGATGAAAGTTGCCTTCGTCCTATGTAACGACATCACATTCTCGAACAGAATCCAAAACAGCACTAGATGCAATGATCTGCAGCATGCATAAAATTTATGTAGCTTTAAATTGCAATGGCAAACTTTAGCATGAGTTGAGAATAGTTGAGAGTGACCTCGGAGTTCCGACAGCATTGAGAAGAGTGATGATGGAAGGAATATAGACAGCGCCCCACTTCGGAACTTCGACCTCGGGAACGAATACGGTTGCAGGCAAGACAACGCAGTAGAACACAAATGTGACGATGTGTGCCACTATCTTTCGGACAAAGAAGAAACTGTAGATCACATATAGCTTCTTCCACAGTGAAACTCTCTGCAATGATGTTCACCACTCCATTAAGTACTACATACATACATACATACATACATACATGCATGCATGCATGCATACATACATACATACATTATTTCTCATGATCTCTGTAACCATTTTTCTGAAGAGGTTTGCAGGGCCACATGACCATCTGTGCTGTTGAAATCGGTAGGCTTTGAAAGTACTCGGCAACTCATTTTTCACCTGGAATTCATTGGATCTACACGTTAAACTAGAAATGTAGGAAAACATTTTCATACAATTACAAACTTGTGTAATGGAATACCTTTTGGTCACCGACATAAAGGAATTTCCAGCCTTTGAGACTAGCTCGGACAGCCAAATCCATGTCTTCCACTGTTGTTCTGTCTTTCCATCCTCCGGCTTCATTGATTGCTGAAATTCTCCACACACCAGCCGTCCCTGCCATCATATCAACCATGTACATATACTTTCAAAGTTGATTCGAATCTCGATATTTACGATAAAAACGAAACAAGAGTCTTTGTGCAGGGATACCATTGAAACCAAAGAAAGCATAGGTAGAAGAGCCCACTTCTTGTTCCACTATGAAATGGTAATCCAAAGACATCTCTTGCATCCTTGTCATTAGGCATTCATCTGAGTTCACTGCAACACACCCACATCTCACAATTATCTCAGGAGAATTAAAAATATATATTAATATAGACATGTTTAATAGAATATAAAATACTTTTTAATTCTAAAATAATAAAATTGATTAGGCTAACAATTTACTGCAATATTAATATATATAGAAGGAAAGAGGCTACTTATGCTATTTAAATTATAACTTTAGTCCATCAGGAAATAGTCAAGCATTTATATCCTATTGATCATGCATGGCTTGCCAGGTTTGACATTCCTTTTTCAATATATATATTTGGTTAAATAACAATAGTTTGCCCCACCAAACTCTCTACGTGACCTAGCAACGTGCTGTTTCTGTCCAATGATATCATTAAATCTTAGTCTATAAGTTATAAGAAAGGAAACTAGTGTCACGGTCCATACTTACTGCCATTGACTAATTTAAATCGGGTTTTGTAGAAGTTAATTATGGGGCGAGTTTTATCAATTCAATTTTTTTAATTCACAAGGCCATTATCAGAGGTTCGAATCTTGGCGTTGTGAATGAAAAAAGTTGAGTTAAAAGGGTTTTTCGTAATAAGCCTCAGCAAAATTTAATCTAAATTAATCAGTTAATGACTTATCTTAAAAAAACCTTTCTCATTTCAAATGGGTTCCATTATATCTGGTACCTCAAATCAGATTTTGAACACAAATATGACGGTCCATAATACCTACAAGCATAGGCGGATCACCCCTAGAGCCTAGCAGAGCCTTGGCACCTCCAAAATTTGAAAAAATTTAATTTATGTCCCTCAAATATTTTAAAAATTTTAATTAGGTCCCTCAAATTTATTAGAAATTTTTATTGTCTTGATTTTTTAATTAAGTTCCTTAAATTGTTAAAAATTTCATTAAGACTCCCAATTTTTTTTGAAAATTTTAATTAGACCCTGATTTAAAAAAAAGTTCTGATCAAATCTTCAAAATTTTCAAATATTTTTATTAAGTCCTCAAATTGTCGCACTAAGATCCGCCCCTGCCTAGAAGGTGTCTATTTTAGACCAATTGAAGCTCAAAACTTTATTTAAAAAAGAAGAAGAAGAAATCAGCAAAGGGGAGGTTTTAAAGAAGGTTACCAAATTTCCAACGAGCTTGAACCAGCCCAAGTTCAGGGTTGTTGAGCAGAAATGGGATGGTGCGGTTTAGAAAGTCCGGCTCAGGCTGGAAATCAGCATCGAAAATGGCCACATGATCACATTGTTTAACATAGCTGTGTTTCATCCCTTCTTTTAGAGCACCCGCTTTGTATCCCTTCCTGTTGTCCCTTATCTCGTACTTTATATTTACGCCTTTGCTTGCCCACCTCTGGCATTCCAATTGCACCAGAGCCTACACCACCCTACCATTATTGTTATTTATATATAAATCCACGTAAAAGTAAGCTAACGAGTGGTCCTAGTGAAAAGGATGATGATATTCATCTTAAAATTAAGACTCGGATTCGAGCACCTTAATGGCAGGATCCGTTGAATCATCAAGCACTTGGATTATGATCCGATCAGCCGGCCATGAAAGTCCACATGCAGCTCCGATGGACAGCTGATATACCTATGCATCCAACATAACACTAAACATAAGCAAATATTTATATATACATGTATGTGAATGAAGCAAAGTATATTATATATATAAACGAACCTCTTTTTCATTATACATTGGGATTTGAACTAAAACCATGGGATAACCCGAATTGCCAAGCTCAACATCGTCCTTCATCGGCTCCCATTTATACATTTTATCTGGTTTTCTCCGAAGCAATTTGATAAACGCTATCACAATCCCCATGTAAACCCTTTCCACAAAAAGCATTAAAGACATCGCCAAGCACAAAACCACCATGACTTTCAACGCCGGCACCAGCAACGGCGCCCTCGCTTGCTCCCAGATCAACCCAAACTGACCTGTAATCTCCATCACGGTTTCTTTGAGCAGACAGATGTGGTGGAGACTGTCTGAGAAACTAGGGTTAATTTTATAAAGAGAAAACAAAACAGCTTGGGCTTTGCGAAAAGAACACGAATCTTTGGATTTTGCTTGTGAGTTACGAATAGGCAAAGTTGTAGAAACAGCAAGGTGGAAGTTTGTGTCAGTAAGTAGATGAAAAGCACTCCATTGCAATGCTCTTTCTTGCTTAGAGAAGAGGTTGATGCTGGAGCCTGGAAGAAATATATACATATGGTAAAGTATAATTGGTCAAAAGGAAAGAGAGTGAGGATCTTAAACCAGCAAAGAAAGTCCAATTCCTGCAGCTTTTTGTTTACAAAAGAGTTTAGACATCACTTTCGAAGAGTAATTTATTAGGTTCTTAGTTGCATGGAAAATAGTAGTAAACTTCCGTGATTAAACATGAGAGAAAGTTCCAAGTTCAGATTCAGGGTGCTGGGTGGAATTCAATAGGTCGACTGCATTTTGGCAGGACTATGTTTTGTTAGTTTGCTAATTACTTGTTTAATTATTCTTAAATCAATCATCCTTTGTAAATTAATCAGTAAACTATACGGAAAAGTCGGCAAAGTAGGAACCTTTTGCCTCCTTCACTTTCCTTTTTTATATTAATTTTCGCATGGAATGGGTATAAGAGTTTATATTCACTAAATAGTTTAAATCAACCCAATCAATAATTTTAGTATAAAAGATGAATCAAATAGCTTCACCTGCAAGGCTTATGTGCATTATTAAAAAGTTAAAAAATATATAAATATATAGTATTTTTTAATCGCTTTAAAATTATTAAAAATATAATTTAAACATGTATGTATTTCAAATTAAACAACTCTATATTTAATGAGATTATTTCATTTGTGTTACTAGTATTAGATATATTTATACACTATCGCTGTATTGGAAATAATCTCCTTATGATACAACTGTTTTAGCCATTTAAAAAAAAAAACTATATATAAATTGCATTAAATATCAATAATAAATTAATAATATAATAGGGTTGAAATAATTTTTTTTTAACAAATAGGGTTGAAAATAATTTAATTCTATGTAGAGATTGTATTTGTATACATGGGAAGATTAGCATGGCACTTCATTGGAGTCATGTGGGCAAGAGAAGTGGTCATGATGACCAATCATACCTCCTTGCCCACTAGGAAGTTCGCACGAGAGATGTACCAATCTATGTCTTTGAGCACGAGTGTTCGTTCGATCAATTCGGTTAGTGATTAATTGAATCAAATAAATAAATTTATTTTTTTAATCGTTAATCGAATTAAAATTTAAGGTAAAGTATACTAGTGGTCACTAAACTTTTAGGGCACGTTCATTTTAGTCACCCAATTTTTAAAATTTTTATTGAGGTCACCCAACTTTTAGTCCGCTTTTATTTTGGTCTCTCCCGTTAACTTTCCTTAAAAATGCTGACATGGCATGTTATCTTCTTCTTCAATCTTTTTCTTCTCCAATCCCTGTTTTTCTTGCTTTGTTTTTCATGTTATGAGTTCTTAAGAAGTAACAACATTATCAATTACTAAGTGCAGTGCCTTTTTTAAACTACAAAATCCTTTTAATTCTAACTAAATCTCTAATTTCTTTGTTGATACATTGTTTCTCTTTATTAACTGAATGAGCAAATAAAAAGTAAAATCAGGTACGACTTTGAAAAATAGAGTTTCTTCCTTTTATTTAGCCATAGATTATGTTTTATTATAGTTGACATAAAGTGTAATAGTTCTTGTTTTAGATGGACTTTGTCTGATAATTTAATCCTTTTAGTTCTTTTGGTTTATACTTATAGATGCAATAATGGAGGTCGAAAAGAAATATAAAAAAGGGATGAGTTTTTTTTATTTGTTTGATTGGAATGGTAAATCTCGAATGAAATTGTTCTTGAACAATGCTGAAATCTCAGTATATCTACGTCCATGTTCTTCATTTGTATGTATATGTCTCTCTTTTTACTTTGTCCCGAATAGATTCAGAATTTATACGCAACTTGTAGAAGAATCAAAGAGAGGAAAACATATGAAAAATCTACTGAAGTCACTGCTTTTCATGGTGGGATTTTTGCCCCTTCTTTCGTTCATTTTTTTTTTCGTATATTGTAATTCGAGTAAAATATTAACTTCAAACTATATTTATTACTTTGTTTATGCTTTATCAGATGAAGGGGGATAACTACAATGGTGCTTCAAGCAATTCACGCAGTGCTATTTTTTATGTTTTATATTTTCTTTTTAAATTGTGTTGCTGGTTTAGTCTTGGACGTAGGAGAAACAAAATATTATGCATCTTCGCCCTGTTAAACAAGAAGAAACTAGAGATTTGGTTAGAATTATGAGAAATTCGAAGTTTGAAAAAGCACTGCAATCAGTGCTGATAACCTTGCTGCTGCTTAAGAATGAAACAAGGAAAATAGAGCAAAAAAATAAGGGAAGAAAAAGAAAGAGGTTGAAGAAGAAGATAACGTGCCACGTCAACGTTTGTAACGGGACTTAACGGGAGGGATGAAAATAAAAGCGAACTAAAAGTTGGGTGATCCCAATGAAATTTTTAAATTTTTGGTGACCAAAATGAACGCGCCCTAAAAGTTCGGTGACCATTGGTGTACTTTACCCTAAATTTTATTTAAAAATTATTAATCGAATCAAACAAAATTTAGTTAGGTCTGTCGATTTTTGAATTAATTAATTTTTATAAGTTTTAGGGTTAAAGTATATATTTAATATATATAAATTATTAAATATTTAATGTTTTGATTAATTTAGTTAATTAAACGATTTCGAACTGAATTAACCAATAACTGAATTTTGAACAAATTTAATCATTAACCAATCAAACGTATAATTAACTAATCAATTAACCGAAATAAATTTTAATTTGGTCAATTAATTCGAATTTAACCGAATGATAAACACCCATATGATTGAGGATGATGTCCATTTCCGTCCTTAATCAATCAGTATAATGCACAAATAAATAATTATTAATATTATTTTATTAGTATGATTATAATTAATATCAACTATTATAAAATATAAACAAATAGAACGATAATTAAAATACATTTAGATACATTTGTATATAGTAAAATAATCAAAATAAATTTTGAACTAAAAATTTACATATACATAAATTTATATACGGAAGTTTTAGCCTTCAAAATATATATACGGAAGATTTAAAATTGACACTCCAAAAACCTTAACATTTATCAATGAAATAAAGGGAAAATGTCACGTGCACTGATGGTAAAAACTAAAAGTTTTTATAAGTGTTTTAGTTTTAGAGTTTATGAATTTAGTTTAGAGTTTAGTTTAATGGTTTAAATGTATATGTTTTGAATTTAGTGTTTAAATGTTATGGTTTAGGTTTAGTGAAATATGATTAGGGAATTAAATTTAACCTATAAACCCTAAACCTTAAATTCTAACCATCATGCCTAATTTCAAAACGCATATACTCTTCAAACATAATCTAAGGCGCTCGTGAAAATAAAATTTATACAAACATTTGTACCTAAAATAAATGTCTCGTTGAAAAACAATTACATTAATTATTAAAAGTTGCATGATATCTTAAATTTTTTTGGTACATTACTACATAGTCCACTGGTAAGTATTTAAACTATTTTTGTCCCTCTAAGTTCAAAAAAAATATTTTTGCCAATAAGACGTTGACATGTCAAAAAAAATTTATTAAAAAATAGTATAATGATTAAAAGATGAAAATGACATAGTTTAAGTACTTATTATAAGAAAAAATAATATATATACTGAAAATGATTAAAAATAATAATTTGAATATTTATTTAGACAAAAAAACAATTTAACTAAAAGTAATAAAATAATGATTTTTTTTTTATTTAAACTTAGATTAGACATAAATACAAATATTTTTGGATTAAAATCAAAGCCGAGGGAATACTAATAATTAATTAATTAATAGAAAGAAAAGGCAATTGAACATGATTACATAAGCCAAGTAAAAGACAAAAGTATGGCAAGCATCTGCATCACATACAGCTTCTCAATCTCAACAACTACAAGCATTGCATTGCTGTCTGCTGATGATAACGAATCATCTTCCTTTGTTTTGTTTTTGATGTCTAAACCAAACAAATACTTATACAACTCCTACTTTTCATTCTTATACAAACCATCAAACTTGTGGTCAAAATGTTCTAAACTCAACGCCCCCTGCTTTTTAGCCCTAAAACTCTTTAAAACAGGCTATGCTTTCTCAACATTCAAATCCCCCTGCTTTTCATTCTTAATCAGTGAGCCAACTTCAAAACTCACTATTACATTTAAGTCCCGAGTTATATATATAAGCAATTTAATAATTTGGATCGAGTTTAATAGAAAAGATGATGATATTTATTCTAAAAGATTTAGGTTCGAGCACTTATGTGTAAGATATGTTTATATTATCAAAGAGAGTATGAACAAATACTACCATGTAATTACATCAATATATTAGAAAAACAATTTGGATCATAAAGATGCCATTTTTAATTATTATTTAATAAAAAGTCATGTTTTCTAGGATTATATGAAAAATATTTTAAATATATACAGTAATGAGATAATATAATCTTAAAACATCACGTCAATAACATAACTTGAAATTCACATTTAAAGATAAAATTAAAAGAAGATTGTCAAATACTAAAATACATCAGGAACCCATTAAACTACATTATCCTAAAGATTTAACTTGATGGTCGTTGGTCCGGTGTTTTTAAATTTTACATGTGGTAAAACGTGTAGGAATAATGGCCGGGTTTTGTTATTATTTTGACACTACTCCAAATCCTGTAGAATACTGATATATAACTAATTCGGATACATATAAGATTTACAAAAGTTTTTCATCAAATTCCGATGAATATCCACACATATGACTCTCCAAGAACCTTTGAAATACATTAAAAAGAAATGAACATATTCTTATCATATCCAACACTCATATATGCGTGTTTGAAGCTGTGTTTCTCATTATGCTACACTCTTTTAGGGTTAGTCATGCTGGAATGGGTTTTCCCTCTACATTGCTATTTAGTCCTCACAAATTTTGCCTACATATATACTTAGGGTTGTTGCTTCCCCTAGACAAACTCCAGCAAAGAGGTCAGCTTAGGAAACATAGATGTAATCGAGACAGCAAACACGGTCAATAGCCACAAAAATCTTCCAACAAAAGGATTAAGTACCATTCATAAAGAGGGAAGTTACACTCAAGGAATGATGATTAAGTACCATGAATATAAATTGTGATTCAATTCACACACTAATCCTACACAAAATGGTGGGATGCACAAGGAGAAACAGGTTAATGACAGTCACAAAAGAAGCTACTAATTATTCAAGTGTAAGGCTATCTTCAGTAGAAAGAGATGCTATACATCAGCTTCCTACGGTGCTTGTTCTCGAAAGAGATCATAATATCATCAATCGAATCCTCCCATGACTCAACTGCTTCAATCTAACCACGGAAATCACATGAAAAAAACAAAGTATCAAATGTAACAGCCTACCCATGAATATCAAACATCACAGAATATTGAAAACATGACAATACTTGACATGTACCTGTTCACAAAGATCTAAAGCAAGACGGGCTCCAACGGCTGCTTCCTCATGATTATCTTTAACCTCTAAATTGATCACCAACACACTTTTCAAGAGAACTTGATCCCGGTTGTGCAGATCTGCCGTTATCAACACATCAAGATGATAATCAATAAAAGTCATAAGGGACAAAAGGAAATGGAAAAGAAAATTCTCACTGGATCGAAAGATTCTAGGGTTGATTGTAACTTAAGCGACTAATTGAACTACATGTAAATAAAAATGCATTATAAAAAGCAGATTAAACGAATAAGTTTGACAATAAACCAATAGACAACAACATATAGGAGGAAAGCAGAATCATCTCTGATTGATGGTTTCCAACATTATCTATGATGAATTTCAGTCAACAGATAAAATTAAATTTACATCTATGAAACATCAGAGAAAATTCAAATGCCATAAAGTTCAGAAGAAAAGAACAAGCTCCATAACCTTATGAAAACATTGATCATATGAGGGTATAAAATAAAAGGGGAGAAATGTTTCGAGGAAATGTCCATTGGAAATAGATTCACTTCAACAGCCAACAACTTATCCCCCCGAACCTCCAGAATGCCTCATCCTACAAAAGTAGTAAAAATAACGAAAGAAAGTCTCCTGCAATATTAAGCTCCCTCAACACTGAGATCTTGTTCCAGACACACACCTCGACCACTTGGAAAAATCCTCTCTAGAATAACCAATGACATTGGAAATAAGATGACGAAATGATGGCGATGACATCATGGCTTCCAGTTCATTATATGATTCTCAAGGCAACTCATAGAATTGTATAATAGCCACAGACACCTCAAGCATAGATATAGAGAGAAATCCTAAAAGAACATAGCTTGAAAAACTTCCAAGGCATAGTTATGGTAGCCAGCAAAACCTCTCAATCTGGTATTATAAATGGCATGTATGGTTCAGACTTGATGATGACTACGAATCAACATCAAAGAGCATCGGTGACGACAATAAGAACTAAATAGAGAAGTAGAAAGACACGCACACACAAAAAAAAAAAAAACAAGTAAGACAGGCAAAAGAGCAATAGGAGCAAAAGTGAAAAATAATGAGAAAATTCAATTAGCACTGTAAAAGAGTTAGGGTTTCAGATTACAACCCATCTTCTTTCAGACATCGTTCATTTCCATCGGATAAGATCGAGATTCTAGCTAAATACTACATTACAAAGTATTTGGATTAACGATTGAGATTGCCTGCCTATTGTTTATTTTGTTAAATGCTGCACAAGCCTTGAACTTTATTTCGTTTTCTGAAGCAAGTCCAGAACGTAGGTTAAATAGATTAATGAACTAAATTTAACATTTACTCAACCAGAAAAGCATTACAAAAATTCATCCTCACATAATCGATAATCTCAGCAACAAAACACTAAGACGAATTAGGAAAAGCATAAATTTAAATAAATATCATAAAATCCATAGAGCAATTAGTATAATTATATATACATATTTATAATTGAAAAGGAGGAGCAGAACCTTCAAGAACCATGTCGAAAACCTTCTCTTCGAAAGTAAAAACAATGTCAAAATAACCATCAGCAGCATTGTCTTGCCAGCGCTGGGGCGCCAATTTCACACTCAAGTTTCTCTTAAGCATCGGCAATATCCCGTTCCGCTTATACCTGGAAACAAAATCCCACTTTGGATTTTTCAATTTTGAATAAAATCGAGAGTGGAAATGGAAAGAAGAGAAGAGAAGGGTTACAGGTCAGGGTCTTTGCGGCGGAGGTCGTCGAACATGTGTTTGTAAGGGGTGCCGAACTCGTAGACGTTGGGTTCCCTGAGGGAGGGCCCGGGGAGCTTAACGTGAGTCCCAGTGCCGTAGGAGGAGACGTCGAAACCCTGCTTCTTGAGGAGATAGTGGGACTCCATGCTACGGTTCTGGTTCGATGAACAAACCATGGCGTATCGGAATTTCATGGTCCGATCAAACACTTAACACTGGATGGAAACTGGAAATATCACCACCGATTCAGAGAACGAGTCTGAAAAGTCGAATATTTATTCAACAGTAGCGGTCTTCACTCTTCATGGGTCGTCGGGTCGAGCACCACTTATGACCCGATTTCTACAAATTCAAGTCGGCTTCAAATTTGGTAATCCGTTTTAATTATTGATAAAATATTAAATTAAAATTATTCATATTCATTTATTTTATTATAATTATTTATATTAAACACATCAATTAATTAATTATGATCTAAATAAACAATATTAAAATGGGAATGATCCTCCATCGAAATTCGAATCCAACTTTAAACCTCTGTAAACCCTCCATCAAATAACCCGCATCTTTTTAAAAGTTTTCTGAATCAAAATCTAAATTACTAAAATTTTAGTAGCCATGAGTGTGATTTACCCATAATTTTAAGATGAATTCTTGAACCCTTTAACCCTAATTCAACTGTAGACATTTAATTCTAAACAAAAAGAACTACTATCCAAATTAACAGTCTAGGCATATTATATCACTAGGGTGAATATTTTTAGAGTAACTTTTTCATAAAATTCTCTGAAATTTTAAAAATTTGCGTATTTGATTTGACTGTGTTATTATACCTTCTATATTTTTACAATATTAAATTCACTGGTTTTTTAATATAATATTAAATTCATATGAAACGGCCCCGAACAAACGCTTATTATATATCCAACATCCGACGAATATTAAACAAAAAGGATTTTATCTAATGGTTGGAATTCATTTGAAAATTTTGTAACTTAATACCGAAACTTCTCTGTTTTCCTTTTCTTTCTACCAAAGAGAAAACCATGAAATTGTATTTATGATGATAAACAAGTACAAACAGCAAATGTAAGGCATTAGGTACACACACGGTCTCGATTTAGTATAACTCCTAAAGTTCGATCGAGAATCATACATATTGCGAGTCGTCGACGGCGGGAGGCTGTTCGTCTTCATCGGCTGATTCCTTCTTGGATCCCATCTCCTTCCTTTCTTTCCACCTTGCCCAAATCCATTTCAGTAGGAAGATACCACCAACGGCATATACCTGACAAAACCAACTCATTTGATAAGAGAAACACATAATGAAGTAAAATGTTGGGAACGACAAGCTCGAATGAAAGACAAAATCTACATAACTTGCAGTCTCAAAATGGGAATAGGAATACGACACCCCAAGAATCTCGCAATACATAAAATAACTTACAAAAATTGAACATACTTGTATTAAACAAGTAACTATTTCCGAGTCCATACTCCATACAACATAACTTATGAAAACACATCTATGTACCACCTTAGAAAAAAGCATTCCGAATTTGTAGTTGATCAAATGTGGCCCGCTTCAAATGATTCAAAATGTTTTTTTGTTGTCTCACACTGAGATGCAGCAGTTAAAAATACCTAGTTGTTGGCTAGTTGCACGTCTTAACAACACTGTTCACTAGTGGAATAAGCCATATCTTTGGAACAGAATATAAAAGATAAGCTGGTATCTTAGTTATCTCCCATGACTTTTACAAACATATTAAATTCAACAAGTTCGCCTAAACATGAAAATATGCAATACCTTGTCAGCTATAACAGGAATACTGCACACAGCTGCAGATCAATCTAAGAGGCAAGTCAAAAAAAATCTAGCTTACAAATAACATTCTTCGAATCTTAGCCTTATAATAATTTCTACAGAAAAGCTAGGCTACAAATACTTCATTTGGTTTAGGGGAAAATGACAGTAAAACAATAGAACCAGGGCTGAACAAATGAGTAAGAAAGAAGTTGGAACTTGGAACACTAGAAAACACAGGGTTATAAAAAAAACCTGTCTCTCTCTATTAATTCAAAGAAAGTCATAATGTTGTTGGCTTTAAATTTTACTTTTTCTTCAACTCCACATTTTCTAGAGTTCCAGCTTCTTTCTCTCCTGTTTTCAGCCTAATTCAATTGATCAACTGCTGTTTTCCCCTAAACAACATCAATGGTTCTAACATAATTAGAGGTTTTCCAAAACGCTACGATCCTATTGATTTACGGTTGTTTCCCCCCTACACAACATCAATGGTTCTATCAAAACAAACCCAGAAGAATTGTCTTTAAATAAACCTTGTTCTGACAATTTAAGCCATGGCTTCAAATATTTTACTGGGAACTAATAGCAGAATTTTACCAGTGCTTCTTGAGCTCTTCACAACACTGAATAATATACTAAAAGACAAGCATAAATACATGCTCTTTCTGCTTCCTACAAAGATCAGCATATAATTGCTACCACCACACTCTTTGAAACAATCCTTTCCAAATATAACTAAAATTGCAACGAAAAGGAAAAGTTCTGCTAACTGGCAATACATATAAGAATCAGACATAAACTCGTAACAATAAAAATAAAAGAGAATATGCTAATCGAACTCGATTTATTCTGAATAAAAAGGCGACATTTGACAAAACCAGCCAAAATTTGCTTCTTGTAACTACATAAACACCCAGAAACAAACCTGCCAGAGAACAATAGGATTAGAAGTTCTCCCAAGGCACTCCTCCGACTCGAATTCCAACGGAGGAGGGATTTTCCGGCGTTTTCCCAGAAATAAAGATGGTGGTTTCGGGATTTCAATTTCCTCTTTTTTAACCGAGACGTCAGATTTTTCCGACTGTTGGTTAAAGAGAGGGAATTTGAGCTCCACTTTGGGTAGCATTGAGAAAATATTTCTGGGTCCTAAAGGGTTTTCAGCTTTGCTCTGGATTTCTTTGTTATTTGCCTCCGCCATTGCTTACCTTGGACTTGTTTCTGACTACACCAAGGTTTTTATTTATTATTATATCGGCGGAGAGATCAGAGAGGTCACGTGCCTATCGCGTGCTCTTTCCGAATTTCCCTATTTAAATAGATTTTTCAACCTTTAAAATATTTCGTTTCTATCAAATATGCTTATTAAAGTGTCGTTTAGATGTTAATTAAGTGCTAAAAATTGAATAATTAATTTTTTGATATAAAACTTACATTATAATTCTAAATTTATTTAAATATTCATACCCTTATCCATCCATAAATCATGGTAATATTGCATACTTAAACAAGTTAAAATCTATATCATCTATATATACAAAAGAACAACAATATCAATCAAACTAAAACATAATTAATAATTTTATTATTATTAATAATAGTTTATTAAACACACAAAAATACTTTTAAGCAAGATTCTAGTCCTCATGTGATATTGCACCGTGATAATACAACAATGATATTAATTGAGCTAAACTCGACAAAAACATAGAAGATCAATTAATAATTTGTACTCCAAACAATTAATTAATCATATAATATTCCACAGCTAATGAAATTTATAAAAAAATTGCATGTTCACATATCAATGAAAAAAAACCTTATGTTATTATGATAAATACGATCGAAGGCACGTATACGCTCGTAATTTAATTCCAACTCTTGTTGCTAAAAAATAATTTAAATTCCAACTCATTCACACTCTAAATCATCAAAAAGGAAGAAAAACGCAGAATAAGGCGTGGTCTGACCTGCCAGAGAATTATTTTGTTGGAAGTGGTTCCGGTGTCGCCGGCCTCGAGCGTCAAAGGCGGTGGAACAGCGGGCCGGGGCTCCGAGAACTTGACAACATCAGCCGGCTTATTATTTTTGCTAATTTGATTGTCACCGTCGCCCAACTGTTTTTCATTGGGTTTCTTTTCGATCACAACTTCAACGCTACGTTTTGTGTTGAAGGGAAGTTTGGGTAGCAAGAGCAACAAGTTGTTGGGGAATTTTGGCTTCTTTTCTTGGATCTGGATCTCAAGGTTTTTGGCCATTTTTCTTCTTCTTGGAACACAGAAAACAAGGCTTTTAGGAGTTGAAACGTCAGCTACATATAGCGGCAAAATTTGGAGTTCTGCCAAGGCTTTAAAGCTTCTTGAAGATACTAGGCAAAGCCAAAAGGCCGAGGGTCTAGAAAATTTGGCAAACACTCGCTCTTATTTAAGAAAGTGGGATAGTTCTAGTATTATGCCCAGTTTGAACCCGACAAATCTTGGGCTGTTAACCACTAAGCCCAATCCAATTGTTTTGTTTTAGGCGGACTCTACCACAAAAAAGAGGCTGTATCGCCCGCCACATTACTATGCGAGTTGAAATTCACTAATTAATCGAGGGCTAAGAATGCTCCTATTGTGTTATTTTATAAAAGTTTAAATTTTAATATATTTTTAAAATGTAATATATTTCTACTTAATCAAAAAATAAATAAATTCATATGCCACACTTTTCGATCATTTTTATACATTCACACCCCTTTTATTAAGCAGAAATATATTACATTTTTAATATAAATATTAAAATTTAAATCTATAAAAAAAATAAAATGACATAAATACTGTTTATCACTTGACCAATTAATAAACACCTCCCCGAAATCTTACCTTTGGTACATTTTATGTAATAACGATGAAAGTCCATCCGCCACTAGCAACAATTAGGGATAATTATTCACTTGTGTTGAGTCTAGTTAAACAAAATTTGATTAAAAAGTATATTTTAAGTATTTAATTTAATCAAAAAATATATTTTAAATATTTATTTTGACTAAAAAATGTTTAAATACTTGAATAAAAAAATTTGATGTACTTTATATATTTATTTGTGATATAAGCCTTTTCTTAATTGTATTTTGTGAAAATTATTTTTTGAAATGACATTTTCTAATGAAACTTACTGGTATTTTGTGACTAACTTTGTATACATTGGTAAATGCCAATTTATGGTGTTTTGTATAGGTCTTTTGGTATATCTAACCAAATATCTAAATTTTGATTATTTATGGTAATTTTATGCAGAAGTTATTTAATAGCTTCTATAATATTATATTCAACAAATTAAAAAAAAATAAATGTTTGGTTTATGAAAACAATTTTTTGTTGACAAATTCATTTATACTTCAGTTAATTCATTGCTCTTTTGTGGTACATTTTTAGTTCATTTATTTTATTTTGTATTTTTTAATAGTTTAAAGGTGATTACAACTTACAAGGTAATATTTATTCATATAAATTTTTAACCTTTTGACAATGCGCATACACCTTATAAACAAAGCGATTTGAACCCGTATTTTCTGAGATGAACATCATCCGTTTTTCCATTATGACACTTGTTGGGTTCATTTTATTTTGTCATTTCGAGTGTGTCGTTTATTTTATTTTATCATTTTCTTTCTTTCAATTTGTTAACACCAATCTCACATATATTACATAACACCAATCCACGCATATTACATAACACAAATATGTTATTTTAATCTGTTACGTATACTCATTTTCTGCTTTGTTCAACCATACATTAACATACCATTTCATACTAGAAAATATTAGCATTTCATAGTACCAACAAAATACTACCATTTCATGCTACAATATATCATACTTTAATCAACCCTCATCGTTAACCTTTGAAATACTTACGGACAAAATCTGTATCTTCAACCTTGCTTTATTTTTTATCCATCAACAATATAATCAGTAGAATAGAACACATGACTTATGGGTGTAAAAAACCAAGTATTTCTCTCATTTCAAACAATTCTCTCATTTCACATTTTCCCCATTATTGGTCCTGATTTTTTTTGGAGTCCAACAAGCAAAACTTTTACACGAGGATTCATTAGAGGCTCATACTATTAAAAAATGGCAATGGTTGTAATTTATTACCGTAATTACTACAACCAAAAGAATTATTTTATAGGGTTGCCGTCTGACCATGCGATCTTTAATACGATTGTCTTTTCATATCGACAGATCAAAATGTCATTCGACTGAGTCATTGCATCTATATATTTTATTCTTCTTATTTCTTTGTTAGCCTTCTTCTACCCTCTTTCTATCGAAAATAAAAAATGAATGTTAGTTTAAGGATTTTAATCCCTAAAGAGAAATTTTAAATACCAACGCAAATTTTTTTATGTCTAAAATTCACGTTGGCGTGCCTACATGGCACCTATATTATTAAAATAAGTCATAATCATAGTCAAAATGTTGTCTTTTTTTTAATATGCTGGTGCGATGGAATGATAGCATCTATTCAACTTTCTTAGTCTTTTCAAAGACGGCACACACAGCATGCATTACTGGTGCTCGAATTCGGGTCCCAAGGGATGATAAACATCTACCTTTGCCACCAGGACACAAGGGGATGAGCTAGTCAAAATGTTGTCTTAACGTAAAGTGATGAAAAAATGTCAATGTTGAAAGTTCAGTTAATAAATTAAAAAATTTAAAAGTTGAGTGACCACGATAAAAGTGAGAAGATAATTGAGTGATGAACGGTGTAATTTACCCATAAAAATATTCCAGTAAATCTCTTCTCAAACTCACACCTCTAAAGATTAAACCCTACTATAGGACTATCATTTGATCACTAAAAAATTTGTTTATTGAAAAAATCTTATTCATTAAAAATTCTTACCAATTAAATATTAACTTCAAATTTGAATTAATATAAATGTTTTTAATTTTACATTTTTGATATTATGTATAGAATTTGTAACTGTATACTAATGTTATTATTAGCATCTTGTCACATGCATGTTATTATATTATTACGGTCGTGATATTTAGAGCACGCGTATTTATAGCCGATGCAGTGTTCCCCGCATCATGAAGATCAAAAGTCAAAACCATTTGAAAGCCATGCATTTGCAAAACCATACAATATTTCATTAAAGTCTCCACCTATGAGACAATATTCATTATACTGTCCACCTAATCTTCTCATTATGTCGAGGGACTAATATTTTTTTTATTTTTTTTTATACTCTCAATTTTTTAGAATTCTGTTCTGACTAATATGTACTGACCAATACCGCACACTTTTTTTTTTTGTGGGTGAGTCTCCCAACATAAATTTTTGCATACACAAGGCCTCGTACTCGAGACATGTTTAAGTGATATCAAACTGCGTACCACTTGGACCAACCATGTTTAAATGATTTATTACATTATGCATAATGTGTAAATTATGTGTTAATTTTTTTAAAGTTAAGATCAAATTAATATAATATGTACAAATTCAATCATTAATTGTGTGTTAGATTTTTTTAATCTGAATTAAATTAATATAATGCGTAAAAATTTAGGTTGACTTTATTAGTGTGTCAGTGCAATTTGTACACAATTGACAAAAAAAACATTAAAAATGTGATTATTTATTCTTAATTACTTATAAAATTAAAATCGATATAAGCTAATTTTTAAATCGAGAGAACTGGATGTCCCTTTACCAAATATTTTTTTTAGATATTATCATTTAAAATGTAGTTGAAATTTTGGTTCTACTCCTAACTGTGCAGCTGTGCTCACACTGTCACACATGGGTGCACTTCAATGTTGTACATTTAAAATAATTTATAACTGCTGAGCCAAAATATTATTTAAGTATAATGTCTACAAAGTGTATAAGCAAAAATATTTAAATCAAGTTGGGTGAGATTCGCAGTTATCATAAATCTAATCGGGTATAAACTCTACTAGGGCAATGCATATAT
The DNA here is from genome assembly GCA_030270665.1 of Hibiscus trionum. Classification (NCBI taxonomy): domain Eukaryota; kingdom Viridiplantae; phylum Streptophyta; class Magnoliopsida; order Malvales; family Malvaceae; genus Hibiscus; species Hibiscus trionum. The sequence continues at coordinate 9,254,962 of BSYR01000024.1, read as the reverse complement.
ATATAATAACCGATTAATCCTAATAATATTAGGATAAACATAAATCATTAAAGAATCAAACTCCAAATCTCATCGTCACATTCTTGTTATATATTTAAAACACTCACCAAAACTCCATCTTCCCTTTTCTGTGTTTGTCAGAGTTCTGAAGCCTCTATATATATATATATTCTGCAGGAGCAGGAAGTTTGCGTTTTTCTTGAAAATTGTGAGTCCATCCGGCCTCAGAGTGCACAAGTTTTGGCCATGGGACTGGTTGATCTGCTCGTCGTGGCACTGATTCCGGTTGCGAAAGTGCTTTTGGTCACCGGGGTTGGCTTGTTTCTTGCTCTGGATCGTGTTAATCTCTTGGGGCCAGACGCCAGGCACCATTTGAACAAAGTAAGTCAATGCCATCTTTCTCTCCAGGATATGCTTACATCTTTCTCTCTTCGTCTTCATAGACAAGTATACTTTAGGAAGAAAAATTATATTTCTTCACATTAATATTCATTTATATTTAGTCCCTCTACTTTAGTTAAATTTTCACTGTATCTCTTTTACTATTTTCCAAATTGTTATTTACTGCTTAATCTCTCTTCTTCTTTAATCTAAACAGCTTGTATTCTATGTATTTGGCCCTTCACTTGTGGCTATCAACTTGGCTCAAACCATCACTTTTGACAGCTTTCTAACACTGTAAGTTTCCCCTGCATAATTTTAACCCCCAGAGTTATATAATTTCTTTAATTTTTCACAATTTGTCTTAGAAAACTGGATTGGACCAACTGCTTGACAGTTTATTTCATTATTCAATCCTTTTGTAGGTGGTTCATGCCGGTGAATATTTTGATAACATTCATTATAGGCTCAGCACTTGCTTGGCTTCTCATAAAAATCACTAAAACTCCTAAACACCTTCAAGGCATGGTCATTGGCTGTTGTTCTGCTGGTAATTTGTCCTCCTTAATTTGCTTATATATTCGATTTAAATAACGGTCGCAACGTGATGTTATGTTTATTATTTTCGTAGGAAATCTCGGAAATTTGCCTCTCATTTTAGTCCCAGCAGTTTGTGAAGAACCAAATAATCCATTTGGAGATTCGTCCACTTGCTCTTCAAATGCTGGGGCTTATGCTTCACTGTCTTTGGCGGTAGATTCATCCACTTGCTCTTCGAACATGAATATCGAACACGATTAACTGAATAATAACTAAGAAACAAAGTAGCTTAGAACCATTTTCAAGAGAAGTATTGGTGAATCTCATAAATTTGAACCGATTCTCAGTTTATTTTCGTCTACAGGTTGGAGCCATTTTCATATGGTCATATGCTTATGGCATCATGCGTTCATACGCAAATAGCTGCAAAGAAGATAGCTTTACCACCACCATCCAGACTTCCAAGGAGATGTCGAACTCGGAAGCAGTTTCGGAAAGTTATCGCCAAGCTTTACTACCTTCAAAGGACCGTCTTGCTTCGGATGAATATTTGACACATGAACTGCCTCTCCATAACCTTGCAACACAAGAAAAGGTTTCTTGATCTCATTTATTCCTTTGATTTCATCTTGTGAATCGTTCCGGTATTAAAATAGTGACTGCAGTGTGATGTTAGTATTGTTGTTTTCTGATCAGATTTCAGTTTTTAAGAAGATATTCCAATGCATAAATACGACCATGAAAAAGATTAACCTGAAGGAAGTGCTTGCACCATCAGCAATTGCAGGAGTATGCAAAGTTTCTTACATTCTATATATATGGTCTGTAAATGTTGCTCATTAGACTCTACTAATCACTGGGAATCCCCCCTCATTTTCACCCTTTTCCGCTCACAGATTGTCGGATTTATCGTCGGGACAGTCTCTCCGATCCGACAACTACTAATCGGCGCCGATGCTCCTCTTCGTGTTATTGGGAGTTCCATAAATTTGACGGGGTATGTGTGTCCTCTTAGACATCCTTATTCTTCTTAGCATAAAAATTGATGCCAAATTATATGCATGCAGGGAGGCAACAGTTGCATGCATGACCTTGCTAGTGGGAGCAAATCTTCTAAAAGGTGATCCCCAGTTTTGATTAAGAATTTACCATTGTTACTTGTACTTCACTCAAACTCATCAGAATTAAACAAATTTCGATTCGATATTGGAAACTTGAATTGCAGGCTTAAAAGGATCAGACATCAGTCCTTCAATCATTGTTGGAATCATAGCAGTGAGGAACATACTGATGCCTCTCTTGGGAATCGGTATCGTTAGAGCTGCACAGCATTTCGGAGTGGTTGGATCGGACCCCTTGTTCCGGTTTGTTCTTATGCTTCAATATGCCCTTCCGCCGGCCATGGCCGTAGGTATGCTACATTAAGTACTCACTTAAACCTTGATAAAACTCTGCAAAACCTGGGTTTAATCTAATGATATTGGCAGGCACAATGACACAATTATTCCAGGTTGGTCAAAGTGAAAGTTCAGTGATTATGCTGTGGACTTATGTGGTAGCTGCATTCTCCCTCACCATTTGGTCAACTGTTTTCATGTGGCTTCTAGTTTGATTTGCTTTGGAATTTGGAAACTGCTGCTTTCTATATATAGCAATCATAGGCAGAGTGTTCCAATATAAGCAGTGGAGCACAGTTTTGACGAATTCGACAATGGATATGGATTTACTGAACTAATATTGTGTTTAACCCGAGTTCAACTAGTACAAGTAAGATCCATATGGGCCACAAGTCCTGTAGGCTTGGTACTAGTCGTTCCTCCTGCCCTTCTAATTTCTTTTCGGCTTGAGTGAAGTCCTTGAATTTAAAAAAAAAAAATCAATTAAGTTATTGAACTACTTTTACACCTAATTAAGTTCTTGTACTTCAAATTTACATCAATTTACTACTTTGACTAATTTTGACTATTAAATATAACAACTTTTTTGGATCAGTTAGTGAAACATGTTGTGATATAATGTTGTCACTTGATGTTTCCAAAATTTTTTATTTATTTAAATTTTTTTAAAAGTTTTAAAAAACTTATAAAAATATAAAAAAATATTTTTTAAATTTGTAAATGTCATATTACAGAACTATAATGTGTTACACGACAGTAACATCTTAAGAAAAAAAACTATCAAAAATTGATGGTCAAAGTCAATCAATCAAAAGAGCTTAATTGAATGCCAAATTTTTTTTCAAAGATCTAATTAATTTTTTAAAAAAGTTTAAGAGCTTTTGATACCCTCAAATTTTTTTCTTCTTTTTTTAATATATAATTGTGTTTGAATTATCCATATCACAAATTCCTAAATCAAAACATAATTTATATTCAAGCATGATGAAGTATTAGGTTTGTTGATGGTCAAAAATGACAAGGGGTTAGAGACGGTGGTTCGACTGTGATTAAGATGGTTGCCCTGAGTTTGAGCTTGTTTATTGCTCTGGCTTTGGGGTAGTGATGATGTCCAGAATGGACGATATTCCTTCCTTTTAACTGCATGTCTGATTTTATACTACTCGAACATGTGTTGGGATGGAAAAGTCGTGACACATTTTTGATTGGATGAGTTATGACTTGACGTCTTAGGTCTCTTTTGATACCCGCAGTGGACATGTACGTAGTCATGTGGTTAGTAAATAAGGCATGATGTTGCGAGCGGTCTTGCGTGTTCGTCTGCGGATTGTGAAGGGTTCCGTTTAGTGCACAAGTGTGATTTCCTATGCGTTGTTATGCTCGTCGTTGAAAATCCCTTACATTATGTCATTTGCATTCCCTCTTATTATGGCTCTGACAGTGACGGCATATGCTTATAGGTACTAACAAGGTTCTTTAGGTAAAGTAAGAGGTTCGAATTCAGACGTAGTGAATAAAGAAAATTGAGTTCGGAGAATCGTCCTTATATTAGGCCTTTGCAAAACCCTATCTAAATTGATCGGTTAATGAGTTGAATAGGGATTGGTTACAAAATATTAAAAACTCTCCTGATCTATATAAATATCCACAACAATCCTTCATTGAAAATAAATTGTTCCAAGCAGAGCAAATTTAGTTAACAACTTAACATTCAACTTGCAATATCCTAATTCCTACATAAGAAAACATTGACAAACTCAAAGCTATAACCCATTTAGGAAAATTAACTTTCTTTTTATCTTTTTGTTGGTATTTGAGAAACAAATGACTAACTTAGAATCCACATGAACAAGGTTGACCAAAGTGTGAGGCTGAATGCTGCAACAACATAACTCCACAGCATTATCACTGATGTTTCACATTGACCAAGTTGAAAGAATTGGGTCATGGTACCTGCCAATGTTCATTATAATATCAAATTAGCATAAAACATTCGTATATTTATGTCGCGTTTGTGTATTTTAACCGTATTATAATCGTATTTATATTCATGTGTTGGTGGTACAGATATACCTACTGCCATTGCAGGTGGAACAGCAAACTGAAGCATAAGAACAAACTGGTAGAACTTGTTATCTGATGCAACCAGCCCCAAATAGAGAGCAGCTTTAACAACACCGATCCCTATCAATGGCAGTAACATGTTCCTCACTCCGATTATCCCTATGATCACGGTTCGACTCACGCCGGATCCTTTGAGACCTACAACGACAACGATATACATATCAGTCGATTTCATATTTGATTTTTTATAAAAAAAAATATGATATACTCTTTGTTGTTTTGAAACTAGAGTAAGGACACCAACCTCTCAAAAGGTTTGCACCCATTATCAGGGTCACACATGGAATTGCTGCCTCCCTGCGTTTAACATCATTTTTTAAAAATGAAATCAATATGTATAGGATGTATGTCAAAGCATATCGGGGAAGACCCACACAGGAAAACTTTTTTTAACCTTTGTTTGTTATATATATATATTTGAAATAAATTATAAATTTGCCCCACTTTTAACATTTGTATTTGCCCTAAACTTTTAATTTTAATTTCGTCCCTTATTGTACACCGAATGTCCCAATATTATTGTATTGTAACATATTTTGAGAATACCAATTGTAAAATTATTAATGATCATAATGTGCTTGTTATGAGTTTAGACCAGGTAGTTTCTTGTAAATTGATGTAAAGGCTGTTGGTTGTGATGAGTCAGCAAGAGCGGTTAGGAAACTGTTAGACTGCAGTTACCATGCTAACTCACTCAACTGTGTATAAAATGCTACACGGTCTTATTTGAGATATTACGGGTTTATCAATAAAATTCTAGAGAGTGTCGTCTCTCTTTCGCTACAACAAATTCTCTCTGCAAATGTTTCATTGCTTCGTTCTTATTAAACAATCTTAATATGGTATCAGTCGTTGGATTCTTGGTGCCTCTCCGCTGCGTTGGTGTTCTGTTTGCTGCGCAATCTGGTGCGTGTTGAAGGCTATGAGTGTGAATTGTGTTGGTGACTCAATAATCAACTCTTGACTCGTTTCGTTTGCTTTATTGGTCAGGTTTGGCAAGATTTATGTACTCATTCAACTCAATTTAAACATCAATGTGATGATCTGTATGAAAGATTATCAGTTGAATCATTAGGAAATTTGTCTCGTGTTGATTGGAAAGAGCATATAAGTGATTTGTGGATAATTCTTTAGATCAGAAATTGTCTTTCTGAGTTTTTTTAGACATCATAGCCTTCTCATGTTGGTTTTTAACTACTCTGTGTGTGTTTTTCATCTTCGATTGATCGTTTCTTCTCGGTGATTGATGATACTTTCTTCTGGTGATTGAATCTATTTGGCTTTGTCATATGTGCATGGTATCTGTTCGATGATTTGCCTCTGAAAGTTTTGTGTTGTATTTCTTTTCTCCAAGTGTTTTCTTTGCAATGGCTCTAGAATCTCCCTATGATTCTGATCCAGTGAGTTCCAGTTCAATTCCCTCTTCGCTCACATTTTTTTCTAGTGAGTATAATGTTCAACAGCTCCCAAAATTAGACACCGTAAAGCTGACTGAGAATAGCTATGTTCTCTGAAAACATCAAGTTCTCCTGATTGTTGAAGGATATAGTTTAATGTCATTTCTCTCAGACCATAAGGTTGTTGAGAAAGTTATCACTGATACAACTAGACAGGTTGTGGTTAATCTCATATTTCTTGCGCATTTGAAGCAAGATAAGCTTTTAGCTTCATGGCTCCTCTTAACTATAAGTTCTGAAGTTTTGTCACATCTCACGGGTCTTACAACTGCTCTAGCAATATGGAATATTTTGTCTAGACGTTATGCTGCTAGATCGACAACTAGGATTTCATCTCTACGACATAGTCTTCATTCTCAGCGAAAGAGAGGTTTGTCGGTCGGTGATTATCTTGCTAAAATTAAGCTGATATGTGATACTTTGAATGCCTCTAGGAGCACTGTGACTGAGCATGAACAAGTAAGTGCAATTCTTGCTGGATTGACTGCAGAATTTGAGTCAGTAATTGCAGTAGCTTCTCGAGAAACTCTAACGCTTGAAAGTGTATCTGAAATGTTATTTGATTGTGAAGCTAGACAGAATGAATTTATGGCTGATAGTTTTTCTGTTCAAGCAAATGTAGCCACATATACTAATCACAAAAACAATCTTGCTGATGCTTCAGACGACAAAGATGAATTTTTTAGGATCATTTTCAGAATCAGCCCCTCGTTTTTCAGAGGTCAGCGTGGTAATACTTTTTTTAGAGGAAGAGGATGAGGTCGTTATGGGTCCAACCGTCTTCAATGTCAGCTCTGTAGAAGATATGGTCATTTAGTTCAAAAATGTTACTATCGATTTGATCGCAATTATCACGGTTCCTCTTCTAACTACAACAATGTCAGAGGTGGTTTTCACAATTCTGGCTAGAGAACTGAGTCTTCAGTTTCAAACTACTCACATTCTCCCGTTTAGACTTATTCTCATGTTGTCTCCAGTATTCCTTCAGCTGGATATGCTGCTCCATATAGTGTGCCTTTCTTTCCATATGCTCCTATGAGTGCCAATCTTACTAACCTCAGCCATGTTCCTGTGTTCACTCCGCAATCTTCTGTAAGATCGACTTTTCAGAATTTGGTTCAATCTTCACCACTTTCTTCTGCTCCAGGTCATGTGATGTTTTCTGGAATAAGTGCAAATGGTCCAGCTGGTTCTGGGGAGGTTGTGTGGTATCCTGATTCGGGTGCCACACATCATATTACGAATGATCGCTAGAATCTTCAGTCTGATGTGGTTTATTCAGGTATGGACTCTCTTCTTATGGGCAATGACAGTGCAGTTAATATTTCTCATGTGGGTTTTGGCACATTAACAAGTCGTGACAGGTCGTTAAGCTTACGAAACTTGTTGTGTGTTCCAGCCATAAAAAAAGAACTTACTTTCTGTTTCACATTTTGCTCGAGATAATGTTGTCTTTTTTTGAATTTCACCCTCATACATATTTTGTAAAGGATGCACAGACCAAAGCACTTCTAGTGGAGGGGAGGCTCACTCCTGAGGGTCTTTATGAGCTTCGTTCGGCTGGTGAACCTGGTCATAGTTTGTTTTCTGCTGATGTAAATAAAATATCTGTAGAACTAATGTCTTGATATAATAATTGAAAAATGTTTTGGACTGATTTAAAAAGTATTTAAAACAAACTTCCAAAGTCCAAATATCTTGAAACAATTTTTAGGGATGTTTTTAAAAGGTTTTACATGTTTTTCAAAGCCAAACTTCACAAAACTGTCCAAGTGTTTCGAAACACCTTAGGGCGTTTCGAAACAGGGGATTCCAATAGCAAAGTCGTTTCGATACTAGTATCGAAACGGGCTTTCCCTGGATAAGGATTTTACCCAGCGTTTCGAAACGGGCTCTACCATTTCGATACGCCTACGTGGCTTTGACCACAACGACTATAAACTCCAACGGCTATTTTCCCAACTAACACTTAAATGCAGGGTGTTTCGATACGTGTCTAGGTGTTTCGATACGCGTTCCGAAACGGTCAAGGGCGTTCCAATACGGGTGCCATGTCAGACTACAACAGCTCTTTCTACTTAAAGGGTGTTTCGAAACGGGTTCGAGCGTTTCGAAACGGGGAGCTGCAGAACTGCATTTATGGTGGGAATTAAAGTCCTCAACGGCTCTAATTCAATCCCAACGGCTAGTAACGACTATAAACTCATCAAGGAGTATAAAAGGGACCTTCAAGCATCAAGTAAATGCTAATTCTCATATTGAAAAACAACAAATGATCAAATATTGTCTTAGTGCCTAAATTGTCAATTCTTGTATAGACAAACACTAGAGAGCCAAAATTGTCAAATTTGCTCAAGTGTTTTAGGTTTTGGGTGAGTGCTAAAATGTGCAAACAAATACCTATTAGAGGGATTTAAGTTTGCTCTTTGTTTCTCTTTGTAGAGAGGGTTTCAATCAAGGCTTTGGGTAGAAAGCAAGATTGGTGTATAAGGGTTACCTCCTAAGCCTAGAAAAGGGGAAGAGCAATTAGTGGAATTGTTGGAAATCCTTAGTGTGGAGCTAAGGTAGTGGATGTAAACCTTGGTTAGAAGGTTGAACCACTCTAAAATTATTGTGTCTATCTTTGTTTTAGCTTCCTAAACCCTAACACCCAAAAATCCACCTCTCCACCACTTGGTAAGCTACATTGGTTGATCAAATCGAGCTCCTAACAACTCAACAATTGGTATCAGAGCTTGGCTCAATTGAGGAGGATTCACATCCTATTGAGAAGATCAGGCAAGCTTGATCACTTTTTCATCAACCGGCTCAAATGGCACAATCAATCGACAAACCGCCCTTCTTTGACGGAACCCACTATTCCCATTGGAAGACAAAGATGAAGTTCTTCATCAAATCAAGAGACTACAAGCTATGGGATATAGTAGAAGATGGCCCGTTCGTGCCTCAACGAAGCAAAGTGGAGTGGAGTGCCGAAGATCGCAAGAAGATGGAGCTAAATTGCAAGGCCTTGCACATCTTGTTTTGTGCTTTTGGCCCATCCATCTATGAGAAGATGTCTTCTTGTGAGAGTGCCAAGGAGGTATGAGACAAGCTTGAAGTCACATACGAGGGGACCGATGAAGTCAAGGAGACCAAGATTGGGTTCCTAACCTTAGAGTATGAGAACTTCAAGATGGATCCGGAAGAGAACATCGAGAAGATGTTTGATAGGTTCTTCACCATCACCAATGGTCTTAAAGGTTATGGAGAAGCCATCCCGGAAGAGAAGCTTGTCCGAAAGCTCATCTACTCACTTCCCGAGTCTTGGGACTCAAAGAGGACCGCCATCATCAAAGCAAAGAATTTGAAAACTTTGAAGCTTGATGAACTCGTGGGGTCTCTTCTCACTCATCAAATAATGAAGAAGAACAAGGAAGAGGAGAAGAAAAGGGAAGAAATTAGAGCTATGAGAGAGAAGAAAATCAAAGGGCTAGGCATCAATGCAAGTGCCATGGCTCTCAAGTCCTCCACTTGCCATCATGCTTATTCTAGTGAGGAGGATGATGAAGATGAAGAGATAGTTCATCTCTTCAAGAAGTGTGCCCCGTTCATGAAGAAAGCTTTGAGAGAGCTTGAACGAGATTCCAAGAAAAAGGAGAGGGCAAGCACTTCAAGCCATAAGAAGAAGGCACATGTGGCTACTTGGAGTGATGAGGACTCCACCGACGATGAACAAGCCAACCTTTGCCTTATGGCCATCGAAGAAGATTCAAGGGTAACTTCTAATTCATCTACTTCATGCTCTTTCTCTTTTGATGAATTACAAGATGCCTATGACGATTTGGTTTTAGACTTTAAAAATCACATTTTGAAAAACAATAAAGTGATTTCAAAGTTGAAAATTCAAAATGATTTGATTTCTAAAACCAAACTTGAACTTGAAGCAAAACTCAAAGAGTTTGAACTAAAATGTTTTGATTTAAAAAATTGCTTCAAAAAGTTCAAGAAGAAAAGGATTTGATTTCCAAAGAGCTAGAAATGAAAAACAATTTTGGAAAATCAAAATTCTATGTTAGACAATCTAGTGCCTGTAACACCCCAATTTTGGGCTTAGAAGTTTTGGGTTTGAACTGGACCGGTCGGATTTTCGGTTCGAATATAAAAGGTGGTTTTAGGGAAAGCCTAGTTCGGGATGCATTAAAAATATGGAAAAATATATAAAAATCCTCTTTTATTATATATAAGAGAGTGGTGAAATCAATTTTGCGAAATGAGGTTTGGAAATAAGACATTTCGAGTTAGTGACTAAAATGTAATTTTTGAAAAGTTGGTGACTGTTTTAAAAGGATTGAAACTTTGAATCTTTAAGGAGATAATTTACCCAAGAAGAGTTTTCTCCAGATTTTTCTTAATATTAAAGATTTAATTAATGATTTTTAATTAAAGGAAAAAAGGGGAAATAGATATTTTGATGTCATAACTAACTTTTCTCAAAATTTTCCATTTCTTTTCTCTCAATTTTTCTCTCAGCCCAAACACTTTTCCCCAGCCATTTTTCCTCTAATTTTAACATCTAAAGATGAGATTTCAATCTCTAATTGATCTCTAATCATTTCTACACCAAATTCTATTCATTTGCTTATTGGATTTTCAAGAATCTTGGTTCTAAACAAGGAGAAACTCACATTTAGAGGTATGAACGTCCTTCTCCTCTAAATACTCAGTTCTTTACTGAAATTCCCAAGTTCTCAATCCTTGATTTGAGTTTTATTAAAGGTTTTGATGTTGTGATCTTGATTTTGGCTTAAAATGCAAGATTTGGATTTAATTTTGAAGAAATTCGTAATAATTGACTGGGCTCTGTTTTGAGATGTCTTTTTGATGTAATTTGGATGTCTAAATGATGTATAATTGAGGTTTGATCAATGCAATCCCGAATAGGTTGATTTTCCTAAGTTTTTACTTGTGAAAATGGTGGTTTTTGGGGTGATCTTGGTGTTTTGTTAATGCTGGAGGTATAAGGACGTGTTTGGGATCATTTTGGATGTTAATTGATGTTTAAAAATAGTTAGAAGTGATGGATCTTGGCTGGGTTAAGTCTTGGAAGTGTTTGGAGGTGATTTCGGTTGTGTTTGGTAGCCGAAATGTTGGATTTGCAAAGAGCAGCGAGTTTAGGTGTGTTGCTGGTGTTTTTAATGCATTATGATGCATTAATCCTCTGTTGTTATGTGCTTGAAACAGGGGAGAATGATCCGTGAGCAATAGAGGTGGCGTTGAAGGTTTCGGATGCTTGGAAGGCTTGTTGGCTAGCCTTGTTTTGTCACATCCCAAAAACCGGTCTAGTCGGAATTAGGTTCCGATGACCGAATATTTTATATCGGTTCTATAAATTATTTGATCTTATTAGATTATTCGGGTCTAGTAGAAATTAGGTTCGAAATCTATTTATTCGGTTTATTATTATTATTATTATTATTATTATTATTATTATTATTATTATTATATAGACCATGGGACCCACGACCAAATCCTTCAAATTGAATGAATTTGGCGTGCAAATCCCACACTCAGCAAATGCTATTTTGGTGTACCACTTTGAATGGCTAGCAAATAAAGAAAAAAATAAGTGGCCACTAAAATGCAACCAAAATACCACTAAAATGCCACTAATAATGGAGATTGGAAATGGAATTGAGAGCCGGCAATTGTGTATAAATAGGTGGGAAGGATTTCATAAGATGCACGGCAAAATTAAGGGAAATTGGTGAGAAATAATTTGGTGGGTTCCGTATTAGATTGGTGGTCCGATAAATTCGATATAGTAATATCGAATCTCTGCCAACGTCGGGGTAAGCTCAAATCCTTAGTTGGTCTAAGTTTCGGTATTGAATCTTCGTAATATTTTTATATTTATTCGATACTGTCTTACCGATTTTAATTAATTTTTATCATAGTACACGAGGTCGATTCAGAACAACCATCAAGCTCAAGAAATAAAAATAAATTACCGATCTATCAAGGTGAGTGAAACAAATTAGAGTTGAGATTAGAGTCTCAACTATCTTTAAATTTGATGTTAGTATTTATATTAAGCATGAAATTGGATTAATTAAAGGTTGGTAAAAGATAAGGGTAGAAAGAATAAAGAAATTCGGATTTATAAATTGTCCTGTAGAAAACTGCATTTTCGAGCATGTTAGGGTCATTTCTGGAAAAAGTGTTCTTCTACAAAGTTGTAGAGGACAAAATTTTACATGGAATAGAGGTATTATTTGTTCAAAAATGTTAAGTATAGGTCTCGGAATTGTTGTTAAAAGATGACGGGACTGAAACTGAATGAATTTGGAATCTGCTGGACTAAATTATGAAATTCGAAATGTTTAGGGGTTTAATTGATGCCAATAAATTCTGGAAAATTTATTAGAAACAGGGGAGGTATTGTAGGATTGAAAAATAAATAATTTAGTTTGAATTATATATCAATTGATAGTTTAAATATCATTAGAACACATAGAATATCAAAATGGACTAGTTTGTAAGAATTGATAAGTTGAGGACTTATATGCTCTGTTTTCATGGTTTCTGGAACATAATTATCATGTTAATATGTGAAGGTAAATATGGTTAAAATCTCAAGATTTATGGTGTAGTGAAACATAGGTTATAAATACACTAAAGTCACAAATAGGCAGATTAGTTTTCTAAAGATACCCTATGTTCAAGTAATAAACTGTATTGATAGAGAAATGATAAAATTATGTTCCATACATGGTTGTAAAGGTGTGTTTATAAGCTTTCCAGAATGGTAAAGAACTACTTATTTGGAGTTGTGAGTAAAAAGATATGACCAGTTTAGTAGAGGTTACTCAAACTGCCAGTTTAGGGGGCAGATTCACTTTTCTAAGTGATTATGTTTAAGTAAATGAATTTATATGTTTGAATTAATTACTAATGGGTATTGTATATGATATTTTATGATTCAAGAGCATATTGGTGAAGAGATATTAGAGGAATCAAGGGGTGATCAAACCAAGAAGAAAGGGAGAGGCATCATCATTAAGGAGACAAACTAGCTTGGAGTATTGTGAGTGTAGTTTTGTTTAAAGTGTTGGGATTAGTATCCTAACCTTGTTATTTTTTTTAGATAACATGAAGAAAGCATGAAATGAATTTAATAATGATTGGTAAAATTTAAAATGATAAGGAAGAAGGATTAAAGGCAAAAATATTGATCTAAGTGTATATTGCTTGTTAGATAAGCATGCTTAGCATAAATATGATTAGTTGCTATGATGTGTTGATTACTTGAGCTATGTGAAATGTGACTAAATGATAAGCTTTGCTACTGGTTTTTGATGATCATAAAATGAAAATGATCTCATGTGCTTGCTGGAATTTTATGTTACCATGATGCTTGATTGATTATATGTATATGCCTATTGAAATGGCTAAATGCCTTCGAAATTATGAATGATTGACAAGTGAATGATCTTGTTAATAAAGAAAGATAAGTAAAGTCCTTGGTATGATTAGTGTCTATAGGTAGAAGGGCATGCCTTAGAGTCGTTGAGCTCCCCTGATCTTTGTTACAGGATGGTGGTTAGTCACCTATAAACCTGATAAGGTGGTTAGTCACCTTGATAATTGAATGGTGGTAAGTCACCATTGATGCTTATGCATCCCCTGTTATATGTTGAAATGAGAAATGGATACTTTGAGTATCTAATGTTACATGTTACATGAAGACTTGATTACCTATTTCATTAATCATCCAAGGCAAAACATTTATTAGAACAATGATATATGTTTAAATGAACAAATTGGGTATTAGCCCTTATGATATGAAATGAATATGTGTACTTGGTTGAGATTCGAAATGAACTATGTTGTGATGTGAAACTATGAAATGTTGCTTCCAAGATGACAATGAGATTACATGTTGTTTGTTGTCCATGTTAGCTTGAATTGTAAAAGTTTGCTGCCCTATTGGTTAGTATTTGAGACTAGCTAAGTTAACTTGGTTTTTGATGGAACTAGCTAGGTATTTCAATGTGTGCTAAGCCTAGCTAAGTAACCTCAAAGATTGAATAAGACTTTAAAAGATTGAAACTAGTAAAGTTAGGGCTGCCTCACTAAGTACATTATGTGTACTTATCACTCTCTTTGTTTCCTTCTTCCAAAACAACAGGTTCTTTGATATCCGAAAGTCATCCGTTCTGATTCGAGAGCTTCGCAAGCCAAGAATAAGTATGATATAATCTTGCTTAGACTCCTAGTTGGTGGCATAGTCTAAATTAGTTTGTCATGCATTATGGATCATGTAATTGTTAAGTGTGGTTTGTATAAACTAAGACATGTTATATTACGTAATGACTTAATAAATGTTTATGTAAATATGGATATGATAATATGAATGAACTATGTTGAAGTTAATCAAGCTTGATATGAATTGAATCTCATATAATTGTAAGTTTTATGAGTTGAAATGTATGAATCTGTCCATCAACTAAATAGTAACATCGCTCGCCCGTAACCGGGTGAGGGGTGTTACAAAAATTGGTATCAGAGCTTCGGTTTAGTCGATTCTTGGATTAAATCGGGTCTATTGCATCATATAGGTTAAACTATGCCACCTAGGAGTTTTATATCAAACTGCTTGCGATTGCGCTCTCTAACTTCGATCTTTTCTGAAGTCTTATTAGAATGTCCGAATCACTTTTGGCTCGTGATAATGAAAGTCCTCGAGAATCATCTAACGAGGATGGTAGCGTTAGGATGAAAACCAACGCTCCGGGACAATCTAATCCTCTCAAGCAAGCGGACCCTCCGAGAAGATCGGAACCGCGAGAACCGACTCCGCCCCCTGAACCTAATCAAACAACTCCGACAATTCCAACTGTTCAAAGTGCTCAGCGGGAATGTCTCCTAAGTATGAAGGAGATGTTCGATCAATTAGTAATGAACATCCGACGAGAACAACCGACTCCGGTGGTTGCTACACCGAGTCGAGCCCCTATCGACAAGCTCGCACAACATCGAGCAACTACATTCACCGGTGAAAACGAGGAAAAGCCGGAAGAAGCTGAGAATTGGCTAGAAAGAACCACTCAAATCTTAACTCGCCAACTCCAATGTTCGGATGAACATAAACTTGAATGTGCGATTGCACTTCTAGCCGATGAAGCTCTAAGTTGGTGGGAAACCACGACTCTAACTGCCCCTGCCGAGTCAGTTACATGGAAATTCTTCGTTGATGAATTCAAAAAGAAATATATTAACGAACAATACCTTGCTGATCAGAGGAAGAAATTCTTACATCTGAAACAGGCCAATCGGCCGATTGAACAATATGTTGCCGATTTCTGCAAATACTGCAAGTATGGCTCGGAGTACATCAAGACCGAGAAGGATAAATGCAGAATGTTCATCGACGGGCTAAGTGATGAATTGAGTCCGATGTTCACAGCACTTGACATTACGGATTTTCAAATCCTTGTGAATCGGGTCATCGCCACTGAATCTAAGATGCAGAATGCCGAGAAACGAAAGAGTGGATTCCGAACTGATAAGAAGCGGAAGAGTGACGACAAGTCTCAGTGGTCTAAGAAGCCGAAACATCAGAAGGAATCATCCTCCACCTATATACCATTTACTCGGAATAATTTCCAACCCCAACACTCCAACAAGATGGCTACTCCGGTTGTTTCCATCAACAGTACTGGAAATGTCGACAGACCTCCTGTTTGCAAATTCTGTCAGAAGAATCACTTTGGCCAATGCCGAACCCAAGCGAACCTCTGTTATGCTTGTGGCGCTGACGATCATTACATCCGAGACTGTCCAAAACGAAATGATCAATCTTTTGTTCGACCGGCTAACCAAAGTTCTGTACCATCTAGCCGAGGCAAACATCCGAGACAAGTTCAGTCGAACAATCCCGGGAAAGGCAAGGCTGCCCAGTCAAAAGCCACCACTTATCAGGAGTCCCGAGTCCCAGCTCGTGTCTATCACATTCGTGGCAAGGAAGAAGAAGAGTCTCCTGATGTCATTGCGGGTACGGTTGAACTTAACCTTAAACCTGTTTACGCATTGATAGATTCGGGATCAACCCATTCATTTATATGCTCATACTTGTTAGATGAACTTAAATTGAAACCTGAAACTGTACAAACTGGGCTAATTGTTTCGAACCCTATAGGAGGTAGTATGCCAAAAAAATTGATCTGTAAAGATTGTCAGATAACAATTCAAAATATACCCTTTCCTTGTAATCTATATGTATTACCCAAATGTGAATTTAATCTAGTTTTAGGACTAGATTGGTTGGGAAAACATGAAGCCTGGATAGACTGTCAAAACCGTAGGTTATATTTACGGGGTTTAGGAAAAGAATCCATCCTATTGATAGACAAGAAACCGACCTCTATTTTTGCCGCTATGGCATTGCAAGACAAGCTTGATTTCAGTTTACCTGAAATGCCTGTCGTATCTGAATTTTCCGATGTTTTTCCTGAGGAACTCCCTGGCCTTCCTCCAACTCGGGAAGTTGAATTCAAAATCGAAGTTCAACCCGGAACTAATCCGGTGTCCATTACACCTTATCGGATGGCACCTGTTGAACTCAAAGAACTAAAGAAGCAAATTCAAGAACTCGAGGATAAAGGATTCATCCGACCTAGCATATCTCCCTGGGGTGCTCCTGTCCTATTCGTGAAAAAGAAGGATGGTACGATGCGGCTTTGTATCGATTACCGGTAACTTAATAAAGTAACCATTAAGAACAAGTATCCGCTGCCGAGAATCGAATATTTGTTCGATCAACTCAAACACGCAGCCGTGTTCTCTAAGATTGATCTTCGGTCTGGTTACTATCAAATGAGGGTAAGAGAAGAAGATGTACCCAAAACAGCTTTCCGAACTCGATATGGGCATTACGAATTCTTAGTAATGCCATTCGGTCTAACAAATGCCCCTGCTGCATTCATGGATCTGATGAATCGAGTATTCAAGCCCTATCTTGACAAGTTCGTTGTCGTATTTATCGACGACATCCTTGTTTACTCCCGGAACAAGGAAGAACATGCTGATCATCTTCGGATTGTACTTCAGACGCTCCGAGATCACCAATTGTTTGCCAAATTCACTAAGTGTGAGTTTTGGTTATCCGAAGTTTCATTCCTCGGACACATCATTTCTGCCGAAAAAATTAAAGTTGACTCCAAGAAAATTCAAGCTATTCTTGATTGGAGACCTCCGAGAAATGTGAGCGAAGTCCGAAGTTTCCTCGGATTAGCTGGCTATTACCGAAGATTTGTGAAGGGATTCTCGGTGATTGCCGCACCGTTAACTAAACTCCTTCGAAAGGATGTAATCTTTGAGTGGTCAGAAAAGCAGCAACAAAGCTTTGACCAACTCAAACAAGCTTTGACACATGCCCCAGTCCTTATTCAACCCGAATCGGGTAAAGAATTCATAGTGTACAGCGATGCATCACACTCGGGCCTAGGTTGTGTTCTGATGCAAGAAGGCAATGTGATTGCATACGCCTCCCGGCAACTGAAGCAACACGAATTGAATTCTCCTACTCACGATCTCGAGCTTGCAGCCATTGTGTTCGCGCTCAAAATTTGGCGACACTTCTTGTACGGTGAAAGATGCAAGCTGTTCACTGATCACAAAAGCCTGAAGTATTTACTCACTCAAAAAGATCTGAACCTTAGACAAAGAAGATGGTTAGAGTTGCTTAAAGACTACGATCTAACTATCGATTATCATCCTGGAAAAGCTAATGTTGTTGCCGACGCTCTGAGTCGAAAATCGAACCTCTCTTCTTTGGCTATCAACGCTCATTTCCGGCTATGCAAAGCTCGGAATTATCTGAATGAACTTCAAGTTCAATCTACTCTGATCACCAGGATCAAAAAAAAAAACTTCAACAAATAATACCTCTATTCCATGTAAAATTTTGTCCTCTACAACTTTGTAGAAGAACACTTTTTCCAGAAATGACCCTAACATGCTCGAAAATGCAGTTTTCTACAGGACAGTTTATAAATCCGAATTTCTTTATTCTTTCTACCCTTATCTTTTACCAACCTTTAATTAATCCAATTTCATGCTTAATATAAATACTAACATCAAATTTAAAGATAGTTGAGACTCTAATCTCAACTCTAATTTGTTTCACTCACCTTGATAGATCGGTAATTTATTTTTATTTCTTGAGCTTGATGGTTGTTCTGAATCGACCTCGTGTACTATGATAAAAATTAATTAAAATCGGTAAGACAGTATCGAATAAATATAAAAATATTACGAAGATTCAATACCGAAACTTAGACCAACTAAGGATTTGAGCTTACCCCGACGTTGGCAGAGATTCGATATTACTATATCGAATTTATCGGACCACCAATCTAATACGGAACCCACCAAATTATTTCTCACCAATTTCCCTTAATTTTGCCGTGCATCTTATGAAATCCTTCCCACCTATTTATACACAATTGCCGGCTCTCAATTCCATTTCCAATCTCCATTATTAGTGGCATTTTAGTGGTATTTTGGTTGCATTTTAGTGGCCACTTATTTTTTTCTTTATTTGCTAGCCATTCAAAGTGGTACACCAAAATAGCATTTGCTGAGTGTGGGATTTGCACGCCAAATTCATTCAATTTGAAGGATTTGGTCGTGGGTCCCATGGTCTATATAATAATAATAATAATAATAATAATAATAATAATAATAATAATAATAATAATAATAATAATAATAATAAACCGAATAAATAGATTTCGAACCTAATTTCTACTAGACCCGAATAATCTAATAAGATCAAATAATTTATAGAACCGATATAAAATATTCGGTCATCGGAACCTAATTCCGACTAGACCGGTTTTTGGGATGTGACATGTTTTGTGTATCGGTGAGTGAAGTTGGGTTTTCAGCTTTAAAACCAAGGTTTGAAGGTTTTGGGAGCTTAGTTTAAGTCTAAACAACTTAGCTAAGCTCAAGAGTAAGTAAATGGAATTTCTCTCTTGGGTTGTGTTATGAATTGGTTTTTAAAGCATTTGTGATTGTTGGATACAATACATGTGATTTGCATGTTTTAAATTCTGTTTTGAAAGCATATTTTAGCATGGTTTAATGCTGGTTTTGAAAGCCATGTGTGAAGGATGCTCAAGGTAAGAGATCCTTGGTTTTGTACATTGGAATTGTGGAATTGATGCATAGTGTTGCATGTTTTTAATGGCTTTGTGTAATGTTTCAAAAACAGTGGATTGATGATGGTAATTGGTGGTTTTGGCATTTTGGTTATGCTTGTAAAACAATGGATTAATGTGGTAAAATGGTTATATTGGCAAGTGATGTAAGTGGTTCTTGGTTACTTTAATCGGATATAGTTAGCCGGCTATAGGATTGGGTGCACCGTGAATTGAGTCGCCTTGGATGTCGAGGGGGTTGTGATTGTACCGTAAACTCCATCCAAGAATCCTAGCGATTGAGGAAATTGGTGTCACCACGATGGAGGTTGGCTCTCGTGAGTGGGCTTGGTTTAGTGCCACTACGATGGAGGTTGGCTCTCGTGGGTGGACTTGGTTTAGTGCCACCACGATGGAGGATGGCTCTCATGGGTGAACCTTGTTAAAGTCACCATGATGGAGGTTGGCTCTCATGGGTGGACTTTGTTAAGCGTCACAACGGTGGAGGGTTGCTCCCGTGTGTGAGCTTGGTTAAGGTGATTACAATGGTTGTGGTAGCTTCCATGTGTAAGCCTTGTGATGTGTCCCGGCTCTCGCTAGTGTATTATACAACTTCCGATGAGTGATGTTGAGGGGTTGTGATTGTACCGTTAAACTCCATCACGGGTGTTGAGGGGTTGTGATTGTACCGGTAAACTCCACCTTGTGTTGTTCGGAAGTGTGTATGAAGCGTGTGGGACAACGCTTGTAATCCGCGTATCCGATTGTGTCTTGCGTTATGATGGTTTGTGAATTATCACTTGGTAGCCAATATAATGTTCTTGATTCTAATGAAGCATGAGATGCTTGAAGTGATGCAAGGTTGCATGAGAAGTGTGTAATGTTCTATGAATGCATGTTTTACTTGTTAGCTTGAACAAGTGTTTATCTTCTATTGAGAATTGTGCATATGTGCATGGAATCTCTTTAGTGCATTGAAGTCTTGAGAAGGCTTGTTTTAAAAAGGCATGTAATGCAAATGTTGATTTTGTGGTTCATGTATTGCATTTGTTTAATGCATGAGGTAGAATTGAGGGTGTAAGTGGTTTTTAAAGGTTTCTTGTTTTGAAATGATTTTCAAGTATGAGAGAAGTATAATGTGAAGTGGAAGAGTTTTCCAAGGATCTTGTATTTAACTTTGCATATGATGTTCATGCATGGAATGGTTAAATTGATGGTTTTGCAAGGTTGTGCTTTGAAGTGAATTACTTAGCTTTTCTAAGCTAAGGGTTGGTTTTCATGTTTGAGCAATGCATGATTTAAAGCATGTTGTTAAAAAGGGGTTTCAAACATTGCTTTGGTTTATCGAATGGTGTTTACTTTTAAAAGAGGTTTTATGACTCGCTGCATTGATGGTGTTTTGGTTTTGAGCATTCCTCACTAAGCATTATGTGCTTACGCTCCTTTTGTCCATCAATGCAGATATTTGAAGTTGGGACAGCGAGAAGCAAGGGATTCAAGGAGAGCTCCACTTGAGATGTATGTCTCAGTTAATAGCTATAGATAATAAAGGCAATGGGGGAGAATCTCTTATGTTGATGTTTAATGAGATTGTGTATGTTGGACAAGTTTGGTTTATGATTTTGAACTATGTGGTTTAACGCTTGCAACGTTTGAATCTTCTTATGCTTAAGTCGTTATGTTATGCTTCTTGTTTTAAAAGCATGATTGAGTGTTTGATGTGTTGAATGAGTTGGTGCACCTAGGGGTGGTTTTGTATCTAGATTTTGATGCAAATTGGTAGGTATGATGCTTGGCATGTTGTGATTTATTGTGGAATGGTTTGGAGCATGTTTAATGGGGTTTAAAGGTGTTAAAACAGGCCTATCTGCTGTTTCTGGGCAGGGTGTTTCGAAACACCCTTGCCTGTTTCGAAACAGGCCCTTGATTTGGCCTGGGTGTTCCTGAACGGCCTAGACCCGTTTCTGAACACTTTGGCTAATGCCAAGGGGTGTTCCTGAACGGCCTAGACCCGTTTCGGAACACTTGACCGTTGGGCATAAAATTTGAATGGTTTTGAGGTTTGCAAGCTTTACGTTTTAGTCCTGATTCTTGTATGTGCAATTGCTTGAGTTTGAGATGTCCGTTTGAGATGAAATTTGGCAGAGAGGCATGAAACATGACTAATTTCATAATGGTAACTTAAAATTTGGTAAAGTCCTCTTAAATTCCAGAATTTACAAATTGGTCCCTAAATTCGTATTTTGTGCAATTGGATCCCTTATTGTTTTCCGATTGTATTGATTTTTGAGTATGATTATCTCAAGAGTATGCCTAGGTTTAATGTGCATTTAGACAAGTTTAAAAAAAAAGGGTCATTAATCAAGGTTGACTTTCGGGTTGACTTTGGTTTTCCCCGTGTAATCTTCGTAGTTTGGGTCAACCGTCTAGGCTGGGCTACGGGGGTTACATTTGGTGGTATCAGAGCTGAGTTGCGAAAGCTTGGGGGAAATGGTAAATTGTTGTAGTAAGTGTTTAATGTTTATTCTGATGTGTGGTTGAAAGTCGGTTGAAATGTGTGTCTGTGAGCGAATTGTTGATGTTTTTAGCATGCTTTTTGATTGTGAATTTTCAATGAGCTAATGTGGATTTGTGCTGATGATATGCTGGTGATGTGAGCTGATTTTATGATTGATGAAAGTGTGATGGGTATGATATGTTGATTTTATGCTGTTGCGAGTGAATGTTGTTTGATAAGAGCATGATCGAAATATGTTGATTGATATGCTCGATGTTGTGATATCCATGTTTTTATTGACTGTTATGTCATGTAAAAGGGGAGAATTCGGGATACCCATTGCCTTATTATTATAGCTATTGTGTTATTTTGGAGTTGGAGTTTTGAATCCTTGCTTAAAGCTGGTCTGATCGATTTGTTTGTTTTGTTATGATTGTTTGTTGTTAATAGCATGGTGAAATCAATGAGAGAATGGCAGTTAGGTGAGATGGTTGCTGCTTTAGAGCAGGTTGTTAAGGCGTGGAATTCACCTTTTAATGGAGGTGTTTCGTCTCAGTCTTCGGTGCCTGGAGTTGGGGTAATAAGGCAGGAGGTAGAAGTTGGTTCTGTGATGAAGAGTTCATCATCTTTTGTTCAAGAGGTGTTGGGAACATCTCAGGCTGTGGCAAAAGTAAGGCCTGTAGACGTGCCGGCTGTGGGATGTGCGGGTTTGTCGAAACATCGTTTACATTATTTGGGAGCTGTGGAGTATCATGGTTCGACACCTGAGACGTTTGAGGCCTGGTTGGCCAGTGTAATTCTGATTTTGGATCAGGAAGGTTGTGACTATGCCTGTAAGCTGGGAAGTGTTGTCTCATTGATGTTGGAGGATGCTTGTGCCTGGTGGACATCTGTGGCGGTGACATCGCACATCCACGATATAGATTGGGACTTCTTTGTGTCTGCCTTTTATGAAAGGTACCTTGGAGAGAAATTCCCAAGGGTTAAGCAATGTGAGGGTGTGGTTTCAGTTTATGAAGGTGAGAAAAGTTTAAGCAAGAGAGTTGTGGGTACTGACCTCGGGAGCGGTCAGCGTAAGAGGCGACGTGATAGAAGGTTTTGCTTGAGTCGAAGCTTGGATGGTAGTGCAGATTTGGGGCAAGTGCTACTTGATCAAGGAGGGATAGCTCGGTTGCCGATGTGTGACCGATGTGGGAAGTGTCATGTTGGAGGTTGTTGGGGCGCAGAAGTTTGTTGGAACTGTGGTTCTAAAGAGCATGTGAAGCAGAATTGTCCTCATGTGGTGAGATCAGCTTCAGTGGTAGCAAAAGGGTCTCAGAAAGGTCGTGGGCGCGGCCGAGACAAAGTTCGAAGGTGGCAGGAAGGGCAGAAAGGTGTGAGGAGCTTGGAGAATGAAACCTGTTGGAATTGTGGGTCTGTTGGACATTTAAGACGTAATTGTTTGAAGTTGGCTCGGGGTAGTCAGGGTTCTTTACCGCAGGGAGGTGGTGATGATCTTAATGTGTTAGCTGATGCTGCAGCGGTGCGGCTGGAGAATGGTGGTTCTGCGAGGAAGAGAGCTTGTCTGTTGAAGCTCCGGGGCAGTGAGGTGTTTACAGGTAACCTTGTTAAGTAATCTTTGCTCTAGTTATCTTAGTTTGGTTTCGAGTTGGTTTTTCCTTGCGTAGTGAGTATGGTCTCGTTGCTAGCATGTTTGGGGTAGTAGTTGGTGTTGTTTTGAAAACAACTTTAGTGTGAAGAGGGCATTAGTGAGTATCTTGTGGATAATGGGTTGTTAGAATGATGGAGTTGGTCAAGTTAGAAGTGAGATAGGAGGTTGTTTTTAGGCGGATTCTGATGATGTTATTGGTGGGTGTGAACCGACATACATGCACAGTTAAAATCATTTATTATATGCTATATTATATATGTACTGCTCCAAGCATACATGTGACATGACATTAGAGGTTTTACATGCATGTACATCAGGCATTGATAGGGTATATTGGTGACCATGCATACGAACGTTCACACTCGCTGGTAGTTGATCGGGTCCGTTAGTGTTGTGATAGGGTTAGATTGGATGGGGGTTTAAAAAATTGTGTTGGTGCTAGGAGAATATTAGAAGTAATGGAGGGTATTAAGCGAGTTGTCAGTAATAGTGAATGCGATATAGCATGTTGGTAGAAGGAAAGTGTTTGGCGCTTAATGAGTTTAGCGGTATGGTGGTGAGGAGATTACCGGTTGAAGTTAGAATCGGTTAGAGTGGTAGTTTCTTGGTGTTAAGTGATGTAGTAAGTTAGTGGATGTGTTTCAGAGTGCTAAGGTAACTTGGCATTGATGTAGTAGTAGAAGGGTTGTTTATGTAGGTGATGGTTCATAGCAACCTTTGAGGAGTTGAGAAGAGGTTTTTGTTGTGGGTTGTAGAAAAGGGTTAGCCTGGGAGAATAGAAGTTTCGTAACCTAAATATGTATGTATAGGTTGGGCGATGTTCTAGTAAGGCAAGTGTTGTAGTCAAAACTCGAAGTGGAAAAGCAGTGTAAGATCAAAGGCCATGGTTGGTTGGACGGGTTCTTGTGAGAAGTGGTTGGCTGGTTGTGAATAAGTAAATTCCGTCTGAAGACAGCTGGTGGTGTATGGAACGGCTGGCGGAGTCAAGGTTGGGGTTTTGTGATGTGATTTTCGGATGTTAGGTGAGTAGTTCTGGTGAATCGTTATGGTAATGATAGCGGCGGATGTGAAGGAATTTCAGCAATACGTTGAGAAGTTTGGGTAAGCAGTTGATGCTTAAGAATTTTTGCTTGTTGTGGTAGTCTTTGAAAGAGGTTGTGTAGTTTTGCAAGGAGTTTTAGAAGCAGTGAAGGTTGTGGGTCACATGGTGGCTGAAACTGGATGGGTTGGTGTCACCGTGTGCGTGAGTTTTGGGAGTTATGAGCTGAGGTGGTGTATGCTTTAAAAGTTGGAGGTTCTTCAGGCTGTTGCTGGGGCTATGTGCAGTCCGGAAGTGTGAAGGGTTAAGATGTGGTTAACAGTTGAGTGTTCTGGAATTCGTGAACAGTATGTGGTGGTGTTGAGTCTGGGTGGAGCTTTGTGTGGGGTGTGTTCAGTGGTGGTTAAGTCTCCTGTGTTGCCTTGTGGGTTGCTTTGAGAAGTTTGGTTGTTCTCTTTTCGCCGGTTGAAATTTCGAGGACGAAATTTCCTAAGAGGGCGAGAGTTGCAACACCCCAATTTTGGGCTTAGAAGTTTTGGGTTTGAACTGGACCGGTCGGATTTTCGGTTCGAATATAAAAGGTGGTTTTAGGGAAAGCCTAGTTCGGGATGCATTAAAAATATGGCAAAATATCTAAAAATCCTCTTTTATTATATATAAGAGAGTGGTGAAATCAATTTTGCGAAATGAGGTTTGGAAATAAGACATTTCGAGTTAGTGACTAAAATGTAATTTTTGAAAAGTTGGTGACTGTTTTAAAAGGATTGAAACTTTGAATCTTTAAGGAGATAATTTACCCAAGAAGAGTTTTCTCCAGATTTTTCTTAATATTAAAGATTTAATTAATGATTTTTAATTAAAGGAAAAAAGGGGAAATAGATATTTTGATGTCATAACTAACTTTTCTCAAAATTTTCCATTTCTTTTCTCTCAATTTTTCTCTCAGCCCAAACACTTTTCCCCAGCCATTTTTCCTCTAATTATAACATCTAAAGATGAGATTTCAATCTCTAATTGATCTCTAATCATTTCTACACCAAATTCTATTCATTTGCTTATTGGATTTTCAAGAATCTTAGTTCTAAACAAGGAGAAACTCACATTTAGAGGTATGAACGTCCTTCTCCTCTAAATACTCAGTTCTTTACTGAAATTCCCAAGTTCTCAATCCTTGATTTGAGTTTTATTAAAGGTTTTGATGTTGTGATCTTGATTTTGGCTTAAAATGCAAGATTTGGATTTAATTTTGAAGAAATTCGTAATAATTGACTGGGCTCTGTTTTGAGATGTCTTTTTGATGTAATTTGGATGTCTAAATGATGTATAATTGAGGTTTGATCAATGCAATCCCGAATAGGTTGATTTTCCTAAGTTTTTACTTGTGAAAATGGTGGTTTTTGGGGTGATCTTGGTGTTTTGTTAATGCTGGAGGTATAAGGACGTGTTTGGGATCATTTTGGATGTTAATTGATGTTTAAAAATAGTTAGAAGTGATGGATCTTGGCTGGGTTAAGTCTTGGAAGTGTTTGGAGGTGATTTCGGTTGTGTTTGGTAGCCGAAATGTTGGATTTGCAAAGAGCAGCGAGTTTAGGTGTGTTGCTGGTGTTTTTAATGCATTATGATGCATTAATCCTCTGTTGTTATGTGCTTGAAACAGGGGAGAATGATCCGTGAGCAATAGAGGTGGCGTTGAAGGTTTCGGATGCTTGGAAGGCTTGTTGGCTAGCCTTGTTTTGTGTATCGGTGAGTGAAGTTGGGTTTTCAGCTTTAAAACCAAGGTTTGAAGGTTTTGGGAGCTTAGTTTAAGTCTAAACAACTTAGCTAAGCTCAAGAGTAAGTAAATGGAATTTCTCTCTTGGGTTGTGTTATGAATTGGTTTTTAAAGCATTTGTGATTGTTGGATACAATACATGTGATTTGCATGTTTTAAATTTTGTTTTGAAAGCATATTTTAGCATGGTTTAATGCTGGTTTTGAAAGCCATGTGTGAAGGATGCTCAAGGTAAGAGATCCTTGGTTTTGTACATTGGAATTGTGGAATTGATGCATAGTGTTGCATGTTTTTAATGGCTTTGTGTAATGTTTCAAAAACAGTGGATTGATGATGGTAATTGGTGGTTTTGGCATTTTGGTTATGCTTGTAAAACAATGGATTAATGTGGTAAAATGGTTATATTGGCAAGTGATGTAAGTGGTTCTTGGTTACTTTAATCGGATATAGTTAGCCGGCTATAGGATTGGGTGCACCGTGAATTGAGTCGCCTTGGATGTCGAGGGGGTTGTGATTGTACCGTAAACTCCATCCAAGAATCCTAGCGATTGAGGAAATTGGTGTCACCACGATGGAGGTTGACTCTCGTGAGTGGGCTTGGTTTAGTGCCACTACGATGGAGGTTGGCTCTCGTGGGTGGACTTGGTTTAGTGCCACCACGATGGAGGATGGCTCTCGTGGGTGAACCTTGTTAAAGTCACCATGATGGAGGTTGGCTCTCATGGGTGGACTTTGTTAAGCGTCACAACGGTGGAGGGTTGCTCCCGTGTGTGAGCTTGGTTAAGGTGATTACAATGGTTGTGGTAGCTTCCATGTGTAAGCCTTGTGATGTGTCCCGGCTCTCGCTAGTGTATTATACAACTTCCGATGAGTGATGTTGAGGGGTTGTGATTGTACCGTTAAACTCCATCACGGGTGTTGAGGGGTTGTGATTGTACCGGTAAACTCCACCTTGTGTTGTTCGGAAGTGTGTATGAAGCGTGTGGGACAACGCTTGTAATCCGCGTATCCGATTGTGTCTTGCGTTATGATGGTTTGTGAATTATCACTTGGTAGCCAATATAATGTTTTTGATTCTAATGAAGCATGAGATGCTTGAAGTGATGCAAGGTTGCATGAGAAGTGTGTAATGTTCTATGAATGCATGTTTTACTTGTTAGCTTGAACAAGTGTTTATCTTCTATTGAGAATTGTGCATGTGTGCATGGAATCTCTTTAGTGCATTGAAGTCTTGAGAAGGCTTGTTTTAAAAAGGCATGTAATGCAAATGTTGATTTTGTGGTTCATGTATTGCATTTGTTTAATGCATGAGGTAGAATTGAGGGTGTAAGTGGTTTTTAAAGGTTTCTTGTTTTGAAATGATTTTCAAGTATGAGAGAAGTATAATGTGAAGTGGAAGAGTTTTCCAAGGATCTTGTATTTAACTTTGCATATGATGTTCATGCATGGAATGGTTAAATTGATGGTTTTGCAAGGTTGTGCTTTGAAGTGAATTACTTAGCTTTTCTAAGCTAAGGGTTGGTTTTCATGTTTGAGCAATGCATGATTTAAAGCATGTTGTTAAAAAGGGGTTTCAAACATTGCTTTGGTTTATCGAATGGTGTTTACTTTTAAAAGAGGTTTTATGACTCGCTGCATTGATGGTGTTTTGGTTTTGAGCATTCCTCACTAAGCATTATGTGCTTACACTCCTTTTGTCCATCAATGCAGATATTTGAAGTTGGGACAGCGAGAAGCAAGGGGTTCAAGGAGAGCTCCACTTGAGATGTATGTCTCAGTTAATAGCTATAGATAATAAAGGCAATGGGGGGAGAATATCTTATGTTGATGTTTAATGAGATTGTGTATGTTGGACAAGTTTGGTTTATGATTTTGAACTATGTGGTTTAACGCTTGCAACGTTTGAATCTTCTTATGCTTAATTCGTTATGCTATGCTTCTTGTTTTAAAAGCATGATTGAGTGTTGGATGTGTTGAATGAGTTGGTGCACCTAGGGGTGGTTTTGTATCTAGATTTTGATGCAAATTGGTAGGTATGATGCTTGGCATGTTGTTGATTTATTGTGAAATGGTTTGGAGCATGTTTGACGGGGTTTAAAGGTGTTAAAACAGGCCTATCTGCTGTTTCTGGGCAGGGTGTTTCGAAACACCCTTGCCTGTTTCGAAACAGGCCCTTGATTTGGCCTGTGTGTTCCTGAACGGCCTAGACCCGTTTCTGAACACTTTGGCTACTGCCAAGGGGTGTTCCTTAACGGCCTAGACCCGTTTCGGAACACTTGACCGTTGGGCATAAAATTTGAATGGTTTTGAGGTTTGCAAGCTTTACGTTTTAGTCCTGATTCTTGTATGTGCAATTGCTTGAGTTTGAGATGTCCGTTTGAGATGAAATTTGGCAGAGAGGCATGAAACATGACTAATTTCATAATGGTAACTTAAAATTTGGTAAAGTTCTCTTAATTTACAGAATTTACAAATTGGTCCCTAAATTCGTATTTTGTGCAATTGGGTCCCTTATTGTTTTCCGATTGCTGTGATTTTTGAGTATGCTTATCTCAAGAGTATGACTAGGTTTAATGTTCATTTAGACAAGTTTAAAAATAAAAAAAAAGGTCGTTAATCAAGGTTGACTTTCGGGTTGACTTTGGTTTTCCCCGTGTAATCTTCGTAGTTTGGGTCAACCGTCTAGGCCGGGCTACGGGGGTTACAGTGCTCCTAGATTTATTAAAGTAAAATGTTTTAGAAGTGTTTGGGTCCCAAAAGGACTAACCACTTCAATTAAAAATGATAACATTGAAAAATGGATTCCTAAGGGGTCAAAAATTTGTGCTACTAACGTTCATGGATCTAAAGCAATTTGGATACTAAAAATCACTTGATTGTCTTTTTGCTAGGTGTGATGGAGATGTTCAACAAGTCAAACATTGAGGGGGAGATCCATGCACACTAAGGAAGAACACTTGAAGAATGAAGGCTTCACATCCTCCCTTGAGTTCAAGTGTGGTAAAATCTAGTTGTCTTTAATTTTATTTGATTTATTTTTTATTTATGTCAACTAGATGATCATGTTTGTTGGACTAACACTTTTGATGATGCTTTGAGTAAGGGGGAGCCATTTTAAAACCAAATTCTTACTTTTGTCAAATTTTTACCTCTATTGTTATTTTTGAACTTAATGTTTTAAATTCTTTTTGATATAACAAAAACGGGGAGAAATGATTTGAAAAATTGAATTTTCAAATGAATAAGGGGGAGCTTTATTTGATTTATATCCTTAATTCTCTTATTCACATTTTTAAAGTTAAAGGGGGAGAATCCCAAACAATTTTTCAAGATAGTTTTATTATATCAAAAAGGGGGAGATTGTAGAACTAATGTTTTGATATAATAATTGAAAAATGTTTTGGACTGATTTAAAAAGTATTTAAAACAAACTTCCAAAGTCCAAATATCTTAAAACAATTTTTAGGGATGTTTTCAAAAGGTTTTACATGTTTTTCAAAGCCAAACTTCACAAAACTGTCCAGGTGTTTCGAAACACCTTAGGGCGTTTCGAAACGGGGGATTCTAGTAGCAAAATCGTTTCGATACTAGTATCGAAACGGGCTTTCCCTGGATAAGGATTTTGCCCAGCGTTTCGAAACGGGCTCTGCCGTTTCGATACGCCTACGTGGCTTCGACCACAACGGATATAAACCCCAACGGCTATTTTCCCAACTAACACTTAAATGCAGGGCGTTTCGATACGCGTTCTGAAATGGCCAAGGGCGTTCTGATACGGGTGCCACGTCAGACTGCAACGGCTCTTTCTACTTAAAGGGTGTTTCGAAACGAGTTCGAGCGTTTCGAAATGAGGAGCTGTAGAACTGCATTTATGATGGGAATTAAAGTCCTCAACGGCTCCAATTCAATCCCAACGACTAGTAACGGCTATAAACTCATCAAGGAGTATAAAAGGGACCTCCAAGCATCAAGTAAAGGCTAATGCTCATATTGAAAAACAACAAATGATCAAATATTGTCTTAGTGCCTAAATTGTCAATTCTTGTATAGACAAACACTAGTGAGCCAAAATTGTAAAATTTGCTCAAGTGTTTTAGGTTTTGGGTGAGTGCTAAATTGTGCAAACAAATACCTATTAGAGGGATTTAAGTTTGCTCTTTGTTTCTTTTTGTAAAGAGGGTTTCAATCAAGGCTTTGGGTAGAAAGCTTGATTGGTGTATAAGGTTACCTCCTAAGCCTAGAAAGGGGGAAGAGCAATTAGTGAAATTGTTGGAAATCCTTAGTGGGGAGCTAAGGTAGTGGATTTAGACCTTGGTTAGAAGGTTGAACCACTCTAAAATTATTGTGTCTATCTTTGTTTTAGCTTCCTAACACCCAAAAATCCACCTCTCCACCACTTGGTAAGCTACATTGGTTGATCAAATCGAGCTCCTCACAACTCAACAATATCTGCTGTGACATGTAATGTCTCTAAGTCTAGTTTAGCACCTAAATGAAAATTTTAAAAACGTTAGGCACCTATTCGGCTCGAAAAATACTTTGGGCACCTATCTAGAGAAATGTGTAGTTTGGACACTTATTTGACACTTAAGCCTAGGGCTTTAAACGACTGAACGTTCAGCGAACCGTTCGTGAGAAGTTCGTTTATTTATTAAACGAACGAACATGAAATATTAAATATTTAACAAATTATATATATGTTCGTTTGTCGTTCGTGTTCGTTCGGTTCGATTATAGGCCTAATTAAGCATTTTTTTTAATATGCTGGTGTGATGCAAGGGTAGCATCTGTTCAACTTTCTTAGTCTTTTCAAAGACGGCACACACAGCATGGTATTACTGGTGCTAGGGATGTAAAAACAGGTAATCAGACAGGTTTCAGGTCGGGTTCTGTCAGGTCGGGTAAAATCGGATACAGGTCATTTCAGGTAAAAATAAAATTTTTGACTCAACTCGGGTCGGGTGCGGGTCCATTGCAGTCGGGTAATTTGCAGGTCGGGTCCATTTCAGGTCGGGTCAATTTTCAGGTCGGGTCCATTTCAGGTCAAACTCGTTGCAGATCGGGTAAAAACAGGTCGGGTAAAATCAGTTAATTGGCAGGTAAAATTGCAGGTCGGGTAAATTTCAGGTCGGGTTCATTTCAGGTCGGGTTCATTTCAGGTCGGTTTCATTTCAGGTCGGGTTCATTTCAGGTCGGGTAATTCCAGGTCGTCGGGTTCATTTCAGTTTGGGTTAATTCAGGTTCACCAGGAATGAAGAATTTTGAATAAAAACAAAGTTTTATGGACTATAGTGAAAAAAAAATAAGAGCTAATTTGGACTAAAATAAAGTTTTATGGACTATAATAGGCTCATTTTTGAATAAAAACAAAGTTTTATGGACTATAGTGAAAAATA
The DNA here is from genome assembly GCA_030270665.1 of Hibiscus trionum. Classification (NCBI taxonomy): domain Eukaryota; kingdom Viridiplantae; phylum Streptophyta; class Magnoliopsida; order Malvales; family Malvaceae; genus Hibiscus; species Hibiscus trionum. The sequence continues at coordinate 9,223,522 of BSYR01000024.1, read as the reverse complement.
ATAATAAATAAGAGTTAATTTGAAGTAAAAATAAAGTTATAAGGACTCAATTGAATTGAATTAAAACTTAAAGGACTTGAATAAAAAACTTATATAATATAAAGGGCTTTATTTATAATTTACCCTAAATTGAAATTCAATTTGAAATTGGCGGTTTGAAATCAAATTTTCCCGCCCTTATATTATAATTTAATATTATTTATTAATTATTATAATATAATATAACTTATTAATTAATATAATAACTTTATAACTTATAAGCATAAATACATCATACATGTGATTATGTGTATATTATATATATATATATATATATATATATGTATGTATTTGTATGTATTCACATGTATGTAAATTACAATATATAATTATATATTATACAAAGTACAAACATGTATGTATAATGTATAATGTATAATGTATTTATGTATATGTAATGTATTATACATAAATACATAAATACATAAATTGAATTGAACTCAATTGAATTGAACAAAAACTTAAAGGACTTAACATCTAAAATTTAAAGGGCCACAAAATTTATAGCCCATCTAAAATTTTTAGCCCAAAGCCCAACAATTAATAATTATTATATTCAGCCCATCTAAAATATTTAGTCCGAAGCCCAACAATTAATAATTAATATTTATTATTGATATTATCAATTATTATAAATGGGTGGTAGGATAAGAGCCCAAAGGCCCAAGGCCCAAACTATTACCAATTATTATTAATTATTATATAAATTATAAGTTTTAGGGGCCCAAACAATTACTAATTATTGATAATTATTATATAAATTATAAACCCAAGGCCCAAGGCCCAAACTATTACCAATTATTATTAATTATTATATAAATTATAAGTTTTAGGGGCCCAAAGGCCCAAGGCCCAAACTATTACTAATTATTAATAATAATTATATAAATTATATGTTTTAGGGGCCCAAAGGCCCAAGGCCCAAACTATTACCAATTATTATTAATAATTATATAAATTATAAGTTTTAGGGGCTCAAAGGCCCAAGGCCCAAACAATTACTAATTATTGATAATTATTATATAAATTATAAACCCAAGGCCCAAGGCCCAAACTATTACCAATTATTATTAATAATTATATAAATTATAAGTTTTAGGGGCCCAAAGGCCCAAGGCCCAAACTATTACTAATTATTGATAATTATTATATAAATTATAAACCCAAGGCCCAAACTATTACCAATTATTATTAATTATTATATAAATTATAAGTTTTAGGGGGCCAAAGGCCCAAGGCCCAAACTATTACTAATTATTAATAATAATTATATAAATTATATGTTTTAGGGGCCCAAAGGCCCAAGGCCGAAACTATTACCAATTATTATTAATTATTATATAAATTATAAGTTTTAGGGGCCCAAAGGCCCAATGCCCAAACTATTACTAATTATTGATAATTATTATATAAATTATAAACCCAAGGCCCAAGGCCCAAACTATTACCAATTATTATATAAATTATAAGTTTTAGGGGCCCAAAGCCCAAACTATTACCAATTATTATTAATAATTATATAAATTATAAGTTTTAGGGGCCCAAAGGCCCAAGGCCCAAACTATTACTCATTATTGATAATTATTATATAAATTATAAACCCAAGGCCCAAGGCCCAAACTATTACCAATTATTATTAATTATTATATAAATTATAAGTTTTAGGGGCCCAAAGGCCCAAGGCCCAAACTATTACCAATTATTATTAATAATTATATAAATTATAAGTTTTAGGGGCCCAAAGGCCCAAGGCCCATATAAAATAAATGGGTGGTGGGATAAGAGCCCAAAGGCCCAAGGCCCAAACTAATACATAAATATTATATAAATTATAAGTTTATATATATATATATAAATTATATTATATTTATGAGTTAGTCTTTATATTCGATGGTTTAGGGTTTAGGGTGTTGCGTTATGATCACGAGCTATCATTATTGTTTATGGTTTAGAGTTGAAGGGTTTAATGTTTATGGTTTAACTTTAAGGTTCCATGGTTTATGGTTTAGGGTGTTGCATTAGGGTTTATGTGTTATCATTAATTCATTTTTGCAATATTTCTTATGGATTAGAGTACATTCCTACATCAACATGGTTTATATCTTTAAGGTTTAGGGTTTAGGGGACACCGTACATAGTTCATATTTAAATGTTTAGGGTTGTTGTTATTGGTTGTATGGTTAGGGTTTAGAATCTAATGTGTAAGGTTTACGGTTTAGGGTTTCTAAGTTATAACTTATCATTATTGTTTAGTGGTTATAGTTTAGGGTTTAGTGTTTAAGGTTTTGGGTTTTGGGGTATAGATTTGGCTTTATGGGTTTTCATTATTGTTTATGGTTTATAGTTTAGGGTATATGGTATAAGCCATAAGGTTTAGGGTTTATGGTTTATAAGTTTTCATTAATCATTATATTTGTTCATGGTTTATAGTTAAGGGTTTAGTATTTAGGGCTAGGATTAGGGTTATACAATCGACTTTATGAGTTTTTATTACCATTAATGGTTTAGGGTTTAGGGTTTATGGGTTTATGAGATAAGGTCTTTAAGTTTTCAGTATTGTATAATTTAGGGTTTAGGGTTTAAAGTTAGGATTTATTAGTTTTCATTATCGTTTAGGGTTTAGGGCTTAGGGTTTAGGATTTCATGATTGATACCTTAATTCAAAAGTCAAGCCCCCATTAACCCTAAACCTAAAGGCTTCATAAACACTAAATCAATACCCTAACCCTAAACATTTAACATAAACCCTAAACCACAACCCATAAATATTTAAACCTTAAACCCCAAAACTCAAACACTAATTGAAATAGTAGCACTGATCCTTAAACCTTACCCCTAAGTTATAACCTTAAACTATAAATTATAACCCTAACTCATAAATTAAAACCCCAAACCTTTAATTAAACCCTAAACCCTAAACCTAAAGACTTCATAAACACTAAATCAATACCCTAAACCCTAAACATTTAACATAAACCCTAAACCACAAACCTTAAATATTTAAACCTTAAACCCTAAAACTCAAACACTATTTGAAATAATAGCACTAATCCTTAAACCTTACCCCTAAGTTTTAACCTTAAACTATAAATTATAACCCTAAACTCCTAAATTAAAACCCCAAACCTTAAATTAAATCCTAACCCTAAACCTTAACATTGAAATAAGGACCAAATCGAACATAAAATAAAATTTTAAGCTGAATTTCACAAAAATCAGGACCAAATTGAAACAATTGAAAGTTAGAGTGCTTGCGGAGCAAAACCCACACGACCCGTTAAAGAACACGCGGATCTTTCCCAAACCCACACGACCCGGCTCACCCCTATAAATAAACCCTCACCCCCAGCCAATTTACAGCATTTTTACCCTATCGTTACTCTGCCGAAATTTCTCCTCGTTCTCTCTCTCTCTGAAAAACACAATTTCTCCCAGATTTCCTATCTATTCTCGACCAAAACCTCACTTTTTCCCAAAGTTCTTCATTGTTCTTCCCCAAAATCCTTCCAGATCCTATACAAACATCCAACTTCAATCTAAACCTGTTTCCTCTCGATCAAAACCAAACTTTTTCACCAAGTTCTTCACTGTTCTTTCCCAAACCCATTCTAGATCCTATACAAACATCCTACTTCAATCTAAACCTGTTTCCTCTCGATCAAACCCAAACTTTTTCTCAAGAACATCATCATGTTCTTCCATTTTCTCCTTTTCAATCCTTCAAAACCCTAATCCCTAAATCAAAAATGTTTTACCCTAAACCCCAAGTTACCTGATACCCTAACCCATATACCCTAAACCCCAATCCCCAATCCCCAAACCCTAATCCATCAACCCTAAACCCTTATCCCCAAAACCGATTCGTATTCAAAAATCTTTTCATCTTCTTCAGAAAACCCTAATATCCCTTCTCCTTCTTCTGACTTCTGAGATCCCCGAAAGCCCTTCTTCTTCTCCTGACTTCTGAGTTCCCTGGAAGTCCTTCTCATTCTTCTGACTTCTGATATCCCTGGAAGCCCTAATCTTCTGGGATTTGGTAAGTTTTTTTTCTCATTTGTTCTTTTTATTTTTATTTTTATTTTTTATACTCTAATATATCCTAACTTTGTTTCTGTTTGGTTTGCATGTTTATTTTCTGGGAGCGGCTCTTCTGGCATTTTCAGTTGTTGGTATATTTCTAAAATCCCTAACTTCTGGTTGGTATATTTCTGTTTATGTGGTTCTGGTATATATTTCTTTTTGATATGCATGCTTTTTCATTTGGTTTCTGTTTTGTTTATTTAGTATGCATGCTAGGGTTTCTGTTACTTAAATGTTTTTAAGTTTCTGTTATGGTTCTGGATTTTGGTTTGGTTGCATGTCTACTTTCTTTGGTTGCATGTCTACTTTATTTGGTTTTTTTTTGTTTCTGTTTCTGTGTTGTTGATTTAGTATGCATGCTAGGGTTTCCTTGGTTTAATCCGAGTATATAGGCTGGAATACCAGACCTGCGGGGCTACTGGTGCCAAAGGGGGTTTTTAAAGGACCCTGGGGTTCGGTGTAAACAACGCCACGTACAAGGATTAAACTGAAACCACCCTCTGTTTCTGTATTGTTTGTTTAGTATGCATGCTAGGGTTTCTGTTTATTAAATGTTTTAAAGTTTCTGTTTTTGGATTTTGTTATGTAAAATGTGTTATGTACTTGTTCTTTTTGCTGTTTCATTCATTTTCTGGGATTTCACATATTTTTCTTTTGTTCATTTAGCACAGCTATGCCTATGGATGATATTTCTTATGAGTTGGAATTTCCCGTTCAAAGAGGTATACTCTTTTAACTTTTTTATTTTCAGAAGATCATTTTTAGTATTTGATCAGTCACTAACTCTTTTTTGTTAATGTTTTGTTTGAAGCGGATGAAAATGACCAAGCCTCTACTGTTCTTCCTTCCATTAGAAGGAGGGCTTCAACAACTCCATCAACAGAGTTTGGGAGAAGGACTTCTCCTGTTTGGGATCACTATTGCTTCGTTAAGGAAGAGGATGGCATCTTTGCTGAATGTAAGTATTGCAAATCAAAAAGGTATAAAGCCGATTCTTATATTGGTACCTCTAACCCTAAAAGACACACTGAGAAATGCCCTGCCTATAAGGATTTCCTTGTATCCAATCCCAGTAGTGTTTTAGGAAGTTCTTTTGATCAGAAAACCTATTGTGATTTGTTTGCTGAAGCTATTTTGTGTCATGGATATGCATTGAGCATGGTTGAGCATGATAAACTTAGGATTTTGCATCGTTATCTTAATTCTAATGTCAAGGATATCTCTAGGTATACTGTTACTAAGCATTGCATGTTAAAACATGAGAAGCATAAGAAGTTGTTAATTGATTCAATGCTTTCTGTTTCAAGTAGAATCTGTTTTACATGTGATGGTTGGTCTGCTTGCACTTCACGTTCATATTTTGCTCTGACTGCCCATTATGTTGATAATAATTGGAAACTTCAGTCAAAAATTCTTAACTTTCGTCGTTTCCCCCCACCCCATGATGGTGAGTCTATATATAAGTTTGTTAAGAAGTTGTTATGTGAGTGGGGTCTTGAAAGGAAAGTTTTTACTATAACCCTTGATAATGCATCTGCCAATGATAGAATGGTTAAGCGTCTCAAAGACGATTTGCATGCCATCTCTCCCCTTCCTTGCAATGGTAAATACTTTCACATTAGATGTGCTGCTCATATTCTGAACTTGATAGTTCAAAGGGGGTTGAAGGTTATTGATTCTTCTATTGTTAAGTTGCGCGAAATTGTTAAATTTATTGACTCTTCTGATTCTAGACTATGTGGTTTTGATTCTGCTGTTAGAGATTGTGGTTCGGATTTTTCTGGTAAGTTAGTTTTGGATGTCCCTACTAGGTGGAACTCCACTTATTTGATGCTACGTAGGGCTATTGATGCTAAGTTAGCTATCAATTTGTTTGTTAATAGAGAGAATGGCCTGGATATTATATTAGAGGATGAGTGGGAAACTGCATCTTTGATATGTGATTTTCTTGAGCCTTTTTATGAGATTACCACTCTGTTCTCTGGATCCAAGTATCCTACCTCTAATTTATATCTGGCTAATGTTGTTGCTATTGAGAAACTTCTGTGTGATGCTCACAATGATCCCTGTGTTGGAATTTCTGCTATGGCTGGTCCTATGCTTGAGTTGTATGAGAAATACTGGTCTGAACACTCTACTATTCTGTCTTTTGCTGTTTTACTTGATCCCCGTTATAAGTTGCAACTTCTGAAGGAGTTGTATGGTGTCCTCTATGTTGAGGATGAGGTTGAGAGGAGGGTTAGTCTTGTGTACAATGAATTTGTGAATTTGTATATCTATTATTCTAGAACTGTTCTGTGTTCTTCATCTTCTTCTAATTCTTCTGTCCAATGCAATTCATCTCAAAGTACAAGTGTTTCGAGTTCGAATCGGCTTCGGACCTTCAAAAAGTCAAATCTGTTTCAGGTCAGTTTTGTTTTAGTTTATGTTTTCATTTTTGTTTCTTTTACTTACAATTTTCTAACTAGTTTTACGTTTTTTTGTAGAATTTTGATGCAAATTTGGCCGCTTCTAGGAGTGGTAAATCTGATGTTGACTCTTATATATCTTTGCCCCTTCTCCCTCGGTTTGATGATTCTGAGTTTGATATATTAGAGTATTGGAAGTCACAGTCTGTTTCTTTTCCTACTCTTTCTCTCATGGCTAGAGATGTTTTAGCCATTCCAATTACTTCTGTTGCATCCGAATCCTCATTTAGTATGGGGGGTCGGATTTTGAACAAGTTGAGGGCTAGACTTTTGCCCAAAAATGTTGAAATTTTTGTTACAACCCGTAATTGGTTGTATGGATTTGAGCCTGAGGATAAAGATGATGAATATCTGGCTGTTGTGAATGAATCTTCTCTGCCTGATGTTGCTGTTGAAGATCCCATTCCTGAATGAGGTATTCTAATCTCTCTCTGTTTTTACTTTTGTTTTGTTTCTGTTTCTTAGTCTCTGATTTCACTTTTGTTTTTTTAACTTTCAGTTTATGTTGCTGTTATATTTTGATGTTGCTGGACTTGGTCATACAATGCTCCTTTTATGTTGCCCAAAAATGTAAGTTTACCTTTCTCATCTTTTTCTTTCTTTATTTACATGTCTTTTATTTCTTTTAGTGTTGTTTACTTTTTCTTATACCTTGTTTTTTTTTCTTTTAGTGTTGTTTTGTTCTGGTTGCTGTTCAATGCTGAGTTTGATGCTGGTTGAAGTTTTTTGTCGGTTGTTGTCTTGCTGGTTGCTGGTTGCTGGGTATTAAGTACTGTTAGTTTGTTGGTTTTATTTTGTTGCCCTTGTTTTAATTTTGCTGGTTTCTTAGCTTTCATAGCTAAGTTACCCATAATTAAAACTTGTTGGTAGCTTTATGTAGTTGCTCGATGATGATCTTTCTGGTAGCAAAGTCTTTTGACTTTGCTATAAGATCTGAGAGCAAAATTACTTATCATTTTGTAAGCTTCTATTCTGGTTGTAAACTTAAAGTTTGTATTCTCTTTGTTATTAACTTATTTTAATTTTATGTTTGTAAAATTATTATAATTTAACTGTTATTATGAAGTTAACTCGATTACTTCATTTTGTTCATTGTTCGTTGTTAATTTAAGTTAACTGTTAATTTCAAGTTAGCAAAGTGACTTCATTTTATTCTTTGTTATTAACAAATTTAAGAAGTTAACCCGTTTAAATTAACAAACTAGTGTTGTTATCCAGATTAATCTAAGTTAACTGTTAATTTGAAAGACAATTGTCATAATACTAACTTAACTTTTAATTTGAAAGACTTAATATATATCAATCTAAGTTAACTGTCATAATACTAACTTAACTTTTAATTTGAAAGACTTAATAACTTGGTATATTTTATGTCAATTGTCTTAGTATATATGTTTTATATAATTTAAGTTAACATAAATATGAAGCATAATAAGTACGAAAAATAAGACAAATTATAAGTTAATAACTTAGTATTTATTATGTCAATATGTTTTATCTAATTTAAGTTAACATAAATATGATGCATAATAAGTACGAAAAATAAGACAAAATATAAGTTAATAACTTAGTATATATTATGACAATTGTCTTTCAATTAATATAATATATAATTAATATAATACTTAAAAGATTTTTCTTATTATGTTAATAACTTTAGTAAAATAAGTTATTATGTCAATTGAAAGACATTTGACATAATGAATTATACAAGTTTAATATATTATATTAATTATATATTACTAATATATTATATATTTAGTATAAAATAAGACAAATATTTTAAGTATATAATTTTATTATTTATACTTAAACAAATTTTTAAGTATATAATTTTAAGTAATGAAATTAACATAATCTATTAAAAATTTATTAAGTTTATAATAAACAGGTCTACATTAGTTCAGGTCAACAACAGTTCAGGTTCAAAACAGGTCGGGTCCATTAACAGGTCGGGTTCATAACAGGTCGGGTAAAATCGGATCTCGGGTCGTTTCAGTCGGATAATATCAGGTAATTCGCCAGGTCGGTCTCAGGTTCGGGTTCGTTTCAGTCGGATGCAGGTCGGGTTTCAGGTCAAAATTACCAGGTCAGATTCGGGTTCGGGTTGTTTTCAGTCGGACACAGATCGGGTTCGGTTGCTACAGTAACAGGTTCAACTCGGGTTCGGGTCAGCAACAGTCAGTTACAGTTCGGGTTCGGATCATCGAATTCTCGGGTTAAATCAGGTTCTGACTCGAGCAGGTTTCAGGCAGGTTTCCAGATCCTGACTTGTTTTTACAACCCTAACTGGTGCTCCAACCCGAGTCCCAAGGGATGATAAACATCAACCTTTGCCACCAAGACACAAGGGAATGAGCAATTAAGCCTTTTTAAATTAGATAGGCATGGAATTAATAAAATTAAAGTTATATTTTGTCAAATTACAGTTTCAGTAATAAATAATTGGAATTTTATAAAATGATAATAATATGTAAAATATTATTTTACTGAATATAATTATTTATTTTTCATTAATTCATATTAGTTGCGTGATAAAATTTGCGGGTAATCATTTTACTAAATATATTAAAAAAAAATTTGATAGGTTAACTTAAAAAATAAACAACTTTTTTAAGAAAAAGGTAAAGAAATAAATGAGCATCTTAAAAATCAATCCCATTAATTTATATGATTATCACTCCCATCAATATTTTTTGTTCTATTGCTCGTTTCGATCCATTGTACAATGTTAGGTGCAATACAATGATGTTCCTGTTGGCACGTAATATCCAAATGTACAATTTTACAAAATGGAGACAAAAAATATACCTAAATTACTATGAAACGGGAATATGTGAGTTTTTTAAAATTTTATTTTGATTTAAATATTTTTGTGTGAATACTCTTATTATATTGCGATGATTAAGGGGCTCGCGAGCTATTCGGGCTCGGCTCGGTTAAAATTCGGCTCGAGACCTTAACAAGTCGAGTTGAGTCGACTCAAGCTCAACTCGAAAAGCTCGTGAACAGACTCGAAATAATTATATATATGCTACATATGGACTAAAAGTAATCTCTTTAGCAAAAGAAAAGTAAAAAAATAAATTAGGAGAAATTTACTAAAAAAAATAACTAAAATAAATTGAGCGTTTGTATTGTAAGAATATTTCTTGGTTATTTAGATTAATCTATTTTTTGGGTACTCTTTTCCCTTTCCCGACATTAAATTCTGCTTTGGTGTTGGTTATGAAAAGAATTTTTAACGAGGTCATATCTTTTCTAAAAAAATCATAATAAAATTATGGGTAAAATACAAAAATAATGACTCAACTTTTGTTTCTCTCCTATTTTACTCACTCATCTTTAAATTGAGTCGATTTAATGACTCAACTTTTAACATTGGGTTTATCATCACCCAACCGTTATATTATGGATGCCGTTAATGATGTGGTATTTTTTATTGATTTGGCTGCCACGTACACACACGTGTTAAAAAATAGAATAAATACAAAAGAAAAAGAATGAGTGGTGGGCCCCAGTTGGCTTGACATATCAGGGAAACATTGACTTTGTGTGAGTTAAAAAATTTTACCCCCAGGCATCGAAAGCTAACAATGGCAATTTTGAAGCAGAGATCCCAGCTGTTTCTTTCCATAAGCGGGTAAAGGACATTCAAGGGAAAGTACCAGATTGCCCCTCCTCTTTCATCTGTGAGATGGCCGGAACCCAACCGTTCAGCGGCAGCGTATGCTTCGCTCTGAACCAACATGGATCTGAGAGATCCTGACTTATCGATAGAGAGAACAGAGCTCAAGAAGCCTGTGTCACCATTTTCGTGATGTTGCCGGAGAAGCGTAACCAGAGGGGAAACAAAAGTCGGAGCTCGATGCCGTTCATAAAATAGTAGCCGGTATAGCCAGAGAGAGGGACAACACCAACAGTAGTGAAGAGACGGCCAAATCTGCATTTCCGGGTCGATCCCTTCCTTTTCCCTAACCTTCAATCTCGTGTTGGCAGCGAAACTCAAGTCAGAGCTCCGGCGGTGCGCAGTTCGCAGCGGCGATAACAAGCCAAAGTCACGCTTGGGGTAGCTTCCGTCCAACCCGTCCGACGCCTCAGTGGTGAAAACCTAGCATGACACTCCGGCGGTACCTTTTTCTCGACAGTAAAAAGGCCCGACCGCCCCCGGGGAATAACCTTATCGCCACCACCTTGGAGCAAACCACCAGGCGTCGTCGGTCACCAACGAAACCCGGCGCAACGGGGCCTCCTATCGGGGACGACGCCTCGTGTAAGAAGGCAACCACAAACTTGAGCTGGGGTGGTGAGTCAAACCGAACGGCTGAGACTCGTCGGAGATTAGCGAAAGGTAAAGCTGGAGGCGCGTGTCGCACGTTCATTTTATGGGTTTTGTTACTGTGCTTAATGTTGCTCTATAGTTCTGTCTCTGCTATTTTTTGTGATTTTAACAAATTGGAGTCATGAAATTTACAAGTCTGCCGGAGGGATTGCTACACTGGGGTCAAATCAATAAAAAATGCCACATCATTAACGGCATCCATAATATAACGGTTGGGTGATGATAAAAACTCAATGTTAAAAGTTAAGTCATTAAATCGATTCAATTTAAAGATGAGTAAGTAAAATAGAAGAGAGGTAAAAGTTGAGTTATTATTTTTGTATTTTACCCTAAAATTATCCATTTCGAGTCGGCTTCGAGCCGTTGTCCATGATAAGCATTTAGGCATCCAAAGTCGCATGGAATCCGGCAGACCGACACTGAAGGAATAGTTTAATTGTAAGGAAAACAGAGTGTAAACATATTCGAGTATATCCACATATTACTATTTTATACTCGAATTCCTAGTAAGCATAGCTTGGCATTGAAAATAAATCCTTCAAATTAACTACATTGAAGTTCAAATATGAAAACCTTGACAAACACAGAGCTAGAAATGTTGTATCCCGTTTAGGGAAGTTAACTCTTGTTTCTTTTGGTATTACCAAGTCAGTATCCACATGAACAAGATAGACCAAAGTGTGAGGCTGAATGCTGCCACAACATAAGTCCACAGCATTATCACTGCAGTTTCACATTGACCCAGCTGAAAAAATTGGGTCATGGTACCTGCAAATGTTCATTGGAGTATCAATTTAGTATAAAAGATTCGTCGCGTTTGTGTATTTTAATCAAATTAGTATAAACATAATCGTGATATTTACCTACAGCCATTCCGGGTGGAACAGCAAACTGAAGCATAAGAACAAACTGGTATAACTTGTCATCTGATGCAACCAACCCCAAATAGAGAGCAGCTTTAACAACACCGATCCCTATCAATGGCAAGAATATGTTCCTCACTCCTATTATCCCTAAGATCACGGTTCGACTCACGTCCGACCCTTTGAGACCTACGACGGCAAAGATCTACGGATCAGTACTCGATTTCAAGTTTGGTCTTAACAGAGTAGCTTTCATTTTTGTAAATTAACAGAGATTGAATCTAATATTGTTTAAAAACACCAACCTCTCAAAAGGTTAGCCCCCATTATCAAGGTCATGCATGGAATTGCTGCCTCCCTGCATTTAACATCGTTTTTTTACTTCTTATCTTTAAATTGAAATCAATATGTATAGGATGTACATCAAAGCATACATTACATACCCTAATATATATGCAGAGCTGTCAAGTACACGAAGCGGAGCTTTATTTCCAATCAATAGTTTTCGGATCGGAGACGCTGTCCCGATTATAAACCCAACAATCTGCCATACGAGTAAAAGAAATATATGAATGTGATAAAAATACAGGAAACGAGGGAATTCATTTTAGCATACCGCTGCAATTGCTGTTGGTGCAAACACTTTCTTCAGGTCAACCTTTTCCGAAATGATCTTGATTCGTCGCATTATTTTCTTCGAAGCCGACATCTACATTAGGAAATGTTGATGAGAATGACGATTTTTTCTAGTACCATTGAATCGGATGAGAAGGGCAAAAGGAACAAACCTTTGCAATTGTTCCGTCGAAGCCGGTGGGATGCATCGGATTACTGTGACCATTACTAGAAGGAAGAGCAGCTAATTGAGTGGAACTCGTGGGCAGTGTTTCAGGGGTGGAGCCATTCTCAATGCCTGGTTTTATATACAACCGCATCACACCATACACATACGACCATATATAAATCGCGCCGACCTGTGTTAAGGTCATTCGAATCAAAAGTTTAAAAAACTGAAATAAAATATTGAAAAATAATAGGAATGATATATACTGCTAAAGATAGTGAAGCATATGGCCTGGCATGCATAGAACAAACAGATGGATCTCCAAATGGACTATTTGACTCCTCACATACTGCTGGAACCATAATCAGAGGCAAATTCCCAACATTTCCTGTTGAATTTAGATACCACAATATTTGAATCTATAAAAATGAGTAAAATATCCGTAAATATTCGAATTCACAGCTTAATAAACATGCCTGCAGAACAGCAACCGATGACAATGCCTTGAAGGTGTTTAGGAGGTTTAGTAATTTTGATGAGAAGCCAAGCCAGTATCGAACCGAAAAAGAATGCCAGCAGAAGGTTCAATGGCATGAACCACCTGATTAGCCGAATCATGAACAGAACATGAACACCAAACGCGGGATTATTTTCGATAACGACTTCAGCTAACAAGAGTTTAAGGAAAAGAAAGTAAATAAAATATTAAGACAAGGGTAATGAGTGGAACTAACAATGTCACGAAACTTTGGAAAGTGACGGTCTCAGCTAAGCTGGTGGCTACAAGTGAAGGACATAACACGTAGAACACAAGCTATAAAGGGGGAAATAAAATAAAATATTAATTGTTCAAGAAATAAAGAAAATAAAAAAATGGTTCATTTATATGGAATAATTATTTACGTTGTTCAAATAGCGGTTCGGCTCGGGCCCCAACAGCTTGATGCGGTCCAAAGCAATGAACAAGCCGACTCCGGTTAACAAGATTACTTTGAGAACCGGCATTACTGCCACAATGAAGAGATTTAGAAACCACATTGCCCAAAATTACCTCTCCCTTGTGCCTGAAAATGAAGAAGAAATTATACAACTTTTAATTTTATTATAAGTAATTGTTATTTGTTAGGGTAAGTAGATAAGAACGAAAAGGCAGAAGTTATGTTGAAAATGTAGAAAGTCAAGCAATGCTGCAGCCAAAATTGAAAATGGAAAATTTCAATTTTGGCAGGTGCAGCCAAGATTGAAAAATGGCATGGGAAAATCACAATTTTGGCCCCTAAACTTTAGGTTATTTATAAGTTAGTCCCTAAAGCTCAACTATAAATAGCCTAGCCATTTGCCATTCTTACACATCCCAAATCATTCTAACATCCTCCCAATACTAGAGAAATTAGAGAGTTTTCATAGAGTTGTTTTTTCCTTTCTTATCAAGAGAGAATTGTCATTGTTTTCTCCTTGTTAGACTGAGAGAAGTTGTAATTCCTATTTTCTCATAGTGAAATTCTTCTACCTTTGTCTGTGGTTTTTACCCTATATTATTTAGGGGTTTTCCACGTAAAATCTGTGTCTCCTTTATCTTCATTGTTATTTTCTCAAATTATCAGTTGCGTTTTTGCTCTATCCGACGATCGTATTCCGCAACAATTGGTATCAGAGCCAGATTTGGGTGCGTATATCTACTTACCGTATTCTCTGTTGGTTGCCACTGAAAAGTGGATCCTCCATCATAAGAAAGTAAGTTAGATACTACTCATTCATTGAAGGTGGTGGGCACTATTCACGTCAAAAAGGTGAAATAGTGGGAGCTATCTGAAATAGAAGCTATGGCAACGAAATTTGATATTGAAAAGTTCAATAGGAGAAATTTCTCACTGTGGAAATTGAAGATAAAGGCCATCCTAAGAAAAAATGGATGTCTAGCGGCTATCAGCGAAAGGCCGGCAGATTTTACGGATAACAAGAAATGGAATGAGATGGACGAGAATGCTATTGCAGACCTTCATTTAGCATTAGCAGATGAAGTACTATCAAGCATCGAGGAGAAGAACACAGCCAAGGAGATTTGGGATCACCTCGCAAAATTATACGAGGTCAAATCGTTGCACAATAAAATTTTCCTTAAGAGGAAATTGTACACTCTTCGGATGTCAGAATCTACTTCAGTGACAGAGCACTTAAACACGTTGAATACTCTATTTTCTCAGCTTACATCCCTAAGCTATAAAATAGAGTCACAAGAACGTGCTGAACTTCTACTTCAAAGTCTACCTGATTCGTATGATCAACTCATCATCAACTTGACAAACAACAACCTTACAAGTGATCTAGTCTTCGATGACGTTGCAGCTGCTGTTCTGGAAGAAGAAAATCGGCGCAAGAACAAGGAAGACAGACAAGGAAATCTGCAACAAGCAGAGGCCTTAACGGTGATGAGAGGAAGATCAACAGAACGTGGCCAAAGTAGCAGTCACAATCATGGTAGATCAAAGTTAAGGAGTAAGAAGAATTTAAAGTGCTACAACTGCGGAAAGAAGGGTCACTTGAAGAAGGATTGTTGGAGTTTACCTAAAAACTCCAATCCTCAAGGAAATATGGCAAACACTTCAGATGATGGAGATGCTCTCTGTTGTGAAGCAACAACAGCCATGGAAGGCAGAAAAAGATTTGCAGACATATGGCTTATTGACTCGGGAGCCACATATCACATGACCTCAAGAAGAGAATGGTTCTATAATTATGAACCTATCTCAGGAGGATCTGTGTACAGCTGCAATAATCATGCCTTGGAAATTGTTGGCGTTGGAACCATCAAATTGAAGATGTATGACGGGACAACCAAAGTTGTTCGAGATGTGCGACACGTGAAAGGCTTGAAGAAAAACTTATTATCCTACGGATTGTTGGATAATAATGCAAGCAAGATTGAAACACAGAAAGGAATCATGGAGGTGTTCCATGGAGCGCTTGTGATGATGAAAGGTGAAAAGATAGCGGCAAATTTGTACATGCTGAAGGGAGAGACTTTGCTAGAAGCTGAAGCCTCTGTTGCCTCATGTAGTTCAGATTCTACCATGTTATGACATCGGAAACTTGGACACATGTCAGAACAGGGAATGAAAGTCCTTGTGGAGCAAAAGCTACTTCCAGGTTTAACAAAGGTATCACTTCCTTTGTGTGAACATTGTATTACAAGTAAGCAGCATCGATTAAAATTCAACACATCAAATTCTAGAGGCAAGGCTGTTCTAGAATTGGTTCATTCTGATGTATGGCAAGCACCGGCTACATCCCTAGGCGGAGCAAAGTATTTTGTCTCC
Source organism: Hibiscus trionum (assembly GCA_030270665.1). Taxonomy (NCBI): domain Eukaryota; kingdom Viridiplantae; phylum Streptophyta; class Magnoliopsida; order Malvales; family Malvaceae; genus Hibiscus; species Hibiscus trionum. The sequence goes on along the minus strand of BSYR01000024.1, from coordinate 9,207,629 downwards.
TTCATTGATGACTACTCTAGGAGATGTTGGGTGTATCCTATCAAGAGGAAGGCAGATGTGTTTTCAACCTTCAAAGTTTTCAAAGCGCGGGTGGAACTTGATTCTGGAAATAAGATCAAGTGTTTCAGATCAGATAATGGAGGTGAATATACAAGTGATGAATTTGATGACTTTTGCAGAAAAGAAGGCATCAAAAGACAGTTCACAACAGTATACACTCCTCAACAAAATGGAGTGGCAGAGCGGATGAACAGAACTCTGTTAGAAAGAACACGAGCAATGTTGAGAGCTGCAGGGCTAGAAAAAGCTTTCTGGGCAGAAGCAGTCAATACCGCCTGTTATTTGGTGAATCGGGCTCCATCAACTGCAATTGAGTTGAAGACACCGATGGAAATGTGGACTGGTAAACCAGTTGATTATTCAAACCTCCATATATTTGGAAGTATTGTGTACGTGATGTACAATGCCCAAGAAATTTCAAAGTTGGATCCAAAATCCAGAAAATGTAAATTCTTGGGGTATGCTGATGGAGTAAAGGGGTATCGCTTGTGGGATCCCACTGCCCGCAAAGTGATTATCAGCAGGGATGTTATCTTTGTAGAAGATAAGCTACAAAGAAAAGAAGAAGATGATAGCACTGATAAAGAAAAGCCAGAGACTACACAGATACATGTTGAAAATGAGTTTGAACAGAGAGATTGTTCTGAAGCAGAACCAGAGCTCGAGGAATCAGAACCAGAGAATTCTGAAGCTCCAACAACTCGTCAATCAGATCGTGTGAGAAGACGTCCCAATTGGCACTCAGATTATGTTATAGAAGGTAATGTTGCATACTGCCTTTTAACGGAGGACGGTGAGCCATCATCATTCGAGGAGGCAATGAACAACTCAGATGCTTCGCAGTGGATGGCGGCAATGCAAGAAGAAATTGAAGCCCTTCATAAAAATAATACATGGGAACTTGTGCCACTACCACAAGGAAGGAAGCCAATTGGTAACAAATGGGTCTTCAAAATCAAGAGAAATGGTGACGATCAAGTGGAGAGGTATCGTGCAAGACTGGTGGTCAAAGGATATGCTCAGAAAGAAGGTATTGATTTCAATGAAATCTTTTCTCCTGTGGTTAGACTAACAACTGTTCGAGTTGTCCTGGCAATGTGTGCTACATTGAATTTACATCTAGAGCAGCTAGATGTTAAAACAGCTTTTCTTCATGGAGATCTTGAAGAAGAGATTTACATGCTCCAGCCTGAAGGTTTTGAAGAAAAAGAAAAGAAGAACTTGGTTTGCAGGTTGAACAAATCTCTGTACGGTTTAAAGCAGGCGCCGAGGTGTTGGTACAAGAGATTTGACTCCTTCATCATGAGCCTTGGATACAACAGACTTAATGCAGACCCTTGTGCTTACTTCAAGAGGTTTGGTGAAAACGAATTTGTTATATTGCTGTTGTATGTAGATGACATGTTGGTTGCAGGCCCCAACAAAGATCATATTGAAGAATTAAAGGCACGACTGGCTAGGGAATTTGAAATGAAGGACTTGGGACCAGCAAACAAGATTCTAGGGATGCAAATTCACCGAGACAGAAGTAGTAGGAAGATTTGGCTTTCACAAAAGAATTACTTGAAAAAGATCTTGTCACGATTCAGCATGCAAGATTGTAAGCCAATTTATACCCCTCTTCCTAGTAACTTTAAATTATCCTCCAGTATGAGTCCTAGCAGTGAAGAAGAGAGGATGGAGATGTCTCGAGTACCGTATGCATCAGCAGTGGGAAGTTTAATGTTCGCTATGATTTGTACAAGACCAGACATTGCACAAGCAGTGGGAGTGGTTAGTCGGTACATGGCGAATCCAGGCAGAGAGCATTGGAATGCTGTGAAAAGGATCCTGAGATACATCAAAGGGACCTTAAATGTTGCATTATGTTACGGGGGATCAGACTTTCTTATCAGCGGGTATGTCGATTCTGACTATGCAGGAGATTTGGATAAAAGCAAATCTACAACAGGGTATGTGTTTACAGTTGCTGGTGGAGCTGTAAGCTGGGTTTCAAAACTGCAATCGGTTGTGGCTACGTCAACAACGGAGGCAGAATATGTAGCAGCTACACAAGCTAGTAAAGAAGCAATATGGTTGAAAATGTTATTGGAGGAGCTCGGGCACAAACAAGAGAATGTCTCTTTGTTTTGTGACAGTCAGAGCGCCTTGCATCTTGCAAGGAATCCTGCTTTTCACTCAAGAACAAAACACATTCGGGTCCAATACCACTTCATTCGTGAGAAAGTGGAAGAAGGGACGATAGATATGCAGAAGATCCATACCGATGACAACATAGCAGATTTCATGACAAAAGCAATCAACACTGATAAGTTTACTTGGTGTCGATCCTCTTGTGGCTTGTTAAAGACGTAAGCAACATGGAAAGTACGAGGTAGAAAGAATGGTGTGAAGATACGATTGTTCCAATCAAATCTTCAAGTGGGAGATTGTAGAAAGTCAAGCAATGCTGCAGCCAAAATTGAAAATGGAAAATTTCAATTTTGGCAGGTGCAACCAAGATTGAAAAATGGCATGGGAAAATCACAATTTTGGTCCCTAAACTTTAGGTTATTTATAAGTTAGTCCCTAAAGCTCAACTATAAATAGCCTAGCCATTTGCCATTCTTACACATCCCAAATCATTCTAACATCCTCCCAATACTAGAGAAATTAGAGAGTTTTCATAGAGTTGTTTTCTCCTTTCTTATCAAGAGAGAATTGTCATTGTTTTCTCCTTGTTAGACTGAGAGAAGTTGTAATTCCTATTTTCTCATAGTGAAATTCTTCTACCTTTGTCTGTGGTTTTTACCCTATATTATTTAGGGGTTTTCCACGTAAAATCTGTGTCTCCTTTATCTTCATTGTTATTTTCTCAAATTATCAGTTGCGTTTTTGCTCTATCCGACGATCGTATTCCGCAACAGAAAATGCGTGATTTGATATATGTTATGTTTGAGCAATTAGCGGATAGTTGATAGAATGATTAAAGATGTTGTTCTATTTTGTGTAGGTTCGAATCTCATCATTTGTTTGGGAATGTAATACATTTCTACTTAATCAAAAAAATATTAATAATTTTTGAGATCCATTAATTGGTCGAGTGACTAAATGTTTATTTTTTTAATAGTCTAAAGGTGATTGCAAGATAGTATATGTTCATAGACATTCTTAATCATTTGACAATGCACACACATCTTGCAGACATTGTAATTGAACTCAGGTCACCTAAGATGGACATAATCTGTTTTTTCCATTGAGACCACTTGTTGGGTTCCATCCAAATCTATTTATTTTTGTAAATTAATAACACATATTCTTTTAAGTATGCCAGTATAATATTTATCTAAATTATTTGAAAATATATTATTTTAGGCTTTACAATCATATTTATTTAAATGACCCTAAATCCTAAATATATTATATGCAATTCAAATAGACATGATTTTATGAAATATTTATTTTTTTAATATGAATAGCTTAAAATATGTGTTTTAATGTTTTTATACCATTACATATTTAATTTATGCTATATTATAGAGTATATATATTATAAGTGGATTGGGTCTTCAATATTGGACTTAATACCTAGATATTTTTTAAAAGGGCCTAATTTTTTTATCCATCCTATTTTTTGGTCTACTTTTTTGGACCTAATAGAATTATTAAGAATAAAATTTAAATTGTATTTTCTAAAAACTCTAAAAGTGATACCAATATACTTTTTGTTATCTGAAAAGAATATTATACGATGTTTTATGATAATCTTGAAATTTTATTATATAATATACATTTCCGCCGAATTTAAAATAACAAATAGAAATCAAATGCACAAAATATTAAGTTTAAAAATAATAATTAATTAGAAAAAATGTTTATACTTGGAAAATCTAACTCCTCCCATCTTAAATATCAAGAAAATATTCTAGCTTTAGTTTTCATATAAATTAAATATACGTATTTTTCTATAATATTGGTTTTCTACGGGTTTTTTCTGTTGTCTTCCTGTTTTCCTAAGGCTTTGTCCTGACTAATCCGAATCGACCCATGTTGCACACCAAGCTTTGGTGAGTGAGTCCTCTAGCGAGGATTTTATGCATACACAAGGTCTCGAACTTAAAATCTGCTTAAATAATACCAAGCCGCTTACCACTTGAATCAACATCGTTGGTTGGTTTTCTATAATTTCTTACACCGAGTATCGGTTTCTCTTAATTAACCTACATTGAAACTTTTATAAGCAAATTGAAACATAATATTGATTAAATTTGCTCATTTTTGTTTGAAATTTTTCCAAAAAAAATTGTGTAATAGTTTTTTTTTTGCTTTTAAGTTCGAAAAGAGAATTTGTAAAAATAAATATTTCGAATGATTGTAAACAAAAATAACACATACTTTTAAATGATAAAATACATATTTCTTAGCAGACTTAAAAATGGTCTCATAATAGTATTTGTTCTATATTCTAGTTCTCATTAAAACTTATACATATCTTTTTAAAAAAAATCTATTTAAACTCAAATCTCTTAAAAAATTATAATCTCTTTTTAATGGGACCAATCTTTAGATTCTTTGATTTATATGCAAATAATTTATGTTATATTCGTTGTTGCATTTTAGTAATTTATAGGTTGAAAATCCTTGCTAAGAACCCGACTTAAACGGGCATCCAACTCATGGATAGGTCTATTTGAGAGAATATACGATTCTTATCTCATGTCGGAAACTGACTTCAAAAAAGAAAAGAAAAAACACATGAGAAGTTCATAAAAAATGTCTTTTTCCGTTGACTAATAAAACATTTTTCGTTGACTTATCATATTTTTCTAAACCAAACATCGGTATATATTTTCCGAAAAGCAAAATTGTTGAACCAAACATCGGGAATACTGAGAAGTGCCATAAATTCAATTAAGGGTATTGGTGCTCATATATCTGGTTGGGAAAATCAACATAATAGATGAATCGCCAAAATATAAATCGTTTAAATTATTTTAAAGGAATTTTATATTATGTAAATGGGTCTATCCAAAGAGAAAACGAGTAAATCGAAATAACTAACTTAATGAAATGCACATACCTTGTGTAAAGGCTAAAGCTGTGGAGACGAGAATTCAGGAGACCGTTTATTATGTAAGAATGCGTTTGATGTGTTGGAATATATAGGGAAAGCATAACCAAAATTTTTCATGCATTTCAAATTTCAACAACTTATTCTATTAGCTAAGACAGCATAAAGTAAAGAGCATTTATAGTTACTTAAAACTATAAAATGAAATGCCAACCCAGGCACGCAAGTAACTAGTGGTGCACGCTAATTCCAGACTTGGTAATTTGTATATTTTTTGGTCTTATATTTGTGTTTATCGTAAATTATATATCTGTTTATAAATCATGATATATTAAGTGTTAGAGCATATTTAATTTTATGTATTCTCAGCCAAACTGAATTTAATCTACTTGAATTATTTATTCATGTTGTGTGATTTATAGAATTTCCAAATTTCTAATGTGTACCCGTTTTGTGATTAGACAAATAATAATAAAAATGAGTGGTCTAATAAAATATAGAATTTTCAAGAATTCGCCACATCCTTTTATCACTAACACAAAATTTTATTGGCAAATTAGCATGTGGTTTTTATAAAAACTTCATTACACAGTCGGTGTAAATTTTAGTTTACACAAGTTTTTTAGTTTTAGCGGTTAAAGGTTTAATTTAAAGTTTAGAGTTTAAAAATTTGAGTTATAGTATTTAAAATTTAAGACTAGTATTTAGGTTTTAGAGTTTAATTTTTTAGGGTTTAAATTTTGTAATTTAAAATTTAAATGTATAGTATAACCATATAAGCTTATGTAAAATTTTAGTAATTTTGTAAAATAAATTTTACACTTGTATATATAAATTAAACACTTTATTTATTGGTGGCTTTACTTAGTGGAAGACAGCGGAGCTGAATGACACCGTTTTGTTTTTCTACAGACTTCACCTCATTTGAAAAGTAGGGGATTAAGACAAATGTCCGGTGGAGTTTGATTCCATAAGCATTACATAATATTGTTTTTAGTGATTTTGTTGGATCGGATGTTAGTGTTGGTATTTCGAACTGATTACCAACTATCAGCTAAGGAAACAGATAAAAAAAAGATTGTGGCCGCTAGGATTGGGGCATGAAAAAAATTAGGTTAAAATGGGTATCACACCGTAGTTGTATTGAATAAGTTCTATTTTTCATAGACCCGACAAATTTGACACGAGATCTAAAATCGATCTGAGCACGATGACCCGAATCTTACTCAAAACTCGAAACAAATCGAACCAAACTGAAACTGACTCGAATTTTAGTTGACTCGATAATAGACCTAAACCAATTTTCAACCCAACAGAATGTTCCCAAACTGATTTTCAATCGAACCGAATAGACCAGAACCGATTTCACCCGAACCGAAAGCAACCCTAACATAAGGCAACCCGAAATAAAGATAAAATATTAAAAATAAATAAAGAAATATGAGTTGTGAAGTGGCGCACAACTCACGAAAAAGTCAAATATACATGTTATATAAAGTGATATGTAGGATGTAAAAACCTAATTCGACCTGAAAATTTGACTGAAATTGGTCGGTCTCCTATTAACCTAATATTGACCCGAGCTGAAATCAATCGACCCGAAAATAATCGACTTGACACTAACTAAACCGAAAATCAACCTAAGTGTTGAGTTGATCACGCAATTGCAAATGGCCAAGAGGGGTGAATTGGCAATTAAAAATTTAAAGGGAGGAAAGGAATAAGTAAAAAGATGAGACAAGATAATTTAGAGTGGTTCAAGCTTCTAACAAGCTCTACATCCACTACCTTAGCTCCTATTAAGGATTTTCAACTAATCCACAAATTGATTCTTCCCCTTTTCTCGGATTTGGAGGAAACCTTACAAACCGATTAAGCTTTCTACCCAAAGCTTAATCAAATTCACTCACAATTACAAAGAAAGAAAGACAATCTAAAGTGTATCTCTCAATAGACTAATTAATTGCCCAATTACAAACAAACACTCACCGAACTTGAAAGAAAGATAAGAAATGAAGAATTTTACAAGTTGGGTACACAAATTTGACTTTATAAGCTCAAGGGTTTGGAATAATTGCTTGGATGTTGCTTGAAGGTTTAATAGTTGTTGTTGTAGCTTTGGAGACTTGTTTTTATACCATCTCATTGATTTCTAGCCGTTTGGGTGGTTTAGATCACCAATAGAGCTGATGTGTGTAAAAGGACCAGTATCGAAACGGCTATATGCCGTATCGAAATAGTTTGAAAATGTAAAATGTCATTAAGTGTAAAAAGGGGACTGTATCGAAACGACTATAAGCGGTATCGAAACGTTTTGAAATTGTAAATTGGTGTTTTGAAATAGCAAAGGGGCATATCGAAACACTTAACCCATTTTTCAAAAGTTCGGTTCTGACAAGTAAATGCTAGTTTATTTAATGCTCGATTTAGAAAATACTTAACCTCTGTATCGATATGGGTATGAGCCGTTTCGAAACAACACTTAAAAATCAAAAGCCCAAATGAAGGATGTATCGAAACGAGCAAGCATATTTCGAAACCTTTGTCTCGAAACAGATTAGTCCATATCGAAACGGACATTTCCAGTGACAAAACATATCAAAACACTTTGAGGGTGTTTCGAAACGCCTCGACAATTTTGAGTATTTTAGCTTTGAAACACTTAGAAAATTTTATGGGGTTTAAGTTTTGACTTTAAAACATTTTAAGTATAAAATTTACTTGTCAAATGTGAGTCTTTTGAGTACTTAAAAATTTATTTACTTTGCAATTTAGTCCTTAGATTATTCGTTATATCAAAATCAAATATTGGTTTTACAATCTCCCCTTTTTGATATAACAAAACCAAAGTAAATTTTTAAGTAAACTCTCCCTAAATTGAAGCTAGGTTTTGAAAAAGATTTTGAAAATTTTAGCTTAACCCTTCTCCCCTTTTTGTTAGATCAAAATCAATGAGAGAATATAATCATGGGATAAAGCAATGTAGCACAAGACAAAGCATAATTAAAGCAACATAATTTCATTAAGCATAATAAACCAAAGCAAAATAGTTCTACAATATCCAAACATAATATCCAAACTTAATACTTAAAAACAATAGATCAAAGCATAGATCTTAAAGCAAAAACATAGATAGGTGCATAAATAGGGAAATCCTAAACTAGATGATATGCAATAGAATGCAAAGATCTAAGGCTCATCGTCATTTTCATCTTCATCATTGGCGGTGCTCCTTTGAAATTGTCTCCACTCGCCATAGAAGCCGGTAAAAGACATGTCAATTGAGGCTTGTTGAGTTTCAACCGAAGTGAGTCGATTATTAACACTTTAGATACGTCCCTCCACGGAAGCGAGACGTGTGTCAAGAGTGGCAAAACCGGAGTCCATGTGGGTTCGCAAGCCATTGAATTGCTCGGTAAGGAAAGTCATAGGGGCTTCGTTGTTGGTGGAGCAACTTGAGGTTGAGGTTCGGGGGCCGCAACTTGAGGAGGATGCTCAACACGAATCCACTCTCCATCAATGAAATAAAATTTGCAACGGAGAAGTGTGCGCTCATCGATGGGATCCTTGAGAGATTCCGGAAAGTAAAGAGAGCAATCGATCCCCAACTTTGAGAATAAGTAACTCAAGGCGGTGCCATAAGTGAAGGAAGTGACAAGATCCGAGTTGCGGTTTTGAACAAGATGCACCATCTCGGCAAACATGATTTGGCACAAATCTGGCCGACGTTCCCCACAAAAGCAACGAATCCAAAAAACATCGACTTGTCGAATATGGGAGAATTTTCCTCCAGAAGGAAGAAATCACCACGAGACCATACGATGAAGGATGCGATCATGACCTTCAAGGACCGTGATAGAGCCACCGAGAGTATGTCCCAACGAGTTCTCATCCGAAATGCCCTCATCTTCAAATCCAAAGACATTGACTAAGGTTTGTGGATCAACCCAAAACTTCTTACCCGTGAGGTAGGATTCAATGACTATCACTTAAGCGTGATCGGTATTGGAGATACACCGAACATTGACATAGAATAGAAGAACCATGTTACGGTACAAAGTACCAGCTATGCTAAAAAGGGTAGGAAATTCCAACGCCTCAATAAAGTGAGATAGCGAAACTGAAAACGTTTATAATCCAAAAAGGGAATAGAGACAATAAGCTCATGACATATTGCATGATCTTGAAAGAACTTGAAGTTGGTATGGGCGTCTTTGGTTCGAAGACTCTTTTGATAGAGTAGTGTGAGGCTGGGACGAGAAGAATCGTCATCAATGTTAGAACTTCCACCAGCCTCATCGGTTCGTACTCTCTTCCTAGAACCCATTTTCGAAATCTGGAAATAAATCAAGACACAAAAACACATGTATACGTAAATCAACCGAATTCAATCCAATAGTCAAGGTATATAAAAATCTATACAATATAGTTTAAAAACATATATAAACATAAAATAAATTTTTGGTAAAAAGAATTTCGAAAAATAGATTTGAAAATATACAGTATAATTTTATATTCGAATAAAAAAATTCAGATTCTGAAGATTTTTTTTTGCAAAAACTTGAAAACCCATACTATATGTATATGTTTTATACAAAAATTAATTAAAAACAACCAATAATATTAAACGAAAATTTAAAAGAAAAGAAAAGGGGTTTATACCTTGATATAGGATAATGGATGAATGAGGGATGATTAATGCACCAAATTGCTTGCAAATCTTTAGCCTTGATTTGTAGAATGAAAACCCTAAAAAAAATTTAGGTTTTGATGTGAAAAATCAAGGGATTTAAGGAGTTTATGTAAAGGTTTTCGGTTAGGATTTGAGAGAAAAAGAGAGTTGGTGTTTCAATTAAAGTTTGATGCTCATTTAAGGCTATTTAAAGCAATCTGCACGGACGCGTATCGATACGCCACTTGGCATATTGGAACGGGGTCTCGAAACACTTTTGAGCCGTTTCGGTATGAGACTTGTTTCGATACAGGTTGACCCTATTTCGAAACAACATCGTGAACCCGTATCGAAATGCGACGAGCTCATTTTGATACGATTCATTACTGTAATCAACTTAGATCGAGCTCGTATCGAAATAGATGTACCTGTTTCCGTACACCTTTGCCATAAAATGTATTTTGGACAAAAATATGTCAAAAAATCCAACTTTGAACGACCCTAAATGTATGTGAATGGTAGATGAGCAAGATATAAAGACTAAAACTAATGCATACCCCCTAGAAACAAGCATAGATGCATTAAGATGCAAAATCACATAAGCATGATCATTATTCAAAATTCAAGCAAATTTTTGCACTTAAGGGCTCTAAAAAGTCAAGATAGGCTAGTTAGACCTAACTCCCTCCTAAGAGTCAAAAAACGCTCTTTGTCTAGAGGTTTGGTAAAGATATCCGCTAATTGGTTTAATGTGTCAACATACTCTAGAACTACATATTTCGTTAAGACATGATCCCTAATGAAATGATGTCTTATTTCTATATGTTTCGTTCTAGAGTTGTTGCTTCATCCAAAGGACTTGAGCACAATAACTCCTGGCCGATATGTATTCCGCTTCGGTGGTAGATAAGACTACACTATTTTGTTTATTAGAGAACCAAGATATGAACATACTACCTAGGAATTGTCATGTCCCGGAGGTACTTTTTCTATCTACTTTACATCCCCCATAATCCGCATCGGAGAAGGCATGAAGATCAAAGGAAGAGTCTCTAGGATATCAAAGACCTAAACAAGGTGTATCTCTAAGGTATCTAAGATTCTCTTCATGGCTATAAGGTGAGATTCTCTAGGACTAGCTTGAAACCTAGCACACAAGAAAACACTAAACATAATATCGGGTCTGCTAGCAGTAAGGTAAAACAAAGATTCAATCATGGAACGATAAAGCTTAGAATCAACACACTTACCTTCTTCATCCTTGTCAAGCTTAATTGATGAGCTCATATGAGTGACTTGAGGTTTCACATTCTCCAAGCCAAACTTCCTGAGCATATCCTTGATGTATTTAGCTTGATTGATGAAGATGACATCGTTCATTTGCTTGATTTGGAGTCCCAAGAAGAATGAGAGCTCCCCATCATACTCATCTCAAATTCACCTTGCATTAGCGTAGAAAATTCTTGACAATAAAACTCATTAGTTGAACTGAATATAATGCCATCAACGTAAATTTGAACTACTAATATGTCATTGCCATTTCTTTTAATGAAACATTTTTCAACTAAAAAGTTTGAAAGTCTTTCATACCAAGCTCTATGAGCTTGTTTCAAACCATATAAAGCTTTTGTTAGTTTAAAAACATGGTTTGGATAATTTGGATCTTCAAAACTGGGTGGTTGTTCTACATACACTTCATCATTTATAAAACCATTTAAAAAGGCACTCTTGACATCCATTTGAAAAAGCTTGAATTCATTAAAGCATGCAAATGTAAGAAGCATCCTAATTGCTTCCATTCTAGCTACGAGTGCATAGGTATCATCAAAATCAATTCCCTCTTCTTGAGTGTAACATTCAGCAACAAGCCTAGCCTTGTTTCTCACTATGTTACCACTCTCATCTAGTTTGTTTCTAAAAACCCATTTAGTTCCTATAGTAGACTTATTACTAGGCCTATCAACTAATGTCCAAACATTACTCCTCTCAAATTGATTCAATTCCTCTTGCATAACCAATATCCAAAATTCATCATTTAATGCTTATTTGATATTTTTAGGCTTTATGCATGAGATGAATGCAATATTATTCATAAGTTTAAGAGAGGATCTAGTTGTTACCCCCTTAGATGGATCACCCAATATTTCACCATCTTTGACATAGTTGAGTTCCCTTGGGTAGCTCACTTCCTTTTCGCCAAGATTCATGTCCTTCAAGGCTTCTATGGGAGGATCTTATGCTTCTTTCTCTTTGGTTGGAACCTCATCCAACTTTGATGATTGTGCACCATCATTATCTTTAATGATTCCTACATCATCGCCATCACAAGAATCATTCCTCGGAAGGAGGTTATCATAAAAAACCACATGAATTGACTCTTCTACAACTAAGGTTCTTTTGTTAAAGACTCGATAAGCTTTAGAGTTTGAAGAATATCTTAAGAAAATAGCTTCATCACTTTTTGCATAAAATTTACCCAAATTATCTTTTCTATTGTTTAAAACAAAACACTTACATCCAAAAGGATGAAAATAACTAATGTTAGGCCTTTTAGATTTGAAAATCTCATAGGGGATTTTCTTTAAAAGTGGCCTAATCATTACTCTATTAATAATATAGCAAGAAGTGTTTGTGGCTTCCGCCCAAAAATACTTAGGTAAATTGTTTTGACAAAGCATGGTTCTAGCCATTTCTTCTAAAGTTCGATTTTCCTCTCAACTACCCCATTTTGTTGAGGAGTGCGAGGTGCGGAAAAATTATGGCTTATACCATTTTCATTACAAAAATCATCAAAACCTAGATTTTGAAATTCGGTTCCATGATCACTTTTAATATGGGAAATATTTTGACCAAGGTCATTTTGAGTGATTTTTGAAAATGTGATGAATTTTTCTAAAGCCTCATATTTAGTACTTAAAAAGAGAACTCAACTGTATCTAGAGAAATCATCAACAAGCACAAAAGCATATGATTTTCCACCCAAGCTAATTGTCCTAATTGGCCCAAAGAGATCCATATGAATCAATTGTAATACCCTAGTAGTTGAAACATCATTAATAGGTTTAAATGAGGTTCTTTTATATTTACCCTTGGCACATGCATCACAAATTTTATCTAATAAATTTTTTTATCTTGGGTAAACCTCTAACTAGATCTTGAGAAACCAATTTCTCTAAGACACTCATGCTAGCATGTCCTAGTTTCCTATGCCATAAACATGCATCATGTTCATCTTTAGCTACAAAACATGCATTTGAAATTTTTATGTCATCTAAATGCACCATATATATATATATATATATATTACATATGAGATGACCTATTAGCATAGTCCTATTAGTTTCAATGTCCGTTATCTTGCAACCATTAACATCAAAAAGAATATTAAAACCTTTATCATAAAATTGATTAATGCTCAACAAATTATATTTTAGATCGTTGATATAAAGAACATTTTCAATTAAGATTGAAGAGTGGTTACCAATGGAGCCTATTCCTTCAATATGGCCTTTGGAGTTGTCACTGAAATTCACCACTCCACTACTTTTAGGCTTTAGATCCAAGAATCTACCCTTGTCACCGGTCATGTGTCTTGAGCATCCACTATCAAGGTACCATGTATTTTGACTTGAAGCTTTGGCCTTGTAGCAATGCCCTTCTACAAACAAAGATTAGTTCTTGATTTTTGGTACCCAAATTATTTTGGGTCCAAGTGAGTTAGCTCCCAAATACTTGGCTCCCTTAGGAATCCAAGAAGAAATAACATCAATATTGTTAGAAATTACAAGTTCCTTAGGAACCCACATACTCCTAACTCTTTTACCTCTTGGATGCCTATGAGAGCTTCTTTGTTTGTAGTTATTAAAATTTTTCTTTACATATTGGGTTTTTGAAGAATTTCCTTTTCCAAAACTATTTTTCCTAATAGTGTTAAGAGAAGCTTTTAGTTTATCCATCTCCTCATGGTGATAAACATGGTATTTTTCAAGAAGGTTATTCAAATCAATGGATTTCTTTTCAAATTCATTTGAGGAATTTTGTAAAAGCAAAACCTTCTTTTTCAAGTTCTGAGTTGGTCTTGGAAAGTGATTCATTTTGAGCTCTTAAAACCGAAATCATTTGTTTGTTTTTGAAAACCAATTTTTTGTAGTTCTTAACCAACTCATCATGCACCCCTTGTAACTCATCATATGCACCATGAAGTTCATCAAACGTGAAATCTAAAGTAGATGAGTTAGAGGTTACCTCTGTATCCTCCTCAAAAGCTATGAGACAAAGGTTGGCAACTTCTTGCTCCTCTTTGGATGACTCTTCATCACTCCAAGTAACAATGTTTGCCTTGAGCTTCTTCTTCTTCTCGAAGCTCTTCCTTTTGAGTTGAAGACACTCAGATCGAATATACCCCGGCTTCTTACACTCATATCATATGAGTTGGTCCTTCTCTTCCTCTTTGTTCTTGTTCTTGAAGTCTCATCTTCTATGGAACTTTCTTCCCCGATTGGACTTCATGAACCGAGCGAATTTCTTGGCTATCATAGCCAATTCTTCTTCCTCCTCATCTAAGCTAGAATCACTCTTTTCATGTGAAGCTTTGAGAGCAGTTCCTTGCTTCTTCTCCTCTACCTTCGTCTTCTTTACTCTTCTCTATTCTTTTCTTCTTCTCTTCCTTTCTTCATGATCTCAGGAGTGAGGAGAGATCCCACCAACTCATCGAGCTTTAGTGTCTTCAAGTTCTTGGCCTCGATGATTGTGGTTCATTTTCCTTCATATGAATCCGAGTGAGAATAGAGGAGCTTCCAGACTAGCTTATCTTCGGAAAATGGTCTCACCAAAGCCCTAGATACCATTGACGATGACCGAGAAGCGATCGAACATTTGAGTGACGCTTTCCTCGGGCTCTATCTTGAAACTCTCGTAGCTATAGTTAAGGATCCTAATCTTGGTCTCCGTGACATCGTTGGTTCCTTCATATGTGATCTCTAGCTTGTCCCACACCTCCTTAGCACTTGTACACGAAGACATCTTCGAGTACATATCCGGTCTAAGAGCACAAAAGATCATGTGTAGAGCTTTGTCATTGAATTGAAGCTTTTTTCGTTCTTCATCGGTCATTTCGTGCTTGGACTTTGGAATGAGTCTTCCTTCATCGGTTCTCTTCAAATGAATGGTTGGGCCATCCTTCACAACATCCCAAATGAGATAATCATTAGATTTGATGAAGAGCTTCATCCTATTCTTTCAATAGGGATAGTTATCCCCATTGAAGTAAGAAGGCTTCGTGATAGACTGTGACTCGTAATTGTTGCCGGAAGTAGATGTCATTGCTTCTAGTTGTTGTTGATCGAACTCTCCAAGAATCGACTCAAGAGGGTTGTAATTCTTCCAGTGAGTGTGGCTCTGATACCAATTGTTGAGTTGATCACACAATTTAAAATGGCCAAAAGGGGGTGAATTGACAATTAAAAATTTAAAGGGAGGAAAGGAATAAGTAAAAAGATGAAACACGCCAATTAAGAGTTGTTCAAGCTTCTAACAAGCTCTACATCCACTACCTTAGCCCCTACTAAGGATTTTCAACTAATCCACTAATTGATTCTTTCCCTTTTGTTGGATTAGGAGGAAACCTTACAAACCGATTAAGCTTTCTACCCAAAGCTTAATCAAATTCACTCATAATTACAAAGAAAGAAAGGCAATCTAAAGTGTATCTCTCAATAGACTAATTAATTGCCCAATTACAAACAAACACTCTTTAAACTTAAAAGAAAGACAAACAATGAAGAATTTTACAAGTTGGGTACACAAATTTGACTCTATAAGCTCAATGGTTTGGAATAATTGCTTGGATGTTGCTTGAAGGTTCAATAGTTGTTGTTGTAGCTTTGGAGACTTATTTTTATACCATCTCATTGATTTCTAGCCGTTTGGGTGGTTGAGATCATCAATAGAGCTGTTGGGGCTCTCTCTTCCCTCCATAAATGATGTTCTGCAACTACCCGTATCGGAACACGAGGCCCTGTATCAAAACGGATACCCAAAAAATAAAGAGCTGTTGTGTGTAAAAGGGACCCGTATCGAAACGACTATAGGCCGTATCGAAACATTTTGAAACTATAAAATGCCTTTAAGTGTAAAAAGGGGACCGTATCGAAACGGCTATAGGTTGTACCGAAACGTTTTAAAACTGTAAATTGGTGTTTCGAAACAACAAAGGAACGTATCAAAACACTTAACCAATTTTTCAAAAGTTCGATTCTAACAAGTAACAACTAGTTTATTTAATGCTCAATTTTGAAAATACTTAACCCTTAATTGAGACGGGTATGAGCCGTTTCAAAACAACACTTAAAAATCAAAAGCCCAGATAAAGGCTATATCAAAACGAGCAAGTCTGTTTCGAAACCTTTGTCTCTAAACAGATTAGTCCGTATGAAAACGAACGTTTCCAGTGGCAAATCGTATCAAAACACTTTGAGGGTGTTTCGAAATGCCTGAGCAATTTTGAGTATTTTAGCTTTGAAACACTTAGAAAATTTTATGGGGTTTAAGTTTTGACTTCAAAACATTTTAAGTATGAATTTTACTTGTCAAATGTGAGTCTTTTAAGTACTTAAAAATTTATTTACTTTGCAATTTAGTCTTTAGATTATTTGTTTTATCAAATCAAATATTGGTTTTACACTACCCGATCCAATACCCAAACTGAAATCAACACAATCCCGAAATAAAACCGAACGTATGAACTAAACCCGAATCAAAATTAAATCAAATGTAGTAAAACTCAAAATAACTTGAACTGAAATAACCCGAACCCGTTTGCCGCCTCAACTTTTTCATACCTAATTTTGGGCTGCTCGTGGAGTATTACTCATCCGCTCTATTGTACCAATATGTCACGGACCGTTCGTCGTGACACGCGGGACCGCGCGAGATGCTTGCTGGTTGTGCTTAATGTAGGATGCGAGATAGCATTAAGGGTGTAGTACGTGCCGTACAGCCGTCTTGTCTTCGGATGGGCGCGTTGGTAGGCACCACACTGGTCGGGAGCTGTCCCCGCTTCCCTGATGAGCCCGTGGGAGGGCGAAACCAGTGAGCATCGAGATGGATAAGGCTTAACCCCGGGCTGGTAATAGCCCTGGATTGCCGCACGGGTAGATGTCCCTGCGCCAAGACTCTTACCCCGTGACAAATAGCTATCTTTGCCTGATTTGTTGGGGTGATAATAATCGTCTGTTCTGATAAGTAGGGGCAGATGTTGCCTTGTAAACAAGACGACGAGTATCTTTTTATGCTTTACTTTTCTTAATTGTAGGGGTCATAGCCTTCAGTCACACGGGTGCCTATAAATATAATAGCATATCAACATGACATCAAAAACAATTAAAATGTATTAAGGTGATATGACATCAAAAACAATTAAAATGTATTAAGCTCCAAGGAATTGGGGAATTTGGCGAGATATTCCCTTTAAGATTTTTTCTTTCTAAATATCCCCTAAAAATAACATTTGAACAAATAAATGTGGATTATATTATTCTGTATTTATTTATTTTTATAAAATAAAACAAAGTCGTGTTCTACAGGATGCGACTTTCCACGAAAATTTTAAACGACTCGTCGCGATAAACTGAAGTCGCGCTTTGTGGGCCGCGATTTCCGAGGTAATAAATTGCAACGGTTGAAAATTTATTTATCGTGTTAAGATTACAAGAAAGTCGTGTTCTGTAGGGTGCGATTTACGGAACTCGCATCTTGCAGGATGCGATTTATGGAACTCGCGTCCTGCAGGATGCAATTTTCCTTCAATATTCGCACCCCAACCGGTGCGATTTTCACTATAAATTGATCCTCACTCTCCCCTTCTACGCCACACCAAACAATTCACTTTCTCTCAAATCTACTTTCTTTCAATTTCTCGATTGATTTCTCGTGTCCGATATAATGGCGGGATAAATAAGGTTGGATCACAAACACGTGTTTGATTATCATCGGAGAAATGTAAGTTTTATCTACTTTAATTTAGTTTTTTTATTATATTATATATTGTATTTTATACATACGTGTTTTTATATTCTTTTATGTAATTTAATTTATACATATGTGATTTCTCGTGTCCGATTTTCACACCATTTTCAAGAGATGCATCACTGTTATGAGGTAAAAGATCAAAACCATGAAAATTATCCCCCAAGACCATGCAAATTAACCATAAACAAGCCTATCGAACTTTGTTTAAACAACATGATTAGGCCAAACTCGCATTCTGCATAACACGACTTTCGCATATACCACAATAAAGTCGCGCTGATTCGTTTGAAATTCTCGCAATTATTTAAAAAAAACATTAATACCGGATAATATAATCCACATCGGCCTGAGTTGCACCCTATGAGGTGCGAGTTCTGAAATCACATCGTGCAGAACGCGAGTTAATCTTACGTGGCCCGAATGAGAGTATTTTTTTTAAATATTGTTATGAGGGGGTATTTGTCTAAAAAAAATTCAAAATGGAATACCTGGCCAATTTAACCTAAATATTAAGTAGTTTATGTTAAAAAAATAATAAGTAGTTTGATATCGATATCGATATCGCTTAAGTCTTGAATTTGAGGTCATATATATATAATTTCTCGTTGAGAGACTCGCCTACTAAAATTAAATGTGCGATGAAACTGATTTAAATTAGTCAAGTCAAAGTCCTAAAAAACCAAAAAACTATTAAAACTTAATCTAAATCCTATTATTAAAAATAAATAATTATTTGATATACTATTAGTATTTTTTCTACAAACAAGAATAAAATAATTGGCGAGTGATATCCTTTATATAAAGGATTATTAAATTTTTTAATTTATCAGGACATCACTTGTCAATTATTTTATTATTGTTTGTAGAAAATAACACTAACAATATACCAAATAATTATTCATTTTTAATAATAATTATAAAACAATAAAATACACAACCATTATATAAATATATTCATCACATGTAATTGGAAATTTTATTTTCCATCGCTGGCTAGCAGATTACATTACATTAATTTATATTCGTTTTATGGATTATTATTTGGTATAATGTTGGTAAATAAATAGTTTTACAAGGAGCATTTAGATGTTAACAACAAGTGGTCTATTTATTATTCTTTTTTATATTTTTAAGAACATTTGATAATATTTAAACAATACTTATAAAATTATTTTTTATTCACAATATATTAAATGATAATTCTTTATATAATTTTTCAATACAAATAGTAATGGTGTTGAGTTTTATGTGCCCGATTTCCTTCAACCGTTCTTGCTCGCCAAGTGTAGAGAAGTTGGATATTTGGATGATTTTGTGGGAGGTGAAAGATAGACAATATGACACAAGGGTTTATAGTGGTTCGGCCTTCTAACAAGCACCTACATCCACTACCTTAGCTCCCCACTAAGGATTTCAACCAAATTCACTAAGAACTTTGTCCCCTTTTCTCGGCTTAGGAGGAAACCGTTACAACGATTAAGCTAACTACCCTTAGCTTAATCAAATACTCTCTTACAAGAGAAAATCTAAGCAAACTTGAAATCCCTCTAATGGGCATTTGTTTGTAATCTTAAGCTCTCACCCAAAACCTATACACTTGAGAAAATTTGACAATTAAGCTCACAAGTGTTGTCTATACAAGAAAATGTACAAATAAGCTTTAAGATAATTTTGACATCATAATGTTGTTACAATTGAAGCATTGATCATCTATTGATGCTTGGAGGTCCCTTTTATACTCCCAATTGAGTTTGTAGCTGTTGGAGCCTTTATTTCCCACCATAAATGCAGTTTTGCAGCTTGGCGTATCGATACTCCTCAAACCGTATCGATACGGTCCCGATAAGAAAGTAGCAGTTGAGCACTTCAGCTGGTGCGTATCGATACGCCTAGTAAGCGTATCAGTACGGTCCTACAATTTAAAAGATCGTGGGAAAATGACCGTTGGGGGTAGTTGGTTGTATCGGTACGCGATACAACCGTATCGGTACGCGAACTAGCTGTTGAGCTATTTTAAATCACACCGTGTCGATACGGCTAAGCGTATCGGTACGAGTTTTGGCTACTGGAAAATTACTATAGTTGAAACCCTAGGGCGTATCGATACGGTACCAGACCGTATCGGTACGGGTACTTGAAAAACACATTTTTGACTACTTTTAATGCACTTTAAATCATTCCAAAGCCTTATAAAACCCTTAAATATATTTTCAAGTTGTTTTTGACTAAAAATATATTTTAAATTCTTTTCAATTTAGTCCAAAACATTTTTAAAATATTATATCAAAACACTTAGTTCTACAATCTCCCCTTTTTGATATAATAAAAACCAACTTGAAAATTGTTTGGGATTCTCTCCCCCTTTGTATTTTAAAAATTTGAATAAGAGATTAAAATTTGAATGAAATTAAAGCTCCCCCTTATTCTCTTGAAAAACTTAAAAAATCAATTTTCAAATCATTTCTCTCCATTTTTGTTATATCAAAAAGAATTTAAAATGACATTAAGCTCAAAATAACTTAGGAGGTAAAAAGAAAATTGACACAATTAAAAATTTGGTTTTAAAATTGGCTCCCTCTTACTCAAAGCATCAAACAATGTTAGTTCGACATATATGAGAATCTAGTTGAATTAAAAAAAATAAATTAAATTAAACAAATAAAACAACTAGATTTTACCAACACTTAAACTTCAAGGGAGGATGTGAACCCTTCCTTCTTCAAGTGTTATTTCTTGTGTGTATGGAGCTCCCCCTCAATTTTGGACTTGTTGATCACTCTCCATCACACCTAAAACAAGACAATCAAGTAATTTTTGGTATCCAAATTGCTTTGGATTTGGATCCATAGACGTTAGTTGCACATAGTTTAGTCCCCTTAGGAATCCATTTTCAATTTCATCATTTTTAGTTGAAGTACTTAGTCCTTTTGGGGCCCAAATACTTCTAAAAATTTTACCATTCACAAATTTAGGGGCACTAGATTGTCTTACATAAAAATTTGATTTTCCTAAATTGTTTTTCTTTTGAAGTTCATTGAAAATCAAATCTTTTTCTTTCTTAAGATCATCAACTTCTTTTTGATGATCTTTTTCCATCGTTTGAAGCAAATTTTGTAAATCTAAAACTTTAAGTTCAAAATCTTTAAGTTTTGCTTCAAACTCTAGATTTGTTTTGGAAATCAAATCATTTTCCTTTTTCAATTTTGAAACCAACTTTTTGTTCTTTGAAAATGATACCTTAAATTCCAAAAGCAAATCATCATAGGCATCTTGTAACTCATCAAAAGAATATGAATTTGAACTAGATGAGTTAGAAGTTACCTCCCACTCATTGAGGGCTACGAAGCATATGTGGGCTACCTCATCATCGGTGGAGTCTTCTTCACTCCATGTCGCCACATATGCTCTCTTTGAAGATGATCCCTTTTTGTTGGACTTGTGGGATTCCTTCATCATCTTCTTCTTCTTCGATTCATGCTTAGATTTATCCATTTCGCTCTTCATGAACCGAGTGAATTTCTTGAAGAGATAGGCCATCTCTTCATCTTCGCTTTCCTCCTCACTTAGTTCTACATAATGGCATGTGGAGGATTTGAGAGCAACGACACTCGCGTTGATGCCTAGCTCCATGAACTTCTTCTTCCCCATCTTTCTTATCTCTTCCTTCTTCTTCTCATCTTCTTTGTCTTTCTTCATGATTTGGTGAGTGAGAAGTGACCCCATTAGTTCATCAAGATTCAAGGTCTTGAGATTTTTGGCTTCGATGATGGCGGTCTTTTTCGAGTCCCATGACTCGGGAACGGAGTAGATAAGCTTTCAGATAAGCTTTTCTTCCGGAATGACTTCTCCATAGCCTTTTAGTCCACTGGTGATGGTGGAGAATCGATGGAACATCTTCTTAATGTCCTCTTCCGGTTCCATCTTGAAGTTCTCATACTCGTGGTTAAGGAGGCCGATCTTGGTCTTCTTTACTTCGTTTGTTCTCTCATATGCGACTTCAAGCTTGTCTCATACTTCCTTGGCACTCTCACAAGAAGACACCTTCTCATAGATGTTGAGGCTAAGTGCACAAAAGATGAAGTGCAAAGCCTTGCAATTTAGTTCCATCTTCTTGCGGTCGTCGGCACTCCACTCCGCCTTGCTTCCTTGTGGTACGAACGGGCCATCCTCAATAATGTCTCAAAGCTTGTAGTCTTTGGATTTGAAAAAGAACATCATCCTTGTCTTCCAATAAGCATAATTGGTCTCGTTGAAGAAGTGTGGCTTGTCTACGGATTGCGCCATTGAACCGGTTGTATGAAATGTTGTTCGAGCTTGCCGGATCGCCTCAATAGGATGTTAATTCTCTTCAATTGAGCCAATCTTTGATATCAATTGTTGAGTTTTATGTGCTCGATTTCCTTCAACCGTTCTTACTCGCCAAGTGTGGAGAAGTTGGATATTTGAGTGATTTTGTGGGAGGTGAAAGATAGACAATATGACACAAGGATTTATAGTGGTTCGGCCTTCTAACAAGCACCTACATCCACTACCTTAGCTCCTCACTAAGGATTTCAACCAAATTCACTAAGAATTTTGTCCCCTTTTCTCGGCTTAGGAGGAAACTGTTACAACGATTAAGCTAACTACCCTTAGCTTAATCAAACACTCTCTTACAAGAGAAATTCTAAGCAAACTTGAAATCCCTCTAATAGGTATTTGTTTGCAATCTTAAGCTCTCACCTAAAACCTATACACTTGAGCAAATTTGACAATTAAGCTCACAAGTGTTGTCTATACAAGAAAATGTACAAATAAGCTCTAAGACAATTTTGACATCATAATGTTGTTACAATTGAAGCATTGACCATCTCTTTATGCTTGGAGGTCACTTTTATACTCTCAATTGAGTTTGTAGCCGTTGAGGACCATTGGAGTTGTTTTGGAGCCGTTGGAGCCTTTATTTCCCACCATAAATGCAGTTTTGCAGCTTGGCGTATCAATACTCCTCAAACCGTATCGATATGGTCCCGATAAGGAAGTAGCCGTTGAGCACTTCAACTGGTGCGTATCGATACGCCTAGTAAGCGTATCGGTACGTTCTTGCAATTTAAAAGACCGTTGGGAAAATGATCATTGGGGGTAGTTGGTCGTATCGGTACGCGAACTAGCCGTTGGTCTATTTTAAATCACACCGCATCGATACGGCTAAGCGTATCGGTACGGATTTTGGCTACTGGAAAATTACTGTAGTTGAAACCCTAGGGCGTATCGGTACGGGTACTTGAAAAGCACGGTTTTGACTACTTTAAATGCACTTTAAAATTATTCCAAAGCCTTGTAAAACCCTTAAACATATTTTCAAGTTGTTTTTGACTAAAAATATATTAAATTTTTTTAATATAGCCCAAAATATTTTTTAAATGTTATATCAAAACACTTAATTCTACCAATGGTTTAATTTTAGTGGCCCGGTGGAACCCTAATGCAATTTTTTTTGTTAGGTTACGGCTAAATACCAAAATGTTACCAGCCATTCTTTTTTTGATTGGACTTAAAAGTAATAAAGAATAATACCAAAGTTGGCGGCCATTATTTTATACTTTATTAGTGCTACGTAAAGGAAGATAGAGAGAAGAAAATGATGTGTCAACAATTTTCGTGCGCACTTTTTTTTTTGGAACATTCGTGCGCACTTTTGTATTAAACATTTTTACCGAGTCGAGTTCCACATCAATAAGGGATTGATAAAAAGAGTATTGCCGTTTTGGGATGTTAGTGTATTTTTAATAAAATTAAAATTTTGAATTTAATAAGTGGTTTCACTATAAAAACATATGATTTTCATTTTAAAATATTCGGTTTAATTGTTTTGTCTACATGTGTATAGTTAAAGACTTAAGAATATCTATGAATAAATATTATTTAAAATATTCAAAAAAATTGATATGTTGTATTTTTTATTTATGATACAATTTCATATTCATTTTTATAGTTTTATACTTTTAAATTTTTAATATAAATTCCTAAAAATTCACACTCTTATGTGAAAATTTACGTTCATCCCTGCTAATAGTACAAAAATTTCCTTTTTCAAGAAATATCATGAAAGCTCATTTTATCGTTTAAAATAGGTATAATGTCAAAAAGTGTTTCAAACGTTTGACTGAACAATTATTTTATCTCATTTTCATTTTTCGAAGCACTTTAGGTTTGAACGTTTTATTTTGGGTCAAAATGACTCATTAGTGGATGAAAAACTGTTAGTCAATTAATAATAAACAGCTTGAAATGACTTGACAGAATGATACGTCAGCAAAAAAAATAGTTATATATTTTATATAATTTTATAAATTTATTTTTTAAGATGTGTCATTCTGTCAAAGTTGCCACCTTTGTTTACATGATACTGCTACATTAGCATGCACTGTCATATAAGTTGTCATGCCATTTTAAGCCATCTACCTTTAGTTGACTAATAATTTTTATTTATTAAAGATTCATTTTAACATAAAATAAAACATTAAAAACTAAAATACTTGAAAAATAACTACAAAATTATTATCCAATCAAACTTTCAGGGTTTAAACGTTACTTCACCATATCTATAAAATAGAAAGGGTGAGTTAAGGGGCGAATATTCCATTACCTATTCACATTGATAGAGTCAGATAGAGATTAGAAGAGAATTTTTATAGAGGAGAAGAAAAGGATAAAAGAAGGATTGATGGTAGAAAAAATGTTAAACTTGAGATCCTATATTGTGAACATTCCATTACATATTCACAAATATTTACCATTATAAAAGGGAGCCACCTCAGATTTACCCAAGGAGCAATTTTTGTTAATATCTGTAAAAGTAGGGCCGGTTCAAATATTTACGAAGCCTTGTGTAATTTATTAAAATGAGGCTTTTTAATTTATAATTCTAAAGATATGTAATTTTTTTAAAAAAAAACATTTTTTTATTTTAGTAAAAAGTATATTATGGGGCCTCTTTAAAGTCTTTTGTTTTATTTATTTTCTTGTGATTTATTAAACTAAAATCTTTTGTTTTTTCTTATAAATATTTAATTTAACTCATTTGAGACCTTTTTTTGGGACCTTGTACATTCGCTCATCTTGTATATGTCCAAAACTTCCATTGTTTGAAAGAAATGTGCACTCCACTTTTTTGTTAGAAAAATTATTTATATCTATAAATTTTAGTTTATATAAATTTATTTATTTTGAGATTTAATGCTTATAATTTAGAATTTAAGATTTAGAGTTTGTAATTAAGATTTTAGGGTTAAAGATTAAAAAAAGTTAAATTATATAGTTTAAATGAAAAATAATTTTTTCTACAATTTATGTATAAAATAATAAACCTATTGTAATATTTAATTGTAAGGAATTATATGTTGAATTGCAGGGAAGTTTGAGAAAAAAATGTTAGTTTTGTTTCGAATGAAGTTTTGCAATTTATTTTTGCGTAATGTTAAAAATATCTCTTTTAATTAAATAATTATTTTAGCCTTTAATTATATTTTGAATTATTTTAACTATTAATATTTTATTTTGGTCTAAATGATCTTTATCTGGATGAAAATTATTAGTCAATTAACGGTAAACAGCTTGAAATGACTTGATAGAATCACACGTCAGCAGAAAAAATAATTTTATATTTTATATAATTTTATAAAATTATTTTTGACTGATGTGTTATTCTATCATGTTAGCACCTTTGTCTATGTAACACTCTTGTGCTAGTATGCACTGCAATGTAGGTTTGTCATATCATTTCAAGTCATTTAACTATTAATTGATTAAATTTTTTTATCTATAAATGAGTCATTTTAATCTAAAATGAAATATTAAAGATAAAGTACTTCAAAGAGATATGAACCAAAACTTTCACCAATTTCTTTGATCGCACTAAAATCGTAAATTATTTCATTTATCTCAAAACTTTCACCAATTTGTTTCTCAATGTAAACAAATGAGTAAATTTTAAAGAAAATCATCTAACATCTTATTACGAAGTCAATCTTCATAAATCAAACAGATTTAAATTTATTTTTAATAGTTTTAAAGTGATTTATAAGGTAGTATTTGTTCATAATTTTTTTTAACTATTTGATAACATCTTACGGACAAAGCTATTCAAACTCAGGTCTCAATACATAAAAAACCACCATTAGACAAATCAATGTATACATGAGTACATAACTTTCCAATCTCAAATAACTTTTTTTACAAAGTTTAGAACGGGTTGATATTCTTCTAAATTTAGAATGCTTTCAAACACCAAGTTCATAACGTTGCAACTCAAATGAAAAAAGTTGTTTCCCTTGTTGAGAAAAATCTTTTGATAGAACATGGTTGCAATAGTGCAACTTTTGTCATTGTCATTTGTAAAATAGTTGCAGTAAAAGTGAGGAATGTATTTTTTATGCAACACCGAATTAAATAAAAAAATTTATCCTGGAATTCACAAAGTGTAGGGGTCTTTTGTGTTAAAGAATAAACTTTAGTTCAGCTAAAAGTTCGTCGTTGGATCTGTTAAAATTTTGTTAGATATGTTATTCAATTGGTTATGGGTTGTTTAGATTGTTATGGGTCGTTTGTGGACTATAAAAGTATTAGTGTGGGCTTTAGTCAAGCTCAATCTTCTTTTGTATTCAACACATTATTCTCTGAATTTAAAAAAAAAAGGAATTCCGAGAGGTTGTCTCAGTTTTCCCTAAATCTAACTCTAATCTCTTTTCATCTTCTATTCTTTATCTTTTTCGATGAGTTTCATACTCCGGCCGCCGTTGTCAATTTCACATGGTATTAGTCGCCTCTGATTCTGGTCCTGTGGTGACTTTTTCTTGCCGATTCGTTCTTTGTTTCTTGTTCGTCTGATTTGGATTCCGTCTTTCCTTCGCGATGCCAGACGAAGCCAGTGTTGTTGATCTTACTGATGCAGCCTCCACGACGACGGCGCAATCGTTTGCGAACAAACAGATAAGCGTCCGTCTCGATGATAACAATTTCTTGCTGTGGAAACAACAAGTGCGGATGATGATTGTGGTCATGGCCTGGAGCATTTCTTGGATTAGGATTATACTCCGCTTGCAAAGTTTCTTGTTTCTGTTGTCAGTGAGAAGTCACCAAATCCGGCGCATCTTCGTTTTGTTCAACAAGATAGCTCGCTTGCCCCGTGGCTGTTATCTACGATAAGTGCTTCGATTCTTCCTCATTTTGTTGGATCTGAAACGTCTGTGGCCATATGGAGTTCTGTGGTTCATCGATATGCTCAACTTTCAACAATGCGACTTATGCAATTACATTGCTGTCTCCGTTCGTTGAAGAAAGGTACTCAATCCGTTCGAGATTTCACAACTCAAATTAAAGAGGTGTGTGACATGCTTGCGTCTTGTGGAAGCCCTATTTCTGAAAATGAGCAAGTGGCTATTGTATTAAACTTTCTTCCCTTTGAGTTTGAACCGTTTGTGGCGGTGCTTACGGAAAGTAAGGAACCATACTCCTTTGAGAATGCGGTCTCTGTCCTCGTTGATGCATAAGCGAGGCTCAACGATCCCTTGAGGCTTTCTGTTGGCATCAATCATACCAGACTCAAGACTCATCCAGATGATTCGTCTGATGAAAGGCCAGTTGCTTTTTCGGATCAGTGGCCTGTTGGATACACTGCTCGATTTGTTTCTGACCAATCGGTCACTTATTCAGACACTAATCCTCATCCTGCCTCTGGTGATAGTCAGTACAAGGGTCGTTCTAGACAACAGTGCCAATTGTGTGGCAAGTTTGGCCACTTGGCAGATCGCTGCTGGAACAGGTTCAATCGCAACTTTAGGGCTAATTCCAACTCACAGTTTCGACATGGTTCTGGTTCACAAGTTTATTCTTGCTGTTGCACACATGATTCTATTGCAATGTGTATTCTCCTTATGTTAACTCGCCTGCTGGTTCTCCTTATGCTGGTGATGTTGTTCAAGTAAATTCTCTCGTGGCGACTTTTGGTTCTCCTTCTACCAAGTGGTATCCCGACTCCGTTGCGACGCATCACGTCACAAATGAACCAGCTCATCTTCACTCTAGCTAATATTATACTGGCCAGGGTAAGGTTCATATAGGTGATGGTACTTCTCTCTCCATTTCTCACATTGGTCAGTCTGTTTTATCCACATCACATAGGTCACTGGTTCTAGATCAGCTTCTCTATATTCCTCAAATTACTCGCAACTTATTGTCAGTATCTAAGTTTGATGGTGATAATTTTGTCTACTTTGAATTTCATCCTAATTGTTGTTATGTGATGGATGAGGAAACATGTTGTGTGTTGCTGGAAGGATGCATGAGGATGGTCTGTATCAGTTTACTTCTTCAGCAAATAAAGTGTCTGCATTGAGTTGCACGTCAGATCATGGTCCATTTTCTGATTTTTGGCTCTGGCATAGGAGGCTCGGACATCCTTCTCCAGATGTTGTTGGCTTGGTATTTGACAAGTCGTCGTTTAACCGGTCAAAAATAAATAAGTATTTAACCTCTTTCAACAATAAATAAAATAAAGAAATTGAGTAGATATAGGGAAAGAGGGTCGATCCACAGGGAGATTAGTCAGAATTCTTGACTTGAATTTGTCGGATTTGAATTCCCAGGAATATCTGTAAAAACAAAGAAATAAAAAGGGGGGTGATATGATTTTGAGTGAAGTAATAAAATAAAATGCAAGAATTAAAAATAATAAGAAAAGCCAAGTGTGCAAATCAGCCTCGAACCAGCTCCTTCAATACTTTCGATCACTGAAATAGATTTTTATTTCGGGGATCATGTCGGTTACAGTCTACGTGGTCCAACCCGTCGTAACTTGTTTCTCTCTCGAGTAACTAATCCTCCCAAGTCTATCTTCGAAAGATGGTTCTTAAATAAATCAACCACGTCTATCACCGTTAAAGTATTTAGAATAAAAGCAGGAAAAACCCGACTCAGAAATTGTCTAAAAAATAGAATCGCTTCTGATTTTATCTTTCCTTAGCGGACCGCCGCTAAGAGTGTTAACAGGAAGTCGAAATTTGCCACAGGCCGATCCTTCCTCCCAACTATGTCTTTAAACGATTCCAGACCAACGAGCTCTTTTTGATTTGAAAAACGTTTAAAAACCTTTAGTAAGGCCGATTGCCAAACTATCTAAGTAGAAAGACAAAAATGATTTCCCAAAAGAATTTAAGCAAGTTCAATTCTCACGAATCGAATTGACTTGGTTGGTTCTTGGCTTAAAAGATTTAGCTAAACATGATATTGATTATCATGCTTAACTTAGTTTTGGAAAAATAATTAAATAACATAAAATAAACGAAACAAAGAAAATAAGGAAGAATAACTTTTAATTAAAAACTAAAAGAATGTTTACAAAGGTAAAAGAAACTCAAAGCTAGAAGATTAATTGATTGATTGATCTAAGACTTTACCAAGGGGTGCTATTTATAGGCTTAGATTTACAAAGATAAGGTGATGAGATAATTTAAAATAATAAACAAAGGATAAAACAATTCAAATGTTTTAAATTTTAAATGCAGGAAATCTAAACGGATAAGCTGATAAGATCTCTTAGAACGTTCCAGAAGCTTCTAGAAGTCGCCACGTCATTGCCACGTCACTGCCACGTCAGACGCGTCGTGCCCGGTGTCGTGCCCACGATGCCAGTCATGACAGAATTATACTAAAAACTGCAGAAATGCCCCCTTTTTACTGCTATTTCCAGAATTAGGTCCCTACACAAAATATAGCAAAAGCAGCATGTATTAAGCAGCAAGAAGTCCTAATAACTAGAAAAGTAGCATATGAAATATGTCATATTTGAGAACTCATCAGTATTGAATAAAAATGTGACAGTTGACAAAATTAGTAGATGTAATTCTTGTCAACTAGGTAAGAGTCATGCTCTTCCTTTTAAGTATTCTTCTACAGTTTATTGTAAACCCTTTGAAATGGTTGAGATTGATGTGTGGGGTCTTGCTTCTGAAATGTCTAATGGCTTTCGTTGTTACATCTCTTTTGTTGATATATTTAGTAGAAATACACAGGTTTTTTTCTTTTGAAACAGAAATCTGATGCTATTGATGTTCTATGCAATGGTTCAAAATTAGTTTTCCGAACATAAGTTGCCGGCTGTGTAAGTTGATGGGGGAGGGGAGTTTAAATTTCTTGAGCATTTGTTGCCTTCATTAGGTGTTCAGTAACTTGTCCCATGACCTCTCAACATAATGTAGTTATTGAGAGGAAGCATAGACACCTTGTTGAGATAGTTTTGACTCTTCTTGCTCAAGCATCTTTGCCATTAACCTATTGGTCCTATGCTATTCTTAGTGCAACTTTTCTGATTAATAGGTTACCTACACGCACTCTAAATAATAAGTCTCCCCATGAGGTTCTCTTTGGTCATGTTCCTAATTATGATTTTTAAGTCTTTGGAAGTATATGTTATCCCTACTTGAGACCATTTAATAGACATAAACTAGATTTTTGCTCCAAGCCTTGCATATTCTTAGGATATGCCCCTAACCATCATGGTTATCAGTGCTTAGACAAGAGTAGTGGAAGAATTTTTCTCAACAGACATGTGATTTTTGATGAACGAGTTTTTCCTGGTTATAGTTCAGTTTCTACTCCTGATGCGTCCTTCAGCTCTCAACCTTTCCTCATGCATTTTTCTGTCCTTGCCCCACATATTGTTTCTTCTGAGGTTTCTTCTGAGCAACCTGCTGCACCTGATGTTTTTGCTGCTCCTGATGTTTTTGTTGCTCCTGATGCTTCTGGCGCTCCTTTATCGCTTGTTCTCCCTTCCTCTCCAGTTGTTGCTGCTTCTTCTTCATTGCTTGATGTATCTTCTGTGGCAGACGTTGCTCCAACTATCTCTAGTGTTGATGATGTTTCTTCACAGTCTGTTGATGCCCCAGTTTCACCTCATGTTCCTACAAATAGTGCAACAAATTGCCCTATTGTTGACTTATCCTTGTCAATTCTAGTTGAGGTTGAAGGTTCAGTCACTAATCCAAACACTCATGCTATACAGACGCAAAATAAGTCAGGGATTTTTTGACCAAAGGCATATCATTTGCAGTTAGGTGAAATTCCTACGGATGTGCATATTGCGCTTCAAAGTCTTGAGTGTGATGAGGCAGTTATGACAGAGTATATGGCACTTGTGGCAAACGATATTTAGGGTTTAGTCAAGCTCCCTTTTGGTCGAAGAGTTGTGGGCTGCAAATGGATTTTTAAGATAAAAACTAATGCAGATGGTTCTATTGAGAGATATAAGGCACGTCTAGTGGCTAAGGGGTACTTTCAATTGGCTGGACATGATTTTGTTGAGACGTTTAGTCCAGTGGTTAATTCATTTACTATCAATGTTCTTCTTTCTCTTGCTATCACAAATCAATGGCATATTCGACAAGTGGACGTGAATAACGCTTTCTTAAAAGAGGACTTTGCTGAAGAAGTGTATATACAACAACCTGATGGTTTCCAGTTCAGAGATGCTGATGGCCATCTTTTGGTTTGCAGGCTTAAGAAAGCCTTGTATGGGCTTCGACAAGCTCCACACAACTGGTTCTCCAAGCTTAATGAGTTCCTTGTGTCTCAAGGTTTTCACTCTTCTGATGCTGACGTGTCCCTGTTTGTGTATAACAGTGAAAGAGTTCAAACCTATATTACTGTATATGTTGATGACATATTGGTCACTAGCTCTTTACAAACGCATGTTGAACACATTATTCAGCAGCTTGACAATAGTTTCTCCTTAAAAGATCTTGGTGATCTTAAGTTTTTCTTGGGTATTGAAGTTAGAAGGATAAATGAGGGTCTGTTTCTAACCCAAAAGAAGTATGTTGTGGATCTTTTGGTTAGGACTAACATGCGAGATGTTAATCCTTCTCTTACACCAGTGGCAGTTTCTCCTAAGCTAAGCAAGAATGATGGTGTACCCTTGGCTAATCCACGTGAGTATAGAAGTATGGTAGGGGCCTTACAGTACATCTGTTACACACGGCCAGACATCTCTTACGCTGTCAACAAAGTGGCCCGGTTCATGAATTAGCCCTCAGATGTTCATTGGTTGACTGTAAAGAGGATTCTTCGTTATCTAAAAGGCATTTTGGAGTTTGGGTTATGGTTTCCTCCACACCAACCTAGTCTTCTGTCTTTGTCTTCTTTTTCTGATGCTGACTAGAGAGTGACGTGGACGATCGCCGACCTGTTTCTGGTCATTGTACGTATTTGGAAATGCATTTGTTATCTTGGAGTTCTCGGAAGCAACGATCTGTTTCTCGTTCCATAGCTGAGTCAGATGTTCGTAGTTTGGCTGATGTTGCTTCTGAGTTAATTTGGTTACAGGCTGTTTTGACTGATGTTGCAGTAACACTTGATACTATTCCCACGGTATGGAGTGACAATACCAGTGTCATAGCCATGGCAGCAGACCTTGTTATGCATGCTAAGACTAAGCATGTTGAGCTGGACATGTTTTTTGTTCGTGAGAAAGTCCTGTCGCAGAAGATTCAGATTAACTATGTTCCCGTAGAAGATCAGGTTGCAGATGTCATCACCAAAGCTCTTTCCATTGCTAAGTTTGAGTGCTTCAGACATCAACTTTCAGTTCGTGATTTTACTGAAATTCAAAACTTTGATGAAGTAAGGAAAATGTTAAAGAATAAACTTTAGTTTAGCTAAAAGTTCGTCGTTGGATCTGTTAAAAGTTTGTTAGATTTGTTATTCAATTGGTTATATGCTGTTTAGGATGTTATGGGTCGTTTGTGGACTATAAATGTATTAGTGTGGGCTTTATTCAAGCTCAATCTTCTTTTGTATTCAACACATTATTCTCTGAATTTTAATAAAAGGGAATACTGAGAGGTTGTCTTAGTTTTCCCCAAATCGAACCCTAATATCTTTTCATCTTCTATTCTTTATCTTCTCCGATGAGTTTCATACTCCGGTCGCCGTTGTCAGTTTCACAGCGAAAAGGTGATCCAAGAATGTTGAGCTTTATATTCAGTCGCTTTCACATGTATCAATATTTGAAACTCATACTAAAGATAAGTAAAACTCGATTCTACTCGAAAAAACCTAAGTTTTTCTACTCAACTTGACGAGAAAAACCAATGAAGAAATATATATGTGTATTGTATATGGTTATAGTAGCACCATAACATTATAAATGTTTACAAGTAAATTCGAATAGAAACTTGAACGACTCGAATCGAATTTTTTTATATAAAGTTTGAGCTATACAAAGAATTATACTTTCCATATTTTATATATGGTTTATTGCCTTAGATTTCTTGGAGTGGTATGTGTTATTTCGTGTCGTGTTTTTCGATACTTATAGTGAAGATATTATGATATTTTGAGTACTAGTATTGTTGAGTGCATAAATGTTCTATATTTTAGCCCTCATTTATCCATATTATTGATGCACTCAAGCATGTTTAGTTGCATTTTAGGATAGAAATTGCATAAACATCACATATGGATAATTTTGCACAGATGCTGCTGATTTCAGTTAATTCTTGCAGGTACCTGTCGTGGCAGCATCCAGGGCAGCAGAAGAACAGAAGATAACTGCAAAGCTGGAGTGAAAGATTGAAGAAAACTGCCTCATACATCATTGTCGTGACAGAAGTGGCGACAGTGAAGACAACAGAGATGGAAAATGCGAAGTGGAGTTTGACTAATAGAGGATTTCAAGCCTGATTTTTGTAGACCACTTGCATAAATATTGGAGCCCAGAAGCACAAGGAAGGCCTTGCCCAAAGTTTGAGGAGAAAGTCAAAGCAAGAAGATAGGGCGAACTAAAGGACGTTTACTCAGAGATTTAGTCTTTAAATAAATTGTACTTTAATTCAAACTAGTATTCTTGGCCATTAAGAAAGCTTACACCCAATGCCTATATATATGCTTGTATTTCGACAAGGGGAGGGGTAACCTAGTTCCTAGCCGTCTTCCATCATAAACCCTAGCTTTTCTCTTCTTCAACATGTTCTAAACCTTCCCCATGGCTAAGGGTTGATCTTGTAAAGTAGTTGTAAGGGTTAAATTGTTTCTTAGGTTTTTCTGTTCAATCAATAAAACTTCAAGTTTATTTACTCCGGTTTTAATATCTCATAAGAGTATCGAGAGAGCATTGTGAGGTTATCTATTTACTTAATATCGGGAGAGTTAAGTATACAGAATGAGTAAATACAGTTTTCCAGTTTATGGTTAAACTATCTTGGCCTAGGGATAGGTACAAGGTTAAGCGAATAAAGAAGAATTCACAAACATCGGTGTTCATCCTTCGATTCACGCCGGGAGGTATCATCCAAGACGTGTTCGACGACAGAACTTGGACCTAGGGATAGGACAAGTCACAACAGGGGTTCTTACCGAACTTGAAGTAACAGAATTGTTGATCGCTGCCGCGACAGGCTCGACGACATACGCCACATAAGTCATCTGAACAGTGCAACACCTGCACTACTGAACAAATCAATACCAGCCTATTTTTTCAATCTGATTTCTTCCTCTATTTTAGTTTATCTTCAAGAATTCTCAAAACACCTTATTAAATCTATTTCTTTTCTTGTGCAGAGTTTTAAAGTTAGAAGTATTTCCAGTCCCTGTGGAGACGATATCCGATACTTCGTATAACTATATTACGTGCGTCGTGTATACTTGCACTCAATTGCGATAGTGTTATTTACACGCAACAAGTATTCCGTTTATTACGGCCAATGTTACTTTAGCTTAGCAAAAAAGCAAGATAAACACATTTATAGGGGGGGTTTAAGGGGATAAGCAAGGGGCCTTGGTCCCTTCAAATTTGGTCAGTTGAACAAGTAAGGGTTGTAAAATTTGGACTGTTCCATGAATTTTGAATTGATTTATTTTATAAAAGTTAAATTTTTGTTTTGAAAAATGAATGTGAAGTAGGGTGGAGTGAAATTTTTTAGGGTGAATTTATCACGTGCGTCGAATACCGTTAAATACTACTAACGCTGAACATCATTAAATTAACTAATAAAGATTAAAAATCTCAAGGACTTGATATATAATTAATAATTATTTAAATTAAAATTTCAATTAAATTATATATATTATATTTTTTAATCTTAATTTTTAAATAATTAGATCAAATACAAACTCTAAATTAAAAAAAAAATTAAACTTTTTTCCTTTGCCATTCCAGCTAGCTACCATTCGCTGACGAGATTATCGCTGCCGCGTCTCTGTTCCTACTGCAGCCTGACCACAGTCCCGAGCCACCACTCGAAGGGTTTTCTCACCGGCAATTAACACGAGGTTAAAAGATGTTATGTGTCATGATTCTGAGGAGGATAGTTCGCTCGGGACATTGCCCATAAATTGGACCAAACATCGCTTTCCAATTTATGTTTGGCCCACTGAGATTGAAAGAAGCACATGCACTCCAATCTTGTTAATTGGGATATCGGGCGGTGGCTCGGGACTGTGGCAACTGCAGCCTTATCGGATTTGCTGCGCAAACGGTGGAGAACGATAGTCAGGCTCGAACGGCAGTCAGGCTGCAATAGAGACGGAGGTGCAACAGTAACGATCTCACCGATAGACGGTGATTAACGGCGGTGGCGACTAAAATGGCAAAAGAAAAATATTTAGAGTTTTTTAATTTAAGGGTTGATATTTGATCCAGTTATTTAAAAATAAAGATTAAAATGTATAATATATATGAAAAAATAATTTAATTAAAATTTTATTTTAAATAATTATTATTATTTTAATCAATTTAAATAATTATTAATTGTATGTTGAGTCTTTGAGATTTTTAATCTTTATTAATTTAATAGTGTTCAACGATGTTCAACATTAGTGGTGTTCAACAGTGTTCGATGCACGTTGTAGAATTTTTTATTTTTTAACAATAAATTTAAAGTGGTTATGATAATTGTTTGATCTGCTTTACCTTGTCATGTTAGAACAAATAATTTTATGTTACTTTTTAGTGTCTATTTTTTATGTCACAATATTAAAAAGTTAAATTTTAAGCTCTAGTCTTAAATTCTAAATTTTAATTTTTAAACCTTAAAAATACACCCTACACTAAATTTTTTAAACTCAAATCCTAAACCTTTATCTTATACTTAATTTTTTTAACGAAGAACTTTAACTGAATTTCATTAACCAAAAGGAAGAATTACAAAGTCTAACACACTCTAATATTCATGGAGATAAAAACATCATAAAATTAAAGAGTGAAAGAAAACATATACATTTTTAAAAAAATTGTTCCATCTTCCAAATGAAATTTCAACAAAGATGAACTTTAACAAAAAAACTCTATATATCAAACATTCTCTTCGCTGCAAGTTCTTGACACATCGACAATTTACTATAAAAATTCTAAAAAGTGTTACGGAAAACTCCCCATTCTTTCATATTTAATATTTTTTTGTCTTGAAATATATGGAAAATGTTTTATTTCTATATTTAAATATTTTATAAATGCCCTTGTTTATAAGCAAAATTCGAATATATTAGAAACAACTATAAAAATTTTAATAGATACGGGATGAATATATCCCACATCTATCGAGGTGATAATGATTCTTAAAATAATACATTGATAGTTGAGCGGTGTAGGTCATTGACTAGAACATATTTGAAGGATTTGACTACATTCACTATCGTCCCGAACTATTGTCATCCCTAAAAATAGGAATGGATCGAGTGAGTTGCTGGTGGGACAACCGTCCCCCTAAAATTTTAAAAATCATATATAATTTAGAAAAAAATTATAATTTTTTATATATTTTTATTAAAAATATATTTTTGCCCCCTAAACTTTTATAAGTTCGCCCCTCATAAAAATTTATAGGTTCGCCCCCCTAACCTAAAGTCTTAGGTCCGTCCCTGCCTAAGAATAAAATAATTCATTAATATTACACAAACACTCCTAGTGTTCTAAATTGTTGTGAAGTAGTCCCTAATCATGTATAAATGAGTACTCATAAGTTCAATTAATGTTTGAATTGTTGTTTAAACATTCAATAATGTCGTGTAATGTATTTTAAATTTGATTTAGTCCCTGCAAAGACTTCTTAAATTAAAATTGATTATAAAAAGTTAAGAGACTCAACCCAACTTTGAATCTTAATTGTTTCGTTATTAGAATGTAACGTCGTTTATCTAATCAAGCTTTCGTACCGAATAAGAAATGTTACATGATAAATTGAGTTGACAAATATCTGATCTCACACCATTTGTAAAACCTAAATTCATCCCAGAAACAGAGCCAAGATTTAGGATAGGGGTGTTAAGAATATATTTGTTATCATACCGTTAGAGAAATTATCATTCTGTTAATCAGTTAATCCTTTTTGTTATAGAAGTTAGGAAGGCTTTCAATGTGTATATAAACTCCTGATCTCGTCATTAATAATCAAGTTGATTTTGAGGTTCCCTTTCATTCTCTCCTATTGCTTTTCTATATTTTACAAGAGACAAAACATAAATGTTTGAAAGTGTAGGGTAAATTTATAAATAAATTAATTTTTTAAAAAATTATATAGGAGTACAAAAGTGAAAAAAAAATTGCCCTCCACCCCCATTTAGTTCCGCCCCTATACTCGCAACATTTTGATAAAAATATGAATTAATGAATCCATCCCAACATTTAAAAATTTGGAAAAAGATGATTCTAGATGTTACAAGAGACAAAAACCAGCAATTAAGTTGGCTTGTAAAGGCTATTTGGTAGAGGAATTTAAGGCAACAAATCAAGTTACAAGAGACATGAACAATGTTGACCAAAGTGTTAGAGAGATGGAAGCTACAGCATAAGTCCAGAACAAAATGATGGATGTTTCACCTTGTCCACTTTGGAATAGTTGTGCTATTGTACCTACAAAATTACTTCATTAGATTGGACCGACCATCAAAATAATGTTCATGTGTGTTTTGAACACGAGAGTGTAAGTATGATCGACGAAACATGCTAATCTTACCAACATTGACTGCAGGGGGAACGGCGTACTGAAACATAAGAACAAATTGATACAAAGAATCCGATCCCACCATCCCAAAGTGGTCTGCTGCTTTAACGACACCGATTCCCAACAGCGGCAGGCAAACGTTCCGAACTGCGACTACCCCTAATATCGCCGATAGATTCATTTCCGATCTTTTCAGACCTGCGAAAATCGCAACATTCTAAGTGGTGTTCATGAATTGTCCATGCCGTAATCGGAATTTAGAACACTGAAACTACCTTGTAAAAGGTTTGCACCCATTATCAAGGTCATTACTGGAATGGTTGCCTGCCTGTAAATCAGATGGAATTGCAAATCATTTTTAGTAATAAGATATATGAAGTTCCTTGCATTAGAATCCGGAAGAGATGTGGACTAGAACATGCCCTATCAAAGCTGCTGAACTATCGAGTACTCGAAGAGGGGCATTGTTGCCTATTACTACTTTCCGGAGCGGAGAGACTACTCCGATGATTAACCCGACTATCTGAAGAGAGAAAAGGTTAACAAAAGCGAAGACGATTGATAAGATGTTCATATGCTAAGGTACTGATGCAGATTTTGCATATTACCGCTCCAATAACCGATGGCGAGAACACTTTCTTAAGACGACTAACAATCTTCTCCCTTAATGGAATCTACAAAAAAAGTTTATATATTATTGGCAATGGCTATCTGAGCTTCATGACAATAAGAAACAGGATAAACCTTTCTCATTTCCTGCAGATTAGTGAGGGGTAGTTCGAGCTTCCCCGAACCGTTGCTATAACTCGGCATTAGTAACGGCTCCGTGCAACTGTCTGAAGATGGTTCAGAGGCTGCTTGGGAAGACTGGATCGAGCTTTGCTCCGTATTCGTAATAGCATAAGCACTCACCAAAGAATACGTATATGACCAAGTACAAATGGCTGCTATCTGTGGATGCAGAGTTGAGGGGAAAATATGAAGATTCAAGAATATTGCTAGAAAGCACAAATTTGAAGATCGAAAAGATTCGAATCCGAGATCATACTGCCAAAGATAGTGAAGCATAAGCCTGGGCATTCCTAGAGCAAGTAGATGTATTCGAGAAAGGACTGTTCGACTCCTCACATAGGGCCGGAATAACAATGAGAGGCAATTTCCCCAAGTTTCCTACACATAAAACATGCAAGTATTTTCATTCACAACATGTTAAACCGGAAGGAATTAAAAGGCTTGTCGGAGGGCAGCCACTATAGAGTATTGTTCGTTTCGGGCGAACCTGTCGAACAACATCCGATGACGGCGCCTTGAAGTTGCTTAGGAGTTTTAGTGATTTTGATGAGAATCCAACCAAGAGCTGAGCCAACGAGGAACGTTAGAAGAACGTTGAGGGGCATGAACCATCTTGAAACAAACAGTAAACAGATTGAACAAATTAGCCCCCCCCCCCCCCAAAAAAAACAAGAAAACGTCTGGATTTGAATACAGAATGGGATTGGAATTATTACAAGGTGACCAAACTTTCGTAAGTGATTGTCTGGGCCAAGTTGCTGACTAAAAGGGCAGGATTGAATAGATAGAATACAATCTGTACATAAGCAAAAAAGAAAGTGGTGAATTTGTAAAACAATCATAGCTTTATTTAGTAGCCATGTCAAATGAATGTTGGTAAATCTCAAAATTATATGTAAAATTTGATTCATTGTATAATAATGAGATATCGAATTTAATTTGGTGCAATCATGAATATGAACAATAATTTTGATTCAATTTATAATTGAAAATTTTACTTTTGATTTAATTATATTTGTTTAAAAACAAAAGATATTGTGATAGATTTTGCTTTTAATATTTTATACTCCCTCTGTCCTATAAAACTTTGATAAGCTCTTAAATGTGTGACACTTTTTTAATTACTATTTTTTTATTTTTTAGGATTTCTTGCTACCTAATCCATTTTATTTTGCTATATTTTGTGCAAGGGACCTAATTCTGGAAAACAACAGTAAAATAGGGCATTTCTGCAGTCTTTTTATTATTCTGGTCATGACTGGCATCGTGGGCACGACACTGGCACGACGCGTCTGACGTGGCAGATAGGTGACGACTTCTAGAAGATTTTGGAACGTTCTGAAATACCTTATTTTCTTGAGCCAAGAACTAGCCAAATCAATTCAAATCGTGAGAATTGAACATTGCCTAATTTCTTTCGGGAATACATTTTTATCTTTCGGTTTAGATAGTTTGGCAATCGGCCTTACTAAAGTTTTTAATCATTTTTCAAATCAAAAAGAGCTCGTTGGTTTGGAATCGTTTAAAAACATAGTTGGGAGGAAGGATCGGCCTGTAGCAATTTCGACTTCCTGTGAACACTCTTAGCGGCGGTCCGCTAAGGAAAGATAAAATCAGAAGCGACTCTTTTTAAGACAATTTCTGAGTCGGGTTTTTCCTGTTTTCAAAACTAAATATTTTAACGGCGATAGACGTGGTTAATTTGTTTAAGAATCAACCTTCGAAGATAGACTTGGGAGGATTGGTTACTCGAGAGAGAAGCAAGTTGCGACGGGTTGGGCCTCGCAAACTGTAACCGACATGATCCCCGGAGTCAAAATTCATTTCAATGATCGAAAGAATTGACAAGGCTAGCTCGAGGCTATTTTGCATATTTGGACTTTCTTATTATTATCTTTACTTTTGCATTTAATTCTACTATTTCATTTACACTCAATATCAAATCACCCCCTTTTTTTACCTTTCTTGTTTTTACAGATATTCATGAAAGCATTAATCAAAATAACCTTCAGTCAAGAATTCCGACTAATCTCCCTGTGGATCGACCCTCTTTCCCTATAACTACTTAATTTCTTTATTTTATTATTTGTTGAAAGAGGTTAATTTATTTATTTATTTTGACGAGTATAACGACGCTTGTCAAAATTGGCGTCGTTGCCGGGGAGGTTTACTTTCGGCACTTTTGACTGATTTCGTTTTTTTATGACCAGGAAAAACTCGGGTTTTTTAGCTCCATACAACCCGGAAATCGAAGCAAGCGTTCGTAGAACTCACGATGAAACGCTTCGGCGAAAGAAACAACAACGAGAACAAAGCACACAACAATCCGATCAGGAATCCACTTCTGAAACTACACCAGTCAAGGAACCTACACTAGAACCAGAACCGATGGTAGATCAAACGATTCGAGAACTAAACGCAGCCCCTGCTGTGCAACAACCACTCAGCATCGATTTTCCTCAAGGCGATACTCCCTTCTAGCTCAAAACGAGATTAATCCCCCTACTCCATACTTTTAATGGTCTCCCTACTGAAAGCCCACACAAGCACCTTGCTGAATTCCATATGGTGTGCAGCAGCATAAAACCGCAAGGGGTCTCGGAGGATCAAATAAAACTAAGGGCTTTTCCTTTTTCCTTAGTCGGAATGGCTAAGGAGTGGTTATTTTATTTACCCCAAATTCGATTAATACGTGGTCTGATCTCTCACATGTTTTTCTTGACAGATATTTCCCTGCGGCGAAAGCAACAGAACTTAGGCGAAACATTCTGGGAATTCAACAAATGCACGATGAGTCCCTATACGAATATTGGGAGAGATTCAAAAAGCTGTGTGCAAGTTGTCCGCAACATGGCTTATCCGAGCAAATACTCCTTCAATACTTATACAAAGGAATGTTGCCAATGGACAAAAAGATGGTAGATGCAGCAAACGGTGGCGCGCTCGTTAACCTGACCCATGAAAATGCTCGAACCTTGATATCTACGATGGCGGCTAATTCGCAGCAATTTGGTTCTGCAAGTGAATCCAGCCGACGGGTTCACACAGTAAGCACAATTTCATTAGAGAATAAAATAGACAATTTAATTAATATTGTGTATTCTCTTGTTTCAGGGGAGTTAGGAGCTGCTAAGGTATGCGGAATATGCACTATGTCAGATCACGCAACTGACTTATGCACATTGCTGCGGGATACATCTGATGCCCAAGTTAATGCCATACACAACTTTCCCGGACCTCCCTAAAGACCCTATAACCCTCAGAGTAATACATTTAACCCCGGTTGGAGGGACCATCCAAACTTGAGCTACGGTAATCAGAACCTGAATTACCAACCTAGGCAACAACCTCCCCACCAAAACCAAGCACCCCAAAAATCCTCGCTTGAGTCTATTGTTGAGAGATTGGCAGTTTCGCAGGAAAAAATCCAAACCCAAACACAATCCCATCTCCAGCAAATTGACAAACAAATAAGCCAACTAGCTCAAGCCGTTAGCCGTCTAGAATCCCAGGGAAAGTTACCATCCCAAACCGAAACTAACCCAAGGGAAAACGTTAGTGCGATAACTTTGCGTAGTGGAACCGTGATAACGCCTAAATCGCCCAAGCAAAATGAGCGAAAATCCGACGAACCGGGAAACTCTTCGAAAGACCAGAACGACAAGTCTCCTCCCACCGCAGGTAATGCCAAATCTAAAATTTATGTTTCTACTTACGAACCTGTTCCTCCTTTTCCAGGTAGATTGGCGAAACGAGATAAAAAGGAGGAAGAGAAGGAAATTTTGGATATATTCAAGAAGGTGGAAATTAATATTCCACTTCTTGATGTTATTCGGAAAGTGCCCAAATACGCAAGGTTTTTGAAGGACTTATGCACAAACCGAAGGCGACTATCCGGAAATGAAAAAGTTAACCTTGGTGAAAATATTTCGGCCATCTTTCAAAAGTCGTTGCCGCCAAAGTACAAGGACCAAGGTATGTTTGCGATTCCTTGTAAAAAAAGGGAATGTTGGGATAAAAAGAGCGATGTGCGATTTAGGCGCATCTATCAACGTCATGCCGTTAAGCGTCTACAACAAAATTTTGACTGAACCATTGAAAGAAACGCAAGTGACGATTCAATTAGCCGATCGATCAGTCATCTACCCCGAGGGAGTACTAGAAAACGTGTTGGTACAGGTAAAAGATCTTATTTTCCCTGCTGATTTTTATATTATTGACATGGAAAATGATCGCAGTAATAACGGATCCGAAATCTTGCTTGGCCGACCTTTCCTATCAACCGCGCATACAAAGATTGATGTCCGCGACGACATCTTAACTATGGAATTTGATGGGGAAGTAGTTAAATTTGATATGTATAAAGCTATGAAGTATCTTGATTCGGTCGCAAGTTTAAATTTCGTTGATATTATAGATCTGTTAGCTGATGATTTGATCGAAACTGATTTGTGTTATGACTTTTGTAGGGAATTCGCGGATTTCGACGATGAAAATATAGGCGAAATCATTTCAACTCTTTCTTCCCTTTCTGATTTTCGATTAATTCCAACTTGATCTAAACATTTTCCCTCAATTTTGCAGCAACCAAAGCCGAAGTTAGAGCAATTTAATTATGTATTTTTAGGCGACAACCAAACTTTGTCAATCATCATTTCAAGTAAGTTGTCACATCGGGAAAGAGGTAGAAGCTTAATTGTTGTTTTGCGCACAAATAAAAAGATGAAGGAAGGCGTTAAAACGACAAGAGATGAACATCACCGTTTATTTGAAGAACTTTCTTTTGAAGAACCAAAAATTTAGCAAAGGTCGTCGAGCTAAACGACGTTAAACAAAACGCTAAATGGGAGGCAACCCACTCTTTTCATTTTCGTTAATTTTAATTTTCCTTTTTTTTAATTTTTAACTTTTATTTTTATTTTTATTCTTTTTTTTGCTTTCTTCCAGGCTTCCAATAGAAATCAATCGGTGGCAGGAACAATTCGAAAGTTTGGGTTAAGGAGCAAATTGTAGCGTTTCATTAAACGATGCACGTTATAAATGCCAATATCATGCGGTGCAGTCGATCCCCACCAAAACCCCACCACCACCAATGGTCCGCATATAACGCCAAGACCGGGTCGAGCCTCTACCCCCACACCGTTCTCGGTGGATGATGATGATTCGTTGTGTCGGCGGCCTTCGTGGAGGTGCCCAGTGATTCCGACCAGTCCACATTCATCCTCCCTACTGTGGTGGCCGACGACCAGCAACCATTCGACGGGTGCCCAACAAAAATGTCGAATTGCCCTTCGCTGCACCTTCTCCAACATTGTTCGTCAGCCGCCGTTCAAGGCTTTCCACCACCGCTGGCCCATGCAACTCCCATCATGCTCCTCTTCCTCGTTCACCGTCTCCCTCATTCCACCATATGCCAACGGTGGACTCAATTTCATCACTCACGGGGAGTATCTTTTACCCTTATTTGTTCCTCATTTTCTTTATTTTTATTTTGAATTGGGGCAATTCATTTAAGTGAGGGGGGTAGCAAAACCACTTGTCTTGCTTGTTTGCTATATGTTTGATTTTGGTCTGGCTTTAAGATGACATTTTTCTTGCCATTGCTTGATGTCCAGCATGTTATAATGGTTATAGTGCATAGGAATATTTGAATGTTGACATTTTTTATAATCAAATGGCATGAGTAAAATGATAGTTTGACATCTCTTTTCAATTTGCCTTGATTGGGATAATTGGATTTCTCACCTAGCTTAATCAACTTAGCCTAATTTTGTGAGAATTTGAGCCTTGAGCATGCATCTTATTCTTTATGCTCATTTTTCCTTGCTTGAGAGTGTCTTCTTGAATTTAGGAATCTAGAACTTGTGGCTTGT
The DNA here is from genome assembly GCA_030270665.1 of Hibiscus trionum. NCBI lineage: Eukaryota > Viridiplantae > Streptophyta > Magnoliopsida > Malvales > Malvaceae > Hibiscus > Hibiscus trionum. Next base: position 9,163,181 of record BSYR01000024.1, on the reverse strand, counting down.
ATGCGATTTGAGACTACACTAGAATGAGGTGCTTTAAGATGATTTAGGCATTAGGATTTAGCCATTTCTCTCTTTTACTTTTTCCCATCGCTTAGTGAACCCTCTTGAAGCCTTATATCATATTTTTCTTGGCTTAACCTTCAAACCTTGTTTTTCCTTGACCAAACTTTCTTTTTGAACTAATCAAATGCTAGAAACTATATTACTAGACAAATAAGGGGCTGCAATTCGAATAAGAGCAGAATTTTTCCGGAAGAAAAATAAAAAAAGAAAGAAAAACAGAATAAAAGGAAACAATTGCTTCGGGAAAAAAAGAAAGAAAACAAAAGAAAAAAAGAAGAAAAATAGTTTCAAAAAAATGAAAAGAAAAACATAAAAATATGTGTTTGCTTGCCCATCTTTAAGCTCCTCATTTGTCTTCACTGTTTATTATTTGAAATATCTTGCATTGATCGTCTTCTTTTTCTTTTTCTTTCTATCTTCCTACCCTTTTTCTAAACCCACATTACACCTTGAACAAAAGACCCAATGATTTTCGCACCTCGATTCTAATAAAGTAATGGAGAATTGAACTTGTTACAATCCTATGGAAACCTTTGTTCATGTATGACTTAGAGTGTTTTTGCTTCACCTCTACCTTTAAACACTTTGAGTGCCCTTGAGTGTATCTTGGTGAGGATTAAGACTAGGTTAGAATTTGATTAATACTTGATAGGCAATTGGAAGAATGAAGGGTTGTTCTTTGCTTATATCCACTTGGTTTGATTTGTGTTTCTTTCATGATACTCCTTTTGCACTAGAACTCTTATAATTATGCTTGATACTTGTGATGGCTTGAGAAATGCATTCTTGGGTTAATATTTTTTTCGGACATACTTGAGGACAAGTATGAGACAAGTGAGGGGGAATTTGATAAGCTCTCAAATGTGACACTTTTTAATTACTATTTTTCTAGTTTTTAAGATTTCTTGCTACCTAATCCATTTCATTTTGCTATATTTTGTGCAAGGGGCATAATCCTGGAAAATAGCAGTAAAAGAGGGCATTTCTGCAGTCTTTTTATTATTCTGGTCATGACTGGCATCGTGGGCATGGCACTGGGCACGACGCGTCTGACGTGGCAGATGCGTGGCGACTTCTAGAAGATTCTGGAACGTTCTGAAAGACCTTATCAGCTTATCTGATTAGATTTTCTGAATTTAAATTTCAAAACATTTGAATTGTTTTATCTTTACTTTATTATTTTGAATTTTCTTATCTTTTATCTTTGTAAATCCAAGCCTATAAATATCACTCCTTGGTAAAGGCTTAGGCATCAATTAATCTTCATCTTTTAGTTTGAAACTCTTGTTATTTCTAGTCTTTAATCAAAGTTCTCTTTTCTTTACTTTTTTATGTTCTTTAATTATTTTTACGAAATCAAGTTAAGTATGATAACTAATATCATGCTTAGCTAAATCTCTTGAGCCAAGAACTAGGCAAATCAATTCAAATCGTGAGAATTGAACATTGTCTGATTTCCTTCGGGAATACATTTTTATCTTTCGGTTTAGATAGTTTGGCAATCGGCCTTACTAAAGTTTTTAATCGTTTTTCAAATCAAAAAGAGCTCGTTAGTCTGGAATCGTTTAAAAACATAGTTGGGAGGAAGGATCGGCCTGTGGCAATTTCGACTTCCTGTGAACACTCTTAGCGGCGGTCCGCTAAGGAAAGATAAAATCAGAAGCGACTCTTTTTAAGATAATTTCTAAGTCGGGCTTTTCTTGTTTTCAAAACTAAATATTTTAACGGCGATAGACGTGGTTAATTTGTTTAAGGATCAACCTTCGAAGATAGACTTGGGAGGATTGGTTACTCGAGAGAGAAGCAAGTTGCAACAGGTTGGGCCTCGCAGACTGTAACCGACATGATCCCCGGAGTAAAAATTCATTTCAATGATCGAAAGAATTGACAAGGCTAGCTCGAGGCTATTTTGCATATTTGGACTTTCTTATTATTTTCTTTACTTTTGCATTTAATTCTACTATTTCATTTACACTCAATATCAAATCACCCCCCCCCCCTTTACCTATCTTGTTTTTACAGATATTCCTGGAAGCATTAATCAAAATAACCTTCAGTCAAGAATTCCGACTAATCTCCCTGTGGATCGACCCTCTTTCCCTATAAGTACTTAATTTCTTTATTTTATTATTTGTTGAAAGAGGTTAATTTATTTATTTATTTTGACGGGTATAACGACGCTTGTCAAACTTGTTTCTTTTATGTTCTAAAATTGTCCGATAAATTGTCTCATTAAAAAACTCAACCGCTTTTATTATATATATATTTTTTTCTACTTTGTTTTTAGTTTTCCAACAAAATAAACTTTTAAGGACTTCCTAAAACTGTCATTTTAATTATTTTACAAAACATCTCTTACCCAAACTTTTTCTTCTTAAAACTACGTGAAAAATTAACAAGAAACAAAATTTGTGGGACTGATGGAGTATATATATATATTTTTGTTAAATTTAATTTTTTAAGGACTTCAACCATTCTTTTTATTTTCAATAGAATTATTTGATTTTAACAAAAATGATGATTAGGTCATCAAAATTTTTACAATACTGATGTTGCAATGTGCATAGTAGTCCGTGTGTACTTTGATATTAATGTGATAATCTGTCTCATTGATAAATTACTTTTTAAGAAAATTATTATTTTTTTCTCAATAAGAAAATTGTTTTTAATAATTTAAAAACGTATATGTTGACGTGGAGTGGTCTCCGTCCCCGTGGTAAAGGATGATGTATTTCATCCAAATGATTCGGGTTCAAGCACTATCTGTGTACGATATGTGCGTTATTAAAGGGCTAAGAAAAATTAAACATATACAGCTTTGTAATCACACCAGTATATTAAAAAACGTATACGTTGAATTTCCGTTAAAAGTCTGACGCTATGAGCAATTTAACTCAAGAAAGAATAAGGTTAAATTATATAATCTTTGAGGGTGAGATTTGTTATTATGCCAAAATAAAGGGCTTGTTCGTTCATAATTAAATTTATTTAGATATTTTTTAAAGAATAAATTTATTCACATATGTTTGTGTGTTTATGTCCGTTTAAATTTATTCACATATGTCATTTTATGTTCGTTCGTTTGTGTTCATTTAAGTTCGTTTATCATTTTAACGAACGAACACGAACAAGCTATATTCCAGAACAAACGAACACAACAAGAAATCATGTTCGTATAGTTATTCGTGTCCGTTTATTTGTTCTATTAAAATTAAACGAATAAACATAAATATACTATCATTCGTGTTCGTTCGATTCGTTTACAAACCTATCTATATGTATAATTATGTGTATTCAATGAATAAAAATGATGTCATCTCGAAAATATTATTAGTAGTACTTTATGAAAATTATATTACTTTTGTATGTAATTTTAAAATGTATACAAATGAATGTCTAAGCGACTGAATTAATCAAACAAAAAGATATTGTTAATATATTGTCTATTAATCTTATCACATAAACTCTTCACTTCTATTGAAATATTAGAATCTAACACTTGTATCGAATATAAATTCAAACATGAATTTAGACATAAAAGTAGGAAACTAAGACTTACGCCCGTAAACTAACTTAACGAACACAAATGAGGGTGTGTTTATGTTTTTTTGTTTATTTTTAACCGAAGAAGTGAACGAACACGAATAACTAAACAAACATAATTTCTTGTTCGTGTTTGCTCGTTGAAGAATACAGTTTGTTCATGTTCGTTCATGTTCATTCGTTAAAATGATAAACTAACGTAAACAAACACAAACGAACGGACATAAACAAACATGTGTGTATAAATTTAAACGAACATAAACAAATGAACATATGTGAATAAATTTAATAAATAAATAAATGTAAACGAACGAGCGCTTTGTTCGTATTCGTTTATTTAATTAAACGAACAAAAAATCTTGTGTATGTTCAATGATTTAATAAATAAATAAATTTCTCGTTAAACAGTTCACGAACTGTTCGTTGAACGTATTATTCGTTTATATCCGTACTAAGACTTACCCGAAATCCGACTAAAGGTATTATGAGAAAGTGGATTTACTTACCTTGTTCAAGTAGTCGGATACCTCAGGCCCCAATAGGTTGATTTTTTCTATGCTAAGAAACAATCCAACAGCAGTAACCAGTAATACTTTTAGAACTGGCATCAGTGCCACCACTAAAAGATCCAAAAACCTCATCGCCACACCTCAAAACTGTAAACAATAACAAGGGTGAAATGTTCATTGAAAAAAACAACAAACATAGCAGAGAAAGTGTGGGAAGTACAAGTACAGTACCTGTTTGGCGACTTTGATTCTGGGAAAATCTGAAACAAAACAAGTTCTGGAGATCTCTTTCCGTTGTCCTGGGATTGGTGTTTTTGCGGTATTTATAGCGTTGAAGAGATGCCAATAAATGTGAAATAAATAGCAGCGTTGAGGAGGCAATCGAGGAATTAAGTTTGATTGCTAAATAATGGTCCATTTCCTGTTTCAACATCAACCCAAAAAATGCAGAGGAGAAATGGAAAACGAAAACAAAATATATTCATACGAATAATAAATCTAAGATTTATACATACCAAATCATTAAAAGTAAAGACTAAATTTCTAAATCTATTGATGGAGATTTTTCAGAGACAGATTAATCTTTCAAGATGATAAATTACCTCTTGCCACACTGTTGAGAGTTGCCGACTTTCTCTCTCATTCTCCAATGATCTAGAGAACTCTCAGATATAATATATATTATTATAATATTAGCCACCGACATAGTGGAATCAATATCCACCAACATTGATATTTATAGGTGAAGGCGTGTGTGAAAGTGAGTGTGAAAGTGAGAGTGAGTGCACGTGTGCTGGTGAGGTGGAGTGTGTGTGCAAGATTGAGTGATTGACGTGAGATGTAGTGTGTGTGGAGTGAAAATAAACTAGTATTGTGAGAAACATTGTAGTGAGGTGAATGTTGTAATATTTGTATATTAATTAAAGTGTTATTTTTTTGTAGTTAGAAGTTTCTCGGTTTAGTCTTAGTTTATGTATTTTTTAGTGTACTTAAATTTATTATTAATGGTCGACTATGTCGCCTAAGTTATATGGTCGGTACTTCCGTCTGAATAGTATATGGTCGGTTCTATCGCCTAATTGGTGTATGGTCAGCACTGCCGTCTAAGTTGTGCACTAAGAAATTAAAGATAGAAAGGCTAACCGACTCAAGGAGTTGGTGTAGCACTAGTGGTCAGTCTTAGGTCCTCCATAGTGGGTGTGTTGGGTCCGTCGAGTTTTCAACAATTGGTATCAGAGCAGGCGGTCCGGGACCGTTACTAGTGGAGAAAGCTTCGGTAAGCGTTGGACGCTTACATTGGTCGATGCATCAGTTCGTTGAGGGAAGATTTCGTCGAAACACAGTCAGAGACTGTAAAATTTCGGTAAGCGTTGGACGCTTACATTAGTCGGCGTTGCATCAAAGTGCTAAGGGGAGACTCTGCCAGAATACAGTCGGGAACTGTAAAATTTTTGGTTCGGAACCAAGCTTAGTGGACGCCAAACGTCAGTTAGCATGGCAGACTTTGGAAGCACAAGCAACAGGATTAGGAAGCTCAATAACCACAACTACGGTTATTGGGAGACATGCATAATGTCCTACCTACAAGGTCAGCATTTGTGGGAAATAGTTGCAGGCACCGACACAACTCCTCCACCGGGGGAGAATGTCGAAGCCTTGAGAAAATGGAAGATTAAGGATGGGAAGGCTTTATATATATTGAAGACCACAATCGAAGAGGACTTATTGGAGCATATTCGTGATGAGAAGACACCAAAGGCAGCCTGAAAAACTTTGGCAAAATTATTTTCAAAGAAGAATGAAGCACACCTCCAACTCTTATTATATTAAGACATTTAATGGTACATTACGATACATATAAATAGAAGTACATTACGGTACATATAAATAATGATACATTGTGTACATGGCATTTACTGTAGAATTATCTTACTTTTATTATATTAAGGGGCTATCTAATTTATAGTCAAAAGAGCACATAACTTTTACATGCACTAAATAAACTTTGGATAATTCTACAATAAATGTTATATACCGTAATGTACTACTATTCATATGTACTGCAATGTACATTAACTGTTTAATTAGTTTTAAAATCCTAGGGACCGAAAGTGTTATTATCCTCTTTTAGAATAAAATCTTAAAAAAATAATTTTTATATCACTTTTTTCAGATTTTCTTTTATTTTTTTAATTCAAAAAATAATTGAAATTTTATTATTATAATAATTCTTACATTCACTTTAGTTTAAGGGTAAAGTTCACAAATGGTCACTAAACTTTGATCAATTAGTCAAGGTAACTAAACTTCCAATTGAAATAAAATAAAATAATTTAACCCTAAACCCTAAAGACAAAACACTAAACACTAAACCTTAGAGCCCTAAACTGATTTTTAAATAAAAATAATTTGACCCTATTTCAATTTTGTCCTCCATGTTTGCCATCACCTTATAGACTTGTGCTTTTGATATGCTTGTCTCCAGCCGATTTACTATGTTCTCTTGATCTATTTTGAGCCATGCAAAATTCTCACATGTAAAAATTACAAATGTTTAGGAATTGTTAAAGCGTGAAACCAACAAAAGTGGTGGCGGTCTGTCATTCATGCTTGTTGCATTGATCGCCTTGGTCGGATTAATTATGAGATACATCATGAAAAGATTGTAAACCGCTACTGCTCCGGTCGGCTCGTCTTATTCCTCTACTTGCCTTCATCTCGAGAAATAAATTGCAGTAAAAGGGAAAAAAAAAAAACAGAGGCGCTTTTGCTCGTACTACTCGACTGCGCGTTAAAGTCTGGTTTAGTCAAAATTATTATTCAGATGATGATGTGAAGGGAGAATTCTAAAACAACCCAATTTAGAGGTTCCTCAGTTTCTGTTTCAGAAGAAGCGCTTCCATAACCTCAAAAATATATTTATTTAAAAATAAGGTTTAAGGTTAAATTATTTTTTATCATTTTGAGTTTAGGGCTATAAGATTTAGTGACTGTTTAGGGTTTAGAGTTCATGGTCAAATTGTTTTATTTTATTACAATTGAAAATGTGGTTACCAAATTGAATAATTGATCAAAATGTACTGACAATTTGTGAACTTTACCCTTAAATTAAAGTGAAGGTAAGAATTATTATAGTAATAAAATTTTAATTATTTTTTGAATTAAAAAATAAATGAAAATATAAAAAATATATAGGCCCTGTTTGGTAAATAGCGGTTTGGGCAAAAATTAGAGGTTTGAGGTATAATTAGATGTTTGACTAGTCAAATCCGCTAATATTGATGTTTGGTAAATAGCAGATTGAAAGAGCGGATTGGGGTGAAAAAGCTAATTTTGAAAAAGCTCCTAATATGAGCTTTTTGAGATTAGAGGTTTGATATTAGAGTTGTAATGACTCTTTTACCCTTAACAATTACTAAAAGTTTCCAAATAACCTAAATTAAATAATAATATTTTAATATAAATAATAACATATTAAATATTGGACTTATTTGTTGTTACTACTAATTTATATGGTGACATTTATAAGTTAATTTTATTTTTTTTATTATCACATATTTATATGTGCATATAAAAATTTTAATAATTATATAAATAATAAATTAATATATAAATCTTTCAAATATGTTTAGGAAATTTATATTAAAAATAATTTTTACAAATCTAATTAATATTTATTAGATACAAAATATTAATAACTGATAAATTATTCAAACAAGTATTAAATATAATCATGTCCTTATATGTCATTTTGCTTGTTTAAATAATCAAACAGCTATCAGCTATCAGTTAATTTTACCAAACACTTTTATACAATCAGCTAATACAATCCGCTAGTCAAATCAGCTAATGCAATCAGCTATCAGCTATCAGCTATCAGCTAATGTAATCCGCTATCAGCTATCAGCTATCCGCTAATTGCCAAACAGGGCCATAAAAAATATTTTTTAAGATTTTATTCTAAAATGAGATAATAACACTTTCGATCCCTAAAATTTTAAAATTAATTAAAACAAATAATAGTATATTACGGTACATATGAATATTGGTACATTGCAGTACATGATGTTTATTGTAGACTTATCTAATAAACTCTTAATATTAATTAATATTTTATTCGAAATAATGGCTTTTTTAAATGAAATATAAAGAAAATGGTAATTATTAAAAATAACAGTTTCATCTTCTTATATCACATCTCAAACAAGATAGTGTAAATAATTCAATATTTGTAAAGCAATTAATCCAAAATGAATTAATTGCAAAGAACATTTTTGGTGGAATAGTTGTTGTCGTCTTCGTGGTGAGAAATTATTTTTATGCACTCTTCCTACCATATCACTTATAGTCCCTAACTAATAATATTATATCAACTAAGAATATATTTATATGTCATTAAAGAATATCTAACTCACCATTAATCTATATTCTATGTGAGTTTCATCTCCTTCGTACTTACAAAATGCTTCTTTTATCCTCAATCTATCCATCGTTTCATAAATATAATATTATTTTCCCTCTTTTTCTTCTGTTTTCAAAACCTAAACAAAAAATAATCGCCAGAGATCTTAAATCATTTTTCTCATTTCATAAATATAATATTGTTCTCTCTCTTTTTCTTTTGTTTCCAAAACCTAAATAAATATAATCGCCAGAGATCTTAAATCATTTTTTCTCATTTCATTACTTTCAATTCCCAAACTTATTTTCTTTAAGTTAAAAAAATGAAGATATTAAAAAAAACCAAGCCTTTTAGATTTGTATTGAATTTAGACCTTTGAATATAATAAATTTCAATTTAATGTACAATGATTGATAGATACAAATTCTGACCTTTAGAATTCATAAATATTAAATAAATGTTGTTTGTTGGTGGTGTTGATTGTGAAGATGGGGGATCGAAAGTTGGGTTCTAATATTAGAATATTGAATTTATTCTCTGCTTGGATTTCAATAGTACTGTAGTTTTACGAAGAAATAAAATATTGTTTTGTTCCGAAAAAATTATTCATTTGAAGTTTATCTTATTTTTTAGTTTAGGTGGAATAGAGTTTGGTTTAAGAGAAAAAACCGTGTCTACATGAAATGTTTTACATCTTTATCACTTTATTCTTCTTAAAGTATTTACTAAAACGAGTTTAATAATTAATTTTTTTAATTTTTTGACTTATATAAAAATAAACGCGGATCACAAAATCACATTTTTTTTACAAAATATCTCACACACATATTGAAAGAAATACGCTATGGTGAAGTGCATTATTTTTGTAACAAAGAAATTTTAAGTTTAATTTTTGAAAATTGTTGAGTTGTGAGGCGCTCGATTCGCTCAACCGATAAGACTCGCCAAGTGGTGGAGAAGTGGATTTTTGGGTGGAAGGGTTGTGGAAGCTAAAGAGTAAATTGAGACAATGATTATAGTGGTTCAACCTTCTAACCAAGGTCTACATCCACTACCTTAGCTCCCCACTAAGGATTTCCAATCAATCCACTATTGATTCGTCCCCTTTTCTAGGCTTAGGAGGAAACCCTTTACACCAATCAAGCTTTCTACCCAAAGCCTTGATTGAAACCCTCTTTACAAAGAGAAAACAAATAGCAAACACAAATCCCTCTAATAGGTGTTTGTTTGCACAATTAAAGCACTCACCCAAAACCTAAAACACTTGAGCAAATTTGACAATTTTGGCTCACTAGTGTTTGTCTATACAAGAATTGACAATTTAAGCACTAAGACACTTTTTGATCATTTGTTGATTGACAATATGAGCATTAGCCTTTACTTGATGTTTGGAGGTCCCTTTTATACTCCTTGATGAGTTTATAGCCGTTGGGATTGAATTGAAGCCGTTGAGGACTTTAATTCCCACCATAAATGCAGTTCTGCAGCTCCCCGTTTCGAAACACCCTTTAAGTAGAAAGAGTCGTTGCAGTCTAACGTGGACCCGTATCGAAACACTTTTGTCCGTTTCGAAACACCCGTTTCGAAACGCCTAGTCCCGTATCGAAACGACCTGCATTTAAATGTTAGTTGGGAAATAGCCGTTGGGGTTTATGACCGTTGTGGTCAGTGCCACGTAGGCGTATCGAAACGGCAGAGCCCGTTTCCAAACGCTGGGCAAAATCCTCATCCAGGGAAAGCCTGTTTCGATACTCGTATCGAAACGTTTTTGCTACCGGAATCCCCTGTTTCGAAACGCCTAGACGGTTTTGTGAAGTTTGGCTTTGAAAAACATGTAAAACCCTTTTAAAAACATCCCTAAAAATTGTTTCAAGATATTTGGACTTTGGAAGTTTGTTTTAAATACTTTTTAAATCAGTCCAAAACATTTTTCAATTATTATATCAAAACATTAGTTCTACAATCTCCCCTTTTTGATATAATAAAACTCACTTGAAAAATTGTTTGGGATTCTCCCCCTTTAACTTTAAAAATGTGAATAAGAGATTGAAGATATGAAATCAATTAAAGCTCCCCCTTATTCATTTGAAAATTCAATTTTTCAAACCATTTCTCCTCCTTTTTGTTATATCAAAAAGAATTTAAAACATTAAGTTCAAAATAACAATAGAGGTAAAAATTGACAAAAATAAGAATTTGGTTTTAAAATGGTTCCCCCTTACTCAAAGCATCAATAAAATGTTAGTCCAACATTTATGATCATCTAGTTGAATAAAATAAGAATAAAACAAATAAATGCAAAAACAACTAGATTTTTACCAACACTTGAACCCAAAGGGATGATGTGAAGCCTTCCTTCTTCAAGTGTTCTTCCTTGTGTGCATGGAGCTGCCCCTCAATGTTAGACTTGTTGAACATCTCCATCACACCTAGCAAAAGACAATCAAGTGATTTTTGGTATCCAAATTGCTTTGGATCCATAAACGTTAGTAGCACAAATTTTAGTCCCCTTAGGAATGCATTTTTCAATGTCATCATTTTTAATTGAAGTACTAAGTCCTTTTGGGACCCAAATACTTCTAAAACATTTTCCTTTAACAAATCTAGGGGCACTAGATTGCCTTACATAAAAATTTGATTTTCCAAAATTGTTTTTCTTTTCAAGTTCTTTGGAAATCAAATCATTTTCTTCTTGAACTTTTTGAAGCAATTTTTGTAAATCAAAACATTTTAGTTCAAACTCCTTGAGTTTTGCTTCAAGTTCAAGTTTGGTTTTAGAAATCAAATCATTTTGAATTTTCAATTTTGAAATCACTTTATTGTTTTTCAAAATGTGATTTTTAAAGTCTAAAACCAAATCATCATAGGCATCTTGTAATTCATCAAAAGAGTAAGAACATGAAGTAGATGAATTAGAAGTTACCCTTGAATCTTCTTCGATGGCCATAAGGCAAAGGTTGGCTTGTTCATCGTCGGTGGAGTCATCATCACTCCAAGTAGCCACATGTGCCTTCTTCTTATGGCTTGAAGTGTTTGCCCTCTCCTTTTCCTTGGAATCTCGTTCAAACTCTCTCAAGACTTTCTTCATGAACGGGGCACACTTCTTGAAGAGATGAACTATCTCTTCATCTTCATCCTCCTCTTCACTTGAGTAGACATGATAACAAGTGGAGGATTTGAGAGCCATGGCACTTGCATTGATGCCTAGCCCTTTGATTTTCTTCTCTCTCATAGCTCTAATTTCTTCCCTCTTCTTCTCATCCTCTTTGTTCTTCTTCATGATTTGATGAGTAAGGAGTGACCCCATGAGTTCATCAAGCTTCAAAGTCTTCAAATTTTTTACTTCGATGATGGCGGTCCTCTTTGAGTCCTAAGACTCGGGAAGTGAGTAGATGAGCTTTCGGACAAGCTTTTCTTCCAGGATGGCTTCTCCATAGCCTTTGAGACCATTGGTGATATTGGAGAACCTATCAAACATCTTCTCGATATTCTCTTTCGGATCCATCTTGAAGTTCTCATACTCTAAGGTTAGGAGCCCAATCTTGGTCTCCTTGACTTCATCAGTTCCCTCGTATGTGACTTCAAGCTTGTCACATACCTCCTTGGCACTCTTACAAGAAGACATCTTCTCATAGATGGTTGGGCCAAAAGCACAAAACAAGATGTGCAAGGCTTTGCAATTAAGCTCCATCTTCTTGCGATCGTCGGCACTCCACTCCGCTTTGCTTCTTTGAGGCACGAACGGACCATCTTCAACTATATCCCATAGCTTGTAATCTCTAGATTTGATGAAGAATTTCATTTTCGTCTTCAAATGGGCATAGTGGGTTCCGTCAAAGAAAGGCGGTTTGTCGATTGATTGTGTCATTTGAGCCGGTTGATGAAAAAGTGATCGAGCTTGCTGGATCTTCTCAATAGGATGTTAATCCTCCTCAATTGATCCAAGCTCTGATACCAATTGTTGAGTTGTGAGGCGCTCGATTCGTTCAACCGATAAGGCTCACAAAGTGGTGGAGAGGTGGATTTTTGGGTGGAAGGGTTGTGGAAGCTAAAGAGTAAATTGACACAATGATTATAATGGTTCAACCTTCTAACCAAGGTCTACATCCACTGCCTTAGCTCCTCACTAAGGATTTCCAATCAATCCACTATTGATTCGTCCCTTTTTCTAGGCTTAGAAGGAAACCCTTTACACCAATCAAGCTTTCTACCCAAAGCCTTGATTGAAACCCTCTTTACAAAGAGAAAACAAATAGCAAACACAAATCCCTCTAATAGGTGTTTGTTTGCACAATTAAAGCACTCACCCAAAACCTAAAACACTTGAGCAAATTTGACAATTTTGGCTCACTAGTGTTTGTCTATACAATAATTGACAATTTAAGCACTAAGACACTTTTTGATCATTTGTTGATTGACAATATGAGCATTAGCCTTTACTTGATGCTTGAAGGTCCCTTTTATACTCTTGATGAGTTTATAGCCGTTGGGATTGAATTGGAGCCGTTGAGGACTTTAATTCCCACCATAAATGCAGTTCTGCAGCTCCCCGTTTCGAAACACCCTTTAAGTAGAAAGAGCCGTTGCAGTCTGACGTGGACCCGTATCGAAACACTTTTGTCCGTTTCGAAACACCCGTTTCGAAACGCCTAGACCCGTATCGAAACGACCTGCATTTAAATGTTAGTTGGGAAATAGCCGTTGGGGTTTATGACCGTTGTGGTCAGTGCCACGTAGGCATATCGAAACGGCAGAGCCCGTTTCGAAATGCTGGGCAAAATCCTCATCCAGGGAAAGCTTGTTTCGATACTCGTATCGAAACGTTTTTGCTACCGGAATCCCCTGTTTCGAAACACCTTAGGGTGTTTCGAAACGCCTGGACGGTTTTGTGAAGTTTGGCTTTGAAAAACATGTAAAACCCTTTTAAAAACATCCCTAAAAATTGTTTCAAGATATTTAGACTTTGGAAGTTTGTTTTAAATACTTTTTAAATCAATCCAAAATATTTTTCAATTATTATATCAAAATATTAGTTCTACAAAAATAAAACCAGTAAAAACTAATTACAAAATTTAAATATAAACTATAAAATAAACACAAATCAAACGAAAAAAAACACTATGTCTCTTTTGAGTTTTAGCTCTCTAATTATAAATTATAATCCCTCTTTTCTCCTATTGGCATTCAAGGAGGGTAGGCTAGAGATGGCGAAAGCTGGTCCATCTTGCCAATTTTACATGAATTGGTTTTGAATGGTGAGCATTATTAGGGAACTTTATATATATAGACGTGCAAGGAAATTAGATTTTTGTTTCTTGTTTTTTAAGGTACTAGTAGAACGAATTTAATAATTAATTTTTTGTATTCTGTAAATTTATAACAGTAGACACTGACCATAAATTTTGAAACTATTACATAATTAAAGTAAATATCTAACTCTCGACCACTAATTAAAGTAGTAGATTTTTTTACCATCTCACTTAAGTCTTATGATTAAAAGCTAGATATTTTTAATAAGTATTGTTCTAACTTCTTGCCTTTTAAAATTATTATTTTCTCCCTCTTAAAATAATTTAATATTGAAGGTAATTTTGCATTTTAGCACGTTTATGAATATGCATGTATTAGTCGCTTTCATTTTCTTTCACTCACACGTTTTTTTTTTTTATTATTGTGACGACATTGTTGACCATCAATAATTTTTTTTGAATTTTAGTTCTATTAAAAGAATTTGTATTGAATTTCTCACTTGCTCACAACTTATCGTGTTTGATTTATTTGTCTTCATGACACGATTTTCGCCCATCTTATGACATAGTTCTCATCTATATTGTGATAATTTAGCGTTCATATAACGATCATTACGACATGCATTCTTGGTCAGGGAAGGTCAGCGATCAAGTATAGTTAGATCTTGTTGAGTTGATCGAACACTTGCAAATGGTCAAGAGGGGGGTGAATTGGCAATTAAAACTTTGGTGAAGAGAAAGATTGAAAATAAAAATGACACAAGGGGTTATAGTGGTTCAAGTTCTCCAAATGAACTCTACATCCACTACCTTAGCTCCCACTAAGGATTTTCAAACAATTCACTAATTGAATTCGTCCCCTTTTCTTGGATGAGGAGGAAACCTTACAATTTCGATTAAGCTTTCTACCCAAAGCTTAATCCACTCAAATACAAAGAAAGATTTTGGTAAACTCAAATGTTTCCTCTCAAAGGATGATTGTCTACCCAAATACAATTCAAACAATCCCAAACTCACAATACAATTTTACAATTTGAAAATACACTAGAGTTGGGTACAAGATTTGACTTTTAATAGCTCAAGGGTTTGGATTTTTGCTTTGATGATGCTTGAAGGTTCAATAGTTGTTGCTTGGTCAAATGAAGCTTGTTTTTATACCCTTGCATTGATTTCTAGCCGTTTGGGTAGTTAGGATCATCAATAGAGCCGTTGTGGACATTTTTCCCGCATTAAATGCAGCTCTGCAGCCTACCGTATCGGTACTCGGGAAAGGCGTATCGATACCTGCATCAAAGAGGAAAGAGCCGTTGTGCCTGAAAACAGGGCGTATCGATACCCATATAAGGCGTATCGGTACGGTTTTTAAGGGGCGTATCGATACGAGGGCAGTATCGATACGGTCCAAAGTTACTGGAATCCCAAGTTATGTTTGTATGAAAAGTGTATCGATACGCATATCAAGCGTATCGGTACGGTACAACTACCTTTTGAAAATTTGGGAAACCAACCAACTGACAAGTAACGGTCAAATAATTAAATGCTCGGATTTTTCAAAGATATGCTTAGCGTATCGATACGGTTACCATGCGTATCGGTACGTGTTCATGAAAACAATTGCCCAGATGCATATCGTATCGATACGGTTTCAGGGCGTATCGGTACGGTATGTTTAATAAAATTACAGTGACAAAATAGGGTATCGATACGCTAAGGGTATCGATACTCCTGGGCGTTTTTGCATACTTCTGCTTGGAAAACATAGAAAAGGACTTTGAAAAATATATATGATTTAAGAGCAGGTCTTTAATTATTATTTTGTTTTAAAAACACTTGTCAATTGAGAGACTTTAAAGAGTACTTAAAAATTTATTGTTTTGCAAATTGGTCCTTAAGATTATGTGTTATATCAAAATCAATTTCGGTTTTACAATCTCCCCCTTTTTGATATAACAAAACCATAAATTTTTAAGTTTTTGAAACTTTGAAAAGCTTTCTCCCCCTTACTTTAAGATAGATTTTCAAAACAAAAATATTTTGACTCTATGATCCTTCTCCCCCTTTTTGTTAGATCAAAATGGAATACAAGGATAATAAGAATATAAAGCAACAATAATTCATTAAACTAAAGGCAAGAAAAGAGTTCAAATTCATAAGCTTCAAAATAAGCATAAAGGTTCAAATGCATAAATGTCAAAGCAACCATCATAACCCAAACTCTTAAAATCCAAAAAAAAACATAGATAATAGGCATAAACTTCAAATCCTAAATACAAAAAAAAAATGCAATAACAATAATGAAAGACTAAATGGCCTAAGATGAGATGCATGAACTACTCGTCCCCTTCGTCATCATGATCGTCCACATCATCTTCTTCTTCATCTTCTTGAGAGGGTTGATTCCTTCGGGTTTGATTGATCCAAGCACCATGAAAGGCGGTAAGAGAGATATCCATGGAGTCTTGGCGAGCGACCATGGTATCGATCTTCTTGTCCATGCCTTGAATGCGATCCTCTAAGGATGTGAAACGAGCATCCATCGCGGTGAACTTCTCATTGAGGAAGGTCGTGAGAGTATCCATAGAGGAGGAATCAAGAGAAGCACGATGAGAACTCGAAGAAGCACGAGAGACATCGACCGGAGCAACGGGCGGAGGATCTTGAGGAGTGCGAACCCACTCATTATCAACATAAGTGAAACCGGAGCGAGCTAGAGAACGCTCATCAATAGGTAGGCCAAGGGTTTCGGGGAAATCATGTGAACAATCAATACCAATGGAATGAAATAGAAAACTCAAGGCCGTGGAGTAGTAAAAGGATGAGACTTGTCTGGTATGGGCGTATTGAACTAAAAAGACAAGGTCGGCAAACATGATTTGACACAAATTTGGACGTTTACCTTCTCTAAAACACTTAAGCCAAAAATCATCCGTTTGACGAACAGTTGAATATTTCCCACCCGATGGACGAAGA
Source organism: Hibiscus trionum (assembly GCA_030270665.1). Classification (NCBI taxonomy): domain Eukaryota; kingdom Viridiplantae; phylum Streptophyta; class Magnoliopsida; order Malvales; family Malvaceae; genus Hibiscus; species Hibiscus trionum. The sequence goes on along the minus strand of BSYR01000024.1, from coordinate 9,146,445 downwards.
AACCAAGAAACAAGAAGATGAAGGATACGGTCATGAGCATCTAAAACTTTTGCGGGACCTAGATAACCCGTACCCAAGGAATGTTCATCATCAATACCAACATCTTCAAAACCAAAGACATTGCATAAAACTTTTTGATCAATTTGAAAACGTTTGCCCATAATGGAAGATTCAATGGCAATAACATGCTCCCTAGATTCATCATGTATACATACGGCATTAGAAAAGAACACAATGACTAGGTTCCTATATAGGATAGGAGGAATATTCAAAAAGGTCAAGAATTTCCATTGCTTAATCAAAGGTAGGTATTTGAATTTGAAACGGGCAGAACTTAAAAAAGGAATGGACACAACTCGCTCTTCCCTAAGGTTTATTCCTAGAAAAAGTTTATATCGTTCCCTATCAAGAGGTTCGAGAAAACTTGATTGGATGATATAAGGAAGGTTAGGTGTAGGATTACCCTCGACATCCTCGGTAGGATTGGAAGTAGAGCGATGACGCTTAGTCCCCTTTTTCGGTGCCATAATCCTGAAAATACATCAAAAAGGATTCGAATATGTATGCAATTAACATCCTATTTGATCCAATAAAATCTGATAATTCAAGGTAATTTGTTAAAAAGAATTTTAAAAAAAAATATTCACAAAACAAAAACAAAAAAAAACAGTTTTAAAAATATATCGAATATAAAATATATTGAAAAAAATTTTAACTTTTGAAAAAATTTTGTGAAAAAGGTGAAACCCACAACAATTAAACAAGGTTTGTACAAAAATTCAGTTGAAACAACAATTAAAAGCAAACGAAAATAAAAAAAAAAAGAAAAAGAAAAATTTTATACCTTGAATCTTAGAATGGATGAAAGAGGGGATGTGAATGCACAAGATTTGATGCCCAAGGTTTGCCTTGATGTGTAGAGTAAAAACCCTCAAGAAATTTTGAAGATTGATGGTAAAATTTGATGGATTGAGGGGGTTTATATAGGGTTTCGCGGCTAGGGTTTGTGGAGAGAAAAAAGGGGTTTTGAGTTTTAAAGAGTTTTAACAAAAGCAACCCTAAATACCCTCTCCGTCGAGGCCGTATCGATACGCTATACACGCGTATCGATACTCATTAACCCTAATTTTATATACGTCAATACTACCGTATCGATACGCGGGGACGTATCGGTACGCTTGACTTTGACTATTTCCCTTGACTTGTTCCGTATCGATACGAGGGGTCGTATCGATACTTGTTCATCCTCAAGAATTCCCAGAAAGCATACCGTATCGATACGCTTTATCCGTATCGATACACCTTTGCCAGTTTGTGCAAATTTGACAGATTTAAGTGCAAAAAAACTAATTTGAAACTTCCCTAAATGCATGTACATGTCATATGAACAAGTTTTAAAGGCTAAATTGAATATATACTCCCCCTAGCAACATGCTGTTGCGTGTAAAAGTGTCTATCGCAATGTAGTGCAAGTGTACACGACGCAAGTAGTAAAGTGATACTAGAGTATCAGATATCGTCTCCACAGGGACTGGGCTAACCCTTTCCTTCGCTATCTGCACAAGGGGAAAAGAATAGATTAAGATATTGTCACGAAAATAATAAGGAATACTGGAAAATAAAAGTAGAGAAATCAAGATAGAGAGAATGGGCTGGTATTGAATTGCTCAGTAGTGCAGGTATTGCATTGCTTAGGAACTCCAGTTTTGTCGCCGCGCCTGTCGCTGACAGCACCTGTCGCGGCAGCTGTCCGTTGGCTGTCGCGGCAGCAAACACACCAACTCAGTACGTTCAAGTTTGGCAAGAATCCCAGATCTGCCTTGGCCTATCCCTAGGACCAAGTCTGTCGATGATCACGTCTTTGATGATACCTCCCGGCGTGAATCGAAGGATGAACACCGATGTGTATGAATTCTTCCTTAGCCACTTAACCTTGCCCTATCCCTAGGCACAAGATAGTTCAACTATAAACTAGAGAACTTGCTCTTATTTCTTTCGTATACTTAACTCTCCCGATGCTAAGTAAATAGATAACCTCACAATGCTCTCCCGATGCTCTTGCAAGATGTTAATAACCAAAATAAGAGAACTTGAAGTTTATTTTATTGAACTTGGAAAATCCTAAAACAAAACAACCCTTGCAACTACTTTACAAAACAACCCGTAGCCCTAGGGGGAATTTAGAACATGTCAGTGACGGGTAAACGGCAGAGGGGTTTAGGTTATCGGTTATGGGGTATTGGGTGTTGGATGATCTCCTAGGTTAAAATCTATGCCCTTATATAAGCTTTGGGCTCAAGTATTCTAAGGTAACAAGGATTACAACTTTAATTAAAAGTAAGATTCTAATAAAGACTTAATCTCCAAGTATCCTACTTTTCAGCCGCCTCCTTGTTTCTTGGGATTTCTTCTCCTTGAGCTTTGGCTTGTCATATCTTTTGATCCGGGGCTTGGAAAAATATATGGTTTTCACACGACAGACGAGCATAATTTTCTCTATCTATCAAGGTCCACTTTGTTTTTCCTCTCCATAAAGTTGCTGTCACCTTGCTGTCACGACAGGTCCATGACAGCTTCGTCTTCTTCGTCTGCTTGTCCAGTTCAGCTTTCCTGCTTCTCTGCCCTGCGCCTGCCTTCATCGTCTACGACGACGGCAACCTGCCAAAAACAGCCATTTTTAGTAGAATCTGTGCCTTTTATATATTTGTGATGTTTTGCTGAAAACTAACCTAAATGCAATGAAATGATGCTTGAATGCAGCAGAAATATGGGTTAAAAAGGGTGTAAATAATAGAACTTTTAGACACTCAACACACCCCCAAACTCAAGTTTTTGCTTGTCCTCAAGCAATTAAGACTTAAAAGAAAAATGAAAATTTTTGTGTTGGCCTTCAAACAGTGAACTGTCCCTTACCCGTCGCTCATTCTCTATGGCGGCAGCAACCTGTCGGAAAGATTAGGATCTGTCCGGAATCTCCCTATAGTCCTTGTGCAGTGTGTGCATGCTTGTGAACAGTTATATGCCAAGACTCTCTTAGTTTCACTAGAATATTCAACTCTTAACTTGAATTTTTATGCCAAAGTTTATTTTCTTGAAGACACATTTTCATGCTTCTTTTTCTTCTATTTTCGAGCTAAATTTTTCTAGAGCCAGTTTTGGGCACCTCTAGTTAGCTTCCTAGAGCCGGTTTCGGGCACCTCTAGGTTTTTGAGTTTCTTTTGCTAAACTTCTTTCCTAGAGCCAGTGTTAGGCACCTCTAGGGGCTATTCAAGTACTAAGCATCCTATTCTAGTTTGGCTAAAAGACATCTAAGCAGTATAACAGTCACAAAGGTGTTTAAGTTTTTCAGAACTATAGAAAGGCTCTAAACTTCTCCTTAAACTGTCCTAAAGATGCTGCCACGACAGAGCTGTCATGACAGGTAAGTTTACTTCACAGTTTTAAGCCAACAGTTTAATCTTTTCTGATTTTTTTTTGAACTTGAATAAAAGACAAAACAATTAATTAAAGACGTACTAAGACTCCATTACTATGGAGGGTGCCACCCCCAAACTCGAGGGTTGCATTGCCCTCAATGCAAAATGGCAGATAAAGATGAAGACAGGTACATCACAAAATAAGGATAAAGCAGCAGCAAGAAAAGAAAAATAAAGACTTAAATTTTAATCGTTGTCCTCGTTGCTGCTGCTGACACGGATTTGACGGCGGCGTCTGGGCTGTGAAGGAGGCTGGGCAGGTTGCTCCACGAGCTGGATGTCGGAGCTGCTGCCGCTATCCCACGTGCTGCTAGTGGTGGTGCTGGCCTTGGGTATCAGCTTTCTGTCTGCCACGTGCTTCTGCCTCTTGACAGGCGTAAACTCCCTCTCCAAATTCCTCCTAATAGGAGGTTCCTCCTTGCTGTCAGTTGTGGCTGGCCGCTTCGTTCCACGTGCGGGGCCGTCGGGGCAGGTGATAGGGTGGAAGCAGTAGAGTGGGAATGTGGGGAAGCAGGTGGTGTGGGTGTGTGGACAGGGGTGGGGATGCGGAAATAGTGGGCAGGAAAAGTAGGGAAAATAACATCGGGATAATTTAAAGTGTTGGTAATAAAGTTTACCGTCGAGTTGGTGAAATCTCGGATGAAGGTCATCAGTCCCATTTGTCTCTCTTCCACCCGTTGTATCGCAGCAAAGATGTGGGCAGACAGGTCTGTCGGGGTGGTGGCGGCGGCAGGTTCAGGGGCAGGCTCCTCGGATGATTCTGCTGGGGAGCCGGCTGGGTGCCGTTCTGCTGTCGATGGCAGCATAGAACTCTCAGACTAATGTATCATTCAGTTCTGCGGGTTGTGCTGCGAACTGTTCCCATAGCAAATTCCTTATCGCCCTAGCAATGAATGGCCGGAGTCCCATGTTGGGTGCCTTTCGGATGTAAATGAAACCCCTTTCCTCCCACAATTCTTTGGTTGCGAAGGGCGACGCTGCTGCTGAAGAAGAGGCCGAGGCAGCACTGCGGCGGGTCTGTCTAGACGACATATTAGTTGCAAGGGTTGTGAAAATAAAGAAAGCAAATAAAACGAGAGGAGAAGGCAAGTAAGAATAAGCAGAAGTGAGGGAAATGAAAATGGGAACGGGGTTTTATAGCGGTCGAGTTGCTGCCCATTTAATGCCGTAACGGCAGGCGTGAATAATGGGGCGACTGATGAGATTTGGCGTGCCTGACACATCTGCCACGCATTTATGCGTCTGTTACGCGTCTGTCACACGCTTCTGCGTCTGCCGTGACAGTCTGTTGACAGCCTGTCTTGTCCGTGTCTGCGGCGGCAGCTGGAACGACAGGCTTCAATAAATGGGCTCTGTTGGGCTGATGGATGGATGGTGGGCTTTGGTCACTTCTCCTTTTCTTCTTGACTCCATTATTTCCTAAAAACAGAAATTATAAAAACATTATTTGAATAAAATAAACCTAATTTCCTAATAAATAGTAAATAATAAAAATAAATAGAAAGAAAAATTAGGTTAAATTAGGGATGCCAAGTAGGGCATCTCCTAAGGTAACCACTTCCTGCATTCCTGGGGCTTCAGTCCCTTGATAATGCTTGAGGCGTCGTTTCCGGTACTTCTTGAAGTCCCTCAATCTGGTGATTATTCTCATGGTGGGGGCTCCTTTCTTTCTCTTCCTTTTGTAGTCCATGAAGTCCTCCCTTCTTGGTAATGTTTCTGAGGGCATGAATATAGGATTAGAAAAAATCAAATTGACATTCGGCCACAAACTTACCTTGTTTTCGTTGAATAATGTTGTGGTTGAATGTAGCCTTTGCTATCGTGTCTGCTGCTGCGGCAGGCAGTTATTTCAACAGTTCTTTATCAGGTTACTTTGCAGGTCAATGGGACATTGGTAAGTGCCATCACTCATTATACTAAATTCTGTTGACCACTCGTAGATCTCCATCAGTAGAGACTTTGATGATTCTATGTCCACCGGCTTTGGTTCCTCTAATACCTGCAATGGAATTGGTGAGTTTTCATATAATTCAAAAGGTTCGTTTATTACCTGCTCATATTCCATTGGCGAGGCATTGTCATTGGGTAGCTCTTCTAGGTGGTCGTGCGAGTGCCATGACAGGGATGGATGTGTGCAATCTTGGTCAGGCATAATCGAGGTAGTGGGTTGAGAATTTGCCTCTGATGTGGTTGCTGCTTCAGCATCTGTTGCTGTCGAGGCGGCAAGTGCTGCCGAGGCGGCAGTTGCTGTCGAGGCGGCAGTTGCTGTCGAGGCGGCAGTTGCCGCTTTGACTGGGGTTTCTGCCTCAGAAGTGGTTGCTGCCGTGACATTCTCTTGAATTTCACTCAGCGTTGTCGCGGTGTTGCTCCGTTCCGGCTCCTCGATCATTGCCATGGCAAGTTGTTGCTCAGACTCATCATATGTTGGGTATTCCTTCACATGGGCATCCTCGTCATCTTGCCTCAGGATTTCAGGTTCATCTGTGGCATGAATGAGAACTGGTCTGCTCAAGAGTTCATCCATCTTGGCGATACTTGCGTCCATAGAAATCGACACTTCTTGAGTGAGTGCCATGAAGGCTTGCAGTGTGTCCTCTAAGGATTTTGATTGCTTTTGAGGATGATGACATTGCCAGGGCAGGTCGGGTTCTGTAGCAAAACTGTTATGGTATAACAAATTTTGTGGGTTTCGATCGTACCATAAAAAATTTTGCTGCTGCGGCATCGACATTTGCTGCCACGTCTGCTGCCCTGACAGCGTATCTTTACGGTAATTGCAAGAACTTTCCCACATCAACTCTCGAATGGTTTTTCCTGGCATGTTGATGCCCTTGAACCTGTATTTTCACCTGAAATTTTTTTTTGTTAAAAATAAAAAAAAAATAAAGAAAATAAATTAAAAATAAAAAATAAAAGAAAAGTGCAGAAGCTAGGGTAAGAGTGTGTTGCCAGTCCCCGGCAACGGCGCCAAAAACTTGTTGCGTGTAAAAGTGTCTATCGCAATGTAGTGCAAGTGTACACGACGCAAGTAGTAAAGTGATACTAGAGTATCGGATATCGTCTCCACAGGGACTGGGCTAACCCTTTCCTTCGCTATCTGCACAAGGGGAAAAGAATAGATTAAGATATTGTCACGAAAATAATAAGGAATACTGGAAAATAAAAGTAGAGAAATCAAGATAGAGAGAATGGGCTGGTATTGAATTGCTCAGTAGTGCAGGTATTGCATTGCTTAGGAACTCCAGTTTTGTCGTCGCGCCTGTCGCCGACAGCACCTGTCGCGGCAGCTGTCCGTTGGCTGTCGCGGCAGCAAACACACCAACTCAGTACGTTCAAGTTTGGCAAGAATCCCAGATTTGCCTTGGCCTATCCCTAGGTCCAAGTCTGTCGATGATCACGTCTTTGATGATACCTCCCGGCGTGAATCGAAGGATGAACACCGATGTGTATGAATTCTTCCTTAGCCACTTAACCTTGCCCTATCCCTAGGCACAAGATAGTTCAACTATAAACTAGAGAACTTGCTCTTATTTCTTTCATATACTTAACTCTCCCGATGCTAAGTAAATAGATAACCTCACAATGCTCTCCCGATGCTCTTGCAAGATGTTAATAACCAAAATAAGAGAACTTGAAGTTTATTTTATTGAACTTGGAAAATCCTAAAACAAAACAACCATTGCAACTACTTTACAAAACAACTCGTAGCCCTAGGGGGAATTTAGAACATGTCGGTGACGGGTAAACGACAGAGGGGTTTAGGTTATCGGTTATGGGGTATTGGGTGTTGGATGATCTCCTAGGTTAAAATCTATGCCCTTATATAAGCTTTGGGCTCAAGTATTCTAAGGTAACAAGGATTACAACTTTAATTAAAAGTAAGATTCTAATAAAGACTTAATCTCCAAGTATCCTACTTTTCAGCCGCCTCCTTGTTTCTTGGGATTTCTTCTCCTTGAGCTTTGGCTTGTCATATCTTTTGATCCGGGGCTTGGAAAAATATATGGTTTTCACACGACAGACGAGCATAATTTTCTCTATCTATCGAGGTCCACTTTGTTTTTCCTCTCCATAAAGTTGCTGTCACCTTGCTGTCACGACAGGTCCATGACAGCTTCGTCTTCTTCGTCTGCTTGTCCAGTTCAGCTTTCCTGCTTCTCTGCCCTGCGCCTGCCTTCACCGTCTACGACGGCGGCAACCTGCCAAAAACAGTCATTTTTAGTAGAATCTGTGCCTTTTATATATTTGTGATGTTTTGCTGAAAACTAACCTAAATACAATGAAATGATGCTTGAATGCAGCAGAAATATGGGTTAAAAAGAGTGTAAATAATAGAACTTTTAGACACTCAACACATGCATATAAGCAAGAAGGACAAAATTAACATAGGCGTGAATCACAAACAATTTCAAGCAAATTTTGACATTTTGGGACCAAAAAGGTGTCAAGAAAGGCTAGTTAAACCTAACTCTCTCCTAAGGGTCCAAAAGCGCTCTTTATCTAAAGGTTTTGTAAATATATCCGCTAATTGGTTCAAGGTGTCAACAAACTCTATAACAACATCATTTTTCAAAACATGATCTCTAATGAAATGATGTCTAATTTCTATGTGTTTAGTTCTAGAGTGTTGGATGGGATTCTTAGTGAGACAAATGGCACTAGTGTTGTCACACCTAAGGGGTATGGTTTCTATTTTAACACCATAATCTAAGAGTTGTTGCTTCATCCAAAGGACTTGAGCACAACAACTCCCTAAGGATATGTACTCCGCTTCGGTGGTAGATAAGGCTACACTATTTTGTTTCTTAGAGAACCAAGATACGAGCATACTACCTAAGAATTGACATGTCCCGGAAGTACTTTTCCTATCTATCTTACATCCCCCATAATCCGCATCCGAAAAAGCATGAAGGCTAAAGGAAGATTCCTTAGGATACCAAAGGCCTAAAGTAGGTGTGTCTCTAAGGTATCTAAAAATTCTCTTAATGGCAACTAAGTGTGATTCTCTAGGACTAGCTTGAAACCTAGCACACAAGCAAACACTAAACATAATATCCGGTCTACTTGCGGTAAGGTAAAGCAAAGAACCTATCATGGATCTATAAAGCTTAGAATCAACACACTTACCTCCTTCATCTTTGTCAAGCTTTATGGAAGAACTCATAGGAGTGGCTTGAGGTTTTGCATTCTCCAAGCCAAACTTCTTGAGCATATCATTCACGTACTTAGCTTGATTTATGAAGGTGCCATCCTTCCTTTGCTTGATTTGGAGTCCCAAAAAGAATGAGAGCTCCCACATCATGCTCATCTCGAACTCACCTTGCATTAGCTTAGAAAATTCCTTACAATAACACTCATTAGTAGAACCAAAAATAATATCATCAACATAAATTTGAACTACTAAGATGTCATTGTTATATCTTTTTATGAAGAGTGTTGTATCCACCTTTCCCTTTTCAAAACCCTTTTCAATTAAGAAATTTGAAAGTCTCTCATACCAAGCTCTAGGAGCTTGTTTTAAACCATAGAGAGCTTTTGTAAGTTTAAACACATGGTTTGGAAATTTTAAATCCTCAAAACCCGGTGGTTGTTCAACATACACCTCTTCATTTATGAAACCATTTAAAAAGGCACTTTTCACATCCATTTGAAAAAGCTTGAAATCATGATAACATGCAAATGCAAGTAACATCCTAATAGCTTCCATCCTAGCTACGGGTGCATAAGTCTCATCAAAATCAATTCCCTCTTCTTGTGTATAGCCTTGAGCAACAAGCCTAGCCTTGTTTCTCACTATATTACCACTTTCATCTAATTTATTCCTAAAAACCCATTTTGTTCCTATAGTAGATTGATCATTAGGCCTTTCAACTAATGTCCAAACTTTACTCCTCTCAAATTGATTTAATTCCTCTTGCATGGCCAAAATCCAAAAAATCATCTTTTAAAGCTTCTTTAATATTTTTAGGCTCAATGCATGAAATAAATGCAACATGATTCATTAATTTGAGAGAGGATCTAGTAGTTACCCCCTTGGATGGATCACCCAAGATTTCACCACCTTTGACATAGTTTAACTCCCTTGGGTAAGACACCTCCCTTTCCTCAAGAGCCAAATCCTTCAAGGCTTCAAGAGGTGGATCTTGTGAATCCTCTTCTTTGGTTGGAATCTCATCCACCTTTGACGTTTGTCCTCCACCAATGGCATCAATGATTCCTACATCATCATCATCACAAGATTCCTTCCTCGGAAGGAGGTTATCATCGAAAACAACATGTATAGACTCTTCAACAACTAGAGTTCTTTTATTAAATACACGATAGGCTTTAGAGTTTAAAGAATACCCTAAGAAAATAGCTTCATCACTTTTAGCATCAAATTTACCTAAGTTTTCTTTACCATTATTCAAAACAAAACACTTGCAACCAAAAGGGTGAAAATAGCTAATGTTAGGCTATTTGGATTTTAAAATCTCATAAGGTGTTTTCTTCAAAATTGGCCTAATCATTACTCGATTTATAATATAGCAAGCGGTATTTGTGGCTTCCGCCCAAAAATATTTAGGTAAATTATTTTCACAAAGCATGGTTCTAGCCATTTCTTCTAAAGTTCGATTTTTCCTCTCAACTACCCCATTTTGTTGAGGAGTGCGAGGTGCGGAAAAATTGTGGCTAATCCCATTTTCATTTAGGAACTCATCGAAACCTAGATTTTGAAATTCGGTTCCATGATCACTTCTAATGTGAGAAATTTTAAGTTCAAGATCATTTTGAGTTATTTTAGAAAATGTGATGAATTTTTCTAAAGCCTCATCCTTTGTACTTAAGAATAGAACCCAAGTATACCTAGAGAAGTCATCTACAAGTACAAAAGCATATGATTTTCCACCCAAGCTCATTGTTCTAATTGGCCCAAAGAGATCCATATGGATCAATTGTAAACATCTACTAGTAGAGACATCATTTATGGATTTAAAAGAATTTCTATGTTGTTTACCCTTTGAACATGCGTCACAAATTTTATCATTGGAAAATTTAAGTTTGGGTAAACCTCTAACTAGGTTAAGGGAAATTAATTTCTCTAAGACACTCATGCTAGCATGTCCTAATTTTCTATGCCAAAGCCATGAGTCATGTTCATCATGTGCAACTAAGCATGTATGGGATGATTGAATGTCATCTAAATGCACCATGTAAATATTGCCTATTCTATGTCCTATGAGCATTAGTTGGTTTGTTTTAATGTTAACAATTTTGCAACCACTTTTATCAAATAGAACATTAAAACCCTTGTCACACAATTGACTAATACTCAACAAAATATGCTTAAGACTGTTGACATACAAAACATTTTCAATGAAAATAGAAGAGTGATTACCAATGGAGCCTATTCCTTCAATATGGCCTTTGGAGTTGTCACCAAATGTTACCACTCCACCACTTTTAGGCTTTAGTTCCACAAATCGACTCTTGTCACCGGTCATGTGTCTTGAGCATCCACTATCAAGGTACCAAGAATTTTTGCTTGAAGCTTTAGCCTTGTAGCAATGCTCCCCCTACAAAAAAAGAAATTAGGCCTTGGTTTTTGGTACCCAAATCATTTTGGGTCCATGAGTGTTAGCCTTCAACAATTTGGTTCCCTTAGGAATCCAAGAAGCAATAGCATTCAAATCATTAGAAATAATGAGTTCTTTAGGAACCCAAACACTCCTAACTCTATGACCTCTAGCTTGCTTATTAAAATTTCTTTGTTTAGGTACAAAAGATTTTCTTTTTACATATTGGGTTTTAACGTGATTTCCTTTTTCAAAATTATTTTTCCCAATAGCAATAGACGTTTTAAGATTATCCACTTCCTTTGTGTGATAATCTTGAAAATCGGAAAGAAGTTTTTCAAGTTCAATATTTTTAGTTTTAAGATCATTAGAAAGATTAACTAAAAACAATACCTTCTTTTCCAATTCGGAGTTAGTTTTTGAAAATGTCTCATTTTGATTTTTTAAATCGGAAATTATTTTCTTGTTTTTCAAAATGGGCTCTTTGTATTTTCCTACTAACTCATCATACACTTCTTGCAATTCATCATAAGCATCTTGAAGTTCCTCAATTGTAAAATCGAAATTAGATGAGTGAGAATTTACCTTAGGTTCATCATCGATGGCCATGAGACATAGGTTGGCCACTTCCTCCTCTTCCTCGGAAGACTCATCGTCACTCCAAGTAGCAATTTGTGCTTTGAGCTTGTTTTTCTTCCCAAAGCTTTTCTTTTTCAATTGAGGACACTCGGAACGGATGTGACCCGGTTTCTTGCATTCATAGCAAGTAAGTTGGTCCTTCTCCTCTTCCTTGCTCTTACTCTTGAAGTCTCCCTTTCTAATGAATTTTCTTCCACGATTTGACTTCATAATCCGAGTAAAACGTTTGGCCAACATAGCCATCTCCTCATCTTCATCCTCACTAGAATCGCTTTCTTGTTGTGAAGCCTTTAGTGCGATTCCAACTTTCTTCTTCTCAACTTCCTTCTTCTCCACTATCTTCTTCTCTTGTTCTCTTCCCTTCCTCATAATCTCATGTGTGAGTAAGGATCCAACAAGAGCATCTAGCTTGAGAGTCTTCAAATCTCTAGCTTCAATAATGGTCGTTCTCTTGCCATCCCATGACTCCGGAAGAGAGTACAACAACTTTCTCACTAGCTTGTCTTCGGGAATGATTTCACCGAAACCCTTCAACCCGTTGACAATGACCGAGAACCGATCAAACATCTTAGAGACACTTTCTTCGGGATCCATCTTGAAGTTCTCATAGCTTAGATTGAGTAGCCCAATCTTTGTCTCCTTGACATCACTAGTTCCCTCGTATGTTGTCTCGAGGGTGTCCCAAACCTCCTTGGCATTTTCGATTGAAGACACCTTGGAGTAGATATCCGGACCAAGTGCACAAAATATAACATGAAGAGCTTTGTCATTCACTTGCATCCTTCTTCTTTCATCATCGGTCATTTCGGCTTTGATCTTTGGGATGAGCCTTTCTCCATCTCTCCTCATGGGAATGTATGGACCTTCTTCAACCACATCCCACACCATTTAGTCGGTAGACTTGATGAAGAGCCTCATCCTATTCTTCCAATAAGGATAGTTATCCCCATTGAAGAATGGTGGCTTGGTGGTGGATTGAGACTCATAGTTGGAGGTGGATGCCATTGCTTGACTTGTTGTTGATCAAACTCTCCAAGAATCTACTCAAGAGGGTTGTAATCCTTCCAATGAGTGTAGCTCTGATACCAATTGTTGAGTTGATCGAACACTTGCAAATGGCCAAGAGGGGGGTGAATTGGCAATTAAAACTTTGGTGAAGAGAAAGATTGAAAATAAAAATGACACAAGGGGTTATAGTGGTTCAAGTTCTCCAAATGAACTCTACATCCACTACCTTAGCTCCCACAAAGGATTTTCAAACAATTCACTAATTGAATTCGTCCCCTTTTCTTGGATGAGGAGGAAACCTTACAATTTCGATTAAGCTTTCTACCCAAAGCTTAATCCACTCAAATACAAAGAAAGATTTTGGTAAACTCAAATGTTTCCTCTCAAAGGATGATTGTCTACCCAAATACAATTCAAACAATCCCAAACTCACAATACAATTTGACAATTTGAAAATACACTAGAGTTGGGTACAAGATTTGACTTTTAATAGCTCAAGGGTTTGGATTTTTGCTTTGATGGTGCTTGAAGGTTCAATAGTTGTTGCTTGGTCAAATGAAGCTTGTTTTTATACCCTTGCATTGATTTCTAGCCGTTTGGGTAGTTAGGATCATGAATAGAGCCGTTGTGGACATTTTTCCCGCATTAAATACAGCTCTGCAGCCTACCGTATCGGTACTCGGGAAAGGCGTATCGATACCTGCATCAAAGAGGAAAGAGCCGTTATGCCTGAAAACAGGGCGTATCGATACCCATATAAGGCGTATCGGTACGGTTTTTAAGGGGCGTATCGATACGAGGGCAGTATTGATACGGTCCAAAGTTACTGGAATCCCAAGTTATGTTTGTATGAAAAGTGTATCGATACGCATATCAAGCGTATCGGTACGGTACAACTACCTTTTGAAAATTTGGGAAACCAACCAACTGACAAGTAACGGTCAAATAATTAAATGCTCGAATTTTTCAAAGATATGCTTAGCGTATCGATACGGTTACCATGCGTATCGGTACGTGTTCATGAAAACAATTGCCCAGATGTATATCGTATCGATACGGTTTCAGGGCGTATCGGTACGGTATGTTTAATAAAATTACAGTGACAAAATAGGGTATCGATACGCTAAGGGTATCGATACTCCTGGGCGTTTTTGCATACTTCTGCTTGGAAAACATAGAAAATGACTTTGAAAAATATATATGATTTAAGAGCAGGTCTTTAATTATTATTTTGTTTTAAAAACACTTGTCAATTGAGAGACTTTAAAGAGTACTTAAAAATTTATTGTTTTGCAAATTGGTCCTTAAGATTATGTGTTATATCAAAATCAATTTCGGTTTTACAGATCTTAATTGTTTACAATTTGTCGATATAATTCAAAACTATTAACGGAGGAGTCTGCAACATTGATTATGTCCATCACTACTCCTACATCATTACTTTAGCATCTAATCAGATAGAGACTGAGATCTTGATGATGATTATGAGGTTTCTATAAAAGAAGAATGATGTATTCAATAGAAGGTCTTGTTGTACACATTCATATTTTAATGAAATCCAGTTTTATTTTAAAAAAACTAAATAATATATATTATATATTGGAAAATATTTTGCAGTAAATGGACTTTGAAATGCAAAACACATTTTTTTCGGGGTGGTTAGTTTGTGTTATCTAAGACTATATGGGTAAATTTTTAGATTCCTTAACTTTAGGGTAAACTACACAGATGACCACTAAACTATGGGTTTAGTGTCAAAATAAACACTATATTATTTTTTTCGGCAAATTTATCGCACAATTATTTAAATGGTTCCATTTTAGCCACACGCCAGTTAAAAAAACGAAAAAGTTGAGGAACTGTTAAAAAAATTGGTATAATTACACATTTGGTCCTCTATATTTATACAATATATCAATTTAGTCCTAATTTTAATCTAATAAAATAAATTAATTATTAAATAAGATGGTGACACGTGTCACTACCTAATTGGAGGTGGAAAATATTAACATAAAGATTACTTCCAAGGAGAATCAAACCTGGGACCTTACAATAGAAGGGGAGGGTGCTTGCCACTAGGCCAAACACTTTTTTATGCTATAAGATATAATATTTGATATATATTTAAATAGTATTAGTATCCAGAAAAATTGAAGTAGAGAAAATGGTGTTAGGTGGATTTGAAACTGGAACATTAAAGTGGAAACCACACATGCTTACCACTAAGCCAACCATATTTATATGATTTAAAACCCAGCATTTAATATATGTGATATATGAATTTTAATGCTCGGAAAAAGAAAAAAAATGTGGTTTTAAGAAATTCGAACATGACATATGTGTATAAACATCTAACCTAATTAAATAAACTTAATAATTAAATTAAAGTTAATAATATTTTATATATTTTTTAAATTATAGTTCGTGCACTATTTAAAATAAAAGATGTAAAACTATATGAAATTCATTTTGAATTATGTTCGTGGGTTTGAATTCCCTAAATAAATTTACTATAATTTTAATTTTTTAATATAATTATATATAATAACTTAATTAGTTTTTTAATTAAAATTATTAAATTGATTTTTTAACTTAATTTAAAAAAATTATAATTTACCCTATTATAATTATTATTAGGGAATCAATTTAATAATTTTAATTTAAAAAAACTAATTAAATTATTATATATAATTATATTAAAAAAATTAAAATTATAGTAAATTTATTGAACATGACCGAGATAGTGGCATGAGATTGTACTTTATTTATTGTGTACTTCTAAATACTATCAAATTTTATTTGTCCGTTTCCATTGTTTTTTAAGTAAATGCTTTCATGTCATTTCAGTAACAATTGTGACAACTGATATTCGGTCGTAACGTCTAGGCCGAGTATTGAATGTTACAGGAAACTTGGGCGAACAAATCAAATTGCAAGAGACATGAACAATGTTGACCAAAGTGTTAGAGAGATGGAAGCTAAAGCATAAGTCCAGAACAAAATGATAGATGTTTCACCTTGACCACTTTGGAATAGCTGTGCCATTGTACCTACAAAATTACTTCATTAGATTGGACCGACCATCAAAATAAAAAAAAAATGTCCATGTGTGTTTGAACACGAGAGTGGTCTGCTAATCTACCAACATTGATTGCAGGGGGAACAGCGTACTGAAACATAAGAACAAATCGATACAAAGAATCCGATCCCACCATCCCAAAGTGGTCTGCTGCTTTAACGACACCGATCCCCAACAGCGGCAGGCAAACGTTCCGAACTGCGACTACCCCTAAAATCGCCGGTACATTCATTTCTGATCTTTTCAAACCTGCAAAAATCACAACATTCTAACTTGGTCTCTTTTTCGATCATGCCGTGGTTGGAATTTAGAACATTGAAATTACCTTGTAAAAGGTTTGCGCCCATTATCAGGGTCATTACTGGAATGGCTGCCTGCCTGTAAATCAGATGGAATTTCAAAGCATTTTTAGTATTAAGATATATTAAGTTCCCTGCATTAGAATACGGAGGATATGGGGACTAGAACATGCCCTATCAAAGCTGCTGAACTATCGAGTACTCGAAGAGGGGCATTGTCGCCTATTAGTACTTTCCGGAGCGGAGAGACTACTCCGATGATTAGCCCGGCTATCTGAAGAGAGAAAAGGATAACAAAAGCGAAAATTATCGATAAGATGTTCATATGCTAAGGTGCTGATGCAGATTCTGTTAATAAACGCAATGCATACCACTCCAATAGCCGATGGCACAAACACCTTCTTAATACAACGAACAATCTTCTCCATTAATGAAATCTACACAAAAAGTTTATATATTATTCACAAATACGATAAAAGTTAGCAAGTTAACATGATAGTAAGAAAGTAGAAACAGGATAAACCTTGTTCATTTCCTGCAAATTAGTGAGAGGCAGTTCGAGCTTCCCCGAATCGTCACTATAACTCGGAATTAGTAATGGTTCCGTGCAACTGTCTGAAGATGGTTCAGAGGCTGCTTCGGAAGACTGGATCAAGCTTTGCTCCGTATTCGTAATAGCATAAGCTCTCACCAAAGTATACGTATATGACCAAGTACAAATGGCTCCTATCTGCGGATGCAGAGTTCAGGGAATCAGGGGAAATATGAAGATTCAAGAATATTGCTAGAAAGCACAAATTTGAAGATCGAAAAGATTTGAATTCGAGATCATACTGCCATAGACAGAGAAGCATAAGCCTTAGCATTCGTAGAGCAATTAGATATATTCGAAAATGGACTATTCGACTCCTCACATACGGCCGGAATAACAATGAGAAGCAAGTTTCCCAAGTTTCCTACACATAAAACATGCAAGTATTTTCATTCACAACACCAGCAGCTACAAGAAAATGTTAAACCGGAAGGAATTAAAAGGCTTGTCGGACTGCAACCACCATAGAGTATTGTTCGTTTCGGCGAACCTGCGGAACAACAGCCGAGGACGGCGCCTCGAAGGTGCTTAGGAGTTTTAGTGATTTTGATGAGAATCCAACCAAGAGCTGAGCCAACGAGAAATGTTAGAAGAACGTTGAGGGGCATGAACCATCTTGAAACAAACAACAAACAGATTGAACAAATTAGCCCAAAAAAAAAAGAGACAAGAAATCATCTGAAATTGAATAAAGAATGGGGTTGGATTTATTACAAGGTAACCAAACTTTTGTAAGTGATTGTCTGGGCCAAGTTGCTGACTAAAAGGGCAGGATTGAATAGATAGAATACAATCTGTACATTAGGAGAAAAATTGAAGTGGTGAAATTGTAAAACATTCTTAGCTTTATTTAGTAGCCATGTAAACAATAATCAAAGACTGAAATGAATGTATCTACATTTTGATACAATGTATAATATGAGATTTGGAATTTAAGTTGATGCAACATTAAGATTTTTTAATTTCTCATTGTTTTCACTAGAACAAACTCAATGACTAATTCTTTAATGTTCTATTAGCCTATATAAGAAACGAATAAAAAAATTTAATTTTTGATTAGATCTTATTCGCTTAAAAACAAGATATAATGACAAATTTAGTCAACAATATTTTGCATCTTTTCAATATTCTTTTTAGTTTAATTTGGACCTCAATCATTCTTTTTATTTTTAATCAAATTATTTTGATTAAAAAAAATGATGACTAGGTCTTTAAATTTTCACAACATTTAGTCCACATGTACTTCAGCATTGATACGACAATCTATGTCATATTATTCTATTTTATAATGAATTATCTTAAAATATGTTTTTAATAATTTAGAAATTTACATGTTGACGTGGAATATTGCCACGTTAGTAATGAAGTACACATGAACGATTACACAAGTGTCATACTAATTAAAGGTGAGTAAAACTCTATTCGACTTAAAAAAAATTAAATTTGGTCATTAGTACTAAAGATGAGTAAAACTCGACTCGACTTAAAAAAATCAAATTTGATCATGTTAGTACTATGGATGAGTAAAACTTCCCTATAATCTAAATAGAGAAAAGAGTACATCACGCTAATAAATAAACAAAAAATTGTTCAACCAAGACAAAGACCACCCAAACAAAAACAATAAAATACGACGCCAGAACTCCCAAACCAAACTTCATGACGTCAATTTTGAATTATGCGAGTTAACTTAAATAACTTGTGAGAATTTCGAGTTCGAGTCACGTTCGATTTTGTCAACACGAATAGTTCAAATTTTACTATTCTACGATTTAGTGCTTATTTTCCTTATTTCTTCAGCTCCTCCTTCATTTGAAATCAATTTTTGACAAAATTTAAATCACATGCTCTTAAAACCACTGTAGAATATTTATTAAAATTTAATTATTATTTTTGAAAATAAAGTTCTTTTTTTTTCAATTTAGTCCCTCACATATATATAATTTCACCATTTATTCAATTCCTTCTTTGTTTTAAGTCAATTTTTGACCAAATTTAAACCACATGCTCCACTACCATTATACAATATCTGTATAAATTCAATTCATATTTGTAACGATATATTTATTTTTTTGAAATTAGTCTCTTAACTTTACATTTTATTCAATTTAGTTCTTCAACTATACTTTTTTGTAAAAAAAATCTCATCAATTCTTTGACTCATTTATACTCACATCAATACTTTGTCCTCGAAAATTTCTTCTTTAATAATAATATTATAAATATATTTTATAATTTGAGATGATATTTGTTCTATTAAATAACATTATAGATTTTACTTATACATGAGAAACAAATATGAAGAAATATACTTGTTTGGTAAACAATGCTTTAAGAAAAAATTAGAGGTTTGACTAATCAAATCTGTTATTTTAGATGTTTGGTGATTAGAGGATTGTAAAATTTGCTTGGGGTGAAAACTCTCAAATTGAAAAAGCTGCTAATAGGAATTTTTTGAAATTAGAGGTTTTGACATAAAAGTTATAAAGACTCTTTTATCATTAATAATTAAAAATAATCTCCAAATAACATAAATTTAACTTTACTATTTTCATTTAAATTAATAATTAATCAAATTGTATTAAAAATAATTATATAAATAAAAAATTAATATATAGATCATTCAAATATACTTACTAATGTTATATTAAAAAATAATTTTTATAATCTAATATATATATATATATATAATATTGGTATTTAGTAAACTATTCAAACAAGTGTTGAATATAATCATGTCCTTATATATTATTTTGCATGTTCAAATAATCAAACAAATAGAAGCCATCAATTAATTTTTAGCAAACACGTTTATGTAATCAGCTAATACAATCAGCTAGTCAAATCAGCTAATGCAATCTGCTATCAATTAATGTAATCCGTTATTAGCTATTAGCTATCAACTATCCGCTAATTGTCAAACAGAGCTTATATATATATATATATATATATATATATATATATATATATATATATATGATTAGCTAAAGTCATTTAAATTTAAATAAGTTGTACTATAACATCATAAATAATTATAATTAAATTTGTATATAAACTCGACTTGAGTCGAATTGAAATCCATAAACTCGAATTGAATTAAAATTCATAAACTTGACTTGAATTAAAATATTTAAATAAAAATTGAAATATAGAATAGGAATCGTCAACAAGACTAACTCGAATTTCTTTCACTCGAATCGATCGTATATTCACCCTTAATTAGCACTGT
Source organism: Hibiscus trionum (assembly GCA_030270665.1). NCBI lineage: Eukaryota > Viridiplantae > Streptophyta > Magnoliopsida > Malvales > Malvaceae > Hibiscus > Hibiscus trionum. Next base: position 9,126,567 of record BSYR01000024.1, on the reverse strand, counting down.
AAAAAAGTTCAATGATCTAATCATCATTTCCTTTAAAGTTTAAGCAATCTAAGTAAAACACGAGAATAAAGTCAAATTAAATATATACAGAGAGAGTAAATTACACAAACGGTCACTAAATTATCTTAAAAAATACAAAATGATTACCAAACTTTTAAAAGTTACATGATGGTCACTAAATTTTAGTTTTTGTTACAAAATAGTCACTGAGTCTTTACTGTCGTTCACTGAATGACGTGACAATTGTGAAAATTTAAATAATAACACATTTAGTCCTCCATATTTATACATTCAATCAATTTCGTCCTAATTTAACCCTCATTCTTGATGTCTAAATTAATTGAATGTGTAAATATTGAGGATTAAATGTGTTATTATACAAACTTTCATAACTTCCATGTCACCCATTTAACGACCCAATGACCATTTTATAGCAAAAACTAAAGTTTAATGCTTATTATATGGAGTAACTTTTAAAAGTTTAGTAACCATTTTGTAATTTTAGATAGTTTATTGGCCGTTTGTGTAATTTACCCATACATAAAAATAAGAAACTTAAGACTTTGCCTGAAATCCGAGTAAAGCTATTGTGAGAAAATGGAGTGCCTTACCTTGTTCAAGTAATTGGATGCCTGAGGCCCCAGGAGGTCGACTTTTTCTATGCTAAGAAACAATCCAACAGCAGTAACCAGTAATACTTTTAGAACCGGCATCAGTGCCACCACTAAAAGATCCAAAAACCCCATTCCCAAACTCCGCCCTACCTCAAATATTTAACAAATGAGCAGTTAGGGTTGAAATCATATTCATTGAAACTGTAAACAATAACAAGGATGAAATGTTCGTTGAAAAAAAAAACCCAAGCAAACATGGCAGAGAAAACTGTGAGAACTACAATACCTGTTTGGATTCTGGGAAAATCTGGAAAATAAAATAACTTGTGGGGAGCTCTTTCCGTTTTCCTGGGATTTTATAGCAATGGAGAGATTCCAATAAATAGCAGCGTTGGAAAACAAGTTTGATGGCTGACTAATGCTTCATTTCCAGCTTCAACCCAACAGATGAGCAAAGGGCAAATGGGAAACGCAAGCGGAATCCGACAAAGATGTACTAGAAACTACGAAAGCATGAATGGTTTAAACCCGATTAAGACATGGTTGAATATGTCTGAACATCACTTTTTTTTCTCTCTCAATTTTCAAATCTTCATAAAAAGAAAATCAAATGGAAATTTTCGAATCATCCAAAAACCCACCCGTCGCCATCTACGGACTCCATGTCTTACTTGTATTGCGTACTTTTTTTTAAATAGTTGTATTGCGTACTTTTTTTTAAATAGTTGTGCGTAAATTTTATTAGTGTAATTATGGATATTTAACTTTTAAATTGACTAATTTTAATTTAATTTTTCATATGCCTATTATGGGATGACTCTTCCAACTTAATTTTATGTATATTACAACTAGAGGTGATAATGAGTTTGATGGAATCGCAAGTTACTCGGCCTCGACTCGGTCAAAGCTTGACTCGAGCTCGTACTCAATTCGAAACCTTAACAAGCCGAGCCGAGCTGACCCAAGCTCAGCTCGAAAAGCTCGTGAACATGTTCGAAATAATTATATATATACACACACTATTATATATATTTCATATACACGTATATGTTTCATTGTTGTTAACTTGTTATCATGGTTAAATACTTTAATCATTTTCTCACTTGTATAATTTAAAAAATGTACTATGGTTAATTGTGGACTTTAAAAATAAATATTATATTTTTCCAAATAGATTTTCACATGTTATTTTTTAAAACTTTTATAAAAATATTTAAAAGCAATTTGAGGAAAGCAACGAGCCAAGCCCACTAATACTATTTTCGAGTCAAGCCGAGCCTGCCCAGGCTCGTGCTCAGCTTGGCTCGTTATCACCCTATTTACAGCATCAAAATTTAAATCTTTGATTTCACTTAAATGACTTAACGTCTCATCAAATTTAAGGTTGCTAATTGAGTTGAGCAGCTCGCAAACAACTTGAGCTTAACTTGGTCAACTCTCGACTCGAGTTTACTCGACTCAAATTCGAGCTCGACTCAAAACCTTAGTGAGTCGAGTCAAGCAAGGCCCAACTAGACTTGATAAGTTTGCAAATAGCTCGTTATATGATTTTTTTTGGTAGCTACCTTAAAAAAATAGATTTCAAGAAGTTTAAATGCTAGTTGAAAACTCTAGAAAACTTTAGGGTAAACTACATAAATAGTCCCCCAACTATGCTTCAATTATCTTTTACATCCCCGACTATCAGAAGTTAAAAATGTAATAAATTGGTCCACCGCCGTTAAAAATTTAACAGTCGATGACGTGGCAGTTAATATAAATTGATATAATTATATAATTAGCCCTCAAGTTCTACACTTATTTTAGTTTGACCATAATTCTAAAAAATTAACCCACAAATTTTAATATTCTATTAATTTAATCCATATTCTTTTCTATTTCTCCTCTCCTTTAATAACCCAAACATAGACTTGTTTAAGAAACATGCAATGCAAGTTGAAAGTAACTGGAGAAAGCAGTAGTTTGAGAATCGCACACGGATTAAACCTCATTCTCATCCTTTCAGATTAGGCTTAGAGATAATGTTCACAATTAAATCACAATCAAGCACTAGTTCTGCACATAGCTCCTCTTCTAAAGTTTCCTAATCCATTAAAATGAAGTATGTCTGATCAAAGATGCATGCTTAGTGCTTTCATCCAGTTAACTTATGGAGACAGATTTAAAGGAGCTGCAAGAAGCGTGTAACACCCCAATTTTCGCCTAATTTGTAAACCTAAATTACTGAAATCTCTAAGTTTAAAACCCTAATATTTGGGGAATTTTAATTGGAAATTTAATTAAATTTTAGTGATTAAAATGAGAATTTTCGGAATTTTAGTGATCAAATTGCAAAAGAAACAAAGTTTCAGTGCTGTTTCGTGAACCCTAAAAAGTGGGCTGTTTTGTCTTGTAATTTACCCATTTTTGGGTGATTTAAATACCCACTTTCTCATTTCTGAAACTGGATGCGCCACTCACTGCAATTTTGTTTTACTCAGTCTTTCTCTCTCGTGCGAGCAAGGTTTCCCAAACCTTTTTGTTCCGTTCACCGTCCGGCCAAGGGGCCAAACGTCGGCCGTTTTTGGTTCTGAAACCGGTGACCGTTTCTCCGTAGCCGCGCGATCAAAACCCTATCCACCATCTTTGTTTCCGTCCACCGTTGTTCGGAAACGGTTCGAAAAACCGTTCGTCTTTCTCGTTAGCATCATCGGTTCACGCCGTTTTTACCGTATTTTTGAGTTGGGTGAGTGTGGATTAGGTTGGGTTGTGTTTAGTTGTTTTGAAATGGGTTGTTTTGGCCGGAAATGGTATGGTTGGGGTCGTCGGAGTGTCGTCGGCGGTGGGAATCGGAAATGAGGGTTAAGCCCTAATTTTAATTTGGGGATTTTTGGGTCTGAAACGGTCTAGGGGGTGAACCGGGTTGACAGAACTGAACCGGTTCGTCTTATTAAACAGTCGGCTAACGTCAACGATGACGTCAGCGTTGACCCGTTTGACCTGTTGACCCGGTTGACCCAGTTGACTGTTGACCGTTGACCCGTTGACCGTTGACCCGGTTGACCGTTGACCCGTTGACCGTTGACCGTTGACCGCTGACTTTTTCAGAAAAGGGCTATTTTATGTTTTTCGACGTCCTGATTCCATTTCCGCTGCCCGTTTTCCCAAATTTGATCCCGAAAGGCTGTTTTGACCTCTTTTATTCGATTATGCACGTATTAAAAGATTTGAATATCGGAAGAATTAATTGATATTATTCGTATTTGCAGACGACATTGACTCGGATACTGAGATCCTTCCTCATCCTCCACCTGGACGCCCTCCTGTTGCTCAGACATCGGGATCCGCTCGTGAGTTTAATTATTTATATATATATTCGATATTTATACTATCAGTGTCTTGGCATAGTAGTAGTTTTCTTGATGAAGTATTTAATTGTTATAGGAGCTGACTCTGACCGACCTAGAGATAGAGCTGAGCGTGGGAGACGTCACCGTCGACGTTGAGTGTTAGCTACTTGAGGTGTGTTCTCTTCTGTGCTATCTGGTTTACAGTGCTCTGTATGTAAATGTATTGATTTGCTGATATATATACTCGATGCGGTCTGATAGTATATGATTGTAATATTCTGTTGATTTGTGATGTTGGGCTTGTTCAGCACTCTGTTACATTATGAAATATTTGAATATATATTCAGATTCAGAATACGGTATATCAGATGATATGATTATGCATTTCTGACGATAAACAATGCATTCAGATTCAGAACTCAGATTATAGGTCATCTCATTATGGGTGGGATTCTGTACGGGGAAGTTCAGTAGCTTCATCCTTTGGGATGATGTCTACTTCGGATCAGTGGTTTCGCCTACGGGCTGGATTCCACTTCAGATGGTGACGAGGTAGAGAGTGGTTTTGGGGAACCTTACTCTTCGGATGGTGATGTAGTTGGGTGCATGTCATGTTGTGTTGCATATTCATTTGCATTTGTTTATGTGTTTGAACTGATTTATGGTGGTAAATTGTATTCTGATAATATCTGACTGACTCTGTTGATATGATGATTCTGTTAATCCTGTTGCACTGTAGAGACACACTGAGCGTTATCGCTGACCCCCCCTAGTTTCTATTTTCAGATACTCAGGTCTAGGCTACGGTACTTGGAGGACCTCGTTTTCCAGCTTATTTATTTACTATTATCAGTATGAGACTTGGACTTATTTTTAATATATGTTTTATCAGATTGTGTATAGTTTCAGATTTCTGAATAGTTTATTTGGGATTATTACGTTTTTATCATGCATGCACATTTTGAATATTTAATATTTTCAGGAATATTTTATCAGTATGAATTATACGATACTATTATTATCTATTTGGAATTAAAGTTTTGAATCAGGTTATTGATTGAGGAACAAGCTTTGGGTTTGACTCCTTATATTCGACCCAGTTCTTCCGGGTCAGGATTAGGGGGTTACATTTAGTGGTATCAGAGCCAGGTTCAACACTCGGCCTGGGTTATTTAAATCAATTTTTTTTAACAAAAATAAAATTTTGCATGCATTATCAAATGTTTTTGGGTAAAACGGGAATTTCAGAAGAAAAAAAATTTTATTATGATCTTTTGTGAATAATATTTATACATATTCTGAATAAGGTCTCCAAGTACCGAATTTAATCTTAGGATTCTGTCTTTTGTAGATATACTATTATGCCACCTCGGAGAAGTTCTAGAGTAGCGGCCGGTCGAGGTCGTGGACGAGGCCGTGGTCGAGGTCGTGGCCGAGGCCGTGGTTGAGGTCGTGGCCGAGGCCGTGGCCGAGGTAGAGGTCGTACCGCGACTGCAGATAGTGACGTTCCACCCCTTGGGGGTTCGATACAAAATCAGGATGAGGTCCAGGGTGCGAATGTGGAGGAGCAACCTGTGGAGGAGACTGGAGTTCAGAAGACTGGGGCTCAGCAGACTGGAGCTCAGCAGATCAAAGCTCAGTAGACCGGTGGAGGAGACCCACATGTTCAGCCTGCTCAGAGTGGTGGTCATCGTGATTCAGGGGACAGTGAGACAGTGGGCATGGATGCTGTTACTGTTTAGAGAGAGTTATTGAGATACCTTTGTCAGTCTGAGGGTGTTCGGAGACCCATATCTACAGAGTTTCTTGCTGCTGGGATGACTATGTTTGAGGGAAAGACGGGTACAGACCCAGCCGATGCAGAGTACTGGCTGAAGAAGCTTCAGCGATTATTTGTTGAGATGGATTATCCTACCGACCGAAAACTCAGGGCTGCCGTTTCACTGCTGCAGGGTGAAGCCCAGAATTGGTGGGAGGCTGAGGAGCTTGTTACTCCAGCTAGTAGAGTTACTTGGGATCATTTCAGACAGGCTTTCCGTGATCGTTATGTCGGAGCTGAGTATATTGCTAAGTGTAGAGATGATTTTATGAATCTGAAACAGAATGATATGACTGTTAACGATTATGAGATCGAGTTTATAAGATTGATGCAGTATGTTCCAGGGTTAGTGACCACAGAAAAAGAAAAGTGTGATTGGTTTCTGAAGGGATTGCGTCCTACGATAAAGACCGGTGTTGCTTTACATATGGATCAGGAATACAAAGACATTACTCAACGAGCTAGGACAGCTGAGCATAATGAGGCAGAGTTGAGACAGCTTGAGTTTCATGGATCTGATAGAGGGAAGAGACCAGTGTCAGTGTCAGTTCAGCATAGTCAGGGAAATCAGTCCAGAAAGAGAGCCAGAGATGAGTCAGACTATCAGAGTTATTCGAGAGCTAGACCAGTGACTCCTTCTGTTCCGACCGTTAGTGCTGGTGGTTCGACTGGTACTCGAGGGGTGCCACAGTGTTCCTTCTGTAAGAAGTGGCATTCAGGCGAGTGTAGGAGGCAGTCTGGAGCTTGTTTCAGATGTGGTTCATTCGAGCATCATTTCAGAGATTGTCCGGTTCCACCTCCCTCAGCTTATACTACTACTCAGTCTCAGGCATCAGTACAGACTCCCGCCAGGGGGAGAGGTCAAGTCAGATCTGTTACTTCAGGCTCTGCTAGTAGAGGTAGACCAGCTCCGAGTAGAGGATCAGCAGGATCAGGGGCCAGACAGTCGGGGTTAGTTTATTCTACTAGGAGACACGAGGATCGTGATGAGCCAGATGTTATTGCCGGTACATTCTCTATCCATTCTATTCCATATTTTGCTCTGCTAGATAATGGTTCGACTCATTCTTATGTTACGAGTTCTATGTCTGGGGGTCTTGAGATTTCTGTTGAGGATACTGTTAGTGCTGTTACTGTATACAGTCCAGTGGGTAATCCAGTTGAGGTTACTAAAGTTTACAAGAATTGTCCTCTTGAGATTCAAGGGGAGATCTTTCCCGCTGATTTGATGGAGTTACCCTTTGGGGAGTTCGACCTTATTTTGGGTATGGATTGGTTGTCTGCACACCGTGTTACTTTAGACTGTGAAAAGAAGGAGGCTACACTGAGAACTCCCGATGATCGTGAGGTGATTCTGATTGGTGAGCGCAGAGGGTTCCTATGTAACATCGTCTCTGCTCTCAAAGCTGAGAAAATGATTAGGAAAGGTTCTATTGCTTATCTTGCATATATCCTTGATCCGAGACAGTTAGATTCTGGATTAGATAAGATTCGAGTTGTGAAAGACTTTCCAGATGTTTTTCCAGAAGAATTACCTGGAGTACCGCCGAAACGGGATGAGGTTGAGTTTGGCATCGAGGTTTATCCGGGTACAGCTCCTGTGTCTATGGCACCTTATCGGATGGCACCGAAGGAACTTAAAGAGTTGAAAATTCAGTTGCAAGAATTGTTGGATCGAGGTTTCATTCGACCTAGTGTTTCTCCTTGGGGGGCTCCTGTTTTATTTGTTAAGAAGAAGGATGGGACACTTCGACTCTGTATAGATTATCGGAAGCTGAACAAGCTGACGATAAAGAAAAAATATCCTCTTCCTCGTATTGATGATCTGTTTGACCAGTTTCGGGGAGCTACGGTATTCTCTAAGATAGACTTGAGATCTGGTTATTATCAACTCAAGGTTAAGGATTCTGATGTGTTCAAAACAGCTTTCCGGACACGATATGGTCATTATGAGTTCCTTGTGATGCCTTTTGGGTTGACTAACGCCCCTGCCGCTTTTATGGATATGATGAATAGGGTGTTTCAACCCTATCTTGACCAGTTTGTTGTGGTATTTATTGATGATATGCTGGTATATTCTAGATCTGAGGCTGAACATGAGGAACATCTCCGGATTGTATTACAGATTCTGCGAGAGAAACAGCTTTATGCAAAATTCAGTAAGTGTGAGTTCTGGCTTTCTGAGGTTATGTTTTTGGGACATATAGTTTCTGCTCAGGGTATTCAGGTTGATCCGATGAAGATTGAGGATATTATGAGTTGGAAGCAGCCCAAAAATGTCCCTGAGGTTCGAAGCTTCTTGGGTTTGGCTGGTTATTATCGGAGATTCGTTGAGGGTTTCTCATCTATTGCAGCTCCGTTGACTAAGCTTCTGAGGAAGGATGTTCCCTTCGTTTGGTCTGAGGCTCAACAGTCTAGTTTTGAGAAGCTTAAGTCTGTGTTGACTGAAGCTCCAGTTTTGATTCAGCCTGAGCCTGGTAAGGCTTATACAGTTTTCAGTGATGCTTCGTACACCGGATTGAGGTGTGTTCTGATGCAGGACGGAAAGGTAGTGGCTTATGCGTCTCGACAGTTGAAACCGCATGAGTGTAACTATCCTACCCATGATCTAGAGCTTGTTGCTGTTATCTTTGCACTTAAGATCTGGAGACACTATCTCTATGGAGAGAAGTGCTATATCTTTACAGACCATAAGAGTCTGAAATATCTCCTCACTCAGAAAGAGCTTAATCTGAGACAGCGTCGCTGGTTGGAGCTTCTCAAGGATTATGATTGTGAGATTGAGTATCATCCGGGTAAAGCTAATGTCGTTGCTGATGTGTTGAGTCGTAACGCCATTTCAGATCTGAGAGCTTTGTTTGCCCGGATGAGTTTGTACGACGATGGTAGTCTGTTGGCAGAACTTCGGGTTATTCCTACATTGATTTCTGATATTCGAGCTGAGCAGCCTAGTGATCCGTTTTTGATGCATCGTATCAGAGAGGTGCGTGAGGGTACATCTCAGGATTACTCTATTGATCAGGATGGGGTATTATGTTTTCGTGGCCGATATTGTATTCCGAGGAAATCTGGGTTAAAACAGGTTATTCTCCGTGAGGCCCATGACAGTCCTTATTCTATGCATCCTGGTGGTGACAAGATGTATAAGAATCTTCGTGAAAGGTACTGGTGGAAAGGTCTCAAGCGGGACGTCGTCAGATTTGTATCGAAGTGTTTGACTTGTCAGAAAGTCAAAGCAGAACATCAGCGGCCGTCTGGGTTACTACAGCATATTGAGATTCCTCAGTGGAAGTGGGAGCGCGTGACTATGGACTTTGTTAGTGGACTTCCTTTGACTCCGTCAAAGAAGGATTCCATCTGGGTTATTGTTGATCGTTTGACGAAGTCCGTGCATTTCATTCCTGTTCGAGTTAATTATTCTTTGAGTAAGTTAGCCCGGCTTTATATTTCTGAGATCGTTCGACTTCACGGGGTACCGTTATCTATTATTTCTGACAGAGATCCGAGGTTCACTGCAAGATTCTGGGGGTCTCTTCATTCTACTTTGGGTACTCGGTTGAACTTCAGTACATCTTATCATCCGCAGACAGATGGTCAGTCTGAGCGTGTGATCCAGATTCTTGAGGATATGTTGAGGGGTTGTATTCTTGATTTCAGAGGCAGTTGGGAGGATTTCCTGCCGCTTGCAGAGTTTGCTTATAATAACAGTTATCAGGCCAGTATCAAGATGGCACCGTATGAGGCTCTATATGGGCGTAGGTGTCGTTCACCTATTGGATGGACTGAGTTGAATGAGCACAAATTATTGGGACCGAAGATTGTGCACGAGGCTGAGCAGACTGTCAGATTGATTCGGGATCGACTTAAGGCTGCTTTTGACAGACAGAAGTCTTATGCCGATTTGAGACGTCGTGATCTTGAGTTTGAGGTGGGTGATGAGGTTTTCTTGAAAGTATCTCCTTGGAGGAAGGTACTTCGGTTTGGTCGGAAGGGCAAGTTGAGTCCTCGTTACATTGGTCCTTATCGGATTATTCGTCGAGTCGGACCAGTTGCCTATCAGCTAGAGTTACCACCAGAGCTTCAGCGTATTCATGATGTTTTCCATGTTTCAGTGTTGAGACGTTATCATCCTGATCCGTCACATGTTATGCCTGTTGAGGATATTGAGGTTCGTTCTGATTTGCGTTTTGAGGAGGAGCCTATTGAGATTCTTGCTCAGGATAAAAAGGTTCTCAGAAGGAAGACCATTAAGATGGTCAAGGTCCTGTGGCGTGGTCGTAGTCATGATGAGGCTACGTGGGAGCCCAAGATTATCATTCGAGCTCAGTATCCGCATCTTTTTGCTCCAGGTAAAATTTCGAGGCCGAAATTTCTTTTTAACAGGGGGAGAGTTGTAACACCCCAATTTTCGCCTAATTTGTAAACCTAAATTACTGAAATCCCTAAGTTTAAAACCCTAATATTTGGGGAATTTTAATTGGAAATTTAATTAAATTTTAGTGATTAAAATGAGAATTTTCGGAATTTTAGTGATCAAATTGCAAAAGAAACAAAGTTTCAGTGCTGTTTCGTGAACCCTAAAAAGTGGGCTGTTTTGTCTTGTAATTTACCCATTTTTGTGTGATTTAAATACCCACTTTCTCATTTCTGAAACTGGATGCGCCGCTCACTGCAATTTTGTTTTACTCAGTCTTTCTCTCTCGTGCGAGCAAGGTTTCCCAAACCTTTTTGTTCCGTTCACCGTCCGGCCAAGGGGCCAAACGTCGGCCGTTTTTGGTTCTGAAACCGGTGACCGTTTCTCCGTAGCCGCGCGATCAAAACCCTATCCACCATCTTTGTTTCCGTCCACCGTTGTTCGGAAACGGTTCGAAAAACCGTTCGTCTTTCTCGTTAGCATCATCGGTTCACGCCGTTTTTACCGTATTTTTGAGTTGGGTGAGTGCGGATTAGGTTGGGTTGTGTTTAGTTGTTTTGAAATGGGTTGTTTTGGCCGGAAATGGTATGGTTGGGGTCGTCGGAGTGTCGTCGGCGGTGGGAATCGGAAATGAGGGTTGAGCCCTAATTTTAATTTGGGGATTTTTGGGTCTAAACCGGTCTAGGGGGTGAACCGGGTTGACAGAACCGAACCGGTTCGTCTTATTAAACAGTCGGCTGACGTCAACGATGACGTCAGCATTGACCCGTTTGACCTGTTGACCCGTTGACCGTTGACCCGTTGACCGTTGACCGCTGACTTTTTCAGAAAAGGGCTATTTTATGTTTTTCGACGTCCTGATTCCATTTCCGCTGCCCGTTTTCCCAAATTTGATCCCGAAAGGCTGTTTTGACCTCTTTTATTCGATTATGCACGTATTAAAAAATTTGAATATCGGAAGAATTAATTGATATTATTCGTATTTGCAGACGACATTGACTCGGATACTGAGATCCTTCCTCCTCCTCCACCTGGACGCCCTCCTGTTGCTCAGACATCGGGATCCGCTCGTGAGTTTAATTATTTATATATATATTCGATATTTATACTATCAGTGTCTTGACATAGTAGTAGTTTTCTTGATGAAGTATTTAATTGTTATAGGAGCTGACTCTGACCGACCTAGAGATAGAGCTGAGCGTGGGAGACGTCACCGTCGACGTTGAGTGTTAGCTACTTGAGGTGTGTTCTCTTCTGTGCTATCTGTTTTACAGTGCTCTGTATGTAAATGTATTGATTTGCTGATATGTATACTCGATGCGGTCTGATAGTATATGATTGTAATATTCTGTTGATTTGTGATGTTGGGCTTGTTCAGCATTCTGTTACATTATGAAATATTTGAATATATATTCAGATTCGGAATACGGTATATCAGATGATATGATTATGCATTTCTGACGATAAACAATGCATTCAGATTCAGAACTCAGATTATAGGTCATCTCATTATGGGTGGGATTCTGTACGGGGAAGTTCAGTAGCTTCATCCTTTGGGATGATGTCTACTTCGGATCAGTGGTTTCGCCTACGGGCTGGATTCCACTTCAGATGGTGACGAGGTAGAGAGTGGTTCTGGGGAACCTTACTCTTCGGATGGTGATGTAGTTGGGTGCATGTCATGTTGTGTTGCATATTCATTTGCATTTGTTTATGTGTTTGAACTGATTTATGGTGGTAAATTGTATTCTGATAATATCTGACTGACTCTGTTGATATGATGATTATGTTAATCTTGTTGCACTGTAGAGACACACTGAGCGTTATCGCTGACCCCCCTAGTTTCTATTTTCAGATACTCAGGTCTAGGCTACGGTACTTGGAGGACCTCGTTTTCCAGCTTATTTATTTACTATTATCAGTATGAGACTTTGACTTATTTTTATTATATGTTTTATCAGATTGTGTATAGTTTCAGATTTCTGAATAGTTTATTTGGGATTATTGCGTTTTTATCATGCATGCACATTTTGAATATTTAATATTTTCAAGAATATTTTATCAGTATGAATTATACGATACTATTGTTATCTATTTGGAATTAAAGTTTTGAATCAGGTTATTGATTGAGGAACAAGCTTTGTGTTTGACTCCTTATATTCGACCCAGTTCTTCCGGGTCAGGATTAGGGGGTTACAAAGCGAGACAAAGTCAAGAACCATTTGGGAGTCCAACCACATTTTAGTCCTTCCACAACCCACTTAAAGATAATATTCTTAATAAGCTGCTGTAAGAAAACACATAAACTTTTGAACACCTTCAGACAGATTAACTCTAGCTAGACACCATCGCTCGATGCAGATGGCTTCTCTGGTATGGAGAAAGAAAATTAGATTCCTTCCTCATATTCCTAAGCATCATTCTTTAATTCAAGACCATAAGCAATTCTAAAGGACAAACCAGAAATGTCAACTCCATAATATTTCCTCATCCATACAGTTAATAATTGGAACATTACTAAAGTTCAATGTGACCTTACTGAATTATAAGAACCAAGAATTAATTCATAAAAATCGAAACTCCCAGCGTCATTTTATTAGATCAAAACTATAGTACCACACAGCTACGAAAGGAATACAGCAAAAAACGTATAACAAGCCATGCTAAGTTGCTAACCCATAAAATTGAAGAAAGTCACTGATATTTACACAAACTAAAACATACAAGGAACAAAAATTAAATTAAAAAAAACATATTTCAACCCCAAATCGGTGACAATTCAAATAAATTTAAGCAGCAAACAGCTAAGCCAGACAGAGAAAAAATATGGATACAAAAAAAATTCGGAGCATTTTCTTGTGAAAACATGCGTAAAAAACAAAACCAAAGGGACATTACCTGAAAGGTGTGAGCAGGTAGTTGCCATCCATGCTTCCTCACCATAACTACCCTGCAAAATTCACACTCCCAATACCTACCCGGAAAACCCAAAACCTTAGGGACAGAAACCCATAACAAACAAAAAATTAAATGGATTTTGGGTGAAAATGAATTGAAGAATTAAAGGAGCGGAGAAATAGAAAAGAAGATGAATTAATTTGATAGAATATTAAAATTTGTGGGTTAATTTTTTAGAATTATGGTCAAATTAAAATAAGTGTAGAATTTGGGGGCTAATTATATAATTATATCAATTTATATTAACTGCCATGTCATTGGTCATTAAATTTTTAACGGCGGTGGACCAATTTGTTACCTTTTTTAAGTCAGGGGATCAGTTTGTAACTTCTGATAGTCGGGGGACATAAAAAATAATTAGAGCATAGTCGGGGGACTATTTATGTAGTTTACCCAAAATTTTAATGACTTACTAGGCAATTTACCCATGAAATATTTGATTTCAAATTTTTAAAACGTTTAATATTTCTTGAGAATTCAAAAAAATTAATGTGTATTGATAAAAAATAAAATTATAATAATTAGCATTTCCTTTTCTATGATTTTTATTAAAGTCTTTCCTTTTTACTAATAATTTATGTATAAAAGTACATTGGGAAATAAGTATTTGGTTTTCATATAAAAATGCAATTGAAAGTTAAAACCTTAAAATTTTATAGTTTTTTTCACCGTTCATTGAAGATTGTTGAAAAACTAAAAAGAATTTTATGGTTAAATATCGACTTTATCTCTATCCCGATCATGACAAATTCGTTTATTTATCTTTTCAATCCTCGCGTTTTTTTATGAATTTGTATGTTTACATTAAACTCTATTACTTTAATAATATCACTAGATTTTATTTGCTATATTAAAAATAACAAGGTAAAATGTTTGGCAACCTTAACAAGCAGCGAACTGAGTCGAGTAACAAAATATTTTAACAAACACGAGTCTAATAAATTTTTATAAAACTTAACCAGCAACGAGTCGAATCGAACAATAAAAATTTAACTAGCACAAATCAATTACTACTCAAATTAAGTTCGACTCACCCTATAAGCATCCTAATCGCATTAAATGAATCTGTAGTTGGTCCTGCACTGCGTATATAGGCTAGCTCTCAGAGCGGGACCATCTGCTGTTGGCTTGGCCTATTAAATGCTCCTATCAGAGGTTGACGTGTTAGAATTGAAAACTTGTCAGACATTTAAACCCGGTTTACATTTACCACTACATTTCACCCAATTATTCGAGGTTACGCATTAATGTTGCCACCAAATAATACCTTGAGGGTTCTATCCATAACGTTGTTGTGGTTCTGAGATTTTTACGTTTTTCGGTGCAAGTTTATTATAAGTAAAATGTATATGGGGCTGTTCTTTCGGAATTATTTTGATTTAAATTTTAAGAATAACTATATATTTAGTGTCTACTTATTCTTACGTTTTTATTTTAATATTTTATTTATTTTATTTTAATAAAGTAGTATTTAACATTACGTTTTTATTATGTTTTGGTACCCGACCGTTAAAAATAAAAAGAGATGATGACATGACTTACTTTTAATTGGGATAATCACAATTTTAGTCCCAAAACTTATACATTTCTATCAATTTGGTCCAAACTCTATTAATTTAATAATCATCTTAAATATCTAGGTTAAAACTGTAAATCCTCCATTTTATTTCTTCATCCCTGAAACTCTAACAAAAAATTCTTAAGCTTAGCAAACAAACCCCTAATCTAACTGGAGCTTGGATTTACAGTTTTCCCTACCAAAAACACCCTCTCATTTCAGTGTAACCAAACATAAAAGAAAGAACAAATTTTTCTAAGTCCCTAAAAGCCCTTGAACCATTGCAACCTGGTTAAATGAAAAACATACAATAAAATGAAACCAATTTCAATTTCTCCAACTTCTCCTGAAATACTTCATCATACTGAGCTGAAATATAATTTTATTTTACAAGATAATACCCAAAATTCTCACTTACTCTTTGTTGTTTTATAACTGGGTTGTCTGCTCCAAATAACAGCTCTGCTGTCGCCTTATTGAAAGCAGCCAAGCCTTTCAATTGGGAGATACTGCATGTGAAACTAAATATATTAAGCAACCTTAAGGGAGAACATGACCTCTGTTATCCAATCGAATTAATAATAAATCAATAGCATAGATATATAATGATAAATTTAATTATCGATATTTATAATTTGTATCTTTTTTATCCTGATTATTATTTTTTTGCTCGGCTTATCCTAATTATTCTTTAGTTGAATTTGGCCTCTTAACATTAGGGATGACAATGGGGCGGGGCGGATCGAGTTTTTTGCCGCTCTGACCCCGACCCAAACATTAAAATTCAATATCCGACCCCGTCCCGTCCCGGTACTTAGAGGCCTTTGTCCCGCCCTGACCCCGTAATGAATTTTGAAGGCAATACCCGACCCCGACCCGCCCCACCCCGACTCGAACAAGAATTATTAGTTTTTACTTTTTCATTAAATACTAGAAATCAATATAATGAATAACAATACTCATATAATTGACATTTTACGCTTAACAAATAGATAAAGGGGAGGGTGAACAACCATGTACCATTATCTAACACTAAGCAAATAAAGAGATGGGCATCGAAATATAATTAACTGCAGTATAAATGCTGATTACACCTAAAATATACACCGCAGTCCATAGTAGCATATATCTAAAATACCGTGCACTTCATTACATACTGAAAATCAATATAATGAATAACAATACGCATATAATTGACATTTATGCTTAATAAATAGATAAAGATGAGGGTGAACAACCATGCGCCATTATTTAACTCCAAGCAAATAAAGAGATGGACATATAAATATAATTAACTGCAGTATAAATGTTAATTACACAAAATATACATTGCAGTTCATAGTAGCATATATTCAAAATATCATGCACTTCTTTCATTGGATCCCCTATACACAAAACAACATATTATATCTAAAGTAGCAATTCAGCTATTAATCATGTATTTAAAAACGAGTTTAAACACAAAATAAATTCAAAGACAAGTCTAAATACAAAACAAGTTCAAAGATAAGTTTAAACACAAAACAAGTTTAAAGTTCAAACCCAAGACAATTAAAGTCGCAAATTTGTAGCAAAGTTAAACTTCAATTGTAACCCCCTCGTCCCGGTCTGGTCGGATGACCGGTCCGAGTGGGCCACACGGGGAAAACCGAGTGAAAACCCCTAAGGATCCCCCCCTCGGTTAACAACCCTATTTTTTTCATTTTATAATCTTGTCTAAATAGATATTAAACCCTAAGTGATCATACAGCGGAACAACATATACAAATCGATCGAACAAACTCAAACAATCATGTTACAGCCCAATTTTAAGCTTATACTGCAGGTGGTATCGATACACCTAAGGGGTGTATCGATACCCCTTGACTAGGTCAACTGGTCAGAGTCAACCAGTGGAGACCGTATCGATACGCCCAAGGAGTGTATCGATACCCTCCCCAACGGTTGACTTTCCACGGTCAACGCTAAGATGACGGTATCGATACACCAGAGGCCCGTATCGATACCGAAATGGACAGTAGCTCCAGTGACCAAAAAGGTATCGATACGCCCCCTCGCGTATCGATACACGAGGCCTGAAACAAGAAGACGGTATCGATACTGGACCAACCGTATCGATACCACTGCACAACAAAAACTCCCAGACTCAGCTAAAACGAACAAGACTCGGACCTAGATGCAATTTAGGACTTTCCTAACCCCAACCAAACATACATACAACATTCGTATACCACCAAGCAGCCATACAAACCCTCAATAAGCATAAACATCAAGGAGATCATGCAATAGGCCCAAGATGGCATCCAAGCATTCAAGTTCATACATCAACATTCAAATATGAAGGCAACCTCTTAGGCATAAGGCTAACATTCAACAAGAGTAAGCAATTAGGCATGAGTTAACATTCATCAAGGCAATACCAACCACACAAAAGCAAGGCGTCAAGGAGTCTAAACATGCTCCTAACAACCTACAACTATCCAACAGAACATTACACATCCCATTGCTTAAACTATTACATGTCTTAGCATTAAAATCCATACTTGGTGAACTCAAGTCCAAAAACCACACTTGGAGGCCCTCCACTTGCCCGAGCAACCCACGAACTAAGGATCTGCAATGTTGAACAAAGAGAGCGTAAGCAATGATGCTTAGTGAGGGTAAGCTCTAAAGAACAAACCTCAACATCGCAGGGTCCGAGCACGATCTAGCCAAGGCAATTTACATTTACCAAAAGTCCACAAGATAAAGATGCATGAGCAGTATATATCACATATATGCCTTAATCATGAGCTCAACACTACCATACATGTAATCACATTTAAACATCCAAACAGCTCATATATCTCAACCCATTGATACACATATCAATCAACATTGGCACCTAGTTAAGACTCAAATACACGGATAATTGTTGGGACTCACATCCAACAACACAACCATTACCTGACGGTGGGATTACACTCATCACCGGTCTCGCGGAGGGGATTCCACTCATCCTCACGCCCCGTCGATGGGATTCCACTCATCACCGACTATATTTAAATACCATTTCCGGGCGTACCCGTACTCCTCCTTGGTGACTCAACGCCACCAAGGCCACGCGCGACTTTTGACTCATGTGTACACACTAACATCCTAATGATCGATCATTTGTATTTAAGTTTACTAGTGCCAATATTTACTCACTCCACATTACTCATTTCAATAACCTTGTGCTTAGCACGTACTCACCAACAACTATCATCATGTATGTCTCAAGCATCATAAGTCCAAATCTCATTTCACATGTATAAAGCAATATACATAGACATTCATACCACAGTTCATACGAGACATACACAACCATATAATGAGTTCAACCAAAGGCTCTAGATCAAGTTTAGGATTAAGCTACCACCCTAATCCTAACTCTAGGTGGGTCTACCAAGCCCAACCTAGTCCACATACTCGAACCAACCAATTTAAAACCGTTTAAAACAATTAACCACTCACCTAAACTCCCGAGCTCAAGACCAAGCAAGCAATTGTCTTCAATCTCCCGGATTCACTTCCGATGCTTCACCGGTGCCCAAACTTGATTCTAATCAATCCCAAACACAAACAAAACATCCACAATCAATATCTTGTCATCGAAACTAACCCGGATTATCATTACCAAGCATTCAACACTCAAAACTATACCAAAAACAGGATTTTCGAGCAGCCCACTTGACCCACTGAAAACTCTCATTTCAAGCACCCAAACAATCATCAATCGCACCCAAAATGATCTTCAAACATCATACTAACAACAACCCTCGAAAAACAACATCAAACCACCCCCAAAACCACTTTAAAACCCTCCTAAAACCCCTTGGAAACCCAAATCCGAAAATTGCTCAAAACTATTAGAAATTCATATATGATATACCATTTGACCTCCTTATATCATAACTAAACATGTTAAATCAAAACATTTACTTTAACTACATAAAGCTTTCATTTTTATTCCAAACTTCCCAAAATTCCATTTTCTAGAACCTACATGAAAATGAATATAGAAGGTACTTTTAAAGAGAGGGGAGTAAGGGGAAGTCAAAAATATCATTACCTTTCGATTTGGGGCTGAAAAGTGTGAGAAATAGGATGGAACAGTAGATAGGGGTGAGGGGTTCTTCTTCACGTTGGTGGAGAAGAAGATGAATAGGGGGAGTTGGGTTTTTCTTCTTTTTAATATGTTTGTTTAAATTCAAGGCTAAAAGACTCTTTTGCCCTTAATGAAATGGGGTATTCACAAGGGCACACCAACTATGGCTATTTGAGATTAAATTTCAAAACATGGTTAACTTAAATTAATAAATTGAAATCGAGAACCCGGAATGATATTTAAATTATAAAACCGAGCCCAAAATAATATTAAAATATTATTTTTCACCTAACCCCTAAACCCGGGTGTTACATCAATTATCAACCTTAACAACCACAAAAACATACATTGTTATCAACCATCGGCTTTAATTTCTTCAATCTTCATTAACCGCAGAAATCCTACAAATAAATTTATTGGATCAATGTATTTAAATAATAAAATAATTAAAATAATAAATATGAATTATTCATTATCGTTATCCGATATTGTTTGATTCCTCGATTTCTTCATCTTTATAGAAGGAGCTTAATGCCTCGATTCTTTCATCTAAAATGACAAAAATAAAAATGAAAATATAATAAGAAAATAATAGATAAAAATAATATAATTAAAATATTTTTATAGTATACCTTCTTCGGCGCATAACCAACTTCAACAACATGTCAAAGCTTCTAAAGTTGATGGATGAAGTTTATTACGTTCTGGATTCACCAATCTCCCTCCCGTACTAAAATTAGACTCTGAAGCAACAGTAAAAACTGATATAGCATAAATATCTCTGGCAATAACTTGTAAGATAGAAAATTGAGGCCCGATTGTCTTCCACCAATTTAATATATCAAAGTTCGGTATTCTAGGAATGACATATTCTTCCAAATAACAATTTAATTAGGATGAGACTTCTAATTTCTTTTTTCTCTTCGATGAAATATAAGCATCATACTTTTTAAATGTTTCCTTATCAATCACAACAGTATGAGAAGATGTAGTGCTGAAGAGTTGAGATTCACTCTCTGACCACATTTTTCCTTTATACTCATTAACCAATTCCTGACATAGATGCACGATTTTTTCAACTTTATACTCGGCGTCAACCCCATAAATATCCTCAAAGTAACACTCTAAGAAGTTGGCTTTGTACCTTAGATCTAAAAGTGTGGCAACACCCATAAATACCATTCACAACACTCCAATACTTCCCAATTTTTTTCGACATGCGTCTTGCCATACTCGAAATAATGTCATCACTATCCTTAACCCATTCATTCAATGTCGCCCTAATTGAGCAAATGCCCGAAAAAAAAGATTTGTTGTTGAATATTTTATCCCTGAAAAGTCTTCGGTCAACTCATAGAACAAATCAAAATTTTCACAAATCTTTGCAGCAAAGGTCCAATCATCTTTGGTTGAAAAGTGCTTGTATAAAAAATCACGGTGTAATCGCACACACCGAAAGAAAACATCCTTGTAATACAAAGCTGTCTTGAGCATAAAAAAAGTTAAACTCCATCGTGTCTTCAGATCAGTGCATAATTTTTTGGCAGTCGAAATGCGCAATTGTCCCGCTGTCTCTTGAAATTTTTTTCACCTTTTTAGAGTAGCACTCTAAAAAAAGACACTCTGTCAGATTCTTTCTATTCCATCTCCAAGCACACTCAAATTATCTTTAACAATTAAATTCAATATGTGTGCACAACAACGCATATGAAAGAAAGCTCCATCAACCACTAGTTTGTCACTTTCCAATCTATCAACCAATAATCCCATGACACCATCATTCACACTACAATTGTTAACCGTGATCGACATAAGTTTTCTGTCAATGTTTCAATCTAAAAAACACTTCATCAATCTTGAAGCAATACCATTACTAGTATGTGGAGTTGGCATATACTCAAATCTTATTATGCGCTTTTGTAAAGTTCATGAGTTATCTACGTAATGCGCACTGACAGTCATGTATCGTTTATTTTAGTGACCGGCTGTTCACATAACAGTTGTGATGGAATTTTTCTTTCGATAGCCTCCAACTCTAACATTGTTTTCAGTTTTCCCTCTTCGTACATAGCCAAGATATCTTTCTTTATTGTATTGTGAGAAGGCATATCAAACAAAGGTTGTAAGCTATGACAATACTTTTTAAATAAAGTATGATCAACTATTGATAAAGGGTACTCATGTCTGATTATCATTTTGGCAAGATTCTTCCTTGCTTCATCTTGATTAAATGAAGAGGCTTTTAATGTCAATTTTCAATCCGACTTTTTTTAATTGGCTATTAAAATTTGTTGTCGAATATTCATTTGACCACGTTTTTACACATTCCTAAATGAATATGCAAATGCTTTGTCCTATTTTTATAATCACCACCGAGCTTTCTTTTACAATGGTTACATATTGCCTTCCATTCGTTGTTGATCTTTTCTTTTATAAAATGCTCTTATACTGTAGATTTCAACTTCGATGGATTGTATCCGCTTGACTCATTATTGTCAACTACATCAATGGGTTGACTTAATGAGGCTTGTGTGTAGCCCTCAGAACTTGGAATTGTACTTTCTTTGGTTGGTAATTGAGGAGAGCCAACAGAAGGAGTGGTTGATGAAATATTTCTCCCCTCTATTGACATTAGTGATTATTATACTTATAAAAACGTACAAATCAAGCATTAGAAAATATAAATGAACTAGAATCAGAAATTGAAGTATTACTTCAAATTATTTCTTAAATCAAACGTCAAAAAGTAAAATGTTCAAAATAAGCAAAACTAAATTGTTATCGCTGGTATTATATTTTTCTACATAACAAAATTGTTTTGCATTTAACATTTTACTGCACTGCACAATAAAGCTATTTTTTACATTATATTTTTTTATATTTTTCTGCACTGTACAACAAATTTATTTATTACATTATGTTTTTCTGCATTTTATTTTTCTGCATTCTGTTACATACCAAATTGTTGTATTTTCTAACAAAATAATGATTAAACTGCTAATTTTTTTTATGATCAACCTACGTACTTCATTATGGGTGTGGCAATTAACATCATCTTATATAATTTTGCAATAAAGTAAATTTTTGAAAATTATTTGCTAACCGAGCACTATGTCACTTAGCCTCTAATTAAGTGCTGAAGTACGTGGGTTGCCACAAGATCATAAAAAAATAATTAATTTTTAAGTTTTTTAAAAAAAATCTTAAAGTTTTAATTTCTTTCGATAAACCCTCAAATCACATATCCCTCGTAGGATGGCAAAATTACCCTACCCGGTGTGCCCTGACCTAACCCAATCGGTTTTTTCCATAAATTTTAGGGACCGGGGCAGGTATTGAAAAACATTGATTTGGGGCGGGGCGGGTTCGAGTATGAGATAGAAATTCCCTGCCCCACGCCGATATATTTTTAATTATATTTATTTTATTATATTTATGAAAATGTCAATGTATATAAACATTTTTAGGAGTTTTAGGATATTTTTTTAGTTTATGTTTATTATAAATTTTTGTTAAATATTGTTCAAGTTTTAACATATATGATTCTGACAGTCAATGGTTCGACTTTATTCCTTTAAATATGTATTTTTTTCTTGTGGGTAATTTAATTGGTTTTATTTTTATTTTTATATAGTTTTAAAGTCCCTTGAAACCTATATTTTATAAATGTGATGATGGTTTGGTCGGATCTAACATTTATTGAAAGAAGCGTGTTGTTTTATGCGTAAGGTAAGGAAGCCTAGTTTAGGGAAAATTATTAGTTGGACTCGGTTCATCATGTCACTCATGGTCCTAGCCAATAAGGTCCATCCACCTAATTTTTTTAAGTGAATCTTCATCTCTTTTCTACTTGTCAATTAAAAGTGGACAATTATTTAGAAATTAAATTTAGGTGGATGAACCTTATTGGCTAGGACCACGGATGACGTAGTGAGCCGGGTTCATCTAATTACTTCTCCTATTTTAGTAGAATAGTGACCATGAATGACGTGGTGGGTCGGGACCATATAATAATTTTTCGGTGTGGTGGTAGGTGGAATATAGGGCTATTAATTGTCTTTCCCGACGGAGAAGAATCTCTTGTCCCTTTTTAATATCTTTTTATGTTCAATATTAAAAAAATAAATTTTAAGCTCTAACCCTAAATTTTAAATCTTAAACCATAAATTTTAAACTAAAAATTTATCACACTCATGATTCCTTAAACTCTAACCTTAAACTTTAATTTTAAACCTTAAATCTTAGTTTTTAGTGTAGGGTATACATAAAGACATCGAAAAAAGGCTTTGAAAGATTTTTATTCTCCCCTAAGCTTTCCTTGGGGAGTTGAGTGAACCATCACATGTGAATTTAAATAATTTTACGCTTCACGGAAACATTTCTAAATGAAATAAATGTTTTACAACT
The DNA here is from genome assembly GCA_030270665.1 of Hibiscus trionum. Taxonomy (NCBI): domain Eukaryota; kingdom Viridiplantae; phylum Streptophyta; class Magnoliopsida; order Malvales; family Malvaceae; genus Hibiscus; species Hibiscus trionum. Next base: position 9,103,339 of record BSYR01000024.1, on the reverse strand, counting down.
AAAAGAAACATATATTTCCAACCAAAGAATTTGGAAGTTAATTTTTTTAAAAAAATTATTCGAAAATAATCATAATTTTTCCAATACAAATAGAACAATAATAAACATTTTCAATGCTTGAGATTTAATCATATTTCAAGTTTTAACTTTATAATTATAAATTGTAACCCTTTTTTCTTTTCAATTGGTATTCAAGGAGGGTAGGGTAGAGAATAGTGAGCTATATATTCTTTAGAGTAAAAAAATATGTATGTATGTAAGCATGCATGCAGAGTGTTGAGCTACAAATGAAGAAAAGAAGATAAGATCTTGAATTGAGGCTACTATCTGCAAAGAGAATTTAGAAAAACTGAAAGAGAAACGATGAGCAAAAAAAAAGGGAAATTCTGGAGAAAAGGGAATGTAGGCCTCAAAATCAAGTTTTTTGGGGCCAGAGTTCACAACTCAATGATTTATATAGCCCAAGCAAGAAAATAACAGAGAACTACCACCATTTGGTTAGTCTGTTATCTCTTAACGGGCTGTCTAACGGGCCTAACAACCTTCCAACAACACAACTAACTTTGACAACTGTTTTGACTTAGGAGATAAACTCCAACATTCTTCTCGTCCTCTCCATCTGCTTACGATCATGTTGAGCATCACCCAATTCGAACACTCATCTTGTTCCAGAACGACTGGAAACATGATCTGGAGAGTGGCTTAGTTAATCCATCTGCTGCTTGATGCTCGACAGGTACGTAGTTTACTTGAACTTGTTCTTGGGAGACTTTTTCCCGAACAAAATGGACATCCAACTCAACTTGTTTTGAACGAGAGTGAAACACTGGATTTGCCGACATGGAAATCGCACTTGTATTATCACTCCATACCATAGGAACCGAGTCTGATTCCACTCTCATGTCTGTTAAAACAGCTTTTACCCAAGTAAGTTCAGCAACCGCATCAGCTATACTCCGATATTCTGCTTCGGTGATTGAACGCGAAACAGACTTGTTTTTTTAGCTCCATACAATCAAGCAGTTGTTGAGATAAACACAGTAGCCGGTTGTAGATCTCCGGTCGTCGAGATTGCTACCCCAATCCGCATCTACATACGCCACAACGTTCACTCCTCTATTATTACTTGTTGTAAATTGAAGTCCATAGTCAATGGTACCCACAAGATGGCGCAAAATTTGTTTGACAGCACTTAGATGAACTTCACTGGGCTTATGCATGAACTGAGCTACTTTGTTTACACTGAAGGCTATATCGAGACGAGTATGACACACGTACAACAACGCACCAACTACACTCCGATATTCATGTGCATCAACAAGTGGGCTGCCATCGTCTTGAGTCAGTTTTGTTGAGGAGAGCATTGGAGTGGGGACTGATTTGGCTTGCATCATCTTTGTTTTTTCCAGCAACTCAACCACATATTTTTTCTGGTTCAGCAACATTTTGCCCCCATCTCGCACAACTTCAATTCCCAAGAAGAAATGGAGTTCCCCGAGATCCTTTAGAGCAAACTTAGTACTCAAACTAAGTATAACAGATTCGATATGTGAGTTGAACTGCCCTGTGATAATTATGTCATCAACGTACACTAGCAAGTACGTGAAGACACCCTCCTTAAAAGACACAAACAGAGATGTGTCAGCCTTGGTCTCTCGAAAACCAATTTCAACCAAATAATCGTGAGGTTTCTTATACCAGTTCCGTGGCGCCTGTTGAAGCCCATAGAGGGCCTTTTTTAACGAGCAAACAAGTGTACTGCCATCGCCTGCAGTCTTCTCAAACCCAGGAGGTTGTTGCATGAAAACCTCTTCATCTAGTTCCCCGTTGAGAAAAGCGTTATTAATATCAATTTGCCGCAGTTTCCATCCATTAGAGACATCTAAGGCTAACACAACATTCAATGTCGAGAACTGAATAACCGGACTGAACATATCTTTAAAATCCTGACCTGGAACTTATGAGAACCCCTTCACAACAAGACGTGATTTGTATCTGGACACCGTGCCATCAGGATTACGTTTGATTCGGAATATACATTTGCAGCCAACTACCCTGCGTCCCTCAGGCAGCGGAACTAACTTCCAAGTACCGTTGTTAACCAAAGCATTATATTCAGCAAGAGCGGCCTCTTTCCAAACTATGGACTGGAAAGCTTCTTCGATAGTGGCTGGGACTGCTTCAGTTATGTCTACAGTAGTAGAATAGAGTTTGGGTTTGAAGACTCCATTCTTGCTTCTAGTGACCATTTTATGTGTGTTGGTTGCATCTCGAGTGCAAGTTTCTGTAGAAGGAACAACAAGCTCACTTGCAGACATACTTTGAGCATCATTAGCACCACTCAAGTCATCTTGATCACCATTAACACCACCCAAGTCCTGCGTACACATCACGGGAACAGAAGGCATAGCACCACCATCTTCAGGAGCTAACACAATGAGGGAATTAGGGCCATCTGCTGCAGATTGAGACAGCACTGCAGGGCTGGAATTAAGAAATGAACTTCCAGCAGACTGATCTTCATTATCCCCAAGCAAGTGTGAAGACTCAGTCGAATGTAACTGATTTTCCTCAGGCATAGATGGAGAGGCCACAGACCGTGCCTGTGCAGAATGTGAACCAGAAACAGAGGGCATTACAGTTGCATTTCCTTGTGGCTGCACCCTATGTTCCACTGGTTGTTCACTATGACGTGTTGCGTCATTTCCAGCAACTGATGTTGCATTCTCCAAGAATTGGCCAGCTGAGTCTGAAACAACGCGTAGACTAGACGACTAGTGACCCGAGACAGATGCATCCAATTTGCAAGCACTCTTTTCTGCAAAAGGAAATGAACTTTCATTAAACACAACATGTCGTGTAACAATTACTTTACCCTAGGGAGTTAAACACTGATATCATCTATGTTGGGCACTATAGCCCAGAAACACACAAGGTTGAGAGCGAAACTCGATTTTATGATTTTGAAAGGGTCGAAGGTGGGGAAAACAGGCACACCCAAACACCTTCATGAGATTATAATCTGGTTGCCGTCTTAGAAGCTTTTCGAACGGTGACACACCATCAAGGACCTTAGTTGGTAGACGATTGATGATATAAACTTCCGTAACAACTGCATATGACCAGAACGTTAGTGAAAGAGATGCTTGATCCAACAACGTGAGGGTAAGCTCTATAACATGTCGGTGTTTTCGCTCCACTACACCGTTTTCCTCCGATGTGTGAGGACATGTTACACGGTGTCGAATCCCTTCTTCAGCAAGTATTGGAGATAGGCTTCAAAATTAACCTCCCCAATCACTTTGAAGCTCATTTATTTCTGCATCAAACTGATTGTTAACAAGCTTTCGGAAATGATGAAAGGCTTGCACGGCCTGAGATTTAGCTTTGAGAAGAAACAACCACGTATGCCTAGTGAAGGCATTTACAAAAGAGACATAATAACGATATCCAGCTGATGACACATGTGTCGGACCCCATATATCTGTAAACACAAGCTGAAACGGATGAGAGTACACAGTGTGTGAGTCAGGAAACGAGAGCTTGTGACTTTTTCCAACATGACACGCAGAGCAAAACGAAAATTGATTTTCATTATCATTCAAAACAACATTACATGTTTTCAATATTTTTGCTAAAGTAGGATGAGCAGGGTGCCCTAACCTACGGTGCCAAGTCTCATATTCAGTACATTTAACATGAACAAAATTCAATTGAGCAAGACCACTTTGACCAGAATTATTTGCAGCAGTGGATCCATTATTAAACGTGTAGAGACCATTCTCTTCAGTACCCCATAGAAGCTCTTCATTTGTTACCTCATCACGAACCACACACCTATTGGAATGAAACTGAAAATAGACTCGATTGTCCTTAACAAACTTGGACACCGAGAGAAGATTTTTAGTAACCTGAGGTACAATGAGAAGATCACGCAACAACAACACTCGAGCAGTAGAATCAACCGACGTAAAACCAACTTTAGAGATGGTTAACCCCTTACCATCACCAACTAAGAGTTTACCTGGACCCGAGTAGTCTATGCAGTGCTGAGCAGTTGAGGTATCTGGCGAAACATGATGTGTTGCTCCTGTGTCGACATACCAAGCATCACTCTGACCAGAAGATGAGGGACTGTGGCTCTGAGTGCAGTGTGTGCAGCCAGACGCAGCGGATCCAAATCCTACAATATTACACGCTGGAGAAGCATTATTAGAGTCAAGAGAAAAGGTAACAGAGGACACATTATTTTACTAATACGAGACTTAGAAGCTGAGGCAGTCACTCCAGGAAAGTTTTTGTCAAAGCGACGATAGCAGCGATCGACGAGGTGCCCCATTTTCCCACAGAGTTGACACTGGTAACGACCTCGATTGCGCCCTCGACCACCTTGTCCGGATTGAGGACGAGCTATACGTTGCTCAGACTCACTGCCAGAGCCATTACCAGAACCAGAAGAAAACTGAACATTGTTGGCAAGCATAGGAACCGAGTGAGACTGATCAAAAATATCTTGTTGAGCTTCTGCATCAATAAGAACAGCTGTGACGCTTTCAACAGTGAACGGTTTACAGCTGTGAGCTTCTGCATCAAAAATATCTTGTTGACCAAACTAATTGGGGATTTCTATTTTGACCATCGAACTAACGAACTCGTCAATCAGACCACCGAACTTATAAAATCAACCACATGTCTCAATATTATTTATTTTTAAAAAAATTAAATATAATCTATATTTTATGTAATCAAACGAAACCTTGTGTTTTGACCAATATAACTTTATAACTCAAAACAGAACATTAATATTTCTTTTTACCACTATATCACTTCTATAAAATCTTTTGTATTCGTTGAGTGGTTTTAATGATAAGAAGAATATATAGTTTTTAAATGACTTAAGTTCAAACAAAGTAAATTATAATTTATTTAAATTTGAAACCAGACTAAAAATTTCTCTCTATCCTATACCAAACAAAATCTGACCATCGTCTCTACCTTTAGCCACCATAATTCTCTAATTATTATTTCGAAATGAAGCTTATAGTCTCGATTCTCGAATAGAAATTTTCTGTCTCTATTAATGTTTACACACTAAAAAATAAGTTTAGAGTTAAAGTTAGGATTTAGGTTTAAAGTTTAAAAAATTTGGGGTGATTTGTATCTTTTAAGATTTACGATATAGTATTTAGAGTTTAAAATTTAAGGTTTAAAATTTAAATTTAATGTTTTAATATTAAAGTATAAAAAACATTAAAAAGAAGCAAATAATTTTTGTCCCATTATCTCCACTTCTGATCCATCCATTCAGATTCCTTGAAAACAAACATGAAAGTAATCCAACCATTAAATAGACGCCTTTTGATTTTCAAAAATCGTTTTGCTTAATTGTTTTTTATGTGTGATTATTTGTTTTGGTATATAATTAGTTACGTACACATTGAATAAACATAAAATGTTTATGGACCGAATTTGGTTAACTTTATGGATAGTATTAATGTATGTTATGTGTAGCTGATTTAAAGTATTTATATATTTTTTTCATTTGTTTTTTGGTCGATAGTCGGTAAGTAATTTTAATATTAGTTGTCGACTATCTAGTTTATTATTATTTTTTCATATTTTTAATAAGAATTTCTGCATTTGTGATACGCGTTTTTTCTGCCTTTGTGGCACATTTTTTCTTTGTTTGTTGTGGTTCGTTTCATCTATCGGTTTGACATGATTTCAGCATACCTTAGCGGTCGTTTGGTGCTCGTACAGAGATCTGGATAGAGACCTGGACATCGAAACAATATGTTTGATAGTTTAGTTCGCTCATCTTTCATTTTTCTCCCCGTAAAGCGTCTCGTTTGGATAGAGACAGAAATTTATGAAGGCTTCTAAATTTTGACGATATACTAATCTCTACGGAAGTATTTATTTATCTTTGCACCTTTAGATTTTTGTATGAGATTTTAATTAGTTCACATTATTTTTGCTTTTGAAAACGTTGTATTTGTGATATTATTTTTAAATAGGTTGTGGCATGAGATTGTACTTTATTCATTGTGTGCTTCTAAATACTATCAGATCGTCTTCATCCATTTCCATTGTTTTCCAAGTAAATGTTTTTACGTCATTTCAGTAATAGTTGTGACACCTGATATTCGGTCGTAACGTCTAGGCCGAGTATTGAATGTTACAGGGAACTTGGGCGAACAAATCAAGTTACAAGAGACATGAACAATGTTGACCAAAGTGTTAGAGAGATGGAAGCTAAAGCATAAGTCCAGAACAAAATGATAGATGTTTCACCTTGACCACTTTGGAATAGTTGTGCCATTGTACCTACAAAATTACTTCATTAGATTGGACCGACCATCAAAATAAAAAAAATGTCCATGTGTGTTTGAACATGAGAGTGCAAGTACGATTCACGAAACATATGAACATATATATGCAAAAGACGATTGTAATAGATGCTAATCTTACCGACATTGATTGCAGGGGGAACAGCATACTGAAACATAAGAACAAATCGATATAAAGAATCCGATCCGACCATCCCAAAGTGGTCTGCTGCTTTAACAACACCGATCCCCAACAGCGGTAAGCAAATGTTCCGAACTGCGACTACCCCTAAAATCGCCGGTATATCCATTTCTGATCTTTTCAGACCTGCAGAAATCACAACATTCTAACTCGGTCTCTTTTTCGATCATGCCGTGGTTGGAATTTAGAACATTGAAAGTACCTTGTAAAAGGTTTGCGCCCATTATCAAGGTTATTACTGGAATCTCTGCTTGCCTATAAATCATATGGAATTGCAAATCATGTTTAGTATTAAGATATATTAAGTTCCCTGCATTAGAATCCGGATGATATGTGGATTAGAACATGCCCTATCAAAGCTGCTGAACTATCGAGTACTCGAAGAGGGGCATTGTTGCCTATTAGTACTTTCCGGAGCGGAGAGACTACTCCGATGATTAACCCGGCTATCTGAATAGAGAAAAGGAACAATTGATAAGATGTTCACATGCTAAGGTACTGATGCAGATTTTGTTAATAAACGTAATGCATATTACCGCTCCAATAGCCGATGGCGCGAACACCTTCTTAAGACAGCGAACAATCTGCTCCATTAATGAAATCTAAACAAAAAGTTTATATATTATTCGCAATGGCGCTATCTGAGCTTCATGACAACTTGAGCTTGATATCAATAAGAAATATGTTAAAAGTTAGCAAGTTAATATGAGAGTATGAAAGTAGAAACAGGATAAACCTTTGTCATTTCCTGCAAATTAGCGAGAGGCACTTTGAGATTCCCCGAACCGTCATTATAACTCGGTGTTAGTAACAGCTCCGTGCAACTGTCTGAAGATGGTTCAGAGGCTGCTTCAGAAGACAGGATCGAGCTTTGCTCCGTATTCGTAATAGCATAAACTCTCACCAAAGAATACGTATATGACCAAGCACAAATAGATCCTATCTGCAGATGCATAGTTCAGGGGAAAATATGAAGATTCAAGAATTCTACAAAGCACAAATTTGAAGATCGAAAAGATTCGAATCCGAGATCATACTGCCATAGATAGTGAAGCATAAGCCTTAGCATTTGTAGAGCAAGTAGATATATTCGAAAATGGACTATTCGACTCCTCACATACGGCCGGAATAACAATGAGAAGCAAGTTTCCCAAGTTTCCTACACATAAAACATTCAAGTATTTTCATTCACAACACCAGCAGCTACAAGAAAATGTTAAACCGGAAGGAATTAAAAGGCTTGTCGTTGGTTCGTTTCGGGCGAACCTGCGGAACAACAGCCGATGACGGCGCCTTGAAGGTGCTTAGGAGTTTTAGTGATTTTGATGAGAATCCAACCAAGTGCTGAGCCAATGAGAGATGTTAGAAGAACGTTGAGGGGCATGAACCATCTTGAAACAAACAACAAACAGATTGAACAAATTAGCCCCAAAAAAGAAAAGTAAAAAAATCATTTGAAATTGAATAAAGAATGGGGTTGGATTTATTACAAGGTAACCAAACTTTTGTAAGTGATTGTCTGGGCCAAGTTGCTGACCAAAAGGGCAGGACTGAATAGATAGAATACAATCTGTACATCAGCAAAAAAAAAAATTGGTAAGTGGCGAAACTTGATGGTAGAGTTTGCGAGGACAACTTTAAACTTTAAAAAATTTAGAGATTTAATAAAAAAATTAAAGCTTAAATTTAAATTTTTTTCAAAAAAATTAGGGTTTAACTAAAATTTTTGAAAATTTGAGTGGCTTAACAAGAACTTTTAAGAATTATGGGAAGGGTTTAATTAAAAAAATCACAAAATTTGAAGTTTAATTTGAATTTTTTAAAATTTTGTAGGAATCAAATTAAGTTTTTTTTTTTAAATTATGAGGATCAAAAGTATAATTTTATAAATTTTAAGAGGGTGGCTCCGCCCTTATTATGTTACGCCAGTGAAAGTGGTGAAACTGTAAAACAATCTTAGCTCTATTTTAGTAGCCATGTGAACAATCAAAGACTGAAATGAATGTTGAGGTAAATCTCAAAATTATATGTAAATTTTGATACGTAATTTAATCTGGTGCAGTCATGAATAAGAACATTTATTTTTGATTCAATTTATACATGATTTTTTTATTTAATCTTATTTATTTAATGAGTTATATTAATTAGTTGAGTGGTTAAGTATATTTATTTTATCTCATCTTATTTAAATTTAAATGTTGATATTTATCATAAGAATATATTACCTCTCAACTCAATAAAAAAAGATACAACGACAAATTTAACCATCATTTTTTGTCAATTTAAGCCTTTTTTAAGTTGGATTTGGATTTCAATCATTCCTTTATTTTTAATTAAAATATTTTGTTTTTAATGAAAATGATGATTATGTCATTAAATTTTCAAAATACTGATGTTGCAATTCATGTAATAGTCTACATATATTTTAATATTAGTAGGGCTGTCAATAGCAAATTTTTTTAAAATAATTCCATTGAAAATTAAATAAAAATTAATTATAAAAATTTTATTAGAGTATGGCTGTCAATAGCAAAACCCTTTAAAAATTATATATTGATGTTAAACTGTGTCTCACATTACTAATGAAGTATCGTGAACGAACACACAAATTACCATTTTAAACACTGTCGCACACACATTGGTGCATTGAGTCTTTAATTTAGTTGCATTGATCTCATTTAATATTGGATCATCCGAATTATATTCTGACTAATTTATTGAATATTTGAATGATGTTGTTAACTTGTTAATGGCTAATAAATTTGAATTTTCCTCGAAAAAAATTACCATCTTAGCATTGTAAAAAAAAAATTAATGACTCGATCGTCATATCCGCTAAAGTAAACAATTTGATTAATAAAGGAAACATTGAAGGAAAATAATAAAATCAAATATATATATATATATATATAAACTTTTAGTTTTCACAAGCTTTTAATTTTAAGGTTTAAGATTTTAATTTAAGGTTTAAGAGTTTTATGTTGTGGTGTTTAGGATTTAGAGTTTTAGGGTTAAGTATTTAGATTTTAAATTTTATAGTTTAAATATAAAAGGTTGTGTAATTTTTTTACACAACTTGTGTATTAAAATATAATCCTTTACCATACTATCAAAACAAAAATTAAGTTATTTTTATGTTCTATATGTATAATTATGTGTCTATAATGAATAAAATAAACTTAAAATGGTGCCATTCTTTTATTAATAGTTTCATTTTGAACCCAATTAGTGTCTCAGTAAAAAAAAAACAGACGATCTTTATTTTAGGAGACACATGTTTAGGGATGGCAAATGGGCGGGGCGGGTGCGGATACCCCCTCCCCCATCCCCATACCCACCTAAAATTTTCATATCCACCACCTACCCACCACCCACGGCGGGTATAATTTTCAAATCCACACCCGCCCACGTGGGTATATTCTTAAATCCATCCCCACACCCACCACCCAATTGGATACCCATTACCCATCTCGTACCCGCCTGTACCCGCCTACCCGCCTGCCTGGCAGCAACCATATCACATAAAACATGAAGGGATAATGGCACCAATGCCCCCTGTACTTTGACGGAAAGTTCAATGTGGTGCCTGAACTTTGGATGCGTTTAATGTGCCTCCTAAAGTTTTCTTCCGTCATTTAAAACGCCCCGACCCTAACACCGTTAACTTGTGATGTGGTATAACTAACTTACACCGGTGTAAGTTCTACTGAACTATAGCTAACTAACTATGACTAATTTGTACCGGTGTAAGTTAGTTATTATGTGAGAAATCTGAGGGTAAGACAGTGCAAAGAACTAAAGCAATGAGCTTGAAATTTGAATATAGAAAACAAATATTATATTGAATCAGATATCTTCAAAGTCACATAATATGGCGGGTAGCATACGGGAAAGACGGGTACGGGGCGGGCGGGTGCGGGGCGGGCGGATGCGGGGCGGGTGAGGTCTTAAATCCACCACCTACCCACTACCCGCGGCGGGTATGACTTTTTACATCCACACCCGCCCACTACCCACCAAACTCATACCCATCCCCACCCCAACTAGGGCGGGGGCGGTGCGGAATCCGCGAAACTGTACCCGTCTGCCATCCCTACACATGTTCATATCGTTTTGTCTATAAAGTGTATATATTCTGAACCCAACTAGTATCTCAGTGAAAAAACGGACGATGTTTATCTTAGGAGACACATGTTCAAATCGCTTTGTCTATAAAATATATGTCCATTGCCAAAGAGTTAAGATATATATGAACATATATTGCCTTCTAATCACCTTTATACTATTAAAAAAATAGTGTCATTTCAATAATATGGCTAGCAATTTCTAAAGATTAAAATACATTTTTATGTAAAAATACATCAAATTAAACTTCATATATTATATTATATTATATTATATTATATATTGAATAAAAAATATATGTAAAAAAGTAACAAGATGTTTGCGAACTTATTGAGTTAAGTGTGACCTTACTCGACTAGATTCGCTAAAATCTCGAATCAAGCTCAAAATTCAAGTCGAGTCAACTCAAGTCGATCATTGACCGAGTTTTGACTCAGTCAATCTCGAGCTATTTGTGAGCTGCTCAACTCAATTCGCATCCCATAAACATAAGAATACGAAACTAACACTTACCCGAAATGGATTGACTTACATTGTTCAAGTAATTGGCTGCCTCGTGCCCCAAGAGGTTGATTTTTTCTATGCTAAGAAACAATCCAACAGCAGTTACCAGTAATACTTTTAGAACTGGCATCAGTGCCACCACTAAAAGATCCAAAAACCCCATTCCCAAGCTTTGAGCAAACACTTAACTTTCTTCCCAGGAATAGTATAAGATCAAATGTTCATTGGAACTGTAAACAATAACAAGAACGAAATGTTCATTGAAAAAAGCAAACATAGCAGAGAAAAGTGTGGGAAGTACAATACCTGTTTGGCGACTTTGATTCTGGGAAAATCTGGAAAAAGAAATAACAACTTCTGGGGTTGGTTTTTGCGGTAATTATAGCATTGGAGAGATGCCGCGTTGAGGAGGCAATCGAGGAATTAAGTTTGATTGATGACTAATGCTCCATTTCCAGCTTCAACATCAACCCAAAAAATGCAGAGGAGAAATGGTCCTACTGACGGATACGGACTCTGACGAAGATGGACCAGAAACTACGGTAGCTAACAGTTCGGTTGTACTGAGTTTTCTGCCATTAAATATTCTTCAATTCTTCAAAGAAAAAACAATCATGATTTTTTAATTATATTTTTATTGTTATCAATCATCATTGTATTTTATTTGTTTAATGCATAAATTGTCTCTTAAAATTTATTTTCTCTAATTTGGTACTTGATGTTTTTTTATCATTAGTGTTTTTCACCTATTATCTATTTTACACCCCGCCATTAAGAGCTTTTAAAAAAATTTCTAACCAATATGATTGTGCCATGTCAGCAACTCTTTGATCAGGTCAACCCGCCTAATTTTAATAAAAGAGCAAATGATATGGCGAGTCTATAAGATTTTTCTTTTCTTTTAATCAATGAATAGTTTATTTGTGTTTAAAATTGACCCATATTTGTTTCTAAATTTTATAATTTAATCTAATATTTATTATTATTAATAATATTATTTTATTTTAATATTAATATTAATATCTAAAAATAAATTAAATAATATACTAATAATAATAATAATATGTTTAATAAACCATCTCGTTCCTAGATATAAAAAAAGTGAAAATGTGTAATTTTTATTAAAGAAAACATACTATGAAATATTATATAAAAAAATTAAATCTCTCATATTTTCTTTTTATTCAGTCTAATCTCTAAACCTAATTTACATATAAATACCTACGTTAATATCTCTTATGTCAATTTTTTTTTAATAATTTAAAGGTGATTACAATGTAGTATTTGTTCATACATATTCTTAACTCGTTGACAATGCACACATCTTGTAAGTAAAGCAATTGAACCCGAATCTCCTAAAATAAACATCATCCGCTTTTCTAATGAGATCGCTTGTTGAATTCCTTCCGTCTGTCGAATTAAATTACCCAAACATACATCAAAATACCGATAAAAAATAAACATTATGACAGAATGCACAAATGCATGAATGATAATGTGGCTTGTAAGTCCTGACTACCGAAATTACCTTATGGGCTCTTTCAGACACTAATATTCACACCAATACACATGCCAAAACAGATAACATTGAGACCGAGACCTAAAATACGGTCATCCACACCGTAGTCACCATATGAGCCGCGTACCGTCTGTTGCATCCTAAATAAGCCGCTGCGAAATTGAAGACGATACCGACGATTAGGTGGAGGATGATCACAAAAAGGCCGGTCAGAGACAAGAAGAGGAAAGGGAAGAGTGTGAGCAAGATGGAACTGAAGGAGGATGAAAAAGGTTAATTTGGTAGGATATTAAAATTTTGGGATCCTTTTGTTAATTTTTTTGGGTCAAATTTAAATTTAAATTCATAATCTTAAACTCTACTTTCTAGACCTAAACATTAATTGTACACCCAAAATTTTAAATTTTAAAATCTAAAATCCTAAATATTGATTCTATATTTTTTAATCATCTTTTTACTTTATCAAATAAAATAAAATGAAATTCATCTATTTACGCTGAGTCCGACTAAGTTTTTATCTCAAAATTCAGTTTGACCTCAAATAAAACAAAATAAAGAGTAAACTACACCATATACCACTAAATATCACCGAACTTTAAAACTCTTCAAAACTAACACTGAACTTTAATATTTGAGTCAAAAATGTCACTCCACCGTTAACAGTTAACTTCTCCGTTAAGTCAAAACGACGTCTTTTTGATGCCTAATTTAGCCCAAAACCACATCGTTTTGCTAGAGGAAAAATGTAAGAACCGTGCACTTAGGGTGTTTTGAACACATGACCTTTAAGAAAAAGAGTTAAGCCTTAACCGCTGAACCAACATAACATTATATAATATTTTACCACAAATATTATATATCTCAAACTAATTCAGATTAATTCAAATTATTTTATAAAATAAATAATATTATAAATAAAATTAACATATAAAAATATAAATATATATTACTTGCATATATATATATATATATATAAATAAAAATATATTATTTTTATATATTATTAATAATATAAATATATTATTTAAAAAAACCCAAAATATTTATAAAAATAATATATTTATATTATTAATAATATATAAAAACCCTAAACCCTAAATTGTTAACTCACAACCCCCAACCCTTAAACTTAAATTCTAAAGTTTAGAGTTTAGGATTTTAGGTCTAAAGATTTTTTATATTTAAAATATATATTTTTTAAATAATATATTTATATTATAAATAATATAAAAATAAAATATTTTTTATTTAAATTATATAAACTTATCTATTTGATTCAACCAAATTATTTTATAAAAAATAATTCTATAATTGATATAAAACATATTGTTTTTACATATATCTAAAAATATATTATTTTTTAAAAACAAAAAATATTCCTAAAACAATATATTTATATTACAAATAATATATAAAAAACTATAAACTACAAACCTCAAACCATAAAGTTTAAGATTTGGGGTTTAAGCTTTGTAGTTTAAGGTTTAGGATTTAGAGTGTAGAGTTTTTATATAATATTTATACTATAAATATATTATTTTTATGAATATTTTGTAGTTTTTTAAATAATATATTTATATTATATGTAAAATAAAAACAATACACTTTTATTTTTATATATAAAAATAATATATTTATAATATTATTTATTTTAAAAAATAATTTGAATTAATCTGAATTAGTTTGAGATATATAATATTTGTGGTAAAATATTACATAATGTTATGTTGGTTCAGTGGTTATTTATCCTCTAGCAAAACGACGTCGTTTTTGGGCTAAATTAGGCTTCAAAATAGCCGCACCAAAACGACGTCGTTTTGACTTAAGGGAAGAGTTAACGACAGAGTGACATTTTCGACTCAAATATTAAAGTTCAATGCTAATTTTGAAAAATTTTAAAGTTCGATAGTATTTTTAACTCATGAGCTATAGTTTAGTGATATTGGGTATAGTTTACCCTAAAATAAAATATCAGCAAATATTAAATTATGTCGAATTCAAATGGAAACTTTCGAATTAGTCAAAAACCCACATGTGTCCATGCCTAGACTCATGTCTTGTATTGTGTATAATAGCCGGACCATCTGCCGCTGGGCCTAGCTTGGCCTGTTTAATGCTCCTGTCAGAAAAACCACGTCCCGTCTCATCTGAGTTTGATCTCTCTAATGGCAAAATTGGCCATATAAAAGTACATGAGATTAATTCTATTTTTACCAATAAATTATAAATTTTATCAATCAAATCACTTAATTATTTTTTTTGATTATGTTGGTGTGATACAAGGGTGGCATTTATTCAATTTTCTTAGTCTTTTCAAAGACGGCACACACATCATGTATTATTGGTGCTCGAACGTTCCAAAGGATGATAAACATCTACCTTTGCCACCACGACACAAGGGGATGAGCAAATCACTTAACTATTTAAAGGATCTCAATAAGCTTTATATTTTATATTTTTTGAATAATGTCAACTGGATTTTAGTAATAAAAACAATAAAAGAAATTAAAATTACAACGCACCAAAGCATAGAGAGAAAATTTGAGACAATAATCACAAAAAAAAAAACTCATACATAAAACAATGATATTAAACCCAAAGATGCAAAAAAAAAACATTTCATTGAGAGTGACGTCTAACATCAAAAGAATCCAGTATCCTTTAGAAAAACTCCTTGTCTCTATCAAACAAGATGTTTTACGAAGTAATAAAGGAGTGGTGAGCGAACCAAACTATCTGGCAGGCTGCTTCACTATACAATTCTGATTATATCGGCAAACAACCTTTTACTAAAAAGGAGATCTGACTATACGTGACCACCGACAAACCAATCAGAAAACAAATGTCGTGATGATCTTTGTGTGATCACCAAAACAACCGCAAAGGTATGCGAAAAACGTGCCAAAAGTTATAAGAATAGTGCAACAAAAGCAGAGAGAAAGCGTGTCACAAGAGCTAAGAAAATCGTGCCACGAGATTCTTATTCAAAGTTGAAAGTAAAAAAAAACTTTAGAAAAAAAACAAATGACATATTATGAAAAATAAAAAATTATAATAAACACTGACGGTTGACAATCAACACTAAAATTAATATTGTCGCTGGCTAAACAAAAATTAGAAAAAGAAAAACACACATAAATATTGAAGAAAAAAAAGCTAGGTTAAGGAAAAAGGAGGCTAGGTTTTTCTTAGATAAACTGAATTACATCTTGCCAATTTTGAACGGTCCATTTGCCAATTTTACATCTAATGATTTTGAATGGTGAAATTTTTAGGGGAAAATAAAGTGATGCAAGGAAAATATAACTTTTTAGTATTTTTTTATTAAATTCGGCCTTTTAATAAGTACACACATCATATAAAATTTTGATTAAATATTAATATATTTTAAAATTTTGGGTCAAACTTTTATAGACTATCGCATCAAAATCTGTCCCTGTAAATTAATCACCTCCTTGATTGTTTTGGACGACTGTCCAAAGATGACCTTAAATATCGTCAAGGTTTGAGGTAGAGTCGACGTTCGAAATGTCCCGATTGTTGGACCACTAGGCTCAAAGACTAGCAATCAATGCTCCGGCCTAATGTGACCTTCCACGAATGCTTCTAACTTTATTTATGCTACTTATAAATATTTTAATTGAATTGATATTACAAGTTAATCATATTAATTCGATTAAATAAGTAAATGCATCAAATTAATTCAAATATGTGAATAGATTTATGTCATTAAATTATTTTATAATTTCTTTTAAATTAAAATGTTTAAACTATATGTTGATTTTATATGTTTGTGTGAATTTTTATTTCATCATAAGTTCGGATGCGTTTCTAAAATAATATTTTAGGAGTTAATAGGTTTTGATTTTATTAAAAATAGTTTAATATTTTTAATCTATATATTAATAAAGAAATATATAATCATTTAAGATGTTTATGTTTTTTCTTACCATTTTAAAATTAAAAAAAATACTATTTAAAAAATATTTTATTTTTAATCATCATTAACGTTTTCCTTTTAATATATTCTTAATATTATTTACTTTGACTAGAAAATATTTAGAAGTGCAAGTATCATGAATTGACCAGTTGTAGGGATGAAAACGGCGCGGGTTTTTGGTCGATATGAACCAACCCAATACTATTATAAAAAAACTTGATTTCGACTCGACCCAAATTTAAATTATTTTTACCGTTATGGATTTCATTCAAAAATTTGTTTAAAACTTGACTTCACTCCAACTCGATTCAACATACAATTTTCACATTTTTGTCAAAACGAATAAATTAACAATTTAATCATATAAAATTACTGTAAATTTTAATTTAAGATCATAGTTCTAATACCTTATATGTTATTTTTTTGACATATTTTTATCAAAACTAACTAATATATATAAGGATGAGTCTGCCATGCTCGACGAGCACCGATAAACAACACTAACGACGAGCACTGATGAGCATCATTAATTTAATTTATGAAGATTAAAAATTTAAAGGACTCATTGTATAATTATAAATTATTTAAAAATCAAAAGATAAATTAATTAAAATATATTATTTTATTTTTAATTTTTTTAAACATAGATCAAAATACCTATCTACCCCTAAATTACAAAACCCTAAATTTTATTCATTTAAAATTTAAGCCGTCGTCATTGTTGCTGTCGCCAGCGCTGCTGTCGCCGCCGCTGCCCTACCGCATCTTTCACTCCCTAATTTTCTTCAAAGAACAATGGACAAGAAACATCTATTTTAATACCTTTCCAATTTCAATCCCCCCACATTGGCATTTATTCAAACATGTTGAAAACAATTTATTCGTTAATTATCAAATGGGTAATCTTCACCAGTGGTCCCTTTCGTTTAGGGTGTGTTCTATTTTGGTCACCAAAATTCAAAAACGATTATTCTGGTCACTTACGTTTAAAATCGTTTCTATTTTGGTCCCTTGGCCGTTAGTCTCCGTTACTTAAAAAAATTAATTTCTAATTTAACCCCCAAACTTTCAAAATTTTATTTTTCACCATCTTCCTCAAAAATTATAAAACTAAAACCCAAAAAATTAATTCAAAACCCTAACGATGAATACAACTGGGTCACTTTTTAAATTTACATTGAGTGTAATCTCCTTTTATTTCATCCTAGAAATAAAAAAATTCTTAAAGAGAATTTTGTTACCACTCTGTTTGATAAAATTCCATACCAATCTGTTTCGTGTGGAATTTTTCTTCAGTGTTTTTTTTAATCTGAATGATATGTATGATTAAATTTTTATTTTACCACTCTATTTTAATTTTTAAAATAATAAATATATAATCATATTGTTTCTACTTTCAGTGATTCCCAGAGTAACATGCGGCTTGGAGGCTCTAGTTCACTGGCTGCGTGTTTTTTCCAACTTCAGTTGATGGTTGTGTGCTTTGATTGTCTCTCTTGTTTTCATTTCTTTGTTGTGATTTTTTTATTTTTCGTCGAGATTTGTTGGTTCTACTTCTCAATTCGGGTGTGATCGATTGCAATGTTTTTGTGTCTTTGTGTGTGTGTGTTCGATTGTATTCGTACTTTTGTTTTAAATGTTAGTTTGCCTTTGTTCAAAATAATAAAAATATAATAATACACCCTTCAATATATTAAAATGATATATTTATGGTGGTTAGAGAAGGAGGAATTCGTGCATTGGTACGCGTTTTGGATCCGAGATCATCTACCTCTTCGAAGACAAGAGAAGTAGCATTGAGGGCAATTGAGAAGCTATGTTTCTCTTCACAGAATTGCATAAGTATGTTGATGAATTATGGGTTTATTGATCAACTATTCTTCTTCCTACGCAACGGTGAGGTTTCGGTTCAAGAATTGGCACTGAAGGTAACCTCTAGGCTTTGTGGCACATCAGAAGAGGCTAAAAAGGCAATGGGGATGCTGGTTTCATGCCTGAGCTTGTCAAATTGCTTGATGCAAAGTCATATGAAGTGCGTGAAATGGCAACCGAGGCACTCTCTAGCTTGGTCTCAGTTCTGAAAAACCGAAAACGGTTCATTCAAGACGATCGGAACATAGGGTATCTCCTTCAATTGCTTGATCAAGAGGAAGGCATATCGGGTAACAAAAAGCTCTTACTCTCTATATTAATGTCATTGACAAGTTGCAATAGTGGAAGAAGAAAAATTGCCAGTTCCGGATATCTAAAGAACATAGAAAAACTTGCTGAAGTTACTCTCGAGATTAGATAACCAAGTTGTATTCATCGTTAGGGTTTTGAATTAATTTTTGGGGAAGATGGTAAAAAATAAAATTTTGAAAATTTGGGGTCAAATTAGAAATTAATTTTTTTAAGTAACGGAGACTAACGGCCAAGGGACCAAAATAGAAACGATTCTAAACGTAAGTGACCAGAATAATCGTTTTTAAATTTTGGTGACCAAAATATAACACACCCTAAACGAAAGGGACCACTGGTGAAGATTACCCTTATCAAATATAAGTTCCCACACTACAATGAAAACGATTAGGGTTTGAATAATGTGGGAAAAGTGTGGAGACATGCGTAATTCGGCGAGCATATTTACACATAATTAGGGTTCAAATAACTTTCATGTCGGCAAAATCCAATGATTAAGGGCTTAAATTTCAAATGAAAAAAATGGGTTATGCTATTGACAGCCCTAAGGGTTGTCAATAAGAACACTACAGATTCTTGTAATTAATATTTTTTAATTTTTTAAAGAAATATAGTATAATGTAATTAATTACATTCCTAAAAAGTTGTGTTTTATTAATTTAAATTTTTAATTTAATTAAACAATAAAACCCTAAATTCAAACTCCAAACCTCAAACTTAAACCCTAAATCATAAACCCCAAACCCAAACTCTAAACATCAAACCCTAAAACTTAAACCAATAAACCCTAACCCTAAATCCAAACCATAAAACCTAAACCCTAACCCTAAATACAAACACTCAAACCCTAAAACTTAAACAATAAACCCTAAACCCTAAACTTAAACCCTAAACCCTAAACATCAAACCCTAAAACTTAAGCCATAAGCCATAAACCTTAACCCTAAACATAAACCCTAAACCCTAAACATTAAACCATTTTAAGTGAGTATTAATTACATTAAACAACCTAAAATTAATTAAACATGATTTTTTAAGAATGTATTTAATTACATCTTACTAGATTTCATTACAAAGCAAAACAACCATTTATTATAAAGCAAAACAAACATTAATTACAAAGCAAAACAAGCATTAATTATAAGAATTTATAGAGTTCTTATTGACAGCCCTAAGCTTGAGATTAAGCTTGATACATCCATGTAACTCAATAATTGTTTGAGGATTATTGCTTACCCAAACGATAGGAACGATTCGATAACAATAACTTGAAGAAAAACTAAACTTGAACCCTAGCTTCAATGGAGGTGTGTGCTTCCAAGAAGAAGATGATGAAAGGGTGGTGTTTGCTTCCAATATTTTCGGGTAAGTCTTCTCTCCTCTTTTTTGTATCTATTTTTTTCTGTTTATTAGTGATTGCTAACCGATGGCTTTCCTTCAATTGAAGGAAAGCTCATAAATTGATCCACGTAGGTGGAAATTATAATTATGGAGGGGCTAATCACAAGGTTAGTCTCTCAATTCTCACTGCACTATAGTTTTGCCCTCCTACTTGTATTCTTCTCAATTTAGCCAGTATATAGATTTCGATATTATTCTATAGAATCCAATAGCAATAATTTAACTCAATTAGGGTCCAAAGTCAATGATTAGCTAGCCAATACAACATTTAGACTTTATCGATACGAAATTTCTGATCACCGGAACCCAATTCCGACTAAACCATATTTTGGGGTGTTACAACTCTCCCCCATTAAGAAAAATTCGTCCTCAAATTTTACCTGAACCGAAGAGGTGTGGATATTGTTGTTTCATGGTCTCTTCAGGTTCCCAAGTGGCTTTTTCAACAGTGTGGCTCCTCCAGAGAACTTTAACTGACGGTACAATTTTGTTGTGAAGCCTCTTGACTTCTCTTGCAAGAATTTGATCCGGTTCCTCTTCATAGGATGGATTTGGTCAAAGTTCTATAGATTCAGGTTTCACAATGTGTAAAGGATCGGAACGATACTTTTGAAGCATCGATACATGAAAACTATCGTGGATTTTACTCAATTCATAGGGCAATAATAGTCGATATGCCACGGGGCCAACTCTTTCAATGACTTCAAAGGGTCCAATGAATCGGGGACTCAATTTTCCCTTCTTGCCAAACCTTAAAACCTTCTTCCACGATAATACTTTAAGAAATGCCTTTTCACCAACTTCATATTCATCGTCTCTTCTCTTGAGATCGGCATAAGCCTTTTGTCGATCAAAGGCAGCCTTTAAACAATTATGTATAATGGTGACCCGCTCTTCAGTCTCTCGAAGCAAGTTAGGGCCTAACATCTTGCCCTCACCAAGCTCCGACCAACACAATGGAGTTCTACATCGCCTACCATACAATGCTTCATACGGGGTCATTTGGATTGATGCTTGGTAACTATTATTGTAGGCGAATTCAACAAGGGGTAGAGATTTCTCCCAAGTTCCACCGAAGTCAATAATGCATGCTTGAAGCATGTCTTCCAAGATTTGTATAGAAAGGTTCAATTACAATGCAAATTTCTACGATTTCAATGGACAAGTTTTTCGATAATTACCTGGATTACCCTTTCTGACTGGCTGTCAGATTGAGGGTGAAAGGTTGTGCTAAGATTAACTCTGGTGCGTAGAGCTCCTTGTAAGGTTCTTCAAAACCAAGATGCAAATTGGGGATCTCGATCGGAGATAATAGATTTTGTTGCGTGTAAAAGTGTCTATCGCAATGTAGTGCAAGTGTACACGACGCAAGTAGTAAAGTGATACGAAAGTATCGGATATCGTCTCCACAGGGACTGGGCCAATGGCTTCACCTTGGATTACTGCACGAGAGAGGAAACTAAAGAGTTTAAATGTTTGTCACAAAAATATAAAGAATACTGAAAATAAAGAGTATTGAAATCAAGATAGAGAGAATGGGTCGGTATTGAATTGCTCAGTAGTGTAGGTGTTGCAAAGTCTAGGAAACTCTATTCTGTCATAGCGCCTGCTGCGGCAGCACCTGTCGCGGCACCAGTCCGTTGGTTATCGCGGAAGTGATTACTCAACTCCGTACTTCAAGCTTGGCAAGAATCACTGTAGTGCCTTGGCCTATCCCTAGGTCCAAGTCTGTCGATGAACACGTCTTTGATGATACCTTCCGGCATTAATCGAAGGATGAACACCGATGTTGTTGAATTCTTCCTTAGCCACTTAACCTTGTCCTATCCCTAGGTCCGAGATAGTTCAACCATAAACTGGAGAACCCGTACTTATTCCTTTCGTATACTTAACTCTCCTGATACTAAGTAAATAGATAATCTCACAATGCTCTCCCGATACACTTGCAAGATGTTGAAAACCAGAATAAGCAAACTTGAAGTAATTTTATTGAATAGAAAATTCCTAAACAAAAGCAATCCTTGCAACTACTTTACAAATCAACCTGTGGCCCTAGGGGAAGTTTAGAACATGTTGAGAAGGGGAAAACGGCTAGGGTTTTGGGAAGAAGGCTAGAGAATGGTGATGTCCTCTCCTAGGTCGAATTACATGCCTTTATATAGGCCTTGGGTTCAAGTTTTCTAATATGGCAAGAATACAACTTTAAATTAAAGTACAACTCTAATAAAGACTAAATCTTCAGAGCATAAGTCTTTAATTCGTCCTTCCTTCTTGCTTGGAATTTCTTCCTTGAACTTTGGGCTTGGCCTTCATTCTGATCTAGGGCTTGGAAAAATATAAGGGTGATCCACGACAGATGGGCTTAATTTTCTCTTTCTGTCGAGGCCCACTTCACTTCTTCCCTTCACTATCGCTGTCGTCCTTGGCTGCCACGGCAGCGGCCATGGCAGCATCGTCCTTCACGTCTGCACATCCAGTTCTAGCTCTGCTTCTTCACTGCCCAACGTCTGCTTCTCTACTGCCCTCCATTTGTTGCAGCAGCTACCTGCAAAAACAACCAATTTCAGTAGAAACTGTGCCAATTGATATATTTGTGATGTATAACTGAAATCTAACCTAAATTCAATGAATTATGCTTGAATGCAGCAGAAATATGGGTTAAATAGGGGGTAAAATATAGAACTTTTACACACTCAACAGATTTAGGTACACTGTGAAGTCAGATTACTTTCTTGATATACAAATCAGCTAGTTTAGGGAGACCGTAGTCCATTCTGACCGATATAAAATGGGTTGACTTCGTGAAACGATATACAATAACCCATATGGCATCATGCTTCGCAGGAGTTAACGGTAGACCACTAACAAAATCCATAGTGATCTTGTTTCATTTCCATTTCGGTGGATCGATAGGCTGCAATAATCCAATAGGAGCACAATGTTCTGCCTTAACACGTTGGCACGTTAGACATTTGGAAATGAAATTAACTATAGCCTGCTTCATGCCTGGCCATCAATAGAGTTCACGCAGGTCTTTATACATCTTTACAAACCCGGGGTGAACAGAAAAAGAACTTGAATGAGCTTCAAAGAGGATATTGGTGCGAAGAGATTCATCATTAGGTACACAGACTCGGTCATGAAAACACAAGAATCCTTCAGAATTTATTATGAAGTCAGGGTTGTTCGATAGCTTAGAGACAATGGATTGAAGCTCAGGGTCTTGCTCTTGCAAATCCTCGATTCGCGAAACGATGGTAGACTGAACTTGAAGTTTAGCTACAAGACAATGATGCTTCCGAAGTCGGAAGTGAGCGTTAATTGCTCGATGGGCTACAATATAAGAATGTTACGATGAGTTAATGTACTACATAATACATATAACTCCAAATTCATTGTCAATGCTTACTAGGAAAAGGTTTGCGGCTAAGTGCATCAGCTACAACATTGGTCTTGCCCGGATGGTAATCAATGACAAGATCATAATTTTTAAGGAGTTCTATCCACCTCCGTTGTTGAAGGTTCAACTCCTTTTGAGTCAATAGATACTTGAGGCTTTTATAGTCGGTGAAGAGATAACATTTTTCTTCGTAGAGGTAATGCCTTCAGATTTTCAATGCAAGACAAATGCAACCAATTCAAGGTCGTGGGTGGATAATTCATTTCATGTGGCTTAAGTTGCCTCGAAGCATAAGCGATGACTTTGCCTTCTTGCATTAATACATATCCTAACTTGAGATGCGATGCATCACTGTAAACTGTGTAGTCCTTTCCAGACTCAGGTTGGGTCAGGACTGGTGCATAAGTCAATACTTGTTTCAACTGATCGAAACTTCGTTGTTGAACCTCAATCCAATCAAAATGAGTTTCTTTCCTCAATAACTTAGTTAAAGGAGATGCTATCATAGAAAAATCCCTTCACAAACCTACGATAATAGCCAGCAAGCCCAAGGAAGCTTCTGACTTCACCAATGTTCTTCGGTGGATGCCAATCTACAATAGCTTGGATTTTCTTCGGATCCACTTGAATACCCGAAGCTGACATGATATGTCCCAGAAAGGAAACTTCGGTGAGCCAAAACTCACACTTAGAGAACTTCGTATACAACTACTTCTCTCTCAAGGTCTGAAGCACAATACGAAGATGATCTCGGTGATCGGCTTCGTTCTTAGAATAGATCAATATGTCGTCTATAAACACCACTACGAACTTGTCGAGATAGGGTCAAAAAATTTGATTCATCAAATCCATAAAAGTTGTCGGTGCGTTGGTTAACCCAAAGACATCACCAAGAATTCGTAGTGTCCGTATCTTGTACGGAAGGCAGTCTTTGGTACATCACACTTCTTAACTCTCATTTGATAATAGTCCGACCTTAAATTGATCTTGGAAAACGTAGAGGCATCTTTTAATTGATCGAACAGGCCGTCTATTCTAGGCAATGTATATTTGTTCTTGATGGTGACTTTATTCAATTGTCGGCAGTCAATACTCAATTGCATAAAACAATCTTTCTTCTTAACAAAAAGAACTGGAGCTCCCCAAGGCGAAGAGCTCAGTTGAATGAAACTTTTGTTCAATAAGTCTTGAATCTGAGCCTTTAATTCTTTTAACTCCACAGCTGCCATGCGATATGGTGCAATGGAAACGAGAGCAGTCTCAGGTTGCACCTCAATGTCAAACTCTACTTCACGGGTTGAGGGCAATCCCGGAAGTTCATCAGGGAAGACATCAGGAAGTTCACATACAATGTCAATGTCTTGTAGTTGTGATTCGCCTTTGGTTTCCAATGTCAAAGCATACAATGACGGATTCTTCGCATTCATCAGTACGACACTTTCCTTACCCAAACCTCGAAGGTACAATTTCCTTTTACAACAATCTACCAAGGCTTGATGCTCACTAAGCCAATTTAAACCTAGGATGACATCGAATTCGTGGATCGGTAAAGCCAACAAATTGGCTAGAAAAGGTATCCCTTGGATCATTAAGGGGCAGTTCTTACACACTACCCTTATAGTGACGCAATCTTCTAAGGGATTGGTTACATAATTTTTTTATGCTATTGGTTCAGAAGACATATTATACTTCTTAACTGCAATGGTGCTTATAAAAGAATAAGTAGAGCCAGGGTCAATCAATACATATAAGGAATGTGAGTATAGCTCGATGGTACCTGCAATAACGCCAGGTTCATCCTCTTCTTCTTTGCTCCTCACATGATACATTTGGGAAGGAGCTTTCGAGTCTTGCTTATTAAAGGCTTTCCCTGGACCACTCAATCGTCCAAAAGTTCCCGATGATCCTTGCTTCGATCTTCTACCTCGAAAGGATTGAGTAGGAGAAGCAGCAGTAGTCGATGTAGCGATAGATTTAGTTGCATTCAAAGGACAGTCACGTATAAAGTGACCATGCTCACCACTAGGGGTGTTAAAAAAAATCCGATCCGATTGATCTGATCCAATTATCCGTTGATCTGATCTAAAATTTCGGATATCCGATCTATTTTTTATCTTTTTTGATAATTCGGATCGGATCAACGGATAATCGTATCAGATCAATCGGATCGGATCGGATATCCGATTATCTTATATCCGAAAATTCAAATTTTTTATAGGTATAAATCTTTTTATATTCGATATTTTTACTTGTTATATATGAAAATTTGAAATTTCTATGGATACAAAGATTGTTATATTCAATAACTTATTAATTTTTATATTCGAAAACCTAAATTTTTCATGGATAGAACCATTAAATTAAAAAATAATCAAATAAATTCATAAATTTTGGATATTTGGATATCCGAGTATCCAATCTGAAAATTCAGATATCCATATTTTCGGATCGGATACAAATTGCTATTTAGGTGATCCAAAATTTTCAGATATCCAAATTTTCGTATCGGATCCGATCCAGTATCCGAAAATGAACACCCCTACTCACCACAATAATAACAGGCTCTAGTCTGCTTACGGCATTGACTCGCTAGATGCCTATTCTGACAATAATTATAGAGTGGATGCTGGTTGCCTAGATTTGAACCTTCAGTGCTATCAACGGATGTTGCTTTAGCAAAAGATTGCATCACAGACTGAGGTCTCTCGATGTTTCTAGAACGGGAGGGCTGTGGATAGATATTCTGTTTGGGGCCTTGATATCTCCCTTTCTTGTTCCATCTCGGAGGTCGAGAATCATCCCTAAACCTCTTCTCAAACTTTTCAGACCCACCAGCTCGTTGAGCTCTCTGTGAAACTTCAGTGGCTTTAACTTTGTTCACCAAATCTTAGAAGTCAGAAATATTAAGTGTAGTAAACATAAAGCGTAGTTCATCATTGAGTCCTGCAATGAACATCCGGCACTTTTCTTCCTCCTTCTTAATGTACTCAGCACCATATCTACAGTACTTGCAGAAATCATGGATGTACTATTCGATCGGTCGTCCACCTTGTTTGAGGTGGAGAAAGATGCTTCACCTTTCAGTAAGGTAAAACTCGCTAATATATTTCTTGCGGAATTCTCTAAGAAAGAACTCCCAAGTCACACTGTCTTTAGAAACTATCAAAATGGTGGTTTCCCACCAATGAAGTGCCTCGTCAGCCAGCAATACGATAGCACACTCGAGTTTGTACTTGTCCGAGCACTGAAGTTGCTTATCCAAGATCCGCAAGGTGTTGTTCAACTAATAATCGACAATTTCAGGGTTTTCGTCATCTTGTCCATTAAAAGTATAAGCTCGATACTGTAAAAGCTTATCAATAGGTGCTCGAGTGTGTTGAACAACAGAAGCGATAGGATGCACGATCTGTTCAGCCCTCATAGCAATCATAAAATGCCTGAACATATCAACCATGTTCTTGTAACACTCAACCTGAGCGGTAGGTGCTGCAGGCTCAGTACCCTGAATAGGAGGGTCCTGCGATAGCAGTGGGTTCTGATGATTTCCTCTTCTAATCTCCTCGCTAGGTGTCGAGGAGCCGGTAGCAAACTCGTCTATGTGAGCTTCGTTAGTTTCAGACATATCTATATGAAAGACCATATTAGTCGACAAGTCACATTATACACAATATATAACTCTTAGGTGGAAAAGTAACACAATAACAATGCAAAAAGCTTCGGTTTAGTCCTAGAATCGACTAAACTCTAGCTCTGATACCACAAATGTAACACCCCCTTCCCGTCTGGTCGTGAACCGGTCAAAAGGTGATATCGATGTTCAATACAATAAACAATGCAACAAAATTTCTTTTTAATATTAACCTTTAAGACAATATCATACAATAACACAATACCTCGATATATTTTAGTCCAATTAATCTGTACGAAGCAATAATTAATCAAACGATGCTAAATTGCATTTATTACAAGTTCTGGGGACCAATTTGTAAATTCGACAAACTAGGGATCCTTCAAATCAATTGACTATACTAGATTGAAATTCATCATAATATTAATGAACCTGTAAAATTTCATACAAATTGGAGTCCATTAACTCATTCAATTTAAACTTTCAAAATTCAGTGACTAAACTGTGTAATATGCCTTTAACTAACTTAACTAACCCCGTATCGAAACACCCTAGGGCTGTTTCGAAACGGGTGAACGATGGTCAACCCATGTTGACTTTACCCTTTAGATCGTATCGATACGGGTATGCCTTGTATCGAAACGGGTTGACTTCTTTTGACTTTGACTTTGACCCATTTCGATATGCTATAAACCCGTGTCGAAACGAGGGATTCCAATGGCAAAATGTTTCGAAACAGCCCTAATCCATTTTGATACACCCTATTCCTCAGGTTCAAATATACTTACCCGTATTGAAACGCCGTCACCCGTTTCAATACGGTATGACCTGTAATGACATATTTTTGCTGGTATTTATTCAATTTGACCTATCGAACAGTGTTCAAATGCAACGAAACTTCATGCACAACATTTCAATGGTTTAAACTACTAGCATGCCAAATTTCATGACCATACGAATGCGTTTACTATGTTTTGACCTTTTTAAGCTAAATATGCAATTTCAAACCATTTTAAGCCAACCAAAAGAGCCATTTAGAGCTATGAACCATTTTACAACATAGGCATTTCACACACATATCAAAATATGCATGAATGACTGGTTCAACTACTTTGCCACCTTCTTAGGAGTTCATAAGGCCAAAATACATTGCTTTAAGGCTTGTAGTGACTTGTCTTGCCTTGATAATCCGATCCTTCAACACACGATCTTTCAACCTAAAATGCATGAGATGAGACACGTTAGGCATACATTGCCTACTGAGGTAACCCTAAACAATATAAACAACAATATATCCAGTATCTATATACAAAATCTCATGCTCGTCAATGTCAATGCTATGCAACAATATACAATGTTTAACATATTCATTTCATCATTAATCCTTGGATTGAATCAAGATAGCGGATACGTGAATTCCTACCCCTCGCCAAATCAATGAATGGTCTAGTCCCTCTGCCTCGCCAATATGGCCAAATTTTATATGAGTAGACTCGATAATTATGAGATGCATGATGATATTTAGGGATATGACTTTAAAGACTGATTGAATTGTATGTTATGATGACTGAGTGCTAGAGTATGAAATTGACATGCTTGATGAGGCGGAGGAACTAGACCATTCATTGATTTGGTGAGGCGTAGGAATTCGCGTATCTACTATCTTGATTCAATCCAAGGATTAATAATGAAATGAATATATTAAACATTGTATATTTTTGCATAGCATTGACATTGATGAGCATGAGATTTTGTATATAGATACTCGAATATTGTTGTTCATATTGTTTAGGGCTACCTCACTAGACAATGTATGCCTAACGTGTCTCATCTCATGTATTTTAGGTTGAAAGATCGTGTGTCGAAGGATCAAATTATCAAGGCAAGACAAGTCACTACAAGCCTTAAAGTAATGTATTTTGGCCTTATGAACTCCTAGGAAGGTGGCAAAGTAGTCGAAGTAGTCATTCATGCCTATTTTGATATGTATGTGAAATGCCTATGTTGTAAAATGTTTCATAGCTCTAAATGGCTCTTTTGGTTGGCTTAAAATGGTTTGAAATTGCATATTTAGCTTAAAAAGGCCAAAACATAGTAAACGCATTCGTATGGTCATGAAATTTGGCATGCTGGTAGTTTAAACCATTGAAATGTTGCGTGTGAAGTTTCGTTGTATTTGGACGATGTTCGATAGGTCAAATTAAATAAATACTAGCAAAAATCTGTCATTACAGGTCATACCGTATCGAAACGGGTGATGGTGTTTTGATACATGTAAGCATATTTGAACCTGAGGAATAGGGTGTATCGAAATGGTTCAGAGCCGTTTCGAAATATTTTGCCACTGGAATCCCTACTCACATAAATATGTGAATACCTGAACGACTCTACACAGTCTTTAAAGTCTATACGAGTCAAATCATATCCCTAAACATCATCATGCATCTCATAATTATCGAGTCTCGCAATGTCGTCTCTAACATGCTTATTATCCGTCTAACTAGTTTGCAATCACTAACAAGCAAGGTAATTATATTTATGATGCTCATGAAGCATTTCGGAGTTCGAGGTGTACTAACCTCAAGCACTATCGGCAAATCCTCATTTAAGTTCCTCAAACATCCCAATAATCCCATGTTCGAGTCCGTGTTATCCTCGTATACCAATAAATATGACTACATAAGCGAATTCACACTATCGGAATACTTTAGGGAATAAACGCATAAAAATAGTTTATCGGGTTTGAATTTGAAAAAACGAATTGTGCCAGCGAACTCAGAACGTCAAAAAACCTCGGATAGTATCCCTAAAAAAAGTCAACACCAATGGGTGGCTCGGGTTAATAGGTCGGCTCAGCAGGCCAGCTCAAACAGTTGACCCAACTGCCCAACCAAATTATCAGAAACCGAATTCCTAAGCAAGAAACCGATTGAATGTTTCACATAAATTCTTCGCAAAATTTATCGACACTAAAAAACAAGATGTTTAAAATTATGTTGGTGTGGCATTTTTGAATGATGACATAATCTTTTATTTATTAAATTCCTACATAAAATCCATGTGAGATAAAAAAATAAAAGTATTAATTGTATAGTTGATGTTTCATCTATAAATATATATATATGTATTTATTTATTAATTATTAATATACATATGTAATATATTGGAAGAAAAAAGAAATATGAGATATAAATAAATAATTAATATTATCAAAACCTTAGTTTCATGACGTCTTTGACTTCCTCCGAAGTTCTCAGACGTGATTGCGGGCTAGCGCCGGTGGGTCGGCCACCCGATCAGCAGGCGCAAGAGGCGACAAGAGGGGATGGTCCGGTGCATGATGACAACGCTGCCCTCGGGGACGACAATGGCGAGACGGGGCAGCAGATGGAGATTGAGGATACGCCTCATGCTACTGACGTGATGGTTGACGCTGGTGGCGAGTCGATAACTGGGTCTCCGGCGGCCGGGGAACAGAAGGGTGAGACGCAGGGCAAGCCGTCTTTTCGCAATATGGTTGTTGGACAGCGATCAGAGGGTCAGAAAGATAACTTTATATGCGATCTTGATGTTGATCTTGAAGAAGATGATGTGGTGATTGGAAACGTCGGCGAAGTGCCAGAGATTAAATTCTCGGGACGAGTCCTTCGCATCATTGATGATAAACTGGCAAAATCTTTGGTGGTGAGACTTTTGGGTCGATCAATTGGTTATCGTGCGCTACATAACAGAGTGCATATGATGTGGAAACCGGTGGGTGAGATTAGTATTATTGACCTAGATAATGAGTATTTTCTTGTGAGGTTTGCGATGGAAGCGGACTACGAACGTGTACTGTCTGGGGGTCCGTGGATAATCTATGGTAGCTATCTAACGGTCCAACCGTGGTCGCGGGACTTTTCCACGGCTATCGATTACCCTAGGAAGCTTTTGGTATGGTTGCGGCTTCCCGGATTGCCTTATAGATACTACTCGCGTAGCATATTTGAGGCCATTGCTGGGTTTCTCGGGGAGGTAGTTCGTGTGGATTTTAACACAACCGAAGGATCACGCGGAAAATTTGCTCGCCTTGCGGTGGTTGTGGATTTGGAGAAACCGTTGATACCGGCAATTATCATTGATGGGCGGCACCAGTTGATTGAATATGAGGGCTTATCACATATTTGCTTTTCTTGTGGGAAGTATGGGCACTTAAAAGAATTATGTGAGAACTCCGTGGAAAATAAGGGTAAAGAGAAGATCGTGGAGAATGTTGTTCCGGACAAGACAGACCGCTTTGGTCCTTGGATGCAAGCACCTAGCCGCCGATGCCGGACGATGATGACAAAGGACAAGGCCCCGATGCAGACGGCACCTAGACCGAACCCTGGGTCACGCTTTAGGCCGCTGATCGTGGAGGGTGAGGGTAGTTATACTGCGTTGGATGCTGCGGATAGGGGTGAGGAGCATGTCGTTGCTCATAGTGCTCGTGGGCGTAGGGTTAAGAAAGTAAGTGCGGGCAGTAGCGTGGATGGGGATGGGTATGGTATTGCGGCTAGGAACTTTGGGGTTACGAAGGATGGTGCGTCGGACAGCAACAGGGCTGTTGGAACTGGGTTGCACGATGGTGAGGCTGCTGCGAGGAGTGTTGCGGTGAACATGAAGGGGATTGTGATTGAGAGTAGTCCGGAGGTGCCGATTGCTTCGGCCGATGTGATTGTTGTAGAGCAATCGACGTTACCAGCGTCGAATCATACCGCGGTGCGGGTTGTGGATGACGGGGGGCGTCAACCGTTACAAGAGTCGAATGGTCGCCCAAGTATGGGGAATAACCGGGGGAGCGGGCATAAAGGGCCAAGTCGAAATCGGCTTGCGCCTAAGGGTGTGGCGCTGAAAGGGGTCAAGGCTCGGAAATCTAATAACTCCGTGTTGGCCCACGTAGCGGTTAAGGATTGGGCGAATGATCTATCGAACTCCCTCACCTTGACGAATGATGTATCGGATACTAGAGGTGTGAGTCCGGGGGATGTCCAGTGGATAAGGAATGCAACATTCGAGGGGTCGTCGTCTGGCACACCTCAGTGAGTTTCGCTTGTCCTCTTCTTTTTATCCTTATGGTTAAGTTTATTATTTGGAATGCACAAGGCGCTCTTGGCCTTGATTTTAACCGTTATTTTCGAGTGGTGGATAGAGTGTATACTCCGGATATGTTTGCTATTGTTGAGCCACGTATCAGTGGTGCTGCGGCGGATACTTTTATTCGTCGTGCTGGATATGATTATTCGTATAGGGTTGAGGCGAATGGGTTGTCAGGAGGTATTTGGGTCTTATTGAGGAATACAGTCCAGTTTGATGTGTTGGCTTTGTCGAATCAGTTTGTGCACGGGTGGTGTAGGGAGGCAGATTCGAATATCAGCTTTTTTATCACCTTTGTGTATGCTAGCCCCAATCATAGTAGACGACGGTTATTGTGGGATCATTTGCGTGCGTTGGAAATTACCGACGGTTTTCCGTGGGTTCTCAGGGGAGACTTTAATGCCATTTATTCCTCGGACGATAGACAGGGGGGTTCACAGCGGAGAACGGGGATTTGCCGGAACTTCTGTGAGTTTATGTTCAGGTCAGGTTTGCATGATATGGGTTTCAATGGTCCTCGGTTTACTTGGAAAAGGGGAGATCTTAGTCAGCGCCTGGATAGATGGATTTGTTCGGGGGCGTGGTATAATGTTTTTCCTCTCTCGGAGGTGTACCATCTTCAGCGGTTGGGCTCGGACCATCGACCCATTTTACTTTCCACGGATGCCCTACATACCAATCGAGGTGAGCGCCCCTTTAGGTTCATTGCGGCATGGAATGAACATCCGGATTTCGAGAGCTTATTATCTGATAGCTGGAATAAGGAGAGTGCTTTTTTTGACAATTTAGCGAGGTTCCAGAATAATAGTAAACGGTGGAATAGAGAGGTTTTTGGGCACATTGGGCAACGGAAAAAGCAGCTTCTTGCTCGTATTCGGGGGGTGGAGATTGCCTTGGAACGCCAGCAAACGCCGTTTCTTGTTGAGTTAGAGAGAAGTCTAAAAGCAGAGCTGTCTGAGGTCCTCAAACAGGAAGAAAGCCTTTGGTTTCAGAAATCGCGCAGTAGGTGGTTGCAACAGGGGGATCGAAACACTAAGTATTTCCATGCGACGACCTTACAACGTCGCCGTAAGAATTCTATCCGAATGCTGAAATTGGATAATAGAGCATGGTGTGACGATCAGACGGCCATTCAAGACCATGCCGTCGAGTTCTTCTCTTCACTGTTCACGTCGGAGCCGTGTAGGGAC
The DNA here is from genome assembly GCA_030270665.1 of Hibiscus trionum. Taxonomy (NCBI): domain Eukaryota; kingdom Viridiplantae; phylum Streptophyta; class Magnoliopsida; order Malvales; family Malvaceae; genus Hibiscus; species Hibiscus trionum. Next base: position 9,069,805 of record BSYR01000024.1, on the reverse strand, counting down.
CCTCACGGGATTTGTTCGAATAGATTCCCGATGGTGAGTAGCGATAAATTGGAAGGTTTGGTGAGGAATGTGACTTTTGAGGAAGTTGCTGAGGTTGTGTTCAGTATGAGTCCTCTGAAAGCTCCGGGTGCTGATGGCTTTCAAACGGCTTTCTTTCAGCGTAATTGGGGCACTGTGGGTGATTCGGTTTTCCGGTTTGTTGTTGATTTCTTTGAATATGGTGTGCTACCTGATGATGCGAATCAAACGCTGCTCGTCCTTATCCCGAAAGTTCAGTCGCCAATAAAGATAAGTCAATACCGCCCTATTAGCCTCTGCACTGTTTTATATAAAATCATTACAAAAATTTTAGTTAATAGGCTGAAGCCCTTACTAGATGGGTTGGTTAGTCAGAACCAAGTGAGTTTTGTGCCTGGTCGTCAGATTACTGATAACATAATTTTGGCACAGGAGATTATGCATTCGATGGCCAGGAAGAAAGGGGCGAAAGCCTGGATGGCGGTTAAGGTGGATTTGGAGAAAGCTTACGATCGATTGGAATGGAATTTCATTGAATCCACGCTTGTTGATATTGGATTACCGATGAATTTTATCCATTGGATCATGCATTGTGTACGCTCGGTTCAGACCCGTATCATTGTGAATGGGAATCTCACATCTAGTTTCCAACCATCGCGTGGGATCCGTCAGGGAGACCTCCTATCGCCGTATCTGTTTGTTCTTTGTATGGAACGCCTTTCCCATGCGATTAGTAGAAGGGTCGATGAGGGTGAATGGAAGGGTATTGCGTTGTCGAAGTATGGCCTGGGTATTTCTCATCTTTTCTTTGCCGACGACTTGGTTCTTTTTGCGGAAGCAAATCTTAATCAGATGCGGGTTCTTAAAGAGACCTTAGATATCTTCTGTGCTTGTTCTGGGCATCGGGTAAGTGCTGATAAGACCACTATCTACTTCTCTAAGAATTGTAGCAAGCCTAGGGGTTTGGAGCTTGCCGTCGTTGGGGGGTTCAAGCTAGTCGATGATTTGGGGATGTACTTAGGGGTTCTGTTGCTCCACAAACGGGTCACCTCTGCTATGTACAAATTTCTTATTGAGAAGGTTGAAAGCCGTTTATCAGGTTGGGCAGCTCGCGTTTTGTCCTTAGCTGGCCGGATTACGTTGGCCAAGGCTGTTCTCCAAGCTATTCCTATGTATGTTATGCAGACAGCTTGGCTTCCGAAGAGTATTTGTGAAGCGCTTGAACGCATCATTCGGAGATTTATATGGGGTTCACCGAGTGGATCGAAAGGTATTCCGTTGGTTCGCTGGACTGTTCTTACGGCTAATACGAAGGAGGGGGGCTTGGTTTGCGACAACTTGGACGTCAAAACCAAGCTCTCCTTATGAAGGTTGGTTATCGCCTAGTCACGGAGCCTAATAAGTTATGGGTCCAAGTTCTCCGCCACAAGTACAAGTGGGATGGTCATCTCCCGCAAAGCATTGGCAGGATGAGGGGTTCTCGGTTATGGCGAGGCTTAAGCTAAGTATGGGATGTGATTGGAAGTGGCATTTGTTGGAATATACATGATGGGTGGAACACGGACTTCTGGTTTGATCAATGGTTGGATGGTGATGGGATCTTGGCGGATCGTTGCATTGGTGGGTCTTCGCCTAGGAGATCACCAGTAGCGGCATGGATAGGAGCGAATGGGGATTGGGATTGGAGCAGGCTCACGGGAGTGTTGCCAGACGCTGCGTTGCAGCAAATTCGGACGGTTGTACCGCCACATGCTGCTGCCGGTTCGGACAAGGTAGCGTGGAAGTGGGAACAAAGTCGTCGCTTCACAACAGCCTCGGCGTATAAGGCGTTGGGTAGCGGTATGGTGGCAAATAATTTGAGAGATTGGTCGTCCATTTGGAACCTTAGAGTTCCGCAACGAGTTCAAACCTTTTTATGGTTGGTGGCGCATGATAAGCTATTGACAAATGCCGAGCGAGGACGGCGACATTTGACAGCAAGCATGGACTGCAGTGTTTGTGTTGGAGTGTTCGAAGACCTCGATCATGTCCTTCAAACATGTCCTCGTGCTTGGAATTATTGGACTCGAATTGTTTACCCAAGTAGGCAGCAAGAGTTTCTAGCCTTACCGTTTGCGAACTGGTTTTGGGGGCTTGTTACCGGTGGCCGAAGCTATTGGTTTTCGGAGCCGGAGGGGAACATTGTGGCTGTCTTTATCATGTGGCTGCTTTGGAAGAGCCGATGCACGAGGGTGTTGGGGGACGATGCCGGCGGCTCGCGTGACTTACTGAAGGTGGCTGTGCGCATGAAGGACGAATGTGCTGCAGCAGTTTTGGAACATACTGCTGGAGGCAGTCACATGCATGGGAATGTGTCGAGCGTGGCTACATGGCGGATTCCGGCACAAGGACGGGTTAAGGTTAATGCGGACGGTTCGGTTAGGGGGCCGTTGCGGCTAGCGGCTGTTGGTGGGGTTATAAGGGATGACTCGGGAGCATGGGTGCTTGGTTTTGGAAGGTGTATCGGACGTTGTTCGGTTCTCATGTGTGAGCTCTGGGCGGCTTATGAAGCTCTTCAGCATGCATGGGACTATGGTTGCCGGATGGTGGATTTTGAGACGGATAGTTCCACGGTTGCGGACATGATTAATGGTAAGATCGACGCAAGTGGTGAACATAATTTGTTGCACCGAATTATGGACATTGTGCGGCGGGATTGGGATTTGACAATAAGTTATATCCCTCGCGCATCTAATAGGGTTGCGGATAAGATGGCTTTGTTAGCCTTCGAGTGGTCTTTTAGTGGAGAATCTTGGCTTCATCCTCCTTTGGAGGTAGTAGATTTAGTTCTTGATGATTTGAACTTGTCGACTTAGTGTCGTTTTTCGTTTTGATTTGTATGTAACATCACATGTACTCTTTTCCCCATTTAGGTTTAGGGGGGTTTTTAACGAGGCATGTGGTGTTACTCTCCTTTATTAATCAAAAAAATAATAATTAATATTTTTGAAAAGTTGAGTCTTATACATTATTATGGGTAGAGTTGCATTTGGATCACCTTTTATATTTAAAAAATATAATAGTTTAGTCATTTTTTCTTTCAAATCACTTATATACTCTCGTTGTTACTAGAGAACTTCATTTGAAATCATTAGTTAATTTAATACACAAATTGGTATATATTTTTTAAATATGAAGGGTGACCTAAATGTAACATTACCCATAGTTGAGTGATCCAAGTGTAACATTTAATAATTGGATGACCTAAATATAACTTTTAACTTCAGATGACCTAAATATAACCTTACATATAATTGAGTGGCCTCCGTTATAGTTTACCCGTTACAAAAACGTGGCTCTTAACCAAGAGAATTATTCCCACTAAGGAAATTGTGGATTGACTAACAATTTTTGTTTCTTTTAGAGAAAAAAAAAACAAATAAATCAGTCCCGTGTTGGAATTGAGATGCAAGAATCAATGGAATCCTCCACTTGCAGGTGACTAAACTATATATTTTAATATTGTCTATCAAATCATGCCCCACTAAAGATATTGGAGAAATTATTGGCCTCAATGTTAGCTATAATTAATTAGCCCCACTTTGGACTTGATGGGCCCAAAATAAAGTTAATACTAATCCTCTCTCTCTATATATAGTGTGGAAAGAATAGGGTATTTTATCAAGATAATGATATTAAAATAAACATTTTCATAAATCGTGAAGAGTTTGTTTTTATTTCGTGAACTATAGATGGTTTATAAGTCGTTTATATTTTTTAACGATTTCAATATATATTTATTTTATTTTTTTATTTAAAGTCGTTATTACTTACTAACGACTTTTAAAATTTATTTTTGGCCACTTCTAAAAAAATCATTAATTTACAAAATAATTAAAAAAATATATATTTTGTGAAAATAAAAAAAAAACATCATTATCCATGAAAAAAAATCTGAAAGAATGACTTGCAATATGAACTACATTATTTTTCTCTTTGGACTCCTATATTTTATATGAACGGATTGTTGAGTGGATTGTAATTGGATTGATTTGGATAGGATTAATCTAAATTCTTTTATATATATATATATATATATATTAATGAGGAAGTTTTTTATGCAAAACCTTTTCAAATTTAAGGGCTAGAAGTTTAATTTAAGTTTTATGTTGTGTGGTTTAGAATTTAGGGTTTAAGGTTTAAGATTTATAGTTTAAGATTAAAATTTAGAGTTAGATATTTGAATTTTAGATTGTCTTGTTTAATTTTTTTGAAAGATAGATTGTATGCTTTAAATATAAAGGGTTGTGTCAATTTTTTACACAAGTTGTGTATCAAAATATAACTCTATATTAATATTGAAATTGATAATTTAGATTTGAAACATATGCTATTTAATTAAATTAAAAATTGTTCTACTTAAATAATTTTTTCTCAAGAAATAATGCTTGAATAGATTCAAAAAAATTAGATTAAGTTTAAACCGAGTGCTTAACAAATCGGATATTATTAAAAGGTTAAAATATGTTTCAAGTCCAATACTCTTAGTATATTTGAAATTTAGTCTCTTTTATTTTTAGATTTTCAACCAGTCTACTTTTGGATTTGAAAATTCAAGTTTAATTGTTAACATCATTAAAACTTTTTCTATTAAAATAAGGTCCATTACAGCGTCATTTTCTTTATTTCACGACAGTGAAATTATTTTTAAAATTTCAAAACGTCGTATTAACGAATTTAATAAAAGCATTTTAACGGTATTAATATTTAAACTAGAAATTTGAAAAGTAAAAGGAGAAAAATTCTTCAAAATAAAAGTAAAAGAATTAAATTTAAAAAATATGAAAACTATAAGGACTGGAAGCATATTTTAATCTTATTGAATTTTAATTAAAAATACGTTAATAAATGGGATTCTTTTTGCACCTAACATCACTACTTTAGTCCATTTGAGTATGTAAATTCTTATTAAAAAAAGTATGTAAATCAAACAAAAGTTTATATTTGTTAAAAGATTCGAATTAAACAACCTCTGCTACAAAAAGTTTTCTTTTCTTTTCTTAATTTCAATAACTTTGGCTAAAATTATCCGAATATTGACACTAGCTTATATTTTAAATGAGAGAATAAATTTATTAAAATAAGAAAAATATAAATAAATGACGAGCTCACCCCGTAGGCAACTTGCTCTAGTGGACCTATGTTTTTTTCTTTTTGATGAAAATTGGACCTATGATTTTGAATGTACTATTTAATAATAATAATAATAATAATAATAATAATAATAATAATAATAAAAGAGAGCAACTAAAATAAAGTTAGGCCGCCAACTGAACTTTAGAATGTAAAAAGAAACTGATTTTTATCGGAAATTTGTTGAAAATAGTTGACTTAACCGTTAAATAGGTACTCAAATTATGTCATTTTTTTAGTTAGGTGCCTAAATTATTTTTCGGGCCAAATTAGGACCTAAATTTTTATTTCGTGACCCATTTAAGGTTTGTCGTTAATTTTCACCGTTAAATGCCACATGTCACCTCCAGAAAAATTTAAAATTATATTAAAAATGAATAAAATTAATTAATTTTAAAAAATCTCTAAATTATCCAAAATTTACAAAACATCCCCAAATTCTAAATTTCTTAAACCCCAAAACTTAAATCTCAATTTGGGCTGATTTCACCGCCGATTACCACGCCGCCGCCCATCACATCAGTCGTCGGACAATTACGGCCATTTCCCCACCATCTTTCCGCCGAAAATTGACTGACGCCGTACGAATCGACAAAATTTTCGAATGATTCGCGACGAACGATGTGTGGGTTGTTCAGCGAGGGGAGGGCGCTTCATTCCGTCACCAGCAACGCGGCCGCCGCCGACAGGAGTGGTCGGATTTGGGGGTTTAGAGATTTGAGGACTGTTTTGGAAATATTTGAAAATTTCAGGATATATTTTTATTTTTTTTATTAATTTTATTTTTTAATATAATTTTTAGAATTTTCATGATATGACACATGTCTTTTAACGAAAAAAAATAACGGCGAACCTTAAATAGGTCACGGAATGAAACTTTAGGTCCCAATTTGACCCGAAAAAATAGTTTAGGCACCTAACTGAAAAAAAAGACATAGTTTAGGCACCTATTTACCTATTAAGCCAAAATAGTTTTATTCTGTAAAATATTCCCTCAAGTTGATGAATACTTTGCTTTGACTTATATTACTCCTTCCGTCCTATTAAATTTGTCTCTTTTGTATTTTAAAATTGTTCCACTTAAAAATGATGTCAACAAAATTGTTTCACTTAAAATTTCCATAAAAAAATTAACAACTTTTTCAAGACAAATTTCTCATTATATCCTTTCTTTAGTTTTTTAACAAAACAAATCTTAATCTTTTAAGGATAAACTTATTATTTTAATTATTTTACAGCACATCTCTTGTACAAACCATTTCTTCTTAAAACTACGTAAAAAGTCAACAAGGGATAAAAATTATAGAACATATAGAATAATATAAATAAAAAATTATTACAAAATATTATTTGTTCATAGATATTCTTAATCTTTTGATAATGCACACACTTTGTAGACATCACTATTGAACCTATGAGGAGTATCATATGCATTTCTACTAAAATCATTTATTGGATTCAGTTAGCACTTAGCCGTAATTTTTTGTAATTTTAGTTGAAAATGTTATTTTTATATAAATTTTGAATATCAATTTGATAAATAATTAAAAAGTAGTAGTATTATATTTAAGTAGAAAAGTCGTAACCGTGGAAGGTGGGAAAGCCTTGATTTTTATTGATTGTTTTGGAGCTGAATGCTGAAGCAGAAACCCACGCCCACTGACTTTTCTTATCTGAAGTCTCCATTCCTATGACGACTGACGGAGGCAATTGGAAAATTGGGTCAACGACCAAAACAAAAAGGAAATGAAGTGTGGGCCCATTTGTCTATAAGTGCAAGTGGGGTCATGTTCATGTCCGACTTGTTATTATCAAAGTCAAATTCCATACCTATTTTAGCATTCACATACTTAGAAAATACTCGTATACTTTTTTTACAAATAAATGGGCATCATTAATAACCCTCTCTCTCCCTATTAGAGAGGGAAAAGAATATCCCACTAAAATTTATTCAATCAAAAAAGTTTCATATTGTAAATTACAACTGCCCAGGATTACAATACCACTTTACTGCAAATAGTTCAAAACCATAACACTATACAACAAAGACTGAAAAGAAGAAAAAAAATATCAAACATCACCATATAAGATGGTTAACATATGCCCTTCTTTTTTTTTTGAAAAAAAAAAAAAGAAGGGCATATGTTAACCATCTTATATGCCCTTCTTTGCTAGCACATCAGCTGCAATGTTGCAGGCCCTAGGAACCCACCGTATAAACCAGCCCTTGCTTCGGATTATCTCCATTCAACCCAGAATTTTATCTTTAATGAGCAGTGGAGGATTCACTGATCCCATTAACCAATCCACCAAACCCTTGCAATCAGATTCAATTATCAGTCTGGCTTTTTTACTCCATTGAGATAGTAAGAACTTTCGAACCCCACTGGATAAAGCTTTCAACTCCACGAGCGTAGGAGGACCAAAACTTGCAGATTTCGAAAACAGTAGAACCGTATTGCCATTTTCATCTCTGATTAGACCTCCAATACCCCCTTTCTGTAAAGAGTTTGATATGGCCCCATCAATGTTAAGCTTTAGAAAACCACTTGGCGGTGGTAATCATCGGATTGAATTCTTGGAACCCATTCTAAGGACCATAAGACTTTCGGCCAGATTAAAGTCTGTCATCAAAGAATCCAGAGAAATGATATTATCAGGAAAATTAGCTTTGAGCCATGACGCCAATCGGAATTTAACCAAAAACTGTAGTTGCAACCAGTCCACTCTCGACCCCTTGAATACTACATCATTCCTGAAAAGTCACACTGACCAAATTACTGAAAATGGAATGAAAGTGATCCACTTCTTCTTACTTTCGACCCTGATTACATTCCAATTTTTTAAGAACACTTTCGGGTCTTCATGGAGAACAGTATCCAAGCCTAATGACTTGCAAAAAGTCATCCAAATCTACCAAACACCATGGCAAGAAAAGAAAAGGTGGTTAACCGACTCGGTGCAAACTTGGCACAGTGGGCACGCAACACCATCGGCTAGATTCACTCATCTCTTTCTCAATTCAAGTCTAACAGGGGCGCGACCATTCATCACTAACCAAATTCAATCCAAACACTTCTTTTCCAGAATTGAAAATCTGATTTAGGTACTTCCATCACTAATCTGAAAGATTTTACCGAAAAACATCCATCGCTAAAACCCAGCCAATGAACCCAATCATGATCAAGACCACTCGCAGTAAAATTACTGAGGCAATTCATTAGCTCATCCCACTGTTGGCGTTCCCAATCAAACACGCCTCTTCGTAGTTGAATATCCCAAGTCCAACCCGAAGAAGTTTTGCTACCAACATCCGCAACAAAACAGAATTTGTTAATAGCCAAAGCGAAAATACGTGGAAACCGTACCTGAAGAGGAGCTTTTCCGGTCCATACATCTGACCAGAAACGTATATTTCTTCCGTCCCCTACCTGGATCGCTAACTTCCTGCATAACGTATCATCGATAGTATCTTCTGCAGTGAACGATTTCCGAATTCCCTTCCAAATCCATGATCCATTCTTTAGCGAAGTTGTCGATGGAATAATACTTATATCACCTCGCAGTTTTTTCGCAACCAGAACCTTCCTCCAAGTACCATTCAAATCGTTGCCGAATTTCCAAATCGATTTTCCCAGTAAAGCACGATTCATCACATCCAAATTAACGATTCTCAGACCCTCATTTTCCTTGGTCGAGCAAACTTTGTTCCAATTTACCCAATGCGTCTTAGATTTCTTCTCATTGTCACCCCATAGAAAATTCGAAATTAGCCTATTAAGCTTATTCAAAATAGATACTGGCATCCTGAAAAGCGAAATAAAGTACATCGAAAGGCTACTAAGTACAGATTTAATGAGCGCGATTCTCCCCCCCATAGACAAGAATTTCGACTTCCAACCCCCAAGTTTGGCCGAAAATTTTTTAACCACTGGGTCCCAGAGTTGTGCTGAATTGCGACAAGCTCCAAGAGGGAGACCAAGGTATTCCGCTGGGAGTTTATCAAAACGGCAACCGATTTTTCTTGCCCAAGTTTCAGCAGTTTCCTCCGGGATATTGATTCCAAAAATTCTACTTTTCTACAAGTTGAGTTTGAGTTCGGACACTAATTCGAAGACTCTTAACACTCTTTTAACATTTCTAACATGTGCCTCTTCTCCTCCACAAAAGATGAGGAGGTCATCAGCAAGCTGAAGATGTGAGACTTCAATCTTTTGATTATCTCTGTCGATCTGTATTCCACTAAAAAGACCCAGTAAACCTGCTTTTTTAAGCATTAGATTTAAATCTTCTCCCACTATATTAAACATTAGAGGGGATAAGGAACAATCTTGTCGTAAACCCCTTGAGATATTGAAAGCTTCAGTAGGAGCACCATTGACCAAGACCGAAATCGAAGCTGATGACACACATTTTTTTTATCCAATCACACCAAGTTTCACTAAAACCACAAGCTCGCATAACGTAAATTAAGAAATTCCAGCTTACAGTGTCGTAAGCCTTTTGAAAGTCTATTTTGAAGGCAATCACCTTCAATCCTGATTTCTTTGCATGGTCTAGCATTTCATTGGCAACCAGTGAGCAATCAAGTATCTGACGGCCAAGAATGAAGGCATACTGAGAGTCTCCCACAATTGAATCCATCACCATTCTCAACCTCTTCGCTAACACTTTCGAGAGAATCTTGTACATTCCACCAACAAGGCTAATGGGTCTAAATTCATCCAGACTTTCAGGGTTTTTAACTTTGGAAATGAGAGTAATAAAAAAGTGATTCGTACCATAATCCCAAATTTTCCCTTGGTAAAAATCATCGAAGAACTTCATTATATCCTCCTTGAGTTCAGTCCAATTTTTTTAAAAAAAACCCATGTTAAACCCATCAGGCCCAGGAGCTCAATTACTGTTTGAATCTGCCAGCGCTGACCATACCTCTTAAACTGAGAATTATCTTGTAAGCAAAGAAGCATGATCCTGACTAATCCTTTTAAAATTTAGCGCACATTCCAGCACCTCAAGATGATTAGTAGTGTTGTATGACTTGAAAAAATGGTCTCTAATCGCCTCTTTAATCTGACCCGGCTCAGTTAGAACTACCCCATCTTTTTTGATACTCCTGATCGTGTTGATATTTCTCCTCTCTGAAGAAATGAGATGAAAATAGCGTGAGTTCCTATCACCTTCTTTAAACCAGTGTGCTCGCGATTTCTGTATCCAGATTCTTTCCTCACGTCTACAAAGAGACCACAAATTGGTGCGACATTTTCTAATTTGATCAAAGATGGACGGACAACCAGATCCATTTTGAAGTTTCAGTTCCAATTCGGTAATTGATTTCTCAGTACGCCCTTTCTCCTTCCTTACGTCAATTCTATTCTTTAAGGACCAAGATTTGAGCACCTTCTTGGTTCCCTTTAGAATTCCACCAATCTTAATACTAGTCCTCTTCATCTTTAATCCTCTAATTCTTTTCCTTACTAAGTCATCAAAACCTGGTTCCTCAATCCAGCAATTAAAGCACCGGAAGGTTTCAAACCCCAATTATAGAATTCTACAGAGAGAAGTATGGCATTGTGGTCCGAGATTGACTTACTTAGCAATTTCTGTGTAACATTTGGGAAAGTAGTAATAAAGTCAGCCGAAAGGAGGAAATGATCAAGCTTACGAAAGTTGGTGGGTTGCGATTATTGCCCCAAGTAAATTTTCCGCCCACCAAAGGTAGATCCAATAGTTCAGCATCTGAAACAAACTCTCTGAAAAGCGATATTAAACTGTCATTGATTGTGAAGCCCATTTTTTTCCTCTGGATCCAAAAACAGATTAAAGTCTCCACCAACATACCAAATTGCCGATTTCGAATTGAGAAAAGCCAATAACTCAGTAATAAAAACTTTCTTCTCTGAATCAATAGCAGTTTCATACACATTAACAAAACCAAACGTCTTATTGAGCGGAGGAACCGAACCTACCAAAGCTTTGAATCTCAGTCTAATAATATGTTCAGATACCTTAAACCATTTAGGATCCCATACACTTAGCAAACCACCCGATGAACCCGCTGCTAGAGAAAATGCAAACTCATAGTCATTACCAATCCATAGTTTTCGAACATCCCTGGTAGAAATTTCCTCTAGCTTAGTTTCTTGAATAAAGACCATTTTTGGCTTATTCTTCTGGATGCAACACCTGATAGCTCTCTTTTTCTCACTTCTTCGGACACCCTTAATATTCCATGATAAAATTGTAGTCTCCATAAAAAATCAAATAGAAAACCCTGATATCAAAACTTATAAACTGCTTCTTAAATCCCTTTCCAGTTCGCACACTTTATTAATTACTGACTGACGGCCACCTTTGAAAGAGATTTCTAACAAGTTACTAACCTCCCAAACAGACTCAGCTTCCAGGCCCACCTCCGACAGATCTTCTTCCGAAAGTTGAATGGACATCTTTCCCCTTTGGCTGACTTTAACAGATTCGAGAGATTCCCTTACAAGCCGTCAGAGACTCCTATGATTGATGGCCCGAAAAAGGCTAAAATGGGCGGGGAGATTCAAGATAACCGTAGGATTCTTCGGCAATCTACAAGAAGATAAAGACAGGCTGCCAATTCGCAGAGCACCACTACCCTCAAAGGAATCGGGGACAATTTCCTCAGCGTCAAAAAGATAACACCTCCTTACATGCGAGTTGAATTTATCAGAAAAACTACCAAGGGGATGTGCCACAATCTGACCCGATGTTGTCTTTATATCACCATGGTCATTTCGGTTGTCATTAAAATTGATAGGCCCATCTACATGAGGGGAAAAGAGCCTCTCAGAAACAACCCGATCCACCTAGCCCACATTGTTGCTATCTGACATGTACGAATCAAGGGAATCTACCCAAGAATCCACCTCAACATTGTTGCTATCGTTTGGGTTTCTTTCCAATTTTTCCAAGGTATTGGGAGGGTCGAAATTGTTGGGAAAGGTATGCTCATTTAATGGCACAGACGAACCGTTAGCACACCAACCCTCATTACGAGGCATCACTTCATGACAGCTTTTACTAGAAGTCCATCTCCGATCCTGGTCACCGAAAAACCTCCAAGAACGAGCCTCAGTTTCATTCGATTCTGAATAATTATCAACTGTTTCCTTCCAAACATTATCATAATTCCCTGATCCACAGCCTTGATCACTTTGACTGAAACTGACATAGTCCCATCATGTTTTGATTTTAACACAGTAAGAAAATCCCATTGACGATAATGTTACCTTGTCTGGAATATTCAAGGAACTTGCCGATCTGATAATTATAGTTGCCCTATCCAATTGTTCTTTCTTCAATGTACTGTCACATGCACAAACAAAATTTTCCCATCTATTTCCCAACGCTTCAAAGAAATCCAGATGCCAGCAATAAAGAGGAACTCCATAAACTTGAATTGTGATGTAGTAATGAGGAACACCATTTACCATAAGCGGGCCGATTTGATCAAACCAGTAGCATAACGCTTCCTTCTTGTTGTTCCATATTTCTTCCATTTCTTGTCTTGAATTGAACATCAACACCACCGACTCATTATCAACACCTCATTTGGCCATTTTCACTTCAATTTGATCATTTGCAAGTGCTCGCTGCACAAACTCTTGTTCAAAATCTTTTTTCAATATCCCAACCATACAATACTGTGGCCATTCAGTATCCTTTGCCGGAATGTTAAAGTTTAGTAGGCTTTCATTATTTTTTCCATATCGCCCGTCTTCTTACTGTTATCATCTTCACTATGGCCATTTGCACACTCATTCGGCTTACTTAGTAGAGCATCCCTATAAGTTCTAGTTCCATTCAAACCTTGATTAGCCGTATTAACATTCCTTGAGTGCCGTCTTTCATTACCGGAACCAGTAGGCTCCTTTCTTTTTCTGCGTGAGTCACTGCCTTTCCAAGGTTCTGAGTTTGGCTTTTCATCTTCTGACGGACTTGGAAACCTGGCTATGGGGACCCTGATAATAAAGCCATCCACCCAATTTTTATCGGTTGTCCTTATGATTCTACCCACATCCTCCTTCTCTGCCATTGTTACAAACGCAAATGTGGTCTCTTTGTATTTCGCCTTCATATTCTTTACTGAAATGTAAACTATTTTCACCAGACCATGATTGCTAAATAGCTCCCAAAGGACTCGGCGAGAAACTCTCATGCTTAAGTTGTCGATGAAAAGCATCTTACCATCCTTCTGCATGTGGATTCCAATCTGATCGCCGGTCTTTTCCGCCGTACCTCTTCGAGACTCTTCAGCTACTCCTGGAGCTCCAGTCATAAATACCAGCATTTTTAATAAACGGATAGTATGGTATGACCTTTTTTATACTAAATTTAAATAAACATTTATTATTATTTTGAATTTAAATAAATTAAATAAAAAAATCAAAATCAGATTAATCCGAATAAAAAAACCCTTCTTATTGGATGTCCATATGATTGAATCTTGGACATGTGTAGTCGCATTGTGTGGGAAGTTTTGGACTTCACTAATCACGGTTTAGCTAAGTGGTAGACCAAGAAATCTTTATCTAATAACCCCCTTAATCTTTTATCTTGTTTTTTATTTTGTTTAAAAGGATTTTGTGTTCACATGTCATTTATGGTTGAAGTACTAGTCAATTTGATTGAAACTTTAAAAAGATGGTAAATAGAAGAAATAAATATTTTTTTAAGGAAAGAAATATATACTTCCTCGTCTCATTAATTGTGTCCCTTGTTAACTTTTTAAAAGTTAATTTTTTTTTAAATTTACTATGATTATTTTAAATATTTTAAACAATTAAATTTTATAAAATATATATTTTAAACTTATTTGATTCATGGTTTAATAAATATATTTTTTTATATTTTTATCAATAATAAATTTTAAATAACAATGAGTCAAAATTTAAAAAAATTAAAAAAAGTCAATAAGAAACAAATTTAATGGGATTTGATATACATTTAAAAGGAACGTTTATTTAAGATTATAAGGATAATGAAGTTCTATCATCAAATATTTAAGGTTGCTATTAGGGCTGTAAATGAGACGAGTCGAGCTTGAGTATCGTTAAGCTCAACTCGAACTCGAAATGCTCAAGGTTAAGCTCGACTCGGCTCGAAAGCTCACAAGCTTAAAATTATCAAGCTCGCGAGCTCAAAGTTATTATTCTCAAATCGGACTTAAAAACAAAATTTGGAGTTCGAGCTCGAAAAGCTCGAACTAAACCCTAATTTGATAACTCTTATTCCCCCCAAAAAAACTATCAACCATTGTTAACCTAGCCTAACCCTAAATCTCATACCAAACTCTAAACCTTGAATTAACCCAAACCCCAAAATTAAACCATAATTAACCTATATAATACATTATATTTTCGAGTAGCTCGCGAGCTTTTCGAGTCGGGTATCGAGTAGCTCGTCTCTGCTCATTAAGAATTCGAGTCAAGTCTAATCAAATTAAATTTTAACCGAACTTTAACCAAATTAAACTTGAATAACTTACTATCTGTCTTGTCTCATAGTTGCTATATTTTCAATATTTTCAAAGTACTAAGACATTAATGAAACTAGAATAATAAAAGGAAGGGATATGGTATTGATGAATGATAAAAAGTGATTGGAAAAGGTGATAAATCGCAGATTATGTATTTAAGTGGTCCAAACTCAAAAAACTGGAAATTTGTTTGTTGCGAAGACTAGGGGAGTTCTGCTGTAAGGCGGTTAATATACGGCTAATATATGGCGTAACCGGTTAAAGATAACAAAATCGGTAAAATTACTTATTTTGTTGATCATAGTATCAACATATTCGGTAGTGCCTAATTTGTTGATAATTTTGAGCTGATGGGGCCTTGGAAAATCTCACGATAACAAAATCGGTAAAATGATCTATTTTGTTGATATGAGTATCAACATATTCGGTAGCGCCTAATTTGTTGATAATTTTAAGTAAATTACTTATTTTGTTGATAATTTCGAAAGTATCTATACTTTTTGAAAAGTATTGATACTTTTTAAAAGTAATGTAACCGGTTAAAAAAAGTATCGAAAATATCGATACTTTGTGCACAATATTTTGTAATTAATTGAAAAAAGTATCTATCCTTTAGAAGCTAATTTGACATAACCGGTAAAAAAAAGGCCAAACCAGTTACATTATTAATACAAACAATGTAACCGATAAATAGTTACCGTATTGTTTGTTTGGTGTCGATACTTTTGTAAGAACATGTGCAAAAGAATCGGTACAATAGAAAAAATTAGACATAACTGGTTACATTATTAATACATATAATGTAACCGGTAAATCGTTACCGGATTGTTTGTTTGGTGTCGATACTTTTTTAAGAACATGTATAAAAGAATCGGTAAAATAGAAGCAAATTTGACATAACCAATTACATTATTAATACATATAATGTAACAGGTAACTCGATACCCGATTGTTTGTTTGGTGTCGATACATTTGTAAGAACATGTACGAAAGAATCGGTACATTAGTACTTTAAAAGGATTTTGAAACAGAAAAGGGGTCGAAAGAATCGACACAATTCAAAAAAGTATCGAAACTTGGGGAATTCTATCGATTAAATATAATTGATATAACCGGTTAAATAGTATCTACTCTAATACAATCCTTGTATTGCATTTACAGAAAACCTAAGAGAGTATTTGAAATCGAACCGATTTTGGTTGCTGCGAAATAGAAGGGGGCGTTTTTGAAGTCGTGGTGTATCAGAATCGAAAGGAAAGGTTTTGGGTTTAGGGATTTTGAAGTAAAAGGTATGTTGTCAAAACCCTAGTTTTTTGGTAATGTAGTATTCGGAAATTGGGGTTAAGGTTTTGGGTTTAGGGATTTTGAAGTAAAATAGGATTTCGGATCGATTATATGTCGAAATTGTAATTATAGGTAGAAAATAAATATCTGTACTTTGTTCAGAGAACTTATAGGTAGAAATTGATATTGTCGGTAGAAAATGAATATCGATACTTTTTTCAGAAAACTCAAGCGGTTACTATAAGATGGGTGCAAAGGATCATGAAGATGTTCGTGAAGATGACACCCTTGAAATGGAGCCGGAGAGTATCGAAAGTGAGGAAAATCGAAAGCAACCAAAGGGTGGATATATGTACTTCTAGTAAGTATCAATGTATTTGTGTACTTGTTCTTTAAATGGTAATTGAATTAATATATTTAAGAATATTTAAAATTTCCTATCATGACAGTATGAATGAAGTGCAAAGGATGAAGGAAGGTGGTACTTACAAAAGCGGTTTGGTATGTAAACATGTTCATCGGTAGAAAATGAATGTAATGAATACTACCCCAATCTTGTTAGAGTTTTCTACAGTAATGCTACATTACACCGCCAACCTAGTATGGACGTAATATTAAGAATTAAGACTTATGTCATGGGGAAAGAGATATATATAGATATGAAATCTATTGCTGATGGTATAGGTGTTAAGAATATATGTGATTCCGATGAACATGTTTTAGATCCTACCATTAAACGTGTGGATCGGAATAGTCCCATTAATCTTGCTGTGGAGGGCAGATTGTTCCACCTTCTTGTGACTTGGTTTCTTCAGCCTTTTGGTGGAAAATTTTCACAAATTTGAGATAGTGATTATTGGTGGTTGTCTAAGTATGCATCAAAAACTGCTCCAAACATTGCAAAACTGATTTATGAGACAATTCTTACTATAGTGAAAAAGGGTGCTTCCATTACAACTTCACTACCATATGGATGTGTAATTAGTCATATATTGAGGAAGCAAGGAGTGGAATTCAATCTTGACTACCCTTTTCAATTATCCCGGAAGATCGACATGTTATCCTTGACTAATGCGGGATACGATTTTATTGAAATGTCGGTTGGATAAACAAATCTGGCATTGGAGCGGAACAAGACAACGACCAAATGGACAACATTGAAGAAGAAGTCCACGAGCCGATGGAAGAAGATGAGATTGAAGGGGTGATTACGATGAAGTCAGTGATGGTTTACATGGTTAATTTCAGCCAGCATTTTGATTCTCGTGTCGGTGAGATTAATGACCAAATCGGGCAAATGCGAGCAGATATTTCATCACTTCGTGATGACTTCTCCAACTTTCGTAATCAATGCCTTCAAAGAAAAGACAAAGCTTTAGGTATGACAATGCTTTAAATTGACTATTGACATACGGTTAATTGACTATTGACATGCTTATAACAGAAGTGGAAAATCCAGTGGTGAATGAAGAGGTGAATGATGAAGAGGTTGACAGTTCAGATGATGAGCATGAAGACCCAGACAGATATATCATTTCTGCAACATCGAGTCCCAAAAAAATTATCATTTTTTATGTCAATGGAGTCCTTGCCTATTATACAAAACAAACTCTCAGGGGTAATAAAATGGCTTCAAATTTGTTTACAGATGTGTTAAGCTATAAACACAATTGTGGTTGAATTTTTGTTCATGTTGTAGATGTTATAATGAGGCCAGGTGTAGAAAAATTTATCAATTTTTGTTTAGAGAACTTTTTTGTTGCCATTTGGTCATCGAAGTTGATGTAAGCACCGTTAAGATTTTAATTGTTAACAATTTGATCTTGCTCTTAACCAATTTGATGTTTCTCGTGGTAATTGTTAACAATTTCAGGCATAACATTGATCTTGTTCTTAACCAACTACATGTACCGTATGCCCAATATATATTCATCTGGGTAAGATGCATCTTTTTTGCGTTCGATAATTATATTTTTTTATGATTCTTACAAATTGATGTTTCACAATTTCCTATAAACATGATCAAGCAAATGAGTTTCCTCAATTCCACTCGGAAAATACATTGTTGGTGGATGATTCTATAGAAAAAAATGATTTATAATCCAGTGAGTTATATATATTTTTGTCATGCATATTTTTTTAAGGTATATGTTCATTCATTTGTTAATTAACATTTTATGTATAGCAATACAGTTACATATGTATGCATCCCTATGACGGTTCATCTTTGAACGATAATGCTTTAGGTATGACAGTTACATATGTGACTTATTCGATTGGTTTATTAATATATTGAACAGGTTGACAGTTTGCTAATTTGACTTATTTATATATATCCTCAAAAAAGGGCGGAAGCATCCGAGAATATTTGGAAAAGTTGGCAAATGAGCCTAATGTTCGGGACTTTGTCAAAAAAAACCCTTTACACCGCTAATATATAGTAATTATAGATATTTTGTTACAATGTATGTTGGATACATACCAGATGTTATGATAGTTACAATATCTGTTGATCGGTAGTTGCAGTATTCCAAATGTCCTCGTTGTCCTGAGACGTAATGGAGAGATTGAAATTATAATTAATCATTAACAATTTAAGATATAATTGTAGAATAGACATAGTAACTCACATTATAATCATCATTTGCGAGCCCGTACGACCATTCCGTTACGTTATCAAAAAATTCAGTCGATGTAGGTTGTGTAAACGATTCCAAACCGAGCTTTAATTTAGGAAATGTTACTTTGTTATGTCCCTCAACGTTGCAGAACCCGTAGTGCCTACTTTTCTTCTGGATCTTCTTCTTCTGGACTTCTTTTCGCTTTCTTTGTCTTCGTTTAGGGTCGCGAACCCCATTTACAAAATTGCTTCGGTTGCTTGAATCTTTCAAACCGAACGAGTGTTCAAATTCGACAGTTAGTCTTTTCATCTTATCTCTTACGGTTATGAAAGATGCATCAGTCTTTGATGCAATGTAGCATAAACAACTTGACGTTGCACATAGGGAAGCGAACCGTGCCATTTGCATAACTTCTGGTGGTACATTAAAGTCAAGGAAACTTGGTGCAGAAGCCTTCGCATCCTTAGTCCACCTACTTAGAGTCAAAGACTTAGGAAGATATGTGTAATCCAAGTGCTTCAAAACATGTAGTTGATGGCAACATGGAATTCCTACAGTCTCGAATTTCCTACACGATCATGTGACGATTTCCGAAACAACGTCAAAACATATGTGAAATCTCTTGTTCTTTTCCTTGTACTTTGACAAAACAAAATTTTGACATTCATCTGATAAGGATTGAATTTTTTCCTCAATCCGATACAAGGTCTCGTCTTGCAGTTTGTCTTGGAAGATCCGAAATGATTCCCGTATATAAATTTCACCAGCATGGCTTTCTAGGTCTGTCAGATTAGTGATCTGGAAGGGCATTGTCTAGGAACTTAAGTAATCCAATTTCAACTCGTTGATACGCATTTTACTAATACCTTGTTCAATTGTACGAACAACGTCTACATATGTCTTCTTCTTTTTCAGTGCAAGTGCGAGTGAAGCATTCAAGGACTCGCACCTTTGTGTGGATCGAATATTCGCAAAGAAATGACCGGTTTGATATGCTTGAGCCCATAAGTTCCAAGTATTTCCCTTCTCAATCACCCATGGATGCTTTCCGACATTGAATTCTAAAATCATTGTAGACCATTCAATCGCAAATTCTTCTGTTGTCCACCAGGAACTCATACATCTATAAAATGTTGTGCTAAATTTGTTGTCACCAATGTTAGCTTGTGCATTGCGAGAAAGATGCCAAGAACATAATATGTGCTTAGCATAAGGGATAACACATTTGATAGCCCTCTGCATTGCCCTATCCCCATCGGTGACAACTGAAAGAGGCGATTTATTCATCATGGCTTGTAAAAAATTACGCAGCACCCACTCGAATGATTGAGTCGTTTCGTCAACGATGATTGCAGTAGAAAATACTATTGTGCTATGGTGATGATTGACACCGACAATAGGCATAATTGGTCGTCCATAGAAATTACCTTTGTACGTTGTGTCGGACGCAATTACATCACCGAAGCAAGTGTAATCTGATCTCGATGTTGAATCAGCCCAAATAAGATTATGCAATGCCCTTGATTCATCTGTTGAGTATGTCATAAAAACCCCGGATCATCTTATTTCTTATAATCAAAGTAAGCAATTAGTGCATTCACATCCCCATTGACAATTTCCTTTGTTTTACCTCTTTCAAGTGCATTGTAGAGGTCTTTACTTGTAAATCCAACATTCTGATAACCCCCTGTCTGATTCATGAAATAATTCATTACTTGTGATGTCCCAACACCAACATCTTTCAATGATGTTGCCTCAGTCACATCAGCCTCACTCACAGCTCTATTTGAACGCATAAATGGTTGCATAACATGTGTGCACAATGCATGATTATGTTCCTGAAAAGACTTACTTAGAACCCACTGATCATTTGTATTTGTTGTTGTGACCATGATTTTCGCCTTGCATCCTGTTCGTGTGACTGGCATATGAGCACATTGACGATAAACAGTATGGACTTTGGATGACCGAAACCCTTCTTTTGAAAAACAAAATTCTCGTGTCTTCACATTCCCTCCCGTATCCAACCGTGTTGTTCCTCGACGTGCACTAAAACCATGTTTCATAGCGTATTTCTTGTAAAAATCCCAAGCTTCCTCACGTGAAGAAAAGAGCTGACCGAGCAACTGTTCCGAATCATCAACGGTCAACATTTCATGCCCCTCCCCGCTTGAATGAACATCGTTGGATGGAGTATCGTCCATTTTGGTAAACACGATCGATGGAAGTGGTCCAAACAGGATTTGTGTGTTGCTTTCATTTTCAGTAGGTGGTGGTGGTTGAGGGTGGTTGAAGTCTGACTACAACATTTATTTCTTAGGACAAAGTTAGTTGTGCAATAAAATGTAGTAAAATACCGATACTATCTTCCATCTATGAACAAAATTATCGATACTTTTCAAAAAAAGGATTGCCATATCTTACTCGAAACTAAGTTTCGATACTTTTTTCCCACTTTGAGTAAAATTATCGATACTTTTGTAAAAATCAATGTTTCCGTTAGCAAATCTGCTCGAAAATATTGATACTTTCTTCCCACTATGATAAAATTTATCGATACTTTTGAAAAAAAGGATTACCATAGCTTACTAGAAACAAAGTGTCGATACTGTTTTCACTCTATGAATAAAATTATCGATACTTTTTTAAAAATTAATGTTTCCGTTAGAAAATCTGCTCGAAAATATCGATATTTTCTTCCTACTATGATATAAATTATCGATACTTTTGAAAAAAAAAATGATTACCATAGCTTACTAGAAACAAAGTGTCGATACTGTTTTCACGTTATGGATAAAATTAGCGATACTTTTTTAAAAATCAATGTTTCCGGTAGCAAGTTTGCTCGAAAATATCGATATTGTCATCCCTCTGCGAACAAAATTATCGATACTTTTAAAAAAAAGATTGCCATAGCTTACTAGAAACAAAGTTTCGATATTGCTTTCACGCTATGAATAAAATTACCAATACTTTTTTAAAAATCAATGTTTCCGGTAGCAAGTTTGCTCGAAAATATCGATACGCTCTTCCCTCTACGAACAAAATTATCGATACTTTTCAAAAAAAAGATTCCCATAGCTTACTGGAAACAAAGTGTCGATACTTTTTTCATGCTATGATTAACATTATCGATACTTTTGCAAAAAAATCAATTCCGGTAGCATTGTTACCGTTTTCATTGTTGAGTACATCAATGTTTCCGGTTGATTGTTACCATTTTCATTATTTACTACATCAATTTTGCATTACAGTGTTATGTTTTTTCACTTGTATCACATGCACTGTTTACTGCTCATCCTGTATAAAGCTGGTTTTGATACCCCTAGAACGAATTTGCCTTTTCAGTTTCGTGTCTTTTCACTTGTATCACATGCACCGTTTCATGTTCATGTACCTTCATGAATAGGCATTGTGCCTTCTCACTTTCCCTCCTAACTGAAATTCCCTATAAATTAACAACTCTTCTCTTTACTCTTTACAACATCTTCAAATTAATATACTCAACCCTTCGTTTATTTCTATAACCAGTTCTCCTTCACCTTCACCATCTTCTATTATAGAATGAGTTCGAGCAGAGGTTCTGGTAACAATCCTCAGCCATTGAAGAGGAAACTTGATTTCAAGACATCATCAAATAGCGATGATGATTTCTATTTTGATCCTGATGAAGAGGAGGAACAAAGCCACGAGATAATGAAAACCAGCAGATGGTTCAACAAGTTTTTCGAGACCTTCGATAGAATGAACACAATCAATGATCCTTCTACTCAAGGCAGTGTCCAGCATGTCAAAGAGGTCCTGGTGCCACTCATAGGTTTCGTGGCCTTCAGTCCCTAGTGACACATGCCAAAACCAAAGGCGGACCAAAGCTCAAACTCCATCGCCAACTTGGTCAGCTATTGGACGAGGAATTGCGTAGAAGGGGTACTTCGGCTGTTCCTCAAGGTCAAGCTTATGAGGAATGGAGTGGTTTGAGAGATGATGCTGCTATTGTCTGCCCCCGCCTTCAAACAACGAGGAAGCGGATCACCAAATACTTTGGCCACCCATGGTGATGATAATGAACACAATGCTTCATCAAGATGCAAATGGAAAGATAGTTATATAACTTTTGAATTATGTTTTCATGAATATTACAATTCCTTAATTTCTTATGTCTTTAATTTTCTGCTTCAGTGGATTGGTATGGGAAACCAAGAGCTTCTTGACTATTTCAGGTCCTATCTTACTGTTGTTAAGGCTCGTCATTCATACAATCCTCAAGGCCATCGTGGGATGAGCCTTCTAATTTTTGAGAGCACGACAACAGGTTATTTCGATGCTCTGCGTCTGTATACCCAGTTTGCTGCCCAAGATTTCGATAGAGAAGCTTGGCAACGTTGTCAGGGCTTCTTGTATGGTCCAGCCAGCCAGCGCCAACTTTATGGTTATATGGCTGCCAAAGAAGACGTCGACAACTTCAACCGCCATACTCAAGATTATCTCTATCATTTTCTTCTATTATACAAGATGCACTTCTGCTCATACTTATGCATACATATTTTGTTCATTAGGCAACTATAGGGTCAAGTTTGAGATGCGACCATATGCAGAGATGGTTGGACAGCAGGCTGGAACAAGTGTCATGGGTGGCAGAGGGCATGGAGGTCGTTTCCTTGGCCAGGGATGAGGATTGTAGACTTGAGGAGGCTCCATTCTTTTACTTTCATTTTTTTATTTCAATATGTAATTGGTAATTAAAGTACTTGGGACTTCAATTTTTTTTTCATAATTATACTTCACCCTTTAAGTATTGAAACTTTTCATGAAAACTTTTTATTTTTATAAATATAATTGATATAAACGATTAAATAGAATTGTACCGATACTTTTAATATAAGTATCCATACTTTTTATGCAAGTACCCATGCTTTTAATTTAAGTATCGAAACTTTTAATATAAGTGTCTATACTTTTAATTTAAGTGTCGAAATCCTAAACCCACTTTTAATTGATATAAATGATTAAATGGAAGTACCCATACTTTTATAAAAACAATGTAACCGGTCTGGCTACAACATTTATTTCTTATTAGGATAAAGTTAGTTGTGCAATAAATTATAGTAAAATAACGATACTATTAAAGTAATTACTGATACTTTTAATATAAGTATCCATACTTTTAATCTAAGTGTCGAAACTTTTTATGGAACCGGTTGAAACATGGCTAGAAAGTATCGATACGTTTTATATAAGTATGGATACTTTCACAATTGAACCAGTTCCAATGTTTTTATTAAAATATAAATACTTTTGTAATAGCGTATCGATACTTATTCGCTACCTATTACGTTACACTAGTAACCAGTTTGTTTAAAATTATAATATTAATGTAAACGATAAAATAATAACAAATTAGGCGCTACCGAATATGTTGATACGCATATCAACAAAATATATAATTTTACCGATTTTGTTATCGTGGGTTTTTCCAAGGCCCCATCAGCCAAAATTATCAACAAATTAGGCGCTACCGAGTATGTTGATACTCAAATCAACAAAATAGGTAACTTTACCGATTTTGTTATCGTAGGATTTTCCAAGGCCCCATCAGCCAAAATTATCAACAAATTAGGCGCTACCGAATATGTTGATACTCATATCAACAAAATAGGTAATTTTACCGGTTTTGTTATTGTGAGATTTTCCAAGGCCCCATCAGCTCAAAATTATCAATAACTTAGGCGCTACCGAATATGTTTATACTCTTATCAACAACATAAGTAATTTTACCGATTTTGTTATGTTTGTATATAAACTACCGATAACTTAAATTTGCCGGTTACCAATTTTTTATTATTATTTTTTTATGTTTTCTACCGGATACATTATCTCATATCAACATATCCGGTAGTACTTTACCTATTTTGTTATTTATCTTATAATATTTTTAATAATACCGTTTTTTAGTCATATATTAGTCCGCCTTTCATTAGAATTGTCCCGAAGACCAAGACGATCCCCCAGAGAAGTTTCCTACTGGGATTGAATTTAATCCTATTTAACACATGCTTTAAACATTCTCCCTTTTATCAATTCCCAAAGCCATAATAAACATGGCGAAATCCCAGTTTCTTCCGCTAGCTTTAATGTTTATCCACTGTTTCATGGTTAGCCACGCCGTTGTGAGAAATCTCACCACCGATCAGCAAGTTCTTCTCCAATTTAAACACCAAATCGATGATCCTCAAAACATCTTAGCCAATAGCTGGACCGCCAATCACTCAATCTGCAACTGGATCGGTGTTTCCTGCGCCGCTAAGCACGGCAGAGTCCAAGTTCTGAACCTTGCCAACATGAATCTCACGGGAACTATCCCTCCGGCGTTAGGTAACCTCTCCTTCTTAGCCTCTCTTAATCTGAGTGGCAACGGATTCCATGGCGATTTGCCCAGTGAGTTGGGGCAACTGAGTCGTCTCAACACCATGGATTTGAGCTTCAATCTCCTCACCGGCGAAATCCCACCGTCATTCGGAAGCTTGAATCAAGTTGTAGACCTGAATCTGCAGGCCAACAGCTTGAGTGGCGCAATCCCTCGGTCGATAAGTAATCTTGTGAATCTGAGAAGACTAGTTTTGGGAAGAAACCAGCTGTCTGGGTCTATACCGGCTTCCATTTACAACATGTCGTCGTTGCAGATCATCTCTTTATTCTCCAATAGTTTGTCTGGTGAAATCCCAGATGATATATGCCACCATCTTCCGAATCTGCAGAAACTTGACATGGGATCAAATGAGTTTTCAGGTCGCATTCCAACGAGTATAAATGAATGCAGGAATCTGCACATACTTTACCTGGATTCCAATCGATTGAGTGGCACCATTCCCACCGGTATAAACGAATGCAGGAATCTGCACATACTTTACCTGGATTCCAATCGATTAAGTGGCAGCATCCCCACCGGTATCGGTAATTTAACCACGCTCCAGGAGCTATTCTTGGATGAAAATCATTTGCAAGGTAAGTTTACATATTCACATATTTCAGGTATTATTTTTTTAATAATATGCATGTCCGTCTTACGGTACATTCTCAACAATATTGTCTTTAAAGTTTGAACCCGCGTACATATTCACATATTTTATCATCTTCTTGGCCAAATTATTCATTGGTTTTTTACTCCATTATTAAGGTATTAAAAATGTAGAGAGTAAATATTTGATACATTAATAATAATATTTATTTTTAATTAAAAAAGTTACTTATTTACTTAGACTGTTTAATTTTGAATAAATATTATAATTAAAAGAACAACATATTTTAATAATATCAAAATGGTTTTTGGCAACTTGATGTGTCTCTTGCAAATTGATTTATGTTATTTCAACAGGTGAGATCCCTTGGGAAATTGGAAATCTGGTGAATTTGGAGATATTTTCAGCTAGAAATATAACACTTACTGGACACATTCCAAGGAGTATTGGAAATTTAACCCGGCTCAGAGAGTTATATTTAGGTCCAGGCGAATTACAAGGTAAAGATTCTTCTTCTCATTCTTTGCTATATACTTCTTGTGAATTTAGGGACCTAAACTATTTTTAAATAAACATGTTTAGATTTCGTTAATTTTAAATATTTGGTAATTAATTGCTGTTAAAAAAATTGTTAACCAATCAAAACATGACGTGTATGATATATTTATTTTTTAAAATTATAAACTTAAAATATTTTTTTACATAAAAAATTAATTTTTTAGAAAATTCTAAAATTCTCCAATTTTTATAAAACGATCTTCAAATCCTTAAAATTTTTCAAACGCGAACTTCTAAATCACCGCTGTTTCTGCCGCCGATCGTCGTTCCTAAACACACCCCTTTGATACCTAGCCGGTCATTTTCCCCAACATGGTGTTACCGAAAACAATGAATGACGTGCCAACTGAACGTCGTTTTTGCATTCAACATTCGACGTTCGACTAGTACGCCGTTCTTCGTTTTCGGTGATGCCGTGTTGGGGGAAATGACCGGCTAAGTTTGACAACCAAGGGGGTGTGCTCAGGGACAACGATCGACGACAAAAATGATGACGATTTTGAGGGTTTGAGTTTGAAAAATTTTCGAGATTTCAGAACTGTTTTGTAAAATTTAGAGAATTTTGAGATTTTTTGAAAAATAGAAAAAATTTGGGGTTTTCTCTTTAAAAAATTAAATTATTGCCAAGTGTCTAGCATTAATTGGTTAACAAAATTTTTAAACAACCCTTAACAATTAAACACCTAAAATTATAACAGTGTAAACATTAGACTCCAAAAATTTTAAAAAATATAATATGGATACTTATTTTTTATTTAAGTCTTTATTATTTATAGAATAAAATAAATTAAAGTAAGATTTTTTTTTTAAAAAAAAAGAGTGGCCCAAGCATCATAAAAGTTGGTATTTGATTAGATTGTATATCAAGATAACGCTTGAGGGTCTCGTCGACTATGGTTGCAATTTAGAAAGTGAATAATTTCGTAATAACAAAGTTATCTTCTGTATTATTTTTTTTAAAAATAAATAGTACTCCTATTTTTTTTAGTCAATATTATTTTGAAGTAAAATTATATATATATATATATATATATGTCATCCTTTGTATTATCGATTTTTATATTTTAAAAATAATGTTTAAAATTTATTTAAAAAAACATTTAATAATAATATTAAGCTCTTAAATTTTAAATTAACAATCCAAACTGACCTCAGGTAGATTTGATAAATTATGTAACAATTTTGGAGTAAGAATTAGTGTTATATAAATAGTGACATGTTCATATATACATGTGTGTGTGTGTATTGTATTAGTTATCTTTTATATCGAATTTTAATTATATTTATTTTTTTTGCAGGAGAAATTCCAGAGGAGATTGGAAATCTTGGTTCATTAGAGATATTTGCGGCAGCAAATATGAGCTTAAGTGGGGTGATTCCACCTTCTATTTTCAACATTTCTTCTTTGAGAAAACTTTATCTCCAATGGAATAATTTACTATCTGGTAATTAATTATGACTATGAGCTTGTTGTTTAAAATAGCAGAGCAAAGCAATTAATCATGTCTGTATGAAATGAAGCAAGCTTGTTGTTTTGTTGTAGGCAAATTACCAGAGATGAGCTCTGCTTCCAATCTTGAGGAGCTTCACCTATGGGGCAACCAACTCAGTGGAAATATCCCAGAATCTATCTGCAATGTTTCCAATCTCAAAGTCATTAGTTTGGGAGCAAACTCATTCTCTGGTCACATTCCAAATAACCTTGGCAATCTAAGGTTTCTAGAGAAGTTACACCTTTGGAAAAACAATTTGACCACTCCAAATGGCCACTGGACTTTTTTCCCTTCCTTGCTCAATTGCAGATCCTTAACACAACTAGACCTCTCAGTGAACCCCTTGGGAGGAGTTCTTCCCACATCCATCTCGAACCTCCCTACGTCGCTCCAAGTTTTCTCGGTCGCAGAATGTGACATCGGAGGCACCATTCCCATGGAAATCGGTAGCTTGAACAATGTCATGATGGTACAGCTTAACTCCAATAGATTCGTTGGAACCATTCCAGTGACAATAGGAAGGCTAGAGAACCTCCAGCTTTTGAGTCTTGCTGGAAACAAGTTACAAGGCTCTATCCCACATCACATTTGTGGCTTGAAGAATCTGTACGAATTATCATTAGAGGAGAATGAGCTCGATGGACCGTTACCGGCATGCTTGAGTGAGCTTACTTCTTTGAGAAAACTCAGGTTGTACTCCAACAAATTGCATTCGGAAATCCCTTCAAGTTTTTGGAGCTTGGAAGATATCTCAGAAGTATACTTGTCGTCCAACTATTTCAATGGTTCACTTCCACCCGACATAGGAAATTTGAAGGTTGTTACTAGTTTGGATTTGTCCGGAAACCTTTTCTCGAGTGATATCCCTCCCGCTCTCGGACGTCTTCATGATGTACAGGTTCTAAGTCTTTCTCATAACAGATTCCAAGGTCCTATTCCTGAATCCTTAGGCGACTTGATAAGTTTGACGAGTTTGGACTTATCCGACAACAATCTCTCGGGAGTCATTCCCAAATCTCTCGAAAAACTTGGTCACCTCGAGTATTTTAATGTGTCAGTAAATAGATTGGACGGGGAAATACCGAGTGGAGGCCCCTTTTCGAACTTCACAGATCAATCGTTCGTGAAAAACGATGCACTATGTGGTTCACCTAGATTTCGAGTCTTGCCTTGTGTCCATCGAAATCCCAGAAAGACTCCCTTACAAGTTTTGAGGTATGTCTTGCCAACATTTGCCTCAATCATCATAGTTGTTGCCTGCATTGTTGTCTGCATACAATTAAAGAAGAAGAAGAAGAAGAAGAAGAAGAGTACAAATTCGACAAATGTGGAGGATTCAATTCTTCTCAAGGAATGGAAAAGAATTTCGTATGATCAGTTATCGAAAGGGACCGAAGGATTTAGTGAAGCAAACATACTTGGTTCAGGAAGCTTTGGCACTGTATATAGAGGAACACTTTCAGATGGGACACAAGTTGCAGTAAAAGTGTTCGATTTGCAGATAGAGGGAGCATTCAAGAGTTTCGACGTCGAATGCGAAGTGATGAGTAAAATCATTCATCGCAATCTTGTCAAGGTCATTACTTGCTGCTCCAATACTGATTTCAAAGCCCTGGTGCTCGAGTTCATGCCTAATGGAAGCCTCGAGAAATGGTTGTATTCTGCAGATCATTCCTTGGATATCCTGCAACGGATCAACATAATGATAGACGTTGCATTGGCATTAGAATACCTCCACTTGGAATATTCAATTCCCATAATCCATTGTGACCTGAAACCGAGTAACGTCTTACTAGATGGAGACATGGTTGCGCACGTTGGAGATTTCGGAATTTCCAAATTATTAGGAGAAGATTCCTTCAAACAGACGATGACACTCGCTACCATCGGCTACATGGCACCAGGTGATGTTCTGTTTTAGTACTCTTTTATTGAGTATCAATGAAGCTCAAATGGCATAATATTATCGTCTTATATGTTTATAATACAGAGTACGGATCAGCAGGAATTATCTCGGTAAAAAGTGATGTCTACAGTTACGGTATTCTACTAATGGAAACTTTCACGAGAAAGAAACCGACAGACGAAGCTTTCGTCGGAGAAATGAGCTTGAAGCAGTGGGTGCAGATGTCATTATCTAACGGAATAATCGGGGCCGGAGATTCAAGTTTAGTGCAAGAAGATGATAAATACTTCGTTGTCAAAGCGAATTGTATATCATCGATTATAAAACTAGCCTTGGATTGTTCAGCCGAGTTACCCGAAGACAGAACAGATATGAAGAATGTTATCTCCATGCTCAGGAATATCAAAAGAAAATTCCTGAACGAAGTTGCACAAGATTAATACGGTAATTAAGGAATATGCGTATTATAAGTTGTTTTGTAAGGTAGTTCTGTGCAACTATGCCATTTCTTTGAAGTTATAAGTATGACTGCAATCAGAATCAATAATTCGGAATATATTCGGACCTAAACTATAGAATAAATAAGTGATATGATAGAACTCGAACCTGTAATCTAAAACCAAAGCCTCATTGGTATATGGTTACAACAACAATTCTGGTTTTAACTAAATAATGATTATAATAATTTAAGAAAGAAGGAGTAATTCTGCCACAACTATGGGGAATTAGTTCTCAAATAAGTATTTCATGAAAAGAATTTTTCATTAATGGCTTTGAAACATCTACTTTCAATACATTAAAACATGTACATTATCAGAAACATGTAAGAAAACCTTCATTACGTACCAAATTCCACAAGAGAGTGGATGAAAAGCTTAATATGAGCCGAAAGACAGGCCTGCACCAGAAAACTGCTGAATAGAAACACTCTTGAGCCGCTTTCATGACATAAATGGTTGTTTCGAGATGTCGGTTGTATTTAACGTTCTCAAGTTACTCAATAATATCAGAACGTACAATGACTGTGCTTCTTGACCATGAATAAATCACTTCACTGGTTTTGAAGGCTCTCGATAGCTTTTTTCCACTGCCATGCTCTTTGTTTCGCATCTTCAAATGACAAGACCTTTTTCGACTGGAACAAGCAAAGAACAAATCGAAAACATGAACAGATTAATATGTAAATTCACATTTTCTTCATCACCGGCACATAAGAAGCAAAAGGAACACAAAGCACTATGGGGAGTATTAAATTTGAGGAATTCATTTCAATCCTATTGGAACACTTGCACAGACTTACCGTACAAATCTTAAACTGTGACGGGCTTGTGACCTGGACACTAAGGTCACTAGAATTGTCGGACCAAATAATATTCCCTTTTACAACCATTTTTGCGGGGTTTACGTAAATCAGTTTCGGCTTGTTGGTGAGGATAAGCTGCACCTTCTTGCTCGATAACTTCTGTATTTTCTTCACCATTGAAATCATAAGAACAGATTCTCCCGGATCCAGAAATTGTTGCCTGTTAACACAATATACATAATTAAACAAGTTCAATTCAGTCAGCCACAATCCAGCAGATGGAAAAGGCAATGACAAAAACACTAATACTCGGATTACAAACAGCAAAATCAGTATGTAAGACAACTATTTTAGAGTAATCTGGATAAAACTGGATCGATGATGTTTCTAAATGTAAATAGGCTCTATAAATCCACAGGTGGACAAGCTTGAAAGCTAAAGTCATGCCCTTTCAACAAAATCTAAGAACAAATGCGGAGAAAATAGCAAGACATAAAAGATATACCATTTTGAGTCAAAGGAGTCGATGGAGGCCATTCTATTTATATGGCCAGATGATTCAGTCGATGATGATCCATCATTTCCATCATTTTGTCTACCTGAACCATATCTGGTGTGGATCGGATTCTGTGAAGAATCACTTTGATCATCACCGTCACTTGAATGAGCCTGAAAAAAATAGATAATGATAATATTTTAGAACTCTCGAAAGACAGAATACAAAGGGAAGTTGGATTCTGTCGTAAACAGTGATTGAAGCATGTCTGCTGTCATACCCCACTCTGTAATGCAAGCTTTGGAGGGGTTTCTGCTCTTACATTGCTCCAGTTAACTCCCCTAAAGAAAGGATGCCTCTTGAGTGCAGCATAACCTTCGGGTCCAGCACCTGCTCGTCTATTGGGATCGATATCCTGCATCAGATTCATATTATAATTCTAAGGCTACAATTTTTTTTTCTTGTAAATCAAGATCACACAACATAGAAGAATTTAGCATGATAAGGCTTTCACTTTTCATTTCCCCATAAAAAACGAAACGAACCGAAAAAAATCTGATATGCGTCTAATAACATAAATAGATAACCGGAAAAAAGACTTCAAAGTCTTAAATAGGAGGTTATAAATGCATAACAGAAACCAAATCCCGACATGCATAAAATTGTAGCTTACCATTAAGTGATCAATAAGGTCTTTGGCTTCTTCGGAAAAGTAGTTTGGAAATCTTATATCTCTGGCTATAATTCTTTGAAATATAAGCCATTCGCTTGTATCTTTAAAAGGAGAAGTCCCTGAAAGCATTTGGTACAAGGTGCAGCCAAGTGCCCAGATGTCATTTCTGTTTGAATATGTTAAAACAAAAAACTAGTTATCCTATAAACAACAATTTAACAAGATAATAATAAAAAAAGACTAACCTAAATCTCTAATTTCTACACTTTTTTTTTCGGAAATCAAATGGCAGGCAAAAAATGTTACAAAAGTACGGGTATGGTTAGTTTATTTTTTTCTCTAAATTTTCCCGTTTATTTGGACAACCCTTGGAGGATCATATCCTCGTACCCATGTCAAACATAGGTTCTTCAGTACAAATGAAGTGTTACAGCGACATAGGGGGGGGGGGGAATACAGATGTGGAATAGGGAGTAAGGGGGAAGCAAAATGTTAAAGAATTAAAACTTAACTAGTTGCTACGAGCTTAAGATTTGGTTTCGTTTGATGATTTTAATCTAGATTGTGAGACTAATTCGTTGAGTTAAGATCACTAACCCGAAAGTTGCTGGAGAAGAGTTAAGGACTTCAGGAGGAACATATGCAGCTGTCCCCACAAATGTGCATGCCTTATCATCTGGACAAGGAAACAGAACCAATCTTAGCATTTAACATTCAAGAATGCGAAGGAAGGGGTGTTTGTTTTTTTGATATGATATAGTGATGAATTTACCTGAGGCTGCATTAGGAAGGACTGTAATTTGGCTATCTTCCATTGGCTTTACGCTACCGAAGTCAGCAATCTTAAGATGACCATCTTTGGTTAGTAGCAAATTCTCTGGCTGCCATAAATCAAGCATTTAGCATTTTCTCAAATGTTGATGTAACAAAACACACTTTCACGGAAAATACCTTAATATCTCTATGTATTAATCCCATTCCATGTATGTATTCAAGAGCATCTACAAGCTCTGCAGCATAAAAACGTGTTTCATCCTCCGTTAAACGACCTTTCTGCATGAAATGTAACCAGATGTTGGATACTGAAGTGAACATGAATAACCAACAGAGATAGGTTCAAATTGCATAATCACAACAATAAAGTTCGAGCTCAGGAACATTCCAGCATTTGTACTTCAAAACTAGGGGATGGAATGCATTTGCAACATTATGCAATGAATTTTAAAAACCTTAAACGGTGATATTCAAGAAAATTTTAAGAACATCCATAAAGAAGTATATACACGACTATTCCAGATTTATAATGAATAATGAATTTGACAGGAAAATCTGAAGTAAATATACAATGAAAGATAGGTTCAATAATAATTCAAGGCGCAACCAATTCAATCTCAAACAACTCAATCATATTCTATGAGAAAACTGTTGCCACAAGGAACCCTTTTTATGTGTGAATCGATCGCATGTTAAGAATAACTTACTCTTGTTATTTGGTCAAAAAGCTCTCCACCTTCACAGGATTCAAGCGCCATGTCTTCAAAATATAATCAAAGAAAGCAATGTCAAACGAAAACGAAAACTGAATAAACTGGGAAGATAAAACCAATGGAAGTGCATCAAGGGAGAAGAGTTGTAAAAACTAACTACACAAGCATGCACATAATACTGCCAGTGCCAATTGATACAGCCAAGAATACCTACACAGAGAAAGAGAATCTTGAAATGTAAAAAACAGCCGCACAATGCCAGGATGGTCCAGTTGATCGAGCACAATACGTTCCAACTTTACATAAGCTGTTTTGTTTTCTTTGGTGATGAACTTTTTGTCCATGATCTTCAACGCATATTCCATGCCAGTATCTTTCTTCTTTGCCCTCACAACCTAATGACAACATTAACATCATATTAAGAACAAACCAATGTGAATACGAAGCTCACATGAGAAAAATTGTGAAGAACATGGAAAATGAACGTACAGTAAATAAATATTTCAACAGATACTACCTTCAAACTTCGAGAAAAATGACAAGAAAAAGTGATAATAATGAATAAGCAGGTATGTTTTATCAATCATCTAGAACTCTTAGCTTAAAGAAAGGATGTTTATTTATCTGCAATTTCAACCAACAGATATATACTTAACCAACTAGCATATCAAGCAGTTGTTACCACTTTATTGGGGGAACAGCACAACCCTTGGAACATACTACAGCACCAAGTGATGAAGAGCAGATATCGAGGTGCCACATTGATGGGAGATCTTAGTACAGATTTTAATTTCCATAGGAACATAATTTTCAAGTGATTATTGTAAAGGAGTAGCATGAAACATAAAAGTACACTTCGCTATTGAAATCATTCGTTCTCATCTTTATCATAATGGCAATTCTTTAACCAACCAGACCATCTCTAGGACAAAACAAAAAATGTTCAATAAACGGAAACTTGTACTTTAATTTAGCCTCACAATCTCAAGATATCACAGAAGTTTCTAACAGAAGGAACAATCACTAATATGATCATAAAGATGTTTTCATGTCATTTAGCTCCAGAGAGGGTGGAAACATAAAATAGCAAAAGGGCCCAAAGAGATGAACAGCACACAAATGAACCGAACAGCTTATAATAACGTGTTTAATGGACTTCCTCAGGAAACTGCTGGATTTCCAAACCAACCAAAGGTTTCCGTTATATATAAGAAATAGAAACAAAAAGATAGAAACCTATAAAAGCTTGATCCAGCAATATAAGGAAAAGCTGAGACTGAGAGCCTCAAAGGCATAGCTTCAAATCCCAGACTGTGCTTACATGAAGTCGAACCATTAATGACAAAGAAGCATAGATAATTGGTAGTGTGTGGAACACCATTAGACACTATGAGAGTGTCCTTCCAACCCTTTACCAAGAAACTCGGACTCGGTATGAGTACTGGATATGGGTATGTGCCCAGCAAGGATAAGTTCAATCTTTTCTGAGTTTTCCCATGTATTTGGAGGAAGGTCGTATTCGTACCTATGTCGAACATAAATACTCCAAGAAAAATGAAGATTCAAAGCAAAATGGACGCCAAACATACCAAACATCTTCAAACAGAAAAAAAAAATGTATTCAGCTTTTAGGAAACGGACACAGGAAGAAAAATCAATAGTATTTAGTTTTCTTTCCTTTGCATCAAATTTCAAGGAAACTAAGGCAAATTCAATTCAAAGTTCGAACAAATTATATGACTAGGAAAATACACACAAATCATGAAGAAAGCTAAAAGTTATCTAAAAAATATACAATTCATCACAAATCAATGAATCATCACTGCCCATCGAATTCATAAAGGTAGAGCATGCATTTATAAATAAATAATCAAACATAAAACAAAAACAAAACAAACCCAGAAATCCAAAAACCAATTAAAAAAATCAAAAAGCTTACCTTTGAATAAGAACCAACACCATAGATCTTGCCCAGTTCAAAGTCCTCAATACTGAAATTTTCCTGAGGAGCTCTAAACGAAAAGCTTTTAGATTTCAGAATATTGTTGGAAGCTCCACCATTGGAAGAACAATTAGCATTTTTCTCATCATCATTATTGGTTCCCTGAATCCCAAGCTTTGGATCAAAATCCTTTTCCATTGCCAACATTTCTCTCTCCAGAATTCCCCCACTTTTCCCTTTAACATAATAATAATAATAATAATAAAAGAAGCAATTTCCAAAAAAACCAATAATAAAAATACAAAAATAAATTATTGGGTGTCAGAGGAACAGCTTTTCTTTTTTTCTTTTTCTTTTTTTGCTATTTTTGGTCCCAGTCAAAGAGGAATAAAAAAAGAAATTCTTTTATTGGGTTAGATTAGGGGGACGCCAACCATCCCCGATCGATCTTTTATGGTGGGATCCAAATTGAATATGACCGTCGGAATAACTAGCTAGGGATGAGCACGGGTCGAGTAGAGTTTTTGGTAGATTCGAACTTGATTCAAATATAATTATCTTAAATTTGAACATGATTTGAACTTATTTTTTAAAAAAATTTGACCCGACCGAAAAATTATATACCTCAACTCGAACTAACATCATCTATAAAAAAATTCAATTTTAAGTTCATCAAAAAAAATTCAATTTTAAGGACTTAATTGTAAAAAAATAATTTTAGAGACCTAATTATAAAAAATATATAAAAAGATAATATTATTGTAAAATATCCCTAAAAATATAAAAGAAAAATTAACTATTAGTCCTTGGGGCAGATTTTTTCACACTAAATCCGAACCCAACTTTTCACACACAAAAACTCGACCCGATCAGGCCGGGTGGAGTCGGAACTCGTCGGGTCCGAGTGAAATGCTCATCCCTATAACTAATGTGTAAATGAACCGGAATCAAACAAATTAGGTTGTACTGGTGTTCGTTTGTTTATTTTTAAAGTTGTTCATTTCGGCTCGAGTTCGTTTAAATTTTTAATATATGTTCGAATTTGATTCATTTATTATTTGATGTGTTCAGACTAAATTCTATAGCATTCGCGAATATATTCATTTATATGTTCGCAAATATAATGACTAGGTTTAAATAAATTATCCATGCTTATTTGATCACTTATTTACAACGGGGTAAAATAAATTATCAATGCTTATAACGTTGTACATAAGGGATAAGTGTCAATATATTTGCAAATTATACTTTTTAATTGTATATTTTATTGAATATTAGTTTTAGTGACTAATTTTGTCAAATTATCAACGATAACTGCATATATATATATATATATATATATATATATATATATATTTCCTAGACATATTCAAGTATAAAACAAGGGATGTTATTTTTAATATTTTTATAAGAATATATCATTAATAAATTAACGACTCAATAAACGAACTTCAACGAGTTTATTCGTGAATATAAACTAACCGAACACATATTTATTTGTGTCCGTTCGTTTATTAAACGAACATAAAATTTTTATTTATACTATTTATAATCATAGAGAGACAAACATGTTATAGATTTTTAATTAAGTGACTAAATAATATTTTAAAGAAAAACGAATTATTTGTCACAAATATTTAAACTGAATAATTAGATTATTAGTTTTAAAAAATAATGTATTTATTATTAACTTATAACTACGTGACATGTGATGTATATTATTTTCTTTTAGCTTTTGATTGGGACATAAAGTCATACATGGACCCAAACCAAAGGAGCTCAAAGACATATATCACATAGTAAAAAAATAAAGAAAGAAACATAGACGTAGACAAAGACAAAGACTTGAAAGTCATAGTCTTAGATTGTGTCGGAAAGAATAAACTTCCTGTGTAATAAATCAATAACGTATGGTCCATGAATAAGCATGCATGCACATGCACGTCCAAATTGAATGTATTCTAAAATTTTATATTCATACATTTAAACAGTGGCGGATGCAAGTACATGAATTGTGCCTACCCTAAACTTTCTAAATTTTACACATTTAACTTTAATTTTTTTTTAATTTTTATGGGTTGGTCTTTAAATTTTTTTAATATTTATAAGTTGTGGTCACCCTAAAATTTTGAGATTTTATTGGTGTCCACCCTCAAAAATATTTCTAGATCCGCCACTGCATTTAAAGTTTAGATCCAACCATATGAACTTTTTTTATTCGAATGGCATGAAAAGTAATAATTAAATGTGGTATAAAATATGTGAATTAAGTATTAATTAAGTTGACATTGTTATTATTGTAATAGTTAGAAGATCGTGGATTCAAATGAATTTAAACACACTAAAAAAACAAAATATAATTAAAAATACAAATGTAAAACAAACATATACTATAGGCATAACTTGAATATTTTTTATTAGACAAAAAATATAAATATATATAACACCCTAATATTATATATTATCAAATCTGGTTGAATTAATATTACACTTTTTATCTTCTTAATATCTTAATATAATTGTAAATAAAACAATTAAAATTTACTCATCCAAAATGAATTTTAATTTAATAGTGATTATTATTAAATCTTTTTTTTTGGCATTAAATTTGTCTTGACAAAATCTAATGATTCATTTGTTGTTGGACCTACTTAATAGGGTATGCCGAGACCTGTAGCATGTTCATATATTTTTAAATATTTTACATTTAAATAAATTTAAGGCCGTGATAATTCATATGTATATGTCATCTTCATTTTTGTTTTTCATAAAAATATAATTATTTTTCAAGATCTAAGAATCTTGACATGAGTATACAATACCTTTTTTTTTAATAAAAAAATGTAATTATTTCTCAATCATGCTATTGCTATGTCTAATATATTTTCTGAACCATGACTAAATCCTTTGAACATATCTAAACATGCCATTATCAGATATCATTGTTTATAATTAAGAAGAGTGAAGGGGATTAAACAATCTGTATTCAACATTCTAAAACATTTTCTATGTAATAAGAAAACCTGTAAGATCATTGTGCAACCTAATATCGAACAACTCGCATTCAATGCGAGGAGGAGACGAGAATTTACCCGTCAGGTAAGAGAATCAGATGAACAGGTTGGAACAGTAGGACGAACCACTCGTAAAGCCATTGCTATCGATTTCCTGCTATACATCCCAATGATCCTTCCGGGAATCGAATTCCCATAGCCGGCCACTCATACTACCATACATATCAGTAAATTTCCTGAGGCATTCGCTTCTTATTCTGTAATGCCCGTTTGTGTCTCGGCTGATTGCTGCACTGGAAAGTTTGGATGTATCTATTGCCCAAGCAGGTCTCACATATTCAACGGTTTTAAACAAGCTTGCATTCGCATACAAGAAGTTCATTAGCACGTCCTCACAGTTAAAATACGTGTCTACCACTTCTCTCCCCGGCTTAGCTTGCTCGCTCCAATACCGTTTGAAGGCTACTTGACTATCCATGAAAGCAGCCCCTGTAAGAATCATATTATACCCTTTGTTTTTTCTCGCATATTTCTCACCACTATACTCCAATTGGCTCCCGTCGACAAACCGAGGATAGAATCCTACAATCCTATCAGGATGCTGGCGCCACAACATAAATCCACGCTCAATATCATCACAAGACATCATTATATCATCATCAAGCTCAAGAACCGCACGAGTCTTAATCAACGGATCGATCTTGAATCGATTATTGAGGGAGTTCTGATCCTCGATTCTGATCCGAACAGGCACTGCCGAGTCAAGATCACTCAACTTAGGGGGTATCCCTTTGTTCCAGACCACAACAATTTCTTTTACCGAAGTACACCTCGAATAATGATTCACAAACATTTTCAAATTCCAGAGACGAGCATCGTAAGTCATTGTTAATAATGTAAACTGCGAAAACTGACCCTTCCAAGAGTATGGTTCTTCTGCACCACTGCCTCCGTAAATGAACGTCACACCTGTGCAAGAAAACACAACTCCTAAAGCAAATACCAGTGCCAAAACTAATCTTCCGGTACAGGTGTTTCGTTTTATCCAGCTTCGCAGATATGAAGGTGTTCTATTTATGCGGCTGAAACCCCGCCTCACTTTCGAAGAAAAAACATTTGCTCTTTCCCAAGCATTAAGAGTATCGCTTCTCTTTCCCGAGTAATCTGAACACCAGTTAAGAGGTACAATGCAGTTCACTGTGCCTTGTAGGACACCTAATAACAGAACGAGGCCGGCAACTGCTGCAACTGAAGCACAGCCAAGAAGAAAACGATGGACCAAGTCTCCTGAAGGTACTCGGTCCCCATCCATAACCCCAACCCATTCACCAGACCTTAGCTGCTGTACATCGAGATGATGATACCGGGCACCATTCCAGGCATTCCGGCCCTTACTGGACTCTTCAAAGGGAAATGGAACTTCCACTTCCTTGTAATCAACCCTAGAAAGAACTTCAATCTTGAATATTCGCACACGTCGTCCATATGTTTCGCCACAGTCCTGACCAATCCGATAAAGATTTCCATTGTACCTAAATGGTCGGCCCCCATTACGAGCCCCAAAACTACTGTAAGTATTATAAATAGGGTTCTTCTTGTGTGGTTCCCAAGGACCAAGAGGTGAGCTGCTATACCAAATTTCCAACCGTCCGTTCGCTGTTCCGAAATAGTGGTGTTCTGATCCAAAGAGCCAGTACGCTCCATCATGATCTATAATAAATGAATCAACAAGGGGCTTCTTCATGATGATCCTATCCAGTTCCCACTCTAAGGGAAAATTCGTTACTCGATACAGACGAAGTTCTCCTTTCTGCCTGCTTTCGGGCATCAGGTATACCTGCAGTCATGAGCAAAGCAACAAACAATTCCGTCAATAAACGAGATAACCTACCGAGTAGGTTACATAACCATCATGAATATGATGGTACTTGATCACTATAAGAAACAGTAACATTTGAACTGGTCAATAGTAGAAACTAGAAAGATTGGTGTTCAAAATTCCTATGCCTTCCGGACCTGAGGGTGAGTTTTGGATGTGTGTATGTATACAGCATGGGCAAGTTCAAGTAAAAAAAGTGGAGGATTACACTTTCATGCTCATATCCGAATATGTGTCGGGTATGGGTTTGTGTCAACTAATTCGGCACACTAGTGATTTCACCAACCTATATGTTCATGTTCGTCACTAATTTGGTCATGCCGTATTAGATTGCACCAGTTATGTTCCATCTTGCCTTCAGACATTATGAAATCATAAGGTGCTTGAAGTTGTTGATACTAAGCATATGCCCAATTGGGTATGAGAGGTGCCATTCCTCATCCAAGGCTATGCCCAATTGCACCAGTTATGTTCCATCTTGCCTTCTGACATTATGAAATAATAAGGTGCTTGAAGTTGTTGATACTAAGCAACAATTGCATGTATATCTAACCTAATATAGATGGTAAAAGAAAAACGGACGAAAGAAATCGATAGTCTTACTTGGCCAAGATAGTTAAAGACATATGGGTATGAGAGGTGCCATTCCTCATCCAAGGCTATGCCCAATTGTTGCCATGTTGCTCCCTTGTCGATACTTTTTGCCACCCCAATGTCCCCTTGCATGGTGTATGAGTTCTTTGTTTCATAAAATAGGTAAAAGGTATCTCCCTGGATCAAGAGAACAAGAGTATATTTCAGAAACAAACAAAAACTAACGTATAAGATAAACTTTAATAACAATGCTTTAAAGGACCCGATTTGCACCATATCTAGGTACCTTCTGCAATTTGTAAGTACATAAGAGATAAGCTTAGTTCATTTTACACTAGATTTGACAGTAGTTAATAGAAGTTGAATTCCTTATTCCATCTGAGTGCAGTAAACCCAAGAATCATAAGAAACTTTGCCGGCAATCAACTCTTCCTTTACGATTACTGATAATTCATAGCAACAAGATGGAAGAAGAGGGGGGAGCAAGCACTTTCATAGAATTTAAGGTATTTCCTATGCTGATAATCACATAGACTGACAGACTTTTTGTTATATGATTCGCACAAAACTAACCACGCCACAAGTCAAGGGCTCAAGGCAAGAATCATTAACTCTTTTACTCAAAATCCTCTACCCCTATTCTTGATGCAGGCCTGATACTCTCATTCGCGTTATCTCCGAGATAAAATAGGTAAAGATGCTTGAGAATCAAGCTCAAGTCTTCCAAGGTCAATCTCCATTCTGATCTTTTTCTAGTTCAAGCAAAACAAAAGGAGTAATTTACCAAGTGTTGACTCAAAAGTGTATTCTAGCTACTTTCGTAATTTGTTACTGATAAGCTTGGAATAATTCTAAAATAACGGAACAGAGCCGGTAATAAAATGGGACCCGTATTTCAACTCTCCATTGTTACCTTGAGCAGCTTCAATGCTGAAATCTTTTTTAATACCCATTCTACAGTACCAACTATGTTACTCGGACTCAGAGACGGTTTACGTTCGACACAACACAGGAGTGCCTAACCCAAATCCGAATAGAAAGCAGCAATAATTAACTAAAACAGCAGCATGAATCCTACAATTCCTCCCTCTCAGCAGACTTTTCTATTGCATTAACATATCGAGCCAAAACAAAATCAATATATTCACAAATCCAGTGGATTCCCCTGCATATTTCATTGTGAATAGAGATCTTAACCGATAAACTAAAAAGAATCTGTATCTGGAAAGTCAATTATTCAGCTCTGCACCCCATTTCTTACATAGTTCATCCTCCAACAACATAGAGTTGAAGACAAAAAATCCCGAAACAAATACTATACAAACATTAAATCGATATCCTACATGGTCCAATCCATTAGCAAAATTCAACAACACGTAACACGCGTGACACAATCAACACTAATCTGAAACAAAACATATATTTTGGTCAAAGACCTGAAGATATAAACAAAAGAAATTTTCTTCTGCTAACTGAAATAAACAATAACAGAAAAGTCAAACACAGTGAAGTTGGATGTATGAAACTAAATAAATATATATAATTCTCAACATACTACTGTTTATTGGTCCCAAAAAATTCTCCTACTTTGGTTAAAGATACAGAATCAACAAGCAGAAACATATGAATAAAGAAATGAGTGGCAATAAAATAATAAAAATGTTTAGAAAGATAATAAACAATAGTTACCTGAACATAAAGAAAAGGATCAGCTACAAAATTACTAGCGAAACCAGAATCAGAAGCTGAAGCACAGGTTATAACTGGGTTAGCCACTGGCCATGCTGCACTCTCATTTATCCATATCTCAGCCTAAAAATTGTGACCCAATTATTAAACCATTAAGAAACCCAAAAAACTGAAAATAAATCAGCAAAAAAAAATCCAATATTTTAACTGTACATGCATCCTCAAAGTATCACAAAAACTAAGTAAAACCCAGAAATAATAGTTTTGCTGATATTGGTAGCCAAAAAAAATACTGGAATGAAAGAAAAAATCATTTTTAAATGACAGTTTTACATACTTACTGCATACAATGATGAAAAGTAACAAATAGAAAGCAATTTTTTTTTTTTTTTTGGGGGGGGGGGGTCATTCAGTAGAAAATTAAAGAAATCAGCACAAAAATTCAATCTTTAACTATACCCCGCAAAAAAAACTTCAAAAAGATCACACAAAATCCAGAACTAAGAAAAATTGCATGTATTGATGGCCAAAAAAAAATCTACTCCCAAGATAAAAGTTTAGTCTTTAACTTGCTTGAGAGAAAAACTACAAAAAAAACCCCAAAAATTTAAAAGAATTCAGCTTAAAATTCTCTACCTTTAACTGTACATGCATAAGAGAAAAGCCCCCATAATGTTTTTTTAGGAACCCAAAATTAATCACAAAAAACAAAACCCAGATATTTGCATTTACTCATAGCCAAAAGGAAAAGGAGAATTATACTCAACTGAAAAGAAAACAAAAGAAAAGAAACACTTTTTTGACATGATAATTGATAACTACATACAATGATAGGAAATAACAATAACCCCCTCCCCCAAAGAAAAAAAAAGAACTCACATTTTCAATGGGTTTGAGAGAGAAAGGGGATTGACCAAAGAAAACACCAATAGCCCAAGAACCTTCATTGTCTTCTTGACAACCAAGCCAAGGCAAACCCTTTCTTTCGTTTAAACTAAACGGCGGCGTTAAAATCAGCCACCCATACAAAACGGCGATCAACAAGTGTATTACAAAACAAACCAAACAAAAAACGAACCCCGCCGCCACCACCCTCGCACTGTTATTATTCCCACTAACATTGCTACTATGATTGTTGTTGTGGCTGTAGTGGTGGTGGTGGTGGTGATTATAGTGACTACGGTTATGCTGCAACCACTTCATGCAGCAACTTCTTCCACCACCGCCGTTCTCACCGCCTCCAGCGACTACCATAGAAACCGCCGTTGTTTTTTTGAATTTTTTTTCTCTAAGAAAAAATCATCACCATTCTGTTTTCCTATGTTTTTTTTTTC
Organism: Hibiscus trionum; assembly: GCA_030270665.1. NCBI lineage: Eukaryota > Viridiplantae > Streptophyta > Magnoliopsida > Malvales > Malvaceae > Hibiscus > Hibiscus trionum. The sequence continues at coordinate 9,025,815 of BSYR01000024.1, read as the reverse complement.
CTTTTTTTATGTTTTATAGGCAGAGCCCATAGAAAACGTTACATTACAAAAATTATAGCATACACATTTACAAAAGATTTTACTATCATTATTATTCTTAAAAAAAACCAATACTAATAAAATTAAAAGCTTACTTTTTTAATAAATTGGTTTTAAAAAATTTTATGGGGAACTTAATTTGATGTATTTATGAGCTGGCATTGAGGTAGCGTGATGTTCACTTGCTTTACATGGATGCCAAATGTAAATCAGGTTCATATGTTTGACACGTCGAGGCTTCACTTAGTGATTAAGCGGTATGCGGCAAATAAGAGAGATGTAAATGTAGTGATGAGTATTCGAACAAATCGAGTTATGATAAAAAAATAAAATTAAGTCGAATTAAAAAATTAAATTAGTTAATTTGATGAGTTTTAATTTATTATTTAAATTTTATATGATTTTTTTTAAGTTGAGTTGTTCATGTTTCTATTTGAATTTAATTGTAAATATTTATAACGTTATAGTAGTGATTTATTCAAATATAAATCACTTTATATAACCATATATGATATACAAATATATTTCCTCATATATTTTTATACAAGCACGGGTAAGATTTATATTGTTATTAAAAATATAATATGTCTAAAATTTTAAAATAAATAAATAAAAACACAAAAATATTACAAATTTTGAAAAATAATAAATGATTGGAAATTAGAAAAACAAAATTTGAACAAAGACAATTTTTTTCGTATAATCTTAAGGGGATTACACTTATCACTTGTTGGTCTAAGTTTATTATAATTTCTTAAGTATATTTTCAATTGAATCAACGTTATATTAAATAACAATGACTTTTTAGGCTTCTTTTTCCATTTTAAAAATGATGCGGTCCAGGAGGATCGTAGCCTTCAAAATTTTAAAAATTTTATAATAAGTTCTTTAAATAAAAAAATTGTCTTTTTAATTTTGTTAATTAAATATTATAACTTTTAACTTTTTTATCTAATGACAATTTAAATTTTTATTAATTTAAATATTAAATTATAACTTTTAATTTTAAATTTAAATACTTAATAAATCTTTATATTTTTAAAATTCAATAATTTGATTTTTTTTTCCGACATTTGATTATGGCCCGTCACTAGACGCAATAGAGTTTGTTGTATAAAACTCAAACGATGTCGTCTTACTATGTAGCTACTTCTAGAAGAAAAACAATTAAGTCTAAAATAAGATATAGCATATAGGAGCATCAATTTAATACAAATCATGTCCTATCAATTTTTTTATAAATAAAAGATTATTACCCGTGCTCTCATTAAAAAATATCTTTAAATATAGTTAGAGGAAAATAGTACATTAGATAATAAGAACAAAAATAACGTACGAAATAATTCAAAAAAATAACAAAACAATCTCACGCTAGAAAATTAAGACTCGACATCATTGTGTAACAAAGACAATATCTCATATGGTAGCGATAGAAACCTGTGACATATCAAGTCATTACACCGAACAATCTTACTCATTCCATCGGCTACCATATTTCTTTCCCGAGAAACATATTCAATACGGACCCCTACAAACGCCTCAACAATCTCACAATACGATCGATTAGTGTAAATATCCTACAAATATTTACTGCACTCTCAACAAGCTGAATTGTCTCGAGATAATTAGACTCCAAAATTACAATGTAAAATTAATTTCCAAGTTTAAACTAATTATTGAATGTAAAATTAATTTCCAAGTCTAAAATAATCTTGTTTTTTTTCATTTAATTTTTCCAATGTCCCATATTTTTTTAGTTTTTAATTTATATAGTTTTTAATAACGTTTTTTTTTCATAATTTTGATTTCTTAAACATTTTAACATTGTTTTACTTTTAAATATTTTAAAAACTTTTCAAATGTTTTAAGAGTTTTAAGATTTCATGATTCTTTTTTCAAAATTTTTATTGACTTTTTTGACTTTTTTAATATTTTAGTTCTTTAACTTTTTTAATATTGTTTTGCATTTTTATAATTGTGTGGCCTATGCACTTCATTACTCCACTTTGACCTCATTCTTGTTTTGACCATTAAACTTTAAAAAGTTTCAATTTGAGCACTCAATTTTTGTAGAAAGTCAAGCAATGCGGTGCAGCCAAAATTGAAAATGGAAAATTTCAATTTTGGTAGGTGCAGCCAAGGTTGAAAAATGGCATGGGAAAATCACAATTTTAGTCCCTAAACTTTAGGCTATTTACAAGTTTAGTCCTTAAAGCTCAACTATAAATAGGCCTAACCTTTGCCATTTGAAACCATCCCAAATCATTCTAACATCCTCCCAATACTAGAGAAATTAGAGAGTTTTCATAGAGTTGTTTTCTCCTTTCTTATCAAGAGAGAATTGTCATTGTTTTCTCCTTGTTAGACTGAGAGAAGTTGTAATTCCTATTTTCTCATAGTGAAATTCTTCTACCTTTGTCTGTGGTTTTTACCCTATATTATTTAGGGGTTTTCCACGTAAAATCTGCGTCTCTTTTATCTTCATTATTATTTTCTCAAATTATCAGTTGTGTTTTTGCTCTATCCGACGATCGTATTCCGCAACAATTGGTATCAGAGCCTAATTTGGGTGCGTATATCTACTTACCGTATTCTCTGTTGGTTGCCACTGAAAAGTGGATCCTCCATCATAAGAAAGTAAGTTAGATATTACTCATTCATTGAAGGTGGTGGGCACTATTCACGTCAAAAAGGTGAAATAGTGGGAGCTATCTGAAATAGAAGCTATGGCAACGAAATTTGATATTGAAAAGTTCAATGGGAGAAATTTCTCACTGTGGAAATTGAAGATAAAGGTCATCCTAAGAAAAAACGGATGTCTAGCGGCTATCAGCGAAAGGCCGGCAGATTTTACGGATAACAAGAAATGGAATGAGATGGACAAGAATGCTATTGCAGACCTTCATTTAGCATTAGCAGATGAAGTACTATCAAGCATCGAGGAGAAGAAGACAGCCAAGGAGATTTGGGATCACCTCGCAAAATTATACGAGGTCAAATCGTTGCACAATAAAATTTTCCTTAAGAGGAAATTGTACACTCTTCGGATGTCAGAATCTACTTCAGTGACAGAGCACTTAAACACGTTGAATACTCTATTTTCTCAGCTTACATCCCTAAGCTATAAAATAGAGTCACAAGAACGTGTTGAACTTCTGCTTCAAAGTCTACCTGATTCGTATGATCAACTCATCATCAACTTGACGAACAACAACCTTACAAGTGATCTAGTCTTCGATGACGTTGCAGCTGCTGTTCTGGAAGAAGAAAATTGGCGCAAGAACAAGGAAGACAGATAAGGAAATCTGCAACAAGCAGAGGCCTTAACGGTGATGAGAGGAAGATCAACAGAACGTGGCCAAAGTAGCAGTCACAATCATGGTAGATCAAAGTTAAGGAGTAAGAAGAATTTAAAGTGCTACAACTGCGGAAAGAAGGGTCACTTGAAGAAGGATTGTTGGAGTTTACCTAAAAACTCCAATCCTCAAGGAAATATGGCAAACACTTCAGATGATGGAGATGCTCTCTGTTGTGAAGCAGCAACAGCCATGGAAGGCAGAAAAAGATTTGCAGACATATGGCTTATTGACTCGGGAGCCACATATCACATGACCTCAAGAAGAGAATGGTTCTATAATTATGAACCTATCTCATGAGGATCTGTGTACAGCTGCAATAATCATGCATTGGAAATTGTTGGCGTTGGAACCATCAAATTGAAGATGTATGACGGGACAACTAAATTTGTTCGAGATGTGCGACACGTGAAAGGCTTGAAGAAAAACTTATTATCCTACGGATTGTTGGATAATAATGCAAGCAAGATTGAAACACAGAAAGGAATCATGAAGGTGTTCCATGGAGCGCTTGTGGTGATGAAAGGTGAAAAGATAGCGGCAAATTTGTACATGCTGAAGGGAGAGACTTTGCTAGAAGCTGAAGCCTCTGTTGCCTCATGTAGTTCAGATTCTACCATGTTATGGCATCGGAAACTTGGACACATGTCAGAACAGGGAATGAAAGTCCTTGTGGAGCAAAAGCTACTTCCGGGTTTAACAAAAGTATCACTTCCTTTGTGTGAACATTGTATTACAAGTAAGCAGCATCGATTAAAATTCAACACATCAAATTCTAGAGGCAAGACTGCTCTAGAATTGGTTCATTCTGATGTATGGCAAGCACCGGTTACATCCCTAGGCGGAGCAAAGTATTTTGTCTCCTTCATTGATGACTACTCTAGGAGATGTTGGGTGTATCCTATAAAGAGGAAGGCAGATGTGTTTTCAACCTTCAAAGTTTTCAAAGCGCGGGTGGAACTTGATTCTGGAAATAAAATCAAGTGTTTCAGATCAGATAATGGAGGTGAATATACAAGTGATGAATTTGATGACTTTTGCAGAAAAGAAGACATTAAAAGACAGTTCACAACAGTATACACTCCTCAACAAAATGGAGTGGCAGAGCGGATGAACAGAACTCTGTTAGAAAGAACACGAGCAATGTTGAGAGCTGCAGTGTTAGAAAAAGCTTTATGGGCAGAAGCAGTCAATACCGTCTGTTATTTGGTGAATCGGGCTCCATCAACTGCAATTGAGTTGAAGACACCGATGGAAATGTGGACTAGTAAACCAGTTGATTATTCAAACCTCCATATATTTGGAAGTATTGTGTACGTGATGTACAATGCCCAAGAAATTTCAAAGTTGGATTCAAAATCCAGAAAATGTAAATTCTTGGGGTATGCTGATGGAGTAAAGGGGTATCGCTTGTGGGATCCCACTGCCCGCAAAGTGATTATCAGCAGGGATGTTATTTTTGTAGAAGATAAGCTACAAAGAAAAGAAGAAGATGATAACACTGATAAAGAAAAGCCAGAGACTACACAGATACATGTTGAAAATGAGTTTGAACAGAGAGATTGTTCTGAAGCAGAACCAGAGCTCGAGGAACCAGAACCAGAGAATTCTGAAGCTCCAACAACTCGTCAATCAGATCGTGTGAGAAGACGTCCCAATTGGCACTCAGATTATGTTATAGAAGGTAATGTTGCATACTGCCTTTTAACGGAGGACGGTGAGCCATCATCATTCGAGGAGGCAATGAACAACTCAGATGCTTCACAGTGGATGGCGGCAATGCAAGAAGAAATCGAAGCCCTTCATAAAAATAATACATGGGAACTTGTGCCACTACCACAAGGAAGGAAGCCAATTATTAACAAATGGGTCTTCAAAATCAAGAGAAATGGTGACGATCAAGTGGAGAGGTATCGTGCAAGACTGGTGGTCAAAGGATATGCTCAGAAAGAAGGTATTGATTTCAATGAAATCTTTTCTCCTGTGGTTCGACTAACAACGGTTCGAGTTGTCCTGGCAATGTGTGCTACATTGAATTTACATCTAGAGCAGCTAGATGTTAAAACAGCTTTTCTTCATGGAGATCTTGAAGAAGAGATTTACATGCTCCAGCCTGAAGGTTTTGAAGAAAAAGAAAAGAAGAACTTGGTTTGTAGGTTGAACAAATCTCTGTACGGTTTAAAGCAGGCGCCGAGGTGTTGGTACAAGAGATTTGACTCCTTCATCATGAGCCTTGGATACAACAGACTTAATGCAGACCCTTGTGCTTACTTCAAGAGGTTTGGTGAAAACGACTTTGTTATATTGCTGTTGTATGTAGATGACATGTTGGTTGCAGGCCCCAACAAAGATCATATTGAAGAATTAAAGGCACGACTGGCTAGGGAATTTGAAATGAAGGACTTGGGACCAGCAAACAAGATTCTAGGGATGCAAATTCACCGAGACAGAAGTAGTAGGAAGATTTGGCTTTCACAAAAGAATTACTTGAAAAAGATCTTGTCACGATTCAGCATGCAAGATTGTAAGCCAATTTCTACCCCTCTTCCTATTAACTTTAAATTATCCTCCAGTATGAGTCCTAGCAGTGAAGAAGAGAGGATGGAGATGTCTCGAGTACCGTATGCATCAGCAGTGGGAAGTTTAATGTTCGCTATGATTTGTACAAGACCAGACATTGCACAAGTAGTGGGAGTGGTTAGTCGGTACATGGCGAATCCAGGCAGAGAGCATTGGAATGCTGTGAAAAGGATCCTGAGATACATCAAAGGGACCTTAAATGTTGCATTATGTTACGGGGGATCAGACTTTCTTATCAGCGGGTATGTCGATTCTGACTATGCAGGAGATTTGGATAAAAGCAAATCTACAACAGGGTATGTGTTTACAGTTGCTGGTGGAGCTGTAAGCTGGGTTTCAAAACTGCAATCGGTTGTGGCTACGTCAACAACGGAGGCAGAATATGTAGCAGCTACACAAGCCAGTAAAGAAGCAATATGGTTGAAAATGCTATTGGAGGAGCTCGGGCACAAACAAGAGAATGTCTCTTTGTTTTGTGACAGTCAGAGCGCCTTGCATCTTGCAAGGAATCCTGCTTTTCACTCAAGAACAAAACACATTCGGGTCCAATACCACTTCATTCGTGAGAAAGTGGAAGAAGGGACGATAGATATGCAGAAGATCCATACCGATGACAACATAGCAGATTTCATGACAAAAGCAATCAACACTGATAAGTTTACTTGGTGTCGGTCCTCTTGTGGCTTGTTAGAGACGTAAGCAACATGGAAAGTACGAGGTAGAAAGAATGGTGTGAAGATATGATTGTTCCAATCAAATCTTCAAGTGGGAGATTGTAGAAAGTCAAGCAATGCGGTGCAGCCAAAATTGAAAATGGAAAATTTCAATTTTGGTAGGTGCAGCCAAGGTTGAAAAATGGCATGGGAAAATCACAATTTTAGTCCCTAAACTTTAGGCTATTTACAAGTTTAGTCCTTAAAGCTCAACTATAAATAGGCCTAACCTTTGCCATTTGAAACCATCCCAAATCATTCTAACATCCTCCCAATACTAGAGAAATTAGAGAGTTTTCATAGAGTTGTTTTCTCCTTTCTTATCAAGAGAGAATTGTCATTGTTTTCTCCTTGTTAGACTGAGAGAAGTTGTAATTCCTATTTTCTCATAGTGAAATTCTTCTACCTTTGTCTGTGGTTTTTACCCTATATTATTTAGGGGTTTTCCACGTAAAATCTGTGTCTCTTTTATCTTTATTATTATTTTCTCAAATTATCAGTTTTGTTTTTGCTCTATCCGACGATCGTATTCCGCAACAATTTTGACATAGCTCATTTGGTCACTCATACATTAAACCAAAAACAGCAAGGTGACACAACCCTTTTTGCTGGCGTGGAAGACCTTTGTTGTCCATCTATTTTTTATTTTATCTTCTTTACAACAACTTCAAAACTTTTAAATTTTCATTCTTATCTTATGTCGTTATTGAAATCGTCATTCTTTGTTTTCTTTTTTTATTAAATAGAGATGCATTATATTCTCATACTGAGATTCGAACCCGTACAAGATAAAATAATATTCATCTGTGTTTTCTTTAACTACTCCAAACACTGATCATTTTATTGTCTCATGCTAATGTATCAGCTTAGGTTTTTTTTCTTTCAAAATCTCTTTAAATATGTTTGTGCGACACTCGTATTAGATACGGTCTATTATATCACCTAAGTGGTGTGAGTTAGATATGGATACTCCTTTCTCTATTCAGCTTATGATCCTAAATATTACATATAAGCACATTTCAAGAGAAGTGGTGTTTACTCTCAAAGTACCCTTCTCTTGAAATGTGCTTATATGTTTGGATGAGTAAACACGTAAATTACAAATATCAAATACTTCTAGATGTTTGTGTTGATTATAAAAGGTTTGATTTTATTAAACTCGTGATAAATGCTTGTATTTGATCTCGTATACTTATATTTGTGACATTCATAAAGTATAATAGAATAAATGTATATTATTAAATTTGTAAAACTTGATATTCGTAATCGTTTTCGTGCACATATTAATCGACCTAAAATTGAATCATAATAATATTATTTGTGGGAATTTTCATCACCATCATTAGAGTACAATTCCAAACTTTTCTTTAGTGGGCATAAGTATTCATAAAAACTTACTCTATTTTGGTTTGTACTCTATAGTTTATTTTGTTTCATACATAATATTTGTATAACTGCTTTTAAATTTGTATGTTTTATAACTTTGATTTCGATAAATCTATATACGAATATGAATCGGTATTTTGTGCACAAAACAAACATTAAACCTTTTTGGTCATTTTAGTGGTCTAATGTTATACGCTCTTATTTATTAATCTCTTTTAACTTGTGTTTGATGTGTTATATAAAACATATTTAATATAATATTTATATATATTATATTTAAAAACGACGTTTTTAATAATATAACAAACTAAAAGCTAAATAATGTTTTTTACGGAAAAAGTTAAAAGAATTTTTCGTTCATGTTGTGTTAATTTTTTTAAATGATTTAATTCTTTTATAATTAAAGGAATTTGTTTAAATGAAAATAATTTCACTTTTTAAAGAAAGCTGGAGTCCGATGTAATTTGCCCAAATATGTTTAAAGGAAATTTCGTAGAAGTAGCAAGTCACATGCCTTTTGTCAAAATCTTAACTTGTTTTTCAGTAAAATTTGAGATCCACATCTATAATGTATATATTAATAATAATTATATATATAGATAAATAAATAGATTATACATATCAAAATAAAAATAATTTTGGTGTTATCGTATGTTCAATATCGTTATATGTTTTAAATAAATTATTATATTTCCATTTTACAATTTATCAAATGATAATTATCTTTTTTTTCACACTGGAATTAGAAAATTGCCTTTTCACCCCTTTTTTTTATTTGGTAAATGCAAATCCTGTCAAAACAAATTTTATTTAAAAGATGCTTAATGCATTTATTTAAAACCAACTAAATTTAGGTACTTAGCTGGCTTTGGTCTAAATTTAGGTGTGTACTTTAACATTACACTTCATGACATAATTAGGTTTAGATTTAGAGGAACCTAACCCTATAGTATAGCCAAAAGAATATTAATTTCCTTTCCTTTAAATAATGAAAAATATGAATTTTATATTTATTTAAGTAGATATTTATTATATTCAAATCAACCCTTAACCTTCAAATAAAATACTTGGCTTTTATAAGTGTTTAATCCTTAATCTTTAAACTGTTTTATTTGAAATAAAAAATTATGTTTAAAAAATTAATGACAAATACTTATTAATTTGGATGATATAAAAATATAAGGATTCTTACTATTTACTTAAAAAAGATTAAATATGTAACACCCGTGTTTTGGGCCTAGGAGTTAGCTGGGTTATAGTTCGAGTCAAATAAAATTTAATTAAAACAATTCAACTTCAAATAATGACCTATTTGAGCTTTAGAAAAAAAGGGAGGACTTATGTGGTAATTTGACCCTAAAGTCTTTAAAAAGCTAGACAACTTTAAACCAAAAGTTGTCATCTTCCTCCCACAATCCTTTCCAACGTTAAAGAAGGCTAAACCACCATTTTCAAAACCTCTCAAAAGCTAGCTACTATTCCATTAATATTGCCACTTGATTTCAACACCAAATTAAGAGGTAAATATGTTTTCTTAACCTCCTCTCTATCCTCTACTTATCTATGGTTTTAGATTTCAAAAATATGGGGTTTTGAAAATTAGGGTTTATATTTAAAGTTTGAATTTTAAGGGGTTTTCTAATTGGTTTTGATAAATTGAGTTGGGGTTTTAGTTAATCATGTTATAATGAGTAACATATATCAAATTGGTTGAATTTGGGTGAAAATTCGTAGCATGTTCTTGAGGTAGATTTTAAGGTAGTAAAATTTGGGTTTTTGGTGGGTTTAATGTTGAAATTGAAGGGCTGATGGTCTACCTATACTAGTAGGGTGATTTGGGATGTTTTGGAAGTCATTTGGATGTTTGGAAATTGAATTTTCAGCAAGGCTATAGGGAAGCACGAAAATTGGAATTTTAGGAGATTATGTGATTTGAGAAATTGTGGAATTTGGGTTGTGTTAGCAAAGTAAGTTGATGGTTGAGTTTAGCATTGAATTGGGAAGTAATGTTTATGTTTTGTTTGTCTAGAAGCAAGTGGAAGCGTGGAAGAGGCTTTGGGACCGAATCCGGGTGCATATGAGGATTGTTCGATTTGCTAAGGAAGGGCGGTGAGTGGTTTCAACTTGTTTTAAGTTTGGTTCGAGTATGTGTGGTGGGAGTGTGTGTGAAGTGTGCTTGGTAGGCCACTCATAGTTAATTCAAGTTGTTGATTTAACCATTGATATCCAAGAATGCATTTATGCTTGTTTGACTATGCTATTATGATTGTGGTTGATGGATGTGAGTTTATCTTGATATACATCTATGAGATTGAGCATGAATGTGGTTGATGATATGTATATGATGTGGTTATAATAATTGGCACTAAAATAATTACCGGTTGTAAATAATCGATCATTAGGATAGTGTGCACACAAATTGAGTCAAAACGTACGTGGCCTTGATGGCGTTAAGTCATCAAGGAGGAGTACGGTGATGTAACATTCCACCGGAAGCTTTTATTACATTTCTACGGGATGATGAGTGGAATCCCATCCGTAGGGCATGTGGCGATGAGTGGAATCCCGCACATGCAAGGTCCGGTGATGAGTGTAATCCCACCGAGGTAAAGTGTTGTTGAGGTTTAAATCCGCGCAATCAGGGTAATTAAAGTGGCCAATTAACTTGTTCTTACATTGTGATATGTGATGATGTTATATGTTAGTGATATATGGTGTTGCTATATGATGTTGATTTTGATATTTGAGCTTGGTAGGATCGAGAAACCATATATGCCACTTGAAAGACTAGCTAGGTCTACTTGATTTTATGCCTATGCTTGATGTATGTAAGACTAGGATTAACATGCTTGAACCCTGCATTGTTGATGTTTTTCGTTTTAGAGCACCCTCACTAAGCTTATGGCTTACGCTCTCTATGTTCAACAATGCAGATCATTAGCGTGGTGTTAGCTCGAGGCAAGGCAAGAAGGGCTTTCAAGTTGTTGCTCAAGTATGGTTAATTTTGTAGTAGTTAAGCAATGTGGCAATAGGGTGTGTTTGTTTGAGCCTTGTATGACTCTTTCAAATGATGTTGTTTTGGATTGTAAAGCATGTATTACTATGATGAATGATGGTGTGTGATGGCATGTTTTAGATGCTTAGGTTGCCTTGTGTATGAATGCAAACCTCTTGTGTTGAATTGTGCCATTTGGGCTCTTGAGCTTCCATGTTTGACCTTAAATGCTGAATTTGCTCTTTTGTTGGAATGTCATGTTCGATTGCCTTGACCCATGTTGATTGCTACCTATGGCTATTGTATGATTGCTTAAATGTTTGTATGTGCGAGTCTTGTGAGTGTTAATTCATGCCTTTGGTCCTTTTTAAGCTTCTATATATGTCTATGCATGATCTTAGTGTTTTTCATGGTTAGGAAGTCTTTAGGTTGGGCAGTAAGTGATCCCCTGCACTAGGGTTTCGAAACCATGGGTAAGGTTTCGAAACCTTTGTAGAAATTTGGGCTTCCAGACCTTACTGCCAGCCTAAGTTTCGAAACCTTTAGGGAAGGTTTCGAAACCTTTGAAAAATCTGGGATTCCAGACCTCACTGCCGGCCTAAGTTTCGAAACCTTTGAGGGAGGTTTCGAAACCATGGAAGAGGGTTTCGAAACCATGGGGAAGGTTTCAAAACCTTTGCAGAAATTTGGGTTCCAGACCTTACTGCCAGTCTAAGTTTCGAAACCTTTTGGGGAGGTTTCGAAACCTTTGCTTAATACTGCACTGTTTTGTCTTGTTGGCCCTTTTTAAGAGAAAAACACATAGGAATCAAGATGCCTTTAGTCAAGATTGAAATTTTGGTTGTTTGAATGTGGTTTGGGGTTCGAATGTGATAAGATTAAAATGAAAAAAAAATTTAGGGTTGCTAACCGAGGGGGAACCCTTTGGGTTTCGCTTCGGTTTTCCCCGTGTGGCCCACTCGGACCGGTCATCCGGCCAGACCGGGACGATGGGGTTACATTTGTTGGTATCAGAGCCTGAGGTTACCGAGACCTCGGGCAGGTAAGTGAGGTAAGACTAATGTGTTAAATGCTTGTGTTGTTCGATGCATGATTTGCCATGAATCTTTGATGCTTGATTGATCGTATGATGTTTTGAATGCATGAACTGTTGTGTCCGGTGTAGAGTGAGTGCCCATTGCTACTATTACTTAATTTAAAAAGGTTTTTGGAAAGAGGAATACTTGAGCACTATTGGACCCTTGCTTTGACTAACGCAATCCTTATTTGTTTCTTGTTGTAGTTTTACCTTGCTAGTTGAACCGTGAGACCATGTGGGAGGCCTAGGATGGTTCGACCGGAACCACGGGCGGAGGCTCCGAGAGTTGAGCCGGTAGTTGGGGTTGGAGCTCAAGTGGGAGAGCATGTTGTTGGAGTTGCAGCTCCTCCACCACCTCCACCACCACCACCTCCTCCACCGGGAGCGGAAGGTGAGGCCGGGGCCGAAGGTGAGGGACCACAAGGAGGTCAAGGTGGCCAAGGTGGCCAAGGACCGGCCGGGATTGACTTAACTCCGTTGGTTCAGGCGATAGCCGGGGCATTCCAGGCTGCAGTAGCTGGAGGTCAGGCAGCTCATCATCAGGGTGAGGGCACCGGATTGCCATTAGAGAGACTTCGGGGCCTTGGGGCCGAAGAGTTTAGAGGTGCTACTCCGGAGAGGTCAGAGATGTGGTTTGAGAAGACCGTCCGTATTCTTGCTCAGATGGGATGTACTGGTGAGCGCAAGTTGGGATGTGTTGAGTCTCTGCTTCAGGGTGATGCCTACACCTGGTGGGTCACCATTACTTCGGGGATGGATGAGACCGAGATCACTTGGGAGTTCTTTGAGACAGCTTTCCGGAAGAAGTATTTGGGTCCACGATACCTCGATGGGAGGAAGAGAGAGTTTATGGCTTTGCTTCAGGGGAGTATGTCTGTGACCGATTATGAGATCCGATTTGTCAGACTGAGTCAGTATGCACCTGAGCTTGTACCTACTGAGGTGGAGCGTTGTAACCGCTTCCGTTATGGACTGAACGAAGAAATCAAGACTTATACACTAGCTTCAGACTACACTGATTTTGATGTCTTGGTCTCGAGGGCCAAGGACTTGGAGCACAGTTTGAGTTTGACCAGGCGGTCAGGTGGATCTAGTTCGGGTAAGAGGTCCAGCAACTTTGATAGAGGTGATTCCAAGAGGCATCGGGACAACAGACATCAGTATGATCATAGGCGTGGTGGCGGTAACCACGGTAGGGGCCATCAGGGTCAGAGAGCTGGTGGGAAGTTGCCCACATGTGCTACTTGCGGGAGGAACCACACCGGTGAGTGTTGGGGGAATTATCATTCTTGTTGGAGTTGTGGTGCTAGAGACCACATTAGGCGTGACTGTCCACATCAGGTGGGACAGGCACCAGCTCAGGCTCCTGCGAGAGCCAATGACTTTCAGAGAGGCCGTGGGCGCGGTAGAGGAAACTTCCAGCCGAGGAATGATGGTCAGAGGAACCTAGCACATGTAGTTGCAGTTCAGCCAGAGGGCGGAGGCCAGGCCAGAGTTTATGCTCAGCGGGGAGATCAGCGTGACACCGATGTGATCGCAGGTAACTTCTCGATACAGTCTTTGGGTTTGCTTTCTTTGATTGACTCTGGGTCTACACATTCCTACATATTGATTGAGCATGCACAGTCTTTGAATTTGCCTTGTGAGATGTTAGAGGTAGGAGTTAGTGTTACTAGTTCCTTTGGGGACACGGTAGTAGTTAGGAAGATGTATCGAAGGTGTCCGTTGATGGTTCAGGGACATGTATTTCCAGTGGATATGATGGAACTACCTTTTTACGATTTTGATGTGATTCTGGGTATGGACTGGCTCACGGAGCATAGAGCTAGGATAGATTTTGAAACTAAACAGATTTCTTTGAAGCTCACAGATGATTATGAGATCGTAGTGGTGGGTGAGAACGTGAAGTTCTTGTCCAATGTGGTTTCAGTGTTAGAGGCTAAGAGGTTAGTTGAGTTGGGGTGTGAAGCATACTTAGCCTATGTGATGAACCCTAACATGAGTGAGGTTAGACCTCAGGACATCCGGACAGTATTTGATTTTCCTAGTGTGTTTCCGGAAGAATTGCCAGGGTTACCACCGGACAGAGAGGTAGAGTTCAGCATTGAGACTTATTCTGATTCATCTCCTGTTTCGATTGCTTCATATCGTATGGCACCGAAAGAGTTGAAAGAGTTGAAGACTCAGTTGCAAGAATTGACAGATAGAAGTTTTATTCGACCTAGTTCTTCACCTTGGGGTGCACCAGTTTTGTTTGTGAAGAAGAAAGATGGAAGCATGAGAATGTGTATAGATTACAGGCAGTTAAATCAGTTGACAGTGAAGAATAAATATCTGTTGCCTAGAATTGATGACTTGTTTGATCAGTTGAGAGGAGCATCGGTCTTTTCGAAGATTGATTTGAGATCAGGTTACTACCAGCTAAAGGTTAGGGAGGTTGATGTATCGAAGACGGCCTTTAGGACTAGGTACGGTCATTATGAGTTCTTAGTCATGCCTTTTGGGTTGACTAATGCACCGGCAGCTTTTATGGACATGATGAATAGGATTTTTCATCAGTATCTAGATCAGTTCGTAGTTGTGTTTATTGATGACATCTTGGTGTACTCACGGACTGAAGAAGACCATGACCGACACTTGAGACTTGTTTTGAAGACTTTGCTAGATCATCAGTTGTATGCGAAGCTCAGCAAGTGTGAATTCTGGATCCGAGAAGTAGTCTTCTTAGGACATGTAGTGTCAGCCGATGGGATTAGAGTTGATCCAAAGAAGATTGAAGCCATTGTTGAGTGGAAGCAACCGAAGTCTGTGACAGAGGTACGTAGCTTCCTAGGCTTAGCCGAATACTATAGGAGGTTTGTAGAGGGTTTCTCTAAGCTAGCCGCTCCATTGACACAGTTACTTCAGAATAGTGTTCAGTTTGAGTGGACAGATGCAAGACAGAGAGCCTTTGAGAAATTGAAAGAAGCTTTGACCCAAGCACCGATCTTGATTCAGCCTGAGTCCGGGAAGGACTATGTAGTCTACAGTGATGCTTCTTATGTAGGGATAAGATGCGTTCTTATGCAAGACCGGAGAGTAGTGGCTTATGCCTCAAGACAGTTGAAGACTCATGAGCGCAACTATCCGACCCATGACATAGAGTTAGCTGCAGTTGTGTTTGCTTTGAAGATTTGGAGGCATTATTTGTATGGTGAGAAATGCACAGTATACACCGATCACAAGAGTTTGAAGTACATTATGACTCAGCGAGATTTGAATCTCAGACAGCGTAGTTGGTTAGAGCTGCTAAAAGACTATGATCTTACTATTGAGTACCATCCGGGTAAGGCCAATGTAGTGGCCGATGCATTGAGTAGGAAGATGGTCGTGGACTTGAGAGCTATGTTTGCTAGATTGAGTTTGTCCGGAGATGGTGGCTTGATAGCCGAGCTTCAGGTTCGACCTACTCTAGGTCAGTTGATTCGAGAGAAACAGCTCTTAGATAGATCTTTGGCACCTCACGTGCAAGATATAGCCGAGGGTAGATCTTCAGATTACAGTTTCAGCACTGATGAAGTTTTGTGTTTCAAGGATAGAATAGTTGTGCCAGAAGACAGTGACTTGAGACGTACGATCTTGACTGAAGCCCACAGCAGTCCGTTTGCTATGCATCCTGGAAGTACGAAGATGTACCGTGATTTGAAGAATGAGTACTTTTGGGTTGGCTTGAAGAGAGATGTAGCCGACTTTGTGAGTAAGTGCTTAGTGTGTCAGAGAGTGAAGGCGGAACATCAGGTTCCCTCAGGTTTGCTACAGCCGTTGAGAATTCTGGAATGGAAGTGGGAGAACATCACCATGGATTTTGTTTCGGGTTTGCCTTTGACTCCTACGAAGAAGAACTCAGTTTGGGTGATAGTAGATCGTTTTACGAAGTGTGCTCACTTCTTGGCAGTCAACACTACCTACACTTTAGATAGATTGGCCGATTTGTACATTGGTGAGATTGTTAGACTGCATGGTGTGCCGAAGTCCATTGTGTCAGATAGAGATCCGCGGTTTACTTCTAGATTTTGGGAGTGTCTGCATACAGCTTTGGGTACCCGTTTGAACTTCAGCACTTCTTATCATCCTCAGTCAGATGGTCAGTCAGAGAGGGTTATTCAGATCTTAGAGGATATGCTGCGTTGTTGTATCATTGACTTTCAGGGTACTTGGGAGAAGCATTTGCCTCTAGTAGAGTTTGCGTACAATAACAGTTTTCAGTCGAGCATTCAGATGGCTCCGTATGAGGCCTTGTATGGCCGGAAGTGTAGAACTCCAGTGTGTTGGGCCGAGGTAGGACAGAAATTGTTACCCATGCCGGATTTGCTCAAGGGGACAACCGACAAGGTAAAATTGATTTGTGACCGTTTGAAGGCTGCTTCGGATAGGCAGAAGTCCTATGCCGATCTGAAAAGAAAGGAAGTTGAGTTCTCAGTGGGTGAGAAGGTATTCTTGAAGGTGTCTCCGTGGAAAAAGGTGATGAGATTTGGCCGAAAAGGGAAATTGAGTCCGAAGTACATAGGACCGTATGAGATTGTGAAGAGGGTTGGTCCGGTTGCTTATCAGTTGCGTTTGCCATCCGAGCTTGAGAAGATACATGATGTGTTCCATGTGTCGATGCTTCGCAAGTATAGGTCCGATCCATCACATGTTATGCCCGTAGAAGAGATTGAATTGAATCCGGATTTGACTTATGAAGAAGAGCCAGTAGAGATCTTAGCTTCTGACAGTAAAGTGTTGAGGGGTAGGTCGATTGAGTTAGTAAAGGTGCGGTGGCGACGTAGAGGTGTGGACGAGGCCACTTGGGAGAGGAAGGAGGATATGGAAAAGCAGTTTCCGTATCTCTTTCAGTCAGGTAATTTCGGGGACGAAATTCCTTAAGTGGGAGAGAGTTGTAACACCCGTGTTTTGGGCCTAGGAGTTAGCCGGGTTATAGTTCGAGTCAAATAAAATTTAATTAAAACAATTCAACTTCAAATAATGACCTATTTGAGCTTTAGTAAAAAAAAGGGAGGACTTATGTGGTAATTTGACCCTAAAGTCTTTAAAAAGCTAGACAACTTTAAACCAAAAGTTGTCATCTTCCTCCCACAATCCTTTCCAACGTTAAAGAAGGCTAAACCACCATTTTCAAAACCTCTCAAAAGCTAGCTACTATTCCATTAATATTGCCACTTGATTTCAACACCAAATTAAGAGGTAAATATGTTTTCTTAACCTCCTCTCTATCCTCTACTTATCTATGGTTTTAGATTTCAAAAATATGGGGTTTTGAAAATTAGGGTTTATATTTAAAGTTTGAATTTTTAAGGGGTTTTCTAATTGGTTTTGATAAATTGAGTTGGGGTTTTAGTTAATCATATTATAATGAGTAACATATATCAAATTGGTTGAATTTGGGTGAAAATTCGTAGCATGTTCTTGAGGTAGATTTTAAGGTAGTAAAATTTGGGTTTTTGGTGGGTTTAATGTTGAAATTGAAGGGCTGATGGTCTACCTATGCTAGGAGGGTGATTTGGGATGTTTTGGAAGTCATTTGGATGTTTGGAAATTGAATTTTCAGCAAGGCTATAGGGAAGCACGAAAATTGGAATTTTAGGAGATTATGTGATTTGAGAAATTGTGGAATTTGGGTTGTGTTAGCAAAGTAAGTTGATGGTTGAGTTTAGCATTGAATTGGGAAGTAATGTATATGTTTTGTTTGGCTAGAAGCAAGTGGAAGCGTGGAAGAGGCTTTGGGACCGAATCCGGGTGCATAGAAGGATTGTTCGATTTGCTAAGGAAGGGCGGTGAGTGGTTTCAACTTGTTTTAAGTTTGGTTCGAGTATGTGTGGTGGGAGTCTGTGTGAAGTGTGCTTGGTAGGCCACTCATAGTTAATTCAAGTTGTTGATTTAACCATTGATATCCATGAATGCATTTATGCTTGTTTGACTATGCTATTATGATTGTGGTTGATGGATGTGAGTTTATCTTGATATACATCTATGAGATTGAGCATGAATGTGGTTGATGATATGTATATGATGTGGTTATAATAATTGGCACTAAAATAATTACCGGTTGTAAATGATCGATCATTAGGATAGTGTGCACACAAATTGAGTCAAAACGTAAGTGGCCTTGATGGCGTTAAGTCATCAAGGAGGAGTACGGTGATGTAACATTCCACCGGAAGCTTTTATTACATTTCTACGGGATGATGAGTGGAATCCCATCCGTAGGGCATGTGGCGATGAGTGGAATCCCGCACATGCAAGGTCCGGTGATGAGTGTAATCCCACTGAGGTAAAGTGTTGTTGAGGTTTAAATCCGCACAATCGGGGTAATTAAAGTGTCCAATTAACTTGTTCTTACATTGTGATATGTGATGATGTTATATGTTAGTGATATATGGTGTTGCTATATGATGTTGATTTTGATATTTGAGCTTGGTAGGATCGAGAAACCATATATGCCACTTGAAAGACTAGCTAGGTCTACTTGATTTTATGCATATGCTTGATGTATGTAAGACTAGGATTAACATGCTTGAACCCTGCATTGTTGATGTTTTTCGTTTTAGAGCACCCTCACTAAGCTTATGGCTTACGCTCTCTATGTTCAACAATGCAGATCATTAGCGTGGTGTTAGCTCGAGGCAAGGCAAGAAGGGTTTTCCAAGTTGTTGCTCAAGTATGGTTAATTTTGTAGTAGTTAAGCAATGTGGCAATAGGGTGTGTTTGTATGAGCCTTGTATGACTCTTTCAAATGATGTTGTTTTGGATTGTAAAGCATGTATTACTATGATGAATGATGGTGTGTGATGGCATGTTTTAGATGCTTAGGTTGCCTTGTGTATGAGTGCAAACCTCTTGTGTTGAATTGTGCCATTTGGGCTCTTGAGCTTCCATGTTTGACCTTAAATGCTGAATTTGCTCTTTTGTTGGAATGTCATGTTCGATTGCCTTGACCCATGTTGATTGCTACCTATGGCTATTGTATGATTGCTTAAATGTTTGTATGTGCGAGTCTTGTGAGTGTTAATTCATGCCTTTGGTCATTTTTAAGCTTCTATATATGTCTATGCATGATCTTAGTGTTTTTCATGGTTAGGAAGTCTTTAGGTTGGGCAGTAAGTGATCCCCTGCACTAGGGTTTCGAAACCATTGGTAAGGTTTCGAAACCTTTGCAGAAATCTGGGCTTCCAGACCTTACTGCCAGCCTAAGTTTCGAAACCTTTAGGGAAGGTTTCGAAACCTTTGAAAAATCTGGGATTCCAGACCTCACTGCCGGCCTAAGTTTCGAAACCTTTGAGGGAGGTTTCGAAACCATGGAAGAGAGTTTCGAAACCATGGGGAAGGTTTCGAAACCTTTGCAGAAATTTGGGTTCCAGAACTTACTGCCAGTCTAAGTTTCGAAACCTTTTGGGGAGGTTTCGAAACCTTTGCTTAATACTGCACTGTTTTGTCTTGTTGGCCCTTTTTAAGAGAAAAACACATAGGAATCAAGATGCCTTTAGTCAAGATTGAAATTTTGGTTGTTTGAATGTGGTTTGGGGTTCGAATGTGACAAGATTAAAATGAAAAAAAAAATTAGGGTTGCTAACCGAGGGGGAACCCTTTGGGTTTCGCTTCGGTTTTCCCCGTGTGGCCCACTCGGACCGGTCATCCGGCCAGACCGGGACGAGGGGGTTACAAAATAATTAACTTTAATTAATTTGCGTTAGTTTAATAATTTCATCTCTTTTTCGTCAATCGACTAAACTCAACAATTTTTTTGAATCAACAAAAAATAAAGAGTAAAAATATTGTTTTGAAAAAAAATGAAAATGCTAAAAAGATCATTTTGCCGTCAAATTAAAGACCGAGTTAATTTCATCATGCTAACAGTTTAAAAAAAATTGGGGATGTTTAAAACTATTCGCCTTAAAATTAGGCTAAAATTAAAAATATTTTTCTATAATTACATAAAATTTTACAATTATAGTAAGGATTTGTGTAAAATGGATAAGAAATTGTGTAACTATATAATTATTGTATAACTACAAAAATCCTTACTATTTGTGTAACTACGTAATTATTGTGTAACTACACAAATTCTTATATGATAACCTAATTTCTTACCATTTGTGTAAGAATATGTGTAGATTGTAAGAATTTGTATAACTACATAAATTCTTATATTTTTATAAAAAATTGTGTAACTTGCGCTTAATTTTAATCTTATAGTAAGAGTACCTAGAAGCTTAAAAAAACTGCCTATGGATTCTTTATGTACATACTACACACTAGTACTACAAAAGGAAAGTGGCCAAACCCTTGATTTTATTATAATTAAAATAATTATATTATTTTTTTAAAAAGTATTTATATAAAAATATTTTTTTCTAGATTGTTGTCTTCTTACCTTAAACCCTTTCAGGGTTGTTTTTCTCTCTCGAACTTTCAGGGTTGTTGAGGAATAAAATTTATCTACTCTTTTTTGTCTCTCTATATATATATATATGTGTGTCTCATACTAAAAAATTATATTTAGGGTTTATAAACTAAAGTTTAATGTATAATTTAGGGTTAGAGCTCAGAGAATTATGGATATGGTATATTTTTTAGGATTTATGGTTTAGAATTTAGAGTCAGGACTTAAACTTTAAATTTTTAGTGTTGAGACATAAAAATTGCACCGAAAAGGGACATAATTTTTGTCCACTGTTAAGTGTCTAGATATTTTTGAACCATCTAATATGATTAAAAAGTAGTATTTGTTCATTAATTCTGGCCATTTAATAATACACACTGAATAAGCATCTGCTCGAACACGAATCACTTAGAGATAACAACATTTTAACTAGGGGTGTTCAAAATTACCCGACCCGACTACCCGAACACAAATAATCGGGTATTTACCCGGAATTTTTTTTTTACCCGGGTCGGGTACCCGGCCCGTCATTTCCCGAGTCCGGCCCGGGTCAAAAAATATGATTTTTTCGGGTACCCGGTTACTTTCGGGTACCCGGTTCCTATTTTTTTTATTTTATTAGATTACTTAATATTTTTACTTTAGAACTATATTTAAATCTCTAAATTCATTCTATATTTGTATTATATGCTTTCATGTTTTAAAATTTTCAACAACAAAAATATTAATTTGTGAATATGTAAGATTCGATATGAAACAAACAACAAGGTTTCTCTATTGCATTTATGCATTAGTATGTTTCTTTAAAAAATATGAGATTAAAAAAAATCACGATCGAGATTAATATTTTTAATGTTTTTCTTATGGTTATAAACTTCAAATCATTATTATTTTTTTGTTTGGATCATGTGTTATAAACTTTTAAGATTTTTTTTAAATTTTAAAATAAAAAAAATAAGAACCGGGTACCCGGTACCTGATTTTCCGGGTACCCGGGTTTAACACGGGTCGGGACACGGGCCGACAAATCTAATACCCGAAGGTCCGGGTACCTGGTTTTTCGGGTACCCGAATTTGAACACCCCTAATTGTAACCCCCTCTTCCCGGTCTGGACGACTGACCGGTCCGAGTAGGCTACACGGGGAAAACCGAAATGAAACCCGTTAGGGCCCCACCTCGGTTAGCAACCCTAGAAAATTTCTTTTAATTATTATCTTGTCTAAAGGCATTCATACATCCTATGCGTGACACGACAGCGGAAAGACAACAAGCGATGCGAACAATCAAGCAAACAATTTAAAAGAGTTCATTTTAGTTTATACAGCAGGCCGTATCGATACTCTTGAAGAGGGTATCGATACGCCTTGACTAGGTCAACAACCCATAGTTAACATAGGGAGACCGTATCGGTACACTGGTTGACCGTACCGATACGCCCTCACTGGTCAACTTCTCACGGTCAACGATATGAAACTGTATCGATACACCCTAGACCCATACCGATACGCCAAATTCTCGTTAAAATCTCAGATTTCCAGGGAGCTTTTGGCGTAACGATACACCCTCGTGTATCGGTACGCTAGGCTTAAACTGAGCCCCAAAGTGTAGGACCGTATTGTTACGGCCTTTGGGCGTACCGATACGCCCTGCACTGCAAGACTCAATTTAGCTATCATACGGACCAAAACTCAACTCTAGATGCTTTTTAAGACTCACCTAACCACAATCAAACATACATTAACTCTAGATACAAGGCACCCTATAACAAGCGTGCTTAGCACTCAACATACATATAAAAGCCATCCCATAAGAGAAGCATCAAACACCAAGACAAGTATACAACATGCATACACATACACTAGAGGCATTTCACCCTACTTCAATCATGATCCAACAATTAACATACATTCAAGACCATCAATTCAAAGAACATACATCCTAGGCTAACCATTTAAAAAAAACTAGCATCCACAAAATACATGCATAACAAGATTTACATGCCTTCACAACAAGCATAAACATTAACAACATAAAGCCAACACAAGGAGTCTAGATACACGCTCCTACAACACGTAGCATTTCCCATTGCTAAACTACTACATTATTTAATAAACCATACTTGAGCAAACTACCACACGCTTGGACGCCCTTTTCTTGCTCCTTGCTAACTCCAAGCTAAAGATCTGCATTGTCGGAAAAAAAGAGCGTAAGCATAAAGCTTAGTGAGCAGAGCTAAAAAACATAACAACGACAATGCAGGGTTCAAAGCTTTCTTTAAAATAAAGGCCAACACATACAATCCATCCAACGACATAATCATCTTACTAATATACAAGTTCAACCACAGGTCAACAATATAGATATTTATCATGTAATCACACTTCATGGTATGCATAAAGGCATAATCCTAGATTTAAAGCAAAACTATTAAGAGGGAAATGATATAGTGAGACATAAACATGAACAATACATGGTATGCACAAGCATAACCAAAACACACACGGTGGGACCACACATCATCGTTCAACTAGTAGTTTTCCGATGGGACCGCACATCACCGTACTCTTCTGCTAGTCACTACTGGTGGGACCATACATCACCGTAGTCTTATACTAGTCACTACCGGTGGGACCACACATCACCGTAGTAACGACAACCATCACGTGAGGTTCGACACCAACCATGCAACACGATATACAAATCACCATCATGCAACATGGATACACTATATCATGCACGAACAAAACAACTTGTAACAAAACCACAATTATGCACAAACTTACTTCTTACAATCTTACCAACCGCAAATGGTCTTACTTACCATTTCCGTACACAACCTGCACCAACTCACAAATATTTTACAAGGCATATCAACAACACCATTAATTTTATCACGCATGATCAACAACATAATAACAAACAACATGCTTCCTCCCAAAGTATTGAAATTTCATGCATAACAAGTTATCACCACAAGTAATGAAAAACAAACGGTAAAAAGGGGAATTTAAAGAGGCGATACACATCAACTTACTCTTGAGTTTAGATTGACCTTTCAAGCTCAATCCAAACTCTTTCAAAACCATCTTTGAACCAAAATGTTGCTTAGAAACATTTCCACTCACCATTCGCACACCAATGCAAACCACATAGTCGTTTCAAGCTTCCGAACTTGCCGGGACCGCATCCGAACCACCCAAGGCCAAATTCGCTGTTTCTAACCAATCAAAAACAATGTATTAACCTCTTAATCAACCATAAATTTACTGTTACACATCAGCTCACAATTCCACAATATGTTCTCAACAATTCAAAGCCGAAATCCTCCCAAATAATCCCATTTTCGTACTCCAGCAAAACCCAGCCATTATGTAACCCCCTCGTCCCGGTCCGGACGCTTGACCGATCCGAGTGGGCTACACGGGGATAACCGAGGTGAAACCCGTTAAGGCTCCACTTCGGTTACCGACCCTAGGAAAACTTTTTCATTTATTATCTTATCTAGATGCGTTAATTAAACCTAGGCGGAAGCTCAACAACAAACAGGGCCTAAGCCCAACCTTTGAAACCCTTTAGAGACGTCAAAAAGCCCAATTACAGGCATGTGTTTCGAAACAGTCAAAGCCCGTTTCGAAACACGAGCTCCATTTTTAAAAGCCAGACACCCGTTTCGAAACGCATCCATCCCATTTCGGAATAAGGTCTCATTTTGCCTAGCCGTTTCGATACCCGTTTCGAAACAGGCAATTCCAGTAGCCAAAGTGTTTCGAAACTGGTTTCGAAACAGGGTCTCACAATAGCCAAAACGTATCGAAACGAGTTCCGATACGGGGGCCCTGGAACTACACCCGTTTCGAAACAGGGCAACCCGTTTCGAAACACCTGCACTCTGTGAATTCCAAAAATCAGTTTTAAACGTCTCCAAATGATCCCAAACGTCCGTAACGACTCCAAGATGCATACTTAACATACAAACACACTCTAGAGGCATACACCCTATAGCAACCATGCTCAAGATACACAAGATATAAGATAGGGCATCCATTCAAAGATCATACATGTCATTTAAGATGATATGCTTACACAAGGACATATACTTAGATATTTAAGATAGGCAAATCCAACATGGTTTACAAGCAAATCATACCTCCAAAAGCCAAATCAACATAACATATAAAAGGAGTCTAGCATGCTCCTAAACAATCAACATCAACATACTTCAAAAGGCTCAAACAACATATACATGTCCCATTGCTTGACCATTACATCATACAACTAAAATGTCTATACTTGATAGCTAAGATAGCACCACAAAGCACACTTGGAGGCCCCTTCTTGCACTAGCAACCCACGAACTACAGATCTGCATTGTCGAACAAAAGAGAGCGTAAGCGTAAAGCTTAGTGAGGGTAAGCTCTTTAAAAACAAACCTCGACAATGTAGGGTCCAAGCACGAGCACAACAAGGTAAATGCATGTCCTTACCTTCGATCCACAAGAGCCAAAATGTCAATGATGCATGAACATAAATTCACAATATGTCATGCTCAACAAGCTCAATCCACATCATATGTAAACACATATATTAATCCAAATAGGAATCACATTTCATATCACATTGATACACCCACCAACTCATATTGACACCTAGCTATGACTCGAATACGCGGATAAACACATTGGAACTCACATCCATCACAACCATTACCTTACGGTGGGATTACACTCATCACCGTTCTCGCGGAGGGGATTCCACTCATCCTCACGCCCCGTCGATGGGATTACACTCATCATCGACTAACATATATATAAGAAGAATTTCCGGGCGAACCCGTACTCCATCTTAATGACTACCATCATCAAGACCACGCACGCATTTGACTCTCGTGTGCACACTAACATCCTAATGATCGATCATTTGTACCCAAGCATACTAGTGTCAATATCAAACACAATCCACAATCTCATTTCATATCACTTACGTGCTTAGCACGTACTCACCATGATTAACATCATGCTCATACCTCATGCATATAACAATGCATCATAACCATGCCTCAACATACATGTATAACACATTTATACATAACCATCATAAACACAATCATCATGAGGCATAAACAACCATTAAATAGTGCAACCAAAGTCTCTAATTAAAGCTTAGAATTAGGCTACCACTCTAATCCCAACTCTAGGTGGGTCTACCAAGCCCAACCTAGTCCACATGCTTGAACCAAATACTCAAAACCATTTTAAAAACATTAAACCACTCACATTCACTTCCAAGCTCAACTATCAAGCAACCAACACCTTCAAGCTTCCGGATTCACTTCTGATGTCTCACCGATGTCAAACCTTGATTCTAACCAAATCCAAACACAAACAAAACACCAACAATCAATTACTAGTCGTCGGAACAACTCGGATTAACATTTCCAAGCAATTTAACACCCAAATTCATGCTAAAAACAGAATTCTCGAGCAGCCCTCAAGACCCACTGAACTCATCCATTTCAATCAACCAAATGATCATCAAACACACTCAAAATGACCCTCATATACCATACTAACATCAGCCCTCAAATTCCAACATAAAACAACCCCCAAAACCCCCTTAAAACCCTTCAAAAAACCCACCAAAACCCAAATCCGGGAAACTTAACAAAACACTTTAAAAATCATATATGTTGGACTTCAAGGTTCATAAACAACTCATATATCATTAACAAATCAAAACCTTAAGTTAAAAACAATAAAGGTAGCATTTTTATTCAAATCTTCCAAAAACTCAAATTCTAAAATCATGGGAAAAAAATGAAAACTAGTTGTACTTTCAAAGAGAGGAAGATGAGAGCAAGATGTGAATGTGATTACCTTTCAAAACCGAGCCAAAATGAAGATGCTAGGTAATGGAATAGTAAAATAGAGGTGAGAGCTTCCTGTGTCGTTGAAAATGAAGTGGGAAGTGAAGAAGATGAAGACAAGGCTTATTTTAACATAAAATGGGTTTTAAATGGAAGTACATTAAATTACAGATTTGCCATTGATGAGATGACAATCTCTATTACTTAAAATCCATGTAATTTGAGTTTCATTTCAATTTAGTCCAATCATAAAATGCTTGTTTTGAAAAACACAAAGTCCAAATAATATATAGTATTATTTTAATCATAAAACCGAGACTCAAAATATTATTTAAATATCAATTTCACCCGACCCCTAAACCCGGGTGTTACACATTACCTCTCAATTTAAACACTTTAAACACTCCAAAACATGTCCAAAACATCACCCTAAGGCTGTACAACCATCAGCCCTTCATTTCCCCACATAAACACCTTAAAAACTCTCATTTTCCACTCCTAAAAATCACCTACAACAGTAGCTTCGGGAATCCATTCAAACCAACACTATCACCACTAAAAAATCATCAAATAACATCTAAAAACACCTATCCAATGCCACTATAACACCAGCCCAACAAATTTTCACAAAACTCCTCCAAAAACACAAATTTTGACACTTTCAATATACTCCTAAAAACCCATTTCAGGATTATTTATAAAACCCAACCAAATTGAGATATAATGTTCCATAGGGCAAGGTTAGATCAAAACTCAACTCTATCAATAAAAAACAACCCAAGAAGCCATTAAAGTTCCATGCTTTTCTTCAAACTTTGAAAATTTCAAAAACTGAAAAAGAGTATTTCTATGAAAACTAAAGCTATGGAAATGTTGGAAATCATGAGGAGAATTCAAAAATGCAATTACCTCGAAGAGAGCCCTTGAATTGATGAAGAGATTTGATGAAATAATGCTTTAGGGGATAAAAGGGGTTTTAACGTGAAATAGAACCAAAGGAAGAAGAAGATGAATAGCAATTGCTAAAAAGCCCCTTTTTTCACAATTTAATTTCCTTCATTTTGAAATTACCAAAATACCATTAATAAACTCAAACCCCTTTTAATTTAAACCAAGGCCTAATTAAATTTTAAAACGAACCCACGTCTCGAATTGACCCGAGTAACATCTGACCCCTAAACCCGGGACGTTACAAACATTCTTTTTTTTACTAGGACCACTTAATGTATTTGAGTGTCTGGATTCTTAATTTCAAAGATTAAGATCAAACTCCCATAACATCAATAATAATAAGAAGAAGGAAAAAATAAAAATAAAAATGGAGTTGTATAATAATGAATTTCTATTTATTTCAATAAAATCTTCAATTATTTAATGAATTTTTTAAATAATAACGCATCCACGAGATATTGAAATATTTATTTGTCTCGCAAGTAAATAGCAAATCATTAATGAAAAATAATAGCAAGCCCTTCTGAAATTTAATACCCAATTGTTTTTTTTGGTAAAATACCTAAATCATCACTCAACTTTGCTCTGTGACCTATTTTAGTCACTCAATTTTTAAAATGCTTCATTTTATCATTAAACTTTAAACATTGGCCTATTATGATTACTCCACCGTTAAATCTCTAACACTGTGATGATGTAGAAATAAAAAATAATAAAAATATATATTTTAATAATATATTAATACACATAATTAAATTAAAATCGTCTACTCTCACCCTCCTTCCCCTCCACCCTTTCTTAATGTCGATTCTTCCCACAAATCCCTATCTAATTCATCCATTCCCTCTATTTCTTCCTCGTACGCTTCTGATGCCTTCGTCTCTCCTCTCAACTAACTCATCACTACCCGCAATTTCACAAATCCCTTTCTTTAGTTTTTGACTATGAAAATAAAATTAAACTAAATCCTTTAAAACTGAACCCCACAATTGCTTCTTCTGCAAACGCATGAATGATACTGAAATTATTAAAAAAATAATCATATCAAAAAATTCCCACAACCAAATTAATGGGGGGATAAAAATCTAATTTTTACAAAAATCAAACGCTCAGAAAGTTTTATAAGGATCCATAACCCAAGAAGAATAAGAACAATAAACTCTAACTTTGTTCCTCGTCTCCTTTTTCTGCTTCCTTTTTTTCTTCATTTGCATCCTTGAAGAACAACCCTTCCCACCCATCATACCGATAGCACTCGCCATTGATCGCAAACTAAAAGATCAACCCAAATACTATGATCCTCGTTTGAAAGCCGAATATGAAGATTATTGTAACCCCTCGTCCCGGTCTGGTCGGATGACCGATCCGAGTGGGCCACACGGGGAAAACCGAAGCGAAACCCGTTAAGGCTTCCCCTCGGTTAACGACCCAGAAAATTTTTTTTTATTTTATCTTGTCTATAGGCATAATTAAACCCTATGTGAAGTACAACAGCGGAAGATACAAACAATGCAACATACTCCGACCAACCATAACATTAAACAGTTCATTTTAATGCTTTACAGCAGGCCGTTTCGAAACGCCCTTAGGGTGTTCCGAAACGCCTTGACTTAGTCAACAGGCCAGGGTCAACCTTAGGGTGACCGTTTCGAAACAGGGGTGACCCGTATCGGAACGGCCCTAACGGTCAACTTCTCGTGGTCAACGAGATTTGACCGTTTCGAAACTTCAAAGGCCCGTTTCGGAACGCCTTCATCTCGCCAATTTCTCAAAATTCCAGTAGCAAAAATGTTCCGAAACGACCCTCATCCGTTTCGAAACGGCAGGCCAAAAGCAAAGGGACCGTTCCGAAACAGGATGGCCCGTTCCGAAACGCCCCCTGTCTGCAGACTCGTTTTGGCTGTTTTAAGGCACTAGGGTGCCCCAAAACACCACCAAAACACACTACAACACCAACACATGTAAACTTAAGGCAACCCAGCTATTTTAACATGCTTCAACAAGATTAAAACAAGTCTAAACACTAAGGCAAGACATCAAAGGCATGCATTCACACAACATCATTCAAGCATAAAGGTAACCTCTTAGGCATATGGCTAACATTCAAACTAAGCAATTCGGGCATGAGTTACAGTTCAACATGGCAATACAAACCATACAAAAGCAAGATATCAAGGAGTCTAAACAAGCTCCTAAACAACTAGAACAAACCATTAAAACAACACATGTCCCATTGCTCAAACTATTACATGTTTAGCATTTAAAAGTCATACTTGATGTACTCAAGTCAACAACCACACTTGGAGGCCCTCCACTTGCTCGAGCAACCCGCGAACTAAGGATCTGCAATGTTGAACAAAGAGAGCGTAAGCAATAATGCTTAGTGAGGGTAAGCTCTAAAAACAAACCTCAACATTGCAGGGTCCGAGCACGATCTAGCCAAGGCATTACACAAAATGCCAAGGGTCCACAAGATAAAGATGCATGAGCAATAGACAATATAAATGCCATGATCATAAGCTCAAATCCACAATACATGCAATCACATTTAAGCATCCAATTAAAGCTCATATATCTCAACACATTGATACACATATCAATCAACATCGGCACCTAGCTATGACTCAAATACGCGGATAAACATGTTGGAAACTCACATCCAACAACCACATTACCTCACGGTGGGATTACACTCATCACCGGTCTCGCGGAGGGGATTCCACTCATCCTCACGCCCCGTCAATGGGATTCCACTCATCACCGACTATATTTAAATACAATTTCCGGGCGAACCCGTACTCCTCCTTGGTGACTCAACGCCACCAAGGCCACGCGCGACTTTTGACTCATGTGTACACACTAACATCCTAATGATCGATCATTTGTATTCAAGTATACTAGTGCCAATATTTACTCATTTCACATTACTCGTTTCAATCAATTCTGTGCTTAGCACGTACTCACCAACAACCATCATCATGCATGTCTCAAGCATCACAATTCATGTCCCATCTCACATGTATAACACAATATACATAAGCATCCATATCACATTTCATACGAGACATACACGACCATATACATGAGTTCATCCAAAGGCTCTAGATCAAGTTTAGGATTAGGCTACCACCCCAATCCTAACTCTAGGTGGGTCTACCAAGCCCAACCTAGTCCATATACTCGAACCAACTATTTTAAAACCAAGTAAAACATTTAACCACTCACCTAAGCTTCCAAGCTCAAAGACCAAGCAAGCAACCACCTTCAATTTCCCGGATTCACTTCCGATGCTTCACCGATGTCCAAACCCGATTCTAATCATCTCAAACACAAACAAAACATTCATAATCAATATCTCATCATCGAAACTAACCCGGATCAACATTAGCAAGCATTCAACACTCAAAATCAACCCCAAAACAGAATTTCTGAGCAGCCCCTAAAACCCACTGAAATCTTCCATTTCAAGCATCCAAACAACCTTCAAATTCACCCAAAGTGACCCTCATACATCATACTACCAACAGCCCCCAAAATCCAACATTAACCAACCCCAAAAACCACTTTAAAACCCCTTAGAAACCCAATTCCGAAAATTTCCCAAAATCATTTGAAATTCACATATAATATACCATTTGACCTCTATACACCATAACTAAGCATATCAAATCAAAACATTTCATTTATCAACATAAAGATCTCATTTTTAATCAAAATATTCAAAACTTCCATTTTCTAAAAACTTCATGAAAACGAAAATAAATGGTACTTTCATGGAGAGGGAGGTGAGGGGAAGTCAAAAATGCTATTACCTTTCAAAACGGAGTTGAAATGAGGAGGAAAGGTGATGGAACAGTAGATTTGGGTAGAGAGCTCTTGTTTCCCGATGGTGTGTTTTGAAGAAGGAGGTGAATAGTAGAGAATGGGTGTTTTATTTCACATGTGTTAAATTTAAAGCTCAAAAGACTTGTTTGCCCTTAATGAAATGGGGTATTTACAAGGTAGGTAAATCCATGACTAATTGGGATTAAATCTTAAAACATGGTCAACCCAAATTAATTAATTTGAAAACAAAACCCAAAATATAATTTAGAGTATAAAACCGAGCCCAGATAATATTAAAATATTATTTTTACCTAACCCCTAAACCCGGGTGTTACAACTCTCCCCCACTTAAGGAATTTCGTCCCCGAAATTACCTGGTGGAAACAAATACGGAAACTGCTCAACCATATCCGCTTTCCTCTCCCACGTGGCCTCTTCCACGCCTCTATGTCTCCACAACACCTTGACCAACTCTATGGTCTTGCCACGCAACACCTTGCTATCAGAAGCAAGTATCTTAATGGGCTCTTCATTATAGGACAAATCTGGATTTAACTCTATCTCCTCAACGGGCATCACATGAGAAGGATCCGATCTATATCTCCTAAGCATAGACACATGAAAGACATCATGGATCTTTTCTAACTCAGAAGGTAACCTCAAACGATAAGCTACAGGCCCAATCTGCTCAACTATCTCATACGGACCAATGAACCTCGGACTCAACTTGCCCTTTCGGCCAAATCTCATTACCTTCTTCCACGGAGATACTTTCAGAAACACTTTCTCACCCACTGTGTACTCAACCTCTTTCCTCTTCAAGTCTGCATAAGACTTCTGACGATCGGAAGCTGCTTTCAGACGGTCACATATCAACTTTACCTTGTCGGTGGTGCCCTTAAGCAAGTCTGGCATAGGTAACAATCTCTAACCTGTCTCGGCCCAACAAATCGGAGTCCTACACCGTCTACCATACAAAGCCTCATAAGGTGCCATCTGAATGCTAGACTGATAACTGTTGTTGTAAGCAAACTCAACCAACGGTAAGTGCTTCTCCCAAGAACCCTGGAAGTCAATCACACAACAACGAAGCATATCTTCTAGAATCTGTATCACTCGCTCTGACTGCCCATCAGACTGAGGATGATACGATGTGCTGAAATGCAAACGGCTACCTAAAGCACTATGCAAGCAACCCCAGAATCTCGAAGTAAATCTAGGATCCCTATCTGAAACAATAGACTTCGAAACCCTATGAAGTCTCACAATCTCACGGATGTACAAGTTTGCCAACTTGTCTAAAGAATCCGTAGTGTTCACTGCTAAGAAGTGAGCACACTTAGTGAACCTATCAACAATCACCCAAACAGAGTTCTTCTTCGAAGGAGACAAAGGCAACCCCGACACAAAATCCATGGTGATCCTCTCCCATTTCCATTCCGGAATCTTCAAAGGTTGTAGCAAACCTGAAGGAACCTGATGTTCTGCCTTCACTCTCTGACAAACCATACAACGGCTCACATACTCGGCTACATCTCTTTTCAAACCAACCCAGAAGTAATCATTCTTCAAGTCTCGGTACATTTTGGTACTACCCGGATGCATAGAAAAGGGACTCGAATGTGCTTCACTCAGAATCTGACGTCTCAACTCAACATATTCTGGTACGACAATTCTATCTCTAAAGCACAACAAGTTCTCACCACTGAAACTGTACTCGGTCGGTCTTCCCTCGGCTATGTCCTGAACATGAGGAACTAAACTCACATCTTGCAACTGCTTCTCTCTAATCAACTGAATCAAAGAAGGCTTCACTTGCAACTCGGTGATCAAACCACCATCATCGGACACACTCAATCTAGCAAACATAGCTCTCAACTCAACGGCCACTTTTCTACTCAAAGCATCGGCTACTACATTTGCTTTACCCAGATGGTACTCAATGGTCAAATCATAATCTTTCAACAACTCTAGCCATCTTCTTTGTCTCAAGTTCAACTCTTTCTGTGTCATCAAGTACTTCAAGCTCTTGTGATCGGTGTAAACAATACACTTCTCACCATACAAATAATGACGCCAAATCTTCAATACAAACACAACTGCGGCTAGCTCTATATCATGAGTAGGATAGTTCTTCTCATGAATCTTCAACTGTCTAGAAGCATAAGCAGCAACTCTCCTCTCTTGCATCAAGACACATCCTAAGCCTACGTAGGAAGCATCACTGTAAACCATAAACTCCTTACCTGAAACAGGTTGCACTAACACTGGAGCATTCGTCAAAGCTTCTTTCAATTTCTCAAAGACCTTCTGTCTTGTATCTGACCATTCAAATTTGACTCCTTTTTGCAACAATTTAGTCAAAGGAGCAGCTACCCTAGAGAAACCATCAACAAATCTCCTATAGTAACCGGCTAATCCTAGGAAACTCATAATCTCTGTCACGGACTTAGGTTGTTTCCACTCAACAATAGCCTCAATCTTCGATGGATCAACACGGATACCTTCGGCCGAAACAACATGGCCAAGAAACATAACCTCTCGAATCCAGAATTCACATTTACTAAGCTTCGCATACAACTGATTGCTCAACAATCTCTGTAAAACAAATCTCAAGTGCTCATCATGCTCTTCTTCTGTCTTCGAGTACACAAGTATATCATCAATGAAGACAACTACAAAACGGTCTAGATAGTCTCTAAAAATTCTGTTCATCATGTCCATGAATGCTGCTGGTGCATTCGTGAGCCCAAATGGCATCACAAGAAACTCATAGTGACCATGTCTAGTCCTAAAAGCTGTCTTCAGAACATCACACTCTTTTACCTTCAACTGGTAGTACCCGGATCTCAAATCTATCTTCAAGAACACTGAAGCACCTCTCAACTGATCAAACAAATCATCTATACGAGGCAACGAATACTTGTTCTTCACAGTCAACTGATTCAACTGTCTATAGTCAATGCACATACGCATGCTACCATCCTTCTTTTTCACAAATAACACTGGAGCACCCCACGGAGAACTACTAGGCCTAATGAAACCACGGTCTAATAATTCTTGCAACTGACTCTTCAATTCTTTCAACTCTTTCGGAGCCATGCGGTACGGAGCTATCGAAACTGGATTAGACCCTGAAACTGTCTCAATCACAAACTCAACATCTCTGTCAGGAGGCAAACCCGGCAACTCTTCAGGAAACACATCCGGAAAGTCACACACTGTTCTGATATCTTTCGGTCTAGCTTCACTCATATCCGGATTCATAACAAAAGCTAAATAAGCCCCACATCCAGAGTCCATCAACCTATGAGCCTCTAAAGCTGACACCACATTAGACAAGAACTTAATGTTCTCGCCTACTACTACTACCTCGTAGTCATCAGAAAGCTTCAAAGAAATTCTCTTTGTCTCAAAATCCACACTAGCCCGATGCTCAACCAACCAGTCCATACCCAGAATAATGTCAAAACCATAGAAAGGAAGTTCCATCATATCAACAGAGAACACATGACCCTGAATCTTCAGTGGACACCTCCTATACATACGTCTAACCACAACTGTCTCACCAAAAGAACTAGTAACATGCATACCTACATCTAGGATCTCAACAGGGATATCTAACTTCTGTGCATGCTCACTCAAAATGTAGGAATGCGTAGAACCCGAATCAACCAAAGAAAGCAAAGACATAGACTGTAACTCGAAATTACCTGCTATCACATCGGTGTCGTTCCCGGCCTCTCTTTGAGCATAAACTCTCGCTGGTCCTCCCGCCTCTGGCTGCACAGCCACAACATGACCAAGGTTCCTCTGAGCATCTCCCCTATGTGCATCAGCCCTAGGCTGGAAGTAGCCACGACCGCGCCCACGGCCTCTCTGAAAATCATTCGCTCTCGCAGGAGCCTGAGCAATGTTTGGTGCCTGAGCCGCCTGATGCGGGCAATCCCTCCTAAAGTGGTCCCTTGAACCACAGTTCCAACAAGCATGGAAGTTACCCCAACACTCACCAGTGTGCTGTCTCCCACATCGTGTACACTCGGGCAAGCGCCCTCCTCCTCTATGGCCCTGATGGCCTCTACCATGGTGGCCACCGCCACGTCTCTGATCAAACTGATGTCCGCCACCCCTATGCCTCTTGGCATCTCTACCATTAAAGTGGTTATGCCTCTTGCCAGAACTAGAACCACCAGATCGTTTGGCCGAACCCAAACTATGCTCTAAATCCTTGGCCCTCGCGACCAACACATCAAAGTCTGAGTAGTCAGAAGCTAGCGTGTACCTCTTAACCTCTTCATTCAATCCGTAGCGGAATCGGTTACAGCGTTCCACTTTAGTAGGAACCAACTCTGGGGCATACTGACTCAAGCGAACAAAGCGGATCTCATAATCAGTCACAGAAGCATCTCCCTGAGTAAGAGCCATGAACTCTTGCTTCTTCTCATCTAGGTACCTCGGTCCCAAGTACCTCTTCCTGAATGCAAACTCAAAGAAGTCCCAATCTATCTCTGCCTCTGGAACCCCAGTAGTAATGGTGACCCACCAGGTGTAGGCATCACCCTGAAGCAACGATATCACACAACCCAATCTACGTGCGCCCGCACAACCCATCTGAGCCAAGATTCGGACTGTCTTCTCCAACCATAACTCCGACCTCTCCGGAGTAGATCCTCTAAATTCCTCGGCTCCCAAGCTACGGAGCCTCTCCAAAGGTAGACTAGCATCGTCATACCTAGGCTGAGCTGCAGCCTGAGCTCCCGCAACTGCGGCCTGGAATGCTCCCGCTATCCCTTGCACTAGCGGAGTCATATCAATTCCAGCCGGACCTTGGCCACCTTGAGGTCCCTCTCCTCCAGCTCCATCCTCGCCCCCAACTCCAGGTCGGGGAGGTGGTGGTGGTGGAGGAGCGCCAACTCCCGCGGCCACCGGCCCTTCTAGGTGAGCCTCTACACCAACAGCCGGCTCAACAGGAGCCGCAACTCGTGGTTCCTGACGAACCATCCTCGGCCTACCCCTTGGTCTAGACATCGCCCTCACAGATAACAACTACAACCACAACAACAAAACACACAAGCTGGGTTAGCAAGGCAAGGCTTCCGAGTGTTCAAGTACGTTCACTCACTTAAAATCATTTTTCCAATGTAACAGTAGCAATGGGACTCACACACACATGCTTTGGAACAAAAGCAATCAACATACTTGTCAAACAAGCAACCATTCTTACAAGGCAAGCAAACACCGTGCATATCAATTAAAAACTTGAACTTACCTCACTTACCTGCCCAAGGTCTCGGTAACCTTAGGCTCTGATACCAACAAGTGTAACCCCCTCGTCCCGGTCTGGTCGGATGACCGATCCGAGTGGGCCACACGGGGAAAACCGAAGCGAAACCCGTTAAGGCTTCCCCTCGGTTAACGACCCAGAAAATTTCTTTTTATTTTATCTTGTCTATAGGCATAATTAAACCCTATGTGAAGTACAACAGCGGAAGATACAAACAATGCAACATACTCCGACCAACCATAACATTAAACAGTTCATTTTAATGCTTTACAGCAGGCCGTTTCGAAACGCCCTTAGGGTGTTCCAAAACGCCTTGACTTAGTCAACAGGCCAGGGTCAACCTTAGGGTGACCGTTTCGAAACAGGGGTGACCCGTATCGGAACGGCCCTAACGGTCAACTTCTCGTGGTCAACGAGATTTGACCGTTTCGAAACTTCAAAGGCCCGTTTCGGAAAGCCTTCATCTCGCCAATTTCTCAAAATTCCAGTAGCAAAAATGTTCCGAAACGACCCCCATCCGTTTCGAAATGGCAGGCCAAAAGCAAAGGGACCGTTCCGAAACATGATGGCCCGTTCCGAAACGCCCCCTGTCTGCAGACTCATTTTGGCTGTTTTAAGGCACTAGGGTGCCCCAAAACACCACCAAAACACACTACAACACCAACACATGTAAACTTAAGGCAACCCAGCTATTTTAACATGCTTCAACAAGTCTAAACACTAAGGCAAGACATCAAAGGCATGCATTCACACAACATCATTCAAGCATAAAGGTAACCTCTTAGGCATATGGCTAACATTCAAACTAAGCAATTCGGGCATGAGTTACAGTTTAACATGGCAATACAAACCATACAAAAGCAAGATATCAAGGAGTCTAAACAAGCTCCTAAACAACTAGAACAAACCATTAAAACAACATATGTCCCATTGCTCAAACTATTACATGTTTAGCATTTAAAAGTCATACTTGATGTACTCAAGTCAACAACCACACTTGGAGGCCCTCCACTTGCTCGAGCAACCCGCGAACTAAGGATCTGCAATGTTGAACAAAGAGAGCGTAAGCAATAATGCTTAGTGAGGGTAAGCTCTAAAAACAAACATCAACATTGCAGGGTCCGAGCACGATCTAGCCAAGGCATTACACAAAATGCCAAGGGTCCACAAGATAAAGATGCATGAGCAATAGACAATATAAATGCCATGATCATAAGCTCAAATCCACAATACATGCAATCACATTTAAGCATCCAATTAAAGCTCATATATCTCAACACATTGATACACATATCAATCAACATTGGCACCTAGCTATGACTCAAATACGCGGATAAACATGTTGGAAACTCACATCCAACAACCACATTACCTCACGGTGGGATTACACTCATCATCGGTCTCGCGGAGGGGATTCCACTCATCCTCACGCCCCGTAGATGGGATTCCACTCATCACCGACTATATTTAAATACAATTTCCGGGCGAACTCGTACTCCTCCTTGGTGACTCAACGCCACCAAGGCCAGGCGCGACTTTTGACTCATGTGTACACACTAACATCCTAATGATCGATCATTTGTATTCAAGTATACTAGTGCCAATATTTACTCATTTCACATTACTCATTTCAATCAATTCCGTGCTTAGCACGTACTCACCAACAACCATCATCATGCATGTCTCAAGCTTCACAATTCATGTCCCATCTCACATGTATAACACAATATACATAAGCATCCATATCACATTTCATACGAGACATACACAACCATATACATGAGTTCATCCAAAGGCTCTAGATCAAGTTTAGGATTAGGCTACCACCCCAATCCTAACTCTAGGTGGGTCTACCAAGCCCAACCTAGTCCATATACTCGAACCAACTATTTTAAAACCAAGTAAAACATTTAACCACTCACCTAAGCTTCCAAGCTCAAAGACCAAGCAAGCAACCACCTTCAATTTCCCGGATTCACTTACGATGCTTCACCGATGTCCAAACCTGATTCTAATCATCTCAAACACAAACAAAACATTCATAATCAA
This sequence comes from Hibiscus trionum, assembly GCA_030270665.1. Classification (NCBI taxonomy): domain Eukaryota; kingdom Viridiplantae; phylum Streptophyta; class Magnoliopsida; order Malvales; family Malvaceae; genus Hibiscus; species Hibiscus trionum. Next base: position 8,987,276 of record BSYR01000024.1, on the reverse strand, counting down.
TATCTCATCATCGAAACTAACCCGGATCAACATTAGCAAGCATTCAACACTCAAAATCAACCCCAAAACAGAATTTCCGAGCAGCCCCTAAAATCCACTGAAATCTTCCATTTTAAGCATCCAAACAACCTTCAAATTCACCCAAAGTGACCCTCATACATCATACTACCAACAGCCCCCAAAATCCAACATTAACCAACCCCAAAAACCACTTTAAAACCCCTTGGAAACCCAATTCCGAAAATTTCCCAAAATCATTTGAAATTCACATATAATATACCATTTGACCTCTATACACCATAACTAAGCATATCAAATCAAACCATTTCATTTATCAACATAAAGATTTCATTTTTAATCAAAATATTCAAAACTTCCATTTTCTAAAAACTTCATGAAAACGAAAATAAATGGTACTTTCATGGAGAGGGAGGTGAGGGGATGTCAAAAATGCTATTACCTTTCAAAACGGAGTTGAAATGAGGAGGAAAGGTGATGGAACAGTAGATTTGGGTAGAGAGCTCTTGTTTCCCGATGGTGTGTTTTGAAGAAGGAGGTGAATAGTAGAGAATGGGTGTTTTATTTCACATGTGTTAAATTTTAAAGCTCAAAAGACTTGTTTGCCCTTAATGAAATGGGGTATTTACAAGGTAGGTAAATCCATGACTAATTGGGATTAAATCTTAAAACATGGTCAACCCAAATTAATTAATTTGAAAACAAAACCCGAAATATAATTTAGAGTATAAAACCGAGCACAGATAATATTAAAATATTATTTTTACCTAACCCCTAAACTCGGGTGTTACAATTATTTATATAGATAAAAATAATGGCCAGATAAAAGAAACAATGGGCAAATTATTTATACTTTGGTTCCGGCGACCGAAGCGTCAGACAATGAATCCCAACGATTATTCAAGGTGTCTTGGTGAGCAGATCAACATACTTCAGTTTCAGGTCGATCTGACGGTAGATGGTGACGAATCGCGCTGCCAAAACTCAAGGGTTTGAACTCGTTTTGGGTCATTTGAGGGTGATTTTTAAATAAACAAATCAGTAGAAGGAAAGGGGAGAAGAAGAGGAATCGATATGTGGTTTTGCTTTGCCAGAAAACCCATTGAAACTATGTTATTGGGATGAAGAAAAGGATTTGTCGTTGAAGGTGAGGAAAGGGTGGGAGAGGGTTGAAGGAAGATGAGGACGAGGTGAGAGTACGTGATTTTTATTTAAGTAAATGAATTAAAATATTTATTTTTATTATTTTTTATTTCCACATCATAAAATCGTTAGAGATTTAACGGTGAAGTGACCAAAATAGGTCAATGTTTAAAGTTTAGTGATAAAATTAAGCATTTTTTAAGTTGAGTGATCAAAATAGGTCACAAAGTAAAGTTGAGTGATGGTTTAAGTATTTTACCTTATTTTTTTTTTACTTTTAAATAGTTTGATCATAATTATAAATAATTTTATTAATATATTATCATTTATTTGACGTGCGATTGATTACTTCATGGTATGTAAAATTTAATTAAATCAATTTATTAGTCGCATTTTTTAAGGAAATTAATGGAAAATAACAACATCTTTTCTTTTAAAGAAGTAAAAATCAAATTACATAACACTGATTATAAACAAGCTAACTCGAACATATAGCACAAGATCCATGAGAACATGTAAGAATTAGTAGTTGAACGAAGTCGACTTTTGAAGAATTAAGCCTCTCATGCAAAGCTCTAGAAGTAGTGACGAAGCTATAGCTCTCATGGGTGGGGCTGTGACCCTTCGGTAGGGGGAATTTTTTTTACTCTTTAATTTTTTATATTTTTTAAAAAATGAGATAATTATAAATTTTCCTTCCTCACCTTTCGAAATTTATGTTTTACCTCCAAACTCTAAATTCTGACTCCATCCCTGTCTAGAAGTACGAATTAGATTGGGTGGACAACACTGACATAATATTCGACGGCAACTACTATCGCAAGGTTGGTTCAAGTTTAATACTGATGGTGCGTGAAAAAAGAACGATAGTTTAGCATCGTGTGATGGCGAATGTCGAAGGGCATTGGATGATGAGTTTTTCTAAATTGATAGGTGCATTTTCAGTCATTGAAGCAAAATTATAAGGGCGTGTGAAGGTTTAAAAGGTGTACGAAAGCTTGGTGTGAAACGAATTAAGGTTGAGACAGGACAATTCAAAAGTAATGTGATTATTCCAAAGGGAAATTTTGAAGTGGTCGCTCTTTCCCAATGGTACAATATATTTATAGCTTTCTTCAAAGAGACTAGAAGATCACATTTAGACATGTGTTATGTGAAGATTATTCAATTACAGATAATTTAATAAAGATAGTACGAGATGAATTTTCGCATTCAGGTATAGTGTTAGAATAGATGAACGGCGGTGAACTTAGAGGAGAAAAAAAGTAGATTATGATAGTTAAAGTTTAAGATTTGAAAAATATTTAAGATATAGATAAATGAATTACTATAATATTGAGTAAAAAGGGGTGTTTTACCCAAATACATGAGATAGGCTTTTATAGTCCAAATATAACAACTCATAACTAACTGTAGAAACTAATTCAGTTACAAAATCAAATATTAAAATCAAATGCTAACAATTATTGTTTTCTAATATTCTTCTTGCGTTTTTAACTTTTTAATTTTTTTAATATCGACTTCTCGAGCAAAAGATGCAGAACGCAACAAGCTGAAATTGTTTGTGAGTTGCTGGTATTCCGAACAAAATGTTCCTACAATTTTTTTCTTTATTCATTCACTTTATTTTCTCCTTATTCAACATATATTCTTCTTTCTTCATTGTTCTTCTTATTTTATTTATTTGGACTATCTTTTTGTTGAAAGCAAGGATGTTAGATGTCGAGCTTCCGGGTGCATCTAAAGCCCTTTTTGAACAAAAAAAATACTCTCTTATGTCTGGTTAAGAAAAACAAGGTTGTTAAACACTTAACTTTCCCTATAATTTTTTTCTTTGGACACTTGCCTATTAAGCTTCAAGTTCTATATATGCCTTGTGAGAAGAAGCATCAATAAATGAAAAAAATGAAAAACCGAATTGGTATTGAACAAAATCTCATAATTGAGGAGCTTTCAGCAGCAACCAATACAACAAGTTCAACAACAACCAACATAAGACAAGCAGCAACTAGTTTAGACATGTCAATGTGAACAAATCAGTTTGTCTTGTGTTTCACTCAATAAAAGCCTTCAAAAACTTAGTACATAACCAGAAAAGCAGCGGCAATCGATACGCAAGTAGAACTGAGATGATATTCTAATCCTCAATAAGCCTGAATTCTCACAATAAATATTTGAAGTGTCGATTATTTCAACTTATTTGATGAGATTTTGTCCAATTATAATATCCTAAATTTTAATCTAGTAGAATTGTTTAATTAAAAAAGAGAGAGAAAACATAATGGCAGGATCCATATTGATAGCTAATTGTCTTGTTTGATACTTGATGTGAGATTGTTTACTTATATGTTATTATGATATGTTATAGCAAAAAAAATGTTTCATGGTTATATGCTATGGCAAAAATATGAGTTTGTGTACAAGAACAAAAGATTAAAATGAACTAATAAAAATAACATCATATTATCAATAATATTTAAATTAACATTAAAGTATCAATAATATATATATATATATATTAGCATATAGGGGAAAATTAACATTATAAAATCATAGATTATATGGTTAGTGGGATTAATTCATGGTTTTAATTAAACCATGTGTCATTCTATGGCGAAGGTAACCATACTTGGTGAAAACAACACCACATGGCCATTTCCTTTACACTACACATTTCACCATTTTCTTACAACCCACCGAACAAAAGAAAAGTTAGAAAAGAAGAACAACATTCTGAAAAAAATGAGAAAGCTTCATCAAGGTCCTATGGCCGGAAAATTAGTTTAGATTCATGCATGTTAAAGAAAACTCAAGTAAGTGTGTTTTTGTGTTAACCGAATGTATTAGTTGAGTTATTTTTGTTTTGATTGTTATTTAAGGTTAAATCCTAGAAATTTAATGAATATTAAGTGTTGATGTTCTTGAATTATTTCTGGGTTTAAGTTAGATATGGAAATAGAATAAAAATATAAGATTAAAGTAGTTGAAATGTGTATACATGCCCAGATCCGAACTAGCACACTGTCCTTCAAAAATATAGAAATTTGAATATGTTCTAGGCCGAACTGGAAATATTTCAGTAGGATAAAGTTGTTTAAAATTGAATTTCCTATAAGGTAGAAGTGTTAGATTGATGAAAATATTCACATGTTGCTGGAAATTTCATCTGGAATCAAACTGGTCACAATTAGGTGTTAAACCGAAGTATAGGGACTATTTTGAGCAAATTATAAAATTCTGGTACTTAAATGAACTAAATAAGGGCTGGAAATGATACTTGAATAATAGGGGAAACATGATTTACACGTTTTATTAATTAAAATTAAGTTTATAATCATGTTTGAATCAATGAATTAGTTTACACATTCTTAAGTTTAAATCTGGACAATTCTGAAAACTTAGTATAAATATGGACTAAAATGTATATTACAAAGGTTAAATGGTACTGAAAAGTTCATTTAAAATCAGGGGAGATCTTAGGTTAAATCATAATTAAAATGTAGAGCTCGGTTGATAATGATTCAAAGTGTTAAAATGGATTAAAACTTACGCTGGCAGATTGAGTCTGGAAAATTACCTAACTTCAAACATTAAACTGTATTGATGTAGAAATGATAAAAATATGTGTTATACATTGTTAGAAATCTGTATGAATAAACTTTCTAGGGATATAAATTACTTGAAAATCCAATATGTATACTAAAAGTTATGGACATAATACCGAAAGGTGTCCAAACTACCTGAAACGGGGCAATTTAGTGTATAATGTGATTGTACTTACTTATATGTATTATAAAGAGAATTTTTAATGATGTATTTGTGTTGTTTATACATGTAATGTTAGACCAAGACTTAGAAGAGACTTGTGAAGGCACCAAGGGTGGGCAAACAAGGAAAGGAACAAAGGGATTATCTTTCAAGACTAACTTGGAGACTTTGTGAGTGTAACTATCATTAGGGTTAAGACCTAAGTCCTAACCAACTTATGTTTGCTTAAATCTTGTCACATGAATTATGCTATGAAATAAACTTAACTTATACTTGGTAAATTAAATTGAGGGAATAATGAATTAAATAGAAATTGGTTGCTTGAAATATATGCTTGCTATGTGTGATTATCATGTAAATGAATTATGTGGCATATGTTAGTCTTTTGTATTACATGTACTATCATTTGAATGTCTTGACACATTAGAAATACCATACTTATTATTTGGTGATTTGAATGTATGTATAATTTGCATGCTTAAAAAGCAAATGAGTTATAAGAACCTTGTATAACCTTCTATGGTCATTTGTGTGGTACTCGAATACTTCTTGAATAATGATAAATGTGATCCTACATGTTACTTGATACTCGATACTCGATACTCGATATTTGATACTTGTACTTGATAACTTGTAACATAAAAGTCTACTTGACTTGAGAACTTAAATATAAGCTTATAACTCGAGCTAAGGCTCTATTAGCCTAAGGGCTAAGCCTGAACTTGTATACCATGCTGAATGGTAACTCTTGAATAAGACATGAAATAACTTGAATATAAAATACTTGAAATGTAATAAGATATCTAAGTCCCTCTATTAATGGAAGTCCTTGGATAATAGAAAATGATACTTGGTTTAATTAGGACTACGGCCCATGAGCCACGGCTCAGGGGGACGCCCCATTAATACATGACCATGTATATTGACGACAGTAGGAGGTAATGGGGGAGATGTACGAAGAATGGAGATAGTTGGTTGGATAGATGTGAAGATAGGATTTACATGCTTGGATATTAGCCATTGCTTTGTGCTTTGAGCTAAATATCGCTTGGACCTATATGGTCAAAATGCTAACTGTTGAGTGTGCAAAAGTTCTACTATTTACCCCATATTTAACCCATATTTCTGCTACATTCAAGCATAATGCATTGCATTTAGGATAGATTTCACATATACATCACAATTATATAAATCGGCACAGTTGTTACTGATTTTGGCTAATTTTGCAGGTAGCTGCTGTGGCAGACTCGGGGCAGTGAAGAAGCAGAGCTGGAACACAAGATTGAAGTCGAGAAGGAAGATGCTGCCGTGGCAGCCAATGATGACAACAATGGTGAAGGGAAAAGTAAAGTGGAGCTCGATAGATAGAGGAAATCAAGTCGGTCTGTCATGGGCCACTCTTATATTTTTCTGAACCCTGGATCAGAATGAAGGCCAAGACCAAAGTTTAAGGAAGAAACCCAAAGCAAGAAAAGAGGACGAATTAAAGACATCTACTCAGAAGATTTAGTCTTTAATAGAGTTGTACTTTAGTTTAAACTTGTATTCTTGTCATATTAGAAAACTTGAACCCAAGGCCTGTATAAAGGCATGTAATTCGACCTAGGGAAGGACATCTCATTCTCTAGCCGTCTTCCTCAAAACTCTAGTCGTTTCCCCCTTCTCATCATGTTCTAAACTTCCCCTAGTGCGCTAAGGGTTGATTCTGTAAAGTAGTTGCAAGGATTGTACTGTTTTTAGGATTTTTCTGTTCAATAAAATAAACTTCAAGTTTGTTTATTCTGGTTTTCAACATCTTACAAGAGTATCGGGAGAGCATTGTGAAATTATTCATTTACTTAATATCGGGAGAGTTAAGTATACGAAAGGAATAAGTGCGGGTTCTCCAGTTTATAGTTGAACTATCTCGGACCTAGGGATATGACAAGGTTAAGTGGCTAAGGAAGAATTCAACAACATCGGTGTTCATCCTTCGATTCACGCCAGGAGATATCATCTGAGACGTGTTCATCGACAGACTTGGACCTAGGGATAGGACAAGTCACAACAGGGATTCTTGCCAAGCTTGAAGTACAGAGTTGTGTGATCGCTGCCGCGACAACAACAGACCGTTGCCGCTGCAACAGGAACGATGACAGAACATGAAGTTCTATACAGTGCAACACCTGCACTACTGAGCAAATAAATACCGACCTATTTCTCTACCCTGAATCTTTTAATCTTTTATTTTCAATATTCTTTATTATTCCTCTACAAACATTTAAACTCTTTTCTTTCTCTCTTGTGCAGCAATCCAAGGATAAAGTTATTTCCAGTCCTTGTGGATTCGACATCCGATACTTCGTGTATCACTTTACTACTTGTGTCGTGTACACTTGCACTCTATTGCGATAGACTATTTTACACGCATCACGAACCAATGTTCTTCATGATTGAATCTATTATCCAAGGCAAACAAGTAAAAGATATGACTACTAATCAAGACAATAAATCAAAGTGTTAAACAAGATATAAGCATGATTTAAAGCTCAAATAATACCCGACAAAATGTTTACTTGCCTTGGTATACTTGGCAAGTTCATCTGGTTGTTAGATTACATGCCTTGAACTTGGAATATTTGTCTTGTTACTCGATTTCTTGGTTTGAACATGAATTGCCATGGAGTATTTGATTTACATTGAATTGCTATGACATGCTTGAATGACGATAGAATTGCTATGGCATATTTGAGTTACGATTAATGAATTTCAATGCCTTAGCCTAGAAGTAAAGAAATCGACCTTGATCACCTTGATGCATAATCTAAATTATTTAGATGCCATGAAGTGTGAGTGAAGATGAACATTTAAAATAGATCACATGTTTGGCTTGTCTTGTATAGAAATCAAGTAATGCCTTCTTGTTTTCTAGGATAAGCATGTTATGTTGCTTGTTAGCTAAGAAACTCATTATATAAGGTGAGTTTCTTTTGTTTATTGTCTTGCTTTGTCTTGGTTATGCTCCTGAACGGGTTATTCTAAACCTTTAACACTTGGCATGTTCATTTGGTTGTTAGATTACATGTCTTGAACATGGAATACTTGTCTTGTTACTTGATTTCTTGTCTTTAGCATGAATTTCATGATTTGATACTTGAGTCTTGGCTGGATACGTGAATCAATGCATTTGTTGATAATTTGAATGGAAGCTTGATTAGTTTATTACATGATTGGAATAAATCTCAAAGCATGTTAGCTTGGTTTCACGATTGAATGGTTATGATTCTAATTGAATTTAGTGACTCAAGTCTTGGTTCGAATGATATATTGTACATATATAGATGTTATACTTTTTAATTGAATAATTGAATTTGCTTGACATATAATCTTGAATGCTTGAATTGCTTGATATGCAAATACGAATACTAGTATGCCTCGTTTGGTAAGATGACATCGTGCTATCTTGATAGAATGCCTGCATGTTTGTATTTATTCGAATACTAACATGTTAATAACTAAATGAAACCAATATGAACCTCGTCATGCTTGCTAGATATCTTGTAATTTAACTATGTTTGCTTATCTCAACCGGTGATATATTGTGCTTACTTATTAAATCATAATATTCCTATTAATTCATGTTAATTGAATGCTATAGTAAACTTGTCTTGTTGATTTAAATACCATCTTGTTGACTAGTATGTTAATAAAAACAATTGTTACCTTGTTTATCAATCCATGTTAATGATTAAAGGTATGTAATATGCCATGATCATACCTTGTTTATGTCATGTTGATCAATGCCATGTTTCCTTGTCAAGAAAATGAAATGCTATCTAAAATTGACATATTGATCATAAACATGTCAATCTTGATCCATGCTCATTGTTTCGATGCTTGTATGCTATATGCTCTTAGTGACGAGAATACTTGTTAATAGTGATTGAGTTCATTATTATTTCTATTCCTTGATAATGATCATGTTTGTTACTTGATATTACATGAAATACAATATTTATGCTTGAACTTGAATTTTATCGTAAAATCTTATTATTGTAAAGCTTGTCAGCACATGTAAATGAAATGAAACTTGGCTTGACCCTGAACTTGTTACATGCCATGATATAGGAACTAGTTAATCCAATTGCCTGATCTACATGCCTTGAAATGAACCTTGAATCAATTACCCAAACTTGTATATGACATGAACATGATTTGTTGACATATATCCACGATCTTATTAAAAAGTGCTGGTTGGCTTGAAATTGAAATAAAATATGTAAATATGAACTTGAAATGTTATGCCTATTTAGTTGTCAAGTTCGTGGTATAATGTTGGCCTTGCCTAGATTATTCTAATGTCATAGCAAACAGAATGTCCTAATCTATTCGAACCTAGTTAGGTTTTCTCTTGAGTAAAATACACTTAAAAATGAAGTGAACTTGCCTAGCTTAGTTTTCTACCTCACTAAGTACTTAATCGTACTTATCACTCTTGTTTCCATTCTTCTCAATCTTCAGGTTAGTGGATTGAAAGCTATCCTTGAGTCGAGGCAGGGTGAGACAAGCTCAAGCATAAGTACGATCCATGTTGTTTCGTAAATTTCTAGATGGTAGCTTTAGACATGTATCTAGTCTAGTGATTATGCATTTTTGAATCCTTGAAAGACATGTATATAATTGATATGATTGTGATGTAAAGACATGTTATTATAATTTGAACTTGTGGCCTAGTTAATCTAGGTATTATGCTATGACATAAGAGCATGAATGATTTTATGCTGCGACATATGATGCCTTGAAAGTCTAGATGATTGATAGCTGGTTTGAATCATGCCTTGATTGCTTATCAGGATTAAAATAGGATGATTGGTTACTTGTTACAGCATAGTACTGTTATGCTATGCCGTATTTAAAAATACTATGGAAAGTATTTATGCTAGTGTTTAGGTTGATCAAATTAGTTAAGAATTCAAGGGTCTAATATTTGGTTTGCTTGGCAGATAAAGTGGTTAATCTGGTTATATATATGATGTTCGAATGATATGCTATAACAATCGAAGATGTTTAAGCTTGTTGTTGTTAACATGAAATTTAAGTTGTGTAAGTAGTAACTTGTAATGTCGAGTGTTCATGTAATTATGGATGAATGCTATGTGAATGAAATTGAATTGGTTTGATTGATTAGAAGTCTAACTTACTTGTTAAGGGTAAGTTAAGAAAAGTTTTTGTTGGTTCGTATTTTTATTTATTGAGTAACATTTCTTAGCTAGTTTACGATTAAACCGGGTGAAGGGTGTTACACTAATTTTCATAATAATCGCTATAACTAAAGATTCCCTATATTGTTAATTCTCTTTGTTTATAAAAAACATGGATACATGTATATATATTTGGTATAATCTATATATATATATATATATATATATATATATATGCATGCATGCAAGGCGAATCTTGACACTCAACTTTGGGGGAGTTAAATTGGAAAAAAAATTAGAACGAGTGTTTTATACATATATTATATAACACAATTTTGATAGAAAGTTTTCTCATGGTGTTTTTTCACAATATATTTACATACTAATAAGAGATTTTCAAAATTTTAATGAATTAATTAAAAAAATTCAATATTTAAGGTGACTTAATGACATTTTTAAAAAAAATAGAGTGAAAATAATAATTATTTAAAATTTTTAAAAGGGTTAAATGATCGTTTTAAAATTTTGAATGGTTAAAACAAAAAAAATTAAAATTTTGTAGGAGACGTGGCCCATTAGCCCTAATAAGTTCTGTCTCTGCATACATGTATTTATACTGAATTTACATAATTCTTCTCGATAGATTTATCCATATGTCGAATCAGGACATTGTAATTTCAAGCCCAAATTCGTCTGCTTCTCCGCCGACAGCATTTGTGCTGTAAGAAAAGCCCAAGTTTTCATCAAAGCATCGTCTTACGTGCTAGAATCCAAATGAACCCCAAGTAGGCAAGTACACTTTCAAAGTGTCATATGTGGTCACGTAAATGTGCATGTAGGCCTGTAAACGAACCGAATAAGGGTATATTTATGTTTGTTTGTTTGTTTGTTTATTATTAACCGAATAAATGAACGAACACGAACAACTAAACGAACATAATTTTTTGTTTGTGTTCGTTTGTTAAGTAATGTAGCTTGTTCGTGTTCGTTCGTTCGTTAAAATGATAAACGAACACAAACGAAGGAACATAAAAGGACATATGTGAATACATTTAACTGAACATAAACAAATGAATATATGTGAATAATTTTTTTAAAATATAATACTTTTGTTATGAAAAATAATAAATATAAATGGACATATGTGAAGAAATTTAAACGAACATAAACAAATGGATTACCGAATGTTCACGAACGTAAATTAACAAATGAGTCCTTTGTTCATATTCGTTCATTTAATTTAAACGAACGAAAAATATTATTCATGTTCGTTCGTTTAATAAATAAACAAACATAAACGAACTTCTTGCCGAACGGTTCATTGAATGTTTGGTTCGTTTACATCCCTATGTGCATGTTTATTATTTAAAAGGCAAAAGGTCAAAAATAGCCCACAACGTTTCACCTTTTGGTCATTTTAGCCCTATTTTTTGTGTGCAAACAACAACCTAACGTTTCATTTTTCGTTCAAATTTTACACTTGTTGGATGAAAACCGTTAGTCAACTAACGGTCAACGCCTGAGGTTGATGTGGCATGTCTACATGGCATGGGGAGATGACGTGGCACTGTCATGTGGCATTTTTGCTGACGTGGCATTTTTAAAAATTTAAAAAATAATTAATTATTTTTAAAGAAAATATTTTTTAAATATTTTTAACTAATCGCCACATCAGTATAGTGCCACATGGAAGTGCTAGATCATCTCCCTACAGACATGTCATGTCAACCTCAGGGGTTGATTGTTAGTTGACTAACAGTTTTCATCCAAGAATGGTGAAATTTGAACAAAAAATGAAACGTTAGGTGATTGTTTGTACCAAAAAAATAGATAGGGCTAAAATGACCAAAAGTGAAACGTTGGGGCTACTTTTGACCTTTTGCCTATTTAAAAAGAATTTGGATGGACAACATCATCTTTATACTAAATTTTACATATAACAACTTTATCAATATTCAATTTATATCAGTCAATTTATAAATTATATACGGATAGTTATATAAAAAATAATGTATATATATTTAACATTTTTGAGGATTCATGTCATAATAATAATAATAATAATAATAATAATAATAATAATAATAATATTATTATTATTATTACATTCATAATATTTTCGATTCGGTTTATTTTTTCATTTGAATCAATTAAAAATATATTTATATCATATTTGTAGTGTGCTTCAAACCGTGATATATCTTATAAAATTTATCTTTGTTTTTACTCGAATTCTTATGTCTATATAAATTTATCTTTTATAATAGAAAAATAAAATAAAAACGATTCCAACTGTTTACTGACAACGATTTAGCTCCAAAAAGTAACGAATGCATGCGTACTAGTTAAAGTGACGTTATTTTATAATTGTAATTAGTATAATGAAATGAGGTGTTAATTTTTAAAATAAAATTAAATATTTAAATTTCGATACCTTGAATAAAACAAATTAAATTAATAGTTAATTTTATAATAATTTTTTACTATACTTAATTCGAATTAATGAGACAATAAATTAAAAACTAATGATTATAAATAACACATTATTTTACGAGGGTCGTGCTGTAAATTTTCTGTCATTAAAAGTAGAAGTTAATTATGACATATTTTCAATTGATGTAGGTCGAATCCTTAGCATATCTAAACTCGAGCTTTATATATATAATGAAAATAAAAGAAATGAATTTAAAGATCTATTAACTGGTTGAGTGGTCAAAGAAATTCATACTATTATTTTATTTTAGGTAAAATACCTCATTGGTACATGAATTATACTCAATTCATCAGTTTAGTACATTTACTTTTTTTGTTCCTACTTTTATACATGAACTTTTATTCCGTCAACCGTTTTACATTTTTCCGTCACAGAGGATGACGTAGCCTACTCAAACCACTAATCCTTTGACATGTGTCCCTTTTTAAAAAAATCTCTCTTCTTTTATTCCGCGTGTAATATTATCTCTTGAAAAGTCTTAAACACCCTTTCCTTATTATTACCATTTCCCTCACCTTTCAATCTGAAAATATTCAATCAATTGAAAAAAAAAACTTAGGGCTTGTTTCACGATAGAAATTTGAGATTTCAAATAAGTTGAGTTCTCGTGTTTTCAAAAATGAGTTTAGGATATTTTTTATTTTGAGTGGGTTTAGTGATTCGTGTTTGGGTTTAGGCTTTTGTGTAATCGCGTTTGTGTTTGTCAGAGTTAAATCGTGTTTGGGTTCTCATTTAATTTAATGTTATTTTTTGAAAAAAATTTATTTTGTATAGTTTGTAAAGGAAAATTTCATTTTTGCATACACATTTGAGAAAAAAAATATATTTTGAACCCCTATTCTTGAATTTTTAGATCTACCACTGTCGCCAACACAAACTTTTATCATCACCATCAATATTTAGTTTTGAAATTAGATTTTTGAAATTGTAACAAGTCTTTAATTGATGTTTACAAATTAAAATAAATAAGGCATAGTGATAAATTTAACTTTTCAGTGTTTATATTTCTGTTATTAAAAAAAAGAACACTGTTTTTAAACAGAAATACTGTCTAAAGCATTAAATTTTTATTCTCATATGACAACCAATGTATGCTTCATGGAATTTCTTATTATTATTTTTGAATATTTTTATAATGTTAAATTATTTTTTTGACTTTTTATACACGGCAAATAAATTTATGTTAGCATAAATTACTTGTAGATTATCATATGAACTACCACATAAAAGTTGTTAAAAAATTAATATTTTACTCAATTTTTTTGTTAAACATACTATTTAACTCTTTTCAAAAAGGTTGAGAGTCAAATTTAACTAAAGAAAACTCTAATAATGATCAATTTGATAAAAAAAGTAAATATTAAGGGTTAATTTGCTTTTATTCAAATAAATAGTTTAGGCATACGGTAGTTACTTGACTAGTAGAGTTACAAAACTTTTGTGTCTATGGGTAAGTATTTGATCGGGTTGAGTAAAACTTTTTGAATTAGTCGAGTTGACGAGTCATCTAATCTTTACTTGATTTTTTTGGTTGATTTGAGTTGTTTGAATTTATGTACAAAATTGACATGGTTCTCCTACTATTATGAATGCCATGTTTTATAATATCACTAACATTGTAAAGAAATAAGTAAATAAACATAATTTTTTAAAATGGTTGACCTATAAATTGAGTTTATGTACTAAGAAATAACATTAATAATAAAGAAGCGGAAACCATAAGTTGACCTATAAATTACAACATTCTTAACTTTACTTGAGTAACCTTTGAAAAACTTTGTTGGTTGTATAAGTTTCATTCAGAAAAAAATGTGGGGCTCGAAAAAGATCATGCAATCTTTTCGTTGATTGATGAACTAAATTGATGGAAAAAAATAATTTGTAAAGAGTTGTAGTCATGATTTTGTTGTTTGCTCCATCATTTATTTAGAGTGACACGCGTCATAACGTGTCAAGAATAATTTCCTTCTTCCAAATAAATAAAGGAATTAAATTAAGTATAGATAGGGAAGTAGGAGTCGAACCCACAAGGACTTGGACTTTCCTTGTTGCGCCTTTGACGTTTCTGAACCAAGAGATGATGGAATTGAATTTGCGTGATTGGGGGGATTGCAATGAAATAATTTAAGAGAGCAAGAAGATTGGTTTAAAGATTTAAATATTCAGCCTTGGCTAAGCTTTGATTTGTTCTACTCGGTTCATTGGTAGAGATTTTAATTTTGAAAAACTTGTTGGCGAAATTACTTCAAGGTCAATCCTTGAGTTTTCTTTGTAAACTGAATTTTCAAACCTATGTTTAGCTTCAGTTTTGATAATTTGTTTAAACCAAATCAATGTTTGAGAAAACAAATTCTTTAAGCTCGTAACCAACTCAAAAAGTTATTTTAATAAAAACGATTCGATCTCAATTTTCCTTAATAATCTATTTACTAAGTGTGTTCCCTGGAAGTCAGATTTGTTTCAATAACCGATCCTCCCCCCCCCACTTGATAGATCAAAACAATTATTTTCTCCAAAGTTAATTTTTGGGTTTAAAAATCATTTTAATTTTGAAGAAAAAGTGCGAAGAAATCGAGAAAAGTTTCCGAAATGTTTGAAGCTTAATTTCGAACCTCGCCTTGAGAACACGTCATTGCATAAGCCTTTGGCTTATGAAGATCTAGCCGAGCATGGTTATTAAATTAATCACGCTCGACATTTTAGAAATAATCTCAAGAAAAATAAGAAAATAACTTAAGGAAAAAAAACTAAGAAGAGTAAAAATTTCAAGAGAAAGATGAAATGCTTATTCAAAATTGATGATGAAGTCTTACCCCAAAAGGGTATTTATAGTACTTCAAATAACCTAGGTAAACCTAAAATGATAATTAAAAATTAAACAAAATAATTATCCAAAGTTTAAAATTTAAAATTCAAAAATCCGGAGATAGGTTATTTGAAAAGCGGCTTGATAAGCTATCAATGCTGCTGATGTCAGCTTCTAGAAGACGCTGACGTGGCGCCCAGTCAGCATTCATGCCCATGAATCTGTCCATGACTCTATCATTTTCTGCAGTATTCCAGCGTATTTTCAGCATAACGTCCCCTGCATGAAAACAACATAAAATAGCCATATTAAGTACCTCAAACTTGTATTTAATCGAAATAAGGACCAAAAACACAACCAAAATAGATACTCATCAAATTCCCCCTCACTTATCTGATGCTTGCCCTCAAGTATCAAAAATTTAAGTTCAAATTCTCACCCTTAAACATCTAAGTCCCCTAGCTTACAACATGAAATAACCACTTTAACCAACAAAAAATTAAACATGCAAAAAATTTAAGTAAGATGGCAATAAGAATAAATCCCACAACTTATTAATAAAGCAAGGATCACTTAAGTGTTTGCTAAAATTACTCAATGTTCTCAGAAAATATTAAACTAAGCAAGCATGCATAAAATTTGCAAAGAACTCAAATCTAAACCATAAATGCAAAAGATTTTTTTTCATTGCTAGAACTAGTGATAGGCACTTCTAGCTTTATTCTGCTAGAGCCGGTGGTAGACACCTCTAGCTTTTATTATTATTATTATTTTCTCATCATTTTTTTCGAGCTAGAGCCAGTGATAGGCACTTCTAGCCTTTATTATTATTATTATTATTAAGTATACAAGCATTAATTCAATAAATTTCAAGAAACAAGAGTAACAAAGCAATCCTTTAGTGCACCTTTTTTCTATTAACAAGTATGGAAGATGGGTTATGCCATCAAATAAAATCATCATGCAAGCAAAGTTTCTCGCAAGTCAAAGTTTTTTATTATCAAAAAGTAAGCATAGAAACACATCAATCTACGGGACAAGGATTATCATAAAATCAAGCATAAGGCAAGTTTCAGATAAAGCAAAAAGAAAATTTGACAAGCACATCCCCTTACTTAATGCATTTTGTCCCAAAATGATAACAAAAGTAAAAGAGAGGGAAGGAGATACTCTCCTGATCAATTGTGGTGGTCGGGACTCAGGCGGTTGCTGGCGTGGTAGGAGGTTGGTCCTGCGATAGTCGTCGCGCTTGGTCGCGGGTCTGCACCATGTCGGCTCGCCGGAAAAAATGAGGGTTGGCCGAGCAATGTCTGGTTCGAAGGTTGGGGGCTTTGCGTGCGAGAAGAAAGAAGGGTTAAATGACGGCTGCAGAATAAAGAAAAGGTAGGGAAAATTTATGTTAATTTTTTTTGAAATAAAAGGATAATTAAAATTTTGTAAAAGGATAATTTTATTTTAAAATTTTAAATATAGTTGATAAACATATATATATATATATATATATTAATAATTTTAAAGATATACATATATATTAATAATTTAAAATAAATAATAATTTAAGATAATAAAGATAAACTACCAAAATTTAAAAATAAGAGAATAGATATATACATATATAAATATATATATTTAACTTACGTAATCTAAAAAGATAATATAAATAATATATAATAAATTTAAATTAGTAATAATAACTATATTATTAGGGGGAAGTTAATAAAAAATGCTAAAAAGAAAAGATAAAAGAGAAATAGACGTGAGTTTTAAAAATAATAAAGAAAATAAGAATAAATTCAAAACTGAAAAATTAAAATCAAGAAATAAATAAAGAAAATGGTTGTCTCTCATCCAGCGCTTGTTTATCGTCATTAGCTCGACGACCTGTGTCGCTCAGACTACAGACACTGCGACAAATACTCCTTTCAATTTATGTGCTTAATCCAACTAAGAATTTTCTTACGAGAAATTTTATGACAGTGACATTTCTTCATTTTCCCTGGAAAAAATTCTTTTTTACTCTTCAATTTATCCGACGGTAATTTTAACTCGATATATGGTGCCTGCAAAATAGAACGGAAATTTTTAATTTTTGAGGGAGTTAAGTGTATATCAGGATTGACCATGAATCTGTCCATGACTAGCATTTTCTGCAGTATTCCAGTGTATTTCCAGCATAACGTCTCCTGCATGAAAACAACATAAAACATCCATATTAAGTACCTCAAACTTGTATTTAATCGAAATAAGAACAAAAAACACAATCAAAATAGATACTCATCATAGAGCCAAAGGAATGTGATGAATTAACTTCTTCAAAACAAGAAAAAATAGACAAATAAATAATAATAAAGGTGAAGCCTGGAAAAGGTAGCTCTAAATTGGTTAAAGACCACAGTAACTCAAAAGCTACTTCACATTTTTAGATATTGGCTCAGCTTTCGAGGTCTCCTAGACACAGGATATGCTTGGAGCAATTTTCGGTAAGTCATTCCAGTGTTGTTCCTGCACTTGATATTGGGGGCATCTAATCTAGCTCTATATATTCATAATTTAAAAAGAAAAATTTTGTTTTCCTCAATAAACATCTCACATTGAAATTAGAACATGTAAACTAAGATTTGAAGTTAAATAAAATATTTCTCTACATTACTTCATAAAGAAGTTTAAAAGTATAGGGACCAAAAGCAAATGTACCATCTGATTGCACAAGAAAATGCTAGTTTAACTAAAGAAAACACTCAAAAGTTGACCTTCTCTCAAAGAGTCGATATTTCAAAAGAGGATGATCGAACCCATAAGAAGTTGGGACATCATTGCATGCAAGATGGTAAAAATCATTAATCAGTCTACAAGACGGAACTTGAAGAAAAACAACAACAAGCAACTGGTATGACCAGTAGAGGTTGGGGCATCCATTCGATAGTCAAAATTGATAACAGTTGAATTGCATGACCATTCATGAAATCATCATGCATTTAAGTTAAGTGCATACATTAATTATAGAGTTATGTGCATCCAACAAAAATGCATTCACTTTACTCATACATTGGAAAGACAAGTTTAATGAAGAGATAAAAAAGCCTCAATCATGGAGGACAACAACAAAATAGCAAACCTTCAGACATAAAGAGAATTGTATTTACAAAAAGTTGAAACCTCAAGATAGAGAATAACAATACCTAACACTAAATAGCGTACTCTCAAGAATGAAAGAAACAAAACCAATAAAGGAGTTGAAACCTCAAGATAGTGGATAACAACAACAAAATTTAAAACTTTGAATAAACAATTACTAGCTAATGTTTACTTCTATTTTCATATTTTATTTCTCCGTCAGTAGTGTAGCAGATCAATCTTTTTTTTAGATCTTGTCTCTCCGTCAGTGGTGTAGCGGACCAAATCTTTCTTCTTTAGATCTTGTCTATGCGTCAGTGGTATAGCAGATCAATCACCATCCAGGAATCACGAGTCATTTCAACACCAATACGAGAGCTCCAAAGTCGGAGGCAGGCTTCCCTAGTGCTATGAGGCATGGACCTTATCATCAGTTGGTAGTTAGGATAACAAAGAGCTAGGGTCGGAGTTGCACTCTTTCTAGCTCGAACAACAACGAGGGGGTGGGGGTGACAGGGTGACCTCATCTAGAGCAAGGGGATCATCAAATCTTGACCTTAAACAAAAAACAACCAGAATGATTTTAGAAGGGAAATAAGAGATGAGCCAGGAAATCCACTTATAATATTTCTCTAACTTATAAGTGGCTGCAGTAAAGGAAATCATTCTCCTTGCGGATGACAATAAACAATGTCATCCACTTATAATGTTTTCAGGGTAGGCACATCAATAATGTTGTTATCAAAAGGGTCTTCTCCTAACTCGATAATTTCGACTTCATCCAGCAAAATTTTTTCGAAATTCCGCTCAGCATGGCCTAGTCGACCACAAGCATAACAGAACTCAGGCACACGTTGGTACTTAAAATCCACCGCAATTGACTCATTTTGATGTCTGGTAAGGTTGAAAGTTGAAACCAATCTTTAAAGGAACATAGAGTATGGTGTTAGAGATTAGCTTACCAACCAAAGAATGAGCTTTAATGCCATCATCCATCTCAAGCTCCAGTGGTTCCCTATCATCAATGATGTCAAAGAAGAAAACTCCGGAAAACAAACAACCAAAAGAGGTCAAAACAAACAGGATAAGGAAAGGTGGACAAGAGCACACTCAAAAGTTTCTAACAATTCTCAACCGGATTCTGAGAAAACAAGGAAACATTACCAAGGTCTAAAAGACATTGACAAGAGACCTTGAAACAGAATGAAAGCAAAGAGAGCTGCTCGGCCTAAAATTTCTATTCATATATATATATATATCATGTTATATCTATATGTACATTTTAATTTATTATGCATTATATATTTGGTATTATATATGCACTATAATATATCTATGCTTTATAATTTGGTTGGATATATTAGTTTTAGTTAGCATGTATATAGTCTTCTTGTATCATCACTTATATATGTCATTTCGTTTGTCTTATTAAATTTATTTTGATCATGCTTTTCTTTCCTTTTGTTTTATATTTTGCATTTATTTCTCCCGCCCTTTGTGTATATACTATGCTTATTTGTTTATAGGGTAAACTATACTAATGACCACCGAACTATGGGGTTGATGTCGATTTGACCACTATATTTTTAATTGTGTTAAATATATCACATAACTATTTAATGGGTTCTAATGTAGCCACCTGCCGTTAAAAAAAAGGAAAAGTTGACGGGGCTGTTAAAATAATTGGTATAATTACAAATTTGGTCCCCTTTATCTATACAATCTATCAATTTGATCATAATTTTAATCTAATAAAAATTGTTATTTTCTCGTCCCGTCCTCTTATCCATATTAGTGCAACATAGGTTATTAGAAGCTTCGAAAATCATTTTAAACATCTTTGGCCGAGCTGCTTGTGTACTCAGTGGCGGAACATCACGGGGGCCACAGGGGATGTGGTCCCCGCCAACTTGCTAATTTCTTTAAGAAAAAAAGATAAAATTAGTGTATTAATCCTTCAATTTTTATAAAATTTTATTTTAGTCCCCCTCAAAACTTTTAGTCTCATTTTGGTCCCCTCCTTTACAAATTTTTAGTTCCGCCCCTGTGTGTACTTATCGAGTTGAGTTGGACATTGTTCGACTCAACTCGTTAAGATTTTGAATTGAACTTAATTCGAATCGAGTTAACTCAAATTGATAGTTGACCAAGTTTTGGAATTCAAACTATTCGAAAACGGAGTAAATGCAGCTAAAGGGATGCTCATTTCATGGTAAAATATGAGTACTCTACTATAGCTTAAGGTTCATTGTTACCAATATCAACGTCGGGTAAGTTTATCATGCATGTTTTGGACAACTAATTTCTTCGTACAACCAGACATCGAATAATACAAAATATCAAAAACAAATTAAAAGAACAGAGTTTCTACTATAGATTATCTTAAGCTTAGTATATTTTTTTTAAGGAGGAAGGCCTTCTTAAAAACCCCTCTAAATTTAATTATGACCAATTTTATTAATCACGAAATGAAGTTTGTACAAAAATCACCAGCAGCAAGGGTGCATACCCACATAACATCGCCCAAAGAGGGTTAGCAGTAGCACTAAAGTCCCTACACTTGAGGATAACATCAACAAGGACAGCCGAGAAGGGCCCCTTTGTTTGAGCCACTGTACCGCCATCAAATAATCAGTTTCGATGATAAGGGACGAACTCTTACTCCATTTAGATGCATAAAAAATTAGACATACTTTCAATATAATGGACAATTCAGCTCCAGTCAGATGAGTCATATCAATGCACTTAATATCCTTTTTAATATTATATATTTCTTGTTCAATGAATTTACGAGAACAAAAATCAATTCTATGTAAATATGAGTGATTTTATTTTATTTAAATTATTTGTATTTGAGAACTCAATAAGTGATCTCAGTTAAAAATGGATGATGTTCATTCTAGAAGATTCGTGTTCAAATCACTTTGTCTGCAAGGTGTATGCATTGTCAAAGGGTTAAGAATATGTATGAATAGATATTACCTTGTAATCACCTTAATACTATTCTAAAAAATATTTGTATTTGAAACACATGTATCAAAACTTTACCCTTATAAAATTAAGAAAATTACTTTGATACACAAGCTTTTCAATTTTAGGGTTTAGGGTTTTAAGTTATATGGTTTAGAATTTATGTTTATGGTTAGAATTTAAAGTTTAGGGTTTATAGTTTATGATTTATTTTTTGTTGAAAGTTTAATTTATTTTTTGAGGAATGGGGATTTAAATTTTATATTGAAAAATACTTTGATACACAAGCCTTTCATTTTTAGGGTTTAGGGTTTAGTGTGTAGGGTGTAGAATTTAAGGTTTATGGTTAGAATTCAGAGTTTAGGGTTTAAGGTTTAGGTTTTAGGGTATTAGAGTTTGGGATTTAGGTTTTAAATTTTATAGAATGTTGTTTAATTTTTTTTACATAGCTTGTGTATCAAAATATAACTCTTTTATATTTTATAGTTTAAATATTAAAGATTGTGTAATTTTTTTACACATCAAAATATAATTCATAAAATTATCTCTAATTTGTTTTTTAAGTGCTATATTTTGATACACGAGCTGTGTAAAAAAATAACTCTTCTATAAAATTTAAAATTTCAATTCTAAACCCTAAACTCTAAATTCTAACCATATATCTTAAATTCTACACACTAAACTCTTAAATTTTAACCTAAAATCCTAAATTTTGAAATTCAAAGGCTTATATAAACTAAAATTTATACAAATTTGTGTATTAAAATATTTTTTTAGTAGATTTTTTTTTGGAATGGAGTTAACTACAATTTGTTAGTATATTGTAACTTACAAATCATCTATAATGTATTAGTCTCACAGTGAATTAGCCAATCCACTGGAGCGTGAAGGCCCAACGAAGCCAATGGACCCAATTAGGGGGAAATGGCTTTATCACTGTTTTTTTTTTCAATACTTTTAATTTTTCATTTATTTTTAAAAGTTTTGTTTATTTTAAGACGTATGTTTATGTTTCAATTACTATGATAATAATTTTATATAATTATAAAATTATTGATTAACTAATTGAAATAACATGTCTTACTACTAAAAGTTTAGAATAATTAATTTTACCTAGATATGAACTTGGAGGGGGCGGTCGCCCCTTAAAAATTTAAAATTTTTATATAATTTAAAAATTTTATATATTTCTTATTAAAAAATTTATTTTCACCCCCTAAAAGTTTATAGATACACCTCCTAACATAAAATTTTTACTCCGTACCTATTTTACCATATTTACATCTCTATGAAACAATTTAGAGTTGGTAGACAGAAAATTATTGAATTTAGGCAAGTTTAACCCACTCGGTCAAAATTTAATACAAAAATATAAATATAAATTTTAACGTAAATAAATCAACTTATTTTTTTACTGGTCTAAAAGTAATTTCAAGGTAGTATATGTTTATACATATTCTTAACATTTTGATAATGCACATACACTTCGTAGACAAAACGATTTAAACTCGTGTTTCCAAAGATAAATATCATCCATTTTTTTTACTGGAACACTTGTTAAGTTCAAATAGACCAGCTTATTAAATTATATTCAATTTAAACTTAAACATAAAAATATTTAAAAATCCAACGACCATTCGATCCATAAAACCAGTTTTAACACTCTCAGTAAAGGTAGAATGTACAATAGCAAGTTAACTATCACTCTATCAGATGATTTTGTCATGGACATAGTCAAAAAATTTACTTTTGAGTTGTTATAATTTAGAACTTTTATGAATAATTTTTTAAGTAGATGTGAACAAATAACAAGTGTTAATTTCCTTTTAAAAAGGTATTAATTAATTATTTGTTAAAGTTATGTTTATTTTTTTATATTAAATTTATAGAAAAAATATCTTCATATTTTTAATGGTTCGCCCATGGTTTGGCCGGTTAGAGAATCCAAATGGTCAACTTCATATTTTTTTATATTTTTTGAAACCGGGAGTTCGAGTGTATTTATGTGTAGTTAGTTACCTTTGATTTATGGGCTCTAGCCTAGGTAGTTTAGGTATTTGCATATTGTATACAAAATCATTAGGTACTAAAGTGATAAAAACATATGACTTTGGGGGGCTAAATGAAAATTTAACACATGCTTTCAACACCAAAACGTCTTGGTATCTTCATTAATGACTATTAAAGCCATATCCCCATGGTATGATCCTGTCAACTGTCCAAAGCAGCCAATAGTCTCAAAATTCTTATCACTTTCCATGCCCACCCCCACCAATATAATGTATTCATTTCTGCCAATAGTATTGCTATCTTTATTTAAAATTTATTAGTCATATATATATATATATATATATATTTAAAAATCAATCAAGTAATTTTTAAATATCTATCTTATAAAATTTATTTTTAAATATTACAATTAAAGTATGAAAATTTGATAAAAATGAGATTTATTAATTGACGGATGATAAAAAATATTTATATTATTATATTTTATATAAATTCAAATTTTATTATTTGTCTCGAGAATATAATTATTTTTTATTTAATAAAAAAATAAAACAATTTTAATGCCATGGAATGACGTTAAAACGAACATGCGATGCAGGTGGTAGAGCCGGCGTACCATTAATTGTGCTTTCAAGAGTAAATATGTTAAATTTGAGAAGGTATGTCATGATATAACGTACTTTAATTAATGTGAAGGAAATATAATAATAAAATATGATTATGTTAACATAATCAATTGCATTATTTCGATAAAAAAAAAAAAGCCATCGATATTAATGTAAAAAGTAGAAGACAGTGGAACACAAAAGCTAGACTCACAAACGAAAAGACATTTTATTTATTTTAAATAAATTAGATTATTCAAAAACAAATAAATATTAGAGCATATATAAGTAATTATTTGATGCACAATCAATAATTTTTTTCTCTACAAATGTTAAAATGGTTACATATCCTTTTTAGGTGCTTAAATCTTAAAAGTTAAACATTAATTTTAAACTACAAAGTTTATTTTCAAACCTTAAAATTTAACCACAAATACTAAAATCTTAACCTTGAACAGTAAATTTGATTTTTTAAACACTAAAATTAAACCATTGTAGAAAAAATCACCGTCTATGAATTGAATATTTTTCTCTATATATGATAAAATGTTGAAACTATCTAAATCATCCCCCATACAATGAATTAAAAGAGAGTGCGTATTTTAAACACACTAGAATTATTGTCTATATATATTACAGTAATAATATCATTAATCAGTTGATTTGGCGGATGAAGCACTAAATTTTTAAGAAAAGTAAGAGGTTTAATGAGATATGACACTTTAATAACATATTAAGAATATATATTAGGAAATATTAATCTATAATTGATCAATTGATTTAATTTACGATTATTACTAATAATCTTTCATATAATATAAACAAAATTATTTTGATATGTTTAATTTTATAAATAATTTTTAAAAATATAAGATAATTATTTTTTTATAATTTGGAATTGAATTAGAAATATTCAAATACTTATTTGAAAATAATAGTTTGCATAGATAGACTTATCATATGAATTAATATTTTATCTGTTTTGGATAAAGATGCTTTGGATTCCTATCTATGTAAATTTTTATTTAAGTTTAATCATAAAATACACGATATCAATATAAAATACATAATTTAGAATTTTAAATATTTAAACAAATCAATAGTATCAATTAAAATTTGTTTGATAAGTTTTGTTAATAAGAATTTATAGTGCAAATTCAGATATAGTTTGATTTATTATTTTTTACCGATTATAAAATTTCGAATTCAATTTATAACTAGATTCATATTTTTTTGAATATGCTGGTGTGATGTAAGGGTAGCATCTGTTCAACTTTTTTAGTCTTTTCAAAGACGACACACACAACATGCATTATTAGTGCTCGATTCCGGGTCTGGGATGATGAACATCTACCTTTGCCACTAGGACACAAGGGGATGAGCATAACTAGATTCATATTAAATTATAAGTGGATACAAATATTAATTTTCAAATATCAATCGGTTTAACTTATTTTATTTTTAATAGTTTAAAAGTAATTACAAGTTAGTATATGTTTATAGATATTTTTAATCATTTAATAATGCACACGGATGAGCATCATCCACTTTTCTACTGAGACCACTTGTTGGGTTCAACATATTTTATTTTATTTTTACGGATAATATGTTTAGGTATATGAATCAATTATTTGAATCTAACCAATGAGCTGGTGCAAGTGGTAAGCAGTTTGACATCGCTTAAGCAGGTCTTGAGTTCGAGGTTTTGTGTATACAAAAAAATTTCGTTGGGAGACTCGACTCACCCACTCAAACCAGACCTGCAACACAAGTCGGTTTAAATCAGTCAAAATAAAACTCTGAAAAATCGAGAGGATAACCAAAAAATAATTGAATCTAGTATACTATTACGTACAGTGGATTAAAATATATGGATCTAATATTATTTCTTTTAAAAAGGTTATTTTAAATTTTTTCTTTGGTAAATTAAAATGTTAACAAATTTAATGTTTTTTTTAAATATTATTTAAGGACTCGGATCTAATATATTCGAAGCTTTCAATATCAAGAGAAAAAACATTTGGGCCAAGTCTAAGCGGAGCCAGCCTAATAGTCAGTAATAAAAAAACGAATAATTAGACGCGTTTTATTATCGGCGCGTGAACTTTTACCACCGTTTCTCCCTGGAAAAAAGAAAAGAAAAAAGAATCATGTATCCCTAAAAATACCAATAACATCTCGATTTCTTTACTCTTGATTTCTCTTTCAAAGCCAACTGTCACGAAACTCTCTGAAAAATTTCCGTCACTCTCTCGAGAAAATAACAAAAGGGAAAAAGAAAGAAAAGAGAAGAAGGAATCACTTCCTATGGGCCGAAACTCGTCTCCTCCGAGACTAGACGGCAATGACAACGGAAATGGAAAAAACAACGCCATTAACAACAGTGACAACAACAATAACAGCGATCAAGGACTCTACTCGATCCGCGATCGGTTTCCTCTCAAACGAAATCCCGGCCACAGTCGGGACCGGACCAAACAAGATTCTCTCCTCGAACGGCCTTTAGTTCGAAACCGCGCCCGGTTCAACCGGAAAGGATTATTGCACTTCCCTTTCCGAGGCATTTATTTCTTTTATTTCTTGATATTTTTCTCCGTGTTCGCTTTTGCTGTGGCATCAATGGTGATGCAGAGTTCGATCACGGTGATGTTGTTTAGGCAAGGAGGAGAGAGGAGTTGGAGGAGGTCTATTAGAGAAGGGTTGAGGTTCGGGAGCTCGTTGAAGTTTATGCCGGCAGGGATTTCGAGGCTGCTCGCAGAAGGCGGTGGACTTGATCCGATGAGATCGACTGATAGGCTTGGAATTCGTGGCCCAAGACTTGCCGTTGTAAGTCACAATTTTCATTTTCATATTTCCTTTATATAATTGGATTAATTGATTGAAACTTTATCTTCGGTTGTGAATTAGTAGTTCAGATGTTAATATTTCATTAGAATGTTAAGTGCACTTAAAGTTCATAATTCAGTTCGTAATCAGATATTTATATTTATTTATTTGTTTCTCTCTCTCTCTGTTTGTAGTTTATGGTTTTGGTTAGCTTATTGAAGTTGTATATTCTTTGTTTTAGATTTCTAAATTGTTAATAGTGGTTTTGGTTTATGAATAACCCACGGTTACTTTGGTTATGAATTGCTGGTGAGTTTCTTTTTTATTTTTGTAAAAATGAATGTTGTTAGTATTGTGAGATCTTGAAAGGCTAAACCAGAAGCTTCAGTATAAGTTTATTTTTTATTTTTTGTTATAGCATTGATCGGAGTTAAGCAAAAAAAATTGTAATGTTGTCATTGAGGTTCATAAAATATAATCTCCGTCCTTTATTGTGATATTAAATCTTGAACATTTAAGTACTGAATTTTAGCATATGATGTTTTTACTTTTAGTACTAAATTGATGCCACGGAAATGATTTGTTTATTGTTGAAAGTTGAATATTCAGTAGGTTCTGATTTTTCTTTTGGCTAAAGAGGGAGTTTATGAGTTATGACTACATATTAATTAGAATTAAAAACAAAAGAAAATTTAAATAATTTAAATAAAAATAACTTGATAATTAGACCACATTTTTTTCTCTGGTCTTTACTGCTGAAAACTTCCAAATTAAGAAAAAAATACACAGTGGTATATAAATGTAAATATATGTATATTTGCATATATATGATATGGTTGGGAAGTTGAATATCCAAGGATTTCCAAGAATTTTCATTGGTTTATCAAATTCTTAGAAACAAAGCTAGGTTTTGTAAATTTAAACTCTAAATTATGGTCTAGATGATCCAAGGAACATCCAAAAACTTCTTTTATTAGTTCGGTATACATGATATCCTTACGACTCATGTTTGTTTTTTAATACTTGAATATCAAGAATCATAGAGTTTGGTACTATCCCTTTCTTTCTAGTAAAGCTATAACTAGTGAACAATAAAATAAAAATTTATAGAGAACATCAGTCTGGTGGATTTTTTTATGCTTATTGCCTTACACAAAAGTACGCATTCGCCTGATCAAATGGGACTTGCCCGAAAGGGTTTGAGGTGCTTTTGTTGTCTAGTGCTAAGGTGCCGCTGCGGACTTGACAAGACTGATCTTTATAGTGGTTGTAATTTCAAGAAAGTACAACTTCCTAACTTTTTGCTCCTTCCTGCTAAGGCCATTAAAAGATAAACCGGTTTTAGTTGACTAATTTGTCAGAAAGTGGTTATGAGATTGAAAGTTGAATGGAAAGATGTTCAAAGTTATACTGATATGATATGCCTTTCAATCGATTGGTTAGGATGGAGATGTTTTAAGCAGTGTTGTGAAGGCATGCTTCTAGATATGCCTACTCCTTTGCCTTAGCATTAGTCAAAAACAGCACCTTGGACCGCATTTTATCAAAAACACGCCTGCTGTGCCTACACACCTTTTTTTTGTAGGTGATAGACATAAAAACACCCGCTGAATTGAAGTTCTCTTTAGTTTATAATTTTTTCAGCTTTTCCATTACATGTACCTTTACTAGTAAGGATGCTAGTATCAAACTCTCTGCCAATATTTGAGTATTAAACAGCAAACATGCAACCATAAAGAAATTATGTAAATTGGCAAACCAAAAAATTGCAATGCCAGACCACACTTTTAGAGTTTATTATCATAATCATATATCTTAAGCTTATTGTATACACACACACACACAACAAACACATATATACATATTGTGCTTTACATGACTCATGTAAGCACTTTTTCTCTTATGCCTTGTGCCTGAGGCAATATAAGGGTTCTAGTGTCTAGACTCTAGAGTGTGCCTTACGTCCTTGACAACATTGGTTTTAAGTCATTTAACATCATTCAGCCCACACCTTGTGAAAAATGCACAGCTTCTTTATGTTATTTCTCTATTTTGAGCGGTTTGAGTTTTGCATTTACATTGTGCATTTTTCATAATTGACAGATTTTGGGGAACATGAAGAAAAATCCACAATCATTGATGCTGGTGACTGTGGTAAAGAGTCTTCAGAGGCTTGGCTATGTATTTCAGGTGAATTTATTTAAAAAAAATTATTTCTGTTATTGCTCCTATTTTTTGAACATGCTCATGCAACTTAACAGCTTAGGCATAAAAGTTTTATATTTCCTACTGATTAGTTCAGAAAATGTTATGGATCCTTACAATGTCAAATTGACAGATTTATGCACTAGGAAGTGGCGAAGCACGTGCAATATGGGAGAACCTAAGTGCTCAGTTTTCATTTTTAGGTCCAGAGCAATTTGATCATATTGATTGGTCTCTGTATGTTTTCTAATTCTTGTATTTATGAATTCTCTTTCTCTTTTGTTTTTTTTCTTCTCTCAATTGTGTTTGTATTGGTTTTTATCTGGATTTGCAGTTTGCGGTGATAACTAGTTTTGTTTGTTTACTTGTCATTGATTCTATATGGGTTTTTTTTTTTTTTTTGCATTTTCTACAGGTTTGAAGGTGTTATTGCTGATTCCCTTGAAGCAAAAGTAGCCATCTCAAGGTATCTTTTATATCTACCTTACTATTTCTAACATATACAGACACTTTCGGAACACTACAAACACCTCTAACATTTCGTTTTAGTTCGAGATGCGTTAGTGAGTAATATCTGCATGCAGCCTTATGCAGGAGCCTTTTGATACAGTACCACTTATATGGATAATTCAAGAAGATACTCTGGCAAAACGACTTCCTGTCTATAAGGAGATGAGGTTGGAGCATCTTGTTTCCAATTGGAAAACTACTTTTACCAGGGCCAATGTTATTCTGTTCCCTGACTTTACACTACCGGTAAATCTGACATTCCGTTTGTACTTCCACAACATTTTTTGATGGCATTCTAGCAGACATTTACGTGGTTTCTCAATTTCCATTCCTTCTCGTGTCAGATGTTATATAGCATGCTAGACACTGGAAACTTCCATGTAATTCCTGGATCACCGGTGGATGTGTGGGGTGCTGAAAGTTACAGTAAGTCCCATGCAAAACATCAGTTAAGGAAAGACAATGGGTTTAGTACGGATGATATGGTGGTTCTAGTTGTTGGAAGTTCTTTCTTCTATGATGAGTTATCGTGGGACTATGCTGTTGCAATGCAAACTATCGGACCTCTCCTTATGAGATACGCTAGGAGAAATGATGCGGAAGGGTCGTTTAAATTTATTTTCTTGAGTGGTAACTCCACTGATGGATATAATGATGCTTTACAGGTAGCCAACTATTGATACATGCACCATATATATATATATATATACATATTATGTTCTTAAGTTCCTTATACCTTTCCGTTGTGCATATTGATGCTCCCATTTTGAATTGAAAGAAATCTTTATTGCCTAACTTGTGTGATTAATGTGAAAAGGGCAATAATACATTAAGTTGGTAACAAAGAAATGTCATATTGCATGTATTAAATGAGAATACCTGATTTTGCTATTTAGTTTGGATATCTCACTTAAGTCATTCAGTTGTAGTTTGTCTTTCATACTTCAGATTTTTTTTCTCTTTTTGTCTTTCAATAAGTTATATATTGCTGGAAGGATAGGGGCTTATAAATATTAATAAGACTGCTAAACCTGGAGAGAATATCATAAGAACCTGTCATGTTATTTCCTTTTGTCCTCTATTTTATGTTCAAGATTGATGTCATACCTTGTGCTTCTCTGCAGCAAGTTGCATCACGGTTGGGACTTACTCAAGGCTCTGTTAGGCATTATGGCTTGGATGGTGATGCCAATGGAGTTTTATTAATGGCTGACATTGTTCTATATGGTTCCTCCCAAGAAGAACAGGGTTTCCCTCCATTATTTATCCGAGCCATGACATTTGGAATCCCTGTCATCACACCTGATTTTCCTATCATCAAAAAATACGTAGGTCCATTTAAATCATATCCTCTTAGTTCCTAGTTCCTGATTTGTGTGTAGAAAGAGAGAGATAGAGAGGGAAATTGAGGGACTTTCTATTCATATTACATTTTAACCTGCTTTTTTATTGTAGGTGGCTGATGGAACCCATTGTGTTTTTTTCCCAAAACATAGCCCTGAAGCTCTATTGAGGGCTTTCTCGCTTTTGATATCAAATGGCAGACTGTCTAGATTTGCTGAAACAGTTGCTTCGTCTGGAAGACTGCTTGCTAAGAACATTCTGGCATCTGAATGCATAACTGGTTTCGCAAACCTTCTGGTGAATTTACTTTATTTCCCATCAGACGTTTTGCTGCCCGGTTCTGTTTCTGAACTTAAGCAGGGATCCTGGGAGTGGAACCTTTTCAGGAAGGAAATAGAACAGAGCAATGTTGATATTTCCATAGATTCTAGTGTTGTTCATGCCCTTGAGGAGGAATTCACCAAAAACATTATTGACAAGTCTAAGAATAGGACTGGGATTCAGGATCAGGATGCCCTTACTGGACAAGATCTGGATCTCGTGACAGAAATAGAGAACTTTGAAGATTACGAAAGACTTGCAATGGCGGAGGTATAATATGCTTAACTATTACAGCCCCTTGTTTTGATCTCTCCCCACCCCGCCTTTCCCCCCTAACATTACAGAACATTATCATGAATAAACTGTGACGTGAAAAATGTTTCTTTTTCCCCTTAAATCTATAGATTAATGAAAGAGCAGAGAGAGATCTTGGTGTATGGGACGATATATATCGAAATGCTCGGAAATCTGAGAAACTGAGGTTTGAAGCAAACGAAAGAGATGAGGGAGAGCTAGAAAGGACAGGTCAACCTGTATGCATATATGAGATCTATAGTGGAGCTGGGGCCTGGCCATTCTTGCACCATGGATCGTTGTACCGTGGGCTAAGTCTCGTGAGTTTCTCCTGATCCATATTTGCCGTGTCATCTTTTAATCAAATCTTTCTTATACTCCATCACTGTCTCATAAGTGTTTCTGTGAATGGGGAACTTATTATTTAACTGCTGAGTGTGATTTGATGAAGAGAAATCACTCTGCAGAAATTTTTTAGATGAATTTAGAATGTAGACCAGCGCCTTATCCATTGGGCCACGGGGTCATTTTCACTCTGCAGAATTTTTTGTATAAATAATATATTCATATGGTTCTTGATGAAAATGCTTTGATTGTTTTAATGTAATTATTGGGTAACTTAGTCTTCTTGCAATGTGACATGTGATTTTGCAATGTTAGGAAACTTTTTGTACGGATAATAACTTCTCCACCATCATTGCTAACCTCACCTCCATCCTTAATGTAGTCTACTTTTTTAGGCATAGCTGATTTCTTGTATTTTCTGTAGTGCTCCTTAGTCTCCTCTCCCCTTTTATTAGAGGAGCTTTCCTTTTTATTTTGTTTGCCTACTGAAAAATGATGTGAAATACTTTCTACATTTGTAACTGTTCATTTTATATGCCAGTCTAGAAGAGCAAGGAGGTTGACATCAGATGATGTGGATGCAGTTGGCCGACTTCCGCTTTTGAATGATACTTACTATAGGGATTTATTATGTGAAGTTGGAGGAATGTTCTCTATTGCAAATAGGGTGGATAGCATTCACAAGAGACCCTGGATTGGTTTTCAGTCATGGCATGCTGCTGGTAGGAAGGTATTCCTTATATTGATATTTAATATTGCATTCAATGTGTTGAATAGTAGCTGGAGTTTTATGAACCAATCCTTGTTTTCAATTTTCTTCCACTTTTTTGGGGGGTCGGGGGTTGTTCAACGGACTATAACGAAGAGAGTTAATGGTAACTCTATCCCTTTTAGATGCGTGCAACTCTATCACTTTTATATGTGCGTTTTTTTTGTGTTTTCTACTTTTCTTTTCGGAAAGAGGTAATGTAATGTGGGGTATTGGGGGATGGTTTGAAGGTGAACAAATCCCCATTAATCTCATTTTCTTTTCTGCTTTATGATTTCCATTTTACCCCTCAATATTTATCGAAATAACTAGCTTAAAATTCACTTATTTTACTCTCAACTACTCTCAAATAAATTAATGAATAGTGGTTTACTCTCATATGCTATCATCCTTCCATTTGTTTACTGTCATTTATCTTTAAACCGTTCATAGTCTGTTCAAAAGAAAAATAAAAAATAAAAAGATCCTAAAACTAAAGAGATTCATTTTTGCTTCCGTTCTGGTACCTATTGCTTCAAGCGTACAAGTATCAGTTTTTAGAGTATAAAATTATTGACTGCTCAGTCTTTTTGTTGAAATAGGTTTCATTGTCCACAAAAGCCGAAAAAGTTCTAGAAGAAACAATACAAACAAGTAAGGGAGATGTAATGTATTTTTGGGCGCGCCTTGATGTTGATGGTGGAGGTGAAGGAAGCAGTGATGCACTTACGTTTTGGTCGATGTGTGATATATTAAATGCTGGACACTGCAGGTTTGTTTCACCTAATATCAGTTGGATATATGATTATTAAGCATAATAGACAGACAGATTCATCTGCACTGTAACACCTTGCTGATGCCAATATTTGCACTTTAATTTTCTACAAGTTGACTGGTTGAGTGAGGGTCTTTTGCTTGCCATCTTTTCATGTCCTGGATATAGAGTGATACAACTCCCTTACATGTCTATTCAAGGAGGAAATCCAGAGCTGTGGAAGAATGACCATCATTAATATTCCAGTTTATTTGCTTTCCTTTCCATTGGTCTTGCTTCTATTTTATCTCCCTGGCCCTAGCATAGAGGTTCTCTTATATGTTAAGTTGCTTCTCCATAGTTTCTTCATCCTGTTAAGATGATGCACTGAACAAAATGTCAATTTTCCCCCTGCTGAAGCCATCATGGTACCATTTTGATTACTCTTATTATAATGGCACCAAGGAAAACATCATTCTATAGTTTTCACCATAAAATTTTATAAGCCACAAACAAGATAAGTGGGGTCGTGAATAGGCTAGCGTTACCTGTGATTTATCAGCCGTTAACCCTGGCCTGATTAGGGTTCAATTCCCCCCCCCCCCCTGAAAATGGGCGAAGATCAGGTTCAATGTGTGAGAAGATACACAATGATCATTGCCTGAGACTTATTTCATGCCTTTTCTATTCAAATCTCAACTGTTGTTGTTCATGATTGCATTTGAGGGAATTTTTTCATAGGAAATTTTAGAATTGACCCCACTTGATTTGTTGGGTATGGAGGTCAACAATACTATGACAATATATATAATCTTGAATTGACCCCACTATATGGAAGTCCTAGCTCTGCCACTGGAGTTACCTTTCAACTGCTTCTTTGTGATTTAACTTGCAATAGATTTATGTGCATATTAGATGACTTTTATTATAATATGAAAACTATATGACTTTTTGCTTTTATGCTTCAAATGCCTGCAGAGCTGCTTTTGAAAATGCCTTCCGCAAGATGTATAACTTGCCATTAGATATGGAAGCTCTTCCTCCCATGCCCCAAGACGAAGGTCACTGGTCTTCCTTGCATAGCTGGGTGATGCCAACCAAGTCCTTTTTGGAGTTCGTTATGTTTTCACGGTAATTTACAAGTTTTTTACTCATTTTATTGCATCTTATCCCCTCTCTAAAATCCTTGTAGAGAACAGTGCAGTTGATGGTGACTGAAAACTTATATAATTCGACTGCAGGATGTTTGTTGATTCTCTTGATGCCTTGCATTCCAATTCTAGTGATCCCAGTATGTGTTTGCTTGGTTCAACGTATCTTGAGGTAAGCTCTTTTGTTCCTATAAGTGATTTAAATAGCACCCGCAACATGATGTTATGGCCATTACTCTTAAGTTTCGGCTCTCTCTG
Source organism: Hibiscus trionum (assembly GCA_030270665.1). Taxonomy (NCBI): domain Eukaryota; kingdom Viridiplantae; phylum Streptophyta; class Magnoliopsida; order Malvales; family Malvaceae; genus Hibiscus; species Hibiscus trionum. Next base: position 8,952,412 of record BSYR01000024.1, on the reverse strand, counting down.
CCACTGATATTCACGGTCAACAATTCATTAACCCTGCAACCACATAAACATGACTGCAACGAGAATCCACGACCGCTATTTAAACCTTGTTCCTTAATATTTGTATGTTCCGTTGAGAGTCTAATCTAACATTTGCTCTTCTGGTTTATTTAATAATGGACAGAAAAAACAATGTTACTGTCGGGTATTGGAACTCTTGGTCAATGTCTGGGCTTACCATAGTGGGCGGAGGATGGTCTATGTTGAGCCAAACTCTGGTTTGCTTGAAGAGCAGCATCTGGTTGAACAACGGAAAGAATATATGTGGGCTAGATATTTTAATTTCACATTATTAAAGACCATGGATGAAGATCTAGCTGAGGCTGCGGATGATGATGACAATCCGAGGAAGATGTGGTTGTGGCCATTGACAGGAGAAGTACATTGGCAAGGAATTTACGAGAGGGAGAGGGAAGAAAGATACCGGTTGAAGATGGACAAAAAGAGGAAAACTAAAGAGAAACTATTGGAAAGGATGAGGAATGGGTATAGGCAGAGACCACTTGGATTATAGGATACGTAGAAGCTAATTCAGATGACCATATTCTAAGTCTAACCTAGAATCACCGAACTCCTAACATGGATACTGAACCCGTTTTCCTTTTCTCAAACCGGGAAGCCGGAAGAAGTGTTGCAGACAAGAGAGTTACATCTAACAGCATTGTTCGAGACAGTTTATTCTTCCAATTCATTTATATCAAGTAAATTGTTTTCGAGAAGCTGAGGGGAAACAAAAATAGCTTCCCGGTGTTTTTGTGGTTCAAGCCGGTTTACAGGGTTACCTCCTGAGGCATAGAGCATACCAGTTCTGGGTTTTTTGTTTAACAGGGTGACGATTATGGTAATTCTTTTTCACCATACAAGAACATTCAATTCATTGATGCGTCTTTGTTTCTATTTGTTTATTTCATTGATAGCTTTTGAAAGGCAAATTTTATAATCGGATCCTTAAAGAAATTATTTTCCATCCTGAAATTTGTCTCATGTAGGTGTAATGAGAGTAATTCTTACTAGCTACTGGGGTTTGGTTCGAAAAAGATTTGAGCTAAGTTTAGTTTCTAAAGATGATGGTTGTTGAGGACTATTGACATTAGAGTGCTGAATGTTTGATTAAATCCGAATTATTTGACTGAATTGAAATTTAGTTCGGTTGATCATTGGAGTGTTCGTGAACGGTTTACATTTTTCTTTTAAATGTCAGTTAATTCGGTTTGGAGCCGGTGAATTAATTGAAATAACCAAAAAATTTATATATAACTAATATTTTTCTAATTTTAAGCTCAAATCTCATCATTGACCTACAATATTTAAAACAACTAAAAAATAAAAGACTACAAATAACAAAAAAATAATTAAGAAAATAAATTCATTTTAAAATTATTGTAATTTTAATTACTTATTTTGATCAGAACTAAAAATATTAAAAAATCAATTAACTAAAAAGTCGATTAAATTAACCGAAAAATAGTTCGATTAATGATTAAAATTTTAAGAGTTTGGTTATTTGATTTAAACCAATACAATTCAATTATTAACTAAACCGACAGTTGAACACCTATAATTCACAATTAATTAAAAATCATCTAAATTTTCAAACTTAGTGGGGTTTGATTAATAATTTTTAAAAACACAAATTTAATAACAATTAAAATTTTAAGAGTTTTATTAATTAAATTTTAAACGAATTCAATTATTAATATATTTGAATTCAGTTAAACACAGGTTAGCCTGAAAACGGGTAGCGTGGTCGCAACATGGGCCGCCCCTTTCTCCTCATTTTCACCGATCCCGAATTAAATAATATTTATTACTTTATTTTTACAAAAATAGGCGGCGCTTTAAATAAAAGGCTTGTATGAAAAATCAATCCTTAATTTATACTCATAGTTTGTTTTGAGCCTGTAAATTATATTTTTATCCAAATAAGTAATTAAATTATCATTTTTGATCACTTCAGATACTTCAATTGATTTTTGGTCAAAAAAACACGTTATATCATTTTTTACTTTTTAGCCCATAAATTATTTCTTGGTTTAAAAAAATTGTGATGCGATAACATCTTATTGATCATAATAACTTTTTACTTAAATAATTATCAAATTTAAAATGACAAAAAATAATAATTTAAATATTTGTTTTGGCTAAAAAGTAATTTAAAGACTAAAAAGTAAATAAAATATATATAAAAATAAAAATAATTAAACTCTCGGACCGGACGAGCCATGAGCATAAGCCAGCGAGCGTTGTATGGATAACGAATATATCAGAGAAACCTTGAGCTCACACCGAAGAAGAAGAAAGCTGCGAACTCAAAGAGAGAGAAAAAAGAAGCTAAATTAGAAAGCTAATTTTGAAAAGGAGTATAAATCCTTTTTTTGTTTAAAATTTACTTTAATTTAGATGAAGATTTTGATTAATTTTCTTAAGCTTTGCGTTTTCTTGTTCTACTGATTTATGTAGTTTGGTGTTATTGTTTTGTTGTTTTGATTTTTTTTTTGTTTAGAAGAGGAGAGGAGAAGAGACTAATGGAGTCGACGGAGTCGTCTTACATGTCATCACCAGAGGCGGTGAGGGATAGATCTCCGACGCCGCCTAAATCGCCAACTTCCGGTAAGTTTCTGATTTGATCTTCCTTTTTTTTCCTTTTCTTTTCCTAATGTAAATATTAGTATTGATTAGAATTTGAAACTCTAACCCCTAGCATTTTTGCGCTGGGGAGAAACGGAGAAATGTGAATTGGATAGTGAGGAAAGAATGTGTTCTCAGTCTTTTATCTGCTTTTATTTGTATAGTAGTAACTGTGAAAGCTGAACCTACTATGAGTTCAACAGTGTTGAGAGGTGTGAGCCTGTGAGGAGCTGCAAGTAAGGGTTGTTTTTGGTCATGGTGTTGGTGTTTCATTTTTGAAGTAAAATTAAAAATTAGATGCGAAACCAAAGATGACTTTCCAATTGAAGTCATTGATGGTAAGGCCTGTATATCAAATGTTTTGTTTCTTATATCATTGAAGTAATTGATTGGACTTTCTAGATGCTATATTTAGTAAACTAGTCCTTCAAATTTATTTAAATACTAAAATGTAGAACATCTAGTGTATATCCTGCTATCTACAACTTGCATTCTTATCTTTCATATACCTGTAGTTTTCTCTGACTCATATTCTCCAAGCTGATGACCTGTTGTTTTGCAGTTACCATCTACTTCAGTGATTCTCCCTTGGTTTTTAAATGTAAAGTGACTGATGATAGGGTTTAAGTTACTTTGGTGATGCTAGTAGTAGGAGATATTTTACCGATCTGTGTTGCTTGCTATTAACTTAATCAAATGTATATCAAAATTTTGATAGGGATTGTGTGAATATTGGAAATGTAAGTTTTATATTACCTTAAGATCAGATTTTCCACTTCTTCCATGTGTGACTTTGAGATGATATTATTACTATCTGAAATCAATGTGGCATGTCTTAATAAGCAGTACTTGTTGTGCTCAGGGTACCACGGGTTCTCTATTTAATGCATTTACTTCAAGCATTTTTTAGTGGAAAATTACGTATTGTTTTATTGATTTTTTAATCCTCTTTTTTGTTTTATGCACTGAGTAGAGTAGGAGGAGTTTGCTCTAATTGATGAAAATGTCATGTTTGCTTCCAAAGTTCCTCATTGACTACAAATGCGTTGGTGATGTTTTTTTTTGGGCATGTTTCTTCTGGCAGAGAATGCAGAGAAGCCTATGTATATCAGGTTTCTTGTATCCAATGCTGCTGCTGGTTCTGTAATTGGAAAGGGTGGTTCGACTATTACTGAATTTCAGTCAAAATCAGGAGCTCGAATTCAGTTGTCGCGCAGTCATGAATTTTTTCCAGGAACATCAGACAGGATCATTATGGTCACTGGAGCAATTGATGATATACTCAAAGCCATGGAACTTATCCTTGCAAAATTATTGAATGAGGTGATCTTTCTCTTCACAACTTTTAAGTTTTAACTCTTTAAATTCTCTGAACTTTTTTTTATAATAATGTTCTTTTTTTTTTCTGGTTAGCTTAATATCAAAGATAACGATGATGATGAACCTAGAACAAAAGTGAGGTTAATTGTTTCCAATAGTTCTTGTGGCAGCATAATTGGGAAAGGAGGGGCTACCATAAAGTAAGAATTCTAGTTGGTTACTCTGATTATTGTGCGGATTTTTGTTCCTTTGTTTTTGGCAATTAACCTGGATATGATGTTTTTGCAGGCTTGAAATCAAAGGAATTTTTAATATAGTTTTTAGTAATGCTCATAGAATTGTAGCATGCTAAGCTGGCTTGTTTTTTTATAAAGAATGTGTTTTTTTCTTCCATAATGCTGTGTTTATTTGTTGGGACAAACTTCATAAAAAGTTTTAAACTACAGTTGATTTATAGTATGTTCAAATAGGCATGACTGGCGTTTGAACTGCTTATTTTGGAATTGAATAACGTGTGAGAATGTCTACAATGTAAGTTATACATGGCCAACTAAGTTAGGGATGATTCAACAACTTCTAGAATAGAAAAGGAGAAATTTCGGTGATAGGAATAAATTTAGTAAAGAAATTTCTGTTGTTAGTTGCTGTTGAAGTATTATTTGTCCCTTTTCATTGAGTATATCTGCCTTAGACATATCCTGATTGTTATTTATCCCTTTTTGTAGGTCATTTATTGATGGCTCCCAAGCTGGCATTAAGATATCTCCACAGGATAATAACTTTTATGGCTTGAATGATAGGCTAGTAACAGTGACTGGCACTCTAGATGAGCAGTTGCGAGCAATTGATTTGATTCTTTCGAAGCTTTGTGAAGACCCTCATTACTCACAAGCTATGCATACCCCATTTTCATATGCAGGTGTGTTCTCTTTTTATTTGGCTATTGTGTATATGTTTGCATCAATTGTCTCTGCTTTATGTGCACTATATTGTCATTTTATCTCCTACCTCTTTCACGGTCCACTGAGACCACGTCTGACACAAGTCTTAATCTCATTTTTCTGAAATTTCAATGCTCTTTTTGTCTTCACATGTATAAAATAAATACATAAATAAACAACTCTTGAGGGCTGAATGCTTAGACAACTGTTATATTGTTTTCCGTTGGACCTGGGCCATTTAGAATGATCGCAGAAACCTTAAAGCAAAGGGGCATAACAAACATACAAATTGGAAGTGTTGCACCTATGTAACTTATCCTAATTGCGAAGTAATTACAGATTTCTACTGACGGTGGTCAAACGAGTGGAAATTACTTTAGTCTTCAAAAAATATTGCCAAAAAATTGTGACGCCTCTTTCAACTTTGTACCGAGAATGAGATATTATGGATGTTCCTTTATGTGTTTATATTCCAAACGCTCACTTCTTCGGAAGTTTGTTTTTTTAAGGATGTTTTAACAATTTTTAATTGTCAAATAGTCTGATTCTCAATGGTCATTTTTCTTTTTAAATTTTATGATGTGAGTTGTTGATGATGTGCAATTGTTATTTACCTAGGTATTATTTCCTTTGTAGAGTTCTTACTATATATATTACCAGTAAGATTTCTTTAATTTGGTCCTAGTAAGCTTTTTTTAACTTGAAATTTAGGTTTTTTTCTCTCTCTCTGATTTTCATGGTATACCATACACATGTGTTTCCTTCTGTTGCTACAGCGACATACAATTCAGTGGGCTATGCACCAAATGGGGCTGGAGTGAAGTTTCCAAATCACAAGGTTCATCTCTTTCTGTGTGCTTTCTCTGTTCTGCCTTAGTGCCTGATGCTAATTTACTTTGTCGGTGCTAGGCAAAGTATACTAGTTTCTTACTTTTTGCTTTGGCATTTTCACGGAGGAGGAATCACATCCTCCTTTCATTTGTTTTTTTTTTTTTTTTGCAGACTCATATAATAGTTATTTGTTAACTCTGTTCTGCCAAATTTTACCGTACTTCTAGAACTGTTGTGTTGTAATATGTTACTCGGACTTGGATATGAGAGTCGGATATGGATATGTGTCTGACACTAGTTTGATTTTTTCTAATACTTTCCATGTTTTTGTGGGGTCCTTAGGGACTAGGGAGTGTCTTATGTCCGAATATGTTGGACACGGGTGCCTTTAAGCTAAATGAAGAATAGAAGCAATATAGTCGTATTTCTAGTGTCATTTCGATTTTTAATGCCTCCCCATATCCTTATTATCTATGTTGCAAGTGATTTGACTGATATTCTGAAATCAGCAACTCATTCTATATGCGCATATGGTGGTTAAGTCGATCTTTGCTTGACAGAATTCTTCTACATGTAGGAGGATCATAGCAACTCCGTCACAATTGGTGTTTCCGATGAGCATATTGGACTGGTTCTAGGCCGTGGTGGAAGGAATATCATGCAAATTAGTCAGGTTTATAAATGAGAAATATATACATTTGGTTCCATAATATTTTTGCTTATGTTCTGAAATTGAGCACTTTGTCATTGTAGGTAAGCGGCTCCAGGATAAAAATATCGGATAGAGGTGATTTCATGTCTGGAACATCCGACAGGTACAACAATCCCGATTTCATCAATCCGCCATTAAGCATTCGAGTTCCTAGGTAAATTTTTTCCCTTTACCTTGTGCAACAGGAAGGTCACAATCACGGGATCACAAAGAGCAATTCGTGAAGCTGAGTCCATGATAATGGAGAAGGTGGCAAACGCCAATGAGAGGACGATGGATTAGTCTTCCGGTTATCAAAAGATTCAAAACCATTATCGTCGAGTCTTTTCGTGGAGCCGCTCACGACTTCCTTGCATAGTTTGACTGAAAACATATTTGCATTCATTGGCATGCAATGAGTTGTTGACAAAGCTATAAGAGCATGAAGGTAGCAGCAGGAACGGAAAATTTCTATCGAGCAGAGCTCTTATTAGGTATTTTTCGAAACATACAAAGTAAGTTTATTGATAAAATAAACAGAAAAAAGATGTTAGAATAGGCTATAATTTGCATAACTGAGAATTTAAAGTAGCATAATTTTCCTTTGGATATATAATTGTAACTGCAAGCAATCGTTTACTTTTATTGAATGGCTGAATTATAATTTTGAGAGAGTATTTTTTTATATTCAATTTATGCAGCATTTTTTTACTTATCCATGGATGCAATTTATTTTTTATGGGTGAATATTTGATACTCCTGTCTATGTAAGAAAATTTACATAAACATACATATATACATATTTTCAAGTTTAAACCTAAAATTTAAATTTTTAAAACTTAAAAAATTAAATGTTAAATCATACAATATAAACTCTTATAAAAACTCCGTTTGTAAAAAAAAATTCAATAACATTTTCCCTTTCTTTTGGAAAATGATTAATCATTGTTACACCAATGAATATTTTAACTAAAAACCATAACAAACATATTTACAGTGAAACTCTGTTTTCCAAGAATAAACATATTTTAACTTGATCTGTGGGTAGAGTTTAACCAGTGGCGAAATTATGCTAAGAAAGGTTAAGAGCCTCCACGCATAGAATTTTTTTTTCTTTCATTTATATATATTAAAAATAAATTATTTATAAATTTACCCCCACCTTCTTAATCTCTAATTTCGAACAATGCAACGACAATAAAAATGATTAACTTCCATTAATATTGTTCTCATAAACGGGGCATACGTCTGATATGTATTTGTGACCTACAATAATAACATAAAATTTTGATGGTTTAAGAAGAGAAATAGAAATAAGTAGAGTATTATTTATTGCTATTAACATTGGTGACATAACAATATATATGATATATCCCAATGAAACATGGTACAAAAGACGTGCAAGTCTTACAATATTATTGTAGTCCACATAAATATGCGCAAACCCCCCATGCAAATCCATGCAAAAACTAACACTTTCTTATTTTGAAATTTGTAAATCACAATGGTTAACCCTCGACTTCTCTATATATACCTAATTCCAATTCCAATATTCACCCCTTCATTTGTTTATGGCGAGTAATCATCGTCTCCCCCGCCACTGCCGCCGTACCCTGAACCATACCCCGACCCACTGCCGTAGCCCGAACCCTGTCCATACCCATTGCTCCCACCACCACCACCTCCTCCTCCTCCTCCACCACCACCCCCGCCACCTCCACCTCTACCACCACCACTACCGCTTCCGTATCCAGATCCATAGCCTGAGCCATATCCGCTTCCACCTCCTCCGCCTTTACCACCACCCCCGCCACCTCCTCCGCCTCTACCACCACCTCCGCCACCTCCTACACCGCTTCCAGACCCATACCCTGACCCTGACCCATATCCTGACCCATACCCTTGACCTGATCCAGAGCCACCTCCACCTCCTCCTCCTCCACCACCACCGCCACCTCCGCCTCCACTTGGTCTACCTGAACCGTATCTGGACCACAAGCCATTCACACCTCCACCGCCTTTTCCTGCATCCCTAAAAGACCTAGCAGCAAAGGCCATGTCCAGTAGGAACAAAACCAAAAATGCAGCACCAATAACCCTAGCACTCCCCATATTTGTAAAGCTGGTGAACAAAAAACAAGAATAAAAGGAACACTAAATACCACTTTCACAGTACAAGGAAACTCAACAAGTCTGGTTTTCTGAATTGTGTAAAAAATGAAGGGCAGTGTCCTGTATTTATAGGGCATTGCAAAGGGGACAAAACATTAAAGTAATCAATCTAATTAATCCCCCACTAAAACCTACCTCAAATTCTAGTATCTTCTTCCGCGGCTACAACAACAAGCAGAGATGATGATAGCAATTTTAGTGCTCTTTTTTTGTCTACATTCTCTTGTCCACATTCATTTTTTTCATATAAAAATTTGATATAAATAAAATGTGCTAAATTGATGTTATAATAATATCAAAAAATACTATCATTTTAATTTTATTTAATATTATATTTTGAATTCAATCTCAGATATCTTCAATTCTTTATATACATATGAGTTAATATATAATGCACTGAATATTGAAATTCTTTCCATAAACTTATCTATTTAAGTTTTAAATTTTAAAATTAAAATCTTTAACTCCAAACACTGAATTTTAATCATAAATTTTAAATTCATCGCCCTACGACGTAAATTTTCAACCTCTAAACTCTTAAACTTTAAAATTAACATGTTCGCGTGAATTAAATTATATATATATATAATAGTAACACGCGGCGGACTAACGGTGCTGGAGGTGTTGGGATGGTGTTTGTTAGTGGATTAGTGTCTTGTTCAGCGTGAAGCTTTATCCTATCCCACTTTTTGACTTTGGATTAATGTAACTATTTGATTTGGGATTTGGTAATGGGAGTATGGGACCAATTGGCATGGGCGGGTGACACCCAAGTCTGCAAAATGAAATACCCCTTATAAATTTTTTATAAAAAATATTAAAAAAATATAACTCGACAAGTGGTCTCATGAAAAAAATGATTTTATTTTAAAAATTTGAGTTCAAATCGTTTTGTCTACAAAATGTGTGTGCATTGTCAACGGGTTAAAAATATATATGAACATATATTACCTTGTAATCACATTAAAGGCAATTTTGGGTGAAAAACCCCTTTTTTATTATTATCTGAAAAAATGCTCCCAAACCCTTTTATTTGGCAAAATGACCCCCTTTCTTGCCAGGTCGGACGACCTCGCGTTCTGCAGAACGCGATTTTAGTCGACGTGGCAAGGCAGTCCGTGTTAACGGTTTCACAGTACCTCACGTTCTGCAGAACGCGAGGTCCCCGAGAAAATGAAAAGGCGGCTGGAATATATCGCACGGACCTCGCGTTCTGTAGGACGCGAGTTCTGTGCATTTCTAGCCTGAACCACAAGCAAAAACATGCGTAAGTAGGCCTGTTCGAACCCAATTTCGAGCGTGTAAATGGTATATTTTTAGCGATCATCGAGTTTGGGGTTGTAGTACTGAAAATTGTCTATCGTATGATACCAACATGGTTAATTTCCGTCCATTCTACAATTGTTTAAAATGGCTTCGAAAACCCTATGCTAGCATACTTTTTTTGATTGAAGTTGTATTTCAACTAATGTCGATTTTCGGTTTTTTAATCCTATTAAATTTAGTAAAAACAAAAATTAAATAAACATTATAAAGTTAAATTATAATATGCAAACAAAATTAGAATACGACATTATAAAATTTAAAAGTGTTTAACATAAATATTAAAAACATAAGTAGAAAACAACAAAAAAAACTAAAAATGCCTATGTCCACCGGTTCCGCAGTCGGGTGGATGACGCTGGCGATCCGGATTCCTCCTCGGTCCATCGTGTGGTGGTCCCTGGTCCCTATCATCCTGACCATCGTGCGCGATCTGCGGATCTGTGCTGGGCCTAGGCGGGGAGTAAAACAAACTACCTATCGGCGTATTCTCCACCATCGAAAACTCATACTGAGGTGGATAATCGATAAGTAGAAGGTCAGTCGTGGGCGTATGGGGGCGATAGGCATCAGTGGAGCCGAACTGGGGTGGAGGCATCGTCTGCTCGAAAGTCGATGGAACGCTATGCAATGGTGGGGCAGAAGATGATGCCCCTGGAGTGTCATATCGTGGTCTCGGACCGCGCTGCGGCGACTGCCTCTGGGTCTGCCTCTGGGTCTGGGACTGGCTCTGGGTCTGGCTCGCTCGCCCGCTCCCGCGTGGGCGGTTTTGGGGTCGCTGGGGAAGCCCTGCTTCGAGCTCGGCCGGAGTAAGGATATGTGGCATCCCATTGTCCCTATACCACTGCTCATAATTGAAAGTGACCAAAGGACCCCCTAACATAATTGGTTGGAGAAACTCTGGGCGTCTGAAAAATCGTTCAGCCCATTGCGCTATCCAGCTAGCGTGGTGCTCGGCCCAGTCAATCTCCGTCTTCCCCTGACGCGTAAGATTGTGGAACTCGTCCATATTTTGCGGAGGGCGTGGAACATTTTGTACGTACCCGAACTGTCGGAGTACCCTATCCGCAGAATGCCACACGCAAATTTCGTAGTTCAGCAGCGGCACGACGGAAATCCAGAGGTCTCGCTCTTGCAAAATATCTGCTGGAGTAATGATGCGAATCTCCTCTGAATCGTAGGGCCTCCACACGAACTAAAAAGAATGAAAAAGTTAGTAAAATTTCTATATGAAATATTATTGGAAAAAATAGTATGGAAAAAACCAAAATAATTGTTGAATTACCTTGTCCTCCGTCAAGGCATCGAATGAATGTCTGTATGCTTTCTGGGAGTCCGGCAGGCCGACGTGGGTTACTGTGGTGCTCCACCTTTAAATAATGAAAAAGATCGTTAAATAAAATAATTTTTTTAAAAAAATATAGTAGATTATGTAGTACCTCCGTAGAAGCGGAAATGACAAAGGACTGGGAATCCTAAGCTGTGGTGCCAAAGTAGGGATCCGAAGCCAAACCCAAGCCTGCAGGAATAAACAGCATCCTCCCATCGATGCTTTGGAGGCGTCAACGTTTCTGCAGAGGTCTCTGATAAGAAACACCAAGACAGCTGACCCCCAAGATTTTCGTCCAGACTCGTCTAAATTTGTCAGATGACGAAGCCACATAACGTGCACTTTGTTGCGAGTTTTGTCGGGCATTAATATCCCGCCAATAATGCGCAAGATGTGGGCTCGCGCACACCGCTGTGAAAATATAAATTAATAAAGGCATCCTAATTAAAAAAATTGTAAGTTCATCCTAAATAAAAAAAATTGTAAGTTCATCCTACATATTTATAATTCATCCAAAATATTTATTAAAAAGATCCTAAATATTGTCTGAATTCATCATAAAAAATTCATAAAGCAGCCTAATGTGCAAATAAATAATTTAATGTAGGCAACCTAAATATTTAATAAAGTATCCTAAATAGTTACTGAATTCATCCTAAAAATTTATCCTACATATTTATAATTCATCCTAAATAAATAATTTTAATTTAATAATAAATGTAATAATAGCATACTAAATATAATAAAAAAATACCTGAAGTGCAACGTCATCCGCATCGGGGGAGGGATTCCAAACTCTTCCTCCAAGTACGGTAGAGAAATTTTCCCTCCGTCCCACACTCTATCAGGGGGCATCACGCCCAATTGATCAGCAAATAGGGTTCGCCAATCCGCCATCGCTATACCAGTAATAACGCTGCCATTTATAGGCAACCCGAGAATGAAGGCAACATCCTGCAACGTAATTGTTGCCTCGCCAAATGGAAGATGAAACGTGTGCGTCTCGGGTCTTCACCGTTCTATCAGCGCGCTGATCAACGACGGTCTAACCTTGACCCCCCTATATAGCGAGCTATGTGCCCAAAACCAGCCCGCTCAATCAAACGCATAACAGCAAGAACGGATTCGACGGTGATACGATTAAGGTAACATTGTAAGTTACGTTCGTATCCCTGAAAAAAAAATAAAATATAATAGTTAGTCAAATAAAAAAAGTTAATTAAATAAATTTTTTTAGAAATTAATAGGGAAAAAAATAATACCTCTGGACTGTTTCGCCAATATTCACTGCAGTGACGCGCTTGGTTGCGTAGCAAGGGCTCCATGTGATCGAACGATATATAAAAATTGCTGACAATATTTTGTAAAATTTCTATAAAACTCGCGTTCTGTGGAGGTTTTTAGAAAAAAAAACCTCTAATTTATAGAACACCTCGCGTCGTTTGGGAAGCGAGGTTAATGAACCTCGCGTTCTACAGAACGCGAGGTTCACTGAAAAGACGCGTCAGTGATCAGACACGTGAACTGAACGGTCAGAAGGGACCTCGCGTTCTACAGAACGCGAGGTCGTGGGGTTTTTTAAATTTGGGTTTTTAAAGCGGGAAACTCATTATTACTATGATAACTTTTATTATTGATTTCTTATTATTGAGTTTATATTATATAATTTTATAATTTATATTAGATATTATAATATTAATTCTAATTAATTCTATTATATATTTATATATTCTAATATATATTCTAATTAATGAGTAATTTTATATTATATATTTATATATTCTAATTAATTCTAATTAATTCTATTATATCATTTATGTCGAGTAGACTTTGTTGTTGCGAGAATTCTTAATTCATGAGTTGTAGGGAGGGACTTCTGTCACCACAAACAGAGACTAAAACAGGTGTTGGATTCGAAGCAATTAGGGTTTTTAAATAAGGGTTTTTGATTTATAATAATAACAATAAAAAAATTAAAAATTATAATAAAAATTATAATAATATTAATAATAAAAACAACAATAATAATAAATGATACTAACAATAAAAATTATTAGTATGATAGTAATAATAATAACAATAATAATAAGAACAATAACAATAATAATAATAACAACAATGAATCATACTAAATACGCGTTATATTTTCAGTAGTAACTAAAAATAACGACATAGCGCAATATTTTGGAAGTTAAATTAAAACAAAACTTCCAAAATATGCGCTATGTTGCCATTAGTAGCTGCAAGCGAAAACTGCGTACGTGAATACAGGAAAAAATCTATGTCGGTGCTCCGTGCCTCTCCAAGAGTTTTCTATTTATAGAGGTGAATATGATGACATGGCAACCTCGCGTTCTGTAGGACGCGATGTCACTATTACATCGCGTTGTACAGAACGCGAGGTCTATGAGATGTTAGTATATATATATATGCAGGGAGATGAATTTTTGTAAGAAGTTAAGTTTAGTTTAGGTCAGTTGAATATGAGTTCGTGTAATGCTGAGTTTTTTTCCGTTGCAATTTTTATGTCCGAAATATTGTTCCTTTATGATAGTTGGAGTTCACTTAAAGATTTGTGTTCATCGGGGGTACATACCTTTATATTTACCGACATATCGCAATATTTTAGAGGTTGTATGCTGCAGTAGTGGCTTCAATGGCAGCTTCTGTAGCCGCCGTCGAGAGGATCCCCGGCTACAGTTTTGAAAAGAAAGGACTTTTAGGAAGCGGGGGCGGATTCAGATCGACATTTTCAGATGCTGCGGGTGCCGATTACATTTGTTAATGTGGATCAAAGCTGCTACCATTTACTCATTTCAGATGCGGCGTGGCAGCCAACATTTACATCTGGATTTCGCTCTCTGCTTCTTTCAGTCGGGACCTCCGATCAAATTTGCCCGCCGGAGCTGCTGAATATATTGTTTAGAATTTTGTAGATAATTTATGTAGTTGTCTCCATTTACTTATTAAAGAATACATGTTGAAAGTTTTGTTAAATGAAATTCGACTTAAATTTACTTATGTGGTGTTTTTCATTTCCTTTAAATACCCACGAATTCCACCATCATTTACTCATTCCAAATTCTCTTTAAACACCCAATCCTTGCTCACCTTATGGCAAAATTTAAGGCAACATTTTATTTTCTCGATACTTATTTTGAGTCAACAATCACCGGCAAAATGTCACTGAAAGATTTAATACAGTTGACAACAATCGAGGTTAGTAAACACACCGAGAAACAAATTGCGGGCATGGAATGTCGAATCCCAACACCGTCAGCTAATGAAACGCACTACGTTATGAAGCTTACGAACGAAACAGACGTTCGTAACATGTATGACCGGCTCAATTCCGTCGGAGCTAGAGACGTCGATTTCAATGTTAAGTTTGTCAACGCCGACGAAGGTAGTACGTCTGCACCCGTAGAACCTGCTCCAAACACTGAACACGCACCGTCTTCACCGGATGTTGATGCGGCTGTGGAGGAGCTGCAACTTTTTATGTACAGGCGTAGAGAAAGAAAACAACAGATGATCGAAGAACTAAACCTAAGTTAGGGGACTGCCTCCCAGGCACACACACGCCATTCCTGCCTCCCATCAAATCTATCCCTTACATGCTTATCGGTTTTAGGTAATGGACAAGCAAAGTTACCTCTCTGAACCATTATTTGCCTTACACAACCAGATTCTCCTAGATTGCAAGGGCCAATAATTTTGCCTATATATGAAGAAGAACCATAAACCAAAAATATAAGTTTCAATTGGCAATCAATTCCTAGAATTTTCTAAGTATCCCAATTTCAAAAGTCTTTCATAAAATATTCAAATGGCCGGACGAGGCGTTACTACGAAAGTTTACTACGATGGGCAGATATTCGAGGGTACCGAACTTGGCGTCCTTTTTCACTGCGAAGATCCGGTAACGATAAAGCTTCCGAGGAGATTATCGTTCAAGAAGTTGGTCAAGGAACTGGAGGCAAAAGTTTCTCATTTCGATAATCATCGTTTGTCCGACGTGAAGTATCGGGTGCCAATATCTGTAGACCCTTTAGAGTACTCTGTATGCCAAATTGCGGAAAATGCTGATGTGCAAATGATGATGGAAGCCCACTTCGAGTATTCAATTGGGGGGCCCCTCGAGCTGTATGTATCGTTCTCCGAGTCTAATCCAGTTGTCGAAATACCAAGTTGGGGCAGGGCGAATTTTGACTTCGATCCGAATGCCAACGTTGATAGCCCGACCGTAGGTCTACGACGTGATTTTGGCCTACTCTGTCGAGACAACGAAGTTGGTGCATCGTCATCTGCTCCTCCAAGGCAGTCATGCGTAGCTAGTATCGGGTTCGACCTGAACCAACCCCCAAACGATGAATTCGATGCACCAACAAATGCATCATACAGTCCATACAATACATACAATCCATACAATCCTTATAGTTTTGAGGGGGAGGGAACGTCGGCTCCTTACGTTACGCACGACCATGAAGCATCATATGGCCAGCACTCAATGTATGTCTCTGGCACCGACTACGGTCAACCAACTATGGGGAGACATTCTTCTTTTGGGGGTGAGGGAGCGTCGTCTTCTTACGCTATGCACGACCATGATTCATCATATGGACGACACTCAACGTATGTCCCTAGCACGGAGTACGTTCAACCATCAATGGGAATACATTCTTCTTATGGTGATCTTGATTTTGGTCTTCGAAATGAGGTTCCTGAGCGATCTCGTGAGAGGTCTCCCGCTCATCGACCCCAATCCTCACCTCAAAGGGTAGTGATTCCAGAAGCTCTACTATTCCAGCTCCCGGAGGATGCTTCTGACGAAGAACCGATTAGAGAACCCGGGCCAGACGGAGACGAGCTGGGGCCATTCTATCCCGAACCAGAAGACTTGACAGAGTTACCAGCAGACCCAGAAGACATTGTCGTTCCACCACCAGATTTGGACGAAGAACCGACTGCGACCAACTATCCTGTAGACGCAAGACCAATTTCTATGTTCCAGCCACCATCCCACTTCACAACGGTTGATATGGATGCAATGGACGTCCCTGATTTTCTCCATGACGACACAATAGATGGCCGAGTCCACCGTTCTGATGGTGAACTAAGAATTGGTATGGCGTTCGCGAAGAAGGAAATTGCGGTGGCGGCAGTTAAGCAGTACAACCTTCATCATAATGTTGAGACGACGGTTAAGAAAACCCAAGCCAAATACTACAAGGCTCACTGCGTCCAAAAGGATCAAGGCTGTAAATGGAAAATCCGTATATCAGAGTTGAAGAGGGCAGGCAACCGTTGGAAAATAACAAAACTTGAGGGGCCTCATACATGCACCGTTTCTAGCCTCAACCAGGATCACAAGAACCTGGATGCAAAGTACCTCGCGGACATCTTTTCCACACTGGTGAAAACAAATCCCACTGTGTCGGTCCCCACATGTCAGGCTGCAGCTCAAGCTGTCACCGGCTTCCGTCCAGGTTATTCGAAAGCATGGTATGCAAGGAAAAAGGCCAAAGAGGAATTGTATGGACGGTGGAAGGAATCTTACATAGAGTTGCGCCCATGGCTTAATCTCCTGCAGAAACACATCCCCAGAATGGTTGTCAAACTTGATACGGTTCTGGCATACGAAAATGATCGTGTCGTCCGAGGTGTTTGTCAATTCCACCGGTTATTTTGGACTTTCCCCCAGTGCATCAACGCATTCAAGCACTGCAAACCGATGGTCCAAATCGACGGCACATGGTTGTACGGAAAATATACACAGATCCTACTTCTAGCTATAGTACAGGACGACAATCGCAAATGCGTTCTTGTTGCATTCGCAATCGTCCCGAAGGAGGATATGGAGTCTTGGACGTTCTTCCTTACGAACCTACGAAAATATGTCCTTGATCCTGTAATACGAAGAAGAAGGGATGAAGGGGTGTGTGTTATTTCTGACAGAGGCACAGCGCTGCTGTGGGCGATACAAAATTTGGGTGACTATTGGAAGCCTCCATACATTCACCATCGTTTCTGCTTGCGGCACATAGCCACAAACTACCTGCTGCAATACAAGAACCGTGATGAACGTCAAATGGTGCTCGATATGGGTACGTCCTTATGGCATTTTCATTTACTATATTATTTCTTACTCCTTTTTATTATTTCTTACTCCCATAACTATTCAACTGTCATTCCGTAGGCAACTCGCACTACAAACAAGAGGTGGCTGAGCTGCTCGAGGAATTGAGAGCGAGAAACAAAAAAGGCGTAGAATACCTTGAAAAAATCCCAAAGGAAAAATGGCTTCGATCGTATGACGAGGGCAAACGTTATGGTCACATGACAACGAACTTGGCTGAGGCAGTGAACTCATCACTGAAGGGAGTTCGACAGTTGCCTATCACTTCCATTGTCAAAGCCACCTATTATCGTTTAGCTACCCTTTTTGCAACCTTGGGCAGGCAAGCAGCTGAGTACATGGCAGGTGGACACAAAGTCCATCCAAATTTCCGCTCAAGACTGCATATTCAGTTGGCCCAATCAAGACAGGTGCAAGCAACTCTCTTCTCGCGAGAAGGACACTTGTTTCGTGTTGCGGAATTTTCCAAGCGGATAGAAGGCATTCAGCACAACGCTTACGTTGTAGATCTGAGGGAAAAAACCTGCGAGTGCGGAATATTCCAAACTTTCAAATACCCGTGCGCACACGCCATTGCTGCTTG
Organism: Hibiscus trionum; assembly: GCA_030270665.1. Lineage (NCBI taxonomy): Eukaryota > Viridiplantae > Streptophyta > Magnoliopsida > Malvales > Malvaceae > Hibiscus > Hibiscus trionum. The sequence goes on along the minus strand of BSYR01000024.1, from coordinate 8,934,415 downwards.
CACTAACCAACGAATAGAATACATGCATATGGTTGATCCGGTATACTTACTCAAAACGGTGCTTAAAGTTTACAAAAAAGAGTTTCCTCCAATCGGAAATGAGGTTGATCCAAATGCTGTGGACACTGAACCGATCATACGCCCAGATCCAGCACTACTACGAGCCAAAGAACGTCCACCTTCTACAAGAATATATTGTGCCGAGGATTTGGTCGAACATCGAGAGAAAACCGGACAAAAGAAGCATTGTTCTATATGTCGAAATCTTGGGCACACAGCTCCTAAGTGTCCTAATCGCTCAGCCCCTCGTATTAATTAATTATTTTTCATTTGTATATGTGAGTTCGCACATGACAATCTAATCAATAAAGTCAGTCCACTTCGATTTATACAATCCGTCATCTTATATTTTCAATCATTCAAAAAAATATGTTATGATAGTGTTTTCGAACAACTTTAAATCAGCGTACAATGGACGAAAATTGACCGTGTCAGTGTCATACGATAGAGAATTTCCAATACTACAACCCCAAACTCGATGTTACCTAAAAATTTAAAATTTATACGTATGAAATTCTTCTCGAACATGCCTATCGACATTAGTTGAAATACAACTTCAATAAAAAAAAGTATGCTAGCATAGGGTTTTCGAAGCCATTTTAAACAATTGTAGAATGGACGGAAATTAACCATGTTGGTATCATACGATAGACAATTTTCAGTACTACGACCCCAAACTCGATGATCGCTAAAAATATACCATTTACACGCTCGAAATTGGGTTCGAACAGGCCTACTTAGGCATGTTTTTGCTTGTGGTTCAGGCTGAAAATGCACAGACCTCGCGTCCTACAGAACGCGAGGTCCGTGCGATATATTCCAGGCGCCTTTTCAATTTCTCGGGGACCTCGCGTTCTGCAGAACGCGAGTTACTGTGAAACCGTTACCACGAACTGCAACGCCACGTCGACTAAAATCGCGTTCTGCAGAACGCGAGGTCCTACCTCGCGTCCTACAAAACGCGAGGTCGGCCGACCTGGCAAGAAAGGGGGTCATTTTGCCAAATAAAAGTGTTTGGGAGCCATTTTTTCAGATAATAATTAAAAAGGGGTTTTTCACCCAAAATTGCCCACATTAAAACTATTAAAAAATATTAAAAATAATAACATTGTTTTAGAAGTACGTTCATACTATTTTAAAATAATTGACACCTCCTAAAAAATGACAGCCATTGTATGCCTCTACATACTAAAAAATATCATGCTATAAAACTTCATAAATTCCAACACCGTATTTTGAATTTTCTGACTCCGGTTCCTACTAATTGGATTGCATTCATTCATATTATAAGCATGGAGCATGGACGGAATTATATGAAAATATTAGGGTGCACCTGATCCCATTAAAAAGTATTTACTATATAGAAATATATATTAAAATTTATCAGAATTTTTCATAAAAAATATTAAACTTAACCAAAAGTTAATTTGTTGTGTCTAAGGTTGACAGTACTTATTGTAGTGTATAAATATCTCATACCATATACCTCATTATATAAAAATTTTGGTTCCGCCACTGACTATAAGTACGAATATTTTTTAAAATTTTAAATCTAAAACATTCTTAACTTTTTCATTTCAATTTTTTTTAAATTAATCCATGCCCGGTTGATTTAAATCTTTTCAAGATTTGTATAGAATGTAACAATTCCGTAAGTTTTTTTTTTTGAGTTTAGGATTCTTTTTTATTTAAATTACTTCGAAGTTTGTTTTTTTTTTAAATTGAATCGTTTATGATTTTATTCTTATAAAAATATTTTAATGGTTAGAATATTTCTCATAAAGTTAGGTTATAAGGATAAAAAAATAAAATAAAAAAATTAAAAGGATCAAGTATGTAATTTGATCCAAATGGTGAATTTTATCTGTTCAGAAAATTTATAATGGCCGCTTGTCGACATGGTCGCGCCACATAATAATCAACTAATAAATAAAGTAATTACAATTCGTTTTCAACCTCAAATCCATTATGCACTAAATATTATATAACGATATATTTGTAACGTTTAGTATTGATTTATTCCTCAACTAACTTAAATTAATACTATAAAGATTCATAATAAATATAATTCTAGCAATTTAATTTATTCCATTTACAACATCAAAATTTAAATTTACAATCTTACTCAAAAAACTAACCTCTCATCTTACTAATTAATCGATGGTTAATTTTAATATAATAGATGATAAAATCTTGATAAACAAATGATTATATTGGCCACGTAAAACATTTTAAAATGGGATGAGTCTACCACGTGCGTCGAACACCGCTGAACACCACTAACGCCGAATACTGCTGAGCATCATTAAATTTATTAATTATGATTAAAAATCTCAAAGGCTCAAAATACAATTAATAATTATTTAAAATAAAATTTTAATTAAATTATTTTTATATATATTATATTTTTAATTTTAATTTTCAAATAATTTGATCAAATACCAACCATAGCCAATCCCAAATTCTCAAATTAGAGCCCTAATTCCCAAATTAAAATCTTAACTCTCAAACTAAAACCCGAATTCTCAAATTAAAACCCTCAACCCGTACCCGAATTCACAATACTCTTCTCTTATATAAGATATTCATACGTTTAGGATTCTCAATTAAATTATTTGTCATGTTAACATATTTCATTGCCGGTCATGGAATTCCTTAGCCGATCATGAAATTCCTTACTTACCCTATAACATAGTCATAATATGAAAGAAAGAAAAAAGTAGTCAATTGAATCTTAAATGTAAGAATATATTACTAAAAGAGAAGAGTATTGATTATTCAATGACGGGCTGAAGATTTTAATTTAAGAATTAGAGTTTTAATTTGAGAATTTGGGATTGAGTATAGTTTGTATTTGATCCAATTATTTAAAAATAAATATTAAAAAATATAATATATATGAAAACATATTTTAATTAAAATTTTATTTTAAATAATTATTAATTGTACGTTGAGTCCTTGAAATTTTTAATCTTTATCAATCGATTTAATGGTGTTTAACAATGTTTAATATTAGTAGTGTTCAGTCTTATTTGATGCCCATTATAGAATTTTCCTTTAAAAAGTCAATTCAAATGATAAACACATAAAAATTCTATAATTAAAATATACATTTATCTTTAGGCCATAGGGTGTGACCATTTGATCCCTCATTTGTTAAATTGTTTTCTAGATAAGTTATTATACATAAACAACAGTTTGCAAATATTCAAATTCAAATGCTTTAAGATTGATTCATAAACTAATTTTTAGATTCAAGACAACAATGTTAAATGGTGATAAATGAAATAATTAAGCTCGATTGGTTTAAATATGTTTGATTCTACGTTTTTTTTTTGTATATTTACGTAAATTTTAATATGTATTTTTGTATATATGTATATAATTCCACAAACTCACCTACCCAAATTTAGTGGGATGGTTACTTGTTTGTTAATCTATACATGTATTTGAGTGACATGTGGCCTTTCACTTCCAGACTTGGCTTGGCTACCAATCTGTACTTGTATACCATGCTTGCTTCTTATTTTGCTTTCAATCATGCCTTTTTATTTAATGAATTACAGCTACTAAGCACTTCAACATTGTGGGAGCTGCATTTCTCTATTTATTCCAAACTTGTCTCATTATTTTTTCTCCTCTTGTCAAAATCATATTGGTCGGTAAATAAGTACTTAAATTACATATTTTCTTAAGATACGTGTTTAAAATATTTTTCGAGTTAAATAGGTATCTAATATTTTTAAAATTACTCAAATAGGTGTCTTGTCGTTAGCATCCATTAAAAAAATTTCGTTAGCATATAAAAGCATAACACATGGCATTATTAAATATTTTTTGAATTTTATTTTTTTTAAATAAATTAGAATTTTTAAAATATTCTGAAATTTTCAAATAATCTTAAAATAGTCCTCAAATTCCTAAACTCTCAAATCTGGCCACTCCCACCAGCGTTGGTCGCGTTTTCGATGACAAAATGGTCCTCCCATCGCCAAATGACTAACACACCGTTCATCGCCCGTTATGCCGCCTTTCGTCGTAAATTATTCGAATGAACTATTCTACAATTTCGGCGTTTTGCACGACATCGGTCGATTTCTGACGACGAGGTGGTGGGATAAATAGTCGTGACGGTCCAACGACGGATGTGATGGGCGGCGGCGTGGCAATCGGCGGTAAAATCATGTCAAACCGGGATTTAGGTTTTTGGGTGTTAGGGATTCCAAATTTTGGGCTATTTTTGTGAAATTTGAAATCATCTTGTTTTTTTTTTTAAATATAATTTCAGAAATTTAAGAAGCTGACACGTGTCAGATAACAGAAGTTAACGATGAAAATTAACGAACAATAACAGCGGACACCTATTTGAGTAACGTTGAAAATGTTAGGCACATGTTTGGTCCGAAAAATACTTTAGACACCTATCTGAAAAAAGTATAATTTGGACACTTATTTGCCACTTAAACCAATAATATTTAAATAGTAATAAAAAAATTGTGTCGGTCAATTGAACCCATTCGTTTGGTAAACATCCTTGAACTATAAACTAATGAACGATAAACATTAAATTTCAAGTTTAATATCGGACGATCAGATAAGGATAAATTCATACACATTTATATATTAAAATACTTAAACCTAAATTATGTAAGTAGAACTCCCTTTTATCACCCAAATTATTCATTAATTTATTTTCTAGAGCATATTGGTGTCATAACTCATATATTGGTGTCATGTTTAATTAGTATTTATATATATTGTTCAGTTTTGGGAATATAAAAAAAATAATTTTTTTACTTGTTATATATGTAGAAGCGTATGTTCACTTTAGGTGCACCTACTAATATTTTATCATTAAAGTAATTATCACCTTGTTTGGTAAAGTGAGACTTGAGTTAAAATTAAAGGTTTGACCGGTTAAATTTGTTAATTTAGATGTTTAGTAAAGACTGGATTAAAATAGCGGATTGAGGTGAAACCTCTAATTTTGAAAAAGTTACTAATATGAGTTTTTTGAAACTAGAAGTTTTGACATAAAAGTTATAAAGACCTTTTTACCCCTAACAATTATAAAAAATCTCTCAATAACTTAAATTAAATCATTTCTTTTGAATATATGCTGGTGTAATGCAAGGGTAGCATCTGTTCAACTTTCTTAGTCTTTTCAAAGACGAAACACACAACATGCATTACTGGTGCTCGAACCCGGGTCCCAAGGGATGATAAACATCTACCTTTGCCACCAGGACACAAGGGGGCGAGCAATTTAATCATTTCTATTTTAATTATTCAACCTCACATATTTATATTGTGATATTTGTAAACTAATATTTTTTATTTTTTATTTTTATTCTCACACATTTATATTTGTATTTAAATTTAATAATTAATTAAATTATATTAAAATAATTATATAAATAATAAATTAATATATAGATCATTCAAATATGCTTAGTAATGTTATATTAAAAACTATTTTTATAATATAATTAATATTAATAAATACAAAATATTGATAACTAATAAACTATTCAAACAAGTATCAAATATAATCTTGTCCTTATATGTCATTTTGCTTGTTTAATAATCAAACAGCTATAAGATATCGGTTAATTTTACCAAACACTTTTATATAATCAGCTAATTCAATCTGCTAGTCAAATCAGCTAATATAATTATCTACTAACTATCAGCTAATGTAATCCGCTATCAGTTATCTACTAACTGCCAAACATGGACTATATTTAAAACTTAAGATTAGAGCTTAAAGTATTATGTGTATCATATATTATTTAAAATATAAAATTTAAAATTTAAAATTTAAAATTTAATTTATTAAATATTAAAGCACAAAAAATAACAAATGATTTTTGTCCATCATATATATTGATGTACACAATAGGAGATAATATTTTTCCCATTTCATAAATCCCACCGCCGCCCACTCCACAATGCTGTCCAGGTGGATTTCAGGGTAAAAAACTAAAAATACATTGATAAAAATCCAAATTGTACCATTTTAATAAAAAAACATAGAAAAACCTCTAAATTTATAAATAAACTATCAACATTTATTCTAAAATTATTATCACTGAAAATAAAAAAGTTATTTAGGTAAGGGAAGTTTATATAGAGAGAGACAACAAAATTAGATTATTTATTTATTTTTAAGGACACTTTTTAAATTTATCTATATAGTTTGATAATGTAGTGACATCTGTCAACCATTCTAAGAAGTGGTTTCGTATGTTACCCTCTAAATTCGAGGATGAGACTATACAATTAATATATTCATTTTTTTGGTTCTTCTAATTTTTTTAAAGTTATGACTAATTCGGGTCGATTTGCTGACACTTTGATAAGTGAGTTTTTTAACGAGATTTTCTATATACATTTACTTCGAACTTAAAATTCGATTAAATGATATTAAATTATGTAACATTTGGACTAATCTATTGTTCAATTGATGCATACATTAAATATTCATCAATAAGATATAGAATTATAGTTCAGTGTGAACATGACCGTCTCGGAGATTTTCGAGGCCCTGAGCGAATACTAAAAATGGAGCCTTATATAGTGAAAGCATATATCATCACGAATAGAAATTCTTTGCCGCTATTTATGCCCAAGCAGTAAAAAAAATAGGTTTAAAGTTTAAGGTTATGATTTAGGATTATGGTTTAAGATATTGGGTGTAAAGTTTAGATTTTAGTATTTAAAAGTTAGGGTTATGGCTTAGAATTTAGTTTTTTTTAGTGTTGGGCATAGAAATAGGCACCGAAAAAGGCAGAGAATTTTTATTCATTTTATTACTTTGAACAATTAATTTAATATTTCAAACACATTATTTTCATTGTTAGATTAATTTATTTATTTAGGAAAAAGAATTATTTTTATCATTAAATTAATTAATTCGATAAATTAAAAAATAAGAATAAAAAATATAAATAATTAAAATTTAAAGGTCCTAGATTAATTGGGGCTTTAAGCAGTGGCTCAAGGGCTCCCCTTATAGCCGACCTTGAGTGTGAATTGAAATGATTTTGGTGCCTAGAAATTAAGTGCAAGGCAATATGGAAGACAACGAAGATTAGTGGCAAGCATTACGTGCATGTATACTATTATTATTATTATTATTATTACAAGAGTAAGAGAAGAGCATTAAGCATGGACGGAGCTAAGATATTAGGTCTAAGAGAGCAAAATATAACTAAAATTAGGGGGTAAAATAGACAAATATCCATACACATTTTTTAACAATAAAAGAATAGGAGGGGCAGTGGCCCCGGGACAAGCCATAGCTTCGTCCATAGCATTAAGCACTAATGGACCGAGTTATAACTTGGCTTAAAAAACATAATTTTGAAGTAACTGGCTAATTGCATCTATCTTATGTTTTCTCCCCTATAATTTGTTTTTATATTTTATTTTCTCTTTCTTACCAAACATATTTTCTTTTCACTTCATTTCTTTTTTCTTTTTCTTTTTGACTTTTCCAATCAACCAAACACACCCTTAAATCTTTCGGTTTCATATTTAGGGCCTGTTTTTGGTTGCTTTTAGCAACCTAAAAGCACTTTAAAAAGTGCTTTTAGTTAAAATAAGTTGTTTTTGGTTGCTTTTAAAACTAGCTTTTTCACCCAAACCAAAAAGCTAGATTTTATAGCTTATTGGGTGGAAAAGCTAGTTTGAAAATAAAATTACTTTTTTACCTTTGTTATTTAATTATAATTTATTGTTAAAATAATATTTATGCATACATAATTGTAAAATAATATATATTTTATAATGTTTATATTGAGAATAAAATTGTTTTATTTGTAATTTATTTTATATTTATTATTAATTTGTAAGTGGTATGTCCGTATATAATCTACAATATACTTTATATTTTTAAATTAATTTTTTTTTCAAAAAATAAACTTTTATTATATTTGAAATTGATTTATTTCATATATCATAACATTAGCTAATTTGAACCACTCAAGTTTTTTTTTTACTTTTCAATATCATGTCTAAAATAGACATTTTATCTCCTCAAATCACTTTTTGACATCAATGACAAACACTAACCAGCTTTTCAAAACTACTTTTCAACAGCTAGTTTAAAAATCATTTTTTTCAGTACACTTTTTAAAAGCAACCACAAACTAAGCCTTACCGTATCATAGAATCTCTCTTATAAGTTTTTCTCGTGGATATGGATAGACAATATTGCCAAGTCTAGTGTAATACTAACTTTCACATGTACATAAATGCTTTAGAACATCCATAGCACAAACTATTTACGGTATATTAAGATTTGCTAGTTTCTTTGTTCTCTTTTTACTCAACTTTTCTAACCAAGAACTACAAGTATGAAGTGGAAATCAAGTTTGTGAGGTCAAAATAAATGACCATTGATTGTTTTTACCTTCAGATTTCACGCATTGGCAACTTTGTCGATGACTTCTGAGACGAGGTTTGCAATGTTGGATTAAAAGCTGCAATTATAAGCACATATGTAAAATATATGATGCTATTATAAAGTATGACACAAAATTAAGTGACCAATTATGTTAGTCGTGTTATAGGTATTAAAGTGTCATGGAAATAAACGTATAGATACCGTAAGATATATTTATTATTCAATGAGGGGCAGAGTTATAAATATTTAATAGTTGATTTAATAATCAACTATATAAAGAGGTAGTGGTCCCCAAAAAAATAGGTTAACTTGTATTACTCTTGTCCCCGTTAGAGAGTTTTTACAACAATGGACTAACTTATCTCTTTGGAAGATCACAACCACCTTTTAGGCGATCTCCATCAAAAGGTTCAAGATTTTCAGTCCATCAATGATTCGATTCAAGGTTTTCAGTCCATCAATAATTAATGACATCGTAGTAGTACAAATTTATGTTGATGATATCATTTTTGGTTCTACTAATGAATGTTATTGCAAAGAATTTTATAAGCTAATGCAAGGTGAGTTCGAGATGAGCATGCTGGGGGAGCTCTAATTCTTTTTAGGGATCCAAATCAAACAAAGAAAGGATGACACCTTCATCAATCAAGCAAAGTACGTGAATGAAATGCTCAAGAAGTTCAGCTTGGAGAATGTGAAGCCTCAAGACCACTCCTATAAGCTCTTATATAAGGCTTGACAAAGATGAAGGAGGTAAGTGTGTCGATCCTAAGCTTTATAGATCTATGATAGGTTCTTTGCTTTATCTTACCGCAAGTAGACCGAATATTATGTTTAGTATTTGCTTGTATGCTAGGTTTTAAGCTAGTCCTAGAGAATCACACTTAATAGCCGTTAAGAGAATTTTTAGATACCTTAGAGACACACCTAACTTAGGTCTTTGGTATCCTAAGGATTCTTCCTTTAGCCTTGATGCTTATTCGAATGCGTATTATGGGGGATGCAAGATAGATATGAAAAGTACCTCCGGAACATGTCAATTCTTAGGTAGTATGCTCGTATCTGGGTTCTCTAAGAAACAAAATAACGTAACCTTATCTACCACTGAAACGGAGTACATATCCTGAGGGAGTTGTTGTGCTCAAGTCCTTTGGATGAAGCAACAACTCTTAGATTATGGTGTTCAAGTAGATGCAATACCCTTAAGTGTGACAACACTAGTGTCATTTGTCTCACTAAGAATCCCATCCACACTCTAGAATCAAACATATAGAAATTAGACATCATTTCATTAGATATCATGTTTTGAAAAATGATGTTGTTCTAGAATATGTTGATACCTTGAACCAATTAGCGGATATATTTACCAAACTCTTAGATAAAGAGCATTTTTGGACCCTTAGGAGAGAGTTAGGTTTAACTAGCCTCTCTTGACCCTTTTAGGTCCCAAATGGTAAAAAATTTTGCTTGAACTTGGTTGATATTCATGCTTATATTAATTTGCATCATTTTGTTTCTATGCATGTTGCTAGGGAGAGTATGCATTAATTTTAGTCATTAAATCTTGCTCATATATCATTCACATGCATTTAGGCTCGATCTAAGTTGGCTCTTTGGACATGAAATTGCCCAAAATGCAGTTTCTAGTAAGGGTGTATCGAAACAGCTAAATCTGTTTCGATACGGGCTTAACCTAAGGTGATTCCAATAGTGAATCGTATCGAAACGAGCTATTCGAGTTTCGATACGGGATCGTGGTGTCGTTCTGAAACAGAGTTAATTTGTATCGAAACGAGTCTGGTACCGAAACGGCTCGATAGCGTTTCGAAACGGTCGTTCCGATACGCTAAGTGGCGTATCGAAACACGATAGCGTATATTACTTTAAATAGACATTAAAAAGTATCAAACTTTAATTAAAACACAACTCTCTTTTTCTATCAAACCCTAACCGTAAAACCCCTATAAAAACTGTAACCCCCTCGTCCCGGTCTGAACGCTTGACCGATCCGAGTGGGCTACACGGGGATAACCGAGGCGAAACCCGTTAAGGCTCCACTTCGGTTACCGACCTAAGAAAAACTTTTCATTTATTATTATCTTATCTAGATGTAATATTAAGTCCTATGTGTGAAAAGCAACAACAGAAGAAATAATGAGGTAAACAACCAAACAACCAAATTAAAACAACCCATTTTTAACTTAAACAGCAGGCCGTATCGATACACTGGAAGAGGGTATCGATACGCTTTGACTAGGTCAACACCCCAAGGTCAACCTAGAGAGACCGTATCGGTACACAGGTTGACCGTATCGATACGCCTTCATTGGTCAACTTCTCACGGTCAACGATACAAGACCGTATCGATACACCCTAAACCCATATCGATACGCCAAAATCTCGTCAAAATCTCAGATTTCCAGTGAGCTTTGGGCGTATCGATACACCCCCGTGTATCGGTACGATAGGCCAAACTTGAGTCCCAAAGTGTAGGATCATATCGATACGGCCCTTGGGCGTACCGATACGCCCTGCACTGCAACTCTAAAATTTGCAGCCCAAGACTCCAAAACACAACTCTAGATGCAATTTAAGACTTCCCTAGCCACATGCAAACATTCATACAACATCCAACATCCATGAGACAACATACGAGGCAACCAAAACGAACAAGGACCACACATTCAAGAGATTCAAGCAATTACCAAAAAGGAAGACATATATAGCACTTAAAAGGTTCATGCCATAAACAACCATACATAAAGCATTCATAAAGGGACACAAAGCCCAAACTCTAGGCAAGCAACCACAACCATATCATCCACAAACAAGGAGTCTAAACATGCTCTTAAAACCAAACATCATCATACATCAAAAGCTCAAATCAACATCACAAATCCCATTGCTTGACCATTACATCTTATAACTAAAAAGTCCATACTTGAAAGCTAAGATAGCACCACAAAGCACACTTGGAGGCCCTCTTCTTGCACTAGCAACCCACAAACTACGGATCTGCATTGTCGAACAAAAGAGAGCGTAATCATAAAGCTTAGTGAGGGTAGCTCATTAAAATAAACCTCGACAATGCAGGGTCCAAGCACGAACATCAACCAAGGTAGAATGCATGATCTTACCTTCGAACCACATAAGCCAAAATATCAATGATGCATGAACATAAACTCAATATTATGCCATGCTCAACGAGTCATAGCTAGGACAACCGTTGGAACTCACATCCAACACAACCATTACCTTACGGTGGGATTACACACATCAGTGTTTCACGCGGAGGGGATTCCACTCATCCTCACGCCCCGTCGATGGGATTACACTCATCACCGACTAACATATACATAAGAAGAATTTCCGGGCGAACCCGTACTTCATCTTGATGACTACCATCACAAAGACCACACGCGCATTTGACTCACGTGTGCACACTAAACATCCTAATGATCAATCATTGTACCCAAGCATACTAGTGCCAATATGAAACACAAATCACAACCTTCACAACACCATTACATTTCAACTTCCGTGCTTAGCACGTACTCACCATGATCACCATCATGCACAATCCACATGCATATCACAATGCATCAATTATCATGCCTCAACATACATGTATAACACATTATACATAGCCATCATAAACACAAGTAAACATGAGGCATAAACAACATATAGAGTTCAACCAAAGTCTCTAATTAAAGCTTGGGATTAGACTACCAGTCTAATCCCAACTCTAGGTGGGTCTACCAATCACAACCTAGTCCACATGCTTGAACCAACTCATTGAAACCCATTTAAAAGCATTTAACCACTCACCGACTATTCCAAGCTCAACACTCTAGCCGATCAAGCTTCCAACGATTCCAGATTTGTTCCCGAGGCTTCACCAACACAAATTCTTGCTTCTAATCAACTCAACACAATCAAAACAACCTCAAATCAATTCACACATCAATGTAGCAAACCTGGAACACTAATCAAGCATAAAACACAAGATTTCAAGCTAAGAACAACTCCCAAAACCTCAAACCCGAGCAGCCCTTTAGCACAGTCCAAAACCCTTGATTTCAACCTTTTTAACACACTTAAATGCTCCCAAAACAACCCCTAACTATCATACTAACATCATCCCTCAATTTCCAACACAAAACACCCCCAAATCTCAACTTAAAACCCTTCAAAAACCCAATTTCGGGAAACTCTATAAAACCATGTAAAAATCAACTATGTTGGACCTTATAGGTTGTAAACATCTTATATAACATTAAATAATCAAAAGCTTTTGTTAAAGACAATAAAGCTTCAACCTTTGGCAAAATCTTTGAAAAACCAAAATACAAAATACTTGATTTTATTGAAAACTAATGGTACCAAAATGAAGAGAAAGATAAGGTCAAGTCAAAAACGTGATTACCTTTCAAAAATCACCAATGAGGAGCAAAGGATGTGATGGAATAGTGATTTTGAAGAGAAGAGCTCTCTCTTGTCGTTGAAAATGAAAATGTGAGTGAGGAAGAAGATGACAAAAATCTATTTTAAACAAAAAAGGGTTTTAATTGAAAATCCATTTAATTACCCTTTTGCCATTAATGAGATGACAATCTCATAAACTCTAAAATCCATGGAAAATTAAGTTTCAAATCAATTTAAGTCCAATATAAAATGTTTGTTTTGAAAATACGAAGCCCAAATAATATTTTATTATTTTAATTTTAAAACTGAAACTCGAAACATTATTTTAATATTATTTTCACCCGACCCCCAAACCCGGGTGTTACAAAAACTCTTCAAATCACTTGATTTTTCACATCAAAACCTAAAATTTTTTAGGGTTTTCAATCTACATATCAAAGCTAGAGCTTTGAAGCAATTTGGTGCATCAATCATCCCTATCCCATATCAAGGTATAAACCTTTTTTCTTTTTATTTTCAATTTTCGTTTAAATTTATAGGTTGTTTTTAATTCCTTTTTGTATAAAACATATACATATAGTATAGTTTTTTAAGTTTTTGTAAAAAAAATTCAAAATCTGAATTTTTTATTCGAATATAAATTTATACCGTATAATTTTTCAATCTATTTTTAAAAAAAAAATCTTTTCACCAAAAATCTTTTTATATTTATATATATTTTTAAAACTATATTGTATAGTTTTTATTAATACATTGATTATCAGATTGTATATTGGATTGAATTTGGTTGATTTACGCATATATATGTTTTTGTCTTGATTTTATTCTAGATTTCAAATATGAGTTCTAGGAAGAGAGTTAGAACCAATGAGGCTGGTGGAAGCTCCACCATTGATGAATTCTACTCGTCTAAATCTTAATTTGCTCTACCAAAAGTCTCTTCGAAACAAAGATGCCTACACCAATTTCAACCTATTTCAAGATCAATCCGACGTGAGCGTATCGCTTCTCTTCCCTTTTTGGATTCCGAGCGTTTTCAATTCCAATATCTTCTCTATTGAGGTGTTGGAATTTTATGGCTTTTTTAGGCTTACCCAATACTCTTTACCGTAACATGGTACTTTTATTTTATGCCAATGCTCGTTGCATCTCCAATACCGGTCAAGTGGTTGCCATTGAGTCTTATCTCATGAGGAAGAAGTTTAGGGTTGATTCGGAAACTTTGGTTAATGTGTTCGGGTTTGAAGATGAGGGAATCTCGGATGAGAACTCATTGGATCATACCCTTGGTGGCTCCATCACGGTTCTTGATGCTTATGATCGCATCCTACATCTCATGATCTCGTGGTGGTTTCTCCCTTCCGAAGGCAAGTTCTCTCACATTAGGCAAGTGGATGATTTTTGGATTCGGTGCTTTCGTAAGGGACATCAACCGAATCTCTGTCAAATCATGTTTGTCGAGATGGTGTACCTTGTCCAAAATCGCAACTCCAATCTTGTCACCTCATTCACATATGGCACAACTTTGAGCTACTTGTTCTCTAAGTTGGGGGTTGATTGCTCACTTGACTATCCAGAATCTCTCAAAGATCCCATCGATGAGCGCTCACTTCTCTAGAGCAAATTTCATTATATTGATCGAGAGTGGACTCGTGTTGAGAATCCTCCACTCGTTACTGCCCTCGAACCTCAACCTTAAGTTGCTTCACGAAACAACGAAGCCTTCATGACCTTCCTTACCGAGCAATTTAACGGCTTGCACACTCACATGGACTCCAGTTTGCTACTCTTAATACTCACCTCACTTCCGTGGAGGGATGTATACAAAATGTTGAGAATCGCCTCACCTCGGTTGAAACTTAACAAACCTCTATGGACATGTCCTTTATCGATTTCTATGGCGAATTGAGACAATTCCGAAGGAGCAATACCAATGATGAAGATGACGAAGATGATGAGCCTTAGATCATTGCATTCCATTGCATCTCATCTAACTTAGAATTTCTATATTTTTATGCACCTATTTATGTTTTACCTTAAGACCTATGCTTTGATTTATGTTTGGATATTATGTTTCGAATTTATGAACTTATTTTGCTTTGATTTCTAATGCTTAATGAAATTATGTTGCTTTACTTGTGGTTTGACTTGTGCTATATTGTTATATTTCTTCATTGATTTTGATCTAATAAAAAGGGGAGAAGGGTTAAGCTAAAATTTTAAAATCTTTTTCAAAACCTAGCTTAAATTTAGGGGGAGCTTACTTAAAAATTTACTTTGGTCTTGTTATATCAAAAGGGGGAGATTGTAAAACTAATATTTGATTTTGATATGACAAGTAATTCAAGGACTAAATTGCAAATTAAATAAATTTTTAAGTAAAAAAGTCAAAACACTAGATTTTGACACGTACAATTTATACTTAAAATGTTTTGAAGTCAAAACTTAAACCCCATAAATTTTTCTAAGTGTTTCAAAGCCAAAATATACAAAATCGCTCAGGCATTTTGAAACACCCTCAAAGTGTTACGATACGTTTTGTCACTGGAGACATCTGTTTCGAAACGGCTCACACTTGTTTCGATACGACCTTCATCCAGGCTTTTAATTTTTGAGTATTGTTTCAAAACGGCTCACACCCATTTCGATACATGGGTTAAGTAATTTTAAAATTGGGCATTAAATGAACTAGCTGTTACTTGTCAGAAATTGATTTTTGAAGATTTGATTAAGTGTTTCAATACACCCTTAAGCAGTTTCGAAACACCAATTGACAGTTTCAAAACGTTTCAATATTGCCCTTATCCGTTTCGATACGACCTTCTTTTTGCCTTTACTATTTCGATACGGCCTATAAACGTTTCGATACGGGCCCATTTTACACATAACGACTCTTTCTTTTTTGAGTGTCCATTTCGATATAGGGGTACCGTGTTTCGATATGGGTAGTTGTAGAACTGCATTTATGGGGGAAGAGGAAGCCCCAACGGTTCTACTGATGATCTCAACCACCCAAACGGCTAGAAATCAATGAGAAGATATAAAAACAAGTCTCTAAAGCTACATCAACAATTATTGAGCTTTAAAGCAACATCAAAACATTCAAATCTAAACCTTGATCATTTAGAGTCAAATCTTTGTACCCAACTCAATTGAGTTTTTCATTGTAATTTTTATTGAGAGTTTGAGGTGTGATTAATTGTATTTGGGTAAACATCAACCTTTGAGAGATAATTATAATGTTTACCAAATTCCTTCTTTGTAAAGAGTAAGTTGAATTAAGCTTTGGGTAGAAAGCTTAATCGGTCTTGTAAGGTTTCCTCCTCATCCAAGAAAAGGGGAAGAATCAATTAGTGGATTGGTTGAAAATTCTTGGTGTGAGCTAAGTTAGTGGAGTTAGAGTTCATTTAGAAACTTGAACTACTATAAATTGCCTTGTTTCCAATTTTTCATTCATCCAATTTCTCCCTTCAAATTTTAATCGCCAATTCACCCCCTCTTGGCCATTTGCAATCGATTGATCAACTTAACAATTTCTTATTGTGTTATGGTTTGGTTCTAACATGCAATGCTTGATTTTTGAAATTGTCGAAGCCGTCTGATCATAGTGAAGAACTCCGATGAACAAAGGAATTGTCGACATTGCGGATATGCACATATCTTTTGTAGTGAAAGAAGAGCAGTCTTTAGAAGTAACTCATAAAAGCATCTTTTTCGCTTGAGTTTAAAGCAATTACGAAACAATTAGATGTAATGAGGCCACCCTCGCTAAGATGAATGCCATTATTTTGTAGGACTACATTTGGCCTGCGACAGAGGATGACATCTAGTTATTTTTGAATCGGACTCCACTATTGTTATCAACAAACTGAGCCACTCCACTGAAAATCTTTCGGTCCTGAACTCGGCCTGCCTCCTTCTACAAGCTTATAGTGATTTTTGAATTGTTTTTGTAAAAAGCGCAGCTAATGTTGTATTCCATTCAACCTGAGCCCTTCGGTTCAATAATTTTTTATTTTTTTGATCTATTTTGTCTCGAGATTATATCTTCCGATGGAATATTCTATAAGTCCTTTTTGAGAAACAAACCAATGAACAGAACTGATCCAACTGATGGAATTCAGTTTAGTCCGTACCGGTAATAAATCGATCGATTTTTAAAAGCCATAATACTGCCAATATATTTTCCCCCAAAATCAGTTTGCCTCTAGCGCGAATAAAAAATAAATGATTTATTAAATAAAAATAAATAGTGGATTTATAAAATAAAGATCAGAAAAAAAAACCGTGAAAATAAAAATTGAGAAAAATAAGAGAATAAGACGAAGGAAAATTTAAAACCCCTTTATTTTTCTTTTACTCTGCTTGCATGCATTTGTCCTTTGATCAAACCATATTACTCTTTAAAGTTTTTTCTCTTTAAAATTACAATTTACAATTATATAAGCTATAATCAGAATATATTTATACCTTTTAATTTTTCTTATTCAAATTTTGTTGCAGGATTAATTTATTATTAAAAAATACATTTAGAATTTTTAACAACTATTAATTATTAATAAATAGTTAAAATCAAAATATTAAAATTATTTAATCTATTTACGGGTTTTTTGTGTGCGCAAAATTACACGTAGGCACCAAAAAAGAAAACTCTTCACCTGGACTCAGAGATTTAGATCTCAACGGATGGTGTTCGATTCTTCGTCTGATCTCGCCCCACCTCCGACCTCCGATCTCATATACCTATATAGCTTCCCAGATCCAGTTCTCCGAAATCAACGGTTCTAAACTCAGCTCTCTCTAATTTTGCATAATTCAGGTAATTGTAGTTTCTTTCTTTCGTTTTAAGCATTGTATGCTTTAGATTTTGGTTCGGCTTTGTATATTAATGGTTTAGATCTCCGGTAGGAATGCGGAATTTGGTGAACTCTGTTTGGTGGCTGAGACAAATGGAAGGAATTTGAATTTTGTTTGTTTCCAAGGAAATGGGAGAGTGTTCACTTGTTTAAGTCAAATAAGTTTTATCAGATTAATTTGAGCGAAGAGATGTGAATTACTGCTGTTTGTTGATTTTCCTTCCTTTTCTCTGCTACCACAATGAAATAGTATATAATTATAGCTGAATTTCAAAGGAGTATGTAATTTAGCACTGGCCATTGTTTTTGCATTTTATTGGAGTTCAGGTACGACAATTCTGTACTTATTTTTTTGCCGTTGAAACTTAGGTTGATTGATTTCAAGTAGTATGGCAAAGTTTGTCAGTTAGTGGATAGATTTCAGTTGAAGAATTGTTTTGATCAAATTGTTCTTGGACAAGCATAATTATCGTATTTAAATGTTTTCTGTATTATATTTGTGTTCCCCAGTACATAAATCTTATGATCAAGTAAAGTTTGATAAATATAATATCCCACTAAAATGTTTTCCGTAAGTTAATCAGTAGATAGTGTTTGCTATTTGTATAAGCTGTATAATGTATATAAAAGAGGTAACTTTGTGGTAGTGGATTTTTTTTTAAAGTCTAGTTTATATTTATTGGTTCTCTTCTCAGTGACTTGCCCTTAATTTAGGCTGCTTACTCTTGTCTTGTTCATGTTGTATGCTTCCTCTGGCCTTCTCACTGAGCCTTCCATTTCTTTGAATTAAAAATGTACCTGTTTCGTTCTTGATAAGTTTTTGCGTATCCATTTTTTTCTGTACTAAAGGACAGTATGTATGATATTTAAAAACTCTGTATCTCTCTAGTCTTTAGATTGATGTATTGTTTAGATCTTGGAGCAGGGGAAAGGGAAGTGGGTTTTGAAACTGCTCTAGAATTTTGTTTCCTTTGCAATTTTTTGCTGTCACGTCAATTTACATATAAATATAAAATTATATCATGCTTCTTAAGTTCAACACCACTAGCTTTTTTCTGAAAACTTATGACTTATGAATTGCGCATCTCTTGATTGTTCATATTTTTTCCATTGAAGAACTTGACTGACAGACAGACTACTGTTATGGGAGCAGAAGAAATTAAAACAGACATGGATATCAGCAGTTGGCCATCAGATTTGGCCCATGAGCAGTGGGTTGCACTACCAGTTTCTGGTGCACGACCATCAGCTCGATACAAGGTATTTTTTTGCTTTTAAACTGTGAAGCTTAGACAAGATCATATTGGTTGTCATTTTTTGTCTTCTCTCTCATTTGGGTTGTTTGATCATGCTGTTAATCATTAATTAGGTTGCTATCCATTTCTTCTTTTTTCTATCATTATGTAGCTAGATTGCTTATCATGTTATTTTGGCTTATCACTGTAGCATGCTGCAGTAGTGGCTGATGAGAAACTATATATCACTGGCGGAAGTCGGAATGGTCGATACCTGTCTGATATTCAGGTTTTGTCACGTGACCTCGGTTCATACGTATTAAGTAGTTTATTGTTTGTAATATTCTCTTTGGCCGCTTTTGCAGGTATTTGATCTTAGAAGTTTGACATGGTCTAGTCTGAAACTGAAGATTGAGCCTAGCGATGATAAATCAGAGGAAAATGGCTTACAGGAAGTTCTTCCAGGCATTTCAGATCACAGTATGGTAAGACTTCAGTTGCATCACCCCAATAGATATAATTCCTTTTTTCCTTACTAAACTCCTCGTATTTATTTTGTTTCAGATTAAGTGGGAAAATGAACTTTTTCTTCTTGGCGGGCATCCTAAGAAATCTTCTGATGCAATGATAGGTTTGTATTTCTGAGGATCATTTGGTAAAATTACAACAGAAGTTTATGAATCTGGTATTCTGTTTAATGGTTTGTGACAGACAAACATTAGCACATTGTTTGGAATCTAATAATAATTAATGCACTTCTTGTAGTGCATTTCATCAATCTGGAGACACATGTCTGTGGTGTCATGGATACCTTTGGAGCAATTCCGGTAACTCAATTTTACAGCTTTTATTTAATATACTCATTTATTTTATTCTTTCCTCTGATCTATAATTGTCAGTTATGTGTTCCTTGAGATGTGTAGAGTTCATTTCACTTATTGGTTTGCCGTGTTATATGTTCCAGGTAGCACGCGGGGGTCATTCTGTGACACTAGTGGGTTCTAAGTTGATAGTGTTTGGTGGAGAAGACAGGAGCCGGAAATTGCTTAATGATGTACATGTTCTTGATCTACAGACAATGAGTTGGAGTGTAGTCGAGGCAACGTAAACATCTTTTCTGCTTTTAAATGCTGGTTATTCTTTTCAAGTAAAGAAGTAGCCTGCATCACTTCCTTGTATTTTGATAGGCGGACACCCCCAGCTCCAAGATTTGATCACTCAGCTGCAGTGCACTCAGAGCGCTACCTTTTGATTTTTGGTGGTTGTTCGCATTCAGTATTCTTCAATGATCTTCATGTATTGGACTTGCAGACTGTAAGTTTTGGAACTCTTTCTTTGTCTTTGGGTATGAGTTGAATGCCATTATTTGCCATTTTTTCCCTTTCTTTGGTAAGCTCTCAATTTTCCTTGATTCTATAGTGTGTGCAAAAGGCTTATCAAACAAGTTTATGACTAACATGGTCTCCTGAATTCACCTGAGTGTTGTTTTGGAATAGCCGGAAAATATTGTAGATGAGTGCTTATTCTCATGTGTGCTTGTTGAAGTGTATTTTGTAAGGCACAAAGAATCTTCCAAGACGTTCACAACATTCTCAATAAAGCTGAGTCCAGCCTAACTTGCTAGACATTCTATGTAAATTACACAACGGATGCTGAAACTTTTTTTATACAAGTGTTATTGCCATTACTTGACCTTCTGTTGCTTCGACTCTTCATCTTTCTTGAAATATCTGTGTCCAATCTTCAATACCTGTGCTTGATTCAGATCTGGACATGAGTATTGGTATATGATTTGTTGAGGACTCCAAATGGGAATCTTGGAAAAAAATTAAACATGACCATTTTAGAGACATATCTTTGTCCGCTACTCACACTTGAGTCTAAGTAACAAAGTATCTTTTTGTCATAAAAAATTAAAATAAACCCAAATAAGTGGAGATTTTCTTACATTCCATTCAAAATAATCAATTATGTATAGAGCATAGTGTATTCCTTGGCAATTACTACCGATTCTAATTTGATCTTTCCTTCCTTCCTAGAGAAATGTAAACTGCAGAAGTTGAAGCAGACTTCATAATGATAATAAGCTAGATATACAGTTACTCTAATATCATGGTACTTTTATGCTTAAGTAGTCTGAATGGTATATTTGATTGGATTGGACTTGGATTGCCATGCAGATGGAGTGGTCTCAACCCCAAGTTCAGGGTGATTTGGTGAGTCCTAGGGCTGGTCATGCCGGTATTTCCATTGATGAAATGTGGTATATTGTTGGTGGTGGAGATAACAACAATGGTTCGTATGATCTTTCATGAAGCTTATTTATGCTGGGATTTCATGTGCCAATTCGCTTTTTTTTTTATACAGGTTGCCCGGAGACTCTTGCCTTAAATATGTCCAAGTTAGTTTGGTCCACTTTGACAACTTTGAAGGAGAGACATCCACTTGCTAGTGAGGTTACTATTCTATGCCGCAGTACAACTGTATATATGTGACTTCTAAACTTCTACTCGGACAATCTTTTTGGAATTTGGCTGTGGATTTAGTTTTTTTCCCCTTTTAAAATAACTTTCGGTGATGGTCCATGCCACTGTCTGAAAGCCGAGGAAAGTTGAATTTCCATATCTAACATGGGTGTTTCCAGTAGTGTCACTCCATACTCATGCAAAGTGAATTTTATGGTTTTTATCTTGCCCAGTTCATTATGTTTCTAATTCTGGGAATCCAGCTTAATGATAACCTTCAACTGAATTGTTTTCACGATGCTCTATCAGGCTGCAATATCTTCTATTTATTGTTTTCATGAATATTGTCAAAGAGGCACATGTTTGCAATTTATCCAGTATTTTATGTATTATACTTGAATTTCTAATCTAAATGACCTGACTTTGTTTATGACTGAAACTCCGTAGGAAACATTAATTTATTGTTTTTGTGAACATTGTCAAAGAAGCATATTTTGCAATTTATCCAACATTATGTATTATGCTTCAATTTCTAATCTAAATAATCCGACCTTATGGATGAATTTTGGCAGGAAACATTTTAGACTTTTTCTATGAGTGATCTGATCTATTCATCATTTAAACTGCAGGGCCTCAGTATTTGCTCGGCTGTAATTGATGGGGAGAAGTATTTGGTTGCCTTTGGTGGATACAATGGGAAATATAATAACGAGGTATTTGTTAAACAGTAGTTTATTCAAAATCACTTTCTTGAAGTGCTCATGCTAATCTGTATTTCATTATGCACCATTTTATCGGTTGTTTGTTGATAGGTTTTTGTTATGAAACTTAAACCACGAGACCTGTCTCATCCGAAGATTTTCCAGTCCCCGGCAGCAGCGGCGGCGGCAGCTTCTGTTACTGCTGCATATGCATTGGCGAAGTCCGAAAAATTGGAATTCCCACAAATAATAGATCTGAACTCTAATGGAGTTGAAAAGAGCGTTCCTCAAAAGGATATCAATATTAAAATTAATGCAATCAAAGAAGAGAAGAAGGCATTGGAGTCATCGATTGTGGAAGTCAGGGCTGAAAACTCTAGGATGAGGGAGAAGATTGATGAATTAAAAATCAATCATACTGAATTATCAAAGGTATGCTCTTGAAGTGACTCAGAAAAGGTCATTGTCAATTATGTAGCTCCGACTCTTCGTATTTCTTGAAGTACATGTCCAGCACTCGTGTTTAGTGCATACATAAACATACACGTTTGGAACACATATCTCTAACCAGCACTACACCCAATTCCAAGCAACATAGATGATTAACAAATCGGTATAAAGTTTTTTTTGTTATATTTAATTTCTTGCGTTCGAGCAGGAACTCCAATCTGTCCAAGGTCAGCTGATATCAGAGAGATCAAGATGCTTTAAACTTGAGGTTTTCCAATTTTTATATCTTTTGATATCATTCTATCTTTTTGAGTATTCTTTTTGTCAATTTCTCGGACCAAGATGTGACGCATGGTTATATATCCAGGCTCAAATTGCAGAACTACAGAAGATGCTGGAATCATTACAGACCGTAGAAAACGAAGTGCAAATACTTAGGAGACAAAAGTCAGCTCTGGAGCAGGAGATGGAGGAGCTTTCATCCGCCCAGCGTCAAGGTGCAGGTGGTGTTTGGCGGTGGATAGCTGGATGAACATAGAAGTTGCATTTCATTTGAAGCAAAAGGACCATGCTAGAGTTGCTCCAGTATCTCTGAAGCAATGACTAAGGTAAGTTCCCAACCCGACAAAAGGACCATACTAGGTGCGGTCTATTTGAACATCATCATTTGGATCATGCACACCGTTTACACGTGTTTCGGAATTTTCTTAATAACTGTTTGTGAGCTCCTGAGTTTCGATTTTTTTGAAGGTGATGGATTCTGAATTTGTTCAAGTTGTAGTTTCTGTTCTGTCTCGGTTGTGTCCAGGTCTTTTTATTGAATGCTAGTTGTTCTGTATCCTCTTGCATACTACACATTGATTTGCCCCATGTGATCAGAAATCTACGAAATCGATGTTGTCTTTTCCAGAAATTGAAGTATATGTTCCTTGTGATTTCAATAGCCTCAGTATAAGAAATCCCATAGCATCTTTGCATGCATTTTTCT
Source organism: Hibiscus trionum (assembly GCA_030270665.1). Taxonomy (NCBI): domain Eukaryota; kingdom Viridiplantae; phylum Streptophyta; class Magnoliopsida; order Malvales; family Malvaceae; genus Hibiscus; species Hibiscus trionum. Next base: position 8,910,822 of record BSYR01000024.1, on the reverse strand, counting down.
CAGAATTTTCTCCAAACAAATAATATTTCATCAAATAAAAACAAAAGCAAAAGCAATCTTGTATTGATGATTATCAGTAAACTGGCTTATGTTGCCTTGTACAAATAATCTGAATCATCATGATTCTTTGGGAAAACATAAAAATTAATCTCAATTATCCATTTACTAAAAAAAATTGAAAACTATTTAATAAATAGATTTAATTTATGAAAAATGCAACTTATTTTATACGAATATCATTATCCAAATATACATCCAATAATAATATCTATGAAAAATCCAATATAAATTAATGAAGAGTTAAATAAATAAATAGATATAATGTTCAAATATATGTGATTTGCATAAACAAGGCAAATTTAGGTTACAGATAAAATTTAAAGCAATTCAAGATAATAAACATACACAACCTTCAAAGAAAATGATGAATATACAAAAATTCACAATGATATCAAAATTAAAAATAAAATAAAAAGTTGATGTTTGGATTAAAAATATATTCAAACGGGCAATAAATAATAATTAAAAAAACTATTCGCAATGATATCTTAAAACTTTACCAAATTAATTTAGCAACTCAAATAAATTTGTATAAATTTTATTTGAGTAAAAGTCTACAAATGGTCATTGAACTTTATTAAAAAAATAAAATGGTAATTAAACTTTCAAATGTTACAAAATGGTAATTAAATTTTATGTTTTGTAACAAAATGATAATTTGTCCGTTAAGTACTTAACGTTGATGTTATAAAACTTTATATAATAGCACATTTAGTCCTCTATATTTACACATTCAATCAATTTAGTCTTAATATAATTCAAGCAAAACAGACTGCCAAATTAGCTCCAAAGAAACCAAACAGAACGTCATTGAACCAGAAGAATTCCAGCCATTGGAAACAGAAGTCAAATAGCAAGATCAATATAATCAGAGCAAAGGAGCATACAAATACCAAATGCTCCATAATCTTCAGACTTGAATTACAATACAAAAAGTTAAAGAAACGGGCTCTAGGATGAACATTCTCAATATTCTCCACAATTTCAAGCCATCAAAAACACACGTCATTTTCAAAATGAAAAAAAAAAATCATTTGAATAAAACAAACGAACCCCACGTGAATAATTACCCTTCTGAGGCCACCGACGCAGTGTACTCACGGCCGCAAGCTATATATATAATATAACCAACCAACGGGCATTTGCCCCCGTCGGACCACCAAAAAGCTCGGGCGATAACTGTTTAGAGATCCTCAAGTATTGCTCTTTCCCTCTCTTACCAGTCTGGACGCTGTAATTATAGCCCCACACATAAATTGCACTCTTTGTTGGAATATTCACATAATTGGGTCAATATCCATCCTATTTACAAACAAATATAGATGCAAAATATGAGAAGCACTCACAACATTTATCTATGACATGTAACTTTTGTAAATTTAACAAAAAATGGAAACTAAAGGGTTCTTTTTTCAATTGCGGTTCATGACATTACTTATTTTCGTTTGCTGGATGGGGAAATAGAGGAGAGGAATCCCAGTCGAAAAGTTGTTTTAAGAACTAAATTGAAAGAATGTGTAAATAACAAGGGTTCAATTTAATAAAATTTTTGAATTAGGAATAAATTAATTGATTGTGTAAATATAGAAGATTAAAGGTACTATTATACAAAATTTTATAACAGCCACATTAAGTATTTAACGAACAAGTTACCATTTTGTTATAAAACATAAAGTTTAATTGCCATTACATTTCTTTTTTTAACAAAGTTCTGACCATTTTAGATTAGAAATCAAACAATTGGACAACTAATTTGTGAGTTGTCATAAAAGGACTACATTAAATTTTTTAGGCTAGACATTAAGATATTGACGGTTCTGTTGGATATTCATATTCCATTGATGAACCAACATCATTTCCTACTCCTAAAATGCTGGTTGTCGACATTCATTACTTAGCTTCGATCTTTATTTTATATATAACAAAAAAGTCATTTTTTATACTTTGTTATTTTCTTTTTAAAATTACTGATATCTAGTTTGTTGGTCAACTAATCCACAGATCAAATATTATAGAGATTCGTCACGAAGACAGTCCTCATTTCACTAAACCAAAAATTTTAGGGGTTCGGGGGTTATCAAATTCTCATATTCATACACCAAGTAGAGAAAATAAGAAACTAAGACCCTTAAAAGACCCCAGATATATGAAAATACTGAGAAAACCAAACACACGTCGAACAGATACCGGTACCGAAGTCCAATTAACACAGCTTATGAGAGCATCTCACACGAAAATAAGAGAAAAAAGGATGAGAGAATGGAGCAACCAGCAATTGTTGCATAATAGCTTACAAACCCAGAGTATTATTGTCCTATACGATGTACCGTACAACTTTATATGGCGAACAATCCTTGGAGGACTGTAATGAGATGAGAAATGTATATGTTATGGTTCGGATTCGGCAATCATCATAAAAAAAGGAAATAAATGATGAAACATCACCCGGTCTACCATCCTAGTCAACCTACAGTGGTAACAGATATATTACCTGACATTCATAATAGCCCATACCTCGAGTAAAGGCAGCTCCCCATCTTTAAACTGGTAGAAATAATTAGGACCAAAACTAGCATCGAGAAGAACCAACCTCTTGAAACAACAGGCCCCGTCTTGCTGGAAACTAGGCCAGCCGTTGACAGAAAACTGGAGGAGTTGATATCACCTTGCGGCAAGTTGAAAGAAAGAACAATGCTGACAGTCCCGTTTTTGTTATACGACCAGTCCAATCGGTTGCCAGAAGAAGCTGTGTCCGTTATTCTTATCATGCCAGCCATAACATGAACAGAACTTGAAGCATGTGACACAGAATTTAGCTTGAGCGTTGCGTCTTTTGAAGGGATCTCAGAGGCAAATGCAGGAGGAGCAGGAAAGCTACCCAGCATTTGACTAGCCTGTTTAATAAATGGATACTTGGTACCTATACCACAAATAATGCAACGAAAGTGAGCTCAAACGAATACGAATGTTCTGCAAACAATGTGGCATCAAGAGCTAGGCAGTTCCAAACATCTTACCAAGTTGAACTTGTGTGGCCTCCAGCTCTTGCTTTGAAGAAGATGCTTCACTATTGTCGTGTTCTTCAATATGCTTACTTGCATTAAGCCCTTGTTCAGTTCCTTCATTTGTAGGCTGTTATCAAAAAATAATTTAATTAGAAACGGGATAAATTTTCTGAATGTACTACCACAAAAACCAAAGACAGAAAAGAACTATATACCATTTGGTTAAGAGGTTCTTGGCCAGAAACAGGAATCTCACTCCCCACAATTTGATCATAATCAAAGCCTAATAACTGATCATCAGCATCATCGAATGAAAGATACTTGCCAATGTCAAAAAGGTCAGAATCTGGGTCAATTGGATTTGAAAAATCATTAGCCTCCAAGAAAAGTTCATCCTTGGTCGGAAGATAATCAGCAACATCCTGGTACGGGTCTTCAAGCACATAGTCGGAATGGATGTTTTCAATTGGTTCAAGCACATATTCATCCTTGATTGGTTTTACATCTATATCTGTCGCATTTGGCTCTTCTTTAAACTCAAATGAGTGTTCAACACAGTTGCTTGATTCACCATAATAGAAATTGGGAGGGAGCAATGCATTCTCAGACGTATTGTCTGATAGCTTTTGATTGTCTTCACTAAAGTCCGTTGAATGGTCCATATGGTTGCTTGATTCCTCTCCACAGTAGACACCAATGTCAAGATTCTATCAACAAGAAGCAACACTTTTCGTAACTATGATCATTCATCTAGCTTTGAAATCAACTCATTGATAGCACGAGTGTTTTAACCTATATTCACGAAAGCTATAGTGTCTCAAAGATTTCACGAGAACGAGTGGGTGAGCATGTTTTCTTTTCAACAAGGAACAACAAGCATAGACAATCAAATAACTTGCCTAGGAGTGTCCTATTAACTTTTACTAGTTACTATCATTTTCAATTAAATTGCAAGGCGTCATGCGAAAAAGTTCATTCAAACTTCAAAAAATAACAAAATAAAATATAGCAAGTCAAGTTTCTGAGCACGAGACAAGCCAAAAACATTACACACCTGGTCAATATCATTTACTTCAACAAAAGCATCATCACCGGCAGCCTCTTCGTAGACGGCTACATCATGTTGACCAGGCACAACAACTGCCTCATCATCCTCCCATTCTTCTTCGACAAAGGGTGCCCCATACTGCTCCCCATTCTTTGGCCCAGACCCACTCTTCTGAAACACCCTACACAAAACAAAAGCATCCTTCCAGCCCCAACATCCCAAGTTAATTACCAAACAAACATCAAATGTCAAATCTACAAAACACTACAACAAAAATTATAAGCTTTACCTGTTGAATATCTTTCTCCAATGCCTCGTCGGTAAGGCGGTATTCATGCATTACCCAGTTAGTCCGTTCACCTCGTGGGGCACGACCTTTATGGTAAACAAGTGTTTTCTTCATGCCAACCACTCTTTCCCTAAAGCGAATTGCACGGTCCTTTCCGGTTGTCTTCCAGTAGCCTCTCTCAGTTGCCCTATTGGTCCTCGACCCATTTCCATATTTCTTGTCCAGTGCACTGAAAAAGTACCACTCCAAGTCCCTGCTCTTCAGCTTTGACTTATCTATTAAGAAGAAATTCTTGATTTAACTCAACAAACTCGCTCAAAAAACTAGTTTTATATAAAGGACAAACTTAAATTAAACCAGATAAAGGCGGAATAAAAAACAATTTGAAGAATTACATAAAAAAAAACCTAAGGGGGAGTAAAGTGCGCGCCTTCAAAAGTTCTAAAACAGAAATGTAAAAATTTAACCCAAATTAGTAGGCTAAATGTATAATTAAGCAATTAATAAAATCCCAATTTAAAAAACTTAAAACAAAAGGCCCTAAAAGAAGATTAATGCCCTAACCGAGTATCTTCAACAATCAAACCTCAAGCTCAAAATTGAATTTCCCCGAAAGCCCATGAACCAAAAACGAAAACTCTAGCTTCAAAACATAAAATTTCGGCAAGACTAGAAATACTTAACCCAATATTCAAGAGTCAAACAAAAGAGAATCAAAGTGAAAGGAAAAAAGAAGAAATTACCAGGGAGATCCCAAGGCTCGGATCTGTAAATATCGATAACAGAGATCAAATCAAAAGATGGCTTGTTCAAGATTTTCCGTTTTAGGTAGTAACGAACGAGTTCCTCGTCGGTCGGGTGGAACCGGAACCCGGGAGCTAGCGAGGTTGCTTTGTCACGACCCATCTAGGCAGAATGAATAGAATCAACAGAAGCTCAGGGGTTTTAAAAGAATTAAGATTTTCTTTAGGGTAAACTATAGCATTAGTCGCCTAACTATTATTATTTTTCTACTTCAGTCATCAAACTAACTATTCTACAAATTTGGTTGCTAACATTATGATTTTCTACTTTGGTCACTGACTATTAAGTTTTAAGTTTTAACCTAAACTTAATGGAGATGGTGATGTCGTTGTCTCGTATAATGGCAATTTTAGTCTAAAAATTTATGTATTCTATCAATTTGATCTTAATTTAAAATAATTTAATAGACTCAATTTTCAATATTTAAAAATTGCGCAAGTTCACAAATGGTCAGTAAACTATGGTAAAATATTTATTTTGGTCACTCAACTTTCAAAAATAATAAATAATCATTAAAAATTGTTACAAAATTATTACTATATCGTTAAGTTAAGAAAATTGTATAATGTCATATTTATATATATATTGAATTAATTTAATCTTAATTCGAAAAAAATAATAAATTTAATTCATCTATGCCATATGAATAGAATAAACAAAAGTTCATGGCTTTTAAAGAATTGAGATTTTCTTTAGGCTAAACTACACCCTTAGCCACCTAACTATTAGTGTCATATTTTTTCATCGTTCAACAATTTTTTTTTTTTACAAAACTGGTCGATAACGTTACATTTTTTTACTTTGACCATTGGTTGTGGAGATGGTGACGTGGCTAGTATAAATAGTAGTTTTAGTCCAAAATTTTATGATTATATTAATTTGAACTTAACTTGAAATGATTTATTAAATTTTATCTTTTAACATTCAGAAATCCTTTCAATGATGAATGTTGCACCATTGTATTCGTGGATCGAAGGTTTATCGATGGAAACAAAGCAGAAGCACATAAGGTAGAAAGAAGAATGAATTTAGAACCTTCAACATTGCTGATAAAAAATTGTAACTTTGGGGGAGTAATTTGATGAATTTAACTTTTACTAATCTGATTTCAAGGTTTCAAATTTCTCATTCTAAAAACAAAGAACTCTAAATAGAAGAAAAAAATTAAATTTTTGACATAATTAGGAGAAAATTAGATTTTAAAGAAGATAATAGGGAAAGAACGTGATTATTTCTCTGCGAATTTCACAAAGAGAATAATAAATTCATTTTTAAGCCCAAACCTTCCCTACATATGGGTTAAATTCGTAGTTGTTGTCGTGGGATGATGGTTATTATATGTTTAAGGATCAAAATTGATATGATTTTAAATATTGATGGTTAAATTTATTGAGTCTTTTTAATTAGGATCAAATTTATAGAATGTATATTTGATAAAAAAAATTATAGAATATATAAGTTTTGAGGATTAAAACTATTATTATATTAGCCAATATCATTATTTCCATTAAAACTCAACGAAAACTTAACTGTTGGAGACCAAAGTAAAAAAATGTGATGTTAGTGATTGAATTTGCAGACAAAAAATAATTTACTGACCAATGTAATATTGTAACAATTAGATGGCTAATGTTGTAATTTAACTTTTCTTTATTTCTCTCTCTCACTCTCTCTCTCTTTAGGAAAAATTATATTATAGGTAATTCCCACCACGTCATTCATGGGACCAACCAATGGAAACCACCCACTTCACCATGATTTTTTCATGTCATTTTCTCCAACCAATGAATCTTCACTAAAATTTTTCCATGTCATTTTAAAAACTGTTTTTTGAAAGTTATTCTATTATTAAATTAATGACATGAAAAAAATGATGAAGTGAGTGGTTTCTAGTGGTTGGTCCCATAGATGACGTGATGAAAATCACTCATGATATAATTTCTCCTGTAGTGCACTTAAAAATGGAAAAGTTTTAATAATTCAATCGGTTATATAGTTGGTTTCGTCCGTTAATCAAGTTATTAAATAGTAATTAATATTGTTATTATAATAATTTTATATTTTTGTACTTATATATATATCATTTAAATAATATAATTAAAATGTTCTCATTAAATGATCGGATTCGTGTTTAATGTAATTTACATATAATTTTTTACCATTTAAACATATAATTAATATTAGATAATTTTTTACAAATATTTTAAATATAAAATATATTTTCACCTATAATGTGAGTGATAAAATTTTGTATTTTTATTATGATAACAAGTTTGATATTTAAATAAATATTTCAGTACACTTGTGCGGAAATTTCCAAGTGTTGACATTTTTAGTATTTGAATAAATATTTTGATATACAGACACCCAAAATTCTAAAGGTTTTGGCTACATATTTTGACAAGAGTTTACATTTCGGTATTTGATTATAAATGTTGGTAGTACAGGTACAAAAAAATTTAACAGTTACCGAATTTCTAACGAATTTATCGAACTAAAAAATCATTTTATATAAAGAGTAAAGTACTTTTTTGGTCACTCGACTTTGCTCGTGTTTTTGATTTGGTCATTTAACTTTAATATTTTAATTTCATCACTCACCTTTTATTTTTTTTGTCATTTGACCATTAAATGTTTTAATTCTAGCACCTAAACAACGCGTCTTGGGCATGCTATTTTTGAAATTGATCTCAACTTTTACACTCTTCTTGGTGACTGAAATCCTTTTCCACCACAATTTGACTGTTCCTAGTCATTATTTATGACGTATATGGTACCAACTTGTTTGCCTTCAACTTCTATTTTTTTATTTTAAGTTTAATTTTTCTTCTTCTCAAAATCGATAAAACACTCAAAATTAAAACTTTAAAAAAATGTATGCTTTGAACAAAAACACGAACAAAGTTGGTGATAAAGAAAGTAATTTACTCTTACATAAAAGGTTTTGAACCGTGGTAAATGGGTAGGTTTAAATGAAATTGACGTCAACATTTTGAGGTGGTTAAGAAATCATTATTTTATACTTGTGTGTACATAAAAGCAATTGGGTCATTTTCTCTTCCTACATGTATTTGTTTTGTTTTGTTTTACGTGACTCCCAAGAACTTTAATACATTCCTTTATTTGTTCTTCCATGTGAAAATGACGTTGGAATGATAAAGTTACTCAAGTAGCATATAATGTGTGTTTGTTAATATGGAACCACTTGGAAATGGAATGGCTCCTCAAAGTTCTACGTTTCTACTTTTAAACCATATACATGATATATGGTTTAATGGTAATTTTTTCCTTCATTTTATAGAAATAAAAAAAGAAAAACAATCTCTTTCTTTCAAAAAAATCCTGCAATTGAAAAATGAAAATCACCAATCCTAGGTCTCCCGTTCTCTTCCTTTCTCATCCCCAATTCTCAATTTCTAGTAGTATGTTGCTAGATTGTGGTCTCGATTTCGTGGACTTCCATTTTCGAGAGAAATCGTCGAACTTTGCTAGAGTTTTTGATTTGTGGTTCGGCGAAAGGCGGTCGCGGTTTGGACAAGGGAAGGGGTTTTCGAGTTTTTTCTCTCTATTCCGGGTTGAGTTCTAATAGGTCAAGGTGAGTCTTTTCTCTGCTTTTTACTCTGACCCTTGGTCTGTTTGAAGGTTGGGTCTTTCCATCGGTATAGCACATGCCGGAGCCCAGATTGTCTCGTGTTTGTGGCCAAAATTTTTCCTAAGGGTTTGGTGGTGTGTGCCTAGATTTCGACATCTGATGGCCTTCGACGACGATACTCGGCAAAGTCAGATTTTGCCCTTAGCATCGGTGCATAGAAACTACTCTGGGTTTGAGTTTCCTTTATCTTGTTTCTGTGTTAGGCTCTTAAGAGACCAAAATTATGAGTCTTGGGTGATTTTTGAAATATCTATCCAGGAATCTAGTCCTTCTATGTCAAAAAGCAAGGGATGCATTTTTGACAAGAAATCCTGCAGAATATGGGAATTTGTGCAAAAGTTATAAATCTATTTGGAAGCAATTACTCTCTTGATGTTAAGGTTGGACTTGAGAAATCATTGGACACTGTTTATCCCAAGAACCAAGATTCTGGATCCCTCCTCCTCAAGCTTTCCTTATCGATTCAAACTATTTGTTCATGGTGGTTTGGTTCATATATAAAGGAGAAAGAAGATTGGTACTTTTTTAACTCTAACAAGAATCCCATAATATCCAGAATTTTTCAGAGATCTAAAAAGGCACAATGCTGGGTTTCCTTTGTAACACCCGGGTTAAGGGGTCGGGTGAAAATAATATTTTAATATTATTTGGGCTCGGTTTTATTATAAAAATGATTCTTTCAAATTTTGGGTTTCAAAATAAATAATTTAAATGGGACAAATTGATTTAATTGCAAGTTGAAGGGCTTTTTAAGGATCAATGAAATAGCCATTTATTAATGGCCTTTTTGGTAATTTACCATTTTCTAATTTAAATCCCCTTTATATATATTAAATCATCCTTTTTCTCTTCCTTATCATCTTCTTCAACGACAATGAAGAAGTTCTCTCCCCGTTTCACTATTTCATCTCCTTCCTTCCTCGTTTTGGCTCGGTTTTGAAAGGTAATTACGTTTTTGACTTGCTCTCAACTTCCTCTCTTCAAAAGTACAAGTAGTTTTCATTTTCATCCATGTTTTAGTAATTTGAATTTTTGGAGATTTGAATAAAAATGGTAGTTTTATGGTGTTTAACTTGAGATTTTGATTAAACAATGATAGATATGAAGTTTATGAACCAAAGGGTTCAACATATATGATTTTTAAAGGGTTTTATAAAATTTCCGAATTTGTGTTTTGGAGGGTTTTTAGGAGGGTTTTTAGTTGAGTTTTGGGTGTGGTTTGTGTTGGAAATTGAGGGTTGATGTTAGGGTATTGGTTGGGAGTCGTATTGGAAGCATTTGGAAGTGTTAAATGCGTTGAAATCACAAGTTTTGGATTGTGTAAAGGGGCTGCTCGGGAATGGCTTTTTAGGGGTTGTTCTTGGTTTGAAAAACAAGTGGTTGATGTTTGAATTTCATTCCGGGTTTGCTACGTTGTGTTGTGGACTGATATAAGGTTAATTTACTTGTGTTGAGATGATTAGGAGCAAGGATTTGCATTGGTAAAGTCTCGGGATCGATTTCGGAAGTCATGAAGGCTTGAGTTGGCTTTGCTTGATTTGCTTACGGAAGTGAGGTGAGTGGTTAATGTTTTAAAATGATTTTAAGTGGTTGGTTCGAGCATGTGGACTAGGTGGAGATTGGTAGACTCACCTAGAGTTGGGATTAGGGTGATGGCCTAATCCCAAACTTTAGTTAGAGACCTTGGTTGATCTTTAAAGTGTTAAATTATGCCTCATGGTTAATCATGCTTATGGTGGATATGCTTACGTTGTTATACATGTATGTGGAGGCATGGCTTTATGCATTGTTACATGCATGTGGATGATAAATGTGATGGAAATATATATATATGATGTTATGAGGTGATTGCTTGATCCGAGGATCATGGTGAGTACATGCTAGGCATGGAAATGTGGTTTGTGCATGATAGCAAGTCATTGTGAGTACGTGCTAAGCACGGAAGTTGTTAATAAATGATATTGTGGAATGTATTAGTATTGGCACTAGTATACTTGGGTACAAATGATCGATCATTAGGATGTTAGTGTGTACACATGAGTCAAAAGTCGCGCGTGGCCTTGGTGGCGTTGAGTCATCAAGGAGGAGTACGGGTACGCCCGGAAATTTATATATATTCTACGTGATGATGAGTGGAATCCCATCCGTAGGGCATGTGGCGATGAGTGGAATCCCGTCCATGCAGGGTCGGTGATGAGTGGAATCCCATCGACGGGCGTGAGGATGAGTGGAATCCCCTCCGCGTGAAATGGGGCGTGAGGATGAGTGGAATCCCCTCCGCGTGAACGGTGATGAGTGGAATCCCACCGCCAGGTAATGGTTGTGTTGTTGGATGTGAGTTCCAACGGTTATCCGTGTATTCGAGTCATAGCTAGGTGCCAATACAGATTGTAGTTATGTTGCCATTATATGGTTAATTGTGAGCTAATGAGATTTGTGATGTGTTGCTAACATGGTTTAATATATATGATTTCATGTATTGTGGTATTAAACATGTTGAGCATGACATGACATTGAGTATATGTTCATGCATCATTTTATGATCATGGCTCGTGTGGACCGGAGGTATGAACATGCATTTTATCTCAGTTGTATCTCGTGTTTGGACCCTGCATTGTTGAGGTTGTTTTTTTTAGAGCTTACCCTCACTAAGCTTTTATACTTACGCTCTCTTTTGTTCGACAATGCAGATAAATAGCTTGTGGGTGGCAAAGGCAAGGAAAGGTCTTCAAGTGTTGCTTTTGGTGAGCTCAATGTATGAGTTTTAAGTAATAAAATGTAATAGTTAAGCAATGAGATAGGTGTTATTGATTTGAGTTTTAATGTATGTCGTTGTTGGCTTGGTTCGTGGGTGCCTTGTTCGATTGTAAATATTGTCTATGTTACATGCCATGAATGTCTACATGTTTTGGTTGCTAAGGCATGATATCTTAAGTGCTTGAGTGACCATATATGCATAAATTGCTCTTTTGTTAGAATGCTATGTATGAATGCTTTAATCCATGTTTGAGTGATTCCTCTAGCTTAAATATGTGTGCTTACATGCTTGTATATGCTTAGGTGAGTCGAGAATTGCATCTAGAGTCGTGGTTGAGGTCGTTTAGCTTAAAATTGTGGTCTTGCAGTGCAGGGCGTATCGATACGCTAAGGGCTGTATCGATACGGCCTTGCTCAGAGGAAACAATTTTGGCTGGGCGTATCGATACGTGGGGTGTATCGATACGGTCCCAACTCTCTGAAATTCAGGTTAGGCTGGGCGTATCGATACACAAGGGTGTATCGATACCCTCTTAACTCTCTGTAATCTTGGGGAGTTGTGGAGTGCATGGCGTATCGATACGGTGTCCAAGCGTATCGATACGGTTCAACCTAGTTGACCAAGTGGTGTTGACCGAGAAGGGCGTATCGATACGCTCAAGGGCTGTATCGATACGGTCCTCTTATGTTGACCATAGGGTGTTGACCTTGGTCAAGGCGTATCGATACCCTCTGAAGGCGTATCGATACGCCCTGCTTAAAAAGGATAAATGGGCTGTTTTAAGGTGCTGTTTTGGTTGGTCGTTGCTATGGTGTTTGTGTTCCCGCTGTCATGTTTCACATAGGACTTAATAAGGCATTTAGGCAAGATTAATAAAAAAAAAATAGGGTTGCTAACCGAGGGGGAACCTTAACGAGTTTCGCTTCGGTTTTCCCCGTGTGGCTCTCTCGAACCGGTCATCCGGCCAGACCGGGACGAGGGGGTTACATTTGTTGGTATCAGAGCTTAAGGTTATCGAGACCTTGGGCAGGTAAGTGAAGTAAGTTGTGTTTTATGATTGATATGCACGGTGTTTGCTTATCATATAAGCATGTTGCTTGTTATCCGCGTATGCTGTGATAAATGATTGTTGGATTGAGAATGTATGTTGTTTGATCGTATGCATAGGTTGCTTGTTTGGCAAGTAAGCCTTGTTATACGCTTGGTTGAGCATGTATGGGTGTTGAATTGTTTGAAGCATGTTTAGTAGAGTCCCATTGCTACTATTACATCGAAAAAGAGATTTTAAGTGAGGGAATCATACTTGAGCCACTTGGACCTTCTCCTTTGCTAACCTAGTTTGTATGTTAATTTACTGTTGATGTTGTTGTTGATTTAATTGCTTTTTGGTAAGTAGAAATCGTAGTTTCTGAAAGGGGTGGACTATGTTGAGGGAGTCCATCGCCTTAGTTAGAGAGGTATGGTTGTACCGGAGCTGAGGTACCCTTGGTTTGGTTGAGTTAGGATGTATGTGAGTTGATTCTCGATGACAAGGGGCGATATGATCGTCCCCGGTGTTAGTTGGTAAAAAGAAGTGAAGACTTGTGAGTGAGGGTCAGAGTAGTATTGATGTTACAGTAGATAAGCCCTTGGTACTGATTCGAGTCCGCCCCTCCTGATTGAATCCGAATCTGTATCTTTGTACATTGTTAGCAAGCATGCAAGTTTGAATGTGCTCGATGAGGTGTCAGAGGTAGGTATGAGTACCTCAATTCTTTTGGTGAGATCTAGGTAGGGGTCTCGTGTGAGTAATCTGAATTTCAGAAGTGTTAGTCGGTGACTGTTGGAGTTCAGCCTATGATTTCGATGCAAGACAGCCGGTCAGCGTCCGGGAGTGGAATCTAGTTTGTGTTATTGGGTCAGTGTACGTCGAGTTGTCTTTTAGGGAGCAGAAGAGATGAAGCCACTTTCGATGTAGTTGAGCCGAGAAGGGAGTCTCGAGCCTTGACTCCAGATTGTTTGCTAAGGGTAGAACAAGTCCAACATGACTGTTTGTGTGTGTGATCAGAATTGAATCTTGAAGTTACGAGATGCTCTAAGAACAGTTTAGAGGAGTTGGATTCTGTTGAAGAACCAGTCTGAAAACAAGAGGACCGAAGACTATCAGTTGTGTGCATGTGAAGTTGCAGTTTCTGCGAATACCTCCTTTGTGTGAGCATGTAAGGAATTAGATATCTTTGTTGAGACCTTAGAAGTAGGGACATCTGTGACTAGCCTTTGGGAGATAGTAGTGATCAAAAAGATGTACAGAAGATGTTGTTGGTGGTTCAGAGTTACTAGTTTCTAGAAGAGGTGAAGTGATCGTCTTCCTACAGTTTTGAGGTACGTTTTGACAAGGTTTGGCTTGAAGAGCACAGAGTTAGTGTATACGTTGAGACAAAGAGAGAGTTGCCTTGAAGTTGCAGATTTCTGTGAACTGTAGTAGTAAGTGAAGATGTAAACTTCTTATCGAATGTTGATCCAGTTTAGAGATCAAAGGTTGATTGAGTTTAGTTGACAGACTTGCTTAGCAAGTGTAATGTATTTGATTTTTGAATGAAGATTAGACAGCAGAATGCTAGAATAGTTTGTGTTTATCTAGAAGTGTTTACAAGAATTACCCAGTTTGTCTCTTGACAGAAAAGAAGAGCTTATTATTGATACCGTCTCTGAGTTTGCTTCTGCTTTGATTTTTTTTTCTGTGTCTTATGGTTCCTGAAAGAATTGAGAGTGTTGAAGAATCAATTATGAGTTTGTTAGACCTTAGATTCATTAGGCCTAGTGCATCATCTCAGAGTTATACAGAGTAATTTGTGAAGAAGAAAGAGTGACAGTACGAGAGTGTGTTCAGATTACATACAGTCGAAACAAGTGACAGTGAATAATTAGCATCAGTTTTCGAGTGTCAGTGAATTGTTGATCAGTTAGTGTGTGCTTCAGTCTTTTTGAAGATTAATTGGAGATCCGTTTACTACCAGTTGAAAGTGAGAAAATTTGAAGTACCGAAGACAGCTTTATGGGCGATATGTGATCACCTTGAGCTCTGAGTTATGTCGTTTTGTTTGACTAGTGTATTAGTTACCTTCATAGAGGTTGAACAGAATATTTTCCTTAGTTCCTTGATCAGTTGTAGTAGTTCTCATAGATGACTCATGAGTATATTCACGTACTGAAGAAGGCCATGACAATCTTTGAAGTTAGTGTGGTAGATCCTTTCAGAGAATCAGTTGTATGTTAAGCTATGCAACATGAACTTCGAGTTAATGCAGATCATCTGAGTGTATTAGAGTAAATCCCAAGTAGACAGAAGAAGATGTGAGTCGGAAGAAACTGAAAACTGTGACATATATCTATAGTTCCTAGGTCTAGCATTTATACTCTCAGAGAATTGTGAATAGTCTTTCGAAGATAGCTGCTCCCTTGAACAAGTTGCTACAGAAGAATGTTCAGTTGGTCAGATGCAAGACAATGAGCCCTTGAGAAACCGAAAGAACTTTGAAGAGAGCTTCGACCTTGATCCAACCTATACTAGAAAAAGAGCTTGTGAACTGTAGTGACGTGTTACATGTAGGGTTAGGTTGTGTGCTTATTCAAGACAGAAGATTATGGCTTGTTCATTGAGATAGTTGAAATTGCTTCGAGGACTTGAAGACAAAGCTTGTATAGTAAGAAATGCACAGTGTGCATGTGCATATTATCAGAACTTGAAATACTTGAAGACTTATGAAGGGTTGGAACTTGAACAACATGAGTTGTTAGAATTGCTTGAAGACTGTGATCCCAAGATTTAGTACCATCCGAAGATAGCCTCCGTAGTGACCGATGTTCCGAGTTGTGATTGTTGTTGGATTGGTAGTTGGGTTGCGAGTTGTATTTGCCGAATTCGGTTACCGAATGCCAGTATTATTGTGGCCGCGTTCCATGTTGAGCCTACGCTAAGTCAGAATGTTTGAAGAGAAATAGTTGCAAGACAGATTCTTGGCACCTCAAGTGCAAGGCATAGTAGAAGGAAGACCTTCAGAATACAGTTCAGAGATGATAGAGTTTTGTATTTCAGAGACAGAATAGTTGTACAGATTGACATAGTGTTTTGAGAGGTATTGATTTGGCCGAAGCACACGGTAGTTCGTTTATATTGCTTCTGAGTAGTATGAAGACGTATTGTGGATAGAAGATGAGTGTTTCTAGATTGAGTGGGTGAATAATGTGGTTCAGTATGAGAGTAAGTATGTAAATTTCCAGCGTGTCAAGACCGAGTTCAGTTTCTTCTAGTTTGCTACATATGTAGAAGATTCGTAATGAAGGTGGATAATAGAGATTCGAAATTTCTGCTAGATTATTTTGAAGACGTGCATAGTGTCTGGTTATCCGTTGAAGGCAGATGTTCAGTTAGAGAAGGTTATGATCCAAGTGTTCGTACAGTGCTGCCTGAGATTGTGAATCAGACTAGTTCAGTTGTTTAATTGTTGCAGTTACCACCAGAGTTAGAAAGAGGTTTGTGATGTGGTTTATGTATCTATGATTCAGAAGTGTGAGTTGGATTTGTCCCGTGCTATGTTGTTGAAGAGATTGAGTTGAGTTTTATATTGACATGCCTTGAAAGAACCAATGGGAATCTCAGCATTAGATAGCTATTGTTGTGGGGTAAGCCCACTGAGATTGGTTAGTATGTTGTGGTGAGAAGGAAGTGTGGAGAGACAGTTTTTGTGATTCTTCCTGTCCGATAAATTTCGGGGACGAAATTTCTTAAGTGGGGGAGAGTTGTAACACCCGGGTTAAGGGGTCGGGTGAAAATAATATTTTAATATTATTTGGGCTCGGTTTTATTATAAAAATGATTCTTTCAAATTTTGGGTTTCAAAATAAATAATTTAAATGGGACAAATTGATTTAATTGCAAGTTGAAGGGCTTTTTAAGGATCAATGAAATAGCCATTTATTAATGGCCTTTTTGGTAATTTACCATTTTCTAATTTAAATCCCCTTTATATATATTAAATCACCCTTTTCTCTTCCTTATCATCTTCTTCAACGACAATGAAGAAGTTCTCTCCCCGTTTCACTATTTCATCTCCTTCCTTCCTCGTTTTGGCTCGGTTTTGAAAGGTAATTACGTTTTTGACTTGCTCTCAACTTCCTCTCTTCAAAAGTACAAGTAGTTTTCATTTTCATCCATGTTTTAGTAATTTGAATTTTTGGAGATTTGAATAAAAATGGTAGTTTTATGGTGTTTAACTTGAGATTTTGATTAAACAATGATAGATATGAAGTTTATGAACCAAAGGGTTCAACATATATGATTTTTAAAGGGTTTTATAAAATTTCCGAATTTGTGTTTTGGAGGGTTTTTAGGAGGGTTTTTAGTTGAATTTTGGGTGTGGTTTGTGTTGGAAATTGAGGGTTGATGTTAGGGTATTGGTTGGGAGTCGTATTGGAAGCATTTGGAAGTGTTAAATGCGTTGAAATCACAAGTTTTGGATTGTGTAAAGGGGCTGCTCGGGAATGGCTTTTTAGGGGTTGTTCTTGGTTTGAAAAACAAGTGGTTGATGTTTGAATTTCATTCCGGGTTTGCTACGTTGTGTTGTGGACTGATATAAGGTTAATTTACTTGTGTTGAGATGATTAGGAGCAAGGATTTGCATTGGTAAAGTCTCGGGATCGATTTCGGAAGTCATGAAGGCTTGAGTCGGCTTTGCTTGATTTGCTTACGGAAGTGAGGTGAGTGGTTAATGTTTTAAAATGATTTTAAGTGGTTGGTTCGAGCATGTGGACTAGGTGGAGATTGGTAGACTCACCTAGAGTTGGGATTAGGGTGATGGCCTAATCCCAAACTTTAGTTAGAGACCTTGGTTGATCTTTAAAGTGTTAAATTATGCCTCATGGTTAATCATGCTTATGGTGGATATGCTTACGTTGTTATACATGTATGTGGAGGCTTGACTTTATGCATTGTTACATGCATGTGGATGATAAATGTGATGGAAATATATATATATATATGATGTTATGAGGTGATTGCTTGATCCGAGGATCATGGTGAGTACATGCTAGGCATGGAAATGTGGTTTGTGCATGATAGTAAGTCATTGTGAGTACGTGCTAAGCACGGAAGTTGTTAATAAATGATATTGTGGAATGTATTAGTATTGGCACTAGTATACTTGGGTACAAATGATCGATCATTAGGATGTTAGTGTGTACACATGAGTCAAAAGTCGCGCGTGGCCTTGGTGGCGTTGAGTCATCAAGGAAGAGTACGGGTACGCCCGGAAATTTATATATATTCTACGTGATGATGAGTGGAATCCCATCCGTAGGGCATGTGGCGATGAGTGGAATCCCGTCCATGCAGGGTCGGTGATGAGTGGAATCCCATCGACGGGCGTGAGGATGAGTGGAATCCCCTCCGCGTGAAATGGGGCGTGAGGATGAGTGGAATCCCCTCCGCGTGAACGGTGATGAGTGGAATCCCACCGCCAGGTAATGGTTGTGTTGTTGGATGTGAGTTCCAACGGTTATCCGCGTATTCGAGTCATAGCTAGGTGCCAATACAGATTGTAGTTATGTTGCCATTATATGGTTAATTGTGAGCTAATGAGATTTGTGATGTGTTGCTAACATGGTTTAATATATATGATTTCATGTATTGTGGTATTAAACATGTTGAGCATGACATGACATTGAGTATATGTTCATGCATCATTTTATGATCATGGCTCGTGTGGACCGGAGGTATGAACATGCATTTTATCTCAGTTGTATCTCGTGTTTGGACCCTGCATTGTTGAGGTTGTTTTTTTTAGAGCTTACCCTCACTAAGCTTTTATGCTTACGCTCTCTTTTGTTCGACAATGCAGATAAATAGCTTGTGGGTGGCAAAGGCAAGGAAAGGTCTTCAAGTGTTGCTTTTGGTGAGCTCAATGTATGAGTTTTAAGTAATAAAATGTAATAGTTAAGCAATGGGATAGGTGTTATTGATTTGAGTTTTGATGTATGTCGTTGTTGGCTTGGTTCGTGGGTGCCTTGTTCGATTGTAAATATTGTCTATGTTACATGCCATGAATGTCTACATGTTTTGGTTGCTAAGGCATGATATCTTAAGTGCTTGAGTGACCATATATGCATAAATTGCTCTTTTGTTAGAATGCTATGTATGAATGCTTTAATCCATGTTTGAGTGATTCCTCTGGCTTAAATATGTGTGCTTACATGCTTGTATATGCTTAGGTGAGTCGAGAATTGCATCTAGAGTCGTGGTTGAGGTCGTTTAGCTTAAAATTGTGGTCTTGCAGTGCAGGGCGTATCGATACGCTAAGGGCTGTATCGATACGGCCTTGCTCAAAGGAAACAATTTTGGCTGGGCGTATCGATACGTGGGGTGTATCGATACGGTCCCAACTCTCTGAAATTCAGGTTAGGCTGGGCGTATCGATACACAAGGGTGTATCAATACCCTCTTAACTCTCTGTAATCTTGGGGAGTTGTGGAGTGCATGGCGTATCGATACGGTGTCCAAGCGTATCGATACGGTTCAACCTAGTTGACCAAGTGGTGTTGACCGAGAAGGGCGTATCGATACGCTCAAGGGCTGTATCGATACGGTCCTCTTATGTTGACCATAGGGTGTTGACTTTGGTCAAGGCGTATCGATACCCTCTGAAGGCGTATCGATACGCCCTGCTTAAAAAGGATAAATGGGCTGTTTTAAGGTGCTGTTTTGGTTGGTCGTTGCTATGGTGTTTGTGTTCCCGCTGTCATGTTTCACATAGGACTTAATAAGGCATTTAGGCAAGATTAATAAAAAAAAATAGGGTTGCTAACCGAGGGGGAACCTTAACGGGTTTCGCTTCGGTTTTCCCCGTGTGGCTCTCTCGGACCGGTCATCCGGCCAGACCGGGACGAGGGGGTTACATCCTTGGTTACTTTGAAAGTTGACTTAGTTTTGTGTAAATAGCTGGAGGTATCAGAGGAAAATTACAAGAGTACCCCTAGACTCAATCTTTTCGATCTTGTGTCTTTTGAAGTTTATTTTCTTTCAAGTCCTTTTTTGGCCTTTGTGGCTAAACCTGGGTGTTCCTTCATGGTTAGAATAGGTCGGCTTGTGTCTGCTTTAACCAAGTTAGATTTTCTTCCTATCATCATTGATAGAGGGAAGCTTCATTTGATGGCGGGTTTGTCTTATCTTCCTCCTATGATCAATGCTTCTTGTTTGTACCTCGTTGCAAAGAATAATGATTGTAGTTTTTGTAAACGGGGTGTCGGCAATGTTGGCTCGTTATTTGTCGTTGGTGGCCTTCTCGTTGTTTGGCTTTTGCGTGGATCTACAAAGCCTCTTCAATCCTCTTTTCTATGACAAGAACTGGTTCAGTCGATGATGACAATACTCTCTTTTGAGGGAGTCTGCCTCCGGAAGGAGCCCTCACATCGGTTCAATTTGGTTCATGTTATTGCTTTAGGATCAGGATTTGTTTCCATTCTGTAGAACTAATGTTTTGATATAATATTTGAAAAATATTTTGGACTAAATTGAAAAGAATTTAAAATATGATTTTAGTCAAAAACAACTTGAAAATATGTTTAAGGGTTTTTAAAGGCTTTGGAATGATTTAAAGTACATTTAAAGTAGTCAAAACCAGCCTTTTCAAGTACTCGTACCGATACGGTCATGGACCGTACCGATACGGTCATGGACTGTACCGATACGCCCTAGGGTTTCAACTACCTGATTTTTCCAGCAGCCAAAACACGTACCGATACGCTTAGCCGTATCGATACGGTGTGTTTTGAAATAGCCCAACGGCTAGTCGCGTACCGATACGGGTGTCTCGCGTACCGATACGCCTAACTACCCCAAGGGTCATTTTCCCAACGGTCTTTTAATTGCAGGACCGTACCGATACGCTAGGTAAGCGTATCGATACGCATCAGCTGAAGAAGCCCAACAGCTAATTCCTCATTAAGACTGTATCGATACGGTTTGACGAGTATCGATATGCCAGGCTGCAGAACTGCATTTATGTGAAACCTATGTTTGATTTTGATATAATTAAATCTTTAAGGATCAAATTGAAAAACTTAAAATTGTTTTATAAAACCCTTAATATGTTTTTAAATCACCAACACTTTAAAACTGATTTGAAAAAGTCAAACTCAAAATATTTTCTAAGTGTTTCAAGGCCAAACTGTTGAAAACCGTCAAGGTGTATCGATACGCTTCCAGCTGTATCGATACCTTTTTTGCAAAGTTGGCCACTGTCGAAACTCGTTTCGATATGCACTTAACCGTATCGAAACACCATATCGAAACAGATTAAATCTGTATCGATACGCTCCTTTGTAAAAATCCAAAAGAGTTTGAATGTCGTACCGATACGAGTTCACCCGTATCGATACGGTTTTAACAAATTTTTAAATTCAAGTCGGTTTAAATATTTCGACCGTTGGTGTCAGTTGGTTAGGTAACCAAATTTTAAAATGGTAGTTGACCCGTATCGATACGGTAAACCCCCGTATCGAAACGGAAATCGACAATGAGCTATGTCGAGAAAAAGGTATCGATACGGTCTTAGCCGTTTCGATCCTCCGTATCGATACGAATACGTGCGTTTCGATACCCCCTATTTATTGTGCACAACGGCTCTTTCTTTTCTGAGACAGGTATCGATACGGCTTCCCGAGTACCGATACGGGTAGCTGCTGAAGTGCATTTATGGTAGTGAGAGAGGGTTCCAACGGCTCCATTTATGTTCCCAACCACCCAAACGGCTAGAATTAATAGAGGAGGTATAAAATGAAGCCCTTTGAAGGTCAGCAATAACCATTCAACATTCAAGCATCATCAAAGCAAAAATCCAAACCCTTGAGCTATTCAAAGTCAAATTTTTGTACCCAACTCTAGTGTGTTTCAAATTATCAATTTGTATTGTGAGTTTGGGGTTGTTGAAATTGTAATTAGGTTAGACAATTATCCTTTGAGAGGAAACATTTGTGTTTACCAAAATCTTTCTTTGTATTTGAGTGGATTAAGCTTTGGGTAGAAAGCTTAATCGAAATTGTAAGGTTTCCTCCTCATCCAAGAAAATGGGACGAATTCAATTAGTGAATTGTTTGAAAATCCTTAGTGGGAACTAAGGTAGTGGATGTAGAGTTCATTTGGAGAACTTGAACCACTATAACCCCTTGTGTCATTTTTATTTTCAATCTTTCTTTTCACCAAAATTTTAATTGCCAATTCACCCCCCTCTTGGCCATTTGCAATTGTTCGATCAACTCAACAATTGGTATCAGAGCTACACTCATTGGAAGGATTACAACCCTCCTGAGTCGATTCTAGGAGAGTTTGATCAACAACAAGTCAAGCAATGGCATCCACCTCCAACTATGAGTCCCAATCCACCACCAAGCCACCATTCTTCAATGGGGATAACTATCCTTATTGGAAGAATAGGATGAGGCTCTTCATCAAGTCTACCGACTATATGGTGTGGGATGTAGTTGAAGAAGGTCCATACATTCCCATGAGAAGAGATGGAGAAAGGCTCGTCCCAAAGGTCAAAGCCGAAATGACCGATGATGAAAGAAGAAGGATGCAAGTGAATGACAAAGCTCTACATGTGATATTTTGTGCACTTGGTCCGGATATCTACTCCAAGGTGTCTTTAATCGAAAATGCCAAGGAGGTTTGGGACACCCTCGAGACAACATATGAGGGAACTAGTGATGTCAAGGAGATAAAGATTGGGCTACTCAATCTAAGCTATGAGAACTTCAAGATGGATCCCGAAGAAAGTGTCTCCAAGATGTTTGATCGGTTCTCGGTCATTGTCAACGGTTTGAAGGGTTTCGGCGAGATCATTCCCGAAGACAAGCTAGTGAGAAAGTTGTTGTACTCTCTTCCGGAGTCATGGGATGGCAAGAGAACGACCATTATTGAAGCTAGAGATTTGAAGACTCTCAAGCTTGATGCTCTTGTTGGATCTCTACTCACACATAAAATTATGAGGAAGAGAAGAAGATAGTGGAGAAGAAGGAAGTTGAGAAGAAGAAAGTGGGAATCGCACTAAAAGCTTCATATCAAGAAAGTGATTCTAGTGAGGATAAAGATGAGAAGATGGCTATGTTGGCCAAACGTTTTACTCGGTTCATGAAGTCAAATCGTGGAAGAAAATTCATTAGAAAGGGAGACTTCAAGAGTAAAAGCAAGGAAGAGGAGAAGGACCAAATTACTTGTTATGAATGCAAGAAACCGGGTCACATCCGTTCCGAGTGTCCTCAATTGAAAAAGAAAAGCTTTGGGAAGAAGAACAAGCTCAAAGCACAAATAGCTACTTGGAGTGACGATGAGTCATCCGAGGAAGAGGAGGAAGTGGCCAATCTATGTCTCATGGCCATTGATGATGAACCTAAGGTAAACTCTAACTTATCCAATTTCGATTTTACTATTGATGAACTTCAAGATGCTTATGATGAATTGCAAGAAGTGTATGATGAGTTAGTAGGAAAATACAAAGAATCCATTTTGAAAAACAAGAAAATCATTTCCGATTTGAAAAATCAAAATGAGACATTTTCTAAAGCAAACTTCGAATTGGAAAAGAAGGTTTTGTTTTTAGTAAATCTTTCAAATGATCTTAAAACAAAAAATCTTGAACTTGAAAAACTTCTTTCCGATTTTCAAGATTATCACACAAAGGAAGTGGATAATCTTAAAACATCTATTGCTATTGGGAAAAATAATTTTGAAAAAGGAAATCATTCTAAATCCCAATATGTTAAAAGAAAACATTTTTTTTACCTAAACAAAGAAATTTTAATAAGCAATCTAGAGGTCAAAGAGTTAGGAGTGTTTGGGTTCCTAAGGAACTCATTATTTCTAATGATATGAATGCTATTGCTTCTTGGATTCCTAAGGGAACCAAAATGTTGAAGGCTAACACTCATGGACCCAAAATGATTTGGGTACCAAAAATCAAGGCCTAATTTCTTTGTTTGTAGGGGGAGCATTGCTACAAGGCTAAAGCTTCAAGCAAAAATTCTTGGTACCTTGATAGTGGATGCTCAAGACACATGACTGGTGACAAGAGTCGATTTGTGGAACTAAAGCCTAAAGGTGGTGGAGTGGTAACATTTGGTGACAACTCCAAAGGCCACATTGAAGGAATATGCTCCATTGGTAATCACTCTTCTATTTTCATTGAAAACGTTTTGTATGTCAACGGTCTTAAGCATAATTTGTTGAGTATTAGTCAATTGTGTGACAAGGGTTTTAATGTTATATTTGATAAAAGTGGTTGCAAAATTGTAAACATTAAAACAAATCAACTAATACTCATTGGTCATCGCATAGGGAACATTTACATGGTGCATCTAGAAGACATTCATTCATCACAAACATGCTTAGTTGCACATGATGAACATGACTCTTGGCTTTGGCATAGAAAATTAGGACATGCTAGCATGAGTGTCTTAGAAAAATTAATTTCCCTTAATCTAGTTAGAGGTTTACCCAAACTTAAATTTTCAAATGATAAAATTTGTGATGCTTGTTCAAAGGGTAAACAACATAGAAGTTCTTTTAAATCCATAAATGATGTCTCTACTAGTAGATGTTTACAATTAATTCATATGGATCTTTTTGGGCCTATTAGAACAATGAGCTTGGGTGGAAAATCATATGCTTTTGTGCTTGTAGATGACTACTCTAGGTATAATTGGGTTCTATTCTTAAGTACAAAGGATGAGGCTTTAGAAAAATTCATCACATTTTCTAAAATAACTCAAAATGATCTTGAACTTAAGATTTCTCACATTAGAAGTGATCATGGAACCGAATTTCAAAATCTAGGTTTCGATGAGTTTTTAAATGAAAATGGGATTAGCCACAATTTTTTCGCACCTCGCACTCCTCAACAAAATGGGGTAGTTGAGAGGAAAAATCGAACTTTAGAAGAAATGGCTAGAACCATACTTTGCGAAAATAATTTACCTAAATATTTTTGGGCGGAAGCCACAAATACCGCTTGCTATATTATAAATCGAATAATGATTAGGCCAATTTTGAAGAAAACACCTTATGAGATTTTAAAATCTAAGAAGCCTAACATTAGCTATTTTCATCCTTTTGGTTGCAAGTGTTTTGTTTTGAATAATGGTAAAGAAAACTTAGGTAAATTTGATGCTAAAAGTGATGAAGCTATTTTCTTAGGGTATTCTTTAAACTCTAAAGCCTATCGTGTATTTAATAAAAGAACTCTAGTTGTTGAAGAGTCAATACATGTTGTTTTCGATGATAACCTCCTTCCGAGGAAGGAATCTTGTGATGATGATGATGTAGGAATCATTGATGCCATTGATGGAGGACAAACGTCAAAGGTGGATGAGATTCCAACCAAAGATGAGGATTCACAAGATCCACCTCTTGAAGCCTTGAAGGACTTGACTCTTGAGGAAAGGGAGGTGTCTTACCCAAGGGAGTTAAACTATGTCAAAGGTGGTGAAATCTTGGGTGATCCATCCAATGGGGTAACTACTAGATCCTCTCTCAAATTAATGAATCATGTTGCATTTCTTTCATGCATTGAGCCTAAAAATGTTAAAGAAGCTTTAAAAGATGATTTTTGGATTTTGGCCATGCAAGAGGAATTAAATCAATTTGAGAGGAGTAAAGTTTGGACATTAGTTGAAAGGCCTAATGATCAATCTACTATAGGAACAAAATGGGTTTTTAGAAATAAATTAGATGAAAGTGGTAACATAGTGAGAAACAAGGCTAGGCTTGTTGCTCAAGGCTATACACAAGAAGAGGGAATTGATTTTGATGAGACTTATGCACCCGTAGCTAGGATGGAAGCCATTAGGATGTTGCTTGCATTTGCATGTTATCATAATTTCAAGCTTTTTCAAATGGATGTAAAAAGTGCCTTTTTAAATGGTTTTATAAATGAAGAGATGTATGTTGAACAACCACCGGGTTTTGAGGATTCAAAATTTCCAAACCATGTGTTTAAACTAACAAAAGCTCTCTATGGTTTAAAACAAGCTCATAGAGCTTGGTATGAGAGACTTTCAAATTTCTTAATTGAAAAGGGTTTTGAAAAAGGAAAGGTGGATACAACACTCTTCATAAAAAGATATAACAATGACATCTTAGTAGTTCAAATTTACGTTGATGATATCATTTTGGTTCTACTAATGAGTGTTATTGTAAAGAATTTTCTAAGCTAATGCAAGGTGAGTTCGAGATGAGCATGATGGGGGAACTCTCATTCTTTTTGGGACTCCAAATCAAACAAAGGAAAGATGGCACCTTCATAAATCAAGCTAAGTACGTGAATGACATGCTCAAAAAGTTTGGCTTGGAGAATGCAAAGCCTCAAGCCACTCCTATGAGTTCTTCCATAAAGCTTGACAAAGGTGAAGGAGGTAAGTGTGTTGATTCTAAGCTTTATAGATCCATGATAGGTTCTTTACGTTACCTTACCGCAAGTAGACCGGATATCATGTTTAGTGTTTGCTTGTGTGCTAGGTTTCAAGCTAGTCCTAGAGAATCACACCTAGTTGCCATTAAGAGAATTTTTAGATACCTTAGAGACACACCTACTTTAGGCCTTTGGTATCCTAAAGATTCTTCCTTTAGCCTTCATGCTTATTCAGATGCGGATTATGGGGGATGTAAGATAGATAGGAAAAGTACTTCCGGGACATGTCAATTCTTAGGTAGTATGCTCGTATCTTGGTTCTCTAAGAAACAAAATAGCGTAGCCTTATCTACCACTGAAGCGGAGTACATATCCTTATGGAGTTGTTGTGCTCAAGTCCTTTGGATGAAGCAACAACTCTTAGATTATGGTGTTGAAGTAGAAACCATACCCCTTAAGTGTGACAACACAAGTTCCATTTGTCTCACTAAGAATCCCATCCAACATTCTAGAACTAAACACATAGAAATTCGACATCATTTTATTAGAGATCATGTTTTGAAAAATGATGTTGTTATTGAATATGTTGATACCTTGAACCAATTAGCGGATATATTTACAAAACCTTTAGATAAAGAAAGTTTTTGGTCCCTTAGGAGAGAGTTAGGTCTAGCTAGCCTATCTTGACCTTTTAGGACCTCTTTGTGCCTAAAAATGCTTGATTTTGTGAAATTGCATGTTTATGTGTTGTAACTCTTGAAAATATCCATGCCTATAATTAGGGGGAGTATATTTCTATTAAAATATGCTTAGAATTGTTCATTCATCATTTGCATACCTTTAGAAGATGCTAAAATCGAGCCTATGGTTGTTCTTTAGGACTAAAGATTCATTTTTGGGCATAGAGTATCGATACGGATCTACGCGTATCGATACGTGTTCTTCATTCAGTTTCCCAGAATTCATTTTGCTTAAACGGGTATCGATACGATTAAACCCGTATCGATACGAGCTTCAAATCGTTTCGATACGGACCTCATCCGTTTCGATACGATTCTCCAACGGGCATTTTTAAAGAAATGGCGTTTCTACCCCCGTATCGATACACCCTCAGGCGTATCGATACTCGATTGCGTAGACAACTTTTAATAAGGCATTTAAAATGTTTAACTTTGACCAAAACTAAAATTCTTCAAACCCTAAAAACCCTAGCCGTTTTTGCCTATAAAAGGGCTCTTCCTCCCTCATATTTTCACACCACAACTCAAAATCTAAAAGAGTTTTTCAATCAAGCAAAGCTTTAAGCTTCTTCCTTCTCATCACAATTGTGCTAGAATTTTCTTCAATCTCTCAAGTTTCTATCAAGGTAAAATTTTCTTTCTTTTTCCTTTTCAATTTCTTTGTTTTGTTTTGTTTTGTTTTTGATTTTATGATTCATATTTTTTTAACAAAACTTTTGTTCTTCCAAATTTTTTTTTAATTTTTTTTACCTTGGTTCTTAACCAAAATTGAAGAAATCTTTATGCACGATTTCTCTTTTAGATCATGGCACCAAAGGAATCGAGGAAGCGATCAAGGGTTTCTCTAACCGGTGAATCATCCACTCTTGGAGCGGTTGCACGTCCGAACTACACCTCCATCTATGAACAATCCTTTGAAACTCCCGCGGGTCTCACATACTTTCGTCAATTCGAGAATTATAAGATTCGTGCGGAAAGGGTAATATCCATTCCTTTTCTCGACTCGGAGCGCTTTAAATTTGAATATCTTCCTTTGCTTCGTCGTTGGAATTTTATGGAGTTTCTATCTATTCCCAGTTTTTATTATCGTCTTTTGGTTTTGATTTTCTACTCTAATGCCAAATGTGTTTCTCGCAATGGGGAAGTTGTCGCCATTAGCTCTTATCTCATGGGAAAGAAATTCATCCTTGATGTCAAATCTATTTGTGAAGTCTTTAAATTAGAGGATGAAGGCCTTGATGATGAGAATGCTTTGGGGCATGTTCTTAGTGGCTCCGTGACCGCCCTAAATGCTCAAGATCAGATCCTCCATTTGATGGTGTCTTGGTGGTTTCGTCCCTCCGGAGGAAAATACTCTACCATCCGTCAAGTGGATGATTTTTGGATCCGTTGCTTCCTTGAGCGAACGCGTCCTAACCTTGCTCGAATCATGTTCGCGGAGATCGTCTATCTTGTGCAAAATCGTCACACCTCTCTCGTCACCTCTTTCACCTACGGTACGGCCTTAAGTTATTTCTTTGTGAAAAAGGATATTGATTGCTCTTTTGACTTCCCAACTCCCCTTACCGATCCAATTGATGAGCAATCTCTTGCACGGGGTAAGTTCCATTATTTTAATGGAAATTGGTTACGTCTTTCCGAGCTACCACCCGAGGCCGTAGCCGTACTTGAAGAACCTCAAGGAGATCAAGCTCCTCAAGCTCCTCAACCCTCCATGGATGCTCTCATGACATTCCTCAATGAGAAATTTACCGGGTTGCGCACGGACATGAGAAATCGTCTTACCGCCCTTGAAACAACTTTTGATACAAGGATGACGAGCATGGAGAATCGCCTCACATCTCTTAAAAGCGGTCATAATTCTCTGAATATTTCCCTCTCCGCTTTCTATGATGAGTGGCGCAATAGCATGAGGGATAATGATCCAATGGGAGTTGATGATGAAGATGATGAAGACAACGAAGATGATGCCTAGACGCTTCTTCTTGCATCTCATGCATATCATTTAGGATATTTCTATTTTATGCATCTTTGATTTATGTTCTTAGGACTAAGTTTATTATTAAACCTATGCTTTGATTTCATGTTCTTGTTTGGATTTTTAAGTTTGATGCTATGATTAATAATATTAATGTTGCTTATTTATACCTTTGCCTATGTTTATGCACTTATCTATTGTCTCAATATTTTTGTTCTGACAAAAAGGGGGAGAGAAACTAGCTCACAACACTTTAAAAATTTTGATTTCAACTTAAAAGTTACCTAGCTTATATTAAGGGGGAGTTAATTTTTGCAAAGTTTTTTCAAAGTATCAAAAATTTTAAGTTTTAGTTTTGTTATATCAAAAAGGGGGAGATTGTGAAACCTATGTTTGATTTTGATATAATTAAATCTTTAAGGATCAAATTGAAAAACTTAAAACTGTTTTATAAGACCCTTAATATGTTTTTAAATCACCAACACTTTAAAACTGATTTGAAAAACTCAAACTCAAAATATTTTCTAAGTGTTTCAAGGCCAAACTGTTGAAAATCGTCCAGGTGTATCGATACGCTTCCAGTCGTATCGATACCTTTTTTGCAAAGTTGGCCACTGTCGAAACTCATTTCGATACACACTTAACCGTATCGAAACACCATATCGAAATAGATTAAATCTGTATCGATACGCTCCTTTGTAAAAATCCAAAAGAGTTTGAATGTCGTACCGATACGAGTTCACCCGTATCGATACGGTTTTAACAAATTTTTAAATTCAAGTCGGTTTAAATATTTCGACCATTGGTGTCAGTTGGTTAGGTAACCAAATTTTAAAATGGTAGTTGACCCGTATCGATACGGTAAACCCCCGTATCGAAACGGAAATCGACAGTGAGCTATGTCGAGAAAAAGGTATCGATACGGTCTTAGCCGTTTCGATCCTCCGTATCGATACGAATACGTGTGTTTCGATACCCCATATTTATTGTGCACAACGGCTCTTTCTTTTCTGAGACAGGTATCGATACGGCTTCTCGAGTACCGATACGGGTAGCTGCTGAAGTGCATTTATGGTGGTGAGAGAGGGTTCCAACGGCTCCATTTATGTTCCCAACCACCCAAACGGCTAGAATTAATAGAGGAGGTATAAATTGAAACCCTTTGAAGATCAGCAACAACCATTCAACATTCAAGCATCATCAAATCAAAAATCCAAACCCTTGAGCTATTCAAAGTCAAATTTTTGTACCCAACTCTAGTGTGTTTCAAATTGTCAATTTGTATTGTGAGTTTGGGTTGTTGAAATTGTAATTAGGTTAGACAATTATCCTTTGAGAGGAAACATTTGTGTTTACCAAAATCTTTCTTTGTATTTGAGTGGATTAAGCTTTGGGTAGAAAGCTTAATCGAAATTGTAAGGTTTCCTCCTCATCCAAGAAAAGGGGACGAATTCAATTAGTGAATTGTTTGAAAATCCTTAGTGGGAACTAAGGTAGTGGATGTAGAGTTCATTTGGAGAACTTGAACCACTATAACCCCTTGTGTCATTTTTATTTTCAATCTTTCTCTTCACCAAAATTTTAAGCCAATTCACCCCCCTCTTGGCCATTTGCAATTGTTCGATCAACTCAACAATTTATTATGGGAAATAAAGGCTCCAACGGCTCCAATTCAACCTCAACGGCTAGTAACGGCCATAAACTCATCAAGGAGTATAAAAGGGACCTCCAAGCATCTTGTAATGGTTAATGCTTCAATTGTTACAACATTATGATGTCAAAATTTGTCTAGAGCTTAAATTATTTATTTCTTGCTTAGACAACATTTGTGAGCTAAACATTGTTAAATTTGCTCAAGTGTTTAGGTTTTGGGTGAGTGCTTAGTATTTCAAACACATACCTATTAGAGAGATTTCTAGTTTGCTAAGTCTTTCTCTTGTAAGAGAGTGTTTGATCAAGCTTTGGGTAGAAAACTTGATCGTTGTAACAGTTTCCTCCTAAGCCGAGAAAAGGGGACGAAATTCTTAGTGAATTTGTTTGGAAATCCTCAGTGGGGAGCTAAGGTAGTGGATGTAGACCTTGGTTAGAAGGTTGAACCACTATAAATCCTTGTGTCAAATTCCCAAATTTTCACCTCCCACTAAAACACCCAATTATCCAACTTCTCCACACTAGGCGAGCAAGAATGGTTGATCGAATCGAGCCCCTCGCATCTCAACAATTGGTATTAGAGCTTGGCTCAATCGAAGGGGATTCACATCCTATTGAGAAGATCCGGCAAGCTCGATCAACATTTCACCAACCGGCTCAAATGGCGCAATCCATCGACAAACCGCCCTTCTTCGACGGAAATCACTATGCCCATTGGAAGACAAAGATGAAATTCTTCTTGAAGTCAAGAGACTACAAGCTATGGGACATAGTTGAAGATGGTCCGTTCGTGCCTCAAGGAAGCAAAGCAGAATGGAGTGCCGACGATCGCAAGAAGATGGAGCTTAATTGCAAAGCCTTGCACATGCTCTTTTGTGCTTTTGGCCCAACCATCTATGAGAAGATGTCTTCTTGTGAGAGTGCCAAGGAGGTATGGGACAAGCTTGAAGTCGCATACGAGGGAACCGATGAAGTCAAGGAGACCAAGATTGGGCTCCTCACCTTAGAGTATGAGAACTTCAAGATGAATCCGGAAGAGAACATCGAGAAGATGTTTGATAGGTTCTCCACTATCACAAATTGAATTAAAGGTTATGGAGAAGCCATCCCGGAAGAGAAGCTTGTCCGAAAGCTCGTCTACTCCCTTCCCGAGTCATGGGACTCAAAGAGGACCGCCATCATCGAAGCCAAGAATCTCAAAACCTTG
Source organism: Hibiscus trionum (assembly GCA_030270665.1). Classification (NCBI taxonomy): domain Eukaryota; kingdom Viridiplantae; phylum Streptophyta; class Magnoliopsida; order Malvales; family Malvaceae; genus Hibiscus; species Hibiscus trionum. The sequence continues at coordinate 8,879,196 of BSYR01000024.1, read as the reverse complement.
AAGCTTGATGAACTCATGGGGTCTCTTCTCACTCACCAAATAATGAAGAAAAACAAAGAAGAGGAGAAGAAGAAGGAAGAGATTAGAGCGATGGGGAAGAAGAAGATCATGAAGCTAGGCATCAATGCAAGTGTCGTTGCTCTCAAATCCTCCACATGCCATCATGTAGATTCAAGTGAGAAGGAAAGTGAAGATGAAGAGATGGCATATCTCTTCAATAAATTTGCCCGGTTCATGAAGAGCAAAATGGAAAAATACAAGCATGAATCGATAAAGAAGATGAAAGACTCCCACAAATCCAAAAAGAATGGATCATCTTTAAAACAAGCATATGTGGCCACATGGAGTGATGAAGACTCGACCGATGATGAAGTAGGCCACCTATGCTTAATGGCCCTCAATGAGGGGGAGGTAACTTCTAACTCATCTATTTCAAATTCATATACATTTGATGAGTTGCAAGATGCCTATGATGATTTGCTTTTGGAATTCAAGGCATCATTTTCCAAGAACAAAAAGTTGATTTCAAAAATAAAAATTGAAAATGATTTGCTTTCCAAAACAAATCTTGAACTTGAAGCAAAATTGAAAGATTTTGAACAAAAATGTTTTGATTTACAAAATTTGCTTCTTAAAGTTCAAAAAGAAAAAGATTTGATTTCTAATGAACTTGAAAAGAAAAATAGTTTTGGAAAATCAAACTTTTATGTAAGACAATCTAGTGCCCCTAGATTTGTGAATGAAAAATGTTTTAGAAGTGTTTGGGTCCCAAAAGGACTAACCACTTCAACTAAAAAGGATGAAATTGAAAAATGGATTCCTAAGGGGACTAAATTTAGTGCTACTAATGTCTATGGATCCAAAGCAATTTGGATACCAAAAATTACTTGATTGTCTTGTGCTAGGTGTGATGGAGAGTGATCATCAAGTCAAAAATTGAGGGGGAGCTCCATGCACACAAAGGAAGAACACTTGAAGAAGGAAGGCTTCACATCCTCTCTTGAGTTCAAGTGTGGTAAAATCTAGTTGCCTTTGTTTTTATTTGATTTATTTTCATTTATGTCAACTAGATAATAATATATATTGAACTAACATTCTTATGATGCTTTGAGTAAGGGGGAGCCAATTTTAAACCAAAATTTTAAGTGTGTCAAATTTTTTTGCCTCCTATATTATTTTGAGCTCAATATCATTTTTAAATTCTTTTTGATATAACAAAAAGGGGGAGAAATGATTTGAAAAATTGATTTTTTTAAATGAATAAGGGGGAGCTTTATTTGATTTCATATCTTTAATCTCTTATTCACAATTTTAAAGTTAAAGGGGGAGAATCCCAAACAATTTTTCAAGTTTGTTTTATTATATCAAAAAGGGGGAGATTGTAGAACTAATGTTTTGATATAATATTTGAAAAATGTTTTGGACTAAATTGAAAAGAATTTAAAATATGGTTTTAGTCAAAAACAACTTGAAAATATGTTTAAGGGTTTTTAAACGCTTTGGAATGATTTAAAGTACATTTAAAGTAGTCAAAACCAGCCTTTTCAAGTACCCGTACCGATACGGTCATGGACCGTACCGATACGCCCTAGGGTTTCAACTACCTGATTGTTCCAGTAGCCAAAACCCGTACCGATACGCTTAGCCGTATCGATACGGTGTGTTTTGAAATAGCCCAACGACTAGTCGTGTACCGATACGGGTGTATCGCGTACCGATACGCCTAACTACCCCAACGGTCATTTTCTCAACGGTCTTTTAATTGCAGGACCGTACCGATACGCTAGGTAAGCGTATCGATACGCATCAGCTGAAGAAGCCCAACGGCTAATTCCTCATTGAGATCGTATCGATACGGTTTGACGAGTATCGATACGCCTGGCTGCAGAACTACATTTATTGTGGGAAATAAAGGCTCCAACGGCTCCAATTCAACCCCAACGGCTAGTAACAGCTATAAACTCATCAAGGAGTATAAAAGGGACCTCCAAGCGTCTTATAATGGTTAATGCTTCAATTGTTACAACATTATGATGTCAAAATTTGTCTAGAGCATAAATTGTTTATTTCTTGCTTAGACAACACTTGTGAGCTAAACATTGTTAAATTTGCTCAATTGTTTAGGTTTTGTGTGAGTGCTTAGTATTGCAAACACATACCTATTAGAGGGATTTCTAGTTTGCTAAGTCTTTTTCTTGTAAGAGAGTGTTTGATCAAGCTTTGGGTAGAAAGCTTGATCGTTGTAACAGTTTCCTCCTAAGCCGAGAAAAGGGGACGAAATTCTTAGTGAATTTGTTTGGAAATCCTTAGTGGGGAGCTAAGGTAGTGGATGTAGACCTTGGTTAGAAGGTAGAACCACTATAAATCCTTGTGTCAAATTGCCAAATTTTCACCTCCCACTAAAACACCCAATTATCCAACTTCTCCACACTTGGCGAGCAAGAACGGTTGATCGAATCGAGCCCCTCACATCTCAACACATTCCATTTATGCTTTGTTATTGTTTTAGTTTGGCCCCTCTGATGAACCCGAGCGACTTTTTTTGGCCCATGTGTGCTTCCTTTTCATGGCCTTGCCGTTGTTGTGTTTGTTGGCCTTACGTGCCACAATGTTGTTTCTGCTGGCTTGCATGCCATGCTCGCTTTTCTGGTCAGTTTGTTTGTCCTTTTCTCTGCTCATGCATGGTTTTACATGGGGTTGGTCCCATGCTTGGTTGTAACCCTTTTTGATGGTTCCTTTCTGTTTGTTAATGCATTTTGAAAGTTTCTTTGATAAAAAAAATCTCTTCTTTCAAAAATATTATTGTACAGTTGTACTTTATAATTACTAAAAGGGTAAACTACACTAAATATCACTCAACTTTATCCTTTGAATCGAATATACCATAAAACTATTAATTTTTACACGAAATACCACTAAACTTTATTTTTTCTTCAATCCAAGCACTCGACCGTAAAATTCTAACGGACCGTTAAATCTAAAACGACGTCGCTGTTAGAAAAAATTAAGAAAACATGCATTTGAGGAGAATTGAACCAAAGACCTCTAAGATGAAAGGTTTACACTAAACCACCAAGTCAACTTAAATACTTGATAAAATCTTAACAAACATAGTACGTAAATAATACTACAGTTGAACTTAAAATTTAATTGTTTTTAAAAAAATCGAAAATTTATAAAACTGTTCAAATCAATTCCTTAAAACCCCTAAATCATAAATTCTTAAATCCTCATCGCTGCCGCCGTTTCTGACCCACCCTTTCGGTCGCCGGACCCAGCCGACCATTTTCCCCCACTCGCCGTCGCTGAAAATCGGCAAACGTCGCGCCTTTCGAACGATTATTTCACGTTCGACGTTCAATGTTCGATTGGCACACTGTTCGCTGGTTTTCGACGACGGCGAGTTGGGAGAAATGTCAGGCTGGTTCCGACGATCGAACGGGTGGGGTCGGAGATGACGGCCGGCGGCAGAAGTAGTGAGGATCTGTAGATTTATGATTTAGGGATTTATGGACTAATTTGAATGTTTTTAGAATTTTTTAAAAACAATTAAATTTTAAGTTCAATTGTAGTATCATTTACATACTGTTTTTTGTTAGAATTATATCAAGTATTTAAGTTGGCTTGGTGGTCTAGTGTAAATTTTTTATCTTAAAGGTCCTTTGTTCAATCCTCCCCAAATGCAATGTTCTCTTTTTTTCCCCTAACAAAACGACGTCGTTTTAACCTATCTTAAGCATAAAATCAGCTATGCCAAAACGACGGCGTTTTAAATTTATTGGTCGAGTGCTTGGATTGAAGAAAAAATAAAATTTAGTGGTACAATAGTATCAATTTATAGTTAAGTGGTATGTTAGATTCAAAGGGTAAAGTTAAGTGGCATTTGGTGTAGTTTACCCTTACTAAAAAAATATGTTCTGGTTAATATATTAATTATAATTAATTTTCCAGTCAATTTTTAATATATTAGTGTGATTACATGATAATGTATTTGTTTATATTTCTTTTAATTACTTTTTAATAATTGCACATAAATATTTGAACTCGAATATAAACATCATCACTAACTTGTAATTTCATCAAGGATGGCAGTAGGTTGGGCTTCTCGCAGCTTGAAGACGCACAGATAGTTCGGTTGGTGTGGTATCTGACCACTCATTCCAGCAGCTATTACCTGAAGCAACGTTATGAGGATGAACCTGCAAGAGTGAAAGAGGTAAATTGGAAAAATGAATACGGAGAATGAAAGAGGTAGTCATTGGTGCAATATGAACGAAACAACAACTTGATCAGCTAAGTGTTGAAGTTCTTCAATAACCTTAATTATACATAATACCTTCATCTCTGACTGTCAAAACAAACTCAAAGCCATCTAACAACATTGAACGAAACCAGACCCTGAAAGGAGAATCAAACGGCGTCGTGGTTCGTAACAGTCTGATTTGAAAATTTGTAGGCTTCCGAAAATTGCTGTTTTAATTAATTGTAATGTTTATATTATATCTCAATTTGTATTATGACCCTAAAGAAAAAATAATAAATTGGTCAATATATATTTCGAAAATAATAAAATCATCATTCCATTAAAAAACTCTATATGTTTTAAGGATGATCATTTAATTCATACGACGGATTCCGACCCAACCTTATAAGGTCGAGTTTTTTAAAGAAAATTTTGAGTTTGGGTCTGATTTTTTTGAGGATGGGCCAAGTTTGGATTGATTTTGAGTTTAAGGTGAAAATACCATACCCAACCCGACCCGAAATAATAATTTAATTTTATGTATAATTGCTACAATGTCCCTCTCTTTATATATATATTAATTATATCCATATTTTGTCTAATAAAATTGGAATAATTATTATAATGTTCCCTCTCTATTTGTATTTTGTTCAATTAGCTCCATATTTTATCGAATAATAATGAAAATTGATAATTTTTTTTATTTATGTAGGGTCGGGCCGGGTTGGGTTCGGGTTTTACTCTAAAATTCGGGTTTGAGGTTCGGGTAAGGTGGAACATCATAAAATGTTGGGTCAGATCAAGTTTGGATAGATGTGTTAAATTTTTGGGTCGGGTGTGAATCGACTAAAACCTGACCCATGGTCATCCCTAATCTGTTTTGCTGTTAAATGTTAATGTAATAATTATTAAAATAAAAATAACTTTTTAACTCAATGTGTTTTTAGGGGTGTAAATGAACTTAGCGTCCGACGAACTGTTCGTATAAAGTTCGTTTATATTCGTTTATTAAGTTAAATAAATGAGTATGAGTAAAAATTATGCCCGTTTTATGAACGAACACGAACAAAAATGTGTTCCGTTTGTTTATGTCCCAATGACCTTGACCTTCTCTTCAATTAAAAAATAATATTTCAATAAAATAATGAGGAAACATAATTTTATTTCTTTTTTCAAAAAAGGTGATTTAATTTTTTATCATTAATGATTAAGATACAAATGAATGATAAAAACTTTAATATACATGATTAAAAAGTGTATTATTAATATTTTGTAAACTTTTAAAATATTTTAATAAAAGTATTTTCATTTTTATCTAGTTAAATGATTAAGAACTAAATTGGTTAAAATTTAAACATGGAAGACTAAAGACATTAATTTTCTTTTTCTTATAAGTCACGTTAATTATTAACGATAAATGGTTGGAATTTTTATGGGAAGATTCATTTTGGTCATTAATTTAATCTGGGGCAATGGACGGAGTATTAAATTTTGGAATGGAGAATTATATATTCTCAAGAGGGGAGGGCCATCCTTCCCAAGCCTTGGAATGGAGATAGTGAATTAGAAGTATTATTTTTCCTTATAAATTCAGCTAAATCACACCCTTCGTCTCTAAGGAAACATAGTTCTATACTTTTTTCATTTTCTCTGTTCATCTCTTCAATTTCATTTCTCACTCTCGATCTTAAACATGATCCCTCCTCCTCTTCCCCTGTAAACCCTAATAAATTTCAACTTCCCTTTCGCCGTCTTTGGGTTTTCATGGAGGAAATCAATTGGGATGCCCTCTTACTGGAGGCTGACTTACCCGATTTCGGAGATATCTTACTAAATGAACCGGAACCGGTAACCGAAGCGCTTCCTCTACCTTCTTCGACCGGAAATCGCGATCAAGAACCCGCGGTGTCTTCATGGATCGGGGAGATCGAGAAGGTTTTGATGGAGGATGATCATTCTGACGCTAGGGTTGACACTCAACCTGTCTCCGTTGACGATTTCTTGGCTGATTTACTGCTTGATTCACCTCCTAGTGACGGCGGCGGTGCTGATTTCCACAAACAAAACCAGACCCACATCGACGTCGATAAAGATGATCCCGTTGTTAAGAAACAGAGAAGGTATAAATTGATGTCCCCGATTTATAATTTTTATCTATTGTTCACTAAAATTGTATTTTATTTCAATTTCATTGGTTGCATGTCTAATTTGAAGTATAAGTGTAATCTCTTACATGAGAAACTCGAGCTCAATCGAGTTTTTCTTTTAAAACTGAATTTGATATTCCCAATCTATCATCGTTCCCTAATGTTCATTAAAATTGAGTATTTTCTTTCGAATTTATTAATTGCATGTCTAATTTGAAGTAAGAGGTGTCGTTGCTTACTTAAGAAACTCTAGTTTGACTCCATATCAACTCAATTGAATTCTACTTTTAAAGCTTGAGTTCGTTTTGTAATAAACATCGAATTGCTCAAGTGTAAGCTTTCATCTTCAAAAACATAAGCTTGATTTTCATTGGTGACTTCAAACTCGATTTGAATTTTAAATTGATATATTTCTATAGTAATTAAAAAGTAAATTAAATATTAAAAATGGAAAAAGTTTGATTAGTCTACTAGCTTCACGAAGCTACTCGAGTCAAGTATTGAGATACTTAAATTCAACTTGATGGTAGCTCAAGCTTGATTAGATTATGATCGAACTCGTCCGATTAAGCTTTTTTCCCTAATAAAATTGAACTTGGTTCCCGTGCTCAAGTTCGAACTCCATTTTTATATTAGAACTCAAGTTAAATTTGAGATTTTGAACACCAACTAAAAATAAATAATAAAAAAACTAAATCAGGCCCCAGTAGTTTGTGAACAGTGTTGTCTTGTTTAAAACCAAATTTGAAGATAAGGAAATGGTTTTAGTGCAATTGATTGATAATGTATTCATTCTATTTCTAGGCAGTTGAGAAACAGAGATGCAGCCCTGAGATCAAGGGAGAGGAAGAAGATTTATGTCAAGGATCTTGAGATGAAGAGTAGGTATTTAGAAGGGGAATGCAGGAGACTGAGCCGTATGCTTCAGTGCTTCATCGCTGAGAATCAAGCTCTTCGTCTTACTTTGCACAAGGGTGGCACATTTGATGCGTCCTCAGCCAAGCAGGAGTCTGCTGTGCTCTTGTTGGGTATGATATGATTAACTATACCATCTCTCCTTGCTTTCATAGTCTTCTATTTAATTTTCCAATGGGAAGAAAGCAATCTTTGACTTCACAAATGGATTATGTTACTGGAACTTCGGTTTTAACTTCCTACATGAAGTGTGCATACATGTGTATATTACTGGACTGCTAGTCTTCATAAATAGTCTATATAACTGGACTTGGGTTTTAATTCTAATATGATACGTGTTCAATAAGTGTATGTTCATTTCTTTTTCCCGAATTTTTCATGTATTTGGAAGGTCACATTACTCTATCGGTGTTTGGATATGCATTTTGTGGGTATTTAAAAAGAAGTTAGAGAGTCAGAGCTGCTTAGCAAGCAGATACTTGTTTTATGGCCTTTGCAAGGGTGTTTTTCTAGTTTTATTCTTCTAGATCAAAACCTTAATGGAATTGGCAAATATTCGACCTTGCCCATGTTAGCTTGAGTAGGGTGTTTGATTTTAGCTTGTAATTTCATTTTTCCTACTTGCATCAAAGCTTATTAGTGAAGTTGTATAGATTTCAAGAGGAGGGCTGTTTTGCAGCCTTATCATGCTTCTTATCCACTAAAGATTAATGATTTAATCATCTATGCTGGACTGGAATCGATGCTTTTTGTATTCTTTGTTACTTGTTAGGACACTGTTGCTTTTAACTATGGTTCATTCTTTTAAGCCTGTTGAATAGTTCTATCATTGTTTGCTTTTGTAGAATCCCTGCTGTTGGGTTCCCTGCTTTGGTTCCTGGGCATCATGTGCCTCTTCACCCTGCCGACACTGCCCGAGTCAGTTCCGGAGGCAGTTCCAGCGGCAAACGAGGAAACACAAAGCCCCGAAAGAGTGGTTCCAAGAGGGGCAGGGAGTAACCCGGTCGGACCAACTTTTGTAAAGAGTAGGAGATGCAAGGCATCAAGGGAAAAGATGAAAGAATTTTCTTGGTTTCCTGGGAATTTTAGGTTTTTAATGTGATGGGTGCGTGGGTCTTATTGTGTTATATTATGACCCTTGTGGTTTGTAAGCACTTTTTCATCTTTGTTTTTGGCTCCAAAACTCTTTTATTGTAGTACATTTAGTTTGGATTACTAGAAATGTAGAAGTTCTAATTTATAAGTTCTTACATTATGTTGCAGTTCTGTACCCATTGTGTTCAACTTGATCCATTGTGTTGCAGTTCTGTACCCAATAGGAACGTGAGATTTGTAAACATTTGTTGGGATTGAAGTTGAATTGAGCCTTTTAATTTTGCTACAATTAAAAGTTGCAACTGAAAATAAACTCACTTGAATTAAGCTTTAAAAATCCTTCTCTATTTATTTTTGATGGAAAATCTGGCTATCTGGGTAACATTTTAAAATGTTCAACCAAGGATTCAACATGGAGAAAAGATACAGCATTCAGTCACCGAATTCTATGATCATTCCGGTGAACAATACTTAACGCATGAATAAGGGTAAGTCTGCCGGAAAAGTACCTAGGCTCCCCGTGTGCTACACGTCTCGGTTGCGCCTCTTTAGGTCCTCATTTTCCTTGATAAGAGAATTGATTTTTGACTGTAGAATGCTGATCATGGTTCCAGCACTCATCATTTCGAGCTTCAATGTCTCCCTCTCAATGGAAATCTTGTGGACCTCGTTTTGCAGTTCGACGATAAGTTTCATGAAGCCAGGTGGCACAACAGATTCTAGACTGCTCGTAATGTAATTTGGTGGAGGAGGATCACAGGGACTCTCTCTGGGTTCTATTGGCGGAGGAGGATCACGAAGACTCTCTTTTGGTTCTATTGGTGTAGGATCACAAGGACTCTCTTTCGGTCCTACCGGTGGAGCCAACGAAAATTCCAAGAGTGCAGAAACCGCCGTTTTTGTCGCAGATGAAGGAGACATTGTGATTGTTGCAGTAGATGGGCAATAACCCTGAGTCGTTCTAGTAGTGTTCTCGGAAATATTTGCATGGTTTGACCCTGAATCGTCAAGCCGCCTTCTCTTGTATCGGAATAGAGACAAGGGTGATTCTCGATTATGGGTGCATAGCGGCAGGCAATCATCTGATCTATCGTTCTTGCATGGAGTTAACAGAGTACGGTCACCTGTTCTCTCATTCGGTGACTCTCTCAGAACTTCATCACTAGGCGGAGCATCCTCGTCCAGATATTGAATGTCCTGCCATCATAAAAACAGAGTTCACAAGCAATTCTTCAATCAAGGCTTAAGAATAGGAGGCAGATCACATTCAGTTAATATAACAGCAGCATCTGACATATAAAGCGAAGCATTAAAAACCATAGAGATAACAACTAAATCAAGAGAAGTGTTACGTTACTCAGACTCGAGTTTGCCAAACGTTAGTGTGTGTTTGGCACACATTCATTTATTTCTAAGCTTGTCCATTTATTCAGAGGGTCCTTTGACCATCATGACGATCACAGTGTTCATATTTGTAGATATTCCGAGACGGAATCAAATGTTACCACTCAGTCCTGAGATTCTACATTTTTTTTGGAATTACCCATGTCTGAGACCCATGTAATTCTCCAAGGACCTTAAAAATACATGAAACTCTTGAAAAAAATTGAACGTGTCCGCATTGAACACATCTGTGTAAATACCCACACCAGTAACATAGCTATAACGTACACTTATAGAGCTTGCTTTTATATAACTATCCTTGTAAATCACAGCTCAGCAGGCTATCTCGCAATATTATTTGCAATCATCTTTCCAGACAAATAAAGCGATAGACGAAACAGTTCTTCGGCATGGAATCTTATGTGTTTAGGATTTAAGGTTAAAAAATGTTAAATTGTTATGTAATACTATAAAACATGTGAAGTCATCAAAGTGAGGATCTAAAGAAAAATTCAACACTTTAAAAACATGAGCATCTACGATAAAGTTGAATATTATAATAATGCCGTAGCAAGAAAGATAAAGCACAAACCTGCTCGGAACCGATCCTTTGAACACCATTGCTTTCAATCACTGCATTCCCAGCAGCTGCCACATCGTTGCCAGCTATTGAATCATTAGCAGCCACAGCATCATCCTTGGTGTCTACTCCAGGAACCAAAGTGGCTGAATCATCATCCCATTCCGCCTCAATGAAAGGTGCATATCGGTTTCCATTTGGTGGTCCAATATTATTCTTATGAATTACTCTACATAGCACGTAACCCTAAACCGCCAAAAAGAGAGGAAACAATAGAATCTTATTAGTTTATGATAGTACAATCGTAAAATTCAATTGTAGAGAGAATTATAGGACTTCTAAACCATGAAAATAAAAACACTAATAACCCTACAGAATAAAGTTTGGATTCGTCTTTCCATATACGTGGAGGGTCTTTAGAGATATCACCATGCCCATGTCCATATAGATCTAACATGGGTGTCAGACACGAATACATAAAAAAGAAACAAAAAGTCGGAGTAACATGTAGCACACATATTATTAACTGTATCAATAAAAACATCGTAACATATGACAACAGGAATCACATTTACCTAAGGTAGCAGACATATAACCATTTCAAACTTGTATTTTCTCATCATCTCTCATAACTCTTATTTTTCCCACACAGAAAAATGTGTCTCAAACTCTCAGGTCCATTCTTCAGTATAATCAGACCAATCCAGCACAATACATAAGGCACAACATACTAAGTATTTCATATTAAAATTCTATTTTGTCATCCAAACTATAGGTGAAACACAAGGCAACAATTAATGAACATAAAAGCTTAATCTGTAACCGTAACACCAACACTTGGAGTGATACATAACAGATCTCATTCAACATCAAGCTCAATTTAAATGGTCTCAAACATGCAATGCTCCAAGTCTTGCCAAGTATTTCAAGCTAAAATTCTATATCTTTTGTCATCCGAAATATAGCCGAAATGCTGCGCAAAAGTTGGCACACATAAAATCTTTCATAACATCAACATCAATTTAAATAGTTTAAAACCTGCAATGCTCCAATCCTTTCCAACTCCTCTTCGACAATCCGGTACTCGTGCATAACCCAATTGGTTCGCAATCCATCTGGAGCTTTCCCACTATGGAAGACTAAGGTCTTCTTCATCCCGATAAGCTGCGAATTGTGACGGACCTCTCGGTCTTTACCTGTGGCCTTCCAATACCCTTGGTTCGTAGCCCTATTCATTCTTCCCCCATTGCCATACTTCTTATCCAATGAACTGAAGAAATACCATTCCTGGTCTCTGGTTTTCAATCTTGATTTGTCTGAAAACAGACACCAACAAGAAACCTTAGCAACATAGATTGAAAATGAACTAAAACTCAACACAAGAGTGTGATGGTAATAGCAAAGTTCTCACAAAAAAAAACAACCCAAAATAAATTTCACAAAAATCAAATTACTGCATTAACCTAATAAAGAAAATTGAATATAAACCTTTACATTTTAATAAATTTTATAAGAACATCTAAAATTAAAAAATAAAATTAGTAAATAAAAAGCTAAACCTGAAAGGTTCCAGGGTTCATGCTTGTAAATATCAACGTCTGCGATAGCATTAAATCTGACAGTCTTATTCGTAACTTTTCTTTTCAAATAATAGCTAACCAATTCTTCATCTGTTGGATGGAATCGAAACCCAGGTGCTAAAGCCGTCGCTGAACTGCCGGTCTTCCCCGCCGCCGCCGCTTCTGCCGCCGTTGGTCCTGGATCTGCAGCTAAATGAGTTTGACGACCCATAGAGATAATTGTTTGGGGAAACCAAAAATACAAAATAGGACCCGTGCGTGATGAAAGTAGTTGAACGATTTAAAATGAAACGAAACGAAGAAATAAATATTGAGTTTTTGGATTGGTGATGAAGAAACGGAGTTTCTTCGATTGCAAGAAATTTCAGTTATTTTATATTCTCCTTTAGCTAATAAAATATTTTTCGGCCAAAGCGTGTAAAATAAATTAGGTTAAAGTTAGGGATGTGCACGGCACCCGGACTCGACGGGTTCCGACTCGACACGGTCCGATCGGGTTGGGTCGGGTATTTTTATGAAAAAAAATTGGGCTCGGATCAGGTCGGGTCAGATTTTTGTGTAGGGTGAGGTCGGGTCAGGTTTTAGGGTGAAAAAATTTGACCCGACCCGAGATTAATAGTGTAATTTTCCCTTAAATTTTTTAGGGATATTTGTAATAATACCCCCTCTTTATATATATTTTTATAATTAGGTCCTTAAAATTAATTATTTTATTTACATTTTAGTCCTTAAAATTATTTTTTTACAATTAGGTCCTTAAAATTAATTTTTTTTCTATAGGTCGGGTCGGGGTCGGGTTTAGAATATTTATTTTCGGGTCGGGACGGGTCGGATTTTTTTAAAGAATTAGATCGGGTCAGGTCAGAGTCGGTTTTAGGATAATTAGTTTCGGGTCGGGTTTGGGTGGGCCAAAAACCCGACCTGACCCGTGCCCATCCCTAGTTAAAGTACAATGGTCATCCAATTTTGGGTTGATTTATTTTCACCACTCAACTCTTAAAAATTTTAATTTTAGTCCTCACAGTTAGGGGTGTGTATAATCGAAAACATGTATTTTCGAGTACCTAAAGATTTGAGTACTCGATTTTTGAGATAGTAAAAATGTTGACACATGTCATGATCTGTAAAGATCGTGTGCCTGTGAGTCAGTTATTGGATAGTGAAATAAATTTGTGCACTTCTTTTTCAAACTATAAAATTTTAGAAAATTTTAAATGTACAAATTCAAAAGTTAAAAGTTCAAATCTAACCATCCAAACATAAAATTTAGAAATCTAAATTGTATAGTCTAAAGATAAAACTTAAAAATAAAAAAATACAACCATAGAAATATAGTTCATTAATTGTCATTATTCTACCGACCAAGCATCACTTCAAGTTATGTACTCATCGGTACGACTCTTCGTATATGATTTCTGAAACATTGTTTGTCTCATCAAGAATAATTGTGGATTTCTCTAAAGTTAAATCTTGTATCTTTGCATAATCAAATTTACACAAGCTATTAGAGTTGTTGAAACAATGTATATTTAATACACAAGTTGTGTAAAAAATTTACATAACTAGGCTTGTAAATGAGACAAGACAGATCGCGAGCTATTCAAGCTCGACTCGGTCAATATTCGACTCGAGCTCGAACTCGGCTCGAGTTCTTAACAAGCCGAGGTACTCGATACCCGACTCGAAAAATTCTCGAGCTACTCAAAAATATAATATACTAAAATTTTTAATTTTTTAAATTTAAAATCTAAATTCCTAAAACATAAACCCTAAGATCTAAATCCTAAATTCTAAACCCAACAACCTAAACCTCTAAACCCTAAACTAACACTCTAAACCCTAAAATTAACACGCTTGTGTGTTTGCACAACCTGTGTATCAAAGTTTTTTTTTTCTTCTTCAAATGGGCTTTAAATGGACGAGACATATTGTGAGCTACTTGAGTCTAACTTGGTCAAAACTCGACTCGATTGAACTCAATTCAAGATCGAACTCGACTCAAATTCTTAACGAGCCGAGACGGGCTTAGATTATTCAGGCTCGTTAAAAACTACTCAAGCTCGAACTCGACTCGAAATCTTAACGAGCTGAGTCGAGCTTAGCACTACTCGGGCTCGACTCGGCTTGTTTACACCCCTATACACAGCCCTTAATATTTAAACTATAAAATCTAAAACATAAATGTCTAACACTAACACCCTAAATCCTAAGGCCTAAACCCTAAACCACAAACTCTAATTTTCTAACCTTGAATCCTAATTTCTAAATTATATAATATAAACCCTCAACACTAATTTTCCAAATTCAAAATTAAAATGCTAGTGTAAATTAAACTTTATACAAACTTATGTATTAAAGTATTTTTCTTACATTATATAAATAAATATTAAAAAATAAAAAAAAATTGAAATAAAAAACTAACATTCTCTTTTACAATGGGACAATGAGAATTGAGAAGCACAAACTAATCTGAATAAAAAATAAACAAAAAAAAAAAAGACGAGAATCAGGTTTTCGGGTACCAACCCGAAATTTTTTAAGAAAAAAAAATATGAATTTCTTCTAATAGGTTGGGTATTTTTGAATACTCTTACTCACAGTTAAATTAAGAAGTCCTTATACTTTATATAAAATTTTATTTTAATCCCTTTATTATAAAAGGAACATTTTAGTTCATGTTTTACACTTAAAAGTTCATTTTAGTTCCTATATGTTAAAAGGTTAATATTTTAGTCCAAAATGCTAAAACTGTAGTATAAAATGCTAAAGTTAATCTATTAAAATTCATTTTTACAGTAGGGGGACTAATAGACTTTTAAATATAATACATAAATTAAAATGTTTTTTTAATAAGATGACTAAAAAGAACTTTTAAATATAAATAAAATTATCTAATAGAATTTTATTTTGTTAGAACATTTGATAGTGTTTTTTTTTACATTGCTTTTATGATCTTGTAAGGGATACAATACTTACTATTGAAGTATGAAAATGTCAACTCATTTGCAAGTTAATTATATTTATATTAAGAAAACTATATTGAAAGCAGTGGAAGAATGTGACAGGGATTGAGTTTTATTCATTTTAATAAGTTTTTCACAATTGGTATTTTGATAATTTTATTATTAAATTTTATGTTCTATTCACGTGAATTATGCATGTTAAATTTGAGTAAATTAAAAATATATAACTATTTATTTTATATAAAAATATTTAACTGTAAATATATATTACTAAAAACATTACTTTGGACCAATATGGTAGAGATATCAAATTGACTAAAAAATTTACAGGAATACTAAGTACAATGGTATTGATAAATTTAAGTTAAATTGCTAAAATATTAAGCATATAAAAAGTTACAGAGATGTATAAAATCATTTAATTTTACATTTAAGTAGACATGGGCGGATGTAGAATAGATATTGGGGTGCAACTGACCTCACTTAATTTGTTGGATATGAAATTTTCAAGGGGATAATATAAAATTTTCATAAGAAATATTATATTAGACCCCTCCCTTAAGGGAAAAATGTATGAATATTACATTTACTTTTTTATTTTCACAATTATGACAAAACTCAAATTATTTTCAGAAATATAGCATTTGCTGCAATGTTCTTGAAGTCGGAATGTTTGGAATCCGACTTTGAACAATAATTTAATTTTTTATTAAAAAATATTAAAAACGCCTCCCTTTCTTTTTTAAAACCCAATTCCAAACTCAAACCTCCCAACAACGACGAGAAACGACCCTATTTTGCAACGAACCGAAATTAAAATATCCGTTTTTTGAAGCTCGAGAGTTCGTCTTTGGCCGTTCCTCCACGATTCACCTTACGCAGCTTTGAAGAGGCCGAACGGCTTATCAGCGACGAAGGAAGGCGAAACGACGCACAGAAAGACGATAACGTCAAAGGTAAAACACAAAACCCTAGCTTCTATCAATGCATGTACTGAAAATGAAAATGGAAAGGAGATACCTCTGAAAGCTTGCTTTTTCTTGTTGTTTTCTATTGCTCGAATGAATTTCCGTTTTGAACTTAGGGTTACAAATGGTTTGCTTTCGGTTTTATAGCCCAAAAATTACATTGAAATGAAAATGAAAAATTAAAATGAAAATTCCTATTGGCTGTTTCTGACATCTTTGCATTCTGGTGCATTTCTGAAATTGTTCCCTAACATCTTGCAATATTTTTTTGTCTGACATTTGCTCTCTTTGTTTCTCGCATGTGATGGCGATCGTGAGGAGAGGAGAGGAGAGGGGACCATGCAGATAAGGCTCGCTGATGGGGTTGTTGACGTGGCCGCGCGACGGTGACGTGGCGTCGGGCCACTGATTCTTTCTGCCAACGTAGAGACAGAGCTAGAAGGGCGTATGTCGACATGGAAGCCGGAAGGCTTTGGGCGCATGTGGGAGGTGAAGAAACTTGGGCATTTTGTAGTTAATTATTATATGGACTCTCTATATATATGTATGGATCGACTTTTATTTAATAGTTGGGCTACTTTTTAGTTATTAATCTTTTTGAATTTTTTAATTTAGTTTAAAAAAAAATAGTATACCTGTAATACTAATAGTATCCATATCACACATATGTAAGATTGTTATCATGATAATAGAGAGTATAATACGATAATAAACATAAAAACATATTACACTACAAATGTTTTTGGGTTTTCTCTTTTTTAATTGGATGACAATATTGTAACAAAAACATGATAATAAATAGTATAGAAAATTGAATGTTAGAAGTTAACACACATATATATAGCTAGTATAATATAAGACTTATTAACACTCAACTTAGTATTTTGACTTTTGAATTTTAATAATAGTCACGTACATATATACATGGTTAAAATTAAACAAAGCTCATAATATATATATATATATATATATATATATATATTATAGATAGTGGTAATATATATAAAAGCCCATTATTATAAAGACACAAATAAAAACTTTCACCCTAGACAAAATTAGTGATTACATCAGGGAACGAAGGAATTTCTTCAAAATCTGAAAGTGGAAAGCTTCATCGGCACGAAAGAGATAATATACTGAAAAAGAGCTCCATCCGATAACGATGGCGGGAGATCGACGAAAGAGAAGTCAGAAAGTTTTTGCCATATTCGTGAATTTCAGGGCACTTTTCGACGAAATGGAGGTCGATCGGACTCAGGAGCGAGACAAAGCGACTAGTGAAATTTGGTACTGAACGACGACGACGATGAACGACATAGTGACTAAAAAATGTTCAATGTATAAACTTTAGTGATAAAAACGTTTAATATCTAAACTTAACGAATAAATTAAATATTTTGAAACTTTAATGACCAAAATAAATTTAAAAATAAAATTCAGTAGTGATTTACATAATTTACCTTAATATTGTTTTTGTATTTATCTTTTAGAACTTCTTTAACCGGAGCAGATTATCGTGTCACATTTTTTTTATTTTGTGGTACAATTTTTCATTATTTTGCGATTGGATTTGACTTTGTATTTTCCAATGATGTTTATTAGGTTATTTTATTATGTTTTAAATTTTTAGATTGAATATTAATAGGCATTCGCAATCACCAAAGATAAATCACGATTAAATTGTGATAATGTCAGTTTGCCAACGAGCCATTATTGTTATATATATTTTTGTGTTTGTATTGATGATGTTTATTCTTTATCCCTGACAATGATGTTTGTTTGTAGTTATCATTTGTCTAAGTTGTTTGGTTAGATGTTTAACCATTTTTAATTGATTTATTTTATTTTTAAGTGACTAATTTGTACATTATGATGATTTTATAGAAAAATTTCAATTAGCTCATTTTAATTTTGTAGACTTTTCTTGTAATTTTAATTATTTTCTTGTTATTCAATAAAACTGCCGACAATTATTTGTAAAAAAGATTTAAATTGATATTATGAGTCAACCGAACACCAATACGATTTGAATTTTTTTTTAAATGATAATGCATATTATTATTATAATGATATTTTTAACTTTGTATACTTTTATATGTCTTTAAATAAACTAACTAAGAACTTCATGTCCAAAGCTTGGTAACCTGTACAACAAAAAATTAAATACATATAATTTTATCAGTCGACCTGCAATTATATTTTTTCGGGGTGAAATGACCTGCAATTATTTGTTACATAAATTTATTTTTGCTAAAAAATATTTTTTTTACCCTCATTGTATTTGTAGGGGCAATTTTGGGGCAAAAACCTTTTTTAAATAAATATATAGGGTTTTGGCTCCCTCAAACTATTATTTGGGAAAATGACTCCCAAACTTGCCACGTCGGTAAACCTCGCGTTATGTAGGAAGCGAGGTTTGATATCGCGTTCTGCATAACGCGAGTTTAGTCTACGTGGCCTCGTTGTTTGGGTTAACAGTTTTACAGAATATCGCGTTCTGCAGAACGCGAGGTCCCCCGAGAATTTGAAAGAGCAGCTGAATATATCGCGCAGACCTCGCGTTCTGCAGGACGCGAGTTCTGTGCAAAACTGGGCTGAAGAACTAGGAAAAACAAGTGTGGGTAGGCCTGTTCGAGCCCAATTTCGGGCGTGTAAATCGTATATTTTTAGCGAACATCGAGTTTGGGGTCATAGTACTGGAAATTCTCTATCGTATGACACCAACACGGTTAATTTCCGTCCATTCTACACTAGTTTAAAATGGCTTCCAAAACCCTATGCTATCATCCTTTTTTGAATAAAGTTGCCTTTGAACAAATGTCGATTTTCGGTTTAGTAATCGCATAAAATTAATTAAAACTGAAATTAAATAAACATTTTAAAGTTTAATTATAATAGATAAACAAAATTAAAATACTGCATTATAAAAAACAAATGTCTGGAATAAAAATATTAGAAACATAAGTACATATCAATTAAAAAAAGAGACTAATGATGCCTATGTCCACCCGTTCCGAAGTCGGGTGGACGGCGATCACGATCTGGATACCTCCGAACATCATGTGCTGGGCCCTGGTCCCCATCATCGTCACCATCGTCTGCGATACGCGGATCTCTGTTGGGCCCAAGTGGGGGAGTAAAACAAGCTACCCGACGGCGTTTGCTCCACAATGCTAAAGTCATACTGAGATGCCAACGGTGGAATATCGATAAGCGGAATGTCACTCGTCGGCATATGGGGACGGCAGGCATCGGAGAAGCTGAACTCGGGTGGAGGCCTTATATGCTGGAAACTCGAAGGACTGCTAAAAGTATGAAATGCTGTGGCAGAAGATGAGGCCCCATGCAGTGTCATGCCGTGGTCTCGGACCGCGCTGCCTTGACTGGCTCTGGCTCGCTCGACGGGTGCCGCGTGGGCGGTTTTGGGGAGGCTGGGGAAGCTCTTCCTCGCGCTCCTCCTGAGTAAGGATATGCTGCTTCCCATTGACCCCATACCACTGAAAGTAATTGAAATCGACCGAATCGCCCCCTTCGATAATGGGTCGGAGAAGGGGTGGGCGGCGGGCAAATCGATTAACCAGAACGCTATCCAGTTAGCGTGGTAACTGGACCAGTCAACCTCTGTCTTTCCCTGGCGCGTCAGATGGTGGAATTGGTCCATATTATGTGGAGTCAGGAGTGGAATATTTTGGACGTACTCGAACTGTCGGAGAACCCTATCCGTAGTGTTGCGTGTAAAAGAGTCTATCGCAATTAAGTGCAAGTGTACACGACGCAAGTAGTAAAGTGATACGAAGTATCGGATATCGTCTCCACAGGGATTGGGCTAATGACTTCACCTTGTTTACTGCACGAAAGTAAAGGAAATAATTAAGAGTTGTCACGAGAATAATAAGGTAAAAACGTAAAATAAAGGATTGAGAAATCAAGATAGAGAGAATGGGCTGGTGTTGAGTTGCTCAGTAGTGCAGGTATTGAATTGCTTAGGATCTCCAGTTCTGTCGTTGCGCCCGTCGCCGACAGCACCTGTCGCGGTGGCTGTCCGTTAGCTGTCGCGGCAGCGAACACTAACTCCGTACTTCAAGCTTGGCAAGAACCCCAGATCTGCCTTGCCCTATCCCTAGGCACAAGTCTGTCGATGATCACGTCTTTGATGATACCTCCCGGCGTGAATCGAAGGATGAACACCGATGTGTATGAATTCTTCCTTAGCCACTTAACCTCGCCCTATCCCTAGGCACGAGATGGTTCAACTATAAACTAGAGAACGCGCTCTTATCTCTTTCGTATACTTAACTCTCCCGATGCTAAGTAAATGGATAACCTCACAATGCTCTCTCGATGCTCTTGCAAGATATTAAAACCAAGATAAAAGAACTTGAAGTTTATTTTATTGAACTTGAAAAATACTAAAACAAAGCAACCCTTGCAACTACTTTACAAAACAACCCGTAGCCCTAGGGGGAATTTAGAACATGTCGGTGACGGGTGGACGACAGGGGGGTTTAGGTTTCGGTTATGGGGTAATTCGGTGTTGGCTAGGTTTAATCTATGCCCTTATATAAGCTTTGGGCTCAAGTTATCTAAGGTAACAAGGATTACAACTTTAATTAAAAGTAAGATTCTAATAAAGACTAAATCTCTAAAGTCTCCTACTTTCCAGCCGCATCCTTGTTTCTAGGAATTTCTTCTCCTTGAGCTTTGGCTTGACATATCTTTTGATCCGGGGCTTGGAAAAATATTTGGCTTCCACACGACAGACGAGCAGATTTTTCTCTATCTATCGAGATCCACTTTACTTTTCCTCTTCATAAGTCTGCTGTCACGACAGGTCCATGACAGGTTCGTCTTCTTTGGCTGCTTGTCCAGTTCAGCTCTTCTGCTTATCTGCCCTGCGCCTGCCTTCTCCGTCTTCTATGGCAGATACCTACAAAAACAGCCATTTTTAGTAGAATCTGTGCCTTTTAATATATTTGTGATGTTTTGTTGTAAACTGACCTAAATGTAATGAATAATGCTTGAATGCAGCAGAAATATGGGTTAAAAAAGGTGTAAATAATAGAACTTTTAAACACTCATCACACCCCCAAACTCAAGTTTTTTCTTGTCCTCAAGCAATTAAGACTTAAAAGAAGAATGAAAATTTTTGTGTTGGCCTTCAAACAGTGAACTGTCCCTTACCCGTCGCTCATTCTCTATGGCGGCAGCAACCTCTCAGAAAGATTAGGATCTGTCTGGAATCTCCCTATAGCTCTCGTGCAGTGTGTGCATGCTTGTGAACAGTTATATGCTAAGACTCTCTTAGTTTCACTAGAATATTCAACTCCTCAACTCAAATTTTTATGCCAAAGCTTACTTTTTTTTAGAAGGCACATTTTCATGCTTCTTTTTCTTCTATTTTCAAGCTAAATTTTTCTAGAGCCGGTTTTGGGCACCTCTAGTTAGCTTCCTAGAGCCGGTTTCGGGCACCTCTAGGTTTTTGTTTTTCTTTTGCTAAACTTCTTTCCTAGAGCCAGTGTTAGGCACCTCTAGGGGCTATTCAAGTTCTAAGCATCCTATTCTAGTTTGGCTAAAAGAAATCTAAGCAATATAACAGTCACAAAGGTGTTTAAATTTTCAGAACTATAGAAAGGCTCTAAACTTTTCCTTAAACTGTCCTAAAGATGCTGCCACGACAGAGCCGTCATGACAGGTGAGTTAACTTCACAGTTTTAAGCCAACAGTTTTATATTTTCTGATTTTTTTTAAAGAACTTAAATAAATAAAAGACACAACAATTAATAAAAAGATGTACTTAAGACTCCATTAATGATGGAGGGTTGCCACCCCCAAACTCGAGGGTTGCATTGCCCTCAATGCAAAATGACAGAAAAACAAAAATATGAAGCAAAGTACATCACAAAAGATAAAAGCAGGCAGCAATAAGAGGAAAATAAAAACTTAATTTTCAGTCGCTGTCCTCGCTGCTGCTGCTGACACGGATCTGACGGCGGCGTCTGGGCTGTGGAGGAGGCTGGGCAGGTTGCTCCACGACCTGGATGTCGGAGCTGCTGCCGCTGAGAAAGTGGAAGCAGCATTGCGTCGGGTTTTCCTATAAGACATATTAGTGCAAGGGTTGTGAAGAGTAAAATGAAAGCAAATGAAAACTAAAAAGGGAGAACAAGTAAGAAAGACAGAAGTGAGTGAAAATGAAAATGAAACGGGGTTTTATAGCGGTCGAGTTGCTGCCCGTTTAATGTTGTAACGGCAGGCGTGAATAACGGAGCGACAGATTGGATTTAGCGTGTTTGACGCGTCTGACACGCATTTATTCGTCTGTTACGCGTCTGCCGGACGCTTCTGCGTCTGCCGTGTCAGTCTGTTGACAGCCTGTCATATCCGTCCGCGGCGGCAGCCGAAACGACAGGTTTCCATAAATGGGCTTCAATGGGCTGATGGATGGGCGGTGGGCTTGGGTCACTTCTCCTTTTCTTCTTGACTCCTTTATTTCCTAAAAACATAAAAATAGAAAAACATTATTCGAATAAAATAAACCTTATTTCCTAATAATAAATAAGTAATAAAAATACTCCATGTTCTATCGATGCTTGAGGGGTCGTTTCCGGTACTTCTTGAAGTCCATCTGTACCCTACATCTGGTGATTTTTCTCATGGTGGGGGCTCCTTTCTTTCTCTTCCCTTTGTAGTCCATGAAGTCCTCCCTTCTTGGTAATGTTTCTGAGGGCATGAATACATGATTAGAAAAAATCAAATTGACATTCGGCCACAAACTTACCTTGTTTTCGTTGAATGTTGTTGTGGTTGAATGTTGCCCTTGCTGTCGTGCCTGCTGCTGCGGCAGGCAGTTATTTTGACAGTCCGTTGGCAGGTTACTTTGCAGGTCAATGGGACATTGGTAAGTGCCATCGCTCTCTATACTAAATTCTGTTGACCACTCGTAAATCTCCATCAGTAGAGACTTTGATGATTCTATGTCCATCGGCTTTGGTTCCTCTAATACCTGCAATGGAATTGGTGAGTTTTCATATAATTCAAAAGGTTCGTTTACTACCTGCTCATATTCCATTGGCGAGGCATTGTCATTGGGTAGCTCTTCTAGGTGGTCGTGCGAGTGCCATGACAGGGATGGATGTGTGCAATCTTGGTCAGGCATAATCGAGATAGTGGGTTGAGAAATTGCCTCTGATTTTGTTGCTGTCGAGGCGGCAGTTGCTGTCGAGGCGGCAGTTTCTGTCGAGGCGGCAGTTTCTGTCGAGGCGGCAGTTTCTGTCGAGGCGGCAGTTTCCGCTTTGACTGGAGTTTCTGCCTCAAAAGTTGTTGCTGCCGTGACATTCTCTTGAATTTCACTCAGCATTGTCGCGGTGTTGCTCCATTCCAGCTCCTCGGTCATTGCCATGGCAGGTTGTTGCTCAGACTCATCATATGTTGGGTATTCCTTCACATGGGCATCCTCGTCGTCTTGCCTCAGGATTTCAGGTTCATCTGTGGCATGAATGAGGACTGGTCTGTTCAAGAGTTCATCCATCTTGGCGATACTTGCGTTCGTAGAGGCTGACACTTTTTGAGTGATTGCCAAGAAGGCTTGCAGTGTGTCTTCTAAGGATTTTGACTGCTCTTGAGGATGATGACATTGCCAGGGCAGGTCGGGTTCTGCAGCAAAACTGTTATGGTATAAAAAATTTTGTGGGTTTTGATCGTACTATAAAAAATTTTGCTGTTGCGGCATCGGCATTTGCTGCCCCTGTTGCTGCCACGGCTGCTGCCCTGGCAGCATGTCTTTACGGTAATTGCAAGAACTTTCCCACATCAACTCTCGAATGGTTTTTCCTGGCATGTTGATGCCCTTGAACCTGTATTTTCACCTGAGTTTTTTTGTTAAAAAATAAAAAAAAATAAAAAAAATAAAAAATAAAAGAAAAGTGCAGAAGCTAGGGTAAGAGTGTGTTGCCAGTCCCCGGCAACGGCGCCAAAAACTTGTTGCGTGTAAAAGAGTCTATCGCAATTAAGTGCAAGTGTACACGACGCAAGTAGTAAAGTGATACGAAGTATCGGATATCGTCTCCACAGGGATTGGGCTAATGACTTCACCTTGTTTACTGCACGAAAGTAAAGGAAATAATTAAGAGTTGTCACGAGAATAATAAGGTAAAAACGTAAAATAAAGGATTGAGAAATCAAGATAGAGAGAATGGGCTGGTGTTGAGTTGCTCAGTAGTGCAGGTATTGAATTGCTTAGGATCTCCAGTTCTGTCGTTGCGCCCGTCGCCGACAGCACCTGTCGCGGCGGCTGTCCGTTAGCTGTCGCGGCACTGAACACTAACTCCGTACTTCAAGCTTGGCAAGAACCCCAGATCTGCTTTGCCCTATCCCTAGGCACAAGTCTGTCGATGATCACGTCTTTGATGATACCTCCCGGCGTGAATCGAAGGATGAACACCGATGTGTATGAATTCTTCCTTAGCCACTTAACCTCGCCCTATCCCTAGGCACGAGATGGTTCAACTATAAACTAGAGAACGCGCTCTTATCTCTTTCGTATACTTAACTCTCCCGATGCTAAGTAAATGGATAACCTCACAATGCTCTCCTGATGCTCTTGCAAGATATTAAAACCAAGATAAAAGAACTTGAAGTTTATTTTATTGAACTTGAAAAATACTAAAACAAAGCAACCCTTGCAACTACTTTACAAAACAACCCGTAGCCCTAGGGGGAATTTAGAACATGTCGGTGACGGGTGGACGACAGGGGGGTTTAGGTTTCGGTTATGGGGTAATTCGGTGTTGGCTAGGTTTAATCTATGCCCTTATATAAGCTTTGGGCTCAAGTTATCTAAGGTAACAAGGATTACAACTTTAATTAAAAGTAAGATTCTAATAAAGACTAAATCTCTAAAGTCTCCTACTTTCCAGCCGCATCCTTGTTTCTAGGAATTTCTTCTCCTTGAGCTTTGGCTTGACATATCTTTTGATCCGGGGCTTGGAAAAATATTTGGCTTCCACACGACAGACGAGCAGATTTTTCTCTATCTATCGAGATCCACTTTACTTTTCCTCT
The DNA here is from genome assembly GCA_030270665.1 of Hibiscus trionum. NCBI lineage: Eukaryota > Viridiplantae > Streptophyta > Magnoliopsida > Malvales > Malvaceae > Hibiscus > Hibiscus trionum. Next base: position 8,854,265 of record BSYR01000024.1, on the reverse strand, counting down.
TCATAAGTCTGCTGTCACGACAGGTCCATGACAGGTTCGTCTTCTTTGGCTGCTTGTCCAGTTCAGCTCTTCTGCTTATCTGCCCTGCGCCTGCCTTCTCCGTCTTCTATGGCAGATACCTACAAAAACAGCCATTTTTAGTAGAATTTGTGCCTTTTAATATATTTGTGATGTTTTGTTGTAAACTGACCTAAATGCAATGAATAATGCTTGAATGCAGCAGAAATATGGGTTAAAAAAGGTGTAAATAATAGAACTTTTAAACACTCATCACGTAGCTTGCCACACGATAATTTCGTAGTTGATCAGCGGCACTAAGGAAATTCGTACTTGCTGCTCACGCAGAATCTCGGGTGGAGTAATCTGCTGAATATCCTCTGAAGCGTAGGGCCTCCACACGAACTAAAAAAAATGAAAACGTTTCTAACGGTTATATGAAATATTATTGGAAAAAATAGTATGAAAAATTTCAAATTAATTTTTGAATTACCTGGTCGTGCCTCAACTTATCCAAAACAAGCCTGTATTCTTTTTGGTTCTTCGGCAGGCCGTGGTGGGTCAGTGTTCCGCTCCACCTATCAATAATGAAAAAAAACAATTCGTTAAATAAAATAATTTAAAAATAGAAAAAATAATAGATTACGTAGTACCTCCGTAGAAGCGGAAATGAAATAGCGGCGGGCTATCTACGTTGCGGGCTTAAAAAAGGCATCCAAAACCAAGCCCAAGACTGAAGGAGTAAACAACATCCTCCCATCGATGATCTAGATTCGTCCACGTTTCTCCAAAGCTCTCTATAAAGAAACGCCAAGACAACTGCTCCCCAAGATTTTCCTCTAGATTCATTGAAATTTGTAAGATGAAGAAGCCACATCACGTGCACCTTGGTGCGGGATTTGTCTGGCATTAATATCCCGCCGATAATGCGTAAGATGTGGGCACGCGCAAACCGCTGTGAAAATAAATATTTAATAAAGACATCCTAATTTTCAAAAAAAAATATTTGTAACTTCATCCTAAATTTAATAAAGGCATCCTAAATATTTAATAAAGGCATCCTAATTTTCAAATAAATATTTGTAACTTCATCCTAAATTTAATAAAAGCATCTAAATATTTAATAAAGACATCCTAAGTATTTCATAGAGGCATCCTAATTTTCAAATAAATATTTCTAATTTCATCCTAAATTTAATAAAAGCATCCTAAATATTTAATAAAGGCATCCTAATTTTTAAATAAATGAAATATATTAAAAAAATATAAAATAGTGGAAAAATCAAAAAAATACCTGAAGTGTAACTTCATCCGCATTGGGGGTTTCCAAATTCAGTCTCCAAATAAGATAATTCAATTTTCCCACCGTCCCACACCTCCTCTAAGGGCATCACTCACATTTCTTCAGCAAATATAGTTGGCCAATGCCCCAACGCGACACCCGTAATAACGTTGTCGTTTGTACGCAACCCTAGATGGTAGGCAACATCCTCCAGCGTTATTGTTGCCTTGCCTATCGGGAGATGAAACGTGTGCGTCTCTAGCCTCCACCGTTCTATTAGCGCGCTAATCAACGATGGGTTACACTTCACCCCCTATGATCCTTGCTACGTGGCCAAAACCAGCACGATCAATCCACGTCATAACAGCAGAAACTGGTTGGTTGTAGATATGGTTAAGGTAACATGTTAACCGACGTTCGTATCCCTTCAAAAATAATAAAAAATAAAAAATAAAATAGTTAGCAAAATGTATGTAAAATTAAAAAATTTAAAAAATTAAAAGGAAAAAGTAATACCTCTTTAGTTGTTCTCCAATAATGATTGCAGTGATTCGTCTCGTTGCGTAGTAAGCTCTCCATTATATCGAATGTAAAATAAAGATAATTTGTTGTAAAAAAACTAAAGAACTCGCGTTCTGTGGTTGATATGGGGGTAGGGCCACCAATTTATAGAAGAGCTCGCGTCCTTTAGGAAGCGATGTAAATGAACCTCGCGTTCTGGAAAATGCGATATCCGTATACCTCGCGTTCCACAGGAAGACAATCGAAAATGTGTTCCTGTTGCATTCGCAATCGTCCAGAAGGAGGATTTGGAGTATTGGATGTTCTTCCTTCAGAACCTACGAAAATATGTCATTGATCCTGTAATACGATCAAGGAAAGGAGGGGTATGTGTTATTTCTGACAGAGGCACAGCGCTGTTGTGGGCGCTAGAATGTTTGGGTGACTATTGAAAGCCTCCATACATTCACCACCATTTTTGCTTACGGCACATAGCCGCAAACTACCTGCATCAATTCAAGAACCGTGATGAACGTGAAATGGTGCTCACAATGGGTACGTCCTTTATGTCATTTTCATTTACTATATTACTTGTTGCTCGCTTTCATTTATGACCTTTTTGCATGTGTTTTTCACCCATAACTATTCAATTGTCATCCCGTAGGCAACTCGCACTACAAACAAGAGGTGGATGAGCTGCTCGAGGAACTGAGAGCGAGAAACAAACATGTAGAACTAATGTTTTGATATAATAATTGAAAAATGTTTTGGACTAATTTGAAAAGAATTTAAAACTTGCTTTTAAGTCCAAACAACTTGAAATTATATTTGAGGTATTTTAAGAGGTTTTTGACAAAGAATTTTCATGTTTTTAATAGCCAAACTCGTGATTTCAAAGTACCAGTATCGATACCGTTGTACCAGTATCGATACCATTTTGCCCTGGTTTGGCCACTGTCAAAACCCGTATCGATACGAGGGTTTAGTGTATCGATACGGAGGGGGTCGTTTCGATACGCCACGTCAGCGTACCAATCCCAGTTTAACTACCCCAACGGCCATTTAAATGTCAAAGGGTACCGATACGCCCTCAAGCGTATCGATACGCCTATGCAGGCAAAAGCCCAACGGCTAGTTCCTATGAAGGCCGTATCGATACCGTTCCACGTGTATCAATACCGTTAGCTGCAGAACAGCATTTATGAAGGGAAATTAAGTCCTCAACGACTCCAATTCATCCCCAACAGCTAGTAACGGCTACAAACTCATTTGGGAGTATAAAAGGGACCTCCAAGCATCAAGAGAAGACTAATGCTCATATTGTCAAACATCAAATGATCAAGAAATTGTCTTAGCACTTAAATTGTCAATTCTTGTATAGACAAACACTAGTGAGCCAAAATTGTCAAATTTGCTCAAGTGTTTTAGGTTTGGGTGAGTGCAAAATTGTGCAAACAAACTCCTATTAGAGGATTACAAGTTTGCTTTGTTTATCTCTTGTAAAGAGGGTTTCAATCAAGGCTTTGGGTAGAAAGCTTGATTGGTTGTAAGGGTTTCCTCCTAAGCCTAGAAAAGGGGACGAATCAATTAGTGGATTGATTGTGAAATCCTTAGTGGGGAGCTAAGGTAGTGGATGTAGGTGCTTGTTAGAAGACCGAACCACTCTAAAATCATTGTGTCTTATTCTTTTTAGCTTCCTTAACCCTTCCACCCAAAAATCCACCTCTCCACCACTTGGTGAGCTAAATTGGTTGAACGAATCGAGCACCACACAACTCAACAATTGGTATCAGAGCTTGGCTCAATCGAAGAGGATTAACATCCTATTGAGGAGATCCGGCAAGCTCGATCACTAGTTCATCAACCGGCTCAAATGGCGCAATCCATAGACAAACCGCCTTTCTTCGACGAAACATTCTATGCCCATTGGAAGATAAAGATGAAGTTCTTCATCAAGTCTAGAGATTACAAGCTATGGGACATAGTTGAAGATGGTCCATTCGTGCCTCAACGAAGCAAAGCGGAGTGGAGTGCCGACGATCGCAAGAAGATGGAGCTCAATTGCAAGGCCTTGCACATCTTGTTTTGTGCTTTTGGCCCATCCATCTATGAGAAGATGTCTTCTTGTGAGAGTGCCAATGAGGTATGGGACAAGCTTGAAGTCATATACGAGGGGACCGATGAAGTCAAGGAGACCAAGATTGGGCTCCTAACATTAGAGTATGAGAACTTCAAGATGGATCCGGAAGAGAACATCGAGAAGATGTTTGATAGATTCTCCACCATCACCAACGGTCTTAAAGGTTATGGAGAAGCCATCCCGGAAGAGAAGCTTGTCCGAAAGCTCATCTACTCACTTCCCGAGTCTTGGGACTCAAAGAGGACTGCCATCATCGAAGCCAAAAATTTGAAGACTTTGAAGCTTGATGAACTTATGGGGTCTCTTCTCACTCATCAAATTATGAAGAAGAACAAGGAAGAGGAGAAGAAAAGGGAAGAAAATAGAGCTATGGGAGAGAAGAAAATCAAAGGGCTTGGCATCAATGCTAGTGTCATGGCTCTCAAATCCTCCACTTGCAATCATGTCTACTCAAGTGAAGAGGAGGATGAAGAAGAAGAGATAGTTCATCTCTTCAAGAAGTGTGCCCCGTTCATGAAGAAAGCCTTGAGAGAGCTTGAACGAGAACCTAAGAGGAAGGAGAGGGCAAGCACTTCAAGCCACAAGAAGAAGGCACATTTGGCTACTTGGAGTGATGAAGACTCCACCGACGATGAACAAGCCAACCTTTGCCTTATGGCCATCGAAGAAGATTCAAGGGTAACTTCTAATTCATCTACTTCATGTTCTTATTCATTTGATGAATTACAAGATGCCTATGATGATTTGGTTTTAGATTTTAAAAGCCACATTTTGAAAAACAAAAAATTGGTTTCAAAGTTAAAAATTCAAAATGATTTGCTTTCTAAAACCAAACTTGAACTTGAAGCAAAACTTGAAGAGTTTGAATTAAAATGTTTTGATTTACAAAAATTGCTTCAAAATGTTCAAGAAGAAAAAGATTTGATTTCCAAAGAGCTTGAAAAGAAAAACAATTTTGGAAAATCAAATTTTTATGTTAGACAATCTAGTGCCCCTAGATTTAAAAATGGTAAATGTTTTAGAAGTGTTTGGGTCCCAAAAGGACTAACCACTTCAATTAAAAAGGATGACATTGAAAAATGGATTCCAAAGGGGTCAAAAATTTGTACTACTAACGTTCATGGATCCAAAGCAATTTGGATACCAAAAGTTACTTGATTGTCTTTTGCTAGGTGTGATGGAGATGTTCAACAAGTCAAACATTGAGGGGGAGCTCCATGCACACAAGGAAGAACACTTGAAGAAGGAAGGCTTCACATCCTACCTTGAGTTCAAGTGTGGTAAAATTCTAGTTGTTTTTGATTTCTTTTGTTTTATTTTTATTTCATTCAACTAGATGATCATATATGATGGACTAACAATTTCTATGATGCTTTGAGTAAGGGGGAGCCAATTTTAAACCAAAATTTTTTTAAGTGTGTCAAAATGTTTTTGCCTCCTATGTTATCTTGAACTTAAATGTCTTTTAAATTCTTTTTGATATAACAAAAAGGGGGAGAAATGGTTTGAAAAATTGAATTTTCAAATGAATAAGGGGGAGCTTAATTTGATTTCATATCTTTAATCTCTTATTCAAATTTTTAAAGTTAAAGGGGGAGAATCCCAAACAAATTTTCAAGTTAGTTTTATTATATCAAAAAGGGGGAGATTGTAGAACTAATGTTTTGATATAATAATTGAAAAATGTTTTAGACTAATTTGAAAAGAATTTAAAACTTGTTTTTAAGTCCAAACAACTTGAAATTATGTTTGAGGTATTTTAAGAGGTTTTTGACAAAGAATTTTCATGTTTTTAATAGCCAAACTCGTGATTTCAAAGTACCAGTATTGATACCATTTTGCCCTGGTTTGGCCACTGTCAAAACCCGTATCGATACGAGGGTTTAGTGTATCGATACGGAGGGGGTCGTTTCGATACGCCACGTCAGCGTACCGATCCCAGTTTAACTACCCCAACGGCTATTTCCTAACGGCCATTTAAATGTCAAAGGGTACCGATACGCCCTCAAGCGTATCGATACGCCTATGCAGGCAAAAGCCCAACGGCTAGTTCCTATGAAGGCCGTATCGATACCGTTCCACGTGTATCGATACCGTTAGCTGCAGAACAGCATTTATGAAGGGAAATTAAGTCCTCAACGGCTCCAATTCATCCCCAACGGCTACAAACTCATTTGGGAGTATAAAAGGGACCTCCAAGCATCAAGAGAAGACTAATGCTCATATTGTCAAACATCAAATGATCAAGAAATTGTCTTAGCACTTAAATTGTCAATTCTTGTATAGACAAACACTAGTGAGCCAAAATTGTCAAATTTGCTCAAGTGTTTTAGGTTTGGGTGAGTGCAAAATTGTGCAAACAAACTCCTATTAGAGGATTACAAGTTTGCTTTGTTTATCTCTTGTAAAGAGGGTTTCAATCAAGGCTTTGGGTAGAAAGCTTGATTGGTTGTAAGGGTTTCCTCCTAAGCCTAGAAAAGGGGACGAATCAATTAGTGGATTGATTGTGAAATCCTTAGTGGGGAGCTAAGGTAGTGGATGTAGGTGCTTGTTAGAAGACCGAACCACTCTAAAATCATTGTGTCTTATTCTTTTTAGCTTCCTTAACCCTTCCACCCAAAAATCCACCTCTCCACCACTTGGTGAGCTAAATTGGTTGAACGAATCGAGCACCACACAACTCAACAAAACATGGCGCAGAATACCTTGAAAAAATCCCGAAGGAAAAATGGCTTCGATCGTATGATGAGGGTAAACGCTATGGTCACATGACAACGAACTTGGCTGAGGCAGTGAACTCATCACTGAAGGGAGTGCGACAGTTGCCTATCACTTCCATTGTCAAAGCGACATATTATCGTTTGGCTACCCTTTTTGCAACCTTGGGAAGGCAAGCAACTGAGTACATGACAGGTGGACACATAGTCCATTCGAATTTCCGCACAAAACTGCATACTCAATTGGGCCAATCAAAGACAGATGACTGCAACTCTCTTCTCGCGATAAGGACACAAGTTTCGTGTTTCAGAATTTTCCAGGCGGTTGGAAGGCATTCAGCACAACGCGTACGTGGTAAATTTGAGGGCAAGAACCCGCGAGTGCGGAATTTTCCAAACATTCAAATACCCGTGCACACACGCCATTGCTGCTTGCACAAACCAACGGATACAATACATGCATCTGGTTGATCCGGTATACTTACTCGAAACGGTGTTTAAGGTTTATGAAAAGGAGTTTCCTCCAATCGGAAATGAGGTTGATTCGAATGCCGTAGACACTGAACCGACCATAGGCCCAGATCCAGCACTACTAAGAGCCAAAGGACGTCCACGGTCTACAAGAATACACTGTGCCGAGGATATGGTCGAACATCGAGAAAAAACCGGACAAAGGAAGCATTATATTGTATGCCTAAATCCTGGACACACAAAGCCTACGTGTCATAATCGCTCAGCCCCTCGTCTTAATTAATTATTTGTAATTTGTATATGCGAGTTCGCCCATAACAATCGAATCAATAAAGTCAGTTTAATTCGATTTATACAGTAGGTCATCTTATATTTTCAATCATTCAAAAAAATATGTTATGATAGCATTTTCGAAGCGACTTTAAGTCAGTGTAGAATGGACGAAAATTAACCGTGTTGGTGTCATACGATAGAGAATTTCCAGTACTACGACCCCAAACTCGATGTTAGCTAAAAATTTACAATTTATACGTATGAAATTTTGCTCGAACATGTCTATCGACATTTGTTCAAAGGCAACTTCATTCAAAAAAGGATCATAGTATAGGGTTTTGGAAGCCATTTTAAACCAGTGTAGAATGGACGGAAATTAACCGTGTTGGTGTCATACGATAGAGAATTTCCAGTACTACGACCCCAAACTCGATGTTCGCTAAAAATATACGATTTACACGCCCGAAATTGGGCTCGAACAGGCCTACCCACGCTTGTTTTTCCTAGTTCTTCAGCCCAGTTTTGCACAGAACTCGCGTCCTGCAGAACATGAGGTCTGCGCGATATATTCAGCCGCCCTTTCAAATTCTCGGGGACCTCGCGTTCTGCAGAACGCGATATTCTGTAAAACCGTTAACCCAAACAACAAGGCCACGTAGACTGAACTCGCGTTATGCAGAACGCGATATCAAACCTCGCTTCCTACATAACGCGAGATTAACCGACGTGGCAAGTTTGGGGGTCATTTTCCCAAATAATAGTTGGAGGAAGCCAAAACCCTATATATTTATTTAAAAGGGGTTTTTGCCCCAAAATTGCCCATCGTAGGCGTAATGTACTTTAATATATAATAAAATAATCAAAATATAAATAAGATATTTTTAAAACAAAAAAATCAATAAGGCTTTTGAAAGGATATAATTTAATTAACCTTGACATACTATGTCACATTTTTTTTGATAAAACATATTATGTTATATTTGCTTGTGATATTTGTGTTTAAGCTCAAAACTTTGTGCAAAGATTTCATGACTTTGGTTTGTTAAGAATTAATCACGAGTTTTTTATGCAATGGTAAATATACTCACACTTATTGTAATTGATAATTTTGTGGTCCTCAATAATTTCATTGTTGAACTCGTAGACTGGTCTAGTAAAAAAGAGAATGATGTTCTAGAAGGTCCAGATTCAATTAGTTTTGCCTGCAATGTGTGTGCTATCAAATGGTTAAGAAATAGTATGAACTGACACTACCTTGTTATTCTATATTTTTACAAAAAAAATAATGAACACTTGCTAGACATAAAACCAACAATAACTTTTTTATAATAATTGATATTCGATTTATTCACCAACTAATATGGATTGAATAATAAAGATTTATTATGAGACAACATTCTTAACTCAATCTGTTCTACTTACACCCTTATGATTTAAATTATTGATCTTTTACCGTGCTAGGTTAATTAATAATTGGTTAAAATATAAAAGAAGTTGAAGTAATTTTAATGAAATGGAAAATCTTAAAAAAATAAATTTAAAGTTTACCTCAATTGTTACTAACCATTCTTATGATATTGAAAAAATCCGCTTGAATAAAATTGTCAGAAATCCAAAGCCATTTGTTTTTTTTTTCCTCCTCTTTGCCAGCAAGTTAACTGGTTCATTCATTGTTCTGAGAAATCAAGGAAAATTATTTAATACATTTTTGTTTTTCTTATATATTTCATGTCATCTTGATAATTAATTGTCTTTAACATCCAAATTAACGTTCCTCTCAATATTTTTTAAATCATTTGGACCTTTCTATTTGCCCTGAAAGTTCCACCACGTTATTCTATTCTGTCCTAACCTAAGTAATACCATCTCTAAAACTTAAGCATTTCTTGTTCATTTCATTGTCCAAATTACAACCCCCACAACCACCATTTCCGGTGGTTGTAATGGCAGTTTCCGGCAACTCCCCTCGGCTAATATCCATATCAGCTTTTATCTTCAAACTCTTAATCACCGTTATCAATGGTGCCGATATTTACTTAGAGTGGAATGTAACCATTAATACATCAGTCCTTCCATTTCCTCAAGAACAACCTGTAAGTTTGTCTAATGATGTTTGTCCTCCGTTAAAAACATCATTAACTTCTTTAACTGTAATTTTGCACTTTTCTTCTTCTTCACAGTTGATTTGATTTGTATTTATGTTCTGAGATGTGTTCTTCACAGGTTATTACAATCAATGGGATGTTTCCAGGTCCACTCATCAATGCCACAACCGATGACGTTGTTCATGTCAATGTGTTCAACAATATAGACGAGCCACTACTATTTACATGGTACGAAAACAATTTTTCTCCGTGTTATTGAAATTCAGATGTAGATGTCGGATACGAATATGTTAGAATCAGATTGTGAGAAGCAAGAACCTATGGTTAAGTTAGGAGTTTGAATTCTGACATGGACAATTCTTTGTCTGTCCAGATGTTCCGGACTTTTTTTGTACCGAAAAAACTTAGGGTTTTTGATGTTGGTGGTGATGCAGGAATGGGATACAACAAAGACTTAACTCATGGCAGGATGGAGTTTCAGGAACAAACTGTCCAATCCAGCCTGGTACGAACTGGACTTATGAGTTTCAGGTCAAGGACCAAATTGGTTCTTTCATCTATTTCCCCTCCATCAATTTCTTGAAAGCCGGAGGCGGATACGGTTCGATTCGAGTAAATAATCGTGCAGTGATCAAAGTACCCTTCCCCCAACCCGAGGCCGATTTTGATCTTCTCATTGGAGATTGGTATCAAAAAAGTTATAAGGTAAGTTACAGAGTCTTTTCGTTGAGCCTATGCATCAACGGTTTCCAAATTAAATTAATTATTTTGCGTCGAATATATATTCGTATCTGACACTGTGAATCGGTATAACATACAAATTCTCTGCATCATACAGGAAATAAGGTCCCAGCTCATAAACAATTCAACGGTCCATGACAGCCCTCCTGATAAAATCTTGATGAATGGAAAGGGCTCTTATTTGGATAAAGATTCAAAAGCCTCTGAATTGTTTACTGTAACAAAGGGTACGAAATGGAAATGGTCTTTCCTATTTTCTATTGCATTTTACAATGTGACAGACTGACATCTCTTCATTTGGTCGGACAGACCATACAAATATATGTAATGCGCGTACCGGAGACCGAATTACATAGTTCTCTGTTTATGTAATGCAGGAAAGACGTACAGGTTCAGGATATCAAATGTCGGAACTGCCTGGAGTTTCAACTTCAGGATTCAAAATCATCCTATGGTATTGGTCGAAACAGAAGGATCGTATGTTGATCAGATGCCTGTGGGTTCTCTCGACGTGCATGTCGGCCAATCTTACTCCGTGCTCGTCACAGCAGATCAAAATGAACAAGATTATTACATTGTGGCGGTTCCCAAGCAGATCAATGCCACCGGGTTCAGTGATCTTGTTGGCGTCGCGGTGTTGCACTACGAAAACGCCAATATTCCTCCTAGAGGTGTTTTGCCACCGGGGCCTGATCCATTTGATATCCAGTTCTCCATTGATCAAGCTAAATCCATCAGGTAAACCGAGAAAACCGAGAATCGATTTGTGAAGGCGGGATTCGATATCCAATTCTAACACATAGTTGACACTTGAACATTTTTACTAACCATATTGTGTTGTTTGTGAAGGTGGAATTTGACAGCGGGAGCTGCTAGGCCTAACCCACAAGGAACCTTCAATGTTTCGAATGTGACATTATCGCAATCCTTCATTCTCCGAAGCTCTGTCGTGGAGATCAATGGCAAACCTCGTTACACAGTCAACAACGTATCTTATCTCACACCCGAAACTCCATTAAAGCTCGCCGATGCCTTCGCCAATGGCGGGAACGGTGTTTACGTGCTTGACAAATGCCCCACAAATTCTTCAAACGTTGAAGCTGTCAATGGAGTTTTCGTAGCATCCGGAATCCATCAAGGCTGGATTGAGCTGGTGTTCAAGAATGACTTGGATTTAATCCATACTTGGCATTTGGATGGTTTCGGATTCTTCGTAGTTGGGTAAGTAAAGGTCAGAGTTAAAATTCATATAGTAAAGCAAAGCTTATTTACAGTTCAGCTTGCATTGGTTATAGGTTTGGTGATGAACAATGGACACCGGACTCTCGATCTTCTTACAACACCTACGATCCGGTCGTCCGATCCACAATTCAGGTGACTTGTTCAGCATTTAAACCCGTAGTTTCATGCGCTCACTAAATCTAATTGTGATGAAATCAAAATATGGTCAGGTGTACCCTGGAAGATGGACAGCGGTTTACGCATATTTAGACAATCCAGGGATGTGGAATTTGAGGTCACAACACTTGAAAAACTGGTACTTGGGCCAGGAGCTTTATGTGAGAGTCTATGATCCTGATCCTAACCCTGCTAAGGAAAAGAAGCCCCCTGAAAACATGCTCCTTTGCGGTTTGTAGCATTCGATATTTATGTCTTATCATAGTTCGGTTCGCCACATACCGATATTTGATACTCATACCTGAATTTGAGTGTTTTTTCTTCTTTGACAGGAATCTTTGGCTCTCCACCTCCACCCCCATCCCTACCTCCACCTCCGTCGCCTATGGCCCCGGCCAACGGTGGTTCATCTAAACAAATAACATGGTAAGTGTAAATTTTAATTAGTAATAATTTATGTTATGTGATTTTGTATTGATTATACTCTCCTACCCTTGTCTGAATATTTGCAAGAGTTTTCATTACTATGCATTGCTTGAATGTTGATTTGAATCCGGTATCTATAAAATGCTTACAATCATTCCTTTCATGTTCATAGGTTCCACATTATTGCGGTCTACATTGTCACAATTGTATTCATCATGAACCAATAACCAGACAGATTCTTTCCGGATTTGGAACTGTGGATTCAATTCTGTCAATTGTTGGAGATTTATCAGGTTTTTTTTTTTGTTGATTGAAGGCATATTTGGGATCTAATACTTTAAAGTACAGCCAATGGGTTGCATGATATAAAAAGAGGTTGATAACACTCAACTTTGATTTTGTGTGGGGTGTAAATGAGTCGAGTTGAGCCCGAGTAGAGCTGAGCTCGACTCATCTCGTGAAGAACTTGGTTGAGTTTGAGTCGAGTTCAATCGAGTTCAGTGTTGATCGAGTAGTTCGCGATCTGTTCAGTATCATTTTCAACTATATTATTATCTTTCGAGTAGCTTGCAAGCTTTTCAAGCTAGATATCGAGCAGCTCAGTTCTTTAAAAATTCGAGTCGAGTGTCAACCGAACTTTGATCAAGTCGGACTCAAATAGCTCGCAATATGTCTCGTCTCATTTACTACCATAGTTTTGTGTATCATTTAAAATTAAGTCATCACTGAGCATTACTGCAATGATCACTTATGTTTTCGCTGAGTACAATTTTGGTTACCGATTTTTAAATTCGATCGATAAGGTCGCTTAAGTTTTCGATTTGTAAATTTTTGGTCACTTAGACGTTTGTTTCCGTTAAACTTTAACGGCAGGTTGATCTGACACGATAAAAAGAAGGATAAATTACTTAGATAGTTCATAAACTATTACTTTATTTCTATTTTGACTACCGAAATAAAAATAATTTGTATAATTACACATCTAATCCTCCATATTATTTTTTAATTTCTTCTCCCTTCCACCATCTTCCATATTCTTCTTCATCTAACTCAATAACTAATTTTCTACTATATTAATCTCCAATTGACACATGACATTAAAAAAAATAAGTGACCATTGCAGTAGTTTACCCATAATTTAATCCCCTTCTCTGACCATGAATCGAATCTTAGATTTTTACTTGCAAACAACCGTCCATTCTATTATCAGATCCATTTTAAACATCATAATGGCCCTGTTTGGCAATTAGCGGATAGCGGATTATATTAACTGATAGCTGGTTGCATTAGCTGATTTGACTAGCGGATTGTATTAGCTGATTGTATAAAAGTGTTTGGTAAAATTAACTGATAGCTGTTAGATTATTTAAACAAGCAAAATGACATATAATAACATGATTATATTCAATACTTGTTTGAATAGTTTATTAGTTATCAATATTTTGTATCTAATCAATATTAATTAGATCTGTAAAATTATTTTTAATTTAATTTTTTTTAAACATATTCAAATAATTTATATATTAATTTATTATTTATATAATTATTTTAATATAATTTAATTAATTAATAAATTTAAATACACGTATAAATATGTGATAATAAAAAAAATAAATAGAATTAGCTTATAAACAGGGTGAAAAATATTTAATTTAGGTTATTTTGAGATTTTTAGTAATTGGTAAGGGTAAAAGAGTCTTTACAACTCTAATATCAAACTTCTAATTTCAAAAAGTTCCTATTATGAGCTTTTTCAAAATTAGCAGTTTCACCACAATCCGCTCTTTCAATCCGTTATTCACCAAACAACAATATTAACGAATTTAACTGGTCAAACCTTTAATTATGCCCCAAAACTCTAATTTTTGCCCAAACCCCTCTTTACCAAACAAGTTCAATAAATTCTCCCCTTCAGTTTCGTTTAGGCTGCATCTTCTCATATTTGATTTCATTTGTATTTTTATCTTTTTATAGATATTTTTATTCTTTTTGGTAATATTCATTAATTGGGGGTTTTCCCTTATTGATTGCTTTAATTGGATTAGGGGCTAGGGAAATGTGGCTATATTGTTCTGTTTGAATGCTAAGAAAGTGCAGGAAAATGTAGTGGGGGGTTTTGGGATCCACCAATGGATGCCCTATTTCCCTAAAACTTCACACCTATTTATATTCCCTCACCGTCCGACCTCTCTCTCTCTCTCTCTCACATCTTTCACCGTCCGTTCACCTTCTCCCTCATCACCCGTCTCCTCCCAAAATGCAAGGCAATAGTATATTGTCCGTAAATCGTTCGACCACCACTCTTTGACTGTCATCCTCAAAAAAAAAAAAAAAAAAAAAAAAACCACTCTTTGACTGTCATCTTCATTTCTCGCATCCGCAAGCACCACCATTCCTTCATTTCCACCACAATGTAAACTTATATATTTCATGAACCGATGTCTTCGTCAAATCTCGCACCCTTTACCTGATTTCAAGGGATTAGCTTACCTCTGCAGCTTTAATCGCAAAGAAAACAAAAGCACTAGCTTAAGGTTTAGACCATGCGTGGGATTCTAAATGAGCTTACAAAGAAGAGGACAAAATCGAGAAAAAAAAATAAAAGTTATGATAATTTTGTTTTGAATTAAATAAGGGATCATTATTTGGTAGGAATATTTTTATATAATTTTTTAAAATAGATATTTAATTTTTGATTTTTAAATTTTAGGGTTGAAATTTAAAAATAATAAAACATTGAGGACTAATTTTGTTATTATATTATTTTAGTAAATGGTGATTTTTTTTAAAAAAAATGTGTGAATTGGGGATTAATATTGTAGAAAATTAGGGATTGTGTTAGATGAAGAAGAATATAGAAGATGGTGGAGGGGAGAAGAAATAAAAAATTGTAAATATAGAAGATTAAATGTGTAATTATACAAATTTGTTTTATTTCGGTGGTCAAAATAGAAGTGAAGTGATAGTTTATGGACTATCTAGATAATTTATCCTTCTTTTTATTGTGTCAGATCAGTCTTCCGTTAAAGTTTAACGATAACAAACGTCTCAGTGACCAAAAGTTTACATATCAAAAACGTAAGTGATCTTATCGATCAAATTTAAAAATCGGTGACCAAAACTGTACTCAGTAAAAATATAAGTGACCATTGCATTAGTTTACCCTTAAATCAAATATCTTATATTTCTTAGATTTGTGCTTTAAGGATATAAAAAGTTATTGAATTTTGTAAAAAATAAATAAATAATAAGCCTCTAATTTTTTTTTTCACTCAATTATGTCTTTGAACAAATAAATTGAATCAATTAAATTATTTGACCAATTTTGACTATTTTGAGTTCTTTATTTATATATTACTATCACATGATACACTACAATTATATCATGTAGCATTTACAAAAAAAAACATTTAAAATGTTTTTTTTTATAATTAAGAAGTTTTTTAGATTTTTAGGAATTTTAAAGGATTTTGTAAATAAAACATATTTTTTAAATGACAAGTGGCAACATTGTGACACAACGTGTTGTACCAAATGATAAAAAAATTCATTATATTCAACAATCAATGTTGATCAAAGAGTTTAAACGATTCAATTTATTGGTTCAAGAATTTAATTGAGTGTAAAAAATTCAGAGGTTTAATTTTTTTTTCTCAAAAACTCAATGGCTTCTTACACCCTTAAACTATCAAAATATTTCATGATTTTATATGTATACATATACATATTTTCTTAAATTATAACAATAAGTTGTACAAAATATAGACTAAATAAAAGTACAATATTAAACCCAACAAGTGTTTTAGTGGAAAAGCGGATGATGTTCATCATAGAACACACGAGTTTAAATCGCTTTGTCTACATATTGTATGCGCATTGTCAAAGGGTAAAGAATATTTATGAACAAATACTATATTATAATCAACTTTAGACTATTAAAAACACACACAATATTGATACAACACCAAAGAAAAAAGTGTATTAATAATCTAAAAGGCATAATTCAATGTATTAAAAAGATGGAATTGGTTAATATCAAAATTCCAAGTCCAAATTTGATAATTTTAACCCAATTAGAAGGCTTGATCCCAATGTTCTAAATAGATTAGGTTAAAATTGACTTTACCAAATTAACCAATTTGATTGAATGGACCTAATTAAATACCATAAATTAAGTAGGCTCCAAAGACACGTCTAAATATTGAATGCATAACAGCAAATTTAATGCCGGCGTTTTATTGCTTTTGAGAAAGTTAACGAGGCTGAAATGGTAAAAGAAAGTGGTTGAGAAATCATATTAGGTTGTTGGAAATTGGTTGAGAAATTGTGTTTGGTTGTCGGGAAATTGGCGAGAAAATTCAACGTCTATGGGATATGGCAAGTAACTCCACACGATGATTGGGAGATAAAACAAGTAACTCCCCTCGAAATATGTTGTAATTTCGGAAGCTAATTTGCAAAACACTATAATTTTGAAATTATTTATTTATACATAATAACATTATCTAAAGATAATACTATTGATAATATTATTATAAATTCAAAGCTGGATTTTTAGAAAAAAAAATACAAATTGTTGTGAATAAAATAAAGAAAAGCAAGAATAAGAACGAAGAATAAGAAGAATAAAGAGATGAGAGAAAGAAGAAGATTCGTATTATTCTCAAAAACTAGAATTGTCTACAATGGCTTCATCTATTTATAGACATAAGAAGTACACAATACATTAAACTCTAATTAATAGAGATAATATTCTTAATAATAAATAAATCAAATCTCCTTGATAAAGTTCTTATCATGATAGACATCAACATAGATAATATTCATAACACTCCCCTTGGATGTTTATGAAGATAATGTGTCTCGTTAAAACCTTACTAAGATAAAATTCCAGTGAGAAAAAAATTTCTTTAGTGAAGAAAAAGAGTACAAACATCTTTGATACGCATAACATGTTGCCTCATTAAAAACCTTACCAGAAAAATCCATTGAGACAAAACCTCAGTTAAGGGGAAAAAGTGTAACACATATTTACTCTCCCTCATGAAAATATTACATAAGATCTTTGAATCTTCATAATTCAATCTTGAATATAATCTTCAAATGTTGACTATGCACTAATCAATAGATCTTTCAAATTACTGCTTGAAAGAATTCATCGAATACTATTCTTTTGAAGATCATAAGGGACGAAACTTTGAAGAAATATGTTTCGTTTTTGTCACATTTGATGTATCCACCTTGAGATGTAAATTTTGCATTATCTCTACACAAGATAAGAAAGATAGCTTACATCTTATCTTGTGAAAGCAATTCACATATCTTCTAGATATGTTTAGCCAAACACATATTTCAGCATTGCCTCGTGCATAGCAACTATTTATATGATCTGGAGAGGCACTGAGTTTTGAAAGATCTTAAGGTAATGACCTTGTAACAATTATTTTTCAGCTTTGCCTCGTGCTCAACGGATGTGCGTTATGCATGTAAAGCTCTTTAAGCACTTTTTTATGTATGTCGATTGATGCACAAGGATTTTATTTCTAGGGAGATCTCTTCATGAGCCCCAATGATAATCAAATCATCAACATACACAATAATAATAAATCCGGAGCTAAACCTCTTAATAAAAATGCTCGGAGAAATTAAATAATTCTTATAGTCTGTCGCTAAAAGTATTCACTAAGGCGATTATACAACAAGTGTAACCCCCTCGTCCCGGTCTGGTCGGATGACCGATCCGAGTGGGCCACACGGGGAAAACCGAAGCGAAACCCGTTAAGGCTTCCCCTCGGTTAACGACCCAGAAAATTTCTTTTTATTTATCTTGTCTATAGGCGTAATTAAACCCTATGTGAAGTACAACAGCGGAAGATACAAACAATGTAACATACTCCGACCAACCATAACATTAAACAACTCATTTTAATCCTTTATAGCAGGCCGTTTCGAAACGCCCTTAGGGTGTTCCGAAACGCCTTGACTTAGTCAACAGGCCAGGGTCAACCATAGGGTGACCGTTTCGAAACAGGGGTGGCCCGTATCGAAACGACCCTAACGGTCAACTTCTCGTGGTCAACGATATTTGACCGTTTCGAAACATTAAAGGCCCGTTTCGGAACGCCTTCATCTCGTCAATTTCTCAAAATTCCAGTAGCAAAAATGTTCCGAAACGACCCTCATCCGTTTCGAAACGTCAGGCCAAAAGCAAAGGGACCGTTCCGAAACAGGATGGCCCGTTCCGAAACGCCCCCTGTCTGCAGACTCGTTTTGGCTGTTTTAAGGCACTAGGGTGCCCCAAAACACCACCAAAACACACTACAACACCATCACATTTAAACTTAAGGCAACCCAGCTATTTTAGCATGCTTCAACAGGATTAAAACAAGTCTAAACACTAAGGCAAGACATCAAGGCATGCATTCAAATAACATCATTCAACACAAAGGTAACCTCTTAGGCATATGACTAACATTCAAACTAAGCAATTCGGGCCTGAGTTACAATTCAACATGACAATACAAACCATACAAAAGCATGATATCAAGGAGTCTAAACAAGCTCCTAAACAACTAGAAACAATCCATTAAAACAACACATGTCCCATTGCTCAAACTATTACATGTTTAACATTTAAAAGTCATACTTGATGTACTCAAGTCAACAACCACACTTGGAGGCCCTCCACTTGCTCGAGCAACCCGCGAACTAAGGATCTGCAATGTTGAACAAAGAGAGCGTAAGCAATAATGCTTAGTGAGGGTAAGCTCCAAAAACAAACCTCAACATTGCAGGGTCCGAGCACGATCTAGCCAAGGCATTACACAAAAAAAATACCAAGGGTTCACAAGATAAAGATGCATGAGCAATAGACAATATAAATGTCGTGATCATAAGCTCAAATCCACAATACATGCAATCACATTTAAGCATCCAATTAAAGCTCATATATCTCAACACATTGATACACATATCAATCAACATTGGCACCTAGCTATGACTCAAATACGCGGATAAACATGTTGGAAATTCACATCCAACAACCACATTACCTCACGGTGGGATTACACTCATCACCGGTCTCGCGGAGGGGATTCCACTCATCCTCACGCCCCGTCGATGGGATTCCACTCATCACCGACTATATTTAAATACAATTTCCGGGCGAACCCGTACTCCTCCTTGGTGACTCAACGCCACCAAGGCCACGCCCGACTTTTGACTCATGTGTACACACTAACATCCTAATGATCGATCATTTGTATTCAAGTATACTAGTGCCAACATTTACTCATTTCACATTACTCATTTCAATCAATTCCGTGCTTAGCACGTACCCATCAACAACCATCATCATGCATGTCTCAAGCATCACAAGTCATATCTGATCTCACATGTATAATACAATATACATAAGCATTCATATCACATTTCATACGAGACATACACAATCATATAAATGAGTTCATCCAAAGGCTCTAGATCAAGCTTAGGATTAGGCCACCACCCTAATCCTAACTCTAGGTGGGTCTACCAAGCCCAACCTAGTCCATATACTCGAACCAACTATTTTAAAACCATTTAAAACAATTAACCACTCACCTAAGCTTCCAAGCCCAAAGACCAAGCAAGCAACCACCTTCAACTTTCCGGATTCACTTCTGATGCTTCACCGATGCCCAAACTCGATTCTAATCAATCCCAAACACAAACAAAGCATTCATAATCAATATCTCATCATCGAAACTAACCCGGATCAACATTAGCAAGCATTCAACACTCAAAATCAACCCCAAAACAGAATTTCCGAGCAGCCCCTAAAACCCACTGAAATCTTCCATTTCAAGCATCCAAAAACCTTCAAATTCACCCTCAAATATCATACTAGCACCAGCCCTCAAAATCCAACATTAACCAACCCCAAAAACCACTTTAAAGCCCTCCAAAAACCCTCTTAAAACCTAATTCCGAAAATTTCTCAAAATCATTTGAAATTCACATATAATATACCATTTGACCTCTACACATCATAACTACACATATTAAATCAAAACATTTGGTTTTACAACATAAAGATCTCATTTTTAATCAAAATATTCAAAGCTTCCACTTTCCAAAACTTTCATAGAAATGAAAATAAAGAGTACTTTTATGGAGAGGAAGATGAGGGGAAGTCAAAAATGCCATTACCTTTCAATTTGGAGTTGAAATGAGTGAGAAATGGGATGGAATAGTAGCTTGGTAGAGAGCTCTTCCCTTTCCCGTTGGTGAAGAAGAGAGTGAATAGGAAAAATGGGTGTTTTATGGTATAAAGGGGATTTAAATTAGAAAAGGGGCAAATTACAAAAAGGCCATTAATAAATGGCTATTCTCTTGTTTTTAAAATAGCTCTTCACTATTGAAATTAAATCAATTTGGTCCCACTTAAATGTTTATTTTGAAACCCAGAATTTTAAAAGAATCATTTTAGTTATAAAACCGAGCCCAATTAATATTAAAATATTATTTTCACCTAACTCCTAAACCCGGGTGTTACAACATGCACCCAAATTGTTTAATCCATAAATATATATGTTCAATTTGATTGAATAATGTTCTCGAGAACTTGAATTAACTGCTTCTGCAACCTAAACCCTTCCGAAAGTTTCATGTAAATGTTATTATCAAGAGGCTCATACAAATAAGATGTAACAACATCTATTAGGCGAAAACTAATTCATTTATTTCCAGACTAATAAAAATCTTTTGCATCCACCACCGAGGAGTATGTTTTCTCTTAATCGATTATAGGTCTTTGTGAGAATCCTTGTGCAATTAAACGAGTTTATAATATCTCGCAATTCCCCCTTTTTCATTTCTCTTTCTAACAAAGACTCATTTATATCCACAGGCTTTACACCTTTCGGTGTATGAACTATATGCCCGAATACTTCTCCTTTGAACGAGATTTTAGTTTCACCTCAATTGCTTCTTTCCATTTTGGCTAATCATTTCTTTGTTTACATTGTCCAATTGACAATGGTTAATGATCCACATTATCATCCAAAATCTCTAGTGCTATATTGCATGCAAATGTATTATCGACGTCGATTTGATTTCAGTTCCACTTATTACCAGACATGACATAATCTATTGAGATTTCTTTATTATCAAGTGCTTGAGTCATGTCAATGTCTCTGTTGGAGACCTTTTAATCTCTTCTAAAGATTTTCATAATACATTGATTCCTCGATCATACCATCATAAAATATAGCTCATTTTCTTTTTCGAGAATTTTTATCATTGGAACCTACTTTTTTACCACGCTACAGGCGTAAGTTAGACTCATTAGCAACTAGAGTTTTTCCTTTTGGGACATCAAATCTAATCGGAGCATTCATAGCTGGTATATGTGACTTAGTCACTCTTTTAGGGTCAGCAAAATCATCTGGCAATTGATTTGCTAAGTTTTGTACATGAATTATCCTTTGAACTTCAAGTTCACATTGACTTTGTTGGGTACGTGGATCATAATGATAATTCACCCCAACTTATTTCTTTACCCAATTGTGTATTTTCTCCCCTAATGTTGGGAAAACTGACTTATTAAAACGAAAATTAGTAAATCGAGTTGAAAATAAATTTTACATATGAAGCTCAAGATATTAATTATTGATGGGAATTCAAATTCGAAATATATTCCCAACCTCCTTTGAGGACCAATCTTTGTGCGTTGTGGTGGAGCAATTAGAATATATAACGCACACACAAAAATTCTAAGATGGGAAATATTTGGTTCCTGACCAAAAACTATTTATAATTGGGAGAACTTGTGATAATTTGTTGCCTTGATGCGAATTAGTGATGATGCATGTAAAATGGCATGTCACCAGCATTATCAAGAGTGATTGTCTTTATAGGGAAATCTGGAAAATGTACTAGTAATTTTATCAACTGAGCAAGTAACCTCGCAAAAGCCAAGTTGAGGGTTGATAATAAGGATACGTATGACCATCTAGTCGATGCATCGATAATAACCGTAAAAATATCTAGATGATCTGTAAGAAGGGTGTATGGGCCCACATATATCACCATGTATTCGTTCCAGAAAATTAATAGATTTATAATCCATCTTAGCTGGTGATGATTGAATATTCAATTTGATTTGAAAGCAAGCATCACATGAAAAACATTACTTTGAAGAATCTATCAGTTCTTCAATGAATAACCACATGAAGTGTCAATAACTTTTCACATCATAATTGAACCGGGATGACCTAACCGATCATGCCAAATAATAAAGTTATCAGTAAACTTCTAGTTTACAATAGCATGAGCTTCAATTTGTACTAATTCTTGCGTAGTGCAATCCAGATGGCAGTGCATGTAGTTTTGTCAAGGTTTTCTTATTGACTTGGGTTATACTCGTAATATAAAGATAATTAGTATCCCCTTGACTAATAGTCTCGGTATGATATTCATTTTCTACGAATATCTTTAAAATTCAATAGGTCTCTTTGCGACTTTGATGAGTATAACGCATTGTAAATATGGAATAGAGTTCCATTTAGCAATAACATATTTGCTCTTCTGAAGCCTTCTATGATAATAGTACTTCCGAATACAATACTCGCATTATACCATTGGATTTTAAATGGAAAAATATGCATAATTATACACCTTTCAATATGTGCTTTGTTTCATTCACTTCGGGGAATGAAAAATATTAAATATAGCACATATCAAAACAATAATATGTTGCCTATGAAGTCGATTAGCATTGTTTCTCAGCCATTGTTATATGGAAATTATCTTGAATCAGAGGAGGTGGTGGCTGATAGTCTGGAGGAGATTGCCAAAATGATCTCGGGGAAGTTGACGACTGCATCTTTCGAGTTTCATCAAAATGCACAGATCATTTATGTTCTTTGTTCACAAATTGGTCTCTTCTGAGCCAAAACAAGACGATATGTGCGGAGATTAGTCAGAGATTCGCTCGAGCATAGTTCTCCTTTTATAGGTAAGGATAATCATGTCCTTAATCCCGATGATGACGAGTCCGTTGTGGGCTTAGAGGTTGAGTCTATATAAGAAATTAGTAAATTAATGGAAGTCTCTTTTAAAGGGGTTAATGAGGAGGTTATAAGGACAATGAGTGAATTGGAAGAGGTGTTAAGGAAGAGTATCTAATATGGTCCTTGCTGGGTGATAAACAACAATTTCTAATGAATTTAGCACTTCTATCGTGGAATATAAGGGGGATTCAGAGGTTTGAGAAAAAGGGCAGTAAGAGGGATGATTAAGAAACTCCATTCGAATGTGGTTTTTCTACATGAAATGAAACTTGATGCTTTCGGTGGGTATGATATCATGAAGATTTGGGGAACGCAGAATATTGATTATGCTTTCTCTCTGACGATGGGCTCTGCAAGGGGTCTACTCAGTCTATGGAACAACAAATTTTTCCAGGTTTCTAATAAATTCAATTTCCCGCACTTTATTTTGTTGATTGGATGTATAATGCCGATGAAATTCAGATGTGGCTTGATTAATGTTTATGGCCCAACAGTTGACGCAGAGAAAGAAGCATTTCTTACAGAACTTCTGAAATTTTTAAACCAATGGCAATTGCCATGGTGCATTGGTGGAGACTTTATCCTTTTCCTTGATTCAGAGAAGAAAACATGTTTGTTGTTGAATAAATCTTTAATTGCCTTATTTAGATCGTTCGTGAATGATGCATGATTAATAGACCTTCCATTAGAAGGAGGTAAATTTACGTGGAGTAACAATAGAGATCCTCCCACGTTTGTACGACTTGATCGGATTTTAATTTCAGCGAATTTTAGCCTGGCCTTTCCAAACATAGTGCAGAAACTGGTTGATAAATCGCTCTCTGATCACAATGCTATAGTGTTGGTAGATGAAAACATGAATTGGGGTCTAAAACCCTTTATGTGTTTTAACCACTGGCTTGGGGATGAAGGCTTTGTAGACTCAATTATGAAATCATATAAGTCATTGAAGCTACGGAACCCAAAGTTGAGGATTGAGTGGCTAATTAAGGGCACCAAGGTTGCAGTGTAGAATTGGCAGGGTAAGCATCGATTTAATCTTGGGTAGACTATTAGTGTGATTGAAAGGCAAATTTCTGATTTGGAAAAACAGATGCAAGATGGAGCTGCGGTTGATGCTTTGCCTGAGCTTATACATAAATTGAGGGCAGATTTGTGGTTTTTATATAGGAAAAAGGAGAGTGAATGGCTTCAGAAATCGCGACTGTGCTAGCATCAAGAGGGGGGTAGGAACACTCACTTTTTCCATCTAACTGCTTCAGAAAGAAAGAGGATAAACTCGATTAGCCGCAGAGTGTCTGAGGGTGTCGTGTCTACTGATCCGATGGCTATAAAAGAAGCAGTGAAGGGTCATTTTAACAAGGCATATAATTTAAAGACTGCACTTGAGGTTTCAAATTTAAATATGAACTTTAAGAAAATTAGTGATGCGCAATCCCATGAATTCCAAGCCTGCTTTTCTGAGGAAGAAATCTGGTTAGCTTTATCTTCTACGGATAGCAATCGTGCTCCCGACCCCGATGGTTTTAATATGGCTTCTTCAAAAATTCTGGTTGATATTAAAAGATGATATCTTGAAGTTCTTTGATGACTTTTATAATGGTCGTAGTTGGGAAGCTGGCATCAATCACTCTTTCATCACTCTTATTACGAAGATAAAAAATACAACTGATCTGGATGAGTTTCGTCTAATTAGTTTGGTGGGAGGAATCTACAAGATCTTGTCTAAAGTTCTTGCCAGAAGACATCGTACGGTTATTGGACAGATCATAGGGGAGTCACAGTTTACCTTTATTCCTGGCAAACAAATTCTAGACTGCTCGCTTGTGGCAAATGAAGCCATTAACTCTATGTCTAATTTTGGAAATAGTGGTGTCGCATTCAAAATAGACTTTCAAAAGGCCTATGATGCAGTAAGTTGGGCGTTCTTGTTATGTGTTCTTAAAGAGTGTAGTTTTGGTGAGCGATGGTGTAATTGGATCTTTCAATGCATATCCACTGTACCGATCTCAGTGTTAGTTAATGGGGCCCCTACAGAAGCCTTCTCCATTTCGAAAGGGTTGCGGCAGGATGTTCTCTCTCTCCTTTACTCTTTAATTTGATTGGTGAAGCCTTAAATATGATGTTGTAAAGTTGTTACTATTAGTCTCTTTGCGGGATTCAAGATCGGCAAACTTGGTGATTCCTTTGAAATCTCACATCTGTAATTTGCAGATGACTTGCTAATTTTTTGTGAGGGATCAGAATTAAAAGTACGAAATGTGAAACGTGTTTTACGTGTTTTCGAGTTGGTGTCAGGCCTTAAACTAAACCTGAAAAAAGTAAAGTCTTTGGCATAAATGTTTCTTTTGAGTAGATTAAGGTGTGGGCAGATTCAGTTGGATGTTCTTCAAGAATTCTCCCTACCGAGGATTTGGGCTTACCGTTGGGAGCGTGTAAAAATTCTATGGCCTTATGGGAGCCGATATTTAAGAAGTTTTCTACAAGGTTGGGAGGTTGGAAATCTAGATTCCTATCTGTTGGTGGCAGACTCACATTAATCAAATCCGTTCTCTCTAGTTTGCCAATTTTCTTCATGTCGGTATTTAAAATGCCGGTCGTGGTTGCAAAGCGATTGAATATGATGATGTCCTCTTTTTTGTAGGGTGGAAACTTGGAGAAATCAAGAATACATTGGGTTAATTGGGCTAAAGTCTACTCGCTGAAGAGTCAAGGTGAATTGGGTGTTATAGATTTAGACTCTCTTAATCGAGCATTACTGGGTAAGTGGTGTTGGAGTTTCGGTAATGAAACCGTGAGCCTTTGGAGACGCGTTATTTCAGACAAAATTCTTGGATGTGGTTCTTGTCTCATTCTTAAGCCAACAGCTCTGAAACATTCTTCATGGGTGTGGAATGGAATTTTGAAGTATTTCTTCAAGGAAGATAATTTGGGACCAATTATTCGCTCTAATTTGGCCTTAAAAGTTGACGCCGGCTCCTCAATTTTGTTCTAGTCCGAGGTCTGGATCGTTGATTTCCCGTTGCGTATCAAATTCCCACGGATATACGCTTTGGCCGAGAACAAAGTGGGTAAAATTTCTAATTTCGTTAACTATGCTAATGAGGCGTGGAAGTGGGAAATCTCATTGCGTAGGCCTCCTTTT
Organism: Hibiscus trionum; assembly: GCA_030270665.1. Classification (NCBI taxonomy): domain Eukaryota; kingdom Viridiplantae; phylum Streptophyta; class Magnoliopsida; order Malvales; family Malvaceae; genus Hibiscus; species Hibiscus trionum. The sequence goes on along the minus strand of BSYR01000024.1, from coordinate 8,828,015 downwards.
GACTTGGAAATCCAACAATTGAATGATTTTTTGCAATGCTTGAGCAATCTTAGAGCTAGTTCAATCAACAAAGATTGGGTGTACTGGCGAGGAACTAGTGATGAGGCCTTTTCTGTTAAAGCAATTTAGAATTTACTTAGATGTGAGCAGTTAGAAGATCCAAAGTGGAATAAGGTAGTTTGGTTGGGCTTTGCTCCTCCGAAGGTTGAGATTTTTGTGTGGAGAGTGACGTGGGGTCGTGTTCCGGTTAATAGAGAACTAATTAAAAGAGGAGTGTCATATTTTCTGAATGATTTATTTCCCTTTTGTAATGATCACGAAGAATCTATTTCTCACTTATTCTTCTTTTGCCAAGGAGTTTGGAATATATGGAACAAATTCTATAGTTGGTTGGGCATCATTTCGGTGTTCCCGGAAGACCCTGTAGGTTTCCTTGAAGCTTGGGGTGAGCTAGGCAAAGCTAATAACATACAGTGGTGGTCATTTGTCCCTTTTGTCATACTTTGGTCGATTTGGCTATACCGGAATGAGATGATTTTTAAAGGTAAAGTCTTGGACTGGTTGCAACTTGATCTCTTAGTTAGATATAGGTTTGTTGTGTGGATGAAAGCAAAGTTTCCAAAGAATCATATTTCTTTAGAAAATTTGGTTGATGACCCTACTCTAGTTTCGGATTTATGTGGCCATAAAAAAGTAAATAAAGATGCTGCCAAATGGACTCCACCTCCTTGTAATTTTTTAAAGCTAAATGTGGATGAGGCTTTATCTAGCTCAGGTTTAAAGGGTGGAATCGGCAGCTTAATTAGAGATGTAAAGGGTACAATCTTGCTACAATTTCTAAAGCTGTGGGAAACGATGGTCCAGCCCTGATTGAGCTTGCTGCGATTAAACATGAGATTTTATTATTTCTGAATTTAGGGTGGGTAAACAAGCATAGATTGATCGTTGAATCCGATTGTAAATTAGTTATTGATTGGATGAAAGGCTTATCAGAACCCCCTGCTTTAGTGTCAAATGAGATCAAGAACTTATCTGAACTAGGTACTGTCAATTTTGGCAAATATACCACTAAACTATTTAATTGGTTCCATTCAGGCCACCAATCGTTAAAAACTAACTGAGAGAATGACATAGTTGTTAAATAAACTGGTATAATTACACATTTAGTCCCTATTATTTACACAATCTATCAATTTGGTCATAATTTTAATTTAATAAAATAAATTATTTATTTAATTAGGTAGTGACACGTGTCATCACGTGATTGAAGGACTTCATTTATTTTTATTTAATTTAATATACTTATTTTTCTCCTCTAATCAAGTGATGACATGAGAGAATTCAAACCCAAGTTCTCTTGGTGAGGAGCACGCATGTTTACACCAGACTGAGCCTAATTTTGTGATATGTAATACAAAATATACTATATGTTTTAATTAGCTATTAATGCCAGGAAAAAAAAGAAATTGGCCATGGGGGATTTTGTAACCCCCTCGACCCGGCCTAGCCGCCAGACCACATCGAATGTGTTACACGGGGAAAACCGAAGAGATACCCGTTAAGGCTTTACTTCGATTAGCAACCCTAGAAAATTTCTTTTTTTAAAATTATCTTGTCTAGATGCAATAATTAAATCCTATGTGAGGAGACACGCAACGGAAAAACAACCACGGATACATAACAAGCAAACAGGCATATGAGATAACCCTTTTTAGTGTTTTTCTATACGTCAATGGCACGTATCGATACGCCAAAATCTCTTTGATAAAGTTCTTATCATGATAGACATCCACATAGATAAATATTCATAACACAAATATCAATTATAATATTAATAAACATAATGAAATAAAAAAAATAACAACATATTTAAAATTTCAAAACCCCAAGCCACGCAACGAGTGTTGTATTATTCATAATATGCTTAAATGCCCTATTGGCCCCTGAAGTGTACAAAAAATATCGAACTGCCCCTTAAAGATTTTTTTGGACATTTTCCCCATAAAGTATACAATGTGACCTCTGTTAGCCCCTGAACTAAAAATCGTGACCTCGTATGCCCCTTACGTTAAAAAAAATTATCACGGACCAATCAGAACGTGCCACATGTCACTAATAAACAAAAAAATCAGCTGACTTATTTTAAAGGGATAAATTGCACGCTAATTCTATAAATTTTTTATTTTTGTTCAATTTAGTCCTAAAAATATTTATTTAACCCGAATTCGCCTAAATTGCTTTCTAATTTTTATAAATTAGTCAATTATTTTTAATATGCTGTTGTTTTTGTTCAATTTAGTCCTAAAAAAATTATTCAACCCACAATTAACCCCTACTACTTTATAAGCTTTTTGGTGTGAAGGGCATAAATAGGGGTACCGAAAAAGGTAAAAAATTTCAATTCACGTATAAATATGTGATAATCCTTGGATCTCGTGTCATTTTCATTTAAGGGTAAACTACATAGATGACCACCTAACTATGTGGTTGGTGTCGAAATAACCACTATACTTTCAATTTTGGCAAATATACCACTAAACTATTTAATTGGTTCCATTCAGGCCACCAATCGTTAAAAACTAACAGAGAGAATGACATAGTTGTTGAATAAGCTGGTATAATTACACATTTAGTCCATGTTATTTACACAATCTATCAATTTGGTCATAATTTTAATTTAATAAAATAAATTATTTATTTAATTAGGTAGTGACACATGTCATCTCGTGATTGGAGGACTTCATTTATTTTTATTTAATTTAATATACTTATTTTTCTCCTCCAATCAAGTGATGACATGTGCGAATTCAAACCCAACTTCTCTTGGTGAGGAACACGCATGTTTACCACCAGACTGAGCCTAATTTTGTGATATGTAATACAAAATATACTATATGTTTTAATTAGCTATTAATGCCAGGAAAAATGAAAAGAAAAAAGAAAATTGGCCATGGGGGGATTTTGTAACCCCCTCGACCCGGCCTAGCCTCTAGACCACATCGAATGGGTTACACAGGGAAAACTGAAGAGAAACCCGTTAAGGCTTCACTTCGATTAGCGACCCTAGAAAATTTATTTTTTTAAAATTATCTTGTCTAGATGCAATAATTAAATCCTATGTGAGGAGACACACATCGGAAAAACAACCACGGATACATAACAAGAAAACATGTATATGAGATAACTCTTTTTAGTGTTTTTCTACAGGTCGTATCGATACGCCAAAGGCCCGTATCGATACGCCTGCATTGGTCAAACTTCCCAAAGTCAACCTTAGAGAACCATATCGATACCCTTAAGGTTGGTATCGATACGCCCTTAACGGTTAAGTTCTCATAGTCAACTTGAAGACCATACCGATACACTTAAGGCCCGTATCGATACCCCAATTTCTCGTTAATTTCTTAGATTTCTAGAGAGTAGATTGGGTATCGATACGCCCCCGCGTATCGGTACGCCTTGCCCAAAACAAGGGACCGTATGGATACCGCCATTGAGCATATCGATACGCCCTGCCCAGCAATACTGGTTTTAGCAGCCAAAAGCACAAGAGGTCCAACACAAAACACATTTAGCAAGCATTTAAGCAACATACAACCACACATACAACACAAGGCATCCATGGATACACATATAAAGCAAGATAAACACTTAACAAGGCAACATCCAACATGACGAGATTTTAAAAGGAAACATGTATATTTAACATTCACCAACGAAACCAAAAACTAAACCAAAGCATAATTCAACATAGCAAGAGGGATTACAAGCCAAAAACAACCTAGCGAACTTGTCTAAAGCAAGAGACATGCCAACAACTCCTCAAAACAAAAGGTCATATCCCATTGCTTAATACTTATTATTGAAGTCTAAACCATACTTGAGCAAACCAAACTCCCTTGGGTTCTCCCTTGTTCCCTAAGCTGCTCCGTAGGTCTAAGGGCCTGCATTGTTGGAAAAGAGAGCGTAAGCATTTAAGCTTAGTGAACGGTGCTGAAAACGGTAGCTACAACAATGCTGTTTTAAAAACACAATTTGCTTGAAAACCAAAACCATTTCCAAATCAATTCCTCATGCTTGAACACATAACAACATGCATTTATCGTCACGTGCATTTACAGAATGCAACCACAAGCCATAAGCTTACCTCATGCTCATTCTCATAACACAAGTAAAGCAACCAACCACATACTTAAGCATAAATAGAAGGAATCACACAACATGCTTAACATGAGAATTTAGAGCGCCATGGGTATATCGACATTCATCGCTTTTACTCAGATATGTAGATAGTTTCTTAAACCCACTAGACACTTCCTGTGAAATCTCACATCACCGTAATCACTGGTCTAGTAAAAACATAACTTCCGATGGAATCTCACATCACCGTACTCCTCCTTAGTGGAATCTAACATCACTAAGGCCACGCACGATTTTTACCCTGAGTGCACTCTAATCCTATTGATCGATCAATTATATCCGGTAACAACTCAACACGTGCCAATATACTCATTTCACAACCACAAGCATTACCGATGCTTGAACCATTTCCCATGATCGAACTTCCATGCAAGGCATGTACTCACAATGTAAATATAAACACAAGTCATTAATCCCAACCGGTATAACATTGCAAACTAACACATAACAACATGACATGTTCAACATGCATCAAGAAACCATAAAACACGATTTAATTGCGTGAAACCTTTAAAACTTACTCTTGAGCTTGGATTGGCTTTTCAAGCTCAATCTAAACTCCCAAAACATTTTCTTAACCACGTTAAGGATTTTAAAACCGATCCATTCACCGGCCAACACAAAAAACGCTATCCAAGATGCTGATTCAAGCCTCCGAACTACTTGGATTCACGTCCACGAAGCCCAAATCCGTTTCCTCTGCTTTTGGCAACCCAAAACTGAACATTAGGATGCTAATATACCCACAAACATAGCAGCAACTTAGAACTCAACAATCTTGCAACAAAACACATCGATTTGAGCCTAAATTTCACCCAAAACATAATCAAATCAGCCCCAATCTACTTGCAGCCAAACCCAACGAATTTATCATAAAAATCTATCTTTTAACATCACAAAACATCAACCCAAAGCTACCAAACCATCAGATGTCATTTAAACCCAAAATCCATCCAAAAACTCAAGATTTCTAACTCTCAAAGTTGCCCACAATACCCATTTCGGGTTTCCCATAACAACCCATCATTTCCATGTTATTTTAACAATAAAACAAAGTTAAAACACACCTAAACCCAGCCACAACCAACCCCAACGAAAAACCCATAAACTCCCTTTCATTTCAAACCACTTTAAAATCAAAACAAGTTTAAACCATGGGGTTTTTTTGTAAAAATCTTAGTATCTACAACTCAAGGAAGATAAAACTAAGTTAAAGAATCAATTACCTTGAAGAAATCACTTGGATTGAAAGTTAGGAGCAATGGAACAGTGAAATGGGGGTTTAGAAGAGGTTTAACGTGAAAAGGGAAATTTTGGAGAAGGTGAGCCTTTTTTTCAAAAACCTTTTCTTTATTTCTTTTAGGGAAAACTATACCGGTGGTCCCCTAACTATGTCTGTCTTCCTACTTTGGTCTCACAACTTTGTTTTTCGGCAAAAGAGTCCCTTCCGTCACATAGTTTTCCTATTTTGGTCCCCAACGTTAAATAACTAACGGTTTTGCTGACGTGGCATTTTTTAATATTTTTGGTCCCCTAACTATGTCACATAGTTTTCCTATTTTGGTCCCCTAACTATGTCTGTCTTCCTATTTTGGTCCCCGACTTTGATTTAAAAAATATTAAAAAAATGCCACGTCAGCCTTAAAAAATATTAAAAAATGCCACGTCAGCAAAACCGTTAGTTATTTAACGTCGGGGACCAAAATAGGAAAACTATGTGACGGAAGGGACTCTTTTGCCGAAAAACAAAGTTGTGGGACCAAAGTAGGAAGACAGACATAGTTAGGGGACCACCGGTGTAGTTTACCCTTTCTTTTATTTCAAAATTCCCATTTTGCCCTTTTTTATATAAAAAACCAAGGTTATCCATTTAAAATAGCTTCAAAATTATCCTAACCCGAAACGGTTTAACCAACACGATTATCTCTCTGCCCTAAACTCGGGGCGTTACAACTCTCCCCCACTAAAGGAATTTCGTCCCCAAAATTTACCTGATGGAAAGAGATACGGGAACTGTTTCTTCATGTCTTCCTTCCTCTCCCAAGTGGCTTCTTCCACTCCCCGGTGTCGCCACTTAACCTTAACCAACTCAATGGCCCTTCCTCGCAACACTTTGCTGTCCGAAGCCAAAATCTCAATTGGTTCTTCATCTTAAGTCAAATTCAGATTCAATTTTATTCCTTCAACTGGCATAACATGTGACGGATCCGATCTATACCTCCGAAACATCGAAACATGGAACATGTTGTGAATCTTTTCTAGTTCGTTCGACAGTCTCAATCTATAGGCAACGGGACCAACTTTCTCAGCTATCTCATACGGGCCAATGAATCTCGGACTCAACTTACCTTTCCTACCAAACCTCATCACCTTCTTCTAAGGTGAGACTTTCAAGAACACTTTGTCACCCACGGCATACTCTATTTCTCTTCTTTTCAAATAAGCATAAGACTTTTGTCTATCCGAAGCTGCCTTCAAACAATTACAAATCAACTGTACTTTCTCGGTAGTACCCTTAAGCATATCAGACAAAAGTATCAATTTTCGTCCCGCTTCGGCCCAACAAACATGTGTTCTACATTTTCTACCATACAGAGCTTCATAAGGTGCCATCTGAATACTCGCTTGATAATTGTTATTATACGCAAACTCTACCAACGGTATATTCTTCTCCCACGAACCCTGAAATTCAATAATGCAACATCTCAACATGTCTTCCAACACTTGTATGACTCTCTCTGACTGACCATCGGTCTGAGGATGATATGAAGTGCTAAAATTCAATCGAGTACCCAAAGCACTATGCAAACTCTCCCAAAATCTACCTGTGAACCTCGGATCTCTGTCTGACACTATAGATTTCGGTACGCCATGCAACCTCACAATCTCACTGATATATAGATCGGCCAACTTATCTAGAGTATAAGTAGTGTGAATAGCCAAAAAGTGTGCACATTTCGTAAGACGGTCAACGATTACCTAAACCGAATTCTTCTTAGAAGGTGTCAACAGAAAACTCGATACGAAATCCATGGCAATTCTCTCCCACTTCCACTCGGGAGTTCTCAACGGTTGTAACAAACCTGAAGGAAACTGGGGCTCACCTTTAACTCGCTAAGAAACCATAAACTTACTCACAAACTCGGCAACATCTTTCTTCAAACCAACCCAGAAGTACTCATTTTTCAAATCACGATACATTTTCGTACTTCTCGGATGCATAGAAAACGGACTACTATGAGCTTCAGTTGGGATAGTGCGTCTCAAGTCTACATCTTCCGGAACAACTACTCTACTTTTGAAACGCAAGACTCCATCACTACTAAAACAGAAATATGTCGGTTTACCCTCTACTATGTCCAGCACATGAGATGCTAATGATCTATCTTGCAACTGTTTCTCTCTAATCAACTGAAGCAACGAAGGTTTAACTTGCAACTCGGCCACTAAACCACCATCTTTAGACAAACTCAATCTAGAAAACATAGCTCGCAATTCCACTACCACCTTCATACTCAAGGCATCAGCCACTACATTGGCTTTACCCAGATGATACTCAATCCTGAGATCATAGTCCTTAAGTAACTCTAGCCACCTACGCTGTCTAAGGTTCAACTCTCTTTGTGTCATAATATACTTCAGACTCTTGTGGTCCGTATACACTGTGCATTTCTCACCATACAAGTAATGTCTCTAAACTTTCAAAGCAAAAACCACTGCAGCCAATACTATGTCATGCGTAGGGTAATTACGCTCACGAGTCTTCAACTGTCTAGACGCATAGGCCACTACTCTTCCTTCTTGCATAAGCACACAACCTAAGCCAATATATGACGCATCACTGAAGATTACAAACTTTTTCCCTGACACGGGCTGAATTAAAACAGGAGCTTCGGTTAAGGCTTCTTTCAATTTCTCAAATGCCTGTTGTCTTGCATCAGTCCACTCAAACCGAATGTCCTTATGTAGTAATTTAGTCAAAGGGGCTGCAACCTTTAAGAAACCCTTAACAAAACATCTATAGTAACCGGCCAAACCTAAGAAACTACGAACTTCGGTCACTGTCTTCGGTTGTTTCCAGTTCACGACTGCCTCAACTTTCTTAGGATCCACCCGAATTCCCTCGGCTGATACAATATGACCTAGGAAGACTACTTTCCTAATCCAAAATTCACATTTGCTCAACTTGGCATACAACTGATTGTCTAACAATTTATGCAACACCAAACGCAAATGCCGGTCATGATCTTCCTCGGTACGAGAGTACACTAAGATATCGTCAATGAACACTACCACAAACTGATCCAAGTACTCGTGAAACACTCTATTCATCATGTCCATAAAAGATGTTGGTGCATTAGTCAAGCCAAAGGGCATCATTAAAAATCTATAATGTCCATAACGAGTGCAGAAAGCTGTCTTCGGTACATCTTGATCTCTTACCTTCAACTGATAATAGTCGGATCTCAAATCTATCTTCGAGAACACTAAAGCACCTCTCAACTGATCAAACAGGTCATCGATCCTCGGTAAAGGATATTTGTTCTTCACTGTCAACTTATTCAACTGTAGGTAATCGATACACATTCTCAAACTGCCATCTTTTTTCTTCACAAACAACACCGGTGCACCCCAAGGTGAAGTACTCGGACGAATGAACCCTCGGTCTATCAATTCCTGAAGCTGCGTCTTCAACTCTTTCATTTCTTTAAGAGCCATTCGGCACGGTGCAATCGACACTAGAATAAGTCTCTATAGAAAACTCCACCTCTCTATCTAGAGGCAAACCTGGCAATTCTTTCGGAAAAACACTCGAAAAGTCACAAATTGTTCTAATGTCTTGCGGTCGTGCCTCATCCATATTCGGATTCATAACATATGCTAAGTATGCCTGACAACCTACATCCATTAACTTCTGAGCCTTTAAAGCTGAAACTACATTGGACAAGAACTTAATGCCGCCCACTATTACTACCTCATGATCCTCTGAGAGTCCCAAGGACACCCGCTTTGTCTCAAGATCTACCCTAGCCCTATGCTTTACAAGCCAATCCATGCCTAGTATTACATCAAAACTATAAAATGGCAATTCCATCATATCCAAGGGAAAAACATGACCCTAAACCATCAAAGGACATCTTCTGTACATCTTTCTGACCACAACTGTCTCACCAAAAGAACTAGTGACACTTATACCCACGTCTTATATCTCAACTGGAATATCTAACAATCTCGCATGATCACTCAATATGTACGAATGTGTAGAACCGGAATCAATCAAGGAAAGCAAAGTCAAAGACTGTAACGAGAAATTACCACAATCACATCTGTGTCATTCCTGTCCTCACAGTGTGCATACACTCTAGCTGGCCCACCTCCCTCGAGCTGAACTGCTACAACATGAGCCACATTCCTCTGACCGTCATTCCTAGGCTGAAAGTTACCTCGACCGCGCCCATGGCCTCTCTGATGCTCGACAGCTCGTGCGGGAGCCTGTCCATCCCTAGTCGGATGTGGACAATCGCGCTTCAAATGCACTCTAGACCCGTATTTCCAACAAGAGCCATAAGTTCCCCAACACTCACCGTAATGACGTCTACCACACTTGTTGCACTCAGGAGTACGATTCTCAGTCCCTTGGCCGTGATGCCCTCGCCCCGGATTACCACCTCCGCGCCTATGATCATGATGAGGTCTCTTATCTTTGTGCCTCTTGGCACGATCTCTGTCCAATTCGGCAGCCCTTTTTCCTGAACTAGATCCACCCTTGCGATTCGCAAGTCCCAAAGACTATTCAATGTCCTTGGCCCTAGCGACCAACACATAAAAATTCGTATAGTCAGAAGCCAACATGTAGGTCTTCACCTCATGAATCAAACCATACCGAAAACGCTCACATCTTTTCCTCTCAGTGGGAACTAATTCAGAAGCATAATGACTTAGACGTACGAACCACACCTCATAGTCGGACACGGTCAAGCTACCCTGAACTAGAGCCATGAACTCTCTCTTCTTTTCATCTAGGTATCGAGGACCTAGATACTTCTTACGGAAAGCAGTCCTGAAGAACTCCCAAGTAACCTCGGCCTCTGGCATACCCGTGGTGATAGTAGTCCACCAAGTGTAGGCATCTCCCTGAAGCAAAAAGACAATGCAACCCAACTTATGTGCTTTAGAGCACTCCGTCTGACTCAAAATACGAACTGTGCTCTCAAACCATGCCTCTGATGCCTCGGGTGACAGTCTCCGAAACTCGACTCCGCCTAAGCTACGAAGTCACTCTAACGGTAGACTAGAACCTGCACCCTGAGGCGGTGCTACAACCCGAACACCCGCTAAAGCTGTCTGAATAGCCCTGACTATAGCTTGAATCAACGGATTCACATCAATGCATGCTTGTCCCTGACCATCCTGGGGTCCAACACCTCCAACGTTTACTCCACCAACTGGAGGAGGAGGAGGCAAGTTCTCTCCTCGTACATCCTCAACATTCTCAATCCGCTCGACCCTCAGATTATCTATTCTTGGCCTTCCCCTCAGTCTCACCATGCTAACAGATGCAAAGCTAAACAAAAAATACAACAAGTGAAATGATTTGGGTCAGCAAGGAACAAGGTCCAAGGTGCTCAAGTCCTTAAACTTAAAATCACTTACAATAATAGTATACTAGGAATGGGTGCCTCTAACTACTTCCCAACCAACATGAAGATAACCACAAGCATGCTCACAATCACCATGCAATCACAACCAACAAGCTTACACCATAAAACTTACCTCACTTACCTTTTGGCTTGCGGAAACTCAACGAACCTAGGCGAAACCTAGGCTCTGATACCAACAAATATAACCTCATCGACCCGGCCTAGCTGCCAGACCACATCGAATGGGTTACACGGGGAAAACCGAAGAGAAACCCGTTAAGGCTTCACTTCGATTAGCAACCCTAGAAATTTTCTTTTTTTAAAAAAAAAAATTATCTTGTCTAGATGCAATAATTAAATTCTATATGAGGACACACGCAGCAGAAAAAAAACCACGGATACATAACAAGCAAACATGCATATGAGATAACCCTTTTTATTGTTTTTCTACAGGTCGTATCAATACGCCAAAGGCATGTATCGATACGCCTGTATTGGTCAAACTTCCCAAAGTCAACCTTAGGGAACCGTATCGATACCCTCAAGGCTGGTATCGATAAGCCCTTAACGGTCAAGTTCCCATAGTCAACTTAAAGACCATACCGATACATTTAAGGCTCGTATCGATACCCCAATTTCTCGTCAATTTCTCAGATTTCCAGAGAGCGGATTGGGTATCGATACGCCCCCGCGTATCGGTACGCCTTGCCCAAAATAAGAGACCGTATCGATACCGCCCTTGAGCGTATCGATACACCCTGCCCAGCAAGACTGGTTTTAGCAGCCAAAAGCACAAGAGGTCAAACACAAAACGCATTTAGCAAGCATTTAAGCAACATACAACCACACATACAACACAAGGCATCCATGGATATACATATAAAGCAAGATAAACACTTAACAAGGCAACATCCAACATGACAAGATTTTAAAAGGAAACATGCTTAGTTAGCCTTCACCAACGAAACCAAAAACTAAACCAAAGCAAAATTCAACATAGCAAGAGGCATTACAAGCCAAACACAACCTAGCAAACTTGTCTAAAGCAAGAGACATGCCAACAAGTCCTCAAAACAAAAGGTCTTATCCCATTGCTTAATACTAATTATCGAAGTCTAAACCATACTTGAGCAAACCAAACTCCCTTGGGTTCTCCATTGTTCCCCGAGCTGCTCTGTAGGTCTAAGGGCATGCATTGTTGGAAAAGAGAGTGTAAGCATTTAAGCTTAGTGAGCGGTGCTGAAAACGGTAGCTACAACAATGCAATTTTAAAAACACAATTTGCTTGAAAACCAAAACCACTTACAAATAATTTCCACATGCTTGAACACATAACAATATGCATTTACTGTCACGTGCACTTACCGAATGCAACCACAAGCCATAAGCTTACCTCATGCTCATTCTCATAACACAAGTAAACCAACCAACCACATACTTAAGCATAAATAGAAGTAATCATATAACAAGCTTAACATGAGAATTTAGAGCGCCATGGGTATATTGACATTCATCACTTTTACTATGATATGTGGATAGTTTCTCCAACCCACTAGACACTTCCGGTGGAATCTCACATCACCGTACTCACTGGTCTAGTAAAAACATAACTTCCGGTGGAATTTCACATCACCGTACTCTTCCTTAGTGGAATCTAACATCACTAAGGCCACGCGCGACTTTTACCCTGAGTGCACTCTAATCCTATTGATCGATCAATTATATCCGGTAACAACTCAACACATGCCAATATACTCATTTCACAACCACAAGCATTACCGATGCTTGAACCATTCCCCATGACCGAACTTCCATGCAAGGCATGTACTCACAATGTAAATATAAACACAATTCATTAATCCCAACAGGTATAACAATGCAAACTAACACATAACAACATGACATGTTCAACATGCATCAAGAAACCATAAAACACGATTTAATTGCGTGAAACCTTTAAAACTTACTCTTGAGCTTAGATTGACTTTTCAAGCTCAATCCAAACTCCCAAAACATTTTCTTAACCACGTTAAGGCTTTTAAAATCGATCCACTTACCGGCCAACACAAAAACGCTATCCAAGATGTCGATTCAAGCCTCCGAACTACCCGGATTCACGTATACAAAGCCCAAATATGTTTCCTCTGCTTTAGGCAACCCAAAACAGAACATTAGGATGCTAATATACCCACAAACATAGCAACAACTCAGAACTCAACAATCCTGCAACAAAACACATCGATTCGAGCCCAAATTTCACCCAAAACATAATCAATTCAGCCCCAAACTACTTGCAGCCAAACCCAACGAATTTATCATCAAAAATCTATCTTCTAACATCCCAAAACATCAACCCAAAGCTACCAAACCATCAGCTGTCATTTAAACCTAAAATCCATCCAAAAACTCAAGATTTCCAACTGCCAAAGTTACCAACAATACCCATTTCGGGTTTCCCATAACAACCCATCATTTCCCTTTAAAATAACTTCAAAATTAACCAAACCCGAAACGGTTTAACCAACACGATTATCTCTCGGCCCCAAACTCTGGGCGTTACAGATTTGAACCCAAGTACTCCATGTGTAAATCACGTATGTTTACCACTAGGCTAAGTCCGAACTTAAGATATGTATTACAAAATATACTATATGTGTTAACTAATTGTTAATGCCATGAAAAAAGAAGTAAATGTAGTTTTAGGGGACTCGAACATAACACACTTATGTTGCATAAAAAACATCTAACTCAATTAAATAAATCTAATAATTAAATTTCACAAAATTTTGTATGTATTTTAAATTATAGTTAGTGCACGGTTTAAAATCAAAATTTTAAAATTATATTAAATTCATTATTAAATATACTTTTTAAAAATCTTCGATTTTTAATATGAAAAATTAATATTACTATATTAAATTTATTTTTAATATTTTGTATAAAATATATTTTTTTACTATTTTTAATATAAAAATTTAAAATCATATTAAATTCATTTAGCGAAACCTAACTCGAGAACATAATGTAATTTTTAATTTCAAATCGTGCACTAACTATAATTTAAAATATAAACAAAATTTTGTGAAATTTAATTATTAGATTTATTTAATTGATTTAGATGTTTTTATGCATCATAAGTGTGTTGTGTTCGAGTCTCTTAAAACTACATTTACTTTTTTGCTGGCATTAACAACTAATTAACACATATAATATATTTTGTAATACATATCTCAAGTTCGGACTTAGCCAGTGGTAAACATGTGTGATTTACGCCTAGAGTACTTGGGTTTGAATCCACCTATATCTAGTTTTCTTGTTTTCATTTTTTCTGGCATTAACAGCTAATTACTCATATAGTATATTTTGTATTGCATATCACTAAATTAGGCTTAGCCGAGTGGTAAACATTCGTGCTCCTCACTAGGTGAACTTGGGTTCGAATTCGCCCAAGGCTATATCATTGTTTCCATTTTTATTTCTCCAATCAGGTGGCACGTGTCATCACCTGATTGGAGGATAAAAATAAATATATTAAATTAAATAAAAATAAATAAAGTCCTTCAATCATGTGGTGACACATGTCACTATCTAATTAAATAAATAATTTATTTTATTAAATTAAAATTAAGACCAATTTGATAGATTGTGTAAATAACGGGGACAAAATGTGTAATCATACCAGTTTATTTAACATCTACGTCATTCTCTCTGTTAGTTTTTAACGGTTAGTGGTCTGATTGGAACCAATTAAATAGTTTAGTGGTATATTTGTCAAAAATTAAAAGTATAGTGGTCATTTCGACACCAACCTTATAGTTAGGTGGTCATCTATGTAGTTTACCCTTCATTTAATTCAGTGACTAAGCTAAGTCTTCTCACGTCTAAATTACTTGGCATCAATTAATTTGCGTTGAAATTGTAACATTGAACTAACCAATTAAGCATAGCCTCTGTGCTTTACTTGATCATCCAACTACTTTATCATTGATAACTTCTTTTCATACATCATTATTTTCTTGGCTTATTTCGTTTCGAAATAATGAACTATATCACTTGCTTTCATCTTCTCTCTGTTTTGTGGATACAATGTTTCATGGTTTACTTGGCTACAACTTCCAAAAATCTCACAACCGATCAGTTTGCACTTGTCGAGTTCAAAGATCGCGTTGTGGACCCGCAAAACATATTGTCAAACAGTTGGACGACCTCTAATTCTGTTTGCAACTGGGTTGGTGTTTCTTGTGGCGTCGTCCATGAAAGAGTTGAAGCTTTGAACCTTGCAAACATGAGTCTCACGGGTAATGTCCCTCCACACCTTGGAAACCTTTCGTTTCTATTTTCTCTCGATTTGAGCAGCAACAAATTCTACGGCCACCTGCCTGAAGAATTGGGACAGTTGAATCGTTTGAGAACCCTTCAATTAAACTTCAACCAGCTTAATGGGGAGATTCCAGCGTGGTTAGGGAACTTACGCAGAGTTAAAATGCTGCAGATGAGTAATAATAGTTTCACAGGGACAATTCCTCAAACACTTGTCAACATGTCCAACCTAGAGATGTTGAACTTTTCATCCAATCAATTGTTTGGTGAGATTCCATCTTCCATCTTCAAGATAACCTCTTTGAAAGAGATTTATCTTGACGATAATAGTCTTTCCGGTAGCTTGCCTCATGATTTATGTGTTCATCTTCCTAAACTTGAGATGCTTCATTTGGAAGCAAATGAGTTATCTGGTTATATTCCATCGAGCATAGGCAAATGCAGCAACCTTCAAATTTTGGTACTGTCTATTAATCGATTCAGTGGGATTATTCCAACAAGTATTGGGAATTTGACACGACTCACAAAACTATATTTAGGGTCAAACAACTTGGAAGGTATGATATTTTCTTGGATTCTTTAGCAGGGTCAAAAGATTTGCCTTGTGATTTTCTTAATGTTTGCAGGTGAAATTCCTGAGGAAATTGGTAATCTTGATAGTTTGGAGATGCTAAATATTCAAGCAATTAAAGGTCTTAGAGGTCAAATTCCGACTTGTATTTTCAACATTTCTTCTCTTAAGATTATTGTCCTCTCCAGAAATAACTTATCGGGCAGTTTGCCTGATGATCTATGTCACAATCTTCCCAAGCTTGAACTGCTTTTCTTGCATCTTAATAAATTATCAGGTACAACTTCCAAAGTTTGGATTTCTCTTCTCTAGCTGAAACATTTGGAAATCTGACTATGTTTACAGGTCATATTCCAACATGCATTTTCAACACTTCTTCTTTGAAGACTATTAATCTTTCCAACAATAGTCTATCAGGTAGTTTGCCTGATGATCTATGCCATCATCTTCCCAATCTTGAAGGACTTTACCTTAATAAGAATCAATTATCCGGTCATATTCCATCAAGTATAGGTCATTGCTACAACCTTGGAGTTTTACAGTTATCAGCAAATCAGTTTTCCGGAGCCATTCCCACAAATATTTGGAATTCAACCATGCTCGATACTCTAGACCTTTTTGACAACAATCTCCAAGGTAATTTTTTTCCCAAACTCACCTTATATTTAATTTCTTTCTTACATATTTACAATATAAATCACCCTTTTCATTTTGTTCAAACCAAGTCATGTGAGATTGTGAGTGATTAAAACTTATTAAGTAAACTTAGTTTAATGTTAACTCGTGTACTAAAACATGATAAATGATAAAAGTAAGCAATTGATAATATATCAGGAAAGTATAATTGTAAAAAGTGATATAACTCATTAGTTAATTAAAAGAGTTATATATTTTATAAATGGAAAATATTCTATTCACCGGCTTTTGAAACAAAAAGTTTCCACAAGCATCTTAGTTTTTAGGTTTATAGTTTATGAGTTTAGGTTCAGGGGCTTAGAATTTATGGTTTATAGTTAGATTTTAAGGTTAGTTAGGATTTAGGTTTAAGGTGATATGATTAGGGATTTAATTTTTTTTTAAAAAGGTGAATCTATTAGAAATGAGAACCGATACACCAACATAAATACGTGCCTTATTAAAACTCATAGGTAAAAACTCATGACTTTACTACTACACCAATCTATTCTTAGTGAAATAGATTTCAACAGTTTTTATATATGTTTTTCCACACCATAACATATAAACCTCTCCATTTACTGCACTCAAAACCCACGCCAATTATTGCAACTCATCTTCCTCGAAACCGAATAGCAAAAACCTACAATATTTAGTAACTGCAACAAATCCATTAAGCACAGAAGCCGTTGATTCGATATCTCCTTCATATTAACAATCTGCTCCTCCAAAAACTCAATTTCAGACCTGCAACTTTTGGCATCCTTAATCTCCAATTTCTCCACAAACAACAACTTCAACTCGACACGATTTGGTATCCTCCCATGCTCAAATTCATCAAGAAATGAAAAGAATCTAAGCCTTATATTCTCATCACTTCTATCGACATACAAATTTGCTTTCCTAGCCTGTTTTTGCAACAACTCCGCTTGTTCCCTAACATCATCACTCAAATTGAATTTTTTTATTGGAAAAACATCCAAAAGAGTAGAATTTTCTTGGTTCAAATCATGGAAATGTCTTGAAATCGAATGGTTTTGAAGCAAAAGCCATAACTTACTGGATTGAGAGCAATAATCAAGCAGATCTTGGACCTATAAAGCAACAATAAAGCTCCTTGAAGCACAACACGGTTATTGAAGGCAGGTTCGACATGGACCCTAAACCCGAATCCCTCAAAAACTCCAAAACAATAACGAAAACCTCAATCTTTCGAATCAAAAATCGAAAAATTCTTCGTTGAAAGAAGAAAACATGGTCGGAATAACAAGAAACAAGCTCGGGCGAGAGCGTCGCCACTGTTCAAACAAGGCCGACTTTGGTTAAGTCAACGGGGGCCAGAAGGCCTCTAGAGACGGCGTTTTCCTCCTCCTTAGAGAAGAGTAAATAGCTGCCGACGCCATTGCTGATAACCCTAAAGCTGAATTCTAAAAATAACATAGACTAAATATGTAATTATACACATTTTAATTTAACGGCCACCTTACTTTTCCGTTAGCTTTTAACGGTCGGTGGTCAAAATATGTTCATTTAAATAGTTGGGTAGTCGAATTTTAAATTTTTTTAGTTTGGCGGTCAAAACAGGTCGACACCAATAGTTGGATGATCACTGAAGAAGTTTACCCTTGATATTATACATATTACATGTTTTATATTATTTAGGCTTAAGGGTGCTTGAAGGTTGAAACCCTTAAACTTTTGAAAAATAATTAATTAAGCTTTTAAACTTTATCTGCACCTAATTAAGCTCCCGAACTAATAAATTGAATCAATTAAGCCCTTTGACCAATTTTGACCATCAAATTTTGATAGTTTCTTTCTTGAGATTTTATTTTTCACGTGACACACTATAATTATATCAGGTGACATTTACATATTTTTTCAGAAAACTGTTTTTATAAGTTTTTTAGAATTTTTGGAATTTTTAAAGGAATTTTCTAAATAAAAAAATAAATCTAAAAATACCAAGTGAGAATATTATAACACGACATGTTGCAACAACTGGTGTAAAAAAATTGTTAAATTTAATAATCAACGTTAGTCAAAGGGGTGAATTGATGAAATTTTGAAGTATAAATGCTTAATTGGGTGCTAAAAAAGCTTAACTGGTTTTTTTTCTTCCAAAAGTTCAAGGGCTTATAATGCTTTTAAGCCTATTGTTTATGGGTTAAGATGTACTTACACAATGTAAAACTTATAAAATTTTACATTAATTTAGAATTATTATATATATATATATATAAATTAATGGCTGAGATTAAATCTTTATTTTTTTTCCCTTAATCTCAATCATTAATAAACACTTGAGGTAAAATTCTAAGAATGGTTAGGATTTGATATGTAACAGGTAACATACCGCCCATAGCGAGGGCTTCAAAGCTTGAGGAGCTTTTACTGCGGAACAATAAACTGAGTGGAAACATTCCCGACTCTCTCTCCAATGCTTCCACGCTCAAGTTTCTTGAATTAAATTAAAACTTCTTCCAAATACGCTTGGCAACTTAACACACCTTGAATCGTTAAACATTGGATTCAACAATTTGACCACAGAATCCGCAACTCATGACTGGACCTTTCTTTCCTCTTTGGGAAACTGCAGGAATTTGGCATATTTAGAGGTTTCAGGGAATCCCTTGAATGGCTTTCTTCCTACATACATTGGGAACCTTTCGACATCCCTTCAATACTTTTACGCTCACCATTGCCAGCTGAAAGGAAGTATTCCTATGGAAATAGCCAACTTAAGCAGCCTGCTGCTTTTAAACCTTGGCAACAATGAACTGAGTGGGTCTATTCCCACATCAATACAAGGGTTGAGAAATCTCCAAGTTTTGAATCTTTACTCCAATAAATTAGGAGGTCTCATCTCAGAAAGCATATGTGGTTTGGAGAGATTATACAGCTTGTATTTATCGTCCAATAAGCTGCATGGACCTATACACACTTGTTTGGGGAATTTGACTTCTTTGGGTTATCTTCTCTTGGATTCCAATAATCTGAGTTCTGCAATACCCTCAACTTTGTGGAATCTTAAAGATGTCTTAGCATTAGATTTATCATCAAATCGCCTTAACAATTCTCATTCTCTTGATGTTGGAGATTTGAGGAGTCT
Organism: Hibiscus trionum; assembly: GCA_030270665.1. Classification (NCBI taxonomy): domain Eukaryota; kingdom Viridiplantae; phylum Streptophyta; class Magnoliopsida; order Malvales; family Malvaceae; genus Hibiscus; species Hibiscus trionum. The sequence continues at coordinate 8,808,496 of BSYR01000024.1, read as the reverse complement.
GCTAGAGTTGAATTTATCAAGGAATCTGCTTGCATGTGATATCTCATCTACAATTGGGGGTCTTCAAACTTTGGTTTCATTGGACTTATCTGATAATAAATTGCATGGCCATATCCCAGAATCGTTTGGTGGTTTGATTAGTCTGGGGTTCTTGGATTTAAGCCATAACAATCTCTCTGGAGTCATTCCCAAGTCTTTGGAAAAGCTTTTATATCTAAACTATCTCAACGTGTCTTTCAATAGACTTGAAGGAGAAATTCCCAGCAATGGATGTTTTGCCAACTTTTCCAGCACATCATTCATCAACAATCATGCACTTTGCGGTCCACCTAGATTGCTAGTCCCACCATGCAAGAATAGCACCCGCAGAAACTCCAAGATGACCATATTGCATGTTCTAAAGTATGGTTTACCAACAATCGGTATTGTCCTCCTAGTACTGATAGTCTTAATAGTTATGTACAGAAAACGCCAGAGTAGGACTACAGCTCTACCAATCAAGGATGATCCATTGTCTTTGAGAACGTGGAAAAGAATTTCGCATGCTGAACTTTCACGAGCAACCGATGGATTCGAGGAAAGCAATTTGCTTGGTTCAGGGAGTTCTGGACATGTATATAGATGGAATGGAAGTTGCAGTAAAAGTCTTCAATTTGCAGATAGAAGGAGCATTTAGGAATTTCGACACTGAATGTGAAGCTATGCGTAATATACTTCATCGTAATCTTGTCAAGGTCATTACTTGCTGCTCTAATGCTGACTTTAAAGCCTTGGTGCTTGAGTTCATGCCTAATGGAAGCCTTGAGAATTGGCTGCATTCTGAAAATTGTTCCCTTGATATCTTACAAAGAGTCGACATAATGATCGATGTTGCAGTAGCTCTAGAACATCTCCACACCCATAATTCATTGTGACCTGAAACCGAGTAATATTCTACTAGATGGAGAGATGGTAGCGCATCTAGGAGATTTTGGCATTGCCAAATTGCTGGGAGAGGGTGAAGTAATGAAACAAACCATGACTCTTGCAACAATTGGGTATATGGCACCAGGTGATTTTTTCCCTGTTTACATTTTATATTTTTGTTTCATGTGCATGTGTATATGTACTTGGATAAGCATTTTATAAACAATGAATGATCTTGACATGCAGAATTTGGATCAGCTGGAGTTGTGTCTATAAAATGTGATGTTTACAGTTATGGGATTGTCCTCATAGAAACCTTCACAAAGAAAAGGCCAACAGATGAAATTTTTGAGGAAGAAATGAGTATAAGTGGTTGGACGAAACGGTCATTGCCTAAAGGACTGCTGGACATCGTGGATACCGATTTGTTAAGAAGAGAGGACCAACACTTTGTTGTTAAAGCCAAATGTATTTCGTCCATTATGAAGTTAGCTTTAAATTGTTCAGCTGAGTTACCCGAAGAAAGAAAAGATATGAAAGATGTCGTAGTTGAGCTTAAGAAAATCAAGCAAAAGCTTCTAAACAGCAAGGTTTGATTGCAATTTAAGAAATTTATCCCTTTTGAGGTGTTTTATAAGTATTGTTGTGATCTGATAATTGTTTAATGCAGAAACAAGTGGATCAGAGTGATCTTGATTGAGCTTCTCTGTCTGTTCAGGTTAATTTATATTTAGATTTTGTTTAATAATATTTGTCTAAATCACCTTGTGCAGGGTGCCCTAGGGCAAATATAAAAAATGAGCTCTAAATTAGAAATTTAAATTGCGATTGCAATCGTATTTACAGTTATGTTATGCTTTACTATAATTGCGGACATTATAAATACTATTTCGGCCATTGCGAGTATCTCGGTTGTAAAATTTGCTATTGTGTATATAACAGTTACGGGTATCGCAGTTTCAAATGTTGCCGCTACCCTTAGGCGGATGTAGCATATAAATTTGGGGTGCAATTGATCCCACTTGATTTGTTGGGTATGGGGTTTCAAGGAGATAATATAAAATTTTGGATAAGAAATATTAGATTTGACTCCATTTAATTTGTTGGGCTATATGGTCAACAATGCTTATTCTAGTGGTATAGAAATTATCAATACCTCATACTTCACTCATGACCCCACTATAAGAAAATCATGGCTCCACTACTACTGCTATCGTCATGTAACGTTCGTTGTTGCGGTTGCATATCGTTAATTAAATCTATATCCCTAACAAAAGTAATAAAAAAATTAATTTTAAGAGTATGTCCATAATAACAAGTATTGAAAAAGTGACCCCTAATAATAACAATTAAAAAAATGAATTTTAAGAGGATGCCCAAAATAACAAATAATAAAAAAATCGGGCCTTTAATGAATTTATACTAACAAATATTAAAATAATTAAACTCTAACAACAAATATTAAAAAATTAAATTATTAAAACTAAATATAATTCGAATAAAATTATAATCATGTAACTTTCTTGAGCGGTGGGCTGGGGCGAGCGCATTGTTGCCCCTGCCCAGGGCGAGACCAGACCTTGTGTTGAAATGAAAATGATATTTGTAGGTCTCGGTTCTGTAATCTAATGGAACTCTGTTTTTGGCTTGCAGAGAATAAGTGCCTTCTTAATCAAGACTAAAGCACTCAAAGATTTACATTCTTATTTGAGGCAAATTTCAATATTCTAAAACTCAAAGTCTCTGTTGTTATGAAGATGATATAAATTTAATTTCATGTCACGAGTGAAGTTTGTTGATAAAAGATTAGCAAGAGAAAAGAGGGGTATAAAGTTAAAAAATGTCCCAACGTTCGATTGAATAGTCATTTTGATCTTTATTATTTTTTGAATTTTTTAACCTTCAACGTTTTATTTTAGGTCAAAATAGCTCATCTGCGTATGAGAATCGTTAGTCAACTAACGGTAAACAACTTAAAATGATTTGATAGGACATTTTTTCAAGTCAATATCTTTGTCTATATAATATTGTTATGTCAGTCTGCACTGCACTGTCACGTATGCTTGTCACGTCATTTCAAGCAATTTATTGTTAGTTGACTAACAGTTTTCATTCGTAAAAAAGTCAAAATAACTTAAATATATATATATGAGGTAAAATAATTAATCTTAGAACTATTTTTTAGCTGCTAAAATTAAAACCCAACAAAACAGTAGTTAGTAAAAGAAATTGTGTCGTGTTAGCAGAGTCCAGCTATGTAGAGTTATGAGTCACAGCCTCTTGAGTTGGGTTATATAAATTTTGATTCATAAATAATTCATGCGTATTGTAGATTTCAATACATTTGCACTACATTCATGTTATATTTTATATTATGATATCATTTTTAAATATTCTAAGTATTTTTTTTATCACATTCATGTAAAAATATAATTGTAAAAAATAATTACTTCACATTATCGTATGTCACTCTCATGTAGATCATGTTATGTAATTAAGTTTTCAAATAAAAATCAATAAATGCATTATATGTTCTTTACGACAATTCATTGATTAATTGATGAATGAATACTTTTTATAAATATATGATTAAATAATAAGCTATATATATTTAAATATTTTAGTGTAATTATAAAGTAGTATATGTTATTTACTTTTAGTTTTTTTTAAACGTACACACACAATACATACAAATTACTCAAATTCGAGTGTCTTAAAAATAATAATGTTCTCTTTCCTTTCAGGACCACTCAATATATTCAAGTAAGTGATAGGTTAAATGATTGTTTCAAATACTTTTTTTCTCTATTTAAATATTATTTTCAATGGAAATAGAAAAAATATGGGAAACAAAAATCGTTTCTTCCTTTTCAATGCCACATTTTACGTCTAAACACTAAATAGTTAAATTATAAGTTCTAACTTTAAATTTTAAATTTCAAACATTAAATTTTAAACTCTAAAAAATATACTTTATTTTCAATTTTTTAAATCCTAATTTTAAACTCTAATATTAAACACTAATTTTAAACTTAATTTTTAATACGATGACATAAATAACACCATACAAAAAATGACAGATGATTTTGATCCGAATCTAAGAATCTGAAACATTGGCATACTGTCCATAGAAAACGTGTGGGGCCTCTAAACAACTGAATCAGCATGTGCCCTTCATGATTATGGCTAAACTAACCATTCTAAGCAAAATCATTAAAGATCTTTAGTTTTTCATTATATTAATATCTTAGTAATTCGATTATTATATTTCATGCAAGTTTAGTTTAAAATAAACTAAAAATACATAATTATTTCTTCTATTAATAATATAAAAATGATATTTTTATTGATATAAATAAAAAGATCTAATTGTTTTTTTATTCTATTAATATCTTAAAGTAACTACTGGAATAAGTTCATAACTAATTTTTTTATATTTTGTTGACATGTACATAGAATAAACGTTGACCACAAATTTTAAAAATTATTCTATATTCAGAATGACGATCAAACCCTTAACTCCTTTATGTGAAGCAAACTATTATCTTTAAAGGGTTTTATTTTTTAATAAAAAAAACTAAAATTTCAAACATAGTTTCTAATAAGTAATGATAGTGATATGTGATTAGTTCCCGGTTTTAGTGGCAGACATTCACCATGGAAGGTAGGAGAGTGCTTTATGGACCGAGAAAAAGAAAATCTCAATGAAAATCTATCATTGCTTATCTGCTTTATCTAATCATATTATTTTCAAGATATTCGTCTTTGATATTGGATTCAATATATATTCAAAAAGAGAATATGATTCTATTTTTTTTAAAAATATATTTATGTTATAGATTAGGGTGAAACCAGAAACATTCTCTCAGGATGTGTCTGGACGAATTTTTTTTTAAATGTTAGTATTTTGAAATGCATCATTTCATGATGTTAGCATTTATAATTATTTTGTTTGAACAAATTATTATTTTAGAAAAATTTAATCTATCAGATTTTTATGAGTTTTTTAAAAAAATCAAAAGAAATTAATGATAATAAATTAAATAAATAAAAATATTCCATACCAGTATCATTATATAATATTTGTAAAAATATATAAATTATTTCCATAATATAGAATATATAAATTATTTCAATAATATAAAATATAAAAATATATATTAAAATAAAATAAAATTTGAAGGTTTAAAATTTTATTTTATAATGAGACCAAATGCATTTAATGAAAGGGTAATTATTTAATACAGTGGCAGTGGAAACTAAAATTTTTTCATAAGCGCCTTAGTTTTAGGGTTTAGTGACTTAGTTTAGGGTGTATAGTTCAGGGGTGTAGGTGTATGGGTTTTGAATTTAGAGATTGTGGTTAAAATTTATAGTTTATGGTTATGATTTAGGGTTTGTAAATTAAAACCTAAATCCTCACCATATTACTCTAAAAACTAAACCATAACCTCTAAACCTTAAATTCTAATCCTAAATTTTAAATCTCTACACCTAAACCCCAACACCCTAAACTAAGCTCCTAAACCCTAAAACTAAAGCACAAACTTTTAGTTTCTACCGCTAGTGTATAGGATAGTAATCCTTAATAAAATGGGTTTAAGGTCAATCTTAAAAATTTACCTAAATTTAGGTGGGATTTAGATCAATCATGAGATGTGTTCTGTACATATATCAACACTAAAAAAATTTAAATTTTAAGCTTTAACTTTAAAATTTTAAATCCTTAAACTTTAAACCATAATCCCTAAAAATTACACTAAACTCCTAATTCTCTAAACGGTAATCTTAAATCTTAATATTTAACCATAATTTTAATTTTTAGTATGTGGGCATAAATAGGAGCACCAAAGAAGGGTAGATGATTTCTATTCGAGATGTGGTGCGGTGGTTGATTGGTTGCTCACCTCATTCATTAACCATGAGGTCAAGAGTTCAATCTCTAGCAATAAAAATGAAGTACATTTCATGGTTATCGGCGGTGGATACCTTGATTCAAATAAAAAATACAGGATTCGGACTATGAAATCCTCTTTTTAAAATAAAATTATATTTTTAAAGGAATTAAAGTGACAACTTATCATTATGTTAATTTATAAATATATTATCATTAAAAGGACTACACTGCAAGTTTACCCTTTTCGGGGAAGTTGGGTCAAGCCCACCAGCGCTGCCCCTGTTTGATGCAATCTTTGATACATATCAGAATATAAATTTTAGAATATAATTCTTGAAATATATAACAATTTTAAAAAAATTATTTGATTCGAACACATTGGTATTCGACACTAATCTGAAATCTTTTATAACGTAATTAAATGAAACCCGAAGTAAAAGAAGAGAGGAAGGAAACGGCATGAGATCACATTTGATTGATTAAAACTTGGGTAGACCAGAAAATTGTAAAAAGTTCTGGACTAATCTGGAAATTTTGGAACTCTGCTTGCGATTTCAGGAATGTAGGAAACTCAAGCATAAAAAGTACATTTGAAGTCCCCATTAATTAAACATTTGGAGGTTAGGGTCGTAAAGTTCTAACAAACCATTTTTCCCTAGTAAAATAATTGAAAATATTAAATCATGTTCTAAACAGACGGCCGGATATTTATGTTCCGATTCTTGTTCCTCGTATCGAATCGATCCATATCTCAGACAATTACTCTGACTCGGTTCATAATTACGTTGAAAGCATTAAAAACATGGCATATAAGAGAATTAATGGATGAAATCGGCATCAAAAACCTTCTGGTACTTGGTTTTAGGGGAAGAATCAGAGTCTCCGTAGTTTTCTTGACCGCTCCTCTTAAGCTTATTGGAAGAGACGGCCACCGGTGGGATGTCAACGGAGGTCAGCTGCGGCGGAGGATGCTGCCATTGCGGAAGCGGTCCAGCCAAAAGAAGGTTCTGTAGGAGCGGACCGGCTTCTTTAACCGCCTGCAACAGCTTTCCTTTCGCCGGAAGCGGCCTGTTAGCTGCTAGTTTCAAGGCATGTTCAGGAAGCGATGACGATACTTGTGTCGGTACGGTCACCGGAGCCAAAATCGAGTCTGAACCCGGAGATGAAACCATGGCCGCTTCGCTACCGGAACTCGAAATAAGGTTGTTGGCGGAATGATCAACCGCGGGTTTCGATTCATCTTCACCGGAAACCCAAAAAGGCGAAACGGTTTCTTGGTGTTGCTGTTGTAATTGCCGGTGAAGTAGGAATTTCTCCATTACCAGCTTCTGACATTGAGCTTGAGCTTCGTCTCTTTGTTTCAATGTCCGAATCAGAGCATCCTTGAGATGAACCAATTCAAGCTCTCGTCTTGTAATCTCCTCTTTGGCAGACATTAGGGTTGTCTCCAGCTCCACCGTTGTGAACATTAGGGTTTGCTTTAACTCTTCCATTCCCTGCAAATCGCAGAAAACAAAAGAAGATGAGAAACTAGACCCCTGTACAATCATTACATTGCATTCTTACAAATTACAATGATTGTCGGAGCTAAACAAGTATTAGAAATTTGGTTACCTGCTGTTGATAGAAATAAGAGAAAGTGAGCGAAGTGCATTGCTCAGCCATTGTCTGAAATCGGAGGGGAAAGTTGGGAAATGGGCGAGGTTAAGCCTTTCAATGGATTCTTCACCCTTTCTTATAGGAGTTGAAATATCTTTTACTATTGACATGTGGCCTTTCCCATTATTTTATTTTATTTTAGACATGATGCTAAAAATTGTTCCTAATATTTGATTGAGTAATCACTCTAGTGTGCATAAAAATTGTTAGTCAACTAATAATAAATTACTTGAAATGACGTAATAAATATGTAAGGCAATGCACAGTGACATAACGATATTATATAGACAAATGTGTTGACTTGGAATGACAAATCAGTCAATTTTTTCATAAAATTATATAAAATATAAAATTATTTTGGCTGACGTGTCGTTTTTTCAAGTCATCTCAATATGTTGATTGGTAATTAAATAACAGTTACATTCATATATCTATTATTTTAATCTAAAATAAAACGTTAAAGTATTTAAAAAATATGAACCAAAATAACTATTCCAAAAAAAAATCGAAAACATTTTAATGTGTTACGCCTTTATTTTATACCAGCTCAAACATTCATATACGCTTACATCTTATTATTATTATTCTCCTAGCTTAAACTCTCAACCTAAGTTGAAAAGTGATCTTAACATCAATTCGAATAACAAGTTTTATGCAAAGGTCAAATTATGCGTTCAGTTTTTGTTCAAAAAATATATACTATTATTAGGGCCTGGGAACCGGTCGGTTCGAGGACGGTTTTGTATTTTTCATTTCGTCCCCGACACTTGCGGGTACGGTTTTGAGTAATTCCCGTTATATGATTTGGTGAATTTTCTGTCGCCATCCCCATACCTATCGGATTCTCACAATTTTCGAGGAATCTCCATCCCCAAAAGTTAAACAAAATTTACTATTATACTAACTAAAATATATGGTCGATTTCAATTTACATGTCATATACTCAATACATTTAAACATGTGGTTGAAGGGGAACTAAGTTTTTGTGTAAAATGAACGGCATAAATTGATATATATATATATATATATATAATAAAAATAGTAAATTACTAGAGAGATCACCAAACTTAATAATGTTTAAACAAAAAACACAAATATATTGATAGTAAGATAGTTATGTATAGAGAATTTTATATATTTTAAAAGTTTTGTAAAATATCAATGATCCTTGTGGATATTTTTCGGGGAACCTTACAACTATTTATACGGTTACGGTTCAGTTATCCCTACGGTTCGGATATAACAATTCGCGTCCCCATTCTCATTTGAGCTTCGGTGATAAAACTTTCCCGTCCCATCTCCATGGGTGAAGGTTTCGATTATTCCCCATCCCCGTCGATTCGGATCCTCACGGTTTTCGAATATTCCCTACCCAATTCTCACTCCTAACCATTATACATCCAGGTAAATAGCTTGATTTATTTAAGTTGAACTTTAAAAATGATAATGTTTAATTTGAGACGACTTAAATTAAATTGGTATTTTTAGAATAACAATAAAATTTTATTCAAGATTTTATTATAAAAATTTTAAATCATAATTTGGTATGATGGATGAACACCACTAATGTAAGGTATCAATTTTTTTTCTTATTTTTACAAAAAGAATATGAACTTGGCCTAGCTTAAATCCTTCCAGTTGCATGTGTGGTTGAGTGTGGTCTTTAACTTTTGGATAAACCTATTAACTTTCGACAAAAATCCGTGAACAAATCTAACTTGTTGTACTCTCTTGCGCATATAAACTTTTGATTTGAAAAGATAATATTACAATAATTAGAACAAATTATGCTAATTATAATAGCCACTAAATAGAATACAATGAAGATACGGTAGATCTCACTTTAGAAAATAACAATATACTGACCAACCCTACATGTGATTATGTGAGCCCGCGCATATGTTCAACACTCCCCCACCTTAGATATTAATGTTGAACATAAAATACATTCTCATTTGCAACATCAATAGGAAAGTGATTAGAATTAAAATTTATAAAATAAATCTCAATTAATTTGATACAATTTCTAGATCTATTTCTTAAATTATTTTTAGCAATATTTACATTTTAAAAAATTGAATAACCCAAACTAAAATTTTGAAAATGAAATCTCACCATGATTTGTCAAAGTTTGTTGTGTTTCAAAGACCAAGTTGAAGTTCAAAACACCCCTTCCTTTTTTTTTTTTGCAATATTTAGTTTTCTTCCCCATTTATACATAGTTGAATGAACAATTTTTTTTTATAAATTGTTGGTATCTGATTTATTGATTAATTAATTCGAATTAAATATTACAGGTGTTCATTATATGGATGGCGATTCCAAATTTGCTGCATCACTGCATACAATTATGTTCGGAACAAAATATTAAATATGAACATTTAGAAAAAATTAAAAAGAAATCATAATAGAAAATTATTTGGAACATTGGAATAATTTAATTTTCTCGCCCCTAAGATTTTCAAAGGTCTCCACCAAAAAAAAATTGATTAAAAGAAAAGAATAAATGGTAGGGTCCTGCTACAAAGGAATCGCCATTTAGACAACAAAAGATGTGTCCCTTTCAAGGGGAAAAGGGTCTAACAACCAAATGTTACCATTTAGAGTTTAGACTAATCCCAATTAATTAGATATAATATGGATGATTCTACAATAAACATCATGTACTGTTATGTATTATTAATTATATGTATCGTCATATACTATTAATTATTTTAATTATTTTTAAAATCATGAGAACCAAAAGCGTCATTATCTTTTTTTATAATAAAATCTAAAAAACAATTTTTATATTACTTTTTTATTATTTTTCTTTTTGGTAAAGTACACAAATAAGTAATTGTACTTTGGTAAATTATTCAATTTGATAACTAAACTTTCAATTGCTTCAATATTACCATTAAGCTTTTAGTTTTGCTCCAAATTGGTCATTGACTCGTCAACAGTCATTAAAAGAGTGACATAACAGTTAAAATATTTTGTATAGTAACACATTTAGTCATCCACGTTTGCACATTCAAATAATTTTGTCCTACTTCAAAAAATAATAATAAATCGGTAAAGTTCACAAATGGTAACTGAACTTTGATAAATTATTCAATTTGGTAACCAAACTGCCAATTGCTTCAATGTTACCATTAAACTTTTAGTTTTGCTTCAATGTTACTACTGACTCGTTAACATACGTTAACAACAGTTGAAATATCTTGTATAATAACATATTTAGTCCTACGCATTTGTACATTCAAACAATTTATTCATAATTCAAAAAATAATAAATTTAACCCTCATTATTTAAACATTATTTCAATTTGCTCCTATTTTTATATTAAAAAATTAACACTAAATCCAAACCCTAAACTCAAAACTCTAAACCATAAACCTTAAACTCAAAACCATAAACCCTTAAACTTTTAAACCTTAAACCTTAACACATAGACCTTAAACCCTTAAATTATTTTTAATAGAACTATATATTTTCTATAAAAATAGCAGTATTCAAACACAACAAAAACTCGGTCTAAATCACAGAAACTATATAAAAAAAACTTACCTCGTCAAAATTCTGTCCAATAGCTCTCCACCTTCCCACAATCTGATAAGATACGTAATTCCAAAATTGTCAGACCAAAATTTTAAAAATGCAATTCAAAATTTGATGATGCTGCAGTTGGAAACTTGGAATATTCAAGAGGAAATTAGGCATGTTATTATTTTTTATATTCAGCATAATTCAGATCAACCAGTTTCCTACAACAAATTGTAACAAAATGAAGAGAAGACATACTCCATGACTATGTGCACGTTATTGGCATCCTCACATGCATCATAAAATTGGACCAGATGCTTATGTCCTGATAGTGCCTTTAGTATTTTCACCTCCCTCCGAAGTCCGAACATCTTCAATTCATAGGGCTCTTGTCACCTGTCAAATAAACCTGGTTAAAACGCAGCCATTGCACTCAACATTCCTACTTTTTTATTTTATTTCCTTGAATATATGAGTTTAAGGGTTTAATAGTTTAAAGGTTTAGGATTTTGAGTTTATAGTTTAATATTAAATTATTTTTAATAAAAATAAGATTAAATTGAAATAATGTTTAAATCATGAAGGTTAAATTTATTATTTTTCGAATTAGAACTAAATTGTTTGAATGTACATATCATATTGAGTTAAATAAACCAAATTATGGTTTATGGGTTTAGTGTTTTGAGTTTAGATTTTATGATTTTGAGTTTATGGTTTTGATTTTAGAGTTTAGGGTTAAATTATTTTTTAATTAAAATAGGAAGAAAATGAAATAATGAGAATTAAATTTATTATTTTTTTAAATTAGGACAAAATTGTTTTAATGTGCAAACGTGGAGGATTAAATGTGTTATTATAAAAATATTTTAACTGTCGTGTCACCCTTTAACGTTTGTTAACGAGTCAGTGACCACTTTGGAGCAAAAATAAAAGTTTAATGGTAACATTGAAGTAATTGAAAGTTTGGTTACCAAATTAAATAATTTACCAAAGTTTAGTTACCATTTGTGTATTTTTTTAGATAAATGGTGAGTTGTATTTATCCGGGAGCAGCGAGTTGCTACAAAGAACATCAAAAATCAAGAAAAGAGAGAATCGAACTCATTCGATCCCCCAAACTATACAAAGACGTTTGTTATCACTATTGTTTCTATCAGTTTTGTATCTATACAACCGTATAAGAATGATGTATTTTAAAGTATTAAAAAGATCATCGCTAGAGGGGCAATTTCTCTAAAAGTTCTTGCGTTGCGTTTTTCCCAAATGATATAAAGATAACATGTTCATGCTAACTCTAAGATAGAGTTTAGAAAGGATTTACCCTTCCAGTTATTGGCAGCCCATTGTAAGTTTTTCCCTCACGGGCGTGGTTGATGATCTATCCCACACGCACATAAAATCTTTCTTTACAGTGCCATCAAATAAAGACAGTCCGAGAAGAGGTAGCCCTTAGTTTTCAAGGCGACGTCGCAAAGAGCACACTAAGATGTAATGGCGGTACCCCACTACAGGAGTCTATCCTTGGTGTGGACTCTATTTAGAATGATCATCCATAAAATGATGGAATGTGCTTAGGAATGTGCTTAGGGAACCATATGAGCTTTTGTCATTGTACCTTATCATAGGAAATCCTCGCTAACTCCCAGATTCATCTAGTAGAATATCAGAAAAATATCAGAAAAAGTAATATAAAAATTATTTTTTAGATTTTATTCTAAAAATAGATAATAACGCTTTTGATCTCATTTTTTCAAAAGTAATTAAAATAGTTAGTGGTACATTGCAATACACATAATTAGTGATATATAGTAATACATGACATTTATTGTAGAATCATCCGATATAATAATTTGAATACACTATAATTCTTTAAATATATTGTAAAAATAGCTAAAATGTATAATATAAAATATTAGGATATGAAAAATAATGCAGGCAATATACTAACATGTGAAAGTATCCAAATTTGTATAAATGATTAATATGATATTTATATAAATTTTATGGAGTAACTTCTTAACTATAACTAATTCTTGAGACACGTTTACATGTGAAGAATACATTTTTACAATAAAATGTTTTATTTTAAAAATAACTTAATTTCTTTAAATAAAATAATTTATTTTTTTACGTTTACATTTTCCAAATTAAATAAATTTTTCAAAAATGGCTATATTGCAAAAAATTAAGTACTCACAATTTATGAAATTAATAATTTCCAATGATGGTTATTTATTAGTACAACTTTTTTGAATAGTATTAGTACAAATAAATTTGAGTTACTATTAGAACTTTATAAATAATTTTGAACAAAATTTTATAAATATTTATAATTTAGTTTAAGGGTATTTTTTGAATGGATAAGTCTACAGCTCTCGACGAGTACCGATGAACATCACTAACGATGAGCACCGATGAGCACCATTAATCTAATTTAGAAAGTTTTAAAATACAAAGGACTTACCATATAATTTTAATTTTTTGAAAAATCAAAAGATAATTTTATTAAATTTCTTTATTTATTTTTTCATATTATTTTAAAAATTATTAAATCAAATTTTCTATCCTCAAAACCCCAGTTTTGGTCGTCTACCACAACGTCGCCGCCGCCGATAGCCGTCGTCGCCGGTCACATCCTCACTGTCCCGCCGTCTCCTGTTCGTGGCTGCCGTTGAACTCTGCTGATTTTTCCCTCTTTCATTGCAATTAGGTAATTTATCCCCAATTCCCCATTCGATCCTTAAATATATTTTTAAAATTATGCTACTTTAGAACCCTAATTCTCAAATTGAGTATTCTAATTCCTATATTAGAACCCAATTACTTTACAAGTATCCTAATTTGTTTTTAGAACCCTAAATTCCATGTCCAATTCAAAATCCCCAAATCGTAGTTCGTCGGTCATACTAGTACGGTGGTTTTAGCGTACCGGTACGCGAGTTTATGTGTATCGGTGCTGGTTGCGTATAGATACTAGAAGATGCTACTGAAATTTTATTCCAGCATAGTGCACCGGTACGGAAAAAAATACCGTGTCGGTACGATCTGCTCGATCCTTTAAAATTGTTGGTTTAAGTTCGATGCATGCATGCTTAGTTTTTAACTCTTTAGCATAGATGATGAATCTAAACTTAACTCGTACCGTAAGGGGTGCCGCTTTCTGTTAGTCCCTTCATTTGGGAATCTAACAAAAATTATGCCCCGAGCGTAGGGGCGTAAATTTCTTATGGATTATCGTGAAAAACGTACCTCGAACCGTAAGGGATGTCGCTTTCCGTTGATCTCGATTATAAGATATCATTTTTCTAAATTATAATTTTCAAAATAGATTCTCTTTATTTGGAAATCTAACGGAAATTGTGTCACGGGTGTTGGGGTGTAAATTTTCTTTTTTTACAAAGAAACACTCTTTCAAATATTTTAAGGGATCACAAATTTTAAATTAAATTCGAATTATTAATTTTCATCGTTAAAACAGCCGGTATTTGACTAGGTACCAATTTTTTGGCGTTGTGGAGGTGCTCACCCTTTCCCACATGTAACCGACTCTTGAACCTGTTTTCTGGTTTCGCAGACCAAAACTTGTTGTTTTAATAAAAACGACAAAAAATAAGTTTTATTAAAATAACCAAGTTTTCAAGTGATCCAATCTCACCTAAACTAATTAAAAAAGGATTGGTGGCGACTCCCCGTTATTACACTAAAAATTTTGGCAAAACTTGTTTCAAGCAAGCACAATAAAGTTGATCTTTTCAATTGTCGTAAATTGAACCCTCCGGTTCAAGAAGTTGAGGATTAAGAAATTTTGAATGCTATTTGACCATTTTTGGGTGGTTCTCAACCTTCCATATTTTTTTTCACTTTTCATTTATTTTATTCATGTGGTGATTATTTGTGATGACTTGAGATTTTCAGAGCTTGATATATATGTGAGTATTATGGTTATTATAGTCTGTATTATATATATTTTGTTTAAATACTAGTTCTTTAAAAAACAGCAATTAATCCAGCATAATGTGTGTTAATTCTGAAAAATGGATTAAGCACAAAAATGTATAAAGAACAAAAAAAATTTGAACATTTGAAAATTTGATTATCGTTTTTTTACAATGTTTAATGAACTTTACCCATAAGAAAACTAAACTCTATTAATCCACAAAAATATAATATTTAAAAAAGAACGATTTAGTTGATTATACAAAAAAATATATTTACTTGGGATGAGTTAATGCGGTGAAATAATAAACCAAATTAGAATACCGTACCGGTAAAGTACCTAAATGTACCGGTACGCACACTTAAGCCGTATCGGTACAGTTATATGTATTGGTACGTCCATAGCTTACTGGATTTTTACATTAAACTATCGTATCGGTACGCTTAGTATATAGTACCAATACGTATGGGTCAAATTGGCTAAATGAGTCATACCCTTAGCAAATGTGCGTATAACCACTCGTTCAACGTTGAATATACACATGAACACATATATTGCATTACACGACTAAATTGGTCAAATTAGCGTATTTAACTTTTGTCAGTTTTTAAAATATTATTTCACGCGAAACACAAATATTTGTTCCATAAAGCATCCCAAACACTAACCTTTGATTTTTTTTCAAGCTTGTTTTATTGTTTCATGTCAATACTTTAAAATTTTATTTGAACACTTACCTATTTTTTGTACTGATATTTGAACACTTTGCTCTTTTTCAACTTTGAGTTTTTGATTCATGTCACTACTTTAAAAATTTCAGTTAAAAATTTTGCTCTTTCTGACCTTTACTTAAACATGTAGCAAAATATACAATGGGAAACAATCCATAGTAATCCAAAAATATGAAGCAAATAATCTATCATATCTAAGATAATCAACATATATAATCAAGTATCATATATAACCAAGATAATCCCAAGATAAAGTATCATATATAATCAACATATATAATCCAAAAATAAAATATAGAAGCAATCCACATATAATATCTGAAGTAATCCCACATAATCCCACATAATCCAAAGTAATCTATAGAATAAAGCTAAGTCTCTGGTGCATCGTCCCTACCATCAACATCATTGTCGGCATCATTCTGAAGAAGTTGAGCTGAATACTCCAAGATCTCTAGACGCTCATCAACTGAATCAAAAACGATGCATAATGCGATCCTCCATCTGAGTGATCAACTCCAACAGTGATGTCAAAGAGACATTCCTTCGGGTATTAGAGCAACTGGCTGACGAGCCGCTTGAGGAGCTGGAGCTGTCCGTGGAAAACGAAGAATCTATTCGCCGTTGACGAGATCGAAATGAGCCCTTCGAAGAGATGAAGCATCAATCTTATGTCCTAGACGGAAGAGAATATCTATGGATCAATATATGTCCTCTTTCTCAAAGATATGGCTAAGGACGCAACTGTAATAAAAAGAGTTGACCATAAAGCTACGACGGTGGTTGATGATGTAAACTAGGTCGACAAAAATTATCTGAGCAAGATTGATGCGTTGGCTAGTGCGGAAGCACTAAATCCACCAAGCATCGACGGTCATAATGGTAGAATATTTACCTCCAAATGACCGAAACCACCAAGTGACAATGAGATGAAGAAAGCGATCATGAGTATCTAGAGAAGTAACAGAGCCGGTGGCTGGAGAACTAGGAATACATTCATCATTATCAAGATTGATGTTTTCTAGTCCTAGATGATTGGCAATTATTTCGGTGTCTAGCACAAAGGTCTTCCCCATAAGGTAAGACCCTATGGTAGTAACAGTGTTACTAATTTTAACAACAACACACCGAGCGTTGGAAAAGAAAATTCGGGTTAAAGTGGGATAATATTCGGGATTGAGCTGAAGCATGGTACAAACTTTCCATCGCCTCATAAGACTAAGGTAAGGGAACTTAAAACTAGGATCAAACATAAATCCAAAATCTACAATACGTTCATCCCGAATAGTGAAATTTTTGAACATTTTAAAGTTCTCAACAAATCGATACAACATTACCTTTTTATCCAAGTATTCAATGTTCTATTCATTGACTCGCATCGTTGAGTAGTCCTCATTGATGCACACCAAAAATGTTTAAGAATTTAGTTCAATATAATAAATATATATAATATTATATACAAATAAAGTTTACATACTGTTACATACATAAAAATATCCTTGCAAATATGCTTCTGCCCATTTCTCTTTATCTTCATACAATTCTTGTACCCATCTCTTTCCTTCAACTTTATGTTTGTTCACTAATTCTTTCCAAGCCTTTTCAAAATCTGATGGTGTTCTACACATGTTAGCGCATCTCATAAACCCATCAAGAAAAGTGTGTTCAGCATGAGAATGCACGTTCCTCATGATATGCCATAAACACAATCTATGTTTTGCCTCGGGTAGAACATGAGATATGGCATAATAGTGGTAAGTGATTTGTAGCCATCTCCTGCTTCAATCAATTGTCATAATACCCATACATAGGTATTCCCATTCTCGTTTACTACCAATGCACATCCAAATAGCACAGTGTTTCGATGATGATTTACACCAACCAAAACAATGAACAGCTTGTTGTATACGTTGCACTTGTAATTCGTATCAAATGCGAGTACATGACTGAATTTTTTATAGTCGACGCGTGATACACCATCGCACTAGAACGGCTTCTCCAAGTGTCCAAATTCATCCCTCTTGTGCCTTAAAAAAAGAAGAAAAGATCAGATTCTTACTTTTCATATAAATACGCCATCATCGTTTTATCATCATCATCTTCCACTTCTTCCCGTTTAATTCTATATAGATAATTGTACAAATCCTTGTGTAGAAAATTAACAATCTCAATTGAACCAGTTTCGTTCACGAAATTACACATCATCTTTCAGAGTGGTGCATGCTCTTAATTTTAATTTCATCTAACTAACTAATTTTTCGGAATGACCTACAAAATAAATCATTAAAACATTAAATATACATATAAGCTAGAAGTTAGTATGTAACAATTTACTTATCGATGAATTACATACCTGATATAAGCAACTTGTGTTGCCTGAACAATGTCATGGTAATGTTCTGCTTGGAATTTGACAACTTTCCAATATCGATATCGTTCGTCCAATTTGAATCTAATAGATGCTCCACAGCCAACTCTGTTGGTCGGTCTTTCTTCACGTTTTTTGTTTGGAAAATTACTCCACTTTTCCGCTCTATATCCCTCCTTACAGCACACCATTTTTTTTACAATTATGTGATCACCAGTTCGACTTTTCACTGTTTGGCCGACTCGAACGCCGAAACCTTTCACTTTGGCATAGGTATGATAAAATTCAATGCAATCATCTAAAGTCTTCCACTTCAGCATACTCATATCATTCGTATCATAATTTTTCAAATGTTTTCCAATCTTGTCCCATATGCTTTCGTCAATGAAGTAGTCAAGGGTCTTCTCATCATCTATATGTTTGTCATCATCAACAGGATAATAAGTTTATTCTTTTTCAGTGTCAATTTCACAATCTGGTTCACTGTTGTAATGATACTTACCTGATTATGCTCATCTTCATCCTCATTATAAAGTGCCAACTCTCTAGTTTGATTTTGGTATCTTCGTTATCAACCATATCGACAAAATCTATAATTTAACAAAATTAAAGAAAAGAAGCATGATTATAATGGTACATGGCAGGGGAATTGAACTTAACTCAAAATTTTAAAAATATAATTATAGAAAGAAAAGCGAACTTAAACCAAAAATTTTGAAGGATCGAGTAGACCGTACCGGTACGGTATTTTTTCGTACTAGTACACTATGCTGGAATAAAATTCCAGTAACATCTTCTAGTATCGATACGCAACCAGCACCGATACGCATAAATTTGTGTACCGATACGCTAAAAACATCGTACTGGTATAGCCGATGAACTGCGATTTGGGGATTTTGAATCAAACATGGGATTTAGGGTTTTAACAAACAAATTAGGATACTTGTAAAGTAATTGGGGTTTTAATATGGGAATTAGGGTTCTAAAGTGGCATGATTTCAAAATTATATTTAGGGATCGAATGGGGAATTGAGGATAAATTACCTAATTACAACGAAAGAGTTCAACGGCGGCCAAAGACAGGAGACGATGAGGATGTGACCGGCAGCGGCCATTATCGGTGGCGACGACATTGTGGTAGACGACCAAAACTAGGGTTTTGCGGATTTGGGATAGAAAATTTGATTTTAATAATTTTTAAAATAATATGAAAAATAAAAAAAATTAATAAAATTACCTTTTGATTTTTCAAAAAAAATAAAATTATATGGTAAATTCTTTGGATTTTAAATCTTTATAAATTAGATTAATGGTGCTCATCGGTACTCTTCGTTAATGGTACTCATCGATACTCGGCGAACACTGTAGAATTTCCCTTTTTGAATTGAGATGGTGCCATTACTAAGTGACATTAGTTTGAATCAACTGCTTTAAATATATAGATTTTAAGACACACGCGCATACGTGTCAACAATACTTAATTTTGTAATCAAACATTTGAGTTTTTAAATAATTTATCTATACAATTTATTAAAGGGTTAACTACTGAAATGGTCACTTACGTTTCCCCCATTATAAAGTTGGTCATCGATTCTGAAAAACGATCAGTAAAGTCACTTACGTTTTTGGGGTGTAAACTTTTGGTCACTTAACCATTTGTTCCCGTTAAACATTGGCGACTTGTTGATATGGCAGCAGAAAAAAATAAGGGTAAACTACTACAACGGCCACTTACGTTTATCTCATGTACATTTTTTGTCACCAATTTTAAAAATTAAACGTTATGGTCGCTACTAAGAAGGTTTATTTCTAATTTCACCCTTAAATTTTTAAAAAATTATTTTCAACCCTAAATTTAGTCAAAATTTTAATTTTCCTTCTTGCCGTTTTATCTTCTTCAAAATATGATCTCCCCCCCAAATTTAGTCAAAATTCTAATTTTCCTTCTATTTTCAATAGTTTGATTTCATAATGAGAAGCTTGAAGCCTTGAATTAGATCCTCAGAAGCTAATTTCATCAAATTATTCCCCCAAAAATCTATTTTCACCAAAAAAATCCATATATTTTCATAGATAAAGATACCCAGTTTTTAAAAACCTAGTTTTTTTCATCAAAAATAAAGATACCCAAATTCTCAAAACACCAAAAGATGAAAACTAATTCAAGATTCTTCACAATCGGGCTAGTTACAGCCTTAAGGTTCATGCCAGTGAGTTTTAACCAGGCCATCGGCATTACGACGTCGTTCTTCACGACGTTTTCGCTTACTTATGTTACCATCATTCATGTTGTTATTGGGGATATCACTGCCAATGGATATATATTTTGGCTAATTTATGTTTATTTATTTATTTGAATCAAAATCTCTAGCTTTATTCATTTTGGGGTTAGAAATTGAAAATGGGTTGCCGGGTTACTTTTATTCTTTTGGTTTGATTGGATTTTAATTGAATTTTACTTTAATTTTGTTGAAATTTATGTACTAAAAATGGTATGTTTTTAGGGATTTATTAAGGATTTGGTTGTAATTTGGAAATTATTTTGCTTTAGCTTATTCAAGATTCTAATATTGTTCAAATCAAAAAAATTCTAATTATGTTATGTTTTATTACATTTTATTATAAATTAGCTCCTTTTCTCTCTGTGTCTTTATGGATAATTTGAATGGAATGTGAAAATTTTTTGCTTTAGTTTTAGGGTTAAAAAAATGAATTTTTAAAATTTCAAGGGTGAAATTAGAAATAAACCTTTTAGTAGTGACTATAATGTTTAATTTTTAAAACCGGGGACAAAAAATGTACATGAGATAAACGTAAGTGGCTATTGCAGTAGTTTACCTTATTTTTTATGCTACCAGATCAGCAAGTCGTCAACGTTTAACGGCAACAAACGACCGAGTGACCAAAAGTTTACACCCCAAAAACTTAAGTGACCTTACTTGTCGTTTTTTAGAATCGGTGACTAACTCTATATTTGAGAAAACATAAGTGACCATTACAGTAGTTAACCCTTTATTAAAATCCTGGCTGAGTTGGTTTGAGGAGTCAACTTAAAATCAACTTAGTTAAAAAATGACAAAGATAATCTCATTTATTAAGGATTATAAATATTATTTGCATGGTATTATTGTCTTTTTATATTTAGGCAAATATTCAAATAAGATAGCTGTAAAGCATTTTAGTGTTCTCTAAATATGAGCACAAGTGCACACTCTTGTCAAGTAATAGTATAAAAGATATCGTCTCCCACAGGGATTGGACAGCTTGACTCGAATCTTTATTCTTGCACAAGAAAAGTAAATGCACAAATAAGTTGATTTGTTTGAGAAGAAAAGTAAATAAAAACACAAGTAAATAAAAGGGAAGAGATCATGTTGATAGAATGGGCCGGGTTATGTTGTTGTTTAGTGTGAAACTGTGTTGAATAGGACAAGTTGCTTTGCGCTGCTAGACTCTGCTGCCTCGGCGGGGGATGGCAGTTAGGCTGCTGAGACGCTCTCGCTGCCTCGGCAGAACTACAAGGCTCGGCAGAACGCTTCAAAATTGATCACGCTTATGTCTAAGTCAGAATGCTGTTGATGCTCACTGCAGGTAATACCAGTCGAGGTGTGAATCGTGCAAAGACAACAATGTTTGATTTGTCCTCTTTTAGCCGCCTTAAACCCTAAACTATGTCTAGGCTGGATTGATCAACACCTTCTATAGATGAGATCGTGCTTACTCCTTTCGTGAGTTCGACTCTCTCGATATCGAACAAATGGATAGCAATCAACTAATCTTTTGCCTTAATTGAAAACTATGAAGAACATGGAATAAGTAAACCTTGAAGCTTTATTGCAAAAACAAACCTAAAATCCTAAAAAACTATTCTCATACTAATTACAACATAATCCAAACCCAAAGAGAATTTTAGAACATAATGGCGGCAAGAAAACCTAAACTATGCCTAGGGGAAAACCTAAGCTGTTTTGAAGTAAAAGTACAATGGGTATAGATAGGCATTAGCTAGGTCTAGTCCTTCTTGAAGTAAAAGTCTTCAAAGTAGCTTTTGCATTAAATGCAACCTTAAATGACGACTTCTTTGAGTTGAATGTGGACTTTATCACGTTGCCTTGCTCCGCAAGTAATCTCGAGCTCCTTGTTCGGCGGCTCTACTTGCTGCTACAATCATCGGAAAATTAAGTGGACATCATCGATAGAATTAGGATTTTCTACTCTACAGATCACACTCTAGTTCTCCAATTCCTCAGTTTGCCATCTTGAGCGGCAGGTATGACAACGGCAGCTACACGGCAGCTGTTGTCTCTGTCTGGAACTACATCAGTACAGCTCTTTGGTCTGCTGCCTCAGCATCATGTCCTCAGCTCCTCTCTCCTTCTGTCAGCCTCTAGTACCTGAAATTAAAACTAAACTAAAACAATACCAAATAAAAGATAATCAATAAAAAGCATGGCAAAGTAAAGAATACTGTAAAATGCAATGCATGATCCTAATTATGCCTAAAATGTACTTAAAAACATCAATAATATGAGATGGAATGTGCATGAAATATAGAACTTATGGACACTTTACACACCCCCAAACTCGAACTATTGCTTGTCCTCAAGCAATGCAACCTAAACATACTTGCCCTTTAAACTAATCAAAAAGAAAAAATTATGTTTTAAACTTGATTTAACACCTCAAGGCCGTGGCACTTGACATTAGATTACTGAGAGGGGAATAACATGATTTACCTCAGAATTGAACAATGATGCCAGTGATGTGTGTGCAGAACTGTGTACAGGCTGAATCTGAAGAATATTCTAAATAAACAAAGATGTTGTCATGATATATAAGGTTGCTGTCGAGACAGCATAATTTAGCACAATTTAAATAATCATGGCAATGAGGGCTTCAGCTCATCACAACTACTCTTCCAGGTCTGAAATTAAGATAGGAGCAAACTACAAAACCCCGAACCCATGGAGTAGAGTCATCCCGTGAAGACTTTCATTCACTCATGCTAATTTGTCTGTCACTTCAAAATTTTCAGATTCATGGACATCGATAGCAGCGGAGTGTCCTCGCACATGATTCTTCCTAGAACCTATTTTGGGCACCTCTAGGGATAGACAACATAAAAATTTCTTTTGCTTGCCTTGGTTGTGCTTTTGTTTTTCCTGTTTGTTGCCTGTCTCAGAAGCTTCCTGCAACCATGTTAGAATTTTACAAATAATTCAACAAGCCATGTTTATCTGAAACTCAAACAAATTCAACAAGTAACAATAGTGTTTTAAATTTTTTTTGCAATTATCTAAAAATCTATCATAGGCACAAGTTATAACAAAAAAATCGATTAATTTTCTAAGGCAAGTACATTATGCAACCTAATATGCACTAGAATATGCCTAACAAAAATAATGAGTGCTAACCCCCCCAAACTCGAGATGGGCATTGCTCTCAATGCACAAAATAAAAACAGAAAAATACAATTGATGTAAAAACAGAAAAATAAAATAAAGAGAAGAAAAGAGAGAAAAAACTAGAAGTTGGCATATGGTTGAAAGGAGGCTTGGGTCATTGCCGTTGAGGATGAGGAGTAGGATTGGATGACTAGGCGACAACCGACAGATATCCGGGCGACAGACTTAGCAGGTGAGACTTTTGCTGTCCGCGGCGGTTGGACTCTCTTGGGAGTGGGGCAAGGCTCTTCACGAGGTTCTACAGGAGGAGCAACAGGAGGGGCTTCACTCTCTTTCGATTCTATCTCATCGTCCACTGGCTCGGCGGCTATGATGTGCTGCTTCCTCTCTTTTTTTCCTTCTTCTGTTGGTGCTGCCGGAGGGTTAATCGCCAATGAGGTTGCTGCTTCTGCTGCTGCTGTTGTTGGCGGCTGTTGTTTGACCTCTTTTGATGAGGAGGTGTTTACCACCGTTGCCGTTGTACAGGTGGGGGAATGATGTTGCTGATGACACTCTAGGGAGTTTGCTACCGTGTTGGAAGCGGAGGTGGCAGCATACGATGGGTAGTACGTCGGAGACGGCATCTGCCTGCAGAAGGTGGCGTGGCGGGTAGCTGCTGCTGATGGTGTTCCTTGTGCGAGGCAGCTGCAGCAGCGAGATCGGCGGGGTAGGGTGGCAAGGGGGGTCGTCATCTGGGTACTTCTGTAGGAGATGGGCCACAAAGGCCTCTTAGACCTCCCCCACATACTTCATGAAGATCAGTTGCTGTTGTTCGATCCTTTTATTGCTGTCAATGAGGGTGCGCAGCCGCGTGATGACTTCATTGGTTGGGGCAGCTTTAGTACTACTGCGAGCGGTTGGTGTGGCTGGCTGAGCGGTAGAGGGCTGGCTGGGGGTGAAAGGCTCTGTCTCCTAGGCTTGCATCATCTGCAGGCGGACTTTCCTGGTCCACCCCTCCTTGGTGGTTGTCATCTTATCCTCAGAGTCAGTTGGGGCGTTGAAATTGACACAAAGGCCGATGATGAGTGACGGGAAGTATAGCCTGTCCATCGTCTTGCGTAAGCAGTTGTGGATCTCCTTACATATAATCTCCCTAACGTTGATGGGCTGGTTCATCATAATGATGTGAATGAGTGCGAGGCTGTAGAATGTTTGGGTGTTCTCCATTTATGACCGCAAGTGCACACTCTTGTCAAGTTATAGTATAAAAGATATCGTCTCCCACATGGATTGGAGCAGCTCTTATGAATGGTTTCCTGCACAAAGATTTAGTAAATGCGCAATTAAATCTCATGATGTAGAAATATAAAAACACAAGTAAAAATAAAGATAGTGATGAGAGGAATGATAGG
Organism: Hibiscus trionum; assembly: GCA_030270665.1. NCBI lineage: Eukaryota > Viridiplantae > Streptophyta > Magnoliopsida > Malvales > Malvaceae > Hibiscus > Hibiscus trionum. Next base: position 8,783,673 of record BSYR01000024.1, on the reverse strand, counting down.
GAGAGATTTGGGCGATAGATTGGGGAAGACAAGTGCAGCTTAGTAGCATGTGGACTGCATTGTAAAGCTTGAGTATATTTTGCGCTGCCATGAATTGCTGCCTCGGCGGGTATGGCGGGCGACAAACTACGATCCTGTCACGCGGTCGCAACAGGTCACTACCACTGCAGGAGTGTAATGTCTCGGCAGGTGGAACAGAAAGAAGTCTTGGCGGCAAGTCTGGCAGACATTCCAAGTTCGGCAAGATAGTCGACAGTGATCCCTCCTATTTCTAGGTTAGGATGCTCAAGAGCTAACTTGTGGACTATTGTGGAACCAAGTTAGTCAACTTTGTTGGTAATCCCTTTTAGCCGCTGAAACATGTAGACTTGTGTGGAACCAAGTTAGTCATGCCCAACGTGTTGTAACTGTGCTTAACCCTTTCGTGAGCCTTGCACTTTTGTGCTCGACAAATGGATTTTCTCTTCAACTGACCGGTGTAAACTAATTGAAAGAACGAAGAACATAGATTAAGAAAACTCAGAATTTTATTGAAAACTACTCAAAATTGTACAACCGTTTCCCATAAATTACTTTATATACACGCGCCTAAACCCTAAGAGAGTTGGGTCGCGACCCCCAACAAATTTAACCTATCTAGCTATCTCCTCATCTACATTCTCATCCTCAGATATGCGAGGTGCTATCCGAGATATTTTGATCCCTCTCCGAGATGCCCCTATACCCTTACATACATTAGGTATATATAGGGCTCTTGACCTAAGTTTGAGTCCTCCCTAATGTAGAAGTTCTTAAAGTATATTTACATTAAATACATACTCCTTTTAGACTTAAATATGAACTCTTTGGACGCTGCCTTCTTCTGCAAGTAAGGATAAGTGCTCCTACTTATCAGTCTTGAATCAGCTCTACCGGCCGCTTCAAGCTTCAGGAAATTGCAAGACTGGGCTCATTGGGCTTAGGAAATTTCCCTCTTGAAATCGCGACCCATCTTGGCTAAGTCAGTGTAACTCCTGCCAGGGCGGCTCCTGGCGGCAATGCTGCTTCAGCAGCGTCCTTGGCGGCATCTTGAGCTGCTTCAGTACAGCTCTTTTGGTTCCAGCTTTCCTGTCCTCTCCTCTCCTGGCTATAGCACCTGAAAAATATAAACTAAACTAAAACAATAACTTTTCTTAACCAAACGTAAAATATTCAATAAAAACATGGTGAAATAGAAGATATTGTTATAATGCATGCAATGCACCTACATATTCCTAAATGAGCTCAAGAACAACAATAATAAGGGCAGGAATGTATACAAAATATAGAACTCATGGACACTCTACACACCCCCAAACTCGAACTATTGCTTGTCCCCAAGCAATGCAACCTAACTAGTAAATCTGCCCTTAGCACAAAATTAATAGAAACAATAGCATTCAACTTGATTTCTTACCTCAAGGATGTGGCACCTATTTAATGTTAGTGATAGGGAATGACATGAAATGACTTAGGTTTAATTTTCTTAATGCCAGTGCAGTGTGTGCAGGTCTGAGTTCATACTAAATATGCTGAAATTACTAAGTTAACAGAGAATGCCTAAAATAATTAAATTACTGGAGAGGATACGAGTTGCTACCTTGGCAGCACAGTTGGGCACTTTTGTCTTCATTTTCTAATCATGGCTTTAAGGGCTTCAGCTCATCACAACTATTCTCCGCGTCTGAAGCTAAGATAGGTGCACTCTACGAAACTCTGAACCCTTTGAATAGAGTCATCCCGTGAAGACTTTCATTCACTCTTGCTAATTTTTCCGTCACTTGGTTTAGATTCGTGGACTTTGATAGCAGCGGAGTATCCTTGCTCATGATCCTTCCTAGAGCCTGTTTCTGGCACCTCTAGGGTATTTAACCATTCTGCTTAGAGCCTGTTTCGGGCACCTGTAGGGTTTTCTTCTTCTTTGTTGTGCTGCCCTGTGCTGCCGTGGCGGCAGACCTTTATTCAATCAAGAAATTTTATTAAGTAAAGCAGGCGGTGTTAAACTTAGAACTCAAGCAAAATTTTAGCATTTATTAGACAAGTGTAGAGATAATGGGCAAAAAGAAAATTTTCTAAGTATTTTTCATGCTTCTTCCCATAGTTAGATTAGAATATTTTTTAGAATGGTGCGAATATAAGTAGTCGGCTAAACTATCATAGGCACAAGTTTTAAACTAAAGATTCTATTTCATTAAGTGCTAGGGGGCATAAATTTACATGTGCATCTAAATGCTATGAACCTAAATCAAAGAGGACTAATTATCCCCAAACTCAAGGTTGGCATTGTCCTTAATGCCTCTACAAAATAAAAATTAAAAACAAAACATAAAATATAAAAAGAAAAATTAAAAACAGAAAAATAAAACATAAAAATAAAATAAAATAAAATAGAAAAATTAAGGAAAATAAAAGAAAAAAAATGGTGCTATAGGCTGGGGGAGTTCCCCTCTGTTGCTGTCGCGTCAGAGGAAGATTCTGAGGAGGCAAGCAGGACTAGGTGACGCGTAGCGGATGGTCTTTTTGTTGGGCTCTTCTTCTTGCTACGCGACGGATGTATGCGGCTGGTGGTGGGCTTCTTGGTTTGTCTTTCAGCTTCTCCACCCTGGGGATCTGCTGCTATCCGCTTTCTCTTTCTTGCTGCCTCTGCCGGTTCGTCATCAAGGGAGTTTGAGATCTCCATGTTTGAGTAGTCGGTGACCTGGGCAGCAGTGGCTTTGGCTATTGGGGAGGCAGTAGTGGTTTCTTCCGCCTCTGATTCTGATGAGGAAGAGAGGTCGTATGGCTGGATAGAAGTTGGAGAGGTTATTCTCTTGGGGTGGTAGTGCAGCCCCTCGATGTCGTCGGCGGCAGGGGCAGCAGCTGGTCTTGGAGTGATATGGATTGGTTTGGAAGCTGATAACTCCGTTGGAAAGGCGGGCAACTGTGGGCTGGCGTCCTGATACTTGTCCAACAGGTAGGCCACAAAGGCCTCCTGCATGTCCGCTACATATTTGGTGAATATCACCTGCTTGTGCTCAATCCTCTGGCAGCTTCCAACTAGGCTGCGCAGTAGAGGGATTACCTCAGACGGGAGGGCAGCTTTAGTACTGCCTACTGTGGTTGGGGTGGCGGCAGCTGGGCACTGGAAGGTGTGTCTGGCTCTGCGTTATGCATCAATTGTTGGTGTACCCTTCTTGTCCATCCTTCCTTGGCAGGAAGAATTTTGTCCTTTGGGTACGATGGCACGCGAAAGTTGGCACACAAGCCAGTGATGAGTGCAGGGAAGAAGATGAGACCTTTGACGTTTTGCTTCTCTGCATGGGCATAAATTTCCTTTATTATTAACTTGCCAACGTTGATTTGTCGCCCTTCATTATGTTGTAGATAAGGGTGAGCCTTGGCCTGTTTACTGTCGATCCATGTGTGGTTGGCACCAGGCGGTGCTAGACAAAGTAACTCCAAAGGGCTGCCTCCGGCAGCAAATCACGGTGGTTGACTGACCCGTTGTTTTTTCCTTTTATCCACTTGATGTTGGCTTTACAGATCTCCTTCTTGATCTTGTTGTAGTCAGCCCCCGTCAGATATGATTCCCACTCTTCGTGCGGGTTGCCGCTAACCTCTATGCTGTAAAAGCTGTTGATCATGTCGGCAGTGAACTTGACACCTTCTCCGCGGACGTAGATGAAATGACTTTCTGGTGTCAGTCGGTGGGCGTAGAACTCTCGCACATGGTTGCTGTTGATTCCCTCTGGCTGCCGTGCGAATTGGTCCCAGCCCATGTTATGGATCCTTTCGAATAGGAAGGGTTCCAAGCCAAAGTCCCCATCAGACCGAGTGTATTGGAAACCCATCTCTTCCCATAGTTGCCTTTCTCTTTAGAACTTCTTGTAGGTCTCCTCGACAGCTGGTTTCAGAACCTTTTGTATGGAGTTTTGGAGGTGGCGGCTGGTTGTTGTGATAAGGCCATAGTTTGTGGGATGGTTGTATTTCCTAAAGAAAAAAAAGAAAGAACGTGAAAGAAAATAAAGCAAGAGAAATCTTGGAAGCAAAGATTGCAGAAAGAGTTCAGAGTAAAAGAGAAAGCAAAGTGAAGGACGGGGGGAGAATAGTTGGCCTTATATAGCCGCTTCTCTCCACTGCCTTGGCGGGCACGCTGTCAACAGGTGGCAATTATTGCGGCTAGAATAACGAGATTCTAGCTGTTACGCAGTTATCTGTTCCGCTCGCTGCATCAAATATAGCCGTTGCGGCTAGCCGTTTTGAAGCTGCTAGCCGTTATGCTCGTCTGCCTTGGCTGCTAATTGGGCTTCTCCTTTATTCTTTCATCTTCCTTGATCTTTCCTTCATTTCTAATCTAAAATAAATTAAATACAAAAAATTAAATAAAAATTAAATCTAATCCTAATATATAAAAATAAAATAATAATAATAATAATAACAATAATAATAATAATAATAATAATAATAATTAGGTTATGTTGGGCTGCGCTTTTCCCAAGCATAACCACTTCCTAATGGTCTTTGTGTTTGGCTATTCATTTGGGCATGTCCTTCTCCTCCTCATGTGGATGTTGTTGTCAACCTTGCTGCCCTGGCGGGACATACACCAAGAAAACAAAGAGGCTATTTTTTTAGCAAATAAATGAAAAGAGATTTAATGTGCAAAAACTAAATAGGAGTGCAGAAATTCAAACGTAGTTGTTGTTGCCAATCCCCAGCAACGGCACCAAAAACTTGTAGAGCGTTTGGGTGTTCTCCATTTATGAGCGCAAGTGCACACTCTTGTCAAGTTATAGTATAAAAGATATCGTCTCCCACAGGGATTGAAGCAGCTCCTATGAATGGTTTCCTGCACAAAGATTTAGTAAATGTGCAATTAAATCGCATGATGTGGAAATATAAAAACACAAGTAAAAATAAAGATAGTGATGAGAGAAATGATAGAGAGAGATTTAGGCGATAGATTGGGGAAGACAAATGCGGCTTAGTAGCATGTGGACTACATTGTAAAGCTTGAGTATGTTTTGCGCTGCCATGAATTGCTGCCTCGGCGGGTATGGCGGGCGGCAAACTACGACCCTGTCACGCGGCCGCAGCAGGTCACTACCACTGTAGGAGTGTACTATCTCGGCAAGTGGAACGGAAAGAAGTCCTGCCGGCAAGTCTAGCAGACATTCCAAGTTTGGTAGGATAGTCGACAATGATCCCTCATATTTCTAGGTTAGGATGCTTGAAAGCTAACTTGTGGACTAGTGTGGAACCAAGTTAGTCAACTCGGTTGGTAATCTCTTTTAGCCGCTGAAACTTGTGGACTAGTGTAGAACCAAGTTAGTCATGCCCCAACGGGTTGTGACCGTGCTTAACCCTTTCGTGAGCCTTGCACTTTTGTGCCCGACAAATGGATTTTCTCTTCAACTGACTGGTGTAAACCAATTGAAAGAACGAAGAACATAGATTAAGCAAACTCAGAATTTTATTGAAAACTACTCAAAATTGTACAACTGTTTCCCACAAATTACTTTAAATACACGCGCCTAAACCCTAGGAGAGTTGGGCCGCGACCCCCAACAACTCCAACCTATCTAGCTATCTCCCCATCTACACTCTCATCCTCAGATATGCGAGGTGCTATCCGAGAAATTTTGATTCCTCTCCGAGATGCCCCTATACCCTTACACACATTGGGTATATATAGGTCTCTTGACCTAAGTTTGATTCCTTCTTAAAGTAGAAGTTCTTAAAGTATATTTACATTAAATACATACTCTTTTTTTACTTAAATACGGACTCTTTGGATGTTGCCTTCTTCCGCAAGTAAGGATAAGTGCTCCTACTTGTCGGTCTTGAATCAGCTTTAGCGACCGCTTCAGGCTTCAGAAAATTGCAAGACTGGGCTCATTGGGCTTAGGAAATTGTCCTCTTGAAATCGCGACCCATCTTAGCTAAGTCGGTGTAACTCCTGTCCGGGCGGCTCCTGACGGCAATGTTGCTTCGGCAGCGTCCTTGGCGGCATCTTGAGCTGCTTCAGTACAGCTCCTTTGGTTCCAGCTCTCCTGTCATCTCTTGTCCTCTCATCTCTTGGCTATAGCACCTGAAAATATAAACTAAACTAAAATAGTAACTTTTCTTAACCAAACGTAAAATATTCAATAAAAACATGGTAAAAGAGAAGATATTGTTATAATGCATGCATTGCACCTGCATATGCCTAAATGAGCTCAAGAACAGCAATAATAAGGTCAGGAATATGTACAAAATATAGAACTCACGGACACTCTACAGAGGCGCGGCCGGTCTACGGTGGAGTTGTGAAAGGTGGGCAGTAGACGCCTTTTGATGAAGGTATTCCACAGCATTGCCTCGGGCAGCATGAGGCAGCATTGGACAGAGCCATCATGCTTTCCTGCCAACCATGGCGTGTTGGGCTCGCGCAGCCTGGCCTTGAGCCTGTCGTAGCCGGCATCCGTCAGTGACTGCCTCCATTCCTCGTGGGGGTTGTCTTCCATTTCTAGGTCGTAGAAGCTATTGATTACGGCGGCATTCAGATTGACGGGCTCCCCTCGAACATAGATGAACGGTAGCTCCAGGCTAGGATGATGGGCATAGAACTCTCTGACCATAGTGATGTTGGCTATCTCCAGCTGTCGTGCAAATATTTCCCATCCCTTGATGTGGATGGTCTCGAACAAGTTGGGCTCTAGGCCGAGATCCCCTGTTTGCTTGGTGTAGTGGAATTCTTGCTCCTCCCATATGGCTTGCTTGGCAAACTGATTTTTATATCTCCGTTCATCTGCCTTGGAACAAAAATGTTGGAGCATGGGTTTGAGTGCTGATGTTGAAGCCATGTGTGAGACGATTGAAATTTAACTGAAACTTGAGAAGAAGGTAATTAGCTAGAGAGTAGTGGATACAAGAATAAGATAGCAAGGAGGTAAAAGTAAAGTGAATGAATGAGATTAGTGAGGTTTAAATAGAGGTTGCCGAGAGGTGTCGTTGCGGCATTAAATGTCCAACGGGCAAGTTGTCTCGCGCACGTTACGGAATTTCTGCCCGTTATTTCTGCAGTTGTTGGCAGCTAGCCGTTAGTGGGCAACTAGCCGTTATGCGCTGTCTGCGCTGGGCCGCCCTTGGATGTCTCGACGGGATGGTGGGCGGGCTTCTTATTGGGTCTTCTTCTTGATCCGGCTCTTTTATTCCTAAGACCTGAAATAAAATAAAGATAATTAAATACTAAAATAAATTTTGAAAGATGAAAATATGGAAAACTAATATAAAATCTATTCCTAAAAAAATAAATTGCAGAAAATTAAATTCTATACCGAAAGCATAAAAATAAAAATAAAGAAAAAAAATAAAAATTAAGTTATGTTGGGAGTGCATTTGGGTGCATCTCCCAGACATAACCACTTTCTGAGGTGGTGTCTCTTGTCTTTCCCTCCTGGGGGTCCTCTTGTTCTTTTAGATGGTGTGTTGTTGGGTCCTTCAGCCTGCCCTTGGGTCTGCCATGACAGCTGTTGCCTTGACCTGTCTCTGTGCTGATTTTTGCGGCCTGAGCATCCAAGCATCCTTCCTTTTCCTTTTCTGGGGGTTGTAACACATTTAACTTGATGCTCTGATTGTCTACCCTCATGGTCAGCTCTCCATGTTCAACATCTATTAGAGTTTTTCTGCCCGTGGCAAAAAATGGTTGCCCAATGATGATAAGGTCGTTTTCATCGGCCTCGCAGTATAAGATGAGGAAGTCAGCTGGAAGAATAAGGTTGCCCACTCGAACTAGAATGTCTTCGATCTTTCCCTCCGGCTATACAAATGAATGATCAGCAAGTTTCAACATAATAGAGGTAGGTTTGGCTTGCCCAATTCCTAGTTTGTCGAAGACTACCTTAGGCATCAAGTTTATACTGGCTCCTAAGTCGCATAGGGCTTTTGTTTCGTGCTTGATGCCTATTCGGTATGGTATAACAAAGTTGCCTGGATCTGTTTGCTTGGGCAGCAGTTTGTTGTGCAGCATAGCCATGCACTCCTCTATTACAACAACTATTTCAAACTCTTCAATTCTCTTCCTTTTAGAAACCATGTCCCTGAGGTATTTGGCATAGCTGGGCATGTTCTGAATGGCTTCTATGAGAGGTATATTTATGTGCACCTGCTTCAGAATATCCAAGAATTTCCTAAACTGGTGCTCATGTTTCTGATGCTTAAGCCTCTGAGGAAAGGTGCTGGCAGGCGGATGTCCTCTATATGTTCTTTGCATGGGAACTTTATCTGTGGATGATCATCTGCTTCAGGAGTGCTGTCAGGCTCAGCTGCCGGGGCGGCTGGTGTTGATATCGCCGTGGCAAGTAGTTCTTTTTGTGCTGGTTGTTTCTCTTCTAGCTTTTCTACTCTGAGCTCATTCAAATGTTTCCCACTTCTGGTTGATATGGCTTTGCACTACTCATATGTGGGCTTGGTTGATGCCTTTATACTGTTGGATATTACACCCATTGTCCTGCTGCTAAAGATCTCAGTGAACTGCCCAAATTGGGTCTCCAAGTTCTTTATCGCAACCCCTTGGTTGTTCATCCTCATCTCATTCATGTCCATGAATGACTCAGTTTTATCAATAAACTTATTGGTGCGAACAATAAAATCACTAGTTTTAGATATAAAAGTATGAAGAGTTGCTTCTAGTGAATTATTGTTATGTGGCTGTTGAGCTTGCTATCTGGACTGGTTTTGCTGGTAGCCTCTCTATTGCTATTGTGGATTGGCGACAGTTTTAGGATTTCTCCAGGAGAAGTATTGATGATTCTTCTATCCAGGGTTGTACATGTTCGTGACGGGCCTGCTGTTCCTCTTGTATCCTCCCATAAAATTGGCAAATGCAGTACATTTAGAGAAATCGTGGTTGCCCCCACACTCATCACATAATGGCTCTACAGCCTTGGCCTCATAGACTTTTCCAGTGGGTTTCACCATGTTCATGACCAGCTCTGTCAGTTTGTTAAGACGGGCATTGACAGATTCCGAGGCTTCCACTTTGTTCACAGTAGTTGGTCGCCTAATGCCGCATTGGCGGGCTGTTGGGTACTTATAATCATTCTTGGCGGCTTGGTTCAGGATCCGCAGTGCCTTCTCTGGTGGTCTGTCGAGGATGATTCTGTTGGCTGAGGCATCAATCATCATCTGAGTTGGGTAGTTCACCCCGTTGTAGAACATTGACACATGTGTCCAAGCCGGGAAACCATGGAACGGGCAGTTGTTAAACATCTGTTGGTACCTCTCCCATGCTTCATACATTGGCTCATCATCCCCTTGTCGAAAGGATGTGATCTCGTTTCTCAATATGTTTGTGACATTAGATGGGCTGAAACGATCCAGGAAGTCATTGCACAGCTTTGTCCATGTGTGGAATGACCCTGCTGGCTGGTTGTTCAACCACTACTTTGCCCTATCCCTCAGTGAATAGGGGAATAGCCTCAGCCTTAGCACGTCTTGGTGGAGTCCGTGTATTTTGAATGCTCTGCATATGTCCAAGAATCCTCTTAAGTGTCGAGCATCTTTTGGGACAGTCCCACCAAATTGCCCCAAAGTGTTGATCATGTTGAACATCGCGAGCTTCAGCTCAAAGTGATCCACCTCGATCTCAAGTTCTGTCACTATCAGATCGAACCCTCTGAAGTCATGTTCCAAGTAATCCCTAGTGGTTCGAACGTACTGTGGCTGCCTGGGCGGATTTTGGGGTGGCTGCCTAGGTGGAACTTTCTGCTGTTCTCTGGGCGGCGGGTCTTGCTGCCCATCCCTGCCGTTCTGAGCATTGTTGGCAGGGTTGTCGTTTTCCATGTTTACCTCTGCTTTTCTTTCTTTTTTAGCATTCCCCAGGATTGTTCTGATTTCCTTTTTGAGTTCTCTTGCTCTTCGTACGATATCGTCAACGTAAACGATTTCGCCTTTTGGGTTTGCCCTGGTCATGCACTAGCAAAGGAAACTGTAAAAAAAATTCCTTTTTTAGATTAAAATAGAATTAATAAAAACTAAAAATTAAATGCAAATAAATAAAGGTGCAGAAATTATAAACGAATTTCACCGTTACCAATCCTCGGCAACGGAGCCAAAAACTTGTAGAGCGTTTTAGTGTTCTCTAAATATGAGCGCAAGTGCACACTCCTGTCAAGTAATAGTATAAAAGATATCGTCTCCCACAGGGATTGGACAGCTTGACTCGAATCTTGATTCCTGCACAAGAAAAGTAAATGCACAAATAAGTTGATTTGTTTGAGAAGAAAAGTAAATAAAAACACAAGTAAATAAAAGGGAAAAGATTATGTTGATAGAATGGACCGGGTTATGTTGTTGTTTAGTGTGAAATTGCGTTGAATAGGACAAGTTGCTTTGCGTTGCCGGACTCTGCTGCCTCAGCGGGGGATGGCAGTTAGGCTGCTGAGACGCTCTCGCTGCCTCGGCAGGGGAATGGACTTATATCTCGGCGGTAAACTCGGCAGAACTACAAGGCTCGGCAGAACGCTTCGAAAGTGATCACGCTTATGTATAAGTCATAATGTTGTTGATGCCCACTGCAGATAATACCAGTCGCGACATGAATCGTGCAAAAACAACAATGTTTGGTTCGTCCTCTTTTAGTCGCCTTAAACCCTAACCTATGTCTAGGTTGGATTGATCAACATCGTCTATAGATGAGATCATGTTTACTCCTTTCGTGAGTTTGACTCTCTCGATACCGAACAAATGGATTGCAATCAAGTAATCTTTCGCCTTAATTGCAAACTAAGAAGAACATGGAATAAGCAAACCTTGAAGCTTTATTGCAAAAACAAACTTAAAATCCTAAACAATCGTTCTCACACTAATTACAACATAACTCAAACTCAAAGAGAATTTTAGAACATAATGGCGGCAAGAAAACCTAAATTATGCCTGAGGGAAAATCTAAGCTGTTTTGAAGTAAAAGTACAATGGGTATATATAGGCATTAGCTAGGTCTAGTCCTTCTTGAAGTAGAAGTCTTCAAAGTAGCTTTTGCATTAAATGTAACCTTAAATGCTGACTTCTTTGAGTTGAATATGGACTTTATCATGTTGCCTTGCTCCGCAAGTAATCTCAAGCTCCTCATTCGGCGGCTCTACCTACTGCTACAATCATCAGAAAATTGAGTGGACATCATCGATAGAATCAGGATTTTCTACTCTACAGATCGCACTCCAGTTCTCCAATTCCTCAGTTTGTTGTCTTGGGCGGCAGGTATGGCGGCGGCAGCTACTCGGCAGCTGTTGTCTCTGTCTGGAACTGCATCAGTACAGCTCCTTGGTCTGCTGCCTCAACATCATGTCCTCAGCTCCTCTCTCCTTCTGTCAGCCTCTAGTACCTGAAACTAAAACTAAACTAAAACAATACATTTTCCTTACCAAATAAAAGATAATCAATAAAAAGCATGGCAAGTAAAGAATACCGTAATATGTAATGCATGATCCTAATTATGCCTAAAATGTACTTAAAAACAGCAATAATGTGATATGGAATGTGCATGAAATATAGAACTTATGGACATTTTACAATAGCTAAAATTCATTAATTGGGATTCACACGTGATCAAATTTTTTGAATGTAAACAGTTTACCACTCTACTTATGATAATGAATTTTTATCATTTAATTAGATTATTAAATTTATTGAATTAAATTAAATTAAAATTAAAATAATAGAATTTATAATAATGATAACCAAACGTGTAAAATTATAAAATCATTTAACTGTTACTTAAGCATATTCATTGTCTTTTAACGACCGATTACATTATTAATAACATTTAAATAGTGACTATAAAGGTATTTTACCCTTATTTTAAAAACAAAGTGAATCCTAAAAAAATATATTCTTACTTATAAATAGAGGTAATTTTTTTATTTAATCACTGATATCCTACTCATTGTCTGATTAATCCGGATCGAGTATTGCATATGCTCATTATGGGGGCGACCCTCTTAACTTGATTTGTTTCATTCACAATACCAGGATTCAAACCTCCGACCTTACTTAAAGGATATAATGTCTCATCCCACTAGACCAACTGATTGTTGGTAAATATAAGTAAATTTTTAATTATCAACTGAATTAGTATCTGAGCTGACTCGTGATGCCAAACTCAGGCATAATTTTTTTTGTTGCCTTCCCATTTCTCCAAGTTTTGCTCTGACTAATACAAACCGATCCGCGCCACACACATGGTTTTAGTGGGCGAGTCCCCAACAGAGATTTTCTGCATTTATAAGGCCCCGAACTCTAGACATACTTAAGCAATACCAATATGCTTACACTTAGACCAACCTTGTAGGTAAACTCAATCATTATTTTAATTATTTGTATATATACATTTAAAAGTATAATAAAATAAAAGAATTGTGTAATAACTTTTGGTCATATATTTGAATATCAAATAATAAGTTTTAATAGTTTTATCATGTGACACACTACAGTAATACCATGTGACATTTACAAAAAAACTAGAAAAATATTTTTTATTTTTATAAGTTTTTTAGAATTTTTAAAATTTTTAAAGATTTTTAAAAAAAAATTAAAAATATCAATTGACAACACTAAAACACAACACATTGCACCAATTGATTCAAAAAAAAATTATTAGATTTAACATTCAATATTGGTCAAATGAGTGAATTGATGAAATTCTAGAATATAAAAACTTAATTGGATGTAAAAATCCAAGGGCTTAATTAATTTTTTTCAAAAGTTTAAGGGCTTATAATACCCTTAAACATTTTATTTATAAAAGTATCATAATATATAAAAGTTTTAAATGAAAAATTAAACCCTTAAACTATGCTTTTTGTTTGCTTTTAGCCCTTAAACTGTGTTTTGGTCAAAATAAGTTACTAAATTATTATTTTGGTCACTTTAAGTCCCTAAACTATTTTTTAGTCAAAATAAGTACCTAAATTATATCATTTTTTCTTTTAGTCCCTAAACTATCTATTGGTCAAAAATCTTTATGATGTGTCAGCATCTTATTGGTCAAAATATTTTTTTTTGACTTAGATAACTACCGATAGAGTTGGGCGTTCGATCGGGTCGAGTCAAAAAATTTCGAATTATTCAAGTTTGCAAGTCCTATTTTACGATTCAAACTTTATTTGAAAATTTTTCGAATCAAGTCAAGTTTTCGAATTTTTGTACAAATTTAATTGTACATATATATTTCTATATGCATGTATGTAGAGGTGCACATATATATTTCTATATGTATATACTTAGGGTTGGGGGTGCACATATTGATTAAAATTTTAACAACTTTCTATATGCATATACGATATATATTTCTTCGTATTTTCACTTGTTATATACATAATATATCATGAGAATTGACAGACTCGACTCGAATATGAAAAATGATCAACTAATTACTAAAAATTTTGATTTATTCGAATTTCCATTTCCTAGCTCAAACTTTATTTGTAGTTTTTCGAGTCGGGCCGGGTTTATGAAATTACGAGTCGAGTCGAATAATTCAATTTTTTCGAGTCGAGTATAGTTTTGCCCACCCCTAACTACCAGACTTAATGTGACCAAAAATAATAGTTTAAAGACTTATTTTGACCAAAAATTAATTTAAGGACTAAAAGCAAACACAATGCATACTTTAGGGGTTGATTTTTTTTATTTTATACAAATACTTTTTTATTACAAAGTGTAGAAAGCCTAGGAATGATTAGACATTTAGACTTGCAATACGAAAGACCACAGGCGTCCCTATCTAAAAAACTGTACATAAATATTTATTATACTTAAAAAGTAAAGATAATTTATCAATTAAATTAATGTTTAAATTTACTAGTAATATCAAATGGGTTTTAATTTTTAATGTAATCTTGTGGAATCTAAATTCATTGGCCTAACCTAAACCGATATTAACGTGTGGGTCCTTCTCACATGTATTATTGGCTTTGGGGTCAACTTCAACCCCTTTAGATCTTTTGGGCGAATCATAGATTGGCCTACAAATTCATTCAGGAAAAAAAATTAAGAGAAAAATAGAGTTAATGATGTACTGGTTTAATCATTTTTATTGCACATAATCTATATTTTTTAGTTTATTTAATTATTTTTTAAAAAATTGTTAATGAGCACTTTATGTCATTAATTAATAAAATGAAAAATAAATTGGTGCACTAACTATTATTTATTGGATAATTATTTAGTACATTGGCGGTAAAAACTAAAAGTTTCCACAAACGCCTTAATTTTATGGTTTAGAGACTTAGTTTAAGGGGTAGGGTTTAGGGGTTTAGATTTAATAGTTTAGAATTTAGGGACTGTGAATAGAATTTAGTGTTTAGGGTTTATAGGTTAAACCAAAATCCTCAACGTATTACCCTAAAACCTAAACCATAACCTTTAAACCTTAAATCATAACTCTAACCCTTAAATTCTAATCATCGCCCCTAAATTCTAAACTACTAAACATAAAACCCTAAACCTTAAACTAGGTCCCTAAACCCTAAAACTAAGGCGCTTGTGGAAACTTTTTTAGTTTCCACTGTCAGTGCATTAGATATAGGAAAAATTGTGTCACACTCGTGCTCGTCGATAGTGATGCTCGTCGAGCGTGGCAGACTCATCTATTGGATATAAATCTTTATTTAAAATAACATCTTTATATTAAATGAAATGATTGGTAATTGTATTCATAATTTTGTGTATTAAAAATATGACTGCATATAATCATTTTAAAAATAGGGTAATTATTGCACGAACCAACTTGCATCTGTGGTTAAGGGAACTGTTGTTGTTCTTATAGGTCACGGGTTCAAGCACCAGTAGCTGCAGTAGTTTAAAATTTAGTGATTGTGGATAAAATTTAGAGTTTATGGTTAGAATTTAGGATTTATAGGTTAAAACTTAAATCCTCGACATATTACCTCTAATCTCTAAATTATAACCATAAACACTAAATTCTATTCACAATCACTAAATTTTAAACCCCTAAACCCTAAACTAATTTCATAAATCAAAAACTAAGGCGCTTGTGGAAACTAAAAAATTTCACCGTATGTGTATTCGATATAAATCCTTAAAAATATATTTAAATTACTTGCTAACAAAAAAATCATTTTAATTGTTTTTAAGGATATTCCAATAATACTTTAATGAGCATTATTCAATTAAGTTTTTTATCATTAAAATTTATTTTAATCATTTTTTAAGAATAATTTAACAAAAATATCTTTAGATTTAGTTGGTAACCTACCTTAAGTTTGTCTTCTCAAGCTAGTTTTTTATTGAATAAGACTCCAATTTTGGTCAGTCAAATTAATTAACCGCACAAGAACTGAATTTCTTTTTTTTTTCTAATATATATTTTCACATATAAAGAAATGTTTTAATCTTCCATTTTAACCTTTCTAAAGATGATGCTTGAATAGTTCTATTTAATCAACATTTAACCTTTTAAACCTAATTAAGAGCTAAGATTCAATAAATATTTTTTTCCGAGATTAGAAGTTAACATTGTTCACATTTTTTTTGAATTACTATCTAACTAATGAAAAAATTAATGGTTTAGTTTCAATCAAACTTGTTTTCTTATGAAGGTAATGATAGTTTTAGTTTTTACTAAGGCAATGACCATAAAAGACCAATCGCATCAGTGTTGTACGATAATCAAGTCATTGTGATGGAGTGTTTTTATATTCTTTATAACATAAGACTTCGAGATTTTATTAAGACAATGGTCAATTTATTTTCACACATGCTGATACAATTGGTCTTTTATGACAAATTTTGTGGATCATTGTCGTGAATTTTTACTTGATCCATGAATTATTATTAGGGTTAACTACTGGGATGGCCACTTATGTTTCCTTCCAGTGCAGAATTGGTCACCAATTCTGAAGAAACGACCAGCAAGGTCACTTACGTTTTCGGGGCGTAAACTTTTGGTCACTCAGCCGTTTGTTGCCGTTAAACTTTGAAGGGAGGTTGATCTGAAATAAGAAAAAAAGATAAATTTCCTAGACAGTCCCTAAACTATTACTTCACTGCTATTTTGACCGTCAAAATAAAAACAAATTGTATAATTTCACATTTAATCCTCCACTTTTTTGTTTTTTTATTTCTTCTTCATCTAACTCAATCTCTAATTTTTCTACTATATTAATCCTCAATTCATACCGTATATTATAATCCATCATCGTATATATCCATGTTTCAAATAATGTTTGTAATCCTCAACTCATAATTTTTAATCTTTAAAAAATCTTAAATTCTGGAAATTTTACAAAGCAGTCCTCAAATCCTTAAAATTGTCCAAACCCTCAAATTGTCGTCGCTTCCATCGTCGATCGTCGCCCCTGACTACACCCCTTTGGTCCCCGAAGCATGGCGGTCATTTCCCCCAACACGATGTCACCGGAAATGGCGAACAGCGTGCAACCGAACGTCGAACGCGAAATTGACATTCGGCTGGCACGTCGTTCGTCGTTTCTGGTGATGATGTGTTGGGGGAAATGGCCACCATGCTCCAACAACCAAAGGGGTGTGGTCAGGGCAGCGATCGGCGGCAGAAGCGGTGACGATTTGGGAGTTTGGGTTTGGGTAGTTTTAAGGGTTTGAGGGTTGTTTTGTAAAATTTTCGGATTAAAGATTAAAAATTTTGAGTTTTTTTTTCATTAGATTGATTTTAAAAAATAAAAATAGTGTCATATGTCAAGCATTGGTTGGTTGATAATTTTTTAACACCCATTTAATGGTCTTTACAAAAAAAATACTTTAGGCACCTAAAGTTCAAAAAATGTATACTTTAGGCACCTATTTTCATTTAAGCCTTTCGAATATGCTATGTAAACATTGTTGCACGTAAATTAAGCATTATTTTGTATTGAACCATATTAAGAATTACAAACACTATTTGAAACATGAATATATACAGTGATGGATTATAATATACGGTGTGAATTGAGGATTAATATAATAGAAAAATTAAAGATTGAGTTAGCTGAAGAAGAATATGAAAGATGGTGGAAGAGAGAAGAAATAAAAAAATGTAAATGTGGAGGATTAAATGTGTAATTGTACAAATTATTTTTATTTTGGTGGTCAAAATAAGAGTGGAGTAATAATTTAGGGATTGTATAGGTAATTTATCCATTTTTTATTATCTCATATCAGTCTCCCATTAACATTTAATGGCAACAAACGGCTGAGTGACCAAACGCCCTGAAAACGTAAGTGACCTTACTGGTCGTTTTTCAGAATCGATGACCAACTCTGTACTGGAAAGAAACATAAGTGACCATCCCAATAGTTAACCCTTATTATTATTATTATTATTATTATTAGATTCGGTACATTTTCTTCTACCACTCCAAATATCAAAATCAAAGTTTAAATCCTAGTTTTGTTATATAATAGAAATCTTCTATTTATTTTCGATGCCCTATGTATGACCTTCATTAAAAAATTAGATCTAAGGTTTAAGAATAGGATTTAATATTAAGAATTTAGGTTAGGGTTAGAGTATTGAGTATAAAGTGTATTTTTAGGCTATAGAGTTTATGATCTAAGATTTAGAATTTAAGATTAAGATTTGATTTTTTAAATACAAAGACACAAAAAGTACGAAAAAAGGGCCCCTGGTTTTTGTCCATTGTTATATCATTCCTCCCGTATTATAAATTGTACCCAATATATAATATAGGGAAAATGACAAAAGATGCTCCCAACGTTTGCATATTTTGTTATTTAGTCTCTTTTTTTGTTCAAATATGCATCCGTTAGATGAAAACTGTCAATCAACTGACGGTCAACGGCTAATACTAACTAAACTTGCCACGTGTTAAGATCTGCTGACATGGCATATGTCCGTCAGATTAAAAAAAATTGTTATACCCTTTTTTTATGGTGACACGTGGCCAACTATCATGCTGACACATGGTTGAATCTGATGACGATACATGGCAAATATAATGTTGACACGTCAACAAATCTTAACATTTGACAAGTCTAGTCAGCATCAACAATTGACCGTCATTTGACTATCAATTTCCATCCAACAAGGGCATATTTTAACTTAATTGAAACATAGGGGCATATTTTGACTTAATTGAAACATAGGGGCATATTTTGACTTAATTGAAACGTAAGGGGTGGACTTAATTGAAACGTAAGGGGCATATTTGCACCAAATTGAAATGTTTGGAGCATATTTGCACCAAATTGAAATGTTAGGGACATATTTAGACTAAATTGAAACATTAGGGACATATTTGGACCAAAAAAATAAGGGGATAAATGATAAAACATGCAAACATTAGGGGTATCTTTTGTCATTTTGCATATAATTTTATACACAGGAGTGATTTTCCTCATTCTTCAACTTAACTCTAAATTCTATATGTAACCCAAATGTAGGAGCTGTGAATCGAAATTATACAAATGATAATTAATCCCAAAATTAATTGCTGAAATGATTTGAATTTAGGATGTCTTAAAATAACAATGACATGAATCTATCTAATGAGATTCAAAATTGATTAAGCTTGAATATACAACACACACAAATGAAACAACGCGGTATTGGAGATGCAAAATCAACCAAAGTGATTATTCTTTCCACTTTCCTTGCCTTTCTCTTCCTACATTAACATGCATGTGAAACTTTGATGGGTAATGGCCCCACATGTTTCGAAGTAGCTCAAACCCATTATAAAATGAATGAGATCTAGGCCTGGTTTAGATACAGTAACCTCGCCTACAGCTACCCAATCGCTACAAGTAATATAATAGGCAGACTCTGTTTCAAGACACAAGCAATTTATATATAATCTTACGACCCCAGAAGCTTATTTAAACACATTCAACCTGCAAATGTATATCAAAACTCCTAGAGTAGATATTATTCAAGTACAACGTAAATGCAGTTTCAGGCATTGAAATGTTAAGTGCAGTTTTCTACTAGCATATTATACAGAAACGATAGCATTGTGGTATAGGAAGTTAGATGCATCTCAACCTTAGTAAAGTGCAGTGAAGAAGCAAAGAGGATGAACTCACAGTTCTCTCCGCATCTTCACATTAAGCTTCACTTCCTTGTAGGATTGGACCTTCTCAGCTGCTCGGCGCAAAGGTCTTCCCGTAGATGCCCGCCTAAGTTCTTGACATTCCTTTCCAGGGATCATACATCCTTCATCAGGTTCTTTTTTGACCGATGATATCAGGCCACTCAGATGCACCTTATCATCACAGGGAGAGGAAACAAGAAAATTTGTATTATCTACCTCAAAAACATCTTCAGTCTTTTCCGATTCTTGGGGTTTAAACCTTGTAGATTGCCTTCTTAAACAAACCCTGCTGGGTAAACATAAAAGAAATCTTAAAACCCTAAACATTACTGTTTTTTCAAAACAGAAAGCAATAAAAATTGTACAGAAACCTTTTGTTCTCGACCCTCTCCTTGTCTTCGACTGGTTTAATATTAGAAGGGCCTGAAGTAGCATGTAAATAATAAGTGAAGATTTTGCAATGAACAGCATTAATTACTTTCAGATAAAGTTCCAGACAAGCAAGTTACATAGACTCTTTGATTGTCGCCTCCTGTTCGTATTACATGATTTATTCTCTCCATTTGCTTCTTTAAGAGATTCACCAGCCTTGCCACACCTGTTCCTATTACAAGGTTTATAGTCTCCATCTTCTTTAAGGAATTCACCCGCCTTGCCATATCTGTTTGTTCCTTCCTACAAACCATGGGAAAGAGTTTTTAAATAACATGTGATGCTGATAAGAAGAAAAAATATCAATACAGATTTTGGACATGATTTTGTTTCTATGAAAAGTCAATCCAGATCTGTAAATACCTCATTTCCAGATGTAGGGCAAGCCACAATCTTGGCTTTCTTCTGATGACAAAAACAAGGTATTTAGATAATCAACAGAAACTAGTCATAAACCTGACAACCATGCACTCGTTACAGGTGTAATTCAGCTGAGTCAAGTTCAAATAGTAACAAGCAACAGCTCAACTTGAAACTCGTGTCTTAAAACTCGACTCAAATTCAATCTACTTGAACTTGACTATTTATACTCACTCCATCCCAATTAAAATGTCATGGACAACTTTTTTGGTCAATTTTTTTAAAACTTTAACCTTAATTGTTTTACATATTTTAATTAATTAATTAATTAAAAAACACATAATTGAAAACTACTTCATTGAAAAAATTTAAAATATGTTTTTCATTTTTTTATCAATAATAAAATTTAAATAATAATAAGTCAAAGTTGAAAATATTTTACCACCAAAAGTTAGAGTGTGACAACTTTATTGGGACGGGGGAAAACTCAATTCGACTAGCAAATTACTCAATTCAGCATGAGGATACTCTAATTTTGCTTGCTCAACTAGTCAAATTCTGCTCATTAAGGACCAAGTTAAATTCGTTTTTTTTTTGTGAGCCGAACTTGAGTAGCTTACAAGAATATGTATCTCATTTGCAACCTACACTCAGCCAAGTAGCTTAAAAGATACCTCTGATTTTATTGCTTCAAGCACAGCATTTTTACATCCCAGCTCATGTCTAAGGGCTTTTAGCTGAAAAGGAGAAAAAAAAACAATCAATGGTCAAGTCCCAAAAATATACAACATGAAAAAAGGTCTCTGAGCATGAACAAGTTCAAGAAACATAGATGTCCAGAATATATACCCTATCTTTCCCTGAATTAAGTTCCTGCAAAACCAATATAATACATCAACCTCATTAGAGAGTCAAATATCAAAAAATCCATATGCCACCTAGATTTACTAAACTGAGAAACAGACAATTAGAAGCAGTACTAATCTACCGATAACATCTGGCTGTTTGCTTGGGCAAGTTGCAAGTTCTGTTGCTGAAACTTCTCTAAATTGATTCTCAGTTTCTGCAACTCAATTGCACTCAATTCGATGACTTTACTGTAGGCCAAAATTAAGAAAACCCAATAAGAAAGTTAAACAGGAGACTAATAACATCAACGGTTGGAGGCAGAAATGAAAGAAAACCAAATAAAACAAATCAAAGAGGATACTTTCGGTCTGCAAGAACTTTCATCAACATCATATTTTCCTGGAAGAAAGAATAAAACCCCTCAGTAAGCTAAAGGAACAAAACAA
Source organism: Hibiscus trionum (assembly GCA_030270665.1). Classification (NCBI taxonomy): domain Eukaryota; kingdom Viridiplantae; phylum Streptophyta; class Magnoliopsida; order Malvales; family Malvaceae; genus Hibiscus; species Hibiscus trionum. The sequence continues at coordinate 8,762,519 of BSYR01000024.1, read as the reverse complement.
GAATTCAAATGAAAAAAGAAAACCTATGGGAAAAAAAGTACGTTAATTGCAGTTTTAAAGTGACCTGTTGGAGCTTGGCAATGTAATCTTTACTCTTGAGTGAAGCAGGTTGCTGCAGCAGCTTATCATCTTGGGTCAACACTTTAGGGTGATGCTGCAAGTTGGTTATGTCACTGAGCCCTTTCCTTGGTGCATTACTGATCAAGGATCTGTTTTCCATTGACTGCCCTTTCAGTTCATTACCTAAAATCCAAACGAATAAGCCATTCAACAAACATAAGCCTATTAAAGAAACCCAATCCTGTGTGACTCCAACTTTGCATTTTTTTGATGTATCCATTTCCTATCATATCCATACATAGGTGTGAGGATATGATCTTCCAAGGTTCCTAACAATATATGAGAAAACTTGGGGAAAGGAAATTAAACATTACTGTGTCAAACACATACCAGTATCCAATATTCACAAGGAAGAGTAACATAGACCCAATGTTTCGCTTTCAGATGAAAAACAAAAATTCCTAAATCTAAACAAACTCAGAGAAAATCAAACCAAACAGATGCATTAACAGCAACTTAAATTTCAACTGTCCAGCATTTCTCAAGAATCCGAATAAACCAATAAACAGATTCTTCACTCACAACCAGTTTACAAACCCCAATGCTAAAATGAAATTTATAGAAAACAAATTCTTAACCTTTAAACCAACTCAGAGAAATCAAACTAAACAGCTGCATTAACAGAAAACAGACTGAATTCCACTTTTCCACCTTTTTCCAAGCAACAAAATAAACTGATTAAGAGAGCCTAATCTCACAACCAATTTACAAAAACCAAATGCAAAAAATAAAGAAACCCTAATCAGTAATCAGTTTCACAATATGCAGATAAATTAGATTCTAAGATTAGGGTTCGTTCCTCAATCTAATTCACGAACAACACGCGATTCGCAATTCGAATCCCCCCGTGATTAAAATTAGAAAAATAACAAGAAAATGATTGGAAGAATCGGTGAAATAAGCATTTGCGGAGAAAGAGGTAATGCTTGAAAAAATCGAATAGAAATATCTGTGAAAAAAATATAATCCAACGAAAATTGAGGGGAGGCGTTAAGGGAATCGAAATACCTGAAATGGCGGTGGTTTCTGCGTCGAGAATCGTAAAAGTTTTCCACTGCGCAGACTGAGCTAAAAACAAGTCCCGTACTACTTTATCCCTCTTTTTGAATATGGGAGGGAAACGAAATGTAAAAGGATAAAATTGTAAATTAGTATCCAGTTTCAGACAATTCAAACTTAAAAGCTTTCCAAGGCTAAAGCCGATCTAAAGTCTACCTGTTTTGATTTTTTGTTTTTTTTTTTTTGCTAAAGATTACTTTTGCTCATGTAATAGTCTCAGTTTATCAATTTTGCTTCTATAATATTTTTTGCATCAATTTTATTCTTGAAATAATCTGATTGTATCACTGTTTGCCCCTTAAATGACGGAAGTTAACGTTGATCATTATGACGGTGACATGGCAATTTACGATGACATGACAAAGAGTAAAATTGATTTTTCAAACAAGTTCGAGGGCAAAATTGATTTTTAAACAAAAAAATATGAGTAAAAGTATAAAAATATTAAAATAATATTAAAAATAATAAAAATAATTTTTATTACTATATAACTAAAAATAAAATAAAATAATTAAAAAAGTAAAATTAAAATATCATAAACTAATTAATTATAAATTATTAAATAATTAAAAATTAAAATATTTATAAGGTATTAAGAAATATAAAAATATTCATCAAAAAATTTGGAAGGATTTAGTTTTTTTTTCTCTTCAATATAAGGAAGAAAGAATCTTAAAGTACGGTTAATGTGATTCTCTCAGTCGAATAAAAGTATTTTACCCTTTTGGTGTTCATATCTCTCAATACTAAAAAATTAAACTCTACACTCTAATTCTAATTTCTAAATCACAAACCTTAAACCCTAAAATTTAAACATTTTACTTGATTAAATTTATACACATGCTTTTATGATTCATACCCACTTTATATTGATAAAAATTTTAATTAGAGTTTAGGATTTAAGGTTTGTAATTTAGAGTTTGAAATTTTTAGGGTTTGAAATTTAGAAATTGAAATTAGAGGGTAAATTTTATTTTTTAAGTTTTGATTTTTCAATAATTTATAATTTAATAACTTTTAATATTTTAATTTTACAATTTTTTACTTTTTTTTAGATATTTTTTATTTTTATTATTTTTAGTCATATATTAATAAAATATTTTAAATGTTCTATTATTTTACATCATTTTGGTATTTTTAATATTTTTTTAAATTCGTATTTTACCTAAAAATCAATTTTCCCATCTGCCGCGTCATCTTAAACTACCACGTCACCACCGTAACGGTCAATATTAGCTTCCGTTAGTCAAGGGACAATCGGTGATGCAATTGGACTACTTTAGGGGTTAAATTGATGTGAAAATACTATAAAGGCGAGATTGATAAATTAGATCTACTACAAAAGTAAAAGTGACCCTTTTTTTGGAATTAAAAGAGATAGCTCGCAGAGCTTACAATAATCACGATATATCAGATGCCAAAATAGGCATAAGAGGAGGTGGAGGAGCATCGAAGATCTTCATGGTATAGTCTAAGGGGGAAGCCATATTCGCAAGAGCGTCAGCGAGTTTGTTTCCATCACGAGGAAGCCATCGTACCACAGTCTCCCAACCTTGTCCCCGGAGCTTGGTAATGTCACGGACAATGGGGTTGGCGTCCGAAGAGGCAGCTGGGCAATTCAAGAGATCAACCACCACTTTACTATCAACCTATATGAGAATACGATTAAAACCTTTCACTCTGGCGAGACGGAGACCAATTAGGACCCCTCATAATTCTACTTGCAGTGGGTTAGTAATACCCAACCCTTTGTTGAAACCCACCAACCAAGAACCGTCATCCGAACGGAAAGCTCCCCCCACAGCACCAAGACCCGACGCTTGCGAGACTGCTCCATCCGTCGTCATGGAGACCCACCCCGACTCCGGTCTACACCAAGAGTGCGTTTGAGGTTGCGATCGAGGAGGGGGGTAATACGATCATAGGCTTCCATAAGATACCTTGACCATGCTGCACCACGTGAGAGAAGCTGTTCCGGTGTAGATGGATTAGCATTAAACACCAAATCATTCCTACTTTTCCATATACACCAAATTAGAGAAGAAAATAATAGACTCCAAGATGTGTTTGAAGTTTGCAAAACCCGCTGCTGACCCAGATTTTGCAACAACCAATCTTGAATATCCGCGGCAAAGAAAGTCACAGAGGAATTCGAAGGAATTAAGTGCAGCCAAACCTGCTTTGCGACAGCACAATCTCGAAGTGCATGTAGCACTGTCTCATCCTCCATATTGCAGCAAGGGCAGCGAGGCGATGGTGCAATCGAACGACGGAAGCGTTCAGCGTTGGACATTAACCTTTGCTTGAAACATAGCCAAATGAACATTCGAACACGTTGGGGGACACGGAGAGTCCACAGCATTTTCCAACAAGGATCACGACTGTCCCAAAGCAAATGAAATTTAGAATCATAGGCAGAAGATACCGTGAAACCTTGAGTGGCGTTATGGCGCCATGTGGGCAAGTCGGAGACATCTGATGAGTTAGGACAATGGATGCTCATTATTTGAGGAATAACGGAAGGGTTAAAAAGGGACGTGAGACGCTCACGATCCCAGCCACCATGGCCATCCGTGAGGTCCCATGTGCTCAAAGTTTCCAAACAAACATCAAAAGGCTGGAGTAGATATTGCCGAAGAGGGCCAAGTGCTGGTATCCAAATATCATCCAAAGCATTAACAAGTTGGCCATTCCCAATCGACCAAGCAATGCTATCCTTCAAATCCGGCCACGCCATAGCAATAGCCCTTCACAAGGGCGTGCATGATGGACGAGAAACCGATGTTGGGCATAGGTCATGCATGCGATATTTTTGTCGAAGAAGTCGAATCCAAAAGGCATGTGTTTCGGAAACAATTGCAAAGCAAATCTTGAGGACAAAGGCCACGTTAAAATCATGGATACGCCTGAAACCAAGACCGCCATGAGCTAGCGGTTGGCAAATTGATTCCCAGTTCACTAGAGAAACTTTAGAGGCATTTTCTGTCGACCCCCAAATGAACTTGCGGATGAGTTTTTCAATCTCAGCACATATCTTTTTCGGTAGCAGCGAGGTTTGCATGAAGTAAACGGGAATAGCGGACAACACGGACTTGGCAAGAGTGACACGGTCTGCTAGCGAAAGGGTGCGGCTAGCCCAACCACTAAGCTTTTCCTTGATCTTGTCAATTATAAAGTTATAATCTGAGCACCTCATGCGCGTATGTAACACCAGCACGCCTAAGTACTTACCAAGACAATCTACTCGCTGATAAACCAAGTAAGAACTAATATCATCTTGAAGCGAAATAGGTGTATTAGGCGAGAAATAAATCTGAGTCTTCGCCCTGTTGACACAATGGCCGGAAAAAGAACCAAAAGTGGCTAGAACAGATTGTATCAATGAAGCCTGAAAAGTATCAGCAGCAGCATAAAGTATTAAATCATCGGCAAAAAATAAATGTGATACCGGAATACCATCACGGATGAAGCGAAACGGGTGCCATTCAGAGTTTGTGACCGATTGATGTATAAGGTGCCCAATTCTCTCCATAACCAACACGAAAATATATGGCGAAAGCGGATCACCCTGTCGAATGCCCCGCTCTGGGAGGAACGGGCGAGACAAAGCCCCATTCCATTGGATCTAGAAACTTGCCGAAGTAACAGAGCTCATAATTATCCGTCGGATATTGGCCGGAAACCCCGCGTCTATCAGAGAATCGAAGATAAAGTCCCATTTTACCCGATCGAAAGCTTTGGTTAGGTCTACCTTGATAGCCATCCAATTATTTCTGCTTTTCGACAATCTCATAGAATGAATTACCTTTTGGTTGATGATTATATTTTTAGTGATGTTCCGCCCGGATACGAAGCTTGTTTGATTCTGCCCAATTATCAGTGGGAAAATAGGCTTGAGCCGACGAACGATGACCTTTGATAAGAGCTTATAGATCACGGTGCATAGGCTTATAGGCCTAAAATCAACAAAAGATGAGGGGCGATTGCACTTAGGAAGAAGGAAAATTATGGTGCGATTTAATTCCACATCGATATGGTTACCACGGAAAATGCCTTGAATCATGGAGACGATTGACGAACCCACTACCGACCATTGCTTCTGATAGAACTCGGCATGAAGCCCGTCCCACCCAGGTGATTTTAGAGGCACCATATCCATTAAAGCCGCGTATATTTCCTTCGGTGAGGGAACCTGATCAAGAGCGTCCATCATCTCTCGGTTAATAGACGAAAAACGACCGGAGATGGGAAAGGCTCCCATAGTTGTGGTGTCGGCCTTGAATAAATTACCAAAGAAATTCACTGCTTCATCCTGTAATTGTGAGTCATCGTCACACCATGTACCATCAGAAAGCTGTAACGCCTTAATACAACAGTGTTGTCGTCTAGCCATTGCGCGCCTATGAAAATAACGCGTGTTACGATCACCCTGAGAAATCCAATCCGAGCGCGATTTTTGCCTCCAAAGAAGCTCTTCTTCATCTAAAAGGTGCTCAAGCTGGATAAGTAACTCGTCTTCTAAATTATTTAAAAAAGATGGATGATCTAGTGCTCAGAACCCGTTGTATACCTCGAAGGCGGCTCATAATCATGCGTTTCTTTGTACCCACATACCCAAAAACAGTCTTATTCCAAGTATCCGCAGCACGAGTAAAAGAATGAAGTCTCTACAATAGAAGAACTCGGCAACCAATTATCCATTACCATACGAGAGAAATCCTCATGCGACTGCCATCCAGAGAAATAACGAAAAGCCTTAGAGGAGGATCTGTGATTCGCAGCACCAATTTGTAAGAGAATAGGCCGATGGTCTGAGCGTATCCGAAGTAAATGCTGAACCGATGCTTCCGGGAACAACTCATCAAAATAGCTGTTACAGAGAAAATGATCAAGGCGGACAGAAGCGAGCCCCCTTGACCATGTGAAATCCGGACCACTGTAACCCATATCACGCAAACAATGGTCAAGTGTGAGATGCTGGAAATCCTTACTCGGCCGAGCAGTAAGAGCGCAACCCTTACGGTCGTCCCACGAGAGCGTGGCGTTAAAGTCTCCAAAAATAATCCAAGGGCAACGAATTGTTTCCGCAAGATGGTGTAGGTGATGCCATAAGAGTTTCCGTCCCGCCGCTGATGGAGAGGCATAAACAGCAGTAGCTAGAAGCGAAGATTGACTTGACTTGTGGGTGATCCGAAAATGAATGAACTGGAAATGAGTGATGGCGATAGTAACCGAAAGAAGATCATACCATGCCACCCAGATACCTCCCGAGAAACCAGCTGCTTCTACACAGTGAGAGTGTGGGAAACCCAAAGCAGCAATGACTGACTCAGCACGACGCCCTCTTATACGTGGCTCAACAAAGACCACAATATCCGGCTTGTTATCACGCAAAATTTGCTTGGTTGCCTGAATAAATTTTGTATCAGCACAACCTTGCACATTCCAACAAAAAATCTTTAAATCCATAAAAAATAAAGCAAGGGAAATGGAGAGCATATCACTCAATCATCGTCGTCGGCCGGTCCTCTAACGAACCATGCACAATATTACCATCGGGAATACCAGTGGGATCTGACTCCGGCGGCTTGGAGGACGCGCTGTGAATCTGTTCACATGGATGCTGTTTTCGGTCAGGTGGTTTGTCCAAGGGAATAAAGTCACTCGGATTCACATGTGAGTTATTAGCCGGGTCCAAATTCATCACATTTGGGTCGGCGTTTTCTGACATAACAGTAGCTGCATGGTTGGACTTATTGAGGATAGGACTCGAACTCGAGGAAGCTTGTTACTGAGCTGATTTAGCCATGAATTTCGATAGGGCTGGAAATTCCGCGAGGTTAACAGTGAGAGGCTTTCGCTGAGTTCCCAACTTAATCCCATGACTTGCGGTTGGTAGCTTGCCCTTGTTCCGAGGCTTTAAAGATGAAGGCTAAATTGTTTTGCGAGGCGGCTGCTGTGGCAATGGAGCACCAACTGGAGCAGCAGGTGGTGGAGTGAAGCTCGCGCCTGCATCCTCAACAGTGAGGGGGCTGAACCGGGAACCAGTTGGCACGGTGGCTGGTGCAGACTGAGGGTTTTTTTGCTGTTTAGTGATGCGTCGTGGCCGACGTTCCGCTACCATCCACGGCCCAAAGGAAGCTGCATCAGTATTATTATCGTTAGCTCCAGCAGAGTCAGATTGGGCAGGTTCGGAGGAGTCCTCTGCCATCGCGCTTGGAGCAGAATTGGCTTGCGGCATGTCTTTTTTCGCTGCGGGACAATGATCTTTGCCATGGCCATACAATCCACAATTGAAACAAATTACCGGGAGGGATTCATACTCAATCAACTATACGTTACCATTGACAATTACCTTGGAAACAAGCGGTTGCGAAAGATCGATGGTAACGACCATCCGCGCAAACCGGCCTCTACGCCCCAGTTCCGTTTGGTAATCGAGTTTCAACACCGGGCCAATACATTCTCCTATCTCCTCAATCAGACTTTTCTTGTACAGTGGCACCGGCAGGCCTGGGAGGCGAATCCACGCAGCAACCTGCGTCGGGTATGGGGTAGCGGTCGTGAAATCAGGCGACCATTGTTGCACTGTTAGGTAGTGTCCGAACACTATCCAGGGGCCATCGGTGAGAGCTTTAAGATAGTCCAATTTGAGGCGAAACGTCACTAAGAAATAATCGTTCTCTATGTCCATCAACCTTATCGCTTGCTTAGGTTTCCAAAGTTCATATATCTTCGTGTGCAAGGTATTATACCCAATGCGTCGACCAAGTAACTTCACTATCAGGGTTTGATCCAAGCTTCGTTCCGCTAATAATTGAATCCGATCTGAGAAATTGATGGAGGGGATTCCGTCTTCGGATGAGCGAATTACATCACCCTCCAATATCTCGATATCATCATCCTCTAAGAACTCTTCAGGCATACTCGGGCTAGCGTTGCGATCAGATAATAAAGAGTCTTTGTAGGAGGGGGCAGCGGTGTGTGATTGTTGTTGTGTCTTGCCGCCGCCGTCCGGCGGATCGTCGTCTATACGACGGTGTTTCCTAGGGTTTCCAGGGGTGGCGGCGTCGGGGTCAAGGTTTCCAGGGTTTTCCATCTGATTTTTTTTTTGTAAAAGTGACCCTTTAATCGTGTTTTTTAAATACAATTAGATAATCTTAATACATTGTATAAACTTGAATTATTCAAAATACAAATTTAAACTAATATTTTATAGTTAGTAAAGTTTTTGTAAATTAGATTTTATCTAAATACAATGATTGATAGTACAGTTTAAGATTTAATTTTCCCCGATGTATAAAAGAAATTATGTTAAACGAGAGTTATTAACTCGATGAGACGTACAATTATAATGTTATTAAAAGGGTTAAAGGTGGAAAGAAACCTTGATTTTTTTAAAAAAAAATTAATTATGTTTTGGAATTTTTTACATTTAATTAAGCACTCGAGTTAAACCAGTATATTGAATTAGTTAAGCCTTTTGACTATTAAATCTTAACAATCTTTTCTTTAGATATTATTGTCACGTCATGAACTATAATTTTATAATGCGGCATTTATAATTTTTTTATAAGCTTTTTAGATTTTTAAGACTTTTAAAGAAATTTTTCAATAAAATAAAAAGTTCTGAAGATGTCAATGGACACCACTGTAACATGACGTGATGCTTTAACTGGTTTAAAAAGAACTGCCAAGATTTAATGGTTCAAGGGTTTAATTAGATGCAAAAAAATCAAAGACTTAATTAATTTTTTTCTCCGAAAGTTAAAAAAACGTCTAACACCCTCAAGCCTTATTAAAATATGTCATACAGAAAGAGGTAAAAATAAGCTTAGTCGTGAAATATAATACCCGGGTTTAGGGTTCGGGTGAAAATAATATTTTAATATTATTTCGGGTTCGGTTTTGCAAATTAAATAATAAAATATTTTATGGGCCTCGGGATTTCAAAATGTTTAAGGCTATGTTGGACATATCTCTTAAGTCCAAATCCATGGGCTTTAAGAGATGTGGGTTTAGCCATTCATTAATGGCCTTTTGGTAAATTGTAAATTGAAGGAGAAATAAGATGACAAAAGGGGGTTTTATTTGAAAGAAAATGCTCATCTTCTTCATTCCACCATTTTGAAAACCTAAAACCCCTCTTACCCCCTAAAGCACTATTTCATCAAATCTCTTCATCAATTCAAGGGCTCTCTTTGAGAAACATCAGATTTGGCCTTGGGAGGTTCGGGCACGATTCCGGAAGTTGTGGAGACTTGATTCGTCTTTGCTTGGATTGCTTAAGGAAGTAAGGTGAGTGGTTAATGTTTTAATTTGATTTTCAAAGGTTGGTTCAAGCACGTGAATGTGGAAATGTTTTCAAGAATCATTTTGGTTCAAAGATGGTTTTGAAAGAGTTTAGATTGGGCTTGAAAAGTCAATCTAAACTCAAGAGTAAGTTGATGTGTCTCGCCTCTTTAATTTCCCCTTTTATCATTTGTTTTTCATTGCGTGAAATGATATTTTGATATGCATGAAATTCCAATACTTTGGGAAGAAGCATGTTGCTTAATATTATATCGTTGATCATGTATGATGGTAATAATGGTGATGTTGATATGCCTTGTAAGATGTGTGTAAGTTGGTGCAGGTTGTGCACGAAAATGGTGAGTAAGACCATTTGTGATTGGTAAGATTGTAAGTAGTAAGTGATGCCTAATTGTGGATTTTGTTACAACTTGTTTTGGTTGTGCATGATATAGTGAGTACATGTCGCATGATAGTGATTGTATATCGTGTTGCATAGTTGGTGTCGAACCTCACGTGATGGTTGTCGTTGCTCCGGTGATGTGTAGTCCCACCGGTAGCGAATGGTATAAGACTCCGGTGATGTGTAGTCCCACCGGTAGTGACTAGTAGAAGAGTACTTTGATGTGTAGTCCCATTGGAAAACTACTAGTCGAAACGGTGATGTGTAGTCCCACCGTGTGTGTTTTGGTTATGCTTGTGCATACCATGTATTGTTCATGTTGTGTCTCACTATATCATTCTCTTTTTATGGTTTTGCTTTAATATAGGATCATGTCTTTATGCATACCATGAAGTGCGATGCCATGATAAATATCTATATTCTTGACTTGTGGTTGAACTTGTATGTGTTGGCCTTTACTTTTAAAGAAACCTTTGAACCCTGCATTGTCGTTGTTATGTTTTTGACCTCCGATCACTAAGCTTTATGCTTACGCTCTCCTTTTTCCGACAATGCAGATCTTTAGCTTGGAGTTAGCAAGGAGCAAGAAAAGGGCGTCCAAACGTGTGGTAATTGCTCAAGTATGGTTTATTAAATAATGTAGTAGTTTAGCAATGGGAAATGCTACGTGTTTTAGGAGCGTGTATCTAGACTCCTTTGTGTGGGCTTTATGCTGTTAATGTCTCATGTTGATGGATTTGTAAACCATGTTTATGTTGATGCCTAAGTGTTTGTTTGGGAGGCTTATAGCCATGTCTTTCGATGCTTGTGTTGCTTTGGTATTTGGATGTCATGCTTGGCTTGTAAAACCATGTTTTAGATTGCCTTATATGAATGTTTTATGTTTGTTTGCTAAGGCGTGAAACTCATATATGCTATGTATGCCTTCTTTTGAATGATTATGTGAATTCCTTGGTTGAATGATGTTAGTCCATGTTGGGTACCTTGTATGACTAGATTGTGGTTAATAGATGTGGTATGAATGCTTGGATGTGTCTAGGGAGGTCTTGATTCGCATCTAGGTTCGAGTCTTTTGTTGTTTTTGCTGGTTTTTGGAGACTTGCAGTGTAGGGCGTATCGGTACGCCTAAGGGTCGTATCGATACGGTCTTGCCTGTAGGCCTCAGTTTTGGCTTGGCGTATCGATACATGGGGGTGTATCGATACAGTTTTTGCTCACTGGAATTTTGAGAAGTTGGTGAGTTTAGGGCGTACCGATACGGGGTTAAGGCGTATCGGTACGGTTCTATCTCATTGACCTCGAAATGTTGACCGAGAGGGGTGTATCGATACGCTCAAGGGTTGTATCGATACGGTCTTCCCTGAGTTGACTGAGAGGGTTGACCTTGGTCAAGGCGTATCGATACCCTCTGTAGGTGTATCGATATGGCCTGCTTAAAAAGGAAAATTGGGCTGTTTAATTGCATGTCTTGTGGGTTTCGTATCCATGTTTGTTCGCTGCGTGTCCTATCACATAGGATTTAATAAAGGCATCTAGAAAAGATAAAGAAAAAAATAGGGTTGCTAACCGAAAGGGAGCCTTAACGGGTTTCACTTCGGTTTTCCCCGTGTGGCCCACTCGGTCCGGTCGTCCGGCCAGACCGGGACGAGGGGGTTACATTTATTGGTATCAGAGCCTGAGGTTTCCGAGACCTCGGGTAGGTAAGTGAGGTAATTTTGAAGTGTTATGTTGTTGTTATGTCTCGGTGAATGTTTTGCCATGTATGCTTGATGTTTGCTTGATTGTACGGTGTTTGAAAGCATGTGTTAGCATGATGGTTGTGTTGAGGCGTAGCGTCGAGTTCCCATTGCTACTATTACTTATTTGAAAAGATTTTTGTAAAGGAATATACTTGAGCACCTTGGACCCTTGCTCTTGCTAACCCTAAATAATCTTGCTTGTGTGTTTTGTTTATTGTTGTATGGTTGTCTTTGGTAAGCTTGAGGCCGAGGCGTGGGCCTGGAACTGGTAATCGTGAACCTGAGGTTTTAGAGGATGTGATTGATGAGAGAGTTCCTCGCGCTAGTTCAGGGCAGTAGGGCAGTACCAGAGTTGGGGGTACAGTTTGTTTGTTTGGGTCAGCGTGCCTATGAGTTGGTTTCTGTTGAGAGAGAACAATGTGACCGATCTTGATATGAGTTGGTAAAAGAAGTGAGGACCTAAGAGTTGGCTTCGGAATGATGTCGATGTTATAGCAAGTAATTCCTTGATACAGTCATTGAGCTTGTTTTTCTGATTAATTCTGGATCCACGCATCCGTGTATTTTGAGTGAGCATGCGAAGTTGTTGAATCTACCTTGTGAGGTACTAGAGGTAGGTGTTAGTGTTACTAGCTCCTTCGGGGATACAGTCGTGGTCAAAAAGTTGTACAAGGGATGCCCGTTGATGGTTCAGGGTCACGTGTCTCCAGTAGATGTGAGGGAACCGCCTTATTACGGTTTTGATGTGATACGAGGCATGGATTGGCTCGTAGAACATAGAGTTAGGGTAGACTTTGAGACAATGGGAGTTTTCTTAAAGCTTGCGGATGACTATGAGATTGTAATAGTAGGTGGAATGTGGATTTCGTATCGAATGCTGATCCAGCTTTAGAGGTCAAAGATTGATTGAGTTTGGTTTACAAGCTTGCCTAGCAAATGTGATGGATTTGATTTTTGAATGAATAATAGACCGCAAAATGTTAGAATAGTTTGTGTTTTTCCTAGAAGTGTTTGCAAGAATTACATGGTTTGTCTCTTGTTAGGGAAGAAGAGATTGTTATTGATACCGTCTCCGAGTTGCTCCTGTTTTGATTTCTCTGTATCTTACGTATCCCGAAAGAATTGAGAGTGTTGAAGAATCAAGTTCGAGATTTGTTAGACCTTAGATTCATTAGGCCTAGCAAACTATCCTAGTGTGTGGTAGTGCAAATTGTGAAGAAGAGAGAAGACAATACGAGACTGTGTTTAGATTTCAGACAGTTGAAACAAGTGACAGTGGTTAGTTAGTATCCATTTCCGAACATCAGTGATTTGTTGATCAGTTAGTGTGTGCACCAGTCCTTTCAAGATTAATTTGAGATCTGATTACTACCAGTTGAGGTGAGAGAAGTTGAAGTACTGAAGGCAGCTTTCGGGACAAGATGTGATCGCCTTGAGTTTCGAGCTATGCCGTTTCATTTGACTAGTGTGTTAGTTACTTTTATAGAGATGATGAGCAGAATATTTTCCTAAGTTTCTTGATCAGTTTGTAGTAGCTCTTAGATGATACGTGGGTATATTCACGTACCGAAAAAGATCATGACAAGCTTTGGAGTTAGTGATGTAGACTCTATTAAAAAAATCAGTTGAATGTCAAGTTGAGCAAGTGTGGACTCCGAGTCGAGGAAGATGTTCCCCTAGGTCATGTAGATCAGTCGAGTATATTAGAGCAAACCCCAAGTAGGCAGAAGGAGATGTGAGTTGGAAGAAATTAAAGACTGTGACATGTATCTATAGTTCCTAGGTCTAGCGCTGTTACTATTGGAGGTCTGTAAATGATCTTTTGAAGATAATTGCTCCTTTGACAGTTGCTACAGAAGAATGTTCAGTTGTGTGGTCAGATACAAGACAATGATCCCTCGAGAAACCGAAAGAAACTTTGAAGAGAGCTTCGACCTTGATCCAGCCAATATCAGAGAAAGAATTTGTGAACTATAGTGATGCGTTACATGTAGGGTTAGGTTGTGTGCTTATGCAAGACATAAGATGGTGGCCTATTCATCGAGATAGTTGAAAGACCTTGAAAAGAATTACCCGACACGAGACATAGAGTTAGCTACGGTTGTTTTGCTTCGAAGACTTAAAGACAAAACATGTATAATAAGAAATGCATAGTATATGTACACTTATCATCAAAACTTGAAATATTTGACGACCTAGGAAGGGTTGAAACTAGAACAGCATGAGTTGTTAGAACTGCTTGAAGACCGTGATCCCAAGATTGAGTATCATCCGAAGAGAGTTAACGTAGTAACCGATGTTCCGAGTTATGTTGTTGATAGATTAGTAGTAGAGTTGCGAGCTGTGTTTGCCGGATTCAGTTTACCGAGTGATAGTAGTTTTGTGGCCGAGTTTCATGTTAAACCTACTTTGAGCTAGATGCTTAAAGAGAAACAGTTGCAAGATAGGTTCTTGGAACCTCACGTGCAAGAATTGGTGGAAGGAAGACCTCCATAATACAGTTTCAGAGATGACAGAGTTTTGTAGTATAGAGATAGAATAGTTGTGCCGATTGACATAGTGTTTTGAGACGTACTGTTTTGGCCGAAGCACACGGCAGTTCTTTAGTATTGCATCAGAGTAGTATGAAGACATATTGTGGGTTGAAGATGAGTACTTCTGGATCGAGTTGATGGATGATGTGGTTCAGTATGAGAGTAAGTGTGTAAGTTGTCAGCGTGTCAAGGCTGAACATCAGTTTCTTCTAGTTTGTTACATCCGTGGAAGATTCCTAATGAGATTGGGAAATAGATTTGAAAGACTTTGTGTCTGGATCGCCTTTGAGATCTTGGCATCAGATAGATAATGTTGTGTGGTGAGTCTATCGAGTTGGAGAGCATGTTGTGGTAAGAGAGAAAGTGTGGAGGAGCATGTTTCAGTGACTCTTCATGTTCGATAAATTTCAGGGACGAAATTTCCTTAAGTATGGGAGAATTGTAACACTCGGGTTTAGGGGTCGGGTGAAAATAATATTTTAATATTATTTCGGGTTCGGTTTTGCAAATTAAATAATAAAATATTTTATGGGCCTCGGGATTTCAAAATGTTTAAGGCTATGTTGGGCCTATCTCTTAAGTCCAAATCCATGGGCTTTAAGAGATGTGGGTTTAGCCATTCATTAATGGCCTTTTGGTAAATTGTAAATTGAAGGAGAAATAAGATGACAAAAGAGGGTTTTATTTGAAAGAAAATGCTAATCTTCTTCATTCCACCATTTTGAAAACCTAAAACCCCTCTTACCCCCTAAAGCACTATTTCATCAAATCTCTTCATCAATTCAAGGGCTCTCTTTGAGAAACATCGGATTTGGCCTTGGGAGGTTCGGGCACGATTCTGGAAGTTGTGGAGACTTGAGTCAGTTTTGCTTGAATTGCTTAAGGAAGTAAGGTGAGTGGTTAATATTTTAATTTGATTTTTAAAGGTTAGTTCAAGCATGTGGATGTGGAAATGTTTTCAAGAATCGTTTTGGTTCAAAGATGGTTTTGAAAGAGTTTAGATTGGGCTTGAAAAGTCAATCTAAACTCAAGAGTAAGTTGATGTGTCTCGCCTCTTTAATTTCCCCTTTTATCATTTGTTTTTCATTGCGTGAAATGATATTTTGATATGCATGAAATTCCAATACTTTAGAAAGAAGCATGTTGCTTAATATTATATCGTTGATCATGTATGATGGTAATAATGGTGATGTTGATATGCCTTGTAAGATATGTGTAAGTTGGTGCAGGTTGTGCACGAAAATGGTGAGTAAGACCATTTGTGATTGGTAATATTGTAAGTAGTAAGTGATGCCTAATTGTGGATTTTGTTACAACTTGTTTTGGTTGTGCATGATATAGTGAGTACATGTCGCATGATAGTGATTGTATATCGTGTTGCATAGTTGGTGTCGAACCTCACGTGATGGTTGTCATTGCTCCGGTGATGTGTAGTCCCACCGGTAGCGAATGGTATAAGACTCCGGTGATGTGTAGTCCCACCGGTAGTGACTAGTAGAAGAGTACTTTGATGTGTAGTCTCATTGGAAAACTACTAGTCGAAACGGTGATGTGTAGTCCCACCATGTGTGTTTTGGTTATGCTTGTGCATACCATGTATTGTTCATGTTGTGTCTCACTATATCATTCTCTTTTTATGGTTTTGCTTTAATATAGGATCATGTCTTTATGCATACCATGAAGTGTGATGCCATGATAAATATCTATATTCTTGACTTGTGATTGAACTTGTATGTGTTGGCCTTTACTTTTAAAGAAAGCTTTGAACCCTGCATTGTCGTTGTTATGTTTTTGAGCTCCGCTCACTAAGCTTTATGCTTACGCTCTCCTTTTTCCGACAATGCAGATCTTTAGCTTGGAGTTAGCAAGGAGCAAGAAAAGGGCGTCCAAGCGTGTGGTAATTGCTCAAGTATGGTTTATTAAATAATGTAGTAGTTTAGCAATGGGAAATGCTACGTGTTTTAGGAGCGTGTATCTAGACTCCTTTGTGTGGGCTTTATGCTGTTAATGTCTCATGTTGATGGATTTGTAAACCATGTTTATGTTGATGCCTAAGTGTTTGTCTGGGAGGCTTATAGCCATGTCTTTCGTTTCTTGTGTTGCTTTGGTATTTGGATGTCATGCTTGGCTTGTAAAACCATGTTTTAGATTGCCTTATATGAATGTTTTATGTTTGTTTGCTAAGGCATGAAACTCATGTATGCTATGTATGCCTTCTTTTGAATGATTATGTGAATTCCTTGGTTGAATGATGTTCGTCCACGTTGGGTACCTTGTATGACTAGATTGTGGTTAATAGATGTGGTATGAATGCTTGGATGTGTCTAGGGAGGTCTTGATTCGCATCTAGGTTCGAGTCTTGTGTTGTTTTTGCTGATTTTTGGAGACTTGCAGTGCAGGGCGTATCGGTACGCCTAAGGGTCGTATCGATACGGTCTTGCCTGCAGGCCTCGGTTTTGGCTGGGCGTATCGATACACGGGGGTGTATCGATACGGTTTTTGCTCACTGGAATTTTGAGAAGTTTGTGAGTTTAGGGCGTACCGATACGGGGTTAAGGCGTATCGGTACGGTTCCATCTCGTTGACCTCGAAATGTTGACCGAGAGGGGTGTATCGATACGCTCAAGGGCTGTATCGATACGGTCTTCCCTGAGTTGACTGAGAGGGTTGACCTTGGTCAAGGCGTATCGATACCCTCTGTAGGTGTATCGATACGGCATGCTTAAAAAGGAAAATTGGGCTGTTTAATTGCATGTCTTGTGGGTTTCGTATCCATGTTTGTTCATTGCGTGTCCTATCACATAGGATTTAATAAAGGCATCTAGAAAAGATAAAGAAAAAAAATAGGGTTGCTAACCGAAGGGGAGCCTTAACGGGTTTCACTTCGGTTTTCCTCGTGTGGCCCACTCGGTCCGGTCATCCGGCCAGACCGGGACGAGGGGTTACATGAAATATAATTAGAAATAGAAAATGAGGATAGAGTTTAAATGAATTTAATTTGAGCTCTAAAAAATAAATATTCCAATTAATATAAATAATATTTTTTAAAAACTATTGACAATCTCCCCCAACACCTATATACATGGGTTCTTAGTATTGTACATGTGTAATTACAAACAATTATACCTAAATTTACAATGATTAGTGTCATCGAGAATTCCATTGGAAAATCCATTTTCTGTCATCCCAAAAAATGGGAAAATGGCAGAACATGGCATGAAACAAAAAGCTTAGACTATGAATATGAGAGCATATGGGTAGGATCCAAGTAAGAATAATATGATAAAAATATATAAATATATGAGTATTGGGAATTACTAAATTAAATACAAATTTTTTTAATAGTTTAAAGGTGATTAGAATGTAGTATTTATTAATATATATTCTTAACCTTTTGACAAATACACACATACTTTGTAGACAAAGCGATTTAAACTTGTATCTCATAGAATGAACGTTATCCGCTTTTTTATTGAGACTACTTTTTAAGTTCAATTAGATATGAACTTTTGATTTACAAGTAAAGCCTTAAGTTAAATGTCAATTAGATGGTAAAATCTAATTGACATTTTAAAATTCTGGTTGAAGGTTCAACCATTAAGTCCAAATAAACTACTATTTTTATTTATTCATAAATAAAATATTTTAAAATGATTTGTATTGATTATTTATGTATTATTTGAGCCGGGTCAAATTACCAAGATAAAACAATCAAACGACTATCCATTGAGATTCCATCACATCGAAGACTAAGATGCAATAAATCCAGAGAGTGGGGCAATTCTTGCAGATTGACTAGTTCAAGTTTCAACTTTGTAAGTGTATGCTCAGACCTGCGTAACTAGGAGTGACAAATTTGATCAGAGATCCAAAATTTGAACTGAATTATTCGAAATGAGACCTGATTTTGACCTAAATATGATGATTCGAAATTGACCTGAAACTTGAAATAAATCGAACCGAAATTGACCTAAAATTTTTTGTTGAACCGAAATAGATCCGAACCGAATGCTACCCAAACCGAAAGTTGAACCGAATATCGACCCGATTTTAACCCGAAAATTAAGGTAAAATAAATGAATAATTTATTTTTAATATTATCTATTTTTAACAATATAATAAATAATAAAATGAAGTATGTTTTATTATTTTTTGTACTATACTATGGAAGAGACAGTTGTTCTTGTCAAAGTTGTGGTATAATAATATTTTATGTCATTTTACGTTTAAATATTAATTAAATAAAACTATTTTTCCTACTAATTTTTAAATTTAAAATTTTAATATACTATTTTCTCTCCCAATATTTAATCTTAACTTCATCCTTGTCAGTGTAATTTTTTGGTTGCTACATTTACAAAGAAAAAATGTCAAAAGATTGCATTAAAAGGAATGGACAGCCGGAGGTTTACTCTAGGGAGCTAAAGACGGAGGAGAAAGCGAGGGCGAGGGTGTCGTGGTTTCTTTGTTTTCTTCGCCGCGGAGACCGGCCGAAGCTGTGTTTTTTCTCGGAAGTCACTAGGTGTACTTTAAACGCTGGTTTTCAAACAGGTCCCAGGAACGCCGAGGAGCGGCGTCGGCAGATTTGGAGTGGGTGGGGCTTCTCCGAGTCGAGGCTTACGGTTTCACGACCCTATCGTTTGCTAGAGGAGTGGTGGCCGAAGGCTCGGGAAGCGGGTAAGGCCACTAGCGTTGCCGCTTTCAAGGAATATTTCTGGTTTTGCCGGTAACCACTGCGGATCTTCACTCCTGCCAGTTTTGAGTGTCTCTATCGGAAGTGCGAAGGGTGGATGGTTTTTCTGCGTTGGTCACGACTCTCTACAGAGCTCGCCGGCCGGTCGGTAACCGGCCTCATGATTCATCTTTGGAGAAGGAGACGTTGGCAAGGGCTAGATTGTCTTTCACCCTATGCCAAGTCTTGTCTCACATGGCCTCCCTGTTTCCATTAATGGACCTTACCATATTCAGCTTACTTTATCCGGATTGTGTGGAATTTGGTCCAAAGATTTCCTTTTAAAGATATATTTTCCCTCGATTTACAGGATTTGGAACTATGCCGGGTCATGGAGATCTGAGGGATCCTGGAAATCAATCGCTATAATATTTAGTTGGGATCCGGGCGGTTCATCACCTTCTTTTAAGCTTCGATTATTGATCTATCAGACCTTAGTATATGTCTTCTCATCGGACGTTCCTTGGACTATCTTTTATCGATTTTCCTCCTTAGGTTGGTTTGGTAACAGCGTGTACGATAGACCTGAACTAGGAGGAGGCTCGGTGTACTCATGTTCTCCTCATATCTGGGGTACAGTGGGTGATGCCTTGACAAGGACCAACGTGTTTGAGTTGGAAGCCTGCCTCTGGATAGAGCTCTCAGGCACGACTACTGTCTTTCATCCTGGGAAGAGATTATGGTGTTCACGTTTTGACTTTCTCTGGTATCGTTCAGGTTTTATCGGTTGTGAAAACACGATCCACGGTTTTACTGATAGAAGTGTCATTCTGGGTGATCCAGTTTTTTCTTCGATTCGGTCTTGTTGGGTTTCAGCGTGGTCTGTTGTTGTCCACAGTGTGCTCTTGTTGCTGATGTCCAGGACGTTGGTTAGTAGGAGTTTTATCGTGTTATTTCAGATTTTTGTTTGGCCTTGCATGGCTTTTCGGATGGTTGTGGGTTTTTTTTGCATGTTTTCTATGTTATTGGGGCCATTGGGTTTCTCCCGTTTGCACCCTTTCCTAATTTAATGAAGTTCTCTCATGATCAAAAAAAAATTCATAGGGGCAACCTTTAATTGCATCACTAGTCCATGCATTGGAAAAACCAATTCCACACACACAACACAAACATGACTCAAATGGTTTGATCAACATGATCCTAGTAGATTACAAGCATTCTTACCTATATATGTTCGGTAAAATGATAAAGAGTTTGAAAAACACAACTAACATGAGGCACAAGTCTTAAATAAGGGTCAATTTTGGCTAAAAATTAAATTTTAGAAATTAAAATGAACAAAAATATCATTATATTAAATTAATAGACTAAATTACAAAGATGAGTTAATTTCGACTAAAAGTAAATTTTTAGAGACTAAATATTACTACGGGGACGGAATTTCTATATCCGAAGTCTAAACCGTGGGGATACTTGTGACTAAATTAAATTAAACTAAAACTTAAAGTTGAATATTAGTATTAAAATGTAACATTTTAAATGCAACATGACCTAAAAAGTAATTAATCTCTAGCTTAAAAAATTAGTGGCTTATTTCCCTCCAAAATTTTATTTTTTTCTCTCTATTTTTACCAATTGTCTTTCTCTTTTTCCTTTTCTTAATTTAATTGAGTTTTAATTTAGATTAATTTAATTGAAATTTCACATTTAGTTTTAAAATTATTTTAATTATGTTCGTGATTTATGCTTCTAGATTTTAGTTAGCTCAATTAGATCCTATGTTTAATAAATTAATTCATTTCAGACATTATTATTATTATTATTATTATTATTATTATTATTATTATTATTATTATTATTATTATTATTACATATAATAAACTTTGATTTAATATAATTATACACAAAATTTTGATATGGATACATGAAGCTTTGATTTAAATATTTAACCAAATTCAAATGGATAGATTAACAAGTTGAATTAGAATTAATCTCATACACCAATAACTCTAAACTTAACCATAAATACTAAACCTCAAACCCTAAACCCAACTCAAACCGAATTAACTTGAAAATTCAAATGTTGACCTGACCCGAAATCGACTCGAACGACCCGATTTTGGCCCGAACCGAAAGCGACCCGATTTTGACCCGAACCAAAAGTGACCGGTCCGATATTGACCCGATCCGATTTTGACCCGATCCAATACCCGAACCGGATCAGACTCATCACAGACCCGATTTTGACCCGATCCAATACCCGAACCGGATCAGACTCATCACAGACCCGAATTAGACCCGAACTGACCCGACCCGATTCTAAACTGATTCTAGATAGACCTGAACGACCCGAACTGAACCCGATTCGAACGACTCGGTTGCCACCTCTACGTAACACTCAATTCGACCCCAAAAAATAAATTATTTAATTTAGTATAAAACAATTGATTCGTCTTGCCTCAAAAAAATTTAAATAAAATTTGAATTATAAAATAAAAATTTGAATAACTTATTTTTTTAGTAATTAGTGAATTGATTTTCAAGTTCAGGTCGAGCGTCTTAATTCTATATGATATTATATGTATCACATATGAAAAAAATGAAGAAATATATGTGCATTGTATATGGTTATAGAAAGATGTTTAAAAATAAAACTAATTAGTACCATAATATTGTAAATGTTTACGGTTAAATTTAAACATAAACTCGAACAACTCGACTTGAGTTAAAATAAATTAAATAAAATTTAAGTCGTCAAATCAACAAATTTAAAAAAAATTTACTCGACATGACTCGATGGGATGCTCACTCCTATACGATAGTAAACCAAGGGGAAAAAATCCACACATAGTAATTAAATAGAACCATAAAAGATTAAATACATATGGCCTGCAAAGCAAATCACTTTCTTGACTTCCCACGTTGTCACATCTCCCTCCCCAGAATACTCATAAAACATTAGCTGTCCATTTTCCTTCATTTCTGATTCAGACAGGCATGTACATGACCAGGAAATGGGAATCTTAGACCCTGGAAAAGATAAAGAAGTCAACGAAGCCAAGTTTCGAGTCCCCATTTAAAGCATAGACGGTTGCTTAGTTTTCACGTTCATCCATGGCATTTGGTTTTAGACAAGCATCTCCTTGTTGTTTTTTGCTGTTATTTACGCTTTTACCATTCTCATCCACTGCTCAAAGTTACAGCAATAGAACTTTGGGTTCATCCCTCGTTGCACAAGATGACTACTCTGCCTGGGCATCGTCACCTTCGGGTGATTTTACTTTTGGCTTCCAGAAAATCGGAAATGATGGTTTCTTACTAGCGATTTGGTTCGGTAAAATACCTGAAAAAACCATTGTCTGGTCGGCCAACAGAAACGATCTGGTCCAAAAGGGATCCAAAGTTGAGCTTACGACAGATGGTCGGCTGGTTCTCTGGGATCAAAGAGGTAGGCAGATATGGGCTGCTGTTTCGGCTAATCCCGGTGTTTCCCATGCAGCCATGCTGGACACAGGGAACCTTGTGCTAGCAAGCCAAGATAGTAGGGTTTTGTGGCAGAGTTTTGATTATCCTACCGACACGATATTACCGACGCAGGCGATGAACCTTGAGAAACAAGTCATCGCTCGCTACACGGAAATGAATTACTCGAGTGGAAGATTCAAGTTTATGCTGCAAAGTGACGGAAACCTTCTCCTGTATACCACAAATTTCCCATTTACAGATGCCGTTACAGCTTACTGGTCGACCCAAGATTCGATAGGAAGCGGCTTTCAGGTGATCTTCAACCAGTCTGGCTACATATACCTTGCGGCAAGGAATGGAACCTTACTTAATACTGTATTCCCAGCGTTATCATCATCAAATGCACAAGACTTTTACCTGAGAGCCACTGTTGACTACGATGGAGTGTTGAGACAATATGCCTATCCAAAGAGTAGTGTTGCTACAAGCAACGGGACGAGGGCAGAGGCGTGGACAACTCTGTCTTTCCAACCATCAAATATCTGCAAGAGGATCGTCGGACGAGGATATGGCGGTGGAGCATGTGGATACAACAGCTACTGCATGTTGAGTGATGATGAACAAAGACCAATCTGCCAGTGCATACCGGGCTACTCTTTCATAGACACAAATGACATTAGAAAGGGATGTCGACCGGACTTCGGTTTTTGCGATGAAGCTTCACAGAAGACGAATCTATTTGAGTTTGCGACGATGGAAAGAGCAGATTGGTTCGATTCATCGTATGAAGATTTCGAAGGAGTGACGGAGGATTGGTGCAGGCAAGCTTGCTTGAGCGACTGTTTCTGTGCGGTAGCCACTTTTAAAGAGGGGGAATGTAAGAAGAAGAGAATTCCCCTATCAAATGGGATAGTTGATCCTGATGTTGATGGCAAGGCTCTGGTAAAAGTAAGGAAGGACAATGCAAACGACGAGTCCCGATGGACGTTAATTCGTGTCGGATCAGTTTTACTCGGTGGCTCCACCTTTCTGAACTTGCTTCTATTTTTGCTAACTTTAATGATGTTTTCTCGTTTAAAGAGGAAAGAAGCAAGCATAGGCATTCACCCCCAAAAGCTGATGCCAACAATATATGTTCCAAGTTTTACTTACAGTGAACTGGAGAAAGCTACAAATGGATTCGAGGAAGAACTTGGTCGTGGTGCCTTTGGAATAGTTTATAAAGGAGACTTACCTTCTGAACCAAGAAAATCAGTCGCGGTGAAGAAATTAGACAATACTGAGAGAAATGGAGAGCAAGAATTCGAAGCAGAGGTGACAGCAGTCGGACGAACAAACCACAAAAATTTAGTCCAGCTACTGGGGTTCTGCAATGAAGGACAGAACCGCCTCTTGGTGTATGAATACATGAGAAATGGCTCTTTAGCAAAGTTCTTGTTCAAAAGTTCAAGGCCCGATTGGTACGAACGAATGAAAATTGTCTTCGGAACAGCGGAAGGGATTTGTTATCTGCATGAAGAATGCAGCTCCTGCATCATACATTGTGATATCAAGCCAGAAAACATCCTCCTAGACGACTCTCTCTCAGCAAGAATATCGGATTTCGGGTTAGCAAAGCTTCTGAAGAACGATCAAACTAGAACAATTACGGCGATCCGAGGGACCAAAGGATATGTTGCCCCGGAATGGTTTAGAAACATGGCTATTACTGTGAAAGTGGACGTGTACAGCTTCGGCATTTTGTTGCTGGAGGTGATTTGTTGCCGAAAGAATTTCGAGAAAGATGTGGAGGAAGAAGACCGGATGATATTGGCTGATTGGGCATACGATTGTTACGTGGGGGAGACTTTGCATCTTCTAGTGGAGGAGGATGAAGAGGCCATGACTGACATGAAAAAGGTGAAGAAATTTGTGATGATCGCCATTTGGTGCATTCAAGAGGATCCGTCCTTGAGGCCTACAATGAAGAAAGTAATACAGATGATGGAAGGTGCTGTTGCAGTCCCCGTTCCTCCAAATCCAACCTCTTTTCTCACTGCCATCTGATTTGGTTTGTATCAGGGATTCAAATAGCGATTTGCTATGACAATCGCTATACACGGTAGTAGTACCGTCCAAAATCGCTATTACAAAAAGTAACAGTCTGTTATGACTAAATACATCTATTATTATCTACAATCGTGACAAAACACAGTGACTAAAAACGCGGCCACAAATTATAAAACTTGAAATTCTCAAATCTATGATAAATGGATCTTGGGCCTATATTTATTTAGAGAACTTAAACTCTCCTACACATGATAAATGGATTTTGGGCCCTACATTTTTATTTCTATACAAGTTCTTTTTCTTTTCTTTCTTTTTACAAATTATACAAGTTCATATTTTGTCTCAAAAAACACATTTTCTCATAAAGTTAATAATATAAATGAGAATTATTTGATACATTGTTAGTGTAAATTTTAATTTAAATAAGTAATTTTCCTAAGGTTTAGAAGTTTAGTTAATGATTTTAGAGTTAGAAGTTTAGATTTTAGACTTTAAATAGACATGATTGTGCAAAAATATTTCAGTTTAATCTATATATGATAAATAGACATGATTTTAGAATTTAGATTTTAGAGTTAGAGATTTTGATTTACACTGCCAGTGTATCAATATTAACCCTTGTATAAATTACAATTCTGTAATTTAAAGAATTGAATCTATCGATTGATTTCAGTTAAAAAATATGATATTCTTTATAAAAGATCGAAGTTCGAACAATTTATTTACAAGATGTGTGTGAGTTTTATTAAATAGTGAATAAAGAACATATATTATCATATAATTATGATCAAAGAAGTTTTGTCTAAGTTGATTAAGGCTAAAAGATCCATTAATTGACTAAGTAACTAATGTTATTAATATTATCTCATATTGTATGAGTTCGAATTCCGACATTTATTTTGATAATGTATATATCTCTTCTTAATAAAAAAATTGATTAAGGCTAAAGTCCTTAAGTTTTTAAGTTCATATCTTACTCTCCATACATCATATTGATTCATATTATAATTTTACTCTAATTAAAACAAAAGTTAAAATACTTATAGTGCTTAATTCTAATAATTTGAATTATTTTGTAGACTCGTTAACTTAGTCAAAGACGTGTTTTACAATATGAATTTATAAAACTCCAACACTATATTAATGCATTTTAAGGCCACACGACAAGAAGTTTACTTTTAGACAAAACCCGATAATGTGTAATATTTTTATTAAAAAAAGAAAAAAGAAAAATAAGATTCAGTTTATCAATAAATATATTCTATGATTTTTTTTTAAAATGAGTGAAAATGTTCAGAAAATTTTGAGCGTGACACAAAAAATACATATGAAAAAAGATGCGTTAAAAATGATAAAATTTTGTATTAAAAACATTACACTAAATATGAATGATAATTAAAAGATGACTCTATAATAAATATCATGCATCGATATTTACTATTATTATCATATATTGATATACAACATTTTAGATTCTAAAACTTATACATTCAATCAAACGATCATTTATTAAGCGTTATGAATTAACATAAATGATATATTTTGGCCATCATATTATTTCTTTTTTTTTTTACAAGAATAGTCTCTAAAGATATATTTTGGTCATCATACTATTTCTTCTTTTTTTGTAAGAATAATCTCTAATGATATATATTTCTGCTTTGAACATTTTTTTTGAAAGGTAAATGTATGATTTTATTGAGAATGAATCATACACAAATGAGGAGCATAAATATGAGCATCATTAAAAACTTCCATAGACCTATGTAGGAAAAAGAGTGCACCATATCTATACATGATGAATACACAACCATCTGAGAGACACAACTAACATCACTCAAGTTCTATAAGAATGCATCTTTTTTGACTTGGTACCAGCCTACTCTAAAAAAAACCCGCACCCACTGCAACATGCCAGCAAGCAAAAGTTGTTGAAAGGAAACAAGCTCCCTAACATACAAGAACCTCTCGAAATACACCTTCAAAACCAACTCAAACCATTTATCCGACCTCAACAAAAAATTTTAGAAGTCGCCGTCGAGACCTACCAGATTTCAAACTCACTTTGTAATGCTTTCCTTGCTAGGCGATGCACTTCAGTATTATTTTCTCTATAATCAAAATTTATCCTCCAACCATTACCCGAGATAACTCCTTGCAACAGTTCACCAATGTTCTGAAATTTTCTGGTGCCCTCGAGGGATCCTCAATCAATTTAATTGTCATTTGGCTATTAGTTTCAATTATTAGAACCATCTTACCATTCCACTGTGACTCAGAAAAGATTTTGCATGCTTCCAGTATTCCAACTAACTCTGCCTTGTCGGGTCATCAATACCAATGCATCTGGAAAATTCAATTAGAATCTTCCCTGTATGGTCTCTCAACAGCCCCCCAATGCTGGCGAAGCCAACACTACCTCGAACCGAAGCGTCCGTGTTAAACTTTACGCTTCCTACATCTGGAGCCTTCCACCCGGCTATCGTCTCCCTGTGCTTCTTTATCCATGAAACAGAAATAAGCTGAGGATGTCGTAGAAAATCTTCCAACGAGGGAATATAATCGGGCCATCTACACTTGCTTCAGTGGCCAATCCTTAGGACTGCTAAGTCAAAAATTCGCTCTACTGTGAAAATTTTATGGTTGAAGGTAGCCTCATTCCTACACAACCAAACTGTCCATAGGATCCCATAAAATGCCATCAGCCACACTGGTTTCACACTAACTTTAATACTCTGACTTTCCTATAAAATCAGCATCTCCCTAATTGATTTAGGAACCACAATATTCAACTCCCATAATCTAATCCAGCGCTGCCAAACTAATGGACACGAAATTAAGACATGGCTCACTTTCTCCGCGTCCAAGGAATAAAAAATACACAGAATTGAGTTTGATTGCAGACTACCTCTTTTATTGAACTCCACCCGAGTGAGAATACGTCCATGGACTTCCTTCCACAAAAACGCTTCTACTTTTGGAGGTGCCAAATTCGACCAAACTATTGTCCAAATACTGTCCACTGTTGAGTCCAGCTTAGCCACTTCTTCACAGTAAATTTTGGGATCGTACAAGCCAGTAGAAGAACCAGCCCAATTCAATGAATCTGACCCCTGCACAGTCCTTGCTGATCTATTAATGATTTTCCAAAACTTTGTCCATTCAGCCTTTTTCCAATCAAATAATGTTCGACGAATTTCTATATTCCAATGCCATTCACCATTGCCCAAAACCCCAAAATCTTTAACCTTGCCTGATTTCTTAATTGCAACATTAAAAACTCTAGGAAAGTAAGCTTTTAAGGAGGATACTTCAGTTCAAAAATCGTCCAAAAAATTAACACTACTTTCATCGCCACATTGCACTCTAATGTGTTTAGTTAACAAATCCTCCTGATTTTTCAAATGTTTGGTTATATTGCGCCAAATCCACGACCATTTTCTCGCATTCCAGATACAAGGAAGCAAATTTGACGAGTCATAGCCGTACTTTTCCATCACCACTTTCCTCCACATGATTTTCTTTTCAAATCCGAAACGCCATAGCCACTTATTTAGCAAAGATCTATTGTGCACCTTCACATAAAAAAAACCCAGCCCTCCTAATGCTTTAGGTTTGTAGATCTTGTCCCATACTTCTGCTGGTAACTGAAACACAAACATATAATAAATTGACAAGCTTGAAAGTACTGACCATACCAATGTAATACGTCCCCCAAAAGATAGAAATTTTCCCTTCCAACTTGCCAACCTGTTTTGCATTTTAACGAGTATGGGATCCCACAAATCCTTTGAGTTTCTATTATAGCCAAGAGGAAGCCCGAGATATGAAGAAGGCAAACTGCCCCAGCTGCATTTGATCATTTCTACCCAGCCTCTACTTGACATTTCGTCCATATTAACTCCATAAAGCTTTCTCTTTTCCAAATTTAACTTCAGCCCCACAACACACTCGAAAATATTAAGGATACGTTTTGCGTTTTGTAGCGAATCTCTTTCTTTTTCCAAGAAGAGGATGCAATCGATGATCTGTTTCCCTTTTGTAAATGTAAATTGTTGTTCCCCCACTACTTCATTTATACACGTTGTTAACCTTCTCGCAAGGACTCTAGCTAGCACCTTGTATAAACTTCCAACTAGAGAGATGGGTCGAAAGTCGTCAATTTTCTCTGAATTGTCTCCTTTCAGAATCAGCATAATGAAGAAATTGTTGTAGGATTTGTCAGTCACCTTACCTTCAAAAAAGGCACTGAAGAAGACCATAATACACCCTTTTGGCGACAACCAATATTTCTTGTAGAAGTCCAAGTTGAAACCATCAGGCCCCAGCGACCGATTCCCGTCTGCTGAATTAATGGCCGACCAGATCTCATCCTCCGTAAAAGGCCGTTCTAACAAGCTTGTCGAGTCAAAACCTAGCCTGGGCAGCTCAATACCCAACTTCTTCACAGGGATGGTATTAACATAGGTGTAACTACCCTTAAAATGTTCAGCAAAAACCTTCGAGATTTCTTCCTGGCCACTGACAGTTGCACCGTTTACCCTTATCACAGCAATGTGATTCCTCATGCTTCTCAAGGAAGCCGATAGATGAAAAAAAATCGTGTTCTTGTCTCCCGCCTTGAACCATTTCATCCTGGATTTTTGCAATCATTCCCTTTCCTCGGTTAAATACTTACCTCATAGCTTTCCTCTTAGCTTGTTAATTTCATCCCAAGTGTTGGAACCTACTGTATTTGCCCCACTTGCTAGGGCTATTTCATCAAGACCAGCAATGTTTTCTTCGATTACATTAATAGAATCTTTGTCCTCTTCATGACTCCGCTTCGCCCAGGCCTTTGTAGCCAGTTTGGCCTTTTTAGTACACACACGATCTCTTCCCTGTTAGCAACTTCACACACCTCTTTTATCATTGCGCTATACTTCTTATCCTCGGCCCAATGAGAGAACCAATTGAATGGACGATGCCCCTTGACCTCCGAGCCCTCCCTTAAGATTACAGGGCAGTGATCGAATAAACTTCTCGGTAGAATACGATGCTCTAATTGGGGCAATCTTTGCAATACCTCTGGCGAAATAAGAATTCTATCCAACTTGCTGGCCGCTGAAGATGAGCCTCCTCTGTACCAGGTGAACCTGCCTCCAACCATTGGAAGATCGATTAAATTGTTAGCTTGGATAAAATCAGCTAGCATCCATGGCGCATGATTCCCTCCTGATCCAATTCCTTCTTCCACTGATTTAGTGTAGTTAAAATCTCCAGCAATAAAAATTGGGATACCCATGGATTCAATGATTTGGCTCAGCTGCTCCAAAACCCTCTTTCTCTCTACAGCAACATTTGGGGCGTAAAGGTTTATCAACCCAACTTTCAACTTACTCACAAATAAGGTACCAATCAGAACAATCCACCTCCTTTCAACGATTTTACTATCAACTTTGAAGACATCAGGATCCCACGCAGAGATTAAACCTCCCGATGAGCCCTCCGAAGATGATGTTACTACTTCGCCCAAATTTACTTTCAAGAGCCTCTTTGCCACCCATGGTTTGGTAGATTCTAACTTAGTTTTTTTGGAGAAACACTATTTGCGCCTTATTCTTAGCAATACACCGACAAACTGCCATGACCTTCTCCCTCCTCCCCAATCCTCTTATGTTCCAGGAAATGAGTGAAAAATTCATAGAATATGTCGACACTTCCTATCGAACTCACTACTTACCTTCCCCCATCAATGTTCTTCCGTCTGTTCCAGTTCCTCCAATCGGTTCATCACAACACTTTCCAGCGCGTCAAACCTAACACCAATCGCCTTTCTCACCCCATAAATGGCATGCGCTTCAAAAAAATGTTCAAACCTAACACCAATCGCCTTTCCCACCTTGTTGGATCATATTGTTGTTCGACCCAAACATAGACAGAATCGATGACCCAACCATCTTCTCCTTACCCTTGCCCGTAGTAGCCATTCTCTTCTTATTCAACACTTATTGAGACTTTCTTTTCCACCAATTCAATTTGTCTATTCCAGCCCTAGTTCCAAGCACCGAAATCCCACTATGTTTCTTCTTCGGTAACTTAGATTTCTAAGGCACAGATTCCCCCTCCCTAACTTGGGACTCAGCTATGTCACCCACTTCGTTTATTGGAACCTCAAGTAATCTAGATTTATTTGAGACCGAAGGGCTACACGGTCTCACCGTTTCAACCTCACCTGATGAGAATAATTGGGTCCCATCCCCGAGTACAAGTCCAAAGGGCCCGGAAGCAGATACTACTGGCACCTCCACCAGTTTTGCCTCATTTAAGATGGACACCTCCTCTCTAGCATTGGACTTAACCGGCCCACTATCCTTATTTAACTCATTCTGCACTGAATTGGGCTCAACCCCCCTAATATTCAGACTTCCTGATCCACTAACCTCATTACAGTATTCTGGCACCTCTCCTCGATTTTCTGAAATGAATATAGACTTTTCATCGTAAAGCTGCCCGATATTAATGTCTCCATTATCACTCTGATCAGAATACGAAGCGTTCACACCTTCTATCTTGAACGTCGAACGACGAACTTCCGTCCAGAAATCTCCGGTCACCGTCATATTCCTCCGTTCTTACCAAAATTTCATGCATACTGCCATTAACGCTTATAACTAATCTTTCAGGTACTATTGAAATTTTCTAAACCTCGACCAATATCCTGGCTTGGTCGAACCGGTTAAGATTGTTGGCTGTTGCCAACTCCGACGAAGAACTCCTTGGACCAAACTTGAAGGGGGACATCCTGCATAACTATCCAAACTTTAATTCGTCTCTTGCCATCAAAGCCTTCCAAACACTCTAACTCATCGAACCATAGCTTGATCATCTCTTTCTCTGCTACTCCACATTCTAGCCACTGCTTTGCTCGACGATAATTGAACTACCACCAAAAATCCATACCATGGACATAGTTTCACCTCAAAACCCTCAAATATTAAAGCTTCTTGCACCATCTCAAGGTTGTGCATCCCTTTGATCCTACCTACCAAGCACTCCCTCCTCCAGTCCATCTCAGTTTTTTTAATTAGTATCCTTTCTTCTCCACCGTATGCTTCTGTTTGACTGCTAATGACATGGTCCTCCACGACCGATACCTGTAATACCTTTGATGTCCCTTCCTCACTCCCACCTCCATCAACTATTTCAACACTATCCCACAGCTTATCAACTCTTTTAACACCCAACAGAACTTCCTTGAATGATCTTGTGTCTTTCAACGACCACACCCTCCTTTCTTTCCTTCCTTCATCTCGTTTCGCCTTCACCTTCGCTTGATGCAACTTTTCATTCTTTGCTGCGAACAACCTTATCTTAAAATCGTCCATGACCTTTCCATTTCCTTTCGCTAAAGCGTTCCTAGCTTCATCTTCGTGCAAGAACCTGATGAATGCGAAAGTTGTTGGTTTTGCCAAGCTCCTCTGATTTGCGTAAGCTATGTACACGTCCACCACCGTCCCATACATTCAGAATGCTTCTCTTAAAGCTGATTGGTGAATTCTCCTACTTACATTGTCCACAAACACCGAGAAACCCAGCCGCCGATAAATATTTGTTTTCTTTGCCGGTTGCCCCTGAACCCTCCCCCGAACCATCTCCAACTTGAATGAAAAAGAAGACGTTTTTTACGATAAGGTCACCTCATGTTTCTGCTTTGATCATTGACCGTTATGAATTAGCATAAATGATGATATGTCATGATATAATAACAATTTTAGACTCCAAAACTTATACATTCAATCGATTGATCCTAATTTAAAAAGTAATCTAACAAATTTAACTCTCAATATTTGCATATTCTATTAAATTTTTCCTTCAGGTTTAAAAATTAAAAAAATAAATTTTATTTTAACAATTATAAAAATTTATTCAAAAAAAACTTTACAAATATTTTTTCGTTTGATTAATTCCCCCCTCAAAATCTTTGTTTTTCTTATTATCCTTATTTAACCCAACAAAACCGATAGCGACAGAAGCTAATTGTGCTCAATTGCCGTTAAAGACCAATTGAAGAAGAAAAGGTGATTCAATTGGTTACCCAACACCTAATTTCTCACCACCTAATTTATAATTTGGTTTCAATCGTCTGGGTTACGGAGTCATGGATGAAGATGATATTTTTTTTTTATTATAAAATCTGGCTTTAGCACTTTGCATGAGGTTTATAAGTCTAATTTATATTGTGTGAATTGCTTTTCACATTGTTGATTTAAACTATTAAAGGTTTAATTATTAAGAGTACATCTTATTTATTGTTAATAACTTTTATTTACTTAATGTTTCTACCCTCTTAGGGTTAGTGTTTATTCATTAAATTATCTTCAAATTTTGGTAAATAAAACAATATTTTTAAAAAATATTGCCTACAATTTTCTCAATATTTACCGCAAATTTTTTTATTCAGATTTGAGGATTGGTGAGAAAGAAAAAAAAGTAAAGTTGACAATTCGGATCTAGTTTATAAAGAACCCTAACTAATTTTATGAATATCTATATTATTAGAAATGAAAACAATTAAGTTTTGACTTTTTAAAAAAATAGAGCTACGTATTTCTTTGTTTTATTTAATAAAAAATCAGAACTTTAAAATTAGTTTGATTTTTTTATAATTTTTTTAAAATAAATATTTTTTAATTTTTATATATTAAGGTTGAAATTTAAAAAATAGTGTATTGTTGAGGATTAATCTTGCTATTATGTCTTAAATATATAATTTATTTTTGAAAAATATGTCATTGACAAATTGAGTATAATTCATACACCAAACATGCAATTAACCCGTATTTTAATGACATTAATTAGGAAAAAATAAAAATCTTTTAGTTTTTAGATTTTTTCCGTTTTAAAATAAAATTTAGTAGTGCATATCGGTGTGCGACAATCATTGTAGATTTTTCGTAATTAAAATATCAAATGATTGATACGATATATTATATATATATAATATACACAATGTATTATATATAAAAAGTTAATCTTTAAAAAAATTAAATTATATTTAAATAATTAATAAAATGAAAATTTTAAAACGGTAACGCACATTGCTGCACACCACTAACGTAACACACTGTTGCATACCATTAAATTTTAAATAACTTTTAAATTATTATCAGAATCTAAAAGATTAAACATGTAATTAAAATTATTTCAAAACAAAATTTTAATTTTAATTTAACAAACCATTCATATTTATTTTATAGTATTTTTTAATTAAAATAGTAGAATCAAGTCCCCTATAATCGAAATATTCAATAAATGTTCCCACTAACACGATCCTGGGTTAAGAGGTCTCCTCCCCAGGTAAGAATTAGATGGTTTCTGTGCAATTGGAGAAATTATTAGATGAAATTGGTTCATCACGTTATTCATGGTCCCAACCAATAATGTTTATCCACCTCATATTAACTTTCAAATAACTACTCATTTTTGTTTTACATGTAGGAAAGAGGTAAAGATTCACCTTAGGAAAAAAATAACATGAAAAAATTGTTGGCTGAAACCACAGATGACGTGGTGAGCAAGACGCATTTAATAATTTTTCGTGCAACTGTGACCCCTTCTCCACTTGCACGAGAGCTTCTCTCACCTGTCGGTTCCATTAGACGTGAGCTACGACAAGAGAGGCTCTAGCTTTGATGGCTTCTCGAATCGTATGCTGACGTAGCAATGGAGCTTGTGATTTTAGGACTGTATATTTTAACGGTAGTGGCTTGCAGAGTAGAACAAAATGTTTAGGGTTGATGTTTTTTTTATCAAAAAGACTTTCAAAGTGCATTAACAAACATAGGGGAACTAACAAAGAGGGTTACAACCAAGCATGGGACCAACCCCATGTAACACCATACATGAGCAGAGGAAAGGCCAAACAAACTGACCACGAAAGCAAGCATGGCATGCAAGCCAGCAGAAACCACATTGTGGCACACAAGGCCAACAAACGCTACAACAACAAGGCCATGAAAGGGAAGCACAAAAAGGCCAAACAATGCCGCTCGTGTTCATCAGATAAGCCAAACTCAAATAATAACCAAGTATAAAAGGACTGAAAACAAATCCTGATTATAAGGCAATAACATGAACCAAATTGAACCGATACGAGAGCTCCTTTCAGAGGCAGGCTCCCTCAAAAGAGAGTCTTGTCATCATCGATTGAACCAATTCTTGCCATAGAAATGAGGATTGAAGAGGCTTTGGAGATCCACACGAAAGCCAAACAAAGAGAAGGCTGCCAACAACATATAACAAGCCAACACTGCCGACACCCCATTTACACAAACAACAGTCAATAATCTTTGCAACGAGGCACAAACAAGAAGCAATGATTATAGGAGGAAGATAAGGCAAGCTCGCCATCAAATGAAGCTTCCCTCTATCAATGACGATAGGAAAAAAAGTCTAACTTGATTAAAGCAGACACAAGCAGACCTACTCTGACCATGGAGGAACACCCAGATTTAGCCATAAAGGCCAAAAAAGACTTAAAGGAAAACAGACTTCAAAAGACACAACATCGAAAAGATTGAGCTTAAGGGTACTCTTGTAATTTTCCTCCGAAACCTCCAGCTGTTTACACAAAACTAAGTCAACTTTCGGAGTAACCAAGAAAACCCATCATGGTGCCTTTTCACATCTCTGAAAAATTTCAGATATTGTGGTATTCTTGTCAGAGATAAACAGATACCCATATTCTTCCTACTTCACATTAGAAACAGGCCACCATGAACCACCAGCTTAAAACGATAAGGAAAACTTGAGGAGGAGGGATCCAAAATCTTGGTTTTTGGGATAAACGATGGCCAATGATTTCACAAATCCAATCTTAACACCAAGAGAGAAAATGCTTCCAAATAGATTTAAAACATTTGCACTAATTTCAACATTCTGTCAGGACTTCTTGTCACTAAAGCACCCTTTGCTTTTTGACATAGAATGATTAGATTCATGGATAAACAATTCAAAAAACACCCAAGACTCATAATTCCGGTCTTTTAAGAACCTAACACAGAAACAAGACAGAGGGAACTCGAACCCAGAGTAATTCTTATGCCCCGGTGCTAGGGGCAAAATCTGACTTTGCCGAGCATCGCCGTCGAGGGCCATCAGTTTCCGATATCTAAACACACACCACCAAGCCCTTAGAAAAAGTTTTGGCCACAGCCGCAAGACAATCTGGGCTCCGATATGCACTATACCGATGGATAGACCCAGCCTCCAAACAAACCAAGGATCAGAGTAAAAAACAAAGAAAATACTCACCTCAACCAATCGGAACTCAACCCGGAATAGAGCGAAAGAACTCGAAATCCCCTCCCCTTGTCTAAATTGCGACCATCTCTCGCCGATCCACAGACCAAAGACTCTAGCAAAGTTCGACGATGTCTCTCGAAAGGGAAAGTCCACGAAGCTGAGACTACGATCGAGCAACACATTACTGGAAATTGAAAATTGGGGATGAGATTGGGAGAAAACGGTAGACCTAGGGTTGGGTATGAGAAAGGGGGAGAAAATAATGATTAGGGTTGATGTTAGGGTTTGTAGATGATGAAGGATTTAATCTAACATTTTAATTAAAAAGTAGTGTAAAACAAATATGAGTGATTTATTACATCAAAATTTTATTTTTATTTGAAATAAGTTTAATTAATTGTTCAATCTTTAAGATTTTTTTATAATAATTTAAAGGTCATTAAAAATTTAAGGGTAAAAACTATTCAGGCGATCGCCGAACTATTTGGGCGTATCTATTTTGACTACCGAACTAGACAACTCGTCAATTACACCACCAAACATTTAAATTGGTCCTATTTTGACCACCACAGTTAAAAAACTAACTGAAGGTGACGTGGCAATTAACGAAAAATTGTAAAATTACATATTTGATCCTTGTTATTTACTTATTATATTAATTTGGTCTTAATTTTAATTTAATTCAAAATATGGATGAAAAATTAACACATTTCTTTTACACTTTGCTTTTCCCCCTTAACAATAATACTGGAAATTAGCTTCTCATTGCCAACAACAAAGCCAATGGTTTTAGATAACACCATTTTTCTAGGTTGTGCCTGAATATTCCTTATAATTTACTTGGAAATCAGAATCTAATTTTTTATTTTGCTATATCTCTCAAAGAACGGGGATGAAAAATGAGTTCAAAAATTTAAAACAATCAAATCCCAGATGAAAGAACACATTTCATTCCTTTTGTTCAGCAAAGAAGCAAGGAAAACTCTGGAGCAAGAGCGAGAATGGATCAATAATTCTACACTCAATGCCCTGATTTCAGTGAAATGGAAGGTATACGAATATGAAAGTATCTTAAATTTTGATTTCCAGGGTTCAAGTTTCGATCTTTCTTGTCATGCGACATTGAGTTTGTGTTGTTTTTGTCGATTTCGGGTGTTACTAGGAACAGAACGAGGAAAAGAATAATGCTTGGAATGGTAAAGCAGTTGCAGCCATGGAAGAATAAAGAAGAAAGTAGAAGAATACAATAACAAATGTGCAGAGGAGAATGAGGAGCAGGAACAATGAAAGATTCTTTCTTTTTCGATTTTGTGTTCGAATTCTCAAGTGTTTTGTTTGAACTTCAATCCTTTTGATGAGTTGTGTTCTTCCATCTGAGATCTGATTGTTTTGAATTTCTGGACTCGTTTTTCATCCCCATTCTTTGAGAGATGTAGCAAAATATAAAAAGGGTAAACTATATAAATTGTCTCTCTATGCTCCAATTATCTTTTACATCTCTGACTATCAAAAGTTACAAACTGGTCCCTGATTTAGAAAAAATAACAAATTGGTCCAACACCGTTAAAAATTTAACGGCTGATGATGTGGCCGTTAATGTAAATTGATATAATTACATAATTAGCCCTCAAGTTCTACACTTATTTTAATTTGACCCTAATTATAAAAAATTAACCCACGTAATTTTAATAATCTATCAATTTAGTCCATGTTCTTTTCTATTTTTCTCTCTTTTAATTCTTCAAATTTTTTCACCCCCAATCCTCCTCGTTATAAAGTTCGATGAGCTCGTCATCGTGGGACCCATTGGAGAGTTGTGTTGTCGTGTGAGACCTGCTAAAGAGTTGTAGGAGGAGTTTAATCAACGACTCTGGGTTGCTTATGGGGTCGACGATCTACATAGTGAGTACATTTCAATTTCAGGAATTGCTGGCAACATTTCTGGCCTCCACACCATTGTTGGAAGAGACATGAAAGATTTAGATTCACAACATCTACTTGTCAAAATTTTAAAAGATTTAAAAATTTCAGAAGAGTTAAACAATTTGGCTCGACCAACATGCCCACCAGAATCAGAATATTATGCTTTCTTCCAAATCGTGCCAAATTCCCAGAATCCAAACAAAAGGAGCACCAACTATTGCAACAAAATGAAATCTAAACCAGGCCTAATAAAATCACATCTTATACAATTAACAACAACAAAACTCATCATTGTTCAACTAAATCAAAATTCATCGTCCATTTTTTTGGATATGTCAACTAACCAAGCAACACTATAACAACTCAACATTTTTATACTCTTACGAAGAAAAACCCAAACCCCAAATAAACAAAATACAAGATTTACGGATTTATGGCTCAAAATGGCAAGAAAAAACCACCTAACTGTGTAAATCAAATATAACCAAAAAGCCCCACCTTGTCATAATTTTCGAATCGCAAAGAATAAGAAGAAAAACAAAAAACAAAACCCATTTCGTGAAACAACAAATCAATTCAGGCATGAAAAAGGTTTCCAAGTCTTACTCTTGAATTTTCATCTGCATTTATCAACACGAACTCATTTTGTTGTAAGAACCAGCAATGACTTGACCACCAGTGTCCATAAATCACTACAACAACACAATAACACAGGTGAGGAAAAACTGGGTCTCTTCTTCACTAAATGAAGTCAAGTCTTAGTGGCATCAAATTCCTTGAAAAGATCCAATATGAGTCTCTTTGCCTCCCATAACACGAAACTGAATCACAGCTCGACGGACCAAAAAAAAGCTACCTTTGATGATACAATGGAGTGGAGGATTTAGGGGTGAAAAGCAAATGAAGAATTAAAGGAGAGGAAAAATAGAAAAGAAATGGACTAAATTGATATATTATTAAAATCATGTGAACTATATTTTTAGAATTAGG
Source organism: Hibiscus trionum (assembly GCA_030270665.1). Classification (NCBI taxonomy): domain Eukaryota; kingdom Viridiplantae; phylum Streptophyta; class Magnoliopsida; order Malvales; family Malvaceae; genus Hibiscus; species Hibiscus trionum. The sequence continues at coordinate 8,723,987 of BSYR01000024.1, read as the reverse complement.
GTCAAATTAAAATAAGTGTAGAACTTGAGAGCTAGTTATGTAATTATATCAATTTATATTAACTGTCACCTCATAAGCTGTTAAATTTTTAACGGCGTTAGACCAATTTGTTATTTTTTTAAGTCGAGGGACCAGTTTATAACTTCTGATAGCCGAAGGGCGCAAAAGATAATTAGAGCATAGTCGGGAGATAATTTATGTAATTTACCCAATACAAAATTGGGTTCTGGTTTTCAAGTAAATTACCAGGAATATTCAGGTACAACCCAGAAAAATGGTGATATCTAAAACCATTGGCTTTTTTGCTGACAACGAGAAGCTAATTTCCAATATTATTGTTAAGGAGGAGATGCATAGTGTAAAAGAATGTGTTAATTTTTAATCCCTATTTTGAATTAGATTAAAATTAAGACAAAATTGATATAATAGGTAAATAAAAAGGACCAAAATGTGTAATTTTACAATTTTTCGTTAACTGCCACGTCATTCCTCGGTTAGTTTTTTAACGACGGTGGTCAAAATATGAGCAATTTAAAAGTTTGGTGGTCTAATTGACGAGTTGCCTAGTTTAGTGGTCAAAATAGCTACACCCAAATAGTTCGGCGGTCACCTGAGTAGTTTACCCAAAATTTAATGATGTGCAACGGTATGTTACGTTAGTGGTGTACAGCAGTGTGCGTCGCCTGTTCTAAACTCATTCTTAATAATAATAATAATAATTTAAAAAGACTTAAATGAACAACATGTGCTCAAAGTATCCATCTTTTGAACTTTAGGTGCCAAAAGTATTTTTTTTTGTAAAAATAGGTGTCCAAAGTTTCAATAGTTACAATTTTAGGTGCCAGAAAGTTAAAATGTGTTAAAAAAATTATAACCAATCAGTGCTTGACAAATGACACTAATTTGTTTTTTTAATTTTTAAAGAAAAACACCCAATATTTTTTAGATTTTCATAAAATCCCAAAATTTTGAAAAAATTACAAAATAGTCTCTAAATCCCTAAAATTCCCCAAATCCAAACCCCCAAATCACCGCCGCTTTCGACGCCTGTCGTCGTCGCTGACCACACCCCTTTGGTCGCCAGACGAAGGCGGTCATTTCCCTTAACACGACGTCATCGGAAACAGCGAACGGCGTGCCAGCCAAACGTCAATTTCGCGTTCGACGTTCGTCTGCACGCCGTTCGCCGTTTTCGGCAACGCCGTGTTGGGGGAATGACCGCCTTGGTCCGACGACCACATGGGTGTGCTTAGGCGCGACTATTGACGGTGGAAGCGGCGGTGTTTTGGAGGTTTGGGTTTGAGAAATTTTAGTGATTTGGGGACTGTATTGTAAAAAATTCAAAATTTTGTGATTTTTTGAAAAGTTTAAAAAGATTATAAAATATTTGTTTTGAGTTTTTAATTTTGAAATAAAATAAAATAAACATGCCACATATCAAGCATTGATTGATTAAATTTTTTTTAACACATTTTAACAGCCAGCACCTAAAATTGTAATATTGTAAACTTTAGACATCTAAAATTATAATGGTTGAAACTTTAAGTACGTATTTTTAACAAAAAATACTTTTTTTGAATTAAAAGAGACACCTAAATATTAGGCGTTAACAACATTCTGAGTATCCTGTTGCACAAAGGTAATAACTTCCGTCGGCGGGGAATGCAAGTGTAGTAAGTCCAGCATAGCCATATTGGTTGTTTTTGCAAGCATATCGACAACGCGGTTCGTTGAACGTGGAACCCAAATGACCTCAGTAACCCAACCATTCTGGCGAAGCTTGGCAATGGCTCGAACTAGAGTGAGAGGATTTCTGTCGACGGGCATGGCATTCACCATCTTAACCGCCTCGGCACAATCAGATTGAACTTGTAGAATCTCGATACACTGGTTCCAAGCAAATTGTAATCCAACGAGAATAGCCCATAACTCAGTCTGTAGAGGTTTACATTTTCCGACAGCACGCTGAAAACCCAAGATCCACTAATAAGGGGCAGTCTACCGAAACGGACTATCCTCGTTTGTTACAGATCTAGGAGTGTTGTAGGCACATTCCTGCAATAAAAACAACAAGGAAACAACAAAAATTATACGACATATTTATTTTAAATAGGGACTTAATGATGAAAGAAAAAAAATAATATAGAGTAATATGATAATTTTGGCGTTTTGGAAAGAACTTCAACGATGGTGAAGAAGGCTTCAAAAACGACCGATGTTGGAAAACGCTAAACTCGAAAGAACCTGCACAATCTACTGAGCAAACCCGAATCGAATCTGTTTAACGTCGAAGGACTTGGACCTGCTAAATAGCAATTTAGGAACCCGAAGTATCAATGACAAACAAACAAGTTTGAGTGTCGAATAGTTCTAAAAAGAACCGAAAAGAGAAAATTCTCTCAAATGTGATTTTATTTCAAAGTTGGTAACCTTACAAAGGAGTTTAGATTACATATATATAATGCAAGGGAAGGGGCTGCCGTTTGCAACATGTGGCTGAGAATGTTGCATTTGAAATTAAAATTTCAAAAGTAAACTGCACATTTGTGAATGGCCGGCTATGTGTGATAGTGAATCACATTTAACATGTGATTAAAAGAAAGAAAAAAAAATTGAATTTCAAAATGGGGAGAAACGGCATGTGCTTATCCATTTGTGCGCAAGTGTGCCCGCTCACTCGTGCTGCCCATTTCAAGAATTCATACATAAAATTGCACGCTGCATGCTTGCATGCTATGTAAACCCACGTGTATTTTTTTTTCTTCTTTTCTTTGAGTTGCACCCTCCAAATTAAGGCCTGCATGTGATTTGTTCTCATCCAAACTTGAGGACAAATTCCACGTGCAAAAGGAACACCAATTGTTCTTAAGTAGGCTGCACACCTATATATATAAATAAAAAAAACATTATTCCAAACATATATATGTATCATATTATATACATATTTAAATATACCTAATAAGTAATATAAACTAAACATGTCACATATCAATATGCAACACATTAAAATGTTTAATATCTAAGGCACAAACATTATCAAATGATTCTGAAATGTTAGCACAAGTAAGGAAAAGAGCTTCCCTGAAACGTTGCGCCCTAGATCGCGTAATTGGTCCTAACGGCAAGACCTCCGGATCAACATCAAGTGTAGGTGAAGATGTGCTCACTTCATCCCCCCCTTCTTGAAAAGGATTTGTCCCCAAATCTGTACAATTACCATAAGGGGTTAAGTCAGAAACATTAAATGTGGCACTTACATTGTATTCTCCGGGTAGATCTAACTTGTAGGCGTTGTCATTCACTTTCTCCAACACCTGAAAAGGACCATCTCCTCGCGGTAACAGCTTTGACTGCCTTTGGGCCGGAAATCGTTCCTTTCGGAAATGAACCCAAACCCAATCACCAACATCGAAGGTGACTCGCTTCCTTCCTTTGTTTGCATGCCTTTCGTACTGCTGAGTCCTTCGTTCAAGGTTCTCCTTCACCTGTTGATGCAATTTTTTTACGTATTCTGCTTTTGCTTGACCGTCCCTGTTCGTCACCTGTTCCTGTGGCAAAGGCAACATATCTAGAGGCGTAATAGGATTAAAACCATAAACAACCTCAAAAGGTGACATTTTAGTAGCAGAATGTACAACATGATTATAAGCAAACTCAACATGTGGCAAACAATCTTCCCAAGTCTTAATATTCTTTTTAATGATGGAACGAAGTAAAGTAGATAAAACCCTGTTAACAACTTCAGTTTGTCCATCAGTCTGGGGATGACAAGTAGTAGAAAACATAAGTTTCGTACCTAATTTGCTCCAAAGAGTCCTCCAAAAGTGACTCAAAAACTTCACATCCCTGTCAGAAACAATCGACCTAGGAATACCATGTAAACGTACAACATCCCTAAAGAATAAGTTAGCCACATTAACAGCATCATCAGTCTTATGACAAGCAATAAAATGTGCCATTTTCGAGAACCTATCAACCACAACAAATATACTATCTCTACCTGTCCTAGTTCGAGGCAATCCCAAAATAAAATCCATCGATATATCAGTCCAAGGGGAATTAGGAATAGGTAAAGGTAAGTACATACCATGTGGTGAAACCTTTGATTTCGCTTTTCTACAAGTCACACAACGTTAACAATACCTTTCAACATCTCTGCGCATCTTTGGCCAAAACAGATGCTCTTTCAGTGTATGTAACGTTTTAGTGACACCAAAATGACCCATCAATCCGCCTTCGTGCGCCTCACGGATCAGAATATCACGCATCGAACCCTGTGGAATGCAAATCCTGTTTTCCTTGAAAAGATAGCCATCATGCCTGTAAAACTTTCCATCTGCACCTTTCGAACAAGCATTAAACTTATCTCTAAAATCAGGATCATCAGGGTATAAATCACGAATATATGCAAAACCAATCAGATGTGAATCAAGATAACTCAAAAGTGCATACCTACGTGACAATGCATCAGCAACGACATTTTCTTTCCCCTTTTTGTAACGAATGACATAAGGAAAAGATTCTAAGAATTCAACCCACTTAGCATGTCGTTTATTCAATTTATGCTGACATGTGATGTAACGTAAAGCCTCGTGGTCGGTGTGGATCACAAACTCCTTAGGCAACAAATAATGCTGCCATGTCTCCAATGCCCGAATCAGTGCATACATCTCTTTATCATAAACCGGATAGTTCAATGTAGCACCACTCAATTTCTCGCTAAAGTAAGCAATGGGCCTCTTTTCCTGCATCAAAACAGCACCTATACCAATTCCAGAAGCATCACATTCAATTTCAAACGTTTTATCAAAATCAGGTAATGCTAACACAGGTGCTCTAGTCAAACAATCTTTAATTTTCAAAAAGGCATCTTCTTGTTCTTTACCCCATGAGAAGACTGAGTTCTTCTTTATAATCCCAGTTAAGGGGGCGGTAATAGAACTGAAGTTAGGAACAAACCGTCGATAAAAACTCGCTAAACCATGAAACGATCTAACCTGAGTAATCGATGTCGGTCGTGGCCATTCCTGAATTGCCTTTATCTTCTCAGGATCAACTTCAACTCCCTGAGAACTAACAATGTAACCAAGAAATGTGAGTTTGTCAGTACAAAATACACACTTCTCCATGTTACCAAACAATCTTTCTTCTCGCAAAACCTGCAAAACAGCTCGTAAATGTCCTACATGATCTTGTAAAGACTTGCTATAGATCAAAATATCATCAAAGTATACAACACAGAATTTACCAATAAAAGATCGTAGAACATGATTCATCAAACGCATAAAAGTACTAGGTGCATTAGTTAAACCAAAAGGCATTACTAACCATTCGTACAAACCTAGCTTTGTCTTGAAGGCTATTTTCCACTCATCGCCTTCTCGCATGCGAATCTGATGATAACCGCTCCTTAAGTCAATTTTGGAGAAGATGACGGCTCCGCAAAGCTCGTCCAACATGTCATCAAGTCTTGGAATGGGATGACGATACTTAATTGTGATCTGGTTCACAGCTCGACAATCTACGCACATCCTCCAAGAACCATCTTTCTTCGGCACTAACAGCACTGGAACAGCACACGGACTCAAGCTCTCTCGAATGTAACCCTTGTCCATCAACTCAGTAATTTGCCTTTGAAGCTCTTTCGTCTCTTCAGGGTTGGTTCGATAAGCTGGCCGGTTCGGAATAGTAGCACCTGGAATGAAATCAATCTGGTGCTCAATGCCACGAAGAGGTGGCAATCCCTTCGGTGTTTCAGCTGGAAACACGTCCTCAAACTCCTGCAAAAGTGTCAAAATCGGTGAAGGTAGATCAGTAGGAAAATCTGTCAATAAACAATAATCTTTAAACATCAAAATAAGAACAGATTGTTGAGAGGAAAGACATTTCCTGATTTCGCTACTGCTCGCATATACAGACATCTTCTTCTTCTCTTTTGCAGTCTCTTTACTCTTTTTCAAGCTTGCCTGATCTTCAAACACTTGACTCGGTGTCAAAGGAGCCAAAGTGATCTTCTTACCTGCATGCATAAAAGAGTAACGATTTGTATAGCCATCATGCATTGCCCTTTTATCATACTGCCAAGGGCGTCCCAATAGTAGGTGAGTAGCATCCATGGAAACAACATCACAAAGGACCTTGTCCTTGTAGTTTCCGATCGAAAATGGTATAATAGCCTGTTTGGTCACTTTAAGCTCGCCACCATCATTCAACCATTGTAACTTATATGGATGAGGATGCTTTGTCGTTTTCAGACCTAACCTGTCAACCATCACTGAACTGGCAACATTGGTACAACTACCACTATCAATAATCACAACACATACCTTGTCTTGCACCTTGCATCGTGTGTGAAAGATATTCTCACGCTGTAGATCATCTGGTACCTGTTGCACATTCAGACTTTTAATAACCAAAAGTTCCATTACCTTACCAGATTCAGGAACCTCTAGGTTGGTCTCGTCTTCCTCTTCAGTAGGGACATCATGCACTTCCTCCTCGGAATCTGACTCAATCTCACCATCATCTCGCATCAACATAACCCTCCGGTTAGGACATTGACTAGCAACATGTCCTCTTCCAAGGCACTTGAAACACTAGATATCTCGTGCTCGCTCTTGCGCCACCACTTGATGCTTACCACGCCTATTATCAGCAACGGGGGCCTTTGGTTTGCTGGTTTCGCCTTGCTCACGAATCCGAAGTGGTTGTTGTGGTGCTTGCTTCCTGGAATTGTTAGGAGTATATAATGGATTTGAAAAAGATTTAAAAGAAGGGTTACCTCGATTTGAAGACTTTCTGCGCTGTTGTCGTTCAATCTTTATTGCCATCTGCACCATGTCATCAACCTCGACATAATGTTGTAACTCAACAGCATTGGCAATCTCGGTGTTCAACCCTGCTAGAAAACGTGCCATGGTAGCTTCTCGATCTTCCTCGATATTCGCACGCATCATAGCCATTTCCATATCCTTGAAATAATCTTCAACACTCCTACTTCCCTGTTTCAAGTTTTGCAATTTTTGAAACAAATCACGATGATAATGAATAGGAACAAACCTTTTACGCATTAGTCGCTTCATCTCGATCCATGTTGCAACTGGATCATCACCGGTACGTCTACGACTAAGCAATAACTGGTCCCACCATATCAGGGCATAATCAACAAACTCTGTTGCTGCTAATCGAACCTTCTTCTGTTCCGAGTAATTATAACACTCGAAAATGTGCTCCACTTTGCTTTCCCAAGCCAAGTATGCATCAGGATCTGAGCGTCCCTGAAAAGAAGGAATAACAATCTTAATGTTAGTCAAATTATCGTCTACCTGTTGCACACGTCCTTGTCTAAGAATATGTTGCCTTGGTGACCGTTCGTCTTCATTTTCGTTCAACACATCATTAACAGAGTTGGATCCTCCATCAAACCTATCCATCCTCGACTGTAATGGCTCTAAGGCGGTAGCCACTACTCGTTGCATCATTCTCTCTAAGGCTTGCATTTGAGGAATCAGTGGATCCTGTTCAACCGTGTGATCATCGGAACCTGCCATAATCAACAACAAAAACAAACAAACAAAAGAAAACACTATTATAGGTCAGTAAAAAAAACAAACAAAAAGGACCTCACAGCACACTCAATCAAAGTCTCGCAGATGTCACTCCAAAGAACAGTGCACTCAAAAATTAACACTCAGCGCTCGTGTTTCACTCGGGAGAATACTTGAATGGCTCTTTTTTGTCTCCCCTTCTGTTCTCACAACGCTCAATGCCTTTTTCCCTTACACTTTCTCGTAATCAGCTCTTTAAAGAACTAATCCAACGTCTCGAAACTTGTTACAACGGTGTTGGCTACAAGGAAACAACGGTTAAGGAAATAAAGAAAAGAAGAAAAAAAAGTGACACAAAAAGAAAGGAAATAAGATTAAAAATTAAAGAAAAGATGAAAAGGATAATGACACGAAAAAAAAGGAACCAAAAGATGAAAAATGAAGAGTTTAGAGAACCTTACTGCGAAGACGTGCTTACAACCTTCCTATTACCGAACAAACAAGCATAGTTCACTTCGGTTGATTTCCGAGCACATCAAAGTTACATAACAAACTTGTACAAATTTCATCATTTACAATAGGAACACAACAATAATAATACATACATATATAAACACTTTCGAATCTGTTTTTTTTTTTGAATCTGTTTTTTTTTGTTCGAATCTGTTTTTTTTGTTCGAATATGTTTTTTGTTTAATCTGTTTTTTTTGTTCGAATCTGTTTTTGTTTTTTTTTTCTTCGAAATTCTGTTTTTTTTATATTCGAATGCTGAGAAGAAAAAAAAAATTTTGTTTAATTCGAATGTTTTTTTTTCTCTTTTTTTTGACTCGAATTTGCAAAAACTTACAACGAATCCAACAACCTAGGCTCTGATTACCACATAATAAGGGGCAGTCTACCGAAACGGACTATCCTCGTTTGTTACGGATCTAGGAGTGTTGTAGGCACGTTCCTGCAATAAAAACAACAAGGAAACAACAAAAATTATACGACATATTTATTTTAAATAGGGACTTAATGATGAAAGAAAAAAATAATATAGAGTAATATGATAATTTTGGCGTTTTGGAAAGAACTTCAACGATGGTGAAGAAGGCTTCAAAAACGACCGATGTTGGAAAACGCTAAACTCGAAAGAACCTGCACAATCTACTGAGCAAACCCGAATCGAATCTGTTTAACATCGAAGGACTTGGACCCGCTAAATAGCAATTTAGGAACCCGAAGTATCAATGACAAACAAACAAGTTTGAGTGTCGAATAGTTCTAAAAAGAACCGAAAAGAGAAAATTCTCTCAAATGTGATTTTATTTCAAAGTTGGTAACCTTACAAAGGAGTTTAGATTACATATATATAATGCAAGGGAAGGGGCTGCCGTTTGCAACATGTGGCTGAGAATGTTGCATTTGAAATTAAAATTTCAAAAGTAAACTGCACATTTGTGAATGGCCGGCTATGTGTGATAGTGAATCACATTTAACATGTGATTAAAAGAAAGAAAAAAAAATTGAATTTCAAAATGGGGAGAAACGGCATGTGCTTATCCATTTGTGCGCAAGTGTGCCCGCTCACTCGTGCTGCCCATTTCAAGAATTCATACATAAAATTGCACGCTGCATGCTTGCATGCTATGTAAACCCACGTGTATTTTTCTTCTTCTTTTCTTTGAGTTGCACCCTCCAAATTAAGGCCTGCATGTGATTTGTTCTCATCCAAACTTGAGGACAAATTCCACGTGCAAAAGGAACACCAATTGTTCTTAAGTGGGCTGCACACCTATATATATAAATAAAAAAAACATTATTCCAAACATATATATGTATCATATTATATACATATTTAAATATACCTAATAAGTAATATAAACTAAACATGTCACATATCAATATGCAACACATTAAAATGCTTAATATCTAAGGCACAAACATTATCAAATGATTCTGAAATGTTAGCACAAGTAAGGAAAAGAGCTTCCCTGAAACGTTGCGCCCTAGATCGCGTAATTGGTCCTAACGGCAAGACCTCCGGATCAACATCAAGTGTAGGTGAAGATGTGCTCACATCATCCACTGCCCAGAGCAGTCATGCAGCAAACCACCAACAACAGCGTTGTTAGTGTTCATGGAGACCGCCCCATCCACATTTAGGCATGCCCAACCTGTCTCAGGTTGACGCCATTGAGATGGTAGATTGATTGCAGAAGCAGGGCAAGGGAGTGGCGGGATACTAACCATATAGTGCGTAGCCCATGTTTCGGCACGGCATATCAACACATTAGACATGGGCATGATTCCATTAAAAATCATATCATTGCGGCCCTTCCATAGCTGCCATAGCATCGAGATGAATAGCGTTGGCCAAGGGATGCCCCTAGTTCCTGATGAAGCCTTAGAACAAATGTTTTCCGCGATCCAAGCCTGCAGGTTGGACCGGAAGAACTGTTGGTGGAGTGAAGCCGGCACAAGCTGGTTCCATACAGCAGATGCAAAATGGAAGTCCCGGAGGGCGTGTAAGATAGACTCATCTGCAGCACTACAATGCGGATATTAGCTGGATTGCCCAATAAACCGACGACACCTCTCAAGGTTCGTCATTAACCTGTTGCGATAAGCCACCCATAAGAAAACTCGCAAACGTTGTGGCACTGGGGCTTGCCAGATATGCTTTCAGATTGCATTGGGTTGATCCCAAGAATGTTGCGATAGAAGAGCATAGGCAGATCGGGTCTCAAAGTTGCCTTGTGTCGTCGATTTCCAGATTATGCAGTCGTTGGAGTCAGATGGGTCGGGGCATTTGATGCCTAGTATATGCGGCACCACATCTAAATGGAAGATGGTGGCGAGTTTAGCTCGATCCCAGTCTCCATTTGAGTCTAGCAGGTCCGAAAAAGATCCAATCGGAAAGAGCAGACCTTCAGGAGTCAAATGTGCAGATAGTGAACCTACGTAGGGAATCCAAATATCATGTAAAGGATGGATCGAATTACCAGACCCCAAGGACCACGCGATACCATATCGGAAAACATCCCAGTACTTCGCGATTGCTCGCCATAGAGGAGTGCAAGATGCTCTTTGAACTGAGGGTGGCAAAAGCTCATATATCCTATATTTTTGCCGAAGAAGCTGAACCCACATTGCTTTAGTGTCCGTGACTAATGAGAAAGCAATTTTCATGACAAAAGCAATATTAAAATCTTGTATACGACGAAGACCAAGGCCACCATGGTGAATGGGTTGGCATATAGATTCCCAATTAACAAGGGAGAGCTTTGTGGTATCCGAGTTAGCGCCCCATATGAATTGTCGGAGAATCTTTTCAATTTTGAGACATACTTTTTTTGGAAGCATTGTCGATTGCATAAAGAAGACAGGAATGGCCTGGAGCACGGATTTGGCAAGAGTTATCCTACCCGCCATAGATAAAGTGCGCGCAGCCCAACCATTTAATCTAGTGCGCAACTTATCAATAATAAAATCATAATCGGAACATTTAGCTCTACTGTGCAGGACCAGCACTCCCAGATATTTCCCCAAACAATCAACGATTTGGAAGCCAAAAAAAGAACTGATCTCATATTGCAAAGTAGGAGACGTATTTGGCGAGAAATAAATAGTAGTCTTTCGTTTACTTACACGATGCCCCGAAGAGTTGCCAAAAGTTGTGAGAATGGCTTGAATAGCGTGAGCATTTGACATATCAGCTTTCGCATATAAAATGAGATAATCTGCAAAAAACAAATGGGAAAGAGGGAGCCCATGTCTGTTAAAGCAAAAGGGTTCCCATGAACCTTGGGCGACATAATGGTTAATCAAATGGCCAAGACGTTCCATCGCTAGAACAAATAAGTATGGCGACAAGGGGTCACCCTGTCGAATGTCGCGCTCAGGTTGAAAAGAGTGGGAGAGGGCACCATTCCATTGAATTTGGATGGTAGGGGTCGTTACACATTCCATGATAATCCGGCGAAGCCCCAGAGGAAAGCCAGCATCAATAAGAGAATCGACAATAAAATCCCAGTGCAGACGGTCAAATGCTTTTTCCAAGTCTACTTTGATGGCCATCCAGCCACGCTTAGTTTTGATTGATCTCATTGAGTGAATAACTTCCTGATTGAGAACTATATTCTCCATAATTGAACGCCCTGCGATAAAGCTTGTTTGATTCCCTCCAATTAAGGTCGGGAAGATAGGCTTGAGGCGTCGGACAATGATCTTGGTGAGCAATTTGTAGAGAACGGTGCAGAGGCTAATAGGACGAAATTCCGCAAAGGACTGAGGCTTGTCCGTCTTTGGAATAAGAACCAAGACCGTTTTATTCAAAGCACTCTCAAGATGGCTTCCTTGAAAGATACGTTGAATCATTTGACAAATAGAAGGACCGACAATACTCCATTTCTTTTGAAAGAATTCCGCATGCAAGCCATCCCAACCCGGAGATTTCAGAGGAGACATCTCCATAAGAGCCTCATATACTTCTTGGTCGGAAGGAATGGTCTCAAGAGTTTGCATTAACTCCTTGTCTACCTGCGGAAAAGCACCATGAATAGAGAAAGGCGGCGCAGGATTAATATCACCTTTCAATAAGTCCGAGAAGAAATTGACAGCTTCATGTTGGAGAGAAAAATCATCGTCACACCATTCCCCATTAGGAAGCTTAAGAGATGATATACGATTCTTCTGCTTGCGGCTAACAGCTCGACGGTGGAAATAGCGAGTGTTTCGATCACCATTTAGAATCCACTCAGAGCGAGATTTCTGTTTCCACAACAGCTCCTCTTGGTCAAGGATGCCTTCAAGCTCATTCAAAAGTTCAGTCTCAAGGCAAGAGAGGAAATGTGAGTGAAGAGTAGTGAGAGCTTTTTGGATACCTCGTAATCTAGCCATTAACATGCGTTTCTTGCCGCCTATGTAGCATAAAACTAATTTGTTCCACACATCCGCAGCTTTAGAGAAGTGAATTAGAGTATCGGTCATAGAGTTTGTGGGGCACCAATTATCCGTCACCATTCGGTGGAAATCATCATGTGAAAGCCAACCAGTGAAGTACTTAAATAGAAGAGGGGAGCGCCGATTACTAGAATGTCCAACCTGAAGTAAGATAGGTCTATGATCTGACCGAAGCCGAAGGAGATGCGATAGGGTAGAAATCGGAAAAGATTCATCCCAGTAGCTGTTACATATGAAACGATCTAGCCGAGCATGAGCCAACCCACGTGACCAAGTGAAAGAAGGGCCATGAAAACCCATGTCTCTTAGGCCATAATCAAAGATAACTTGTTGAAAGGCTTTGTTCGGGGGCTGAACACAGCCTTGCCTGTCGTCTAAACTAAGGGTGGCGTTAAAGTCGCCAAATAACACCCAAGGAGAGCGTATAGTTGCAGCTAACCGACGGAGATGTGGCCAAAGAGCCTTACGGCCCGTGGAGGTAGGACTTGCATAGACTGCTATGGCAAGAACTGACTCCCCAGCCTTTTTATCAGTGACGCGACAATGAACGAACTGAAAGTGGTTAATAAGAACATCCACGGAAACTAAATCATACCAGGCTAGCCAAATCCCTCCCGAGAAACCTGCAGCCTCAACTCGGTGTGAGTTTGGAAAGCCCAAAGAGGCAATAACAGCATCCGCTTTACGACCGCTAATCCGCGGCTCAACGAAGACAACAACATCCGGCTTAGAATCACGCAGCACTTGCTTGGCAGCCGGTAAAAAACGCCAATCACCACAACCCTGGACATTCCATGAAAGAATTTTTAAATTCATCATAATAAAAATAATTAAGGTGTAAAGAGCCCAAATTACTCAAGCATTGCCACTGCCTGAGCACTGCCTATATCATCACAAATAGCATCATTCTGTCCAGGGTACAGATTTGCACAAGCCGTTGCATTTCGTATCAGGTCTTGAGGTGTTTCAGACCGTAAACCTGATTGATCAGGGGGTTCACCAGCTGGGGAATTCATACTGACTATGGCGTTTGGGATAGTCTCCTTAACAGGCAAAGGAATGTTAGGATTCGTATTTTCATCAACCACAACGGCAGTATGCTTTGATTGATCTAGGGAAGGAGGATTGCGAGAGCTACTGGCCTTGCTTTGATTGCGGGACAGAATCGGAAACTCCGAAAGGGTAATTGCAGGGGGCTTGCGGAGGGAAACATGTTTGGTCACTTTGGGGGCTGCCGTTAACTTCCCTTTGTTTTTCGCTCTCAACCTAGAAATAGCAGCAGACGTACGTACATGCTGAACAGGAACATCAGCGAGAGAAGCAGCACCATGCTGAGCATTATCGGCTAGTAACTCAGATTCAAAAATTGGGTTGAACCGTGAACCCTGGAAGACCATATTACTAGGGCCAGTTTTAGGATCTTCCTGCTTCTTCATCGGTCGACGTTGCCTACATTCAACGACCATCCACGGGCCAAAGGGACTCTCCGTTGGCTGTTCCGGATTAACCTCTTTGGCATCCACATTTTCAGCATTACCATTCTCTGCAGCAACATTGTTTGCGCGAGCATCAGGGCATTTGTCTTGTAGATGGCCATACTTCCCACAATGAAAACAAATTGTCGGTAGGGATTCGTACTCAATGATCTGGACTTGCCCATTGATAAGAATTTTCGAGATAAGCGGTTTGCTAAGATCAATATTTACCGCCATTCTTGCAAAACGTCCTCGCCTCCCAGTTTCTGTTTGGTAGTCAATGTGAATCACCTGTCCGATAGATTTTCCTATTTCCGTGATAATACTTCGCTTGTACATGATCACCGGCAAGCCAGGTAAACGAATCCAAGCCATGACCTGACTCGGATAGGGCGTGGACGTTGAAAATAAAGGAGTCCAAGGTTGGACTGTGAGGTAGTGTCCAAAAACTGTCCAGGGACCTTGGGAGAGAATTCGCTGATAATCTGATTTGTTTCGAAAGGAAACGAGGAAGTAGTCGTTGTCAATGTCCATAAGTTTAATCGGCTGAGTTGGTTTCCATAGCTCATAAATCTTGTTTCGCAAGGTGGTATACCCTATGCGTCGCCCTAAGAGCTTGACGACAACAGTTTGTTCCAAACTTTTTTCAGCCAGCGAGATGATCTGATCTGAGAAATAAATAGCAATCATCCCATCAACCTCGCTGCGTATAACGTCTCCTTCCTCCATCGGAATTTCTTCCTCATCCATTATCTCATCTGATTCAGATGGGAGATGTGTAGAATTTTGCACAAGAGAATCTTTATAGGACGGGGCAGACGGTGCGGCAGATCCTTGACCAGGATCAGCCCCTCCGCCGTCAGGGGGGTAATCATCAAGTCGACGGTGTTTCCTAGGGTTTCGGGGTATGGAGGCGCTAGCGTCAAAGGTTTCTATCATATTAGCGTATAATTCTCACTACTTCATAGATTTTAGTCATTAACAAAAAATAGTTTAAGCACTTAAAGTTTCAAAAAAACTTTAAGCATTTATTTTTGGAAAACTATACTAATGACCACCGAACTATGGGGTTGGTGTCGATTTGACCATTATATTTTTAATTGTGTTAAATATACCACATAACTATTTAATTGATTCTAATATAGCTACCTGCCGTTAAAAAAACGGAAAAGTTAACGGGGCTGTTAAAATAATTGGTATAATTACAAATTTAGTCCACTTTATATATACAATCTATCAATTTGATCCTAATTTTAATCTAATAAAAATTTATTTATTTTAATTAGGTGGTGACACGTGTCACCACCTTATTGAGGGATTTTAATTATTTTTATTTAACTAAATTAATTAATTCCCCCTCCAATCAGGTGGTGACACGTGTCACCCTAATTGGAGTAGGAAAAATAAAATCCAAAGAACCACCATTGGTAGGAATTGAACCTGGGATCTTGGGAGAGTAGCACACATGAGTTTGCCACTAAGCCAAGCATATACTTGTGATTTGCAATACTAATAATAGTATATGTGTTATACGATTGGAGAAAGAAAAAACAAACAATATACTCGCTCTTGGTAGGATTCGAACTTGGGAATCAGAGAGATGAAACATTGATAAATTAGCAAAGTTCCATGACAAAGATGAAGAAGTATTTCAGTTCCTTAGTAAAAGTATAAACAGATTCGAGATATAGATTAAGAAAACTCGCCTTAGTAAAAGTATAAATTCAAAAAATGCAAGAACATTGATAATTATTGTAATACTAGAGCAGTATGTGAGATATCTAATCAATATTTATAAAGAGGATAAAGCTGAAACTAGTTTCATTCAGGATCTGAATTAACATGATACTTAAAAGGGCGAAAAATAATAAGTGTTTGGCACGGTTCCCTTTCTATTGTTCAGATGTCACATGCTTGCCTCTGCAGAGCATTTTTGCAGCAATGCTGTTCTTCCTGTTTATGCTAAATATTGTTATCATTGCTGGTTCTCTCCTCCTTTAGACTTTGATTTGTTTGTAAATTTAGTGCAACTTTAGACCATCGAGTTGATATATCTATGCTAGTTCTTCTGTTTTAATTTGAGCATCTCTTTTATATATTTTTACCAACCTGTCTGCAAGTGAGTTGTTTACTCCTTTTAAAGTTATGTAAAATTGTTGAATGTAGTTTTTATTTCAAATGACTTCTCTAGAAGAGGAAAAATGTTTTAAGCTATTACCCTTACGGCGAGTTATCTTAATCTATATCTCGAATCTGTTTATACTTTTACTAAGGAACTGAAATACTTCTTCATCTTTGTCATGGAACTTTGCTAATTTATCAATGTTTCATCTCTCTGATTCCTTAAAGGCCTCATCATTTTGTTTGCATGGTTGAAATTTGGAAAAAGATTGTAGTACCGACTATTTTGGATTTTGGTATATTTCATATCTCTAGTATTTATGTCTCCTGGAGTGCATTTGTTACTGATGTTTTCCTTGTTGTAGTACATGCGTTTACTGTTCAATTTATTCCTGGAATTCTGTCTGAGACTGCGAATTATTGTTCCAAAAAATTAGAAAATGCGGGTCCTCTTATTCATGTACTGTTTGGATAATCTATAATTTCTGGAACGCATTTATTAATTATGTTATTTTATTAAATATAGGTGGGTCTGTAGTCCTTGGCTTATCAAGGGCGAGTATATTGTTTGTTTTTGCTTTCTCCAATCGTATAACACATATATTATTATTAGTATTGCATATCACAAGTATATGTTTGACTCAGTGGCAAACTTGCGCGTGCTATTCTCCCAAGGTCCTAGGTTTGATTCCTACCAAGGGCGGTTCTTTGGTTTTCATTTTTCCTACTCCAATCAGGGCGACACGTGTCACCACCTAATTAGAGGAGAAAAATTAATTAATTTAGTTAAATAAAAATAATTAAAATCCCCCAACACCACCTAATTGAAATAATAAATTTTTATTAGATTAAAATTAGGATCAAATTGATAGATTATATAGATAAAGGAGACCAAATTTGTAATTATACTAATTATTTTAACAGCCCCGTCAACTTTTCTGTTTTTTTTAACGGCATGCGGCTACATTGGAACCAATTAAATAGTTATGTGGTATATTTAACATAATTGAAAATATAGTGGTCAAATCGACATCAACCTCATAGTTCGATGTTCATTAGTATAGTTTACCCTTTATTTTTCATTTAAGCCATTTAAAAATACACAAACTAACGCGCTAAATAAAGATCAACCTGACATGTAAAGCAAGGGAGTGAGTCAAGAATTTTATGCACTGATAGCAACTGCCTAATGGGCCATGGCACCGCCCTTAATAAGGCATAAATCTCATGATACCAGGAAAAAATTCAAATAAGATTATCTATTTTTAAAATTTACAAAGATATAATAAATATTTAATTTTAAAATTTTGTATCAATATTTAATTCGATATTCAAATTAACATGGATCAAAATTGTGAGTAAACAAAAAAAATAGAGGGCAAGCCCCTCCTATTCATTATATAGTTCCATCACTACCTAATGCAAATAATTTCCACCGGTATCCCTAAAATATGGCTCATATTTTTAATTATTTTTAAATTTCCAAAACATTCCAATTGAATTATCAAATTATTAAAATCTTTCAATCAAGTCTTCTAATAGTCTAACCTTTAGTCTACGTGTTAAATGTCAATTTAAATTTGACATAGAGCATATTTAAAATATGGAGATCAAATGTTAAACACCATTCACCTACTTCCCAGGCAGAGTTGATCTGATGTATTAAGAATAGCTTTATTGAATTTGTTGACAATATATTTTTTTACATGTCAGATTCAAACTGCCTAATCAACTTATGCATACATGTATGAAATTTGATACATGTGTTTTAAATATGTTTCACGTTAAATTTGAGCTGACTTTTTTTTTTGGCAACGTATAATTTTATTAAAAAGAATTATACAGACCTAAGCCTAGTTGCGTGCCTCATTAAAAACTTTCATATATTCAAACATATTACTAAACTAATAAGACATGATTAGAACAATACTGATAGTTGGAGGACTCAATTAAAATATTTTAAAATTGAATGATCATTTTAAAATTTAGACGTAGTTTGGGGTTGTACCATTAAATCAAACTGACATTTCTTTGAACATTTTTAATATGGTCTCATAGTAGTATTTGTTTTATTTTTAATCCTTAATAAAACTCACGCACAACTTACAAGAAATAGTATTTAAAATCATGTCTCACAAAAAAAAAATCATCCTCATTTTTAATGTGACACCCGTTAGATTCACTCATATTAATATTTAAACTAGCATAAAAGCTGAAGTTAAATCTACGGATGACATTTGCATATAATAAATCTAGAACATAGAATTTCAAAATTCTAAAACCTCAATCTTGTTATTAAACCGTTTGCTTATTGATAACTTTTAAAGATATGTATTTGTAAATTTGACAAAATAAAGAAAAAATAAAAGAAATATTCAGTGACATTTTTACCCTCAAATTAAAAAAATCATCATTTGATTTTAGAATTTTTAAATTTTTGTCAAATTGAATCGACTCATAACAAGGTAACATATTAGTTAAGTTGGTGTAAATTGTTTTTGTCTTTTGTCAATTCTTCACTCATTTTTGTTAGTTTTTATGAATTTTACAATTTTAAATAATTTTAACACATTTGATTATTTTATAATTTTTAAAACATTTTACTAATTTTAAATATATTTTAAACGTTTTACATAAAATAACAAAATAGATGAAATCAATATTGACAAAAAGATAAAATAATTGATTTAGCTCAACAAGTTTTGTTTTTTGTTTTTGCTAGTTTATTCAATTTAACAAAAATAAAATAAAAGTTCGAGGGTAAAAAGACAAAAAAAAAATTAAGAGCTATAACGAGGGTAAAAAATATTAGGGTAAACTATCTATATGGTACTCCACTTATTCTCGTGTTTTTGTTTTGGGCATCCAACTATTTTTTAGGGCAAAATGGTATCTAACATGACGTTTTGTTTCTATTTTGGTACTTATTCTGTTAAAATTTAACAGCATAGTTGACATAGCATTTTTTAATTATTTTTCCTTTTCTCTCTCCTCATAAAAATGTCACATCAACTTTGTCGCTATTTTCTAATGATGGGTATCAAAATAGAAACAAAAGTAATGTTAGGTATCATTTTACCAGAAAAAATAGTTGGGTGACCAAAACAAAAACACGTAAATAGGTGGGGTGCCAAATAGGTAATATGCCGAAAATATTATTACTTTAAAAAATACCCATAGTCCATAGATTCTTCAATGGACCCACATTTGGGCCCAACACTTTTCAACTAAATTTGCAATTGGACCGTCCATCATTATCTAGGCTTTTTGACATTTCCCTGCCCACTTGGATGGTATAATATCAACTTCATCGTATGGGTCCCTTATTCCTTTAAAAAAAAAAAACTTTTCTTTGCTACTTGGGTTTAGAATATTTTTGAATCGGTTCTCAATGGTATTCTGTTTTTAAATTTTTAATCATACGGATTAGAAAAGAGGTTTGAAAATTTTAGATATATTATCCTACGTGGATTTTAGATTGAATCGTATCACCTTTTGAATATTGACAATTTTGTTTGTCTAAATTCATTTCATGAAGTAAAAGTATGTTTCAAAATTTAAAATATATCATAATTACACATTATTTTAATATGAGATAATGAAACAAATGCCCCATTTACTTTTTCAAATTTGTTAATGTGGTGTTTGAAGTTTGTAAGCGTTTAATTTGTCTCATGTAGTTTTTTTTCGTCATTCAAAATACCCTTTGTAATTAACGGTGTTAAATGATAATCTGGCAGAAACACGTGGCATTTTCTTAAGCTGCCACATGACATTTTTTAAAAGAAAAAAAAACACAAGGGCATGATCTTCCTTTTTATGACAAAAAGAAAAATATAAGGACATCGTTACAATTTTACCATTCTTTTTTTTCCTTTACTTCTTTTTGCTGTTCTTATCCCTTAAAGAACACAATCCTCTTTTTTCGCCGTTGTCGTTGTTGTCGTTGATTCTTCCCAGTTGGTTGTCCCCCCCCCCCCCCTCCCTTCCATTGTTTGTAGGTTAATCCCCTGTAAGAGAACTCTTAAACACATGCACAACCATTTGAGTTTGAACAAGACTGTCCAACGTATTAGACATAAAAAATCAAGAAAAATCAGTCACGGCTTTCCTAACAACCGAGGGTGGAGACAATAACAGAAGAAAGCTTCTTCCCCTCCGAAAAGACCTTAGACCACAAAGACAATTTGAAATGAACAAAACCTGACTCCAATTAACCATCAATCAATAAATTAATAATTAAAGTCACAACCAATAACTAAAAAAAATTTAATCCAATCTACATTAATTGAGCCTTCTTCAGTATTCATGAAAAGTAAGAAACCCCAAAAATCTTTATAAAAAAGAACAAAGATTTAATCAAATCTATGATTTTGAGTTAATTCAAATGTTATTACTTTACATACCCATATATACCCTAAATGATAAGAACTTAGACAAAAGTGTAAAGCTATCTACACAAATGAAATCTTGAGTTGATTCAACAATACATTCAGAAATTGAATCTTCAACGTTCCATTTCACTTAAACCCCTCCCACCCAAAAGAATGAGACAAAAAATTTAAACTTACAAATCTGAAAAAAATAACTTACAAGATTTTAAATTTGAATGAAGTGTAGACAGAAATTTTGATTACTCGCCTTGTTGATCGACTTTGAACAAAAAAGAAACCAATAAATAAAATTTCGAGTAGATTTAAGAATCGAAATAGAGTATGAATAAAGAGAAAGAAACACAGAAAGTGTAAACGGAACAATCGACGATGGGGTAACAATCGAGTACGGTAGAGAAGAAACGTTATCTTAACTCAATGATGGGAGAAATGGACAACAATAGAAGAAAAAAATGGGACGTGTTCTTAAAAGAATATGAACACTGGAAAGAAGAAGAAGCGTAACAGATGAAAGAAAAAAAAAAGGTTAAATAGTTTCCTTATCCTCATTTTTATTCATTGTTTATTTTTTGTCCTGAACAAAAAATAATAATTTTTTATCAAAAAAATGAAGGATAAATTTTTCAAAGCCCTTTAATTTTAAGGTTTGTTTTCTCTAAAAAAGTGACACGTGGCTGTCTAAAAAATGCTACGTGTTTCTGTCACGTCATCATTTAATACCGTTAGTCTCATGAGGTATTTTAAATGACAGATGAAAACTGCAGGAGGCACATTGGACATTTATAAACTTTAAACACCACATTGACAAATTTAACAAAGTACGGGGGCATTTATGCCATTACCCATTTTAATATTAATATTTATACATATTACCATTAAATTTAAATAAAAATGATTGAATAATAATTTGGTTCACACTAAATCAGTTTGTAACCTAAATCCTGTAATCTTTGAAGTTTGACCTATATCCAATAGTGGATTTTTTTTTTGAAAAAATTTAACAGTGAAATTTGGTGAAAGAGTTTAGAGGCTAAATTAAAACTTTGAACAAAATTAAAGGTTTAAACTACTTTTAAAATGAAGGTTTAATTTTTTTTTTAAAAAAATGGGGCCTAAATGAGGTTTTTTTAGAGGCTTAATTAGAATTTTTAAAATTTATGGGAAGAAATTTAATTAAAAATATTCAAAAATTAAGCTTAATATGAAATTTTTTGAAAGGCAATTATTTTTTTTGTAAAATTGAAGGGACTAAATTCTAATTTTTCAAAATTTTGAAGAGAAAAATATTTTTAGATAGGACTTATCAAGTCAAGCTAACCATCCAACTTTTTAATAGATCTAATCGTTTTCATCTGATTTTACGATCTTAATCATTTATTAATACAAATAATTTTAAAGTGAAAATCTTTCCTTTTCTCTCTTTTGTGTCCAAATATTATCTAATATAACGCCATGCCTCTTTTTCTCATTTGCATGTTCATACATGCCGTTTTGTCTTATAAAAGCATGTAGTTATCTTTGTAAGAAAACTTTCCGAGTCATGCAAACATATCTTGTTTTATTTCGTTGTGAAAATTGGTATATTTCAGCTTAATTGCCTTAAAAAATTCGTCCAACTTTTATGCCTTTGTTTTTGTGTCAAGTTAAAGCTGCCTCGAGGCAATGCATGTGAAACTTTTCTTCATGCTTTGGACATACATAAATATAATATTTATCATAAATACACACGTAGATATGCCACTACTTTGGCTCAATTTCGTGTCCAAATTTTGATATCCTTTTCATACTAACTCTATAACAAAATTAGGGTTATGTCATAAATATCTTTCAGACTAGACTCTCAACTTTATTAACAGCCACTTGTATAAGCTTAAAGGTTTTATTTTTATTCGGGTTCACTTCTGTAATTTTGGTGGCCTAGAGAACTTAAAAATTAGTCCTTTAATAATAAATATTGAAAATAAAAATAAAATTTAAAGTTAGTTTTAAGTTTGCATGGTACTACCATGCAAGCTCTACCTATTATAATTCATCCCAAAGTAAAATCATCTACCGGTTGTCTTTTCCTCTCTTGTTTTTAACAATTCTGCAACTGAGTATTTATTAGCTGAGTATTTATTAGTTCTTCGTTCTTCCTGTTGTATCATTTGACATAAGTTCTTGTTGAATCATGAAGGGTACGCTTCACCGTGAAATATCTTCAAAGACAATATTTAATGCATGCCTCATGCAAGTCTCGTATTCGACACTTATTTCTTAATATTTCATTTCATTTTATATTTATGGAATAGTTTCATTGGAAAATCCATTTATGTCCTCGAAAAAATTAATGAAAAGAAAAAGAAGGGGGCATGATAGGAAAGAAAAGGCTTGGAATTTATGAATGTGAGAGCATATGGGTAGGGTCCAAATAAGAATAAATGAAAAAAAGCATGGTATTTTGTGACTTAAGCAACCCTAATTGCCCAAAATCATGGCTGCTTCGGATTTAATTAGCTATAATTATAAAGGGCTAATGCTAATGGCATCTTAAGTTGTCGTGTATAAAATAGAATGCTATACCCTACGAGATCCAATTCGCAAATGAAAAATTAGCTTTTCGAACAATTTAAAAATGATTACAATATAATATATGTTCATGTAAATTTTTAACTCTTTGACAATGTGTATATACCTTGTAGACAAATTGATTTGAACACGTATCTCATATGATAAACATCATTTACTTTTCCACCGGGACACTTGTTGGATATTCTTAAAGGTATTTTTAAGGCTTTGTTCAAAAAACTTTATATATAGTAATATAAATGTATTTTTAAGGGTAAAGTTCACAAATGGTAATTGAACTTTGACAATTTATTCAATTTGATAATCAAACTTCCAATTGCTTCAACGTTACCATTAAATTTTAATTTTGCTTCAATGTTACCACTGACCTATTTACAATAGTTAAAATATTTTGTATGATAACATATATAGTCCTCCATATTTATACATTTAATCAATTTAGTCCTAATTCAAAAAAAAATATTATGCCAAAAACTAACTCTTATTAAGCACACATTTTTGTATTAAAAATCAAACTAGGAATCCAAACATATTATCATAGACGAAGCTCTGTTCCTACCCAAAGAGCCCGAATCTCTGTTAAAAAAATTATATACTAGATAAATTTTGATTCAGTAGTATTTTAGTCTATGAAAAATGAGTTTTTAAATTAAAAATATAAAAATTTATTAAATATTTAATCAGATCGTTAAACTAAAAAAGATTGAGCTTGTGTTCTCAAATCTTTTGGTCTAATAACAACTTAAGTCCTTATAGAATTAAAGAGTAGACAAATTAGGCATTATATCTTGAATTTTTGAGTTTAAATACTTAATAAGTCATTTTTTTAAATTCAATATTTTGATTTCTTTCAATGTTCAATCCTGATTTCGTCCTTTCATATTATCAACAGTGCATAGATGCATGTATGCATGAATTGCCTTGCAAATCCCCATTCTAAGACCACAATAGTCTTCCCACCTCACCTTATGTAATTTTCTCTGTGTTTATGGAAGTTCCTTTGATAAAAAAAAAGACCACAATAGTCTTGGCGAAAGCGGTTTTGGCTAATGCTAATGGCATCTTGTGGGGTCGGCTTGAATCTCTTGATCCAGGGGCTGATGTTGCGTGGGTGCTAGGGGTGATTTTAATGTGACTTTGAATGTGGAGGATAGGAATGGGGGTGCTCGATTGGGTTCGAGTGTCAACGATCTCTTTGTGGAATTTGTTTATTCGCAGGGTCTGATTGACGCATGCTTTACAGGCCCTCGATTCACATGGAGTAGAGGTAATCTTTTTAAGCGCCTTGACCGTTTTATTATTAATGAAACGTGGATGTCCCATTTTTCAGCTTGTTCCGTGAGTCACTTAGATCAACTTGGCTCAGACCATAGACCGATTGTGATGAGGATGGCCATGGACCCGAGTTGGGGAAGGCGACCGTTCTGCTACCTTGCTTGTTGGCAAGAGCATGCCAATTTTAGTAAGTTTTTGGAGTCTTATTGGGATAGGAACCGAGACTTGGAATAGAATTTGGGTGAGTTCACTTCACGGATAGGGGATTGGAACAAATCCGTATTTGGCCACATTGTCCACAAAAAGAAATGGCTCATGGCTCACATTAAGGGCATAGACGTGAAGTTGGAATCATGCTTCTCGGAATCATTAAGCCAGCTACGGAAGAGGTTAGTAGCTCAGCTTGATAAAGTCCATGAACAAGAGGAGGTTTTGTGGTTTCAACGATCGCGGTCGAAATAGATTTCTTATGGAGATCACAATACAACATTTTCCCATGCTAGTACCCTAAGTCGGAAGAAGCGGAACTTTACTGCTTCACTAAGGTTACCTAATGGCAAATGGTCTTCGGATCAAAATATACTTCGCTCTTTGGCTTCGGATTTTTTTCGGGAGCTTTTTTCTTCATTTGGTGCCATTCTGATGTTGTTTTCCCTTGTTGGTTGTTTTCATAGGGTACTAGATACTGATATGAAAGCTCTTGCGCCGGTTTCAGACTAGGAAATTATTGATGTGGTCTTTTCGATGGGGTCTCTTAAGGCTCTAAGGATTGATGGTTTACATGCCGCCTTCTATCAACGCATTGGGGCACGGTAGGTGGTAATGTGTTATCTTTTGTGAAATAAGTTTTTACGTTGGGTATGCTTCCACCGAGGCTGAATCGAACACTATTGGTTCTTATTCCGAAGCTGAATAATCCAGAAGTTATATCTCAGTTTAGGCCCATCAGTCTCTGTAACATTCTCTACAAGATGATCACGAAGGTAATTGTAAATCGTTTGAAACCCTTTTTACCTACTTGGGTATCTGAGACCCAAACGAGCTTTGTCCCTGGTCGGTTGATCACGGAAAACATTATTTTTGCGCAAGAAGTTCACTCGATGAAGTGGAAGAAGGGTAAGGAGGGTTGGTTGGCCGTCAAGATTGATCAGGAGAAGGCATATGATAAACTTGAATGGAGTTTTATTCAGGATACACTTATGGAGACTGGTATTCCTGTGCAGCTTCGTGAGCTTATTATGCAGTGAGTGTCGACAGTATCGATACAAGTTCTCTGGAATGGACAACCTGCACACCCGTTCTCCCCGTCTAGGGGTATTCTACAAGGGGATCCTCTCTATCCCTATCTCTTTTTCTTATGCATGGAACGGCTAAGCCATGCGATACATGCAGAGGTTAGTCAGGGTCATTGGATTTCGGTAAAACTATCTCGTGGCAGCCCGGGGATCTCTCACTTGTTCTTTGCTGGTGATCTAGTTTTATTTTCTAAGGTATCCGTGGATCAAGCTGGGGTTACTAAACGGGTTTAGGCACCTTCTGCGACAGTTCTGGCCATAAGATTAGTAGCACTAAATCTAACATGTTCTTTTCTAATAATGTGGACATGGTTGTGCGGTCCAGCATAACACAATTACTTGATTATACAGAAGTGACGATCTGAACATGTATCTCGGGGTACCTCTTTTGCATAAGAGGGTGACGAAAGCGACATATGGGTATATTATTCAGAAGGTTCGGGATCGTTTGTCTAGTTGGAAAGCGAGGAACTTATCTCTTGCTGGTCAGATAGTCTTGGCGAAAACGATTTTGGCTGCAATTCCTTATTATACTATGCAGTCGGTTCTTCTCCCTAAAGGCGTCTGTGAAGAGATCAAAAAACTTATTCGGAGATTTATCTGGGGATGGACGGATTCTAAAGGCTCAATTGTATTGGTTAGGTGGGAAGAGATGTGTCTGCCAGTTAACGATGGTGGTCTTGGCTTCTATTGTTTGGAGGTACAAAATGCGGCTTTCTTGATGAAGCATCATTCACCCTATTATCTCGGCCGGATAAACTTTGGGTTCAAGTAGTCCGAATGAAATATAAATAGGATTTATCTTTACCTGCGTCTATTAGTCAGGCTGGATGTTCCCGACTTTGGCAAGACCTTTCACGAATATGTAATGATGTTTTCTCGGGTGTCTCTTGGAGCCTCGGCAATGGAGAAAACGTTAAATTCTAGCTTGATCCTTGGGTTGGGGAACTTGGACCGCTAATTGAACACGTGGTCGATCCGGCCGTGGTAGGTGACACACAGATTTCAATCGCTACAATGGTGCATGCTCATGGTGTGTGGAAGTGGGAGTGTTTTGATCAGATTTTACCAGCGACTGTGACTCTTCGGATTGCGGTGATTAAGCCACCATTGGTATCGGCGAGGGGGGGTGTGTCGGGTTGGAAGCCTGATTTGATACATCCTTTTTCAGTTCGATCAACTTACTCTTTTCTTCGACGACATGTGTCATACGTGGAGGATGAAGCGTGGTCTATGTTGGCGAAATTTAGAGGTTCGCCAAGAGTGAAAACATTTGTATGGCTTGTGCTCAAAGATAGATTCCTTACCAATAACGAAAGGGTTCGTAGACACCTCTCGGACGATACAAGCTGTGTAATCTGTGGCTCGGTAGTTGAAGACACACTACACGTGCTTCGCGACTGCCCAACGGCAATGGCAGTGTGGTCATCCCTTGTTCGACCTGATTGTCTGGGGTCGTTTTGCTCGCTGAACCTGGGAGATTGGGTGGTCCGAAACATGAGAGGGGGGGACTGCGACTTTCCTCGACGAATCTTGCATTGGATCCTTATGTTTTGCTATGTGTTGTGGGTGCTTTGGCTCCAGCAAAACAGTCACGTCTTTGATAATGAGCATCATGGGGAACTCGTGATTGAGCATTGTCGTCGGCTTGTGGGAGAAGTGGTAGATCAGCCCAAACTCGCTGGGGTTGATTCGAGCATTCAGGTTTGTGGTAGCCAGCGGCCTCATGTGCGACTTTGGGAACCACCGTTGGAGGGGTGGGTCAAGGCTAATACCGATGGATCTTTTCGGCCAAACGTATGAGGGGCCACGTGCGAGGGTGTTCTTCGTAACCACTCGGGTGAATGGATTGTTGGCTTCGCCAAGAGTTTGGGTTTATGTTCAGCGTTAGAAGCTGAATTTTGGGGCATCTATGAAGGCCTTACAGTGGCATAGGAGCTTGGGATTCGCCGTCTTTGGTTAGAGTCGGATTGCCGATACGCGATTGACATTCTTAGCGACCGCTAGAACATGGATAGTCGACCATCGATTGTTCAACATATTTGAGATCTTTTAGATCGAGAGTGGGTGGTACGTCTGACAGCCATTGCTCGTGATGGGAATAGAGTCGTTGATGCCCTTACGCAGGGAGCATGGAGGTTGTCATTTGGTTCTCATGAGTTTGTCGTCCCTCCTAGTTATGTATTCTATCACTATGAGTACTCTTTTTCCTCCATTTAGGCTTAGGGAAAATTTTTTTAATGAGACTCATAGTGATACGCCTTTCAATAAAAAAAATTAACATTTAATTAATTAATAACTTTCGTTTTCCCACAAACTTTAAAATGTTAAATATCATTATCACTTTTTTATAAATTTATTTTATATTCAAATTTGCTTGGCCGCCCGAATTTGAGGAAACTTTCCGAAAGATTGAAAAAAAAAACAAAACTAAAATTGCCTTCCCAATTGCATTTAAGGGGGGGGGGGGGGGGGAGGGGGGGAAGGTAAGAACAGCCTCACTTTTTCTTGTATAGCCGTGTTTATTGAATTAAGTGCTACGAAATTGGTGATTTATTATCTTATTATCACATCAATATTTGAAATTTTAATATATATATATATATAAAGAGAGGGGTTAGAATTCACTTACACAGTGTAAAGATTAATTCTTTACTTTTTTTCCCAAGTGATAATCTTTATATATTCTACTGTTAATATCAGCAATTCGTTTCACCCATCCAACGATCCAAAAAACGTGTAAAACTTAAAGAATTTTATATTGTGTAACTGAAATATATATATATATATATGGGTTAGGATCAACTTACACTGTGTAAAACTCTTTAAGTTTTACACCTTTTTTGGATCGTTGGATGGGGGAAATGGATGGTTGAGATTAACTCCGTGTTTTTAATTCTCAAGTGATAATCTTCACATATTTTACTGTTAATCTCATCCATCCGTTTCACTCATCCAACGATCCAAAAAAAGTGTAAAACTTAGAGAGTTTTACACAGTGTAATTTAATCCGATCCCTATATATATATAGATATAATGCTACATTTGAACCCCAAGTAGATATAGAAAAAATAACATCTTCAGTGAGCTAAATTCATATGAAAAATTGTAACATATATAAATTAAATTGTTCGTATTTAAAAAATATACAAATAAATAATTCTTTTGAATAGCTAAATGAATAAAATTTTAAGTACGATCATGACATAATAAAATATTAAAAATTAGATTATGTCACATACATGACATGATTGAAAAAAAAATCATTAAAAATATATAAATAATTATTCAACGAATGATCACGTACAAATAATAGAAACTTTACGCAGATTATACTAATTTTTTGTTCGGTTATTGCAAACATAATTTATTTTTAGTAGTAGTTTTTATTGTTCTATTTAAAGGTTATATAAAATATCAAAAAACTATTATAGTTATAATATTTTTTATTTTAAAAATATTTTTAAATTTTTTAATTAAAAACTGATGTCAGGTTAACTCGTAATACCAAATTTAGGGATGTCAGTGGGGTTGGTTTTGCGGGATTTACCCCACTTCGCATTCAATTGGACAGTGATAATTATAAATTTTGCGGGTTGTGGGGTAAGGATGAAGATAAAAATTAAATTCGTAGTAGGTGGTGGGGAGGGCTTGAATATGCCTTTGTAACCGCCTCATCCCCATCCGCCGCAACAGATCTTATAACATATTATTATAAATATTACTAAAAAGTTCAAAAAATATATAATTGAGTTTGAGATTGATCGTATCAAATATATAAATATTTTTTAAAATATTAGTTTGAATCAGAGTCAAAATTATGATAATGTATATTGACTTATCTTGAAATATTTATATTTATTGGTTTCTTTTTTAGTGTTGCTTGTCGTTAAGCTTTCTTTCTAAGGTTTGTTTTCTTCTCCTCAGTCCTCACCATAGGTATGTTAGTCTTCTATTTTCCTAAAAAATTGTTTTTGTAATTTTATATGTTATTTAGATTATATTGATCATTGTTCTTATTTTAAAGGTTAATTTTTTATTGTTATTTTTTAGTTCTTTATATATTATTTATTTGTCACAACAATTGAAATATTATTATACATGCTATTTGTGCTATTTCTCGGCCTTTATAATATACTTTATTATATTTTAGTCCAACTTTTTGTGTTGTACAAAATTTATTTTCGTATATTATTATTTTTAGGAAAATAGTGACAATTGAAATACTGTCACATATGTGATGGAAGTGCGAATGACAGTATTTCATACTTTTTCGTAACAAATTTGATTTAAATTTATTTAACTAATGTTTATAAAAATATTATATGAATAGGTCAAGGGCGTGTATAAAGGGGGTTAGGTGAGTTTCAGGACCCACGTAGTGATGGAGCAGGAATGATTTTAGTCTTGTGAGTTGCGGGACAAGGGTGATTTTAAATTTTGTATTCGTAGCGGGTCGTAGAGTGAAGATGAAAATAAAAATTCTTAACAGAGATGAATGTAGGATGAATACCTTTTACACTCTTCCCGCCCAATTTACATCCCTAACCATATTAACTAAAGTTTGAACCACAATTTGCCATGTCTATAGCTTGGGTTTGATTTTTAGCATATACCATTTATTTCTTTATTCTCACATTAAGATATTTTTCTAAAAAGAAAATAACCACAATAATTGGTTTCAAGATGGAAACCAAGTTAAAATATAAACAATGCTGTACCGTAAAAACTTTAATCGTGACTCAAGACAAGAGGTTTGTGTAAGCAGTCAAAATTCAGAAATATTTTAAAGGGTTATTAGATAAATAGGTTGTCAAATTATGTTTTTTTCTCCGGTTAGGTGCTCAAACTATTTTTTGGGCCAAATAAATACTTAACGTTTCATTTTGTGATCGATCATTCTGTGACACATTTAAGGTTTTTCGTTAATTATAACCGTTAAAGAACACATGTCAACTCCTGACAATTCTAAAATTATATTAAAAATAAATAAAAAATAATAAAAATAAAATTAAATATATCTTGAAATTTTCAAATATTCCCAAAATAGTCTCTAAATCCTTAAACCCCCAAATCCGACCACTCCCGCCGGTGTTACCTGCATTGCCAGCGACGAAATGAAGCCCCTCTCCTCGCCGAACAACCCACACGCCGTTCGTCGACCGTCCTACCGCTGTTCTTCGCGAATCGTTCGAAGGAACCATTCAAAAATTTCGACGTTTCGCACGGCATCGGTCGATTTCTGATGACAGGGTGGTGGGGGAAATAGTTGTGATGGTTCGGCGACCGATGTGGTGGGCGGCGGCGGAATCGACCCAAATAAGGATTTAGGTTTTGGGGAGTTAGGGGTTTTAGAATTTTTGGGCTGTTTTTTTCTAGAAAACTTAGAGATTTTTTAAAAATTAAGTAATTTTATTTATTTTTAATATTATTTTGAATTTTTCAGAAGATAACACGTGTCTTTTAATGGTAGGAATTAACAGAGAACCTTAAATGGGTCAGAGAATGAAACGTTAGACACTTATTTGGCCCAAAAATAATTTGGACACCTAACTGAAAAAAAGAGCATAGTTTGAGCACATATTTGACGGTTAAGCCTATTTTAAAAGTGGATACATATATATATTTGCACAAATTTCAAAGTGGGCACAACTAGTAAAATAGATAGCAGGTATAAAAAATTAAAATTTAAAATATATAAAATCAATACAATAAATAACTAACCGAGTAAATTTTAGATTTTATGTGAACACGAGACATGGATCCGTCATTGTGTGCAAGAGGAGCTATTATACATTATTGAAAACATGTCCATATGACAACTTAACTTGATAAACAAGATTTCATCAAGTGGAATTTTCTCCATTTTCCCCTTTAACTTTGTTAGGGTTTAATCATTATTTGAAGAAGTTTGAAAAGTTATTTGTATATATATATATTTTTCATGGATATGTCATTCCCCTTCTCCTCCTGCAGTTGTTGGCTTAACAAATTTGACAAATTTTAGATAGGGTAAAATACAAAAATAATGACTCAATTTTTGCCTCTTTCCTATTTTACTCACTCATCTTTAAATTGAGTCGATTTAATGACTCAACTTTTAACATTAGGTTTTTATCATCATCCAACCGTTATATTATGGATGCCGTTAATGATGTGACATTTTTTATTGATTTGGCTGCCACGTAAGCACACACACGTGTTAAAAAACCAAACCAAAACGGTATATTTTTATCTCATTTAACCTAAACGCATAGTTTAGAGGTTTAGTTCTTCCGTATCACTAACTTCTTTCCTCCCTTTCTCGCCGCCGCAGCGAGCCAGGTTCAGAAGAGCCGCCACTGCGTTTTCCCTTGTTCTTTCACTGGCTCCAGTCCCTTCATCCAACAAATCACCCAAAACCCTGATCCCACCCGCCTTCATCATCGCTTCTTCACTCTCTTCACACCCCGCAATCTGCGCCAGCACCGTCGTGGCATCTTCCACGATCCATGTCCTCGCATCCCTGACGATCAACGCCACCAAAGCGGGAACCGCACCGAGACCCACCAAACTGGCCCGATTCAACGGAAGGAGAAGGTGAATTACTAAGAGCGTGGGATAACGCGTCGAGGAAGCCGCGAGTGGACATGAGAGAAGTGCGCGAAGTAATGGAGAGATTCAACAGAGTGGAAGCGGTGTTTTCTTGAATGGTTGGAGAAGAACCATAAAGCGTTTCGGAGAGGTAAGGAACGGCTCCGGCATCGGCAATTAAGGGTCGGCTTTTGGGATCATGTTTGGAGATTAGGCGTAACTCGCACAGAGCTTCGGTTCGGGTTTGTTCGGAAACTGAGCTGAGTTTGGCTACCAGATTCCGAGCGGTTCGGCGTTTAACTTCCATTGATTTGGGTTTGGTCGTGGTAATATCGTTTTGGTTTGGTTTTTTAACACGTGTGTGCTTACGTGGCGGCCAAATCAATAAAAAATGCCACATCATTAACGGCATCCATAATATAACGGTTGGGTGATGATAAAAATTCAATGTTAAAAATTGAGTCATTAAATCGACTCAATTTAAAGATGAGTGAGTAAAATAGGAGAGAGACAAAAGTTAAGTCATTATTTTTGTATTTTACCCTTTTAGATATTCAACTTTGCTTCTTCTTTTTTTTAATTTTATAAAATATTTTAATGTCACTGTTATTTCACTATACCACTAACGAATTTTCAATGAATGCAGGGAGAACCTTTTTTATTTTATGAGATTATTAATTGCTAGTTCAAATTTAAGATGCATTTAGTTCAAAAAATGTAAAATTACAGTTGAAAATAAGATTATGGAATAGAATTATGAAAAATCTTGCAATACCTTGTTTGTTTAATTTGGTCAGATTGTTAGATTACAATGATTAGTTTGTGATGTATTTTTTACTTGTACATTGTAGTTGATTAAAAAATTATTTTTAAAAATAAAAATAGTTCTTTTAATATTTTCACAAATTTAAATTTATAAAAAATAACATTTTTTCAAAAGAATAAAATACAAGATAATTTATTAAAATTGTATAAAAAATAAAACATTTAATTCATTTATACATTCTCTCCCTCACTTAAATATAATATCAAAATCAAAACTGCATTGTCACTTCAAATTTATTTTGACTAAAAATCATAAACTTTTATTCTCTCTATTTAAATTTCTAAGGTAAATGTCAAGATTTGATGAATATTTTTTTACTTCTCAACCAATTAGTGGATTTCTAAAAAAATTCTAATCCCAAATAAAACTATTTAAATTCGTCTATGTATTTAAGGTATTTCATGTACATAAAAATAATATGTTAATATTAAATTATTAATATATGTGTCTTTTGCCCATTATATGCTTTTTATAATGTGACAAAATTTAATTATCAAATAACATAAATACCCTCATAGTTTGATTTATGTTTAATGGATTTTATTTTCGTGATAAAAATGAATACTCTGACCAAATAAAAATAAAGAGTATTAATATTGTCTCATTTTATATTAATTTAATTTTTTTTTAATTATATGCATGTCCGTCTTACGGTCCATGTTCAGGGTGCGTGACTGCCCCATTTCAAAAGCCAATCCTCCATTTTCAACTCAAAATGAAAAAGAAGTTTTATTCAAAGGAGGCTGCATGCAGTCTTTGAATCTTTGAATAATTTCCAATCGTTTTCAAGAGGAGCAAATATTGTTTTTTTTTATTATTATTATTATAAAGTACCGTTACAACATTTAGGAAAAAAATATTAAAATTATACATAAACTTTAATCAAATGTGCAATATGATATATGAACTTTAATTTTATCATCAAAGCGTTATGTCTTTATTAGTAGAAGAGGTCAAACTATGAACTTTAATTTTGGTACATATATAACTCTAATTTTGATTCGATTATACGCATTTTAAAAAATAAATGCATCAATTTATTTTCATATAGAATAAATATGATTATGTGTGTATATAGTATGTAAACTTAAAATGATGCTACGTCGACAATTACTTAAATAAATTATGAAAAATAATTCAAATCTATACTTCACTTGTATAACTATACAAAGTCGAAATTCATTTATAATATTATACATTTGATAAAAAAATTATATACAATTTTGATATTGTTTCCTTAACATGTACTACATCTATAATCGAAATTAACAAATAACATAAAGTTGAGGGTTTACCAACTTAAAATTTTAGATTTGAGTTCTAAAATGAGAAAATGCAATACGTAGGGTTTCAATATTAAGCAAAGTTAAAAAGAGTATACTTCTATAGATGATCTAGGTTAGTATGCAAGTATTTAGATATAAATTCATATTAAAATAAGGAAAATAATTTGGTGTATTGGTGATGAAAAATAAAAGTTTTTAACAGGCGGTGTATTTTTAGAGTTTAGATTTAAGATTTTTAAGATTTTGGCTTAATTGTTAGGTTTTAGGGTTTAAAATTTATTTTTTAGTGTATAGGATTTAGTATTCCTAAAATGATTTGCTATCATTTAAAGCACGCTTGTAAAAAAAAGTCCTACTAACTGCGGTGCATTAAATATTAACCCTTAAAATAATTAGAATGTAAAAAAATGTGGCGACAGCTATTTTTTTTTTGAATAACCTAAAAGTGATTACAAGATAATATTTGTTCATATATATTCTTAACTATTTGACAATGTACATACACATTGTAAATAAAACGATTTGAACATGTATCTTCTAAGATGAACACATATTTTTCTACCGAGTCACTTGTTGGGTTCGTGGTGGCTGCTATTTAAATGACTGCTTGTAGGCTGCTTTGCTTATTGGGTAAAATAAGGAACAAATATACTTACAAATCCATGCAGTAAAGAAATCTCAATCCTCGAACAAAGGCAAACACAAACACCTTTTATTACAGTGCAAGAAAAAGGTTTCCTTTTCTGCATTATTATTACTTTGGATCAGCCCCCAGTTTTCCTCTCCCATTTCTTCATAAATTACCCTTTTTTAAAAAAATTGCTTAATTATTTCATGTTTTTAGAATAATTATACAGCAAGCTAAGAATGTGAGTAAACTGAGAGAGTCTGCAAAAGATGGGAAGAAAACAGGGGAAAGCAGAGATTACTGAGAAGGTTTTCAATATAAACCTAGTTTCCTTCTTTTTCCCTTCAACTTTCTGATTAGACAAACCATTTGAAAAAGAAACAAGATAAAATACAAAAAAAAAAGTTGTTTTTTTTTTTAGTTTTGGGGTGTAGATATTCTTTGTCGTCATCATGAATTCATGGCATTTTCTTTTGGGATTACTTGTTATATAAATCACTCCAGGTTGTGCAAATTTTTTACATTTTCCTATGTTTTCTTTTTCCAGCTTTTGAAGAACAAGCAAAGGAAAGACATATAATTTGTTTATTATTGCAAAAGGAAGAAAAGGGTTCCATTGTTGTTGTTTAAGGATGCTTCGCTTCACATGCATTATCTTAATATGTATATTATTGGGTTCTTTATCTTCATTTGTTAGAGCTGCCTTTAATATTAGCCTCCCTCACCAACATCCCGACCCAGAATCTGTTGTTCTTGATGTTCAAAGGTAGGCCCCTTTGGTTCTAACATTTCTGGGTTTTTAATACATTCGTGATTTTGTGTTCGGAAAGTACGAGAAATTCTCAGTTTTTCGATGTCCGTTTTTGTGTTTTTCTTTCATAACCCAATGCCTAGGAAATTTTCAAAGATTTTGACAAGAAAGACATGTAGTCCCACTGTCTTTCTCTTACCAAATTTAGAATGTTTTTGAAGAATTTTTCATATGTAAGCAAGATGCTCAATTTTCCTCCCCTGTTTCCCGGAAAACTTGCAGAATTCCCAGAAAAGTTGCATACATTTTACTCAAAACATTCCCTTTAATCTTTGTAGGAGATTAAATGTGTCCGTATCAAGAAGACAAGCCCTCTCCGTTACCAGAAAAGATCAATGTCTAACGGGAAATCCCATCGACGATTGCTGGCGGTGCGACCCCAACTGGTACAACAACCGCCAACGCTTAGCCGACTGCTCAATTGGGTTCGGACAAGGAACCCTCGGCGGCAAAGGCGGTCGAATTTACACAGTCGTGGATTCCTCCGACCACGACGTCGCTAACCCCAAACCGGGCACGCTCCGACACGCCGTCATCCAAGACGAACCCCTCTGGATCATCTTCTCGACCAACATGGTGATCAAACTCAAACACGAGCTCATTTTCAACTCGTACAAGACCGTGGACGGGCGCGGCACGGCCGTGCACATAACCGGGAACGGGTGCATAACGTTGCAGTATGTTCAGCATGTTATCATACACAACATCCACGTCCACCATTGTAAACCCTCGGGGAATGCCGACATTGCTGCGACGCCAACACATGTGGGCTGGAGAGGGAGATCGGACGGTGATGGGATCTCCATTTTCGGTGCCCAGAAAATCTGGATCGACCATTGCGCCCTTAGTTACTGCACTGATGGCCTTATCGATGCTATCATGGGCTCCACCGGAATCACCATAAGTAACAGCTATTTTTCTCACCATAACGAAGTCATGCTTTTAGGGCACGATGACAGGTACCAATTTTCATTTAATAAAATATTCAAAAATTAAATTAATTAAAAAAATTAATAAAAAAAATACAAATTTGTTTTTGGGTAGGTATTTGGCTGATTCGGGAATGCAGGTGACAATAGCGTTTAATCACTTCGGAGAAGCATTGGTGCAAAGAATGCCGAGGTGCCGGCGAGGGTATATACATGTCGTCAACAATGATTTTACTGCTTGGGAAATGTATGCCATCGGCGGCAGTGCTAACCCTACCATCAATAGTCAAGGGAATCGATATACTGCACCTGTGGACCCCAATGCTAAAGAGGTATTCTCTTCTCCGTACATATATTGTACCGATAATAATATCAGTTAAACTAAACTCTATTCGTTTTAAATACATTAAAAAATTTCAAAAGAATTTATATTTAATGCTTATATCCTGAAAGTTGAGTAATATGTGATTGAAGGTTTTGGTTTAGATTGTATGAATTGAAAAAGAAATAAAGAGGGCGTTATGAATTGAAGCATGGTTTTGGTTTTCTTTCTTGTCTACCGATTAGGAAAAGTGGAGCCTAAGAGATTATGAAATTTTTATGATTGATTAATGATTCTTGTTGGGTGGCTCCTAAACCTTTTTGACTTATGTTTCCGGAGCTGATTTTCCTTTTCCAAGTGGGGGCTCACTAATGGTCCCACATTTAGAGTGGTGGCGCGTGAGATATACATTTATCATTAGAATTATAAATTTAGTCTTTATACTTTGATTTGATTATACTAGATCTGTTAATTAATGTTCAAGGTTTGAGTCATGACATTATAAATGGAAAAAATTAGTTTGAGTTGTCCTCATAATGAACCTTTGCATAACTTAAGTCAGATTAATTAACCAACGAATTGAATACTGATAATAAAAAAACATGAATTAAATCTATAATTTAACACACCGACTCGTAACAAACTTCAAATTAACAATTGCGTTTTAAAAAATTGAAAGAAAAAAAAAACAAATCAAACTAAAAGATATAGATTGAATCACAACATACATATAAAACATCATTTTCCACATTTCTTTTAGGCGCGTATATGGCAATCTCCTGAAGGGTGTGTGTGTAAGCAGGTGACAAAGAGAGTGGACACAGATGAGAGAGAATGGGCAGGTTGGAATTGGAGGACGGATGGGGACTTAATGGTAAATGGAGCGTATTTCGTTCCATCCGGCGCCGGCGTAAGTGCTCAATATGCTAAAGCTTCAAGCGTCGAGCCTAGATCGGCTGCCTACATCGAACAGCTCACTTTTAATGCTGGCGTTTTCGGCGAGGCTAGGTATATATATCATCCTCAATACTCAAAACCCAATACTACCCTTTTTCGCTTTTTTAGAACAATAACTCAATTACGTTTTGAATGCTTGGTATATTTCTTATGATGGGACTTGGAGTTTTACTAAAATTCCATAACAACCCTTATGATCACTCGCCAGTCACGAAGTGACTAATGAAATATTAAATATGATAGGGTAAAGTACACATATGGTCACTAAACTATACCCTAAAAATATAAAACGGTCATCAAACTTTCAAATATTATATGATGGTCATTAAACTTTAGTTTTTATTACAAAATGGTCATTAAGCCGTTAACTGTTGTTAACTGGGAGACGTGGCAGTTACGAAAATTTGTATAATATCATATTTAATCCTCAATATTTACACATTCAATCAATTTAAACATCAATAATGATGGTTAAATTAGATATAAATTGATTAAATGTGCTAATATGGAGGATTAAATGTTATATTATTCAAATTTCTGTAACTATCACGTCACCCAATAAATAACAGCTAACAACTCAGTGACCATTTTGTAACAAAAACTAAAGTGTAATGTCCATTATGTAACATTTAAAAGTTTGATGACCATTTTTGTATTTTTAGATATAGTTTAGTGACCATTTGTGTACTTTACCCAACATGATAATATCATCATATACACTCTTTTGTGTAACTGCTAGTTTTTGATCTGTTAATCGACTAATTTGAATGAGATACTATAGAGGTCCATTATGAGATCCTTTAGGATTCGTATCATGACATTGTGAATAAAGAAATTAGGTTAGGAGGGTCGTCTACACAATAAATCTATGCATCACACTATTTGAATTAGTCAATTAATAAGTTGGATACATGTGATTATTATAAAATAAAATCCCATAACCCTTATACTTTAAAAGTTGAATATCAACTTTTAAATTTTTTGGACTTAAAATTTGAATTCAATCGTTAACTCTGGGTAAATTAGACTAAGGATTTTAAATCGAAAAAGTTAGGGAATCTAAATTTCAAATTCTAAGTCTAGGGACTGCATCATAAATTTTATATAAATAAAAGGATTGATGGCGTATTTTATCCCCTTTTTTATGTGCCTTTACAAGTTTGCATGGGTGTATCTATCCACCCCTTAGATTCCTGCTTTTTTTACTATCGAAATCTAATTTAATATTCGAATATGTGTCGCTAATAAAATAAAATATTGATGTATCACTAGAGGTAGAATTAAAAGATTGGAAGGGATCTGAACCCTCCAAAATTTTTAATCCAATAATAATTTAAATCTTTATAAATTTAAATATTAAACAATTTAAATCATTATCTCTCCGAATTACGAAAAGATGGAGTAAAGGGAAAAGGGGAAACTGTAAAGGAGACTGACCCATAAGAAAAGGAGGGGTGTTTTGGGGTTTGAAGTGGGTGTAGGGCTCAATTTATATTCCCTTTTGGTTTGCTATCTATTCAATATTATTTATAGAGAAAATTATTTATATTTATAGGAACCAATAATAAATTATATATTTTTAAGATATTAAATAATAATTTTATCTTTATATCAATTTAAATTTTTTCTAGTTTTTTAAAATGGAGGCGTAGACCTCACTGGTCCCTCTCACCTTCCGCCACCGGTGAGTCCCCACTGGCTGACGTTGATCTACAATACTTGCAAGTTGCAAATTAGCTTTATTAATAACATACAGAAGAATAGTCTTCCTCCTCACTTATTTGTCAATTTGTCAACATGATTTTTTGGGGAAAAAAGAGAAACTAATATATATTTATTTAATATAGGAACTTTTCATTATGAATATAGTTTGATGTGTGACTTGCTGCATGCTGGGTGTGGAATTATTTTGTACAGGGAAGAGACAGGGAGCTTTACTTATCCCGGAACGGTCGGCAACAGCGGCTCCAGCGGCACCAGCGGCGGTGCAGGGTCCAGTGATGATGGCAACTACTTTGAAATGATGTTCGGGAGCGGCGCGCCACCAGAATCTACCCCACCACCATTGACATCACTGGCTTCAACATTTTTGTCTCTTTTAATTATTTTAATTTTGTATTCTGTTACCAACCAAGGTGCTCTGCCGCCATTATTATTATTATTATTGCTATAGCCTATAGGAATTACAAAAAAAAAAGAAAAATCAAAATTATAATTATAATTGTAGTTATAATTTTATGTAAGAGAATCAAAGATTTCCTTGATTAGTTTGGTTACTAGCCCCTATCAAACACAAAAACAAATTGCATACGTTCAATTGGTGTTACCTTCCGAAATACTGAATCAATCGATTTAATTAAATAATTTTAAATGTTAAACTAAATAACAAATAATAGTATAAATAAGCATTTTATTTCAATGTACAGACATGATTTTAAATATAAAATTTAGAGGCTGAAATTTTAAATATTATATTTAATTAAACAAAATTTTAATTATTGATTAAATCGATTTAACTTAAATCTAACTCGTTTTTTATATAAAAAATAATAAAGTGATGAGAGGGTTATGAAAATGATGTGGTTGGTTGAGGTGGGATGTCAAAATTCCACATCAAATTCAGTGCATTTGGGTCCCTTTTTTTGCACTTTTCCTTGAAATTAGCCTTTTTCTTTAATTGATTTTTGATTGGCTTTATGTTTGGATAACAACAGTGTGCATTTTAACATGGGGTGTCTCATTGTTTGAAGATTTTAACAACCCAATCTTTGTAGATTTTTATTCTTACTTTTAAATTCACTTCTCTTTTTATGTTAGCTTTTTTATAGTGCATGCTATGCATGAGTCTATAACAAGTTTTGTTTTGTCTTGTATTTCAAAACAAATCTCATTATAGTTATAGATCATAGTGTAGTTAAGTTTCAAAGATATGTATTTTTTATCCTTGTATTTAAGTACAAAATAATAATTATGTTTGGAATAAAATTTAGTTTTTTTTAACTCGTCTGAATTTATTAGGAAACAAAATAAAAAATATTTGACAGTGTAACAAAAATATAACAAAGCAAAGTGAAACTAAAAAAAAAACTAGAAAGCGAAACATTAGACCAACAAAACATGTCTAGTAAACTGCAACAACGTGGATCAAATTACTGAAGATCATCGACAACCACATATCAGATCCGAGCATTGTGAAAAAATTATCCACAAATGCAAATATACCACAAAAGTAGAGAAAAACATGTCAGAAGACATAAGCATGCCACAAGACATAGGAAAAACGTACTACAAGGTAGAAGGAAATCAAAACATAAAAGAAAACAATAATTAGATATAAGAAAATAAATTGGTGGAATACCAATGATCGACGGCCAGAATTAAATCAGACGTCTTCGGCAGCTAGTCAAGCAAAAAAAAGAAGAAAATGTTCTAAAATCTAGTTAAAAAATTGTATGTGGATATATATATATATATATATATGAGTTAGGATCAACTTACACAATGTAAAACTCTTTAAGTTTTACACGTTTTTTGGATCGTTAGATGGGGGGAATGGATGGCTCAGATTAACTCCTTACTCTCTCTTTTTTCAAGTGATAATCTTCACATATTTACTGTTAATCTCATCCATTCGTTTCACTTATCCAACGGTCCAAAAAACGTGTAAAACTTAAAGAGTTAAACTATATATATATATATATATAAGATCAACTTACACTGTGTAAAACTCTTTAAGTTTTACACCTTTTTTGGATCGTTGGATGGGGGAAATGAATGGTTGAGATTAACTCCGTGTTTTTAATTTCCAAGTGATAATCTTCACATAATTTACTGTTAATCTCATCCATCCGTTTCACTCTTCCAACGATCCAAAAAAGGTGTAAAACTTATAGAGTTTTACACAGTGTAATTTGATCCTATCCCATATATATATATATATATATATATTATGTCAATAAAAATCAGTTTAGTTGATTGAGTAATCATAGTTCAAGTCTCACCAATAGGATACAAATTTTCTGCCCCTTTTCGGTGCCCCTATTTATGCCCTAACACTAAAAAATACTACAAAATTTAATTTCAAGCAATAACCCTAAATTCTAAATCTTAAACTCTACACTCTACACCCTAAAAAATATACTCTGCCCTAAATTCCCTAAACCCTAAAACTAATTTTGAGCATGAAAGTATAAATAGGGACACCGAAAAGGGACATAGAATTTCCATCCGAACCAATAACCCTATTTAACTTTTCATCATAAAAAATATGTTGACAAAAATTCCATTAATACTTACTAAAACTAAATATACATATCCAAGCCCAAATCATTTAATATTAAATGTAGGTCCTAATCCAATAGCCATATACTCAGCCCACAATTGATTTAGTCTATTACACAACCCAAATACCCAACTCGAATTTATATAAGTGATTGTTTATTTTAAATTTTTATATGTATATATATAAATCGAACAAACCAAATTGATCAAATAATATCACATGTTATAATAATATTCAAGATATTTTATATTTTTTTTATAAAATTTATACGTTCTTAAGACATGGTACATAAATTTTTTAACACGTTATGTAAGTTCAATTCAATATTTTCTCCTGATATCGGAAGTGGCTCGGCCTCAGAGCTGCAGGGGATTGGTTTCGGCAAATTATTAACTATTTTCTTAAAAGAATATAAATTCGTTGGAAGGAAACAACCTAAATAATACGATACGAAAATTTAATTAAAATATAATAGAAAGAAAATGTAAATATAAAATATTTCTTTCGGTTAAAACGTCAATGTAATATAATTTAGTAAAATATAAAAATAAGGTAATTCAGAAACAGAATACTCTTTTAGTTATTTTATTTTTCTCATGATTCTCATACTTCAATACGATAAAATAAGATTTTTTTAAAATTTTTTATATACAAGATTTAAAAAACCCAGGTGTCCTCTGTTTATAGTTTTCATATTTGTTCTTTTGAGAATGCAACTAATAATTCTGAAGTTGAAACTTGAATTGTTCACAACCATGTAAATCATATAAAACAAGCCCTTCTTTATATAATGAAATTTACAAGGAGAATCTTATTCTCTCCGTATACAAATTTATATCAAATTGAAACGGGACGGTCTACCTATATCTTATCAATTATCATACATGTTAGAGCTTATCGGGTGAGATAGCTCTACCCAGCCTTGACCTCCAACGGTCCAAGGACGTTTCCGCCACCCTTTCCCGCTGCCTTTGCCTCCAGCAATCCACTTGCGTTTCCGGCGGCCGGTAACTCCATCTCGGCTACTTTCACATCCTCCCTAAACTTGTTATAAATGTCACTCTTGTAAAATTTTCTTGTCCTAAAAGCCAAAAGGAACGACACAGCAGTGCCAAACAATGTAGCTGCTGTCATGATGATGAATGCCAATTTGAAACACTCAACACCACGGCAATCTAGGTCTTCACCCGCTTTCCTTAAATTCCCCAAAGCTTCCATTTGCTTCTTTGCTTCTTTATCATACAAATTCCCGGCCACTCTCACATTGAGCACGTACGACCCGATCGGACTTGCCACTGAGCCGAAATTGTACAACGTCGAGTAGTATTTGAGGCCAAAAATTTCGGAAATGATAGCGAATAGTAAGGGCCATTGAGCCCCGAAACAGAACCCGATGATCACCGATGCGATGTAAAGGCCTCCGGGGACATCGAAAGCTATCAATACGTGACCGACGCAAGAGACGAGCATGATTAGGGTGAGCATTATGGGCCTAGGGAACTTGTACTTTGTCAACAAAATTTCCGAGAGGAAACCTGCTACAACTCTGCCGAGATAATTCCATATGCTCACAAGGGATACAAATGTGCTTATGCTTGTTTTAGGGTACCCTAGGGAGGCACCAATTTGTCCCAAATTGTCGATGGCTGTTAAGGTACCCCCTACCCCACAAATTGTTGCCAAGAAAAGAATAAGCATGTCAAGGCTGAAAAGTGCCTGCAAAATTGTGTAGTCTTCACCTCTGTTTGGTGCCTTGAATGCAGTTTTCCAGCAGGAGACATGGGCTCGATTGTTGCTCGTCTCGATTTCTGATAAAACCGTTGCTGTCTCGGTCTCGTTGTTGTGGTTGGACACCACGGGACTCGGCTTATCGATGACGATTTTCAACGGTGGAGGGTTATTCAAGGCTTTATTCTTGGCCTCCCAAAGCTTGTATTCTTCTATAATCACAACACCAATTGGCAAAAAGAGCAAGAAAATAACCATGGCGGCGCTGCCGCCGTATTCAGGCCTTGTGAAGGCGAATTTTTTCTCGAAAATTATGATAATCATCAAGAAAGAAGCAAGGCCAAGAGAAATGTAAAGAAATTTATAGAAAGCTTTGAGCTCGTTAGACTGGTGAGCCACCTTCATGACTCGAATTGTACCGACGAAACAGAGCGAAATGACCGCCGGAAGCCAACCGATGAGCAATATCAAGGCCTTGGGATCGTCACCGTAAAACGCTTGGTACAACTGAGTGATGATCGCGCCGCTGAGTCCGACGTAACCTTTGAGTATCCCCAACACGACGCCTCTGCTTTTCGGGAAATTCTTGACACAGGTGACGAGAGATCCGGTGTTGGCAAACGACTGAGAATTGGCACCGATGCAAATGTACAAACACATGTGCCAGACTTGAGGCGTGGCGATCCGTTTGGTAACGGCCAACCACATCATGAAGTAGCCGAAGAAGTTGAGGACCGCACCTACCGATAGCACGAACCACGGCGGCGTCACCTCGGCTATCAGGCCGGCAAGGACGCCGACGTTGGCGCCTAGATCCTTGAAGAAACTGAGCAG
Organism: Hibiscus trionum; assembly: GCA_030270665.1. NCBI lineage: Eukaryota > Viridiplantae > Streptophyta > Magnoliopsida > Malvales > Malvaceae > Hibiscus > Hibiscus trionum. The sequence continues at coordinate 8,679,189 of BSYR01000024.1, read as the reverse complement.
ATTGAGGGTTGTTTGATCGTATCCTAGCGATGTTTTAATCTCGGTGGAGTAGAGGCTGAACATGTAGGTGGCACCAGCGGCGGACATGATCAACAATGACCCGAAAAAGATTAGCCATGGCCCTTTAATGATATGAACGGCAAAGGTTTTCATGTTTGGCATGCCACCTCCGCCGCCAGAACCACCGAAACCTGGCCCTGCAACCACCATTGCTTCAAATATGACAATGTTTCAACAAGGTTGGTGTTTTAAGAGCATGGGGGAACCAATTGCTCATTTATATAGAGAAAGGAAGCATGAGAAAAACATGGATAGAATCAGATAAAAAGGATTGAGTCAGACTTAGCAGTTGACTGATTATCAATCACTTAGGATATTTTGGATAAGCTACCATTATTATTATTATTCTTATTCTTTTTTTTCATAAATAAATAAAATTAATATTGAAATTAAAATGAGTTTTGGATTGATTGCTAATTATGTTCGGTCCGATTCATGTGATTTGGGAAAGAAAAAACAGAAGAACATAGATTCATGTGAATTACCCATTAAACTAAAATTTTACAACACTTTACGAGCACCGATGGACCTAATTAATTTAATTTTTAAAGATTTAAAATTTAAAAGATTCACCGTATAATTATAAATTATTTAAAATTAAAAGGTAAATTAATTAAAATATTTTTTTATTTTTTATTTTCTTTTAAACATAATTAAATCAAAATACCTACCCTAAATCACAAAACCTTAATATTTTTTCCTTTAAAATTCAATCTGGCGGCTACATTGTATCCTTTTCTTTACATCCCCTTATACTTGTTTCATCATCTCATTCCTTGTCGAACGTAAACTTCATTTTTGAACATGTTGAATTCTAAGGGTATAATAGTCTTTATATTAAAGTAGTTAGGTTAGTTAGGAGCTAGAAGTAGGTTTGTTAGTTGTATAAATAAGGAAACTTTCCTTATGTGTGTATTTTCGAATATCACAATAATAAAAGAAGCTTTTCTGTTTTCTTTTCTCTTCATCTTCCTTATTCATTTCGATCATTCATACCGACCTTTCACCGGCGATCAGTGGCCGTTTAACATGGTATCAGAACTACCGGTGGAGGAGTTTTCCGACGGTCAACGAGTGTCTAGTTGATCGCGTTTTACAGTTTCACAGCTTTCTTTTCTTTTCTTTCTTTTAATCTTTCTTGAAGTTTTCTCTGCAGTTTCACTTGTTTCTTAAACAGTTTCTAAATGGAAACAGTAATAGATTTGAATAATCCCCTTTACTTGCACGCGTCAGATACACCGGGAACTCTTCTTGTTTCACATCAGTTGACAGAGATGGAGAACTATAATCTTTGGAGTAGATCCATGAAGATTGCTTTGTTGACAAAGAATAAAGTGGGACTCGTAGATAGAACTTGCAAGAGGGAATCGGTTGCAGAAGCTTTGCGAGCACAATGGGATAGGTGCAACGCGTTGGTGTTGTCTTGGATACTCAACACTGTAAGTCAAGAACTTTCAGCTGGAATAGTGTTTGCCTCTAATGCATCAGTGGTTTGGGCAGATTTGAAAGAACGTTTTAACAAGGTAGATTGTTCAAGAATATACTTCTTGCATCGTGAAATTGTGACACATGTTCAAAATCTTTCTTCGATATCAGTTTATTTTTCTCGTTTGAAATTACTATGGGATGAATTCGATGCATTGGTTTCTTTTGCTTCATGTGATTGTGAGGTAGCACGAGAGAATAGTACTCTTCTTAATCAACAAAGGCTGTTTCAGATGTTGATGGGTTTAAATGATACGTATTCCATGGTTCAGAGTCAAATTTTGTTAATGAAGCCTTTTACCAACTGTAAATCAAGCATATAATATGTTGGTACAAGAGGAAGGTCAGCGTCAACATTCTTCAGGTTCTATGCAAAGTCTTGCAGAACCAACTGCATTGTATAGTTCTTCTAGTGCACAAGGGCATAATCGGTTCAAAAAGAAGTTCAATGGCATATGTGATTATTGTCATCTTAAAGGACATAAGAGAGAAAGTTGTTATATGCTAATAAGATATCCACCAAATTTTAAGTTTACCAAAAGAAGTGGAATGGGTGTTAGACAGGCTGCGAATTCAACCACTGTTGAAAGTGGACCAGAGGAATTGGTTCAACCAGCTGCGGCTCAAGCTCTAACTTTTACTACAAAACAGTATCAACAGATTTTGAGTCTTCTTAGAAAAGATTCAGTTGTAAAAGGAACAACTCATATGACAGGTATGTTTTTTGAAAGCTTGACTCAAGAGTGGATTTTAGACACAGGTGCCACTAATCACATGACTTTTAATCTAAATTTTTTAAACTCACTTGTTACATGTGATCCTTCTTCTAATGTTCGATTACCAAATGGTAATTCAACTGTTGTTACACATATTGGTTCATGCAATTTGTCACCTACCAGGGTTCTTAAGAATGTTTTATGTGTACTAAGTTTTAAATTTAACTTCATTTCTCTTTCTCAACTTGCTAGAGATTAGAATTGTGCAATTTTGTTTTTGCCTAACGTGTGCATGTCTCAGGATCTTTACAGTGAAGAGATGAAGACGATTGGTAGATTCCGAGATGGTTTATATGTTCTCCAAACTTCTTTAGATAAACACTTTTGCTTTAGTGCATGCATTAGCAGTGATTCGTGTTTGCATGTTAGCATAAGCTCCTTATGGCATGCTAGGTTAGGTCATAGCTCTTTCAAGACTTTATCTCATGTTCCAGGGATACAATGTAATTTGAATTTGGAAGCAGAAATAAAAGGTTGTAATGTTTGTCCTCTTACGAAACAAACAAGGCTGCCCTTTCCTTTAAGTAATTCTACTTCTAAAGATCCCTTTGATTTAATACATATTGACTTGTGGGGACCATATCGTATTAGTACTGTGCATGGACAACGTTACTTCTTGACTATTGTCGATGATTACTCACGCATGACTTGGATTCGTCTGTTAAAACTTAAGAGTGATACCTTTGTTGCGTTGAAACACTTTCTTAGTTATGTTAAAACTCAATTTTCTGTCACTGTGAGGAAGATACGTAGTGATAATGGTCATGAGTTCTTCACAAATGAAAGTGCTTCTTTCTTTCAAGAAAATGGTATAGAACATCAAAGTTCATGTGTTTATACGCTGCAACAGAATGGTGTTGCTGAGCGTAAACACCGTCATCTCTTTGAGGTGGCTAGAGCTTTAAAGTTTCACTCTAATGTGCCTACAAAATTTTGGGGTTATTGTGTTAATGCTGCGTGTTACATAATTAACAACTTACCTAGTGTTGTTTTGAGATGGAAATGTCCTTTTGAGATTCTAAATAAAAGACCACCTGATTTTTTAAACTTGCGCGTGTTTGGATGTCTAGCATATGCTACTACCCCAAACTATTCTGACAAATTCACTCCTAAGGCTATTGCATCTATTTTTATGGGGTATTCTCTTAGCCAGAAGGGTTATATTTTGTTTAGTTTGGAAAGCAAAACTTTCTTGGTTAGCAGGGATGTGGTGTTTCATGAAAATGTGTTTCCCTTTACATTTTCTGTTAAGACCTCTCATATTTTTCCTCCTTCTTCTTACTCTGACCTTGACTTTCTAGATATTGATCATGTGTCATCTTTGGCTACACCACCTTCGATTCCTCATGCTGATCCATCTACTTTACCTGTCTTGCGAGATGAGCAACCTATTGTAACTACCACTGATACTAATAATGATGTTGTCCCTGGTATTCAAATTCATGAGCAACAGATTGTCAATGATGATCAAGTAGTAGTTCTTCAAAATAAAAATGCTATCAGAAGGTCTTCACGTGTGCAATGCCAGCCTACGTGGCTAAATGATTTCATTTGTACCAAGTCTATATCAAAAAATAAAAATTCCATGGCAAGCTTTGTTTCATATTCACATCTTCCTTTACAGACTCGTGCTTTTGCAGTCTCTATTTCATCTACTTGTGAACCTCGAACGTACAAAGAGGCCATGCATGATGACAATTGGGTTAAGGCCATGAAACAAGAGATAGCTGCTCTGGAGTCTAATGGTACCTGGGAGTTGGTCGAGTTACCAGCTGGACACACCCATTGGATGCAAATGGGTATATAAAATTAAATACAACGCAGATGGAACTATTGAGCGTTACAAAGCACGCCTGGTTGCGAAGGGATCCAATCAACAAGAAGGTATTGACTATCAAGATACTTTCTCCCCAGTCACCAAATAGGTCATTGTTCGAACTATCATTTCTCTAGCTTCTTTAAACAATTGGCCATTGTTTCAAATGGATGTGTTCAATGCCTTTCTACAAGGTGATCTTTATGAGGAGGTGTATATGACACTTCCAGAAGGATTATGTAATCAGGGGGAATCGAGTATGCATATTACAGAAATCCTTATACGGTTTAAAACAAGCATCGCGTCAATGGAATTTGAAACTTACTGAAGCTCTGGTAGCAGGTGGATATGTTCAAAGCTTGCACGATTACTCCATGTTTACAAAAAATGAAGGAAATAAACTGGTGATTTTATTAGTGTATGTTGATGATCTACTGATTACAGGGAATGATCAAGAGATGATGGATGACTTAAAAAAGGTATTGAATCAAAATTTCAGAATGAAGGATTTAGGACAATTGAAGTATTTCTTAGGAATAGAAGTGCTTCGATCGAAGGAGGGAATCATCCTTAATCAAAGGAAGTATGCACTTGATTTAATAGCAGATTCAGGACTTGGAAATGCTAAAACTGCCTCAACACCATTGGAACAAAATGCAAAACAAAGTGATACAGCAGCAGAAGAAGAATTCCTTGAGGATGTGGGATCTTATCAACGGTTAGTTGGAAGGTTATTATACTTAACAAACACGAGGCCTGATATAGCCTTTGCAATTCAACATTTAAGTCAATTCATGCATAGGCTCAAGAAAACACATTATGATGCGGCCTTAAGGGTCGTGAGATACATCAAGAAGAATCCAGGACTAGGGATTATGTTACCAGCTATTGAAACACCACATTTGACAACATACTGTGATGCTGATTGGGCATCATGCTCTTTAACACAGAAATCTGTTACATGATATTGTGTTAAGCTGGGGAACTCATTGGTCTGCTGGAAATCGAAGAAGCAAAACACAGTTTCCAGGTCTTCAGCAGAAGCTGAATATAGGGGCATGGCATCAGCAACAACCGAAATAATTTGGTTAAGAGGATTGCTGCAAGAACTTGGTTTTGAACAAAAAGAACCAACAGTCTTGTACAGTGACATCCAAGCAGCATTACAAATAGCGGCTAATCCGGTGTTTCATGAACGTACGAAACACATCGAAATTGACTGTCACTTTATCCGAGGGAAAATTAAAAAAAGGGTGATTCAAACTCAACATGTCTCTACAACAGACCAACAAGCTGATATATCCTGACTAAGGGTCTTACTATCGGGCAACATGAGCACCTTATGTCCAAGTTTGGTGTGAAAGACGTTTTTCACCCTCCAACTTGAGGGGGTGTTGAATTATAAGGGTATACTAGTCTTTATACTAAAGTAGTTAGGTTAGTTAGGAGCTGGAAGTAGGTTTGTTAGTTGTATAAATAAGGAAACTTTCCTTATGTGTGTATTTCCGAATATCACAATAATAAAAGAAGCTTTTATGTTTTCTTTTCTCTTCATCTTCCTTATTCATTCCGATCATTCATACCGACCTTTCATCGACGAACAGTGGCCGTTCAACAGAACAAGAAACTGAACTTGAATACTCTTAACCGCATACAATTGAAGTAAATTAATGTTTCATCACCAACGGTGGCCAATGAGGTGCGGCGGCGGGGCGAGGCGAATGTGGCCGATGGTGGATTGAATTTTAAAGAAAAAATTAAAGTTTTTTTTTATTTAGGGTAGGTATTTTTATCTAATTATGTTTAAAAGAAAATTAAAAATAAAAAAATTTAATTAATTTACCTTTTAATTTTTAAATAATTTATAATTTTACGGTGAGTTCTTTAGATTTTAAATCTTTATAAATTAAATTAATAGTGCTCATCGGTGCTCGTCGTTAGTGGTGCTCATCGGTGCTCGTCGAGCGTGACAGACTCGTCCCCCATGAAATTATATGTATACAATAAAAATGAGATAATTATTTGATATACTAACGGTGGAAACTAAAAATTTTCACAAGCCCCTTAATTTTAGGGTTTAGGGACTCAGTTTAAAGTGTATGGTTTAGGGGTTTAAGTTTAGTAGTTTAGAATTTAGTGATCGTAAATAGAATTTTAGGTTTGTAGTTAGAATTTAGGGTTTATAGGTCAAAATCTAAATCCTCAATATATTACACTAAAACCTAAACCCTAACACTAACCCCTAAATTCTAAACTTTAAACCCCTACACTTAAACCCTTAAATCCTACACCCTAAACTAAGTCCATAAACCCTAAAACTAAGGTGTTTGTGGAAACTTTTTAGTTTTCACCGCTAATGTATTGGATATAAATCCATAAAAATTTTAAAAAACTATATTACCCTAAACCCTAACCATATTACTATAAACCCCAAATTATAAACCCCTAAACTAAAACATCTAAACTCTAAACCCTAAAATTAAGGCACTTGTAAAAATAAAAAGCTTCCAATATATATATATATGGGTTAGGATCAACTTACACTGTGTAAAACTCTTTAAGTTTTACACCTTTTCTGGATCGTTGGATGGGGGAAGTGGATGGTTGAGATTAACTCTGTGTTTTTAATTCCCAAGTGATAATCTTCACATATTTTACTGTTAATCTCATCCATCCGTTTCACTCATCCAACGATCCAAAAAAGGTGTAAAACTTAAAGAGTTTTACACAGTGTAATTTAATCATATCCCTATATATATATTAGATACAAAATAAACAACGTGGAATTTATTAAACATCAACATCAATAACACGTTTATTTATTTTATAATCAAATTTACAATAGGGTTAAAATAACTTTTAGTACCTAATTTTGATATTGATGTATAATGTGATATCTAATTTCTTGGATACAATTTGATACCTAATTTTTAATCTTGTAATATATATTAACTCATTAACTAAACTAAGTACAAATTTAAACTATGATATCAGTGGCAGACCCACAAATATATTTGATGGTGAGTACATATAAAATTTTAAATTTTTCAGAGTGGACACAAGTCATAAATATTACAATAGTTTAAGGATTAATTCATAACAATTAAAAAATTGAAGGTAAATTTGTAAACTTTAAAAAGCTCAGAGTAGACACGGGCCCACTCTACATTATATGTAGATCTGCCATTATATGATCAAATCAAAATTGAACACGTGGATTTTAAAAATACATAGTACTATTTTTATTAATTAATTGATTCAACAGTGTACATATATTTTTTGGAATGGATAATTACAATAAATGAATGGAAAATTTTATAACACTCGACGAGCACCGATGAGCACTATTAATTTAATTTATAAAGATTTAAAATCTAAAGGACTCAATGTATAATTATAAATTATTTAAAAATCAAAAGGTAAATTAATTAAAATACATTATTTTATTTTTATTTTTAATTAAAACACCCTTAAATTACAAAACCCTACTTTTTGTTTATTTGAAATTTAAGCCGTCACCGCCGCCCTACTGCCGTTGCTGTCGTATAAAAAAGGTTCAACTTGAGGAAATGACGGTGCTGCTGTCGTCCCTAATGTTGGGCAATTGTCGGGGACTAGAAGTGGATGGTCTTCCTCATTGCAGGGCTATAATACTCGGGGCTATAATACTCATAGTCCTATGCCACCATCTGCTGCATTTGCTCAATTTTCCTCACCGTCTATGGTGTTAATGTTCCAACAAGCAAGCAATCTAGTTCTGAACTTCAATTCTTTTTTTGATCGAAAGGAGAAATTCATTAAAAGATGAAGCAAATTACAAAGCACGTGCATCCACCCCTTGACCATGCAAGGCCATTCACGAGGGGATACAAAACAAAGCCTCAAGCAACCTAAGGGCCAGGAGACGTAACAAAAACAAAGGCCAAAACAACCAATCACCAAGGACAAAGCCAATGAAGATGGCTACAGACACGGAGACAGGGAAAACGATGCCAAAGTTACCCAAAAACAAGAGACCAGCAAACATTACAAACCCTAACTGAAGGTTGCAACAGAGCCAACAAAAAATCAGACAGCAAGAACACACCATCCTCGTAATCCAGAGCTTAAGGGTACAAGCTCGAGAGCTATGTTCAAGTGAGAGCTCCTTTCGGAGGCAGGCTCACGCGTCGTCGGACGTGGGTCTTATCAACCTAATCACGGCAGCCGAAAACCTAAACTTGGATAATGAGGCAGCAAAGAAAACGCCAACAACATACACGACCTTCCGTAAGAAGCTGGTAACACCAAAGGACTGAAAACGGAGAAGCATCTTCCTCAGATCAGCAGACGTGTGAAAGTACAAGCTGATCCTAGGGGAAGGAAAAAGGATAAGCACCAACAGTCGTTCCTTCCACACGATAGAGGTGCAACCTAGGGGGATCATGCTTTTCGCGGATAACCCCTTGAGGGGTTACCCGCTTTATCAACATCGAGTGTGACCTTAGCAGCAGAGGAAAACACCATATTTGGGTTGTCATGTCTTTCATCATCGCTCAAAACAATCTCTTCGTTGAGTGCACAGTTCTCATCCACAAACATCGAAGAAATTTTAGTGATTTTCTTACCATATAGATCAATGCCAAGTTCTTTAATTCCCACCTCATCAAGCATGATTCTTGAGATTTCCATAGCATGTTTGCGACGTGCGGCTTGTTTAATGAGGGTGAGTCTTCGAGTGCCATAGAAGAAGCCTTTCTTCTTCCTCTCGATACTATTAATGATCGGGGATGCGCATGTGAAAGATTCCGGGAAGAGAGCAACCTTAAAGACATCTTCATTAGCGACAACACCAAACTTAAGTTTGGCTATTTAAAATCAATAAAAACATTGCCAAAAACCTTTTAAGATCCCTCAAACATAAATTCAAGTTTTTTGGACTTAAAACCAAATTTAAAATTCTTTTCAAATTAGTCTAAAACATTTTTCAATTATTATATCAAAACACTAGTTCTACAGTAACTTCCACTTTGAAGGTTCCGAAGCAATGTGGAGTGCAGTGTTAGCGCCGAGAGCTAATCTTCGCCAGCGTTGAGGTGATTCAACATTCATCTTCCTCTCCCAAACATGTGTTGCTCGCAGCCAAGGTCCGAATCGGCCCGAGAGTTTGAAAAAACTCATGTCATGCCAACGTTCTTTCTCTTTATGCCCAATTCTTCCGCACTTATAGCAGAATTTGGGAATCCGTTCATACTTAAAACACACTTCCAGGGGCTTAAAGCTTTTTCGATTGAGGATGAAACCAGTTTTGAGAGGATCCTCCACGCGTATGGCAACCCTGATGTTCAAGTGCCCATCCCACTTAACCTTATTTTTTGGTCGAAATTAGAGCCATAGCAGCGCGAGAATAAGCTTCCAATTCTCTTGATGTTCTTCGGTGTAATGAAAGTGATGGGGAGATTATGCACTTGAATTCAAAAATCTTGTAACATCCCAAATTTGGGCTTAGAAGTTTAGGGTCTGAACCGGACCGGTCTGAGAAATGGTTCGAATATAAAAAGAGGTTTTAGGGAACGCCTAGTTCGGGATGCTTTAAAAATATAGAAAAATATCTAAAAATCTTCATTTAATATATAAAAGAGAATGGTGAAATTAATTTTACAAAATGAAGTTTGGAAATATTACATTTCGGTGTAGTGACCAAATCACAGTTTTTGCAAAAGTGAAATAGTGACTGTTTTGTAAAGGATTGAAACTTTGAATCTTTAAGGAGCTAATTTACCCAAAATGTTTTTCTCCAGATTTTCCTTAATTTGGGTAATTTTATTAATGTTTTAATTAAAGGAAATGAGGTTTAATTAAATGAGAAACTAACTTTGACTATTCATAACTACTTTTCACAAATTTTCCCTCTTCATTTTCTCTCAAATTCCTTTCAACCAAACACATTTCTCCAGAAAATTTACTTTGATTTTACACTTCATTTGATGAGATTTCAATTCCTCTTTGATTCCTAATCAATCTTTCATCAAATCTATTTGTTTTCTACATTGAATTTTCATGGAAACTTGCCCAAATCAAGGAGAAATCATCATTTAGAGGTAAGCTTGTTCTTCTCCTCTAAATACTCAGTTCTTTACTGAAATTCCCAAGTTGTCAATCCTTTATTAAAGTTTTATGAATGGTTTTCGTGTTGGAAACAAGATTTTGGCTTAAAACTCAAGATTTTGGAAGAGATTTTGGAGATTTTCGTGGTTCTTGGTTAGGCTCTATTTTGAGGTTGTTTTCTAATGTATTTTGGATGTTAATTGATGTTACAAATGAGGTTTTATCAATCAAATCCCGAATAGGTTTGTTTTCCTAAGTTTTGCTTGTTAGAATGGTGGTTTTTGGGGTGGTTTTGGTGATCTGTTGTTGTTGGAGGTATAATGTCATGTTTATGTTGCTTTTTGATGTTAATTGATGTTTATAAGAGGTTAGAATTGATAGATCTTGGCTGGGCTTTGCTTCGAAAGAGTTTAGAGGTGATTTCGGTTGTTTTTGGAAGCCGAAATGAGGTTCTTGTGTAGAGCAGCGAGTTTAGGTTGTAATGCTGGTGATTTTAATGCATGGTGATGCATTAATCCTCTGTTGTTATGTGTTTAAAACATGGGAGAATGATCCGGAAGCAATAGAGGTGGCGTTGGAGGTTTCAGGTGCTTGGGAGGCTTGTCGGCTAGCATAGTTTTGTGTATCGGTGAGTGGAGATGGTTTTCCAACTTTGAAACGATTATTTGGAGGTTTTGGGAGCTTAGTTTAAGTCTAAATAACTTAGCTAAGCTCAAGAGTAAGTTTTCGGAAAAACTCCCTCGGATGTGCTAAGTTGTGGTTTGATGCATTAGTTATAAATTGCATGTTTAATTTCTGTTTTGAAAGCATGTTTTAGCATGATTAATGCTGGTTTTGAAAGACATGTATTGAAGGATGCTCAAGGTAAGAGATCATTGGTTTGACATGTTATTAATTTGGTAATGATGCATGGAGATGTATGATGTTTAATGGCTTTGATTAATGCTTTAAAACAGTGAATTGATGATGGTATTTGATGTATATTGACAAGTGATGAAATGGTTTTAAAGTACTTGAATCAGATATAGTTAGCCGGCTATAGGATTGGGTGCACCGTAAGTAAAGTCGCCTTGGATGTTGAGGGGTTGTGATTGTACCGTAAACTCCATCCAAGTATCCTAACGAGAGAAGTGAGATCACAACGGTGGTTAAAAGTTCGTGTTTGTGGATCTGGGTAAGATCACAACGGTGGTTAAAAGTCCGTGTGTGGATTTTGGTAAGATCACAACGGTGGTTAAAAATCCGTGTGTGGATCTTGGTAAGAGCACAACGGTGGTTAAAAGTCCGTGTGTGGATCTTGTGTTATGTGTCCCGTACTCTCGTTAGTGGGTTATACAACTACCGATGAGTGATGTTTAGGGGTTGTGATTGTACCGTTAAACTCCATCACGGGTGTTGAGGGGTTGTGATTGTACCGATAAACTCCACCTTGTAAAGCCGGTAGTATGTATGAAGTGTGTGGGACAACGCTTGTAATCCGCGTATCTGATTGTGTCTTGTGTTGAAATGGTTTGTGAACTATCACTTGAAAGCCAATATAATGTATTTGAATGTAATGAAGCGAGAGATGCTTGAAAATGATGCAAGGTTGCTTGGGAAATATGTAAATGATACATGATTGCATGTGATACTTGTTAAGTATGAGCAAAAGTATATCTTCTTTTGTGAGTGGTGCATAAGTGCATAGAATCTCATAAGTGCATTGAAGTCTTGTGAAGGCTTGTTTTAAAAAAGGCACGTAATGCAAATGTTGCTTTTGTAGTTCAAGTGTTTTGCATTTGTTGAATATATGAAATAGATAGAAGGAACATTTGGTTTTCAAAAGGCATTTTGCTTTGAAATGATCATCAAGCATGAGAATAGTATGTTGTGAAGTGGAAATGTTTTCCAAGGAAATTGAGTTGAACTTTGCATGAAGTGTTCATGCATGGAAAGGTTTAAATGTTAGTATTTGCAAGAATGTGGTTTGGGGTGAGTTGTTTAGCATTTCAAAGTTAAAGGTTAGTTTTCATGTTGAGAAATGCATGTTTTAAAGCAATGTTGTTTCAAAGGAGGTTTTCAAACAATGATTTGGTTTATTGAATTGTATCTACATTTAAAGAAGGTTTTATGATTCGCTGCATTGATGGTGTTTTGGTTTTGAGCATTCCTCACTAAGCATTATGTGCTTACGCTCCTTTTTGTCCATCAATGCAGATATTTGAAGTTGGGACAACAAGAAGCAAGAGATTCAAGAAGAGCTCCACTTGAGAAGTATGTCTTGGTTTATAGCTATAGATAATAAAGGCAATTGGGGGAGAGTCTTTTATATTGATGTGTAATGAGATTGTGTATGTTGACCATGTTCGGTTTATGGTTTGAACCTTGTCGTTGATCGCTTTTCCATATTTGAATCCTCTTCTTCATAAGTTGATAAGCTATGCTCTTTGATTAAAAGCAAGATCATGTGTTGGATGTGTTGAATGAGTAGGTGTGCTTAATGTTTGTAATGTATCTAGTCTTTGATGTAATTTGATAGTTATAATGCTTATCATGTTGACGTTATGTTATGGAATGGTTTCAATTATGTTTGATGGTGTTTTGAAGTGAAAAACCAGAATTTTCTGTTGTTTCTGGGCAGGGTGTATCGAAACACCCTTGGCTGTTTCGAAACGGGTGCATGAAATGGCCTGGGCGTTTCGGAACGGCTAGAGGTGTTTCGAAACACTTTGGCTATTGGAAGTGTCCGTTTCTGAACTGGTTTCGGAATATACCCGCGTATCGAAACGGTCAACACCATTTCGATACGGGCATACGACACGAGTGTTTCTATACGGGTGTCAGTTTTTCGAAACGGGTGACCGTTGGACAGATTCTGCATGCTTTACATTTTAGTCTTGGAAGTTGTAATTGCAATTGCTTGAGCTTGAGATGTCTTTTTAAGCTGAAATTTGGCAGAGGGGCTTGTAATATGATTAATTGAGGTTTGGTAAAACTAAAATCTTGTAAGTCCTTTTATTGTCCAAAATTTACATGTTGGTCCCTAAAAGTGTATTTCTTGCAATTGAGTTCTTAAACGTTTCCGATCGCTGTGTTTTTCTCTCCCAAGGTTCTTGGGCTTTCACATAGGTCTAATGCGCATCTAGAGAAGTTTAAAAAGGAAAAAATGGTCGCTAATCAAGGTTGACTTTCGGGTTGACTTTGGTTTTCCTCGTGTGATCTTCGTAGTTCGGGTCTAGCGTCTAGGCCGGGCTAAGGGGGTTACAAATCTTTCGTGGTGAAATCAAGCTCCTCAAAGGCAACCTCCGGCAGCCACTCCTTCAGCACCAGGAGGCGATCTTGTACCACCCATGGCCTGTTTCCCAAAACCCTGAGCCTTTCTTCTGGGGATTGGAAGACGAAAAGGAAAATGTTTTTCTCCAGATCGTGGCACTCCAAGTCTGGGCACTTCCCAGCTTTACGGAGAATAACATTTATGGTGAGGTGCTTAGCCGCCACCTCCGAAAGTACCTTACCAACCAGGGCATGGTTTTTAATGGTGAAGTTGACCTCACCATCCTCATTTAAGTCCAAAAACTCTAAAATGTCATTTAATGAGTTGTTTGGATCAAAGGAATGTTGAGACATGGTTTTGGTTGTTGAACTATCAAAGTTTGAGGCCATAAATTGAGTGAGACAAGAGACTCTTGTTTGGAAGGTTGTCGCAATTGGCAGTAGGGAAAACGAGCAGGAAAAAAAGAAAAGGAAGTGGAGAGGAGAAGAAGACGGTTTAGGGGTCAGGGGTGACAGGAGAAAAAAGGAAAAGGTTAGGGACTCAAACCTGAAACCATCAACCCTGGAAGTGCAGCCGTGAGACAAGAGACGAAAAACCAGCCTTGCATGGAAGGAGGTGACGTTTCTAAGAGATCGTGGTGCAGTTCCAAGAGCAAATGGAACGAAGTGTAACCTGTTTTTTAGATGATTATTCGAACACATAACGTTTTGTTGTAGGCGAGGAGTGAGCATAATCACAAAGCATACTCATATTCCTGTCCTGAACTTCAATCCTATTCATAACTTCTATGGCCCTGAAAAATACGGGGAGAAGTTACTGCTAGCTTCAGGCCGCGACTTGAATTTCAAATGAACAAAAATGAGAGTTTTGTAATTTAGGGGTATTTTAATTAAAAATAAAAATAAAATAATATATTTTAATTAATTTATCATTTAATTTTTAAATAATTTATAATTATACGTTGAATCCTTTATATTTAAATCTTTAAAAATTAAATTAATAGTGTTCATCATTATTCGTCTTTAGTAATGCTTACTGGTGCTCCTCGAGCGTGAGAGACTCGTCCTAAATGAATATAGAAATCTAGGGTCAAATGAAGTTTGTTTGTTTGTTTTTTCTTTTTCTGAAATCCGGTCAAATGAAGTTTTAAATCAAAGAATCTTTTAACTGTTTCAATCTAAATCAAACTTCTAAGATGGTAAGAATAATTTTAAAACTAAAAAGGAATATTAATAACTAAGACATATTCTTTAAAAACATGCAGATTCCTTGGAGTTGGAAGAAGAAAAACCAAAAAGAAGTGTAGAATTTTGATAAATAGTATAATATCAGATTCATTTATATAATTATTTGATCCGGTTATAACTCTAAAATCACCCAACTTTAATGAGATGAAATTGCAAATATCTAATACATTCATTTAATTCAAAAATTGTGATAGAATGATTTAATTTGAATTTGAACATAAGATTTAGTGTTAAATATATTAAAATAATTATAAATTTATTTTTATATTATTAAATAATGATTGAAGTCATAGCAGAGTTATAAAATCTTTATCCAGTCTAGAGAGCATGAACCGAATCTACCAAATGGAGTATACAACATACTAAACTCTCCCATGCAAAGGAAGCAATGGTTTTTATGAATAAAGATGCTGATATTGACTTCGCGAAAAATTCGTAAATTTTAATGTATATATATAATGAGATTAAAAGAATAATATTTTAAATTTAAATAGAGTGGATATTACTTGTTATTGATAATTCTAGGTATCATGATAAAGGAAAATTCTACAACGTGCGACGAACACCGATGAACACCACTAATGATGAACACCGATGAACACCATTAAATTAATTAATAAATATTTAAAATTTTAAGGACCCATAATACAATTAAGAATTGTTTTAAAAAATTCAATTAAATTATTTTTTATATATATTAAAATTTTATTTTTTAATAAGGGTAAACTATATATTTAGTACCTTACTTATTTTCGTATTTCTATTGAACCTTCATTATTTAAATATTATTTTAATTTGACCATATTCTTTATAAAAAAATAATTTAACCCTTAACCATCAACCTAAAACTCTAAACTATTAAACCTTAAACCCTTAAACTCTTAAACCTATACCCTAAACCATATACCATTAAAAATAATTTCATCATCATCGATTCAATCCAATTCAATGAATTGTTGAATTCTCTAAAAAAAAATTCAATTCAATTATCTTATATATGGTGAAATATTTACTAGTTTTGTAATAACTTAGATCACAATTCTAACACTTTTATAATCATTTTACTCAAATTAATATTTACTAGTTTTGTAATAACTTCTTTCTCTTCTGTAACATCAAACCCTAATATTTTTCCGAGAGCCCACGCTTTTTTTACTGGCAATAGAAACTCCAACTAAATATGTTTAATGATCTAATTTGAGTTTGTAGATTCATGGTTCTTTAATATTTTAAATGAAAAAAACGATTCATTAAAGTTTTGTTGATATTTTAAATATAATTCCAATCCCAATCTTACCTAGAGAGGAAAGGGGATTTTAGGAGAATTCAACAATTCATTGAATTGAATTGAATCGATGATGGTGAAATTATTTTTAATGGTATATGATTTAGGGTATAGGTTTAAGAGTTTAAGGGTTTAAGGTTTAAAAAATAAAATTTTAATATATATAAAAAATAATTTAATTGAATTTTTTAAAATAATTCTTAATTGTATTATGTGTCCTTAAAATTTTAAATCTTTATTAATTAATTTAATGGTGTTCATTGATGTTCATCATTAGTGGTGTTCATCGGTGTTCGTCGCACGTGGTAGACTCATCCCATGATAAATGATAATCCAGTTAAATTAATTAAATTTTATATTTAAATATAAATTAATATTTGATACACATCAGTATAACTATTTTCAAGTCTAAATCTAATATATAAAATTCTAACCACAAACCTGAAACCTTAAATTCTAACCATGAATCCTAAATCATAAACCTTACAACTTCAACCTCTAATCTCTAAACCACTAAATAACCTTACTTATGAAAATTTTGTTTTCTACTGTCAATGTATAGGTAATAATCTTATAAATATTTGAATAAGCTTATGCACGTGATTTTGAAACTAAAGATTGATTCTATCTAAAAGAGAACATCTCAAATTACAATTGTTTTCTGCTAGAATCAAACCATCCCTTGTTATAGTTCTCGTGCATTGAGAAATATTTCGAATCGAATATTATTAACTTGATGGGTAATCATTTAGAGGGGCCATACGAGTCCTTCATGTCTATTTTGGTTCGAGTCATTTAGGTCTGATTGCATTCGGTTCAATTTTAGTTCGGGTCTATGATAGTTCGGCTCGGGTTAATATCGAGCCAATAGAGATCGGTCGGTTTTAATCGAGTTTTCAAGTCGGGTCAATTTTTTACACCCATATACATGGCTTTATAAAACTAGTATATTTGGCTTTTTGATGAGTTAGGTAGCACTTCACATCTTTTTTTTAATATTTTTCTTTATTTCAGGCTTCCAATTTGGGTTGTTTTCAGTTTGAGTGAAATCGGTTCGTACTCCCCTAAGTAGGAATTGTTATAAAAAAAACTGTTACTCCGACTTTTCATTTTTCTTATAATACTCTTATTCAATGTGTATCCGAACATAAAAACAATTATATGATTCTCTAAATAAGTCTCTGCTAAAGTTAAGTTCAAAACTGTGGGGCATCTCATTCAAAGTTAAAATGGTGTAGAAATTTTCTATGAATGGTTGTTTACAAGAGTTTTATTTGTAAACTTTCTATACTCTTACTGTTGTAAATTTTGCTGACAAGAAATGTAGAACTCTATGGTGAAGGATGAGTTTGAACATTTGCTAGAAGCCGGGTGAGCTTGCTCAGAGTTTCACGAGCAGATACCGTATCCGGATGATCCTCGCCACATATCGAGTTTCGAATAAATATGGCTTTCCGGATTAGGTCGTCTCCGATGTCAAATTGGCCCCCTCTTAGCATTAACTTGGCCCTGGTTTCCAGCACGGTGGCTCTTGATAATGCTAACTCCTGCCAAAGACACGGATTCAACTGAGCGTTCGTTCGGATAGGCCGCCAACAAAGTGATTTGTCCAACCATTTCTCGACTGGGGTAACGAATGCCTGGTCTGCAGCCTCCAAAGCATCGGTGCATAGTCGGAGGAGTTCAAGAGCAGCACTGCACCGGGAGAATACCATGAATGTCCGAATAGCAAGAGGCAGAATCACTTCTTTGACAACGTATAACAGTTCAGACACCCTGAGCTCAACAACCGTAGGATCATTATCGAATCCGAATAACAAGAAACATACTGTCCATATATGTTCCGAGTGGTGAAATAATGACGCACGACCGACTACAGCTTGAACCACAGCATGTGAAACTCCGGTGACTCCTCTCTTCCGAGCATAAATCCTGATGAGTTCGTTGAAATGGATATAACCTTCCTTGGTACTACTTCTTGCAATATTAAATCTTAACAACATGGATGATGCATCAGACTCGAATCTCTTGGAGTAATACGAAGAAAAACCGCAAGTCAAGGAACGGAATAGTTTTCTCCAAAACCGAGTACCTTTATGTTTCTCAGGTATCTTGTGAGCAGCATGGGCTAAAAGGGAAACCGGAATTGCAGCAGGTGCAAACCAACCACACACCTGGACCATTCTCGTTGCTAAGCTCCTCGGTCCATCCGCATGATCAAATATCGAAAAACATACCTCAAAGAGTTGCAGGAGGAATGTGTTTTTCCTCAATGAATGAGCTTCCCTACCACTCCATGAAAAGTCTTTTGAGGGCATCCGGTTGATGGTATCCAGTAGCCGGCTTGGATTTATAGGAAGCTCGGATAAGATTGCGCCTACAATCGCTAGGCCCAAAGTTAGCCTTCCGACTTTCTCCTCAATGACCCTAAGAACATCAATCTCTGCAACGGGGTAATCTTTTATACTTCCTTGCATTAACGACATTGCCTCTACTCCGGACAAGTATGAGAGCTTCAAAGGTTCTAAATTCATCACACGGGGAAGGCGAGTTGATATTAGAATGTGAGTCTCTCCGCCAAAACGAGGAAGAAGGTCCATTACAAGCTTCCGATCCCACCAATCCTTTTCACTCTCCAAATTATCAATCACCACCAAAAAAGGTATGTTTCTCATTAGCTCTTTCCGGACTCGAGAAATGGCCGCCTCTTCTTGCTCTTCGAAGCTTTTCATCTGCCTTTTGTCTATGCAGTTTTCAACCCCAATATCAACATCTAAAAAGGACCACAGGTTTAGATAATTCTGCCTAATATAGCGGCTTTCTCCACCTATCCATAGAACCATCTTATACCTCTGGTGATATCTATAGGCGAACTCCAGAAGAAGCTCGGTTTTCCCTATTCCGGAGTCCCCTGTGACACAAGCAACGCCCTTTCCATATACGAATTTCGCTGATCTCTTTCTTCGTGAATTCCGTCCACCACCTCTGGATCTTTGACAGTGCTGCCGTTCGGTGCTTTGCATCTCGATCTCCTTTTCCGACTCCTTCCACATGACCGGCTCTTTACCCTTCTGGCTACCACTCTCCCCCTGCCGTTCCCTGCGTCTTTCCTCTAATGAATTGCTCTTACTCCTCCATTTTGTCAAATTCTTTCTCTTCGGTCTAGCTTTGAGCTCAAAGTAATCTCTTTCGGATTCTCCAGAAATGTCACCGAATAGTATAAATTCTAGCTCGGACAATTCTTTCTTCCTGCCAATGAAGTTCTCGTTTCGAGGAAACGGGAACTCTTCTTTGTCTACCTTTTCTCTCCACTTTGTCAATCGATCTACAACACTTCGCCTCCCTAACCGCATTGCCAAAAGCGTCACAGCTCGTAATATGCAGTCTCTCCAACAACCATCCTGAGCTTCCAGTTTCCATTCATTTGCTCGAACGAGGCCATTAACGGCTTCTTTCCACTCCTTCTCCAATCCTCCATACGAAGCCCATAACTCACCCCCGATTTTTTCCCACAGTTCTCCCCTTTTCTCGACTATATCCCGGACAAGACAATCACCTGGATTCATATCAAAATATATTGGGACCAAGTTTTTCTTGCTCGAAAAGAATCTAAGCTCCTCAATAGTATACGGATTCTTGAATGACTTCCTTGTTAGAATTACAACTCCAAAGGAAGAATCATCCATTGCCCTCTCAATAAGTTTGTGCTTATGAGAGTTCCTAAATCGAGCTCTATCGGATAGAAAACAACTCATCCCTTGAACTTCCAACTCAGCACGGAGCCAATTCGCAAACCTCAGTAAGGAAGGCTTACGACCATGCAAACCAATATAAAGATCATAACTTCTTTGCCGGCAAGATGATAACGATACCGGAACAGGGGAAAACGAAGTATCATGGCTTCTTATCTGCTTTCTGTGCTTCTCTATACTCCCAGAATAATCATTGTCCTGCATATGGCCACAACTTGATGAAAGGTGATCGAATTTTGGGAAATCACTCGAAACACAAGCAGCCGCCGTACATGACTTATCAGAAAAGGGAAATCCAACATTTGCAAGGCATTCGGGATCTGGAATTCCTGAACTCGAACTCGGAGGATCAGCACTTAAATTAGTACTATCACATTGAATATCAAACCTAGCCGATTCAGATAACTGGCAAGTCGATGATCTCGGAGAAAAAAATGGTGATTGATTCGCAGAAAAGAATGCTGATGATGACGACGACATAGTCCTAGACGTTGTTGTCGGTAGAGACCCCAATCGACCGCTAAGGTCTCCGAGATCCATATTTATGACACTTCCCGTATCAATTAGCTGAATCCCATAAATGCAATCAACATATAGAAGCCAATCTGAGATCAAAAGGAATGAAATTAATCATTACCAAAACATAGAAACATCATCCAAAGACATAATATAACTTATCCGAAACCGAACTTGTTATCCGTATTAGTGATGTTTTAGTTTAAGAAACACAATCCCATTACAGTAAGCAAAAACAACCTGAACCAACAATTACAGACACCAAATTCATACATTTTCAAAGCAAAACTCGGAAATTTAAACTTCAAATCTTTGAGACACTAAGAATATGAAAACCATGCAACATCAGATTAACAGATATGTCTAAATTCAAGCACAAACCCATTTATGTTATTCCGAATCTTCATTTTTCAGGAAATGTCCGAACATACTCGTATCCAATATTCACAACTGAATAACATTGTCTGAAAATTACAGATCTAAAGAAGCAATTTTCAGATCTGAGGAACTTACTTGGCCTCAAACTATGTCTGCTAAATCAATCTAAAACAAATTCAGCTTCACAAAACACTGCAAAACAATTAGCCAAAAAAACATATAAAAAATGCATTTTTTTCTGGCAAAAATGATAACTATTTCTGAGTTTGGCAATGAAACAGACGAACACTAAAAAAATTACTAAGCAATGGAATTAGTTCAACCAATAAAACTTAGATTTGATGGAAACCCATTTTCAGAAACAGATTAAACAAAGCAAAGATAATAAACAATATTGCCAAAAATCAAAAGATTACCTTATTACAAAGTTGAAAACAGAAAGAACCCAAGATTGGCAATGGCATCCAAAAACCAAAAGCCTCAAACTTTTGTCCTAAAACAAAGACACTTATTTTGCTGGTTTCTCTCTCTCTCTTTCTTGTCTTTTAAAAACGCACACAATGTCTATAAAAAAACAAGATTTTCTCTTTCTATGTCTTTGTCTATAGGTTTTTTTTTGGCTAGCATAGAAGAAGAAACAGCGTTGAAGAAGGGGGGAAATGGGACCCAAAATGACGGTCTGACGAGGTATGGGGTTGATAGACTCCACTTCACTGCACTCTTCCTTTTATATTGACTGTAAAAAAAGATGTTTTTTTAGCTGACAAAACAAAATCCACTGAATTTTTCGCTTCTGGATTCACATTTCAACATAGGTTTTTGTTTTTGTCTACTGTTGTTCTTCCTGTGGGTAGATATAGATAAATATTAGACCGAAAATAATTAAACTCCCTAAAGCTGTGCAAAATACTTATATTTAATTAAAAAAGAATTGTAAAATTTAAACTTGGGTGCTGTCAACTTTTGGTGGTATTGGTTTTTTTTTCCTATCAGATTTGGCCCGGTGTTGTTTGTTTTTAAGGTTACTAAAACAAAACATACTACTTTGGTTTTCAAACCCCAAAAAAGTGTTTTTGGTTTTACTCTTCTTAAGAAGATTGTATATATGATAGGGGATGGGAATGCAAAAGTTACATTGCTATCATTGCTCTTTAATAATTTCACATATTTCATTCAATCATTGTTTCTTTCTCTTTTCTTTTGTTTTCCATTAATATTGATTTTTTATGGATATTTTTGTTATAGATATTCGATTCATGGATCGATTAATCTGGATCGGATACTACAAGGGTTTATTATGGCGATAACTCTCATAATTCAATTTACTTCATTCAATTTCATAATGTCATGATTTGGATATCTAATCTTGTTTAAAGAATTTAACTCGACGTCCTACTAAACTAACTGATAGTCGGTATTAGTTATCAAATTTTGAGCACAAATAATCAAATTATCTAGGTTTAGCGAAAATAAATTGAATTTGATTTAAAATCCCTATTCACTCAAACTTAATAAATAACTCAAGTTATTTAACGGGACAAATTCTTGTACCCTACTACTTGACTCAAGGTTTTTTTTTTTTTTTCCTTTTCAAATGAAAAGCTTGACTCAATCAGCTAACATGTCTAATTGAATCTTTAATTTTTGAACATAAAGAATTACATTTGAAGTCTATGGTAAGAATAAGTTCTGACTGTTTATTTTTATCTCAAATCGAATTTAAACTTTAAAAAGTAAAACTCGTTTAAGTGTAAATTAAGTTTCAAACTTTAGATTAGGAATAAAATTCAAACTCAAACATTTTATTGGTAATTTGAAAGTGAAATAGTAGTAAAAGTGAAATAAAACCATAAAAATTGATGTTTTAAAAATTGTGAGAGTTTATAAGGGATAATGGTACGATTGACCCTAAACTTTGGGGTTTATTCTAATGCGATGCCTAAACTTTTAAAATATCTAATGTGACCCCTGAAATTTAAATTTGTATATCAATGTAGTACCTAACCTTAATGGCATCAATTTTATGACGTGACATATAGACCAGTCGAAAAATGACACATATCTTTAGTGTTGCCCATAAAATTCAAGTTTATATATTAATGTGGTCCATGGCCTTAATCAGGGACGGAGCCAAGATTAAACGAGGAGGGGGGCAGACGATTAATTTTGAAATAATAGGGTTCTAAAAAGTAATTAAATCATAAAAATTAAGGGAGTTTAGGTTTAATTTTATAAATTTTAAAATTGAAAGGTCTTAAAATGTAATTAAACCATAAAAAGAGGGGTTTAAAGTTAAATTTTATTAATTTTAGATTACATGGCTTTGAAAAATAATAAACTATGAAAATTTTGGGAGGGGCAAGGAAGAAAAAAAGACTTAATTGCAATAGTTTCAAAATTTTAAGGACCTAAAATATAATTAATCCATATATTTTGGGTGGGGCAATTGCCCCTCCCACCATAAACATAGATCCGTCCCTGGCCTTAATAATATCAATTTTATGATGTGTCATGTAGACCAATAAAAAAATAACACATGTCTTTAATGTTGCCCATAAAATTTAAGTTTATATATCAATATGGTCGTTGGCCTTAATGACATCAATTTTATGACGTGTCATGTAGACCAGTCGAAAAATGACACAAATCTTTAATGTTGCCCATAAAATTTAAGTTTATATACTAATGTGGTCTCTGACCTTAATGACATCAATTTTATGACGTGTCATGTAAACCAGTCAAAAAATTACACAACTTTTTTTTACTTTTTATTGAATAGTTCAAGGCTCTCTAAACATTTTTTCAAATAAAATTAAAAATATACTTAATAAGGGTTAAGTAAACTAAACATTTTCTTTATATTAAGAGATACTTATTTTGTAACACCCGTGTTTTGGGCCTAGGAGTTAACCGGGTTTATAGTCGAGTCAATAAAATTTAATTAAAAATCAATTCAACCTAAAATGTGGTGTAATTGAGCCTTTGTAAAAAGGGGAAGGACCTATGTTGTAATTAGACCAAAAAATTTTAAAAACAAGACCACTTTATAGAAAAAGTTGTCTTCCCCCTTTTCCCATCTCCGTTTTCACGTTGGAAGCCATATCCACTCTTTCAAACTCTCCCAAATACAAGTTACTATTCCATTTAATATTTTCTTCATTTCAAGGTGTTTTTCAAAGGTAAATATGTTTTCTTAACCTCCTCTTTATCCCCTACCTATCTATGGTCTTGGATTTCAAAAACATGGGGTTTTGAAAATTAGGGTTTATATTAAAGTTTGGATTTTTAAGGGGTTCTTCAATTTGTTTTGATAAGTTGTGTTGGGGTTTTGTTTAATCATAATGAAGTACACATTATATATCAATTTGGTTGATTTTGGATGAAAATTCGTAGTATGTTCATGAGGCAATTTTTAGGGTATTAAAACTTGGATTTTTTGATGGGTTTTAGGTTGAAAACTAAGGGCTGATGGTTAGGGTATGTTAGGAGGGTGTTTTGGGATGCTTTGGAGACCATTTGGGTGTTTGGAAATTGAGATTTCAGCAAGGGAATTGGGAAGCACGAAAATTGGGTTTTGGGAGATTATGTGGTTTGGGAATTTGTGGAATTTGGTTTATGTTTGTGAAGTAAGTTGATGATTGAGTTTAGCATTGAATGGTGGTGTAATAAGTGTGTTTTGTTTGGCTAGAAACAAGAGGAAGCGTTGAAGAGGCTTTGGGACCGAATCCGGATTCGTAGAAGTTTCGCTTGGTAGTTAAGGAAGGGCGGTGAGTGGTTTCAACTTGTTTTAAGTTTGGTTCGAGTATGTGTAGTGGGTGTGTGTGAAGTGTGCTTGGTAGGCCACTTATAGTTAATTCAAGTTGTTGATTTAACCATTGATATCCATGAAATGCATTTATGCTTGCTTAACTATGCTATTGTGATTGTGGTTGATTGGTGTAAGTTTATCTTGATATGCATCTATGAGATTGAGCATGGATGTGGTTGATGATATGTATATATAATGTGGTTATGATAACTGGCACTAAAATAATTACCGGTTGTAAATGATCGATCATTAGGATAGTGTGCATACAAATTGAGTCAAAACGTACGTGGCCTTGATGGCGTTAAGTCATCAAGGAGGAGTACGGTGATGTAACATTCCACCGGAAGCTTTTTATACATTTCTACGGGATGATGAGTGGAATCCCATCCGTAGGGCATGTGGCGATGAGTGGAATCCCGCACATGCAAGGTCCGGTGATGAGTGTAATCCCACCGAGGTAAAGTGTTGTTGAGGTTTAAATCCGCACAATCGGGGTAATTAAAGTGGCCAATTAACTTGTTCATATATTGTGATATGTGTTGTTGATTTACGTTTGTTGATATTTGATGCTTGATGCTTAGTATGAAGTAAGATGCCATACTATGCCACTTGAAAGACTAGCTAGGTCTACTCGTTTATATGTATTTGTAAGTTGTATGCGAGATTAGGATTACATGCTTGAACCCTGCATTGTTGATGTTTTCGTTTTAGAGCACCCTCACTAAGCTTATAGCTTACGCTCTCAATGTTCAACAATGCAGATCTTAAGCGTGGTGTTAGCTCGGAGCAAGGCAAGAAGGGCTTTCCAAGTGTGAGGCTCAAGTACGGTTATTAATTTTGTAATGGTTAAGCAATGTGGCAAGAGGGTGTTTGTGTGAGCTTATATGACTCATTTGTGATTTTGGATGTTTATGCTTGACTTGGTTTGAAAGCATGTCTACCTTGCCTAACGCTTTTAATGTATGTCTTTTGAATGTTAACCTTGCTATGGTATGTAAAACCTTATGGGATGAATGATGCTTTTGCTTGTCAATGTTTCAAGCATGTTTTGTATGAAAGGCCTTGTGTATTTGTCATGGTTGCAAGTTTATGAATGTCCATGTCTTGTGAGTGTTTGCATATGTTAGACCTTGGTTGCATGCCTCTAGATTTGATTTTGATGGTGTTGTGTGCCTTAGGGGACCTTTAGACTTGCCAGGACTCACTTAAATCGGAATTTCAAAGGTTGCAGGCTGCCAGCGTTTCGAAACGGGAAGGGTAGTTTCGAAACGGGTAGGCTTCAGGGACCCCGTATCGGAACGCATTTCGATACGGTTTGGCCTCTGGAACCCCCTGTTTCGATACGCGTTTCGGAACGTTTTGGCTACTAGAATTTTGAGAAATTCACGAGATAAAGGTGTTTCGAAACGGGCCTGAAGGTTTTGAAACGGTCAAAATCTCGTTGACCACGAGATGTTGACCGTCGTGGGCGTTTCGGAACGGTTGACCACCGTTGCGATACGGCCCCTTGTATAGGCTCTGGGGCAGTTGACCTGGTCAAGGTGTTTCGAAACGCCTCAAGGGTGTTTCGAAACGGACTGCCTTCAAGATTAAATTTGGGTTGTTAAGTGTTGCCTTGTTTTCGATCGATTGTTTCGTGTATGTTGTTCCGCTGTTTGATCACTTAGGGTTTAATACTCCTCTAGGCAATATTAAAATAAGAAAAAAAATAGGGTTGTTAACCGAGGGGAAACCTTAACGGGTTTCGCTTCGGTCTTCCCCGTGTGGCCCACTCGGACCGGTTATCCGGACAGACCGGGACGAGGGGGTTACATTTGTTAGTATCAGAGCCTGAGGTTACCGAGACCTCGGGCAGGTAAGTGAGGTAAGCTTAATGTATTAAATGATTTTGTTGTTCGATGCATGTCTTGCCATGAATTCCTGAATATTTGACTGTTCGTATGATGTTTTGAAGCATGAATTGTCGTGTCTGGTGTAGAGTGTGTGCCCATTGCTACTATTACTTAATTGAAAAGATTTTTTGATAAAAAGGAGTACTTGAGCACTATTGGACCCTTGCTTTGACTAACGTAATCCCTACTTGTTTGTTGTTGTAGTTATTTCCTTGCTAGCTGAACCATGAGACCACGTGGGAGGCCTAGGATGGTTCGTCTGGAACCACAGGCAGAGGCTCCAGGAGTCGAGCCGGTAGTTAGGGTTGAGGCTCAAGTGGGAGAGCCTGTGGTTGGAGTTGGAGCTCCTCCACCACCTCCACCACCACCACCTCCTCCACCGGGAGCGGGAGGTGAGGCCGGGGTCGAAGGAGAGGGACCACAAGGAGGCCAAGATGGCCAAGGTGGCCAAGGACCGGCCGGGATTGACTTAGCTCCGTTGGTTCAGGCAATAGCCGGGGCATTTCAGGCTGCAGTAGCCGGGGGTCAGGCAGCTCATCATCAGGGTGAGGGCACCGGATTGCCATTAGAGAGACTTCGGGGCCTTGGGGCCGAAGAGTTCAGAGGTGCTACTCCAGAGCGATCAGAGCTATGGTTTGAGAAGACTGTCCGTATCCTTGCTAAGATGGGATGTACTGGTGAGCGCAAGTTAGGATGTGTTGAGTCTCTCCTTCAGGGTGATGCCTACACCTGGTGGGTCACCGTTACTTCGGGGATGTATGAGGCCGAGATCACTTAGGAGTTCTTCGAGACAACATTCCGGAAGAAGTATTTGGGTCCGCGATACCTCGATGAGAGGAAGAGAGAGTTTATGGCTTTGCTTCAGGGGAGTATGTCCGTGACCGATTATGAGATCCGATTTGTCAGACTGAGTCAGTATGCACCTAAGCTTGTACCTACTGAGGTGGAGCGTTGTAACCGCTTCCGTTATGGACTGAATGAAGAAATCAAGACTTATACACTAGCTTCAGACTACACTGATTTTGATGTCTTGGTCTCGAGGGCCAAGGACTTGGAGCACAGCTTGAGTTTGACCAGGCGGTCAGGTGGATCTAGTTCGGGTAAGAGGTCCAGCAACTTCGATAGAGGTGATGCCAAGAGGCATCGGGACAACAGGCATCAGTATGATCATAGGCGTATTGGCGGTAACCACGGTAGGGGCCATCAGGGTCAGAGAGCTGGTGGGAAGTTGCCCACATGTGCTACTTGTGGGAGGAACCACTCCGGTGAGTGATGGGGAAATTTTCATTCTTGCTGGAGTTGTGGGGCTAGAGACCACATTAGGCGTGACTGTCCACATCAGGTGGGACAGGCACCAGCTCAGGCTCCTGCTAGAGCCAACGATTTTCAGAGGGGCCGCGGGCGCGGTAGAAGTAATTTCCAGCCGAGGAACGATGGCCAGAGGAATTTAGCACATGTAGTTGCAGTCCAGCCAGAGGGCGGAAGACATGCCAGGGTTTATGCTCAGCGCGGGGAGCAGCATGACACCGATGTGATCGCAGGTAACTTCTCGATACAGTTTTTGGGTTTGCTTTCTTTGATTGACTCTGGGTCTACACATTCCTACATATTGAGTGAACATGCACAGTCTTTGAATTTGCCTTGTGAGATGTTAGAGGTAGGAGTTAGTGTTACTAGTTCCTTTGGGGACACGGTAGTAGTTAGGAAGATGTACCGAAGGTGCCCGTTGATGGTTCAGGGGCATGTGTTTCCAGTGGATATGATGGAGCTTCCTTTTTATGGTTTTGATGTGATTTTGGGTATGGACTGGCTCATGGAGCATAGAGCTAGGATAGATTTTGAAACTAAGCGGATTTCTTTGAGGCTCACAGATGACTATGAGATTGTAGTGGTGGGTGAGAACGTGAAGTTCTTATCCAACGTGGTTTCAGTGTTAGAGGCTAAGAGGTTAGTTGAGTTGGGGTGTGAAGCATACTTAGCGTATGTGATGAACCCTAACATGAGTGAGGTTAGACCTCAGGATATCCGGACAGTATGTGACTTTCCTAGTGTGTTTCCGGAAGAATTGCCAGGGTTACCACCGGACAGAGAGGTAGAGTTCAGCATTGAGACTTATTCTGATTCAGCTCCTGTTTTGATTGCTCCGTATCGTATGGCACCGAAAGAATTGAAAGAGTTGAAGACTCAGTTGCAAGAATTGACAGATAGAGGTTTTATTCGACCTAGTTCTTCACCTTGGGGTGCACCAGTATTGTTTGTGAAGAAGAAAGATGGAAGTATGAGAATGTGCATAGATTACAGACAGTTAAATCAGTTGACAGTGAAGAACAAATATCCGTTGCCTAGAATTGATGATCTATTTGATCAGTTGAGGGGAGCATCGGTCTTTTCAAAGATCGATCTGAGATCGGGTTACTACCAGCTAAAGGTAAGGGAAGTTGATGTACCGAAGACGGCCTTTAGGACTAGGTACGGACATTATAAGTTTTTAGTTATGCCTTTTGGGTTGACTAATGCACCGGCTGCTTTCATGGACATGATGAACAGGATCTTTCATCAGTATCTAGATCAGTTTGTAGTTGTGTTTATTGATGACATCTTGGTGTACTCGCGAACTGAAGAAGACCATGACCGACACTTGAGACTTGTTTTGAAGACTTTGCTAGATCATCAGTTGTATGCGAAGCTCAGCAAGTGTGAGTTCTGGATCCGTGAGGTAGTCTTCTTAGGACATGTAGTGTCAGCCGATGGGATTAGAGTTGATCCGAAGAAGATTGAAGTCATTGTTGAGTGGAAGCAACCGAAGTCTGTGACAGAGGTACGTAGCTTCCTAGGCTTAGCCGGATACTATAGGAGGTTTGTAGAGGGTTTCTCTAAGTTAGCCGCTCCATTGACACAGTTACTTCAGAAGAGTGTTCAGTTTGAGTGGACAGATGCAAGACAGAGAGCCTTCGAGAAATTGAAAGAAGCTTTGACCCAAGCACCGATCTTGATTCAGCCTGAGTCCGGGAAGGACTATGTAGTCTACAGTGATGCTTCTTATGTAGGACTAGGATGTGTTCTTATGCAAGACCGGAGAGTGGTGGCTTATGCCTCAAGACAATTGAAGACCCATGAGCGCAACTATCTGACCCATGACATAGAGTTAGCTGCAGTTGTGTTTGCTCTGAAGATTTGGAGGCACTATTTGTACGGTGAGAGATGCACAGTGTACACCGACCACAAGAGTTTGAAATACATAATGACTCAACGAGATTTGAATCTCAGACAGCGTAGGTGGTTAGAACTGCTAAAAGACTATGATCTTACCATTGAGTACCATCCGGGTAAGGCCAATGTAGTGGCCGGTGCGTTGAGTAGGAAGGTGGTCGTGGACTTTAGAGCTATGTTTGCTAGATTGAGTTTGTCCGGAGATGGTGGTTTGGTAGCCGAGCTTCAGGTTAGACCTACTCTAGGTCAGTTGATTCGAGAGAAACAGCTCTTAGATAGATCTTTGGCACCTCACGTGCAAGATATAGCCGAGGGTAGATCTTCAGATTACAGTTTCAGCACTGATGGGGTTTTGTGTTTCAAGGATAGAATAGTTGTGCCAGAAGACAGTGACTTGAGACGTACGATCTTGACTGAAGCCCACAGTAGTCCGTTTGCTATGCATCCTGGAAGTACGAAGATGTATCATGATTTGAAGAACGAGTACTTTTGGGTTGGCTTGAAGAGAGATGTAGCCGACTTTGTGAGTAAGTGCTTAGTGTGTCATAGAGTGAAGGCGGAACATCAGGTTCCCTCAGGTTTGTTACAGCCGTTGAGAATTCCGGAATGGAAGTGGGAGAACATCACCATGGATTTTGTTTCGGGTTTGCCTTTGACTCCTACGAAGAAGAACTCAGTTTGGGTGATAGTAGATCGTTTTACGAAGTGTGCTCACTTCTTGGCGGTCAACACTACATACACTTTAGATAGATTGGCCGATTTGTATATTGGCGAGATTGTTAGATTGCATGGTGTACCGAAGTCTATTGTGTCAGATAGAGATCCGCGGTTTACTTCTAGATTTTGGGAGTGTCTGCACACAGCTTTGGGTACCCGTTTGAACTTCAGCACTTCTTATCATCCTCAGTCAGATGGTCAGTTAGAGAGAGTTATTCAGATATTAGAAGATATGTTGCGTTGTTGTATCATTGACTTTCAGGGTACTTGGGAGAAGCATTTGCCTCTAGTAGAGTTTTCATACAACAATAGTTTTTAGTCGAGCATTCAGATGGCTCTGTACGAGGCCTTGTATGGCCGAAAGTGTAGAACTCCAGTGTGTTGGGCCGAGGTAGGACAGAAATTGTTACCTATGCCGGATTTGCTCAAGGGGACAAACGACAAGGTAAAATTGATATGTGATCGCTTGAAGGCTGCTTCGGATAGGCAGAAGTCCTATGCCGATTTGAAGAGGAAGGAAGTTGAGCTCTCAGTGGGCGAGAAGGTATTCTTGAAGGTGTCTCCGTGGAAGAAAGTGATGAGGTTTGGCCGAAAGGGGAAGTTGAGTCCGAGGTACATAGGACTGTATGAGATTGTGAAGAGGATTGGTCCCGTTGCTTATCAGTTGCGTTTGCCGTCCGAGCTAGAGAAGATTCACGATGTGTTCCATGTTTCGATGCTTCGTAAGTATAGGTCCGATCCATCACATGTTATGCCCGTGGAAGAAATTAAATTGAATCCGGATTTGACTTATGAAGAAGAGCCCATTGAGATCTTAGCTTCTGACAATAAGGTGTTGAGGGGTAGATCGATTGAGTTAGTGAAGGTGCGGTGGCAACGTAGAGGTGTGGACGAGGCCACTTGGGAGAGGAAGGAGGATATGGAAAGGCAGTTTCCGTATCTCTTTCAGTCAGGTAATTTCGGGGACGAAATTCCTTAAGTGGGAGAGAGTTGTAACACCCGTGTTTTGGGCCTAGGAGTTAACCGGGTTTATAGTCGAGTCAATAAAATTTAATTAAAAATCAATTCAACCTAAAATGTGGTGTAATTGAGCCTTTGTAAAAAGGGGAAGGACCTATGTTGTAATTAGACCAAAAACTTTTAAAAGCAAGACCACTTTATAGAAAAAGTTGTCTTCCCCCTTTTCCCATCTCCGTTTTTACGTTGGAAGCCATATCCCCTCTTTCAAACTCTCCCAAATACAAGTTACTATTCCATTTAATATTTTCTTCATTTCAAGGTGTTTCTCAAAGGTAAATATGTTTTCTTAACCTCCTCTTTATCCCCTACCTATCTATGGTCTTGGATTTCAAAAACATGGGGTTTTGAAAATTAGGGTTTATATTAAAGTTTGGATTTTTAAGGGGGTTCTTCAATTTGTTTTGATAAGTTGTGTTGGGGTTTTGTTTAATCATAATGAAGTACATTATATATCAATTTGGTTGATTTTGGATGAAAATTCGTAGTATGTTCATGAGGCAATTTTTAGGGTATTAAAACTTGGATTTTTTGATGGGTTTTAGGTTGAAAACTAAGGGCTGATGGTTAGGGTATGTTAGGAGGGTGTTTTGGGATGCTTTGGAGACCATTTGGGTGTTTGGAAATTGAGATTTCAGCAAGGGAATTGGGAAGCACGAAAATTGGGTTTTGGGAGATTATGTGGTTTGGGAATTTGTGGAATTTGGTTTATGTTTGTGAAGTAAGTTGATGATTGAGTTTAGCATTGAATGGTGGTGTAATAAGTGTGTTTTGTTTGGCTAGAAACAAGAGGAAGCGTTGAAGAGGCTTTGGGACCGAATCCGGATTCGCAGAAGTTTCGCTTGGTAGCTAAGGAAGGGCGGTGAGTGGTTTCAACTTGTTTTAAGTTTGGTTCGAGTATGTGTAGTGGGTGTGTGTGAAGTGTGCTTGGTAGGCCACTTATAGTTAATTCAAGTTGTTGATTTAACCATTGATATCCATGAAATGCATTTATGCTTGCTTAACTATGCTATTGTGATTGTGGTTGATTGGTGTAAGTTTATCTTGATATGCATCTATGAGATTGAGCATGAATGTGGTTGATGATATGTATATATAATGTGGTTATGATAATTGGCACTAAAATAATTACCGGTTGTAAATGATCGATCATTAGGATAGTGTGCACACAAATTGAGTCAAAACGTACGTGGCCTTGATGGCGTTAAGTCATCAAGGAGAAGTACGGTGATGTAACATTCCACCGGAAGCTTTTTATACATTTCTACGGGATGATGAGTGGAATCCCATCCGTAGGGCATGTGGCGATGAGTGGAATCCCGCACATGCAAGGTCCGGTGATGAGTGTAATCCCACCGAGGTAAAGTGTTGTTGAGGTTTAAATCCGCACAATCGGGGTAATTAAAGTGGCCAATTAACTTGTTCATATATTGTGATATGTGTTGTTGATTTACGTTTGTTGATATTTGATGCTTGATGCTTAGTATGAAGTAAGATGCCATACTATGCCACTTGAAAGACTAGCTAGGTCTACTCGTTTATATGTATTTGTAAGTTGTATGCGAGATTAGGATTACATGCTTGAACCCTGCATTGTTGATGTTTTCGTTTTAGAGCATCCTCACTAAGCTTATAGCTTACGCTCTCAATGTTCAACAATGCAGATCTTTAGCGTGGTGTTAGCTCGGAGCAAGGCAAGAAGGGCTTTCCAAGTGTGAGGCTCAAGTACGGTTATTAATTTTGTAATGGTTAAGCAATGTGGCAAGAGGGTGTTTGTGTGAGCTTATATGACTTATTTATGATTTTGGATGTTTATGCTTGACTTGGTTTGAAAGCATGTCTACCTTGCCTAACGCTTTTAATGTATGTCTTTTGAATGTTAACCTTGCTATGGTATGTAAACCCTTATGGGATGAATGATGCTTTTGCTTGTCAATGTTTCAAGCATGTTTTGTATGAAAGGCCTTGTGTATTTGTCATGGTTGCAAGTTTATGAATGTCCATGTCTTGTGAGCGTTTGCGTATGTTAGACCTTGGTTGCATGCCTCTAGATTTGATTTTGATGGTGTTGTGTGCCTTAGGGGACCTTTAGACTTGCCAAGACTCACTTAAATCGGAATTTCAAAGGTTGCAGACTGCCAGCATTTCGAAACGGGAAGGGTAGTTTCGAAACGGGTAGGCTTCAGGGACCCCGTATCGGAACGCGTTTCGATACGGTTTGGCCTCTAGAACCCCCTGTTTCGATACGCGTTTCGGAACGTTTTGGCTACTGGAATTTTGAGAAATTCACGAGATAAAGGTGTTTCGAAACGGTCAAAATCTCGTTGACCACGAGATGTTGACCGTCGTGGGCGTTTCGGAACGGTTGACCACCGTTGCGATACGGCCCCTTGCATAGGCTCTGGGGCAGTTGACCTGGTCAAGGTGTTTCGAAACGCCTCAAGGGTGTTTCGAAACGGACTGCCTTCAAGGTTAAATTTGGGCTGTTAAGTGTTGCCTTGTTTTCGATCGATTGTTTCGTGTATGTTGTTCCGCTGTTTGATCACTTAGGGTTTAATACTCCTCTAGGCAAGATTAAAATAAGAAGAAAAAAAATAGGGTTGTTAACCGAGGGGAAACCTTAATGGGTTTCGCTTCGGTTTTCCCCGTGTGGCCCACTCGGACCGGTCATCCGGCCAGACCGGGACAAGGGGGTTACATATTTTTTAACCTATTGAGTGGTTATTAAAAAGAAAGTGTGTTCTTCTTAAAATACTTGAGTTCGAACAGTTTGTGTAGTTATTTTAAAACTTCTTCTTTTATTTCTTTTTTGAATTTTCAAAACTTCCCTCAATACTTTAGGTGTTAAAACCTAGTTTTAGGTTTTTGAGATTGAGATTTAGGGATTTTCGGTAAAGAAGAAGAGGAAGAATTTCTTTATTATCTGAAGACTAAAAGATTATATTACACACACGTGTTTACAAATAAACAATGAATATAAATATATAAGAAAAAATAAAATAACGGCCTAACTAACAAAGGCCCTAATAACTAATTAACAATCTTAACACCCCCCTCAAGTTGGAGCATATATGCTTTGAATGCCCAACTTTACTATAAACTCCTTGAACATAGCTGGTGAAAGTGCCTTTGTAAAGCAGTCTGCAAGCTGATTTGATGAAAACACAGGCATCGGTCGTAATAGTCCTAGCTGGACTTTTTCTCGGATCAAGTGACAGTCGATTTCAATGCGTTTTGTCCTCTCATGTTGGACCGGATTTTCTGCAATTTTGATTGCAAACAAATTGTCACAATAGAAATTAACAGAAGAGAAAGAAATTTGTAAGTCATTCATTAAGTATACAAGCCATTGGAGTTCACATGCTACAGCAGCCAATGCCCTATACTCAGCCTCAGTAGAAGATCTAGAAATAGTAGGTTGTTTTTTAGATTTCCAGGATATCAATGCAGCCCCAAGAAAAATACAAAATTCTGTTGTAGACTTTCTAGAGTCAGGGCAAGAAGCCCAATCTGAATCAGAAAATGCATGCAGCTTAAGTTCATTATTAGCAGGAAAGAACAATTCTTGACCTGGATTACTTTTTAAATATCTCAAAATTCTGTGAACATCAGCTAAATGAATATCAGTAGGTGCAGCTAAGAATTGAGATAATCTGTCCACTGCAAAGGTAATATCTGGTCTAGTATTTGTTAAGTAGAGAAGTTTGCCTATTAATCTTCGATATGAAGTAATGTCATCCAAAGGAATGACATCAGCTTTAGAAAGCTTTTGTTTATCATTAAAGGGAGTAGGGACAGGTTTAGATCCTGAAAAACATGTTTCTTTTAAAAGATCAAGAACATATTTTCTTTGACATAAGTTGATTCCATTATTAGATCTTGCAACCTCTAACCCTAAAAAAATTTCAACTCTCCTAGATCTTTAATTTTGAAAGTAGCATTTAGAAAATCTTTAATATGATTTATAGCAGCCATATTAGGACTAAGAAGAAGTATATCATCAACATACACGGCTAAGGCAATAAATTCAGATCCAGTGCCTTTCAAAAATAAAGAAGTATTAGAGGAAGCTTGATGAAAACCTTGTTCTTTTAAAGAAAATGTAAGCCTTTCATTCCACTGCCTACTAGCCTGTTTGAGACCATATAAACTCTTCTGCAACTTACAAACTAAACCAGGTTTGCTAGGAATAAAACCAGGTGGCAGATCCATATAAACTTCTTCATGCAATAGATCATGCAAAAAAGCATCGTTAACATCTAATTGATGAAAATACCAATTTTTTGCAGCAGCCACAGAAATAAGCATACGAATAGTAGTCATACGAGCAACAGGACTAAAAGTATCAAAATAATCCAAACCAGGTTGCTGTATGTACCCTTTGGCAACAAGCCTGGCTTTGTACCTCTCTAAAGTTCCATCAGACCTTAGTTTAGTCTTATAGACCCATTTACACCCTATGATTTGTTTACAACTAGGTAAAGAAACTAGATCCCAAGTATGGTTTCTTTTTAAGGCAGATATCTCTTCATTCATAGCTTGTTTCCATCATTCAAGTTTAGCTGCTTGCTTATAACTAGTAGGTTCTTTTAGTAAATCAACATTATTAACAAAACTTTGATGTTTAAATGAAATATTATCATAAAAGAGAACCTGTAAAATAAGATGAGGAGTAGTATGTGAAGAAATTTTACTCCCTGGTAAATTCACTTGATAACCATCATACTTTGCAGGTAATCGAGTTACTCTAGATGGCCTTGCAAGAGGAACATAGGCTATATCATCATGATTAGCAGAATCAGAACATTGCTCCTGAGCATTTGAACTTTCTGCTGGAGGAACAATAAAATTAGGACACTTCTTTGGAGCAGTGGAACTGTCTGCTGGAGTGTCTTTTGAATGCTCATGAGGATTTGAATGCTGATCATTGAACTCTGAAAATAAAAAATCCTCAAGAGAATTGTTAGTGTCACAAATAAGAAAAATATGATCATTACAAGAAATGAAATTACCTTTGTAAAAGGGAAATTGAGATTCTGAAAAGGTAACATCTCTTGAAACAAAAACTCTTTTATTATTAATATCATATAATCTGTATCCCTTAACACTCTTAGGGATTTCAAGAAAAACACATTTAAGAGCACGGGGTGTAACTTAGTAGAAGGTTTTAGAAGAACTGAAGCAAAAGCTAAGCACCCAAATACTCTAATATTTTCTAACATAGGTTTGGAAACAAATAAGACTTCAAAAGGAGTTTTATGTTGAAGAACAGGAGTGGGAGTAACATTTATTAAATGAGCAGCATGTAAAACACAATCCAACCAAAAATGTAAAGGCAAGTGAGCTTGAATATTTAAGGCCCTTGCAACAGCAAGAAGGTGTTAGTGCTTCCTTTCTACTATGCTATTCTGCTGTGGAGTGTGTGTACAAGAGTTTTGGTGTATTATTCCTTTTGAATTAAAAAAACCAGTCATAGAAAATTCTCTTGCATTGTCTGTGCGAATGCACTTAATTTTAAAGCCAAATTGAGTAATAACCATCTCATAAAACTCAATTATTACCTTCCTAACATCAGACTTTAGTTTTAAAGGAAAAATCCAAGTGAACCTACTCTTGTCATCTACATCAGTTAAAAAGAAGGTGTAACCATAAACACTTTTAACAGGGAAAGGACCCCAAATATCCATATGCAATAGATCAAAAACAGAACTAGAAACAGACTGACTAACAGAAAATGGTAATCTCTTTTGTTTTGCCAAATGACAAACATCACAGTCCATAAAAAAAGAATTAACAGGAATTTTATTAGACAACTGAGAAAAAAATTTCATTCTCCCTTGAGAAGGGTGACCAAGTCGAGCATGCCAAAGTTTGAAATCACTAGAAACAGAATTACAAGCATTCTTAACAGAATTACATGTTACAGAAGCAGAATTTGAAAAAGAAGCAAAATCTAAATGATAAAGGCCATGAACCTTATTAGCTATATCAATCATCTTCCATTGAGCTACATCTTGTATACAACAAAATTTAGAAGAAAAAATTAATGCAATCTCATTGTTTTTAGTCAATTGACTAACAGAAACAAGATTAAAATTAAAATTTGGAATGTAAAAGACATTTTTCAGAATTAAAGAATCAGAAATTCTAACATCACCTATGTGGCTAACCCTAACAAGCTCACCATTAGGCAACTTAACAAATTTATTGGTAATAGGAGAACAAGACTAAAAGAAATCTAAGGAACTACATATGTGATCTATTGTTCCAGAGTCCAATATCCAAGGAACATTTGTATAATTTAAAAAGGAGCAAGTAAAAGCCATACCTGCAGCATCATTAGAAGCAACATCAAAAGCAGATTGCAGCATGTTAACTTTCGAGGAATCCTAATTTACAGAATTAGCAGCAGCAAAAGAATACCCTTTCTCATTCAACAGACGCAACAAACTATTATACTAATCTTTGGCAAAGGTTATAGGAGCAACATCACGAGACTCAGACTCAGAAACTTCAATGTCAGTAGAAGAGCCTATCTGATTCGACTTATTAGGATGATTACGAGCCTTATACCCAGGAGGGAAACCATGTTTCCTATAACACCTATCTACAGTATGACCATAGAGCCCGCAATGAATGCACAGAGGACGTTT
The DNA here is from genome assembly GCA_030270665.1 of Hibiscus trionum. Classification (NCBI taxonomy): domain Eukaryota; kingdom Viridiplantae; phylum Streptophyta; class Magnoliopsida; order Malvales; family Malvaceae; genus Hibiscus; species Hibiscus trionum. Next base: position 8,641,237 of record BSYR01000024.1, on the reverse strand, counting down.
AGACCCAGAAACAAATTTCTTGAAATTATAATTTATAGAATCTTTAGATTCAGAACCAGAATATCGACCAGCCATCAAAACATTTGAATCAGGCAAAGAAACACTAGATACAAGAGACCTCTCATGATGTATAATGATGGAGAAAATTTCATTTATACTAGGCAAAGGTTTCATCATTAAAATCTGGGTTTTCGGAACTGAGAAATTGTCATTCAGCCCGCGAAGAAATCGAAATATAAAATCTTGCTTTCGATATTTAGAGGCTTGACAATCACAAGAAGGTAACGGCCTCAAATTACAGACTTCATCCCATACAATCTTCAACTGAGTATAAAACGAAAAAACCGAAAGATTACCTTGACTCAGACTGAAAAAATCCTGAAGCAAGTCTAAGATTCTAAGCAAATCCCCCTGACTGAAGCGATCATGTAAATCAGCCCACAACTCTGAAGCGTTGTCAATCCAGATCACGCTCTGGGCAATCTCAGGGACTAAAGCTCGCTGAAGCTAGGATAACACCAGGTTATTACATTTAACCCAGGCAGAGAACCGAGAATCTTCTTTCTTCGGTTCTTTGAGCGACCCATCAACAAAAAACAACTTATTCTTCGAAATAAGCGCCATACGCATGGATCGAGCCCATCCATGGTAGTTCTTGCCATCCAACAACGACGACGTCAAAACAAGCGCCGAATTCTCATTCGGGTGGATGTAATAGGTATCTGAGGGATCATCATTCTTGAATCCTCCACGAGCAGCGTCGGCGGAACGAGAACGAGAATCATCCGAATCAACTGATACCATGTTGAAACCTAGTTTTAGGTTTTTGAGATTGAGATTTGGGGATTTTCGGTAAAGAAGAAGAGGAAGAATTTCTTTATTATCTGAAGACAAAGATTATTTTACACACACGTGTTTACAAATAAACAATGAATATAAATATATAGGAAAAAATAAAATAACGGCCTAACTAACAAAGGCCCTAAGCCTAACTAATTAACAATCTTAACATTAGGAAAATTTCTTTTTTTCCTCTCCACCAAGTCTCTCCTTTGATCATTTGAATTGTCGAGAAGATGACTCAAAACGAGAAAGCTAAACACCAACACAAAGAGATATCGAAGTCTTGGTTGATGAGTTATATTTAAATCACATGGGTTTAAAAGAAACAAAGAATCCAAAAGTTAAGGGGGCAATCATTATATTATCCCATGTATAGAGCAAAAGTAATGGCATCACATGACAAAGATAAAAATGAAAATGGATTGCACTGAGAATAACACAACACCACACCATCTTTATTCTGCAATAATTCTGAAAACTTTGCCCAATTTTCTTTTTTCTTTTAATGTAACTTTCACGTTGAACGCAACTTTGTGTAAAGGAAAAAGTATCTGTTTCGTTGATGAAAATATTTTAAGTTTCTGTTTTCCATTTTTCAAAAAATAATTTGTATTTTTTGTTTTTTAAAATTTGGAAAAAGGTGAAATAAAAATAAAAAATACGTTTGGTTTCTATTTTTTTATAATAGAAGACGATGAATGCAATAATATTTTTTTATACTTATATAGAATCAAAATTGGGTTACATTTTTATATATTAAAATTAATGAAAATTAATATTTACGTATTTATACGGATTTAAATTTGAGTTAGTTCATTAAATCCAACAAGTGGTTTAAGTAAAATAGCGGATGATGTTCATTTTAATTAAACATGTTTTCTTTATTATTTTTCTTTTTTAAGAAAACGGGAAACAAACTCTTAGATCCATTAGTTGACCTAGTGATCAGGGGTGCTTATCCACTTCACCATTTGTGTGGTTCAAATCCTGATGTTTATCTTGAGAATATTATTGTAACACTACTTAAAAAAAAAAACTCTATTTATTGAAATCAAATGCAATCTAATTATTTTGACTTTTTATAATAAAAATAAATACCATGAACATAGGCGAATCTTGGGGTCTGAGTTTGAGGAGGCCCAATTAAAATTTTTAAAATATTTGAAAGTTTAAATTAAAATTTTTAAAGATTTTAGAAGAGTTTAATATAAAATTTTAAAAATAATATTTTAAGATAACTTTTAAGAATTTTAAGGGGTGTATTTAATTAAAAACATTCAAAAAAATTAAAACATAATAAGAATATTTTAAATTTTTGAAAGGATTAAATTGAAAATTTTCAAAATATGAAGGATTAAATAATACAATTTCAAGATTTTGGTTAAATATATCAAATTTTGTATAATATAAGTTACCTATATGTGAAGTTTTATTAGAAATAATAAATAATTTAAATAAAATTATAATATAAAAAATAGATAAATACACGAGTGAAGACATCTTGCGGAGGATGGTAGTTTTCTTGTCTGTGGTGCCACGAGTGAAGACATTATTCATGTTCTTCAGTTTTGCCCCTGCATTACATGTGTAGAGCGAACTGATTCAATCCGGTAAGTTTGACGTTTTTTTAAATCTTTCAGACTCGACTCGCTTCCTGAAAATTTCTGACAATTGGGATTTGTTGTTCGGTACAATTATGTGGAATCTTTAGTTGGCTCGTAATGTTGTGGTTTTCTCGGCTCCTATAGAGGATGGTATGGTAGAGGCGTGATTGAGTGTAATTGTAGTTCGGTGACGAAGACGATCTAGGCGTTGGAGGATTTTCAGTTAAATACCGATGGCGCACAGCGCAAGCCGAATGGTTGTGCTTTCTGTGGTGGCCTCGCACGAGATAATACTGGTATTTGGCGTTTTTGGATTTATTAAATTTATAGGAGTGTGCTCGATCTAGGGTGCATACGTTGGTCTCTTGTTTGCATGGGAGGCTGGGTTTACTAAATTCGTAGGAGTGTGCTCGGTGGTGGATGCCGAGCTCTAAGGTTCATATGTTGGTCTCTTGTTTGCATGGGAGACTGGATTTTGACGTATTGTCCTAGAACTAGATAGCTTGAAGGCGATTCTGGGTTCTTCAGCTAGATTATTTCGGTCAACATGCATTACATGACCATTTATCGAAATTTTAGAATCGACAATGAGTCATTCAGATTTAACATGTCCACTGGGATGGAAATATGATTGCAGATGCTTTAGCTAAAAATGCTAGCGTTGACAGATTTGAGCCATACTTTTTCGTAGAATCACTAAGTTGAATCCAATCGATCCTGCATGAGGATGATGTGCTTGGGTGAGATCGTGCTTTGTGTTTATGGTGTAGCTTTGTTAGGTGGTTGTTGCTTTTGCTTGTTTATTTAGTTATTTTGTATTATCACATGTATTATTTTCCTCCGCTTAAGTTTATAGAGGTTTTTAATGAAGCATGTGATAATACCCCGTGTATGATTCTCTATCTATGAAATTATACCATTTTACTAAAAAATAGGGAAAACTATATATTTAGTACCCTAATTATGTATGTATTACTGTTTTAGTACATCAACTATTATTTTTGACAAAATGGTACCTCACATTACGTTTTTATTTCGTTTTGGTACCTCGGCCGTTAAAAACTTACGAATATGATGATTTGGCTTGGTATAATCACAATTTTAGTCCAAAACATTTAAAACACCATCTTAATTTTGATTGAATTTTGTCTCATCCATTTCCCACTCCCTCGTATTCTCGTCAGTATCCCGATCGTGGAGTTTGAGTCCTCCAATGGACCTCGCATTATCCCCCATTGATCCGTAAATCTTAAAATTTTGATTGCCCCTGGCTTGTTTTTTAAACTCCAAAATCCTAAAAAATGTTCGACTAGAAGAAGAAGAAATTTGAGGAATTTACAATTTTAATCCAAAAATTAAAATAATATTTAAATTAATAGAATTTTAGACTAAATTAATAGGTTGTATAAGTTTTTAGACTAAAACTATTATTAATCCAAGCAACGTCACAATTTCTGTTAACTATAAACGGCGGAGATACCAAAACAGAACAAAAACGTAACGTTAAGTACCATTTTACCAAAAATAATAGTTAGAGTACCAAAACAATAACACGGTCATAATTAAGGTACTAAATATTAGTTTTCCCAAAAAAAATAATGAATGGTGTCATAAGAAATAATAATGTTCGTATCTACCAAAGGACTGTTTGGTTGACTTAAAAAGAGTACATTCACATTGGGTTGGCTTTTATTTTGTTTTTAAAGTATAATAAGTCCAAAATAATACTTTGGTGGTACTTGGCTGTTCTCACATGCTTCCATGTGAGAAAAAAAAAATAGTGGATGGCTCTGATTTATTTGCAACCATAGTCAATCAATGGCTACGTTTCCAACACGTGTCAGATAAAAGAAAATGATTGAAAAAAATGTATGTTTTTCCTGAACAAAATGAAGAGAAAAAAAACTTTAGAGTTTTGTTGGAAAAATAAATAAACTTTAAATTAAATTTCATAATAATAATTTAATGGTTAAAGTTCACAAATGGTTGTCAAATTTATCTCAAAATTTTCATTTTGATCACCAAATTTTTAAAAGTTATATAATAAATATTAAACTTTAAATTTTTTTACAAAATAATCATTGTGCCGTTAAGTGTCATTGAAGAGGAAACATGACAATTAAAAAAGTTTGTATAACAACATATTTAGTCTTCTATATTTATACGTCAAATCAATTTGGTCCTAGTGCCCAATTAAAACAAAATTTAAACATTTCAAATTTAATGACAAAATCAATACAAAAATTAAAATTTAGTGACTAACTTTGTAGTTTATCATGCGAGTTTTAGATTTAATAGTGTTTGGAAGAACTATTAATTTACCATTTCTTAAAATATTTTCACAAATTGACGGAAGAATCTACCACGCTTGACGAACACCGTTGAACATCACTAACGCTGAATATCGCTGAATACCATTAAACTAATTAATAAAGATTAAAAATTTCAAACACTCAACATATAACTATAAATTATTTAAAATAAAATTTTAATTAAATTATTTTTATATATATTATATTTTTTTAATAATTTGATCAAATAACAACCTTAGTTAATTTAAAAAATAAAAACCCTGAACCCAAATCATAAACACTAAACTCAAAACCCTAAACTCTAAATTGTAAACCACAAACCCCTAAACTCAATATTAGAATTTAAGGTTTATAGTTTATTATTTAGGGTTTAGGGTTTTAGGTTTATAGGTTAGGGTTTAGGATTTTAGGTTTTAAGGGTTTTATTTTTTAAATTGACTAAGATTAATATTTGATCTAATTATTTTAAAAAAAATTAAAAATATTATATATAAAAATATTTTAATTCAAATTTTATTTAAAATAAAATTTATAATTATATATTAAATCTTGAAATTTTTAGTCTATGTTAATTAATTTAATAATGTTCAATAGTATTTAACATTAATAAAGTTCAACAGTATTAATAAAGTATCTTAAAATTTTCCCAAACTGAAATGATTTCAAAATAGATATATACATCACGAGGCAATACAAATTGGAAAGTTGAATTTGAATATTTAAAAAGGAAAAGTGGGGGCAGGCAAAATTAAACTGTGGCTATCACAAGTTCTTGATCAATCAACTTCCTATATTTATTGAGATTTGTCTACTTTTAAGCAGCATGGCCGACCAGCCATCCAATAATTTGGGAATTTTTCTCAAACCTTATCAAAATTGAAAAACATACATACCACTTAGCTTTGAAAGCTTGTTTCCTAAGATTTTACGGTAGACATGCCTACACATATTGCTCATCAACTCCATAGATATAAATTAACTACTGAATAAAATACTTTTTAAAAATTACTTTGTTAAGCAAGTTTAATTCAAATACAAATACAAATTAAGAGCAAAATTTTTTCTCTATTTTCTTAAGTTGTGAGTTTAAGACTAATTAAGAGCAAAATATCATTTTCTCCCTCAGGGAGAAATTGTTCACAAAAAATATATATAGATACAAATTTTTTAATCACTATTTGATTCGACTCTCAAAACATCTCTATATCAATTATAAAAATTTTCAACAAGTGATTTTTAATAAAAAATAGATTTATATTATAAAAATCGTATTAATTGAACTCTCAAAAGATGAAAACTATGCTCTTATCTACGAGGTGTGATAGTCGATATAGTATTTGTTTATTTTACGTGTTATATTCTGTGTTGTTTATTACATATCTATGCAAAAATTATTTTTTATTCAAATAAAACTTCATCCATAAAAGAAACGAATACAGCATGTTATATAGATTTAACAGAATAATACATTATATTGTTGTCCATATTATCTTTTCGTAACATATGTTTTTCATCATCTTTTATATGTTTTTCCACAACATGTAATTATTCCATCGCCAAAATGATCACATTTTTTATTTACCTCCTTGACCAATATTTTTTGTACCTACCTCCTTGACTAATATTAAAGGCAAAAGGTCAAAAATAACCCACAACGTTTTACATTTTGGTCATTTTAGTCCTATCTTTTTTTTTTTGCAAACAACCACCTAACGTTTCATTTTTCGTTTAAATTTCACCCTTGTAGTAAGGTAATCAAATCGCGACCTTACCAATAGTATGGTGGTCATTTATATAGTTTTCCCTACTTTTAATAACATTGTAATTAAGATCTTGCCGTCTATCAAAATACAATATTTGAAAATAAGTAAATTGTTCAATCTTGTAAAACTAAACAAGATGCATCATCTCATACGTGGTACTAACCAATGTTAATGTAGCAGTAAAATATATTTAATTCCTAAGAAAGAAAAATTCTCACACGTGTCACCAACCGATTAAAGGAAGAAAATAAATTTATCTAATTAAATATAAATAATTAAAATTTTCCAATAAGGTAGTGACATGTGTCACCACCTAATAATTTATTTATTTTATTAAATTAAAATTAGGACTAAATTAAAAAATATGTAAATAGTAAGAACCAAATGTATAATTATACCTTTATTTTTTTAACTATCACATCAATTTGTTGTTAACCTCTAACGGCTTGTGGTCAAATTGCACCCAATTTAATAGTATGATGGTTCAATTGCTTCGAAAAAAAAAGTAAGATGGTCAAATCGTGACTTTTTCAATAATATAGTGGTGATTTATGTAGTTTACCCTTACAAGAAAAACAGCTCTTGTAATCGATGCTACACGAAAGCAACGAGAACCCATGGAGAAACACGAAGCTCACAAAATTGACACTACACGAAGAATAAATATAATATTATGAATGCAAATAAAACAAACCTCGTGTCTCTGGTATTTCACAAAAAATTACCGGTAGTCGGCGCATGTTGGACGATAACTTCAAAGGAAAAGGCTTAAACATCGTGTAGTACCGATATGGAGACGATAAATTATCCATAAAAGCACATCATATGATTTGGAAGGCGTAATCGAGCCACTTCAAGTGCTAACGGGATAAAATCTCCGATACTCGATCTTGTGCATCAGGAGGTATCTCCCTTCCAGGGACTTGGACTTTTAGAAGATTAGCGTACCTGTCAAAACAAACCATAATCTGTCAATAAACAATACACAAATATTTTGGTTCAACTACAAAAGAATTAGTCAATGCTACTAACTCTGCAGCTGTGAACAAGTGCTCGTGCTCGGTAATGAAGGCAAGCAGGGCCTGTAATCAAGGAAGGTTTGAATCAATTATAACGGAAAGAAAGTTTGTTCATCGATCATGAAAAGGGACTGAGTTCCAGCAACTTGCCTCAAATGGCATATTTAACAGTTCGTAATAGGTTCGGACATGATCAAGTCTCTGTTGTACAGCTTCGCTGTCAATTGAAGGGATAGCTGCAAGGGCCTGTAATGACATCAGAGATCGTAAATCAGGATCTTTTTGTACATGCAAAACTTAAATCAGAAAGATACACCTAAACCAGTTGGATTTTGAAAACTTGAATTTGAATGTAAAGCTCATGTGTACGGATATGGTATGTATCCAAAAGTTCTTTTTTTTTTCATGTATTTGGATGCTCCTTAGAGTCATATCCTCATATGCATGTCCAAAATCGGGTATCGGACATGGTTCAAGGAAAATGTAGAGTCGGCGTAACATAAAGACAGGACTGAGTTTGATTGTAAGGTTTAAAACTAAAATGATTGCAATCTTCATATAAAGAAAACTTGAGAATGGACTCAACAAATATGAAAATCACAGTGGACATTGAATTGCATAATATAGCTGATAAGCCAGATACAAATTGGATATATTTATTTCAAGCACCTTCAAAGATAAAAATAATGACATCCCACCACTCCACCCTATCTGAATATGATGAAGATACTAACCTGTTCTAGAGCAATTGAATTCCGACATATCTGCTGAACTCCAAACAGGTTGATCGATTTCATGTCGGCCAAAGCCTACTCTCCCATTGGTTAGAGGAATAAAGATAATATACTAAATTAAAACAAATCTGAATGATGATCAAATTAGAATCCAAGTTAACTTTTCGAGGAATTCCAACCTTAAGTGATGTATTTGCTGCGATACTACATATTCCACCAAATATGTAGTTCCGCTTCACCCCAGCAACAAAAGGTGCTATTTCCTCATCCCTGCGTGTTATCTATGCATAGAGAGGGGAAAAAAGAAGAAATTCAAACGATTTTCTAATTATAATAGTTGACAAAGGTAAAATCAAGAAGCAGACCCTTTGAAATTGGAAATACTAATGATAAGAATAAACAAGTAACCAAAATTACAGCAAAATATCATGGTTTTACTATACAAAAAAAGAAGTTACAGGAACATGATGCCCACTACTTACTGAATAACCATAAAATTGAAAAAGACAAATGTAAACACAAACAAATAAATAACACACTGACAAACCCAAGATGCAGCCAAGGACAAGCTGAACATGAAATGGTACATAGCAGTAAGAACCCTTCATATTAAGTCAAAATTCAAAGGATATGGGTGCTTCAAGAAACTGAAAACTTGGAGCAACATAGTAAAAGAGCATGACTGATGGACAATTATCCATTGGAAGGTTAAAACTGAAACAAGTTACACATTGACAACAAATGATGAAAATAACCTGTGCAGTAAGTGAAATAACAAAGTCGTCAGGCTCCTCCGCATCTTGGTTTTCCAGGTATTCCCTATATGTCATTTCCTGTTGGAGCCATATAATGTTAGGTTACTTGCAGGTGTTTTCACCACATAGTGATTATATCTAAAATTAAGCTATTCGGGCAAACCTGCAAGTGGAAAATTGTCTCCAGCTGCATCTCTACACGTAGAACTTTCAAGCAATCAATTGCTAGTTTTCTGTACTCATCTGCAAATGATGCCAGATCCCTAGGTGGTGAACTGCTCATTTGTTTATTGCTAGGCTTGCGACTGCCCACATGGCTTAATGCTGCTAGTGGGGTTGCTTGTACGAGTCTACATATTCAGTAGATATTTTTTAAAATGTAAGAGACAGCAGAAAAATTATTGCATAGGAATTTCTCAAAAGCATAATTGTCTATTATCATTCTACCAGAAGTATCTGCTTCACCAAGAATATATAGGGGAAAACAATATACCATTCTTCGTATATGCGTATGGAAGAGAGAAAGAAGGGGAAGATTGGGATATTAATGCACTATAACATTTTATTTTTCTTTGATGCAAAGACCTATGCAGTTGCATATATACAGCTTTAGGTTTAGAAATGTCAATTCCCTATCATGACTATATACAATTTTCAGTTACAAATATTAATCTCCTTATATCACGAATTCTATCTGGAGATAAAAGTACATGGTTGAATCACAAAGAAGAACAATAGAAGCTACTTGACAAACTTATAGGGGTATCATAAAGCATTGGTACATGTAGAAAAAACATCGAGATGTTTGGAATCCAAGGAATAAATATCATGCTGTGAGTGTCAATACTATTAACTCCCTATATCCTCATAAACTAATCTCTAACACCATTGTTTCTTCACAAATACTGCATGTTAAATCCAAATACCAACTCAAGCCAGGTGAAAGAACTTGCCTTTCAATGGAGTCTGCAACATACTCCAATGAATCACTCAGGGATGCCAGCAAAACAAGTTTATTGTCATCACGAATTAGATTCTCCTGCACAAGATATGTCAGAAAAAAGAATGACTACCTTCAATTGCTACTCTAACAACAACAATTTTCAAATTGATATAAAAGATGGCACCTAAGTTTCATGGCCAAGTCAAGCTCAAATGCAGAATAAATCAATATTTATGAATGATTAAATATCAGAAAGCTATTTACTCTAAAGGAAATTTTGAAACAGTAGGGCATTGGTCTTCATCCGGCATATGTACCTGCTTAATAGGACGCAAATTTAAGAGGAGTTCACTTAGTTCTGATTCAATCTCAATACTTTCCGTATCAGAAACAATAGTTCCCACATTTGATCGACCAAGTGCATTTGGCAAGCATACACTAGCTGGATCAAGTCGCATCAATTTATCAATATCATGCCTTCCGATGACCATATAACTCTGCTTCTCAAGAACTGCCTGAAATATTAAGTGTTTATGAGCGAAAACATCTATTACTGTATGCATAGTAGAATGTACAAAATAAATGGTTAGAGGCTAATTCTCTATTATATTCACATAAATAATAATGACAAATAAGGAATTAGTCTCAACTATCGCAATCAAATAATTTCAACAAGCAGCATGCACATCACTGCTTCTCAGTTTACACAACGGCATAACATTTTAAACATTATATGTGGAATCAGTTTTGACAATACCAAACAGTCTTTAGCCTATTTTAGATTCTTCTAGGACATTTCTTTTGGAAAAAAAATCAGTTGTAAAATACCAATAGTGTTTTTCTATTAGGCAATTTCTTTGCTTTTGTTTATACATTGTTAGTCTATTTCTGTCTGTACTTTGTAGATTAGAAGAGCTGTTATGACCATGACCTGTTATATTTACATTTTAGCTTACATGGCTCCTACAGTAGACAACCAGATTATATATCTTAAACTTGGTGGATTATCTATGCTAAATAAATGTGATTCCACCTACGCACTGAAAAGATATCTTCAAGATCCAACTTGAGCAGTGAGCACCAAAAACGAGATTGAGAAGAAAGCAAAAATCCTCCCCCCTTCTTCCCATGCATCTAACTAAGGCTAATGTCTTGAACAACTATAAACAACCTATCTATCAACAATATCCAGAACAATTATGAATCAGGAAATGTCTAAACATCTAAAGTAAATTTCTCTTTAATAATTTCATATGTTATTGATCAGACCAAACACTGCAAAAATAGGGAGAACTACCAATTGTAATTAGCTGACAGAAAAAAAGGTCAACAACAAATGAAAAGCATGTTGAAAGCAATCTTAAGGAAGAACATGTATACAGAAGACTCCATACCTCCATGTATGAAGTTCGGCATCTTTCAAAGGTTCTCTCAAGGAAAGTTTGCACAAACATCACAAGTTCAGCTGCGAATTTAGGCATTGCTTGAGCCCAACCAAGCACCTATTTAAAATAAAGTTTCTTGTTAGGAAAAAAAGTGCAGCTGTAGATGGTCAAGAAACATGTGCGCAAAACATTAAAGATGAAGTGATGAACAAAGAAAAGTGCTAAATGGAAGAAAGAAAAAAAAAATGAATATGCAAAATAATGAACAAAATATGATGAGATCGAAAAGGATGTAAAGAAAGTAGTTTCTTCGGGGAATAAGATAAATTTGCCTCTTTTGCTAAGAAATCAATAGCTTGAAGCCCCTGCAAGACAGGTCGACCTTTCTCAATGGATGAATTATATGAAACACCTGGATGGCACCGTGGTCGAAATGCAGCTGGACCTGTAAGGAAACATTTTAAGGTTAAGAGCGTGGAAGGAATCCTACCAAGAAGAAAAGGCAAGAATTCTGAAGGAGAAACAAAGATGAAGCAAAAGCTGGAGCACCGTCTATTGATACAACTGATGTATAACCAGTTTTTAACCTTGCATTTCCTTGTACAAACCCGCCCCCAGTCTCTTGAAACATAGTTCTCAAAGAAATTCCTTCCATTATTCACTGCTTTCTGAAATGAAATTACTACACTTTCACTTAGAAAGATGGACTGGTATATTTTCGTTCACCAATCCATGTAAATCAGTAATGAACGCTCCATTAATCACATTTTTTAATTATATAGTGCCAAACCATCTTTTCAGTGTACTCACTCACTAACACAGGTGAAACAAGCCCACATTAACATCCAACAAACAAGGTCAAACCCCTCCTTGTCTTTCTTGTAATAGCCATCTTAAGATGCTAAATATTGAAAACACTAATAGTAAATGATTAATATAAAATTGAGATGGGTAGTTTTGATAGACAGTTTGTCATCTAACAAAAACTATTGGTATTTCTATAAAATACCAATAGTTTTGATAGTCGGTTTGTCATCTTAAGATGCTAAATATTGAAAATACCAATAGTATATGATTAATATAAAAAAGAAGAATAACAATTGAGGGAGCCATATGGTTATAGAACTTGCTTGATATGGCTTGTTGTACGCTTTTCCGGTAGTCAACAAACATGGTTGGCAAAAGGTGGTCTTTCACAAAGTTCTCCACAAATGCTAGCAATCCATCATTCCTGCAATTATAGAAATTTTAGGATACAAAAGAACATTAATGTCAAATTACAGCCCACTCACAGAAAAGTTGACCACATATTTTACAAATTTCAGAGATCTGATAATATACTGAGAAATTTAAGGATTTTAAATATTTTTCCCTTCCACATCTCACTGCAAACCTGAACACTTTGATAAGGGATTTGACAAAGGAAGAACACAATGAGAAATGGAAAATGCTTGTGTTCTTTCCCAACAGCTACCTTAAATACTTTTCATATCATTCACGCCACTTCTTTGTACCACATACAAGTCTGGAAAGGAGACTTACCCAAGCTGGGAATACTTTTTTGGCAGCACAGAAGCAAGCTTGTCTGTAAACTGCACCACAAATCAGATTATAGAAGGCCATTTTCAGATTCATCAATGGACATGTAACAAAAATAAGTTTCAAAACATAGATATTTGATTCTCGTGGTCCCAAACCTGATGAACAGGCCGGTATAAAGATGCTGCTAGATAAATGCCTTGCTCAGGCAAGACAGTTGCAGAGCCATAACCCTCTTGTGAAACATTGGGACCCTTCTTATTCCATCCTTGGCGAACGAGATCAACTCCTATATCGGAGACATAGCATACAACAATATATGTCAATGAGGCGATGATTCACAAATTGAACATGTCAAAGAAGTTACACCTACAAAATTTGCAACTCAAGAAGGAAAGGGAAAATAGAAGTTTCAATCACCACACTTATAGAAAAGAACTCATGAATGGCTGCTGCAAAGAGATATACCTACACACACACACACACACACAGAGATAGATAGATAGATAGATAGAGAGAGAGAGAGAGAGAGAGAGACTATATTAATTAGCAAAACAAAAGTTCTCCTACTCCAACTGCTTGCTGAATCAAGCAATTGTGATAAAAAAAAAAAATTGACTTCAGTTGAAAGAGTCAAACTTGTGAATTTTACATCTAAAAGCTAATTGAAAATCGCATTATACTCTCCCTTGCTAGGTAAACATAACATACTTCAAATGAAATCTGTTCAAGAAAAATAATAGACTTCAATTGACAACGTATCACCACCATACATACAGTCAGCTAAACATAAGCAAGAACTCTAACTCTACAATGTTTACAGTGAAGAAAAACAAGCTTCTACCTAACATGTTTGGAAATGATATGGATTTTACTTCATTTAGTTTCATATATCCTGTCTTTTTTCTCCAAAGGAAAAGCCCAAGAGGAGGCGAACCCTCATTCTTATAATAATATTAAATATTCAGTAAGGTCATTACTATAAGGATTGTCAAGCTCATCAGAATAGATTTTACTTAATTGGCTAGACATAAATCCCTCCTTGGTTGATTCATAGTCTAATAATAAAAAATAGGGGAACTTCACTAAAAACTAAATAAAATTGTTTAACAGAGGAGAGTTCATTGATATAATATAAAATCTCATTCATGGAAGAGGAACTAAAAACAATTCAATGAATTCTGCAATAACTCGATTTATCATACCCTGGTTTGGAACTGAAATGGTAGCATCGGTGAAACGGAAAGCAAAAGTGAGTGCATCTTCTGACCCATCCCTGTAACCAACACTATCAACTCTCACACTTGTCAAACGAAATTAAGAAAGAAGGGAATTTAATTGGAAAATTAACACAGTTATAATGGTAAAACCAAAGACAAAGTGCTAGCAATGGTATATAATGCTAAGCATCTAGGCAAGAACCAATAGATTATATGTGGTATGCCCAACTTGAATATAAAGCCGCAAAGAACAAAAGACTTAACTGATATGACCACTTACTCCTCATTATCTTTAAATCTCTCCCAACAACAGACATAGCATGTCACCAGAAAAAATAAGGCGCAAAAACAATGGAAAAAATGAAAAATACAATGAACTTGGGCTCTAATTCTATATTGAGTGTCCAACCTAAAACTAATGGTGGAGAGACCCAACTTGAACGCAAGCACCACAAACTCAAATTAACTGATACGGGATAAAGCCACTAAAGAATAAACACCAGAATCTGTAGCCTGTATAAAATAAAATCAATTTGATATTGGTTTTTTGCTGTAATTAAGGTGAAAATAGTATTGCATATTATCTATGATTCCAATTCTCGGGATAAGTAATTACAACAAAAGAAATCCATAAAGGTGAAAATAGTATTGCATGCTAAGAATATTACACGCACCAAAAGAAATATGCCAACTTTGGGGAATAAATAACAAAATATATGTCCTCCTAATTCATTGTACATTACCAATGAGTTGATTATGATTGAATATAGAAAGAGAATCATATTGTATAAAATTCAAGTCTTTTAAACAGCTATTCTTACCAACTCATGAGAGGAATGTAAATAGATCCATTACTTATTTCAATGACAAAAGATCCAAAACAATGAAAAACTAAAATTCCAGTTGGATTTCATTCGAGCATAAAAGGAGATAACCACAAAAGGATGCAAAACAATAAATCCTATCAATTGGCTGGACGAAAAGGGAGGAAGGAGGAAAAAGGATATACACACATACATATATATGGGATGGGAGCAACCATTGGAAACTATTATCATAAGAGACTATTACTGGATCCATATTATTTTCCTACGAGTATTATCATAAGAGACCCCAGTTACTTGCCTTTTTTCATTTGTAGGAACCTTGCTTGCAAGCCTGGCAGTTTGTGTGGCATCTGCTGATGCAGCCTCAGGGGTTGCTCGAAGAATCTCGCATATGAGTTGTTGGCATTCACTCTGTAGCTCATAATGCAATAAATGTTTAAAAAAATGAAGATATAGAAGTTCAAGTAATTATGCCAAAATCACTGCCCAAAAGAAACTGTCGTTAAAGAACCAGAGAAGATAGACCTGTAAAACCGTCAAGGAAAAGCCAATACTGTAACCTCCAGTAACTTGAGATGCTTCAGAATCAACGTTTACATTTGTTGACATAGACTTTTGTGTGTTTGGGTTACTTTGCAGGGAAGATTTAGACTGAATAACCTCTCCAACAACCACATGATTCTCTGATCAATTACAGCTGAGAAATTTAGTTTTGTTTTTAATATTAGAGTAAACAAAACTGAAAGAGAATAAGAGATAAGAGTAATAAACAAAAAATTCTGTCTCACCAATTATCTGAACAACATTCGCCAAAATTGAATCAAGAAGTTCTTTTGCATCAGCTTGTGCTTTTCCTGTAGGAGCCATCACAGGTGAGACAGGGCTCACTGCCAACAGAGTACCAGCCAATGACATCCCATTCTGACGCTTCTGTTTAGGTAACTGGTAGCTTTCTATATGTCCTTTTATAAAGTGAAGACTGGAGTTACCGATTCGAGTGGCCTTATCAATTCCAGACCTTGAAGAATTAATGAATTCTGCATGCGCTTTAATCTTGGAAGTGATAATCTCATGAATCGTGGGTCGCAATTGTTGGCTGTTACATAGATAAACCATAATGAAGACAAGTAAAATCAACAGCAGACATGTCATTAGTTTGTTAAGTATAAGCTGTTATCAAAGGATAAAATGCATCAACAAGACTACTTTCCATCATGCTCAGTACGTAATTTAATCCAGAATTATTCATTCATGTATCTTATTAGAAAACCATCTGAAAAATCATTAATAGATGATGAGATAAAGGGAAATTAGAGTAGATAAGAATAGTTGTGCAAAACCATTTTCAGATTCCATCTAAAAGAACCAACGAATGAATATCAGTTCTATTAAAACATTCTACCACATAAGGAAAGCAACCAACCATATTACAGCCCCAGCTGCAGCTACTTTGTTAAGCAAGTAGAGGCACTCCACCATGGTCTGCAAATACTTCACATGAAGTGGAGCATCACTCTTTTTTATTGTTTCCTAGATCACCAAAATGGAAACAGTGTTTCAATGATAAAGGTCATAGAATTAACGAAGTCAACATCATGAGATGTGGTAATATTAAGTGAAGTACTCATACAACAAATTCATCGGGAGTAGAACTCGAAAGCCACAATGGGATCTGATGGGATATAACTTTTCCATCTTTCGCATCACCAACATTATCATGTGGCTCCAAAGAACCATCCTCATCATGGCCATCATATGATGAACTGAAAAAAGAAAAAGGTGAGACACAAATTCAAACAACTGAACAAACAGAGAAATATGATATTTCTAAAACCAAGTAAAAGAGAGAGAGTCCAAAACATTATTATTTTTGTTATTATTATTAAAAAGAAACTTAATGACTTTCTGCATATATGCAAACACCAAGCGGTAAAGACTTTGGAAGATTTGTTCATAATAAAAACTTAAAAACCCATGAGAAAATATTGATAATGGTGGAAAAATTACGTGACAAGATCCGTAAAAGAAAAAAGATTTTAAAATAGATAACAGGTTCGAAGATGAACACCTAGTAGAAGAAATCACTTGATCACATTTCAGGTTGCAATAAATTTGACGACTGTATGACTTCAAAAGGAAATTTGGTATCCAAATCAGTCTTCCATAAAACTCTACTAACTAAAACAGAAGTGAAGGTTTGTTCTCCTATATTCTAAAAGAAATATGTTTTCAGCTGGACGTGATAATATTGTTAAAGAGGGGAAAAATCCAAGGGAACAATTCCAGTAAATAAAAGAGTTATTATTAACACCTAAAAGTAATGCATATATGATTATCATAACTGCTAAAGCATACATTATATGATTTTTTGTTCATACCTTATACAATGTTTGAAACTCATAACATCCTTCAACAGGAATGTACAACAGAGACAGCCAAATATAATTACAAATTTGTTTCATATTTAAAATGTGAGACATGGAAAAGTCAGGAGTACATAAAGACGGATATTTAAAACAAAGGAAAAGTCTAGACTTACCCTGCATCAATGGAACCTGGCCTGTATGATCCATCCACAAGTCCCTGACCACCAAACATACTATCACCTCTCACTGACCTGGTTCTTCGGGAGACAGGATGTGAAGTAGTTGCAGTAAATGCAATGGCTGTGGTTGTAGGCACGTCATCATCCTTTTCATGCATGCTTGATGCAATTGAGCTAAAAAATTGAATCAGCATAATGAACAAGAGTTCTGTAAAGGGGAAAATTTTCTGAAATGCCTTTTATTGGCATAGATAAAATGCAGAAACCAACATAGAATCAGATAGACATTTCTTTCTTTCCAATTCAATATGAACAAATTAATCGATGAATTGTGAGAAGAATATGACGTAGAAAGTTAAAGCCCTTGATAGATTAAAAAAATACCTGTATTCACCCTTATTGTAAAGATGTGCATGCAAATCCTCCAAAACTTTATAGAACAGAACACTTCGCAACTTTGACAGCTCAGATCGAACATCTTGGAGAGCACCAACCTGGATTATATTAGGTTAGAATATTTAAGTGCATGCATCTAAAAGCTCTCTCCATAGTTTCAACTTATATACCTATGGATTATTTTTCATGTTAAGAATAGTTCAGAAAATTTAATTGTTTCATTTGGTTTTGCTGTAATTGTGCATATCTATCAATGTTATGCCACCACAAATAAAGAGACAAAAGAAGAGGATTTACAATGATAAGGAGCAAAGAGAGAACATCATGTTAACATCTTTTTGGAACAGCATGTGCAACTCAAATGACAATTAAAGGTCTTATGAATTGAAGGTTAAAACTGTTTAACAGAATTAATTTAGAGATCAACGTCTATGCTTTCAAAACAACAGGGTTTAACCTGAAACTAAGTCAAAATAGTAAGGTTGTTTTTGGTGCATTTTTCCAGATATTTAACAAAACACTTGGGCTAGGCCTTAGTAATAACTGTGAGATAAAGATACCCAATTAATTTGGGAGACATAACACCTTTAAAATGGACAGCCAGTTTATTTATGTCAGACTCAAAGCAACAAGTTACTCTAAAATATAAAAATGTAAGACAAGTTGAAACAAGTTGAATCATTTTAAGCCAGTGCCAACCTAATCATGGAATCAGTAGCAGCAGGAGCTAAGCCAAAATTGACCTAAATAAAGCAAAGAATAGAACCAGATACACTGCTTGCATCATCATATAAACAACATGATCTAAACCAATGCCTCGTCTTTATCTAAGCAGAGTAAAGAATAGAAACAAAAATGCTGCTTTATAAAGTACCGTTTGGAGGCCCTCTCGCTCAAGCATCAATGCTGACTGAACAAGCGATTGAGCTGCGGCATAAAATTGGTTATCAGAAATGAGCTTCTTAATATGAGCAGGAACCTGATCCATGTAACAAACAAAAAAGGTGTGATGCTTCAGATTACTTGATTTACTGCAGCAACATAGGAACGCATGGAAGGAAGTGCAATGCCAAATTCTAATGGAGATGATGCATGTAAATACTAAGAAAATATAATTTGAATGGTAGAAATAATAATCAACAAACCTTAGCTAAGCCCTCAATCTGATCCAACAACGAGATTATGTGACGCAATGTGACAGATCGATACCACAACTGATGCAATTGTTTATTGCGTACACCTAGACTCTGTTTAGCCTCGGTCAAGTCACCCTTTAAAACACCAACACTTTCAGAAGATTCACTGAATAACCGCAAGATCTGAAGAGGAAGGGACAGATAGTAATATAAAATGAAAAAGATCACTTTCCTCTTCTAATTTCAACAAAGAAAGAAAATCCCAAAGGGGAATTAACACTGACATCAGAAATAGCACCTTATGGAAACATCAATTCATATCAGAGAATTTGTTTGGACTGCAGATTTATTTATTTATTTTGTATGACCAGTTTGTTCAAATACATAATATATGAAAATAGATGCATGTGCCCAGAAAAAAATACCACAATGGTTTTTGAAGCAAATTAATTTTCCACTTAACTGAAAAAAATATAGTAGAAAAACAAGAAATATGAAATTTGAGAAGCACAATGTACAAAAGTTTAGCTTGGGAAGAAGAGTAGAAGACAATAAAGAACCTGGGAATAATTTTGAATTGCTTTGTTGAAGCCCCCGTGGTAAGCATGCACAACTTCATCTACAACATCCTCAACAACATCACTTTGTTCCTTTAAAACCTGGAGCTCACCTTCACGATCTTTTGATGTCAGGATACGGACAACATGGGGTAGTGAATCAAAACGTGCAGCTGCCCAACTCTCATCTATTGTTGAAAGTTCATCCCTTAAATGCTGCATTTAATCATAAGCAGTCAGAAGAAGACCCTTGTGAAGAATCCTAAAACATGCAAGGAAATCTAAGAACTGTTCTTGAAAGTTCATCCCTTAAATACTGCATTTAATCATAAGCAATTCATCCCTTAAATACTGCATTTAATCATAAGCAATTCATCCCTTAAATACTGCCTTTAATCATAAGCAATCAGAAGAGCAACCTTGAGAAAATCATAAAAACAAGTAAGGTACTCTAAGAAATGCATCATTATGTTCTTCCCAATTTAAAAGATTGTGTTCGACACATATTCATTTAATCATTTTTTTTTGAATTCATTTTCTGAAGTATGTGTTCGACACATATTCATTTATGGGTATAAGAACATGGTTCCCCAAACATCTTCCAAATGCATGAAAAACATAGAAAAAAAAATGAACATACACGTATCGGATATATAACCGTGTTCGACACTCAATCCAGAGTTCAAGTAACATAGGCAACAACCAAATATACCCTAAAATATCAGGACCAGAAGAAGAGTGAATTGAACTTACTTCTTTATCTGGAGGAAAGGGAAATCCATCAAACATCCCCATCACAAAGAGCTTTTCACTTTTCCCACGCTAAAAACCTGAAAAACAGCAACTTAACTAATTACAACAAAACCTTTAATTCACCTCAAAGGGAAACTCCAAGGAAAAAAAAATAAAAAGTAAACACTTTATTCACTGGCAGCTACGTTCTTAGAGTTCAATGCAAAAAAAGAGAACAGTTGAGCTGAATTTTTGTAGTAAAAATAACAGTAAGGAATTACTAAAAGTAAAAGTACACACTTCACAATTTCCTTTCCAATCAAGTTTTCATGGTTTTACCGGTAACCAAAGAAGAGATATAAGACAAACAAATAAATAAAATCCAAAAATCTATAAGAACGCGTTCAGATCCAGTACGCAGAACACCAGAACAGACGAAATTTCAAGCAATGCGAAGTTTGATTAAAATCACCGAATAAATAAAAGAAAATTGAAGTTTCAACACGGAAAATTATGCGGTTCAAAGAATTAAACAGATCAAATCATTTTTGCAGGATTAAATAAAATCTCTAAAGGCGTGAAGAACAAAAAAAGGAAGATAATTGGAACCGTGAATCAGTGAAAGAAAAACGAAGGTAAAGTGAGCTTCATTCATCTCCTTCCAGGTTACCTGCTAAGAGCCGTCCTTCCAAAGCGCGTGCAACAGCTGACACGCCGAACTCGCGTAAAATTCAGATCCCTTCAATCGCAGAAGAAGAAGAAGAAGAAGAAGAAGAAATGTCAAAATCTTGTACTAAAAGAAAGAAGAAGAAAAACAGAAGAAACAAAGGACAATGAGAAGTTTTTTTAGAGCTTTCGAGTATAATTTTATTATTTTTTTGCTTTTATATTTTAAATGGATAATTTATATAAAAAAACAAAGAAAAAGCAAAAATATCCAAACGAATCGGGTATGGTCGGATCTTTGATTTTTTTTTTCCATATGTCGGATCTTTGATTTTAAAATGGTAAAAAGGTAATTTTATGTTTTAGATTAATCTTACAATTTTTTTAGAAAAATGATTTCAAAAAATAATTACGAATAGTATCATTTAGAATATCAATAGACACTTAAATCTTATCGACTTATTACAAGCTATCGCCCATTGAGCTAAATAAAATTAAAATAAAAGTATTCGTGACATTTGAATAGAGGTGTAAATGAATAAGGATGGGAAAGAAAACCTAAAACAGTTTTGACCCGACTCGATTCGGTAGGGTCGTATTTTTTATTTTGAATTTTTAGTTTAATGGTCGGGTTGGGTTTTAAAGAAGTTTGAGTCGGGTCGGGTTCGGATTTAGGGTAAAAAAATTCGACTCGCCCCGACCCGGTTTATTTATAAATATGTATTTATATTTATTATATTTTTATATATTATATTTATTATTTTTATTAATTTTCTTCGATTCGGGTCGGGTTTAATCGGGATTTTATTAAAATTTCAAGGTCGGTTTATACTTTTATTATATCGGGTCGGGTCGTGGGTAAAGATATATGAAACTCGGGTCGGGCTGAAGTTTTAAGTTTTCGGGTCGACCTAAAACCTGGCCCGCCCGGTTGCCTCACTATAAATGAACAGAGTGTTCGATGAACTGTTCATAAACAGTTCGTATAACGTTTGTTTTGTTCGTTTATTAAGTTAAATACACGAGTATGAACAAAAGTTGTATGTTCGTTTAATAATGAACGAACACGAACATATGTTTGTTCGATTCGTTTATGTTCACGGACAAACTCATTTATCGGCTCGCTTATCGACTCATTTATAAGCTCGGTTATCTGGTTCTCCTTTTCCTTTTTTTTTACATTTTTAATATTGGTGAAGGTATGACTAAATTGAACAAGGGTGATCTTGGAGTTCAAACTATGAAGGCTGAGGAGCTTAAGGACTAGTGATGTAATTACATCATTTTGGCGAACATATAAACAAATATGTACATGAACGTTAAACGAACATGTTCGAGAACGTTAAATTGTTGAGATATTTATTTTGATATAACAAGGTGAAAAATGTTTTTGCACTTGAACAAATATTGCAAAAACAATTCAAAGCACATCTTACTTGAAAAATATGTTTGAAAACTTTTAAAAGTGTTTTTGACTCAAACAAATATTTTCAAGTGATTTAAAAGTAAAAAACAAATTTTTGGTATCGGTATAATCCTCCCAATACCGATACGAAGCTGCCCGTACGGTATGGTACGCTTTTTGTTTTAAGTTTTTCAGTGAGCACTTCTCGTACCGACACGCGAAATACCATACTGATACAGATATATCGTGTACCAGTACGCTCTGCATTTATGTGCAACAACTCTTTCTTGTTTTTGGCAAGTATCGATACCTACTTAATAGTATCGATATCCAAAGTTGCAAAAATGCATTTATGGCTAGAATTAAAGTCCATGACGGGTAGTTTTCATCTCCAACGGCTATAAACGTCTAGTTTTTCATTCAAATCTATAAATACAAGCCAAGGACACTTGAAGAACAAAGGATGGACATCCATGCTTAAAGATCAAGAGAGTAGTGTTTAATTGTCTTTTTCTTTGTAATATTTTGTATTTTTTAGAGTCCAATCATAAAGAGTCAAATTGTGTAAATACCGATCTATAAAGGTAAATTATGTTTACATTGTCAATACCTCGTAATTGATGGATATATTCTAGTTGATTCTTATAAAAATTAGGGAGAGAATTCTATCTTAGCCCGTGAAAAAAAGATAAAGATGTAAAGATTACCCCTTGAGCCTGTAAAAAGGAAGAATTCATTGTTAGTGAATCGGGAAATCCTTAGTGTGAATGCTAGGGTAGTGAATCTAGACCTTGATTAGAAAGTCGAATCACTCTCAAAAAATATTAAAGCTCATTTTTTTTCTTTTTAAAATTTATTTTTTCAAACCTCTCTCCCCTTTTCTATATAGAAAATAATTTCAAAACATAGTTTGAAATCACATTAAGACTTAAGGCATCAAATGTTGAAAGTTTGAAACCAATTGATAGAAAATACCAATTGTTGGTGCAAAAAAATAACAATGGAAAAAAGACCAAAGATACTAATCATGAAAGAATTTTAAAAATCAAAAGTCTACTAACACTAAGTCAACCCTTATAAATTTCTCTCCGCAATTCTCGGAAGGTGTCGCAGTCAACCCTTTGTTTGAGCCGGTTGATGGTCGGCCGCCGGATGGATCTATGAACGGTCACCCTGAGCGTCAGGAGGCGCGGACGACGGTGATCTCGGATCTGCCTGGTAGTCAATTTGTACCAGTGGTGAATGGGCCAGAGATGTTTGATATAACGATGATTCCTGGTGATTTGGTTTCTTCCTCTTTGGAGCGTCCTGGCTCACCAGTGGATGAAGGTGTACAGCCTCTACTGAAAAAAGGGAAGGGCCTCGATGGTGACAATGGAGATGGCAATACGGAAAAGGTTGAGAATAGTGGTGATACTGATGTGGCGATGTCTGAAGCTAATGCGAGCAAGCCGTCTTCGAACGTAAGCGATCCCTCCCCCCCTGTTCGCCCTTCTTTCCGTGACATTATGACAGGCTCGCTGTCCTCTCCTTCGCAACGCTCGCTGATTGAGGAGTTAGATGTGGAGGTCTTAGAAGAGGATGTTCGTCTTAATTCCAAGGGTGTGTTCACGGAGATTCAATTTTCAGAGAAAGTTCATTTGTCTATTGATAAGAAACTGGAGAAGTCGGTAGTGATCAGGCTATTGGGTAAATCGATTGGATATAAAACGCTGCTTAATAGGATTGAATTATTGTGGAAACCATTAGGAGGATTGCGACTTATCGACCTTGATAATGAATATTACCTTGTGAGGTTTGCTTTACAGGAGGACCTTGATAAGGTAATGACCGGAGGGCCTTGGGTTATCTATGGTTCTTACCTAACGGTCCAGCCGTGGAGCCGCAATTTTTCTACTAATGTCGATCATCCGTCCAGTGTTATGGTTTGGGTTCGTCTACCTGGCCTTCCCTACCGTTATTACACGAAGAGCCTCTTTCGACACATTGCAAGTGCATTGGGGAAGGTGGTTAGAATTGACTATAATACGAATGTTGCGGATAGAGGAAGGTTTGCAAGGCTAGCAATCATAGTCGATCTAGATAAACCCCTTAACTCTGGACTCCTTATTGATGGAAGATTGCAACCAATTGAGTATGAAGGCCTTCCGGTTATATGTTTCGGATGCGGTAAATATGGCCATTCTAAAGAAATGTGTGGTAAGGATGCAGCCCATGTGACAGAATCAAGAGTTTTGATGTCTGATGTTGGGGAGAAGGATCCTTATGGACCATGGATGCAGGTTCTCCCTCGTCGCCGAGGTAATGCAGGACAGCGACAAGGAAACCTCGCTGGAAAACCAAATAATTTTCAGCTGGCTTCCAAGGTGGGTTCTCGATTCTCAGCGTTGAGTGATGTTACTCCGGTTACTGGCTTGGAACAAACTCAGAACAATATAGGTGATGTGGCTGCGGACCATGAGGGAAGCGGTCTAGCTGATACGATTGAAAGCAGGGTGGATGATGATGGGGTGCGTGGAAAGGCACCAATGGTAGAAAAAAACAATTCCCATGCACGTAAAGGAGGTCACATATCTTCCACTAGTGGTCCTCTGAGAATCTTGAGTGATGTCTCTAAGGTGGTGAAGGGTAAGGAACATACTGTCGCATCTAAAGATTTGTCACTGAACCGTCCTTCTGGGGTAGTAATTTCAGCAAATAATCAAGCTAAGGATGTTGCCTCGACATCGGCAGTGATTCCGGTTACATCGTCGTTAGATAAAGAACATCATACTGCTGTTCGAGTGATCGAGGAAAGCTCTCGTTTGGCTTTGAAAGAGAAAAATGGCAGAGTGTTACATTCCTCTATTGTAAACTCCACGGCGAAGAACCAACATAAAAATGTGTCGGCGTTGAAAGGTGTTTCTCGGAAGGTTTTGAAGACGAAGAAGAATGAGGGGAATATCTTTGCAAAACCTCCTCTGGCTGAACTTGTGGAAAGTCTAACATCGGACCTTGAGAATGCAAAAGTGCACAACTCCATGTCACCCGCAACTGTGACCAAGGGTGGGGGCAAGTCGGTGCAGTGGAAGGAAAATTCTGCCCCTTCGGCAATTGATAGTGCTGGTCATTTGGCCTGGTGATCGTATCTTAACCCTCATTTATTTTTTATGGTTAAGCTAATTATTTGGAATGTACAAGGAGCCTTAGGGGCTGATTTTAATCGTTATTTTAGATTGTTTGTGCGTTTGCATAAGCCGGATATTTTTGCAATTATTGAACCAAGAATTAGTGGTGTGAAGGCCGATACTTTTATAAGGCGTTCGGGGTTTCAGGCATCATATCGTGTTGAGGCCTCGGGGTTTTCTGGTGGTATATGGGTTTTGTGGCATCAGTCAGTTATTGTTGATGTGTTAGCGATCTCGTCCCAATTTGTTCATACGTTCATCTCTACTCCCGGCGACAATAAGAGCTTTTTCTTTACATTTGTGTATCCGAGTCCTACTGCGGCTTGCCGAAATGTTCTTTGGAGCCATCTTTTAGCTCTTAGCCCTGACACAAATTGGCCGTGGGCTATAGGAGGTGATTTCAACGTAATAGCGGATAGTTCTGAGCGAAGTGGGGGTTCTCTAAGGCGTCTTTGGGTTTGCCGTGCGTTCAAGGATTTTTTGTTCTCTTCTGGTTTGATGGATATAGGTTTTCATGGTTCGATATATACATGGCAGCGTGGTGACCTTATGCAAAGGCTTGATCGTTTTCTTTGTTCGGCTAATTGGTATGATCATTTTCCAAGCTCTGAGGTTCTTCATCTTTAAAGACTGGGGTCGGATCATTGCCCTATTCTGCTTAATGTTGATCGTAGTATGTCTCACTTTGCTTCCCGTCCTTATCGCTTCATCTCGGCATGGAATTTACATCCTCAATTCCATGACTTTCTTGCTGGTGTTTGGAATGAAGATGTGGGTTTGAAGGATAATATCCTAGCATTCCAAAAGGAAAGCAGTGAATGGAATGAGAACGTTTTTGGGCATATTGGTAAAAGGAAATCCCTCCTTCTAGCTCGTATTCGTGGCATCGAAAAGGCTTTGGCGAAAAATGAATCCTCTTTTCTCTTGAATTTGGAGAGGGAGTTAAAGGCTGAATTGAATTTGGTTCTTGAGCAGGAAGAGGAATTCTGGCATCAAAAGTCAAGGGTTGAATGGATTGGTAGCGGTGACCGCAATACAACATTCTTTCATAGAAGCACCATGGTCCGTAGACAACGCAATTCTGTGCGTATGTTGCAATTGGAGGATGGGATTTGGAGTGATGACCATACTGTGCTTAAATCCCATGCTTGCAATTTTTTTCAACACCTATTTACTAGTGAGGTGCGGCAGCCTAGTGGACCCTTATACTATAGTGAATTCCACCGTTTCACCAAGGAGGAAATGAGAACATTGGTAGCAGCTGTGACCATTGAGGAGGTGCGCCATATTGTCTTCAAAATGGCACCTCTTAAAACGCCGGGGTGGGATGGTTTACCTGTTTCTTTTTACCAGAAAAACTGGTCTATTGTTGGGTCCACGGTTTTTGATTTGGTGCGAAAAATGTTCAGTGACGGTGTTATGGAGGAGTGGATCAATAGAACGCAAATTGTGCTTATTCCGAAAGTGCCCAATCCGATTAATATCAAACAATTCCGCCCTATCACTCTTTGCACTGTCAGTTATAAAATAATTTCAAAGGTAGTTGTTGAGCGTATGAAACCGTTCCTGCCGTCTTGGATTTCTCCTACACAGACGAGTTTTGTGCCCGGAAGGTGCATAACGGATAACATAATCTTGGCACAAGAGGTCATGCATTCGATGGCTAATAAAAAAGGAAAGTGCGGATGGATGGCCATTAAAGTTGATCTGGAAAAAGCGTACGACCGTATTGAATGGGATTTTCTAGAGGAGACGCTGATACTCACTGGTATGCCTGCTAATTTTATTGAGATTATTATGCTCTGTGTTCGGTCTGTGTCACATCAAATTATTTGGAATGGTGATTTATCGGATGTTTTTAAACCATCTAGAGGATTAAGACAAGGTGACCCTTTATCACCTTACTTGTTTGTTCTTTGTATGGAGAGGCTGTCGCAGGAAATTATGCATCGTGTTGATAGTGGCCAATGGCAAACTATCCATCTGTCTCGTGGAGGGCCTGGCTTATCGCATCTGTTCTTTGCAGATGATTTGATTCTTTTCTCTAGAGCATCTTGGGAGCAGATGTCTGTAATTAAATCTGTTCTGGATAATTTCTGTTTGATGTCCGGGCATAAGATTATTGTTCAAAAGACTCAAGTGCTTTTTTCGAAGAATGTGGGTGAAGAGTTAAAGCTGGGTGTTGTTCAACATTTGGGATTTGAGGTTGTCGAGGAATTGGAAAAATATTTGGGTGTGCCCCTTTTGCATGCTCGTGTGACAAAAGCAACATATGCTTATATCATTGAAAATATTCAGCGAAGGTTACCTGGATGGGCTGCTCAATCTTTGTCACTAGCTGGCCGAATAACCTTAGCCAAGTCAGTGCTTCAGTTGATTCCTGTGTATACGATGCAATCGGCGTGGCTTCCGAAAGGGGTGTGTGAGGATATTGAGTCCCTGATTCGTCGATTTGTTTGGGGCGGATCGAATGGTGTATCCCGTATTGCTCTAGTTAAATGGGAAACAATGCAAGATGATTTGCAGAGTGGGGGATTAGGTCTCCGGAATATCCATCAGCAAAATAAAGCTTTCATGTTAAAGATTGCTTTTCAGTTAACTATAGACGATGATAGGCTTTGGGTGAAGGTGATCAAGCACAAATATAAATGGAGGGACAGATTGCATGTTACTCTTTTTGCTGGGAATTGTTCGCGGTTGTGGCGTGGCTTGGTTAATATTTGGGACACTCTCCGGGAGAATATTGTATGGAACATTCGTGACGGTTTAAACACTGATTTTTGGAAAGATAATTGGCTTAATTTGAGTGGTCCGTAAGAGGATTTTAAATTGCAGCCTATCGAGAACTCCGATATTAAGGTGGCGCACTTTTTGGATGATTATGGTGATTGGAATTGGGATCATTTGCGGCAATTATTGTCTGAGGATGCAGTTAGGAAAATTGATGCACTTCCTCCTCCTAATGAGAGTCTTGGTGCTGATACTATCGGGTGGAAATGGGAAGAGTCGAGATGCTTTACGACTAAATCAGCTTATAAGTGTTTAGAATGGAGGGAACATGTTGGTTCCAAAAAAATATGGTCTCTTGTGTGGTCATTGAAAGTTCCACAAAGGATCCGAGTGTTTTTATGGTTGGCGTTAAAGGGAGGTTTGCTAACAAATGCTGAACGGATGCGAAGGCATATGTCAACCCAAAGTAGGTGCGAAGTTTGTAAAAATGGCGTTGAGGATGTGAGCCATGTGCTGCGTGACTGTCCAAGGGCGAGATCGGTGTGGGCTTCACTAGTGAGCAGCGATGCTTTTGATAACTTCATGAACAAGGATTTGCAGGATTGGTTTGTGGAAAATCTGGGTTGCGTTCAGTATGGGAGTGTTAGTGGTTTGAATTGGCCTGTACTATTTGCGACTGTGTGATGGCAGCTTTAGAAGAGACGCTGCTGTGTTTTGTTGAACTCGGAATATGTGGAATTTTATGATTTCACTGGTCACTGTTTGCATCTTGCAGGTGAGTATGGTGAAGCTTTCGGCAGAACAAGTGGTGCTATCTCTGCTCCTCCGGTGACTGCTGCTACGTGGACTAGGCCACCGTTGAATTGGGCGAAGTTAAACACAGATGCAGCGGTGCATTCTCGGACGGGTGCTGCTGCTATTGGCGGAGTTATACGCGACAGTGATGGCAGTTGGATTTGGGGTTACTCGAGAAGCGTCGGAGATTGTTCGGTGCTTTTGTCGGAATTATGGGCGATCCGTGATGGATTACAACAAGCTTGGATCCTTGGTTTTCGTCGAATAATCTTGGAGACAGACAATTTGGAAGCCTCCCGTATATTGAAACGTTCATCTAAAGCTCTTCATTCTCATTCTCTTGTGGCATCCTTGTTGGATCTTCTCTCGCGTAATTGGGTGGTTGAAGTTTGCCATGTACATCGCAGTGCTAATTCAGTTGCGGACTATTTAGCTCGCTTGCATCGAGATGACCCTGCTGGCTGCTCGACGTTTTCTAATCCTCCTCCGGAAGTTTCTGCTGCGATGACTGAAGAGTCTCTTGGTTGAAAGTCTACTTTCTTGTTCAGTATTATAATTTTTTTTTTATAAAAAAGGCTCCTTTAATCAAGCATCAATAAAATTGTTAGTCCAACAATTCAAGAGAAATAAATGAATTTCAAATAAATAAATCAAATAAATTCACGAAATTCAATTAAAGAAGCTATATATCAAAATATATCATTATGCACTTAAAGCATTGCAAAAAAGAGACAAAACAATCCCTTTTTAATTGTGCGTATCGATATGCTATTGACTGTATTGGTACGATAGAGTTGTGCTAGTGCCGAAGGTACAAATTAGTAAAAAAATATAGTAAAATCAACTTAAAAATGCCTTACAACTTAGTTTTAAGTTCATACAAAGACACTAATGTTTCTTGTTGTTTCATGGTTGCTTGAAGAGATTTTTTAAACCCTCTAATGGCTTCATCACCGTTACTAGCCGTTTGGGACTTTATTTCTATCAATAAATGTAGTATGGGCATGTCGGTATCGGTACACGAACAAGAATATCGATACACATGCTTTAAATAGAAAGAGTTGGGCATTTTTACAAAAGGTATCGGTACACAATACAAGTGTATTGGTACACTGTCCTGTGTATCAGTATGGCTGAAGTTGTATCGATACTCTATTAGCTACTAAAAATTTGAGTTTTGGAGAAACAAAAGAGTGTACCGATACAGGTAAGATGTGTACCAATACAACTGACTGGTATCGGTACCGAGGGTATCAGTACACAAGGCAAAATTTTTATTGAAAGCACTTTGAAAATATTTGGTTAAGTCAAAAATACTTTGTAAAGTCTTTTAAACATATTTTTCAAGTTAATTGATTTTTGATTTTTTTTACAAATTATTTTAAGTCTAAAAATATTTTTCATTTAAGTTATATCAAAATCAAATATCTCACCATAAACAAATGAATACAAACACTTTCAAAAATAAATCAACAAATACAAACACAATATTAAAATTTTAAACGAACATGAACAGTTTCAAAAGTAAATAAACGAACATGAACACTTTCAAAAGTAAATAAAAGAACACAAACATAATCTTGTTTGTTCAAGCTAGGTTTATTTAGACCCCCTACATTTAAATTTAAATAAAAGTTTTTATAAATTAAAATTTAAGACAAATTTTCTTTAAAATATATTAAAATATCAAAATAATTTTACATTTACATTTAAATATTTATTGTTTATTACAATTTAAATGTAAATAATATTTTATTATTACAATTTAGTCAAAATAGTATTAAAATCCGATTTACAAATAAACTTATCTACAATTATTTATTATTTAAAACAGTCAAGTCTCGTAATTTTCAAAAAATTACTATAAATATTTTTATAAAATAAAAAATCAAGCAGCCAAAAGCTAATTAGTAATTATTTGGATAAAGGTGTTTATTAATAACTTTCAATTTTTTCAATTATTCAAAAATAAGTATTAAAGAAAAAATAATATTAGAAAATGGAGCTGGTATTACTTGAAAAAATACTTTGATACATTGACAAACCTTTTAATTTTAAAGTTTATGGATTCAGTTTAGACTTGAGATTATAATAAGTAAAATTAAGGTTTATGATTAAAATTTAAGATTTGAAGCTTAAATTAAGCTTTAATATTATATTAATGTTTAAATAGTGTGGAGACAATACTTGATGAATTCATCAAATCAAAACTCGGATGATTTTTCTCGGGCCCCTCTTTCCATTTTTAATACCATCATAGGGACGAAATCATAAATAAAAAAGTACAATTAACCATAAAAATACAAGAGACGAAATTTAAATAAATTAATATTATATTAATGTTATATACATAAATTAATATTATTTTTATAAATAATTCAATAATATTATATTATGAAAATAATAAATTATATTAATTACATTAATAATTATAATAAAATATTATATTATAACTAAATATTTTTTATAATATTTAAAATTATAATATCAAAATAGGAATATTATATTATATTTAAAAAATTATTAATAAATTAAATATTATATATTATATATGAATATCATTTATTTATAAATTGTTTTATAATTTAATTTTGCAAATTTTATTGTTAAGATTTAAGAATGAAAACTTATCAAAACGTTAGAGACCATAACTATAATTTATCCTATAGAATAATATATCATATGTTTGGATTTTGGATCAAAATAGTTTGCGACCTAAAGGTTTAAGGACCAAAGAGCAAATTTACTCTTTTACCGGTATTTATACGGACAGCTTTGTACCACATAATTTTCCAAATTAGAGATGAGTTTTAAAAGAAAATCCACCAAAAGCAGCGATAGTGAAGAAGACGAAACCTTTTATTTCCGCTACTCCTCCGTCGCCGCCCCACCATCTTTCTCCTCCTCGGGACCCTCCAATTCGAATCAAACTACCACCAAATCTACCGGCGGAGGTGGCGGTGGATCCGGCGGCCTAGCCCCATCGAAATCAACCCTTTACGTCTCCAACCTTGACTACTCCCTCACAAACTCCGACCTCCACACCCTCTTCTCTACCTTCGGAAAAATCGCCCGCGTAACAATCCTCAAAGACCGAGCCACTCGAAATTCAAAGGGAGTCGCCTTCGTTCAGTTTGTTTCCCGTGAGGATGCGGTATCTGCGGCGAGTGCCATGCACGGGAAAGTACTCAACGGCAGAACCCTAAGCGCTTCAATTGCCGTCGACAATGGACGAGCCCCAGAGTTTATTAAAAAGAGGGTTTATAAGGACAAGTCTAAATGTTATGAATGTGGAGTTAGTGGGCATTTGTCTTATGAGTGTCCGAAGAATCAGTTAGGGCCTAGGGAGAGACCGGTGCCAAAGAAAGGACGGAGAACTGGCGGTGGCGGGGAGAAGAGGGAGGATGGCGGGGACTGGGGAGAGGAAGAATCAGACGGTGGAGAGGGGTTTGAAGAGGATAATTGGGCATCAGTGGTGGATGGGGCCGCAGAGGAAAGGTTGAGAAAAGCAGAGATGGCGGAGGAAAAGAAGAAGATGAGGAGAAAAGCTAGCTATTTTAGCGATGAGAGTGATGAGGAAGAGTGATTTAATGGTGGAAGTGGAAAATCTGGGTTGCTTTCTTACACTCAAATTTAACTTGGAGTCATTTGAAATTTGAGGTGCATTATATTTTTGTAAGCTTCAAATCATAGGTTGTAATACTTCTTGCACTTATGTATTAATTGTGTCTGTAGTTGGATATGTGCTTATTTTCTGATGAGGGATTAGGAAGGATAATTTAATGAGGGAAATGAAGTTGTTATTGGGGTAAAATCTGATGTAGATAAATATTTGTTTCAGATCTGTATTTAGTTTTGGATGATCTGATTAGTTATAGTTTAAAAGTATGCTTATGCTCGAATTTGATTGTGATAATGGTGATGAATTGTGCATTGTTTGAAAGTATGATTGTAATTAGTGTTATTGTTTAACTATGATTTGAGCTCAAATTTGATTGATGTAATGATGGTGAATTCTGCACTGTTTAGAAGTACGCTGGTGGTTAGTTATATTGTTTAAAATATAACTACGATTTGGGCTTGAACTTCATTGTGTTAATGGTGGTGCATTGTTCGTTGTTTAAAGGTATGATCTTGATTAGTACAGTTTACAACTTGTGACTGAATTTGATTTTGATAATGGTGACAAATTGTGCATTGTTTAAAAGTTTGGTTGTGATTAGTTTATATTGCTTAGAAGTATGGTCTGGGTTCGGATTTGATAGTGAAAATGGTGGCCAATTGAGCATTGTTTAAAAGTATGATTTGGGATTGAATTCTATTCAATTGTGACAATGGTAGTGAATTGTGCATTGTTTAAAAGTATGGTTAGTTTTATTGTTTAAAAGTACAATTTGGGCTTGAAATTGATGGTGATAATGGTGGTGAATTTTGCATTGTTGTATCCAAAAGTTTGATATTTGATGCATAGATGACAGATGGTTGTGAACCAGGCAAAAATGGCCGAGCTTGTAGCATCTTCCTCGATCTCTATTTGTTCTGTTTTTTTGGGAGTTGTACTATTTTGTGATGTTGAAAATAGAAATGTTTTGTGTTAATGTGTAGATGGTAATTGATGGTTTTGTTATGTCAGGCTTTGTTGGTGAAGGATTGAACTTGTTTTTAATTATTGATTCTTTTGGATTTATTGGTAGCTCACTTTGAACCAGTTCGAGCTTAAAATTATGTTGGTCTGAGTTAAACAGTTATATTGACATTCCAACTGACATTGATTGTGAACTAGAGATAGAGACTGTTTAATGCAATTAATTTAGCTTTATTGTTTTGGGACGATGATGATCGGAAGGTGGAATGCCGTATATGTCTTCCGGTATTTGAAAGGATTTGCTCTTTCCCGTGTTTCATTTTCTCTTCTTTTCCCCCCTGGAAGAACATACTATCTGTTTGACAAGAAACTGCAACATAGTGGTCGAGATGGATAGCTTGGATGCCTTCAGATTAATCAATGTGAATTCTTGTCGACACGGTGCTCTTACCATTCTAGCTTACATTTTGGAGTTATGTCAACGCTCCTGGTCAAAAAGAGAAAAAAAAAAGAAAAAAAAGTGAAAAATGGACTGTTTCAAAACAAAATAAATGGTTTTAGTTTCAGAGCCTGGTAAAAAAGCACTCTAATTTTCAAAACCTGGTAATAAGAATTTTCGGATACGAGTGTGGAATTTTAGGGACACTCCGCTGAAGCCTGAAACTCTTCGCTTCATGAGTGATGGTAATATTTTCAAATTTGTGACCATGCCGAGTAACTCGGGGTATCGTTGTATGCTCCATCTTTATACTCGAGTCAAAGGATTGTGACGAGTTGAATTCCCCTAAGAAAAAGAAATAAATGAACAAATTAAATAAGTCCTGAAAAGGAATCCTTGAGGACACCGACACGAAATCAATGGTAATCATAAACATGATGAGAGCTAGAAGGAATGGTAATCGAGCTGATCCAGCAAGTACCATAATCATGAGGATGAACCGAGCGATTAGGGATGAGTTTCATAACTTCAAATATCGCTACAACATTCAAAGACGCAAGCGATGCTTGAAGAGATCACCGGAAAGCTGAATCAAAGACGCTCTTGCATTTGATATCCGGGGCATCCTATTCTATTTTTTCTTTTAATTAGACTTTTGGTTTCAAGGTTCTGTATGTTAATTTGAAAACCTACGCTTCATTAGAACGACAACTAGCAAATTGACATATTTTTAAACAAAGAGATTTCCTTGTATTACTTCGGAGATAAATGCATCGTCGGCAGTGAGACCCAAAGTTGAGGGGCACTACGTGACGTATGACGATGAAAGACCATTGGGGCATCTTCGTCTGTGGGGCAACAAGGGCTTTTGCACATAGGATTTCAAATCAGTGGGAGATGGCATACAGCTTGAAGGTACTGGGCTAAAGATTCTGATTGCGATTCAGGCCATTGGACTCGGGAAATAAGCAACACAAGTTGGGGGCAAGTTTTGTCAAGACGCGAGATTGATGAGTGGTTGTAGTCTCAAGATGATGACCACCGACCTTAAAGAATGAAGGCAAACTAAATTCATGCATCTTTGCATTCTCATCTTTGTGTCACGAAATATGCTCATGCATCATTGATAGTTAGACATCCCTATGTTAGGAGCATGCTAACTCATTCCATCATAGCATTTATTTATTTTTGAACAGGTATTTGAAGATTAATAAAGGGGTGGATCTACGGCTCTATGAGAAGAGAAATAGACCTCAAGAATCCTTTGACTAGTATCAAGGTTCTTAATCCTTAATTTTTTTTATCCTTTCTAAAGGATGTTTTTCTCAGAATTCAAATTTCTCAATTTTATCCTTCCTAAAGGATGTTTTTCTCAAAACTCCATTTCTTGATTTCATTCCTTCCAAAAGGTTATTTTTCTCAAAATTCAAATTCCTCAATTTAATCCTTCCTAAAAGATGTGTTTTTCTCAAAAATATAAATTCCTCAATTTTGCCCTTTCCAAAAGGACGTTTTCCTCAAAATTTAAATTTCTCAATTTTATCCCCCTTGGAATTTAAAAAAAAAACTCAGGTTTCCTGGTTTTTAAATTAAAAGAAAAGAAGAAAGAAAAAGAGAAGAGAGAAGAGAGAGAAAGTAAATCAGATCGAAAAGAAAAAAAAGAAAGAGAAAAGAGAGAGAAAAGAATAAGAGAAA
Source organism: Hibiscus trionum (assembly GCA_030270665.1). Lineage (NCBI taxonomy): Eukaryota > Viridiplantae > Streptophyta > Magnoliopsida > Malvales > Malvaceae > Hibiscus > Hibiscus trionum. Next base: position 8,605,445 of record BSYR01000024.1, on the reverse strand, counting down.
AAGAGAAATGAAAGGAAGAAGAAATAAGAAGAGAGAAAAAGAAAAAAAGATGAAAGGAAATAAGAAGAGAGAGAGAAAAAGAAGAAATGAGAGAGAGGGAAGAGGAGGAAAATAGAATGAAAAGAAAAAAAAGAAAGAAAAAAGAAGAAAGAAGAAGTTGATAAAGAAGAAAAAGAAGGAGATGAGAAAAAGAAAGAATGAGAATGAAGAAGAAAGATAAAGGAGAGAGAGAGAAAGAAAAAGAAAGAGAGCCAGAGAAAAAGAATGAAAAAGAGAAAAGAAGAAAAAAGAAAAAGAAAGGACGAGAAGAAATAAGAAGAGGGAAAGAGAAAAGAGAAGAGAGAAAGAAAAAGGAAAATAAAAGAGAAGAAAATAAGGAAAAAGAAGAAGATGAGAGAAAGGAGAAGTTGAGAAAGAAGAAGAAGAAGGAGATAGGAAAGAACGAGAAAAAGAAGAAGATGGGAAAGAAGAAGAAGAAGAAGAAGAAGAAGAAAGAAGAAGAAGAAGAAGAAGAGAAAAGAAACCCACAGCTTCAGAATTTCAGAGCAAGAGAGGCAGACACTCATAGCTCAAAACTTCAGGCGAAGAATTTCAGACTTGCTGTATCATAATCTAAGAGCAAAAGAGCTCAAGGATTTCCGGGCAAAAGAGCCAGAAGGCCTGCTCAGTTTGTTTTTGCCGCTACGAGAAAACAAGTTATTTGGGTTTATTCTTTGCCGCTTAGGGAGAATGAATCAACTATGTCCTTTGCCGCTTCGGAAGGACATACCAATGCTACCGACTTTGTTCCTGCCGCTTCGGAAGAGCAAATGTAGCTTCAGGCGAAGAATTTCAGACTCGCCGCATCAGAATCTAAGAGCAAAAGAGCTCAAGGATTTCCAGGCAGAAGAGTCAGAAGGCCTGCTCAGTTTGTTTTTGCCGCTACGGGAAAACAAGTTATTTGGGTTTATTCTTTGCCGCTTAGGGAGAATGAATCAACTATGTCCTTTGCCGCTCCGGAAGGACATACCAACGCTACCGACTTTGTTCCTGCCGCTTCGGAAGAGCAAACGTAGCTTCAGGAGAAGAATTTCAGACTCGCCGCATCAGAATCTAAGAGCAAAAGAGCTTAAGGATTTCTGGGCAGAAGAGCCAGAAGGCCTGCTCAGTTTGTTTTTGCCACTACGGGAAAACAAGTTATTTGGGTTTATTCTTTGCCGCTTAGGAAGAATGAATCGACTTTGTCCTTTTCCATTCAGGGAGGGCATGCCAACGACTCGCATTGTTCCTGTCACTTCGGAGGAGCAAACCACCCAAACAGGAAAGTTGGACAAAATTAGTGCTTATAGTCTTTGCTTTGCTCTTGTTTCACAAGTACAAGCAAAGAGGGGCAACTGTAATCACTAATTTTGTCCGGGCTGATTAGCCCTTAAATATGCTTAAATAAGAAGGGGCTTTGTTTATTCACTTTGGGCTTTGTTTAACTTAATACGTATATATACAAATTATTTATGGGAATTATTGGTTACTGTAGAACTAATGTTTTGATATAATAATTGAAAAATGTTTTGGACTAATTTGAAAGAATTTAAAACTTGGTTTTAAAGTCCAAACTACTTGAAATTATGTTTGAGGTATTTTAAGAGGTTTTTGACAAAGATTTTTCATGTTTTCAATAGCCAAACTTGACTTTTCACGTTACCAGTATCGATACGGTCATACCAGTATCGATACCATTTTGCCTCAGTTTGGCCACTGTCAAAACCCGTATCGATACAGCAAACCCTCGTATCGATACGGAGGGGGTCGTTTCGATACGCCATGTCAGCGTACCGATCCCATTTTAACTACCCCAACGGCTATTTCCCAACGGCCATTTAAATGTCAAAGGGTACTGATACGCCCTCAAGCGTATCGATACGCCCAGGCTGGCAAGAGCCCAACGGCTAGTTCATATGAAGGCCGTATTGATACCGTTCCACGCGTATCGATACTGTTAGCTGTAGAACAGCATTTATGAAGGGAAATAAAGTCCTCAACGGCTCCAATTCATTCCCAACGGCTAGTAACGGCTACAAACTCATTTGGGAGTATAAAAGGGACCTCCAAGCATCAAGAGAAGACTAATGCTCATATTGTCAAACATCAAATGATCAAGAAATTGTCTTAGTGCTTTATTTGTCAATTCTTGTATAGACAAACACTAGTGAGCCAAAATTGTTAAATTTGCTCAAGTGTTTTAGGATTTGGGTGAGAGCTTAATTGTGCAAACAAACACCTATTAGAGGGATTTCTAGTTTGCTAAGTCTTTCTTTGTAAAGAGAACACTTTATCTCTTTGTAAAAGAGGGTTTTGATCAAGGCTTTGGGTAGAAGCTTGATCGTTTGTAAGGGTTTCCTCCTCATCCAAGAAAAGGGGACGAATCAATAGTGGATTGATTGTGAAATCCTTAGTGGGAAGCTAAGGTAGTGGATGTAGACCTTGGTTAGAAGGTTGAACCACTATAAATCATTGTGTCTTTATTCTTTCTAGCTTCCTAAACCCTTCCACCAAAAAATCCACCTCTCCACCACTTGGCGAGCAAGAACGGTTGATCGAATCGAGCACCACACAACTCAACAGTTACCATTATCAATCTACCATCACTCATCATTATACCATTACCCTATCGTCACATACAATATATTAATATTATTATCAATATTATCATCTTTTTTATTACTATAATATATATCGTTATCATAAGTATTATTACCATTATATTTATTACCGTTTTTATAACTATTACTAGTATTATATGTTATTATTATTGCTATCTATTATTATAGCCTATTATTATTACTATCATTACCGTATTATGATATACTATAACAGTATTATTAGTGTTAGTTATTATATTATTATTACCATTATTATTATTATTATCTTATTATTATTATTATTATTAATATCTAATATTATTATTATTATTATTATTATCGAATCTAAAAATAAAATAAAGACTACTATAAATAAACAAGCCCAATATATACATATAATAAAAGCCCAATTGTTTCATTAATATCAGAGTCCACTTACATTATAAAAACCCAAAAAATTAGTACAAAGCCCATTTGGCCCGAATAACATACTAGCCCTAATCTGCTAAGAAACCCTAACCCTAACTTATGTCTTGTGCAGCCGCCACATTTCCCACCGTTAGATCTGGGATCCAGACCTAACGGTCTAGATGACGCGAGACGGAGAAACCCTAGAGGCCCTATGCTGTAGCCCTAGCGCCGCACCAAATCCACCATCATATCTGGATCGAGATCAACGGCCAGGATCGAAGCTTGGAAGCTTCCAGAGCCCCACGCGCCGCACGCGCGGCCCCCCAGCTCCTTCACGCGCGTCGTTTCAGCTCTCCACGCGCGTGTGCGGTACACCGACGGCCTCTTCGAGTTCCCCGAGCTCGCCCGAATCCCATCAACGGCATGCAACCGACCACGTCTCAGCCAGGCTCTCTGGTCCCCTCTCTCCAGCAGTGCACGCAAACAAAAAACCACAACAAATGTCAGAGGATTTTCAGAAACAAAAAATGCAGAATTTCAGGGGCAATCAGCAACCGAAATCGTACAAATCAACCAGCAGATTTTCCAGCATTTACATATAATTTAGAAAAGGAAAAATATGTAATATTCGGGCTATATAAACCCAAGCAGAATGCAATGTAAAGGGGAGGGGAATCCATTCGAAATTTCAGAGAAAAATTGGTAATCAGAGAGGAGAGTTTTCGGAGAGGCATCAGAGAGTTTTTTAGAGAGAAAATTGTAATCGAGCATCTTTCAGAGCAATACAAACAGAAACGATTTAAGAGGTATACTTTCCTTTTCATTTACGAATCGAAATAAAAAAAACAAAAACAGAAAGGGAGAAGTTTTTTTACCATTCGCGTCTCTTCCTCTCCCCTCTCGTCTGGTCGCCTTATCACCGGTGATAAACCCATTGATCTTTCCGGAGATCACGCGTGATGAGCCGGTGAGGTGGTAACGCGAAAAGACCTTTGGGTTTCGTTTTTTGGGTTTTGCAAAAAAGATTTCGACTTTGGTTTTGGTTTCGTGAAAAGAAGGGTTTTCTGTTTTTGGGTTTCGAAAATAGTCGGAAAAGGGTTTTGGGGTCCCCCGGCGCCGGTCAACGGCGACCGGAGTGCCTTGCGGCGCGGAGATAAAATAGAGAAGAGGGGGGTCTCAGTTTTTTAGGGTTTCCAAAAGAGGTGAAAATGATTTTAAGGTGGGTTTTATAGTATTTTAGCTTTTTAAAATCGGTTTAATCGCTTTCCCAGTCCCTCCGCGTCGTCGTAATTGCGCACGGAGGACTTCCGCTTTTTAAAACCCCTCCCGCAGTCCCTGTTATTTTTCAAACCTTTTCATTTTCGCCCCCGTTCTCGTTTCAATTGACTTTCGGGTGGGGTAATTACGTTTTGGGTCCCTGTAACTTCCCGCGTTTTTCTAATTGGGTCCCATTTCACTTTTTATCAGATTTTTAATTTGGTTTAATTACCATTATGGCCCCTAGCAGTTTGCTTTTGTTTGCTTTGCATTTTATCATGATACATTTTGTTGCTCATGCATTTGCCCTTTTTTTATATCGAATATATGTTTTTGCATTTTTGTTCATATTTGTTAAGTATGGCATGTGTATTTATTTATTAAATGTATGATTGTTTGTCTTTCTTAAAATCCTGTTAAGGTATGTGTAATTTATGGTTTTTTTATGATGTCATGTTTAGCTTTAATATGTTGCATGCTCGTTTCTTTTTAGTAAATAGCCTGCTTGTTTTTTATGCCATTCGAATATGCTTTTATGACATGCATTTACACTTGTCATTCATAAGGCCGATGATTATTAAGCATGATAACCGGACTTAAAAACATACCCCAAGAGAGGTATTAATTAACCCCGGTATCCGAAAGACGACAGTCCTAGCTCAATGGATGTCGATCGAATGTTTGGGTTAATTTTCACCGTCTCTAGGTAAGCGGAAGCATAAAAATGAAAATGCCACACATCATCCTTTATTTGTTTGCATCATGTATAAAGGTGACGTACGGGATCCGAACCTTAAACTAACACGACAGTCAGTCTTATATGATGGCGGTTTAGTCTATGTTCCGGTGTACCGTCATCCTTTCTAATTAAATGTTCAATTAATTCCAAAGCCACAATTCTACATTGCTTGTGCTACTTAAGTCGCATTTTCATTTAAGAACATTCCTATTAAACCCACTTTGGTTTTTAAATAATTTCTATCGATCAAAAGGCAACAAGCAATTTGGTACCGATTTCCGGGCGTGATGGGGGGTGCTAATCCTTCCCCACACGTAACCAACTCCTGAACCCGTTTTAAAACGAATCTCTGGTTTTGTGGTGTCTGGCCTACCTTAGTGACCGGTGGCGACTCCAAGTTTTTACAGTTTTCCAAAATACGGATTCCCCCTTTTTAAAATAAAATCCCTTTTCAAGAAGAGATAGTGATAAGGCCCCTACTTAGCAGTTTTCTCCCAGAAAAAACCTTATCACAGTTTGGCGACTCCGCTGGGGACTAAATTTTTATTTTTTACAAAACAAAAAATGAGAGTTAAGCCAATAAAACGCTTGTTGCCATTTAATCGATAGAAAATATTTAAAATTCGAAGTGAAGCTAATAAGTTTGTTCTTTTATGAAAATACGACTTAAGTTGAACGGGCTTTGAAAATTTGTGACATTCAAATTAATTTTCCATTTAATTATTAAGGGAGTCACCGACATGTGTTGCATCATGATCATCAAGCTCTATACCCGAGCTATACCCTTAAGTGGGAGTGAAACGTCCATACCCACGTGAGTATCCCTCCACGGGTCGGTAATTCACTTCCAGAATCCACGCCTTTTGACACGTGAGCAGCCCTCCACGTCATTAGGTCGTGCTTTCCCTCGAGCCGAAACCAATTCGCAAGCCTGTAATGGGCCAGAATTGGGGTTCTTATTGCCTTAGTAGGTAATGAGATAGGTTCGGGTACTCTTTATTAGAACCGAACTCATGTGTGAGAATATAAGGAACCCACCCCATTAGAGCCATGCGGATAACCCTAGAGTTTAGAGTGTCTAGGTTTTTCTTGCTATTTGCTCGTTTCTACGCTTCCTTTTTTCGATTAATGCTTGAATTTTATTGCTTGGTTTATATTTATCATGTGACTAACCCTTTTGCTTTCCTCCCCCTTGCCTCTTTTGCTTTACATATATCATCATTGCATAAAGAGCACATTGATTTAGAAATAGTTTGAAATTAAAAACTTGATCAGTGGGAAATATGGTCTGTAACAATAATGAGAAGGACCTCGACAAATAGCCATAAGGAGAACGACTACATGGTTGGGATTCCGAGACAAGAATGGCTATCAAAAACAAGAAAAGGCCACCTCACATATTTGTTAGACGTTCCAGGCAAGTGACCGGTACTCCAAATCTTGGAGTTCAACCTACATTTGTTCTACGATCGCCAGCTTTGATTTGACTACAACAGTCGGGAAATACCGAGTCTTGCAAGGAAATTAGCGAGAACCGCACCGAACAACAACCAAGCTTTCTAGGGCAAGATCGAAAGTTTCTCGGGCACTTTGCCATCTTGAGTCGACAATCAAGTCTCAACCTAGAACAAGAAAATACTTCAAGTCAGAGGGAATTCCGACCTCAGCTCCGATAAGCTTTGAAGGTTAGGCTCAGTGGGACCCTTTCAAAGAGTAAGTCAAGAGTACCAAATATCGACAGTGGATCAATCATAATTCGTCGCCTACGCCACTTGGGGGCAAGACCGAGAGTTGGCCTATTTGTTAACGTGGATATGAGAGAACACCCGATTCCTAGCAAAAGATCGTTTCAAGAAAGAAGAAGAGATTGTGTGAGTCTTGGAGAAAATCGTCGGCCTAGACGCCAGCTCAAGAACTACATGTAGTGGGTTTCATCCGATCGTTGTAACAGACCAATGTTCCCATTGATGAGTTGTTTAACGAGGATATTTGCCGAACTCAGTGTTGCTCTTTGCATTTCAATTAGGTATTTTATTTGATTACCTATAGTCATGTGTTTCTGTTGTACATATGACACATTGTATTCATGCAATTAATGTTCAATGCATCTTTGCATTTCAATTATGCATTTTGTTTGATTACCTTCAGTCATGCATTTTTGTTGTACATATGACACATTGCATTCATGAAATTAATGGTCAATGCACCTCTACATCCAATTACACATTTTGATTGATTACTCTTAACATTCATGAAATTAATGTTCAATGCACCTTTGCATTCAATTATACATTTTGATTGATTACCTTTAATCACGTGTTTCCGTTGTACATATGACACATTGCATCCATAAAATTAATGTTCAATGCACCCTTGCATTCGTTTATACATTTTGATTACCTTTAATCATATGTTTCCGTTGTACATACGATTCATTAATTCATTCATTCATTAAATAAAATTAATGTCCATCAGATTAATGCACCTTTGCATTCAATTGTACATATCTGTTTAATTACCTTTAATCACCTATCCTTGTTGAGCATACAACACATTACATGCATTCATTCTTAAAATGAACAAATGGAGGAAAGCTTTGCCAAGCCAGAGGCCGATTTGAGAGGTCAGATGGAACGAACTCAGCAAGAATTAAGGGACACCATCATCAAGCCCCAACAAGATATGATGAAAGGAATACCCTAACTGTTACAGTCCGGTCTGGAAGGAAGGAGTGTTGCTCAAGAACCAGGAGACCACTCGGCCACCCCGATCTTTAAGAATCCTCTTTTTATCGGCCCCCCGTCCAGCACACCCCAAGGGGCATCTTCTGCTCATCAAGACAAAGCCTTTGCTCAAAGCTCAACCTACTACGACCTTCGAAGACACGACCTTTAGGGTTTTGGTTCTCTATTTTGTTCTTTGGGAATTGGCGTGCATGTTGCATTTTCTCTTGAAGTAATGCATAGAACCAACATTGCTATCATTTGCCCGAAGATAGCAATGATCTTTTTGAGGGCACTTGTTATGTTTGCGGATTTTCATTCTAATGAAAATGCATTTTTCTTAACATACAATGACCTTGAAATCATATATATGTATATCCCTCCTTACCTTCATAGGTCCTCGGATATCACATGCTTGATGTGGCATTGATTCTAATGAAAGAGATCGATTGAATGTTGTGATAACGATGAAGTGAGATTTCCCGCTCTGTCCGCTCTGGTCGGAAAAACGAGAGAAGCAAGATTACTATTCCTTCGATGATGTTCGATGATAAGGAAATCTCCTAAGAGAACCCAAATAAAGTTGCTTAAATGTGCCAAAAAAAAGAGAAAAAAAAGTGAAAAATGGATTGTTTCAAAACAAAATAAATGGTTTTAATTTAAGAGCCTGGTAATAGGCATTAACAAAAAAGCACTCCAATTTCCGAAACCTGGTAATAGGAATTTTCGGATACGAGTGTGGAATTTTAGGGGCACTCCGCTGAAGCCTGAAACTCTTCGCTTCATGAGTAATGGTAATATTTTCAAAATCGTGACCATGCCGAGTAACTCGGGGTATCGTTGTATGCTCCATCTTTATACTCGAGCCAAAGGATTGTGACGAGTTAAATTCCCCTAAGAAAAAGAAATAAATGAACAAATTAAATAAGTCCTGAAAAGGAATCCTTGAGGACACTGACGCGAAATCAATGGTAATCATAAACATGATGAGAGCTAGATGGAATGGTAATCGAGCTTGTAACCTCCTTAGCCCGGCCTAGACGGTTGACCCGAACTACGAAGATTACACGGGGAAAACCAAAGTCAACCCGAAAGTCAACCTTGATTAACGACCCTTTTTTTCTTTTTAAACTTGTCTAGATGCATATTAACCCTAAGTGTAGCCTCGAGGAAAACATACATGAAAAGCACGGCGATCGGAAAACAATAAGGGACTCAATTGCACAACTTACAACATTTAGGGACCAAAATATAAATTCTGTAAATTAAGAGGATTAAATTGATTATAAAATTACCATTATGAAATTAGTCATATTACATGCTTCTCTGTCAAATTTCATCTCAAACGGACATCTTAAACTCAAGCAATTGCATATACAAAATTCAGGACTAAAACGTAAAGCTCGCAAACCTTAAACCATTCAAATCAGTGCCCAACGGTCAAGTGTTTCGGAACAGGGGTTGACCATTTCGAAACGCGGGTTTGTTTCGAGACCTGTTTCGAAACAGGGCTTGACAGTGGCAAATCCGTTCTGAAACGCCCTCTACCCGTTTCGATACACGAAGGCCATTACAGGCCCCCGTTTCGAAACGGTAGCACCCGTTCTGATACGGACTGCCCAGAAAATGCAGATTTTTCTGGTTTATCACACAATTAGCCATTCAAACGCATCCCTAAGACCTCATAATCATGCCAACAAATCATCATGCATACAAGGAACATATTTGCATCATCAAAACACACTCATGGCAACAATTAGGAAGAACCACAATCTATAGGCATGCATCCTACTAAAGAAAACCATCCAAGCATCAACCCATCATAGCAAACATCAAAATGGCCAATTACAAGTCCAAAACACCATAGGCATCATGCCAAACTCAGGGAGTCCAAAACATCTCCCAACAAACACAACCTATGTTCCCATTGCCAAATATCAAAAGCTAATAATATTGTAAAAATAGTCACCATACATGAGCTTTGCCTTCCCTTGGATTCTTAGCCTCCTTGCTGCCCTTAAAGCACTTCAATTCTCTGCATTATTGGTTCAAGAAAGAGAGCGTAAGCACAAATGCTTAGTGAGGCATGCTCTAATGAAACAACACAATAATGCACTTTTACAAAACACCTTTCATAAGGCCTTTTCATTCATAAAAATCATTTTCATGCAACAATGCATTAACAACAAGCATCTCATGCTTTATAATCATCAACAAGTCTTAAACAACAAGCATCTCATGCTTCATAAACATTAACATGTCATATTGGCTTCCAAGTGATACCATAACCATTTTCCACATAAAACACAATCGGATACGTGGATTACAAGCGTTATCCCATACGCTTCATACACACTACCAAACACACAAGGTGGAGTTTACCGGTACAATCACAACCCCTCAACACCCGTGATGGAGTTTATCGGTACAATCACAACCCCTCCACATCACTCATTGGTAGTGATATAACATCACTAACGAGAACACGGGACACACAACACAAGATTCACACATAGACTTTTAACCACCATTGTGATCTTAGACATCTCGTTAGTGTACTTGGATGGAGTTTACGATACCATTACAACCCCTCAACATCCAAGGCGACTTTATTCACGGTGCACCCAATCCTATAGCCGGCTAACTATATCCGATTCAAGTACTTTAAAACCAATACATCACTTGCCAATATACATCAATCATCAACATCAATCCACTGCTTTAAAGCATTAATCAAAGCCATTAAACCATCATACATCACTATGCATCAAAACCACATTTATCAATGTCATAACAAGGATCCCTTACCTTGAGCATCCTTCAACACATGGCTTTCATAACCAGCATTAATCATGCTAAAACATGCTTTCAAAATAGAATTTAAACATGCAAACAAACACATTGCATCCAACCATCTCATGGTTCATCAAAGAGGGAGTTTCTTCGAAAACTTACTCTTGAGCTTAGTTAAGTTGCTTAGACTTAAACTAAGCTCCCAAAACCTTCAAACACTGGTTTCAAAGCTAAAAACCAAACTTCACTCACCGATTCCGTTTCGCAAGCTTGCCGAAACGTCAATCAAGCCTCCGGATCAACACCACAAGGATCCGAATGTGCCTCCCCTGTTTTAAACACATCAAAGCAGAGGATTAATGCATCATCATGCATTAAAATCTTCAGCCACAACACATAAACTCGCTGCTCTCAACAAATCTAACATTTCAGCTACCAAACACAACCGAAATCACTACCAAACTCATCCACAATGTAACACCCCCTTCCCGGCCTGGTAGAGAACCGGGTCGGAGAGCGCTACCGGAAACGATGCGGAGATCGGAGACATAAATCTTTTAGTGACATAACATATTAGAGATAAGAACTTATTCCAAAGTTCAAAAATCATTTCGACATATTTTATTAATCTCTTTTAAGACTTAACACTTAACTTATTAACAACTTACTTGAATTGGGGTCAATTTTAAACTTTTTCAAACTCAAGGACTAATTTGTAATTTTTACAAATTAAAGGTCTTTATCTAAAATTCGTGAAAATATACTGAAATTAAACTTACTAGTTATTAGCCTATAAAACCTCATTACTATCGGAGGTCATTTATCTACCTGATTAGACGATGCAATATTTAGTGACTATTTTGCAAAGTATTCAAATCTATTTCTTTTTGAATTATCTTACAAAATTCTTTACAGCCTAATAACTCACAAAAATCATAGAGTCCTTTAATCAATATTTTAATACCAATTATGTCAATTTTATTACTAACTTAATAGTTAATATAGCTTTAAAACCTTATACAAAACATAGGCAAAATTTCACAATAGTAGGCTCACAAGATTAGTATAATTACTTTAACTACTTTGCCACCATACTAGGAGTTCATAAGGACAAAACACATTACTCTTTAATTGTAGTGACTTGCCAACCTTCCAACTAATCCCGATCTCGATTTGTTACTTTCCTTAACCTGAAATGTTATGCAATGAATGCATTAGACTTACATAGTCTAAGTGAGGTAGCCAATGACAATGAATGAACATGTTATGTCATGTAGCATGCTTCCAAAAATGATCATAATGCAATAACATGTCATACTTTATATTCATAACAAAGCATAATATCATATCATGAGAATAACATAGCATAACGTATCAAACACATAATATATTGGTACCATTGGATACGCGGATTCCCTGTACACCATATCATGAATCATAAATGAGCCGTAGCCCTGAGCCGTAGCTCCATGTATATTCATAACAAAACATAATGTCATATCATGATCATAACATAGCATAACGTATCAAACACATAATATATTGGTACCATTGGATACGCGGATTCCCTGTACACCATATCATGAATCATAAATGAGCCGTAGCCCTGAGCCGTAGCTCCATGTATCCCTTACACTTCCATCCTTTTATCTCCCACATATAGGCCGTAGCCCTGGACCGTAGTCCTCCCTTACACGGTGAGCTCGAATATTCCTATGGCATGCCAATTGTATCCAATGTCCATAAATACACACAATTTCACATAGTCCATGATTTTCAGATCATATCATATCAAATAGCAAGATGAGCCGTAGCTCCATATCAGATAGCATTTCATATTATTTTCATGTACATATAGCATATCATAATCATTTTTGAGCATATCCAAATAATGCAGGGTACTTACCAGATGCAGATAAATTCATAATTAATGCAACGGGGCAGCACCGAGCCTACCCCTGACACGACTATACTCACATATCAAGACATAAAAATATCGGAATGACACCGTGTCACCCGAGACAAATGCATCTACACTCACCTCAATCCAAGCTTATAGACATTTTCCTTATTCTCCAACTTTGTGGTCTCCTTCATTTCTACATCTTTTCTAACCAAACATTAAAGAAATATATCATTTATTACATTTGGCAGCTTGCATTGTCCTTAAAGAAATATTTATATAAAATGTTCTATAACTCAAAATCTGATTTCGTTTGTTTTAAACGAAACTAGACTGAATAACCTTTTAAACCATATAAATTATAGCTTTTAATTCTTCTTATACAATTTATAATGAATTTCTAAAATCGTTGTTGATGCAGATTTAAGGGCAAACTGTTACCCTGTTTTTATGACATTTACTTACTCAAAAATTCATATCTTTTTACTCACAACTCCAAATAAGGAGTTCTTTACCATTATAGAAAGCTTATAAACACACCATTAAGATCATGTATGGCACATATTTTTAACGTTTCCCAATCAGTACAGTTTTGCATTTTAAAACAGATCAATTTCAGGATCGAATCTGTCCAAGCTAAATTTAGTGGATTTAAAGCATATAAATTATATGTTTCACAATTCATTTGGTTCTGATATTTTAACCATATTAACTTACATGTATTAGCATAATAATGAAGTTCTAACATATTCAAAATCAAAGCATTCAAGTCCTCAATTTATCAATTTCCACAAAACAGTCCCCTTTTTATTCTTTAATAATTCTATATGTGATCTAAATGGCTTTAACCTACCAATTGAGACTTAATTCAAGCTTGGCCATTTAATTTCATTCATTTCACGACTCCCCTGTTTCAAGTATAAATTTCCAGAATTTTATTGGCATTATTTAAGCCCCTATAATTTTCGAATTTTACAATTTAGTATAGCAGATTCCAGATTCATTCAGTTTTAGTCCCGTCAACTTCTAACAACAATTCAAAGACCTATACTTAACATTTTTGAGCAAATCATACCTCTATTCCATGTAAAATTTTGTCCTCTACAACTTTGTAGAAGAACACTTTTTCCAGAAATGACTCTAACATGCTCAAAAATGCAGTTTTCTACAGGACAGGTTATAAATCCGAATTTCTTTATTCTTTCTACCCTTATCTTTTACCAACCTTTAATTAATCCAATTTCATGCTTAATAAAAATACTAACATCAAATTAAAGGTAGTTGAGACTCTAATCTCAACTCTAATTTATTTCACTCACCTTGATAGACCGGTACTTTATTTTTATTTCTTGGGCTTGACGGTTGTTCCGAATTGACCTCGTGTACTATGATAACCAATTAAAATCAATAAGACAGTATCGAATATATATAAAAATATTAATCAACTCGATACCGAAACTTAAACTAACTAGAGATTTGAGCTTACCCCGTCGTCGGTAGAAATTCGATATTACTATATCGAAAATATTAGACAACCAATCAAACACTGAATCGTAACTATTCGAATGCTTTGTTGGTTCCTTGTTGTGATTTCCCTAGGAATTTCACCCCTATTTATAGGGTTAGCCGGCCACCCTTCTTTTAATTGTGTCCACCCATTATAATATGTGTATTTGGTGGCCACTTGATTTCCATTTGCACTTTGCTTTTCCTAACTATTTAGGTGGATGCCGTGTAAATCCACTCCATTTCTTTCTTTTAACTAACAATTCAAATGGTGTTTCCACCAGATTTTAATATGCTTACTTTATCTAATTTTAGGTAGATCTGCGTGTAACTCCATTTCCTTTTTTTATAATAATAATAATAATAATAATAATAAACAACTAACTATTTAATCTATTTTGGGTACCAAATCGAACCAACCCTTAATCGAAATGAAAATATTCGTTTACTGGAACTTGACCTTGATTCATAAATTATCTCGAATAATCTAAATAAAATCGAATAAATTATATATCTCCCTATTTATACTAATTTGGATGACACCTTTTCCCATTTCCCTTCAATTATATAACATTGGTGGCATGGCCACTAATTTAGTGGTTACCTAATTTACACCACTTTTGCATTTTTATATATTTTTTTAATAATAATAATAATAAATCATATTTTAATTCGAATACTCTAAATAAGATCGAATAAATTATACAACCGATATAAAATACTCGGTCACCGGAACCTAATTCCGACTAGACCGGTTTTTGGGATGTGACAACTCTCTCCCCCTTTAAAGAAAATTCGTCCTCGAATTTTCTCCGACAAGAATATGCTCATCTATATGAGCTTGACTGAACTTAGACATCTAAACATAAAAAGATCGGATTAATCGGCAAGTCACAATACTCAATAAATAACTCCTAGGTGGCAAAGTAACTTAACACATAATACAAACATACTTAAGTTTAGTCCAGAACCGACTAAACTCTAGCTCTGATACCACTAATGTAACACCCCCTTCCCGGCCTGGTAGAGAACCGGGTCGGAGAGCGCTACCGGAAACGATGCGGAGATCGGAGACATAAATCTTTTAGTGACATAACATATTAGAGATAAGAACTTATTCCAAAGTTCAAAAATCATTTCGACATATTTTATTAATCTCTTTTAAGACTTAACACTTAACTTATTAACAACTTACTTGAATTGGGGTCAATTTTAAACTTTTTCAAACTCAAGGACTAATTTGTAATTTTTACAAATTAAAGGTCTTTATCTAAAATTCGTGAAAATATACTGAAATTAAACTTACTAGTTATTAGCCTATAAAACCTCATTACTATCGGAGGTCATTTATCTACCTGATTAGACGATGCAATATTTAGTGACTATTTTGCAAAGTATTCAAATCTATTTCTTTTTGAATTATCTTACAAAATTCTTTACAGCCTAATAACTCACAAAAATCATAGAGTCCTTTAATCAATATTTTAATACCAATTATGTCAATTTTATTACTAACTTAATAGTTAATATAGCTTTAAAACCTTATACAAAACATAGGCAAAATTTCACAATAGTAGGCTCACAAGATTAGTATAATTACTTTAACTACTTTGCCACCATACTAGGAGTTCATAAGGACAAAACACATTACTCTTTAATTGTAGTGACTTGCCAACCTTCCAACTAATCCCGATCTCGATTTGTTACTTTCCTTAACCTGAAATGTTATGCAATGAATGCATTAGACTTACATAGTCTAAGTGAGGTAGCCAATGACAATGAATGAACATGTTATGTCATGTAGCATGCTTCCAAAAATGATCATAATGCAATAACATGTCATACTTTATATTCATAACAAAGCATAATATCATATCATGAGAATAACATAGCATAACGTATCAAACACATAATATATTGGTACCATTGGATACGCGGATTCCCTGTACACCATATCATGAATCATAAATGAGCCGTAGCCCTGAGCCGTAGCTCCATGTATATTCATAACAAAACATAATGTCATATCATGATCATAACATAGCATAACGTATCAAACACATAATATATTGGTACCATTGGATACGCGGATTCCCTGTACACCATATCATGAATCATAAATGAGCCGTAGCCCTGAGCCGTAGCTCCATGTATCCCTTACACTTCCATCCTTTTATCTCCCACATATAGGCCGTAGCCCTGGACCGTAGTCCTCCCTTACATGGTGAGCTCGAATATTCCTATGGCATGCCAATTGTATCCAATGTCCATAAATACACACAATTTCACATAGTCCATGATTTTCAGATCATATCATATCAAATAGCAAGATGAGCCGTAGCTCCATATCAGATAGCATTTCATATTATTTTCATGTACATATAGCATATCATAATCATTTTTGAGCATATCCAAATAATGCAGGGTACTTACCAGATGCAGATAAATTCATAATTAATGCAACGGGGCAGCACCGAGCCTACCCCTGACACGACTATACTCACATATCAAGACATAAAAATATCGGAATGACACCGTGTCACCCGAGACAAATGCATCTACACTCACCTCAATCCAAGCTTATAGACATTTTCCTTATTCTCCAACTTTGTGGTCTCCTTCATTTCTACATCTTTTCTAACCAAACATTAAAGAAATATATCATTTATTACATTTGGCAGCTTGCATTGTCCTTAAAGAAATATTTATATAAAATGTTCTATAACTCAAAATCTGATTTCGTTTGTTTTAAACGAAACTAGATTGAATAACCTTTTAAACCATATAAATTATAGCTTTTAATTCTTCTTATACAATTTATAATGAATTTCTAAAATCGTTGTTGATGCAGATTTAAGGGCAAACTGTTACCCTGTTTTTATGACATTTACTTACTCAAAAATTCATATCTTTTTACTCACAACTCCAAATAAGGAGTTCTTTACCATTATAGAAAGCTTATAAACACACCATTAAGATCATGTATGGCACATATTTTTAACGTTTCCCAATCAGTACAGTTTTGCATTTTAAAACAGATCAATTTCAGGATCGAATCTGTCCAAGCTAAATTTAGTGGATTTAAAGCATATAAATTATATGTTTCACAATTCATTTGGTTCTGATATTTTAACCATATTAACTTACATGTATTAGCATAATAATGAAGTTCTAACATATTCAAAATCAAAGCATTCAAGTCCTCAATTTATCAATTTCCACAAAACAGTCCCCTTTTTATTCTTTAATAATTCTATATGTGATCTAAATGGCTTTAACCTACCAATTGAGACTTAATTCAAGCTTGGCCATTTAATTTCATTCATTTCACGACTCCCCTGTTTCAAGTATAAATTTCCAGAATTTTATTGGCATTATTTAAGCCCCTATAATTTTCGAATTTTACAATTTAGTATAGCAGATTCCAGATTCATTCAGTTTTAGTCCCGTCAACTTCTAACAACAATTCAAAGACCTATACTTAACATTTTTGAGCAAATCATACCTCTATTCCATGTAAAATTTTGTCCTCTACAACTTTGTAGAAGAACACTTTTTCCAGAAATGACTCTAACATGCTCAAAAATGCAGTTTTCTACAGGACAGGTTATAAATCCGAATTTCTTTATTCTTTCTACCCTTATCTTTTACCAACCTTTAATTAATCCAATTTCATGCTTAATAAAAATACTAACATCAAATTAAAGGTAGTTGAGACTCTAATCTCAACTCTAATTTATTTCACTCACCTTGATAGACCGGTACTTTATTTTTATTTCTTGGGCTTGACGGTTGTTCCGAATTGACCTCGTGTACTATGATAACCAATTAAAATCAATAAGACAGTATCGAATATATATAAAAATATTAATCAACTCGATACCGAAACTTAAACTAACTAGAGATTTGAGCTTACCCCGTCGTCGGTAGAAATTCGATATTACTATATCGAAAATATTAGACAACCAATCAAACACTGAATCGTAACTATTCGAATGCTTTGTTGGTTCCTTGTTGTGATTTCCCTAGGAATTTCACCCCTATTTATAGGGTTAGCCGGCCACCCTTCTTTTAATTGTGTCCACCCATTATAATATGTGTATTTGGTGGCCACTTGATTTCCATTTGCACTTTGCTTTTCCTAACTATTTAGGTGGATGCCGTGTAAATCCACTCCATTTCTTTCTTTTAACTAACAATTCAAATGGTGTTTCCACCAGATTTTAATATGCTTACTTTATCTAATTTTAGGTAGATCTGCGTGTAACTCTATTTCCTTTTTTTATAATAATAATAATAATAATAATAATAAACAACTAACTATTTAATCTATTTTGGGTACCAAATCGAACCAACCCTTAATCGAAATGAAAATATTCGTTTACTGGAACTTGACCTTGATTCATAAATTATCTCGAATAATCTAAATAAAATCGAATAAATTATATATCTCCCTATTTATACTAATTTGGATGACACCTTTTCCCATTTCCCTTCAATTATATAACATTGGTGGCATGGCCACTAATTTAGTGGTTACCTAATTTACACCACTTTTGCATTTTTATATATTTTTTTAATAATAATAATAATAAATCATATTTTAATTCGAATACTCTAAATAAGATCGAATAAATTATACAACCGATATAAAATACTCGGTCACCGGAACCTAATTCCGACTAGACCGGTTTTTGGGATGTGACAACTCTCTCCCCCTTTAAAGAAAATTCGTCCTCGAATTTTCTCCGACAAGAATATGCTCATCTATATGAGCTTGACTGAACTTAGACATCTAAACATAAAAAGATCGGATTAATCGGCAAGTCACAATACTCAATAAATAACTCCTAGGTGGCAAAGTAACTTAACACATAATACAAACATACTTAAGTTTAGTCCAGAACCGACTAAACTCTAGCTCTGATACCACTAATGTAACACCCCCTTCCCGGCCTGGTAGAGAACCGGGTCGGAGAGCGCTACCGGAAACGATGCGGAGATCGGAGACATAAATCTTTTAGTGACATAACATATTAGAGATAAGAACTTATTCCAAAGTTCAAAAATCATTTCGACATATTTTATTAATCTCTTTTAAGACTTAACACTTAACTTATTAACAACTTACTTGAATTGGGGTCAATTTTAAACTTTTTCAAACTCAAGGACTAATTTGTAATTTTTACAAATTAAAGGTCTTTATCTAAAATTCGTGAAAATATACTGAAATTAAACTTACTAGTTATTAGCCTATAAAACCTCATTACTATCGGAGGTCATTTATCTACCTGATTAGACGATGCAATATTTAGTGACTATTTTGCAAAGTATTCAAATCTATTTCTTTTTGAATTATCTTACAAAATTCTTTACAGCCTAATAACTCACAAAAATCATAGAGTCCTTTAATCAATATTTTAATACCAATTATGTCAATTTTATTACTAACTTAATAGTTAATATAGCTTTAAAACCTTATACAAAACATAGGCAAAATTTCACAATAGTAGGCTCACAAGATTAGTATAATTACTTTAACTACTTTGCCACCATACTAGGAGTTCATAAGGACAAAACACATTACTCTTTAATTGTAGTGACTTGCCAACCTTCCAACTAATCCCGATCTCGATTTGTTACTTTCCTTAACCTGAAATGTTATGCAATGAATGCATTAGACTTACATAGTCTAAGTGAGGTAGCCAATGACAATGAATGAACATGTTATGTCATGTAGCATGCTTCCAAAAATGATCATAATGCAATAACATGTCATACTTTATATTCATAACAAATCATAATATCATATCATGAGAATAACATAGCATAACGTATCAAACACATAATATATTGGTACCATTGGATACGCGGATTCCCTGTACACCATATCATGAATCATAAATGAGCCGTAGCCCTGAGCCGTAGCTCCATGTATATTCATAACAAAACATAATGTCATATCATGATCATAACATAGCATAACGTATCAAACACATAATATATTGGTACCATTGGATACGCGGATTCCCTGTACACCATATCATGAATCATAAATGAGCCGTAGCCCTGAGCCGTAGCTCCATGTATCCCTTACACTTCCATCCTTTTATCTCCCACATATAGGCCGTAGCCCTGGACCGTAGTCCTCCCTTACATGGTGAGCTCGAATATTCCTATGGCATGCCAATTGTATCCAATGTCCATAAATACACACAATTTCACATAGTCCATGATTTTCAGATCATATCATATCAAATAGCAAGATGAGCCGTAGCTCCATATCAGATAGCATTTCATATTATTTTCATGTACATATAGCATATCATAATCATTTTTGAGCATATCCAAATAATGCAGGGTACTTACCAGATGCAGATAAATTCATAATTAATGCAACGGGGCAGCACCGAGCCTACCCCTGACACGACTATACTCACATATCAAGACATAAAAATATCGGAATGACACCGTGTCACCCGAGACAAATGCATCTACACTCACCTCAATCCAAGCTTATAGACATTTTCCTTATTCTCCAACTTTGTGGTCTCCTTCATTTCTACATCTTTTCTAACCAAACATTAAAGAAATATATCATTTATTACATTTGGCAGCTTGCATTGTCCTTAAAGAAATATTTATATAAAATGTTCTATAACTCAAAATCTGATTTCGTTTGTTTTAAACGAAACTAGACTGAATAACCTTTTAAACCATATAAATTATAGCTTTTAATTCTTCTTATACAATTTATAATGAATTTCTAAAATCGTTGTTGATGCAGATTTAAGGGCAAACTGTTACCCTGTTTTTATGACATTTACTTACTCAAAAATTCATATCTTTTTACTCACAACTCCAAATAAGGAGTTCTTTACCATTATAGAAAGCTTATAAACACACCATTAAGATCATGTATGGCACATATTTTTAACGTTTCCCAATCAGTACAGTTTTGCATTTTAAAACAGATCAATTTCAGGATCGAATCTGTCCAAGCTAAATTTAGTGGATTTAAAGCATATAAATTATATGTTTCACAATTCATTTGGTTCTGATATTTTAACCATATTAACTTACATGTATTAGCATAATAATGAAGTTCTAACATATTCAAAATCAAAGCATTCAAGTCCTCAATTTATCAATTTCCACAAAACAGTCCCCTTTTTATTCTTTAATAATTCTATATGTGATCTAAATGGCTTTAACCTACCAATTGAGACTTAATTCAAGCTTGGCCATTTAATTTCATTCATTTCACGACTCCCCTGTTTCAAGTATAAATTTCCAGAATTTTATTGGCATTATTTAAGCCCCTATAATTTTCGAATTTTACAATTTAGTATAGCAGATTCCAGATTCATTCAGTTTTAGTCCCGTCAACTTCTAACAACAATTCAAAGACCTATACTTAACATTTTTGAGCAAATCATACCTCTATTCCATGTAAAATTTTGTCCTCTACAACTTTGTAGAAGAACACTTTTTCCAGAAATGACTCTAACATGCTCAAAAATGCAGTTTTCTACAGGACAGGTTATAAATCCGAATTTCTTTATTCTTTCTACCCTTATCTTTTACCAACCTTTAATTAATCCAATTTCATGCTTAATAAAAATACTAACATCAAATTAAAGGTAGTTGAGACTCTAATCTCAACTCTAATTTATTTCACTCACCTTGATAGACCGGTACTTTATTTTTATTTCTTGGGCTTGACGGTTGTTCCGAATTGACCTCGTGTACTATGATAACCAATTAAAATCAATAAGACAGTATCGAATATATATAAAAATATTAATCAACTCGATACCGAAACTTAAACTAACTAGAGATTTGAGCTTACCCCGTCGTCGGTAGAAATTCGATATTACTATATCGAAAATATTAGACAACCAATCAAACACTGAATCGTAACTATTCGAATGCTTTGTTGGTTCCTTGTTGTGATTTCCCTAGGAATTTCACCCCTATTTATAGGGTTAGCCGGCCACCCTTCTTTTAATTGTGTCCACCCATTATAATATGTGTATTTGGTGGCCACTTGATTTCCATTTGCACTTTGCTTTTCCTAACTATTTAGGTGGATGCCGTGTAAATCCACTCCATTTCTTTCTTTTAACTAACAATTCAAATGGTGTTTCCACCAGATTTTAATATGCTTACTTTATCTAATTTTAGGTAGATCTGCGTGTAACTCCATTTCCTTTTTTTATAATAATAATAATAATAATAATAATAATAATAATAAACAACTAACTATTTAATCTATTTTGGGTACCAAATCGAACCAACCCTTAATCGAAATGAAAATATTCGTTTACTGGAACTTGACCTTGATTCATAAATTATCTCGAATAATCTAAATAAAATCGAATAAATTATATATCTCCCTATTTATACTAATTTGGATGACACCTTTTCCCATTTCCCTTCAATTATATAACATTGGTGGCATGGCCACTAATTTAGTGGTTACCTAATTTACACCACTTTTGCATTTTTATATATTTTTTTAATAATAATAATAATAAATCATATTTTAATTCGAATACTCTAAATAAGATCGAATAAATTATACAACCGATATAAAATACTCGGTCACCGGAACCTAATTCCGACTAGACCGGTTTTTGGGATGTGACACACAACATTACCCATCCATGATCCATCACTTCTAAACATTCTTAAACATCAATTAACATCCAAAAAGGATCTAAACTCGTCCTTATACCTCCAGCAACAACAGAACACCAAGATCACCCCAAAAACCACCATTTTCACATGTAAAAACTTAGGAAAATCAACCTATTCGGGATTGCATTGATTAGATCTCAATTACACATCATTAAACATCCAAAATACATTTAAAAGGCATCTCAAAATAGAGCCCAAACAACCTCCACGAAATACTTCAAGATTTAATCAAAATCTCAAGTTTTAAGCCAAAATCAAGATCACAACATTAAAACATTTAATAAAACTTAATTTAAGGATTGAGAACTTGGGAATTTCAGTAAAGAACTGAGTATTTAGAGGAGAAGAACGTTCATACCTCTAAATGTGGATTTCTCCTTGTTTAGAGCCAAAATCTTTGAAAATTCAATGTGTAAATGAAGAGGATTTGATGTAGAAATGATTAGGAATCATTTGAGGATTGAAATCTCATCATTTGGTGTGAAAATCAAAAGAAAAGCTGCTGTGGAAATGTGTTTGGCTGAGAGAATTTTGAGAGAAAATGAAATGGGAAAATTTTAGAGAAAGTTAGTTAAGAAACTAAAATATGGTTTTCCCCCATTTCTTTTAATTAATTAAACATTAAATGAGTCTTTAAAATTAAGAAAAATCTGGAGAAATCCTTCATTGGGTAAATTAGCTCTTTAAAGATTCAAAGTTTCAATCCTTTAAAAACAGTCACGTACTTTTCAAAAATTACATTTTAGTCACTAATTCGAAATGTCATATTTCCAAGCCTTATTTTGTAAAATTGATTTCACCACTCTCTTATATATATTAAAAGAGGATTTTTTAGATATTTTTCCATATTTTTAATGCATCCCGAACTAGGCTTTCCCTAAAAACCACCTTTTATATTCGAACAAAAAATTAGACCGGTCCGGTTCAGACCCTAAACTTCCAAGCCCAAAATTGGGGTGTTACAGAGCTGATCCAGCAAGTACCATAATCATGAGGATGAACCGAGCGATTAGGGAGGAGTTTCATAACTTCAAATATCGCCACAACATTCAAAGACGCAAGCGATGCTTGAAGAGATCACCGGAAAGCTGAATCTAAGACGCTCTTGCATTTGATATCCGGGGCATCCTATTCTATTTTTTCTTTTAATTAGACTTTTGGTTTCAAGGTTCTGTATGTTAATTTGAAAACCTACTCTTCATTAGAACGACGACTAGCAAATTGACATATTTTTAAACAAAGAGATTTCCTTGTATTACTTCGGAGATAAATGCATCGTCGGCAGTGAGACCCAAAGTTGAGGGGCACTACGTGACGTATGACGATGAAAGACCATTGGGGCATCTTCGTCCGTGGGGCAACAAGGGCTTTTGCACATAGGATTTCAAATCAGTGGGAGATGGCATACAGCTTGAAGGTACTGGGCTAATGATTCTGATTGCGATTCAGGCCATTGGACTCAAGGAATAAGCAACACAAGTTGGGGGCAAGTTTTGTCAAGACACAATATTGATGAGTTGTTGTAGCCCCAAGATGATGACCACCGACCTTAGAGAATGAAGGCAAACTAAATTCATGCATCTTTGCATTCTCATCTTTGCATCACAAAATATGCTCATGCATCATTGATAGTTAGACATCCCTATGTTAGGAGCATGCTAACTCATTCCATCATAGCATTTGTTTATTTTTGAACAGGTATTTGAAGATTAATAAAGGGGTGGATCTACGGCTCTATGAGAAGAGAAATAGACCTCAAGAATCCTTTGACTAGTATCAAGGTTCTTAATCCCTAATTTTTTTATCCTTTCTAAAGGATGTTTTTCTCAGAATTCAAATTTCTAATTTTATCCTTCCCAAAGGATGTTTTTCTCAAAACTCCATTTCTTGATTTCATTCCTTCCAAAAGGATATTTTTCTCAAAATTCAAATTCCTCAATTTAATCCTTCCTAAAGGATGTGTTTTTCTCAAAAATATAAATTCCTCAATTTTGCCCTTTCCAAAAGGACGTTTTCCTCAAAATTTAAATTTCTCAATTTTATCCCTCTTGGAATTTAAAAAAAACTCAGGTTTCCTGGTTTTTAAATTAAAAGAAAAGAAGAAAGAAAAAGAGAAGAGAGAAAAAGTAAATCAGATCGAAAAGAAAAAAAAGAAAGAGAGAAGAGAGAGAAAAGAATAAGAGAAAAAGAGAAATGAAAGGAAGAAGAAATAAGAAGAGAGAAAAAGAAAAGAAGATGAGAGGAAATAAGAAGAGAGAGAGAAAAAGAAGAAATGAGAGAGAGGGAAGAGAAGGAAAAGAAAATGAAAAGAAAAAAAGAAAGAAAAAAAGAAGAAATTGATAAAGAAGAATAAGAAGGAGATGAGAAAAAGAAAGAATGAGAATGAAGTAGAAAGAGAAATGAGAGAGAGAGAAAGAAAAAGAAAGAGAGCCAAAGAAAAAGAATGAAAAAGAGAAAAGAAGAAAAAGAAGAAAGAAGAAAAAGAAAGGACGAGAGGAAATAAGAAGAGGGAGAGAGAAAAGAGAAGAGAGAAAGAAAAAGGAAAAAAAAGAGAGAGAAGAAAATAAGGAAAAAGAAGAAGATGAGAGAAAGGAGAAGTTGAGAAAGAAGAAGAAGAAGGAGATAGGAAAGAACAAGAAAAATAAGAAGATGGGAAAGAAGAAGAAACATAAGAAGAAGAAGAAGAAGAAGAAGAAAGAAGAAGAAGAAGAAGAAGAAGAAGAAGAAGAAGAAGAAGAAGAAGAAGAAGAAGAAGAAGAGAAAAGAAACCCTTAGCTTCAGAATCTCAGAGCAAGAGAGGCAGACACTCATAGCTCAAAACTTCAGGCGAAGAATTTCAGACTTGCCGTATCAGAATCTAAGAGCAAAAGAGCTCAAGGATTTCCGGGCAGAAGAGCCAGAAGGCCTGCTCAGTTTGTTTTTGCCGCTACGGGAAAACAAGTTATTTGTGTTTATTCTTTGCCGCTTAGGGAGAATGAATCAACTATGTCCTTTGCCGCTTCGGAAGGACATACCAATGCTACCGACTTTGTTCCTGCCGCTTCGGAAGAGCAAACGTAGCTTCAGGCGAAGAATTTCAGACTCGCCGCATCAGAATCTAAGAGCAAAAGAGCTCAAGGATTTCCGGGCAGAAGAGCCAGAAGGCCTGCTCAGTTTGTTTTTGCCGCTACGGGAAAACAAGTTATTTGAGTTTATTCTTTGCCGCTTAGGGAGAATGAATCAACTATGTCCTTTGCCGCTCCGGAAGGACATACCAACGCTACTGACTTTGTTCCTGCCGCTTCGGAAGAGCAAACGTAGCTTCAGGCGAAGAATTTCAGACTCGCCGCATCTAAATCTAAGAGCAAAAGAGCTCAAGGATTTTCGGGCAGAAGAGCCAGAAGGCCTGCTCAGTTTGTTTTTGCCGCTACGGGAAAACAAATTATTTGGGTTTATTCTTTGCCGCTTAGGAAGAATGAATCGACTTTGTCCTTTGCCATTCAGGGAGGACATGCCAACGACCCGCATTGTTCCTGTCACTTCGGAGGAGCAAACCATCCAAACAGGAAAGTTGGACAAAATTAGTGCTTATAGTCTTTGCTTTGCTCTTGTTTCACAAGTACAAGCAAAGAGGGGCAACTGTAATCACTAATTTTGTCCGAGTTGATTAGCCCTTAAATATGCTTAAATAAGAATGGGCTTTGTTTATTCACTTTGGGCTTTGTTTAACTTAATACGTATATATACATATTATTTATGGGAATTATTGGTTACCATTATCAAACTACCATCACTCATCATTATACCATTACCCTATCGTCACATACCATATATTAATATTATTATCAATATTATCATCTTTTTTATTACTATAAGATATATCGTTATCATAAGTATTATTACCATTATATTTATTATCGTTTTTATAACTATTACTAGTATTATATGTTATTATTATTGCTATCTATTATTATAGCCTATTATTATTACTATCATTACCGTATTATGATATACTATAACAGTATTATTAGTGTTAGTTATTATATTATTATTACCATTATTATTATTATTATTATTAATATCTAATATTATTATTATTATTATCATTATCGAATCTAAAAATAAAATAAAGACTACTATAAATAAACAAGCCCAATATATACATATAATAAAAGCCCAATTGTTTAATTAATATCAGAGTCCACTTACATTATAAAAACCCAAAAAAATTAGTACAAAGCCCATTTGGCCCGAATAACATACTAGCCCTAATCTGCTAAGAAACCCTAACCCTAACTTATGTCTTGTGCAGCCGCCACATTTCCCACCGTTAGATCTGGGATCCAGATCTAACGGTCCAAATGATGCGAGACGGAGAAACCCTAGAGGCACTATGCTGTAGCCCTAGCACCGCACCAAATCCACCATCAGATCTGGATCGAGATCAACGGCCAGGATCGAAGCTTGGAAGCTTCCAGAGCCCCACGCGCCGCACGCGCGGCCCCCCATCTCCTTCACGCGCGTCGTTTTAGCTTTCCACGCGTGCGTGCGGTACACCAACGGCCTCTTCGAGTTCCCCGAGCCCGCCCGAATCCCATCAACGGCATACAACCGGCCACGTCTCAGCCAGGCTCTCTGGTCCCCTCTCTCCAGCAGTGCATGCAAACAAAAAACCACAACAAATGTCAGAGGAATTTCATAAACAAAAAATGCAGAATTTCATAAGCAATCAACAACCGAAATCGTACAAATCAACCAGCAGATTTTCCAGCATTTACATGTAATTTAGAAAAGGAAAAATATGTAATATTCGGGCTATATAAACCTGAGCAGAATGCAATGTAAAGGGGAGGGGATTTCATTCGAAATTTCAGAGAAAAATTGGTAATCATAGAGGAGAGTTTTCAGAGAGGCATCCGAGAGTTTTTTAGAGAGAAAATTGTAATCGAGCATCTTTCAGAGCAATACAAACAGAAACGGTTTAAGATGTATACTTTCCTTTTCATTTACGAATCGAAATAAAAAAAACAGAAACAGGAAGGGAGAAGTTTTTTACCATTCACGTCTCTTCCTCTCCCCTCTCGTCTGGTCGCCTTCTCACCGGTGATAAACCCATTGATCTCTCCGGAGATCACGCGTGGTGAGCCGGTGAGGTGGTAACGCGAAAAGACCTTTGGTTTTCGTTTTTTGGGTTTTGCAAAAAAGATTTCGACTTTGGTTTTGGTTTCGTGAAAAGAAGGGTTTTCTGTTTTTGGGTTTTAAAAATAGTCGAAAAAGGGTTTTGGGGTCCCCCGGCGCCGGTCAACGGCGACCGGAGTGCCTTGCGGCGCCGGTGATAAAATAAAGAAGAGGGGGGTCTCAGTTTTTTTAGGGTTTCGAAAAGAGGTGAAAATGATTTTAAGGTGGGTTTTATAGTATTTTAGCTTTTTAAAATCAGTTTAATCGCTTTCCCAGTCCCTCCGCGTCGCCGTAATTGCGCACAGAGGACTTTCGCTTTTTAAAACCCCTCCCGCAGTCCATGTTATTTTTCAAACCTTTTTATTTTCGCCACCGTTCTCGTTTCAATTGACTTTCGGGTGGGGTAATTACGTTTTGGGTCCCTGTAACTTCCCGCGTTTTTCTAATTGGGTCCCATTTTGCTTTTTATCATATTTTTAATTTGGTTTAATTACCATTATGGCCCCTGGCAGTTTGCTTTTGTTTGCTTTGCATTTTATCATGATACATTTTGTTGCTCATGCATTTGCCCTTTTTTTTATATCGAATATATGTTTTTGCATTTTTGTTCATATTTGTTAAGTATGGCATGTGTATTTATTTATTAAATGTATGATTGTTTGTCTTTCTTAAAATCCTGTTAAGGTATGTGTAATTTATGGTTTTTTTATAATGTCATGTTTAGCTTTAATATGTTGCATGCTCGTTTCTTTTTAGTAAATAGCCTGCTTGTTTTTTATGCCATTCGAATATGCTTTTATGACATGCATTTACACTTGTCATTCATAAGGCTGATGATTATTAAGCATGATAACCGGACTTAAAAACATACCCCAAGAGAGGTATTAATTAACCCCGGTATCCGAAAGACGACAGTCCTAGCTCAATGGATGTCGATCGAATGTTTGGGTTAATTTTCACCGTCTCTAGGTAAGCGGAAGCATAAAAATGAAAATGCCACGCATCATCCTTTATTTGTTTGCATCATGTATAAAGGTGACGTACGGGATCCGAACCTTAAACTAACACGGCAGTCAGTCTTATATGATGGCGGTTTAGTCTATGGTCCGGTGTACGTCATCCTTTCTATTTAAATGTTCAATTAATTCCAAAGCCACAATTCTACATTGCCCGTGCTACTTAAGTCGCATTTTCATTTAAGAACATTCCTATTAAACCCACTTCGGTTTTTAAATAATTTCTATCGATCAAAAGGCAACAAGCAATTTGGTACCGATTTTCGGGCGTGATGGGGGTGCTAATCCTTCCCCACACGTAACCAACTCCCGAACCCGTTTTAAAACGAATCTCTGGTTTTGTGGTGTCCGACCTACCTTAGTGGCCGGTGGCGACTCCAAGTTTTTACAGTTTTCCAAAATACGGATTCCCCCTTTTTAAAATAAAATCCCTTTTCAAGAAGAGATAGTGATAAGGCCCCTACTTAGCGGTTTTCTCCCAGAAAAAACCTTATCACACTTACCATTCTAGCTTACATTTTGGAGTTATGTCAACGCTCTTGGTCAGTAGTATGTCAACATGTTCGGGGAACAGGGAAAACAGTGGCGGATCATTTGGCCATGAATGCTGGATTTGATAATATGGAAGTTCCTTTTTTGCACTCCCCACCTGCTGCTGCGGTAGCTGGATTACTACAGGAGGATATGTCTTTAGTTAGCTTTAGTTAAGCTCTTGTTTTTTCTTTCTTCATAAAAAGAAAGCAGTGTGAAGATGCCCGCTAGAGTAGCTACACTGCAAGAGTGTTGATATATATTGCACTGCTACGGGACAATAATGGGAAACGGTAATTTTCAAAATTATAGGTTGTTGAGTGTGTAAAAGTACTATTATTTACACCCTTTTTAACCCATATTTCTGCCGCATTCAAGCATCATTTCATTGCATTTAGGTCAGTTTACAGCAAAACATCACAAATATATAAAAGGCACAGATTCTACTAAAAATGGCTGATTTTGGCAGGTTGCCGCCGTCGTAGACGGTGAAGGCAGGCGCAGGGCAGAGAAGCAGGAGAGCTGAACTGGACAAGCAGATAAAGAGGACGTTGCTGCCATGGTTGCCGCCATAGCTGACGGAGAAGGCAGGCGCTGGGCAGAGAAGCAGAAGAGCTGAACTGGACAAGCAGACAAAGAGGACGATGCTGCCATGGTGCTGCCGTGACAGCATGGTGACAGCAGTTTTGTGGAGAGAAAAAGCAAAGTGGACCTCGATAGATAGAGAAAATTCTGCTCGTCTGTCGTGTGAAAACCTCATATTTTTCCGAGCCCTAGATCAAAAGATATGTCAAGCCCAAAGTTCAAGGAGAGAAAATCCCAAGAAACAAGGAGGACGGCTGGAAAGTATATTCCTTGAAGATTTAGTCTTTATTAGAATCATACTTTTAATTAAAGTTGTAATCCTTGTTACATTAGAAAACTTGAGCCCAAAGCTTATATAAGGGCATAGATCTCAACCTCCACATCCCATAACCCATAGCCGATTTCCCTTTAAACCGACAACCAAAAACCCTCCGCCGTCTACCCGTCGTCTACCCGCCGTCGACATGTTCTAAAACCCCCTAGGGCCACGGGTTGATTTGTAAAGTAGTTGCAAGGGTTGTTTTGTTTTAGGAATTTTCAGTTCAATAAAATAAACTTCAAGTTCTCTTATTTTGGTTATTAATATCTTGCAAGAGCATCGGGAGAGCATTGTGAGGTTATCTATTTACTTAGCATCGGGAGAGTTAAGTATACGAAAGAAATAAGAGCAAGTTCTCTAGTTTATAGTTGAACTATCTCGTGCCTAGGGATAGGGCGAGGTTAAGTGGCTAAAGAAGAATCCATACACATCGGTGTTCATCCTTCGATTCACGCCGGGAGGTATCATCAAGACGTGATCATCGACAGACTTGGACCTAGGGATAGGCCAAGGCAGATCTGGGATTCTTGCCAAACTTGAAAGTACTGAGTTGGTGTGTTTGCTGCCGCGACGATCAACGGACTGCTGCCGCGACAGGTGCTGCCCGCGACAGGCGCGACGACAGAACTGGATTTCCTAAACTCTGCAATACCTGCACTACTGAGAAATTCAATATCAGCCCATTCTCTCTATCTTGATTACTTTACTTTTATTTTTCCAGCATTCTTATTTATTTTCGTGACAAAATCTTAAATCATTCTTTTCCCCTTGTGCAGACAGCGAAGGAAAGGGTTAGCCCAGTCCCTATGGAGACGATATCCGATACTCTAGTATCACTTTATTACTTGCGACGTGTACACTTGCACTCAATTGCGATAGACTATTTTACACGCAACAAGTTTTTGGCGCCGTTGCCGGGGACTGGCAACACACTCTTACCCTAGCTTCTGCGCTTTTCTTTTATTTTTATTTATTTATATTTATTTTATTTATTTTTTTTAACAAAAAAAAACTCAGGTGAAAATACAGGTTCAAGGGCATCAACATGCCAGGAAAAACCATTCGAGAGTTGATGTGGGAAAGTTCTTGCAATTACCGTAAAGATATGCTGCCAGGGCAGCAGCCGTGGCAGCAACAGGGGCAGCAAATGTCGATGCCGCAGCAGCAAAATTTTTTATGGTACGATCAAAACCCACAAATTTTTTATACCATAACAGTTTTGCTACAGAACCCAACCTGCCCTGGCAATGTCATCATCCTCAAGAGCAGTCAAAATCCTTAGAAGACACACTGCAAGCCTTCATGACACTCACTCAAGAATTGTCAACTTCTATGGACGCAAGTATCGCCAAGATGGATGAAATCTTGAGTAGACCAACCCTCATTCATGCCACAGATGAACCTGAAATCATGAGGCAATGTGACGAGGATGCCTATGTGAAGGAATACCCAACATATGATGAGTCTGAGCAACAACCTACCATGGCAATGACCGAGGAGCCGGAACGGAGCAACACCGCGACAACGCTGAGTGAAATTCAAGAGAATGTCACGACAACAACCACTTCTGAGGCAGAAATCCCAGTCAAAGCGGAAACTGCCGCCTCGGCAGAAACTGCCGCCTCGGAAGCAACTGTCGCCTCGACAGCAACTGATGCTGAAGCATCAACCACATCAGAGGCAAATTCTCAACCCACTACCTCGATTATGCCTGACCAAGATTGCACACATTCATCCCTGTCATGGCACTCGCACGACCACCTAGAAGAGCTACCCACTAACAATGCCTCGCCGATGGAATATGAGCAGGTAATAAACGAACCTTTTGAATTCTTTGAAAACTCACAAATTCCATTGCAGGTATTAGAGGAACCAAAGCCGGTGGACACAGAATTATCAAAGTCTCTACTGATGGAGATCTACGAGTGGTCAACAGAATTTGATATAGAGAGTGATGGCACTTACCAATGTCCCATTGACCTGCAAAGTAACCTGATAAAGAACTGCCAAAATAACTGCCTGCCGCAGCAGCGGGCACGGCAGCAAGGGATACATTCAACCACAACAACATTCAACGAAAACAAGGTAAGTTTATGGTCGAATGTCAATTTGATTTTTTCTAATCATATGTTCATGCCCTCAGAAACATTACCAAGAAGGGAGGACTTCATGGACTACAAAGGGAAGAGAAAGAAAGGAGATCCCACCATGAGAAAACTCACCAGATGGAGGGTACAGATGGACTTCAAGAAGTACCGGAAACGACCCCTCAAGCATCGATAGAACAGAGAGTATTTTTATTACTTATTTATTATTAGGAAATAAGGTTTATTTTATTCGAATAATGTTTTTTTATGCTTACTGTTTTTAGGAAATAAAAGAGCCAAGAAGAACAGGAGAAGTGAACTCAACCCACCACCCATCCATCAGCCCAACAAAGCCCAATATAGAGGCCTGTCGTTCTAGCTGTCGCGGCAGACACGGAAACGACAGGCTGTCGCCAGCCTGCCATGACAGACGCGGAAAAGACAGGCTGTCACCATGCTGTCACGACAGACGCGTAACAGACGCGGAAACGTGTGTCAGACGCATCAGACACGCTAAAGCTCGACAGCTACCCCGTTATTCACACCTGCTGTTACAACTTCAACGGGCAGAAATTCCTCTTCCATAAAACCTCATTTCATTTTCATTTTCACTCACTTCTGCTTTTCTTACTTGCTCTCCGTTTTTAGTTTTCATTTGCTTTCAATTACTTTTCACAACCCTTGCACTAACATGTCTTCCAGAAAAACCCGCCGCAATGCTGCCTCTACTTCCTCACCGGCAGCAACTCCCCCACAGTCCTTTGCAACCAGAGATCTGTGGGAAGAACGAGGCCTCATTTATACTCCAGAGGCAAAGAATCTGGGCCTCAAGCCTTTCATCACTAGGAAGATTAGAGCTCTATTATGGCAATCAT
Organism: Hibiscus trionum; assembly: GCA_030270665.1. NCBI lineage: Eukaryota > Viridiplantae > Streptophyta > Magnoliopsida > Malvales > Malvaceae > Hibiscus > Hibiscus trionum. Next base: position 8,572,222 of record BSYR01000024.1, on the reverse strand, counting down.
TTGCGGAGCAACCAGAGGAAATGAACGAGACGCTGGTGAGAGAAATTTTATGCTGCCATCAGCAGCAAAACAGCGACAACAATAATTGTTAGAGGGACATAAGTACCGTTCACAGCCGAGCACATCAATTCTTTATATGGCCTCTGCATAGGCCCCAATGATGATGCACATTAGCAGTTCCTCGACACCTTGGATGATACTGCCTATGACACTGTCATGGCAGAACTGACGAAAGAGGGGACCGAATGGAATGCCTCATAGAGCTGACAGTGGCAACCCCTCACTCATCTTCCAACCCCGCTGCCGCCCCAGCTGAATCATCCGAGCAGCCAAATCCTTAACCTGCCGCCGCAGCAGCTGCTCCGACAGACCCCTCCAATCAGATCCTAGCTGCTATTCATAGGATGGAGGACAGACAGATGGGCCTCAAGACATTCATCAAGGACTTTTCCGCATCCACGGTAAATTTTATTCACAACACTTTAAATTTCCCTGATGTTGTCTTTCCCACCTTCCCTGCCCACTACATCACTGTCCCCACCCCTGCCCACACACCTACACCTGCTGCCACACTACATACACCATCTGCTGCCTCCATTCCCTCACCTGCCCCGCGGCAGCCGGCAGCACCCATGCCGAAACATCTGCTCGAGGAGCAAAGCGACCAGTGCCCTCGGATGACCTTGCTGCCTTTGTTGCTGGGTTCTCTTCCTCCTCCGTCTAGGCAGACAGTGACAATGAACCCTCTATTCAGAGGAACCTGTCGAAGGAATTTACACCGGTAAAGAGGCAGAAAAGAATGGCAGATAAGAAAACTCTACCCAAGGCCAGCAGTAGTAGCAGCTCTGACATCCAGGTTGTAGAGCAACCAGCCCAGCCTGCACCGCGAACTAGAACCCGCCGCCAGATCCGCCTCAGCAGCAGCAGTGAAGACATTGATTAAAATTTAAGTTTCTTATCTTCTTATTGCTGCATGCCTTATATATTTTGTGATGTACTGCCTTCATATGTTTTCATTTTTATTTTTTCATTTGCATTGAGGGCAATGCAAACCTCGAGTTTGGGGGTGGCAACCCTCCATATTCATGGAGTACATCTTAGTTAAATTTTGTGTCTTTTACTTAGTTATTTTCAAAAAAAAAAACTGAAAAAACTGAAAATTTTGGCTTAAAACTGTGAATTGAACTTGCCTGTCATGACAGCCCTGTCGTGGCAGCATCTTTAGGATAGTTTAAGGAGAAGTTTAGAGCCTTTCTATAGTTCTGAAAACTTAAACATCATTGTGACTGTTATACTGCTTAGACTTCTTTTAGCCAAACTAGAATATGAAGCTTAGCACTTGAATAGCCCCTAGAGGTGCCTAACACTGGCTCTAGGAAAGAAGTTTAGAAAAAGAGGCTAAAAAATCCTAGATGTGCCCGAAACTGGCTCTAGGAAGTCAACTAGAGGTGCCCAAAACTGGCTCTTGGAAGTTAACTAGAGGTGCCTAAAACTGGCTCTAGTAAAACTTTAGCTTGAAAAATAGAGAAATCGAGTCAAAACAAAAGAAGCATGAAAATGTGCCTTCAAAAAGATAAACTTTGGCATAAAAATTCAAGTTAAGAGTTGAATATTCTAGTGAAACTAAGAGAGTCTTAGCGTATAACTGTTCACAAGCATGCACACACTGCACGAGGGTTATAGGGAGATTCCGGACAGATCCTAATCTATCCGACAGGTTGCTGCCGTCACAGAGAATGAACGACGGGTAAGGGAAAGTTCACTGTTGAAAGCCAAAACAAAAATATTCATTTTTCTTTTAGGTCTTAATTGCTTGAGGGCAAGCAAAAACTTGAGTTTGGGGGTGTGTTGAGTGTGTAAAAGTACTATTATTTACACCCTTTTTAACCCATATTTCTGCCGCATTCAAGCATCATTTCATTGCATTTAGGTCAGTTTACAGCAAAACATCACAAATATATAAAAGGCACAGATTCTACTAAAAATGGCTGATTTTGGCAGGTTGCCGCCGTCGTAGACGGTGAAGGCAGGCACAGGGCAGAGAAGCAGGAGAGCTGAACTGGACAAGCAGATAAAGAGGACGTTGCTGCCATGGTTGCCGCCATAGCTGACGGAGAAGGCAGGCACTGGGCAGAGAAGCAGAAGAGCTGAACTGGACAAGCAGACAAAGAGGACGATGCTGCCATAGTGCTGCCGTGACAGCATGGTGACAGCAGTTTTGTGGAGAGAAAAAACAAAGTGGACCTCGATAGATAGAGAAAATTCTGCTCGTCTGTCGTGTGAAAACCTCATATTTTTCCGAGCCCCAGATCAAAAGATATGTCAAGCCCAAAGTTCAAGGAGAGAAAATCCCAAGAAACAAGGAGGACGACTGGAAAGTATATTCCTTGAAGATTTAGTCTTTATTAGAATCATACTTTTAATTAAAGTTGTAATCCTTGTTACATTAGAAAACTTGAGCCCAAAGCTTATATAAGGGCATAGATCTCAACCTCCACATCCCATAACCCATAGCCGATTTCCCTTTAAACCGACAACCAAAAACCCTCCGCCGTCTACCCGCCGTCGACATGTTCTAAAACCCCTAGGGCCACGGGTTGATTTGTAAAGTAGTTGCAAGGGTTGTTTTGTTTTAGGAATTTTCAGTTCAATAAAATAAACTTCAAGTTCTCTTATTTTGGTTATTAATATCTTGCAAGAGCATCGGGAGAGCATTGTGAGGTTATCTATTTACTTAGCATCGAGAGAGTTAAGTATACGAAAGAAATAAGAGCAAGTTCTCTAGTTTATAGTTGAACTATCTCGTGCCTAGGGATAGAGCGAGGTTAAGTGGCTAAAGAAGAATCCATACACATCGGTGTTCATCCTTCGATTCACGCCGAGAGGTATCATCAAGACGTGATCATCGACAGACTTGGACCTAGGGATAGGCCAAGGCAGATCTGGGATTCTTGCCAAACTTGAAAGTACTGAGTTGGTGTGTTTGCTGCCGCGACGATCAACGGACTGCTGCCGCGACAGGTGCTGCCCGCGACAGGCGCGACGACAGAACTGGATTTCCTAAACTCTGCAATACCTGCACTACTGAGAAATTCAATACCAGCCCATTCTCTCTATCTTGATTACTTTACTTTTATTTTTCCAGCATTCTTATTTATTTTCGTGACAAAATCTTAAATCATTCTTTTTCCTCTTGTACAGACAGCGAAGGAAAGGGTTAGCCCAGTCCCTGTGGAGACGGTATCCGATACTCTAGTATCACTTTATTACTTGCGACGTGTACACTTGCACTCAATTGCGATAGACTATTTTACACGCAACATAGGCCTATAAGTGTAAACGAGTCGAGCCGAGTTTTGACTGAGTCGGACTCGAGTAGCCCAATTGTTATGAATGTGGATGTCTATTATGATAAGAATTTTATTTAGGAGATTTGATTTACTTTATCATTAGGAATATTATCTCTTTTATCTAGGAGAATTGATTTATTTTATTATTAGGAATATTATCTCCATAGAGTTCAATGTATTATGGACGCCTATATATAGATGATTTGATTTTGATTGAGAATAATACAAATCTCCCTTTTTCTCTCATCTCTTTGTTCTTTTATTCTTGTTATCGTTCTTTGTTATTTTATTTATAACACGTTATTAGCACGAGTTTTCTCGAAAACTGTTGGTGCTCTTCGTTCGAGTCCCAAAGGTATTATCGAAAAATTCGATTCTACGTTGAACCAAAGATAAGTGATTTTCCATATTTTTTTAGTTATTAATAGTCTTTCGCTTTAAATATTATTTTTTTTGAAAAAATATAGAGACATGTTTGATTATATTTGAGCATTGGACAGATGAATTTATAGATTCTCACAAATCAAAGGACGAATTTACATGGATTGAGAGACCGCGTTTGATATAAATTATATAATTTTAAATTATTGTCTTTATTGATATACCTTTAACGTGTTTGAACCAAAAACAATAATAGATACATATTGGTATAAATTAAAAAGAAAAATATTAAATTAAAAGTAAAAGAAAACACGTCTCCGCGTGTGCGCCTATTTTTTCATAGAAAGGGATAATCTTGCATATGGTTCCTCATATTTTTATTTTATTTAGTTTAATCCACACTTACTTAAAATTCAATTTTAACCATAAATAATTGGTGTTTTCTATTAAAATCGTGTGTGAACATCATTGATGTAAGTTTATTGAGATTTCACTATTTATTTAGTTTATAATTAAACATCAATATTTGTTTATGATATTCTATTGATAAAAGTTGATATTTTTAACCGTGTTTTGAGTTTTATATGATATAATAGCGTGAAAAGAGAAGATTATTATAAGAAGATATCTTGGTCATTTGTTTTGCCTCCATTGCCCTCAAGAAGAAAATCAATACCGGTAAATTTTGATTTTATTTTTGTTCTTTAAATTATGATTTTAAAGTGCGATAAATCATGGTGATTTTGCTCAAAAGCAATAATTCTCATGTGTCGAAAAACTCGACTATTTCTCCTAAGTCCAAGTTACAAAAATTTGTCTTGATCCAAAAAGTTTTATGGGAGGCATTCATTGAAGTGAATGCAAGCATGATGTTTATTCCATGTGATTATTGGATCTGTTTCATTCCTTGAAGTGAATGCAAACATGGTAAATCATTATTCAGTTAGTGACATAACTTTGATATGATCCAAATTATTGAGTATCAATGATGAGGATATGTTCATAAAAACATACTTCACTTTTCACGCAAATAATGCTGTCCTCAGACACAATATCGTGAAAAAGATTTTTAAAGTCCCACTAGCTTCATTCCATTCCCTAAAGTGATTGTGAGATTATATTATAGAAATAATAAAAGTCACATTAGAAGTTGTGGTCGTGGTCGTGGTCAAGGCCATGAATATCGACATAAAAAATATGGTCGTTTTAAGAATACTTCTACCCACCAGTAGTGAGATTATAAGGATGATAAGAGTGATAAAGATCATTCTAAAGAAGTAAAATCTTTTTTTATTACCAATGTGATGTTATAGACCATTGGTTTCGTACTTATCGTACGTTGAAAAAATCAACAATCATTAAATGATAAAGGAAAGAAAATAAAAGTAAATTTTGTTTGCGAAAATGACGAAGATGATATTGGTCCAACTCATTTAGACGTTGTTGGTCCAACTCATTTGGACATTGTTGATTTCCTTATAACCCTTGAAGGAAATAAATCATCTTCTAATCATTGTAACCCCCTCGACCCGGCCTAGCCAATAGACCAAACCGAACGGGTTACACGTGGAAAACCGAAGCGAAACCCGTTAAGACCCCACTCTGGTTAGCAACCCTAATTTTTTTCATTTTATTTATCTTGTCTAGATATCACTTTTAATCCTATGTGTGAAGGCAACAACAGAAAGGTGAAAACGAAATACAAACCAAATCCGAGGGCATACGATAATTTAAACTTACCAAGTAGCTTATGTGTCAAATTTCATGCTCACGAGGTAAAACCATCACAAAGGGGCACATATAACTCATTTAGGATGCATACGAACATTAGGGACCAAAATACGACAATTAGAAACCCTCGAAGATGCCTTTTAACCGTTTTAACTACATGCTTTTCGAAACAGGCCTGCCCATTTCGAAACACATGCTTCATTCAAAAGTAACACCAGGTCATTCTGGAACAGTCCCACCTTGTTCCGGAACGGGAGCCTTCAATGGCCAAACGTACCGGAACAACCCTACATAGTTCCGAAACATGAACCTTCAGTGGCAAATCGTACCGAAATGGCACCACCCCCGTTCCGATACGAGTACCCCTAGAGCTCGACCGTTCCGAAACCATACAAGGCGTTCCGAAACGACTGGACACAGTTTGGCCTGAAAACACATTTCGACATCTCCAAACGTTCCCAAACTTATCTCGAACCATCACAAACTACATAACAACTTATCATACAAACAATCTAGAGGCATAACACCCTAAACACGACTTCAAACATGCATACACGCAACAAAATGGATCTCAACCCAAAGCACATAAGAACACTTAGCTTCAAAAACACCAACAAGTCAAAATGCATGGTAATCTACCAAAAGCCATAACAAGCCTCAACATAACATGGCATCAACATTTAAAACATGCTAGCAACTTAAACAAAACCAAACATAGGAGTTGAACACCAACTCCCTAACATAAAAGTCTAGTATTCACATAGTCTAAGCATTATTACAACTAGTAAAATCATACTTTGAGCTAGCAAGAACTCCAAGAACTCCTCCCTTGCCCACTTGCCTCCCGGAGTCTCTAACGATTTGCATTGTTGGAAAAAGAGAGCGTAAGCTTAAAATCTTAGTGAGCGGAGCTCTAAAACACAACAACAATGCATTTTAAAACATATATCTTAGTTTTAAAAGCAAAACCATTTAAGAAAGAGATGCGACAAACGCAAGCATAGACGAAACATGGTTTGCACATGCACAACCATTCCCGGTGGGACTACACATCACCGTACACAACAACTAGCATTTTTCTGATGGGACTACACATCACCGTACTCATCTACTAGTCACTACCGGTGGGACTACACATCACCGTATACAACGACTAACCATCACGTGAGGCTCGACATCAACTACGACAACACAACAACATTAAAACGGGATAAAAACAATCCACAAACAACACCACAACACAAATAATCGCGAACGCCAACAATCCTACTATTAGCCACCATTTTAGCATTTTTAAGACACCAAAACAAGATTAAAAACACCCTTAAATATGGCATCAAAAGACTCAAATGAAAATCCCATGAAAATACCCATTTCTCCAACCCAAAACCAAAAATGCATTTTAATGAGTTTAAAAGAAGGTTTTCAATGAGTATAAATCAAATATGTAAGAATCTAAGCAAGGAAGAGATTACCTTGAAATAAACTTGCTTGGATGAAGAATTTGGGGTAATGGAATAGTGAAATAGGGTTTAGGAGAGGTTTTAGGTGAAAAAGGGGATTTTTGGAGAAGATGACTTTTCAAACTTTTCTTTTCTTTATTCCATTTAATCAAAATTCCCATTTGCACCTTTAAATAAAAGACCCCCTTTTGTCTATTAAAATGTTTTCTTTCAATTAAACTAACCTGAACCGATTTATCCAAACCCGGTTATCTCTCAGGCCCCAAACCCCAGGCGTTACAACTCTCCCCCACTTAAGGAATTTCGTCCCCAAAATTACCTGACAGAAAAAAGAAACGAAAACTGTCTTTCCATGTCTTCCGTCCTCTCCCAAGTAGCCTCTTCCACACCTCGGTGTCTCCACAAGACCTTGACTAACTCGATAGATCTCCCACGCAACACTTTCCTATCCTTAGCAAGAATTTCAACCGGCTCTTCATCATACGACAAGTCTGGGTTCAACTCAATCTCTTCCTCTGGAATTACATGATACGAATCCGATCTATACTTTCAGAGCATCGAAACATGGAACACATCACGAATCTTCTCTAACTCTGTCGGCAGTCTCAATCTATAAGCAACAAGACCAATCCTCTCGACTACCTCATAAGGACCAATGAATCTCGGGCTCAACTTACCTTTCCTACCAAACCTCATCACCTTCTTACAAGGTGAGACTTTCAAGAACACTTTGTCACTCACGACATACTCTACCTCCTTTCTTTTCAAATCAGCATATGATTTCTGTCGGTCTGAAGCTACCTTCAAGCGATCACATATCAGTTTTACCTTCTCGGTAGTGCCCTTAAGCAAGTCTGGCATCAGTACAAGCTTCTGTCCGGCCTCGGCCCAACAGATAGGTGTTCTACATTAATACCATACAGAGCCTCATACGGTGCCATCTGAATACTAGCCTGATAACTGTTGTTGTAAGCAAACTCCACTAACGGTAGGTGTTTCTCCCAAGAACCCTGAAAGTCGATGATGCAACACCTCAACATGTCTTCCAACACCTGAATAACTCTCTCTGACTGACCATCTGACCGCGGGTGATACGAAGTACTGAAGTTCAACCAAGTACCCAAAGCACGATGCAAACACTCCCAAAATCTGGTTGTAAACCTTGGATCTCGGTCTGATATGATCGACTTCGGTACCCCATGCAATCTCACTGATGTACAGATCGACCAACTTATCTAAGGTGTAGGTAGTATGTATAGATATGAAATGGGCACACTTAGTGAATCTATCGACTATCACCAACACTAAATTCTTCTTCAAAGGAGTCAACGGTAAACCCGACACAAAGTCCATGGTAATATGTTCCCACTTCCATTCCAGAATTTTCAACGGCTGTAACAAACCTGAAGGAAACTGATGCTCAGCCTTAACTCGCTGACATACCATACACTTACTCACAAACTCGGCCACATCCCTCTTCAACCCAATCCAGTAGTACTTTTTTTTAACCCACGGTACATCTTCGTACTACCCGGGTGCATAGCAAACAGACTATTATGTTCTTCATTCAAGATAGTACGCCTTAACTCAGCATCTTCTGGGACTACTATCCTATCCTTGAAACATAGGATCCCATTCTCGCCAAAGCAGAAATCTGTCGGTCTACCATTGGCTATATCTTGCACGTGAGGTGCCAAAGACTCGTCTTGCAACTGTTTCTCTCGAATCAACTGAACCAATGAAGGTTTAACATGTAACTCGGCGATCAAACCGCCATCATTTGACACACTCAATCTCGCAAACATGGCTCGCAACTCAAATGCCACTTTTCTACTCAAAGCATCGGCCACTACGTTTGTCTTACCCGGATGGTACTCCATCGTAAGGACATAGTCCTTAAGAAGCTCTATCCACCTACGTTGTCTAAGGTTCAGCTCTTTCTGAGTCATCAAGTATTTCAAACTCTTGTGGTCGGTGTAAACTGTGCACTTCTCACCATAAAGATGGTGTCTCCAAATCTTTAAAGCAAACACTATTGCGGCTAACTCTATGTCATGAGTAAGGTAGTTCTTCTCGTGAACCTTCAACTGTCTCGAAGCATAAGCTACAACCTTACCCTCTTGCATAAGCACACAACTTAACCCTACATACGATGCATCACTATAAATCACAAACTCTTTCCCCGGTTCAGGCTGAATCAAAATAGGGGCTTCGGTCAAAGCTTTCTTTAACTTCTCAAACGCTTGTTGTCTTGCATCTGACCACTCATACGAAACATTCTTCTAAAGCAATTTAGTCAAGGGTGCCGCAATCTTCGAAAATCCTTCGACAAATCTTCGGTAGTACCCCGCCAAGCCTAGGAAACTACGAATTTTGGTCACCGACTTCGGTTGCTTCCAATTCACTATGGCTTCTATCTTCTTGGGATGCACACTGATTCCATTGGATGAGATCACATGACCTAGGAAGACTACCTCCTTAATCGAAAACTCGCACTTACTCAACTTGGCATACAACTGAGTTTCAAGCAAAGTCTGAAGGACTAGTCGCAAATGCTCATCATGCTCTTCCTCGGTCCTAGAGTACACTAAGATATCATCTATGAACACCACTACAAACCTATCCAATAACTCGTGGAACACTCGGTTTATCATGTCCATAAATACAGCTGGAGCATTAGTTAACCCGAAAGGCATTACCAAGAACTCATAGTGCCCATAACGTGTACGGAAGGCTGTCTTCGGTATATCCACATCCTTTACCTTCAACTGATAGTAACCGGATCTCAAATCAATCTTCGAAAATACTGAATCACCTCTCAACTGATCAAGCAAATCATCTATCTGTGGCAAGGGATACTTGTTCTTTACTTTTACCTTGTTCAATTGCCTATAGTCTATACACATCCTCATACTGTCGTCCTTTTTCTTCACAAACAAGACCGGAGCACCCCACAGAGAAATACTAGGCCTAATGAAGCCTCTATCTGACAATTCCTGAAGTTGTGTCTTCAACTCTTTCAACTCTTTTAGTGCCATTCTATACGGAGCAATAGAAACGGGTGCAGAATCGGAATACGTCTCAATAGCAAACTCAACTTCCCTATCTAGAGGTAAACCCGACAACTCTTCCAGAAAGACACTAAAAAAATCACAAACTATTATGATGTCTTGCGGTCTAACCTCACTCATATTCGGATTCATCACATAAGCCAAATACGCCTGACAACCCGAATCCATCAATATTTGAGCTTTTGGAGTAGAAACAACATTAGACAAGAACTTAATGTTTTCACCAACCACTACAACTTCAAAATCATCCGTAAGCCTCAAGGAGACTCTCTTGGTCTCAAAGTCTACCCTAGCTCTATGCTCTACGAGCCAATCCATGCCCAAAATCACATCAAAACCATAGAACGACAATTCCATCATGTCAACCGGAAACACATGGCCCTGAATCATCAAAGGAAACCTTCTATACATCTTCCTAACTACCACGGTCTCACTGAAAGAACTAGTAACATTCACACCTACTTTTAACCACTTATACGGTAAACCTAGAGATCTTGCATGTTCACCCAAAATGTACGAATGTGTCGAACCCGAATCTATCAAAGAAAGCAAGGTCAAAGACTGTAACGAGAAATTACCTGCGATGATTCAGGGCCTCTTGTTGTGCATACACCCTAGCTGGTCCTCCACCCTTGGGCTGAACTGCCACCACATGAGCTAAGTTCCTCTGACCATCGTTCCTCGGCTGAAAATTACCTCGACCGCGCCCACAGCCTCTCTGATGCTCAAACCCCATAGCTGGAGCCGGTCCGCCCCTAGCCGGGTGTGGACAGTTACGCCTCAAATGATCTCGGGAACCACAGTTCCAACATACCCCAAAGGTAACCATACACTCGCTCGGATGGCGTCTCCCGCATCTAGTGCACGCAGAAGTGTGAACAACATCTTCTTGGCCCTGATGGCCCCGTCCATGGTTACCGCCCCTATGTCTCAAATCGGGCTGATACCTCCTATCTCTGTGCATCTTGGCATGATCTCTGTCCCAATCTGTGTGTCTCTTTCCAGAATCAGACCTACTAGCATGGGTACTCAAGCCCAAGTTCTGCTCAATATCCTTGGCCCTAGAGACCAAAACATCAAACTCGGTGTAATCAGAAGCTAGCATATAAGTCTTCACGTCCCTAGTCAAACCGTAACAGAAATGCTCACATCGTTCCCTCTCACTGGGGACCAACTCAGGAGCATACTGGCTCAACCTCACAAACTGAACCTCATACTCTGACACCGTCTTACTACCCTGAACCAAGGCCATAAATTCTCTCTTCTTTTCATCCTGATATCGGACTCTAAGATACTTCTTCTTAAAGGTTGTTCTTAAGTGTTCCCAAGTGACATCCGCTTCTGCTATACCCGAAGTAACAGTAGTTCACCAAGCATACGCATCTCCCTGAAGCAAGGAGACAACACAACCCAACTTATGAGTGTCCGAGCACTCCATCTGGCCTAAGATTCGTGTAGTGCTCTCGAGCCAAGCCTCTTAACCCTCGGGAGTCAAACCATGGAACTCAAATCCACCCAAGCTACGAAGCCTCTCAAGGGGTAAACATGTCCCTGCACCCTGAGGTGGTGGTGCAGCATGCATACTGGCTAAACCTGTCTGAAAAGCCCCGGCTATAGTCTGAATCAAATGAGTCATGTCCGCACCTGCCGGACCCTGACCCGCTTGAGCTCTATTACCCCCAACATTTGCACCGGTCTGAGGTCCATTGCCATCTTCTCCGGCATTCGCACCGGCCTGAGGCACATTACCTCCGACATCCACCCCATTACCATCGGGAGTAGGAGGAACAAGAGGCTCATCCCCGGGTGCCTGGTCACCCGCTCTAGGCCGTCCTCTTGGTCTTACCATAACGAAGATAAAATCTAAAACAACAAACACATCACACACAAGAAAACATTGGGTTAGCAAGGGCAAGGATCCAAGTTCTCAAGCTCCTTAAACCAAAACCATTTTCCAATAACAACACCTAGCAATGGGAACACTCGACTAAACTTCAACCAACAACAAGAACGAGAAAACATGCTTCCACACACCGTGCAACGGCAAACAAACTAAACAAACCAACTTACCTGACTTAACTTCCCGGGAGACCTCGTAACCGAGGCTCTGACACCACCAAATGTAACCCCCTCGTCCCGGCCTAGCCAACAGACCGAACCGAACAAGTTACATGGGGAAAACTGAAACGAAACCCGTTAAGGCCCCACTCCGATTAGCAACCCTAATTTTTTTCATTTTATTTATCTTTTCTAGATATCACTTTTAATCCTATGTATGAAGGCAACATCGGAAAGGCGAAAACGAAATACGAACCAAATCCGAGGGCATACGATAATTTAAACTTACTAATTAGCTTATTAGTCAAATTTCATGCTCACGAGGAAAAACCATCACAAATGGGGCACATATAACTCATTTAGGATGCATACGAACATTAGGGACCAAAACGCGACAATTGGAAACCCTCGAAGATGCCTTTTAATTGTTTTAACTACATGCGTTTCGAAACAGGCCTGCCCGTTCCGAAACAAGGGCTTCATTCAAAAGTAACACTAGGCCGTTCTGAAACGATCCCACCTTGTTCTGGAATGGGAGCCTCCAGTGGCCAAACATACCGGAGCGACCCTACATGGTTCTGAAATAGGAACCTCCAGTGGCAAATCGTACCGAAACGACACCACCCCCGTTCCGATACGGGTACCCCTAGAGCTCGACCGTTCCGAAACCATACCAGGCGTTCTGAAACTCTTGGACACAGTTTGGCCCGAAAACACATTTTGTCATCTCCAAACGTTACCAAACTTACCTCGAACAATAACAAACCACATAGCAACTTATCATACAAACAATCTAGAGGCATAACACCCTAAATACAACTTCAAACATGCATAAACGTAACAAAATGGATCTCAACCCAAAGCACATAAGAACACTTAGCTTCAAAAACATCAACAAGTCAAAATGCATGGTAATCTACCAAAAGCCATAACAAGCCTCAACATAACATGGTATCAACATTTAAAACATGCTAGCAACTTAAACAAAACCAAACATAGGAGTTGAACACCAACTCCCTAACATAAAAGTCTAGTATTCTCATAGTCTAAGCAATATTAAAACTAGTAAAATCATACTTTGAGCTAGAAAGAACTCCAAGAACTCCTCCCTTGCCCACTTGCCTCCCGGAGTCTCTAACGATTTGCATTGTTGGAAAAAGAGAGCGTAAACTTAAAATCTTAGTGAGCGGAGCTCTAAAACACAACAATAATGCAGTTTAAAACATATATCTTAGTTTTAAAAGCAAAATCATTTAAGAAAGAGATGCGAAAAATGCAAGCATAGACGAAACATGGTTTGCACATGCACAACCATTCCCGGTGGGACTACACATCACCGTACACAACAACTAGCATTTTTCTGATGGGACTACACATCACCGTACTCATCTACTAGTCACTACCGGTGGGACTACACATCACCGTATACAACGACTAACCATCACGTGAGGCTCGACACCAACTACGACAACACAACAACATTAAAACGGGATAAAAACAATCCACAATCCACAAACAACACCACAACACACATAATCGCAAACCCCAACAATCAACTAAACAAGGCGAGAATAGATAAGCTTACACTTGGGTCTAGGTTAGTCTCTAAGACTCCACCCAAACCCCAAGAAACCTTAATTGAACATATTTAAAGCCTCAAAACAGTTTCCACTCATCGATAGAGCCCAAACGAAAGCTGAAACACCGACCTCAAGCCTCCGTAACACCCGGTATTGTGCCCGAAGTACCCGAATCAAACTCCTCTGCTTCAAGACAACCCAAAACAGAATATTAGGATGCTAATACACTTGTAAACCAACAACTACCCGGAAATCCACTCCTTGCAACCAAAACACATTGATTCAAACTCAAATTTCACCAATTTCGTTCTAAACAAACCCCAAACTAAATCTATCAATTTCAACCATCAAAACACATCTAATATCACCTAGAATCACCCCCAACATCAAAAGAACTACCAGCCACGATTTCAACCCAAAACCAAGCCAAAAACTCTACATTTTCAACCCCGAAATCTCATTTTTAGACCCATTTCGGGTTTCCTACTATTAGCCACCATTTTAGAATTTTTAAGACACTCAAACAAGATTAAAAACACCCTTAAATATGGCATCAAAAGACCCAAACGAAAATCCCATGAAAACACCCATTTCTCCAACCCAAAACCAAAAATGTATTTTAATGAGTTTAAAAGAAAGTTTTCAATGAGTATAAATCAAATATGTAAGAATCTAAGCACGGAAGATTTTACCTTGAAATAATCTTGCTTGGATGAAGAATTTGGGGCAATGGAATAGTGAAATAGGGTTTAGGAGAGGTTTTAGGTAAAAAAAAAGGGATTTTTGGTGAAGATGACTTTTCATACTTTTCTTAAATCTGGAAAACAAAAAAAAATTAAATAAATAAAGCCCGAAATATAATCAAAGCCCAAAGTCTTATAATTTAAAGTCCATTTACAAAATAAAAAATAAAAACCCAAAAAATATACATAGCCCAATTCGGGCCCAACTTAAAGAAAACCCTAAATCTAAAAACCCTAATGACCCTTTTTTTTTTGTGCAGCCGCCACCAGATCTAACCGTTGGATCTAGGCGCCAGATCAACGGCCCAGATTAGGATCACGCGAAAAACCCTAGGGCAAAAAGGACTGGATCAGGCCGCGCCGCGCGATTAGGACCCTTGGATCAGGGAATGATCTGACGCTCCAGATCTTCTCTCGGCAAAAACCCTAAGGCTCTCCAGAATCGTCTCGCGCCGCCCGAATCAGAACCGTTAGATCAAGACATGATCTAACGGCTTCGAGGCAAGGAGAACTCCACGTGCGACTGTTTGGATTCCCCCACGCGCGCTACACAATCGTCCAGATCTTCCACCAACGGTCAGGATCACTCCACGATGCCGATCTGTCGTCTGCCTCTGCTGGTCCCCTCCTCACAGCCAGCAGTACATGCAGCCAAAAAGCACAACTGAAATGTTAGGCAACAATGCGCAAATGCAACAGAAATTAAAAAACAAAAATCATAGAAGCAAAATGACAAACGACAATAGATGAATACGTACAAATCAACAGCATTTCCTGCAATTTTGTGCAATTAGAAAAAGAGCAAAAATGTAATATTTCGGCTATATAAAGCCCGAAGCAAAATGTAATGAGGGGGTTTTTTGAGAGGATTTCTTAGAGAGATAAAGTTGTAATAGGAGGATTCAGAAAAATTCCAGAGAGATTGTAATCGGAATTCGCATATCAATACAAGCAAAGAGGTTTTCAGAGGTATCCCATTTTCATCTTTCATTTCAGTCGAATCGAAAGCGAAAAATAAAAAAAAACAGAAAGGGGTTAAGGTCTTACCCTCGTCGTTTCTTTCTTCTTCTCCGTTTCCCCATTGCCGGCGATAAGCCTTCTGGCTCCCTCGGAAGCCATGCATGGTGAGCCGGTGACGCAAAAGGGGTAAGTTTGTGGTTTTTTGTTTTGTTTCAGTTTTGGGTTTTAGACAAAAAAAGCAAAAACGTTTTTGGTTTCAAAAAAAGGAAAGGAATTTGGCGTTTTTGGTTTTTTAGGGTTCCGGCGCCGGCAATGGCGACCGGAACCCCTTGGCGGTGCCGGAGTTTTCAGAGAGAAAGGGGAGGGCTCTGGTTTTAGGTCTAGGGTTTTAAAAATGGAAAAGGGGCCAAATGAGTTTTTTAACCTATATTTATAATGATTTTTGGTTTTAAAAATGGTTTATTGTCACCTTAAGCCCCTCCGCGTCATTTTAATTGCGCGAGGGAGGGCTTCTGCGTTTTACAATTCTCTCCGAAGTCCCTCCATTTCTTCAAGCGTTTTTAATTTGATCCTTAGTCTGGTTTCAATCGATTTGCGAGTGGGGAAATTTCTGTTTTTGTAACACCCCAATTTTGGGCTCAGAAGTTTAGGGTCTGAACTGGACCGGTCTGATTTACGGTTCGAATATAAAAGGAGGTTTTAGGGAAAGCCTAGTTCGGGATGCTTTAAAAATATGGAAAAATATCTAAAAATTCTCTTTTAATATATATAAAAGAGTGGTGAAATCAATTTTACAAAATAAGGTTTGGAAATACTACATTTCGGTGTAGTGACTAAAATGCGATTTTTGAAAAGTTTAGTGGTGACTGTTTTGTAAGGATTGAAACTTTGAATCTTTAAGGAGCTAGTATACCCAAAAATGATTTCTCCAGATTTTTCCTTAATTTGAGTGAATTAATTAATGTTTTAATTAATTTAATGAAAAGGGAAACTACTTTTTGGAATTTCATAACTACCTTTTCCTAAATTTTTCTCATTCCTTTTTCTCTCAAAATTCCATCATCCAAACACTATCTCTCCAACAACTTTTGCATTGATCTTCACTTCAATTGATGAGATTTATATCATCAATTAATTCCTAATCAATCTTGCATCAAATTCTTTTGATTTCCTCATTGAATTTTCAAGGAAATTGGCTCAAATCAAGGAGAAATCACCATTTAGAGGTAAGATTGTTCTTCTCCTCTAAATACTTAGTTCTTTACTGAAATTCCCAAGTTATCAATCCTTAATTTAAGTTTTATAAATGGTTTTAATGATAGAAACTTGATTTAGGCTTAAAACTCAAGATTTGGAAGAAATCTTGAAGAATTTCGTTGAGATTGTTTGGGCTCTGTTTTGTGATGAATATTTAATGTATTTTGGATGTCTAATGATGTGGAAATGAGGTTTTATCAATGCAATCCCGAATAGGTTGAATTTCCTAAGTTTTTGCTTATGAAAATGGTGGTTTTTGAGGTGTTTTTGGTGTTCTGTTATGGCTGGAGGTATAAGGACGAGTTTAGGTGTATTTTGGATGTTGATTGATGTTTAGAAATGGTTAGAAGTGGTGGATCTTGGCTGGGTTAAGTTGTGAAAGTGTTTGGAGGTGTTTTCGGTTGTGTTTGGTAGCCGAAAAGTTGGTTTTGGGTAGATCAACGAGTTTATGTGTGTTGGCTGAAGATTTCAATGCATGATGATGCATTAATCCTCTGCTTTGATGTGATTAAAACAGGGGAGGCATCTTCGGACACTATTGGAGTTGATCCGGAGGCTTGATTGGCGTTTCAGCAATCGTGCGAAATGTAATCGGTTAGTGTAGTTGGGTTTTCAGCTTTGAAACGATTATTTGGAGGTTTTGGGAGCTTAGTTTAAGTCTAAACAACTTAGCTAAGCTCAAGAGTAAGTTTTCGGAAAAACTCCCTCGGATGTGCTATAAAGTAGCTTGATGCATTGGTTATAAATTGCATATTTAAATTCTGTTTTGAAAGCATGTTTTAGCATGGTTAATGCTGGTTTTGAAAGCCATGTGTTGAAGGATGCTCAATGTAAGAGATCCTTGTTTTGGTATGTTGTTAAATTGGTAATGATGCATGGTGATGCATGTTATTTAATGGCTTTGTTTAACGTTTTAAAACAGTGAATTGTGGATGGTATTTGATGTATATTGGCAAGTGATGAATTGGTTTTAAAGTACTTGAATCGGATATAGTTAGCCGGCTATAGGATTGGGTGCACCGTGAATAAAGTCACCTTGGATGTTGAGGGGTTGTGATTGTACCGTAAACTCCATCCAAGTATCCAAACGAGAGAGGTAAGATCACAACGGTGGTTAAAAGTCCGTGTGTGGATCTTGGTAAGGTCACAACGATGGTTAAAAGTTCGTGTGTGGACCTTGTGTTATGTGTCCCGTACTCTCGTTAGTAGGTTATACAACTATCGATGAGTGATGTGGAGGGGTTGTGATTGTACCGTTAAACTCCATCACGGGTGTTGAGGGCTTGTGATTGTACCGATAAACTCCACCTTATGTTGTTCGATAGTGTGTATGAAGCGTGTGGGACAACGCTTGTAATCCGCGTATCCGATTGTGTTTTGTGTTGTAAATGGTTATGAATTATCACTTGAAAGCCAATATGATGAGTTGAACGTAATGAAGCATGAGATGCTTGTAAAGTATGCAAGGTTGCATGAAAAGAGATGAGCATGTGTTTTAAAAGCTTTGTTGAAAGTGTTTTCTAAAATGCATTATTGTGTTGTTTTCTTTAGAGCATGCCTCACTAAGCAATTGTGCTTACGCTCTCTTTATTGTACCAATAATGCAGATAATTGAAGTGTTTAAGGGCAACAAGGAGGCTAGAGTGTCCAAGGGAAACCAAGCTCATGTATGGTGATGTTTCATACACTATTAGTTTTGGTAATTTGGCAATGGGAACCTAAGGCTGTGTTTTGGGAGATATGTTGAACTCCCTAAGTTGTAGCATGTTGTTTTTGATGGTTTGGATTTGTAAGTGGCCTTTTAATGATTGTTTTGGAGTTTGGTTGATTGCTTGGTTTTGGATAATAGGAAGCATGCCTATAGATATGTGAAATTCCATGTTTGATGCTATGAATATGTTTAGGAGTTACAAACATGATTTATATATGTATGATGACTTGTTGGCATGATTAGGAAGTCATTAGGTTGTGTTTGAGTGGGTTTATGTATGAAAAACCAGCAAAATTTGCAGCTTCTGGGCAAACCGTATCGGAACAGGCACTGGCGTTTCGAAATGGGGGCCTGTAATGGCCTTCGTGTTTCGAAACGGCTGGAGGCTGTTCCGAAACGATTTGGCTACTGGAAGGCCCTGTTTCGGAACCAGTCTCGGAACGAACCCGTGTTTCGGAACGATCAAAGCCGTTTCGAAACAGGTGACCGTTGGGCACTGATTTGAATGGTGTTGAAGTTTGCAAGCTTTACGTTTTAGTCCTGAAAGTTGTAATTGCAATTGTATGAGTTCGAGATGTTCAATTAAGGTGAAAGTTGGCAAAGAAGCATGTAATAAGACTAATTTAATATTGGTAACTTTAAAATCAGTTATGACCTTCTAATTTACCAAATTTACGTTTTGGTCCCTAATATTTGTATATTGTGCAATTGAGTCCCTCTCTGAAATCCGATCACTGTGTTTTACACATATATGTTTCTCGAGTGTTCACTTAGGGTTAACGTGCATCTAGACAAGATTAAAAAGAAGAAAATGGTCGTTAATCAAGGTTGACTTTCGAGTTGACTTTCGAGTTGACTTTGGTTTTCCTCGTGTAATCTTTGTAGTTAGGGTCAACCGTCTAGGCCGGGCTAAAGGGGTTACATTTGGTGGTATCAGAGCTTAGTTCTCGTGTAATTGGGAATTGTTATGTGGGTGATGTATGTGTTTTTGTATGATGGACCTTTTAAGTGAAGGAATGTTTTATGAACTGTGATGTATGGTTGCAATTGTGATGCTATGCTATGTTGAAGCATGTTAGGGGAACCCATTGCCATATCAAAACTAATGAAAGGAATTGTTTTTGGAAAATGAGCTTGAGTACTTGGATTACTTACCTTGTTGAGCCTAATTATGTTTATTGCATTTGTGTCAGTGCATTGTTTTTTATATATGGGGCCTCGTAGAGAGATGAGGATGAATACGAGAGCTATAGATCAGAATGAAAACGAGGAAAATGCTGAGAATGTTGTGGATTTACCTCCTCCCTCTGGTGGTGGACCACCCGGCGGTGATGGTGCTAGAGGTGATAATGTGGGTGTTGGTATGCGTGTAACTAGTTCCTTTGGTGAGACCGTTGTGACACAGAAGTTGTATAGAAGATGTCCCTTGGAAGTGCAAAACCATGTTTTTCTTGTTGATCTCATGGAATTGTCATTCTATGGTTTTGATGTAATCCTTGGTATGGATTGGCTTGTTGAACATCGAGCTGTAGTGGATTTTGAGAACAAGCGAGTTTCGTTGAAACTTGCGGATGATTACGAGGTAGTGGTGGTTGGTGAGAATGTGAAGTTTCTTGCCAATGTGGTGTCTTCGTTGGAAGCAAGCCGAATGCTGAGGCAAGGTTGTGAGGCTTATCTAGCCTTTGTTATGAATCCTAGCTCTAAGGAGTTGTGAGTTCAAGATATCAGGACTGTGCGATAGTTTCCTGGAGTGTTTCCAGAGGAGTTACCTGGATTGCCTCCTAGTCGAGAGGTGGAGTTTGGAATTGAGCTGTATGAAAATACAACTCCAGTGTCCATTACTCCTTACCGAATGGCACCTAAGGAGTTGAAAGAGCTGAAGACGCAACTTTAGGAGTTGCTTGATCATGGTTTCATTCGGCCAAGTGTGTCACCTTGGGGTGCACCGGTCTTGTTTGTGAAGAAGAAGGATGGCACTATGAGAATGTGCATCGATTATCGTCAGCTGAAAAAGTTGACTATCAAGAATCAGTATCCTTTGCCGAGAATTGATGATCTTTTTTATCAGTTTCGGGGAGCGGATGTGTTCTCTAAGATTGATTTAAGGTCAGGTTATTATCAGCTTAAGGTGAAGGATATGGATGTGCCAAAAACAGCCTTTAGAACGAGGTATGGGCATTATGAGTTCCTTGTGATGCCATTTGGCTTGACGAATGCTCCTGCAGCTTTTATGGAAATGATGAATAGAGTGTTCCATGAATACTTGGACAAGTTTGTTGTGGTGTTCACCGATGATATCCTTGTGTACTCTCGTACTGAGGAGGAGGATGAGGGGCATTTGCGGATTGTGTTACAGGCGCTGTTGGAGAATCAGCTTTATGCTAAGCTGAGTAAGTGCGAATTCTGGCTTAGGGAAGTTGTTTTCCTTGGTCATGTGGTTTCTGCTGAGTGAATTCGTGTTGATCCTCAGAAGATTGAGGCGGTGATGAATTGGAAGCCTCCTAAGTCTGTTCATGAAGTCCGTAGTTTCCTTGGGTTGGCAGGATACTATCGGAGGTTTGTGGATGGATTTTCGAAGATTGCTGCACCTTTAACAAAGTTGTTGCAAAAGGATGTCAAGTATGAGTGGACAAAGGCAAGACAACAAGCTTTTGAGAAGCTTAAGGCAGCTTTGACGCAAGCTCCTATCTTGGTTCAACCTGAATCAGGGAAAGAGTTTGTGGTGTATAGTGACGCATCCTATGTTGGTTTGGGGTGTGTGTTGATGCAAGAGGGTAAGGTGGTGGCTTATGCATCACGCCAGTTGAAGGTGCATGAGCGCAATTATCCTACGCATGATATTGAGTTAGCTGCGGTGGTTTTTGCTTTGAAGATTTGGAGACATTACCTGTATGGTGAGAAGTGTACTGTGTACACGGATCAAAAAAGTTTGAAGTATCTGATGTCTCAGAAAGAGTTGAATCTTAGGCAACGACGTTGGGTGAAGTTGCTTAAAGATTACGATATGACGATCGAGTACCATCCGGGAAAAGCTAATGTTGTAGCGGATGCCTTGAGTAGGAAGGTGGCAGTGGAGTTAAGGGCTATGTTTGCCAGCTTGAGTATTTCACGAGATGGGGGTCTTGTGGCTGAATTGCAAGTGAAACCATCTTTGGTTCAGTTGATAAAGGATAAGCAGTTGTTGGTTGATTCTTTGGTGCCACATGTTCAGGATATTGCTGAGGATAGACCACCGGATTTCTGTTTTAATGATGATGGGGTTCGATGTTTTGGTAGTCGGGTAGTAGTGCCGAATAATGCAGAGTTGAGGCGTACTATTCTGACTGAGGCTCATAGCAGTCCTTTTGCTATGCACCCTGGTAGTACAAAGATGTATCGTAATCTTAAGGA
This sequence comes from Hibiscus trionum, assembly GCA_030270665.1. NCBI lineage: Eukaryota > Viridiplantae > Streptophyta > Magnoliopsida > Malvales > Malvaceae > Hibiscus > Hibiscus trionum. The sequence continues at coordinate 8,550,527 of BSYR01000024.1, read as the reverse complement.
TGAGTACTATTGGGTGGGTTTGAAGAAGGATGTTGCGGAGTACGTGGGTAAGTGCATGGTTTGTCAGCGGGTTAAGGCTGAGCATTAGTTTCCTTCTGGGTTGTTGCAACCGTTGAGGATTCCTGAGTGGAAGTGGGAAAGGATTACCATGGACTTTGTGTCTGGTTTGCCTTTGTCGCCATCGAAGAAGAATTCGGTGTGGGTGATTGTGGATCGCCTTACGAAGTGTGCACATTTCTTACCTGTGCATACTACGTATACCTTGGACAAGCTTGCGGAGTTGTACATTGCTGAGATTGTGCGGCTGCATGGTGTGCCAAAGTCTATAGTATCGAATAGGGATCCGAGGTTTACATCGCGTTTTTGGGAGTGTTTGCATCAAGCTTTGGGTACACGGTTGAATGTTAGTACTTCTTACCATCCACAGTCTGAACGTGTTATCCAAGTGCTGGAAGATATGTTGAGGTGCTGTGTGATTGAGTTTCAGGGTTCTTGGGAGAAGCATTTGCCTTTGGTGGAGTTTGCCTATAACAATAGCTACCAGGCAAGTATTCAAATGGCACCTTATGAAGCCTTGTATGGGAGGAAGTGCAGAACTCCTCTTTGCTGGGCTGAAACAGGTCAGAAGTTGGTTTCAATGCTGGCTTTGTTGAAAGGAACCACTGAGAAGGTGAAGCTCATTTGTGAGCGATTGAAGGTAGCTTCTGATCGACAGAAGTCTTACGCGGATTTGAAGCGTAAGGAGATTGAGTTTGCGGTAGGTGACCGTGTGTTCTTGAAGGTTTCACCTTGGAAGAAGGTGATGAGGTTTGGCCGGAAGGGTAAGTTGAGCCCTAGGTATATTGGACCATACGAGGTGATTGAACGTGTGGGTCTTATTGCGTACAAGCTGAGGTTACTGCAAGAGTTGGAAAGGATACATGATGTGTTTCATGTCTCTATGCTTCGGAGGTATAGATCGGATCCTTCGCATGTTATGCCTGTGGAGGAAGTGGAGTTGAATCCAGACTTGACCTATGATGAGGAGCCGGTTGAAATTCTGGATTCGGACAGTAAAGTTCTTCGAGGCAAGACCATTGAATTGGTTAAGGTGTTGTGGAAGCATCGTGGTGTTGAGGAAGCCACGTGGGAAAGAAAGGATGATATGAAGAAGCAGTTTCCGTACCTTTTTCCTCCAGGTAAATTTCGAGGACGAAATTTCTTAAAGGGGGAGAGTTGTAACACCCCAATTTTGGGCTTAGAAGTTTAGGGTCTGAACCGGACCGGTCTGATTTACGGTTCGAATATAAAAGGAGGTTTTAGGGAAAGCCTAGTTCGGGATGCTTTAAAAATATGGAAAAATATCTAAAAATTCTCTTTTAATATATATAAGAGAGTGGTGAAATCGGTTTTACAAAATAAGGTTTGGAAATACTACATTTCGGTGTAGTGACTAAAATGCGATTTTTGAATAGTTTAGTGGTGACTGTTTTGTAAGGATTGAAACTTTGAATCTTTAAGGAGCTAATATACCCAAAAATGATTTCTCCAAATTTTTCCTTAATTTGAGTGAATTAATTAATGTTCTAATTAATTTAATGAAAAGGGAAACTACTTTTTGGAATTTCATAACTACCTTTTCCTAAATTTTTCTCATTCCTTTTTCTCTCAAAATTCCATCATCTAAACATTATCTCTCCAGCAACTTTTGCATTGATCTTCACTTCAATTGATGAGATTTCTATCATCAATTAATTCCTAATCAATCTTGCATCAAATTCTTTTGATTTCCTCATTGAATTTTCAAGGAAATTGGCTCAAATCAAGGAGAAATCACCATTTAGAGGTAAGATTGTTCTTCTCCTCTAAATACTCAGTTCTTTACTGAAATTCCCAAGTTATCAATCCTTAATTTAAGTTTTATAAATGGTTTAATGATAGAAACTTGATTTTGGCTTAAAACTCAAGATTTGGAAGAAATCTTGAAGAATTTCGTTGAGATTGTTTGGGCTCTTTTTTGTGATGAATCTTTAATGTATTTTGGATGTCTAATGATGTGGAAATGAGGTTTTGTCAATGCAATCCCGAATAGGTTGAATTTCCTAAGTTTTTGCTTATGAAAATGGTGGTTTTTGAGGTGTTTTTGGTGTTCTGTTATGGCTGGAGGTATAAGGACGAGTTTAGGTGTATTTTGGATGTTGATTGATGTTTAGAAATGGTTAGAAGTGATGGATCTTGGCTGGGTTAAGTTGTGAAAGAGTTTGGAGGTGTTTTCGGTTGTGTTTGGTAGCCGAAATGTTGGTTTTGGGTAGATGAGCGAGTTTATGTGTGTTGGCTGAAGATTTCAATGCATGATGATGCATTAATCCTCTTCTTTGATGTGATTAAAACAGGGGAGGCATCTTCGGACACTATTGGAGTTTATACGGAGGCTTGATTGGCGTTTCGATAAGCGTGCGAAACGTAATCGGTGAGTGGAGTTGGGTTTTCAGCTTTGAAACGATTATTTGGAGGTTTTGGGAGCTTAGTTTAAGTCTAAACAACTTAGCTAAGCTCAAGAGTAAGTTTTTGGAAAAACTCCCTCGGATGTGCTATGAAGTAGCTTGATGCATTGGTTATAAATTGCATGTTTAAATTCTGTTTTGAAAGCATGTTTTAGCATGGTTAATGCTGGTTTTGAAAGCCATGTGTTGAAGGATTCTCAAGGTAAGAGATCCTTTTTTTGGCATGTTGTTAAATTGGTAATGATGCATGGTGATGCATGTTATTTAATGGCTTTGTTTAATGTTTTAAAACAATGAATTGTGGATGGTATTTGATGTATATTGGCAAGTGATGAATTGGTTTTAAAGTACTTGAATCGGATATAGTTAGCCGGCTATAGGATTGGGTGCACCGTGAATAAAGTCGCCTTGGATGTTGAGGGGTTGTGATTGTACCGTAAACTCCATCAAAGTATCCTAACGAGAGAGGTAAGATCACAACGGTGGTTAAAAGTCCGTGTGTGGATCTTGGTAAGGTCACAACGGTGGTTAAAAGTCCGTGTGTGGACCTTGTGTTATGTGTCCTATACTCTCGTTAGTAGGTTATACAACTACCGATGAGTGATGTGGAGGGGTTGTGATTGTACCATTAAACTCCATCATGGGTGTTGAGGGGTTGTGATTGTACCGATAAACTCCACCTTATGTTGTTCGGTAGTGTGTATGAAGCGTGTGGGACAACGCTTGTAATCCGCGTATCTGATTGTGTTTTGTGTTGTAAATGGTTATGAATTATCACTTGAAAGCCAATATGATGAGTTGAACGTAATGAAGCATGAGATGCTTGTAAAGTATGCAAGGTTGCATGAAAAGAGATGAGCATGTGTTTTAAAAGCTTTGTTGAAAGTGTTTTCTAAAATGCATTATTGTTTTGTTTTCTTTAGAGCATGTCTCACTAAGAAATTGTGCTAACGCTCTCTCTCTTGTACCAATAATGCAGATAATTGAAGTGTTTAAGGGCAACAAGGAGGCTAGAGTGTCCAAGGGAAACCAAGCTCTGGTATGGTGATGTTTCATACACTATTAGTTTTGGTAATTTGGCAATGGGAACCTAAGGTTGTGTTTTGGGAGATGTGTTGAACTTCCTAAGTTGTAGCATGTAGTTTTTGATGGTTTGGATTTGTAAGTGGCCTTTTAATTCTTGTTTTGGAGTTTGGTTGATTGCTTGGTTTTGGATAATAGGAAGCATGCCTATAGATATGTGAAATTCCATGTTTGATTCTATGAATATGTTTGGGAGTTACAAACATGCTTTATATATGTATGATGACTTGTTGGCATGATTAGGAAGTCATTAGGTTGTGTTTGAGTGGGTTTATGTATGAAAAACCAGCAAAATCTGCAGCTTCTGGGCAAACCGTATCGGAATAGGCACTGGCGTTTCGAAACGGGGGCCTGTAATGGCCTTCGTGTTTCGAAACGGCTGGAGGCTGTTCCGAAACGATTTGGCTACTGGAAGGCCCTATTTCGAAACCAGTCTCGGAACAAACCCGTGTTTCGGAACGGTCAAAGCCGTTTCGAAATAGGTGACCGTTGGGCACTGATTTGAATGGTGTTGAAGTTTGCAAGCTTTACGTTTTAGTCCCGAAAGTTGTAATTGCAATTGTATGAGTTCGAGATGTCCAATTAAGGTGAAATTTGGCAGGGAAGCATGTAATAAGACTAATTTAATATTGGTAACTTTAAAATCAGTTATGACCTTCTAATTTACTGAATTTACGTTTTGGTCCCTAATATTTGTATATTGTGCAATTGAGTCCCTCTCTGAAATCCGATCGCTGTGTTTTACACATATATGTTTCTCGAGTGTTCACTTAGGGTTAACGTGCATCTAGACAAGATTAAAAAGAAAAAAAAGGGTCGTTAATCAAGGTTGACTTTCGAGCTGACTTTGGTTTTCCCCGTGTAATCTTCGTAGTTCGGATCAACCGTCTAGGCCGGGCTAAGGGGGTTACAGTTTTGGTCCTTAGGGCCTTCCGTCGGCTTTTAATTTGGTCCCAAATTTCGCAATTCTTCATTTTTTTAATGGGTAATTTGCATCTGCGGTCCCTGTTAGTGTGCATTTAATTTATCTTGCATTTTGTTTTCATTATGTTTATTTGTTATTCATGCATTTCTCCTTCTAGTATGTGTTTGTATCGGACATATGTTTTTTTTCATGTTGTTATGTTTTTTTATATATAAGTATGATTTGTGGTTATATGTCTTTACGTTTGGCGTATTTAATTTTATGCATTTAATGTAGCTTGGCCATATATATTGCATGCTTGTTTTTATGTGCGTTTTAGCCTTTTTTATGTCATTCGAATATGTTTGTTGTGACATGCATTCTAATTGTCATTACATGAGACTCTTTAATTTTGCTCGATGATTAATTAATTTAAAGTGTACCCCAAGAGAGGTATTAATTAACCCCGGTATCTGAAAAACGATAGTCTTAGCTTAATGGATGTCGATCGAATATTTGGGTTAATTCTCACCGTCTCTAGGTAAGCGAAAGCGTAAAAATAAAAATATCACGCATCATCCTTTATTTGTCTGCATCATGCATAAAGGTGACGTACGAGATCCGAACCCTAAACTAACACGGCAGTCAGTCTTATATGATGTCGGTTTAGTCTATGGTCCGGTGTACCGTCATCCTTTCTAATTAAATGTTTAATTAATTCCAAAGCCATAATTCGATATAGCCCGTGCTATTTAAGTCACATTTTCATTCAAGAACACTTTATTAAATTCACTTTGGTTTTTAAATAATTTCTATCGATCAAAAGGCAACAAGTAATTTGGTACCGATTTCCAGGCGTGATGGGGGTGCTAATCCTTCCCCACACGTAACCAACTCCCGAACCCTTTTAAAACGAATCTCTGGTTTTGTGGTGTCCGGCCTACCTTAGTGGCCGATGGCGACTCCAATTTTTACAGTTTTCCAACAAACGAATTTCCCCCCTTTTTTAAATCAAAATCATTTTCAAGAAGAGATAGTGATAAGGCCTCACTTTAGCGGTTTTCCCAGAAAAACCTTATCACACGAAGCTGGAGTTGAAGGACAGAGAACACCGCATGTCGTGACATATGCCGTGGCAGCGATGACGACATAGAGACACTGAGGTGAAAAAGCAAAGTGGGGTCCGATAGATAGAGAATTGTAAGCCAGTCTATCGTGGATTACTCTCATATTTTTCTGAGCCATGAAGCAGAAGGAAGGTCGGGTTCAAGTTCAAGGAAGAAAGTCAAAGCATGAAAAGAGGACGAATTAAAGACATCTACTCAGAAGATTTAGTCTTTAATAGAGTTGTATTTTAATTTAAACTTGTATTCTTGACATATTAGAAAACTTGGACCCAAGGCCTATATAAAGGCATGTAATTCGACCTAGAAGAGGATATCTAGCTCCTAGTCGTCTTCCCCTAAAACCCTAGTTGTTTCTCTCTCTCCATCATATTCTAAATTCCCCCAAGGGCTAAGGGTTGATCTTGTAAAGTAGTTGTAAGGATTGTATTGTTCTTAGGTTTTTCCGTTCAATTAATAAAAACTTTAAGTTTATTTACTCCGGTTTTCAATATCTCATAAGAGTATCGGGAGAGCATTGTGAGGTTATCTATTTGCTTAATATCAGGAGAGTTAAGCATACGAAAGGAGTAAATACGTGTTTTCCAGTTTATGGTTAAACCATCTTGGCTTATGGATAAGTACAAGGTTAAGTGGCTAAAGAAGAATTCACAAAAATTGATGATCATCCTTTGATTCACGCCGAGAGGTATTATCCAAGACGTGTTCATCAATATAATTTGGGCCTAGGGATATGACAAGTCACAACAGGGATTCTTGACAAACTTGAAGTACGGAGTTGTTGATCACTGCCGCGACATCGACAAACCTCTGTCGCGACAGGCACGACGACAGAAGCAACGGAAGTTCCTCTGAACAGTGCAACACCTGCACTGCTGAGCAAATCAATACCGGCCTATTCTCTCAACCTGATTACCTTATCTTTTACTTTAGTTATTACTCAAGATTTCTCCAAACAATCATTTAAACTTATTTCTTTTCTTGTGCAACAATCTAAGGATAAAGTTATTTCCACTCCCTGTGGAGACGATATACGATACTCCGTATCACTTTATTACTTGCGACTCAATAGACTCTTTTACACGCAACAAAAACCCCCAACGGCTATTTCCTAACGGTATTTTAAATTGCAGCTCAACTATCACTCAGACTGAAACAATTTGTAACCGTTTCGATACAGCTCAATACCGTTTCGATACGGCCAGAGGCGTTTCGATACGGCTTGCTGCATTAGGCTTCAACGGCTAGTTCTAAAGAAGGTCATTCCGATACGGGTTCACCTGTTTCAAAACGAACAGCTCTAGAACTACAATTAATGAGGGAAATAAAGTCTCCAATGGTTCCAATTCAATCTCAACGGTCCTTAACGGCTACAAACTCAATTGGAGTATAAAAGGGACCTTCAAGCATCAAGAGAAGACTAATGCTTCAATTGTCAACAACACTATAATGTCAAATTGTCTTTAGGGCCTAAAATATATATTTCTTGTATAGACAATGCTTGTGAGCTTCATTGTCAAATTTGCTCAAGTGTTTAGGTTTTGGGTGAGTGCTTAGAATTGCAAACAAACACCTATTAGAAGGATTTCAAGTTTGCTTAGAATTTCTCTTGTAAGAGAGTGCTTGATCAAGCTTTGGGTAGAAAGCTTGATCGTTGTAGTGGTCTCCTCCTAATCTGAGAAAATGGGACAAAATTCTTAGTGAATTTGGTTAAAATCATTAGTAGGAAGCTAAGGTAGTGGATGTAGGCTTTGGGTTAGAAAACCGAACCGATCTAAATCCTTGTGTTTAAATCTTACATTTTTAGCTTCCACAAAAACACCCTTAAAACCAACCTTCTCCACACTTGGCAAGCATTTCGGTTGTGACCATCGAGCTCAACAAAAAGGATTCAAATTATACAGTTAGACTATTTGTCTTGCAAAAGCTGGTCGGTTTATATTTTAGGCTATATTAGTTGTTACAAAGCCTATTAATTATGAAAAATACGGTTTAGCAAAATTTTAATTGGATGACTCCTCTTTAATAGCTAAACTATGAGAACAAAACAATTATAATTTATATGGTATTTCCATATAGCGACACTTATACTCATCAAACCAACGAGTTATAATAAACTCCTCGTTATGATTAGTTTTTGGTCAGAAGCCATATATTTCTCATTTTATAATTTTTTGAATGTGCAATATATATTTGAATTGCTCTACTACAATGCACAAAATGAGTAAATAAAAAGGGTTGAGAATATATATATTAACTATGTGTCTTCTTTTATGTTTAAATTCTTAAACATTAATTGGAGAATCATTTAAGACATGATTTTTCTCAACATCATGGGAGATAATAATCAGTTGCATAAAGGAAAATGAATTATCGTTATCTAGATCCTCGTATATGAACCAGAAGTTCATAAGATAATTCATGTTATTACATGTCAACTGCCAGACATATTTACTAACCCAATGAGAGTAACTAAGTCTCATATACCAGCTGAAATGCTATAGATTTGAATTACATGTTAGAGCGAATGGATGTAAATCATGCATAGAGCATGAAAATTGGTTCTAATGATAAAAATTCTCGTAAATGACAAATAGTATGAGATGGTCATATATTGGAGGCAGTGCTCTTGAAGAGACCCACGACATAACTAATAATAAAACTCTTGAAGAGTTTTAGGTACCTGAAATAAAGATTGAAATCTTGAAGAGATCTCAATGAGTTATGTCACTACGAGAATAGAACTAGAAAATTGAAAAGTTGCCGACAACGGTTTTACAAACAATTTTAAATAGAATACTTCTATAGAAGTAAAGAAAGAAAACGATGATTTTGTATAGAAATCTATAGATATTGAAATGGTTTTCCAATATAGAAAGACGTTTTGAACTTCCAAAAGAGAAGTATTTGGACCAACAGTCCAAACACCTAAATGTGTGATGCAAGTGAGGCACAAATAATTAGTATTAAATACAACTTGAATTATGATTTATGAAGAGTTTTTATTTCATGGTGGATGCAATTACTTTGGCAGTTATGAAATATTTTATATGCGTCTAATTATTTTGTGGATCCATTTTTTTAAAGGGGACAATCTCATTAAGAACCCTTTAAACCTAATAGGGGAAAAGAGTACTCGAATTTATTAATATATCATCAAACACGGTTTGAGTAAACTGCTACAAACTTTAACATTTGTTGCCTTACTCGAACACCCTAATGCATTTTACATCAACCATAAACTCTAACTAAATACAGTACATATCACAAAATATCAAAGCTATCATACATGCTATCACCCTCTACTATTACAACATTACAAGAGTTACGACCCTTCAAAGGTTTCCAATAAATCGATCACGCGATTGATATCCTGTTTCGCCAGCGAGTGAGCTTCACAGTTAGCTTCCCTATACACAAAATGAATTTTCCACCCATGTGAACTGATAATAGAATTGCAACTCATAACAATCGAAATAAAAAGAAGCGGGGGCTGTGTGTGGTTTAAGAATCCAATTTACAGAAAATTGGATGTTCGATTCTATGATTAATTCATGAGATCTTATCCAAACCAAATTAAGGAAAAATGAACATGCCTTATAGATACCAAGCAGTTCTGCCTGAGTAGGATCAGATAAATCGATTGCCTTCGAGAATCAGGCACGACATCTTCCCTTCTCATCACGTAATATGTCGTCTATTCATGCTTCCCCATAACATCCTTTCATGGATGCATCGACATTGAATTTTAAGAAACCCATTTGAGGGGCTACCCAACGGCTTGAAACCTTCCTGATTGGTTGCTCTCTACTGATAACAGCTTCTTTAGGCATTCAAACAAAATCTGATAGGGAGGGTATAGATTGCGGCCAATTGCATTTTGCCCAATGTCCAGTCCTTAGTAGGGCGAGTTCATAGATATGTAACTCAGACACGAGTTTGTTATTGAACACATGCTCATTTCGATATAACTAAATAGTCCAAATGAAACTGAAAAATGCTAAGTTCCAGATGGGTTGCTTACCAGGTTATACCATCTGCGAATTTCAAAGTCCGAAGAACGATTTGAAATCCTCGAGAATAACTAGATTGAGATTAAAACAACCCTACCATTTCTGCCATATATTCCAAGTAAATTTACAATGGCAAAAGATGTGGTTTGTTGATTCAATCACCTCAGAACACAACACACAAGCGCATGAATTTGTCACTGGCACTCATCTTTTACGAAGCTCTTCCAAAGTTGGTATACCGCCACACATGGCTTTCCACACAAAAGCGGACACTTTTAATGACACATATTTCAACCACACCTGGTTCCATACTTTATCTCCAGTCGAACCTTCGGTGACTATCTTTGTACAAAAATCTTTTGTTTTATAAAACCCCGATGATGATCCAGCCCAAACAATCATGTTTGAATGAAGGGGGCTAATACTTGCTTTATTAATAGTTGTCATGAAATTATCCCATACCTAAATTTTCCACCCAAACAGAGGCCTTCTAAGAGCTAAATTCCGTCTCCATGACCCATTCTCTATAGCCCCATATTCGCAAACTTTGTCACTCTTATTGATAGATAGAGCATAAATTCTAGGGAACGAATTTCGTAAGCTCGAAACTTTCGTCCACGGGTCCTCCCAAAAGTCTATAGATTTGCCATCTCCCAGAGCGAATTTGATATACTATGTGAATGTGTTCTCTAGGTTAGATAAGGGTTGTGTAATGTTTCGCCATATCCAAGACCCTTTCCTGCCATTAACCTTCTTAGGCAACACATATTTAGAATCATATCCATACTTTGCATCAATTATCTTTCTCCAGAAACAATTGGGCTCAAGATTGTACCTCCACAACCATTTGTTCAACAAGGATCTGTTTTTTACTTTTAAATCGAAAAATCTCATTCCTTCGCACTCAATTGGTTTGCATAAATGGTCCTATTTAATCTAGTGGATTGGTCTAGTCGATTTATGGCCCCAGGTGAAACTCGCTATCCTTTCGTTGAGAAAATTCGCCACTGCAACATGCATGTTAAACATGAACATATAATGCACAGGTAAATTAGAGAGGACTGGCCTTACCAAGGTGATACGACCTCCAAGTGACAATAAGTAACCTTTCCAAGAGTCGAGTCTAGATAGCACTTTATCGAAGATAGGTTTCCATAATGTTTGTAAATTACGGATATGGCCGAGGGGTAAACCCAAATAAGTAGTTGGAAACCGATCAATGCAGCAATTTATTTTGTTCGCCCATTCAATCATTTGCGAATTCTCAATGTTAACTCCAAATATTTTTGTCTTCTTCAAATTCAACTTCAAACCCGACATAAGCTCGAAGATTCTGAGTATCTTCTTAGTATTGATTACATATTCCTCTTTGGCTTCGGAGAACATGACTAAATCATCTGTAAACTGTAAATGAGTGATGCAAACGTTGCTCTGACCAACCTGCACTCCATGGAGAAAATTCAACTCTGCCATTTTTTGAATTAATTTGCTCAGGGCTTCCCCAACTAAATTGAAAAGCAAGGGGGATTAGGGACAGCCTTGCCTTAGTCCCCTGTTGGTTTTGAAAGTTTTTGATGGCCTTCCATTAATTAGAATTGAAGTCTACGTTAACGACGTACACAGCTTGATCCAATTTCTCCATTTTGGTCTGAAACCCATCTTGTACATAACAAGGTCGAGAAATGCCCAGTCGATAGTGTCATAAGCCTTCGCAAAATTTGCTTTGAAGACGGCATATTTTCTTTTTTGTTGATTAAGATCGTCTATAATTTCATTTTCTATCAGTGAACAGTCAGTTATTTGTTTTCCCGGGGTGAAATCGAATTGGCACTCCCCGACCACCTCTCTTATACACACTAATAATCACCTTGAGAGCACTCAAGCAAGGATTTTATACAAATTTCCCACAAGAGATATAGGTTTGTAATCCTCCACGTATTCTGGCCCTTTATTTTTGGGAATTAGGGTGATAAATGAGTGGTTGAAAGCTTTGTCCACTATTTTTCCCTTGTGAAACTCGTCAAAGAATGTCATCACCTCATTTTTTAAAAATGGCCAGAATTTCTGGAAAAACTCTATGTTGAACCCATCCGGCCCAAGGGCGCACGACCCATCAACAGAAATAATGGTGTCCCACACTTCATCTGGTGAGAATGGCACTTCAAGCAATTCTACGGACTCAGGGCGGAGTTGAGCAAAAGGAATATCAAAGTAAGCTAGGGGAATTGTTGAATGTTCATTGTACAGAGATCGGAACTTCTTGAAGAACACCTCTTCAATATCTTTTTGTTTTTCGAGAATCTTGTCGCCCACTTTGATAAAATCAATATGTTTCGCTTTCTTTCGAATTGAGGCAGTGACGTAGAAGTACCTGGAAATTTATTTATCCTTGAAGGAAAGATATGATACAAAGTTATCTTGTGTAGAGATAATGCAAGGTGGATACATCATGGAACATATTACTCCAAAGTTTCATCCCTCGCGATCTTTAGAAAAATAGTATTCAAGACTGAATTATGAAGATTCAAAGATCTTATGTGATGTTTTCATGAGGGGGAGTAAATACACGTTTTACTCTTTTTCCCTTAACTAAGGTTTTTTCCCAATTGGTTTTTCTGGTAAGGTTTTTAATGAGGCAACATATTATGCGTATCAAAGATATGTGTACTTTTTATCCTTCACTAAAGAATTTTTTCCCACTGAATTTTTATCTTAGTAAGGTTTTAACGAGGCACATTATCTTCATAGACATCCAAGAGGAAGTGTTGTAAATATTTATCTATTTGGATGTCTATCATGATAAGAACTTTATCTAGGAGATTTGATTTACTTTATCATTAGGAATATTATCTCCACTAATTAGAGTTCAATGTATTATGTACTTCTTATGCCTATAAATAGATGATTTGATTAAGGCATTCTACACTCAAGTCAATATTGAGAATAATACAAATCTCCATCTTTCTCTCATCTTTTTGTTATTTTATTCTTGTTCTTTATTCTTGTTATCGTTCTTCGTTATTTTATTCACAACAATATTATTATTATTATTATTATTATTATTATTATTATTATTATTATTATTATTATTATTATTATTATTATTATTATTATTATTATTATCCAACAACATACATTTTAGTATATTATATTTTTGAGTAGCTCGCGAGCTTTTCGAGTCGGGTATCAGGTAGCTCGGCTCGTTAAGAACTATAATCTGGTTTAAGCTCGAGTCGGACTCGAATAGCTCGTGATTTGTCTTGTCTTATCCGTATGGGTACGACAAATTATTTATGTTAAAGAGATGATTAAAAAAGGCTAAATGGTCAAATTTGCCCATGTAGTAATTTGAAATCAGCAATGTTGCCCCTAATTTTTTCTCTCATAATTTTGCACTCAAAGTCAGTCAATTGCAGAAATGTTGCCCTTTGACCGACGTTGGCCGTTAAAGTGTTGACATGGCAGTTAACGGTGAAGTCATTATGCAATTTTGCCCTCGATTTATTTAGTTTTTGAATAAAATTGGATAAATAATTTAATTTTTCGAGTTGAGGTTTTACAAACAGAATATATGAAAAAATGATTAAAAATTTACTGTAAATATCCTTTAGGTCCCTGCTAATTTTAAAAATAAGCAAAGTGATAACTCTCACAAAAAATCAAAACATTCTTCAATTTTTTAAAAAAAAAATTCATAAACTTAATAATAATAATAAAAAGATATTCAAAAAATATTGAAAATAAAAACTAATATAAAAATTAAAATAAATGATAAAATATAAATTTAAAAATTTAAAAATTTAAAAATATTTAATATTAAAAAATTGAAAAATTTTACCATTTTCTCGCTTTTCTACATCAATTTTGATTTTTTTGTATTTATAACTTTATGTTTATGATTTATCATTTGATGAAATTGTTCATTTTTAATAGTTTATAAATACTTTTAAATTTTTTGTATTTATATTTTTATCATTTTATAATTCTTAATACATTTTAATTTTAATTTTTATATTGATTTTTATTTTTAATAATCTTTTTTAATATCTTATTTATTTTTATTAAGTTTATATATTTTTTTTAAAAAAATGAAGAACATTTTGATTTTTTGTGAGAGTTCTCACTTTGCTTATTTTTAAAATTAGCAGGGACCCAAAGGATATTTACAACAATTTTTTAATCGATTTTTCATATATTCTGTTTGTAAAAGTTCAAATCGAAAAACTAAATTATTTATCCAAATTTATTCAAAAACTAAATAAACCAAGAGTAAACTTACTGCAATTGAATGACTTCAAGGGCAGAATTGCATGACTGAGTTCACCGTTAACTGCCATGTCAGCACCTTAACGGTCAACGTCAGTCAAAGGACAACATTGCTGCAATTGACTGACTTTGAAAGCAAAATTACGGAGGAAAAAATTAGGGGCAACATTTTTTATTTAGGATTACTACATGGGCAAATTTGACCCTTTAGCCATTAAAAACTAAAGCAAATAATTTAAAATTTTGTTTATATTAAGAAATTATATTAGTTGAAAACTATAGTTTAAAGATAACAAAATTTTAATTATATTAAAGATAAATTATTTAACGTGTTTTCTTTTATCTAAAAAATAGAATTGATTGATGCTAAATAGTAATTAAAACTATATTTATGTTTAAATTCAAAAATAGTTTTGTTATAAAATAATTTAATAGAAATAATAATAGAATTTTTAAAACAATGAAAGGGCTAAAGGAATATTACTCTCAAGATGTAAATTTGCTCCACCGAAGCCTTTAAAATTTTGGAGATTCCAAGGGTTGAAAAGTCAAGAGTTATGAATTCAACGGACAATTGCAAACATAAGCCGACATACGAGAGGAATGAGAAACCGACATGCGGTGTTATCAGCGGGCAATGTATATATTCCTGCTTGCGAAGAGGAGGGAATTTCTCGCGAAAGCATTACATGAGTGACGCGAATCCACGCGATGCTACCAACATTTGCCCCACTTAAATTACTCTCACTACCCTACCTAATTGCCGGAGGCCCGGAAGCAACAAGTTGATGGAACGGGAAAGTCTAAAAAAAACGCTTAAAATATGGTTAAAATGTGGCTAACATAAAAAATTTTAAAAAATTGTAAGAATTTATGTAGATTGAATAAGAATTTCGGTAACCGGGTAAGAATTGGAAAATTCTACAACGGGCGACGAACATTGATGAACAGTTTAACACCACTAATGATGAACACCGATAAATACCATTATTTTTATAAAATTTTAAAAATTTAAAGGACTAAAATTATAATTAAAATTATTTCTTAAAAAATAAAAATTAAATTTAATAGTTACTTTATAATATTTTTTTAATAGGTTAGAAACAAATATACTCAATTCTCCTAAATCCTAACAAAATCAATCTCTTAAAAAATAAAAATTTAATAGTTACTTTATAATCTTCTGCGTCTTATGTTGTTATGTTGTCACCACCGTCACCATAACATCAGCACAATAAGTTCGAGTTCCCTGCCTGTTAGTTTTGGACAGCCATGGGCAGTTGCTCCAGCCGCAATGTAACCGAGTTGTGGATCTGCAAAGAATCAATGTCTGAACTTGTTATAATGATATGACAGTTGGGTCAACTATCGTATTTTTGTGTCTTTTTGTTTCGCAGTTGAACAAAATGATGATGTCAAGGTTATGCCATTGTGATGCTACGATGTTGTGAACACAACCGCAACAATTGACGTGCAAAATTTGGTTGAATAAACCATTGACACAGGCCCGGCCCTGGGCAGGGGCAGAAAGGGCGCCCGCCCAGGGCCCACAGCTTAAGTAAGTTATATGTTTATAATTTTATTCGAATTATATTTATTTTTAGTAGTCTAATTTTTTAATACTTGTTATTAGGGGCACAATTTTTTTAATATTTGTTAATAAAAATTTAATTTTTTCCAACATTTATTATTAGGGGCCTACTCTTAAAATTCAACTTTTTCTAATATTTGTTATTAGGGGCCCGTTTTTTTTAATATTTGTTATTTTGGGCATACTTTTAAAATTTATTTTTGTTCAATTATTGTTATTAGGGACCCAATTTTTCAATACTTGTTATTATGGACCTACTCTGAAAATTATTAAATTTTTCATTACTTGCTATTAGGGACATAGATTTAAATAATAGTATGCAACCGCAACAACGACTGTTACATGACGATAGTGGTAGTGGCGGAGCTAGAATTTTCTTATGGTGAGGTCATGAGTGAAGTATGATGTATTGAGGATTTCTATACCGCTAGAATAAGCATTGTTGACCACATACTCCAAACAAATTAAGTGGGGTCAAATCTAATATTTCCTATGAAAAATTTATATTACCTCCTTAAAAGTCTTATGCCCCAACAAATCAAGTAGAGTCAATTGCACCCGCAATTTATATGCTACATCTGTTCATGGGTAGCGGCACCATCTAAAACCGCGTTACTTGCAATTTTTATGTCCACAATAACATATGTTATTAAGAGATTTCACAACCACGATATTTGTAGTGACCGAAATAGCATCTATAATGCCCGCAACCACAATAAAACCTAACATGACTGTAAATACGATGGCAATCGCAATTTAAATTTCTAATTTAGGGCCCATATTTTATATTCGCCCTGGGCCACCAAAAATCCAGGACCGGCCCTGCATTGACAAAGTTGTCGTTAGTTCAACTGCCGCTGGTTGAAGTTTGATCTGTTACGGCCGCTATTCAAAGAAACCAATGCAGCAGCGGCTTTTATGAAGAAAATCCGGCACGATCAGGCATCACCTGGATCCAGGAACTCGACGATGAGATAACTATGGTGGATATCGCTATCGAGGAAAAAACTGATTTCTACTCTCCGATGCCGATGTCGAGTAGAACTGTAATGAGTCCATTATACTGATACATAAGATTATTTCATAATTGTTTAGTTGTTGTCATAATATATATATATATATATATATATATATATATATATATATGATACAATGGTTGTCGCGTCTATTAAATTTGGGTTTAAACTGATTTCTATCAAATAAATTTAAAAAAAAATTGATTTTTATTTTTTTTAAGAGATTGATTTTGTTAGGGTTTAAGAGAATTGGGTATATTTGATTCTAACATATTAAAAAAATATTATAAAGTAACTATTAAATTTGATTTTTATTTTTTTAAGAGATGATTTTAATTATAATTTTAGTCCTTTAGATTTTTAAAATTTAAAAAAAATTAATGGTGTTCATCGGTGTTCATCGTTAGTGATGTTCATCAATGTTCGTCGCATGTGGTAGACTCATCCGTAAGAATTTGTGTAACTACATAAATTTTTACAAATTGTGTAAAAATTTGTATAGATTTTGCCTTAGGTAAAAATTTGTGCAAATTCTTATATCATAACTTAAATTCTTACCACTACACAAGTTCTTACTAACTAAATAAAAAAATTGTGTAAAATCATTTATTTTAGCCGCACAGTACAATTTATTAAAATAAGACCCTTAATTTATAATCTGTAAGAAATATAATTTTTTTGAAAAAAAAATACCTTAATATAAATTTATAATTTTTATAAATATTAATTTAATTTAAATTCTTTATTTTTGAGCACTTATTTGTTAAGGGTAGGATAATAATAATAGGATAAGTAAAAAAACGGACTTTCTACTTTCTAATTTCTATCCTAACATGTTGACCAATATGCAACGAGGCACATGGGTTGTACCTTTGGCTAATAATAAAGGCGGATGTACCTTCTAGTTTCTAATTTCTACCATAACATGTTGAAATGTCAACAAAGGCAGATGTATATAGGAGTATAAAGGTAACCTAATGTTTGGGGAAATTTGAAGTATACTCTTTAAATTTTTAAAATTTTTAATTAGGCCCCTCTAAGTTTTTAAAGGGTAAAATACACAATTCATCACTCAACAATCTTCTTACTCCTATTTTGGTCACTCACTTTTTTAAAATTTTCTATTTAATAACTGAATTTTATACATTGAATGTTTTTTGTCATTCACGAATAATAATAAAATATTCATGAGTGAAAAAAATATTTCATGTATAAAGTTCAGTTATTAAATAGAAAATTTTAAAAGTTGAGTGACCAAAATAGATTTTGACGTGAGAAGATTGTTGAGTGATGATCTGTGCAATTTACCCATTTTTAAAAATCATGTCAAGTAGACTATAAATAGTACCTCCCAACTACTCTACCTTCCTACCCCTCCCCTTTTTTGTTTACAAAGCTTTGAGATTTTACAGGTACGGCCATGGAATATTTGCGTGACCTTTCAATCGAATTCGAAGATTTCTTTGTAGAAAATCAACAGAACCGGGTAGCTGCTGGAGCAAATGAACAAGAACAGGATTGTCATTCAACCGCACCCGCCTTGCAGCCTTACTCAGGTACAAATACACTGCTACAAACTCAATAGTCAATACATGATAGGAAGCCTGGTTTGCACAAAATCCTTTTTCTTTGAAAAATTAAACACAAACGGACGGATCCAAAAAAAAAATTTTTCAGATAGATACACATATTTTCTTTTTTTCTTTCTTTTCGCACTAAATTAAACTTGTTTTTTTTTTCTTTCAAAAATAAGTATACAATTGCTTCTCATGGGGCTTTATGCATTAGCTCCTACATGGGTGGATCTTTGCAACATAGTTTGAACTTTGAAGGGCTTACTAATTCTTTTTTTTTTTAATTGGAGGTCTAAGTTAATTTGGGTTGAAGGACAACTCTTGTGTATTATGGGACGCCCGTGAATGGTCAAATCTGAAATTAAAAAAAAAATTGTTTAAAATACTTTTTTAATCATTCAATTAAAGTAAATTTAAAATTTTGAAAACAAGAACAAAGAACATCACTTTAATATGAGCTGATACTTACCGAGTCTTAATAAAATTATCACTATTCTACTTTAAAATTATCTCACTTTAATTATTACATTTGAAAATTTTAACTAACTTTTATAAAATAAAATTATTTTTTACTTTTTTTTAGTTTTCTAGCAAAAATAAAAGTTAATTTTTTAAGAGTAAATTTATTATTTAAATTATTTTACAGTACATAATTTTTACTTCTTAAAATTGGTCATGTTTGGCAATTAGCTGATAGCGGATTACATTAGTTGATAGCTGATAGCTGATTGCATTAGCTGATTTGACGAACGGATTGTATTAGCTGATTGTATAAAAGTGTTTGGTAAAATTAACTGATAGCTGATAGCTGTTAGATTATTTAAACAAGTAAAATGACATATAAGGACATGTTTATATTCAATACTTGTTTGAATAGTTTATTAGTTATCAATATTTTGTATCTAATTATTATTAATTAGATCTATAAAATTATTTTTAATATAACTTTTCTAAACATATTCAAATGATTTATATATTAATTTATTATTTATATAATTATTTTAATATAATTTAATTAATTAATAAATTTAAATACACATATAAATATGTATTAATAAAAAGAAAAAAGTAAATAGGATGCTTATAAATAAGGTGGGAAAATAATTAATTTGGGTTATTTTGAGATTTTTGGTAACTGATAAGGGTCAAAGAGTCTTTACAACTTTAATATCAAACCTCTAATCTCAAAAAGCTCCTAATTTGAGCTTTTTCAAAATTAGCGATTTCACCCCAATCCGCTATTTACCAAACAACAATATTAGCGGATTTGACTGGTCAAACCTCTAATTATGCCTCAAATCTCTAATTTTTGCACAAACTTCTCTTTACCAAACAAGACCAATATGTGACAAAATAAGTGAAACGAAAAGGGTATTAAATACTGAAATTGATCTAAGGTAACTCTTTTCCACTTCCCTTATAAAAATAGGTTTAAGGGCAAAAATAGGATCTTAAAATTTTATTATGCCCGATGCAACACCTAAAATCTCCAATTCTCAGATGTAGGACCTTAACAGTAAATTTACTGCACTATTATAAAAAAATTAAAATTATATTATTTTTTATTCGAACTCACTTTAATTGTATTGAAAGATTTTTGGAAAAAAATGGAACTCCCGTATGTATATTGTATAGTGCTGGTTCTCTTGAAGAAGGGAATGCGACTTCTGTACGAGTTTTCTATGTTTTGGCAGGTTCATATAAACATCAAACAAATCAACCTAAGACATATGAACAGGAGCATAGCCTGGCGGGAGCCTCCTCCTTGCAGCTTTCTCTAGGTATATCTTTTATATATATATGTTTTAATTTTTTTAAATGACTTTAAAAAAAATTTAAAGAAAATTATTACTAATCACTCTCTTGTTTGGCTCGAGAGTATTTCCCTTAAAGGAGCGTTTGGTTCGGAAAAAAAGATTATTACTAATAATTCTCTTGATTGATTTGAGAACAATCTCCTTAAAATTGCGTTTGATTCGTGAAAAAAATCATTACCAAGGGTAATAATATTTTTTAAAATTTTATTTTTATGTTTGGTTTGTGTTCATTACCACAAGGTCAGAAAAGAATATTACCAATAATAGCATTCTATGGCAAGATTTCAAGAATGTGATTCCCACCCAATACTTAAGTATTTATCAATTCCTAACATTTTAAACCAAAATAGCCCTGAAATAATTAGGGGGTTTTCATATTAGTTCATTTGTAGCATATTTTTTAATTAGATACCTAATTATTTAGGTGTAAATTTATTAAATATTTTTATTTCATATCAATTTAATATTTAAATGGTATTATATAATTAAGTAGCGTATAAATATTTAATATGTTTTTATTAATATTGTGTTTGTAGTATCTCTAATAATATTTTTAAATATATATCTAAATATCCTATCTTATAATGTAATTTTGATTAAGAATATTTGATTAGTATGATGTAAACTTGATTTGAGTTTAGGCTTTATTTTTATAAGATAGTTTGACTTGCAAGTTCATTATCAAACCAAACTATCATAATTTACTCAAATTCACCCAAAATTTGTTTGATAATGAACATGTCGAAATTCAAAAAATCACCTTTTGGGTTCTTTAGGGTTAAAAAATTGTTATGGACACTTGTTAGAAAGCTCGACCATCAACTAAGGGTGAGTTTCTAACCCTATTGTAACGCCCGGGTTTGGGGGCCGGGAGAAAATAATACTTAAATAATATTTGAGTCTCGGTTTTCTAATTTAATAAATAAAATAATGCCTCGGTTTTGTTTAGCAAAATTTAATTGAAGAGTTGGACCCAAATTTGGATGACAAGGTCCAATAGCCATTTTAATGGCATTTTTGTAAATGGGTAATCTTTTTCAAATAAGCCATTCCCTTTTATTATATTTCAAACAAAAAAAATGCCATCTTCTTTCCCTTTATTCCTTTGAACGTGAAATGCCTATTTTCTCTCCAAGTTTCTATTTCATCATCTCCTTTGATTTTGTTGGTGATTTTTGCAAGGTAATGATATTTTTGACTTGGTCTTGTCTTCATCTTCATGTTGGTACCAATATTTCTCATTTTCATTCATGATTTTGAAATGTGAAGTTTTAGGGTTTTGTTTAAAAATGTGAGCTTTATGGTCTTTAACTTAAGCTATTGATTTATTATTGTTAGCTAAGTTGTTTGCAACTCTTAAGGTCCAACATAAGTGAATTTTAAAGTGTTTTAGCATGATTCTCGAATTTGGGTATAAATGGGGTTTTTGGAGGGTTTTGGGTGAGTTTTGGGGTTGTTTTAGGTGGGAATTGATAGCCCAATGGTAGTGCTATGGTTAGGGGTTGATTTGAGATCATTGTGGGTGCAATGGGTGTTGGAAACATGGATTTTGGAAGGGGTATGTGGGCTGTCCGAGATTGCAAAGTATGAGGTTTGGTCATGGCTTGCAACATTGTAAATTGCGATTGAATTGTATTCCGGGTTGGTCTTTTGATGTTGGGCTGATTTGGGATTGTTTGAATTGTGTTTGAGGTTGATTAGAAGCGGGAATTTGTGTTGGTGAAGCCTTGGGGACAAATCCGGAAATTGAAGACCATGGTTGCTTGGTAGATGAGCTTGGAGGTAGAGGTGAGTGGTTAAATATTTTTAAATGGTTTTCAAGTGTTGGTTCAAGCATGTGAACTAGGTTGGGATTGGTAGACCCACCTAGAGTTGGGATTAGGGTGGTAGCCTAATCCCAAACTTTAGTTAGAGACCTTGGTTGATCTTTAAAGTGTTGAATTATGCCTCATGTTTAATCATGCTTATGGTGGTTATGCTTATGTTGTTATACATGTATGTGGAGGCATGGCTTAATGCATTGTTACATGCATGTTGATGATAAATGTGATAGAGATATACATATGTATGAAATATGATGTGAATGTTTGTTGTATGTTGATGTTAGTTTGGCCTTTGGATGCTTAAGATTGTTTTGATAGCATGTAAACTTATTTGATGATGTATGGTGCCTATTGGTTTTTAAAGTCATCAAGCATGACTTGTATGAAAGGCTACTAATGTGTAATTTGCCATGTACGCACGATTGTTTATATTTATGCCTTGAGTGTGTTTGAGTATGCTTGACATAAGTTGTATGCCTCTAGACTTTGTTTGGTTGTGTTGTGTGGCTTTAGGAGTCCTATGAGACCTTTAGACTTGTTAAAATTTGCCCAAGTCTGATTTTCAAAGGTTGCAGGCAGCCGCGTTTCGAAACGGGCTGGATCATTTCGGAACGGGTAGGCTTCAGGGACCCCGTATCGGAACGCGTTTCGATACGGTTTGGCCTCTGAAAACCCCTGTTCCGATACGCGTTTCGGAACGTTTTGGCTACTGGAATTCTGAGAAATTGAAGAGATGAAGGCGTTTCGAAACGGGTCTGAGGGTTTCGAAACAGTCAAAATCTCGTTGACCACGAGAAGTTGACCGTTGAGGGCGTTTCGGAACGGTTGACCACCGTTTCGATACGGCCCCTTATAAGGGCTCTGGGGCAGTTGACTTGGTCAAGGCGTTTCGATACGCCTCAAGGGTGTTTCGAAACGGCATGTTTAAAGGATTAAAACTAGACTGTTTAAATGTTGTTTTGGGTTCAAATGTTTATCTCATGTATTTTATTCCGCTGTCTGATCACATAGGACTTAAATGAGCCTTTAGAAAAGATTAAATTAAAGAGAGAAAAAATAGGGTTGTTAACCGAGGGGGAACCTTAACGGGTTTCACTTCGGTTTTCCCCGTGTGGCCCACTCGGACCGGTCATCCGGCCAGACCGGGACGAGGGGGGTTACACCTAAACTATTTTTTAAATAATTATTTTAATCACTAAAAACCAACTTAATTTCTTATAATATACTACGATAAAAGTAAATACAATATATTTATTTATGTAAATTTTTAAACATTATTTAATATACTAATTATATTAGTAATGGTATAATATTTTTATAAAATTTAGATAGTGTAACAAAAATAGTTATATGATCTGCCAAATAAACGAAACAAAGTAATGTAACATTATCACTAATATGTGAGGTAATGTTACATTCTGAGAATTTTATTTCCAAAAGTAATCTTATATTTCGTGAATCAAACGCACCCTAAATGGTGGGAATGACATTCTCACTATTTATGATTCATTTTTATCACTATTTTACAACTTTTAGATTTATTTTATTATTTACTTTAATTTATTTGACAATCTATCATAAGTAATACAAAATTAAAAAATTAAACATATCAAATGTTTAGCATTTGAAAATTTATAAAAATATTTTAATAGAGAATAACGATAGTTTGTAAATAATATATATATATATATATTTAAACTATTTAACATAATACTTATATTAAGAATATAATAGAGAGTAACATGGATTACATTTCGAAAATTTTATTTCTAGGGCTTATTACTTAAATTTTTTTTAGAGACTAGAGTCTCTAAACTATTGTTTTTTTATGGATAAAAAATTATAGTTTTTAAATTTTGAAATCTAAAACCTACTCTAAAAATCTAACCACAGACACGTGGCAAATCAACTCCTAACCTTCATGTTGTTTTTATAGCAAAAAAATAAAAAAATAAAAATTCCGGGGTTTTCTTTTCCTGTGGCGATAGTTTTTGTGTTGATGGAAAATCAACGGACTGAGTACAGAGAAGTTCTTCTATTTCCCAACTCTCATAGATGTAGAAGAACTTGGCAATTTCTTTGCAGAAAATCAACAGAATGGGTTAGCTGGAGGAGCAAAGGAACAAGTGCAGGATTGCCATTCAATCGCATCGGCGTTGCTACCTTCTTCGGGTACTAAGTACTAAGTAGGCTATAAATATAAATATGTTTTCATGTAGAAGAACTTGGCAATTTCTTTGCAGAAATTCAACATATACGTAAAGAAACATAAATCATATATTATTTAGGAGGGAATGCGACTTCAGTACAATTTTTCAATCTTTTGGACGGCTCACATGAACATCAAACAAATCGACCTATGACATGTGGAGTGGAGCAAAGGCAGGCGGGAGACTCCCCCTTGCAGCTTGCTATAGGTATACAGGAGTATTAAGTATTAAGTATTAATATCAAAGGGTAGTATTTGGAAACCCTGATATATTTTGTCATTTGTACACAGCTTCACATGAGAACAATAAGCAGCACATGCACATGGCCAATATGCAGTCAGGCACATGGGTTGATAATACTGGACTACATGACCACCAAAGTCTACCCAAACGGAACGAAAATGATAATATCAACCAAAGGAAGAAGATAAGTCAAAAGAAATCTCGAGACAAGAAAAGGGTACCTTCTGCCATAGCTCATGTTGAATTAAACATCACCATTATATTCGTGACTAAATATAATTATACGAATATGGAAATTATTACAATTGGGTTCATGTGTTTCTTATTATAATTCCAGCAAGAAGCGGTGGAGACAAAGGAAAATTTGGAGAAAGCTAACAAAGAAGTTGAGCGTCTAAAAAGGGAACTCGATGGATATGTGAAATCCGAAGAAAATAAACATAAAGAAATAGTTGAGCTCAGGCACAAGGGTTTCCAGATGCAAGTACGTCTCCCCAATTTCTCTTAATTCTAGCCATCACCAATATTTTAATTTGCTAATTATATCCCGAGGCTATGGTTTTTTTAAGAATTCGCCGAATGAATAAAACAACATATTCATATCAGACACATATTTGTAGGAAAATATTCAAGTGTTGGAGAACAAAATTGAAAAGCTGAAGGGCAAGAATCTGAAACTGAAGGGCAAAAATGATGAATTGCTACGGCAGATCAACAGTGGGATGATTGGTAAAAGCTCAAGTTGGAGAAAAATTACACACGGAAATTGGGAATTCAATATCAACGGGAGTGGTGTTTACTTGAAGTTAATCAACTCTGAATGAAGGACTGTTAGAGATATTAGTTGTTAGTTTCTGCTAATAATTTGTTAAGATAGCTAATTCTCTTACTAAATAGTTACTTGGTTGGGTTTAGTGTGTTTACTTGATTATATTACCACAGATGAAAATGAAATTAATTGTTGTTTTTTTTTAATTTAGTTAGCGACTTTGATATGGTTTTTATATATTTTGTAGCCATCGAAACTTTAAATTCTAGAATTTAACAATGGACGTAAAATTCAGATTGAGTTTAGATTTTTTTTGATCAAACAGATTGAGTTTAGATTGATGATTATCTTGTCATTTTTAACATGATAATTGCGTGTTCTAAATGCTAGAAAATGTTTTTTTTTTGTTTCTGCTTTTTCTCAAGGACGGAGTTAAAAATTTTAGTGTTAAAATTTACAAATTTTATAAAGGATTCTTTTAAGTATGTAAGAACAAATGAGTGTTAAATTTTTTAAAGGATGTCAATTTTCTTTTAAAAAGTATTAATACTCATTTAAAGTTATATTAATTTCATTTTGCAATATTATTTTATATTAAATTTATAAAAAAATAATTTCTCAAAAAATAATTCGACACCTCTTAATTAAGGATGGCTATGTTCATGATACTTTGTACAAACTTATTTATTTTCATCTTGTAAATTCATGATAAAAAGTAAATATATACGAAAAAAGTTATAATCATATTTACACATTATCGTAACACTTGAAGCGATATGAAATATACATATTTTTTAAATATAAAACTTTTCACGCCTTCATTGAAAGTCTATTATTCTTTTATTAAATAAAGGTGTATTATATTCTTATATCGAGATTTGAACCCATATAAGATGGAGTAAGATGTGTATCGTTAGCCACTAAACAAATTAATAGATCTCTTAGAAGTCTATTATTTTATAATATAAAAACATCAAATGAAAAATGAAAAGGCAATTAATATTATAAATAAAAAATTGAATAAATAAGGTATTGATTTTTTCTTTATCTTTTGAAAAAGTTTTTCAAACCCTTGCATTGCAGTTGCACCATAAATAATGTGTGAAACGGTGCGTGGGAAGAAACCGTATTAACAAAGAAGAGGTGGTAGGATAAAGGCAGCCCTACAACCAAACAACCAGAAGCAAGAGGTATATTAGATATATGCTAAAAACCCTAGGCTCTGGATTACTGTAAATCGTATAGATAGAAACCCGAAGATTTTTTTTTATCAAGGGGAGAAAATGGCGAAGTCGATGAGATCGAAGCGAGAGAAGAGGCTGAGAGCCATAAGGAGGGAAATAGTAGAACCCTTCTACCAGAAGAAAGATGATGCCAAGATGGCCGCCCTTGAAGCTGCCCTCGCTGCCCCTAAGCTGCCCGTCTCCGCTTCTATGCAAATGGAAGAACAAGTTCCCGCCTCCAATCCCACAACAACAACAACCGATCTCAACTCCATGGAAGTGGAGATGGCTGATAGTGACGACAACAAGACCAAGGCCTCCTTGAGAGCTTCCGGTGGAATAGGAAAGAAGCTAAAAAAGAAATTGAAATTGGCCAAAAAGAAGCGCCGTTCCGGTGGCAAGGGAAAGATCAGGGGGAAGCGTAATCTTTAATTCTCTCGACACCCTAATTCATTGTTGTTGTTGTTCCTCCTTTTTATGTCGTAATACTATCGACTTTTTCTAGCTGAACGGGATAAAACCGAGTTGTTATGCTTTTTTTATTTCAAACTTGAATGATTAATGCTAATTTTGTTAGTATTGAATGAAATTATCAGGAATTCATACATGTGTTTACTTCTCATAGTTTTGTGGTTTTATCTGCTACCTCGAAGGTTTGAGAATAGAATTAAAGCATAATTTGGAACTGGAATTTGTGGATGCATTGTCAATTTGGGTGGGAAATACAATTGTTGATTGCCTATTCCACTGTTTCCACATGCATAAGCTCCTCTATAAAAAAACCAGTGCATTAACTTCGCAGATAATGCTACAGATTGATGAGCCGGAAGAATTCGAAGGTTGGTTTTTTCTTCTCTTAATGGGATTAATCTAATTTAATGTCTTTGTTTTACAAGTTCCTCTTCAAGTGGAGCTATTTATGTTTACTAAGGGTCTACTAGGTCTAGAATTAAGCATTTTGCCTTGGTATTTCCTTAAGCATGAAACACATTGTTTGAAATCTAGAAGTTTGTTCTTTGTGGGGATTTCAGTTTTGTTGATGAGTTCATGTTTGGAGTCTACATTTGCAAATGAATCTGATTCGGTGTGTTTGCTTGATTTTAGAAATCGCCTCCATATTAATAGGAAGCTGTTTCTTTGCTGGATACTTGGGATCCATCTTCAGGTTTTACCAGTAGTTGATAATAGTTATGAAGGGGTTGTCTAAGTCAATCCTCCATCATGCACAGAGATAAAATGCTTTAAACATGAGTATAACATGCTTGGATTAACAAGAATGTTGTACTTCTTTTACACGAAAGATAACATACGAAAACAATTATTCGAGTTTTTGATCACCAGATTATTACAGCCAATATTTCTGCATTTGAATAGCTGGTTTGTTCTGCTTTATGTCTCAGAATCAGGTGACCGGATTTAAATCCCTAAAAAACACCATTGCACTCCTGTAGTTTACATTTTATGTTGAGCCTGATTGTTCTGCAGTCTGCATGAAAAAAAAAAACGCTCAAAAACATAAGTTATGTAGCAGGATAATGTTCTTAGGATTCGGGTACTTGCATTTTTTTACCCTAAGTTACTTCATGTACATGAAGAGTCCAAATTACAGTTCGAAAATTCAACAGGCAACAAGGGAAACACCAACTCACCAGCGTTTCATGGTCTCCCATAATTTCAGCAACAGATTTATCAGCACTGTTGGGAACAAGTGCAGCAAATACAGCTGGCTCTAATCCTGCTTACAAACATAAGAATCGATTACAATGATTCTAATACTTCCAACCCCATGACTTCACATAATTCTCAGATTCAGGGTTTACAGTGTTGATGTGTATATACTCGAATTGTTCCAAGTTTTCTTTTACACGTGTGGAATATTATATCTTCGCACCAATATTCGAATATGCACACCTTTAAGAGAAATAAAGACTCTGGATAAGATTAGCCGATTGAGTTTAGCTCAAATGACATTGTAGTGACATATCTCAAAAGTTTGTTGAATACCAGTCTCAGGGAAAGCATCGATGAACATCATCATCTCCTCCCTACTCAGACCACAGAAAATACAGATCCTTGGCAGTGATTTTGCAATCTGCAGAATGTAATGCAGTAAATCACTATTAATCATGATTATGAGCAAGGAACATGACTTGCAAATGAAAAATAAAATAAAATAAAAAGCGCGAAGAAACTAACACATATTGAATTGGTTCAGTCAATGTTGCTTAGACTTGAGTAAGGACAAATGCATGATTTTATGTTAGGGGTGCAGAATTAGACCATCCATTTAAAATACAAAAGAAAATTTCTAAAATATATGAGAATTTGAAATTTCCATTAATCCATCCCTGGACTTGAGGACGAGTGCATGTATGGATATGTGTCCAACCAAAACAGAAACATACTGCATTTTTAACACTCACGAACGAATCCCGAATTCCATGAAGCTATACCTTTGAACATATAATAATAATAAAAAGACAAAATACATGTTAATTAACGCCAATAAAACATGGGGGTGGGAAGATCAACAGCCTTAATCAGAGTTCGAAACAGTACTATTAGTACACATTTTAAACAAAAAAAGAGTTGAACTCTAAAAACATCATTAAAAAAACAGAAATTGAGTTTAAAAGGTAAGGAAACCTTCAGGGGACGCTCTTGTTAGTGCAATGGAGTTGTGTAGTTTCTTCATGCAATCAAAAACAACATTATTAGCTGAAAATGAAGAAACTGACAAAGAATTTGACGAAACGGAAGGAACTAAAGGAGATTGAGACTTTCCCAGAAAATTCAAACAAAACCCAACACTAAAAGCCATTTCTTTTATAAGAATTCGTCACTAGTTTCGCACTTCAAAAACTTTAGCTCTCAATATTTCTTGACAGCGTTCTGTTGCAGTTGATAAAAACGGTTGGTTTTAAATGTTATCAAAAACATATAAGTAATATTTTAGGTTCGTCCTGTTACAAAAAAAAATATTTTAGGTTAGTCTGAGTAATATTTTAAGTTACAACTTAAAATGTTAATCACACAACTTAAAATTTTAGTATATGTTTTGATTGCATTTTCGGTTGCAATCTAAAATATTATCCAACACACAACCTAAAATGCTACCCATGCCCAATCTAAAGTGATATATGTTTTGAAATACTTTTGATAACATTTCCGGTTACATATTTTTAGCCGTTTTTTAAGATGTCGTTCTTTAGACTCTTCGACCTAAATCAGACCTATTTAAATTTAATTTTTAACCTGGGTTGATGCATTTATTGTATTTTCTAATACATAATTAGATTCTCTAAAATATTCAAATATGAACATAACATATATTGAAACAAACAAATACCAACAATTTTTAGGTGCATTGTTAAGGCACATTGCACTCTAAAAGAAAGGATGCGAGTTTAAACTTTAGAGACGATATTGTTGGGAGGGCTAGCCTCGCACTCCGAACATGGACTTAAGACGAACATACATATTATAAAAAACAAATAATTTTATTTTATTTTTAATTATGAGGATTTTTTTTTTGAATCAAAGGAGAAGAACTAAAACTCAGGATGGTGACACAGTGCTCATCTTGTCTCTATGAAGACAAGGAAGTAAAAACAAAGGTGGCTGCTCCAACACGGTAAGGGCTCGATTTGAACAATCCTGCGTTTTAGCTAGCTTATCGGCTGCTATATTCTGCTCGCGGGGGACCCAAATCACCTCTACAAACCAACTCCGCTCTCTCCAAGCTGCGATTGCCCTAACCAGCAGTGTAGGGCTTGAGTGAGCTTGGCCGGCCATCACCATATCCACTGCGATACGGCAATTCGATTGGACTTGAACTTTTTCGAAACCATTCTCCCAAGCCAAAAGGAGACCTGTCCAGATTGCCCAAAGCTCAGTCGTGAAAGCAGTGGCCCTATAAGAAAAAAAATTGTATATGATTTACCCAAAAAAATATACATATTGTGTATGATAAAGGGAAATTGGTTGTTAACATGTCTTATCTTCATTTAATTAGTACAAATATTTATGAAACATTGTGAGGGGCATATTCTAATGGAGTTTAAAAGTTATGGGTCAAATTAGATCTGTGTTGAACTTAATTCAATTTTTTTTTTGGTTTAAAGGTTAAATTGGCTCTCAATAAAAAAATTAAACAATTAATTAAGTCCTTATAAAAATTTTACATTCAATTAGCCCTCATAATTTAAATTGCACTTAATTTAACTCTTCCGTTAGTTTAATCTCATTGACCGTTAATGCCTTCTAACGGTCAAAATATAGGCTGACACGTAGCACGCTAAGGGCATGTGATGTCATCAAAATCGATTTTTTAAAAAAGATCTGCAAAATTATTAAAAAAATTATAAAAATCCATAAAAAGTGTAAAAATTAAAAATATTAAATTAATTTAATTTTTTCTTATTTCCTTTATTTTTTATATAAAAATCATAAAATAATATATATTTTTTTCTAAAAAATCCTAAAGTTTCATTTCTTTTAAAAAAGCCTCATAAATCCGTAAATCAAGCATTAGAACCGATTCAACCACTGACCACTCCCTGACATAGGAAAACTCTCGTTCTGCCTTAATATTTCTTCTCACCAGCAACATCGTCTGCCACAGTACCAACAATTTTCACCGTCAATTATACTGATTTGAGGACTTGAGAATGTAGAGTTAGGGTTTAGGGTTAGGGATTTGAAAATTTTGGGCATTTTTAAAATTTTTAAAATTTTGGGATTTTATAATTAAAAATTTATTTTAAAAAATTATACAAAATTTAAATATTATTTCATTATAAATATTTATATATATTTTTAATAATTATTACAAATATTTATATTTTCTGATTTTAAGTAAATTTTTTTTATGATTTTGTACATATTTTTAATTTTTTACACATTTAAATATTTTTTTAGATTTTTCTTGAATTTTTTAAATATTTTTTTTATAATTTTATTTTTTGTTTTTTTAATTTTAATATTTTTTAGATTTTTCGATATTTTCTAAATTTTAAATATATTATTTTATAATTTTAAATATATTTGAAATTTTTAAATAATTATTTGCAATTTTGATGATATGGCACGTCTAGAGTGTACCATGTTTCACCATCATAATAATTATTTTTGAGTTAACTGTCAACTTAACGGAAGAGCTAAATTTATTGTAATTTAAATTTTGAGGACCTGATTGATCGTAATTTAAATTTTGAAGAATCAATTGGGTGTAAAATTTTCATAAGGGCTTAATTGGTTTTTTAATTTTTCGTTGAGCGCCAATTTGGCCTTTAAGCATTTTTTTTCTTTTATTATTCAAAGTTGATTCAAACCAATCTCAAACTTATATTATTGTTTATAAATATTTTAATATTTATATATTTTATAATATATTTTTTAAACAATTTCTACCTAGGAGAAGAGAGAATTTACTCCTAATGAGTTTAGAACCCACAACCTAAGAGAGAGGAGAATGTGTCAACTGAAACTTTAACCACTTACCTTAAAAATTGTTTACAATTTTATAATCGTTTTAAACATATATAATAATGATAAATAATTCACATAAACTTAAATTGAAATTTCTTCACTATAACCGGGTCTATTAAATTAGTCTTGCTATAGATTTATTATAGACAGAGTTGAGTTAAATTTAAATATTAAAAAAAATTATCTAAAACTTTTTTTCCAAGAATTTATTTAAAATTTATCACACCCTATATAAGCAACAACATAAATTCCAATAATTCATCACACTCAATCTACATTTTTGTCTCTTTTAAGGTTAGTTGAGACACCACTACTTTAACTAAAAATAATAGTTTGAACATCTAAAATAATAAAAAAACACTTAAAAAGAGATAATTTAAGTACTTATTTTAATAAAGTCAATTATTAAAATGATTTTCGTTTTCAATTTTATTTCTTAATTTAAACTGAACTATTGGATTCAGTGTTGTCCTCAGTTTCTCGAGAAGGGCAGCAGTGCAAGAAACAGTTGAAATGATTAATTTCGTGACATATGATGCACAAATCATGTTCTAAATATAGAAAAGAAAAAAAGGCACTACATTGCCACAAAGTAACAAATTCTAAACGTTCAAGCAATATAGTTTCAACCTTCATTGCTACGTTTGTATTCTTTGTACCTTTTATGTATTATCTTCATATTTTGTCCAGATTTATTTATTTTAAATTATTTTATCGTTTGTATTTTTTTCTAAAAAAATTAATCATAGCAAAAGGGATGCAAATGATTTTTTATACGAAATAATTTTATTTAAATCTACTTTTATTTGTATGTCTCTAGGTGATTTGAAATTATTTAAAACCTTAATTATTAATAAAAATATATTATTTAGTCACAAATTTTGAATATAGACCATAAAATAGGTATATAATTTACTAAAAAATAAAAAATATAATATTTTACTTAAACAAATTTTATTAGGAAAATAACTCAATTTGAACTTAAATAAAAAGTGTGAACAAATTTAGAATGCATTTTAATTTTATTGTTGATAATGTAAAGAACTATAAAAATTTGGAGAAAAAAAATGGTGACAGAAGAAGACATGAAAAAGAAATGAAGATCATGTGGTGTGTACTCTTTTGGTTTAACGGTGGACCTCTTTACACGTAATCTCTCCTCTCCTTTTCTTATTTCCACAATCCAAAGCAACGCTGTGTTTGAGTTTCACTAATTGGTTTAGTGGCTAAGTATGTTCATATTGTTTTATTTTGTATAAATTTAAATTTCGATATAAAAATATAATAACTCTTTTTTAATAAAAAAGCAACATTGTCTTTCTTGGCCTAATTATAAAACAACTGTTTCAATTATATTTTTTACAATAAGTGCCTAAAGTATTTTTTAACTGAATGCCTAAAATTTTATTTTTGATTGAAATATGTGCCTCAATTGACTTTAAAACAAGTAAAAAATAATAACTATTTCAGTTAAAAAAATACTTTAGACACCTATTGTAAAAAAAGACATAATTTAAGTATTTATTTTGCAAAGTATGTGCCCCTAAAAATTTTAAAAATTCTTCTTATGTTTTAAAATTTTGAATGTTTTTAATTAAATCATCTTCTAAATTTTAAAATTTTCTCATTATCTCTCAAATTAAAAAAATTAGTTAAACATTTAAAAAAATTAAAATTAAACCATTCAAAAAAATTGAAAATTTTGATTTAGGCCTTCATTTTTTTAAATAAATGTCAAGTAGGCTCCCCAATTTTTTTTGAACAATTTCTACTTGGCGGGAAAGGAAAATTTTGCTCTTAATGGATCTTAAACCCATAACTTAAGAGAAGAAAATGTCAACCGAGAGCTTTAACCACTTACTCTAGAGATCGTTGACAAAAAATATATAAAAACTTTAAATTAGTAGAAATGATAATTAATACATAAATTATGTATTGCTAAATAATTAAAATAATAATAATCGAAACTACCATTCCTCGTCACGTCCGACTATCAGTTAACATCTCTTTACGTTATATATGTTCATTTCTCTTGTACTTTCCCTTCACTTCTCTCTCGCAAAAAAAGAAGCAAGAAAAAATGGCGAAACTGGAACTTTTATGTGTATTTTCCTTTTCACTTCTCTGTCTCATTTTGTTGTCCGCCGCCGATTCCTCCCTCGTAGACGATCTACGTCTTGCCGGATCGAGTTTTCCGTCGGTGCATGCAAAGAAGTTGATAAGGGACTTGAATTTGTTTCCTAAAGAGGAAATCAACGTCGTTGATCAAGACCGGGTTTCCTTGAAGGAGGGGCCGAAACTGGTCGAGAAGCGGTTCAAGTTCCCAAATTTGGAAGTTCCTGGTGGCGTCTCCGTTGAGGATTTGGGTCACCATGCTGGGTATTACAAACTTGCTAATTCTCATGATGCCAGGTAAAAAACGTCAAGTACTTTTTTAGGAAAAAAAATTGGGACATTTTCTCAGTATTTTTTTTTTTCATTTGGGCTGGGGATTTGATTCCAGCTCCTTTCTGATGCTGCTGGATTAACTAAACTTTAAAACTATACACGCATTCCATTCTATATTATACAGCCAATGAGTTTCTTTTCATTGTTTTCAAAAGATGGGTTTGGATTTTAAAAATAGTGTATGTAGGCGGTGTAGTAAAACACATATAAACATAAAATCCATGTTTATTTCTCAAATTCATGAAGCTTTTTTGGATAGTTATTAGCTAACTATGTTACACTGATTCGTGTATGGGAACAATAATTTTCAAAACTATAGAGTACAGGCAGGACAAAGATAAATATGATATAAAATACTTTTTAAATTCTAAAAATATACAAATAAAAAGTCAAAAATTAGAAGAAAAAATAGGACTTGTTTGTACCCAAGCCGTATTTAATATATCCTCGTTAGAGGGACCTATCAAGTGCGTGGTACGGCTTTAAGATGGGGTAAAAATATTTTGTCTCTAATCACGATTCCTTGTATTCACCACATAAAAATCACTTAAAAATTAAATTCTAAACACTAACCTTAATTTTCACATCCTAAACTTTAAACCATACACTCTAAAAGATATGCCCTACCTCTGATTCCCTAAACCCTAACCACATCCCCTAATCTTAAACCCTAAACCCACTATTTTAAAATAGGGCATAGAAGAGCATGATTAGGGGCAGACGATTTCCATCCTTTAAGATGAATTACCCATGCTTCATAGTTTATTAGCGGTGATTTTGAATTCTTAATAGATGTTTGGCAATTGGCTTAAATAAGTACCTAAATTATATCATTTTTTTCTTTTATTCCTAAATTATTTATGATCAAAAAATCTTTGCGATGTGTCACCATTTTATTGTTCGAAATATTTTTTTACTTAAATAACTACCGGACTTAAGTGACAAAAAATGATAGTTTAAAGACTTATTTTGACTAAAAAATAGTTTAAGGACTAAAAGCGGTATAGGGGTTAATTTTTTATTTAAGCCTTGGCAATTTGAAGTTAACTGTTCAAGTATTTTATACCTTTCAAATATGTAGTTATATTGAAAGTCCAAATCTTAAAATTCAGTGTCCTAATTATAGCATTAATGAATGGGTTAACATGTTGCTGATTTTGGCAGAATGTTCTACTTCTTCTTTGAATCACGGAATAGCAAAAAGGAGCCTGTTGTAATCTGGTTGACCGGAGGGCCTGGTTGTAGTAGCGAATTGGCTGTGTTTTATGAAAATGGCCCCTTCACCATTGCTGATAACATGTCTCTTGTTTGGAATGACTACGGTTGGGACAGGGTATTTTTCCTTCTTTACTATTTGGTATCTGCACAATCAATCATTATTTTCTTATCTTTCTTGTAAAATGGTTTTAATTTTTTAGTTAATTTTGTGTTGTAGGCATCAAACCTTCTGTATGTGGACCAACCTATTGGTACTGGCTTTAGTTACAGTTCTGACCAAAGAGACGTTCGTCATAATGAAGACGAAGTTAGCAATGACCTATATGATTTCTTACAGGTGTCTGTTTATCTTGGAAGATGATTTTTACCTTAATTATTTGTCTACTGAATTTTTTAGGAGAAATGAGGAAGTTGTTTTGAGGGTTTTGCTCTTTTATTATGCTAGGCATTCTTCGCGGAGCACCCTGAGTTTGCAAAGAATGACTTTTATATAACCGGAGAATCATACGCTGGGCACTACATTCCAGCTTTTGCTAGCCGAGTCCACCGAGGAAACAAAGCTAAGGAGGGGATTCATATAAACCTAAAGGTGGGTTACTAATTATATGATTTGAAAGTTTCTTCATGTTATTTTTAACTTCTCAAAGTTACTACTTATATGGAACTAATTCCTTTTGTGTGCTTCAATGACAATGTGGTTAACAGGGATTTGCTATTGGTAATGGCCTCACTAATCCTGCAATCCAGTATAAAGCTTACACTGATTATGCTTTGGACATGGGGGTAATTAAGAAGTCTGACTATGATCGTATCAACAAGATGGTTCCCGTTTGTGAGATGGCAATAAAGCTTTGCGGTAAATTTGCATCCGAATTCCTAAGATCATTCGCTATATTTTAGGTCTACTGTTTCAAACTTCAAAGCCTGGATATAGACACACATCACAGATTGAACCATTGCTGCTCATCTCCTCAACTTTTTCTTTTTTTGGAAATAAAAACTTTCAGGCACTGATGGTACAACCTCTTGCATGGCTTCATATTTTGTCTGCAATTCGATATTCAATGGCATCATGAAACTTGCTGGTGATACTAATGTAAGGGACATGATATTTTATTTTTAAATTTGATTTGGTATCTTGTTTAGTGAAACTCTTTGTCCCAAATAAGCTGTTGAGAAGAGTAATCATGCTCCGATGTGATTCTTTGAAATCCTTTCCTGTCTGCAGTACTATGATCTTAGAAAGAAATGTGAAGGGAGCCTTTGCTATGACTTCTCGAACATGGAGACATTTCTGAACAAGAAATCTGTTAGGGATGCCCTTGGTGTTGGGAATATAGATTTTGTGTCCTGCAGCTCTACTGTCTATCAGGCCATGCTGGTCGACTGGATGAGGAATCTCGAAGCTGGCATTCCCGATCTCCTTGAGGATGGAATAAAGCTTCTTGTATATGCTGGGGAATATGATCTCATCTGCAACTGGCTTGGTAAGTATTTTCTGTCGATATGAGCACGTGTCCAACAAGTGTATGTTACGTTCTTTCTATGTTGGTTCATGTATTTGAAGGATCGTATCCTCCTACCCTTACCCGTTATATATCCGACAAGAGTGTTGGACATAGTTATTTCTAGAAAAATGGAGAGATAAGAGCATACTATCAGGGTAATTACTTTCCGATTTATATCTTTACATATTAACAGGCAATTCAAGATGGGTTCATGCAATGCAATGGTCTGGTCAGAAGGAGTTTGTATCATCTCCTGAGATTCCTTTTATAGTTGACGGCTCAGAGGCCGGAGTCCTGAAAACTCGCGGACCTCTCGGTTTCCTTAAGGTCATCTCTCTACTGACCATTCCGTCTATTAATCTGTCTGTAGTTGTATCGATTAATTTTGCAACAGTTGTGATATAAAAACAGGTTCACGATGCGGGTCATATGGTTCCTATGGACCAGCCCAAAGCAGCATTGGAGATGCTGAAAAGGTGGACCAAGGGTACACTCTCTGTCTCTGAAGCCGGTGATTCGGAGAAACTGGTTGCTGAGATGTGAGCTCCATTACTTCAGTGCATGAAGTTAGCCTTTACAATGAGAATAAGCATAGTTTAAGATGTATTCCTGCGTAGTCTCAATACCTGTAAATATTTGTATGTGGATGTAACCCTTATTTTCTTGGTCTTTTTAAAAGATTTGCCTACAAATATGAACCGAAAAACTTTTCTTCCTTCAGGTTGGATATCTATGTTTTTTTTGTTATATATATATATAGAGGGTTAGAATCTACTTATATTAATGTAAAACTTAATTACTTTTACAAAATTTTCCTATACTATTTTACAATCCAAACTTACTTGCCAATAACCAAAGCAAACAAATAAAAATAAATCAAAACATTTGTAAGCATTGCGTTTCAACTGCAGCAAAAGATTCAATAAAAAATACACATTAATCTAAGCTAGTTCCAACGTATTATGGGTCACAATATCTTTGGGTGTCAGAATTCTGAAGATCAATGATAGGCTGCCATTAGACAGATCCTTAGGAACACCTAAACATAGAATCAAATACAAGCACAGAGCTATGTTGATTTCATATCTTCTTTTTACATAATTAGCCATCATATTCCCCTTGTGCAAACTTGTTTTCTGGATAGTAGACGGCAATTACTTGATTTCCACCAAATTTCCGACCGTTCATTGCAGTTTGTGCTTTTTTGGAGCCTTCGACGTCTGAGTACTCCAGAAATACCTAATCACACCGGAGAATTACAGTCAGTAAAATCAGGGGGTAATACATGGAGCAACTTTGTAGGAAAAATGTGATACTCAGACTCGGGTCTGAATGTTGAATATGATTACGTGTCCACGGACGTTTAATTTTTTTTCATGTATTAGTTGTGGTTTTGGAGAGGGTCATATCCCATTAATTGTGACCAACAAGTATTAGACGGGGGTTAAGGAAAATGAACAGGAACAACATTAAGAAAATGTAAAAGGCATCAAAACTTACCTTACCGACACCTGGGGAGGGTTCTCCATTCGGATTTGGGCGTGGAATGACAACATTCACCAATGCACCTGCATGTTTCGTGTAAATATTTCGATTCCAAAAAAGGAGGAAAAATTAAACAATTTTTGTTCCAAAGAATAAGTTAGAGAAAACAGTTTCAAATATATATAGGTAGAGGGTTAAGCAAGTCTTCTGTCTGAGTATGTTAGGCTTGGTTCTTTATAGCAGAATGTAGAACAAGAATGTGCTGTAAAACAGGAATAACATAAACACAAGAAAATTAATAAAAATAAGACACATCACATGTCAAAACAGAGGCATCAGATTGTTTAAGAAGGATCTTACCGTATTTTCCACCCTCTTGTCTCATATCTTCCACGATGTCTTCGTACTCATCATCATCTATGAGATCATCAACATTAAGTGCTTGAGTTAAACACACAACCTTTGTTGGCAAGCCTTGTGGTTGCAAAATAAGCCTCTGAAAAACAAAAAAAAAACAAGCAAATTAGCCAATAAACCATACCTAATACCACCAAAATTGCAAGAAATATGATGGTATATGATTTTAATAAAAGAATTCTAATCTTAACCTGCAAAGCAATCTGCTGCTGTGCATGCTGGAGTACACTCTCTTGCTCGGGTTTAGGCTGGATAGAACCCTGGTTTGCTCGCCTAACAGTGAGCGTTTTATCACCCATTTTAATTCCATTTAGAGCAGCGCAAGCTATATCTGTAACCGACAGATCTTGATAAACACAAAATGCATAGCCTTTAGAGTTTCCGGTTTCTCTATCTTTTACTAGATCAAAACCTCGAAGAGGTCCAAAAGATTCCAAAAGCTCCCTGATCTGTGCTTCTGTGAAGTAATAGGGAAGCCCACCCACAAATATCCGGTCAGGGCCCTCAAGCCCACCAGAAGAACCCGGAGTTAGACCAACAGCAGCTAGATTAAGATTGGGATTTGGCTGGCTTGGACCAAGAGTAGCAGCAAGGGACGGATTATAATCACTAGGTCTCCTCACCTTCACCGGTGCTCCCTGAAAGGTACACGCGTCAACACAATTTACAGAGATTAAAAGAATTTGACATCAGATCCAAAAGAAAATAAAAATACCTCAAAGATAATCCCATCTAAAGCCATTGCATTACTAGCCTCCTCAACGGATCTCATCTCTACAAAAGCAAACTTCTTTTCGTGGTTTATGTACACATTAACAACAGCATCCCCTGAATATATAACAAAAAAACAATGAGCAGCTATAAAGAAAAATAAGGCAGCTAGCTCACTCAAGAATAATCCATGGAAAAAACCTAAGTATACCTGGACCAGCAGTGTTTCCACCAATTGCAGCCATGACATGGCTGAAGAAGGTTGCAACCGACTGTAATAAATATTAAGGGTCAGTATTGGTTCTATTCAATCATAACTGCAATATTGGTACAATAGTTTAAGGTAGAACCTGTTCATTAGCAGTAGGAGAAAGCCCTCCAACATAGACCCGGCGAGCATGCCTAGTAGCCTGAAATCAAAAGATAAAATAAAACGTCTCTGTAATGTAAGAATTTTTTTCCAAGGACAGGTACACCCTACATAACATGCAGAATCCATCATACCTGTTGAGTCATTGCCTGAACTGGCATAACAGGGAGAGCACCGAACGGCTGCGGCAAACCAAAATTAAACAAAATTACAACAAATAAAGCAAGCTCATAAATATCAGGTGCATGAGAGCAATATATACCTGTCCAGTTGCAAGAGGAAATATGTTTGGAAAAACTCCAGGTAAGGTTGGGTTAGTTGTCCCAGGAACCTGGCCTGAAAGGAAATTCCAAAATTCATATGAGGATATAGTTATAAATCAAAGTCACAATTCTATAGCAATGGATTTAGCATTAGGACTTTTGTGCATAATGTCCATAGCATATGCAAACCTCCCACAGTTTTAGAGATTGAAAAAAGAATCCATCACAAGCTAAATCCGGAGGAAATATATAGCAAGACTACCAAAACAGGCAATAGTTGCCAGTTGAAGACGTACAATACCATCAAAACGGGGTGCATTGATTCCTCCTTGTACATAAAATCTACAGAAGTCGGCTCACGCCATTGCCTTCTTAAAAACAAAGACAGAAACACAGAAACAAACAAACAAACACCAAACAGAAGACAAAACCAAAACCCTCTCAGTTCCAGAATTATTCACTAAGTAAAAAAATTAAAACAATATTATATCCTTCCAAAGGTCACTGCTTAAAAGGTAATATATACAAAACAGAAGAAAAAATACAGCTTACCAAAACCAGATCAGTATTTTGATGAACTTTCCACACTAGATCATCCAAAAACAAAAATAACAGTTAACAAGGTACAATAATTTTAGTTTTCATGAACAGCAGATGTACCTGCAGCAGCTGCTGCCACAGCACCAGCAGCTAACATTGCTGAAGCTGGAGGGGCCATGTCAAAACCGCTAATCCTTTTGCTACAAAAGAATGAAGTTTGGTACAGCACGTCAGGGACCAGAATATATAATTGAAACTATATAAATTTTACTAATAATCAAGTTCTATATGATCTACCTCTTTGAGCGTGAGCGAGATCGAGATCTTGACTTTGATCTGCGCTGAGATCTACTCCTTGAGTGGGATCGGGACTGGCGCCTCTGCCTATCCTCCCTGTCTCTATCATACTCCCTTCTTCTGTAAAATAACATTTCAGCAAAAAAAAAAAGTTAACCAATAAAGATAATTAACAAGTAGAAAAAAAGTGATCAAAACTGTTCCTATTATAGCTGAAATTACCTGTCATAATCTCGACTGCGGTAATAATCATCATCATCCCTATCTCTTCCCCGGTCCCTTCTCTCACTGCGTTCCCTACTACGATCCCTATGGCGATCCCTATGGTGACGTTCACGATCGCGATCCTTTTCTCGGTCCCTATCCCTATCCTTGTCCCTATGACGATCACGGTCCTTCTCCCTTTCCTTGTCACGCCCTTTCTCTCTCTCCTTTTCCCTGCTTCTAGAGGACTCTCTCTCATAATCCTGAGACACATACTTGAAATAGTTAAGGTTGTATTTAATTTATATCACAAAGAGACCCACAGTAAAATTGCAAGTAATTCACAATGATAAAAGCCCAAATGTATAACAGGCATAAAATTTGCATCAAGAAAGTTATTTTGCAAGATAAACAATCTAATTTCTCGTTATAAAGATATAAAATAAGAAGAAACACCTGCAAAACATAGTAGATGGTAATATAAACATATGTGATTGCCCAACCCAAAAAAACAGGTTATAATTACTCCTATCTCAACAGCCATAAGGGATAAAAACAGGAACGGTAAAACTAAAGCACGGTATGTTATTTTAGTTCTGAGAAACTCAAGTTTTAGAAACCTGGCCTGTATAAAAAAATAAAACTCCTGATTTTATAAATTATGGTTCTTTTGCTGATGTTTATGTTAGAACAAAAATAAGTATTAGGTG
Source organism: Hibiscus trionum (assembly GCA_030270665.1). Classification (NCBI taxonomy): domain Eukaryota; kingdom Viridiplantae; phylum Streptophyta; class Magnoliopsida; order Malvales; family Malvaceae; genus Hibiscus; species Hibiscus trionum. The sequence continues at coordinate 8,508,727 of BSYR01000024.1, read as the reverse complement.
CAATAGATAACGCTATCTGCCAAACTAGCAAAGTTTCAATATATATAAACCCTAATTCAAAGAAAGCCTTGAACAAGCCCCCAATTGAAGTAACAAATATATTTATACACACACACACGCAAACTTTAGGTCTCCAATTGCTAGATTCTGCATTTTTTCTACTATTTTCTATTTACTCATTAAAAAGTTTGCCGAAAAGGAAAGGCAAATGACGCGAAGTACAATCACAACTTATTTTTTTTAAAAATGCAACACTAATTATATATTAGTTCAATCTAAAATTGAAATCATATATATATTGGGGGGGGGGGGGCTAAAACTAACAGCAATAAATTCAAAATTTTCAATGGAAAAAATTAGTACAAATTCCTTCAAACATGAACTCAAAAAACGATTGAATATCTGACGATGCGAAATTAAGCTAAAGTTTTTTCGATCTAACCTGATGCATAGAATCGTTTTGATCATCGGAACGAGACTTGGGAGAAGAACCTCCGCCATTACTGTTTTCGAGGTAATCTCCGTTTCCTTGATACCGCGCTTTATCGTAATCACTCATTCTTTTTCTTCTCTGAATTTTTTTGGTCGGAAATTTGGTAAGTTTGAATCCCCAATCGCGAATTCCCAAAATCGCAAACTCGATATGTCGGCTGAAAGGTGAAGAAGAAGCTAACAAGTAAGCGAATTAGGGCTTTGTTTCCTTGTATTTAAATTCCAGAATTGGGGATTGTAAATTTGGGCTTAATTAATACTTTAGTGTTAGTCTGACCCATATAACAAAGGGACTATATCTTGGGCTTTCTCTTATCATCCTTATTGGGCCCATATACAGTGTGAATGATCCGCCAAGCTTTACATGATTGACTATTTACCGCCTCATTCATGTTTATCCTAACAATTTCTTTAAATCTTTCTATTAATACTACATGTGTAACTTGTTTTCTATTAAAAGAATCTTGCATTAACCAACAACCAGTTGGTCTAGCGAGACGGGACGATGCACTAAATTTCTTAATTAAAGTAAAAAATTTGAATCTTAATGTTGTAAATAGAGCAACTGGATTATGAGGGGTAATGAACTTTTATAATATTTGATATGAATTAATCAGATAATAGGTTGGATATCGATGGTTATATAAAAAAAATTAACGAACTCAAAATTTTATGTCAGGGGTGCAAATTGTTAGGAAATTATATTAGAAATTTAGGGGGTGCGAACTTAGATAATCGATAGAAAATATAAAAAAAATAGATAAACTATATGGGAGTTTAAAACTATTAGGGGAATGATTGCCTCCACCAGCACCCCTCGGTCCATCCCAAAAAATGAGTTCTTAGGCACGTGAAAGGGACACAAAATAAGCAACCATACACTATTTATCATACATTTTTGGGTAAAATACTTAAATCATCACTCAACTTTGCTCTGTGACTTATTTTGGTCACTCAACTTTTAAAGTGTTCAATTTTAGCACTGAACTTTAAACATTGACCTATTTTGATCACTCCACCGTTAAATCTCTAACGCTGTTATGGCGTAGAAATAAAAAATAATAAAAATATATATTTAATTCCTTCATCGAGAGCCCAGAATCCTATGGCTTCTGATCTCTCCTCAACCTATTTTGTCTTTTACGGTGTCTCCTCCTCTTATCCCGTCCACCGCCGTGATCTAGTCTTCATTGTCAATCCTCGAGATTTTTTTGTTTTTTTGTTTTTTTTTTTTTACTTTTTCCCCTACCTTTTGTTTGTTTGCCTAGAAATTATCTTGTTTCCCATTTTTCTTATGTTTGTTTGAATGAGGGATTTGGAGCAGGTGCTAATGGGAGAACCGATGTAGAGTGGAAGAAACTGCTTCCTTATATTCAATCTCGCCTCGGTAGTGATTGTAACATGAGTTTGATTTTACATTTTTTCTATCAGTCATCGCTCAATTCATTTTGTGTTAAATTTTGTCCCTTTTTAATTTAATTGGAGAACCAGTGATCTAATCTCTCCCCTAATTCAGTAACCTCGGAATCATCATCTTCACCAAACCAGTGAACTAATCTAATTTCCATCATCGAAGCCCCTTTAACTCCTTCATCAAGCCCTCCACTTCCGTTAACCCGAACCATCATCACCCTTCACCACTCAACCACAAATTGATAACTAAAATAAAAAAAAATTAAAGAAAATCGAAACAAATCATAGCAAAAAAGAAAAGGGGTAATCAAACTGAAATCTAAAAAAGGGGAGAGCTTTAACTTTATATTTTGGTTCCGACGACCAGAGCGTTGGATGGTGAATCCCAACGGTCATTCGAGGTGTCCTGGTGAGGAGATTTGTTAGACTTTTTGCACACTCGAATCGAGCACTGAAATCCGTCAAGAGGGTTGAATTTGCTCCTTAGATGATTTGGCTAAAAATCAAAATAAAGATTGACAATTTGCACAAAGTTTTTAGAGTGGTTCGACTACCCAATCGAGTCTACATCCACTACCTTAGCACACATGTAGAACTAAATGTTTTGATATAATAATTGAAAATGTTTTGGACAAAATTGAAAAGAATTTAAAATATACTTTTAGTCAAAACAACTTGAAATTATGTTTAAAGGTTTTTAAAATGCTTTGGAATAACTTAAAATGCTTTTAAAGTAGCCAAATCAGTGTTTTTCAAGTACTTGTACCGATACGGTCTAGTATTGTATCGATACGCCCTAGGGTTTCAGCTACAGTAAAATTCCAGTAGCCAAAACACGTACCGATACGACTTGCCATATCGATACGGTATGTTTTAAATAGCTAACGGCTAGTTCGCGTATCGATATGGTTGTATCGCGTACCGATACACCCAACTACCCCCAACGGTCATTTTCCCAACGATTTTTTAAATTGCAGGACCGTATTGATACGCTTGCCACACGTATCGATACGCACCAACTGGAAGTCTCAACAACTATTTCCTTATTGGGACCATATCGATACGGTTTGAGGAGTATCGATACGCTAAGCTACAAAACTACATTTATTATGGGAAATAAAGGCTACAACGGTTCTAAGTCAACCCCAACGGTCCTCAACAACTACAAACTCAATTAAGAGTGTAAAAGGGACCTCCAAGCATCAAGAGATGGTTAATGCTTCAATTGTAACAACATTATGATGTCAAATTGTCTTTAGAGCTAAATTGTATATTTCTTGTATAGACAACACTTGTGAGCTCAATTATCAAATTTGCTCAAGTGTATAGGTTTTGGGTGAGTGCTTAGAGTTGCAAACATATACCTATTATAGGGATTTCTAGTTTGCTTTGAATTTCTCTTGTAAGAGAGTGTTTGATCAAGTTTTGGGTAGAAAAACTTGATCGTTGTAATGGTTTTCTTCTAAGCCGAGAAAAGGGGACGGAATTTAATAGTGAATTTGGTTGAAATCCTTAGTAGGAAGCTAAGGTAATGGATGTAGGCTTTGAGTTAGAAAGCTGAACCACTCTAAATCCTTGTGTTTAACTCTTATACTTTTAGCTTCCACAAAACACCCAAAAATCCAATCTTCTTCACACTTGGCAAACATTTCGGTTGTGACCATCGAGCCCAACAACACCACTAAGGATTTTCCAATTCACTAAGAATTCGTCCCCTTTTCAAAGCTTAGGAGGAAACCTTTACAATCGTATCTTTTATACAGCTAAGATAGAACCGCTCTAGTTTTTGTCTAAGGCTAAACTAGAACCTCTCCTTTTACAAGGGATTTGTTTGGTAAAATAAATACCTCACAAGGTAGATGTTTACACAAATTTAAGCTCACAAGAGTACAAGGATTTACAATAAAGCTCACTCTCTAAAGATTATTTACAAGAGAAATGAAGAGATAAGAATTTGACTCAATTTCTCTTGAACATGTTGCTTGGATGTTGTCTCTAAAAAATCTTCAAGTGTTCATGCCTTCAATTTATAGTCCCAATTGAGCTTGTGGTCGTTGCTAGCTGTTAGGGATGTTTTGGAGCCGTTAGAGCCTTTATTTCCCGCAATAAATGTTGTTATAGAGCTGTCCATATCGGAACACACGAGCTCGTATCGAAACGACCTTCTTCAGAACTAGTCGTTGAAGCTTGATGCAGCAAGCCGTATCGAAATGCCTTTGACCGTATTGAAACGGTATTGAGCTGTATCAAAATGGTTACAAACCATTTCGGTACGAGTGACCGTTGAGCTGCATTTAAAAGACCGTTGGGAAAATATGACCGTTGGGGAGGTTTTTATCGTTAGCCGTATCGAAACACAAAAGGGTGTTTCGAAACAAAACTACACTGTATCGAAACGGGCAAACCCTGTTTCGGTACGCGTTTTGGCAGTTTCAAATCGTATCGATACAGATTGGCCCCGTATCGAAACGAGTACCTTAAAGACATTGGTTTGGCTACTTAAAAACGTTTCAAACATTGCCAAAACCTTTTTAAACATCCTCAAACATAATTTCAAGTTGTTTGGACTTAAAAACATTTTGATATCCTTTCAATTTAGTCAAAAACTATTTTTCAATTATTATATCAAAACACATATTTCTACAAGATCAACATACTTCGGTTTTAGGCCGATCCAACGGTGAATGACGGCGAATCACGCTCTCAAGATGAAAATGTTTGGACTCGTTTTGGGTAATTTGAGGGCAGTTTTCAAAAATCGTACCGATAAAAGAAAAGGGGAAAAGAAGAGGAGTTGGCCAGTGATTTTGGTTTGTCGAAAAATTCACCGGAGCGGCGTTAGGGAATTACCGGTGAAAGTGAGAAATGGGTGGGGGTTGTAGGTGAAGGTGAGGTGAGGTGAGGTAAGGGAACAGATGAGTGGGGGTTTATTTAATTAAGTATATTAAACATTATTAAAAAAATATTTTTTATTTCCACGTCATAATAGGGTTAGAGATTTAACAGTGGAATGACCAAAATAGGTTAATGTTTAAAGTTCAGTGCTAAAATTGAGCACTTTGAAAGTTGAGTGACCAAAATAGGTCACAAAGCAAAGTTGAGTGATGATTTAGATATTTTACCCTACATTTTTTTAACAATTCTTACATAAGAGAAGAGTCAAATCAATTTTTGGTCTAAGTGTTTTTGATTTACTTGTTAAATCAAAGAAGAAAAAAAGGGTGGTTCATTCATCATTCTGACATTGATGCTTGCCAGTGTGGAATTTGGAGTATGCATGGATTGATTGAGGTTCAACTCGAGAAATACAGAAAAGTCAAGATTTAAATGATAGTCTTTAAGGATCATAGGGATTTGTTTGTCAATTAAATATTAATAGAGATCTTTTTTATACATAGATTGTATAAATTTTGTCGTGTATAATCTATCTATTGTGAGCCTAAATCTCCATCCCTATATCATAAATACTAAATTATAAACCCTAAATGCTAAATTCTAAACATATAAATAGAACTCCTAAACTTTAAAATAACATACATGAACTTTAAATTTTACACAACCTTATTTATTTAAATGTCATCTGTCAAAGGTTCAAATAGACATGTTTATGCAAAATTTATTTTACACAATTCGTATATCAAATAATAATAATAATGATGATGATAATGATGATGGTGATGATTAAAAGGAGAAAAATAACAAAAAAAAATTATTTCTTTTCCTTCCCATTCCTAACTTCTAGTTGTAAATTACATTAAAAATAGAAAAGGATATTGGTAAGGTTCTTTTATATGTACTTTAAATAACTTTGACTATAAAGATCTTTTGAATCCAATATATGAAATACTATTCACTTAAATTTAATTATATTAATTTATAAACATATCAATATAAAAATAATGTTTCTAACAATGAATAAATTACTAGATTGCTTTACACCAAGCTTTAAAAAGAAAAAAAATCAGTCATTTTCCAAGAGGGGGCAAAAACCAAGGAGTTGAAGAAGAAAGTAAGTTAGAGATGGTGACTAAGTTGCATTAATTATGGAATATGGGAACAGAGTGGAGGAGGGCAGATCTGTTGAGATGTTTGGGTGTGTGGATTGGACTAACCAACCTCCTACCAGACAATCCCACTTGAAATTTTAGAGATAACTAGGGTCCCTCATTTGCCTATATCATTCAATTCTAAAAATATAGGGTTGATTGTACCACATGTCCTCGAGCTATGGTTTTCGTTTTAAATTAGTCTCTAATTTTTTTAATGTTTCAATTTCATCTTCAAATTAATGTTAGTTTTAAATTAGTCCTCAAACTTTTGAACGTTTCAATTTCATCCCTAAACTATGGCTCTCATTCTAAGTTAGTCACCTAAAGTTTTGAACGTTCTAATTCATCTCCAAATTAACATTATATGCTAATAATATCTCATGTTAATAAAACAAATATAAAAATATTAATTGTCATTTAAACATTGATGTGGTATAGATGATCATTTGAGGATGGAACTGGAACGTTCAAAATTTTGGGACTAATTTAGAATGAAGGTTATAATTTAGAGATAAATTTAAAATATTTAAAAAATTAAGAATCATAAAAATAAAGATAATAATTTAGGGGTGTGTGATGCAATTAACTTAAAAAAAAATATACAAGTACACTTATTGTCTTATTGCTTTTCAGCCTTTCTTATTTTTTGATAATACCCCAATCTTATCATAACCCAATCTTCTAACTCTAGCTGGTGTGAACAATAACAACGACAAAAAAATATGGATTCATTGGTGCATGTGATAATACTATATATGTTCACGGACCGGGTTGATTGGACCGTAATCCAAATATTTTAAAATGTTATGCTTATAAAAAAATTATAATTAAACCTAAATAAAATATATTTTAATGATAAAATATATTTTATCATTAAAATATGGCCATGTGACTATGTGAGGTTATAGACACATTATTCAAATTAGTGAATTTGGTTCCAACATAATTAGTAGAGTGAGCGAAATTTAACTTGACTTAAAAAAATTAAATTTTTTTAACTCGACTTGATGCAAAAAACTCATTTTATTAAACTACAATTAAATCTTGAATTTAAACATAGAGAAGGAAACTTGACAAAAAAAATTAAATAGTAACTTAATTTGTTTTCTTTTCTTTTTAAAGCACCTTTTTAAAGCCAAACTCTTGTGGGGGTAGAACCGTGGGAGACATGTCCATAACAAATGAGCTATCTATAATGTTACTAAACCTTATCTTGTCTAATGAATTTGCTACCCATCATGTCTTGAGATTTTCAATTCCCTATTTCTTTTAATTTAATTTTCCATGAATTTCAACCATTTATTTTTCACATTTGGTCCATGAAAAGAAAATTAGACCACAATTAATGTTTAGTTATATGAACTTAGGACAAGGGACAAAACATACAAAAGTGGCAATTTGATTATTGTACCATGCTTTTAAAATGACAGCAAGGTATGAAAATTGAAAACGGTTATTTTTTAATACCGTTATTTAATTTTATTGAATGGTTAATTAAAATTAGGTATGGTAGAGTTTCATTATAAAAGCGATTTTTCTAGCTTAGTTTACGTCATTTACAATATTAATAATCAGACATCTAATTTTACTTAAAAAATTTAACATCTCATCTTACTAAACCAGCTAACCGTGAGTGAAATTGAAATACAATTAAATCATAGATAAAATAATTTTTAACTAGTTTCTCATAGACACAGGATAAGTGTATCCATATATTTTGGCTCTATATTTGATATTTTAGGACTATATATATGATTTATTGATTGCTTTTGTCTTTTCCAACAATGATATTTCTATGATTTTAGTTTAAATTCTTTCATTAAAAAGTACAATATGTTTTACAATTGTACTTAGCATTTATCAATTATAATATAATCCGTTGATAGTCTATATATTCATGCATCACGCACATATATACAAAATTCGTTATTCAATACCTAATAAATGATGGATTAATTATATCATATATTTGAGCAAGTATATTTGGTTAAGATGTTCATCTTTGTTCTTTTATATTCTCAATGGTCATGAGTTCGAGACCTACTTGGAGCACTCTCCTTTTTTCTTCTAGAGTCTCCCATTTCCCCTCCCCTCTAGGTATGATTAAGATTAGATTTAAGATTTGTCAAAAAAATTATATCATAGTTAATTAGTTTTTAACTTAAATTGATATTTTTCTCATAATTTATTGTATTAAATTTTGGATTATTATTTTATACACTGTGGCGGTGGAAATTGAAAGTTTCAACAAGCGCCTTAGTTTTAGGGTTTAAGGTCTTAGTTTAGTGTGTATGGTTTAGGGGTTTAGGTGTAGGGGTTTAGAATTTAGGGATAATAATAAGAATTTAGAGTATAAGGTTATAATTTAGGGTTTATAAGTTAAAACTTAAATCATAACCATATTACGCTAAAAATAAAACCCTAACATATAAACCCTAAATTCTAAACCTAAACCCTAAATATTAACCATCGTCCTTAAATTTTAAACCCATACACCTAAACTCCTAAACCTTATACTCTAAACCCTAAAATTAAGGCGTTTGTAAAAATTTTAGAAGGAGAGTTGGGATAATAATGTAAATCTGTAATGTACAAATAAAATTGAAATCAAAACTTTTTGTATTCAAAAACCTTAGCCGCTAAGTTTTCTCCCATCTCAACCCTTGTCTCTTTTTTTTATTTTATTTTATTTTATTTTGGATGTACCAATTTTAATATTGGTCGTCTATCGTTGGTGTTTTATCTTTTCTATAATTTCTTATTTCTTGCCTTGGGTTTTTTTTAAAGTTTTTCTCCTAATTTTCAATAAAAAATTTATGTGTTTTGATTATCTCATTTTCGCTCATCTTGTTGCGCTTATTTTTCTATTTTTATAACGCATTTTTTATGCCTTTATGGCACGTCTCTGTCTCATAATATGATTTCTCGATACCTTTATGTCTGCTTGATGCTCGTGTAGTGTTTCTCACGACGTTTGTTTCTAATTTGGGTTTATCGGTGGTCTGGATAGTTTCATCTCATTTTGTAGTTGTTTGCCGATGTAATCAGAAATGAAGCAGATCGGTACCTTTGGAATCGACACGAAAGGTATTTACAGTTTTTTATTGGAGATTTCATCTAGTTCATGTTTTGACAACTCCCCATGGACTATTCCTACAATGAACTTAAGAGATTTACTGTGGTACAAAGAAGAAATGTCTAATGTAACTAGAGCAACCATTTAGTTTATTTTTTAAATTTGTCTAACTTTTTTATTATTTTTTAATGTTGTGAAACCTTTAAAAGGTTATATTTTTATTTTTTATTAATAAAGTTATCTGATTTCAAATTAGAAAAATAGAAAATCGGGATAATTTATATGAAATCATGCCTTTATTGAATATTTGAGATTATATAATGTGAAATGGATAAATTATCTCTGAAATTTTCTATTCCAGTTTTTCAAAACTTTTCAACTTCAACGAATTGTTTTGATCTTGGATTAGATTTATTTCACAATGGTGGTTGTGTTGATCATCGACATGATTTACACGATGGATTTCAACAACTTCTTGTTGCATCAATGGAGGAATTCGTTACTCAAGCAGTTTTCAACGGTGCTGGGATGACGATTACCACATTTCATACCGTTAATTTGAATTGTATTCTCTCAATTCATGATGATTATACAATATTCAACATTGTTAATGTTGTTGTGTACGATTCTGCATTTCTCAAATGCAATTTCGATTGGAATTGTGACGGTTTCATAAGTAACCGCCAAGGGGAGACGGTTACCATGAAGATTCCCCTCGTTCTTTTGTTGTATCACGACGATTCCGATGATTTTCCGGCATCTTTTGTACCAACGAACATTGCTGGACTTCATGCATGGTGGAATTTTTAGATTTCAAAAATCTGGTTTTGGCGGATACATTTTGAGGAAACTTCATGCTTCGTGTGGCTAGGAACACGCCAAATTGGAACAATGTTCAAATTAATTAAGTCAATTGTGGACTGGTCTTATGCGACCAAGGAGATTGATTTTAATTATTTTACGTTCTTCCGAATTTCATGCTTCGTGATGCAACGATCGCGTCTTATTGGATTTTATTTGGAATTCTCAGAATTAATTGTGGACTGTTCATTAACGAACAAGGAGATTAAATTGGGAAATTCCAGAAAATTTATAATTCAAACTTCCAGATTTCAGTTTTTTGGAAGTTATTTTCCAGAATTTCGGTTAATTAACTCCCAAGGGAGTGTGATGTTGGTGATCCGTGTGCGCATCCAACCGTTGCCGTTGGATCTTGCGTACCATCTCGGGTGGGATGGGAGTTGTTGGATGCAGAGTCCCCTTAACTAGGGGTGTTCATTTTCAGATATCGGATCCGATCCGATCCGAAAATTCGGATATCCGAAAAATTCGGATTACTTAAATAGCAATTCGTATTCGATCCGAAAAAATCAGATATCTAAAAATCCGGATATCCGAATTTTGGATCGGATATCCGAATATCCAAAATTTATGAATTTATTTGATTATTTTTTTAATTTAATGGTTCTATCCATGAAAAATTTAGGTTTTCGAATATAAAAATTAATAAATTATTGAATATAACAATCTTTGTATCCATGGAAATTTTAATTTTTCATATATAACAAGTAAAAATATCGAATATAACAAGATTTATACCTATAAAAAAATTTGAATTTTCGGATATCGGATAATCGGATATCTGATCTGAATGTAAAACCACTATCCGTATCCGATCCGAAATTTTCGGATATTCAATCCGAATTATCCGAAAAATAAAAAACAAATCGGATATTCAAAATTTCGGATCGAATCAACAAATAATCATATCGGATTTTTTTGAACACCCCTACCCTTAACCGCTGCAAGCTGAGCGGGAATTTGGCAAGTAACTCGGTTTGCACTATGTCGGTTATAGCATATGCGGGGAGTGGGCTGCATCGTGGGAGAGTGGGACGGTTGCCACAACTCCCTCCAAGACCGGCCATCATTTCTCTACCTATATATATTGCTATCGAGTTTAGCATTTCTTATTTCACATTTTTGGTGCATCTCCCTTTCATATATTTACTTACTCTCGAGATGGCTTCACACTTTCAACAACTCATGGCAAATTAGTGTTTTACTAATGAAGAGAATGCTGCTTTGGTGGATGTTTTCGGTTCGAATGATGTGTCAATGGCTGTCAATGTCGAGTTTGGTTTGCTTGGTAAGGTACTCTCTTCCCGGTTGGTTAATGATATTGTCTTCATCCGGATTTTTTCGAATATCATGGCTGCGGAGAAAATGAAAATCTTTTCTCTCAAATCGGGGATCTTCTTGTTCAAGTTCCCGGCCAAAAGCTACATCTGTCGCGTGTTAAAGAGAGCCCCTTGGATCTTCGATGGTGAGTCGGTTGTGTTGGTTCGCTTTCAACCATCGTTGGCCCTTGGGGAATATGTATTCGACCGTATGGTGTGGTGGATTCGAGTTTATGACTTACCGTTGGACAAAATGACCACCACCATGGCGACAAAAAATTGGGGCATGCTTCGGTGAGCTAGACTCCATTGATGGGCGGCAAGTGTCGGGTAACTTTGGTGATTATTTTCGGGTGAAGGTGGAGCTCTCGGTCTTGAAACCGCTCTTACGGTGCGTGATGCTTCCCAACGATGATGGCACAACCCGTGTATGTCCTATCCAATACGAGAAGCTTGATAAGTTTTGTTTTTCTTTGTGGCGTGCTTGGCCACGAAGTGGACCTATGTCTGAAGGAGGTGTCCAAAGATGTGGCTTTACCCTATGGGCTATGGCTCCGTGTGCCGGTGGAGACAAAGACTCTGACTCAAACTAGAAGGAGGGGGATCATTGCTATGCGGGCGGAACTTGGTGTGCAACAAGTGGGTTGTCTCTTGCCATCCTTGTTGGGGCCTAGTGCACACCCTTCATCGAGCACCGCAACACCCCAAGTGCTAGGGCAACCGGACGTGGGAATGCAAGACATTGATGGCACGGGTGGGTTGACTGAAAAAGAGTTGGATGATCTTGAGAAAGTGACCAATGAACTCGGGGTGAATTTTGGCAAACATTCTGATATGATTGATGAGTTGATGGTGGGTGACATTCTACAAGTTGCGGAAACACAAGATAATGCTCCTACTTTGCCGGGAGTAACCGAGATGGGTACGGTTGTGGGCCACGTTGAGGCTGCACTATCCGAGGCCATAGTGGTGGCTGACCGGGACAAAGGAGTGAAGGATGCGGGACATGGGGCTGACCGGGACAAAGGACTGAAGGATGCGGGACATGGGGCTAACCGAGACAAAGGAGTAAGGATGCGGGACATGGGGGTGATCGTGCTAGGTAGGGGTGGGAAAAATACCTGACCCGATTGACCCAAACCTAAAATGTCGGGTAATTCTCGAAAAAAATTACCTGACCGGGCCGGGTACCCGGCCCGACAAATTTACCGGGACACGGGCTGGGACACGGGCCGGAAGTTTCCCCTTACTGGGTACCCGACCCGACCCGATAAAAATTAATATATTTTTTATATTTAAAATTATATTTTTATTTTATGTTTCTTAATATTTTCACTCTAAAATTAAGTTTAAATCCCTACATTTTTTCTATGTTTGTATTATATTCTTTTAAGTTTAATTTTTTAAAATATTTTTGTGTTTAACATGTGATTTTTTTTAATTTTAGAATTAAAAACATAGGAATCGGGTACCTGAATTTTACGGGTACCCGGATATAATGGTCTGGGACACGGGCCGCTTAATGAGGTACCCGGTTTTCCGGGTACCCGACAATGCCCACCCCTAGTGCTAGGCCCGCGAAGGATTTAGATGTGCGGGCTGAGAATGCAATGAAACCGGCAAAGACCAAGGGTGGTAGTGACTGTGGTGACCGAGGCAAGAGTAAGGAGGATGCGTATGGGGCAGAGCGTGCAGACCGTACTAGTGACAAGGGTGCGGGCGATGATGATTTGCCGATAGCCCAGGTGCTTAAGGCACGACACGATGGGGCAAAGAGAGCTAATTCGGATGCTTTTGTGACCGAGAGTGATACAGCAAAGAAGGGTCATCCGAGCAGCCTGGTGATCAAGAGAGCTGCCCATCGCACACCCGGCACTTTCCGATGCAAATCCTTGTTCGGTCGGATGGAGCCTAACCCATCTATTGTTGCAGAGATTGACACTGATGAAGTAGAGTATGGGGCTGACCGTGACAAGGACGATTTGGGGTCCGTGAACCGTCTCCACAAGCGCAAGAGCCATAGCAAGCATCGCACTTCTTCCACCACCAAGAGGTCTCGCTCGGGGGCTGATTTGGTGACTCCTCATGGTGATCTGAGCACTCATACTGATTCGGCGGAGGTTGTGGGACAGCCCTGCCCGACACATTGAAGTTCCTAATTTGGAATTGTCAAGGGCTTGGGAACCCTTCGAAAATTCGAGCGCTTGAGCGCTATATGACTATTCAAGCCCCGATGTTATTTTCCTTTGTGAAACGCGTATGAAAAAAGCCCGTGTTGATCATGTGAAGCGGGTATTAGGACTAGATTGTTGTTTTTATGTTGAAAATGGTCACTCTTGTACTGGTTTGGCCTTATTATGGAATAATAAAGTTCAGTGTTTGCTTTCCTCGTATTCAAATATCCACATTGATGTCACTATCTCATCAACTAATGCAAAATTCCGCTTCATCGGCATTCATAGCCATTGCGATAATAAGTCCCGTACATGGGATTTACTTACACAACTTCATGCAACGTCTAATTTGCCTTGGCTAATCGGTGGTGACTTTAATGAAATACTAACAGACAATGAAAATCAAGGGGGCCGAAGACGTCCTTGCATTGACATCCAACAATTCCGGGATGTTCTTGATGCAACACATCTCTACGATATCCGCCCATTTCGGGGATGGTTCACTTGGTATAAAACAAGTGCACCGACAATGTGTGAGCGCATTGACAGATTTGTTGCATCTTCCTCTTGGCTTGAAATGTATGCAGACCACCGTGTTATCACTGATTTTTCCGACTCTTCGGACCATTGTTTCCTATTATTGGATACGGAACCTGACACCCATTCTCCTTATAATCACCATCATAGTGATTACTTCAAATTTGATGCTTGTTGGGCATCGGAAGAGGCATGTCGTGAACATGTTATCCGTGGATGGGTAGACCCTTGTGGTTTTGCCCTTTCTAAAATTGAGAAGGTTGGATGCACTCTTGATAATTGGCAGCATGACAGACGCTCGCAATTTCATGCTCGGACTAAGGCCTTGTAGAAACAAACCACTACATTATTGTCTAGTGATTTGGATGATGCCCGATTGCAGGAATTGTTCACTACAAAGGCGGAATTAAAGGTATTATTGGATAATGAAGAAGCTTACTGGGCGCAGAGGTCATGTGTACAGTGGCTACGAGATGGTGACTGCAACACCAAATTCTTTCATGCTCGTGCTACGGGTCGGAAAAAGAAAAATTATGTTTTTGGGCTTACCTGTGTAAATGGTGATTGGTATGACCGATTACCGAACATGCTTGGCATTGCCCAATACTACTTTGCTGGTCTATTTTACTCAGATAGCTGCACTCCATCCTCGGACATCCTTAGATGCATTTCTCCGACTATCACTCCGACTATGAATGATACTCTTTTGGCACCGTTTACAAATGAGGAGATCCACCAGACTATTATGCAAATCCACCCATCCAAAGCACCAGGAATAGATGGGTTACCATCCAGCTTCTACAGGAAGTATTGGACATAGTAGGGGATGATATCCTCAACTTATGCCTCGATATCCTTTATGATCAGGTTAGTATGGCATAGGTGAACAGAACTGTTCTGGTTTTGATTTCGAAGATTGATGATCCGGTATTTATGCGGCAATTTCGACCTATTAGCTTATATATCATTGTGTACAAAGCAGTTTCTAAAGTTCTTGTCAACTACCTAAGACCGCTGATGCCGATATGTATTGACGAGGAGCAAGCAACTTTTGTTCCGGGACGACATATCTCGGATAACATTCTGATTGCTCATGAGATCTTTCACTACATGCAGTCATCTAAAAACGGACCAAACAAGGGTGCAGCTCTGAAGCTTGACATAGAGAAGACCTATGACCGAGTGGAGTGGTCTTTCTTGGAGGTAGTGATGCTACAGCTTGGGTTTGCCCCACAGTGGGTGAACTTAATTATGAGATGTATTACCACGGTCACCTATCAAGTTCGTCTAAACGGGGCACTCTCAGAACTTATTATGCCTACCTCGGGTATTAGACAAGGTGATCCACTATCACCTTTTCTATTCTTATTTTGTACTCAGGGGTTATCTGCTCTTCTCCACTATGCTAAACAACAAGGGGCTATCCGGGGCATCCGCACAAGCCAACATGGGCCTAGTATTACACATCTATTATATGAAGATGATACCTTATTATTTGTCAAAAACTCCGTTGCAGAAATTACACGGGTGAAGGGGATCTTGGATCTTTATTCTGCTTCATCGAGCCAAAAGATCAACTATGACAAGTCGCTCATCTATTTCAGTCTCTCCACTTCACAGGTGAGTATAGATCGACTTCAGTTGACCTTTCCGATTAATGAAGTGGATGATCCAGGTCATTATCTTGGCATGTCGTTAATAATTGGCAAAAATAAGTCCGTGAAACTGGGCTTCCTACTGGATCTTGTTGCAAAGCGGGTTCATGGATGGACCAAAAATTTGCTCTCTTATGGTGGCCGAGAAGTGTTCTTCAAAGCTGTTGCACAGACCTTGCCGACGTATGTTATGACTTGTTATCTCTTACCAGATTGTCTTATCACTCAGATTGTAAGTGTCATACAGAATTACTGGTGGTTGGGAAGAATGACAGGTAGAGGGTGACCGATGATTGCATGGAAGAAGCTATGTACTCCAAAGCGAGTTGGAGGACTTGCATTCTGCGATCTTCACCAATTCAACATAGCATTGTTGGGTAAATAGGTTTGGAGATTGTTGACTGATCCACATTACCTTGTATCCCGAGTTCTTTCTTGTAAATACTTTGCAGGGAAGTCGGTTTTGGATGCAAGACTAGGGGATAAGCCTTCCTATGCCTAAAGATCCATTTTCACAGCTATGCAGCAACTACATGATGGCTTCTTTTGGCAGATAGGCATTGATAGCCAGACTTCGATCTTCAAGGCCAACTAGGGTGGTGCACAGAGGATTCTGTTATCCGAGACTTATACGGATAATATGCAGGCACCGATTACTTGTGGGGACTTTATGATTC
Organism: Hibiscus trionum; assembly: GCA_030270665.1. Taxonomy (NCBI): domain Eukaryota; kingdom Viridiplantae; phylum Streptophyta; class Magnoliopsida; order Malvales; family Malvaceae; genus Hibiscus; species Hibiscus trionum. Next base: position 8,492,474 of record BSYR01000024.1, on the reverse strand, counting down.
CTTCCTTTAATGGGTGTAATGAAACCATGGCCTGCCAAGTTTTTACCACTGCAGATGCTATTGCAATTTTGCAATGCACTATTGCAAATATGGACTCAGACATTCTTATTTGGGGTAATCATTCGAGTGACACATATTCTACGAGATCGGGTTATGTATGGCTGATGCGTGATTCACATGACCCCGACCCTCCTTCAAAGCTTTGGAATACCTTATCTAAATTAAAGGTGTTGCCGAAGATACGGTTTTTCATTTGGAGGATGGCCCATGAAGCCCTCCAAGTATATGGTAGAATTGGGGTGCTGAGTTCCCTTGATGGCCTCTATCCATTATGCTACACATAGATTGAATCGGTACTCCATGCTATGCGAGACTGCTCATTCACCCAAGAAGTGTTACAGTTGTTTAAACTTTCAGGTCGTGCTATGCTAGACACTTCCACCTCCTGCTTGTTGTGGTTGGAACATTGTGAGGCGATCTTACCTACTGATATGTTTACTGGTTTCGTGGTCCTCCTATAGAATATTTAGAACATGCGTAATACACTTGTTCATGATAAAAAGCTCTAGCCGGCTTTTCTTATAGTTGAAAATGCACATCATCTTCATAAGGAATATAATGGAGCTACTATTACATCGTTGCCATATGGAATTCCACAGTAACAAACATCTGGTCATTGGAGGAAACCGTCTCCAGGTATGATTTCACTAACAGTCGACGGTATATTCCATGTCCAAATAGGTACCGGTGCTATGGGCATGCTTGTGCGGGATCATAATGGGTTGGTCATTGCTGGATGTGCACGAACCTTGCCCCGAGCTGATTCGGCAGAGACTGTAGAGGCCCATGCATTCTATGCGGAAATCTTATTTGCACTGGATCAAGGTTGGACGAGTGTACGTGTGGAGGGTGATGCGGCCAATGTGGTGAACTAATTGCTCGCTAGGGTCGACGGACGGTTCGTGTTGGCGCAGAACCTGACCGAGGCACGTCGCATGTTAGGGGATCATTCACACATCACGGTCGCCTACATTCCACGCTCGGCAAATTAAGCGGCACATTCACTAGCACACTGGGCATTTAAGGAACCTCAATGTAATTACTTTTATGATGAATGCCCTACATGTATTGAACAATTTGTATTAAACGATGCTATTAATGGATGATTAAGGTGGGTACTCTTTTCCCCCTTAGGAGTTGCATTGGGATTTCTAATGCTGGCTGTAGATGGGGTTTTTAACGAAGCATGCCTTAAAATTATTTTCAAAAAAAAAAATTATATAATGTGAGTGGTCGATAGGATTTTGCTCTTTTCCATTTTTTACCGGCACGATTCATTTAATTCACTTATAGTCTTCATAAGTTGTAAAAAAAATCATAAGTGAAATAAAAAATATTCAGTACAAATGGTTTATATATTTTTTGTTTTTTGTTTAGAAATTTAGTTTAAGATTCACTTAATGTAATATATAAATGTTTTATATTTTTAAAATAATATTACTTTGTTAATATTATTTAATTATTAAAAACATTTACATATTTCTATAGTTAACTTCTGAATTTAATAATAATACAAATAAAATATAATTCTCTGAAATTTATAATTCAAACTTAATTTAAATCGTATCAAATGACATGAATGATTTAATCTTCAGACAAAATCCTACCATTAAAAGAATAAAAGTATAACCATTTTAACCACTAGGTTGTTTATATTAGAAATACCCATTATGTTGTTTTTAGTTTTTAATAGAAAAAAGATTATTTCTAAAAAAAGCAGCATATATTTTCCGAACTTTTAATTCTGAAAAATGTTTTAAAAAAGATAATATTTTTTGAAATGATAAAATGGTCTTTTATTTTATTTTTAAAAAATGCATATTTTTAGTAATTCTTTTGAAATGTAATATGTTTTTCTTTTGATTTTGGAATAAAATCATGCATCTTTTAACGTGCAAAACATATATTAATGTCACATAGACATAATTCTTAAAAAATAAAACATAAACAATTGTAAATCATTATTTTTAATGATATTTTTATATAATAATCAATGTTTAATTTATCATTTGATTAATTCAGATCGAATACTGTAGAGATTCGGTATAAGCCATTTACCTTTTTTCATATTTTTGTTTGATCAAAATTTTGAATTATTGATTATATTATATTTTAAATGTATAATTAATTAATGACGAGAGATATTCTCTTCAAGAAGGGAATTTTAATATATTTGTATCTAATTTCATAAAATGATTAAAGCATTAAGAGTCGAATTTTAAATATAGTTCCATAAGTTTAATTTATAAAATGCTGAAAATATTAGTAATAATCAAAATTAAGTACGACTGCAAAAAAAATCTAAACATTAAAAAGGACTCGAGTGAATGAGAAAAGGCATTACACGTGTGGGTGAAAGCGAGTTAAGGGAGTGTCACTGTCACGCTCTTTCAACGAGTTTGCCTAACCCGGTCGAGTCAACTCAGTTAAGAACCAAACGGTCCAAACCATTTGTCTAATGGCTTTATTCATAAAATAGCCCTGAACCATGCATGTTTTACATATTGGTCCTTAAAGTATTTATATTCAAAAGTGATCCCTAAACTATCATTTAATTTAATCAAATGTCAACCAAACAATGACATAAAAAGAGATAATAAACCAATATCCAGGTTTTTCTTTTACAAAAAACTATACTTCAAAAACAAAAAATGAAAATTGAAATAATATTTTTTTAAAAAAATATTATATATATATATATATATATATATATATATATAGTATTCTTCACGTTATCTCTAATAATATACGTTCTATTTTTAACTCTGATATCAATTTTTTAACACTCATGACTCAACCTCACAATATCCCTATTTTCACTTCCTTTAGGAAGAAAAACAAAAGTTCATTTCTCTATTCATCCTTAAAGCCCTCAAAAGCTATACTTTTTCCATAAAAGTCCTAAGAGAACTGTACTCTGACATGAATATAGCAACAGATAATCAACAACGAGTTGGTTTAGTGGGAAGAAACACTAGATCCTTTAAGCAAGGTTAGGAGTTCGAATCTTAGCATTGTGAATGGAGAAAACTAAAACCCGATCTAAATTAGTCGACTAGTAGATTGGAAACCAGTGATTCAACCAAAAAATATATAGCAACAAAGAAGAAAAATATAAGAGTTTTTTTTTTATCCAAAAGAAGAGCTTCATTAATAGAACTAAAACAAAATAATACATGGGGGCAAGGGGGAAGAAGGTCCCCAGAAAGTCAGGACTTGAAGGTCCTTAGCAAACTTGGCAAGCCCGTCGGCAGCCTGATTACAAGATCTATTAACGAAAGAAAAGGAGCATGCTTGAAAAGCTTCAGCTTTGCGTCTAATGTCTTCTTCAATAGCCGAGGAAACCCAGTCTGACAGAGATCCTGATCGGAGTCTGTTGATTACTGTTAGACAGTCAGCCTCGATGACTATATGAGAGAAACCATTCAAAGATGCGAGGGTTAATCCCAGTCTAATGGCCATAGCTTCGGCTGCTGCGACAGAAGGGGCAAACATGGGTTCTGAGACGCCTTGGATAAAGCTCCCAGAAAAATCTCGTGCAATAGCTGCCGCAATGGTTTTCCCAGTGGTGCAATCGAATGTGGCATCACAGTTGATCTTAATGGTGCCCGATGGAGGGGGTGTCCATCTCACTGATTCCTCAGATGTTGAGGGAACACCTTTCGGGCGTGTCGGACATTCTTGGAAGAATTCTTGGAAGGCACTGTCCGCTCGTAACCAAATTTCCAAAGGAAGATCCTTTTTGTTCTCGAACACAAAAGCATTTATTGATTTCCATATTGCCCAAAGAAGAAAAGCGATAAGAGCACAACCTTCGTCGAAATTGCCCAACTTCCTAAAGTTGTTTATTTTGAGCCACCAGCGTGAGAAACCAGGGAAACCCAAAGGGGATGGAGAATAGTTAAAACCTGAAGCTCTCCACACTGCTTGAGCGAAGGGGCAGAAGAACAAGAGGTGCTCAATGGATTCCGTTTCCGTTCCACATCTCGGGCAACAGTTAGAATCTTTGAAGCTGCCATGGAAGCGCGCAGCAAGGGCCCCTTTGGTAGGAACAATATAATGGCAAAGCTTCCAGGTGAATGAGCGAATTTTAGGTGGCACCTTCAAACCCCAAATGGAGTTCCAGAAGCCTTTACTATTGCTTGGCTCATTACTTGATGATGGATCCTCAGACGAACGTAGATTATCCTCAATGAACCGATACCCTGATTTCGCTGAATAGTCACCATTTTTCGTTCCAGCCCAAATAAGGGAATCTTTGATACCAGGTCCTCCGATAGGGATGACAAGAATAGCTTCCACGACCCGAGGCTCGAAGAGAAGGTCCAGTTTAACTCGATCACATGACCTTTGGTCAGAATTCAGGAGACTTGACACAGATAGAGAGGAAGAATGAGATATAGGCTGTGACGCTAGGCGGAAATTTGGGAGTTTGGGTATCCATTTGTCATACCAAGTGGATATGCTTCGGCCATCGCCTACGCGCCATAAGGAACCATCTCTGATCACCTCAATTCCTTCTTTAATTCCTGCCCAAGCCCAGGACGAGTTATTGCATTTTGGTGCTTCAAAGATATTTCCATTCGGGAAGTAAATGCCACGAAGAGTCTTAGTTAGAAGGGAATCCGGGTTCTTGAGAATTCTCCATGCCACTTTAGCAATCAGGGCTTTGTTGAAGGACCTGAGATCCCTAAAACCCATTCCACCCTGATCTTTGGGACGACAAAGTTCCTTCCAATTGATCCAGTGTATACTTCTCTCTTTAGAGCTACAGTTGTTCCACCAAAATTTTGCCACCATCGAACAAATTTCATCACAGAAGGTGACAGGAAGAAGAAAGCATTGCATAACATATGTCGGGATAGCTTGAGTGATAGCCTTGATAAGCACCTCTTTCCCAGCTTGGTTCAGGAATTTCGTTTTCCAGCTTCGCAACTTGTTCTGAACTCTTTCCTTAATAAATGCAAGGGCTTCCTTTTTGCTACGCCCCCAGAGGGAAGGAAGGCCAAGATATTTACTATCCTCCTCCAACGGTCTGAAACCCATGACGTTAGAAAGATGGCTTTTAAGACTATTGCTGACGTTGGGAGAGAAATATACTGAAGATTTTTGGAAGTTCACCGTTTGTCCAGTCGTGCGTTAAAACAGCTGGAGGAAATCCAGAACTGAGTGACAGTTAATCTCATTTGCCGTGGAAAACATAAGACAGTCGTCAGCAAACATCAGGTGGCTAATGGTAGGACATCTCCTTTTGATTTTAAGTCCTTCAAGATTATTGGATTCCACCTTTTTTTCTAAAATCCAGGAGAAGATGTTGGAAATGAATGTGAAAAGAAAGGGTGAGAGGGGATCACCCTGTCTGATACCTCTGCCTGGTTGAAAATTGCCAAATTTTTCTCCATTCAGGACTAAGGAGAAAGAAGTAGAAGAGACACAAGCCATGACTCTATCAATCCACCAGTTGCAGAAACCCATTCTGTCCATTGTAAATCGAAGAAGGTCCCAGTCCACTTTGTCATACGCCTTCTCAAGATCAATTTTGAGTGCCATGATGCCCTTTTCTCCCCTCTTGGTTCTTTTCATAGCATTAAAAGCTTCATTAGCCAGGATAATGTTGTCGTGTATCGCTCTTCCTTGGACAAATGCGGATTGACAAGGAGAGATGATGTCAGGGAGAAAGCTTTTGAGTCTAGAAGCTAAGATCTTGGAGATAACCTTGTAGGAGAAGTTGCACAGACTGATCGGGCGAAAGTGGGTGACTTCGCAAGGATTTGGTTTTTTGGGTATAAGCACCAGATTCTTCTTGTTCATTCCATAGTCCAAGATTCCATCCCTGAAGAAGGCTTTAACCATTTTTGTTAAATCGTCTTTAATGGTTTCCCAAAAGGTTTGATAGAAACAGCCTGGGAATCCATCAGGCCCAGGGGACTTGGTCGCTCCCATATTGAAAACCGCAATCTTGATTTCCTCCTCCGTTACTTCCTTACTGAGAACGACATTCATCTCCTCATTTACCAGTTTCGAAATGAATTCTCCCAGACTTTGATAAACAATGGTTTGATCTTTTGCAAAAAGAATCTGGAAATGTTGCTGAAAACAGTCTGCCATCTCCGATTGGTCCTCGAGCCAGGTCTCGTCCTCCTTTTTTAGTCTAAGGATGGAATTGATTCTTCTATGCTGGATGGTGGTAGCATGGAAAAACTTGGTGTTTTTGTCGCCACATTTCAACCAGTTAATTCTGGAGCGTTGATGCCAGTATCTCTCTTCGCTTTACCATTCGAGATTCAGTTCCTTTTTGGCTTGTTTCAATTCCTCCAATTCTGGTTCCGTCAGTCTCTTCCCCTGAAGATTTTTTATACGGGCCATGAGAAGTTGTTTTCTTTCATTTTTCTGTTTAGACTTCAGCTTACTCCATTTTATCAATGAGGATCTTGTTCGCCCAATTTTCCCCCCAAAACTATGGTAAGACTCCCAACTTTTCTGGATCGCCTGCGGGCATTCTTCGTCCAGAAGCCATTTGGTTTCAAACTTAAAGTCTTTCTTGTATTTCCTCGAGAAACCCATGGGGTACAGGATAATAGGGGCGTGGTCTGAGGCAATCGCGATGTCCATAACACAAAGAGCTTTAGGGAACGCAGAACTCCACTCCGTAGAGCACAAGGCCCGATCGAGTTTCTCCAGAATTGCCTCGTTATCACTTCTCTGATTGTACCAGGTGAAACATCCCCCTTTGATTGAAAAAAAAAGAGTTAGAGACCAAAAAGCTCATGAAATTAATATTTACATAGGAAGTATAATTCTAACATCTGATGATCTACATCTACACTCTTTTCTTGTGCCCAAAATTCGAAAAAAATTAAAAATAAAAAACAAAGAAAGAATCCTTTCTTCTGATGTATATTAGTTATAATATATGCTCTATCTTTTCTTCTTTACATATACAAATATTTTTGTTGCTTCAATCGTCTTCTTCAAGTTTCACCGCACTCGTTCCAGCAAACAAGCATGGTGACACACCGCCGGAGAATGTAGAACCTTGCCCTTTGCTCCTTCACCAGCCGGTTGCACCCCCGTTCGAACGTCTTACACGGGTTCCCCACATGTCGGTCGCAGAAGCTTCTGTTGCTGACCTCTTGCTTCATTTTCTTTCTTTTTTCCCCTTTCCCTGTGGAAATATGATGATTCAATTTAGTTATGAAGCATAGTTTGTTTGGTGGAGAGGAAGGAAGACTTATTGGGGTTTATATAATTTTGATAATGTTTAAAAAGGATATGTAAAAGGACAACAATATCCCTCTATATCTTATTATCTATATCAATGTACTAGGATAAAAGGGTAATTTTGAAGGGGCCAAATGATATGGCATCCCTATTGGTACAAAAGGATCTTATTATTATTAAGAGAAAATTAAAGTGGAAGCTACATAATTCTGAGGTTAAAAATCAATTAATAGTATACTGAACTTTTGGTTAACGATTATTTATAAACACTGGTTAAGAAAAATTACGAAAATTTTAGCATTTTGAGTTATATTCATTTATTATTATTATTATTATTATTTGATTTTATATTTAAAATCAATTATATGAATTGGTTGAAATAAATATTTTCATAATTATATATAGTTAATATAACTTGCTCGGGTTTTCCCGATAAATAAAGGACAAAACCTAAAAAATTGATAAGAGTTCCTTTTGGATCTTTCTTTGTGTGGCTACCAATTGTTTGACCGACGTCTATTTGGATATTAGAGGCAAAACAAGCATGCATGTGCACGTTGGAAAAATATATTGTGCTAAAACAACAATTAGTAATAATAACAAAGAAAAGTACATGCTAATAGACAAGTTACAAAATTTATATAATGTGGAATTATATTGTTTTAGAAGTGATTTCATCATGATTAGTATAAGGCTTAATAGTTAAAAAAAATACCTAAATTATTTTTAAGGTCATTTTAGTGTCTAACGTTTTATTGCGTAATTTAAATTGGGTTTTTTCTGTCAACGGCGGTTAAAATTTTTCATTAACGAATTATAACATGACACGTGGCATGTTTTATTTATTTTTTATTTCTAAATTACTTTAATAATATTAACTTTTTAAAACCCCCAAGTTTTAATTTCTTTTAATTAAACCCTCAAATCACGTTTTCCTCACCATCTGACATCCCCTACACATCGGTGGTTCGTCGTTCACCACCCAAGCGACGGATACCTCACTGTTAGCATCCCCACCCACTAGTCGTCGGTTAGAAGCCTAATCGGTCTATTTTTTTCATTTTTAGATGTACGTCGACGAAGCAATCGACAGTTCATTCGTCAGTTTCAGACGACTGGATCATGGAGCTTTCAGTAGTGGGGAGGAGACGAAGGCAAGGACGGGCGGTGGTGGTTGAATCGGTGGTGGGAGAGGAGGAATTTAGGGAATTAGGGTTTAGAGAAATTAAAAAATTTTGGGTTTTTTTTATAATTTTTTTATAATTTTTAAAAAAATAAAAAAATACCACAATATGCCACATGCCGTGTTTTTATTGAATAACATAAAACTTTAACGTCAGTCACAAAAAAATTCAATTTAAGTTATGGAATGAAACGTTAGGAACTGAAATGGCCTAAAAATTTTAAGCACCAAACTAAAAAAAATGTACAAATTAGGCACATTTTTTACTATTAAGCCTTAGTATAACTTTAAAACGAACGTTGTCTCTAAAATTTATATCATATAAAATTATTTGTGTCGGTCAAATTCGGAAAAAATAAGAAAAGAATGTTGAGAAAAGTTTCATAAAAAATAACTAGGAAGAGTTTTAGCTAAATCAAAATTGAAATTTGAGTTATATTATCCCCTATTTTTCTATTCTTTTATTTAAAGTTATGTTATTATTATTTTGTTTAATTAGCTTTATTTAACGAAAATCATTGGTGGCTTTATATGGTCTTTTGTGATTTTTTTCTTGTTTTTGTTTTTTTAGGTTAGTTTTTAATCCTTCGTTGTTTAGTACTATTTTATTTTTAAGTGGCAAGTTTTATGCATTTCGATGATTTTAAAAACAATATCCAGATTAGTGTATTTTTATTTTGTACTTTTCTTGTAACTTTTGGAATGTCTCTTATTTATCTAATAAAACTAATGAATATTATCTGTAAAAAGATATAAAACCAAATAAGAATGAAATACATGAATTCAGTTTTTCTAAATGAACTCAAAAGGCAAACAATTCATTTAATTCTAAATTCTACTCAAAACATAATAAATGAAGATAGGAGAATATAAAGAGGAAGCCATATCAGGTTCATTCAAAATGATAACATTTTTGGGTCTAAATTACATAACAAAAAGCAATAAATCAAAACTTGGAATAGGGATATAAAAACTCAAAATTTTGGAATTGCAGAAGCAGCAAACCATTGAATTTGTCTAACACCAAACAAAGATTTCAAAAACTTAAAGTAAAAACTTTTAGCTTCTCAAATTCTCAACAATCTTGGAAAGTGCTGAGTATGTTCCAAAGACTGATGAAACTACTCCCACTGCAATCACGATTATACAAAGTGTTGCCTACAAAAAATATATATTATTAGAAAAGGCTGCTTTAAAAATATTCTTCAATTTTATAAAGGAAAAACTCAGGTCAATTCACTAAGTTTAAAAAACACCTTGTTTTCAACTTTACAAAAGATTTTTCATTACATGTTTTCTTCGTTGTTTTCTATTTCTACTTTTCTAAGAATATGAAAACGAAAACGAACTTTGTTTTCTGAACCAAACGGGTGTTGGACACGAGTATGTATCCAAAATAAATACATGTAATTTATTTTAATCTTTCATATACTTAAAGGATCATATTCTTATACTCGAGTTGTTATAATATAGGATCGTACCTGAATACGGGTTACTTTACCCCTCAAGATGCTTAAATAACAAGCAGGAGGAAGAATCAAGGTCTGCCATTGAAGAAATCATCAAAAAAAATGCATTAGTCTTCTGGTCTATGCCAAGTAGTAATGTAACCAAATTCACTTGTCATTGTTGGATACAAATTCAATATTTTATAAAGTTCCAAGATTTAAAATGGCAAAAGGAAGACTTACCACAAGCATAGTGAGCAAAGATCCTATTAATGACATGACCAATCCTGCAACAAGTGAAAAATTTTCAACATACATGCATGGAAATGTCTAGATCGGATACACACATATATCCATCGTTCGATCACACATGAATCCGAATAACATATGTAATAACTTCCTGTTATAACCGCTATGGAAACGTCAAGTAAATGAATAAAACAGAGAATGACAGAGGCTTACCAAAGAAGGGGATGGCGAGACCGACAAACAAGGTGGAGATCACAAGCAATGTTCTAATCAAAATGGCATAGATGTGAGACTTAAGATGGCTTGAAGGAATCAACTCTTCAAGACTCATTGCCACTGGTGACATTGTCAATGCATACGTTTGGTCTGAATTAAGGCAAAACATCTGTTTATCCTATGAAAAAACAAGATGATAACAAATAACTTTGTCTTCAAAGAAACTCGATGGAAATTGCCTTATGAATCCTTAAAAAGATTAATAAGATGATTTGCATTCGTGTTTAATAAATAATCGGGCCTGTATCAAACTATACTTATATCTTACAATCACCCTGAATTTAAATCCAATCAATATAAAGATAAAAGAAGAGGATATTTGGTAAAGGGATTCACTACCTGCAAAAAAAAAAACAAAGAATTATAGTTAACAGTCGGTATATAAAGGGAAAGTGATATAACGGGAAGTGACAGGGAAAACATACTGTTGTCCACACTGCAATCTTTGAAGCAATGAGATCTTTAGGCATATTAAGAGTAAACTGTGATTCCGTTGCTTCTCCAAACATCGTGTAACCCATAACTGCAGTTCCAGCATACAACAATGAACAGATCGCAAAGCTGCAAGGAAACAAAAATTAACATAATTGTGTCATTTGAATATTGGGGTACGCATTTGATGTCTTTATGCAGGAAGAGATGTAAAAAACGAGTATCAGACACGGATATTTAAGAGAAAATAAAGAGTTCAACATAGCCATTTATTACCACAAAACATTTTTCTAAGTTTTTGCATATATTTAAAAGATTGTATACTTGAAGAATTGAAGTAATGTAAATATATCCAGGGAAGTTGATTTTACCAGGCAAGAAGGACGGATGGAAATTGATTAGGCTTTGCCATTGAAGTATAGATGTTGGGGAAAACAGCATGTCCTGAATAGCAGTAACCGTAGAGCCCAACAGCAACAGGAAGAGTAGCCATGTTTAAGGATGTCCCTTTGTTATGGAACCCAACGTTGTCAACCAAACCAACCCAAAATAAGCAAAGTACTACCATGATTGATGCCACCACTCCACCAGCTGGGAAAAAAACACATAGAAACAATACCCTCAAAACTATGCCAAAAAATGTTGTTGAATAAAGACTAACCTATGTTTATCAAATATTGCACAATAATTGTATTTTTTTTTTTCAAAACAAAATCAACCAATTATTCCTCCAGCAAATCTCTATATACATATCTGGATATGAATATTTCAAGAAACATAAAAAGTCAGAGCCACGTATATATTAAAGGAATTATAGATTTTCAGTTTGGAAACATTACAGATCAATCTGTCTTACCAGAGATATAACTAAGAACACTGAGGTCCCTGAGCCAAACTGTGGGAAGAACAGCAAGGGTCGTCATCAAAGCAAACAGACGTTGCGGGCTTAGCTCAAATCCTCCCCAACTAATATATGCATTTGGGAATAAAGATGCCAAGTTATCACCCTCTAAAATTATATACTCAACACAGCAAGCCTGCACATACCATATGTCGATTTTTTTTTTAAAAAAATGGTGTATTACTAATACAAACACATCAAGAAGAATGTAGGACTATGTCAAAAATGTGTCACCTGCATGGTAACAAAAGATTTTTATTCTTTTTTCCTGACATGTAAAAAATGATACATCTACCATATGTCAAAAAAAGTTGTCATTGGATATTTTGTTTCAATTCATTATTTTCTTAAAATATACTTATGTCGGAATAATATAAATTCACTAAAAAGGTCAAAAAATGTCGGACCCTAGTTAGGAATCTTTGGTCATATTTTCTTAGTGTCCCCAGTGTGACAAGACAACTATTGGATTAATCAACAAAAATAAAAACTATAACATCATTTCAGAAAAAGCCAGTTGTACTTACATATAGCTCCACGTATAAAATTATCTGCACCACAAAGGAAATTGGCATCAGTGATCATTCAGTTTTTGTAAACTAGTAGTACTTTAGTATGTTGGTTTCCCACTTTTCATTATCAAAAGAAGAAAAAAAATTATAGTCAATCAAAATATTAAATAGAAAAAAGGTTTAATTATAAAATCACCCTTCAAGTATGTCTTATGTTAACTTTTCACTAGTAAACTACTTTTGATTAATTTTCAGCCGCTATCATTGTTCACGGTTTGCACTTCCATCCCACCCATTCTTTATCCGAGGTGATGAAATGGCTCTCAGAGAGAAGGCCATGTTACTCAAAACATCATTTCCCTAAAATTAATTTTAATGAGCAATATTCCCCCGATTTCCCCGAGCGAAACAATGTAATTAACAAAAGAATAAAGCAAAGGAAGAGATAGACTTACAGAGAGGGCGATTCTACCGGTGGTTCCGAAAGCAGCTTGGCCAATATCGGGGTATGTTTCAAGGCCAGGTTGACTATCAAGGCATTGGCGCAAGAGCAGCCCAGTGTAAAACGAGAGCAGTGCAAATGTGAATAATATTATAAGCCCTAACCATCCTCCTTCTTTTGCAGCATATGGGGTTGATAGGATCCCCACTCCACATAGCACATTAATCCCTGCATTCAACCCAAATTAACAGAAGAAAAAACTAAGCAGTGCTATTTCATATGGTTTGGGTTGAATTGGTTTTTTTTTTAAGTAAATGTAAAATTACCATTGCTTTAATTGATGGTCATATAAAATTATGATTTTTCTCATATGAAATCAAATGTTATAATGTTAGTAGAGAGTTTGAAGTAAGCATGATATAGAAATAATAAAACTTATCAGACAAATACAGTATATTTAATAAATATAAAAATATCTATCAAAAAATGAAACTTGACGTTGCCAAACAAAAAATGCCAAATATTTGAAGTTACGATGGTGACAAAAAGAGACAGCCTAGTTTAGTTCAAATTGAATTGACGTGACGCAAGAATTAGCGTAACATGGTTGGTTTTTGTGGTCCAATTTGAATAACGATTGGAACGCCAGCACCAAGATTAGGGTTGGAACTTGGAAGCTGTAGCAATCCTGACATGGCATGTGGTCTTTTGATAGGCTCGTTTCCAGTATTTTGAATAATAAAATTTCGATTGAATAATTTATATGGTTTAGATTTGAGATATTTATGAAGATAGATAAAAGATAAAACTGGGGAAATGAGTAAACAATTTTGAAAGTAAAACTAACCATTGAGAACGGCTTGACCATAAGAGCACTGCCGAGGGAGTGGGACTTCATGCGAGACTTTGGATGTTTTATCGTCTAATCTTGAGGAATGTCTCCTCGACGGGATCGGAGGCAGCAAGGTGTGAGAGCTTCGTCTGTGAGGCTGTATTTGATCATCCACAGTCGGTAACAATGGCTTCGTCGCCGCAGATAACGATTCCGGAGTGTGTCGTTTGGTTAACGACGATGAAAGATATGAACTGCTTAACCTTGAAAGTGTCGGAGTGCCTAAGAACCCGATGTTCGGAGATGGCACACTGCTGTATAAATCAATGGATTGCCTGAAGAGAAAAATAGTAGAAGCCGTTAGCACTGGACGCCAGATGTTCGAAGAAATGCCTCAAAGAAGTAACTGGGCAGAGTATATATCCCAACGAACAACAGAGCAATAAAATATGTTACTACAAAAATTATAACTTTTTAATTTATAAACTAAGATTAAATAAATTAAACCAAACATTAATAATCAAAACTAAATTTTTCCCGGTTGGTTAAGCTCTCATCTTGTTCCTTTATATTCCCTTCGGTAGACCTATTAGGAACACTCTCTTCTTTATCCTAGAGTCTCTTTCCGCTCTAGGTAAGATCATGATTAAATTTAAAACTTGTTAAAAAAACTAATTTTTTGCTTTTGAGTCGTAATTCTTATAACTAATTAAATAAAATAATCAGACAACTTGTATTAGGCCCTGTAGAGGACGATTCATGTTTTCAACATGAACAGAGACAGAATTCAATCATTTATATTAGATTCGGGTTCGAATAATATTGTAAGCATAATTGTTTTACGTAAAATCATCGGTGGCCCGCGCATAAACCTGCACGGTTTGAGGTCGAAACCATGTTACTTTAAGGTATCCATATCTCAAGCTTAAAATGTGGAGCACACATTTCGGATCTAAGAAGATAGTATCTTATAGTCATATAGGTCCAATTATATTCATAACCGAATTAGATATGTTCATGAACAGAATGACTACAAAACATGGATGTTCGAAATTTAACACTTCACCCGAATCCGAGAAACATGAAATAAATGCAAAACAAAGCAGAGAAAAACAGAGCAGTAGATTGTGCAGTGATGTAGAAAGAGAAATGACCTGTAACTTTGAGGCCATGGAGTATTGTAAGAATTTGGTTTGTTTTGTTGCTGATTTTCAGCCGAAGAATCTGAAGCATCGGATTCATTTCCATCAACTGCTTCATCGTTTTCATCTCCGTTCAAAACCTTCTCTTCATCTTCCTCCTCTTCACTCTCGATGTAAAAGCTATGATCCGAGACTGAGTTCTTCATCTTTTCTTCCCGAGTTTCTGGGAAAATCCAAAAGAAATCATATTCAAAATTCTGTTAAATAGAATAAAAAGGGAAATATTGTTTTTCTTACCTTAAGTTAAAGTATTCAATTGATTTTTTCCGCTGGTGATTTGATTGATTGTTTTCACCTACATAACGTTCATTGGAAAATAAGATGGAATCTTGTAAGGATTTGTGTTTTTGAAATTAAAATAGTAAAAATGGAAGTAAAAAAATGTGTATCAGAATTCAATAATGATAAGAGTTTGATCCACTGAAATTTTGAAATGTTTTCGTTTCCTGCGAAGTGAGTCTAAGAGTTCAAAATGGACTACTTTGATTCTTTATTTTCTCATGATCTGTTTGGTTTCCGAGAAAGGAAAAGGGAAAAATAGTAAAAATGACAACAAAGAAACTCAGCTAAAGTGACCAAAAACAGCGGTTTTTCTTTCTTCAAAACATTCATTTCCTCCTCACCCCAGTTTCTCAGCAACCAAACAGAATCCATAAACCAGATAAAGAAAAATGAAAACAGTCCAAATCTAAAAATAACGAGAAATAAAAACAGAAACCAGAATTTTCCCCTGCAGTTTTCTCAGCTACACACCAAACAGAAAACATTTTCTAAACCATTTAAAAAAACAAACTGAAACAGAAATGGCTACTTTCCTTGGAAGAAACAAAATTCAGCTGAATTTTAAATGAAAAAAAAGTAAACCTTCCTCTGGCTCTGATCATCAGAAACAGAAACTGAAGTGGATTTTTCTAGAGTTGAAGATCTGTATGCAGAAAAAGAAGAAGAAACAATATAGAAAAAGTTATCAGTTGGGATTCATTTGCTCGAATTGTTTCTTTCAATATATATAAATAAATAATTACCTCTAACGTCTTTTTTCCAATTAAATTTAAAATTGAATTATTTACATGGGCTGGCCATGAAGATCAAAACCTTACTAATTTCTTTTTAAAAAATGCGATGCTGTAAATGTATATTCAATAAATTTTCCTCCAAAACTCCGACAATTATTTCTAAAATCCTTTTCAAATCCGAAAATATTTTATTTATTTTGCATGTATATATTATTAACATATTTTATATAAATTTTGATACGTGATTAAATTAATTATGATTATTCCATTTTAAATAAGCAATATTCTCGTTTAGCATTAGAATTGCCTTAAATGACTCTCAAATTGATTTAATTACTGATTAAATTAATATGGTAATATTAAATTATTTCTCTTTTTCTTTGTCGTAGTTACTGTTTTATTTGAATAGTCAATTTCTGTGTCATTTTTTTAATATATTAATGTGATTATAAGGTAGTATTTGTTCAATTTTTTTAGTTTTTTAATAAATGCGCCACTTATTTATATAGTAAGTATATAAACAATATAAATATGGTCATTACAATATAAATATGGTAGCATGTATTTAATTGAAAATGTTAGAAAGAATCAGAAGGTCGAATGCATGAACTTATTATGTTTGATTTTTCTGGTTAATTTCAATGAAAGTGTCATTTTCCCTCGAATATATATAACTATATATGTTAATTCAAAAAATTATAACTATATATATTCATTCATAAAATAGGATGAAACATTAAATCCCTTAAAAAATTGAATTAGAATTTTAATGAATTGTGAGAATATTTTAGTGCTTTTGCAGTATCTCAATCTGAATTAATCAATTCATTAAGGAAAATACTTTAATACACAAGCTCGTGTAAAATAGTTTATACAAGCATTTCAATTTTAGAGTTTAGGGGTTTAGGTTCAGCGGTTTAGTGTGTAGGGTGTAAAATTTGAGGTTTATAGTTAAAATTTAGAGTTTAGGGTTCAAGGCATAGGTTTTAGGGTGTTAGGGTTTAGGATTTACTTTTTAAATTTTACAGAAGGATTGTGTAATTTTTGATACACAATTTTACACCGTTTGTGTATCAAAATATAATTAACCAATTAATTGAATTATAGCAATAAATAAAAATAAGGAAAAAATACATCATGTGTACATGGAATCTATAGAGATTCAGAATCTAAAAAGCAGACAAAAATGTTTATTAACTTTGAATTTGTTAATTTAATACACCTCTAAGTGGACAAAAACGTAGCCATCTTAACTCTAAATTTATAGGTGATTATTAATTTTTGCATGGACAAGATTAGCAATAATTCACCTTCAGTATGTTGTTGTTTGATAAATTGAAAATTTAAGTGGCGAATTTAAATTTGAAGAGATATATTTATTTTTAAATCAATAAAAGGTACTTAAAAAATAAAGCATTGAAAATAATATTTTAAATGAATTTAAAATTTTCAACGGTTTATCAAACCCGACTTAATTTTCATTTTCACCCCGCCTAGTTAGCTTATCTTGCTTCTGTAATTGGTTTTGTACCTTTGGCTTTGTTCTTCTGCAATTAATTTAGTTTATCTATATGATATTAAAATGGACACGTGAGTGAAATCAGGAAAAAATTTATTGGGTCGATATTAAATTGTAAAATTTTAAGAGGGTCATAGAGTAGTTTTACCATGTTATGGAGACAAAAGATCCAAACTAGGAGCCAAAGACGGATTTTTCACATTTTTATTTATTAAAACTTACAATTTTAAGGGATAAAAAAGAATAATTTTACCATATAGAGGGGTCAGAGTCACTGTCATCCCCTGGTGTCGGCCTATATAAAAGTCGGGGTAAAGTACACAAATAGTCCCTATCATTTTTAACAGGCTATATAATTTATCTTTACGTAAATGGAATAAATTCTTAAACCCGTGCTGTATATTTTATCGTGTTACGCGTGTATTTAAGTATTTTATATTGATTGTGATAAAAAAGTATTTTATATTGATATAAAATTTGAAAAACTAATAATTTGTATGATATAAATTTTGAGATAATTATATATTTCATGTTATATTTGTACTTTTGAGTGTTATATATTGATTTTTTGTATTTATATTCATTTTGTTTAATCGTGTTGTACAAAATATTAAGAATTTAGGATTGTTTAATTGGGGTAATATGCTACACTATCATTTTAAATCAAACTTTATGAACTTATAAACAATTACTCTTCGATCGGTTAGAAATTTTTCCACAGGAATTTAAATAACAACAAAAACGTGAATGCAATAAAAAAAAGTTGAGATTTTTTAAAAATAAAAATACAAATGAAGAACATAAAACTGTGCATTGATTCCGTAGGAACATGATATTCCTTTGTCCAATTCTCATTAATATTATTGTCTCCCTTGCGTTGTTGATTTTCCACTTCTAAACTTATGCCCTAATTCTCCTTTACAAAACGATAAAATTAGCCAAATTATTTGACACTTCCAACCCAAAATACAAAAGAAAAAAGCATATTCACACTAACAGCTTTCCTTCGAACAGGATTAATTTATGATTAATAGGTTAATAATATTTTTTTGAAATTGAAACATAACCCAATTATTCATTAAATCTTAGGATAGAGGACACTCTGATCTACAATAAATTTATTCATATGATTTAAAAAACACTCGTTCTATTTTTTTAAAAAAATAAGCTTCGTTAAAAACTCCATTCACAACTTAAATCGAGATAAAATTCAATTCTGAACCGCGAAAAAAAGAAAAGAGTACTAATTAAGATGAAACTCAATTATATATATATATATATAATTCATTGTTTTCGTGTGTTTTTTTTTTCTATCAAAAGGAAAGGAGCTTAAATTTTTGTATGTATATATAAAAGGGAGATATATAATATTATTTGTAGGATGTGAATTTTAATATTATTAAAGGAAAAAGAAAATATATATTTGCATATAATGTACATCACTACAGATCCAATCTAGGTTCAAGGGACATATAAAAAATGTTAAAATCTTTTATCCATTTTTTTTTTCAAATTTAAGCACATGCGTCGTTTCGTAATTGTCTGATGATAGGGAGAAAAAATGCATGCCTAAAATTGATTGGAAAATCGAACCCTTGTTCAACTTCAATCATTGTATACCCGTAGGGGTTTATTTTTATTTAAATTGGGTAAATATAACTTTAGTACTTAATTTTGATATTTATGGGCAATGTAAAATGTAACTTTTTTTTGTGTGCTGTTAGGTACCTATTTGTTTTTTTTTCAAATCGTGCAATGTATCTAAGCTTTTTTATGTAATTAGGTATCCAACTTTCATATTTTTTTGCAATTAAGTACATAATATATTTTTAAATTACACGTGTTCGTACTTAGAATTTTAATGTCTAACTTTTGATTTGTAAAACATATTATCCATTTTACTAAACAATGCTAGAACTATAAGTATAAACTAATTAGAATTGAACATGTGTAATTAAAAAATTATTAGACACCTAATTACATTTAAAAGAACTCAAGTGTCTAATTGCATGAAAAAAAAATTAGATGGGTAATTGTACCACTAAAAAACTTACGTACATAAGCACACAAAAAAATAAACGGAATACCACAAGTCCACAATACACATAAATGCCAAATTTAAATACTAAAGATTATATTCACACATTTAAATTTGACTAAAGCCACCCTATAGTTTGTGTTTTTTTTTTGCTAGTAGTAACGTGATACGTCCGGTACAGACATAGAACTTATTAAAATTTTCAGTAGTGCACATGCAACCCTTGATCATCTCTAAGTACAACACATATTTTTGAGATTTATGTGATTATGTTGAAATTCTAATACGCATAAATTACGTGTGAGCTCTCTTTTAAATTTTATTTGGTTATTTTTATTAGGGTAAATTATAACAGAGGTCATTTAATTATGGATAAAAGTTTGGATCACTCAATTATTAAAAGTTATATTTGGAACACTCAATTATGAGTAAGGTTATATTTTTTTTAACAGTAAAAATTTTATTAAATAAGAAGGAAACACATATTCAGCCTCATTAAAAAACTTCCCTACAACCTAAATGGAGTAAAAAGAGTACAAATGAATATGTGTTATTACAACTCACATAACCCCATTTGCTTCCCTAGAAACATTAAGGACAAAAACAATAGTGAAAACAGAAATTACTCAGTTACTACCAGCTTCGTGCTTAAATAACCGAAGCTTTGAATTACTCGAACACCAATAAGCGTCCACCAGCCGCTCAATCCCTTTCTTTGCTAATGTATCGGCTAAAGAATTAGCTTCTCTCGGCACATGCTTTAAGCTCCAATCCATTTCTTTTCCAGAATTTATGCAAGTTAGTACGAGGTTCATGAAAGGCATCAGACATTTCCAAGGACTATGAATCCATTCGACCCCCAACATACAATCACACTCAATAATCAGTTTATAAGTTTTGAACCAAGAGGATTGTTTGAATAATAAAAGAGCTTCTGTGATCGCTAGTATCTCCGCTGAAGTTGCATCGAGTAAGCCAGCAGATTTGAAAAAACTGATGAGCACCTCAACTTTCTCATTCCGTAGTACACCTCCTATACCAGCCTTTCTGAAACTGCCTCTGACCGCTCCATCTGTATTAAATTTCATTGCACCGTTCAAATGAGGGATCCAAAAAGATTTTATGGCCACATCTTTGGCTTTACCGATATCACGAATACATTCTGGACAATTTAACATATCATTTAGATTAAATGCTTCTTCCGGCCACAAAGCTTTACACCACCACCCAAGTCTAAGTAGACATAACTGAAAAAGAGAGCTATCTGTCACCCTAGAACTTTTGAAAACCACCTCGTTGCGCACTAACCAAACCGACCAAGAGAAGCTAAAAAAATTAAGCTTCCAAACCGAGGGTTGGAATCGAGGTGGGAGGGAAACCATCCAGACTCGAAACAAACCTGTTGCAGAATTAGGAACTACAAGGTGTACATTACACAATCGAAACCACGATTGCCAAATCAGCCAAACAACATTACAATGGTAAAAAATATGATCGATAGACTCCTCAACAAGATTGCATAAAGGACAGAGAAGAGAGGATTGAGGGAGACAATCTCTCTTATGCAGTTCAACCTTTGTAGGGAGACGACCAATGATAGCCTTCCACACAAAAAGCTCCACCTTTGGCGGCGCTTTACTATTCCAAACCATAGACCGTAACCCGTCATTAGTCTCCCCTGTATTACGGCCAATCTCGCACCAGGATTTCAAGTTGAAAATGCCACTAGAACTAGCATTTCATCTAATACTATCGAGGATGGCAGTGTTTGATTTAAATCCACAAATGATAGCGCAGAACGAATCCCATTCCAATATTTCCCAATCAAATATGCTTCTTCGCAATCGAATATCCCAGTTCCAGACTCCATTACTCATGGTGCCAAACTCAGAAATTTTCCCTGTTTTATTGACTGCCAATGTAAAAATTCTCGGAAAAGCAATTTTTAAGACTTGTTCCCCAATCCACAAATCATTCCAAAAACTAATCTTATTACCATCGCCCACCAAGAAACGAATCTGCTGGTAAAACAAGTTTACACTTTCTGGATTTGAAGCTGTCACATTTTTCCAAATGAGTGATTTCCTTACTGCTTTAAAATTAGAAGGTAAGATTGAAGAATTATCTCCCTCATACCGAGCTGCTATCACCTTTCTCCAAAAACTTTCAGGTTCAGAACTATAACGCTATAAGCATTTTAACAACAATGCCTGGTTCTTAAGTTTGAGATCAATCAAACCTAAGCCTCCGAACTTTTTAGGAAGGCACACAGTTCCCCTACGCACCCAATGAATGGCTCGTTTTTCCAACTCTCCCCAAATGAACTTCGCTATTATACTAGATAGTAGCGAACTGAATTTACTAGGCATATGAAAAATGGACATATAATAAATCGGAAGGCTTAAAAGCACTGACCTTACCAAAGTGAGTCTTCCACCGAAAGATAAGTTCTTGGCTTTCCACCCCACCAATTTGAGCTTAACCTTTTCAACAATCGGAGCCCAAATTTGTGCATTATTCTTCCTAATACCAAGAGGTAAACCGAGATATGTGGAAGGGAAATGTTCCCTTTTACAATTAATTGAGTCTGCTCATCGGTCCACTATAGCATCGTCGACATTAATACCCATCAATTTTGATTTCTGGAGATTTAACCTCAGGCCCGAAGCAACCTCGAAACCCCTCAAAATATTAACAATATTCTTCAGCCCAGTATCACTTGCCCCACAAAAGATAATAAGATCATTCACATATTGAAGATGTGATATACTAACCGAACTATTTCCGAGTTTCCTAGCTTGGAAAAGACCAACTTCAACAACCTTCTATAGTAAGCAATTTAAAGCTTCAGCTACCAAATTGAAAAGCAGGGGTGAAAGCGGGTAGCCTTGTCTGAGTCCTTGCCTAATTCGAAACTGTTCAGAAGGAGAACCGTTAACCAACACTGAAATCGAAGCTGAGGATATACAATTCCAAATCCAATTGCACCATTTACAGTAAAACCTCTATAAATTAATACTCTTTAAATTAATAAACTCTATTAAATAATAAATTTCTCCGGCCCCGACTTGGACCAATGTAAAAAATCATCAAATTCGATAAGATAATAATATAATAATTTTTTGGAGATCCCCTTTATAAATATAAAGGTCCCATCAAAACTATAAATTAATAATTCATAAATATTACAATTACTACTTTGGTAACTTGCTAAAATATGAATATATTGTAATCTGTTTATTTTTAAAATTCAAATCTAATTCAATTTCATCTCTAACTTTTCTAATTGCACCCACAAGTTTTGGTGTTGAGGTCTCCAACTGCAATAAAAAGTTGTGAAGAGTTGTTGCCGCATTCAATGCTTCCTTTCGCGTGACTAGTTCAAGTGGTGTTGAATCATCTTCAACTTCATCATTAGTAGAACTTTCAACAATATTAGCCACAATTTCCTCTAAACTTTGAACTTGTAAACATTCGTCATTTTCGCCTAGATAATTCAACAAGTTATTGACGTCCATTTTATTGCAATAGCCAATATCGTTGATCATATTCTCAAGTTCATGTAAGCCTTCTTCAAAAGTTGTCTCACTTAAGTCCCTTGAGGCTGCTTCATCATTTGAGTGAATTTTGCAGTGTCGAAAATAATTTGCTGAATTGAGAAATTTTATTTTAATTAATAAATTATTAATTTATCGATATACTAATATCTCTCTAAATTAATAAAATTTCATAGTCCCAAGGGTATTAATTTATAGAGGTTGTATTGTACCTCCAAACCCCATTTTTTCTAGCACAAACAATAGAAAATTCCAATCCACACAATCATACGCTTTACGAAAGTTGGCTTTGAACACCAGTCCACTCAATCCTCTCTTAGTCGTGTAGTCAATTACCTCAATCGAAATTAAGGCGCAATCCAAAATTTGCCTTCTGAAACAAAAGGCAAATTGAGTCTGACCTATTACCTCATCTATAACAGCTTTAAGGCGTAGCGAGAGAACTTTTGACAAGAGTTTATATACGCATCCAACCAAGCTAATCGAACAGTAGTCTACTATTGCAGTGGGGGCATTAGTTAATGGAATCAACACAAAAAAAGAGTGATTGAAAGACAAATATGTGATATTGTTATTGTAAAAGGAAGTAAAAAAATACATAACCTCTTCTTTTAAGCTCGACCAGAATTTCTTAAGGAAGCCAACATTAAAGCCATCCAGGCCAGGAGCTCTCGATCCATCCAAAGACAAAAGAGTGTTTCTCACCTCCTCGATTGTAAAAGGCCTTTCCAGTAAACTAGCTGCTGCAGCCCCAGTGGTTTTCAGATTACAGTCAAAACGTGCAATCGGCAGGGTATGAGAATCGTTGTAAGCTTGTTTAAAGAAGTGTGCAATGGCCTTTTTGGTAGAATCTGGATCGCTCACATTCATCTTCCCCACACAGATATTTTCCAAGTGATTCACCCTTCTTCTCGATGATGCAAAAAGATGGAAAAAAGACGTATTTTTGTCCCCTGCCAAGAACCATTTAAGCCTTGATTTTTGAATCCACTCACACTCTTCCCTTCTCACCATGTTCTATAGCTTCGAACGTAGACACCTCAGTTCTTGCAACTTCTCTAGGGAGGCCCTGCCCTTGCTAATCTCATTTTCCAGTGCATTACATCTCGACTCTAAAGATTGGGCTGAGTCGATGTCTTGTTGCCGATTATTTAGATCCCAAACTTTAGCCGCTTTCTTGCATTCTCTGAGCATCTCCATTATACCAATACCCTCACTTTTGGCACACATAGAACGAATCTGCTCCGATAGTACCTTATTGTCACCCCATTGATCAAACCATTTAAAGTATTTCGAACCCCAATTCACCTTGTCAATTGATAATAAGACTGAGTTATAGTCAAATAGTCCCTTGGGTAGAATACGTTGTATCAATGAAGGCCATTTGAATGAGCACTCGGAGGAGATTAGGAAACGATCAATCCTACTGAAAGAGGGGACTTGGCGTAAGCTGGACCAGGTATACTTGCCCCCTTTAGTGGGCAAATTGATTAAACCCAATTCTTCAAAGAACTCTGAAAAGTATTCCATTTCCTTAGCCTTCACACTATTTTCAGTTCTTTTGGGCATCTAACGGTGTTGAAATCGCCACCGAAAATAATTGGCAGCATACTTGAGATGACCCACGATCGAATTTCAGAAAAGACTTCACATCTCAAAATGAAATAATTGGGGCATAGATGTTGATTATACCAGCCCTCATATTTATCTTCCATAAAATCCCCACACACACAATATAACTCTGCTTTACAAATGAAGATTCGCAAGTGAAGAAATATGGGTTCCAGAAAGTTACCAGACCGCCGACCGAGCCAATCGTCGGAGTAAAGAGGGCTTCGTAGTTGGACGATCTTCCACAAATTTCTTGTGCTAATTTGTCGGTTGGCTTAACACACTTAGTTTCTTGGAGGAAAATTACTTCCGGTTTAGCCTTACAGATCGCCCTCTTCACCGCTCCCTTCTTTTCAGCCTTACCAAGCCCACGAACATTCCACGAGAAAAAAAGGTTTTGATCTGACATTAAAGTTTCAATACACATTGAGAGACCGTAAAAACAATTAGGAACCACCTTCCGCTAACAATTTATCCAATCGGTTGCAAACAAGCTCATCATCTACAGCAAACTGAATCCCCACTAACTTACAGACCTCCAGAACCTTTTTCGATTCTGACAAGAGTTTTCCTTCCTTCGAGTTTACTGGTGAATTTTCTTTATTAATTGTCTTTTTTAGAGGATCGAGTCTTGATTAAGAGAAGCCCACATTTGTATCTTATCCAGCTTGAATCTGAAGGAGCTAGCAGCTAGTGGCCTTGTATTTCTCAGATAGGTGGACCTGACCCGAAAAGTACCAGTCTCTTTATCCAAAACAGGGGCAATTGGGGTACTGGACCCAGATGATGCTTTAGGGGATTCACGGGTCACCGAAATATGGATGTTTATAAGCCTATCTGAATTACTCTCATGGTTTATGGGAATCAATTGACTATCTATTGATTCCGCTTCTATTGTAAGTGAGGCCATGTTATTATTATTTTTATCATTGGACGAAGGTGTAGCGACGAAATCCCCTCCAACAGTTATTGCCTTGTCGATTGAGTCATTATTGCATGACCTTTCCAAAGAGTTGGGAACCTCCCCAGTCACTTTGTCATTTATTGGGGCCGAAAAATCATCGAAGCGGCAACTGAAAACTTCGTCGACAGATGTTCCGATGACTTATCATTACTGTTCCAAACCGGAGAGCCACTAATCCAACACATATCGTCCTCAAACTCAGCCACCGAAATCTTGACTAAGAAACTGGAACCATTGGCATAAATGGTCGCCTAAGAATGAATGTCAGAAGGGTGAATAACTCCAATTAAGATCCAGGTTGCATCAAATCTATTTTTCAGTAAAGTATCTTCGCCAATCTTTATCAAATCACCCTATCTCTTTGCCATAGAGCTGAAAACAGCGTCGTTCCAAGCTACTAATGGGAAGTTCTCCATAGAAATCTAGACTTTAAGCTTCTTACGATTCCTGAAATTCTCCAAAGAGTCAAAATCCTCAAACCAGCTTCCTAACAAGGACTCTTTGAGATCCCAGAAAATCTAAACCTGCTTCTCTTCTTCAAACTGAATAATCACATAAGATCCCGACCAAACGCTAATCTTCACTTTGAAACCGTCGGAGCGGAGGACTTGTTCCATAAAGTTTACATCATACATGCCTTTTAGTTGCCCGACTAAGCTGTTCTCGAGCCATTTTAACTCTGTCCTTGGTACGCTGAAATGAAATGAATCACAGACAGGACTGGGATCCAAGTTAACCACTTGGATGCTGGACCTTGGTCTAGGAGGATAAACATTTTCCACCATCTTCCTTGACAACATAACCTCCTTGTAAGACCTTCCATCAGTCACCTTATAAGCCTTTGCTTCATTGCTCTTGTTGTTTTCTCTTATCGAAACCCTACCTGTGAAACTAGTTTTACTGCCTTCGTCTTTTATGCCGGGGAGTACCCTAATATTTTAGCCACCCATTTTTCTGTTGTTTTCCATCTCAATCGCGTTACGTGCTTCCATACGATTAGAAAATCTGATAAAAGCAAAGGTATGTTTCCTGTTTTTTTCTCCAGTGGTTATAGGCTATGTAGACATCTAAGACCCTCCCATAGATTGCAAAAGCTTCTGCAAGAGTTTCACTGTGAATTCTTTTGCTAATAAAGTTCACGAAAACTACCACACCAACTCTTGTAACATAACCTCCCTTACTGCGGACTGTGCTCTTTCTCCCACTGTCTCTACACCGATAGCCGGAGCTTGTCTGCTGCTGATGGTACCGGGAATGCCTCCCTCCAAGATTGTCTTCCATTGATGGTAAGGTTACATTTAGGTCACCCAATTATTAAAGTTTACATTTGGATCACTCAATTATGGGTAATGTTACATTTGGGTCACCCAATTATTAAAGTTTACATTTGGATCACTCAATTATGGGTAAGGTTACATTTGAGTCACCCTTCATATTAAAGAAGTATATCAATTTGTGTATTAGTTTAATTAATGATTTCAAATGAAGTAATCTAATGTTGACGAGGGTATACAAGTAATTTGGAAGAAAAAATGACTAAATTGATGTAGTTTTTTAAATATGAAGGGTGAGTGACCCAAATGTACCATTTAATAATTGGGTGACCCAAATATAACCTTACCCATAAGTGAGTGACCCAAATGTAACTTTTAATGACCTAATGTAACCTTACCTATAACTGAGTGACATCTACTGTAGTTTACCATTTTTATTATATGTGAGTCTTGTGTAGAGTTATTAAACTTTAATATGTTTTATTGATATTGAATGCATTGTTTTTATATTTGTAATAAATAATGTAATTGTACTTTTACTCTTTAAAAATTAAATATTTTTTTGATAGAAAAGGATATTAATAGAGTTCTCATTAAAAATTTCTCACTACACCAGATTCGTTCTACAGCGGCGCTTTTCGTGGCGTTTTTTTAACAAACGCCGCTAATATTTAACTAATGCCGGCGTTTTGCAGCCAAATGCCACAAAATGAAAATTTAGCGGCGTTTTAATACAAAACGCCGCTATAGTAAAAGAATTAGCGGCGTTTGGTGGTATAAACGCCGCAAATAGTTTATTTTAGTGGCGGTTTTGTGTAAAACGCCGCAATAAGTCCCTTTTGAGGCGTTTTTAATGAAAACGCCGCAATAAGAAAAAAATTAAAACTCCGCGTTTCCCAATTCCATCGTGTAAATTAAAAAATCCCTAACCTCTACTGAGGAGAACGGAGACGGTAACAATGAAGAGAAGCGAAAACATGGCTGAGATAAAGATCCTGTAAGAAAAGAAACTGTGGAAACCAGCTCCAACTCCGCCTGATCCGCCGCCGCGACTTCCCCTGACGGTAATAGCCATTGAATTCAGCTAATATCCGCTGCTCGCCCCCCCTGAACTGATCAGTGAAACTGGAATGTGTTTAAACTTTGAAGTGGAAGATTATGAAAAAGAGAAACAGTGAGATCTGAGATTTGATAACGAAGATGTTTTAAGATCTGATTTCCGTGCTCCCTCCTCATCGTGCTACTCACCCTCGTCGACCAAGCGCTTGCCTCGCCGTCGCACCTCAAGCAAGCGTCGTTCGCCTCGCCGTCTCACCACAAGCAGGCGCCGTTCACCTCGCCGTCGTAGCAGCGAGCAAACATCGCCGTTTGGCTCACCGTCGCACCAACAAGCAGGCGCCGTTCACCTCGCCGTCGTAGCAGGGAGCAAACATCGCCGTTCGGCTCACCGTCGCACCAGCAAGCAAGTGTTTTCCAGGTTTGTTCCCAAATAATCTGACACTTCAAAATTCTTTTCCAAAGTATAAAATTTCATGAATTTTTTTTTTTGATATAAAAGGAAAGTAGAGAATTTTTTTTCTTTTGGTACAAGCCACACACAGTATTTCATCGTAAGTGCAAAGTGTTCAAATCCAGTTCTGTACAAATCCAGCCACGAGAGAGAATTACAAAATGCATAGTTCTTGTCCGACCAAGGAAGCACAATTGTTTACTTTTGGTAGACAAAATAAAACTTAAAACTCTAACTGAACTTGGAAAGAGAAGATCCCTATGGTGTGCATAAATGTCAATAACAAGAAAAAAGGGAAACAGCAAAATTAGAGCAAGGTAATCTTTCAATGTTTCAAATTTCTTGGCTTTTAGCTTTAAGTTAAAAATTCAAATCTTATTGCACCCTATTATTGTCAATGCTGGTACGATATCATTAAGTTGGAAGAATCGGATTTTTTAATGTTCTGGTTAAGTCTTGAATTTTTGATCCGTGATCTTTTATTCTTTACCACACCATGTATCTTGGCATTTCTCTTTGATTCTTTTGATCTTGATGCCTGTGGTTCTTGCAGGCAGTTCTGAATTTGCAAGTACGATATCATTAAGTTAGTAGCATTGACATTCTGCCTAGGGAATCCATAATAATCCGATTCTGGTTAAGTCTTGAATTTGCATAATATTAATTATTTTTTTTTGATCCGTGATCTTTTATTCCTTATGTTAAGGTAGTTTTCTTCCTCTCAAATTTAGCATGAACTATTTTTGTAGAGTTATTATTCATATAAGTATGAAGTTGGTATAGGCATATGCATTCTGCTGTTGGATGTTAAATTTGTGGCCAAACAACCTTTTTTGATGTCTGGCTGCAAAGTGGCAGATGGAAGTGGGACTATGCTGGTAATCTTTACTCCTTTACTTTTTTTAATTTTAATATGTCATTGGAAGTTTTGGAGATTATGTGGCTGTAAGTGAGACTTTGATTGTGTTTATAATATTAAATTTTTAGGATTTTGAGTGTATAGGTTCGAATTTCACCATATAAAATATTATGTATGAGTTTTCAATTTAGAATTTATTTAAATTTAAGTCTCATTATATATGTATTGGTCAAAATATATTTCGATTATGAATTTATTGAATTTGAGTACAGCCGTATCCCGTATGGATGTATTGTTTGTAAAAATGAATACATAACTAATAACAATAGATAATTGGTACTAACTTTGCAGAACCCTTCACATAATTCACACTCAAGGCTACTGACTCTTCCTCCTGAACCAGTCAGCTACAATTATGATCGCAATCCAGCCATTGATTTAACTCTTGATAAAGCAACGGTAATCTATTAAGCACCCATTTTCCTTGTTCTTGTGGAACTTATAACACATCAGTTTTCTCTGAATATATGTATTAATTATGATTCTTGAAATCTAGAATTTGAAGCAGAAAGAGAGAGAACTCCAGGCTAATGAAGCTGAAATCAAAAGGAGAGAAGAGGTAATGGATTCCTTTTACAAACATGTTAAAAACCTGGCCAAATTATGATTTTACTCCCTTTATTATAATCAAATTTAAAATCTCTATTTTATCTTCAACAATTGTTATAAGTTTAATTTGCACATCACAATCTTTTGGGGACATGCATGCAGGAAGTTAAAAAGAAAGAAGAAGCTCTAGCAAAAGGTAATTTTTGCCATTAAAGTTTGATTAGTCTTTGCAAATCTTTATGTTAACTTATAGTAGTAGGTTTGATTTTGATCTTCTGTATATTTGTTGCAGCTGGAGTTTTCCACATTTTAATCAACATTTAGGTTGCACTTTTTACTTTCTTCTTTAGAAATAAATGTATTTTTCAAGCAGATGAACTATATTTGGGTATTCACATTTAGAACTTTCTTCTTTTATATAGGCTTAAGCAGACTATCAATTCGCCTAAGGCAGATGTAAAGTCAGTTGCTGGGTCATTCCATTTTAAAAGTGGTGAACGAGCTGAAAGAAGAAAAGAGGCAAGCGAGCATGTTGTCATTATGAAGCTTTTTTTATTTCTTTAGTTTAAGGATAGACTTTAATGTAATGCATTTTAAATTATTTATATAATATGTATGCTTTATTTGATTTTTTTTTTGAAATATGGTGTTATTCGCGGCGTTTGTAAATTCAAACGCCGCTATAGAACTTGATTTTTTCCGGCGTTTGCAAAAACAAACGCCACGAAAGAACACTTACTCGCGGCGTTTGTATTTAAAAACGCCACTATAGAACATGTTCTCGCGGCGTTTGTGTTTACAAACGCCGCTATAGAACTTGACCTGTTGCGACGTTTGCAAAAAGAAACGCCACTAAAGAACACGTATTCGCGGCGTTTGTAAATACAAACGCCGCTATAGATCTTGACTTTTAGCGGCGTTTTTTACCTAAAAACGCCGCGAACTATTGCGGCGCTGCTTTACGCGGCATTTCTTGCGGCGCTTTTTTAAGCGCCGGGAATGTTTTTAGCGGCGCTAAAAAACGCCGCTATAGGGTTAAAAAAACGCCGCTAAAGAACATATTTGTTGTAGTGTCTCTAAACTTAAATAGAGGAAAAAGTACTAAAACAAAACATTGTCTCACAACAAAAACCAACCAAACCAACATGCAACGGGACAAACTCAACCCCGAAACCATATAGGCTGCCGCAAGGGACTTCAAATCGGCCGCCCACAATTCGCAATGTTAGATTGCAGCAAGAACTGTACCTCAATCGGAGGATCCTGAAGAACAACTGCAAAGCTGTCTAGGTTAGCCAGCTTAACCAACCTATCGGCAAGTTTATTCCCTTCGCGCAAAGTATGCTGAAAAGTAACGGATTAGTCACGGTTTAAAAGCTCCTGTAAGTAAAGCCCCATGGACGAAACACCCACCTTGAAAGAGTTGGAAAGCATCCAAACTGCCAACCTCAACAACAAGTTAGGAGATACCAGGATTCCATGCACAGCAAAGTCCCGTATTAATTCCCCACAACTCCGAATTAAAAATTAAATATTTTTATCTTCATATTTATATAAAATAAACCATGATTCGAGTTAGGGTCCATAATAGACTAGGGTACCCGCATTTTTCAAGTTGCCAAAAGTTATAGGTACCCTGATTTTCGTGTAGAAAAAAAAAAGTTTTTCATTTTCTGAAATTAAAATTTAAAAATGAAAAAATAAAAAATATTAATTTACACAACAATATTTAATTTCTCTAAAAAAAACTCAAAACCTAATCATAACCCTAAATCCCTCCGCTCCGACCACCGATTCAATCATTACCGGCCACCCTTATCTTCATTGGACCCCTATATTGAAAACCACATCAACTTGCTGTCAAAAATCGACGAATAAACCACCGATTACACTGCCGACGAACACCCAAGAATGAAGAAAAAAAAGAGACCGATTGAGTTCCCACCGACGGGTAGAGGATGACAGATATTGAACGGTGAGGTACACAACGCTACGGCGGTGAACGGTAAACCACGTACTTGTAGGCGATGTCGGACGATGAAGGATATATGATTTAGGGGTTTGATTGAAAGAAATGAGAACTTTGGGGTTTTAAAAGAAATTTAAATTTATAACGAAATTTAACATATAAAAAAACAAGCCACATGTCATGTTTTGATTGGATGACGAAATTTTTTTAATGGCCGTTGACGAAAAAACCTTAAATAGGTCACAGAATGAAACGTCAGACACCTATTTGACCCAAAATATATAGTTCATGCACCTATCTAGAAAAAAGAGTATAATTTAGGCACTTATTTAACTATTTAGCCTTTTTAATTTAATCAAATTTGGTAATTAAGAATGTAGAATGTTTGGGTCAAATAATTTCGGAATGAAAAATATGAGTGTTCAAGAATAAAAACTTAATCTAAAATAAAAAATAAAAAAAACATGTAGCATATAAAAGCAAATAAAATAATTAGACATTTTAACAAGTAGTATTACAACAGTTCAATGTCAATGTTTTGCTTTATGTTTTGGTAGCACATTAAATATAAATTCATATTTTCATATATACATACTTTGATACACAACTTTCTGTAAATTTAGGATTTTAGATTTAGGAGTTTAGTGTATAAGACGTAAAATTTAAGGTTTATGCTTAAAATTTAGAGTTTAGGGTTTAGGTTTTAAAATTTATAGAAGGGTTGTGCAAATTTTTTTATATAATTTATGTATCAATATATATATATATATATATATATTAGATTGTGATGTTAAAGTTCCTTAAATATGTTATCGAAATCCTAGTTGGCTAAGCTTATAATTCAAAAGAAATTATGAAATTCTTATTTTCTTTTTATAATTATTCTATCACCTTAATTTTTTTCTTTTTTCTTATCTACCCATATTATTTTTACTCTTATTTTTTTAATTATAACTAGATAAATATTAAAATTAAAAATTTAAAAAAGTTACCGGACTGGATGGGTATTATTTAAGTCTAATATTGTAATTTGTAACTTGGACTCGACTCGTGATCCCATGATTTTAGTAAGCTGAGTACCCGGCCGAAAAGTTATTTTTATTTTTTTTAAGAAAAGTACCCAATTATTTTTTACTGGCTCGGTAGGTCAACTGGCTAGGTATTTCAAACCATATATTTTTAACGCCCCTTATTAGAGTCCCCCCCCCCCCCCCCCAAAGCAAACACCTTGATTGTGACTTGGGTGTTTATATATATATTATTAATAGCCATCACATGCACATAAACTTATTATATTTGATTCAATTTTTTTAAACCCGCTTGCATTAATGTTTATATTATTTTATTAAATCTTAATCTTACAACTTGTATATTGGAATTTAGCGCGCATATATTATATATATATATATATATATATATATATATATATATTTGACCCTGTAGTAAATCAATTTGCAATCATATTCATATGACCAAAATTCTTTTTATGTAGTTGTATGCATTTGCAGACGAATGTTTGGACTTTGGATGGGATGTATATTGACGGATTTGGGTACGTGAATAAATGATTATACAACATGTTTATTGTTTTATTTAATTAATTGTTTGAATGTTGGAAATTTATATTTTTACTATTTTCTGAAAAAAATTCATATTAGTAGAATAAATCTCGAATATTCTGTTGCCAACCCATTGAAAGCACATGTTTCAGATTTTTTTAAAAAAATGTTAATTATTTATTTTCAAATAACATGTTAAAGTAATTTAACTTTTAGTTAAACAAACTTTCAAAAAAACATGAAATCTACAAAATATAAAAACTTGGATCATTTATTTTGAAAAAAAAAATTAAATGTATGTGATCAATGTGAGCAAATATATAATAGCTTTTTATATTCTTTATTATTTTTATTTATTTTCAATCATGCACTCATAGCAATTTTTTGTAATTTTATATTAATCAACTATGCTATAATTATAATTATATTGATTAATTAAAATAATTGTATGCTTATCCACACGTCACACTGCATGATATTGACACCTCGTAAAAAAATCACATCTCTATTATTATTTCCCTACATATGATTTTCTTCAAAAAAAATATTATTAAATTTCCTAAATTAAAAAATTAAAAGGTTTCTCATTGCCAAATCTTTTAGTATTTTTTTTTAAATTTTCCACTGATAATTTATAAGGTAATTTGTTTTAATTATAACATGTTTTTGGATAAGCTGAATGAACTCAAGAAATATAGGTTTATTATAAATTAATTACCTTATAGTTCTTATTCAACTACACCAGTGTTGGTATATAGCGGCGCTTTTTGTGGCGTTTGTGAGGAAAACGCTGTAAACGTTGGACTTATCATGGCATTTATAGATAAAACGCCAGAAAATGGTAAATTTTGCGGTGTTTTAGTAAAAAACGCCGCTAGAGATCAACATATAGGGGCGTTTGTTATACAAACGCCGCAATAGATCAATTTACTGTGACATTTATACCTAAACGCCGTTGTAGGTGTCGTTTTGGTGGCGTTTATAGATAAACGACACTATATATCTTACGTCTATAGTGGCGTTTTTGAAGAAAACGCCGCAAAAAGCCTATCTATTGTGGCGTTTTTTGGGAAACAAACGTCGCGATTCTGAAACACACCGTTTTGGCATCTTATATCAAAATCAGATCGGCCTATTCCCAAATCAGTCCGATATTCCCTAATTTCCTTCCCCCGCCTTTCAACGTTCGCCCGCCCTTCTGCCGTCGCCTGTGCTTCTGTCGTCGCTCCTCGGCCGCACCAACAACCACGACAAAGGTCAGCTTCTTCCACGACAAAGATAATTTCCTTTTCTTCCAATTCTGAATCGGTTATTATCGTAATGTTAGTTAATATTATTGAGGAATTTTGATTTTGATATCCCTATCTCCTCTTTTTCTGAGCCGGTGATTTTGATTCTGAATCGGTTATTAACCAGGTGTAGGATTTACCTTTGACTAATAGGTAGTGGTTTAGAATATCAAAGTTGACCAAAATTTTAAAACCAGAATCCCTTTTGACTGGAAAATGCGCATTTTAAGCTCAAGAAGTAATTTTTTGAAATTATTTTCGTTAAATCTGTTTAAAATAGTTTTTCTTTCAGACACTAAGACGTTTAGCACAGAACAAAGAAGCTGCAAGGAAAAGCCGTCTTAGAAAAAAAGGTTGTGTAACATGCATATGTTTTGTGTGTAATATTTCAGTACCAGACATGGAAACAAACGTTACATTTGCATGGTAACTGGTTTACTTGTCTTAAAACAGGCTTATGTTCAGCAACTAGAAGTCTAGAATCCAGTAGAATAAAGCTAACTCAACTTGAGCAAGATCTTCAAAGAGCACGATCTCAGGTTTTCTTTTTCTTTTCCTTTCCAAGAAAATGATTTTATCAGCAAAAAAAAACTATTTCTTTTGTTTATTATTTATTGTTTTTACTTTTGAATATTGTGTAATAGGGATTTTTCTTGGGAGGTTGTTTTGCTGCTGTTGGAAACATCAGCACTGGTAAGTTAAATTTTTTCACTAAATATATTTAAATATTTAAAAATGATTAGGCATTGATTAATATTTTACCCAATTTTAATAGATTCTATTCTATTTTGCCAAAGAATCTTCCCTGTTGTTAGGTTTGTTTGGCCTTTTTCTAACTATAATAGAAATCATTTTAGGAGGAAAACAAATTGTAGAACAAATTAAATAAATATAAATATAATTCTCTGGCATCAAAATTGCATAAATATGAGGCAAAAAAATGCCACTATTTGCCATAGAAACCAAACCTACAGAAAAGTAGAAAGTAATTATGGCAGATGACAAATACGATCATGAACAAGCAGAAAAATGAATAGAATAGAATATAATTAAGAGGGATACATATAGCTTATTAGAATACACAATTTATACCAACAATGGTTGGGTGCATTGGTAAGGCACATTGCACTCCTAAGAAGAAGACGTGAGTTTGAACATTGGAGACGACATTGTTGAGAGGGGCAGCCACGCACCCCGAACATGGACCGTAAGAAGGATATGCATATAATAAAAAAAAGAAATATCTGATTTATGTAATAGTTACATCTCTTTTCACCCTTCAAGTATGATTAATAGGTAGTTTATGTATTTGACTTATCGGGTAAACGCCGACTATCGAAATGGAGTAGAATATTTTCTAAGTTTAGCTTTTGTAAATGCAAGCCAAGGAAATATGATTCTTTGCCCGTAAGAAGTGTGTTAACATTAATTGGCACATTCGTAAAGTTGTACACGAACAACTAGTTATTTTTGGCTTTGTTCCGGGTTATAGAAAATGGGTATTCCATGGAGAGTTGACATCTCGTACAGCTTTTTCCACGAGTAATCCACCTTTTCATCATAATTCTCATCGTGGATCTCTTAGAGAAGATGACATGGAGGGTATGTTGCGAGATGCATTTAATATGCACGATTATCATCAGTCTGTTAGAGAAGATTGTGATATTGGTGTTACTGATTTCACCAAGATGGGAAGAAGTGGATGTGATGAAGATCCAAATGGAGAAGCGTCAAAGTTTTACAATTTGCTTAATGAAATGAATGAACCACTTTATGAGGAATCAAAATATTCAAAACTCTCATTTTGCATCCGCATTTTCCATTTAAAATGCTTGGGAGGGTGGGCCGGTAACTCTTTTACGCAATTATTAGAGTTTTTGAGTGAAATTTTTCTTTTTGCAAAAATTCCTCAATCCGGAAAAGATATGAAAAAAGTGATAAACAATTTGAGGCTTGGTTATGAGAAAATTCATAGTTGCCCGAATGATTGCATGTTGTATTGGGGTGATAGAAAAAACCAAGAGTCCTGTCATGTATGCGGTAAATCTCGGTGGATGAATAGGGGCACAGAAAATGTGAGTGAAGACGAAGTTGCAACACGAGCAAGAAAGAAGCTAATAAAGATCATGCGATATTTTTCTCTAATACCCAGGCTTCAAAGACTTTCTATGTCTTCAAAGACTGTTGAGTCTATGAGGTGGCATCACGATGGATAAACATATGATGGATTTTTAAGGCATCCTGCAGATTCTTTAGCTTGGAAGACATTTGACCAAACATTTCAAATTTTTGCAGGAGATCCTCGCAATGTTAGGCTTGATCTTGCATTTGATGGGTTTAATCATTTTAAAATCATGAGTACTTCATACAATACTTGGCCTGTTATACTTGTTCCATACAATTTGCCTCCATGGATTTGCATGAAACAATCATCATTTATTTTATCCATGATAATTCCAGGTGAGAAAAGTCCAGGGAATGATATTGACATCTACACGCAACCTCTTATTGAGGAGTTGAAACAATTATGGGCGGGTGTCGAAACATATGATGTGTTGAAGAAGGAAAACTTTAATTTGCGTGTAACTTTATTGTGGACTATTAATGATTTTCCCGCTTATGCAAATTTATCTGGGTGGAGTATCAAAGGCCGTAATGCTTGTCCTTGTTGCACTGCACAGACATGCTCGAAGTGGTTGTATAATGGAAAGAAGTTCTCTTACATGGGACACCTTCGGTGGTTAGATGAAAATCATAGATTTAGATATGAAAAGAATATGTTTGATGGTACTAAAGAGTTCAGAAAAGCTCATGAGCAAACAATCGGGTCTGATATCTTGTCGATGTTGAAACATATCAAGTTCACTTATGGAAAAACGAACCAATCACCAAACCCACGATCAAAGAAGAAGACAAAATAGGTGTATGAACGTGAGTTTGAGCAGCTTAGTGACGATGACTCTGATGAAGAGGATAATCCAAATGAGGCCGAGTTGTGGAAAAAGAGAAGTATTTTCTTCAAGTTGCCTTACTGAAAGCATAACATTTTGAGACATAATCTTGATGTAATGCACATTGAGAAGAATGTTTGTGAGAACATTATTGGGACCATTCTCAATGTCGATGGAAAATCTAAAGACAATCTAAAGAGTCGACTTGACTTAGTTGACATGAGAATTCGGCATGATCTTCATCCTCAAGAACTTCGTAATGGAAAATTTTCGTTGCCGCCTTCTATTTTTACGATGTCGAAGAAAGAAAAAGAAGTATTTTGCACGGTGTTGAAAGATATAAAGGTCCCAGATGTGTATGCATCAAATATATCTCGATGCGTCAGTGTTAAAGATCGAAGACTTTATTCTCTAAAGTCACATGATTATCACATATTTATGCAAGATTTAAAGCCAGTTGCATTACGCGGTTGTATGTCAACTGATGTGACATCTTGTATTATTGAACTTTATAATGTAATGAAAGTTATTTGTGGGAAAGTTTTTTTTTTATGAGAATTGGTGACCTCATTAAAAACCCCCTTCTTAACGATTAACACTGTTGAGTGTGTAAAAGTTCTATTATTTACCCTCTATTTAACCCTTTCTGCTGCATTCAAGCATAATTCACTGCATTTAGGTTAGATTTTAGTTACACATCACAAATATATTAAATGACACAGTTTCTACTGAAATTGGTTGTTTTTGCAGGTTGTTGTTGTAGCAGATGGAGAAACAAGAGCTGGCCAGTGATGCAGAAAAGCTGGAACTGGATGAGCAGTCGAGGAGGACGATGCTGCCATGGTTGCCGCCGTGGCAGCCAAGGACGACAGCAGTTTTGAGGAGAAGAAGCAAAGTGGGCCTCGACAGAAAGAGAAAATTAAGCCCATCTGTCGTGGAGTACCCCTATATTTTTCCGAGCCCTAGATCAGAATAAAGGCCAAGCCCAAGGTTCAAGGAAGAAATCCCAAGCAAGAAGCAATGACGAATTAAAGATTGATGTTATGAAGATTTAGTCTTTATTAGAGTTGTACTTTAATTTAAAGTTGTATTCTTGCCATATTAGAAAACTTGAACCCAAGGCCTATATAAAGGCATGTAATTCGACCTAGGAGAGGACATCACCTATCTCTAGCCTTCTTCCCAACCCTAGCCGTTTTCCCTTTCTCAACATGTTCTAAATTCCCCCTAGGGCCACGGGTTGATTTGTAAAGTAGTTGCAAGAGTTACTTTTGTTTTAGGATTTTCTTTGTTCAATAAAATAAACTTCAAGTTCTCTTATTCTGGTTATTAACATCTTGCAAGAGCATCGGGAGAGCATTGTGAGATTATCTATTTACTTAATATCGGGAGAGTTAAGTATACGAAAGGAATAAGTGC
Organism: Hibiscus trionum; assembly: GCA_030270665.1. Taxonomy (NCBI): domain Eukaryota; kingdom Viridiplantae; phylum Streptophyta; class Magnoliopsida; order Malvales; family Malvaceae; genus Hibiscus; species Hibiscus trionum. The sequence goes on along the minus strand of BSYR01000024.1, from coordinate 8,453,572 downwards.
GAGTTCTCTAGTTTATAGTTGAACTATCTCAGACCTAGGGATAGGACGAGGTTAAGTGGCTAAAGAAGAATTCAACAACATCGGTGTTCATCCTTTGATTCACGCCGGGAGTTATCATCAAATACGTGTTCATCGACAGACTTGGACCTAGGGACAGGCCAAGGCACAGCAGGGATTCTTGCAAAACTTGAAGTACAGAGTTGTGTGATCGGTGCCGTGACAAATTATCAGTGCTTAAAAGTTCTATATTTTACCCATCATTTATCCTTATTTTTGCTGCACTCAAGCATGTTTAACTGCATTTTAGGTTAAGTTTTGCATAAACATCACATTTAGATAAAACCGCGCAGATACTGCTAAATTTGGTTATTTTTGCAGGTATCCGCCATAGCTGACGGAGAAGGCAGGCGCTGGGCAGAGAAGCAGAAGAGCTGAACTGGACAAGCAGACAAAGAGGACGATGCTGCCATGGTGCCGCCGTGACAGTATGGTGACAGCAGTTCTGTGGAGAGAAAAAGCGAAATGGACCTCGATAGATAGAGAAAATTATGCTCATCTGTCGTGTGAAAACCATATATTTTTCCAAGCCCCAGATCAAAAGATATGTCAAGCCCAAAGTTCAAGGAGAGAAAATCCCAAGAAACAAGGAGGACAGCTGGAAAGTAGATTCCTTGAAGACTAAGTCTTTATTAGAATCATACTTTTAATTAAAGTTGTAATCCTTGTTAACTTAGAATACTTGAGCCCAAAGCTTATATAAGGGCATATATTTTAACCTAGGAGGAAGATATCATATCCCATAGCCGATTACCCCATAACCGACAACCAAAAACCCCTCCGCCGTTTACCCGCCGTCGATATGTTCTAAAACCCCCCTAGGGCCACGGGTTGATTTGTAAAGTAGTTGCAAGGGTTGCTTTTGTTTTAGGAATTTTCAGTTCAATAAAATAAACTTCAAGTTCTCTTATTTTGGTTATTAATATCTTGCAAGAGCACCGGGAGAGCATTGTGAGGTTATCTATTTACTTAGCATCGGGAGAGTTAAGTATACGAAAGAAATAAGAGCAAGTTCTCTAGTTTATAGTTGAACTATCTCGTGCCTAGGGATAGGGCGATGTTAAGTGGCTAAAGAAAAATTCATACACATCGGTGTTCATCCTTCGATTCACGCCGGGAGGTATCATCAAGACGTGATCATCGACAGACTTGGACCTAGGGATAGGCCAAGGCAGATATGAGATTCTTGCCAAACTTGAAGTACTGAGTTGGTGTGTTTGCTGCCGCGACGATCAACGGACTGCTGCCGCGACAGGTGCTGCCGCGACAGGCGCGACGACAGAACTGGATTTCCTAAACTCTACAATACCTGCACTACTGAGCAATTCAATACCAGCCCATTCTCTCTATCTTGATTTCTCTACTCTTTTATTTAAGTTCTTTTTATTATTTTCGTGACAAACTATTAAATCTCTTCTTTTCCCCTTGTGCAGATAGCGAAGGAAAGGGTTAGCCCAGTCCCTGTGGAGACGATATCTGATACTTCCGTATCACTTTACTACTTGCGTCGTGTACACTTGCACTACAATTGCGATAGACACTTTTACACGCAACAACAAACAACAGACTGCCGCCGCGATGGGTGCTGCCGCGACAGGGACATCAACAGAGCAGATTTTCCTAGACTTAGCAATACCTGCACTACTGAGCAATTCAATACCATCCCATTCTCTCTATCTTGATTATTTTAATTCTATTTTCCAGTATTCTTTATTATTTTTGTGACAACATCTTAAACTATTCTATTTACTTTCGTGCAGTAATCCAAGGTGAAGCTATTAGCCCAGTCCCTGTGGAGACGATATCCGATACTTCGGTATCACTTTACTACTTACGTCATGTACACTTGCACTACATTGCGATAGACACTTTTACACGCAACAAGTTTTTGGCGCCGTTGTCGGGGACTGGCAACATATCTTTACCCTACCTTTTACTGCATTCGTTTTATTTTTCTATTTTACTTGGATTGTTCAACTTATACCTTTCACAAGGTCTTTTTGTTTTCGTATGCGCAGATCTCAACGGGGGAAGGAACCAGAGTACCAGTTAGATCCTGAACCCGAACGAACATTCAATCTCAAGAAAAGAGTCCGTTACCTCGTTGAAAGGAACAAATACCTAGAGGAACAACTCCCAGCAATGGAGAACGAAGGACGTGAAGAAAGAAGGGACAACCAAGGGAATCTCCAGGATAACAACAATCCTGTCAGAGATGGAGTGAACGGCCAAGCTGTCGATCCTCCTGTCGCTGCCGCACGCTGGTCATGCCGAGACTACATGCTTAATGACCATGTGGAACTAGAAACTACGCTACCGGATGTAGATGTTGACAACTTTGAGCTAAAACATGTCATGTTCAGCATGATCAACAACGCCGGTCAATTTAGTGGTGCTGCTACAGAGGATGCTAGGGAGCATCTGAAAACATTCCAGGAAATTTGTGGTTCGTTTAGACTACCAGGAGTTAATCCGGAGATACCGAGGCTTCGGTTATTTCCTCATTCATTGAGGGACAGGGCAAAGACTTGGTGGAACAAACTTACGCCGGGTTCAATTAGAACTTGGGCAGATTTAACTCGTGAATTTTTATCTCGTTTTAATCCTTCACACTTATCTGAGCGATTACGTAACGAAATTGCTACTTTTCAACAGGAAGAAGACGAGCCGATGCACGAGGCCTGGGACAGATTTACCACTCTCTTGAGGAACTGCCCAATGCATGGATTCCCCGTTTGGAGCCAGGTAACGAAATTCTATAATGCTTCCAATTTACAAACTCGTATTAGAATTGATTCAGCAGTAAACGGATTACTGCTGGACAAAGACCTAGATGAGGCAATGGAAGTATTGAAAAATCCGGCGAAGAATGAGGAGCAGTTTCCGACAGCAAGAAGAGGGGGTAAATGGGTTCTAGCTGTAAAGGATTATGAGGTCGACAACACAATGAAATCACAGGTGGCATATCTCACTAAGGCAATGAAAAAGCTCTTGAACGAAGATTCACAGCCTGTATACGCTGCTGAAGAGGTATGCGAAATTTGTGAAGGAAATCACAGTTCGGAGGAATGTCCAATACAGTTAGAAGAGAGAAAGTATGTTGGAAACTACAATAAGCAGAATTATAATTCCAACAACTATAATCCCAACTGGAGAAAGGATCCTAAGTTTTCTAAGAGCAGTCCTAATAATGCTCTGAATCCTCAAGCACAGAATAATCAGAACCAGGGAGGACCTAGATTGCTGACTCGGCAGCAGCAACAACAGCCACCAGCTGCCACGAATAGTATACTGGAACAGACTTTGGCTACATTTATGTCTCAAACAGGTACCTACATTGAGAACATGAATCACTTTGTCAAGAAGATAGAAACTTTCATGGACAAAACAGAGATGCGGATGACCAATCATGAAGCTACTCTGAAATCGTTGGAGACACAGATGGGTCAGATTTCCCAGCATGTTAAACCAAGGCAGAATGGCGGATTTCCTAGCAATACTGAAAATCCTAGACAGCCCACACATGAGCAGTGTAAAGCCATCACTACTAGAAGTGGGAAGAAATTACTAGGGCCAGAGAAGGAAGCTGAAACAGTTAAGAAACTAGCCCTGGAGTCGACTGTCGAGGAAGCTACTCCGACAGGTAACAAGCAACCTGCTGCCGATGAGCCTGTCACGACAGCAGAAGGGACAGATGAGAAAGATGATGAACCCAAACCTCCTCAGATCCGTATGCAGTGGGAAGGACATATTGTTGATTATCGTCCCCCACCTCCTTTTCCTCAACGGTTACAGAAATTGAAACAGGAATCACAACTTAAGAAAATTTATGATATTTTTAAGCAGGTTCATATCAACATTCCGTTGTTAGATGCCGTTAGGGAAATACCTGGTTATTCCAAATTTCTCAAGGATGTCATGTCAAAGAAGTCAAAACTTGGGGAATTTGAAACGGTAAATATGACACATGGATGCATGAGTATTTTGCACAAGTATCCACCCCAGAAGAAGAAGGATCCTGGGAGCTTCACCATACCATGCATAATCGGAGACAAATTTATGGGTAAGGCACTTTGTGATCTTGGTGCTAGTATAAATTTAATGCCCAAATCTGTTTTTCAGAAATTAGGTATTGGAAAAGCTCGGCCCACAACAGTAGTACTGCAGCTGGCAGACCGTTCTTACGTTCACCCAGAAGGAAAAATTGAAGATATTCTGGTAAGAGTGGATAAGTTTATTTTCCCTGCTAACTTTCTTGTCTTAGATTGTGAAGCAGATGAAAACGCACCAGTCATCTTGGGACAACCCTTCTTAGCCACAAGAAGATCATTGATTGATGTGGAAAAAGGAGAACTCACTATGAGAGTGAACGATCAAGAGATCAAGCTGAACGTTCTCCAAGCAATGAAACATGCTGATGCAGAAGAAGAGTGCAAGGCCATCACAACAATTACCTTTGACCAACCCTGCATCAGGTCGGGCTGCCAAGACATCAAAATTTGTCACTGCCTCGGCAGCCATTTAGAAGACTATCACGACAGCACCGACGACAGCAGCTTCTCAGCATTTGATAAATCTGATACTGAAGATCAAGAGGAGGTAAACTGGATAGGCAATCGTCCAGGTAAGTTGTTCGAGCCCTTAAATTATACCTCGGATAACCATATAATTCAAAAGCCATCAACTATTGAGCCCCCTGTTCTAGATCTTAAGCCCCTGCCAGGGCAGTTAAAATATGCTTTCCTTGGTTTAAATGATACGTTGCCCGTAATCATCTCTTCCAAGCTGATGCAGGAACAAGAACAACAGCTAATAGGGATGTTGCAGCAGCACAAAAAGGCGATTGGATGGACGATAGCTGATATCCAAGGCATCAGTCCGGCACTATGCATGCATAAAATCCTCCTAGAGGATGATCATAAGCCGACCATTGATGCACAGAGACGACTTAATGATGCTATGCGAGAAGTGGTGCGTAAGGAGATAATCAAATGGCTAGATGCTGGAATAATCTATGCCATCTCAGACAGCAAATGGGTGAGCCCGGTGCAGTGCGTTCCCAAGAAAGGAGGAATAACCGTGGTAACCAATGAAGATAATGAGCTAATCCCATCCAGGACTGTGACCGGTTGGAGGGTTTGTATGGACTACCGGAAGCTTAACAAAGCTACCCGGAAGGACCACTTTCCTTTACCCTTTATTGATCAAATACTTGATAGACTAGCGGGTAAACCTTACTATTGTTTTCTTGATGGTTACTCAGGTTACAATCAAATAGCCATTGCACCGGAAGATCAAGAAAAGACGACGTTCACATGCCCGTATGGAACATATGCTTTTAGGAGAATGCCTTTTGGACTCTGTAATGCACCATCCACTTTCCAAAGGTGCACGATGGCCATATTCTCCGATATGGTGGAGGATTTCCTAGAGATCTTTATAGATGATTTTCAGTCTTTGGAGACAACTTTGAAAGCTGCCTAGGCAACCTACAGAAGGTACTCGAGAGATGTGAAAAAGCAAACCTAGTATTGAACTGGGAAAAGTGTCACTTCATGGTGGATGAAGGGATAGTCCTTGGCCATAAGATTAGCTGCCGTGGCATAGAAGTCGACAGAGCGAAGATAGAAGTTATCGAAAAACTGCCGCCACCCACCACAGTCAAGGGAATCAGAAGTTTCTTAGGACATGCTGGTTTTTATCGGAGGTTCATTGCGAATTTTTCAAAGATAACCAAGCCCCTATGCCATCTTTTGGAGCAGAACCGACCCTTCGACTTTAACGCTGAATGTACTGAGGCATTCAAGGTTCTGAAAGAAAAGCTGGTAACAGCCCCAATAGTACAGCCACCAGATTGGACACTGCCGTTTGAGATCATGTGTGATGCTAGTGACTATGCTGTCGGGGCAGCACTTGGGCAGCGAAGAGACAAACTTTTTCATGTTATATACTATGCCAGCAAAACACTGAACGATGCCCAAGTGAATTACACCACCACAGAGAAGGAACTATTAGCTGTGGTGTTCTCCATTGACAAGTTTCGTTCTTATATACTTGGAACGAAGGTCATAGTCCATACAGACCACTCTACATTGAAGTATCTGTTCACGAAGAAGGATGCAAAGCCTCGACTGATACGTTGGATTCTGCTACTGCAAGAATTCGACCTTGAAATCAAGGAAAAAAAGGGGACAGAGAATCAAGTGGCAGATCACTTGTCAAGGTTAGAGAAGGGAAAGAGTCTACCGGCAGATGAGACAAACATATTGGAGACCTTCCCCGATGAGCAGCTGTTTGCTGCCACAATCACTGCCGCGACAGCCATGGCGGCATGTAAGTTTTCTGAACTCCCCTGGTACGCTGATTTCGTTAATTTTTTAGTTAGCGGAATAATTCCTCCTGACCTGAATTATCAAGCTAGGAAGAGGTTCCAAAATGATGTTAAGCATTATTATTGGGACGAACCTCTTCTTTTCAAAATCTGTGCAGATCAGGTTAAAAGAGATGCGTACCACAGGATGAACAAGAAGATATACTTCATCACTGTCATGCTTCATAGTATGGAGGACACTTGGGAGGCAACAAAACTGCTGCCAAGGTTTTGCAGTCAGGATTCTATTGGCCGTCACTGTATAAAGATGCTCAAATCTTCTACAAGAATTGTGACAAGTGTCAACGGACGGGAAACATCTCAAGGAGGCACGAGATGCCGCTGCAGAATATTCTTGAAGTTGAGATCTTCGACGTATGGGGTATCGATTTTATGGGACCATTCCCATCTTTATGTGGGAATTTATACATCCTCCTGGCAGTAGATTATGTGTCCAAGTGGGTTGAAGCTATCGCCACTCAAAAGAATGATGCCAAGACGGTTCAAAGGTTTTTACATAAAAACATTTTTTTCCAGATTCGACATCCCTAAGGCGATTATCAGTGATGAAGGGAGGTATTTTGACAATAGGGTTACAGCTGCTGCCTTGAAAAAGTATGGTGTCAAGCATCGGATTGCAACAACATACCACCCTCAGACCAATGGACAGGCCGAAATATCCAACAGAGAGGTCAAGAACATTCTCGAAAAGATGGTTAAATCAACTCGGAAAGACTGGTCTCTACACCTCAATGATGCGTTATGGGCCTACAGGACAACGTTCAAAACTCCATTGGGAATGTCTCCTTATCGGCTGATTTACGGGAAAACGTGCCATTTATATGTCGAGATAGAGTACAGAGCATACTGGGCAATCAAGACAGTTAATATGGACTTGGAAAAGGCAGGGCAGAAAAGGCTACTTGATCTTAACGAAATTGAGGAAATTAGGACAATGGCCTATGATAACGCAAGAATCTACAAGGACAAAACCAAGAAGTGGCATGACAAAAAGTTGCTGCCACGACAGTTCTGCCTAGGGCAGCTTGTGCTGTTATTTAACTCTAGGTTGAAACTCTTCCCAGGGAAGCTGAAATCTAGATGGTCTGGCCCATTCCAAGTGGTTCAGGTTTTCCCCATGGTGCTATCACGATCAGATCTTTAAAAGATGGGCACCAATTCAAAGTGAATGAACAACGATTGAAGCATTATCAGGGGACTGAAGCCCCAAGAATACATGAAGTGGTTACTTTAGGAGATGCCCCACCTGGCATCCCTAATTTAACCTAAATTTTATTTTTAATTATTTTTATTATTTATTAATTATATATTAGGAAATCAGATTTATTTTATTTATAAGAAATAATGCTTTTATTTTTATTGTTTTTTAGGAAATAAAGGAGACAAGAAGAAAAGAAGAAGTGAATTCAGCCCAACATCCTTCCATCAGCCCAAAAAGCCCAAATTTTGGAGCATGTCGTTACAGATGCCGCGATAGACGCTGAAAATATAGGCTGTCAACACGCTGTCGCGACAGACACATAAATGCGTAACAGACACGGAAACGCGTGACATACGCATCAGAAACCGCGTAACAGCTGGCCCCGTTATTCGCGCCTGCCGTTACAGCTCCAACAGGCAGCAAACTCTTCTCTATATAAACCCCATTTTACTATTCATTTTTCACTCACTTCTACTCTTCCAGCTTGCTCTCTCTAGAAATATTTACTTGCTTTCATTTTTCTTCTTACAACCATTGCAACAATGTCTTCCAGAAACACCTGCAGGAGTGCTGTCTCAGGCTCCACCCCGAAAACATCAACCCCACGATCTTTCCAGATACGAGACATGTGAGAGGAAAAGGGATTTATCTACACTTCCAAGGAGGGGAATTTGGGCCTGCAGCCGTTCATTGCTAGAAAAATAAGGGCCATACAATGGCAGATCTTTGCAGAACAACCAGAGGAGATGAACGTCTCTTTGGTTCGCGATTTCTATGCTGCCATCAACAGCAGAACCGCAACAGCAGTCACCGTGAGAGGGAGGGAGGTGCCCTTCGAGCCAGAATACATCAACACGCTCTACGGATTTTACGTGGGCAGCAACGAGGATGGTCACCAACAATTTTTGAACAGCTTAGACCCTGCTGCCTACGATGCTGTCATGGCAGAGCTCACGGATGAAGGGACTCAGTGGAATACAAACCCAAAGAACCCGATGACGGTAAAGAGAACTCAACTCCTGTCGGAGGCCAAACTGTGGAACGCTTTCATCAAAAAGCGCATCATGCCAACCTCGTACAATACCACTGTTGATCAACTCAGGTTAACCCTCATTCATTCCATTTTGCATGAGAGGCCTATTAATGTGGGCAGTTTCATCTGGGAAAGCATTTTGGAGTGTGCACACCGGCCGACAGGACCACTCTACCTTCCCTACCTCATCACAGCCCTTTGCCGTGGCCATGGTGTACCTGAAGCTGTCACCGATCTCAGAGTCCAAGGGAAGGGATGGACCGAAAAAAACATACTCAGCTTGATGGAATTGACTGCTGTCACCCCGCTGTCATCTTTCGACCCCACTGCCACGGCAACAGAGACGATAGAACCGACAGACACTGAACCTGCTGCCACGGAAGCCAGGCAGCCCACAGCAGCAGCAGCTCCAGCTGATACCTCCTCCCAGATTCTTGCTGCCATACAGAAGATGGAGGACCGACAGCTAGGTCTTATGAACTTCATCAGGGATTTCACCACAGCTACGGTACAATTCATCCAAACTTCTTTAAATTTCCCTGATGTTGTATTTCCTACCTTTCCCTCCCATTATTTTGTTGTCCCCACCCCTACCCATACCCCTACACCTACTGCCACACCCAAGACACCGTCTGCAGAATCCACACCTACCCCTGCCACGACAGCTGCAGGCAGCAACCGCGCAGCTGATACCTCTGCCCGTGGAACCAAGAGAAAAATGACCTCGGAAGAACTCGATGCATTCATCGCCGGTTTTTCTTCCTCTTCTATTTAGGAGGAAAGTGACAACAAACCCTCTGTTAAGAGGAATCTATCCAAGGAGTTCACATCGGTCAAACGGCAGAGGACGATGGCAGATAAGAATAAGAAGGATAGCGGTAGTATCAGCGGCAGCGACAGTGACAGCAGCAGCAGCTCAGAGGTACAAGTAATAGAGAAACCCCCTTACATCTCTCCTACCAGAATTCAACCTCCAAGGGAGGCCAAAACGAAAAACACATCCGCCTCCCCCATCCGCCAGCCATTTAAGAAGGCCCCTGCCCGCCGACAGATCCGAGTCAACAGCAGCAGTGACGACAGCGCATAAATTTTAAGTTTCTTAACTTATTTTGTTGTCTGCTTCTATATATTTTGTGATGTACTTTTCTTATATTTTATTTTGTCATTTGCATTGAGGGCAATGCAACCCTTGAGTTTGGGGGTGACATCCCTCCATTAATGGAGTCTTGTTTTAGTTTAAAATTTGTGTCTTTTACTTAATTTATTTTTGTCTAAAAAATGAAAATTTTGGCTTAAGTCTGTTGAACTGAACTTACCTGCCGTGACAGCTCTGTCGTGGCAGTGCCTTTAGGATAGTTGTAGGAGCAGTTTAGAGCCTTACTATAGTTCTGAAACTTAAACACTATTTGTAACTGTTATACTGCCTAGAACTCTACTAATTAACTAGAATAGGAAGCTTAGCACTTGAATAGCCCCCAGAGGTGCCTAACACTGGCTCTAGGAAAAGAAGTTTAGCAAAATAGACTCAATACCTAGAGGTGTCCGAAACCGGCTCTAGGAAGTTAGCTAGAGGTGCCTGAAACCGGCTCTAGTCAAACTTAAGCTTGAGATGAAAAATAAAGGAAGCATAAGAAGTGCCTTCAAAAGGATAAACTTTGGCATAAAAATTCAAGTTAGAGGCTGAAATATTCTAGTGAAACTAAGGGAGTCTTTGCATATAATTGTTCACAAGCATGCACACACTACACGAGGACTATAGCAAGATTTCGGGCGAATCCTAAATTATTTGACAAGGTGCTGCTATCAATAGAGAACGAATGGAGGGTAAGGGAAAGTTCACTGCTTTAAGCCAAAACAAAAATATTTATTTTTCTTTTAGGTCTGAATTGCTTGAGGGCAAGCAAAAACTTGAGTTTGGGGGTGTGTTGAGTGTGTAAAAGTTCTATTATTTACCCCTTATTTAACCCATATTTCTGCTGCATTCAAGCATAATTCACTGCATTTAGGTTAGATTTCAGTTACACATCACAAATATATTAAATGGCACAGTTTCTACTGAAATTGGTTGTTTTTGCAGGTTGCTGTTGTAGCAGATGGAGACACAGGAGCTGGGCAGTGATGTAGAAAAGCTGGAACTTGATGAGCAGTCGAGGAGGACGATGCTGCCATGGTTTCCGCCGTGGCAGCCAAGGACGACAGCAATTTTGAGGAGAAGAAGCAAAGTGGGCCTCGACAGAAAGAGAAAATTAAGCCCATCTGTCGTGGAGTACCCCTATATTTTTTCGAGCCCTAGATCAGAATAAAGGCCAAGCCCAAGGTTCAAGGAAGAAATCCCAAGCAAGAAGTAAGGACGAATTAAAGATTGATGTTATGAAGATTTAGTCTTTATTAGAGTTGTACTTTAATTTAAAGTTGTATTCTTGCCATATTAGAAAACTTGAACCCAAGGCCTATATAAAGGCATGTAATTCGACCTAGGAGAGGACATCACCTATCTCTAGCCTTCTTCCCAACCCTAGCCGTTTTCCCTTTCTCAACGTGTTCTAAATTCCCCCTAGGGCCACGAGTTGATTTGTAAAGTAGTTGCGAGGGTTACTTTTGTTTTAGGATTTTCTTTGTTCAATAAAATAAACTTCAAGTTCTCTTATTCTGGTTATTAACATCTTGCAAGAGCATCGGAAGAGCATTGTGAGATTATCTATTTACTTAATATCAGGAGAGTTAAGTATACGAAAGGAATAAGTGCGAGTTATCTAGTTTATAGTTGAACTATCTCGGACCTATGGATAGGATGAGGTTAAGTGGCTAAAGAAGAATTCAACAACATCGGTGTTCATCCTTCGATTCACGCCGGGATGTATCATCAAAGACGTGTTCATCGACAGACTTGGACCTAGGGATAGGCCAAGGCACAACATGGATTCTTGCCAAACTTGAAGTACAGAGTTGTGTGATCGCTGCCTCGACAAACAATAGACTGCCGCCACGACGGGTTGCTGTCGCGACGGGGACATCGACAGAGCAGATTTTCCTAGACTTAGCAATACCTGCACTACTGAGCAATTCAATACCAACCCATTCTCTCTATCTTGATTATTTTAATTCTATTTTCCAATATTCTTTATTATTTTCGTGACAACATCTTAAACTATTCTCTTTACTTTCGTGCAGTAATCCAAGGTGAAGCTATTAGCCCAGTCCCCGTGGAGATGATATCTGATACTTCAGTATCACTTTACTACTTACGTCGTGTACACTTGCACTACATTGCGATAGACACTTTTACACGCAACAAGTTTTTGTGACAGCTCTATCGTGGCAGTGCCTTTAGGATAGTTGTAGGAGCAGTTTAGAGCCTTACTATAGTTCTGAAACTTAAACACTATTTGTGACTGTTATACTGCCTAGAACTCTACTAGTTAATTAGAATAGGAAGCTTGGCACTTGAATAGCCCCTAGAGGTGCCTAACACTGGCTCTAGGAAAAGAAGTTTAGCAAAATAGACTCAATACCTAGAGGTGCCCGAAACCGGCTCTAGGAAGTTAGCTAGAGGTGCCCGAAACCGGCTCTAGTCAAACTTAAGCTTGAGATGAAAAATAAAGGAAGCATAAGAAGTGCCTTCAAAAGGATAAACTTTGGCATAAAAATTCAAGTTAGTGGCTAAAATATTCTAGTGAAACTAAGGGAGTCTTGGCATATAATTGTTCACAAGCATGCACACACTGCACGAGGACTATAGCAAGATTCCGGGTGAATCCTAAATTATTCGACAAGGTGCTGCTGTCAATAGAGAACGAATGGAGGGTAAGGGAAAGTTCACTGCTTTAAGCCAAAACAAAAATATTTATTTTTCTTTTAGGTCTGAATTGCTTGTGGGCAAGCAAAAACTTGAGTTTGGGGGTGTGTTGAGTGTGTAAAATTTCTATTATTTACCCCCTATTTAACCCACATTTCTGCTGCATTCAAGCATAATTCACTGCATTTAGGTTAGATTTCAGTTACACATCACAAATATATTAAATGGCACAGTTTCTACTGAAATTGGTTGTTTTTGCAGGTTGCTGTTGTAGCAGATGGAGAAACAGGAGCTGGGCAGTGATGCAGAAAAGCTGGAACTGGATGAGCAGTCGAGGAGGACGATGCTGCCATGGTTGCCGCCGTGGTAGCCAAGGACGACAGCAGTTTTGAGGAGAAGAAGCAAAGTGGGCCTCGACAGAAAGAGAAAATTAAGCCCATTTGTCGTGGAGTACCCCTATATTTTTCCAAGCCCTAGATCAGAATGAAGGCCAAGCCTAAGGTTCAAGGAAGAAATCAAAAGCAAGAAGCAAGGACGAATTAAAGATTGATGTTCTGAAGATTTAGTCTTTATTAGAGTTGTACTTTAATTTAAAGTTGTATTCTTACCATATTAGAAAACTTGAACCCAAGGCCTATATAAAGGCATGTAATTCGACCTAGGAGAGGACATCACCTATCTCTAGCCTTCTTCCCAACCCTAGCCGTTTTCCCTTTCTCAACATGTTCTAAATTCCCCCTAGGGCCACGGGTTGATTTGTAAAGTAGTTGCAAGGGTTACTTTTGTTTTAGGATTTTCTTTGTTCAATAAAATAAACTTCAAGTTCTCTTATTCTGGTTATTAACATCTTGCAAGAGCATCGGGAGAGCATTGTGAGATTATCTATTTACTTAATATCGGGAGAGTTAAGTATCTAAAAGGAATAAGTTCGAGTTCTCTAGTTTATAGTTGAACTATCTCGGACCTAGGGATAGGACGATGATAAGTGGCTAAAGAAGAATTCAACAACATCGGTGTTCATCCTTCGATTCACGCCAGGAGGTATCATCAAAGACGTGTTCATCGACAGACTTGGACCTAGGGATAGGCCAAGGCACATCAAGGATTCTTGCCAAACTTGAAGTACATAGTTGTGTGACCGCTGCCGCGACAAACAACAGACTGTCGCTGCGACGAGTGCTGACGCGACGGGGACATCGGCAGAGCAGATTTTCCTAGACTTAGGAATACCTGCACTACTGAGCAATTCAATACCAACCCATTCTCTCTATCTTGATTATTTTAATTCTATTTTCCAGTATTCTTTATTATTTTCGTGACAACATCTTAAACTATTCTCTTTACTTTCGTGCAGTAATCCAAGGTGAAGCTATTAGCCCAGTCCCCGTGGAGACGATATCTGATACTTCAGTATCACTTTACTACTTACGTCGTGTACACTTGCACTACATTGCGATAGACATTTTTACACGCAACAAGTTTTTGGCGCCGTTGACATAACCAACATATTACAAGCAACTCAGCGGATCACCTTACATAACCAACCCCAAAACCTATCCCCCTTCACCGACCATACAATCAACCCTCTTACCTACCTCACCAATCCCCCTTTTCGCTAATGTATCCGCCTCAATGTTACAATACCTAGGAATTTTCTTAAAAATACAACATCGTTTTGTCCCTAGATTCACTATCTCCCAACCAAATTCCCAAACACCTCCGGGCAAGTTAGAGGATTTAGAATCCAACTAATCGCCACACTACTATCGCTCTCCACAATGATACGATAAGAATCACAATCCTTACTTTTCAAGACCAAGGATAATCCATACCTCACTGCCAAAAGCTCTGCCAGCACCGGTGGTCCCGCCCCCGCAGCCTTCGAGAAGGTAAGAATTAACCTTTCATTAGCATCACGAACCAGCCCTCCTATGCCGCCCTTGCTACCATCCTCCTTCATAGCACCGTCCACATTCAATTTTAGAAACCCCATCGGTAGCAGTAACCACCTGGCCGGGGAAGCCTACTGTTCTCCAGTCCTTGCGGTACTGTCCGCTAATGTAGGATTGGCGATGATGTCATCCAATAATGCTGTCGAATTCGGGCTTTTGGCTTTATACCAATACGCTAACCTGCACTTTATTAAGAATTGCAATTGCATCAAATCCAATTTAGCTCCCTGGAAAACAATCTCGTTCCTAAAAAGCCATATAGACCAAATTAACGAATACGGAATGAGCTTCCAAATGGAGTCCTTAGCTTTGGAAGGGCACCCTTCATTCAAACTAAGGAGCATTGATTCGATATCCACCTTGATCACCCAAGAAAAGTCCCACAGTGCTGCGAAGTACTCCCAAAGCCTCCATGTTATATTACAGTGTAAAAAAAGGTGAGCTATAGATTCTTCTGCAATATTACATAAGGGGCATTTCAAAGAATCGGTTCTGATCAACCCTCTCCTTGCTAATTCCACACGTTCTGCTGCCTTATTTTTGGTTACATGCCACAAGAAAAAATCTACACGCGGCGGGGCAATACTTGACCAAATAATTATTTTCCAATTGAAACCCGAACCTGCTTTCGAAAGGGAGCAACTATAACCTGATTTCACGGTATACACCCTTCCCTTGTTCCTTTCCACATTAGGCAATCCTGCACAAACTCTTCAGACTTAATAGTAGATAATGCACGCAACAGCCCGGACCATTGTCCAACTTCCCAGTCGAACAATTGACGCCTTAGGGGAATATCCCAAATCCAAACTCCTTCTTGTAGTTTACCAAAGTCGCAAATTTTCCCATTCTTATTGCTGGACAGCGCAAATATTCTGGGAAATAAAACTTGTAAGGGAGATTCACAAATCCAAGTATCGGCCCAAAAAAGAATCGATTTCTCGTCACCCACTTGTAACCGAAATTCCTTTCCAAATCCAGGACTCCATTTTGTTAGATGCAGGATCCGGAACAATCGCCTTAGGGTCCATATCCAATTTACAGCAAATTGCCTTCCTCCATTCACAACCCCTATCATTAGCAAATTTCCATATCCACTTGCAAAGAAGTGCCCTATTATGATGAACAATATCTCTAACACCCAAACCACCTACCTCAATCGGCAAACAAACTGATTTCCAATCTACCCAATGAATCTTCCTTACAGAGTCAGAAGAACCCCAAAGAAAACTTGCAAAGATACTATTTAATTTCCGCGCTATTTCAATAGGTAACTTGAACAAGGACAAATAATAGGAAGGGAGAGAGGATAATACCGATTTGACCAACACGAGTCGGCCACTAGGAGACAAACTTTTACCTTTCCAGCTAGCCAAGGAACGATAGCATTTCTCGATTACTGGTTCCCATAATGCATTCGAATTCCTTTTAACACCCAAAGGAAGCCCCAAATATTCCGAGGGGAATTTACCCATCGAACAACCAGCTTGCCTCGACCAAGAATTCAAAGATTCTTCATCCACATTAATACCAAAAAGTCTGCTTTTCGCCAGATTCAGTTGAAGGCCAGAAGCAACTTCAAACACTCGTAAAATCCCTTTAACGTTCATAACTTCCCTGATTGAAGCACCACAGAAGATCATCAGATCGTCTGCAAATTGAAGGTGAGATAGCTCAAATAAATTCTCCCTGCGTCCAATCGAAAACCCATTGAATAGACCTCTATCAGTGGCTTTAACGAACATCAGGTGCAATGCTTCCCCAACCAAATTAAAAAGAAGCGGTGAAAGCGAACACCCTTGACGTAACCCTCTAGCCATAGTAAAGTACGGTGTCGGCGCCCCGTTAACTAGAACGGAGATGAAAGCTGTAGAAATACACCTATAGATCCAACTACACCAGCGATCTCCAAACCCCATCTCTTTCATAACTCTAATCAAGAACATCCAATCGACAGAGTCGTATGCCCTCTTGAAGTCAATTTTAAAAACAACCCCTTTGCGACCAGATCTGGACATAAAATCAATGCCTTCATTAGCAATAAAAGCGCAGTCCAAAATTTGTCGACCTGGAATAAAAGCGAATTGCGAATTGCTCACTACGAAATCCATGCACCCCTTCAACCTCCGAGCAAGAACTTTGGAAAGAATTTTATAGACCCCTCCAACCAGACTAATGGGTCTAAAATCCTCTAGAGCCACTGCGCCCACTTTTTTCGGAATTAGCGTAATGAAAGAATGATTAACCCCGTTCTCCCAGTCTCTCCCATGATAGAAACTATTAAAAATTTTCAATAAATCATCCTTAATTACTTACCAGAATTTTTTAAAAAATCTCATGTTGTAACCATCCGGCCCAGGTGCCTTGGAACTTCCCATCGAAGCAATAGCATCCCACACTTCAGTCTCCCTGAAAGTTACCTCCAGTACCTCTCTTTGTATATGTGAAATTTTTCTGAAAGGTAAAGCCAAGTCCACTACCTCAATTGTATTCTTAGTGTTGTAAGCATTTGCAAAAAACTCACGGATACCTTCTTTCACCCCCGACAGGTCAGAAATACTCACCCCTTTCACCATGATAGCCGGAATCGAGTTTAATCTTCTCCTATTAGACGTAGATAAATGAAAGAATCGCGTGTTACGGTCACCTTCCTTAAGCCATTTAAGTCTCGACTTTTGCAGCCACGCCCGCTCTTCTCTTCACAAATGGGCCCACAACTGTTTCTTCAGACTATTTAGAGATTCCCACTTCTCCGCACTTGACCCACCCTGCTGACAATCCCTTTCCAACCCATTGATTTTAGCTTTTATAGAAGAGTATTCACCACTTTGCAAAATGTTCATTTTCCCGGACCAAACCTTAATGGCTGCTTTAGTACCTCTGAGAATACTAAGAATACCCACTCGACTATTTTTTTTCTCTGTTGAATGACTGAGTTCACTACCAAATCCTCAAAACCCTTTATCTCCAACATGTAGTTGAACATCTTGAACGGTTTCGGCCCCCACACACTACTAGTATTAGTCAACGAAATTGCATTATGATCTGAAACATTTTTCGGCAACAGATTTTGATTCAAGTCATGAAAGTTTGCCAGAAACTCAACGCACACCAGAAACCTATCCAACCTGACAAAAGTAGCAACTTTCCTATTATTTGACCAAGTAAAGCTACCGCCCTTGAGTGGAAGATCAACCAAATTCGCATCGCTGATGAATTGTCTGAAAAGCTCCATATTCGACAGGTTGAAAGCTGCACCGATCTTTTCCTCACGACTAATATATGCATTGAAGTCACCACCCAAACACCAAGCCACCCTATGACTTCTCATGAAAACCAGAATATCTCGAAAAAAACTAGGTTTCTCTGCATCTGTTGACGGGCCATAGACATTCACCAAACCACAATTTAGATGACACCCCTGAAACTTCCCGAAAATAGCAATGAACCTTCTGTCAATGAAAGTCTCTGTTACTGTAAAGAATTCCGGATTCCAGATGCTAAGCAATCCACCGGAAGAGCCAACAGTCGGTGCGAAAATTTTATCAAAATTCTGATTGTATCCCAACCCCTATATATTGCCGAGGTGAATTTACTTAACTTAGTCTCCTGAAAGAAGATAATTTTAGGTTTCTCCTTCCGCAACAAACTCCTAATGACTCCCAACTTTTCCGATTTACCCAACCCCTAACATTCCAACAAATGATCGACAAATCCATAGCCAATCTAAATTACCACCACAAGGAACAAGGAAGGGATCCTTACTTGGAATTCGATTCAATTTCCACCACCTTCTCCACCAAGGCGTCTTTCCCACCCTTGAAAGTAATTCCCAGAATGGTGCTAACTCCCCAAACCGCCAAAGCCTCCTCGATATAACTAAGGTGAGTCGAATCGTATGAAAAACCTGATGCTTCCAGAACCTAGCCTTTTATGCACTTTTCTAAGGAGTCTCGGATTCGGCTTCTCAATAATCTGTGATTCTCTGCAATGTAGAAATCCCCACACTGTCCCATTGATGCAGAGAAAATCAGTTGAGAATGGGAATGCACCGATTTGTTTTGGCCAAACAAAGAATTTTCCCCTTCTCTATCAGATAAAGAAAGGTTCCCAGAACACGAACTCTCCACAATATTGTCAGGCACAAATTCAGTATCACAAAGGCCATCAGCCGTCACGTGTACTTTATCAAGAGAGTCTTCAATAACCATTTTTGCCACGTCTTCATCCTCTAAAGATTTTAATGGATCTGAGATTAGAGATTGGTGACCCACCCGGTCCACCTTCAATATAATTTGGGATGGCCTGGGCTCAACAAGGCCCATACCACATGAAACAACATCGAGAGAAAATACCGGGCCCAGATTGTTGCCCCCACTCCGGTTGACTTGTTGTTCCCTCGAAGAAACTGAATCATTACCCCCACCCTCATCCCAAAGTCTGCACCAACATCATTATCAGAAACATTCTCCTCCTCGGTACTAACAACTTCAACATTCTCCGACACCATTCTCTCGTCCGAGTTAATGTTTTTAGGGTATCCATCAGTCACAATAGGATCACCAACAGGAGCTGAAACATCACCCCCCCTCTCATCGGCCCCAACATGTACTTCCGATTGACTATTTTCTGGCCAAACATCTGCAAAATTCTCCTCCTCTAGAACCTCATTCGCACCAGAATCCACCCAGAATTCCTCCCCAATCTTTACTTTCATTAAAATTGATCTACCCAACACGTTAATCCGAACATTTTCCGGAATGACAAACTGATCTGCAACTTTAAGAAGCAATCTTGCCACTGAGAGATCCTCTTTGTTCTTGGTGCTATCATGAATATAAATCAAAGACCCCCATTTCCTAGCCAACGTAACGAAGAAATCATCTGACCAGCACATGATCGGAACTCCATATAAGGATATTGAACAGTACAATAATGGAAAACCTTCCATCAAAACATGCTCTTCCAAAAAATCGAACCAGAATGCTAGTTCCACTTGCTTATTCTTCCATACATCAACTTTATCCTCCCTCGATTTGAAAGTGATTATACAGGCATTATATGCTGCACCCCATCTCGCTAACTTAACGAAGATTCCGTCACTTACCAAAGCCTTCAAAACAAAGTCTCTGTCAAAATACTTCTTCAAAATCCCAGTACTAGAATAATCGATCCAATCTGTATCCTCCTTCAACAAAGAGATATCTACTACATTATCTCTTCCATTATGGACCATATCCTCCTTCAACTCCGACTGGTTCCCAACAGATTCCAATCTAGACTTGTTCAAAAGCGCATCCTTGTACGATCTGCCATCTCGCATACTCACTTTTCTCCTCTCGGTCACCCCCGACGCCCTACATCCCTTATCGTCATGTTTCCTCTTCAATTTAGAAGACGATATCCCCTGGGTGAACAAATCTCTCCTATCCCTTGAAAACATGGCCCGAGACACCGCCACCTTCTTTCCATCGATTACTGAATCATTAACTCCCTCAACAGCCCTCAACAAGTCCTCCCTACTATCCAGATGGATGAATGCAAAGGTACAATGTTTATATTTAGGTTTCTTGTTACTATAAGGAATGAAAACCTTCTTAACCTTGCCATGATAGCTAAATAGTTCCCATAAAGCTATTCGAGAAACACTTTTACTCAAATTGTCGACAAAAGCCACCTAACCACCATACCCTGCGCCACGAATAGATCTTCTATTACCTCCATCTGCCCCACCACTGGTTTTCTTCCTTCTCTCGCCTCCCTCCATTTCCCTTCTCTCTCTCTCTAATAAGTTTAGGGTTTAGAATTTAATTTTTAAGTGTTTTTTGTATATGTATGTGTGGGAAAGTTTTGATGGTTGAAGAACTTGATAAATTACAAGATCGAGTCACCTTGACTTTATGCAACATGGAGAAGATATTTCCACCTTCATTCTTTACAATTATGGTGCATTTGTTGGTTCATCTCCTTCACGAAGCTAAAGTTGGTGGACCAGTTTTCTATCGGTGGATGTATCCTATCAAGAGGTACAAATTGCTTAACATATATTCACACCATTGAACAATTCATTTAATTACAACTACTTATATAATGTTCTGTTTATTATGGTCTATGTTTTTGTGCAAGTTGAAGTCTTACTGTCGTAATAAGCGTTATCTAGAAGGATCAATCGCTAAAGGGTATTTAGTATAGGAATGTTTGACTTTTTGCTCTAGATATTTGAAAGATGTTGAAACGAGATTTAATAGATCAAATAGAAATGAAGTGTGCAGCAAGAATAACTTAGCTGAGACTTATTTGTTTCAAAGTTTTGGTGAACCACTCGGCAAAGTTGAAATTGCACAGTTAGATGACAAGTCTTGGATACAAGCACATCGATATGTTCTTTTCCATCATGACTCAACAGAGCCCTTACGAACGTAAGTTTATATAAATTCTAATGTATTCACTTTATCTTTTATATTACTCATTCTTTAACCACGTAGCTTACTTTGTAGTGAATTTAAAGAAGAGCTACAATCTCAAGTACGCTCCAGAGGATTACATCAAAGAGAAATTCATAAGTTGTTCATAGAAAATTTCCATGATTGGTTAGCGAAGATGGTAAGCAACTGAATCTTCGTACTACAAGTACCTAATAACTTTTCTTCCTTTACTACATCAATATAAATGGTAATTTATTCACCTTTTACGTGTAATAGGTTTGGTGTGGGAGAGAAGTTAGTGAAGAGGTTAAGTGGCTTTCTCAAGGTCCAAATAGAATTGTTAAAAGACATAATGCCTTTCTCATTAACGGGTTTAGGTTCCACACGAAATCTCGAGAAAGATTAAGGAGGACACAAAATTGTGGAGTAGTTGTAACTTCTTCAACTACAAGTTATATTAGTGCTAGGGACAATCATCTTGTGGTGGGAGATGTAGAATAATATGGAATTCTTACATACATTATTGAGTTGGATTATTATGGCAAACAGAAAGTTGCGTTATTTCGTTGTGACTAGGCTGATGTAAATACGACTTGAGGCATTAGAAGAGATCAATTTAGTTTTACAATGGTGAACTTCTCTCGGTTAATTCACACAGGTCACCAATTGATGGACGAACCATATGTATTTCCTTCTCAAGTCAAACAAGTTTTCTATTTCCCTGATCCAACAAAAGAGGGTTGGTATGTTGTACTTCGTAACACTCCTATAGACTTGATAGACATCGGGGATGGAAATAAAGATGACATTGAAATAAGATCAGAAACTCTGCCTTTTGTAGCACAAAATTTAGATAGAACAATCCCTAGTTCTAGTTCACAATTCCAATGGGTTCGGGAGGACATGGATGAAGATTTTAATGTAGTAAGGTGTATATCTTAACTTATTAATTTATAATACTATTGTTGTCTCTAGTTATTAACATTGTCTTTTGTTTATTGTAGATACTATATTTAGGAGGAAATTAAGTGATCTGCAGATAGTTTAAGTACCAAGAGAGGAGGAAGAAACAAATGATGATGATTTGTCTGGTGTTGGATCCTCACAAGTTCCGGAGACAGTTGAAAATATAAAGATTGATGGTAATGTTCAACACTTTATTTAAATGCTAGTTGTTTGTTTTTATTGACTTGATTTTAAAATTTTTATTGAATTATTTCTTATATAGGTGGAAATGGTCGAAATCGTAAGAGTAGAGGGCGCACGACATTGAATGAATTGTACAATCTTCCCGCTGGTGAACACGTGAAAGTTTCAAAAAACGATGTCGGTCAACCCATTGGGGCAGAAGCAGGTGTTCTGGCAGTTACTTAGGCATTGTTGCACGTAACTCTGCGATTTTGCCGATCAATTATGATTCATGACGTCAGATGCCGAACAGTAACAAAAATCAGGCTCTGGGTCTTGTTAAGGTAATAATGTCATTGTAATAATAATCTATTACAATTCAAACTAATATTTAGATTTGCTTTGATTGTGTCATTTGTAGGATAAATTTTCTTTAGAGGTTTTAGACGATTATGTGAAGCATGTATTAGGGAAAATAGAGAGACAATAAGAGCTCCTTGAAAAAGACTTATTTCAAGAATGATCTTAGTCTTCAAGAGAAGCTGCAAAATGTCCCGCCGGGAATTCTCCGATATCAATGGGAAGATGAAATAAGGTTTTGGAGTTCAACGAAAGGAGAAGTATGATCGATGCACTTTAAAAAAATAATAATGTCATTATAATATTGGCTTTATACATAATGCAAATTTTAAATTGTAGGATCGAGAGAGCGTTGGAGTTGCTAGCAGACAAAAACAGAAGTTTACTCATACCGTCGGGTCGAAGAGTTTTGCTCGTATAGCTAATGACGAGGTATTATTATTTTTAATTATTGATTAGTTTTTAATGAGTTACTTTTTCGTGAGTATTAATTTCTATTATACGTTGTAGCAAATTACAACTGGCACTAGCGTTGGACGGATAAAGCTCTTTGATATTACGCACATAAAAAATGATGGCTCTCCTATGACTCCCGAAGCTGCGGAAATTATGCTATGTTCATTAGACAGAAAATCTGGATTATATTATATTTAATATCAATAGTATAACATTTTTAATTAATCCTCAAGAGAAATTGAGGGAAAAAATGACGGAGTATGAAGCTACAGCTTCAACTAATGGTTCTGTTAATATGGAAGAGATCGAAAATCAAGTTATTGCTAACGTCTTGGGTCTTGAAAGATATGGTCGGGTTCGATGCCAAGGATCATTCGTTACCCCGACAAAATATTTTGGGCCTAACTCGTCTCAGTACATGCCATCACAGAGCCAATCTTCTCAAGCAGAAGTTAATCGGTTAAAACAACAGTTAACTCAATTTCAAGCCGAGGAACACGCGAGAGAAGCTGAGAGAGAAAGGAGAGAAGCTGAGAGAGAAGAAACATATCAAAAGCTTCAAAGAGATTTTGAAGAAATGATGCGATGTTAATGCAGAACCAACTAAAGAATCCGCCATCTTAGTTCATCCATGTGTGAATTCAAATAAAAAAATGTTGAACTACATTTTAATTCAACGTTTGAACTATATTTCACTTTAATGTTCTAGACTTAAATTTGTTTTTGTTATTTTTACTTAATTTTTGGAGTTTTTAAAAATTTGATGTTATTCTGGATTATTTTACAGGTTATTTGGGTAATTTACATTTCAAAATTGTATTTTATAGAGGCAGTGCGTGTAGCGGCGTTTGCAAAAAAACGCCGCTAAAAATTTATAACATATCGTGGCGTTTACAAAAAAAATGCCTCCATAGAACAGCCAATGCCGGCGTTTAGGAACACAAACGCCGCTATAGAAGCATTATTCCCGGCGTTTTAAAATAAAAACGCCACTATAGACCACTGACCTTTTGCGGCGTTTTTTTGTAAAAACGCTGCTAAAGAATGAGCATTCCCGTTGTTTTAATATACAGACACCGCTATAGAACAAAATATATAGCGGCGTTTATACGACTAAAACGCTTCTACCTTTTGCGACGCTGCTTCTTGCGGCTGTTTTGACGGCGTTTTTCTTAGTACCGTGAGTGTTTTTAGCGACGCTAAAAAACGCCGCTATGGGGTTATAAAAATACCGCTAAAAGCCTGTTTTGCTGTAGTGTCCCTATCGCCAGAGTTAATTGATGAATACATGCCTTTCAACCTGGTCGGCGTGTCTATAAATTACTCGCTAAGCTGCTTGCGACAAGGCTTAGTGGCGTCTTGGGAGATATTACTGGCAACACTCAATTTGTGTTTTGTCAAAGAAAGTAGATTTTGGATTGTTCGTTAATAGCTAATGAGGTTATTGACCACAGAAAAAGAATGGGTTGAATGGAGTTGTTATTAAAGTTGATTTCTACAAAGCCTACGATTCAATTGACTGAAATTTCTTAATCTTTATCTTGATTAAAATGAGTTTCGATTCATTGTGGTGCCAATGGATTTATACTTGTGTTTCCACTGCCCGCATTTCAGTGTTGGTGAATGGTTCTTCCGCCGTCCCTTTCTCTATTAGCCGTGGGTTAAGACAAGGGTGCCCTTTATCACCACTGTTTTTTAATATTGTTGCGGAAGCTCTCAGTTTCTTCATTTCCCAGGGACTTTTTAGTGGATCCAGAATTAGCCAAAATCAAGTGAAAGTCTCTCATCTTCACTTTGCGGATGACTTAATTCTTTCCTGTGATGCTAATGAATTTCAAATTAGGAACGTGGTGAGATTATTAAGAGGTTTTGGAAAATCTTCGGGGCTCAAACTTAATCTTAGAAAAGCATAGCTGCTTGAGATTAACTTGGAGGACTCAATGGTTAAGAATTGGGCTTCCTTACTTCAATGTCAAAGTGATCAATTTCCAAGTTTATATCTTGGCCTCCCGTTGGGAGCCTATAAAAATTGTGTACAAATTTGGTATCCAGTAGTTGCCTAAGTTGAAAAGAAATCTAAAATGTTATCTTTTGGTGGTCATATTACGTTAGTCAAGTCAGTGCTCTCTAATTTTCCCATCTACTTCATTTATATGTTCCCTATGCTCGTTTCAATTAGTTTTATCCTTTCGAAATTGGTGGCCAAGTTCCTGTTCTTTAAATCATCGATTCATTCATTGGATCAGTTGAAAAACCATTTGTTTGCCTGTGTTGTGTGGAGGCCTTGGATTGGTAGATTTCAAGTTAAAGAATAGGGCTTTACTCAACAAGTGAATTTGGAGGTATGGTACTGAAATTGAAAGCTTTTGGAGGAAGATCATTTCTGCTAAATATGAAGGTAACTCTAAGTCCCTTCTACCTTCTAATAAATCATGGATTTGGCGAAATATTATTTCGCCTCTCGCAAACCAAGGTGATATGTTTGTTAGCAATATAAGGGTTTCACGTTTCAGTGGGCGATGGTAAGCATGCCCTATTCTGGACTGATTTGTGGGCGATGGTAAGCATGTCCATTTATGGACTATGTCTATGTGTTGGAATGTCTAAGCCTTTGCGATGGAGTGGACTGGCGCATACATGTTATTCCTAGAGACTGGAACTCAACAGCTGATACCTTGACTAAACAAGGGATCTCCATATTGTCCCCATTGTTATGTTGGAAGAGTCCTTCCCTTGCTTCTCACTACTGTGGATGTGTTATACTGGTGAGGGAGCAAGCCAAAAAGTAGATGTCAGTGTCTCCATTAGAATTGTATGATTAAGGTGTTGCTCTTTGCAATGTTTTAAACCAATATTGGTATTTTGTACTCTTTTTTCTCTAATTAAATTTTAAGAAATTTTTTAATGAGACAAATGTCAATGTTTCTTCTTTTCTCGAATAAATTATGACTTAAAAAAACCATTTGATTATTTCATGAAAGAACACATATGTGAAACACGACATGAATTTTTCACGCGCTCATAAGCAAAACATTAGATTAATCATCAAGGACAATAAAAGCATTAAAATATAACATAAAGAAAATATAAAAATAATATAAGCACACAATACTTTTTTAGAGTTGAATATATCAAAATTTATATAATATATATTTTAACGTAAAACAAAATATTTCAAATACAACCAATAGCGGAACTTGAAGTAAAAGTTTGATGGGCCAACTTAAATTATTAAAACATTTGGAGGTTTAAGAGAAAATTTAATTTTTTTAGGGTTTAACTAAAAATTTTAATACTTTTGAGAGATTTAACAAAAAAATTCGAGAGAGAATTTAGTTAAAAATATTCAAAATTTTATAATTTTATATGAATTTTTAAAAATCTTGAGGAGGCAAATTGAAATTTTTAAAATTGAGGGAGGGCCATGGCTCGCACTAGTCCCTTAAATACGCCCCTAATTACAACTATAATATTTAAAATAATATAACTTTTAGAATATACAAATTGTTAAATATATAAATTATTATTTAATATACATATCAAAAATAATTTCACAAATGATTATTAAAATCGCTTGTAGATAAAAAAAATATCGTCAATAAATTTAACGTATATATATAGCTTTAGGATAATGTGTATTCGGTTCAAATTTTTTCTTCTGATAATGTATATAACTAATACTTGTCCACGACAATCATGTAATACAATTTGATTTCTTATTTTATTTTTTACTTACTAAGCCTCAACTTGTAAATCTAAATTTACTATTTATTTCATAAAAAAATATTTTACAATAGATAAAATTTAATTATTAAATAGTAATTTGATTTTATATGGAATACGGTGAAAGAAGTATTATTTTATAAAACAGTCTTGAAATAACTTTTTTTTTTGAAATATGTTTAAAATATTTTTGTTAAGAACTCAACTTTGATTAGAATTGAGTTTCATATAAAATTTAGGGATAACTACTTATTTAGTACCCAAACTATTACCATTTTCCTACTTTAGTATCTCACTTAATTTTTTAATAAAAATATACTTAATGTTACCTTTGGTTAGCATTTTAGTACCGTTCCGTTTAAACTTTACGAAATTGGTGACGTGGACCATTTTTCTTCTTTTATTTAAGCCACGTGTTTTTAGGGATCCAAGTCAACTATTCCACGTAAGCTGACCAAATAAAATAATAATTAAATTATAATATATTCAGGTGGGGTACCCAAGTAATAATTAAACCTCTCTTATCATCAAAACTCCATAGTTGTTTGTATTTTAGGGTTCTCGATTTAAGGGGGAAATTTTATTCGGGATTTCATTTTTGAGAAAGAAAAATTCGATTCGATACAAATGAGTGGTAGGAGGCGTAGAGAAAAGGAAAAACCAAGCCCTCTTTATAGTACGTTATTTTTTTATCACTCTTTTTTATCAGTCATTTAGGGTTCTTGATTTAGGGGCGCTTGTGTGTGTTGAGTTCTTATCAATGTTGGTAATAGTGTTTTCAGGGTTTGGTAATTTATTAATTCTTCTAATTTAGGGGACGTTTGTGTGACCTCTTTATTAATTCTTCTTATTTGTATTGTAAATTTGTTTTGATTGTAAAAAAATAAAATGATGATATTTTATTGATTCTTCTAGTTTACCTTTTACTGTTTAGGTTTGCTTATTACTAATATTATACTATCATGTTGGTAGAATTTACTGGCATTGTCTTAATGTTAGATGAAGTGGTCCATTTCTAAAAGTGGTTCACTGTCTTTATCAATTTAGGGTTTATTTATTACTATTTTTTCTTGAAACCTTGTATTTTAGTTAGTTTATTCATTCTAAAAGTGGTCCACTATCTTTATCTATTTGTTTGCTTTTTTATTTTTTAGTGCTTTTACACATGCATAGAAAATTAATTTAATTTTGTATGTCATGTGCAGCTACAAATTCAACCAAATTTACTGTTGTTATGCATCATGGTGAATATTTTTTCAAATCAAGTTCTGAAAAATATAGTAGAAAAAAATTGAATATTTTCATTTTTGTGATGTGGATGAGATGGTAGATATGATTAACAATTTAGGGATAAGAAATGTTGTAAAACTTTTTAAGATTGCATTAGATGGTTCACACAAGATATTACATGTATCTTGTGATATGGATATTGTGAACATGTTAGCCGATTTACCTATAACCCATCATGTGCACTTATATTTGGTTGAACAAGAATTTGAAAAACAGTCCTAAAATGAACTTGAACTCGAATCTATGTTTGAACAATCTGAAATTAAACTTGTGTGAACATTCTGAAATTAAACATGTGTTTAAACCTGTGTTTGAACAACCTGAACCTCAAACAGAACAATATAAACCTCAAACTATTAGTAAAGCCATTATGAAATCTGAACCTGAACATAAACCAACAATTAATTAGTGTGATGAGTCTGAAGATTCTGACTATAATGGTTTTTCTAGGACTGAGTCTGTAACATCTAGATTTGATGATAGTAACTTTTCAGTTGAGGATGTGTCTCAATTTTGTGTTGATGTTGAAATAAATTTTGAGGGTAATTTAGGGACAAAACCTAGTGCTGGAAAAGAAGGGTATAGACTGAATATGACAGTGATTTTTCTGACTCACTACACAATGTAGATGAGTCAGATTCAGATTCTGGTACTAAAAAAGAAAGAAGGTTATCATAGTTTAACTCTGCTACTGACATGGATAATTAGGGGTGAGCGTTCGATCGAGTCGAGTCGAGTCAAAAAATTTCGAGTTATTCGAGTTGACGAGTCATATTTTACAACTCAAACTTTATTTGAAATTTTTTCGATTCGAGTCGAGTTTAAGAAATTCGATTCGAGTCGAGTCGAGTCGAATTTTCGAGTTCCTATAAAAATTTAATTGTAATTATTTGTCATGTTATAGTACGTTTTGATTCTAATTTAAACGTCTTTCTCTAATCATATAAGATATGCATATATATATATATATATATATTTCTTCATATTTTTTATATGTGGCAATATTTCTTCATATTTTTATATATCGGTATGTATATATTATTAAAAATTGAGGGACTCGTCTGGAACTTAAAAATAAATTTACTAATTACTAAAATTTTCGAGTTATTCGAATTTCTATTTTACAACTCAAACTTTATTTGAAATTTTTACGAGTCGAGTCGAGTCTATGAAATTTCGAGTCGAGTCAAAACGAGTCGAGTATTTTCGCATTGAGTCGAGTCAAGTTATTCGGTTTTTTCGAGTCGAGTCGAGTTTTACTCACCCCTATGGATAATTATGAGTTGAGTCACTACACATGAGTATTATTTCAGTTTAATATTAGTGTTTAGTTTGGTGGCATAATGTTAGATTTTTATGTAAAATTTTATATCATAGGTCCCGATTCAACTAGATCTGAACGTGAGAGGCGTTCGTCCCGACGTTAGAGCTGTTTCTAGTTAAGGTGTGTTTCTTCCGGTGCTATAATTAAATTATATGTTATTTTTCTATGTGTTGGTGTTTTACCTTTTATGTGATTATTTATATGTATTATGATTTTTATGGTTGACATCGCATACATACGTTTTCATAATATGTTTTTAGTATGATTTACGAACCTTGATTTATGGACTACGATTTATGAACTATGATTTATCGACTTATGGACTATGATTTATGAAGTATGTTTACGGAATATCGGATTTGTGAAATTTTGTTTATCAAATTTGATTTCTAATCATCATATCATTGTATGAGCATGGGTTTGAGATTTGTTCGGGGAAGTTTAGTGGTTTCACCCTTCGGGCTGGATTTCACTTCGGATTGGTAGTTGTAGTGAGGAGTTCTGGGGAACTTTCCTCTTGGCGGTTGTAGTTGGGTGCATTACACTATGCTTGCGATTTATGTTTTATGCTTTAAAGAATTTTAAGAAAATATTAGTATACTTTTACGACTATGATTTTTTTTTTTTTTGCACTTTAGAGACACACTAAGCTCTTTAGCTTACTCCCTCATAGTATTCCTTTTTCAGATATCCTGGACTCTAGGTGACTTGGTACTCAGAGTATCTCTTTATTTTATCGAATCTATTTTATCTTCAGTATGGATATACTTTACTTTCGGGAGTATTTTATTATTAAGATTATTTTGGAATTTTAATGTAATTTCGGATTTGAGACTTATTATTTTTACATGCGTTTTCAGACTTAAATTTGAATGTTTTATTTAAATTATATGATTATTATTTTAACATTTGGGTTTTAAAATTATTGAGATATTTTATATTATTATCAGAAATAATTTATTTTACGCTATTTTTAATATATCATAATTCGAATTGGTTTCTTGAGGGTAAAGTTTTCAAATGTGACTTCCTAAATTCGACTATTTCTTCTAGGTCGGGTTTAGAGGGTTACATTTAGTGGTATCAGAGCTAAGTTCAACTCTCGGACTGTGAGGCTCACATAAAATTTAAGCAAAAAATGATTTTTTTTATGCATATTAAATATTTTTGGGCAAAATGGGATTTTCTGATAAATTTATTATTTTAAAGAATTAAAGATATACTTTGAATAGAGACTCCAAGTACCAACTCTAATATTAGAATTAATTCCTTTTATAGATAGACTACTATGCCGCCACATAGGAGTTCTAGATTAGCGGCCAGTTGAGGTCGTACCGTAGCATCAGAGAGCGGTGCTTCACAATCTGAGGAATTGTTACAGAATCAAAATGGTATTCATGATACTAATATAGAGAAACAGCCTGTGGATCAGACTGGAGTCCAACAGACGGGAGCTCAGCAGACTCAGAGTGGAAGACCACATGATTCTAGGGATAGTGAGACTGGTGGCTTGGATACTGCTACAGTACACCGAGAGTTACTTCGTTACATACGTCAGTCTGAGGGTGTGAGGAAACCTATATCTACTGAGTTTTTAACTACTGGGGTGACTATGTTTGATAAAAAGACGGGTACGAATCCAGCTGATGCAAAATATTGGTTGAAGAAGCTTTCAGCAATTGTTTGTTGAGATGGATTATCCTACCAATCGAAAACTTAGGGTTGTTGTATCACTTTTGCAGGGTGAAGCCCAAAATTGGTGAGAGGCTGAGGAACATGTTATCCCATCTAGTCAGATCACTTGGGACCATTTTTGGCATGCTTTCCGTGACTGTTATGTTGGGGCAGAGTATTAGCAAAGTGACGAGATGATTTCATGAATTTGAAGTAGAATGACATGTCCGTGAATGATTATGAGATAGAGTTCATGAGGCTGATTCAATATGTTCTAGGGTTAGTGACCACAAAGAAAGAAAAATGTGGCTGGTTTTTGAAAGGGTTGCGTCCAACGATTAAGGTGGGAGTCGTCTTGCATATGGATAAGAAGTATAAGGAGATTACCAAACGAGCTAAGACTGCTGAGCGGAATGAGGCAGAGATGAAGCAACTTGAATTTCAAGGTACCAATCAAGCTAGTAAGCAACCGACCATATCAGTTCGATCATAAGGGTTATTCTAGAACTAGACCAGTGACTTCTACTTTTCCGACCGCTAATGCAGGTGGTTCGACAGGTTCCCGTTCTTTTCTCATATGTTCTTATTATAACAAACGACATGTTGGTGAGTTTCGAAAGAAAATGGGAGCATGTTTCTTATGTGGTTCTTTAAAGCACTTTTGTGGAGAGTGTCCCCTCGCTCATAGTAGCAATCAAGCCCCAACACAATTTCAAAGGTCAGTACAAGCAACATCTTAAATCAATATCCAGTACCCAATAAAGTAATTTTGAATGATAACAGACATCTTAGTAATTAGCAGCAGTATGTTAGGAATTCAGGATGCAGAAAGATGGGTAATCAATGGAACTGGAATATCAAGACCCATAAATCGGATATATTGATACCAGATATCAGGAACTATAAGTCATATTTTTGCTTCAAATAACTTGATCACTAGAAAACAGAACAGATAGACTCGAATTCTAGTTAGAAAGATTTTTTAAGTATACTTGGAACACACTAGATGATTCCAAATTATCAATTTGATGTCCTTATTAAAAGTAGAAGGAAAACTCTAAACTGTAGTCCATTCTAGTTTGATTTCAGAATTCAAGAACCTTATTCAAAGGAATCTGGTAAATATCGGCTTCTTCTATGTTTTCATTAGTTATACTTCAAAGGCATTTTGAAACTATGATATATCTTGGTTATGTAGGAATTCAAGTGTATTAGGATATATTATGAGATTTCTAGAAGGTCAAGATCAATAAAGATTTCAGATATATCAAACTCATTTAGGGATTTAAATATATCAGGAGTGTTCCAATCTATTTTTCTCATAAGGGTATTCTAGTCATTTTGACATTCATGGGCAATTTGGTAATTTAAATCAACAAGGTATAAACAGTGATCTACTGAACTCTGCAATTCTAGTTGCTCATTAGGTTTCCAAGCCCCTTTGTACTAATCGAAACCCCTCATTATAGTGTTTACCATTCAGCTAGATAGGTACACCTTAAGTATTCGTTTCGCAGAACCGACTACAATGTATGACAAAGTAGATTGTCTTTATCAATTAATCATTGTACATGTTACGAGAAATCGAACATATATCCATACGGTATTTTTCATGTACTATAACAATATCATAAGTGACTATCGTACATGAGTCAGGATTTATATCACGTAGGGGCATTACAGACATTTGCATCCGAGACTTCTAACTACTATTTTGTCCTTCAAGACCACTAAAACTGAATAGTTCACATTATTGTGGTACTTACCAAGTATTCAGACATGTACATATCACACAAACTCGATCCTTAACACCGAATGTACCTTTTAGAACAACATGTTATTCTTATAATTAACATTTTACTTTCCCCAAATAAATCGAACATACCTTCATACAATATTCTTTCAATATTACCTTAGCATTAAAAGTGACCAACAACCACGAGTCGTGTAATACAACTTTTAGAGCGATCACACTCATTTAGCTTTATTAATATGTCTTATTCCAAGTCTTAAAGGTGTTTCTAGTCATACAGGTACTTTCCGTATTTTCATACAATTCATTCATTCCAATTCCCGAGTGTTTATCCACCATTTCAGTTAATTCGATAAATTCAGTGCCTGAGATTATTTCGTTAAATTCAGGTGTTTGTCTAGAGTTCAGGTAATCGAAGAGTTTTGTTATCATACATACTTGCAACTTAATACCGAAGTCTTTCCCAAAAGAACATGGATTTCAGATAAAGTAATTATTTTACTAGATCGAGTGTAAAATTCTAGGTCATTTCCTTTGTTAGGGGTGTTTAAGTCATTCTTATACATTAAGTGCATTCTCATAATTTCATATCCAATATTTCTGATTTTGAATCCATTAACACTATTTTCGAGTTTGGAGATTAATTGCATTATTAATTATTGACCTTCATATCCTTCTGATTTATTATCCTTTTCGTTCGAGTATTTCAATCTTATCTAGATTATACATACTTATTTTTCATATTTGATTAGACTTAAGCAAAGTTAACAGTATATTTCATCATAAATATGCATGTATTAACCGAATATCAACATGTTCATAAAGCATGCAAGAGGTAGTAATGTATTACCTTTAATCCTTGTTATATCGGTCAACCGTGATACTCCATTCTATTACTCTCGAACCCAAATTCGACGTCCCTCGATATCTCGTATACAAGGAACTGTGAATACCTTCAACTGCACAAATTCCAATTTCAGTCCTTATTCACATTGCTCATAATTGAATAATTTAATACATAAGCATGATTGGGTTCAATATCCAAATCGAAGGCTTTCGGGTTAGAATTTCGTGAAACGGACTTCAAATTTAAACTCAAGATGTTGAAAAAACATAAAATAAGACTTTTCGAAAAAGTTTGACTTTTGGTCAAAGTCAACAATGACATCATCACCGGTTAACATTGACATCATTATTGGTCAATGCTGATGTCAGCGGTCAATCAGGTTGACTCGGACAATTTGACTCACCGTGTTGACTCAGACGGGTTAACTCGGACGGGTTAACGGGTCGAGCATGAACTCGGGTGGCTTTAGGCTTGGGCCAGGTCGGTTATCGGGTCAGGACGGTTCAGGTTTGACAGGCCAGGTTCGAGCCAAATCGGCTCGATTTAAGACCAGACCGGTCCATTAGTGACCGGACCAGTCTAGATCAAGGGCAACATACTTGGCGGCCGAAATTCGACATCGACGGCGCGTGCAGCCCACGCACGACATATATCGACCGAAAAAGCTCCTAAAAGAAAACGATAAGCTACTTCGATTTTATTAGGAATCGAAGCTTACCACAACCTTGGAACAACAAAATTGGCCGGAAAAGGAGAAAATCGAGCGTTTTCCTTAAACTCCGACGATCTTCAAAACGACACCAGACATGCGATCGACTGGATGGGTCTTGCTCACCTTAGCATAGAGAAGACGATAGTGGTGACAACGTCGGGAACGGATGGCGGATGGCAAAGGAATCACCAAAAAAGGGGTCAGGCCTTTGGGATTCTGTCGAATCTTCAATTTGAGATTCACGACGAACGGTGGTGCTATCTCGCGAGTGGCTGGTGGCGTTAGGTTCGGTGTTCGACGGCGGACGCGGAATAGGTGGCGGTGCACGCCACGGGTCGATGGTGGCTGAAACCGGAGTCGAACGGTGGTAGGGAGTTGAAGAGTTTAGAACTCTCTAGATTCCTCATCACTCTCGATCAGAAACAAAGAGATGCCTTGATGAGGGGAGGGGTATTTCAGGCCTTTGTTATTATTATTTATTTATTTTAGAGTAAATCCAACAGACTTGGTTTAAAAATTAAACTAGATCAAACTAAGTTTAAAGATAGCCTTAGCTCAACAGTTAAGGCATGAGGCTTCATGGCACAAGGCACACGTTTGAGTCCTCCCAAAACAACATTCCCCTTCTCTTCTTCTTTTTTCAAATGCTTTCCTTTTCATTTAACTTATATCATTAAAATATTATGGGTGTTATAGAAACCAAATCAAAATTGCATAAATTTAATTGGAACTTTTAGACGATGAATAGTCTATCTTTCATCTAACCTCTATATGCCCTCGTGGTGGGTTTTGTCAAGCTTAAGGATCAATAGGTATTGATGACTTGACAATGTAATACTGAGTGACTTTCAAGTAGTAGAGTCAGTTGTTGGTTCAAATAGGCATTATGTCAATAGTATTGTAATGGCGGAGGACCTTAAGGCAAAGGTACAATACTTGTCTGAACCGCTCGAAACCACCACCATCTCACTTCCACCGTCAACACTTGGTGAAATGAGTGTGAAGATCTTCCACTACACTCCTACAATTGAGACGTCTCTGCTCATCACATAAGACTCTTACGTCAAACGACGAGATTCTTATATTTCTAGCGTTGAGATGTCTTCGTTCTGCAACATCGAGTGTCGAGATCTTCCACTATACTTATAGTTATTAAGATGTCTTCGTTTCACATTTCACGTTTCCACATTGTCTCTACAAGAGCAGTTGTTTTTGCTTCCCTTCGTATCAAGAAAATTTTACAAGGGTAATGAGGTCCTACGTCGTATGTCTGACGTCAATATTTCTTCAATACCCTTATAGATTGCCTACTTAACTATTACAAATCATAATAATTTACGGCACCTCCAACCACCAAATTTTAAACCTGCTTATGGGTTACTCTTTTCAAATCGAAATATCTTAATCCTTCTAAACAGACCTTTGAACATGTATCCTTTGAGTCATTAGGGATGGATCACTGGCCGCTTCTAGTGGGACTGGGCATGGTCCTCTTCTTAGTCATATCCACGGACCTCTTCATTTATATGAAGAGTACAAAAGTTAAGGTCAAAATTGTTATCCAACTTCGGACGTGGTGGTCGGCTACATGAAGGAAAACAATGGCAGAGTCAGAAATCATGTAGAAAAATATAATTTTTAAAAAAATTTAGGTGCCAACCGACACTCCAATTGTTAATGTGGCTCCGCCCCTTAAGAAAAAGGAAGTGATGAAGAGGTGGGGGAAAGTTAAGGTTCAATATGCCACTTTCAAAAACGGTAATATTTGAGTCATAGTATTAAATTGTGGTTGTAACCGTGATGTCGCAGTTGTCGTGGTTAGAAAGTGGATGACTATTAAGATAAACTGGACTTGAGCTAAAACATGATTATGGACAATCAAAGGTCATGAAAATAGAGCCAAAATAGATCCCTGGTCCGGTCATCTCTAAGTACACCAAGCTCTGCCTTCCAGGGATCGTGTCTAACCCCCCCCCCCCCCCCAATGGTCTGAAGTTTCGTATGTTTGAGTATATGATATGGATTAGATTTTATTTTTATGAAAATCATTTTTTTCAAGAATGTGATATGGATTGGCATGGAAGCACGTCCTAAAAGTCAAACTTCGATATCAGATTGCCACGTGGGCAATTTTTTTTGGAATATGTGAATCCAACAATCTGCCACGTCGATCTATGTAGCTCTGATCGAGGGGTTCTTTAAAATCAAGCTTTGTTGGAGGTGGTTGAGATTTTGCATGTTGCCCAAACCCCCTCAAAATCTCTCAACTTTAATATATTTTCTCGAGATTTACAGACACGTGGCTTAAGATTAAGGCTGACAATATGAAGGAGATGATGTGTAAATGCCTTGATGGTAATTAATGAAAATTTATTAGATGGACCAGACACGTCATTCATAGTTCATCTAATGAGATTTATTTATTTTAGCGTAACTTTTAAGTAACTACACACTCTTTAATAATATGTAGGAAATAGGCAAAAATTCACGTTTAAAAAAAATAAGATAAAAAATTATTATTTGATGAGACTATAGATGACGTGGTTAGCCAACCTCGTCTAATAACTTTTTTTCATAATTGAGAGAATGCTGGCTAAATTGGGTAAGCTACTACTTCCACGTGGGCCAATCAAAACTCTACACGTATATGATATTCGGAACGTTGACTTATTTACATCTTTATTTCACCAAACTCCACGTCTAATTTTATCTTAGGTCATGGGACAACGTTTGACCCATTCTTCTCCTTTCCCTTTTCTTTCTAAATTGCATAAAGAAAATAAAATCGAAGTAATGCAGTCATAAAAGATCATTATACGGTTAATTTGGCAAGCTATAACATATGTAACACAAGAACGAAATTACGATCAAAATTAATATGAATATAAGTAAGCTCGTTTTTAAAATTTTGATGGTCTACGGATAAAACTAAAAATTAGGTCATGATAATAATTATTGAAAAGAATAAATTTTAAGAGTAAGGTGTTAATAACAAGCATTAAAAAAAACGGATTCTAATAACAAGTAATGAGAAAAATTAAATTTTAATAATATGTACCTATTAACAAATATAGAGAAAAAATTGGGCCCCAATAACAAGTATTAGAAAAAATTGGGCCCGTAACAACAAGTATTATAAAAAATTGGACCCATAATAACAAATGTTGAAAATTTTGAATTTTAAGAGTGTCTAATAACAAATATTGAAGAAAAAAATTGATCTCTAATAACAAGTATTGAAAAAAATGAACCCCTAATAATAAGTATTGAAAAAATAAATAAATTTTAATAGTAAACCTCTAATAACAAATATTAAAAATATTAGACTAACAATAAAAAATTTAAAAAAACTAAACTAACATTAAAATTAAACACATATAATTATGAGCAGTGAGCCTAGAATAGGTGAGGGCCCTGGGCCGTCGCCTTTATGGCCCACCCTCAAAGACGACCCTGGATATAACATAAGTAACACAAGGGCGGAGTTACAATCAAATATTAACATGGATAAAAGTTTATTAAGCCTTCAAATCTAAAAAATTAAAAAATAATAAAATTCTTAATTAACTAATATTAAAACTAAAAACCTAAAATAATATTATACCAACACATTTTTAGAAGGTCAATAACCCCTCCCATCTACTAAATGACTTCGTCCTGTACATACATACATATCATTCATTAAGAGGTTCTAAAAATAAACATTGAAGTGTTTTTATTTAATGAGATGTGATCGTGATTCACATGCATTTATAGTAAATAGTTAGTTTATCATAAGTATCAGGGTATTTTATTCATAAGGAAATAAATTAAATTTGAATTTTGAAAATGATAGAAACAAAATCATAATTCTTAAATATGAATCAAACAATAACCATAAACGACACCGTTATATATAAATAAAAAGATTAATCGGTGTAGTAATCTAAGGAGCCTGAGCTTCTTAACAAATGCATGATAAAATATCATTGACGATAAACCTTGTAACAGAGGAATTAATGCAATGGAAGAGTAGTTGACGTTTGACGAGCAAATAGCCAATTGAAACCTAAGAAGATCGTGAGTTATGGAATGCACGAGCTTCATCACTTTGCATTGTTCAAAAGCAAAACTCTTCCCATTGTCCACCGCATCAACTTCTATTATATGAC
Organism: Hibiscus trionum; assembly: GCA_030270665.1. NCBI lineage: Eukaryota > Viridiplantae > Streptophyta > Magnoliopsida > Malvales > Malvaceae > Hibiscus > Hibiscus trionum. The sequence continues at coordinate 8,415,299 of BSYR01000024.1, read as the reverse complement.
CTGCCCAGCTACCATATTGCTTAGCTATCACTTTTTTTTTGTTGTAATCTCGGTTTTTTAGGGTTTTACCCTGACTAATCTAGAGTGACGTGTATCGTACACCTTATTTTTGTGGTTGAATTTTTCAACGAAATTTTCTTACATACATAAGATTTCGAACTCGAAATCTGCTTAATCAATACTAAATTGCTTACCACTTAAACCAACATCTGCTGGTTTAGCTAGCACATATACGAGTCAGCCTCGCTGCCCTATTTAAAGCCAAACCCTCCTTCAATTCCCCATCCAAAACAATCTTCAATAACCCCCCACAAACCAACAATGTCCACCACTCTTTTCTTCATGTTTTTGTTCTACTTCTTCCTTCTTTTGTCTCCCCCATCTCGGACGACAAGACTGAGTCCTGGGGCAATTGTTGCAGGTGCCACGAGGCCGTTGGTGTCCAAGGCTCAAGATTTGGTCACATCCGATCCGAAAACCGGATTGAAACACGAGTTTCATAAACAAGACTTGAAGGGTTGTTTGCCTAAAGGGTTTCATCGTACATCGGCACCTAGTCGGTACATAAATGATCATACTTTCAGTTCGACAATATGTTCGACAACCTCGGATGTGTCGACCAAGCCATGAGAAGTTTGATCAAATTTATATCAAAATGAAGAATATGAGCTTTGTTCGTGTTATATATATGTAAGTGTGTATAAATAGTGAATATACATGATATGATAAGGAATTCAAAAACGAAGATACTTGTGATTTTATTTTTGCCTTTGCTAATCTAGAGATGGTGACTATTATTACTATTTTTTCAATTAATATCAATCAAATTATACATAAAATATTTGTTATATATATTATGTATTTGTTATAATTTTGACTGACTTAGGTCCAAGAATAAAATATTTCCAGTTCAACCAAATTTGAATAGGAAATGATTACTTACTAAAATATTTCAATAAAATTCAATGCCAAATCAAATAGATATATCTGAATAAGTGTTGAAGATGAACACAATTAATTTATTAAAAAATTAAAAAAAAAACAAATCTGGAACCTAGTAAGTCCTTTATGCTTCAATACACCATTGCTGGGATGTATGTTGAGGTTGATGGTAGACTTAGATATTTTTTTGAAGGTGGACTTATATTTCAATACGTGTATTAGTAATGTATTTTTAGATTTTTATTTAATATAACCAATTTAAAGTATTGACGTTTGAATAAATTTTTGGTATTTCAATTATTCATGTTATATATGAATTGATATATTTTTGACAAGGTATATACACCTTGTAGACAAAGTGATTTGAACTCGTATCTTCTAGGAGGAACATCATCCACTTTTCCACTAAGACGCTTTTTAGATTCATATATGCATTGATATTTGTGTCTATATTATATATCAAATTTTAGTTAAGTTTGTGTCGCTACTTAATTGAGTCTCAACCCAGTTAAAAAATAATAAAAATATCCATCCTTTAAATAAAAATAAATAATAATCTAATGATATTTTATTTTCCATACTTTTATATAATCTTCAAGAATATTTTTTTGAAAGTAGACAATAAATGATATTCCGAAAAAAAGTGTTTTTTATAAATAAAAATATACTCACGACATAGACACATTCCTTGTTTGGTAAATAATTTTTTGAGTCAAAATTAAAAGTTTTACCAGTCAAATTCGCTAACTTAGATGTTTGGTAAATAAATGATTGTAATAGCGGATTGAGGTGAAACCTCTTATTTTGAAAAAGCTCACTTTAGGATCTTTTTGAGTTAAACGGTTTAGATAAAAGACTTGTAAAGACTTTTTTGTCCTTGATAATTATAATTTTTTAAATAACGTAAATTGAATAACTAATAAAATTAAAAAAATAATTTCAAAAATAATACATTAATATATACATATAAATTTAATAATTAATAAAATTATATTCAAAATATAATTTTATAAATAAAAATTAATTTATACATCTAAATTTAATAATTATTAAATTTATAATAAAAGGATAATTTCACAAATAAAAAGATAATATATACATTCTTCATACATGTTTAGTAGTGATATTAAGAAAATTAATTTTCATAATATAATTAATATTAAATGATACAAAATAATAATAACTAATAAATTATTCAAACAAGTATTGAATATAATTGTGTACTTATATGTCATTTTGCTTGTTCAAATAATCAAACAGCTATCAACTATCAGTTAATTTTACCAAACACTTTTATACAATCAGTTAATGCAATCTGCTAGCCAAATCAGCTATTCGTTATTAGCTAATATAATCCGCTATCCATTATCAACTAATATAATCCGCTATCCACTATCAGTTATCTCCTAATTTCCAAACAAGTTCATAATAAAAATTTACTCCTTTTGTCTCACTAAAATACTTTCTTATTGATTTTTATTGAGTAAAAAAATTCAATCTTCTATTATTAATGAAAATTTGAAAAATATATCTTAAAATAATTTTTTGAACAAAATATTTTAAAATCTTTATTATACATATAAATATATATTTTATAAAATTTAATTATTTAAAATATTTAAGATTAAATTTTAAAAAATAGACCAATAATAATAATAATAATAATAATTAAATAACTTTGATGGAGATAAAGTAGTTTTAGTACTATTTATTCATACTCACGGTCTTAGAGTTTGTGGTACGATAAGCTTTTCAAAGCACTTTTACAGGGGGAATGTTACATCTACCCACTCTGGGTAGATTACCCAATTGAGGTGACACATAATTTGCTATCTAATAAATGTAATACAATATATTTTTAATAAGTAATAAATGCAATACAATTGATATACCTTTTAAAAGAATTGGAGCATTGTGGGAAAGACGTTTGTCAGGCTATTCGATCTATTTTTGAAGGTGATGCATTATCGCCTGAGTGGAATCAAACTTTACTTGTGTTATTGCCTAAAGTGCCGAATCCGGAGTTGATTAGCCAGTTTCGCCCTATAAGCCTTTGCACAGTGTTGTACAAGATCTTATCAAAGGTCCTAGTGAATCGACTAAAGCCTTTCCTCTCTACTTGGGTTACAGAGAACCAGACCAGCTTTGTCCCAGGTAGGTCTATTGTAGATAATATCATTATCGCTCAGGGTATTATACATTCTATGATAAGGAAAAGGGGTTGCAAGGGATGGATGGCACTGGAAATTGATCTGGAAAAAGCTTACGATCGCCTAGAATGGAGTTTGATGATACTTTGGGTGATATTGGTGTGTCGGCATCTTTGAGGGCTATCATCATGTGTTGTGTGACCTTAGTGTCCATGTAGATTATGTGGAATGGCTCGGTGTTTGATATTTTCTTTTCGTCTCGTGGCATTAGACAGGGAGATTCGTTGTCACCTTACTTATTTGTGTTGTGCAAGGAGCGCTTAGCTCAGTTAATTCAATTGGAGGTCCAAGATAAGCATTGGTGTCTGTTTCGTACATCCAAGGATGGCTCAGGTATTTTTCACCTTTTTTGAAAATGATATGATTTTGTTTGTGAAGGTGGGGATTGACAAGCATTGGTCCCTCATGCATATGTTGTTTGGTGTACGTTAGTCAGGAACGATAGATTGGATATGTTCTTGACTATGGATATAAAGGAATGGATTGGGATCAATCTATCTAAACCCGATTATTTTGCAAAAAAATGGGATAGAATGGGACATCTGGTTTGGTGTGATTTTATGGCAACTTTGGTTAGATCAAAATGGGTTGCCTTTGATAGTCTCATGCAATGGACCAAGCCGTTCCTTGCTCACTGCGCTAGGTTGGTCAAGCTCTTGGACGCTGCAGCTGCTCAAGGTTCGGTCACCCACGGCGAGACGGATACATGTCCAACTGGTTCACGACAATGGAGTCTACCGCTGGTAGGATGGTGTAAGCTAAATTCGACTGGGGCTCGCTGGGACTCTAATGGTTCGTTTGCGTGTGGCAGCGTAATTAGGGACCATCTTGGCCGGTGGGTGCTTGGTTTTAACAAGGTCATAGGAGTGTGTTCGATGCGGGAGGCTAAACTTTGAGGGATCCTTGTTGGATTATAGTGTGCATGGGATGTCGGCATTCGAAGGCTTATAGTGGAGTCAGATAGCATGGACGTGATTCAGTTGATTAGGAAGGGTTTCGGGAGGTTTTCGTCTATCCTCGCTCACATTGAGGATTGGCAGCACTAAACGTGACAACTTCAGTTTCGTTATATCTGGCATGAGGATAATCGTGTGGCTGATAGTATGGCCAAGGTGATCAATAATAAGAGCTTCGAGGTGGTCCAGTTTTCAGAACTGCCCCCTAGAGTATCTAGTTTGTTGCATTTGGAGCTTGTTGTGGATTAGCGTCGGTGGAGTAGTTGGTGGGTTATGCTTGTTGTGGTTTTGAGGTAATTTATTTTGAGTTATGTTTTATGTTGCTTTAGGAGCTTGTTAGGATTTGGATCCTTTGTTTTTGATTGTTTTGTGTTACTAGCACGTGTACTATTTTTCTCCATTTAGGTGTAGGGAGGTTTTTAACGATGCACGTGTTAGTATCTCCCTTATTTATCAAAAAAGATAATATATACATCATTCATACATGTTTAGTAGTGATATTAAAAAATTAATTTTCATAACATAATTAATATTAATTGATACAAAATAATAATAATATTAATAATAATAATAATAATAATAATAACTAATAAATTATTCAAACAAGTATTGAATATAATTGTGTACTTATATGTCATTTTGCATGTTCAAATAATCAAACAGCTATTAACTATCAGTTAATTTTACCAAACACTTTTATACAATCAGATAATGCAATACGCTAGTCAAATCAGCTAAGACTATCAGCTAATATAACCTGCTATCTAGGGGTGAGCAAAACTCGACTCGACTCGAAAAAATCGAATAACTCGACTCGACTCGAGGCAAAAATACTCGACTCCTCTTGACTCGACTCGAAATTTCATAAACTCGAATAACTCGAAAAAATTTCAAATAAAGTTTGAGTTGTAAAATGGAAATTCGAATAACTCGAACTTTTTAGTAATTAGTGGATTTATTTTTAAGTTCGAGACAAGTCCCTCTATTTTTTATGATATATACATACTGATATATAAAAATATGAAGAAATATTGTCACATGTGAAAATATATATATGTGCATATCTTATATGATTAGAGAAAGAAGTTTAAATTGGAATCAAACCATACTATAACATGATAAATAATTACAATTAAATTTTTATAGGAACTCGAAAACTCGACTCGAATCGACTCGAATTTCTTAAACTCGAATCGAATCGAAAAAATTTCAAATAAAGTTTGAGTTGTAAAATATGACTCGTCAACTCGAATAACTCAAAATTTTCTGACTCGACTCGACTCGATCGAACGCTCACCCCTACTGCTATCTACTATCAACTAATATAATCTGTTATCTACTACTATCTATCCGCTAATTTTCAAACAAGGTCATAATAAAAATTTACTCCTTTGTCTCACTAAAATTGTTTCATATTGATTTTTATTGAGTCAAAAAAATTCAATCTTCTATTATTAATGAAAAATTGAAGAAAAAAAATCTTAAAATCATTTTTTGAACAAAATATTTTAAAATCTTTATTATACATCTAAATATATATTTTATAAAATTTAATTATTTAAAATATTTGCGATTAAATTTTAAAAATTGATCAATAATAATAATAATAATAATAATAATAAATAACTTTGATGGAGAGAAAGTAGTTTTTAGTATTATTACTTCATATTCACGGTCTCAGAGTTTGTGGTACGATAAGCTTTTCAAATCACTTTTACAGGGGCAATGCTACATCTACCCACTGGGTAGATTACCCAGCTGAGGTGACATATGATTTGCTAGCTAATAAATGCAATATAATTAATATAGCTTTTAAGTTTTATCAATAAATAGTTTTCAAAATTATAACTACAATACAATTAATACATCTTTACCTCATAAATAATTTTCAAGCGAAAACTTTATATATCTATTGGGTAGCTTATCCAGCTCATGTGGCAGGTTGGGTGGAAGATAATAAATTATTTATTTGTTATTCTTATATAAATAACTATAAATGCACTAAACGAATTATTCAAACAAATTCAACTTTCATTTATTATTTCTCTCTTGATTTTTACACGATTTTAATGTTATAATATAGATATAAATGATAAATTTTAACATGTTAGGATGAATTAATTTTAAAATCTATCTTAATGTTTTTACAGATAAATTATGTATGTAATAAATTAAATTTGTATATTTGGATCATGTTTTTAGTATTTTAATTTTGTATTTTTTTAAAAAATTATTTAAGTTGAGATATTTGTTAAACATAAGATTTTAATCAACTTTATGATTTAAATATTTTAAACTTGTATTTTTTAGATATTATTCAATTTAATAAACGACATTAGGTTTCTCTTTTCTCTTGAATTTAAAATTTCTTTTTTTAACTCTTCAATAACCCAACAAACAAACAAACAAACAACAAGGTTACTATTGTTTTCAATCAAATTAAAAATAAAATATTATTGAGATTTAAGGGGCTCGATTCCTTCAACCGTTCTTGCTCGCCAAGTGTGGAGAAGTTGGATAATTTAGGTGTAATTGTGGGAAGGAAAACATTGACAATATACACAAGGATTTATAGTGGTTCAACCTTCTAACTAAGGTCTACATCCACTACCTTAGCTTCCCACTAAGGATTTCCAAACAAATTCACTAAGAATTTCGTCCCCTTTTCTCGGCTTAGGAGGAAACCGTTACAACGATCAAGCTTTCTACCCAAAGCTTGATCAAACACTCTCTTACAAGAGAAAGACTTAGCGAACTAGAAATCCCTCTAATAGGTATGTGTTTGCAATACTAAGCACTCACCCAAAACCTAAACACTTGAGCAAATATTACAATGTTAAGCTCACTAGTGTTATCTAAGCAAGAAATACACAATTTAAGCTCTAGACAAATTTTGACATCATAATGTTGTACCAATTGAAGCATTAACCATTACAAGATGCTTGGAGGTCCCTTTTATACTCCTTGATGAGTTTGTAGCCGTTACTAGCCGTTGGGATTGAATTGGAGCCGTTGGAGCCTTTATTTCCCACCATAAATGCAATTATACAGCTTGGCGTATCGATACTCGTCAAACCGTATCGATACAGTCTCAATGAGGAATTAGTCGTTGGGCTTCTTCAGCTGATGCGTATCGATACGCTTACCCAGCGTATCGGTACGGTCTTGCAATTAAAAGACCGTTGGGAAAATGACCGTTGGGGAAGTTAGGCGTATCGGTACGCGACTAGCCGTTGGGATATTTCAAAACACACCGTATCGATACGGCTAAGCGTATCGGTACGAGTTTTGGCTACTGGAAAAATTAGGTAGTTGAAACTCTAAGGCGTATCGGTACGGACACTTGAAAAGCATGGTTTTGACTACTTTAAATGTACTTTAAATTTTTTCAAAGCCTTGTAAAACCCTTAAACATATTTTAAATTCTTTTCAATTTAGTCCAAAACATTTTTCAAATATTATATCAAGACACTTAGTTCTACAATCTCCCCATTTTTGATATAATAAAATCAACTTGAAAAATTGTTTTGGATTCTCTCCCCCTTTGTATTTTAAAAATTGAATAAGAGACTTCAAATTTAAATTTGATTAAGGCTCCCCCTTATTCTCTTGAAAAACTTGAAAAATCAATTTTTCAAACCATTTCTCCCCTTTTTGTTATATCAAAAAGAGTTTAAAATGACATTGAGCTCAAAATAACTTAGGAGATAAAAAATTTGACACACTTAAAAATTTTGTTTAACAATTTGGCTCCCCCTTACTCAAAGCATCATACGAATGTTAGTTCAACATATATGATTATCTAGTTGACATAAATGAAAATAAATCAAATAAGAACAAAAACAACTAGATTTTACCACACTTGAACTCAAGGGATGATGTGAAGCCTTCCTTCTTCAAGTGTTCTTCCTATGTGTGCATGGAGCTCCCCCTCAATTTTTGACTTGTTGATCACTCTCCATCACACCTGGCAAAAGACAATCAAATAATTTTTGGTATCCAAATTTCTTTGGATCCATAGACATTAGTAGCACAAAATTTAGTCCCCTTAGGAATCCATTTTTCAATTTCATCCTTTTTAGTTGAAGTGGTTAGTCCTTTTGGGTCCCAAACACTTCTAAAACATTTACCATTCATAAATCTAGAGGCACTAGATTGTCTTACATAAAAATTTGATTTTCCAAAACTATTTTTCTTATCAAGTTCATTGGAAATCAAATATTTTTCTTTTTGAACTTTAAGAAGCAAATTTTATAAATCAAAACATTTTTGTTCAAAATCTTTCAATTTTGCTTCAAGTTCAAGATTTGTTTTGGAAAGCAAATCATTTTCAATTTTTATTTTTGAAATCAACTTTTTGTTCTTGGAAAATGATGCCTTGAATTCCAAAAGCAAATCATCATAGGCATCTTGCAACTCATCGAATGTATATGAATTTGAAATAGATGAGTTAGAAGTTACCTCCCCCTCATTGAGGGTCATCAAGCATAGGTGGGCTACTTCATCATCGGTGGGGTCTTCATCACTCCATGTGGCCACATATGCTTGCTTTGAAGATGATCCCCTCTTTTTGGATTTGTGGGAGTCCTTCATCTTCTTCCTCGATTTATGCTTGGATTTTTCCATTTTGCTCTTCATGAACCGGGCAAATTTGTTGAAGAGATAGACCATCTCTTCATCTTCACTTTCCTCCTCACTTGAATCTACATGATGGCATGGGGAGGATTTGAGAGCAACGACACTTGCGTTGATGCCTAGCTCCATGATGTTCTTCTTCCCCATCGCTTTAATCTCTTCCTTCTTCTTCTCCTCTTCTTTGTTTTTCTTCATGATTTGGTGAGTGAGAAGTGACCCCATGAGTTCATCAAGCTTCAAGGTTTTGAGATTCTTGGCTTCGATGATAGCGGTCCTCTTTGAGTCCCATGACTCGAGAAGGGAGTAGATGAGCTTCCGGACAAGCTTCTCTTTCGGGATGGCTTCTCCATAACCTTTAAGTCCATTTGTGATAGTGGAGAACCTATCAAACATCTTCTCGATGTTCTCTTCCGGATCCATCTTGAAGTTCTCATACTCTAAGGTGAGGAGCCCAATCTTGGTCTCCTTGACTTCATCAGTTCCCTCGTATGTGACTTCAAGCTTGTCCCATACCTCATTGGCGCTCTCACAAGAAGACATCTTCTCATAGATGGTTGGGCCAAATGCACAAAAGAGCATGTGCAAGGCTTTGCAATTAAGCTCCATCTTCTTGCGATCGTCGGCACTCCATTCCGCTTTGCTTCCTTGAGGCACGAACGGGCCATCTTCAACTATGTCCCATAGCTTGTAGTCTCTTGACTTCAAGAAGAATTTCATCTTTGTCTTCCAATGGGCATAGTGATTTTCGTCGAAGAAGAGCGGTTTGTCGATTGATTGTGCCATAGAGTCGGTTGAGTAAAATGTTGATCGAGCTTGCCGGATCTTCTCAATAGGATGTGAATCCACTTCGATTGAGCCAAGATCTGATACCAATTGTTGAGATTTAAGGGGCTCGATTCCTTCAACCGTTCTTGCTCGCCAAGTGTGGAGAAGTTGGATAATTTAGGTGTAATTGTGGGAAGGAAAAGATAGACAATATACACAAGGATTTATAGTGGTTCAACCTTCTAACCAAGGTCTAAATCCACTACCTTAGCTTCCCACTAAGGATTTCCAAACAAATTCACTAAGAATTTCGTTCCCTTTTCTCGGCTTAGGAGGAAACCGTTACAACGATCAAGCTTTCTACCCAAAGCTTGATTAAACACTCTCTTACAAGAGAAAGACTTAGTAAACTAGAAATCCCTCTAATAGGTATGTGTTTGCAATACTAAGCACTCACCTAAAACCTAAATACTTGAGCAAATATTACAATGTTAAGCTCACTAGTGTTGTCTAAGCAAGAAATACACAATTTAAGCTCTAGACAAATTTTGACATCATAATGTTGTAACAATTGAAGCATTAACCATTACAAGATGCTTGGAGGTCCCTTTTATAATCCTTGATGAGTTTGTAGCCGTTACTAGTCGTTGGGATTGAATTGGAGCCGTTGGAGCCTTTATTTCCCACCATAAATGCAGTTCTGCAGCTTGGCGTATCGATACTCGTCAAACCGTATCGATACGGTCTCAATGAGGAATTAGCCGCTGGGCTTCTTCAGCTGATGCATATCGATACGCTTACCTAGCGTATCAGTACGGTCCTGCAATTAAAAGACCGTTGGGAAAGTTAGGCGTATCGGTACGCGATACACTTGTATCGGTACGCGACTAGCCGTTGGGCTATTTCAAAACACACTGTATCGATACGGATAAGCGTATCGGTACGGGTTTTGGCTACTGGAAGAATCAGGTAGTTGAAACCCTAAGGCGTATCGGTACAGTCCGAGACCGTATCGGTACGGACACTTGAAAAGCATGGTTTTGACTACTTTAAATGTACTTTAAATTTTTCCAAAGCCTTGTAAAACCTTAAACATATTTTCAAGTTGTTTTTGACTAAAAACATATTTTAAATTCTTTTCAATTTAGTCCAAAACATTTTTCAAATATTATATCAAAACACTTAGTTCTACAAATATCATATATGAACCATGAGTTTTTAAGCTTTGTCTCAATTCAGTTTCTATAAAAAAAAACCCTAGACTACTTATGGTTGTCCAGTGCTAAAAGGAGAATGGAGTAATTTAGTTGTACAGCGCTAACGCTACAGTTTTTCTATCTTTAAAATGAAATTTGTTTCAAAGAATAAAAATTAAAATGATTATTTTAAAGGCTTAATAAAAAATAAGTGCTCAAACTATACACTTTTTTAACTTTAGGTGTCTAAATTATTTTTTGTTTTTTTTTATTTTTTAGATATGTCAAAAAACTATTTTTTCGTTAAAAACATGTGCCTAAATTTCATTTCGTTAATTTTAGGTGATTGGTTGTTAACTACCATTAAAAATATTCGTTATACAATCAAAACATGACATGTGGCATGTTTTTGTTTTTATTTTTTTCAAAAAATGAAAATAAATATATTTTAAAACTATCCCAAATCATTAACCCTAAATCTCAAATTATTATCGTTACCAGTGTTGATAACCTCGTTGAACGCCATCATTGTCTTTGTCGGACACCGACTTCCATTTCCTCAATCACCCATCGTTGGTACCGGTGGGTGGTTAGGGGAAATGGGCGGCGACGACAGTGATCCGTGTCTAAATCTGATTGGGTGATAAATTTATTTAATAACACAACCTTAAAACAGTAATTGATTGAAACTTTGAGCAACTAAAATTAACAAAATGAAACGTTAGACAACTATTTTTACCAAAAAATAGTTTAGGCACCTAAAGTTAAAAATATGTATAATTTAAGCACTTATTTGTATATCAAACATATTTTAAATTATACTAATATTTTATCATCAATATTTTATTTTTTTAATTAATTCTAGGCTTAATACAAAAATAAGTACACAAACTATACATTTTTGAACTTTAGGTGTCTAAAGTATTTTTTTTGTAAACATATGTGCCTAAAGTTTTAACCGTTACAATTTCAAGTGCTTGACCATTTAAAAAAATTGTTACTCAATAAGAATGTAACACGTGGCATATTTTTTTTATTTAAAAATTTAATATATATATATATATGTGTGTGTATTTTAAAATACTCAAAATTCCCAAAAATGTCTTAAGTTTCTAATGTCCAAAACTACAAATTCTCCAAATTTTCGCCACCATCGTCATCTCCGAACACAGCTAATACTGTCGTCGAATCCCTCCGCCCATTTCCCCCAACCACCCATCGCCGGCAATCAACTGGAGGCGTGTCAATCGGACGATGAACGCGAATGGTTCTATTCGAACGACGTCCAATTGACACACTTTCCGACGGTTGTCGGCGCTGGGCGGTTGGGAAAATGAGCGGCGTGATTCGACGATCGCAATGGTGGTGTCTGGCGACATCGGCGTCAATTTGAAAATTTTGTGGTTTGTGTATTAAGGATTTAGGGCTTTTTTGGATTTTGAAAATTTTGAGTTTTTTAAAAAAAATTATATTCTTTTTTAATTTTTAATATAATAATAAATAAACATGCCACGTGTCACATTCTTATTAAGTAACGTTTTTTAAACGGTTAGACACTTAAAATTGTAACAATTAAAACTTTAGGCACCTATTTTTAGCCAAAAAAAACTTTATGCACCTAAATTTCAAAAATAATATAGTTTGGACACTTATTTTTCATTTAAGCCTTAATTCTATAGTTGAATATTTTTTAAAAAAAGTGTTTATGAGTAAAAGTGTATTAATTGTATTGCATTTATTGTCTTAACGATTGTTTATCAATAAAAGATGTATTAATTGCACCGCATTTATAGTCTTGAAAATTGTTTATTGGTAAATGATATTTTAATTTTTTTTCTTCAATTATATTTATCTTAGCTGCCATGTCATGTGTCACCTCAGCTGGGTAGATGACCCAGTGGATAGATGTAGCATTGCCCCAATTTTCACAACTATAAATGTAATATAATTAATATTTTAATTTTTAATGGAATATTTTATTTTTTAATATAATAAGAAGAGAAACTAATGTAACACCCGGGTTTAGGGGTCGGGTGAAAATAATATTTTAATATTATTTGGGCTCGGGTTTATAATTAAAATGATCCTTTAAAATTTCGGGTTTCAAAATGAATATTTGAAATGGGACCAAATTGATTTAATTGCAAGTTGAAGAGCTTTTTAAAGAACAAGGGGATAGCCATTCATTAATGGCCTTTTGGTAATTTACCCAATTTTTAATTTAAATCCCCCTTTATACAAAATAAACACTATTCACTCTCTTCCTCACCCATTTTCAACGTGAAAAGAGCTCCCCTCTTCAAGTTACTATTCCATCCAAAAAGCTCCTCCATTTCAACTCCTTTTTGAAAGGTAACAACGTTTTTGACTTCCCCTCAACTCCCTCTCTTTGAAAGTACCATTTATTTTCATTTTCATTGAAGTTTTGAAAATGGGATTTTCAAAGGATTTGATTAAAAATGGTGTCTTTGTGTAGCTAAACCTAATATTTTGATTTATTATGGTTAGTTATGGAATGTAGGAGTCAAATGGTGCAACATATGTGAATTTTGAATGATTTTGAGCAATTCCCGAAATTGGGTAAAAATTGGGTTTTTGGAGGGTTTTGGGTGAGTTTTGGGGGTTGTTTTAGGTGGGAATTGATAGCCCAATAGTAGTACTATGGTTAGGGGTTGATTTGGGATCATTTGTGGGTGCAACGGGTGTTGAAAACATGGATTTTGGTGATGGTTTTGGGGCTGCCCGAGTTTGCTAAAAATGGGATTTGTTCATAGCTTACAACATTGTAAATTGTGATTGAATTGCGTTCCGGGTTGGTCTTTTGATGTTGGGCTGATTTGGAATTGTTTGAAATGTGTTTGAGGTTGTTTAGAAGCGGGAATTTGTGTTGGAGAAGCTTCGGGAAGAAATCCGGAAATTTGAGGGAGGTTGCTTGCTTGGAAGCTTAGGTGAGTGGTTAAATATTTTTGAATGGTTTTCAAGTGTTGGTTCAAGCATGTGAACTAGGTTGGGATTGGTAGACCCACCTAGAGTTGGGATTAGGGTGGTAGCTTAATCCCAATCTTTAGTTAGAGACCTTGGTTGATCTTTAAAGTGTTGAATTATGCCTCACGTTTAATCATGCTTATGGTGGTTATGCTTATGTTGTTATACATGTATGTGGAGGCATGGCTTAATGCATTGTTACAGGCATGTTGATGATAAATGTGATAGAGATATACATATGTATGAAATATGATGTGATATTTGTGTTATTGAGATGCATGTAGTGTTGACATGTGCAATGATATTATGAGGTGATTGTATGATCCGAGGATCATGGTGAGTACATGCTAGGCATGGGAATGTGGCTTGTGCATGACGGTAAGTCATGGTGAGTACGTGCTAAGCACGGAAGTATTATGAAATGATATTGTGAAAGATTAATGAAATGTGTAGTATTGGCACTAGTATGCTTGAGTACAAATGATCGATCATTAGGATGTTTAGTGTGCACACGTGAGTCAAAATGCGCGCGTGGTCTTGATGATGGTAGTCATCAAGATGGAGTACGGGTTCGCCCGGAAATCTTCTTTTATATATTAGTCGGTGATGAGTGGAATCCCATCGACGGGCGTGAGGATGAGTGGAATCCTCTCCGCGTGAAATGGGCGTGAGGATGAGTGGAATCCCCTCCGCGTGAACGGTGATGAGTGTAATCCCACCGTCAGGTAATGGTTGAGTTGTTGGATGTGAGTTCCAACGGTTATCCGTGTATTCGAGTCATAGCTAGGTGCCAATACAGATTGTAGTGTATGTTGCCAATACGTGGTTAATTGTGAGCCAATGTGATTTGGGATGTGTTGCTAACATGGTTTAATATATGTGATTTCATATGTTGTGGATTTAAACATGTTGAGCGTGACATGATATTGAATATATGTTCATGCATCATCTATATTTATGGCTCGTGTGGATCGGAGGTAAGATCATGCATTTTATCTTGGTTGTAGCTCGTGCTTGGACCCTGCATTGTCGAAGGTTTGTTTTATGAGCTTACCCTCACTAAGCTTTTATGCTTACGCTCTCTTTTGTTCGACAATGCAGATCAATGGCTTGTGGGTGGCAAGGGCAAGGAAAGGCCTCCAAGTGTTGCTTACAGTTAGCTCAAGTATGATAGTTAAATTTAAAGATTGTAATAGTAAAGCAATGGGATAGGTGTCGTGTTATGATGCTTTTGGAATGTTGTTTTTGTTGTTGTTTAGGAGCATGTTAGACTCCTCGTATGTGTTGTTAATTTGGCTTTGGGATGTATGTTATGCTTGAAACCATGTTAGTATTTGGCTATCTAGAATTGCCTAAGTGTTGGATATGTTAAAGCTTAATATCTCTAATGACATGTATGGATGTGAGGCTAGTGATGTTGTGCCTTGGTGTTTAGTCTTGTATGATGATGTTCAAGCATGCTTGTATGTTGGTTTGCCTTTAGAATTGTTGTAGGTGTGTTGTTGGAGGTTTTAGTGAGGTTTTGGGACACCCTTGTGCCTTAAAACAGCTAAAACCAGTATGCAGACAGAGGGCGTTTCAAAACGGGCTACCCCGTTTCGATACGGTCCCTTTGTTTTTGGCCAAGCGTTTCGAAACGGATAGGGGCTGTTTCGGTACACTTTTTCTACTGGAATTTTGAGAAATTGGCGAGATGAAGGCGTTCCGAAACGGGTCTATGGTGTTTCGAAACAGTCAATTCTCGTTGACCACGAGAAATTGACCAGGGAGGATGTTTCGGAACGGTTGACCCCCGTTCCGAAACGGCATCCTCGTTTGGGCTTTGAAGTGTTGACCAGGTCAAGGCGTTTTGATACACCTTGAGGGTGTTTCGAAACGGCCTGTTAATCCACATAAAAATGGGTTGTTTGGTTCAGGTTGTTTGAGTCTTGGTTGCATGAATGCTTGTCTTCCGTTGCTGTGATCACATAGTAATTAAATGTGCATTTAGGGAAGATTAAAATAAAAAGAAATTTTTCTGGGTCATTAACCGAGGAGGAACCTTAACGGGTTTCGCTTCGGTTTTCCCCGTGTGGCCCACTCGGACCGGTCATCCGACCAGACCGGGACGAGGGGGTTACATTTGTTGGTATCAGAGCCTAAGGTTACCGAGACCTTGGGCAGGTAAGTGAGGTAAGTTTAAGTTTGAATTGATATGCACGGTGTATGCTTGCTTTGTAAGTATGATTGCTTGTATGACAAGTATGTTGATTGTTTGTTTAAAACCATGTTGCTCGTTACCCGTGTATGCTGTGATGTGTGATTGTTTGATTGAGAATGTATGTTGTTTGATCGTACGCATATGTTTGCTTGTTTAGCAAGTATGCCTTGTTATGTGCTTGGTTGAGCATGTATGTGTGCTGATTTGTTTGAAACATGTTGAGTAGAGTCCCATTGCTTCTATTACATCGGAAAAAGGATTTTAAGTGAGGGAAATCATACTTGAGCCACTTGGACCTTTCCTTTGCTAACCCAACTTGTATGTTAAATTGTTGATTGATTTATTGCTTTTAGTAAGTTTGGGGCCAGTGTGTGGGCCGTGAATCGGTAAGTGGAAGTTGTGGGTTCTGAAAATGTGAATGATGTGGAGGAAGTTCTTTGTTATAGTTAGGGGAGTATGGTTGTACCGGAGTTGAGGTACAATTTGTTTGCTCGAGTCCGCGTGTATGTGAGTTGATTCTTGTGGGTGAGGGACGATGAGACCGATTCTGGTACTAGTTGATGAAAAGAAGTGGAGACCTATGAGTGGGAGTCAGAGTGGTATCGATGTTATAGTAGGTAAGCCCTTGGTACAGTTTTGGGTTTGTCTTTTCTGATTGGTTCTGAGTCCGTACTTCTGTATGTTGTTAACAAGCATGCAAGTTTGAACGTGCCCGATGGGGTGTCAGAGGTAGGTACGAGTACCTTAGTTCTTTTAGCGAGATCAGGATAGGGGTCTCGTGTGAGTAATCTGAAATTCAGAAATGTTAGTTGGTGATCGTTGGGGTTCGGCCTATGGTTTTAATTCAAGACAGACGGTCAGTGTCCATGAGTGGGAATCGATTTGTGTGTTTGGGCCAGTGTGTGTCTGAGTTGTCTCCCAGCAAGAAGAAGAAGAGATGAAATCGCTTCCGATATAGTCAAGCCGAGAAGAAGTCTTGAGTTTTGACTCCAGATTGTTTGGTAGTGGAATGTTTCGAGTCGCCAGGATCGACGTTATAGAACAAGTTCAAGCATGATAGTTTGTGTGTAATCAGAATTGAATTTTGAAGTTTCGAGATGCTCTAAGAACGGTTTTGAAGAGCTAGCTTATGTTTGGAGGACCAACCTGAAGACAAGAGGGTCGAGGACTAACAGCTGTGTACTTGTGAAGTTGCAATTTCTGCAGATTCGTTCGTTTGTGTGAGCATGCAAAGAAATCAGATATACTTGTTGAGATCTTAGACGTAGGACACATGTGACTAGACCTTTTAGTGAGATAGTGGTGGTCAGAGAAATGTACAGAAGATGTTTGTTGGTGGTTCAGGGTTACTAGTTTCTAGTAGATGTGAAGTAATTGT
This sequence comes from Hibiscus trionum, assembly GCA_030270665.1. Taxonomy (NCBI): domain Eukaryota; kingdom Viridiplantae; phylum Streptophyta; class Magnoliopsida; order Malvales; family Malvaceae; genus Hibiscus; species Hibiscus trionum. Next base: position 8,398,032 of record BSYR01000024.1, on the reverse strand, counting down.
CTTTCTACGGTTTCGATGTACCTTTTTGACATGGTTTGGCTTGTAGAGCACAAAGCTAGGATATACATTGAGACAAAGAGAGAGTTGCCTTGAAGTTACGGATTTTTGGGAAACTGTAGTAGTAGGTGAGGATGTGAACTTCTTGTCGAATGTTGATCCAGTTTTAGAGGTCAAAGATTGATTGAGTTTAGTTGACATGCTTGCTTAGCAATTGTGATGGATTTGATTTTTGAATGAAGATTAGACCGCAGAATGCTAGAATAGTTTGTGTGTTCTTTCCTAGAAGCGTTGGGAGAATTGCCGGTTTACCTCTTGTTAGAGGAGAAGAGTTTGTTATTGAGACCGTTTTTGAGGTTGCTTCTGTTTTGTTTGCTCTGTAACTTATGAATCCCGGAAGAATTGAGCATGTTAAAGAATTAACTTCGGGACTTGTTAGACCTTAGAATCATTAGGCCTAGTGCATCATCTTAGAGTTCGACCGTGTGATTTGTGAAGAAGAAATAATGATAGTATGAGAATGTGTTTAGATTTCAGACAGTTGAAACAAGTGACAGTGAATGATTAGTATCCGTTTCCGTGTGTCAGTGATTTGTTGATCAGTTAGTGTGTGCTTCAGTCCAATTGAAGATTAATTGAGATTCGTTTATTTCCAGTTGGGAGTGAGAGAAGTTAAAGTATTGAAGACAACTTTTGAGGCAAGGTGTGACCAGTTTGAGTTCCGAGTTATGCTGTTTTGTTTGACTAGTGTGTTAGTTACTTTTATAGAGATGTTGAACAGAATATCTTCCTAAGTTTCTTGATCAGTTTGTAGTAGTTCTCATAGATGATACATGGATATATTCAAGTACCGAAGAAGACCATGACGAGCTTTGGAGTTAGTATTGTAGATTCTATTAGAGAATCAGTTGTACGCCAAGTTGAGCAAACGCAAACTCCAAGTTAATGAAGATGTTCTCCTAGGACATGTAGTTAAGCTGAGTGTGTTAGAGAAAATCCCAAGTAGGCAAAAGAGGACGTGAGTTGGAAGAAATTGAAGACTGTGACAGTTGTGTGATCAGATGCAAGACAATGAGCCCTTGAGAAACTGAAAGGAACCTTGAAGAGAACTTCAACCTTGATTCAGCCTATACCAGCGGAAGAGTTTGTGAACCATAGTGGTGCGTTACATGTAGAGTTAGGTTGTGTGCTTATGCAAGACAGAAGACTGTAGCTTATTTATCGAGAATGTTGAAAGACCGAGAGAAGAGTTATCCGACACAAGACGTAGAGTTAAATTACAATTGTATTTGCTTCGAAGGCTTAGAGACAAAGCTTGTATAGTAAGAAATGCACCGTGTATATGTACGTATCATCAGAGCTTGAAATATTTGAAGACTTAGGAAGGGTTGAAACTTGAACAGCATAAAGTGTTAGAACTGCTTGAAGACTGTAATAACAAGATTGAGTACCATCCGAAGAGAGTCAACGTAGTAACCAATGCTTCGAGTTGTATCTATTGTTAGATTAGTAGTTGAGTTGCGAGTTGTAATTGCCGGATTCAGTTTACCAAATGATGGTAATCTTGTGGCCGAGTTACATGTTAAACCTACTTTGAGTCAAAATGTTTGAAAAGAAACAGTTGCAAGACAGATTCTTGGCACCTCACGTGCGAGGCAGAGTAGAAGGAAGACCTTCAGAATACAGTTTCAGAGATGATAGAGTTTTGCACTTCAGAGACAGAATAGTTGTACCGATTGACATAGTGTTTTGAGACGTATTGTTTTGGCCGAAGCACACGGTAGTTCATTTATATTGCATCCGAGTAGTATGAAGACGTATTGTGGGTTGAAGATGAGTACTTCTGGATTGAGTTGATAAATAATGTGGTTCAGTATGAGGGTAAGTGTGTAAATTGCCAGCGTGTCAAGACCGAGTACCAGTTTACTTCTAGTTGTTACATCCGTGGAAGGTTCTTAGTGGAAGTGGGTAATAGAGATCCGAAATTTCTGCTAGATTATTTTGAAGACGTTGGCATAGTGTCTGGTTATCTGTTGAAGGCAGATGTTCAGTTAGAGAAGGTTATGATCCAAGTATTCATACAGTGCTGCATGAGATTGTGAGTCAGACTAGTTCCGTTGTTCGTTTGTCGCGGTTACCACCAAAGTTAGAAAAGGGTTGTGATGTGATTTGTGTATCTATGATTCGGAAATATGAAGCTGGTCTGTCTCGTGTTTTGTTTGTTGAAGAGGTTGAGTCGAGGTTGAAATTGGCACGCATTGAAGAACTCGTTGAGATGTTAGAATCAAGTAGCTAATGTTGTGTGGTAAGTTTACCAAGTTGGTGAGTATGTTGTAGTGAGAAGGGAAGTGGGTAAGAGCAGAGTTCGTGGTAATTCCTGTCCGATAAATTTCGGGGACGAAATTTCCTTAAGTGGGGGAGAGTTGTAACACCCGGGTTTAGGGGTCGGGTGAAAATAATATTTTAATATTATTTGGGCTCGGGTTTATAATTAAAATGATCCTTTAAAATTTCGGGTTTCAAAATGAATATTTGAAATGGGACCAAATTGATTTAATTGCAAGTTGAAGAGCTTTTTAAAGAACAAGGGGATAGCCATTCATTAATGGCCTTTTGGTAATTTACCCAATTTTCAATTTAAATCCCCCTTTATACAAAATAAACACTATTCACTCTCTTCCTCACCCATTTTCAACGTGAAAAGAGCTCCCCTCTTCAAGTTACTATTCCATCCAAAAAGCTCCTCCATTTCAACTCCTTTTTGAAAGGTAACAACGTTTTTGACTTCCCCTCAACTCCCTCTCTTTGAAAGTACCATTTATTTTCATTTTCATTGAAGTTTTGAAAATGGGATTTTCAAAGGATTTGATTAAAAATGGTGTCTTTGTGTAGCTAAACCTAATATTTTGATTTATTATGGTTAGTTATGGAATGTAGGAGTCAAATGGTGCAACATATGTGAATTTTGAATGATTTTGAGCAATTCCCGAAATTGGGTAAAAATTGGGTTTTTGGAGGGTTTTGGGTGAGTTTTGGGGGTTGTTTTAGGTGGGAATTGATAGCCCAATAGTAGTACTATGGTTAGGGGTTGATTTGGGATCATTTGTGGGTGCAACGGGTGTTGAAAACATGGATTTTGGTGATGGTTTTGGGGCTGCCCGAGTTTGCTAAAAATGGGATTTGTTCATAGCTTACAACATTGTAAATTGTGATTGAATTGCGTTCCGGGTTGGTCTTTTGATGTTGGGCTGATTTGGAATTGTTTGAAATGTGTTTGAGGTTGTTTAGAAGCGGGAATTTGTGTTGGAGAAGCTTCGGGAAGAAATCCGGAAATTTGAGGGAGGTTGCTTGCTTGGAAGCTTAGGTGAGTGGTTAAATATTTTTGAATGGTTTTCAAGTGTTGGTTCAAGCATGTGAACTAGGTTGGGATTGGTAGACCCACCTAGAGTTGGGATTAGGGTGGTAGCTTAATCCCAATCTTTAGTTAGAGACCTTGGTTGATCTTTAAAGTGTTGAATTATGCCTCACGTTTAATCATGCTTATGGTGGTTATGCTTATGTTGTTATACATATATGTGGAGGCATGGCTTAATGCATTGTTACAGGCATGTTGATGATAAATGTGATAGAGATATACATATGTATGAAATATGATGTGATATTTGTGTTATTGAGATGCATGTAGTGTTGACATGTGCAATGATATTATGAGGTGATTGTATGATCCGAGGATCATGGTGAGTACATGCTAGGCATGGGAATGTGGCTTGTGCATGACGGTAAGTCATGGTGAGTACGTGCTAAGCACGGAAGTATTATGAAATGATATTGTGAAAGATTAATGAAATGTGTAGTATTGGCACTAGTATGCTTGAGTACAAATGATCGATCATTAGGATGTTTAGTGTGCACACGTGAGTCAAAATGCGCGCGTGGTCTTGATGATGGTAGTCATCAAGATGGAGTACGGGTTCGCCCGGAAATCTTCTTTTATATATTAGTCGGTGATGAGTGAAATCCCATCGACGGGCGTGAGGATGAGTGGAATCCCCTCCGCGTGAAATGGGCGTGAGGATGAGTGGAATCCCCTCCGCGTGAACGGTGATGAGTGTAATCCCACCGTCAGGTAATGGTTGAGTTGTTGGATGTGAGTTCCAACGGTTATCCGCGTATTCGAGTCATAGCTAGGTGCCAATACAGATTGTAGTGTATGTTGCCAATACGTGGTTAATTGTGAGCCAATGTGATTTGTGATGTGTTGCTAACATGGTTTAATATATGTGATTTCATATGTTATGGATTTAAACATGTTGAGCGTGACATGATATTGAATATATGTTCATGCATCATCTATATTTATGGCTCGTGTGGATCGGAGGTAAGATCATGCATTTTATCTTGGTTGTAGCTCGTGCTTGGACCTTGCATTGTCGAAGGTTTGTTTTATGAGCTTACCCTCACTAAGCTTTTATGCTTACGCTCTCTTTTGTTCGACAATGCAGATCAATGGCTTGTGGGTGGCAAGGGCAAGGAAAGGCCTCCAAGTGTTGCTTACGGTTAGCTCAAGTATGATAGTTAAATTTAAAGATTGTAATAGTAAAGCAATGGGATAGGTGTCGTGTTATGATGCTTTTGGAATGTTGTTTTTGTTGTTGTTTAGGAGCATGTTAGACTCCTCGTATGTGTTGTTAATTTGGCTTTGGGATGTATGTTATGCTTGAAACCATGTTAGTATTTGGCTATCTATAATTGCCTAAGTGTTGGATATGTTAAAGCTTAATATCTCTAATGACATGTATGGATGTGTGGCTAGTGATGTTGTGCCTTGGTGTTTAGTCTTGTATGATGATGTTCAAGCATGTTTGTATGTTGGTTTGCCTTTAGAATTGTTGTAGGTGTGTTGTTGGAGGTTTTAGTGAGGTTTTGGGACACCCTTGTGCCTTAAAACAGCTAAAACCAGTCTGCAGACAGAGGGCGTTTCAAAACGGGCTACCCCGTTTTGATACGGTCCCTTTGTTTTTGGCCAAGCGTTTCGAAACGGATAGGAGCTGTTTCGGTACACTTTTGCTACTGGAATTTTGAGAAATTGGCGAGATGAAGTCGTTCCGAAACGGGTCTATGGTGTTTCGAAACAGTCAATTCTCGTTGACCACGAGAAATTGACCATGGAGGATGTTTCGGAACGGTTGACCCCCGTTCCGAAACGGCATCCTCGTGTGGGCTTTGAAGTGTTGACCAGGTCAAGGCGTTTCGATACACCTTGAGGGTGTTTCGAAACGGCCTGTTAATCCACATAAAAATGGGCTGTTTGGTTCAGGTTGTTTGAGTCTTGGTTGCATGAATGCTTGTCTTCCGTTGCTGTGATCACATAGTAATTAAATGTGCATTTAGGGAAGATTAAAATAAAAAGAAATTTTTCTGGGTCGTTAACCGAGGAGGAACCTTAACGGGTTTCGCTTCGGTTTTCCCCATGTGGCCCACTCGGACCGGTCATCCGACCAGACCGGACGAGGGGGTTACAACTAAGCTAACTAAAAAGTATTTTGACCCGTCGTAATATCATGTTCCTATAGTTTCTGGATCAATGAGTGTGACATTGCTTCAAATAATAGCCCTTGAAGAAAATATAATATTTCAAAATTAAGATAAAATAATTTATTATCAATAGTTCATGTATTCTAATTTTGGTAGTTTCAATGCATGTATTTTTTAAAAATAAAATTGGTGTGATTACATTATAGTTTATATGTTCATATTTTTTTAACATTTTGATAGGCATACAAATACATTTTGCAGACAAAGCTGCTCGAACCTAAGTCCCTTAAGATAAGTATAATATAATCCCTCTTTCCACTAAGACCACTCGTTGGGTTTGATTCATATACTTTTTAATTTTTTAATTTTTTAAAGGTACAAGATTTCCGGAATGGGTGGGGCACTCTTCCTTCTCAAATGTGGTATCTTTGGAGTTATGGAATTGTAAATTCTGCATTTCCTTGCCACCACTTGGGCAATTATCATCTTTGAAGTCTCTCCTAATTTCAAGCTTCAGCGGAGTGGTAACAGTGGGTGATGAATTCTACGGGAATGGGCACGCTTCGAATAAACCATTTGGATCCCTTGAAATTCTAAGCTTTGAGGATATGGCAGAGTGGGAAGAATGGTTTTGCTGGAGTGATCAAGTTTTCTCACTTTTGCAAGAGCTGTGCCTAAGAAACTGTCCCAAGCTGCCCAAATGTCTGCCCAAACACCTCCCTTCTTTAAGGAAACTGAAGATTGAAGATTGCGAGAAGCTTGGAGGTTCGCTTCCAACAGCACCAAGCATTTTCAAACTCGAGTTAGAGAATTGCGATGCATTGCAGTTGGAGCCATTGCCCTGTGGGATTCGAGAGTTGGTGATAGGAGATTCGAATATCAACGATTCCATATTGGAACAGATGTTGCAACAATGCACTCATCTTGAAAAATTGACCATGCGGGATTGTTCTGGTATCGGATCCCTTCCTGACTCTAGTGTGCCTATTAAGCTGAAGCAATTGTGCATCATAAGCTGCAAAGTCTTGGATTGTTCCAAAACCTTGCTGTATACATCCCTTAAATCCTTGCAGATAAGAAGTAACAAGTGTCATCCACTAGAATCTTTCCCATTAGGATCATTCCCAAAGTTAAATAATGTTTCTTTTTGGGGATGTGAAGACTTGAAGTTCATTTGTGCTTCAAAGGATTCTCACCAGCAGCATCTACCAAGTCTCAATTCTTTGAGTATACATTCCTGCCAAAATTTTACATCTTTTCTAATCCAAGATGGATTGCCCTTCACAAACTTGACCCAACTTCAACTTTGGGGTTGTACAAGTTTAATATCATTGCCAGAGCAAATTCACTCTGTCTTCCCATCGCTTTTGATGTTGCAAATAGGAGATTGTCCGGAAATAGAGTCATTTCCAGAAGAAGGTTTGCCCTCACATTAAAGTATATCACTATCTTCGGGAGTGATAAGATCACAGCGAGCTTGATTGGGAAAAAGGAACGTTGTTTGCAAACACTTCCTTCACTTACATAGCCAATGTGAAGAACGAGATCAATGTTTTGGAACAACATTTCCCACATCCCTGTCATTAAAATGGACAATGAAGTCATTATGTAGAAGGGACAAGTGACTGAGAATAGAAATGTCTGAATGAGCGAGTCCCTTAGCTTTCTCAGGCAGGTATTCCCTTCATTTTCCTTAACTCAAGGTTTGACTTGTGCATTTTTTCTTCATCTTTTGATTGAATTAGATATGCAACTTATATTGTTCACACTCTTCACATTGGTTAATGATTGGAACATTGATCTCGTTCTTGTTGGAACTATCAGATGACAACAACAATTAACAACCGCCGAAGATCATGCCTCATCGACTGTCTGACTGGCACACTGCTCACCCCTCCCCTACCAACTACCGTGGCCTCCGCCGGCTGGTTGAGAGAAGTCGCAGTCTGTTGCTTTTGCATGGGACCAAGCAAGGACGCAGGACTTTAGGTTACTCGAACATGGTGTATGTTATAGTTTGGTAGATGTGATGAAAATGATAAAAAAGAATGGGAAATTTGTTGTAAAAATAATATTTCAGACAAATTGTAATAGGCATATTTTATTTTATTTTTCAGCTTATAATAATAACAATAAACTTTTACATATAGTTGAAATGTTACTCGAACAACATATGAAAGGGTTAAAAGTAAAATGAATAATATCACTAAAAATATTGAGAAAATTTCAAAACTCTCGCATTTCGAAGGTAATTTAAAATTAGATTTATATCCAATATACTGGCTGTAGAAACTTTTAGTTTCTACAAACGCTTTAGTTTTGAGGTTTAAAGACTTAATTTAGGGTGCAAGGTTTAGGTCTATGTGTATAGAATTTAGTGGTAATGGTTAGAATTTAGGGGTTAGTGCTAGGATTTAGGGTTTAGAGGTTAGAGATTAGGGTGTATAGTAATATGTTGAGGATTTAGGTTTAACCTATAAAACCTAAATTGTAACCCTAAACATTAAATTCTATTTACAATCCCTAAATTCTAAACTACTAAACCTAAACCCCTAAACTCTACACCTTAAATTAAGTCCATAAACTCTAAAATCCTAAAACTAAAGGATTTAAATCGGAGTGTATCAAATAATTATCCTTTAAAATTATATAAGAAGAGTAGTTATAACATTACTCATATATTACTAAATTTAATTAAGGTCGACAATATTAGATTCAACCCACCATAATCCTAAAATTGTTAAGGATAAATACATCTCAAATCACTTAATTATTAATTTAATTATAATTTATTTATTTTATAAAAAAATCATAATTTAATCATTCAATTAAAAAAATATTACAAACAAATTAATCCGCTGTTAAAATTGAGATAAATGTTTAATGTGACTTGGTATAATAATAATGTAGTCCCCAACCTTATACACTTGATCAATTTGGTTTTAACTTTAAATAGTTTAATAAACTTAACTCATTTTGTCATATTTTTTAATGTTAAACCAAGCGAGTCCATCTAATCTAAGCAGTAATTAATAAATGCAATCTACCATAAAGCAACAACAAGTTATTGATAAAGGTAGCGTTTGGATAATTGCAACACAAAAGTAATGTAACATTTTTGGGAGAAAAACAAAGATTAAATTGATAGAATTTTAAATATGAAAGGCTAAATTTGTTAATTTTTTTTAAATTAGAGTCAAGTTAAGTGTGGAGACTAAAATTATTACTATACCTTCGATAAAAATTCATTATATACAAGACCGTGTCACCATATTTTATGCATTTTAACATCCAATAACATGTTTATAATAATGTTTTAATTAAATAACTAAAGTGAACTTTTTAGAAGAAAAAAATAAAGTGGTCTGTTTGTAATTAAACTAAGAACAGTATGACTTAGGGTGCATTTTACCCATATTAACATAGGACCGCCCCACGAACTCTGAAACCTGTCTAAAATATCCTCACTAGGAAAATCCTGAAACAGAGTTTTAACTTGTAAACCATAAAAAAAAAAACATTTCCTTTCGTTCAATGATTTCTCAATCCTTCACCTTACGCTTCTCTCCATCCCTCAAATTTTCGATAAATTTCAATTTTCCTGGAGACAACTCACCTTGTTTTTCAGCACCCTTTTTGAAAATCCCATCTTCAAGCTTTGATGTGTTTTCTTTGAAGAGAAAAACATTGGGTTTCGATGAGAAAACTAATGGGTTTGGGGGGAAACTTGGAAGCATTAGTGCTTGGAGAGAAGAAGGGTATTTGGAAGCGCCATTGACAGTTGAATTGCAGCAGATTTGCAGTGAGAGCCAATTTGATAGAATCATTGCTGAAGCTCAACAACTTGAGGAGCCTTTGATTATTCTGTGGTTTGTATATATTTCTGGGTAGTTTGTAATATGATTTCTTTGGTTTGTTGTTTTGATTTGATTTGATATGAATTCGTCTACTTTCTTTTGTTGTTTGTAGAATCCGAGAAAGAGTTAATTTTCTTATCAATATTTCGAGTTTGAAAACAAAGTTGTTTGAACTTGTAGGATGGCAAGCTGGTGCAGAAAATGTATATATTTGAAACCGAAATTGGAAAAGTTGGCTGCTGATTTCTATCCAAGGTTAGATAAATTGCCTTGTTGTTTCTCAAATCATTCTGGTTTATGTTGCTTGAATTCTTTATTTTTCTTGAAATACTCATGTCCAACATAAATTCAAATATGGATATAGAGATATGAATCCCCAAGGACTTCTGAATATCCTGTAAATGCTTAGAAAAACTGAATTTTTCCATGTTGGATACATTCAGTATCAGACACTATTCGTTTCAAAGTTAATCGGTCAACCCCTCGTAGTTCAATTCTGGGTCCGTCCCTGGTTGCACCCAAATTTGAGTAATCTTATATAAGTATTTAAATCCGCCTGGTGTGTCTTTAATTTGGAGTCTTTTGGGCGATATGAATCTTTTCCTACCATTCATTCAGACCAGGATCTCTCGACTCGTTTAGTGTATATTGAGTTGTTTTTTATATCGTTCCATGGAACTAGCAAACTGAAAATATAATCAATGTTTTACAGCTAGTTTGGAGGATTCAGCATTTCATGATGTTCATATACTTGGCTCCTTTCTTCTAATCCTTGTTACCACGGATGATAGATGATGGGGTCGAGTCGAGCAACCACTTTCCTGAATTCATATCAGTTCTTCCATTGTAAAGTAAGGGTTTAATTACATCTTTCCACTGTTTCCTTCATCTCATGCAATTAACATCTGACTATGAACCAATTCTCTTCCTCCTTAGATAGCCCCGAAAAGCTTGCTATTAGTCCTTTCATTGTGTTGTCTTTCTAGCGGCTGATGAAACGTTAAGATGTCTTTCCCATTAAAGTATGAGGAGCAGTGTAGGAATCTTGTAGTACCTAACTTCAATGTTTAAACTTTTTCTAGCCGTATACAAATTTGCCATTGGCTTTGACTTTTGTGGTATTTCCTAGGCTACTGAAATGCTTCAGTTCATCAATTCTTCTCCTTTGCTTACGATTTTGGCTTTTATCTGTTGCTTCTGCATCCCCAGATAATCCAATGGCTGAAATTTATGTCCAAATTCCACGATCATGATTCATATGTTTTAAAAATAGTTTGTGTCATGTGGGTTTTGTTTCTTGCCTGAAGTTTTTTGTGTTTGATATCAAACAAGCTGGCTCGGTTATTATGGTTAATGATCTTCTTTAGAATGGTTTGTGCAGATTGCGGTTTTATTGTGTAGATGTAAACACTGTTCCGCACAACCTTGTCGCTCGTGCTGGAGTCACGGTAAGTGTCTGTCACATAACTTCGACTACCAGTTGCTTTACCAATCTCAGTCTATACAAACACAACTATGCTTTTGTAGTTAAAATGCTGCTATATCGTTCAGTTGTAGTTAAAACGCTGCTAAATCATTCAATTGTTTGCGTAATGTAAATATAGGATAGCAATAGCCTATAATCTAAAATATCGGGTTGCCAAACTTGTTCTTCAGTCCTTTGTGTACAATAACATTAGATTCTAAAGTCAAATATCCTATCACCTATGTTACTCCAACTTTATTTTTCTTGAAATACTCGTGTCTGGCACATTTCCGGATACAGATACGAAGATACATGGAAAGGCTTAGAACAAACTGTACACACATGTCTCGGACATATACCTGTATCTATACTCGTAGAGAAAGAAAAGCATCTAACATACAGTTACCTTATCCTTGGATCATCTTGAGTTTTTTTTATTTGTTTTTACACTTTCCCACTGTAGGATCTCTTCTAATACATCATGCAATGTAATGAATGGTTGACTGAACTCATTATTCTTTTATGCATGTTCCGATTCAACGACAACTTCCCAGAAAATGCCAACAATACAGGTTAGTATCATTCCTTTGAAAAACATAATTTCTACATTCCAGCTTATCATTTTTTTTCTTCTTTTCAAAAATCCTTGTCCAACCCATATCCTACAATGAGTACAAGTACATGCATGTTGGACACGTATTCGTATCTGAAAATAGTTTGATTTATTTACAGTCTTGTGGTGCACTTGTTTTTGACCTGATAGTGGTGTTTATTAATACAGTTATGGAGAGATAGCAAGAAACAGAGTGAGGTGATTGGTGGCCACAAAGCATATCTGGTTGTCAACGAAATACGCCATATGATACAAAATCAATGTACCTCGTGTTGTGAGTGATGACAACATTTAACATTTTTTTTTTGAAAGAAAATTTGAGTATACTGGTGTCGGTACGTATCCTTTTTTGATACTCATGTTCGTCCTTGGCTAAAAGAAAAATTTTGACCATAAACTTCAATTTATTTCCCATTTCGTCAATTGGTTTTCATTATTAGAAAGCAATGCTACTGAACCCTTCTGTTGTTATACATTCCTCTCACAAACTTAAGTTCACACTCGTCTTTCCCTTATTATTTAAACATCATCATTGGTAACTAAATTATTCACATTTTTCTGTTTTGGTCACCAAACTATTTTTTTTGTGTGTAAAATCGTTACTAGCATTACATTTTTTTTCTATTTTAGTCATTGACGTTATTTTTTATGTTTTGGTCATTAATGTATTGTTTTCTTATTTTGGTCACCAATCTATTGTTTGTTTCTTATTTTTCTGTGAATTTTTAACTGCAGGTGACCAAAATAAAATAAAACGTAACAAAATAATAGTTTGATGACTAAAACAAAAATGAAATAGTTGGGTATCAACTTTTAATATGTTGAAACCTATGGTTTTCAAAATGTTGCAAGTCAGATATCATGATAGTAACAATATCAATCGAATTGAGATTATGTAGAAGATCATATATCAAGCTTCTCTTCCATTGTGTGCTTACAAGTTTATCATGATAAAACGATTCAATCATTTAAAAAAACTGGTTTAAAATAAATACATTTACGAGAGAGAAAAATTGATGCAATAATGAAAAAAATTCAGATACAAGAAGCGGCCTTGTGTCGTTATCTTAAACATAAATAGGGATTACTACATGGTTTTATTAACATAAATCTGATATCATACGTTTATTAACATAAACATGGATCTGTCGTTCATTACACTATGTTTGTCTCTATTAAACCTGTAATGTTCGTGTATAAAATTAATAAATAAATGGAAATAATCAGTGAATCGTTACACTATGCTATTAAACTACTTCCCTAGCAATTTGAAATTTGAAAATTAAAAACAAAATAAATGGGTCTCGAAAAGGTCATATATATATACACAAAAGAAAATTGCATGTACAAAGAACGAAAGAATAGTTAGTTGTACCTTTCTCCAAGGTGTACTAGCAAAAGCAGCCTAAGGCTCCCCCAAAGGAAATCAATAACCTTTTGAAAGAGACCAGAAGCCATATAAAATGTCCCTCGAAAAGAGGTTTCGATCTAAATTTATGGTCGACATGGTTAGCCTGCCATCCTCCTACCTTCATAGTACCCACCATTTCTTCTTTTTCCTGCTCTCTAGCACCGGTAGTTCTGGATGTAAAACGTACATTTGTGTCAATACAAGTATGGATTATGATTCGTAATAACTCCGCTAAAGATGATAACAACTACATGATCTTGTCTGAAGAGAAACAAGAAATCTTGAATACGAGTACATGTCTGCCACGGGTGAGCTTGCAGAAAACTAAAAACTTCCGGGGGTATGTTTTCAATTTTCATCTATGTGCCACTCGAGTTAAACTAAGGATCGCAACCTAGTTTAAATAAATGCAACTGCTGTGTTTAGGTTTACCTTCTTCAGGATAAATCGAATTATAGTGCACCTCAGCCCAGAAACTCAAGAAAATAACTGCAAAATCCACAAATCATCAACAAGCAAAATGGAAGTGAGTATCAAGAGAAGTACATAAAATCAAACATCCAGAACAGCAGTATTAGAAAAATATAACATTATGTAAACCTATTCTACGAGATGGTGGAGAGTTCCTTTATTGTGCCATTCTCAGTCTTCGCTACATGATGGAAATCTCTAAATAACTACGTAGTACAATAATTTCCAACGAATACAGACAACTCAAACATACTATTTTATACAAATTCAAGGGGTAAAAATGCAAATTGATGATCAATTTGGACCATGGTGTGAGAAAGAAAATCTCGCAAAACTATAACCGCAGTGGAAGTATATCCACTTCTATATAATTGGGAAACATAAACTGCATACATATGTAGTTTACGTATAGATCAGAAAGATAAAAGGATCCATGAATTCCACAACATATACCATTCACAAGCATAAAGAACATACAGATATACTTTTACATATCTACATTTGTGGTTTTTTGGTTTTATACTGCAGAAAATATTATATGTGCAATAAACAAGCATTATAACTTGAGTATTGGCCTTGAAATTTTAAAAACCAATGATATACCTGAACATCTTACTTATAAGAACCATGATCAAATTATATTATTACCACTTCCAATAATAAACCCAAGAAAAAGAAAAGGAGATAAAGCATCAAGATCTTACTTCGTTCAGACTTTTGACAGTGTGGAAGGATCTCAATATAACATGTATCCTTAAATGAAGTTAATACAAATATCTTTACACCATACTGCAATCAAACAGAAGATTTAGATTAGTTATCCATTAAATGGTCCAGATCAGAACAAGCAAAACATGGCATTGCAAAAGTAATGCAAGCTATGAATGTTAAGTCTTAATTTTGTTAACATATATCCTTAAAAATCGCTTTTCATAGAAACTCGTCAAGCATACTGTGCGTGAACCTACAAAGTAATTCACTTCACAATTAGTAATTGCCTATAAAAAATAGAAATAAAGTCCATTAATTTCTAAAATAGAACTTGAAATTGCATGATACTATATTTTGTACTATGAGATATATTATTACCCAAGGTTAATTCCTTAGAAACTAAGGAATCGGAATGAGACGCAAACTAAATTACTCGGACTCAGGTATGTGTCTAACATGGGTATGCGTCCAACACAGATGTGCTCAATTTGTTTTCCAAGATTCTCATATATTCAGAGCGTCCTTGGAAGTTGGACATGGGTGTCAGACATTGGAATTTCAAGAAAAATAAAGACTTGGAGCAACATAGTCCACAAATTTGTGACCATTTCATGTATCTAGGCAATATGAACAAAACATTGCTCTCAGATAATTTTCCACCCATCGAAAAGCATTGAACTCATGGTCTAGATTTAAGTTCTTGCAATTCAACAGTCACTTGGAAAAAATGTGGTAAAATAACGTTAGAAATTAGAGAGTTTGGTAATTGCGTACCAAATCTGCAGCTGCTTGCAATGTAACGTGATCACCCCATTCACCATTCCTGCTTCATCAATGTAAATAACTATAATAAGCATGAAAGTGTTCTTAGAAAGTTTCCGAGTAAAAAAATGGAACTGAAATTAAATTTATACTTGATCATTTTCTTCAAATAGTCACCATAGGCCATTGGAACATAACCCTCGTACATCTCTGAATTCGATTTCAGCTAATGAAATCAACATATCATATGAAAAAAGAAACATAAGATCAACAGGTTGAACTATGCACCAAAGAAACTAACTTGGCTAGATAAAATGGAACTTACAAAAAAGCCAACCAACCTGGTAAACAACTTGCTGCCTCACAAACTTGTGGTGATCTTGAGAACGGTACAGTTGATCTGATAATGAACGGAACTGGAACATATGAAATAAGAGAAGTTACTTAAGGTACTAACAAAGTGGTCTGATAAAAATTACAAGAGAGGCTGTGTGGTCATCAAGTTTGCCTTTGTAAAAGCTAAGCATCAATCATTGACAATATTCTAGAGAAAATAAGCCCTAAACAATGTATCAGAGTTTCATGACTAAATTTCTGTATCAATTCAATTGGAAATTAAAACCAAATTAAATGGAACCAAGAACTGCAAACTAATCCCTCTAGTTATATGCAGATATATATGTTTCCGTGAGCTTCAGTTTGTTGGATGCATAATCTAAGTAACTAATGACCAGAAGAATCACCATACATATTGTCAAGGTTTAAAATACAAATGCTTTTCAACCAAGTACCAAAGAAACAGAGAGGAAGACAAATGAAATTGATTTTTCCTCATTTCATTACTTTAGGGGTCTATACAAACTTGGGGCCAAACTATTCACATTTCAATACTGAGCATTTTTACCACATCCACCAAGTTATGAGCAGTAAAGTGATTGCTAGAAGACCTGATTTCCACCGTCCTAAAACAATTCTAAGCAGACACTACAGAATTACCATGAAGATTATATACAGTAAAGTGTTGCAAGAAATTCATATTATTACTATTAGAACAAAAGGTTTTCAATAGAATCTTCATTCAATATGCTCATGTGCCTAATTAAGCCCCCCCTTTTCAACCAATATGTTTGTGTGTGGACTGTGGATCTATATATCACAAATGCAGAAGAGAAAACACCTGTGCATATTATTATGCAATATGTGGTATCTTTCTACTAGACAAATAAAATGAAAACCAACCTGACAGTTACCGTCACCTTGAACCTTATTCTCAACCAGACCATACAACTGCAACCTGAATGGTAAAACAATTAATCCTAAATTAGAACGCTACTAAAATAAAACATTCATAAAAATCAGCAAAATAACTTAACCTAATAACTTTACTGCAAAGTATTTATTTTAAGAAAATGGAGAAGTAAAACGAAATGGTGAACCATTTTGGTAAAACAACTTAATCAAGAATATGTTGGCTAACAATACTATTGAAAAACGATTGAGGAAAGGGGAAAAGGGAAATTACTTTACCAAAATGGACCAATACAAGAGTTGAAACAATTTACAAAATTACAATACCCCCCCCCCCTAAAAGTAAATTAATCATCGGACTATTTTAAAAGGAAAAAGATGCAAAGGAAATTTCCTAAAATAGGGTGATGAAATTTATTTGCCCACAAAATAACAGTATAAAAAATAGACTAAAATGCCATTAACTATATAAAGGAAATTTTCAAGCCGAACCTATCAAGCAGCCTTTGATGGTCTGAAGTTTCTTCATCAACTGATGGTATTTCTCCATTAATTTTAGGTACATGCTGTACAATGCAAATCACAAAAGTAGCGATGTCAACTCTGATCGAACTCATTGCAAAGAGTTAAAGGTCATGAAATCACATCCATAAGCACAACTAAATTTTGCCTTTACTAGTTACATCCATATGCATAGGATAGTGGCAAACCTTGAAACACCTCAAGCAGTACCAATTTACTAAACTCTAACACTAGGTTTATACAAAGAAAATATATCAAGTGAGTTAATTTCAGCATGTGATAAACAGTAATCTTTCCATTCCCACAACATTGTACACCACAAAGTACGCACCAACTAAAATAGATTTCATAAAATTCATTAGAAAATTTGGTAATCAATTTACCGAATTTGGCAATCATCATTAAAGTAAACATGTTAACCACATTTTTTTCAATACATAAGAGAGAAAAAGAAACACATGGGCAAATCCTAACTAAAAAACACAATGAGTTCACCAAAATTATAGTAAATATAAAATCAACTGGAGATTGAAAGCAAACCCTAATAAATAACAAAACCTTCCAAGATTGCACTTACAGGAATAGCAACCATGTCATTCAACCTCTTCTCTACTTGACCATCAAGAACAGATGACTGATCAATTATATCAATACGCAACATGGCTTCACCAAGAGAAATTTTGTCTCCCATGCCAGAGTCACCACCTTGTTCAAATCTACTTATGATAGGATCACCTAAATCCAACTTCCCATGCTTAAGTTCATTTCCACATCCTTGGTTATGATCTTCTATGATTTGCTGGTCATGTTGATCTACACAATAGCAACATTTTACATTAGTAAAAGCCAATACAATCATTGAGTCAGAATGGAAACTTCAGAAGTTCCTACTACCAGAACTATGTTGTCTTCTTGGAAGACCAACCCAATCTTGAGCAAGAATGGAATCTTGGCTAGGATTGTTAAATCCGGATGCCTCTGCAGCAGCAAGTCGTGAAAGTTCTTCTTGAAGGGCATGTGCGATAACCGCATCATTCTCCACATTTACATGTTCAGGTTCAGGTTCTTGATAACCCTCTCTAATATATCCAGATTGACTATCGTCTTTGTCATACTGAGTGACACTTCCACTGGCACCAGAATGGCTAAATACGCAAACTTGAAGATCTTGGAGACCCCAACGAACAACATCAGGATCTATATCAAATGTAATCATTATTAAAATTTATAAGAGAACACCGTCCACGTTCCTAACTGAATTTGTAGACTCCACAAAAGAAATTCTGCAGACAAGAACATAAAGTAAATTAATCATAATTAGCACACCATAATATAACCATACAATAACAACAACAACAACAACAATATGCAAAATGCAAAATGTCCAAAGAAACTAACATAATAATTTCTTAACATAGATTCTGGAAAGAACACAATAACATAAACCTAGAAAACAGAGGAAGCAATCATTGCATGCAAGAACAAAAGGACCAAAAGTTTAAAACAACAAAAACCTAATTCCATATTCCAATTTCTTAAAAAAAAGGTTTATGATATTCCCAATATAACAATTGCAACAATTATCATTACAAAAAAAAAAAGCTTCGATAACACGATGATATAATTGATATGAATAAAGGTACGGCCATCGATAACCAGTAAAAAAATTCCTCATGTTACTTAAAAGAATCAGTGAGAGTTAACATATACAATGAATATTAATCTCATCATTTAATGTTTTCACCGTGTCTTTATATTAGACTATATTTTGAATTACATATTAACAATTTTGAATGAATTTTTAAATCCAGATTCATGTCTCCATTTCAATTACAATATTGAGATTATATATAATCTAATCAATAGATTTATTTTTTTGACATCTGCATTCAGATTCTTTTCCTCACATCTTTATTTATACTATAAGTTTTAAAATTAACAAGAGACTAATCAATTCCACCGGATTTTCTGATATCCTTCTTGATTCGATTCTTTCACAGATTATTGAATTAAATATCATTAATTTTCCCTACATATCTCTTAAAATACATGCTTCAAAGGTTCCGATATACAATCACTCTTTTCTCATGCCATCAGAAATTCAATTCATCTTCTAGGTTTCCATGAAACTTACGAATGTTTCCAATATCGGAAACTTTAAGGGATATTTAAAAAATAAATATATAATTGAACAATGTATGAACAACAAATCAGGAAAGAAATATGTGGTGAAATTAGGGATTTTAAAACAGAATCATGAAATAAAAAACGAAATAAAAACTAATCTTAAAAAAAAGATAAATAATTATTTACAAACCTACCTGAAGAAAATGAAGAGAATGTAAGCCTGGAGGAGAAGCCGAAGCCAAAGTTGAGACCTTTATACTTGTCTTCTTTTGGAGCTTTACCCACCCGATTTCCGTCAGAGTTCTATTTATTTTAGGTTAAATTACAACCTATGCCATTTAATTATTAGTAAAATCATAAATGATTCATAGTATTTCAAAAAGATACAAATAAATTATTTTATTTTTAGTTATAATTATAAAAAAGTGACATGATTATAATTAAAAAATAATTTATTTTATTTTTAAAATTAAAATGATTTAATTTTATGATCAATTAATTATTTTTTTCACAATTCAATAACCATTGTAATCTTATGTAATTGATTGACATGTTATGAATTTATTTTTTTAATTGAGTTTAATTTTTTCTTTTGTTAATATACATGTCTTACTATCTATGTTTGGGGTACGAGATTGTCCCTCTCAATAATGTCTTCTCCAAAGTTCGAACTCACGCCCTCTCCTTGAGAGTGCAATATATCTTACC
Organism: Hibiscus trionum; assembly: GCA_030270665.1. Classification (NCBI taxonomy): domain Eukaryota; kingdom Viridiplantae; phylum Streptophyta; class Magnoliopsida; order Malvales; family Malvaceae; genus Hibiscus; species Hibiscus trionum. Next base: position 8,378,605 of record BSYR01000024.1, on the reverse strand, counting down.
AATACACTCAACACTTGTTAGTGGGTTTAATTCTTTAACCCAACGGATTTAAAATATAGATATCAATAAAAAAGATAATTGATAAAAACAGTTATTAATAAAAAAACTAAAAATATATATTATATTTTAAACAATCATTAAACGCATTAACGTCGAACTATGGCGTCAATTCTGACTCAAATCCAATGTGCCAAACTTTATAGCAGATTTTTTTTAGAAAAAATAAATCAATTTGATACACTTTGGATTATTAATTAATAATAAATTTATATTGTCAATTGTATTTTTTAAATTACTTAAGAGAAGAGAAGAAAAAATTTATTCCTATCGAGTTTAAAACCCACAATGTAAGGGAAGAGAAAGCCAACCACATTTTAATTAGTTGATATTGTTACTAGTTTGTTTGTTTTTTATTTGAAAGTATATTGTTACTAGTTAAATGGTGTATAAGAAAATAACGAATTTATATTATTTCACTTAAATTTAAATAAGAAATTCTAATAAATCAATATAAAAATAGCTTCTAGTATATTAAATCATATAAAAAACCCACAACCTCCTTTAAATGTGTTCAAAAAAAGTTGCGTTATTTGGATTGGTTGAAGAATTGAAATGAATCTAAACACAATATTTAAAAAAAAAAACTCGATAGGATGAGATCAATTGAAATTGAATAATAGCCGTAATTTTTTAGATTGATTAAGCTTGAATTATTAGTTAATTAGATATTTTTATTAAATTTAATTATAAAACATGAATATTGATATTTAAAAAATTAAAATATCCTTTTTAAACTTGAAATCATACAACTTTATTAATAAAAAAACAAAAACTTACCTAGGTTTCACAACATTAAAAATATTAAAAAAAAAGCCAAATCTTAAAAGAAAACTAAAGGCTGCTCCAGTCAGATTAGACATTTTTTTTACACCACAGCAAATCACTAAAGTCCACCATAGGAAGAGTCATTGGGGAGTTGTCACATGAACTAGATGAAATTCTCACTAGAAAACTGCAAATACCTTTCGTGTCGGTTCTAAAAGTGTCGATCCGCTCCATTTCTGATTATATCGGTAGAGAACCACAAAAAGGATGAAATTATCTATGATCATCAACAAATACAAATCAGAAACAAACGTTGAGAGGAAGAACGATTAAAAAAAAGGAGATTTGAAAAGAAGAGTTTCAAGTTGGAGAAATAAAATCAAAACTCAAAGAAGTAATATTTACCATACAAACCTAACCCGATTAATGGGGAAACGATTAAAAATAGCAACTTTTTTTTTTGAATATTAAAAAAAAAGCAAGTTTAAAACTAAAGAAATCTAAAATGCAACAGAAGAACGTGTGAACAACTTGGTACTTAATTCTTGGCTTATTCAGTTGTTCCTTATCATCTTTACAACAAAAACAGTTGAAACTTGGGGCATTTGGAGGCCACCACTAATGGAAGATTGTCATTTGTCAAGAGATATTAAAAAAATGGGCCCATATGATGTGTTACTTATTATCCTCAGAAGGGAAACTTAGTAATAAAGAAATGTTGAAAAATGTAATTCCGTGACGCATTGCATTACATACTTTTTTAGAAAACATTATTATAACTTATCAAAGATGATGTCTGCAAATCTAGCTGTGGACTCTTTGCTCGTTTGATCCATGTAATTGGTTTATATTTAGGGATTGATTTCTGGTACAATTTCAGAATTCTGGTGAAGACTAAAAGATTTGGCAAACAGGGAATCATACACCAAAGTTAACAAAATACCGAATCGACAGCATTATATCGATTTTTTTTTCTTGTGAACTGATAAACTCGGTTGAATAACCAATGTAACCTCAAATGTTTCACTGCTTCACCGGACAGACATTCTTGGTAAGTTAATGACAGGAGAGGTTCGACGAGTCTTTGAGTTCGATATCGAGTTCTAATCTTCCATGGGGTTTCCTCCTTCATCCGACTGTTTTTCTTGTTCTTGTTGCTCTGCAAAACACAATAATTGACACCAATTAAACAGATTTTGACATTAAGTAATCACGGTCAGTCAATTACAGGATAGCACATGATCCCAGAAATTCAAGTATAAAATAAAGGTAATATGTCCATGGGATCTGGGGAATGTCCATATGTACGTAGCTATGTTGTTCTAACTATTTTTTTCCAAGATGTATGGGATATAATCTCCGAGGATCCTCCAAATATAAGGCAAAAATGGAAATATCTAACATTACCCGTATCAAATACATATCTGTATCCAGCACTTACACCCAAATCCAAGTAAATTATGCAAAAGAGGATGTTTCCAGTGTTTGACCCCGTGATTGAGTGTATGCCGACACTAGACCATTACACCATACAACTAAATGTGAAAACTAAAACTCTAAAAAATAAATAAATAAACACTAACTTCCGTTTTTATTATATATATTTATATATGCATTTTCACACAGTACACAGCTCTTTAACTGGCAATAAGCTTATATTACTCGGACTTAGGTGTGAGTGTTAGAATATCTTTGATTTTTTTTTCCTGAGTTGTACACATAATTGGAGGGTCATATCCCCATACTCATGTCCAAAAATGTGTCCAACAAAAGAGTCAGCTGATATACTTTGAATCCAATCAAACAACATAGCTAATCTGACTTTAAAGAAGATTGGGAGCATGAAACTCATTTTTATGGCTAAAATTATTCAAAGGTTCCCATGAAAATTGAATCTAATTTGAATGAGCTGTATGTGTAGAAGAAATAGGTAGATTTGCTTACCCATAAGTTTGAATATTGCCTTCTGTGTGCGCCTTTCAAGCTTATCGAGCTTCTTCTGCACATCCCTTCGAAGATCCCAGTTCGGTTTCTTGGGAGCAATGTTGACAAATGGATCCTACACCATTTGATCCACAATTAGAAGAAACATAAAGAAACACCGTCTTTTGTTAAACATGATATTGACGATAAACAAGCACCTCTTTTTCTTCGGATGCTGGAGGTGCTGCTGCCACAGGGTCTTCAAACTTCGGCAGCACGGGAGGAGCAACCTTACCCTCCTGAAGCTTTGTATCATGAGGTACGTAATTTCGAAACTTCATGCTAGGGTTACTGCAGAAAAAAAAAGACAGAAGGCACACATGTTAATGATCAATGTTTCGAAACTCCATGGTACGAAAAAAAACCCAGCAGCAAAGTAGTACATTTTGATGATTGAAATTTTTGGTTCAAGGACAGTAAACAGATAACCCTCTTAATATAAGTTATGTAATTCATCTTGGTACAAGTAGTAAAGGACACCCATCTAAAGAACATCCTACAATCTAGCGTTTGTTCAACTTGCAAAATCTGAGATGATATGAATGGATAAGATAATTGCCTCATCCTTAAATTTCCTATCAACTTTTACAACTTTGGTTCAACAGGAAATCAGAAGGATAGAAAAACTTTCTCCAAAACTTTATGTAAACCCCATTCCGACAACACTAGCAAGCATGCCCCTTGGAATAGAAGTTCCCAGATCCGCCCAACTTTTCATCCTTCTTAACAAGCAAAGCCTCTTACGGAGGCAATCTCGGTTCCTTTCCACCACACAACCAAAAACTTCCCTGCCTTCCTCTGTCTTCCAAATTATCCATAAAAAAGGAAACCTTAGCCTCTCCTCACTCTTCTAGTTCTCAAAAGGACACTCAAAACCAGCAAGCAACTTCATATGGAAGTAAATTTTCACACTAAGTTCCATTTGGTGCTGTAAGCGAGTCAAGCAAGCAAGCAATTCATATCCCAGTATCTTAGTACTTGAATCAAGCACCTCGCAAGACTAACTGAGCTTCTTAATTATTTTTAAGATTATAAGTATGTTTTATTTATTACACAATCAAGACGAATGAAGTTGGAATCGAAAGAACTGTCGAGGCTCGAGTTTCTAGCATAGTGTTTCTACTCGGCTCGAGTCATTTAAACCCTAGGTACATTAGTCAATTTTAACTATGAATCATGATATTCCTTTACCCTTAGTCCAAAACAGCCATTTTTCACAAGATAAACAAAAACCCATCATGAAACCAGGTGTTAAAAAAAACAATTTATGGGTTGGAAATTAAACAGAATATGTAAGCTTTTTCATGCTATTTCTATACCCATAGTCCAAAACACCCATATCTCCACAAGATGAACAAAAGCTCATTGTTAAAAATAATGCATATTAATTTTATGCTAATAAACAAAGAAAATAAAGAAAATAAATATTACGTGCTTACTCTTCTTCATTAGTTTCATCCGTTTGATTCTCAGCAGGTTGAGCAGAATCCTCATCTGGGACATTCAATAGCTCCTGGGCTGCTTTAAGAGCCTTAAGTCCCTCTCGACGCGACGCAGCTGCTTGTTCTATAGAATCCTCTTCGGTAGCCATATCTCGCCGGTTTCAATTGAGCCAAGTTGGGGTTTCTCTTGTTTAAATAGGATTACTTTATTTTAAGTTTTATTGGGCCTTTAAACCGGTCAAAACACTAAAACCGAGTGTATGAATTTGATTTTCATTTCATGGTCTGTTTAGGAAATCATTATACTAGTTTTTTTACAACTAAGTAGATATTTGATAGCGTACTACATTAATTATAGTAAATTATAGAGTAAATTATATAAATAGTTTTCAAATTATGATTCAATTTTTTGTTGAGTCCTGAATATGAGAAGTTACAAATAGATCTTTCAATTAATTGCGACTAACAAATCGGTCTAATTTCGTTAAAAATAAATAGTTGATGACGTGACAGTTAATAAAATATGTATAATAATAAATTTAATCATTAACTTTTACATTTTATTTTAATTCGGTTATAAATTTAAAATTTTAGGTCTCAACATTTAAATATTACAACATTTTAGTCCCTTAAGCCGCAACCTAAAAGACCACCTGACAAATGTTCTGGAATTCAAACCTACAGAGGAAAACGCTAAATATCTCGGCATGCCATCCTTTTGGGGGAGAAGTAAGAAAGAAGCCCTGGCTTTCATCAAAGAGAGGGTTCAAAATAGGTTGAAAGGTTGGAGAGCTAAGTTCCTAAATATGACAGGCAAGGAAATACTCATTAAGGCTGTGGCACAAGCTATACCCTCTTAAATCATGCAGTGTTTCCTTCTTCCGGTCACCTTCTGTGAAGAACTTTGCTCATTGATGGCGAAATTTTGGTGGAATAATTGCTCCGACAAGGATCGTAACATTCATTGGATAAACTGGAAGGAGCTCTGTAGACCAAAGGACCAAGGCGGTATGGGATTTTGGAATTTGAGATCTTTCAACAAAGCTCTTATTACGAAAGTTGCTTGGAAAGTTATTAAGCACCCTGAATCTTTGCTGGCTCAGATCCTTTGGGAATCTATTATCCCAACGGAAATATTTTTGACGCCCCCAAGCTTTCTAATCCCTCCTGGGCTTGGGTAAGAATTAGAGAAGGAATTCAAACTATCAAAGAAGGGTCTCTCTGGAGAGTTGGGAATGGCAGACTCATCGCAACATGAAAAGATAACTGGATTCCGAGTCTACCTAAATTTTGAATTTTCTCTCCAATACCCCAGGGTTCCCCTTCTCCGTCGGTTAGCTCTCTTATGGGTCCAGATGGCCGTTCGTGGAATATTTTCAAGGTAAAGGCCCTTTTCGATCCTGATGAAGTGAAAGCAATTCTTACTATTTCGATTGGTGGGCCCCATACAAGAGATTCTTTTATTTGGTCAGGTTTCAAGAATGAAGAGTATTCAGCTAGATCGGGGTACAGATTTATTGAAGCCTCCTTCAAGGACTACTGTAAACCATCTTCAAGCGAAGATCCGAGTGCAAAGAAGGGTTTCTGGAACTCCATTTGGAGTCTAAGTGTTCTTCCCAAAGTCCGGTCGTTTCTATAGAAGATAAGCCACGATATTGTACCAACAAAAGGTATTCTGGCCTCACGCTTCCACGGTAAATTTCAGGACTCTGACTGATGTCCTCGGTGTGGGGAAAAAGGAGAAACGATTGAACACCTTTTATTCTTTTGTTCATTCGCACAGGCAGCTTGGAAGGCTTCGGGCTTTAATTACTCTCCGTCCGCTACTGGTTTCTCTAGCTTTCCGAAATGGTGGTACAAAATAAACGACTTTCGGCAAATTGGTCATTTTGATGATGGATGTGCTCTTATCGCCTTTCTGCTTTGGGCCCTCTGGAAGTCAAGGAATGCTTTGGTCTTTGAGAGTAAGAAGGACCTACCTTGGGACGTTTGGCTGCGAGCTGAAAGCGCATTCTTGGAATACCACCAAAATACAGCTACCTGCAGCTCGGAGGAAACTCAACGATGTTTAGAGCCAAGGCAATGGACACCACCCCCTCAGAGTTTAATCAAGATTAATTGTGATGTTGCGTTCGATCCACGTTTAGGGATGGTATCAGCTGTGGCTATTGCCCGAGACAGTTCGGGTTCTTTTATCCAGGGCATTTCAGATTCCCTTCTTGCGTCATCTGCAACAGTGGCAGAAGCTTTGGCCATCAGGCTGGGTATGTCTTTGGCCTTGTTGAAAGGTTTCAAAAACATCGTCATCGAAGCCGACTGTAAAGCTGTGATCGGAAGGCTTGAGGAAGGCTCTCTGTCCGATTGGACCACAGCAGTCGCGGAAGAGGATATCAGCTCTTTATCTAAATCTTTTAACTCGTGTTGTTTTTCCTTTGTTCCTCGAAATTGTAATCAAACTGTCGATCGGTTAGCCAAGTTTGCTAAGAGGTTTCGGGGTCAGAAATTGTGGGATCCCGCCTCCTCCCCTTCTTTTCTTTCAATAGTGTAATTTGCTTTTCTTTGAAATGAAAGTTATCCTTTTAACCAAAAAAAAAAGAGGGAAGAAATTTTAAATTTATGACCAAATTAAAATAAAATGTAAAAGTTTAGGGTTAAATCTATTATCATATAAATTTTATTAATTGAACGTCATTAGCCGTTTATTTTTAACAGCCTTTTATTTTTTAACGGAATTGGACAGATTTGTTAGTCGCGATTAGTCGAGGACTTATTTGTAACTGCTCATAGTCAATAGACTCAACAAAGAATTGGGTCATAGTCGAGGGACCATTTATGTAGTTTACCCTAAATTATATTAGTTGATTATATTAATTGATTTATAAAAGGATTATTATCCTATACACTAGCGGTGGAAACTTTTTGTTTCCACAAGCGCCTTAATTATAGGGTTTAGGGGTTTAGTTTAGGGTTTAGAATTTAGGGGTTTTAGTGTAGAGGTTTAAAGTTTAGGGTTCATGGTTAGAATTTAAGGTTTAGGGTTAGAATTTAAGGTTTAGGGTTAGGTTTAGATTTTAAGGTAATATGGGTAGGGATTTAGATTTTAACATATAAACCCTAAATTTTAACCCTAAACCCAAAATTATATCAACAACCCCTAAATTCAAAACTACTACACTCAAACCCCTCAACTTAAAACCGTAAACAAAGTCTCTAACCCCTAAAATTAAGGCGCTTGTGTAAAAAAATTCCACAAGCGCTTGTGTATAGAACAATTATCCTTTATAAAAATGATTGATAAAATTAATGAATATAAAGACGTAATTCTATTTAATATTTATTTAAATAATTTATTGGTTATCAATATTTAGTATCTTAGATTATGCAATAATTAATTTAAATAGGAGGAATTGTAAAAAGAAATAGATCTTATTCTTATAGTGTTAAAATATGGAGTAACTCATAATGTTTAAAATAATCAAAAATTAAATGAAAATGTCACGTAATATATATTCACTCAGCCGAACCAGAATAACTGATCTCAATAAAACCTCTACAATGGTTTTTAGCAAGATTGTAAGAATTCAACCAAATGCAAACTACAGTCTGTTAACACGTTCTCACAATGTTCGCCGAATCAAACATCCATTATCCCCGGTTATTAGATCAAGGAGCCTTCTTTGCAAGCTCTCTCTTTTCGACGATTCGAAATCAGTGTTTAGATTTGAACTCTTCAAATCCTGTTGGGGGCTCACCAGATCAGCCGATTCAACAATCCCGTTCACCATTTCCAGAACTTCGCCCATCTTGGGTCGTAGTTTGGCTTGACGGGCCAAGCATTTGTTAGCCACTGCTGCGAGTTTATGAGCTGACTTGATTGAATACTTGCCATCCAGCCTAGGGTCGATGATCAACCTGAACTTTTTTAGATCGGAGATGTGTGGTCGGACCCATTCCAAGAGTTTTTCTTCACCTTTGGGGCGGTTCCGATCCAAAGGACGCCTGCCGGTTATGAGTTCATAAAGGAAGACTCCATAGCTCCAAACATCACTTTTGACTGTGAGGCGTCCGGTTTGAATGTACTCGGGCGCTGCATATCCGATGGTTCCCACAACCTGCTCAGCAAAGTGCACTAATTGATACATCGATGCATCGGATACAAATATCAAACACAATTTCTTCTTACTTTAAAATAGTTCATAGCAACTTCAAACCTACCGCAGTTGAGACGTGGCTTAATCCATCTGAAGGTCCCAATCTGGCCAACCCGAAGTCCGAAAGCTTCGCATTCCAATGTTCATCCAAAAGAATATTTGAAGACTTGAAATCTCTGAAGATAATCTGTTGCAATCATAAAATAGAATTACTTTAACAAATAAAAAGATAAATTTGCATTTTTTTCCCTGTAATATGTAGAGTTAATATGTAAATTGGCCCTCGAAGCATACACTTCAAACCATTAGGTACAAAAGAATTCAAGTAGTGGGCTCGAATTCACCTTGAGCCTAAGCTCAACTCAACAATGGCCAAGTAGAAAATTCAAGTTTTTGTTTTCATCGAACCCGAGTAGCTTACAAGTACAAGCTTCTCGTTTACACCTTAGCTCAGGGTCAATGTACATTACATTAATCCTAAAAAGCACTTGAAAACCCATTCCTTCACGGAGGAATGCTAAGCCTTGGGCAGCATCCTGGCAACTTTCGACATGGTGGCCCAAGGCAGAGTTCGTTGAAACCAACTTGATGAATGATCCTACATGCGGGATTCAATTTTTTTCCTTTCTAATCAAACTTGAGTAGTTTATAAGCACAAATATCTCATTTACACCTTAGTTCGGATCAATTTACATTAACTAACTCTAAAAATACCTGAAAATCCATTCCTTCATGGAGGAATGCTAAGCCTCGAGCAGCATCCCGGGCAATTTTCAACCTGGTTGCCCAAGGAAGAGTTGTTTGAAACCGAGTTGACAGATGATCCTGCACACTCCTGTTGGGCATATATTCATATATCAGTAGTCTCTGTATTCCTCTTTCATCATCCTCAGCACAGTAACCCATTAATTTCACCAGATTTTGGTGCTCAACTACCCCTAACACATTTACTTCCGTCACCCATTCTTTGTGCCCCTGTGAACATAAAGTGGAAACATACTTTATAAGGATTAAATCGTGACAACCAAATGTTACATAAAAGAACATACAACATGAATCGATTTTTCCGGTACGAGATATTATCCGCTTTGGAGATCGAACGACAGGCCTAATGAGCTTGCCGTTCAAGTGTCGATCAAGGAGGTATAAATTATATTATCTAAATTGTAGGCTTCTCGGTACAGAATAGAGTCGGTACAAATTTGCAGGCATGTTATCCAAAAAGAATTCACACCAAATTAGAGCATATATTGAAGTTTCAGAACCCATTTTTGTTACAGGTGGTTAAAAATCCAGAAAGCTGACCTGAAACCCTCTTCGGTTGAGCTGTTTAACAGCAATGTCAATTTTCTTGTGGGAATCTTCCGAGCTTCGGATTATACCCCTATAAACACCACCAAATCCACCTTCACCGATCATGAGGGACCGGCTGAAGTTCTTTGTTGCGGTCTTCAACTCCGAGAATGTAAACTCTCTGAGATTACTTTGTCTTTGAGACATAACAGCAAATGAGTTCTTGGTAGATGAATCTGAGCTAAAATCTGATACATTCCTGGAATTCGACTCCGACCCGAATTTTCTCATTCCGCTATCAGTTGACATGGAAACAGATGTGGAGGATTGCATTGAAATGGACTTTGTAGTTTTTGGTTCATCATTTTTCACTCTACTATTGAAATAAAAACACTTCATTGCTCCAAAGAATCAAACAGCTTCACTACATATGAACAGGACCAACCAGAAATTAGCTTCAGAGGTACATGTTGATGGATTCTATAAAGCAATCGATGCAAACTACACTTTCCAGCTAATATTCAGAACATGAGACAAAACACCATTATGAACTCAAACGACATTAACCTTAAAAGTCAAACATGACAGCCAAATGCCAGTGTTCTTTGTCTACATTTCATGTTTTCCAACAAAACTCCATAACCAGGCATATAGACTAAATAGAAAAAAAAGACTTGATCTTTAACACAAAATAATGAAAACCCAATCGCCAAATCCAAAAACTAAATTGTAGCAAAGCCTCAAATGGAACCAATTCCCAGTGCAATTAAGTTCTCAAACACTCAGCAAACCCAGAAACCTTGAAAATATGTAAATTCTTACACCTGCTGCAAAGAAATTCAGCAACATTTTGAACCATAAAAGACCAAAAATAACAATTGAAGACACTTTTTTTTGCCAGAAAGGGAACAATTTCAAGATAGAACACGCCTTTTACTCATGTTTCAAACAAACAAAAAGTCAATAACAAAGTACTATAATTTACAGGTTCTGATGTTAAACAAACACCCAGAAATCCAAAAAAAAGTAAAATTTAGAGGATCCAAGGAAATAACAAAGAGATGTCCATGATCTAAAGCAACAAGTAGTTTACCCACCAAGAACCCTCCACAGAATATAATAAAAACCAAAATCAGATTATGGTATTTTGTCTAGGACTTGAAGAACAATGCAGTGAAAATGGGAAAAAGTGAAAAGATTTGGTTGTCATTTTCTTCAAAAGAAAGGATTTCCAACCGATGGAAGAGAATTCATCCAACGCATATTCGAATATATATATATATATATATATATATATATAATATATACACACATACATATATGTACATACAGTGTAATTCTTTGAACATAAATTATAAGACACGTACCGTTCTAGAATACAATAAAGTATATTTTTAAGGGAGAATGGTAGTTTAGAAGGTGGGAGCCATCAACATAGCTTAAAGCCATTGGCTTTAAACTGTTTAATACTTGATTTACACCATAAAATCAAAAGTGAATGCAAAAAGACAAATCATAAGTCAAAATTTATAAAATCTTCTTGCTGTGTAAGCATAAGCTGTAGTATACAATCATTTCGATATGAGAGATTTGATTATTGTGTTTGAATTCCATAATTAAACATTTTCTCCCACCCATGTTCATCTTCATATTCATATTCTACTCAATTTTTTATTGCTTTTTCGAGCTTTTAATTAGCATAATTGTCAGCTTTTAGATAGCAAGAAATATTGTTGTTTATATGGTGAATATTTTAATCCGTGGAAATTTGATCGTCTTTGCCACGAAGCTCAACTGCCAACAGGAATTAATAATAGCCAATAGGGTTGAGAAAAAAAATTAAACCCCATATTCATTTTTTGAATTAATTTAATCTTCACGTTTCATTTTCAACAATAAATAATTTAAAATTAGTGAGAAACATATATGGTAGTACACGCCGACATGATAATGTCATACAAACAAATATATTGACTTGAAAAAATTCACATCAGTTAAAAATTAATTTTATAAAATTATTTTTTTGTTGATGTGTCATTCTGTCAAGTCATTTTAAGTTGTCTATCGTTAGTTGGCTAACAATTTTCATCCACAGAGATGTCATTTTGACCCAAAATAAAATATTGGAGTTAAATTGGTTCAAAAAATAATATAGACCAAAATGACTATTCAGTTAGGGACGGAGCCAATATCGAATATTGACAGAGGCCAAAATATTGAATTTAAAAAATACAAGGGCTTATTACGTATTTAAACTCAAAACTCATAGGGCAAGGCCTAATTTGTTCAATATTTAAATCTACAAGGACCTAAATTGTTATTTGACCAAAAAACTTGAGGATACATGCTCATTCTTTTTTAGTTCAACCTAGAGGTGTAAATGAATGGAGCATTCGACGAATTGTTAACGGACCGTTCGTTTCGTATAACATTCGTTTATTAAGCTAAATAAACGAGTATGAACAATTTTTATGATCATTTAATAAACAAACGAACACGAACATAAGTTTATTTCGTTCGTTTACGCTCACGAGAAAGTTCATTTATTGGCTCATTTATAAGCTCATTTAGTTGTTTTCTCTTTCCCTTTTATTTTTTATTTTTACATTTTAAATATTGGAGAATGTATGGACTAAATTGAACACGTGGTGAACCTTTGAGTTCAAACTGTGAAGCCTAATGTGCTTAAAGAGTAGTGGTTTAATTCCACCATTTTGGCGAACATATAAATGAACATGTTCGCAAACATTACACGGATATGCTCACGAACGTTAAACAAACGAACATGAACATCATCAAAAATAAAAAAATAAAAACTAACACAAAAATGATATTAAAAATATAAACAAACCGTACATGAACACCTTTAAATATAAATAAACGAACACGAACAAAATTTTATTCATTCAAGCTTGGTTCATTTCAACCCTAACTCAACCCCTACTTGATTATATAGTTAATAAGCTCTTATATTTTTAAATTTAAATAATTATTTTTTTACATGGACCAAATTATTATTAAACCAAAATTATTAAATAATCAAATTTTATAATATGGGCCGGGGCCCTTTGAGCCCGAAGAGAATTCCGGCCCTATATTCTGTTGAACGGTAGAGGCATTTTTTCAGCATTATAACATGCATTGAGATTAGGTTTTGTCGAAAATCAAACATGAGCTACTAATAATTTATCGGGCTGCTGAATTATGGGATTCAGTTTGAATAGAAAATTGGAATTATTTGGTCATTTTTCATTGTTGAAATCGAGTTAGATTACTTCCAGATATTGAACGGGTCCCTCGAGTAATTCATAAGTTTAATTGATTTTTTTTATTATATATATTTTTATTTTATTTAGTGTTGAAAATTTTCAGTTTAAGTATAAATAATTGATGAAGTTCATTTCTATTTAAGGTAAACTAGTCTAATCAATTGTGTTCAAGCAATTTGATTTTAATCTCGAACATTAAAAATGAAGTTTAATCAAATTTAAATTGAACCTTAAATTTTGAGTTAAATTCGAGTTTAGACTTTTTATTAATTGAGTTTAATCAAATTATATTAGTATATACCAATTATGAGTGTTCATGATAGATTAATCGTATCATTTAATATAAAATAGTTGGTTAATCGTTATAGCAGTTATTTTATTAAAAAGTAAATGGCCTCGTTAAAAACCTCCTCTAAACTTGAGGGGAAAAGAGTACCCAAATTTATTAAAAAATTAGAAGAACCAAATACAAAAATCTACACACAAAAACAACAAATCAAGGGGACAACAAACTACCCCACTCGCTCAACAGATATTCTCAGTTGACCTTCTCCTTTCTTTTCTTCTCTTTTTAGCCCTTTGCTAACTTTTTTTCTTTCGATTTTTGTTTTTCTACTTTTCTCTACGTTTTCGGTAAGTTCAGTCATCTTTGATCGTCATGGTTCAAGTTTGGACTTCATTTATAGAAGATGGATGATTGGTCCTCTCTGTCAGCTCTGAATGAGAAAGATTAGGTGGAGAGATTCGATTTTCATCGGTCCTTTTCGTCTGTGTCTTTAACTTTATTGGCTCTTTTCTTCATCGTTTGCTTTTGTAGGTTTGATGGATGTCGGTGGTGATGGTGGCTTTAGCAACTCTTCCTTTCGGTGTTTTTTGTGCATGTGACTTTTGGATCCCACTGCTATGATGAATTTTTTTTTAAAGAAGTCTTTTCATTTGAATGGCGCATCTTCCGCCATCCTAGTCAGTATAGCACTTAGATTTCACTTCGATGTCATCAGTACTTGTCGCCAAGCTAGTTGTATATCCTTTGTGGGTGCTGAAATTTGATTTTTTTTTCTGTCGCTCTTAATGGCCACTGCAGCATGTTTCTCCTCCATTCGCTCGATCATATGGTGGCTCCTATCATTGACTCTATGTTCCAAGGTTATCTGGTGCCCTGACTTATGATGTTCGAATGTTTGTTCTTGGCTTTCATAGCCATTTTTCATATAAAAATTCTCTATCAATGAAGATTTTTCATATTTGATAAAGAAGTTATTATGAAACCATTTGACTTTGCTTACAAAATTCCCAAGAGAAACATCCATGATCTGAAGCATTTGTCCGTCATCAAATTGTATGTTTTTTTTAATCTGGGAAGTTTAGACGAGGTTATGAATATATAGTGAAAGCACATGTAAATTAAGAAGCGTAGTTGGGATTTGGGATGTTCTTTAATAAATCTCGAACGAATCGTCTAAGGTCGAAATAATATTTCGGCAGGGTAATACTAAATAAAATGTTGTAGGTGCGAATATGAATGTAACTAAAACCAATAATAAATTGGTTTAACGGGAGGAAGTGTTAAGTTAGGGACAAAATTAAGATTAGAGGTTGGGGCTTGAGTCCTTCTCACAGTCTCACCCCTTTAATACTTCCGTCTCTACCTACGTTAGGTCTCTTAAAAAGGTCAGTAGTTCAAATAATAATGTCGTAAATGAAAAAAATTGTGTTGAACGAATCGCACTCATATTGTATATCAACAAAATTATGAATTAGTCGGTTAATAAGTTCAATACAATTAATTAAAAAAATCATGGCTCCACGCCTCTTGAGCCCCAGAGCCTGGTTATCATTGGGCCTTGACCCGTTAATTATAGGTTGGTCTAACCCCTTCAAGCATACTTTTTTTTTTCGAATTGCCTTCAAGCATTCTTTAGTCAATAGGTTGCTCTAGCGTCTCATAAGAAACGTTGCATTTTTCGTGAAACTAAATCAATCGACGGAAAATAGTATAATAAATTTGTTAAACTAACTTTATTTATTTTGCATTTTTCAATAATTATCTAAGTTATTTTATTTAAAATAATAATAAAATTAAAAAAATAACAGAATACATGAATAAATATATTTAAATTATTAAAAATGTAAATTTATTTGTGATTTTGGATTATACATATTCAAAGACTTAGACCATGTTTAACAATTAGCGGATAATTGATAGCGGACATCAGATTATATTAGCTAATAGCAGATAACTAATAGAATTAGCTGATTCGACCAGCGGATTACATTAGCCGATTTTATAAAAGTGTTTGATAAAATTAACTGATAGCCGATAGTTGTTTGATTACTTGAACAAGCAAAATGACATATAAAGACATGATTATATTTGATGGTTGTTTGAATAACTTAATAGTTATTAACATTTTGTATATATTAATTATAAAAATTAATTTTTTAAATATCATTACTGAGCATATATGTAGGGGTGAGAATTGTCGGGTACCCGGAAAATCGGGTACCCGGTTCATCCGGGTACCTCATTAAACGGCCAGTGTCCCGGCCCACTATATCCGAGTACCCGGTTCCTTTTTTTAATTTTAAAATTTAAAAAAATCACATGTTAAACACAAAAATATTTAAAAAAAATTAAACTTAAAACTTAAAAGAATATAATACAAACATAGAAAAAATGTAGGGATTTAAACTTAATTTTAGAGTGAAAATATTAAGAAACATAAAATAAAAATATAATTTTAAATATAAAAAATATATATTAAATTTTATCGGGTCGGGTCGGGTACCCGGTAAGGGAAAACTTTCGGCCCGTGTCCCGAAAAATTTGCCGGGTCGAGTACTCGGCCCGGTCGGGTAATTTTTTTCCGAGAATTACCCGGTATTTTAGTTTCGGGTCGTCAGGTTTTCAGGTCGGGTATTTTTGCCCACCCCTACATATATGAGGATGTACATATTAATTTTTTTATTTTTAAAATTATTTTTTAATATAATATTAACAATTATTTAATTTAGATACATATATTAATTTTTTATCTATAAAATTATATTTTAAATATAATTTTATCAATTATTAAATTTATATATATTTATTAATTTTTTATTTATAAAATTATTTTATTTAATTTTATTAGTTAATCAAATTTATGTTATTTAGAAAGAAAAAATTATAATTATCAAACATACATGCATACAAATTAATAAAATTAATTTATATAAATTTATGTGTGTATATATAATTGATAATCTAAGGTCCTTTTAGTAAATAATTTTTTAAGTTATAATTATCATTTTATGTTATCTGAATCTCTAACTAAAAAAACTCTTAAAATGATTTTTTTTAAAATAAGAAAATTCACCTCTATCTGTTATTATAGTCTTCTATTTAACAAACTTACAAACATACAAATTAACAGATTTAACTGGTTAAACCTCTAAAAATACTTCAAATTTCTAATTTTAACTTAAAAATTTATTTACTAAAAGGACCTTAGATTATCAATTATATATACACACATTCAAACTCTGATAAATATTTTCTAACTTTATTTTGATTCACCATATTCAGATTTTTAATCTAGGTTTATTCTGATTTAATACAAAGAACTTGAGAAAAAGAAAAGATTAGGCAGCCGCCTGATCCATTGGATGAATCGATTTATTACGCAAAAGAAAAAGAAAATTACATAATCCAACAAATCCTTTTGAATACAAAACAATGGCAAATTTTGTTTTTTCGTCATGGCAGAAGAATTTTTGATGAAACTACAGAAAACCCCCAACGTGCCTGCTGGAAAATCAACAACTGAGGCTCACTTGATAAAGACATCACTGCCAATCTTCCAAACTACAGAAGAATTGTTTCCTTATCACCACCTCCACCGCCGTCAGCTCCACCGTCACAGCCACCCCGAACAACCAATTCCCAACTTATACCCCACCGAAGTTTCTTTGCAAAAACCCAAACTTTCCCTTTGACAAACAATAAAAGTTTTCATTTTCCCCCCTTCCCAATGTGTAGATCTAAAAAAAGCACAGATGTAGTCCAAGTGAGATCACCAAAGTCATCTCAAGTACCCAAAACCTCAAAATCCTCGAAATCTTCATCTTCTTTGTCTGAACCATCTTCCAGTATAACCAACAATTCAGTTCTTTCTTCAAGCTACTTCGATAACAACTCTTCAAATTACTCATTTTCAACCCAGACCTCCAAAAACCTCTCATCTATCAGAGATTCCCTCCCTGAAAATCCCCATATCTATGATTTCTCCCACATCTGCTCTGCCACCGATAACTTCCGGTCGAACCGCTTTTCATCGTCCTCGGCCTCTTCTTCATGGCTCTGTAACCTTCAAGGTAAACAAGTTGTCATTTTCCAGAGAAAAATGAGACGTTCAATCGAGTTAGCTGACTTGGTTCACAAGTTATCAGTGATTTGTAAGAGTCACCATAGTAGTTTAATCAAGCTTTTGGGTGTTTCCTTGTCAGGGAATTATATTTATCTCGTTTATGATTATCTACAAGGAGTTAACCTTGGTGATTGTTTAAGGAATCCCAAGAATCCAAGTTTTACTATACTTTCTTCTTGGATTTCTCGTATGCAAATTGCTACTGATATTGCTCATGGATTGGATTATATTCACCATTGTTCGGGTCTCGAAACTAGCTTCATTCATAATCATATAAAGATCACAAGTATTTTAGTAGCTGAAGGTTCATTGATGGCTAAAATTTGCCATTTTGGCACTGCTGAATTATGTGGGGAAGTGCCGAAAGATGAGGGATCATCAAAAGCTCTTGGAAGATCAAAGAGTAAAGTTGTGAAAATTGAAGGGACAAGGGGTTATATGGCCCCCGAGCTTCAGTTTACCGGTTTGGTGACTCAAAAATGTGATGTTTATGCATTTGGGGTTGTGATTTTGGAGCTTTTGAGTGGAAAGGAAGCTTTGAAGTTCGTGGTTGATGAAGAGACCGGAGGGTACGAAAGAACGAGTGTTATAGACACCGCAAGGGAGGCGGCTGTTGGTGGCGGTGCAGGGGTGAGGAGGTGGATAGATAGGAGGTTGAAAGACTCTTTTCCGGTGGAAGCAGCTGAGATGATGGTGTTGGTTGCATTGGAATGTTGTGAGGAAGATCCAGGGAAGAGGCCTGATATGAACAAAGTTGCAGGGCAGGTTTCAAAGTTGTATTTGGAGTCTAAGAATTGGGCTGACACTATTGGTTTACCTACTGATATCTCAGTCTCAATTGCCCCAAGGTAAATAAGGGCATAAGTTACTCAGATTTGGTGATGAGCGTTGGATATGCATTGGCACTCCACGGTCGCGAGTATGTTCAAATCCAAATATACATCGAATATGAATGCCAAATACGAATACTTCAAGAAAAAATGAAAAGCGGGAGCAATGTAGAAATAAGCCACTATTGATAACTCTTTTTGGTTATTTCATGAGCAAATTTTTTGAGGTTTCCGATTTTGATCAGTACAGGGAGATCTAAGAGTGATTTATTTTGCTTTTCTATCTTTACAATTCAGGATTCCTTTAAGCAATAGATATTTGTACATATTGTGAATAGTATATAGATTTGAGATCATTTTCTGGTAAAGTTTTTTTTTAATGTAAGTAGCATAGTAAATATTGGAAATCGAACCTAGATCATAAACTACTAGATTGAACTTTGAGGTCTTTTTTGCAGAGCTTTTGATACTTAATTGTTTTAGATTAAGTTCCTACTTGATTCTTATTCTTTATTATGCTGTAGTAACTAGTAAGTACTAGTAGTTTAGTACGGGATATATACTTGTATTCGGCACTCACAGTCGAGTTTCCCTGAGGTTTTCCGTTACTTAATACCATGGGCGGAGCCCCCTGGCCCCATGGGTGGTCAAATGACACCTCAAAGTTTGTTAGGAAATTTTTTTTCTTATATAATTTATATATAAAAATATTTAAAAAATAAATAAATGACACTCATTTATAAATAATTGATACCCTTAATTATAATACAAGAAAAATGACAGCCTTTAAATAATTTTCTGGCTCCGCCTTTGCTTAATACGATGATGTTCTGTTTATGGGTTTGAATCTTTTTGATTCAGCACCCTGGGTTTGTTAAGATCTTTCCCAACTAGTGTTCTGCAATGAAAACTCACTTTCTGTCTGTGTGTTTTGTCTATCTTGAAACTAATGGATACTAAGGGTGGAGATGTTGGAATGCAGCAGATCCTAGGAATTAATGGAACATCAACGTCCTACATTCCATTGTCAATGTTATCAATTGGGTGAGTATGGGGTGTGGTAGATTTAGAGTGTAACTAAAAACCAACAAAACAAAAACTTTAAATGTTAGATTTTTTAGATAATATTTTAGTTTTTTTTATGATTTTTATAACTTTCTATACTTACAAAATAAGTTTCGATACTTTGTCTAAAAAACTTAAAATGTTATAAAAAAGGTTAAAAGGGTTATTTCCCCCGAATTCGACCCAAATTAGCAATGTCGTCCCTCGCGCGAAAACACGTTCAATTAGGTCATCCAGTTCGCACATTACAACAAATTAGCCCCTTAATCACGTTGACCGTTATGGTGCTGACGTGGCAATTAACGATGCTGATGTGACAGTGCATGTGTGTTGATGACGTGGCATAGGGACTTAATTGATTTTTTAAACCGAACTCGATGGCATAATTGAATTTTTTATCGAGTTCATGGGCATAATTCATTTTAATTGAAAGTTCGATAACTTATTTAATTTTTATGCTAAAAAATAATAAATTACTAAAATTTTAAATAATATTTAAATACTCATAAAATATTAAAAAAATAAAAATATTATGATGAATATAAAAAGTCAAGTAAAAAACATAAAATTAAAAACATGAAAATTTATAATAAACAAAACTCAAAATTTTAAAATATTTATAAACTTTCGGAAAAGTTTTCAATTATTTCTGTAGGGATGGGCATGAGGAGGGGCGGGTCGGTTTTTGGGTCGTCCCACCCCGCCCCGATCTATAAGTCCCTAAACTCGACCTCGCCTTGCCCCGGATTAAAATATTAGTTTACCTGCCCGCCCCGATATACCAACTCTTAAACCTGACACCGAACCAACCCGACCCAAAAAATTGAAAAAAGTCTTAATCTCCGACGACGATAACAATTAGATCTGATCAATCCACCATTACGACCACAAAATTTAGTTTCAAAAGACTTTAAACCTATATAAAATAAAAAGTGTTTATATGGAGTGGTATTTTTATAAATATAATAGAAATATATATTTATTTAAATATATACTGGGGCGGGGCGGGGCGGGAAATTTCTAGCATATACCCGAACCCGCGCCGCCCTGACTCAACACTATAAATAACCCACCCCGAACCCCGAAATTCAAGGTTAAAAATCCAATCAGGTCGAATCGGGGCACACCGAGTCAGTTCAGGTTCGGGTTATTTGGCCATCCCTATGTTTCTGTCTATGCTAACCTATTAATATTCTTTTGAGCATATTTTCAATGGAATCATCCTTGTATTAAAGTAGAAAAAACAAAAAATTTCCTTCATTTTTCTACATCAAATATTAATGAGCATTAATTTAAACGCGAAAGAAAATTTAAGATTTATTGTTACTTTGATGCAAATTTGATTCCACTGAAAATTTGTTTAACGAATGATAATACTCATACTGGCGAAGTCAAAAAAAAATTGATGAAAGTGTTCGATTTTTAATACTTTATAAATATTTTTTAATTTTATATTTATATTTTATCATTTTTAATCTCAAATACATTTTAATTTTTTATATTAGTTTTTATTTTTAATATTTTTTAAATATTTTTAAATATTTATTAAGTTTATGGATTTTTTAAATTGAAGAATATTTTGATTATTTGTGAGAGTTCTCACTTTGCTTATTTTAAAATTATCAGGAACCTAGGGATGACAAAAAAAATCCAGGCCCTGACCCGACCTGGTGCGCCCCGACCCAATCAGATTTTTCTTCATAAATTTCGGAGATCGGGGCAGGTATTGAAAAGCTTTCAGTTAGAGCGGGGCGAGTTCGGTATGAGGTAGAAATTCCCCGCCCCGCCCTGCCCGGATATATTTTTTATTTTATTTATTTATTTTTATTATATTTGTGAAAATACCACTATATATAACTATTTTTAGGGGTTTTAAGCTATTTTTTAATTTGTGTTTATCATAAATTTTTGTTATAAATTGTTCAAGTTTTAATATATTTGATTCCGACGATCAATGGTACTAGTTTATTCTTTTAAATATGTATTTTTTTCATGTGAGTAATTTGTTGAGTTGTGAGGAGCTCGATTCGTTCAACCGATATTGCTCACCAAGTGGTGGAGAGGTGGATTTTTGGGTGGAAGGGTTGTGGAAGCTAAAATGATGATTGACACAAAGATTTATAGTGGTTCAACCTTCTAACCAAGGTCTACATCCACTACCTTAGCTCCCTACTAAGGATTTCCAATCAATCCACTATTGATTCGTCCCCTTTTCTAGGCTTAGGAGGAAACCCTTATACACGATCAAGCTTTCTACCCAAAGCCTTGATCAAAACCCTCTTTTACAAAGAGAAACAATAAGCAAACTTAAATCCCTCTAATAGGTATTTGTTTGCACAATTTAGCACTCACTCAAAACCTAAAACACTTGACCAAATTTGACAATTTTGGCTCACTAGTATTTGTCTATACAATAAATGACAATTTAAGCTCTAAGACAATTCTTGATCATTTGTTGATTGACAATATGAGCATTAGCCTTTACTTGATGCTTGGAGGTCCCTTTAATACTCCTTGATGAGTTTGTAGCTGTTACTAGCCGTTGGGATTGAATTGGAGCCGTTGAGGACTTTAATTCACACCATAAATGCAGTTCTGCAGCTCACCGTTTCGAAACGCTCGAACCCGTTTCGAAACACCCTTTAAGTAGAAAGAGTCGTTGCAGTCTGACAAGGCCCCTATTTCGGAACGCCCCTGGCCGTTTCGGAACACGTATCGAAACGCCTAGACCCGTATCAAAACGCCCTGCATTTAAATGTTAGTTGGGAAATAGCCGTTGGGGTTTATGACCGTTGTGGTTAATGCCACGTAGGCGTATCGAAACGGCATAGCCCGTTTCAAAACGCTGGGCAAAAATCTCATCCAAGGAATGCTTGTTTCGATACCCGTATCGAAACATTTTGTTACTAGAATGCATCGTATCGAAACGCCCTAAGGTGTTTCGAAACGCCTGGAAGGTTTTATGTATTTTGGCTTTTGAAAACATGCAAAACCCTTTATAAAATATCCCTAAACATAGTTTCAAGTTATTTGGACTTTGAAAATTGTTTTAAATACTTTTTAAATCAGTCCAAAATATTTTTCAATTATTATATCAAAACATTAGTTCTACATAATTTAATTGATCTTATTTTATTTTTTTATATAATTTTAAAGGTCGCTTGAAACCTATATTTTGTGACTATAATAATGGACCGATCGAATCTAACATTTATCGTTGACGGATTTTTTTTTTAAATTTTCGTGTCGGGTCGAGGCAGGGCGGGTAAATTAATATTTTTACCCGGGGCGAGGCAAGGTCGGGTTTAGAAGTTTATAGGTCCGGGTGGGCGGCCAAAAACCCACCCCACCCCGTTGCCATCCCTACAGGAACCCAAAGGATATTTACATTAATTTGTTAATATATTTTTCATATATTTCATTTGTAAAAGTTTAACTCGAAAAACCAAATTATTTATCTAATTTTATTTAAAAACTAAATAAATTGATTAAATTAACTTAAAATTTAAACAAATTATTTATTCAATTTTAAAATTTTAATAACTTCTTTCTTAAATATTAAATAAGTTATCAAACTTTCAATTAAAATGAATTATGCCCTTGAACTCGGTAAAAAATTTAATTATTCCCTCGAATTCGGTTTAAAAAATAAATTCAACCCCTCTGCCACGTCAGCACAATTAACTGCCACGTTAACATCGTAACGGTCAACGTTGGTCAAGGGACTAATTTGTTGCAATGTGCGAACTGGAGAACCTAATTGATTTTTTTTATTAATTTAGGTCACTCGGAGGCAAAATAACTCCTTTAGCCTAAAAAAATAAGTATCGAAACTTATCAAAAATAATAAAAAAATCAACCTAAATGCTATCAAAATGTTAAACATTTTATATTTTTGAAAATAATTTGAAACTTATCGTTTTTTAGTCACACTCTAAAATATGCCGTAATTTAGACTCCCCGTTATCAATTAGTCTATTTAAAGAGTTTTCTAAATTTCGGTTGAAGGAATAATTCACGGGAGGAGATGGTTTTTGCTTTTTTGTTTTAATGTCTAATGTCTATGAATTTTTCATGCTTTAATTTTTCGATGGTGTGTATTAACTGTATTATGTTTGTTGTTTCTTTGTTTTCTTTAGATAAAATTCTTTTGTTAGAAAGGAGATACCTTTTACTTTTTTGGATAAATTATAAAATTCATCACCTAACTTTTTTCTTACTCATATTTTAATTATTAAATTTAAATTTTTTAATTTAATAATTGAACGTTTGATTTACTCTTATTTTTGTCATTTAACTATTAAATACTTTACAACCTTATGAGTGGGCATATATCTTTTAAAAAGTATGAAGCGATCTCAAATTATTTCTTTTTAAAATTTTGTGAAAATTTTTATGGTTTCGAATTTCTTTTGATTTCTCAACGATGAAGTACGTTCTTCCAAATTCTAACAGTGAGAGGTAAAAAAAGAAGAAGAGAACAGTATATCTTAATTTCATATTGATCAAACAATGAATATTATAGATCATATTAGTTTGAGGGATTTTACTCATTTTAAGTTTTGGATTGAATTTTGCGAGTTTAAAATGATTTTGAGGAAATCTAAACTGATAGAGTGACATAAGAAGATGAGACAAGTTTGCTGATGTTTTGAGTGGTTGGAGAAAATAATGAAAAATGATATTTTAACGTTGACGTGATAAAGGAGGGAACTGTAAAACATTCATCTTTGGAGAAAGAAGATAAAATAAAAAAGGCTTAAGGGCTCGAGAAGCCCCTGAATTTTTGAAAAAAAATTAATTAAACTCTTAAAGTTTTTTCGCACTCAATGTCACCCTTAAACCCTAAAAATTATATTCAAATCAACTTTAATTTTGTTGTGAATCTTATTTATTTCCTTTTTTCATGGTATTAACTTTAATTTAATTATTATATTTTTTATTTTAAACAAAATTTAATAAAAAACTATATTAAAAATTCATTTAACGAAACCAAATTTATCTCATAATTAGAGTTATATTCGCGAGTTTGAATCCGTTAATTAAATTTTTAATATAATTTTTAATTTTTTATTTTAAATCATGAATTAACTATATTTAATATATATATATATATATATAATGTTCTCTAGTTTAATTTAAATATTATATTTAAACAGTGGTTTCAATATTTTTTATGCGTCTTAAGTGTTTTATATTCGAGTTCTCTTAATCCATAATTATTTTCCCTTCCTTGCATTAACAGCAAACTAAAACATATATTTAATTGTGTACTTTATATCTCAACTTACCACTTGGTTTAGTGGTTAACCTGTGCCATTTCCTCCAAGGAGTCCTAGGTTTGAATCCCCCAAGACATTAGCCCTTTTTGTTTTATTTTCCTCCAATATGGCGATGCTACGTGTCGACATCTAATTGAATGATTAATTTATTAAATTAAAATTAGAATCAAATTGATAGAATAGATAACTAGCAGGGATCAAATGTGTAGTTATACAAATTTTTATTAACAACCACATCATCCATCTATTAAATTTTAACGGCCGATGGTCAAAATAGGTCTAATTAAATAGTTGGATGATCAAATTTTAAATTTTTATACTTCGATGGTCAAAACAGGTCAGACCCAATAGTTGGGTGGTCACCAAAATAGTTTTTCCTAAAATAATTTAAATATTAATTGGGACACACACATATTATTATTTTTTAATTTATTCGACTAATAAGATAATGACAAATATATACAGTGAGGGTTCTGGACAAGCGCGATATAGGAGCGACCGCACAGGACCCCAATAGAGAGGGGCCTAAAATAGAGAACCTAAATTAAATAAAATATTTGTAAAAGATTATATATATATATAATTATGTGTGTATACAAGTTAATTTTTTGTATTAAGGTTTTTTATTTATAAAAAAACAACTTATATCTATTATTGATTATAAATTAAGGGCCTCATTTTAATATATTGTACATGGTTTCCAAAATCTTTGAACCGCCCTGCATATATATTAGTGATTTTACAAAAATAAGATATTATAAATAAATATTATTACAAGTTCAATATACTAAATTCAATGTTTAATAATACTGTTCAATATGAAATATACTGTGATTGTTTCAATAATTTTATATTCAAAATATTATTTTTAAATTTCAAAATTAATTAAAAAAGCGATTTAAAAAACACTTTTCATCTTTAGACCTTTGTATTCTTCATCACATGAACCCAAACCTATATAATATAAAAAACAGACCGCAGGGTAATCAGTGCTTTAACTTGCCACGTGTATGGTGCTCATTCCTCATCTCACATAATAAAAGAAAATGTCGATTTTTAAAATAAATGAAATAATCTCATTGGCCAAACCGCCTTTATATTCAAGTTTCGCGGCAACTCCCCTTTTCGCTCTCTCAATATTGTTCTTTCTTGAAAGTTTCTCTAAGATTTCTTTTCTTTCTTTCTCTAAACTTTATTTTTCTTAGATGTTTTGGTTCAAATCGAAAGAGTCCGGCAATTGATAAGTGGGTTTGTCTTCAATCTGTAACATAGGGTTTAAAATTTAAGATTTTGAAATTACCACTGTAGGTTTTTTTTGCTATTTTAAAGAAATTTTCGATTAATACTTTGATTTTTTATTTTTTGTAAAATTTTTTGTTTTACTTCAGTGAGTTTGAATCGGTTTTCAAGGTGACTTTGTGGATTAAGCCAAATTGACTTTGCCTTTTTGGTATTTTGAGAGCAGCATTCTTTTGCAATATTTTACTAATACGTATAATTTTTGGTGTTTCAAGAATCAAATTTTGATATCGAGTTTAAAATTTTACAGTGCGTATTGTTGGTTCTAAATATTATACGCATTAAAAGATCGAGAATTGACAAGTGGGATTGTCCGTTAAATGTATTGGTTTAGCTGGGAACTTGAAATTTTGAAAGCACCATTGTGAGTTTTTCTTTTCTTTTGCGATTTTAAAGAAATTTTCAGTTAATAGTTTAAAATTTCACTTCTTCTTTTATAAGTATTTTTGTTTTACTTCATTGGGTTTAAATCAATTTTCAAGATAACTCTGTGGATTAAGCCAAATTTACTTTGCCTTTTCTGGTAGTTTGAGAGCAGCGTTCATTCTTTTGCAATCTTTTTTAATAGTATACTTTTTGGTGTTTCAAGAATCAAATTTTGATTGTGAGTTTAAAATTTTGCAGTGTTTTTTTTTGTTGGTTCTAAAAACTATATGCAATAAAAGGCCGGCAATTGGCAAGGGGGATTGTCTTCGATATGTGACTTAGGGTTTAAAATTTGAGATTTTGAAACTACCACTGTGGTTTTTTTTTTCTTTTACGATTTTAAAGGAATTTTGGTTAATAGTATGAATTGTAATTTTTAGAAGTATTTTTAGTTTTCTTCAGAGGGTTTCAATTGGCTTTCAAGGTGACTATGTCGATTAAGCCAAATTGACTTTGCCTTTCTGGTGGTTTCAGGAGCAGCATTCTTTTGCAATCTTTTTGTAATACACATAATTTTTGGTGTTTCAATAATTAAATTTTGATTGTGAGTTTAGAATTTTTCAATAAAGTTCACTCATTGTCATCGGTTTTAAATTTTGTACTATCTTTTTCAATTTTTCCTTTTTTTTAAGTTTATGTTTTATGATGGAATGATACAGATAAAGGAAGTCGTTGATGCCCCCCCCCCCCCCCCCCAAAAAAAAAAAAATCCTAAATTTTCGAGTAAATATGAAGTCTCTTCTGTTAAAGACGCTGGAAATTTTATTAAATATCAAATTATTTTCTATTCTTTGGCTGTTTGGTGAGTACTCTGTTTTACTTAGCATCATCATATGCTAATTATGGGTCGTTTTGATGGATGTTCTATTGTACAATAAGTGGCTGAACTCAACAAATTTTTCTAAATTTAGAGGAGCCAACAATGGACTATATATTTTTTGACGGATTAAAAGAGCAAATTTATCGTAATTTTTTTTAATTGTTTTGTGGGGCAATGGCCCCCAGCCCCCCACTAGTCTCAAGGTGGTTTCGCCACTGGTTGAATTCTATGCTGTAAAAGAAATTATTTGACAAGTTAAGATCTCCATGGAGCAAGGCAGAGATTAAACAGTTCTATAAAGCTTATGAGAAAGATTGAATGAAGGTATATATTGGGAAGTATCATAGAGAAGTTTTATGATTGGCATTCTTTTATATCGGGATAATGTTCCATCAAGAACTTTGTTGTTGCTTATATTTAGGTGGCTGTTATGGTGCGTAATAGATCCACTGAAAGGGTGTAGGACTTTTACAGTGTGAATCTGGTATGTTCAGGTCTTGATGTAGCTTTAAGCACTAATCAGTTATCCGATTCATCTTTGATTGCTTAATCTTGTCTTTGGATTGGATGCTCATGTGTGTAATGATGTTTGCTTAATCAGTTAATTTGCCATCATTTCAAACATTAATGTGACTTCTCAACTATCATTGCTATAATTCAAGTCAGATAAGCATTTTGTCTTCATTGATAGTCTTAAGAAGGATATGTGAAATCATGTAGTTTTCAAAAGACATTGAATGCAGTTGTATTTTTAGCCTTCATTTGCTGGATGAAACCTGAGAGTTGCTTTAGTTTAACTATATTTGTTTGTAAATTCTGTAAGGTCTGATATTTATCCTTGCCAGATGGAGTAGCTTCAGTGATTGGCCTTATAAAAATGATAACCGATTGCTGAGCAAAAAAAAAAAATGATAACCGATCACTATAGAGTGTTTGTGAGATTTGATTTGACATTTTGAAAAAATTGTAAGGTCTGATATTTGCAGCCAATGTTGATATCAATTAAAGCTATTCAGCGCACTTCATTTTTTGGAACTATATTTCTCTCCATTATTTACTGAATCGCTTCCTTTTTAGATTGTTATTTTGTTAATTACGTCTTTTCCATTTTAGGCTTGCAAAATAAATTGAACTCTTAATGTTCTTGCTCTATCTACTAGTCAAGGGTTGAAAATTTTATACCATGTCGACTTATAGGATGAAAGTGATGCGAAAAAAAGAGCAACGAGCCTTCTGAAATACCCCGACAAACTCAAAAGCACAAGCGGGTAAAGGCTCATTTTGGTTCCTCAAAAAAGGATGCTTTTCTTCCCCAGTCAGTTGCATCTAGTCAGAGATGCCAACCTTCGATGGAAAGAATAGTCTTTAATGGTAAAATTCACTGTTCTTTCTTAGCACTCAATAACAACCATCTATGGTTTTCTTCAATTTGGTTCCTTTATTTATCACAAGTCTCTTTAATATTTTCATCGCATAGTTATATCTCTTATTTTTGCAGTAAATGCAACTAAGAGACTGAAAAAGTAGAGTTAAATTAGTTGAAAATTTCCAAATTTATGTGAGAAGTAAATAAAAAAAACAGTGCTTGAAATACCAACAACAAGAGGTCTAGCGAGATGAGGCGCTAGGTCCCTTAAGTAAGAGCAGGGGTTAGAAACGTGGTGTTGTGAATGGAGAAAATCGGGTTGGGAGGGTTGCTCCCATAATGGGCCTTTGCAAAACCCTATATGGATTAGTCGACCAATGAGTTGGATACCTGTAGTTATAAAAAAATAATAGTGCTTGAAATTATTTTTATCTGCCTCAAGACTCTAATTTACATTAGTGTCTTCTTTAGCGATCCATGTTCTGTTGCCTATCTATAGGGAAACCAAATGTTTAAAATTAACATCATTTGTTCAAAGAGCAATCGAGATCATTTGTTCACTATCTAGTAAGCATAGGAACTGTTGCTACTGTCTGAAAGTTTGTTATAATAATAATTTTCATAATTGTTATTGAGGTCCTTATTTGTTTGAATTACTTTTAGATATAAATCCTCATGCTTTTAGGAGGACTCCTCGAGTTCTTGTTTCATATTCATATAAGAGAGACAACATTGAAAGTTATGATCCACCCAAAAAAGAGCTAAAAAAAGTCAGAGACTGATGATAATAATAATGTTAAGCTGCAGTGACATTGACATGAGCATTGCTAAGATGAAGCTCCCCACAATTTTCTCAAAAATCTTACAAAAAGTTTGAATGCAGAAATTCTACACCTCAGAGCTATGATCATATGGTATAAGACTTCTAATGTGAATTTATAATATTACAATTTTCTTGCCTTCATTATTTATGTAGTGTTTTTATACTTTTATTTTTTATTGACATGTAATTAGTTGATACAATCAAAGACAACTAAGGCAAAGATCTCTCGGGCTTGGATGGCGTTCGGGCTTGGGAGCAAGGAACCTGTCATTGGAACTTATAGAAAAGTGATGCTACCAGAGATTCATCAAAAGAGGAAAAATTATTCAAAGAAAGTGAAAGTTGATGAAATCATGAACAATTTATCTGATGATGGTGGTGAAACATGTAGCAGTACAAAAGAAGGAATTACAAATATTGTCCAAGGAAAAGTTGATATGAAAATTTTCAGTGCAGAAAATAAACTTTCACCATAGAGTCAGAGGAAGAAAAGCAATAAGATTATCTCGGGAGGTGGGAGGTATGAACTTGAAATCTGGGATTGAATAATGTAACATTCTAACTAGACGAGGCACAAAAAGTAGCAAAGAAAAAGACGAGAAATGCAAAAGGATGTTGCTTAATTAGTTCAAAGCAATTGTACTTTTTTCAGTTACATACAAATTCAATTTCCCCCCTTTTTGTATGCATATGAGAGCAATTCCCCAGATGCTCGGCTGACATTAGCCAATTTGTCTACATCAATGTTGCCAACATCAACAGTAGAATCTGGTTTTTACCGCTTAAGTGTTGTATATGATATAGAATTTTTCGTCACTTGTTCTAGTTACTCATTATATGTTTCTTTTGGTCCGTTTTCTTCATGCTTGCTGGAAACATACATTATTCTTATTCATTTTGTTGTTGTATCTGTGTTTGCTTAGAATCATCTGCCAAATTGAAAGAGAATGGACTTACAAGTAAAATAGATGAGAAGTCCAGTGCATCTGAAGCTGTATCTATAGGTAAACATAGAGATAAAACTAACCAATTAGGGTCAGAAGAAAAATTGCACAACTTAATTACTGAAATTGAAGATGGTGCCTCTAGTAAATAAAAAGTTGAAAGTTATTCAACTACAGTTGACAATGTTGTTTCTGAACCAAAACAACAGCCAGAACCTACCAATAACTCAAAAAAGAAGAAGCAAATTCTTCAGTACTTCTCAGGTAGCCACTGAATATTTTGATTTTGCTATTTCAAATCTTGATTTCATGACGATTTTTTGTTCAAGCTGCAAATTTCAAATTCAGAAGCTCCAACTGGTTCTCCTTTCATACAATCTTTTGATAATAAGGTAGGTGAATATGTTTTAACCTTTTCTTTGCTAGTTATTTTGGCCAATTTAATGTGTGTATATAGTAAAACACTAGCAAATCCTTCAATACTTCTCCGGGGCTGATGTGTTTTTAATGTCTTGTAGGATGTGGCTGAAGAAGTGAAAAAAGTCTCACTAAGGTAAATGCATCGCCCAAACTTCTGTTCAATCAAGACAATAAAAACCATTCAGAGTATCAGAGGATTCCCCTGCCAATAACGATCCAGAAATTGCCGAAACTGATTCAGTTGTATCAACTTTACAAGTTTCTGTAAAACTTAAACCTGTTAGTTTACCAAATAAGCATCAAAGCAGATGTAAAATGAACCCGAAGAGAGCCTTACTTTCAACAGATAAAGATACTCCAAACAAGCAGTCTCTGACACAAGCTAAAGGTAGAATCCAATCTTATTCCAGAAAAAGAGTTGCTCGTTTTCAGCATATTTGTGAATTTTTTGAATTCCAAAAAAACCTCTCTTCCCGCTTATCATCTGATCTTGCAAGAAGATGGTTCTCTTTTGAATAGTTTTACAGTGCTATTGATTACACTTTGTTAGCTAAAAAGGAGTTTGTGGAGTACTTAAATCATGTCTGATTGGGTCACATTCCAAGGCTTACTCATGTTGAGTGGGGTGTCATGAGAAGGTAAGATTGTTAGTACCCCTACTGTTAAGAAATTTGTAGAAACATATTTTACAATGCAACTTGTCATCATAGTTCATTTGGCAAACCTCAGAGGTTTTCTGACCGCTTTTTGCATGAAGAGAGGGAAAAACTTAAATAGTATTGGGAGTTTGTGAGACAACATTATATTCAACTTCGTATAGGCACTAGGGAAATACTTCCAACAGATTTGGCACGTCCTTTATCACTCGGACAACAAGTAATTGCCATTCATTCCATAGAAAGGAAAGTTAATGATGGAAAAACACTTAGTGTGGAGCATATGACAATTGCAGGGTCCAGTTTGATAGTCCCGAACTAGGAGTTGAACATGTCACGGTAATTGCATTTTTTAATATATTCACATTTCAGTTCATTTATCTTATGCTCATTCTGGAAGTCTTGAGACTAACTACTACAAGATATTGATTGTATGCCGTTAAACCCATTAGAAAATATGTCGGTAACTCTTAGGAGGCAAAATCTTACTTTTGATAACTTTCCTGTGACAGCCAACAAGTATCAAGGGAATGGACATTCAGATTTTGTTAGGCCCGGGGTATACACTTCAAGTGGGCATCTGGAGGATGTAACCAGCCCCTCAAACATGTTGGTCAATCTAATAAAGGTTAGTATACCCAGAAATTGCAAATATTATGTACTTTTGTCAATTCAAGACGACTGTTCCTAGTGTTGATAGTGCACATCCAACATCCAAGGATCAGCCCCTTATCATAGATGATGTTATTTAAAAGGTTTTGACCTTTCAAGAAGCATATTGCAATGGTACTTGTATAGTTTTATATAATGGCCAGGCTTGTGGCTTCCATGAATTGATGTAGAAATGGTTATTCTTTTTTCCGATTTTAAATCTCTTCTCTGATAGCTTCAACTTGATCATTTTCCATGCAGGCTTGTTCTGTTTTACATAACTTGAAACAACATAATTGTGATTGAGGTCCTTATTTGTTTGAATTCCTTTTAGGTATAAATCTTCATGCAGTTAGGAGGACTCCTCGGGTCCCTATTTCACATTCATATAGGAGAGACGATATTGAAAGTTATGATCCACCCAAAAACGAGTTAAAAAGTCAGAGGCTGATGATAATGATAATAAACGTGTCGCTGCAGTGACATTGACATGAGCATTGCAAAGAGGAAGCTCCCCGAAGTTTTCTAAAAAAACTTATAACAATGTTGAATGTAGAAAATCCACATCTGTTGAAAGCTATGATGGTATGGTATAAGACCACTGATATGAATTTATACTACTACTACAGTTTTCTTACCCTCATTATTTATGTAACGATTCTATATTTTTATTTTCTATTGATGTGTAATTAGTTGATACAACCAGAGACAACCAAGGCAAAGCTTCTTAGTTTTTCCTATGATCGCTGGACGGCGTTCAAGCTTTGGGACAAGTTACTTATCATTGGAACTTATAGAAGAGGGACAAGCCCCATGACGGATATGGAAGGTGCAGCTACCGATGAAATTCATCAGAAGAGGAAAAATTATAGCATGTAGCGGCACAAAAGAAAGAATTGCAAATGTTGTCCAAGTAAAAGTTAATATGGAAATTTCCAGTGCAAAAATATACTTTCACCGGGAGTCAAAAGAAGAAAAGCGAGAAAATTGTCTTTAGAGGTATGAACTTGAGATCTAGGATTGAATAGTGTGATATAATAACTAGACGAGGCAAAAATGTAGCAAAGGAAAAGAAGGGAAATGCGAAAGGATGCTGTTTAATACTATTTTGTTTGTCTGCAGATGAGAGAACATCTCTAGATGCTTTGCTGACATTAGCCAATTTGTCTACATCAATGTTGCCAACATCAACAGTAGAATCTGATAGGTGTCAATTGCTTCTCTACTTCAGTTTTTACCGCTTAAGCGCCATTTATGATATAGAGTTTCTTGTCACTTAACTTGTTCTAGTTATTCATATGTTTCTTCTGGTCCATTTTCTTCATGCTTGCTGAAAGCATACATTATTCTCATTCATTTTGTTGTTGTATCTGTGTTTTCTTAGAGTCATCTGCTAAATTGAAAGAGAAGATAATTACACGTGAAACATATGAGTAGTCTAGTGAATGTGAAGCTGCATCTATAGGCCATCATAGAGATAAAACTAATCATGTG
The DNA here is from genome assembly GCA_030270665.1 of Hibiscus trionum. NCBI lineage: Eukaryota > Viridiplantae > Streptophyta > Magnoliopsida > Malvales > Malvaceae > Hibiscus > Hibiscus trionum. The sequence continues at coordinate 8,345,157 of BSYR01000024.1, read as the reverse complement.
GGGCCAAAAGAAAAGAATCACCGAAGCTGAAGAAGGCTCTAGTAAATAAAAAGTTGGAAGTTTATTCAGCTACAGCTGACAATGTTGTTTCTGAACCAAAACAACAACAAGAACCTACCAATAACTCGAACAAAAGAAAAAGCAAATCCTTCCGTTCATCTCAGGTAGCTGCATTTCATTGCAAAATATTTTGTTCAAGCTGCAGATTTCAAATCCAGAAGCTCCAACGGATTCTCCTTTCATACAATCTTTTGATAATAAGGTAGGTGAATGTTTTAACCTTTTGTCTGTTAGTTTTTCTTAGACAATTTATGCATGTAAGATAGAAAAATACTATCATGTTATTTTAATAGTATATATTCTCTCCGGGATTAATGCTTTTTTATGTCTTGTAGGATGTGGCTGAAGAAATTAACAAATGGCTCATTAAATGTAAATGCATCACTCAATCTTCTGTTCAATCAAGACAATAGAAACCAATCAGATTACCAGAGGATTCCCCCACTAATAAAGAGCCAAAAATTGTTGAATCCAATTCGGTTGTGTCAACTTTACAAGTTCCAGCATAACATGAACTTGTTAGTTTACCAAATAAGCATCAAAGTAGACATAAAATGAACATGAAGAGAGCGTTACTTTCAACGGATAAAAATACTCCCAAGTACACCTTAGCAAATCAACCAAACAAGCAGTCTCTATCACAAGACAGACTAAAGGTAGAATTCAAGCTTCCTCTATTTCCCTTCGGCAAAAGAGTTGCTCATTTTCAACTTATTTATGAATGTTTTTGAATTTCAGGAAAACCTCTATTCCTGCTGATCAACTGATCTGGCAAGAAGACAATGCTCTTTTGAATGGTTTTACAGTGTTTTTGTTTACACTTGGTTTGCTAAAAAGAAATTTGTGGAGTACTTAAATCATGTTGGATTTTGTCACGTTCCATGGCTTGTGTTGAGTGGGGTGTCATAAAAAGGTAAGCTTGTTAGTATCCCTACTGTTAAAAAATTTGCAGAAACAGATTTTACAATGCAACTTGTCATTATTGTTAGATAACGCAATCCTAGAGTTTGTAAATAAGTTTAAGTGTATCTTTATCTTGTACCTAACAAATAGAGTTAGAGTTCAAACCTAACTAGGTCTCCTTGTAAAACTAAAAGTCCTAACCTATTTAGGATATAATCTACTAATGTAACGAAGATTAATCATTCAATGAAAACAGAACACTAATTTCGTTTCTCTTCATGGTATCAGCCTAAATTCGATCCAATCGAATTTCTTTTTCTTTTTCGATGGTGGAAAATTCCTCTTCGAGTGCCCTGCACTCTCCCGCCTCATCGTCTGCTAATTCCATGGTAGATTTCTTAGAACCTTCTAATCCAGTCAACATGTGTCCTCGATTAACAGACACAAGTTATCTCCAGTGGTCACAGTCAGTTAAATTGTTTCTCATCGAACATATCACCTTAGGGTATATCACTGGTCAAACTCCTAAACTTGCTGCTGGTGAGAGTGGTCTTGGCAAGTGGATTCAAGAGAATGGTCGTGTTATGTCATGCTTATTGAACTCCATGGCTCCTGATGTTTGTGCTCAATTTGTTCTCTATGGGACTGCACATGAGATGTGGGAAGCTGTTCGTGATACCTATTCTAGTACGAATAACAATTCTGAGTTTTTCAGAATTGAGAGCACTGCTGCTGCCTTGAAGCAAGATGGGATGACTGTTACTCAATATTATGCTACTCTCAATAGTTTATGGTAGTAGATTGATCTTTATGATTCACACGAATGGGAGACTCCTACTGATGCTAGTCTCTTCAAAAATATCACTGAACATCGCATAATTTTTTAGTTTTTGAGTGGCTTGCATCGAGATTTTGAGCCAGTTAAGTCTTGAGTTCTTAGTCTTAGTCTGTTTCCTTCAATTCGAGGGGTATTTTCTGATGTTCGACGTGAGGAAAACATGCGTGCTTATATGGTTTCAAATGTGGCTGCTCCGGATAGTTCTGTATTGGTTACTCAAGTTTCTTCTTCTTCGAAACCGAGGAAGGGGCGTGGAGTATGTAACTATTGCAAGAAGCCAAACCATTTTAAGGAAACCTGCTGGAAGTTACATGGGAAGCCTCCTGATTGGAAATCCTTGACATCCAAGACTTCTCTCAGTTCATCTTCTGATGATACTTCCAGTTCTACATCTGGTGGGTTCACAAAGCAACATATGGCTCAGTTACAACAAATGTTTAGTAAGTTTACTGGTCCTAGTGAAGGTAATGTGGCCAGTATAGAATCTGCAGGTATAGAGTGTCCCTCTCTTTCTCCTGCTTTCCTTTCCGCTTCTTGTACTTCGACTTGGAATATTGATTCGAGTGCCTTAGATCACATGACTAGTAACATGGATATATTTTTCGAATCTTATTCTTCCTCTGTTAATCGTTTTATCAAGATTGTTGATGGTTATTATTATAAGATTCGTAGAAAGGGTTCTGTCTATATTAATGAGGGTTTGCTGGTTCATGATGTTTTGTTTGTGCATGATTTGAAGTGTAATTTGATGTCTGTGAGTAAATTCTCCAAGGATTTCAACTGTGTTCTGACGTTTACTGATTCTGAATGCGTTTTGCAGGCACTGAACAAGAGGAAGAGTATTGGCAGTGCTAGTTTGCAGAATGATTTATATCTTTTTTTCCACCACACAATTTCCTCACCCTTCTGCTCTTTGTTTTATTTCTTTCGGAAAAGATGATGTTATGTTGTGGCATTATAGATTAGGCCACCCAAATTTCTTTTATCTTTCAAAGTTGTTTCCTCAATTATTTAGTAATAAAAAGCATTCTTCATTTACTTGCCCTGTTTGTCCTCTTGCGAAACAAACTCGTCAATCTTTTTTTGCCTTCGCCTTACAAACCTTCTCATCCATTCTCTCGTATTCATAATGAGGGGGGGTTCACTAGATCCCTATGAGAGTTTTTTTCAAACTAAGGGCATTATTCATATCAGTTCATGTGTTGATACTTCCCAACAAAATAGGATGACAGAGCGCAAAAACCATCATATTTTAGAAGTTACCCGAGCCCTTATGTTTTCTTCTAATATTCCTAAGTATCTATGGGGAGAGGCCTTGTTAACTTCTACTTATCTTATTAATCGTATGCCTAGTCGAGTGTTAAATTTTCGAACACCTAAGGATGTTTTTCTTTCTTATTTACCTTCTTTCAAGCCTCTGAGTTCGACTCTTTCCTTGCATGTTTTTGGTTGCACTGTCTTTGTTCAAAACTTGAGTCCGACTAGATCGAAACTTGACCCTAAGTCTGTTAAGTGTGTGTTTGTTGGGTATTCTTCGCTAAAGAAGGGCTACAAGTGTTACCATCCTTCTTCGTGAATTTTTTTTCACTATGGAACTAACCTTTCTTGAACATGAAATTTATTTTTCCACGACTGAAATTCAAGGGGAGACTTTTGACAGTGGTTTTCAGCCTTTTTCGAAACAAGTTTCGATTCCTTCTTATTCTCTTTGTTCTCTTTTGCTTGAACCTAAAGTTTCATCCCCTCAAAAAGACCCAAATGCATCGCCTATTACCTTATCTTCTCCACAAAACAATTTACTAAACCTTCTTCAGAGCCTCCTAAACAGTTTTAGGTCTATACTCGAAAGAAAACCAAAATCATTCCTGAAACTGTTATGCAATCTTGCACTCGTCAAGAATTGAAATTCGGTTTAGATGCTTGTGAAAGAAGTGAAGGTAATGAATCTGTTAATATTCCTTCTCAACTTCTTGAACGACTATGTTCCTATTGCTAAGAGAAAAGGGGTGAGATAATGTACTAAGTACCATATCCAGATATATGCTGCTTATTCTAGTTTAATGCCCTCTTTCAAAGCTTTTACAGCATGTTTGGATAGTGTGGAGATTCTGGATAGATTTGAAGATGCGGTGAAGAATCCGCAGTGGAAAATGGCTATTGAGGAGGAGATTGAAGCACTTCAAAGGAATGGGACATGGAAAATTACTAATCTACCTCCTGGTAAAAAACTGTTAGCTGTAAATGGGTGTTCGCTATAAAGTATAATTATGATGGGAGTGTGCAAAGGTACAAAGCGAGGTTAGTTGCCAAAGGGTTTACCCAAACCTATGGGATTGATTTTAAAGAAACCTTCGCACCTGTTGCTAAATTGAATTCAGTTAGGATTCTTTTAAGCTTGGCAGTGAATTGTGAATGGAAACTACACCAACTAGATGTGAAGAATGCTTTTTTGAATGGGAACCTTGAGGAGTTTTATATGCAGATTCCTCCAGGAGTAAAGGGCACAGAATAGTCTCGACAAGTTTGCAAGCTAGAGAAGTCGTTATATGGACTAAACAGTCCCCTAGAGCTTGGTTTGAAAGATTTAAAAATGTCATCTTGAAGGATGGATTCAAACAATCTTCAGCAGATCACACCTTATTTATCAAGGTAACTTCTTCGAATAAAAGGGTTATCCTAATTGTATGTGGATGACATCATAGTGACAGGGGATGATAAAGTCGAGATCAACAAATTGAAAGGTCTTTTGAGCCGAGAATTTGAAGTTAAAGATCTAAGAACTCTTCAGCATTTTCTTGGCATGGAGGTAACAAGAAATGAAGATGGACTGATAATTAATCAACGTAAATATATTCTAGATTTACTCGAAGAGTCACGACTGCTGGGTTGTAAATCAACAGATGCACCAATGGATGCAGGTCTGAAGTTTGACAGGTTAAAGCTTGGCCCTAAAGTTGATAAAGGGCTTTATCATAGATTGGTTGGAAAACTGATCTACTTATCTCTTACAAGGCTAGATATTTCATTTCCGGTGAATATTATCAGTCAACATATGACTGATCCGAGACAAGAACATATGGAGGCAACAAAACAGATTCTAAGGTATCTGAAAGGCACACCAGGTCATGGCTTATTCTTTAAAAAAGTCGTGACAGAACCATTAAAGTATTCACTGATGCAATTTGGGCAGGTGAGCTTATGAACAGGAGGTCTACCAGTGGGTATTACTCCTTTGTTTAGCGTAACTATGTGACAGTGAGGAGTAAGAAGCAAACAATTGTTTCTAGAAGCAGTGCCGAGGTAGAGTTCAGGGCATTGGCTTTGGGAATTTGCAAAGGAATCTAGATTGTAAAACTACTCAAGGATTTGGGAGTGACACATAGTGAAAGTTTTGAAGTTTTGTGTGATAATCAGTCAACTATCCAGATAGCTAAGGATCCCGTCCAACATGACAGGACTAAGCACAAAGAGATTGATAGATATTTCATTGCTGAAAAACTTGCTACAAGGATGACATCTTTGCACTATGTACCATCAGAAGGACAAGTGGCAGATATTCTTACAAAACCTCTGCCAAAGGCTTATTTTGACAGATTTATAACCAAGCTGAGATTATACAACGTGTATATTTCAGTTTGAAGAGGAGTGTTAGATAACACAATCCTAGAGTTTGTAAATAAGTTAAAGTGTATCTTTATCTTGTACCTAATATATAGAGTTGGAGTTCAAACCTAACAAGGTCTCCTTGTAAAATTAAAAGTCCTAACATATTTAGGATATAATCTACTGATGTAATGAAGATTAATCATTCAATGAAAATAGAACAATAATTATGTTTCTCTTCAATTACAGCTCCCTTGGCAAACCTCGGAGGTTTTCTGAGAGCTTTTTGCATGAACCGAAGGAAAACACAAACAATATCGGGAGTCTGTGAGAAAACATTATACTCGCGCATTGGTACTAGGGAAGTAATTTCAATTGATTTGGCATATCATTTATCACTCGGACAACAAGTAATCCCCATTCACCCCAAAACAAGGGAAATTAACGATGGAAAAGTACTTAGTATGGAGAATGAAGGGTCTAGTTTGATAGTCCTGAACTAGGAGTTGGAATTTTTACGGTAATTACATTTTATAATATATTCGCATTTCAGTTCATTTATCTTGTGCTCATTGTGGAAGTCTCAAAGACAGACTATTACAAGATATTGATTGTATGCCATTAAACCCATTGAAAGTTTTGTCAGAAACTCATAAGAGGCAAAATCTTGCTTTTGATCATTTCCCTGTGACACCTAACAAGTCTCAAGGAAATGGACATTCAGATTTTGGTGTGCCCGGCGTACACACTCCAAGTGGGCATCTGGAGAACATAACCAGCCCCGCGAACATGTTGGCCAATCCAAATAAAGGTTAGTATGCCTAGGAATTGCAAACATAATGTACTTTTGTTAATTCAAGACTTTGTTATAAATATGTGAAATGGACCCAAGTGTGGCAGAGCAAAGAGCGGAAGAGTCGAGAGTGGTGGTATATAGAGAGGTAGTGCAGAAAGGCGGTTCTTAGTAGCGATTCGAAGGTAAAGAGACCAGGTAAGACAGATTTGCTATTGCAAGATGGATCTTGGACCATTTTTGTTGATAATCTAAGAATACAGGTTCAAAGGTCAGCTTTGAGAGAGCTTTTTTCTCACCATGGGAAGGTGGATAGAGTCTATATCCCAGAAATTAATAGGAAAGAAAAGTATAAGACCTCTACTTTTGCTTTTGTTTCGGCGGCGAGTAGGATGGATATGGATCAGATAATAACAAGATTGGATAATACCATTATTGATGGGTTGAGGGTGCAGGTCTCCAAAGCTAGGTTTCCTAAACCTAAGTCAGGCGTTCCTATGTCCCGAAACAAGGTTTGTATGGATGAATGCCCGGCCACATCGAAGGTGGGTTGCAAGGGTAAAAGTACGAACCTCCCCCCTAATATTCCAGGGATGTATAACTCAAAGAAAGATGAAAGAAAATCATATAAGGAGGTGCTACTGAGCGATTACCAGAAGGACATTGGTAGGAATGTTCATTCTAATGTTCCTGAATGTAATGGAAAAAGTTGGATCATTAGAGAAAGTTTGTTGGATGTTACTATCCTACCAGAAGATACAGAATAACTAAAGCTTTGTTTGGTGGGTGTTCTAAAAGTGGGTTTCGAAATAGGTCTTGTGCAACAAACTATAGCACATAAAGGAATCAATGTGAAGATTTCGAAATGGGGAGTAGATAGTGAAACCTATATTATAAAATTTGATTTGACCTCGGCTTTGGATGAGGTGTGGAGATCCAAAAAAGAAGCCATCTGGTTCTGGTTCGATCACCTAGCTCCCTTATTAGTAAATGGCATTCCATATCAATTTTTCTCCGTACTATTACATGGAGTTCCCCTTGCTTGCTGGTACGTGAATTTTTTTGAAGCCTTAGGATTCTATAGGCCCAACTCCAAACCAGGTAGTTAATAATCTCGCCCAAAGTCCGTTGCTAAACAGGTGTCCCCAAATGGAAAATGTGGAGGAAGAAGGACAGATGGATAGAGTGAGACTTTATGTGGATATCGTGCCTGACACTTTTGATGGAGGAAGCCTGGTGAAATTGGTAAATGCATCTTCATTCTCATTTATTCTCCAGAACAATCCCTAAGTTTTATCACAAATTCCTGGTTTTATCAGTCTATTTCGAGTCGAGACCAGGCAGTGCCTAAGGCGGCTGGTTAGAGAATCGCTAGAGGAAAACCACATAAATCAAAAAGAGAATGAACCTTGGGTGAATGCAGACATAGATGACTCGACAATTGGCCTAGAAGCAGAATTCGTATGGAAAATTAGCAACCTGCTAGAAATATCTTTTAAAGGGGGAAAGAAACTGTGATCAAAAGAGTATGCGAGTTAGAAATGGAGCTAAGAAGAAGTTCCTAAGGTGATATACCCAGGTAATCAGAATCTAATTCTATGAACCTTGCGATACTGACATGGAATGTTAAGGCAATTAGAAGAAGGGAGAATATGAGGGCAGTTAGAAGGTGTATAAGGAAAACTCAACCGAAAGTAGTTTTCATCTAAGAAACTAAACTGATGGCATTCTCAGAGACCGAGCTGAGAAGACTATGGAATCTGAAAAATTTGAAATTCGCAGTAGAGTCGGCAGTGGGTTCATCAGGAGGTTTATTGAGTATGTGGGATGATGCTTTCTTCCACGTTTCAGAGATAATCACCAACACTAGATACATTGCTCTTTTGGCTGCATAAAACATTTAAATCTGATATGCGGTATGGTTAATATATATGGTCCGGTTGTGGATTCAGAGAAAAGAAGCTTCCTTGAAAAACTTCTGAGTTTGATCAAGTCAAAGCAGATTACGTGGTGTGTAGGGGGATTACAACCTATTTCTCGACCCAGAAGAAAAGTCAAGTCTAGCTATAAATCTGTCATTAGTTTTTGCCTTCAAAACTTTCGTAGGAGATGTTGAACTAATGGACATCCCTATGGTGGGAGGTAAATACAAATGGGGCAACAACCGTGACCCACCGACACTTGTACGGCTAGACAGATTCCTCCTTTCTGCCAATTTTAAAGTTGTCTTCCCCGAAATTTCTCAGAAATTGTTGGATAAATCACTATCCGATCATAATCCAGTTTTTCTCGTGGTCAAGAACACAAATAGGGGACCGAAACCTTTCTGTTGCTTCAACTTTTGGTATAATGAACAGAGATTCGATGAGGTGGTCAGGAAGAAGATCTCGGGGTTGCGTCTCAAGAATCCAAGTGTTAAAATAGCGGACATTTTGAAAAGTACAAAACTGGCATTAAAGTCTTGGTCTAACAAGAGGAAACTGAAAAACCTGGGCCAAGAAATCGATCGCTTAGAGCAGGCCATCTCGAAACTGGAAGGCAGTTTACAGGGAGGCTCAAAGAATGCAGCGTCTATTGGGCTTCTTCAGAAATTAAAAGCTTAATTATGGTCCCTATACAGAAAAGATGAAAGCGTCTGGTTGCAAAAATCTAGACAAATATGGTTCGTTGAAGGTGACAAAAACTCTAGATTTTTTTTCATTTAGCAGTTTCGGAAAGGAGAAGTTTAAACTCAATTACCCATATTAAAGTAGATGGGAATGAAATTACAGACCCAATCTCCATTAAATAAGCAATTCGAGACCACTTTTTTATGCCTACAATTCGGTCACTCACTTGGAGATTCAAGACTTAGTTCTGGATTTTTAGAAACTCAGCCCAGAACATGCTAGTTGGATTTAAAGAAACTTTTCAGAAGAAGTATGGGCAGCTTTGTCTTCTTCATATAGTAATCGCGCGCCGGGGCCATATGGCTTCAACATGAGATTTTATAAAAGATTTTGGGACGTCCTTAAAGATGATATTATGTCATTCTTTGAGTAATTTTACCAGGGTAGGGATTTGGAAAGGGGCATCAACCACTTCTTCATCACCCTAATCCCTAAGGTTAAAAATCCAGACACCCTCGATGAGTTTAGACCAATCAGCCTAGTAGGTGGCCTATACAAGATTCTATCCAAAGTATTGGCAAAAAGACTATCGAAGGTAATGGATCAGTTAGTCGGAGAATCTCAATTCGCCTTCATAGCCGGCAGACAGATCTTGGATTGTGCGTTAGTAGCAAACGAAGCCATCGACTCATTGACAAAGTCAGGCAAATCGGGTATAGCTTTCAAGATTGATTTTAGGAAAGCATATGACACGGTAAGCTGGGATTTTTTACTCCGAATTATGAAGGAATGTGGTTTTGATACGAGATGGTGTGATTGGACTAAAACTCTTAAAAATTCAAACTTGGTTTTGCTATATTAAAAAGGGGGAGATTGTAAAACTAATGAATTGATTTTGATATAACAAAGGATTTAAGGACTAAATTGAAAAGGAAAAAATGAATTTTTAAGTCCTCAAAACCTCTCTATGTGTTCAAAGAAAATTGTCAAAGTCAAAACTTAAGCTTACTCACATTTCTCTAAGTATTTACCAAGTCAAAATAGTGATTTTTGAGTCACCGTTTTGGAACGGCCTTTAGGCGTTTCGAAACGTTTTGAAACTGTTAATTTCTGTTTCGGAACTAGCTTTCTCGTTTCGATACGGGTGTATCGAAACAAGTCTTTTTGTTTCGAAACGGATGAAGAATAACGGAACGGTTTGAACCGTTTCGATACGGCAGTATCGAAACGGCCTCAAACGTTTCGAAACGTATTTCAAACTTGGTTTCAAAATATGACCGTTGAACTATTATAACTAATTTTAATAATACATTTAAAGCGTATCAAAACGCTTTTAAGCCATTTCGATACAGATTTTGACAGTGGCAAATTGTTTCGAAACGAGCTTTAGAACGTTTCGGAACATGCTCTTATCGTATCGAAACGATCGTGCCCGTTTCGGTACGGCCTATTTATTACACCCTAACGGTTATTTCTATTTTGGTCAGTTTCGAAACAGGGTCGGGCATTTCGAAATGGGTAGTTACAGACTGCATTTATGGAGGGAAGATAACATCCAAACGGCTATAATAATGAAGGCAACAACCCTAACGGCTAGAATTTAATGAGAAGGTATAAAAGGGACTTCTAAAAGCACCAGCAACAACTATTGATAAAAAAAGAATTATCCAAACATCAAATTCAAGCTATTGTGCTAAAATCCCATATTTTCTTGTAAACCCCAATTGTAGAACTTTGTATTTCCAATCTTATTTGTTCAATTGGGTTGAGTGCTTGTAAAAAGGGCTACATTGTATTGAGAGATACTAGCTATTAGCCTTAAACTTCTTTGTAATCTTTGAGTGAGGATTGGGCCAATTTTTGGGTAGAAAAATTGACCACTTTGTAAAGGTTTTCTCCTAAGCCTAGAAAAGGGGAAGATCAACTAGTGGAGTTGTAGGAAAATAATTAGAGCTAAGGTAGTGGATGTAGAGTTCAATTGGAACTTGAACCACTCTAAATCTCTTGTCTAGCAAATTTTTATTTTCCACTCCACCACCAAAATTTCTAAAAATCTAATTCACCACATCTTGGCTTAAATCGATTCTACGATCCACTCAACAATCATGCTATTAACTTCGCATAAAAATATGAAAACATGTGGTAAATCCACACAAAAAGCAACAATCGAGTGTAAACACTGCCATAGACAACACGAACGTTGTTCGTGCTGCAAACTCGCGATATTTTCATCCGATAATCAAACTCAATATTAGACGAGTACCCCTTGCGCCACCTTACATTGATGTTGTCGAATCAATTTTCGCACTGTCCTCTTCTTTGCCAGCGATCCTAACCCCCCTCACGTTCTACGACATCATCTTCAAACTCCCAATTACTCGTCACGACCCCCCTTTACCAAGCAAATTGGCGATATCTTTTATTATAGCCTCTTCGTTTTCAATTGTCGATGCGCCCAGGAATTTTCCCAGCTCAACCGTGACCCTCGCCTCCCTCAATAATTCTCGTTGTCTGCTTGCGTCTTCAGAGTCTCCACTTAATTCAACCCTCTGGTTTTTCAAAGCCTTACTATTTACCCCACCCCTTCTTACAAGCAACCCCCTTATTGGAGTTCAATTTTAAGTCTAATAACGTATTCCCTCCATTCTCACAATTAAGTTGTGTTAAGTTGGTCACGGGCTCCACCGGCACCACATAACTAGCATCAATCGGCCCAACCCTATTGGCCACAAACGGCAACGTCTCAAAATCCACATAACTAGCACACCCCTCGTATCCATCTTCCATTCTTTATCACTAGCATGAACACACATTTCCCTATCATCCTCAGGAGCTTGTTCATTCCATAAGGCATTTGTCTTTCATTCTAAAGTCTCCACTATCTTCGCAGCACTTGTTCGTCGTTCTTGCTCAGGAAAATTATTAACTCCCTGTGATCCTGCACCCATTGACTCCCCATCTCCACTATCTTGTTCACTTCCTTCCTCATCCCCACACGTTGCTTCACAATTTAAACACAACTGAGTGTCCACCAATAGTTCAAACTCGACCACTCGCACCTGAAACACCCGACCATTAGACTCCACATCCGACATAACCTCAATACAATCTAAATGGTATGTTTCTATCAAGATATGGCCCCTCTCAAACGTGTTTGGTTCCAATGTCGACTCATCGCAACGTATCAACACTCCCCACTTTGACGCTACATTTTCAAAAGTTCGTCTCGACCAAACGTGCATCGGTACCCCACTAATCAAAATCCAAGCCCGACGATTACCCTTGTCGATTGTCGGCTCCCTCTTTGTGACCTTGGAGAACCATCTACTCAAAGCGGTATTAGACAAAACTTGCTGGCGCATATCAACGCTAGTGAACATAAACAACACTCAGGAACTAGAAATCTTCATTAGTGAGAAACCTACAATCTCGGCTTCCTCAAGCTCCCTCGCCAACGTTCCAATCCCCTTAAGTTCTCTAACCAAGCTATTGCACAACTCTGTAGTAAGTCAATTTTTCCAGTGTCTTCCACACCTTAAACATTCCAATTCACATTTGTACGCTTTAACTCCTTGCATTGCTCTTCCAATCCAAATCCACCACTATTTCCATTACTCATCCTTTTGCTTCCAAAACGACTCTCACGTCCCCCACCGAGCCATACTCCGATTCTACCACCATAAATCCACCTCCTATGTAGATGTTCGATTGCCCGCTTTGCATCCCTCTCTATCGCCATACGGACAAAACCAAACCTTGACCCATCTCGCACCCTTTTAGTCGGCACAAAAACATCCACTACCTGTCCGTATCGATTGAATACTTGCCATACCCCTTTCCAATGTATTTGTTTAGAGAGGTTTCCCACAAAAATGGTCCAGGATTGTCTCCGATTGCCCTCATATCGCCGACTGCCCTCACTACGCCGCCAATCCTCCCTACGCCGACTCATGATATTGAATTGACGAAAAATATAATTATATTTAAAATATTAGATTAAATTATAAAAATTAAAAATAAAATAGGGTTAATTTCAGGTTAAAATTATTTTTTTGACTAAATTGAACAAAAATATTATTATATTTAAAATATTAGACTAAGTTATAAAAATTATAAAAAAATATGAGTCAATTCAGGTTAAATATAGATTTTAGGACTAAATTGAAAAAAATATAATTATATTTAAAATATTGGACTAAATTATAAAAAAATATAATGTAGTATGGATCAATACTAAATTGAAAAAATATAATTATATTTAAAATATTGGACTAAATTATAAAAAAATATAATGTAGTATGGATCAATTGTGGGTTAAATAAAGATTTTGATGACAAAATTGAACAAAAATATCAGCATATTAAAAATATTGGACTAATTTATATAAATTATAAAGTAGTAGGGGTCAAATTATGGGTTAAATAAAGATTTTGATGACTAAATTGAACAAAAACATCAGCATATTAAAAATATTGGACTAATTTATAAAAATTAGAAAGAAGTTTGGGTCAATTCGAGTTAAATAAAAAAAATTAGGACTAAATTGAACAAAAATAAAAAATTTATAAACTTAGCGCGCAATTTACCCCTTTAAAATAAGTCAGCTGACTTTTTGTTTATTAGTGACACATTGCACATTCTGATTGGTCAACCAATTTTTTTAAACGGAAGTTAACGTTAGGTGCCAATTGAGGTCACGATTTAAAGTTTAGGGGCAAAACGACCCAAAAAATACTTTAAGAAAAACTTCAGTATTTTGCATATACTGCTAGGGTTAAATGGACAACTAAGCCATTTAGATTCTCCATGTTAAACTGTGAGTTTTGTAGGTTCCTTTGCCGAGTCTTTCTCGGTTGTTTTGTACAGTATTATCATGGACACTCTTTTTCCTCCAATTAGAATTTGGGAGATTTTTTAACGAGTCTCTGGATAATACTCCCCCTTATTAAGAAAAAAATCTTTTGTTATTCCTAGGAGATCATGTTCGAACAGTTTGTGTTGCAAGGCGTGTTTACCTTATAAAAAAGATTAAAAAAAATAAACAGTTACTACCACAAGATCACATCATATACTTAAACAAATCTTTTATTAAATTCAAGTCCATTATAATGTCATTTATTGGTTAGATGACTTTTTAAGTTAGCATTTTCTTTATTTTAAAATTTAGCATCAATGAATTTAACAAAATAATTTTAACAATATTAACGATTGAACTTGTTTTTTTGGTAAACTATATAAATGGTCCCACAACTATGTTTCAATTATCTTTTGCGTCCTCTGACTATTAGAAGTTACAAACTGGTCCCCGACTTAAAAAAAATAACAAATTGGTCCAAGGCCGTCAAAAATTTAACAGATGATGACGTGTCAGCTAATATAAATTGATATAATTACATAATTAGCCCTCAAGTTCTACACTTATTTTAATTTGACCCTAATTCTAAAAAATTAACCCATAAATTTTAATATTCTATCAACTTAGTCCATCTTGTTTTCTATTTATCCTCTCATTTAATTTTCCAATTCATTTTCACCCAAAATCCATGAAAACATGTATGATATTAAATTTGAGGGATAAAATATTGTAAAAGATTTTGTGGGGATTTTCTTATTATTTTGGAGTTTTGCATAAACCATCAACGTGAAACCCTCTTGAGGTGTTTGATTTCTAGGAAATGGTAGAATCCTTGTATATATTTTCCTTCCAGTTTATTCACAGCTTACCCGGGAAATTTAACAACACTCGAAAGTGAGAAACCGAAGGAAAATCTGATAGAAAGTAAGAAGATGAAGAAGTCTCTCATGGTAACAATCCCCACCTCCGACGGCGGTTTCAAAGCCCTTCCTTTCATCTTCGATACACGTCGTATGTCTTTTTTTTCTCTTCTTTTTTCTTGTCTCGTATTAATCAATGGCGAGGATTTCAGTCTGTGGGCAACAAACGAGGCCTTCCAGCAAGTGGCAAGCGTGGGGTTGTTGCCCAACATGATTCTCTATTTGACGGGTGAATACGGTTTGAGAAATGAAGAAGCGACCAACTTTATCTTCATCTGGTCGGCTGCCAACCAGTTCACTCCGATCATCGGTGATTTTCTTACCAATTCTTATATGGGACTTTACCTGATGATAGTATTCAGATCCATTTTCAGCTTTCTGGTAAGTTGTAATTATTTTAGGTAATTATTTTCAGCTTCTTTTGCAATCTTTTATCCCTCAAATTCTAATTTGTTATATTCGAGAATTGGGTGTTTGTGTTTGGTAGAATTAAATAGACTTTGGGTGAAAATGAATCGAAGAATAAAAGGAGAGGACAAATAGAAAAGAAGATGGACTAAATTGATAGAATATTAAAATTTGTGGGTTAATTTTTTAGAATTAGGGTCAAATTAAAAGAAATGTAGAACTTGAGGGCTAATTATGTAATTATATCAATTTATATTAACTGCCACGCCATCATCAGTTAAATTTTTAACGGCTTTGGACCAATTTGTTACTTTTTTAATTCGAGGGACCAGTTTATAACTTCTGATAGTCAGGGGATACAAAAAATAATTGGAGCATAGTCGGGGGACCATTTATGTAGTTGACCCTTTTTTTAATTGAAAAGTAAAAGCTAAATTTCTAGATGCAAAAATAAATGGACTAAATTTGAAATGTACAAAGAGAACAGTCTTGGAGCGTATTTTAACCATTACTTTATCATAATCTCGTAAATAAAAGTCTTCATGAAAAATAGCAATATTTAAATAAAACCCTCGTTCCAAACTCGGGTTCGTCGGGTTCAAACCGTTCCTTCGCGTCCTTCGGCTAAAGATGTCTCAGTTTCGGCGGGTTCTTTCTCTTCTTGCTCGAAATCATCCTCAAGCCTCTCTTTTCAAAGGTGAATTCTTATTTCTTATTTTTTTTCGACCTTAGTTCTAATCCTTCTCTTTTTCTATTACTTGGGTTTTATTTATATGAGCTGAAACTGTGATGTGGAACTTTACAAATTGGATTTTCTTTGGCTTTGTTTCATCATTTTCAATCAATAGAAATCTGGGGTTTTATTATTTCTAAAGATAAACTTTGGGTTTTCTTTGTCTTGCATTTTTGAGCATGTTATGAAATGAAAGGCAGTGGAATATATTGAATATCCTGCACTTCTCTTGCTCTGTGGAAATTTTGTTGAATATTGATATGATGTTTTCAAAATGTTATAAGAACAGCTCATATGTATATAATTCGAATTCGGGTGTGAGTATCGGATATAATTATGTTTCTGATGTAGGTATGCTCGATTTTTTGCAAGTGTATTAGAATGCATTATTGCTATGCTTGTGAAATTTGTTGTATTCTTAGGAGAGGGAAGAATTTAAGTACTGTTTATTTATGTTTTGGTAGTATTATCTGGGAATCATGTCTTGTAATATGATAGCATAGCTAGATAAACAACTCGAAGGTTTGAGTGGTTTAATGCCGGTGAAGTGTGAATACAGGTTTGATTGTGATGAATCTAGGTTCAATTTATGAAAATTAGGAATTTATGTAAATGTCAGTGTCTTCCTTATGAAAGTAATTGTTCGAATCAAATTAGTAGTTCTGAATTGTATAGATGCAGATGTTGTACATAGGAACATCTTTACAGCTAGGGCCTTAACTAGTTCCACGTTTTTAGTTTCATTCATTGTGTTAGGTCATTGGTTGGTTTTGTTAGTAGAATCTTTGCTTATCCAACAAAAGTAGAAATATGTTGTTTGGAAATTTTTACGGGGATTTTCATTCAAAGATCAAATGCTAAGGATTTTGGTGAGAACTAGTTGTTCAGAGTTTAACATTTAGTTCTTCTGTGTTCGAATTTTTTTCTGGGTCGTTGGGGATGGTAATAATTATTTTAGTGGAATGGACTGATGTAGTGATGTTCTCTTAGAAGGATGTTTCTTAGCTGAATTAAAGGCATTAGCTTCCTCTACTTTTGTCTAATCTACACATTTAGCAGATTCTCTTGAGGAATGGCGGCTGAAAATCGAAACTAGTTTATGATATAGTAGCAGCAAATGGAGTGATTGACATACACACTCGAGTCATTAGATATGCCAAGAAAGTTACACACATCGACTATAGCCTATAACCTATCTTACTCTTCCTTTTTCTTGATGTACCCATGTTTGACACTCATATTTGATGCATGGATTCTCCAAATATATAGAAATCTTGTAAAAACTGAATGTTCCCGTTTCGGACATGGGTGTTTGACACTCACACTCAAGTCCAAGTAACATTGGCTATATAGCCTATAACCTCCTCCCTTCCCATTTTTCCCCACAATGTATAAAAAAGAAATGATACTGGGATAAAAATTCAAGCTCATATATATACATATACGTCTTTCTTGGATGCTTGTGAAGGATTGGAGGCCTGTAAAATTTCAGAGATGGTAAGATTTAACTTAATTGGTGACTTATTGCTGACTACCAACTTGCATGATTTTCCATTTTGTGATAGTGAATTCAGCACAAAATCATTACATTAACAGTTCTACACGTCGTCACGTATCATTGCACTTTTTGTTACCCAAACATGGGTGTGAGTGTTGGATACTGTCAGACACGGATGTGTTCAATTGTTTTCTAAGTTTTCCATATAAAAGAGGATCTTTAGGGGGTTTTATCCCAGTACTCTTGTCGTAAAATGTGCTGGACATGGGTACTTCAAAGAAAAATGAGGTTTCGGAAAACCATAGATTGTGTTTCTTTTTGCTTTTCTAGTTCTGAATGTTAACTCTTTGCCAGCAGAATCTCCTTCACCAGCCATATCTTCTGCAAGTGTATTCTTCGGTAGTAGGTATGACATTTTTAGAAGATGGCTCCAGACTCAACCTGATCCTTCCGGCCAGGCTAATGACAATACCGAAAACCACGAAGCTGACAGTTCAAATCCTGCTTCTTGCTTGGCTAATGTACCTTCTGAGACGAGCGATTCTGTCGTGAAGCAGACTGCTGTATCTAACTTAAAAACATCGGCAAGGCACGATCTTGCCATGGTATTTACATGCAAAGTCTGTGAAACGCGATCTGTCAAGACAGTTTGCCGTGAATCGTACGAGAAAGGTGTGGTGGTTGTGAGATGTGGTGGGTGTAGTAATTTACATCTGATCGCAGACCGGCTCGGGTGGTTTGGGGAACCCGGAAGCATAGAGGATTATCTAGCTGCTCGTGGCGAGGAAGTGAAGAAAGGCTCAGTCGATACCCTGAATCTAACTCTTGAAGATTTAGCTGGAAAGGGAACCATCTAAAAGCGTAAATATGAAAGTGATGGTATTTCTCGACATTTTTCCTACTTGTTTGTTAAATGAACCTAATTTGATCCAAACTTGAACATGGGAATTTTAGTTCATGTTTGCGAATATGTTCGTTTGATATTTTATGAATATATTTCTTTAATGTAAGAGAAATGTTATTCGATTTAAACATGAGAATTTATTATTCTGAAATTCTTAATACTCCGAAGTCCTAACATGAAAAATTCAAAACTTCACAAAGAAAAATAATAATGAACGCCGATTAGGCATTGTCTTAAACGGTTAATCAAAAAAGAGAAATTTGTAAAACCTATTTTTTTTTCCACTTCTTCTCGTATGCGCCGCTAGGCTTTTTCATATTCCTTCTACATGATCCACGGCGGTAGCAAACTATTGGACCGTCGGAATTTATTATTCTCAATAAGAATTTTTGTTTTTGTGATACGCGTTTTCTCTGTTCTAGTGACACGTTTTTTATTAACTTTTGTGGTTCGTTTCATCTGTTTTTGGTATGATTTTAACTTATTTTAATGGTCGTTTGATACTCGTATAGAAATCTTTACGATGTTAATTTTTTAATTTGATTTTGTCAGTGGTCATAGAAAAAATTAATTCTCACTCGTCTGTGTAGCGGAGCAATCTGCCTGATAGTTTAGTTTGTTCACGACTCTTTTTTTATCTCGTAAAACGTCTCATTTGAGTAGAGACAAATAGACTCACGAAGGTTTTTGAGTTTTGATTGTGTGCTAATATTTGTGGATGTATTATTTTTCTTTGCACATTTGTATGAATTTTTTAGTGGACTAATCCTTTTTTTTCTCTTTTTAATGCTTTGTATTTGTAATTTTATGATAGTTAATAAAATTCAGATGTCATTTCAAAAAAAAATTATAAAATAGAAAATTCCAAAATTCAAGAAAATAAACTATGAATTTTTATAATAAATTTTTAAAATTTATAAAACAATATAAAATAAAAGAATAAAATAAGCATAACTGTAAATTTTTTATAAATTGTGAAATTTAAAAAATAAAAAGTTTCTTTTTTAAATTCAAGTATTAAAAAATACACATTCTAAAAAAAATACAAATACATAAAATTGGATGGGCGATTTAGGCAAAGTTGATTAAAATTTCTATCTATCCGAGTTTTCTCTGTTTCAATTCAAAGACACCTCATTGACGTGTTGTAACTACCTACTACAGCAGCTTGAAGGAAAAGAGAAGAGGCAAAAATGGCGAAAGCAGCAGCTTGGCATGCTTCATTTACTTCACATTCTTCACCATCGCCTCCTTTTTCAAGGAATCCCATGGTACCTGCTGTTTTTTCTCTTTCATTTTCACCCACAACCCACACTTTTTCTTCGGCTTTCCCTTCACTTTCCATCAAACCAAAAAGACCCAACAACTCTTTTCAAGGTAATTCCTTTACCTTGTTTTACTTCTCTTCTAGATTGATTCTATCTTTCTGGGGCCTCGCTTTGTTTTTCTTATAATGGGGTTTTTTAAAGTTTTTTATATTAATTAATTAATTCTTCTTCCTTTTTGTTTATTGTGATGGATTTTTGAATTGGGTAGTTTTAAACTTTACAAGTAGTGAGATTTTGAAGTGGTGTATAATTTAATAAATTGTTGTTAAAATTTAAACACAAAGGAAAAGTTTGATTTATTTTTTAAGTTTATCATCAGATTGCAGTGTATGCTCCATTGGTTAGTTCAATTCACAAGTAATGAAATTTTTATGTAATATCATTTTTTAAGCTATTGAGGATTGTTGTAGATATAAAACTGAAAATATTCGTCAAAAACAAGCGAATGAAATGCCAGTTTTAGTGGACGAGATGATTAAATTACAGGAAATTGAGAGATGGTGATGGCCGATGGGATATTTCGTTTTGTTTCAAGTTTCTTCATTTATTTGGGGATCCTTGGAGGGTCCTATGCTTTTTCCGCATCTGGAAATGTGTTTGACACAGATACTTCAATAAAATAATGAAGAGTTGGAGCAAATGTCACAAAAAAACTGTAGAGTCACAGCAACGTTGATAGAAAGTTAGAGTTCATCCTTTCTGGAATGATTTGGTGAATAAATTTTTGTAGTTAAAAGGCATTTGTTTTCTGAAATTTTATAGGAGGCAATAAGATGACATGGTTGAAATTCTTTTTATGAGATGTTGCTTAGTGTTTTAGGGAATTGTGTTCAATGGAGTAGACGAGTAGTGCTTCAGTCCCATGTTATTCTGACTCCTCATTTTCATGAAATATTTGTGCTTGACACATTCAAAAAGGGTATTGGGTCTGTTCCTCGAAATATATGAAAAAACTTTAAAATTGAGCATACAAGTGTCAGACATATACCTGAATCAACACTCACTCCTCTCAAGTTTGAGCAACGTAGTTTTAGGTCATTGTGGCATTTCCTCGGATAGCTTATGGCTGCTGAATGATTCATTTCTATACTTTTGTGGCAGTGAGATCTGTGGCTGCTCCTGCCGAAGATGTTGCAGGATTTGACGAAATGGTTTCCGGGACCGAACGCAAGTATTACATGTTAGGTGGCAAGGGAGGTGTAGGGAAAACAAGTTGTGCAGCTTCACTAGCAGTTAAATTCGCAAATAATGGACACCATACTCTGGTGGTTTCGACTGATCCGGCTCATTCCTTGAGTGATTCTTTTGCTCAGGTTTAACCCACCCCCTTGTTTTTTTGTTTCAATGCTTTTATTCATGTGATTATCTTCGTTTGAGCTTTGTCAATGTGTTTATCTTTGATCTAGGATTTGACTGGAGGGATGCTAGTACCGGTTGAAGGACCTGACTTTCCGTTGTTTGCTCTTGAGGTACCTGGGATAAATTTCCCAATTGTCTGCCATTTTTTCTTTGGGAAGTTCTTTTGCATTTGTTGCAAGTAATCCTTGAGATCACGTATTCCATAGGAGATAACTATCTGCGAGTTATAGTTTTAATGGTTTTTTATTGCCTTGTATGCTCTGTAAATGCATGTTAAATTTATAGCTTTGACACAGATCAACCCGGAGAAGGCTAGGGAAGAGTTTCGAGATGCAACTAAGAAGAGTGGTGGAACTGGGGTCAAAGAATTCATGGATGGCATGGGCCTTGGGATGCTTGCAGAACAGGTGAAGCTTTATTTACTAATTTTTGCTGTGTAATGCCATGTGTAGCCTCACTGTCTAAGTTTTGGCCATTAATCGTTTTAATAAGCTAAGTTTCTTCTAAATGGCCAATGCATCATCTTGTGTTTCATTTGTAAGACACTCACAGGATGCACATGCTCATACTCGTGCATATGCTGACACATGAAATCAAAGTAACACAGCAACTGGCAAGTATAAAATGCTAACCATAGGGAAAATGAGAAAATTTTGCTACATGAATTTCCTGATTGTATGTGGGTCCTAACCCTTCACGTAA
The DNA here is from genome assembly GCA_030270665.1 of Hibiscus trionum. Lineage (NCBI taxonomy): Eukaryota > Viridiplantae > Streptophyta > Magnoliopsida > Malvales > Malvaceae > Hibiscus > Hibiscus trionum. The sequence goes on along the minus strand of BSYR01000024.1, from coordinate 8,323,644 downwards.
GCTGTTTTTCCTGAGGTCTCGGCTTGTTTATTCTTTTCCCATTTTCGGATTTATAAAATTATGATTTGTGCTTCTCATGCTTCCTTTAACTTCAAAGTTAGGAGAGTTGAAATTGGGAGAGCTGCTCGACACTCCGCCTCCTGGTTTAGATGAAGCTATTGCAATTTCAAAGGTAACATTATGTGCTCGGCTTATTTCATTGTTTTATTGCAGCTTCTTATCTTTGCTTGTATACTGACCGCAAAAGATCTTGCTAGGTGATGCAATTTCTTGAATCACCGCAATATAATATGTTTACTCGAATAGTTTTCGACACTGCGCCAACGGTGAGTGATGAATTTATTCTTCTTATTTTGTGGCAATTAATTTTCAAAATCAACCCAATGAACCCTTAATGACGTGGAGTTCTTTTCAGGGACATACATTGCGACTTTTGTCATTGCCAGACTTCTTGGATGCATCAATAGGCAAGATATTGAAGGTGAGAATGCCATCATCTATGTTACTCCGATTCGGGTTTTGAGTGTTGGATACAAATGTGTCTGACACGGGTATGAAAAATGACCAACAAGTAACACCTTCCTCGTAAAAAAGGAGCTTACTGTATTTTGTTGCTTCACCCTTACTATATTTAGAGATGCTTTTAAATTTAAAATAGATGATTTCTCATGTGATTGTGACTCACATAGTTTGCGTGTCTAACAAATTTCACATGTAACGCTAAGCTACTAGGTCTCGTGTGCGAGTGTCGGATATGAATATGTGTCCGACATGGGTATGTTCATGTCTTTTTAAGTTTTTTCCCATGTATTTAGAGGGTCTTCAGAGGGTTATATCTCCATACCACAATCTAGTATGTATCGGACTCAGATACTTAAAAGAAAAAAAATAGTCTTAGCAACATAGTTTGTAAAGCCTTCCATTCTTCAAGAGAGATGAGGTTGAGTTGGTTGACAATGTAAGCAGAAGAGTGTCTTTTTTGGCATAGTTGTCCACATAGATGCCTAATAAGTCGAATCATCATGAATCAAATTGATCATTTTTATGAATTCGGAACTAACTTTATATTTGATGATATATGTTTTCTTATCTAGTTCTGAAGGAACTAACTTCTTTATTTAACTTTTCTTTCACTGTCATTGCCATATACAGCTTAGACAGAAGATTGCTTCAGCCACCTCCGCCATAAAATCAGTTTTTGGGCAAGAAGAAACCCAGCAGAATGCTGTAAGACTGATATAGATAAGATTGGCATCTTGTTTTCTTTTTTTAACCATTTTATTTTATTTTAATGCCACTTATCCATATATTATTTGTGCAGGCTGACAAGTTGGAGAAATTGAGGGAGAGGATGCTAAAAGTGAGAGACCTTTTCCGTGACGCAGATTCTACAGAGTTTGTCATCGTCACAATCCCGACGGTATTGCCATTTACAATTGTATTTCAGCCTCAATTTCAGCATTCAATTATTTAGCATCGTTTACATTATCCTTTCGCCCTTTCCTTCCATTACATAAATATTTAATGAAAACTGAGGCAGCGCATGGTGGGGCTGCTACGGGTGTAACCGATATTCATGGAGATAAAGGTTTCTAATATTCATGCAAGAGGAAGTCAGATGTAGATAATTCAACCCTTACCCTGCTCTGCCCTGTCCTACTCCACTCCATTGTGATTATGGCGATTGTTTATTGCAATTAAATCTCTTATACTTTACGTACTTTTGCTTAGGTGATGGCAGTTAGTGAGTCCTCCAGGTTAAGTGCCTCGTTGAAGAAGGAAAATGTTCCTGTGAAGAGACTAATTGTTAATCAGATTCTTCCTCCATCTGCCTCTGACTGCAAGTTTTGTGCAGTCAGAAGGAAGGTATATTTATCTTTTACTTTCATAAAAAGGCTATGAGTTGGCAAAATAAATTGAATTCATCTGATTTCAATCTGGTCCGATCTTATCAGGATGAATCTTTTTTTTTTCAATATTGGGTCTAGGTAGGGTGGATCTGTTCTCTATTGTTAATTCAGATTCTTCCTCTATCTGCATTTGACTGCAGAATTTTTTAAGTGAAAAGGAAGGGTATGCATTTTTACTTATATAGAAAGATTATAAGTAGAGTCTACAAAATAACCTGAATCCAACGGGTTTCTATATGACTTGACCTTATAGTGATGAGTTTCTTTTGAAAATTCGATTTGGGGTAGGGTGAACCCTTTTTTCAATTAAAACTTTTGGTGGGATGATCAGGGTCGGGGCAAGTGTGTTAAATAAAATCAGGTTCGGAACGAGTATTGGGTACATATATGTAGAGGTTGGATCAGGGTAAGCAAAAAACGGCATTGTCTGCCTCATTACCAATTTACCAACCTGAAAATTTGAAAGCCCTCATTAGTATTGTGACAAAGGTTGACCGGTTTTCTATAACTTGCTGAATGGTAGAATATGCTATGACTGGGAATATTACCACCGGCAATCTCCTTTTCGGCTTACTCTTCTACTCATTGTTCGATTAATATTTCAGGATCAGATGCGTGCTCTTGATGTGATCCGGAGCGACCCTGAGCTATTGAGCTTGAAGTTGATCCAGTCACCCTTAGTTGACATGGAGATTAGAGGTGTTCCAGCACTTAAATTTATGGGTGACATTGTCTGGAAATAAGCCTTAACTAAGGTAACCCTCTCTTCTGAATTTTCTATTGTCATGGCAAAAAGTCTTAAAGAAATTCGATCATCTTTGTTATTCCGAATCTTCATTTTCCTCGATGCATTTATGGGTACTATCTCCCAAATATACGAGAAAAAAAACTTAGAAAAAATGGAAAATACCAATGTGACAATATCTGTCATGCACTCATCTCCAACACTCACAAATTCGAATAAGTATAACATAGATCTTGACTTGATGTTCGGGTTGCACCCAAAATGATTAGAAGCCCTATCTATGAAATGGTAGTTGTACTTCCTATTAGATGTGTTCATGAGCCAGGTTAGAATTTGAAATCCCTTACTAAAACACATTCAAGTCGGGTTTGAGCCGGCTCGAAAATATATTTTTTTAAAAAGACATACTAGCTCGAACCGCCCGACCCTTAGAAAGCTCAACTTCCTCTTTGTATGATACTTAGACACTTTCATACTTGCTACTTCAACTCTTCATTTCTCTTAGACTTGTAACACCCTTGCTCGACTCGAGATACGATCTTCCAAAATATCTCTAAATACATATCGGTATCTAACATTAAAACCCGGACTTCTTAACTGTTGGATCACCGTTGTGCAATCTGATACTAATCTGTGGTTGTCGATTTGACAATGGCAGGTTCATTTAACAATGAGTCCGGATCCGGAACTTTCAGGCAGCCATGGAAATGACAGTTCATAGAGGCATTGAAGAAGCTCGAGAATTTGGATAAAGGAACTATCTGAGCTCGAAAGTGGGTGATGTAAAAGGAGAAACTTCAAGTTTTGTACAACACCAAATATATTAAATCCTAAGCTTGATGATTTTCATAATTATTTGAATTCAAGCTTTTTGTGCAATTCCTATTAAAAAAAGCTTTTGTGCAATTCATTATTAATAATTAAAATTAGAGTTAACATTTGGTGCATATGTGATTTTTTTATTTTTATAAGCATGTCTATTTAATTTTCATAATATAAAATTCAAATCATTAACTTTAAACCCCTAAAATATGATTTTTAAATAAAACCTTTAAATCATAAATTAAATTCGCTTGAAAAAATTAAAATTTTCACGGTTGATACATAAAATATTGAAATCAATAAATATTAAAGTTTCAATTTTTTAAATAAGGTATATTATTAGAAATAACCCTTTAACAGTTCATAATTTTTTATTTACTTCAACCCATAATCTTGACAAACAACTCATCAATGATTAATTTTTTTTAATCACTTCTTTTACACTCGTATAAAATAAAATAGTGACACGTCAATAAAATCTCATTTCAGTAGGGGAAAAAAGAAAGGAAAAGAGGAAGAAAAATCAACGAAAAAGAAAGACAAGTTAAAGACTACTACAACTAACAAAGAAAAATAAAACAAAAGGCAACATATTTCATTAGATTAATATCCTATACACTGGCAGTAGAAAACAAAGTTTTCACAAGCGGGGTTATTTAGAGGTTTAGGGTTTTAATTTAGGGTTTAGAGGTTAGGGGTTTAAGTTGTAGGGTTTAGAATGTAGGATTCATAGTTAAAATTTAGGTTTTAGGGCTTAGGGTTTGTGGTTAGATTTTTAGGGTTTTAAAGATAAAATTTTAGATTTTTAATTTAGGCTTGAAAATAGGCATGCTTGTGTAAAAAAAATTTACACTGGCAGTGTATCAAATATTAATCATATTTCATTTAGGATAAAATTAATGGATAAATATCCTATACACAGGCAGTGGAAACTGAAAGTTTCCACAAACGTCTTAGTTTTAGGGTATAAGGATTTAGTTTAGGGTATAGAGTTTAGGGGTTTAGGTGTAGGGGTTTAGAATTTAGGGATAATTGTTTCAATTTAAGGTTTAGGGTTATAATTTAGGGTTTATAAGTTAAAACCTAAATCCTCACCATATTACCCTAAAAAATAAACCCTAAATTATAACTCTAAACCTTAAATTGAAACAACTATCCCTAAATACTAAACCTCTACACCTAAACCCTATACCCTAAACTAAGTTCCTATACCCTAAAACTAAAGCGCTTGTGAAAACTTTCAGTTTCCACCGCCTGTGTATAGGATATTTTTTCAAAATTAATTATTTTTCTGGTAAAAATCTCAACAATTTTAATTACATAATGTAAAACTTAAGAAATTTATACCTTTTTAAATAGTTAAATTGACTGGTTTTAATAGTCTAAATCAAAATTTAATCTTAATTATCAATTTTTATTAATACTACGATTTAAAGTATACACAAAAAATATTAAATTTTACAAAGTATTAAAGAATCTTTAACATAATTTATTTTTTGAGATCAATTTAGTGGGTGAGTTACGTTTCTCTCTTCTTTTTATATATACTTTTGTAAAAAAAAATATTAAAAAAGTCACTCCTGAAGAAAAAGACCCTCCCATTTCACATAAATTACATTTCTACCACAAAAACCCCACACATAAATTCCTTCCCTACCACCCACTCCACCCCCCATTCCCCACATCTCATTCTCTAGAGCCCTCCTAATCTTTCACTTCTCTTCTCACTCCCAAATCCAATGGCAGCCGCAGCTCCACCGCCGCCACCTTCCGATGTCCCGGAACCACATATGGCACCCCTGGAAACAACCCCAATAGGCCACCCCATGTTCACCAGGATCCGCCTAGCCACCCCTCTAGACGTCCCTTTCATCCACAAACTAATCCACCAAATGGCCGTCTTTGAAAAGCTGACCCACCTCTTCTCCGCCACGGAATCCTCCCTCTCCTCCACCCTTTTCCTCTCCCCTCCTTTCCAGTCCTTCACGATTTTCCTCCTCGAAGTTTCATCTTCCCCTATTCCTCCGCTCCTTTCCCCTTCCCCTTCCTTTACCCCCATAGAGAAAACTTTCAACTTCGACCTTCCCTTGAACGACCTTGAAAAGGATGCCTTTTCGGTTCATTATGGAAGCGATCAAGTTGTAATCGCTGGGTTCGTTTTGTTTTTCCCGAACTACTCGACGTTTCTAGGGAAACCGGGATTTTATGTGGAGGATCTGTTCGTCAGGGAATGCTACCGGAGGAAAGGGTTCGGGAAAATGTTGCTGTCGGCGGTGGCGAAACAGGCGGTGAAAATGGGGTACGGGAGAGTTGAATGGGTGGTTTTGGATTGGAATGTGAATGCCATTAAGTTTTATGAACAAATGGGTGCTCAAGTATTGCCTGAATGGAGGATTTGCAGGCTTACCGGCGATTCTCTCCAAGCATACCAGAATGCCAATGCTTAGCTGTTTTATATGAGCTTTATGGTAGTAAATAAGAATGTGTGCTTTTTTAGACTGAGTTTATCTTCAGAGGTTTCATATGATGTTTGTTTCAGAAATGTTGGGTTTCTAATTTTCTATGTTATGGTGCTGTAGACTTGCTGTTTTATCTTTCTAAATGAAAAATGGCTTCATTCCATACTTCTTTTTATCTTTACCCAATAAATGAAATTAAACAAGATATTAATAATATTTTTGGCAAGAAAGATTAATAAACTTACTTATAAAAGCATTGAAATATTTAATACTTTAATGGAAATCATTTAATTTTCTTTTTGAAATTTATTTAAGGAATCATTCAAATTTTGAATTTACCTAAATTTGTCCTAACGAACACGAATAAAGGGCTCGTTTGCTAATTTATTTGTTTATGTTCGTTTAAATTTATTCACGTATGTCTAGGGTGAGCATTAGATCAAGTCGAGTAAAAAAATTCTGTTAAATAATTTTAAATTTCGACTAATGATTAAGAGTTTTTTCAACTTTCAGTTATCGATTAATTCGGTTTAAAATAGGTTAATTAACTGAATTAATCGAACTAACTCAAAATATTAAATATTTAACATACTTATGTTCATTTGTGTTCGTTTATCCTTTTTAATGAACGATCGTGAACGAACACAAACAAGCTACATTCTTTAACAAATGAACACAAACAAAAAATTTTGTGTTCGTTTATGTTTGTGTTCATTTATTTATTCGGTTAAAATTAAACAAATAAACATGAACACATCCTCATTCGCCTTTGTTTACATGCCCGTGTCCAATACAAAATTTCAAAAAAGAACTAAAATATTGGGGAATAATTTCTACCAAAAGGATTGCTGAAGGCTATTGTGTGTTTACATTGTGTTTGGAAAATACTTTCGAGGACGACACGCAACTTTTCAGTCAAAAATGTTGTACAAAATTTTCATTTATATCACAAAATAGTTTTCTAAGTGATGTGATTATTTTATTCAAAAGCATTTTTATAGTAAAAATACTAGACACAATTTAAATCAAACAATTTAAAAATATTTTTCACAACACTTCAAAAACAATGCTAATCTAACTCTAGCAACATTCAAATGATTGGGGAATGCCAATCCAAAGGGTCAGTTTAGTCCTAAACTATGCCTAATCAGAATCTTCTAGTTTTTACATGATTCCGGTAGCCCAGTTACGGCCCCGGAACTCATACCCTGGTGCATTACAGATGAAACCTAACTATAATGACAAGCTTTCAGTCTAAAGAGTCCACGTAATGCCCAGTTTTTCGTCTATGCCGGCTAAAATCAGACACAAACCTGAAAGAAAGACCACAGCCTTCAACCTTGCACTGATATGGGCGTTCTCCGGTGTGCACCCGTATATGCTCAGTCCTAGCCCATGCCCACTTGAATGACATGGAACAGCCTTCCCATGGGCACTTGAGGGGCCTATCATCATCATGGACTCGTTGATGAAGGATTGCATATTTGTGGGAACGGAATTTCTTTCCACAGCCATCGTACGGACACCGGTTCTGTTTGTGCAACCTCAACTCTTCCTTTGTTTCAAAACTCATATGGCAGCCTTCCAGGTCACATCCATGAGACCCTTTTTTTATTTTCTTCTTACTCTGGGTATGAACTGAAGATTTCCTCGTCTCTTTTGTTGGCAGCCCCTCAGAAGATGCTTTACATGCATTAAGACCGCTGGTTGCATCTTTCCGAGCCCTCGGCCTCAGCCCTTCACATGGGCTTCTAATAAAGCCATCGGCACCAACCTTTTCAGGTGTTTCCTCCAGTTCTCTCATCCTCTTTCTTCCATACATGGCACTTGATTTACAATCAGCCATAACAGACTCATGATCTTCATTATATGCCGACGAATAAACTTCCCCACCATCATTTACATTCACAGTAGTAGTACGAGTCTCTCTATCTGTTCTTGAGTACTTCTCGATTGCAGTAGTCAGCTGATTCATAGGTCTATGACAGCATGAAACAGTTTCTTCAGCTGCTGTTGCAGCAGCACAAGGCTTCTCCTGAGAACTGCCTTGGTAAACCTCAGAGCAAGCTTCTATCACCACCTGAGTAGGCTGCTTTTCTTGGATTTGCAAATCGGAACCAGTCATAACTTCATCCCCAGCGGTTCTTTTTGTAGCTTGAGTTTCTTGCAATACTTCAACATCTAAGGTCACATCAGTATGCCAATCTTCTTTGGCACAAGGATTATTGGAAACTAGGTTATATTTTTCAACAGAGAGATTAGCAGTCTGATCAATTCCCCCTTCCTTGCTTGCATTAATCTGGATTTCCTGCTTCTGTGCTTTATTTTCAGAAATTGTACCATCACAAGAATCTGCTGCAACACAGGGCTCCGTCGGATCTTCAGATCTTAACACTGCCTTGTAGTTACTTTTGCTGGTAGCTTCAGTTTCTTGTTGCACTTCGTTCTCAGATGTCATACATGAGTTTATGGAAATTTTCGGAATAGTTATGTCCTCCAATCCTTGATCAAATCTTCCAGCATGTTGCTGAGCAGAACGAGAACTTGCTGAATTACCAAGATCTATCAAACCATAACCGGAAACCGGTTCCTCACTCCGTCCTTCAGAAAGTGGATTGCAGACCTCGGTAGCACTGGTAGTTTTTTCCACATATCTTTCATCATCCGCAAAAATGCAGCAGCATTTAGAACACTCGTCAGCAGGAGAAATCTTAACACTCTCATTGTTGCTCTCCATAAGCTTGATCTCGCATTGCTTTTGAGAACTAGCACAGGCTGTCAAACTCCGATTTTCATCATCCAGATACGATTCCTCCAAAATTTTGTTCTGGTCCTTTTGTACCACTGACGTAGTCAGGATCTCAACTTGTGTCCGAATTGACTCGCTTCTGGTATTTATCTTGGATTTATCTCCACCATGTTCATCAAGAAGTTGAATCGATGCAGCCAAATCTTCTCTTGGCAAGTCATTCTTCAACAGTTCACTGCCCCTACCAGCTCCAGTTGAATAATCCGGTTTTCTTTTCTTCCTTCTTGAATACTGAATAATTTTCTGTCCATATTTAGAAATGTCGCTATCGAGCTTTTCCACCAATATTTCATCTACTTTTATTTCAACGCTTTCATGTGGTTTAGATGGTGATGGGTGGTTTAACTTGCCTTTTGAACGGGATTTTCTCGACTTCCATTTGATGTTTAATAACTCCGAACTGTTACATTTATCAGCAAAAAGACCGCTCAATGGCAGTGCATGCTGAACTTGCTTAAATGGAGAGTTCTTTCGGACTTTGACACAGTATCGCAAGTTAACACCAAGTCCGGAGGTCCAGTCTTCCTGAATTTCATCATGTTCATCATCAATTGCAAAATTGATCAAATTTAGATCCTCCTCGGATGCAGCATCTAGTGGAACATCATTATAATAGAAAGGGATACCAATAGCGTCCGCAACAGGTATTGCCTGTGCCTTTATTTTCTGATAATCTAACAGATCAGAGAAGAGATGTAAAGAACTAATTCAAGACTACAACAAAGAAGCGAATATATGAAATGGCTGAATAGCAGATAGCAGCAAATATTAGACCTATGTTATTAACTCAAGACTTGGGTGTTATAGATACGGGTTCAAACTTTTTTAATAAATTTCATGTATTTGGAGGATCTTCAGAAGATCACTCCATACTCGAGTCCAAATATGGTTGGGTAACGGATGTTGGGAATGGGTACTCACCCCCCATGGGTTTGCTTTTGTTTTCTGCTTTTTGATCAGTTGTTGATAACAACAGGAATGTAGCCTAAACGAAGATAAACTGATCTCATGTATAGAATAATGGAGGCAGATAGATCTAAAGTCAATCTTACCTGAATGGCAAATTACCAGCATTTTCGCTCCACCTTTGGACTGCAAAAGCTCATTGACTTGAACAGCATGCTCCAGGCAGAAAATCCGAGGTCTCAGATATTTATTACAGGTGTTCCATCCTTCGGAAAACTTAGTTATTGATGGTAATGGTGAATCCTTGGAAGGAAGTGATAGATTCACAACATGATTGAGATTGCCTGCAGAACAAAGCACTAGATTTACTTTAATACTTATTTGAGAAGCCTGAAAAAAAAGATGGTGAAGCAAACTTCTCCAGTTCAATTAAATCCTCTCGATATCTTCCATGAAAACAACTATAGCCTCAATGGAAAACATTCAACACTCTTCCATAAACCTCTGAATATTTGAGAAAATCACAGCACATCCGACCTATGTTACTACTGGACTTGGGTGTGTGTGTAGGATACAAGTGTGTCCAACATATCCCCGTATCCGAGTCCATATATGTCAGACATCAGTGTAGGACACGAGTACTTTAAGAAAAATGAAAAAATTAAGCAACATAGGTTCCAACCTCCAAGTTTATGGCAACAGATATTTAACTTATGGGAAAGTAATCTGACTATGTATGTGACAATTTGAGTGATGAACAACATGAAGTCAAAAATGAACTGATAATAAAATTGAGAAACAAAAATTTATTAGAAGGGGGTCCATACCCGAAACTGAGCCCTCAACAGGGCAAGAATGGGTATTGTTAGGTTCCAAGACTGTTGGACTTTGACTTGAAAGATGCTTTGCAGGTAGAAGTTCCATTGTTGCTCCTTCGGATGGTTGTACCACGGACATAAATGGATAACCTAGAATTCCGCAAGCCACACAAGCCAATGTTCCCGAATCAACTTGTAAATCGCATGTCAAATCGTCATCGTCAGAGTATAAATAGTTCAGATTTTTCATGTAGAAGCTCATCTCGTCTAAGAGATTCTTGTGATCAGATTTATCTTCACTGTGAATGTCAGAAACATTTTCTTGCAGAATCGTAGAATATGTAGCAGTTCCGCTGGGCAATTTGGAATCTTTGCTCATATAAGGAAGTAACAGAGGGTCCCACATTATTGCACGATAAGTCGATTCACTTTTTAGAAGAAAAGATAACAATTTATTTTCGGTTAACAAATCTTCTATAAAAGCTTTCTTTACTAACACCTCTCGTTCTTCCTTCAAGCGATCTCTCAGACGAGAACTGCGAGCACCAGGTAGCAAGGATCTTGGTATTCTGAAATGGAAACGAATTAAGTGAAACAAACTTGAGAAACAACGAGACAGCTCAATAGATATTATTACAACTAAAATTTAGAAAAAATAATGCAAATTACAAAAGATTTATGCAGAACTGTATGTCCATTAAGCTTGATATTAAAAAAAAGGAAGGCATAATTGGTGAGTTATGGATTAACTTCAATTTATTAAAGAACAAAAATAATGGCATAATTTTGGTTACAGTTTGTTCTAAATATGAAAACACAGTTCATTTTGTGTCTAAGATTGTTATAAAATATAAAGTAATTAAAAAAACAAAGATGGCATAATTGGTGGGTTCTTAGGAATTAACTGCAGTTGATTAAACTATATAAACAAAAATAATGCAATAATTATTGTTACAGATTGTTCTAAAAACTAAAGCATGGGTTTCCAACAAAAGTCGTCAACAAATATAGAGTCGGAGGCTCGGAGCAACATAGCATATTACTATACTGAGCCATAAATTTATTAACTTTAAATTAGAAACAGAAACAGCTGTCTGTAGGTCCAGCGTTTCAATTCTTGACATGCTATCTGCATTGGGCAACCCTCATCCGTTGAGCTAAGAAATACAATAATATAAATCTTCATAGTGCAAGGTTTCCAAACTAACAGATATAGCACAACTTCAGTCCATGCATTGCATAAATTAATGCAAACTGACCTTGACACAAAGGACATGGTCAAAAGGTATAACAGCTGCTGATGGGAAAGCATTGGAAGATAGTTCATAGCCGCTCTACGCACAGCAGCTTCTTTAGCGACTTGAAGCCATTGTGGAGTTCCAAAGTTTGCAGCTTCCCCGCAATTAAAACCTGTTTAGTAAAACAATTGACCACGACAATCGATGAGAATTAGAATGAGAGCAAAGTCTACAGTAAATGTATGTTCAATTTTTCACATATTTCAATGTATTTGGATGGTTCAGGGAGGATCATATCTCCGTAAATATGTTTGGATATGCAATGGAAATTGGTACTTCGAAAACAATGAAGAAGCGAAGCAACATAGTCTGAGACAATATTCAGATGTAGGTTCACAATGACCACAATAAAAAGCCCTTTCAGATTGTGGCGATTTATGAAATACAGATACACACGGATAACTTCTGTTGGTCCTAATTCTAGTTCCCTGGCAAAATCCAATACATCAAGGATCCTTTCAAATAAGAAGTCCACCTACAGAACTCATTTTAAATGCATTTAAACATGCTCGTTAGTGAGGTCACCATCAGCAAGACCTTGATCACTAATGATAAATAGATAGCATAATCCCCGACACAACCCAAACCAAAATGCTTTGACAATGAAATCCTTCCCCATCCCCTCTCTTCTAGTTCTTTTCCCAAAGGAACGGAATTTAAAAGGGGAAAAGAAAAATATTATTCTCATTATTACTATACTCATTAATTTCCAAAACTGTCAGAGAAAGTGAAATGTAATCGAGCCGAGCCTGAATAGTGGTCAGCTCAAGCTTGACTCAATACTTGGGGCCCGATACTCGGTTCAAGCTCGACTGAACATCAAATTCTAAGATCAAGCTGAACTCAAGGTATAATCAGATTACTTGAGCTGGATTACTAATTTTCATATTCAAAATCAAAATCGAGCTCGGTTAAGCTTTTTCATATTCAATCTCGTTCGTATTCAAGGTTGAGCTCAAATTAAGTGTACTTAGATATGAAATTTTAATATAACAAAATTCAAATAATTCTAAATATATAAATAAAATTCTAATCAAATACAACATCCTTTTCATAAAAACATCAAATACAACATCCTGATGAGTTTTAGCTTCTATTACATCAATTTCCCACCTAAAATTTTTAGGTGTAGTTCATTCCTTTGGTATTCGAAAAGATAATACTCAATAAAATCATGTATAACTTGAAAAAACTTCAAAAACCCAAAATATTTTAAAGCCTTTAAGCAATATAGACAAAAAAGATGAGAATAATTATTCATGAATCTGCAAAAGGAACAAGCTCAGAAACAAAGTTAAATAAAAAATAGGGTCAGCAAAAAACCATAATCTACTCCCAAAACCATCAATTAAGAATATAAAAAATCAGATAATCCAAATTCCAATCTAAAACCAACAAATTAAACAAAAAAAAACTATACAATTGAGAATCCAATATAAGGCCAATCAGTTCTTAGAAAAACAAGCTAAGATAGAAAACATATGAAATATCCAAATGGGAAAAGAAGGGGGGAAACCCAGAACTTTACCTGGAAAGCAAAGGCCAGAGATTACATGTCATGTGTGAAATGGAAAACTGACAAAGGGGGGGGGGGGGGGGGGGATAGCTCTTTTTCTTGCTGGTAATTTTGATGAAAAAAGCATGAGAAATAAAATAAAATGACTCAACCACCAGACTTATCTAATAAAAAGTCCATTTAAATACACTAGGTTAAGTTTTCCCACTTGATTAACAAGTCCTTCTCTTGCTGTTAAAGAAAGCAACAGAGTTTTAGAATTGAAGGTGAATGGCTGAAGGTTTGGGAAAGGAAGAGAGTGCCTGTCGGCTGAGGATGTGGAAAAGAGGTGAAGGGCTGAAGGGTTTGGGGAAAGGAGGGGTTGTGGGCTGAAGATATGGGAATTGGGAAAATTTTTGAAAATGATCTAGGGGTAATAATATATATAACGAGGATAAAAATGTAATTTAGTAATATAAAAAATATAAAAAGTACATTATATATTAAATTTGAAAAGCTCGATTAGGTTAGCAAGCCATTTGAGCCAGGTATTACAGTGCTCTCGAGTTCGGCTCCTTAATTATCGTATCAAATTCGAACTTTTTTTTAGTCGAACTCGAATAGCTTGCAAATGTCAGTGTCTCATTTACACCTCTAAGTGAAACTTATCAATCCCATATGGAGCCCCAAAATTTTGCAAATATAAACACATTTGTTACATCATGCCTATTATTTTCAGATAATTTACCCCTATTAGAACCTCACTATTGACTATCCATTATTCCGAGATCATGTCAAGCTAAAATGTGTTCCTATTCAGAGAGATGTGAAAAATGTTTTCTTGAATAAATTATGCCATCGAAGAACATACACATTTATTTAATATTTGCACAATATATATTTCATGCTCCTAATAGTCAATAAAAACATAAATGTGCAAGTATTATTAAATCCACAGTCAGGAGATAGACAATCAATGAAATTATCATCAAGTTGAAAATCAACTATAAAGAAATTACCATGGCTAAATCCTACATGGTAGGCTCTAGGAAAAGTCACAACGAATTCACCAGGATTCTGTATTAACCTGAAGAAACAACAGAATAAACATAAGTAGAACTTCAAAATCCAGAAGAAAGCACCAAACGGCAGGCTCAGCAAGACTCAAAAGTTCTCCGATAATGGGATGTTAACATCCTCACATCTGCAAGTTCAATATCATTAGGGATCAAGGGAGACCAGGGATAAAATTACTCAAAAGAACAAGATCAACTCACCTACAACAAGGAATGCCAGATGCAACAATCAACTCAGGTGATAGAAGAGTTGTTTTCTCACCCAGTAATGACAGAGCAGCTGGCAATAAAGGATACTGAAACTGAGTTACAAGTAAGATATAAAAGTTGCAATAATCAACTAAGTCTGATAGATGTTAAATGGAGGGAGCTCTAAAGCATCCTAGAATAAGAAAAATCACATTCTCATAAGCCTCCATAGATTCTAAAACTGGTGACCAATAAATTGAAGCAATTCCAGATTAGAGTGTCCAACAAAATATCTACTATAGTCCATAAACCATGAAATGAAATCATACAAGCTGTTCTTAAAACCCACCCCGATGTAATGCTCAACAACCTAATATATGACGACAAAAAGTGACATACCTAAACGGTCGATGTTACCACCATAACCCTCAGTACGGATAACTTCCTCAAAAGCAAATGCATGATCTCCAGGAACAGCATACCAAGTCTTTGAAGAGCCAGTATGAAGAAAATTCATGCTATGAAGCTCATGATCTTCAACATGCCATGCAAACCAGCTGAACAACATGCCAATATAAACCATGGGAGAAGTAACACCAGGAATATCATCAGGCATAAAACGTGTAAGTGAGCCAGCTGAGCGAGCAATCACTTGAAGATTCCAAGGACTATTTGCAAGCTTCCAACCAGCAGTACCTTCCATATCATTGCCAACATTTCCAATCTTTCTTTTAGAATGAGAATTTCCATCTGATGCCATGGTTGACAATGTGGTTGATGACTTGGGTGTTTCTACACATGTATCTAGGCCACTTTTAACGGATGTATCTTTAATCTCATCCCTGTGTGAATTATTTACAGTATCGATCTCATCTTTCTTGCATTCAGAGTTTTCCCTCATGTATGACATCCTCTTCCTCCTCCTCCTATGGAAATACCGAAATTGACCGTCTGGTTCCCCAAAAGCTGACCCAGGGACATCATTAGCATATTCCACATATAAAGACTTCTCTGAAGCCAGCTTCCAGAATAACGCCTCGATATGCAATGGTGATACCTCCTTAAGCACGCCCAATAAACTCTTTGCCAGTGTCCTAGACTTGGATTCAAACTGCTCTAATGTATAAATCTCCCCACTTTGCCACACTTGCTTCTGAACACCACATTGTGGACTATTAGCCACCCCTTTCATTCTCTTCCCACTCTGTCCCAGCTCCTGATGTCGAGTCGTAAACACTGCCCTTCTTTCCTCCTCATCACCACCACAATCCCCAAAACTCGAAACAGAATCAACATTCACATCACTCCCTAATTCCGGACACTTGGACAGCGACCTATTCAAATTGTTAATAACATACTTTTTTGATGGTTTTGGCAACGGTGGGATAATCTTACATATACCATAAGAACCAGCTTCTTTCTCAATCTTTGATATATATGCAATGGGGTCAGCAAACTCGGTATCTGTTGGTCGAAATTCAGGTGCCAACGGCAACCGTTTAAGCCATTTTGGTATTTCCACATTTCCCATTTACAACAAAGAACAAAAACCAATCAAATCATTAGCCCTTAACATACACTGCTTATTGATGTTTCAAAGTAAAAGGCATGGAAATTGACAACAAACCAGTTCTCTAAATCACTAAATATCATTGTTCTAACACGTTTCCCGACAAGGGTTTCTCTTGTTTCCTTGTTTTCTTCAACCGAAACTACATAAAACTCCAAAGTTATAGAGTAAAAGTTCCAAACTTGTCGCTTGAAACATCTATCAAATAAATTGGGGGAATTAAAACCTGGAGAACCGCCAAAAGCCGCTTGAAAATCTTGACATTAGTGTTCACAAAGCGGCAAACAACAGGGAGAGGAAGCTAGGTTTTGATCAAGCCATCTGGTGCAAGCTAGCAGGGGAGAGTGGAAAAGGGCTAACGTGCAAGGGGATGTTGATGCAGATTGTGTAGACCGTACGATATTTTGTGGTATGATGAGGTAAGATTGGGTGTACTATATATTATTATTAGGCCACTTGTATTAAAAAATGATGGAAATAACATCAACGGTGCTGGATAGAAATGGATTTGGTTGAATTTATGCTAAATTTTAGGTCATTTTATAATTTATTTATTATTTTGAATAGACTAATAATTTAAAAATTGATAAAATATATATTAAAATTCATTTTAAATAAAAATAATTGTATTATTATTAAAATTTAAGTTGATTTATCATTGTTATTGTAACATTTAAGATATAAAATAAAATCTTTAATCTATGAGTATGATGAGAGTATCAAAGGATCCGAATAGTTTACACAATATATAAAATAAAATCTAATTCGGGTTGGCTTAAAACTAATTCCTCCTTATTCAAGTTCAACATGAAAATGATCGAATATAAATAAATGATTCAACTCTTGAATACGTCTAAATAGTATTTTTTGAAAATTTTATTTCATTAATATTTTAAAAAAATATAATTCCTCCTTATTCAAGTTCATCGTGAAAACCTGCAAAAATTATAATTAGGGCAGAACTATATGTGGGGTGGTGTAGACCCACCCAAGATTTTTTTTTTGTTTTTTTTATATATTTTTTTTAAAAAATAATTTATTTATGTATTTGCTCTCCACTCTATGGGTGCTTATCGAGCGAGTCGATCACGAGTTAGGCAGTGCTCGACTCGTGCTCGTTAAAAAAAATTGTTGCTCAACTCGACTTACTGCTCGTTAAGCTCAACTCGTTGTTCATTAAACTCGCTAAAAAATTTACCTTATTTTTAACTAAAAGTAAAATTTAACAATATTATATGGGACTTAATAACATATATGAACAAATTTAACCCAAAAAATATCAAAAGAGTGTATAAAGCACTTTCAAAGTCCAATTTCCAAACTAACAATCCACAAATACACCAAACTAGCATATTAAAACTAAAGTAACAATCCACAAATTCATCAACCTAACATATTAAAACTAAAGTAACAATCCACAAATATTTTAAAAAATTAACGAGATGCTCGTAAACTTATCGAGTTGAGTCAACCTGAGTCGAGTGTTTACCGAGTTTTGACTGAGTCGAGTTTGAACAGCTCACGAGCTGCTCAACTCGTTAAGCACCCTTACTCCACACTTTCAAACATTTATATTTTATCCTCAACCTTAAATTTTAGCTCCACCCGTTAATATTGTAATCACTAATTTTGTCCGGACCTTGAACCCCCTTTAATTTGTGTTTACCTTGGGCTTATTAGGGCTATTAGGTAATTAAAAGAAAAAAAGAAAAAATACATGTACGCATATATATGTGTATGTATGTATAAATAATACTACTATTACCTTATATTATTACTATTACACTATGTTATTATTATTGCATGCTATTATCATTGTGTGTTATTATTATTATTATTACTATTATTATTATTTTGTTTTTCGCGTGCTGTCGTTATTATTTATATATTATTGTGCATATTATATCATATCACTATTACATTTATCTATATTATTATCATTGGATATTAAAGTATTATTATCACAATTAAAAATAAAACATAAGTAAAGAAATAAAAACCCAAAATGCATTGAATAAATAATAATAAAAGTCCAAACTTAATATACAAGTATGGCCTGGTAAGCCCAAATAAATACAGACCGATTAGAAAGCCTAAATTCCAAAAATCTTAACATGTTAGTTTCCTTGCGCAGCCGAATATCTATCGTCGGATCTGCCTCAGATCTGACGGTCCAGATGAAGCCCGGGAGAGCGAACCCTAGAGAGACCCTAATGGTCTTGCGCCGCATACTCCAGCGCCGTAGGATCTGGACGCGATCCAACGGCCCAGATCGCATCCGGATGAAACCCTAACGAGGGTGTCATCAATCCGCGCCGCACTCCCACAGCCGTCGGATCGAGGGCTTGATCAACGGCTCAGATCAACCGCGTCAAAAAGCCCTAGCAGACGCCCCTACCCTCCTCGCGCCGCACGATGTCGACCGTTAGATCGAGTCGATCTAACGGTCCAAAATCAAGATGACAAACGATCCGGATCCCCCACGCCCCACGCGCGACCCTTCGTTGCTCGACGCGCCCGTGCCGACTATCGTGACCAGCAATGCCCCTCCCGTTCCGGTAGCCCCCGACATGCACAGAAGAAAAGCAGAAAGTCAGAATACCCAAAGTAGCAAGAAAAAACAAAAAAAAAATTAAAACAAGATGCAAAGGTCAACCAGACAAGAGCTTCAGAGAGATTAGAGGAATCATTTCTAAGCATGACTCTCGGTTATATAGGAAACCAAGAAAACGAGAGAAAGGGAGGGGAGGATCGAAAGAAAAAAGAGAGAGAGCATTGAGAAAAAAAAAAGAATCGAGCACCAAAAAATCAGTGAGCATCAAATACAGAAATTGTAAACAACATCCCACTCGGGATTTTTTTCATTCGAAGAGTAATAATAAGCAGAAATTCCAGAGGTATCCTTTTTTCGGTTTCATTTTTTTTGCATGCTAAAAAAAAGCAAAAAGAAGAGTAGAAAGAAAGGTAACCGTGGGTTTACCTCGTCGCATCCCGTTGCCATTGTTTCCTCCGTTAAACACCGACAAGCCGGCCGGTCTTGGTTGAGCCGCGAGTGGTGAGGTGATGAGATGGAAAGAGAAACGATGGCTCGATTTAGGGGCATGGATGTTTAGGGTTTGCCTTAAGATTTTGGGAGACGAGAGGATTGGTGTTTTTGGTCTTCACCGGCGGTTAAGAACGACGGCCATTTCATCGTGGCCATCGTTTTAGGGTTTCTGTTCGGTAGGTAAACGGAGAAAAGAGAGGGGAAAGGAGATGAGTGGCGCCGTTAGGTATTTTTTTTAGTTCTAGGGTTTTCAATCCAAAATAAGTTGAATATATATGAGAGCGTGTTGGTTTAATTCAGTTCAGGCCATCGAGTTTTTAAAAAAATTACGCCCGCAGTCCCTTATGTTTTTCGGTTCATTGGATTTCACCCCTCAGCCGTCCGATTTTGTTCAAGCCTTCACGGAGAAATCCCCCTTTCAGTCCCTATATGTTTAGAATCTCCTTTAATTTCACCCCGTTTGGTTTAATTGGTCCACCTTCTTTTCGGGACAATCTCGTTCGAACCCATAGATTATCTTTTTATTTCAATTTTCGTCATAAAATCATTGGTTTATTTATGTGTTTGACCCCGTAATTTGTCTTCATTTTACTTGCTGGTCATGTTATATTTATCTTATCTCTTTATGTAGATACATCAGTGTTTATCTTAAACCCTTGTTGCTGCATGTTGCATGTTATTTTATATGATATAGAATGTGTAAGCTTGCATAATATGTGTTTTTATGTAACCTCGTTCATGTGTCATAGTTTCTTAAGGTTGTACACTCGTACATATGTGTTATGTATTTTCGTGCATGTTTTTATGAATCGTATGATTTACGTGGAATTTTAATTTTTGCATAATTATCCTTTTTTATATATCGTATATGTTTTCCACGTTACATATGCCACTTGTTCTACGTCTCTCCCTATTTAATCATGCAATTTATTTGTTTCATGTTTTGTAAGTTGCATCCGAATTATAAATTGTAATGCGAATGCCTTTTTATTCGGGAGCGAACGAGACTAGTACCAGTCGTAGTGGTGGTGGTTCAGACGTTCTCTCTCGAATATTAAGTCTTTTAAAATCTACTCACTTGTATAACCAAATTTCGATACGAATCGTCACTTTAATTCGCAAAATTTAACATTAATTAAGCGGTAATGTTTTTGGTACCGATTGCCGGGCACGACAGGGGTGCTCATCCTTCCCCGCGTGTAACCGACTCCCGAACCCATTTTCAAAAGAAAAATCTCTGGTTTTATTTCGGTGTCCGGTCTACCATTTTTAAATGGCCGGTGGCGACTCCTCTATTTTTTCAAAATCCGACTAATTTTTTGAAAACCATCTAAAAATCCGGTCCGTCCGAGCGACGTCAAGATACTTGTATTTTCTAAATTTTTTAGTCGCAACAAATATAACAAAGTTGGTTGAACTCGAACCCACGATTTTCAAGTGAAGTTCAGTAGATTAACCGTGAGGAAATATGAGAGCCAACAAAAATAAATAAGAAATTGACTTGGAAGCTCAAACAACAAGTGCGTGAAAAGTTGTACATTTCTTTATACAAATCTTAAGTCTAACTATAATCCTATCTAAAAGAGAGTAAAGTAGGTTATAGAAAAAGGAAAAAGAATGTTGTTAGTGAATCTAGAACCCACGGTCTAAAGAAATACAAGAGAACAAAAATGAGCAACTTGATTAACCAATCAAATATTTTTTTTGCAAGAAAACAACCACATATATTAGCTAAGTGCCAAAAGTAGCATCGTCCAGTACATCGTTCTCAATACAACTAGGAATATCCGAAACAAAATAAAAAGGTGAACTACAATCCAATATCCAATGGGCTAGAGTGTGCGCGACACGGTTTGCTTTGCGGTTGACATGAAGAACTTTGAAGCTCGGGTTACAGTGAAGGAGTTGCTTTGCCTCGCTAAAGAAAATGCCAACAATCGATCTATTATCAGTCTGTGGATCCAATCTGTTGAGAACACCAATTGAGTCGCATTCGAAAAGCACATTTGACCAACCGTTGAGAGAGGCCATCTTTAATCCCTCCACAAGTGTCATGGCTTCGACCAACTCAGCATTGTAGGTGCCATTTAGAACATTCGCCTGGCCATCTATCATCAGTCCAAAATGATCTCTTGCTATCACTCCAATGGAGGCCTTCCCGAATTCTGCATAGAATGTTCCATCAACATTGACTTTGTAGGTACCTTTCGGAGGACATTTCCATCTTTCAGACTTGTTGCAAGAAATTCCAATTCCAGGTAATTCCCATGATGAAAGATAATCAGTAATAAGCAATTGAACATAATCAACTACAGCTCTAGCAGGAATGAGTGTCCCCTTATGAACCAAAGTGTTTCTCCTATTCCAAATGTTCCAAAGCAGCACACACAAGAACATAAACAGATATGGGCTCAGGTTCTTCAAACATAGTTCTAACCACTGCCTACAATCAAGATCCTGGGAAAAAGGCAACTTTCTAGAGATGTCACACTGATCAAAGACCTCCCTAACTGCAGGGCAGTCCCTGCATGCATGCAGAAGAGTCTCTCCAGCTGAACCACAATGAGGACACAGGCCAGGGGCAATTCGAGCTGCAGCCAATTTTTTCCCAGAAGGAAGAGCATTGAAACATAATCTCCAAATGAAGATTTTAATCTTAGAGAGTGTGTTCATCTTCTGCAGGGATTTCCACAAGGGTGAAAGGTCTCTTTCAACATTTCTACTCTTCTGAATCCAGTCATAGGCAGATCTGGTTGAGTAAGAGCCTGAGGAATGATGGTCTCATTGCCAAACATCTTCATTCACAAGGGAGATAGGGCATTTTAAAATTGTTTCAACATCAGAGAAAGAGAAGACACTCCTTACTTTTCTCTCATCCCATCTTGGTTCTCCAGTAATCATGAATTCACCACAAGTGACTGGGTGAAGTGAGCCATCTAAATAAGAGTCCTGCAGCTCAACAGCTTTATCACTACCCCATCTGTTTTGAAACATTAAGCACTGACTGTCAACACCAATCCTTAAGTGAAATTGGTCCCTCAGAACATCTTTAGCTTTGGACACACAACTCCACATGAAAGAAGGTTTATCATGAGGCTTAGCATTAAGAACATCACCATCAGCGAAGTATTTAGCTGACAGCACCTTAAAACACAAGGAATTCTTATTGACCATTAATCTCCAGATCTGTTTACCTAGGAGAGCTAGGTTGAACACTCTCAAATCTTTAAAACCAATGCCACCATACTTTTTTGATCTACACAGTTTTCCCCATGCAACATGAGTCCAGCCTCTACTGCCTGCCTTTCCCAGACCACCAGAAATTCCTCATTGAAGCAATGATGGGATCAATTATGCAGTCAGGTAAAAGGAAACATCCCATAGCATAAGTGGGAAGGGCTTGAGCTACTGACTTTAAAAGCACCTCTCTTCCACCAAAGGAAAACAAATTCTTTGTCCAGCCACCAACCCTTTTGTCTACATTTTGGAACATGAAGCATAGGGAGTCAGTCTTATTTTTCCCCACTATCAAAGGCAGCCCAAGGTACACTCCCATCTCAGTCCCTTCTTTCATCTCAAGAATCCCCTTCAAGGCAGCTTTATGTTCTTCTTTCATGCCATTACTGAAGTAAATATAAGATTTGTCTAGGTTAACTTTTTGCCCAGAAGCAGTTTCATACATCCTCAGAATTTCTCTCACTCTAGAGGCCTCATCCTCTGAATTCCTTAAGAAGAGCAAGCAATCATCTGCATACAGTAAGTGGTTTACACGAGGGCCATACACACTGATTCTCAAGCCTTTAATTTTGCCTAAAGATTGTTCCTTCAAAAGCAAGGCAGACAAATCTTGTGCAGCAAGCAAAAACAGATAGGGGGACAAGGGGTCCCCTTGCCTCAGTCCTCTCTCTGGAATAAACTCTTCTGACAGTTTCCCATTGATTCTAAGACAAAAACTCACTGTAGTTACGCACCTCATGATCAGGTCAACCCATTTACAATCAAATCCTATTTTTAACATAATATCATGCAGGAAATTCCACTTGACCCTATCGTATGCTTTTTTCATGTCAAGTTTAACAGCTGCCCCTTTGTTTGGCCCAGATCTAGCACCCTTCAAGTAATGCAACATCTCATGTGCTATAAATACATTATCCGAGATCAATCTATATTTCACGAAAGCACTTTAGTTCTCAGATATGCAGAAGGGGGTACCGGGTTTAAGTCTATTCACCAAAACCTTAGACACAATTTTGTACACAACAGTGCATAGACTAATTGGTCTGAACTGTTTGATTTGGTTAGGGTTATCTACTTTAGGTATAAGAACAATTACAGTTCTATTAAAATCACAGATATTAGCTTTTCCATTCAATAAGTCAAGACACAACTGAGTAAATTCAAGCCCAATAATATTCCAGAATTTTTAAAAAAAGGATGAGGGAAAGCCATCAATACCTGGGGCTTTGGATGGGTGTATGAAAAGAAATGAAGCTCTGACTTCCTCAGCAGTGAACTCTGAAGATAAGCCAACATTCATGTCTAGTGTGACACATTTCTCCACACAATTGAGGACAGGCTCTGAAGATGAATCACCATTGGAATGGAATAGATCAGCAAAGAAATTCTTGGCAAGCTCAAAGACCCTTCCTTCATCAGACTGAACCACTCCATGCTCATCTTTCAGACCTTTTATCCAGTTTTTTTTCTTTCTCCCTCTTGCTCTTGCATGGAAGAAACTTGTGTTCTTATCTCCCTCTTTTAGCCATTGGACCCTCGACCTTTGTTTCCAGAAAATCTCTTCTTTGTCCATCAATAATTTCAATTCCTTCTTTGAAGCAGTCAAGTCCCTAACAGATTTCTCAGAGATGGTTTCATTAAGCAGCTTCTCAATCTTGTCTAAGAGGAAGTTCTTTCTTTTCATAGCTACAACTTTTTTGTGTTTCTGCCATCCATACAATTTATCACCAATGGTCATAAGTTTATTTACAGTAGGGGAGTTTGTATCATTCCAACATTCCTTAACTGTTTCAAGACAAGCTTCTTCATTAGCCCAACAATTTTCGAATCTAAACTGATCCATAAGCCTTATTCCTCTTCCAATACATGGCTCAGTATCCAAAAGCAAGTAATGGTGGTCAGAAAAGGAGGAGTGCATAGAATGAACCTGGCCACGACCATAAAAGCTGAATCCAAGCAATACCAGCTACAAATCTGTCCAGTCTCTCCTTCACCAGATTTTCAACATTGGTTTCACTATACCAAGTAAACCAACCAGAGTCAGGCTTTAAATCCCATAAACCATTTCTAAGCAAAGCATCCTTAAATTCTTCCATCTCAACCCTAGGATTTCTTCTACCTCCTTCCTTCTCAGAAAGGTCAAGAATATCATTCAAATCACCTCCAACTAACCATGGTAAATCAGACTTTGTTCTAAGCACATCTATCAGATCCCAATCTTCTTTCTTTCTTGACCTATGGCATGTTCCATACATTCTTGTAAACTTAAAGCAAACATCATCTTTCGATACTTCAACATCAATGTGAGATTTCGAATAGGATAGCAATGAAACTTGAGTATCCTCTGTCCACAGTAGCATCAGTCCAAGACCTTCTTCATTTCTTTCAACTACCAAGTTACCAGACATATTAACCATTCTCCTTACATCCTCAGCCTTTCTCTTATCAAGCCAACCAATCAAATATGTTTATTTGAAAGTGGTGCGTACTTAATGCCCAAATTCGGGTCTATTCAAATGCTTTGATTGTGAAGTTATTAAATTTTTTTAGTTATTTTAGTTTCGTTCTATAACTCAAACTTTAATTGACATTTAATCAAGTCGAGTTTTTGGAATTAAAATTATAATCAATTTCAATTTGATCTGTTTTGCATTGATATGAATAAAAGAAATTTCAAATCGAATCGAGTTTTGATCATCCTATTTCGAATCGAAAAGTTCATTTGTAACGAATCTCCAACAAGGCCCATGAAAAGATTCATATTGCAGTAAAAAGGCCCAATAGAGTTGAGCCAGGCAACCATTTCTTATTTCTTCTTTCTTGGTCCTCCTAGTCCTGGACAACGTTGCCCCAAAGTGGAAGCCACTGTTAAAGCTCTATCGTCAACTCCAATGGAGGCTCCGATCAGGGCTAGAGAAATCCTAGGCTTCACTCTCTTATTTCTTTTATTTTTCGTCTGCAGTTCTTCTCCTTCACATAATCTCTTGATCTCCGACGCCGAACGTAGAGTAAGCATCAGACCTCTCTCTCTCTCTCTCTTTCATTTCTGTATTTCCACTTTGTAATCTTAGATTCATTCCAAGTTGTGGAAATTATGATGTACGGTTCAAATTTGAAAATATTTTGCTTAAAGAACTTATTTTAGGTAAGGAATTATATACGAGTTTACATTTTAAATGCTCCAATTGTTAAAGAAAATGTAAGATGTCGGATCTTATTTTTTTTTTAATTTGGTTTCTTTTGAGCTTAGTTATTGAATATTTTGGGGTTAATTTGGCTTCTTTTGTTAAATTATGATATATGGTTCAAAATTTTAAGATTTTTTTGGTTAAAAGAACTGATTTTTAGGTAAAACTATGTGAATTTGGATTATAAAAGCTCCAATTGTTCCAAAATAAAAACTGCAATATGCTTGATCTTAATATATATTTTTTTGTCTAATTTGGCTTATTTTGAGCTTATTTCTTTATTTCTGAATATTCTTTTGGGTTGATGCAGATTGACTTGACCTCCCACATTGTCAAAGTTTACTTGACTTTGAAGGTAATTTCTCTCTAAATGCTACACATTTATTTAATTAATATATATTACATGTATTTGTGTGTGTGTGTGTGTGTATATGAATAATTGTTTGTCTAATACATATATTTTTGAAGAATTAACATTTAAAAAAAGAAACTTAAAAAACAATTTTTAATAGCAAAATGTTTATTTTACTTTTATATGAAACAATTATGTTTCAGTGACCTATTTTTAGGCAATTATTTTGCTTTATAGCAACTTCTGAATATGCAGCAGACTATAAATAGCAAAACAGACTAATTCGAGAAATCTTTTAAGTATTTGCATCAATAGTATGAGGATTAGATAATTAATATCTAGATTTCAAGATTTTCTTGTATTTTATTATGCATAGTTGTATATAAATACTTCTGTATGTATGGTTCTCTTTTAGGTCGAGAATGCCGATAGCACGCCTACTTCTGAAATTCTGCTTGCTTTCCCACCCAATCATGTTGATCATCTAGCAACAGTTGAAGCATTAGTAACTAAAGGAAAGCGGAAGAAGACTACTTTAGCCCGTCTTGATGTAAAACCGACTGAACTGCCTGATGCACCTAATGGGACTAAATATTTTACTATTTATTTGGCTAATCCCTTAAATTCCGGTGAAAGTACGACACTAGAAGTATTGTACTTGTTTACACACTCCCTGGAACCTTTTCCAGCAGAGATAGGCCAATCAGAATCACAATTAGTGTATTATCGTGATAGTGCGTTAATATTGTCACCATATCATATTAAGCAACAAACAACTTTTATAAAGACACCAAGTACTAAGGTGGAATCGTTCACAAGGGTGGAACCCACAAACCGCGCAGGCACTGAAATGAAATATGGACCATATGAGGAGCGTCCTCCATACTCTTTTTCTCCAATTCTTATACATTTTGAGAATAATAGCCCATTTCCTGTGGTTGAGGAGCTTGTTCGCGAAGTTGAGATATCTCATTGGGGCAACCTTCAGGTCACAGAGCAGTACACATTGGTTCATGGCGGTGCCCGGCACAAAGGTGTATTTTCAAGGTAGAGTGGCTACTGCCTACTAGGATTCTGCTTGAAAGATGGAGAAATGAAGCACTTTTTTATGATTGATTTCATAGTCACTTCTTGGTGCATACTGTTTTCAGGGTCGATTACCAATCCAGGCCATCTCTGAATGGTGCGTCCTCATTGCGTTACCTTCTGGCAAGACTACCTCCTAGGGTTCATTCTGTCTACTACCGGGATGAAATAGGAAACATCTCATCGTCACACCTGCGTACAGATTCCCGTAAGGTATTCAAATGTTTCTCTTCCATTCTCTATCTCTTTCTCTCCCTTGCAGCAAAACATTGTAACAATCAAATCACATACCTTGTCCGGTTTGGAAATTTTGTGATTTATGAGTTATTCGTAAATATAAAGGCTTTTTATCCCAGTTTCCTGACCGTGTGACCGTGTGGATGTTTAAAACACTTGTATTTGTAATTCTCCTTGGTGTCCTGTAAGTTCCTATTTGAAATAAGTTAGGAACATCAAACATGTTTTGCTGAAAAATGGGTATTATTCCGTATGCATTTAGATTGGAAAGAGGTCCATTGCATCTTGCGTTTCAAATGCAAGTTGTTTTGATTTTTCTGGCTTAGTTATATTTTGTTACTATTGTACAACAAGGTTTTCCCGTTTTGTAATCAT
Source organism: Hibiscus trionum (assembly GCA_030270665.1). NCBI lineage: Eukaryota > Viridiplantae > Streptophyta > Magnoliopsida > Malvales > Malvaceae > Hibiscus > Hibiscus trionum. Next base: position 8,296,026 of record BSYR01000024.1, on the reverse strand, counting down.
GCATTTATATCTTACTGCATCTCTTTTCCATGTTTCCAGTTAAGGCAAAAGTCAGCATAATATGAAAGGTTTTTTGAATCTTTATTATAACTTTCTATTGCTGTTGTTTTCTGTGTAAAGTTGATCGTTGACTAAGTTTATGCTCTTACAGTCAGAACTGGAAATTGAACCACGATATCCTTTATTTGGAGGCTGGAAAGCAACTTTTGTCATCGGTTATGGGCTACCGTTACAAGACTTCCTTTTTGAGTCATCTGATGACAGGCGTTACCTCAACTTTACCTTTGGATGCCCCCTTCTTGATACAGTGGTTGACAAGTTAACAGTCAAAGTAGGTTTAGTTTCATGATCTCGGATTCATATTGGTTTCTTTTTATAGTTGTTTCTTCTTTTGTCCAAAATTTGGAAACATGAGTTTACTATGGTCAGAACTAATATCTTATGCTTCAGGTTGTGTTACCCGAGGGATCAAAAGACCCTTCTGCTGTGGTTCCCTTTCCTGTGGAGCAGCATCTTGAGGTAAGTATTCCCAATATAGTAATCTCTTTGCAGTTTTCATATTGGTATGCATGTTATGGTACTCTGCTGAAGTAGTGCAAGAAAAATGTTTCTTCTGCCACTGTCATGCGTCAACGGAGATGTGTTTCATTTCAATCTTGCAGACCAAGTATTCTTACCTTGATGTTGTGGGAAGGACCGTGGTGGTGATTGAAAAGAAAAATCTCGTTCCCGTGCATAACTCTCCTTTCCAGGTAATTTATCCCGTCTTCCATTTGTATCATGTATATTTTCATTGGTATCGATTTTATCACTGACCATGATGAGTCCATCTCCTCATGGTAATCTAATTTGGTGCATAGATCACCATGCTAACTGAAACTTTCAAATGATGAAAGAATGAAATACATAAGTACTCTTCTGGAGGCTGTTCGAAAGCATCTAGGCAGTCCCTGTATTATAGTCAAAAGTGCAATTTAGTCCTCATAGTATAAAACTGAGTAATCTATTCCTTGTACGTCTGATATTGGTGCAAAGAAGTAAATTTGCTAACTCTGTTATGGAAAACTATCATAATGCTGATGTGGACTTGTTTGTAGACTCGGTGCCAATATCAGATGTACAAAGATCAAATGATGTGGACTTGTTTGAAAAGCACGTCCATTATAGTTAGAGGAACATGATTTTCGTCAATCTAATACATTTTTATGGACCCTCTTTGCAGGTTTACTACACCTTCAAGCCAATCTTCATGCTTGCAGAGCCTCTGATGCTGGCGTCTGCGTTCTTCTTGTTTTTTGTGGCTTGTGTAGCTTACCTGCACACCGATCTTTCCATTCGTAAGTGAAACATTACGGTATTCACAGTCGGAAATTAGCAAATAGTTCTAAATCGTCACCTAGAGATTGCAGTGATGCCAATTTACCTCAGGTGAGAGAATACGCCTACTGTAGAACTAGGGCATTGTTGTAACTGTTGTATGCTACAATTACAACAAAAGAACAGAGAAATTTTCACTGATGAATAATAGTTTCCGATTAGAAATTTTACGATGCAATTGTTTCAAGTTTCAACAATGCAAAAAAAATTGTGAAATCATTCGTCAATACCTATATCCAAATGTGTATCGGACATAAAAGAAATCGATCCCACCCCATCACCCGGTGATGAATGATTCGAATAATCGAAGTTTTGGAGGTTCGGATCAAAGTGTTGGAGGTGATCGTAGAACTACAATATATTTTCCTTCATTGATCTAAACGTGCATTCTTAATATGGGTATAGTTATATTAATCTGACCATGCATTCTTAATAGGGGTATCGTTATATTCAATTTATTTTATTTGTTCTTTTGTTTTGATTTTTTTTCTTTAATCAATCTGAAGTTCCGCTTTCCCTGTCAATAGAGCTGTTTTTATGAGTAAATACGGTCGACTACATTTCTGTCTAATTAAATTTGTCCTTTATTTATTTTTTTGATATATTTTTTTAAAAATTTTGAGTCATTATCATTTAAAATTTATTATTGACAAAAATATGAAAAAATATATTTTATAAACCATCAATCATGTAGTTTTAAATTATATATTTTTATAAAATTTAATTGTTTAAAATATTTAAAATAATCATGGTCAAAGTTAAAAAAATTGACTTTTGAAATGTTAATAATAGATAAAATTAATGGGACGGAAGAGTATAGCAATTGAATTGGTGTATGTAGTGTTGTAAACGAATTGAACGTTTAGCAAATTATTTGTGAATCGTTCAAAATGAAATTTGTTTATGTTTGTTCAGTAATCTATTCGTTTAATTTTATTGGCATATGTCCATTTATATTTATATTTTTCCTAACAAAAATGTTATATTTAAAAAATTTAAAACATATTAAAAATATGAAATAAAAAGAAAAAATTAAATAATAATTGATGTATGTGACTTCATATTTTTTAAGAAAAAAACTCTAGGCTTATAAACGAACCGAACGAACCCTACTTATTTTTGTTTATGTTCGTTTATCTTTTTAGCGAACGAACACGAACAAAATTACATTCATTAACGACCGAACATGAACAAAAAACTATGTATGTTTAATTATTCGTATTCGTTCATTTGTTTCGTTGAAAATTAAACAAACAAACATAAAAATGCCTTCGTTTATGTTCGTTTGATCCATTTATAGGCCTATGGATGAGGTCAGGTTACGAATTTATTGCAGTAATGAGTCATTTCGTAGCTCCCAACTAAGCTCTCTTAACGTTTAGTCTAGAAATGATTGGGCAGTAGGAGCGAATTGATTGAGTTAGCTTTGCTGATTTTGCATTTATTATTTGTTACCAAAGTTTTAAACCACTTCTCCCATCCCTACCCAAATAATTAAATTTAGCATTAAATTAGTAGAAAATATTAAATAAAACAGATTTAAAAGTCAGTTAAATTTTGACATTTTCAATATAATAAGGTATATTATACTTTAGTACAAAAATTTAGGTTCAAATTTGAAAGAGACATTAATAAAAAGAACAACAGTAAATCTTAAAAAATTGTTTCTATAAAAATATAAAAAGAATATGAAAATATCTTTATTATCAACTTTATAATTAGTGGCTAAACTTAACATTATTTATTGAAGGGTCATTTAAAAATATTTAAATTTAAAGAACAATAATTTAAATTATATGTTTTAAGAGACTAAAATGCAATTATACTATTACCCCTACTTAAAATTTGAGAGGGGTGACCCCGCTTGTCCAGTTGTCCCTATTTAGTACCGTCTCTAATTAAAATTATTCGATTTTTTACGAGTAAAATTAATATTTAGCAGGATGACACGGACGCCAGGGATGTAACTATAAGGAACATGCAGTGTGACCTTGGTTCCCCTGAAAAGGAAAAATTATCTTTTAATTCTTAAAAGGATCATGATATTGTAAATTAGTTCAAAAAAATTACATTTTACTCCCAAAAGTTTTTTAAATTCAGTTAGCTCCTTAAAAGAAATCATGACTTCGCCCCCTGAATTTACGATACAATGAAAAATGAACTAAAACATTTGGTAATATTTCAATTTGTTTATAAATAAAAGAAAGGGTAAACTGCCCATTTAATATTCAACTTATTCTGCACGAACCAACTTGCCTCAGTGGTTAAGGGAACGGTTGTTGTTCCTAGAGGTCACGGGTTCGAGCACCAGCAGCTGCAGCAGGGTGATTGAGCGTTCATTGTCCAATGGTTGAGAGTATACTTAGAACATATACTATTTGTAATCACTTTAGCTTTAAAAAAAAATATTCAACTTATTCTATTTTGGTATTCCACCTATTATTTTTGTAAAATGATGCATAACGTTACATTTTTGTTCTGTTTTAGTACCATGGCTGTTAAAAATTAACAATGATGATGATGTGGCCCATTTTTATTTGGGATAATAACATGTTTAATCTCAAATCTTATACATTTCTATTAATTTGGTCCAAACTCTATCAATTTAATCATATTTTTAAATATCTAAATTAAAATGTGAGATTTTAAAAAGATTCCATACCTCAACTTTTTCGAGTATGGTGGGGGAGGGCCCTATCCTTATGAAAATGAATTCTTGCCTTCTCCGTTCTCGCTTTCTAATATAAATCAGAAGATGGTGGTGGTCGTCGGTTGATCGAGACTCCGGCAAGGAAGAAGAAAAAATAGGTAATTTGCAAATTTATCCTAAAATTTAAGATGATGTCTAAATTGATAGATTTTGGAGTAAATTGATAAAATATATATAAGTGTTTTGGATTAAAAATTTAATTATACCAAGCCACACCATTATTTACGTTAATTTTTAACAGTTGGGATACCAAAACATAACAAAAATGTAACGTTAGGTATCTGTTTGCCAAAATTAATAGGTGGGATACCAAAACAGAAACACGATAATCATGGGCGAAGCCATGAATCAATAGTTAAGAAAGCTGAGAATAAAAAATACAAAGTACTAAAAAAATGTCACCAGTAAAATTTGATATAACTTACTTCAAGTAAAACAAACTTAATACCCTTACACATATTACCACTAAGACAAAAATCATTTTATGATATTAAAACAAGTAAAAAAATAATATTTTTTGAACAATTTCTATGTAGATGAGGGAAAAGGAAAAAATGTTATGAATATATTTATTTATGGTGAGTATCCATATATTAAATAAGACTTTAACGTACTTTATTATTAGGGTTTTGTAGAGCTAAGTGTTTTGATATAATAATTGAAAAATGTTTTGAAAAGAATTTAAAACATATCTTTAAGTCCAAACAACTTGAAAATATGTTTGAGGTATTTAAAAAGGTTTTTGGCAAAGTTTTTAATGTTTTAAAGTAGTCAAACTTAACTTTTCAGCAAGCCCGTACCGAAACGGTATACCCCATATCGATACCTTTTTCATTCAAGTTTGTTTCTGCCAAAACTCGTACCGATACAAGCTTGCCCGTATCGATACAGATAGGGGTCGTTTCGATACACCTCTTAAGCGTATCGATCCCTGCTTTAACAACCCCTAACGGCTAGTAACGACTACAAACTCAATTAGGAGTATAAAATAGACCTCCAAGCATCAAGAGAAGGCTAATGCTTCAATTGTTACAACATTATGATGAGAAATTGTGTCTATGTAGAACGTGGCAATCGATCGACTAAAACCAAGAGGGGGGTGAATTGGATTTTTGAAAATTGTGGCGGAAGCTAATTGCAAAGATAAAAATTGCAAGGCGATTTAGAGTGGTTCGACTTTCTAACCAAAGTCTACATCCACTACCTTAGCGTCCACACTAAGGATTTCCCACAAATTCACTAATTTGTCTTTCCTTTAAGGACAAGGAGTAACCTTACACACTTCAATAGACTTATACCCCAAAGTCTATTGAATCCTATCCCAAAGTTGGATACAAATGAGCAAACTAGAAAATCCTCACTAGGAATGTGTTTGCAAAGTTTAAGCTCTCTCACACACCCGAATAAACACTAGAACAAGAATTACAACGAAGAACACTCTAGTGTTTTTCAAGAAAGATCGAAAAATAAGCTCGAAATAAACTCTTGGAAGCTTGAATGCTTGTATATGCTTTCTTGATGTTTCTTACTCTTTCTTGATGCTTCAATATTGATCCAAAGCTGTATTTATAGTGTTGTTTGAGTATCTAGCCGTTAGGAGCCTTTGGGGGGTCTTTGGAGCCGTTGGGAGTGTTTATTTTTGACCTTTAAAAGCTCCCCTGCATATAAGTTTCGAAACCTTTACCAAGGGTTTCGAAACTTTAAGATAAGATTTGAAAAATATATCCGTTATTTGAAAAACTTGACCGTTACAGGCCAAAGGTTTCGAAACCTTCATAAGGTTTCGAAACTTTCAGGCCAAGGTTTCGAAACCTTTACCCAGGTTTCAAAAACAGAGTGCTACTGCCATGCTACTGACCAGTATAGTTTCGAAACTTTGATATAGTTTCGAAACTTTCCTTATAAAATGAGTATTTTGGGCATTTGTTTACTTTTAAAATTGTAGTTCGATATACGTATTGAATCGAACTTTTTCAAAGCATTTTGTCAAATTAAAATCGAGTTTTTGACAAATTTATTTCTTTAAAATTACTTTACAAATTTTTACATTTTAGTCCTTTAAAATTTTGTTTTAAGTTATATCAAAATCAAAATAAGTTCAACAATCTCCCCCTTTTTGATATAACAAAACATTTTGTAAAAATTTGTTTTTGAAATAATTTGTTTAATATTTCAAATCTTTTTCATAAGCTCCCCCTTAATAAATGTCTTTATGAAAAAATTTTAAAATTGTAATTTTAAAGACATACAAAATATTTGGATAAAAACTTTGATAAAAACAAATTTGCTCTCTTAATCTTCTCCCCCTTTTTGTTATAGCAAAAAGGATAAGTGGCTACACAAGCAACAAAACGTTAATAGATCAATATAATTCAAAAGCATATCATCCATAAAGCATATCATTCATGTATCATCATCCAAGATTTATAATCCAATAAAATTCATAGAAATATTCAATCAAAGAGCATAATATGTCTAAAAACAAAGACTAAAGCGTAAATCAAAATAAGTCTAAAAATGTACCAAAAACATCATAAAGTCATATAGAATGCAAATATAAACTAAACATCATCATGAGGCATCTGTGGTGGAAAGAAATGAGAGTGGATATCGTGCATGTCATGCTCCAAGGATGTAACACGATCATCTATGCCACGAAGATGAGCATTTATGCTATCAAAGCGCGTGACCATAGTCGCATACATAGCCTCTAAAGTAATCGGAGTCGGTGCCGGTGCCGGAGCTAGTGGAGCCTCTCCAATAGGATCCTCTCGATCATCAATCTCCTCTATGAACCCAACCGTGATCTCCATGATACCATTGGGCTTTGTGACAAGATTTAATGTCAATAAAGCTCTTGTTCTTAACATGTGGATCTAAGGAAGTGTCAATGTTGAGCTTCCTAAAAATATGGCTAAGAACATTCCCAAAAGAGAGAGAGAATGAGGTAGGATTGTTGATGATTTTGATGAGGTTTAAGAAAATGATGGTAGCAATATCGGGACGAGTTCTATCACGATATTGGCGTAGCCACCAATAATCACAAGCTCTCATACTAGTGGCTTTTCCGCCGGAGGGACGGAAGAACCAAGTAGTAAGGAGTAGAAAGAGGCGTTCCTCTAGAGGAAGATGGGTAGGACTACCATCCGGGAAGGCGGGAATGTTGTGAGCATCATTTTCGTTTGAACTACCATTTAAAGGAACACCTAAGTGATCGACTATGTTTTGAGGTGTTAATTCAAATTCGGTACCCATGAGGTAAGAACGGATACCTATGATGGTGTTTCGCTCACGAGTTGATCGGATGAAAGTAGCATTAGCGAAAAAGGCACGAACTAATTTGCGATGGGTGTAGGGAGGAATGGGAAGATGTATTCTTGTGAAGATGTCAAGGAGGTATGGGACAAGCTTGAAGTCACATACGAAGGAACCAACAAAGTAAAGGAGATTAAGATCGGACTCCTCAACTTCGAGTATAAGAACTTCAAGATGGATCCGGAAGAAGACATTGAGAAAATGTGCGATAGGTTCTCCACCATCACCAATGGACTTAAAGGCTATGGAGAAGCCATTTCGAAAGAGAAGCTTGTCTAAAAGCTCATCTACTCTCTTCCCGAGTCATGGGACTCAAAAAGGACCGCCATCATCTAAGCCAAGAATCTAAAAACTTTGAAGCTTGATGAGCTCATGGGGTTGCTTCTCACTCACCAAATTATGAAGAAAAACAAAGAAGATGAGAAGACGGAGGAAGAGATTAGATCTATGGGGGGAGAAGAAGCTCAAAGGGTTTGGCATCTACACAAATGTCATTGCTCTCAAATCCTCCACATGTCATCATGTAGATTCAAGTGAAGAGGAGGAGGATGAAGAAGAGATAGTTCATCTCTTCAAGAAGTGTGCCCCTTTCATGAAGAAAGCCTCGAAAGAACTTGAACAAGAATCCATGAAGAAGAAGAGGGCAATCACTTCAAGCCATAAGAAAAAGACATATGTGGCTACTTGAAGTGATGAAGACTCCACCGACGATGAACAAGCCAACCTTTGCCTTATGGCCATCGAAGAAGATTCAAGGGTAACTTCTAATTCATATACTTCATGTTCATATTCATTTGATGAATTACAAGATGCCTATGACGATTTGGTTTTGGAATTTAAAAATCACATTTTGAAAAACAAGAAAGTGATTTCAAATTTGAAAATCCAAAATGATTTGATTTCTAAAACCAAAATTGAACTTGAAGCAAAACTCGAAGAGTTTGAACAAAAATGTTTTGATTTACAAAATTTGCTTCATAAAGTTCAAGAAGAAAAAATATTTGATTTCCAAAGAGCTTGAAAAGAAAAATAATGTTGGAAAATCAAATTTTTATGTAAGACAATCTAGTGCCCCTAGATTTGTAAATGGTAAAAATTTTAGAAGTATTTGGGGTCCCAAAAGGACTAAGTACTTCAACTAAAAAGGATGAAATTGAAAAATGGATTCCTAAGGGGACTAAATTTTGTGCTACTAACGTCTATGGATCTAAAGCAATTTGGATACCAAAAATTACTTGATTATCTTATGATAGGTGTGATGGAGATTGATCAACAAGTCAAATATTGAGGGGAGCTCTATGCACACAAAGAAGAACACTTAAAGAGGAAGGCTTCACATCCTCCATTGGATTCAAGTGTTGGTAAAATTAGTTGAATTCATTTTATTTAGTTTTATTTTTTTTACTCAACTAGTTTAATCATATATGTTGAATTAACTTTTGCTTGATGATGCTTTGAGTAAGGGGGAGCCACTTTTCAAACCAAACATTTTAATAATCTTAAAATTTAAACCTCTATTTTTATTTTGAGCTTAAAAGTGTTTTAAATTCTTTTTAATATAACAAAAAAGGGGGAGAAATAGTTTGAAAAATTAAATTTTCAAATGAATAAGGGGGAGCTTTAATTGATTTTGAATCTTAATTCTCTTATTCAAAATTTATTTCACAAAGGGGGAGAAATCCCAAACAATTTTCAAGTTGGTTTTATTATATCAAAAAAGGGGAGATTGTAGAACTAAGTGTTTTGATATAATAATTGAAAAATGTTTTGGAAAAATTTGAAAAGAATTTAAAACATGTCTTTAAGTCCAAACAATTTGAAAATATGTTTGAGGTATTTAAAAAGGTTTTTGGCAAAAATTTTAATGTTTTAAAGTAGTCAAACATAACTTTTCAGCAAGCTTGTACCGATACGGTATACCCCGTATCGATACCTTTTTCATCCAAGTTTGTTTCTGCCAAAATCTATACCGATACAGGCTTGCCCGTATCGATACGGATAGGGGTCGTTTCGATACACCTCTTAAGCGTACCAATACTTGCTTTAACAAACCCCAACGACTATTTCCCAACGGTCTTTTAAATTGCAGACCGTATCGATACTCTCTCAAGTGTATCGAAGCACATAGGCTAACAAAGAGCCCAATGGCTAGTTCTAAAGAAGGGCGTACCGATACGCCTTCTCGTGTACCGATATGACAGGCAGCAGAACTACATTTATGGTGGGAAATAAAGTCTCCAACAGCTCTAATTCAACCCTAACAGCTAGTAACGACTACAAACTCAATTAGGAGTATGAAAGGGACCTCCAAGCATCAAGAGAAGGCCAATGCTTCAATTGTTACAACATTATGACGAGAAATTGTGTCTAGAGCTTTAATTGTAAATTCCTTGCTTAGACAACACTAGTGAGCTTAATATTGTTAAATTTGCTCAAGTGTTTAGGTTTTGGGTGAGAGCTAAATAGTGCAAACAAACACTTATTAGAGGTATTTCAAGTTTGCTTAGAATTTCTCTTGTAAAGAGGGTTTACTCAAGCTTTGGGTAGAAAGCTTTGAGGATTGTAAAGGTTACCTCCTAAGCCTAGAAAAGGGGACGAAATTCTTAGTGAATTTGGTTGAAATCCTTAGTGGGGAGCTAAGGTAGTGGATGTAGGTGCTTGTTAGAAGGTCGAACCACTATAAATCCTTGTGTCCAAATCCAATCTTTAAGCTTCCACTAAAACACCCAAAAATCCAATCTTCTCCTAACTTTGCAAACACATCGGTTGAAGAAATCGAGCATCACAAAACCCAACAGGTTTAATACCCATTGAAATTAGGGTTTCTATCTTATGCCTATAAATATAGAGTTTGGAGAAAGTATTGCACACAACCCTACTTTGAGAATATAATACAAGTCTCTCTCTTTGTCTCTCATCTTGTTCTTATTCTTGTTCATTTATATTGTTCTTTCTCTTTACTTTATTCACAACACATTATCACCACGATCTCACTCAATAACCGCAGTTCTCGTCGACAATTCCCGAAAAAGATTTCAACAAAATATTGGTGACTACATCTACAGTATATTTAACTTAACTTAGAAAGTCTGGTATGCTTTCTTATTTATATATATCGATATAGTGGTTGGTTAATCACTCTAATATTAAGGTTAGTGTATTTTGATATAATATTTGATTATTATTTTGTTCTAATATTTGGTTAATCACTATTTATTTATGTTTTCTTATTTATATATCGATATAGTGTATTTTGTTCTAATATTTGATTATTATTTTGTGTTATCAGCTATTCCCTTGATTTTGTACTTTAAATTGATTTAATTAATTGATTTATTAAATGAGAAGTGATAAAAAAGGATTTTAAAAGGCTAAACATTTTATTACGTAACTACTTTTTTTCTAAACTTTTCTCTCAACTTTCCCAGCAGCCAAACTACCTTTTCATCACTAAAATCTCCAGAGATTTATCTCTTTTCTTCCACTTTTGATTTCTAAATGATACTCATGGATTTCTACATCAACTAGTTAAAGATTTCTTGAAGGATTTCTTCTAAATCATTGCAAATCAAGTGGAAAACTTATGTTAGAGATGATCTTTCTTTTATATCCTCTAATCAATGTTCTTTATTGAAATTCCCAAGTATTTGGCTCTCTTGTTATGTTTTCTTGACAAGATTTCATGTTTAATTGATGAAAATGGCTAAATCAAGCTTTGAAAGAGGATTTCTGAAGATTTTCGTTATGGTACTGTTTTGATTGATTTGAGATTGATTTTAATCAAGATTTGGATGTTAAATGGTGTTAAAATAAAGGTTTTATAATAGTAATCCCGAAATGAGTTAGATTTCTAATAGTTAGATTGTTAGATTTGGGGTTTTGTGGTGTTATTGTGAAATTTGAGTTGCTGGAGGTATAAGGTTGTAATTATCGGAAGCAATCGGTGAAGGTTCGTGAGTTTCGATTGCTTGGATTCGCGTCGGCTAGTCGAGTTTGCGCGTGTCGGTGAGTGAGAACGTGATTTTCAGTTTTAAAAGCTTTAAAAGGTGATTTGGGAACTTAGTGGTAAGCTTGAAACGCTTAACTAAGTTCGGAAGTAAGTAAAAGGGTTTTCTCTCTCGGTTGTGCTATTATGTGATGATTTATTCACTGTTTTGAATTAATGGTTTACCTACTGTTAAAGCATGTTTTTATAAATGTGGTTACTGTTTTTAATGATGTAATGTTGAATGATGCACGAGGTAAGTGATCCTTGAAGTATATGAATTATACTTGTGATTTTAAGCATGGTTTAATGCTTGGAAATGTGATTTATTGATGATGCTTTGAAAACAGTGAGGTGCGTATTAAATGTGAATTATATTGGCAAGTGATGTTGGGAAATGGTTTATAAATGAAACCGGATATAGTTAGTCAGCTATATGATTAAGTGCACTATAAACAAGTCACCTTAGATGTTGAGGGGTTTATACGATGTACCGAATACTCCATCCAAGTACCCTAACGATTGAGGAAAGTGTATGGTGTCTCGTCTCTCGTTAGTAGGGTTATACATCTACCGATGAGTGGTGTTGAGGGGTTTATATGGTTTACTAAATACTCCACCATGGGCATCACAACGGTGGAAGGTAGCTCCCATGTGTGAACCGTGAGATGCCGGTGAAAATGTATGAAGTGTTGGGGACAACACTTATGAATCTGTGCATCCGATGTGGTTTTGAAAAATGAGCATGTTGATGATGTATTATGAAATGGTTACTCTTTAAGCTTTGCATATGGTAGCTATACATAGAAAGGCTTAAGTTGAGTGTTAGCAAAGGATTTGCTGTTGGATTCATAATACATGTTGCATGATGTTTAACATGCTGATTTTAATTGAGGAAAGTGCATGGTTTTAAAAATGGCATGATGCTTTTCAAATGAGGTTTTAGCAATTTGTAATGAGATTTCAATGCGGATATGAAAATGATTTTAATGCATTGATGGTGTTTTGCTTATGAGCCTCCTCACTAAACCTTCTGTGCTTACGCTCTCATTTGTCCATCAATGCAAATAATTGAGGTTTTGGAGGCAGCAAGAGGCAAGTGATTCCAAGAGACTTTGCTCAAGAATTTATGTTTCGGTTTAGACTAAAGTAATAAGGGCAATGGAGATCCGTTGAATTGTTGGGAGATTTATGTAAACTCCCTTTTGAGCAACTTTGGTTTGATGTTTTAGTCTTGTAAATAGCCATTGGTATATGGTTTATGCTTTACTTTGCATTTTGGTATCTCGCTTGGTTTGGCAATAGTTTGCATGCCTATAGGTTACCTTTGATGCAAATGCTCATGTTATGTTGATGAATATGCCATAGATGTTTGAGGATTGATGCTTATATATGTTGTATGCATGTTGGATTGTTTTAGATTGGATTAAAGTGTGAAAACCCATCAAAAAGTGTCATTACAGGCCCAAGTGTTTCGGTACACCCAAGCTCGTACCGAAACAATGTGCCTGAAATGGCATAGGGGTTTCGAAATAGGGAGGAGCGTTTCGGTACGTTTGGCTACTGGAATACCCTGTTCTGAAACACCTTAGAGGGTGTTTCGATACGACCCCGAGCTTCGAGACGCTTGACCCTGTTCCGATACGGGTGTTTCGATACAGGGCAACCTGTACCGAAACACTCAGTTGTTAAGTTAGTTATTGGATTCTTCTAAAGTTTGGTTTCATTACTTTTTGGTCCCTAAATGTTGTGGATGCAATTAAATGAGTTTGGATGATTGTTTTGAGTTGATATTTGACAGAGATGCATGTAATGTGATTAATTAAAGGCTGGTAACTTAAAAAGTGAAGAAGTCCTTATAATTTGGTAAAATTATAAAATGGTTCCTAAAATGTGTTTGCATACAATTGAGTCCCTAATTGTTGTCTGATTAGGTTGCAAATCGTTCCGCTGCGATGTTTATCACATAGGATAATAATGAGCATCTAGAAAAGATAAAATAAAAAAGGGTCGTTTATTGAGGTAAACTTCCCGGTTTACTCAATATTCCCCGTGTGATCCGTTCGGTTCGGTCTTTCGCCCAGACCGGGTCGAGGTGGTTACAATAATTCAATATATAGTTAGTGAATAAAACTCAATTATGTGAATATTTCAAATTAAATTGAAATTTTGTGATTAGAGTATCACTAATGAGGACATGTTAGAAAAAACATACTCCACTTTTCACACAATTAATGTTGTCCTGTAGACGCAATATCGTGAAAAGGTTTTAAAGACCTATTAGCTCCGTTCCATTCCCTGAAGTGAATATGACATTTTATAGCGGAAAGAATAAATTTCACATTAGCAATTGTTTTTTCAATTGAAGCCATGAACATATACATCGCAAGATGATCATTTTAAGAATGTTTATAACCACTAGAAGTAAGTTTATAAAGATGACAAGAATATATTAAGAAAATGAAATTTTTTATGCAATGGTACAAACCATTGATCTCGTACTTGTCATACGCCAAAGCATTATGTACCTTTATCTACAATCATGAATGATAAAGGAAAGAAAATATAAATTAATTTTGTTTACGAAATGGCGAAAATAATTATGACATTGTTGGTCTAGCTCAATTGGATATTGTTGATTTTCTCATAACCCTCGAAGGGAATAATTCGCCATTTATCTTATTTCCTTATATTCTCTAAAAGGAATTATTGATATTTTAATTTATTTTACTTTATGTTAATTTATTTTACATATTATTTATTTATGTTTTTATATTATATATTTAAATATATTAAAACATTTATTTATTTTGTTTTATGTTAATTTGTTCTACATATTCTCCTTTGAAGAATATGTTTACTTTCAGAATAAAATATACAATGAATTGTGACGATTTATGCTTAGCAGACAGTGCAAGTACTCATACTATACTTAAACATAAGAAATATTTTTCTCATTTAAATGTAAGGGGAAAATGTGAGAACTATATCTTAAAGTACTGAAATATCAATACTCCGGAAGAATACTAAATTCTTGTGGCATTATCTTTGATAGATAATTGATTTGATGTGCTATATTTAATATTTTTCATTACTTGAAGTGAATAGTACAAAGCATATATTTTTCATTCCTCGAAGTGAATGGAACAAAGCACGTATTAAAAGGTGCATAATTATGCATATTTTTCCATTTAACAATGCAAGAAAATAATATGAGTACTATATCCAGAAGTACTAATATCATAGAAGGCTTCGGAAGAGCAAATATGTTATTGTCAAATGAAACTCAATTCCATATTCACATTGCGTTATACTCGTCAAAGTCGCACAAAGACTTATTGAATTTTAAAGATATTTGCAGAAATGAATATCATATTGAGACTATTAGTCAAGGAGGTGCTGACTATCTTCATATTACGAGTATAACCAAGACAATAAAAAAATCTTGACAAAATTACATGCACTGTCATCCAGATTGTACTACACAAGAATTAGTACAAATTAAAGCTCATGTTATTGTAAACCGGAAGTTTATTGATAATTTTATTTGACATGACCGGTTAGGCCATCCCGGTTCAATTATAATGCGAAAAGCTATTGATACTTCATGTGGTTATTCATTGAAGAACTGATAGATTCTTCAAAGTAATGTTTTTTTTCATGTGATGCTTGCTCTTAAAGAAAATTTATTATTCAACCATTACCAACTAAGATATATTATGAATCTATTAATTTTCTGGAACGGATAAAAGGTGATATATGTGGGCTCATACACCCTTCTTATAGATCATCTAGATATTTTACGATTTTAATCAATGCATCAACTAGATGGTCATATGTATTCTTGTTATCAGATTACCCTATAAAGACAATTCGTCTTGATAATATTGGTGACATGCCATTTTATATGCAGCATCACTAATTCGTATCAAGCCAACAAATTATCATAAATTCTCCACATTACATATAGTTTTTTGGTCATGAACCAAATATTTCTCATCTTAGAATTTTGGGTGTGCGGTATATGTTCTAATTGCTCCACCACACCGCACAAAGATGAGTATTCAAAGGAGATCAGGAATATATGTCACATTTGAATCCCCGTCGATAATTAAATATATGAGTTTTTATGGGCAATTCATTTACAATTCGATTTATTGATTGTCATTTTAATGAGTCAGATTTTTCAACATTAGGCGGAGAAAATAAATAGTTGGAATGAATTATCATTATGATCCACGTACTCAACAATGTCAACTAAAAGTTCAAAAGATAATTCATTTATAAAACTTAGCAAATAATTTGCCAGATTAATTTGTTGACCCTAAAAGAGTGACTAAGTCACATATACCAACTATGAATGCTTTGATTAAATTTGATGTCCTGAAAGGATAAACTCTAGTTGTTAATGAGTCTAACTTATGCCTGTAGTGTGGTAGACAAGTAGATTCCAAAGATAAAATTTATTGAAAAAGAAAATGAGCTATATCTTGTGATGGTTCGATTGAGGAATCAACAAATTTTGAAAAATATTGATAAGAGATTAAAAGGTCTCCAGAAGAGACAATAGACATGACTCAGGTACCTGATAATGATGAAATCTCAAATAAACTATGTCATGTCTGGTAACAAGTGGAACCGAAATCAAATCGACGTCGATAATACATTTGCATGCAATATAACACTAGAGATTTTGATGTAGATCATGAACCATTGTCAATTGAACAATGTAAACAAAGAAATGATTGGCCAAAATAGAATGAGGCAATTGAGGCGAAACTAACATCTCTTTCAAGAGAGAAATATTTGTGAGATATAAATGGGTATTTGTGAGAAAGGTAAATAAAAAAAGAAAATCACGAGATAAAAACTCGTTTGGTTACACAAAGATTCTCACAAAGACATGAAATCGATTATGAGGAAACATATTCTTCGGTGGTGAATGCAACTACGTTTAGATTTTGATTAGTCTTGCAATAAATAAAATAAATTAGTTTCCACCTAATGGATGTTGTTACATCATATTTGTATGAGCCTCTTGATAATAACATTTACATGAAATTTCCGGAAGAATTTAGACTACAAAAGCAGTTAATTTAAGTTCTCGAGAACACTATTCAATCAAATTGAACTTATCTATTTATAAATTAAACCAATTGGGCGCATATTGTATAATCGCCTCAATGAATACTTATTAGCGGAAGGCTATAAGGATGATTCAATTTTCTCGAGCATTTTTATTAAGAGGTTTAACTCTTGATTTATCTTTGTTTTTGTTGTGTATGTCGATGATTTGAATATTGAGACTCATGAAGAGATCTCCTTAACAATAGTATCTTGTGTATCAATCGACATACACAGAAAAATGTTTAAAGAGACTTTACATGCATAACACATATTCGTTGATCACCCTTATGGTTGCTAGGTCTCTTAATGTAAACAAAGATCCATTCTGTACTCGAGAAAATGGTGATGATATTCTTGGTCCAAAAGCACCATATATATACATATATTAATTGATCTAGAAACATCATATCTTAATTGGTCCAAAAATACTATTTAAGTGCTACTGGACCATTACCTTTAGATCTTTCAAAACTCGATGCCTCTTTAGATCATGTAAATAATTGCTTTCACAAGATAAGATGCAAGCTATCTTGGGTAGAGATAATGTAAAATTTATATCTCAAGGTGGATACGTCAAATGTGACAAAACAAAACTTATTTCTTCAAAGTTTCGTCCCTCGTGATCTTCAGAAGAATAGTATTTGATGAATCCTTTCAAGTAATAATTTCAAAGATCTATTCACTAGTACATAGTCTACTTCAACATTTGAAGATTATATTCAAGATTGAATTATGAAGATTCAAAGATCTTATGTGATATTTTAAAAAAGGGGAGTAAATATGCGTTGCACTCTTTTTCCCTTAACCAAGGTTTTGTCCCAATGGGTTTTCCTGGTAAGGTTTTTTAATGAGGCAACATGTTATGCGTTTCAAAGATGTGTGTACTCTTTGTCCTTCACTAAGAAATTTTTTCCCACATAATTTTTATCTCAGTAAGGTTTTAACGAGGCACATTATCTTCATGGATATCCAAAGGGGAGTGTTATGAATATCTTTATTTATGGTGGATATCCATATATTAAATGAGACTTTAATATACTTTATTATTAGGGTTTAATACCCATTGAAATTAGGGTTTTATCTTATGTCTATAAATATAGAGTTTGGAGAAAGCATTGTACATAGCCCTACATTGATAATATAATACAAGTCTCTCTATTTGTCTTTCATCTTGTTCTTATTCTTGTTCTTGTTCATCTATTTTGTTCTTACTCTTTACTTTATTCACAACAAATTTTACTTTTAATGAGACAGAGACCCCACAACTAATAAGAAAGTTACGGTATTAACTAAGAAATTTACCCACCTACTTTAAAGATTATTGACAAATAATAATTTAAAACTCTACAAGCTGCACAGGTTAGGGGAAATTCTAAAAAAAAAATACCGTTAAAATTAGGCTAAAATGAGGCGTGTACATAAATCCTTACAAAAAAAATGTAAGGGTTTATGTATATATACCGAAATTCTTATAAAAATAATAAGAAATTCGGTATATGTACATATATATATAAATGCTTACCACTTTTGTAAGAATTTATGTACATATACATAAATCCTTAAAAAATGGTGAAACTTAAGGTATATACACAAATCCTTGCAACTTTTGTAAGAATTTCGATATGTATATAAAAGTAGTAAACATTTATTTATATACCGAATTTCTTACTATTTTTATAAAAATTTCGATATATAAACATAAATCCTTACTATAAATTACCTCATTTTAGTCTATTTTAATAGGTTTCACCCTAAAACTTTCCCACCGGTTAGGCCCCTGTCAGTCTCATATCTTATAAGTTATAACTACGCCCATGACGATAACAGGTTGGGTAATAAATGTTTAGTGTGTACCCATAAACAAATTGGAAGGAAACTGTTTAGAATTGATTGTGGTGGTGTCATCCAGCCAACACCAAGACACGTGGTGGCAAAACGGCAACCATCAATCTACTGTTATAAATGCAAGTCCACCACTGACCATGTAACTTTTACGAGTTGATCCACATCAATTCAACAAAATCATTTATTAAAATTCAACTCATTTTTTAGAAAATAAAATAATCTTTGAAAAAACATAACTACATGTTTAGAAGAAAAAAAATAAAATCAATGAGTGTTGAGTGCATTAATAAGGTACATTATAACGAATTCAAATTTTAGAGACGACATTATTAGAAGGGACAGTCTCACACTCTAAACATGCATATAATAAAAAAAATACAACTTAAATGATTTATTACCTTTAATAATAAAGGATTGTGTTTTTCTTAAGAGATTTGAATGATAACTTTTGTTAATTGTAATTTTATTGACTAAAAATTACTTTATACTTAAGTTTTATTTATACGGTGGATATTATTTATAGGGAGAAAAATTTGATGGATAAATATTTATGTGCTTAAATATTATTGATATTCGATAATCAAGTAATAAACTTTATAAAATATATAATAGGATTTAACCTTTAGAATAAGGGTAATTATATCATGTATTGGTTGTGGAAATATTTTATTTCTATAATCGTCTTAATTTTAGGAGTTAGGGATTCAGCTTATGGTTCATAGTTTAGGGGTTTAGGTTTATATGCTTAGAATTTGGGTATTGTGGTTTGAATTTAGAGTTTAAGGTTATAATTTAGGGGTTATACGTAAAATCTAAATCCCTAACATATTATCCTAAACCCTAAATCCCAACCCTAAGCCCTAAATTTTAATCATAGATCATAAATTCTAAACTCATAAACCTAAAACCCTAAACTATAAACATTAACCCCTTAAATTAGGGTGCTTGTGGAAACAAAATATTCACCACCAGTGCATCTTATACTTTCCCTTAGAATAAAGGAAGATGAGAAGAGATTGAATCACATTAACTATTGTCTCCTTTTAAGTGTGACTGGTTGGCTTCGTTCGACGTTGCTTCTTCACTTAATTTTTGAAAAAATTTATCGAACTTTCAACTTCTCTTCATCTTTATCCAGCTTTTTTTTACTATTTTTGGTTTTAACCGTTGCTTTTGAAGAAACTAAAAATTTTAATTTCTCCTTAAATATAACTTCTTCACCCAATTTCGTATTTTAACAGCTCTGCAGAACGGAACCTTGTATCATATTTTGATATGGTGTTTGTTATTTTTATTCCCACAAATTTCCAACAAGTGATATCAATAACTATGGTTCAAGACTATACGCTCATTATGGTGCGATCATGCGTCATTATTTGGTTATATATGTATATAGTATATGGTTATAGAAAGTTATTTACTTTGGAACTAATTTAGTACCTAAATATTTTCAATTAAATTTGAATAGAAATTTGAACAAAAAATTTATAAATTCGACTCAACTAAAAAATTCAAATAAAATTTGAGTAATAAAATAAGAGTCGTTAACTTGACTAACTCAAAAGAAATTTAACTCGACTTGACTCAATCGAATGTTCACGCTTAATTACTAATTGTGTTGGAATTTTTCCATAAATATGGTGTTTTAATTTATTTTTTTCCCAAAATATGGCATCAGTCATTTTATTTTTCAAAGCGTTGCATTTTGAAAAGTGAATATGAAGATGATTTCAAAAGGGTCCGACTTTAAACAGTAAATGGACTAAATTGAATAAAATATTAAAGTCGGGACCAAGAGGATCCGACTTTAAATAGTAATTTTGCAAAAAAACATGCTGAAATTTATCAAATTACTGTTCAAAGTCGGACCCTCTTGGTCTCGACTTTAATATTTTATTCAATTTAGTTCATTTATTGTTTAAAGTCAGACCCTTTTAAAATCATCTTCTTATTCACAGTTCAAAACACAATTTGTTGGTGAAATAAAAATTTATTGTAAAATACAGAAAACATTATAAATTTGTAAAATTACAAATGTACATTAAACGTTTAATTTTCGTTCATCAATTGTAGTTAAAATTTATATTTTGATATTTTTCTGAATATTTTTAAGCAAGAATTCTAAAAAATCAGAATTATTTTAAATGTAAAAGTTTATAAATTTTTTAAAATTACAATATCTTTTGTACAAATCATAAAATTTTAGCAAGTATTTCTTATTACTTACACTCTCCCCTCTGAATAGAAATTATCTATCCCTTTTCGGCATTTTTATTTATGCCCTCACACTAAAAATTAAATTTAGAGTCTATGGTTTAAGATTAGGGTTTATGGTTATGGTTTAAGGATTTTGGGGTAGGGTGTAGAGTTTAGGGTTTGAAATTTAGGATTAAGCCTTGAGATTTAATTTTTTAATTTTTTTTAGTGTTGAGGCATAGAAAGAGACACTGAAAAAAGGCATAGAATTTTTATCCCTCCCCTCCCTCTAACTTATAACAAAATCTTGTATACAAAGATTTTGTAAACGAATTGTTAAATTTTTAGAATATAATTAATTATTATCATTTAACTCATTTTTCATTATATTTTAATTGTGTTTTCAATACATTTTCTAAACGAATTGATATCACACGTCGTAATCCGTTATGGGTTTTATTTTGATGCACAAGCTGTGTAATTTTTTTTACACAATCCTTTTATAAAAATTAAAATCTAAATCACAAACCCTAGCAGCGTAAACCCTAAACCCTAAGCCCTAAACCCTAAACTCTAAATTCTAACCATAAACCTTAAATTATATACCCTACTGTTGAGTGGATCGCAAGATCGAAATTGACCAAGAGGGGGGTGAATTGAAAATTTAAAGATTTGTGGTGGAAGTTTGCAAATTAAAAATTGATGGACAAGAGATTTAGAGTGGTTCAAGTTCCAAATGAACTCTACATCCACTACCTTAGCTTCACTAAGGATTTGCAACAATTCCACTAAATCGTTCTTCCCCTTTTCTAGGACAAGGAGGCAACCCTTTACAATTTCGGTTGATTTTTCTACCCAAAAATCAACCCAACCCTCACACAAGAGAACAAAGAAATTTGAAGGCTAATAAGGTATCTCTCAATACAAATGATAGCCCCAATACAAGCACTCAACCCAATTTGACAAAATATGAATGAAGATTACAATTGGGATTTTTACACAAAATGGGATTTTTGCACAATTGCTTGATTTTGATGTTTGGATGTTTGCTTTTGGATCAATAGTTGTTGCTGATGTTTTTGGATGTCTCTTTTATACCTTCTCATTGATTTCTAGCCGTTTGGGTGGTTGGGAACATAAATGGAGCCGTTGGAACCCTCTCTTGCCACCATAAATGCAGTCTGCACCAACCCGTTTCGAAACGCGGGGTACCTGTTTCGGAACGGACTAAAATAGAAAGAGTCGTTGGGGTGCATTTAAGAAGCCCGTTTCGAAACGCCTTAGGGCCGTTTCGAAACACTTTTGCCACTGTCAAAGGTCGTTTCGGAACGGTCTTAGCCCGTTCCGAAACGCCTTAACGATTTTCAGAAATTCAGTTAAAAACACTATAACGGTCATATTTTCAAAATCAACTTAAGACCTGTTTCGAAACGATATGGATCCGTTTCGAAACGGATTTGCTACTGTCAAGGGTCGTTTCGGAACGACCTTTATCCGTTTCGAAACACCCTTGTTATCTTTAAAAAATCAGCAAATATTTGAACCGTTGTACTTTTTTTAAATCAAATATAAAGAACAGTTTCGAAACGAGTGATACCGTTTCGGAACGGGGTCAAGTGTTTCGATACACGTTTCGGAACGGTGGTCGACAGTGATGAAAACGTTTCGAAACGCCTGAGGGCCGTTTCGAAACAAGAGCTTAAAATTCACTGTTTTGACTTGAAACACTTAGAAAAATATTTGAAAAGCTTGTTTTTAACTTGGGCATAATCTTAAAATTATATAGGGATATTTTGAGGACTTAAAATTCGTTTTGACATTTTCAATTTAGTCCTTAGGTTTTTAGTTATATCAAAATTAAAATATTTGTTTCACAATCTCCCCCTTTTTGATATAACAAAACCAAAGTTAGAATTTTTGAGAAATTTGAAAGTTTTGAGAAATATTCTAACTCCCCCTTAATTTAAGATAGGTTTTTAAAGTTAAAAGAAATTTTTGATTTGAAATCCAAGTTTGAAATCCAAGTTGTAAACCTTTAAAAAACCTTTTAAAATTTAAAACGAATTTTAGTGTGGCTCTTAAATTTCTTCTCCCCCTTTTTGTTAGATCAAAAAGAACAATGAAAGCTCATAGAGAAGATAAAGGATTAGTACCAATAAGCAATAATAAACAACCATAATATTAATTCATAATCAAAATATCCAAAACATAAACCAACATTAAGTTCAACATAAAATCCCAAATAAAAAGCCATAAGCATAGGTTCCTAAAACATGAGAAAACATAAAGATGCAATCTTAATCCTAAAATGCATAGATAATATGATATGATATGATATGAAAATCCTAGGCCTCGTCATCATCATCCGAAGTATCATCATCGCTCTTGGCTTGAGAACGGTGAAACTTCGTCCATTGCCCATAGAGCGTAGAGAAGGATAGGTCCAAGTTTGCATGGGAAGTCTCAAGAGTATGAAGACGATCCTCGACATTCTTCAAGCGATTGTCCATAGAAGTAAAACTCGAAGCAATGCTAGTATCCAAAGCATTGAACCGCTCGGTAATGAGAGCCGTGAGGGCTTCATTGTTTGCAACCGGAACTTGCGGTAGAGGAGCAACGGGAGGAGGAACCGCTTCTCTATCAACTCTTTCCCAAACATCATTCACATATGTGAACCCAGACTTGCGAAGTGAGGACTCACCAATCTTGGTCTTGCGAGGGTCCGGAGAGTCGTAGGAACAATCAATACCAAGATCATTAAAGAGGTAGCTCAAAAGAAAGCCATAGGTGAAAGATTTCAACTCATTTGTGTCAATAAGCTTAATGTTATCGACTATTTCGGCAAAGATAATTTTAGGTACATTAGGGCGCTCACCTCTACGGAAGCATTCAAGCAAAAAATGATCGGTTTGATGGATGTGAGAGTATTTACCTCCGGAAGGTCGAATGAACCAAGAGACCATCAAGTGAAGAACTCGATCATGCACATCCAAGTGAAGTGCTTTACCGGTGAAAGTGCCAAAGTGGCGTTCATCCTCAATACCCTCATCTTTGAGGTCGAAGGTTGATTCCAAAAGAGCAACATTTACAATAAACTTCTTGCCCAATAAGGAAGATTCAATTCCTATAATCTCGGTTTTGTCTTCATTATAGATAAAGCGAGCGTTGGAGTAAAAGAGAAGTACCAAGTGTTTGTAGCGGATGTCTGGAATGCTCAAGAAAGAGATAAGATTCCACTCGGTTAAACGGTTGAGATAACGGAATAGGAAACGCTCGGAGTTGAGAAAATCGAGATCAATCACACGTTCCTTACGAACTGCGAAATCCTTGACATAGGCAAAACGAGCACGCAACTCCGGAGTTCTAAGGGATTTCTGAAAAAGCATGGTAAGATTTGGACGAATGCTCGAATCACCAGATTGAACGGCCTTGCGTTTTTTGTTTGCTTGATCCGCCATCTAAAAACATTAAGCAAGTGTATTTTAAAATTAAGTGTATGCATGGATATTTAGAATCAATCCAATAATAAATCCCACTTAGGTTTTTGAAACAAAATTAAAATTAAAAAAATAGTAAAGAAAAGACGACTGAAAAATTTTATATTCGAATCAAAAATTTTGGGATTTTGAATTTTTTTTACAAGATATGGAAAACCCATAAAGGAAAAACTATAATGTATACAAAATTAAAATTTTCTAACCTAAGATTCGAACATAAATTGAAAGAAAAAGAAAAGAAAAAATTACCTTAGTTTGGGATTTTGGATGATTTGATGAAAATCCTTGCACAATGTTGATGAAACTTGCTTAGACTTGAATTTTAGAGTAAAACCCCTCACAAATTTGTGAAAATCAAAGAGTTTGAGAGGGTATTTATAGAGAGGGAGGCGGTTTAGGGTTTTAAGAGTTTGATATAAAGTTAACTTTATCATTAAAAGCCCTAATTTAAAGCAGTCTGCGATGCCGTTTCGAAACGGTCGGGGCCGTTTCGAAACGGGGCGGCTAGGGTTTTGACCGTTTTGAGACCATAGACTGACCGTTTCGATACGCTGTTGACTGTATCGAAATGCTTTTGACCCGTATCGGAACACGTTGCGAAACACCCCTTGGCAGTAGCAAAAACGTTTCGGAACGCTTTTTAGGCGTTTCGAAACACCCTTCTCTCAGAACATGATTTAAGGTATCCGTATCAAAACAGGGTCACCCGTTTCGATACACCTGGGCCTGGAAGTGCAGAAAAGGCTCTAAAGGTGCAGAAAAATGAAGTTTTAGGAGGCCTATCATGCATAAATGTTATGAATGAGCAGGCAAAACATATTTAAGCATAAACATACTCCCCCTAACTATAGGCATGGATGAAATTAGGAGTTTAAACACATAAACATGGCATTTCACAAGATCAAGCATATTTAAGCACAAAAGAGGTCCTAAAAGGTCAAGATAGGCTAACTAGACCTAACTCTCTCCTAAGGGACCAAAAACGCTCTTTGTCTAAGGGTTTTGTAAATATGTCCGCTAATTGATTCAAGTTGTCTACATACTCTATAACCACATCTTCCTTAAGGGCATGATCTCTAATGAAATGATGCCTTATTTCTATGTGTTTGGTTCTAGAGTGTTGGATGGGATTTTTTGTTAAACAAATAGCACTAGTGTTGTCACATTTTAGGGGTATAGTTTCAACTTTAATTCCATAATCTAAGAGTTGTTGCTTCATCCAAAGGACTTGAGCACAACAACTTCATAAGGATATGTACTCGGCTTCGGTGGTAGATAAGGCTACACTATTTTGTTTCTTAGAGAACCAAGATATGAGCATACTACCTAAGAATTGACAAGTTCCCGAAGTACTTTTCCTATCGATTTTGCAACCCCCATAATCCGCATCCGAGTAAGCATGAAGGTTGAAGGTAGAGTCTCTAGGATACCAAAGACCTAAACAAGGAGTGTCTCTAAGGTATCTAAAGATCCTCTTAACGGCTATAAGGTGAGACTCTCTAGGACTAGCTTGAAACCTAGCATACAAGCAAACACTAAACAATATATCTGGTCTACTTGCGGTAAGGTAAAGCAATGATCCAATCATAGAACGATAAAGCTTAGAGTCAACACACTTACCTCCTTCATCTTTGTCAAGCTTTGTAGATGAGCTCATAGGAGTGGCTTGAGGCTTTGCATTCTCCAAGCCAAACTTTTTGAGCATATCCTTTATGTATTTTGCTTGGTTGATGAAGGTGCCATCCTTCTTTTGCTTGATTTGGAGTCCCAAAAAGAATGAGAGCTCTCCCATCATGCTCATCTCAAATTCACCTTGCATTAACTTAGCAAACTCTTGACAATGACATTCATTAGTAGAACCAAAAATGATATCATCAACATAAATTTGAACTACTAAGATGTCATTTTTATACATTTTTATAAGGGTAATGTTCACGAATAGTCCCTTTTGTTTGGTGTTTGTTCTAGTTTGGTCACCGGATTTCAAAACAGCGTATTGTGGTCCCTTACGTTAATAATGTGTTTTATTTTAGTCACTCTTCCGTCATTCTCCGTTAAAGGAGTAACGGACGGCTGACATGGAATTTTGAAAATTGAAAAAGTCCACGTGTATAATACACGTGTATTAAGTTTATACACTTTAGAAAGACCGTATTAGTGAATTTGTAAATTTTAGCAAATAAGGCATGGATACATAGAATCCTTATTTCCCGCTTTTATCTCTATATCCTCATTCATTCTTCTTTCTATGTATATGATTCTCAACCCTTGCTTCAGAGTTCTTCAACTAGATCTGTCCCATCTTTCTCTAACCCTTAGTCCTCGAATACAAATACCCTTAAATCCTCAAAACCTTTTCCTCACAAAACAAATCCTACATCTTGTTTCTCTATGTCCTGCAGACTTGCTCCAGTGACAGAATGCAAGTAACATATTCCTAGGTGAAAGCAAATCTAGAAGCCATAAACCTACAGCTTTTCCACTGTTCATGTCCTAAACCTTTAAACCCTTTTCTCCAGAGAAAATATATACATTAAAACCCCTAATTTATTAAGATTTTAACTCATAAAAGCCACAAAAGTTACATTTCTCGAATCTATCCAACGTCAGAAAAATAACAAACCAGCATTAGCTCCTCAGTTGTAATATGCTCAGTTAAGCAAAGAATAGTACTGCGTACTCTAAGCAATGACCTTGGCTCAGGAAGAATTCAGGTTGTTTAAGGATATCAGCTACTCAGTCAAAGAAGAATATGGACTAGTGCCATATTAGCAAGCTGTAGTTCTAAATTAGATTATATATTGAAATTAATAAACTTACTCGTGCTGCACCCTTTTTATAAGCATGGTAGGTGGGTCCATCTTTGTACTCTCCATACCAGTAGTATGTACTGGATCTTTCATTGTATAACATGCCACCTCCATGAGCTTGAATAGAATTTCCTTCAGTATCCAACCAAATTCTCCCTGGATAATAGTAGTAGCTACCGTTTCCTGCATCCTTTAGTGGATTAATAGCAGTTTTCATATCCGGAAAGAATATATGCCGAATATGGGAATTCTCGTCAAGAAATTCATCAACCAGAGTGGTTGTTCGCTTCGGTCTCCGTTTAGCAGCACATGGGGATCGTTTTCCCCTAGGAGGGGGGATTTGAATATTCTCCTCCTCCACCTGTTCAAGTTCCCGGACTAGGGGATGACGACTCATACGTAATGTAATATCTCTGCTGACTTCATTTCTGCGGCTAACAAGAGAGTAGAGTTGAAGCAAAAGAAGAAACCCCACCAAGCTCCAAACAACAGCAGAAATTGAACATCTGCTCCCTACATTACAAGGGAAAGCTGTTGATTTCCTGTATTTGTTCCTCACCCTCATATTCTCTTCCTTTTCTATCTCCAAGACAATTCTGCAATTAAGAAAATCAAACCTATAAGGATCCAATAAAAATTGGACCAATTTTGAGCCACAATCATGCTAATCTACTATATCTCTCAATTTCATCAAAGCTTAAACACTACAAACAAACTCCATCCACCGGGACTATTGATCGGCTAGACTTAGATTGAGAATCAATAGCAACCAAGTCAAAACATAGTCAAAATGCAGATTTTCATGATTACCATAGGCGATTATCAACTCCAAATCAGAAAAACGACCATCTTGAAAGAACAATAAGTATAATTGACTTAAGTTCAACATTTACCTATACATTAAATCCAACGCAGCCTTTTCATACTCAAGTCAAGTACGGACAAACAACAAATAGAAGTTCAATATGAATGCATACAAGCCTATTTACATCGTTATTATCGCCTCAGAAACCATCAAACTTTCATGTTATCAACTTTACAGTATAAAAGTCGCCCATACAGCAGATCCATAGACCATACAAAAAAAACGAACTTGACAGAAAAGAATTAATACCCAGAAAGGGGGGGTGATAAACTAACCTGGAAAAACTCTAGGAAAATTCAGAGTCCGAGTGCATCTCTGCTTTACCCTTTCTTTAAAGTTCCAAACAAAAATCAAGCAAAAGATAGTCTGATTATAGCAGGAAAAAAAAAACCAAAGTAGAACAGCCTCCAACAATCTTGCTAAAGACCCAGAGATTGAAAAGAATTAAAGGAGTAAAATTTGAGAGGAAGAACAAGACAAAGTGGGGAGAAGTTGGGTAGTTTGTGTCTGGTTTGTTTAAAATTTGAGAGGAAGAACAAGACAAAGTGTTTTATTATACACGTGGACTTTTTCAATTTTCAAAATTCCATGTCAGCCGTCCGTTACTCCTTTAACGGAGAATGACGGAAGAGTGACTAAAATAAAACACATTATTAACGTAAGGGACCACAATACGCTGTTTTGAAATCCGGTGACCAAACTAGAACAAACACCAAATGAAAGGGACTATTGGTGAACATTACCCTTTTTATAAAGAGTGTAGTGTCCACCTTACCTTTTTCAAATCCTTTTTCAATCAAAAAATTTGAAAGCCTTTCATACCAAGCTCTAGGAGCTTGTTTTAAACCATAAAGAGCTTTGGTAAGTTTGAAAACATGATTTGGAAATTTTGAATCTTCAAAACCCGGTGGTTGTTCCACATACACTTCCTCATTTATAAAACCATTTAAAAATGCGCTTTTAACATTCATTTGAAAAAGCTTGAAATTATGATAACATGCATATGCAAGCAACATCCTAATGGCTTCCATTCTAGCTACGGGTGCATAGGTTTCATCAAAATCTATTCCCTCTTCTTGAGTGTAACCTTGTGCTACAAGTCTAGCTTTATTTCTCACAATGTTACCACTCTCATCTAGTTTGTTCCTAAAGACCCATTTAGTTCCTATTGTAGATTGATTACTAGGCCTATCAACTAATGTCCATACATTACTTCTCTCAAATTGATTTAACTCTTCTTGCATAGCCATAATCCAAAAGTCATCTTTCAATGCTTCTTTTATATTTTTAGGCTCTATGCATGAGATAAATGCAACATGGTTCATTAATCTAAGAGAAGAACGAGTGGTTACCCCCTTGGATGGATCACCCAAGATTTCACCATCTTTGACATAGTTCAACTCCCTTGGGTAGCTCACTTCCTTTTCCTCAATGGCCAAGTCCTTCAAGGCTTCAAGAGGTGGATCTTGTGAGTCCTCTTCCTTTGTTGGAATCTCATCCTCCTTTGAAGTTTGACATCCATCAAAGGCATTTATGATCCCTACATCATCATCATCACAAGAATCCTTCCTAGGAAGGAGGTTATCATCGAATAAAACATGAATGGATTCTTTTACTGCTAAAGTTCTTTTGTTAAATACTCGATAGGCTTTAGAGGTTAAAGAGTAACCTATAAAAATGGCTTCATCACTTTTTGCATCAAATTTACCTAAGTTGTCTTTTCCATTATTTAAAACAAAACACTTGCACCCAAAAGGGTGGAAATAGCTAATGTTAGGCTTTTTAGATTTTAAGATCTCATAAGGGGTTTTCTTTAAAATTGGCCTAATCATTACTCGATTTACAATATAACAAGCGGTGTTTGTGGCTTCCGCCCAAAAATATTTAGGTAAATTGTTTTCACAAAGCATAGTCCTAGCCATTTCTTGTAAAGTTCTATTTTTCCTCTCAACTACCCCATTTTGTTGAGGAGTTCGAGGAGCCGAAAAATTATGGCTAATACCATTTTCATTTAAAAAATCTTCAAACCCTAAATTTTGAAAATCGGTTCCATGATCACTTCTAATATGTGAAATTCTAAGTTCAAGATCATTTTGGGTTAGTTTTGAAAATGTGATGAATTTTTCCAAAGCCTCATCTTTAGTACTTAAAAAGAGAACCCAAGTAAATCTAGAAAAATCATCAACTAGCACAAAGGCATAAGACTTACCACCCAAGCTCATAGTCCTAATTGGCCCAAATAAATCCATGTGAATTAATTGTAAGCATCTACTAGTAGAAACATCATTAATGGATTTAAAGGAAGACCTATGTTGTTTACCCTTTGAGCATGCATCACAAATTTTATCATTTGAGAACTTTATTTTGGGTAAACCTCTAACTAGATTTAGAGAGACTAATTTTTCTAAAACACTTATGCTAGCATGTCCTAGCTTCCTATGCCACAACCATGCATCATTTTCATTTTGAGCAACTAAGCATGCATGAGATGTATGTATGTCATCTAAATGCACCATGTATATGTTTCCTATGCGATGACCTATGAGCATAATATTATTAGATTTAATGTCTATAATTTTGCATCCATTTTTATCAAACAAAACATTAAATCCTCTATCACATAGTTGACTTATGCTCAATAAATTGTGTTTAAGACCATCGACATATAAGACATTTTCAATAAGAATGGTAGAGTGATTACCTATGGAGCCAATACCTTTAATGTGGCCTTTGGAGTTGTCACCAAATGTTACTACTCCTCCACTTTTTGGCTTTAGATCCATGAATCGACTCTTGTCTCCGGTCATGTGTCTCGAGCATCCACTATCAAGGTACCATGAGTTTTGACTTTGTGCCTTGGCCTTGTAGCAATGCTCCCCCTACAAACAAAGATATTAAACTTTGGTTTTTGGTACCCAAATCATTTTGGGTCCATGAGTGTTAGCTCCCAAAACCTTGGTTCCCTTAGGAATCCAAGATGACATAGCAATAATATTATTAGATTTTACAAGTTCCTTAGGAACCCATACACTTCTAATTCTTTTAGTTCTACTATGTCTAGGGTAGCTACCTTGTTTGTAGTAGTTAGTCTTTTTCTTAGGTTGGTGTGTTCTAGAGGATTCTCCTACTTCATGCTTGACACTACCAACATTTTTTAAAGACTTTTTGAGCTCATTTAGCTCACCCAACACCTTTTGGTGTTCACAATTACATTGAGATAAAAGATTATTAAGATCAACATTTTCATCTTGAAAAAATTTAAGTTCATCTTTTAATCCTAAAATCTTTTTCTCAAATTTAGAATTAGCTTGAGTAAGTGAGTCATTTTTCTCATTTAGTTCTAGAATGATCTTTTTATTCCTAATGACCGACTCCTTATACTTCTCAACTAATTCATCATATACCTCTTGTAACTCATCATATGCATCATTTAATTCTTCATATGAAAAATCTAAAGTAGATGAGTTAGAGGTTACCATGGAGGAATCTTCCTCAAGTGCCATGAGGCAAAGGTTAGCCACTTCTTGTTCGTCATCCTCCGATGACTCCTCATCACTCCAAGTAGCAAGCTTGGCTTTGAGCTTTTTCTTCTTCTCAAAGCCCTTCTTCTTGAGTTGAGGGCACTCCGAACGTATGTGGCCGGGTTTATTGCACTCAAAGCAAATGATTGGATCCTTTCCATCTTCCTTGTTCTTGCTTTTGAAGTCCATCTTCCTTTGGATTTTTCTTCCCCGGTTGGACCTCATAAAGCGTGAGAATCGTTTGGCTATCATAGACAATTCTTCAAGTTCATCCTCATCACTAGATGAGCTCTCATCATGTTGTGAAGCTTTAGCCTTGAGAGCTATTCCCATCTTCTTCTTCTTCTCTACCTCAAGCTTCTCTACCCTTTTCTCTTCTTTCTTCTTCTCATCTTCCCTTCCTTGCTTCATGATCTCATGAGTAAGGAGAGAACCCACAAGCTCATCAAGCTTCAAAGTCTTCAAGTTCTTTGCTTCGATGATAGCGGTTCTCTTCCCATCCCAAGACTCGAGAAGTGAATAGAGTAGCTTCCGGACAAGCTTGTCTTCCGGTATGATCTCTCCAAATCCCTTTAGACCATTGACGACCGTGGAGAATCGATCGAACATCTTTGACACCGTCTCATCGGACTCCATCTTGAAATTTTCATTCCTTGAAATCATTGGTGCCTTCATAAGTGGTCTCAAGAGTGTCCCACACTTCCTTGGCACTTTCAATTGATTAGACTTTTGAGTAGATGTCCGGACCGAAAGCACAAAATAGCATGTGGAGAGCTTTATCATTGACTTGAATCTTTTTCCTCTCCTCTTCACTCATTTCGGCTTTCTTCTTCAACACCATCTTGCCTTCACCGTCTTGCTTCAATGGAATGTATGGCCCATCCTCAATGACATCCCACACAAGATAGTCATTTGACTTGATGAATAGACGCATTCTATTCTTCCAAAAAGAATAGTTATCACCGTTGAAGAAGGGAGGCTTTGTGGTCGATTGTGACTCGTACATGCCGGAACCGGAGGTAGAAGCCATCTCTTGATAATTTGATGATCACACTCTTCCAAGGATCTCCTCTTGTGGTTGTTAATCCTCAAAGAGTTAAGCTCTGATACCAATTGTTGAGTGGATCGCAAGATCGAAATTGACCAAGAGGGGGGGTGAATTGGAAATTTAAAGGTTTGTGGTGGAAGTTTGCAAATTAAAAATTGATGGACAAGAGATATAGAGTGGTTCAAGTTCCAAATGAACTCTACATCCACTACCTTAGCTTCACTAAGGATTTACAACAATTCCACTAAATCGTTCTTCCCCTTTTCTAGGACAAGGAGGCAACTCTTTACAATTTCGGTTGATTTTTCTACCCAAAAATCAACCCAACCCTCACACAAGAGAACAAAGAAATTTGAAGGCTAATAAGGTATCTCTCAATACAAATGATAGGCCCAATACAAGCACTCAACCCAATTTGACAAAATATGAATGAAGATTACAATTGGGATTTTTACACAAAATGGGATTTTTGCACAATTGCTTGATTTTGATGTTTGGATGTTTGCTTTTGGATCAATAGTTGTTGCTGATGCTTTTGGATGTCTCTTTTATACCTTCTCATTGATTTCTAGCCGTTTGGGTGGTTGGGAACATAAATGGAGCCGTTGGAACCCTCTCTTGCCACCATAAATGCAGTCTGCACCAACCCGTTTCGAAACGCGGGGTACCTGTTTCGGAACGGACTAAAATAGAAAGAGTCGTTGGGGTGCATTTAAGAAGCCCGTTTCAAAACGCCTTAGGGCCGTTTCGAAACACTTTTGCCACTGTCAAAGGTCGTTTCGGAACGGTCTTAGCCCGTTCCGAAACGCCTTAACGATTTTCAGAAATTCAGTTAAAAACACTATAACGGTCATATTTTCAAAATCAACTTAAGACCTGTTTCGACACGATATGGATCCGTTTCGAAACGGATTTGCTACTGTCAAGGGTCGTTTCGGAACGGCCTTTATCCGTTTCGAAACACCCTTTTTATCTTTAAAAAATCAGCAAATATTTGAACCGTTGTACTTTTTTTAAATCAAATATAAAGAACAGTTTCGAAACGAGTGATACCGTTTCGGAACGGGGTCAAGTGTTTCGATACACGTTTCGGAACGGTGGTCGACAGTGATGAAAACGTTTCGAAACGCCTGAGGGCCGTTTCGAAACAAGAGCTTAAAATTCACTGTCTTGACTTGAAACACTTAGAAAAATATTTGAAAAGCTTGTTTTTAACTTGGGCATAATCTTAAAATTATATAGGGATATTTTGAGGACTTAAAATTCGTTTTGACATTTTCAATTTAGTCCTTAGGTTTTTAGTTATATCAAAATTAAAATATTTGTTTCACACCTACATACTAAACCCCTAAACCCTAAACCCTAAAATTAAAGGGCTTATGTAAACTAAAGTTTACACAAGCTTGTGCATCAAAGTATTTTCTATTCGTTATTTAATATTAATGTATATGCAGAGCTATGGGGCAAATTATGTCGAAATTTTGGTGAAAGAATAGTGGCACAAAGAAGAGAATTCATTGGTGTTCATGGGCTCAATTGACACGCCCCAAGCAACATGGTGGACTTGGTTTTCATGATCTCTCCTATTTTAATACAACACAACTAGCCAAGCAATGTTAGAGACTTATTACACAATCTCAAAGTTTTTTTTTGCGATGGTGCTTAAGGCTAGGTATTATCCTCATGGTGATTTTCCAAGTGCCAACTTGGGTTCGTGCCCTTTTTATATTTGGAGAAGCATTAGAAGTGCACGGGAATTGATTGAGAAGGGCATTGGTTGCCGTATTAAATCTGGTCAGAAAATAAATATTTGAAATGATCCATGGCTTCTTGGTCCAGGTGATGGTCATCTAAGAAGTCAGCGTATTAATGTGAATTATACGATGGTGTCTGACCTTATCCATGCACCCACTACTTCAAGGAGAATGAAGTTTTAGAAGATCTGTTTGATGTTAACCAGGCTCAAACAATAACTGCAATTTCTTTATCTAAGGTTGAACTAGTTGATACGATAGTGTGGTCTCTAGATAACTCGAGAATTTACACTGTAAAAAGTAGCTATAAGCTGTTACAGAAGGATACTTTCATGGGCAATGGTACTAATTTTCCTTCCAATCATGTTCTTTTTGCAAAATTCTTTACTGAGATGTGGGGTATCAACTTAGCTGCTAAAATTAAATTCACTTTCTGAAAGGTAGAAAACAAATTTCTACTTACTTTTTCTAATCTACAGATTAAAGGCTCAGTGTGGTTAATAGTTGTCCATTTTGCAATGATTCATCTGAAACAGTTGAGCATATCATGAGGGACTGTTGGTTTGTCATGTAACTCTCTCGCCCCGGTCTGGTCGACTGACCGGTCCGAGTAGGCTACACGGGAAAAACCGAATCGAAACCCGTTAAGGTTCCCTTCGGTTAGAGACCCTAATTTTTTTTTCATTTATAATACATCTTAACTAAAGGCATAATTGTTTCCTAAGTGATCACTACAGCGGAAAACAAGGCTCCTGAGAATCCCTACAGCAAACCGGGCCTAAGCCCAGACCTTGAGACCCTCTAGAGATACCAAAAAGCCCATTTTCAGGCATGTGTTTCGAAACAGACGTCACCCGTTTCGAAACACGGGCTTCAGTTAAAAAGCAAGACACCCGTACTGAAACGCTTCCACCCCGTTTCGGAACAGGGTCACGTTTCGAAACACGGTCACGTACTGAAACATCTCAAACCGTTTCGAAACACCTGTTGTCTACAATTTTCTAAAATCAATTTTTGGCATCTCCAAATGATCCCAAACGCCCTTAACAACCCCAAGAAACATACATGACTTACAAACACATCCTAGAGGCATGCATCCTATTGCAAACATACTTAATTTACACAAAACATAAGGTAAGTCAACCATTCCAAGGATCATTCAAGGCATGCTTATAAACTTAAAAGCCAAAGGCACATGCTGTCACATAAAGATTTACATACTCAACCAAAAGCAACACAAACATCCAAAAGCATAGCATCTCCAACAAGCATTCAACAAGGCTTAGCAAGATTTACAAATCCAAGCAAAACATGAACACATCAACATCTATGAGTCATACAACGCTCATACAAAACACATAGTAGCGTCATTGCTAAACTACTACTTTATTTACTAAATCATACTTGAGCAACTACAAAGCTTGGAATGCCCCTTCGCCTTGCTCCTTGCTAACTCCAAGCTATTGATCTGCATTGTCGAAAATGAGAGCGTAAGCTAGAAGCTTAGTGAGGATGCTCTAAAAACCAAAACAACGACAATGCAGGGTTCAAGCATGCAATCCTTAACATCACACACAACATACATGGGTATCAACATAGCAACCTAGCTAGTATTTCAAGAGTCACAAATATGGCATCTTACATCATATTAAGCTCAACAATATACATCAAATATCTCAACATCAAAATCATAAGAGCAAGTACATTGGCCACTATTAGTTTACTCAGATGTGCGGATTTACTCTCACAACAATAACATTACCTCGGTGGGGTTACACTCATCACCGGACCTTGCATGGGTGGGATTCCACTCATCACCACATGCCCTACGGATGGGATTCCACTCATCATCACGTATAATATAAATAATTTCCGGTGGAATATTACATCATCGTACTCCTCCTTGATGACTCAACGCCATCAAGGCCACGCGCGAATTTGACTCAAACGTGTGCACACTAATCCTAATGATCGATCATTTACACCCGGTAAGTTAATTAGTGTCAATTTCTTTTAACCACATCACCACAACCGTCATTTATATCATACAACCATAATCACACACATCCATGTATACACATACAAAATCAAATCATACCTCGCAAGATCAAAATAGGCATAGGCATCTAAAGCTCATTAACAAACAAGAAGTTAAACTACCAATTTAACCTCTACCTTGGAATGGCCTACCAAGCTCATTCCAATACCTCCACTACACACACTTGAACCAACTTTAAAACAATTTAAAGTTTTACTCACCACCCTTCTTTAGCAAACCAAGCAAGCAAGTCAAGCCTCCTCAATTCCCGGATTCCATCCAGATCCTTCTCCGATGTTTCCTCTAGCTTCTAACCAATCAAAACACAAATATTACTCACCAATTCAATGCTAAACTCAGTCACAATTCCAACTCACAAACACAAGTCAAGACTTCACCATTTCAAACCCAAACTAGCCACAAAACTCTCATTTTCGTGCTCCCCAAATACCCAGCTGAAAACCACAATTTCCAACACCCAAATGACATCTAAAGGCTTCCAAAACACTTCCCTAACTACCCTATATCATCAGCCCTTCAATCCAACACAAAAACACACCAAAAACTCAACTTTTGACACTTTGAAAAATGCCCCAAAGACCCACTTCGGGATTTTTCCCAAATCCATCCATTTTAAGATATTAAGTGTCTTTATGTGAGATTAATTCAAAACCCAACTCAACAAATCAAAAACAAATGGAAAACCCATTAAAAATTCAAACTTTCCTTAAACTTGAAAAATGCAAATATGGATAGTTTTGAAATCTAAGACCATGAAAATGATAGGGATGATGAGGAGAGTTGAGAAATGAAATTACCTTTGAAAATGCTCTTGAATAGGTGAAGAAATCAAATGGAATAGTAACTTTGCTTAGGAGGGTTTTGGGTTTCTCCTTTTCACGTTGGAAAGAGATAGGGGGAAAAGAAGATAGCTTTTCTCTTTTTTTTTTGATTCAAAAAGGGTGTCTTCAATATTTCAACTTATTTACGAAAATGTCACTCTTAAATTTTAAATCTCATTTAACTCAAAATTAAGGCCTAATTAAATTAAACCAATTTTTGATGACTCGAACCAAACACACGCCTAACTCCTAACCCCAAAACACGGGTGTTACAACTCTCACCCACTTAAGGAATTTCGTCCTCGAAATTACCTGACTGAAAGAGATACGGAAACTGTCTTTCCATGTCCTCCTTCCTCTCCCAAGTGGCCTCGTCCACCCCTCGACGTTTCCACCGCACTTTCACTAACTCAATCGATCTATCTCGCACCACCTTACTGTCAGAAGCTAATATCTCAACTGGTTCTTCCTCATAAGTCAAATCCGGATTCAGTTCAATCTCTTCTACAGGCATAACATGTGATGGATCTGACCTATACTTACGAAGCATCGAAACATGAAACGCATCGTGTATCTTCTCTAGCTCGGATGGAAAACGCAACTGATAAGCAACTGGGCCAACCCTCTTCACAATCTCATATGGTCCTATGTACCTAGGACTCAACTTCCTTTTTCGACCAAATCTCGTTACTTTCTTCCACGGAGACACTTTCAAGAACACCTTCTCACCCACTGAGAACTCAACTTGCTTCCTCTTCAAGTTGGCATAGGACTTCTGCCTATCCGAAGCAGCCTTTAAGCGATCACAAATCAATTTCACTTTATCGATCGTCCCCTTAAGCAAATCCGGCATAGGCAACAACTTCTGTCCCACTTCGGCCCAACAAACTGGAGTTCTACACTTCCTACCATACAAGGCCTCATACGGAGCCATCTGAATGCTCGACTGAAAACTATTATTTTAAGCAAACTCAACTAGAGGCAAGTGCTTCTCCCACGTACCCTGAAAATCAATGATGCAACAACGCAACATATCCTCTAAGATCTGTATAACCCTCTCTGACTGACCATCTGACTGAGGATGATAAGACATGCTGAAATTCAAACGGGTACCCAAAGCTGTATGTAGACACTCCCAAAATCGAGCTGTAAACCTTGGATCTCTATCAGACACAATAGACTTCGGCACACCATGCAGTCTAACAATCTTCCCGATGTACAGATCGGCCAATCTATCTAAAGTATAAGTTGTATTGATTGCCAAGAAGTGAGCACACTTCGTGAAACGATCTACTATAACCCAAACTGAGTTCTTCTTCGTAGGAGTCAAAGGTAAGCTTGAAACAAAATCCATGGTGATATTCTCCCATTTCCATTCCGGAATTCTCAACGGTTGCAACAAACCTGAGGGAACCTGATGTTCCGCCTTCACTCTCTGACACACCATACACTTACTCACAAAGTCGGCTACATATCTCTTCAAACCAACCCAATAGTACTCATTCTTCAAATCTCGGTACATCTTCGTACTTCCCGGATGCATAGCAAACGGACTACTGTGCGCTTCAGCCAAGATCGTACGTCTCAAGTCACTGTTTTCAGGCACAACTATCCTATTTCTGAAACACAAGACCCCATCGGTACTGAAACTATAATCTGAGGGTCTACCCTCGGCTCTGTCTTGCACGTGAGGTGCCAAAGATCTATCTAAGAGATGCTTCTCCCTAATCAACTGACCTAGAGTAGGTCTAACCTGAAGCTCGGCTACCAAGCCACCATCTCCTGACAAGCTCAATCTAGAAAACATGGCTCTCAAATCTACAACTACCTTTCTACTCAAAGCATCGGCCACTACATTGGCCTTACCCGGATGGTACTCAATCGTAAGATTATAGTCTTTTAGCAACTCTAACCACCTACGCTGTCTGAGATTCAAATCTCGCTGAGTCATGATGTACTTCAAACTGTTGTGATCTGTGTACATTGTGCATTTCTCACCGTACAGATAATGTCTCCAAATCTTCAGAGCAAACACAACTGCGGCTAGCTCAATGTCATGGGTCAGATAGTTACGCTCGTGAGTCTTCAACTGTCTTGAGGCATAAGCCACTACTCTCTTATCTTGCATGAGAACACAACCTAGGCCTACATAGGAAGCATCACTGTAAACTACGTAGTCTTTCCCAGACTCTGGCTGAATCAAGATCGGTGCTTGGGTCAAAGCTTCTTTCAACTTCTCAAAGGCTCTCTGTCTTGCATCTGTCCACTCAAACTGAACACTCTTCTGAAGTAACTGTGTCAAAGGAGTGACTAACTTCGAGAAACCTTCTACAAATCTTCTATAATATCCAGCTAAGCCTAGAAAGCCACGAACTTCTATTACTGACTTCGGTTGCTTCCACTCAACAATAGCCTCTATCTTCTTCAGATCAACTCTAATCTCATCGGCTGACACTACGTGCCCTAGGAAGACTACCTCTCGGATCCAGAACTCACACTTGCTCAACTTCACATACAACTGATTATCTAACAAAGTCTTCAAAACTAATCTCAAGTGTCAGTCATGGTCTTCCTCGGTACGCGAATACACCAAGATGTCATCTATGAAGACAACTACAAACTGATCTAGGTACTGATGGAAGATCCTATTCATCATATCCATGAAAGCAGCCGATGCGTTATTCAACCCAAAAGGCATGACTAAAAACTCATAGCGACCATATCTAGTCCTGAAGGCCGTCTTCGTTACATCGACCTCTCTTACCTTTAGCTGGTAGTAACCTGATCTCAAGTCAATCTTCGAAAAGACTGATGCGCCTCTCAACTGGTCAAACAAATCATCAATTCTCGGCAACGGATAGTTGTTCTTCACTATTAACTGATTCAACTGCCTGTAATCTATACACATTCTCATGCTTCCATCTTTCTTCTTCACAAACAAAACTGGAGCACCCCAAGACGAAGAACTAGGTCTAATAAAGCCTATATCGGTCAACTCTTGCAACTGAGTCTTCAACTCTTTCAGTTCTTTCGGTGCCATACGATACAGAGCAATCGAAACAGAAGCTGAATCTGAATAAGTCTCTATAGCAAACTCTACCTCTCTATCAGGTGGTAAACCCGACAACTCTTCTGGAAACACACTAGGAAAATCACACACTGTCCGGATGTCTTGAGGTCTAACCTCACTCATGTTTGGATTCATCACATAGGCCAAATATGCTTCGCAACCCATCTCAACTAACCTCTTAGCCTCTAGAACTGAAACTACATTGGATAAGAACTTCACGTTCTCACCCACCACCACTATCTCATAATCATCTGTGAGTCTCAAAGAAATCCTCTTAGTCTCAAAGTCTATCCTAGCTCTATGCTCAGTGAGCCAGTCCATACCCAGAATCACATCAAAACCATAAAATGGTAGCTCCATCATATCCACTGGAAACACATGTCCCTGAATCATTAACGGACATCTTCTGTACATTCTCCTAACTACTACCGTATCCCCGAAGAAACTAGTAACACTAACTCCTACCTCTAATATTTCACAAGGCAATTTCAACAACTTTGCATGCTCACTCAATATATAAGAATGTGTAGACCCGGAGTCAATCAAAGAAAGCAAACCCAAAGACTGTATCGATAAGTTACCTGCGATCACATCTGTGTCATGTTGATCCCCACGCTGAGCGTAAACTCTGGCCTGGCCTCCGCCTTCTGGCTGGACTGCAACTACATGTGCTATGTTTCTCTGGCCATCATTTCTCGCCTGGAAGTTACCTCTACCGCGCCCGCGGCCTCTCTGAAAGTCATTGGCTCTAGCAGGAGCCTGAGCTGGTGCCTGTCCCACCTGATGTGGACAGTCACGCCTAATATGATCCCTAGCTCCACAGCCCCAACATGAGTGGAAATTTCTCCAACACTCACCGGTGTGGTTCCTCTCGCAACTAGCACACGTGGGCAACCTCCCACCAGCCCTCTAGCCCTGTTGGCCCCTACCGTGGTTACCTCCACCACGTCTATGGTCATAGTGATGCTGGTTGTCCCGATGCCTCTTGGCATCACCTCTATCAAAGTCACTAGATCTCTTCCCAGAACTAGAACCACCAGATCGTTTGGTTAAGCCCAAACTATGCTTTAAGTCTTTGGCCCTCGCGACCAAAACATCAAAATCTGAGTAGTCAGAAGCTAAAGTGTACCTCTTGATCTCTTCATTCAACCCATAGCGGAAACGATTACAATGTTCCACTTCAGTAGGAACAAGCTCAGACGCGTACTGACTCAGCCTGACAAATCTGATCTCATAGTCTGTCACAGTCATACTCCCCTGAAGCAAAGCCATAAATTCCCTCTTCTTCTCATCGAGATACGAGGACCCAGATATTTCTACAGAATGCTGACTGGAAGAACTCCCAAGTGATCTCAACCTCTTCCATACTCGTAGT
Source organism: Hibiscus trionum (assembly GCA_030270665.1). Lineage (NCBI taxonomy): Eukaryota > Viridiplantae > Streptophyta > Magnoliopsida > Malvales > Malvaceae > Hibiscus > Hibiscus trionum. The sequence goes on along the minus strand of BSYR01000024.1, from coordinate 8,254,651 downwards.
GATGGTGACCCACCAAGTGTAGGCATCACCCTGAAGCAGAGATATAACACACCCCAACTTACGTTCCCCGGTACATCCCATTTGTGCCAAAATGCGAATGGTCTTCTCAAACCACATCTCAAACCTCTCGGGTGTCGACCCTCTGAACTCTTCACCTCCTAAACTGCGGAGTCTCTCTAATGGCAAACCAGTACCCTCTCCCTGGGGTTGCGCCACAGCCTGGCCCCAGCCACAGCAGCCTGAAAAGCCCCGGCTATCGCCTGAACTAAGGGAGCTAAATCTATTCCGGCCGGTCCTTGGCCAACTTGTGGTTCTACGCCCTCGGCTCCCGCCTCGCCTCCCTCTTGATTAGGAGGAGGTGGAGGAGGTTGAGGAGCATGCGCCCCACCAATCTGCTCAACTCCCGGAGCTTGTGCCCTTGGTTCCGGCTGAACCATCCTAGGCCTCCCTCGTGGTCTCATGATACAGCTAGCAAGATAATAACTACAACAAACAACAGATAAGGATTAAGTTAGCAAAGGCAAGGGTCCAACTGTGCTCAAGTACTTTCCTTTACAAAACCTTTTTAAATTAAGTAATAGTAGCAATGGGTACTCGACACTATACCAAACGCAACAATCATGCTTCCAAACATCCTACGAACGATCAAACAACAAGAATACATGGCATAGCATACACCGAGACATATCAATTGCCTAACACATCATGCTTATCTCACTTACCTGCCCGAGGTCTCGGTAACCTCAGGCTATGATACCAACAAATGTAACCCCCTCACCCCGGTCTGGTCGACTGGCCGGTCCGAGTAGGCTACACGGGGAAAACCAAAGCGAAACCCATTAAGGTTCCCCCTCGGTTAGCGACCCTAAATTTTTTTCATTTATAATACATCTTAACTAAAGGCATAATTGTTTCCTAAGTGATCACTACTGCGGAAAACAAGGCTCCCGATAAGCCCTACATCAAACCGGGCCTAAGCCCAGACCTTGAGACCCTCTAGAGATACCAAAAAGCCCATTTTCAGGCCTGTGTTTCGAAACAGACATCACCCGTTTTGAAACACGGGCTTCAGTTAAAAAGCAAGACACCTGTACCGAAACGCTTCCACCCCGTTTCGGAACATGGTCATGTTTTTGCCTAGACGTTTCAATACTCGTTTCGAAACAGGCATGTACAGTAGCCAAAGTGTTTCGATACTCGTTTCGAAACAGGGGCTCACAGTAGCCAAACCGTACCGAAACGCGTTTCGATACGGGGGGCCCTAGAACCACAATCGTTCTGAAACAACTCAAAACGTTTCGAAACACCTGCTGTCTGCAATTTTCTAAAATCAATTTTTGGCATCTCCAAATGATCACAAACGCCCTTAACAACCCCAAGAAGCATACATGACTTACAAACACATCCTAGAGGCATGCATCCTATTGCAAACATACTTAATTTACACACAACATAAGGTAAGTCAACCATTCCAAGGATCATTCAAGGCATGCTTATAAACTTAAAAGCCAAAGGCACATGCTGTCACATAAAGATTTACATACTCAACCAAAAGCAACACAAACATCCAAAATCATAGCATCTCCAACAAGCATTCAACAAGGCTTAGCAAGGTTTACAAATCCAAGCAAAACATGAACACATCAACATCTATGAGTCATACAACGCTCATACAAAACACATAGTAGCGTCATTGCTAAACTACTACTTTATTTACTAAATCATACTTGAGCAACTACAAAGCTTGGAATGCCCCTTCGCCTTGCTCCTTGCTAACTCCAAGCTACTGATCTGCATTGTCGAAAATGAGAGCGTAAGCTAGAAGCTTAGTGAGGATGCTCTAAAAACCAAAACAACGACAATGCATGGTTCAAGCATGCAATCCTTAACATCACACACAACATATATGGGTATCAACATAGCAACCTAGCTAGTATTTCAAGAGTAAAAAATATGGCATCTTACATCATATTAAGCTCAAACATATACATCAAATATCTCAACATCAAAATCATAAGAGCAAGTACATTGGCCACTATTAGTTTAATCGGATGTGCGGATTTACTCTCACAACAACAACATTACCTCGGTGGGATTACACTCATCACCGGACCTTGCATGGGTGGGATTCCACTCATCACCACATGCCCTACGGATGGGATTCCACTCATCATCACGTATAATATAAATAATTTCCGGTGGAATATTACATCACCATACTCCTCCTTGATGACTCAACGCCATCAAGGCCACGCGCGAATTTGACTCAAATGTGTGCACACTAATCCTAATGATCGATCATTTACACCCGGTAAGTTAACTAGTGCCAATTTCTTTTAACCACATCACCACAACTGTCATTTATATCATACAACCATAATCACACACATCCATGTATACACATACAAAATCAAATCATACCTCGCAAGATCAAAATAGGCATAGGCATCTAAAGCTCATTAACAAACAAGAAGTTAAACTACCAATTTAAACTCTACCTTGGAATGGCCTACCAAGCTCATTCCAGTACCTCCACTACACACACTTGAACCAACTTTAAAACAATTTAAAGTTTTACTCACCACCCTTCTTTAGCAAACCAAGCAAGCAAGTCAAGCCTCCTCAATTCCCAGATTCAGTCCCGATCCTTCTCTGATGTTTCCTCTAGCTTCTAACCAATCAAAACACAAATATTACTCACCAATTCAATGCTAAACTTAGTCACAATTCCAACTCACAAACACAAGTCAAGACTTTACCATTTCAAACCCAAACTAGCCACAAAACTCCCATTTTCCTGCTCCCCAAATACCCAGCTGAAAACCACAATTTCCAACACCCAAATGACATCTAAAGGCTTCCAAAACACTTCCCTAACTACCCTATACCATCAGACCTTCAATCCAACACAAAAACACACCAAAAACTCAACTTTGGCACTTTGAAAAATGCCTCAAAGACCCACTTCGGGATTTTTCCCAAATCCATCCATTTTAAGATATTAAGTGTCTTTATGTGAGATTAATTCAAAACCCAACTCAACAAATCAAAAACAAATGAAAAACCTATTAAAAATCCAAACTTTCCTTAAACTTGAAAAATGCAAATATGGATAGTTTTGAAATCTAAGACCATGAAAATGATGGGGATGATGAGGAGAGTTGAGAAATGAAATTAACTTTGAAAATGCTCTTGAATAGGTGAAGAAATCAAATGGAATAGTAACTTGGCTTGGGAGGGTTTTGTGTTTCTCCTTTTCATGTTGGAAAGAGATGGGGGAAAAGAAGATAACTTTTCTCTTCTTTTTTTGATTCAAAAAGGGTGTCTTCAATATTTCAACTTATTTACGAAAACGCCACTCTTAAATTTTAAATCTCATTTAACTCAAAATTAAGGCCTAATTAAATTAAACCAATTTTTGATGACTCGAACTAAACATACGCCTAACTCCTAACCCCAAAACACGGGTGTTACATGTCACTCATATGCTAAACTCTCAAGGACTACACATCCCCATTGGCTGTTCAAATAGTATCTAGATTGAATGGCTAGCTTAATTTTTCCTGTAATCTTAGTGTTACGCAGAGAGTTGTGTTAATGGTTTTCTATTGGGTAGTGTGCTATACACGCAGTAAGGTAGTACATAAGAATTTTGTGCCTTCTGTATATGATGGTCTCTCTTTTGTTGCAGCTACATTAAGAAAAATTGCACCCTTGATTTCACCTTAGAGTCCGAAGTTTGTGTTGCCTCAAGTTAAATGGCATCCACTTGGGTTCAATATGGTCAAGTTTAACTTTGATGCGGCTTTCTAAGGTGTGTCTAAAAAGTCACATTTTGGTGTCATTTGCAGAGATGGTGATGAGCTGGTTATGGCAGCTTCTGTTACACTTCATTGTCATGTAGCAGACGTTTTTATTGTTGAAGCTCTAGCTTGCTTACAAGTTGTGAATTTTGCTAGAGACCTTGGTTTTTCAAGAGTGGTGGTGGAAGGTGACTCCCTTACAGTAATAAAGAAATTAAGTTATACAATGCTTGATACATCTATAATCAGTTCAATTATTTGTGATATTAAAGAAGCTTCAAAAAAATTTGTTAGTATTTTGTTTTGCTTTGTCAAATAAGAAGCAAACAATGTGGCCCTGTTGAAGGTTTATTATTTGTTAGGGTTGTTAGGTTTGTTGCATGGGTAGTTGGGTTGTTACGTGAGCTGGCAGCTAGCTTGCATGAAGCTATATAAGCTCTTGTATGTTGCAGCAGCTGGGCATCATTCCTGTAATCATCTTTTAAATTCAATAAAACTGCTTCTTCTTCTCTACCATTTCAACATGGTATCAGAGCCAGTCTGTGTGCTAGCTGTGAGCTTGCCAAGCGCTCCTTGTGCTGCTTAGCGAGTCAAAGTTGACGAGCATGTGTCTCGCACCCGGTAAGGGGTGTTCGCGAGTGGGGCCTCTAAAGATGAGGTCGGGTAGGCAGGAAGCTACAGCGAAAGTTCCACAAGCACTCGTGCCTCCAATGAAGAGGGCGAGCTGGCGGGGAATTGCACACTAGATCCCGGCTAAAAGAAGAGGGTGAAGAGCTTACTCCCCATGCACGAGGGCGTGCATGACTCAAGTGGGGGAGTTTGTCACGGTCCTATTCGCGTGATGCTCGAGACCGTGACAGATGCTTGCTGGCTGTGCTTAAAGCGGGATGCGGGATAGCATTAAGGGTGTAGTACGTGCCGTACAGCCGTTCAGTCCTTCGGGCCTGGCGTGCTGGTAGGCACCACACTGGTCGGGAGCTGTCCCCGCTTCCCTGATGAGCCCATGGGAGGGCGAAACCAGTAAGCATCGAGCGGATAAGGCTTAGCCCCGGGCTGGTAAGAGCCCTGGGTTGCTGCACGGGGGCTATGTCCCTGCGCCAAGACTCTGACCCCGTGACAGATGGTATCAGAGCCAGTCTGTGTGCTAGCTGTGAGCTTACCAAGAGCCCTGGGTTGCCACACGGGGGCTATGTCCCTGCGCCAAGACTATGACCCCGTGACAGATGGTATCAGAGCCCGTCTGTGTGCTAGCTGTGAGCTTGCCAAGCGCTCCTTGTGCTGCGTAGCGAGTCAAAGTTGACGAGCATGTGTCTCGCACCCGGTAAGGGGTGTTCGCGAGTGGGGCCTCTAAAGATGAGGTCGGGTAGGCAGGAAGCTACAGCGAAAGTTCCACAAGCACTCGTGCCTCCAATGAAGAGGGCGAGCTGGTGGGGAATTGCACACTAGATCCCGGCTAAAAGAAGAGGGTGAAGAGCTTACTCCCCATGCACGAGGGCGTGCATGACTCGAGTGGGGGAGTTTGTCACGGTCCTATTCGCGTGATGCTCGAGACCGTGACAGATGCTTGCTGGCTGTGCTTAAAGCGGGATGCGGGATAGCATTAAGGGTGTAGTACGTGCCGTACAGCCGTTCAGTCCTTCGGGCCTGGCGTGCTGGTAGGCACCACACTGGTCGGGAGCTGTCCCTGCTTCCCTGATGAGCCCATGGGAGGGCGAAACCAGTAAACATCGAGCGGATAAGGCTTAGCCCCGGGCTGGTAAGAGCCCTGGGTTGCCGCACGGGGGCTATGTCCCTGCGCCAAGACTCTGACCCCGTGACAGATGGTATCAATCGCCAGACTCTCCTGGGTTTCCTAATTTTTTTTCTTTCTTTCTTCTTCTTCTGTTTCTCTTCTTCTTCTTTCATGACGAATCCGGGCGATTCCTCCGCTGCTACCAGTGATCTTTCCGATGGTTCATTCTCCGGAAAAAGCTTCACCAACAAACGTGTCAGTGTGGTGCTCGACGAATCGAACTTCTTGATTTGGAAGCAACAAGTTTTGCTTACCGTTCGAAGTCATCGTCTCGAAAAACTGCTCACCGGTGCTCTGAAGCCGCCGCCGGAAACAATCACCAATGCTCAAGGCACGGTTGTTGATAATGAAGCTTATGAAATTTTTGTTGCACAGGACAGTGCGCTTGCTTCGTGGATCCTCTCGACTATAAGCTCGAGTCTCCTTTCTGAGTTTACTGGCGCGGAGACTTCGGCTGCCATTTGGGACACAGTGGTTAAGTATTTCTCGACTCGTTCTACAACATCGGCGATGAGCCTTCATTATAAGCTCTGATCTATACGGAAAGGCGATCTGAGTATGAGAGCCTACATTTCTCAAGTTAAGGAGGTGTGCAATATGCTCTCGTCTTGCAATAGCCCCGTCTCTGATCTGGAGAAGATTGCTTCCATCCTCAAAGGTCTTCCAAGTGAGTATCAGCCGTTTATTGCTTTAATCACGGCGAGTCAGTCCCCTTTTACTCTCGATGCTGCTGTTAATGTCCTTCTTGATGCTGAGACGCAACTGCTCACGTTTGATCATTTTTCGGATCTGTCTCTGTCTCCTGCTGCTCATGTAGCTCATGTTTCTAATTCTCCTTTGAATACTGCTTCTGAGACTATGCAGTCTAGTTACAGGCCCTATCGTGCCACGGTTGGTCATCGAGGTCGTGGCAGATCTGGTTATAAATCCAATATGCGGCCGCAATGTCAATTGTGTGGCAAGGTTGGCCACCTTGTAGATCGTTGCTGGCACATGTTCGATGAGAGTTTCCCTGGAGTCACAGCACGCTCATCGGAGGCAGTCAAGGCTGATGCTACTACTCAAGCTAATCTTGCTGATGGTTCAAACACTCAATGGTTTGTTGATTCTGGTGCGAGTCACCATGTTACCCCTGAAGCCACAAATCTTGGTGATGGATCTGACTACGCTGGCCCTGGTAAGTTAGTTGTTGGTAATGGGTCAGGTCTTAGTATTTCTGGTGTTGGTCAGTCAGTTTTACATTCCTCTTCACGATCCTTGATGTTGAGTGATGTGTTGCATGTTCCTAAGGTCACTAAAAATTTGTTGTCCGTCTCGAAGCTTGCTAGTGACAATAAGGTGTTCTTGGAGTTTCATGCTGGATTGTGCTTGGTTCGTGATGAAAGGACAAAGGAGGTGATTCTTCAGGGTGATCAGGTTGGTGGTTTGTATCGCTTTCGTGCTTCTAGCTCGCGTATGCCTCAGGACACTGCTCAATGCCTTGTGGCAAACACAGAGAATAAGCTGAAGTCTGCGGATGCTTACACCTTGTGGCATCGAAGGCTCGGCCATCCCTCTTTTGATACTTTAGTTCATGTTTGTAAGCAATTTGATGTTTGTTTGGATTCCCATATTAATAAGAAGGTTGAATTGTGTGTTGCGTGTTAAATGGGTAAGAGTCATAGCCTTCCCTATGCTTCTTCTACTACTGAGTATACCAAGCCGTTTGAGCTTGTGTTTACCGATCTTTGGGGACCAGCTCATGTTTCCTCTCAAGGTTTTTCTTATTATATTTCTTTTGTGGATGCGTTTACTCGTCATTGCTGGGTGTACCTGTTGAAGAACAAGTCACAAGCAATTGTGGCTTTCCAGTCATTTCAAAAGCTCGTCCAGACTCAGTTTGGAGCTAATATTCAAGCTGTTCAGAGTGATTGGGGAGGGGAGTTTCGCAGTTTGTCTCGTCTTCTTATTCAAGAAGGGATTGTCCATCGTGTTACTTGCCCGCACTCCTCTCAACAGAACGGTGTTGTCGAACGAAAGCACCGTCATGTTGTCGAGTTAGCATTGACTCTGTTAGCACAAGCCTCTCTTCCACTAAGGTTCTGGTCGTATGCTGTTACTACAGCTGTGTTTCTCATCAACAGGTTACCCACAAAGGTACTTGCGGGTGTCTCTCCTTTTGAAAGGTTGTTTGGTCGCAAGCCTCAGTATGACATGCTGCGAGTCTTTGGCTGTAAGTGTTTCCCATGCCTCAGATCTTTCAACACTCATAAGCTTGAATACAGGTCTCAACCAGCAACATTTTTGGGGTATAGTCCCATGCACAAAGGGTATCATTGTGTTACCTCAAATGGTCGTGTGTATATTTCACGCAATGTTGTTTTCGATGAAGGCGTGTTCCCATTTGCTCATTCTTCTGAGAATGTGTCTTCATGTGCTAATGGTGCGGACACAGGTGTTCAACCGGGGGTGCTCCACTTGGTCCCTGGCGTGTCTCGATTGTTTACTTCCCCTGCTGATGCGTGTGAGGCTCGTACTAGTGAGGCTTCGCCTGCAGCAGTTTCTACTGCCCTTGAGGATAATAGTGGTCCTGTAGGCCATACAGGGGTTTCTTCTTGTCACGATGGTGATGTGTTTTTTCAAAATGCAGAAGTTGGTTTGCATGGTGATGAAGGTGTCTTGGATGCTGGCCTTCACACTCCTGCACCGTTTGCACCTTGTGCTGGTATGCCTTCAGTTCAGCGTGCTGCTGGTGAGGCTCCCTTGCACGTGAATACAGATGCTGTCCCACCACCTGGCCCTGTCGTTGGTGACTGTTTTCAGGCTCAGGATGCTGATGTTCTACCTAATGCCTCCCTTCTACGAGAAGATTTGCCTATTCCTGTGCCACAAGAAGACTTACCTCCTCAATCCACTTCGTCTTTGGATATTAACACACATCCCATGTTGACTAGAAGCAAAATGGGAGTGTTTAAACCGAAGATTTATTTTGCTAATGTTGATGCTGATGTTCCTGCTTCCATTGATGAAGCACTGGCTGTTCCACAGTGGCGTGAGGCAGTGCATGATGAGTATGCTGCTTTACAGCGAAATGGCACGTGGAAGCTTGTTGCCCTACCGGAAGGACGAACCTTGGTTGGGTGCAAATGGATTTTCAAGGTCAAAAAAAACTCCGATGGGTCGATTTCGAGATACAAGGCACGTCTGGTCGCGAAAGGGTTCAGTCAAGTCCCTGGCCACGACTTCCACGATACGTTTAGCCCCGTGGTGAAGCCAGCAACGGTGAATGTGGTGCTTGCTTTGGCAGTTTCCAGTCGATGGTCGCTGCGACAAGTCGACGTTAACAACGCATTTTTGAACGGTGATCTCAATGAAGAGGTGTTTATGATGCAGCCTCCTGGTTTTGAAGAGACTGCTAGTGACGGTTCTAAGCTTGTTTGCAAGCTTGAAAAAGCGCTCTACGGACTGCGACAGGCACCTCGGAGCTGGTACACGAAGCTAAAGGATTATCTAGTGGAGGTTGGTTTTCGAAGGTCAGCAGCTGACTCCTCTCTGTTTATCCGATCCCAGTCAGGAGTATTCGTCTATGTGCTAATTTACGTAGATGACATTATCGTTACTGAAGGTTCTGAAGACCAAATTGTAGATGTGGTGATGCTTTTGGGGAGAGAATTTTCACTTAAAGATCCGGGCTCTCTAAGTTTTTTTCTGGGCATTTCAGTTCAGTGGTGTAAAGAGGGATTGTTTTTAAGTCAACAGAAGTTTTTTCTAGAGCTCCTTGAAAAATCGAAGATGGACAAAGCTAAGTCTGCTTCAACGCCCATGCTTCCTTCGGTTAAGCTCTCTCAGAATGCTGGTAGCCCTATTGCTGATGCTACAGGTTTCAGAAGCATTGTTGGGGCGTTATTGTACCTGTGTCATACCAGGCCTGACATAGCCTTTAGTGTTCATCGTGTCGCGCAATATATGCATAATCCATGTGAAGAGCATCTTGCGGCGGTAAAAAGGATTCTGCGTTATTTGAGTGGGACGTTGCATTATGGTCTTCTTTTTCGACCCTCGGAACCTGGTTCCAGTCTCGTAGCGTTTTCCGATGCCGACTGGGGAAGCAATCCTGACGATAGGCGTTCCACGACGGGGAGCTGTGTGTATCTGGGTAGCAGTTTAGTCACCTGGTGCTCCAAAAAGCAGCGGGTTGTGTCTCGTTCAACGATGGAAGCCGAGTATAGAAGCATCGCTGATACAGCGTCTGAGGTGACTTGGCTGCGTGCTTTACTGGTTGACATGGGTGTTGTGCAACGTGCTGTTCCGGTGATATGGAGTGATAGCATGAGTGCAGTCTCCCTCAGCATGAATCCTGTGTTTCATTCACAGTCCAAACATGTTGATTTGGACGTTCATTTTGTCAGGGAGAAGGTTGCGGATAAAAGTCTTCAAGTAAACTACGTTCCTGCTCCTCATCAGACCGCAGATGGGTTTACTAAACCTCTCACTAGTTCTTTCTTTGAATTGTTTCGACGCAGATTGAATGTTGTGTCTGTCAATGAACTCGTGTAGAAAAGAAAAAAAGTAGGGGAAATGTTGAAGGTTGTTGAAGGTTTATTATTTGTTAGGGTTGTTAGGTTTGTTGCATGGGTAGTTGGGTTGTTACGTGAGCTGGCAGCTAGCTTGCATGAAGCTATATAAGCTCTTGTATGTTGCAGCAGCTGGGCATCATTCCTGTAATCATCTTTTAAATTCAATAAAACTGCTTCTTCTTCTCTACCATTTCAACAGGCCCATATCCTGGCTCACGAAGGTTGTTCACTTCATTATCCTTGATATTGGATTGATGAAGCTCCACCAAAGATATTACTAGCTGCTAAAATGGAAAGACAAAATTTCCCCTCTGTCTAAAGCATGTTATTGCCAGTGTACAAAGCTTTGAGGCAACGTATGCATGTGGCTTCCCATCACAAGTCCTTTCGTATATAGTGTTATTTGCATTAGTAGATGCACTCTGAATCTTTCTATTTTTGATATAACTGGTTTTTGTTAATTTAGGGTCGTTCTTAGCCCTATAGTAATGAGTTTTTTGTGGGAGAATTCTAATGTAAGGTGGACTAATATACGGCTAAGAAACGGCGTTACCGGAAACATTATAAGATAAATAATGTATCCGGTAAAGCGCTACCGGATATGTTGATATGAGATAATGTATCCGGTAAAAAACATGAAAAAATGGTAACTGGCAAATTTAAGTTATCGGTCAAACATAACAAAATCAGTAAAATTACTTATTTTGTTGATCCGAGTATCAACATATTTGGTAGCGCCGAAATTGTTGATAAATTTGAGCTGATGGTGCCTTGGAAATTCCCACGATAACAAAATTGGTAAAATTACCTATTTTGTTGATCCGAATATCAATATATTCGGTAGCGCCTAATTTGTTGATAACTTTGAGCTGATGGGGCCTTGGAAATTCCCACGATAACAAAACCGGTAAAATTACCGATTTTGTTAATACTCATATCAACATATTCGGTAGCGCCTAAATTGTTATTATTTGATCGTTTACATTAATATTATAACTTTAAACAAATCGGTACTAGGGTAACGTAATAGGTAGCGAATAAGTATCGATACTTTGAACAACAATATCGATATTTTAATTAAAATATTGGAACTGGTTCAATTGTGGCTCGAAAGTATGGATACTTAAATAAAAAATATGGATACTTATATTAAATGTTTCGATACTTTTATTAGAAGTATGGATAATTTTGTTAAAAAGTATGGATACTTGCAGAAAAAGTATGGATACTTATATTAAATGTTTCGTTACTTTTATTAGAAGTATGGATACTTTCGCAAAAACTATGAATACTTTCATAAAAAGTATGGATACTTATATTAAAAGTATCGGTAAAGTTCTATTTAATCGTTTATATCAATTATATTTATGAAAAAGAGGTTCCCAATGAAAAGTTTAATATACTTAAGGATGAAGAAAAATTATTATAAAAAAATGAAGTCTCAGTGCTTCAATTACCAATTACAAAATGAAATAAAATAAAAATGAAAGTAAAACAATGAGCCTCCTCCCCTCAAGTCCCCCTGCCACCCATGACACTTGTTCCAGCTCCAGCTTGCTGTCCAACCATCTGTGCATATGGTCGCATCTCAAAATTGACCTTTTGGTTGCCTAATGAATTTTTTTTTGTATAAGTATGAGCATAAGTGTACCTTGTATAATATAAATAATGATAGAGAAAACCTTGAATATGGCGGTTGAAGATGTGTATGTCTTCTTTTTCAGCCATATAATCATATAGTTGGCGCTGGCTGGATGGACCATACATGAAGCCTTGACAACGTTGCCAAGCCTCTCTATCGGAATCTTGGGCAGCAAACTGGGTATGCAGATGCTGAGCATCGAGATAACCTCTTGATGTGCTCTCAAAAATCAGAAGGCTCATCCCACGATGGCCTTCTGGACCGTATGAATGGCGAGGTTTGGCAATAGTACGATAGGAAGTGAAATAGCCAAGAAGCTCTTGGTTTCCCATACCAATCCACTGAAGCAGAAAATTAAAGAAATAAGAAGTTAAGTATTATAATATTAATGAAAACATAATTCAGAAGTTATATAACTACCTTCTCATCTCCATCTTTACGAAGCCTTGTGTTCATTATCATCACCATGGGTGGCCAGAGTATTTGGTGATCAGCTTCCTCGTTGCTTGAAGGCGGGGGAGACAATAGAAGCATCATCTCTCAAACCACTCCATTGGCCAAAAGCTTGACCTTGAGGAATAGCCGAAGTACCCCTTCTACGCAATTCCTCGTCCAACAACAGACCAAGTTGACGATGAATTTTCAGCTTTGGTCCCCCTTTGGTTTTGGCATGTGTGACTAGGGACTGAAGGCCACGAAACTTGTGAAAGGCACCAGGACCTCCTTGGCATGCTGGACACTGCCATTGAGTAGAAGGGTCGTTGATAGAGTTCATTCGATTGAAGGTCTGGAAGAACTTGTTGAACCATTTGCTGGTTTTCATTGACTCATGGCTTAGTTGTTCCTCCTTCACTTTCAACTCCTCTATTATGTGGTGCACTCGTTTTATGCTACACCTTGTCGACACTTCCTATATTATTTACATATAATGTTAGAGTTTCTATATATCATGTATCAAAGTATTTACAAGTTTAACGAATACCTTCTTCTCAATGTTTCCTTGTGCTTTCTTCTTTGTCGAATATTTTTCTCTATCATTTGTGGACAACGTCTTAAATGGTTCCTTTTCAGCTTCACCTATCGTGTGCCATTTCTTCACCACATCGTCTCTCACCTGAAAATTAAGCATAAACCATCAACAATCAAAATATTAAACCTACATTATATTCACTATAAATTCAATTTACATACCGAACCGACATTGTAAGTATCACATTCTTTCATCCTCTGCACTTCATTCATATTGTCATGATAGGAAAGTTTAAATGTTCTTAAATACTTTCAACAATTACCATTTACAGAACAAGTACACAAATACATTGCTACTTACTAGAAGTACATATATCCACCCTTTGGTTGCTTTGGATTTTTCTCACTTTCGATACTCTCCGGCTCCATCTCAACCATTTCAATGTTGGCATCTTCACGAACAACATTTTCATGAGCCATTTCAGTGTCATCTTCACGAACAACATCTTCATGATCCTTTGCACCCATCTTATAGTAACCGCTTCAGTTCTCTGAAAAAAGTATCGATATTCATTTTCTACCGACAATATAAATTTCTACCGATAAGTTTTCAGAACAAAGTACCGATATTTATTTCCTAAATATAATTACAATTTCGACCTATAATCGATCCGAATTCCAATTTTACTTCAAAATCACTAAACCCAAAACATTAACCCCAACTTCCCAATACTACATTACCAAAAAATTAGGGTTTCGACAACATACCTTTTACTTCAAAATCCCCAAACCCAAAACATTTCCTTTCGATTCTGATACAACACGACGTCAAGAACGCCTCCCTTGTATTTCGCATCAACCAAACTCGGTTCGATTTCAAATACTCTCTTAAGTTTTCTGTGGAGAATGTAAATGCAAGCAATACAAAGGTTTGTATTAGAGTAGATGCTTTTTAACCGGTTATATCATTATGATATATTTAATCGATACAATTCCCTAGGTTTCGATACTTTTTTGAATTGTGTCGATTCTTTCGACCCTTTTCTGTTTCAAAATCCTTTTAACTTACTAATGTACTGATTCTTTCGTACATGTTCTTAAAAAAAGTATCGAAATCAATCAAAATATCCGGTAACGGTTTACCGGTTACATTATATGTTTAAGTAATGTAACCGGTTATGTCAAATTTGCTTGTATTTTACTGATTCTTTTGACATGTTCTTAAAAAAAGTATCGACACCAAACAAAATATCCGGTACCGATTTACCGGTTACATTATATGTATTAATAATGTAACCGGTTATGTCTAATTTTTTCTATTGTACCGATTCTTTTGCACACGTTCTTACAAATGTATCGAAACCAAACAAACAATCTGGTAACGATTTACCAGTTACATTATATGTATTAATAATGTAACCGATTATGTCTAATTTTTTCTATTGTACCGATTCTTTTGCACACTTTCTTATAAATGTATCGAAACCAAACAAATAATACGATAACAATTAACCTGTTACATTGTTTTTACTAATAATGTAACCGGTTTCTCAAATTAGCTTCTAAAGGATAGACTTTTTATTAGTACTGTGGAAATAGAAACGATACTTTCGATTCCTTGGTATCGATAAAATTGTATAAAGTGTTACAAAAGTATTTGTTTTTTCGATACTTTTTTAAATTCGATACAAAAAACTATGCACAAAGTATCGATATTTTCGACATTTTGTTTTCAACCGCGGTTACATTGCTGTTCAAAAAGTATCCATACTTTCTAAAAAGTATGGATACTTTCGAAATTATCAACAGATTAGGTGCTACCGAATATATTGATATTCGGATCAACAAAATAGGTAATTTTACCGATTTTGTTATCGTGGGAATTTCCAAGGCCCCATCAGCTCAAAGTTATCAACAAATTAGGCGCTGCCGAATATATTGATATTCGGATCAACAAAATAAGTAATTTTTACCGATTTTGTTATCTTTAACCGGTCACCTTTCTAACCAGTTACGCCATATATTAGCCGTATATTAACCGCCTTACCGCAGAACTACCTTTTTTGTGTTTTATCACTCAAACTTTTTGGTTGTAAGATATTTTTTCATTCCTTTTATGAAATACAAACTAATTACTTCAAAAAATATTAATGTATATAATAAAATAATACAATACTTACTTTCTAAGTTTGCATTAATTAATTATATTTGAAAAAGCAATCATTTTCATCCAATTATCCGGTCTAATTCTAATTAAATTCTTAACTACCCTAATGTCTCCTTTGACGGTTTGTCCAAATCAATTTGGAAATTGAAAGAAAAATTTGGAATTTCCCCTCTTGAATTTAGTATATTATTCTTCTTTTCTTATATACTCATGCTTAATCTAATTTATATTGAAATATCTATTTTTATATGTTTTAATTTTATATTTTAATGTTTAAAAATATTTAAATTAAACAAAATTTACATGTAAATACATTTATTATTTTTATTATTTGAAAAATATACAAGGGTTAATATATTATTTAATACTCAATCTTAGTTCTAAGATTTAATTGGTACTTGAACTTGACTTTTACTACATATTTTAGTATTTAAACTTGATTTCTATCATACATTTTAACTCATTCTATCAAGACAATAAAATTATGTTTAGTTACCAAAATGTGTAATAGAAACCAAGTTTAAATACTCCAAATTAGCTCGAGAATTATAGAAAAATTCTACAACGTGCGACGAACACCGCTGAACACTACTAACGCCGAACACCGTTAAACACTATTAAATTAATTAATAAAAATTAAAAATTTTAAGCACTCGACATACAATTAATAATTATTTAAAAAACAATTAAATTGTTTTTCATATATATTAAATTTAAGGGTAAACTACCTATTTAGTACCCCACCTATAAATGTGTTTCCATTTTGGCACTCAACTATTTTTTTTTTTGGCAAAATGATAACTAATGTTACGTTTTGTTTATATTTTGGTACCCCACCATTAAGTTCCCGTTAAAGTTTAACAGAAAAGATGACATGTCATGGTATAATAATATTTTTAGTTCTAAAATTTATACATTTTAACAATTAGGTCCTAATTCAAAATAATTATTCTAATTTAATCATCATTTCAAAATTTTGGGCCAAACCCCAAAATTTTCAATTTGTCATCTTCTTCCCCCCAACAATACGCAATCTGCAGAGTATGGAACATTAGCAGCAAATCATCAGAACAAGAAAACAAGAAAACACGAAGCAAAGTATAGGCATCCAACATTCTTCAAGCAGAACAACACATGCATTTAGTTTGTTTCATCTAAAAATCTCTTTGGCTTTTACTCTTTACCTTATCTGAAACCTTCAGATAAAATGTTAAGAAAGAAGAAAAATTTCTAAATGAAATTCATGGCCACCTTAAAGCTTAGCCCTGGATCTGTCACCAGTATGAGAAACCAAATCAAGGCAAATCGAGCAGGAGATGTTGAAAGATGGAGGAGACGTCAGGGGGAATTCGATTTGCAGGTTCTAGGTACACGACAATAGCTCTGAGGTAGAGTAGACGGTGGTTGGGTACTGTTGGGTACTGGGTGTTGGGGTGGGGCAAGAAGATGAGAAATTGAAAATTTTGGGGTTTGGTCCAAAATTTTGAAATGATGATTAAATTAGGACAATTATTTTGAATCAAGACCTAATTGATAAAATGTATAAATTTTAGGACTAAAAATGTTATTATACCATGACATGTCATCATTTCCATTAATTTTAACGGGAACTTAACGGTGGGTACCAAAATATAAGTAAAATATAATGTTAGGTATTATTTTGCCAAAAAAAATTAGTTGTGTACCAAAATGAAAACACATTCATACTGTGGGGTACTAAATAGGTAGTATACCCATAAATTTAATATATATGAAAAATAATTTAATTGAATTTTTTTTAAAATAATTATTAATTGTATATTGAGTACTTAAAATTTTTAATTTTTATCAATAAATTTAATGGTATTCAGTGGTGTTTAGCGTTAGTAATGTTTAGCGCTGTTCGTCGCACGTGGTAGACTCATCTAAAAATATATGTATCGATTTTATAATTGAAACCACATTCGATTATCGATTTGCATTCATGTAAAAATTATTTTGACAAAAAATATAAATATTTTTTTTTGATTAATAAAGGGGATATGCTATGGCGAGCCTCGTTAAAAACCTCCCTAACCTAGATGGAGGAAAAGAGTACTCACCATAACATTACAACGTGCAATTAAACTAAACAGAAATTAACCCGACATGGGTAAGTCCTCATGCAATAATCTTAAAACCGCATCCGGCGGGGAGCTAAATGAATTAACCTCATACCCTCGCCAAGGCCCCAATTTTGCCAAAGCATCGGCAACATGGTTAGCCTCACGACTTACATGACAAAACTTACATACCCGGAATCGAGAAACCAAGGCGCGAGTTGCACTCATCAAGGAGGACATCATTCGTCCATCATTAACCTTACTCAAATCACGTATAACCTCCAAGCAATCAGATTCGACCACAACATCTTCAATATCATGTGTGAGAGCATAAATTAACCCTTCATGGATCGCCCAAAGTTCCGCATCAATCGGACGGCATCGGCCTATATAATTCGAGAATCCACCACCCCATGTGCCCATTGCATCCCTGAGCACACCGTCGCACGACGCCGAACCAGACCCAAATTCACATGCCCCATCGACGTTTAGCTTCCAGCTAGACCCCTCCGGCGGTAACCAACGACGCTGCTGTTGTTGAACAGCCGTCCGCTGTCCCTGCATAATCCGTGCACTCAGTAACGCCCGGGATACATCGCGGACCAGCCCCTTGCTGCGCAATACGACTTCCGTAACCCCCCGTGCCTCATTGCGAAAAACAACGTTGTTCCATGCAAGCCATAGCTGCCATAAAACAGCTGCAAACAACACATCCCACCGATCATGTCCACCCCATGCAGCTGCACCTCGCTGTAGGTTAGCCAACACCCACTCAGCTACCGAACCGCTGAAGAAGCTGCCCCACTGCGATTCCGGCACCATCAAACGCCATACTGCCTTCGCAACCAAACATTGGCACACAATATGGTCTATGTCTTCCACACACGCACCACATGAAAGGCAAGCAGCCGACTCCGTTAAATTTCGTCGGACTCGTTCGCTATTAGTCAACACCCTTCCTTTACATACCAACCAAAGAAATATTTTTATCCTTTGCGACCCTTGGAATCGTTGTAATACATGCCAAATGTTACCCCGAGGCTCATTACTATGTGAACGGATTTTATCATAAGCCGATTTTACCGAAAAGGTCAAATTATCCGACCATTTCCACCCCGGCGAGTCCATCAACAAATTACCGCTTGGAGCCCTAATAGCCATAATTTGATCCAACACATCGCCCGCAAAACAATGTTGAATCTGATCGATGTCCCACTGTCCGTCGCTAATACACAAATCCTTGAGAGGAGTAAAATTGATCGGAACAACAGCCTGATCTGATACCACCGCTTCAAGAGGTCCAATTCCACGAACCCAGTGATCGCGCCAAAAGTCGATACTTTCGCCATCTCCAACGCGCCAAACAACTCCATCTCGCACATCATTCTAAATAGCCGAAATACTCCTCCATAAATATGAACAATTGTTTCGAACAATGGAGGCCGGAATAATCTCAACACATTTGTATTTAGCGCGCAAGAAACGTACCCATAACTGTCCCCGCTTCGTTATCAGGTTGAATCCAACTTTCAGAAGGAATGCATTGTTTTGGTCCCGTAGACTTTTAAAGCCTAAACCGCCAGAACCAGTAGGTAAACATAACTCATTCCAATTAACTAGGTGAACCCCTCTCCTATCCGCATTACTTCCCCAAATAAAGTTGCGTATCAGTTTCTCAACCTCCTCACAAACTCCAATAGGAATCTTAGTCGATTGCATCGCATAATAAGGGATTGCCGATAGAACTGCCTTCGCAAGAGTAACTCGCCCCGCAAAAGACAGGTATTTAGCTTTCCATCCTGATAGCCTATCTCGCACCTTCTGAACTAAGTATGAATACGTCGCTCTAGTAACCCGTCGATGTAACATCGGAACACCTAAATATCTCCCAAGGTCAGTAACTTCCGAAAAACCCACCAAAGCACTCAACTCTTGCCGAAGCTCACCCGACACATTCTTTGAAAAGAAGATACTCGACTTTTGAACGTTCACCTTGAGTCCTGAGACCCTACAAAAATCCACTAAAGTTTCCCGGATCACATCTAACTGTTCCACAGAGGCTTCCGCAAAGAGAACCATATCATCAGCAAACATCAAATGCGAGATTACCGGGCTGCGTTTAGAAGTACAAAAGCCTCTCCATTGTCCGGCTATCACTTTCTGATTGATCGCCTGACTAAGTCTTTTCATGCATAGAACAAATAAATATGGGGAAATAGGACCACCTTGACGAATGCCCCATGTCGGCGAGAAGGAATCAGTCAACGATCCATTCCAGCTGATCTGAGTTGAAACACTAGAGACACATCTGATAATCAATTCGCGCAAGTTATCCGGGAAACCGACATCGCGCAAGGTATCGTCAATGAAACTCCACTCCTGTCTGTCATAGGCTTTTTCTAAGTCAATCTTCAACGCCATCCATCCACGTTTGCCTGATTTCCGATTCATAGAATGAACAATCTCCTGTGCTATGATAATGTTATCAGTGATAGCTCGCCCAGGCACAAAGCTGGTCTGGCTTTCCGACACCCAATCTGATAGGAAATGCTTGATTCGGTTAACCACAACTTTCGTAATAGCTTTATAAATTACCGTGCAAAGGCTGATAGGTCTGAATTGACTCATAGTTTCAGGCGAAGCAAACTTCGGAATAAGAACCATGATAGTTCTATTAATTTCCATCGGAAACGGTTCCCCTGCAAAAATATTCCTAATACAACGACAAACGCTGTCACGCACAATATCCCAATTACGCTGATAAAAGGCTGCATGTAACCCATCAATACCCGGAGCCTTCCACGGATCCATATCAAAAATAGCAGTTTTAATTTCCATATCCGCAACGCTCGCGCCAAGTGCCCTCTTCGCATCCTCACACAGCCGAGGAAATAATCCACGAACAAAGTGCTGTCCATGGCAATTAGGATCGGCGAAAAAAAGCTGTCGGTAGAAGGAAATTGCCTCGGCTTTGAGAACTTCCTGATCCGTGTTCCAAAAACCGTTGGTCGCTTTCAAACCGATAATCATATTAGCGCGGCGACGTGCCATAGTGGAGGCATGGAAATACCGAGTATTCTTGTCACCCGCTAAAACCCATTGGCTACGTGACTTCTGAAACCATAATGATTCCTCCTGCTCAAGAATGACGTCAAGTTCATCCCACAACTGATTCCTCAAATCAATCAAAAAACCCGACTGTGCACGTTGAAGCGATTTTTCTATACCCCTAAGCCTTGCCAAAATGCGTTTCTTCTTTTTTCCAATATGGCCAAAAACATTAACATTCCATTGTTTAACAACTTCTTGAAACTTCTGCACATTACTCATAACCGAGGAAGATTCATCCCAAAATGCGTTTCTTCTTTTTTCCATTGTTTAGCATCACCTTTTGAATCAAGTTCAGTTAACTCTGTAACATCAAT
This sequence comes from Hibiscus trionum, assembly GCA_030270665.1. NCBI lineage: Eukaryota > Viridiplantae > Streptophyta > Magnoliopsida > Malvales > Malvaceae > Hibiscus > Hibiscus trionum. The sequence continues at coordinate 8,234,216 of BSYR01000024.1, read as the reverse complement.
AAAGTCCTGAAAAAGCGAACTAGTACCCAAAACCTCACTCAATCCACCACATCGTTCTTCTTTACGAAGAATCACATTAAAATCACCCCCTAAAACCCATGGAACATCAACCCTAGGGCTAAGCTGATATAACTTGTCCCACCAATGACGTCTGATACATGCATTAGGACTAGTATAAACAGCTGTAAAATAAATCCAAGTTTCAGAATTCACCTCACGGGCCTTGCCATGCACAAACTGATTGGAGACAGTAAGAATATCAACCTCCAAATCATCTCGCCACAAGATCCACACACCACCACTGAAGCCTCGCGCCTCGACACGAAAAGAATTCGGAAAACCAAAGCCCCCAATAACCCTATCAGCCTCACTATAACTCACTCGCGGTTCAAACAGAGCAACCATCCGCAGATTATTAGATCGTATGAAATTTCTAAAATGGCGTCGGAACTCCGCACTTCCAGCGCCTTGCGTATTCCAGAACATAATATCCATTAACATAGGAAAAGAAAAGGCGATAGTAAGAAACATTTACTGAGAAGGCGGGAGATTCTCCTTCCCATCATCCCCTACATGCTCGCCATCCGACATCTTATCGATATTCATATCGCCATCCGGCGCACACTCATTCGCATTCGTTTCAAGTGCTTGCCCCGTATCTTGTAAATTGTCGAGCTTCGTAGACAAAGACGAAACCCATTCCGTCAACATAGGACGAGGTGGAATGCATGTCTCAGACTTCTTCGACACTTTCAAATTCTTCTTTTTTACAGCGGAGAGCACACCCCCATCCTTACCTAAAGCCGTTCCATGCCGAAGTCGCGAAGTTGATTTGAAATCATTCCTTCATTCCTTGATAACGATAGCCCTATGAGCACCCGATGCTATCTCAGGCGAATGTGAACTGGCTTGTGTTTCAACGCCCATAACCGATGGAACTACAACCACCGATTGGTTCCCTACGCGCACCGCCTGAACCTGTCCATCAACCCCCTGCGACATCTCCTGTCGATTATCAACCGATGACCGAGCCTCCTCATCGACAACAGCAGCCCTCTTACCCTTGTCCACACCGCTAGTATTCCCTGTGATTTGTCGAGCTTCCGCACTAGCATTGGCCCCAGCAGGTTTCGATGATGTTTTCGGACCTACACTGCCCACTCCGCTGCTAACCAACGGACTCCTGGCAGCACCCTTCGAACCTGCACCAGACGCGGAACCCTTCGAGGGTTTTTGACCTGCATTACCCGCATCCTTGCTTGGACCTCTAGCACCACGACCCTGATCCTTCCCTTCCCTAGTCGGACGCTGTGCATTCCCCCTATTCCATCACCCGATAAAGTTCCATGAGCCGTCATATCCTCCTCGTTTCGCACCTCCTGTAAGATTCCAAAGCGAGATCCACCAACAACAGCACGATCCCCACTTACTTTACTACTAGCCACTCGAGACGGCCTTCGACGAGTCCGTTCCACTACCATCCAAGGTCCGAATAAATCTTCTTTCGAAACCTCAACTTTAGATCGCACATCCGTGCTAGCCTTATTTGATTGCAATATCCCATCGGCAGCATTCTCCGGCTGATCATCCACACAAAGTTCCATAGAATGTCCATATTTACCGCACTTAAAACAGATCAAATGAAGCCCCTCATACTCAAGCTTCTGAATGAACCCATCAATCCTGATACAAGATAACAATGGCTTATTCAGGTCAACAACTACAGCAAGCCTTGCAAACCTACCTCTTTCACCCAGGGCTGTACTATAATCGATTTTGATTACACGACCAATTACCTCCGCGATACGACGAAACAAAGCTTTCGTGTAATATCTGTACGGCAAACCCGGCAGACGAATCCACACCACCACCTGAGACGGATGCTTTTTCGCCGTAGAAAAATTCCTGCACCACGGTTGTACCGTCAGGTAACAACCAAATAGGGTCCATGGACCACCAGTAAGAACCTTCGTATAATCATCAATGGATTCAAACTTTACCAGAAAATAATTGTTATCCAGATCGATAACCTGAAAATTTTTCTGTCTTCCAAATCGCATGAACCCTATTCACCAACGTCTTAAACCCTATTGCTCGACCCAGAGGTCTGACGATAACGGTCAAACGCATACTCTCATCAATACGTGCATGCACCTTTTCTGAAAAGGAAATTCGAGGGAACAAACCACTCCGATCGATCACCACGTTCGTATCCAGAACTTCAAAATTTTCTTCTGCCCGATCAATATTTGCACCACCCCCGTTCACCGGAGACGCCGCCACCATCGCCGCATATGACTGCCATGCGCTGCTCTCCTCGCCCGGAGCAGCACCTGGCCCTGCTACCGTCGGCTGCACAGGGTTCTCCCCTACCATATCAACGTCAGTCCCATGCACTTTCTCGACGTTGTCTCGACTCTTCTTTAATACCGGTTGGGACTCCAAATCAATCGGAGATCCATGCCGCTCCAAAGCCGCCGGGACAACCACGTCAACCACCATCCCTGGTGGCTGCCCGCTAGAATCGTTGTATAACGCAGCCGCCTGAACGTCGTCAGCCGCCGAAGAAATAGGAGGAAACGAGAAACTCATGCCGCTAGGGTTTTAATTTCAACTCTTCAATAGATACAAAATATTGATAATATAAATATTATTTTAAACCATGAGATCAAACGTAAATACTAAATACCAAATAATATTTTAATCCAACATAATTGTGTATTTTAAAATAAATCAAACAAATTGTAAAAACACACCCACAATGAAATGAGCAAAACATATTCTAAACTTTGTGTCAAGACAATACATATTATTTTAGTATTGATTTGAGATTACTACAAGGATGAATAAAAATCTCTTGTCTCTTTTTGGTGACTTTATTTATGTTCTAATACTAAAAAATATTATAAAATTAAATTTCAAGTCTTAACCCTAATTTTTTTTGTATAATAACATTTTAAGTATCTTTTAATTTAAATATTAATTAAATAAGACATTTGTCCCTCCTAATTTTTAGCCTTAAAGGACTTAATAGACTATTTTCCCTCTCAACGTTTGATCATAGCTCATTTCTTATACAAAGGTAAAATTACCCCTTACGTCACTATTTTAAATATATTTTTAAGTTTTTTCAATAATATTTTAAAATTACCCTGTTACTAAATTTATTTTTAAAGTATTTAAATTTTGAATCAAGCATTTTAAATATGTTTTAAGTGAACATATTGAATGGTTTTAATTGTAAATAATGGCATTGTTTTTTTCTAAGTGATCTGATTTGAGTAGAGTAGTTTAATGATGTACATAAATTTATTCGAAATTGAAATCGAACTAAAATACTACATTAAAATTGAATTAGAATGAAATCTATTTTTATCGGTCCTCAATTTTTTAATATTAATCGAACAAAAATTTAGAATTTACTGTTAGAGTTTAATGTTATAGTTTAAGTTTTAAGTTTTAAAATTAATATTTTAAATTTTAAAAGAATGATTGTGTAATATTTTTTTTACACACCATCCAAATATAACCATAAAGAAAAACAATTAACAATTCTTACAAATTATTTATAGTTTATTTTTATTATTTAAAATAGAGAACACTTGTAGACTTTTAAACTCGTATAATCGTATTCCATCAATCACAACCTTGCCAATAACTTGTATTACAAATTTTATTTATAATTTATTTTTATTATTTAAAATATAGAACACTTGACTTTTAAACTCCTATGCCATCAATCACAATTCACAACCTTAACAAAAACTTGTATTACAAATTTTAGAATATAAAAGAAAGAAAACTCAAAGAACAAAAATAGAAATTGAGTTCAGTGTAAATTTGAAAGCACGTTGATTTCCCGTTATTTTGATTCTCCCTTAGTTGGGATCAGAATAACTCTTTCCTCCCCTAAAAAACGTAATTGAAATCCAAAAAAAGAAAGAACGACAAAATCAGAGTCATGCAATAAATGTTCACCATTAATGTCGAGGAAGAAAGAACTACTGGTTTGAGTAGGAAAGGTGTAATAAATAAGGAAGAAAGTGGAGAAAGTTGGGTTTTTGAGTGATTGAAAGAAATGGGTATCTCTCAGAATGAAGCTACAATGGAAGGTTGGTTACATACGATTCGTTCCAATCGTTTTGGCTTACAATTCTCACGCAAACGTTACTTCATTCTTCATAACACTGTTCTCAGGAGCTTTAAAACAATCCCCGGTTCTGAAAAAGAGGTTACTCTTTTTTTTAATTACTTATTTTCCCCTTTATTTCCAGTCTCTATCTTCTTTTTTCTGGGTTGAATAATGGGTTTTCATGAGTTTTGAAAGGAACCCTTTCTGCTGACTGTAATGAAAATTTAGGATGTTATGGATTTCAACTTTGTTTGAGTTATGAAATAATGAACCTGAGGAGCTAATAATACATTAAAGATAGCCAATTTAGAGGCTTTCTTTTTTTGTTTTGATCTTTTGAGAATCTGCTGAAGGCTTTGAGGAAGTATGCTTTCTGAGTATATATACACTAAGGCTTTGCTTGGTATAAAGGAAGGAAAATTTGTTAATCAAATGGTTAAGATTCAAAGTAAGAAAGTGGTTATGAATCTCCACCATTTGATTAATAAATTTTTCATCCTTCCATATTTCCATCCTTTATACCAACCAAAGCCTAAATCTCTTGATCTGGAATTATGAAATCCACCTATTTCAGTCCCATGGAGTTTGAGTATCATATATCATCAGAAACAAAGCCTTCTTTTTGTATGACTTATTTGAAAAATAAGTTTAATTTCGTTACTATTTTCAGGTTAAGTCTGTTATTACAAAAACTGTGAACGGAAACGAAATGAAATTATAGGCATGAATTTGACAAAATAAAGTTAGAGACTTAAAGAAAAACGAGACATAGTTTATGAACTTATTTTTTAATTAATTTTTTTTGTGATTTTGAATTTATGTTGAACTCTTTCTTTTGCAGCAACCTGTTAGAAGTGCAGTGATTGACTCGTGCATTCGGGTTACAGACGACGGAACGGAGAGCATTAACAAAAAGGTGCGTCCGTAGTAGCAACGGAATCAGAAAATTTAAATTATAGTATTAATTATTTTTAAAAGTGGTGTTGATTTTGTTTTTATATATTTTTATATAAAATTTTTATAAAGGATTTTTAGAAAAAGTTTTGGGTGTCAATTGGCAACCCTTTCTATAAGGTGACTCCGCCCATGGGCTTCGATGTCGATGTTTAAAGCTTATGAAGTGTTTACCCCATGCAGGTCTTCTTCATTTTCACCATTTACAGCACTTCAGATATTAACATTCAGCTTAAGCTCGGAGCAAGTAGTTCAGAGGAAGCAGCTGCATGGATTCATTGCTTGAAGGATTCGGCATTAAAGGTTTAACACAATTGACTAATGATCTGCGAGTTGATCAGTTATTCGACTGATGAAAGCCTTATGTTCTATGATTTCATTTTCAGGCGTCTCCATGTCAAGCAAATAATTTCCCCAGTTCTAAAAATACATGTCCATTTCTGAGGTAATAATAGTTGATATCCCCCTATTCGATTTACAATATCTTTCGAGCTTCAGCTCTAAGAAAGCATTGACAACGCTTTCAATGTGAACAGAAGTACCATGAAAATTATGTTATTAGCTTTAATGGACTAGTGAGTATGCAATTGCCCTGTATCTTCCCTTTGTAGTTTGTTAGCTGGTATATAGTTTAAATTCCTGTACCAGCAGGTCCCAAAGCATGAGGACAAAAAACCAAAAGAACTCTTTACATTGGCCATTTCGTTCATCGGTTCATGCGGAGGCAATGACATCTGATGTAACTGCACCCTCATCTTGGAAAATATTTGGTTGTCAAAATGGTAAGAATGTAAGCTCCTAATGACATACACCATCAAGTGTCTAAATGCATGCATCATTGCCAATTTGTGTTGCTACTATAGGGTTACGGCTTTTCAAAGAAGCAAAAGTTTGGGATTCACATGGAGGGGTATGTTGCTCTTTGGACACCGTTCATGATTGTTTTACTCAGTTCTTGTTTGCTTTTATATGGCTGAAGAATCTTCCTGTTCTCAGCATTGGGATGATCATCCAGCAATAATGGCTGTTAGCATGGTGGACGGGACCTCAGAGGCCATTTTCCTTGCCCTTATGTCTCTTGGTCCCTCAAGATCAGAGTAGGATTGCTGCAAAATTACCTCTTATGCATGTTCTATTACCTCACATGAAATATCTGTCCAAACGAACTTAGAACTGATTTCCCGATGTTAAATAACCATTTGTCTTGCAGATGGGACTTCTGTGTCTACAGTAGCAGTGTTGTCGAGTGCCTTGATGGTCATACCGATATCATTCACAAGAAGTTATATAGTGATTGGTTTCCTTGGTTAGATTCTATACCTTCTCCAAACATAATTCACGTTTTATTTTTCGAATTGATCACAGAAGGTCTTGCAGGGGAATGAAGCGAAGAGATTTATTACTTCAACGCTATTGGAGACGAGAAGATGATGGCACATACGGTACTAACTAAGGCAAACTCATGAAGGTTTTTTTTTGGAAATGTTAGTTTCTAACCGTTATCTGTTCTTGTTGCAGTGATTTTGTACCATTCCGTGGTTCACAAGAAGTGTCCACCTCAAAGCGGCTACGTCCGTGCTCACCTTAAAAGTAATGTATGCTCTAGAATATGAATTTATAACAGTTCATTCTCCTGTGATATGCATTTGAATCTGTTTTTCTGATTGAAACCTTGGGATTCTTCACTCACAACCCTTACTTCTTCAACCATTTTGATATTCATTCCTTTCCATGCTTCATATTTACAGAAATGGTATTAGTTTTCTTTTCAATGAAAACTGGATGATATTCTCACAAGCCACATCTATAGTTTAATGTTGTACCAGTTATAATTTCATGTAGATACTTCTTTTTCTTGATCCTCTTGAGGCAGGATCCAAAACATCATCACTTTTTTTAATCTAATTTCGGATATTGATCTATGTTCTGAAATCTTTTCATACGAAAATGCTAGGAGGGGGATATGTCATCACTCCCGTGAACCAGGGGCAACAGTCAATTGTGAAGCACATGCTTGCTATCGATTGGAAGTTCTGGAAATTCTATCTCCAGCCATCTGCTGCCAGATCCTTGACAATTTCGATGCTCAAGAGAGTTGCAGGTGTCCGACTAATCACTGATAGTAGTCGAAGTTCTGGTAGTTTCATTTCATAAACGTGTGTTAAATGTTTTATTGCACTTACAATTTGCAGCCTTAAAAGAGCTGTTCAAAGGCAAACAAGGAAATTATTCTTCCAAATGCTTGTCCAGGGAGTGGCTAAGGCATATACACTTGCCTCAAACTAATGATTTGATTGAGAATGAGGTGGAAAAACCGGCATCGGCGTACGTTAGTCTAATGGATCTGAATGAAGAGCCTGATGAATTCTTTGATGTACCTGAAACATCTGAATTTACGGATGGCGATCAATTGGAGAATGAACCAAGTTCCGAACTGTGTCCATCGGTACTCACTTTGTCTCTAGACCAGATTCTGACTGTTATATATCCTTGTAATATACCAAAATTTCCGAAACCAAAGTTGATATAGTTTTATGGTAGCATAAACTGCATGGGGAGCCAGTTTTTCCTGCATTTTACTTCTAACTATGAATGGAATTCGATCAACTTGAGTGTCTACCAATGACACCCTTGGTTGATCAATCTACCAATGCAATTATGAGGCAGGATTTTCTCCAGGATCAAATCTTTCCATGCCGAACTGCTTCAAGCAAAATCAGACTAACAGCTTTTTTCTCCACTGTTCTTATTCTGTACTTCAAAACCATTCAATGAAATTCATTTCTCTGATCTTCCCATTTTCATTTAACTTCTGCAGGGCTCAAATCACCCGGAAATAACACCAGCAGCTGGTTTTGTGAGAAAGTTACATGATCTTGCAAGTGAGTGAAATTATGCTAGCCAAGGTTCTTGAGATCTATGTTACTCAGACTTGGTTTTGAATGTCGAAGCAACATAGCTTGAGATAGATTGATGGACCAAATGCATAATTTTCGTGGTTTTGGAATTATTATATTCTGATTATCAAGTGTTCAATCTTATTCATGCTGCAGCTCAAAAGAAGGGTTACGTGGACTTACAAGAGGTGGCTGAGGAAGACACCCTGCTCTACTGCTATGGAAACTCACTCCAAAAGGACCCAACCTGTACTTTACCTTGCAGTTGGTCAGCCGGCGATTCATCTTGGTTCGTGATTCGTGGTAAAAATTACTTGCAAGACAACGAAAAGGTACAAATTCATTCATTCACTTCAGTTTTGTTTTCAGAATGTACTTGCTCAAACTTGGATGTGAGTGTTGGATACGAGTAAATTCATTATTTTCCTAAGGTTTTTCATGTATTTTGAGGGTCCTTGATGGGTCAGAATGCCATACACGTAACACATGTCCTGAAATATGTCAAACACAAATGTCAGACACGGATACTTCAAGAAAAATAAAGAGTCTGGGCAGAAAAAGACAATTTCAATTTAGTTGAGTTCACAAGAAAATGCTTCTTAATCCATAAAACTTCATCTTTCCAATCCCCAAAGTTTTACTTGAAACACAAGAGCTTATCCTTAATGCTGAAAATGATTTTTCCCTTTCAAAATCTGCATTTGTAATTTTCTTTTTAGATCTTTTTCCATCACTCTATGTTATACTTATAGCCTTTCTAATATAAAAAAAAAACACTTCTAACCTTTCTTGTAGATTACGGCAAATGGGACCTTGATGCAAATGGTAGGGGCAGACTGGTTAATATCCGATAAACGAGAAGATGATCTTGGCAGCCGGCAAGGTGGTATCGTGCAGGTTTGAGCTGTTACAACTTGTTATTGTAGGGGCACAATCAAGTTGAGCCGAGCCCAATCTTAAAGGACCTCGAGCTTGACTCAAGCTAAATTAAGTTTCACTTTTAAAGCTTGAGCTTGATTTCAAGATAAAGGTTGAACTGTTCGAGCATGCTCAATTAGGCTCATTTACCTTGTAAAGAATAAGCTTGATTCTTCAAGTTCATTTATTTATGATTGTGCTTGAGTCCTAATTGAAAATAAAAAAAGAGCACAATTAGGCTTGCTAGCTGGTTGAGTCAAGAATTAGAATGCTCAAATTTGACTCTTTTTCTCGAATCAAATCGATAGCTTGCCAGCATAAATGTCTTGTTTACACCTTTAATTATGAGATGATTTCAAACAATCGATTCTATGTTACTTAACATCAGCGCAAAACATAGACACAATCTAAGAAAACAAACCAGCGCTAGAAAATGAACTTTGTTGCTGTATTCATTGCAGAAACATGCAGCTAAAGCTGGATCAGAATTTTTCTTTATTGTTAATTTCCAGGTATGCTTAATTGTTATATATTTTGAATTACCTTTCTCTGTTTTCATCAACCGTCACATAATATATTTCCACAAGTATGAATCAGATTCCCGGAAAGTCGAGATATACACTGGCAATGTACTACATGATGGAATCTCCTTTGGAAGATCATCCTTTGCTCTACAAATTTGTAAATGGAGATGATGCCTTTAGGAACTCAAGATTTAAGGTCATACCATGCATTTCTAAGGTGAGAAATGCTTTACTGTATAGCTATATGTTGCTCCAACCTTTTGTCTTATTTTGAAATATTCGTGATGCGAACTGGTGTAATTCGGGTTGGATCGGTTCATTTGCCAATGGTTTTCAGTTTGATTTTGAAAAGATCAGGATACTGCACATTAAGAGCGAATTTTCCCTCAAAATCGAACCAAACCAAACTAAACTGTTATCATCCCACTTCTAAAAGTCCTTCAAATATGTAAAAAACTTCAAACCTTTGAATATACCAATATCAAACAGAAACCTATATCAGTGTTTCAGCATAGCAGCCTTTTGAGTTTCGGATTTCAAACTTGGAATAATTTTACTAACAATCTGCATCTTTAGGGATCATGGATAGCAAGAAAAACTGTTCGAAAGAGAGCTTCCTTATTGGGTCAATCTATTGAAACTCATTATTTCAGAGGGAAAAATTACATGGAGGTACATTGTTTTATTGTTTTCACTTGCTGGTATGCTTCTCTGCAAGAAAATTGATGCTGATAATGTCCTATATAACTCAGTTTCGGATGAAGTTGTAGTAAACAGGTGTATATGTTCCTTTTTAGTTTTTATCCCCGACGCATACTAATATGTATACGAATATGTATTATATACAGATATTTCAAGGAAAATGAAGAATCAAAGTAACGTAGGATATGTATACGATGCGGTTAACGATGAAATATATTGAAATTTTGCAGGTTGACGTTGACATTGGATCTTCAGCAATGGCTCGGGGCGCAGCTAATTTTCTTCTTGGATATCTTAGCACTTTGGTCCTAGAAATGGCTTTTATTATACAGGTAAGTCTTCTTCCAACGTGCATGGCCATAGATAGGTATGACGAAAAAAACCATGACATCAAAAAATAACACGAACATGATACGAAAACATTAACCTGTTAGATTCGTCATAACATTGTATGGAAGTGTTAAATTTCTCTTATATCCCGTTGTAATTTGCTTGATGGATTGATTATGATCAAAATCTACTTCCTCAGGGCAATACACCAGAAGAGCTCCCTGAAACACTTATCGGAACATGCAGGTTTAATCATGTTGATCCATCCAAAGCATTGCTAACATTATCATGATCGAAGGTGTTTACGAGTCAAGTCGGATAGAGTCGTGCCTCGAAAAAAAATGAAACCCTTAATTTAAAATCACTCAAGTTAAGCCCAAACCGGCTGAATAATAACCCATTTTACTAGGCATAATGGTTTGTGTCAAAATTATCAAATCATATGTTATGTTTGGAAATTTGGATTTCAATTGCTATATGAATTGTAACTAAGAAATACATACATTATGAATAAAGGATGAATATCAAAATTATGTATGAACTTTGGTATAACGTGTAATGTGATATGAAGTTTGGTTTGCGTGATTGTATGCATGAAAAAAATTTATTTGATACAATTTGTACAAATCATTGATATCGTTGTCAATGTGCCATCATTTTACGTTTACGTAATAATGCACAAATAATTATATTTATCAAATATAAAAAATAAAAAAATATATATTTTTTTCTAAAATGTGTATAACTAAACTAAAATCAAAATTTCACATGAATAATACCATCAAACCAAAGTTTACTTATCACATCACTTCTTTAACCAAAATTCGTATTTAGTTTTGATATATATTACTATAAAAAAAAAGTAGTTGAGTTTTAAGTTAATATTTGAAAATATAAAAAATATGAATATGTGAGATTCATAAATTTCATAAAAAATTTAAAAAACACTATTCAATAGCATCCAATAAATTTATGAATTTTATGAATAATCATGAATGCTATATTTGTATGTTTGTTACCAATCACTTTCGCAACTTTTTGAAATCCAAATCCTAGTTTGCCTTGCCTTTGATTCAATCTAGTTGAAAATAAAAAAATTAGGCAATATACTTTTCTATATCAATTAATTTTTAAACTTGAGATTTTATAGGGATAATTATTAAAATTATACATGAATATGGTTTAAATGTATAGTGTGAGTGTGTGACATGAATTTTGATTTGGTTTAATTATTATGTGGAACTTTGATTTTAATTAATTACGTACTCTCTTTAAATAAATACATCAATTTTATTTTCATAATGGATAAAAAGTAGTTATTTGCATATGTAATATGTAAAGGTACACTGATGCTACGTCGATAATAATTTTAAATAATTATAAAATTTGATAAAAACCATGTATCAAATTATATATTTAAATAAAATTATGTATAATTTCAATATTTATCCTAATTTTATATCTTTTAAATCTATAAAGAACAATCTAATTACGGTATTTTCCCTCTGTTAATAATTAGTTCATCTACTGGAACTTGTCAGAATTTGATTTAGTACTTTAAAAAGACTAATAAATTAATTCAATTTATTAATAACATGTGAATTTGAACTATTGACTTTATTAATATATAACATATAAACTATAAAGCAGGGTTGTTTATGGTAGGTTAACACTGTTATAGCGATTATTAAATTTTGTTAACCGTAACTTAACCGTCAAGAAACGGTTAATCATCAGCGGTTAACCATTAAGATGCAGTTAATCGACGGTTCGATTATAGGTTAACCTATAACATATTACAATTTTTTCTTACATATTCACTATTTTTTAGAGAATAATTTAATTATATCTCCGATAAATATTATATTAAAATATTCATAAAAATAATTAAATAAAGATATTTTAATCACTTACTCCATAATTAAAAAAATACTTACCTACTATAAAGTTTCAACACATGACAAAACACACAAACTTTATAATATTTTAAACTTTAAAGTTTCAAAAGTTTGCAACACATAACATTGTAGCAATACACTATCAAAGTTTGATAATTTTAGAAATAGAATTTAGAATAAAAAAAGGGGCGTGTATTGTATCCGTGAGTTGATTTTTTTAAAATTATTATATATATATATATATATATATAATTTAATACCGGTTAACATATAGGTTGACCATTAGTCAAAATTCGTAACCATAACCGTAACCATTAACCATTATTTTTAGCGGTTCGGTTAATCGAAACCGTTTAACTTTAACAGTTCGGTTAATTGACCTATAAAATGTAACGGTTATACCGGTTAACGATTACGGTTAATTATGCACACCCCTACTATAAAGTAGTTAAATTTTAGGGTAAACTATAACATAGGTCACTCAATTATGGGTAAAGTTACATTTGAGTCACTCAATTATTAAAAGTTGCATTTGGGTCACTCAATTATGGATAAGGTTACATTTGGGTCACCCAATTATTAAAGGTTGCACGTAAGTCACTCAACTATGGATAAGGTTACATTTGGGTCACCCAATTATTAAAGGTTACACGTATGTCACTCAATTATGGATAAGGTTACATTTGGGTCACCCTTCATATTTAAAAAATATATATCAATTTGTGTATTAGATTAATTAATAATTTCAAATGAAGTGTTAACGAGTGTATACAAGTGATTTGGAAGAAAAAATGACTAAGTTGATGTATTTTTTAAAATATAAAAAGTGACCCAAATGTAACCTTACCCATAATTGAGTGACCCAAGTGTAACATTTAATAATTGGGTGACCCAAATATAACCTTATCCATAATTGAGTGGCCTAAATGTAACTTTTAATAATTGGGTGACTCAAATATAACCTTACCCATAATTAAGTGACATCCGTTATATTTTACCCTAAATTTTACTATTTCTTTGTAAATAATCTTTTGAAATATTGAATTTTTAAAAAATATTTTTAAAGTGATTACAATATAATATTTTGTACATATTTTTTTAACTCTTTGATAACGCGCACATACACTACAGAAAAAATTATATAAATTCAAGTCTTCTAAGATATAGTGGCGGATCCAGAATTTTTTTTGAGGGTGGGCACAAATCAAAACATTTTTTAGGATGGGTACAAATCATAAAAATTTCAAAATTTCAGGGTGGGCACAAGTCATAAAATTTAAGGACTAATTCATAAAAATTATGAAAATTAAAGCCAAATGTGTAAGGTTTGAAAAATTCAGGGTGGGCACAGGCCCACCCAAGACACTATATACATCCGCCACTGCTAAGATATATATATATTTTTTTTTTCGTTCACTCGTTTGAATTCATGAAATATTAAATTTTGTACCAACGATTTAATATGTAATAAAATTATCTAATTAAACATTTTTTTATCTCCCAAAACGAAGTATGGATAAATAAAAATAAATAAATAACTGATTAATTTTACTATTTTAGTAATGTAGAGAATTTATAAAAAAAATATGCGATAAAATAAATATTAAAAAAGTATAAACGGTCAACAACCTATTGATGTAATATGATGAAGGATGAGTTTATCACATTTGATGAACACTACTAACGACAAACACCGCTGAACATCATTAAATTAATTAATAAAGATTAGAAATTTTAAGGACTCAATATATAATTATAAATTATTTAAAATAAAAATTGAATTAAATTGTTTTCCATACATATTATATTTTTTAATTCTTTAAATAATTGGATATTTTTCAATTAAATTATTTAAAAAATAAAAAATTCTAAACCCAAAACCCTAATAGTAAACCATAAATCCTAAATCCTAAACCCTAAAATAATGAAAATATTTTTCAATTAAATTATTTAAAAATAAAAAACACTAAACCTTAAACAATAAACCCTAAACCCTAAATAATAAACCCTAAACCATACTAATAAAGATATTTTCAATTAAATTATTTAAAAATAAAAAACTCTAAATTCAAAACCCAAAACCCTAAACTACAAATTCTAAACCCTAAATTTGAACCCATAAACTCTAAACCCTAAGTCATAAACCGCATTCTCCAAGCTTGTAACCGAGCCTCGAATGTCAATCAGAACATATTTAACTCTATTTTTGGGACTTTTACGGCTTAGAGAAGCTTGTTTTCGGACGAAAAATCGTTGATAACAGCCATTATAGAAGCAAAAGTGAAGACCTTCAAATCATGGCCTTTCCTCCCATCGTTGCTGACCTCGTTTGAGGTTGTGAGTTCGAATAATCATGGCCTAAATTTGAACATTAGAATTAGGGTTTATAGCTTATGGTTCATGGTTTATGTTTTAGGGTTTAGTGTATAGGGATTAGAGATTTTGATTTGAGGTTTAGGGTTTTTCATTTGTAAACAATTTAATTGAAAAACATTTTTATTATTTTAAGGTTTAGGTTTTAGGGTTTAGAGTTTATTCCTTAGGGTTTTAGGTTTCGGGTTTATTATTTTTTAAATAATTTAATTGAAAATATCCAATTATTTAAATATATATATATGGAAAATAATTTAATTAAAATTTTATTTTAAATAATTTATAATTATATGTTGAGTCTTTGAGATTTTTAATTGTTATTAATTAATTTAATGGTATTCGTCGTTAGTGGTGTTCAACGGTATTCGTCGAACGTGGTAAAATTTTCTTATGATGAAACATTAAAAATATTTAAATCAGATCAAAAGTCCAAATTTTATCATTGTGAATAAAATATATTGAATTAAAATATCACTTCACAATAAATTTTGATAACATCTGATTTAAAATAATTAAATAATTAATTGAATATAGATAAGTATACCTAAAAATTACTCATAAATTTCTAACGGTGGAAAAAACAGAGAACAAAAGGAAATAGTTACGAATACAGCGTTTTCACGAGGGATAATCCTCGCACGTAAAAATTTTCGCCTTAATTATTTTTTAACATTTTTTTAGGGGAAAGGAAAAATTTACTTATGATAAGTTTTAGACCCACGATTTAAAAGAGAAGATAAAATGTCGATTGAGAGTTTGTAAAACTAATGAATTGATTTTGATCTAACAAAGAATTTAAGGATTAGATTGAAAAAGAGAAAACAAATTTTTAAGTCTTCAAAACTTCCCAAAATCTCTAAGCAAAATGGTCCAAGTCAAAACCAAGGTTTATGAAAAAATTTCTAAGTGTTTTCCAAGTCAAAACAGTGACTTTCGAGTCACCGTTTCAAAACGGCCCTTAGGCGTTTCGAAACGTTTTGAAACTGTTAACATGTGTTTCGGAACAAGCCTTCCCGTTTCGATACGGGTGTATCGAAACAGGTCCATATGTTAAGAAACGGATGAAGAACAACGGAACGGGTTGAACCGTTCCGATACGGCAGTATCGAAACGACCTCAAACGTTTCGAAACGACTTTCAAACTTGGATTCAAAAATATGACCGTTGCAAGTTTTATAACTGATTTTCGGGAAAGGGTTAAGGTGTATCGAAATGATTTAAGTTGTTTCGATACGGGTTTTGGCAGAGGCAAAATGTTTTGAAACGAGCTCTAGCACGTTTCGGAACGAGCTCTTAGTGTATCAAAACGATCGAGTCCGTTTCGATACGGTCTCTTAATTACACCCCAACGGCTATTTCTATTTTGGTCTGTTTCGAAACGGGTAGTTGCAGAAGTGCATTTATTGTAGAAAGATTGCATCCCAACGACTATATTTATGATGGCAACAAGCCCAACAACTAGAATTGAATGAGAAGGTATAAAAGGGAGTTCTAAATCCACCAACAACAACAATTGATCCTCAAAGAAACATTCCAACATCAAATTCAAGCTCTAGAGCAAAAATTCTCATATCTTTGTAAAACCTCAATTGTGGTTCATTGTAATTCCTATCTTTTTTATTCAATTGGGTTGAGTGCTTGTAAATTAGGCAACATTTGTATTGAGAAATACTTTTCTTTTGCCTTAATCTTTTTTGTAACCTTGTGAGAGGGTTTGGTTAATTTTGGGTAGAAAATTGATCACTTGTGTAAAGGTTTCCTCATTAGCCTAGAAAAGGGGAAGATCAACTAGTGGAGTTGTTGGAAAATCCTTAGTGGGAGCTAAGGTAGTGGATGTAGAGTTCAATTGGAACTTGAACCACTATAAGTGCATTGTCTTGAAATTTTTATTTTACCACTTCATCACCAAACCTTTTAAAAATCCAATTCACCCCCATCTTGGCTTAAATCGATTCAACAACCCACTCAACAATTAGTATCAGAGTCTACCTCTTTTGAAGGACTAACAACCACAAAAGGAGTTCCTAGAAGAGTGTGATCAAGTATAAAGACAAGCCATGCCATCTACCTCAACCTCCTACCTTTACGTGTCATAATCCACCACTAAACTACCTTTCTTCAATGAGGACATATCCATATTGGAAGAATAAGATGCGTCTCTTTATCAAGTCTACCGACTACATGGTTTGGGATGTAGTGGAAGAAGGGCCTTACATTCCGGTAAAAAGAAATGATGAAGGAAGACTAGTCCCGAAGGTGAAGTCGGAGATGACCGAAGAAGATAGACGAAGGATGCAAGTCAACGACAAAGCTCTACACATTATATTTTGTGCACTTGGTCCAGATATCTACTCGAAGATTTCATCTATCGAGAGCGCAAAAGAAGTGTGAGACACTTTAGAGACGACTTATGAAGGTACTAGCGACGTGAAGGAGACAAAGATTGGGTTATTAAATTTGAGCTATGAAAATTTCAAGATGGACCCCGATGAGAGCGTCTCAAAGATGTTTGATCGGTTTTCAATCATCGTCAACGGTCTTAAAGGATTCTGTGAAGTAATTCCCAAAGATAAGCTAGTAAGGAAGCTTCTATACTCTCTCCCGGAATCTTGGGATGGTAAAAGAACGGCCATCATCGAAGCTAAGAATTTGAAGACTTTGAAGCTTGATGAGCTTGTTGGTTCTCTCCTTACTCATGAGATTATGAAACAAGGAAGAGAAGAAGAAAAGAAGAAGGAAGATAGAAAAATAGAGAAGCATGAAGTGGAAAAGAAGAAGAAGCTAGGAGTTGCTCTCAAAGCCTCTCTACAAGAGGAGAGCTCTTCTAGTGAGGAGGAAGACTTTGAGAAGTTGGCTATGATAGCCAAACGGTTCTCACGATTTATGAAGTCCAACCGAGGGAAGATGTTTCAAAGAAAAATGGATTTCAAGAACAAAAACAAAGAAGAAGAAAGGGATCCGATCATTTGCTTTGAGTGCAAGAAGCCGGGTCACATACATTCCGATTGCTACTTGGAGTGTGTAAAGTGTCCATAAGTTCTATATTTCATGCACATTCCATCTCCTATTATTGCTATTTTGAGTACATTTTAGGCATAATTAGGATCATGCATTGCATTTTACAGTATTTTTTACTTTGTCATGCTATTTATAGATTATCTGTTATTTGGTAAGGAAAATGTACTGTTTTAGTTTAGTTTTAGTTTCGGGTGCTAGAGGTTGATAGAAGAAGAGAGGAGTCGAGGACATGATGCTGAGGCAGCAGACCAAAGAGCTGTACTAATGCAGTTCCAGACAGAGACAGTAGCTGTCGCCGCCATACCTGCCGCTCAAGACAGCAAACTGAGGAATTAGAGAAGTAGAGTGCAACCTTTAGAGCAGAAAATCTTGATCTTAACAATGTTGTCCAGTCAAATTTTCGATGACTATAGTAGCGAGCAGAGCCGCCGAAGGAGGAATGCGAGATTACTTGCAAAGCAAGGCAACGTGAAGAAGTCCACATTCAACTCAAAGAAGTCAGAATTTAAGGTTGCATTTAATGCAAAAGCTACTTTGAAGACTTCTACTCCAAGAAGGACTAGACCTAGATATATGCCTATATATACCCATTGTACTTTTACTTCAAAACAACTTAGGTTTTCCCTTAGGCATAGTTTAGGTTTTCTTGCCGCCATTATGTTCTAAAATTCTCTTTGGGTTTGGGTTATGTTATAATTAGCGTGAGAACGATTGTTTAGGTTTTTAAGTTTGTTTTTGCAATAAAGCTTCAAGGTCTGCTTATTCCATGTTCTTCATAGTTTTCAATTAAGGCAAAAGATTAGTTGATTACTATCCATTTGTTCCGTATCAAGAGAGTTGAACTCACGAAAGGAGTAAGTACGGTCTTCACCTTAATCAAGTGTTGATCAATCTAGCCTAGACATAGGTTAGGGTTTAAGGCGACTAAAAGAGAACGAACCAAACATTGCTGTCTTTGCACGATTCACGTCGCGACTGATATTATCTGAAGTAGGCATCAACAACATTCTGACTTAGACATAAGCGGGATCAC
Organism: Hibiscus trionum; assembly: GCA_030270665.1. NCBI lineage: Eukaryota > Viridiplantae > Streptophyta > Magnoliopsida > Malvales > Malvaceae > Hibiscus > Hibiscus trionum. The sequence goes on along the minus strand of BSYR01000024.1, from coordinate 8,215,437 downwards.
TTTTGAAGCGTTATGCCGAACCTTGTAGTTTTGCCGAGTTCGCCACCGAGACACACTTCCATTCCACTTCCGGGGCAGCGAGAGCGTCACAGGTACAACAACCTACCTGCCATCCCCCGCCGAGGCAGCGAAGTCTGGCAGCGCAAAGCAACTTATCCTATTCAACGTAGTTTCACACTAAGCAGCAGCATAACCCGGCCCATTCCATCAATCTGAACTCTCTTTTCTTTTCTTCTTAAACAATTCAACTTATTTGTGCATTTAATCTTCCCTTGTGTAGGAGTTACGAGTCGAGTCAAGCTGTCCAATCCCTGTGGGAGACGATATCTTTTATACTATTACTTGACAAGAGTGTGCACTTGCGCTCATATTTAGAGAACACTAAAATGCTCTACCAGTTTTTTGCGCCGTTGCCGGGGATTGATAACAACGAAATTCGTTTTTAATTTCTGCACCTTTATTTATTTGCTTTAAATTTTTAATTTTTATCTTATTCGGAAAAAAAATTACAGTTTCCTTTGCTAGTGTAAGACCAGGGCAAACCCAAAAGGCGAAATCGTTTACTTTGACGATATCGAACGAAGAGCAAGAGAACTCAAAAAGGAGATCAGAACAGCCCTAGGGAAAGCTAAAGAAGAGAGAAAAGCAGAGGAAATCATGGAAGAAATAAACGACAACCCTGCCAACAATGCTCAGAAAGACAAGGATGGGCAGCAAGACCCGCCGCCCAGAGAACAACAGCAAGTTCCACCTAGACAGCCGCCCCATATCCTGCCCAAGCAGCCACAATACGTTCGAATCACCAGAGATTATTTTGAGTATGACTTCAGAGGGTTCGATCGATCCTACAGTGACAACCTGAAATTGAGGTGGATCACTTAAAGCTGAAGCTCGTGATGTTTAACATGATCAACACTTTGGGGCAATTTGGAGGGACCGCCACAGAAGATGCTCGGCATCACTTAAGAGGAATGCTGGACATATGTAGAGCTTTCAAAATACATAGAGTCCACCAAGATGTGCTAGGGCTGAGGTTATTCCACTATTCACCGAGGGATAGGGCAAAACAATGGTTGAACAACCAGCTAGCAAGATCGTTCAACACATGGACAGAGCTATGCAAGGAGTTTTTGGATCGTTTCAGCCCATCTAATGTCACAAACATATTGAGAAACGAGATCACAACCTCCCGACAAGGGGATGATGAGCCAATGTATGAAGCATGGGAGCGGTATCAACAGATGCTTAATAACTACCCGCTTCATGGTTTTCCAGCTTGGACACAAGTGTCAATGTTCTACAATAGGGTAAACTACCCAACCCGAATGATGATCGACACCTCTACCAACGGGATCATCCTTGACAGACCACCAGAAGAGGCACTACGGATCCTGAACCAAGCCTCCAAAAATGACTATAAGTACCCAACAGCCCGTTGAGGCGGCATTAGGCGGCCAGCTACTGTGAACGAAGTAGAAGCCTCAGAATCCACCTTGACAAACTAACAGAGTTGGTTATGAACATGGTTAATCCCACTGGAAAAGTCTATGAGGCCAAGGTTGTAGAACCATTCTATGATAAGTGTGGGGGCAACCATGATTCCTTTGAATGTACTACATTTGCCAATTTCATGGGAGGATACGAGAGGAACAGCAGGCCCGCCACGAACACATACAACCCTGGATGGAGAAATCATCCAAATTTCACCTGGAGCAATCCTAAAACTGCTGCAAATCCACAACAGCAACATGGAGGTTACCAGTAGAACCAGTCCAGACAGCAATCTCAGCAACCACAGAATAATTCACTAGAAGTAACTTTACAAACTTTTATGTCTAACACTAGTGAATTTATTGTCCGTACTAATAATTTCATTGATAAAACTTAGTCGTTTATGGAAAGGACGGAGATGAGAATAAACAACCAGGAAGCTGCGATAAAGAACCTAGAGACCCAATTTGGGCAATTCACTGCGATCTATAACAGCAGGACAATGGGTGCATCATCCAGTAGTACAGAGGCAGTAGCTAAACCCACATATGAGCAGTGCAAAGCCATATCAACTAGAAGTGGGAAACAGTTGGATGAGCCTAGAATGGAAAAGGCAGCAAAGGAACAGCCAGCACAGACAAAACTACCTGCCACGGCAGCATTAACACCAGCCGCCCCGACAGATGAGCCTGACAGCAGCCCTGAGGCCAATGATTCTCCACATATAAAGTTCCCATGCAAGGACTGTATAGAGGACATCCGCCTGCCAGCATCATTCCCCAGAGGCTTAAGCAACATAAGCAAGAGCACTAGTTCAAGAAATTCTTGGATATTCTGAAACATGTGCACATAAATATCCCTCTAATATAATCCATTCAGAACATGCCCAACTATGCAAAATACCTAAGAGGCATGGTTTCCAAGAGGAATAGAATTGAGAAGTTTGAAACAGTTGTTGTAACAGAGGAGTGCATGGCTATGCTGCATAACAAGTTGCCGCACAAGAAAACAGATCCAGACAGCTTCGTTATACCGTGCAGAATAGGCAGCAAGAACGAAACAAAAGCCTTGTGCGACTTAGAGGCCAGCATCAAGTTAATGCCTAAGGTAGTCTCCGAAAAACTAGGAATTGGGCAAGCCAAACCCACCTCCATTATGCTGAAACTTGTTGACCATTCGTTTGTACAACCTAAGGGCAAGATTGAAGACATCCTAGTTCGAGTGGGCAGCCTTATTTTTCTAGCAGATTTCCTCATCTTAGACTGTGAGGCCGATGAAAATGCCTCTATCATCCTTGGCGACCATTCTTAGCCGCGGGCAGAACGTTAATAGATATGGAGCTGATCATGAGGGTAGACAATCAAAGCATCAAGTTAAATGTGTTACAGCCTGTAACCCCCTAAACCCGACCCAGAAGAAATGGGCCGATTCTAGAAAGTCACATTTGAAAACTTGTCTCTCAAGCTATAAATCTTAGGTTTAAAAATATTTTAAAATATATAATTGAATTAATTAATAATAATTAATGTAAAGTTTCTCAAATATTTATGAAACTCGATCTTTAAAACATATACTGAATATTTCATAAAAAAACATCTGAATTAAACTGAAAAGGCATGCTGAAATAGTATCCCAAATTAAACGTCCCAATGTCCGAAATTACAAAATATCTCAAAGTGATGATAAAACAATAATCTTAAATAATTGGAAAGAGTTCATACTAAATAATATAATATCCGAGTAAAAATACAGCCTGTCACGGAGCTGTCGCGACAAACACAGAAACGCGTAACAAACAAGAGATGTGGGAAGAGAGAGGTTTCACACACACCACAAAGACAGGATACCTAGGGCTCGAAGGTTTCATCTCCAAGAAAATTATTGCCCTCAAATGGCAGATATTTGTCGTCCAACCAGAGGAGATGAACGTCACTTTGGTCCGAGAATTCTATGCTGCCATCCCCTCTAAAGATGCCACGACAGTGACTGTCAGGGGTAAGGAAATCTCCCTTAAACCAGCCTACATCAACACATTGCATGGTATTTATGTGGGCAGAAAGGAAGATGCACATAGGAGGTTTGTCAACAGTCTGTCACCGGCAGACTACGATGGTATCATGGCAGACGTGACGTAAGCAGGCACCCAATGGAACAATGATCCCAAGCATAGATGGACAGTGCGAAGGACCCAGCTCACACCGACAGCAAAACTCTGGAACAATTTTTTGAAGAAACGCCTTATGCCAACATCGCACAACACCACAGTGGACCGGCAAAGACTCGCCCTCGTGCACTCAATCATCAATGAGAGGCAGATCAACGTTGGCAGATATATCCTTGAAGGCATTTTTGAGTGTGCACTCAGACTAATGGGCCCCCTTTTCTTCCCCTACCTCATCACCTCTCTCTGCCGGGCCAATAAAGTGCCAGAAATCGATGAAGATATCAGAGTCCAAGGCAAGGGATGGACGCAACAGAACATATACAACCTTATGGAGCTGAAGCCAGCAACCCCCTTGGCCTATGTGGATCCATCTGCCACGACAGAACCAACACCAGAGCCTGACTCCACAGAGCCTGTCGCGGCAGAGCTGGAGCAGACCAAGGCCGCACAACCGACAGACACCTCCAACCAAATCCTGCACATACTGAAGAAGATGGAGGAGCGACAACTGGGCTTCATGGGGTTTATGAGGGATTTCACTACTGCCACGGTAAATTTCATTAAAATTGATTTAAATCATCCCAACGTGCAGTTTCCCTTTTTCCCAGAAGATCTTCTTGCCACCCCTACACCTGCTGCCAGCCCTAGAACGCCCACTGCCGCTTCCACCACACCACCTGCCACGACCGAAGATGGCGATAGGCGATCGACCACTCTCTGAGGAGAAAACGGAAGGAGCCACTACCGGAGATCGATCTGAAATACTTTGAAGGTTTCTCCTCCTCCCCAGTCTGGCAGGATGACTCTGACTCAGAGCCATCTGTCGTCCGGGAAATAGCTAAAGACTTCCCTCCAATGAAGAAGAAGAAGCTGAATGAAACTGTTGAGGGACCCTGTCACGAAAGATCGGACGGCAGCAGTAGCAGGAACAGTGACGACGAACTCGAGGTCCTGGACAAGGCCCCAAAGATCTCACCTACACGAGTCTAGCCACCTCGAGAGGCCAAAAAGAAGGAAGCCTCACCATCTCCCAGCCCCAAGCCATCCTCTGTCATCAAGGTAACTGCCCGCCGGCAGCTCCACATTAGTAGCAGCAGCGACGAAAGCTCATCAACTTAAGTGCTTTTCTTTTATGCTTGTTGTTTCTGCTGTTTATCATATCTATTTGTGATGTTTCCTTTTTCTTGTTTTTATTTTATTTTGTTGTCATGCATTGAGGACAATGCAACCCTTGAGTTTGGAGGTAGGCAGCCCTCTTTTATTTAAATGAACTTTTTAATTTGTGTCTAATCTTAGTTATTTTTATGGGAAAAAATGGCTTAAGTCTTTGAACTGCACTTACCTGTCGCGACAATCTCTGTCGTGACAGTGCCTTTAGGATGTTTTAGGAATTATTTAGAGCCTTGCTATAGTTCCGAACTTCAAAAACACTTTTGTGACTTATATGCTGTCTAGACTACTGTTAGTGAACTAGAGTAGAAAAGCTTAACCACTTGAGTTGCCCATAGAGGTGCCTAACATTGGCTCTAGGAAAAAGAATAAAAGAAAAGAAAAACTTAGACTCAGTAACCCTAAAGGTGCATAACACCGGCTCTAGGAAGATAGCTAGAGGTGCCCAAAACATGCTCTAGTAAAAACAAAATAAGAAAAACTTGAGTCTAAATTCGAAAAAACTAAAGGAGCCTAAGAATTGACTCCAAGAAAAAAATTCAGTTTGGCATAAAAATCAAGTGAGTAGCACAACTATTCTAGTTGCTAAAAGAGTCCAGGCACATATTTGTTCACATAACCTGCACACATTTGCACAAGAATTATAGCATTATTCCGGATGAATCCATAAACAACCGAAAAGGTACTGCTCTTGATAGTGAAGGGGTTGTAGGTAATGGTAGTTCACTGAATTAAGCCAAGCCAAAAAGTTTGCATTCTTAGTTAGGTTGCATCTGCTTGAGGACAAGCATCAACTTGAGTTTGAGGGTGTGTTGAGTGCATAAAAGTTCTATATTTTACCCCTCATTTACCCATATTTTTGCTGCACTCAAGCATGATTAATTGCATTTAGGATAGATTTTTGCATACACATAACAATTAGATAAAACTGTATAGATGCTGTTGAATTGGGTTACTTTTGCAGGTATCTGCTACGGCAGCATCCAGAGCAGCAAAGGAGCAGAGGCGAGTTGCGGAGCTGGAGTTGAAGGACAGAGAGCACCGTCTGTCGTGACATCTGCCGTAGCAGCTAAGATGACAGTAGGACACTGAGGTGGAATAGTGAAGTGGAGCTCGACAGATAGAGGATTTCGAGCCGGTCTGTCGTGGATCACTCCCATATTTTTCTGAGCCCTGAAGTAGAAGGAAGGCCAGGCCCAAAGTTCAAGGAAAAAAGTCAAAGCAAGAAAAGAGGACGAATTAAAGACATCTACTCAGAAGATTTAGTCTTTAATAGAGTTGTACTTTAATTTAAACTTGTATTCTTGCCATATTAGAAAACTTGGACCCAAGGCCTATATAAAGGCATGTAATTCGACCTAGGGAAGGATATTTAGCTCATAGCCGTCTTCCCCCAAAACCCTAGTCGTTTCTCTCTCTCCATCATGTTCTAAACTTCCCCAAGGGCTAAGGGTTGATCTTGTAAAGTAGTTGTAAGGATTGTATTGTTCTTAGGATTTTTCTGTTCAAGTAATAAAACTTCAAGTTTATTTACTCTAGTTTTCAACATCTCATAAGAGCATCGGGAGAGCATTGTGAGGTTATCCATTTGCTTGATATCGGGAGAGTTAAGCATTCGAAAGGAGTAAATACGTGTTTTCCAGTTTATGGTTAACACCATCTTGGCTTAGGGATAAGTACAAGGTTAAGTGGCTAAAGAAGAATTCACAAACATTGGTGTTCACCCTTTGATTCACGCCGGAAGGTATCATCAAAGACTTGTCATCAACAGAACTTGGGCCTAGGGATAGGGCAAGTCATAACATGGATTCTTTCCAAACTTGAAGTACGAAGTTGTTGATCGCTACCGCGACATCAACGAACCTCTGCCGTGACAGGTGCTGCCGCGACAAGCACAACAACATAAGCTCCTCTGAACAGTGCAGCACCTGCACTACTGAGCAAATCAATACCGACCTATTCTCTCAACCTGAATTCCTATCTTTTACTTTAGTTATTACTCAAGAATTCTCCAAACAATCATTTAAACTATTTCTTTTTCTTGTGCAGCTATTTAAGGATATAGTTATTTCCAGTCCATGTGGAGACGATATCCGATACTCTAGTATCACTTTACTACTTGCGTCGTGTACACTTGCACTATTTGCGATAGTCTTATTTACACGCAACAAGTTTTTGGCGCCGTTTCCGGGGACTGGCAACATACCTTTACCCTTTAATTACTGCACTTAGTTTTTACTTTTATTTTCTGTTTTTAGTTGTTTTATTTTCCACGTGCCTTTCACAAGGTTTTTTTATTGCTTATGCGTAGATCGAGACGTGGTAAGGAACCTGAGTACGAATTAGATCCAGAAATCGAACACACATATCAACTTAGGAACCAAGCCCGACTCTTGATAGAAAGAAACAACTATCTTGAGGAGAGACTGGAAGCAATGGTGAACGGAAGACAAGGCAATAGGGAAGATGACAACAACAACAATAACCCTAGAGGTAATGTAGATCCTCCTAATGATGCCCGAGATGATCTGTCGCCGCCTGCTGCCCCAGCAGCACGACAGACTTGTCGAGAGTACATGGATAACGACCATGTTGAACTGGAAACTACGCTACCAGATGTGGAAGCTGAACACTTCGAACTGAAACCAGTAATGTTCAGCATGATAAATTCTGCTGGCCAGTTTGGTGGTTCTGCTACTGAGGACGTACGTGAACATCTGAAAACTTTCCAGGAGATTTGTGGATCGTTCAGACAGCAAGGAATAAGCCCGGAAGTACTGAGGCTCCGGTTATTTCCTCATTTATTGAGGGATAGAGCAAAAACCTGGTGGAATAAGTTAACGCCGGGTTCAATAAGAACTTGGGCGGATCTCTGTCGTGAATTTCTTTCTCTTTTTAACCCTTCTCAATTATCTGAAAGATTGCGTAACGAGATTGCTACTTTTCAACAGGAAGTTGACAAACCAATGCATGAGGCGTGGGACAGATTTACGACTCTCTTACTAAATTGCCCAATACATGGATTCCCTGTACGGAATCAGGTTGTCAAATTCTACAATGCTGCCAATGCACACACTCGAATGAGGATAGATTCAACAGCAAATGGGTAATTATTGGATAAAGAACTAGACGATGCAATGTTGGTGTTGAAAAAGTTAGCAAAGAACGATAAGCAGTTTCCCACAGCTTGAAGAGGAGTTAGACGAGGAATATCTGTAAAGGAATACGAAGCTGACAACTCGGTTGTTGAGTTGTGAGGAGCTCGATTCGATCAACCAATGTTGCTCACCAAGTGGTGGAGAGATGGATTTTTGGGTGTTAGGGTTTAGGAAGCTAGAATAGAAATGGACACAATGATTTATAGTGGTTCAACCTTCTAACCAAGGTCTACATCCACTACCTTAGCTCCCCACTAAGGATTTCTCAATCAATCCACTATTGATTCGTCCCCTTTTCTAGGCTTAGGAGGTAACCCTTACACACAATCAAGCTTTCTACCCAAAGCCTTGATTGAAACCCTCTCTTACAAAGAGATAAACAAAGCAAACTTAAAACCCTCTAATAGGTGTTTGTTTGCACAATTAAGCACTCACCCAAAACCTAAAACACTTGAGCAAATTTGACAATTTTGGCTCACTAGTGTTTGAGACATACAAGAATTGACAATTTAGGCACTAAGACAATATTTGATCATTTGATGTTTGACAATATGAGCATTAGCCTTCTCTTGATGCTTGGAGGTCCCTTTTATACTCCCAAATGAGTTTGTAGCCGTTACTAGCCGTTGTGATCAAATTGGAGCCGTTGAAGACTTTAATTCCCCCCATAAATGTAGTTCTGTAGCTCCCCGTTTCGAAACGCTCGAAGCCGTTTCGAAACACTCTCAATGTAGAAAGAGCTGTTGCAGTCTGTCAGGGTACCCGTTTCGGAACACCCCCTTGCCGTTTCGAAACGCGTATCGAAACGCTATAAGCCCGTATCGAAACACCTGTATTTAAAAGTTAGTTGGGAAAATAGCCGTTGGGGTTTATAGCCGTTGTGGTCAATGCCACGTAGGCGTATTGAAACGGCCTAGCCCGTTTCGAAACGCTGGGCAAAAATCCTGTCCAAGGAAAGCCCGTTTCGATACGCGTATCGAAATGATTTTGCCACTGGAATCCCCTGTTTCGTAACGCCCTAAGGTGTTTCGAAACACCTGGACAGTTTTGTTTAGATTGGCTTTGAAAAACCTTTTAAGAACATCCCTAAAAATTGTTTCAAGATATTTGGACTTTGGAAGTTTGTTTTAAATACTTTTTAAATCAGTCCAAAACATTTTTCAATTATTATATCAAAACATTAGTTCTACAATCTCCCCCTTTTTGATATAATAAAACTATCTTGAAAAATTGTTTGGGATTCTCCCCCTTTAACTTTAAAAATGTGAATAAGAGAATTAAGGATATAAATCAAATAAAGCTCCCCCTTATTCATTTGAAAATTCAATTTTTCAAACCATTTCTCCCCTTTTTGTTATATCAAAAAGAATTTAAAACATTAAGTTCAAAAATAACAATAGAGGTAAAAATTTGACAAAGGTAAAAGTTTGGTTTTAAAATGACTCCTCCTTACTCAAAGCATCCTCAAAAGTGTTAGTCCAACATATATGATCATCTAGTTGAATTTAAAAAGAAATAAACAAATGAAATAAAAAACAACTAGAATTTTACCACACTTGAACTCAAGGTAGGATGTGAAGCCTTCCTTCTTCAAGTGTTCTTCCTTGTATGCATGGAGCTCCCCCTCAATGTTTGACTTGTTGAACATCTCCATCACACCTAGCAAAAGACAATCAAGTAATTTTTGGTATCCAAATTGCTTTGGATCCATGAACATTAGTAGCACAAAATTTAGTCCCCTTAGGAATCCATTTTTCAATGTCATCCTTTTTAATTGAAGTGGTTAGTCCTTTTGGGACCCAAACACTTCTAAAACATTTACCTTTTATAAATCTAGGGGCACTAGATTGTCTAACATAAAAATTTGATTTTCCAAAAAAAAATTTCTTTTCAAGCTCTTTGGAAATCAAATCTTTTTCTTCTTGAACTTTTTGAAGCAATTTTTGTAAATCAAAACATTTTAATTCAAACTCTTCAAGTTTTGCTTCAAGTTCAAGTTTGGTTTTAGAAAGCAAATCATTTTGAATTTTTAACTTTGAAATCAATTTATTGTTTTTCAAAATGTGGCTTTTAAAATCTAAAACCAAATCATCATAGACATCTTGTAATTCATCAAAAGAGTAAGAACATGAAGTAGATGAATTAGAAGTTACCCTTGAATCTTCTTCGATGGCCATAAGGCAAAGGTTGGCTTGTTCATCGTCGGTGGAGTCCTCATCACTCCAAGTAGCCACATGTGCCTTCTTCTTATGGCTAGAAGTGCTTGCCCTCTCATTTCTCTTAGGTTATCGTTCAAGCTCTCTCAAGGCTTTCTTCATGAACGGGGCACACTTCTTGAAGAGATGAACTATCTCTTCATCTTCATCCTCCTCTTCACTTGAGTAGACATGGTGGCAAGTGGATGACTTGAGAGCCATGACACTAGCATTGATGCCAAGCCCTTTGATTTTCTTCTCTCCCATAGCTCTAATTTCTTCCCTCTTCTTCTCATCCTCTTTGTTCTTCTTCATGATTTGATGAGTAAGGAGTGACCCCATAAGTTCATCAAGCTTCAAAGTCTTCAAATTTTTGGCTTCGATGATGGCGGTCCTCTTTGAGTCCCATGACTCAGGAAGTGAGTAGATGAGCTTTCGAACAAGCTTTTCCTCCGGGATGGCTTCTCCATAGCCTTTGAGACCATTGGTGATAGTGGAGAACCTATCAAACATCTTCTCGATGTTCCCTTCCGGATCCATTTTGAAGTTCTCATACTCTAAGGTTAGGAGCCCAATCTTGGTCTCCTTGACTTCATTGGTTCCCTCGTATGTGACTTCAAGCTTGTCCCATACCTCCTTGGCACTCTCACAAGAAGACATCTTCTCATAGATGGTTGGGCCAAAAGCACAAAACAAGATGTGCAAGGCTTTGCAATTAAGCTCCATCTTCTTGCGATCGTCGGCACTCCACTTCGCTTTACTTCTTTGAGGCACGAACGAACCATCTTCAACTATATCCCATAGCTTGTAATCTCTTGACTTCAAGAAGAATTTCATCTTTGTCTTCCAATGGGCATAGTGATTTCTGTCGAAGAAAGGCAGTTTGTCGATTGATTGTGCCATTTGAGCCGGTTGATGAACTAGTGATCGAGCTTGCCGGATCTACTCAATAGGATGTGAATCCCATTCGATTGAGCCAAGCTCTGATATCAATTGTTGAGTTGTGAGGAGCTCGATTTGATCAACCAATGTTGCTCACCAAGTGGTGGAGAGGTGGATTTTTGGGTGTTAGGGTTTAGGAAGCTAGAATAGAAATGGACACAATGATTTATAGTGGTTCAACCTTCTAACCAAGGTCTACATCCACTACCTTAGCTCCCCACTAAGGATTTCTCAATCAATCCATTATTGATTCGTCCCCTTTTCTAGGCTTAGGAGGTAACCCTTACACACAATCAAGCTTTCTACCCAAAGCCTTGATTGAAACCCTCTCTTACAAAGAGATAAACAAAGCAAACTTAAAACCCTCTAATAGGTGTTTGTTTGCACAATTAAGCACTCACCCAAAACCTAAAACACTTGAGCAAATTTAACAATTTTGGCTCACTAGTGTTTGTCTATACAAGAATTGACAATTTAGACACTAAGACAATATTTGATCATTTGATGTTTGACAATATGAGCATTAGCCTTCTCTTGATGCTTGGAGGTCCCTTTTATACTCCCAAATGAGTTTGTAGCCGTTGGGATCAAATTGGAGCCGTTGAGGACTTTAATTCCCCCCATAAATGCAGTTCTGCAGCTCCCCGTTTCGAAACGCTCGAAGCCGTTTCGAAACACTCTCAATGTAGAAAGAGCAATTGCAGTCTGTCAGGGTACCCGTTTCGGAACACCCCTTTGCCGTTTCGAAACGCGTATCGAAACGCTATAGGCCCGTATCGAAACGCCTGCATTTAAAAGTTAGTTGGGAAAATAGCCGTTGGGGTTTATAGCCGTTGTGGTCAATGCCACGTAGGGGTATCGAAACGGCCTAGCCCGTTTCGAAACGCTGGGAAAAAATCCTGTCCAAGGAAAGCCCGTTTCGATACGCGTATCGAAACGATTTTGCCACTGGAATCCTCTGTTTCGAAACGCCTTAAGGTGTTTCGAAACACCTGGACAGTTTTGTTTAGATTGGCTTTGAAAAACATGAAAAACCTTTTAAGAACATCCCTAAAAATTGTTTCAAGATATTTGGACTTTGGAAGTTTGTTTTAAATACTTTTTAAATCAGTCCAAAACATTTTTCAATTATTATATCAAAACATTAGTTCTACATCGGTCAAAACTCAGATTGCATATCTCACTAAAATAGTTGAAAATATGCAGCGGAAGGATTCTAAAGCTGCATTTTCTGCCGAAGAGGTGTGTGAAACCTGTAGCGGAAACCACAGTACAGAGGAGTGTCCCATACATCTAGAAGAAGGGATGTATGTTGGAAACTATAACATGAATAAAACTTATGACTCCAACAACTACAATCCAAACTGGAGGAAGGACCCCAAATTTTCCTGGAGTAACCCCAACAATGCACTGAACCCTCCAGTCTAGAATACTCAGAACCAAGGAGGTCCTAGGATTTTGTCACGATAGCAACCACAGAAGCAGCCACAACAGCAGCCGACATCCACAACGAGCATACTGGAATAGACCCTAGCCACGTTCATGTCTCAAACAGGAGCATATATGGCAAACATGGATCACTTTGTCAAGAAAACTGAATCCTTCATGGACAAGACAGAGATGAGAATGACAAACCATGAGGCTACCCTAAAATCCTTAGAGACACAGATGGGCCAGGTTTCACAGTTCATAAACCCAAGGCAGAATGGAGGATTCCCTAGTGATACTGAGGTCACTAGAAAACCCACACATGAGCAGTGCAAGGCTATTACAACGAGGAGTGGGAAACAACTACAAGGGCCGATAATAAAAGAAACATCGAGTAAGAAACCGACCCTACAAACACCTGCCGTAAACATTGCCCCGGTAGAAGAGAAATAATCTATTGTCGTCACACCTGCCACGATAGAAGAAGAAACAGAGGAGCAGAAAGAAGAAACTGAAGATCTTGAGCCTCCTCAGATCCGACTTCCATGTGAAGGACGCCTTGAAGATTATCGTCCTGCACCCCATTTTCCACAGCGGTTAAAGAAACAGAAACATGAGTACCAGCTTAAGAAAATCTATGATGTCTTTAAGCAAGTACACATCAACATTCCGTTGTTAGAAGCCATTAAGCAGATGCCTGGTTATGCAAAGTTTCTAAAGGATGCAATGTCTAGGAGGTCCAGACTTGGGGAATTTGAAATAGTGATGATGACAGAAGGATGCATGGCAATCCTACATAAGCGACTACCCCCAAAGAAGAAGGATCCTGGAAGCTTCATCATACCATGTATAATTGGTGAAAAGTTTGTGGGCAAGACACTTTGTGATCTTGGTGCTAGCGTTAATCTAATGCCCAAATCTGTATTTTAGAAAATAGGTATTGAACAAGCAAGGCCCACGACAGTCATGCTGCTACTGGCAGACCGCTCTTACGTTCAACCAGAAGGAAGGATTGAAGATATCTTGGTAAGAGTGGATAAGTTTATTTTTCCTACTGACTGTCTTGTTTTAGACTGTGAAGCATATGAAAATGCACCGATCATCCTGGGGCGACCCTTCCTAGCCACAGGCATAACAGTGATCGACGTAGAGAAAGGAGAACTAACTATGAGAGTCAATGACCAACAAATAAAGCTCAATGTTCTCCAAGCAATAAAACAAGCTGATGTAGATGAAGAATGCAAGACAATTTCAGAAGTAGCCCTAGACCAACCCTACATCAGATCGAACTGTCACGACAGGAAATTTGGTCACTGCCACCGCAGTCACCTTGAAGACTGTCACGACAACATCGACGACAGTGTCTCCTCAGACACAGATGCATTCGATACTGAAGGTCCTGAGGAGGTAAATTGGATAGGCACACGTCCAGGTAAGTTCTTCGAGCCTTTGAATTATACCTCAAATGAACATGTAATCCAAAAGCCTTCCATTGAACAACCACCTGTTTTAGACCTTAAACCCCTGTGAGGGAAACTAAAATATGTTTTTCTTGGTTTAAATGATACGTTGCCCGTAATCATCTCTTCTAAGTTGATGTAGGAACCGGAACAACATCTGATCAAAATACTACGGCAGCATAAGAAGGCGATTGGATGGACCATTTCCGATATCCAAGGCATTAGTCCAGCGTTATGCATGCATAAGATCCTCTTGAAGGATGACCATAAGCCGACAATTGATGCTCAAAGACGACTGAATGAAGCTATGCGAGAGGTGGTGTGAAAAGAAATCATCAAGTGGCTTGATGCTGGAATAATATATGCCATCTCGGATAGCAAGTGGGTGAGCCCGGTGCAATGTGTACCCAAAAAGGGAAGCATAACCGTGGTAACAAACAAGGACAACGAACTAATCCCAACCAGGACTATGACCGGTTGGAGGGTTTGTATGGACTACCGGAAGCTTAATAAAGCTACCCGGGAGGACCACTTCCCCTTACCCTTTATCGATCAAATGTTAGATAGATTAGCGACGAAGCCTTACTATTGTTTTCTTGATGGTTACTTAAGTTATAACAAAATCGCAATCGCACCGGAGGACCAAGAGAAAACAACATTCACATGCCCATACGACACATACGCCTTTCGAAGAATGCCATTTGGACTTTGCAATGCATCAACAACCTTTCAATGGTGCATAATGGTAATATTCTCCGACATGGTGGAGGATTTCCTAGAGATCTTCATGGATGACTTTTCCGTCTTTGGAGACATTTTCGACGGTTGCTTAGGCAATTTACAGAAGGTGCTTGAAAGATGTGAAGAGGAAAACCTTGTTTTAAACTGGGAAAAATGCCACTTTATAGTGGACGAGGGCATAGTGTTGGGACACAAGGTGACCTGCCGCGGCATAGAGGTAGACATAGCTAAATTCGAAGTTATTGAAAAACTGCCGCCACCCACCACAGTCAAGGGAATAAGAAGTTTCTTAGAGCATGCAGGGTTTTTTCGAAGATTCATTGCCAATTTCTCGAAAATTAATAAACCCCCGAGTCTCCTATTGGAACAGAATCGTGTCTTTGAATTTAACACTGAATATACTGAAGCATTCAGGATACTGAAGGAAAAGCTGGTAACAGTCCCAATAGTGCAGCCACCAGACTGGAGCCTACCATTCGAGATAATGTGTGACGCCAGTGATTATGCTGTCGGGGCAGCACTAGGGCAGAGGAAGGAGAAACTCTTCCATGTGATCTACTATGCCAGCAAAACTCTAAATGATGCCCAGATAAATTACACCACAACAGAGAAGGAGTTACTCGTAGTGGTGTTTGCAATTGACAAGTTCCGACCATATATACTTGGAACAAAAGTGGTGGTCCATACAGATCACTCAGCACTCAAATATCTATTCACTAAGAAGGATGTTAAGCCAAGATTGATACGTTGGATTCTGCTGCTGCAAGAATTCGATATTGACATCAAGGACAAAAAAGGAACAGAAAACCAAGTAGTGGATCACTTGTCAAGACTGGAGATGGGAAGGAACAGAGAGAAAGACAAGACTCACATACTGGAAACCTTCCCAGATGAGCAGTTGTTCGCTGCCACCAGCACTGCCGCGACAGCCATGGCGGCATGTAAGTTTCCTGAAACCCCTTGGTATGTTGACATTGTCAACTACATTATAAGTGGTTTAATACCTCTTGAACTTAATTACCAAGCTGGGAAGAGGTTCCAAAATGATGCAAAACATTATTATTGGGACGAACCTTTTCTCTTTAAGCATTGTGCAGATCAAATCATCAAGAGATGCATACCACATGAGGAACAGAAAGAAGTGCTTCATCACTGCCATGCCGCCCCTTATGGAGCACACTTGGGAGGAAATAAAACTGTTGCCAAGGTTCTGCAATCTGGTTTCTATTGGTCTACATTGTTCAAGGATGCACAAGCTTTTTACAAAGCTGTGATAAATGCCAAAAGACTGGAAATATATCTAGAAGGCATGAGATGCCACTGTAGAACATTCTTGAGGTCAAAATCTTTGATGTTTGGGGAATCGACTTCATGGGACCTTTCCCAGCCTCCTTTGGGAATCTATACATCTTGCTGGTAATAGACTATATGTCTAAGTGTGTAGAAGCTATCGCCACTCAAAAGAACGATGCCAAGACCGTGCAAAGATTTCTCCACAAGAATATCTTCTCAAGGTTTGGCATCCCAAGGGTGATCATTAGTGATGAGGGTAGGCACTTTGACAACAGGGTAATTGCTAGTGCACTAAAGAAATACGGAGTAAAGCACCGAATTGCAACAGCATATCACCCTCAAACCAATGGGCAAGCCGAAATCTCAAATAGAGAAGTGAAGAACATCCTAGAGAAGATGGTAAAACCAACTCGAAAGGACTGGTCTCTTCACCTAAATGATGCACTATGGGCCTACAAGACTGCATTTAAAACGCCATTGGGAATGTCACCCTACCGCCTCATTTACGGAAAAACTTGTCATTTACCTGTCGAGATAGAACATAAAGCATATTGGGCTATCAAGACAGTTAACATGGACTGGGACAAGGCAGGGCAGAAAAGGCTACTGGACTTGAATGAAATTGAAGAAATTCGAGCCATGGCCTACGACAATGCCAAGATCTACAAGGACAAAACAAAGAAGTGGCACGACAGAAAACTGCTACCACGACAGTTCTGCCCAGGGCAGAAGGTGTTGTTGTTTAACTCCAGGTTGAAGCTCTTTCCAGGAAAGCCTAAATCTAGGTGGTCTGGCCCTTTCCAAGTAGTCCAAGTTTTTCCCCATGGTGCCATTACAATCAGATCAATCAAGGATGGGCACCAATTCAAAGTTAATGGACAAAGGCTAAAGCACTATCAGGGGACTGAAGCCCCACGGATGCAGGAAGTAGTTACTTTAGAAGATGACCCTCAAGGCATTCCTAATTTAACTTAGTTTTATTTTATTTATTTTATTTTATTTTATTTTATTTAGTTTATTTATTTATTTATTTTTAGGAAATAATATTTTAATTTATTGTTTATTTTAGTTTTCAGGTAAATAAAGGAAGCAAAGCAAAGAGGAGGAATGAACCAGCCCGCCACATTCACAACAGCCCATAAAGCCCAATGGAACAAACCTGTCGTGACAGCCTATTACCAGTTGTCGCGGCAGACGCGAAAAATACAGCCTGTCACAGAGCTGTCGTGACAAACACGGAAACGCGTAACAGATGGGAGATGTGGGAAGAGAGAGGTTTCACACACACCACAAAGACGGGAGACCTAGGGCTAGAAGGTTTCATCTCCAAGAAAATTATTACCCTCAAATGGCAGATGTTCGTCGTCCAACCAGAGGAGATGAACGTCACTTTGGTCCGAGAATTCTATGCTGCCATCCCCTCTAAAGATGCCACGGCAGTGACTGTCATGGGTAAGGAAATCTCCCTTAAATTAGCCTACATCAACACATTGTATGGTATTTATATGGGCAGAAAGGAAGATGCACATAGGAGGTTTGTCAACAGTCTGTCGCCGGCAGACTACGATGGTATCATGGCAGACTTGACGGAAGCAGGCACCCAATGGAACGATGATCCCAAGCATAGATGGAAAGTGCGAAAGACCCAGCTCACACCGACAGCAAAACTCTGGAACCATTTTGTGAAGAAACGCCTTATGCCAACATCGCACAACACCACAGTGGACCGGCAGAGACTCGCCCTCGTGCACTCAATCATCAACAAGAGGCAGATCAACGTTAGCAGATATATCCTTGAAGGCATTTTTGAGTGTGAAATCAGACCAATGGGCCCCCTTTTCTTCCCCTACCTCATCACCTCTCTCTGTCGGGCCAATAAAGTGCCAGAAATCGATGAAGATATCAGAGTCCAAGGCAAGGGATGGACGCACCAGAACATATACGACCTTATGGAGCTGAAGCCAGCAACCCCCTTGGCTTATGTGGATCCATCTGCCACGACAGAACCAACAGCAGAGCCTGACTCCACAGAGCCTGTCGCGGCAGAGCTGGAGCAGACCAAGGCCACACAACCGACAAAAACCTCCAACCAAATCCTGCACATACTGAAGAAGATGGAGGAACGACAACTGGGCTTCATGGGGTTTATGAGGGAATTCACTACTGCCACGGTAAATTTCATTAAAATTGATTTAAATCATCCCAACGTGCAGTTTCCCTTTTTCCCAGAAGATCTTCTTGCCACCCCTACACCTGCTGCCAGCCCTAGAACGCCCACTGCCGCTTCCACCATACCACCTGCCACGACCGGAGATGGAGATAGGTGATCGGCCACTCCCCGAGGAGAAAATGGAAGGAGCCACTACCGGAGATCGATCCGAAATACTTTGAAGGTTTCTCCTCCTCCTCAGTTTGGCAGGATGACTCTGACTCAGAGCCATCTGTCGTCCAGGAAATAGCTAAAGACTTCCCTCCAATGAAGAAGAAGAAGCTGAATGAAACTGTTGAGGGACCCTGTCACGAAAGATCAGACGGCAGTAGTAGCAGCAATAGTGACGACGAACTCGAGGTCCTGGACAAGGCCCCAAAGATCTCACCTACACGAGTCCAGCCACCTCGAGAGGCCAAAAAGAAGGTAGCCTCACCATCTCCCATCCTCAAGCCAACCTCTGCCATCAAGGTAACTGCTCGCCGGCAGCTCCACATCAGCAGCAGGAGCGACGACAGCTCATCAACTTAAGTGCTTTTCTTTTATGCTTGTTGTTTCTGCTGTTTATCTTATCTATTTGTGATGATTCCTTTTTCTTGTTTTTATTTTATTTTGTTGTCATGCATTGAGGACAATGCAACCCTTAAGTTTGGGGGTAAGCAGTCCTCTGTTATTTAAATAAACTTTTTAATTTGTGTCTTTAATTTGTGTCTAATCTTAGTTATATTTGTGAAAAAAAATTGGCTTAAGTCTTTGAACTGCACTTATCTGTCGCGAAAATCTCTGTCGTGACAGTGCCTTTAGGATGTTTTAGGAATTATTTAGAGCCTTCTATAGTTCCGAACTTCAAAAACACTTTTGTGACTTATATGTTGTCTAGACTACTGTTAGTAAACTATAGTAGAAAAGCTTAACCACTTGAGTTTCCCATAGAGGTGCCTAACACTGGCTCTAGGAAAAAGAATAAAAGAAAAGAAAAACTTAGACTCAGTACCCCTAAAGGTGTCTAACACATGCTCTAGGAAGATAGCTAGAGGTGCCCAAAACAGGCTCTAGTAAAAACAAAATAAGAAAAACTTGAGTCTAAATTCGAAAAAAAAACTAAAGGAGCCTAAGAATTGCCTCCAAGAAAAAAATTTAGTTTGGCATAAAAATCAAGTGAGTAGCACAACTATTCTTGTTGCTAAAAGAGTCCAGGCACATATTTGTTCACATAACCTGCACACACTTGCACAAGAATTATAGCATTATTCCGGATGAATCCATAAACAACCGAAAAGGTACTGCTCTTGATAGTGAAGGGGTTGTAGGTAGTGGTAGTTCACTGAATTAAGCCAAGCCAAAAAGTTTGCATTCTTAGTTAGGTTGCATCTGCTTGAGGACAAGCATCAACTTGAGTTTGGGGGTGTGTTGAGTGCATAAAAGTTCTATATTTTACCCCTCATTTACCCCTATTTTTGCTGCACTCAAGCATGATTAATTGCATTTAGGATAGATTTTTGCATACACATCACAATTAGATAAAATTGCATAGATGCTGCTGAATTGGGTTACTTTTGCAGGTATCTGCTACGGCAGCATCCAGGGCAGCAAAGGAGCAGAGGCGAGTTGCAGAGCTGGAGTTGAAGGACAGAGAGCACCGTCTGTCGTGACATCTGCCGTGGCAGCTAAGACGACGGTAGGACAATGAGGTGGAAAAGTGAAGTGGAGCTCGACAGATAGAGGATTTCGAGCCGGTCTGTCGTGGATCACTCCCATATTTTTCTGAGCCCTGAAGTAGAAGGAAGGCCAGGCCCAAAGTTCATGGAAGAAAGTCAAAACAAGAAAAGAGGACGAATTAAAGACATCTACTCAGAAGATTTAGTCTTTAATAGAGTTGTAATTTAATTTAAACTTATATTCTTGCCATATTAGAAAACTTGGACCCAAGGCCTATATAAAGGCATGTAATTCGACCTAGGGAAGGATATCTAGCTCATAGTCGTCTTCCCCCCAAACCCTAGTCGTTTCTCTCTCTCCATCATGTTCTAAACTTCCTCAAGGGCTAAGGGTTGATCTTGTAAAGTAGTTGTAAGGATTGTATTGTTCTTAGGATTTTTCTGTTCAAGTAATAAAACTTCAAGTTTATTTACTCTGGTTTTCAACATCTCATAAGAGCATCGGGAGAGCATTGTGAGGTTACCCATTTGCTTGATATCGGGAGAGTTAAGCATTCGAAAGGAGTAAATACGTGTTTTCTAGTTTATGGTTAAAACCATCTTGGCTTAGGGATAAGTACAAGGTTAAGTGGCTAAAGAAAAATTCACAAACATTGATGTTCACCCTTTGATTCACGCCGGGAGGTATCATCCAAGATGTGTTCATCAACAGAACTTGGGCCTAGGGATAGGGCAAGTCATAACAGGGATTCTTGCCAAACTTGGCGTACGGAGTTGTTGATTGCTTCCGCGACATCAACGGACCTCTACCGCGACAGGTGCTGCCGCGACATGCACAATGACAAAAGCAATGGAAGCTCCTCTGAACACTGCAACACCTGTACTACTGAGCAAATCAATACCGGCATATTCTCTCAACCTGAATTCCTTATCTTTTACTTTAGTTATTACTCAAGATTTCTCCAAACAATCATTTAAACTATTTCTTTTTCTTGTGCAACAATTTAAGGATAGAGTTATTTCCAGTCCCCGTGGAGACGATATCCGATACTCTAGTATCACTTTACTATTTGCGTCGTGTACACTTGCACTATTTGCGATAGTCTTATTTACACGCAACAGTCGCCTAAAAGAGTCTGAGTATATCTGAAAGAGAAATTATGGGTGTGTAAGCTAAAGAGCTTAGTGTGTCTCTAAAGTGCAAGCAATCAAAAGCAAAATATTATTTTTATTTTTCTGATAAATATTTTTGAAAACACATTAAATCTGAATCATAATGATATGTTCGATGCTCATGAAAACTTAATATCTAATCTTTGATACACTGCCCGAAGAGTAAGGTTCCCCTGGAACCTACTCTCTTCATCGTCACCATCCGAAGTGGAACTCAGCCTGCAGGGTAGAACCATTGATCCAAAGCGGAATTCAACCCGAAGGATGACACCACTAAACTTCCCCGAATAAATCCCAATCCATGTACACTCAATGACATGAGGCTGATTTTAAAATCCGAATTTCGTCCGAAACATAAATTGTTAAAAATTCAAGTGGCATAAATCTGTAAATCCAAAGTTTCATATTTTGGAAATCTGATATCTCATGATTGATAAATCCAATTTTTAGTTAAAACCCAATCGATATGCTATGCATGATGTCTGAAACCTTTCATCAATCACAACAGGATAATGAACACAAAGTGTATAAAGACATTTATATAAAGCACTAAAGAAAAACATAAATTTATAGCACAAGAAGAGACACACCTTTAGCGGCAGAAGCTCTATTGCCGAGAAGAACGCCTCTCACGTTCTGACCTATCACTTGGTCTAACTGAATCAGAACCTACGAGGTAAAACTCTTTATTAGCACAAGACATTGTCACTAAGCCACCAACTAAAACACGAGTACTAAACTAAAAGAATACTCACGTGAAGAATTTGAAAAATGTGCCAGATCAGTTAGAATAACTAGAGGTAACTCAACAGCCTCAGAGACGTAATCACCTGAACACAGGAATATTCCAAATCAAATTCCAAAATTTACAAATCTTCAAAATTTTACTACAAAATAAATTGTAATAGCAAAACAGAGCTTTCAGGTTCGAATTAGACAAAACGGCCAGCGGATACAGACTTAGGACGTCGAGAAAGATCAAGAGGGAGATTGTCCAAAAAAGTCAACTCTTGGTCAACAGTCAAAGTTAACTAGTCAAACCGGTCAAAGTCAACGGTCAAATCCAGTCAAAATAGTCAACTCTGGTCAAACGAGTTAAATTCCAAAGTCAAACTGGTTCAAAGTCAAATTGGTTCGGTCAACTCGGGTTAAACAGTCCGAGTCCGGTCAAATGTCAGATATGGTCAACGGGTCCAAGTTCATAAACAGTCCTACCGATCCGGTTCATATTCCAACCGTCTCACACATGGCTTTAACATCAACACCCAAACCCACCTTCCAACGTTTTTGCTCCAAGGCAGATGAAAAGAGATATAAAAATCAGTTTGCCAAGCAAGCAATTTGGAAGGAGCAAGGGTTCCACTACACGAAGCAAACAGCGGACCTTGTCTTAAAGCCTGCCTTGTTCGAGACCATCCACAGCAAGGGATGGGAAATATTCGCACAACAGCCGGAGATGGCTAACATCACCTTGGTCAGAGAGTTTTATGCCCATCACGCTTTCCCAGAGTTGTCGTTCGTCTACGTCCGAGGGGAGCCTGTTAAACTGAACGCCGCCGTGATCAACAACATCTACGGCTTAGAGATGGAAGACAACCTCCACGAGGAATGGAGGTAGTCACTGACGGCTGCGGACTACGACATAATCAAGGCCAAGCTGTGCGAGCCCAACACGTCATGGCTGGCAGGAAAGCATGACGGCTCTATCCAACGCCGCCGACTACTGCCCGAGGCCATGCTGTGGAATACCTAAATCAAACGCCGTCTGCTGCCCACCTCCCACAACTCTACCGTAGACCGGCCGTGCCTCGCACTCATCCACAACATCATGATGAACTGGCCCATCAACGTTGGGGAGATCATATGCAAGGAGATCCACAACTGCTTCCGCGAGACAAAGGGCAGGTTGTACTTCTCGTCTCTCATCACCGGCCTTTGTGCCAACTTCAACGTCCCAACCGAGCCCGAAGATGAGATGGCAACGGCCAAGGAGGGGTGGACTAGGAAAGTCCGCCTACAGATGATGCAGGCCTAGGAGACAGAGCCCATCACCCCAAGCCAGCCCTCTGCCGCCCAACCAGCCACACCAGCAGCCCCAAGCAGTACTGAAGCTGCCCCGACCAATGAAGTCCTCACTCTGCAGCGCACCCTCATTGAAAGCAACAAACGGATCGAGCAGCAGCAGTTAACCTTCATGAAGTATGTGGGGGAGGTCCAAGAGGCTTTTGTGGCCTATCTCCTCCAGAAGTTCCTCGACAACGCTCCCATCTTGCCACCCTACCCCGCCGATCTAGCCGCCGTATCTGCCCCAGAACAAGGAACACCATCAGCCGCAGCTGCCCGCCATGTCACCTTCCGACGCCAGATGCCGTCTTGAGGCACTACCCATCGTACTCTGCCACTTCTACTTCTAACAAGGTGGCAGACTCCCCAGAGCGGCATCAACAATATCATTCCCCCGTCTGCACAGTGGCAACGGTGGCCAACACTTCCTCCTCCGATGAGGTAGAGCAGCCACCAGCAACAGTAGCAACAGAAGCAGCAGCCCCAATGGCGATGGACCCTCCAGCAGCACCAACAACGGAAGGAAGAGGAAGCGGCACATCATAGCCGCCGAGTCAGTAGACAAGGAGACAGAATCCGAGGAGAGCAAAGCCCCTCCAGAAGAGCCTCGCCCTACTCCTACGAGAGTCCAGCTGCCGCGGACAACAAAGGTCTCACTAGCCAAGTCTGTCTCTCGGGCATCAGCCGACCGCCACCTTGTCATCCAATCCTCCTCTTCATCCTCTGCCGCCAAAACCCAAGCCTCCTCTCAACCATCTGCCAACTTCTAGTGTTTTATTTTTTTTTCTTCTTCTTTATTTTATTTTTCTGTTTTTATATCAATTGTATTTATTTTTCTGTTTTATTTTTTCTTGTTTTTTTTATTTTGTACATTGAGGGCAATGCTCGTCTCGAGTTTGGGGGGTTATCACTCATTTTTTGTTTAGACATAATTAGTGCATATTAGGTTGCATTGTGTACTTGCCTTAGAAAATTAATTGAGAAGAATTTTTTTAAAAATTGTGCCTATGATAGGATAGCCGCTTTAAATTTTTGCACCAAGTTAAAATGAACTTAATTTTGGGGAAAAGCATGAAGTAAACTTAGGATTTTTCTATAGTTTCCAAAACTTAAAAACACTATTGTTACTTGTTGAATTTGTTTGAGTTTCTGATAAACATTACCTTTTGAATTATTTGAAAAATTCTAACATGGTTGTAGGAAGCTGTCGCGGCAAGCAACAAACAGGAAAAAACAAAAGCACTTCCAAGGCAGAAAAAGAATTTTTTTTATTGTTGCCTATCCCTAGAGGTGCCCGAAACAGGCTCTAGGAAGAATCATGTGCAAGGACACTCCACTGCTATCAAATTCCATGAATCTAAAAATCTTGAATGACGGACAAATTAGCTTGAGTAAATGAAAGTCTTCACTGGATGACTCTACTCCATGGGTTCGAGGTTTTGTAGTTTGCTCCTATCTTAATTTCAAACCTAGAAGAGTAGTTGTAATGAGCTGAAGCCCTTATTTCCATGATTATTTAATTATGCTTAATTATGTTGTCTCGGCAGCAACCTTGTATATCATGACAGCTTCTCTATTTACTTAGAATATTCATCAGATTTAGCATGTACACAGTTTTGCACACACTTCACTGACATATTATAGTTTAATTATGAGGTAATTCATGTTATTCCCCTCTCACTAATCTAACGACAGGTGCCACGGCCTTGAGGTGTTAAATCAAGTTTAAAACAGAATTTTTTCTTTCTGATTATTTTAAAGGGCAAGTATGTTTAGGTTGCATTGCTTGAGGACACGTAATAGTTCGAGTTTGGGGGTGTGTAAAGTGTCCATAAGTTCTATATTTCATGCATATTACATCTCCTATTATTGCTGTTTTGAGTACCTTTTAGGCATAATTAGGATCATGCATTGCATTTTACAGTATTCTTTACTTTGCCATGCTATTTATAGATTATCTGTTATTTGGTAAGGAAAATGTAATGTTTTAGTTTAGTTTTAGTTTCAGGTGCTAGAGGCTGATAAAAGGAGAGAGGAGCCGAGGACATGATGCTGAGGCAGCAGACCAAGGAGTTGTACTGATGCAGTTCTAGATAGAGACAACAGTTGTCGCCGCCATACCTGCCGCCCAAGACAGCAAACTGAGGAATTGGAGAACTGGAGTGCGATCTTTAGAGCAGAAAATCTTGATCTTAACAATGTTGTCTAGTCAATTTTTCGATGACTGTAGCAGCGGGCAGAGCCGCTGAAGGAGGAATGCGAGATTACTTGCGAAGCAAAACAACGTGAAGAAGTCCACATTCAACTCAAAGAAGTCAGCATTTAAGGTTGCATTTAATGCAAAAGCTAATTTGAAGACTTCTACTTCAAGAAGGACTAGACCTAGCTAAATACCTATATATACCCATTGTAATTTTACTTCAAAACAACTTAGGTTTTCCCTTAGGCATAGTTTAGGTTTTCTTGCCGCCATTATGTTCTAAAATTCTCTTTAGGTTTGGGTTATGTTGTAATTAACGTGAGAACGGTTGTTTAGGTTTTTAAGTTTGTTTTTGCAATAAAGCTTCAAGGTTTGCTTATTCCGTGTTCTTCATAGTTTTCAATTAAGGCGAAAGATTAGTTAATTATTATCCATTTGTTCGGTAACGAGAGAGTCGAACTCACGAAAGGAGTAAGTACAGTCTTCACCTTAATCAAGTGTTGATTAATCCAGCCTAGACATAGGTTAGGGTTTAAGGCGGCTAAAAGAGAACGAACCAAACATTGTTGTCTTTGCACAATTCATGTCACGACTGGTATTATCTGCAGTGGGCATCAACAACATTCTGACTTAGACATAAGCGGGATCACTTTTGAAGCGTTCTGTCGAACCTTGTAGTTCTTCCGAGTTCGCCGCCGAGACACACTTCCATTCCACTACCGGGGCAGCGAGAGCGTCACAACAGCCTACCCGACATCCCTCGTCGAGGCAACGAAGTCTGGCAGCGCAAAGCAACTTACTCTGTTCAATGCAGTTTCACACTAAGCAGCAGCATAACCCGGCCCATTCCATCAATCTGAACTCTTCCCTTATATTTACTTGTGTTTTATTTTCTTTTCTTTTTAAACAATTCAACTTATTTGTGCATTTAATTTTCCCTTGTGTAGGAGTTACGATTCGGGTCAAGCTATCCAATCCCCGTAGGAGACGATATCTTTTATACTATTACTTGACAGGAGTGTGCACTTGCGCTCATATTTAGAGAACACTAAAACGCTCTACAAAGTGACGAGGAGTCATCCAAGGATGAGGAACATGAAGTGGCCAACCTTTTCCTCGTGGCTCTTGAGGAGGATTCGATGGTAACCTCTAACTCATCTTGCTTTGATTTTACATTTGATGAATTGCATGATGCATATGATAAGTTACAAGAGGTATATGATGAGTTAGTAGAGAGATATAAGGAGTCCGTTTTGAAAAATAAAAAGGTCATTTCGGATTTAAAAGCTCAAAACGATTTACTCTCTAAAGCTAACTCGGATATTGATTAAATAACCTTCTTTCTCAGTGTAATGATGAACACCAAAGGTTGGTGAATGAGCTTAGTGAGCTCAAAAATTGTTTCAAAAATGTTGGTTCTTCAAGGGTTGAAAAAGGTGAATCTTCAAAAACCAACTTTGTAAAAATAAAGAATTTTAACTACAAACAAAGTGGCTTCTATAGGCTTAATAGAACTAAAAAGATTAGAAGTGTATGGGTTCCTAAGGAACTTGTAAAATCTAACAATATTATTGCCATGTCACCTTGGATTCCTAAGGGAACCAAGCTTTTGGGAGCTAACACTCATGGACCCAAAATGATTTGGGTACCAAAAATCAAAGTTTAACTCTTTGTTTGTAGGGGGAGCATTGCTACAAGGTCAAAGCACAAAGTCAAAATTCATGGTACATTGATAGTAGATGCTCGAGGCACATGACCGGAGACAAGAGTCGATTCATGGAATTAAAGCCAAAAAATGGAGGAGGAGTAACATTTTGGTGACAACTCCAAAGGCCACATTGAAGGTATTTGCTCTATAGGTAATCACTCTTCCATACTCATTGAAAATGTTTTGTATGTCAATGGTCTAAAACATAACTTGTTGAGCATTAGTCAATTGTGTGATAAAGGGTTTAATGTCATGTTTGATGTAAATGGGTGTAGAATAGTTGACATTAAATCTAATAAAACAATGCTCATTGGTCATCGCATAGGCAATATAAATATGGTGCATCTAGATGACATTCATATATCCCATGCATGCTTAGTTGCACAAAATAAAAATGATGCATGGTTATGGCATAGGAAACTAGGACATGCTAGCATTAGTGTTTTGGAAAAATTAGTTTCCCTTAATCTAGTTAGAGGCCTACCTAAGCTCAAGTTCTCATTAGATAAAATTTGTGATGCATGTGCTAAAGGTAAACAACATAGAGCCTCGTTTAAGTCCAATAATGATGTTTCTACATGTAGGTGTTTGCAATTGATCCATATGGATCTCTTTGGGCCAATTAGGACTACTAGCTTGGGTGGAAAATCATATGCATTTGTTCTTGTTGATGATTACTATAGATATACTTGGGTTCTCTTTTTAAGCACCAAGGATGAGGCTTTAGAAAACTTCATCACATTTTCAAAAATAACCCAAAATGATCTTGAACTTAAAATTTCACATATTAGTGATCATGGAACCGAATTTCAAAATATGGGTTTTGATGTCTTTTGTAATGAAAATGGGATTAGCCATAATTTTTCGGCTCCTCCAACTCCTCAACAAAACGGGGTAGTTAAGAGGAAAAATCGAACTTTAGAAGAAATAGCTAGGACTATGCTTTGTGAAAACAATTTACCTAAGTATTTTTGGGCGGAAGCCACTAACACCGCTTGCTATATTATTAACCGAGTAATGATTAGGCCTATTTTGAAGAAAACTCCTTATGAGATTTTAAAATCTAAAAAGACTAACATTAGCAATTTTCATCCTTTTGGTTGCAAGTATTTTGTTTTAAACAATGGAAAAGACAATTTAGGTAAATTTGATGCAAAAAGTGATGAAGCTATTTTTCTAGGTTACTCTTTAAACTCTAAAGCCTATCGTGTGTTTAACAAAAGAAATTTAGTTGTAGAGGAATCTATTCATGTGGTTTTCGATGATAACATTCTTCCGAGGAAAGATTCTTATGGTGATGATGATGTAGGGATCATTAAAGCCAATGATGGTGGAGAATCATCAAAGGTGAATGACATTCCAACCAAAGAGGAAGAAGCACAAGAACCGCCTCTAGAAGCATTGCAAGACATGTCTCTTGAGAAAAAGGAAATGAGCTACCCAAGGGAGTACAACTATATCAAGGGTGGTGAGATCTTTGGTGATCCATCCAAGGGGGTAACTACTCGTTCTTCTCTTAAAATGCTTAATCATGTTGCATTTATCTCATGCATTGAGCCTAAGAATGTTAAAGAAGCATTAAATGATGATTTTTGGATTATGGACATGCAAGATGAGTTAAATCAATTTGAGAGAAGTAAAGTGTGGACATTAGTTGATAGACCTAGAAATAAATCTACTATAGGAACTAAATGGATCTTTAGAAACAAACTAGATGAGAGTGGTAACATAGTGAGGAACAAGGCTAGGCTTGTTGCTCAAGGTTACACTCAAGAAGAGGGAATTGATTTTGATGAAACCTATGCACTCGTAGCTAGAATGGAAGCAATTAGGATGCTACTTGCATTTGCATGTTATCATGATTTCAAGCTTTTTCAAATAGATATCAAAAATGCGTTTTTAAATGGTTTTATCAACAAAGAAGTGTATGTGGAACAACCACTGGGTTTTGAAGATCCTATTATTCCAAACCACGTTTTTTAAATTGTCAAAAGCTTTATATGGTTTAAAACAAGCTCCTAGAGCTTGGTATGAAAGATTATCAAGTTTTCTAGTTGGAAAAGGTTTTGAAAAAGGAAAGGTGGACACAACACTTTTTATTAAAAACAATGGCAAAGATATATTACTAGTTCAAATTTATATTGATGATATCATCTTTGGTTCTACTAATGAATTTCTTTGTCAAGATTTTTCTAAGTTGATGCAAGGTGAATTTGAAATGAGCATGATGGATGAGCTTTCATTTTTATTGGGACTCCAAATCAAACAAATGAAGGATGGCATCTTCATCAATCAAGCCAAGTACATCAAAGATATGCTCAAAAAGTTTGGCTTGGAGCAAGAAAAGCCTCAAGCTACACCAATGATCTCATCCACAAAGCTTGACAAAGATGAAGGAGGTAAGTGTGTTGACTCTGAGCTTTATCGCTCTATGATTGGATCTTTGCTTTACCTTACCGTAAGTAGACCGGATATATTGTTTAGTGTTTTCTTGTGTGCTAGGTTCCAAGCTTGTCCTAGAGAGTCTCACCTTATAGCCGTTAAAAGGATCTTTAGGTACCTTAGAGATACTCATTGTTTAGGTCTTTGGTACCCTAGAGACTCAACCTTTAACCTTCATGCTTATTCGGATGCAAATTACGAGGGTTGTAAAATAGGTAGGAAAAGTACTTCCGGCACTTGCCAATTCCAAGGTAGTATGCTCATATCTTGGTTCTCTAAGAAACAAAATAGTGTAGCTTTATCTACCACCGAAGTCGAGTACATATCCTTAGGGAAATGTTGTGCTTAAGTCCTTTGGATGAAACAACAACTCTTAGACCATGGAATTAAGGTAGACACCATACCCCTTAAGTGTGATAACACTAGTGCCATATGTCTTACCAAAAATCCCATCCAACAATCTAGAACCAAACACGTAAAAATAAGGCATCATTTCATTAGAGATCATGTCCTTAAGGAAGATGTTGTTTTAGAGTATGTAGACACCTTAAATCAATTAGCGGACATCTTTACCAAACCTCTAGATAAAGAGTGTTTTTGGTCCTTTATGAGAGAGTTAGGTCTCACAAGCCTATCTTGACCTTTTAGGACCTTTTGTACTTAATCTTGTTTGATTTCTTGTTAAATGTCATGCTTATGTGTTTTGATCCTAATTTCATCCATGCTTGTAGTTAGGGGGAGTATGTTTATGTTTTGATATGTTCTACTTGCTCATACATCTCATTCATGCATCTAGGATCTATTAAAAGTCAATTTTTCTGCAATTTAGAGCCTTATCTGCACTTCCAAGCCTATTGGTATCGAAATGGGTCACCCTATTTTGATATGGGTGCCTTCTATGAACAAAAATGAACAAAGGTGTTTTGAAACGCCCTAAAGGGTTTCGAAACGATTTGGTTCTACTAGAACATGTATCGAAACGGCCCTTATGCGCTTCGATACGGGCAACCTCTTGGGCTTCGATACGGTCAAACCTGTATCGAAACGACCAGCTTGTTTCGGAACAATCGTGGATGTTTCGGTACGCCTGTTTCAAAACGTATTTCCGGAAAGCCTATTTTAAAGGGTTTTAAATGCTCAAAACTCACTTTTTATCAAACCCTAAAAACCCTAAAACAATTTCATCTATAAAAACCCTCCAAACCTCCTTGTTTTTCATCAAATCTTGAGGGTTTTTACCCCCAAACAAAAATCTAAGCAAGCTTCAACAATTTGGTGCAATTTCATCCATCAATTCCTCCAAAATCCCTCTTTTAAGGTATTTTCTATCTTTTTCTTTCCCTTTTGATTTCATTCGAATCTTAGGTTAGAAAATTATAATTTTGTATATAATACATGTTTTATACTATCGATTTTCAAAATCTTGTCAAAAATTTTCAAAATCTCAGATTTTTCGATTCGAATATATTGTATTTTAATCGTATTTTTTTAACACAGTTTTCAACTTCGTTTTTCTTCAATTTTTTTAATATATGTATATACTTTCAAAGTGTTTTTCAAACCTTAATGGGATTTTTATTGGATCGAATTAGGATTTAAATGTATACACTCAAAATTTCTTGCCTGATTTGTTTTTAGGTGTTTTTCAATGGAATCTAAGAAACGAAAGACTCAAGGGGGTGAAGGTTCAAACCAAAACGACATGCGTCCAAACCTTACCCTCCTCTATTCCAAAAGTCTTAAGAATCAAAATGCCAATGAATGCTTTAAAATCCTTCAAGATTCCGTTGTTCGAAGAGAGCGAGTCGTGGACATGGATTTCCTTGTTTCCGAGCGTTTTCTCTTCCTTTACCTACCTCTCTTGAAAGAATGGAGTTTCTTAGCCTTCTTGAGCATTCTCGACATAATCTACAAGAACATGGTTTTTCTATTTTATTCAAATGTCGTTCTCATCAACAATGAGGATCGTTTCGAGGTCATAGCCATTGAGTCTTACCTATTGGGCAAGAAGATCTGTGTTGATCCATTCGTCTTAGAAAATATCCTTGGGCTAAAAGATGAGGGTATTGAGGATGAAAATCACTTTGGAGCTCATACCGAATCGGTTCTAACCTTGGATGTCCATGATCGTTTCTTACATTTGATCATCTCATGGTTTATTCGCCCATCCGGAGGTAAATTTGCCCACATCTGCCAAGTCGATCATTTTTGGCTCGAGTGTTTTCGCCAAGCACAACAACTGAACTTAGTGAAGATCATGTTTGTCGAGATGGTTCATCAAGTGAGGCATTTTCTATCTGACTCCATCACCTCCTTCATTTATGGGACAGTGTTGAGCTACATATTTGTTAAACTTGGTTTAGATTGCTCATATGATTCTCCGGAACCCCAAAAGCAAAGGATTGGTGAATCTTCTCTTATGAGATCCAGGTTTCGTTACACTTTTGGTCATTAGGTTCATGTTGATAGGAGAGCTCAAGCACCTCAAGATGAGCCTTAACCTTAAGATTCGGCTTCCGTTGTGGCTCCCAACAATGATGCTATTATGACCTTCCTTACCGAGAGGTTCAACACGATGGACACGACCATGGCTTCGGGTTTTGGTGCTATCAACACTCGTCTGCAAAACTTGGAGGATCGTGTTCTTAGGAATGAGAATCGTCTTACCGCTCTTGAGAATCAACAAACTTCCATGGATCTTTCCTTCTCCACCTTCTATGGCGATTGGAGGCGTTTTCGCCAAGATCAAGCAAAGGATAAGGATGATTTTATGGATGACGTTGGAGACGATGATGGTGATGAGGCACCCTAGGATCATTGCATATCATATTATTATGTCATATTAGGATTAAGTTTGCACATATTTATGTTTTTATCTTTAAGACCTATGCTTTGATTATTTGTTTTTAGGATTGAGCTCGAACTTAAATGCTTTGAATATTTATGCTTTTGATGTTGTTTATTGAACTTCAATGCTATCTATGATATTATGTTGTTTGGTTATGCTTTATATCTCCTTTATTCTCATATTAGCCTTAATTATGTACTTTGATCTAACAAAAAGGGGGAGAAGTAATCTAAGAGCCTAAGTGTTTTTAAGTTGGTTTTGAGTTTTAAATGCTTCAATCTTAAATCTTTTCAAAACTTTAAAGCCTATCTTTTCAATACTTGAGCACTGTTGGACCCTTGCTTTTGCTAACGTAATCCTTATACGTTTGTTGTTGCTTGTTGTAGTTATTACATTGCTAGTTGTATCATGAGACCACGTGGGAGGCCTAGGATGGTTCAGCCAGAACCACGGGCACAAGCTCCGGGGATTGAGAAGATTGGTGGGGCACAGGCTCCTCAATCTCCTCCACCTCTTCCTCATCAAGAGAGAGGTGAGGCGGGAGCCGAGGGTGTTGGACCTCAAGTGGGCCAAGGACCGGCCGGAATTGATTTAGCTCCCTTAGTTCAGGCGATAGCTGGGGCTTTCCAGGCTGCAGTGGCTGGGGGTCAGGCAGCGGCATAGCCTCAGAGAGAGGGTACTGGGTTGCCTTTAGAGAGACTCCGCAGTTTGGGAGGTGAAGAGTTCAGAGGGTCGACACCCGAGAGTTCTGAGATGTGGTTAGAGAAGACCGTTCGTTCTTGTCACAGATGGGATGTACTGGAGGACGCAAGTTAGGGTGTGTTGAGTCCTTGCTACAGGGTGATGCCTACACTTGGTGGGTCACCATCACTTCGGGTATGGAGGAGGCCAAGATTACTTGGGAGTTCTTTGAGTCAGCATTCCGTAAGAAGTACTTGGGTCCGCGATATCTCGACGAGAAGAAGAGAGAGTTTATGGCTTTGCTTTAGGGGAGTATGTCTGTGACCGACTATGAGATCCGATTTGTTAGACTGAGTCAGTATGCATCTGAGCTTGTTCCTACTGAGGTGGAACGTTGTAACCGTTTCCGTTATGGGTTGAATGAAGAAATCAAGAGGTATACTCTAGCTTCAGACTACACTGATTTTGATGTCTTGGTCGCTAGGGCCAAGGACTTGGAGCACAGTTTGGGCTTGACCAAACGGACTGGTGGTTCTAGTTCGGGTAAGAGCTCCAGTGACTTTGATAGAGGTGATGCCAAGAGGCATCGAGACAACAGGCATCATTATGACCATAGGCGTGGTGGCAGTAACCACGGTAGGGGCCAACAGGGCCAGAGGGCTGGTGGGAAGTTGCCCACATGTGCTACTTGCGGGAGGAACCACACCGGTGAGTGTTGGGGGAATTTCCACTCGTGTTGGAGTTGTGGAGCTAGGGACCATATTAGGCGTGACTGTCCACATCAGGTGGGACAGGCACCAGTTCAGGCTCCTGCTAGGGCCAATGATTTTCAGAGAGGCCGCGGGCGCGGTAGAGGTAACTTCCAGCCGAGGAATGATGGCCAGAGGAACATAGCACATGTAGTTGCAGTCCAGCCGGAGGGCGGAGGTCAGGCCAGAGTTTACGCTCAGCGTGGGGATCAGCATGACACCGATGTGATCGCAGGTAACTTCTCGATACAGTCTTTGGGTTTGGTTTCTTTGATTGACTCCGGGTCTACACATTCTTATATTCTGAGTGAGCATGCACAGTCGTTGAATTTGCCTTGTGAAATGTTAGAGGTAGGAGTTAGTGTTACTAGTTCCTTTGGGGACACGGTAGTAGTTAGAAAGATGTACAGAAGGTGTCCGTTGATGGTTCAGGGACATGTATTTCCAGTGGATATGATGGAGCTACCTTTCTATGATTTTGACGTAATTCTGGGTATGGACTGGCTCACTGAGCATAGGGCTAGGATAGACTTTGAAACTAAGAGGATTTCTTTGAGACTCACAGATGATTATGAGATAGTAGTGGTGGGTGAGAACGTGAAGTTCTTATCCAATGTAGTTTCAGTCCTAGAGGCTAAGAGGTTAGTTGAGATGGGTTGCAAAGCGTACTTGGCCTATGTGATGAACCCTAACATGAGTGAGGTTAGACCTCAAGACATCCAGACAATGTGTGACTTTCCTAGTGTGTTTCCAGAAGAGTTGCCAGGGTTACCACCGGATAGAGAGGTAGAGTTCACTATTGAGACTTATTCTGATTCAGCTCCTGTTTCGATTGCTCCGTATCGTATGGCACCGAAAGAACTGAAAGAGTTGAAGACTCAGTTGCAAGAGTTGATAGATAGAGGCTTCATCCGACCTAGTTCTTCACCTTGGGGTGCACCAGTTTTGTTTGTGAAGAAGAAGGATGGAAGCATGAGAATGTGTATAGATTACATAGAATTGATGATTTGTTTAACCAGTTGAGAGGGGCTTCAGTCTTTTCAAAGATTGACTTGAGATCGGGTTACTACCAGCTAAAGGTAAGAGGGGTTGATGTACCGAAGACGGCCTTTAGAACTAGGTATGGTCGCTATGAGTTTTTAGTCATGCCTTTTGGGTTGACTAACGCATCGGCTGCTTTCATGGATATGATGAATAGGATTTTTCATCAGTACCTAGATCAGTTCGTAGTTGTTTTTATAGATGACATCTTGGTGTATTCGCGAACTGAAGAAGACCATGACCGACACTTGAGACTAGTTTTGAAGACTTTGCTAGATAATCAGTTGTATGCGAAGTTGAGCAAGTGTGAATTCTGGATCCGAGAGGTAGTCTTCCTAGGGCATGTAGTGTCAGCCGATGGGATTAGGGTTGATCCGAAGAAGATTGAGGGCATTGTTGAATGGAAGCAACCGAAGTTTGTAACAGAGGTACGTAGCTTCCTAGGCTTAGCTGGATACTATAGAAGATTTGTAGAAGGTTTCTCGAAGTTAGACGCTCCTTTGACACAGTTACTTCAGAAGAGTGTTCAGTTTGAGTGGACAGATGCAAGGCAGAGAGCCTTTGAGAAATTGAAAGAAGCTTTGACCCAAGAACCGATCTTGATTCAGCCAGAGTCTGGGAAAGACTATGTAGTTTATAGTGATACCTCCTATGTAGGCCTAGGTTTTGTTCTCATGCAAGACAAGAGAGTGGTGGCTTATGCCTCAAGACAGTTGAAGACCCACGAGCGTAACTATCCGACCCATGACATAGAGTTAGCTGCAGTTGTGTTTGCTTTGAAGATTTGGAGGCATTATTTGTACGGTGAGAAGTGCACAATGTACACAGATCACAAGAGTTTGAAGTACATCATGACTCAGCGAGATTTGAATCTCAGACAACGTAGGTGGTTAGAGTTGCTAAAAGACTATGATCTTACCATTGAGTACCATCCGGGTAAGGCCAATGTAGTGGCTGATGCATTGAGTACCCGTAGACTTGAGAGCCATGTTTGCTAGATTGAGCTTGTCCGGAGATGGTGGCTTGGTAGCCGAGCTTCAGGTTAGACCTACTCTAGGTCAGTTGATTAGAGAGAAGTAGCTCTTAAATAGATCTTTGGCACCTCACGTGCAAGATGTGGCCGAGGGTAGACCTATAGACTACAGTTTCAGTACCGATGGGGTTTTGTGTTTCAAAAATAGGATAGTTGTGCCAGAGGACAGTGACTTGAGACGTACAATTTTGACTGAAGCACACAGTAGTCCGTTTGCTATGCATCATGGAAGTATGAAGATGTACCGTGATTTGAAGAATGAGTACTTTTGGGTTGGTTTGAAGAGAGATGTAGCCGACTTCGTGAGTAAGTGTTTGGTGTGTCAGAGAGTGAAGGCGGAACACCAGGTTCCCTCAAGTTTGTTGCAACCATTGAGAATTCTGGAATGGAAATGGGAGAACATTACCATGGATTTTGTTTCGGGTTTGCCTTTGACTCCCACGAAGAAGAACTCAGTTTGGGTTATAGTAGATCATTTTACGAAGTGTGCTCACTTCTTGGCAGTTAATACCACTTACACTTTAGATAGATTGGCCGATCTGTACATTGGTGAGATTGTTAGACTGCATGGTGTGTCGAAGTCCATTGTGTCCGATAGAGATCCGAGGTTTACAGCTCGATTTTGGGAGTGTCTGCATACAACTTTGGGTACCCGTTTGAATTTCAGCACGTCTTATCATCCTCAGTCAGACGGACAGTCAGAGAGAGTTATACAGATCTTAGAGGATATGTTGCGTTGTTGCATTATTGACTTTTAGGGTACATGGGAGAAGCATTTGCCTCTGGTTGAGTTTGCTTACAATAACAGCTTCCAGTCGAGTATTCA
Source organism: Hibiscus trionum (assembly GCA_030270665.1). NCBI lineage: Eukaryota > Viridiplantae > Streptophyta > Magnoliopsida > Malvales > Malvaceae > Hibiscus > Hibiscus trionum. The sequence continues at coordinate 8,178,763 of BSYR01000024.1, read as the reverse complement.
GATGGCTCCGTATGAGGCCTTGTATGGTCGGAAGTGTAGAACTCCAGTTTGTTGGGCCGAAGTGGGACAAAAGTTGTTACCTATGTCGGATTTGCTCAAAGGGACAACTGACAAGGTAAAATTGATTTGCGATCGATTGAAGGCTGCTTCAGATAGGCAGAAGTCCTATGCCGACTTAAAGAGGAAGGAAGTTGAGTTCTCCGTGGGTGAGAAAGTGTTCTTGAAAGTGTCTCCGTGGAAGAAAGTAATGAGATTTGGTCGGAAGGGGAAGTTGAGTCCGAGGTACATAGGACCGTATGAGATTGTGAAGAGGGTTGGTCCGGTTGCTTATCAGTTGCGTTTACCATCCGAGCTAGAGAAGATACACGGTGTATTTCATATTTCGATGCTCCGTAAGTATAGGTCCGATCCATCACATGTTATGCCTGTAGAGAAGATTGAATTGAATCCGGATTTGACTTACGAGGAAGAACCATTTGAGATCCTAGCTTCTGACAGTAAAGTGTTGCGGGGTAGATCGATCGAGTTAGTGAAAGTGCGGTGGCAACGTCGAGGTGTGGACGAGGCCACTTGGGAGAGGAAGAAGGATATGGAAAGGCAGTTTCTGTATCTCTTTCAGTCAGGTAATTTCGGGGACGAAATTCCTTAAGTGAGACAGAGTTGTAACACCCGTATTTTGGGGTTAGGAGTTAGTCGGGTTAGTTGGTCTGAGTCGGTAAAATTAATTTTAATCAAATTGACCAAGGCTTGACCTAATTGAGCTTTTAAATAAAAAGGAGTGACCATTTGGTAATTTAGCCAAACTAAAAAGGTAGACAACCTTTTTGAAATCAAAAAGTGAAGAAAGCCATCATCTTTTTCTCCCCTCTTTCTCTTCCAACGTTGAAAGCTCTTAAACCCTCCCAAACCCCAAAATTTACTATTCCATCAAATCTCTCCTTTGATTCAAGAGTTTTTTTAAAGGTAACTACATATTCTCACCCTCCTCTTCATCCTCTACATTTACCTAGTCTTGAAATTGAAAACTACCATCTTTTTGAAATTTCAAGTTTAAAGAAAGTTTGAATTTTTAAGGGGTTTTCCAATTGATTTTGATTTATTAAGTTGGGTTTTGGTTTAGTATCCTTAAAATACACATAATATGTTAAAATGGGTGATTTTGGGTGAAAACCCGAAGTGGGTCCTTGTGGCCATTTTTGAAGTGTCAAAAATTGGATTTTTGGTGTGTTTTAGGATTAGGTTGAAGGGCTGATGGTTTAGGGATGTTAGGGAAGTGTTTTGGGACCATTTAGATGTCATTTGGGTGGTTGAAAGCATGGTTTTCTGTTGGGTAATAAGGGAGCACGAAAATGGGGATTTGGTGATTGTCTGGGTTGGAAATTGTTGAAGTTTGGCTTGTACTTATGGGTTGAAGTTGATGACTGAAATTTAGCATTGATTTGTGAGTAATGGTTGTGTTTTGATTGGCTAGAAACAAGAGGAGACATTGGAGGAGCATCGGGATCGAATCCGGGCATTTAGGAGGCTTGCTTGCTTGCTTGGGTTGCTAAGGAAGGGTGGTGAGTAAAACTTTAAATTGTTTTAAAGTTGGTTCAAGTGTGTGTAGTGGATGTGTGGGAATGAGCTTGGTAGGTCATTCCTAGGTGGGAGTTAAATTGGTAGTTTAACTCATTGATTTCCTATTGATAAATGATATGTCATTGCCTACTTGTTCTTGTGAAATGTGGATTGATTTGTATGTGTGTACCTTGATATGTATATATGATGAGTATGTGATATAAATGGTGGATGTGTGATGTGGTTAAGAAATTGGCACTAATTAACTTACCGGGTGTAAATGATCGATCATTAGGATTAGTGTGCACACGATTGAGTCAAAACGTACGTGGCCTTGATGGTGTTGAGTCATCAAGGAGGAGTACGGTGATGTAATATTCCACCGGAAATTTATTTATATTCTACGCGATGATGAGTGGAATCCCATCCGTAGGGCATGTGGTGATGAGTGGAATCCCGCCCATGCAAGGTCCGGTGATGAGTGTAATCCCACCGAGGTAATGTTGTTGTTGAGATTTAATCCGCACATCCGGGTAAACTAATAATGGCCAATGAACTTGATATTATGATTATGATGTGGTGATGTTGATATACATTGTTGAGCTTAGTAAGATGTGTGATGCCATATTATGAATCTTGGAAGACTAGCTAGGTCGACTTGTTGATAGCTATGTATGTTGTATGTGAGGTTGAGGATTTGCATGCTTGGACCCTGAATTGTTGTTGTTTTTGATTTAGAACATCCTCACTAAGCTTCTAGCTTACGCTCTCATTTTCAACAATGCAGATCATTAGCGTGGTGTTAGCAAGGAGCAAGGCGGAGGGGCTTTCCAAGTGTAGTTGCTCAAGTATGATTTTGTGTTAAAGTGGTAGTTAGCAATGGGGCTACTTTATGTTTTTTATGAGCGATGTATGACTCATAATTGTGGTTGATGTTTATGTTTTGACTTGGTTTGTAAAACATGTTATATCTTGTTGCATGCTTGTGTGTGATGGCATGCCTTTTGGATGTTTAGGTTGCTTGGTTGTATATGCAAACCTTATATGTGGTAACTTGTGCCTTATGGTCTTTAAACTCTTAAGTATGCCCTTTTTATGAAATGTGGCCCTTTGTGTAAATGCCATGATTGGATGCCTCATCTTATGCCTTGTGTGTTTGAGCATGTTTTGACATAGAGTCCATGTCTTTAGTTCATGCTTGTAAGTGTTGTGTGTTTCTTGGGGTCGTTTAAGGCCTTTGGGATCGATTAGAGACACTTAAAGATGGTTTTGGGAAGTTGCAGATAGCCAGTGTTTCGAAACGGGTTGGGCTGTTTCGGAACGGGTATGGCTCCAGGGACCCCGTATCGGAACTCGTTTTGATACGGTTTGGCCACTGTGAACCCCTGTTTCGAAACAAGTTTCGAAACACTTTGGCCACTGTAAACCCCTGTTTCAAAACAAGTTTCGAAACGTTTTGGCCACTGGAGGTGCCTGTTTCGAAACAAGTATCGAAACGCCTAGGCAGAATTAGGGCCTTGTTCCGAAACGGGGTGGATGCGTTTCGGAACGGGTACCTGGCCTTTTTATCTAAGCCCATGTTTCGAAACGGGTGATGACTGTTTCGAAACGGGTAGCTGGAAATGGGTTTTTGGACTTCTCAAATGGGTCTCAAGGGTTGGGCTTAGGCCCGGTTTATGGTAAGGCTTTGTGGTGGGCCTCGTTTTCCGCTATCGTGATCACTTAGGTAATCAAATGCCTCTAGACAAGATGTAAAATAAACAAAAAAAAAATTTAGGGTCGCTAACCGAGGTGGAACCTTCACGGGTTTCATGTCGGTTTTCCCCATGTAGCCTACTCGAACCGGTCAGCCGACCAGACCGGGGCGAGGGGGTTACACAATTTATAAAATTTTTATGCATGTTTACATTTTTGGACTTTTCGTACCCGATTACGCAACTGAGTACCAGTCTCTACCACCTGCTACTGCCTGCCACCCTCAGTGCCGTCCCTGGGCATGGGCATGAGAGGTGCTCGCCCATGGCCTATTTTTTTAATAATATTCGATATTAAGATTTATTTTTTTAATATTTATTATTAGAGGTGTACTCTTAAAATTTATTTATTTAACATTTATTATTAGGACTCCATTTTTCTAACATTTGTTATTAGGGGTCTACTCTAAAAATTTAATTTTTCTCAATATTTGTTATAAAGGGTCTGATTTTTTCAATAATTATTATTAAGGGCCTATTTTTTCCTAATATTTATTATTAGTGACATACTCTTAATTGTTTTTTCAATACTTGTTATTAGACTCGATTTTTCTAATACTTATAATTAGGGGCCCAATTTCCTCATAATTGTTATTAAGGACATTCTCTTAAAATTTATTTATTTTTAATATTTGTTATTAGGGGTTCAATAGGGACATGATTTTTTCCAATATTTGTTATTAAGAACATACTCTTAAAATTTAATTTTGTTCTCCAATATTTGTTATTAAGAACATACTCTTGAAATAAAATTCAACCATTGTTCTTTGTTTCAAAAAAAAAAATACTTTCACTATTAATGGGGTTTATTATCCCCTTCTCTTGTTTTTAATGACTTAAAAGTAATTATAAGGTTTTATATGTGTTGAGTGTGTAAAAGTTCTATATTTTACCCCTATTTAACCCATATTTCTGCTGCATTCAAGCATATTTCATTGCATTTAGGATAGATTTTAATTATACATCACAATTATACAAAAAGGCACAGTTGCTGATGATTTTGGTTACTTTTGCAGGTAGCTGCTGTAGCATACTCAGGGCAGTGGAGAAGCAGAGCTGGAACACTGGACTGCAGCCGAGAAGGACAATGATGCCATGGCTGCTGCCGTGGCAGCCAAGGACGACAGCAAATGGTGGGAGGAAAAAGTAAAATGGAGCTCGATAGAAAGAGGAAATTAAGCTGGTCTGTCGTGGAGCACTCCTATATTTTTCCGAGCCCTAGATCAGAATGAAGGCCAAGCCCAAAGTTCAAGGAATAAACTCCAAGCAAGAAGAGAGGACGAATTAAAGACATCTACTTTGAAGATTTAGTCTTTAATAAAGTTGTACTTTAATTTAAACTTGTATTCTTGCCATATTAGAAAACTTGAACCCAAGGCCTATATAAAGGCATGTAATTCGACCTAGGGAATGACATCATCATCTTCTCTAGCCGTCTTCCCCTAAACCCTAGTCGTTTTTCCCCTTCTCATCATGTTCTAAACTTCCCTTAGGGCTAAGGGTTGATTCTGTAAAGTAGTTGCAAGGATTGCATTTGTTTTAGGATTTTTTCTATTCAATAAAATAGACTTCAAGTTTGCTTATTCTGGTTTTCAACATCTTACAAGAGTATCGGGAGAGCATTGTGAGATCATATATTTACTTAATATCGGGAGAGTTAAGTATACGAAAGGAATAAGTACGAGTTCTCCAGTTTATAATTGAACTATCTCAGACCTAGGGATAGGACGAGGTTAAGTGGCTAAGGAAGAATTCAACAACATCGGTGTTCATCCTTCGATTCACGCCGGGAGGTATCATCAAAGACGTGTTCATCGACAGACTTGGACCTAGGGATAGGCCAAGGCACAGCAGGTATTCTTGCCAAGCTTGAAGTGCAGAGTTGTGTGATCGCTGTCGCGACAACAACAAACCGCTGCCGCGAAAGGTGCAACGACAGAACAGAGATTCCTAGACTTCGCAACACCTACACTACTGAGCAAATCAATACCGGCCCATTCTCTCTATCCTGATTCATTTACTCTTTTATTTTCAGTACTCTTTATTATTTCGTGACAAACAATTAAACTCTTCCTTTTTACTCTTGTGCAGCAATCCAAGGTTAAAGCTATTAGCCCAGTCCCTGTGGAGACGATATCCGATACTTACGTATCACTTTACTACTTGCGTCGTGTACACTTGCACTACATTGCGATAGACTCTTTTACACGCAACAAGTTTTTGGCGCCATTATCGGGGACTGGCAACATATCTTTACCCTACTTTTACTGCACTTTTTAATTTTTCTATTTTTACTTGGATTGTTCACCATGTGCTTTTCACAAGGTTTTTCGTTTGCTTATGCGCAGATCGAGACGAGGAAAGGAACCTGAGTATCAGATAGATCCTGAAATTGAACGCTCGTGCAATCTTAGGAACCGACTCCGACTCGTGTTAGCCAGAAACGAATACCTTGAAGAACAGTTAGAGGCCATGAACAACCAAGGGAATCCCCGAGGTCCTGAAGATCCTCTCGGAGATGGAGGAAACGGACGGCCTGTCGATCCTCCTGCTGCTGAGGCCGCACGCCGGTCACGTCGTGATTACACGATCAATGATCATGTGGAACTAGAGACCACCCTGCCAGACGTGGAAGCTGAAAATTTTGAGCTCAAACTTGTCATGTTCCGCATGATTAATTCTGTTGGCCAGTTTAGTGGTGCTGCTACAGAGGATGCTAGGGAACATCTGAAAACGTTCCAAGAAATCTGTGGTTCGTTTAGACTACCAGGAGTAAATTCGGAGATACTGAAGCTTCGATTATTTCCTCATTCATTGAGGGATATAGCAAAAACTTGGTGGAACAAACTAACGTCGGGTTCAATACGAACTTGGGCAGATTTAACTCGTGAATTTTTGTCTCGTTTTAACCCTTCCCATTTATCTGAGCGATTACGTAACGAAATTGTTACTTTTCAACAGGAAGATGACGAGCCAATGCACGAGGCATGGGACAGGTTTACTACTCTTTTGAGGAATTGCCCGATGCATGGATTCCCTATTTGGAATCAAGTAATCAAATTCTATAATGCTGCGAACCTACAGACTCGTATGAGAATTGATTCAGCAGCCAATGGGTTGTTGTTGGATAAAGATCCGGATGAAGCCATGGTAGTATTAAAGAATTTGGCGAAGAATGAAGAGAAATTCCCCACATTAAGGAGAGGTAAACGAGTACTAGCTGTGAAGGATTACGAAGCCGATAATTCCTTAAAGACACAAGTTGCATATCTCACAAAGGCAGTAGAAAACTTCCTGAAGAAGGATTCTCAACCAGTCTATGCTGCAGAAGAGGTATGTGGAACTTGCAGTGCGAATCATAATTCGGAAGACTGCCCGCTACAGCTAGAGGAAGGAATGTATGTTCGAAACTATAACAAGCAAAACTACAATTCCAACAATTACAATCCCAACTGGAGGAAGGATCCCAAATTCTCTTGGAGCAACCCGAACAATGCCCTGAACCCTCAAGTACAGAACACTCAAAATCAGGGGGCACCTAGACTTCTGACTCGGCAGCAACCGCAACAGCAACCGCAATAGCCACCAGCAGCCACAACTAGTATATTGGAGCAGACCTTGGCCAAGTTTATGTCTCAGACAGGAACTTACATTGAAAACATGAATCACTTCGTCAAGAAGACTGAGTCGTTCATGGATAAAACAGAGATGCGGATGACTAACCATGAAGCTACTCTGAAATCATTGGAGACACAAATGGGTCAGGTTTCCCAGCATATTAAGCCAAGGCAGAATGGAGGATTCCCTAGCGATACTGAGGTCGCTAGACAACCCACACATGAGCAGTGCAAAGCTATCACAACTAGGAGTGGGAAGAAACTACCAGGGCCGGAGAAGAAAGCTGAACCAGTTAAGGAACCAGCCCTAGAATCGACTGCCGAGAACGCTGCCCCGGCAGACGACAAACAGCCTGCTGCCGCCACACCTGTAACGACAGCAGAAGGGACAGAGGAGAAGGATGAAGAACCTAAACCTCCTCAGATCCGAATGAAGTGGGAAGGACGCATTGAAGATTATTGTCCTCCGCCTCCTTTTCCAAAGCGACTACAGAAGTTGAAACAGGAATCCCAGCTTAAAAAGATCTATGATATTTTTAAGCAGGTGCACATTAATATTCCACTGTTAGATGTCGTTAAGGAGATGCCCGGTTATGCCAAATTTCTCAAGGATGTTATCTCAAAGAAATCCAGACTTGGGGAATTTGAGACGGTTAAACTGACAGAAGGATGCATGACTATTCTGCACAAGCATCTATCCCAGAAAAAGAAGGATCCTGTGAGCTTCATAATATCGTGCATAATCGGAGATAAATTTGTGGGTAAGACACTTTGTGATCTAGGTGCTAGTATTAATTTAATGCCGAAATCCGTATTCCAGAAATTAGGTATTGGACGAGCACGATCCACAACAGTTATGTTGCAGCTGGCAGACCGCTCTTACGTGCAATCGGAAGGGAAAATTGAAGATATTCTGGTAAGAGTGGATAAATTTATTTTTCCTGCTGACTTTCTTGTTTTAGATTGTGAAGCAGATGAGAATGCACCAATCATCCTGGGGCGACCCTTCTTAGCCACAGGAAGATCACTGATTGATGTAGAAAAAGGAGAACTCACTATGAGAGTGAATGATCAAGAGATCAAGCTGAATGTTCTCCAAGCAATGAAACACGCTGATGCAGAAGAAGAATGCAAGGCCATCACTGAAGTAATCCTTGATCAACCGTGCATCAGGTCGAGCTGTCATGACATAAAGTTTGGACACTACCCCAGCAGCCATTTAGAAGACTCTCACGGCAGCAACGACGACAGCAGCTCCTCAGATTCTGACATATCGGACACTGAAGGTCATAAAGAGGTAAACTGGATAGGCAATCGTCCATGCAAGTTATTCGAACCTTTAAATTATACCTCGAATGAACATATCATCCAAAAGCCATCAACTGTAGAACCACTTGTTCTAGACCTTAAGCCCCTGCCAGGGCAGCTCAAATATGTTTTTCTTGGATTAAATGATACGTTGCTCGTAATCATCCCTTCCAAGTTGATGCATGAACAGTAAAAGCAGCTGATAAGGATGCTGCAGCAGCACAAAAAGGCTATTGGATGGACGATAGCTGATATCCAAGGCATCAGTCTGGCACTATGCATGCATAAAATCCTCTTAGAGGATGATCACAAGCCGACCATTGATGCCCAGAGACGTTTGAATGATGCTATGCGAGAAGTGGTCCGAAAAGAAATTATCAAATGGCTAGATGCTGGGATAATTTATGCCATCTCGGATAGTAAGTGGGTGAGCCCGGTGCAGTGCGTTCCTAAGAAAGGAGGAATAACTGTGGTGACCAACGAAGAAAACGAGTTAATCCCAACCAGGACTATGACCGGTTGGAGGGTTTGTATGGACTACCGAAAGCTTAACAAAGCTACCCGGAAGGACCACTTTCCCCTGCCTTTTATTGATCAAATGCTTGATAGATTAGCGGGAAAGCCTTATTAATGTTTTCTTGATGGTTACTCAGGTTACAACCAAATAGCCATCGCATCGGAGGATCAAGAGAAAACGACCTTCACTTGCCCATATGGTACTTACGCTTTTCGGAGGATGCCATTTGGACTTTGTAACGCACCAGCAACCTTCCAGAGGTGTATGATGGCAATATTCTCCGACATGGTGGAGGATTTCCTGGAGATATTCATGGATGATTTCTCTGTCTTTGGAGACAATTTTGAAAGCTGCTTAGGCAACCTACAGAAAGTGCTCGAGAGATGCGAGAAAGCGAACTTAGTATTAAACTGGCAGAAATGTCACTTCATGGTGGATGAAGGGATAGTCCTAGGCCACAAAGTAAGCTGCCGCGGCATAGAGGTCGACAGAGCCAAAATTGAGGTAATTGAAAAGCTGCCACCACCCACCACAGTCAAGGGAATTCGGAGTTTTTTAGGGCATGCTGGGTTCTATCGAAGATTCATAGCGAATTTCTCGAAGATCACCAAACCGTTATGCCACCTATTAGAGCATAATCGTCCCTTCGACTTCAATGTTGAATGTACTGAGGCATTTAGAATTCTGAAAGAGAAGCTAGTAACAACCCCAATTGTACAGCCACCTGACTGGAAGTTGCCATTTGAGATTATGTGTGATGCCAGTGATTACGCTGTAGGGGCAGCACTTGGGCAGAGAAAGAACAAGCTATTCCATGTAATTTACTACGCTAGCAAAACACTCAACGATGCCCAAGTGAATTACACCACAACATAGAAGGAATTGTTAGATGTGGTGTTTTCAATTGACAAGTTCCGATCCTACATACTTGGAACGAAAGTGGTGGTCCACACAGACCACTCTGCACTGAAATATCTGTTCGCTAAGAAATACGCAAAGCCCAGACTGATTCGTTGGATTCTGCTGCTGCAAGAGTTCGACATAGAAATCAAGGATAAAAAGGGGACAGAAAACTAAGTTGCAGATCACTTGTCACGATTAGAGAAGGGTAAGAGTCTCCCAACAGACGAGACACACATACTGGAGACCCTCCCTAACGAGCAGCTGTTCGCTGTCACAAGCACCGCCGCGACAGCCATGGCGGCAGGTAAGTTTTCTGAACTCCCCTGGTATGCTGATTTCGTTAATTATTTAGTTAGCGGAATATTTCCTCTTGATCTTAATTATCAAGCTAGGAAGAGGTTCCAAAATGATGTTAAGCATTATTATTGGGATGAACCTCTTCTTTTCAAAATTTGTGCAGATCAGATTATCAGGAGGTGCGTACCACAGGATGAGCAGGAAGCTGTGCTCCATCACTGTCATGCTTCACCATATGGAGGACACTTAGGTGGTCACAAAACTGCTGCTAAGGTTTTGCAGTCTGGTTTTTATTGGCCTTCATTGTTCAAGGATGCCCAGACATTCTACAAAAGCTGTGATAAATGTCAACGGACTGGAAACATCTCAAGGAGACATGAGATGCCGCTGCAAAACATCCTTGAAGTCGAAATCTTCGATGTTTGGGGGATCAATTTCATGGGACTATTCCCAGCATCATGTGGGAATCTTTATATCCTCCTGGCAGTAGAATATGTGTCTAAATGGGTTGAAGCGATAGCCACACAGAAGAACGATGCCAAGACCGTTCAGAGATTTCTACATAAGAACATTTTCTCTAGATTTGGCATCCCAAGGGCGATCATAAGTGATGAAGGGAGGCATTTTGACAATAGGGTTATAGCTGCTGCTCTAAATAAATATGGTGTTAAGCATCGGATCACAACAACCTACCACCCTCAGACCAATGGACAGGCTGAAATATCCAACAGAGAGGTAAAGAACATTCTTGAGAAGATGGTTAAACCAACTCGAAAGGATTGGTCCCTACACCTCAATGATGCACTCTAGACCTACAAAACAGCATTTAAAACTCCATTGGGAATATCACCCTACCGGCTGATTTATGGAAAAACATGCCATCTACATGTTGAGATAGAGCACAGAGCATATTGGGCCATCAAAGCAGTGAACGTGGACTTGGAAAAGGCAGGACAGAAAAGGCTGCTTGACTTGAATGAGATTGAAGAAATTCGAGCAATGGCCTATGACAATGCAAGGATTTACAAGGACAAGACAAAGAAGTGGCATGACAAGAAGCTGCTGCCACGACAGTTCTGCCCAGGGCAGCTTGTGTTGTTGTTCAACTCTAGGTTGAAACTCTTCCCAGGGAAGCTGAAATCTAGATGGTCCGGCCCATTCCAAGTGGTGCAAGTTTTTCCCCATGGTGCCATCATGATCAAATCTTTAAAAGACGGGCACCAATTTAAAGTCAACGGACAGATATTAAAGCATTATCGGGGGAATGAAGCCCCAAGAATGCAGGAAGTGGTTACTTTAGGAGATGCCCCTCCTGGCATCCCTAATTTGACCTAATTTTATTTTTATTATTATTTATTTATATATTTATTTATTTATTAGGAAATTAGAATTAATTTATTTTTAGGAACTAAGTTTTTATTTTGATTATTTTTAGGAAATAAAGGAGACAAGGAGAGGAGAAGAAGTGAACTCAGCCCACCATCTCACCATCAGCCCAAAAATAGGAGCCTATCGTTACAGTTGCCGTGATAGACGCGGAAAATCCAGCCTGTCAACATGCTGTCGCAGCAGACACGGAAACGCGTAACAAACGCTCAGCAGACACGGAAACGCGTGACAGGCGCGTCAGAAACCGCGTAACAGCTGGCCCCGTTATTCGTGCCTGCCGTTACAGCTCCAACGGGCAGCAAACTCTTTATCTATATAAACCCCATTTTACTATTCATTTCTCACTTCACTTTTACTCTCTCTACTTGTTTCCTCTCTAGATTTTCATTTGCTTTCATTTTTTCTACAGTCTCTTGCAACTATGAGTACCAGAAACACCAGACGAAGTGCTGCCTCAAGCTCTGCCCCAGCAGCAGCCACTCTCAGCTCCTTCCAAGAAAGAGATATGTGGGAGGAGAAAGGGTTCATCTACAGCAAACGAACAGAGAATCTCGGGCTCAAACCATTTATAGCCCGTAAGATCAGAGCACTTCGTTGGCAGATGTTTGCTGAGCAACCTGAGGAGATGAACGTGACCCTGGTCAGAGAATTTTATGATGTCGTCGATAGCAGAGACGCGACAGCAGTGACAGTTCGTGGTAAGGAAGTCTCTTTGAAGCCAGAATATATAACACCCTCTACGGACTCTATGTCGGCAGAAAGGAAGATGGGCATAAGAGGTTCCTGGAGGCAGCAGATTATGATGATGTCATGGCAGAACTCACCGAAGAAGGGACCCAGTGGAACACAGACCCCAAACACCCAAGGACGGTGAAACGAGCTGAACTCACCCCCGAAGCCAAGCTGTGGAACGCATTCGTCAAAAAGAGGATTATGCCCTCCTCACATAACAGCACAGTGGATCAACCAAGGTTAGCTCTCGTTCATTCAATTTTAAACGAGAGACCTATTAATGTTGGTAGATATATTCGGGAAGGGATTTTGGATTGTGCAATGCAGCCATCGGGACCCCTTGTCTTCCCCTACCTCATAACAGCACTCTGCCGTGGCCACAATGTCCCTGAAATTGCTGAGGATCTGAAAGTCCGAGGAAAAGGATGGACAGAGAGAAACATCCTCAATTTGATGGAGCTGAAAGCTGCAACACCAATCTCCAACTTCGACCCGTCTTCCACGGCAAGTGAGCCGACAGAGCCCACCCAGACAGAGCCTGCCGCCACAGAGCAGAGGCAGCCCACTGCAGCAGCTCCCCCAGCCGACTCCTCCACCCAAATCCTTGCCACCCTGCAGAAAATGGAGGAACGGCAGCTGGGCCTGATGAGCTTTCTCCGGGACTTCACAACAGCAACGGTACATTTCATTAAAAGCACTTTAAATTTCCCAGATGTACAGTTTCATGTTTTCCCCGATCATTATTTTGCTGCCCCCACCCCTGCCCACACCCCTACCCCTGCTGCCACACCGAGAACACTGTCTGCTGCGTCCACTCCAACCCCGGCCGCAACAGCTGCAGGTGGCAGCCACACTGCCACAGCCTCTGCCAGGGGAGCAAAGAGAAAAGAGCCTTCTGTCAAGAGGAACATGTCCAAAGAGTTCACCCAGATGAAGCGGCAGAAACCCAACACTGGTGACGGACCATCCGGCCAAGGGAAGTCTGATAGCAGCATCAGTGCTAGCAGCAGCAGCAGCTCTTCCGAGGAGGTTCAAGTGCTGGAGAAACTACCCCAGATCTCCCCTACCCGCATCCAGCCTCCGAGGGAAGCCAAGAAAAGACCGCCTTTGCATCTCCAATCCATCTGCCGACACCGACGAGGAAAGTCACTGTCCGCCGACAGATTCAGATCAACAGCAACAGCAGCAGCGACGACAGCGCTTAAAATTTAAGTTTTTATCTTATCTTTGATGTCTGCTATTTTGTTATAATTGTGATGTTATTTTTATTTTCTTTTTATCATTTTGTCATCATGCATTGAGGGCAATGCAACCCTTGAGTTTGGAGGTGGCATCCCTCCATTAATGAAGTGTCTTTATGTTTAGAAATGGTGTATAATGTTTAGTTTATTTTTGCTTAAAAATAAATAAATAAATAAATAAAATTTGGCTTAAGTCTTTGAACTGAACTTACCTGCCGTGACAGCCTCTGTCATGGCAGTGCCTTTAGGATAGTTTTAGGAGCAGTTTAGAGCCTTACTATAGTTCTGATTCTTAAACACCCTTTGTGACTTTTATACTGACTAGAGCTCTACTGGTAAACTAGAATAGGGAAAAGCTTAACACTTGAGTTGCCCCTAGAGGTGCCTAACACTGGCTCTAGGAAAAGAAGTTAAGAAAAAGTAGACTCAATATACCTAGAGGTGCCCGAAACCGGCTCTAGGAAGTTAGCTAGAGGTGCCCGAAATCGGCTCTAGTTAAACTTAATTTAAGAAAAGAGAATCGAGTCTAAGTAAAAACTAAAGGAGCCTAAGAATTGCCTCCAAAAAGATGAAAGTTGGCATAAAAATTCAAGTTAGAAGCTGAGCTATTCTAGTAAACTAAGGGAGTCTAGGCATATAATTGTTCACAAAATATGCACACACTACACGAGAATTATAGAAAGGTTCCGAATGAATCCTGAATTATCCAACAGGGTGCTGTTCGCAATAGGGAATGAATGGTAGGTAAGGTAAAGTTCATTGTTTTAAGCCAAACAAAAAAAAATTCTTTTTCTTGGGTCTTAATTGCTTGAGGGCAAGCAAAAACTTGAGTTTGGGGGTGTGTTGAGTGTGTAAAAGTTCTATATTTTACCCCCTATTTAACCCATATTTCTGTTGCATTCAAGCATATTTCATTGTATTTAGGATAGATTTTAATTATACATCACAGTTATACAAAAAGGCATAGTTGCTGCTGATTTTGGTTACTTTTGCAGGTAGCTGCTGTAGCAGACTCAGGGCAGTAGAGAAGCAGAGCTGGAACACTGGACTGCAGCCGAGAAGGACGATGCTGCCAAGGCCGCTGCCGTGGCAGCCAAGGACGACAGCAAATGGTGGGAGGAAAAAGTAAAATGGAGCTCGATAGAAAGAGGAAATTAAGCCGGTCTATCGTGGAGCACTCCTATATTTTTTCGAGCCCTAGATCAGAATGAAGGCCAAGCCCAAAGTTCAAGGAAGAAACTCTAAGCAAGAAGAAAGGACGAATTAAAGACATCTACTTTGAAGATTTAGTCTTTAATAAAGTTGTACTTTAATTTAAACTTGTATTCTTGCCATATTAGAAAACTTGAACCCAAGGCCTATATAAAGGCATGTAATTCGACCTAGGGAAGGACATCATCATCTTCTCTAGCCGTCTTCCCCTAAACCCTAGTCGTTTTCCCCCTTCTCATCATGTTCTAAACTCCCCCTAGGGCTAAGGGTTGATTCTGTAAATTAGTTGCAAGGATTGCATTTGTTTTAGGATTTTTTCTGTTCAATAAAATAGACTTCAAGTTTGCTTATTCTGGTTTTCAACATCTTACAAGAGTGTCGGGAGAGCATTGTGAGATCATATATTTACTTAATATCGGGAGAGTTAAGTATACGAAAGGAATAAGTACGGGTTCTCCAGTTTATGGTTGAACTATCTCGGACCTAGGGATAGGACAAGGTTAAGTGGCTAAGGAAGAATTCAACAACATCGGTGTTCATCCTTCGATTCACGCCGGGAGGTATCATCAAAGACGTGTTCATCGACAGACTTGGACCTAGGGATAGGCCAAGGCACAGCAGGGATTCTTGCCAAGCTTGAAGTGCAGAGTTGTGTGATCGCTGCCGCGACAACAACAGACCGCTGCCGCGACAGGTGCTGCCGCGACAGGCGCAACGACAGAACAAAGATTCCTAGACTTCGCAACACCTACACTACTGAGCAAATCAATATCGGCCCATTCTCTCTATCCTGATTCCTTTACTCTTTTATTTCCAGTACTCTTTATTATTTCGTGACAAACAATTAAACTCTTCCTTTTTACTCTTGTGCAGCAATCCAAGGTTAAAGCTATTAGCCTAGTCCTTGTGGAGACGATATCTGATACTTACGTATCACTTTACTACTTGCGTCGTGTACACTTGCACTACATTGCGATAGACTCTTTTACACACAACAATATGTTTATACATATATTTAATTCTTCGAGAATGCACACACATCCGAGCCTATTAGGATGAACATCATCCGTTTTTCACTAAAAACACTCGTTGGGTTGATTATTATTGATATATTAATAAGATTTTAAAAAATATCATTTTTATTTCTTAATGTTTCTCATTTCTTTTCCAATATAAAATTAAACTTTTTCGCCTCCTTTAAATAGGACAATTGCACCCAACAAAAATACTTGACCCATATATTCAGAGAAAAGATATTAAATAAAAATAATAATTGAGAAATTTATTGATGTTTTGAATGTATTATGGAATTGTATTACTTGATGAATTGATAATGGAGTAACATTAATCCAATTTCTTGTATTCTTAATTGATATTTAGACAAATAATTAAAATGGTAGTAATGTTTTTATCAAAAGTTGACAAAGGTTGAGATGTTGAGTTATTGAACATCCAGGTTTAAGTTGTATTATGCGTAAATTTATATATTTATGAATTTCTTGATTTCTGGAGCATGTCAAGATTTATTATAATGATTGGTTATGATCGCACTTGTATTAATAATATACTAATTGTATTTGTACTTATTTTGACTAATTTTAATTGTACTCGTATGAATGTGTTTCTTGTAATTGTAATTTTAATTTCAGCAAAAAAGGACACTTGATAGTGGGTTAAGAAAACTCAACGGAAAAACTACCGCTAGTGTGTATAATTAAAGGTCGTAAACAAAATTCGAAAATTGAATGGTAAAATAAAAAGAAAATCAAAATTAGGTGGTCAAAACTAAAATATTACAGAAATTGAGTGATTAAATACATAGTTTATCCAATGATAAAATAAAAATATAAATACGTTATATTTTAAAACAAAATAAATATTATTTATTTAAAATAGAATTGAATCAAAAGTAAATTTAAAATTTTGTCGTTAAAAGTTGGACGGATGCTAATGAGTTTAACTTTTCTACAATGCTTTTATATTCATTACCATCTAAGACAAATTTAATCATTATTTACGAGTATAATTTTTATAAATCTAAATAGTGATTATCAATATATATATAAAAGATAGTAATGTTGGATTAAAATCCTCAATTGTGGGCACATATGTAAAATGTATGATGTTATTATAAAGTGTGACACAAAATCAAGTGACCAATTATGTTAGGCGTGTCATAGGTATTAAAGTGTTACGGAAATAAAAGTGTAGATACCTTAAGATATATTTATAATTCAATGAGGGGCAGAGTTATAAATATTTAATAGTTTGATTTAATAATTAACTATATAAATAGGTTAACTTGTTTTTCTCTCCTTCCCGTCAGAGAGTTTTACTTCAAGATAACCTATTTTCTTGGAAGATCAATACCAAAATTTGAGATTTCAACATCAAGATTCAAGGTTTTTAGTCTATCAATGAATTCAGGTATGCTTCCGCACTTGGTTTATTCAGTTTATTGTTCTTGATGATTTGACATGATAGATCATGGGGTTTAGATTTCATATATATTATTATTTGATTCTAACAAGTGGCATCAGCGCCTCGTCATGTTGAATCATTAAGAATCAATTGATTTATTTTTTTTTGTAACCCCCTCGTCCCGGTCTGGACGACTGACCGGTCCGAGTAGGCTGCACGGGGAAAATCGAAATGAAACCCGCTAGGGCCCCACTTCGGTTAGCAACCTTAAAAAATTTCTTTTAATTATTATCTTGTCTAAAGGCATTCATACATCCTATGTGTGACACGACAGCGGAAGGACATCAAGTTATGCGAACAACCAAGCAAACAGTTTAAAAGAGTCCATTTTAGTTTATTCAGCAGGCCGTATCGATACTCTTGAAGAGGGTATCGATACGCCTTGACCAGGTCAACAACCCATAGTCAACATAGGGAGACCGTATCGATACGCCCTCACTGGTCAACTTCTCACGGTCAACGATACAAGACTGTATCGATACACCCTAGACCGGTACCGATACGCCAAAATCTCGTCAAAATTTCAGATTTCTAGTGAGCTTTTGGCGTATCGATACACCCTCGTGTATCGGTACGCTAGGCTTAAAGTGAGCCCCAAAGTGTAGGACCGTATCGATACGGCCCTTGGGCGTACCGATACACCCTGCACTACAAGATACAATTTAGCTGTCATACGGACCAAAACTCAGCTCTAGATACTTTTTAAGACTCACCTAACCACAATCAAACATTCATACCACATTTAATGAGCGAGATCAAGCATGCGAGACCACTTTAAACGAACAATCATGGCATTCATCTCAAGAGGGGCATTTAGATGGAAAACATGAATAAAACCACATTTGACATCACCGTTTCATACAAAGGCAAGGGACATTCAAAAGGCATGACATGGCAAGGTTTCACATGCTTCTAAACAATCATGTAAGCATTCATAGGTCAAGATCAGAGACTCTCAAACACAAGCAATTAAACAACAAAATAGGTATAGCTCTCAATCCACGACATACAAGCATAACACATCCAATCATAACATCAACAACTCCACATGCTAGAACATCGACAAAATCAAACTAAGTTAAACTCCAACTCCTACAAGTCTACACCCCATCGTCTAGGCATTATTACAAATACATAAATCATACTTGAGCTACTTTGAGAACTCCAAAAGCTCCTCCCTTGCCCACTTGCCTCCCGAACTCTAACGATCTGTATGTTGAAAATAAAAGAGAGCGTAAGCTAACTAGCTTAGTGAGAGAAGCTCTATAATTCAACAAGCATGCAGTTTTCAAAGCACTTTTCATAATGGACAATAAATCAATGGATGCACGAATGATTATCACAACGAGACCACACATGGCTTGCACATGCACAACCAACATACACACGGTGGGACTACACATCACCGTTTCGACTAGTAGTTTTCCAATGGGACTACACATCAAAGTACTCTTCTACTAGTCACTACCGGTGGGACTACACATCACCGTAGTTAAGACAACATTCACGTGAGGCTCTACATCTACACGACTACACAACAAAAACGATGTAAAACAACTCGAGATGCACATGATACCACAACATATATCATTCATCAACACATAACAAGGATGTAGGAGTAGTAACTTACACTCGGGTTTAGGTGAACCCTCAAGGTCCCACCCAAACCCCCAAATGAAAGCCGAGAACCAAGCTCAAGTCTCCAAATTCTCCGGATTCGTCTCTGAAGCTTCACCAACTAGATTCCTTTGTTCTACTCATCCCAACACAATTAAAATAACCACAAATCAGTCCACAATTCAATGTAGTCAACCCGGAACACAAACCAAGCACAAAACACATGATTTCGACTAAAGACAAATCCCCAAATTCCTCATTCCCGAACAGCCCCTAAGCACAACCTAAAATCAATGATTCCAACACTTAAATTACTCCCAAAATCCTCCAAAACAACCCTTACATATAGCCTAACCATCAGCCATCAAATTTCCACATTTAACACCCCCAAAACTCAACCTAAAACCCTTCAAAAAAAACCTCCCTAAAACCCAAATTCGGGAAACTCCATAAAACTATGTAAAAAATCAAGTATGTTGGCCTTTTAAGTTGTAAATAACTCATATAACACTATTAGATCCAAAGCTTAAGTTAAAGACAACAAAGATGACATTTTTAATCTAAACTTTTAAAATACCAAAATCATGAGCTTTGAGAAAAATAAAGGTACTAGCTTGAAGAAAATGATGAGGACAGGTCAAAAACGAGTTTACCTTTAAAAAATCTTCAACAATGAGCAAGATATGTGATGGAATAGTAAACTAAGGGGAAAAGGGTTTTTGTCGTTGGAAACAAAATGAATGAGGAGAGAAGAAGATGATGAATAGTAAAGTGTTTTGAAATAAGGGAGTGTTTATTTTAAAAGTCTAAATATTTACCACTTTGTCATTAATGAGATGACTAACACTATAATCCTTAAATTCATGGAATTTTGGGGTTCTAATTTAATTTAAAGTTGATCCAACATATAAAATGAGTTTTCAAAACGAAAAGGGAAACCCGAACATTATTTTAATATTATTTTCACCCAAACCCAAACTCGGGTGTTACATTTTGAATTAATTTGTTTTTTAAGGGTTTCAATTTTGATATGGTGTTCAGATTATATTTTTTATGAATTAATTTTTAGGGTTTTAATATAATGACATGTGATTATATTATTAATCGAGTTAAAACTTTTAATGTGTTTCTGGTGGTTTCAAAAACTTTAGTTTTCGATTATTTCTTATGGCTTGGTGAATAATTAGAATTTTTCTTTTGATAAAGAAATCATTAGTTTTCGAAAACTTTAGTATGTCATATTCGTTCTTCTTGTTTCTACCTTAACTACTGTTTTTTTATTATTTCCCATAATTTATAGCATTGATTATTGTATATACTAAAGCTTATTTAGTAGTTAAGGTTAAATTGAGATAAAACTCTCCAGATTTACTATCTTTATTCGTGCCTTTCAAGATTATATATATATATGGGTTAGGATCAACTTACACTGTGTAAAACTCAATTACTTTTACACAGTTTTTAGACCGTTGGATGATGGTAATTAATGGCTCAGATTATTTCTTTATCGTTTTTCTCCAAGTGATAATCTTCACATTTTTTACTGTTAATCTCATTCATCCATTTCCCTTATCCAATGATCCTAAATTAGTATAAAACTAAATGAGATTTACACCATGTAACTTGATCCCATCCCTATCAACTTATATTGCATAAAACTCAACTACTTTTACATAGTTTTTGGACCGTTGGATAATGGTAATTAATGACCCATATATTTCACTCATCCAATGGTCCTAGATTAGTGTAAAACTAAATGAGTTTTACACAATGTAACTTGATCTCATCCTATATATATATATATATGATAGTATCCAGTTACACAGTGTAAAACTCTCTAAGTTTTACATGTTTTTTAGATCGTTTGATGGGTGAAATGGATGGATGAGATTAAAAGTAGAATATGTGAAGATTATCACTTGGAAAAAAAGAGTAAGAAGTTAATCAGAGCCATTCATTTCCCTCATCCAACGATCCAAAAACCGTGTAAAATTTAAAGAGTTTTACACTGTGTAAGTTGATCCTAACCCCATATATATATATATGGGATAGGATCAAGTTACATGATGTAAAACGCATTGAGTTTTACACTAATTTATGGTCATTGGATTAGTGAAATGGATGTATGAGATTAACAGTAAAAAAATGTAAAGATTATCACTTGGGAAAAAAAGATAAGGAAATAATCTGAACCATTAATTACCATCATCCAACGGTCCAAAAATTGTGTAAAAGTAATTAAATTTTACACAGTGTAAGTTGATCCTAACCCTATATATAAATATATATATATATATTTGTTTTCTTTTTTTTATACTGGAAAACATATGTCATATAGTATTATGGATCAATTTTTTTAGGGGCTTATGCATTAAGATTATTATACATATGATTTATTCCAACAGAATTTCCCGTGTTACATTTTAATGCAATTCGTATAAAAAAATAGTAGAACTACTTTGCAAGATTAATATTATCAGTTATAGCAAGTATGCGTGTAACTATAATGCCATGCCTAATTTAATTTCAAATCCTATTGGATTCGCTGGTGTAAGTTTGATAAAGTACATTGTTCTTTATACTTTAGACATGGTTAATGCTAAATCATATCTTATTTTGCTCGGAGCAATGTTGTTAAATTAGTTTCTAATTTTGCATGAGTTGCTCTTTATTATTATACAGTTATGTATGGTATTCTTAGTTAAGGATTGTAGAACTAGTGTTTTGATATAATAATTGAAAAATATTTTGGACTAATTTGAAAAGAATTTAAAATTTGGTTTTAAGTCCAAACAACTTGAATTTATGTTTGAGGTATTTTAAAAGGTTTTTGGCAAGATTTTTCTTGCATTTAAACAGCCAAACTTGTGTTTTCAAAGTGTCCGTACCGATACGGTCCAACCCGTATCGATACCTTTTTTGCCAGTTTGGTCACTGCCAAAACCCGTATCGAAACAGGCTTGGCTGTTTCGATACGGAGAATGGTCGTTTCGATACGCCTGGTAAGCGTACCGATCCCCATTTAACAACCCCAACGTTCATATTTTCCAACGGTCTTTTAAACGTCATACCGTACAGATACGCCCTCAAGCGTATCGATGCGCCTAGGCTGGCAAGAGCCCAACGGCTAGTTTCTGATGAAGGTCGTACCGATACGGGTCCAAGCGTATCGATACAGAAGGCTGCAGAACAACATTAATGAAGGGAAATAAAGTCCTCAACGGCTCCAAATCAACCCCAACGGGTAGTAACGGCTATAAACTCATTAAGGAGTATAAAAGAGACCTCCAAGCATCAAGATATGGTTAATGCTTCAATTGTCAATCAACAAATGATCAAAAAGTGTCTTTGTACTTAAATTGTCATTTCTTGTATAGACAAACACTAGTGAGCCAAAATTGTCAAATTTGCTCAAGTGTTTTAGGTTTTGGGTGAGTGCAAAATTGTGCAAACAAATACCTATTAGAGGGATTTAAGTTTGCTTATCTTTTCTCTTTGTAAAGAGGGTTTGATCAAGGCTTTTGGTAGAAAGCTTGATCGGTGTATAAGGGTTTCCTCCTAAGCCTAGAAAAGGGGACGAATCAATAGTGGATTGATTGGAAATCCTTAGTGGGAAGCTAAGGTAGTGGATGTAGACATTGGTTAGAAGGTTGAACCACTCTAAAATCTTTGTGTCATTTATCTTTTAGCTTCCACACCACATCCACCCAAAATTCCACTTCTCCACCACTTGGTGAGCAAGATCGGTTGAAGGAATCGAGCCCTTAAAAACTCAACAAGGATTACATGCACTTTAATGATGTATTAATCTTTTCTTTAAGTTTATAGGGTAAATTTTGGTAAATACATATTTAATGAATTTTTAAAGAAACAGACAACAATTTCGGTTTATTCGATTTCTGATAGCCCCATTTAGACAACCTTATTTTGGATTATTTCGGAAACTTAAGTGTTATTAGAAATTTCAGTTTTGACTGTTACAAAATTTTAAATTTAGATATCGATATATTTAATATATATATATATATTAAAATAATTTAATTGAAACATTAAGTCACCAAAGTGACCTCTATTGTGAAAATTATTTGATTTTAAAATATAGAAGGTTTTGTGCATGTAAGTCGGATTATGTTAATATTAATCGGCCCAAAAGGAAGGTTAATAATTAACATTATTACATGTGCAACTGTGGTAATAAACATGTGATAATTATTCAGTTTTATATGTGAGCAATAAATCAGCCCAAATGAAGATTTTTGTTTGACATGTTCTTATTATCAATGCTTGATTACTATACTAAGATATCACTTGCAAGTTAATGTTTTGTCTAAAGATGAAACATTAATGGAGTGTCTCATATCTTGATATGAGGTTTACCTTTATTCAAATTTATTATTATTTTGGTTATCTTTTAAGTTTATTGAAAGATAAAATTAAGACAAATATTTTGAAACAATTAAATTCATATTTTGAGTTCAGATGTCTAATATTTTAATGGATTAAGTGAAACATAATGTCACCAAAGTGACCGCTTTTGTGTAGATTAGTTTATTTAAAATATTAAGATAATTATGTGTTTTTGTAATTCATGTGTTTATTAATTGGCCCAAAGGAAAGTTAATATTTGACAGAATTACAACGACAATTGTGGCGATAAATGTGTGACAATTATAAGGTATTTTATGTGAGCAATACGTTAGTCCAAATATTAGCCTATTGTTTAACATAGTTTATTGTCAATGTTTGATTTCTACAACAAGAATACCGCTTACAGTTAATATTACTGTCCAAAGACTTGATATTAATGTTGTGCTTGGTATTTTGATGGGAACTAGTCATTATTTTGAATTTATTTGTTTACTTATGAATATTTATGTGAGATTGTTTTATTTTATTTTATTTTTGTTCTATATTTAGGTAATTTATCTTTGCTATCACAATATCTTTTAAATACATTCCACACTCATGTTTAGTGAAACTAATTTCAAGGAATAAAAAAGACACTTACATATAATATTTGGTTGTATGAACATAGACTTTGCACTAAGGAAAGAACAACTTGTACCTCACTGCGGTATACACCTATAAAAGGTATTTTGAGAGGTGAGATCGTTCGAATCGCGTGAGTCTAATAATCATAAAGTACAACATTCTAGATGTCTTTAGGAGCACAAATGTAAAGAAATTACTCAAACTAAGGGTTTCCTTGACGAAATTAAGAAATGTTTTACCCAAAATATTAAGGTTAAGATGACATCACTTATGCCTTCTTTGATGTCTATCAAGTATAAGGGTCAAGGAAATGTGAGAGAGTACATTGTGAAAATGTTTAATATTGCTTCAAAATTTAAGGCACATAAGATCAAACTTTCTAACAATTGTTTGTTCTTATGGTTTGATATCGCTTCCTATATAGTTTAGCCAATTCAAGTTACAACTGTCAAAGGGAGAAATGGACTCTATTTGGGCTCATTTCTCGTCGTGTTCAAGAGGAAGAAAGGTTGAAGCATTATAAGTGTAAAAATAATCATTTGGTTAGTGCTTATTTAGTTAGTGTCGTTAAGAATAAGGGTAATAAAGAAAATATTAGAATAAAGTTGCTAAGGGTCCTAGTTAAAAGAAACAATAATAAGTTACAAAAGGTTGATTTCTTTTGCAACAAGTTAGGACACGTGTGAAGTAATTAAAGTTTAAAAGTGAGCAACTACTTCAGTAATTTTAAGTGATCCATGGACTGTAAATTTTATGATCCTACAATTAAGATTATTTTAAGGAAAGATTTATAATTTTTTTAGGATGTTGAGTTTGGAGGGAGAAATAAGGCTAGATACATTGCTATTGAGGATGAATTGGATTATAATTTAATTCCTATTATCATTTTTGATGATGTTTAGGTTTTCACACCTATCAGAATTGAATCAAGTACCTTAGCAAAACAATATTGAACAACTCTCATTCAAGATAAGGTAATTGTTTCAGAAGAACAAACTCAACAACCTTAAAAAAACAAGTGTCATTAAAAATGTCCACGAGAGGAAGATGAAATACTATTCTAAATTATTATATTGTATTTCTTTAAGAAAATAAAGTAACAATAGAATGATAGAAAATGACTCAATCATTTTTATCAGACCATAAAAATTTTAACTCTCAAAAGTGGATTGATGTCATTCAAGAAAAGTATAATTTTATGCAAGATAATAAAGTTTAGGAACTTGTCTCATTACCTTAAGGTACAAACTAATTGGTTGTAAACGAATATTTAAAATCAATAGGGATAGAAATTGTAATGTGAATAAGTATAAAGCACGTCTTGTATCTAGATGATATACTCTAAAAGAATACATTAATTTTTAGAGACTTTCTCTTCAGTTTTATTGAAAGACTCTTTCAAGATAATTATTACACTTATTGCTTGTTTTAGTCTTAAGCTACATTAGATAGATGTTAAGCTTGTTTTTCCAATGGCAATATTGAAGAAACTATTTATATGGTACAATCATAAAGTTGTGTCTTATGATACAATATCAATGATATGTAAATTAAAGAAATCTATCTATAAGCTTAAGTAGGACTCTCATTAATGAAATTATAAATTTCATGTTGATTATCTCATTCAGTTTTGAGATAAATTTTGTTGACAATTTTATATACTACAAGTTCAGTGGGAGTAAAACCAAGTGATACTCATATTGCTAAAGAAGACAAATTTAGTCTTACTCATTGCCCTAAAAGTAACCTTAAAATTTAGAAAATTCAAAAGATACTCTATGCATAAGCTATAGAGAATTTAATTTATGCTTAAGTATGTATGCGTTCGGAAATTGTGTACATTGTTGAAATGTTAAACAGATATTTGAGGAATCATATTATGGACCATTGGATAGCAGCTAATGGGGTTATGAGATATCTTCAGAGAACAAAAATTACGTGCTCACATGTCGGAATTTTGGTAAGTTAGAGATCATTAGGTTTACAAACTTCGATTCTAATAAAATATTGATGCAAAAGAATTTTGTCACATGAACTGCTAATTGTATATTGAATAGAAAGAACACTTTAGTTATCTTGTGACAATAAATATGCATTCATTTATTCTATAAACAATAGGAACACTTTAAACTTGAAGGACATAAATATTATGTTCCTAGTTGTTAAAGAAAATTTAGAGTGGTTGTGTGTCTATAAAGCATGTTGGTACAAACTCTATAATTGCGCGCATATTAAGAAACTGTCACCCTAGATCTTTCATGACCACACTACTCATGTGGGTGTAATGTTATTTAAGGATATTCGGTTTTAGTGGGAGTTTGTAATTTTTGAAAAATGTTCATTCGGTTTAGACACAATTTCAGTTACTTCGGTTTAAAGTTATTTAAGGTTATTTTCTGCAGAAATAAAGTTATTTTGGTTTATTTATACTCTGAATTCAATAAAGTTGATCTCATTAAGGTTTAGAAGGACCAGATGGAAATAGACATGTTCGGTTCACATTTCATGTAATTTTTCATGCTACACATCCATGATTGATCTATGTCATTTGATTATGTTTGTATACGTGACCATTGATGAGTCCAGTCATGATTGATATAGCAAAGACGGCTTTGATCCTATATGTATATAATTGATTGACGAGATTGTTATAGAATACCTATTATATAATAGCAAAATTTTGAGCTCATAATGTTGTACATTTATCAGGAAACATATGTTGCCCAAGTGGGAGATTGTTGGATTAAAATCCTCAATTGTGGGCACATATGTAAAATGTATGATGCTATTATAAAGTGTGACACAAAATCAAGTGACCAATTATGTTAGACGTGTCATAGGTATTAAAGTGTCATGGAAATAAAAGTGTAGATATCATAAGATATATTTATAATTCAATGAGGGGCAGAGTTATAAATATTTAATAGTTTGATTTAATAATCAACTATATAAAGAGGTAGTGGTCCCAAAAAATAGGTTAACTTGTTTTTTTTTTCTCCTTCCCCGTCAGAGAGTTTTACTTCAAGAGATAACTTATTTTCTTGGAAGATCAATACCAAAGATTTGGAATTTAACATCAAGATTCAAGGTTTTTAGTCTATCAATGAATTCATGTACGCTTCTGCATTCAATTTATTCGATTTATTGTTCTCGGTGATTTGACATGATAGACCCTGAATATTAAGTTTCATATTAATTTATGATTTGGTTCTAACAAGTAACAAATAACTGCAGGGATCACTAATATCTATAATTATTACAATCTGTATAAAATAAATTTAGGAATACATCTGATGGAGCTGGAAACAAACAACACTCAAAGTTGTCGTCCTTTATTAATTTCGTCATTCTATCAGCAAGTCGATTACTTTCTCGGCGCATATATTGAAATAAAACCTCTCAATGTCGACATAAAAGAGACCTAATGTAAATAGTAGTGGGGATTTTGAATAGGCGCGAAAGAAACGATTACACAAGGCCCTAAAAAAAGCTTCAAATGAGTTAAATTAAATGTTTATAAGGAAAATAAAAGATTTCAGTTTAATAAATTGCAAGAAAAATTTAAAAAAATATATATAACTTTAAAGAGGGCCCACTATATTTTTACTAAGATAAAAAAATTTAAAAAATTATTATGTATTTCTAAGATTATAAATTAGAAGGTTTCGTTTTAATAAATTGCACGGGGCCGTAAACTTTTAAACCGCTCCTAATAGGTAAGACCTACTTCCATAGCCCAACATCATCCCGAACAGCACCTCCACACATATCTATATCATTTTGCAGTATTCCTTGCACCATCAGTAGGGTTGTAAAAACAAGTCAGAACCTGAAAACCTGCTTGAAATCTGCTCGAGTCAGAACCTGATTTGACCCAAGAATTCAATGACCCGAACCTGAACTGTAACTGACTGTTGCTGACCCGAACCCGAGTTGAACCTGTTACTGTAGCAACCGAACCCGATCTGCGTCCGACTGAAAACAACCCGAACCCAAATCTAACCTGTTAATTTTGACCTGAAACCCGACCTGCATCCGACTGAAACGAACCTGAACCCGAGACCGACCTGGCAAATTACCTGATATTATCCGACTGAATCGACCCGAGATCCGATTTTACCCGACCTGTTTTGAACCCGACCTGTTAATGGACCCGACCTGTTTTGAACCTGAACTGTTGTTGACCTGAACTATTGTAGACCTTGCTAAAAATGTTAAATAATTTAAAGTGTAAACTGTTCATTATAAACTTAATAATTTTTTAATAGATTATGTTAATTTCATTATACTTAGAAAAATTTTATCATACATTATACTTAGAAATTTGTCTTAATTTGTAAACTTCATTATGTATAATAAAATTATATACTTAGAAATTTGTTTAAGTATGATAATATATATTATGTATAATAAAATTATATACTTAGAAATTTGTTAACTTCATTATATTAAATAATATTATATACTTAAAAGTTTGTCTTAATTTTTACTTAGTATATAATATATTAGTATTATATAGTTAATATAATATATTAAACTTATTATGCTTTATTATATAATATATATTATGTTAACTTTATTATGTTCATTATAAACTTATTATGCTTTAATAAGTATAATAAAATTAACATAAATACATAATATACATTAGTATTATGTTTAACTTAAAATTAATTTTATTATGCTTATATTAGTAAATAATATTTGTCAATATATATAATTAGTAAAATCATAAAATTTATGTAACATATAGTTTGTTACTTAATCTGGTTAATTATTTTATTTTGTTAACTTAATCTGGTTAACTTCTTTATTTTGTTAACTTAATCTGGTTAACTTCTTTATTTTGTTAACTTAATCTGGATAACTGACTTGGATTAATCTGGTTAACTTCTTTATTTTGTTTAATTCAATATGTTAACTTATATATTTTGTTAACTTCATTATTTGTGATTCAGTTAAAAAAAGATAAAATTATTAATCACATCAAACATGTAATCACTAATTTTATTCGAACCTTGAACCCCCTTTAATTTGTGTTTACCTTGGGCTTATTAGGTAATTAAAAAAATGGAAAAAAGAAAAAATATATATACACATATATATGTATGTAGGTAAATAATACTACTATCACCTTATATTATTACTACTCTGTCAGTATTATTACTATTATAAATATTATCATCATCATGACTATCATTCATTATTATTATATAGCAGTATTATTATTATTACATTGATTATTACTATTTACCACTATTATTTTTTTATTATTATTATGTTAGTATGATTATTTGTATATAATTATTACTATTATTAATTACTATTAGTAATTATTATTGCTATATTTACTATTATTATTGTTGTTTATTATTACATATTGTGTAACACCCTCGTCCCGGTCTGGTCGGATGACCGGTCCAAGTGGGCCACACGGGGAAAACCGAAGCGAAACCCGTTAAGGTTCCTCCTCGGTTAACAACCCTAAAAATTTCTTTTTATTTATCTTATCTATATGCATTACCAGTACCTATGTGAAACACGTCAGCGGAAACAAGAACAATACAAAGATCAACCATTCAAGACACCATTCATAAAACAGCCCATTTTTTGTAATTAAGCAGGCCGTATCGATACACCTGTTGGGGGTATCGATACGCCTTGACCAAAGTCAACACTCAGGGTCAACACAGGGAGACCGTATCGATACAGCCCTTGAGCATATCGATACGCCCTTCCCAGTCAACATCTCGTGGTCAACGAGATAAACCCGTACCGATACACTAACCCACTGTACCGATACGGTAACATCTCACCAAAATCTCAGAATTCCAGTAGCGAAAAAGGTATCGAAACACCCTTCCGCGTATCGAAACGCGTGGCCTGAAACAAGAATGCCGTATCGATACGGGTCCAACCGTATCGATACACCTGCTGAGAACAGACAGGTTTTAGCTGATTTAAGGCACAAGGGTGCCCCTAAACCTCACTAAAACCACCAAAAACACTCTAACAATAACCCTAAAGGCAAACCAACAAATGAGCATGCTCGAAACATCATCATAACAAGATTAACACTAAGGCACAACATTACAAAATCATTCATCCATGCATAACATTAAAGGTGTTAAACTTCAACATAGTCAACACTTAGGCAAATCTTAGATAGCAAAACACTAGCAAGGTTTCAAGCAAGGCATACATCTCAAGCCAAATAACAAACACAAAAGAGGAGTCTAACATGCTCCTAAGCAACATCAACCACAACATAATCCAAAAACATCATAATAAGATTACATGCCCCATTGCTTGACCATTACATCTTAATTTAAAAGTTCATACTTGGTAGCTAAACAAGCACCACAAGCACACTTAGAGGCCCCCTTCTTGCTCCTAGCAACCCACGAACTAAGGATCTGCATTGTCGAACAAAGAGAGAGCGTAAGCAATAAAGCTTAGTGAGGGTATGCTCTTTAAAAACAAACCTCAACAATGCAGGGTCCGAGCACGATCTTAGCCAAGGTAAAAATGCATAATTACCAAGAATCCTCAAGAGCCACAAGTTAAGATGCATGAACAAAATCCAAATAAATGTCATGCTCATAAGCTCTAGTCCACAACACATGTAATCACATATAAACATCCAAATAAGGATCATAATTCTCAACATATTGATACACATATCAATCAATATTGGCACCTAGTTATGACCCGAATACGCGGATAAACACGTTGGAACTCACATCCAACAACCACTTTACCTCACAGTGGGATTACACTCATCACCGGTCTCGCGGAGGGGATTCCACTCATCCTCACGCCCCGTCGATGGGATTCCACTCATCATCGACTATATATAAATACAAATTTCCGGGCGAACCCGTACTCCTCCTTGGTGACTCAACGCCACCAAGGCCACGCGCGACTTTTGACTCATGTGTACACACTAACATCCTAATGATCGATCATTTGTACTCAAGCATACTAGTGCCAACATTTAACTCATTCCACATTACTCATTTCAACCAATTCCGTGCTTAGCACGTACTCACCATGATCACAATCATGAACCATTACTATGCATGCCCTAAGCATCACAAATCATGCCTCATCCCACATGTATAACACAATATACATAAGCAATCATATCACAAGTCATACGAGGCATGAACATCCATATATATAAGTTCATCCAAAGGCTCTAGATCAAGTTTAGGATTAGGCTACCACCCTAATCCTAACTCTAGGTGGGTCTACCAAGCCCAACCTAGTCAACATACTCGAACCAACCATTTAAAAACCACGTAAAACGT
Source organism: Hibiscus trionum (assembly GCA_030270665.1). Lineage (NCBI taxonomy): Eukaryota > Viridiplantae > Streptophyta > Magnoliopsida > Malvales > Malvaceae > Hibiscus > Hibiscus trionum. The sequence continues at coordinate 8,147,833 of BSYR01000024.1, read as the reverse complement.
TTAACCACTCACCTAAGCTTCCAAGCTCCAAGCCAAGCAAGCAACCACTCTCACAATCCCGGATTTCTTCCCGAAGCTTCTCCAACACAAATTCCCGCTTCTAAACAACCTCAAACACAATTCAAACAATCTCAAATCAGCCCAACATCAAAAGACCAACCCGGAACACAATTCAAATTCAATTTACAATGTTGCAAGCCATGAACAAACTCCAATATTTGCAATCTCGGACAGCCCCAAAACCATGTCCAAAAACCATGTTTCCAACATCCATTGCACCCACAAATGATCCCAATTCAACCCCTATCCATAGTACTATAAATAGCCTATCAAATCCCACCCAAAACAACCCCCAAAACTCACCCAAAACCATCCAAAAACCCCATTTTTACCTAAATTCGGGAATTGCTCAAAATCATCCGAAATTCATATATGTGGTACCATTTAACTCCTATACATCATAACTAACCTTATTAAATCAAAACATTAAGCTTAACAAAATAAAGTTTCCATTTTTAATCAAAATCTTCCAAAACTCCATTTTCCAAAACTTCAATGAAAATGAAAACAAATGGTACTTCCAAAGAGAGGGAGTTGAGGAGAGGTCAAAAACGTTGTTACCTTTCAAAAATGAGTTGAAACGGAGGAGGAATGAAATGGAATAGTGGCTTGAAGAGGGGAGCTCTTTTCACGTTGATTTCTCTTTGAAGAAGAGAATGAATAGCAAGAGATGGGTGTTTTATTTTGTTTTAAATTTAAAGGCCCAAAGACCATTTTGCCCTTAATGAAATGGAATATTCATAAGAGTATATGATCCATGGCCATTTAGGGTTTAATCCCAAAGCATAGTCAACATCAAATTAATTTATTTGGAAACAAAACCCGAACCATTAATTAAATCATAAAACCGAACCCAAATAATATTAAAATATTATTTTCACCTAACCCCTAAACCCGGGTGTTACATATTGTTATATCATTTTTATTATTACTATCATATTATTATTTATATCATTTGTTATTTCTATTAGTAGTATGTTTTTATTATTATTATATTTATTATTGATATTATACTTATTATTATTCATTATTATTGTTATTATATTTATTATTATATTTATCTTTATTATTATTATTATTATTATTATTATTATTATTATTATTATTATTATTATTATTATTATTATTATTATGAAAATAAGAATTTGTAGAACTAATATTTTGATATAATAATTGAAAAATGTTTTGGACTAATTTGAAAAGAATTTAAAACTTGTTTTTAAGTCCAAACAACTTGAAATTATGTTTGAAGTATTTTAAGAGGTTTTTGGCAAAGATTTTTCATGTTTTTAATAGCCAAACTTGTGTTTTCAAAGTACCCGTACCGATACGGTCTTACCCGTATCGATACCTTTTTTCCCTAGTTTGGCCACTGTCAAAACCCGTATCGATACAGGCCTTTGCCGTTTCGATACGGATCGGGATCGTTTCGATACGCCAGGTAAGCGTACCGATCCCCTTTCAACCAACCTCAACGGCTATTTCCCAACGGCCATTTAAATGTGAACCCGTACCGATACGCCCTCAAGCGTATCGATACGCCTAGGCTGGCAAGAGCCCAACGGCTAGTTTCTGATGAAGGCCGTACCGATACGGTTCCACGCGTATCGATACGGATAGCTGCAGAACAGCATTAATGAAGGGAAATAAAGTCCTCAACGGCTCCAATTCATCCCCAACGGCTAGTAACGGCTACAAACTCATTTGGGAGTATAAAAGGGACCTCCAAGCATCAAGAGAAGGCTAATGCTCATATTGTCAAACATCAAATGATCAAAGATTGTCTTAGAGCTTAAATTTTCATTTATTGTATAGACAAACACTAGTGAGCCAAAATTGTCAAATTTGCTCAAGTGTTTTAGGTTTTGGGTGAGAGCTTAATTGTGCAAACAAACACCTATTAGAGGGTTTTAAGTTTGCTTCTTGTTTCTCTTTGAAAAGAGGGTTTCAATCAAGGCTTTGGGTAGAAAGCTTGATTGGTTGTAAGGGTTTCCTCCTAATCCTAGAAAAGAGGACGAATCAATAGTGGATTGATTGAGAAATCCTTAGTGGGGAGCTAAGGTAGTGGATGTAGACCTTGGTTAGAAGGTTGAACCACTATAAATCATTGTGTCACATTTCTATTTAGCTTCCACAACCCTTCCACCCAAAAATCCACCTCTCCACCACTTGGTGAGCCATATCGGTTGAACGAATCGAGCCCCACACATCTCAACAATTGGTATCAGAGCTTGGCTCAATCGAAAGGGATTCACATCCTATTGAGAAGATCCGGCAAGCTCGATCACTTTTTCACCAACCGGCTCAATGGCACATTCAATCGACAAACCGCCTTTCTTTGACGGAACTCACTATGCCCATTGGAAGACAAAGATGAAGTTCTTCATCAAATCAAGAGATTACAAGCTATGGGATATAGTTGAAGATGGTCCGTTCGTGCCTCAAAGAAGTAAAGCGGAGTGGAGTGCCGACGATCGCAAGAAGATGGAGCTTAATTGCAAAGCCTTGCACATCTTGTTTTGTGCTCTTGGCCCAACCATCTATGAGAAGATGTCTTCTTGTGAGAGTGCCAAGGAGGTATGGGACAAGCTTGAAGTCACATATGAGGGAACCAATGAAGTCAAGGAGACCAAGATTGGGCTCCTAACCCTTGAGTATGAGAACTTCAAAATGGATCCGGAAGAGAACATCGAGAAGATGTTTGATAGGTTCTCCACTATCACCAATGGTCTCAAAGGCTATGGAGAAGCCATTCCGGAGGAGAAGCTTGTTCGAAAGTTCATCTACTCACTTCCCGAGTCATGGGACTCAAAGAGGACCGCCATCATTGAAGCCAAAAATTTGAAGACTTTGAAGCTTGATGAACTCATGGGGTCACTCCTTACTCATCAAATCATGAAAAAGAACAAAGAGGATGAGAAGAAGAGGGAAGAAATTAGAGCTATGAGAGAGAAGAAAATCAAAGGGCTTGGCATCAATGAAAGTGCCATGGCTCTCAAATCTTCCACTTGTCATCATGTCTACTTAAGTGAAGAGGAGGATGAAGATGAAGAGATAGTTCATCTCTTCAAGAAGTGTGCCCCGTTCATGAAGAAAGCCTTGAGAGAGCTTGAACGAGAACCTAAGAGAAAGGAGAGGCCAAGCACTTCAAGCCATAAGAAGAAGGCGCGTGTGGCTACTTGGAGTGATGAGGACTCTACCGAAGATGAACAAGCCAACCTTTGCCTTATGGCCATCGAAGAAGATTCAAGGGTAACTTCTAATTCATCTACTTCGTGTTCTTATTCCTTTGATGAATTACAAGATGCCTATGATGATTTGGTTTTAGATTTTAAAAGCCACATTTTGAAAAACAATAAATTGATTTCAAAGTTAAAAATTCAAAATGATTTGCTTTCTAAAACCAAACTTGAACTTGAAGCAAAACTTGAAGAGTTTGAATTAAAATGTTTTGATTTACAAAAATTGCTTCAAAAAGTTCAAGAAGAAAAAGATTTGATTTCCAAAGAGCTTGAAAAGAAAAACAATGTTGGAAAATTAAATTTTTATGTTAGACAATCTAGTGCCCCTAGATTTGTAAAAGGAAAATGTTTTAGAAGTGTTTGGGTCCCAAAAGGACTAACCACTTCAATTAAAAAGGATGACATTGAAAAATGGATTCCAAAGGGGACTAAAATTTGTGCTACTAACGTTCATGGATCCAAAGCAATTTGGATACCAAAAGTCACTTGATTGTCTTTTGCTAGGTGTGATGGAGATGTTCAACAAGTCAAACATTAAGGGGGAGCTCCATGCACACAAGGAAGAACACTTGAAGAAGGAAGGCTTCACATCCTCCCTTGGGTTCAAGTGTTACTAAAAATCTAGTTGTTTTTGCATTTACTTGTTTTATTTTTAGTTTATTCAACTAGATGATCATAAATGTTGGACTAACATTTTTAATGATGCTTTGAGTAAGGGGGAGCCTTTTTTAAACCAAATTCTTATTTGTGTCAAAATTTTTACCTCTATTGTTGTTTTGAACTTAATGTTTTAAATTCTTTTTGATATAACAAAAAGGGGGAGAAATGGTTTGAAAAATTGAATTTTCAAATGAATAAGGGGGAGCTTTAATTGATTTCATATCCTTAATCTCTTATTCACATTTTTAAAGATAAAGGGGGAGAATCCCAAACAATTTTTCAAGTTAGTTTTATTATATCAAAAAGGGGGAGATTGTAGAACTAATGTTTTGATATAATAATTGAAAAATGTTTTGGACTAATTTGAAAAGAATTTAAAACTTGTTTTTAAGTCCAAACAACTTGAAATTATGTTTGAAGTATTTTAAGAGGTTTTTGGTAAAGATTTTTTATGTTTTTAATAGCCAAACTTGTGTTTTCAAAGTACCCGTTCCGATACGGTCTTACCCGTATCGATACCTTTTTTCCCCAGTTTGGCCACTGTCAAAACCCGTATCGATACAGGCCTTTGCCATTTCGATACGGATAGGGATCGTTTCGATACGCCAGGTAAGCCTATCGATCCCCTTTCAACCAACCTCAACGGCTATTTCCCAACGGCCATTTAAATGTGAACCCGTACCGATACGCCCTCAAGCGTATCGATACGCCTAGGCTGGCAAGAGCCCAACGGCTAGTTTCTGATGAAGGCCATACCGATACGGTTCCACGCGTATCGATACGGATAGCTGCAGAACAACATTAATGAAGGGAAATAAAGTCCTCAACGGCTCCAATTCATCCCCAACGGCTAGTAACGGCTACAAACTCATTTGGGAGTATAAAAGAGACCTCCAAGCATCAAGAGAAGGCTAATGCTCATATTGTCAAACATCAAATGATCAAAGATTGTCTTAGAGCTTAAATTGTCATTTATTGTATAAACAAACACTAGTGAGCCAAAATTGTCAAATTTGCTCAAGTGTTTTAGGTTTTGGGTGAGAGCTTAATTGTGCAAACAAACACCTATTAGAGGGTTTTAAGTTTGCTTCTTGTTTCTCTTTAAAAAGAGGGTTTCAATCAAGGCTTTGGGTAGAAAGCTTGATTGGTTGTAAGGGTTTCCTCCTAATCCTAGAAAAGGGGACGAATCAATAGTGGATTGATTGAGAAATCCTTAGTGGGGAGCTAAGGTAGTGGGTGTAGACCTTGGTTAGAAGGTTGAACCACTATAAATCATTGTGTCACATTTCTATTTAGCTTCCACAACCCTTCCACCCAAAAATCCACCTCTCCACCACTTGGTGAGCCATATCGGTTGAACGAATCGAGCCCCACACATCTCAACAGAATTGAACATGATAAATAAAAGCCCAAATAACATTGATTAAGAATAAATAATAGAGTCCATATACAAAACCCAAAAATAATAATAATAATAATATTCAGCCCAAAAACGGCCCGTCTACATAACCTAAAATAAAATACATAGCCCAACCAAATAAAAAACCCTAATCCCCTTTTCCTTATGCGCAGCCAAATATCTACCGTCGGATCTGTCTCAGATCCGACGGTCCAGATGAAGCCCGAAGGAGAAACCCTAGATGAGCCCCCTACCCTCCTCGCGCCGCAAGCTCTCACAACCGTCAGATCTATTGTAGATCTGACGGTCTAGATGCGACCTCAGACCAAAACCCTAATGAGGGTGTCATCGAGCCCCAGCGCCGCACAACGTCGACCGTTAGATCGAGTTGATCTAACGGTCCCCAAACAAGATGACGAACGTTTCAGATCCCCCACGCCCCACGCGCGACCCTTCGTTGCACGACACGCGCGTGTCGAGCCACGACCTCTCCTCCCGACGCGCCCACGCCGTCTGCCATCTCCACCAACTGTGTCTCACCTTCCGATTTGGGCTTCTCCGGCATACCTCAGACAAAAGACAGAGTATCAAAATACCCGAAGTAGCAAGAAAAAACAAAAAATTAAATCAAGATGCAAAGGTCAACCAGACAAAAGCTTCAGAGAGATCAGAGGAATTATTTCTAAGCATGGCTCTTTTTATGATTCTTCAGTTATATAAGAAACCAAGAACACGAGAGAAAAAAATAGAGAGCATCGAAAACATATCAGTGAGCGTCAACGCAAAGAAAAATCAGAGAGCATTTAACACGAGAGATCAGTGAGCATAATATTGTAAACAAAAAAATCATTCGGGATTTTTCCACAAAAATCAATAACAAAAAACAGTTCAAAGGTAAAAAAAAAAATTACAGAGAGAAATCAATAACATACAGAGCCTTCTGAGGTAGTATTTGGTTTCGATTCAATTGCATGCAAACAAAAATCAATTCCAGAAAAATAAATAAAAAGAAAGGCTTTTCGATTTTACCTTTCGGGAGCCGATTCCATCTTTTTTTGCTTCGGATCGTGCCGACAATAAACCCTTGGCTTCCGTTGGGAAGTTCGTCTGGGTGAGCCATCGAGATCTCAACCGAGAAATTTTTTAGGGCTCCGATTCGAGTTTCAAAGAAAGGGGGCTTTTCGGTTTTGTTTTTAGAAAAGGTTTGTTTCCTTTAACTGAGTCGAAGTTTCCTTTCTTGGGACTGAGTGGAGTTTCGCCGGCACCGACTATCGGTGGCCGGCACAGGGGTGAAGGAGGCCGGCTTTAGGGTTTTTTTAAAAAAGGGAGGGAGAGTTTTTTTTTAGGTCTGAGCTCGAAAAATTGGCTAAAAGGGTATAAATGTTTTTATAGTGTTTTTGCATTTTAAAAATGGTTTAATCACCCAAAGAGTCCTCCCGTGTTTTTGAGTTTCTTTTTAGGGGTTTCCGCATTCTGAAATCACGCCCCAGGTCCCTCAAAGTTTTTAAGAATTTCCAATCCCGTCCCTAATTTAGGGGTTAGGTTTAAGGTTTAGTGTTATTGTTTCAATCAGTGTTTGGATTTTGGGGTTTAAGGTTTTAATATTTATGGTTTATGGTTTATGGTTATTGATTTAGGGTTAGGAAGTCTTTTTTATTTAGGGTTCATGGTTTTGACTTTTGGTTTTATATATCAATCCCTAACCCTCAATCCATAAATCCTAAACCCTAAATCATTCACACAAAACACTAAACCATAAACCCTTAAAGCCTAACCCCTAACCCCTAAACCATAAACAATGATGATAACTCTCAAACCCTAGATCATAAACCCTCAAATATAAACACTCTAAACACTCTAATATGATCCATAAACCCTAAACCCTTAAACTCTAAACCATAAACAATAATGATAACTCGTAATCCTAACACAGCACCCTAAACCTTAAACCATCGAATATAAACACTAACTCTCAAACCCTAAACCCTAAACCCTAAACATTACATCCTAAACCATAAACAATGATGATAACTCATAAACCCTAATGCAACACCCTAAACCATAAACACTAATGAATTGATAACTAATGAACCCTAATGCAACACCCTAAACACTTTAATATGAACCATAACCCTCGAATATAAACCATATCTCTTAAATCATAAACCCTAAACCCTAAACTCTAAACCCTTCAACTCTAAATCATAAACAACAATGATAGCTCGTGATCCTAACACAACACCCTAAACCCTAAACCATCAAATATAAACACTAACTCTCAAACCCTAAACCTTAAACCATAAATCCTAACCCATAACAATTATGATAACTCATAAACCCTAACACATCACCCTAAACCATAAACAATGATGGTAACTCATAAACTCTAATATAACTCATAAACCCTAATGCAACACCCTAAACCCTAAACCCTAAAACTTATAATGTATAAATATAATATATATATATATATATAAACATATAACTTATAATTTATATAATGTATTTATAATATAATAATTAATAATAAATAATAATTAGTAATAGTTTGGGCCTTGGGCCTTTGGGCTCATATCCCACCACCCATTTATTTTAGATGGGCCCCTAAAACCTATAATGTATAAATAATATATATATATATATATATATATATATATATATATATATATATATATACTTATAACTTATAAGTTATATAATGTATTTATAATATAATAATTAATAATAAATAATAATTAGTAATAGTTTGGGCCTTAGGCCTTTGGGCTCATATCCCACCACCCATTTATTTGAGATGGGCCCCTAAAACCTATAATGTATATATATATATATATATAAAGTTATAAACTTATAAGTTATATAATGTATTTATAATATAATAATTAATAATAAATAATAATTAGTAATAGTTTGGGCCTTGGGCCTTTGGGCCCATATCCCACCACCCATTTATTTGAGATGGGCCCCTAAAACCTATAATATATAAATAATATATATATATATAAACTTATAAGTTATATAATGTATTTATAATATAATAATTAATAATAAATAATAATTAGTAATAATTTGGGCCTTTGGGCTCATATCTCACCACCCATTTATTTGAGATGGGCCCCTAAAACCTATAATGTATAAATATAATATATATATATATATAAACTTATAACTAGGGATGGCAATTTGATCCGAATCCGATTCGATCCGAAGGAATTTATCTGATCCATATTCGATTGAAAAAAATCCGAATCCGAGTAAAATGTCCGAGTCCTAATAGGAGATGGGTTGGATATAGATCATGCCAAGATCCGATCCGAATCCGAATCCGATCCATATCCGAGTTCGAATCAAAATATTTAGGACTTTTAACTCCTTAAAACAAAATATCATGTATAATATTTACATTAAAACAAGAAGACAACATAAATAAAGTAAAAAGTTAAACTAAATACATTAAAAGAAACATAACTACATATATTTTTTAAACGAAAACATAAATGTATATATTAGGTAATTTGAAATAATAGTAAAAATAAAATTAACTTTATATATATATATATATATATATATATATATATATTAAAAGTGATAATAAAAATATAAATGTCTTAAGAATGTAAGTTAAATAATAATAATAATATTTATTTTGATTTATATATATTAATTAACCTTAATATAGTGTAATATATCTATTTATATCATATGCATGCATAAATAAATATGAAAAAAAAAAACAAATGCAAGATCAAGTCATAGATAAACAAACAATAAAATAAATACAATGGAGAAACAAATAAATGTAAATATCAATGAATTACTAAAAATTAAGAAAGTTAGTGAATGAAATAGTAAGTAATGTGCAATCGATAGATAAAGTTATGATATATTATGCTAAAATTATGAATTAAAATAGAAAGCAAATTAAAAGCATAAACAATAAACACAAAAAATTAAATGCACTCAACAAATAAGAGATAAAAATGAACAAGTGTAGAATTAAATAGCATAAATTAAATGCGTAAGAAATTAAATATACAAAATTATGGACTGATTTGCACTAAAATAAAATTATTAGAGGGTCAAAACATAATATACCCTAAAGATGCTAAAATTTGCGAATCTACCCCTTAGACTTGGGTCAAGACTAGGGATGACAATTTAATCCGAATCCAAAAACTATGATCTAAATGCGATTGAAACAAATCTGAATCTGATCCGAAAAATCCAATCAAAAAACAATCTGATCCAAATCTGTTTGAAAAAAATCCAAATCCAAATCCGAAAAAAATATCCGACTCCGATTGTAACGGATTCGGACTTGGATTTTATACAATCCGATCCAAATCCGATCCATTGCCATCCCTACTTATAACTTATAAGTTATATAATGTATTTATAATATAATAATTAATAATAAATAATAATTAGTAATAGTTTGGGCCTTGGGCCTTTGGGCTCATATCCCACCACCCATTTATTTGAGATGGGCCCCTAAAACCTATAATGTATATATATATATATATATATATATATATATATATATATATATATATATATATATATAAACTTATAACTTATAAGTTATATAATGTATTTATAATATAATAATAAATAATAAATAATAATTAGTAATAGTTTGGGACTTTGGGCTCATATCCCACCACCCATTTATAATAATTAATAATATCAATAATAAATAATAATTATTAATTATTGGGCTTTGGACTAAATATTTTAGATGGGCTAAATATAATAATTAATAATAATTATTAATTGTTGGGCTTTGGGCTAAAAATTTTAGATAGGCTAAATATTTTGTAGCCCTTTAAATTTTAGATGGGCTAAATATTTTGTGGCCCTTTAAATTTTAGATGTTTTTCATTTAAGTCTTTTAAGTTTGAGTTCAATTCAATTTATGTATTTAAATACATATATAAATACATATATTTTATAATTTTATAAATACATATATTTATATATATATACATATATTTTATATATATATTTATGTATTTATATACATATATACACACATATATACATATATATATACATGTACATTATATATTATATATTAACATACATATATTTGTATAATATGTATTAATTATTATGTATGATATGTTATATGTATAATGTATTAATAATTTAATATATACATATGTTTGTATAATATATATATATGTATATATACATGTATGTTGTTAGTATCATAGTATGTATTATGTATATACATATACATGTATTTATGTATATTACATTACATATAATAAATACATACATGTTTGTATAATATATAATTATATATTGTAATTTATATACATGTGAATACATAAAAATACATATATACACACATAATCACATATATTTATACTTATAAAGTTATTATAATAATTAATAAGTTATATTATATTATAATAATTAATAAATAATATTAAATTATAATATATATGGGCGGGAAAATTTATTTTGAAACCGCCCAATTCCCAAATTGAATTTCAATTTGGGGTAAATTATAAATAAAGCCCTTTATATTATATAAGTTTTTTATTCAAGTCCTTTAAGTTTTAATTCAATTCAATCGAGTCCTTAAAACTTTATTTTTACTTCAAATTAACTCTTATTTATTATTTTTTTCACTATAGTCCATAAAACTTTGTTTTTATTCAAAATTGAGCCTATTATAGTCCATAAAACTTTATTTTAGTCCAAATTAGCTCTTATTTATTATTATTTTTTCACTATAGTCCATAAAACTTTGTTTTTATTCAAAATTGTTCATTTCTGGTGAACCTGAATTAACCCGAACTGAAATGAACCCGACGACCTGAAATTATTCGACCTGAAGATGGTTTAAACCAACGCACACTGTGACAATCGTTTTCAACTGTCTTTTTCCTATTGAAAATTTGATAATGTTCATCTTATAAAAATTGAGTTTGAATGATGTTATTTGCAGGATATGTACATAATAAAAGGATTAAAAAAAGTATAAATACTATATACTATATTATAATAATCTTAAGACTGTTAAAAAATTCTCGTACTCACAGCCTTCATTGTTAAATGGACCAACAAGAAATCCAATGATGTAGTCCTAACTCCTAACTCTTGACTTATAAGTTCATGTCTCAGTTTGGGCCCACGAAGGTCTCTGATATCACATTTATTGTTTGTGTACGGCTGATGCTGGAATGTGGCCCCACCGAACACATGATCTAAGCAACATCAAATTATGCTAAAGAGTAATAAAACCAAATCTTTGTGGGTACTTTCAGTCTAAGCAAAGTCAGCGTGGCAGCATATAACCGGACCAGGTACACCCAAAGTTCGGATCCCAAGACAAATCACGTGCCATCTGACCCCGCATCACGTGCTTACTACTCTTTTCTCACTTCAAACTTCTCACCGCACTGAACTAAAACTTAGCTGGAGATGAGCGAGCAATGATTCGCTGTTGTGGGCTCCACTGGGGCAACACGGTGAATCTCAGTCCTGCCACGTCGGCATAACAACAAAGTACGCGTGAAATGGGCCCCGCACATTCAACATGGTCTTTTCTTTCAACGCACGACTCATACGATCTATGATGCCTCATTGCCTCTTCATACCAAGACCATTTGTCCATTGAAATAAAAAATAATAATTAAAATATATCTACTAAACATAAGAAAATAATTAAAATATGAGAAGAAAATATATTTATATTTATATTTATTTCTATTAATATTTCAAAATTCATAATATATTAGTAATGTACTAAAATCTACATTAAATACAAATCTTAGACAGAGTTACCAATTAATATATATACAAGTTCCCTTCATCAACTTCATGTTAGTCTAATATATATATATATGGTTAGGATCAACTTACACTGTGTAAAACTCTCTAAGTTTTACACCTTTTTTGGATCGTTGGATGAGGGAAATGGATGGTTGAGATTAACTCCGTGTTTTTAATTCTCAAGTGATAATCTTCACATATTTTACTGTTAATCTCATCCATCCGTTTCACTCATCCAACGATCCAAAAAAGATGTAAAACTTAAAAAGTTTTACACAGTGTAATTTGATCCTATCCCATATATATATATATATATATATATATATATATATATATATATATATATATATATATTTTGATGATATTTATTGGATTTTTATAAAAGATAGATGTTATTCAAAGAAGGTTTTTATTGTTTCTTTAAATCTTTTAGGTTTTTATATTTTTTAGATAAGAAAATATAGAGATTAAAATAAACATTTTAAAAACACACGACCACAGTTAAGTTTGAACCCAAGACCTTAAAGTTAAGAGTCTTATACTAGAGTGAATTCTTTTATGTTTATTTTTTTTATGTATGAGTTTTTTTTTTTTGTTAACATGATTTTTCAAGTTTCTTTTTATGTTGATGTATCTTTTGTTTTACCTTTTTGTATTTTTAATAAAATTTAATGTTAGAACCAAAATATATTCATACGAATATTAACCCAAGATCCATACATGCCAAAACATTAAGAACAAAGACTAAATTTGCGGAAGCGTACCTGAATCCATTGACGGAGATTTTTCCAGAGAGGGTTTGATCTTCCAAGATGATAGGTTACCTCTTGCCACACAACTCTCTGACGGGGAAGGAGAGATATGCAAGTTAACCTAGATCTCGGGGACCACTACCCTTTATATAAACTGAATTAAAATCAGTTTATTAATATTTACAACTCTGCCCCTCATTGAGTTATAAATATAACTTACGGTATCTACACTTTTAATTCCATGACAATTTAATACCTATAACACGTGTAACATAATTGGTCACTTAATTTTCGTGTTAAAACTTTATAATAGCAACATACATTATACATATGTGCCCATTATTATTGGATAACCCAACAATCTCCCACTTGGGCAACATATGTTTCCTGACAAATGTATAACCTTATGAGCTCAAAATTTGCTATCATACAATAGGTATTCTTTAACAATCTCGTCCATCAACTATATCTATATAGGATCAAAGCGGTCTTCGCCATATCAATCATGACTGGACCCATCAATGGTCACGTATACAAACACAATCAAATGACATAGATCAATCATGGATGCGTAGCATGGAAATTACATGTAAATGTGAACCGAACATGCCTATTTCCAACTGGTCCTCTTTAAACTTAAGTGAGGTCCTTATCAGAATAAGAAAAGAGTGAATAAACTGAATACTTAATTTCTGATCAGAGAAAAAAAAATAACCGAATACATAAATGTCCAAAATCAAATATAAAGCAAACAAATAACAAACTCCCACTCAAACAATAATATCATCAAATGATACAACACCCATATGAGCAGTGTGCTCATGAAAGACCTTGGGTGGTAAACCTTTTGTGAGCGGATCCGCTATCATAGAGTTTGTCCCAATGTGTTCTATGGATATTTGTCCACTTTGCACTCTTTCTTTTACAACTAGGAACTTTATGTCTATGTGCTTTGACTTAGACGAGCTCCTATTGTTGTTGGAATACAGTACTGCTGACTTATTGTCACAAAACAATTTAAGCGGTCTTTCTATGTTCTCCAAAATACGCAGCCCAGTGACAAAATTCCGCAACCATATTCCATGATTAGATGCCTCATAGCATGCTACAAACTCTGCTGCCATGGTGGAAGAAGCTACAAGTGTTTGTTTAGCACTTTTCCAGGATATAGCTCCTCCAGCTAGTAGATAAATATAGCCTGATGTAGATTTTCTGCTATCTTGGCACCCAGCGAAATCAGAATCCGAATACCCAACGACCTCCAAATGATCTGATTTCCTATAAGTGAGCATGTAATCTTTTGTTCTCTGAAGATACCTCATAACCCTCTTGGCTGCTATCCAATGGTCCATACCAGGGTTGCTTGAATATCTGCCTAACATCCCAACAATGTACGCAATATCCGGACGCGTACAAACCTAAGAATACATTAAACTCCCAATAGCTGATCTATAGGGAATTTTCTGCATTTCTTGAATTTCAAGGTTACTTTTAGGGCATTGGGCAAGACAAAACTTGTCTCCTTTAGCGACAGGGGTGTCCATTGGTTTACTATTTTGCATGCCAAACCTTTTAAGTACTTTATCGATATAGTTCTTTTGTGATAATCCAAGAATACCTCGAGATCGATCTCGATGTATCTGAATTCCTAAGACAAAAGAAGCGTCCCCAAGATCTTTCATTTCAAAATGCTTAGATAGAAATCTCTTGGTTTCGTGCAATAAGCCTATATCATTCGTGGCAAGCAAAATGTCATCGACATATAAAACCAAAAATATATGCTTACTCCCACTGAACTTGTGATACACACAATCATCAACGATATTCATCTCAAAACCGAATGAGACAATTACTTGATGAAACTTATGGTACCATTGACGAGAAGCTTGCTTGAGTCCATAGATGGATTTTGTTAATTTGCAAACTATACGCTTTGGGTCTCCCGACTCAAAGTTTTCTGGTTGCACCATATAAATTGTTTCTTCAATGTCTCCATTGAGAAACGCAGTCTTAACATCCATCTGATGTAACTCAAGATCAAAATGAGCTACAAGTGCCATGATTATCCTAAAAGAGTCTTTCGATGAAACCGGAGAGAAAGTCTCTGTAAAGTCAATGCCTTCTTTTTGAGTATATCCTTTAGCTACAAGACGTGCCCTATACCTCTCCACATTACCATTTGCATCCCTCTTGGTTTTAAATATCCATTTACAACCAATTGGTTTTGCACCTTCAGGTAATGGGACAAGTTCCCAAACTTTATTGTCTTGCATGGATTTATACTCTTCCTGCATGGCATCAATCCACTTTTGAGAGTTAACACTTTGCATGGCATGATGAAAGTTGATTGGGTCATCTTCCATCATTCCATTATCATCCTCATTTTCAAGGAGAAATACAATATAATCATCCGGAATAGCATTTCTCCTTTTTCTCGTGGATATCCTTAATGGCACTTGTTGTTGAGGTTGTTGAATTTGTTCTTCTGGAACAATTACCTCATCCTGAATAGGAGGAAGTTGTTCAACATTATCTTGTTGAGGTTCCGGATTCACTTCTTGATTAATGACAGATATGGGAACCTGAATATTATCAAAAGTGATAGTAGGAATTGAGTTGGAACTCAATTCCTCCTCAAAAGTAATGTCTCTAACCTTATTTCTCCCTCCAAATTCAACATCCTCAAAAAATGTTGCAGTTCCCGTCTCAAAAATATTCTTAATTGTGGGATCATAAAATTTATAGCCCCTAGATCGCTCAGAATATCCAATAAAGTAGCTGCTCACAGTTTTGGAGTCCAATTTCTTTTCATGTGGCCTATAAGGCCTTGCCTCAGCTGGACATCCCCAAATGTGAAAGTGCTTTAGACTAGGTTTTTGACCCATCCAAAGCTCATAAGGTGTCTTTTCAGCTCCTTTAGTTGGTACTCTATTCAGAATGTACGCTGCTGTCTTTAATGTTTCTCCCCAGAGGGACTCGGGTAAGGTAGAATGAGCAATCATACTCCTTACCATATCCTTAAGAGTCCTATTACGTCTCTCAGCTACACCATTCATACTAGGTGATCCTGGCATGGTGTACTGTGGGACAATACCACATTCCTCTAGGAATTTCGCAAATGGTCCTGGACGTTGTTCACCTGAGCCATCATATCTACCGTAGTACTCACCACCACGATCAGATCTAACTTTCTTAATTCTTTTGTTGAGTTGATTCTCAACTTCAGCCTTATAAGATTTGAACACGTCCAAAGACTGAGATTTCTCATGAATGAGATATAGGTACCCATAACGTGAGTAATCGTCTATGAATGTTATGAAATATTGTTGACCATTCCAAGATGCCGTAGGGAATGGCCCACAAATATCAGTGTGAATTAATTCTAAGACGTCTGTAGATTTGTTGGCACCTAATCTCTTAGTTTTGGTCTGTTTTCCCTTGATACAATCAACACAAACACTAAAGTCTGAAAAGTCAAGGGACTCCAAAATACCATTAGATATAAGTCGCTCAATCCTACCTTTTGAGATATGACCTAAGCGCTTATGCCATAATGATGCCGAATTTTCTTTATTTAATTTGCGTTTAGTACCACGTGATTCCACGTGCAAGGTTTCATTATATGATGCAACTGTATCTAGCAAATAAAGGTTGTCATAAGCATTTAAATAACCAGTTCCGACAATACTTGAATTTAAAGACAAAGTAAACTGATTGTTTCCAAATGAACAAGAATATCCAAATTTGTCCAATAAAGAAACTGAAACTAAATTCCGCCTAAAAGACGGAACAACAAAAGTGTCTTTCAAATCCAAATAAAAACCAGTTCCTAATAACAACCTAAAATGCCCAATTGCTTCAACTTCTACCGATTTTCCATCGCCCACAAAGATGTTTCTTTCACCATCACTTGGATTTCGGTAGCTCAGGCAACCCTGCATAGAAACACTTATGTGAGTAGTAGCACCAGAATCTAACCACCAAGTGTTTCTAGGTACTGAAGCTAAATTAACCTCAGAACAGACCAAAGTAAGATTCATACCTTTCTTAGCACGCCATGCGTGATACTTGGTACAATCTTTCTTCAAGTGTCCAGGTTTCTCACAAAAGTAACAATTAATTGGAACTCGCTCTTGTTTCTTTTGAGCTGGACCCTTAGCAGCTTCATTCTGATACATTCTTTTCTTGCCCTTATCCTTAGAGGCACTGGCCAAATGAGCACTTTCAGTTTTATCACGCTTCAACCTATCTTCCTCTTGAATACAATGAGAAATGAGCTCATTTAGAGTCCATTTCTCCTTTTGACAGTTATAACTAATTTTAAATTGGTTAAACTGTACAGGAAGCGATACCAAAACCATAAGAACGAGCAAGTCTTCAGAAAGCTCGATTTTAAGTGCCTTAAGTTTTGAAGCGAGATGAAACATCTCCATAATGTACTCCCTTATATTTCCCTGACCCTTATACTTCATAGACAACAAAGAATTCAGAAGTGATGTCATTTCAACCTTATCGTTTTTAGCAAAACGTTGCTCAAGATCGTCAAGGAAAGACTTTGCCTGAGTAATCTCTTCAGATTCAGTGCCCCTAAAGGCTTCCGAAATGCTGTGTTTCATGATCATCAGACTCATGCGATTAGAACGATCCCACCTCTCAAAATCCCTTTTAGCATCAGGGGTGCTATCCGCAGTGAGAGGTGCAGGTTGTTCTTGCCTTAGTGCAAGGTCTATGTCCATACAGCCAAGTACTATAAGTACGTGCCTTTTCCATTCCTTGAAATTTGTCCCATTAAGCATGGGTATAGAACTGATATTAGCAGATATTGTGGCAGCAGAAGAACTAGCTGAATATAGAACAAAATAAAAAATAAACAGACTCACATCAATATTCCATAAGTAAACAAATAAATTCAAAGAAGTGACTAATTCCCCTCAAGATACCAAACACAACATTAATATCAAGTCTTTGGACAGTAATATTAACAGTAAGCGGTACTCTTGTTGTAGTAATCAAACATTGACAATAAATTATGTCGAACAACAGATTAATCTTTGGACTAATGTATTGCACACATAAAAAGAAATACCTTATAATTGTCACACGTTTATTACCACAGGTGTCGTTGAAATTCGGCCAAATATTAACTTTCCTTTAGGCCAATTAATAAACGCATGAATTACAAAAACACAAACATCTTGATATTTTAAATAAGTTAATCTACGCAGAAGCGGTCACTTTGGTGACATTGTGTTTCAATTAACCCACTAAAATATTAGACATAGCCAAAACATGAATTTTATTCGTTTCTAAAAATTTTATCTTTATACCTGATGATCAAAACTAAAATTTTGATCCAACCAAATCAAATATATATATTTTTAAATAATATATATTCCATAACACTAAACCAAATATGCAATTAATCAATAAGCAAAAGCAACACATATTTAAGACTATAATCGTATTCTGGAAAACTTAATAACCTAAAATATAGAATTAATAGGGGAATGTAATAGCCTTTACTTAAAAAAACGCTTGAAATTGCCCTGAAACATCATTTGTCAATTCCCATTCACTGACGCAATAATAAAAAAAAAATTATCGCACATGGTGAATCAACAAACAAATTAAATAAAAATATACCAATCAATTGAAATTTCAAGACGTAATAAGATTAACCCTAATTTAAATATTCATGCCGACAAAACCCAAATTAAGATTGAACCCTAATTTAATATTTATGCCGACAAAACTCAAATTGCCTTAAATTCACAGAAAAATAAGATTTCAAATCGGCAAATAATCGATGGAAGATTAATAACCAAAAAAAAATATGATCTTAATGATTCGACATAACCTGGCTCGATGCCACTTGTTAGAACCAAAATATATTCATACGAATATTAACCCAAGATCCATACATGCCAAAACATTAAGAACAAAGACTAGATTTGCGGAAGCGTACCTGAATCCATTGACGGAGATTTTTCCAGAGAGGGTTTGATCTTCCAAGACGATAGGTTACCTCTTGCCACACAACTCTCTGACGGGGAAGGAGAGATATGCAAGTTAACCTAGATCTCGGGGACCACTACCCTTTATATAAACTGAATTAAAATCAGTTTATTAATATTTACAACTCTGCCCCTCATTGAGTTATAAATATAACTTACGGTATCTACACTTTTAATTCCATGACAATTTAATACCTATAACACGTGTAACATAATTGGTCACTTAATTTTCGTGTTAAAACTTTATAATAGCAACATACATTATACATATGTGCCCATTATTATTGGATAACCCAACATTTAATACTTTTATTTTTTTTGTAAATGTAATTAAGTCAATGAATCAATGCATAGACACCCATTTTGGGGCACAAAGCCATGTGCTTCTCCCATATGTTATAGATACACGAAAGGTTATGGAGGAAGTGTAGGCAACTTCAGTTATTATTTTTGTGCACCAAAAACTTTGCACTTAGGCATCAAGATGGTCATTTGTTTTAGAAATAAACAATTTAATTATGTGTACTTTGTAATAATACAAATTAACACATTTTACTAATTATGAGGTATTTGTAGAAAAAATATATACAAAACAAAACACCTTTTTTCTTCTTGTCTTTAAAGGGAAGAAATGCATCCTTATAAGTTATCATTGTTTTTATGAGAATACGATGCCGAAATAAAAACATTTTATTGTACTAAAATGTGTCAAACATTAATAATTATGGAGAAATTATTACATGATCTCGGACCACCACGTCATTCATGGTCCCTATCCACTAAAAATAAGTTACATATTTTTTTTCTATGTCATTATTTTATTTATAATCAACTTTTATGTAACCATTCACTCTCTATTTACATGGCTTAAAAAGGTGAAGATTCATCCTTAAAAAAAATGACATAGAAAAAAACAAATTATGTGGCTGATTTTTAGTGGGAGGGAGCATGGATGATGTGGTGGTCCGGGACCATGCAATAATTTTTCACAATAAAGGGTAATTGTTCTGTACATTGGTAGTAGAAATTAAAAGTTTTCACAAGTTTTTTTTTTAATTTTAAGGTTTAGATATTCAATTTAGAGTCTAGTGTCTAGAGGTTTATATTTAGGAGTTCTGAATTTAGGGATAGTGATTATAATTTAGGGTTTAGCATTAGAATTTACGATTTATAGGTTAAAATCTAAATCCCTCGTCATATTTTATAAAAACTAAACCATAAACTCTAAACCTTAAATTCTAACCCTAAACTATAAATTCTAACAACCATCTCTAAAATTTAAACTCCTAAACTTAAACCTCAAACTGAATCCTTAAACGCTAAAATTAAATTGCATGTAAGAACTTTTAATTTTTATCATTGGTGTATTGAATATAAATTCAACAATTAATCGTAATATTTGTACAACTTAAAAGAAAGATTTTTTTTATCAAAAACTTAAAAGAAAGATTTAAGAAATTAGGTTAATATTAATTTGATATTTGTGTTAGGGTTGTACTTTACTCTGTTTTTTATTTTTTATTATTAATACATCTTAATTTGATAAAATTATTTATAATTTTTTGAAACTTGATTATATTTAATAGTGAAAAGTTTACAAAGGAACCGCACTTCAAACATTAAAAGTTCAGCGCAAAACAAAAATGCAATAAAATTTAAGGGTGTAAAAAAATCTAACACCATCAGAATAACTTGAAAAGGCTCCTGAAATTAAATCTAGAAAACTATTACTTTTACATTAAGTGCTCTTTGATGAAAGCAAAATTCCTCCGCTACTTGTTTTTAGTGTATCGACACAACAAAAAAAAAATCATAATATGTACAGCTCGACCTCCTTCGTTTACAAAAAAGTTCGATGATACTCGTCACCCGAACTCTAAACTATCAAAATATAGACTGAAACTGCCATAAAAGCAGACAAAGAAACTGCCATACATACATACGAAAGAACTGTCATAAAAGCAGATACAATATAAACCTGGTAAAGTAAAATAAAAAAAAACAAGAAAAACATGAAACTAAAATTAAAGATGAATCTTATTTATGTACATAATCAACAAAGCGGTTAACGACCGTCGCCGGCAAAAAAGAAATAGTACAAAAAATTTTTTTGAAACTTAAAAAAATGTTTCTAATTGAATAATTTATTGAGTCACATAGTGTGTAAAAAAATTTACACAAAGCTACGTATCATTTTTTAAAATAAAATTTAAATATTTAATCATAAATTTTAAACTCTAAAAATTTAAATTTTAAGTTCTAAATTTTAAACTCTAAAATAAATCTCTAACCCTAACACAAAAAGAATTATATACTTTAAAGACTACACAACTTGTATATTGAATAATTTCTCTTTAATTGATCGAATAAAATTATTATTTTAAATAAAATAATAAATTTTAAAAAAATATTCCAAACTACACTTGAACATGAGTGCACGTTTAAATCCATTCCCACCTCTAATTTAAAATGGGTAAAATAATGTAATAAAAAAAGAGATGAAAATAGTGGGAAAGGGAGAAAGAAGACAAGAAGAGGAAATGTAAAAAGACAGCTAGCAATGAAGAAGGAGGCTTCAAAGTTCAATCATCTCCTTTTAAAGCTTTCCTTTCCTTCTTCTTCACCTTTCAAAAACTTCCCAATTCCCTTCTCCTTTTCAAGGTATTTCTTTCAACCCCCATTGCTTCCAGTTGTTCACTCTTTTGGTTTTATTGGATTTCTCAACCAAATTTGTTTCTTCTTCTTCTTCTTTGAGTCCAAGTTAGAGGCATTTATTTCCAAAATCTTATCGTCAAGGATACTCTGTTTGGATAGCTGAGAAAGTTGTGGAAAATGTCAAGGAATTGAATTTGAGAACTAAAGTTTTCACCTTTTCAGTCATTGCCGATGCCAATTTGAACTATTTACTGAAATGGGTTTTCATTTCTTTACCAATTCAGCAAAAGGAGATCATACTTGTTCAAACCGAATACCTTTTTCCTTTACTTTTCTAGGAAAAACAGAGAAACTAATGTAAAGGAAGTAAAATTATTAGGATTTTTGTTATTGGTTTTGGTTTTTATCAAAACACTGGGAAAAAAACGAAGAAGCTTTCTGCTGGAATACTATTCCACGAACTCTAACAATTCAATTTGTTCAACTACTGTTTCAGGTTTCCCGAGAAAATTCTCTTCATTTTCCTGGAAATCATCTCCGGAAAGTTTTGCTCACTCATCAGTAACAAAGTAAACATGATTGGATCAGCGGATTGTACTGATGAGATAGATTGTGGAAGCTTCTTCGATGACCTCGTCGACTTCCCTAACGGAGATGTCGAACTAGAAGCCTTCGACTCCGCCGCCGCGTTCCCTAGCATTTGGACAACTCACCACGAGTCATTGCCTTGTTCTGACTCAGTTTTTTCCCACAACAGTGCTTCCGACCCCTCCACTGAACTCTTTGTTCCGGTTAGTATAGTGTTTTCTACTTTTCTTTATTAAATTTATTGTAAGTAGTTTTTCTTCTTATTTCTGCTTATTAAAGTTGATTTTTTTATTATTAAAAAAAGCTAACTTTGTTGAACTATTTCAGTATGAAGATATTGTTCAATTGGAATGGAACAAACGTCCTCGTTCGGCCACCTTCAATCATCTTCCGGGACTTCAGCCAATCTCCCCCACTTCATCTGTCGGCGACAGCGACATTCCTCATCCCTTTGCTGTCCCAAAGGCGCCGTTGGATTCCGAGAACTATGCCGAGTCCCGACTTCTGATCAAATTACCGAAACAGGTTAATCCGGAACATAAGAAGAAGAAGAAGATCAAGCTATCACTTTCAGCTCATGCAGCCGTTGCTGATAATAGTCGAAACCCAACAGGACAAGCTGTTAGGATGTGTATGCATTGTGAGATAACGAAGACGCCACAATGGAGGGCAGGGCCAATGGGTCCGAAAACCCTTTGCAATGCTTGCGGAGTCCGATACAAGTCCGGCAGGCTCTTCCCAGAGTACCGGCCTGCTGCAAGTCCGACGTTCCTTCCGTCATTGCACTCAAATTCTCACAAGAAAGTGCTGGAGATGAGAACCAAAAGTTTTGCTCTAGCACCTACCACAACAATGATTGACAACAATCTACCAGAGTTGATTCCAAATAAAAGCAACCCAGCATTGGATTGCATATGAAGGGTCGAGCCGACGCATCCGATCATGGCTATGGTTATATACCTCGAAAGATCATTCAAATACATAGAAAGTGTTGGGAAAAAAGAACTTTACCATATCGGACATATACCTTTATCCGATTTATACCCGAACCCGAATAGCTTCATTATTTTATTTCTTTGATCTTTGTTGTTTTGTAGAGAGATTGTAGTGAGAAATTTGAGGCAAAAAAGGTAGGGAAAAAAGGAAATGTAAGAGTTAGCAAAGTTGTAGGCTTTAGCAACGATTAGGTCCTTAACTAAATACAAAGATCTACGACATATTGCCACTTTACTCGAATTGATTTTTCTGTTGCTTGCGCTTGAAGCAATATAAGGGTTTTTTGTGCAACCTTGCACCCCTGACAACATTGGGTTAAACCTCGAGTTCTTTTATCCCTTTATGTGGATGGATTTGATTCTTGGAATGCAGTCTTGCCTTAATTGTATGCAATTCAGTGACGGCATCTTCAATCTCCATTCTCTCAGCCGGAACTTCAACAGAGCATGCAACGCCGACATTAGCAAACGAAACCAAACACTCCAACATGTCACAGCCTATGTTCTCATCTCCTCTTCTTTTCTGGCTTTTCTCATTGAGTTGTTCAATCAATCGGTAATCCAAAATCTCCTCCACTTTTTCTGGAAATGCCATCTTACACAAACTATGAAGGCTCATCCCATCATCAAACAAAGCATCTGTCGGCCTCCTTCCGGTGATCATCTCCAAGATGAGAATCCCGTAGCTGTAAATATCGCCTTCAGGGGACGTCGGACCACCCATGCCATATTCTGCAACGATACAGTTACATATGAAATTTGGTTAAGGAAGTAAAATCAAAAGCTATGAAATTTACCTGGGGCAAGGTACCCAATTGTTCCTTTGATGATCGAGGAAGTTGGTTGCTCGTTATCCAGATTACTTTCAACATCAGAAAGGAGCTTCGCGATGCCAAAGTCACTGACATGTGCAACCATGTCAAGATCGAGAAGAATATTGGCCGGTTTTAGATCCCGGTGAACAATTGGTGTTCGACAATGGTGAAGGTAATCCAGTGCATTGGCCACATCTATAGCAATGTCTAACATTTGAGCAAAGTCGAGATGCCGTGATGAGTGATCTTCTTCATGATCATGATGAAGCCAGCTCTCTAAACTTCCATTCGCCATGAATTCCAAAACCACAGCCTTGAAATCATTGCCTTGGAAGTTTATGCTTGAGCAACAAGTTATTAGCTTGACTAGATTTCGATGTCGAACATTTCTCAAAGCCTCGCATTCAACTGTGAAACTCTTGATAGCCCCAAGGTTTTGAAGGTTTAATACTTTTATTGCAACAGGGTTTTCTTGTTGATCAAGAAACCCTTTATAAACAGACCCAAAACTGCCGTCACCAATTAAGTTTGAGGCTGCGAAACCATTCGTTGCTTCGACGAGTTCCTTGTATGAGACTCGCACAAAGCCAACTTGCCGCAAAGCCGCCGAAGGGGTGGTTTCTTTTCCCGACCGTTTTTTCCAGTAAACAGTGGCAATGGACGCAGCCGAAACTGAAACAAGCGAAAGGCTAATGACAATAACAACAATGGAGTTCGTCGATAAACCATTTTTCTTTTTCATCTCTGCCTGGCATTTCAAAAGCTCGATTTCAGGAATCCCCCCACAAAGATCCTTATTTCCGATGACAGAGAATTGACTGATATTCTTGAAAACCCCTTCTGCTGGAACTTCACCCTCTAATTGGTTGAAAGAAAGGTTTAAACTGGCCAAAAATGGAAGATTTTGAAGTTCAAGCGGTATCGTGCCAGTTAAGTTATTACCAGAGAGATCTAAGCTTTCAAGGCCTCTTAGAGAGGCAAGAGCTCGAGGAATGCTACCATGAAAGCGGTTTCCCTGCATGTGCAAGATTCTTAATTCAGAAATCTCACCGAATCTCTGCGTGATTTCACCCGAGAAATCGTTGTTATCGACGTATAACTCCACGAGATTCTTGGAGTTACTAACATCAAAGCTACCATTGAAAGAGTTGTGAGACAAATTCAAAGTAATCAAGCGTTCAAATCCAGCAACCAGTTGGTTCGGTATACCGCCACCGAGTTTATTCATCGAAAGATCCATTATCTGCATAAGTGTGCATTTCCCGAGTGTCAATGGAACCCTTCCCACAAAACTGTTACCATTCAAATAAAGATGAGACAACAAAGATAGATTGCCAATACATGAAGGAATTTCACCAGAAAAACGATTCAAAGAGAGATCGAATCTTCCAACATTTCGAAGCTTCCCGATAGAAGTCGGAACATTGCCTGTGAGCAAGTTTTCCCCTACATGAATTTGTGTGAGCTTAACAAGATTTCCAATTCCGTCAGGAATACTTCCCGAAATCTGATTACCTCCCATATAAAAAATTTCGAGCTCAGCCGATAAATTCGACACGGAAGCCGGTAACACCCCACTTAGCCTATTCATGTGGATGGCCAAAAGCTTCAATCTACTGCAGTTGCCTAAAGATGAAAGAAAACCAAGGTCTCCTCCTTTCCCATTTCCGAGCTCGTTATAATTAATCGAAAACAGATCAAGGTTCCGAAGGTTTCCCATATTTTCAGGGACTAATCCACTGAAACCATTGGAATGGATGTCAAACTGTTTCAAGCTAGAGATATTGGTTACTGATACAGGGATTCTCCCACTGAATTGGTTGCCTCCGAGATGTAGTATTTCGAGTTCCCGAAAAGCAAGTCCTAGTTCGGATTCAAGGCCACCAGATAACTTATTTGTACCCATCCTAAGATCATTCATGGAGGAAAGATTGTAAATGGAAGAAGGTATAGTTCCGGAGAGGTTATTTCGACTAAGAACAAGTATTTTCAAGTTCGATAATGTGCCTAGAGTAAAGGGTATGCCTCCTTCCAAATGATTATTTCCGAGTTGGAGATAATCCAAGGACGAAAGGTTTCCGAAGGAAGATGGGATTTCCCCGACTAAATCATTGTTAGCAAGAGAAAGTTTAATCAGATTCTTGGTATTGTCCCCGAATGGGATTTTCCCGGAAAAAATATTGTCACTTAAATTAAGAAATTGCAGGTTGGAACAATTGGTGAGCTCCATAGGGATGTTACCTTGGAGATTATTGTGGCTTAGATTCAGAGAACGAAGCTGCCTCAATCGGCCAAACTCAGTTGGAATGTTGCCTTTGAAGCTATTGTTGAAGAAGTTGGCCTCTCTCAGGAAACTCAAGTTCCCTATTGATGGAGATATTGTGCCGCCGAGTTTCATACCGGACAGGCTCAAACCGACGACCCTTTGGTGTCGCGGACCGCATCGAACGCCTTGCCACAGGCAGAAATGGAGGGAAGCATTCCATGGAAGTAGGCCGCCTTGGACAAGTTGATCTTTCATAGCAAGTAAAGCTAGTCGGTCTGTTATGTTCCCCGAGGTCGCCATTGCAAGCTTGAAGGAGGTTGACAGGAAGACGAAGCTGATTGCTGCAACAATGGAAAGCAGGGATTTCTCCATTGAAGAGGTATGGAAGTGATAGTGCGGTCGAGTGGTATGAAAGAAATTAAACAATACTTAAGCTAATATGTTCCTTCTTTGTAAAAAGTCAATCCTACAAGATGATTAAAAAAGAAATTTATTACCAACGAATTAAAGTCAAGCATTGTGAATCGGCAATGGGAAGTTTCGTCAAAGCTCCACAGTTACGAAAAAAAAAATATTTCTCCAAAAAGAAAAAATCAATTATCTTTTCGGCACATTAGCTTGGTATAAAGTAAAAAAAAAAATGTTATTTTAGTGTTAATTGTCGATTGTCGGTGTTCGTTATTTCTCTCGTTTTTATTTGTTATGTTTTTAATTTATTAATTTTTTTATTTTAATAAGAATTTCTGCTCTTGTGACACGTTTTTCTCTGCCTTTGTGGCACATTTTCTTTGTTTTTATGGTATCGTTTCATCTCTCGTTTTTGTATGATTTCAGCATACTTTAGTGATCATTTGATGCTCGCATAGAGATCTTCACGACGTTAGTTTCTGATTATGATTCTATCGGTGGTCATAGAAAGATAGATCATTACTCGGTTGATGGTTGTTTGTCGATGTAATCAGTCCCGAGTAGAGAAGCAATCTGACTGATAGTTTAGCTCGTTCACCACTCTTTTTTCATCTCGTAATGCGTCTCGTTTGGACAGAGACAAGAAAATTTAGAAAGGCTTCTAGATTTTGACGGTATGTTAATTTATATAGAAATATTTACTTTTCTTTGCACTTTTAGGGTTTTTATGAGATTTTGATAGACTGGTCCCGATTATTCTCTCTCCTGAATTTAAATTTGTAATGTTTCCATGATTTTTTTAATAAAATTCAGTTGTCATTGTAAAAAAAAGACATAATTAAGATTTTAAAAGATATGAAACCTAAAATGTTATCCACATGTATCGAAATGTTACTCAAAATATTTATTACAACAAGTTTCGAAACTTACCATCAAACTTGAAATGTTACTCAAATATGTTTTTCAAGTCAAGTATCGAAATCTATATTTGAGTTTCGAAAGTTACCATCAAACTAAAATGTTATAAAAATTATAATATTTCGCTCGTGTGAGTAACACTTTAAATTCTGTATTTTTAAGCATTTCGAATATATCATTTTTAATCGTATGTTAAATTATTGTATTGTATACTTCACTTATCAACCGTTAAAAATGACACCGTTTAAATAAATTTTTAGTTCCCGTGAGGACATGACAACAATGCAGTTAAGGCATTCATAGATATTCAAAGTTCTATTCTATGTTTGAATGGTCGGAGATGTGGGCTCCTTCTATGTCCAAAGTCCATCTACAATTAAAGCGAAAAGTTGATTAACTTTTATAAGCTTTACCTTTCGTTCAAATTTGTCTATATTCGCAAATAATTAATCTAAATATGTCAAAAGTTAGGTGATTTATTGAATTCAACCCGACTTAAATTTCAACAAATTTTTAATACATCAGGACACACAACATGCAAGAATAGGATCTGTTTAATTTTTTTAATCTTTTTAAAGAAGGCACACACAACATGCATTACTGGTGCTCAAACCTAAGTCCTAAGAGATGATAAATATTTACCTTTGCCATCAGGACAAATGGGGTGGGCATATTTTATTTATAGTTAATTAGACAAATACTTTAAAATCAGTGTTAATCAAAAGGAGTGGTATTATTATTACATTAAAAATCATATAAAAAAAATATATATCTAAATTTTGATGTAATTTTTTTGAGCGAACCTATTATTCATTCAAACCTTGGACCGGAACTTCAAACTTATACAAATAATTAAACATATCTAAAATTTAATAATACATGACATATTAATATCAAAATATATATTTAATTCAATAAATAAACATATTGATATTAAATTCTATAAGTTTAGAATCAGATTCCAATTTTAAAATTATATATTTTAATTAAATAAATAAGTTCTATTCTTTGAATATATAGAGTTAACCCAATTAGTTCGTACAAAGTTGAAATCTTAATATATATATTTATTTTTTATCTTCAAATTACAACTTCAATAAAAATTTCACTTTTAAACACAAAATTTAATTTAATTCGTTCCATATCTTATTTTGGAACGAATAGTCTGCAGTTTTGCACGCTGGTTTTGTCTGCAGTTTTGCACGTTGGTTGTCTGCAATATTGCACGTTGGTAATCCCTGATTTTGAAGAGTGACCATGGAGACTAATCTGGCGTCGTTGTCGATTGATGATGGTGAGGAGGAGGCGATAGTTCTGCCAGAGGAAGTAGGGGAGGTTGACGATGATTTTGCACTGTGTTTAGTTGGCCGGTTTTTAACTTCAAGTGTGATCCATTTCCTGTCTATGAGAAACACTTTAGCGGATATTTGGCATCCTCTTGAAGAAATTATAATTTCAGATTTAGGAGACAAAAGGATCTGTTTTCGTTTCTACCATGAGGTGGATCTCAACAGGGTCTTGGACGGTTGCCCTTGGTTTTTTAATAGTCACTTGCTTGTGTTACATAGGATGGGGACAGGAGAAGACCCGTTAAAGGTGCCGCTGGATAATGCAATTTTTGGGTCCAGATTCACGATCTCCCTTCTGGTCTGATGTCGGAGCAAATGGCAAAACAGTTTGGAAGCTTTCTTGGCCAGTTTCTGGAATATGATTCAAAGTTGGTGATGTCTGGAAGGAGGCAATTCATGAGAGTAAAGGCGCTAATAAATGTTAACCAGCCATTAAAACGAAAGAAGAAAGTTGCTCTAGAAAAGGATCGAACCGTGTATGTACGTTTCCAATATAAAAAACTGAGTTTATTTTGTTTCATATGTGGTAAACTGGGCCACAGTGAGAATTATTGTGGATTACGGATGTCTCTTGATCCTAAGGAAGTGGTGTTTGGCTGGGATCTCTCACTTCGGGCTACGCCGCGACGGGGATTGCCGCCACCAAGCAGGTGGTTGAGGGAGGAAGTTACTGGGGTGCCGTTGGTGGACATTCATGTTGCATCCAATGGGGTTGAACAGTTACATGTACGTGGGAAAGTTGGAGAAACTTTCTCTTTACCTCAATCCCCACGTGGAAAAAATTTTGTGGGCCCCTTTCAATTAGAAACGGGTACCTCAACTGGGGCATGCATGGATATTGAACATGACAGTGAGGACAATCCCATCCCTATTGCAGATGGAAAGAAAAGGCAGCGATTAATACAAGAAGTACAGCCAGTTTCTACTGTTGATGATTATGCTACGCTTGCGAATGAGAAATCGGCTAGCTCTGCTATGCAGAGCAGCCGGACGCCATGAAGCTCATCAGTTGGAACGTCCGTGGGTTGGGGAAACCACAGGCGATTAACCGGCTCAGGAATTCGCTGAGAGGTAACCATCCCCACATTTTGTTTCTAATGGAAACAAAGCTTGATAGAAGAAGAATGGAGAGAGTAAGACGTAGCTGTGGGTTTTTATTCGGTATTGATGTCGATGCTGTCGGTTCGAGAGGGGGATTGTCGTTGGGTTGGAAGCCTGATATTGATGTCACATTACTGAGTTTTTCAGGGTCACATATTGATGCTATAATCAGAGAGGATGACGCTCAATGGAGATTCACTGGTTTCTATGGAAACCCTGTGGAACATAGGCGTTCTGAGTCATGGAGTCTGCTACGCCAACTCGAGTCCCAACAAAATCTCTCATGGTTAGTGGTGGGTGATTTTAACGAGATCACCTTTTCTTTCGAGAAAAAAGGTGGTAGGCTACGAAATGAACGCAACATGGCTGGTTTTCGTGAAGTGTTGGAGGATTTTAACCTGAGTGATCTTGGTTTTAATGGGGTTTGGTACACATGGGAAAGAGGACGACTACCGGAGAACAATGTCAGGGAGCGTCTAGACCGAGCAGTAGCTAACCCTAGTTGGTGGGATTTGCATCAGAATTATTCAGTGTCTCACTTATCGCACACCATTTCAGACCATTGTCCCATCTTGGTTGATACAGTGGGACAAACTACGCAACGCCCAATGGCCAGGGTTGAGGTATTTAGGTTTGATGCAAACTGGGTTCTCGAAGATGAAGCTGCCCAAATTGTAAAGAACTGCTGGGAGAGTTCGAGTGCTACTGTGCTAGAGAAACTACACGAAATTGGATGTGCCTTGATGTCGTGGAGTAGGGATCACAAGAAGCAATCGACAGCTCAGAAGCGTGCCATGGTGCGCAAGTTAAAAGAATTAACAAGCTGTGATCCAGATGAGGAAACTCTTGCTGAGCTAACAGAAATTAAGTTGGGACTCAATTTAGAAGCTGAAAAAGAGGAATACTTTTGGGAGCAACGTTCTCGATCGAACTGGTTACACCATGGGGATCAAAACACCTCATTCTTTCATAATCATGCAACATACCGTAAGAGGGAGAATATCATAAAAGGGCTCTTCGACATTAACGGGGAGTGGGTCACAGACGATAGAGGTTTACTTAATGTAGCCACTGCTTATTTTGAGGATCTTTTTCAAACATCCTCACCATCTGCTGCTAATGCCATTTTAGAGAAAGTCACTCTAAAGGTGACAAATGAAATGAACCAGGTACTCATGAAACTCTTCACAACTAATGAGGTTTGGATGGTAGTGAAGTGTATGTCCCCCATGAAAGCTTCAGGGTTGGATGGATTCCCCGCACTGTTTTATCAGAAATTTTGGGGGATCATTGGTGCAGACATTAGTAATTTTTGCTTAGCTATCCTCAATGGTACTGCTGCTATGGAGGAAATAAATAACACTCAGATTGTGCTGATCCCAAAGGTCGACCACCCACGAAACATGATTGATTTCAGGCCAATAAGCCTATGTAATGTGATCTTTAAAATTGTATCGAAGGTTCTGGCTTGCCGATTAGCTCCTATGCTCGAACCATGCATTGATAAAGCACAAGGGGCGTTCATCCCAGGAAGGCAAATCTCAAACAACATTATGATTGCCTATGAAGTGTTGAACTCGTTGCACAAGAGACGTGTAGGCAAGACAGGTACCTTTGCTCTGAAAGTCGACCTAAGCAAGGCGTATGACAGAGTGGAATGGTCATTTTTAGAGGGTATGTTGCTTAAGCTCGGGTTTGCAGAAGGTTGGGTGAGGCTGATCATGAAATGTGTTCGAACAGTTTCATATTCTGTTTGCATGAATGGGTGTAATGGCAGCCGATTTTATCCCTCTAGAGGCATTATGCAAGGAGATCCCCTTAGTCCGTATTTATTCTTAGTTTGTGCCGAGGGATTGTCTACCTTAATGAATGAAGCACATACATTGAAAACAATCAAGGCAGCCACTATCGGACGGGAAAGACTAGCAGTAGAACACTTGTTATTTGCAGACGACTGTATCCTATTTGGTGGTGCATCGGTTGAAGGAGCCTCAAACATGAAAGGTCTTCTACAGAACTTTGGCAATGCTTCGGGGCAGAGAGTGAATTTTGGTAAGTCTCTTGTGTTTTTCAGCTCCAATGTTGATCTTTCGTTAAGAGAACAAATTGGGATGCTATTGGGGGTTCGTGTGTCTTTGAACCCAGAAAAATATCTAGGACTACCTACTATGGTTGGGAGGAACAAAAAGGAAGCTTTTAATTATTATATGGATCGCTACAACAAGAAGACAAACAATTGGGGCGTTCGATTCTTAAGTATGGGGGGGAAGGAAGTCCTAATAAAGAGTGTTCTTCAATCTATCCCCGTGTATGCAATGAATTGTTTCTTGTTGCCAGCTTCTTTATGTCGAGCTCTAGAACAAGTTATGTCAAGGTTCTGGTGGCGTAGAAATGGAATAAAGAGAGGAATACATTGGACCACTTGGAATTCTCTTGCACGTCCCAAGTCTTGTGGTGGTCTTGGTTTTCGAGAGCTGGGAAAATTCAATGTAGCTCTCCTTGCTAAACAATGCTGGAGCCTGATTACACACCCCGATTGTTTCCTTGCTAAGGTTCTAAAAGCACGCTACTACCCTACAAGTGATTTCTTGTCATCTAATCTAGGCTCCAATTCCTCTTACATTTGGAAGAGCCTTTGGAGTGCGAAGGGGCTAATCGAGATAGGAATTGGGTGGAGAGTTGGCTCAGGGCAAGATATTAATATCTGGAATGATGCATGGCTTCCAGGTACATGAGATGGGAGAGTAAAAAGGGATACCATTGATATCAAATACACATATGTTTCTGATTTAATCCATTCTCCAACTTCAACCTGGAAAGTGGATGTTCTTGAAGACCTTTTTGATGTTGCTCAAGTGTCTGTGATCTCTTCAATTCCATTGTCAAATGCTGGGAAAGAAGATACTGTTGTCTGGAGGTTAGAAGGGTCTAGCAAGTACACAGTGAAGAGTGGATATCGCCTATTACGAGATGATCACCCTAACGCAAATGGTATGTACAATCCACACTTTTCATCTGTAGTTGAACAATTTTATAAAGACATGTGGGCCATTCGTTTACCAGCCAAAGTGAAGATAAGTTTTTGGAAGATTGCTAACAATTTCATTCCATCTTTTGATAATCTTCAAGCTCGTAGGCTAAACGTTAATAATGTGTGTCCGTTTTGCTGCACCCCGAGTGAAACTGTTGTACATCTAATGAGGGAATGTGATTTTATAAAACAGCTGGTCATAGAGCAGGATATAAACCTCATCCGTTATCCTTCTAATCTTGCCTGGGTAGAATGGTTGGCAAAAACTTTCTGCAACCTAAATCTAGAGCAAAAAGCTGTAATGATGGTGACATACTGGGCAGTGTGGTATGAGCGTAATAAATTGATTCATGATGGAACTATAGCATCAGTGAATGGTACTAAGGCTTTTATCAGGGCTTTCATTCGAGAATATGAAGATGTTAATACAATCTGTCCTCCAAGAATAGAGGAACGGGAGGAAAAGTGGAAGGCTCCTGCAGAAAATTTGATAAAGTTTAATTTTGATGCTGCATTTGATATACAGACAAAGGTATCTGTTTCTGCGGCGATTGGGCGAAATCATGCAGGGTTTATTATGGCTTCTTGTGTAACTCATCACAATCATGTTTTAGATGCTTTTGTGGCTGAGGCTTTAGCATGTTTGCAGGCTGTGACCTATGCCAAAGACCTTGGTTTCGATAAAGTTATTATTGAGGGTGATAACATCACGGTGATAAAGAAAGTCTGCTCAACGTCGATGGATGGATCTGTGATTAGTCCTATTATCCATGATATTAAGTCTATTGCAGGACAATTTGAGAGCATTGAGTTCCGATTCGTTCCAAGGAAGATTAATCAAGTTGCTCATACCCTAACAAAAGAAGGTAAAGGACAATAAGGGGACTGTTACTGGATAGAAGAAGCACCA
The DNA here is from genome assembly GCA_030270665.1 of Hibiscus trionum. Classification (NCBI taxonomy): domain Eukaryota; kingdom Viridiplantae; phylum Streptophyta; class Magnoliopsida; order Malvales; family Malvaceae; genus Hibiscus; species Hibiscus trionum. The sequence continues at coordinate 8,113,884 of BSYR01000024.1, read as the reverse complement.
CCAAGAACTTCAGCAGCAGCAGCTTTGGATGCAGAGAGCATTACTGAAGTTTAAATTATTGCTGAGATCTTTGCTGTCTTGGCCGTGAATGTTGATGACAATGTAGCTCGATTGACTACATTCAGAGAATTCATTTATTTGCATTTCTAAGATGCCCTCCGATAACCCTTAGTTTGGAATTTGTTGGTTTTGTTTGTTTCGTAGGGTTTTATTTGTTAGTTTGCTTTGTTGTTAGGTTGCTTTGTTTGCCTTTTATTTGTCTTTATAACTGGTTGTTTTAACCCTATAATCCAAAACCAGCTCATTCATTCAAAAAAAATTAAAACCCAAAACTCTGATATTTTGCATCACAAATAGAACTAGAGGTGTTGCGAAAACGTTAAAATATCTTTGACTTTTATTCCTACACTAAATCAAGATATTCTTTGTCAAACATTAATAACAATATAAAAAGCTTTTGAATTTTATCATTTTATTTAGATTAGATTTCACACAAACGAAATATATTTCTAAAATTTATTTCATTAAATGATTATCAATGAAGTGATAAGAAAATTTTATTTGAATCTATTGATTTATATTTGGTTCTTTAACTAGTTTTCTAGTGTTCTATTTAGAAATTATATAAAAGTTTGAAAAGACAAAAATATTCTTACAATAATACTATTTATTACACTTTAAATTAAAAATAGGGTAACATGCACAAATGGTCACTAAATTTTCAAAAGTTACATAATAGATATTAAACTTAAGTTTTTTATTACAAAATAATAACTGAGCGGTTAACTGCCATTAATTAGGAGACATTGCAGTTAAGAAAAGTTGTATAAATTATAATAACATATTTAATCCTCAATATTTACACATTCAATTAATTTAAACATCAATAATGAGGGTTAGATTAGGAATAAATTGATTGAATGTGTCAATATGAAGAATTAAATGTTCTATTATTCAAATTTATGCAACTGTCACGCCACTCAATTAGCGACAGTTAACGGCTCAGTGACCATTTTGTAACAAAAACTAAAGTTAAATGCCTATTATATAACTTTTAAAAGTTTAATGACCATTTTATATTTTTAGAGATAATTTAGTGATTATTTGTGTATTTTACCCTTAAAGATAATTTGATAGATTTTCAATTGAGTTGGTATCAAGTTTACTTGTGATACCAAACTTGGTCAAATATTTGAAAAACACACAAATTTTGATGAGAAATCGTGGGGTAAAATAGTAATCCAATCCTCTGAAACTTGTATATAAAGCAGAGCATGCTGCCTTATTTCTTCCTACAAAAAAAATATCGTCGCTAATTAGTTCTGCAAAAGCCGGCGACAATGAACACTTCGTTGCTTATTGTGAGACTAGTTGTAATTGTTTCCGTCGTAATTTTTATAGTGACGATGCCAGTTGAAGCTCGGATGGGTCCGATGCCACCGGTAGGCTGCCGTACACGTAGACTCTTTGACGCCGCCCCTTGCAGACCACCTCCATGAACCTCACCTACGCTGCTCTTTGTAAGATGGTCCGAGTCTCTATCACCGGAATAAAGTCGAATCACGATATATATTTGATATCGATATGTTTAATTTTGCCAAAATCTTTTATATTTCAGCCTCTTTAGAAGTCCATATTTCAATATTATTATATATGAAAATTTGTTTGACAATATAAAATGTTCGACTCTATATTATTTGAATTTGTATGTAATTGTTAAATACCAATATCTATTAGCTGTTTACAAGCTAGAGGGAAAATAAATCATACAATAGTCAATATATAAATACTAAATTATCGTGAAATTACAAAGAAAACCACGTTCCAAATAAAGAAAAGCAAAAAGGAAATCTCAATATGGAGGAGGCAATCCACAACATTCTTATTCAAAACACTCGGTATCATGTATTGAGGTGATGACAATGGAGATCTTACGGTGACTTTGCCATCTTTCAAGTTTGAATATTTTCCGGCTCGAACTTCGGGAAATTAAAGCTCAATCACAATGGTTCCTGTAATTCAGGGTTGATCGGGAACAAGTTGCACTGTCCATGTTGTGCCATCAGCTGGTCCACGAGAACCAAGGCTACCATGGCTTCGACCATTGGCACCGCTGCATCGTCCAGATCAAAACCAAAGACAACCCGAAGCCGTAATGAGATATATTGTTTAGAAGTGAAGGATATGAAGATATGACACAAATGAGTGAAGATGAAATATGATTAATACGACTTTCTGGTTGATGTAAAGCATTAATCGTAGTTCTAAAGGAATGGAACTGTAGATAGGGGATTGTAAAAAGAATTTAAGAAAAGACACGACATAAACTAATCTAAAAAAGATCAGAATGAAGCAAAGGGGAATTATCGTCCGAAGAATACCTCGAGGGACGACACAAGGATCATGCCGACCGCGAGCTAACAGTTCTATCTCTTTTTTCTCTCGAGTCACAGTCTGCTGCTTCTTCTGCAGAAAATATCACAAATCAACACCAACTTTAACCGAATACACCAAAACTTTGTGAAATGTGTGATTTATAGCCAAAATAGTTATTAATTAAACTAGGTTGCAGAAGCTTTACAACAAAAATATTTAATTAAGAGTTTATTATGTCCTTAACGTTAATTATCTTCTGTTCCCACTCCCACCCCCAATGAAAATTATGAATGTTAACAAAATTTGATTACAATTATATTAGCGTGTTCTAAAAAATAGATTTTTTTTCTTTTAAATGCTTATTTTGATGAAAGAATATGTTCCCGTAGCAATGTGCCGGAAAATTTATAGTAAAAATATTAAATGATGTGATTATAAATCAAATCACGATAGCCACAAAGCATAGGAAACAAATAAAAAGGCAAAATGAGATCAAACTTACACTGATAGTAGCTGTTGGCTTGAAAGCTACTCTCATGTTTATAATTTCTCCATTGGATATTCCACCCTGTAAAGTCAACATTACAATGTCATCATTCTCAAGTTGAACAAATGGATTTAGCCCCAATGTTACTCGGATTCAGATGCAGGTACAATGACGGAGCTAGGATTGAATGTTAATGGGTGCCAAAAAGCTTAGGGACCTAAGAAGTATTTTAAACAAAAAATTTGAAGGGGGGCGAGGCCTAATTTGATTAATATTCAAACTAGCAGGGGTCTAGATCCATGAAACCCCCCACAAGGAAACCCATATGATCCAAATCCCATGGCTGGCAATTGGCACATATCGTATTGCACTTTGTTCAAATATATAAAAGAAATTTCAAAAACTGAAAATATCCATATCAGACATATATGATATACCAGTGTCCATCTCTCACTTGATTCGAGTAACATAAGTATTGCTAGGCAGACAAACATACAGAATAACAGAAAAATTAACTACCTGTATCCCACCGGAGCGGTTTGTTCTAGTCCTTATTCTTCCATGTTCATCAGTATAGAACTCATCGTTATGTTCGCTGCCAGTTAGAAAAGTACCTGCAAGGATTTTAATCAACAGCAATTAGAACAAACTTGCAATGCAAGTAACCAAGAACTAACCTCACAAGTAATAGCATTCGAGTGTATTTCACCCATTGGCCAACTCAATTCAAGAGAAATATATGAAAGGCAACAGCAGCACCAAAATAAAATTCTCATAACCTGCAAATCCACTGCCAAATTCAAATCCTTTGGTTGCAGGTAAGGACATTACGGCCTTGGCAAGCTCTGCTTCAAGCTTATCAAAAACTGGTGAACCAAGCCCCTGACATAAAAAAAATATAGATTTTATTCGACTTCGGCTGCTACAAGTTAAAGCATTTCCATCATTTTAAGATCAAAAGTAACCAAAATGTTCAAAATAAATAAATAAGTAAATAAAATAAGACACGTGAAACACAAGTCTAATAGAGAAAAACAGAGAAGGTTCATACACGTGGGGCATTCCTCACTATGCACGTGACAACTCCACCAATAGAATCTCCTCTCGTCCGAACAGCATCAATAGAAGCAATCATTTTCTCAGCATATTCAGGATTTGGGCACCTTACAATATTACTTTCTACCTGGCAACATTTTGTTGAAAACAGTTAGATAATGGCTACAATAAATTGGTCAGTAATGAATGGGAGTCAATAATCTAGATGGAGTACAAGGGTGAAAGTAGACGAAATGCTTTTTCAGAACTGGAAAAACAAAATTGGAGGAAATGGGAAAAAAAATAAACTCCCGTTAACCTGGTCAAGAGATACAGTGTCATGGTCAACTGAACCATCTGGCAGTACAACCTGATGAACTTGTGAAACATAGGCAATAACCTGAAGAAAAAAATTAATATTAAAAAGAAACCGTAAAAAGATAAATAGACAGATATGATTCAATAATGGAAGTTAGAGTCTGCACTCTAATGAACGGAATCCTGAATATGTAGTTAAAGCTATGGTATAGTGAAACTTAACATTCATTGGACACAAGACAGATGTTTGCAACATGGAATACAGTGGTGAGGCACACAGTTATCTTCTTTTTTATTATTATATTTTTTCCTCTTTTAGTTTATGACGCATTAGTAAAGTTGGACATTAAGCAATTTGAACACGCAAACAAATTAATCAAATAGTCCGTACAACTACTGCACTGAGTACAAGCATTATCGTAGTTTAAGGGAATAGATGCAGCGAGTTATAATCACATGTAACAAGAAGACACAATAGAGATCAATCCCACCAGCTTGAAACATACCTCAGTTCCTGAGAACTGCTTGAGAATTTTCTTAGCAATAGCTCCAGAGGCCACTCTTCCAATGGTTTCTCTGGCAGAAGATCTACCACCACCCTTCAGTTACAAGTTAGAATCAGATAAATTGGGTCCAAACAAATATGCACCTCTCAAAAGACGGCAGAATCCACAATACTAGGATGATACTAAAAGGTGTTACCTGCACTGCTCTAACACCATATTTCATGTCATAAGTGGCATCAGCATGAGAAGGCCTATAAGCTATTGACATTTCCTTGTAATCCTGAAAGCAGAACGACATCGATCAAGAATCCTTCTAGATGCCAAAATAACAAATAATTAAGTCAAAATCGAGAACGTCCCTAATATACACAATATCCTTAAAATTTGCTCACACAGAGTCATGATCCTAAACTTAAAGTATTCAGTAGAATGCTCTCAAAATTAGTATGATTGGCTCTAATTAATGACTGCTGTTTATATAGTTACATCATTGGATTGATTAATGAGGTCTCACTCACTGTCCAGAAGCAGTATCAGCTCAAGAATTGCTCAACCAAAGGATTGTTCAACTTCCTTTGAATTTTTCCATTTAAGACCCTAATAACATATTACAAGTAGATCCTTACATGTCCTCGCTGATCAGTATTTGGAACAAAAACAAGGATTGGTGTTCCAGTAGTCACTCCTGCAGATTGTCATGAAATGTACATTTAAACACAAAGGAAGCAAATTTCTGTCAAAAAAAACACACAAAGAAAGCAAATAAGAAACAGCAACAGTGATGGTCAAAGATAATACTAAAATTTTGGAAGATCCGGGGTTAAAAGAATATATATATATATATATACATATAACCTTCAGAAACTCCAGAATATATTGCGCATGTGTCAGTCTCTTTCCTAGGGGTAGTAATTCGGCTCTGACCTGGCCTCCTGCAAACAACTCTTGACTGTTAATCCACAATGATGAAGAAATTTGCATCACAGTAGATGAAAGTCATATGAGTAAAAGGAAGTTATGCTGCAGCATTCTATCATTTATAGGACAACTGTATTTGCAAGAATTACCACTAGGTCGACATGCAATGTAAATGAACCACACAATGCTGCAACAAGGATGCACAAATCTTCATCTAAACACAAGCAATAGGATTAAAGCGATAATGCCAATTTTTCATAATCAAGTACCTTCGGTCAAGATCAACTTGCAAATCAGCTTCTGAGAGAGGGATCCTAGGAGGACATCCATCAACTATACATCCAACACCACCTCCATGAGATTCTCCAAATGTTGAAACACGGAAATAATTTCCAAATGTGCTCCCAGCTGCCTGTATCTCTGTTAGGCAACACATTTTGTCAGACTTCATAAGCTCAACATAATCCCAATGTTCATTTTGTGAAAATTCTTTCTCTTAATATCAGAAGAGTCGGAAAGACACAATAACAATCTGCAATGTCTAGTACAATTTAAGCTTCTACCAGCGCCTTAAAAGAACCACATCCTAAAATTATTGGTTTTCAACCGTGCAAACTGGTAAGTCCACTTTACACAAAGCCAATGCAAGCACAGAAAATTTAAACAGTTTAAGAGCAAGTAAAAAAGGCATTCTGATGCAATTTGGAGACACCCTAAGATGTTTGTGGACCTAATGGCAACATGTTACTATCAATTTCAATGATGAAAACTCTCAAATTAAATCAATTCACTAGCATGTAATATTATAGATTCCTACATGTATCTCGGTTTATAGAGTTTATTTGATCATAAAAATCTCATTGATCAGGCATATTCCTAGATCCAAACACGTGAACATAAATTCTATAGCTACTGCAAGCATCTGAACCTAAAAAAACAGATCAATGCTGCCACAAAAATATTGCACAAAGTCGACCATTTGTGACCATTATCTGTACATAAGAGTACATCACTCTGAAACCATATATACATTCATGATTGTGTTTTTGCACGACGGCGGTAAAGTTTCTCTGACAAAACATAAAATGACACCAAACATTACAGAAACCTGATGGCAATGCTCTATCGGTGATTGCTCAAAACCGTAATTAACTTGAGTCCTATGTTCAAACACTGCTAAGAATTCGAATTCGAATTCAAATTCAACATCAGAATCAAAACTTATATTCCCAATCCTCACATTGCAATAAACTAAGAAATTCAACAGCGAAAACTAAAAGCCCCACAATATGGCCACAAAGACAAACAAAGTTAAAAACAATAGAATAAAAAAAACCCGAAGTAAAAACCAAATCTTTAACACGAGAATGTTATTTAATACAAAAACACCAATTGAATTTGAAGCTCAAATAACAGAACTTACGAAGCTTTTTGTGGGTTCTTGGTTTGATTGAGATATGAAGAGAGGCAAAAGAGGGCCTTTGAAGATCAGAAGAAAGAGAAGAGTTTGGTTTAGTAGCTCCAAGGAATGGCTTGGATGTAATGGAAGAAGCCATGGCAGCTTTGAAAATTAAACTAAAAAGGAAGAGAAACAAAAAAAGGTAGAATTTGAAGGAAATGAAGAGATTTGAGCTAATAAAAATGGAAGATTTCGTGGAAATATGAAGGCTTTTTTTGGAAAGGGAGGGAAGAGTGGGTTGGGTTGGGTTGGTGGGTTTTGGTTGCTGGCAACAACCGGGTTAATTAGGGAAATAATGTGAAAAAATAAATGAAATTTAGCGTTTTAGGCCAAATAAGAAAATATTTAGGAAAATATCTTGAAATTTACAGTATATTGCAAACTCATCCTCAACTGAATATAATTTTGATCAAATTGTCTTGTGCTGCTCGAAAGTGGAGGCGTATTTTGAATTTTAATTCATTGATATCTGTCGGCTATTTTGCCAAAATTAACTACAGTTGCCGGCAACTTGGACTAAATTACAAAAAAAAGGAGTAAAAATAAAATTGAAAGAACTGTGTATGAATGAATGTGAATAGAAAACAAATACGAGAAACCAAGTAAATAATTATCAAAACCAGGCGCATATTATTTCTCATCTACCCTAATTTTTTCACACCATTTCTCAAAAAAAAGAAGCACAAACTACCCCTTCGTACCTCTTTTAAGTTTTAACCATTTTTATAAAAATTATATTTTACTAAATTAAATTTCTAGTTTTAAAGAAACAAATGCGAAAGAAAAATTGTTGTATATGTTATAAAAAACCAACAAATAAGAAATCCACTAACTAGCTTAGTGATTAAGAATATTCATATTTTCTCATTGTGTATGGATTTAAATCTGAAATAAAAAATATGATACATTTTTATTTAATAAAAAAGAGTAAATAACAACTTAGTTGCAGTTTTAATTATAATCCTAAAATATTACTAATTATACTTTAAATTTTAATAATAACTAAAACACATAACGATACCGCTAGTAACGAATCTTGACAATATAATGTAAAGGATAATGTCTGGTCCTTTTTTGTTATCTTATTGTCTATCAGAAAAGAATATGTTTATCGGTAGTCGGGTGCAGACATGAACATTTCTCTGCTGCAATTTCCGTCGACTTGGACTTAATTATAAAAAAATATATTTAGAATAAAAATATAATTGAAAGAAGTTTGTAGGGATGAAAGTGAATAGAAAACAAATATGAGAAACCAAGTAAATAGTTATCCCTTTTATCAAATTCAGGCGCATATTATTTCTCATCTATCCTAATTTTTTTTCGCACCATTTGCATTTCTAAAAAAAATAAACTAAATAAATGAACAATATACTATTGGCAAGGTCGCGATTTGGTCACCTTACTTTTTTTCCTAAGCAATTAAATCATCATACTATTAAATTGGATACAATGTGACCATCGGCCGTTAAAACCTAACGGAGGGAGTGACGTGATAGTTAGTAAAAATTTGTATAATTACATTTGATTCTCGTTACTTATACATTCTATCAAGTTGGACCTAATTTTAATTTAATAAAATAAATTAATTATTTAATTAGATGGTGATACTTATTGGAGGATGAAAATAAATGGAAGCAAATTGGGTATAGTGAGAATCAAACCTGAGTATCCTTGGAAACTAAACGCGTGGCTAAGCCTAGGGCCGGCAATTACCCATGGATGGTGGCCCACCCGACTCACCCAATCCAATTAAATGGACGAAATCCTGATAAAATATGGGTTTGATCCGTTTGAAGTGGATGACGGATAGAGCGAGTGATGGATTTTCGGGTGAAAAAATTTCAACCCACCATTCGACCGTCACCCGCCCCATCAGTATAATATTAATTTTAAGGGTAAACTACATAAATGATCATCATACCATTGGTAAAGTCGCGATTTGACCACATTACTTTTTTTCGAAACAATTAAACCACCATACTATTAAATTGGGTGCAATGTGACCACCAGCCGTTAGAGGTTAACGGTAGGATGATGTGGCAGTTAAAAAATAAGGGTATAATTACACATTTAGTCCTTGCTATTTACAAATTCTTTCAATTTGGTTTTAATTTAAAATAAATAAAATAAATTAATTATTTAATTTGGTGGTGACACGGGTCAACACACATTATTGGAGGACTTTAATTATTTGTATTTGATTTAATAAATTTATTTTTCTCCTCCAATCAAGTGGTGACGTGTCACCACCAAAGGAGAAAAATAAATTTAAGCATACATGCTGCAAGGGGGAAACGAACCTGGGTGATGTAAAAGTAAAGACAGTGGCTTAACCACTACACCAAACACAACATTGTGTTTTGAAGTACCAATTATAATATATGTTTTATTGTTTTCTACATTTACTTTTTTAATTTCACATATAAAATCATCCAATTATTTTTAATTTAATTAAAAAAAATCTCTGAAATATTATATATGTTTAATTATTTTTATTAAATTAAAAAGGGTAAAGTACATAGACGGTCACTGAACTTTAGTAAAAAGAACAAAATGGTAACCAAACTTTCAAAAATTACAAAATGGTAATTAAACTTTATGTTTTATAACAAAATGGTAACTAGACGTTAAAGGCCGTTAAGTGACTGTTATAAAATTTGGTATAATAACACATTTAGTCCTTCATATTTATACATTCAATTAATTTAGTTCTAATTTGAAACAATTCACTAAATTTAGCCCTCGTTATTTACGCATTCTTTCAATTTGGTCCTTAAAGCAAAATTCTAAAGTATGGTAACATGATAAATAATTACAATTAAATTTTTATAGGAACTTGAAAACTCGAATCGAATCGAATCGAAAAAACCAAATAAAGTTTGAGTTGTAAAATATGACGCGTCAACTCGAATAACTCGAAATTTTTTGACTCGACTCGATCGAACGCTCATCTCTATCTTAAGATATGACGCGTCAACTCGAATAACTCGAAATATTTGAATATTTTAAATCATTTTTCTTTTAAATCGAATATTTTTTTTAAAATAGAATATTTAATATTTTCATATTTAAATCACATCGATTATTTAATAACAACTTTAAATATTCGATTTAAAAGAAAAAAATGATTTAAAATATTCGAATATTTAATTAAAATTTTATAGGAACTCGAAAATTCGACTCGAATCGAAAAAATTTCAAATAAAGTTTGACTTGTAAAATGTGACACGTAAACTCGAATAACTCGAAAATTTTTGACTCGACTCAATCAAACGCTCACATATATCTTAAGATATGACGCATCAATTCGAATAACTCGAAATATTCAAATATTTTAAATCATTTTTTCTTTTAAATAAAATATTTTTTAAAATATAATATTTAATATTTTCATATTTAATCACATTGAATATTTAATAACTACTTTAAATATTCGATTTAATTTAAAAATATTCGATTCAAAAGAAAAAAAATTGATTTAAAATATTCGAATATTTAATTAAATTTTTATAGGAACTCGAAAACTCGACTCGAATCTAAAAAAATTTCAAATAAAGTTTGAGTTGTAAAATATGACGCGTCAACTCGAATAACTCAAAATTTTTTGACTCGACTCGATCGAACGCTCACCTCTATCTTATGATATGACGCGTCAACTCGAATAACTCGAAATATTCGAATATTTTAAATCATTTTTTCTTTTAAATCACATCGAATATTTAATAACTACTTTAAATATTCGTTTTAATTTAAAAATATTCGATTTACAAGAAAAAAATTGATTTAAAATATTCGAATATTTAAAGTAGTTATTAAATATTCGGATATTTAAAAGAAAAATATTTAAAATATTTATTAAATATTCGAATATTTTAAATCAATTTTCTTTTAAATCGAATATTTTTAAATTAAATTGATTATTTAAATTATTTATTAAATATTCGATGTGATTTAAATATGAAAATATTAAATATTCTATTTTAAAAAATATTCGATTTAAAAGGGAAAAAATTATTTAAAACATTCGAATATTTCAAGTTATTCGAGTTGACTCGTCATATCTTCTGATAGAGATGAGCGTTCGATCAAGTCGAGTTAAAATTTTTTGAGTTATTCGAGTTGACGCGTCATATTTTACAACTCAAACTTTATTTGAAATTTTTTCAATTCGAGTCGAATTGAGTTCCTATAAAAATTTAATTAAATATTTGAATATTTCAAATCATTTTTTTTCTTTTAAATCAAATATTTAAATTTGTTATTAAATAATCGATGTGATTTAAATATGAAAATATTAAATATTCTATTTTAAAAAAATATTCGATTTAAAAGAAAAAATGATTGAAAATATTCGAATATTTCGAGTTATTCGAGTTGAAGCGTCATATCTTAAGATAGAGATGAGCGTTCAATCGAGTCGAGTCAAAAAATTTCGAGTTATTCGAGTTGACTCGTCATATTTTACAAGTCAAACTTTATTTGAATTTTTTTCGATTCGAGTCGAGTCGAGTTTTCGAGTTCCTATAAAAATATAATTGTAATTATTTATCATGTTACCATACTTTGGAATTTTGCTTTAAGGACCAAATTGAAAGAATGCGTAAATAACGAGGGCTAAATTTAGTGAATTATTTCTAATTAAGACTAAATTAATTGAATGTATAAATGTGAAGGACTAAATGTGTTATTATACCAAATTTTATAACAGTCACTTAACGACATTTAACGTCTAGTTACCATTTTGTTATAAAACATAAAGTTTAATTGTCATTTTGTGATTTTTGAAAGTTTGGTTACCATTTTGTTTTTTTTACCAAAGTTCAGTGACCGTCTATGTACTTTACCCAATTAAAAACTTTAAACTATAATTTTAAAGATTTTAGATTCGCTAAATAAATTTTTATTATAATTTAATGTTTTTAATTTATTACAATTTAACATATATAATATTTTAAAGATTTTTTTTGATATTTTTTAATTTATTATAATAAATTAAAAATATTAAATTCTAATAAAAATTATATATAATAAATTAGAGATTTTTAATTAAATTATAATAAATGTTAAATTATAATAAATAAAAATATTAAATTAGAGATTTTTAATAAAAATATTATATATGTTAAATTATAATATATTAAAAATATTAAATTATTATAAAAATTCATTTAACGAATCTAAATTTTTTAAAATTATATATAATTTAAAAATTTTAATTTAATAAAAATAATTAAACACATATAATAATTTAGAGATTTTTAATTAAATTAAAAATAAATTGGATGATTTTATATGTGAAATTAAAAAAGTAAATGTAGAAAACAATAAGACATATATTAAAGTTGGTGTTTCATAGCACAATGTTGTGCTTGGTGCAGTGGCATTGTCATTGCTTCTCCACCGCTTAGGTTCAATTCCTCTTAATAACATGTATGCTTAAATTTATTTTCTTCTCTAAACAGGTGGTGACACATGTCACCACCTGATTGGTTTCACCACATGTTTAGAGGATACAAATAAATTTATTAAATCAAATACAAAATTAAAGTCCTCCAATAAGACGTGTTGACACGTGTCACCACCTAATTAAACAATTAATTTATTTTATTTATTTTAAATTAAAACTAAATTGAAAGAATGTATAAATATCAATGACTAAATGTGTAATTATACCCCTATTTTTTTAACTGTCACGTCACCCTGCCATTAACCTCTAACGGCTGGTGGTCCAATAGTATGGTGGTCATTTATGTAGTTTACCCTAATTTTAAAAAATATTTTGAACCTTAGACTTTTTTAAGCTTTTGTTTATTATTGGGAAATGAGAATTTTGTTTATGTAGGTTTGTTGTATGTAAGATTATTTGGAAATTTAGAACTTTAATGTATTAAATATTAAAAAAATTTAATAAAAATTTACATGTATTTTTAACTATAATTTTTTAATAATAGAACCCATTTATAATTTGATGCACCAGCCTCATCTGCGGTTGATGGGTGGGGCGGATTTGGATTAATGATCAAACGAGTGGTGGGTGGGTTGGGTGACGATTTAGGATACAAATGATGGGGTGGGTGAAGCTCCAACCCACCCAAATCCGACCCGTTGCCAGCCCTAGCTAAGCCACTGGGCCAAAGCCACTTTTGTGATACAAAATGCAAATAATTAATATAAGTTATAGTTGGTTCTTTATGCTAGGGAAAACTAAATGTTGGGTTTATAGCACGCTCGAATCGATCATCAAAATCGTCAATGAGGGTTGTAAATGTTTGGTGGTTGAATTCACTCAATAATGAATACGTTCACTTTTCCCGATTTAGGAGGAAACTGTTACAACCCTATCTTTTGGACTTGGCTAAGATAGAACCAACACTAGTTTTTCTCTTAAAGCTAAACTAGAACCTCTCCTTTTACAAGGGATTTGTTTGGTAAACTAAATACCTCTCTAGGTGGGTGTTTACACAAATTTAAGCTCACAAGAGTACAAAAGAATCACAATTAAGCACTCTCTAAAGACTTTGTACAAGAGAATAGTAAAATGAAGATTTAGACTCTATTTCTCTTGATCATGTTACTTGGATGTAGTCTCTAACATTCTTCAAGTCTTCCAGCCTTCAATTTATAGTCCCAATTTAGTTTGTGGTCGTTACTAGCCGTTGGGGATGTTTTGGAGCCGTTGGAGACTTTATTTCCCATCATAAATGTAGTTATGCAGCCTACCGTATCGGTACATGTGGAGGCGTATCGGTATGCCCTTCTCCAGAACTAGCCGTTGGGCTCTTTGTCAGCCAATGCGTATCGATACGCTTGAGGGCATATCGGTACAGTATGTCATTTAAAAGACCGTTGGGGTTGTTAAAATAGGGATCAGTACGCCTAATATGTGTATCGAAATGACCTGTTGAGTGGATCAATGGATTGATCAAAACCAAGAGGGGGTGAATTGGGTTTTTAAAATTTGTTGGAGAAAGTAGAATAGCTAAAAATGAAGAACAATGAATTTTAGAGTGGTTCAAGTTCCAAATGAACTCTACATCCACTACTTTAGCTACCACTAAGGATTTTCCAACAATCCACTAATTGCTCTTCCCCTTTTCAAGGCTTAGGAGGTAACCTTTACAATACCGGTCAAATTTTCTACCCAAAATTTCACCAAACCCTCACAAGGATACAAAGAAGAAATTAAGGCAAGAAAGATATCTCTCAATACAAGTTTGCCCTTTAAATACAATCACTCAACCCAAATTTGAATACAAGATCAGAATTGAACACAACACAATTTGAGATTTTACAAGAGATAAGAAATTAGGCACTTTGAGCTTGGATTTTTGTAAGGATGTTTCTTTTTGATGCAATTGTTGTTGCTAGTCTTCAATTGGCGACATTTTATACCTTATCCATTAATTCTAGCCCTTTGGGTGGTTAGGGTATTGAATATAGCCGTTGGGACCCTCTCTTTTCACCATAAATGCACTTCTGCAGCTTACCGCATCGGTACATGGGGATCCGTATCGATACCTGTCTCAAAACAGAAAGAGATGTTGCACAATTACAAGAGGGTCGTATCGATATGCGTGTAAGCATATCGGTAAGGGACAAGGATCGTTTCGATATGGAGAACACCGTATCGATGCAATTATTTCCACATAGCTCACTGGAAGTTTTCGTATCGATACGGCAAAGGGCGCATCGGTACGGGACAACCAACACTTTAAATTTCTGTTACCTAATCATCTGACACCAACGGTCAAAATCATTAAAGGCTTTCGAATTTAAAATTCTATTAAAACCGTATCGATACGGGTGGCACCGTATCGGTACACCATTCAAACTATTTCAATTTTACAGAGAGAGTATGTTGAGTGGATCACACGAATGATAATAACCAAGAGGGGGGTGAATTGGAATTTTAACGATGTTGTAACGGAAATTGCAACTAAAAATATTGACACGGGAATTTAGAGTGGTTCAAGTTCACCAACCGAACTCTACATCCACTACCTTAGTCTCACCAAGGATTTGCAACAATTTCCACTAAATTGTTCGTCCCCTTTTTCCAGGACAAGGAGGCAACCTTTACAATTTCGGTTAATTTTTCTACCCAAAAATTAACCCAATCCTCACACAAAAGAACAAAGAAATTTGTTGGCTAATAAGGTATCTCTCAATACAAATGATAGCCCAATATCAAGCACTCAACCCAATTGAACAAAATAGAAATGAAGGATACAATTGGGGTTTCTAGACAAAAATGGGATTTCAACACAAATGCTTGTATTTGATGATAGGATGTATACTTGTAGCTCAATTGTTGATTGCTGGAGCTTCTTGGGGTCTTTTTATAGCCTCTTGTAGATTTCCAACCGTTGTGGGTGATGGGCTGAAGATTAGAGCCGTTGGGGTGCTTTTCTCACAACTTTACAGCTCCCAGACGCCTACCGTTTCGGAACGGGGTCAACCTGTTTCGGAACGGATTTCAAATAATATAGCCGTTGGAGCGTCTACGAGAGCCCGTTTCGAAACGCCTAGGGCCGTTTCGGAACGGTTTTGCCACTGCCAAAGGGTTGTTTCGAAACGGCCTTATCCCGTTTCGGAACCAATTTGCCACTGTCAAAGGGGTGTTTCGAAACGGCCTTAGCCCGTTTCGGAACGCCCTGTTTATTTTCAAATTTCAGTTTAAAACCGTTGCCCTTGTTCGTTTAAATGAAGAACAGTTTCGAAACGAGTAATACCGTTTCGAAACGCCTTGACCCGTTCCGATACGCGTTTCGGAACAGGTGCACATCGAACTGAAAGTGTTTCGAAACGCCTTGGGCCGTTTCGAAACGGGGCTTGAAAAATCACTGTTTTGACTTTGAAATTCTTAAAAAATATTTTGTAAGTCTTTGGTTTTAGCTATGAAGTAGTCTTTAACAATATATAGGGAATTTTAAGGACTTTAAAATTTGTTTTGATATTTTCATTTTAGTCCTTAGGTTTTTAGTTATATCAAAATTTAAAGCATATGTTTCACAATCTCCCCCTTTTTGATATAACAAAACCAAAGTTAGAATTTTTTAAGAATTTTGAAAGTTTTGAAGATATTCTAACTCCCCCTTAATTTAAGATAGGTTTTGAGATTTAAAAACTTGTGACATGAAATCAGAGATGTAAAGTTTAACAAAACCTTTAAGAAAATTTGAAAATTTTCCATTTTGGTGGAAAGGCAAAAGGCAAGGCAATTCTCTCTTAAATTTCATCTCCCCCTTTTTGTTAGATCAAAAAGAAACAAAGAGAGCTCATAAAGAATATTAGTACCAATAAGCAATTAAAAAGCAATCATAATAAATATCATCAAAATATCCAAAGCATAAACAATAAGTTCATAATCAAATCCCAAAATAAAAGATCATAAGCATAGGTTCTAAAACATAATTAAACATAAAGATGCAAACTTAATCCTAAATGCATAGATAATATAATATGATATGATATGAGTATCCTAGGCCTCGTCATCATCATCCTCATCATCATCATCGTTCTTGGCTTGAGAACGGTGATATTTTGTCCATTCTCCATAAAGAGTAGAGAAGGAAAGATCAAGGTTGGCATTGGAAGTCTCAAGGGATTGAAGACGATCCTCGACGTTCTTCAATCGATTTCCCATAGTTTCAAAGCCCGAAGAAATACGAGTATCCATAGTGTCAAAACGAGAATTCAAGGCATTGAAACGCTCGGTAAGAAAAACCGTGAGAGCATCTTGATTTTCCATTTGAACTTGAGGTGGAGGAGCAACGGGAGGAGGAATCGCTTCTCGATCAATTCTTTGCCAATAACCATCCAAATATGTGAATCCGGATTTTCGAAGAGAGGACTCACCAATTTTGGTCTTGCTAGGTTCCGGAGAGTCATAGGTACAATCAATACCAAGATGATCGAAGAGAAAACTCAAGACAATGCCGTAGGTGAAAGATGTCAACTCATTGGTGTCAATAAGCTTGATATTATTGACAATCTCAGCAAAAATAATTTTGGGCACATTTGGGCGCTCACCTCTTCGGAAACATTCGAGCCAAAAGTGATCTTTTTCCCGGATGTGGGAGTATTTTCCTCCGGATGGTCGAATGAACCAAGACACTATCAAGTGAAGGACACGATCGTGCACATATAAATGAAGGGCTTTCCCGGTGAAGGTGCCAAAGTGACGTTCATCTTCAAGACCCTCATTCTTGAGTTTAAGGGCAGACTCCAAAAGAGCAATATTAATAACAAACTTTTGCCCCAATAAAGATGACTCAATTCCTACTATCTCGGTTTTGGTTTCATCGTAAAGGAAACGAGCATTAGAGTAGAAAAGGAGTACCAAGTTTCTGTAACAAACATCCTCGATGCTCAAGAAGAAAAGAAGATCCCACTCATCCAAACGTCCAAGATACCGAAAGAGGAATCGCTCGGAATTGAGGAAATCTAGATCAATGACCCTTTCTTTACGAACCGCGAGATTTTTGACGTAGGAGAAGCGAGTACGCTGCTGCTGAGTTTTAAGAGTTTTCTGAAAGAGTTGAGTGATATTTGGACGAATACTCGATTCACCGGTTTGAACGGCTTTGCGCTTTTTGTTCGATTGATCCGCCATCTAAAAATATTAAGCAAGAGTTTTAAAATTAAGTGTATGCATTGATAATAAAAATCAGTCCAATAGGAAATCCCACTTAGGTTTTTGAAAAACAGAATTAAAAAAAATACGATTAAAAATTTTTATATTCGAATCAAAAATTTTGAGATTTTTGAAAATTTTTACAAGATATGGAAAACCCACAACTAAAAATATATAATGTATACAAAATTATAATTTTCTAGCCTAAGATTCGAACAAATATTGAAAAAAGAGAAAAATAAGAAAAATTACCTTAGTTTGGGATTTTGGATGATTTCAATGAAATCTTTGCACAAGATTGATGAAGCTTGCTTAGATATGTGTTTTAGAGAAAAATCCCTCACAAATTTGTGAAAAACAAAGGGTTTGAGAGGGTATTTATAGAAGGGGGTCGGTTAGGGTTTTTAGGGTTTTAAGAGTTTGATAAAAATTAGAGTTTTGAACTTTAAGAAGCCCTAAATAAGGCTGTCCGCGAGGCCGTTTCGGAACGGTCAAGACCGTTTCGGAACGGGGCGGCTAGGGTTTTGACCTGTTGACTTCACGTTTCGAAACGGGGCTGACCGTTTCGAAACCCGTTTGACCCGTATCAGAACGCGTTCCGATACACCCTTACATCGAACCGAAAACGTTTCGAAACAACTGGGGCCGTTTCGAAACGTCCTTCTCTCAGGACGGATTTTAAGGCACCCGTATCGGAACGGGTGAACCCGTTTCGATACACCTGGGCCTGGAAGTGCAGATGAGGCTCTAAAATGCAGAAAAATGATTTTCTAAGAGGCCAAACATGCATAAATGATATGAATGAGCAGGCAAAACATATTTAGGCATAAACATACTCCCCTTAACTATATGCATGGAAGAAATTGGGAGTCTAAACATATAAACATGATATTTCACAAAATCAAGCATATTTAAGTTTGAAAAGAGGTCCAAAAAGGTCAAGATAGGCTAGTTAGACCTAACTCTCTCCTAAGGGACCAAAAACGCTCTTTATCTAATGGTTTTGTAAAAATATCCGCTAATTGATTCAAGGTGTCTACATACTCTATAACCACATCTTTCTTAAGGACATGATCTCTAATGAAATGATGCCTTATTTCTATATGTTTGGTTCTAGAGTGTTGGATGGGATTTTTTGTTAAACATATTGCACTAGTATTATCACATTTTAGGGGTATGGTTTCTATTTTTACACCATAATCTAAGAGTTGTTGCTTCATCCAAAGGACTTGAGCACAACAACTCCCTAAGGATATGTACTCGGCTTCGGTGGTAGATAAGGCTACACTATTTTGTTTCTTAGAGAACCAAGATATGAGCATACTACCTAGGAATTGACAAGTTCCCGAAGTACTTTTCCTATCGATTTTGCAACCCCCATAATCCGCATCCGAGTAAGCATGTAGGTTGAAGGTAGAGACTCTAGGATACCAAAGGCCTAAACAAGGAGTGTCTCTAAGGTATCTAAAGATTCTCTTAACGGCTATAAGGTGTGACTCTTTAGGACTAGCTTGAAACCTAGCACACAAGCAAACACTAAACAAGATATCCGGTCTACTTGCGGTAAGGTAAAGCAAAGACCCAATCATAGAACGATAAAGCTTAGAGTCAACACACTTACCTCCTTCATCTTTGTCAAGCTTTGTAGATGAGCTCATAGGAGTGGCTTGAGGCTTTGTGTTCTCCAAGCCAAACTTGTTGAGCATATCCTTTATGTATTTTGCTTGATTTATGAAGGTGCCATCCTTCTTTTGCTTGATTTGGAGTCCCAAAAAGAATGAGAGCTCCCCCATCATGCTCATCTCAAATTCACCTTGCATTAACTTAGCAAATTCTTGACAATGACATTCATTAGTAGATCCAAATATAATATCATCAACATAAATTTGAACTACTAAAATGTCATTTTTATACATTTTTATAAAGAGTGTAGTGTCCACCTTACCTTTTCAAATCCTTTTTCAATCAAAAAATTTGAAAGCCTTTCATACCAAGCTCTAGGAGCTTGTTTTAAACCATAGAGAGCTTTGGTTAGTTTGAAAACATGATTTGGAAATTTTGAGTCTTCAAAACCCGGTGGTTGTTCTACATACACTTCCTCATTTATAAAACCATTTAAAAATGCGCTTTTGACATCCATTTGAAAAAGCTTGAAATTATGATAACATGCATATGCAAGCAACATCCTAATGGCTTCCATTCTAGCTACGAGTGCATATGTTTCATCAAAATCTATTCCCTCCTCTTGAGTGTAACCTTGTGCTACAAGTCTAGCTTTATTTCTCACAATGTTACCACTCTCATCTAGTTTGTTCCTAAAGACCCATTTAGTTCCTATTGTAGATTGATTACTAGGCCTATCAACTAATGTCCAAACATTACTTCTCTCAAATTGATTTAACTCTTCTTGCATAGCCATAATCCAAAAATCATCTTTCAATGCTTCTTTGATATTTTTAGGCTCTATGCATGAGATAAATGCAATATGATTCATTAATCTAAGAGAAGAACGAGTGGTTACCCCCTTGGATGGATCACCCAAGATTTCACCATCTTTGACATAGTTCAACTCCCTTGGATAGCTAACTTCCTTTTCCTCAATAGCCAAGTCCTTCAAGGCTTCAAGAGGTGGATCTTGTGTGTCTTCTTCTTTTGGTTGAATCTCATCCTTCTTTGAAGTTTGACCTCCATCAAAGGTATTTATGATTCCTACATTATCATCATCACAAGAATCCTTCCTAGGAAGGGGATTATCATCGAATACAACATGAATAGATTCTTCTACAACTAAAGTTCTTTTGTTAAATACTCGATAGGCTTTAGAGGTTAAAGAGTAACCTATAAAAATAGCTTCATCACTTTTTGCATCAAATTTACCTAAATTATCTTTTCCATTATTTAAAACAAAACATTTACATCCAAAAGGGTGGAAGTAGCTAATATTAGGCTTTTTAGATTTTAAAATCTCATAAGGTGTTTTCTTTAAAATCGGCCTAATAGTTACTCGATTTATAATATAACAAGCTGTGTTTGTGGCTTCCGCCCAAAAATATTTTGGTAAATTATTTTCGCAAAGCATAGTTCTAGCCATTTCTTGTAAAGTTCTATTTTTCCTCTCAACTACCCCATTTTGTTGAGGAGTTCGAGGAGCTGAAAAATTATGGCTAATACCATTTTCATTTAAAAAATCTTCAAATCCTAAATTTTGAAATTCGGTTCCATGATCACTTCTAATATGTGAAATTTTAAGTTCAAGATCATTTTGAATTAATTTTGAAAATATGATGAATTTTTCCAAAGCCTCATCCTTAGTACTTAAAAAGAGAACCCAAGTGAATCTAGAAAAATCATCAACTAATACAAAAGCATATGATTTGCCACCCAAGCTCATAGTCCTAATTGGCCCAAATAAATCCATGTGGATTAGTTGTAAACATCTACTAGTAGAAATGTCATTAATGGATTTAAAGGAAGATCTATGTTGTTTACCCTTTGTGCATGCATCACAAATTTTATCGTTCGAAAATTTTATCTTGGGTAAACCTTTAACTAGGTTTAGAGAGACTAGTTTTTCTAAAACACTTGTGCTAGCATGTCCTAGCTTCCTATGCCACAACCATGCATCATTTTCATTTTCGGCAACTAAGCATGAATGAGATTTATGAATGTCATCTAGATGTATCATGTAAATATTCCCTATGCGATGACCTATGAGCATAATTTTATTAGAATTAATGTCAACTATTTTACAACCGGTTTTATCAAACAAAACATTAAACCCTTTCTCACATAGTTGACTTATGCTCAATAAATTGTGTTTAAGACCATTGACATATAAAACATTTTCAATGAGAGTTGTAGAGTGATTACCTATGGAGCCAATACCTTCAATGTGGCCTTTGGAGTTGTCACCAAATGTTACTACTCCTCCACTTTTTGGCTTAAGATCCATGAGTCGACTCTTGTCTCCGGTCATGTGTCTCGAGCATCCACTATCAAGGTACCATGAGTTTTGACTTTGTGCTTTGGCCTTGTAGCAATGCTCCCCCAAGGAGGAATCTTCCTCAAGTGCCATGAGGCAAAGGTTCGCCACTTCTTGTTCGTCATCCTCCGATGACTCCTCATCACTCCAAGTAGCAAGCTTAGCTTTGAGCTTTTTCCTCTTCTCAAAGCCCTTCTTCTTGAGTTGAGGGCACTCCGAACGTATGTGGCCGGGTTGTTTGCACTCGAAGCAAGTGAGTGGATCCCTTCCTTCTTCTTTGTTCTTGCTTTTAAAGTCCATCTTCCTTTGGATTTTTCTTCCTCGGTTGGACCTCATAAGGCGTGAGAATCGTTTGGCTATCATAGCCAATTCTTCAAGCTCATCCTCATCACTAGATGAACTTTCATCAAGTTGGGAAGTTTTAGCCTTGAGAGCTATTCCCATTTTCTTCTTTTTCTCCCCTTCAAGCTTCTCCATTCTTTTTTCTTCTTTCTTTCTTTCATCTTCTCTTCCTTGCTTCATAATCTCGTGAGTAAGGAGAGAGCCTACAAGTTCATCAAGCTTTAGAGTTTTTAAATTCTTTGCTTCGATGATTGCGGTTCTCTTCCCATCCCAAGATTCGGGAAGTGAATAGAGTAGCTTTCGGACAAGCTTGTCTTCCGGTATAACTTCTCCATATCCCTTTAAACCATTTACAATTGTGGAGAACCGATCAAACATCTTTGACACCATCTCATCGAATTCCATCTTGAAATTTTCATAACTAAGATTGAGAATTCCAATCTTAGTTTCTTTGACATCGTTGGTGCCTTCATAGGTGGTTTCAAGAGTGTCCCACACTTCTTTGGCACTATCAATTGATGAGACCTTTGAGTAGATGTCCGGACCGAAAGCACAAAATAGCATGTGAAGAGCTTTGTCGTTTACTTGAATCTTTTTTCTTTCCTCTTCACTCATTTCCGTTCTCCTTTTTAGTACCATCTTGCCTTCATTATCTTGCTTCAATGGAATATATGGTCCATCCTCAATGACATCCCATACAAGATAGTCACTTGATTTAATGAATAGACGCATTTTATTTTTCCAAAAGGAGTAGTTCTCACCATTGAAGAAAGGAGGCTTTGTGGTGGATTGTGAGTCGTACATGCCGGAAGCGGAGGTTGAAGCCATCTCTTGATATTTTGATGATGATCACACTTCTTCCAAGGATCTCCTCTTGTGGTTGTTAATCCTCAAAGAGTTAAGCTCTGATGCCAATTGTTGAGTGGATCACACGAATGATAATAACCAAGAGGGGGGTGAATTGGAATTTTAACGATGTTGTAACGGAAATTGCAACTAAAAATATTGACACGGGAATTTAGAGTGGTTCAAGTTCACCAACCGAACTCTACATCCACTACCTTAGTCTCACCAAGGATTTGCAACAATTTCCACTAAATTGTTCGTCCCCTTTTTCCAGGACAAGGAGGCAACCTTTACAATTTCGGTTAATTTTTCTACCCAAAAATTAACCCAATCCTCACACAAAAGAACAAAGAAATTTGTTGGCTAATAAGTTATCTCTCAATACAAATGATAGCCCAATATCAAGCACTCAACCCAATTGAACAAAATAGAAATGAAGGATACAATTGGGGTTTCTAGACAAAAATGGGATTTCAACACAAATGCTTGTATTTGATGATAGGATGTATACTTGTAGCTCAATTGTTGATTGCTGGAGCTTCTTGGGGTCTTTTTATAGCCTCTTGTAGATTTCCAACCGTTGTGGGTGATGGGCTGAAGATTAGAGCCGTTGGGGTGCTTTTCTCACAACTTTACAGCTCCCAGACGCCTACCGTTTCGGAACGGGGTCAACCTGTTTCGGAACGGATTTCAAATAATATAGCCGTTGGAGCGTCTACGAGAGCCCGTTTCGAAACGCCTAGGGCCGTTTCGGAACGGTTTTGCCACTGCCAAAGGGTTGTTTCGAAACGGCCTTATCCCGTTTCGGAACCAATTTGCCACTGTCAAAGGGGTGTTTCGAAACGGCCTTAGCCCGTTTCGGAACGCCCTGTTTATTTTCAAATTTCAGTTTAAAACCGTTGCCCTTGTTCGTTTAAATGAAGAACAGTTTCGAAACGAGTAATACCGTTTCGAAACGCCTTGACCCGTTCCGATACGCGTTTCGGAACAGGTGCACATCGAACTGAAAGTGTTTCGAAACGCCTTGGGCCGTTTCGAAACGGGGCTTGAAAAATCACTGTTTTGACTTTGAAATTCTTAAAAAATATTTTGTAAGTCTTTGGTTTTAGCTATGAAGTAGTCTTTAACAATATATAGGGAATTTTAAGGACTTTAAAATTTGTTTTGATATTTTCATTTTAGTCCTTAGGTTTTTAGTTATATCAAAATCTAAAGCATATGTTTCACAGAGTATATTGATACAGATTCAATCTGTTTCGATACGCTGTTTCGATACGATAAGGGGCGTATCGAAACACGTTTCTCCAGTAGCCAAATTTGTAAAAAAAAAGGTATCGATACGGCTAGAAGCGTATCGATATGCCTAAACGTTTTTCAATAGTTTGGCCTTGGAATACTTAGAAAACATTTTAGAGTTTGAGTTTTTCAAACCAGATTAAAGCCTTGTTGATTTGAGATCTTTTGAGGGACTTAAAAAATCTTTTTCAAGTTTTCAATTTTATCCTTAAAACACTTTGTTATATCAAAATCAAACATAGGTTTTACAATCTCCCCTTTTTGATATAACAAAAACCAAAACTTGAAATTTTTGAGACTTTTGAAAAGCTTTGCAAAAACAACTCCCCCTTAATATTTGCTAGGTAGAATTTTAGTTAAATTTTTTTAAGTGAGCTTGTTTCCCCCTCCCCCTTTTTGTTAGATCAAGAAATAGAGACATAGATAAACATAGGCAAAATGCATAAATAATAACCAAGCAACATAATATATAGATAAACATTAAGTTCAAAATAAAGAAAACATCAACATAAAATCCTAATAACAATAATCAAAGCATAGGTTTTAGAATGCAAACTTAATCCTAAAAACATAATTCAAAGTGCATAAATAAAAATCCTAAATGACATGAATGGTATGCAAAGATAAACTACTACGCTTCTCTGTCGTCATCTTCATCATCTTCATCGTCCTCTTCATGTGCATCATCATTCCTCCTTGATTGACGCCACTCGTCATGAAAAGCGGTAAGAGATATGTTCATCGAGTTGTGACCGCCTTCAAGGGAAGTGAGACACGTCTCCACATTCTTCACACGTTCTTCAAGGCTTGTAAAACGTGTGTCAATAGCGACAAACCCCGAATTCATCACTTGATCCATGGAAGCAATTTCCGTGCGCAAGCCCGTGAATTATTCGTTGAGAAAGGTCATAAAGGCATCCATGGAAGGTGGAGAAGGAGCTTGAGGAGCTTGAGCGGCTTGAGGATTGGCAATTTCTTCCGGAATCGCATCGCTAGGAAGCTCAGAGAGACGAAGCCAACTACCATTGAAGTACATGAACTTCCCCCTTGAAAGTGATCTTTCATCAATGGGATCAGTGAGGGGTGTCGGGTAGTCGTGAGAACAATATATCTCCTTTTGGGTGAAGAAATAACACAAGGCCGTCCCATATGTGAATGAAGTGACAAGAGTAGTGTGACGGTGTTGCACGAGATAGACAATCTCCGCAAACATAATCCGAGCAAGATTTGGTTGTTGTCTTTGACGGAAGCACCGAATCCAAAAATCGTCAACTTGGCGGATAGTTGAATACTTTCCTCCCGAAGGCCTAAACCACCAAGAAACCATCAAGTGAAGGATTCGATCTTGAGCATTTAGAGCGTTCACGAAACCTCCCAAGACATGGCCAAGAGAATTCTCATCATCTAGACCCCCATCTTCTAACTTAAAAACATCACAAATAGATTAAACATCAATGGTGATCTTTTTACCCATTAGATAAGAGTTGATAGCATGAACTACACTCACTTGATTGGCAACACACTTGGCATTAGCATAGAAAATCAAAACCAAATTGCGATAGAAAAAGCCGGGAATTTGAATAAAATCCATAAATTTCCATTCTTGGAGCAAAGGTAAGTAAGCAAATTTGAAGCGCTCCGAGTTGAGAAAAGGAACGGAAATTACCCTCTCCGGACGAATTTTATAGTTTTGAAATTTTCGGAAATAGGTGAGTTCTATGGTGGTCATAAAGCACTTTTGATAGATAAGAGTGAAGTTCGGGCGAGTACCATCTCCGGCATTGGAAGCTTCACCGACTTCGCTAGTACGTACTCTCTTTTTGGGTGCCATTGTCTAGAGAAATAGATCAAAATAGTGTGTATGCATTATTTTTCTCATTCAACCCATTTAAAATCAATAATCAAGGTTAATTTTTTTTTGAAAGACAAATCAAAAGCAAAAGTTTGTTTTTGAGAAAACAAAACAAAAAAAATTTAAAACGAAAATCAAAGGAAAAAAGATAAAAGAAATTTATACTTGATATTGATAGAGAGGAATGGGAGAAGAACTTTGCACCAAATTGATGGAAAGCTTGAAAAGCTTGGCTTGATGTTGAAAACCCTCAAGAGATTTTGAGTTGTGTGGTGAAAATATGAGGGATTGAGAGGCTTTTCATAGAGTAAAAACGGCTAGGGTTTTAAAATTGCAATTTTGGTAAAAGTGAAACTCTTTAAATGCCATTAAGAAGTTGTCTGCGCAATCGAGTATCGATACGCCAAAAGGTGTATCGATACAGGGGTAAAATGGTAATTCTCTGGAAACTCGAGTCAAAGGTCCGTATCAAAATGGATATCATCCGTATCGAAACGCTCACATGTCGTAACGAAACATGTTTAACTGTATCGATACCCGTTTTAGACAAAATATAGTATGGTAACCTAATACAGTACGCGTATCGATACGCAGAGGGCCGTATCGATACCCTATGCCCAAAAAGGCATTTTTGGCTTTAAGAACAACCAAAGGCTCGACTTCAACACCTTCTAAATGAATGCAATTGATGAATGAGCAGTTCTAAGCATATTTTAACAGAAGCATACTCCCCCTAGCTATAAGCATGGTTTCTATCAAGATCAACAACACATAAACATGCATTTTCACAAAATCAAGCAATTTTAACCTCAAAAAGGATCCTAAAGGGTCAAGGAAGGCTAGTTACACCTAACTCTCTCCTAAGGGACCAAAAACGCTCTTTGTCTAGAGGTTTAGTAAAAATGTCCGCTAGTTGGTTCAAGGTGTCAACATACTCTATAACATCTTCCTTAAGGACATGATCTCTAATGAAATGATGCCTTATTTCTATATGTTTGGTTCTAGAGTGTTGGATGAGATTTTTCGTTAAGCATATAGCACTAGTGTTATCACACTTAAGGGGTATGGTTTCAACTCTAACACCATAATCTAAGAGTCGTTGCTTCATCCAAAGGACTTGAGCACAACATGTAACCCCCTCGTCCAGGTCTGGACGACTGACCGCTCCAAGTAGGTCACACGGGGAAAACCAAAGTGAAACCCGTTAAAGTCCCGCCTCGGTTAGCAACCCTAGGAAATTTTCTTCAATTATCTTGTCTAGATGGATCATTAAATTCTATGTGTGAAACGACAACGGATAAACAAGACATGACTTTGCAGACGAAACGTAAGTTGATATAAATTTACCATGTATTCAAGTTAGTTCAATTTCTTGTACATGCGACAGGACCAAAGATAAACGAATTCCAATAGGACTCACAGGGATGCTTACAACAAACAAGACCCATATCCAACACTTGAAGACCTTTAAAGATGCCAAAAGCCCAAATTACAAGCCTGTGTTTCGAAATAGGCTTGCCTGTTTCGATACACGGGCCCTAGTTTTAAAAGCCAAACTACCCGTATCGATACCACCCACCTCGTTTCGATATAGGTTCCTTTTTCGCCTAGGCGTTCCGAAACACGTTCCAGAACAGGCCTTCACAGTAGCCAAACTGTTTCAGTACGCGTATCAGAACAAGGGTTCACAGTAGCCAAACCGTACCGGAACGCGTTCCGATACGGGTATCCCTGAACCACGCCCATTCCGAAACCACCTTACCCGTTCCGAAACGCCTGCAGTCTCTTTATTTCCAAAAACCAGTTTCTGCATCTCCAAACGTCCCCAACATGCCTCAAACATCAAGAATCAAGAATACAACGCGCATACACATACTCTAGAGGCATACACCCTACCACAAGCATGTCCGAACACTTAACTTACATAAAAAGGTCATTCATAAAGGAATTCAAGCATTCACCAAAAAGCATTACATATAAAGTCTATATGCCTTTAAACAAACACACATAGCATTCATGGGATATGGTCCTAAGCCTTCAAAACACCAAGCATTTAAGCAACAATATAAACGTGGTTTACAAGCTCACCACAGAGAAGCATAAACATAATCAACATAGTATCATCACTCAACATGCTAGAACATCAACAAATCAAACTAAGGAGTTTGGCACCAACTCCATACAAGTCTAGCACCCTGTTGCGTGTAAAATAGTCTATCGCAATTGTAGTGCAAGTGTACACGACGCAAGTAGTAAAGTGATACGAAGTATCGGATATCGTCTCCACAGGGATTGGGCTAATGACTTCACCTTGTTTACTGCACGAAAGTAAAGGAAATAATTAAGAGTTGTCACGAGAATAATAAGGTAAAAACGTAAAATAGAGAATTGAGAAATCAAGATAGAGAGAATGGGCTGGTATTGAGTTTCTCAGTAATGCAGGTATTGAATTGCTTAGGATCTCCAGTTCTGTCGTCGCGCCTGTCGCCGACAGCACCTGTCGCGGCAGCTGTCCGTTAGCTATCGCGGCAGCGAACACTAACTCTGTACTTCAAGCTTGGCAAGAATCCCAGATCTGCCTTGCCCTATCCCTAGGCACAAGTCTGTCGATGATCATGTCTTTGATGATACCTCCCGGCGTGAATCGAAGGATGAACACCGATGTGTATGAATTCTTCCTTAGCCACTTAACCTCGCCCTATCCCTAGGCACGAGATGGTTCAACTATAAACTAGAGAACGCGCTCTTATCTCTTTCGTATACTTAACTCTCCCGATGCTAAGTAAATGGATAACCTCACAATGCTCTCCCGATGCTCTTGCAAGATATTAAAACCAAGATAAAAGAACTTGAAGTTTATTTTATTGAACTTGAAAAATCCTAAAACAAAGCAACCCTTGCAACTACTTTACAAAACAACCCGTAGCCCTAGGGGGAAATTAGAACATGTCGGTGACGGGTGGACGACAGGGGGTTTTTGGTTTCGGTTATGGGGTAATCGGTTATGCCTCCTAGGTTAAATCTATGCCCTTATATAAGCTTTGGGCTCAAGTCCTCTAAGGTAACAAGGATTACAACTTTTATTAAAAGTAAGATTCTAATAAAGACTAAATCTCTAAAGACTTCTACTTTCCAGCCGGCATCCTTGTTTCTAGGAATTTCCTCTTCTTGAGCTTTGGCTTGACATATCTTTTGATCCGGGGCTTGGAAAATTATTTGGCTTTCACACGACAGACGAGCAGATTTTTCTCTATCTATCGAGGTCCACTTTACTTTTCCTCTTCATAAGGTTGCTGTCACCTTGCTGTCACGACAGGTCCACGACAGGTTCGTCTTCTTCGTCTGCTTGTCCAGTTCAGCCCTCCTGCTTCTCTGCCCTGCGCCTGCCTTCAACATCTACTATGGCAGATACCTGCAAAAATAGCCATCTTTTAGTAGAATCCGTGCCTTTAGTCCATTTGTGATGCTTTACTGAAAACTAACCTAAATGCCATGCAGTTATGCTTGAATGCAGCAGAAATATGGGTTAAAAAGGGTGTAAATAATAGAACTTTTACACACTCAACACACCCCCAAACTCAAGTCTTTGCTTGCCCTCAAGCAATTAAAAATGAAAACAAGAAAAAAAATTTGTGTTGGCCTTCAAACAGTGATCTGTCCCTTACCCGTCGCTCGTTCTCTATGGCGGCAGCAACCTGTCGGAAAGATTAGGATCTGTCCGGAATCTCCCTAAAGCTCTCGTGCAGTGTGTGCATGCTTGTGAACAGTTATATGCCAAGACTCTCTTAGTTTCACTAGAATAATTGACTTTAGCTTGTTTAGAGTTTTTCCTACGAGACTGTTTTCTTTCTTTTTCTTACTAGAGCCAGAATTGGGCACCTCTAGTTATTTCTTTTTTTTTTCAAACTTCTTCTCTTTTACTAGAGCCAGTATTTCAGGCACCTCTAGTTAACTGTCTAGAGCCGGTGATAGGCACCTCTAGAAGTTTTTCTCTGGTTATCTGCCTAGAGCCGGTGGTAGGCACCTCTAGGTTTCCTGAGATTCTAGTCTCTTTTCTACTCTAAGTGCTAAGCTTTCCTATTCTAGTTTGGCTAAAAGAGATCTAAGCAGTATAACAGTCATAATGATGTTTAAGTTTTCAGAACTATAGAAAGGCTCTAAACTTCTCCTT
This sequence comes from Hibiscus trionum, assembly GCA_030270665.1. NCBI lineage: Eukaryota > Viridiplantae > Streptophyta > Magnoliopsida > Malvales > Malvaceae > Hibiscus > Hibiscus trionum. The sequence continues at coordinate 8,083,657 of BSYR01000024.1, read as the reverse complement.
AATCTGTCCTAAAGATGCTGCCACGACAGAGATGTCATGACAGGTAAGTTAATTTCACAGTTTTAAGCCAACAGTTTAATCTTTTCTGTGTTTTTTTTAAAGAACTTAAAATAAAAGACACAACAAATAATAAAAAGATGTACTTAAGACTCCATTAATGATGGAGGGTTGCCACCCCCAAACTCGAGGGTTGCATTGCCCTCAATGCAAAATGACATGAATAATAAAGAAAAAGTACATCACAAAATATAAAGGCAGGCAGCAATCAGAGGAAAATAAAAACTTAAATTTTCAGTCGCTGCCCTCGCTGCTGCTGCTGCTGATTCGGATCTGCCGGCGGCGTCTGCGATGTGGGGGAGGCTGGACAGGTTCAGAGATAGGTTCAGGGACAGGTTGCTCCACGGGCTGAACATCGGAACTGCTGCCGCTGTCCCAACTGCTGGTGGTAGTGGTACTAGCTTTAGGCAGCCTTTTCTTGTCTGCCACATGTTTAATCCTCTTGACCCTGGTAAAGTCACTCTCCAAATTCCTCCGGATAAGAGGGCTGTCATCAGTGGCAGGTCTCTTGGTTCCTCGAGGGGAAGTGTCTGCCGGTTGGTCGTCTTCTGCCGTCGGGGCAGGTGATTTGGTGGAAGCGGTCGAGTGGGACGGGGAGGCAGGTGGTGTGGGCGTGTGGACAGGAGTGGGGATATGGAAATAATGGGCAGGAAAAGTAGGGAATTGAACATCGGGAAAATTTAAAGTTTGGGTAATAAAATTTACCGTGGAGTTTGTGAAGTTCCGAATAAATGTCATCAATCCCAATTGGCGTTCCTCTACCCGTTGTAAAGCAGCTAGGATGAGGGCAGACTGGTCTGTCGGAGTGGCGTTGGTTTCAGCATCAGGGGCAGGCTCGGTGGCCGGGTCGGTGGGTGGTTCCTCTGATGATTCTGCGGGTGAGCCGGCAGGGTTGAAGGAGGAGACAGGTGTAGCCGCGATCAGCTCCATGAGGCTGTTGATGTTATTGTCTGTCCAACCTCTGCCCTTCTTGATTTTTTCGGAGGGATCCTCGGGCACCGCAGCACATCGGCAGAGGGAAGTTATGGTGAACGGCAGGCAGAGGCGTGAGTCAGAGCGGAAGGCACAGTCCAGGATGCTGTCCCTCATATATCTGCCCACATTAATGGCCCTGTTGTGCATGATGGAGTGAATCAGGGCAAGCCGCTGTCGGTTGACTGTCGTGTGGTGGGACGAGGGCAGGATACGCTTTTTGATGAAAGCGTTCCAAAGTTTGGCTTCCGGGCGGAGCTGCCCCCTATTGACGGAGTGGGGGTTCTTTTTGCTGGTTGTCCATGATGTACCAGCCTCTGTCAACTCCACCATGATGGCATCGTAAGTGGCAGCGTCGAGGGAGTCGATGAATTCCTGGTGAGCATCATCACCGGGGCCAAAGAAAAGGCCAAACATGTGATTGATGCTGTCGGCAGTGAAAGGTACTTGCACTCCTCGAACAGTGACAGATGTCGCCGTTCTGCTGTCTATGGCTGCGTAGAATTCTCGGACTAAGGTGTCGTTAAGCTCGGCCGGTTGTTCAGCAAAAGACTCCCATAGTTGAGCCTTGATGGCCTTGAAAATGAACGGCCGGAGTCCTATGTTGGGCGTCTGTCGGATGTACACGAAGCCACGTTCCTCCCATAACTCTTTGTTGGCAAAGGGGGATGCTGCTGCGGAAGAAGAGGCGGCAGCAGTGCTACGGCGGGTTTGTCTCGACGACATATTGGTTGCAAGGGCTGTGTGAAAAAAAAGAAAAGAGAGAGCAAATAAAACTAGAGGAGAAAAATAACAAGAGAGCAAAATCAGAAGTGATGAAAAATGAAAATGGGAAGGGGTTTATATAGCGGTCGTCGAGCTGCCCATTTAATGCCGCAACGGCAGGCGTGAAGAACGGAGCGGCAGATTGGATTTAGCGTGTCTGGCACGTCTGACACGTAGTTATTCGTCTGTTACGCGTCTGCCGCACGCTTCTGCGTCTGCCGTGTCAGTTTGTTGACAGCCTGTCATATCCGTCCGCGGCGGCAGCCGAAACGACAGGTTATCATAAATGGGCTTTATTTGGTTGATGGATGGGCGGTGGGCTTGGGCCACTTCTTCTTTCCTTCTTGACTCCTTTATTTCCTAAAAACTGAAATTAAAAAAAAACAAAACATTATTCGAAAATTAACCTAATTTCCTAATAAATAATAAATAAATAAAATAAATATAAAACTTAGGTTAAATTAGGGGTGCCTTGTGGGGCATCTCCTAAAGTAACCACTTCCTGAATTCCTGGGGCTTCAGTCCCCTGATAATGCTTGAGTCGTTGTCCATTGACTTTGAATTGGTGCCCGTCTTTTAATGATTGAATTGTGATGGCACCATGGGGAAAAACTTGAACTACTTGAAACGGGCCAGACCATCTAGACTTTAGCTTTCCTGGGAAGAGTTTAAGTCTAGAATTAAATAACAACACAAGCTGCCCTGGGCAGAACTGTCGTGGCAGCAGTTTCTTGTCATGCCACTTTTTAGTCTTTTCCTTGTAAATCATTGCGTTGTCGTAGGCCATTGTCCGTAATTCTTCAATCTCGTTTAAATCTAATAACCTTTTCTGGCCGGCCTTGTCCAAGTCCATATTTACTGCCTTGATTGCCCAATATGCTTTGTGTTCGATCTCGACAGGCAAGTGACAGGTTTTCCCATAAATCAGTCGGAATGGAGACATTCCCAATGGAGTCTTGAAAGCTGTCCGGTATGCCCATAATGCATCATTCAGAAGTAAAGACCAATCTTTCCTAGTTGGTTTAACCATCTTTTCAAGGATGTTCTTCACTTCCCTATTGGATATCTCAGTCTGTCCATTGGTCTGTGGGTGGTATGCTGTCGCGATCCTGTGCTTGACACCATATTTCTTCAAGGCAGTAGCAATTACCCTATTATCAAAATGTCTCCCCTCATCACTGATAATCGCCCTAGGGATGCCAAATCTAGAAAAAAATGTTTTTATGTAAAAACTTTTGGACCGTCTTGGCATCATTCTTTTGAGTTGCGATTGCTTCAACCCACTTGGAGACATAGTCCACTGCTAGGAGGATGTAAAGATTTCCACACGAAGATGGAAAAGGTCCCATAAAATCAATCCCCCAAACATCAAAGATCTCTACTTCTAGAATATTCTGCAGTGGCATCTCATTTCTCCTCGAGATGTTACCTGTCCGCTGGCACCTGTCACAGCTTTTGTAAAATTCCTGTGCATCTTTATAAAGTGTCGGCCAGTAGAACCCTGACTGCAGCACCTTGGCAGCAGTTTTATTGCCTCCTAAGTGACCTCCATATTGTGACGCATGACAGTGATGGAGAATGTCTTCTTGTTCTTCTTGTGGTACACACCTTCTTATAACCTGATCTGCGCACATTTTGAAAAGAAGAGGTTCGTCCCAATAATAATGTTTAACATCATTTTGGAACCTCTTCCTTGCTTGATAATTAAGATCAGAAGGTAATATTCCGCTAACTATATAATTAACGAAATCAGCATACCAGGGAAGGTTAGAAGACTTACCTGCCGCCATGGCTGTCGCGATAGCGACTGCGGCAGCAAAGAGCTGCTCATCTGGGAAGGTCTCCAGTATGTGTGTCTCATCTAACGGTAGACTTTGTCCCGTCTCCAACCTCGACAAGTGGTCTGCCACTTGATTTTCTGTCCCCTTTTTGTCTTTGATCTCAAGGTCGAATTCTTGTAATAGCAAGATCCATCGTATCAGCCTAGGCTTCGCATCCTTACTCTCCTACTAGTCACTACCGGTGGGACCACACATCACCGTAGTTACGACAACCATCACGTGAGGCTCGACGCCAACAACGACTACACAACAACATCAACAAAAGTAAAGAAAATTCCAAAAACCACACACAATATCTCAACAATTGTTCATGCACCAACACTTAACAAATCAAGGCATAGTTAGTGAACTTACACTTGGGTTTAGGTTAGCCCTCAAGGCTCCACCCAAACCCCCAAGAATCCCATTCCGAAATCAAATCAAGTTCAAAACATTTTCACTCACCGATGAAACCCAACCGGAAGCCGAACCACCGATCTCAAGTCTCCAAATTCCCCGGAATAGTGCCTGAAGCTTCTCCGATGGTTTCCCTTGATTCTAGCCAATCAAAAAAACGTATTACTCAACCAAATCATCACCAAACACTATCACAACCACAAGCCAAATTCTTACAATTTCAAACCAAAGCCAATACCATAAACCCCATTTTCATACTCCCATCAAACCCAGCAGAAAACTACTAATTCCAACACCCCAAGACAGCTTCAAACACCTTCAAAACATCTCCCTAACATTGTTATAACATCAGCTCCACTCTCCAACATAAAACCACACTAAAAACCCAAGTTTTGACACTTTTAAAATACCCCCAAAACCCAATTTCGGGATTTTTGATAAAAACCCCTCATTTCGAGATATATTGTACCTTAGGGCGAGGTTAGTTCAAAACTTAACTCTACAAATAAAAAACAAACCAAGAAGCCATTAAAGTTTCATACTTTTTTTCAAACTTTGAAATCTTAAAAAATCTCTACAATGGTGTTTTTCAAAAACTAAAACCATCAATGTGCTAGGAATTGAGAGGACAAGTCAAAAATGGCCTTACCTCGTTGAAATCACTTGAAAAGATGAAGGAAATGAATGGAATAGTGTTTGGGGTTTTGGAGAGTTTTTAGGTCGTGGAATTGAAACCAATGAAGAAGATGAGCATCTTTTTTTTTCTTTCAAAAAGGCTCTTTTACTCATATTTTTCCCTTCTTTTAAATATTTACAATTTTGCCATTAATGAAAGTCAAGTCCCTTTTAAAATAAAACCAAAGTCTATTTTAATTAAATCGATCCCACGACTAAAACCTGATTTACCCGAGTAATATCCGACCTCTAAACCCGGGGCGTTACACAACAACTCACTAAGGATATGTACTCGACTTCGGTAGTAGATAAAGCTACACTATTTTGTTTCTTAGAGAACCAAGATATGAGCATACTACCTAAGAATTGACATGTTCCCGAAGTACTTTTCCTATCGATTTTACATCCCCATAATTCGCATCCGAATAAGTATGAAGGTTGAAGGTTGAGTCTCTAGGGTACCAAAGACCTAGACAATGAGTATCTCTAAGGTACCTAAAGATTCTTTTAACGGCTCTAAGGTGAGACTCTCTAGGACTAGCTTGAAACCTAGCACACAAGCAAACACTAAACAAAATATCTGGTCTACTTGCGGTAAGGTAAAACAAAGATCCAATCATATAGCGATAAAGCTTAGAGTCAACACACTTACCTCCTTCATCTTTGTCAAGCTTTGTAGATGAGCTCATTGGTGTAGCTTGAGGCTTTGCTTGCTCCAAGACAAACTTCTTGAGCATATCTTTCACTTAATTTGCTTGATTGATGAAGTTGCCATCCTTCCTTTGTTTGATTTGTAACCCCTTCGTCCCGGTCCGGACGCTTGACCGGTCCGAGTGGGCTATACGGGGATAACCGAGGCGAAACCCGTTAAGGCTCCACTTCGGTTACCGACCCAAGGAAAAACTTTTTCTTTAATTATCTTTTTTAGATGCCTTATTACATAGCCTATGTGAACAAACGACAGCGGAAGCAACGGGCAAAGCGAACAAACGAACTTAAGACATAAAACAACCCATTTTACTTTTTTAAAGCAGGCCGTATCGATACTCTAAGAGAGGGTATCGATACGCATTGACCAAGTCAACGACCCAAGGTCAAACCAGGGAGACCGTATCGATACAGCCCTTGGGCGTATCGATACACCCTCCTCAGTCAATATCTCGAGGTCAACGATACAAATCTGTATCGATACACCAAAGAACCGTACCGATACGACAAAATCTCCCCAATATCTCGGATTTCCAGTGAGGAATTGGCGTATCGATACGCCCTCGTGTATCGGTACGCTAGGCCAAACTTGAGTCCAGAAGGGTAGGACCGTATCGATACGGCTCTTAGGCGTACCGATACGCCCTGCACTGCAATGCTCAAGTTTACAGCCTAAGACTCTCAAACACGACTCTAGATGCATTTTAAGACTTCCCTAGCCACGTTCAAACATTCATACAACACCTAACAACCAAAATCTAAGCATATGAGGCACCCAACACAAACAAACATCATTCAATCAAGGATTACAAGCATTCACTCAAAAGGAGACATACATAGCATACATGAGGTTCATGCCTTAGCAAACAAACATAAAGCATTCATAGAAGGCAGTCTAAACATGGTTTTAAAGGCCAAGCATGGCATCCAAAGCCAAAACAACACAAGCATTTAAAGGAGTCTAACATGCTCCTAAACAAACCAACATTCAACAAACTTCAAAAGCATCACACCACAATTACATATCCCATTGCTTAACCATTACATCATAACAAAAATAACCATACTTGATAGCTAAGCTAGCACCACGAAGCACACTTGGAGGCCCCTTCTTGCACTAGCAACCCACGAACTAAGGATCTGCATTGTCGAACAAAAGAGAGCGTAAGCATAAATCTTAGTGAGGGTAAGCTCATTAAAAACAAACCTCGACAATGCAGGGTCCAAGCACGAGCACAACAAGGTAAATGCATGTCCTTACCTTCGATCCATGAGAGCCAAGATGTCAATGATGCATGATCATAAGTTCACAATATGTCATGCTCAACAAACTCAATCCACCTCATACGTAAACACATATATAAATCCAAAAGGAAATCACATTTCATATCACATTGATACACATATCAACTCATATTGGCACCTAGCTATGACTCGAATACGCGGATAAACACGTTGGAACTCACATCCAACAACAACTTTACCTCACGGTGGGATTACACTCATCACCGTTCTCACGGAGGGGATTCCACTCATCCTCACGCCCATCAATGGGATTACACTCATCACCGAATAACATTTATATAAGAAGAATTTCCGGGCGAACCCGTACTCCATCTTGATGACTACCATCATCAGGACCACGCGCGCATTTGACTCAAGTGTGCACACTAACATCCTAATGATCGATCATTTGTACCCAAGCATATTAGTGCCAACATTTAACTCATTCCACAACATCATTTAATATCAACTTCCGTGCTTAGCACGTGCTCACCATGATTAACATCATGCCCATACCTCATGCATATAACAATGCATCACAACCATGCCTCAACATACATGTATAACACATTATACATAACCATCATATCACAAATCATCATGAGGCATAAACATCAATTAAGGAGTTCAACCAATGTCTCTAACTAAAGTTTGGGATTAGGCTACCACTCTAATCCCAACTCTAGGCGGGTCTACCAAGCCCAACCTAGTCCACATGCTTGAACCAAGAACTCAAAACCATTTTAAAACATTTAACAACTCACCTTCACTTCTAAGCTCAACTATCAAGCAACCGACACCTTCAAGCTTCCGGATTCACTCCCGATGCTTCACCAACACAAGTCCTTGTCTCTAAACAACTCAACACAATCCAAACAACCTCAAATCAGCTCATACATCAATGCAGCTAACCCGGAGTACTATTCAAACAATAAACACATGAATTCAAACCATGAACAACCCCAAAATCATCAAACTCGAGCAGCCCTTATACCCAATCCAAAACCTTTGATTTCAACACTTTTAACACTTCCAAATCGTTCCAAAACAACCCTAAACTAACATACTAACATTAGCCTTCCATTTCCAACATAAAACACACCCAAAATCCACTCCAAAACCCTTCAAAAACCCTTTGAAAACCCAAATACGAAAATCATGTTAAAACACCTTGAAATTCATATATGTTAGACTTCAAGGTTCCTAAACAACATAACTAACATTATCAAATCATTAGCTTTAGTAAAAACCCATAAAGCTTTAACCTTTATCATTTTTCCATGAAAAACCAAATTTCCAAAACATGGATAAAAATAAAATCTAAAGGTACTTTTGGATAGAGGAAAATGGTAGCAAAATGAAAATGTAGGTACCTTTCAAAACCGAGTCAAAATGAAGAATCAAGGAAATGGAATAGTGGAAATGGGGCAGGAGACTCCCTTGTCGTTTGAAATGGAAAAGGAGAAGTGGAGAAGATGACAAAGGCTCTTTTAATTAAAAGGGTTTTAAAATGAAGTCCAACTATTTACGGATTTGCCATTAATGAGATGGCAAATATCATTATTCACAAATTCCATGGAAGATGTAAAATAATTCAATTTAGTCCCACACAAAAATGTTTTCTTTGAAATCACAAGGTCCAAATAATATATATTATTATTTTAATTATAAAACCGAACCTGAAACAATATTTTAATATTATTTTCACTCGACCCTTAAACCTGGGTGTTACAATTTGGAGTCCCAAAAAGAATGAGAGCTCCCCCATCATGTTAATCTCGAATTCACCTTGTATTAACTTAGCAAACTCTTTGCAATGACACTCATTAGTAGATCCAAAAATGATATCATCAACATATATTTGCACTACTAAGATGTCATTTTTATATCTTTTTATGAAAAGTGTAGTGTCCACCTTACCTTTTTCAAAACATTTTGTAATTAAAAAGTTTGAAAGTCTTTCATATCAAGCTTTAGGAGCTTGTTTTAAACCATAAAGTGCTTTGGTTAGTTTGAAAACATGATTTGGAAATTTTGAATCTTCAAAACCTGGTGGTTGTTCCACATACACTTCCTCATTTATAAAACCATTTAAAAATGCACTTTTCACATCCATTTGAAAAAGCTTAAAGTTATGATAACGTGCATATGCAAGCAACATCCTAATAGCTTCCATTATAGCTACGGGTGCATAGGTTTCATCAAAATCTATTCCCTCTTCTTGAGTGTAACCTTGAGCAACTAATCTAGCTTTATTTCTCACAATGTTACCACTCTCATCTAGTTTATTCCTAAATACCCATTTAGTTCTATAGTAGATTGATTACTAGACCTTTTAACTAATGTTTTTACATTACTTCTCTCAAATTGATTTAACTCTTCTTGCATAGCCATAATCCAAAAATCATCTTTTAATGCTTCTTTAATGTTCTTAGGCTCGATGCATGAGATAAAAGCAACATGATTCATGAGTTTGAGAGAAGATCTAGTAGTTACCCCCTTGGATGGATCACCCAAGATTTCACCACCCTTGACATAGTTGAACTCCCTTGGGTAGCTCACTTCTTTTTCCTCAAGAGCCAAGTCCTTCAAGGCTTCAAGAGGTGGATCTTGTGTATCTTCCTCCTTAGTTGCAATCTCATTCTCCTTTGAAGTTTGTCCTCCATCAAAGGCATCAAGGATCCCTACATCATCATCATCACAAGATTCCTTCCTCGGAATGAGGTTATCATCGAAAACCACATGAATAGACTCTTCTACTACTAAAGTTCTTTTATTAAATACACGATAGGCTTTAGAATTTAAAGAATACCCTAAGAAAATAGCTTCATCACTTTTAGCATCAAATTTACCTAAGTTGTATTTTTTATTATTTAAAACAAAGTACTTGCAACCAAATAGATGAAAATAACTAATGTTAGCCTTTTTAGATTTTAAAATCTCATATGGTGTTTTAGTTAAAAGTGGCCTAATCATTACTCGATTTAAAATGTAGCAAGCGGTGTTTGTGGCTTCCGCCTAAAAATATTTAGGTAAATTGTTTTCACAAAGCATGGTTCTAGACATTTCTTGTAAAGTCCTATTTTTCCTCTAACCTACCCCATTTTGTTGAGGAGTTCGAGGAGCCGAAAAATTGTGGCTAATACCATTTTCATTTAAAAATTCTTCAAAACATAGATTTTGAAACTCGGTTCCATGATCACTTCTAATGTGAGAAATCTTAAGTTCAAGATCATTTTGAGTTAATTTTGAAAACGTGATGAATTTTTCTAAAGCCTCATCTTTAGTACTTAAGAATAGAACCCAAGTAAATCTAGAATAGTCATCAACAACTACAAATGCATACGATTTACCACCCAAGCTCATAGTTCTAATAGGCCCAAATAAATCCATATGAATTTGTTGTAAACACCTACTTGTAGAAACATCATTAATGGATTTAAATGATGATCTATGTAGTTTACCCTTAGAGCATGCATCACATATTTTATCATTTGAGAATTTGATCTTGGGTAAACCTCTAACTAGATTTAGGGAAACTAATTTTTCTAAAACACTAATGCTATCATGTCCTAGTTTCCTATGCCATAGCCATGCATCATTTTCATTTTGTGCAACAAAACATGCATGGGATGTAAGAATGTCATCTAGATGCACCATGTATATGTTACCTATGCGATAACCAATGAGCATTATATTATTTGATTTAATGTCAACAATTTTGCATCCATTTTTATCAAATAAGACATTAAATCCTTTATCACACAATTAACTAATGCTCAATAAATTGTGTTTAAGACCATCGACATATAAAACATTTTCAATGAGTATAGTAGAGTGATTACCTATGGATCCAATACATTTAATGTGGCTTTTGGAGTTGTCACCAAATGTCACTACTCCTCCACTTTTTGGCTTTAAGTCCATGAATCGACTTTTGTCTCCGGTCATGTGCCTCGAGCATCCACTATCAAGGTACCATGAGTTTTGGCTTTGTGCTTTGGCCTTGTAGCAATGCTCCCCCTACAAACAAAGATATTAAGCTTTGATTTTTGGTACCTAAATCATTTTGGGTCCACGAGTGTTAGCTCCCAAAAGCTTGGTTCCCTTAGGAATCTAAGGTGACATGGCATCAACACTATTAGATTTAACAAGTTCCTTAGGAACCCATACACTTCTAATTATTTTAGTTCTATTATGCCTATGGAAGCCACTTTGTTTGTAGTTATTGTTCTTTCTTTTAGGTTGGTTTGATCTAGATGATTCACCTATTTCATTTTTCACATTACCAACACTCTTGAAAGACTTCTTAAGCTCATTAAGCTCATTTAACACCTTTTTGTGTTCACTATTGCATTGAGAAATAAGATTATTTAAATCTACATTTTCATTTTGAAAGAATTCAAGTTCATCTTATAGACCTAAGATCTTTTTCTCAAATTTCAAGTTAGCTTGAGAAAGTGAGTCATTTTAGCATTTAATTCCGAAATAATCTTTTTATTTCTTAAGACGAACTCTTTATACTTCTCAACTAACTCATCATATACCTCTTGTAACTCATCATAAGCATCATGCAATTCATCAAATGTAAAATCAAATGAAGATGAGTTATAGGTTACCATGGAGAAATCCTTCTCAAGAGCCATGAGGCAAAGATTGGACACTTCATGTTCCTCATCCTCGGATGACTCCTCATCACTCCAAGTAGCAAGCTTGGCTTTGAGCTTCTTCTTCTTCTCAAAGCACTTCTTCTTGAGTTGAGGGCACTCGAAACGAATATGACCCGATTTTTTGCACTCAAAGCAAATGATTTGATCCCTTTCTTCTTCTTTGTTTTTGGTTTTCAAGTCCATTTTTCTTTGAATTTTTCTACCTTGGTTGAACCTCATAAACTGTGAGAATCTTTTGGCTATCATAGCCAATTCTTCTAGGTCTTCCTCCTCACTAGAAGTGCTCCCCTCATGTAGAGAGGCTTTGAGAGCCACTCCTAGCTTCTTCTTCTTATCTACCTCAAGCTTCTCCACTCTTCTTTCTTCCTTCTTCCTTTCATCTTCCCTTCCTTGCTTCATGATCTCATGAGTTAGGAGAGAACCAACTAGCTCATCAAGTTTGGGTGTCTTCAAAATTTTGGCCTCAATGATGGCGGTTCTCTTCCCATCCCAAGATTCGGGAAGTGAGTAGAGTAGCTTCCAGACTAGTTTGTCTTCCGGGATTATCTCTCCAAAACCCTTTAGCCCATTGACGATTGTTGAGAAATGATCGAACATCTTTGAAACGGTTTCGTCGGGCTCCATTTTGAAATTCTCATAGCTAAGACTGAGAATTCCAATCTTTGTCTCCTTCACATCACTTGTTTCTTCATATGTAGTCTCAAGTGTATCCCACACTTCCTAAGCACTTTTGATGGAGGAAACTTTGGAGTAGATATCAGGACCAAAAGAGCAAAATAACATGTAAAGAGCCTTGTCGTTGATTTGAATCTTCTTTCTCTCTTCTTCACTCATTTCATTCTTCCTTTTTGGTACAAGTCTTCCTTCATCGTCTCTCTTCATCGGAATGGATAGACCATTTTTAATGGCATCCCAAACAAGATAATCATTGTATTTAATGAAGAGACGCACCTGGTTCTTCCAAAAAGGGTAGTTATCACCGATGAAGAAAGGTGGTTTTGTGGTCGATTGAGACTCGTACATGCTCGACCCGGAGGTTGATGCCATGGCTTGTTTTGTAGTTGATCACACTCTTCCTAGAATCACCTCTTGCGGTTGTTAATACTTCAAAGAGGTAGACTCTGCTAAAAAAATTTGAGTGGATCAATGGATTGATCAAAGCCAAGAGGGGGTGAATTGGGTTTGTAAAATTTGTTGGAGAAAGTAGAATAACTAAAAATGAAGAACAAGGAATTTTAGAGTGGTTCAAGTTCCAAATGAACTCTACATCCACTACCTTAGCTACCACTAAGGATTTTCCAACAATCCACTAATTGCTCTTCCTTTTTTCAAGGCTTAGGAGGTAACCTTTACAATACCGATCAAATTTTCTACCCAAAATTTGACCAAACCCTCACAAGGATACAAAGAAGAAATTAAGGCAAGAAAGATATCTTTCAATACAAGTTTGCCCCTTTAAATACAATCACTCAACCCAAATTTGAATACAAGATCAGAATTGAACACAACACAATTTAGGATTTTACAAGAGATAAGAAATTAGGCACTTTGAGCTTGGATTTTTGTAAGGATGTTTCTTTTTGATGCAATTGTTGTTGCTAGTCTTCAATTGGCTTCATTTTATACCTTCTCTATTAATTCTAGGCGTTTGAGTGGTTAAGGTATTGAATATAGCCGTTGGTACCCTCTCTTTCCACCATAAATGCACATCTACAGCTTACTGTATCGGTACACGGGGATCCGTATCGATACATGTCTTAAAATAGAAAGAGCTATTGCACAATTACAAGAGGGGTGTATCGATACATGTGTAAGTGTATCGGTACGGGACAGGGATCGTTTCGATACGGAGAACACCATATCGATGAAATTATTTCCACAGAGCTCACTGGAAGTTTTCGTATCGATACGGCAAAGGGCGTATCGGTACGGGACAACCAGCACTTTAAATTTTTGTTACCTAATCATCTGACACCAACTGTCAAAATCATTTAAGGCTTTCGAATTTAAAATTCCATTAAAACTGTATCGATACGGGTGGCACCGTATCGGTACGCCATTCAAACTCCTTTAGTTTTATAGAGAGAGCGTATCGATACAGATTCAATCTGTTTCGGTACGCTATTTTGATACGGTAAGGTGCATATCGAAACGCGTTTCTCTAATAGCCAAATTTGTAAAAAAGGTATCGATACGGCTAGAAGCGTATCGATACGCCTGGACGTTTTTCAATAGTTTGGCCTTGGAATACTTAGAAAATATTTTGGAGTTTGAGTTGTTCAAACTAGATTAAAGCCTTGTTGATTTGAGATCTTTTGAGGGACTTAAAAATCTTTTTCAAGTTTTCAATTTTATCCTTAAAACACTATGTTATATCAAACTCAAACAAAGGTTTTACACGACCCCTATCCGTATCGATACGGTCTCACCCGTATCGGTACGGGTTTTGGCATATTCAAAACTTAGGCAAAAGGGTATCGATACGCGGTATACCGTATCGGTACGGGCTTGCTGAAAAGTCTTGTTTGACTACTTTAAAGCATTAAAAACTTTGCCAAAAACCTTTTAAAATGCCTCAAACTTATTTTCAAGTTGTTTGGACTTAAAGACATATTTTAAATTCTTTTCAAATTAGTCCAAAACATTTTTCAATTATTATATCAAAACACTTAGTTCTACAATCTCCCCTTTTTGATATAATAAAACTAACTTTAAAAATTGTTTGGGATTCCTCCCCCTTTGTGAAATAAATTTTGAATAAGAGAATTGAGATTTAAAATCAATTAAAGCTCTCCCTTATTCATTAGAAAATTCAATTTTTCAAACAATTTCTCCCCATTTTTGTTATATCAAAAAGAATTTAAAACACTTTTAAGCTCAAAATAACAATAGAAGTTTAAATTTTGAAAATATTAAAATGTTTGATTTTTAAAGTGCCCCCCCCCCTTACTCAAAGCATCATATTAGGCTTAACAGAATAATCCAAGACTTTAAACAAAAGTTAGATAACCAAATGTATAAAATAAAAGCATTAAGCTTAGAGGTTACCCAATCTTCTTCTCATGTGTGATTTGAGCATTCTTTGATTTTTCTTTGCTTGCCATTGCTCCAACACACCTACAAAAGACATTCACTTGATTTTTGATATCCAAATTGCTTTGGATCCATTTACGTTAGTCACAATGTCTTTAGTTCCCTTGGGAACCCATACTTGTCTAATCCTATAAGATTTTATCTTCTTAATAGGACAAGTATATAAGGAATGACCATGATAATGGGAATGTGAGCATTTTGCCATTATGTGACAAGATGAATTATTAAAAATGATTTCTTTTTCTTTTGTTAAGCTTTCAAGCTTAACTTTCAAATCAAGATTTTCTTTTTCTAAAACATTTTTACTTGTTTTTGAAAACCCTAAATCATTTTTCAAAATTTTATTTTGGTTTTCAAAAGAAAATCATTTTCAAATTCAAGTTTTGAAATCATTTTCTTAAATTTGGAGTTCATGGTCTCAAATTCCAAAAACAATTCATCGAAAGCATCTTGCAACTCATCAAAAGAGTAAGAATTAAGCTCACTTGAATTAGAAGATATCTTAGGCTCATCGAGAGCCAAAACACCATCCACCTTTGAATTGGAGAGAAGGTTTGCACAAGATTGATCATCATCTTTCTTTTCTCCCTTCTTGTTGCCATAAAGCTTCTCAAGTTTCTCCCATAATTTTTTGGCACTTTTGCATGTGGGGATCTTCTTGGAAACTTCTTCGTTAAGGCCACAATAGAGAATGTGCATCGCCTTGGTGTTTAGCTTTGCCTTCGTGTCGTTGGCACTCCTTTGCTTTTTCTTCTTTTTCAGAGCTTCCAAATACCCATCTTCAATGATGTCCTCATAGTCTTGAGACTTGATGAAGAATTCCATGATATTTTCCCATTGGAAGTATGCTTCTCCTTCGAAGAGTGGAGGACACAAGATAGAGCGGCCTTCTTCAAATCTTGCCATTTTCTTGAACGGTAGACTTCGAGCAAATGATCTTTACTCCCGGATGTTAGTCCTTCGTTGGAGACGAGGCTCTAATACCAATTGTTGGGTTTATAGCACGCTCGAATTGATCATCGAAACCGTCAAGGAGGGTTGTAAATGTTTGGTGGTTGAATTGGATAAAATCGAAACAAAGGTAAACAAGTGACACAATGATTTTAGAGTGGTTTGAGCTATTAACTAAGCACCTACATCCACTACCTTAGCACACTACTAAGGATTTACCAATTCACTCAATAATAAATTCGTCCCCTTTTCCCAGTTTAGGAGGAAACCGTTACAACCCTATCTTTTGGACTTGGCTAAGATAGAACCAACTCTAGTTTTTCTCTCAAGGCTAAACTAGAACCTCTCCTTTTACAAGGGATTTGTTTGGTAAACTAAATACCTCTCTAGGTGGGTGTTTACACAAATTTAAGCTCACAAGAGTACAAAGGATTTACAATTAAGCACTCTCTAAAGACTATGTACAAGAGAATAGTAAAATGAAGATTTAGACTCTATCTCTCTTGATCATGTTGCTTGGATGTAGTCTCTAACATTCTTCAAGTCTTCCAGCCTTCAATTTATAGTCACAATTGAGTTTGTGGCCGTTACTAGCTGTTGGGGATGTTTTGGAGCCGTTGGAGACTTTATTTCCCACCATAAATGCAGTTATGCAGCCTACTGTATCGGTACATGTGGAAGCGTATCGGTACGCCCTTCTTTAGAACTAGCCGTTGGACTCTTTGTTAGCCTATGCGTATCGATATGCTTGAGGGCGTATCGGTATGGTATGTCATTTAAAAGACCGTTGGGGTTGTTAAAACAGGGATCAGTACGCCTAATATGCGTATTGAAACGACCCCTATCCGTATCGATACGGTCTCACCTGTATCGTTACGGGTTTTGGCAGATTCAAAACTTGGGCAAAAGGGTATCGATACGGGGTATATCGTATCGGTACGTGCTTGCTGAAAAGTCAAGATTGACTACTTTAAAGCATTAAAAACTTTGCCAAAAACCTTTTAAAATGTCTCAAACTTATTTTCAAGTTGTTTGGACTTGAAGACATTTTAAATTCTTTTCAAATTAATCCAAAACATTTTTCAATTATTTTATCAGAACACTTAGTTCTACACTAAATAAATATGGATTAACGGGATTCGCACATGACACACTTATAATGCATAAAAATATCTAAGCCAATGAAATAAATTTAATAATTAAATTAAAATTTAAAAATATTTTGTATATATTTTAAAATATATTTAGTGTACGATTTAAAATAAAAATAGTTTTATGAGTTTTGTGTTTTTAAACTAAATTTAATATATTTTTATTTTCCATATTTATTTTTATAATTTCACATATATAATTGTTGAATTTATTTTTAACTTATTTAATAATTTTAATATTTATTAAAAATTTAATTAAATTACTATATATATATATGAAATTATATTACAAATTTAAAAATTTAAGATTATATTAAATTCATTTAGTGAATACAAACTTACGAACATAATTCAAATGAATTGATGTAATTTTAAATTATAATTTAAAATATATACAAAATTTTGTTGACTTTAATTTAATTATTAGATTTATTTTATTGGCTTAGATATTTTTATGCATTATAAGTGTGTCATTTTCGAATCCCGTTAATCTACATTTTTTTATTTTTTCCTGACATAAAGAACCAACTATGACTTATATTAATTATTTGTATTTTGTATCACAAAAGTGGCTTTGGCTCAGTAGCTTAGCTACGCTTCTAGTTTCCAAGGATGCCCTCCCTGACTCCCTGTGGGTATGTATATCTAACTTCGAGTTGAAGTCGAGATTGGTGGAAGGAGTTGGGGTGGGTCTTGGTTTTAATCTTTGGGTTAGGGTTGGGTCGGCCAAAAACTCATTCGCTACGTTGTTTTCTCTAATTGAAACAATGTCTCCGTAATAAATCTTTGTAGTACCTATTTTAATTTAGTCGATTAATAATTTAGATATCAATGACTATAAAAAACTGTTGATAATGCATATATATAAATATATAATGAAAAAAATATCCTCAAACTATCTCAAATATGCAACTGAAAATTTAATAAAAAAATTATGCAACTTAAATAGAGTTATGCATTTGGCCGGTTTGTCAAACTGTCCATTTTTGTTCCCTCGTATTCTCTTAGGTTATGGGTTTTAAACTCGCTAAGAACACTTTTATTTTTTCCTCTAGAGTCTCATTCCCCTCTTTTCTAAGTAGAATTAGAGATTAGATTTAAGATTTGTAATAAAAAATATGCATCTGAAATACTGAAAAGCAATGCTATAGTTTAATCCTAAGCTGCTTAAACTGACATCAATAGCTTTTGTTGTTTGTTTCTTTAGTTGCTATTACTATTTTTTTTGCACAGCAAAGCATGATTTTATTAAGGTGAAATCATACAAAAATCACAATGCACAATGGCCTCATTAAAAACCTCTCTAAGCCTAGGTAGAGGAAAAGAGTACCAATGTGATTGTGCCTACAGACAAACATCCCGTCATTGTCGATACAACCATACCCAATTACCCCTATCAACACCACTTTTCACCAAGGAATCCGCCATGCCATTTGCTTCTCGAAAGATATGGTTGAAACACACGCAAGGCAACACGGTGCAGTCCTCGTCTATCTGTTGAAACCATCGTCAAAGCTGCCACGAGCGATTCTCCGTGCGATGCATCCACGATACTGCTACCATTGAGTCGGATTCCACCACAATCGATGAAACCATCCCCAAACGCATCTTACATAACAGCCGTAAGGCATAAGCGATCGCCTGGATTTCTGCAACATTGGAGTTAGCAATTCCTATCGAGCCTGAAAAAATCGCCAAAATATGGCTATGACAATCCCGTAGCACACCTCCACACCCTGCCAATCCCAGTTTCCCCCTTGCTGCTCCATCTACATTGAATTTCCACACACCTTCCACTAGGGGTAGCCAAACGATGTGCATCCGATCCAGGTTTGTTGCATGCTGCACCGACCAGCATTCCCTCGGACACATCCACCAGCTCGCCTCATTCACACAAGCTTCTCTCATATATGCACGAGTCCAATACAAAGCTCGTAATTGGGCCAGAAAAAATACCACACGACTCGATGTTCTGCGATCTTGGAACATAAGATCGTTCCGCGCTAACCACAACGACCACACTACGCTTGCACAACCAATCATCCACCACGCCCGAATCTCCCCATGAAACCAACCCAGCCAGTATTGAGCAAGAAACTCACCCACTTGACGCGGCCGAACCACAGCAAAATTCCACCATGAGAAAAAATAAGACCATACCTCGTACGCGACAAACATGACCATAAGATGTGGTCGCAATTGTCTTCACCACTATCACACCATCGACACACAAGAGAAGCCAACGGGATGGGGATTCCACGATCTAACAGCATGCGTAGAGTCGACAACCGATCGACCAAAATAAACCACAAGAAACATTGAATTTTCGGCACAATTGGCATGTTCCAAACCATTCCCACCTGCATTGAATCGGATAAGCCAATTGAGGACATCAAACCATGTAATTTTCCCACTGAAAACAGTCCCGACAAAACATGTCTCCACACGATCCTATCCGACACTCCCGCGCGTAATTTCAAATCTGCCACACAGGCTCTCAATTCATCAAGTTGCTTCGTTTCAAAGACTCGTAGCTCCCGTCGAAATTGCGTCGCCCAATCCACACTTGGGCAGCTCAACATCTCACGTACAAAACACAATTTATTTGTCGCCAACCCAAATAATCGTGGAAATAAATTCTTCAGCGGTTCTTCGAGTGCCCAACAGTCCCACCAAAACAGCAGCTTATCCCCCTCCCCCACAATCCACATAAATTGATTCACATTTAGAAATGCATCCACATATTCATCTTCTTGCACCTCTACGATTTGTTTCCACATTGCCGACATGTGTCGTTTGCCTTTATGCTGAATTTTCCACTTTTGTACATCCGTACCATATTTCGCCACAATTATCGCTTTCCATAATGAGTTCTCAGATTGTGCAAAACGCCAAGCCCATTTTGCAAGTAGTGCCAAATTTCTGATACGTAAATTCACCACTCCAAGTCCTCCCATCCGTTTTGGCTTACACACCACATCCCATCTAATTCGGCTCATCTTCGACCTCTCTTCCGTACCACCCCAAAGAAAATTTCTCCAAATGCAATCAATACGCCGTACCACCTTTTTAGATACCATGAATATACCCATGTAATAGACAGGAAGAGCCGATAAAACTGTATTGATCAAGAGCAATCGACCTGCAAACGTTAGAGACTTACGTTTCCACCCTGCTAGCCGTTTACGTACATTTCGGATCAGCGGTTCCCAAATTTCCTCCCCTCGTGGATGAACACCCAACTTGATTCCTAAGTACGTAATCAGTAATTCACCGATTGGGCAGCCTAGAACCGACGCAAAATCCGCAATTAGCACACTGTTCACCCCAATTCCAAATAAACAGGACTTGTCAAAATTTATCTGTAAACCGGATGCATACTCAAAACATGTCAGTACTCTTTTCAAGTTCCATGCGACCTCCACATCTCCCGATAAAAACACAATTGTATCATCGGCGAATTGTAAGTGTGACATAACAATATCCCCTACCACTCGGACTCCTTGTATCAACCCCAATCGTTCCGCATTTACCATGAACTGGTGTAGTAATTCAGCTACAATCACAAACAGAAGTGGCGATAACGGATCCCCCTGCCTAATGCCTCTCCGCATCGGAAATTCCTTCGTCGGGCTACCGTTTATCAGAATCGACAAGCGAACTGAGCTCACACACGCCATTATCCATTCTCTCCATCTCTCACCAAATCCCATACGGCACATAATTCTATCTAAGCACTCCCAATCAATACAATCATAGGCTTTCGCAAAATCTAATTTCAGAATTAATCCTCCATTCGCCAAATTTCCTTTCTTCATGGAATGAATTACCTCATTGGCTAATAGAATGCCATCCAAAATTTGGCGGCCCCTGATAAAAGCAGCCTGCACGTCGGTAATCAGCAAAGACAACACCCCTTGTAATCTTTTCGCCAAACACTTCGCCAGTATCTTATAAACAGAGTTCAATAAACATATTGGGCGAAAATCCCCAATAACTCTCGGACAGTCTTTTTTCGCTATCAACACCACAAAAGTTGAATTGATTCCCGGTGGTAATCTACTTGATTCGAAAAACTCAGTCATGAACCTCATAATATCCACCTTTAGAAACTCCTATCCTTTTTTGAAGAATTCAAATGGGAAGCCATCCGGGCCTGGTGCCTTTAAAGTATCGGTACGGGCTTGCTGAAAAGTCTTGTTTGACTACTTTAAAGCATTAAAAACTTTGCCAAAAACCTTTTAAAATGCCTCAAACTTATTTTCAAGTTGTTTGGACTTAAAGACATATTTTAAATTCTTTTCAAATTAGTCCAAAACATTTTTCAATTATTATATCAAAACACTTAGTTCTACAATCTCCCCTTTTTGATATAATAAAACTAACTTTAAAAATTGTTTGGGATTCCTCCCCCTTTGTGAAATAAATTTTGAATAAGAGAATTGAGATTTAAAATCAATTAAAGCTCTCCCTTATTCATTAGAAAATTCAATTTTTCAAACAATTTCTCCCCATTTTTGTTATATCAAAAAGAATTTAAAACACTTTTAAGCTCAAAATAACAATAGAAGTTTAAATTTTGAAAATATTAAAATGTTTGATTTTTAAAGTGCCCCCCCCTTACTCAAAGCATCATATTAGGCTTAACAGAATAATCCAAGACTTTAAACAAAAGTTAGATAACCAAATGTATAAAATAAAAGCATTAAGCTTAGAGGTTACCCAATCTTCTTCTCATGTGTGATTTGAGCATTCTTTGATTTTTCTTTGCTTGCCATTGCTCCAACACACCTACAAAAGACATTCACTTGATTTTTGATATCCAAATTGCTTTGGATCCATTTACGTTAGTCACAATGTCTTTAGTTCCCTTGGGAACCCATACTTGTCTAATCCTATAAGATTTTATCTTCTTAATAGGACAAGTATATAAGGAATGACCATGATAATGGGAATGTGAGCATTTTGCCATTATGTGACAAGATGAATTATTAAAAATGATTTCTTTTTCTTTTGTTAAGCTTTCAAGCTTAACTTTCAAATCAAGATTTTCTTTTTCTAAAACATTTTTACTTGTTTTTGAAAACCCTAAATCATTTTTCAAAATTTTATTTTGGTTTTCAAAAGAAAATCATTTTCAAATTCAAGTTTTGAAATCATTTTCTTAAATTTGGAGTTCATGGTCTCAAATTCCAAAAACAATTCATCGAAAGCATCTTGCAACTCATCAAAAGAGTAAGAATTAAGCTCACTTGAATTAGAAGATATCTTAGGCTCATCGAGAGCCAAAACACCATCCACCTTTGAATTGGAGAGAAGGTTTGCACAAGATTGATCATCATCTTTCTTTTCTCCCTTCTTGTTGCCATAAAGCTTCTCAAGTTTCTCCCATAATTTTTTGGCACTTTTGCATGTGGGGATCTTCTTGGAAACTTCTTCGTTAAGGCCACAATAGAGAATGTGCATCGCCTTGGTGTTTAGCTTTGCCTTCGTGTCGTTGGCACTCCTTTGCTTTTTCTTCTTTTTCAGAGCTTCCAAATACCCATCTTCAATGATGTCCTCATAGTCTTGAGACTTGATGAAGAATTCCATGATATTTTCCCATTGGAAGTATGCTTCTCCTTCGAAGAGTGGAGGACACAAGATAGAGCGGCCTTCTTCAAATCTTGCCATTTTCTTGAACGGTAGACTTCGAGCAAATGATCTTTACTCCCGGATGTTAGTCCTTCGTTGGAGACGAGGCTCTAATACCAATTGTTGGGTTTATAGCACGCTCGAATTGATCATCGAAACCGTCAAGGAGGGTTGTAAATGTTTGGTGGTTGAATTGGCTAAAATCGAAACAAAGGTAAACAAGTGACACAATGATTTTAGAGTGGTTTGAGCTATTAACTAAGCACCTACATCCACTACCTTAGCACACTACTAAGGATTTACCAATTCACTCAATAATAAATTCGTCCCCTTTTCCCAGTTTAGGAGGAAACCGTTACAACCCTATCTTTTGGACTTGGCTAAGATAGAACCAACTCTAGTTTTTCTCTCAAGGCTAAACTAGAACCTCTCCTTTTACAAGGGATTTGTTTGGTAAACTAAATACCTCTCTAGGTGGGTGTTTACACAAATTTAAGCTCACAAGAGTACAAAGGATTTACAATTAAGCACTCTCTAAAGACTATGTACAAGAGAATAGTAAAATGAAGATTTAGACTCTATCTCTCTTGATCATGTTGCTTGGATGTAGTCTCTAACATTCTTCAAGTCTTCCAGCCTTCAATTTATAGTCACAATTGAGTTTGTGGCCGTTACTAGCTGTTGGGGATGTTTTGGAGCCGTTGGAGACTTTATTTCCCACCATAAATGCAGTTATGCAGCCTACTGTATCGGTACATGTGGAAGCGTATCGGTACGCCCTTCTTTAGAACTAGCCGTTGGACTCTTTGTTAGCCTATGCGTATCGATATGCTTGAGGGCGTATCGGTATGGTATGTCATTTAAAAGACCGTTGGGAAATAGCCGTTGGGGTTGTTAAAACAGGGATCAGTACGCCTAATATGCGTATTGAAACGACCCCTATCCGTATCGATACGGTCTCACCTGTATCGTTACGGGTTTTGGCAGATTCAAAACTTGGGCAAAAGGGTATCGATACGGGGTATATCGTATCGGTACGTGCTTGCTGAAAAGTCAAGATTGACTACTTTAAAGCATTAAAAACTTTGCCAAAAACCTTTTAAAATGTCTCAAACTTATTTTCAAGTTGTTTGGACTTGAAGACATTTTAAATTCTTTTCAAATTAATCCAAAACATTTTTCAATTATTTTATCAGAACACTTAGTTCTACACTAAATAAATATGGATTAACGGGATTCGCACATGACACACTTATAATGCATAAAAATATCTAAGCCAATGAAATAAATTTAATAATTAAATTAAAATTTAAAAATATTTTGTATATATTTTAAAATATATTTAGTGTACGATTTAAAATAAAAATAGTTTTATGAGTTTTGTGTTTTTAAACTAAATTTAATATATTTTTATTTTCCATATTTATTTTTATAATTTCACATATATAATTGTTGAATTTATTTTTAACTTATTTAATAATTTTAATATTTATTAAAAATTTAATTAAATTACTATATATATATATGAAATTATATTACAAATTTAAAAATTTAAGATTATATTAAATTCATTTAGTGAATACAAACTTACGAACATAATTCAAATGAATTGATGTAATTTTAAATTATAATTTAAAATATATACAAAATTTTGTTGACTTTAATTTAATTATTAGATTTATTTTATTGGCTTAGATATTTTTATGCATTATAAGTGTGTCATTTTCGAATCCCGTTAATCTACATTTTTTTATTTTTTCCTGACATAAAGAACCAACTATGACTTATATTAATTATTTGTATTTTGTATCACAAAAGTGGCTTTGGCTCAGTAGCTTAGCTACGCTTCTAGTTTCCAAGGATGCCCTCCCTGACTCCCTGTGGGTATGTATATCTAACTTCGAGTTGAAGTCGAGATTGGTGGAAGGAGTTGGGGTGGGTCTTGGTTTTAATCTTTGGGTTAGGGTTGGGTCGGCCAAAAACTCATTCGCTACGTTGTTTTCTCTAATTGAAACAATGTCTCCGTAATAAATCTTTGTAGTACCTATTTTAATTTAGTCGATTAATAATTTAGATATCAATGACTATAAAAAACTGTTGATAATGCATATATATAAATATATAATGAAAAAAATATCCTCAAACTATCTCAAATATGCAACTGAAAATTTAATAAAAAAATTATGCAACTTAAATAGAGTTATGCATTTGGCCGGTTTGTCAAACTGTCCATTTTTGTTCCCTCGTATTCTCTTAGGTTATGGGTTTTAAACTCGCTAAGAACACTTTTATTTTTTCCTCTAGAGTCTCATTCCCCTCTTTTCTAAGTAGAATTAGAGATTAGATTTAAGATTTGTAATAAAAAATATGCATCTGAAATACTGAAAAGCAATGCTATAGTTTAATCCTAAGCTGCTTAAACTGACATCAATAGCTTTTGTTGTTTGTTTCTTTAGTTGCTATTACTATTTTTTTTGCACAGCAAAGCATGATTTTATTAAGGTGAAATCATACAAAAATCACAATGCACAATGGCCTCATTAAAAACCTCTCTAAGCCTAGGTAGAGGAAAAGAGTACCAATGTGATTGTGCCTACAGACAAACATCCCGTCATTGTCGATACAACCATACCCAATTACCCCTATCAACACCACTTTTCACCAAGGAATCCGCCATGCCATTTGCTTCTCGAAAGATATGGTTGAAACACACGCAAGGCAACACGGTGCAGTCCTCGTCTATCTGTTGAAACCATCGTCAAAGCTGCCACGAGCGATTCTCCGTGCGATGCATCCACGATACTGCTACCATTGAGTCGGATTCCACCACAATCGATGAAACCATCCCCAAACGCATCTTACATAACAGCCGTAAGGCATAAGCGATCGCCTGGATTTCTGCAACATTGGAGTTAGCAATTCCTATCGAGCCTGAAAAAATCGCCAAAATATGGCTATGACAATCCCGTAGCACACCTCCACACCCTGCCAATCCCAGTTTCCCCCTTGCTGCTCCATCTACATTGAATTTCCACACACCTTCCACTGGGGGTAGCCAAACGATGTGCATCCGATCCAGGTTTGTTGCATGCTGCACCGACCAGCATTCCCTCGGACACATCCACCAGCTCGCCTCATTCACACAAGCTTCTCTCATATATGCACGAGTCCAATACAAAGCTCGTAATTGGGCCAGAAAAAATACCACACGACTCGATGTTCTGCGATCTTGGAACATAAGATCGTTCCGCGCTAACCACAACGACCACACTACGCTTGCACAACCAATCATCCACCACGCCCGAATCTCCCCATGAAACCAACCCAGCCAGTATTGAGCAAGAAACTCACCCACTTGACGCGGCCGAACCACAGCAAAATTCCACCATGAGAAAAAATAAGACCATACCTCGTACGCGACAAACATGACCATAAGATGTGGTCGCAATTGTCTTCACCACTATCACACCATCGACACACAAGAGAAGCCAACGGGATGGGGATTCCACGATCTAACAGCATGCGTAGAGTCGACAACCGATCGACCAAAATAAACCACAAGAAACATTGAATTTTCGGCACAATTGGCATGTTCCAAACCATTCCCACCTGCATTGAATCGGATAAGCCAATTGAGGACATCAAACCATGTAATTTTCCCACTGAAAACAGTCCCGACAAAACATGTCTCCACACGATCCTATCCGACACTCCCGCGCGTAATTTCAAATCTGCCACACAGGCTCTCAATTCATCAAGTTGCTTCGTTTCAAAGACTCGTAGCTCCCGTCGAAATTGCGTCGCCCAATCCACACTTGGGCAGCTCAACATCTCACGTACAAAACACAATTTATTTGTCGCCAACCCAAATAATCGTGGAAATAAATTCTTCAGCGGTTCTTCGAGTGCCCAACAGTCCCACCAAAACAGCAGCTTATCCCCCTCCCCCACAATCCACATAAATTGATTCACATTTAGAAATGCATCCACATATTCATCTTCTTGCACCTCTACGATTTGTTTCCACATTGCCGACATGTGTCGTTTGCCTTTATGCTGAATTTTCCACTTTTGTACATCCGTACCATATTTCGCCACAATTATCGCTTTCCATAATGAGTTCTCAGATTGTGCAAAACGCCAAGCCCATTTTGCAAGTAGTGCCAAATTTCTGATACGTAAATTCACCACTCCAAGTCCTCCCATCCGTTTTGGCTTACACACCACATCCCATCTAATTCGGCTCATCTTCGACCTCTCTTCCGTACCACCCCAAAGAAAATTTCTCCAAATGCAATCAATACGCCGTACCACCTTTTTAGATACCATGAATATACCCATGTAATAGACAGGAAGAGCCGATAAAACTGTATTGATCAAGAGCAATCGACCTGCAAACGTTAGAGACTTACGTTTCCACCCTGCTAGCCGTTTACGTACATTTCAGATCAGCGGTTCCCAAATTTCCTCCCCTCGTGGATGAACACCCAACTTGATTCCTAAGTACGTAATCAGTAATTCACCGATTGGGCAGCCTAGGACCGACGCAAAATCCGCAATTAGCACACTGTTCACCCCAATTCCAAATAAACAGGACTTGTCAAAATTTATCTGTAAACCGGATGCATACTCAAAACATGTCAGTACTCTTTTCAAGTTCCATGCGACCTCCACATCTCCCGATAAAAACACAATTGTATCATCGGCGAATTGTAAGTGTGACATAACAATATCCCCCACCACTCGGACTCCTTGTATCAACCCCAATCGTTCCGCATTTACCATGAACTGGTGTAGTAATTCAGCTACAATCACAAACAGAAGTGGCGATAACGGATCCCCCTGCCTAATGCCTCTCCGCATCGGAAATTCCTTCGCCGGGCTACCGTTTATCAGAATCGACAAGCGAACTGAGCTCACACACGCCATTATCCATTCTCTCCATCTCTCACCAAATCCCATACGGCACATAATTCTATCTAAGCACTCCCAATCAATACAATCATAGGCTTTCGCAAAATCTAATTTCAGAATTAATCCTCCATTCGCCAAATTTCCTTTCTTCATGGAATGAATTACCTCATTGGCTAATAGAATGCCATCCAGAATTTGGCGGCCCCTGATAAAAGCAGCCTGCACGTCGGTAATCAGCAAAGACAACACCCCTTGTAATCTTTTCGCCAAACACTTCGCCAGTATCTTATAAACAGAGTTCAATAAACATATTGGGCGAAAATCCCCAATAACTCTCGGACAGTCTTTTTTCGCTATCAACACCACAAAAGTTGAATTGATTCCCGGTGGTAATCTACTTGATTCGAAAAACTCAGTCATGAACCTCATAATATCCACCTTTAGAAACTCCCATCCTTTTTTGAAGAATTCAAATGGGAAGCCATCCGGGCCTGGTGCCTTTGCCCCCTCGCAACTCCAAATCGCAGCCCTCACTTCTTCCTCTGAGAATGCCACTTCGAGGCCCCTTTGTTGTTCATTCGTCAATCTCCCAAAGTTCACATTCGGTAATAGGGACCCAACTGACTTTGGTTTATCAAAATGCCATTGAAACTCTCTTCTAAACATAAGTTTCATCATTTCTGGATTAGTTTCCCACCGACCCTCTACTTGAATGCCAGAAATCTGATTTTGTAGTTATCGAAGCTTCGCCACTTTGTGATAGAAGCTTGTATTACGATCTCCCTCCGCCAACCATAGGATTCGTGATTTTTGTCGCCATATGGAGTCTCGTAATTTTGCTAGTTTCCACAATTGCGTATAGAGTTCCTTTGCCCGTGATATATCCTCCATCGATTGCCTCGTAGTCCCAAACTTAGTATCCAATGAATCCAATTCCTCAACCACATTTTTGTATTGTTCTTCCATGTCTGTAACACCCTTATTCCAGCCTTTTAACATAAGTTTCAAGCATTTCAATTTCGTCGAAATAGCCGCACCCTCATCATTCGATGATAGCCGTTTCCATTCATCCTCCAGTGCTTGAATATCTTTCAGCCACACATTAAAAAAGCGAAACGGTTTCGGCCCGTTGTCAAACGCATCACCAACAAGCAATATTGGCGAATGATCAGACAACTCCTTCGACAGATTCACCATTGTCAACGCCTCAAACCGGTTCACCCATCCTTGCATAACAAGAAATCGATCCAAACAACTTCCCTTCCCCCCGGACCAAACCATGTAAAAATCTTGCCCTGCATTGGTACATCGATTACAGCAATATGTTCAATGAAAGCACAAAAATTACTCATACCTCTAGCATAATGTGTAATTCCCGTACGTTCGGCTTCCTTAGTTACCATGTTAAAGTCGTCACATACACACCATTCGATTTGGTTCGATTGCACCACATGAATAGTTTCCTCCCAAAATATCAATTGCTCCATGATCGCACAAGGTGCATACACTCCAATCAGCCCTGCCGACCACTCCTCCTTCACCCACCGACCAACCAATACAATCATATTCTTCCGTCGATCCTGTGATTCTAATTTGAATCCTTTAGGATCCCATATTGCCACTACCCCACCCGCTCTCCCTTCCGATGGCACAAAGCTAAATTCGAAGACATCCTCATACCAAAGCTGTCGAACAATCTCCTCTGTGATCAGTTTCATTTTGGTCTCTTGTAGGAGAGCTAAAACGCATATATGTTGACGTAGAATGCGCTGAATCGATCTCCTTTTTGACAACGCTCCGATCCCACGAACATTCCACGACAACATTTTCATTGTTTGCTAGATTTTGTGGCTACGCGCTTCAATTAAGCGCGCTATATCTCTAATTATCTCGTCCTCACGTCCCTTCGTTACTGCCCCTATTAAATTCCCCAAATCTACTGTCTCTCTAGCCTCACGCAAAAATCCTTGCTTACGGCACACAAAATCAGAGTCTGATAGAGAGCCATTCACGATTACCTCGGTTTTAGTGGTCAAGTCTTTCTTTTTCCGCGGCCGTCCACGTCCCCTTTTTGTTAGCTGCTCGATTGTCGGTTTATCCCCCTCCTTTGCCAAGCATGCCTCAATCTCCTCTAACTGTCGGATACGTTTCTTTTCCCCATTCACCTCAACTATTATAGCTTTATTTGCTCTTGGCATTTCAACCCTTGGCCCATTCCTCGATGGGCTCGGCTCTGTGCGAATTTCTTTCGATTGAACTTCACATAATTTATCAACTTCCTGCACCGCACACAACACCTCACCGCTGGCCTGGTCACCCTCCTCCTTGTCTAATAACCCCACTTGTTCATCATTCATCCAGCTCGATGTCTCAACCACCCCCCACTCCTCTCTTTGGTTTTCTCTCCAAATACGATCGAGATAGCTCCTATCAATCTTTATTTCTCCCATTGTCTTTGTGTCTTGTATTGAGACGGAATTTGGTACCACTGTATCCTCCATTGATGATTCTTTATCATTATAGACGAAATTTGTTTTCCATGCAATCTCTCTTTCCCCCGCCTCTTCATTACTCTCACTTGGGTCAACGTCGCAACTGCAATCACATTTAGGTCCTATTGCTTCCTCAAATTCTAGAACACGGACTTGATATGTCTCCTCCACCACTTCCAAATCAATTATTTCATCAATGTGGAAAGCCCAATCAGTTTCAATTTGAATTCTTGCTCTCTCGAACGAGGATGGAGCTAGAGTTTCTATGTCGATACGGGTCAATACACCCCATAATGCCGCAATGTTGCTGAAAGTTTCCTCCGACCAGGCATGTATCGGCAAATTCCCAATAGAGAGCCAAATCCTCCTACTTGGGATCATTGTTGTTGGCGTCCATGGTGATACACTCTCTAACCACTGCTCTAATTTACTGGATCATAACATCGCCTCCCTGGCCTCCATTGTGTCAAACATCAAGAGCACAACCGATCCCGCGACCCGCATTACTGAGAGTCCCATTAACCCTGCCTTGTGTAATTCTCTCGCTAGTTCCGCAATTTGATACGGTCGACGGCAGAATCCTATAGCACATGTTTTCAGGATTTCAGATTTCTCCAAATCAATTATCCCTTTTTCTTTTTTTGCGTGGTGTCGTGCCCAATTTCCCTTCCTCGTCGCAGGTAGTATCGTGGTTTATTGAATTACTCCCCTTCCCCGGTTGGTGCCCTGCCAAATCATGTTGATCACCAATCCCCTTAGAACCCTCCTTCTTTTCCATTGATCGTTGATGTCTATTAGGTTGGGACGCAGCCGCTTGTGTCTTCCAAAATCGTTGTCGCGTTATCTCCCGCTCACCATTATACGCCATGGAAACCCTAATCTTTGAACCATATAACCAGAAACCATTCAGTCTTTCGATCACCCTATTCGCGTCGATCGCCGATGCCATTCTGACAAATCCAAAACGAGTGCCATCTCTCGCTCTCTTACGGGGTACAAACACGTCAACCACCACACCATGGCGATCAAATACCTTCCAGATTCCCTGCCAGTGTAGTTGGTTCGGTAGATCCGCTACAAACAACGTCCATACTCGGTTCCCAATCCCTACACCTCGCCGTTCTCCCATTTCTTTGTCTAATGTGTAGACTTACTAATATGGCTTCCCTTGCTCTCAATTCTGGACCAATGCTTGCTATTACTATTTATTTAAAGGTTAAATTATATAAACAGCTGTTACATTATATGTTTTCTGCAATTTGATCCCTCTACCACAATTACAACATTTCCAATGCCCTCACCTTGAAAGTTTTTGCATCTCGTTTTTAGCTTTCAAAATCAGCGTGCCTGCCTCCACTCTGTCATACTTGTAAACACATCAGAGTTTCTTTTATTACCTTAATTTTTTAAGAGGAAGAAAATGAAAAAGTATAGTAATGTGCATTCCATGGCTTTTTACTGTTACTGTTTAAGTCTTTAAGGTGAGATAAAGATTATGGGCATGTGAACAAATGGAGAAAGTAAATAAAAAGGGCTTAAAATGAAATAAAACAATGCTTTTTTTTACCTATTCATGTTGAGTTACCCAATTATTGATATGACAGGCAATTATATCAACCTGCATGCCCTACCTCAAAAGTAAAAAGTCTTGGATAGAAAATGCATCTATTTCTACTTTTTCAAAACATTACATCCATTTTGAAACCCTAAAAAATATTAACTATTAAAAAGAAATAATATCCAGTCAATTAACCCTTTGCTCATGCCTGACCCAAATCTTCTTTTTGACTCACTTTCACAGTCTAGCTTTATTCCTTGTTCACCAATCACAAAACAAAACATAATACGAATAATATAAGCTTAAGGGTTACTTGAATAGGCCTAATTTATCGATTTTGTTTTTATGTCATTTTTACATCAATTTACCCTTTGAAGTAGTTAATTGGATTATTGTTTAAGGTTTATAAATACTTTTATGTTTCATTTGATAAAAAAATTTTATTAAGATTTAAAGTTTAGAAATTAAGGTTATAGTGCTAGTCAAGGGGCAAAATGGCGATACAATTTAACAACTTTAAGGGCTAAATTAATACAAAAATAACATAGATGTAAAATCGATAAATTGAGACTACTATATAGGCAAAAAAAACCCTTAAGCCCATAATATATTTATACATATATTATGTGAATATATAAATGCTTATTTGAAGAAAAAAAACTGGGTTGGTCCAGTTATATATATTATTTTATTCATTAGATTCCTTTTACTACAACGCATCATCATAATCATAATGCTATGCACGTGCTTTTTATAAAGCTTTAAACTTTTGCAGAACCCTAGAACGCCCATTATATTCCTGGAAAAAAAGAAAGAGAAAAGGAATGTCCATTATTTCTCTTTCTTTTTCTTCAATGCCTGCTCGGCTCAGACATTAAACAATGTATTTTCTATTAAAAAAAGGGAAAGAATTACTTTGTTTTCAACATTTCTTCATTGAAAAGAAACAGAAAAGAGAGGGAAAATGATAATAATATATCAACATTTCTTCAGTGTTGTCATATATATATATAACATAATAAATAAACGATTGTTTCTTTCTTTTATGGGATGTGTCTTAAATATCTGTCGTTTAAGTAAAAAAATATTTGAAGGTTATAAAGCAACTAATAAAATAAATAGGATATACCTGCTCTTATATGCATTATAATATTTAGTGTAGATACAAAAATTAGAAAAATAATGAAATATTCAATCAAAAGTTGGATTAACCGAGAATTTTATTTTTATTTTAATCAAAACAATGATATTATTACCAGAGGTAAAATGAAAGATCCTTCAGACAAGAGTATATAGTACTAAATATAACAATTTACAAGAATGATAAGACAACTTATGTAATGTTTCATATAACTTCCATGTTGTCAGGAGCAGCTAAGGTTTTTGTTTTCTTTTTTCTTTTCATGATCAGACTGTATTTTTAAGCTACAGATTCGCATACGAAGTGCAGTGTGATTTGTGAATTAATATAAAGGGAAATAAAAAAAACTTGGTAATTTATGAAAACAAAAGGGAAATAAAAAATATTCCCTAAAACCAGATGAAAAATGATTAAAGAAGTAGAAGATGGATTACCTTTTGGTTTTTTGAGTAATGGGGAAATAAAAACAGATAAAACCCCTGAAAATGGTGTCCGTGAAGAAGAAAAGAAAAGCCTGCGATAGAAGAATAATATCATGGATACATGAAATACATACAGGCATGCAGACATGAAATACATGCATGGCTCCTCATACGCCATTCACGGAGGCTATCGAAGTTCAACGGGCTCTGCAAATGGCATACAGGGAGCCAGGCACATACGTACATGGATATGTCATGCTGCTGCTGATGATGCAACATATATAAATGCATGCTTGCATGTCATGGTATTATGTTTTGAATGAAAAAAATGCATGAACATTTGAATGTTTTGGGAAGATGATGATGATGAGCATCACCATCATCTTCTTCTCTCCTCTCTCTCTTGCGTTGGTGAATAAGTGAATGGAGAGAAAGGGAGAGGGGGAGGGTATTTATGGGGAAATCTCAAGCCAAAAAAACATGGTTCAATGTCAAGGGAAAGGGAAAGGGAAAAGGAAAGAAATAGTGGGAATCTCTTTATCTTCTTTTTTTTCAAACTTTTCAAATAAAATCCTTTGAATTGGCATAAAACAATGAAGAAAAAAGTGGCTGAAAAGTTAGGGCAAAGTGGAGGGAGTGACCTAAAATTTGTGGGTTTCCTTTTCCTTCCCTTTAAGGAGGGAAAGAAGGAAGATTTGGGGTTGAAGTTGAACCC
The DNA here is from genome assembly GCA_030270665.1 of Hibiscus trionum. Lineage (NCBI taxonomy): Eukaryota > Viridiplantae > Streptophyta > Magnoliopsida > Malvales > Malvaceae > Hibiscus > Hibiscus trionum. The sequence goes on along the minus strand of BSYR01000024.1, from coordinate 8,050,218 downwards.
TCCCCCATTTTTGGCCCCTAAATATAGACACCAAAAGCAATGAGGGAGGGAAGGATTATTATTATTTAATATTTAATAATTTATGTGTTATAATTGTATTTAAAATGTTAATTTTTAATATGGTAATGTCTCCTAACGTTTCGTATCATGTTTGTATTGTGATTATATTTAAAAATAAGAATAATAACAAAAGGAGTTAAAAGAGGAATGGTGGGTTAGGTTATGAAGCAAGCAAATTCCTAAGTTAACCTTATGTTTGAAATCTCCTTTTTCAAGGTCTTAAAGCAAATGTTGCTTTTCAATTCTGAGCCTCATTTTGTCTTAAAGTTGTTGGAATTACTTGGATTCCTCTACTTCTCCATTCTTTCTATTAAATTAAAATTTGAAGGAAAAAAATAAAAGGAAAACATATAGAATACTTTATCATCTTTTTTATTATTTTCATAAAAAATAATTATTAACTACTACGTTCATAATGAACTGAGATCCTCATTTGACAGTATGTTTCTTCCTTGTAGGTTTTTGGAACTGTATATTATTTCCCATGTTATTTGGCTACCTAATCTCGCATCTTTCCTTTTGTCTATTCACCCACTTGAACCCCCTATCATTACATGTGATGTAAGCTATATGTATATAATATTAGAAAACTTTTGTTTCTTATTGTTTAGGGTTTATATGTTTAGGAAAATCACATGCAGATACAAGGACAAAGCTAAGATTTAATATTGCAAGGGGTAAGTGTTCATTAGGACTTTAAATTTAAAAATTAGGATGGACGGAGCAAGCACATTTGGCCGGTTGGCCAAGCTACCCATCTTTGTTTTCTCATATTCTCTTAGGTCATGAGTTCTAGACTCACTAGGAGCGCGCTATTCCTTCCCTTAGAGGGCCTCTTTCCACTTCTTCTAAGTAGGATTATGATTAGAATTAAGATTTGTAAAAAAAAGAAACAAAAATTTTATTTAACTAATATTTGAACTAAAAATAACATCAAATGTTATTATACCAAAAAAAATTAGGATGGGCAAGAACCGTTTCCAACCTATACATGGCTCTGCCCTTGGGCAAATGCAATATAAAGCTAAATCACTGCCAAATTATTAAACGGGTGGGGATTTAATGAGAAATTATATCATAAGCCCGGCTCGCCACGTCATCCATGGTCCCAACCAATAAAAAGCATTCATTTCATTAATTTTTTCCATGTCATTTTCTTACCGAGTGAATCTTCACTCAGATTTACTGTAAATTAAATTAAAAAACACTTTTTACCAATTGTAGATTCACTCGGTAAAAAAATGACATGAAAAAATTAATGAAATGAATGCTTTTTATTGGTTGGGACCATGGATGACGTGGCGAGCCGAGCCTATGATATAATTTCTCAGATTTAATCAAATCATTTCATGGAATTGCATTAAAAGGTGATAAACAATCTTTGTAATAAATTGTTAATAAGATTTTGGTTTAATGGTATAGATGAAGATTTTATATTGGAATTTCATTACGTTGTGTTGATTTTATCTAAAATTATTCTTATTTAAGTCCAAGACAAAAACAAGACGAAGATAAAAAAAATGTTAACTTGAAAATAGGCTAGAGTATAAAATCTTTATATCAAATAAATATGGGATAGGTTTAATTTAGCTAATTTCAAAATAGGACCTAATAAAATTGGGGTTTGGCTAGTTTCAAAACTTGTGAGGACTTGAAATGTATTTAAATACAAAAAAATGGGTAGGGCACCTTCATAATATATCAGTCGAGAATACCAAATAGTAATTAAGTTTTTGAACGTACTTAAGAACAATAATTGTTGACTATACTTTATGATTTTTAGAAGAAATAATTTTTTTGAATATATTATTTTTATTGAATCTAATGAGCGGTCCTAGTAGAAAAGATGTAATGATATATTTTTTTTAAAAAAATTGAGTTCGGTTAGTTTTATTTATAAAATGTGCATGCGTTTAATCAAGGATTAAAAATTAAACATATACTGAGATCTACTAATTAGTCTAGTGGCTAAGTATGCTCATATTGCCCTATCTTGTATGAGTTCGAATCTCGATATTAGAATATAATAACTCCTTATTTAATAAAAAAAACTGAACATGTACTAATATGTGCTCATATTAAGAATGCTTAAAAAGAAAAGAAAAAGTTGTACAAGATTTTTATCAGTCTTGAGTTTAATTTTATGAATTGATTTTTAATTGTTTAAAGATTTATTTTAAATTATGAAAGACAAAAAATAGAGATATTTTGACCATTTTATAATTGAATTAGTTTCGAGTTTACTTGTAACACCAACTCATCTAAAAACTTTATTAATAGAGTATTATAGTATAATTACTATGAAAATCTTTTTTCAGAAAACAAAATATCTTCTAACTTCATTTTAGGAAAATGTTAACCAATGGAAAATGCAATTAGTGCAGTCTTTTGAATTTAATAGAATTAATGGATTAGACCAAAAATATTTATATTTTAAATTATTTAAAAGAATAAGAAGAAGAAATACGAGTGCGCTTGGGAACCAAAAAAAAAACAGAGAATGTATAGAAAGAAACGAACAAAGGAAATGTATCCAAAAAGAAGAAGCTGAAGCTGACACAAAGATTCCCACACTCCTCACAAACAATTTAGCATCGAAAAAAAATTCAAATAACAATATTTTTCTTATTTTTAATTTAAAAATATTACACAATATTTAGTTACACGTAAAATATTTTTTTAATAAATTATTGTGATTATATAATAGTATATGTTTCATATTTTTTAATAGTTTGGCAATACACACATCTTGTTCACATAAATGCTAAAACTCGTATCTCTTAAAATGAGCATCACTCTTTTTTAACTGTTCTCACTCGTTGAATTCTCTCATATGAAAATTTTTAAATCTTTGTAATTATGTTTGTTTTGATCTAACCTAATTCGATTGGACTAAATAAATAATTTGATCCTTAAATAAAGTAAAAAAAACTTTAATACACAAGTCGTGTAAACTAAAGTTTACATGTGCCTTTTAGTTTTAGGGGTTAGAGTTTTAGTTTAATATTTAAAGTTAGTGTTTAGAAGTTAGGATACATAGTTTAAGCTTTAGGGTTAAAATTTAAAATTTAAAATTTGAGTTTTATAGAGTAAATATATTCAAATTTGTTTAAAATTAATTTTACAAGTATAAAATTTACCCTCAAATAAAACTATTTACCAACACAGTTGGTAAATTACCCTTTTGTACATTCAAGGAAAGCACACTCCTTTTGGTTTGCATGGTTTTACTTTTACCGAGTTAATTTGTCGTGCTTGTATTATTCTACCCACCCAGTATTTACATTCCATTTCTTTCAGTAATTCCTTTTTACAGGATCAAGGCTCTGTTTGTTATATTTTATTACCCCCATTTGAATTTGTTTTTAACTTTCTCTCTTGGTTTTATGCACACAAGAAGCATGTACAAACATTATTCCTATTCCATTCTTTCATCTGCCCCTTTTTTTGTTACTATAGGACAATAACACCAGCATGATAATATAATATAATATAATATAATATAATATAATGTTTGTGTATCTTCCCAACAACATTTCAAACTAAGTTTATTAAAAATTTCTAGGGTAAAATACACAGATGGTCACTGAACTTTGATTAAAAAAACAAAATGGTAACCAACTTTTAAAAATCACAAAGTAGCAATTAAACTTTAGATTTTGAAACAAAACGGTAACTGGGGCGTTAAACCCTGTTAACCCCTAACGGAAATCTGACTGGGTATGCCACATCCCCACCCAGTTTTTCACCTCATATCTAAAAAATAATAAAACTATATTCCACGTCATGTTTAAAAATTAAAAATAAATCATTTTTAAACACATTTAAAAAAAATAAAAAAAAAACCCCAAATAACCAGTGTTAGTGTTAATCACATTCAAAACTCAAAGCCCCATTCTCTGCCGTGGACGGCGGTTTGGTCATGAACAACCCCACTGCCGCTGCCCCACCATTCTTCCGCTCCCCACTCCGTTTGCTTGCACGTTACATTCCGTCAAGGCGTCAATTGTGGTCGATCATAATTAAAAGAAAAAGAAATCGTTGAAATCTGTTTGGATTCTGAAAAATCTGAGGAAATTTTCCTTAAGAACCAAACAGAGAATCGAAGGGAATACAAGAAAAGAAAGTTAACGATATGCATACCTGAATTCGAACGTAGTCGGTACGGTTCTAACAGAAAGCGTTCCTCAACATCTGGTCCACCGTTTCCGAGACTCCGTCGAGCACAATGTCAACGACGGAAGAAGTTGAGCATTCATCGTTACTACGGACCTTTGATCTTCCGCAGGATGGACCGTTTACTAAAGACAAAACCATCAGATCCTCGACGCCATTAACGGAAGGGAAATCTCTCTTGTTATGGAGCACGTGCGTGACGGCAATGGCAGTGGGGTTGTTCATGACCAAACCTCCGTTCACGGCAGAGAATGGGGGTTTGAGTTTTGAAAAAACGGGATTAACACTAACACTGGTTATTTAGGTTTTATTTTTTATTTTTTTTAAATGTGATTAAAATGATTAATTTTTAAATAGACGTGGAATATAGTTTTATTATTTTTTAGATATGAGGTGGAAAACTGGGTGGGGATGTGGCATACCTAGTTAGATTTCTGTTAGGGGTTAACGGGGTTTAACGCCCCAGTTACCGTTCTGTTTCAAAATCTAAAGTTTAATTGCTACTTCGTGATTTTTGAAAGTTTAGTTACCATTTTTGTTTTTTTATCAAAGTTCAGTGACCGTCTGTGTACTTTACCCAAATTTCTAGTTTAATAGTCATCTGTAAGTCTCTAAAAGAGAGTATTTTTAAATGAAAAAATACTTTATCTTTTAGGGTTTATGAAATTAGTTTGTTGAGTTTAAAACTTTTGGTTTTAGGATTTTAGGATTAGATATTTATATTTTATTTTTAATGAGTGAATTTACATATTTGTGTACAATTTTTTTCACCATCAGTGCATAGAACATTTTTCCATATCCTTATAAGATTTAATATTTGATTTTATGCTAGTGTAGTTTTTTTACACACGTATGTCTATTTAAACTCAATAATAAAAATCTAAATTCCCAAACGATATATCTAACCCATAAACCTTAAATTCAAAACTATAAAACTTAAACTCATAAACCCTAAATTAAACATATTTTCTCTTATTATAACTACAAATATAAAATTAAAAAATCATCAAGAACATGTGTGAACACATAAAGTATATACATGTCTCTCTCTATATAAATAACTAACCTGTTTTAAAATTTCTTTTCAGCTTTTTAACCTGATAAAAATACAACATCTTATTTCTGATTTCTTCTTTATTTGACTTATTTCAAAACAATCATAAAAAGCAATAGCAATTTACATTTACCCATAATAAAATAATATATATATATTTCTGTTTTAAAAATGAAAAATCAAAAAAATCCAAGAAAAACAACAATTTTCAAAAAGATCCCTTTCAAGTTGGTATGGTCAACATACAGGTAGACACATAGAAATAAAAAGGGGCTAAATATTCCAAAAATTGCAGTCCAAGTCCAACATGTAAAAAGGAATGGTCCCCTAATTTCATGATTGTGTAAATTGTATTGACATTTATGATGATTAGGGTCATTGAACATTGGCCATTCAAAGTAACAATCTTAGTCTTTAAGCATAGGCTAATGATGGATGGAGGAATAAAGAGCATCAAGCATAAACAAAACTCATTTCCCCCCACCAATCTTCATTATATAAGTACTGTTCAAGAAAATTTTATTTTATTGTTGGATTTAAGTAAAGTTAGTATATTTATTATTAAATAATAGTTTCACACCACGCTGGCACTAAGTGTAGATACTTGTACAAATTCCAATCAAGGTGTATAAACCCTACAAAGTTTATTTAATTTCGGTACCTGAGTTAATCCCTAAAGTTATTTAAGTCGTTTTCCCCTCTTTCCATCTTGATAATTGGGGTGTCTGTACTTTTTTTTTTTTGAAATTGTATTTTTTTATATAATTTTTATATAAAAAATAAAAAATATTATTGACACACCTTTATGAATAAAACGACACCTTTTAAACACCGTTCAATAATGACATCTTTAAATAAATTCTTGCTAGTATTAGTCTTGTGCTATGCTAGAATTCTCAAGTGGCAGTAGGGATGGCAATTTGACCTGTCCCCGTTGATAGGAGTGTTAAAAAAATACTCGACTCGACGACCCGAACTTAAAAATATTGGCTAATCTTATAAAAAATTTACCCGATCGGGCCGGGTACCTGGCCCGGTAATTTTTCTGAGACACGGGCCGGAAGTTTTTCCTTACCGGGTACCCGACCCGACCCAATAATTTTAAATGTATATATATATATATATATATATATATATATATTAAGTTTGTTAATATTTTCACTCTAAAACTAAATTTAAATCCCCAAATTCTTTTAATGTTTCTATTATATACTTTTAAGTTTAAGATTTTTAAAAATATTTTTGTGTTTAATATATGATTTTTTTTAAATTTTAGAATAATAATATATAAATTGGGTACCTGAGTAGCGGGTACCCGGGTGTAATGAGCCGGGACACGGGCCGATAAAGTAGGTACTAGGATGAACCAGGTACCCGATAATGAACAACCCTACTCGCCGGGTCCGACCCGACCCGACCCGATAGGAGAGATGTTTTTTTATTTATTAAAAACCGGGTTTGGGTCGGGTTATTGGATAAAATAAAGTTGGGTCAGATCGGAGTCGAGTTTAGGGTAAAAATTCTCCGACCCGACCTGATATATATATATATATATATATATATATATTATTTTTATATATTATATTTAATATCTTTATTAATTTTTTCGAATCAAGTCAAATTTAGTCAAATTTTTTATTAAAATATCGAGGTTAATTTATATTTTTATTATACCAGATTGAGTCTAATCAGAAATACAATATATGAAATTTGGGTCGGGTTAGAATCGAGACGAATGGTTTAAGTTTTGAATCGAAATCGGGGCGGCCAAAATCTCAACCTACGTCCCTAAGTGGCAGCCCATTCCCTCAACAAATATAATTGATAATCGACATCTAAAGGTGGAGACTGATTGTAGTAATTTCTCGCCCACATGTCCCCCCCTCTTGTTAAAGATGCCAAACAATCGGCCACTATTTGGGTGGCAAAATTCCACTCGAGGCGAAAAAATCAGTTTGTTTTATGTTTGATTTGTAATTTTATAAATTTGATTCGATTCGAAAAAAATTCAAATAAAATTTGAGTTATGAAATGAAAACTTGAATAACTCAAAAATTTTAGTGATTAATTTATTAGTTTTTATATTCGAGTCGAGTTTGTCAATTCTGCATGATATATTATGCATATCACATGTGAAAATATGAAGAAATATATATGTATATTATATATACATATAGAATGTTGTTAAAATTGGAATCAATATGTGCACCGCCCATACCTAAATATATGCATATGGAAATATATATGTGCACCGCTACGTATATGCGTATAGAAATATATATGAAGAAATATATATGTACAATTAAATTTGTACATAAACACAAAAATTCGACTCGATTCGACATGAATTTCATAAAATCGATTCAAATAAAATTTAAATCGTAAAATAAGACTTACAAACTCGAATAACTCGAAAAATAATTTACTCGACTCGACCGAACATTTAAACCTTGCCACCATGTTATATTCTCGGCAAACATGTCGTATTTTAGCGCCCAATCACGTTGGGTTAATTCTTTAACTAAGATATAAGAATGATAAAATTACCCGTCCCGACATTGTTTCGTCTCGTCTTGTCTCATTCGTTTTCTTTTTCTTGAATTTTAAAATAAAAATGAGTCAGGGTGACGAGTTCGGGTTTAGGATAAAAAATTTCTGCCCTGTCTCGATATATATATATATTCATTGTATTTTTATATGTTATAGATAATATTTCTATTAATTTTATCGGGTACGGGTCGGGTTTAGTCTATTTTTTTGTTGTTAAAATTTGGGCTTAGATTATGTTTTTATTATATTGGGCATACGGATATAAAATATATTAAATTCGATACGGATCGAGGACAAGAAAGACTTTTTAAGTTCGGAGTCGAGTTGGGGCAACCAAAATCCAATTCCGTTGCAATCCCTATTTCTGTGTTGATGCCCTTCAGCCTTATTCAAACAGCGAACGACCTCCAGACAAATACAATCGGTGTTTACCTGTTGATGTTGAAAATGAAGACGCCGCGCGTGTCGAGAAACATCAGAAACTGCCCATAATTGATAATTCAACGTTCAAAATAGAACACATACAGAATACTGATACTGCGTGAAAATCCAAACATCTTTGATCAAAAAACACCTTCCACCGTTGCAGCTCCATCACTGATATTTACCTCCCAATCAGGTGTCGTATTTGGGCATCGTTTTATTTATAAACGAGTGTCATTTTATTCATAAAAAATGTGTCATTTGTCTATTTTTTTAAATTTTTTATAAACAAATTATATAAAAAAAAAACAACTTTCTAAATTTTTTTAGAGTATCACGAGACACCACATTCTAAATAGTGACTCCGCCTATGCCAAGGCCCAAAATTTTTGTATACAATTTATAGTGTTAAATTGTTTTCGATAACTGTTATTAGAGCCTTACTTTTTTTCATATTTATTATTAAGGGATGCCCCTTAAAAGTCAGTTTTTTTCTCCTAATATTTATTTATTATTAAAAGTCCAAATTTTTAATATTTTCATTAGGGGCTCAATTTCCCCTCATTATTTGTTATTATGATCATACTCTTAAAACTTACTTTTATGTAATTTGTTATCAGATGTCCAATTTTTTTAATACTTGTTATTATGGAGCTATTATTAAAATTTACTTTAAGGACAATGATTTAAATAATGGTCAACAACCGCAACAACGACCGTTATATTGTTGTAGCAATATCGTCTGAAATTGCAATATTCACAACTACGATACATGTAATGACCGTAATAGCATATGTTATGTCCACAATTGGGATAAACGCAATGCGACTGAAAATACGACAACACTCGTAATTTAAATTCTTGATTATGATTCCAATTTTTTGGTTCACCTTAATGCCACCAAAACCTTAGAAATGTACCTGCTCCCATTCGCATTCGCTTCATCCAACCATCAATGAGTTTTAAAATACTAATACTTATGTTATAACATAACAAAGAATTAGTGCAAATCTCTGTATAGATCCTAATAAAACAGCCCAAATTCGCACCTGGCCCGTGATACTCAGCTCTCTTAGCCCCTATACTTTTGGGCTTGGGAGTACATTTCTATAACATTTTGATTTTAGTGGGCTTTGTTTTTTTATTTTGTTCAGAAAAATGATATTTATGTGATATGGAGTATGGAATTTTAATTAGTTGTTCGTTTGTCTTTTGATACTTAAAAGCATGTTTTATCTGGATAATCTAAATTTAAACAATTTAATTTGTAGGTTTACATGAACTTATTCAGATTTAAAGCATTATACAAGCATTATCTTGTAATTCGAATAGAATAACCAAACAAATTTTGTCATTATTTCTACTAACTTACCCATTGATACACATTAAATTCGGGGTGAGCGTTCGATCGAGTTGAGTAAAAAAATTTCAAGTTATTCAACTTAACGCATCATATTTTACAAAAAAAATATTATCATAATAAAAATAAAATGTGATTAAATAAACAAAAGTTCTAAAATTGACATTAGAAGAATTCGAACCCAGGTTAAGTAGAGTTAAAATTTAAAAACTCTTGTTTCCATGTTTTCAACTTTTCTAAAACATAAATTGTGAAAATATCTTTTTTATGTTTTCAAAAGTTTACTCATTTTTGTTTTCATTTTTTAAAAATTATTTTCAATTTTTGCAACCAAACATGTTTTCTTCAACATTTTCTATTTTCCAAGAAAATAAAAATAAAAATGTATTGTATTCTCCGAAACCAAACACACCTTAAATTTTAAATTCTGTACGTTAAATTTTAAGCCTTAAAATTTAAACCCTAACTTTTATAACTAAAAAGCATATGTAAACTGTAAACTTCTGGCTGTATCAAAGTTTTTTCTTTGGATTATATTAGTTAAATTTTTTTTGAACGGTTTAACTACCTTTATTATTTGGAAAGAAAAAGAGACCAACAACTTCATTAAAAAACCCCCTATTTCAATGTGGGGGAAAGAGTGTAGTTGACACCTGTTACATAAGTAAAATAAAAAACCGACCCACATAAATTAAAGGAAAAGCAAACGCCGCAGTTAAACAACCCACCCTTGAGACAACCAAGTACTGTTGTTGGAAATACAACCAAAGGATGGGTTCTTGAAATCCAACGGGGCCAAAGATAGAGATGCTCGTTCTTCAAAGAGGGGAAATGAAACGATTAGTTCGCCAGAACCGCCAAGCCCCTATCTTGCTCAACTGCTCTCATCACCGGCAAAGGAGCTTCTTCAATCCAAATCTAGCGTGAGGGAAATGAACCGCCCAGCCTAGCCAAGACATGCGCCGGAAGATTCAAGCTCCGTCTAACAAAACGAAAGGTAATTCGTTCAAAGTTTCGACCAATAACTTTAATATTTGCCACAACCGCTGCGATATCTGACTGATCCGGATTGGGGGAAGTGATTTTGTTAATGATAGAGAGAGCATCCGCCTCCGCTACCAGTCGACGAAACCCTAGCTCAGCTGCCGTTGAAATAGATTGGAAGTAAGCCAGTGCCTCCGCTAACTCCGGCGTCGACACAAATGGGTTTGGGTAAGTCCCTGCTTCCATGATCTGACCATCATAGTCTCTGTATATAAAACCCAAAAAAGAAGAGAGGGTAATAGAATTGAAATGTGCATCAAAATTGATTTTGATGAAGTATACTGGATGAGATAACCATGAATCGATGTTTGCAGGGGGAAGAGTGGCGGGTCAAGAAGCAGACGCATCGAGCTCTAGGAGGTACATAGTCACAAAACGACCAACATCCAGGTGCAATTGGTAAGAGTTCTCATAGACTATTTTGTTTCTAGTAGCCCAAATTGCCCAAAGAACTGTAATTAATATTCTTCGATTGGCCAAACTCAGGGACACAAAAAAATCAACCATCCATTTCAAATATGTTTGCACCCCATTCCATACAGTAATCGTAATTCCAAATTGATCTAACACATGCCTTACGAAGTAGCACTCATAAGACAGATGAAACACAGATTCATTACCTTGATTGCATAACAAACATTTAAAGTTAACATTAATCTGTCTAGCTCTTAGATTAGAAGATGTAGGGAGGAAATTCATGACCAGTCTTCAGAAGTGAATTTTAATTTTAGCCGATAGATTGGTTGCCCAGCTAGTAGCAAAAAATGTCGAACGACAGTCATCCTGAAGTAGGTTCGGATCACCAGAATGAGTAGGGGATGTGTTTATGAGCCATCTGTACCCACTACGTACTGTGTATAGCCCAGATTTGTCACATCTTCAATAGATTGAATTAGGTTCAGAAGCAAGAGGGAGGGGCATACATAAGATCTAATTAGCAAAAGAATTAGGAAACAGATTCTAGATAACATCAATCTTCCATCTATAGGAATCTTGGTCAATTAACTCGGAAACAAATGTATAACCCGAGTTAATTGGAACCTGATTTACTCTCCCATTTCTTTTACCCATAATCCAAGCATCGGACCAAATATGCGTTGAAAAACCATTAGCCACCTTTTTACCAATCCACAACTCAAGCAAACCCCTTGCACTTCGAATGCTCTTCCACGTATAAGACGGCTGTGAACCTAGCCCAGCATTTAGGAAGTTAGTATGGGGGAAATATCGACCTTTGAGAACACGTGCTAGCAGACTAGTAGGTTTTATAATGAGATTCCATCCCTTCTTATCTAGGAGAGATATATTAAACTTGACTAAGTCACGAAATCTCATGCCCCCTGCTTTCTTAGGTAAGCAAAGAACACTCCAGCTAGACCAGTGAATACCTTTCTTAGAGCCACTGTTACGCCACCAAAAGCGGTTCATAATAGATTCAAGATCGTTGCAAATAGTCTTAGGAAATAGAAAACACTGCATGGCATAAATTGGTGTGGCTTGAAGGACGGATTTCACAAAAACTTCTTTACCACCCATTGATAGGTGTCGATTGTTCCAATTATCAGTGAGCTTATGTAGCTTATCACGAAGACCTGCGAAGGCTGCTTTTTTGCACCGTCCAACCATCGTCGGAACACCGAGATACTTCTCAGGATTGGTAAAAATACAGACACCAAATATGTTACTAATGACATCTCTCGTATGAGGAGGAACATTATTACTAAAATAAATCAGTGACTTGGAAAAGTTAACTTGCTGCCCTGAAGCTGCCTCATAGATAACAAGTAGGTGCTTGATTCTGTTAGCCTCCTCGATGCCGCTTCTAGCAAATACAATGTTGTCATCTGCGAAAAAAAGATGGGTAATAGGGATACCATACCTTCAAGCTTTGGAACCATGTATCCGGCCAACAAAGTGCTCCGTGTTTATAATCGAAGAAAGGCCTTCCGCACAAATGAGAAAAAGGTAGGGGCTCAAAGGATCTCCTTGTCTAAGACCCCGAGTTGGTGAAAAGTTATCCCCATTAACCCCATTGAAATTAACCGAGTAGGAGACCAACGTTACACAATTCATAATTCTATCAACAAAGCTGCTATAAATACCCACTTTAAGAAGCATCCGCTGAAGGAAAGCCCAATCCATTCGATCATAAGCCTTAGCCATGTCGAGTTTCAGAGCAAAGTTCCCATTAGATCCAGTTCTCTTTAGTTTCATCGAATGGAGGAGCTCATATGCAATTAGGATGTTATCTATAATTAGTCTTCATGGCACAAAGGCACTCTGGGACTGGTCAATACACTGGTCAAGCACACACCTTAATCTGTTCGCAAGGACCTTAGCAATGATCTTATAAAGGACATTGCAAAGGCTGATCGGTCGAAACTGGCCCATGCAGGAAGGATCATCCACCTTTGGAATAAGAATAATCGAAGTCATATTGATGCCCGACAACTCAGTTTCACCCATTAATACCGAAATACAATACCGGGACACTTCATCACCCACTATAGACCAAAACTTCTGATAGAAAAGGGCAGGAAAACCATCCATACCATAAGCTTTAAGAGGGGCCATTTCTTTTACAGCAACGTAAATTTCCTCTTTTTTAAAGTACAAAAGTAAACTGGAATTCATGTCTTCAGAGATTGATGATCGGACAACATCAATAATAATATCCGCATTTGTAGTAGGGAGACTAGTAAATAAATTATGGAAATAGGAATTAGCAATCGTAGCCATATGCTCTATATCCGTAACTCTATTACCATTTGCATCATCAAGCTTCCGAATTAAATTGTGCTTTTTCCTTAACTTTGCCCAATTATGGAAAAACGCAGTATTGCGATCTCCCTATTTAAGCCAATTGACACGGGCCTTCTGCTCCCAGAAAATCTCGTCCTTATCAGCTTCCATGTTTAAGGCAATCTTAACATCGAGCAATTGTGCTAAACTCTCGTCATCCGGGTCCTGCAAAGAAAGCTCAGCAAGCTTCGCATTAAGAGAGGCTTTCTTGAAAGTTCTGCTATTTTTCAAGTCACGACTCCAGAGCTTAATACAATCTGCCAGTTTTTTAAGTTTCCCTGGAAGATCATCAGACAAGGAAGCTCACTTACTACGAATAAGATCTTCAAACCCTTCCTCAAAAACCCAACTCGCATCAAACTTAAAGAAGGATCGCCGTAATTGAGCGTCACCTTGGGGTGGTGTAGTATTAACAAGAACCGGGCAGTTGTAACCCCCTCGTCCCGGTCTGGCCGGATGACCGGTCCGAGCGAGCCACACGGGGAAAACCGAAGCGAAACCCAAAGGATTCCCCCTCGGTTAGCAACCCTATTTTTTTCTTTTTATATTAATCTTGCCTAGATGAATATTAAGTCCTATGTGATTCACAACAGCGGAAAACATTCAAAGGAAAACACATTCGAACCACGACCATGCATAAACAGTCCATTTTTAAGCTTACAAGGCAGACAGTATCGATGCCCTTGCCAGGGGTATCGATACCCCCTTTCTAGGTCAACCCAAGAAGTCAACCACGAGAAGACCGTATCGATACCCTTACTAGGGGTATCGATACCCCCTTTCTCGGTCAACCCTCCTTGGTCAACAGATAGACCCGTATCGATACTCGGGAACCTCGTATCGATACTCTCTACTCTCACTCAAAACTCCAAATTCCAGTAACTTTGGAGGGTATCGATACCCTTAGGGTATCGATACCCCAGGCAAAATCTGAGGCCTTTGGGCAAGACAGTATCGATACCCTAGCTAGGGGTATCGATACCCCCTGCACTGCAATTCCTCAATTTCAACTTAAACGACCCCAACACGACTCTAAATGCATTTCTCGACTCACCTAAGCATATACGAACATGCAAGCACACATATTTAAGCCAAGGGAGTCATTCAAACATGGATTTAAGCATTCATACATAGCATTCCAAATAAAGAGCAATTCATGCATATATGGACATACAAGCACTTAAGATTTCATGCCTTAGCAACCAAAACATGTAGACATTCATGGCATGTAACATAAGCAATATTTACAAACAAACCAGGCATCCACGAACCAAGCCAACAACGACATGCATCAAAACTCAAATCAATAACACCTATCCCATTGCTTAACTATTACATTCTATTACTTAAAACTCATACATTGAGCTCACCAAAAGCAACACTTGGAGACCTTTCCTTGCCTTTGCCACCCACAAGCTATTTATCTGCATTGTCGAACAAAAGAGAGCGTAAGCATAAAAGCTTAGTGAGGGTAAGCTCGTAAATCAAACCTTCGACAATGCAGGGTCCAAACACGAGTTATTTCCATGATGAAATGCATGGCCTTACCTCCGGTCCGCCAAGCCAAAATGAACATGATGCATGAACATATAGTCAACATTATGCCGTGCTCTACAACTCATAAGTTCAACTTACTAAGATACATATAGCAATGTATTAATAACAACATATCTCAACGTATAGGGAAATAACATCTCATATCATATTGGCAACACATCTCAATTCATAAAAGCGCATATAAACTTATATTGATATGTACACACAATCTCATATTGGTATACGCATACAACCTCATATTGGCACCTAGCTATGACTCGAATACGCGGATAACCCGTTGGAATGCATT
This sequence comes from Hibiscus trionum, assembly GCA_030270665.1. NCBI lineage: Eukaryota > Viridiplantae > Streptophyta > Magnoliopsida > Malvales > Malvaceae > Hibiscus > Hibiscus trionum. The sequence continues at coordinate 8,034,903 of BSYR01000024.1, read as the reverse complement.
TCCAACAACAACATTACCTCGGTGGGATTCCACTCATCACCGGTCCTTGCATGGGCGAGATTCCACTCATCACCACATGCCCTACGGATGAGATTCCACTCATCATCACGTAGAAATATATAAAAGCTTCCGGTGGAATGTTACATCATTGTACTCCTCCTTGGTGCCTTAACGCCACCAAGGCCACGTACGTTTTGACTCAATTTGTGTGCACACTCATCCTAATGATCGATCATTTTACCCAAGCATACTAGTGCCAATATTAAACGCAATCCTTTTTCATAGCTACATGCATATAACAATGCATCAAATATGATGTCTCACATACATGTATTTCACAACCCAATACCATGCCTAGCATGTACCCACCATGATCATCATCATGCACAATTCACAATCCAAACCACATGCATAGCAATGCATCAAACCATGTTTCAACAACATGTATAACACAATATACATAACTACCGTAAACACATATAATTAAGAGGCATAACAAACAATTAGAAGTTCAACCAAAGTTTCCTAAACTTAAGCTTGAGATTAGGCTACCACCCTAACCTCAACTCTAGGTGGGTTTACCAAGCCCGACCTAGGTCCACATGCTTGAACCAATGTTTAAAACCATTTAAAAACAATAACCACTCACCGACCACTTCATATCACAAGCCGACTAGCCTACCAAGCATCCAAATTCCGGATTCGAGCCCGAAGCTTCTCCATCGTATTCTCTTGCTTCTAACCAACCAAAACACAACCGATAGCCAAAATCAATGCTAATATTCAATAATCACACAACCTTTGAATTCAAATCAACTTTACCCTAATTTCCAATCAATTTAAATCCCCAAACATCTCAAATTCGTAATCCAACAACCCTTGGCTGAAACATCCATTTCCAAACACCCAAATGACATCCAAAATGCCCCAAATCACCCTCCTAACATACCCTAACCATCAGCCCTTTGTTTTCAACCTAAAACCCACCAAAAATGGTGTTTTTGACAACTCAAAAATGGGTATAAGGGCTCACTTCGGATTTTTACCAAAACTTAACCAAATTAACATATCATGTGTATTTCAACTTGATTAAACAAAGCCCCAACTCAATTTATCAAAACAAAATGGGAAACCCCTTAAAAACCCAAACTTTGATACAAACCCTAATTTTCAAAACTTCAAAACTTTAAAATCTAAGACCATGGGTTGATAGGAAATAAAGAAGAGAGTTCAAATATGTGGTTACCTCCAAAAACGCCCTTGAATTGATGGAGCAATTTGATGAAAATACAAATTAGGGGTTTGGGAGAGTTTGGTGGAGTTCCCACGGTGAAGAAGAGGAAAGGGGGAAAAGATGATAACACACATTTTTTGTTCTTTTTACTTTTATAAAAGTTGTCATCTTTTTTTTTTCATTTTGGGTTAAATTACCAATTTGGTCCATCCTAGTTAATTAAAGCTCAATTAACTCAAGTCTTGGCCAAAAAGATTTAATTTAATTTTACCGACTCGGACCACTAACCCGAATAATTCCTAACCCCAAAACACGGGTGTTACAACTCTCCCCCACTTAAGGAAATTTCGTCCCCGAAATTTATCGGACAAGAATCACCACGAAGTCTGCTCTTACCCACTTCCCTTCTCACCAGAACATACTCACCAACTCGGTAAACTTACCACACCACACTAGCTATATGATGCTAAGATCTCCACTGGTTCTCTATTGCTTGTCGATTTTAAATTCAACTCAACCTCTTCGCAAACATAGCACGAGACAAAGCCGACTCACACCTCAGAATCATAGATTCACAGACACATCACAAACCTCTTTCTAACCCTGGTGGTAACCGCAACAAATAAACAACTGTGCTAGCCCGATTCACAATCTCATACAACACTGCTTGAACTCTTGACTCATAACTTTCTCTAACTGACCATCTGACTTCAACAGGTAACCAAACACTATACAAACGTCTTCAAAGATAATCTAGCTGAAATCTTGAATCTCTATTACTCACCTTCATTAAAAATCTTCCACGAATGTAGCAAACTAGATGAAAACTGATGCTCGATCTTGACACGCTGGAAATTTACATACTTACTCTCATATTGAACCACATTATTCACCCACTCATTCTGGAAGTACTCATCTTCAACCCACAATGCGTCTTCATACTACTCAGATGCAATACAAATGAACTACCGTGTGCTTTGACCAAAACAACACGTCTCAAAACATTATGCCAATCAGTGCAACAATTCTATCTCTAACAATACAAACTCTATCCTCTCTTAACTGTATTCTGAAGGTCTTCTTTCCGTTATGTCTTGCACTTGAGGTGCCAAGAATCTGCCTTGCAACTGTTTCTCTTCAAGCATCCCGACTCAATGTAGGTTCATCATGAAACGCGACCACAAGATTACTGCCATTCGGTAACTGAATTCGGCAAATACAACTCGCAACTCAACTACTAATCTAACAACAATTACAACTCGGAACATCGGTTACTACGTTGACTATCTTCGGATGATACTCAATCTTGATATTACAGTCTTCAAGCAGTTCTAACACTTCACGTTGTTCAAGTTTCAACCCTTCCTAAGTCTTCAAATATTTCAAGTTCTGAAGATATGTACATACACACTGTGCATTTCTTACTATACAAGTTCTGTCTCTAAGTCTTCGAATCAAATACACTGTAACTAACTCTAAGTCTAGTGTGAGATAACTATTTTCTCGGTCTTTCAACTATCTTGATGAACAAGCCACAATCTTCTGTCTTGCATAAGCACACAACCTAACTCTACATGTAACACATCACTATGGTTCACACATTCTTTCTCTAACATAAGCTGATTCAAGGTCGAAACTTTCATCAAGGTTTCTTCCGGTTTCTCAAGGGCTCATTGTCTCGCACCTAACCACACAACTGAACATTCTTCTGTAGCAATCTATCAATGGAGCAACTATCTTCAAAAGACTATTTACAATTCTCTGAAAGTAACAATGCTAGACCTAGGAACTATAGATATCTGTCACAGTCTTCAATTTCTTCCAACTCATATCTTCTTTTGCCTACTCGGGATTTACTCTAACACTCTTGGCTGATCTACATGTCCTAGGAGAACATCTTCATTAACTCAGAGTTCACATTGCACAACTTGGCATACAGCTGATTCTCTAATAGAGTCTACAATACTAACTCTAAAGCCTGTCATGGTCTTCTTCGGTACTTGAATATACTCATGTGACATCCAGAAGAGCTACTACAACTGATCAAGAAACTTAGGAAAATATTCTGCTCAACATCTCTATGAAGGTAACTACTACACTAGTCAGACAAAACGGCATAACTCAAAACTCAAGGTGGTCATATCTTGCCCTTAAAGTTGTCTTCGGTACTTCAAATTTTCTCACTTTCAACTGGTAGTAAACGGATCTCAATTTAATCTTCAAAAAGACTGAAGCACATACTAACTGATCAACAATTCACTGACACTCGGAAACGGATACTAATTATTCACTGACACTCGTTTCAACTGTCTGAAATCTAAACACATTCTCGTACTGTCACTCTTTCTTCTTCATAAATTGTACTGTCATACTCTAAGATGACGTACTAGGCCTAATGAGTCTAAGGTCCAACTAACCTCGAAGGTATTTCTTCAACATTCTCAATTCTTCCGGGATTCATAAGTTACAGAGCAAACAAAACTGAAGCAACCTCGGAGACGGTCTCAATAACGAACTCTTCTTCTCCATTAAGAGACAAACCGGGTAAATCTTCTAAACACTTCTAGGAAAACACAAACTATTCTAGCATTCTGCGGTCTAATCTTCATTCAAAATCAAATTCATCACACTTGCTAAGCAAGCCTGCCAACTAAACTCAATCAATCTTTGACCTCCAAAGCTGGATCAATATTCGACAAGAAGTTCACCTCCTCACCTACTACTACAGTCACACAGAAATCTGCAACTTCAAGGCAATTCTCTCTCTGTCTCAATGTATATCCTAGCTTTGTGCTCTACAAGCCAGACCATGTCAAAAAGGTACATCGAAACCGTAGGAAGACAATCACTTCACATCTACTAGAAACTAGTAACTCTGAACCACCAACAAACATTTTCTGTACATCTTTCTGATCACTACTATCTCCCAAAGGCTAGTCACAGGTGTCCCTACGTCTAAGGTCTCAACAAGGATATCTAATTTCTTACATGCTCACACAAAATGAGGTATCCGCGGAAATTGCAACTTCACATGTACACAACTGATAGTCTTCGGTCCTCTTGTTTTCAGACTGGTTCTTCAACGAAATCTGACTCTTCTAAACTGTTCTTAGAGCATCTCGTAACTTCAAGATTCAATTCTGATCACGCCTAAACAGTCATGCTGGACTTGTTCTACCCCTACCAAACAATCTGGAGTCAAAGCCCAAGACTCCCTTCTCGGCTCAACTGTATCGGAAGTGACTTCATCTCTTCCGCTTGCTGGAAGACGACTCAACATACACTGACCCAATCACACAAACTAGCTCCCATTCACGGACACTGACCGTCTGTCTTGCATTATAATCATAGGCCGAACCCCTACAGTCACCAACTAACACTTCTGAACTTCAGATTACTCACACGAGACCCCTACCTTGATCTCGCTAAAAGAACCAAGGTACTCGCACCTACCTCTAACACTTCACCAGACATATTCAAACGTGCATGCTTGCTAACAATGTACAGAGATACGGATTCGGAATCAATCAGAAGGGGCAGACTAAAATCAGTACCAAGGGCTTATCTACTGTAACATCAATACTACTCTGACCCTCACTCACAAGTCTTCACTTCTTTTTACCAACTAATACCAGAACGATCACATCGTCCTTTGTCATCGAGAATCAACCCACATACGTACCTAAGCTCCGGTACAACCATACCTCCCTAACTAAGGTGATGGACTCCCTCAACATCTTCCACCCTTTCAGAAACTACAACCTCTACTTACCGAAAAGCAATTAAATCAACAACAACATCAACAGTAAATTAACATACAAGATTGGGTTGGCAAGGCAAGGCTTCCAAGTGGCTCAAGTATGTTTCTCTCACTTAAAATCTCTTTTTCGATGTAATAGTAGCAATGGGACTCTACTAAACATGTTTCAAACAAATCAACACACATACGTGCTCAACCAAACATATAACAAGGCTTACTTGCTAAACAAGCAAACATATGCGTACGATCAAACAACATACAACACAACATTCACGGATAACAAGCAACATGCTTACATGGCAAGCAAACACCGTGGATATTAATCATAAAACACAACTTACCTCACTTACCTGCCCAAGGTCTCGGAAACCTTAGGCTCTGATACCAACAAATGTAACCCCCTCGTCCCGGTCTAGCCGGATGACCGGTCCGAGCGAGCCACACGGGGAAAACCGAAGCGAAACCCAAAGGATTCCCCCTCGGTTAGCAACCCTATTTTTTTTCTTTTTATATTAATCTTGCCTAGATGAATATTAAGTCCTATGTGATTCACAACAACGGAAAACATTCAAAGGAAAACACATTCGAACCACAGCCATGCATAAACAGTCCATTTTTAAGCTTACAAGGCAGACAATATCGATACCCTTGCCAGGGGTATCGATACCCCCTTTCTAGGTCAACCCAAGAAGTCAACCACGAGAAGACCGTATCGATACCCTTACTAAGGGTATCGATACCCCCTTTCTCGGTCAACCCTCCTTGGTCAACAGAATAGACCCGTATCGATACTCGGGAACCCCGTATCGATACTCTCTACTCTCACTCAAAACTCCAAATTCCAGTAACTTTGGAGGGTATCGATACCCTTAGGGTATCGATACCCCAGGCAAAATCTGAGGCCTTTGGGCAAGACAGTATCAATACCCTAGCTAGGGGTATCGATACCCCATGCACTGCAATTCCTCAATTTCAACTTAAACGACCCCAACACGACTCTAAATGCATTTCTCGACTCACCTAAGCATATACGAACATGCAAGCACACATATTTAAGCCAAGGGAGTCATTCAAACATGGATTTAAGCATTCATACATAGAATTCCAAATAAAGAGCAATTCATGCATATATGGACATACAAGCACTTAAGATTTCATGCCTTAGCAACCAAAACATGTAGACATTCATGGCATGTAACATAAGCAATATTTACAAACAAACCAGGCATCCACGAACCAAGCCAACAACGACATGCATCAAAACTCAAATCAATAACACCTATCCCATTGCTTAACTATTACATTCTATTACTTAAAACTCATACATTGAGCTCACCAAAAGCAACACTTGGAGACCTTTCCTTGCCTTTGCCACCCACAAGCTATTTATCTGCATTGTCGAACAAAAGAGAGCGTAAGCATAAGAGCTTAGTAAGGGTAAGCTCGTAAATCAAACCTTCGACAATGCAGGGTCCAAACACGAGTTATTTCCATGATGAAATGTATGGCCTTACCTCCGGTCCGCCAAGCCAAAATGAACATGATGCATGAACATATAGTCAACATTATGCCATGCTCTACAACTCATAAGTTCAACTTACTAAGATACATATAGCAATGTATTAATAACAACATATCTCAACGCATAGTGAAATCACATCTCATATCATATTGGCAACACATCTCAATTCATAAAAGCGCATATAAACTTATATTGATATGTACATACAATCTCATATTGGTATACGCATACAACCTCATATTGGCACCTAGCTATGACTCGAATACGCGGATAACCCGTTGGAACGCATTTCCAACAACAACATTACCTCGGTGGGATTCCACTCATCACCGGTCCTTGCATTGGCGGGATTCCACTCATCACCACATGCCCTACGGATGGGATTCCACTCATCATCACGTAGAAATATATAAAAGCTTCCGGTGGAATGTTACATCACCGTACTCCTCCTTGGTGCCTTAACGCCACCAAGGCCACGTACGTTTTGACTCAATTTGTGTGCACACTCATCCTAATGATCGATCATTGTACCCAAGCATACTAGTGTCAATATTAAACGCAATCCATTTTCATAGCTACATGCATATAACAATGCATCAAATATCATGTCTCACATACATGTATTTCACAACCCAATACCAGGCCTAGCATGTACCCACCATGATCATCATCATGCACAATTCACAATCCAAACCACATGCATAGCAATGCATCAAACCATGCCTCAACAACATGTATAACACAATATACATAACTACCGTAAACACATATAATTAAGAGGCATAACAAACAATTAGAAGTTCAACCAAAGTTTCCTAAACTTAAGCTTGAGATTAGGCTACCACCCTAACCTCAACTCTAGGTGGGTTTACCAAGCCCGACCTAGGTCCACATGCTTGAACCAATGTTTAAAACCATTTAAAAACAATAACCACTCACCGACCACTTCATAGCACAAGCCGACTAGCCTACCAAGCATCCAAATTCCGGATTCGAGCCCGAAGCTTCTCCATCGTATTCTCTTGCTTCTAACCAACCAAAACACAACCGATAGCCAAAATCAATGCTAATATTCAATAATCACACAACCTTTGAATTCAAATCAACTTTACCCTAATTTCCAATCAATTTAAATCCCCAAACATCTCAAATTCGTAATCCAACAACCCTTGGCTGAAACATCCATTTCCAAACACCCAAATGACATCCAAAATGCCCCAAATCACCCTCCTAACATACCCTAACCATCAGCCCTTTGTTTTCAACCTAAAACCCACCAAAAATGGTGTTTTTGACAACTCAAAAATGGGTATAAGGGCTCACTTCGGATTTTTACCAAAACTTAACCAAATTAACATATCATGTGTATTTCAACTTGATTAAACAAAGCCCCAACTCAATTTATCAAAACAAAATGGGAAACCCCTTAAAAACCCAAACTTTGATACAAACCCTAATTTTCAAAACTTCAAAACTTTAAAATCTAAGACCATGGGTTGATAGGAAATAAAGAGGAGAGTTCAAATATGTGGTTACCTCCAAAAACGCCATTGAATTGATGGAGCAATTTGATGAAAATACAAATTAGGGGTTTGGGAGAGTTTGGTGGAGTTCCCACGGTGAAGAAGAGGAAAGGGGGAAAAGATGATAACACACATTTTTTGTTCTTTTTACTTTTATAAAAGTTGTCATCTTTTTTTTCATTTTGGGTTAAATTACCAATTTGGTCCCTCCTAGTTAATTAAAGCTCAATTAACTCAAGTCTTGGCCAAAAAGATTTAATTTAATTTTACCGACTCGGACCACTAACCCGAATAATTCCTAACCCCAAAACACGGGTGTTACAGCAGTGATCCGAGATCGTGTGAGTAAGGTGGTGCACAGAGAAGTGAGGGAATAACGCACGCCACGTCGAATTCGACACTCCCTTGTCCAGGCGTTCACGGATATTGGTAGCCGGTACCCCCCCCCCCCTCTCCCAAGTATACCAATTCCCTTCATAGCCCAAATCCGCCAGATCACAATAAAAAAGGACCTCTCTAAAATCCTGCATATTCTGTTCAGAGCGGATTCTCCCCCCTCACTTTTCATCCGCGAGTAATATTTCGTTAAAGTCACTCAAAACAAGCCACGGAGTAGAAGGATCAGAATTAAGAGATCGAAGAAGTTGCCAAGATAAGTGATGAGCTGAATCAACCGGGTTCCCATAAAATCCAGTAAGCCTCCAGTTAATATTATTATCAGTATCAAAGAAGTCCACATCAATGTAAGAAAGAAAAAAAGAACGGATGGTAGCATTCAAATTCTGAGTCCATCCTAGAGAAAGACCACCTCTGGATCCTTCCGCTGAAACATCACAACCGTTAAAATAACCACATCTTCTTCTAACTTGTTGCATTTTTTAAGACGAAATTTTTGTTTCCATCAGAAAGATAATTTGGGGACGAACTTCCCTCAGTTTATTGCTGAGGCGTCTAATAGCCCGTAGTTTTTCCAGACCACGGACGTTCTAGCTAAGAATTTTCATTGTGAACGGCGGGCCTTGTTATCTAGGCCGGCCAATAGTAGGGTATTTCCTCCCGACGAATCACTGGGTAAAGAAACATCACAAGAGGTGTTAACATGTGGGCGTTTTGCTGCTTCATGGCTTAGAGGGTTCTCTTTCGAAGTACTGCCCATAATAATATCCATGGATGGATTGGGCCCATTCGAGGACCCACTAGATGACCCAAAGCTCGGGGGAACCATGGTTGACTTTGAGAGACTTGGGTTGGAAAGAAATCCAGATAATCCCTGAACTTTAGCCATTGGGGAATCTAATGTATTTACTCCACCAATCATGTTGCCGCTAATATCGCCCAAATTGAGGCTATCATTGGGCGAAGAGAAACCCACTGGCTCACGCAGCCAGATACTGGTCGGAATAGCATTTCGCCGGCGAGGGGCTTAAAGGGACAAATCCCAGCCGAATTGAGCAGGGTCAACCTTGATATCCACTCTCAAAGGGCAGAAGCTCTCACCGTGTCCAAGTCTGCCGCATAAAAAATAGAACAATGTTAATTTCTCGTATTCAAATCGAACATAGTGTTCTTTACCTTTTGTAAGCAAAAGTTTTTTCTTCCTCTTTAGGGGCTGATGGATATCCAGGCGCACACGAACACGCATAATACTCCTGTAACTTAAAGCAGAATCACTAAAGTCATATTCTTCAAAAGAACCTATAAAATTGCCAATCGAGCGAGCCACCCTATCGGACATAAAGCCATGCGGAACATTATGAATTAAAACCCAGAAGCATACATGCGTGAGAGGGACAACATTAGGATCGTCACCCTGTTGTAGTCGGTGTAGAACAAGAAGATGGGAGTTGAAATTCCACGGGCCACCTGATTCAATTCTATCGACGTCTACATTGTTATACAAACAGAACAGAAATCTGCCCCCACCCAAATCTGAATTAGAAATGCCACCAATGGGATGTCAAACATTTGCAAGGGTCGATTTCATAGAGAGGAAGTGTATCACACTCCTTGGAAAGAAAGCTCCAATAAAACAATAATCGAGCGACACTAAATCAATATGATTTCCTTGTTCCATATCCAAACAATCGTCCTCCCCAGAACCCAGTGAGAGATCAACCATGGTCTTTTCAATAGTAGACATACCGAGCAACCAAAGAAACAAAAGAAACCGTGCAAAGGAGCAGAATAAGAAGGAAAAAAGAGAAGGGGAATGCGTACGATGAAGCAGAGGAAGGCGTGCAACGAAGCAAAGTAAAATATCAAAATATAAAATACACGAGGTTACAAAATTTTATTTCGTGATGGTGAGATTATTTTGTTTCATTTTTTAAACTTTAATTTTTTTAATGGAAAACATAAAAATTGTGAAAACACAGAAAGTTTTCTTTTTTATGGATGGTCTTAAAATTAGTTAAATTTTATTTAGTCTGTTTCAATTGTTATAACTTATAACTGCTGCCAAGTCTGTTATATTTGGGCTATATAAGTGTAGTCATTGGTTTATTCAGTTTAATAAAATTTCCAAGATTCATTCCCGTTGTCTATTTTCAATTTCCATTAAACCTCACACACACCGCCGATCGTCTTCTCCGGCGGCAACGATGCCGCCATTCTCACATATCGAGTAAAATATTCATATGATCATGAAACACAATTATAAAGTTAAAATTTGAAGGGAAAAAAACAAAATGAAATAAGAAAAACAAATCAAACGATCTTTTACCATCTATTTCCATTCCCAACTAACAAATATCATAGGAAGCTTATGGCCTTTTAGCTCTGAACAAATGAAAAAGGAATAAGCAGCAGTTACAATCTCTTTCAGTCAATTGGTAGGAGACAAAGCAACAGCAAAACAAAAAAAAAATGTTTGAAAAGTATGAATCATAGAATAATACAATCTTAATTCTCAGACATACCCATCATTTATATGAATTCTTGATGATTTTTCATTACAAGCTTAGTTCACACTTGACAATTTGATCCAATGAAGTTACCACATCATTCATGCTTGGTCTTTCACTGGGATTTTCCCTCAACGACAGCTCGGCAAAATCCGCGAGTTTAAGCAACGGTTCCACATTTCTCGGCAGAGCAATGTTCCGGTCGATGATGGCAGCTGCCTTTCCTTTCCTTATTAGAGGCAGTGCCCACTCAACAATCCCTGCAGGCGTGCAGTCTCTATCATAAGCTTTCCTTCCACTTAATATCTCCAACAGAACGATTCCGAAATTATAAACATCATCCTCCATATCCCCACTCACATCTGTGTCTGTAGTAGCACTTACGATCCGAAAATCGGCTATCCTTGCACCCCATTCGGAGTCCAAAAGTATGTTTGAAGTCTTCAGATCTCGATGAACGATGGGGGGAGTGACTTCATTATGAAGATACTCAAGTCCTCTTGCAGCCTGGAATGCGATCTTCAATCGCAGGTCCCAACCTAACGGCGAGAGGTCCCCGTGAAGATGGTCATGAAGTGTGCCGTGAGGCATATATTCATATACGAGTAATCTTTCCCCCATTTCAGCACAGTAGCCTATCAAGTTCACAATATTGGTATGCTTTACATTGCATAGTATTTCCAACTCTGCTTCAAAATCCCGGCTGTTGGTATGAATTATCGTAGCAGCATTAGCTCGCTTGACTGCGACTTGCCTGCCATCAGGAAGAACAGCTTTATACACAAAACCGAAGCTCCCTCGTCCGAGCTCGCTGAATTCTTTAAATCCATGAGTAGCATCTTTCAGTTCTGAAAGCCGATAAACCTGTGTCTCCCCAACATACGTCGTTAAAGATAAAGGCGGAAGTGGATTCGGATCGGGATCAGCCTCCGCAACTGGTTTGCCTATGCAAAAGCAGCACTGAATTCTATGTTTGCCTTCACTTTTCACTTTGAAGATTCTGGGAAAAATACAACAAGCAACTAGAATTAATAAGCAGCTCAATACAGAAGATCCAATGATGACCACCAACTTTTTGATCTCTAGCTGCTCTTGCTGCCGAGACTCGGACGAAACTCCACATGCATCCCAGCAAGATCTGTTCTGGCAAAGTGAGCAAGGAGTGCATATTCGATCCGCATTGGCGCTGCATGTACTCGAAGGGAAGTAGCCCTCAGAACAATTTGTCCCACAAGGCAAGCATATCTTCAACTCATTCTGAGCACATAAGGTTGTCAACTCCGGCTCATTAAGGATACTTGCATTGAAAGCAAACTTTCCATTGGCACATGATCTTGAAGAGCATACACCAGGGCTACATAGCTGCAAAGGCGGGCTATAATCCGGCGAAGACTGATTGTTTGCACCCCAGCAATCAAGAACCAAGTCAACTTCTCGAACCCCGCAAGTTGTGGAATCTGATGAAGCAATAGCCAAAAAACCAGAAGCCTTTAGAACTGAAGAAACATTAATGTTCCTTCCCCAGCATTCCACTCCATGGTCATCTTCACGAATGCCGCAAACATGCTGTCCGCCAGCCGATAAACTAACGAACCGAGTCCCATGTGGCGGGAGATCAAACTCACTCGAATCACCCCAACATTCAACTTCACCAGACATCTTAGAAATCCCACAAATTGAACTTTTCCCAGAAGCCAAAACCTCAAACTCAGTAGATGAATTGAAAATCCCCAAGTTGCCGGATTTGGGACCCCAACAAAAGATCAAACCACTCTCCTTGGCAACCCCACAACTAAAACCATCCCCAGAAACAATGTTATTAACAGAAACATTGTTGGCATAATGATCAGCAACAAAACCCACAGTCAAATTACTTTCACCAAATGTTTGATGTAATTCCCAGCAATCCACAAAACCGAAATCATCCGTATTCGAAAAATAAGACCCTCTGATAGCACAAACATGAGTTTTCCCAGCAGCTATCTGCGAGTAAGAATTATATCTAAAAGCTTTAGGAACAAGGTTTACGCCAAAATCCAAGGAATCCCAACAAAACGCCTGCGAGTTGTTCGCGGTAATGCCGCAGAGAAAGCCTTCACCGCCGGAGAGAGAGGCCATGGAAGGAACGAAATCAAAAGAGGGAAGTGAAGATGTTTTAATGGTTTTATCCCAACAAATGATCTCTTGTTCCCCGCCGGCATCAATGGCGCAAAAGAACCCATTTTCTCCGAAAGCAGCCGCGATCGGGCCCGATGATCCGTAGCCAAAAGCTGTAACAAATAGCAAGGAAGAAACAAGGATGAAGAAGGAAGAAATGGGAGGCGGGAAGTAGCCATTTTTGGGTGGCATGTGTATTGATCTTTGGAAGACAAGTTTTTGGGCAAGTGAGGTTGGAATTGTGAATGGGAGGAGTAAGCATTGTTTCAGCATTTGACGACATTTTTATTCACTGCTTTTTCTATGAATAATAACGGAGATTCAGATTACTCTTTGAGACTTTGACTTAACGGAAATAGGTAAATTCAATACTTAATCTGCAGATTAAGATTCAGATCTGCAAATTAAGCTTTTAATAATAAATCAAACTTTCAACTTTGACATTTTGGTAATGGATATCGTTAGAGTTTGAAAAGTAACGATGTAATTAGATTTGAGTGTAACTGAATATAATTGTATGAATATGTTGGTAATGTTCGGGAATTTACGGGTAGCTGATAATTGATAGCGAATTATATTAGTTAATAGTTGATTGTATTAGTTGATTATATAAAGTTATTTAGTAAAATTAACTGATAACGGATAACTATTTGATTATTTAAACAAATAAAATGACATATGAGGACATGATTATATTTTATACTTGTTTAAATAGTTTATTAGTTATTAATATTTTATATCTATTTATATTAATTAGATTATGAAAAAATATAATGGCCCTGTTTGGCAATTAACGGATAGCTGATAGCGGATTACATTAGCTGATAGTTGACATCTGATTGCATTAGCTGATTTGACTAGCAGATTGTATTAGCTGATTGTATGAAAGTGTTTGTTAAAATTAACTGATAGCTGATTGATTATTTAAACAAGCAAAATGACATATAAGGAAATGATTATATTTAATACTTGTTTGAATAATTTATCAGTTATTAATATTTTGTATCTAATAAATATTAATTAGATTTGTAACAATTATTTTTAATATAAATTTCCTAAACATATTTGAAAGATTTATATATTAATTTATTATTTATATAATTAATAAATTTTTTATATGCACATATAAATATGTGATAATAAAAAATAGAATTAACTTACAAATGTCACCATATAAATTAGTAGTAACAACAAATAAGTCCAATATTTAATATGTTATTATTTATATTAAAAATATTATTATTTAATTTAGGTTATTTGGAGATTTTTGGTAATTGTTAAGGGTAAAAGAGTCATTACAACTCTAATATCAAACCTCTAATCTCAAAAAGCTCATATGAGGAGTTTTTTCAAAATTAGTTTTTTCACCCCAATCCGCTCTTTCAATCCAACATCAATATTAGCGGATTTGACTAGTCAAACCTCAATTTATACCTCAAACCTCTAATTTTTTCCCAAACCGCTATTTACCAAACAGAGCCAATATAACATTACCAAGCATATTTGAAGAATCTATATATTAATTTATTATTTATATAATTATTTTTAATACAATTTAATTAATTATTAAATTTAAATACAAATATAAATGTGTCAGAATTAAAACAAAAAAAATATTAGTTTACAAATGTCACAACGTAAATACGTGAGAGTGAAGAATTAAAAAAAAGTTAAATTTATGTTATTTGAAGATTTTTACAATTGTTAAGGGAAAAAAGTGTCTTTATAACTCTTATGTCAAAACTTCTAATTTTAAGAAGCTCATATTAACAGCTTTTTCAAAATTAGAGGTTTTACTCAATCCGCTATTCACCAAACATTTAAATTAGCAGATTTGACCGATCAAACCTTTAATTTTAACTCAAACTGTTGTTTACCAAACATGGTTGTTATGTTTGATCAATATTATAAGGCTTTGTCTAACTCATGCACAAAAAATATGTTAAAAGTTATTTAAGAGCTTAGATTAAATACAAGATTCTTTTGAAAACAAACTCTCATTCAATGTATTACAAAAAACCATAAAAGAATCTATTAAAAAATTATCATTCAATGTATTACTAAACCCTAAACCTTAAACTTTAAGCCACAAACTCTGAACCATGCACCCTAAACTATAAACCCTAACTTATAGTTTAAGGTTTTTTTAATATATTGAATGGAATTTTTTTAATAGAATTTTGTACTTAATTTAAATTCTTAAATAACTCTTAACTATACATAAAGTTAGATAAATGCATAAAGCCATATTATAATATGTTTTTAATAAAATATATGTCTTATTGAATTAAGCATAATTTGAGACAATTACGTTCTCTAATCTTTAGACAAATAAATACACTCTCCACAAATAAAGTGAATTACTGTGTAATTATACTCTGTCGGTCAAATATGTTTATAAAAATACACATGAGTGTTCAAATACACCTTTAAAAGAACTAATCTATTTTATGTTTAGTTCAACAAAAAAATAATACTGAAATTTGATTAAATTTTATATTGTTTTTATTTTTTCCCAAAAGAAAAACAGTATAAAAACTTAAGAACCTAATCGATTTTACTCTACTTCAAAATTACACGTTTATGATAAGAAAAGATGACATACATCTAACACAAATGCACAAACTATATAGTTTAAAGTAAAGACTTTAGCTCTAGATCAAAATAATTTCCGTAATGATTTTTTTACGATACCTAATTTGAATTAATTTATTATTAAATCAAATACACGCGATTATACTAAAATAATTGCAATATCTTCGTAATAGAATAGGAAGTTTATTTTAGCCTGTTTTGATTAGGCATATAATAATAAGAATGGGAAAGAGAAATTAGAAGCAAAAAGCTTGAAGACAGAACAGGTTGTATATGTATGCAAGGGAGATAACACAGGCTAATGTTGGTCCATTTGATTCTGGTTTTCTGTCCCCATGTCTCCTCAATCCTATATATATATATATATATATATATATATATATATATATATATATATATATTCGCATCTAATTTTACGATTATTGTTCATTCCGATTTTTTTATTAAATAATGAAGTATTATATTTTTATACCAAAATTTAAATTCATACAAAATGAGTATTTCTAGCCAATAAGCCAATTAGTGAATCTTATTGTTCATTTCGATTTGATAATCACTTTTGTATTATAAAATCAACAAATATAGTTTAAAATGTTCGCATAAATATCATAATGGATACTTTATTTTTCAGAATCAAAATCTGGATGTTAATGTATCCAACGTACGTATATTCAGTTTTGTTGTTGTTGAAAAAATAGCAATTTTTAGATAAAAATAGAGATATTACCATATACTTCGTTAAAAAACTTCTAAACCTAATCGGAAAAAAAATACACATTATAATAAATACAATAAATACTTACGCCATTCTGGTCGAGTAGAGGAAGCACCTCTACCTAAAAAATAGCAATTTAAACATTCAATTTTATGTTTTAATATGTGTTGTATACAGTTATCGATAAGCATATATTTTTTAAAAATGAAAAAATAGAATAATAATTTCATAACAACTATGATATTAAAAATAGGGTACGTTTTTGTACTCCATCTACAGCCAACCAACCAGACAAAGAATCAATCATTTAAGAAGCTTATCAACACCAAAACTTTGCCCCTACACAAAAGGGGTGTGCAAAAATATGTGATTCAACCAATTTGATTCGTTTATCAGTTGATTTGATTTGAAATTTTAGATATTTAATTTGATTTTTATTTTTAGATTAAATATTTGATTCGTTTTTTTAGATCGGATATAGATCATAATATTTCAAGTTTCAAATTATTCAAAAATTCGAAATATCTGAAAATTTAAAATTTCATGGATATGAATCTTGTTATATTTAGCACTTTAATGTATGCTATATCCAAAAATTCGAAAAACCAAAATTTCCATAAATGTAAATCTTGTTATATTCGAAAATTCGAAACTTTCATAGATACGACTAGGGGTGTAAACGAGCCGAGTTGAGCTCGAGTAGTGCTAAGCTCGGCCCGGCTTGTTAAGATTTTGAGTCGAGTTCGAGCTTGAGTAATTTCTAACGAGCCTAAAAAATCTGAGCTCGACTCGTTAAGATTTTGAGTCGAGTTCGAGCTTGAGTAATTTCTAACGAGCCTGAAAAATCTAAGCTCGACTCGGCTCATTTAGAACTCGAGTCGAGTTCGAGCTTGATTCGAGCCCAATCGAGTCAAGTGTTGACCGATCTTTGATTGCATTGAACTCGAGTAACTCTTCATCTATCACGTCTCATTTAAAGTCCTATGAAGAAAAAACTTTGATACACAAGTTTTGTAAACTCAAGCTTGTTAATTTTAGGGTTTAGATTTTATTGTTTAATACTTATGTTTAGGGTTTATATTTAGGGTTTTAAGTTTAAGAATTTAGATTTTAAATTATAAAAAAAATAGTATATTATATTTTCGAGTAGCTCGTGAGCTTTTCAAGTCGGGTATTTAGTAGCTCGGCTCGTCAAAAACTCGAGCCGAGTTTGAGCTCGAGTCGAGTCCAATCGAGTCGAACTTTGACCGAGTCGAGCTCGAGTAGCTCGCAATCTGTCTCGTCTCATTTACAGCCCTAGATACGACCGCCAAATTCAAAAAAAAAACTTAAACCAAATTATATATTTGGATATTCGAAACCCGAATAACCAGATGTCCGATTTTTTTTTAAATCGGATACATATCACTATTTTACTGATTCAAAATTTTAGATATCTGATTTTTTAGATCGAACCTAATCTGATATCTGAAAATGCATACCCCTACGAACAACAAAGAAGAATAAAAAAAGAATTTAAACCTTATAAAATAGTTTCAATAATTTTGGTCAAGTAGACTGTAGATGTACACATGCCAAGAATTGTATCAGAACATGGGGTGTTTTATACTTGTTTCCTAACTTATTCTACCAAACAATCCAAGATTACACAAAGCATTATAACCTTGTCTTAAGATAATAAACTTCGGATCTTCCCAAGATTTCATATTCAGAAAAAAAAAACTCGTTTTCTTTACATCTATTTGTAGAATTTAGATTCAAATTTCAGATTCATCGGATATCATATAAAAAAATGTTACATATACATTTAAATCTTTGATTTATCAAATATCACATCTTAAATATGAATTATACAAAGCAAAAGATCAAAATTTAATTAGAATTTAAATCTTTGTATGAAAAAGCGTTATCTCTGCCTAATAAAAAATTAAAACTTAAACTTAAAAGAAATTAGGGTTTTTTCTCTCTCTCTCTATGCATTCATTGATATTGAGCTAATCAAATCTCTTTTGTCTCTTCATTATTGATTTTTCGCATGAAAACTAAGGCTCAAAGCTGTTAGAACTAAATCATAAATTAATATGTAATCTAAACCCCAAGATCTATCATGTCAAATCATCAAGAATAATAAATCGAATAAACTGAATGCGGAAGCGTACCTGAATTATCGATAGATTGAAAACCTTGAATCTTCATGTTGAAATCCCAAATCTTTGGTATTGATCTTCCAAGAAGAAAGGTTATCTCTTGAAGTAAAACTCTCTGACGGGGAAGGAGAGAAAAACAAGTTAACCTATTTCTTGGGGACCACTACCTCTTTATATAGTTGATTTATTAAATCAACTATTAAATATTTATAACTCTGCCCCTCATTGAATTATAAATATATCTTACGGTATCTACACTTTTATTTTCATGACATTTTAATACCTATGACACGCTTAACTTAATTGGTCACTTTATTTTGTGTCATACTTTATAATAGCAACATACATTTTACATATGTGCCCACAATTGCGGATTTTAATCCAACAATCTCCCACTTGGGCAACATATGTTTCCTGATAAATGTACATCCTTATGAGCTCAAAATTTTGCTATTATATAATAGGTATTCTATAACAATCTCGTCCATCAACTATATCCACATAGGATCAAAGCGGTCTTCGCCATATCAATCATGACTGGACCCATCAATGGTCACGTATACAAATATAGTCAAATGACATAGATCA
Source organism: Hibiscus trionum (assembly GCA_030270665.1). Lineage (NCBI taxonomy): Eukaryota > Viridiplantae > Streptophyta > Magnoliopsida > Malvales > Malvaceae > Hibiscus > Hibiscus trionum. The sequence goes on along the minus strand of BSYR01000024.1, from coordinate 8,015,759 downwards.
ATCATGGATGTGTAGCATGGAAAATTACATGAAATGTGAACCATACATGTCTATTTCCAACTGGTCCTCCTAAACCTTAGTGAGATCAACTTTACTGAATTCAGAGTGTGCATAAACCAAAGGAACTTTATTTCTGCAGAAAAAATCTTAAAATATTCTTAAACTGAAGTAACCGAAATTGTGTCTAAAACGAATGAGCATTTTTCACAATTACAAACTCCCACTAAAACTGAATATCCTTAAATAACATTACACCCACATGAGTAGTGTGCTCATGAAAGACCTAGGGTGACAGTTTCTTAATATGCGCGCAATTATGGAGTTTGTACCAACATGCTCTATAGACACACAACCACTCTGAATTTTCTTTAACAACTAGGAACTTAATATTTATGTGCTTCAAATTTGAAGTGTTCCTATTGTTTATAGAATAAATGAATGCATATTTATTGTCACAAAATAACTGAAGTGGTCTTTCTATTCAATCTACAATTAGCAGCTCAAGTGACAAAATTCTTTTGCATCAATATTCTATTAGAATCGAAGTCTGTAAACCTGATGATCTCTAACTTACCAGAACTCCGACATGTGAGCATGTAATTTTTGTTCTCTGAAGATATCACATAACCCTATTGGCTGCTATCCAATAGTCCATACTAGATTTTCTTAAATATCTATCTAACATTCCAACAATGTACACAATTTCTGAACGCATACATACGTAAGCATAAATTAGATTCTCAATAGCTTATGTATAGAGAATCTTTTGGATTTTCTAAATTTCAAGGTTACTTTTAGGGCATTGAGTAAGATAATACTTATCTTCTTTAGCAATATGAGTGTCACTTGGTTTACTCCCACTGAACTTGTAGTATATACAAGTGTCAACCAAATTTATCTCAAAACCGAATGAGATAATCAACATGAAATTTATAATTTTATTAATAAGAGTCCTACATAAGCTCGTAGATAGATTTCTTTAATTTACATATCATTGATATTGTATCATAAGACACAACTCTATGATTGTACCATATAAATAGTTTCTTCAATGTTGTCATTGAAAAAAAAAACCAAGCTTAACATCTATCTAATGTAGCTTAAGACTAAAACAAGCAACAAGTGTAATAATTATCTTGAAAGATTCTTTCAATAAAACTTGAGAGAAAGTCTCTACAAAATCAATGTCTTCTTTTAGAGTATATCCTTTAGATACAAAACGTACTTTATACTTATCCACATTACCATTTACATCCCTATTAGTTTGCACCTTAAGGTAATGAGACAAGTTCTAAACTTTATTGTTTTGCATAAAATTATACTCTTTTTGAGTGACATCAATCCACTTTTGAGAGTTAGAACTTTTATGGCCTGATAAAAATGATCGAGTCACCTTATTTTCTTAAAGAAATACAACATAATAATCCAGAATAGTATTTCATCTTCCTCTCGTGAATCTCTTTAATGACACTTGTTTTTTAAGGTTGTTGAGTTTGTTCTTCTGAAACAATTATCTTATCTTGAATGAGAGTTGTTCAACATTGTTTTGTTGAGGTACTTGATTCACTTCTTGATTAATGATAGGTGTGAAAACCTAAACATCATCAAAAGTGATAGTAGGAATTATATTATAATTCAATTACTCCTCAATAACAATGTATCTAACCTTATTTTCCCCTCCAAACTCAACATTCTAAAAAAATTATAAAGTCTCCTTAAAATAATCTTAATTGTGGGATCATAAAATTTACGGCTCATGGATTACTCAAAATAATCGAAGTAGTTGCTCACTTTTGAAGTTTAATTACTTCACATATATCTTAACTTATACAAAAGAATCAACACTTTGTAACTTATTGTTGTTTCTTTTGATTAGTACCTTAGCAACTTTATTCTAATATTTTCTTTTATTGCCTTTATTCTTAGAGACACTAACTAAATGAGCACTAATTAAATTAATACTTTTACACTTATAATGCTTCAACTTTTCTTTCTCTTGAACATAATGAGAAATGAGCCCAAATGGAGTCTATTTCTCCCTTAGATAATTGTAACTTAAATTGGTTAAACTGTATAGGAAGCAGTGTCAAAATCATAAGAACAAACAATTATTAGAAAGTTCGATCTTATGTTATTTATGTTTTGAAGCAATATTAAAAAATTTCATAATCTACTCCCTCACATTTCCTTGACCCTTATACTTCATAGACATCAAAGAAAGCATAAGTGATGTTATCTTAACCTTAATGTTTTGGATAAAACATTTCTTAATTTCGTCAAGGAAACCCTTAGTGTGAATAATCTCTTTAGATTTGTGCTCCTAAGGACATCTAGAATGTTGTGTTTTATGATCATTAGACTCATGCGATTCGAACGATCTCACCTCTCAAAACACCTTTTATGGGTGCTTACCGCAGTGAGATGTGCAAGTTGTTCATTCCTTAGTGCAAAGTCTATGTTCATACATCAAAATACTATATGTAAGTGTCTTTTTTATTCCTTGAAATTAGTTTCACTAAACATGAGTGTAGAATGTATTTAACAGATATTGTGACAACAAAAATAAATTACCTAAATATAGAACAAAAATAAAATAAAATAAAACAAGCTCACATAAATATTCATAAGTAAACAAATAAATTCAAAATAATGGCTAGTTCCCCTCAAGATACCAAGCACAACATTAATATCAAGTCTTTGGACAGTAATATTAACTGTAAGCGGTACTCTTGTTGTAGCAATCAAACATTGACAATAAACTATGTCAAACAATAGGCTAATCTTTGGACTAACGTATTGCTCACATAAAATACCTTATAATCGTCACACATTTATCGCCACAGTTGTCGTTGTAATTCTGCCAAATATTAACTTTCCTTTGGGTCAATTAATAAATGCATGAATTACAAAAACCCATAATTATCTTAATATTTTAAATAAACTAATCTACACAAAAGCGGTCACTTTGGTGACATTATGTTTCAATTAATCCATTAAAATATTAGACATCCGAAACCAAAATATGAATTTAATTGTTTCAAAATGTTTGTCTTAATTTTATCTTTCAATCAAATTAAAAGATAACCAAAATAATAATAAATTTGAATAAAGGTAAACATCATATCAAGATATCGGACACTCCATTAATATTTCATCTTTGGACAAAACATTAACTTGCAAGTGATATCTTAGTATAGTAATCAAACATTGATAATAAGAACATGTCAAACAGAAATCTTCCTTTGGGCCGATTTATTGCTCACATATAAAACCAAATAATTATCACATGTTTATTACCATAGTTGCACATGTAATAATGTCAATTATTAACCTTCCTTTGGGCCGATTAATACTAACATAATCCGACTTACATGCACAAAACCTTCTATATTTTTAAAATAAAATAATTTTCACAATAGAGGTCACTTTGGTGACTTAATGCTTCAATTAATTTATCTCAAAATATATAACATAAATATACCGATATTCAAATTTAAAATATTGTAACAGTCAAAACTGAAATTTCTGATAACAATTAAGTTTCCGAAATAACCCAAAATAAGGTTGTCTGAATGGGGCTATCAGAACTCGAAAAACTTAAATCTTTTACTGTCTCTTAACAAAAATGCCTTAAACCTTAAGCATGCATTTCCCAAAATCGAAGTCGAATTCAAAACATTCAATCTTTAACTAAAAGCCAAAATCAAAAGTATTATACAAATGAATAATTCATATAATGATCGCATAAAACTTTAATATATATTCGCAATAACCTAACGATCAAAATTAATTGGTATCGTACTGAATCAAATATGAATTCTATAATATTAATGACATGCTTTTCAAAACCCAAAAATATATCAGTACCGAACATAAACATGAAGTGATCCAAAACCAAACAATTAATCAACACTATCAAACAACGAGGTTCGATTGCAATGGAATAAATATATGGTCTGCTATAAACTGAAGCTGTTGAATGATCATAGATAGAATGAAACCATATCTATTATATATAATCAAATTAATCCATCGCATAAATTAAGATCAAAAGAATAAAAAAAATTGACCTTTGAATATTAATTTAACTGTATTGTATACAATAAATCAAAGCAATAAGTAAATACATAAAACTTTGACCATTGCTACTAAAGCATCCAACAAAAGTATGCGACTTTAAAATCCACTGTAAAATATTATTTAAATAACCAAATTAAAAAACGAAGACGCAAACCATTAATTATTCCTAAAAGGAAATCCTTAAACAAACAACCACCCTAATTATACTGTAAAAATTTTAACCGTAATTATTAAAAAAAATTGAAAAAAAAAACTTGATCCATAATATAATTGCCGCTAATTGCACAAAACCATCAAAAGTAAAAAAAAGAAAAACCTAACTTGAATTGCAATTGTCATTCATGATAACTTCTTTCATTGGCGATGAAAGGGAAAAAAACGTTAATCAATCCAATTCAAAACTTAAATTATTTGAGAATCGAAACTAACGAACATCAAAAGCAAGCAGCGAATGCATAAATTCAGTAGTTTATGATTCCGATTTTCTATAATAAAAATTAATCAATTCTCAATGATTCAACATGATGAGGCGCTGATGCCACTTGTTAGAACTAAATCATAAATTAATATGTAATCTAAACCCCAAGATCTATCATGTCAAATCATCAAGAATAATAAATCGAATAAACTGAATGCGGAAGCGTACCTGAATTATCGATAGATTGAAAACCTTGAATCTTCATGTTGAAATCCCAAATCTTTGGTATTGATCTTCCAAGAAGAAAGGTTATCTCTTGAAGTAAAACTCTCTGACGGGGAAGGAGAGAAAAACAAGTTAACCTATTTCTTGGGGACCACTACCTCTTTATATAGTTGATTTATTAAATCAACTATTAAATATTTATAACTCTGCCCCTCATTGAATTATAAATATATCTTACGGTATCTACACTTTTATTTCCATGACATTTTAATACCTATGACACGCTTAACTTAATTGGTCACTTTATTTTGTGTCATACTTTATAATAGCAACATACATTTTACATATGTGCCCACAATTGCGGATTTTAATCCAACAAAAGCCTCAAACAAAAAATAAATTAAAAGTAATAATTTACAAATAATTGAAAGAATAATATCCATAATTTGAACCTATAATTGTATTTTACTTTGTGATTTCATGAAAAAATAAATAGTAATAATATAAATAAAAAAGTATCGTTATAAGAGTTGGTCAATGGAAACATAAGGCACATAATATGGTATTAATTAATAATAGTAACTTAGAGATGGTTGTTGTTGTTTTAGTTCATTATTTTATACATACTAAAAAAATAATCCTATTATTCTTGCATGTGCCTTATGCTAGTGGTATGAGATTTAAGTTATATGGGGGGTGTTAGTTTTTTAATTAATTAATTAATTACTATTAACATGTTTACAGATTAAGCTATCACTTGAATATGGTATAAGCTATTCATTTGATCTGGTTGGTTCACTTAATGTGAATCAAACCTTCAAATTTTTTAAAAAATCGATTTTACGCGACTCAATTTAAATTATTAATTAAAAATATAGAAGACTTAATTACAAAACAAGTGCTCAAACTATATTTTTTACAATATGTGCATAAAGTTTATTTGACCGAAATAGGTGTTTAACGTTTTCACCGTTATCATTCTAAGTATCTGGCGTTCTAACCAATCAAAATATGACACATGTCTTTATTTTAATTTCTTTTAACTTAATTTTAAAAAATTACTAATTTTCTAAAATTCATAAAATAACGCCAAAATCTCCAAATCCAGTTATTATCGCCGTTGTTCATCACCTTGACGGCGATGAAATGAAGCTTCCTCCTCTTGTCGCATGACCCGCACGACATTCGTCGTTCGATCGGTCATCGTTTGTTGCCGACCGTTTCTTTATTCCTTTCGTGAGTTCTATTTTGTTTCAATGTTAGGCACGCCGTCTGTTGATGTTCAGCAACGAAATAATGGGGAAATGATCATAGGGTCGGCGACAAAAGTGGTGGGCATGCCATCGACGATTGGCGGAGGCAATGGCTGGATTTGTAATTTGGGACTATTTTAAATTTTTTAAGAATTTCAAGATATTTTAAAATTTCTTATTTTTTAGATAAAATAATATAAAATAAAGCATGACATATGTCATGTTTTTATTGACCGACAAAATTTGTTAAACGGGCATTAACGGTCAAACACCTAAAATGGTAACGGTGAAAACGTTAGACACATATTTTGACCAAAAAAGTTTTGGACATCTATTGCAAAAAAAAAAAAGACATATAGTTTGTACACATTTTTTAAAAATCCTAAATCTAATCTTAATCCCTAGAGAGGGGGAAGTGAAAATTCGAAACTCTAAACTAAGGAAAGAGAGTGCTCCTAATGTGTCTAGAACTCATGAATTGAATAAATATGAGGGAACAAAGATGAGCAGCTTGGCCAACCGGCCAAATATACTTACTCGGTTTGAACACTTATTTTGTGATTAACTGATATAAAATATTATAATTTTTAATAGTGAAACCCATCGTAAGTTAAACACACATGAGAAAAAGTACTTAAAATATCCATGTTAAGTTTAACTGAATCTTAATGTAAGATTCAATTGATATTGTTATTATTACGACATTTTGAAGATTATAAGTTTGAGCTTATTTTAACGTACAATAACCTTCAATTTAACAATTTAGGATTACATATAATTTAGACTGACACGCGTAGTTTACGCGTCAAAATAATTATTTATTCTCAATTAATAAATAAAAGAAGTTAAATGTAGTAAAAGAGAAGTAAGGGTCGATTTCACATGGACTAAGAAAACTTCCTGATTTATATTCGCTTGATCGGTGAGCCAAGAAGAGAGTTGAATGATGTTTAAGTAGAAAAGGAATGATTTGTAGAATTTAAGTAAAAATAAAAATTGTAGATAATATTAAAAAGAAGTTAATTTAATATAATAAAGACTAGCTTCGGGCTTTTGCTTTGACTCAATTTCCTCAGATCATCGGAAGATTTTTACTTCATGATTCACGTCGGTTATTTGCCTACAAGGATCAATCCTTGAGACTTGTTTTTTTTCTCTCCGATAAACCGATAATCTAAAATCAATTTTTAGATTCTAGTTTTCTGGTTAGATTAATCGCGGCTATCGTTGTTAAAAATAAACAGTTTTAAAGTTCTAGAAAAACCTGACTCGGATTGTGTTGTTTCAATAATAACGGTTCCGATCTCAATTTTCTCTTAGTAATCAATTTACTAAGTGTTTTCTCTTAGTAATCAATTTACTAAGTGTGTTCCAAGGAAGTCGAATGTGTTTCAATAGCCGATCTTTCCTCCCACATATTTAACCAAAAACAAAATCCTGACCAAAGTCAATCTTTAGTTTTGAAATCGTTTCGATTTTTAAAATTAAGCTTAGAAAAATGAAAGAAAAAACCTGAAGTTATTTAAGTAATCTTCATTCCTCACGTTGAAATCGAGTCATCGCTTTAGCCTTTGGCTATGGAAAAATAAAACTTCATTAAAGTAAAATTTTCTAAGAACAAATAAAAACTAAGAACAAGAGATGAGAGATATTTTTTGAAGCTTTTCCCCAAGGGGTATTTATAGCTTCTTAAAACCTTAAAAATACTCTTAAAATCCTAAAATATTTAAAATACAAAAGATAAATGCTAAGTGATAATAATTAAATCCCAAAATGTTTAAAATTTAAAAATAAAAGATAAATCCCAAGCTTTGATCCTAATCCCGACTGATAAGTGCTCAAACGCGGCTGATAGCATATCATGCGCTGCTGTCGTCATCTTCTAGAAGCCTGCTGACGTGGCGTTGAGCCCACTAATCCAGCTATGAATCCAGAAAACTTGCAAAATCCAGCCTTTTTAGCACAGTTTCCAGAATCTAATGCCCTGCACAAAAAAGAACAGAAAATCACCAACTAAGAATCTTAAAACAACTAATCAAGGAGTAATTATTAATAAAATAATGTATATTTTAAGCACTATTCAAATTCCCCCTCACTTATTCGATGCTTGTCCTGAAGCATTTCTCAATTATCATGCTAAAACCTTAAGTTGCCAACTCCAATTTCATAGAATTCTCAAGATCTCTTAAGTAAACTAAATCAAATAAATGTTGAAATTTAAGACCAATCAATCATGACATAATCAATTAAGTGTAAATTTTCAAGGCATTTCAATCTTCAAAGAATACAAGACTTAGCTCCTCACATGGTTCACTATTTTCGCTCAAGTGTTTCGGGTGAAAGAATCGCTCAAGCCTAAATTAATCGACTCATTACCATAGGCTTGTAACTAGATCTAATCTCCACTCCTTAATATGAAAATGATGCAAAAATAGGCTTGTAACTAGATCTAATGTGAAACCAATATTTTAATTTTGATATAACTAAAAACCTAAGGACTAAATTGAAAATGTCAAAACGAATTTTTAAGTCCTCAAACATCCCCATATGATTTTAAGATTATGCCAAAGTTAAAAACAGAGTTTTCAAATATTTTTCTAAGTGTTTAAAGCCGAAACAGTGATTTTAAAGTCCCTGTTTCGAAACGGCCTAAGGCGTTTCGAAACGTTTTCATCACTGCCAACCCCTGTTCCGAAACGCGTATCGAAACGGCTTTAGAACACATGAAATCGTATCAAAATGGCTTCAAGCATTTCGAAACGGTTCTTCATTTTTGATTTGAAAACTATAACCGTTGTAATATTTTTTAACTAAATTTTCAAAGATCGTTAGGGTGTTTCGAAACGGGCTCAGGCTGTTTCGAAACGACCCTTGACAGTAGCAAAACTGTTTCGAAACGAGTCCAAGCGTTTCAAAACTGTTCTTCATTTTGATTTGAAAATATGACCGTTACAATGTTTTTAACTGATTTTTTTGGAAACCGTTAGGGTGTTTTGAAACGGGCTCAGGCTGTTTCGAAACAACCCTTGACAGGGGCAAAAGTGTTTCGAAACGGATCCAAGTGTTTCGAAACGGGCTCTTAAATGCACCCAACGGCTCTTTCTATTTTAGTCCGTTCCGAAACAGGTACCTCGCGTTTCGAAATAGGTTGTTGCAGACTGCATTTATGAAGGTGAGATAACATCCCCAACGGCTCTATTGATGAGTGCAACAACCACAACGGCTAGAAATCAATGAGAAGGTATAAAAGGGACCTCTAAAAGCTCCAGCAACAACTATTGATCCAAAAGCAAACATCCAAACATCAAATCCAAGCATTTGTGCTAAATTCCCAAATTGTCTAGAAACTCCAATTGTAATTTTCATTCTTATCTTTATCAATTGGGTTGAGTGCTTGTAATTGGGCTACAATTTGTATTGAGAGATACTCTATTAGCCATCAAATTCTTTGTTACCTTGTTGTGAGGATTGGGTTAAATTTTGGGTAGAAAATTTAACCGAAATTGTAAGGGTTGCCTCCTTAGCCTAGAAAAGGGGAAGAGCAATTAGTGGAATTGTTGCAAATCCTTAGTGAAGCTAAGGTAGTGGATGTGGAGTTCATTTGGAACTCTAACCACTCTAAAATCCCTTGTCAATCTTTTTAATTTGCAATTTCCACCACACAAACTTTAAAAATCCAATTCACCCTCCCTCTTGGTTCATATCGATCTTTCGATCCACACAACAATTGGTATCAGAGCCTACCTCTTTGAGGATTAACAACCACAAGAGGAGTTCCTTGGAAGAGTGTGATCATCAAATATCAAGAGATGGCTTCAACCTCCGGTTTGGGCATGTATGAGTCTCAATCCACTACAAAGCCTCCATTCTTTAATGGTGATAACTATTCTTTTTGGAAGAATAGAATGTGTCTCTTCATCAAGTCAAATGACTACTTAGTGTGGGATGTCATTGAAGATGACCCTTATATTCCATTGAAGCAAGATGGTGAAGGCAAGATTGTCTTGAAGAAAAAGATGGAGATAAGTGAAGATGAAAGGAAAAAGATTCAAGTAAATGACAAAGCTCTCCACATGCTCTTTTGTTCATTCGGTCCGGACATCTCTTCTAAGGTTTCATCCATCGAGAGTGCCAAAGAAGTGTGGGACACTCTTTAGACTACCTACGAGGGCATCAACGATGTCAAAGAAACTAAGATTGGAATCTTAGTTATGAGAATTTCAAGATGGAGCCCGATGAGACGGTGTCCAAGATGTTTGATCGGTTCTCCACTATTGTCAATGAGCTCAAGGATTTTGGAGAAATCATACCGGAAGACAAGCTTGTCCGGAAGCTACTCTATTCACTTCTCGAATCTTGGGATGGGAAGAGAACCGCCATCATTGAAGCTAAGAATTTAAAGACTTTAAAGCTTGATGAGCTTGTGGGTTCTCTCCTTACTCATGAGATTATGAATCAAGGAAGGGAAGAAGAGAAGAAGAAAGAAGAGAAAAGAGTAGAAAAGCTTGAGGTTGAGAAGAAGAAGAAGATGAGAATAACTCTCAAAGCTTCACTACATGAAGAGAGCTCTTCTAGTGAGGAGGATGAACTAGAAGAATTGGCTATGATAGCCAAACGATTCTCACATTTTATGAGATCCAACCGGGGAAGAAAAATCCAAAGAAAGATGGACTTCAAAAGCAAGAACAAGGAAGAAGCAAAGGATCCAATCATTTGCTTTGAGTGCAAACAACTCAGCCACATACGTTCGGAGTGACCTCAACTCAAGAAGAAGGGCTTTGAGAAGAAGAAGAAGCTCAAAGCCAAGCTTGCTACTTGGAGTGATGAGAAGTCATCGGAGGATGACGAACAAGAAGTGGCTAACCTTTGCCTCATGGCACTTGAGGAAGATTCCTCCATGGTAACCTCTAACTCATCTACTTTAGATTTTACATATGATGAATTGAATGATGCATATGATGAGTTACAAGGGGTCTATGATGAATTAGTTGAAAAATATAAAGAGTCGGTCATTAGGAACAAAAAGATTATTTTGGAACTAAATGAGAAAAATGACTCACTCACTCAAGCTAATTCAAAATTTGAGAAAAAGATATTAGGGTTAAAAGATGAACTAAAATTCTTTCAAGATGAAAATGTTGACCTTAATAATCTTTTGTCTCAATGTAATAGTGAACACAAAAAGGTGTTGGATGAGCTAAATGAGCTCAAAAAGTCTTTGAAAAATGTTGGTAGTATCAAGCATGAAATAGGTGAATCCTCAAGAACACACCAACCTAAGAAAAAGACTAACTACTACAAACAAGGTAGCTATCCTAGACATAGTAGAGCTAAAAGAATTAGAAGTGTATGGGTTCCTAAGGAAGTTGTAAAATCTAATAATATTATTGCTATGTCATCTTGGATTCCTAAGAGAACCAAGGTTTTGGGAGCTAACACTCATGGACCCAAAATGATTTGGGTACCAAAAACAAAAGCTTAATATCTTTGTTTGTAGGGGGAGCATTGCTACAAGGCCAAAGCACAAAGTCAAAACTCATGGTACCTTGATAGTGGATGCTCAAGGCATATGACCGGAGACAATAGTAGATTCATGGATCTAAAGCCAAAAATGGAGGAGTAGTGACATTTGGTGACAACTCCAAAGGCCACATTAAAGGTATTGGCTCCATAAGTAATCACTCTACTATTCTCATTGAAAATGTCTTGTATGTCGATGGTCTTAAACACAATTTATTGAGCATAAGTCAATTGTGTGATAAAGGATTTAATGTTTTATTTGATAAAAATAGATGCAAAATTGTAGACATTAAATCTAATAATATTATGCTCATAGGTCATCGCATAGGGAAAATATACATGGTGCATCTAGATCACATTCATATGCACAAAATGAAAATGATGCATGGTTGTGGCATAGGAAACTAGGACATGCTAGCATAAGTGTTTTAGAAAAACTAGTCTCCCTTAATCTAGTTAGAGGTTTACCCAAGATAAAATTTTCAAATGATAAAATTTGTGATGCATGCTCTAAGAGTAAACAACATAAGTCTTCCTTTAAATCCATTAATGATGTTTCTACTAGTAGATGTTTACAACTTATCTATATGGATTTATTTGGGCCAATTAGGACTATGAGCTTGGGTGGTAAGTCTTATGCTTTTGTACTTGTTGATGATTTTTCTAGATTTACTTGGGTTCTATTTTTAAGTACTAAAGATGAGGCTTTGGAAAAATTCATCACATTTTCAAAACTAACCCAAAATGATCTTGAACTTAAAATTTCACATATTAGAAGTGATCATGGAACCGAGTTTCAAAATTTAGGGTTTGAAGATTTTTTAAATGAAAATGGTATTAGCCACAATTTTTCGGCTCATCGAACTCCTCAACAAAATGGGGTAGTTGAGAGGAAAAATAGAACTTTGCAAGAAATGGCTAGAACTATGCTTTGTGAAAACAATTTTCCTAAATATTTTTGGGCGGAAGCCACAAACACCGCTTGCTATATTGTAAATCGAGTAATGATTAGGCCAATTTTAAAGAAAACACCTTATGAGATTTTAAAATCTAAAAAGCCTAACATTAGCTATTTTCACCCTTTTGGTTGCAAGTGTTTTGTTTTAAATAATGGAAAAGACAACTTAGGTAAATTTGATGCAAAAAGTGATGAAGCTATTTTCATAGGTTACTCTTTAACCTCTAAAGCCTATCGAGTATTTAACAAAAGAACTTTAGTAGTAGAAGAATCTATTCATGTTGTATTCGATGATAACCTCCTTCCTAGGAAGGATTCTTGTGATGATGATGATGTAGGAATCATAAATGCCTTTGATGGAGGACAAACTTCAAAGGAGGATGAGATTCCAACAAAAGAAGAGGACACACAAGATCCACCTCTTGAAGCCTTGAAGGACTTAGCTTTTGAGGAAAAGGAAGTGAGCTACCCAAGGGAGTTGAACTATGTCAAAGATGGTGAAATCTTGGGTGATCCATCCAATGGGGTAACCACTCGATCTTCTCTTAGATTAATGACTCATGTTGCATTTATCTCATGCATAGAGCCTAAGAATATTAAAGAAGCATTGAAAGATGACTTTTGGATTATGGCTATGCAAGAAGAGTTAAATCAATTTGAGAGAAGTAACGTTTGGACATTAGTTGATAGGCCTAGTAATCAATCTACAATAGGAACTAAATGGGTCTTTAGGAACAAGCTAGATGAGAGTGGTAACATTGTAAGAAATAAAGCTAGACTAGTAGCACAAGGTTACACTCAAGAAGAGGGAATAGATTTTGATGAAACCTATGCACTCGTAGCTAGAATGGAAGCCATTAGGATGTTGCTTGCATATGCATGTTATCATAATTTCAAGCTTTTTCAAATGGATGTTAAAAGCGCATTTTTAAATGGTTTTATAAATGAAGAAGTGTATGTGGAACAACCACCGGGTTTTGAAGACTCAAAATTTCCAAATCATGTTTTCAAACTTATCAAAGCTCTTTATGGTTTAAAACAAGCTCCTAGAGCTTGGTATGAAAGACTTTCAAACTTTTTAATTGAAAAAGGATTTGAAAAAGGTAAGGTGGACACTACACTTTTTATAAAAATGTATAAAAATGACATCTTAGTAGTTCAAATTTATGTTGATGATATTATTTTTGGTTCTACTAATGAATGTCATTGTTAAGAGTTTGCTAAGTTAATGCAAGGTGAATTTGAGATGAGCATAATGGGGGAGCTCTCATTCTTTTTGGGACTCTAAATCAAGCAAAAGAATGATGACACCTTCACCAATCAAGCAAAGTACATAAAGGATATGCTCAAGAAGTTTGGCTTGGAGAATGCAAAGCCTCAAGCCACACCTATGAGCTCATCTACAAAGCTTGACAAAGATGAAGGAGGTAAGTGTGTTGACTCTAAGCTTTACCGTTCTATGATTGGATCATTGATTTACCTTACCGCAAGTAGACCGGATATCTTGTTTAGTGTTTGCTTGTGTGCTAGGTTTCAAGCTAGTCCTAGAGAGTCTCACCTTATAGCCGTTAAGAGAATCTTTAGGTACCTTAGAGATACTCCTTGTTTAGGTCTTTGGTACCCTAGAGACTCTACCTTCAACCTTCATGCTTATTCGGATGCGGATTATGGGGGTTGCAAAATCGATAGGAAAAGTACTTCGGGAACTTGTCAATTCCTAGGTAGTATGCTCATATCTTGGTTCTCTAAGAAACAAAATAATGTAGCCTTATCTACCACCGAAGCCGAGTACATATCCTTAGGGAGTTGTTGTGCTCAAGTCCTTTGGATGAAGCAACAACTCTTAGATTATGGAATTAAAGTTGAAACTATACCCCTAAAATGTGACAACACTAGTGCAATATGTCTAACAAAAAATCCCATCCAACACTCTAGAACCAAACACATAGAAATAAGGCATCATTTCATTAGAGATCATGTCTTTAAGAAAGATGTGGTTATAGAGTATGTAGACACCTTAAACCAATTAGCGGACATATTTACAAAACCTTTAGACAAAGAGCGTTTTTGGTCCCTTAGGAGAGAGTTAGGTCTAGCTAGCCTATCTTGACCTTTTAGGACCTCTTTTGTGCTTAAATTTGCTTGATCTTGTGAAATGCTATGTTTATGTGTTTAGACTCCTAATTTCATCCATGCTTATAGCTAGGGGGAGTATGTTTATGTTTGCATATGTTTTGCCTGCTCATTCATGTCATTTATGCATGTTAGACCTAAGGAAAAAATCATTTTTCTGCACTTTTAGAGCCTCATCTGCACTTCCAGGCCCAGGTGTATCGAAACGGGTGACCCTGTTTCGATACGGATACCTTAAATCCATGTCTGAGAGAAGGGCATTTCTAAACGACTCCAAAGTGTTTCGAAACGATTTGGCTACTGCCAAGGGGTGTATCGAAACGTGTTTCGATACGTGTCAAGAGGGCTTCGATACGGTCAACACCGTATCGAAACGGTCAGCTGAAAGTGTCAAAACGGTCAAACCCTAGTGCTCTTGTTTCGGAACGGTCCAGACCGTTCCGAAACGGTATCGCAGATAGCTTTATTTAGGGCTTTTAATGTTAAAATCCTCTTTTACATCAAACTCTTAAAAACCCTAAAAACCCTAAACCGACTTTATCTCTATAAATACCCTCTAAACCTCTTTGTTTTTCACCAAATCTTGAGGGGTTTTACTCTAAAACTCAAGTCTAAACAAGTTTCATCAACATTGTGCAAGGATTTTCATCAAATCATCCAAAATCCCAAACTAAGGTATTTTTTCTTTTTTCTTTTTCTTTCAATTTATATTCGAATCTTAGGTTAGAAAATTTTATTTTTGTATAAATTTTATGTTTTCATGTTTGGATTTTCCATATCTTGTAAAAAAAATTCAAAATCTCTAAATTTTTTATTCGAATATAAAATTTTTCAGTCGTATTTTTCTGTTATTTTTTGTTTTTTGTTTTAATTTTTTAAAACCTAAGTGGGATTTATTATTGGATTGATTTTAAAAATCAATGCATACACTTAATTTTAAAATATGCTTGCTTAATGTTTTTAGATGTCGGATCAAGCTAACAAAAAGCGTAAGGCCGTTCAAACCGGTGAGTCGAGCATGCGTCCGAACCTCGCTCAGCTCTTTCAGAAATCCCTTCGAACTACGGAGATTCGAGCTCGTTTCACATATGTCAAGGATTTCGAAGTTCGTCGTAAACGTGTTATTGATCTCGATTTCCTCAACTCCGAGCGATCCATATTCCGTTACCTCGAGCGTTTGAGCGAATGGAGTCTTCTTCCTTTATTGAGCATCCCGGACATTCGCTACAAACATATGGTACTCATCTTCTACTCCAATGCTCGTCTTATTAATGATGAAACCAATACCGAGGTTGTAGGGATTGAATCTTTCATATTAGGAAAAACGTTTACTGTTGATATTGCTCTCTTGGAGTCTACTTTTTCCCTTAAGGATGAAGGAATTGAGAATGAACGTCACTTTAGTACTAATACCGGTCAAGTGCTTACTTTGGATGTGCACGATCGCTTTCTTCACTTGATGGTTTCATGGTTCCTTCGCCCCTCTGGAGGTAAATATTCTCATATCCGTCAAGTTGATTACTTTTGGCTTGAATGTTTCCGTCGTGGTGAGCGCCCAAATGTTGCTAAGATCATTTTTGCCGAGATGGTTAATAATGTCAAGCTTATTGACACCGATGGCTTGAAATCTTTTACTTATGGCACGATCTTAAGCCACATCTTTAGTAAGATTGGTCTCGATTGCACCTATGACTCCCCGGAACCTCGCAAGTCCAAGATTGGTGAGTCCTCTCTTCGCAAGTCCGGTTTTCGTTATGTGAACAATTTTTGGGAACGTGTTGATAGAGAAACACCTCTTCCTCCTCCCGTTGAACCTCAACCGCAAGTTCAAGTTGGAAACAATGAAGCTCTTACGGCTCTCATTACCGAACGGTTCAATACTATGGATACTAACATCGCTTCGGGCTTTGGTGCCATCGACACTCGCTTGAAAAATGTCGAGGATCGCCTCCTATCTCTTGAGACTTCCCACTCAAACTTGGATTTGTCTTTCTCTACTCTTTATGGCCAATGGACGAAGTTTCGCCGTTCTCAAGTCAAGAACGATGATGAGACTTCGGATGATGATGACGGTGATGACGAGGCCTAGGATATTCATATCATATCATATCATATCCTATTATCTATGCATTTTAGGTTTAAGTTTGCATCTTTATGTTTCATTATGTTTTAGGAACCTATGCTTTTGATCTTTTGTTTGGGATTATATTTTGAACTTAATGATGATTTATGTTTTGGATATTTTAATTTTATGAAATTTTTATTATTGTTGCTTATTAGTTAATGCTTATTGGTACTAATCCTTTGTCTTCTCTATGAGCCTTATTTATTCTTTTTGATCTAACAAAAAGGGGAGAAGAAATTTAAGAGCCACAAAAATTTGTTTTAAATGTTTAAAGGTTTTAAGTTTTCAAACTTGAATTTCAAAGTTAAATCAATTTTAAAACTTTAAAAACCTATCTTAAATTAAGGGGAGTTAGAATATGTTCAAAATTTTCAAAACTCTTAAAAATTCTAAATTTGGTTTTGTTATATCAAAAAGGGGGAGATTGTGAAACCAATATTTTAATTTTGATATAACTAAAAACCTAAGGACTAAATTGAAAATGTCAAAACGAATTTTTAAGTCCTCAAACATCCCATATGATTTTAAGATTATGCCAAAGTTAAAAACAGAGTTTTCAAATATTTTTCTAAGTGTTTAAAGCCGAAACAGTGATTTTAAAGTCCCTGTTTCGAAACAGCCTAGGGCGTTTCGAAACGTTTTCATCACTGCCAACCTCTGTTCCGAAACGCGTATCGAAACTGCTTTAGAACACATGAACCCGTATCGAAACGGCATCAAGCGTTTCGAAACGGTTCTTCATTTTTTATTTGAAAACTATAACCGTTGTAATATTTTTTAACTAAATTTTCAAAGATCGTTAGGGTGTTTCAAAACGGGCTCAGGCTGTTTCGAAACGACCCTTGACAGTAGCAAAACTGTTTCAAAACGAGTCCAAGCGTTTCGAAACTGTTCTTCATTTTGATTTGAAAATATGACTGTTACAATGTTTTTAACTGATTTTTTTTAAACCGTTAGGGTGTTTCGAAACGGGCTCAGGCTGTTTCGAAACAACCCTTGACGGTGGCAAAAATGTTTCGAAACGGCTCCAAGCGTTTCGAAACGGGCTCTTAAATGCACCCAACGACTCTTTCTATTTTAGTTTGTTCCGAAACAGGTACCCCGCGTTTCGAAACGGGTTGTTGCAGACTGCATTTATGAAGGTGAGATAACATCCCCAACGGCTCTATTGATGAGTGCAACAACCACAATGGCTAGAAATCAATGAGAATGTATAAAATGGACCTCTAAAAGCTCCAGCAACAACTATTGATCCAAAAGCAAACATCCAAACATCAAATCCAAGCATTTGTGCTAAATTCCCAAATTGTCTAGAAACCCCAATTGTAATTTTCATTCTTATCTTTATCAATTGGGTTGAGTGCTTGTAATTGGGGTACAATTTGTATTGAGAGATACTCTATTAGCCATCAAATTCTTTGTTACCTTGTTGTGAGGATTGAGTTAAATTTTGGGTAGAAAATTTAACCGAAATTGTAAGGGTTGTCTCCTTAGCCTAGAAAAGGGGAAGAACAATTAGTGGAATTGTTGCAAATCCTTAGTGAAGCTAAGGTAGTGGATGTAGAGTTCATTTGGAACTTGGACCACTCTAAAATCCCTTGTCAATCTTTTTAATTTGCAATTTCCACCACACAAACTTTAAAAATTCAATTCACCCCCTCTTGGTTCATATCGATCTTTCGATCCACTCAACATCTAATCTCCACTCCTTAATATGAAAATGATGCAAAAATCAAGAGGACTTAAAATGGGTTGTAACGTGGTTAAGGTTCGGGTAGGATAAAGGTCGAAAATGAGGTTAAAATTTCAAGACAAAGAAAAAGATTATCCCAAAGAATTATTCGAAGGGAAAAAGGAAAACAAGAAATCATTTTTTTCATTCGAACTGTTTTTCTCTCTTTTTTTTCTAAGCAAACCTTTTTCTGTTTTTTTATTTTTTCGATTTTTTTTCATTTTCACTGTCCAAACAGTATATTAGAATCGAACAACATACTCGGACTGCACTGCACTGCACAGTTCTGTAATTTTTTCTACGCTGTATTTTTCTGCACTGTTCGAACTAAACTGCACTGATTTATTTTTCTGCACTGTTTTTTTCTGCACTGCACTGTTTTGTTCTATTCGAATCTGATTTTTTTTTTCTTTTCTCGCTTCGGAACAAGAGATGAGAGATGTTTTTTGAAGCTTATCCCCAAAGAACAGAAAATCACCAGCTAAGTATTTTAAAACAACTAATCAAGGAGTAATTATTAATAAAATAATATATAATTTAAGCACTAGTCATAGACGTTTTTGAAATTGATTCCAGTTAGCATACTCATGTATCACGCCATAGAGTAAGAGTGTTGTGAATATTAATTTTACATCAGAAAAAAAAAAAATCGGAGTTCATATATTATAAAAAACGGCATGCTTGCTCGATATGGAATCGTAGAATGGATTCTGCATATTGGCTCTGGAATGCTTTTCCACCCAAATACTGTGCTCGGACAATTTTTCTGTAATCTGGAAAAGAAGGGGAAAAAATCATACTCATATTTCATATGATCATATCCATGCATAGATGTTTCGAAAGAGACAAAGCAACACATATTGAATCAAATGCATATGCATGCTTGTGAATATATGCATACTCATAAAAATATACTAGTGTAAATCTCTTGGCTTTGGTTTAAATACAAACATTAGTTATTGGATCATACACGAGTTTGAAATCTAACATGAAAAATCAAGCCTGTTACTTTTAGAAAGAATAAAACTCGATAACATGAACAGTTCTGCCGAGTACGAAGAAAATATCTGTCTGCAACTTTTATTGTCTGCATGATGTCTGGTTCAACACAAGGAAATAAATACAACAAACGGTCCACAACATTAAACTCTTGTTCAAACACACAAAAGAATTACACTATTATGCAGCAGAAATGGCGGTCACTTCAGTGGACGAAGATGGCCTTGCCAATGCCACCTGCAGAGAGACTGGTTCCCATTCAACATCTTTCCTGCAATCGCCCTTTTTAACGGCAACAATGTCTAACTGATTTGCACCGCGGACGGACACCGATGATTCCTCGATACCTAACTGTTTTCCCGCCACTGCTTTCAATCGGGATCGTTCTGCCCTAGAGCCGATAACCTGTCCTAATACAGATGCCGCAATGGTAAAAGCCATGGCTGTTTTTGGCATCAAGACGGATTTCCGAAGCATGGCTATGAATGGAACAGCTGCATGGATAGCCACAAACCAAGACGGTGAGAATTTTTCGGTGTGTTCCCTCCATATCCCTAATGGAACATTTGCTGCCATGCCTAACATCCCGATCACCAGTACTTTTGTGGGTAAGGATTGCGGGCGGAGATTCTTGGCAAATGCGGTTTGTGCTAGTGCTGCTCGAGCAGCAACAATCGCAGGTGGGCACCTATATTTTATACCTGGAGGCGGCTTAAGAACCTTCGCAACTAGTGGCAAAACACCGCTAACTGCCCTAAACGACTTTGCGATCGGACAGTTCCCATTTTGCAGCCATTCATTGCCCAATGCTTCATGATTCGAATTTCCTCCCTGAAAATTAGATTGAAATGATGTCAAAACCGTAATCCAAAATCCTCAAGAAATTTGTTGATTATTCTAAATTTAAATTCACAGGTCCATAGTCCAAACTAACATCAAGAAATGAAAAGACATTGTCCATTATCAGATGTTCGATTACCTGTGAAGAAGACTCTTTCTTGGATGATTTTGATTTCCCTTTCTGTTTGTTCCACTTATTAGAAAATGCATCAAAACTGAAAGGCCCTCCTGGTCCGAAGGATGAGAGACTAATGGTGGCCGCCTTTGCAGCCAAAGGATTGAACTTCGGTGGGGTTGTTTCAGTCTCTGCTTTCTCAATACGCAAGCAGGATCGTTCAGATAGCGGAACTACTCCATCACGTCCATGGAAAAGCCTGAATGCCATGTCGAAATTGGGACCATCTTCAAATATTGGACCTTTGGCTCCTCGAACCTTAAGCCAAGAAATAAAACCCTAATGAGAACTCAAATGAAACACTAGACCCGGCTAGCATAAAGCTCATGACAGACACAAAATCATACCGGCATGGCGAAAGCCATGGCAGACGAGAAGGAAAAGTTAGTTGGCTCGTTAATGTTTCTCAAAAATGGACATCTGAGAATTTCCATTTGGGAAGATGAAGAATCCTCATTTAGGCCTCTGAAGAGAAAATCCATATCAAACGTAACCTGAACAAAACCATTAAACGGTTAAAATAAAATCTTAAAGTGCTACGAGTAGTATGACTTGCCAAATATTGAACAAGTTAACAACAACAAAAAATGATCGAATCCTGCATAAGTCGACAGTTAATGTTAACAATCCCAAAGCAACTATAGATCATAAAACATGAGCCACGTATCTAAACGATCCCATGTAAGGAAATGATATCAGTTGATCGCAGAATAAAATCGAACATATTGACCAGATCAAAGTAAAGCACTATAAACACTATGAGAAACTCGGAAGCTTTTAAACCTCAGAAGTCAGAATATGGAAAACATTATGAAAATTCCAACTTCGACTCTGTCAAACACATGGAATTTACAAAACAACTTGTGAATGAAATGTTAGAGCTAGATAATTACACCATGAATCGACATGAGCCGATCTTAAACCAAAATCAAGCATGTTTTACTGAGTCAAGGCGGTCAAAAATGATGGGTGAAGCTATTAAAGCAGACTATGGAAAACATTACCAAATCAAACATGGTATTTACCAAATCATTCGTGAATGAATATCAAAGCTCGAAAATTGCCCAACTAATCGATAAAAGTTGATCTTAGAGAAAAATCAAACATATTTAATCAAAGTCTAAGCAGTCAAGAATAAAGGCTGAAGCTTTTAAACAGCAGATTATGGAAAATATTACCAAAATTACAACATCAACTGTTATCAAACACATGGAATTTACTAAATCACACATGAACAAGTATCAAAGCTCGAAAATTAATCAAAAACCCGATATGATTCAGATCTTAAATCAAAATCAAACATGTATAATTCAGTCACATCAGTTAGGAACAAAGCTAAAGTTTTTAAACAGCAGATTGTACATTACTCTTTCAAAGACTTGAATTTTAATAATAATAACAATTACCATGAAGACCAAAGAAGAAAAACCAGTAAAGTATATAACTGTAATCTTTTAAAAGTATATATAATTAAAAAGAACCAATAAGAAAACCAACCGGTTTTAATAAAAACCTTGAATTTACTTTGAAAAAATTATCTGTAATTAAACCTAGAAAAATCTTAAAAAATACTAAAAAAATAAAAATTCTCGATTACCCTTCAGATCCTTCACAAACAATAGTTAGACAATTATAATTTCATATATGAACCCTAAAAATAATTAAATTTAGTTTAATAAAAAAACGGTAGAAAACATTAAAGAAAATAAGAACAATCCATCAAAGCTAAGAAAACAAAAAATCTAAACAACCCATCTAAGAATTCGAAAAGATAAAACGATAAAAAATCAAAAGGAAACTAAAAAATGCATTAACAGCGATGAAATTAAGCAAAATCTATCACAAAAAAATCCAGGAAAATCTGAAGAAAAAATCCGTACCTTTTTGCAGCAGGCAACGATCAAGGAAAACAAAATTGAAATGAAAAATAAGATTTGGGGGGAGAATTGAAATGAACTGAAATGAAGAAAAGAATAAAAAAAAAGAGTTAGGTGACAATGGAGAGAATTTCAGTATTAAATAAGATTATTTGTTAGTATTATTTTAGTTGCAATTACAACAACAATAAGAAGAAGAAACGAACAAATAAGGAAATAAATAAATGAAATAACGAAACGACGACGTTTCAAGCACACGCCTTTGTGGGATAGAGGAGTTGGTCAACCTTTGCGTGTGGCTGCCATAGTTGAAGTGTTGAATAAAACTTTTAATTTGTGAATTATTATTTTTAAATTTAGGTTTTTATAATTTCTATAATTTATTTTTGACAATTTAATTTTTTTATTTTTAAGTATTACTTTTTGTTTTTAAAATATAACAAGACTCTTGTAAAAAAAACAAATAAACTCTAATCAAATAGTAAATTCATAATTCAAAGTTTTTAATTAAATATTATTTTTTATTAAAGATTTATTTAATTTTTTCATTATTTACAGAGATTTTTTTTTACAATTTAAGTTAATAATCTATAATTGATATTTTTATATATTTTAATAAGGGGAAAAGTTTGAATTTAGCTTTTTTTTTTAATATGCTGGTGTGATTAGGGGTGGGAGAAAATACCCGACCCGAAAACCCGACTACCCGAAACAAAAATATCGGGTAATTCCCGAAAAAAAATTACCCGACCGGGCCGGGTACCCGACCCGGCAAATTTCCCGAGACACGGGCCGAGATTTTTCCCTTACCGGGTACCCGACCCGACCCGATAAAATTTAATATATATTTTTTATATTTAAAATTATATTTTTATTTTATGTTTCTTAATATTTTCACTCTAAAATTAAATTTAAATCCCTATATTTTTCTATGTTTGTATTATATTCTTTTAAGTTTTAAGTTTAATTTTTTTTTTTAATTTTTTTGTGTTTAACATATGATTTTTTTAATTTTAAAATAAAAAAAATATATGAACCGGGTACCCGGTACCCGATTACCCGGGTACCCGAATTTTACGGGTACCCGAATCCCGGGTACCCGGATTTAATGGGTCGGGACACGGGCAGTTTAAAGAGGTACCCGGACGAACCGGGTACCCGGTTTTTCGAGTACCCGAATCCCGGGTACCCGACAATTCCCACCCCTAGGTGTGATGCAAGGGTATCATCTGTTCAACTTTTTTAGTCTTTTCAAAGACGACACACACAGCATGACAATATTAGTGCTCGAACTCGGGTCCTAAAGAATGATATACATCTACCTTTATCACCAAGACACAAGGGGATGAGCAGCTATTTAAAAGTTATATTATACATGTAGACACGTAGTCTTATGTGAGAATTTTTTATATAAAAAATAATTATAATTTGACTTTAAAAGAAATTAAAGCGCATGTTTCATGTTGAAAGTTCCCAGATGAAACTTTCACATGTCCTTATATTATAATCACCATTAATCAAGGACAAATGCATGCCTTTATGTTATGGAATCAAATTTATAAAATTTTAGAAAAAAAAAATTATTAAAAATATAAAAATATCTTAATCGTATACGAATTTTAAAATTTCAAGAGGCGACCGCCCCTGCAGCCCCCTTAGTCCATCCTTGTTGTTAATCCTTTTAATGTTAGACTTTATTGTACCAAACCAAATATTTTATATAAAAATATTTAATCAGTAATCAAAATTTATAAATGGAATAATAAATAATATGTTCATTTTTTAGTAATATTCATGTCCATTTTATGATCCATATTTGGGGTGCGAGGTTGTCCCTCCCAACAATATCATCTTCAAAGTTTAAAGATGTGTCTTTTCTTTAGGAGTGTAATGTGTCTCACCAGTGTACCCAATACTTATTGGTTAAATAATATGTTCATTAGTATTGTGTTTATAGTTAAAAATAATTTAATTTACGTATAGGATTAAAATTTAATTCATAAAAAGATAATTAAATAGAGTAGGGTGGATTCTCTCATAGAAAACTTTAATTTTTTTTCAATCAAAATATACACAAACCAGCGGCGCTTGTTTTCTTCATTTTTTTTATTTAGCCGACGATCCACAATTATTTAGGTGATGGTTGTCGATCGACGGTGTTTATTATTTTTATTTTATTTATCATATTTTTAATTTATTTTATTTTAATAAGAATTTCTGCTCTTGTAGCACGCGTTTTCTCTGCTCTTGTGGCACGCGTTTTCTCTGCCTTTGTGACATGCTTTTTATTTGTTTTTGTGGTTTGTTTCATCTATCATTTGGCACGATTTTAGCATATCTTAACGGTCGTTTGATGCTCATATAGTGATCTTCACGATGCTGGTTTTCTGATTTGATTCTGTCGGTGGTCATAGAAAAGATTAATCCTCACTCGTTTAATGGTTTGTTAGTTGATGTAATCAGAATTGTGTAGCGGAGCAATCTGCTCGATAGTTTGGTTCGCTCATTATACCTTTTCATCCCGTAAAACGTTTCGTTTGGCTAGAGACAAAGAGATTCATGAAGGTTTCTGGGTTTTGATGATATGCTAATTTTCATGTAAATGTTTGTTTTTGTTTTTTTGTACATTTGTATGAGATTTTTAGTGGATTATCTCATTTTTTCTCTCTTTTTGTTGTATTGTGTTTGTAATATCTTTCATGAGATTTAATAAAATTCAGATGTCATTGTTCAAAAAAAAATTATTTTTTATAAAACCATGTTTTAATAGTTGTGCCATCTTATTAACTCTCGATAATAAAAAAAACAATTATGTTAGATGGAATGATTTTTTATATTAAATATAATTTTTAAATTTGTATAAAATGATATATGGAGTATATATGAATATACACTATAAGATATACTCTAAAAAATTTAACAATTTCCACTAAAGGAAAAAGAAACCCCATATTCATAATTGTTTTTCCTTCCATTTATTCTTCCTTTTAGGTTGGGTTAGGTAGTTGCTATATTAGTTCACCAGAAAGTCACATGTAGGTTAGGATTAGGTAACAAAAAAAAGTTAATTATTTCATGCACATAAGCGCATATGAAAATTTTATTTATATAAGCGTGTTAATTTTAAGATTTAAAGAGTTCGTTTTGAGTTTGGGCTTTTGAATGTAGTAGTTTTAATTTTAAAGGTCGTTGATAGAATTTTGGATTTATAGCTAAAATTTAGAATTTATAAGTTAAAACCTAAATCCCTAATGATATTATCCTAAAACCTAAACCTTAAATTCTAACCATCAACCCTATATTTTAAATTCATACACTAAAACCCATACACTGAAATCCTAAAACATAAAATTAGGTACTTGTGAAAACAAAAAATTTCTACTAATGTGTATGAGATAATAATCCTAAAAAAAAACTCATATATATATGGGTTAGGATCAACTTACACTGTGTAAAACTCTTTAAGTTTTACACGTTTTTTGGATCGTTGGATGGGGGAAATGGATGGTTGAGATTAACTCCGTGTTTTTAATTCCCAAGTGATATCTTCTCATATTTTACTGTTAATCTCATCCATCCGTTTCATTCATCCAACGATCCAAAAAAAACATGTAAAACTTAGAGAGTTTTACACAGTGTAATTTGATCCTATCCCTATATATATATATATATATATATATATATATATATATATATATATATATATATATATATATATATATATATATATATATTAATAAGGGTTAAATGGTATTTAGTCTTTGAAGTTATTCGGCCAAAAAAATATATTTGAAGTTGCATCTCATATATGAAAATTTTGATTCAATTTAACTTCTGAACTTTCTAATCATGATACATATAATTTCAGTGCATTTTCCCCTAAAAAAATAAATGCAAACACTAGGGGATGTTATATAATAAATGTTAAATTTGAAAAAATAAAAATTAAAAAGAATTGAAAAAAATAAAGACCTTGTTTGGCAATTAGCGGATAACTGATAGTTGATAGCGAATTATATTAGTTGATAGCAAATAGCTGATAGTATTAGCTAATTTGACTAGCGGATTGCATTAGTTGATTATAGAAGTGTTTAGTAAAATTAACTAATAGCAGATAACTGTTTGATTATTTGAAAAAACAAAATGACATATAAGAACATGATTATATTCAATACTTATTTGAATAATTTATTAGTTATTAATATTTTGTATATGTTAATATTAATTAGATTATGAAAATTAATTTTTTTAATATTATTACTAAGCATATATAAAAGATGTACATATTAAGTTTTTATTTGTAAAATTATCTTTTTAATATAATTTTAATAATTATTAAATTTAGATGTATATGTTAATTTCTTATTTATAAAATTATATTTTGAATATAATTTTATTAATTATTAAATATATATAATTAAAAAACTCAGAGATCAAACTATAAAAACTCTAATGAAGTACAACTTTAAAGATCAAAATACCATCCAATTCTACTGCTGCTACTAATCCATGTTATAAATCTCAAGAGTCAATTTGTCATCGATTTTAGAAAGTGTGATGAAAAATACTTTTAAAAATTCAAAAAAATAATAACATTAATATATTCATATTATATATTATGTTACTTTCTTAAATTTCTGGGTAAAAGTTTTTTTATCAAAGAAAACTTTCATAAAATTAGAGGGGCAAACATACATAGAAAGCAGTTCACCCTTAACAACAAAGCCGGTAAAAGCCAAGGGGAACCAACGAACGAAACAAAGGAAACTAGACAGGAAAACAAAGCAAACAGCCCGAAAGCTTAAAAACATACGAAACATAAAACAAGACCTCGTATCAGAAACCGCAAAACCCAAGCAATGGGTGCAAAGACAGTCATAACCAACGTCGAAACAAAAGGTTCTAATGGCAAAATCAAATAGCCGGCGGGAATAATTACTTAGGCCCGAAAATAACATCCTCGTCTCCGAAGGAGGGTATCTCACCGGAGTTGCGCCTGAGAGCTCTATCCAGAGGCAGGCTTCCAATCTGCGGAGATCGGTCCTTATCAAGGCACTAACTTCAGTAAACCACCAACAGGGACGACAGAATGTAGACAAGCCCAAAACCTTCCAAGGCATAAAAGCGACAACAAGATCATCCATAAAACACTTAAAAACTCGTTTAACGAAACCGCACAACACTAAAAAGGATATCCGACCCGAATAAGCTTGCTGATCAACCGACGATGAAAAGGAAGCTGATGTTGAAAGGGAAAATATGAATCGGTAGATCACTGAGGAAGGTCGAAACTTAAAAAATAAGAGAGAGCCACCTGGATCCCATTTAAATCTTGTTGCTGCCGGATACCAAGAACCTCCAAATCTCCAGTACTCAACAGCTTCCCATAAACCATGAAACATGGGAGAAAAGAATGAAAAAGGACAGATTAAATTCACTTGGGCCCCACTTGATTTGACTTCAACCTTAATAGGAGAGAGTTTAGTCACTTTCGTGGATATTAAGGATATCTTTTCTAGTCTCGGTTCCCAAAGCTGAAGAGATTTGTTAGACTTAAAGTGGGAAGAAAAGGACGAAATTCCACAAAATCTGTTCACCTTTGGCTTAAAATGGAAATGTCCGTATTTGGTGAAATGATATCCAACAATGACTAAACTTGTCAAGGAGGGAAAAGACAGAATTGCCCTTTTCATCATCTCCTTCACTCGCGCGAGACCCAGCTTCCCTACTGCTCCATCGTCCTCATTTCCGGCGTACCGACGAGCATCAAAGACAGATGACGTCTGATCTGGACGCCTACCTCTTATCCGCTTTTCCGGGCACATGGCCCATTGGCACCTTTCGCTTCGAAAACCACCTGCGTTCACAACCAACTTATTCAAGATGCTGGTGCAGCTTTCTGCCGGAGAGAGTAAGAAGACGCAGAGCTCCAACATGTACAACCCACGGCCATCCGACGCATAAATCCACCCACTCCTCAGGCTGGTGCATAAATTCGTCCATCCGCCAGGATCAAAATATGCGCGAGCCGGTTCATAACTTTGCCAGAAGCAAAATGAACCCAGAGTTGCCTCCGACAGTCGACAGCAGTGCCTTAGCGTCTCTAAGGTCCGACACCCATAAAAAGATTAACGTAGGAAGCGGAGTTGGGCGACCAGAGTTCAACAGTCCACACGGCGACCAAGGGACGATCACGCAGGACTTTTACGGCAAGCACTACCTCTGGGGGCATGCAACGGTTGCCCAAGGTACTCGCGGCCCGCTCGCAAGCCGCCTTCGTTTCCCCGCCGCCGAACCTCTTACGAGCAAACCACCAGTCAATGTCGTCCCCTAAGAGTCCGGCGATCTGAAGGCCAGCTGACGGCGACAAAGTCACCCGCGCAGTAGCCAAGCAAAAAGGCAGGATCCGGCTGATCCAAACGATCGTCTGAGGCTCGGGAGGCCTTTGGGAGGAGAAAGTTAGGGGCGCATGAGGCGCGTTGTATTCCATCTTCTTCTGGGTAAAAGTAACAAAACTAAAAAGTAGAAAGTTATCATATATCCGTACAAGGTGTTCTTTACAATACAATAATGATGCATAGTGTTACACCCAATAATATACCAAAATGTGCTATAAAACTCTGCTACATTCATAAATTTCTTCAAAAGATCATACTTCACAAATTGCATTCATATCTTTTTGCCATACATACATGTTTTCATTTGATCTGCCAATGAGCTTGATCCGTTGGTCGTGGCGGAGCTTTGCTTCCCCTCAATTTGAAGAGATCGGCACAGTGATTCGAGCTTTTCTTTCTGATTCTTCGTCTTCTCCAGTTGTTTCCTCTCAAGCAAAGATATGTGTAAGTGTTCGATAGGCTTTTCGAGATAGATACCAATTCTGAGGAATGAATGCTAAAAATGGAACATTTCAAAACCATTTACCTCTTCCACAAGTTCTATGAAAGTACTATCTGATTTGTCACATTTGCTCTTCAAGAACACATTTTCTTTAGCGAGTTCCTTGATTGATTTTGCTCAGCATATACTTTCATCCGTGCTTTGTTCCTGGATCAATTTGTCTTCGTGTTGCTTGATTTTCAGATCCAAAAGCTGTAGTTGTAGGGTTTTTTAGCTTTAGCTGTGCATATAATGTACGAAACATAAGAGTAAAGCTGACAGTCCTCGATAATAGAATTGATTGGGATTTCAATATGAAAAACCTTAGATATACCAGGATGTTGAACATATACCTTCTGATGATGATGTTGTTCACTGTTCAGAGAGTGTGTATTGATCAGCAAGTTCCTTCAACTTATTTCTTAACCTATATATGAACAATTATGAATAATGAAAGGGCAGGCACTAAAACAATATAGCACCTGACAGGACAGGCGTCCAGTTCCTGATTAAAACAGTCAGACCAGACAGTCCGGCCGCGCCGGGTTTTTTCCTCCTTCAACATATGTCAAAGGAGGAAAATAATATAACAATTAGATAAGGTTTCCAGTCTCGTACATCTCATTCTCCTTCAGTTGAGATAGGCAATAGCTTATTGCTGACATCCTATGAAATTAATTGTAGAATATCTGAGAAATGAAGAAAAGAAACTAAAGAAGAATAAATTTCTGTAAAGTTATCCGAAGTTGAGGAAACATTTAAACTTTGTACATGCCAAAGCTCGTATCTAATTGCTTACTGTTAGAAGCAAATGCGGACACACAAACATGGGTGCGCAAATACACACACATATACGGAGAGAGGGATTGTTTTCAGAATCTTTCCAAGTTTTTCCGTAAGGGTCATACTGTTGAATTTTATAATTGAGAGTATAATATTGAGAATATTTCTTCGACTTTCATTAATAATAAATGAATACATTACAAAGATATTTATACAACAACTATTGGGCTGACTAACTAACTTTCTAGTGTAACTAATTTGTAACAAACAAATAATTTACTAACTATATTGTAACTACAATCATAACACTCCCCCTCAAGTTGGAGGGTGAAAAATATCTTTTACTCCCAACTTGGATACAATATAATCATGTTGTTGTTTTGCAAGTCATTTTGTCATAACATCTGCTAATTGCTCATTTGTGGGAACAAACTTTGTTTCAATCAACTTGCTTTGTATTTGTTCACGAACAAAATGGCAATCGATTTCGATATGCTTAATTCTTTCGTGGTAAACATGATTAGCCGCAATCTGCAAGGCTGCTTTGCTATCACAAAAAAATTTGGCTGGTAAATTTGTAACCAAACCCAATTCCCTCAACAATCCTCTTAACCACACAATTTCAGATGTTGTAACAGCCATGCTTCTGTACTTTGCTTCTGCTGATGATCGTGCAACTGTGGCTTGCTTCTTTAATTTTCATGAGATTAGTGAATCCCCCAATTTCACACAGAAGCCTGTCACGGATCTTCTTGTCATAGGGCATGCAGCCCAATCGAAATCACAATACGCAAGAAGCTGACAATTACTCGTTGCACTTAACAATATTCCTTTACTTGGATTTTTCTTAACATACCGCATTACTCGCAAGGCTGCATCAAGATGAGTCTTCTTAGGTTGATGCATAAACTGACTCAAGTGTTGTATCGAAAAAAAATGTTCGGCCTCGTATGTGTTAAGTAGAGTAATCTTCCAATAAGTCGCTGATATTGTGTTTTATCTACCAACAAATTTTCATCTTTACTTTGTTGCGTTGCTGTATCATACTCAATCGAAGTTAACCTCTGATTTGACTCTAATGGTGTTAATGCTGGTTTAGCCCCTCCTAATCCAGTGCTTTCAATCAGTTCTAGAGCATATTTACGCTGATTGAGTACAATTCCTTCTCTAGATCTCAAAATCTCAAGCCCAAGGAAATATCTTAATTCCCCCATATCCTTCATCTTGAAGTTCATATGTAAAATATCCTTCAACTCCTTTATCATCCCTGGTCACTCTCTGTGATTAGCAAATCATCCACATAGACCAAGAGAATAACTATCTTCGAATCTTGTCTCTTTGTGAATAGAGAGTAATCATGTTTACTTTGACAATAATCAGCAGACACTAAGGCCTCTGTTAGCTTTGCATTCTATTGACGAGATGCCTGTTTACTTTGATAATAACCAGCATACACTAAGGCCTTTGTTATCATTGTATATAACCTGGTGTTCATCTTCGACTTTTACATTCCATTGACGAGTATAATATTGAGAATATTTCTTCAGCTTTCAATAATAATAAATGAATACATTACAAAGATATTTATACACCAACTATTGGGCTGACTAACTAACTTTTTAGTGTAACTAATCTGTAACAAACAAATAACCTACTAACTATATTGTAACTACAAACATAACACATACGCCCTACCTATGTCTAGAAATGCATTGGATATGAATGTCTGGAAATTCAAACATGTTCAACAAGGATGGCTAAAATAAAATAACAAAATTTACCAGATATGAAGATGAACAGAAGAAGAAGCTTTGCCGTTTTGATGAATTCTTCGCTTTAATTCTTCACGGTTTGTCTTTTTCTCGTGTGAAGTGAAAGTGGGAAGCTGCAATTATCTAATTTCTCTTTGTTGTTTTACTTTTTTTCTTCTTCCAAATTAAGTAAATATATTTATTTTATTTTGAAGGCTTTTATTACTAGATTACTCAATGCAATAAAATTTGTTTTTTATACAAAAATACATATTTTTAAATTTAGTATTTATAATTTTTTATATTATTTGAATTTGATTAAATCTGTCCAACTCGAATGAATTAAATTTTAAACAGTCCAATTTAAATAAAAAATCATATTCTGAAGTAATCATCTACATTTAGATATTTAATTAGAAAAATATAAATATTAAACTAAATTGAAAATATAAATTCAAATATCTAATTAAATAAAAAAAAACTAGAACAATTTGAGTCTTTTTATTTTATAATGAAGTTACATATATAGTACATGTTAAAGAATTTGAATAAAGAATTAAAAAATATGTACAGGAAAATAAAAAAATATGTTATTTTTGTAATGAAGTTACATATTTTTCAAATATGATAAACTGAATAAAATAAGATTAATTGTGGAATTTGAATAAAGAATTAAAGGGTAAAGAATTTAATGAGTGACTTTAATAGGAAAATGAATTATGTTCATATTAAAAAAACTTGAGTTTAAACACATATATGTACAAAATCGGTGTCTCGTCATTATAAAGTATGAACGCATATTATAATATCATCATACTAATATATTTAAAAAATAAAAATACAAATCACCTTATGATCTTTACAAATTTTGATTATATTTATGTAATATATTTTTTGAAAAAAATGAATATCCCCATATAAATATTTTTTTTACTTTAAAATACCTCGTTTAATCAACATAGTTCAAAAGATTTCAGAAAAGTAATTTTTTTTTAAAGAAATCTACTGATTAATATAGCGTTAACATATTAATATTGTCTTATCTGTATAGTTCGAACCGCCGCGAGATTACCTTATAAATATATATCTAATATATCTCTAATTAAAAAGAAAGGAAAAACTACATATTTAGTACTCTAACTATGCCCGCGTTATTATTTTAGTACCTCAACTATTATTTTTGATAAAATGATACCTAACGTTACGTTTTTATTCTGTTTTAGTACCTCTGCCGTTTAAAATTAACGGAAATGACAATGTGGCTTGGGTTAATAACAATTTTAGTCCAAAAACTTTTACAATCTATCAACTTAGTCTATAATTCTATCAATTTAAACATTATTTTAATTTTTTGGATTAAAATTATAAATTCCTTATTCTTCTTCTTCCACCAATAGAACATTTTCTTGGGTTTTGAAGTTTAAAAACACGCTGGGGATAATCAAAACTTTAAGACTTAGGGATCAATAGAGGGCTAATCAGGGGTCTATTGGAGGACCCAAACTCCAAAATCAAGATACCAACGAGAATACGAGAGAGTGGGAAAGGGATGAGATAAAATTCTATCAAAATTAATATAATGTTTTACCCCAAAATTAAGATGATATTTTAAATTAATACAATTTGGACTAAATTGATAATATATATGTGTTTTGGACTAGAACTGTGATTATACCAAACCACACATCTTCGTTAATTTTTAACGGTCGAGGTACAAAAGTATAACGTTAAGTACCATTTTGTCAAAAATAATAATTAGAGTACCAAAATATTAACACATACTTAATAGAGTACTAAATATTTAGTTTTCCTAAAAAATAATAACGCACTTTCAAAAGAAAATCTCTTAAGAAGTAAAGGAGACATAAAACTCATGAAACTTTAAATATTGAATAAATAAATAAAATATAATAGTCCGAATATTGAAAGAACAATATATATTAAAAATAATTCCATGCTATGCCAAAAAAAAAAGGGAGTAAAAGTAGAATCTTTTTAGTCCATATAAAAGAAACTCTGCCTTAAGCCCAAAGTTGAGAGAAAAATAAACAAAAAGAATGGGGCATTTCAAGAATTGAACTCGGGACCTCTCGCACCTTAAGCGAGAATCATACCACTAGATCAAATGCCCACAACGATAATATGAGAGAGTGAGAAATGAATGAGATAAAATTCTATCAAAATTAATATAATGTTTTACCCCAAAATTAAGATGATATTTTAAATTAATACAATTTGGACTAAATTGATAATATATATGTGTTTTGGACTAGAACTGTGATTATACCAAGCCACACATCTTCGTTAATTTTTAACGGTCGAGGTACAAAAATATAACGTTAAGTACCATTTTATCAAAAATAATAATTAGAGTACCAAAATATTAACACATACTTAATAGAGTACTAAATATTTAGTTTTCCTAAAAAATAATAACGCACTTTCAAAAGAAAATCTCTTAAGAAGTAAAGGAGACATAAAACTCATGAAACTTTAAATATTGAATAAATAAATAAAATATAATAGTCCGAATATTGAAAGAACAATATATATTAAAAATAATTCCATGCTATGCCAAAAAAAAGGGAGTAAAAGTAGAATCTTTTTAGTCCATATAAAAGAAACTCTGCCTTAAGCCTAAAGTTGAGAGAAAAATAAACAAAAAGAATGGGGCATTCCGAGAATTGAACTCGGGACCTCTCCCACCCTAAGCGAGAATCATACCACTAGACCAAATGCCCACAACGATAAATGACAGCAATAAAATTATAAGACTTGTAATTATTTGTTGTTTCAAGCCTAATAATTAAACAATCCCTAACACCCATGAGCTAAACGACGACCTCAAATCAACTCTCACTCAATTCAGGTTTTCTATTTTGATCATCATTTCTACATTATTGTTACCCAACATCGAAGAGCATTTCGAAATCCTTGAAATCTGTCACATATAGAAGATGCAGTTATGTTTTCATCTTTTCCAAGTATTTTTGGATACTACAATCATCCACTTTAGCTCCAACGTTTTCTGGTTTTATCCTCTAAAAATGGCAATGCCAACCTATTTTTTTATTTCCCATTTTTCTTTGTTTTTCAAGCTTTTCTTCCATTGCCAAAACTTCTCTCTCTGGGATTTTTTTTATCATTCATTTTGTCATGCTATCCATTCAAAGAGAGAGAGAGTGATCTGGGAATTCTTTTTCATGCACAGGTATTGAATTTTTTTCTGCTATACTTTTGTCTTTAATATGTTTTTTGGACATATTTATTGTTTGTATGTCATAATTTGTTCAGATTTTGGAAATGTTTACATGAGTTTTTGTCTGCTTTTAATCAACATTTTTCAATTTTAAATTTGGGTTGCTCTTTTGTTTTTCGGTTAAATGTTTTAATTCTCCCCCCCCCCCCCCTCTTTTCCCCATTTTTTTAAGATTTAAAGATAATAATGTTAAATTTGTTATTTTATAGCCTATTCATCAATATTCAAGATTTGTATTTATTGGAACTGATCATGTTAAAGGCAATTCCTTCTTGTGTTCCATTGATAACTGAAATTCCATGGCTTTTCTGTTTTCTGAAGAAAAAATATATTGACAGATGGGAAAAAAACGAGATTGGCTTTGTGTTGTGAAGAAAGCATTTTCCCCCGATACCAAGAAAAACAAGGTTTGGATTATTTAATTGATTAACCGACCAAATATGTTTGGAGTTTGCTCGTGTTGGTATAACTGTTTTACTCGTAATTTATGGTTTGAATTTTGTTTGACCAGGAAACTTCAAAACCAAAGAAAAAATGGCTTGGCAATAGCAAGAATTCGGGGCCTGCAGCTTCTTTGCCTGAACGAGAACCTGAAAAGCCTAAACCTACTCCAACTGAACCTGCCAATTTAACCGAAGCTCAAAATGAGCATAAGAAACATGCCTACTCCGTCGCTCTTGCCACCGCTATGGCCGCCGCCGCCGCTGTTGTTGATGCTCGGGAGGCCGCTGACGGTGTCCACGTCCCTTCGTCACCGGAGAAAACCGCTACTGAAGCTGTTCACGCCACTTCCGCACAAGGCAATTCATTGGGGAAAGACGTGGTTGAAGCTGTTCACACCGCTTCTGTAGAAGGCGAATCGTCGGAGAAAATTACAGCTGCTGGAGCTGTTCACGCTGCTTCCGTACTAGGCGAATCATCGGAGAAAACCTCTGCTGATGAATCTGTTCACGTCGCTTCCTTACAACGCAAATCATCGCAGAAAACCGCCACCGAAGCTGTTTACGCCGCTTCCGTACAAGGCGAATCATTGGAGAAAAAAGCTGCTATCAAGATTCAAACTGCATTCCGCGGATACTCGGTATGAGGTTTTTTCCCCCCTTTTTTATTGATTTGATTTTTACTCCTGAGATTGATTTAAAATTTATGAAATTACTGAAAAATATAATGTTAGGGATTTAGCGTTGAACGAGTATTTTCCTGTTTGATTTAAGTTTAAATGGTTTAGTTTGTGGGTTCTCAGCCATTTAGCATTAAAAATTCATGTTGAACAATTAGTAGTATTAGTATTGGATACAAATGGAGTGATTGAATTTGGGGGATGAGTGTCAGGCAAAGAAGGAAGTAGGAGGTTTGAGAAGGTTGAAATCATATATTCAAGGACAATCTATGAAACAAGCGACGACGACATTGAGATGCATGCAAACTCTAGGTCGGGTTCAGTCCCAGATTCGTGCAAGAAGACTCCGAATGTCGGAAGAGAACCGGATGCTTCAAAAGAAACGCGACAAAGAGCTGGAGGAGAAGAATGCATCTGTAAGTTCCCATTTCCCATCACATAATCAATGATGAATGATTTCTTTACTTACTGCTTTCAGCTAATTCCTAATTCCTAATTGTGTTTGTTTTCTTTGTAACAGTTGGGATTAGACTGGCGTGGCAGTAAAAAATCCAAGGAGCAATCTGAAGCAATAAAACAGAATAGGCAACAAGCTGCTAAGAAAAGGGAGAGAGCTTTAGCTTATGCATTCACTCACCAGGTACTGACTGTGTTATAACTCGAATGTCTGAATATGGATATGTATCTGATACATACGAATATTGGATACAGAGATCGTGGAAGGTGCCTTCTAAAGCAGTGACTCAAACATTGATGGATCAACAGAATCCCCTCTGGGGATGGAGTTGGTTTGAGCGATGGATGGCAGCTCGGCCATGGGAGATGTCAACCTCAACACCTAACAATGCCGCACTTTCCATCTCTAACAACCAAAATAATAATAATAACAAGTCATCTCCGACACCTTCAAAACCGAGCAGCCGACCTACTGCCCGACCATCGCTTTTGACTCCGCGGTCAAAGATACCTTCGATTTCCAGTAAAATTAGACAGCCAAGTTCAAGCGTAACTCGGTGCGGAGGTGACCAGGACCCAACATTGGATCGTCAACGGAGAGGACAGAGTACCGTTGGAGGCTTTCAATCGGTTAGAGACGACGAGAGCCGTGGAATATCAGCGGCAGTGGCCCCGAATTCTAGGAAGACGACAGCTCCGGCACAGATCACAAATACCAGGCAGTCCCGACCGGTGACTTCATCGGGGCTTGGTCTCACACCGCAAATGGGATTGGCCTCCACTGCGAAGAAGCGGCTCTCGTTCCCACAGAAGACAAGTAGTAATATGAAACAGTCTGGTCCTCCAGTGGCGGATAATAATACAGCGCTTAAGTATACGGCGAAGAAAGAAGGGAAACTGAGGAATGGAGGAGTGGTTGGTAGTGGCGGTGGAAAAGTGGTGTGAATAAAATAACGGCGGTGAAGGTTGTGATGGCGGCGATGATGTAGCGGTAAATATGGATTGAGCGGCCATTTGGCCGTTATTATTATGATTGGTACATATGATATATTACATTGCTCACAATATGTTATAGATAGTTGTTTTGTAATAATTTCATACTTTTGTCTAAAATTATACTTTTTAATTATTTATTACCTCCATCATATGATAAATTACATATTTTTCTTTTTAATTTGACTCAACTTCAATTAAAATGACTGTTACTTGAACCTAAGAAAAACATAAATAGCAATCGACTAAACCACATTTGAATTTGAACCAAAAAAGGGCAGTTTTTGAATTGAGATAAATAAAAAATGGTTCACAAAATCCAAAACACTAGGCTTTGAGGAAAGAAAATTAATGCATTGATGAAATTGAAAGATAAATTCCTATCAGTTATCT
The DNA here is from genome assembly GCA_030270665.1 of Hibiscus trionum. Taxonomy (NCBI): domain Eukaryota; kingdom Viridiplantae; phylum Streptophyta; class Magnoliopsida; order Malvales; family Malvaceae; genus Hibiscus; species Hibiscus trionum. The sequence continues at coordinate 7,977,790 of BSYR01000024.1, read as the reverse complement.
TTTAAGACCTGGGCTTCTCCTTCTTCTCTTTGAAAAGAGCTAGAAGGGACACGCCGGAAACCTTAACAACCTTAAACCTGACTCCGGGAATATCTCCAACAGCATGGCCCTTTCGTCCAAATCCGGCAATCAAAACCTCATCCTGCACCAAATCAAAACCAACAGTGCCGTTTAGAGTATGCAACACAAAAAGGTTGAGCGCCATCATCACTTAAATACAGCAAGCTTTTTCACAATTTCGTTTAACAAATTGTGCCGGTTAACGGAACATCATGATAACCGAGAAATTATAAACATAGAACATTGAAATTCTACTCAAAAGGTGCATATAACAGAATGGCTTACATTTTCTTCAATATAGTTTAAGCAACCATCATTGGGTACGAATGCAGCGATTTTCTTTCCGTTCTTGATTAGCTGAACACGAGCACATTTTCGAATTGCGGAGTTAGGCTGCTTAGCTTCAATGCCGCTGTAAAAGCCAGTTATGAAATTGTAAAATTACAAATTTGATTCAAGCACAACCTGCTAACAATGTAAACTTAGTCTTACATTTTCTCAAGAACTATGCCTTTGGCATGCGATGATCCAGCAAATGGTTTCTTCCATTCATTTCCAAGATTTGATTTCTTATACGACTTATCGGCCCACCTCTGCCTCCTGCGATGGGTCCTCAGCTTACGACCAGCTCCCATTCCACGAGTCTTCCTGCACAAATCTCCATTTTTAAGATATATTTCCATAAAATACAGCATGAATCACTAAAATTCTAGTTTTTCAAAACCAAACCAAATAACATACATACTGAAACCAACCTGAAATACTACACTTCTTCCATTGATTGGTTTATTAATTTAAAAATTCTAACACAAATGGCATTTTGAAGTTTTTTTTCACCATTTAAGAAATAAAATACTTAGTTTTATATTGAAAAGAATATAAACCAAATAAATTAAGCAAAAACAGAATTTGGTCAAATTAGAATATTTGCAATTTTCCAAATTACAAACTAACAGTACTGTTCGAAGCAGCTTTTGATTTTCTTGGTTTCTTTCTCAGAACAAACCCTAAATCACCAAACCAACAATGAAATTCCCCTAGAACACAATCATGAATATAAAGAAGCGCCGAAATATAAAATATAAAAGATACCGAATGATTCAAAAGACCATCAATCAGCTTTTTTTCACAAGTTTTTGGTGTAAGATCCTGATCATAATCACAGATACTAACCTATGTTTTCACATTCCATTTCTTCTTCCACAATTTTCCCATTAACCAAACAGGTAATGGAAGACATTTTCACACACAAATTCCAGTGTCTCAGCAACCAAAAACACCCAGAATCATATAGGAAAGCGAATTATTGACCCGCAAAGCATTGAATCATATAAAGAAAATCTTAAGTACTATTGCATTGAAATAAACAAAGCGGTATCACAAAATTGATTCACAAAGACAGCATTTTTCAAATGCCAAAGATCAAACTGAAACGAACAAAAAAATTAAAAATTTAAAAATAAAATTAAAACCAAAAACTGACCCCATTTTGATTGGTGGAGGAAAAGCTTTACTGAGACCGAAATCTGAAAGTGAGAGATTAAAGAAGAGAGGGCCGGCTAATGTGCAAAATAGAAACCCCGTCACCCGCAATTGATTGACCACTATATAGTTTATTTTTAAGGGTTTGGATTGCATTTTACAAATCAACGGTTAAGATTTGAAGTGATGATGTGTTACACGTGTCTGAGGCATAGTCCGTAGAGTGTTGAAAAATACCCGATGCGGTTGACTCGTCCCATAGATCTGTCGACCCGAACCTTAAAAATCGGATAATTCTTTAAAAAAATTATCCAACTGATCCGGGTACCTGACCCGAGAATTTTTCCTGAGTAATTGGGCCGGGTCTGAGTCGAAATTTTTTTGTAACCGAGTACCTGACCCGATAGTTCAATTTTATTTATTTTTTTAATTTTAAATTATATTTTTATTGTTGGTTCTTAATATTTTTACCTAAAACTAAATGTATATCTCTAAATTCTTTTTATGTTTGTATTATGTTTTTTATGTTTTAAATTTTTTTAAAATAGTTGTATTAATTTATTAATACAAGATTCGAAAGAAATCACGAGATTAATATTTTAATGTCTTTTTTGTGATAAACTTTAATATTATATATATATATATATATATATCCAACTATTTCTATCTTAAAACTAACTTCAAATCACTATTTTTTGTGTTTGGATTATGTATTATGAACTTCTAATTTTATGTGTTTACTGTGTGATTTTTTAAATTTTTAAATTTAAAAGTAAATAAATAATATGCGAACCGAGTACCCGTTACCCGATTTTTCGAGTATCCGGCTAAAGCAGGTCGAGACACGGGCCGACATATTTAATACCCGAAAACCGGGGTACCTGACAATGAACACCCCTAATAGTATGGTGGTGACTAGACCGATCAAGATCGGGTTATTTATCCGATTTTAGTTTAAATGTGTCTTACTAATACACCGAACATTTGTTAGTTTTTATCGCGCGACTTTAAATGTGTTTAAATATAAAATTTGTAAATTTAAATACAATTTTTTTAATCTAAGGTTTAGAAGTATTATGAACAGTTTATGCAATACATTTAAAAATTAGTGTTTTGAAAAATTAACTTAAAACCTTTTAATTATTTATATATTTTCATCTATTCATTCGTGTATTTTAAGTCATAAGTCATGATTCCAATTACAAATATTCGAAAAATTAACTTAAATTTATTAAATTATTTTAAAATTAAAACAAAGACCAAATTGATATGATTTTTAATTATTAAGGATTTGTTTAATTTTTTTCAAGTTAGGATCAAAATGATAAAATTTATAAAATTTGAGACTAAAACTGTTATTATACCATGTCATATCATTATATTTGTCAAGTTAAAAATCAAACTTAAAAGGTCGGTGATCAAAATAAAAAAAAATAATGTTAGAGTGACCAAAATGGAAAAGAGATAATAGTTTGGGGACTAATGGTATAGTTTACCCATATATAAAAAACAAAGTGGTAAGGTCTCGGTCGTAATTTAACCTCAATCCCTTATCTACGAAGAAAAACTCTATTTTCAATTTGAAGTTAGGAGTATTGAAAAGAAGCAGATAAGCCCCTTTCAACCCCAAAATTCTTGCTCCTCCATCTCCTCCCAATCTTCTATTTTTCCGCCATGGAAATAGCTCTGCTCTCCTCCCCTTCCCTCAAACCCCCGCCTTCCCAAACCCTATCCCTAAAACCCACCGCCCCTTTCCTCCGATCCTCCAGGCCCACCTTCCCTTCCTCCAAACCACCCTCCTACCCTTCCATCAGGGCCGCCATTTCCCGGACCAAGAAAGAAGAAACAGTCGAAACCGTCAAAGCCCAGTTGGAAAACTGTTACCTCTTGGCCGCCGTGGAATACAAGGGCCTCACCGTCAAACAATTCCAAGACCTGCGCCGGTCGCTCCCCGAGTCATCGAAACTAATCGTCGCTAAGAACACTCTGGTTTTGAAAGCCATCGAAGGGACACCGTGGGAGGCATTGAAGCCGTGTATGAAAGGGATGAACGCTTGGCTCTTCGTTCACAGCGAAGAAATCCCGGACGCTCTTAAGCCATACAGGACGTTCCAGAAGGAGAAGAAGGTTGAAAATGAGTTCACCGGGGCTGTTTTCGAAGGGAAATTTTATGGTCCAAACGATTTTAAACAGCTCGAAAGCATGCCTACCAGAGCTGAGATATACGCTAAGCTTTTGGGGAGTTTGCAGACTCCTGCTATTGGACTTGTTGGGACACTTCAAGCTCCTGCCAGAGATGTTGTTATGGTTTTGAAGGCTTATGTGAAGAAGCTTGAAGAGGAAAGTGGTGGAAATTAATGGTCTTCTTTTTTTGAAGATTGCTTTGTAAGTGTAATTTAAGAAAAAAAACCCCACCTTTTTTGTTGTATTTAAAAGACAATTCTTCTAATATGTTAGAATCATGTAATATTGGAATTTGAATTGCTGATGTTAGAATCTCATTGCAAGCTAATGCTTTTTTTATTCATTTTCTGGTGTATAAGAGCCATGTTTATTTAGAGCTCTCATTGTTAGTCCTATGTTAATTGGGTGAATGCTGGATATGTTTATTATTAATGTTAAGACTTCTGAGCATGAGCACTTTAGAAAAATGAAGAATCCAGGTAGCATAGAGGGATAGGTGTGAGATTTAGGCAATAGAAGATGCTTATATTACTCGGATTTGGGTGCAAGTGTGTTCACTTCAATGCAGATATGTTCAATTTTTTTAAAACAAGTTTTCTTTTTTTCATATATGACGATTGACGAGGGCCGTATTTTCCTACCGATGGACATGAGTGTCGAATTCGGGTACTTAAAGAGAAATGAACAGTTGGAGTGACATAGGGAGAGTGATACTTCCTAAGAACTCGAGTAACATAGAAAGAGTTGGAGCAACTCGGATACCTTTGTCTATTCTTAGTGAGTTTTGTTCCTGCTTAAAATCTGCATTTGGTTTGAACTGATCTTGAATTTCTTGTTACTTGTTAGTCAATCTGAGGGTTGTTATTCTTCATTGTATGCATAAATTAAGTTTGTGTTGGATTTTTCTTTTACAATGATCGGGCTACAAGACGAGGGTAAAAAGACTCTTATAGGAGAGGTCTTTGGTTCTAAATGAAAGAGGCACACCTTCCGGTTACAAAATCCGGAGGGGCCGATGAGTGTTTAGAAGGGGATGATACCTTTGATGTAAGCGTACATAGGGATGGCGAATGAATCCCGGTAAGTAATATGACATGAAGGAGATGTCTTCGAATCAGGTCATTACATTGTCCTGTTGAGAAGTCTACTCTTGTTCTGGAATAGAATGTCATGCTACTTGAACTCTTCCTATTTCTTTTTTACTAATATTCGAACATTGGTACCACATTATGATCCTTCAAATTTATGGAAAAAAACTTTTTAAGCATACTTGGTTGCTTTGATCTTGAGATTGTGACTTTATTTTTCATAAAGTTTTTTGCATCGGGTATATATTTGGATTCGAGTATGGAACAATTATCTCATATTATTCAAAACATAATTGTTGGTAAGGAGGTGAAAACCGGTTAACTTAAACCCTGAGTTTGATATTTTGTTCTTTGTCAATGATTTGGTTTGTTCACTTCGACTACTAATAGTCAAATCAACATTGCAAAAAGAGGAAAAAAAAACTAACATTAAGTTCTTTCCTAGGTTAATTTTTGGGGTAAAACACACTTTAGATCATTCAATTATGTGTTCGATTATAACAATCACCTTTTTTTCTTAAAAATTATTATAATTTAGTCACTTTATTAAAATTTTGTTACAAACTTGTTATTGGGTTGTTAAAATTAAAATAGATGTAACATGGTCTGACATAATAACATTTAGTTTTTAAATTTATATATTATACCAGTTTAGTTCTAATTTAGAATAATCAATAAATTCAGTCCTCTATATTTAAAATTTTCAATAACTTTGTCGCATTTCGTGCTATTGTCTATGATTGATAGATGTGATAACTCGACAGATAATCACTTTAGAATTGTACAATTGACAAATTAATTGAACAAACTTATTATGTCCTTAACATCGCTCGTTAGTAAACATAATAATTTAATTAATGAATTTTTTAATACGAAATGTTGAAATTATTGAAATTATTCCAAATCAGAAATAAATCGATAGAATATATTATTTATTAAATTGTGTGGAATTGAATCGTTAAAAACACGTTCCAAATTCGCTTTAACTTTAAGGATTAATATCCTATACACTGGCGGTGGAAATTTTTTATTTTCACAAGCGCCTCAATTATAGGGTTTAGGGTTAGGGGTTAGAGTTTAAAGTTTAGGGGTTTTAGTGTAAAGGTTTAGAATTTAGGGTTCATGTTTAGAATTTATGATTTAGGGTTAGAATTTAGGGTTTAGGGTTAGGTTTAGTTTTAGGGTAATATGGGTAGGGATTTAGGTTTTAACCCATAAATCCTAAATTTTAACCCTAAACCCAAAATTCTATCAACAATCCCTAAATTCAAAACTACTACACTTATACTCCTAAATTTTAAACCCTAAACGAAGTCCCTAACCCCTAAAACTAAGACGCTTGTGTAAAAAAGTTTCCACAAGCGCTTGTGTATAGAACAATTACCCTAACTTTAATCGAATTTCTTCGCTGAACAAATAATTTATTCCGTGACCAAGTCTTAGACCATTCTTTTTTATAAATGAGAGAGTTTTTAAAGCATGGTTTAAAGTGTTTAATATTTATTTAATAAATGAATTTTAGTATATTTTTTTGAAGTTACAAAATTTAATGAAAAAAAAAAAACATAAATAACAAATTTTGAACATTCTTGAAGTTATGGGATGATTTAGCAATTTGCAAAGAAACCCAAAGGGCATAATTGCAAAAACTTGTCGTGAATTTTTAACCTTTCTCTCTCAGCGTGTGTTTGAGTCTGATTTTCCTTTGTTTTCCTTGCTCTCTTTCTCGTTACCTCTCTTGTTGTTTTAGGCATTCGATTCTAAAGTAAGAAAGTGGAGAAAGAGAGTTATAAAAGGTAAATTCATATGGGTTGGTTCCCTTGTGCTGGAAAACCAAACAAAAATGGAAAGAAAAAGCCGCCCATCAATGTTAGTACAACCGCCACCACTTCATCTGATGATCAGATCCCATCTACTTCAGGTTCTTGTTGCTCTTGTATTCTTTTAATTTCGAAAACCACCTCAAAGTTTGATTTTTTATATACCCCAGAGAGGATTTGATTTTTTTTTTTGGGGGTTAAAAAAGTGAATTCCCATTTATTTTGACTGCAAATTGCTTGGTGTAAGACCCATTTGTTCAACTGTTTGAGTTTATAGTTTTATGGGTTTTCAATGTTTAAGTTTGATATGATGTATATTATGTGTACTGATTTGGAATCTCAGTTGTTAGCTTGAGTGTACAATTCCTTATTTAATTATGTGTTATTAATTCTCATGGATGTTCTTAATGTTATTATAGTTTATAGGTTGGGATTTCTATGAAAGCCTAAAGAATTGTAGCTAGTTCAAGCATATTATTATTATTTGTATGGAGAGAAAAAAAATACTTGAAATGAAACATATTCTCGTTATTATCAATCTATGTTACTCCGACTTGGGTGTGAGTGTGAGATATAGGTATGCTCCGATTTTTGTTAAGTTTTTCCATGTAGTTGGATGATACTGGAGGGTCGAATCCTATACCTATGTGAGGATATGCATCGGATACGAGTACTTAAAGAGAAATGAAGAGCGGGAGCAACATGATTTTCTGTGATAAAAGGGTTTAGAAGCTTGAATCTTGTTCGTGTCGTTTTTGTCTATCTCCTGTTATGATGAAATCAATAATAAAATCTGTATTTGGCTTCTGTTGCTGTTGTATTGCTACATGTTCTTGGTTCAGTTTTCAGAAGTTATCATATTAAGTTATTTTTTTGTGTGTGTGTGTGTGTGTGTCATGGTAGAAAAGCTGAAGGCGAATTCTGTGCCGGATGCTAAGGAGGCTAACAAGGATGGAGGGTCGGATCACATTGCAGCACACACGTTTACCTTCCGTGAATTGGCAGCTGCAACAAAAAATTTCCGGGCAGATTACCTTTTAGGCGAAGGAGGTTTTGGCCGAGTGTATAAAGGGCGGTTGGAGAGCACTAATAAAGTATGTGTTTTAATAGGACTGTAATTTTGTAGGAAATAGTATTAATACTTGAGATCCACATGACAGACTCCAATGATCTCATACACCTTTAGTTAATGATAGAATCATATGAATCGTAATTTTCATTGTTTTGTCCTGCTCATATATGTTGAGCTAAAAATATTCTTATGCCGGCTCGTGAAATTTCGTTCTTCATGAATATTTTTTGTTTCGGAAATATATGCCCCTTAATCATTCATAACTTCTAGTCAACCTTAACTTTGTTACCCATGTTGCATAGGTTGTGGCAATCAAGCAGCTTGATCGTAACGGACTGCAAGGGAACCGGGAATTCCTTGTTGAAGTATTGATGTTGAGCCTGCTTCACCATCCTAATCTTGTCAACTTAATTGGATATTGTGCTGATGGAGATCAGAGGCTTTTGGTTTATGAGTACATGCCATTAGGATCTTTGGAAGATCATCTACACGGTATGTATAGCAAATGCTCATTTCTATACTATTGTCCGGAATCTCGGTTTCTTTCACAACTTTGAAATATCATACGGCGTTATCATGGTTAATACTATTTTTTTTGCATTTTGAGTTTCTGGTGTTTGATTTATGTTGCTTTTGCTTAAGTCCATTCTTGCAATTGCATTAATTACCTTGACACATGTCATCTTGTAACTTGAATTACTGATTATTTTTCTCATGTGCTTTTACGTTCCAGACTTACCTCCCGACAAAAGGCAATTAGATTGGAATACAAGAATGAAAATAGCTGCAGGTGCTGCAAAAGGTCTGGAGTATTTGCACGACAAAGCTAGTCCTCCTGTCATATATCGTGATTTAAAATGCTCGAATATTTTGCTTGGCGAGGGCTATCATCCCAAGTTATCGGATTTTGGCTTGGCCAAATTGGGTCCTGTCGGTGACAAGACTCATGTATCTACGAGAGTGATGGGGACGTATGGATATTGCGCACCAGAATATGCAATGACTGGTCAGCTTACATTGAAATCGGATGTTTATAGTTTTGGGGTTGTTCTGCTTGAAATCATTACTGGAAGGAAAGCTATTGACAACTCGAGGGCTGGTGGTGAGCAAAATCTGGTTGCCTGGGTAAGATTAGCTATGGCATCTCTCATTTATCATATTACTAAGTTTGAAGACACGTTTTACTGCCTTGGTTTATATTTTTGCATGAACATATTGTCATAGAATCTTGATTGCCTACGAAAACTCTTATCTGTTCAATCGTTTTAAAATCTGAACTGTGAGAATCCACTTTACTCGGACACGGGTACGGGTGATGGATATGAGTACATTCGTTTTATGTTCAAGTTTTTTCATGGATTTGGAGGGTCATTTCCCCATAGCCCACATATGCGTATGACATGAGTGTTGGATATAAATACTTCAAGAAAAATGAAGAGTTGGAGCAACATAAGAGGGAATTATTATTTGGTCATCGAGGCAGATCCTTCTGATGAAGAAAGTAAAACTAGAAAGAAGAATAATTCTTGCAAATCTTTTAGTTTCCCCCTCATATATACTGTATTTGCATAAACCATTCGTTTTTATTTAACAGGCTCGTCCATTGTTTAAAGATAGAAGGAAATTTGCACAAATGGCTGATCCATTACTTCAGGGACAATATCCGGTGAGGGGTTTGTACCAAGCTCTAGCCGTGGCTGCAATGTGTGTTCAAGAACAGCCAAATATGCGTCCGCTTATTGCCGATGTAGTCACTGCCCTCACCTATCTTGCTTCTCAAAAGTATGATCCCGGAACTCATTCGGTTCAAGGATCTCGTACCGGTTCTTCCACTCCGAGAATGAGACGGGAATAGTTCAGGTAAGGGGGATCAACCATTTACGCATATGGAAAAAAAATGAATTCCTTGGCAGCTGATGGTCGAGATTAAGAAACAAAGGTTTTTATATGTTTGAGATTTATGATTCTTTGGCCTGGAGTTCGTTGCCAAGCCGTTCTCAGATGTGGAATTTTGCAAATCCGGATGGCCAGTCCGATTTCAGACCTCACCCTGTCTAATGTAACGTGAGTTTTTCCCATTTTTTTTGTTTGAAACCCTTTTGGTGTCTCATTTTGTCTTCCCCTTGTCCCAAAAAATTGTTCTTTGATGTACAATTGAGCTTTGTATCTAAAATGGGTTGGATATACAAACTGCTGTTCCCTTAAAGATAATACATATATGCTTGTACTTGTAAAAGAAGAACCTCCAACTATATGAAAATAATCAGTCAAGATTTCATCATATTTTCCCTTTCTAAAAAGGTTCAAATTTATTTCTCTTAAGATTTTAAATGCTTGTTATCTCTTTTCTCTGATACTTTTGTTAGGCATTTGGATCACAAGAAGCAAGGGAATATGAATCCCCCTTTCCGCTATATTGCGGCTTGAAATGAGCATCCTCTTGAATATAAAATTTAATATTTAAAAAAATTGATGATTGCCAAAATAATTAAATAAAAGGTAAATTTTTAAATTTATCCCCCTTTCAATTGATAGCAAATAAAGATCGGGTATGGGTTAAATTTTTGCGCGCTAAATACAAATGTTCTGATGTAATACCAACTGAATTGAAGAATGCACAGTGGTCTCGGGTATGGAAAGGAAATAAAAGTGTTTGGGCACATGTTCGGGACAATGTCCGATGGTGTATCGGTAATGGTTTGATGGAATTGGACCTTTAATAAATCATGTAGTGGCAGCAGGTGCTATTGGTCTCTCCAGGACAACTGTCGCAGATATGGTCGATGATAATGGGGAGTGGCGTTGGTCACAATTTGAACATCTATTGCTATTTGCTAGTAGATGTGCTTCTGCGGATTGCGGCCAAAAAAGGGCCTGTTTGCCGGCTGAAATTCCAGACCTGGTATGGAAAATTGTTAATCGCTTTCGAGGCCCTCAAAAAATAAAGATGTTTATGTGGTTAGTTTGCTGTAATAAGCTGATGACTAAACAACTGATAGTCGATGCCCAATGTGCTATTGGCAAATGGAGGATACACACCATCTTCTTCGAGTTTGCCCCGTTGGGTTAATCTGGTGAAACCCGATCACCTTGAAATGTTTTTATCAATGAATTTGAGAGAATGGACAAAGATGAACTTATCAAATGCCCATGATTTCGTTAATGAGCCGGACAATTGGGATCTGTTATTTGGAGCAATTGTTTGGAATCTATGGATTACTCGAAATACTTTAGCTTTCGATATGCCACTGGATGATAATAGACCGTTTATGGTACGGTGTCGACACCTTCAGACAAGAGCTGTGGAAGCAATAGCTTTGTATCGCCGTAATCCTCTCTAGTGTCTAGCTTACATGATAACTTAGGTTGAGTATCACCACCGATTGGCTGGTTTAAAGTTAATTCTGACGGAGCACGGAATGCTGAAACTGGTATGGCGTCACGTGGGGGGTGTGGTGCGAGACACCAATGGTGCATGGATTATTGGTTTCGCAAAATTTATTGGGATATGTTCAGCGTTAGAAGCTGAACTTTGGGGTGCCTATCTCGTTTGCTTGAAGCTTGGTGTGTGGGCGCGCGGAAGTTACTCCTGGAAATGGACTGTCTGCAGGCAGTCCAATTGATGAATAACAGGCCCCAGCATTTGTGGAATATGCCTTTGTTAGCACATATCGGAGTAATAATGGAACGGGAATGGGAAGTAGGCGTCCAATACGGGGCTAGGAAACTGAATTTGGTTGCAGATGGACTCGAAAAGATCCCAGATGGTAGCTCACTGAAGCTGCACAAATTTCTTGATCCCCTAGGGCGATAGTTGATTTCTTGGTCGTAGATGCTGCGCATGGTGGAGATGTTGGAGTGGGATAAGCTGAGATTGGCTACTATGTGTTGGTTATAATGTTTATTAATTCTTCAGGTTCCCTTGGCTAGACCTCCAAGGCCTTTTAAGTTTTTTCAATTTTGGGCGGATCATCCTTCCTTCTTTTTCCTTGTGAAGGACTCTTGGGAATTGCCAGTGAATGGTAATCCCTTGTAAAAGCTATTTGCAAAACTGAAAAGACTTAAAGATCCTTTGAAAAAGCTGATTCAGAGTATTTTGGAGGAATATCAACAAGAGTGAAGGAAAAGCAAGTTGAGGTTGAGAATCTTCAACAGCTGATGATGAGTTCTCCAACAGCTGATGTTATTGGTAGAGAAAGGGTTGCTGCTTTAGAATTGAGGGATTTGCTCAAAACTGAGGAGAAATTCTATCAGCAAAAATCTCGTGCTCAGTTTGTGAAAGAGAGGAATAAAAATTCCTCTTACTTCTTTCGCAAGGTTGCGATCAAACAAAAGGCAAACACTATTCTAAGTATCATGGATAGTCAAAGGCAGAAGTTGGAGTCCTTTGAGGCAATCTCTCAAGAGTTTATCAAGTTTTTTTTTGAATATTTGGGTGTTATCGATCCAAATGTGGCTACAATTTCAAATGAGTTACTAAAGGAAATTTTGGGAACTGTAATACCCGTTGAGTTGCAATATGCTCTAATAGCTCCTATTTCTAGGTAGGAAATCAAAAGTGTTGTCTTTGCAATGAACGGAAGCAAGGCTCCTGGCCCTGATGGATACTCAGCCAATTTTTTTCAGTTAGCTTGGAATATTGTAGGGGATGATCTTCATCCGAGCTGTTCAACACTATTTTGTGACATGTTGTTTTCATGTATTGTTTAATTCTACAATTATTACATTGGAGCCTAAGATTGAGTCTCCTCTCTATTCTATCGATTTTCGACCAATTTTTTGCTATAGTATTGTTTATAAGTGCATAACCAAGATTTTGGTAAATAGGATGAAACAATGTCTGCTTTATGTCATTCTTCCCAAACAGAGTGATTTCCTTGCAGGGTTTGGTTGATAATGTGTTGTTAGCGCAAGAAATTGTCCATGATTATGGAAGAAAACACTTGTCCCCTAGATGCGCCTTGAAAATTGATCTTCACAAAACATTTGATTCTTTGGATTGAGGTTTCATTATGCATGTTTTGAAGGTGATGGGATTCCCCGTTGAATTTCGAAATTGGGTGGAAGGGTGCATAACTCACTCAATGTTTTCTGTGGGGCTGAATGGGGGCCTTGTAGGTTATTTTCTTGTCCCCTTACCTCTTTATTTTGATAATGAATGTTTTATCTCGTTTGCAGAATTTGGCTAGTGTTTATGGCATTTTTAAATTTCATCCAAATTGTAGGAAGATTGGTTTGACTCACCTATGTTTTGCGGATGACCTTCTAAATTTTACAAAGGGGGGTTTAGTTTCTCTCCATAGTATTAAAGGTGTTATGGATCTTTTTCATAAAATGTCAGGCTTGCAGCTAAATGTTTCAAAAAGTGAAATTTTCTGTGCTGGCTTGGAGCAATTTGTAGTGGCTAAGTTGGCTGATGCTTATGGGTTCAGAATTGGTTCATTGTATGTTTGTTATTTAGGGGTTCCCTTGTTTACAAGGAACCTCTCGGTTGCTGATTGTGGTGTCCTGGTGGAAAAAATAACTGTTCAAATAAGCAGTTGGCCTTCTCGTTCTCTCTCTTTTGTTGGAAGAATGCAATTGATCCAGGCTGTAATTTTTAGTCACCAAAACTTATAGAGTACGATCTTCCTTTTACCTTCAAAGGTAATACAACAAATCACATCTATTTGTACCTCTTTTCTCTAGAAGGGGGGGTTGGTTCTGGCAAGGGTGCAAGGGTTAGTTGGGAGAGGATATGCCATCCCAAGAGTGAGGAAGACTTGCGTTTAAAGATGTTAAAGTGTGGAACCAAGCTTGTATACTGAAGTGTTTCTGGTTTCTTTTTACTCAGTCTGGCTCTCTTTGGATGGCTTGGATCGAGAAATATATGCTTAAGGGTAGGTCTATTAGGAGGCAAGTGCGAAGAGCAACCTGTAAATAATACTGAGTTTAGAGAAAAGTAGTTTCTCTATTTTTATTTAATTTCATCGTAAAAAATTACAGAGTGTTGGATCCCTTTTTAACAACACTAGTTACATCATACTAGTTTAATTAAACTATAATTCCTAGTTTAAGTGTAACCCCCTCATCCCGGTCTGGCCGGATGACCGGTCCGAGTGGGCCACACGGGGAAAACCGAAGCGAAACCCGTTAAGGTTCTCCTCGGTTAGCAACCCTATTATTTTTTTCCCTTAACTTAATCTTTTCTAAAAGTTCATTTAAGTCCTATGTGATCAAACAGCGGAATAAAATACACGAGATAATCATTCGAACCAAAAACAACATTTGAACAACCCAATTTTAATCTTTGAAACAGACCGTTTCGAAACACCCTTGAGGCGTATCGAAACGCCTTGACCAGGTCAACTGCCCCAGAGCCTATACAAGGGGCCGTTTCGAAACGGAGGTCAACCGTTCCGAAATGCCTTCAACGGTCAACTTCTTGTGGTCAACGAGATTTTGACCGTTTCGAAACCCTCAGACACGTTTCGAAACGCCTTCATCTCGTCATTTTCTCAGAATTCCAGTAGCCAAATCGTTCCGAAACCCGTATCGGAACAGGGGCTCACAGAGGCCAAACCGTATCGAAACGCGTTCCGATACGGGGTCCTTGAAGCCTACCCGTTTCGAAACTCGGGTTGCCTGCAACCTTTGAAAGACAAATTTAGGGGAATTTCAAGGAGCCTAGTGGTCCCATAGGACCCCTATAGGCACACAACACCAACAAACAAAGTCTAGAGGCATACATCTTAGGTTTAGCATACTCAAACACCCACAAGACATGGATTTAAACAATCTTTCATACATGGCAAATACACATTAAAGACATATCATAAAAAGCATGCTTGAAGACTTTAATAGACAAAAGATGCCAAATCGTCACATATAGGTTTACATGCCATCAAGTAATCTTAAGCATCCATAAGACATACATCATTCGAGCATTTGACAAGTTATATCATGCTTACAAACCAAGTCAAGCCATAGACATCAAAATCGTATATGAGTCTTACAAAGCTCATTCAAACACACCCTTGCCACATTGCTAAACTACTACATAATTAATAACCGTACTTGAGCAACAAAACTTGGAAAGCCCTTCTTGCCTTGCTCCGAGCTAACACCACGCTAATGATCTGCATTGTTGAAAATGAGAGCGTAAGCTATAAGCTTAGTGAGGATGCTCTAAAACCGAAAACATCAACAATGCAAGGTTCAAGCATGTATTCCCTAATCCTCATTGCTATCATGCATAGGTAAAATGACAAGTAAACCTAGCTAGTTTTTCAAGAGGCATAATATGGCATCTTACATCATACTAAGCTCAAACATCACTTATCAACATCATGCATCGCAAATATAAGATCAAGTTCAATTGGCCACTATTAGTTTACCCGGATGTGCGGATTTAATCTCAACATTCACATTAGCTCGGTGGGATTTCACTCATCACCGAACCTTGCATGGGCGGGATTCCACTCATCACCACATGCCCTACGGATGGGATTTCACTAATCATCTCGTAGAATATATATAAGTTTCCGGTGGAATATTACATCACCGTACTCCTCCTTGATGACTTAACGCCATCAAGGCCACGTACGTTTTGACTCAATTTGTGTGCACACTAATTCTAATGATCGATCATTTACACCCGGTAAGTTAATTAGTGCCAATTTTCATTTACCACATCACATATCCATCAACCATATCTCATGCTCATCACAAATACATATCATGGTATACATGTACAATTTAACCCACATTTCATAAGAGCATAAATAGGCAAACACAATAACATTTGATGGAAATCAAGAGCTAAATTAACAATTTAAATCCACCTAGAAATGACCTATCAAGCACATTTCAATTCACACACTACACACACTCGAACCAAACTTTAAAACATGTTTAAAATCACTCACCACCCTCCCTTAGCAACCAAAGTAAGCCTCCTACAAGCCCAGATTCGATCCCAATGTTCCTTCGACGTCTCCTCTTGCTTCTAGCCAACCAAAAACACACCCATTAATCCCAATCAATGCTAAAATTCAGTCAACACTCAACTCTTGAGCTCAAACCAACTTCAACAAATTTCCCAATCAAATCAAACCCCAAAAAATGCCCATTTTCGTGCTCCCTCAAACCCTAGCTGAAAATTCTATTTTCAATCATCCAAATGACCCCCAAATGGTCCCAAAACATCCTCATAACATACATAAACCACCAGCCCTTTAATTTCAACCTAAAACCCACAAAAAATCAAGTTTTAGACACCTTAAATATTGTCTCAAGAACCCATTTCGGGTTTTCACCCAAATCTAATCATTTTAACATATAATGTACATTTTAATGTGAGTAAACTAAAACCCAACTCTATATTTCAAAACAAATTGAAAAACTCCATAAAACCCTTATCTAGAATAAACTTAAACAAAAATACCTCTATTACAGCACAAACTCCTAATTAAATAATAACTACTGCATGTTAATAACTCTAGGACTCTTACATATTTACAATCGACACTCCCCCTCAAGCTGGTGAGTAGACATTGTATAGTCCCATCTTGGATGTAAGTTTATCAAAGGTATTTTTTGGAAGTGCCTTGGTAAGTATGTCAGCTAACTGCTCTTGCGTTAGGATGAAGTTCAACTTAACCATCCCACTTGTGATTTTCTCTGTAATAAAGTGCATGTCCAGTTCCACATGTTTGGTTCTGTCATGATGCACTGGATTCTTTGCAATGTTTATTGCAGATTGATTGTCACAGTAAAGCTCAAACTATTTGCTGTAATTTAATTTCAATTCTGATAGGAGTCTTTGTACCCAAATCCCTTCACATATTTCATTTGCTAGTGATTTGAATTCTGCTTCTGCACTGCATCTTGAAACTACTTGTTGTTTCTTGCTCTTCCAAGTCACCAAATTTCCCTATAATCGAGCGCAATAGCCACTTGTAGATCTTCTAGCTGTCAACTCTCCTGCCTAGCTTGCATCCGTGAATATTTCAACTTTTATGCTGTCATTTTTAGTGAAAAACATTCAATGCCCCAGAGTCATCTTCAAGTATCTTAGGATTCTCATAACTGCCTCAAAGTGCTCTTTTTTAGGATCAATCATAAACTGGCTGACAACACTTACTGGAAAAGCATGTCAGGTCTAGTGAGTGATAAGTAAATAAGCTTACCCATTAGTTTCTGGTATTGCTCCTTGTTCGTAGGAAGTCCTTGATCATCGGTCCTAAACTTTAGGTTTGACTCCATATGTGTCTCTGCAGGCTTGCATCCTAGCATTTCTGTTTCTGAAAGAAGATCCAGAATATACTTCTTCTGGTTAATCACAATCCCAGAGTTTGATCTTGTCACTTCCATACTGAGAAAGTACCTCAAGTATCCCAAGTCTTTTACCTTGAATTCAGTAGCCAAAAACTCTTTCAACCTTTTTATATCTCGATCATCATCACCATTGATGATTATATCATCAACATAGACTATTAAGATAGTCTTTTTATTTCCTGAAGAAGTCTTCACAAACAAAGTATGATTAGATTGACATTGATAGTAACCAAAATTCAAAACTGCTTTAGTGAATCTGTCAAACCAAGCCCTAGGAGACTGTTTTAGGCCATACAATGATTTAAGTAGCTTACACACTTGGTTTGGATCACCACTTAAACCGGCTGGTTTATACATGTATACTTCCTCCTCCAAGTTTTTATTTAGGAATGCATTTTTCACATCAAGTTGATGAAGTGGCCAATCTAGATTTGCAGCAAGAGATAGAAGAATTCTTATAGTATTGAGTTTTGCTACATGAGCAAATGTTTCCTAGTAATCAATCCCATAAGACTGAGTAAATTCCCTTGTAACCAGCCTTGCTTTAAACCTTTCAATACTCCCATCTGAGTTATATTTTACTGTAAAAATCCATTTACAACTAACTGCCTTCTTACCAAGAGGTAAATTGGTCATCACCCAAGTCTTGTTGGATTCCAAAGCCTGAATTTCATATTTAAAAGGTGGATGATCAAGGCGAAAGTGATGTGGCCATATTTGGTCTTTATTGGCTGTAGAATTGGATAAAAAAGACAAAAACTGAGTATTCAAAACACTAGCTGGTTCACCAAGAACCTCAAGGTAGTATATGCTTTTTATTTCCCTAGCACGCCCAAACACCCTCTTCGTTTCTTGTTCCCGAAAAATACAATGTGTTGGGTAAAACAGAACACAACAATTAGTATCTTTAACAAGTTTTGGTATAGAGACAAGGCTAGTAAACAGCTTGGGCACATGTAAAACAATTTTAAGTAGAAGAGTTTTACTAATAGCAATATCTCCTTGACCAGCAACTGTTACCATAGTACCATCTGCAACTGTAATTTTCTTGTTGCTAGGACATGGTGTATAGGTGATAAAGTTTAGAGAGGAATTGGTCATATGATTAGTGGCTCCTGAGTCTATTACCCATGAGTTTTGGGTAGGTATGTGGGTGGATGCTTTCAAGGCATTAGAGTGCTGAGAAGAGGAAGAGGATATACCTGAGAAGACTAGATTGCATGTACCTGCAGAGGATGATTTCTCTAAAGATTCTAGAAGATTTTTTAATTTTTCCACTTCTTCTCGGTTGAACTCAACAGACTGTTCACCTGACTCTTTAGTCACTTGTCTGGTTGCAAAAGCCCTGTTCTGTCCCCTTGTTGAGCCTCCTCTTTCTGTAAAATTTCTATTTGTTGATGGAGGCTTCCCATGTAGCCTCCAACATTTCTCTTTGGTGTGACGAGGCTTTTTGCAGTAAGTACACCATAAGGAGTCCTTGTTCACTGCCCTTTTCATTTCTGGTCTGTCTTCAATATTTTTCAGACCCTCAGGGACAGTTTTGGTAACCAAGGCTGAGCTCTCAACTTGAATATTTCCAACCATCATCACTCCTCTTCTTTCTTCTTCAGCACGAATAGTAGCAATAACCTCATTTAATGAGGGTAGATCTTCCTTCCCCAAAATTTGGACTATCACTGTATCGAATTCAATATTTAATCCAGCAAGGAAATGATAAATTCTATCTTTTTTGACAAACCTCTTTAGAGTTGTTGCATCCTCACTGCATTTCATCTGAATGCATTGGTAGTGATCCATTTTCTGCCAGCAATTCTACATCAGATTAGAATATTTTGTAATGGATTTGCTTCCTTGTTTAGTGGCTGAAATCTTGCTCTTGATTTCATAAATCTGGGCAGCATCTCTAACTTTTGAATAAGTTTGTTTCACAGCCTCCCATATTTCCTTTGCAGTACTAAGGAACATGCAAGTGTCACTGATTTCGGGCACCATTGAATTCCACAACCAAATCATGACTAATGAATCTTGTTCATCCCAAGCCTCAAATCTGGAATCTCCTTCCTTAGGGCCAGTTCTAAGAAGGTGACTGAGTTTACCCATTCCTTTGAGAAAAGTTCGCACCAATTAAGACCATTTAAAGTATTTTTTACCATTCAATCTATAGGAGGCTTGTATGTTTTGTAAATCACTCGTCGAATTAGAGTGAATTCCTTCACTCATAGTGTCTCATTGAGCAGTTTCAGTACTGCTTGAATCAGTCGTATCGACCATATTCTCTCAAGAGAAAAAAAGGGTAAAAAATACTATCTAACAAGAATAGTAAGGCCTAAGAAAAGAGAGGCTCTGATACCATGTCAGAAAGACTTAATTTCTTATTAGTTTCAACAGTGAAAAGCTTACAAATAAATACACAAACCTAGGGCCTATCTTAGGTAACTTCTAAACTAGGTAAGAAACTAATTCTAGTAATAGAATACAAACCCTTAGAGAAAGTGATACTAATCAAATAAAATATTTACAAATCTCTTAATAAAGGAAACATATAACTAAGGAAACATATCTCAGATCTCTGACACTAAAAGAGAGTGCAACACTAGTAAACTAGCAACAAAGGAAGCAACTGTATAAGAAACTTTTTAAAATGGCGTGATAAATTGTGTAACTGGTAAAATATTGGTACAAGACAGCATGAAACCTGACCACTTTCCCAGGGAAGCATGTTCATGAAAATGGAAATGAACCATGGTCCAGTAACCCATGCCACTTGCACTCCCAAATAATGTAGATGATTGACTGCAATGAACATAAAAATATCTATCATAAACTGTCTGCCCAAAAATGCAATGGAAAGACATGAGGTAAATCAAGCACAAAAGGAACAAATATTGAAACGTAAAAAAAACCCAGTTTGGGAAATCTTTCGCGCATCAACTCCTCAAAAACAAGTTGGTCAACCTAACAAAAGGCCACAAGTTACCAGGATAGTTATCTAACCATCAACCACTTAAACGTTCTCAATTAGGATAAAAAGTGTTATGCAAATTCTTACCTAAGACTCAATCATTTCCTTTGAGTAATAGCCATCAAAATAGTCATCAATAATGCCAACCAAAGTCCTGAAATGTATACCACAAATTAAAAAAGGTATAAAGCCAATAATACACTTATTATTAAAGCCTAAAGGCTCTGCTTGCCATTAAAAATAGAAAATTCCACCAAATAAACAAGATACAAAAACATGCAAATAATGTGCATAATAGATATATAGGATTTGCAAGGAACTTTCTCAAGTGAGTCTCATAACCTACCAAAATGCATTTTCTTCGGGCATCAAGAGGAGTAACAAGGCAGCAAAGAAATTCATGGCTTGTATTAGAAAAAACACTTATCCCCAACAACTAAAACTCTCCAAGCATGGACATAGGAAACATATTTCTGAACCTAATGGATAATACCTGACAGTACCCAACAGAGGGGTTATGTCGAGCATAGGCTGTAAGCAACCGTCTCAAAGCATTTCTACCATCGTCATCCAGAGCAAGGTGACCTGGGAATGTCCTGGGCAAATCTTGTTTTTAGAACCATTTATCAGTTATGAAACCCAAACTAAAAACAATAACACCGAAAAAAGATAGCATCTGCTGCTGAAGAAACAAAATACAGAATTCAAAAAACTGCACATTGAACAACCTTCTCGATCTGCCCCTTCCATTTCTCAGACCCACATGTTGATTCTGTGGTTGAACCCCTACAATCTGATGGGAAGCTCTGTAGTTCATTGTTGTTTCTAGAGTTAGTTCCATTACCAAGTAGATCCTGGTAATAATTCTCTAGTCGGCGTGTCCTCACACCAACAAAGTTTTGCCAAAGCTGTAATGACCGAGTTTATGAAGAAACGAGAGTATGGAAAATCAAGAGAAAATAAAAATACATAAAATAAAATACCTCTCCCCTAAGAGCCATTGGTACCCTGCCACAAACAAGAACTTCCAACTCTTCTTTCCAGGGAAACACATATTCTATAGGTGCTATATCCACAACAGCATTACTAGCAGTGGTACTCCTGCTGTCACTTGTAAGGGAATCCTGAACCGAGTCAGATCTCTCTACATCATAAAATTCATCCTCAGAATCCTCCTCTGATGCTCCCTTTGGGAATCCAGCGTCTTCAGTAGGAGCTAACAGCTCCCCTCGACCAATTTCTCGCTCATCTTTATTTAGGCTGTTTTTCTTCTTTACGCGAATGCTCATTAAATCTTCAATGGCCCGTAGGGATGGTCTGGTTTCAGTCCATACCTGGATTTGATGAACTCTTTTCTCTGGTTCAGACTGTACCTTATCTTTTTCTGTATCATTCTCAGATAGACTATCTGAACAAGACTTATTTTCGTATAAATCATCTCCTTCAGGTCCCTTCTGCACTTCATTGCTCCCATCCTCTGCAGCTTCAGCATGTGAGACTTCATTTCCTTTCTTTGAAGGTATCCCTTCACAAGGCAATTGAGCAGACTCTGCTTGGCGATCCAGAAAATCCCTCCACCTATCTGTTCTTTCCTTCTCTTCTTCCTATGTTGGCTCAAAAATAAAAAGGAAACTGTAATGAAAGTGGAAGAAATATGGCAGAGAACACAAACAGTGATGTTTTTCTTTATTTTCTAATGCTTTAGATTAAGAAACTCCCACATATTTATAGTATAATGGGTAGCTAAAAATAGAGGAAAAAATCAGAGAATAAGTGGTGTTACAAGGTAGAGTTTGAATCAAAATAAACAAGCTTAAAATAGAAAAGCAAACACACGGTCTTGGATGACCAAGCCTGGATTATCGGCTGACATTGCTCCCCCTAATCCTGACTTGATTCTAAGTCACGAACACCAAGTAGCTGACGCATAGCAGCTAACTTCACTCCTGTCAAAGCTTTGGTTAATGCATCAGCTCGCTGTTCTTCTGTGTTAACGTATTCCACTATAATATGTCCTTTCTCAACACATTCTATGATAAAATGAAACCTTGTATCTATGTGCTTACTGCGACCATGAAATACTGGATTCTTCATGAGAGATATTGCAGATTTGTTGTCAACAAATAGTGTTACCGGTTTTGGCTTTACTCCGGTTAACTCACTAACAAGATTTCTTAACCACAAAGCTTGGCAAGCCACAGCTGTGGCTGCAATAAACTCGGCTTCACAAGACGATAGTGCCACCGTCTTTTGTTTCTGTGAATTCCAGGACACCAAGCTTTTATTGAAATAGAAAGCCATTCCACTTATGCTTTTTCTCCCGTCGAGGTCACCAGCTAGATCACTATCAGAGTAGCCAAATATGCTAACTTCTTGTGATCCCTTCACATAAACAAGCCCAAAATGTATTGTTCCTCTCAAGTATCTGAGAATTCGTTTAATCACCTTGTAATGCATGATCGTAGGCTTTTCCATGTACCTGCTCGCCATTCCGACAACATACGAGAGATCTGGCCTTGTGTGTAACAGATATCTAAGACAACCAACAATTCGTCTATATTCAGTGGCATCAACTAATGCCCCTTCCAAGTCTTTGTGGAGTTGTGTCTTGGGCTCCATCGGATACTTCGTGGCATTGCAATCTGCCATTCCGAATTCAGACAGAATTCTCTTGGCATAAGCTGATTGTTTGAGTAAAATTCGGCCTTTCTGTTGTTTCACTTCAATCCCTAAGTAGTAAGAGAGAAGACCCAAATCACTCATCTCAAATTCTGTCATCATTTGCTGCTTGAACTTGTTGACTTCTTCAGTGCCACTTCCGGTAACAATGAGGTCGTCGACATAGACTCCAACAATCACAGTTTCGTCTCCCTCACTTCTTGTGTACACTGCTTGTTCTTGAGTACATTTTCTGAAGCCAAGTACTTTTAGACTCTTATCAAGTCGAGTGTTCCAAGCTCGTGGAGCCTGCCACAATCCATAGAGGGCCTTTGACAACCTATACACCTTATGCTTCTGGTTTTGTACCTCAAACCCCTCCGGTTGGGTAACGTACACTTCCTCTTCTAACTCACCGTTGAGAAACGCTGACTTCACATCTAAGTGGTGTACCTCCCAGCTTCGAGTTGCAGCAAGTGCAAGAATGACTCGAATTGTGTCAAGTCTTGCAACAGGTGCAAACACCTCTTCAAAGTCGATGCCTTGTCTTTGTACATAACCTTTCGCCACCAGTCTTGCTTTGTGCTTGACGATTTTCCCATCTGAATCTTTCTTTAGTTTGAACACCCACTTTAAACCGATGGGTTTATGTCCTGATGGAAGCTCAGTTAGACTCCATGTGTTGTTCTTCTCAATGGATTGCAACTCCTTCTGCATTGCTTCATACCAGTGGGCCTCGGTCGCAGCTTCTTGGTAGCAAGTTGGTTCTTCAGACACTACCATCATCACCTCATTTTTTTCTTCTTCAATGCCTACCACTTCCTCAGTGTTAGCGTAAATGTCAGCGATAGATTTGAGGCGGACCGGTGTGTTTGATACTTGAGGCGATGTGGCTTCAGAAGAGTTTAGTGAATTTGTGGATGGATTTACTTCTTCTTCTGTGGTTATCTCGACTGTTTCAGGTGGTGTGACATTCTCGGAAGCTGTTTCTCCGTTTGTCACATCATTAACTTCGTCGGAGTAGAATGAATCCACTATCGTGAACTCTGGAATCTTCTTGTTGTCGTCAACGCCTTCTTTCCAAGTCCATTCAAGGTTCTCTTGAAAGATGACATCTCTACTAACTTGTAGCTTGTTCCGGCTCGGATCATATAGGCGATGAGCTTTGCACCCTTCCTCGACACCCAAATATACCATTGGTGAGCTTCTATCGTTAAGCTTCTTGAGGTGAGGGGTTGTGTTTTTTACATACGCCACACAACCAAACACTCTCAAGTGCGCAAGATGTGGTTTTCTCCCCATCCTAGCTTCAAATGGCGTGCGTTCTTCAAGCACCTTAGTTGGGATACTGTTTAGTAAATAAACTGCGTGCCTAACTGCCTCTCCCCAGAACCTTGCGGGTACATGCATGCTTTTGAGGAGTGATCTCTGCATCGCCAATATGGTGCGATTACGGCGCTCTGCAACGCCATTCTGTTGCGGTGAATTTGGAGCCGTGAGGTGTCGCTCGATTCCTTCTTTTTCACAGAATTGGGTGAACTCAGTAGAGAGAAACTCACCACCTCGATATGTCCGAAGGGTTCCAATCTTGTACCCGGTCTTGTTCTCCACCAAGGATTTGAACTTCTTGAATGTTTGGAATGAATCACTCTTTGCTACCAATATATACACCCACATCCATCTAGTGAAATCATCAACGATCAGCATAAAGTACTTGTTGCCCGCAGGTGTATCGGGTGAGATTGGTCCGCAAATGTCAGCATGGAGGAGTTCTAGCGGCTTCTCCGCTCTGAAGTTTGCCTGGTTCGGGAATGGCGACCTTTCATGCTTGGCGATCACGCACGTCTCACATAATTTGTTCGGTCGAGACAACAATGGAACACCAACTGCCAATTTCTTCTCCCCCATCTTCTTCAAGTCATGAAAATTGACATGACCGAGTCTCGCATGCCACAACCATGCTGGGTTTTCTAGGTTTGTTAGAAGACAAACTTGATTGGACGCCTTCAATGTTATCTTATACAAGCGATTTTGTGTTCGCTTTACTGACATCAAAAGCTTCCCGCTCTTGTCAGACACTTTCATGGTATCTCCCGCCATTTGCACCATGTTTCCGTCTTCCGTCATTTGTCCAAGGCTTATGATGTTACTACAAAGTTTCGGAATGTAGTACACCTCTTGGAGAGCCTTTTGATCACCATTTTTGCACTCGAACACGACCGTTCCTTTCCCCATGATCTGAATAGTTGATCCATCACCGAACCTCACATTCCCGGTGACGCTTTCATCCAATTCCTAGAACTTCTCGCGATGGTCGGTCATATGGTTGTTGACACCATTGTCAAGGTACCAAACGTCTTTACTTTCTCCATTCCTGTCATTGCGGTATGTTTCCGGCAACAACCTCTCTTCGCTGAGTAGTATGGCATCCTCTCGCACATGTCTAGTGTGTGCCCCCCTGGAATATGGTCATCATCAACGCTGGCTCTTCATCGGTGATGCAAGTGAGATGAGCCTCATCGTCATGACCCTTGCTGCGGCACTCAGACGCATAGTGTCCCATCTTGTCACACGCAAAACACCTTATGTGACTTTTGTCACGAGTTCCACTGCCAGTGTTGCTAGTGCCTCCTGCACTGTTGTGGCGTGATGTACCTCGACCGCGACCACGTCCTCGTCCACGCCATTTTCCACAATGATAGTTACTAGAACCTCGCCCTTTGCTTCCTGAAGAGTTATCACAATTGTTTTTCTTTTGTCGTGCTTTCCACTCGGCATGAGTAAGCAGGAGCTGTCCTTCAGTGTTGTTGGTGTTTTCGCTAAGCCGCGATGTTCGTTCCTCGTACGCCTTCATTCGTCCAACCGCTTCTTCAAACGGCATAGTTTCGAGGTTGTAGAATTGCTCAATCCCGGCGACGGCAGGGAAGTATTTGTCGGGGACAGAATCAAGTAGCTTCTTGACCAAAGATGAGTCTTCAAGTGCAACACCGAGGGTGGAGAACTTGCTAGTCATGGCGCTGAGCTTGCTGGCAAAGTCGTCAATCGTCTCGGTCTCCTTCATCCGAAGAACATCAAACTCACTCTTTAACGTTTGTACTCGCGCCTTTTTCACCCGCTCGCTGCCCAAGTACCTCGTCTTGATACTTTCCCATATTTCTTTCGCCGTCTTCTTCTTCGCGATCTGGAGAAGGATGTCTTCAGGGATACATTGTATAATGTATGCACGCACCTTCTTGTCTTTCTTTACGTCCACTTCAGTTCCTTCTGCTGGTTCCACTGCTTCCCAAACTCCTTGGGCATCAAGGATAGCCCCTGTCTTTATCGCCCACACCGCGTAATTGACAGGGGTCAACATCGGATAAAGAATCGCCACCCTGCCGTTATCCTTCGCTGCTTGTTGCGACATAATTTTTTATGTGGAACTTCGAACCTTGCTCTGATACTAGATGTTGGCTCAAAAATAAAAAGGAAACTGTAATGAAAGTGGAAGAAATATGGCAGAGAACACAAACAGTGATGTTTTTCTTTATTTTCTAATGCTTTAGATTAAGAAACTCCCACATATTTATAGTATAATGGGTAGCTAAAAATAGAAGAAAAAATCAGAGAATAAGTGGTGTTACAAGCTAGAGTTTGAATCAAAATAAACAAGCTTAAAATAGAAAAGCAAACACACGGTCTTGGATGACCAAGCCTGGATTATCGGCTGACATCCTAAAGTCATGGGTTTAGATACAATATAAACTTGTTATTCATCTTAGCTGAAATTATTTTGTTTGGTCTCCATTCAGTCGACCAAGAACTAGTCAAAGAAACTATAGACGTATTGAATCATAGAGGTTGATATATCTTAATGTCTTAACATAATTTATATTATTAAAATGAAGTTTTTATTTATTTGCTGAAGTTATTCTATAGTTTCAGAGAATAACTCTATGAGACTTTATCAATATTCACCATGATATACAGATAAACATTTACTTCTCCTTTACTTTTTCGGTTTTTCTTCAGCAATCAAAAGAAGGTGATGAGCTTAAATTAAAACCAGAGGCAGAAACAAGAGAAGCACCATATTCACGGTATCTTTGCACATGCTGAGGTCTCACTGCAAATCCATATGCGTCCCTGCCAATGATAAAAGCTATATAATCCAAAAAGTTCAAAGAAACCTTCATATTAACAACAGATCATTTCATGAAAATATCTCAAACAAAGATTCCAAATTCCCACAATATTCTATGTAAAATTTAACTTAATTTAATTGCATTCAACCTCTAACAATCAAAGATTACTACAACAGTCTAATAAACTAAAGCTAGCTTAAAACTTAAAATTACTAGCAATATTAGTCTAAGCTTATCAATTTCAAAATCAAGAAAACCCGCTGCCAAATGTAATGTAGAACAAGAAATAAGCAGAAACATCAAACTGAAGGCGAAATCAAGTAATGTAATCCAAATACAACTTGAATTTACCTGCGATCGATGTTCAGACATTGCCTACTTTCACAGTTTCATTAGAAAACAACATATCCTAGTAAAATCTAAGCTACTCTAGTCTCTACCTTCCATTACCACATGCTCAATTACTAAACAAAACACTGCTACACGTCAATAAAGTGTTGATCATGAAAAATCTAACTGAAAATCAAAATAAAGGGAAAGAAAATGAAAATTCAGTCAAAATGGAGCTCGAATTTACCGGCAATCAGCAACAAATTCCCGACTGGTATCAAATTCAAGATTTAGTTTGAATAGATTAAAACCACGGAAGAATATGAGTAACTCAACTTTTATATAAACCTTACTAATAGATTTGTCTATAACCTTATTGTCAAATTGATTATTTGACATTATCATCCTTTAATACTATATTGTACTGCTCAAATAATTAATTAATAATTAATTGATTTTATTTAAATGTAATAAATTAGTAATATACTCCTCCGTCCCATAAGCTATGTCTCATGTTGACTTTTCAGTTCTTTTAGAAGAAAAAAAGTTTCTACAAAATATGTGATGTAAAGTAATTAAAATGATACTTTTATCATTAAAAAAATTAAATTTTGCGCTAATTTTTATTTTAGATCACCAAATTTAACATCTATTTTTATTTACATTACAAAAATTTAATTTAATCAAATTACATCATCCAACTTTTATTATTTATAAATGAAGTCACTTATATTGACAATATTAAATAATTCTAATGTAGAAAACTGAAATTGACACTTTTATTTAACATAATTTTTTACATATCATCAACAGATAATGTTTAATTGATAATTAAATATTTTTTGTTAGAATTAATAGAAAATTTAAATACATTTTCTTTCAATTTATTTGAATGAAATGTTTCAGAATTTTTTTATATAAATATATTAAAATTATTAATTAAACATTACTTAATGATGATACAAGAAAATATGTTAAATAAAAGTATTAATTTCTATTTTTATATTAGAATTATTTAACGTTGTCAATATAAGTGACTTCATCTATAAATAATAAAAGTTGAATGATGTGATTTGATCAAATTAAAAGTTTATGATGTAAATGAAAATGAATGTTAAGTTTAGTGATAAAAAATGTAAACTACACTATATTGTATTTTTGTTGGGAAACTAAAAACGGATAAAAAATCAAATGTGACTTGTAAAAATTGTTAAATTTTCATAAACTATTTTAACAGAACAATTTTAAAACATAATAATGACATGTTTTGTGGAACGAAAGAAATCATAATTTTAAAATGATAATATGATACATTGATCTAGTTTGAGACACATTTTAATCCAAAATTGAAAAATAAAACCTAATTGTGGGCGTGACTCATTAATATAGGAAAATATTTTGATATATAAGTTTGTGTAAACTTCAGTTTAGGGATTTATGTTGTAGGGTGTAGAATCTAAGGTTTATGATTAGAATTTAGAGTTTAGGGTTTAAGGTTTAAGGTTTAGGTTTTAGGGTGTTAGGGCTAGGGATATAAATTTTAGATTTTATAACTTAAATATGAAGGGTTATGTAATTTTTTTTACATAGCTTATGTATCAAAATATAACTCGATTATATTTGAAACGAATTATAAAGACAACAGTTTGGGTTACACATTCACAAACTCCATGTTAAAAAGTAGAGAAATGATGAGTTTGAACGCGCCTCCACGCACCGTCCCCCCAAAATTCATCTGCGAACGGCATCGGCTCAAACATGGTGTTGGTTCAGTCTTTTCACCGTCAGTCATTCGTAGCAAGTCGGCGTTCGTTTTTTCGTCATCGACTTCAGCTCGTCGGTGTCGGCTCAGGAAAGACGCTCCCCGGTTTGATGGTTTCCTTCGTGACGTTGCGCATGTGGTCTTTAGGGGCACCGACGATTTCCATCATTATCTCCACCCAGACCATAAATCTCGATCGTCGGCGGTGCTCTGCAGGGTCAGGCCGCGTTCTGGCCTTGAGCTTTTCAACTCTTGGTTTTGGTGTTTTCGGAACCTTCACAATGGTTTGGTCGGGGCTCTTCTGAAAAATAGATCTGGCAAGAGGGAGGGGAAGTCGAGAACAGAGAGACCAGTCGGCTGTCGGTTCCGTTCAGAAAAGCTGAGTGGCCATACCGTCGAATCTTTGTTGGCTACGGCTGCCAGATTTTCCTTGGAAGATGGTTTCTGGTAGAGGTGGCAATCGGGTCATTCGGTTCGGGTTCGGTTCGGGTCGTTTC
The DNA here is from genome assembly GCA_030270665.1 of Hibiscus trionum. NCBI lineage: Eukaryota > Viridiplantae > Streptophyta > Magnoliopsida > Malvales > Malvaceae > Hibiscus > Hibiscus trionum. Next base: position 7,948,433 of record BSYR01000024.1, on the reverse strand, counting down.
GGTTCGGGTCATTTCGGGTCTATCTAGAATCGGTTTAGATTCGGGTCGGTTCGGTTCGGGTTCGGGTCTAATTCGGGTCTGTGATGAGTCGGATTCGGTTCGGGTATTGGATCGGGTCAATATCGGATCGGTTGTTTTCGGGTCGGGTCAATATCGGATCGGTCGCTTTCGGTTCGGGTCGAAATCGGGTCGTTCGGGTCGCTTTCGGTTCGGGTTAAAATCGGGTCAATTTCGGGTCAATTTCGGGTCAACATTTAAATTTTTGGGTTAATTCGATTTGAGTTGGGTTAAAGGTTTGAGGTTTAGTATTTATGGTTTAGTTTAGAGTTATTGGTGTATGAGATTAATTCTGATTCAACTTGTTAATCTATGCATTTGAATTTGATTAAATATTTAAATCAAAGCTTCATGTATCCATATAATTTTTTTGTATAATTATATTAAATCAAAGTTTATAATAATAATAATAATAATAATAATAATAATAATAATAATAATGTCTGAAATGAATTAATTTATTAAACTTAGGATCTAATTGAACTAACTAAAATCTAAAAGCATAAATCACGGACATAATTAAAATAATTTTAAAACTAAATGTGAAATTTCAATTAAATTAATCTAAATTGAAACTCAATTAAATTAATAAAAATAGAAAGACAATTGGTAAAAATAGAGAGGGAAAAAACAAAATTTTGGAGGGAAATAAGCCACCAATTTTTTAAGCTATATTGAAAAAAAGAAGAAAAAGACAATTGGAAAAAATAGAGAGAGAAAAGAAAAAATTTTGGAGGGAAATAAGCCACCAATTTTTTAAGCTAGAGATTAATTACTTTTTAGGTCATGTTGCATTTAAAATGTTACATTTTAGTCAACTTTAAGTTTTAGTTTAATTTAATTTAGTCACAAGTATTCCCACGGTTTAGACTTCGGATATAGAAATCCCCTCCCAGTAGTGATATTTAGTCTCTAAAAATTTACTTTTAGTTGAAATTAACTAATCTTTGTAATTTAGTCTATTAATTTAATATATTGATATTTTCGTTCATTTTAATTTCAAAGATTTAATTTTTAGCCAAAATTGACCCCTATTTATTTATATGGTATAATTACAAAATTGGTCATTGGACTCTCAAATTTCTCCACTTCCAAATTGTCAATTTAGTCTACAATTTCAATTTTATGCTATATTTTATGATGAAATTATAAAATTGGTCACCAAGATCTCAAATTTCTATACTTCATTTTATTATTTATTATATTGTTAAAAATAGATATTCGGGTCAAAATCGGGTCAAAATCGGGTCAAATTCGGGTTAAAATCGGGTCGATATTCGGTTCAGCTTTCGGTTCGGGTAGCATTCGGTTCGGGTCCATTCGGTTCGGGTCCATTTCGGTTCGGGTCCATTTCGGTTCAACAAAAAATTTCGGTTCGGTTCGGTTCGGTTCGGGTTTCGGGTCAACTCCGAATCATCATTTCGGGTCAAAATCGGGTTTCGGTTCGAGTAATTCGGTTCGGGTTTCGGGTCTCGGGTCAAGTTTGCCAGGTCTAGTTTCTGGTCTGGCAGTTTAGTATGGAAAGTCGGATGGGTTGTCAAGTCCGGTTTCACGACTTCGCTGCTTGGCTTGCTTGTCGAACCCAGGATCGGAGATGGCCTTTGCGCCGATGGACGTCCAGCAGTAACGTTAACGTCAACCACTGAAACAAGGATGGAGAAGGGGAAGCAGGCAGGGGCATTGTGGTATTTTCTTGTGGGGACAAGCCCCTTTCCTCTTATGGTAGGCTTTGACTTTCCTCTTTGGTTTTGGCCAGTTGTTTCGCTACTGCAGCAAAGCTTTACCGGATATTGTGGGATTCTCCTCCCCTTGTTTCATTCATACCTCGTTATTCAAAGATTTCCCTTCACCAGCTTTTTTTGCTCGATCAAGATTCTATCATTATTGGTTTTTTTCAAGCTGACATCTCTGCATGAAAATCTGTTGCAACCTTTGCATTTGATGTGGATTTACGATTGTTCTGACACTACAACAAATCTGGTCTTTAGCGGCGTTTTTTTAGCCCTATGGCGACGTTTCTTAGCGCCGCTAAAAACCCTCCCGGCGCTTAAAAAAGCGCCGCAAGAAGTGCCGCTTAAACCAGCGCCGCAATAGTTTGCGGCTTTTTTGGGGGAAAAAACGCCATAAAAAGTCATGATCTATAGCGGCGTTTGTAAACACAAACGCCGCGAATAACTGGTCTTTAGTGGCGTTTGTTTTATAAACGCCGCAAAAAGTCATGATTTGTAGCGGCGTTTTGGAGCTTAAACGCCGTAAATTATTGGCCTTTAGTGGCGTTTGTGATTAAAAACGCCGCAAATAACTAGTCTTTAGTGGCATTTGTACAAAAAACGCCGCGAATAACACCATATTTCAAAAAAAATTCAAATAAAAGTATTCATTACATTTAAAATGCATTACATTTAAACAAAAAAGGCGTTATGACAAAGTCATTTTTCAAACAAAGTAAAGGCGAATAACACCATGGTCCAAAACAAATCTATCCACATTCCTATAATTTCAGCTTCTAGTGGGGAAAGAAAGAAGTTGTCTCTCTTCATTGTTGCACCTGAACATTAACCTCAAACTCATTTCCTTTGGTAGCCGTCACATCCTGGCAGGCAGCAATTTAATAGGCAGTTCAGTGCGTAAACATGTAACTATAACATTTGAAATGCGTCCAAATACAAACTGTGCCGCTATCATGCCTTGTAATGAGATATATGTCATTAAAATAAGATTATATGCTTCGAAAAACGAAGTAATGGAAGCCAAAAATAGCGCTTTGTATGTAAGTTCAATTTATAAAGCCTCAACATCATAGAATTAGGTATAATTATATATAAATTCATAAGATAGCCAGATGTAAAGAAGAGTAATCCACTTGCATTACCAGAATAACATAAAGAGGTGATTTGTTCTTTACCATTCTAAAGAGCTGAGAATTTTTTTTTATAGTTTCAAAAAGGTATGGCGATGGTAATGATTATCAACGTTAAATCCATAAACCTAAGAACCTATGCTGCAATTGCATTCTAAACATAACTGATAAAATCAGCTCCTTTAAGAAAGTTTTTAAAATGATAGTTCTGCTATATTATACCATTAACAAGGACCTATATGAGGAATATATACCTCTGTTTTGTGGCGTGTATCCGGTGGTGGGATCTTTAGCCTTGCCTTCCAATCTTGTGAACTGAAAAAGGAAAACGCAAATTTAGAATCATGTACAATAAACACAATATGTTTGTTAAAGGAAAGCACGGTTTTTGAAAAATCATCACAAGTTTAAGTTTGAATCTATTGCATATACAAGAGATATTCTCAACTGATAGTTGTACCAAAAGATAGGTTAACAGCTTAAAGATAAAGAAGTGAAAAGTAACAACAAAGGTAATACATAAATTTCATTCTTCACTCATCAGGTACTTCCTAATGGGAAGTTTGGAACTAAATCAAACCCTAAAATCCATTGCCTAAAATCATTAAGAACTCTCAAAAAGTGAATAGTCGATTATGGAAGAGAGATGATGCCACATGATACAACAGAGAACAAGATAGTCATAAACATGGAGAAGAAATGAAATTCAAAAGTGACCTTGAGTCAACCGCAGTCTAAATACTTTTACTTCAGTAATGACAAATAAGAATCTAACACAATATTCTCATGACCATGATTCCTAAGGAGGGCAGTCTAATACATTTAACTACAACTGCTCTCAAACATAAGAAGCAAATTCAAATCGAAGCGAATTCAATTCATCTAGGAACTTATAATTAGATGGTGTTTTTCAAAGAGGATCCAGCTATAATACATGAAACAACCAGAATATTTCAAAAGAAAATGTTTCAGGCTCATTTAGATCTCGATAAAACACGAAAAATTATTGCATAATCATGTTAAGCTATCATTGAGACATACACAGATACACTATGTAATACGGATAACTAAGAATTTTTTATATAGCAAGGAAATATTTAACTACAACTGCTCTCAAACATTAGAAGCCACCATGAATAGCCAAAGATTTCACTAAACACTAATATTTAGCTCTAAATTAGAACAATGAAAGTCTTCCCGCTATATGAATTGATAATTTACATCCAACAAAACCAAGACAAACAGCTTTCATAGAGAAAAACAACAACCAATTGGGATTAACTCGCATATAGTTTATCAACACATTCATCCTCCTAAAGCTACAATTCATGGAATTCTTATAAAACTAAAAGAACAAACAATAATAAACAAAACCCAAACCTGGAATATTGAAGAGACCAGTAAAAATATTAGCAAATCTTTTCAAGAATCACATCACTTATTTCCGGAAAAGTCACTTCCCCATGCTCCGCCTCCACAAAACCACCTTCATCGTTATCACCGAAAAGGGAAAAAAAGTTAAAAATTAGACCTTTCCAAGTAAGAACCCAGAAAACCCAATTGCCCAAAACGATCAAACAAGAGGAAATGAAAGAAAAAAAATAAAAATAGACCTGGAGAAGTAAGCATGTTACGGATGGTTTGAGAAACCATGGCAGCTTCCTTGTCGATAACAAATTCCATCCCTTCAGCGCTGATGAGTTTCACTGTGTCCTCTTTCTTCATCTTTTCTTCGAGATCAGTTACAAAATAACTAAACAAAAATAAATAAATAAAATAGTGGTATTCAATGATTTCAGATACTCACCTGACCAGCTTGGGAAGAAATAAGAGCGATGGAAGCGGGCAAACGGTCCATCCTCTGCTTCATCGAAGGCAAAGTAGCTTTGATGACATTAAAACTCCCCATCAAATTCACATCTACCACAAACTGGTGCAAACGAATTGGAAAACTTTCCCCAAACAAATCAGTAAAAGCACCAATTTCACCAAACATTTTAAGAATCTTTAATAACCCCCAACCACCACAATAAAAGTAAATACAGTAAGAAGGAGTTAGAGCAAGCAAGCCTGAAACACTGACCTTTAGGAGCTCGATTTAAAGATCCTTAGCGTTAGCAGAACTGCCACCCCGTCGCACCAGAGTCGAAGGAGACGCCACCCAAATTAGAGACAAGAACATATCACCACCATTAACAGAGAAAGGGAATATAATGACTGAGTTAACAAAGGAGACGAGAGATAGAAATAGACTGAGAGAGGCAAGGGAAGAAATTAGGGATTATGTTTTGCTGGGTTTGGATATCGGGGGTGAAGGAGTGCTTTAGTGAAATAATAAAATTAAAAATTAAAAATATTGCGGAAAAATCAGATTATTGTGGCGTTTATAAGGTAAAACGCCACTATAGCAAGAGTATTTGTGGCATTTATAAGGTAAAACACCACCATATATCAGTCTATTGCGGCGTTTTTACAACAAACGCCACTAAAAGTATATAAATTTGTCATTTTGTGGCGTTTTTCCAATAAATGCCGCGAGATGTAAAAAATTAGCAGCGTTTACTCTAAAAACGCCGCTAAAACCCTATTTTGGTATAGTGTGGTTTTTATCCCGTCTGTTGTCGGGTTAATACATTTGGTTTTTGCGATGCTGCATTTATGATTTGCGGATAACTCCGGTGGGAGTTATCCGCAGCAAGCATGAATCTCTTTTATCCCGCTACCGACATGTGGAAGGTGAGGTTGGTGGCAGTGTCTCTGAGCCCTTCTCCGAGAAACTTTGGCTTCGGTTGCACTAGGTTCTTTCGTAGGTTTTTGAGGTTTAGTTTTTTTCCTTGTTTACGATGTTTTGTTGCCGTTATTCGTTGTTCTGGTTTATGTTCTTTAGCGTTTTGGTCCTCGAAAGGAGTTCTTCCTGGTATCGTGTTCTCAAGCTATCGTTCAAAGCTCATTTCTACTATCGTCGTGACAAGGGTCATAACCTATGGTGTGAAAGCCTGCCTCTGAATAGAACTTTCCGACGTAGTTAGTTATGTTCGTGGTGGCAAAAAAATGCGAGGGCTAGTTTTGAAGCTTCCGTCCTTTTTGATGGACTTTGCTAATGTTATTATGCTACCCAAGGCTTTGCCACTGGAAACATGGTCTCGTTGCGCTCTACGCGCTGGTGTGATGTCTTGTTTTGGTTCGCTTTTTTCTTTAAAATCGAGGGCCTTGTTTGATGGTCTCTGTTTCCGGTTTGGTTGTTTGCATGGCTTTCCATGCTTTTTCTCGTGTAAGACTTTTCCCTATTATTAATGCATGTCAGTTCTTTTGGATAAAGAAAAAAAGACAACAGTTTGGGTTAAAAGAACTACTGTATTGGAAATTTGGGCTTTTGCTTTATAAAAAGAAGTGAACCTTTGTCAGCTTTTATCATTTGTGTTGTGTCGGCAATGAAAATGGAATGTTATTATCAGGGTTATATTTTTTATTTCATGTGAATGTTAAAAATTCAGCAATGGCTATATTTATCGAACTGGCATGCCAAAAAGGAGTAGGGTCTTTCTTGGCGCAAACAAAGAGAGTAGGGTCTTTGAAAACATGTAGGCCCCCATCATCAGTAAACCCAATAATTTAGATCAATAATACCAGAAAAAACAAAAACCAAAAGCTGAAAACATAATAAGATATAAAAAAATTAATAGAAATGGGTCAATTAAATCATTGGCAAACAACTTGTTTTTAAACCCTAACTAACATCAGACTGAGGTTTTAAATCTTAGGAATCCTAATTGGTGTTGTAGTTATAATTCAAGGATCAAAATATATATTAAACCTTTTCGTTAACTTAACCTGTCAATACAGTGAGGATACAATATAAGTTTTAAAACTTGAGAGGCTAAAGTAAAAGTTTATTCAAAACTCAGTGAGTATTTCTTCTACTTTACTCTCTCAGGAAGTAAGCGCCGAGCAGAATCATGGAGATGGATCAAAGGTTGAGAGAAGCAGCTGAAACAGGAAACATTGATGCCTTTCACGCTCTTATTGGAGATGATCCAGACATCTTGGAACGCATCGACCAGATTCCTTTCGTCCAGACTCCACTTCATGTAGCAGCAAACCGAGGGCACATTTGTTTTGCTATGGAGATGATGAACTTGAAGCCTTCCTTTTCCAAGAAGCTTAACCCACTTGGGTTTAGTCCCATGCACTTGGCGCTGAGAACTGGCCAGATTAGGCTGGTGCTTCGACTGCTGAAGGCCGATAAAGATCTGGTTCGCGTCAAAGGATGGGAAGGGATGACTCCTTTCCATTACGTAGTTAAAACGGGGAACGCTAGGCTTGTGGTCCAGTTTCTTGAAGCTTGCCCCGAATGCATCGAAGATGTGACGGTTCGAGACGAGACCGCCTTCCATCTTGCTTTGAAAGAAAACCAGATCGAAGCTTTTAGCCTCCTGCTTGGATGGCTTCAAAGGACCCGTCGCACTCACGGTACTGTGTTTTCCTTTGAGAAGAAAATGGCGAATTGGGAAGACGATGAAGGCAACACCCTGTTGCACATTGCGGCTAAGAAGAAACAACATGATGTATGTATGTGCAAATTGCAATTCTATTCCTTGATTGAAAAGTGAAAACCCCTTTTGATAAATTATGAATGGATGAATGCAGGCACTAGAACTGTTGTTAGATTCCCAGCTTTGGTTAGACGTAAAAGCCAAAGATTCGAATGGTCTGACGGCTCTAGACATCATAAAAGATGTTAACAGCCGAGGCGTGAACATCAACACGAGTGACCAAGTGGATGTCAAGATTAAGCAGTTGAAAGATAAAGTTATTTTCGAAAGAATAAGAGTAGTGGGAGATCGTACGAGGCACAGCATGTCGGTGGACATGATCAACACCATGCTGGTGGTTATGGCCCTGGTTATAACAGCAATCTACACATCCTCGTTAAGTCCACCCGGTGGTGTTTGGCAAGAAAATGACACCGCCCCGGACCCTAACTCGAACCTCACTAAAACGTATCACTTGTCCAATCCGGACGTTTTTAATACATCCATATCGATCTTCAATAAAGCGGGGAAAGCCGGGAGAACAATCATGAATCCTCACATGTATGGGTTGTTTTGGTTCTTGAACCTTGCAGCCTTCGGGTTCACGGATCTTGTAACCGTGTTCCTCCTCTCGAGTTTTCATCTTTTCCTGCTGCTTGCCGTCCCGCTTTATATGCTGGTCATCTCCTACTTCTGCTCCATGACAATCTTAGCGCCGTCCGTTAATTGGGCATACGCCAACCTTTTCTTCCTGCTTCTGTTTGGATTCTTCCCCTTCTTGTTGTTGTTCGCGTTGCTTGTGTTGAGCAAATCTATTCGGCAGACCATGGCGGAGATCAGGTATCGAACCCGGATGCGGGAAGCTCTTGGCATCAAGTTTCAAGGACCCGGGGCATTGATGTTTTGTTCGCAATACGTACTTGATGGCATTTTTGGTCTCTGGATGCCTTCAGCTTAATTACATGTTGTGTACGCTTCCTGCTGCTTTGTTTGATTCTGTATATTAGGATTTAGGCATGTGCAATCTTCTACTCCATTGTTCATTTATCAACTTTTAAGGTTGGTAGCATTCTATTTTATGTATTTTTAGGGTGTCTTAACTTATTTTATCCGTCCATGTACTTGGCTTGTTATAATTTAATGAATTTAAAGTTGACCTATTTACTAATATGAGGTTTCATAATATAATTATTTAACAATATATAAATTTATACACTATTAAATCCTAAACCCTAACCCTAAATATTTCAAATTAAGCCTTAAACCCTAAACCCTAAATATTTTAAATTAAACCCTAAATATTTAGGGTTTAGGGTTTAAGGCTTAATTTGAAATATTTAACATGGAATTAATTTGAAATTTTTAGGGTTTGAGTTTAGGGTTTAATTTAAAATATTTATTGTGAAATTAATTTAAAATTTTAGGGTTTGAGGTTTAATTTGAAATATTTAGGGTTAGGGTTTAGGATTTATATATGTGAAATTAATGTTTAGGGTTTTAGCTTTTGGGTTATAAATGTAGAAACCAATAAGAGTTAAATATTAAGTTGGGTGTTTTGAAGTATAATGTTGGGCTTGGTGAGTGGTTTAATCATTGCATTTCCACCTACACCACCCAGGTTTGAATCCCTTGGGTGGCAATTATGCTCAATTTCGTTTTCCTCCTCTAAATAGGTGTTGACACGTGTCACTATCTAATTAAATAATTTATTATTTTATTAATTGAAAATTAGGACTAAATTGAAAAAATGTGTAAATAACAGGGACCAAATGTGTAATTTTTAAATATATCCATCAACTGCCACGTGGCAGTTCCGTCACCCCACCGTTAATTTTTTAACGGCGGTGGTCAAAATAGGTTGATTTAATAAGTTTAGTGGTGTGATTGACGTTTTTTTAGTTCGGTGGTTCAAATAGGTATCCTCAATATCTTCGGTGGTCACTGATGTAGTTTTCCCTAAAAATTATGAGTGGCAATTACAAGATGCCAAGGGCACATTTGAAAAAAAAAGCAGCCAACTTTAAACAAAAGATTAAATTTATGTTAAATATGTTGAATTTTATTTTAATCCTTAAAACTCTTCAAATCGTTCAATACGGAAAGTTTTATTTTTGTTTATGAATTGTATTCTCATTTTCCTTTGAAGAAGTAACTTAAAATGGCAGCAGAGGAAAGCCAAGTGATCGGTTGTCATACTCTTCAGGCATGGAACGGGCAGCTTCAAATATGCAACCAATCCAAAAAATTGGTGGTGGTTGATTTCACTGCATTATGGTGTGGACCCTGCTGCTTTATTGCACATTTCCCCTCCGTCCCCTTTCTTAAGGTGGACGTGGATGAGTTGAAGGATGTTATTGTCGACCGGGCTGTCAAGGCCTCTGTTGTACTGATACGAATATGAATATAGGCATGGAAACGGAAACACGGACAAAAAACAACAATTTTTAAATAAAGAGATTTTTATTTTTACGTTTTTTTTTTCAAAATATATATTCTATTTTTTTCTCAGCTTTTTTTGCTCGGCTAAAAAAATTATTCTATTATCATTGAATAAAAAGTTGACAATGACCCGCGCTGCCAAAACTCTTATGTTCCACTCCTGGGTTCGAATTTCCAACACAAAAATTGTTTTTACGAAATACTTATAAACATCTTTAAAGTTAATTTAGATGATTAATTATACAAGTAGAAGATTCAGGGTGTGGTGCGATGGGCAGAGGGATTCACTGCTTACGAAGATTTAAAACAAATTTGATGGGGCTGGAATGAGTTGAGTTAACTCGGTCGGGTTACTTGTATCCTGTTAGAGTCATGTTTATCTGATTTGGGTAACCCACCGGGGGCCATGTACAGCTCTAAAGTATGACAATGGAATAGAATATAGAAAGAAATACAAGTGTACAGGTTTAAAAAAGCCAGTTAAGAGTGGGGATTGAGAAGAATTTGTGCTGGTTTGTGCATCAACGGCTAATTAATATGTTTGATACATAAATAAAAGGATATTGAGCGCTTAAATATGTTTAAATAAACATTTTCTCAGCTCACCCCCTTGTATCCTGGTGGCAAAGGTAGATGTTCATCATTTCTTGGGACCCGGATTCGAGCACCAGTAATGCATGATGTGTGTGCCGTCTTTGAAAAGACTAAAAAAGTTGAACATATGCTACCATTGTATCACACCAGCATATTCAAAAAAATAATAATAAAAATAAAAAATAAACATCTTCCCATACAAGGGCATAGCTTAGAGGAGACTGGTAGGAGTCACGACCCCTAAAATTTACCGTCGTAATTTTATATTATAAATAAGATCTATTGAAAAAAAACTTTAATTGTCCCCTCAAAATTGAATGACAAGTTCCATCACTATTCTGTCTATTCCTGTATGTTGTTCCTGCGACATGCCAACCGAGTTAAGCTTAATTGATTTTTAAATAAATTTTTATTTGATGCTATAGACTGCTTGCAAATTACGTAATTACATGTCATTAAAAAAACACTTTAGTTTATTTTAAAAAAAATCTACTACGAATCTATAGAGTATTTCTAATACTATAGATTGATTTGTTCCTTTAGATGACCTAGATTCAAGCCACATTTAAACTAAAACTCCGAGATTCTTTTAATCTATCTACAAATGAAAGTTTGAATTCAAATAATAATTTTAAACATATAAATAAATATTCAATATGAATGTTTGAAATCTATATTCTTACAAGTAACTCAAGAGTTTGATAAGGAGTTCATAATTCTTTATAAAAATGTTGAATAATATTCGTATTTTATTATTGTATCCTATCATTGTTGTGAATGTTTTATATTGACATATAAATGATGAATAATATTAAATAATTTTTTATAAAAAATTAGTATTTAAATTTAAGCTCTTAATTTTTTAATTTATCAAGTCACGAATTAATTTAAAAATTTAAAAACAATTAAGTTTCCAATAAAATAGGTTCATAATATTCCATCCCCATTTTGCAAGAATTGTTACCGAAATTTGATTGAGTTAAACTATCTTTACTAAAATCAGTTTAATTATTGGATGGTTCTCAATCTTATCAAAAATACTAATACAGCCTTTATAAAATTTGATTTCAATTAGTTAATCAATAAATTAGATATCAACTATTAAATAAAAATACATTAATACAATGCCAATGGCGATGGAATATAATTTAGAAATAAAAGCGTAGGATAGTTCTTCTACGCTCAACGAGCAACGACGAGCACCACTACTGACGAGCACCGATGAGCACTGATAGATTATTTTATAAAATTTTTAAATCCAAAGTACTTTATGCATAATTATAATTTTTTAAAAAATTAAAAGTGTAATTTAATTAAATTATTTTTTAGTTTTAAATTTATTTTAAATATTATTAATCAAAATAAACAATCAGTAAATCAAAAAATCCTAGGTTTTTTTCCTTTGAAATTAACCCAATTGCCGCCGCACCCACCGCCAACCGCTGTCGTCGTCGACAGCCACTGCCACCGTCGTCAACAGCCGCCGCCAGTCTTAATCCTTCGTTGCAATTAGGTAATTTATCCCCAATTTTTGAAACCCTAATTATCTTAAATTTGATTCGATTTAAGTATTTTTCACTTAATTTTCATTCAATTTATCCCCAAATCCCAAAATCAGTTACAGTAATCCAATTTTGTTTATTGATTCGCAAAAATAATGGCCGATTCGAACCCCCAAAAAGTGTAGTTCATCGCGCGTACTGGTACGGTAAGAATACTGTACTGGTATGCAGGGGCTAACTGTACCGGTACGCCAAGCGTAACGGTACAGTTTTTGGTCACTAGAATTTTTTGTTTTGCAAGCGTACCGGTACGCCTGAAATTTTTGGTCGCATGCTTCTTGAGGTTTTAATTTTACCTTTTTCTTAAGTTTCATTAGATTTAATTTTTCTTTCATTTACTTGTATTAAATTGCAGGTTTTTTTTCGAGATGGTTGATATCGAAGACATCGAAGATATTGAAGATCTAGAAAAAATTGAAGATACGGAGTTTGAGCCCTATATCGAGGACAGAGAACGTGGACTTAATTCTGAAGAAGAAGAACCTGATCATGATGTTGAAGATGCAAAACAAATAGATGATGAGAAGACATTTGACTATTTCATCGACGAAAGCATATGTGATAAGATTGGTAAAGAATTAAAGGATTATGATGAGAATGATATGAGTATGCTAAAGTGAAAAACATTAGACGACTGCGTTGAATTTTACCATACCTATGCTAAAGTGAAAGGGTTCGGAGTTCGAGTTGACCAGACAGTGAAAAGTAGAGCTACAAATCAAATAATTGTAAAAAAATGGTGTGCCGTAAGGAGGGACATAGAGACGAAAAGTGGTATAACTTGCCAAACAGAAAACGTCTACAAAGATCGGACGTCAGAGTTGGTTGTGGAGCATTTATTAGATTTAAATTGGACGAACGCCATCATTATTGAAAGGTTGTGAAATTCCAGGAAGAACATAATCATGATATGGTTCATGCAACACATGTTGCATATATCAGGTTTGTAATTTTTATTAATAATTAAATTGATAGATACTAAATTACAGCTGATTATATATATTTAATGATTTTTTTATTTTGGGTTATTTCAAAAAATCAGTCAATTAGATGAGCTGAAGATAAAGAGCATGCACCACTCTGGAATTACTTCAAGTATGATAATGCGAAATTTCGTGAATGAAGCTGGTTCAATTCAGAATGTTGGTTTTCTACCCAAAGACTTGTACAACTATCTGGATAGAATTAGACGAGAAGAAGTCCAAGATGGTGATGGTGAAACAGTGATAGCATATTTATATGAGAAGCGAGAATCCGATCCTTTCTTTTTTGTTAGGCACACGAGGGATGAATCCGAACACTTGGAGAAGTTGTTCTGGTCCAATGGTGTATCACGCGCCGACTATAAACAATTTGGTCATGTACTTGCATTTGATACAACTTACAAGTGTAACGCATACAACAAGCCGTTCGTTGTTTTGGTTGGTGTCAATCATCATCGAAACACAGTGCCATTTGGATGTGCATTGATTGTGAACGAGAAATAGGATACATATGTGTGGGTATTAGAACAGTTGATCGAAGCGGGAGATGGGTACAAACCGCTTACTGTTATTATTGATAGAGATAAGGCTATGACAAATGCCACTTCTCGAGTACTACCAGGAACAAAACATAGATTGTGTTTGTGGCATATCATGAGGAATGTGCTTTCTCATATGGAACAAGATTTCCTTGATGGTTTTATGAGATGCGCTGACATGTGTAGGACGCCATCTGATTTTGAAAGTGCCTGGAAAGAACTAGTGGAAATGCACAACGTTCAAGGAAAAAATGGGTAGAAGAATTATATGAAGATAAAGAGAAATGGGCAGAAGCATATTTGCAAGGATACTTTTATGCAGGTAACATTATATACACTTTAATTTAATATATTATTTACTGTATCTAGCGTAATTAATAAATATTTTTTGTGTGCAGCAATGAGGACTACTCAACGTGTAGAACTAATGTTTTGATATAATAATTGAAAAATGTTTTGGACTGATTTAAAAAGTATTTAAAGCATATTTCCAAAGTCCAAATATCTTGAAACAATTTTTAGGGATGTTTTTAAAAGGTTTTACATGTTTTTCAAAGCCAAACTTCACAAAACTGTCCAGGCGTTTCGAAACACCTTAGGGCGTTTCGATACGGTGCATTCAGTAGCAAAAGTGTTTCGATACAAGTATCGAAACAGGCTTTCCCTGGATAAGGATTTTGCCCAGCGTTTCGAAACGGGCTCTACCGTTTCGATACGCCTACGTGGCTTCGACCACAACAGTCATAAACCCAACGGTTATTTCTCAACTAACATTTAAATGCAGGTCGATTCGATACGGGACTAGGCGTTTCGAAACGAGTGTTTCGAAACGGACAAAAGCGTTTTGATACGAGTCCATGTCAGACTACAACGACTCTTTCTACTTAAAAGGTGTTTCGAAACGGGTTCGAGCGTTTCGAAACAGAGAGCTGCAGAACTGCATTTATGGTGGGAATTAAAGTCCTCAACGGCTCCAAATCAATCCCAACGGCTAGCAACGGCTATAAACTCATCAAGGAGTATAAAAGGGACCTCCAAGCATCAAGTAAAGGTTAATGTTCATATTGTCAAACAACAAATGATCAAGAATTGTCTTAGAGCTTAAATTGTCATTTATTGTATAGACAAACACTAGTGAGCCAAAATTGTCAAATTTGCTCAAGTGTTTTAGGTTTTGGGTGAGTGCTAAATTGTGCAAACAAATACCTATTAGAGGGATTTAAGTTTGCTTATTGTTTCTCTTTGTAAAAGAGGGTTTGATCAAGGCTTTGGGTAGAAAACTTGATCGGTGTAAAAGGTTTCCTCCTAAGCCTAGAAAAGGGGACGAATCAATAGTGGATTGATTGGAAATCCTTAGTGGGGAGCTAAGGTAGTGGATGAGACCTTGGTTAGAAGGTTGAACCACTATAAATCATTGTGTCATTATTTGTTTTAGCTTCCACACCACCTCCACCCAAAAATCCACTTCTCCACCACTTGGTGAGCCACATCGGTTGAACGAATCGAGCCCCACACAACTCAACATTTGGTATCAGAGCTTGGCTCAATCGAAGGGGATTCACATCCTATTGAGAAGATCTGGCAAGCTCGATCACTATTTCATCAACCGGCTCAAATGGCACAATCAATCGACAAACCGCCTTTCTTTGACGGAACCCACTATGCCCATTGGAAGACAAAGATGAAGTTCTTCATCAAATCAAGAGATTACATGCTATGGGATATAGTTGAAGATGGTCCGTTCGTGCCTCAAAGAAACAAAGCGGAGTGGAGTGCCGATGATCGCAATAAGATGTAGCTTAATTGCAAAGCCTTACACATCTTGTTTTGTGCTTTTGGCCCAACCATCTATGAGAAGATGTCTTCTTGTGAGAGTGCCAAGGAGGTATGGGACAAGCTTGAAGTCACATACGAGGGGACCGATGAAGTCAAGGAAACCAAGATTGGGCTCCTAACCTTCGAGTATGAGAACTTCAAAATGGATCCGGAAGAGAACATTAAGAAGATGTTTGATAGGTTCTCCACTATCACAAATGGTCTCAAAGGCTATGAAGAAGCCATCCCGGAGGAAAAGCTTGTTCGAAAGCTCATCTACTCACTTCCCGAGTCTTGGGACTCAAAGAGGACCGTCATCATCGAAGCCAAAAATTTGAAGACCTTGAAGCTTGATGAACTCATGGGGTCACTTCTTACTCATCAAATCATGAAGAAGAACAAGGAAGATGAGAAGAAGAGGGAAGAAATTAGAGCTATGGGAGAGAAGAAAATCAAAGGGCTAGGCATCAATGCAAGTGCCATGGCTCTCAAGTCCTCCACTTGCCATCATGTCTATTCAAGTGAAGAGGAGGATGAAGATGAAGATATAGTTCATCTCTTCAAGAAGTGTGCCCCGTTCATGAAGAAATCCTTGAGAGAGCTTGAACGAGAATCCAAGAAAAATGAGAGGGTAAGCACTTCAAGCCATAAGAAGAAGGCACATGTGGCTACTTGGAGTGATGAGGACTCCACCGACGATGAACAAGCCAACCTTTGCCTTATGGCCATCGAAGAAGATTCAAGGGTAACTTCTAATTCATCTACTTCATGTTCTTACTCTTTTGATGAATTACAAGATGCCTATGATGATTTGGTTTTAGACTTTAAAAATCACATTTTGAAAAACAATAAAGTGATTTCAAAGTTGAAAATTCAAAATGATTTGATTTCTAAAACCAAACTTGAACTTGAAGCAAAACTCAAGGAGTTTGAACTAAAATGTTTTGATTTACAAAAATTGCTTCAAAAAGTTCAAGAAGAAAATGATTTGATTTCCAAAGAGCTTGAAAAGAAAAACAATTTTGGAAAATCAAGTTTTTATGTTAGACAATCTAGTGCACCTAGATTTGTAAAAGGAAAATGTTTTAGAAGTATTTGGGTCCCAAAAGGACTTAGTACTTCAATTAAAAAGGATGGCATTGAAAAATGGATTCCTAAGGGGACAAAAATTTGTGCTACTAACGTTCATGGATCCAAAGCAATTTGGATACCAAAAATTACTTGATTGTCTATTGTTAGGTGTGATGGAGATGTTCAACAAGTCAAACATTGATGGGGAGCTCCATGCACACAAGGAAGAACACTTGAAGAAGGAAGGCTTCACATTCTCCCTTGAATTCAAGTGTGGTAAAATCTAGTTGCTTTTGTATTTATTTGTTTTATTTTTCTTTTTTGTCAACTAGATGATCATATATGTTGGACTAACATTTTTTTGATGATGCTTTGAGTAAGGAGGAGCCATTTTAAAACCAAATTCTTATTTTTGTCAATTTTTACCTCTATTGTTATTTTGAACTTAATGTTTTAAATTCTTTTTGATATAACAAAAATGGGGAGAAATGATTTGAAAAAATTGAATTTTCAAATGAATAAGGGGGAGCTTTATTTGATTTATATCTTTAATTCTCTTATTCACATTTTTAAAGTTAAAAGGGGGAGAATCCCAAACATGTAACACCCCCTTCCCGGCCTGGTAGAGAACCGGGTCGGAGAGCGCTACCGGAAACGATGCGGAGATCGGAGACATAAATCCAAAGTTCAAAAATTATTTCGGATTATTTTATTAATATCTTTTAAGACGTAACACTTAACTTATTAACAACTTACTCAAATTGGGGTCAATTTTAAACTTTTTCAAACTTAGGGACTAAATTGTAATTTTTACAATTTAGGGGTCCTTATCTGAAATTCGTGATATTATACTGAAATTAAACTTACTAGTTATTAGCCTGTAAAATCTCATTATTAACAGAGGTCATTTACCTATCTGATTAGACGATGTAATATTTAGTGACTATTTTGTAAAGTATTCAAATCTATTTCTTTTTGAATTATCTTACTAAAATTCTTTACATATTTAAATGAGCCTAACAACTCACAAAAATCTTAGAGTCCTTTAATCAATATTTTAGTACCAATTATGTCAATTTTATTACTAACTCAATAGTCAATATTACTTTTAAAAACCTTATACAGAACATAGGCAACGTATACACAATAGTAGGCCCACAAGATTAATATAATTAATTTAACTACTTTGCCACCATACTAGGAGTTCATAAGGACAAAACACATTACTCTTTAATTGTAGTGACTTGCCAACCTTCCAACTAATCTCGATCTCGATCTGTTACTTTCCTTAACCTGAAATGTTATGCAATGAATGCATTAGACTTACATAGTCTAAGTGAGGTAGCCAATGACAATGAATGAACATGTTATGTCATGTGGCATGCTTCCAAAAATGATCATAATGCAATAACATGTCATACTTTATATTCATAACAAAGCATAATATCATATCATGAGAATAACATAGCATAACGTATCAAATACATAATATATTGGTACCATTGGATACGCGGATTCCCTGTTCACCATATCATGAATCATAAATGAGCCGTAGCCCTGAGCCGTAGCTCCATATATCCCTTACACTTCCATCCTTTTATCTCCCACATATAGGCCGTAGCCCTAGACCGTAGTCCTCCCTTACATGGTGAGCTCGAATAACCCTATGGCATGCCAATTGTATCCAACGTCCATAAATACACACAAATTCACATAGTCCATGATTTTCATATCATATCATATGAAATAACAAGATGAGCCGTAGCTCCATGTCATGTAGCATTTCATAGTCATATTCGAACATTTCAAAGTAATGCAAGGCACTTACCAAATTTTCCATTCGAACATAGTTGCTCTACGTGAGCCCTTAACAAATGCAAACATAATCATAAATAATGCAACGGGACGACACCGAGCCTATCTCTTGACGCAACTATACTCACGTATCAGAACAAAGAAACAAAGATCGGAATGACACCGTGTCACCCGAGACAAATGCATCTACACTCACATATCAGAACATAAAAACAATGATCGGAATGACACCGCGTCACCCGAGACAAATGCATCCACACTCACATATCAGAACATAAAAACAATGATCGGAATGACACCGTGTCACCCGAGACAAATGCATCCACACTCACCTCAATCCAAGCTTAGAGACATTTTCCTTATTCTCCAACTTTGTGGTTTCCTTCATTTCTACTCTTTTCTAACCAAACATTAAAGAAACATATCATTTAGTATATTAGGCAGTTTGCATTGTCCTTAAAGAAACATTTATATAAAATGTTCTATAACTCAAAATCTGATTTCGTTTGTTTTAAACGAAACTAGACTTAATAACCTTTTAAACCATATAAATTATAACTTTTAATTCTTCTTATACAATTTATAATGAATTTCTAAAATCGTTGTTGATGCAGATTTAGGGGTAAACTGTTACCCTATTTTCATGACCTTTACTTACTCAAGAATTCATATCTTTTTACCCACAACTCCAAATAAGGAGTTCTTTACCATTCTGGAAAGCTTATAAATACACCTTTACAACCATGTATGACACATAATTTTATCATTTCCCTATTAATACAGTTTATTACTTGAACATAAGGCATTTTCAGAAACCTAATCTGTCTATGCTTAATTTGTGACCTTAGTGCATTTATAACCTATGTTTCACTACACTATTAATCTTAAGCTTTTAACCACGTTTATCTTAATCTTATAACATTATTCTTATAATCCAGCAACCTCAAAAATAGGACATGTAAGTCCTCAATTTATCAATTTTCACAAAA
Source organism: Hibiscus trionum (assembly GCA_030270665.1). Taxonomy (NCBI): domain Eukaryota; kingdom Viridiplantae; phylum Streptophyta; class Magnoliopsida; order Malvales; family Malvaceae; genus Hibiscus; species Hibiscus trionum. The sequence goes on along the minus strand of BSYR01000024.1, from coordinate 7,929,177 downwards.
CAGTCCCCTTTTTATTCTTTAATAATACTATATGTGATCTAAATGGTTTTAACCTACCAATTGAGACTTAATTCAAGCTTGGCCATTTAATTTATTTCATTTCATGAATCCCCTGTTCTAATCATAAATTTTCAGAATTTATTAACACCATTTGACCCCCTAAACATTTCGAATTCTATAATTTATCCCAACAGATTTCAATTATTCAGTTTCAGTCCCGAAACTTCTAAGAACAATTCAGAGACCTATACTTAACATTTTTGAGCAAATAATACCTCTATTTCATGTAAAATTTTGTCCTCTACAACTTTGTAGAAGAACACGTTTTCCAGAAATGACTCTAACATGCTCAAAAATGCAGTTTTTCTACAGGACAGTTTATAAATCCGAATTTATTTATCCTTTCTACCCTTATCTTTTACCATCCTTTAATTAATCCAATTTCATGCTTAATATAAATACTAACATCAAATTAAAGGTAGTTGAGACTCTGATCTCAACTCTAATTTATTTCACTCACCTTGACAGACCGGTACTTTATTATTATTTTTTGGGCTTGACGGCTGTTCCGAATCTACCTCGTGTACCATGATAATTAATAAAAACTAATCAATAAAACAGTATCGAATATATATAAAAATATTCATCAAACTCGATACCGAAACTTAAACTTACTAGAGATTTAAGCTTACCCCGTCGTTGGCAGAAATTCGATATTACTATATCGAAATATCGGACTACCAATCAAACATTGGATCATATGTTTATCCTACTAATTTCTTTCTTTCTTTCTTTCTTTCTTTCTGTGTTTGCCGTGAATGGCTTCAACCCCTTGCCCCCTTTTTATAGTTGATTTCCAGCCTTCAAATTCACTCCTAGCCACAAATGGTGGCAAATTCCCACTTCATAATTCCACTACATTAGTATAATAACATATCTTTCTTTATCATACTTTAGTTCCCACCTAAAGTCCACTAAATGTCATTATTTTGCCCCCCTTATTTCTTTGTCTGCCACCCTAAATTTTCTTTTATTCAATTCCAATATACCCTTTAATTTCCTACCACATATAGTGGAAATATGTGGCAATTGCCACTTTTGCTTTATCTTCAATTTCAATTCAATTGGTGGAGTGGTTAGCCGTCCACTGCTTTATGTTTTTTTTTTATAATAATAATAATAATAAACTATTATAATTTACCCCGAATAATATTTATTGGTTCAGATAAGATCGAATAAATTATTCAATCAATAAAAATATTCGGTCACCGGAATTTAATTCCGACTAGACCGGTTTTTGGGATGTGACAAAACAAATTTTCAAGATAGTTTTATTATATCAAAAAGGGGGAGATTGTAGAATTAATGTTTTGATATAATAATTGAAAAATGTTTTGGACTGATTTAAAAAGTATTTAAAACATATTTCCAAAGTCCAAATATCTTGAAACAATTTTTAGGGATATTTTTAAAAGGTTTTACATGTTTTTCAAAGCCAAACTTCACAAAACTGTCCAGGCGTTTCGAAACACCTTAGGGCGTTTCGATACGGTGCATTCCAGTAGCAAAAGTGTTTCGATACAAGTATCGAAACGGGCTTTCCCTGGATAAGGATTTTGCCCAGTGTTTCGAAACGGGCTCTACCGTTTCGATACGCCTACGTGGCTTCGAGCACAACGGTCATAAACCCCAACGGCTATTTCCCAACTAACATTTAAATGCAGGTCGTTTCGATACGAGACTAGGCGTTTCGAAACGGGTGTTTCGAAACGGACAAAAGCGTTTCGAAACGGGTGTTTCGAAACGGACAAAAGCGTTTCGATACGGGTCCATGTCAGACTGCAACGACTCTTTCTACTTAAAGGGTGTTTCGAAACGGGTTCGAGCGTTTCGAAACAGAGAGCTGCAGAATTGCATTTATGGTGGGAATTAAAGTCCTCAACGGCTCCAAATCAATCTCAACGGCTAGCAACGGCTATAAACTCATCAAGGAGTATAAAGGGGACCTCCAAGCATCAAGTAAAGGCTAATGCTCATATTGTCAAACAACAAATGATCAAGAATTGTCTTAGAGCTTAAATTGTCATTTATTGTATAGACAAACACTAGTGAGCCAAAATTGTCAAATTTGCTCAAGTGTTTTAGGTTTTGGGTGAGTGCTAAATTGTGCAAACAAACCTATTAGAGGGATTTAAGTTTGCTTATTGTTTCTCTTTGTAAAAGAGGGTTTGATCAAGGCTTTGTGTAGAAAGCTTGATCGGTGTAAAGGGTTTCCTCCTAAGCCTAGAAAAGGGGACGAATCAATAGTGGATTGATTGGAAATCCTTAGTGGGGAGCTAAGGTAGTGGATTTAGACCTTGGTTAGAAGGTTGAACCACTATAAATTATTGTGTCAATCTTTGTTTTAGCTTCCACACCACCTCCACCCAAAAATCCACCTCTCCACCACTTGGTGAGCCACATCGGTTGAACGAATTGAGCCCCACACAACTCAACACAACGATGTGAATCAATGAATAGAACACTGAAAACTTGGTGGACAAAACTGTGATGTTGTACCGATTCGTTGAGAACTACCATAAACAGTTGCAATCTCTAAGATGAGATGAGTCTCATCAAGATTAGAAATCAATGGATGAAGAACCGTATTGTGACGGTGTGTTGGAAACTCTCAAGTGCAATACAGTCAAGGTATATACGCGAAATTCTTTTGCTATATTGTACAAAGAAATGTCGTATGAGAGTTATTATTTGGTCAAAAAGCGAATTTTGGGATGAGTGCATGTGTTATTGGCTATGGCATGTTGAAAAGGAGAAGTGATATCTTGTACTTAGAATTATGACACATGATACCATGTATTGTTGCTGTATGAAGTTAGAGTCTGTTGAATTTCCATGCTGTCATATGTTTTCCGTGTTAAAATATGAAAAGGCGAAGGAAATACCACAAGGGTGCATAATGAAACGATGGACTATCTATGCGAAGAAAGATGTTGGACTTGAAAATAAGAATACAAATTTCAAAGATAATAATCCAGCAATAATTCAAACCAAATATTTCACTCTAGCCTATTATTGTATGACCATATGTCACCGTGCATCACAAAAATTGAGGATTTTCAATGAAGTTAAAGATCAATTTGTAAAAATGAGCCTGAAATTACAAACGATTAAAGTGGGATCTAATAAGAGAAGCGGTAAAGGTAAAGAGACTCTTGGAATTGACGATCCTATAGTTCTTGAAACTGGAAGAGGAAAACCCAAGAGAACGAAGCGCCAAGATTCATCGTCCAACCCAAATCGTGTTTCATATGATGAGGATGTTACGTTGGACTCGTATAAAACATCTGAACCTTCTCTAAATAAGCCTTCAAATCAGGATACGAGCCATATTGATGAAGTTCAGAATTTTAAATTAGCCGGATACATGCCCAACACATACAAACAAAACGACATCTCGAAGGTAATTAAATATGAATTATTCAAATAATTATACTTTCTTGTTATGTATATTGATAATATAATATGTTTTGTGCAGCCTACTTATACTCGTAAATTGAAAATTATGGAAAAAATCCAACCATTTTGGATTGGCAACCAAATAATGCTTGGTAGTGCTAGTGCACGGTCTCCTTCAAAAAGCAGAGTGTTTGTTCTTGTAAGTCATTCATTCATTGAGTTATAAATACGATTGTTTTAGTGCGCTTGGTAATTTTTACGAATATTCTTTGTAATGATAAACAGGACAATGCATGTGCATGCCTTGATAGCATATGGGACAAGATGTGAATCAACTACTGCATGATGTACGAGGGTTGAAACTTTCATTGTTTTCTCGGTCCATTGGGAGATTTAGGATGATTAAGTTTTGATATTTTTAATTTTTTTAAAGTTGTTATTATGAAGTCTATTATACATTCTTATTCGATTTATTTTTATATATTCTATAAATTTTCGATCCTCAAATTGAGAAATATTAAGCTAAAATATTATTTTCTAACAAATTTTTATATATTATACGGTTTATTTTTTAAACTTTCATTTTTTTCAATGCTGTACCGGTACAGTTATTTAACTATATCGGTACGACCGTACCGATACGCTATTTAACAGTATCGATATTGTATTAGATTTACAAATTCTAGTAACCATTTCTCGTACCGATACTCAATCTGTATCGGTACGATTTATACTCAATGGAAAATTTTTAATACAATACCGTGTCGGTACGCCTAAATTGCGTACCGATACTACCGTACCGGTACGCGCAGCACTGCCCCTTTAAATAGCCCCCCACTCAATTTTCCCCCAATCCTAAAACTTAAAACCTACTCCCGTCTCTAAATTTTGGTCATTTCACTACTGTATTGCAAATTTGGGAAGGATTGGTCATACCCAACACATTTATTTCATCTATTTCAAGAATTATTAAAGCTATTTAAAAAATCTAACCTTTATTTTCTTCATTTTAAATGTTAGGGTTCCTTAGGGTTTTAGGTTTTTATTATTTGTTATGAAATTTTTATATTATTTTAGTGTGTTTCTATCCACATTGGAATTATTTGTTAGGAAAATGGTGGTAGTAAAACAACTATTGATGAAATTCATCGTATGAAATAATGGTGATTTATATTTTGGCACAAAAATGGTGATAGTAAAATGATGATAGTATATTTTGACCCAAAAATTTTGAATGTTAGGTTAGGGTGATTTGCAAATGTTAGGTTATTTAGGTTGGTTAAATGGCAGTAGTAAAATTCTATTACTAGTTTGCACAAATTTTGTTAAGTTAGATTTTATTGGTTAGTAAAATGGTAGTTGTAGATAGCAGTTGATGATTTTTCGAAGTGACACTCATGAATTTTATTTATTTTTTGTTTATATACATTGTGCGTAATATTTTTGCAGGGTTTTTAGTTTGAAATGGCACTAAAGTCTAAACCTGGTACAAAATGTCAACGCATGGATGTATCTCTTCGAGTCAACCTAGAAACAACCTTGAATCTGAACCTCAACCTATTTTACCTACCACATTTGATTCATGTTTTGATGAACCCGGAATAGAAAATCAAAGGGCAAACTTTGAATGGTTTAAAAGTTTTGATCTTAGGGATGAGCGTGTAGTATTATAACTTTATGTCTAACCCTAATTTTAAATTCCCTTACATGAAGTATATGAGGCGATGAAAAATTATTCCAATGCTCCAACTCAGTCCTCAATTTTATCCCACTTTAGTCCAGATTTTTTTTTCCAACGCTCGGTGTATTGTTGATCAAACTGGTAAGACTATTATTGCCATAGAGTCTTACCTTATGGGGAAGTCCTTTGTGCTAGACCCCGAAATCATTTGTTCTCATCTCGGTCTAAAAAACACTGGTCTAGATGATGAAGATGTATACATAGATGGTGCTCCAAACATCGGCTCTGTTACTTCCCTAAATGCCCATGACTACTATCTACATCTCATCGTCACTTGGTGATTTCGGCCATCAGGAGGTAAGTATTCCACCATTAGGAATGTCGATTCCTGGTGGATTCAGTGCTTCCGCACTGACCATCGAATCAATCTTGCGCAGATAATTTTTGCTGACCTAGTATACATCGTCAACAACCGTCGAACCGGTCGTGTAACCTCCTTTTACTATAGTACTGTCTTTAGCCATATCGTTGAGAAGAATATCATCAATTGTTTCATAGATATTCCTTTCCCTTTAAAAAATACTATTGGTGTTGCATCTCTTCGAATGGCCGATTTTTAACTCATCAATGGCGAGTGGATTCATGCTCAACGACCAAATCAACCACTTCGACCCGCTCGTCGTCAGGCAGTTGCTCGAGCACTTGAGGGAGAGGTTTCTTTAGCCCTGTAACACCCGGGTTTAGGGGTTAGATAAAAATAATATTTTAATATTATTTTGGGCTCGGTTTTATAATTAAAACGATGTTCGGGTTTTGCTTCCAAAATAAATTGTGTTGGGCCTATTTTGATTTAAACCCAATAGTCATGGATTTCCACCCTTGTAAATGTCTCCCTTCATTAAGGGCAAAATGGCCTTTTGACTTTTAAGATGAAACAAAATAATTAAAAGAGAAAACCCAACTCCCCTATTCATCTTCTTCTCCACCAACGTGAAATAGAGCCCCTCTCACCCTCTCTACTATTCCATCACCATACACATTCGTCCTTGGTGATTCTTGAAAGGTAAAAACGTTTCTAACTTGTCCTCACTTTCCTCTACATGTCTATACCTTTAGTTTTCATTAAAACCTTTGATTTTGTATTTTGAGGTTTTTGAGTTTTGAATTAAAAATGTTAACTTTGTTAACTTTAAGTTAAGCTTTTGATTTGGTAATGTTAGATGAGTCATTTGTTGTCCAAAAGGTCCAACATACCTAATTTTTACAAGGTTTTGTAATGATTTTCGGATTTGAGTTTCAAGGGGGTTTTAGGAGGGTTTTAAAGTGGTTTTTGGGGTGGTTTAATGTTGGTTTTTGAGGGCTGATGTTAGTATGATATATGAGGGTCACTTTTGGTGTATTTGATGGTTGTTTGGGTGCTTGAAATGGAAGATTTCAGTGGGCTTTGTGGGTTGCTCGGAAATTCTGTTTTGGGCTTGACTTTGAGTGTTGGTTGCGTGAAAATGTTAATCCGGGTTAGTTCCGATGATGAGCTTTTGATTGTGGATGTTTTGTTTGTGTTTGGGATTGATTAGAATCAAGGTTGGACATCGGTGAAGCGTCGGAAGTAAATCCGGGAAGTTGAAGGTGGTCGCTTGCTTGGACTTTAAGCTTGGGAGCTTAGGTGAGTGGTTAAATGTTTTAAATGGATTTAAAATGTTTGGTTCGAGTATATGGACTAGGTCAGGCTTGGTAGACCCACCTAGAGTTAGGATTGGGGTGGTAGCCTAATCCTAAACTTGATCTAGAGCCTTTGGGTGAACTCATTTATATGGTTGTGTATGTCTCGTATGAAATGTGATATGAATGCTTATGTATATGGTGTTATACATGTGAGATGAGACATGAATTGTGATGCTTGAGACACGCATGATGATGGTTGTTGGTGAGTACGTGCTAAGCACGGAATTGATTGAAATGAGTAAATATTGGCACTAGTATGCTTGGGTACAAATGATCGATCATTAGGATGTTAGTGTGTACACATGAGTCAAAAGTCGCGCGTGGCCTTGGTGGCGTTGAGTCACCAAGGAGGAGTACGGGTTCGCCCGGAAATTGTATTTGTATATAGTCGGTGATGAGTGGAATCCCATCGACGGGGCGTGAGGATGAGTGGAATCCCCTCCGCGGGACCGGTGATGAGTGTAATCCCACCGTGAGGTAATGTGGTTGTTGGATGTGAGTTTCCAACATGTTTATCCGCGTATTTGAGTCATAGCTAGGTGCCAATGTTGTTTGATATGTGTATCAATGTGTCGAGATATATGAGCTTTAATTGGATGCTTAAATGTGATTACTTGTATTGTGGAATTGAGCTTATGATCATGGCATGTTATATTGATTAATGCTCATGCATCTCTATCTTATGGTTTGTGGATCCTTGGTAAATATGTGATTTGCCTTGGCTAGATCGTGCTCGGACCCTGCAATGTTGAGGTTTGTTTTAAGAGTATACCCTCACTAAGCATCATTGCTTACGCTCTCTTTGTTCAACATTGCAGATCCTTAGTTCGTGGGTTGCTTGCGCAAGTGGAAGGCTCCAAGTGTGGTTGTTAGCCTTGAGTACTTCAAGTATGAGTTTTAATGTTAAACATGTAATAGTTTAAGCAATGGGACATGTGTCTTTTGATGGATGATTGTTGGTTGTTTAGGAGCTTGTTTAGACTCCATGTTATCATGCTTTTGTAGGGCTTGTGTTGCCATGTTTGAATTGTATCCATGCCTAAATTGCCTATTCTGAATGTTAGCTATGTGTTTCTTGAGGTTGCCTTCATGTTTGAATGTCGATGTATGAACTTGAATGCTTGAATGCCATCTTGGGTCTATTGCATGATTTCCTTGATGTTTATACTTGTTGAGTGTTTGTATGGCTATTTGGTGGTATGTGAATGTTGTATGAATGTTTGGTTGGGGTTAGGGAAGTCATAAATTGCATTTAGATTCGAGTCTTGATCGTTTTTGCTAAGTTTGGGAGGCCTTGCTGTGCAGGGGTATCGATACGGTTGGTATGGTATCGATACCACCTTCTTGTTCAGGCCTCGTGTATCGATACACTTGAGAGGTGTATCGATACCATTTTGGTCACTGGAGCTACTGTCCATTTTGGCATCGATACGGGCCTCTGGTGTACCGATACCTTTTTGGTCACTGGAGCTACTGTCCAGTTCGGTATCGATACCAGCCTCCGGTGTATCGATATCGTTATCTTAGCTTTGACCGTGGGAAGTCAACCGTTGGGGAGGGTATCGATACACCCCTTGGGTGTATCGATACGGCCTCAACGGGTTGACTTAGACCAGTTGACCTAGTCAAGGGGTATCGATACACCCCTTAGGTGTATCGATACCACCTGCAGTATAAGCTTAAAATTGGGCTGTAACATGTTTGTTTGATTTGTGAATGTTGTTCCGATGTATGACCACTTAGGATCTAATACTCATCTAGACAAGATTTAAAAATGAAAAAAATATAGGGTTGTTAACCGAGGGGGAACCTTAACGGGCTTCGCTTCGGTTTTCCCCGTGTGGCCCACTCGGACCGGTCATCCGGCCAGACCGGGACGAGGGGGTTACAAGCCCCACTTTCGGAGATGATCGCTCAGATGGAGGGTCGCATTATAAGTCGTTTTGATCCAGTTGAGGAGCGTATAGAGTGGTTGGAGTATTCAGTTGACCTTCTTTATGATGATGACGATGGCGACGATGGCGATGGCGGCAACGATGCACCCGAGGCTTAGGTTTTTGTTACTTGGATTATACTTTTTATAGATTATGATGAAACTTTTTTATGGATTATGATAGAATTTTTTTTATAGATTATGCTTGTTATTATTTTATGATAGAATTTTTTTATGGATTATGTTGGAACTATTAGAACTTTTTAAGTTGGAGTATTCACTTGTTATTATTTTATTGTATGGATTATAGATTATGCTAGAACTTATGTTGGAGTATTCACTTGTTATTCTTTTATGGATTATGTTGAAGTATTCACTTGTTATTCACTTGGATTATTTTTTTTGTTATCAAATATGTTATGGAGTTTATGAGTTATTGTATGGATTATATGAATTTTTAAATTTTTATGTATGTAACGTAAAAGGTAAAAAGAACGTAATTGTTGTATAAATGAGAAATTTTTCTTCAAAAAAGTACTAACATGAATCGAAATAATAAAAAACATAAAGTTGACGGAGTGGTAAAGTGTTAAAATAAATTGAATAGTCAAAAGAAAAAAGAAATGACCTAAAAAATGTTTCACTACAATTCAAAATTTCTTAATCCTCGGCTACTTCATCTTCTGTAGGCAATTTAAACAAACCAACTTCATTGTGATTGTTAAACAAGTTTGGCCAAAATTATCAATCGTTCAACTCTCATTTCTTCTGTCTATACAAGAGAAATATAACGTTAGTCAAATATCACACTTTTTCAAAACAAAACCACATGGTATACTTTACCGTGAAAAAAAATCTTCGACCAATCACTTTTGTTATCGGCTTCTATATGATTTTAATGTGTACATGCCACAATCATCCCTGAATCAAATATGAAATAAATTAATCTATTAACAAAGAAAAATTTAGAGAAAAAACATAATATATTTAAACTTATATTACTTACGAATTTGGCTGCTTCGGTACTTGTACGCAATTGAATGAAAATTCTACAACATTTTTAAATAATCTACCCAAATGAGCATGACCCGCAAACCAAACTAGAGCTTTAGTCAACTGTATAAACCGTGAAAAAACATTAAGATATTGATAGTTAAACACTATTCATATATTAGTTCCCATAAATGAGTTAAGGACTTACTATATTTTCTACAATCTTTTTACGCGCTCTAGTAGCACCAAGAGAGTCCAAAACGTAATTATGTCTCTCAACAACTAATAAAAACCAGTGACCTTTTGCATTATATAAAGGCACATATACCTGCAAAATCATGTATGTTCAGAATCACTGCCAACTACATAAAAACAAACTACAAACTCTAAATATTTCTGCTCAACATTACTACTATCGGTAGGCATAAAGTCATCTATCCAGCGGGTATGAAATTTAAAAAAACTATGATGTGATCCCTCCTTCTTATCTGGTGAAAAATCTTGAATCAAAGTTTGCGAAAAAAAATTTGGATAATATCATCAAATCAACAACTGAAAATAATGTTATGTCTAGGTAGCCCATAAATATATTTTTTTACCTGAAAGGACAAAGGGAGATATAACTTTTTTGGCATTTGCTCTTGTCTCAAATGCAAATCGTAAACATAGATATCGATGAACTATTAAATATTAAAAACAAAAAAAATTAGTAATGTTAACAACAAACAAAACAAAAAAAAACTTTATTATAACATGTTACATTACCCAATCAAATAACTAATTTTTTGGAAAAACAGTGCAGCATTGCAAACGTCCAACGGATTGTTTTTTACCATGTAAAGAGTCATGCATGTATCATCCCAAATAGCAATATTCATGGAAACTCTGGTTTCTTCAGGCGTTAGGTACTTCAAATATTGCTTGTACACATCGCTTATCCTCACATTTTCCTTACGTCCTTCTACTAACGTATCATCTGGCTTAAAATAATATTGCATGAAATACATTAATTAAACTCTTACAAATGATAATAACCAAAAAATTACATGTCGGTATTTATAAATAATTTTTTTTAGATCTAAACCTTTTTTTTAATTTTTTTGAGCATGTAGGATCAAATCTTTCAATTCTTCTTCACTATCAACATCATAGACATTGTTCTTGTTCCCAACCTACGCAATTAAAGAGTAATTGCTCACATGTGTAATTCAAATGACATATTTGTACATTATTTCTTTCGAATTTACACCCTACAAAGAAAATATTTTTTTCCTCATTACCACCTCATTTTTTTCGGAAGCATCAACCTTGCATGTTTTTTCACTATCTTGCAAAGTAGTGTTTTTTGCCTGTTATCATATGTCAAATATTAGTTTTAAGTAAAATATGCTAAATAACAAATAAATAATTATTTATACATAACTTTGTATTCACTCTAGAAGTTCGAGCTCTTTTTTAATGTCATATCTTTCAACTTCAGATCATCTGTAACATCAGAACATGCAGTTGAACATCTCTTTGACAATGACTTCTGACCGTTAGACATTTTAGGCCACATTTTTTTTACTTATGTGAGTTCCCTTCAACGTAACTAGTTGACTAGGGAATCGATGGGGACTAAATTTAAATTTAAAAAAATCGCTCAGAATTTCTGGAAAACCATCCCTATCAGTCTTGATTTTGTCTTCTGAAATAGCTTCAACTTTGCTTTTACCACTGCGTTCTATTGAGGGAGAATAATCCATATCACAATTAATAAATGGAGACATAATCGATATTTTAATACCACTCACGGTTTCTTCCTTCATTACCCGGCAATTAGTTCTTCTTCCTCGTCAGATTTATTCTCTAAATCATCATCATCCAATGGCTCGTTGTATAAATTAATATCTTCAAGTATACTTTTTAAATCATCTCCCTCTAATGATTTATTATGTACAGCCTCTCCTTTTAGTGAATCACCATCTTGTTTTGAGCATTTTACATTGCTCGCTGCTAATATGGACGCTAATTTCTCAAATTAGCCATTTAATTTCTCAAATTGACCATTAAATTTTTCAAAATGAAAATTCATTTTTACAAACTCTTTTTCAATATTTTACACATATTGAATGAGTGTCTCGAACTTCTAATTACTCTGATAAGGAGTGCTTATATTTTTCTCAAGTACAACTCCACGCTTTTCCTATAAGTACATAAAACACTAATCTCAACAAAAACTATTTAAGACAAGCATTGAAAGTTCAAGTAATTATAATAAATGTACCTCAGTGTTTGTCTTCCTCGAACACATGTTGATATGATGCTTGCACTTCATCATTGTTGTATCTTGTTTTGAAGGCGTTAAATTTATATCTATCATCTACATCAAAGAGATTAATTTTAAGTAAGAACAATTTGCAACATTTGAAGCTAGTGTACCGGTACGCTATCAGTACCGTACTGATACAGGTTTGGAACTAGTAACATACCGGTACGATAAAAATATCATATCGGTACTACACGATATCGCTGAAAATTCAGTGACCAAAAAATGTATCGGTACACATACCGTACTGATACAATAATATCCAGCGTACCGGTATGCGTGAGAGTACCGTACCGATACGGTAAGTTATCACTGAATTTCCATTGGCTAAAATCTGTATCGGTACACATAGTGTACCGGTACGGTATTCCCACGCGTACCAGTACGCGAAGAATACCGTACCGATACGCGCGACGAACAAAAAAATTGGGGGTTTCGAATTGGCCATTAATTTTACGAATTAATCAAAAAAATTGGCTTGTTGTAACTGATTTTGGGGTCTTAACAAAGGCGTTGGGGTTCTCAATTTTGAATTACATAAGCCAATTAACATAATTTTGGTTAGGGTGATGATTAGGGTTTCAAAAATTGAGGATAAATTACCTAATTGCAACAAAGAATTAGGACTGGCGGTGGCTGTCGGCGGCGGCGGCAAAGGTTGTCGGCGACGACGGCGACAATTGGGTTAATTTCAAAACAAAACAAAAAAACCTAGGATTTTTTATTTGGGATAGTTTATTTTGATTAATAATATTTAAAACTAAAAAATACTTTAATTAAATGACACTTTTAATTTTTAAAAAATTATAATCACGCATTAAGTACTTTAGATTTAAAAATTTTATAAAACAATCTATCAGTACTCATCGGTGCTTGTCGTTGCTCGAATAGCCTGTTAATAGAATTTTCCTAAAAGCGTAAGATTAAAGCCTGTTAATAGTGGGGGTTGTGAAGAATCTATGCTGGCTTTTGCATCAACTACCTATACATATATGGAAATTTTCAACTTTTAAATGGACCTGTATTTCATGTTTCTCCCGCTAGCAAATTGGATAATTACACATCAATAAAAATATTCTCAGTTTAATTTATACTGTTTTTTAATGTTGTACAAAAAATTCCACAAACCAAAATTGATTTTAAAATTTTAAAATTAATCCGGAAATTTGGTTTTGGTAGTATTTTTTTTTAAAAATAAATAGTAATTGTAATATCAGTTATAAATTTAAAGAAGTTAAAATCCCGAGATTAAATAGTTGTGGATATATAAAGTATAAACGTATTAATGTAGAAAAAGGAAAGAAGTGGAAATAGAAAGCAGGAAAGATAATTGTGGGAGAAGGTAGAAAGATGAGCAGTTCATTCAAGGTGGGTGAAGATGATCATTTTTCTTCCAAAACAAACCCCAATCCCTCTCCAGATCATCAAAACCCTCTCTCAAACCATACCAATCCACCAACCCAGCAGCCGCCGCCTAATGTGGAGCCACCGGAAAAAGACAAACAACCACGTAAACAGCACCCTCCTAAAGATCGAAAGAACCAGAATCAAAACCAGCCGCCGCCTCCTGCTCGGAACGTGGAGCAAGAGCAACCAGAAAAAGATAAACATGATCATCAACGTAGACAGCACCGTCCGATGGAGGACCCTCCTTCACAGGACCGACATAACCAGAACCAGAACCAGAACCAACCCCCGCCTCCAGCTCGGAACGTGGAGCAACCACAAAAAGATAGACAGACTCCTTCAAAAACCGATCATCCACCTAAACAGCACCGCCCGATGGAGGATCCTCCTTCAAAACATCTAAAGAACCATAACCAAAATCAGCCGCCCCCGCCTCCAGCTCGGAACGTGGAGCAACCAGAAAATGACAGACAACCCTTCAGTGGAGTAACTCCTTCAATACAAGATCATCCACCTAAACAGCACCGTCCGATCGAGGATCTTCCTTCAAAAGAACTGAAGAAGCAGAACCAGCCGCCACCGCAACAACCCTTCAATGGAGTAACTCCTTCAAAACATGACCATCCACCTAAACAGTACCTTCCGATGGAGGATTTTCCTTCAAATGAAGTGAAGAAGCAAAACCAGCCACCACCGCAGCACCAAACTTATCCTGCAGGCTACCTTATACAACCGGACGGACCACCGGAGCCTCCGCCGCACCCGCATACTTCTCCTGATCCTCCCGAGACTGATAAAGGTCGCTGCCCCGACTGCTGCATCTTATAAAACGCGCAACACAACCTCATTATTCAATCATCGTTATCGTCTTGAAATGCATTAATTACATATCAATTAATATTTTTAATTCCTTCTGGCTTCTGCTTTGTATCGTGTAAATGGTTTATATTTACATAGCTTCTTCTAAGTTCTAATGCTTTGGTTTTTTTATTCAATAAACAGAGAGAGAAAAAAAACTCCCATTAAACAGAGAAAAATATGAAATTAAGATTGAAAGTTCAGTTCATACAACTATGTTGAAACAACATTCAACAATATTGAATTTCAAATTTTAATATTTACAATTGTTGATATGATCTTAAACGAATTAAGATGATGTCAGTACGCTGAGTGTAAGCTAGCTGATGTAAAAAGAATAACGAATACAACAAATTTAGATGGAATCTTGGAAAGCGAAGCTCAGCTATAAATATGCCTTCGAATTTTATATTCCACCTAACTTAATCCGTTACGTTTATATATATATATATATATATATATATTGACAATGGCAATTAAGTTTAATTAAATAATCATAGAATATATCATAAATATAATGCATTCATGAGGAGGAATAATGGAGACTAGTAGCTCATCTCCTAGTGTCCTGGTGGTAAAGGTAGATGTTTATCATCACTTGGGATCCGGGTTCGAGCACCAGTAATGCATGTTGTGTGTGTCGTCTTTAAAAAGACTAGAAAGTTGAACAGATACTACCCTTGTATCACACCAACATATTCAAAAAAATAATAATAGAGACTAGTATACCAAAATCTCATACAAAAACTTAAAAACATAACACCAACTGAGTGGAGATCTATCTTATTATTCACCATAGAAAAAATCATAATCAGAAACTAACGTCGTGAAGATCTCTGTACGAGCACCAAACGACCGCTAAGGTAGGCTGAAATCATGCAAAAATGCAGATGAAACGAAACCAGAAAAAATAAATAAAAGGTGTGCTACAAAGGTAGAGAAAAAAAGTGTCACAAAAATAGAGATTCTTATTAAAAATAAAAAAAACAAGAAGATAATAAACCAGTAGTCGATAACTAATACTAAGACGGATTGCCGACCCCAACTAAAAAACAAAAGGTTATGTTTATATTTTCAAAATATTATTTACTCCTATTTTCAAAATATTATATACCTTCTACGTTAAAAGAATTATGATCAATCTGTTCATTAACAGATTTAAAACTTATGATCAACCCTTACTCTTATATAAACTAAGAGAATATGAAAAATTAATAAGGACTTCGTTCTCGTAACATTAGGACTTCGTTCTTGGAAAACCACAAGCCAAGTTATAAATAAGGGTGCCTGAAAATTTTGTACAAACTATTTAGGTTATTTTTTAGACGGGTCCTTTGACTATAAATATTATAAATTAATCACTTAAATTATTGGATATTATAAAATGATTATTGATTATTATTTTTTAGATAGAAAGTTAACTTGGAAAGTTAATAAAATTGATATTGTAAGAAAATTTTAAAACATATCTTACCTTGTTTATAAATTGATATTGTAATAAAATTGATTATTGAATATTAATTTTTAAATCATAACATTGTTTATAAATAGAATGAGTCTAGAACGGGCGACGCACACAGCTGAACACCACTAACGAACACACCGTTGAACACTATTAATATTTAAATGACTTTGAAATGATTATTAAAAATCACAAAGGCTGGACATGCAATTAAAAATAAAATTAGAAGAAATTATTTCATGAACTATTCTCACCACCTCATCTATGGTTATGCCCAATTAAAAAAACATCATATTTATTTTCCACATAAAATTTTCTTATAAATTAAAATTTACAAATCATCATCTTTCCCCTCATACCTCATATATTAACTTTAATATGTTAATGAATAAAATTTTAAAATAAAAAACACTCCAAAATCTTAACCCACGAATCAAAAAAGATAAAAAATAAAATAATTTTTTTTTTTGAAATGAAAAAATAAAATAATTAATTCTAATCAATTAAAAACGCTAAGAATAACATATTTGTTTAAATTACGAACAAATTAATTAGAAAACCCTAGAATTTTAAGCGGTGTATGTGGAGGAAATTTTGTTTTTAATCCTTTAAAATTTAAAAACAAAAATCTTAATTAGCTCTTCCAAAAGTTTGGGTGCCATTCGGATATATGTGGAGAGTAGCAATGTTCCTTTCTACGTGATGCAAAGATATGGGTTTTGAATATAGGGGTTTTGGATATGTACGAGGTGAGCGATTGTGTAGAGTCCTAAGAAAAGACGAGTTTCAAATGAGTTGAATTAAATATTTATATAGAAAAAACAAAAGATTTTTGTTTTGTAAATTACAAGAAAAAAATAAAAAAATAAAATTTAAAAATGTCATATAATATATTTTTTACTAAGATAAAAATATCTTTTTAAAAAATCTTATATATTTTTTGGATTATAAATTAAAGGGCATCGCTTTAATAAACTGTATAGGGCCCCGTAAACATTTGAATTACCTCTGGTTTTGATATTCATAGCCGATATAACTCGAAAAACCTAGATTTTCTAATTAATTTGTTTGCGGTTCAAATGAATATGTTAATCCTAGAGTTTTTAAAAGATTAAAATTAATTATTCTATTTTTGTCTTTTTAATTCTTGAGTTAAGCTTTTGTGGTATTTTTTATTTTAAGAATTTTATTTATTAACATATTAGATTTTTTTAATGTGATTAACGAGAAATTATATCATGGGCCTTACCTATCACCTAGGATATGGTCCTAACCAATATAATTAATACATGTCATTTATATTTTACATGTCAGCATTTGTCCAAATCATATTTTAATTTTTTTACCCTAAATATTAAAACACAAAAAGTAAAAAAAAAACCTATTTCCCCTCGTCTTCCCAAACCCTCCCCTCCCCTGCTAATAGTCGATTGGCTAAATCTGAAAATTTTACCGTCTTCCTAAACCTGAAAATTTTATTTGTCTCTCCAACCCCACCGTTGCTCCTCGTTGATTGGCCAAGATTGGCCAACTTCTACTCCAAAGAAATCTGAAAATTTTAACAAGTAAGTAATATATTGGTTTTTACACTTTGTTTATTCCTTTATATATGTAATGGTTTCTTTGTATTGTAATTTTTATCAATTTCTATTGCAACTTCAATTATAGAGTAAAAAATTTATCAATTTCTATTGCAATTATGTGGAAAAAAAAGATCGAAGCGATAATTTGATGCAAGCAAACTTGCTGCCAGATCCAACCAGATGCTTCTGGTTTCAGTTTTTCCGATGCACACCGTCTTGCCTCCCTCCCCTCCAAATGCTATTTTTCATCTGTGCACATTATTTTCATCTTTTTCAATTTTTTCGCAATTGATATCGCCGCGTGGCCCTTCGCTCTCCAGGAGCTTCTCTTCCTGAGCATTTTTTGATCTCACAGGCGATAAAGGTACTTTACTTCTAGTCTTATTAATTTATTTTCGTATAATTTATTTTTTTTAAGATTTGAATAAAGTCAATTTTAACGCCAATTTAAATTCATTTTCAAAAATTAGAGAATTGTATTACGTTAAAAGATGGAAGTGAACAAAATCAATGGATTGTGAAAACGGCAGAATGACTTCATTCCATGAGTTTGAGCTCAAAATCCGTAATTTAAAATTGGATCAGTATAAATGGGTTAAGAATGTTGTTTATGCAAGTAAATGTAAAACGAATGGTTAAATACCTTAATCATTAATGTGTTTTTTTCTTTTTTTGTAGCTAAAATTTAAGTATAAACCATTGGATTATAGTAATTTCTAGTCTATGTAGATCTTCACTGACTATTACTTGGTTGAATACCTTATATTATAGTAATTTCTAGTTTATGTAGATCTCTACTGACTATTACTTGGTTGAATATCTTAAATTTCAATCTTTTAGTTTCATTGTTTGAAATTGTAGCATAGCTCAGAGAACACATTATGCAATTCAAAGCCATATAGCATTTACATTATTAATTTATTAGTCTTCTCTTTGTAATTAATTGATTTAGTTTATGAAGTACAAAGTTTATTCTTTGTAATTTAAATTTGATTTATTTGTGTAACAAGTTCTTGTAAAATGTTAGGATTTTATGCTTCTACAATTATACCGCTGATTGTTGGTAGCATAATCGTTAGTGAATAAAGATAGTTGCATATGCATAACTGTTAAGATGATAAATTTTAATGATTAGGCTGTCCAGATGGTGCTATTGGGAATTTTTTTTGCTTTGTAAATGATATCGATGATATAAGAATGTTGTTTCGTTAAATTTATTTGTACATATAAATATTTTTTATACTTTGTTAAAAAAGAAAATTTTTTTTATAAAGAGTTCCTGAGCTGAAGACTTGATTTTCTTAACGGATGGTACCAGAGAATGCAATATTGATTTTAAGGATTTGATTCTTCAAAATTCAGTTAAATTCTGTATAATTTTCTTGTTAGTACCTATTCAACGACCTTTATAATTGTTGTTGCTATTATTATTTTAGGTCACGTTGGATGAGAAAGATCTTTACATACAGATAAATTGTTAGATGTGGCTTCAAATACTAAAGACCTGGATCAATCAGGCAAGAAGAAAACCAGAGGTTAACGATGGTTGGAATAACAATTGGGTGATGAAAAATTGATAACACCTTCAATGCCTAAATCTCTTAGCCTTTCCTTCAAAGGCCTTGCCTCACGACGATTAAGGAAGAATGGAAGGACTAGTTTCATTCTTATTTACGTATGCAACCGAAACTAAAGTGAGGGAAAATAACATATTGTATAAATTCTTGTTTAAATTAGACAACTAGAAATATTCTTTTTTGTTTAGTAAATTTCTCAATTGAAATGTAAATAAGAACCTGAAGAAAAATAATATGACAGAGATAGTTTTTTTCTCTCTTCCAAACTACTTTGTATTGTTATATTTATAATTGTGAAAATGTCCATTTTAAAGCATCAAGCTATAACAAATCATATTTTTTTAGCTCAATATGATTCATTTATTATATAAAAATTGTAAACAACTGTAATTAACAATATCCAGAACAGAAAGAGTGAGCAAAAGAAAATACTTGCAACAATCTAGAACAAATATTATTATATAAAGATCAAGTGCTATGTTTAAAGAATCAAAACATATATTAAAAATATGTATCATGTTTGTTCTTAAGAATATAAAAATATAAATAAAATAGAGAAACTTTTCCAACATAATTTAGCTTTTTCTTATATAATTAATTAAAAAGATAAAAAATTGAAACTCTATCAAAATCTAAAGTTTAATATACTAATGTAACTCCATCAATAGCAAATTTAATTTTTGATCCAAATGTCCATATAAAAGCTTTAACCTGCATCATCCGAAGAAAAAAAAATATTATATATATAACAAATTTACACTCAAACAAAATAAAATTAAACATAAAGTTTAACTAACCTGTGACTATACTTTGGGATTTGGATGTCCTTCATTATATTTGTAAGATTCTTATGATTAATAAAACATAAAATTAAATCAAAGAAATCAAACTTAAATAATGCACTATAACAGAATCATATATTACCTGTATGTTTGGTGCATAACCAAAGTTATGTACATAAAGCATGTTCGATTCTTGCATTCTCCATTTACTAGATGCCTATATTAAAAATAATTAAAACCAATTACATTTATGATAGATAGGACAATGACTATACGTTTAGAGTTTAAAAAGTAACCTGACTTAAATTTAGAGTAGTAGCACCATTATTTTGTTGCACAATTCTATGAGGTAAATTAGGAGCAGTAGAGTACCAACTGTTACCCGAACCCTAAAAAATAAAAATTAAAAAAATCATTCATTTAAATAGATTAATAAAAATACCATAAATAAGTATTGTAAGTAAATATCATATTAGAAAATTGTACTGTGTTTTGGTACATAGGTCGATAAATATTGTTTACCGGCAACATCATTGAAGGAATGACCTGCAATAATTTTTTTTAAAAAGTAAAACAAAAAAATAATTGAACATAACATGTTACTAATTAATCTTATACATACAATATTCTCATGATTTGGAGCGGTACCAACAACAGTATCTAAAGACTGTCCAATTATTGATTGCTTTGTTTTTCCTGCAAAATATACGTATTTCTCAAAATAAATATAATCACAAAATAAAAATAAATTTAAACAAAAAATTATAATTACTTACTTTGTTTGGTCGACTTGGATGCTTTTGATTTTCTTTTCTCAAGATGACCTTTAAATCTAGCATTAGAAATCCCTTTTGATCTAACGCATGGAGGATCTAAACTGAAGAATTATTATTTTCACATATTTTCTCAATCCCATCACCATTCTCTGATAAATCTTCAATCAGTGACATTCTCACATTGTCTGCACGAAAAAGAAAAATTATTACATATATTTTAAAGATTATAAAACTTTATTATATTTTATAACTATATATAACTTACTTGTTTGCGTCACTACTTGAGACGTTTTCGCCTTATCTTCTCCGAGCTCAAAGTCTTTGTTGACACATAACTTTGTCAATTCTTTCTCAATTTTCAAGTCACCTTCATATAGAATTTTTTGACAAAATTCTCTTGTCTCTTTATTTTTTTTAACTTTTTATAATAAAGTCGTAGGCAAAACGAATCATGTGATTACGAAATGCACTCTCAATGTCACCATCAGTAGTGTACTGTTGTGAGAACTCGCCAACATTATCACCATGCATATTCTTTTTAGCATCTTTAGTCCATCTTTTGAAGATGTACTGCTCATGAATTCTTTTGACATTTGTAACACTAAGAATTCGCAAGGTATAAGAGCAGAGATATCCACAACAATCAAACTTTTTGCAAGTACAATAAATCTCCATGGTAGATGTGTCAAATCTAACTGTTCGTTTTCTTGAAACATTTTTCTCCATCATCACTTCATATGTATAAATTGTGCCATCTCGATTAACTTCCCTCCAAGTCAATGGAATTCCATCAATAAATTTTTTCTGAAAGCACTTGAATATTTCACGAGTATAAACTTTCGATGCATGAACCAAAATACCACAATTTTTAATTACACATGTAACTGATCCATTTTTGCATTGAAAATCTTTCTCGCTTTCAGAAGATCGCCATCTTGCAACTAAATTCTCAAACTCTAAAACGA
Organism: Hibiscus trionum; assembly: GCA_030270665.1. NCBI lineage: Eukaryota > Viridiplantae > Streptophyta > Magnoliopsida > Malvales > Malvaceae > Hibiscus > Hibiscus trionum. The sequence continues at coordinate 7,907,671 of BSYR01000024.1, read as the reverse complement.
ATTCCGTGAGAGAAGTAGTGGCCTTCGAAATACCATGTAAAACATTGTTTGTGACTTCAACCCTCTGCGAAGATTTAATTTGAGAAGAAAAGATATCAATGCTAAAAGCAGTACTCCATTTTTCAAGACATTTATATAAACCATTCAACCATCTATGATCTTGAAGTGTATGGTCACTTATCATTTTTTTCCCAAGTTTCCTCAAATTCTGTCTCTGATTCACAACTGTGCATGCATTTATGAAACAAAGAACGAAATTCTGCATTTGCATTAAGACTACCAAGATGAGAAGGAGCATTCTTAGAAATATGTCATAGATATAATCTGTGACATGAATCAGGAAATACTTCTCCAATCGCTTTGCTAATTGCATGATCTTGATATGTCATTATGGTCTTTGGTGATTGATTTCCCATTGATTGCAAGAAAGACTTGAACAACCATGTAAAAGAAGCAGCTGTCTCATCTAATAGAAAAGCACAACCAAACATTATAGTTTGTCGATGATGGTTAATCCCTACAAATGGAGCACAAATCAAATTATACCTATTGGTGCGGCAAGTTGTATCAAAACTACAATATCACCAAAACAATCATAATCAATTCTTGATCTACCATCTCTCCAAAAGAAATTTTTCAGTCGATTTTCTTGATCAACTTGAACTGTGTAAAAAAACATTGGATCTTAACTTGCCCTAACCTTGAAATGGTTAAGTAAGCTTTGGACATCTCCCGCTTCAATAACCATCATCTTCTGTTTATTAATTTAATTATAGCAATCTCGCCTTGTAAACTCAACATTTTCAGTTCCACACGCTTCATTCGACATGTAAGAATAAACATCTGTTGGACGTATCCCAACACTAACCATTGAACTAATAACATTAGCTTTTTCTGTCGGAAGAGATCTCGTTGATCTAAGTAAATGTCTCTTAGAAGAAGTTGCCAACTCATGATTATACTCTGAAATAAAATGAGTGACTGTCCAATGGTTGTCTTGTACTGTAAAACGAATCATCGCTGGACATCCAGTTCTAGTTTCTAATTTATTATACTGTTTCGTATTGATGTCATCCTCAAATTCTTTGAAACCTTCCTTAGAACAGTAAAAGTCTTTGCAGCGAATAATATTGGTGCCAGAAACATACTTGTTTTTTTTCGAACACTAAAACCCATACCAAGACCATAATCTCTATACATATTGTAAGCCGCATCTTCACTATCTACCACAACTCCCATCAAATTATCGCTTCCATCTTTTTTTCTTTCCACACAATTCAATTTTACTGGATTTTCGTTGTCGCTATTTTGAACCATCTCTGCAGAAAATTTGTCATGTATGTTTAACATTAGTTTGATATCAAAAAGTATGAAAATAATTTTTAATAAAACTTTCATAATTTACCGTCTAAATTTCATAATATGTCACTAATTTAATAGATTCACTAGATTTTCCTTCATAGTTAAATTTTTTTCGATACTAACTAAATTAACAATAGAAATCTAAAATTTTAAAAGATAAAAAAACCAGTGATGATAATTTTTTTATTAAACCAAGTGAGATATGACAATTGGTGATAATTGCAATAAAAATTGATAAATTTTTTACTCTATAATTGCAGTTGCAATAGAAATTGATAAAAATTACAATACAAAGAAACCATTACATATATAAAGGAATAAACAAAGTGTAAAAACCAATATATTACTTGTTAAAATTTCCAGATTTCTTTGGAGTAGAAGTTGTGTAACCCCCTCATCCCGGTCTAGCCAGATGACCGGTCCGAGTGAGTCACACGGGGAAAACCGAAGCGAAACCCGTTAAGGTTCCCCCTCGGTTAGCAACCCTATTTTTTTTATTTTAATCTTGTCATAATCAAGCAATAAATTCTAAGTGAGTCCCTATACTTTTACGGTTCGATAAGACTAATTTCCATTTTCCTAATTTCTTTAATTAATCACTTAAACTTTCGAATTGATCACTAAAATTGGTGGATTTCACATCCTACAGATTGTTAATCAATTTATTAACACTCCATTTAATCCAATTTTACATCTTTAATAATTCACAAATTCTTAATTTTTTCTTCTTTTCTTTTATACACATTTCTGACCACCTAATTTAATTCATTTCTTATTTCCTGTACATAACTCCAAATCGAACACCGTTTGTTCCTAAATTCAATTAACATACCCAATTTTAACATATCAAAAATTCAGGTCGAAACTTCTAGTAGATTATTTTCTAAAATTTTACAAAGTTCACTGTCCAGCTAGGAGCATTACTGGATAGTTTTGCATGCTGTTCGAAATGGGTTTCCAGATTTCATTACAATGATCAAAACTCAGATTTATAATTTTTCTACCACTTTAGACATGTCAAAGTAGAATATATCAAAAATTCATCACGAAATTCCCACTAATTAATTTTCTATAATTTTCTAAAGTTGCATGTTCTTATATATAAAGTCTAAGAACAAAATTTAGGAAGCAATAAAGCATATACACACATGCGAGAGCACCTATTTAAGCCAAGGAAGTCATTCAAACATGGAATAAAGCATTCATGCATAGCATTCCGATTAAAGAGCAATTTATGCATATATGGACATACATAAGATCTTAACAATGCCAAAGGCACACATTAATACATATGAAACTTAAACATATTAGTTAAGCAACCAAAACATCCAACGAAACATGCCATCATACACAAGTCTTCATCAAACATAGCATGGTTTACAAAATCAAGCCAAGCATACACATCAACACCATTTAAGAGTCAAACATTGCTCATGCAAATCATATAATTGCCCCATTGCTAAACTACCACATTAATTACAAAACCATACCTGAGCAACAACAACTTGGAAAGCCCCTTCGCCTTGCTCCTTGCTAACACCACGCTAATGATCTGCATTGCTGAAAATGAGAGCGTAAGCTAAAAGCTTAGTGGGGATGCTCTAAAATCCAAAAACAACAACAATGCAGGGTTCAATCGTGTCATCCCTAAATCTCACATACAACATGCATAGGTATCAACAAGTCAACCTAACTAGTCTTTCAAGAGTTAAAATATGGCATCTCACATCATATTAAACTCAACAGCATAATCATCATATTAAACTCGACAGCATAATCATCATATCATTTTCAAGAGTTCTAATATGGCATCCCACATCATATTAAACTCAACATCATAATCATGAAAGAATAACATGTTCAAGAATCATAATATGGCATCTTACATCATATTAAGTTCAACAACATAATTCTCATTTTGGCACCTAGTTATGACTCGAATACGCGGATAACATGTTGGAACGCATTTTCCAACATCAACCTTACCTCGGTGGGATTACACTCATCACCGGCCTTGCATCGACGGGATTCCACTCATCGCCACATGCCCTACGGACGAGATTCCACTCATCATCACGTAGAATATATATAAATTTCCGGTGGAATATTACATCACCGTACTCCTCCTTGGTGCCTTAACGCCACCAAGGCCACGTACGTTTTGACTCAATTTGTGTGCACACTCATCCTAATGATCGATCATTGTACCCAAGCATACTAGTGCCAATATCTTTCATTACATCATAAATCCACCCATTATATATCATGTTTATCATATATGCATATCAAGATACATACATATCAATCAATCCACATTTCACATGAACAAGTAGGCAATGACATATCATTTATCAATAGAAAATTTAAAGAGTTAAACTACCAATTTAACTCCCACATAGGAATGGCCTACCAAGCTCATTCCCTCACATCCACTACACACTTGAACCAACTTCAAAACAATTTTTAAAGTTTTACTCACCACCCTTCCTTAGCAACTCAAACAAGCAAGCAAGCCTCCTAAATGCTCGGATTCGATCCCGATGCTTCTCCGGTGTTTCCTCTTGTTTCTAGCCAATCAAAACATAACCATTACTCATAATTCAATGCTAAATTTCAGTCACCACTCCAATCCATAAACACAAGCCACACTTCAACAATTTCCAACTAAAACAATCACCAAATTTCTCATTTTCGTACTCCTATTTTACCCAGCAGAAAATCATATTTTCAATCACCCAAATGACATCTAAATGGTTCCAAAACACTTTCCTAACATACATATACCATCAGCCCTTCAATTGAACTATAAAACTCATCAAAATTCAAGTTTTAAACACTTCAAAAATGGCCTCAAATACCCATTTCGGATTTTCACCCAAAATTACTCATTTTAACATATTAGGTTTATTTTAACAAGACTAACTCAAAACCCAACTCAATAAATCAAAATCAATTGAAAAACTCACTAAAAACTCAAATTTTCATTAAACTTGAAAATCATAAAAGTGGGTAGTTTCGAGATATAAAGCTATGTAAACGTAGAGGATGAAGAGGAGAGTCCGAATATGTAATTACCTTCAAAAACACCCTTGATTTGATGAAGGAATTTGATGAATTAAAGGTTTTGGGGAAGTTTGGGTATGGTTATACGGCAGGGGGGAAGGAGGAAGAAAGGAAATGATAAGATTATGATTAATATTATTATTATATATAAAAGTTTTTTTTTAAATTACCAAAATATCCCTCCCTTTTTATTTAAAACTCAGTTGTCCCCCTGAGCAAATCTGGCATAGGTAACAACTTCTGTCCCACTTCGGCCCAACAGACTGGAGTTCTACACTTCCGTCCATACAAGGCCTCATACGGAGCCATCTGAATACTCGACTGGAAGCTGTTATTGTACGCAAACTCTACTAGAGGCAAATGCTTCTCCCAGGTACCTTGAAAATCAATGATACAACAACGCAACATATCCTCTAAGATCTGAATGACCCTCTCTAACTGACCATCTGACTGAGGATGATAAGAAGTGCTGAAGTTCAAACGGGTACCCAAAGCTGTGTGTAGACACTCCCAAAATCTAGAAGTAAACCACGGATCTCTATCTGACACGATAGATTTCGGCACACCATGCAATCTGACAATCTCACCAATGTACAAACCGCCCAATCTATCAAGAGTGTACGTAGTATTAACTGCCAAGAAGTGAGCACACTTCGTAAAGCGATCTACTATCACCCAAACTGAGTTCTTCTTCGTAGGAGTCAAAGGCAAACCCGAAACAAAATCCATGGTGATGTTCTCCCATTTCCATTCCGGAATTCTCAATGGTTGTAACAAACCTGAGGGAACCTGATGCTCCGCTTTCACTCTCTGACACACTAAGCATTTACTCACAAAGTCGGCTACATCTCTCTTCAAGCCAACCCAAAAATACTCATTCTTCAAATCACGATACATCTTCGTACTTCCAGGATGCATAGTAAATGGACTACTGTGGGCTTCAGTCAAGATCGTACGTCTCAAGTCACTGTCTTCTGGCACAACTATTCTATCTTTGAAACACAAAACCCCGTCAGTACTGAAACTGTAGTCTGATGATCTACCTTCGGCTATATCTTGAACGTGAGGTGCCAAAGATCTATCTAAGAGCTGTTTTTCTCTAATTAACTGACCTAAAGTAGGTCTGACCTGAAGCTCAGCTATCAAGCCACCATCTCCGGACAAACTCAATCTAGCAAACATGGCTCTCAAGTCCACGGCCATCTTCCTACTCAATGCATCAGCCACTACATTGGCCTTACCCGGATGGTACTCAATAGTAAGATCGTAGTCTTTTAGCAGCTCTAACCACCTACGCTGTCTGAGGTTCAAATCTCGCTGAGTCATAATGTATTTCAAACTCTTGTGATCGGTGTACACTGTGCATTTCTCACCATACAAATAGTGCCTCCAAATCTTCAGAGCGAACACAACTGCAGCTAACTCTATGTCATGGGTCGGATAATTGCGCTCATGAGTCTTCAACTGTCTTGAAGCGTAAGCCACTACCTCCCGGTCTTGCATAAGAACACACCCTAGCCCTACATAAGAAGCATCACTGTAAACTACGTAGTCCTTCCCAGACTCAGGCTGTATCAAGATCGGTGCTTGGGTCAAAGCTTCTTTCAATTTCTCAAAGGCTCTCTGTCTTGCATCTGTCCACTCAAACTGAACACTCTTCTGAAGTAACTGCGTCAATGGAGCGGCTAACTTAGAGAAACCATCTACAAATCTTCTATAATATCCAGCTAAGCCTAAGAAGCTACGTACTTCTGTCACGGACTTCGGTTGCTTCCACTCAACAATGGCTTCAATCTTTTTCGGATCAACTCTAATTCCATCGGCTGACACTACATATCCCAAGAAAACTACCTCACGGATCCAAAACTCACACTTACTGAGCTTTGCATACAACTGATGATCTAGCAAAGTCTTCAAAACAAGTCTCAAGTGTCGGTCATGGTCTTCTTCAGTTCGCGAGTACACCAATATGTCATCAATAAATACAACTACAAACTGATCTAAATACTGATGGAAAATCCTGTTCATCATATCCATGAAAGCAGCTGGTGCATTAGTCAACCCAAATGGCATGACTAAGAACTCATAGTGACCATACCTAGTCCTAAAGGCCGTCTTCGGTACATCAACCTCTTTTACCTTTAGCTGGTAATAACCCGATCTCAAATCAATCTTCGAAAAGACCGATGCTCCTTTCAGTTGATCAAACAAGTCATCAATCCTGGGCAACGGATATTTATTCTTCACTGTCAACTGATTCAACTGTCTGTAATCTATACACATTCTCATGCTTCCATCTTTCTTCTTCACAAACAAAACTGGTGCACCCCAAGGTGAAGAACTTGGTCGGATAAAGCCTCTATCTGTTAACTCTTGCAACTGAGTCTTCAACTCTTTCAATTCTTTTGGTGCCATACGATACGGAGTAATCGAAACAGGAGCTGAATCGGAATAAGTCTCAATGCTGAACTCTACCTCTCTGTCCGGTGGTAACCCTGGCAATTCTTCCGGAAATACACTAGGAAAATCACATACAGTCCGGATGTCCTGAGGTCTAACCTCACTCATGTTAGGGTTCATCACATACGCTAGGTATGCTTCACACCCCAACTCAACTAATCTCTTAGCCTCTAACACTGAAACCACATTGGACAAGAACTTCACATTCTCACCCACAACCACAATCTCATAGTCATCTGTAAGCTTCAAAGAAATCCGCTTAGTTTCAAAATCTATCCTAGCTCTATGCTCTGAGAGCCAGTCCATACCCAGAATCACATCAAAACCATAAAAAGGAAGCTCCATCATATCCACTGGAAACACATGTCCCTGAACCATCAACGGACACCTTCGGTACATCTTCCTAACTACTACCGTGTCCCCAAAAGAACTAGTGACACTAACTCCTACCTCTAACATCTCACAAGGCAATTTCAAATATTGTGCATGCTCACTCAATATGTAGGAATGTGTAGACCCAGAGTCAATCAAAGATAACAAACCCAAAGACTGTATCGAGAAGTTACCTGCAATCACATCAGTGTCCCGCTGATCCCCACGCTGAGCATAAACTCTGGCCTGTCCTCCGCCCTCCGGCTGGACTGCAACTACATGTGCTAAATTTCTCTGGCCATCATTTCTCGGCTGAAAATTACCTCTACCGCGCCCGCGGCCTCTCTGAAAGTCATTGGCTCTAGCAAGAGCCTGAGTTGGTGCCTGTCCCACCAGATGTGGACAGTCACGCCTAATGTGGTCTCTAGCACCACAATTCCAACACGAATGAAAGTTTCCCCAACACTCACCGGTGTGGTTCCTCCCACAGGTAGCACATGTAGGCAACTTCCCACCAGTTCTCTGACCCTGATGGCCCTTACCGTGGTTACCGCCACCACGCCTATGATCATACTGATGTCTGCGGTCTTGATGCCTTTTAGCATCTCCTCTATCAAAGTTGCTGGACCTCTTACCCGAACTAGATCCACCTGACCGCCTGGTCAAACTCAAGCTGTGCTCTAAGTCCTTGGCCCTCGCTACCAAGAAATCAAAATCAGTATAATCCGAAGCTAGGGTATACGTCTTGATTTATTCATTCAGTCCATAACGGAAACGGTTACAGCGTTCCACCTCAGTAGGAACAAGCTCAGGTGCATACTGACTCAATCTGACAAACCGGATCTCATAATCAGTAACGGACCTATTCCCCTGAAGCAAAGCCATAAACTCTCTCTTCCTCTCGTCGAGGTATCGCGGACCCAGATACTTCTTAAAGAAAGCTGTCTCAAAGAACTCCCAAGTAATCTCGGCCTCATCCATACCCGTAGTAATGGTGACCCACCAAGTGTAAGCATCACCCTGAAGCAAGGACTCAACACATCCCAACTTACGCTCACCAGTACACCCCATCTGAGCAAGGATATGGACAGTTTTCTCAAACCACAACTCTGATCTCTCTGGAGTAGACCCCCTAAACTCTTCGGCCCCAAGTCCCCGAAGTCTCTCTAAAGGTAATCCGGTGCCCTCACCCTGACGGTGTGCTGCTGCCTGACCCCCAGCTACGGCAGCCTGAAACGCCCCAGCTATCGCCTGAACCAACGGAGATAAATCTATTCTGGCCATTCCTTGACCACCTTGGCCACCTCGGCCTCCTTGAGGTCCCTCTCTATCGGCCCCAGCCTCGCCTCCTACTCCAGGTGGAGGAGGTGGTGGTGGTGGAGGTAATGGAGGAGCTCCAATTCCAACCACAGGCTCTCCCACTTGAGCCCCAACTCTCTGAGCATCTGCCCGTGATTCCTGTCGAACCATCCTAGGCCTCCCACGTCGTCTCATGATACAGCTAGCAAAGTAATAACTACAACAAACAACAACAAACAGATAGGGATTACGTTAGCAAAAGCAAGGGTCCAACAGTGCTCAAGTATTCCTCTTTCAATTTTTTTTTAATTAAGTAATAGTAGCAATGGGCACTCGACTCAACATCAACACAACAATTCATGCTTCAATTCATCATACGGATAATCAAACAACGAGATCTCATGGCAAAACATATATCAAGCAATACAATTTCTTAACACATCAAGCTTACCTCTCTTACCTGCCCAAGGTCTCGGAAACCTTAAGCTCTGATGCCAACAAATGTAACCCCCTCATCCCGGTCTAGCCAGATGACCGGTCCGAGTGAGTCACACGGGGAAAACCGAAGCGAAACCCGTTAAGGTTCCCCCTCGCTTAGCAACCTTATTTTTTTATTTTAATCTTGTCATAATCAAGCAATAAATTCTAAGTGAGTCCCTATACTTTTACGGTTCGATAAGACTAATTTCCATTTTCCTAATTTCTTTAATTAATCACTTAAACTTTCAAATTGATCACTAAAATTGGTGGATTTCACATCCTACAGATTGTTAATCAATTTATTAACACTCCATTTAATCCAATTTTACATCTTTAATAATTCACAAATTCTTAATTTTTTCTTCTTTTCTTTTATACACATTTTTGACCACCTAATTTAATTCATTTCTTATTTCCTGTACATAACTCCAAATCGAACACCGTTTGTTCCTAAATTCAATTAACATACCCAATTTTAACATATCAAAAATTCAGGTCGAAACTCCTAGTAGATTATTTTCTAAAATTTTACAAAGTTCACTGTCCAGCTAGGAGCATTACTGGACAGTTTTGCATGCTGTTCGAAATGGGTTTCCAGATTTCATTACAATGATCAAAACTCAGATTTATAATTTTTCTACCACTTTAGACATGTCAAAGTAGAATATATCAAAAATTCATCACGAAATTCCCACTAATTAATTTTCTATAATTTTCTAAAGTTGCATGTTCTTATATATAAAGTCTAAGAACAAAATTTAGGAAGCAATAAAGCATATACACACATGCGAGAGCACCTATTTAAGCCAAGGAAGTCATTCAAACATGGAATAAAGCATTCATGCATAGCATTCCGATTAAAGAGCAATTTATGCATATATGGACATACATAAGATCTTAACAATGCCAAAGGCACACATTAATACATATGAAACTTAAACATATTAGTTAAGCAACCAAAACATCCAACGAAACATGCCATCATACACAAGTCTTCATCAAACATAGCATGGTTTACAAAATCAAGCCAAGCATACACATCAACACCATTTAAGAGTCAAACATTGCTCATGCAAATCATATAATTGCCCCATTGCTAAACTACCACATTAATTACAAAACCATACTTGAGCAACAACAACTTGGAAAGCCCCTTCGCCTTGCTCCTTGCTAACACCACGCTAATGATCTGCATTGTTGAAAATGAGAGCGTAAGCTAAAAGCTTAGTGAGGATGCTCTAAAATCCAAAAACAACAACAATGCAGAGTTCAATCGTGTCATCCCTAAATCTCACATACAACATGCATAGGTATTAACAAGTCAACCTAACTAGTCTTTCAAGAGTTAAAATATGGCATCTCACATCATATTAAACTCAACAGCATAATCATCATATTAAACTCGACAGCATAATCATCATATCATTTTCAAGAGTTCTAATATGGCATCCCACATCATATTAAACTCAACATCATAATCATGAAAGAATAACATGTTCAAGAATCATAATATGGAATCTTACATCATATTAAGTTCAACAACATAATTCTCATTTTGGCACCTAGTTATGACTCGAATACGCGGATAACATGTTGGAACACATTTTCCAACATCAACCTTACCTCGGTGGGATTACACTCATCACCGGCCTTGCATGGACGGGATTCCACTCATCGCCACATGCCCTACGGACGGGATTCCACTCATCATCACGTAGAATATATATAAATTTCCGGTGGAATATTACATCACCGTACTCCTCCTTGGTGCCTTAACGCCACCAAGGCCACGTACGTTTTGACTCAATTTATGTGCACACTCATCCTAATGATCGATCATTGTACCCAAGCATACTAGTGCCAATATCTTTCATTACTTCATATATCCACCCATTATATATCATGTTTATCATATATGCATATCAAGATACATACATATCAATCAATCCACATTTCACATGAACAAGTAGGCAATGACATATCATTTATCAATAGAAAATTTAAAGAGTTAAACTACCAATTTAACTCCCACCTAGGAATGGCCTACCAAGCTCATTCCCTCACATCCACTACACACTTGAACCAACTTCAAAACAATTTTTAAAGTTTTACTCACCACCCTTCCTTAGCAACTCAAACAAGCAAGCAAGCCTCCTAAATGCTCGGATTCGATCCCGATGCTTCTCCGGTGTTTCCTCTTGTTTCTAGCCAATCAAAACATAACCATTACTCATAATTCAATGCTAAATTTCAGTCACCACTCCAATCCATAAACACAAGCCACACTTCAACAATTTCCAACTAAAACAATCACCAAATTTCTCATTTTCGTACTCCTATTTTACCCAGCAGAAAATCATATTTTCAATCACCCAAATGACATCTAAATGGTTCCAAAACACTTTCCTAACATACATATACCATCAGCCCTTCAATTGAACTATAAAACTCATCAAAATTCAAGTTTTAAACACTTCAAAAATGGCCTCAAATACCCATTTCGGATTTTCACCCAAAATTACTCATTTTAACATATTAGGTTTATTTTAACAAGACTAACTCAAAACCCAACTCAATAAATCAAAATCAATTGAAAAACTCACTAAAAACTCAAATTTTCATTAAACTTGAAAATCATAAAAGTGGGCAGTTTCGAGATATAAAGCTATGTAAACGTAGAGGATGAAGAGGAGAGTCCGAATATGTAATTACCTTCAAAAACGCCCTTGATTTGATGAAGGAATTTGATGAATTAAAGGTTTTGGGGTTTGGGGAAGTTTGGGTATGGTTATACGGCAGGGGGGAAGGAGGAAGAAAGGAAATGATAAGATTATGATTAATATTATTATTATATATAAAAGTTTTTTTTAAATTACCAAAATATCCCTCCCTTTTTATTTAAAACTCAATTTGCTCAAACTAAGATCAATTTGATTAAAATTAATTCTACCAACTCAGACCAACTAACCCGACTAACTCCTAACCCCATAACACGGGTGTTACAAGTTGGCCAATCTTGGCCAATCAACGAGGAGCAACGGTGGGGTTGGAGAGACAAATAAAATTTGCAGGTTTAGGAAGACGGTAGAATTTTCAGATTTAGCCAATCGACGATTAGTAGGGGAGGGGAGGGTTTGGGAAGACGAGGGGAAATAGGTTTTTTTTTATTTTTTGTGTTTTAATATTTAGGGTAAAAAAATTAAAATATGATTTGGACAAATGCTGACATGTAAAATATGAATGACATGTATTAATTATATTGGTTAGGACCATATCCTAGGTGGTAGGTAAGGCCCATGATATAATTTCTCGTGATTAACATATTAGATTAATATATAAGATATGAGGAAGGAGATGATGATTTGTAAATTTTAATTTATAAGAAAATATTATGTGAAAAATAAAGATGGTGTAGTTTCATTTAAATGGGCAGTGCCATAGATAAGGTGGTGAGAATGGTTTATAGAATAATTGCTTCTAATTTATTTTTGAAATATGATTAATCATATGTCGAGCCTTTGAGATTTTTAATAATCATTTAAAAGTAATTAAAAGAATAATGGTGTTCATCTAGGGATGAAGCTAGGATTTGGGGTTAGGGGCAAAATATAAATGTTTAAAAGTGGGGGAGAATTCATAAATAAACTAATTTTTAAAAAAATTTAAATAGGGGGAAAATGTGAAAAAAATCGCCCCCCGTAATAGCTCTATCCCTGTGCTCAGTGGTGTGTGTCACCCGTTCTAAAAAATTCCTTATAAATATTGTTTTTCATATTAACTAACTATATTGTATTTTTAAGTACATGTTTATATTATAATTCATATTTAAAATTCATAATTCTCATTTTTAATAATGTCTTATTTAAAGTTCGAACTCAGATTCTCACATTATAAAATTTTATATAACATTATTATATTTCATTGGAATAAACTTTGAGTTGCAAAATAAAGTGGGGTGAAGGAATATTGAAACACCATGAACAAAGCAAAGTTAAGTTTGAACTTTTAATTTAATTATACATTATAATTTGGATAAAGAACCACCAACGGTTCCAGCTACTATTATATTGCATAGAAAAATCATTATAATTTTATCAATGAGGACATCCCACAATTGATGGAGCTATGTAGGTTTGAAGCATGGAGCTATTTTTATATATATTTATTTTGAAATGGCAGTAAGATTTATAATTATTGATATATGATCTATTAATTAATTAATTTAAATTAAATATTACAGAGGTTGAGGGCAACTTTCTCAATCTAATTTGTTTTATTCATAACGTTAAAATATAAACATATGATATTATTTAATTGATCTAACGCTTCATCATACCAACCCAATTAGTATTTGGTATTAGAATAACATTATGGACATTTTTTGTTTTAAAGAAATATTTGTATTCAATAGAAATTTAATTAAAAAATATGACCCCCACATAAGAATAGCAGATTGAATTTAATTTGATTAGTAACTCGTTGATACAATAAACATGATGATGTGGCTTGAGGTTGTGTTTTGATGTTGTTAGCGTTTTAGTCGGCTGTTTTGTTTTTTGGTGTATACTTTGTTGGTGTTTTGTTCTTGTAATTCTTTTCGTTTTGCCATGACTATGAGTACTCTTTTCCTCCATTTAGGTGTAGAGAGGTTTTTAACGAGGCTCGTGGTCATGAGGATTGCTATGATCTTCAATAAAATCATACTTTGCCGATAAAAAAAGTAACTCGTTGATACAATAAACACGATGACGTCTTTCCACCCAAAATTTGAGGATATTAAGCGCTTAAACATGTTTGGTCGCACGTCGGGGGTGGAAGGTACAAAGGACTAGGGTACCATCACCCCTGCCAACATTTTTTTTGAGAAATTAGAATTTGACCCCTAATTTTTTTAAAAATAATTTTTCCCCTCAAGATTCTTAAACAGTCATATTAAGTTTCAAGATTTTGAATATTTTTAACTAAATACTCTCTCATAAATTTTAAAAGTTTTTATTAAATCTCTCAAAATTTTTGAAAATTTTAGTTAAACCCTTAAAATTTTTAAAATTTTTAGTTTAAGCCTCCAAATTTTTTTTAGAAAAATTGAAGTTGCCCCCCAAACTCTTACCCCAAGTTCTACCATTATCTCAAATTCTGATCTATATTATACCAGCAACATGTCAACCAAACTAATCTCAATCGAATATAAATATATATTTCTAAATTTATTTGATTATAATTATAAATCTTTAGAACTTTAGTCTCAATCAAGAAGGCAAATGTAGAACCTTATGTATTTCTGTTGAGATAAATATTTTGATATAACAATTTAATAGAAAAATATTTTTGGATTTATTCAAATATTGCAAAAATAATTCAAAGTCCAACAAACTTGAAAAATATGTTTCAAAGTTTTAAAACCTCAAAAATATGTATTATTAATTGTTTTATATTTATAAAATATTTTTGAGTTGATTAAAAATATATTAAAAATGTTAAAAATGGTTTTAAAACTTTTAAAACATGAAAAACAATATTTTGCACTGTTCATAATAGAGTGTACAGGTACACACTGCATGTATTGATACGCATTTTTCGCGTACCTATACACACTATTCAAAATTTTAAATTTAAGCTTGTAACGGGTATATTTTGAAAGAGTATCGATACCCATTGGATAAAACTGTTTTTTATGAAGGAAAAACACCCTCCAACAACTCCAAGTATCCCAACGGCCATAAACGGCTAGTAGCTCATTCCACACTATAAAAGAAGGCTTGAGACACTTGAAGAACAAAAGAATGGACATCCAAGCTTAAAGATCAAGAGAGTAGTGTAACCCCTTAGACCCACCTATGCATTACCACGAATCCTAGGGAGTCACATTAGGGTCACAAGAGCGCCCCAAAGTAAAAATCCACATAAAAACATTTAATTGAACCACAACATTGACTATTGTTTTAAAATACACTTCCAAAAAATCATTTAAACATATAACAATAATTTCAGAAAACATTTTACAGACATTGTCATAAAATAATACATGACATGCATGCCTACTAACTGGACTGGTACCGTACTCTAAAAGTGACTCCGAAAGAACGTCGAACACTGATGCGATCACTATCATGATAGATCTCTTCTAACTTGCGGTGGTAAGAACAACATGAGCTTGAGAAAGCTCAGTAATACAAAACTACCAACTGAAGCTTCATGCTACACTTAAGTTTAAGATTTATCAAAACAAAAGAGATGAGCCAGCATTAACATGTTTCAGATGTAGAATATAATTATTTTAGGTATTATACTTCAAAGTAGCATAGTCATTTTTGATTTGATTCCCGATCACCAAACACGAGGTCTAACTTAAGAAATCAGAGGGGACATACATGTTACAAAAATTTAGCTAGAGAACTTAGAATGTTCAATCAAATACCGTTCGAGAATGATAGACAAAATATTTCAGATAACAACAGAGTTTTGACTAAGGCTAGAGAGGGAACAAAGGAAAATAAGTATCAACCTAACTACCCTCCAACCATACACCGATATACAATTCCCCAGAATTGCATCCATAAGGACTTACCCTAGGCCTGATGGGCAAAGGAGCCAACCTAAGGGGCTGCCTTAGGTCCATAAGGAATTACCTCGTGCCGTAGCATCAAAACCTACCTAAGGGGAGACCTCGGGTCCATAAGGAATTACCAGGGTTGAACCTGTAGAGACTTCATAACATAGCCCAAAAGCACATCAATTAAAATAATTTAGTGAATACAGATTGAGTAGTAATCGTACATGTAATTTTCAGAGTATTAGAAATCAGAGAGCATGCATAACAGATCAGATACATATGTATATAATTTAGCCAGGGAGAAGATTAGTTTCAGATCAAAGAGATTATACTTGTGCAATAACCACTTTATGGTTCGGTTCATTTTTTAGAGACACTTGGTAATTATCAAAAAGATATCATTCGACGATTTGGATAAGATTGCAGAACGGGGTCCCTACAAAAAGGGAAGTTCGGTGATAATGGATCGAACCAAAACGCCGGGTATATCGTAAGGGATTCAAACATTAAAGCTTACGAGGGTGAAATGATCATTCGGCCCTTTAAGAGTAATTTGGTAATTTAAACCAATAAGGTAAGGACAATGATGTGCAGGATTAAAAAATTCTAGTTGTTCATCCAGTTCCGAGTCCCTTCGAAACGGTCAAAACTTGTTAACACAGGGTTATTATTTAACCGAGTGGGTACACCTTAAACATTCATTTCTTAGAACCGACCAAAATGTATAACCGAAAAGCTCGCCATCACCAACCATCCATTGAACTTACAACGAGCAATCGAATGTATATTCAAGCGATATATACCAAGTATTCAAACATGAGCAATACACCTGAACTCGGTCCATAAGATTGAATGTACCCTTAAACAAATTACTCTTACCGTTAACCATGTATTTCCCCTAAATAGATCAAATATGCCTTCATATGGTATTCACCCAAATTCGTATATGTATAAAAAATGGCCAAAAAACACGAGTCATGTATTACCGCTTTTAGAGCCATACACTCGTTTAGCTTTATCGGTATTTTATAATCCGAGTCTTAGGGGTATTTTTAGTCATTTCAATGTTCAAAGGTATTCCATACACATCGATGCCCGAAGGTGTTTCAATTATACCGAGTCTTTCGATCCTTCAAAATATTCATTCGTTTCATGAATCGAAAGTATATCTATTACTTTGGTTAATTTGGCATCTAGCGCCCGAAGATATTTTAGCCTTTTTGGTCGTTTCTCTCATTCCATTCAATACAGTCTTATCAGCATTTCAATCGATTCAAGCCTTTTACGCCATTTAAAATTAATCTTGACATACGAATAGTTTCCTATAACCTTATCTTCAGAGGTCTAATTAGAATTCAGGATAGTCCAAGTGCTTCGCAATTTTGAGGGCTTAAGTCTTGTTACCATGATTTCCCAAGCTAAACGAGATTTTCAGATGAATCGATTGTTTTGCCAGATCTACTGTAGACTTCTAAGCCACTTTCATTGACAGGGGTATTTTAGTATTTCTTACACATCAAGACATCTTTTACAATGAAATAAACCGAATTTGAAGTTTCGAGGTGAACTGTTTTATTGAGTAAATCACTGAACTCGGATTTCTTCTCAATCATCAATTCCTTATTCTTATTATTAAGGTCTTATTCAAATTAATTAGAGAACTGCATATCTTTCCAAATTATAAATTTTTCTCAATCGAATGTACCACACTTATCTGAGTTATCATACTTAAATTTTGTATCTGATTCGACTTAAGTAGCATTAACGATATACTTCATTATCATAATGCACACATAAATCGAATACCGACATGTTCATAAAGCATACAAGAGGTAGTAATGTATTACCTTGAATCCTTGCTATATCGGTCGACCCTCGAATGTCGTTCGAACACACTTGAAGCAGAATTTGACGTCCCTCAACATCTTGTATTCAAGGAACCGAGAATACCTTCAATTACACAAGTTCCAAGATAAGACCTTACTCACAAGCTCTTAACCAATTAATTAAATACATAAGCACACTCGGGTTCAAGGTAAGATTCAGAGGCTTTCGGTTTTGAATTTGCGAAACGGGCTTCAAAAACGGACTCAGGACGTCGAAAAACATAAAATATAAGTTTTCAGGGAATTTGACTTTTTAGTCAAAGTCAATGGTCAACGAGCAAGTCAACGGTCAAAGTCAACGCTGACTTCAGCGGTCAAGGTCAACGCTGATGTCATGATGACATTACTGGTTGAGTGGGTTGACTCAACGAGTCAACTCATGCAAGTTGACTCACTAAGTTGACTCGAACGAGTTGACTCATTGAGTTGACTCGGTCAGTGGGTCGGGTGCGGGTCAACGAATCAGTTCGAGTCGGGTCGAATTAATTTAGGTTGGATACAGGTTCGGGTCGGGTAAGACACGAGTCGGGTCAGGTACGGGTCCACGGGTCTAGGCCGGTTTAGATGGCTTGATGGGTCGGACTGGTTTATTAATTGGACCGATTTGGTCTTGAGGGTTCAAACCGGTTTGGTTTGATGGGTTCAGACCGGTTTAGGGCCGATTTAGACTGGGTTTTACCTTTGGATTTTCCGATCACCGGAAATGGTCGCCGGAGACGCTAGAAGCCACATTTCTACCAGAAAACAAAAGCTCCTTAGAGTGCTAACTCAACCCACTCCTTAAAAACATGAAATTAGCCAGAACCGAACCAGAACTTACCCAAAAAGTTTGTAAATGGCTGAATTGTCGCGTAACCCTAATGAAGCCCTTACCGACGTCGGATGAGTGGTCGGGCGGTTGGGTTTTACTCGTCGTCACGTCAAGAGCCCTGATCTAGAGCCCGTGTCTCGAACAGATGGCAAACGAGGTCGAAAAACTTAAAAAATCGTGAGCAACAGTTTGGTTTTCGACGAACCTTCAAGCCCTTCTTTCTGTCGGATGGCAATGATGCAATGTGAGTGGCGACCAGGGTTGAGCTCGTGGCGCAACGACGAACACGCCGACGGCAGTGATGACGGTCATGGCTGAGCGGTGGCACCGATAAGAGAGACGAACGGTGAAGGTAAGGGAACGGTTGAAGGAGAATGAGAACGATCTCGAAATTTCAAATCCAATTGGAGCATTAATTACGATAAGGGGTTTGGTCCAAAATTTTATTTTTGGTGTAACCGAACCAATAAAAATAATATCAATTCTTGGTAAAATATAACCAAACACAACCTTAGCACAAATGGTTAAACTCTCATCTTTGGCAGCCAAGGTCACAGGTTCAGACCCCCTTGGTTACATAACCTCATTTTTTATTTTCATTCATCATTTTTTTTTGCTCTTAAAATCTTAGGGTGTTACAACTCTCCCTCCCTTAAAAGAAATCTCGTTCTCGAAACTTACCAGAGTAGGGAAAATGTAGAAACTACTCTTTCATCCATTCTTGTACTGAAACTCACCCTTTAGATTATACTTCTCATATATATATATATATATATATATATATATATCCAAACGGTCACAGATCAATTTGGTCGTGTCCTCGGTCACTTATCTATCTTTAAACCCAATGTTATCACATCATACAACTCAGACCAACTAATCAGATTACGATATATGAATCTATACAGAACTTAATACGAAGTCAAACGAACACTTGTCTCATAATTGTTATTATAATGGTCTCAGCCATGGGTCAGAATCTTCCCAACTACCACAAAAGTCAATCTTACAACCCTGAAGTATCTTCTTTATACTCTTAATTATTCTACTAGGTTGAATATCAATTTACGGAAGAAAAGCGGTACCTGAAATATAGACGAGTACTCAAGGCCTACACCAAGGCCTTCTAGAATCAGGATGCAACATCAAATTTCTGTCAATGATGATATAACGATACACCATGCCACATTTTCATATAAGAGGTCTTTCTTCAAGCTGCCCGAACACAACTAAGGTTTTGAACGAATATTACTTACTTTTAGCACAACATTCTGATAATTGTTTCCTTCGTGCATAATAGGGTCACCACATAGTCTATACCTTACGTAGCACTTTTATCAAATTTTCATCAGAATGTTCTCAAACACAATCATTATCACTGAGATACCTTACATGTAATCTTATATCGGTTACCTCATATGATCAAATATTTATTCTTAATCTGATTCAGATCTTCGATTTCACATGCATAAACCATCTCAGGTTCTTTATCCAGATTTAGATCAACTAAGTTAATCCAATTCACAGACGAATTTTATAGACATTCCTTGCCAGTACGATTCGAGCTACAATGGACAGAAAATTTAGATTCAGTTATTTCAAAAAAAGGATTCGATATCAAAGTCCCGGCTTGGTGTAGTACGGTCAGGATCTAGAGGCATGCACGAACCAGACACCCTATGATAGACATTCAGCCGATCTACCTAGAACGACGCAACTTTAAGCTCTGATACCACTAAATGTAAGCCTCTAGACACGTCTATGCGTTACTACGGATCCTAGGGAGTCACATTAGGGTCCCAAGAGCGACCCACAGTAAAAATCTACATAAAAATAATTTTCCTTTAAACATTTAATTGAACCACAACATTGACTATAGTTTTAAAATACACTTCCAGAAAATCATTTAAACATATAACAATAATTTTAGATAACATTTTACAGACACTGTCATAAAATAATACATGACATGCATGTCTACTAACTGGACTGGTACCGTACTCCAAAAGTGACGCCGAGAGAATGCTGAACACTGATGTCGATCACTATCATGATAGATCTCTTCTAACCTGCGGTGGTAAGAACAACATGAGCTTGGGAAAGCTCAGTAATACAAAACTACCAACTGAAGCTCCATGCCACACTTAAGTATAAGATTTATCAGAAAAAAAGGGATGAGCCAGCATTAACATGTTTCAGATGTAGAATATAATTATATTTGGTATTATACTTCAAAGTGGCATAGTCATTTCTGATTTGATTCTCGATCACCAGACACGAGGTCTAAATCAGGAAATCAGAGGGGGCATACAAGTTACAAAAATTCAGCTAGAGAACTTAGAATGTTCAATCAAATACTGTTCGAGAATGATAGACAGAATATTTCAGATAACAACAGAGTTTTGACTAAGGCTAGAGAGGGAAAAGGGAAATTAAGTATCAACCTAACTACCCTCCAACCAGACACCGATATACAGTTCCCCAAAACTGCATCCATAAGGACTTACCCTAGGCTCGATGGGCATAGGAGCCAACCTAAGGAGCTGTCTTATGTCCATAAAGAATTACCCGTGCCGTAGAATTAGAACCCACCCAAGGGGAGACCTCGGGTCCATAAGGAATTACCAGCGCTGAACCTACAGATACTTCATAACATAGCCCAAAATCACCACAATTAAAATAATTTAGTGAATACAAACTGAGTAGTAATCGTACATGTAATTTTCAGAGTATCAAAAATCAGAGAGCATGCATTACAGATCAGATACAGATGTATATAATTTAGCCAGACGGAATTCATAATTCGAATCAGAGAGAAGATTAGTTTCAGATAAGAGAGGATATACTTGCGCAATAACCACTCTATGGTTCGATTCATTTTCAGAGACAGTTGGTAATTATAAAAAAGAGATCATTTGACGATTTGGGGATGATTGCAGAACGGGGTCCCTAAAAAAAGATCATTTGATGATTTGGGGATGATTGCAGAACTCGCTAAAATGTATAACCGAAAAGCTCATCATCACCAAACATCCGTTGAACTTACAACGAGCAATTGAATGTATATTCGAGCGATATATACCAAGTATTCGAACATGAGCAATACACCCAAACTCGATCCATAAGATTGAACGTACCCTTAAACAAATTACTCTTACCGTTAACCATGTATTTCCTCCAAATGGATCGAATATGCCTTCATATGGTATTCATACAAATTCGCATATGTATAAAAAAACGGCTAGCAAACACGAGTCGTGTATTACCGCTTTTAGAGCCATACACTCGTTTAGCTTTATCGGTATTTTATAATCTGAGTCTTAGGGGTATTTTTAGTCATTTCAATGTTCGAAGGTATTCCAGACACATCGATGCCCGAAGGTGTTTCAATTATACTAAATCTTTCAATCCTTCCAAATACTCATTCGTTTCATGAATCTAATGTATATCTATTACTTTGGTTAATTTGACATCTAGCGCCCGTAGATATTTTAGCCTTTTTGGTCATTTCTCTCATTCCATTTAATACAGTAATATCAGCATTTCAATCGATTCAAGCCTTTTAAGCCTTTTAAAATTAATCTAGACATACGAATAGTTTCTTGTAACCTTATCTTCAGAGGTCTAATTAGAATTCAGGATAGTCCAAGTGCTTCATAATTTCGAGGACTTAAGTCTTGTTACCATGATTTCCCAAGCTAAACGAGATTTTCAGATGAATCGATTGATTTGCAAGATCTACTGTAGACTTCTAAGTCGCTTTCATTGACATGGGTACTTTAGTCTTTCTTACACATCAAGATATCTTTTATAGTGAAAGAAACTAAATTTCAAGTTTCGAGGTGAACTGTTTTATCGAGTAAATCACTAAACTCAGATTTCTCTTCAATCTTCAATTCCTTATTCCTATTATTCAGGTCTTATTCAAATTAATTAGAGAACTGCAGATCTTTCCAAATTATAAATTTTTCTCAATCAAATGTACCACACTTATCTGAGTTATCATACTTCAATTTTGTATCTGATTCGACTTAAGTAGCATTAACGATATACTTCATTATCATAATGCACACATAAATTGAATATCGACATGTTCATAAAGCATACATGAGGTAGTAATGTATTACCTTGAATCCTTGCTATACTGGTTGACCCCCGAATGACGTTCGAACACTCTTGAAGCCGAATTTGACGTCCCTCAACATTCTTTTATTCAAGGAATCGAGAATACCTTCAATTACACAAATTTCAAGATCATACCTTACTCACAAGCTCTTAACCAATTAATTAAATACATAAGCACACTTGGGTTCAAGGTAAGATTCAGAGGCTTTCGAGTTTGAATTTGTGAAACGGGCTTTAAAAACGGACTCATGACTTCAAAAAACATAAAATATGAGTTTTCGAGAAATTTAATTTATTGGTCAAAGTCAATGCTGACGTCAACGGTCAAGGTCAACAATGATGTCATGCTGACATCATTGGTTTGACTGGGTTGACTTGGATGAGTCAACTCGGGCAAGTTGACTCAAACGGGTTGACTCATTGAGTTGACTCGATCAACGGGTCGAGTGCGGGTCAATGGGTCGGGTTGAATTAATTCAGGTCGGATACAGGTTCGGGTCAGGTCAGACACGAGTCGGGTCGGGTACGGGTCCACGGGTCTAGGCCGGTTCGAATGACTTGATGTGTCGGACCTGTTTATCAATAGGATTGGTTTGGTCTGGGGGTTCAAATCGGTTTGGTTCGGTGGGTTCAAAACGGTTTAGTGCCGATTTAGACTGAGTTTTACCTTTGGATTTTCCGATCGCTGGTCGATCACCGGAAATGGTCGCCGGAGACGCTAGAAGCCACATTTCTGCCGGAAAATAAAAGCTCGTTAGAGTGTTAACTAAACCCACTTCTTAAAAACATGAAATAAGCTAGAATCTAACCAAAACTTACCCAAACAGTTCGAAAATGGCCGAATTATCGCGTAACCCCGATGAAGCCATTACCGGCGCCAGATGAGTGGTCGGACAGTTAGGTTTTGCTCGCCGTCATGTTAGGAGCCCGGATTTGGAGTCCTTGTCGCAAACAGACGAAAACTGAGGCTGAAAAACATAGAAAATTGAGAGCGAGAGTTTGGTTTCTGACAAACCTTCAAGCCCTTCTTCCCGTCGGACGGTAATGATGCAGCGCGAGTGGCGACCGGGTTTGAGCTCGTGGTGCAACGACGAACACGCCGACGGCGGCGATGGCGGTCACGGTTGAGCGGCGGCATCGATCAGAGAGACGAACGGTGGGGGTAAGGGAACAATCGAAGGAGAATGGGAAAGATCTCGAAATTTCAGATCCAATTGGAGCATTAATTATGATAAAAGGGTTTGGTCTAGATTTTTATTTTCGGTGTAACCGAACCAATAAACATAATATCAATTCTTGGTAAAATATAACCAAACACAACCTTAGCACAAATGGTTAAACTCTCATCTTTGGCAGCCAAGGTTACAAGTTCAAACCCCCCTTGGCTACACAACCTCATTTTTTTTATTTTAATTCATCATTTTTTTGCTCTTAAAATCTTAGGATGTTACAAGTAGAGTTTTTCATTGTCTATTATGTAATATCTTGTAATTTTGTCCAATCCTAGTGAGCCAAAATGTGTAAACACCAACCTAGAGAGGTAATTAGTTTATATTGTCAAGACCTCGTAATTGTGGGATATATTCTAGTTGATCCTTATAAAAACTAGGGAAATGATTCTATCTTAGCCCGTAAAAAGATAGGGATGTAAATGTTAGCCCTTTAGTTTGTAAAAAGGAAGGATTCATTGTTTGTGAATTGAGAAATTCTTAGTGTAGATGCTAAGGTAGTGGATGTAGACCTTGGTTAGAAGGTCGAACTACTCTAAAATCTAATGTGTCAAATTATCATTTTTTTTTCGGTTTTTGTTTTCCCAATTTCAAAAGAAACCTTTACACACATCATCAACACTAATTTCGGTAGAAGACATTGAGTTTAACGATTTCAAATATAGAAAATTTATTCATCAATATTTATACTTTTATCAAATTAATTTTCATTATTTTCTGAGTTAAATTTAAGTTTCAATATTTAAAAACAGTCAAATCATTTTAAACAAAAATATTAACTATTTTAAAGTTTTGAAGTGATAGTTTATGCGATAGTCCACGTCGGTTTCATGCTATATAATTATTTATTTTATATGCAACGTTAATGAATAATTTAAAATTATAAATATATTCAAACAATAAAAATTTAATAGTTTAAAAAATAATTTAAAAAATCATGAATTATACATGAAATGTCATCAGGGACGAAGTTGTTTGGAGGCATAGGGCATGATGTGATTTTTACCTATTTGGATCCATAATTTTCAATTTATTTGCACTTTATATTATATTTAATGGTTGATTATACTTTATCCCCTTATTTTGATTTTTGACTCTATCCTTGATCGTGAATTGTCATGTAGGATCCAATGTCAATGTTGTTAAGAATTAACGTTTTAATTAATATTTTTATATAAAAAATAACGATTGTACTCTTTTTTTTAAAAATAAGTATTAAATTGAAATAAATAATAATAATCAAAATAATTAAAAGTATAAATGTTAAAACCTAAAATTATCATTATATTGAAAATTAATCATAATTGTATGGAAAATAAATATCCAAAACTATCAACAGAATTCCATCTGCATAATTATATTGAAGAAGCTCCATTTGAGACGGAAGAAGCTGTTACTAAAGATCGATGGTCGGTTGATCCTCGATTAATTTCAATTCCTTTATTTTTGAAGTATCCGAAATTGCTCTCCTTTCATTTACTTTTCCATTTACTTGTCTTTTTTTTCCCTTCAATTTTTTTAACCGGTTGGTCATGTTTCCGGTGAATGTCTTTTGGTTGTTTTTTAAACAGTTTCCCTTAATAAAAATGATCAACAATATTTTACTAAAAAATACTATCATTAATAAAATCGCTTTGTCTGCATAGTATTTGTATATTGTCAAATGATTAAAAATATATTTATTAACAGATATTACATTTTAACCTTCAATGAAAAACGAATGATGTTGATCGTAAGAGGCATGTATTAAATTATTTTATCTGTAAAGTGTGTGTACATTTAATTTTTGACAATGACCTTGTTTGACAATTAGTGGATAGCTAATAGCTCATAGCGGATTACATTAGCTGATAGCTGATTTGACTAGCGGATTGTAGTAGCTGATTGTATAAAGTGTTTGATAAAATTAACTGATAGCTGATAGTTGTTTGATTATTTAAACAAGTAAAATTACATATAAGAACATGATTAAATACATTATTTGTTTGAATAATTATTAGTTATCACTATTTTGTAAATTAATTAGATTATGAAAAATATTTTTTTGATATACTATTACTAAACATATTTAAAGCATCTATATATTAATTTATTATTTATATAATTTTTTAATACAATTTAATTAATTATTAAATTTAAATGCAAATATAAATGTGTGCGAAGAAAAAAGAAAAAAATAATTAGTTTACACATATCATAGTGTAAATATGTGAGAGTGAAGAATTAAAATAGAAAAGGTTAAATTTAGGTTATTTGGAGATTTTTTTTGTAATTGTTAAGGGTAAAATGGTTTTTATAACTATTATATCAAAACCTCTAATTTCAAAAGGCTCATATTAGCAGCTTTTTTAAAATGAGAGATTTCACCCAAATCCGCTATTTTAATCCGTTATTTATCAAATACTCAAATTAACAGATTTGACCGATCAAACGTCTAATATTAATTTAAACTTTTAATTTTAGCTCAAATCGTTATTTAGCAAACAAGAGCCAATTATTTTTTAACTTCACTCTTGAATACGCACTTCAAGTTACGTGTATTATATGAATAACACTCATTTCAAATTGGAATTAGTTAACGTGTAAGCCGCACTGCATAATTCGCAATTAAAGATATTAAATATAAAATGCAATGAATAAAGTAGGGAGGTTCTGCGGTACGGCGCCTAGTATGCGGCTAATATACGGCGTAACCGGCTAGGGCGGTGACCGGTTAAAGATCATGTTTCCGGTAAAAGTTACCGATTATGTTGATCCGAATATCAATATAATCGGTAGCGCCGAATTTGTTGTTAAGTTGGAGCGGATGGGCACTCAGACATTTGGACTATAACAAAACCGGTAAAATTACCGGTTATGTTGATCCGAATTTCAATATATTCGGTAGCGCCTAATTTGTTGTTTATTTCGAAAGTATCCATACTTTATAAATCTTTATCGAAACATTTTGAACACCAACGTAACCGTGGTTGAAAAAAAATGTCGAAAAAATCGATATTTAATTAAGAGAGTGTAGAAAAGAATCGATATTTAATTCATATAATCTTACCGGTAAATCTAACCGGATATATTATTTCGAAAGTATCCATACTTTATAAATCATTATCGAAACGTTTTGAACACCAACGTAACCGTGGTTGAAAAAAAATGTCGTAAAAATCGATATTTAATTTAGAGCGTGCAGAAAAGAATCGATATTTAATTCATATAATGTAACCGGTAAATCTAACCGGATATATTATTTCGAAAGTATCCATACTTTATAAATTATTATCGAAACTTTTTGAACACCAACGTAACCGTGGTTGAAAAAAAATATCGTAAAAATCGATATTTAATTTAGAGCGTGCAGAAAAGAATCGATATTTAATTCATATAATCTAACCGGTAAATCTAACCGGATATATTATTTCGAAAGTATCCATACTTTATAAATCATTATCGAAACGTTTTGAACACCAACGTAACCGTGGTTGAAAAAAAATGTCGTAAAAATCGATATTTAATTTAGAGCGTGCAGAAAAGAATCGATATTTAATTCATATAATCTAACCGGTAAATCTAACCGGATATATTATTTTGAAAGTATCCATACGTTATAAATCATTATCGAAACTTTTTGAACACCAACGTAACCGTGGTTGAAAAAAAAATGGTCGACAATATCGATATTTAATTAAGAGCGTGCAGAAAAGAATCGATATTTAATTCATATAATCTTACCGGTAAATCTAACCGGATATATTATTTCGAAAGTATCCATACTTTATAAATCATTATCGAAACTTTTTGAACACCAACGTAACCGTGGTTGAAAAAAAATGTCGACAATATCGATATTTAATTCATATAATCTAACCGGTAAAACATAACCGATTACATTATTAATTCATATAATGTAACCGGTAAATCTTTACCGGATTTATTGTTTGGTGTCGAAAGAATCGACACAATTCAAAAACGTATCGAAACTTTTGGGAATTGTATCGATCATATATATCATAATGATATAACCGGTTAAAAGTATCCTTTGTATTGCTTGCATTTACAGAAAACCTAAGAGAGGAGAGTATTTGAAATCGACCCGAGTTTGGTTGCTGTGAAATCGACCCGAGTTTGGTTGCATTTACAGAAAGCCTAATTTGTTGTATCAGAATCGAAAGGATAGGTATAGGGTTTGGGGACTTTGAAGTAAAAGGTATGTTGTCGAAACCCTAATTTTTTGGTAATGTAGTATTGGGTAGTTGAAGTAAAATCGGAATTCGGATCAATATAGGTCGAAATTGTGTAAATATATTTACGAAATAAATATCGGAACTTTGTTCTGAGAACTTATCGGTAGAAAGTAATAATGTCAGTAGAAATTATATATCGATACTTTTGTCAGAAAACTGAAGCGAGATGGGTTCTAAGGATCATGAAGATGTTGTTCAAGATGAGACTGAAATGATTAAAATGGAGGCGGAGAGAGTAGATAGGGAGGAAAATCCGAAGAGACCAAAGGGTGGATTTCTGTACTTCTAGTAAGTAGAAATTGTGAAATAATTAATCTGTAAATTGTTATTGGATGAAAGTATTTAAGAACATTTAAACTTTCGTATCATGACAGTATTGAAGAATTGCAGAGGATGAGGGATTGTGGGACTTACAATGTCAGTTCGGTATGTAAATTGAAATTATAGTGAATATATTGGAGGTTGAATATTTTGATTGTTTATGGTTTATGCATAATTTGCAGGTGAGAGACGTGGTGGTGAAGAAATGGTACACGATGAGTGCAACTGAGAAGCAACCATTCAACATGTTGTCCATAAATGCTAGAGAAAACTATGAGGCGAAGAAGAAGAAGAAGAAGGTATTCATTATAGTTGTAAATATTTTGATAAATGATATATAAAAACTCTGACATTATATGAATATTATTTACATAGGAAGTGTCGACTAGGTGTAGCATAAAACGAGTGCACCACATAGTAGAGGAGTTGAAAGCGAAGGTTAATCAAATCTGTTGGAAGAAATGGGGTTTGGATCTCTTATTGGGATTCAGGACCGACCAATTCGGAGGGAATTATGTCGGTTGTTGGTGGGAGATTTTGATTTGCAAAAGTGTGATGTGCGATACGGAGAATATTCATTTCATTTTAGTGTCCGAATTGTTGAAGCCGTATTGGGGCTACAAAATAAAGGACAGAGTGTGGATGAAGTTATAAACAGGGAGGATTGGAAATTACTTGTGCAGAAGTATGGCCTAACGTCTAATGTGTCATTTGCTACACTTGAGGACGAAATTAAAAGCGGCAAGTATGAAGGGGATGATCTTAAGGCCCGTGTACTATTGTACATTGTCGGAGTATTCCTTTGTCCAACGGGTGATTCATCCCCGAGCAAGGATAGTATGAAGTTATTGTGCGACTCCGGGTTTAGAGGTGAATTAAATTGGGCTTCATATGTGTATGACAAAATAATTGATGCAATCAAGACTTTTCAAAAGTCCAAAAACCCCTCATACCTCAAAGGATGCATTGCTGTCTTAGAGGTAAACGAGTTGAATATTGGTATTGGTTTAGAAAACTTTGTAAGTAGTTATTATGGAAAATGATAAAGTTTATACAAAATGCAGGTCGCATTGTATGATTTTTGGTCAGATTCTTCTTCTGTGCCGACATTCCGAAAAACCGGAGTGGCACGCATCACTGCCTGGGGCAAGGAAGAAGTTGTTCGAGTTATGTCAAAGTTAAAGTTGGAATTACCGAAAAAGAAGGTAATGGTAATTTCAGTATTTATAGATTACTAAGGACTTACAAAAGAAAGATGCTCTAATAATGTACTTTATTTGTGAAGGTTGGGGAGGAGGTAGAGGAGGAAGAGGAGAAGGTAGAATATAAGTTGAAAGTGAATGAAGGGGAAGTAAATTTGACATA
The DNA here is from genome assembly GCA_030270665.1 of Hibiscus trionum. Classification (NCBI taxonomy): domain Eukaryota; kingdom Viridiplantae; phylum Streptophyta; class Magnoliopsida; order Malvales; family Malvaceae; genus Hibiscus; species Hibiscus trionum. The sequence continues at coordinate 7,878,110 of BSYR01000024.1, read as the reverse complement.
TTGATTGCTGAGTTGGCGGAGGTTAAAAAACTCGTTTCTGATTGTTTGCAAAGACAATCCAGAATCGAACAGGCTATTGAGAGCTTAAAGGGGGAAGTAGGGGAAAAGTGTAATGGTGTTGTTAAAGAAGTGGTGGAATTGAGGGGTGAGTTAAAGGGGGTGATTGAAACGGTGGAAAAAAATTGGAGGAGGGGTTAGATTTAATTCCTGAAATAAACAAAAAATTGGATGAGGGGATACATTTAAGTCCTGAATTCAAGGAAGAATTGGATGAGGGGATACATTTAAGTCGTGAAATAAACAAAAAGAGGAGTTATGTTGAGGCAAAATATGATGAACTTATAAAAAATGATGAAGAAAATGTCGAAGAATTGAGTAAGAGGGTGGAGGAAAATATAAGAGAGGTCCACCATGAAGATAGGAGGACACCGGCTCATGCAATACATGTAGAGCTCGATTCAGGGTGTCCTGCACCCAAAGAAGCAGAAGAGTAAAAAGGTAAAATGAATAATACAAATGACATCCATTTTGATTATTGTGTTGCGGCTAATATCTATTGATATATCGTAGGTTACAAAAGTCAAAATACCAAGTGGAATTGATGACGTCGAGGCTGCGATGTGTGATTATGTATGGAATAGTGGATTGTTAGAACCATCGTAAGTTATATATATTGCTTTGCGAGTGATAGATATTTAAATAAATGTGGTGAAAAAATTAATACAAAAAATTGCTTCTATAGAGATGTTATCGTAGATTACGGGCTCGAACACTGCACAGTAGGCGAGCTTGGCTGCTTAAAACCCGGGGAATGGCTAATAAGTCCGATTATTAATTTGAAAGGCTGGTTATTGGGTTACGATTCGATGAGGAATCCTACCATGAAGCGGAAGATTTGCTATCTACCACCCGAATTTGTGGTAAGTTACATGTTTACACATTTTCGTGTCCTATTTGGTCATGGCTGGTCAATTGACTGGAGATTGTTTTTTAAAATGCAGAGCTCGTTCATAATTGACGGTCAAAATGCGCCGTTTCTTATAAACTTCTATTCTAGAACATTGATGCGCCATAATAAAATCACCGATTGTGACATTGTAAGATATTTTTTCGTACATGTTGTTAAGTATTTAAATAATAACAATAAATGTTCTAATATCTTGTGTGACAATTGTTGTAGATCTTCATGCCAATAAACGATTCGAATACTCATTGGTGTCTCTTGGTGTTGGATATGGTTGATGGTGTAGCATCGTTTCTTGATAGTCTACATAGATCTCCCCGGCACAAGACTAGAGTGGAGCAAACAAAGAAAACAGTATGTGTCGATACATTTTGTAATTTATAATGCATAAGTTCTTCGTAATCTAATTGTATTTATTTTTTATACGCAGTTGGAATGTTTACAGAAATTTAGTGAGGACGAGGCGTTTTGTGGCCAATTTGGGAAGATTAAGGTCCCACCGAGGGATTTAAAATTCGTGGTCCGTAAGCCGAAGCTGCAAACGAACGGAGATGATTGCGGAATGTATGTGGTCATGTGGATGGAAGCTATTTCTGAAGGGAGGTCACCGGATGATTTGGTAAGTGGTCGGAAAAGGACTTCATTTTTAATAAAATTTGGGACTGACATTGACTCCAAATTTGAATGTAGGTTGTTGGGGATTTTGATCGTCCGAGAGTTTTAAACGATCTCATAAATCACGATTGTAATAGATTGAGAGCGAAGTTCACAACTGCTTGCCTGGGACGTATGTAAAGATAATTATGTTACCATACTTTTTCCCACTATGTAAATGATGATATCATAGTTAGTTTGTTGTAAATTATGTTAACATATTAGAGTAAAAATATCATACTGATTTTCCTTTAGCTTACTGGAATTAAATTATCGAAACTTTTCTGCCGCAATGAGTAATAATATCGAAACTTTTATACGAAATATATGTATCCTTAGAGTAACAATCCCCGACAAAATCGATACTTTTTTTCCTTCATTATTAAATTATCGAAACTTTTTGACACAGACGGACTTGCTTAGCTTACTGGAATTAAATTATCGAAACTTTTCTGCCGCAATGAGTAATAATATCGAAACTTTTATACGAAATATATGTATCCTTAGAGTAACAATCCCCGACAAAATCGATACTTTTTTTCCTTCATTATTAAATTATCGAAACTTTTTGACACAGACGAACTTGCTTAGCTTACTAGAATTAAATTATCGAAACTTTTCTGCCGCAATGAGTAATAATATCGAAACTTTTATACGAAATATATGTATCCTGAGTAACAATCTCCGACAAAATCGATACTTTTTTTCCTTTGTTATTAAATTATCGATACTTATAATCTTAATCGGAACTTTAGGTGGGATTTCTATTTAAACCAGCACTTAACTTAAATCAAACATCCATTTAGGAATTTTATCGAAACTATTGCAGAGATCTCTTCAACTCCAACGACGACTTGGGTAAAATCAACACCGACGAGGACGATTACTACGATCATATTTACAGGTTAGTAAAAGTGACTGACTTTTCGTACTTTAGGGTTAGGGTTTTGTACGATTATGGAGTAACCGATCATCTTCTGCATATAACAGTTGTAATGGCACCCAAAACACGGGCACTCAAACGGAAGAGAGATTCTGCTTCGAAGACAAAGTCATCTTCGAAATCAAGGTCTGCTAGTCAAGTAAGTTCAAGTTCTGCTGAAGAAAATTTGTCTTTTGAATCGCAAAACTTTAGAAGCACCGATGACAAACTGACATATGATAGCAATTTCAAAACAAGGAAGATTCGTCCAGAACGTGTTATTGACTTGAACTTCTTCTTCGATGAGAAAAACAAATTTGGGTTTAAAGATACATTTACAGATTGGGGGTGGCTTGAACTGCTTGGTGTAGAACCAAAATATTACCCCAATCTTGTTAGAGTTTTCTATAGTAATGCAAAATTAGACCCGCATCCTGGTACGGGAAAAATATTAGGATTTACGACTCATGTCATGGGTAAGGACATATATATAGATGCGTCATCTATTGCTGCTGGTATAAGAGTGAAGAATGTAGGAGATTCCGATGAACGTGTTTTAGCTCCTACCATGAAACGTGTGGATCGGAATACTCCCACTCGCCTTGGTGCGGAGGCCAGATTGTTCCACTTTCTTGTCAGTTGGTTTCTTCGGCCGTCCAGTGGGAAATATTCAGAAATTCGAGATATTGATTACTGGTGGTTGTCTAAATATGAATCAAGAACCGCTCCAAACATAGCAAAACTGATATATGAGACAATGCTACATATAGTGAAGAAGGGTGCTTCCATTACAACCTCACTACCATATGGATGCATAATTTGCCATATATTGAGGAAGGAAGGAGTGCAATTCAATCTTGACTGCCCTCTTCGACTATCCAGGAAGATCGACATGATTACCTTGACAAAAGCGGAATGCGATTTTATTGAAAACGTCGGTTGGATAAACAAATGTCTAATTGGGGCAGAACAAGGCAACGACCAAGTGGAGAACGTTGAAGCAGAATAGCACGAGCGGATGCAAGAAGATGAGATCGAAGGGGTCATTACCATGAAGTCAGTGATGGATTACATGGTTCATTTCCGCGAGCAAATGGATGCTCGTTTTGGCGAGATTAATCACCAAATCGGCCAAATGCGAGCAGATATTTCCTCAGTTCGTGCTGACTTCTCCAACTTCCGTAATCAATGGCTTCAAAGCAAATACAAACCCATAGGTAAAATAACCTTTCAATAGAACAATTGACATTCGATTATTTGACTATTGACATGCTTATAACAGAAGTGGACAATCCAGTGGTGCGTGAAGAGGATAATACGGTGCCTGAGGAGGAGAATGATGAAGAGGTACGCAGTTCAGATGAGGATGATAGTGAAGACCCCAGCAGATATATTATTTCTGTAACACAGAACAAAAAACTTGTCATTTTTGATGTCAACGGAGTCCTTGCATATTATACAAAACAAACTCCCAGAGGTAATTAAATTTCTGTAAATCTGCTTACGGCTATAAAGAAAACAATTATGTTTAATTTCCTTTCATGTTGTAGATGTTAAACTGAGGCCAGGTGTAGAAGAATTTATGCAATTTTGTTTAGAGAATTTTGTTGTTGGAATATGGTCATCTAAGTTGAGGTAAGCACCGTTATGATCCAAATTGTTAACATTTAACGTTGACCTCTTAAATAATTTGAAGTTTATCGTGGTAATTGTTCACGATTGCAGGCATAACATTGACCTTGCTCTTAACAAAATACCCGTACAAAAAGAACGATATTTTTTCATCTGGGTAAGATGCTTCTTACATATTCGTAATTGAATTTGTTATGATTCTTACATTTTGGTTCTTTACAAGTTACTATTAACAGGATCAAACAAAGTGCATAGAGGAAGAGGAATACACCTTCTGCAAAGACTTGCATCAAGTTTGGATTGAGTATCCTCAATTCAAAGAGGAGAATACACTGTTGGTGGATGATTCTTCCGAGAAAATGAGGCATAATCCAGTGAGTAATATTTTTTTACATTCAATTTATTAATAACGTAATATGCTATTATTTTGTTAATTTATCTTTTCTTTATAGGAATACAGCTACATATGTCCGCCTCCCTATAACCAATCATCTTCCAACGACAATGCGTTAGGTATTACAGTTACATATGTGACTAATTCCATTGGTTTATTTATATATTGAAGATGTTGACAGGAGAGTCTGCTAATTTGGGTTATTTTTATATATCCACAGAAAAGGGCGGAAGCATCCGAGAATTTTTGGAAAAGTTGGCGAATGACCAGAGTACTGTACCCGAATTTGTAAAAAATAACTCTTTACACATTTGAATGTTATATCATAATGTTGTATGCAGTCACCATGTCTGTTGATGGGAACTTGCTGTATTCCAAATGTCCTCGTTGCCCTGAGACATACAGAAGTGATTGATATTAAAATTAACCATAAACAAACACTTGCAGACAATATGTTGTAGAATAGATATAGTAACTTACATTATAATCCTCATCTGCGGGGCCGTAGGACCATTCCGCATCGTTAGCAAACAAGTCAGTCGAGGTAGGTTGTGTAAAAGAATCCAGACCCAGCTTTAATTTAGGACACGTTACTCTGTTATGTCCCTCATTATTGCAGAAAGAGCAACTCATACTTTTCTTCTGGACGATCTTCTTTTGGACAAGTTTTCTCTTTCCTTGTCTTCGTTTAGGGTCGCCAACGCGAACTCCATTATCAACATTTCTTCGTTTACTTGAATCTTTCAAACCGAACGAGTGTTCAAATTCGGCAGTTAGTCTTTTCATCTCATCTCTTGCGGTTATGAAAGATGCATCTGTCTTTGATGCAATGTAGCACAAACGACTTGACGTTGTACGTAGGGCCGCGAACCGTGCCATTTGCATAACTTCAGGTGCTACATTGAAGTCAAGGAAACTTGGTGCAGCAGCCTTCGCCTCCTTCGTCCATCGAGTTAGAATCAACGACTTTGGAATACATGTGTAATCCAAGTGCTTCAGAACATGCAGTTGATGGCAACATGAAATTCCTACAGTCTCAAACTTCCTACACGAGCATGTGACGGATTCCGAGACAACATCAAAAGATACGTCAAATCTAATGTTCTTTTCCTTGTACTTTGACAGAACAAAATGTAGAGAGTCATCTGATAAGGACTGAATTTTTTCGTCAATCCGGTACAAAGTCTCCTCTTGAAGTTCGTTTTGGAAGAAACCAAATGATGCTCGCGTATAAATTTGACCAGCATGGCTTTCTAGGTCTGTGAGTTTGGTGATCTGGTAGGGCGTTGTCTGCGAACTTAAGCAATCTGCTTCCAACTCGTTGATACGAATTTTTCGAATTAAATTTTGTTCAATTGTACGAACTACGTCTACATATGTCTTCTTCTGTATCAGGGCACGTCCGAGTGCAGCATTCAAGGACTCGCTTCTTTGTGTGGATCGCAAATTGGCAAAGAAATGACCCGTTTGATATGCTTGAGCCCATAAGTTCCGAGTATTTCCCTTCTCTATAACCCATGGATGGTTTTCGACGTTGAATTCGGAAATCACCCTAGACCATTCTCTATCAAATTCGCTGGTTGTCCACCACGAACTCATACATCTATTAAATGCTGTGCTAAATTTGCTGTCACCAATGTTAGCTTGTACATTGCGAGATAGATGTCAGGAACATAATCTGTGCTTAGCATAAGGGAAAACACATTTGATAGCCCTCTGCATTGCCCTATCCCCGTCTGTCACAACTGAAAGAGGCGCTTTATTCAGCATGGCTTGTAGAAAATTTCGCAGCACCCACTCGAACGATTGAGTCGTTTCGTCAGCTATGATCGCAGTAGCAAAAACTATTGTGCTATGGTGATGATTGACACCGACAATAGGCAAAATTGGTCGTGCATAGTAATTACCTTTGTAAGTTGTGTCGAAGGCAATAACATCACCGAAGCAAGTGTAATCTGATCTCGATGTTGAATCAGACCAAATTAGATGCTGCAATGCCCCTGATTCATCTGTGGAGTATGTCATAAAAAACCCTGGATCATCATCTTTCTTGTACTCAAAGTAATCAAGGAGTGCATTCACATCCCCATTGACAAGCTCCTTTTCTTTACCTCTATCAAGTGCATTGTACAGGTCTTTACTAGTAAATCCAACATTACGAAATCCCCCTGCCTGATTCATGAAATATTTCATTACCTTTGATGTCCCAACACCAACATGTTTCAACGCTGTTGCCTCAGCCACATCAGCCTCAGTCACACCTCTATTTGAACGCATAAATGGTGTCATAAGAGGTGTGCACAATGCATGATTATGTTCGTGGAAAGACTTACTTAGAACCCACTGATCTTTTGTTCCGGTTGCTGTGACAACGATTTTGGCCTTGCATCCTGTTCGTGTGACTGGCGTATGTGCACGTCGACGATTAACATTTTCGACCTTCGAACACCTAAACCCTTGTTTTGAACAACAAAATTCTCGTGTCTTCACATTCCCTTCGCCATCCAGCCGTGATGTTCCTCGATGTGCACTAAAACCTTGTTTCATTGCGTATTCCTTGTAAAAATTCCAAGCTTCCTCACGTGAAGAAAAGAGCTGACCTACCAACCGTTCCGAATCATCAACGGTCAACTTCTCATCTTGCAAATTCCCGCTACAATTAACATCGTTGGATGGAATATCTTCCATTTTCTTAAACACGATCGGTTGAAGTGGTCCAAATTTTCCTGCACAGGACTTCTGTTGTGTTGCTTTCATTTTCAGGTACTAAATTCGGTAGGTGGTGGTGGTTGATGGTGGTTGAAAGCATTTAGAGCAATTTATTTCTTCCTTCCTACAAAGTTAACGTGCAATAAATTCTATTTTATTATCGATACATTTTTTCCCTCTACTGAAAAAGTTTCGATCCTGTTGTAAAATTCCATGATAAATTACCAAATCTGCGCGAAAATATCGAATCTTTCTTTCCTTCACGATAAAATTTATCGATACTTTCAGAAACAATGAATTCTCATAGGTTACTGTAATTAAAGTTTCGATACAATTTTCCCCTTTCTGAAAATGTTTCGATACCGTTGTTAAATTCCCTGATACGTTACCGAATCTGCTCGAAAATATCGATTCTTTCTGTACAGGACGATAAAAATTATCGATACTTTCAGGCAACATTATTCCAACTTACTAAATATGTTTCTATACTATTGTAAAAAGAAAGTATTGTTAAATGAAATGCGAATTAAAGTTTTCATTCCAGTTAAATTTACTTATGTGGTGTTTTGCTTTCCTATAAATACCCACGAATTCCACCATCACTTACTCATTCCAAATTCTCTCTAAACACCGAGCCCAATCTTTGCTCACCTTATGGCCAAATTTCAGGCAACATTTTATTTTCTCGATACTTTTTTTCAGTCAACAATCACCACCAAAATGTCACTGAAAGATTTAATACAGTTGACAACAATCGAGGTTAGTAAACACGGCCACAAACAAATTTCTTCCATGGAATGTCGAATCCCAACACCGTCAGCAAACAAAACACACTACGTTATGAAGCTTACGAACGAAACAGACGTTCATAACATGTATGACCGCCTCAATTCCGTCGGAGCTACAGACGTCCATTTACATGTTAAGTTTGACGACGTCAACGCCGGCGAAGGTAGTTCGTCTGCACCCGTACAACCTGATCCAAACACTGAACGCGCACCGTCTTCACCGGATGTTGATGCGGCTGCGGATGAGCTGCAACTTTTTATGTACACGCGTAGACAAAGAAAACAACAGCTGATCAAAGAACTAAACCTAAGTTCAGACGTGTCCACTGACTACGATGATTCAGATTAACAATAAACTTCTGAAATTATCTTCCAATTATGTTATATGACGTCTTATTTCATCATTTATCCCTTACTTGTCCACTGGCTCCAAATAAAATTTCGATACATTATTCCCCCTTTCTGAAAATGTTTCGATATTGTTGTTAAATTCCATCATACATTAGCGAATCTGCTCGAAAATATCGATAGTTTCTTAACGTTACGATACAAATACCGATCCTTTAAGAAACAAAGGATTCCCATAGCTTACTGGAAGAAAAAGTTTTCGATACAATTTACACACTATTAATAAAAAACCCGATACTTTTGAAAGAAAATCAATGTTCCGGTACGAATATCCTTCGAAAATATCGATGCTTTTACACAAATATCGATAATTAACAAAAACTACAGGCTTCCCATAGCTTAATGGGAACAAGATTTTCGAAACTTTTTTCCATGTTTTAATGGAATTATCGATAAGTTTGCAAAAACATTCATGTTCCCGGTATATTTTTACTGTATTCTTTATTCATTACATCAATGTATCCGGTTTATTATTACCGTTTTCATTATACACTTGTATCACATGCACCGTTTACTGCTCCTCCTGTATAAAGCTGAAACCCTTAATTCCCCACAACGAATCTGATTCTTCCTTTTCAGTATCGTGTCTTTTCACTTCTACCTCCCTGTATCACGCATGCACCGTTTACTGCTCCTACTTCTCCACATTTACTTCTATAACCCCGGAGAACGAGGAGAAGAACGAATCTGATTCTACCAGGAAGATCGCGTCTTTCCAATGTATCACATGCACCGTTTCTGTTCATGTACCTTCTCCTCATTTATTTCTATAACCCGGGAAACGAGGAGAACGAACGAATCTCTGCCTTTTCAGTCTCATGCATTATCACTTTCCCTCCCAAACGGAAATTGCCTATAAATTAACAACTCCTCTATTTTGCTCTTCACAACATCTTCAATTTTATCTACTCAACCCTTTCCTTTGCTTTTATAATCAGTTCTCTTTCACAATCTTCTATTATAAAATGAGTTCAAGCAGAAGTTCGGGTAAAAATCCTCAGTCTTTCGCAAAGAGGAAGATTGAATTCGACACATCATCAAACAGTGATGATGATTTCTATATTGATTCTGATTCTGATAATGACGAACAACTAACCCACGAGGCATTCAAATCCAGCAAATTCTTCAGGAGTTTCTTCGAGGCCTTCGATCGAATGAACTCTATCAACGACCCTACTACTCCATGGCGGTGTCCAGCATGCCACGGAGGTCCTGGTGCCTCTAAGTCGTTTTCTGGCCTTCAGTCCCTACTCACCCATGCAAAAACCAAAAAAGGAGATAAGCTGAAAATCCATCGCCTCCTTGCTCAGACGTTGGACGAGGAATTACGAAGAAGGTGTGCTTCGGCCACTCCTCAACCTCAACCTCAACGTCACGCTTCAGGCCAATGACGTGGTCTGAGTAATGATGCTGCTATTGTCTCCCCCCCCCCCGCCTTCAAGCCACCAGGAAGCTCATCACCAAATACTCTGGCCACCCATGGTGATGATTAGGAACACACAACATCATACAGATGGAGATGGGAAGGTAGTTATATAACTTCTGAATTATGTTTTCATTACTATTATAATACTTAACTTCTTATTTCTTTAATTTTTTGCTTCAGTGGATTGGCATGGGAAACCAAGACCTTCTCAACGCTTTCAGTTCCTATGGTGCTGTTGCCAAGGCTCGCCATTCATATGGTCCACAAGGCCATCGTGGGATGAGCCTTTTGATTTTTGAGAGCACGGCAAGAGGTTATCTAGATGCTCAGCGTCTGCATAGCCAGTTTGCTGCCCAAGGTTTCGGGTTAGATGCTTGGCAACGTCATGCTCCATCCCCTCTATCCAGCCAGCGCCAACTATATGGTTACATGGCTGAAAAAGAAGACATACACATCTTCAACCGCCATCTCCAAGGTTTTCTCTATCATTTTCTTCTATTATTAATAACAAGATACTCTTCTGCTCATACTAATGCAAAAAAAATTTGTTCATTAGGCAACCAAAAGGTCAAGTTTGAGATGCGACCATATGCAGAGATGGTTGGACAGCAAGCTGGTGCTGGAACAAGTTCCATGGGTGGCAGGGGGACTTGAAGGGAGGAGGCTTGAAGGGACAATGAATTCAGAATAAAGAAAAGATTGATGGTCTAATATTTATGTGCAGTTCAAAGACCATGCCAGATTGTTTCCAATATCATAAAACTCTATTACATGATATTCGAAACAATCCGGCTTGGTCTTTGCATTGCACATAAATATTAGAAGATCAATCTTTTGTTTCTTCTCAATTTCTTTTTATTTCCGTTGCCATATCGTTTTGTAATCTTTTCCTTTCTATCTGATGCACTAGTATTTTCTTGATTCTAATTCATATAAACGATTTAATAGAAGTTTCCATAATTTTTATAAAGTTTCCATACTTTTTCGATAGTATCTCTACCTCTCATAGATGTATCCAAACATTTAATATAAGTATCCATATATTGATAAAAAGTTTCGAAAAACTTTTCAAAAGTATGCAAACTTTCGAATTCAACATATCCGGTACCATTGATAAAAAGTTTCGATAAACTTTTCAAAAGTATGCAAACTTTCGAATTCTAAAAAGTTTCGATAAACTTTTCAAAAGTATGGAAACTTTCAAATTCAACATATCCGGTACCGCGTTACCGAATACATTATATACCTTATAACAAATTAGACGCTATCGGTTTTATTATGTCTGACCTTTTACTTAAATTTGCCGGTTACCATTATTTTATCATTTTTTAGTGGTTTTTACCGGAAAGATCATTTCATATCCACATATCCGGTACCGCTTTACCGGTTACATTATATACACAATCATGTTTTCGGTAACGCCGTATATTAGCCGCATATTAGGCTGCCGCATGGTAGAAAAATCCAATAAAGTAAATTAATTTTAGAAGTTTAATAAAGTTAGACGAAAGGAATCTCAGATGAGCTTCAATTATTAAATTTATTTTATTTAATAAAGTAAATTAAATCTTTTATGAAACTTATGAGGCACAGTAGAGAGCAGAGCTTCCAGTTCCAGGTGAAAGTGATGAACGATTATCCTCAAAGCTCTCCAAAGAAAGCATAAAAAAGAGTGAATTTGAGGTAGAAGTAGCAGCTTCCACGCAAAACAATTAGTCTCCAAATATGTCTAACATGAGTAAATCCGACATAGCGTTAACAGAGAAATTACTGGAATCAGCAAGGATCTGAATTCTCCCATCGATCCTGCTCAAACATTCCTTCAATAGCATAATCAGCCGCCCAGGCCAGCTTATTTGCTGCGATCGAGACCAACTTAGGGAACACATCTTTTAGTCCAAGGGACAAGCCAGAACAACACAGATTCGCCACTGCCCACTTTCCAAACAAAACTTGAAACCCCCAAGTGTGTGTCAACACTCTCACAACAAACTGAAGACACTATTTAATCCCAAACTATTAATAGTATTAAAACGCCACCACTGAACGTTTTCACCATACTTTGCAACAATTAATGAGCACCAAAGGGACGAAGCATATCGTCACGACCACTTAGATAGCATATCGTCAAAAATTATCATATAATAAACTGGCAAAGACGATAGAACCGAATTCACCAGCGTAACGCAAGCAACAAAAGACAAGAATGTTCTCTTCCATCCTGCTAACTTGTTTCGAAAATTTAAGATCACCGGCTCCCACATAGCTTTATGTCTTGAATTAACCCCCATCGGCATCCCTAAATACATAAACGGTAGCACACCCTTCCGGCAACCCAATATGCTAGCCACCGAATCAGTTAAATCACTATCCACCCCAAATGCAAAAATTAAAGACTTATGAAAATTGATCCTCAAGCTGGAACGCACTTTTATTGCATTGGCAAATTCTAAAACAATTTTTTATTTCACAAATTTGATTCAATTATTTGATCTGATATTCATCCTTTCACTCATGACTTGTCATAAGTTTAAATATGTATTTATATTTTTTTTGACGAGTTTCTTAAAATTAAATGCACATTTAAGTTAAGTATCAATTTTTCATGCATAGTAAAATACCAGTGATGGGCTGTTTTTAAAGTTAAATGTTTTTATCTCTATTTAGTTCATCATAATGATTTGGTCAAAACTTGAATTTTAGTATGTTTTCATATTTTCCTTGAAAACCCTTGACTTTGATGTGCTTTTGTTGAAAATATCTTTAAATGTATGGTACCAAACATGTTAATGTTTTAAAGTTTTCTTTCAATTAATATCATTTTTAATGCTGCATGTGTTAAGCATTTTCTAATTCTCTTATCAAATGCATATGCCTTTTTTTACATCCTCCATGTATACAATTGGTGTCATAATTCATTTTGTTTTATCTTGAATAGTTGGTAGATCTCATGTGTTTTATTTCTATTTTTTTTCTTAGGATGTCTTATGGAAGGGAGTCGTAAAAAATTAATAAATTTGCATATTATTTCATTACATCATTAAATAGGAATTATTTTAAAGTTTTATCAATTGATTCTAAATTTTTAGATGTTAATATTTTGATAAAATTCATTTTATTACTTTATGCATATTTACCTATGTATGCTTAATACTAACATCTTTTATTTGCAAATACAAATGCTTTACTGTCCATGCATATATTCTTATTGACAAATTCATTTTAAATGCATAACATTGCATACTACTTTATGCATGAGAGATCATTGTATTATTTATAGTTATTGCATCAAGTCTAAAAAGTTTTAGATTTGTTGATTTTCACGTGTTCTTAAATTGTTTTTTATTTTATTTGAAATTCAATGTTTTCTTTAGTGTCAAAGTCTTTAGGTAACAACTTTATTTTTTTTAAAAAAATTGTAATTCTAATCATAATACTACTTAGAGAGAAGGGGAAGAGGACTCTAGGGGAAAGAAATGGGTGATGCTCCTAGTGGGTCTAGAACTTATGACCTAAAAGAATATAAAAAAATAAAGATGAGTAGCTTGACCAATCAGTAGTTGCTCAAGTAACAGCTTTATTGAATATTTTATTAAGGGTAAGTTTTATTTTTCAATGTTTCATGTGCTTAAGCTCTTTATTTTTTAACTTATTCCCTATAGTTATTTTGTACTAATAAAGTTCAGATAATATTTTATATAAAAAATAGAAGAAGAAAAATTGAAATAAAATTTCAAAGAAATTTTATTTATCAAAAAGGGTATATTGTAGAAGTTTGAATTCAAGTATTTTGATATAACAAATATTTTAAAAATATTTTTAGAATTGATCAAATATTTTAAAAATAATTCAAAGCCTACAAAATTTGAAAAATTCCGTTTAAAATATTTTCTAACTTAACCAAACTTTTCAAAAAAAAAAATGATAATTTCTGCACTTCAAATAATATTTTTCGGGCTTTAAGGTAAAAAGGTAATATCTCTTCACAATTGTTTTAATTTTTATCAAGCTTCCACAATAGTGGGTAAAACTCGACTTCTTTTCATAGCCAATAAGAAATACCACTAAACTGTGCTCGTAAGCTCTCTCTCTCGACCATCCGTTTCCCTCTTCGTTGAACCTTTACCCTAGCTGCTCTCAAGGTTAGGGTTTGGTCTAGTTGGTGTGGACTTCTTTGGCAGGGTGGTGGCTAGGAGCCACTGCTAAGCTGGGTTTTGTTCTTTTTTTTGTTTTTCTCCTTCTTTTCCTCCTCCTTTACGGGACTGGATTTTTGTAGTGTTTGATTTTCTCGCATCCTCGACAACCTTTTTTAGGTTACCTTTTTCTCTCCTGTCATCTTGTTTTGCTTGGCCAGTGCATTTACTCCTAATGAAGCATAGTCAAGGTCTCAGTCTGGGAGTTGTGGACTGTAACTTCCCCACCAACCTCTCTGACTCAAAGCTGCCGAATCAGGACTTCCTTGATGAAGTGGAACTCAACGAAGATAACGACGTCAACTTTTCCCTGAAAAACCTGGCGTTATTGGGGCAAACTGCTGTCTCCTAATTCAATCAAGCTCCTGGCTATCACGACAATTCTGAGGAAGGCTTGGAAATGTGACTCTCTTGAATGTCACGACCTTGGAAGAAATTTCTTTCTCTTACTTTTCAAATCGACAGAAGATCGGCTTAGGATTTTAGGGTGCAAACCGTGGTCGGTGCAGGATTCTTTATTGGTTTTAAAGGAATGGCAGCCGGATAAAGCTTTGGAAGAAGTCGACTTCTCCATAGAAGAGTTATGGGTTCAAATCCACCACCTTCCAATCGGCCTGATCACTCCAGGGAATATTCGAAGGATTGGTAAGTTGTTTCCTTTCTTCTACGGTTCGACGTTGGATGATGAGAGCAAGGCTGTTTGGCATGGTCCTATAAGCATTAGAGTGACCATTCGTGTTGAGGATCCCCTTTAAATGGGGCTCGTCTTAAACCGCAAAAAGGACAAGCCACTGGAGATAGGGTTCAAGTATGAAGGCCTGCCGAAGTTCTATTTCCGCTGCGGATGCTTAGGACACGTTGAGAGGGACTGCAACTCCAATCTGGTAATGGTTAAGCTAGTGGGAAGGTACGGTCCTTGGCTGCGAGTCCCGATCGGAGAAAAACATAAGCTCTCAAACACCAGAACTTCCAACCTCGTCGGAGAAAATCTCAGTGCACTACAGGACAAAACTGTAAGTGAGAAAGGAAAAAATAAATGGCACACTCCCCAACCAAAATCTACTACAGATATGCAGGACAAAGTGTTGTCATCGAAGGTTGCTAAGAACTTCCACTCAACACAAGGCAAAGTCAACTTGGGATTTCCTTTTTCGGGTATGGAAGGAAGCATCGGGCAAGAACCTCCTACAAGGCTTAACATGGAGGTAGGGTCTGCACAAGGAAATTTGCAGAACCATACTTTTGATGTGAAAGGGCCCAAGACTTACTCAAACAGAGAGCTAGCAGTCTGTACCTCTGCTGATATCCAAGCCTCAGGGTCGAAATCTTTTTCTTCTCCTGATAATGCTGTTGACAATCCCTCAAGATCTTGGGGCAATCTGCTTGCTTTTGGGCTCGAAAAAATGGAGGTAACAACAAATAAGAAAAGGAAACGAGAGGAAGATGAGTTGGTTCTCTTTGGTCCAGCTAAGAGGAGGGAATTATTGGATCAGTTCTCAAAGTCCATTGTTCAAATCAGCCCAAATAACTGGGCCATCTCATAATGGAACCCGGCTGCAAGTGATGCTTTTCTTACCGCAGCGCTATTTCCGTCCTCAGTGTTTAATTGCTCATCTATAATCCATAGTATCGAACGAAAGAAAAGAGGAAGAACTTTCAACGCGTCGACTTACTCTGATTAAGAAGGCGGCGAGGCGCAAATATGCTATGGAATGTACACGCATCATGATCGATGAAGCAGGCTTAATCAAACTTGGTATTGATCCTTTCGGAAAAAACATAACTAAGGTCCCTTCTATGTGTATCGATGATGAATTTTCACTCAATGAGGAAATACATATAAGTGATGACGAGGATGTTATCTCTCAAGCACCAAAGCTGTACTATCCGAATCCCTTCACCGACTCGGCCATGGAATCGGATAACTCCAACGGGAGTTATCCGGAGTCACCATGAGTCTATATCAAACCAAGGCCTATGGCTGGAAGGAACATAGGCTGTGCTTAAGACTCCGTCCTTCCGTTTGGTTATCGTCTCTGTCGTCTAGGTTATTTTTCTTTGCTTGGTTTGTCGTCACTGGTAACGAGAAGCGTAGACTGGGGAGAGGCTCGATGAACACCTTGCCTTCTTTCAACCGGGTGATTATGGTTGCTGCCTTGATAAGGACCAACGCACACGCGTCGGAAGCCTGCCTCTGAATAGAGCTCTCAGGCACTGTCATCATCGAAAACCCAGGGAGGTGTCGAAGAGGTTCATTTTTTAGCCTAACCCAGCAGCAGTCAAGCTCGCTCGCTTTGGATAACAGTCAACATGGTCCTATCCATGGTTTTGTATTTAGGAATTTTTCAATTCCTGCGTTTATGTTGCTTAGGTTTTTTTCAGATTTTACAGGCGTTCTTGTTAGCCCTGGAATGTTTTCGTTTCTGCGTCTGGTTTGTGGTTTGTCCCTATACTGTCCAGTGTTGTGGACTGTTTGCCCATGCACGTCTTGCATGTCCTGTCCATGATGTTTGCATGGTTCCCATGTGTTTGGGCCCCACGGACCCCGTCTGTTTATTTGCTTCTTGGTTTATTGAATATCAGTCAGCTCTTGAACAAAAAAAAAACAGATTTCGGTTGAGTGACTGAGCTAATATATTTATTTTTAGTTTTACTCGAATAAATTTATTCAGCTTTACTTTACTTGAATTTTATTTCACTCAACTCGATTTAGAATTTTAAATTTTTTTTGATAGGATGTGAAATAAAACACACAAACTCTACTAAAAAAATTGATTCGAGTGGAACAAGGTTTCACCCTTCGATTTTAATACTTTTTTAATAGTCTAAAGGTGATTACAAGATAGTATCTGTTCATGGATATTTTTAACCCTTTGACAGTGCACACACACCTTGTAGACAAAGTGATTGAATTTGAATCTCCTAAGATGAACATCATCCGCTTTTCCACTGAAACCATTTGTTGAGTTTGATTTCAATGTTTTTTATTTAACTTTAATATGTAGAAATAGTTTTAATCAAGTGGTTTGAATAATTAATGAAAATATTTGCTTCTTGTATAGTGATGAATCTTTAGGGATAGATTTCAAGCATAAGGTCTATTGGCACAAGATGTGTTTTTTGAACATATTTTTCTATGTAAGACTTTCCATAAGTATCACGTGAGCACACATTTATTCATCATTTAATTAAAATTTTGGTGAAAATAATAATTATAATAAAACACTAAAAAATGTACTATTATTAAATGCAACTGCCGAGTGGCTACGAATCAAGTCATAATGTTTATCCAATACAAATATTAACAATGTGAGATTAGAACAACACAATAATTCAGAGCAACGAAATTGGCAATCGAATCAGATCAAAATTCCTCCACTAATAATAATTTTACACGTGTAGCCAATGATTTCTCCGCTTTCGCTAATATTTTTTTATTTCACTAACAATTATTTAGTCTAACAGATGAAACGCGAGCTATTACCCTCGTGACATTCTTCCCCACTCAACCTCGTGGCGTCCTCGTTATGAGCTAATTCTTAGCAACGTAATTGGCACCGAATCAGATCAAAATTCCTCCACTAATAATAGTTTGACACATGTAGCCAATGATTTCTTCGCTCCCGTTAATATTTCCTTTACTTCACTAACAATCAGTTGGTCTAGCAGATGAAACGCGGGCTATTACCCTCATGACATTCTCCCTCACTCAACCTCGTGACGCCCTCGTCACGAGCCTCTGCTCTCGTGATAGACCAATTGTCACAGTTATCCACCATGCCTACTCTACTAAATTGGGCGCTTGGCGTGAAATCAGGCAGTCAAAGGGTCTCTCTAATACCACTTGTCACGGAACTATTACCCGCTTCCCAAAGGACATGTCTGATAGTATGTGCAGCGCCACCATTTATATATCACAACAGCTCATTTTTCATTTTTGATGTGGGATTAATGACACTGCCTCTTTCCAGACGCGACGATATACATTATAATTGCGCCTAACGAGTAGTCTCAATGAAAAAGAAGATAATATTCATATTAAGAGACTTAAGTTTAAGCAGCTTTGTCTGTAAGGTGTATATCTTATTAAAAGGTTAAGAAAAAAAATATAAATAAATATTAAATTGTAATCACCTTAAAACTATTAAAGTTTAGGGGGTGTAGGGTGTAGAATTTAGGATTTATGATTAAAATTTAAAGTTTCAAGTTTAGGGTTTAAGATTTAAGGTGTTAGGGTTGAGGATTTAGGTTTTAGATTTTATAGTTTAAATATAAAAGATTTAGATTAAAGTTTATGTAACGCCCGGGTTTAGGGGCTAGGTGAAAATAATATTTTAGTATTGTCTGGTTTCGATTTTAATATTTTATTTATTAAAATAATGGTTTGGGCCTCGGGTTTTAAGATTTGGACTAATTTTAAATTGAGCCCAAAAGCCATGGATGGCACTATTGTGGTTTCCCTTTTTCTTTAAGGGCATTTTGGTCATTTAACATTAAATTTTTAAACAATTATAAAATAAGGTTGAGTGATCATCTTCTTCACTTCTCTTCCATTTCATTCCAACGTCAAAAATCTCTCTCCCTTTAGAGATACTATTTCATTCCATAACTCATCCGTTTTTGAAGATTTTTCAAAGGTAAGGACGTTTTTGACTTGTCCTTGTTATTCTCTACATGTTGATACCAATTGTTTTCATTTTTATACATGTTTTGAGATTTGAGGTTTGGAGGGTTTTGGATTCAAATATGTTATTTTTGATGTCTTTAACCAAGTTTTCTATTTGTTTAAGTTATATGAGTTGTCTACACTCAAAAAGGATCAACAAAAATCCATTTTTACAACGTTTTATGGAATTTTCAGATTTGGGGAAAAATGAGGTTTTTGAGAGGTTTTAAGTTGAGTTTTGGGGATGTTTTAGGTGAAATTTTGATGGTTGATGATTAGACTATATGTAAGTGTTGTTTTGGAGGCTTTATGGAGTAAATTAAAGTTTGGAATCATTGGTTTGAGGGGTGTTTAGGGGCTGCTCGAGATTAAGGATTTTGATGTTGTGTGCTTGGTATGTAATGGTGTTGGTTACTGTGGAATATGGACTGAATTGGGATTATTTAAATTATGTTGAAATGTGTAGAAACGAGAAAGTTGGTTGGTGAAGCTTCGGGGACAAATTGAGGATTTCGGAGTTGTGAGCTTGGTCTTCGATCTTCTTTTGGGTAGCAACGGTGAGTAGAATTGTTGAATTATGTATTGTGCTCGATATGGATCCTCTTGGGGTTGGGTGGGACCTTAAAGGGTCACCTAAACCCGTGTGTAAGCCTCTCTACTCTCATGTTGTTGTGATATGATGAATGTTTATAATTCATGGGCTTTAAGTGCATTTGAGTGGTAAATTGTGTAGTTGAGTTGAGTTCGTGCCTCACGTGATGGTTGTCGTTGCTCCGGTGATGTGTAGTCCCGCCGGTAGCAAAAGTATAAGACTCTGGTGATGTGTAGTCCCACCGGTAGTCACTGGTTGGGTATTCCTTTGATGTGTAGTCCCATTGGAAACTCACTAGTTGAAACGGTGATGTGTAGTCCCACCGTACTTGTATGTTGGTTGGGCTTGTGCAAACCATGTGTGTTGTTGTTATTGAGATTGATCCCTGTGCATTAATGTCTTCTTATATTTAAAACGTGTTTGGAAAAACTGTACGTTGTGATTTATAGTGTCTCCCTCACTAAGCTTTTTGGCTTATGCTCTCTTTGTTTCCAGCGTGAAAATCGTTAGAGTTCGGAAGGCAATCGGGTGAGGAAAGAGCTTTTGGAGTTCTCAAGCTAGTTACAAGTATGGTTTGTGTTTTGATAAATTGCCTAGACAATGGGGTATAGAGTTTAGAAAGTTGTAATTAAGCTTGAGATGTTGCTTGTGTAAATATGTCTTTATATGTACGCCTTTTAAATGTTTAAGGTTGTTTTGATGGCATGTTCCTTATGATATGTTGTTAATGCCTTATGTTGATGGTTTTGTAAACCATGTTATGTTAATGTCTAAGTGTTTGTTGGTAGGCTTATAACCATGTCTTTTGAATGATGTTTGTCCATGTTGGGTGCCTTGTATGACTATATTTTAGTTAATAGAGGTGGTATGAATGCTTGTATGTGTCTAGGGAGGTTTTGTTATGCATCTAGAGTGTGAGCCTTATGTGGTTTTGCTGAAATTAGAGTATTGCAAAGCAGGGCGTATTGATACGCTCAAGGGTGTATCGATACGTTCTTGCCTGCAGAACTCAGTTTTGGTTGGGCGTATCGATACACTTGGGTGTATCGATACGGTATCAGCTCTCTGGAATTCAAGTCAGGCTGAGTGTATCGATACACAAGGGTGTATCGATACGTTCCCAACTCTCTGAAATACAGAGGAGTGGGTGGGTTTAGGTCGTATTGATACGGGGTTGTAGCGTATCGATACGGTTCCATTTCGTTGACCTCGAAATGTTGACCGAGAAGGGTGTATCGATACGCTCAAGGGTGTATCGATACGGACTTCCCTGAGTTGACTGAGAGGGTTGACTTTGGTCAAGGCGTATCGATACCCTCTGTATGTGTATCGATACGGCCTGCTTAAAAGGGAAAATTTGGTTGTTTAAATTGCATGAATTGTGGGTTTTGTATCCGTGTTTGTTCGCTGCATGTCCCATCACATAGGATTTATTACAGGCATTTAGAAAAAGAAAAAAATAGGGTTGCTAACCGAGGGGGAACCTTAATTGGTTTTCGCTCGGTTTTCTCCGTGTAGCCCACTTGGACCGGTCATCCGGCCAGACCGGGACGAGGGGGTTACATTTATTGGTATCAGAGCCTGAGGTTTCCGAGACCTCGGGCTGGTAAGTGAGGAAAGATAAGGTATTATTAGTGTTTTGCTATGTATGCCTAAATTTTGTCTTTAAGCATGGTGTATGAATGCATGCTATGGTGATCTTGTAATTGTTGAGAGTTGGTTCGAGTCCCCATTGTTAGGCGTTGTTGTAAAAAAAATGGAAATTGTTTTGGTTTAAAAGAGCTTGAGAACCGGAGTCCTTTGCCCCTTTGCTAACCTAACGTTTCTTTACTGTTGTGTGTTGTTGTTTTAGATTACTTTATTTGCTATGGTGCGACCGAGGGGACGGCCTAGGAGGGGTGGTCAGGCACCTGAAAATGCGCCTCCTGCTCTTAATGCTCCTGGTGATGATGGAAGAAACGTCGGAGGTGAAGGTATTGGGCCTCAGGTTGAGGCTAATGTGGGAGGAATTGGGGCTCAAGCGGGCCAAGGTCAGGCAGGTCCAGATGTGGCTCATCTGATTCATACCATAGCTGGAGCCTTTCAGACAGCTCTGGCTGGTATGCATGTTGCAGCACCACCTCAGGGTGCGGGGACAAGACTACCCCTAGAGAGACTTCGTAATTTGGGGGCGGTAGAGTTTCGTGGGTTGTCTCCGGAAGGTTCAAAAGGGTGGCTAGAGAGCACTACTCGCATCTTGGGTCAGATGGAGTGTTCGGATGCCCATAGGTTGGGGTGCATTGTATCATTACTTCAGGGAGATGCTTATGCTTGGTGGACCACTGTTGTTTCCGGTATGGCCGAGGTGGATATCACATGGGAGTTTTTCCGGAATGCTTTCAAGAGGAAGTACCTAGGAGCTCGGTACTTGGATGAAAAGAAAAGAGAATTCATGGCTTTGGTTCAAGGTAATAGGACTGTGTCTGAGTATGAGGTCCAGTTTGTAAGGTTGAGCCAGTACGCGCCGGAATTGATTCTGAATGAGACGAAACGATGCGAGCGTTATAGATATGGATTGACTACTAATGTGAAGACTTACATGTTGGCCTCCGACTACACTGAGTTCGATGTCTTGGTTTCTAGAGCTAAGGATATAGAGCAGAACCTGAACTCTAGAACACGTGCTGGTGGATCTGATTCCGGGAAGAGACATGCGAACTGAGATAGAGATTATGCCAAGGGGCATAAGGATAAGAGGTACCAGCAGGATACGAGACCTAAGGGTGGTAACCAAGGTCAGGGTCGTCAGGGCCATGGAGCCGTTGGATACATTTCTGAGTGCACTAGGTGCGGGAGACGCCACTCAGGTGAGTGTATGGGTAGATTCGGGCCGTGTTGGAACTGTAGCTCCAGAGACCATTTGAGGCGTGATTGTCCACACCCAGTTAAGGGAGGACCAGCCTCAGCAAGGGGTTTTGAGCATCAGAGAGGCCGTGGGCGCGGCCGTGGGAACTTTCAGCCAAGGAATGAGGGTCAAAGGAACTTGGCTCATGTTGTAGCAGTCCAGCCAGAGGGAGGAGGACCGGCTAGGGTGTACGCCAAGCGAGAGGCTGGGAGTGATACTGATGTCATTGCAGGTAATTTCACATTACAAACTTTGAGTTTGCTTTCTCTAGTAGATTCGGGGGCAACACATTCGTATATTTTGGGTGAGCACGCAAAGTCATTAGGATTACCTTGTGATTGGCTAGAAGTAGGTGTAAATGTCACTAGCTCTTTTGGTGATACAGTGGTAGTTAGGAAAGTGTATAGAAGGTGTCCTTTGATGGTTCAAGGCCATGTGTTTCCGGTCGATATGATGGAATTACCCTTTTATGGCTTTGATGTGATTTTGGGCATGGATTGGCTTGTGGAGCATAGAGCTAGGGTTGACTTCGAGACTAAGAGAGTCTCTTTGAGGCTTACCAATGACTTTGAGGTTGTGATAGTTGGGGAAAATGTCAAGTTTTTGTCCAATGTGGTTTTGGTTTTGGAAGCTCAAAGATTGTTGGGTGCAGGGTGTCAGGCTTACTTAGCTTACGTAATGAACCCGGATATGAGTGAGGTGAGACCTCAGGACATCAGGACTGTATGCGACTTTCCAAGTGTTTTTCCGGAAGAACTACCAGGCTTACCTCCCGATAGAGCTGTTGAGTTTGTTATTGAGACATATTCTGATTCTGCACCGGTGTCGATTTCTCCATATAGAATGGAACCTAAGGAGTTGAAAGAATTGAAGACACAGCTTCAGGAGTTGACTGACCGAGGCTTTATTAGGCCTAGTGTTTCTCCGTGGGGTGCTCCGGTGTTGTTTGTGAAAAAGAAGGATGGTAGTATGAGACTGTGTATAGACTATAGACAGTTGAATAAGGTGACCGTGAAGAACAAATATCCCTTGCCAAGGATAGATGACTTACTAGACCAGTTGAGAGGTGCTTCCGTGTTTTCAAAGATTGATTTGAGGTCTGGATATTATCAGTTAAAAGTAAAGGATGCGGACATACCGAAGACAGCCTTTCGTACACGTTACGGGCATTATGAGTTTTTAGTGATGCCTTTCGGGTTGACCAACGCTCCAGCAGCCTTCATGGATATGATGAACCGAGTGTTCCATAAGTTCTTGGACAGGTTTGTGGTAGTGTTTATTGATGACATCCTAGTGTACTCTAGGACCGAAGAGGAGCACGATGAACACTTAAGGTTAGTGCTTCAGGCCCTACTTGAGAATCATTTGTATGCCAAACTAAGTAAGTGTGAGTTTTGGATTAGGGAGGTGGTCTTCCTAGGTCACGTGGTCTCGGCTAGTAGGATTAGTGTGGATCCCAAGAAGATAGAAGCCATTATGGATTGGAAACAACCGAAATCAGTGACCGAAATCCGCAGTTTCTTAGGTTTGGCGGGGTACTATAGAAGGTTCGTTGAAGGGTTCTCGAAGATAGCGGCACCATTGACCAAATTGTTACAGAAGAATGTTCCGTACGAATGGTCAGATGTGAGACAAGAAGCGTTTGAGAAATTGAAGAAAGCTTTGACCGAAGCTCCTATTTTGGTTCAACCTGAGCCGGGGAGAGAGTTTGTGATTTACAGTGATGCGTCGTACGTGGGACTAGGTTGTGTGCTTATGCAAGATGGTAAGGTGGTGGCTTATGCTTCGCGACAATTGAAGGTCCATGAGAAGAATTACCCCACACATGACATAGAGTTGGCTACCGTGGTGTTTGCGTTGAAAATCTGGAGACATCATCTTTATGGTGAGAAGTGCATTGTGTATACTGACCACAAGACTTTGAAATATTTGATGTCTCAGAAGGAATTAAACCTCAGACAGCGAAGGTGGATAGAGCTTCTTAAGGATTATGACCTTACCATAGAGTATCATCCGGGCAAGGCGAATGTGGTGGCCGATGCCTTGAGTAGAAAGGTGGTCGTTGAGTTGCGAGCGATGTTTGCAAGATTGAGTGTGTCTACAGATGGTGGGTTAGTAGCAGAACTTCAAGCTAAGCCATCATTGATCCAGTTGATTCGTGAGAAGCAGTTGAGGGATGAGTCTTTGGCACCACACGTACAAGACATAGCCGAAGATAGGCCAACCGAGTATTGTTTTGGAGAGAATGGGATCCTATGTTTTAAGGATAGGATAGTAGTTCCGGAGGATGCTGAGTTGAGACGTATGATCTTGAGTGATGCTCACAATAGTCCTTTTTCTATGCATCCGGGTAGCACGAAGATGTATCGAGGATTGAAGGAAGAATATTATTGGATTGGCTTGAAAAGGGATGTAGCCGAGTTCGTAAGTAAATGTATGGTTTGTCAGAGAGTTAAGGCTGAGCACTAGTTTCCCTCAGGGTTGTTGCAACCGTTGAAAATTCCGGAGTGGAAGTGGGAGCGTATCACTATGGACTTTGTGTCAGGACTTCCGTTGACTCCTTCGAAGAAAAATTCAGTGTGGGTGATTGTAGATAGATTCACCAAGAGTGCTCACTTCATACCGGTTCATACTACTTATACTTTAAACAAGTTGGCTGAATTGTATATTCGTGAGATTGTAAGACTACATGGGGTACCGAAGTCGATTGTGTCGGATAGAGATCCGAGATTCACCTCTAGATTTTGGGAGAGTTTGCATCGAGCTTTGGGCACTTGGTTGAACTTCAGCACTTCATATCATCCGCAGTCGGATGGACAGTTGGAAAGAGTGATTCAGATATTGGAGGATATGTTAAGGTGTTGTATCATTGACTTCCAGGGGACATGGGAGAAACACCTACCACTAGTGGAGTTTGCGTATAACAACAGCTTTCAGTCGAGCATTGAGATGGCTCCCTATGAGGCCTTGTATGGTAGGAAGTGTAGGACCCCGATTTGTTGGGCCGAGACTGGACAAAAGCTTATACCGATGCCCGAGTTGCTTAAGGGTACCACTGAAAAGGTAAAGTTGATTTTTGATCGCTTGAAAGCGGCTTCAGATCGGCAGAAGTCCTATACCGATTTGAAGAGGAAAGAGGTAGAGTACTCCGTGGGAGATAAAGTGTTTTTGAAAGTCTCACCTTGGAAGAAAGTGATGAGATTTGGGAGAAAGGGCAAGTTGAGCCCAAGGTACATAGGGCCTTATGAGATAGTTGAGAGAATTGGTCCGGTTGCGTATAGATTGAGACTCCCAGTTGAGCTGGAGAAGATTCATGATGTATTTCATGTGTCGATGCTTAGGAGGTACAGATCGGATCCGTCCCATGTTATGCCAGTGGAAGAAATAGAGTTAAATCCGGACTTGTCTTACAACGAGGAACCAGTTGAGATACTTGCTTCTGATAGCAAGGTATTGCGTGGCAAGACTATTGAGTTAGTCAAAGTCTTATGGAGACATAGAGGTGTGGAAGAAGCCACGTGGGAGAGGAAAGCCGACATGCTTGAGCAGTTTCCGTACTTGTTTCCGCCAGGTAATTTCGAGGACGAAATTCCTTAAGTGGGGGAGAGTTGTAACGCCCGGGTTTAGGGGCTAGGTGAAAATAATATTTTAGTATTATCTGGTTTCGATTTTAATATTTTATTTATTAAAATAATGGTTTGGGCCTCGGGTTTTAAGATTTGGACTAATTTTAAATTGAGCCCAAAAGCCATGGATGGCACTATTGTGGTTTCCCTTTTTCTTTAAGGGCATTTTGGTCATTTAACATTAAATTTTTAAACAATTATAAAATAAGGTTGAGTGATCATCTTCTTCACTTCTCTTCCATTTCATTCCAACGTCAAAAATCTCTCTCCCTTTAGAGATACTATTTCATTCCATAACTCATCCGTTTTTGAAGATTTTTCAAAGGTAAGGACGTTTTTGACTTGTCCTTGTTATTCTCTACATGTTGATACCAATTGTTTTCATTTTTATACATGTTTTGAGATTTGAGGTTTGGAGGGTTTTGGATTCAAATATGTTATTTTTGATGTCTTTAACCAAGTTTTCTATTTGTTTAAGTTATATGAGTTGTCTACACTAAAAAAGGATCAACAAAAATCGATTTTTACAACGTTTTATGGAATTTTTGGATTTGGGGGAAAATGAGGTTTTTGAGAGGTTTTAAGTTGAGTTTTGGGGATGTTTTAGGTGAAATTTTGATGGTTGATGATTAGACTATATGTAAGTGTTGTTTTGGAGGCTTTATGGAGTAAATTAAAGTTTGGAATCATTGGTTTGATGGGTGTTTAGGGGCTGCTCGAGATTAAGGATTTTGATGTTGTGTGTTTGGTATGTAATGGTGTTGGTTACTGTGGAATATGGACTGAATTGGGATTATTTAAATTGTGTTGAAATGTGTAGAAACGAGAAAGTTGGTTGGTGAAGCTTCGGGGACAAATTGAGGATTTCGGAGTTGTGAGCTTGGTCTTCGATCTTCTTTTGGGTAGCAACGGTGAGTAGAATTGTTGAATTATGCATTGTGCTCGATATGGATCCTCTTGGGGTTGGGTGGGACCTTAAAGGGTCACCTAAACCCGTGTGTAAGCCTCTCTACTCTCATGTTGTTGTGATATGATGAATGTTTATAATTCATGAGCTTTAAGTGCATTTGAGTGGTAAATTGTGTAGTTGAGTTGAGTTCGTGCCTCACGTGATGGTTGTCGTTGCTCCGGTGATGTGTAGTCCCGCCGGTAGCAAAAGTATAAGACTCTGGTGATGTGTAGTCCCACCGGTAGTCACTGGTTGGGTATTCCTTTGATGTGTAGTCCCATTGGAAACTCACTAGTTGAAACGGTGATGTGTAGTCCCACCGTACTTGTATGTTGGTTGGGCTTGTGCAAACCATGTGTGTTGTTGTTATTGAGATTGATCCCTGTGCATTAATGTCTTCTTATATTTAAAACATGTTTGGAAAAACTGTACGTTGTGATTTATAGTGTCTCCCTCACTAAGCTTTTTGGCTTACGCTCTCTTTGTTTCCAACGTGCAGATCGTTAGAGTTCGGAAGGCAATCGGGTGAGGAAAGAGCTTTTGGAGTTCTCAAGCTAGTTACAAGTATGGTTTGTGTTTTGATAAATTGCCTAGACAATGGGGTATAGAGTTTAGAAAGTTGTAATTAAGCTTGAGATGTTGCTTGTGTAAATATGTCTTTATATGTACGCCTTTTAAATGTTTAAGGTTGTTTTGATGGCATGTTCCTTATGATATGTTGTTAATGCCTTATGTTGATGGTTTTGTAAACCATGTTATGTTAATGTCTAAGTGTTTATTGGTAGGCTTATAACCATGTCTTTTGAATGATGTTTGTCCATGTTGGGTGCCTTGTATGACTATATTTTAGTTAATAGAGGTGGTATGAATGCTTGTATGTGTCTAGGGAGGTTTTGTTATGCATCTAGAGTGTGAGCCTTATGTGTTTTTGAAATTAGAGTATTGCAAAGCAGGGCGTATCGATACGCTCAAGGGTGTATCGATACGTTCTTGCCTGCAGAACTCAGTTTTGGCTGGGCGTATCGATACACTTGGGTGTATCGATACGGTATCAGCTCTCTTGAATTCAAGTCAGGCTGAGTGTATCGATACACAAGGGTGTATCGATACGTTCCCAACTCTCTGAAATACAGAGGAGTGGGTGGGTTTAGGTCGTATCGATACGGGGTTGTAGCGTATCGATACGGTTCCATTTCGTTGACCTCGAAATGTTGACCGAGAAGGGTGTATCGATACGCTCAAGGGTGTATCGATACGGACTTCCCTGAGTTGACTGAGAGGGTTGACTTTGGTCAAGGCGTATCGATACCCTCTGTATGTGTATCGATACGACCTGCTTAAAAGGGAAAATTTGGTTGTTTAAATTGCATGAATTGTGGGTTTTGTATCCGTGTTTGTTCGCTGCATGTCCCATCACATAGGATTTATTACAGGCATTTAGAAAAAGAAAAAAATAGGGTTGCTAACCGAGGGGGAACCTTAATTGGTTTTCACTCGGTTTTCCCCGTGTAGCCCACTTGGACCGGTCATCCGGCCAGACCGGGACAAGGGGGTTACAGTTTAGGATTTAGGTTCTTCTCTCTTATTTTATTTTTATGAATGAAATAATTCTTTACAAACATTTTACTTATGAAATATAAACACAGATTGGTTTAATATTTTATACTGTTTTATATTAAATTAAAATATAAATATAAATTAATATTTTTCTTATTATATGTGTTTATTTGAATAAATAAAAAATAAAATATTTTGACCATGTTTGGTAAAGAGAGGTTTGGGCAAAAATTAGAGGTTTGACCAGTCAAATACGCTAATATTGTTGTTTGGTGAACAACGGATTGAAAGAGCGGATTGAGGTAAAACTGCTAATTTTAAAAAAAGCTCATAATAGGAGCTTTTTGAGATTAGAGGTTTGATATTAGAGTTGTAAAGACTCTTTTACCCTTACCAGTTACCAAAAATCTCAAAATAACCTAAATTAAAATATTTTCTCACCCTATTTATAAGATAATCCTATTTTTTTCTTTTTATTATCACATATTTATATGTGTATTTAAATTTATTAATTAATTAAATTATATTAAAATAATTATATAAATTAATATATAAATCATTAGAATATGTTTAGAAAAGTTATATTAAAAATAATTTTATAGATCTAATTAATATTAATTAGATACAAAATATTGATAACTAATAAACTATTCAAACAAGTATTGAATATAATCATGTCCTTATATGTCATTTTACTTGTTTAAATAATCTAATAGCTATCGACTATCAATTAATTTTATCAAACACTTTTATACAATCAGCTAATACAATCCGCTAGTGAAATCAGCTAATGCAATCAACTATCAGCTAATATAAATCGCTATCCGCTATCAGCTATCCGCTAATTGTCAAATAGGCATTATAAAATTTTAAAATTAAAAATAGTAAAGTAACTAAAAATAAATAATTATCTTTATTTATTTATTAAAAATAAAACAATAATGGAATTATGATAAATGAACTAGAAAAAAGAAAGATGGTGACGTATGAATCCAACTGACGTCTGACATGTAAAAGTTGCGGGATGTTGATGGATGACCTAATTAGAATGACATTAATAGGCAATTTTAGGTGTATAATCATTTTTTAATTATTATTTGGGAAAATGGCTCTCAAAAAATATTATTTGGCAAAATGACCTCCAAACTTGCCACGTCGGTGGACATCGCGTTGTGTAAGACGCGAGGTAGGATATCGCGTTCTACACAACGCGATTTCCGTCTACGTGGCCTTGTTGTTTGTGTTAACGGTTTTACAATACAGAACGCGAGGTACACGAGAATTTGAAACGGCGGCTGAATATATCGCACAGACCTCGCGTTTTGCAGGACGCGAGTTCTGTGCAATTCTGGGCTGAAGAACAAGGGAAAACAAGTGTGGGTAGGCCTGTTCGAGCTCAATTTCGAGCGTGTAAATCGTATATTTTTATTGATCATCGAGTTTGGGGTCGTAGTACTGGAAATTGTCTATCGTATGATACCAACATTGTTAATTTCCGTCCATTCTACAATGGTTTAAAAAGGCTTCGAAAACCCTATGCTATCATAATTTTTTGAATGAAGTTGCATTTCAACAAATGTCGATAGGCATGTTCGAGCAGAATTTCATACGTAGAAATTTTAAATTTTTAGGTAACATCGAGTTTGGGATTGTAGTACTGGAAATTCTCTATCGTATGACACTGACACGGTCAATTTTCGTCCATTGTACACTGACTTAAAGTTGCTTCGAAAACACTATCATAACATATTTTTTTGAATGATTGAAAATATAAGATGACGTACTGTATAAATCGAAGTAGACTGACTTTATTGATTCGATTGTCATGGGCGAACTCGCATATACAAATTAAAAATAATTAATTAAGACGAGGGGCTAAGCGATTAGGACACTTAGGAGCTGTGTGTCCAGGATTTCTACATACAGTACAATGCTTCTTTTGTCCGGTTTTTTCTCGATGTTCGACCATATCCTCGGCACAGTATATTCTTGTAGAACGTTGACGTCCTTTGGCTCGTATTAGTGCTGGATCTGGGCGTATGATCGGTTCAGTGTCCACATCATTCAGATCAACCTCATTTCCGATTAGAGGAAACTCTTTTTCGTAAACCTTAAACACTGTTTCGAGTAAGTATATCGGATCAACCAGATGCATGTATTGTATCTGTTGGTTAGTGCAAGCAGCATTGGCGTGTGCGCACGTGTATTTGAATCTTTGGAAAATTCCGCACTCGCATGTTCTATCCCTCAGGTTTACCACGTAAGCGTTGTGCTGAATGCCTTCCAACTGCCTGGAAAATTCTGCAACATGAAACATGTGTCCTTCTCGCGAGAAGAGAGTTGCTTGCATCTGTCTTGATTGGCCCAATTGAGTATGAAGTTTTGTGCGGAAATCCGGATGGACTTTGTGTCCACCTGCCATGTACTCAGTTGCTTGCCTTCCCAAGGTTGCAAAAAAGGTAGCCAAACGATAATAGGTCGCTTTGACAATGGAAGTGATAGGCAACTGCCGCACTCCCTTCAGTGATGAGTTTACTGCCTCAACCAAGTTCGTTGTCATGTGACCATAACGTTTACCCTTGTCATACGATCGAAGCCATTTTTCCTTTGGGATTTTTTCAAGGTATTCTGCGCCTTTTTTGTTTCTCGCTCTCAGTTCCTCGAGCAGGTCAGCCACCTCTTGTTTGTAGTGTGAGTTGCCTACGGGATGACAGTTGAATAGTTATGGGCAAAAAACACATGCAAAAAGGTTGTAAATCAAAGGGAGTAAGAAATAATATAGTAAATGAAAAAGACATAAAGGATGTACCCATATCGAGCACCATTTGACGTTCATCACGGTTCTTGTATTGCAGCAGGTAGTTTGCGGCTATGTTTCGCAAGCAAAAACGGTGGTGAATATATGGAGGCTTCCAATAGTTACCCAAATTTTCTATCGCCCACAACAACGTTGTGCCTCTGTAAGAAATAACACATACCCCTCCATCCCTTCTTCGTATTACAGGATCAAGGACATATTTTCGTAGGTTCTGAAGGAAGAACTTCTAAGACTCCAAATCCTCCTTCGGGACGATTGCGAATGCAACAGGAACGCATTTGTGATTGTCGTCCTGTGCTATAGCTAGAAGTAGGGTCTGTGTATATCTTCCGTACAACCATGTGCCATCGGTTTGGATCATCGGTTTGCAGTGCTTGAATGCGTTGATGCACTGAGGGAAAGTCCAAAATAACCGGTAGAATTGAGAAACACCTCGGACGACATGATCATTTTCTTATGCCAGAACCGTATCAAGTTTGACAATCATTCTGGGGATGTGTTTCTGCAGGAGATTAAGCCACGGGCGCAACTCTTTGTAAGATTCCTCCCATCGGCCATACATTTCCTCTTTGGCCCGCTTCCTTGCATACCATGCTTTGGAATATTGAGGACGGTAGCCGGTGACAGCTAGAGCTGCAGCCTGACATGTGGGGACCGACATAGTGGGATTTGTTTTCACCAGTGTCGAAAAAATGTCCACGAGGAACTTTGCATCCAGGTTCTTGTGATCCTGGTTGAGGCTAGGAACGGTGCATGTATGGGGCCCCTCAAGTTTTGTTATTGTCCAACGGTCGCCTACCCTCTTCAACTGTGATATACGGATTTTCCATTTACAACCTTGATTTTTTTGGACGCAATAAGCCTTGTAGTATCTGGATTGGGTTTTATCCACTGCCGTCTCAACATTATGACGAAGGTTGTACTGCTTAACTGCCGCCACCGCAATTTCCTTTTTCAAGAATGTCATACCAATTCTCAGTTCACCATTAGAACGGTTGACTCGGCCATCTATTGTGTCGTCATGCGAAAAATCAAGGACGTCCATTGCATTCATATCAACCGTTGTGAAGTGGGATGGTGGCTGGAACATAGAAATTGGTGTTGCGTCTACAGGAAAGTTGGTGGCAGTCGGCTGTTCGTCGAAATCTGGTGGTGGAACGGTATTGTCTTCCGGTATAACTGTCAAGTCTTCTGGTTCATCATAGAATGGCCCCAGCTCGTCTCCGTCGGGCCCGAGTTCTCTAATCGGTTCTTCATCAGAAGCATCCTCCGGGAGCTGGAATATTAGAGCTTCGTCGATCACTACCCTTCGAGGCGAGGATGGGGGTCGATGAGCGGGAGACCTCTCACGAGATCGCTCACGAACCGCATTTCCAAGACCAAAATCAAGATCACCATAAGAAGAATGTGCCTCCATAGATGGTTGAACGTACTCTGTGCTAGGGACATACGTTGAGTGTCGTCCATATGAGGAATCATGGTCGTGCATAGCGTAAGAAGACGACGCTCCCTCACCTTCAAAAGAAGAATGTCTCTCCATAGATGGTTGACCGTAGTCGGTGCCAGGGACATACATTGAGTGTCGGCCATATGATGTTTCATGGTCGTGCGCAACGTAAGGAGCCGACGTCCCCCCCAAAACTATAAGGATTGTATGGATTGTATAGATTGTACGGTGCATTTGTTGGTGCATCGAATTCATCGTTGGGGGGTTGGTTCAGGTCGAACCCGATACTAGCTATGCACGACTGCCTTGGATGAGCAGATAACGATGCACCAAACTCGTTGTCTTGGCACGGTAGGTTAAAATCACGTCGTAGACTTGCGGTCGGGTTATCAACGTTGGCATTCGGATCGAAGTCGAAATTCACCCGACCCCAGCTTGGTATTTGGATAACTGGATTAGACTCGGACAACGATGCATACAGCTCGAGGGGCGTTCCAATTGAATAGTCGAAGTGGGTTTCCATCATCATGTCCACATCAACATTTTCCGCAATTTGGCATACAGAGTACCTTAAAGGGGCTATAGATGTTGGCACCCGATACTTCACGTCGGACAAATGGTGGTTATCGAAATGAGGGACTTTTGCCTCCAGTTCCTTTACCAATTTCTTGAACGATAATTTTTCGGAAGCTTTAGCGTTACCGGATCTTTGCAGTGAAAAACTACGCCGAGTTCATCACCCTCGAATATCTGCCCATCGTAGTAAACTAGAGTAGTAACGCCTCGTCTGGCCATTTGAATATTTTCTGAAAGACTTCTGAATTTTTTATACTTGAAAAATTCTAGGAATTGTTTTGGCAATTGAAACATATATTTTCGTTTTATGGTTCTGCTTCATATATAGGCAAAATTATTGCCACTTGAAATCTCGGAGAATCTGGTTGTGTAAGGCAAATAATGGTTCCGAGAGGTAACTTTGCTTGTCCATTTCCTAAAACCGATAAGCAGGCAAATAATGAACAAGTCAGGAATAATGGTGCCCGGGAGGTAACTTTGCTTGTCCATTTCCTAAAACCGATAAGCAGGTAACTTTGGACAAGTAAGGGATAGAGTTGATGGGGAGGCAGGTTTAAGTGACCTCGCGTTCTACACAACGCGATAACCAGTACCTCGCGTTCTATACAACGCGAGGTCTTATAAATATCGCGTTATGTAGAACGCGAGGTCACTTTAATTGCTTTGTCTCAGATATTCTGTCAGAAGTTATAATAACCGTACTGTTTACTCATTGTCTGTTTGTGTAATTGAGAACATGTTCGAATAATTGAGACAATTGTAGTCTGGTAATGTAATTGAATACTACAAGTGCTGCATAACGTGAGGTCCTTTATATATTTTGAGACAGAGATTACGTTAGAATTAATAAAACTCGTACTATGAACTCGATTTATGTTTGAATAACTTAGACAATTGTAGTTTAGCAATGTAATTAAATACTAGTAGTTTTACATAACGCGAGGTCCGTTGAACATTAATAAAGGATGAAATAAGACGTCATATAACATAATTGGAAGATAATTTCAGAAGTTTATGGTTAATCCGAATCATCGTAGTCAGTGGACACGTCTGAACTTAGGTTTAGTTCTTCGATCAGCTGTTGTTTTCTTTGTCTATGCCTGTACATAAAAAGTTGCAGCTCCTCTGCAGCCGCATCAACATCCGGTGAAGACGGTGCGTGTTCAGTGTTCGGAGCAGGTTGTACGGTTGCAGACGTACTACCTTCGTCGGCGTTGACGTCGTCAAACTTAACATTTAAATCGACATCTCTAGCTCCGACGGAATTGAGCCGGTCATACATGTTACGAACGCCTGTTTCGTTCGTAAGCTTCATAACATAGTGCGTTTTGTTTGCTGACGGTGTTGGGATTCGACATTCCAAGAAAGAAATTTGTTTGTCGGTGTGTTTACTAACCTCGATTGTTGTCAACTGTATTAAATCTTTCAGTGACATTTTTCCGGTGATTGTTGACTCAAAATAAGTATCGAGAAAATAAAATGTTGCCTGAAATTTTGCCATAAGGTGAGCAAAGATTGGGTGTTTAGAGAGAATTTGGAATGAGTAAATGATGGTGGAATTCTTGGGTATTTATAGGAAAGGAAAAACACCACATAAGTAAATTTAAGTCGAATCAAAACTTTATTTCGCATTTCATCTAACAAAACTTTCAACTTTCAACAAGTATTCGTTAATAAGTAAATTGAGACAACTGGATACAATATTTACAAAACAGTATATGAAAAAAATCCAGGTGGAGAAATATAATCGGTGGGCAAATGTGATCGGAGGTCCCGAGTGAAAGAAGCAGAGCGCGATAATCAGATTTCTTCTGAAATGGTAGCAGCTTTGATCCACATTAGCAAATGTAATCAGCACCGGCCGCATTTGCAAAATAGGGCTGCTTATGCAACATGATCGATCTGAATCCGCCCTCGCTTCTAAAAGTCGTTTTGTTTCAAAACTGTACTCGAGGATCCTCTCGACGGCGGCTACAGAAGCTTCCATTGAAGGGGATGTAGCCGCCCAAAACCTCCCAAATATTGCGATATGTCGGTAAATATTATTCAATGAACCCCGCGGAACACAAATCTTTAAGTGAACTCCAACTATCATTAAGGAACAAAATTTCGGACAAAAAAAATTCAATTGCAAAAAACAGAGCAGAACACGAACTCATATTCAACTGAGAAAAACTTAACTGCTTACGAAAATCCATCGCGGTGCATGCATATATATATATATATATTTATCAGCATCTAAATGACCTCGCGTTCTGTACAACGCGAGGTTTAAAGGACCTCGCGTCCTATAGAACGCGAGATTGCCACGTCATCATATTCACCTAAGTCTATAAATAGCAAACTCTTGGGGAGGCAAGGAGCACACACAGAATTTTTTTCTGTATTCACGTAAGCAGTTTTCGCTTGCAGCTACTAATGGCAACATAACGCTTATTTGGGAAGTTTTTTTCAAACTAATTTCCCAAATATTGCGTTATGTCGTTATTTGTAGTTACTAATGAAAACATAGCGCGTACTTAGGAATTTTTTTCCGATTATTATTGTTATTATTATAATTATAATTATTATTACTATGATTATTATTATTATTATTAATATTAATAGTATGATTATTATTAGTATGATTATTATTGTTATTATTATTATTATTATAATTATTAGTATGATTATTATTAGTATGATTATTATTATTATTATTATTATTATTATTATTATTATTATTATTAATATTATTAATATTATTATTATTATTAGTATGATTATTATTATTATTAGTATGATTATTATTGTTATTATTATTATTATTGTTATTATTATTAATATTATTATTATAATTATAATTATTAGTATGATTATTATTATTATAATAATAATAATTATTATTATTATTTCTATTATTATTATTATTATTATTATTATTAAAATTATTATATTAAATGACTTTCCCGCTTGGAAAGTCTTCCTTTAGAAAACCCCACGACCTCGCGTCCTGTAGAACGCGAGTTCTTTAGAACCTCGCGTTCTATAGGACGCGAGGTCACTTCTGACCGTTCAGTTCACGCGTCTGTTCCGTGACGCGCCTTTTCAATGAACCTCACGTTCTATAGGACGCGAGGTATATGAATATCGCGTTCTACAGAACGCAAGGTTCATTAACATCGCATCCCAAAAGGCGCGAGGTCTTCTATAAATTGGATGCCTGCCCCCAATATCAACCACAGAACGCGAGTTCTTTAGCTTTTTTACAACAAATTATCGACAAGTTTTATATTCGTTCGATATAATGGAGCCCTTACTACGCAACGAAGCGACTCACTGCAGTCAATATTGGCGAAACAGTCCAGAGGTATTATTTTTTTCCTTATTAATTTCTAAATTTTTTTATTTAATTAAATTTTTTATTTTACTAACTATTTTATTTTATTTTTTTGAAGGGATACGAACGTAATTTACAATGTTACCTTAACCGTATCAACACCCCACCCGTTGATGCTGTTATGCAGTGGATTCAGCGCGCCGAATTTGGCTACATAGCACGATATATAGGGGGTGAAGGTAAAACCACCGTTGATCAGCGCGCTGATAGAACGGTGGAGACCCGAGACGCACACGTTTCATCTTCCATTTGGCGAGGCAACAATCACGCTGGAGGATGTTACCTACATTCTAGGGTTGCCTACAAACGACAACGTAATTACGGGTGTAGCGTTCGCAGATTGGCCAACTCTATTTGCTGAACAAATGGGCGTGATGCCCCCTGAGGACGTGTGGGACGGAGGAAAAATCGATCTATCATATTTGGAGGCTCACTTTGGAACCCCTCCCCCCAATGCGGATGTAGTTGCACTTCAGGTATTTTTTCTATTTAAAAATTAGGATGCCATTATTAAATATTTAGTATGCTTTTATTAGATTTATGATAAAATTAAAAATATTTATTTGAACATTACGATGGTTTATGAAATTTTTAGGATGACTTCATTAAATATTTAGGATCTTTTTAATAAATTTAGGATGCAATTACAAATCATTACTTGAAAATTAGGATGCTTTTATTAAATATTTATGATGACTTTATTAAATATTTAGGTTGCCTACATTAAATATTTAGGATGAAGTTACAAATTTTTATTTGCAAATTAGGATTAAGTTACTAATTTCTTTGGATGCCTTTATTAAATTTAGGATGAACTTACAATTTTTTTAATTAGAATGTCTTTATTAAATCTTTATTTTCACAGCGGTGTGCGCGTGCCCACATCTTGCGCATTATTGGCGGGATATTAATGCCAGACAAATCCCGCACAAAGGTGCACGTGATGTGGCTTCGTCATCTTACAGATTTAAATGAGTCTAGAAGAAAATCTTGGGGATCAGTTGTCTTGGCGTTTCTTATCAGAGACCTCTGCAGAAACGTTGATGCCTCCAGATCATCGATGGGAGGATGTTGTTTATTCCTACAGGCTTGGGTTTGGTTTCAGATGCCTACTTTGAGACCACAGCTTAGACAACCCACCGCTATGTTATTTCCGCTTCTACGGAGGTACTACGTAATCTACTATATTTTTTTATTTTAAATTATTTTATTTAACGATTTTTTCATTACTTATAGGTGGACCAACACACTAACCCACACCGGTCTGCCGAACTCCCAGAAAGAATTCAGGCATGCTTTCGATGGCTTGAGGGAGCACGAGGTAATTCGAAAATTAATTTGAATTTTTTCATACTTTTTTTCCAATAATATTTCATATAACCGTTACAAACGCTTTCATTCTTTTTAGTTCGTGTGGAGGCCCTACGATTCAGAGGAGATTCGGCAGATTACTCCACCAGATATTCTGCGAGACCGAGACCTCTGGATTTCCGTCGTGCCGCTGCTCAACTACGAAATTTGCGTGTGGCATTTTACGGATAGGGTTCTCCGACAGTTCGGGTACTTCCAAAATGTTCCAGCCCCTCCGCAAAATATGGACCGCTTCCACAATCTTACGTGCCAGGGGAAGACGGAGGTTGACTGGTCCGAGTATCACGCTCCCTGGATAGCGACTTAGGGTAACCGATTTGCCGAACGCCCACTGCTTCTCCAACAAATTATGGAAGGGGCTGATTCGGTCGCTTTCAATTATGACCAGTGGTATAGGCTCAATGGGATGCCGCATATCCTTACTCAGGCCGAGCGCGCTGCAGGGCTTCCCCAGCAACCCCAAAACCGCCCACGCGGCACCCGTCGAGCGACCCAGAGCCAGAGCCAGAGGCAGTCGACGCAGCGCGGTCCGAGACCACGATATGACACTGTAGGGGCATCATCTTCTGCTGCACCATTTCATGCTTATAGCGGTCCATCGAGTTTCCAGCAGACGATGCCTCCACTCCAGTTCGGCTCCTTTGATACCTATCGTCCCCATACGCCCACGACTGACCTTCAGCTTATCGATTATCCACAGCTGCAATCTCAGTATGAGTTTCCCATTGTGGAGAGTACGCAGATGGGTAGCTTGTTTTACTCCCCGCCTGGGCCCAGCACAGATCCGCATATCGCGCACGATGGTCAGGATGATGGGGACCAGGGACCACCTGACGATGGACGGAGGTATCCGGCTCGTGAGCGTCATCCACCCGACTGCAGAACGGGTGGACATAGGCATTTTTAGTCTTTTCTTTTACTGATTTGTACTTATGTTTTTAATATTTATATAAAACACATTTGAATTTTATAATGCTGTATTATAATTTTGTTTACATATTATAATTTAGTTTACATATTATAATTAAACTTTATAATGTTTATTTAATTTCAGTTTTTAATAAATTTTATGGGATTACTAAACCGAAAATCGACATTTGTTGAAATGCAACTTCATTCAAAATAAGATAATAACATAGGGTTTTCGAAGCCATTTTAAACCATTGTAGAATGGACGGAAATTAACAATGTTGGTATCATACGATAGACAATTTCCAGTACTACGACCCCAAACTCGATCATCGCTAAAAATATACGATTTACACGCCCGAAATTGGGCTCGAACATGCCTACCCACACTTTTTTTTCCCTTGTTCTTCAGCCCAGAATTGCACAGAACTCGCGTCCTGCAGAACGCGAGGTCTGTGCGATATATTCAGCCGCCGTTTTAAATTCTCGTGGACCTCGCGTTCTACAGAACGTGAGGTACTGTAAAACCGTTAACACAAACAACAAGGCCACGTAGACGAAAATCGCGTTGTGCAGAACGCGATATCCTACCTCGCGTCCTACACAACGCGAGGTCCACCGACGTGGCAAGTTTGGGGGTCATTTTGCCAAATAATATTATTTGGGAGACATTATCCCAAATAATAATTAAAAAAGGGTTTTTAATCCAAAATTGCCACATTAATAGTTCAAGAAATCAATTAGAATGTTTATAAATTCAGGACCAATTTAAAATTTGATATATATTTCAAAGATGTTGATGCAACTAATCCATATTATATAAAAAAGGACAAGCTATATAATGGAAGAATTGGGGCAATATTGCACTTAAATTTTTATTTTTCAAACTATTACACAGTTTAGATTATTTTAAGATCGATAGTACTTGTTACAGTAAATTTAAATTCAGAATGAAAGGAGACCGAATATGTACAGTACTTTAATTTTTTGAAATAAAAAAATTAAACCCAGATTCAAAAGAGACTGAGTATGAATAGAAAATATTTTTTGAAAAAAAAAATTATATTCGAATGGAAACCAGTAGGGGTGTGTAAGGTTAGGCGTTCGATCGAGTCGAGTCAAAATTTTTTGAGTTATTCTAGTTTGCAAGTCCTATTTTACGATTCAACTTTATTTGAATTTTTTTTTGAGTCGAGTTGAGTTTTGAGTTTCTGTACAAATTTAATATATATATATATATATTTCTATATGCATATACGTAGCGGTGCATGTATATATTTCTATATGCATATATTTAGCACTAGACGTTACACATATTTATTCCAATTTCAACGGCTTTCTATATGCATATATAATATACATATATATTTCTTCATATTTTCACTTGTGATATTCATAACATATTAGACATAATTGATAGAATTGACTCGAACTTGAAAAATGATCAACTAATTAATAAAAATTTCGAGTTATTCGAATTTCCATTTCATAACTCAAACTTTATTTGAATTTTTCCGAGTCAAGTCAAGTTTATGAAATTACGAGTCGGTTATTTTTGCCTCGAGTCGAATAATTCAGTTTTTTCGAGTCGAGTCGAGTTTTGCCCACCCCTAGGGGTGTGCATTTGGTTAATTCGGTTAACTGACGAACCAAATTACCCAAATTCCATTAACCGAATTCCCCCCTTTAAACCGTTAACCGAACAAAAAAAAATCGGTTAATTCGGTCGGTCTTTGAATTAACCGAAATTTGTTATAAAATTTTGAGTAAATTACACAATTGGTCACTAAATTATGCTAAACTGATCTTTTTAGTCACTGAACTTTATTTTATGCTAATTTGGTAAAAATTTAATGACTATTTTATAATATATCAAAAAATATAATGATCATTTTATAAATTTTAAAAGTTTAATGACCATATATATATATAATATTTAATATATAATATTTTCTATTAATTTAGTTAATTAACCAGTTTCGAACCGAATTAACTAATAACCGAAATTTAAAAAACTCTTAACGTTAACCAATTTTACATAAAATTAATCGACTGATTAACAGAAAAAATCGTCTTGGCCGGTTAATTCGATTAAAATCTAATAATGCACCCCTAAAAATAATTCAGATATTAACAATAATATTTTTTAAAGAAAAGTTAAATTTGAATACATTCCGGATTATGTGCGTGACAGGGGGCAGAGCGTGGAATTTTTACTCAAATATTACTTTGGAATTTTTTAATTTCAAAAGTAGGGATCCCGAAAAATTATTTACAGATCTAGGGATGTTTACTGTTGAAAGTCAGAAGACCACGAGTGCACAACCCGTTTTATTGGTTTTGGGATCCCTAATGGTGGTCTTCTGACTTTTTTTTTTTTTTTGAACGGCATGTATGATTTTATTAGCAAAACATACATAATCACAATACACAATGGCCTCATTAAAAACCTCTCTAGTCCTAATAGAGGAAAAGAGTATCGTTGTGCATGTGCCAAAGAGAATTCACCACGCTAAGAGCTATACAACCATATCCATTTACCCCTATCAATTCCACTCTTGGCCAAAGAATCCGCCAAACCATTCGCTTCTCGATAAATATGGTTGAAGCATACGCAAGGCAATACGGAAATATCCTCGTCTATCTGCTGGAACCATCGCCACAGCTGCCAAGGGCGATTGTCAGTCCGATGTATCCATGAAGTCGCCACCATTGAATCCGATTCCACCACAATCGACGCCACCTCACCCAATTGCAATTCGCATAACAAGCGCAAAGCATAGGCAATCGCCTGAATCTCAGCCACATTAGAATCCGCAATACCTATCGATCCTGAAAAAATTGCAATGATACGGCTATGGCAGTCCCGTAAGACTCCTCCACACCCTGCCCTTCCCGGTTTCATCCTTGCAGCACCGTCGACATTAAATTTCCATACACCCGCCACCGAAGGCAACCAAACGCTACCTGATCGGCTTGAGCTAACAGCTTGCTGTACCGCCCAGCCTCTTCGCGGGCAATCCCACCAACTCGCCTCATTTACACATGATCCTTGCATGAACGCTCGCGTCCAGTACAACGCACGAAGTTGAGCCAAGAAGAAGACTGTTCGACTCGACGTTCTGCGATCTTGGAAAATAAATTCATTCCGTGCCAACCATAGCGACCACAACACGCTAGCACACCCAATTACCCACCACGCTCGCATCTCCCCTTTAAACCAACTCATCCAACACTGCTCAATAAAATCAGTCACTGTACGCGGCCGCACCACAGCCACATTCCACCAAGAGAAGAAATATACCCATACCTCGGTCGCAAAACAACAGGACCAAAGGATGTGATCTCTG
This sequence comes from Hibiscus trionum, assembly GCA_030270665.1. Classification (NCBI taxonomy): domain Eukaryota; kingdom Viridiplantae; phylum Streptophyta; class Magnoliopsida; order Malvales; family Malvaceae; genus Hibiscus; species Hibiscus trionum. The sequence goes on along the minus strand of BSYR01000024.1, from coordinate 7,835,896 downwards.
CTGTCTTCACCGTCGTTACACCACCGGCAAGCAAGAGCCTCCATCGGGATTGGAATGCCTCGATCACGTAGCATCCTCAAAGTCAGGAGACGGTCCACCATTATAAACCAAAGAAAACACTGAATTTTTGGCACTATTGGCATGTTCCATACCATCCCCACATTCTTTGAATCAGGTAATCCAATCTCACACATCAATGCATGTAGTTTACCCACCGAGAAAGCTCCCGAAACGGCCTGTTTCCAGATCAATCTATCCAATATCCCCTCATGTAGTGTCACGGCAGCCACGCATGTTTGCAATTCCTCGAGCTGTTTAGCTTCGAACACCCGCAGCTCTCTTCTAAAACATGCTCTCCAATCTCGGTTCGGGCAGCTCAACATTTCACTAACAAAACACAATTTATTAATTGCCAAACCAAATAATCTCAGGTAAACATTTTTCAGCGGAGTCTCAATTGCCTAGCAATCCCACCAAAACAACACTTTGGTCCCCTCTCCCACAAGCCAAATGAAATGATCTTCAGTTGTAAATGCCGCCACTAACTCATCTTCTTGCACCTCGACAATTTGTTTCCACATTGCCGACATATGTCTTTTTCCTTTATTATTAATTTTCCATTTCTGTGCTGCCATTCCATACTTCGCTATTATCACCTCTTTCCACATCGACCCATCCGAATGTGCGTATCGCCAAACCCATTTGGCCAATAGTGCCAAATTTCTCGTATGTAAGTTCACTACCCCAAGCCCTCCCATCCTCTTCAGTTTACATACTATTTCCCATCGAACTCTACTCATCTTCGATCTTTCTTCTGAACCACCCCATAAGAAATTTCGTCGGATACAATCGATACGCCGTATCACCTTTTTAGGCACCATGAAAATGCCCATATAATATACAGGTAGGGCTGATAGTACAGATTTTATCAGTAGCAATCTGCCCGCAAAGGAAAGTGATTTTCGCTTCCATCCCGCGAGTTTTCTCTGCACATTCCGTATCAAAGGTTCCCAAATTGCCTCCCCCCTCGGATGCACACCCAATTTTACACCCAAATAAGATATCGGCAGCTCCCCAATGGAACACCCAAGGATCGACGCTATTTCCATCGTTATCTCACTGTCAACCCCAATTCCATACACACATGACTTTTCATAATTAATTTGTAAGCCAGACACATACTCGAAGCAAAGTAACACGCGCTTTAGATTCCGCGCCCCAGCTACATTTCCTGCTAAAAATACTATAGTGTCATCGGCAAATTGTAAATGCGACACCATTACCTCCCCTACCACTCTAACACCTTCGACCAGCCCCAAAAGTTTCGCATTAACCATGAATTGATGAAATAACTCGGCAACAATTACAAACAACAGTGGTGACAACGGGTCCCCCTGCCTAATTCCCCTCCGCATCGGGAATTCCTTCGATGGACTCCCATTAATAAGAATCGATAGCCTTGCTGAACTCACACATTCCATTATCCAATCTCGCCACTTCTCCCCAAACCCCATGCAACACATAATCCTTCTGAGACATTCCCAATCTATGCAATCGTACGCTTTCGCGAAGTCTAGTTTTAAAATTAGGCCACCACTCGCCCAAGTAGCCTTTTTATTCAACAGTAAACATCCCTAGATCTGTAAATAATTTTTCGGGATCCCTACTTTTGAAATTAAAAAATCCCAAAGTAATATTTGAGTAAAAATTCCATTGGTTTTGGGTAGAGATTAAATTTTTTGGCTTAAATGAAAAATAGCACTTAAACTATGTTTTTTTTTTGTTTGCTTTTAACCCTTAAACTAACTTTTAGTTAAAATAAATCTTAATTATCATTTTTGGTCATTTTAAGTCTATAAACTATTTTTAGGTCAAAATAAGTACCTAAACTATGTCATTTTTCTTCGTTTAGTCCCTAAACTATCTATGGTAAAAAATCTTTGTGATGTGTTAACACATTATTAGTCGAAATAATTTTCTTTTGACTTAAATAACTATCAGACTTAAAGTGAGAATAAGGGTAGTTACAGGAAAATTTTATTTTGTTGAGGTAGTTGATTTTTTGTGTTAAATATATGAGGTTGAAGGTAAGTTGTATGAAAAAAAATTGAAAAAAAATTGAGTAAAGAAGAAGAAGGAGAAGAAGAAAAAGAAAGAAGAAGAAATTTTTTTGAGAAAATATAGTAAGTTGATTTGGCATTTTAATTTTTAGATTGTATGTTATAGTTAATTTTATTTTGTACTAATGATTGATATAATTTAAATTTTATATATGTAGTTTGAAAAGATTTGGAGGAAAAAAGAAAGAAGATTTGGTGAAATTTTGTGGAGCAAACAAGTAAGTTGATTTAGTTTTTAATTAAAATTTTGTGTTATATGTATATGTTGAGATTTATAGTGCTCAATTTCCTTTAACCAATGTGTTTGCCAAGTTTGGAGAAGATTGGATTTTTTGGTGTAAAAGTAGAAGCTAAAAGATTGGAATTGGACACAAGGATTTATAGTGGTTCGACCCTCTAACAAGCACATACATCCACTACCTTAGCTCCCCACTAAGGATTTCAACCAAATTCACTAAGAATTTCGTCCCCTTTTCTACGCTAAGGAGGTAACCTTTACAACCCTCAAAGCTTTCTACCCAAAGCTTGAGTAAACCCTTTTTACAAGAGAAATTCTAAGCAAACTTGAAATCCTCTAATAGGTATTTGTTTGCACTATTTAGCTCTCACCCAAAACCTAAACACTTGAGCAAATTTGACAATATTGAGCTCACTAGTGTTGTCTATACAAGAAAATGAACAATTAAGTTCTAAGACAAATTCTTGATCATAGTGTTGTTGAAAATTGAAGCATTAGCCTTCTCTTGATGCTTGGAAGTCCCTTTTATACTCTCAAATGAGTCTGTAGCCGTTGAAGACCGTTGGGATGGTTTTGGAGCTGTTGGAGCCTTTATTTCCCACATTAATTGCAGTTCTGGTGCCTACCGTATCGATACACGGGTACCCGTATTGGTACGCCCTTCTTCAGAACTAGTCGTTGGGCTCTTGCCAGTCTATGCGTATCGATACGCTAGGGAGCATATCGGTACGATCTGCACTTTAAAAGTCCGTTGGGAAATAGCCGTTAGGGGTTGTTAAAGCAGGGATCGGTACACTTTAAAGGCGTATCGGTACGACTGTTGAGTGGATCAATGAAACGATATAAGCCAAGAGGGGGTGAATTAGATTTTTAGAACTTTTGGTGGTGGAGTGGAAAATTAAAAATGCTAGACAAGAGGATTTAGAGTTGTAACCTCCTCGTCCCAGTCTGGTTGGCTGACCGGTCCGAGTAGGCTACACTGGGAAAACCGATGTGAAGCCCGTTAAGGTCCCACCTTGGTTAGCAACCCTAGAAAATTTCTTTTATTTATATCTTGCCTAAATGCATTATTATGTCCTATGTGAATCAAGACAGCGGAACACAAACAATATAATAACGACCATCCAAACAACACTTTAAAACAGCCCGTTTTTCCTTTTTAAGCAGGCCGTATCGATACACCTACAGAGGGTATCGATACGCCTTGACCAAATCAACTGCCCCAAGTCAAACCAGTGAGACCATATCGATACAGACCTTGGGCGTATCGATACGCCCTCATCGGTCAACATCTCGCAGTCAACGAGATAACCCCGTATCGATACGCCTAGAGCCCGTATCGATATGCCAAAGTCTCACCAAAATCTCAGATTTCCAGTGAGCTTTGGGCGTATCGGTACACCCACGCGTATCGATACACCAAGCCAAAACTGAGTCTTGAAGGGCAAGACCATATCGATACGGCCCTTAGGCGTATCGATACGCCCTGCACTGCAAGACTCCAAATTTCAGCGAAAGACCCTCAAACACGACTCTAGATGCAATTTATGACTCCCATAACCATAAACAACATACGTACAACCTTTAACCACCAAGATATCATCATACAAGACATTCACAACCAACAAGGATCATGCGTCGAAAAGATTCACACATTTACCATAAAGAGGACATACTTAGCACTTAAAGGCTCATGCCTTAGAAACAAAACATATAAGCATTCATGACATGCAACATAAATAAGGTTTACAATTCAAACAAAGCATCTAAAAGCCAAACCAACATCAACATACATCAAAGCTCAAATCAACAACACATATCCCATTGCTTGACTATTACAATCCTTCAATTTAAAGTTCATACTTGAGCTAACCAAAAGCGACACTTGGAGGCCTTTCCTTGCCCTTGTCATCCACAAGCTACTGATCTGCATTGTCGAACAAAAAGGAGTGTAAGTATAAAAGCTTAGTGAGGTTAAGCTCATAAAACAAATCTTCGACAATGCAGGGTCCAAGCACGAGCAACAACCAAGATGAAATGCATGATCTTACCTCCAATCCACAAGAGCCATAATATACATGATGCATGAACATATAATCAACACTATGCCATGATCAACAACTCATAAGCCCAACACAAAAAAATACATATATCAATGTATTAACAACAACATATATCAATCCATATTGGCACACACCTCAAATCATAATGGCACATATATAAGTCTCATATTGGCACCTAGCTATGACTCGAATACACGAATAACACGTTGGAACTCACATCCAACAACAAAATTACCTGACGGTGGGATTACACTCATCACCGTTTCTCGCGGAGGGGATTCCACTCATCTTCACGCCCAGTTTCACGCGGAGGGGATTCCACTTATCCTCACGCCCGTCGATGGGATTCCACTCATCACCGACTAATATAAAGATTTCTGGGCGAACCAGTACTCCATCTTGGTGACCACCGTCATCAAGACCACGCGCGAATTTGACTCTCGTGTGCACACTAACATGCTAATGATCGATCATTGTACCCAAGCATACTAGTGCCAATATTACACAATCCATAACATCATTTTATAACAACTTCCGTGCTTAGCACGTACTCACCATGATCACTATCAAGCACAATTCACAATCCAACCCACATGCATAACAATGCATCAAACCATGCCTCAACAACATGTACAACACATTTATACATAATCACCACAACACAATTAATCATGAGGCATAAACAACAATTAGAGTTCAACCAATGTCTCTAACTAAAGCTTGGGATTAGGCTACCACTCTAATCCCAACTCTAGGTGGGTTTACCAAGCCCAACCTAGGTTCACATGCTTGAACCAATATTTAGAAACCATTTGAAAACAATAACCACTCACCGACCACTCCATTTAGCACAAGTTGACTAGCCTACCAAGCATCCAAGTCCGTATTCGAGCCCGAAGCTTCTCCATCATTTGCTCTTGCTTCTAACCAATCAAAAGACAAGTATTACTCAACCAAATCACTGTCAAACCCAGCCACAAGCTCAACCCACAATCACAAGCCAAAACCTCATAATTTCAACACATGCTAACCACCAAAAATCACATTTTCGTACACCCATAATACCCAGCTGAAATCTACCATTTCCAACACCCAAATGACCTCTAAAGACTTCCAAAACACTTCCCTAACAACCCTATACCATCATCCCTTCAACCCAAAACAAAATCACACCAAAATTTCAAGTTTTGACACTTTTAAAAATGCCCCCAAGACCCATTTCGAGATTTTTCCCAAAATCCTTCCAATTCGAAATATAAGGAGTATTAAGGTGAGATTAACTCAAAACTTAACTAAACAACCCAAAAACAAGTTAAAAACCCAATAAAGATTCATACTTTCTTCAAACTTGAAAAACCATGGAAATGCTTGGGATGATGAGGAGAATTCAAAAAATGAGATTACCTTCAAAGGAGCTCTTGAATTGATGGAGAAAAGAGATGGAATAGTAGATTTGGGTTTTGGGGAGGGTTTTCATGTTAGGTTGCAAAATGAAGAAGAAGGCTTCTTTTTTTCTTTTAATTTGAAAAAGGCTCATCTTTTCCTTGTTTTGAAATAATTACAAAAATGCCATTACTTTAATTTTAATCTCATTTAAATTAAAACCAAGGTCAATTTAAATTAAACCGATTTTGACGACTCGAACCCCACACACACGCCAAACACTCGACCCCAAAACACGGGTGTTACAAGAGTGGTTCAAGTTCCAATCGAACTCTACATCCACTACCTTAGCTTCACTAAGGATTTTCTAACAATCCACTAATTGTTCTTTCCCTTTTCTGGGCTAAGGAGGTAACCTTTACAATATCGGTCAAATTTTCTACCCAAAATTTGACCTAATCCTCACTCAAGTGATACAAAGAAGATGAAGGCTAAAACTAGTATCTCTCAATACAAAATGTAGCCCTTTTACAAGCACTCAACCCAATTGGACATATAAGAATGGGAATTACAAATTTCACAATTGGGGTTTATAAGAAATAATGGGATTTTTGCACAAATGAGTGGCTTTGATGTTTGGATAATACTTTGGAGATCAATAGTTGTTGCTGGAGCTTTTAAACGTCCATATTATACCTTCTCATTGAATTCTAGCTGTTGGGGTTGTTGCATTCATCAATGTAGCCGTTGGGATGTTATCTTCCCTCCATAAATGCAGTCTGCAACTACCCGTTCCGAAACACCCGAACCTGTTTCGAAACAGACCAAAATAGAAAGAGCCGTTGGGGTGTAATAAATAGACCGTACCGAAACGGGCACGATCGTTTTGATACGCTAAGAGCCCATTTCGAAACTTGTTTCGAAACACTTTGCCACTGTCAAAGCATGTATCGAAACAGCTTAGAAGCGTTTCGATACGCCTTAACGACAATCTTAAATTCAGTTATAAAACTTCAACGGTCATATTTTTAAAACCAAGTTTGAATTGAGTTTCGAAATGTTTGAGGTCGTTTTGATACTACCGTATCGAAACGGATCAATCCGTTCGATGTTCTTCATCCGTTCCGAAACACGTTCCAAAACGGGGGTTAACAGTTTCAAATTGTTCCGAAACGCCCAAAGGTCGTTCCGAAATAGTGACTCAAAAATCACTGTTTTGGCTTGAAAAATGCTTAGAAAATATTTGACAAGTTGAGGTTTTGACTTAAACATTTTTATTTAAATACATAGAGAGGTTTTGGGGACTTAAAAATTTATATTCCATTTTTCAATTTAGTCCTTAAATCTTTGTTATATCAAAATCAATTTATTGGTTTCACAATCTCCCCCTTTTTATATAACAAAACCAAGTTAGAATTTTTAAGAGTTTTGAAATTTTGAAGACGTTCTAACTCCCCCTCAATTTAAGATGAGTTTTTAAAGTTTGAAAAGATTTAAAATACAAGTTTTAAAACTCAAAACCGACTTAAGAAAAATTTTGGCTCTTATATTACTTCTCCCCCTTTTTGTTAGATAATAAAGAATAATAAACAATGCTCATCAAGAGAAGAAACAAGGTTAAAAGCAATAAACAACATAATATAGATTCATATAGTTCAAATATCCAAACATAAAACTTAAAGCAATAGATATTAAAGCTCAATCCCAAACAAAACAATCAAAGCATAGGTTCATAAAACATAAATAAAATAGAGGTGGAAACTTAGTCCTAATATGATAATCTAATATGCCATGCAATGAAGACCCTAAGCCTCGTCATCGTCACCATCAACATCCGACGAATCATCATCGTTCTTAGCTTGAGAGCGATGAAAGGTCATTCATTGACCATAGAAGGTAGAGAATGGCAAGTCCATCGATTGACGTTGATTCTTAAGAGAGGTGAGACGATTCTCCACGGATTGCAAACGGGTATTGAGAGCACCAAAACCCGAAGCTATGTTTGTATCCATTGTGTTGAGCCGCTCAGTGAGAAAATCCATAAGAGCTTCATTGTTAGGATCTGGAGCTTGAGGTTGGGGTTCAACTTGAGGTGCAGGGGTTTGCCTATCAACGCGTTCCTATTAGCCAAAAGTGTAGTGGAACCCGGACTTATGGAGAGAAGATTCACCAATCTTGTTCTTACGGGGTTCTAGAGAGTCATAGGAGCAATCAAAGTTGAGGATGCCAAAGATATAGCTCAAAACAGTCCCATATGTGAAAGATTTAAGAGCATCAGTTTCACGAAGCTTCACATTATTGACCATTTCAGCGAACATAATTTTGACACGATTTGGTCGTTCTCCTCGGCGAAAGCACTCTAGCCAAAAATAATCAACTTGACGAATATGAGAGAATTTACCTCCGAAAGGGCGGATAAACCATGAAATCATCAAGTGAAGGAAACAGTCATGAGCATCCAAAGAAAGTACGGAACCGGTGTGAGCACCAAAGTGGGTCTCATCCTCAATGCCTTCGTTCTTGAGCCCAAGATCATTTTCCAAAAAGGATATGTTGATAACGAACTTCTTCCCCAAGAGATACGACTTAATGCCTATCACCTCAGTGTGATCTTCATTATCAATGAGCACGACATTTGAGTAGAAAATGAGGACCATGTGCTTGTAGATAATATCCGGTATGTTCAAGAAACCCATGAAGTTTCATTCTTGCAAACGCTCTAGATAGCGGAAAGCGAAACGCTCGGAATCAAGGAATGGGACATCAACAACACGCTCTCGACGAATGGCAATATCCTTGACATAGGAGAAACGATCTTTCATCTCTTGAGTCCGAAGAATTTTGAGAAAAAGTTGGGTGAGGTTAGGACAGATATTGGCTTGACTTGAAGCTTCACTCGATTGACCCGTCTTGCGTTTTTTGTTAACGTTTTCCATTGAAAAATCCTAAAAACACAAAGCAAGCAATTTTAAAAATTGAAGTGTATGCATGAACATCCTTAATTCAATCCAACGACAAATCCCATATAGGTTTAAAAAGACTTTAAAAAAATTTAAGAGGAAACAACTTTTGAAAAACTGTAAAAAATACGAGTAAAAAATAATATATTCGAAAAAAAAATTTAAGATTTTGAATTTTTTTACAAGTTTTGAAAAATCCAAGATGCAAAACATATAATCTATACAAAATTAAAGTTTTCTAACCTACAATTCAAATAAAATCAAAGGAAAAAGAAAAAGATGAAAATATACCTTAAATGGCGATTTTGGATGAATGAATGGAAAATCTTGCACAAGATTGTTGAGGCTTGCTTAGACTTGAGTTTGTGTGTAAAAGCCCTCAAGATTTTATGAAAAACAATGAATTTTGGAGGGTTTTTATAGGGAAAAATCGGGTTAGGATTTTTAGGGTTTTTGAAGAGTTTTAATTAAAAGTGAATTTATCATTAAAGACCCTTTTTAAAGTTGTCTGCATACCCGTTTCGGAACATGCACGATCGTTCTGAAACGTGGGCACCGAAACGTTGACTGTCGTTTTGAGTCTAGTTGACCGTTCCGATACGGCTTTGACCGTATCAAATCCCACGTGTTGACCCGTATCGAAACTCATTTCGATACACTTCTTGGCAGAGGCAAACTGTTTCGAAACCCTTAAGGCGTTTCGAAACACTCTAGTCATAGATCACTCTTTTAAGGCACCCGTATCGAAACAGATTGACCCGTTTTGATACACCTAGGCCTGAAGGTGCAGATGAGGCTCTAATATTGTAGAAAAATGAATTTCATGAAGTCCTATATGCATAAATGACATGAATGAGCAGGAATGACATGTATAAACATAAGCATACTCCCCCTAACTAATAGCATGAATGGAATTAGGAGTAAAAACACATAAGCATGGCATTTTTCAAGAAATCAAGCAATTTAAGCACAAAAAAGGTCCTAAAAGGTCAAGATAGGCTAGTTAGACCTAACTCTCTCCTAAGGGACCAAAAACGCTCCTTATCCAAAGGCTTGGTAAAAATGTCCGCTAGTTGGTTTAAGGTGTCAACGAACTCTATAGCAACATCTTCCTTAAGGACATGATCTCTAATGAAATGATACCTTATTTTTATATGTTTGGTTCTAGAGTGTTGGATGTGATTTTTTGTTAAGAATATGGCACTAGTGTTATCACACTTAAGGGGTATGGTTTCAACTTTAATGCCATAATCTAAGAGTTGTTTCTTCATCCAAAAGACTTGAGCACAACAACTCCCTAAGGATATATACTCGGCTTCGGTGGTAGATAGAGCTACACTATTTTGTTTCTTAGAGAACCAAGATATGAGCATACTACCTAGGAATTGACATGTTCTCGAAGTACTCTTCCTATCAATTTTACACCCCCACATAATCCACATCCGAATAAGCATGAAGGTTGAAGGTTGAGTCTCTAGGGTACCAAAGACCTAGACAAGGAGTATCTCTAAGGTACCTAAAGATTCTCTTAACGACTATAAGGTGAGACTCTCTAGGACTAGGTTGAAACCTAGCACACAAGCAAACACTAAACAATATATCCGGTCTACTTGCAGTAAGGTAAAGCAAAGATCCAATCATAGAGCGATAAAGCTTAGAGTCAACATACTTACATCCTTCATCTGTGTCAAGCTTTTTAGATGAGCTCATTGGTGTGGCTTGAGGCTTTGCATTCTCCAAGCCAAACTTCTTGAGCATATCCTTGATGTACTTTGCTTGATTGATGAAGGTGACATCCTTCCTTTGCTTGATTTGGAGTCCTAAAAAGAATGAGAGCTCCCTCATCATGCTCATCTCGAATTTACCTTGCATTAACTTAGCAAACTCTTTGCAATGACACTCATTAGTAGATCCAAAAATAATATCATCAACATATATTTGTACTACTAAGATGTCATTTTATACTTTTTATGAAAAGTGTTGTTGCGTGTAAAAGTGTCTATCGCAATGTAGTGCAAGTGTACACGACGCAAGTAGTAAAGTGATACGTAAGTATCGGATATCATCTCCACAGGGACTGGGCTAATAGCTTCACCTTGGGTTACTGCACGAGAGGAAAATAGATAGTTTAAATGTTTGTTACGAGAATATAAAGAATACTGATAATAAAAGAGTAAAGGATTCAGGATAGAGAGAATGGGCCGGTATTGAATTGCTCAGTAGTGTAGGTGTTGCAAAGTCTAGGAATATCTGTTCTGTCGTAGCGCCTATCGCGGCAGCGGTCTGTTGTTAGTCGCGGCAACGATCACACAACTCTGTACTTCAAGCTTGGCAAGAATCCCTGATGTGCCTTAGCCTATCCCTAGGTCCAAGTCTGTCGATAAACACGTCTTTGATGATACCTCCCAGCGTTAATCGAATGATGAACACTGAATTTGTTGAATTCTTCCTTAGCCACTTAACCTCGTCCTATCCCTAGGTCCGAGATAGTTCAACCATAAACTGAAGAACCCGTACTTATTCCTTTCGTAAACTTAACTCTCCCGATATTAAATAAATAGATAATCTCACAATGCTCTCTTGATACTCTTGTAAGATGTTGAAAACCAGAATAAGCAAACTTGAAGTTATTTTATTGAACAGAAAAATTCCTAAAACAAATGCAATCCTTGCAACTACTTTACAAATCAACCCTTAGCCCTAGGGGAAGTTTAGAACATGTCCAGGAAGGGAAAACGGCTATGGTTTGGGGAAGGAGGCTAGAGAGTATGGTTATCTGCTCTAGGTCGAATTACAAGCATATATATAGGCCTTGGGTACAAGTTTTCTTAATGGCCAAGAATACTAGTTCGAATTAAAGTAAAATTCATTAAAGACTAAATCTCTGAATAAACGTCCTTTAGTTCACCCTATCTTCTTGCTTTGACTTTCTCCTCAAACTTTGGGCAAGGCTTTTCTTGTGCTTCTGGGCTCTAAAAATTATGCGAGTGGTCTCTAAAAATTAGGCTTGAAATCCTCTATCAGTCGAACTCCACTTCGCATTTTCCATCTCTTCTTCTTCACTGTCGCCACCTCTTTCACGACATATGTCACGACAGCGAGTTATAAGGCAGTTTACTTCAACACTGTCGCCACTTCTGTCACGACATCTGTCACAGCATCTGCCACGACATCTGTTACGGCATCTATCATGGTAGTGATGTATAAGGCATTTTTCTTCACTCTAGCTCTTTTGTTCCTCTGTTGCCTTGGATGTTGCCACGACAGTTAGCTTCTGTTCCTCTGCTGCCCTAGATTCTGCCACGATAGTTAGCTTCTGTTCCTCTGCTACCCTGGATTCTGCCACGATAGTTAGCTTCTGTTCCTCTGCTGCCCTTGATGCTGCCACGACAGATATCTGCAAAAAGTGACTGAAATCAGCAGCATCTGTGCAATTTTATCTATTTGTGATGTAAATGCAAAACTTAACCTAAAATGTAGTTAAACATGCTTGAGTGTAGCAAAAATAAGGATAAATGAGGGGTAAAATATTGGACTTTTAGGCACTCAACACACCTCCAAACTCGAATTCTTGCTTGTCCTCAAGCAAATGCAACCTAACTAACATGCATGCATACATATGTATATATATATTTCTTGGCTTAAGTCAGTGAACAATTCTTACCCACAACACCATCCCTATCATATTTAGCACCTGTTCAAATATTTAAGAATCTACTTAGAGCAAAAGTATAGTTCTCGTGCAGGTGTGTGCATTTATTGTGAACATACATGAATATAGACTTCCCTAGCAACTAGAATATTATACTTAGCTTGTTTAGAGTTTTTCTTCGAGACTTAATTCTTTTTTTCTTGCTAGAGCCATTATCGGGCACCTCTAGTTGTTTTCCTTCTTTTTCTGAATTTTTGTCTTTTCTACTAGAGCCAGTATTTCAGGCACCTCTAGTTAACTATCTAGAGCCGGTGATAGGCACCTCTAGAAGTTTTTCTCTGGTTATTTTCCTAGAGCCAGTGATAGGCACCTCTAGTTTTCCTGATTTTCTAGTCTCTTTCTACTCTAGTGGCTAAATTTTCTATTCTAAGTATGCTAGAGAAAGTCTGTTATCAAGTAAGTCACAACGTGTTTCAGTTTTTCAGAACTATACTAAGGCTCTACTTACTTCCTAAAATATTTTTAAGGGGCTGTCACGACAGAGATGGCAGCAACATATAATAAAAGTTCAATAAATTAAGCCTTTTTTGCATAAAAAATATAAATGCGACACAATTAAAACTAAATGCAATATTATATTAATAATTAGGAGGACTGTCTACCCCCAAACTCAAGGGTTGCATTGTCCTCAATGCATGACACAAGACATAAAAATGAAAAACAAAAAATAAAAATGATAGAAAAGTGAAACATCACAAAAAGATAATATATACAGCAGGCGGCAGAGAAAAAGAAAAGAAAACTTAAGTTGTGCGGCTGTCGTTGTTGCTGCTGGAGCTTTGGATGAGGAGCTGTCGGCGGGCAGTCTCCTTGGACTTTGTCGGAGGAGTTGTGGGTGCTGCCCTGGAAGTTGGAGACGTGGAGGCTGCCTTCTTCCTTGCGTCACTATCTTCACTGCTGTTAGCGGCAGTCACTTTGGAATTTATCTCAGGGAGTATGATTGCTGCCACGGCAGGGGTGGAGGCAGAGCTTCCTCGGGTTGCTTGTATCGTCATTGCAAGGGTTTTCTTTGTTTACCTAATAACAAAATAAAAACTAATATCAAATTTCTAATTTCTAAAATATTAAAGATAAAATAAGATAAAAATAAAAATAAAATAAATTAAGTTAAACTAGGAGTGCCTTGAGGGGCATCTCCTAAAGTAACTGCTCCCTGTTCTATTGATGCTTGAGGGGTCGTTTCCGGTACTTCTTGAAGTCCATCTGTACCCTCCATCTGGTGATTATTCTCATGGTGGGGGCTCCTTTCTTTCTCTTCCCTTTGTAGTCCATGAAGTCCTCCCTTCTTATTAATGTTTCTGAGGGCATGAATATATGATTAGAAAAAATTAAATTGACATTCGACCACAAACTTACCTTGTTTTCGTTGAATGTTGTTGTGGTTGAATGTAGCCCTTGGTGTCGTGTCTGCTGCTGTGGCAGCCAGTTATTTTGACAGTCCTTTGTCAGGTTACTTTGCAGGTCAAAGGGACATTGGAAAGTACCATAACTCTCCATATCAAATTCTGTTGGCCACTCGAAGGTCTCCATCAGTAGAGATCTCGATGATTCTAAATCCATCGGTGTTGGTTCCTCAAATACCTGCAATGGAATTGGTGAGTTTTCAAAGAATTCAAAAGGTTCGTTTATTACCTGCCCGTATTCCTTTTGCGAGGCATTGTCATTGGGTAGCTCTTCTAGGTGGTCGTGCGAGTGCCATGACAGGGATGGATGTGTGCAATCTTGGTCGGGCATAACCGAGGTAGTGGGTTGAGAGTTTGCCTCGGATGTGGTTACCACAATGACATTCTCTTGAATTTCGCTCAGCGTTGTTGCGGTGTTGCTCCATTCCGGCTCCTCGATCATTTCCATGGCAAGTTGTTGCTCAGACTCATCACGTGTTGGGTATTCCTTCACATGGGCATCCTCGTTATCTTGCCTCGGGATTTCAGGTTCAGTCGTGGCATGAATGAGGACCGGTCTGCTCAAGAGTTCATCCATCTTGGCGATACTTGCGTCCATAGAAGCCTACAGTTTTTGAGTGAGTGCCATGAAGGCTTGTAGTGTGTCTTCTAAGGATTTTTACTGATCTTGAGGATGATGACATTGCCAGGGCATGTCGGGTTCTGCAGCAAAACTGTTATGGTACAAAAAAATTTGCGGGTTTTGATCATACCATAAAAAATCTTGATGTTGCGGCAGCAACATCTGTTGTCCCTGTTGCTGATGCGGCGTCATATCTTGTTCTTGTTGGTTCCATAGTTGGTTGTCCATATATTCACCAAAAAATGGGGACAATTTTCGAGTGCATGATTACCTTTACGGTAATTGCAAGAACTTTCCCACATCAACTCTCGAATGGTTTTTCCTGACATGTTGATGCCCTTGAACCTGTATGGTGCCTGAGATATAACAACCAGAAATAGAAAGTAAAAATAAAAATAAAATATATAAAAAGTGCAGTAATTAAAGGTAGAGGTATGTTGCCAGTCCCCGGCAACGGCGCCAAAAACTTGTTGCGTGTAAAAGTGTCTATCGCAATGTAGTGCAAGTGTACACGACGCAAGTAGTAAAGTGATACGTAAGTATCAGATATCGTTTCCACAGGGACTGAGCTAATAGCTTCACCTTGGGTTACTGCACGAGAGGAAAAGAGATAGTTTAAATGTTTGTCACGAGAATATAAAGAATACTGATAATAAAAGAGTAAAGGATTCATGATAGAGAGAATGGGTTGGTATTGAATTGCTCAGTAGTGTAGGTGTTGCAAAGTCTAGGAATATATGTTCTGTCGTAGCGTCTGTCGCGGCAGCACCTGTCGCGGCAACAATCCGTTGTTAGCCGCGGCAGCGATCACACAACTCTGTACTTCAAGCTTGGCAAGAATCCCTGCTGTGCCTTGGCCTATCCCTAGGTCCAAGTCTGTCGATGAACAAGTCTTTGATGATACCTCTCGGCGTGAATCGAAGGATGAACACCGACGTTGTTGAATTCTTCCTTAGCCACTTAACCTCGTCCTATCCCTAGGTCCGAGATAGTTCAACCATAAACTGGAGAACCCGTACTTATTCCTTTCGTATACTTAACTCTCCCGATATTAAGTAAATAGATAATCTCACAATGCTCTCCCGATACTCTTGTAAGATGTTGAAAACCAGAATTAGCAAACTTGAAGTTATTTTATTGAATAGAAAAATTCCTAAAACAAATGCAATCCTTGCAACTACTTTACAAATCAACCCTTAGCCCTAGGGGAAGTTTAGAACATGTTGAGGAAGGGAAAACGGCTAGGGTTTTGGGAAGGAGGCTAGAGAGTATGGTGATCTGCTCTAGGTCGAATTACAAGCATATATATAGGCCTTGGGTACAGGTTTTCTTAATGGCCAAGAATACTAGTTCGAATTAAAGTACAATTCATTAAAGACTAAATCTATGAATAAACGTCCTTTAGTTCGCCCTATCTTCTTGCTTTGACTTTCTCCTCAAACTTTGGGCAAGGCTTTTCTTGTACTTCTGGGCTCCAAAAATTATGCGAGTGGTCTCTAAAAATTAGGCTTGAAATCCTCTATCAGTCGAACTCCACTTCGTATTTTCCATCTCTTCTTCTTCACTGTCGCCACCTCTGTCACGACATATGTCACGAAAACGAGTTATAAGGCAGTTTGCTTCAACACTGTCGCCACTTCTGTCACGGCAACTGTCACGGCATCTGCCACGACATCTGTTATGGCATCTGTCATGGCAGTGATGTATAAGGCAGTTTTCTTCACTCCAGCTCTTCTGTTCCTCTACTGCCCTGGATGCTGCCACGACAGTTAGCTTCTGTTCCTCTGCTACCCTGGATTCTGCCACGACAGTTAGCTTCTGTTCCTCTACTACCCTGGATTCTGCCACGACAGTTAGCTTCTGTTCCTCTGCTGCCCTTGATGCTGCCACGGCAGATATCTGCAAAAAGTGACCGAAATCAGCAACATCTGTGCAATTTTATCTATTTGTGATGTAAATGCAAAACTTAACCTAAAATGCAGTTAAACATGCTTGAGTGTAGCAAAAATAAGGATAAATGAGGGTTAAAATATTGGACTTTTAGGCACTCAACAGTAGTGTCCACCTTACCTTTTTCAAAACCTTTTTCAATCAAAAAGTTTGAAAGTCTTTCATACCAAGCTCCAGGAGCTTGTTTTAAACCATAAAGTGCTTTGGTTAGTTTGAAAACATGATTTGGAAATTTTGAATCTTCAAAACCCAGCGGTTGTTCCACATACACTTCCTCATTTATAAAACCATTTAAAAATGCACTTTTAACATCTATTTGAAAAAGCTTGAAATCATGATAACATGCATATGCAAGCAACATCCCAATGGCTTCCATTCTAACTACGGGTGCATAGGTTTCATCAAAATCAATTCCCTCTTCTTGAGTGTAACCTTGAGCAACTAATCTAGCTTTGTTTCTCACAATGTTACCACTCTCATCTAGTTTATTCCTAAATACTCATTTAGTTCCTATAGTAGATTGATTACTAGGCCTTTCAACTAATGTCCATACATTACTTCTCTCGAATTAATTTAACTCTTCTTGCATAGCTATAATCCAAAAATCTTCATTTAATGCTTCTTTAATGTTCTTAGGCTCTATGCACGAGATAAAAGCAACATGATTCATGAGTTTAAGAGAAGATCTAGTAGTTATCCCCTTGGATGGATCACTCAAGATTTCACCACCTTTGACATAGTTGTACTCCCTTGGGTAGCTCACTACCTTTTCCTCAAGAGCCAAGTCCTTCAAGGCTTCAAGAGGTGGATCTTGTGCATCCTCATCTTTAGTTGGAATCTCATCCTTCTTTGAAGTTTGTCCTCCATCAAAGGCATCAAGGATTCCTACATCATCATCATCACAAGATTCTTTCCTCGGAAGGAGGTTATCATCGAATACAACATGAATAGACTCTTCTACTACTAAAGTTCTCTTATTAAATACACGATATGCTTTAGAGTTTAAGGAATAACCTAAGAAAATAGCTTCATCACTTTTAGCATCAAATTTACCTAAGTTATCTTTTCCATTGTTTAAAACAAAACACTTACAACCAAATGGATGAAAATAGCTAATGCTAGACTTTTTAGATTTTAAAATCCCATATGGTGTTTTCTTTAAAAGTGGCCTAATCATTACTCGGTTTACAATGTAGCGAGCAGTATTTGTGGCTTCCGCCAAAAAATATTTAGGTAAATTATTTTCACAAAGCATGGTTCTAGCCATTTCTTGTAAAGTTCTATTTTTCCTCTCAACTACCCCATTTTGTTGAGGAGTTCGAGGAGCCGAAAAATTGTGGCTAATACCATTTTCATTTAAAAACTCTTCAAAACCTAGATTTTGAAATTCGATTCCATGATCACTTCTAATATGAGAAATTTTGAAAATGTGATGATTTTTTCAAAAGTCTCATATTTAGTACTTAAAAATAGAACCCAAGTAAATCTAGAATAGTCATCAACAAGTACAAATGCATACGATTTACCACCCAAGCTCATAGTTCTAATAGGCCCAAATAAATCCATGTGAATTAGTTGTAAACACCTACTTGTAGAAACATCATTAATGGATTTAAAGGATGATCTATGTTGTTTACCCTTAGAGCATGCATCACAAATTTTGTCATTTGAGAACTTAATCTTGGGTAAACCACTAACTAGATTTAGGGAAACTAATTTTTCTAAAACACTAATGCTAGCATGTCCTAGTTTCCTATGCCATAGCCATGTATCATTTTCATTTTGTGCAACAAAACATGCATGGGATGTATGAATGTCATCTAAATGCACCATTTATATATTACCTATGCGATTACCAATGAGCATTATATTATTTGACTTAATGTGAACAATTTTGCACCCATTTTTATCAAATAAGACATTAAACCCTTTGTCACACAATTGACTAATGCTCAATAAATTATGTTTTAGAACGTCGACATATAAAACATTTTTAATGAGAATAGTAGAGTGATTACCTATGGATCCAATACCTTTAATGTGGCCTTTGGAGTTGCCACCAAATGTCAATACTCCTCCACTTTTTGGCTTTAAGTCCATGAATCGACTCTTGTCTCCGGTCATGTGCCTCGAGCATCTACTATCAAGGTACCATGAGTTTTGACTTTGTGCTTTGGCCTTGTAGCAATGCTCCCCCTACAAACAAAGCGTTAAACTTTGATTTTTGGTACCCAAATCATTTTGGGTCCACGAGTGTTAGCTCCTAAAAGATTGGTTCCCTTAGGAATCCAAGGTGACATAGCAACAACATTATTAGACTTGACAAGTTCCTTAGGAACCCATACATTTCTAATTTTCTTAGTTCTAGTTTGCCTATGGAAGCCATTTTGTTTGTAGTTATACGTCTTTCTCTTAGGTTGGTTAGATCTAGAGGATTCACCTATCTCATTTTTCATATTACCAACATTTTTGAAAGACTCCTTGAGCTTGTTAAGCTCATCTAACACCTTTTGGTGTTCACTATTGCATTGAGAAATAAGGTTGTTTAAGTCTACATTTTCATCTTGAAAGAATTTAAGTTCATCTTGTAAACCTAAGATCTTTTTCTCAAATTTTAAGTTAGCTTGAGAAAGTGAGTCATTTTTAGCATTTAATTCCGAAATAATCTTTTTATTTCTTATGACCGACTCTTTATACTTCTCAACTAACTCATCATATACCTCTTGTAACTCATCATAAGCATCATGCAATTCATCAAAAGTAAAATCAAAAGATGATGAGTTGGAGGTTACCATGGAGGAATCGTCCTTAAGAGCCATGAGGCAAAGGTTGGCCACTTCGTGTTCCTCATCCTCGGATGACTCCTCATCACTCCAAGTAGCAAGCTTGGCTTTGAGCTTCTTCTTCTTCTCAAAGCCCTTCTTCTTGAGTTGAGGGCACTCCGAACGAATATGACCCGATTTTTTGCACTCAAAGCAAATGATTTGATCCCTCTCTTTGTCTTTGTTTTTGGTTTTGAAGTCCATTTTTATTTGAATCTTCCTTCCTCGGTTGGACCTCATAAACCGTGAGAACCTTTTGTCTATCATAGCCAATTCTTCTAGGTCTTCCTCCTCACTAGAAGTGCTCTCCTCATGTAGACAAGCTTTGAGAGCCACTCCTATCTTCTTCTTCTTATCAACCTCAAGCTTCTCCACTCTTCTCTCCTTCTTCTTCCTTTCATCTTCCCTTCCTTGCTTCATTATCTCATGAGTTAGGAGAGAACCCACTAGCTCATCAAGCTTGAGTGTCTTCAAATTTTTAGCCTCAATGATTGCGGTTCTCTTCCCATCCCAAGACTCAGGAAGTGAGTAGAGTAGCTTCCGGACTAGTTTGTCTTCCGAGATTATCTCTCGAAAACCCTTTAGCCCGTTGATGATTGTTGAGAAACGATCGAACATCTTTGACACGATTTCGTCAGACTCCATTTTGAAATTCTCATAGCTAAGATGTAGAATTCCAATCTTTGTCTCCTTCATATCATTTGTTCCTTCATAAGTAGTCTCAAGTGTATCCCACACTTCCTTAGCACTTTCGATGGAGGAAACTTTGGAGTAGATGTCGGAACCGAAAGAGAAAAACAATATGTGAAGAGTTTTATCATTGATTTGAATCTTCTTTCTCTCTTCTTCACTCATCTCATTTTTCTTCTTTGGCACCAATCTTCCTTCGTCGTCTCTCTTCATCGGAATAGAGGGACCATCTTCAATGGCATCCCAAACTAGATAATCGTTGGATTTGATGAAGAGACGCATCCGGTTCTTCCAAAAAGGGTAGTTATCACCGTTGAAGAAAGGTGGTTTGGTGATTGATTGAGACTCGTACATGTTTGTCCCGGAGGTAGATGCCATGGATTGCTTTGTGGTTGATCACACTCTTCCTAGGAACTCCTCTTGTGGTTGTTAATCCTTCAAAGAGATAGCCTCTAATACCAATTGTTGAGTGGATCAATGAAACGATATAAGCCAAGAGGGGGGTGAATTGGATTTTTAGAACTTTTGGTGGTGGAGTGGAAAATTAAAAATGCTAGACAAGAGGATTTATAGTGGTTCAAGTTCTAATCGAACTCTACATCCACTACCTTAGCTTCACTAAGGATTTTCCAACAATCCACTAATTTTTCTTTCCCTTTTCTAGGCTAAGGAGGTAACCTTTACAATATTGGTCAAATTTTCTACCCAAAATTTGACCCAATCCTCACTCAAGTGATACAAAGAAGATGAAGGCTAAAAATTTTCTACCCAAAGGCCGTTCCGAAACGGTGACTCGAAAATCACTGTTTTGGCTTGAAAAACACTTAGAAAATATTTGACAAGTTGAGGTTTTGACTTAAACATTTTTCTTTAAATACATAGAGAGGTTTTGAGGACTTAAAAATTCATATTCCATTTTTCAATTTAGTCCTTAAATCTTTGTTATATCAAAATCAATTTATTAGTTTCACAACGACCCCTCTCCGTATCGATACGGGCAAGCCTATATCGGTACAGGTTTTGGCATAATCAAATCTGGAGTAAAATGGTATCGATACAGGGTATACCGTATCGGTACGGTAGTGCTGAAAAGCCAGGTTTGACTACTTTAATGCATTCCAAACATTGCCAAAAACCTTTTTAAATACATCAAACATATTTTTAAGTTGTTTGGACTTAAAGACATGTTTTAAATTCTTTTCAAATTAGTCCAAAACATTAGTTCTTCAGTATCCATTTTAAGTTGTTTAAAATTTGAATTTTATGTTAGATCTATGTATGATTTATTTTTGTTTAGGATTTTAGTGGTTTTCAAGTAGATAAAAAAATTTGTAGTAATATAATATAATTAGTATTTTTATAAAATCGTAATTGGAGAAAAAATATATTCGAAATATGATTAAAATGAAGACAAAAATTATTTAAACATGAAAAATAGAAACATGGTTAAAATTTATTTAAATTTTTTATATCATATGGTAATTAAAGAAAAAATAGTTTTGTTAGTAAGTGGTATGTTTTAAAATTATTATTATTTATTAGTTGAAATTAAGATTCGTGACATTAATTAAAAAATTATACGTTTTTAAACATGCAGAGAAAATGCGCAACATGTTTATGACGCAATGTCCATTATAATGCGTCGAAACCATTTTTTAACCGATAAAAATAGTTTGGACATTTTATTTTGTGAAATTAGGGGTTTTCTTTAAATTTATTCATTTATAAAGATCATGGTCGGCACATGTCACTTTGGTAGATCGGACACCATGAAAAAAAACCATAAATTATTTTTTAAATTTGGGGTTCGGAAGTCGATTACGTGTGAGGAATGATTAGCACCCCCACAAATGCCCGATATCAGTACCTTCAATTTTGTGTGGCATTTTGGAATTTTGGAATTTAGGAATAGAAATACGAATTTAATTTAATCATTAATTATTAATTGAGTTTATGTTCCAAATAGAAATATACCTTTTTATAAGGAAATGTATTTTTGCTTTGAATATAAATTGGAAATACCCATATATGCTCAGGGCACCTCTATTCATATTCCAAAAATGTATCTCACATATAAAAGGAGTTTTTTATGCATGACTAACTATGTTCTAATTCATTTTAAATGCTAATCTAAAAATGTTCTAATGAAATTTATGTGTTATTTAATCTATGAATATTATTTAATTTCAAAGTTTATATGAGATAACACCCAATTACCCTGAGTTCCATCCATATTTAAACCCCAAATTATAGATAATATTCTCCTACTAATTAATTATTCTAATTATTCAAAGTTCTAATTTTAAGACTCTAATTAATTAATTTAAATTATTTATCAATTTTATAGGGTTTTAATGAATATTAAATATTCTGTTAAAGGGCTCATGTTGAACAACATCTCATTACATTATGACATCATTCAAATTGAAACTTTAAAATTTCCCCTCAATACTCATTAATTTGCTATAATGATCTATTTTATTTGAATTATTAAAGCCTAATAATAACCTAAAGCTAAGGTTCTATGCACATAACATTAAACTAGACTAAGTGTTTAAATTGGTCTAATTAATACTACATGAATTAAATTAAACATCAATTAATAGAATTTAAATACATTTAAACTAAACAATTAAATAAAATCACGACTAAATTAAAAGAAATTAAAACCTGAATATTCTGATTTTATTAAGAAAAAGACTAAATTGAAAGATTAAAAAACTGAGGCCAAAATCATGAGGACCCGTAAAATGGGGCATGGACCTTAGGGTCCGGCCCAGCTCGGGCTCGCAGGTCTCCTTGACCCGACACTAAAACAGTGTTGTTTCCTCTAGACTATAAAACCCCCTTTTTGGTACGAATTTTCCCTCTTTTAAATTCGTGTTTAATTTTTTATTTCAAAAACCGGTGCCGTCTCCTTGACTCGGTCTCTTTTAAATCCGTGTTTAATTTTTTTTTTATTTCAAAAAGACTAAAGTATTGTTCATATTCGAACTCATTGCAGTCCAAATTTAAATTTACCGTAGCAAGCAAGTGTTATAGATCTGAAAATAATCTAGACTGTACAATAGTTTAGAAAATAAAATTTTTAAGTGCAATATTGCACCAGTTCCTCTATATATAACAGCCTGGGAAAAGCTTTTTTGTCAATAATTTCTGTTTTTTTTTTCTCTGTTCTATTTAAGGAATAAGAAGGAGAGATAAACTTTCCAAAATTAATAAGGAAATTAAGTAGTTTGACCATTTACTTTTATATAATTACTTCCATATTTTGAAAATTAGTTTTTGAAATTACCACGTAAACATTTTAAAACTATTTAGAAATGTAACCCCCTCATCCCGGTCTAGCCGAATGACCGGTCCAAGTGGGTCACACGGGGAAAACCGAAGCGAAACCCGTTAAGGTTCTCCCTCGGTTAGCAACCCTATTTTTTTTTCTTTTTAATTAATCTTGTCTAAATGCATTATTAAGTCCTAAGTGAAGCATGACAGCGGAAACACGAACGATATATCAACGACCCACCAAATCTGCATATTAAAACAACCCATTTATCCTTTCTAAGCATACCGTATCGATACACTCTCTAGTGTATCAATACAGCTATAGTGTATCGATACACTCTCTAGTGTATCAATACAGCTATAGTGTATCGATACACTCTCTAGTGTATCAATACAGCTATAGTGTATCGATACACTCTCTAGTGTATCAATACAACTATAGTGTATCAATACACTCTCGAGTGTATCAATACAGCTATTGGTCAACTAGGTCAAACCGTATCGATACGCTTAGTCACCGCATCGATACGACCCACACTCCACCACTCCTAAAAAACAGAGAGTTGGGACCGTATCGATACACTCTAGTGTATCGATACGCCCGTATCGATACACCCTAGTGTATCGATACGCCTGACCAAAAATCTGCCATTTATGCAAGAGTGTATTGATACAGCACTTTAGTGTATCAATACGCCCTGTTTTGCAAGACTCCCAACTTCAACATATTCGAAGCATGATTATGAACCATAATACATACATGGTAAATTATACATTAAGAACCTTTCATACATGATACTCAACATGAGCATACCTTAATCAACTAAGGAAAATCATGCATTCAATCAAAAGAAAGCAAGCAAGCACATAAGGTCTCATGCTTCAACATCCATACACTTAGGCATCCTCACAAGACATATGTCCAACACACATGATAAGCAATTTAAATATCTACCAACATACATCACTCAAGCATTCATCAAGGCATGCATCATAAGTGACATTTACAAATCAAACAAGGCATCTAAGTGCCAAACCAAATCAACACACATCAAAGTATCAAGACACACAACACTTATCCCATTGCTTTACTATTACAATCTTTCAATTTATAAATCATACATTTAGATCACCAAAGCAACACTTGAAGACCTTTCCTTTCCATTGCCACCCACAAGCTATTTATCTGCATTGTCGAACAAAAGAGAGCGTAAGCATAAAAGCTTAGTGAGGGTAAGCTCATAAAACAAACCTTCGACAATACAGGGTCCAAGCTCGAGCAATTATCATGACGAAATACATGACTTTATCTTTGATCCACATGAACCAAAATGAACATGATGCATGAACATATAATCAACATTATGTCATGCTCAACATCTCATAAGCTCAACTTACAACGATATATATATACCTCAATGCATTAACCAAATCATATATCACTTCACATTTGAAATTCACATTTCATATCACATTGATACACATATCAATTCATATTAGCATATATGCATAATCTCATATTGGCATAAACATACTTTCTCATATTGACACCTAGCTATGACTCGAATACGCGGATAACATGTTGGAACGCATTTTCCAACAACACAACCATTACCTGGCGGTGGGATTCCACTCATCACCGTTCATGCGGAGGGGATTCCACTCATCCTCACGCCTCATCTCACGCGGAGGGGATTCCACTCATCCTCACGCCCGTCGATGGGATTCCACTCATCACCGACCCTGCATGGACGGGATTCCACTCATCACCACATGCCCTACGGATGGGATTCCACTCATCATCACGTAGAATATATATAAATTTCCGGTGGAATATTACATCACCGTACTCCTCCTTGGTGCCTTAACGCCACCAAGGCCACGTACGTTTTGACTCAATTTGTGTGCACACTCATCCTAATGATCGATCATTGTACCCAAGCATACTAGTGCCAATAATAATCAAATTTCACAACCTTTGATGTTCAAGAGTCATAATATGGCATCTTACATCATATTAAGCTCAACATCAAATATTTCAACAACATAATATCATTTTCAAGAGTCATAATATGGCATCTTACATCATATTAAGCTCAACATCATCATACACAATTTACAATCCAAACCACATGCATAGCAATGCATCAAACCATGCCTCAACAACATGTATAACACATTATACATAATCATCTTAACACAATTCATCATGAGGCATAACATAAATTAAAGAGATCATCCAATGTCTCTAACTAAAGCTTAGGATTAGGCTACCACCCTAATCCTAACTCTAGGTGAGTCTACTAATCTCAACCTAGTCCACATGCTCGAACCATTTGCTCAAAACCATTTAAAATATTTTAACCACTCACCGACTACTTCATTAGCACAAGCCGACAAGCCTACCAAGCATCCAAGTTTCCGGATTCGAGCCCGAAGCTTCACCATTGATTTCTCTTGCTTCTAACCATTCAAAAACAATATATTAACCTCAAAATCAGTCACAAACCCAAAGTTTAACATCAACACACAAATCCACTTCAATTCTCACAATTCAAAGCCAAGTTCATTCTTCAATTTCTCATTTTCGTACTTCCACAAAAACCCGTCAAAAATCAGAATTGTAGTCATCCAAAACACTCTTAAACATGTTCAAAACACTGCCCAACTATAGTATAACCATCAACCCCCAATTTCCAACATTAAACACACAATTTAAGCCATGAACAATCCCCAAAATCACCAAATCCGAGCAGCCATGAAAAACAGTCCAAAACTTGTGATTTCAACATATTTAACACATTCAAACACTTCCAAAACAACCCCCAAATATTACTCTAACATCAACCATCAAATTCCAACATAAATCATACCAAAAACTCATCTAAAAACCTTCCTAAAAATCCACCAAAACCCAATTTCGGATTTTTACCCAAAATTACTCATTTTAACATATTATGTATATTTTAACATGATTAAACAAAGCTCTAACTCAATTTATCAAAACAAGATGAAAAACCCCTTAAAAACCCAAACTTTGATATGAACCCTAATTTTCAAAACTCCATAACTTTGAAATCTAAGACTATAGATAGATAGAGGATGAAGAGGAGATTAAGAAAACATAATTACCTTTCAAAAACCCCTTGAATTGATGAAGAAATTTGATGAATTATCAAATTTGGGTTTGGGAGAGTTTGGGATGTTTTACACGGTGGGGAGGGGAGGAAATGAGAAAGATGATAGCTTTATCTTATGATAAGGTTGTCATTATTTTTATTTTGGTTAAATTACCAAAATGATCCCTCCCTTTCTTTCTAAACTCAATTTGCTCACACTAAGGTCAATTTGATTAAAATAAATTTTACCGACTCGAACCAACTAACCCGACTAACTTCTAGCCCCAAAACACGGGTGTTACAACTCTCCCCCACTTAAGGAAATTTCGTCCTCGAAATTCATCGAACAGGAAGAGTCACTGAAACATGCTCCTCCACACATTCCTCTCTCACCACAACATACTAACCAACTCGTAAACTTACCACGCAACAACAGCTATCTAACACCAAGATCTCAATTGATTCTTCGTTCCACGCAAATTTCAAACTCAACTCCATCTCTTCAACAAACATAGCACAGAACAGATCTGACTCACACTTCCGAATTGTAGATACACAGACACATCACAACCCTCTTTCTAACTCTGGTGGTAACCGTAACAGATAAACAACAGGACTAGCCCGATTCAACAATCTCATATCACATTTCTTGAATACTCAACCCATAACTTTCTCTAACTGACCATCTGACTTTAACAGGTAACCAAACACTATGCAGACACCTTCAAGTAATCTAGTTGGAACCCCGGATCTCTATTACTCACTTCCATTAATAACCTTCCACGGATGCAACAAACTAGAAGAAAATTGACGTTCGGTCTTGACATGCTGGCCACACAACTGGACATTCTTATGTAGCAATCTGTCACAGTCTTCAGTTTCTTCCAACTCACATCTTCTTCTGCATAGTTAGGATTTACTCTAATGCACTCGGCTGATCTGCATGTCCTAGGAGAACATCCTCATTAACTCGAAGTTCACGTTGCGTAACTTGACATACAGCTGATTTTCTAAAAGGTGCTACCCCACTAACTTCAAAGCTCGTCATGGCCTTCTTCGATACTTCAACTTTTCTCACTTTCAACTGGTAGTAAACGAATCCCGAATTAATCTTCGGGAAGACTGAAGCACCCCCTAACTGATCAACAAATCGCTGACACTCGAAAGCGGATACTAATCATTCACTGCCACTGGTTTCAACTGTCTGAAATCTCAACACATTCTCGTACTGCCGCTCTTTCTTCTTCACAAACTGTACTATCATACTCTAAGATGATGCACTAAGCCTAATGAATCTAAGGCCTAACAGTTCTCGTAGTTGATTCTTCAACATTCTCAATTCTTCCGGGATTCATAAGTTACAGAGCTAACAAAACAGAAGCAACCTCGGAAACGATCTCAATGACGAACTCTTTTTCTTTATCAAGAGACAAACCAGGCAATTCTTCCAAGTACTTTTAGGAAAACACAAACTATACTAACATTCCGCGGTCTAATCTTCGTTCAAAAATCAAATCCATCACAATTGCCAAACAAGTCTGCCAACTAAACTCAATCAATCTTCGACCTCCACAGCTGGATCAACCATTCAATAAGAAGTTCACACCCTCGCCTACTACTACAGTCCCACTGAGACCTGCAACTTCAAGGCAACTCTCTATCTTTATCTCAACGTATACACTAACTCTGTGCTCTTCAAGCCAAATCTTGTCAAAACGTACCTCAAAACTGTAGGAAGACGATCACTTCACATCTACTGCATACACATAACCTTGAACCATCAACAAACATTTTCTGCACATTTTCTGACCACCACTATCTCACCACAAGGTCTAGTCACATGTGTCCCTACTTCCCAGGTCTCAACACGTACATAATTTTTTTTTCCGCATGCTCACACGAAACGGACAAATCCGAAGACATTGTAAATACACCTGTGCACAGCTGATAGTCTTCGACCCTCTTGTTTACAGACTGGTTCTTCAACAAAATCTGACTCTTCTAAACTATTCCTTAAGCTTTTCGTAACCTCAAGATTCAATTCTGAACACCCGCAAACAGTCATGCTGGTCTTGCTCTACCTCTAACAAACAAACTAGAGTCAAAACTCAAGACTCCCTTCTCAACTCAACTATATCGGAAGTGACTTCATCTCTTTCGCTTGCTGAAACACAACTCAACGTGCACCGACCCAACCACACAAACTAGCTCACACTCGCGAACACTAACTGGCTAT
Organism: Hibiscus trionum; assembly: GCA_030270665.1. Lineage (NCBI taxonomy): Eukaryota > Viridiplantae > Streptophyta > Magnoliopsida > Malvales > Malvaceae > Hibiscus > Hibiscus trionum. The sequence continues at coordinate 7,807,296 of BSYR01000024.1, read as the reverse complement.
CTTGTATTAAAATCATAAGTTGAACCCCAACGGTCACCAACTAACACTTCTGAATTTTCATATTACACAAACGAGACCCTTACCCTGATCTCGCCCCAAAGTACTAAGGTACTCATACCTACCTCTGACACCTCATCGGCACATTCAAATTTGCATGCTTGCTAACAATATATAGAAGTGTAGATTCAGAATCAATCAAAAGGGAACAAGCTCAAAACTGTACCAAATGCTTACCTACTATATCATCGATAACACTCTGACTCCCACTCATAGGTCGTCACCTCTTTCACCACTAACACCAGAAACGATCACATCGTTCCTCATCAACAGGAACCAACCCACATACACACTAACTCAGTCAACCAAGCTTCTTGAGGCTTTGCTCACATTTGAGGAGAAGTCACAGGAATTAAACGTTTGTTCCCTAGCCGAGGATCTCAACAATTCGAGTTTTCAAGCCATAATTTTTTTTTCAAATGCAAGATGTTACTTATGCATTTTAATATATGCATTTGAGACGAGTGCTAGCTTAGGAGTGTGTTGCATGTAGTTGCATGAGCATTAATAAATTTGCATGTTTAATTATGCATGGTAGTTCATTTATTGCACATGAAGAAATAAATATGCTAGTTCATTTAAGCATGTTAGTTTATTTAAGTATGCTAGTTCATTTAATTAAACTAGCTCATTTAATTAAACTGATTCATTTAATTAAACTAGTTCATTTAAGTTTGCATGATAAACATGAATGTTTTCTATTGTTATGTCTAGATGCACTTTCGGTTGAGGATTAAGCTTGGATCATAGATGGATGATCTTTTTTTTCCAAGTTGACAAAGCATTGAAGAGAGAATTTACCACCAATTAAAGACATTTGAAGAAACTTGAAGAAGGATTCATTTTCATCCAATTCAAGGCATTCAAGGGCCTCATTACACCACTTGATGGCTGATCGATTTCAGTCAGGAAGCAAGGTATTCAAGAGCTATTTAAAGCACCACTTAAGAGCTACTTAAAATTTACTTTAACACCACATAAAGCTGATCAGTTTTTGTTCAAGGAAGACAAGCAATTAAGTCTTCATTATCGTCCTTTTAAAGGAGAATGAATGATATTCAACCAAACTCGACAGCTCAATGGTTCTTTCTTTTTAGACGGCATGTGTGTTTACATTGACCCTAAAGATGTCCACATTCATCCTAAGCCTTCAACAAGCTTTTCGGCTATCACTAAGAAAAGGAAAAAAATTAAAGATTTTATAATGCTATTAACACCAACATAATGTATCTTTAATCTTTGTGGGTCTATTTAATTTGGATGTTTTGCACCTATAAATAGGCACCAATTTTCATTGTATAAATAAACTTTTGGATCATATATTAAACTTGGATAGTGTTTTCTTTTCTTGTTCAATAAGAACTTTATTGGCTTGCAAGTTCATTCTTGCGGCTTTCATTCTATTCCATTTTGATATATTGTTGGTTCCTATTTCTTCATAACTAGAGGGTCACAATCATTCAACAATTGTGTTTTTAGTGACAATTTTATTGTGATTTTGAGTTATTTTGTCACAAATGCTATATTTGTTGTGACAACATATTTTTATGACACTATTGATATAAGTAATTGTGATATATTGATATTTTTTCACTGATATAACGATAGTGGTGACCATTACATTTTTTTTCACAATTAAATTGTCACTACAATGAATATTTGTGACATGATTTTGTTTGTAACTAAATCATCGTCACTGATAAAGTACACATATTGGCGTCAACTTGTATTTTGGCGGGAATACAATAATAGTGAAAACATAAGAAGTTATCACTATTATTTTAAATTGTTGTGTCAAAAAAAAATTAATTGTCACTTAAAATTTTACTTTCTGTTACAATTTTTTTGTCACTGTTAAACATTTTGAATTAATGTTGAATTAGTTTTATCACAATAATAAACTTGTTTTTGTAATTATTAAAATTTCTACTTGTATAAAATTGTTTTTGTGCCCATTAAAATAGATTTTATTACAATATTATTTTTACTAAAAATTATTAATAAGTGATAAAAATATTTTAAACTCATCAAAATATTAATAAAGAATTATTGATACTGTACAAAATTTAATTTTATTATAATAAAAATATAGAATAAAATACTTCAAATTAAAAATTTTGTAGGGAAATGTTGAGAGTGAAATTAACTTATTCTTTCTCTTATTGTCTATATTTTGTAGGGAAATGTTGAAGAGTGAACTTTGATGTGGAGTACTTGACTTGGACTTCTATTTAAACATTTCGATATGTATTATGTACTATTTAGTTTTTTTAGAATTTATTTTTGATGTTATTTTTATGGTTTAATATTAGTTACAATCTAGTTTACTTATTCACTTTAAAATATTTATATTATCCACTTGTATTGAAAAAAATAAGAAGTGATGACACTTTTATACAATTATATTTTTATTCACGAATGATATTTTTAATAATTTAAAATTTTTGGACATAAAAATATATTAATTGATTAGTGACGAGATAAGGCTAAATAACTCATACATAACTAACAATGAGGCATTTATCTCTAATAAAATTACACATGTGACAATTTTTCTATAACTATTGAAAATACATTTAGAGACAATATATTCATCACAAAAAATAATTATTATGACGAGTTTTTTTGTCACAATTTTATTTTTTAGTATCAAATAAATTGGTTCAAAGAGTTGTTGTGACTATTTAATTTATCATTATTGTTAATGCTTATAGTGTCCAATCTTGCTCACAAAAATTGTTATTGCGACTTCTTTTCTTTGTCACAAAACATATTTAATGTGACAAGTATACGTATCACAATTGCTAATGATTATTGTGTCAAACATTTGGTCACGAAAAAATAATTATTGTGGCAACATTGTTGGTCACAAAATATATTTTTAGTGTCCAACAAATTTATCACAATCTCTATTGATTGTAGTGTCAAATATTTTGTCACAAAAGATAACAAATTGTGACAAACTTTTTTATCACAACATTTTTTCCCATGTCGAAAAAAATCATCATGAAAGATAGAATTATTAGTGTCTAAAAGATGGTCACAATTTTTTTTACAATTGTGATAATTTTTGGTACAATTGTCACTAATATAATAGTGACAGAGTTATTAGTGACAACGGGTGACGATTTAAAAATTTTGCCACTATGTATTTTAGTGTCTAAATTTAATATTTTTAGTGACCATTTTCACTATAAATGCTTTTCTTTGTAGTGTATCCATACTCTTCCATCCATTATTCTTAGTTTGAAAATCGATAAAAATTGGGTCTTCACTCTTTAATGTTGGTTCACCCTTGTTCCACGCCAAACGCACATATACTATCTTCCTTACATATCCATTGCTTTCCTATCTCCATTTTACCTTCATTTTTTATCTTCAATTTCATCACTATCCTTTCATTCCACTACCATAATCACATCCTCCTAGTTTTTCATATTACCAAATAGCCATCACACCATTAAACTCTTACATTCTTTACAGTTCATTCTTGAACCTCATTTCGTTTCCTTTTCACCGTTAAATAGGTGCTTACTCGAATCACGGTCAGACAAATTTCAATACAAATTCAGCCACTTCACAATCGAATTTGTATCATTACATGTATCTTGTTAGAGACATGTTTGTCTGATTTGAGTAACCCACCATGTTCAAAAAAGAAGAAAAGGTTCGGGTAACCCACCGAGGCCATGTACAGCTCTAAAGTATGACAATGAGTCAATGACAATGGAATAGAATATAAAAAGAAATACAATTGTACATATTTAAAACATTAATGCAATATTATTAGGGTAAACTACACCAGTGACCACCAAACTATTTGGGTGTACCTATTTTGATCACTGAACTATCGAATTCGTAAATCAGATCACCAAACTTATTAAATTGACATATTTTGACAATCGCCGTCAAAAAACTAACGAAAAGGTAATGGAGGGGTGATGTGGCAGTTTAACAGAAATTTATAAAATTACACATTTAGTTCCTGCTATTTACCTATTATGTCAATTTGATCCTATTTTTAATTTAATTAAATAAAATTAATTAGCCAATAAGATGATGACACATGTCATCACCCAATTAGCTAAATTTACTTAATTTTAATTTGATTTATTTAATATATTTTTCATCCAATCATGTGATGACACGTGTCACCACATGGTTAAAGGGAAATTAAAGAGCCATAAAATGGCCTTAGGGTAAATTAAACCTATGACTTGTGGGTGTTATTCCACAACCTTAACCAACCCATCAAACCACTCTTATTGAAATGGGTTGCACCCTTTTATATACATATCATATACTACAATATATATTTGAGAAAAATTAAATGTGAACTAAATGGTCTTAGGGTGGATTAAACTTGGGACTTACAAGAATTATGTCAGAGGCATAACCAACACACCAACCTACTATTATTGATATGAATTGCACCCTTTTCTATACATATCTTAAATTGTAGTAAATATTTGGGAAAAAAAGTAAAAGTGGTTCAAATGAGACTTGAACCTAAATTACTTAGGATGTGTAAAATCGTACAAATCACCAAATCAAATCAAATAATTAATTAAAAATTAAAAAATATAAATTATGTTTAAAGTAGTTATTAAAGCAAGATTTAAAATGAAAATAAATTTATGATTTTTATTTTTAAATTAAATGGAATGTTTTTATGTTTCATATTTATTTTAGTAGTTTCATATATATATATAAAATGTTGAATCGAGTTATTTAATTCATAGAGGTTTAAAATGAAAATAGATTTGTGGTTTTTTATTTTTAAATTAAATCAAGTAATTTCATAGTTGTTTAATTCAATAAAAATTTAAAATTATCAATTAAATTAAATAACTCGATTCAACATATTATATATATATATATATATATATATATATATATGAAACTACTAAAATAAATATGAAAAATAAAAACATTCAATTTAATTTAAAAATAAAAATCACAAATCTATTTTCATTTTAAATCTTGCTTTAATAACTACTTTAAACATAATTCATATATTTTTATTTTTAATTAATTAATTTTTATTTGGTGATTTTTTGAGAATTTACACATCTGAAGTGATTTAGGTTCAAATCCCCTTTCAACCATTTTTACTTTTTCCCCAAATATTTACTGCAATATAAGATATGTATAGAAAAGAGTACAATTCATATCAATAATAGCAGGTTGATGCGTTGGTTATGCCTTTGACATAATTCTTATAGGTCTCAGGTTTAATCTACCTCAAGGCCATTTAGTTCACTTTTAATTTTTTCTCAAACATATACTGCAGTATAAGATATGTATATAAAAGGGTGCAACCCATTTCAATAAGAGTAGTTTGGTGTATTGGTTAAGGTTGTGGAATAACATCCACAAGTCACAGGTTTAATCCACCCCAAGGCGATTTTATGGCTCTTTAATTTTCCTTTAACCAGGTGGTGACTCATGTCACCACTTGATTGAAGGAAAAATATATTAAATAAATTAAATTAAAATTAAGTAAATTTATCCAATTTGGTGATGACACGTGTTATCATCTGATCGACTGATTAATTTTATTTAATTAGATTAAAAATAGGATCAAATTGACATAATAGGTAAATAGCAGAAATCAAATGTGTAATTTTATAAATTTTTATTAAACTGCCATGTCACCCCTCCATTACTCTTCTGTTAGTTTTTTAATGGCGGTTGTCAAAATAGGTCAATTTAATAAATTTGGTGGCATGATTGACGAGTTCGATAGTTTGATAGTCAAAATAGGTACGCTCAAATAGTTTGGTGGTCACTAGTATAGTTTACCCATATTCTTATTACGGCTCTGCGCGTGAAGAAAACTATTGAATATGCTGCTTCCTGTTCTTTTGAGTTTTGACGCTCGTCACGTGAAGAAATTGCCAGATGGGATCATGCTTGTAATGTCATGTGTCAGGAAGTTTTATTTTTTAGGATTTTTGATCATTTACATGTTCATTCCATCTTTATTTTTTTAATAAAATTTTTGATACAATCGTGTAAGATAAATTTTACATAAATTTTATATATTTACACTAAAAATTAGATCTTAAAATTTTTAACACTAAATCTTAAAAAAGTAAATTCTAAACTTAAAATCATATACCTTGAATTTTAAAATTAACTTTTAATTCTAAACATACATTGGTTGTGTAAAACAAAGTTTCCACAAATATATTTATTTAACATTTTAATGTTTTAGTTAGGGTTTATAGGTTAAGGGTTTATGTTGAAGGGTTTAGATTTTAGGGTTTTTGGTTATAATTTATAGGTTAGAGTTTAGAATTAGGGGTTAGAATTTTAGTGTAATACTGTTTTAGGGTTAGAAATTTAAATTTTAGATTTTAGCTTCAAAATAGGCATGTTTGTATAAAAAAATTACTCTAACAGTTTATCACATTTTCACCCTAACTTTAAATTTTGAACTAAATCATCACCCCTAAAACTAAAAGGGTATATCAAAGTTTTTTCATTTATTTTTATCAGATTTTAAGAAATGCACTGCATTTATCCGAGAAATCACTGAGTTTATTTAATTTACTTTTCTTCAAATTGTCTCAGGATGAATAAAAGCTAGTATTTATTTATACGCATTGTTAACCCAATGTGGTGTGAACTCAAGTATACAAGGAAAATGTTGCTCGACATTCATCAGATTTTCGGCGTTAATAAAACCAAACTTCGAAACCTTTCCAACATTATTCCCTCCCAAGTCAACTAGCATAATGTGTTCTGCATATTGCTTTTCATTAGCCAAAAGTTCTTTAGCCTGCAACACAAACTTAATTTTAAGAATTTTACTCTAAAATTCGGGTTAGATTTAGGTGGATGTGTTAAATTTTCGAAGTCAAGAACGAGTCACCAAAAACTCGACCTATAACCATCCACAAGTGTGAAAATGATAATTTTATAATTACCACGCAACATAAAATATATTAAACGAATCTTATTTAAATTCTTTTAAAAATATATTATATTCTACATTCAAAAAATATATATTATATTCTATAATAATTTTATAGTATTCAATTATACTCAATTTAGTAGGACTCATAAATTACGATAATAATTCAAACATGTTGCAATTGTACAATTACATTTAATTTTTCACCAAGCAGCGGCGGATGCATATGGCTCTCATGGAAGCATATTGTCACGGGGCTAGAATCTGACTAGCTGGTCCGTGCGGCCTTAGTCGTCGATCTTAGTCGATGACTAAGTCAGCCTTCGAAATTACTAAGCAAGAGTGCTTAGAACTTAGAATGGCGGAAGCTTTGAATCAAGGAAACAAGGAAAACTAGAGAAAGATGTTGAGATAAAATTATAAACTCTTTATTCTCAAACTCAAAGAAATGATGGAAATGAAAAGGTGATTTACAATGGTGAAGGAAGACCTCTATTTATAGCCTTACCTCCTACGATCTAACGGTCTAGGAAGATTTGATCCAAGGGCTAAGGATCAATCTTCAAGATACAATCTCCTCAATATGGAAAGATGATTACTCAAATACAAAGTTGCCTAGATTACAAAGACTATGACATCACAAATGTGTTGGCAAGGTATACTTTCCTCAAGTATGGCTCAAAGGGTGATATCTTTCCATGTGTGTTGGTCAAAAGATGACAACTCACTATGGGTCTTGGTTTCTTGGGCGGATTGGGCATTGATAGGCCCGGTTCACTCATCCAAAACCCCCTCGGTGGCATGTTAGGTGCTGAATTGGGCTCTAGGAATGTGGGAAACTCGGATGGGGCGTGTCTCGTCCCCTTGGGGTGCACGTCGGGTGCTGACTCAGCCCATAGGCAGGTGGGCAACTCAGATGGGGCGTGTCTCGCCCCCTTGGTGTGCACGTCGGGTGCTGACTCGGGCTCCATGGCTTGGGCGGCATGAAGGGCGCTCGGCTTGGCCCCCTCGGGTGCGTGTAAGGTGCTCCCTCAGTTTCCTCTCTCTCGGGTAGCACATGGGGTGCTGGTCATGACCCCATGGTGTGCGACGGTGATGTGGACTCGGGTCCCTCGGTCGGATGAAGCACGTGGTGTGATAAGGCAAGTCCCTTGGTGTGCGGCTTGCTCAGTCACAGAGTGGTGGGCTGTGACATTCTCCCCCACTCGATCTAGCGACGCCCTCGTCGCTAGGCGAAGATGAGTCTCTGCTGTCTTGTCCTCAAATTGTCTCGTCTCCTTGGCAAGACTTCGGTTGTACTCGGCTTTGGGCATCGTTTAAAGTTCAAGGCCTTCATGCCTTGATGCTCGCTCGGTCTTGATGATTGGTGCCTCCTCGTCATGGTAGGATTTCGCTCCCCTCCGTGCATTGCTTGGCTTGCTACGCTCCGGATCATTGGCACCTTTGTCCAATGGTTTGGGTGGGTTTGTGTGGGTTGCATGGTCCACTCCAACGTTTGGTAGACTCTCCATATTGTACGTCTCCTCACTTACTTGCTCATCTCCTTGGTTCGGTCCCTCGTCATCCTTGTCTCCCGGCTTGACTAGGATAGTTGGGGTGAGGTGTTCCCTCGGTTTCGATGACTTCTTCCATCCATAGGCATTCTTGCCTACTCGCCTTATGGCTCGATTTGGTCCCTCGTTCAATCTCGTAGGCAACCTACAAACAACCAAATGACCATGTGTAAGGCTCGATTCTTCAAATAGAGAATCACTTACCTCGGACGCAATGTCCTTGTCGGCTTGATCCACTATTGTAAAACCTATGTTTGATTTTGATATAACAAAGTGTTTTAAGGAACAAATTGTAAAACTTGAAATGAATTTTTAAGTCTCCTAAAAGGTTTCAAATCAACAAGGCTTTGCTCTAGTTTGAAAAACTCAAACTCCAAAATATTTTCTAAGTTTTCCAAGGCCAAATTGCTCAAAAACGTCTATGCGTATCGATACACTCCTTACCGTATCGATATCTTTTTTACAAACTTGGCTACTGGAGACAAACGTTTCGATACGCTCTTTACCGTATCGAAACAGGGTATCAAAACAGATTCCATATGTATCGATACGGTCTCTCTTAAAATCCTAAGGAGTTTGAATCGTGTACCGATACGGTTTCACCCGTATCGATACGGTTTAAAATATTTTGAAAAATCAGAGCCTTAAATATTTCAACCGTTGCTTGTCAATTGGCAGGTAACCAATTTTTAAAGAGGTGGTTAATGAGTATCGATACGCTATAATCCGTATCGATACGAATTCCTCTAGTGAACTATGTTGGAAAAATTGCATCGGTACGGTCTTAGCCGTATCGAAACGGTTCCCTAACCCATACCGATACGCATAAACGCGTATTGATACGCTTCTCTTATATTTGTGCAACGACTCTTTCTTTTTTGAGACAGGCATCGATACGCCTCCTCGAGTACCGATACGGTAGGCTGCAGAAGTGCATTTATGGTGGAAAGAGAGGGTTCCAACGGCTATAATCAATTCCCTAACCACCCAAACGGCTAGAATTAATGGAGAAGGTATAAACACAAGTCTATTGAAGAACAACAACAACTATTGCATCTAAGAGAAACATCTACACACAAAATTCAAGCTCAAGTGCCAAAAGTCTTATTCTTGTAAAATCCCAAATTGTCTTTGAGTGTAATTCTTATCTAGTATTTCAATTTAGGTTGAGTGCTTGTATTCAAAGGGGCTAATTTGTATTGAGAGATATTCTTATTGCCTTCAATTTCTTCTTTGTAACCAAGTGAGGGTTTGGTCAATTTTGGGTAGAAAATTGACTGATTTTGTAAATTTTTCCTCCTAAGCCTTGAAAAGGGGAAGATCAATTAGTGTAATTGTTGGAAAATCCTTAGTGGGAGCTAAGGTAGTGGATGTAGAGTTCATTTGGAGCTTGAACCACTATAATTTCCTTGTTCTTCATTTTTATTCATTCCACTTCACTTCCAAATTTTTAAAAACCCAATTCACCCCCTCTTGGCTTTGATCAATAATTTGATCCACTCAACAACTATGCCTTGTCGATACCCAAGGTAAGTGTTGTTGGTGTAAGGGTCATGGATTGGCCCCTCTTCGATGCTCTCAAGCATTACTCCCTCGTGTTGGATGATGGCTTTGGTTGGAGACTCTCGGCTTGCTCAATCCTCCATGGTGTTCGGCTCCAACGGCTTGGGCTCTATGGGTCCATCAAACTCGGCCACATGTTCTTGCCATGTAGCTTTTGCGCTCACCTCCTTCACTTGGATGGTGTCGTGCTCCTCGGTTCCACTTGGCTTTTTACTCTCGAAAGTAATTAGATATTTCACTTGCATCGGTAACTCCTTGATGGCAAATGCCTCATAGTCGGACTCAACCGACTTGGTGTAGTCTAGCAACACCGTCTCCCGCTCATCCACCTTGGCTTGGCTCAACTCATCAAGCTTTGGTGATGCCATCCGATGTGGTGCTTCGGATGGTTGGATGTGGTCTAGCTCGCCCTATTTGGCTTGATTCACTTCTCCAAACTCGGATGATGATATCTGGTGTTGAGCTTTGAATGGTGGCACAACACTCGGATGGTGCTCGATCTCACGAACCACCTTACTCCTTGGTGGCGATTCCTTCGGCAACTCCAAAGGCTTAACATCCTTGATCTCATGGTCCACCTCACTCTTCGGCGGGTACCTAGCATGCTCCATTGTGTACCTTCGCCTTAAGGCATTGGCTAGGGAATTCAATTTTCTTGGCTCGCACTTCATGGAAAAGTTGAATTTTGCAAGAATTTCTTGCCAACGAATATGCTTACCAGACAACTTTTCTTGGGTTAGAAAATAATTATTTAAATCATTCTTGGTATAAATGGCAAACCTTGACCCAAGTAGTTGATGTCTTCATGTGTGCAAACAGTGCTCAACCGCAATCATTTCTTTTTCATGATTCGAGTGGCTCTTCTCGGACTCATTGTCTTCATTCCTCATAAGCAATTGGATTTCCTCCTTGTATAAGAAATCCTCCAACTTCAATGTTGGATGCAACGATATAGATCTCAAACACATTTACGTTCCCGAACTCTTGGAGGATTTGTCCCATTGCTTTGGGATATTTCATGGTCTCTATCATGACCATGTCATCGTTGGTTATCTTTGTCTCGGGCCCTCCCTCGTAGGAATGGTTGGTTGAAAACACCTTGGCCTTTTTGCCCTCATTTCGACTCAACGACTCAATGCCTTGTTGGTGTGGCTCTACAAAACACACAACTTCGGCTCTTGGCAAGACAAGTGTGTTAATTTGTTCTATGCAAGATAAATCAATGATGATTTCATAAAAATCAAGAGAATCAAGGGGTAATACCTTGATGTTTGTTGTATCGTGCCAATATCCAATTTGAAGACACACTCCCTTTGCGACTCCCTCAATTGGCTCTTCTTTGGAATTGAACGTCTCGATCTGTTCATTTACCTTCTCCACTTGAAGGTTTAGCCACTCGACAACTTGCTCGGACAGGATCAATGATGATGCACTTGGATCCACTAGTGCACTTAGCTCTATGTCGGGAAACAAAACTTTCACGAACTCGTGCTCCTTCTTCTCACGGCCACTCTTGGCTTGAAGCAAGAGAACTTGGTCGCTAGAACACTCCAAAGATCCGTGCTTCTCCCACGGCTTTGTGAACTCATCGCCCCCTGGCAATTTCTCGCACATCAACACTTATCTCTCGAAGTTGGATGTCTCATCCACCATACTCACTGGTGGTTCCTTGTACAAGGAATCAAGCTTTGTAGCCTTGGTCTCATCGGTCATGTCTTGTACCTCGAACGCATCCACCGGACCCATTGGTGGCTCTTTGCACAACGAATCAAGCTTCGAAGCCTCGATCTCGTCGGGCTCGTCCTATACCTTGGACTGCATGGTTCTATGCGGGAAATTGAAAACCTTGTGTGCTTCTTGACAACGGTAGAACTCTAGTCATTCCCCAACTCTCCGCTTGTGGGCAACTTAATCACTCCTTTCTGGACACTTGCTTGTCCTATGTAGACCATCACAGATCCAACACCTCGGTCCTTTCACGTCCATCTTTGCTGCAACGATATTTCCTCCTTGTTCTATCTCTGACTCGAACAGATGCGGAAAATAGCTCTGATACCACTTGTCACGGGGCTAGAATCTAACTAGCTGGTCCGTGCGGCCTTAGTCGTCGATCTAAGTAGATGACTAAGTCAGCCTTCGAAATTACTAAGCAAGAGTGCTTAGAACTTAGAATGGCGGAAGCTTTGAAGCAAGGCAACAAGGAAAACAAGAGAAAGATGTTGAGAGAAATGATAAAATTTTTATTCTCAAACTCAAAGAAATGATGGAAATGAAAATGTGATTTACAATGGTGAGGGAAGGCCTCTATTTATAGCCTTACCTCTTACAATCTAACGGTCTAGGAAGATTCGATCCAAGGGCTAAGGACCAATCTTCAAGATAGCCGACGGCAGGGGGAGGGTTTCGCACAGGATCGACGGCAGAAGGAGGGTTCAACGCAGGATCGACGGCAATCGAGTAGGGTGTGGACACTGTTCGTCTTGAATTTTCCAGTTCAATTGCACTGGAAGGGAGTATGGCAAGTCTTTGATCGCCATGGCGTCGTGATCGATGTGTTCATCCCGCAACTAATGTTTCAGGATGGAGAAACAAGAGGGAAGCTAATGGAGGCGAAACTCTTGGATAATTGGATGGAAAACGTGATGGAATGGACGCCGGAGTTGGGTATGCCAAATAGACGAGTATGGCTGTCGGCAAGTGGGATTCCGATTCAGGGTTGGTCCGAAGGTACATGTCGCAACATTGCGGAGTTATGGGGAACGTTCATTCACATGAACACGGAATCTGTGGCGCCATCATCCTTTGAAAGATGTCGTTTTTTAATCGAAACTGATTGGCTTGAGAACATCGATAAAATGCTGACTCTACAAGTAGGTGCAAATTCATTCCGAATCCATGTTGTTGAGATGAAGGAATCAGTGGGGGTGAAGTGTGAATGCTGCTGTGGGATGAGGGAGGAAAAAGACGAGTCTGGAACAGTGGTAGAGGAGGAGGAAATAGATTCATCGGATGATGGAGTTTCGGTGGGTACAACGATACAATCTGTGGATACGATTGTGCCGGATTCGGTCTCCAAGGAGGTGATTAGAGGGCAAGAAAAGGCGACAACATTAAAGGAGGTCAGTTGGAAGGCAGATGAGGAACTTAGTTTAGTTTCACGGCCGGTGGATGATAGGGTAGGGATTATTGAATTAAATTATGAACATGAAATTCAGGATAAGGATAGGGTAAGTGATTCGGATAGACAATTGGAGGTGGTTCATTTAGAGGAGGAGTCTCGCGGGATAAATATGAATACACGGCTAGAACGTCAACGGGAAGGTAAGGCTGAAGTCGTGGAAACTAACGGGGAACTCAAACGGGTGAGAAATCTATCGGAAATTATCATGAGTGATGGCTCTCAAGTGGTGAAGCAAAGCATTGAGCAGAAATCGATAAAGAGGGGAAGGGGACGTCCGAGAAAACAAGCACATCGAGCTACTGAAATTGCCAACGGATCTCTTTCGGATACTGATTTTGAGAATCGGAAAAGGGCAATTCTAAAAGAGGCGCAGGAGACATTGAATTTAGGTAAATTTGTGGGTGCGGAGGTAGTGGGTAATGAAGATGAGGTTATTATGGATATTGCGAGATTGATTGATTCGAGGGAGGGACAACAATAGCAATTCGCGATGCGATTGTTGTCGTGGAACGTGAGGGGTTTGGGAGGGGCATCAAAGAAGCGAGCGGTGCACAATCTTGTGCGACAACAAAGGTGTGAGGTGCTGATCTTACAGGAGACAAAACTTGAAGAGGTGACGGGTCAGTTGGTTGGGCGGTTATGGTATTCGGATGAGTATGAATTTGTGTTCTCGCCTTCGTCGGGGCGATCTGGTGGTCTTGTGGCAGTATGGGATGTGAATAAGTTCAAGGCGACAACAATGGAATGGGGCGAGAGATTTGTGAAATTAATAGGTACGTGGGTGTTAGAGGATTGGCAATGTGGAATTTTAGGTGTTTACGCTCCATGTGTAGTGAACGAACAAGAGGATTTGTGGCGTTTGTTATCTACGGAGATGGCCGATTGTAGGGTATCGTGGTGTGTGTGTGGGGACTTTAACATGATTGTCGACCCAAGTGAGCGTAAGGAGGGTGAAGTATTAACTCGAGGTATGACTTCCTTTACGGATTTTATTACAAACAATGCTCTAATTGATATGCCTATGCACGATAAATGTTTCACTTGGTATGGACCGGGCACGAGATGTAGTCGGCTTGATCGTTTTTTGTTGGCATCAAAATGGTTTGAGATTTTTTCTGATTTGTGGTTGTTGGCACTATCGCGGGGGTTGTCGGACCACTGTCCAATTTTCTTAATGAGTGATTCGATGGATAGTGGCCCACGACCATTTCGATTTGTAAATGCTTGGTTGCAATCAAAAAAATCGGTGCAGTTGATTGAAGGGGAATGGACCCGGTTGACATCATGTGAAGTGGGGTGGAGTGACAGCGGGTTGCTTGGAAAATTGAGGGGCCTCAAGCAATTTCTTAAGTGATGGAATACAACGTCGCTAGGGGATTTGGATGCTCGAATTACGGATATCTCGAAACAATTGGAGGTAATTGATGGTAGGGTGGAGGAGGGTGTAGCGACAGGGGTGGATTTGAGTGAAAGATGCCAATTAACAGCCGAGTTGTGGAAGCATTCGAAGTTTAGGGAATCAATTTGGAGACAAAAGTCGCGTATGACATGGTTGAAAGAAGGCGACCATAACACTGCATTCTTTCACAAAGCAGCGAGGATAAGGGCAGTGCGTAACGTGATTCGTGGGGTTGAGGACGGTGGGAGATGGAAAAAGGAGCCGAATCAATTAAAACAATATTTTTTTCGGGCGTTTCGGCAACATTTTACTCGAATTAAAGTGGCTGGTTCGTTTGATGCGGCAGTGCATTTTAATTGCCTTAGTGAATATGAGGCGGCGAGCTTGGAAGTGGAATTTACGGAAGGAGAAATTAAGGAAGCAATTTGGATGAGTGATGGTGCGAAGGCACCGGGGCCGGACGGCTTCACGTTTGAGTTTTATAGGAAGGGGTGGAATTTCGTCAAACATGACCTGCTCCATTTCATGCTTAATTTCCAGAAATTATGTAAGTTGCCGAGGGGTGTAAACTCAGCATTTGTGGTGTTAATACCTAAGAAGAGCGATCCGAAAGTGATAGGGGATCACCGGCCAATATGTTTGCTAAATTCGTTATACAAGATCTTGACTAAATGTATGGCGAAACGATTACAAGGTGTGTTGCAGAATTTAATTAGCGATGTGCAGTCCGCTTTTGTACATGGGCGACAAATCCTTGACGGAATTTTACTTGCAAATGAAGTTATACATTCATTACAAAGAGGGCAGTTTGGCGAGGGGGATTGATTCTAAAACTAGATTTTTCCAAAGCATACGATTGCATCAAGTGGGAATGCCTTGATCGTATAATGAAGAGGATGGGATTTGGGGATGTTTGGTGTGCGTGGGTGCGGGAATGTCTTAGTACGGCAAGGCTGTCCGTGCTTGAAAACGGGTCGCCGACGAGAGAATTTGAGATGCAACGTGGGTTGAGGCAGGGGGATCCATTGTCGCCTCTGCTGTTCGTGATAGTGGCTGAAATGCTCCACCAATTTTTGCGTAACGCCATGGGTTTGGAAGTTATTCGGGGGTGAAGGTGACGAATGGATGTGAAGTATCGCATTTGCAATTTGCAGACGATACAGTTTTGTTTCTTCCGACTGAGGTAAATGTGGCTAAAAATTTGAAACGCATTCTTACTTGTTTTGAATATGCATCGGGGCTGGAAATTAATTATGCCAAGTCGAAATTGTATGGGGTAGGTGTGACGGAGGATAGTTTACGGAATGTTGCAAATATTTTGGGATGTGCTTGTGCTGAATTGCCTATAATTTATTTAGGAATGCCTTTGGGAGTTAATCCGAGTAGTTTACAGTTGTGGGAACCTTTAATTCAAAGGTTCCGAAAATGTCTTACGGGTTGGAAACGAGATGCGTTATCTATTGCGGGGAGATTGCTGTTGCTTAACTCTGTATTATCAGCTTTGCCGTTGTATTATATGGGGCTGTTCTTGGTGCCGCGAAGTGTTATCAATAAGATCGATAGAATTCGACGCCGATTTTTGTGGGGTGGGTCGGAAACAAAAGTAAAAATGAGCCGAGTGAATTGGTCCATTGCGTGTAGGCCTAGGCGTTTTGGGGGGCTGAGCATGGTGGATTTATGTGCAAGAAATCTCGCACTTTTAGCTAAATGGCGATGGAGGTATGCTATGTCTGCGGATTCTCTGTGGCGAAAAATAATTGAGGCGAAGTATGGGTGTGATGTGGTACGCTGGAGGCCTAATTCGGTAGGGGTTAGGCGCATGTCCAAGCTGTGGAAACAAATTATTGAAGTACAAGAGGAGGTTGAAGTGGGGCGTTTTATTGGGACGTCGCATTTCCGATGGCAGCTAGGGAAGGGTGATCGTATTTTGTTTTGGCAAGATGTTTGGTGTGCCGAGGAGACCCTAGAAAAAATGTTTCCGCGGTTATTTAGATTGGCGAGGGATAAAAGAGCATTGGTACGAGATTATGCACGCGAGGGAAGGTTCGATCATGATGATTGGGGTTCTTTTTTCGAAAGGAATTTGAGATCATTTGAAGTGATTCAAGTTACCGAATTGAGGCATTGTGTAGGAGGATTAGTGATTGGCAGGGAGTTTATGGACCGCTTGATTTGGAAGCCGTCGCATACCGGGGTTTTTTCGGTTGCGCGGCTGTATAAATTAATGACTTCGTTTGGTCTTGAAGCGAGGGTGGAACTTGAGGCGATATGGAAGCTTTCTATACCGCCAAAAATTCAGTATTTTTTGTGGTTTGTGGGGATGGATCGGCTGCCTACTATGGTGATGTTGCAGTCGCGTGGCATGCCGATTGGGGAGGATGCGATGACATGCTGTTGGTGTCGGGCAGCAATGGAAAATTTGGAACACATTTTGTTTCGATGTTCGATTGCGTGGGCTGTGTGGCAGCAGTTTTTTCGTTGGTGGAAGGTTGAATTTGTGCAGCCGTGTGACTTGGGGGCTTTGTTTGAGCAGTGTTTTGCTAATATATTTGATGGGTGCTTCCGCGATTGGTGGTTATCGTCATGCGCGGCTGTGGCATGGTCCTTATGGTTGGCACGAAATGCATGTCTATTTAATGGTAAAAGGATGGATTTGGGGTCGATTGTTTTCTTGGTGAAGTTACGCTCACTGTTTTGGGTGAGATTAGATCTTCCACCGGGGGCAATTATGGAGTCGACATGGTGGGACAGCCCATGGACTTGTGAAATTCGAGCACGAGTAGAAAAGTGTCGGGTACATGTGAGATGGGAATTGCCGATAGAGGGGACGGTGAAATTTAATGTGGATGGTGCTGCAAGGGGAAAGCCGGGTAAGGCGGGGTGTGGTGGTGTTTTGTGGAATGCAGCGGGACAAGTTTTGGCTTTATTCTCCGGGCTAATTGGTATAGTGGACTCGAATGAGGCGGAGGTGCAAGCAATCTGTTTCGCTTTGGAATTGTTGGTTAATTCGGAGAGGGTGTTTCCTCCATTAGTGGTGGAGTCGGATTCGATGACGGCGATTGCGTGGGTGCTTCACCATGACGCAAGGCCGTGGAAGTATGGAGTTTGGTTGAGACGTATTGATGAAGCGTGCGCTACTCTTGGAGATGTGTGCTTTGACCATGTGTATCGAGAGGCAAATAAGTTCACGGATGTATTAGCGAAGAGTGGTGTCGATCGTACGAGTTGGTTTCAACGGGTGGGTTGATTGTAATTGGGGGTTAGTGTTTTCGTGTTGGTGCCTTGTTTTTGACATTACCCAAGTACTCTTTTCCTCTATAGGTTTAGAGAGGTTTTTAACGAGGCTTGGGGAATGTTGGCTATGTATGAACTTTTATTTAATAAATCATACATGTTGCCGAGCAAAAAAAAATCTCCTCAATATGGAAAGATGATCACTCAAATACAAATACTACAACAAATTTACTTATTAGTGACATCTAGAATATTGTCAAGAAAAATTATATTTACGTCACCATTTATTTTTTATGACGTGAAATTTGATGTCACGAAGTTTGGCACGCTAGGTGTGTCACTAAATGTCAAATGTGACGATGGACTTTTTTCGTCACGTATAGTCGGGTATATAGTGACGCTAATGTATAATGTCACCTTTTAATTATATTCAATGACACTTTTTTACGTCACTATATAATACAAAATTTCGACATTGATATTTTGTATCGTCACCAATAATACAATACTTTTATTGTATAAGTGACGAAAAACATCGTCACAATTTTAGTGACAAAGTATACCTTCACCGAATAGCAATGATTATAATAGTCAAAACTTTTTAGAAATTATAATAAACACCTTAACTTTTTATATATTACAACACCAAGTCAAACTTTTTATAAATTATAGTATCAACCCAAACTTTTCATAAATTACAATAAATGCACAAACTTGTTATAAATTATAATAAAACCCCAACTTTTTTAATAAATTGCATTAACAACCCAAACTTTTTACATATTTCAGTTAAGATCCATAATATTTTCAAATTACAATAAAGGCTCATACGCTTTACAAATTACATTAAAGTCTCAAAATTGTACAATCAATGCAATTTGATTCTTTCCCCTAAAATGCGAAAAACTAGTCGTCACATCTCAGTCACGGTTCCCAAGCCTCTTTGCTAGTCCTCAGATTCACTATCGTCCTTGATCTGTTATCTCTTAAGCTGTCATTATAGGTCATTGTTTCCAAACCCTTAAATATTATTCCTCGTCCCCAATAAACAACCCTTCATAAAAACTTTTGCCATTGTCTTGAACGAGTAACCTCTTGAAAGACATTGATTTTACTGACAAATACTTTTTTCCAGAATAACTTTGTTCCACAATTTGTTGGAATAAATATCTTTCCGCTTCATGCAATATTACTCAAAGAAACCAATTTTTTATTCAAAAATTGCAAATATGTAAATCTATCAAAATGATTTATAAAAACAAGTAAAAATTCATTTATATTCTTTTGCTAAAGAAAATCAACACTCATGTTCTGCAAAATGTATAGAAGGATAAGGCTTTTAGTTTATGCAAAACATTCGACATAAATAACAAATGACAATCAGTCCTAGGTGAAAGTGGAACAAAACTATATTCATTACATGCTAACTCTATTTTTCCAAAACTCTAAAATTAGAAACATAATACCTCAATTGAACATAGAACAAGGGTTCCTAGCAACTTTTTTGTTCAATTTAACATTTTACATCTCAATTACACTTCAACATTTTCACCAATAGACACAAAACCCAATTACATAATTAATCATTCTTTTTTTCTTTGCAGAGATGAAAAGGTAATTGTATATTAAAATATGTTGAAATTTAATCGCATAGTATACTAGACACAACAAAATAAGATTTAAATTTTTACTTGTATACCTTACACAAAAGTTTTCAACAAGTCTGAATACTTTCCATTAACCCATGTGAATAGTAAAAGAAGTTAATAGACTCACAAGCTTCTTCTAAAAGATTATTCATACAAATGTAAATGCATACCAGGAAGTCATTTCTACTGTGAGGTATTAATCCACCCACAAGAAGCTTACAATATGAGCATGTATATACTTCTTCAAGATTATTATTGTATCCTAGGCTTCGCAAATAGTATTTGTTGATAGGGAAGACACAAATAGAATAATAACATGACATGTAACCCCCTAGACCCGCCTATGCGTTAATACGGATCTTAGGAAGTCACATTAGGGTCACCGGAGCGATCCACGTTAGAGTTTCAAATAAACAATTTGTTAAACCATTTAAAATCATAAATCATGTTTTGAATTAAAATACAATTTCAGAAAACATTCAGACTACAAAATAGAAACTATGATACAAATTGCTAAAACAAGTTTCGGACTCGAATGTAAATCAAGATATGACATACATGCCCCCTAACTAAACAAATATCATACTCTGCGAGCAACCCGAAGAAACTCTCATACTGACGTTGGTAGCTGCAACATGGTTGATCTTTTAACCCGTGATAGTAAAAACAACGTGAACTTTGAAAAGCTCGATAATACAAACTACCAGGAGATGCTAAAGATGCAAGTAGGTATATGACAACTTAACATTTTCATGATGAATTGGGCAACTGTAAGCTCAAACTGCGATTCGATAATTCATTGAAACATTATACCAGAAGTTAACAGAGTTATTCTTTATTTGATCACCCAAATATTAGGAGATGAGTCTAAAGCCGGAGATTCAGAAGAGGTTTAGATTTTAGAAGTTGAATCAAGGAGTTTAGAGTGGTTCATTAAGCGTGAATTGTAGTTTTACTGAGATTTCAACTTTGATACGTTAATTTAGTAGGGTATGTTTCAGAAGAGGTTAGAAAGTTTTATTAATTTACTTAACTACCCTCCAACCGAACTCCAAAATGCAATTCCCCCTTAACTGCATATAGAAGGTCTTACCCTAGGCCCGAGGCGTAGGAGCCTACCAAAGGGAATGTCTTAGGTCTAGAAAGACTTACCCTAGGCCCATCAGGCGTAGAAGTTTACCTAAGGGAACGCCTTAGGTCTAGAAAGACTTACCCTAGGCCCGTCAGGCGTAGGAGCTTAGGTCCAGAAGGCCTTATCAGCGCTGAGCCTACAGATCTTCATTTATATCCCAGATAATATGCCCCAGATGAAATTTAGTTTATATTCAGAAGACAGTAATATCAGAAAACAAATATCAGATATATTTTTATATCAGAATACTTATATTAGATTTATTTTTGTATCAAAAGACGAATATCAGATATATTTCTGTATCAGAAGACAAAAGCCAAGAGTTGAGCTTTCATTATGGGTAACAGAGTCATACTTTTAATTCAGAGCAGATAATCTTAGTTTAAATCAGAGTGTATCCACGGACATAGGGTAGACACTTTATGGTTCAATATATTTCCCAGAGACACTTGATAATTATCAAAAAGGGAGCATAGGACGTCAGACAATTTTGGACTGGTTTCAAAACGATGTCCCTAGGCGAGGGAGCTCGGTAATAACAGCTCAAACCAACATTCAAAAGTTGACACATTGAGAACATTAAGATTTCAGATGTATCAAGAGTGATCCAATCATTTAAGCCTACGAGGGTATTCTGGTCATTTTGATCTTCAAGGGTAATTTGGTAATTAGACTATCGGGTAATAGTAGTGACGTTTGGGGTTCAGAAGTTTTGGTTACTTATCAGGTTTCTGAGTCCCTTTGAACTAATCGTAAACCATCGCACAAGGTTTATTATTTAACCAGGTCGGTACACCGCAAGAACTCACTTCTCAGAACTGACTACATTGTATAACAAAAACTCGTCTTCGCCAAGCAACCACTGAACATACAACAAGAAATCTAACATACATTCAACTGGTATTTTCCAAGTATCCGAACATGTGTGTAGCACCTGAACTAGATCCATGGCATCGAATACACACGAAGAACATGATGCTCTTACCATTAACCTAGGTACCTTCTCCAAATAACTCGAACATGCTCTTGTATGGTATTCTTCCAACGTCACAATAGTTCCCAAAACAACCAACCAATGAGGGTCGTGTATTACCACTTTCAGAGTCATTACCTTTGTTTGGCTTTATTGATATTTCTTATTCCAAGTTTTAGAGGTACTTTCAATCACTTCGATGCCCGAAGGTGCTCCAATTATTTTGAGCTTTTCGGTTCTTTCAACTATTCATTCATTTCAAACCTCGAGGGTATATCCATCATTTCAGATAAATTGTCAATTAGTACCCGAGAATATTTCAGTATTCTGGTCATTACGTTCATTTCAATCAATTCGGCCTTATCGATGTTTTCAATCTTTTTACGCCACTTTAACTAATCCAGACATC
The DNA here is from genome assembly GCA_030270665.1 of Hibiscus trionum. Classification (NCBI taxonomy): domain Eukaryota; kingdom Viridiplantae; phylum Streptophyta; class Magnoliopsida; order Malvales; family Malvaceae; genus Hibiscus; species Hibiscus trionum. The sequence goes on along the minus strand of BSYR01000024.1, from coordinate 7,785,224 downwards.
CGAATAGTTTTTCGTAAGCTTATCTTAGGAGACTTATTAAGAATTCAAGAAAATCTGAGTATTTTACAATTTTAAAGGTTTAAGCTTTGTTACCAAAACTTTTCTAAGAAAAACGAGGTTCGCAGACGAATTAGTTGTTTTACCAGATTTAGGGTAGATTTTCTAGATCGCTTTCATGGCCAAGGGTATTTTAGTCATTTTTATACATCGAGGGCATTTTTGTAATTCATTAGCCAAAGTAATCGTACTTTGAGATCAACTACTTTTATTAATCAATTACTGAACTCGGGAGTCCTTTCGATATATCAAACCTCTTATTCGAATGTTTTTGCCATGGCCTTTAATATTCTTATATCTTAATTGATTGACATTAGCATAAATAATCATATGCTCAATCATGGTCGTGCAAGCATTAACCAAATACCAACAAGTTTTGAAAGCATGCAGAAGGTAGTAATGTATTACCTTGGCTCCGTGCTACATTGATCGATCCATTTATGACATTCGAACACCCTTAAACCTGGATTTAACATCCCTTAACAATTCGTATTCCAGGAACTATGAGTACCTTAAATTACACAAATCTCAAGATCAGACCTTATTCACAAAGCTCTTAACCAAAATTAAATACATAAGCAAGTTCGGGTTCAAGGTTAGATTCAGAGGCTTTCAGGTCAGAATTTTGTGAAACTAGCTTCAAAATCAGACTTAGGACGTCGAAAAACATAAAATAGGAGTTTTCAGAAAATTTGACTTTTTAGGTCAAAGTCAAATTCAACGCTGATGTCAACAGTCAGAGTCAATGCTGACGTCAGCAGTCAAGTCAACGCTGACGTCAGCAGTCAAGTCAACGCCAACATCACTGGTCAACTGGGTTGACTCGGCTGAGTCAACTCGCCCGAGTTGACTCAGAAGGTTTGACTCGGTCAACGGGTTAACGGGTTGGGCAGACGGGTCTGGGCTAGGTTCGGGTTTTGGGCTCAGACCGGGTTAGGCCGGTTCAAATCTGGTAGACCGGTTCAGACTGATTTACAGGCCGGGTTGGTTCAAACCAGGTTTTTACCTTGAATTTCCAAATTGCCGGCTGGTTAACAAAGGTCGCCGGAGATGTCGTCGACACCGATTCTGTCAGAAAACATGAGTTCGTTAGCTCAATAGTCCAACCCATACATCAAAAATACGAAATAAATCGGAATACATACCGGAATTACCCAAAACAGCAGGGAAACAGTCGGAAGCAACGTAGCTCTGATGTGCGTCTTACCGACGTCAGACACACGATAGGTCGGTCAGGTTTTATTCACCACGACACGCTAAGCACGACTACACTGGTAGTGTGCCACGTCGGTAACTGAGGCGATCGAAATCGACGAGAAACGAAAGGGTGACGGTTGGGTTCTCATCGAGCCTTCAACAAGGCTTCCAAGATAAACAACAACATGGTTACGCGCGTGGCTGTTATGGCTGAAGTCGGCATACGAGCGCGCTTCTGACGGCAATGGCGATGACGGCCACGACGCGCCGGCGGTGGAGATCTAAGCAAAAACAACAAGAAAGCTCTTGGTTCTCGGTGGACCTTTCGTTGATGTTTGGCAACGAACGATAGTGTTATCGCGCAAGTGGCGTACGGTGCTGCATTCAAGGGAGGCGGCGCTCCATTCGGTGCTGGCGGTAAGAACCACAACAACACGATGGCCAGGATCGGGCGGTGGTCTAACGGGAAAGGTGAAAGGTTTGGTGAGGGGAAGTGAAGGGTCACTTTCAGATCTGGGTTCTTGGGTGGGTAAAAGGGAATTAAATGGACCAATATGGATAGGTAGGATACTTTTATTATCTTATTAGTATTTTTCCGGGTATCCTATAACACAAGCTTAAAACGATATTTGAACATGATAAAAATAAGAGAAAAGCCTTAGTTTAGCTAGTTAAGGCTTAGGCTCAATAAGCTTAGGTTACAGGTTCAAAGCTTCATGCTAACACTATCCTTTTTTTTTGTTTTTAATTTCATTCTGTTCTCATTTTCATTTTTTTGCCTTATTAAAATTAGAGGTGTTACATGACATATCAATTACAAAGTATGCAAAATCTTTTTATAGTCATTAATCTTTTTTTTGATCAATAACTGTATGAATTTATTAAGAATAAAAGTCATACAGCTCGATGCAGCCCTTACACCTCGTTAAAAACCTCCCTAAGCCTAATGGAGGAAAAGAGTACGTAAGTGCTCCTCTTAAAAAGAAACGCCTAAATACAAGCTAAAAATAAAGAACTCCTATCCACTCCCTCCTTTGCGAGAACATCGGCAAAACCATTTGCTTCCCGCGGTGTGTATTGAAAATGAATCTCCGAAATGGCTTGACACGCTTGATCAATTGATACAAAAGAATCCCATAATCTCCACGGACGTTTTGCCAAACCCGTTACCCATCTCAATGCAACTTGTGAATCATATTCAATCACCACACACCTCTCGCGCCAAACCCCTTCCGCCACCACCCTTACGGCAAGTTCGATAGCCCTCACTTCCGCCACGTTGGAGTCCAAACAGCCCACAGGCCCGGAAAATATTGCCAATATGCGGCTGTCCGCATCACGCATAACTCCCCCGATGCCCGCTGGTCCAGGCTTGCCCCGCGCCGAGCCATCAACGTTGAATTTCAACGTTCCCACTATAGGTGGCTGCCATACCAAACCAGCTCGCACCTTCTTTAGTCGCCGACTAACCACACATGTCGATGGGCACGACCACCAAACCGATTCGGGCATAATGTCGCCATCGGCATCCACCTTTATCCAATAGAAAGATCTAAGTTTCACAAGAAAGCACACTTCCGCTACCGTCGATCGTTTGCCTTTAAAAATGTACTCATTTCGGGCGAGCCATAACGACCAAAGCATAGCACTTACGCTAGCCACCCACCACTTTAATTGACAACCATGAAAAGAGCTATGGAAATTCAAGACGAAAAAATCTGAAAAATCCGATGGTAAGGGTAATGCAATACCCCACCAATCACGCAGCCAGTCCCAAATTTGCTGAATACATGGGTCTTATACCATAATCTATTGAACTGTTTTGGATCTTTTTTCGCAGATTTAAAAATTCACAAGAAACACAAAACTAATACATCCATTCAAACATTCTATGTACTGTACAAAATCGAAAGTCCTCTTAAAGCTATGTTAGAGTACATCTATATGATATCAATTCTTATCTTAGATATATTTAACTTAAAAGTTCCAAAATCAAGTGCCAAAGGTTTAATTGTTTTGCCTAATCTATACGGTGTAGACTACACCAATACTTTAGAGATATACATAAATAAATAAATAAACAATTCATGCTGAAAGTATACAACAAGAAAATCACAATTGTTAAGTAATTATATTAAAGTTAAAATAACAAAGTAGACGCGAAGAAGATTGAATCTTCTTTTCATCATCTTCGTATCTCCCAATTAAACATTTTATTTTTTTTATAAAAGAAAAATATAAATCCTAATTTTTCATCATAGCATAAACAAACAAATAAATAAAATATAATTAGCATAAGAATCCTTACTAACTATATAGTAAAAAAAAGAATCGATCAAAAAAATTACAAAATAGAAAGAAAAAAAAAAGAGCGAGAGCACCAAGAACTTGCATTTTTTGGACAAATTCACTTATTCCTCCAATAAATCAGATAAGAAGGATAACAGCTTTCTGTCGACAGTGTAACTTGACCGGTGAAGCTTGTCGATGATGGAGGAGAGGTGAAAGGCAGTAAAAAGGAAGAACGGTGTAGTTACTTTTTTAAAGAGATGTTTTTACTTTATATTTAGGTTAAAACAAGGGTTATTATCTGAAATATTGTTAGCGTAAAACTATACAAGTATAAAATTTTAATTTTATAATATTTATTTTATAATTTGAATCTCTAAATTTTAAAATATAAACTTTAAATATAAACTTTAAAATTCTAAATTTTAAAATTTAAACTCTCAATCCTAAACACTAAATAAAAAATCTAAACTCAAATAAATTTGTATAGAAAAAAAAAACTTTGAATTATTGACAAAACCAATATGTCAACATAAAATTTTCCCATCAATTTTTTTATGCTTTAATATTTTGCATGAAACATTAACCCAATCCATGATATCTTTTAAAATCGTCATATAACACATAAGATATATAACAACGAGTGACAAATAACTATATTCATCATGTTAAATTTTTTTATTTTACACTACATAAAATATGACGAATAAAATTGTTATGAATAAAGCTTATCGGTGATAAATTTGCAGCGTCACCAATTCAAATTGAATTGTCATAATAATAATTCGTCACAGTTACAAATTTTTGTTGGTGACAATTTTACAACGTCACTGCTTTATCTAAACATCATTGAAATCTTTCTCAAAAAAAAATTGGAAGTAAATTTCGGCGCCAAACATATAGTGACGAAAATCAATGACATTTTTTAAAAATTTTCATAACGATATATCATCAATCATTAAATGTGACGAAAACAAATAATCGTCACGTTTATAGTATATTATGTGACGTTATATACAACGTCATATAGAATTTTCGTCACTAATTGATAAATTTGTTGTAGTGAAAGTTGCCTAGATTACAAAGGCTATGGCATCACAAATGTGTTGGCAAGGGATACTTTCCTCAAGTATGGCTCAAAGGGTGATATCTTTCCATGTGTATTGGTCAAAAGATGACAACTCACTATGGGTCTTGGTCTCTTGGGTGGATTGGGCATTGATAGGCCCGGTTCGCTCGTTCAAAACCCCCTCGGTGGCATGCTAGGTGCTGAATCGGGCCCTAGGCATGTGGGCAACTCGGATGGGGCGTGTCTCGGCCCCTTGGGGTACACGTCGGGTGCTGACTCGGGCCCTAGGCAGGTGGACAACTCGGATGGGGCGTGTCTTGCCCCCTTGGTGTGCACGTCGGGTGCTGACTCGGGCTCCATGGCTTGGGCGGCATGGAGGGTGCTCGGTTTGGCCTCCTTGGGTGCGTGTAAGGTGCTCCCTCGGGTTCCTCTCTCTCGGGCAACACATGGGGTGCTGGTCATGGCCTCATGGTGTGCGACGGTGATGTGGACTTGGGTCTCTCGGTTGGATGAAGCACGTGGTGTGCTAAGGCAAGTCCCTTGGTGTGCGGCTTGCTCGGTCATGAAGTGGCAGGCTGTGACAATATGCATCCCCATTTTTTAGAAAAAAAATTAAAAATATAATGTAATTTGTAAAAAAAATTATTTTACATACTCATTCATAAAAAAAATGTATATTAAAATTTTGGACTTCTATTTTTTAAATTCTGGATCCGCCACTTTCAAAAGACCAATCACATAATAACATTCCAATTGCAATTCGCAACATTACTTTTCATGAAATTCAATTTGTGTAAACGTGAGTGCAAAGTCAATTAAACTAGCTGGAGAAAAGTTAGCAAAATTTGGTGTTGGCTTCTTTCTCAGCATCATGCCATTAATGTGTCTTTGACTATGGTCTATGGGCCTCTTGTGCGAGAAACAATATGCACACTGCAATATTTTGAAAACACATAACTATATTAATTAACAAGATTTAATTTAAAATTATTTTTACAACTAATTAATTAAACTAAAGGTTTAATTATTCTCCTAGTCCTTATACTCTTTGTACATATGAAATCCAGTCCCTCAGTTTTTAAATTTAAAAATTCTTCACCAATTGTTAAAACTGTTAAAATTTTCTATTAAATTCAAGTCCATTACAACGTCATTTTTTTGTCACAGTGCTACCAAGTTCATATATTTTATTTGAAAATGTTACATCAACAAATTTAACAAAGAATTTTAACATTGTTAACATTTTGGTTTAAGTTTTTAAATTTAAAAAGCATATGGACTAAGTTCTTAGAAATGAAAATACGAGGACTAAATTCGAAACATACATATAGTACAATTATTATTTAATACACGATGAAGTTTTATTTCTCCGTTGGTGATTTTTTTTGATAATATGCATGCATGTCTTGCGGTACGTGGATGTCCCTTCTAACAATATCGTCTTTAAGGTTTGAATTCGTGTCCTCTTCGCATGTGATTTTAACGCACATCTGTATGTCCCTAAGAAATATTTAAATAAACAAGGTGGTAGACTAAATCTTCTTTGAGAATTTTTTTTGCCACCAATCTATCCATATTCGATGCCCCTTTTTATATGTCCAAACATTAAAAATTAAATTCTAGTTCCAAACTCTAAATTTTAAATCTTAAACCTTAAATTCTAAAAAAGTACACACTACCCCACTACACCAGAATGGGTCTTTCGCGACGCTTTTTTAGGCATTTCGCGGCGATTTTAAGCGCCGCCAAAACACCTCACGGCGACATGAAAAACGCCGCGACAAAAGCCGGAAGTAATTGCGTCGGGAAAGTTCGCGGCGTTTATATGAAAAACGCCACATTTGTACCATGCTCTATCGCGGCGTTTGTATTACAAACGCCGCTATTGTGCAAGCTATGGAGGCGTTTGTAGCACAAACGCCGGGATAAAGCATGGTACAAATGTGGCGTTTTCCATACAAACGCCGGCATAGAGCGTACAACGACGACGTTTTTAACACAAACGCCGGGATAGACTTGGACGAAAGGCGGCATTTTTTTAAAGAAAACGTCGGCATAGAGCGCACAACGACGGCGTTTTTAACACAAACGTCGGGATAGACTTGGACTAAAGGTGGCGTTTTTTTATACAAACGACGAGATATGTTCAATCTCTATTAATTTTTTTTACATACATCAGTAATACAACAACAATAACCTGTAACACAATTTCTCAAAATTTGTATAATTCAATTAAACAAAAAATTCAAGTTTCATTCAAAAATAAATTCAAATCTAGTTCATAAATATACTTAATAAACAAAACCAAACTAAGATGAGGGATTCGATGGTCGATGTTGTTGGAATATTCCAATCATTTCTTCAAATTTATCTTTGAGGCTCTGATAAGACGATGCCAGCTCCGCTACTCTTTCGTCTCTCGCCACATTGTTCGCTTCTAATTGAGCCGTCAGTTCAGCTACTCTTTCATCTCTCGCCACGTTGTTCGCTTCTAATTGAGCCTTCAGTTCAGTTACTTCGTTTTCTAAGCGATTAATTTTTTCATTCTCAGATTGGCTCTGTGATGGCGTGTAGTGGGACGAAGTAGCACCAAAAAAAATTTTCGGGGTGATAAACGATCCTTGGCATCAAACCCGACCATAACGTTCAGGACCCAAAACTTCTGCCATAACTTGATGTTCGATCTCATCCACATTTATAGAAGAATCGGTTGAGGCTGCAGTTGGAAACTCCGTCCTTTTTTCCTTCAATTTTGCCTGATAATCAAGTAATAAAACAAATTAACATGTCATACTAATGATATAAACGAATTCAAAAGATATACCATTATCTCTTCAGCTTCAGTATTGACATGAGTGCCATCTTTTTTAGTATGTGTTAGATCGAAGAGCCTTATTCGTCCGACGCTACTACCGGTCGTAATTTCCTGCAATGTAAATTTAGCAAATATAGAACACGCATGGACGTACATCAATCCTCAAACACATTTCAAAACTGAATCGAAACATGCTTCATGACATCGAATTAACAATTAAGCACTACTAATGAACCAAAAGTCCAATCATTTAAGCATTTTAAGAACAAAACATGTCTTATATTAGTCACGTCGAATTAACAATAACATGCATGCATATATCAACTTAAAATTCAACAAAAGCATATTCAAATCACTTATTACAATTTCAGAATAGCAAATCCACAAACTTATCCATTTTAGGTCTCATATTTCAATAAATAAATAAAAATACCTCTTCATTAGCTATACGAGCAAAGCTCTTCGAACCAGCTGTGTGAGTGAACTTTTGGTGCTGTCTGCTAGTAACTCCAACATGCTGTCGTGCCTAAATTTAAAAGTGTACTGAATTATTTTCTAATGACTAAAGCAATATTGTTTAAAGTTCATCGATCATCTTACCTCTCTTTTTGCTGAATTCCAAAACGTGCATGCATCTTCCCTTTGAAACCAGAGAATGCCATGAGGGACATTGTCAATCTTATCTTTCAAGGTTCCATCAATCTTGAAGTATTTACTTTTCAAAGTACTTTTATTGTCTCTCCAAAATCCCATGTCCTAATCTCAAAAATCCCATGTCCTAATCCCATGTCCCAATTTTATTATAAATTTCTTAATATGTCTATTTTTACAAGTAATTTTAATTATTTGATTATATTATTCGTATTATTTCAATCCAAATCCCGTGAATCTAAGTTTTTGGAGTTTCTAGTTTTTTCCAACAAATCGTGTAAGGAACAGATTAAATAAATATAGTTTTCAACTTAAAAATAGTTTATATATTTTTAAATATGAAGATTGGCCTAAATTAACTTTACCCATAATTTCTGAATTTTGATTAAAATTTAAAATAAACAAACCCTATTTTTGTGACAAAATATCGGCATAATTATTATTAGTTATCAACTTTTTAATAATTTTGAACGAAAGAAACTAATAAGAGTAATTTTTCATACACATTAAAATGTAACAATATACATTAGCATACATATTTACTTTCTAAAAATTAAAATATAAATACATAATTTTAAACTTAAAATATAAACCCAAGGCTGAGTTTTAGATCTGAAATTTAAAATACCCAAAAATGTAAATTAGGTGTTACTTGTAGCGGAGCGGCAGACTGCAGCAGGCAGCGGGTGGACGGCGAACGGCAGCGCGGCGGACGGTGAACGGCAGCACGGTGAACGGCAAAGGAAATACGGTAGCAGGGAGATAATCGGGAGGGGAGGGGGAATTGGGGGCTAGGGATTTTAATTCACGAGTAATAATACTGATCCAATGAAACGGTGCGTTTAAAAAAAACGCCGCCTTTTCAAGTTATTCGCGGCGCTTCAACGAAAACGCCCCTATTTCTCTGAACTCTTTCACGGCGTTTTTCCATTCTCACGGCGTTTACAAGATGCGCCACTGAATCCTATAACCTTTGCCGGTGTTTTTATACACAAATGTCACCATTTCTTTGTCTTTCGCGGCGTTTATTACACAAACGCCGCAATATGTCTATTTGGCGGCGATTTTCCCCTAAAACGCCGCTATGTGTCAAATACTCGTGGCGTTTCCCCTAAAAACGCCACGAAATGCGCTGCTATAGACCCAATCTGGTGTAGTGCCCCTAGCTTCCTAACCCTTAATTCTAAATCTTAATCCTACACCGTAATCCTAGTTTTTTTGTGTGGATATAAATAGAGGCAGAGAAAAGGTGTATTGAATTTCTATTCTTAAACTATGGCATTGTTTGGTAAATAGCAGTTTGAACTAAAATTAGAAGTTTGAGTTAATATTAGATAATTTGGATGTTTGGTGAATAACGGATTAGGATGAAACCTCTTATTTTGAAAAAGCGGCTAATAAGAGCTTTTTTGAAATTAAAAGTATTAACATAGGAGTTATAATGATCTTTTTACCCTTAACAATTATAAAAAATCTCCAAATAACCTAAATTTAATCTTTTTTATTTTAATTCTTCACCCTCACATATTTACATTGTGACGTTTGCAAACTATACTTTTTGTTTTCTTCTTTTTATTCTCACATATTTATATTAGTATTTAAATTTCATAATTAATTAAATTATATTAAAAACAATTATATAAATAATAAATTAATATATAGATCCTTCAAATATGCTTAGTAATATTATATTAAAAAAATATTTTTCATAATCTAATTAATATTGATAGATACAAAATATTGATAACTAATAAACTATTCAAACAACTACCGAGTATAATCATATCCTTATATGTCATTTTACTTGTTTAAATAATCAAACAACTATAAGCTATCAACTAATTTTACCAAACATTTATATACAATTAGTTAATACAATCTACTAGTCAAATCAATTAATGCAATCCGCTATCAGGTAATGTAATCCGCTATTACATTTTCAATTTTCTTCAATAAAATCATATCGCTTTTCAAAAAAAATGTAATCCGCTATTAGCTATCCGCTAAGTTAATAACTTACGTGAGTGTAAATAAAAATACCCCGCTTTGTGCTTCTTTCAATAAGGTTTTTCTTCCAAAGGTTCATGTTCCACGTTGTTCTTCACAGTGTAGAAAAGACCTTGAGAAACTTCATAGAAACCCTACCTGCATCCTGCAGGTTTCAGCTCATTGATTGGATCGGAGATGAATCGGAACTTGATCGAAAGAGAACGGAGATCCAACATGAGAAATCTGTTTTCCAGGCTCTTCTCACTCCTTCCTCCTCACCCCACCCGAGTACGTCAATTCCTCCATCGTCTTCCTTTTTCTTCTTCTTCTTAATTATGTGAATGCCGGAATAGGAGAATCGGTGGTAGATCGTATTTTAACCATCATCGTATGAACCGAGCTCACGTTTACAGTTTTTTTTTCGTTTGAATTTAAAGTTGACTGCATGAACTAACTGAGTCAATTTCCGGTAAAAGTATGCTAGGTTGCAAATCACCACTTAAGGGTAATTCATGCGAACAAATTAGGTTAAGTTTGATTTTATAACTTTTTTTTTTCATTTCTGTAGAGGTCGTTGATTCCTGACAGATTGGAGCAAGCCACCGAACACATAAACCAGATTCGAACACATTTGGAGGGACTTGAACAAAGGAGGTCGCAACTTGTAGAGGCTAATAGAGCGACAAGAACAACGACCACGATTCCCCCAGTTATAAATATATCAGAATATTCAAATATTTCTGGCATGGAAGTTAATCTGATTACGGGATCCGAGTTGAATCTTTCAGTGAGTGAGATTATCATAATCATTCAAGAAGAAGGAGCTGTAGTTCTAAGCCTTACACATAGCAATGCAGGCCATATGAACATCATTTCAATTCGTTGTCATCAGGTAAATGTTAATAATTTTCAAGACTTGACTTTTTTAATATGCTTCATTCGCAATATTCGTTAATTTTTTCCATCAAGTATAAATGATTTAATTCATATATTATATGTGTTTTAATTACTGCTAAAAACTTGGCATCGTTGATTTGTGTACAGGCTGCAATCAGTTATATAAATGGAATTGATCGCTCAAGATTGCTTCAGAGATTGAGCACTCTGATTGAAGAATTGTGTTCCAGCTGAATCAGTTATTTTTTGCTAAGCGTTAAGTTCTAGCTGAATATTGGATGCATAGGCATTGTGTACTCTTTTTCTTTCATATAAGTTTAAGAAAGTTTTTTAACGAGGTATGTCTTTGTCTTGTATGGTATGATTCGCGTTAATAAAATCATATTTTATGTTTTTCAAAAAAAATCGACTATTATGTATTCGAATTTGAGCATTTCAAACTATCGAAATTTTGTACCTTTAAATACTGGAATTCATTTCATTGTATCCCTTCTTTCTTCACTAGTTCTCTTCCACTCGTACTCCTTTCCCTCTTGACGACATAATGGAAGTTTTTCTTCTCCTCTTGACTGTTAAAACTCAAAACACCATTCAAACATATAGAGAGGTTTGAGGACTTAAAAATTCGTTTTCACATTTTTAATTTAGTCCTTAGGTTCTTTAGTTATATCAAAATTAAAATGTCGGTTTCACAATCTCCCCTTTTTGATATAACAAAACCAAAGTTAGAATTTTTAAGAGTTTTGAAAATTTTGAATACATTCTAACTCCCCTCAATTTAAGATGGGTTTTTAAAGTTTTAAAAAGATTTAAGGATTTAAATTCAAGGTTTAAAACTTAAAAATACTTAAAACGAATTTTGGCTCTTAGATTACTTCTCCCCTTTTTGTTAGATAAAAAATAATAAACAAGGCTCAAAGAGAAGAGATATGGTTAAAAGCAATAATCAATAAGCAATAAGCAACATAATATTAAATTCATAAAATTCAAATATCCAAAACATAAATCTTAAACAATAAGTTCAAAGCATAATCACAAATAAAATCAAAGCATAGGTTCATAAAGCATAATGGAAATAAAGATGCAAACTTAATCCTAATATGCATAGCTAATATGAGATGACATGAGAATCCTAAGCCTCGTCGTCGTCACCATCATCATCATCCACGGAATCATCATCATCCTTAGCTTGAGCGCGACGAAAATTCATCCATTGGCTATAAAAGGTGGAGAAGGACATGTCCATAGCTGCATGTTGATTCTCAAGGGATGTGAGGCGATTCTCATTTGCAAGGAGACGATCCTCCACGGATTGCAAGCGGGTATTGATAGCACCAAACCCTCTAGATATGTTAGTGTCCAAAGTGTTGAACCGCTCGGTAAGGAAAGCCGTGAGAGCTTCATTGTTTGCGACCGGAGCTTGTGGTTGAGGTTCAACTTGAGGTGGAGGTGATTCCCTATCAACACGTTCCCATTGCCCATTGATGTAATGAAAACCGGACCTACGGAGAGAAGACTCACCAATTTTTGACTTGCGGGGTTTCGGAGAGTCATAGGTGCAATCAAGATTAAGCTTTCCAAATAGTCTACTTGACGAATGTGAGAAAATTTACCTCCGGAGGGGCGAAGAAACCACGAGACTATCAAGTGGAGGAACCTATCGTGAACATCCAAGGCAAGCACCGAACCGGTGTGAGAACCTGTAACACCCCAAAAATTAGCCTAGAAGTTTAGGGATTTAATTAAACAATTAAATGGCTTATTAGATTAAAATATTAAATTATTGAATTGAAAATGAATTCAACAAGGACCAAATTGAAATGTAAAGGAAGGTTCAAGAAGAATTCGGTTATTTTGTCTAGTGACTAAACCGATTGATGCATCAAATACAAGAGATGCATGCTAAAGTCTAGAATTCTTAAGTTAACCTTGAATTAACATGAAATGATAGTATAATTAAGGGTTAATAAGGTGATATTAGTTGAGACATTGACATGAAAGTCAAGTCTCATAAATATGTCTCCTCTCCCTCCCCCTAACCGGCCACTCTAACCCACCAAACTAAGCAAATTTGTGCTCATTTCACACACACTCAAAACACAAAAATTGAGAGAAAACTTGAGAGCTTTCGGTGAAGAAGAAAATGGCATGCATGGCCTAGGATTTGGTCTAGAAAATTCAAGGAAAAATCAGAAGTAAGTAGCTCTCTCCTTCTACTATTCGAATATGTGAAAATTCTTGATAAATTGGTAGTCTTAGTGTCTTTATAAAATCATGGAAGTGATTAGACTAAGGGATATGCCGCTGGAAATTTTAAGAACATGAGAAACATTAAGAAATTTGAGTAATATTAGGCTTTTGAACATGATATAACAAGTTGGACAGATTGCATGTTAGTAGAAACATACAACTTCAGAAATTTGTAGAAAATTAAATAGTAGGAATTTCATGATGAAATTTTTATATGACAAACTTTGATATGTCTATGTTGATAAAAAAATTGTAAATATGAGATTTGAGATTTGTAGTGAAATCTGGAAAATTAATTCGAATAACATGCAAATCTGTCCAGCAGTGTTCTTAGCTGGACAGTGAACTTTGAAAAATTGTAAAAAATAAACTACTTGGAATTTCGATCTGAAATTTTAATAGGATGAACTTGAACATGTTAATTGAATTTAGAAACAAACGGTGATTAAATTAGAGTTATATGCTGGAAATGGGAAACAATCTAAGTTAAGTGGTCAAAACAGTGTGAAAAATAAATAAGAGAAATCGAAGAACTATTGAGAAACTTAAATTGTAAAAATTGGATGAAAAGAAAGATAGTAAATTGTTAAGTAGACTATTAAAATACAATTCACATGAATAAGTAAGTAATTTGAAAACTTAAGCACTAATTAGAATGAATTAGTGATATTAGACTTGGTCGTATTCGAAACCAAATTAGTATAAGGACTATTTTTTTTTTGAAAATTAAATCTTTCGAATTTGATTAAGGATCCTTATCTCATAGCCTCATTAAAAAACCTCCCTAACCTATGTTGGAGGAAAAAGAGTGCATCCGGGGAAGGATAACAGATACACACGACTGTAACATCCGACACTGCATTTAAACAACATTGCAGCTGAAGCCTTACAGTGATAGGCAAAGTACCTCAACACTAAGCGTACATGTTATATCCTTTCTAATTGTGCCTCAAGAGTATGGGCAGGTAACTCTTTCTGGGGACACAACACAAACTATCCTAACCGCACAGTGAATCCGAGTACCAGCACAGGGGAGACAGCCTGGAGATTCCGGCTTTAGCCAATTTGTCCGCCGTTTTATTAGCTTCGCGAGATATTACTCTTATTTCCCAACCAGCTCCTGATAAAAGATTGGATACCTCGGTGACAATCGGTTTAAACACATAGGGAGCATTGAGGGGAAGATTCAGCCAAGCCGCGACATTGTTGCAATCAGTTTCCAAAATCACCTTCATCTTCACAAACCGTGTAGAGTTTTTAAACATCTTTGCAGCCTCCCTAAGTGCAAAAAGCTCAGCTGTTGTTGCGTCGACACAACCGATGTGTATGGAAAACATAATCAATGTACGTCCATCACAATCCCTGAGCAAGCCACCGATGCCCGCCTTGCCGAAACCACCATTCACAGCACCATCAAAATTGAACTTCAACGCACCTGCGGAGGTAGGGACCCAACTGATTTTCGGCACTGCTGACTTTTCAACAGATTTGTCAGGGACAATACGTAAATTCTGGAGCAGATCATCTGGGGAGTTAAAGGAATGTTGCCATTTGAACTTGCACCATCTGCCAAGACAAGAAACAAAAGAATCGAATAGTTGATTTTCATCGACCAACTTCCCCTTGAAAACCACCTCGTTTCTGAAAATCCAAACCGACCAGACGTAAGCAGCGAAGGCTATGAACCAAACTTCTTTGAACCGATAATTTGAAACCCCAAAGATCTAGTACTCGAATAAGGTTTGAGTATCCCCCGGAATAGCCCCACTGAGACCCCAAAGAGAGAACCATTTTGCAGCAGTCTCCACGCGATTGGGCAAGAACAAAACAGATGGTTGACTGATCCGACATCCGTCTCACACAGTGGGCACGTTTCGGCTGATTGGGGTAGAATCTTTCTCTTAACAAGTTCAACTTTCGTTGGAATGCGTTTATGCAAAACTTTCCAGAGAAAAGCCTCGGCTTTAGGAGGGGCTAAGTTAGCCCACACGTTCTTCCACATAAAGCTGCCACGAACAAACTGTGAATGAGTGCTACTAGAGAAGCTCTTCGTAGAATAGCAACCGTCCGCGCTTTTAACCCATCGAATGCTATCCTCTCTATTGACGTCAATCTGAACTTCATTAATCCTTTCTAAAAAAGGTTCCACATGTCAAGTTCCCAATCAAAGGTTCTTCTGCGCAATTCAATTTGCCAACGCCATTTACCATTAATCAACAAACCGAAATCCGAAACAGGCCCTGACTTATGATTAGCCAAAGCAAAGATCCTAGGAAATGCACATTTCAATGAAGATGAACCAGTCCACAAGTCGTTCAAAAATCTGTCTTTTTCCCATTTCCAACCAGCACTCGAAGATTACTAGTAAGTAGGTTACCTGAATCCAGCAGTGGAGCAGTAATGTACCTCCAAAGCCAAGATTTGCCTTTCGTATTGAGATTAGAGGGTAGTAGTCTGAAGGAATCCTCTTCGTATATTGCGGAAACCACCTTCCTCCATAATTGATTAGGTTCCGATGCGAACCTCCAAACCCATTTATTAAGGAGGCCTCTATTCTTCACTTTAAAGCCAATCAAACCCAGTCCATCGTGCTCCTTCGGACGACACAACGTTTCCCATTTCACCCAATGAGTACGCCTTCCCTCAACCGAGCCCCACAAAAATTAGGCAACCAGACTTGAGAGTGTATAATTTACAGAAGATGGCACAGGGAACAATGACATAAAATAAGTGGGTAAATTAGCTAGGGCTGCCTTGATCAATGTGATTCTTCCGGTAAAAGAGAGGAGCGCTGGTATCCAACTTGCAAGCTTCTTCTTGAAATTCTCCACAATCGGGTTCCAAATCTGCACCGAATTTTTCCTCGCTCCTAGTGGCAGTCCTAGATACTTGCAGGGAAAGCATTCTTTTTTACAGTGAAATATGGAGGCCCAAGCATCCACAAGGTCTTCCTTCACATTGATGCCAATCAATTTTGATTTTTTCCTATTAAGTTGAAGCCCCGCCCCAACCTCAAATCCCTTCAGAATTCTCAGAACGTTTCTGATTTGGATTTCGCTGGCCTCACAGAAGACGATTAGATCGTCAGCAAATTGAATATGCAAAACTTCTACTTCGGATGATCCAAGACGTACTCCCCTGATCAGTCCGCAGGAACTTGCTTTTCTAAACATTGCACTTAAAGCCTCTGCTACCAGGTTAAACAACATTGGAGAAAGAGGACAACCTTGTCTGAGACCCCGTTTGATGAAAAATGGGGGGTTGCTACACCATTTACAAGGACTGAAATAGAAGCTGTTCTAATGCACATGTCAATCCAACTACACCACAAAGAACCGAAACCCATATGCTTCATTAGGATGCGAAGAAAATCCCAGCTTACTGTATCGTAAGCCTTACGGAAGTCAACCTTGAACACTATCCCTTCCAAACGTTGTCTTCTGGGGTAATCAACCACTTCATTTGCTATTAGCGCGCAATCGAGTATCTGTCTTCCAGCACAGAAAGCGAACTGGTTTTCGCCTATTACATCCCCAATTACACCTTCTAAACGGATGGCAAGGGTTTTAGCCAACAACTTGTACACACTCCCGACAAGGCTTATAGGCCGATAATCCTCAATGGAACTAGGATTTTGAATTTTCAGGTTCAGGGATATAAAAGAATTATTAAAAGAGAAATCTTCAACCTCACCCCTAAAGAAGCTGTTAAAAAAATCTAGCACCCCGAATTTAAGCTCATCCCAAAACTGTTTAAAGAAACCTAAACTAAATCCGTCTGGGCCGGGCGCTTTGGACGAAGCTATTTTAGACAGAGCAAATTGTACCTCCTCCAACGAAAAAGGTCTCTCCAACCAAGCTGCTGCCTCGGGCTTGATTTTCTTCATATTAAAATCGATATTTCTCACTGGAATCGTCTTCTCCTCATTAGAATCCTTTTTAAAATGTTCAGCAATTGAGGCTTTAATTAAGAGAAAATTTAGTTTTGAATTAATTGAATTAAGTTCTGAAAATTTTCCTATTATTTGGCTTAATGGTATTAGATCCTAGAGGAGAAAGGATTGAAGAAGAAAACGTAGTTGGAACGACCGTAGATCGAGCAAAAGGCTTCCGAATTCAAAGTTTGCTCGGCGAATTGTGAGTGAAACAAACTTAGAGTTGAGATTAGATTCTCAACTACCCTTAATTTGATTTTAGTATATATATAATGAGCATGCAATTGGACTAAATAATTATTGGATTTCGATAAGGGAAGAAGGAATAAAGGAACTTTGATTGAATGCATGTGATATGTGAATTTTGTGATCTATGTGCTTGAATTGAAAATTGATATTTGCCATGTTGATTTCGAAATTGATTTGAAGCATATGGGATTGATTATGGATGAAATTGAGATGCTGAATATTGGAACTTTTGACATTGATATTGATTGGTTAATGAATTGATAATATTGCTCGAAATGATATGTGAACAATTATTGATCTTACATGATATATGTGTTTAATAAGCTCAATTGGAAATTGAGCTATGAAATGTGAAATTGAGTTATATGATATGAAATTGAATGGTGCATATGCTGATTTGAAGATATGCGAATTGAATTTGCAAACTATTATATGTTTATATGTGATAAAATGACATTGGGTTTGAGATCATGAGAAATTAATCGAAAGGATTAATTAAGCAATTTTGAAAATTTGATTGAATAAGTATATGATTAAAATTAAAGATCAACAAGCAAAGCCCTTGGTGTGTACAGTCTGTCCAGATAGTACGGCTAGCCTAGAGTCTTGAGCTCGATAAGAAAATCGGTACGTTAGTGTACTCGATATTGTGGTACGTAAGTGTACCTTCTTGCTTAATGTCTGCGAACATTATGATATGTGATACGATAATATGAAATTGGTACGTGGTACCTATTATATGGTGAATTTGATTCACATTTTAGTTATATGTGACTCGAATACCTAGCTTACTATACTATCCAAGGCAATGCGAATTGATTAATAAGAAATAAAATGATTGGAATTCGAAATTGAAATTCTTGATTTGATGAATTTCTTTGAACTGGATGGTAGCATGTCAATTATAAACTATGAAATTAATTGATTCTCTGCTACAGTTTGCTGCTGCTTGTTATTTGAAATTGCCATTGATTGAATATATGAAATCGAATCATGTATTTCGAATTGAGCATGATGATTGAGAAATGGATGAATTGATTTTAAATCCATGTTAATTGCATGCGATTGAAATAAAAATTTAATCATTGATAGTCCTTGAATGATTCGATTGTGATACAATGGGTATCTCAAATTGGTTGTGTTCAATTTCTAAATGCTTGGTATGTTGTAATGATCAATTCGGATGTTATTATTGTTTAAATAATTGTTTGTGAAATTGTATTGTTTGGTTGAGCTATTCAAATGGAATAGAAATATATATGAACAATTTAAAGTGGAATCTATTGTGTGATCACTTGGTAATAAATGGAAATCAATTAGATTAAGGTTTCCTCACTAAGTACTAGAAGTACTTACCACTCGAACCTTTCCTTCCTTCCCAAAAATTTCAGGTTATAGCTTGTTGACCTACCTTCTGACATCTTTTTGCACGAAGACTAAGTATGTCCTTCTTTATCTTTGTTATGCTCATGATGGGTGGATTAACGGTTAGCATGCTAGTGCAGTTTACATTGATGGTTATGTTCATGAACTATTTCTTTAAGTAATGTATGAACTTTATAAGTAGTTTCCCTCCATTTTGATATGTAATTAAGGGGTATATATTTTGGGGTATAGATCGCCCGAGTATATGTTTTAGGGCATGATTCTTTTTGTTGAATTTTGTATAGGCAACCATTAGGTTTAGCCGTTTATAGTTACCCCAGGGAAAAGGTTATTTTGTACAAGGGAAACGGAAACACTATGGCTATTATCGGATATGATATATATATGATGTATGAATCGATTATCATTATAATTAGAATTGTTCTTAAATGGTAACATGGAAATCAAATTAAAATGACTAAGGGTAGTATTCGATTGAATGGAATTTAATGGATTTGGATATTAAATGTGATGTAGTATGTATGTATGATATTCGAATGAAATAAGTAATTAAATTAGATCTTGTTGTAAATCAAAATAAGGAAATGAATGAATTACATGTGCCCACCATGCTAATGATGAAATATGATATGAAATGAATGAAAGTAAATTAGTGTAATTTATATAGTTGTATTGAATGAAAAAAAATGTTACACGTATAATTACCCTTTCGCTGCCTAATACGAATCCGAATTATAAGTTAATATAACGCTCCTTGCCCCTAATCCGGGGTGAGGGGTGTTATAAAAAGTGGTATCAGAGCTTTTTAGGTTAATTCCTAAAAGTTTAATAGAGTCTGCATGCATCTGCACTGTTTAGGTATGCCACCCATGAATTGCATACTAAGATAATTGTATTGAGCTTTCTGATCTTCTTGTTGTTTAAATGAATGATAGAAAATGACGGACCCAAAGAATGGGAGCTCACATGAATCTTCGAGCGAAGGTGAAAGTGTGAGATTGGGTGATAATCCACCAGCCCAAACTGAAACTCTGAGAAAGGAGAAAAACAAAGAGCCCGCTCAGATGACTGAGCAAATTGCCAAAGAACCTGCTCAAGTCACTGAACGGATCACTAAAGAGCCTGTTCAGATCGTTGAGCAATCCAATAAGGGACCTATTCAGAATACAGAACAGCCTCCACCTGAAAATCCTATGGTTCAGTCTGCTCAAAGGGAATGTCTCCTCAGCATGAAGAAGATGTTCAATCAACTCCTGACAAATCTGAAACAAGAGCAACCTACTGTTTCTGTCCCTATTGCACCTAGCAGAGCACCGATGGATAAACTTTCTCAGCATCGAGCCTACACTTTTGCTGGTACGAATGAAGAAAGACCAGAAGATGCAGAATACTGGCTTGAAAACACCACCAAGGTGGTAACCAGACAATTACAGTGCTCCGATGACCATAAATTGGAATATGTTGTGGCTCTGTTAGCTGATGAAGCTATGAATTGGTGGGAAACCACTACTCTAATTGTTCCAACTGAACTGGTGACATGGGAATTCTTCATTGAAGAGTTAAAAAAGAAGTACATCCGTGAGCAATACTTAGCTGAAAGAAGAAAGAGATTCCTGTACCTCAAACAGGCCAATCGACCTATTGAGCAATATGTTGCAGACTTTTGCAAATATGGTGCAGAGTACATTAAAACTGAGGCCGATAAATGCAGGATGTTCATTGAAGGTATGAATGATGAATTGAGTCCAATCTTCACTGCTCTGGGAATTAATGATTTCTAGAATCTCGTTAATCGAGCTATTGCAACCGAATCTAGAATGAAAGCTGCTAAAAAGAGAAAATGGGGCAATAGACCTGACAAAAAGCAGAAACGAGACGACAAGTCTCAGTGGCAGTTTAAGAAGACTAAATTTCAGAAAGAATGGTCTTCTAATTTCACTTCTGCTCCAAGGAGTAATTACACTTCGAAACCAGCTACAATGATCAGATCCTCAGTACCGACTATGTCAGTTAATAGTACGGGAAATTCTAAAAAGATTCCTCCTTGCAAGTTCTGTCAGAAACCACATCGTGGTCAGTGTAGACTTCAGGCGAATCTCTGTTATACTTGTGGTGGCGATGATCACTACATCAAAGATTGTCCTCATAAGCCTGAGTCTATGCCAGCTCGTAACACTGCAGTTCCTAGTCCGACATCATCTAATCGGAATAGGAATGCCAAGTCAGCCCAGCCGAGTTATCAGAAGAAAGGCAAGGGTACTCATTCTAATGCTACTACTCATCAGGAATCTCGAGCTCCTGCCAGAGTTTACCACATTCGTGGTAGAGATGATGAAGAGTCTCCTGAAGTGATTGTAGGTACTGTTGAGCTAAACTCACATCCTGTTTATGCCTTAATAGATTCGGGATCCACTCATTCATTCACATGTCTATCTGTAGTGAAAAAGTTGAATCTAAAACCTGAAATTGTGAAAACAAGTCAGATAGTCTCAAACCCTTTAGGAGGAAATTCGAACATTAACCTGATATGTAGAAATTGTTCATTGCACATTAGCAATCTACCATTCTCTATTGATCTTTACATATTACCCTCTTGTGAGTTCGAACTAATTTTGGGTTTAGATTGGTTAAGTAAACATGAGGCTTAGGTAGATTGTCAAAATAAAAGACTGTACCTTCAGGGATTAGGAAAAGAATCCATACTCCTAATTGATAAAAAAGCCCACTTCTATTTTTGCATCCATGGTCTTACGAGATCAAATTGAATTTGGAATACCTGAAATGCATGTTGTTTCTGAATTTGTTGATGTGTTTCTCGAGGAACTACTTGGTCTTCCTCCGACTAGAGAAGTTGAATTTGGAATTGAAATACAGCCTGGCTCAAGTCCGGTGTCTATCACTCCGTACCGGATGGCACCTCTTGAATTAAAAGAATTGCAAAAGCAAC
This sequence comes from Hibiscus trionum, assembly GCA_030270665.1. Taxonomy (NCBI): domain Eukaryota; kingdom Viridiplantae; phylum Streptophyta; class Magnoliopsida; order Malvales; family Malvaceae; genus Hibiscus; species Hibiscus trionum. Next base: position 7,763,494 of record BSYR01000024.1, on the reverse strand, counting down.
TTCAAGAGCTTCAGGACAAGGGTTTCATTCGACCTAGCACTTCTCCTTGGGGTGCACTTGTTCTGTTTGTAAAGAAGAAGGATGGAGCAATGCGTCTTTGCATTGACTACCGTCAATTGAACAAGATCACAATCAAGAACCAATATCCGCTCCCAAGAATAGAAGATCTGTTTGATCAACTTAGGGATGCATCAGTATTCTCAAAGATCGATCTACGATCTGGATACTATCAAATGAGAGTCAAAGAGGAGGATGTGTCAAAAACAGCCTTCCGAACTCGATATGGCCACTATGAATTTTTGGTAATGCTTTTCGGATTAACAAATGCTCTGGCGGCATTCATGGATCTCATGAACAGAGTATTCAAGCCCTATCTTGATAAATTTGTAGTCGTCTTCATTGATGACATTCTAGTCTATTCTCGAAATCGAGAAGAGCATGTTGATCATCTCCGCATTGTATTGCAAACTCTCCGGGAACGCCAGTTATTCGCAAAATTTTCCAAGTGCGAGTTCTGGTTATCGGAAGTCTCTTTCATTGGACATGTAATTTGTGCAGAAGGAATTAAAGTTGATCCAAAGAAAATTCAGTCAATCAAGGATTGGCGACCTCCCAGAAATGTCAGTGAAATACAGAGTTTTCTTGGTCTAGCTGGTTATTACAGAAGGTTTGTCAAAGGGTTTTCCTCTATAGCCTTACCTTTGACCAAACTTCTTCGTAAAGATCAACCATTCGAATGGTCTGAAAAGCAACAGAGAAGCTTTGACCAACTCAAAACAGCCTCGACTCATGCCTCAGTTTTGATCCAACCAGAACCGGGCAAAGATTATGCAGTGTACAGTGATGCTTCACATTCTGGTCTTGGATGTGTTTTAATGTAAGGTGACAATGTAATTGCTTATGCTTCACGTCAATTGAAATCTCATGAATTGAACTATCCAACGTATGATCTCGAACTTGCTGCTATCGTGTTTGCTCTCAAAATATGGAGACACTATTTGTACAGTGAAAAATGTTACTTGTTCACCGATCACAAGAGCTTAAAGTATCTCCTGACTCAGAAAGATCTGAATTTGAGACAACGCAGATGGATGGAGTTTGTTGAGTGTGTAAAAGTTCTATTATTTACCCCCTATTTAACCCATATTTCTGCTGCATTCAAGCATTATTTATTGCATTTAGGTCAGTTTACAGTTAAACATCACAAATATATTAAAAGGCACAGTTTCTACTGAAATTGGTTTCTTTTGCAGGTTGCTGCTGTAGCAGATAGGAGAGGCAGGCGCTGGACACTAAAGCAGAAGAGCTGGAACTGGACAAGCAGTCAAGGAGGACGACGCTGCCATGGTTGTCGCCGTGACAGCAGAGGACGACAGCAGTTTTGTGGAGAAGAAGCAAAGTGGACCACGACAGATAGAGAAAATTCAGCCCGTCTGTCGTGTAAAACCATTATATTTTTCCAAGCCCCAGATCGAAAGGAATGTCAAGATCAAAGTTCAAGGAGAGAAAATCCCAAGCAAGAAAGAGGACGGCTTAAAGTTAGATTCTTTGAAGATTTAGTCTTTATTAGAATTGTAATTTAATTTAAAGTTGTATTCTTTCTATTTTAGAAAACTTGGACCCAAAGCCTATATAAGGGCATGTATTTCGACCTAGGGAGATCATCAACCATTCTCTAGTCTTCTTCCCAAACCCTAGCCGTTTTCCTTCCCTCATCATGTTCTAAATTCCCCTTAGGGCCACGAGTTGTCTTGTAAAGTAGTTGCAAGGGTTGTTTTTGTTTTAGGAATTTTCATTTCAATAAAATAAACTTCAAGTTCTCTTATTCTGGTTATTAACATCTTGCAAGAGTATCGAGAGAGCATTGCGAGGTTATTTATTTACTTAATATCGGGAGAGTTAAGTATACGAAAGGGATAAGTGCGAGTTCACTAGTTTATAGTTGAACTATCTCGGACCTATGGATAGGACGAGGTTAAGTGGCTAAAGAAGAATTCAACAACATAGGTGTTCATCCTTCGATTCACACCGGGAGGTATCATCAAAGACGTGATCATCGACAGACTTGGACCTAGGGATAGGCCAAGGCACAGCAGGGATTCTTGCCAAACTTGAAGTACTGAGTTGGGTAATCGCTGCCGCGATAACCAACAGACCGCTGCCATGACAGGTGCTGCCGGGACGGGGACGACGACAGAACTGGATTTCCTAGACTCAACAATACTTGCACTACTGAGCAATTTAATACCAGCCCATTCTCTCTATCTTGATTTCTCTACTCTTTTATTTAAGTTTACTTTATTATCTTCGTGACAACTTTCTCAAATATTTTCTTTACTCTTGTGCAGCAATCTAAGGTGAAGCTATTAGCCCAGTCCCTGTGGAGACGATGTCCGATACTTCCGTATCACTTTACTACTTGGGTCGTGTACACTTGCACTACAATTGCGATAGACTATTTTACACGCAACAAGTTTTTGGCGCCGTTGCCGGGGACTGGCAACATATCTTTACCCTACTTTTTACTGCATTTGCTTTATTTTTCTATTTTACTTGGATTGTCCAACCTATACCTTTCACAAGGTCTTTTGTTTTCGTATGCGCAGATCTCAACGAGGGAAGGAACCGGAGTACCAGTTAGATCCTGAACCAGAACGAACGTTCAATCTCAAGAAAAGAGTTTGCTACCTCGTTGAAAGGAACGAATACCTAGAGCAACAACTCGAAGCAATGGTGAACGAAAGACATGAAGAAAGAAGGGACGACCCAAGAAATCCCCAGGATGTTGTAGATCCTGCCGGGAATGGAGGAAACGGTCATGCTGCCGACCCTGCTGCCGCACGCCGGTCCTGCCGAGACTACATGCTGAATGATCATGTAGAACTAGAAACCACGCTGCCGGATATAGATGTTGACAACTTCGAGCTGAAACCTGTTATGTCTAGCATGATCAACAACGCTGGTCAATTTAGTGGTGCTGCTACAGAGGATGCTAGGGAGCATCTTAAAACGTTCCAGGAAATCCTTGGTTCGTTTAGACTACCAGGAGTTAATCCGGAGATACTGAGGCTTCGGTTGTTTCCCCATTCATTGAGGGACAGAGCAAAGACTTGGTGGAATAAACTTACGCCGGGTTCAATTAGAACTTGGGCAGATTTGTCTCGTGAATTCTTATCTCGTTTTAATCCTTCACATTTATCTGAGCGATTACGTAATGAAATTGCTACTTTTCAACAGGAAGAAGACGAGCCGATGCATGAGGCTTGGGACAGATTTACCACTCTTCTACGGAACTGCCCAATGCATGGATTCCCCGTTTAGAACCAGGTAACCAAGTTTTATAATGCTGCAAATTTACAAACTCGTATTCGAATTGATTCAGCAGCAAACGGATTACTACTGGACAAAGACCCAGATGAGGCAATGCAAGTATTGAAAAATCTGGCTAAGAATGAGGAGCAGTTTCCGACAGCAAGAAGAGGGGGTAAACGGGTCCTAGCTGTTAAGGATTATGAGGCCGACAGCACAATGAAATCACAGGTGGCATACCTCACTAAGGCTATGAAAAAAACTCTTGAACGATGAGTCCCAGTCGGTATTTGCTGTCGAAGAGGTATGTGAAATTTGTGAAGGAAATCACAGTTCGGATGAATGTCTTATACAGTTAGAATAGGGAAAGTATGTTGGAAACTACAATAAGCAGAATTATAACTCCAACAACTACAATCCCAACTGGAGAAAGGATCCCAAGTTCTCTTGGAGTAATCCTAATAATGCCCTGAATCCTCAAGCACACAATAATCAGAATCAGGGAGGACCTAGATTGCTGACTCGACAGCAACTGACACCGCAGCAGCAACAGCCACCAGCTGCCTCAAATAGTATACTGGAACAGACTCTGGCTACATTTATGTCTCAAACAGGTACCTACATTGAGAACATGAACCACTTTGTCAAGAAGACAGAAACTTTCATGGACAAAACAGAGATGCGGATGACCAATCATGAAGCCACTCTGAAATCGTTGGAGACACAGATGGGTCAGATTTCCCAGCATGTTAAACCAAGGCAGAATGGCGGATTTCCTAGCAATACTGAAAATGCTAGGCAGCCCACACATGAGCAGTGTCAAGCCATCACTACTAGGAGTGGAAAGAAACTACCAGGGCCAGAGAAGGAAGCTGAAACAGTGAAAAAACCAGCCTTGGACAGACCTGCCGAGGAAGCTGCCCCGATAGGTAACAAACAGCCTGCTGCCGATGAGCCTGTCACGACAGCAGAAGCGACAGAGGAGAAAGATGATGAACCCAAACCTCCTCAGATTCGTATGCAGTGGGAAGGACGTATTTATGATTATCGCCCCCCACCTCCTTTTCCTCAACGGTTACAGTAATTGAAGCAAGAATCACAGCTTAAAAAGATTTATGATATTTTTAAGCAGGTTCATATCAACATCCCACTGTTAGATGCCGTTAGAGAGATGCCCGGTTACGCCAAATTTCTCAAGGATTCCATGTCAAAGAAATCTCGACTTGGGGAATTTGAAATGGTTAAGATGACAGAAGGATGCATGAGTATTCTTCACAAACAACCACCCCAGAAAAAGAAAGATCCGGGAACTTCATCATACCTTGTGTAATCGGAGATAAATATGTGGGTAAGGCACTTTGTGATCTTGGTGCTAGTATAAATTTAATGCCAAAATCTGTTTTTCAGAAATTAGGTATTGGAAAAGCTCGGCCCACAACAGTAATTCTGCAGCTGGCAGACCGCTCTTACGTTCATCCGGAAGGAAAAATCGAAGATATTCTGGTAAGAGTGGATAAATTTATAATTCCTGCTGACTTTCTTGTTTTAGATTGTGAAGCAGATGAAAACGCACCAATCATCCTGGGGCGACCCTTCTTAGCCACGGGAAGATCACTGATTGATGTGGAAAAAGGAGAACTCACCATGAGAGTGAATGATCAAGAGATAAAGTTGAATGTTCTCCAAGCTATGAAGCATGCTGATGCAGAAGAAGAATGCAAGGTTATCACTGAAGTTACCCTTGACCAACCCTACATCAGATCGGGCTGTCACGACATAAAAATTGGTCACTGCCTCGGCAACCACTTACAGGACTGTCACGATAGCACCGACGGCAGCAACTCCTCAAAATCCAATACATCTGATACTGAAGATCAGGAGGAGGTAAACTGTATAGGCGATCGTCCAGGTAAGTTATTCGAACCTTTAAATTATACTTCAGATAACCATGCAATCCAAAAGCCATCAACTGTTGAGCCCCCTGTTTTAGAACTTAAGCCCCTGCCAGGGCAGCTAAAATATGCTTTTCTTGGTTCAAATGATACGTTGCCCGTAATCATCTCTTCCAAGTTGATGCAAGAACAGGAACAACAGTTAATAGGGATGCTGCAGCAGCACAAAAAGGCAATTGGATGGACGATAGCTGATATTCAAGGCATTAGTCCGGCATTATGTATGCATAAAATCCTTCTCGAGGATGATCATAAGCCGACTATAGATGCTCAAAGGCGGCTAAACCATGCGATGAAAGAGGTGGTGCGTAAAGAGATAATCAAATGGTTAGATGCTGGTATAATTTACGCCATCTCGGACAGCAAATGGGTGAGCCCGGTGCAATGTGTTTCCAAGAAAGGAAGAATGACCGTGGTAACCAACGAAAACAATGAGTTAATCCCAACCAGGACTGTGACCGGTTGGAGGGTTTGTATAGACTATCGGAAGCTTAACAAAGCTACCCGAAAGGACCACTTTCCTTTACCCTTTATTGATCAAATGCTTGATAGATTAGCGGGTAAACCTTACTATTGTTTTCTTGATGGCTATTCAGGTTACAATCAAATCGCTACCGCACCGGAAGATCAAGAAAAGACGACATTCACATGCCCTTACGGAACTTACGCTTTTAGGAGAATGCCTTTTGGACTATGCAATGCACCAGCCACCTTCCAAAGGTGCATGATGGCCATATTCTCCGATATGGTGGAGGACTTCCTAGAGATCTTTATGGATGACTTTTCAGTCTTTGGAGACGACTTTGAAAGCTGCCTAGGCAACCTACAAAAGGTGCTCGAGAGATGTGAAAAAGCAAATTTAGTACTGAACTGGGAAAAATGTCACTTCATGGTGGATGAAGGGATAGTCCTTGGCCATAAGATTAGCTGTCGTGGCATAGAAGTCGACAGGGCTAAGATAGAAGTGATCGAAAAGCTGCCGCCGCCCACTACAGTCAAGGGAATCAGAAGTTTCTTAGGACATGCTGGTTTTTATCAAAGGTTCATTGCGAACTTTTCAAAAATCACCAAGCCCCTATGCCATCTTCTAGAGCAGAACCGACCCTTCGACTTTAACGATGAATGTACTGAGGCATTTAAGGTTCTGAAGGAAAAGCTGGTAACAGCCCCAATAGTACAGCCACCAGATTGGACACTGCCGTTTGAGATCATGTGTGATGCTAGTGACTATGCTGTCGGGGCAGCACTTGGGCAGCGAAGAGACAAAATTTTCCATGTCATATACTATGCCAGCAAAAAACTGAATGACGCCCAAGTGAACTACACCACCACAGAGAAGGAGTTATTAGCTGTGGTTTTCTCCATTGATAAGTTTCGTTCTTATATACTTGGAACGAAGGTCATAGTGCACACAGACCACTCTGCTTTAAAGTATCAGTTCGCAAAAAAAGATGCAAAGCCTCGATTGATACGTTGGATCCTACTATTGCAAGAATTCGATCTTGAAATCAAGGACAAAAAAGGGACAGAAAATCAAGTAGCATATCACTTGTCAAGGTTGGAGAAGGAACAGAGTCTACCGACAGACGATACAAATATATTGGAGACCTTCCCAGATGAGCAGCTCTTTGCTGCCGCAGTCACTGCCGCGACAGCCATGGTGGCAAGTAAGTATTCTAAACTTCCTTGGTATGCAGATTTCGTTAATTTCTTAGTTAGCGGAATAATTCCTCCTGACCTTAATTATCAAGCCAGGAAGAGGTTCCAAAATGATGTTAAGCATTATTATTGGGACGAACCTCTTCTTTTCAAAATCTGTGCAGATCAGGTTATAAGGAGATGCGTACCACGTGATGAACAGGAAGATATACTTCATCACTGTCATGCTTCACAGTATGAAGGACACTTAAGAGGCAACAAAACTGCTGCCAAGGTTTTGCAGTCAGGATTCTATTGGCCGTCACTGTATAAAGATGCTCAAATCTTCTACAAGAGTTGTGACAAGTGCCAACGGACAGGAAACATCTCAAGGAGACACGAGATGCCGCTGCAGAACATTCTAGAAGTCGAGATCTTCGACGTTTGGGGGATTGATTTTATGGGACCATTCCCATCTTCATGTGGGAATCTATACATCCTCCTAGCAGTAGATTATGTCTCTAAGTGGGTTGAGGCTATCGCGACTCAAAAGAATGATGCTAAGACAGTCCAAAGGTTTTTACACAAAAATATCTTTTCTAGGTTTGGCATCCCTAAGGCGATCATCAGTGATGAAGGGAGACACTTTGATAACAGGGTTATTGCTGCTGCCTTGAAGAAGTATGGTGTTAAGCATCGGATTGCAACAGCATATCACCCACAGACCAATGGACAAGCTAAAATTTCTAACAGGGAAGTCAAGAACATTCTTGAGAAGATGGTCAAGCCAACTAGGAAATATTGGTCTTTACTCTTTAACGATGCATTATGGGCTTATAGGACAGCTTTTAAAACTCCATTGGGAATGTCTCCATACCGATTGATTTATGGGAAAACATGTCATCTACCTGTCGAGATCGAGCACAGAGCATACTGGGCAATCAAGGCAGTGAATATGGACTTGGACAAGGCAGGGCAGAAAAGGTTATTGGATCTGAACGAAATTTAAGAAATCTGGACAATGGCCTATGACAATGCAAGAATCTATAAGGATAAGACTAAGAAGTGACATGACAAGAAGTTGCTGCCACAACAGTTCTGCCCAGGGCAGCTTGTATTGCTATTCAATTCTAGACTGAAACTCTTCCCAGTGAAGCTAAAATCTAGATGGTCTGGCCCGTTCCAAGTCGTACAGGTTTTTCCCCATGGTGCCATCATAATCCGATCATTAAAAGACGGGCACCAATTCAAAGTCAACGGACAGCGCTTGAAGCATTATCAGGGGACTGAAGCCCCACGAATGCAGGAAGTGGTTACCTTAGGAGATGCCCCACCTGGCATTCCTAATTTAACCTAATTATTATTTTTATTTTTAGTTCTATTATTACTTATTATTTATTAGGAAATAAGATTTATTTTATTTGAATAATGTTTTTATTTTTCTGTTTTTAGGAAATAAAGGAGTCAAGAAGAATAGGAGAAGTGAACTCAGCCCACCATTCATCCACCAGCCCAACAAAGCCCAAATTTTGGAGCCTGTCGTTTCAGCTGCCGCGACAGGCGCGGAAAATACAGGCTATCAACATGTTGTCATGACAGACGCGGAAACACGTCACAGACGCGCAGCAGACACAGAACCGCGTGTCAGACGCGTCAGACACGCTACCGCGTAACAGTTGGCTCCGTTATTCACGCATGCCGTTACAGCTTCAACGGGCAGCAACTCCTATATATAACCCGTTTCATTTTTCATTTTCACTCACTTCTACTCTTCTTACTTGCATCCTCTAGATTTTACTTGCTTTCTTTTTTTATTTCCACAGCCCTTGCAACAATGTCTTCCAGGCAAACCCGTAGGAATGCTGCTTCCAGCTCCACACCGACAGCAACCACCCCACGCTCATTTCAGATCAGAGATATGTGGGAAGAAAAGGGATTCATTTACACGACAGAGGAGGAAAATCTGGGTCTAAAGCCGTTCATAGCCCGAAAAATTCGAGCTCTACACTGGCAGCTCTTTGCCGAACAGCCTGAGGAGATGAACGTCTCACTGGTGCGAGAATTCTACGCTGCCATTAATAGCAGGACGGCGACAGCAGTGATCATACGAGGAAAGGAAGTGTCATTCGAAGCTGAGTACATTAACACACTGTATGGATTCTACGTTGGCAGCAACGACGACGCTCACCAACAGTTCCTCAACACATTAGACCCTGCTGCCTATGATGCTGTCATGGCAGAGCTGACAGATGAGAGAACTCAATGGAACACCAGCCGCAAGAATCCACGGACAGTAAAGATGACTCAACTACTGCCGGAAGCTAAATTATGGAATGCTTTTATCAAAAGCGTATCATGCCGACGTCACACAATACAACGGTCGACAAGCCCAGGTTAGCCTTAATTCACTCCATACTACATGAGAGGCCCATTAACGTGGGCAGCTATATCCTTGAAAGTATCTTGGAGTGCGTAAACAGACTGACGGGTCCGTTTTACTTACCATACCTCATCACTTCCCTCTGCCATGGCCATGGCGTACCAGAGGTGACCACTGACCATCGAGTCCAAGGGAAAGTTTGGACAGAAAAGAACGTACTAAGCCTCATGGAGCTGACCGCTGCCACCCCTCTATCGTCATTTGATCCAACTGCCACAACAGCAGACACGACAAAGCAGTCAGAGACCGAACCAGCTGCCACAGCAGCCGCCCCTACAAACTCCTCCTCCCAGATCTTAGCTGCCATTCAGAAGATGGAGGAACGGCAGCTCGGTCTGATGACCTTCATCAGGGATTTTACTGCTTCTACGGTAAATTTTATCCATAATTCTTTAAATTTCCCTGATGCTGACTTCCCCACCTTCCGTGCACATTATTTTACTGTCACTACACCTGCCCACACTCCAACACCTACTTCTACACCACAAACACCTCCTGCAGCATCTACACCAACATCTGCCACGATAGCCGCTGGCAGCAACCCTGCAGCAGAGACTTCTGCCCGTGGGACAAAGAGAAAAATGACGTCGGAAGGACTTAACGCCTTCGTCGCCGGATTCTCATCCTCCTCCGTTTGGGCCGCCAGTGACAATGAGCCCTCTGTTAAGAAGAATCTATCGAATGAGTTCTCACCGGTGAAGAGGCAGAAGTGAATGGCGGACAAAAACAATATGCCAAGAGCCAGCGGCAGCAGCAGTGACAGCAGCAGCGGTGCAGACAGCAGCAGCAACTCTGATGTCCAGGTTGTGGAGAAACCACCTCATATCTCCCCAACCAGGATTCAACCACCACGGGAGGCCAAAGCAAAGACCACATCTGCCTCCCCCGTTTGCCAACCAGCTCCGAAAGCTCGTGCCCGCCGCCAGATCAGAGTCAGCAGCAGCAGCAAAGACAACAATTAAAATTTTAAGTTTCTTATCTTATTTTGATGCATGCTTCTATATTTTGTGGTGTACTGCTTTTACCTTTATTTTTACTTGTCATTTGCATTGAGGGCAATGCAACCCTCGAGTTTGGGGGTGGCATCCCTCCATTAATGGAGTCTAATTAAGTTTTATTATGTCTTTTACTTAGTTTATTTTTGAAAAAAAAAATTGAAAATTTGAAAATTTTGGCTTGAGTCTGTGAACTGAACTTACCTGCCGTGACAGCTCTGTCGTGGCAGTGCCTTTAGGATAGTTTTAGGAGAAGTTTAGAGTCTTTCTATAGTTCTGAAAACTTAAACACCATTGTGACTGTTATACTGCTTAGAACTCTTTTAGTCAACTAGACTAGGAAGCTTAGCACTTGAATAGCCCCTAGAGGTGCCTAAACACTGGCTCTAGGAAAGAAGTTTAGCAAAATAGACTCAACAGCCCTAGAGGTGCCCGAAACCGGCTCTAGGAAGTTAGCTAGAGGTGCCCAAAACCGGCTCTAGTGAAACTTTAGCTTAAAAAATCAATGAAATCGAGTCAAAACAGAAAATCAAAGGAGCATAAGAAGTGCCTTCAAAAAGATAAACTTTGCATAAAAATTCGAGTTAAAGGCTGGAATATTCTAGTGAAACTAAGGGAGTCTTGGCATATAACTGTTCACAAGCATGCACACACTACACGAGGACTATAGTGAGACTCCAGACAGATCCTAGATTATCCGACAGGGTGCTGCCGCCACAGGGAACGAATGAAGGGTAAGGGAAAGTTCATTGTTTCAAGCCAAAACAAAAATATTTCATTTTTCTTTTAGGTCTTAGTTGCTTGAGGGCAAGCAAAAACTTGAGTTTGGGGGTGTGTTGAGTGTGTAAAAGTTCTATTATTTACCCCCTGTTTAACCCATATTTCTGCTGCATTCAAGCATTATTTATTGCATTTAGGTCAGTTTATAGTTAAACATCACAAATATATTAAAAGGCACAGTTTCTAGTGAAATTGGTTGCTTTTGCAGGTTGCTGCTGTAGCAGATAGGAGAGGCAGGCGCTGGACAGTAAAGCAGAAGAGCTGGTACTGGACAAGCAGTCAAGGAGGACGACGCTGCCATGGTTGCCGCCGTGACAGCAGAGGACGACAACAGTTTTGTGGAGAAGAAGCAAAGTGGACCTCGACAGATAGAGAAAATTTAGCCCGTCTGTCGTGTAAAACCACTATATTTTTCCAAGCCCCAGATCGAAAGGAATGTCAAGCCCAAAGTTCAAGGAGAGAAAATCCCAAGCAAGAAAGAGGACGGCTTAAAGTTAGATTCTTTAAAGATTTAGTCTTTATTAGAATTGTAATTTAATTTAAAGTTGTATTCTTGCTATTTTAGAAAACTTGGACCCAAAGCCTATATAAGGGCATGTATTTCGACCTAGGGAGATCATCAACCATTCTCTAGTCTTCTTCCCAAACCCTAGTCGTTTTCCTTCCCTCAGCATGTTCTAAATTCCCCTTAGGGCCACGGGTTGTCTTGTAAAGTAGTTGCAAGGGTTGCTTTTGTTTTAGGAATTTTCAGTTCAATAAAATAAACTTCAAGTTCTCTTATTTTAGTTATTAACATCTTGCAAGAGTATCGGGAGAGCATTGCGAGGTTATTTATTTACTTAATATCGGGAGAGTTAAGTATACAAAAGGGATAAGTGCGAGTTCTCTAGTTTATAGTTGAACTATCTCGGACCTAGGGATAGGACGAGGTTAAGTGGCTAAAGAAGAATTCAACAACATCGGTGTTCATCCTTCGATTCACACCGGGAGGTATCATCAAAGACATGATCATCGACAGACTTGGACCTAGGGATAGGCCAAGGCGCAGCAGGGATTCTTGCCAAACTTGAAGTACTGAGTTGGGTAATCGCTGCCGCGATAACCAACGGACCGCTGCCGCGACAGGTGCTGCCACGACGGGGACGATGACAGAACTGGATTTCCTAGACTCAGCAATACCTGCACTACTGAGCAATTCAGTACCAGCCCATTCTCTCTATCTTGATTTCTCTACTCTTTTATTTAAGTTTACTTTATTATCTTCGTGACAACTTTCTCAAATATTTTCTTTACTCTTGTGCAGCAATCTAAGGTGAAGCTATTAGCCCAGTCCCTGTGGAGACGATATCTGATACTTCCGTATCACTTTACTACTTGCGTCGTGTACACTTGCACTACAATTGCGATAGACTATTTTACACGCAACAGAGTTGTTGAAAGACTATGATTTAGTTATTGACTATCATCCAGGAAAAGCCAATGTGGTTGCAGACGCCTTGAGTCGTAAACCGACATTGGGTAAAATCCTAATCCTTGATCCTTAAGAAAATAAAATTTTAATATGTCTGCAATAATAATTCTGTCTAAATTGTTAAAATTATTCTTGTAGCTCCAACTGCTATCAACACTAATCTCCGAGTGTATCAGAAGCAAGGATTCCTATCCGAACTTCAAATTCAGTCCAGTCTAATTTCAAGGAATGAAAGTCTTCAAAAAGATGATCCAGAACTTCAAGATATTATTTCCAAACATGAAACAAATTCTGGTGAAGGATTCTGTATTCACACAAACGGTCTCCTCTATTTCAAAGATAGAATCTGTGTTCCAAATGATGAAAGCTTGAAAAGGGATCTTCTGGAAGAAGCACACCAGAGTTCTTTATTGGTCCACCCTGGATCGGTTAAGATGTATAAAGATCTCAAAACTTTGTATTGGTGGTCTGGTATGAAAGCGGCTATCAATGATTTCGTATCTAAATGTCTCAATTGTCAAAGAGTCAAAGCTGAACATAGAGTTCCCACCGGATTACTCCAACCACTTGTACTGCCACAGTGGAAATGGGAACGAATTACTATGGACTTTGTGTCTGGTCTTCCTTGTTCTCCCAAAAAATATGATGCTATTTGGGTAATTGTTGACCGGTTCACCAAATCGGCACACTTTATCCCTATTCGTATTAATTACAGTTTAGAGACTCTAGCCAACTTGTACATTCAAGAAATAATTCGGCTACATGGAATTCCTATCTCCATTGTCTCTGATCGTGATCCGAGATTCACTTCCCGATTCTGGAGAACTCTACACAGAGCTTTGGGAACCAAATTAAATCTAAGCACTGCTTTCCATCCGCAAAGTGATGGTCAGTCCGAACGAGTAATTCAGATTCTTGAAGATATGCTTAGAGCTTGCATTATTGACTTTGGAAGGAATTGGGAGAAATCTCTAGCTTTAGTGGAATTTGCCTACAACAACAGCTATCAGTCGTCTATTCAGATGGCTCCTTTTGAAGCTTTGTATGGCAGAAAATGTAGAACTCCTCTTTGTTGGTCTGAACTTGGTGAAAACAAAGCCTTGGGACCACAACTGCTCAGAGAAACAGAAGAGAAATTTCAAATCATCCACTCTCGCTTGAAACAATCTATTGATAGACAGAAAGCCTACGCTGATCTGAAACGAAGAGATATTCAGCATAATGTGGGAGACAAAGTCTTTCTCAAAGTCTCTCCATGGAAGAAAGTATTTCGGTTCGGAAAGAGGGGAAAACACAGTCCTCGCTTTATTGGACCTTTTGAAATTACAGAAAGAGTTGGCCCAGTGGCTTATCGACTTGCACTTCCTAGTGAGTTCGATAAAATTCAAAATGTCTTCCATGTGTCAATGCTCAGAAAATTTAGATCCAATCCATCACATATCTTAGCACCAGAAGAAGTGGAGCTGAATCCAGACTTGTCTTACGAAGAGGAACCGGTTCAGATTCTGGATAGGGAAATTAAAAGACTCAGAAACAAAAATGTTGCACTAGTTAAAGTTTTGTGGAGAAATCACAAGATTGAAGAGGCAACATGGGAACCTGAGGAAACAATGAGAAACCAATATCCCTATTTGTTCAGCTCAGGTAAGAATTCGAGGACAATTTCTTTCTCTAAGGGGGAAGAAATGTAACACCGCAAAAATTAGCCTAGAAGTTTAGGGATTTAATTAAATAATTAGATGGCTTATTAGATTAAAATATTAAATTATTGAATTGGAAATGAATTCAACAAGGACCAAATTGAAATGTAAAGGAAGGTTCAAGAAGAATTAGGTTATTTTGTCTAGTGACTAAACCGAATGATGCATCAAATACAAGAGATGCATGCTAAAGTCTAAAATTCTTAAGTTAACCTTGAATTAACATGAAATGATAGTATAATTAAGGGTTAATAAGGTGATATTAGTTGAGACATTGACATGAAAGTCAAGTCTCATAAATATGTCTCCTCTCCCTCCCCCTAACTGGCCACTCTAACCCACCAAACTAAGCAACTTTGTGCTCATTTCACACACACTCAAAACACAAAAATTGAGAGAAAAACTTGAGAGCTTTTGGTGAAGAAGAAAATGGCATGCATGGCCTAGGATTTGGTGTAGAAAATTCAAGGAAAATCGAAAGTAAGTAGCTCTCTCCTTCTACTATTCGAATATGTGAAAATTCTTGATAAATTGGTGGTCTTAGCGTCTTTATAAAATCATGGAAGTGATTAGACTAAGGGATATGCTGCTAGAAATTTTAAGAACATGAGAAACATTAAGAAATTTGAGTAATATTAGGCTTTTGAACATGATATAACAAGTTGGACAGATTGCATGTTAGTAGAAACATGCAACTTCAGAAATTTGTAGAAAATTAAATAGTAGGAATTTCATGATGAAATTTTGATATGACATACTTTGATATGTCTATGTTGATAGAAAAATTGTAAATCTGAGATTTTAGATTTGTAGTGAAATCTGGAAAATTAATTCGAATAACATGCAAATCTGTCCAGCAGTGTTCTTAGCTGGACAGTGAACTTTGAAAAATTGTGAAAAATAAACTACTTGAAATTTAGATCTGAAATTTTAATAGGATCAACTTAAACATGTTAATTGGATTTAGAAACAAACGGCGATTAAATTAGAGTTATATGCTGGAAATGAGAAACAATCTAAGTTAAGTGGTCAAAACAGTGTGAAAAATAAATAAGAGAAATCGAAGAACTATTGAGAAACTTAAATTGTAAAAATTGGATGAAAAGAAAGGTGATAAATTGTTAAGTAGACTATTAAAATGCAATTCACATGAATAAGTAAGTAATTTGAAAACTTAAGCACTAATTAGAATGAATTAGTGATATTAGACTTGGTCGTATTCGAAACCAAATTAGTATAAGGACTAAAATTGGAATCAAGAGAAAATTCAGTTTTGAATTAATTGAATTAAGTTCTGAAAATTTTCCTATTATTTGGCTTAATGGTATTAGATCCTAGAGGAGAAAGGATTGAAGAAGAAAACGTAGCTGGAACGACCGCGGATCGAGCAAAAGGCCTCCGAATTCAAAGTTAGCTCGGCGAATTGTGAGTGAAACAAACTTAGAGTTGAGATTAGATTCTCAACTACCCTTAATTTGATTTTAGTATATATAATGAGCATGCAATTGGACTAAATAATTATTGGAATTCGATAAGGGAAGAAGGAATAAAGGAACTTTGATTGAATGCATGTGATATGTGAATTTTGTGATCTATGTGCTTGAATTGAAAATTGATATTTGCCATGTTGATTTCGAAATTGATTTGAAGCATATGAGATTGATTATGGATGAAATTGAGATGCTGAATATTGGAACTTTTGACATTGATATTGAGTGGTTGATGAATTGATAATATTGCTCGAAATGATATGTGAACAATTATTGATCTTACATGATATATGTGTTTAATAAGCTCAATTGGAAATTTAGCTATGAAATGTGAAATTAAGTTATATGATATGAAATTGAATGGTGCATATGCTGATTTGAAGATATGCGAATTGAATTTGCAAACTATTATATGTTTATATGTGATAAAATGACATTGGAGTTGAGATCATGAGAAATTAATTGAAAGGATTAATTAAGCAATTCTGGAAATTTGATTGAATAAGTATATGATTAAAATTAAAGATCAACAAGAAAAACCCTTGGTGTGTACAGTCTATCCAGGTAGTACGACTAGCCTAGAGTCTTGAGCTCGATAAGAAAATCGGTACGTTAGTGTACTCGGTGGTACGTAAGTGTACCTTCTTGCTTAATGTCTGCGGACATTATGATATGTGATACGATGATATGAAATTGGTACGTGGTACCTATTATATGGTGAATTTGATTCACATTTCAGTTATATGTGACTCGAATACCTAGCTTACTATACTATCCAAGGCAATGCGAATTGATTAATAAGAAATAAAATGATTGGAATTCGAAATTGAAATTCTTGATTTGATGAATTTCTTTGAACTGGATGGTAGCATGTCAATTCTAAACTATGAAATTAATTGATTCTCTGCTACAGTTTGTTGCTGCTTGTTATTTGAAATTTCCATTGATTGAATATATGAAATCGAATCATGTATTTCGAATTGAGCATGATGATTGAGAAATGGATGAATTTATTTTAAATCCATGTTAATTGCATGCGATTGAAATAAAAATTTAATCATTGATAGTCCTTGAATGATTCGATTGTGATACAATGGGTATCTCAAATTGGTTGTGTTCAATTTCTAAATGCTTGGTATGTTGTAATGATCAATTCGGATGGTATTATTGTTTAAATAATTGTTTGTGAAATTGTATTGTTTGGTTGAGCTATTCGAATGGAATAGAAATATATATGAACAATTTAAAGTGGAATTTATTGTGTGATCACTTGGTAATAAATGGAAATCAATTAGATTAAGGTTTCCTCACTAAGTACTAGAAGTACTTACCACTCGAACCTTTCCTTCCTTCCCAAAAATTTCAGGTTATAGCTTGTTGACCTACCTTCCGATATCTTTTTGCACGAAGACTAAGTATGCCCTTCTTTATCTTTATTATGCTCATGATGGGTGGATTAACGGTCAGCATGCTAGTGCAGTTTGCATTGATGGTTATATTCATGAACTATTTCTTTAAGTAATGTATGAACTTTATAAGTAGTTTCCCTCTATTTTGATATGTATTTAAGGGGTATATATTTTGGGGTATAGATCGCCTGAGTATATGTTTTAGGGCATGATTCTTTTTGTTGAATTTTGTATAGGCAACCATTAGGTTTAGCCGTTTATAGTTACCCTAGGGAAAAGGTTATTTTGTACAAGGGAAACGGAAACACTACGGATATTATCGGATATGATATATATATGATGTATGAATCGATTATCCTTATAATTAGAATTTTTCTTAAATGGTAACATGGAAATCGAATTAAAATGACTAAGGGTAGTATTCGATTGAATGGAATTTAATGGATTTGGATATTAAATGTGATGTAGTATGTATGTATGCATGATATTCGAATGAAATAAGTAATTAAATTAGATCTTGTTGTAAATCAAAATAAGGAAATGAATGAATTACATGTGCCCACCATGCTAATGATGAAATATGATATGAAATGAATGAAAGTAAATTAGTGTAATTTATATAGTTGTATTCGAATGAAAAAAAAATGTTACACGTATAATTACCCTTCCGCTGCCTAATATGAATCCGAATTATAAGTTAATATAACGCTCCTTGCCCCTAATCCGGGGTGGGGTGTTATAGAACCAAAGTGACTCTCATTCTCGATTCCTTCGTTCTTAAGACCAAAAGTAGTCTCTAAGTAAGAGATGTCAATGACAATCTTCTTTCCCAAGATAGAAGACGCAAGGCCAACAACTTCGGAGTTGTCTTCACTATTAATAAATTGGGCATTTGAGTAAAAGAGAAGAACCATGTGCTTGTAGCAAATATCTGGGATGCTCAAGAGACCAAGGAATCCCCATTCTCTTAAACGGGGGAGGTAACGAAAGAGAAAGCGCTCGGAGTCAATAAACGAGATGTCAATAACACGCTCACGACGAACTTCAAACTCCTTGACATAATTGAAACGCTCCCTCATCTCTGGAGTCTGAAGACTTTTGAGAAACAGTTGGGAGAGATTAGGACGAATACTCGACTCACTTGTTTGACCCGTCTTACGCTTTTTGTTAACGTTCTCCGTAGACATCCTAAAAACATAAAGCAAGAAATTTAAAAACAAATTTGAAGTGTATGCATGAAGATCTTAATTAAATCCAATGGTAAATCTCACTTAGGTTTAAAAACAAGTTTTAAAAACAAAGAAACAAAACAAAAAAATAAGAGAAAAACAATTTAAAAACAGTAAAGAAAATACGAATGAAAACATATATATTCGAATAAAAAAATTGAAGATTTTGAAATTTTTTACAAGTTTTGAAAAACCCAAGTATCAAAATACATAAACTATAAAAAATTAAAATTTTCTAACCTAGGATTCGAATACAAATTGAAGGAAAAAGAAAAAGATAAAATATACCTTAAATTGGGATTTTGGATGAATAGATGAAAATCCTTGCACAAGATTGTTGATGCTTGCTTAGACTTGTGTTTAAGAGAAAAAGCCCTCAAGATTTGGTGAAAAACAATGAGGTTTAGAGGGTTTTTATAGGGAAAATTTGTTTTAGGGTTTTTAGGGTTTTGGGAGAGTTTTAATTAAAGTTAAACTTTAACATTAAAAGCCCCATTAAAGCAGTCCGCTAACCCGTTTCGGAACGGTGTCGACCGTTTCGAAACGCGGGCACGAAAGATTGACCGATTGTTCAACTTCAGCTGACCGTTTCGATACAGGTTTGACCGTATCGAATCCCCGTTGACTCGTATCGAAACTCGTTTCAATACACCCCTTGGCAGTAGCAAAAACGTTTCGAAACCCTTGGAAGGCATTTCGAAACACCCTTCTCTCAGATAAAAAATTAAAGCATCCGTATCGAAACAGGTGGACCAGTTTCGATACACCTGGGCCTGGAAGTGCAGATGAGGCTCTAAAATTGCAGAAAAATGAAATTTTCTAAGGCCTAACTTGCATGAATGACATGAATGAGCAGGAATAACATGTGCAAACATAAACATACTCCCCCTAGCTATAGGAATGGATGAAATTAGGAGTAAAAACACATAAACATGGCATTTCACAAGATCAAGCAATTTTAAGCACAAAATAGGTCCTAAAAGGTCAAGATAGGCTAGTTAGAACTAACTCTCTCCTAAGGGACCAAAAACGCTCTTTTTCTAAAGGTTTTGTAAATATGTCCGCTAATTGATTTAAGGTGTCAACATACTCTATAACAACATCTTCTTTAAGGACATGATCTCTAATGAAATGATGCCTTATTTCTATGTGTTTGGTTCTAGAGTGTTGGATGGGATTTTTTGTCAAACATATGGCACTAGTGTTATCACACTTAAGGGGTATGGTTTCAAATTTAATACCATAATCTAAGAGTAGTTGCTTCATCCAAAGGACTTGAGCACAACAACTCCCTAAGGATATGTACTCGGCTTCGGTGGTAGATAAGGCTACACTATTTTGTTTCTTAGAGAACCAAGATATGAGTATACTACCTAGGAATTGACAAGTTCCCGAAGTACTATTTCTATCGATTTTGCATCCCCCATAATCCGCATCTGAAAAAGCATGAAGGTTGAAGGTGGAGTCTCTAGGGTACCAAAGACCTAAACAAGGAGTATCTCTAAGGTACCTAAAGATTCTCTTAACGGCTATAAGGTGAGACTCTCTAGGACTAGCTTAAAACCTAGCACACAAGCAAACACTAAACAAGATATTCGGTCTACTTGCGATAAGGTAAAGCAATGATCCAATCATAGAACGGTAAAGCTTAGAGTCAACACACTTACCTCATTCATCTTTGTCAAGCTTTGTAGATGAGCTCATAGGTGTGGCTTGAGGCTTTGCATTCTCCAAGCCAAACTTCTTGAGCATATCCTTTATGTACTTTGCTTGATTGATGAAGGTGTCATCCTTCTTTTGCTTGATTTGGAGTCCCAAAAAGAATGAGAGCTCCCCCATCATGCTCATCTCGAATTCACCTTGCATTAGCTTAGCAAACTCTTTGCAATGACATTCGTTAGTAAAACCAAAAATAATATCATCAACATAAATTTGTACTACTAAGATGTCATTTTTATACCTTTTATAAAAAGTGTAGTGTCCACCTTGCCTTTTTCAAAACCTTTTTCAATTAAAAAGTTTGAAAGTCTTTCATACCAAGCTCTAGGAGCTTGTTTTAAACCATAAAGAGCTTTAGTGAGTTTGAAAACATGATTTGGAAATTTTGAGTCTTCAAAACCCGGTGGTTGTTCCACATACACTTCCTCATTTATAAAGCCATTTAAAAACGCGCTTTTAACATCCATTTGAAAAAGCTTGAAATCATGATAACATGCATATGAAAGTAACATCCTAATGGCTTCCATTCTAGCTACGGGTGCATAGGTTTCATCAAAATCTATTCCCTCTTCTTGAGTGTAACCTTGTGTTACTAGTCTAGCTTTATTTCTCACAATGTTACCACTCTCATCTAGTTTGTTCCTAAAGACCCATTTAGTTCCTATGGTAGATTGATTACTAGGCCTATCAACTAATGTCCAAACATTACTTCTCTCAAATTGATTTAACTCTTCTTGCATAGCCATAATCCAAAAATCATCTTTCATTGCTTCTTTTATATTCTTAGGCTCTATGCATGAGATAAATGCAACATGATTCATCAGTCTAAGAGAAGATCGAGTGGTTAACCCCTTGGATGGATCACCCAAGATTTCACCATCTTTGACATAGTTCAACTCCCTTGGGTAGCTCACTTCCTTTTCCTCAAGAGCCAAGTCCTTCAAGGCTTCAAGAGGTGGATCTTGTGTATCCTCTTCTTTTGTTGGAATCTCATCCTCCTTTGAAGTTTGTCCTCCATCAAAGGCATTTATGATTCATACATCATCATGATCACAAGAATCCTTCATTGGAAGGAGGTTATCATCGAATAAAACATGTATAGATTCTTCTACTACTAAAGTTCTCTTGTTAAATACACGATAGACTTTAGAGGTTAAAGAATATCCTATGAAAATAGCTTCATCACTTTTTGCATCAAATTTACCTAAGTTGCCTTTTCCATTATTGAAAACAAAACACTTGCAACCAAAAGGATGAAAATAGCTAATGTTGGGCTTTTTAGATTTTAAAATCTCATAAGGTGTTTTCTTTAAAATTGGCCTAATCATTACTCGGTTTACAATGTAGCAAGCGGTGTTTGTGGCTTCCGCCCAAAAATATTTAGGTAAATTGTTTTCACAAAGCATGGTTCTATCCATTTCTTGTAAAGTCCTATTTTTTCTCTCAACTACCCCATTTTGTTGAGGAGTTCGAGGAGCCGAAAAATTGTGGCTAATACCATTTTCATTCAAAAACTCTTTAAACCCTAAATTTTGAAACCCGGTTCCATGATCACTTCTAATATGAGAAATTCTAAGTTCAAGATCATTTTGGGTTAGTTTTGAAAATGTGATGAATTTTTCTAAAGCCTCATCTTTAGTACTTAAAAATAGAACCCAAGTAAATCTAGAAAAATCATCAACAAGAACAAATGCATAAGATTTACCACCCAAGCTTATAGTCCTAATTGGCCCAAATAAATACATATGGATAAGTTGTAAACACTTACTTGTAGAAACATCATTAATAGATTCAAAGGATGACTTATGTTGTTTACCCTTAGAGCATGCATCACAAATTTTATCGTTTGAGAACTTAATCTTGGGTAAACCTCTAACTAGATCAAGGGAAACTAATTTTTCTAAAACACTAATGCTAGCATGTCCTAGTTTCCTATGCCACAACCATGCATCATTTTCATTTTGAGCTACTAAATATGCATGAGATGTATGTATGTCATCTAGATGCACCATGTAAATGTTACCTATGCGATGACCTATGAGCATAATATTATTAGATTTAATGTCAACAATTTTGCACCCATTTTTATCAAATAAAACATTAAATCCTTTATCACACAATTGACTTATGCTCAACAAGTTATGTTTAAGACCATCGACATACAAGACATTTTTAATAAGAATAGTAGAGTGATTACCTATGGAGCCAATACCTTTAATGTGGCCTTTGGAGTTGTCACCAAATGTCACCACTCCTCCACTTTTTGGCTTTAGATCTATGAATCTACTCTTGTATCCGGTCATATGCCTCGAGCATCCACTATCAAGGTACCATGAGTTTTGACTTTGTGCTTTGGCCTTGTAGCAATGCTCCCCCTACAAACAAAGATATTAAACTTTTGTTTTTGGTACCCAAATCATTTTGGGTCCATGAGTGTTAGCTCCCAATAACTTGGTTCCCTTAGGAATTCAAGATGACATAGCAACAATGTTATTAGATTTTACAAGTTCCTTAGGAACCCATACACTTCTAATCATTTTAGTTCTACTATGTCTAGGAAGGCTACCTTGTTTGTAGTTATTGGTCCTTTTCTTAGGTTGGTTTGTTTTAGAAGATTCACCTATTTCATTCTTCACACTACCAACATTTTTAAAGGACTCTTTGATCTTGTTAAGCTCATCTAACACCTTTTAGTGTTCACTATTACATTGAGAAAAAAGATTATTAAGGTCAACATTTTCATCTTGGAAGAATTTTAGTTCATCTTTCAACCATAAAATCATTTTCTCAAATTTTAAATTAGCTTGAGAAAGTGAGTCATTTTTATCATTTAATTCTGAAATAATTTTCTTATTCCTAATGACCGACTCCTTGTATTTCTCAACTAATTCATCATAGAACTCTTGCAACTCATCATATGCATCATTTAATTCATCATATGTAAAATCTAAAGATGATGAGTTAGAGGTTACAATGGAGGAATCTTCCTTAAGTGCCATGAGGCAAAGGTTGGCCACTTCTTGTTTGTCATCCTAGGATGACTCCTCATCACTCCAAGTAGCAAGCTTGGCTTTGAGCTTCTTCTTCTTCTCAAAGCCCTTCTTCTTGAGTTGAGGGCACTCCGAACGTATGTGGCTGGGTTCATTGCACTAGAAGCAAATGATTTGATCCCTTGCTTCTTCTTTGCTTTTACCTTTGAAGTCCATCTTTCTTTGAATTTTTCTTCCCCGGTTGGACCTCATGAAGCGTGAGAATTTTTTGGCTATCATAGCCAATTCTTCTAGCTCATCCTCCTCACTAAAAGAGCTCTCCTCAAGTAATGAAGCTTTGAGAGCTATTCCCATCTTCTTCTTCTTTTCCACCTCTAGTTTCTCTACTCTTTTCTCTTCCTTCTTCTTCTCTTCTTCCCTTCCTTGCTTCATAATCTCATGAGTAAGGAGAGAACCCACTAGCTCATCAAGTTTTAAAGTCTTCAAGTTTTTGGCTTCTATGATGGCGGTTCTCTTCCCATCCCAAGATTCGGGAAGTGAGTAGAGTAGCTTCCGAACAATCTTGTCTTCCGGTATAGTCTCTCCAAATCCTTTAAGCCCATTAACTATGGTTGAGAAGCGATCAAACATCTTGGACACCGTCTCATCGGGCTCCATCTTGAAATTCTCATAACTAAGATTGAGAATTCCAATCGTGGTTTCCTTGACATCGTTGGTTCCCTCATAGGTGGTCTCAAGAGTATCCCACACTTCGTTGGCACTCTCAATGGATTAGACTTTGAAGTAGATGTCCGGACCGAAAGAACAAAAGAGCATGTGAAGAGCTTTGTCATTTATTTGGATCTTCTTCACTCATCTCCATCTTCTTCTTCAAAACCATCTTCCCTTCACTATCTTGCTTCAATGGAATGTAGGGGCCATCTTCAATGACATCCCAAACCAAGTAATCGTTGGACTTGATGAAGAGGCGCATCCGATTCTTCCAAACCGGATAGTTGTCACCACTGAAGAAAGGTGGTTTTGTAGTGGATTGAGACTCATACATGCTCGAACCGGAGGTAGATGCCATCTCTTGATTTTTGGATGATCACACTCTTCCTAGGAACTCCTCTTGTGGTTGTTAATCCTCAAAGAGGTAGGCTCTGATACCAATTTTTGAGTGGATCGAATAATCGAAATAAACCAAGAGGGGGTGAATTGGATTTTTAAAGTTCTTGGTGGTGGAATTTGCAAATAAAAATGGTAGACAAGGAATTTTAGAGTAGTTCAAGTTCCAAATGAACTCTACATCCACTACCTTAGCTTCACTAAGGATTTGCAACAATTCCACTAATTGCTCTTCCCCTTTTCTAGGCTAAGGAGGTAACCCTTACAATTTTCGGTCAAATTTTCTACCCAAAATTTGACCCAATCCTCACACAATAGGAACAAAGAAGTAGTTGGCTAAAACAAGTATCTCTCAATACACAATTTAGCCCAATTACAAGCACTCAACCCAATTGAAATGATAAGAATGAAAATTACAATTGGGGTTACAAGACAATAATGGGATTTAGGCACAAATGCTTGGATGTTTGCTTTTGGATCAATAGTTGTTGCTGAAGCTTTTAGAGGTCCCTTTTATACCTTCTCATTGAATTCTAGCCGTTGTGGTTGTTGCATTCATCAATAGAGTCGTTGGGGGTGTTATCTTCCCTCCATAAATGCAGTCTGCAACCAACCGTTTCGAAACACCCGACCATGTTTCGAAACAGACCAAAATAGAAAGAGTCGTTGGGGTGCATTAAAGAGCCCGTATCGAAATGGTTAGACTTGTTTCGATACGCTAAGAGCCGTTTCGAAACATTTTGCCACTGTCAAGGATCGTATTGAAACGGCTTGAGATCGTTTCGATACGCCTTATCGAATTGTTTAAAATCAGTGAAAAACATTCAACGGTCATATTTTTCAAATCAGTTTTAAAGCCGTTTCGAAACATTGGATATCGTTTCGATACGGTGTCTCATTGTTCTTAAGCCGTTTCGAAACTTGTTTCGAAACACGGGTTGGCAATGTTGAAATCGTTTCGATACCCGTTCCGAAACATGAACTCACAGTTTCAAAACTGTTTCGAAACGCCTAAGGCCGTTTCGAAACGGTGACTCGAAAATCACTATTTTGGCTTTAAGAACACTTAGAAAACATTTGATAAATTTAGTTTTTAACTTAGGCATATTGTTTAAAACATATAGAGAGGTTTGAGGACTTAAAAATTCGTTTTCACATTTTCAATTTAGTCCTTAGGTTCTTTAGTTATATCAAAATTAAAATATCGGTTTCACAATTTCGACCCTCTAGGCTCGATCCAACAACTCAAGCGCAAACCAAACTAAAGACGTCCCTACCAAACTCTGAGAAGATCGATTTAGAATCTGAAATACCTTCATGTTATCTGTTTCAAGTATAACTTGTCGACACCCTACTCTCCGTGCATGATATAGGACATCAACAGTAGCCGTAAGTTCCGCCCATAAAACAGAGCAACAACCAATACTCCGAGAAAACCCCACTAGCCACTGTCCTTGCGCATCACGAACCAACCCCCCAGCTGCAGCCATGCCATCACTCGAACGCCTAGCATCATCGAAATTAGCTTTGAACCATCCTAACGGCGGACAACTCCAACACACCTGCCTTGTTGTTCATCAGTTAAACTATGTGTTTGGGGCTGCGAATTAGCAAGGCAATCAGCTAACACCCTTCTACACCGGGTGTTAATGTCCTTCTTTACACAACGCAAAATCAGCTTGGCCGTGGATATTATATCGCAACCAATCGTAAAAAGGCATAGAAAGAAATTATGACTGCTTCAACGGCTGAATTTCCTGTTACCAAACACGATCAACTCCACTACAATGCCGGAAAACATGGTCCAACGATTCCGAATCTCTCCTACACAAAGTACACCTATCGGAGTTAGCCAAATGCCTACTATTCCGCTCCACATTTGTTAATAAACGATCATGTACCACGAGTCACATGAATACCTTCACACGTTCTATTACTTTCAACTTCCATATTTTCCTCCAAATCGGATCACTTGCACTAACATCCTCACGCATTAAACCTTTGTAAGCCGATTTAGTTGAGAAACATCTATTCGATTCCCAACGCCATCCCACCACATCCGGTCTAAATTCCACCTGAGGAGGAATCACTGCTGCAATCTGGTTTACAACATCACACGGCAGATAAGCAGCAAACAAATTCCAATTCCACTCACCCGTATCAGTCACCATATCCACAACACGGCAAGGGCATGGAGACACGGTCGAGTTACTTTTTAGCGCAAGACGACCTTCCGAACCAAGCCAATTGTCGTACCAAAAATCCGTATCCTGGCCATCTCTAACATTCCAACTTACAGCTTCTTTTAAACCATCCCAAACATAAGTAAGACCACGCCACAACCTTGAGTATTTTGCCCTTCGAATTTTAAAAGGCAAACCAGCCTCAACTTTGTACTTTGTCCGCAACACATGGACCCAAAGCTTCTCAGTATTTGCTGCAAGATGAAACCCCAGCTTTAAGAAAAACGCCTTGTTTTGTTGCGCCAAATCCTTAATTTCTAATCCTCCCTCATCAATCGATTTATGCATTGCATCCCATCGAACTAGAGGTAAACCAGAACCACCCGACTCAGAACCCCAGACAAACCGGCAAATCAGCCTCTCAATCTCGTCACATAAACCCTTCGGCAACCAAGTAGACTGCATCACGTACATAGGAATTGATTGTAAAACCGCTTTAGCAAGAGTTATCCTACCAGCTAAAGACAATGTTTTCGCAGCCCATCCCGACAATCGCTTGCTCACTCTTTCAAGAAGATACGCATAGGTGGCTTTAGTAACCCTTGAATGTAACAAAGGAACGCCCAAGTAACGCCCTAAGTTCGCAACCTCCTCAAAACTGAAACTCCCTGCAATATTTTCCTTCATATAGTCAGGACAATTACGTGAAAATAGAATTTGAGTTTTCGGAATACTCACCCTGTGCCCAGAAGCTACACAAAAAGCTTCCATCGCGTCCTTTATAGCCATCAGCTGGCTCACATCCGCTTCGGCAAACAAAACCAAGTCATCTGCAAAGAACAAATGCGAGAGAGGCGGACCGTTCCGAGCTAAGAAAATAGGCTTCCAATTCCCGGAGACAACTTGCTGATTAATAGGTTGAGACAATCTTTCCATACATAGTACAAATATGTAACGCGATAATGGATCCCCCTGCCTGATACCCCTTGTCGGCTTGAACTCTTCTGTTAGATAGCCATTCCAAAAAACTTGTGTCGACGCCGATTTAATACATGCCATGATAAGCTTAATAAACTTCGCAGGGATACCGGCCAATCCCAACGATTCCTCAATGAAATCCCATTCCAAACGATCATACGCCTTTTCTAATCCACTTTTATTGTCATCCAAGCCTTCTTCCCATTTTTCAACGCCATTGAATGCATTACCTCCTGCGCGACAATAATATTATCAAATATTTGCCTCCCTAGAAAAAAACTCGCTTGTGTCGACGTAATCCACTGTGATAAGAATGGCTTTAAACGCCAACAAGCACTTTCGTGATAACTTTATACAATGTCGTACATAAGTTGATAGGGCGAAATTGAGAGATATACTCAGGCCCTCCACCTTAGGAATTAGGACCAGAAGGGTTCTATTAACCCAATCCTCGAGAGTTACCGTAGTGAAGAAATCACGAACAAAACCAAAAATCGATGGCCCAACCAAGTCCCAGTTACGTTGATAAAACTCGGTATGAATTCCATCCATAGCTGGTGATTTAAGCAGATCCATCCCAAACACTGCTTTTCAAACTTCCTCAAAGGTAACCTCCATAAGTAACAGCCGCAATTCAGCTTCAGAAAATTGGTGATAATTACCAGGAACATTCAGCACCCTACTAGACCTCCGCTCGAAAGTGAAAAGCCGCAAAAAAGGTCTGAGCATGCTCCTTCAAGGCTTGAGTATCATCACACCACCTCCCATCATCTAGACGCATCATATGTATTGAATTCCTCTTTCGCTTAGCCATTGTAGATGAATGAAAATAGGATGTATTTCTTTCACCTTTAGCAATCTAATTCGCCCGGCTTTTCTGATGCCAGGGACGTTCTTCTTGAATCAACACTTGATTCAATTCATTCTTGAGATCCAAATCTAAATCCACAAGTTGTTGAACATACGAACTCTGCAAAGCCTTTTCTATTCCTTTGATACGAGCAAGAAGATGATTCTTACGATGCCCAATGTGACCAAACACTTCCTTATTCCACACTTGGCTTTTACGTTGGAATTCAGCAACATTATCACACATAGGCCTCTCACAAGACCACACATCCTTTAGCAAATTCGAAAAATCCGGATGATCGTTCCAAGCACTAATATATCTAAAGGGTCGAGCCGGACGGCAACCACCTTGAAAACTCGTATCCAGTAAAATAGGTCTATGATTAGACCCTAACCGCTGAAGATGAAGCACCTTCGAGGAAGCAAAGAAATCATACCAAACAGCATTACAAACACAACGGTCTAATCGTTGATATAGCGAACCCCGTGACCAAGTAAACTGCGGACCACTAAACCTCATATCAATCAGTCCAGCATCAAACATAAACTGATTAAATCGCTCACAAATACCAGTCCGTCTCTCGGAACCCCCTTGTCTTTCCGTGCTGCAGCCAATAACGTTAAGATCACCCCCAACACCCACGGTAGCCCCACCTTCGGTTCCAACACCTTCAATTTATCCCATAGCCATCTTCTAACGCTAGCAATAGGACTAGCATAAATGAAGGTCACAAAAAAGCTACGTTCACCATTAGCACAAGAACATAGACCATGAACATACTGTTTTGAAATGGCAAGGATATCAAGATGTATAGAGTTAGGCCATATAACCCAAATTGCACCAGAAAAACCCACAGCTTCCACTTTAAAAGAATATTCAAACACCAACATACAGATAAAATCATCAGCCCTCCTCCCACTGATTCTTGGTTCCAACAAAACAAAAATATCCGGGTTTTGTTTCTTCACTATCAGATTAAAAAACCTAAAGAAAATAGGGTCCAACGCCCCCTGACAATTCCAATAAATGATCTTAACCATTATAAAAATAAAACAAAGAGCAGCACGGCACACATGCTTATACATGTATGTTCGAGTCCTCTTAAGCTACAAACGCATTGTTCGCTCTCCATTGGACATTCACATCCTTCCTCACAGTCGATGAGGCTTGCTCACCTTGCTTCGGAGAACACTCAAGCTTAGCTCGATCAAGTTCTGACACCAATGCCGGCACTCTTGAAGCTAGAGCAGGAGTAGCTAAACCTTTATCGGCTCGCTTTTTAAGTTTCAAGCTAGGCTTCTAAATTCCCTTTCCGCCCGCACCACCTTTTGCAACATTTTTTCCACTAAAATTCTTAAAAGAACTAGGTAACACACGACTATTTTTCTCCTTAAGCACACAATCCCCTTTGGAGTCTACAACCTGGATCACAACATGTTTATCACGATTCAACGAGGATGCAGTCGGCACAATCATATCCTTGGATGCCACCTATGATGCACCAACAGAATTCTTCGAGGCTCAAAATATCATTATCCACCCTTTCCAACAAAGGAGTAATAGGTAGTTGTGACCCTTGATCCTTCCCAGTACCCATAACCAAACCACGCACAGCACCCTGATCACTCGTCTCAGCCATAAGCTCCTCCCCGGACTTGGATGAAAGCACTAGCGGGGCTCTTGTCTTCACTACTGAGTCCGTAACCTCCACCACCGAATTAATAGCACTTGGCGTAACCTCAAGTTCATGTTCCGTAACAAGGGAAGAGAACCGAGATCCCATAGGCTGCTATATACGCGAGCCTACCGCGCCAGCCACGGGGGCCTTCCCAGCGACTACCGCACGCCCCTTGCGTTTAACCACCTGCATCCAAGGCCCAAAACGTTCTTCAGGACTGTGATTAGTCCTTAGGGCTGGAATAACCTCACATGTGCCAACATTCGATCCACATATATCCTTCAAATGGCCGTACTTTCCACATTTATAGCATATAGACGGCAACCCCTCATACTACACATCCATTCATTGCCTATCCACCACAATACCAGACTTAAGCGGCTTATCAAGGTCAACGATCATCGCAAGTCTTGCAAAACGACCCTGCCTACCCTCCGTAGTGTTGTAATCAATCCTCACAACCCTACCAATCACCGCAGCAATGTGTCTAAAAAGGCTCTTAGTATAGTATTTGTACGGCAGTTTAGGAATACGAACCCAAAACCATAATCTGATTCGGATAAGCCGCATTAGTAGAGAAGTTCCTACTCTACGACTGGACCGTAAGGTAGCTACCGTAGATGACCCATGGCCCTTCCGAGAGAACCTTAGAGAAATCCTCCTCCTGTGCAAAACGAACCATGAAATACTCGTTATCCAAATCAATCAGAGCAATCTCACCAACTGGATTCCATAGCGATCGAATTCTATTATCAAGAGCACAGAAGCCAATGGATTTTCCAAGTAACCAAATAATTATCGAGTGAGCAAGTTTTCCATCGATTGCATCATGAACTCTGTCTGAAAATTGTATCTTCGGGAGGACATCATCACCTCCAACCAGTACATCTTCGGCCCTGACCTCTACATCCAACTCACTGATAATACATGCTTGTTTCGGATTGGGGAGATCGCCAACCAACTTATCCCTAAAGGATGGTTTAGGAACCACATTCACATGAGACGCCTTCAACCCATGTTGATCACCCAAAACAATAGGGATTTTCGGGTTTGAACTAGGTATAGATTCAACATCACCCCCTGACTCCTTGGCCACTACCGCCTCAACCATACCCGTATAACCTTCACTCCCAAGCAATTGGGAATCAATGTTTTCTACAGAGGTGGAAGACCCACATCTCTCCTTTTTCACAATCGGCTGCACCTGAATTGGGAGCGGGTTACTAGGGCGCTCCATTGCCGCCAAACCATGCCGGGAAAGCACCTCCTCTGGCGGCCAGCCAGCCGACAAAGGAGGCTCAAGGTTTCCAGGACCGTTAGCCTCGCTAGGGTTTACCATCTCGCTTTTTTAAATAACTAATACTTTACTTTCTTTAATTTTAAACTAATGGTGTGTTTGTCTAGCTGAAAACGACTTACATAAAAAAATTTACACACGTGCAAGTGTTTGTTTCATGGAAAATAATTTGACCAACAAAAAGTACTCGGACTTAGTTATCGAATATTAATTATTAAAATATATTTATTAATAATTTGATATAACGTTCTTATTATATTTATTATTTTAATAAAAATATTTAATATTGTACCAAGTATTACTTATTATTATATTATTATTTAATACTTTAAAAATATATGGGTAATCTTCACTAGTGGTCCCTTTCGTTTAGGGTGTGTTCTATTTTGGTCACCAAAATTCAAAAATGATTATTCTGGTCACTTACGTTTAGAATCGTTTTTATTTTGGTCCTTTGGTCGTTAGTCTCCGTTAATTAAAAAAATTAGTTTCTAATTTAACCCCCAAACTTTCAAAATTTTATTTTTCACCATCTTCCCAAAAATTATAAAACTAAAACCCCAGAAAATTAATTCAAAACCTTAACGATTAAAGGACATGACTCCTAATTTTAAATCTGATTATGCTGATAAACAACAATATGGTGAAAATACACATTTTAGGAGAGGCCTTCAGTCTTCAAGGTCGTTTTGCACCTTTGATGAAAATGGCAAACAAAGACCCTGCATATGACCTCGACGCCTCGGTTTTACAGGTGAAGATTATTTGAGATCACTGAATAGAAAATCGAAGAAAAGCTTTGCTGATGATGAACATCGATCACAAATATGCAGAAGCTAAATGTATTGGATATAGGTTACTGTCCTAAGATCAAATATGCGGAATTAGCCATTGTTACATGCTCAAGTAATTTCCCTGCAACATCGATGAAAAGGAAACAGAACTAAGGTGATCAATTCGATGGTACGAGGACATGATCCACGGCATGGTGAAATTAGCTTCATACCAAAGCTTACTTACATATCTCTGTACACTAAACTTCATATGCATTTCAGCATTTGATTCCAGAGTTCCCTCCCATATCTGTGTTTAACACATATTCGAGCATGAATACTCGGTAATGACAATATTCGAGTACACGAAATAATGTACATGCCTGTGCAGAATCAGATTTAAAATTAGGAGTCATGTCCTTTGATCGTTAGGGTTTTGAATTAATTTTTTGGTTTTAGTTTTATAATTTTTAGGGAAGATGGTGAAAAATAAAGTTTTGAAAGTTTGGGGGTTAAATTAGAAATTAATTTTTTTAAGTAACGGAGACTAACGGCCAAGGGACCAAGATAGAAACGATTCTAAACGTAAGTGACCAGAATAATCGTTTTTGAATTTTGGTGACCAAAATAGAACACACCCTAAACGAAAGGGACCACTGGTGAAGATTACCCAAAATATATTATTTTTCATGGACATAGTCGCATAGATACAAGGGGTTGGCAGAAGACTGCCTCTGCCACTCATTTTTTTTTTAATTTGACCATTCCACAATTTTAAATTATAATACATTTTACTTGTTTTAGTATAATAAAATAGTTGTTTTTATAGTAAAGTGGAAAAGTAAAAGCAAGCTTATTTTACTTGAAGTTACTATATTGAATTCTACTAGCGACATTTTTAGTTTATTTTTTTTTTTACTTTTAATATTCTCAATCACTTTACCTTTTAATTTCTGGCTTTATTTCTATTATTCTTTATATTTTTATTTATGAAAATGTAAAAATTAATATTATCATAAATGTTATTGATTAATTATTATAATATTACAAAATTTTATATTTTAATTAGAATCATCCAAATATAAAAAAAGTTATACAAGTAGACCATAAGTACACATATCTCAAGTTAAAGGATAAATATTGTTGAGAAGGAAGAAATGTTTTCACTGAACTACATATTTTCCCCTTTTCCTTTTATTTTTTAAATAAAAAATTATTATTGTCAAACTATTTTTTTTAACAATTTTTGCTTAAGAGAGAAAAAGAGAAAATTTGCTCCTAATTAAATTAATTAGATAACAAAATTAACCACTTGGATAATTCAATGGGTAATTATTCCATGCACAAGTACTTTAGTTTTAGGGTTTATGAACTTGTTTAGGGTTTAGTATTTAGGGGTTTTATGGGACGAGTTTTGAATTAGGGGTTATGGTTAGAATTTAGGGTTTAATGTTAAATTTTAGGGTTAATAGGTTAAAACCTAAATCCCTAACTCTATTACCCAAAAACTAAACTCTAACCTCCAACCCATAAATTCTAAACATAAACCCTAAATTCTAGTCATAAACCCTAAATTTTAAACATCTACCCTTAAACCCATAAATCTTAGACCCTAAATCAAATCTTAAAACCCTAAAACTGGGATAATTGTGAGAAAAAAATTTGTTTCCACTACTACCACTAGTGCATGAGATATTTTCCCTAACTCAATTAGGTTTATATTTTAATTTTAGGTTACGTTTACATCTCGAGTTTAACTGGGTTGGGTTTTACACGGGTATTTGGTATGTGAAAATTGGGTTGGATATGGTAATGGTTTAGGATTTATTTATGGTTTGCTATACAATGGGTACCGACATCTGATTTTTTGTTTTAAATTGGTACATATAATTGGAAATTTTTCACAAATTAGTATATGCGCTGGTTTGGCATCTCAACAACCAATAATCAGGTTGCTAATATGATATTGACCGATTAAAATAATGATGTTATTAAATGTCACATGCTAAAAACTTATTTGATTGAAATACCACAACACTATGTATCAATTTAAGAATATTTTTTTCCAAGCTTAGGTACTAAATTGAAATTTCTTTCCAAACTCAAGTATTAATTTAAGAAAACTTTCCAAGATTAAGTATCAATTTAAGATAAATTACTAAGTTAGGTGCCAATTTATATGATAAACTTTAATTTATTCAATTTGTATTTTTAAAATTTATAACTGAATCGATCTAACCACCAAAACTGACTAAGCTAACCAACTTCCACCCTTTATGGCAAAGCCTCGACAATCTATTGTGCAGGGGTGTAAAAGAGTATTGGACATGAAAATTCGACTGAAATCAACTCGACATGAAAACTCGACTGTAATTAACCAAAATTAATATTAACCAAACTTGTAATTAATTAATTTAATGTATTACTGTTTAATTTTTACAAAGTATTTGCTTTAATCGAAAAAATCAACATTTTCACTTCACTATTACTACATGATATTAATTGTTAAATTTTTTGAATTTGTTTCCTTAAAATTATTTCAAGAATCCTACTAAAATAATTGTCATGTACATTACTTTCCACTTAATCTGACAATTGTTTTTTTTTTTTGAAAATGGATGAGTCTACCACGTGCGAAGAATACCGATGAACACCATTAAATTAATTAATAAAGATTTAAAATTTTAAGGATCCATCATATAATTAATAATTATTTTTAAAATTTTAATTAAATTATTTTATACATATATTAAAATTTTATTTTTTTAATAAGGGTAAACTATATATTTAGTACCTCGCCTATTTTTCTATTTCTATTGAACCCTCATTATTTAAATATTATTTCAATTTGACCCTATTCTTTATAAAAAATAATTTAACCCTTAACCCTCAACCTAAAACCCTAAACTATTAAACCTTAAACCCTTAAACTCTTAACCTATACCCTAAACCATATACCATTAAAAATAATTTCACCATCATCGATTCAATTCAATCCAATAAATTGTTGAATTCTCCTAAAAAATTCAATTAAATTATTTTTTATATATCAAAATTAATTAAACTTGAATCTCCTAGAATTAACATTATCATCTTATTTGAGATGAAGAGGTCATCACAATTAATCATAATTGTTTACTGATCATGGAAACGAAATATATGACCTGTTTACAATAGCAGAGCACATGAAAGATTGCAAATAATGCAATGCTTCGTTAACAGTCACTTTATTTAACTATTCTAAAACCTCACCCAGGGACATACTTCTTAATTTGGCGAACAGTTAATAAGTTCTATTTTAGTGATTTTTTGGTTCAAGTCAAGAAAAAAATTCATCACTTTGTTCAACGACAGTAAATTGATGCTAGTTGAATCCATCAGCCCCTCAATGCTTGAGAGATTAGTAACCAACTATCGAAGAGTGAAATCCTAGATTGTCGATTCTTGCGCTTCGGATCACAAGACTGGGGATCTCAGTGTGTTTCACAAATTCAGCCTACAACCAAGTAGAAGGGATATAAAAAATAATTTAATTGAATTTTTTAGGAGAATTCAACAATTCATTAGATTGAATTAAATCGATGATGGTAAAATTATTTTTAATGGTATATGGTTTAGGGTATAGGTTTAAGAGTTTAAGGGTTTAAGGGTTTAATAGTTTAGGGTTTTAGGTTGAGGGTTAAGGGTTAAATTATTTTTTTATAAAGAATAGGGTCAAATTGAAATAATATTTAAATAATGAGGGTTCAATAGAAATAGAAAAATAGGCGAGGTACTAAATATATAGTTTACCCTTATTAAAAAATAAAATTTTAATATATATATATAAAATAATTTAATTGAATTTTTAAAAATAATTATTAATTATATGATGGGTCCTTAAAATTTTAAATCTTTATTAATTAATTTAATGGTGTTCATCGATGTTCATCATTAGTGGTGTTCATCGGTGTTCGTCGCACGTTGTAGAATTTTCCTTTGAAAATATAATTCTTTATCTATGTTCTAAATTGGTTGAATTACTTGAATACATACTTGAAACTTGAGAAAGTTGTGATTTGTGGAGTTGTGACTCGAGAGAGTTGTGATTATTTTAAGGAAGCAAACAAAGTTCTAATATATATGTGACTTGTGAGAGTTGTCAGTTGAGAAAGTTGAGACTTGACTCGGCCTAAACTTCACCCGAAACTAATATAACTCGACTTGAACTTGATCTGAAATCAAAGTGACCTGACCTGAAATTGATCTAAAATATATGTAACCGGATACTAGAATGACAAGACCTGAAGTCCATCTGAACCTGAATTAACTTGATAATTAATCGACTTAGACCTGATCTGTTTTGACCCGACATGAAATTAACTTGACTCGAACCCGATCCAAGTTTAAGTTGAGATCGACCTGATATTTACCGAACTCGAATCGAATCAAACCATTAACTTAACTAGGGGTGTAAATGAACCGAGCTTGAACGAACAAGACTATGTTCGTGTTTGTTTGTTTATTTTTAAAGGTGTTCATGTTCGTTTAATTTTTAAAGGTTTTCATGTTCGGTTAATTTTTTAATAATCTCTTCGTGTTCATTTATTTATTTTTGAAGGTGTTCGTGTTCGTTTGTTTAGTGTTCACGAACGTGTTTGTTTATTCGTTCACGAACATATTTGTTTTTATGTTCAGAAATGTAACTAAATTAATCATAAATAAATAAAACAAGAACAAAATAAAACTTACATTTGAACATGAACTTATATAGCATCCTTAGCGATAACAAAAAGTAGTATTTAGATACAATCACAAACATTTTCATCCTATAAACGAGCTTGTAAACGAGTCTATAAACAAAGCTATAAACGAGTTTATAAACGAACTTATAAACAAACTTATAAACGAGCCTATAAACGAGCTTATAAACAATCTTATAAACTAGTGTGTTCGTTAACATAAACGAACCGAACACACCTATATTTTTATTCGTTCGTTTATTAAACGAACATAAAAATTTTGTTTATGCTCATTTATTTAGCTTAATAAATAAACATAGACAACGGTTTCTCGAACGCCCTATTCATTTACGCATCTAAACTTAACCCACCTGAAACTCATCCGAATACCTGATTTTACATCAATACTAGCGGGGTGGGTAGCTATAATTGGCGTTTTAAAAATCTCTTCCCAAAGGCAGCATCGAAATCACTTGGCCCAAAACAACCATCTTTTTATACTTTATCGTTAGCATTAGTCTCTGTTGCAGAGTGCTTTTTCGTATTTTCTGGTGCTGGTTGGATACCCGGCAATGGTGTCCCTCCGGTCGAGCTCCGACAGGGCTCTGCTTTTATCGTTTGGTTCACCAATGGAAGCAATCCACAACACTGGCAATATCCTAGTTTTCTGGGTGGTGGGTCTCTTCGATTAATGCTTCTATGGCTATCTTTTGCTCCTGCTTTCGTTGTTTGTCGGGAGAAGTTTCTTTGGTTCCATATTCGAGAATTCCGAGAGCTCAACAAAATCATGTTTGGCTTTTAAGATTTCGCCGGATAATATCTTCTTCTTTTCACCTGTTTTAGAATTAAATTCATTATGAAGCCGTGGGAACGGACTACGGAGCCATGCTCCCCTCCCAATTTTTTTTTTATAATTGTATTTAAGGTCCATTTTTTTTAAGCAATAGTAAAAAGAAAGATTCTAATTCTTGCTCCGTCTAGAAAACCTTTGCGAAATTGTATCATCACACCACCGGGCCAATTCTGTTGTTGTTTGGGTTATCTTGCCTTGATGTTAAGTCATAAAAAACACGTCTTAAATGATGGGAGTGTACTCAAGACAAATTGAGAACACTATAATTATGCTCCATATCAACACTGCAATATCCTCATCCTTGCTTGTTTAAACACACATTTTGCTTTACTCATCAAAATGTACAAAAATGGTCCAGCCCCATCCAAGCGACTCAAGTATAAGATAAGAAAACCTCCGGAAATAAAAAAGAATAAGTCTTTTGAAATAAAGGTTGAGTCATTGGAATCTTTTAAAATATTCGAATATTTTAAATTAATTTTTTTAAATCGAATATTTAAAGTTGTTATTAAATAATCGATGTGATTTAAATATGAAAATATTAAATATTTTATTTTTAAAAATATCCGATTTTAAAGAGAAAAATGATTTAAAATATTCAAATATTTCGAGTTATTCGAGTTGACGCGTCATATCTTAAGAAAACCTTTTCGGAAATAAAAAAGAATAAGTCTTTTGAAATAAAGGTTGAATCATTGGAATCTTTTATTTGTTTTTTTATTGATGGATAGGACCTAGGAGGAAAGGGTAAGGATCCTTTTGCCTTATCGTTTTAATGGTTGTTAGTGAAAAGTAAGAGTGTTTATTGTCGGGTATCCGATTTAATCAAATAATTTTTTTAATAAATTATTTAAATTTTTAAAATTCAATTCTGCATATCACTAGTCAAATAATCCAGATAAAGTATTTTTGAGCACCTGTTTTAAAAAGAAAGAACTAGCAATGAAATGGTAAAGAAAAGAAAGGAAGTGTGGAGTTTCCAAGGGAAATTCATTTCATCCACGTTATCCTCACACAATTCCCACCCCACCATCAAATGTCGGATCATTTGTTGTTTTATAGTTAAAGTCAACAACTCACATTTTTTTTTTTGTTTATTTTATAGTTGTATATATTTAATTTATTAATTGATTAATCTAGATTAAATATTATAAAGATTCGTTATAGAATAACTCTATTAACTTTAAGGATGTCAATTAGATATGGTGAGCAAAGACGGACGCATGATTTTATATTAGAATGGGAGAACTTATAAAATTTTAGGAGGGGCAGAGATAGATTTTCAATGTAAAATACATAGAAATTTTTTAAAAATTTTCTAATTCATATATAAATTTTAAATTTTAAGGGGGAGACTGTCCCCTCCAGCCCCCTCTAGGTCCATCCCTAATAGTGAGTGCGAAGGGTGCTCTCCACATTCATTCCCGTCAACAATTTACATCTTCATCCTCACAACCTGCCCTACTCACCCACGTGGGTCCTGAAACCCACCTATTCTATGTCAGATTCGCCTTACAGTCCAGTTCATATAATATATTTATAAGTGTATTTTAAATAAATATAAATTATTTTTTACAAAAAAAAATATAAAATATTTTTTTCAGACTCCCACCACACATGCGACATTATTTTAACCATTATTATTTTAATAATGATAAGTTGTCGTGACCTTTTAAATTGGTGAGGATTGAGAAACCATAATTCCGTGAGTGTTGTATTTAAAAAAAAGTAAATGTGAGTTAAATTTTATGAAATTATTACTATTTAAATGCTTATTATGTATATTGGTGGGCGGGAAGAAGACACGGCGAGGCGAGGATGGGTGGGTACAATAATGTATCCACACTTGTCCTACCACCCACGACGAGTCTAATTTTTGTCCTTAATCCGCCCACCATCCATAAAACATGTACTCATCCTCGTTTATTTAGGTGCAAAACAGAGAAAATTCTCACAAAATCTACCCCATTAACATCCCTAATCAACTCAATATATCTATGAATTGTTTTTCTATTTTAAGAAAAAAGATTGATATAAGAATAATATTAAATTCACACGTTCTAAATGGTTAAATATTAATTTATTTCATACCATCGATACATAAAATAGTTTCTTTTATTTTATTTTAAAGAATAGATAAAAACTAAAGAAAACATATTGATTCATAGTTATGATTAATCACTTAAAAAGAATGCACAGAGGGTGAGAAAAAAAATCGAAAGAATGCACACGTTTACCGAATCACGTTGATCATTTTAAGGATGCAGTAAGCCAAAAGTTGGTGGTGGGAATTTTCCAATGAAAATAAATAAAAGAAGACCCCGGAATCCAGTAAAAGTAGTGAAACATGTAATCAAAAGTGAGATAAATTATTATATGCTTCCGGACTACCACGTTATCTGTAGTCCCTATTCACTAAAAATAAGTCATATAATTTTTTTATGTTATTATTTTATTTATAATCAACTTTTATGTAAACCACTCACTCCCTATTTACATGGCTTAAAAAGGTGAAGATTCATCCTTGAAAAAAAATGACATGGAAAAAACAAATTATGTGGCTGATTTTTAGTGGGAGAGACCATGGATGACGTGGTGGTCCGGAACCATGCAATAATTTTTTCAAAAGTGAGCTCTTGGAATACATGTATTGATTTGATAATGATATAATTAATGGAAAATACTTTGATACATAAGTTTGTGTAAATTTTAATTTATATAAATCTTTTAATTTTAAGGTTTAGAGGTTTAATGTGTAGGGTGTAGAATTTAAAGTTTAGAATTTAAGGTTTAGGTTTTAGGGTGCTAGGGTTTGGAATTTAAATTTTAAATTTTATTAAAAAAAATTATGCAATTTTTTTTACACAGTTTTTGTATCAAAATATAACTTATAATTAATTTATTTTAAAAGGTTTTCACAAAATTAAAATTTCATGCACAAGTCACAACTCCCATATATGTTAAGTATTGATATCGAATTACCTAGAAAACAAAGAGAAAGATGTGGGCTTGCAGGCCTGAATTTTATTTTTTAAAAAAAGCTAAACTACAAAATAAGAGCTCAAACTATGTCTTTTCTATAGTAGGTGCTTAAAGTAATTTTTTGGCTTAAAAATGTGTTTAAAGTTTTATTTGCTGAAATAGGTGTCTAAAGTATTTTTTGGTTGAAATAGGTTCCTAAAATTTTATTTTTTATTTATTTTAAAGTCAGTTGAGGCACATACTTAGGCATCTATTTCAACCAAAAAATACTTTAAGCATTTATTGTAAAAAACATAATTTGAACACTTAATTTGTAGTTAAGAATTTAAAAAATTCACAACCTCCGTTGATCAAAACCTCAAATATCTTCATTGCATGTCATAACTGTTATTGCATGTTGATGGTGCATATGCTACAACTGCCATTTAAGGCTTAGAATTGCATGCTTATATGTGATGAACAATTAAAAGATATCTTGTGTCATGTATATGTGTGGATGTCATCTAATGCTATTGTTCTTCAAAAATGTGAGACGTAGGTCGGTTATGATAGTGTAATATATTTCTTTAGAGATTAAC
Organism: Hibiscus trionum; assembly: GCA_030270665.1. Lineage (NCBI taxonomy): Eukaryota > Viridiplantae > Streptophyta > Magnoliopsida > Malvales > Malvaceae > Hibiscus > Hibiscus trionum. The sequence continues at coordinate 7,722,372 of BSYR01000024.1, read as the reverse complement.
CACTATTTATTGGATTAAATTAAAATTAATACTAAATTAATATAATTTATTATGTACTCTTAACCTTTTGAAAATATACGCATCATGCAAACAACCTGCTTGAATTCGAATCTACTAGAAATAATCATGCTCCTACAAGGCAGTTAACCTTAGGAGGTTATCTAAAACCCACAAAAACTAAAGAAATAGGTAAATTAAGTGATCCGAACGGGACGGATGACCCGATCCTAGTAATACGCGGCAGCATCAACGATTTAAAGGAGAAATTATATTATGAGTAATTCTCACCACGTCATCCATGTGACCAACCACTAAAAACCACCCACTTCATCATTTTTATCCATGTTATTAATTTAATAATAAAATAACTTCTAAAAAACAGTTTTTAAAATAACATGGAAAAACTTTAGTGAAGATTCATTGGTTGGAAAAAGACATAAAAAAAATCATTGTGAAGTGGGTGGTTTTCATTGGTTGGTCCCATGAATGACGTGGTGGGAATTACCCATAATATAATTTTTGGATTTAAAGAGTTTCCAGTCCTCCCTTCTCCAATCACAAGTTCACAACACTCAGCTCCCCAATAAACAAAGACCAGGAAAATAGAAATGGCAGTCAGCCTCCTACTACCAAATGATCTTAATGTTGAAGATGATGAATACATTGAAATGGAGGTGAGTTCCTACTCCAACTTCTTCTACAACTCCTCCATAAGTTCGCCCACTCCGCACTTCCCCACCGAGTTCGAGTTCCAAATATCTTCGTCTTCCACGGAAATCGAGCCCACAACTTCACCAGCTGATGAACTCTTTTACAAAGGCAAGCTTCTTCCACTTCACCTCCCTCCTCGTCTACAAATGGTCGATAAACTCCTGCTGAATTCCACTTCTGTCTATCAAGATTTCTATACGACGCCGTCAACGAACACCGCAACCACCACTCCATTTGAATCCTGCAATGTTTCGCCTTCGGGGTCATGTCAGATTAGCCAAGAGTTGAATCCCGAAGAGTGTTCGTTTGAGTACTCAACCCAAGCTTTAACCGGTCGGTGCAACGGTGAAAACCATCGGAAAAAGTACTCGTCGTCCATCAGTTCGAAACTCAAGGCTTATAGGGCTTTTCTCAAATCTTTGTTTAGTATATCGGGTTGTTCGAGTGAGTCGTGTTCGGCTGCAAAAGTTGCAGATGAAGGTTCGGTTCTGAGAGCTAAAGAAAGATTGTTGGATCGGTCCACGATGATGAAATCAACAAAGAAAGCTCCATTCGGACAAATTAGCCATAGGAGATCGTTTTCTTTGGCTGTCAAGCAACAACACTCATCCTCATCTGGTTCTTCTTCATCTCCGAGCTCAAATGTGTTGCGGAATACGATCGTCGGATAGAGCAAAAACGCAACTGATAATTTGAGAAAATAACAATGAAGATAAAGGAGACACAGATTTTACGTGGAAAACCCTTAAATAATATAGGGTAAAAACCACGGACAAGGTAGAAGAATTTCACTATGAGAAAATAGGAATTACAACTTCTCTCAGTCTAACAAGGAGAAAACAATGACAATTCTCTCTTGATAAGAAAGGAGAAAACAACTCTATGAAAACTCTCTAATTTCTCTAGTATTGGGAGGATGTTAGAATGATTTGGGATGTATAAGAATGGCAAATGGCTAGGCTATTTATAGTTGAGCTTTAGGGACTAAACTTGTAAATAGCCTAAAGTTTAGGGACCAAAAAAACAATTTCCCCATGCCAAAAATTCAACCAAATTATTGCACCCAATAATGCACCGAAAGGTGCTTGCTTTTGCACTGAAAGCATCAACAATCTCCCACTTGAAGATTTGATTGGAACAATCATATCTTCACACCATTCTTTCTACCTCGTACTTTCCATGTTGCTTACGTCTCTAACAAGCCACAAGAGGATCGACACCAAGTAAACTTATCAGTGTTGATTGCTTTTGTCATGAAATCTGCTATGTTGTCATCGGTATGGATCTTCTGCATATCTATCGTCCCTTCTTCCACTTTCTCACGAATGAAGTGGTATTGGACCCGAATGTGTTTTGTTCTTGAGTGAAAAGCAGGATTCCTTGCAAGATGCAAGGCGCTCTGACTGTCACAAAACAAAGAGACATTCTCTTGTTTGTGCCCGAGCTCCTCCAATAGCATTTTCAACCATATTGCTTCTTTACTGGCTTGTGTAGCTGCTACATATTCTGCCTCCGTTGTTGACGTAGCCACAACCGATTGCAGTTTTGAAACCCAGCTTACAGCTCCACCAGCAACTGTAAACACATACCCTGTTGTAGATTTGCTTTTATCCAAATCTCTTGCATAGTCAGAATCGACATACCCGCTGATAAGAAAGTCTGATCCTCCGTAACATAATGCAACATTTAAGGTCCCTTTGATGTATCTCAGGATCCTTTTCACAGCATTCCAATGCTCTCTGCCTGGATTCGCCATGTACCGACTAACCACTCCCACTGCTTGTGCAATGTCTGGTCTTGTACAAATCATAGCGAACATTAAACTTCCCACTGCTGATGCATACGGTATTCGAGACATCTCCATCCTCTCTTCTTCACTGCTAGGACTCATACTGGAGGATAATTTAAAGTTAATAGGAAGAGGGGTATAAATTGGCTTACAATCTTGCATGCTGAATCGTGACAAGATCTTTTTCAAGTAATTCTTTTGTGAAAGCCAAATCTTCCTACTACTTCTGTCTCGGTGAATTTGCATCCCTAGAATCTTGTTTGCTGGTCCCAAGTCCTTCATTTCAAATTCCCTAGCCAGTCGTGCCTTTAATTCTTTAATATGATCTTTGTTGGGGCCTGCAACCAACATGTCATCTACATACAACAGCAATATAACAAAGTCGTTTTCACCAAACCTCTTGAAGTAAGCACAAGGGTCTGCATTAAGTCTGTTGTATCCAAGGCTCATGATGAAGGAGTCAAATCTCTTGTACCAACACCTCGGCGCCTGCTTTAAACCGTACAGAGATTTGTTCAACCTGCAAACCAAGTTCTTCTTTTCTTTTTCTTCAAAACCTTCAGGCTGGAGCATGTAAATCTCTTCTTCAAGATCTCCATGAAGAAAAGCTGTTTTAACATCTAGCTGCTCTAGATGTAAATTCAATGTAGCACACATTGCCAGGACAACTCGAACCGTTGTTAGTCGAACCACAGGAGAAAAGATTTCATTGAAATCAATACCTTCTTTCTGAGCATATCCTTTGACCACCAGTCTTGCACGATACCTCTCCACTTGATCGTCACCATTTCTCTTGATTTTGAAGACCCATTTGTTACCAATTGGCTTCCTTCCTTGTGGTAGTGGCACAAGTTCCCATGTATTATTTTTATGAAGGGCTTCAATTTCTTCTTGCATTGCTGTCATCCACTGCGAAGCATCTGAGTTGTTCATTGCCTCCTCGAATGATGATGGCTCACCGTCCTCCGTTAAAAGGCAGTATGCAACATTACCTTCTATAATATAATCTGAGTGCCAATTGGGGCGTCTTCTCACACGATCTGATTGACGAGTTGTTGGAGCTTCAGAATTCTCTGGTTCTGATTCCTCGAGCTCTGGTTCTGCTTCAGAACAATCTCTCTGTTCAAACTCATTTTCAACATGTATCTGTGTAGTCTCTGGCTTTTCTTTATCAGTGCTATCATCTTCTTCTTTTCTTTGTAGCTTATCTTCTACAAAGATAACATCCCTGCTGATAATCACTTTGCGGGCAGTGGGATCCCACAAGCGATACCCCTTTACTCCATCAGCATACCCCAAGAATTTACATTTTCTGGATTTTGGATCCAACTTTGAAATTTCTTGGGCATTGTACATCACGTACACAATACTTCCAAATATATGGAGGTTTGAATAATCAACTGGTTTACCAGTCCACATTTCCATCGGTGTCTTCAACTCAATTGCAGTTGATGGAGCCCGATTCACCAAATAACAGGCGGTATTGACTGCTTCTGCCCAGAAAGCTTTTTCTAGCCCTGCAGCTCTCAACATTGCTCGTGTTCTTTCTAACAGAGTTCTGTTCATCCGCTCTGCCACTCCATTTTGTTGAGGAGTGTATACTGTTGTGAACTGTCTTTTGATGCCTTCTTTTTTTGCAAAAGTCATCAAATTCATCACTTGTATATTCACCTCCATTATCTGATCTGAAACACTTGATCTTATTTCCAGAATCAAGTTCCACCCGCGCTTTGAAAACTTTGAAGGTTGAAAACACATCTGCCTTCCTCTTGATAGGATACACCCAACATCTCCTAGAGTAGTCATCAATGAAGGAGACAAAATACTTTGCTCCGCCTAGGGATGTAACCGGTGCTTGCCATACATCAGAATGAACCAATTCTAGAGCAGCCTTGCCTCTAGAATTTGATGTGTTGAATTTTAATCGATGCTGCTTACTTGTAATACAATGTTCACACAAAGGAAGTGATACCTTTGTTAAACCCGGAAGTAGCTTTTGCTCCACAAGGACTTTCATTCCCTGTTTTGACATGTGTCTAAGTTTCCGATGCCATAACATGGTAGAATCTGAACTACATGAGGCAACAGAGGCTTCAGCTTCTAGCAAAGTCTCTCCCTTCAGCATGTACAAATTTGCAGCTATCTTTTCACCTTTCATCACCACAAGCGCTCCATGGAACACCTTCATGATTCCTTTCCGTGTTTCAATCTTGCTTGCATTATTATCCAACAATCCGTAGGATAATAAGTTTTTCTTCAAGCCTTTCACGTGTCGCACATCTCGAACAACTTTGGTTGTCCCGTCATACATCTTCAATTTGATGGTTCCAACGCCAACAATCTCCAAGGCATGATTATTGCAGCTGTACACAGATCCTCCTGAGATAGGTTCATAATTATAGAACCATTCTCTTCTTGAGGTCATGTGATATGTGGCTCCCGAGTCAATAAGCCATATGTCTGCAAATCTTTTTCTGCCTTCCATGGCTGTTGCTGCTTCACAACAGAGAGCATCTCCATCATCTGAAGTGTTTGCCATATTTCCTTGAGGATTGGAGTTTTTAGGTAAACTCCAACAATCCTTCTTCATGTGACCCTTCTTTCCACAATTGTAGCACTTTAAATTCTTCTTACTCCTTGACTTTGATCTACCATGATTGTGACTGCTACTTTGGCCACGTTCTGTTGATCTTCCTCTCATCACCGTTAAGGCCTCTGCTTGTTGCAGATTTCCTTGTCTGTCTTCCTTGTTCTTGCGCCGATTTTCTTCTTCTAGAACAGCAGCTGCAACGTCATCGAAGACTAGATCACTTGTAAGGTTGTTGTTTGTCAAGTTGATGATGAGTTGATCATACGAATCAGGTAGACTTTGAAGCAGAAGTTCAGCACGTTCTTGTGACTCTATTTTATAGCTTAGGGATGTAAGCTGAGAAAATAGAGTATTCAACGTGTTTAAGTGCTCTGTCACTGAAGTAGATTCTGACATCCGAAGAGTGTACAATTTCCTCTTAAGGAAAATTTTATTGTGCAACGATTTGACCTCGTATAATTTTGCGAGGTGATCCCAAATCTCCTTGGCTGTCTTCTTCTTCTCGATGCTTGATAGTACTTCATCTGCTAATGCTAAATGAAGGTCTGCAATAGCATTCTCGTCCATCTCATTCCATTTCTTGTTATCCGTAAAATCTGCCGGCCTTTCGCTGATAGCCGCTAGACATCCGTTTTTTCTTAGGATAGCCTTTATCTTCAATTTCCACAGTGAGAAATTTCTCCCATTGAACTTTTCAATATCAAATTTCGTTGCCATAGCTTCTATTTCAGATAGCTCCCATTATTTCACCTTTTTGATGTGAATAGTGCCCACCACCTTCAATGAATGAGTAATATCTAACTTACTTTCTTATGATGGAGGATCCACTTTTCAGTGGCAACCAACAGAGAATACGGTAAGTAGATATACGCACCCAAATCTGGCTCTGATGCCAATTGTTGTGGAATACGATCGTCGGATAGAGCAAAAACGCAACTGATAATTTGAGAAAATAACAATGAAGATAAAGGAGACACAGATTTTACGTGGAAAACCCCTAAATAATATAGGGTAAAAACCACGGACAAGGTAGAAGAATTTCACTATGAGAAAATAGGAATTACAACTTCTCTCAGTCTAACAAGGAGAAAACAATGACAATTCTCTCTTGATAAGAAAGGAGAAAACAACTCTATGAAAACTCTCTAATTTCTCTAGTATTGGGAGGATGTTAGAATGATTTGGGATGTATAAGAATGGCAAATGGCTAGGCTATTTATAGTTGAGCTTTAGGGACTAAACTTGTAAATAGCCTAAAGTTTAGGGACCAAAAAAACAATTTCCCCATGCCAAAAATTCAACCAAATTATTGCACCCAATAATGCACCGAAAGGTGCTTGCTTTTGCACCGAAAGCATCAACAAAATGGTGTTCAGAATTTGCAGTTTCTAAAACGAAGCAACAGCGTGAATGTAGAGGTTGAGAGTCCAATTCAGGGAGCCATTGTGCATTGCAAGAAATCTCAGTTGATAAGTTCGAAAAAGACTGTTAGTGAGTTGAACCCATAGTAAAAATTGTGGTTGTCACGTCTGTTACAAATCATGATCATGGATCTTACATTTATGTAAGAGATAACAATTGTTGCGGACATAATTTGTTTTCTAAAAACATATTGTTTTTAAACTATAATTGTAATATCGAACCGGACCTTACTGCTGGCACCTATGATCTCGAACACCGACGATATGCAATCAACTTTAAAAACAGTTTGATTCAGAATCGGAGCTGCAATGTTGAAGATGCCATGATTTTCCATTAGCTTGCTTGTAGAGTGTAAATAAATCTCAGTTCCCATGAATGATTACAAGCCGCCATGGTTTTGCAGTAATCATAAACTGAATATTATTTAAATTTTAACCAATCATGAATTTGATTCTGTAAAATGGGCTGGTATATTATTGATTTACAACTCAATGAATAATACACAGTTTATGTACATGGACTTAATATATAGAAGCATTCATAACTAACTAACAATACTCAGCAACAAATTAAACTTCCTAACTAATTCTGTAACTGACTCTAACTTCAACACTCCCCCTCAAGTTGGGTCCTGCTGAAAAACATTCTTGATACCCAACTTGGATGACAGGTAGTAATGCTGCTGACTTCCCAAAGCCTTTGTCATGACATCTGCCAATTGTTCATGTGTTGAAACATGTTCAGTTTGCAAAATTTCTTGCTGTAACTTCTCTCTCACGAAATGACAGTCGATTTCTATATGCTTTGTTCTTTCATGAAATACTGGGTTTGCAGCTATCTGTAGTGCCGCCTTGCTGTCACAAAAAAATTTCACTGGTTCTAGCTTCTTCAATGTCAATTCTTCTAGTAATCCTCTTAGCCAGATCACTTCAGAAGTAACCATTGCCATAGCTCTGTATTCTGCCTCAGCAGAAGACCTTGCCACCACATTTTGCTTCTTTGATTTCCACGAGATTAAAGAATCCCCAAGTTTAATACAGAAACCTGTGATTGGTTTTCTGGATATCGGGCAAGAAGCCCAATCTGAGTCACAATATGCTACCAGTTTGCATTCAGTAGATGCCTTCAACAAAATTCCCATGCCAAGCTCCTTCTTGATGTATCTAACTACTCTTAAAGCAGCTTCCATATGAGATCTTTTGGGCTTATGCATGAACTGACTCAAGGTGTTAACAGCAAAGGTAATGTCAGGTCTCGTGTAAGTCAGATAGATCAGCCTTCCTATAATCCTTTGATAAACTGATTTGTCCTCCATCAATTCATCTTCAACATCAAATTGTAAGCCTTGATCAAAGTCAACTGAAGTCAACTTTAAGTTTTGCTCTAATGGAGTTAGAGCACATTTAGCATTCTCAAGCCCAGCATCATTGATTAGTTCGAGGGCATACTTCCTTTGATTCATCAGTATCCCTTCTTTCGATCTAAGCACCTCAATTCCCAGAAAATACCTTAGAAGGCCCAGGTCTTTCATCTTAAAGTGTTTATTCAAAATTTGCTTCAACTCTTGAATCAAAATGTCATCATTCCCAGTAATCAACAAATCATCAACATAAACCAGAATCATTACAACTCTATCCTTCTGTTTTTTTATGAACAAGGAATAATCATGCTTGCTCTGAACATAACCAGCAGAAGTAAGAGCTTCAGTGAGCTTTAAGTTCCACTGTCTTGAAGCCTGCTTGAGACCATACAAGGATTTTTGCAGTCTACACACCAAATTCTCCCCCTGACTGCAAAAACCATCAGGAAGATCCATGTACACTTCCTCATACAAATCTCCTTGAAGAAAAGCATTGAAGACATCCATCTGGTAGATAGGCCAATGATACATAGAAGCAAGAGACAAAATTGTTCGAATGGTGACCATCTTCACCACATGGGAAAAAGTCTCAATGAAATCAATGCCTTCCTTCTGATTATAACCTTTAGCAACAAGGCGAGCTTTGTACCTTTCAACCTCACATGTTGCCTTGTACTTAATCCTATAAACTCACTTGCATCCAATTGCAACTTTTCCAAGAGGCAAAGGAACAAGATACCATGTATTGTTTGATTGTAAAGCAAGAATTTCATCAGCCATTGCCTTAACCCAAAGAGGATTTTGACTGGCCTCAGCAAAAGACTGAGGTTCAGAGGATTCAGAAATAGAGGTCAAGAAAGCTTGAGAACTAGAAGACAAATGAGAAAAAGATACAGAAGAGGGATACTGAACAACAGGAGAATAAGAAAGACACATATTGGTATAGTTGTGTAACCAAGTAGGAGGTTTTGACACACGAACTGACCTCCTAGGAGCAACAGAAGGTGCACTTACTGAAACATTAGGTGATGCAACAGGGTCAAGAAGGGAAGAAGATTCAAGAACAGATGTAGGCTCAGGAATAAGAGCTGAAACAGTGTCAGGGATAGGATCTGAAGCAGGTTCAGGGATGGGAGCTGAAGCAGGTTCAGGGATATGTAAAACCAAAAATTCAGAATCTGGAATAGAAACAGAGGAAGGAAAAAAAGAAGAAACAGTTTGAAATAAGGAGAAGAAGAATGAAAAGGAAATTGATGCTAAAAAAATTTGACATCACGGCTAACAAACAAAACTTTAGAATCAAGATTGAAAAGAATGTAACCCTTTTGGGTTGGAGCATATCCTAGAAAAAGACAAGGAGAAGCACGAGGAGCAAATTTATCAGAAGGTAACAGGTTTGTGGAAAAACACAAACACCCAAATATGCGAAAATGATCATAAGAAGGAGATTTCTTGTAGAGAAGTTCAAAAAGAGTTTTCCACTGTAACACAGAAGAAGGAAGCCTATTAATAATATAACAGGCAGTTAAAACGCACTCACCCCAGAACTTTAAAGGTATTTGAGATTGAAAACGAAGAGCTCTAGCAACTTGAAGAAGGTGTTTATGTTTTCGCTCAGCAATTCCATTTTGCTGAGGAGTGTGAACACATGAACTTTGGTGGATAATCCCTAGAGAAGAAAATAAAGAGGAACATTCTGAATTAAAGAACTCACGGCCATTATCACTTCTAATGACTTTAACAGTGGTGGAAAACTGATTTTTAACCATTGTAAGAAAAGTTTTAAGGGAGAAAGCAGCATCACTCTTCAATTTCAGTAAGTACACCCATGTCATCCTAGAAAAATCATCAACTATAGTTAAAAAGAACCTATGTCCTGAATGAGTAGACAACCTATAAGAACCCCAAAGATCTAAATGTATAAGATCAAAGGGTGCAGCAGAAGAAGATGTACTGATAGGGAAAGGCAACCTAGACTGCCTAGCTAAAGGACAGATAGTACAATCAGTTAAACCAGAAACATCCAAAGAAGAATTGGCAAAAAAAGGTAAACGAGACAATTGAGGAGTAGGAACATGCCCTAAACGAGCATGTCAGAGTGCAATTTTATTAGAATGTAGAGAATTACATGTATGAATTTGAGGAATAGAATGCAAAACAGAAGAAGAAGAAACAGCAGAAACAACAAACTTACAAGCAGAATCAAGCAGAAAAAAAGAGGATTGAAGGAAATAAAGTCCCCTATATTTCCTACCAATCTCCCTCATCATGCCACTTGAGAGATCCCGCAAAATGCAGAAATCAAAAAAGAAATGAACAGCAGAATTCAAATCTTTAGTGAGTTTAGAAATTGAGATTAAATTGTGAGTAAAATTAGGAACAAACAACACATTTGACAAGACAAGGCCATTTGGCAAATGAACAGAACCAATATGAGACACAAAAGAAGATTTACCATTTGGAAGTTGAACAAAATGAGAATTGGGTACACAAGGACGAGAATCAACCAAGCTAGACAAATCAGACACTACATGATCTGTTGCACCAGTGTCAAGAATCCATTGCAAAGAGGAATTAACAAGAGAGCAAAAAGGAATAGTACCTGCCAAATTCACAGAGGAATTTGAAATGGAGCTTCGATGCAAGAGCTCCAGAAGCTGAGAATGCTGATCGGAGGTGAACGCTGGAGGACCACCAGATGAATCACCAGCAGACAAATCACCAGAAGCCATGGTCAACGCAGCCTGAGAACCACGATTCCTCTTGTTGAATTTGAAGTCAGATGGGAATCCGATAAGCCTATAACAGGACTCCTTTTTGTGGCCTTTAATCTTGCAGTAATCACAGGTCCCCGAAAACTTCTTACGAGTGCTAGAAGTATTGGAGTAAAGGGCAGTAGACTCCATCGAAGGAACAACACCAGATAAGTGAAGACGATGAGACTCCTCACGAACAATCATGGAATAGGCGTTGTTGACAGAAGGTAGCGGTTGCATTAGTAGAATCTGACTCCTCAAGGCAGAGTAAGACTCGTTGAGGCCCATCAAAAATTGGAATAACCGTTGATTAGCAACATGATCCGAGTTACGACGAGTCGAATCACAATTACAAGAAGAAAATGGCACCAATACAGAAAACTCATCCCACAATAGCTTCAGTTTGGTAAAATAAACGGAAACAGAGGAATCACCTTGCGTGAGTGTCGTGATTTCACGGTGGAGAAAGAAAATACGCGAGCCGTCAACCTTGTTGAACCGCTCCTTGAGATCATCCCACACTAGGGCAGCACTTGAGGCAAAAACAATGCCCGCCGAGAGTTCCTTGCTAACGGAATTGATTAGCCAGGAAAGAACGATCGCATTGCAGCGATCCCACTGCGCCTGGAGAGAAGACGAGGAATAATCCGTTCTCTTACAATCTCCATCAATAAAACCGAGCTTGTTCTTCGCAAGAAGAGCGATGCGCAAAGAACGGCTCCAAATGGTGTAGTTCTCGATTCCGGTCAACTGGTGAGAAATAAGGACTGTTCCCGACGTATCAGACGGGTGAAGGAACAAAGGATGGCTGAAGTCGAGGACGGAATCGGAATCCGGCGTCGAAGTCGGCGGCGAAGGCATCTCAAAGAACTAGGGTTTAGGAGAAACAAAGAATTTGGGGAAAATCGGGTAAACAGAGAATATGGGAATTAGGAGAAAGCTACCCAAATGCGAAAGAAGGAAAACAGCCCAAAAAAGCCCAAAGAAACCTGAGACTCGTGATACCATGTAAAATGGGCTGGTATATTATTGATTTACAACTCAATGAATAATACACAGTTTATGTACATGGACTTAATATATAGAAGCATTCATAACTAACTAACAATACTCAGCAACAAATTAAACTTCCTAACTAATTCTGTAACTGACTCTAACTTCAACAGATTCCATTAACCTACCTGTCTGCCTCTTTAGAACCATTAAGAGACACATCTGCTTGCTTTAAAAATGTTCATAAACTGACCCATATTTATCATGATTAACTACGAGAATGAACCCAATCACAATTTAAATCTCATAAATTGATATAGATATAATAAAAGAAAGGGTAAACTACATAAATGACCACCATACTATTGGTAAAGTCGCGATTTGACCACCTTACTTTTTTTCTAAGCAATTAAACCACCAAATTATTTAATTGGTTACAATATGACCACTATCCGTTAAAAACTAACGGAAGGAGTGACGTGGCAGTTAATAAAATTGGTATAATTACACATTTGGTCCCCCGCTATTTGTACATTTTATCAATTTAGTCCTAATTTTAATAAATAAAATAATTTTATTATTTAATTAGGTTACGACACGTGTCACCGTATTATTGGAGAACTTTATTTATATATTTTTAATTTAATAATTTTTATTTTGCTCCTCCAATCAGGTGGTGACACGTGTCACCAGATTGAAGGAGCAAAATTAAAGAAAGAGAGAATTTCTCCTAGTGGGACTCGAACCCGGGTTCACAAGGTTAATAGTGAGCACGCATACCACTGGGCTAAAACTATCCATGTGTTAAATTGTACAAAATCTAATATATATCTTAGTTTTTTACTCATGTCAGGAAAAAAAATAAGAAACATATTACCTCTAGCAGGATTCAAACCCGGGTTTCTTGGATTAAAATTGAGCATGCCTACCACTAAACCAACATTATTCTTATGATGCAGTATACAAATTTTATTATATAACTTAATTTGTTTCTCATGCCAGAAAAAAGAAATAAATATAGATTAAAAAACTCTAATATGTTTCGAGTTTCTTGCCCCCCTGATGTAACAGAAGGGAGAGGAGACTGCGGTGGAGAAGAAGCAGTGTCGGAGGAGGAACCGGTAGTGACACGAGGTTGAGTCTGTGGACTTGACTCGGTAGTGATTAGTTTCCATTGGCCGATACCACCACTGTTATATCGCGGTCTCTTGGGGTTAACAGACTCGAACTGCTGTTGTTCAAACGTGGAGGAAGGTACATATAAAGGCGCGGAGATGAAAGGTAGTGGACCAGTTGCTGCCGTGACCACAACACCAGCCGACTTCTTCTTCTGCTGCTGCTTTGATTCCGAGGATTCTTCTAACTCTTTTGGAGAAGACGACAAGTGTTGTTGTGTTTGCTTTTTGGTACCATCTCCTTTGGTGTCACTCATCTTGAACGAGACCAAACAAGAAACAAAGACAGAGGGAGAAGAAATACTTAGACAGAAACCAGAAGAGGAAGGAGAAGAAGCATTATTATTACATGGGAACTAAGCTAACTAGGTTGATGTCGGTACAATACAGGAGAAGTGGAGTGTTTGATTCGAGTGGGTTAAGATCTTTGTTGTGGGGGATGTTTGTGGGTTGGAATATTATGAGCAAAAAATAAATATAGATTAAACCAACGTCATATTCGAGTTTTTTTAATCTATCTTTATTTCCTTTTTTCTGGCACGAGCAAAAAATTAATTTATATAATAAAATTTGTACATTGCATCATAAGAATAACATTGATTTAGTGGTAGGCAAGCTCACTTTTAACCAAAGAAACTCAGGTTTGAATCCTGCTAGAGGTAATATGTTTCTTGTTTTTTTTCCTGACATGAGTAACAAACTAAGATATATATTAGATTTTGTACAATTCAACACAAGGATATCTTTAACCCAGTGGTATGCATGCTCTCTTTCAACCTTGTGAACCTAGGTTCGAATCCCATTGGGGGTAGTTGCCTTTTTCTTTAATTTTGCTCCTCTTTCTTTAATTATTAAATTAAAAATATATAAATAAAGTCCTCCAATAATACGGTGACACGTGTCGTAACCTAATTAAATAATAAAATTATTTTATTTATTAAAATTAGGACCAAATTGATAAAATGTACAAATAGCAGGGACCAAATGTGTAATTATACCAATTTTATTAACTGCCACATCACTACTTCCGTTAGTTTTTAACGGATGGTGGTCACATTGCAACCAATTAAATAATTTAGTGGTTTAATTGCTTATAAAAAAAGTAAGGTGGTCAAATCGCGACTTTACCAATAATATAGTGGTCATTTATGTAGTTTACCCTAAAAGAAAATAAAACTTTAACTTAATTGATATTTACGTAATCATATTAGAAAACACTGAGATATACGTAACTTGGATTGAAACCCAACCAAGTTAAGAAAAGGAAGGACAATCAAGCATAAAATATAAGCGAAAATCTTCCAGGCGTAGACAAACAGGTTTTTATTTTTTATTTTTTAAAGTTTGCATTTAGACCTCATTATCTTAATGCCCATAGATACCAACACTTTTCTTTTCTCTTTTTGGGTAAATAAAGAAGGCTAAGGCCTGAATACAATTGGTTCCCAACTCAAATCCTGAGAATGCCTCATCAAGTAGAACAAATCCCACTGCAACTCATTCTACTCTTATACAAGTGCTTTTGAATCAGGAATGGTTGGTCAAATTTACCCATGTAGCGCGGGAGAGCAACAACCTTGCTGCCGCCATGCCAAAGATTGGTACTTTGGTAGGAATTCCACGCTAGACACCTTAGTGTTTCCGATCCCGCCAGACTCAGTTTTACAAGTTTTTTTTAGCACCATTCGACTAGCTTCTCATCTTAAGGGTTTTGCTGTCCATGGAATTAGCCTTTCTTCTGCTATTTATTCTAGTATGTGATATTTGTAAAATATTATTATGTCTACTCTTTTTCTTTATTTAAATTTAGAAAGTTTTTAATGAGACATATAATAATATCGTTTTATCTTATCATAATAAAGTACAATTTTAAATACTTAAAGTGAACCATGGTTAATTAAATTTTGACTAATCCGCCGTGAAGTCAACTATGTTGCTGATAGGAGTGTGCAAAACCGGGTTTAGTTAACCGATAGTAAATTATTTCGGTTAATCGGTAAGTTCAGGTCAATTAATTTTCGACCCTAAATCATAACCATTCAACCGGTTAACTGAAAAATTCAGTTCGGGTAACGGTTTTTTATTTTTTTTATTAAAAATATAAATTTTAATAATGTGTTAGAAAAAATATATACTTTTAAAAACTGATACATTATATAAGTATTTTTTTAATACTAGAAAGGTAAATACTTAAACTTTATAAAATGAAATTATGGTTTTACTTTTGGGAAATGAGAAACTAAAATAAAATCTTATTTTTTTAATATAAAATATTAAAATCACATATAATATAATAAGATATATTATATAACCGGTCGGTTCGATTTTTCGATTTGTCCCAAAACTGTAAACCGTAACCGAACCGATTTCTTTTAAAATAATAAAAATCCAAACCGAAACTAAATTTTTCGGTTTGATTAACCAATTTTTCGGTTTAAATTTTTTAAGTTTCGAAATCGATTTCGGTTATTCGGTTTTTTTGCACATCCCTGGTTGCTGATTTCATGGCGAAACTTCCTTGTAGCTCATATGGTTCTCCTAGTCTCTACCTGGTTCCTCCTTCGACCGCTGCTTACTTGCGTAGGGACATTCATAGTCCTCCCTATCTGCATTAATTATCTCCTGATGTAATGGCCCTAGGCCTCTTTCTATCCCAAATAATAATAATAATAATAACGACAAGGGTCTAAAATAATTACAGATTGTAGTTAATTTTGATCCCTATATATTTTAAAAGTTAATATTTAAGTCTAAAACATTAAAATTATTATTATTTGGCTTAAATAGATTGGTTTAAACATTCTTTAAGTCACTATTAATTTTGAACTTGAATAAATTAATCTCTTAAAACACATTTTTTTAACTTTTACATCAAATTTTAAACACTTATGGAAATCTAAATAAAAAATTAATTACTATTCTAATTTCAATCTTTGTTTGTCTTCACTTACAATAATATTTACAATAACAAGCCATAACATAAAAAATGTTTAATTGGAAAAAATATACATTATTTTTTTTTTGAATTTTTAGATTTGGAGCGAGAGTAAAAATAAAGGTCTAATTGAAAAATAATTATACAAATGTCATAAAAATATTTAGAATTTTATCAAATTTTAAAAATATATATGAAAAAATATTGCAAAACAATATAAAATTTTAAGTTTATTTTATTTAAAAATTTTCAGTCATAATTGTACATTGGCAAAAACGGTCAACGCCGCATATTATTTTTATTTACTCACTTTTAAAATGCACATCAAAAAAATTACTATCATTTTTCGAAAGAGGCCAATTTGCTTAATTTTAAAATTAATAAAGACTTAAGGGTGTTTAAACCTTAAACCAAAATATTTAAACTATATAACCATAACTTCACAATTTTGAAAAGGAAAAAAATCATTCACTTTGTACGTACAAGAACTACAAATGTTCTAGTGAAAACTAAAATGTTCCTTTTGATAATGAAAGAACTACTTTAATGCTGAAATCAAATTAAACTAATTAAAATTTAGGGTTTAGAGGTTAAGGTTTAAATTTTAGAGCATTATGTTAGGGATTTAAGTTTTTACCTATAACCCCTAAATTCTAACCTTAAACTCTAAATTCAAACCACAATCCTTAAATTCTAAGCACATAAACCTAAACCCTTAAAATACAATCCCTAAACTGAATCCATAACCCCTAAATTAGGCATTTGAGATCATGTTTACATTTTCTTATATTTTCATATGATCAACAATGAAATAAGTAAATGGAAAATGTTTGAAAATTTTAAAATTGAACGAAAATAGAAGTCAGGTTTCACAAATCTGATGCTAGTATGTAAAGATAAATGGATTCAAAAACAGAATCTTGTCTGAAATATCTTATCCTACACCTTAATAGCATACTTCCTCATCGGGAAGTACATTTCCCTCTTTTTCTCCCGTTCTGTCTTCAATGATGCCTGAGGCAAGCAACAAAACCAACATTCAGACATATAAACAAACAAGAAAACTAAACAGTTACGCGTATTACCAGATGATCCGACAACCAAAGAGAAAAACTGGATCAAACGGGATAAATTTGTACAAGAAATAATATCTTAGTTGGGACAATAGTCCTAAAGAATGTGGAATTTTATAATTTCAACATCTGCTTAGTCTTGGAAACATCTGAAATGGCATGTTTTAGGGTTAACTTGTTCATCTGTTATTCCGATTTCAGGCTATTCCTTTTTCTTTCATCTCACATGTTTATCACCCGTATCTAACACATATTAGGATGAGTATGAGAATATGAACCCTACCAAAAACTTGAAAAGGGTTTGAATATACCTATGTTGGACACATATCCTACCTGAAACTACAACCCGAATCCGAGTAAAACAGACTTGTTCAACAAAAGCTAGAAAAAAGTACTCCGGCATTATCAAAAGAATGTCCAGACCTGATGCTTGGTAAGCTTTCTTCTAATGGCTCTGGTCTTCTTCGGACGGAGATCAAGGGGCAAGAACTTCTTCTTCTTATATGCCTCCCTCAGTGCAGCCTTCTGCTTCTGTGAGATCACTGTCAACACCTGAGCAATCGACAACCTCACCACCTTTCTGCATCCATACAAACATAAGACTCAGAAAAACATAGCAAAACCGACTAATCCAGAAACCAGAACATCACAAGAAACCAAATCAACAAGGTCTAATTAAAATATTCCGCAGGCCATAAATGGAACTCGTAGAGAAAGCACTCCAAAATGTACAAATTCCAAACTAACATATACATTAAGTCCTAAGGTGCTCTTAGAAAGCTCAACCAGCCAATCAAATGATATAGATTTCGCTTCTCAAATAGTCACCATATGATCAAATTCGAGAAAAGAAACGCACGGGGTTAAAATAAACATCAGTTCGAACATATTTGTTCCATGTAAAAAAGTAGAGTCCTTTAGCCCTTCTTCAGGAAAATCAATTTCCTTGTCTTCATCAAAACAATTAACGTTTAACATTTTATAGATCAAAACACATTTTTTTTCAAATATATCGGAAGAAGAATTTTATTTCAGAGATAGCAAGTCAATTTCAAAAGATAAGAAAAACAATAAACAAAAGTTACAATCAAATATGAAAATCCATGTTAAAACAAATGAATACACATTTCCATAAATAAAGTAAGAAATCAAGTTCCATTTTTATGCATTCAATTAGACATAAACTTAAGAACCACATCTAACACAAAAAAACAAACTAATACAGAGAGAGAAAGAGGATTAGAATTACATCTTGGAAAGCTTGTTGGGTGCACCGCCGGTGACTTTAGCAACGCGAAGAAGAGCAAGCTCAGCTTTGAGATCTTTCAACTGGGCTAAAAGCTCAGTCTTTGATTTCTGTCTCAGCTCATGAACCTTGATTCTCGCTGTTTTTTTAGTGATTTACAAACAAAAACATGAAACCGAGATTAAAAGACATGAAACACCCATCTTTATTTATTTTATTTCAAATCTAAAGAGGGAATGTAAGAAAAACATAAGCATTTTTAATGTATTTGAAGAGTTAGTTACCCATTGCTTCTTTTGCTGTTCTTCTGCAGTGGCTGATTCTGTCTTTCGAAAAATATGACGAAACCCTAATATTAGGAGAAGACTGGGGTTTTTATGAAAATTTGGTTAAAATGGGTTTTTTTTTGTTATGCTTTATTGGGCTTTAATTATGGGCTTTTATTATTGAATTTTTATGCCTAACACTAAAAAAACATTAAAAGTTTAAAGGTTTAACTATAAGATAGGTGCCTAAATTATACTTATTTTTTTACAATAGGTGCCTAAATTATTTTTTGCTGAAATAGGTGCCTAAAGTTTTTTTTTCTTGGCCAAAGTATGTGTCTCGGTTGACTTAAAAACAAGACAAAAATGAAATTTTAGGCACCTATTGCAAAAAGGAGACATAGTTTGGGCATTTATTTTATAGTTAAGCCAAAATTAAATTTTAAACTCTAACACTAAATTCTAAATTCTAAACTTTACACTCTACACCCTAAAAAATACATCATACTCCAAAATTTTTAAATCCTAACCATAAACCCTAAACCTAATTTTTAATGTGAAAACATAAATAGGAGCACCAAAAAATAGATGGTTTCTATTCATTTCTTTTATAATAATTATTAATATTATCTCTACTCTAGATGAATTGAGGTAGTCCGTTAAAATAATGTCTGTCAAAGGTCTGTAACATGAAACTAAACTAAACCTCGAGCTCCAAGCTACGAAATTTGTTGGTACAAACCTGAAACATGCATCATAGTTCCTATTTCCTAACCAGTTGAATTTGTTTTTCTTCAGAAAAATCGATCAATTTAAAATCCATTAAAACTATATATTTTTTTAACAAGCAAAGTACATAAAACACCAAGTAGAAGATCGCACATGCCTAATATTCAAAATCAAACAAAGCAGTGCATAATAATACGACAGAACACCTAAGCTGAAGGCATCCAGAGACCAAAAATGCCATCTAGTATGTATTGCGAACAAAACACCAATGTCCCGGGTCCTAGAAATTTCATGCCAAGAGCTTCCCGCATCCGGTTTCGATACCTGATCTCGTCTATGGTCTGGCGAATAGATTTGCTGAAGACAAGCAACGAGAAGAACAGCAAGAATGGGAAGAATCCAAACAGAACCATGAAGAAAAGGTTGACGTATGCCCAAGGAATGGTTGGCGCTAAGATTGTCATGGAGCAGAAGTAGGAGATGATCAACATATACAGCGGGATGGCAAGGATCAGGAAAAGATGAAAACTCGACAGCAGGAACACGGTTACAAGATCTGTGAACCCGAATGTTGCAAGGTTCAAGAACCAAAACACCCCATAAATCTTCTGATTCATGATTGTTGTACCCGCTCTTTCTGATTTATCACCAAAGATCCATATATCCGATGTATTAACAAACTTTTTATTGGACAAGTGATTCACGTGCGAGATAGTGTTCGACTTCGAGGTGTTGTCGTCAGATCCATTTTCTTGCCAAACACCACCGGGTGGACTTAACGAAGACGTGTATATTGCTGTTATAACGAGTGCCATAATCACCAGCATCGTGTTGATCATGTCCACGGACATGCTGTGCCTCGTACGATCTCCCACCACTCTTATTCTTTCGAAAATAACTTTATCTGTCAACTGCTTAATCTTGGTATCCACTTCTTCACTCGCATTCCTGTTTCTGTTCACGCCTCGTCTGCTAGCATCGTTTAGGATTTGTAGAGCCGTCAAACCTTCCGAATCCTTAGCTTTTACGTGTAACCAAAGTTGGGAATCCAACAACAGCTTTAGTGCCTGCATGCATCATTAATGGAATCAAAAGGGGGGTTTTTAATGAAGGAATAGAATTGCAATTTGCACATACATACATCAAGACAGTTATTGATTAAACACGATATACGAAAATAAATATAAAAACCACAAAACAATACGCCATATAAAAATTATATAACTTGTAAACTATCTCTAGAGCAAGTGGTAAAAAGTTCTCAATTGACATCTTCTCCACTCTTAGGTTATAGGTTCTAAAGAGCAAAAATTTCTTTTCCTCCTCCACTAAATAAAAATTGTTCAAAACTTATATAACATAAATTACCAATATGTCAAAACTAGTAATATATTTAAGGATGGGTTGTGTTTTTTTTTAATCTTTTATCCTACTATTGTTGAAGTTTTTGAATAAAAATCTTTTGCTTATTTTTCGGTGCCCATATATATGTCTCATACAAAAATAAGCTTAGGGTTAAGGTTTAAGGTTATGGTTTAGGGTTAGAGTTTAAGGAATTAGTTGTAAGGTGTTTTTTAGGGGTTAGAGTTTATGGTTAGGATTTGGAATTTAAGATTAAAGTTTAAAATTTAATTTTTAGTGTTGGGCATAAAAAGGAGCACAGAAAAGGGGCAAAAGATTTTTATCTCAAGTTTCCCGGCATAAATTCTTTAAAGATAGTAAAATATAGTACTCCCTTTGCCCTATTAAATTTGTCTTGACTTTTTTGTCTGATTTTTTTAACTTTGACCCATTATTATTTAAATTTGTTATTGATAAAAATATGAAAAAATATATATATTTTATAAACATTCACTCAAGTAGTTTTAAAACATATATTTCATAAAATTTAATTGTTTAAAATATTTAAAATAATTATGATCAAAATTTAAAAATTTAACTTTAAAAAAATCAATAAATAACAAAATTTAGTCTTAATTTTAATTTAATTAAAAAATTAATACACAAAAGGATGACCATCACCATTTAATTGGTTTAAAATTTTAAAAACCAAATTATACCTCCAAAGGGATTCGATACCAAACAAAATGCACAAAACTACAAGCTTAATAATAACACTAAATCAAATACTCTCTTTTATTTAAGATCTACCGCGTCCTCCACCATTACTTTTTCGTGAGGCAATGTCTCTACCTTCGGGATCCTCTGCTAGTTTTTCTTCACCATCACTCTTTTGTTATATTTAGCGGTGTTCATATTCAAATATCCGATTTTTCGTGTGCCCGAAATATCGAGAGTCTAAAATTTTTGGGTACTAAAGATTCGACCCATGACTTGACTCAAAAGAATTGGGTACCCACCGGGTACCTGATTTATTGTTTTTATATTTTTAAAAGTTCAAAATTTTTAAAACACACAAGAAACAATATTCGCTCAATGTGGTGTTGCACATTCTGGCCTTATAGCTAAGATTGCAAGTCATTATCATTTGGTGGCTTTTATTTCTTCATGGATATTTAGTTTACTGTTTTCGCGTATAGAGCAAAGCTTGAATTCTACAAATGACTAAAACCAGAAACAGTGCTTGAAGGTTGAAAGATCATAACGACTAAATTAAAAAAAATGGAATAATTTATCATTACTGCTTTGGTTGTCCATAACAATTAGCAAATACTTTAAATTAAAAAGGGTAAACTACACTGGTAGTCACCAAACTTTTAGAGCGCTTTCAATAAGGTCACCGAACTTTTAAAACTTTCATTACAGTCACCCAACTTTTAATTCGCTTTCAATAAGGTCACTGCCGTCAACCACTGTTAAAAAAGCTGACATGACATGTTAAATTTAAGGATAAAATACACTATTAGTCACTGAACTTTTAAGAGGCTTTCAATATGGTCACCGAACTTTTAAAACTTTCATTACCATCACTCAACTTTTAATTCACTTTCATTACCGTTAAAAAAAGTTGATGTGACACGTTAAGTTTAAAAATAAACTTTTTCCCACCCTATTTTATATGCATGTCTTATTTTCTTCCATCCAAACATGTCTATCTTTAGATACATTAATATTTTCCTTTGAACTCCTCGTTATCCAGTGCATGACTGAGTAAATGTCGGGCCTGAAGCATAAAGAGAATTTTTATGAGCAAAATTTTAGTTATTTCTTTATCATTCCATCATCGGTTGTCTCCCAATATTTTTCTTGTTCTCACACATGTCGCATGCATGTCTAGATACATTAATATTTTCCTTGATGTGTTACTAGAGAAGTAACGACCTTCACCAAAAAATTACAATTTGATTCATATGGAAGAAAAATACATGTTTGGATGGAAGAAAATAAGAGGGGAGAGAAAATATGGTGGGAAAACGTTTATTTTTAAACTTAACGTGTCACATTAGCTTTTTTTAACGGTAATAAAAGCGAATTAAAAGTTGAGTGATAGTAATGAAAGTTTTAAAAGTTCGGTGACCATATTGAAAGCCTCTTAAAAGTTCAGTGACTAATAGTGTATTTTATCCTTAAATTTAACATGCCATGTCAGCTTTTTTAACAGTGGTTGACGGCAGTGACCTTATTGAAAGCGAATTAAAAGTTAGGTGACTGTAATGAAAGTTTTAAAAGTTCGGTGACCTTATTGAAAGTGCCCTAAAAGTTCGGTGACTACCAGTATAGTTTACCCAATTAAAAATATAATTTTAGGGTAAAAATAGTAAGATCCTACAATGTGCTTTTCCGCAAGTAAAGCGACGGTGGTTTTGTGAATTGATGAAATGATTCCCCTTTATGCGGTGGCGGTGCCACCTCCTCTGTTCACGCGTCTTTTCATTCTCATTTGGTGCATGCATGTGCCAAACGTTAGTTTTTCTTTTTCTTCTTTTTTTATATTGACGAAAGAACGGAAATTACTGACGAAAAAGTTTTTGCTATTATCCTCTTCTATTTAGATCTAATATGGATTCATTACCAGAGACATCCTCAAACTATACATCGTAACTGCGCTTAACGAGGAGTCCCAATAAAAAAAATAATATTCGTTCTACGAGATTTAGATTTAAGCAGTTTTTTTAAGGTATGTATTTTATCAAAAGGTTAAGAAAAAATATAAGCAAATATTACTTTATAATCATGTTAAAGGGTTATAGTTTGATACATAAGTTGTGTAAAAAAATTTACACAATCATTCTATAAATTTTAAAACTTAAATCTCAAACCCTAGCACCCTAAACCTAAACCTTAAACTCTAAATTCTAACCATAAACCTTAAAGTCTACACCCTATACACTGAACTCCTAACCTAAAACCCTAAAATTGAAAAGCTTGTGTATCAAAGTATTTCTCAATTACATTACTCGATTAACGAATAGAAATCACATGTCCCTTTGTCGTGCCTCTTTCTATGTCCCACACTAAAAAATAGGTTTAGAGTTTATGGTTAAGTTTTTAAGGTTAGGATTTAGAGAATTATGAGTATGGTATATTTTTAGGATTTATAGTTTATAATTTAGGATTTATAATTTAGGCTTAGGGCTTAGAATTTAATTTTTTAGTGTTGGACATAAAAATTACACTGAAAAAATATAGAAGTTTTTATCCTTAATTACATGTATTTATAGTACACATTTTCTCTCTAGTTAGTTATAAAATAATAAAAAGAAGAAATATAAGAAAAATATAATATATATATATATATATATATATTGTAAGAATCTTGGTTATTCAACTGAAAATATTTTTTTGTCTTCAGTTGGCACTGAGAGACGCTAATACGTCTGTGATTTTCTTGATTGAAATAAAATTGCAGGCGTCTGAGATGGTGAAAGTTAGGCGTAGATGTGGCTATGTGAACGATATTGGAGTGAGTTCTCATGGAAGAAGTGGGGGGGGGGGGGGGGGTCTTTGTCTCGCTTGGCGTCACAATTGTGATGTGGTGCTTCGTTCCTTTTCTGATAGGCATATAGATGTGCATATTACGCGAGATTCTGATGGGCATTGTTGGCGTTGTACTGGTTTTTATGGGGGGGGCTGAAGACCAGTTTCACCATTTATCTTGGAGTCTACTCAGACAGCTTGATGATACCCCGAATGTGCCTTGGGTGGTCATTGGTGATTTCAATGAGATTTTATTTACTTTTGAGAAAGTATGTAACACTCGGGTTTAGGGGTCGGGTGAAAATAATGTTTTAATATTATTCGGGTTCGGTTTTATAATTTAAATAAATTAAATAATGGTTCGGGTTTTGTTTGCAAATAAAACAAAGGTGTTGGACCCAATTTTTAAACCCAAGCCCAATAGCCATTTCATTAATGGCAGTTTCGTAAATATGTGGCCTTGTAAAAAAATAAAAACCCTTTTAATACCAAAACACCCAAAATTTGTGTCATCTTCTACCTCACAAACACACACCCAACGTGAAACCCCCTCCCACCATTGAAGCTTCTATTTCATCTCCTCCATCCTTCATCCTTGATGATTTTTAAAAGGTAATGGCACTTTTGAACTGTCCTCACCTTCCTCTTTCTCTCCATGTATTTAGTTTTTCATAAAACCCATTGTTTTATGTTTTGAGTTTTTGAACTTTTAAGTTAAAAATCCTAACTTTGTTGTCCAATGTTGAAGCTTTTGAATTCTTATTATTATATGTGTTATTTGTAGCCCGAATGGTCCAACATATATCATTTTTACTTGGTTTTATTAAGAAATTCGTATTTGGGTTTTGGAGGGGTTTTAGGAGGGTTTAGAAGTGAGTTTTAGGGCTGTTTTATGTTGGAAAGTGAGGGCTGATGGTTGTATGATAGTTAGGGGTTGTTTTGGAAGCTATTAGGTGTGTTAAAAGAGTTGGAATCATCGGTTTTGGACTGTGCAAAGGGGCTGCTCGGGAATGGCTTTTTGGGGGTTGTTCTTGGTTCGAAAAACAAGTGTTTGATGTTTGAATTTCATTTCGGGTTTGCTACGTTGTGTTGTGAACTGATTTGAGGTTAATTTACTTGTGTTGGGATGATTAGAAGCAAGGATTTGCGTTGGTAAGGCGTTGGGATCGAATCCGGAAGTGCGGAGGCTTGAGTCGGCTTTGCTTGGCTTGCTTAAGGAAGTGAGGTGAGTGGTTAATGTTTTAATTTGATTTTCTAAGATTGGTTCAAGCACGTGGATGTGGAAATGTTTTCAAGAATCGTTTTGGTTCAAAGGTAATTTTGAAAGTGGTTTAGATTTGGGCTTGAAAGTGACTTAAACTCAAAGAGTAAGTTGATGTGAAATGCCTCTTTAATTTCCCTTTTTATCATTGTTTTCATTGCTTGAAATGATGGTTTGTTAAGCATGAAATTTAAATACTTGAGTAGAAGCATGTTGCTTATTGCTATATCGTTAATGAGGTATGATGGTAATAATGGTGACGTTGTTATACCTTGCAAGATGTGTGTAAGTTGGTGCAGGTTGTGCACGAAAATGGTGAGTAAGACCATTTGCGATTGGTAAGATTGTAAGTAGTAAGTGATGCCTAATTGTGGGTTTCGTTACAACTTGTTTTGGTTGTGCATGATATAGTGAGAGCATGTCGCATGATAGTGATTGTATATTGTGTTGCATGGTTGGTGTCGAACCTCACGTGATGGTTGTCGTTGCTCCGGTGATGTGTAGTCCCGCCGGTAGCGAGTGGTATAAGACTCCGGTGATGTGTAGTCCCGCCGGTAGTGACTAGTAGAAGAGTACTTTGATGTGTAGTCCCATTGGAAAACTACTAGTTGAAACGGTGATGTGTAGTCCCACCGTGTGTGTTTGGTTATGCTTGTGCATACCATGTGTTGCTCATGTTGTATCTCACTATGTCTTTCCTCCTATGGTTTTGCTTTAATTTAGGACCATGCCGTCATGTATACCATGAAGTGAAATGCTATGATAAATGTTTATATTGTTGACCTTTGGTTGAACTTGTATGTTAGTAGAAGGACTAGGTCGTTGGATGATTTGTATGCGTTGACCCTTATTTTAAAGAAAGCTTTGAATCCTGCATTGTCGTTGTTACATTTTAGAGCTCCGTTCACTAAGCTTTATGCTTACGCTCTCCCTTTTCCGACAATGCAGATCTTTAGCTTGTAGTTAGCAAGGAGCAAGAAAAGGGGCGTCCAAGCGTGTGGTAATTGCTCAAGTATGGTTTGTTAAATGATGTAGTAGTCTAGCAATGGGGAATGCTACGTGTTTTAGGAGCGTGTATCTAGACTCATTCGTGTTGGCTTTTTGTTGATGCCTATGTGTTTGTTTGGAAGCCATGTCTTTTGGATGCTTATGTTTGTAGTGAAGACATGTAAATCTTGTTATGCTATGATGTATGCTTGTGTGTGGTGGCATGTCTTTAGATGTTTAGGTTGCCTTGTTATGGTGCAAACCTCTTCTGTGTTAGCTTGTGCCTTTTAAGGCCTTTGAGCACCGTGTATGACCTTAAATGCTAACTTGCCTTTTTGTTGGAATGCCAAGTATGAATGCTTTGTTCATGTTTGAATGCTAAGTTGCTTGTATGATCTATGCATCACCTTGCGTTGATTTGTGCCTTTTGGCCTCATGTTAGAGCATGCTTTTATGTTTGATTTGCCTTAGGACTGATGTTAGTGTGTTGGTTGGGGTTTTAGAGGGATTTAAGGGCCTCCTTGTACCTTGAATCAGCTCAAACCTGTAAGTTCGTGGCAGGGGTATCGATACGGTTGGTACGGTATCGATACCACCTTATTGTTTCAGGCCTCGTGTATCGATACACTTGGGGGTGTATCGATACCATTTTGGTCACTGGAGCTACTGTCCATTTCGGTATCGATACCGGCCTCTGGTGTATCGATACCGTCATCTTAGCGTTGACCGTGGGAAGTCAACCGTTGGGGAGGGTATCGATACACCCCTTGGGTGTATCGATACGGTCTCTACGGGTTGACTTTGACCAGTTGACCTAGTCAAGGGGGTATCGATACACCCCTTAAGGGTATCGATACCGCCTGTAGTTAAAGCTTAAAATTGGGTTGTAAGATGTTGGGCTGAGTTCGTTTGTCTGCCTCGTGAATGTTGTTCCGCTGTATGATCACATAGGATTAAATACTCATCTAGACAAGATTTAAAATGAAAAAAATAGGGTTGCTAACCGAGGGAGAATTCCTTAGGGAGTTTTCACTCGGTTTTCCCCGTGTAGCTTACTCGGACCGGTCATCCGGCCAGACCGGGATGAGGGGGTTACAAAGTAGGTGGCCGTATTCGAAGCCAGCGAAAAATGGATGCTTTTAAGTCAGCCTTGGATGATTGTAACCTCTCGGATTTAGGCTACATCGGTCGTTGGTATACTTGGGAGAGAGGAAATTTCAACGATACAAACGTTCGTGAATGTTTAGATAGGGGTGTGGCAAATGGAGCTTGGTGGGATTGTTTTCCTACTTTTTCCCTTACACATTTGTTACATTCCATCTCTGACCATTGTCCTTTATTATTGGATACAGGAGGTGAACTCTACTCTAGTACATCACTGGCATTTTAAATTTGAAGCAGCTTGACTCGTAGAAGACTTATACGAGCAGGAAGTACATCGGTTATGGGATGCATCTTTTGGTATTGTTCCAGATCGTTTGCGTTTTGTGTGTATGGGTTTGGACTGTTGGTTTCGCAAACTCTGTTGTGCTAAGAAAGTTACAACAACAACCCTTAAAACGAAGACTAGAATCCTTAGCTGAACTTACTACTGACGACACCTTGGGGAAAATCATTGAGACGAAGTTAGCACTAAATTTTGAGACTGTTAAGGCAGAGTTATATTGGGAGCAAAGGGCTCGGGCGAATTAGCTTCGCCATGGTACTCAAAACACAGTTTCCTTCCATCGTTTTGCTTCTCAAAGGAAGTGCAATAACACAATATTGAGTATGTACAATGCAAGTGGTGATCGCGTAGAGGCAGTTTCGGACATTCACTCAGTGTCTTGATCATATTCACATAGTGCCCAGTAAGCATTTCTCCACCATTTTTACATTCACTCACCTGATGCTTGTGATCGCGTAGATGTTAGCTATTTATACTGGGGGAATATGATATGCAGTCTATAAATCTTACGCACATTGTACTTATTCCCAAAATCAGTGCCCGGCGAATATAACTCATTACCGTTCGATCAGTCTTTACAACATTATCTTTAAAATAGCTTCGGATATGTTAGCTATTCGTATCCAAAGGGTTCTCGATCTTTGTATTGATGGGGCTCAAAGTGCCTTTATTCCCGGAAGATATATTACAGACAATGTGATTATGACATATGAAGTGTTGCATTCTTTCCAGAAGAAACGTATGGGTCGAGATGCCTTCTTTGCTCTAAATCTCGATATGAGCAAGGCATATGATAGGGTCGAATGACCTTTTGTTTTAGATGTCTTGAGAAGATTGGGTTTTGTCGATAGCTGGATTTCAATCATTGAAATATGCCCGACGTCGATTTCCTACTTTGTGGTCATAAATGGGACAATTGGCGAGCCTTTTCGTCCTTCTTGAGGGTTACGTTAGGGTGATCCTCCGAGCCCCTATTTGTTTCTATTCTACGTCAAGGGGATGTCATCGATTCTATGGCAAGCACTCCAACACCATGTACTTAGTGGTTTCTGTCTAAATCATTATGCGTCGACATTCATGCATCTTCTCTTTTCAGACGACTGCCTTATTTTTGGGTGAGCTACTAGGGAAGAGGCTGTTCATTTAAAGGCACTACTCCACACTTATGCAGAAGGCTCTGGACAACTAGTAAATTTTGATAAATCTGGATTATTTTTTACTTCTAATGTGTGTGATGAGGATAAATATGAAGTGAAGCAGATTCTTGAGGTGGGCAACACGTCCAACCTTGAGAAATATCTTAGACTTCCGGCTATTGTGGGACGTAACAAATCGAAGGCCTTTCGGCACTTGAGAGATAAAATGTCAGCTAAAGTAAATACGTGGAGAGTTTGACCCCTGTCACAAGGAGGAAAAGAAGTGTTCATTAAGTCGATTCTTCAAGCCATTCTGGTGTACTTTATGAGTGTTTTCCTCTTCCCAAAAACATTGTGCAAGTCTCTTGAAACTATTATGGCTAAGTTTTGGTGGCAAAAGGGCCATAACCAACGTGGGATACATTAGTGTGTTTGGGATACTCTATGTCAGTTAGAGGATGAAGGAGGTCTAGGCTTTCGTGACCTTATGAAGTTTAATATTGCTTCCTAGCAGAACAAGGTCGGCGTTTGCTCATGAACCCTTCCTTACTTGTTAGTCGTGTCCTCTGTGCTAAGTACTTTTCAGGTTCGACCTTCTTCTCGGCCTGTCTTGGTTCACAACATCATTTATTTGTCGAAGTATATGGAGTGTAAGGGGCTTGTTGGAATAAGGACTTTGATGGAAGTTAGGGTCGTGTACCTCTATTAATGTTTGGAATGATTACTGGCTGCCATTGTCTCCTCCCCAACAAGTTCAGACTACTCTAGTGGGTTCGATCATACGTGTTGGTGATCTTTTTCTTTCTGGGTCGACTACATGGAATTCGACTTTGATTGGGGAAATCTTTTCAATGGCAGAAGCAAACATTATCCTTTCCATTCCCCTTTTCCCGTTTTTATCATGCAAATTGTTTAGTTTAGAGTGGAGAGAGTTCGAGTGTCTACTCTATTTGGAGTGGTTATCAGATTCTTTTAGGATCGGGACTTGCGTCTCTATCTGATAAGACGATGTATAGGACATTTTGGGCAGTTGAATGCCCTCATAAATTCAAACTTCAGGTATGGAAGTTCATTCACAACTATGCTCCTACTAAGATAAATCTATCTATTAAGAGGATAGCCCCTAACTTTTTACGTCCTTTATGCTCCTAAACTACTGAAGATATTACCCATGCCATTCGGGATTGCGTTAATGCTAAGTTGATTTGGTCTCAGCTGGAATATACTTGGCCTCTTGATATCTTGCAATTCTACTTTAAAGAGTGGCTATCCTGGTTATCTGTTCATACACCACAACACAAGCATGCTAAAATTTTGTTAACTATTTAGGCCATATGGTATGCACGAAATAAGAATGTTCATGAGGGTTTCCAACATACACGAAAAGAAACGGTTACCTTTATTCAATCTTTGTGCACTTAATTGATATCTTTACTGGCTCGGATACAAGGTCCCCCCCTCTGCGAAAGCTTGGACGGCACCATCCATCCCTTTTGTTAAAGCCAATTTTGACACGAATTTTGTGCTGCCTCAAGTACCTCATAGTCGGGTGTGATTATTCGTGATGAACAGGGAAAAGTTTTAGGGGCTTGTCGTCGCAAGGCTGATCGTGTTCAATCTGCATTTGCGGCTGAAGTGTTGGCCCTGATACATGCTATCTCCCTGGTCGATGATCTGGGTTTTCACTCGGTTATTTTCAAAGGCGACTCATTGTTGATAATAAAGAAAATGAATTTCGCCGCACCGGATCTCTCGGTCATCAGCGCTCTAATTTAGGAAGCTCAAGGATTGGCCCGAAATCTTCATGCATGTTGGTTTTCTTTCACCCATTGAAGTGAAAATCAATCGGCCCATGCCCTAGCTAGATCCTCTTCCTTGGACTCCATAGATCTTTTTTTTTGGGTGGAAAAGGTTCCTCCTACAGTGGTGAGGTTTGTGGATGCTAATCGACGAACCATTGATCCCCCTTAAGCTTCAGTAAATTCCCAGCTTCTTTTGCTCATAGGCTCTATCTTCTTGATTTTCTCTGCTCCTCTTTGCGCCCCCCTTAAGCTTCAGTAAATTCCAAGTTTCTTTTGCTCATAGGCTCTATCTTCTTGATTTTCTCTGCTCCTCTTTGCGCCTTGGATTGTTTCATTTTGCCTTGCTGGTTTCAGGGAAGTTTGGACCGTAGGTTGCCATCTGTGTGTTTGGTTTTGCTGTATTTCTTTTTTTATGTCGTCTCCTCACTTTTCGACTATGTGTTTGGACATATAGTTTCTTTTGAGTTTTATTAAAGACAACCAACATTATACTAAAGAAAAACTGAAAATATTTTTTTTGAATATTATTCAACTGAAAATATTTATTTTTACTTGAAGTTTAAAGAATGAAAAGGTTTAAAAAATCAAATATTATTAAATTAAAATGGCTTAATACACTCCCCTAAACTATACATGTTTTCCCAACTTGCCTCCTAAAGTTTATTTTGACTACTTTTGCCACCTAACATTTTTTATCTTTACCCATATTACCTTCCATCGTTAAAAAAATTATTTTGACCAATCAAAACGCGCCACGTCATTTTCTTTATTGATTTTTAAATTTTAAAATAAAATAAATATATTAAAATATTTATTAACTTAATTAATTTCCTAAAACACCCAAAATACCCCCATCTCCATCCATCATCATCTCCTTCCCTCTTTATTTTCCCTCACTCCCAGTGTTGATTTTGCAGCCGAAAACCACCAATCTCAGGCACCAAAGGCCCGACCTTTTCTGCCACAAAACAAAACTACTAGCACCACCCACCAACAAGATAAAAATCCAAGCAAAAATGAAAACAAATCTTAGCATAAACAATAAAAATCTTCATCCTCGCATTCAATATGAACCAGTGCCAGATCCGACCAAGGCACCTCAGAAAGGTTACTCCACATGGTGGAATCTTTCAAGCTCGTCGTCGCCGCTCTTCTCAGCCTCCCGATGCCGACCTTCGCCGCCTTGACCGGTGGAGAACGATTAAAACACGTGAAAACTGAATTTTTTTCTCAAATTCTAGAGACCTTCAAACGGAGATGGATCGACTAATGTTCGACTGGGCTTTGCTCGCCGCGGTGCGAGGAGTTCAAGTCTGGTGGCCGTGTCTCACATGGACGACGAAGCTGGCCGGGATCGTTGCAAAACCGAGGAGGACGGGTTTGGGTTCCTGTCGAATCTTCCCAATGACTCTCATGATAAATAGTGAGGAACAGAGGTGAGTGGAGGATCGAGTCTTGATCGGCGTATGTCGGCGGTTCAGATGCGGTGGGCGGTGCACGCCACGACAGAGTGGTGGTCGGAGATCGAGTCGGACTGATGGTTTGGAGAAAGCATGAGAACTTTATGGATCCCCACCTTTTCTTTATCTCGATGCAACATTGGAAAATTGGGAAGAAAAGATGGGGTACTTTGGGTGTTTTAAGAGATTAATTAAATTAATAAATATTTTAAATATTCATTAAATTGGTTTTATTTTAGCAAAATACCACCTCCTCTTTCCCCAAACCCACCCCCACATCCTCTTTCTCAGATCAATGGTGTCGACAGTTCACCTTCAGGTGACGCTGTGGCCATAACTATGATTGTTGTTGTGGATACGATGGGAAAACTCTTTTTTCCCGATGATGTTGCCACCGCCGACCATCATGGTCACCACCACAGACCACCATACCCATACCCAATAAATTTCATCCGCTCCAGTCACTTCCTCTACATGTACTTTGTCCAATTCTTCTTCAGTGTTCTTTAACAACAGTTGGAGTCACCTATCAACATTCCCTTTCTCACGTTGTCTCCGACTATCTTCATCTTCCTCTCCTTTGGTTCCTTCGAGAATGGAGAATTGAATTTCTTATCTCTCATCTTTTATTTTAAGCATCTGAAATTTCTGCATAAATTTTGCAGTGAAAAAAAGAAAAAAGATTTTGATTTATGGGTATTAAATCATATGAAAATGTTGAAATCTACTCGAAATTGGTCCAATATGTGCCAACAAGGATGGTAATAGGTGGGCAGTAGTGAAGGCGACGTTGGTCGACTGAAAGGCTAAGAAGGTCAGATGGTTTCAACGGCGGTGTTAGAAACTTGGGTTTCTCCCTAAAATTGCATTCTAACTTTGATTAAATCTTGTGGGCGGGTTGAACATTTAGCCACCATTGCTTTTACAATTTTAAGGTTTTGGAAAAAATGAGTAGATTGGATTTATAGATTATTGCAGTTTCTTTTTAGGCTAAATGAAAAATGCTTTAGGTTTCAACCATTGACTCGGTAGAATAATACGATGATGAAAATCGGTGGTTGGATTTCGATGAAGGGAAAATGAGAGTTTGGTTAGCCAATACGGTGTATCTGAAACGATGATCAACTCGTTTTGACCGGAATTATCTTTTGGTGAATGGGGGGATATGGGAAAGAGGTGGGGGTATTTTGGTAAAATAAAATCAATCTTTTAATATATTAAATTGGAAATTAAAAAAATAAAATAATTAGATGACATGATTGGTCAAGCCAAATTAAAAATAGTAAAGTAACTATAAATTAATATCTTTATTTATTTATTAAAAATAAAAAGAATAAAAGAATTATAATAAATGAACTAGGAAAAAATGGATTGTGACGTATGAATCCAACTGACGTCTAAATGTAAAAGTTATGGGCATAGTTGATGGAATGACCTAATTAAAATGACATTAATAGTTCAAGAAATTAATTATAATGTTTATAAATTCAGGACCAATTTAAAATTTGATATAATTCAAAGATGTCGTCGCAATTAATCCATATTATATATAAAAAAGGACAAGCTATATAATTACTTGATTTACTTCTGTTTTTTTCGTCAACTCTTTCGTCAATAACTTCTGTTTTTTTCTTTGTTCTATTTAAGGAATAAGGAGAGATAAAGTTTCCAAACTTAATAAGGAAAGAAAGTAGTTTGACCATTTACTTTTATATAATTACTTCCATATATTCAAAATTAATTTTTGAAATTGCCACGCTAACATTTTAGAACTATTTAAAAATCAAGTAAATATGTAAATAATTTTAACGTTGTTCATAAAATTGAAGGAAAATAGGTTATTTCTTGTGACTGCGAAACTTAAGGTCTAGACAGATGTATTTATTGAGTAAATATTGCCTACAAATTCAATTTAATTACTTGTAAAAGTTGGAGAAGAAAAGGAATATAAAGTCAAAGTTGGAAACTATTGCTTTGAAATTGAAACTTTGAATAAGAAAATTAATGCAATATTATAATTACGGCGCTGCACGTGATGAAAACTATTGAATATGATGCTCCTTGGTCGTTTGATACGGTTTTATATGAGAAATTATTTATTTAATTATTTTTATATATTTTTTTATTCAGTGAATCTTTATACATATTTACAATAAAAAATAATATTAAAAAATTAATAAAATAAATATATTTTATTAATTGAGATAAAAAATAACATGATGAGAAATATTCATAATATAATTTATAATATTTGATGCTCGTCACGTGAAGAAATTGCCAATGCGATCATGCTTGTCATGTGTCAGGAAGTTGTATTTTTTAAGATTTTTAATTATTTACATGTTCATTCCATCTTTATTTATTTTGATTAAAATTTTAACACACAACTTGAAGTTTTCAGATTTACATTATAAAATTTAAATTATAAGTTTTTAACTTTAAATCTAAAAAATTAAACTTTAAACTCTAAATCTTATACCTTAAATTATAAACCCTTAACTAAACATTTACCCCAAAACTAAACGACTTTATTTAAGATTTATATTGTTCTGATAAATTATACAAAATACGTTATCAATTAGGGATAGTCATTTGACCTAGACCTGTCGGGATCCAACCCGGCCTTATAGGGTCGAGTTTTATATAAAAAAAATTGGCGCCATGTCGAGTTGAGTTTTTTAAAATAGTGTCGGGTTGGGTCGGATTTGAGTTTGAGGTGAACAATATCCGACCTGACCCGAAATAATAATTTTATTTTATTTTAAATATTTAGGTATAATTGCTATAATGTCTCCCTCTCTTTATATATATTTTTAATTATCTCCTTATTTTGTCTAATAAAAACAAAATATTATAATGCCTCCTCTATTTGTATTTTTTCAATTAACTTCCTATTTTATCGAATAAAAATGAAAAAAATATTAATATCGAGTCGAGTTCAGGTTAAAGTTTCTAATCTAAAATTCAGGCTGAATTCGAATTAGATATGACATCATAATATGTCAAATCGGGTTAGATTTAGGGGGGAGTACTTCATTTTTGGGTTGGGTGCGGATCGACAAAAACTCGACCCATGACCATCCTTATCATCTATTTTTTTTTTTTGTTAATCTCCATTTATTTGGGTTATCATCATTTTTTATTAGAAAATCACCCTTAATTGATTTCATCAATTAACCCCTAAAATAAAACATATCGCATATATGACGTGGCAAGAAACTATAATTAGGGTAAACTACATAAATGGTCACCAAACTTTTAGGGTAGATTCATTTTAGTCACCGTATTTTTAAAATATTCGATACTGTCACTTAACTTTTAGTCTGCATTCGATAAGGTCACCCAACTTTTAGTTCGCATTCGATAGGGTCCCTCCCGTTAACTCCTGTAAAATTTCAAGTTAGTTTTGTGTTTTTCCTTAATAAAAAAGGGGTAAACTACATCAATCATCACCCAACTTTCTTCTCACTCGTATTTTGGTCACCAGAGTTTAATAACTTAATAAATTAACTTTCGAATTGTTCATATTGTTTTGGCCACTCTCAAATGACATTGACATGGTTATACAAATAGAAAAATTCGATTAATCTTTTAAAAAATCCGGGTAATGATTTTTTTTTACTTTGCTTATTAAATTTTCCATATTACCGTATTTGATATTTTAATAAACAAAGTAAAAAATATTAATCGAATCAAATATTTCAATTAACCGGTCAATCGATTATCTGATTTAATTGGTACAATATAAGATCGAATAATCTGAATTTAGCAATTAACCAAAATAATTTTTAAGGATTAATCAAACCCG
Organism: Hibiscus trionum; assembly: GCA_030270665.1. Classification (NCBI taxonomy): domain Eukaryota; kingdom Viridiplantae; phylum Streptophyta; class Magnoliopsida; order Malvales; family Malvaceae; genus Hibiscus; species Hibiscus trionum. Next base: position 7,686,548 of record BSYR01000024.1, on the reverse strand, counting down.
ATTTCGGTACAATTTTAATTTTGGTATAAATTTTTATAATAAATTATTTTATTTTGGTATTGAAATCTGGTTCGATTAATCCTTAAAAATTATTTTGGTTAATTGCTAAATTCAGATTATTCAATTCTCGATCTTATATTGTACCAATTAAATCAGATAATCGATTGATCGGTTAGTTGCAATATTTGATTCGAGTAATATTTTTTTACTTTGCTTACTAAAATATCAAACACGGTAATATGTTAAATTTAATAAGCAAAGTAAAAAAAATCATTACCTGGATTTTTTAAAGGCTTAATAAAAAATAGGTGCCCAAAGTATGCATTTTTTGAACTTTAGGTGCCTAAAGTATTTTTTGTAAAAATGGGTGCCTAAAGTTTCTAAAGTTATAATTTTAGGTGCCTACCGTTAATGAGTGTTAAAAAATCTATAACCAATCAATGCTTGACACATGGCATATTTAATTTTTTTTTCAAAATTAAAATTAAAAACAAAAAAATTCAGATTTTTAGAAAATCTCAAAATTTTGAAAATTTTACAAATCAACCACCAAATTCCTAAAATTACCTAAGCCCAAATCCCTAAATCGCCGCCCCTTCCGCCGCCGGTCGTCGCACCTGAGCACACCCATGTGGTCGCCGGACCAAGGCGATCGTTTCCCCCAACACGGCGTCGTCGGAAACAGCAAACGGCGTGCAGATGAACGTCGAACGCCGAAAGCGAAATCAACGTTCGTCTGGCACACCGTTCGCCTTTTCTGACGACACCGTGTTAGGAGAAATGGCGGCCTTGGTCCGGCGACCACATGGGTGTGCTCAGGCAAGGCAACCGACGGTGGAAGCGGTGGTGATTTAGGGGGATTGGGTTTGGGAATTTTTAGGAATTTGGGGGTTGGTTTGTAAAAGTTTTAAAATTTTGGGATTTTTTGAAAATCTGAAATTTTAGGTGTTTTTCTTTAAAAAAATAAAAATAAATTTGTGCCACATGTCATGCATTGATTGGTTAACACTTTTTTTAATACTCATTAACGGTAGGCACCTAAAATTCTAACTTTTAAAACTTTGGGCACCTATTTTTACAAAAAAATACTTTAGGCACCTAAAGTTCATAAAAGGCATACTTTGAGCACCTATTTTTGTATTAAGCCTTTTTAAAAGATTAATCAATTTTTTTATTTGTATAACCATGTCATTTGAGAGTGACCAAAATATGAACAATTCAAAAGTTAATTTATTAAATTGTTAAACTCTAGTGACCACAATAGGAGTGAGAAGAAAGTTGGGTGATAATTGATGTAGTTTACCCCTTTTTTATTAAGGAAAAACACAAAACTAACGTGAAATTTAACGAGAGTTAACGGGAGGGACCGTACGAATGCAAACTAAAAATTGGGTGACCTTATCGAATGCGAACTAAAAGTTGGGTGACCTTATCGAATATTTTAAAAGTATAGTGACCAAAATGAATCTACCATAAAAGTTCGATGACCATTTATGTAGTTTATGCTAATTTTAAATTTTAAAATTCTACGTCCTCGTAATTTGGGGCCAATTATTTTAACCACTCATGTCTGATTTATTGACCGATTAATTTAGATCGAGTTTTGAGGGCATTTATTAATGTAAGTTCATATTAAATATATCGTTCTACTATATAGAAAGTAGGTTGAGTATTTGATTTTGTCAAGTAAATTTTTTTTGAGTTATTCGGGTTAAGGAGTCTCATTTTATAACTCAAACTTAATTTGAATTTTTTTTGAGTCGAGTCAAGTTGTTTGAGTTTCTGTTTAAATTTAATTTTTATAGTTATTCGGGTTAATGAGTCTTATTTTATAACTCAAACTTGATTTGATTTTTTTAGTCGAGTCAAGTTGTTCGAGTTTATGTTCAAATTTAATTGTAAATATTTATAATGTTATAGTACTAATTGGTTTCAATTTAAACAATTTCCTATAATCATATGCGATATACATATACATTTCTTTACATTGTTTTCATATGCGATATACATATATCATACAAGGTTGAGGGATTCAACTCAAACTTGAAAATCGGTCCACCAATTACTAAAATTTTGTGTTATTTGACTATCATTTTATAACTCAAATTTTATTTAAAATTTTTTAAGTTGAGTTTATGAAATTAAGATTTGTGTCAAGTCGAGTTTCTTCGTATTGAGTCAATTTTTTTTAATTTTTTCGAGTCACGTCTTGCTAATCCCAAGTAAAAAGGTCCATTTTCTAAACTGGTAACAGATTTTAAGATTGGGTGAAGTATACAAATGTCAACAACATTTAGAGCATGAGGTTAAAAGCTCTCAATTGACACTCTTCCTTTCATTGATAAAAAAATATACAAATAGCCACCAATTAAATAAAAATGATATTTTTAGTACTGAAGTTTTGAAAATCATAAAATGATCATTAAGCTTATCTAATTGTTATAAAATGGTCACTAAATTTTATCAAACTTTATAAGATGGTCAATAAACTTATCAACCTGTTACAAATGGTCCTTAAATTTATCAAAATTTATCACTATTTTATAATGTGTAGTGATCATTATGTAACAATTTAATAAATTTAATGATCATTTTATAATTTCTAAAACTTCAGTTATCAAAAACTCATTTTTTTCTTAAATTAGTGACAATTTATTTACTTTACCTTTTATTTTTATTTTTATTTTTATATAGATTGGATTGGGATTGAGCTTATCTAAAATCCCTTTAAAATATATAATTTTTAGAACATTTTAATTAATAAACGGTAATTAAAGTAAAACGAGTTGGTTTAAATTAGAAAATTAATGTTTAAACTTAAGACCCTATTTGATAATTCGTGGAAAATTTCAAAAATTCAATTATCTAAAACTTACTAATATCTTCGTTAATCTAATTTTTAAACGCATTTGATAATTAAAATGAAAATGATTTTATAGTTTTTATGTGAAGTGTGAAAATTATAATTTTATAATTATAATTACCACCATAACGTAATGTAACACTCTGATCCAACTTGAGAATCTGAAACGCCACATTAAGGGCTAGTTTAGCATTGTTTTTGAAAAGTGATTTTTAAAGTTGCTGTTAGAAAGAGATTTTAAAAAGTTGGTTGTAAGATTTTAGTGTTTGGCATTGCTGTCAAAAAGTGATTTTAAGAAGATAAATGACTATTTTGGACATGATATTATAAGATATATGTGTGTATATATATATTTATTTATTTATATTTATATATATATATTCAAATTCTCTAATGTTATAATATATGAAATATATCAATTTAAATTATTATAAAATATTTTTATTAATAAATATATTTTTAACCAGTAAATTAGTAGCATATAATAAAGGTAAGTATTTATAAAAAATTTCCTATTTTTTTGTTAGGTATTAATATAGATCAATAGCATCATGGATTAAATTATATTAAAATGAACAATAGAACCTGAATTGACGTTATTCGTGTGATTAGAAAATATTTAGATATGTAACTTACAAAAGTGTCCAGATTATTGTGTATATTATTCGAGTTACATGCCAAAAATTTAGTAAAGCATGAAAAGAACATATATATAAACTAAACTAATCCATGTTATATATAAATATTACAAAAATACATTGGTGCTTATAATCTAAAGTATTTTTACTAAACTACAAGCCATGACACCTAATATAAATATTACAAAAATACATTGGTACTTATAATTTAAAGTGATTTCATCTACAAGTTGTAGCATCAATTTTTAATATAGAAAGTACATTAGTGCTTGTGGTTTAAAGTGAATTCATTAAACTACAAGCTATGCCATCTCTCACTAATTCCATCTCATAACCGGATGAAGTGTTTAGTTCATCATTATCATCACTATCTTCATCGTCCACATCTTCTGGGTCAATAATATTTTTATATGTTCGATCATTTCTTTCAAACTCCATAAAATCTGCATCATGTAGACCTGCATGTTTTCGAATAAAATTGTGTATCGCCATTGCACATACAACGATCATCCTTTGCTTTTCGAAACTATAACTTGGCATATCCCTTAAAATAGACCATTTCTTTTTCAGTACACCAAAAGTTCGCTCAATGACACTACGTAATGATGAATGCGAATGATTGAATATCTCTTCTTTACCCGATATATGTCTACCTCTACGAAAGTCGGGTAAATGATATCGTTATCCTCTATATGGCCCGAGAAAACCTTTCATTTGAGGATATCCAGAATCAACGAGATAATATTTTCCTATAAATTATAATATTAGAAAAAATAATTAAATAATATAAACTTTATATAATAAAATAAATGGATAAAAAGAAATTTACCATTTGGTGGATGGTGGAAACTTTAATTCTGGATCTCGAATTGCTTCAAGAAATATTCTAGTATCGTGTGCTGTACCTTCCCATCCAGCCACTACAAATGTGAAACACATATTAAAGTCGCATACCGCCATAATATTCTGAGTCGGGACACCTTTTCTTCCTATGTAAGGAATTTGTTCATTTGGTGGAAGAATAGCAGAAATATGTGTACCATCAATTGCACCTATGCAATCCTAAATAAATGATCATATTAGTATACATACCTATTTAAAGTAAAGAAATATCTTATAAACATAATATTATAGTATTAAGATTTTACCTTAAAGTGTGGCATATATCTAGAATCATTACGTATTTGTTCTGGTATTGAACTAAAATAATAATCATCCGGTGCAATTATATTAATAGCCAACTGTGAAACTTTCTCGAGCATAATTGTAAAGTATCGACTGATTGTTGCTCCAGACCTTTGAAATCTCTCTCGAGCTTGAGAAACTGATGCGCCGTGGCCCAACATATACAGAAAGATACCCAACATTTCAAGAGTAAAAATGTTTCTTGAACTTTGCAAATTATATCGTGTTTCCAAAACTCTCAATAAACTTGTGAACACGGTTCTTGACATTCTAAAATTAATCATGCAACGTGATTCATGACCATCAAGAATCTCTCGAACCCAAACTTCACCGGATTGTTTTGAATCCATGCATGGTTGTCTAAAAAGATATTTTTCATAATATAATTGTATGGAAGAAGTTGCAACAGTTAACAACCTATTAAAACTTTGCACATGTTGTGAAATCTCATTAAATTCCCTTTCATCATCATTGGAACTGTTGATGTTGTTCATGCTTTACCTGTAAAAAAATTATAAAACTAATATTTAAACACTCCAATAAAAAATAATATGTCCAAGGAAAATAAAACATAAAACATCACTTAATAAAACATGAACATTATTGAATAAAATACATTCATCACCAACATAAAAAGACATGCTTTACCTACGTAAATACATAGTCAAACATTGGACTGTCCAAGGAAAATAAAACATAAAACATCACTTAATAAAACATAAAACATCACTTATAGTAGTATATGTCCGAAACAAAGCAAATAATAAACATAAGTTGCACATATTAGTGTCTATGTAAACTAAATATTAAACATAGAAAACACTTATTAATGTTCTAGACTTAAGCTAAAGATTAAACAAAGGTAGAACTAATTAGTGTCCCGGAGTAGTGTAGTGATGCATATCTCAAGGACCAAGAAGATTTGAAAATCTTGAACTCGCATCCATTTCCATTTTCAGCCACCAAACTCTAATATCAGGAGAAATTGATAAAAACACAATTCGATTCTCCTTATTTTTTATTAGATTTAGTGCGAAAAAAGTAGAGATGGCTAGTTTTTGGAATTTCCTCTGTCAACTCATCAAGCATTTTGATTGCTTGTGGAATGCCAAATGGATCTGTAACAGGAGTCAAACTAGATGTCGTATGACTCATATTGTCAGCTGCACTGCATAGTTTATCAATCTGCGAAGACAACCTTGCAGCTCCTTTAATTTGCTTTGATGAACTTTTTTTCCCAGCCTTCGAACTTGTTCCCGTCTCATTGGCTTTTCATTTTTGTTGCATACGTATAGGCTCAAATTGAATTCCAAGGCTATCATTATTTTCATCACATCCTACTTGACTTGACATGTGAACATCATTTGTTGCATTTTCTTTCCCAATTTCGTCAAGTATCTCGTTATCATCATGCTCTAAAAAATCAGTTGGCAATATACCCGAAGAAGGTGCCCAAGCTTTATCACCAGTGGCAACTATTCCTCTAAACATTTGGTCCAACTTTCCTTTTACTTCTGGATCAATACCTGCAGACTTGAATCTCTTAGCATTGGGCACTACCTACATATAAATTAATAAATTAACGTAAGCAATTATTATTAGCATTAGAAATGAGGAAAACAAAGATTATAAGAATATTTAGCATACCTTGAGTCTATTTTCCCACCAGTCTTCTGAGGCATCAATGGTCCCTTTTGTATGATCCCATCCTAGACCGGTATCTTTCTCTTTAAGTTTTTTCCATAACTTCCATTCTTTCTTCAATAAATCCCATCTATTCTTCAATTGTAGTTGCGTATAAGGCTTTCCCGTCTCATTCTCAAAATTTTTCACTATTTTTATCCATCCTTCTTTCTTAAAATGAGTACCAGGTCTATTACCATTTAATATCTCTTTAATACAGATGTCACAGAATATTACTGTTAACCTCCTATCCCATACTGCTTTGAGTTTTTCACCACTTGCTTCAACAAACGAAGTACTTTTCATCTATCGTATATATTCAAATTATTTATAAAAATTAAACATCAGAATACTTGATATATATTACACTTTAGAACCAGACTATAAATAATTGAACATTTTATTTTTAGCAACCTTACACGCTACACGAATAGCCTAAGATTATCGACAAAAGCTATTGAGAATATACACGAAACTAATCACTTACTACAAATCATTAGAGCCAAACTTGAGAATATACACGCAATGCAAGTTCATACAGTTAATACAGATTACCAAATACTCAAGTAGGCATGTTTTCTCTTAGCAAAAGCCAAGTCTAGCATTATACACGAGGCAAGCACCCAAGCAAAATGTTATACGTTACATTTTGTCATTTGGTGTAGAAAATGGTCAATTGTAAGATAAGGGCGGTCAACTATTGTTTACATTTGGTGAAACTTTTATGATTTTGAGGATGTATGAGGATTCTGCATTTCATATGTTTTAAGGGTATTATTTCAGATTGCCCATTTTTGTATGTAAAACTTTGGTGCTTTTAAATACATTTGTGTCTGTGTTTTAATTGTGTTGGTTATATTAGCTGTAGTCTAATACATTCTGCCGGTATAGAAAAAGAAGATTAATTGCAGTTCCATCCTTCAAAATCAGTAGAACAAGTGTAAAGTTTCTTTCTGCCTTTTATTTTCAGTTTGCTACAAATCTAAACTAGATGATTTTAGTATATGTAAATAATTTTGAGCTATTGCTAAAACATTTAAACAACACTCAAACAAAATATTGATTTCATAAATCAACAACACAAGGTAAAAATTTCTGAAAACCCAAATACATCTTCTATGAACCCACTCATAATAGAAAAAATAAAAAAATTAATAATAAAAATGACATACCTTGAAGGAAGATGAACTGAAGGTGAATTTTTGAAGAAGAATAAGATATTATCCTGATGATTTTCAAAAACGGTGAAAAGGGGATAATCTGTGAAGAAGAAAAAAGAAAATCCCTTTACACGCTGAAAGCATTTACAGTGGTGACCGTTGGGAATATTAAATAAGGGTAAAATTGTCTTTACCTTTCCAACTGAGATTATCCACCACCCAAAGCTGAAAAAATTAACGTTTTAGTTTGGCTCCCAATTACCGTTTCAAACCAGCGTTGGGAATACTTTTTGAGTTGTTTAGCATTGATTATCATTTTCAAACCAACATTTGACCCAAAATCTGGTTTAAAACTCAATCCTAAACGGGCCCTAAGTCGTTGACTCGACCGTTAAAAATTTAAATCGATATTAAACCATGAAATTAAAATTATTCGTATTGAAACAATTATCATTTTATTTAAAAACATGCGGTTTTCATTTTAACAACTTACATTTAAAAAGGTTCGAATATTATAAAATATTTATAGACTTCACTTGGCAATATCCTATGAATACATGACCCACTAAATACAAGTGCCGTACTCTAGCAATCACCACTTGTTGGAATCACGTACTGATAGTGCTCATCGAGCTCCCGATAGATCTACCAACCTACACAGGGAATGATTTCGAGTGCCGAGCTTACAAAGCTCAGTGGTACACATCTACTCTACTATACTTCATGATAATTATAAATATAAGCATGCAAGTTAGTACGAGTAATAAGGTGAGATTAATAAACATATGGCGCTACTACTAGTCGCCTAAACACATGTTCTCATCATGCAAGTCATCACACATGGCATACAAGGCCCAACCATACTCGAGATCTTACCATATCATTCAGGGAAAAGCACACAAAGCAAGACTACAAACATGGAGTGAGGCCTGGGGACACATAGAATCGGGAAAGTACACATAGAGTGAGGCCTGGGGACACATAGAATCGGGAAAGTACACATAGAGTGAGGCCCGAGGACTCACATTAGTAGGAACATACACTCTATACTCGGAATCCCACATCGAGTATCTTCAAATGAGGCTCAGGGACACACAACGTCGGAAACGTACATTCAACATCACTTTGAATGAGGCCCGAGGACACAAAGTGTTGGGAACATACATTCGATATTTCTAACCATGATGTTGCAACACACTCTCTCTAGGTATCAGATCCTATCAATCATCGATTCAACCAATTAAATGGCTACTGGGCATACAAGCAATGTAGTCCTAAGAATCTCCATATTGTTGCTAATCGACATTATATCATTAATTTTACAATTACCAAGTTGTTAAATCATTATTGAGGAGTACATAATTATTCTCATTAATTGTCTCCATTAATCCATATTACCCATTAATTCGGGCATCAGTTAGGTTATTAACTACACACGTCAATTTCCATTTTTAATTAACATTTATAGATTATTTAACTTATCGGGTATCGATACTCGAACACGGGTATTGGTACGGTACCTTCGAGTACCGGTACTCACACACATACCGATACTAAAATTGCTTACTAAGAATCTTAAATTTCGTAAGTACCGATACGGGTCAACCCGTATCAATGCGAAGTTGAATAACATACTGGTAGAATCAAAGCCCGTACCGATACCCTACTCACTAGCTTAAAACATTTTAGCTAAGCACAAGGTTACAAGGCCTTACTCCACCCCGTTGAGTTTTATGATGCTCGATTCCTTCAACCGATGTGTTTGCCAAGTTCGGAAAAGATTGGATATTTGGGTGTTTTGTGGGAATAGAAAGATATGCAATTGACACAAGGATTTATAGTGGTTCAACCTTCTAACCAAGGTCTACATCCACTACCTTAGCTTCCCACCAAGGATTTCCAAACAAATTCACTAAGAATTTCGTCCCCCTTTTTTCGGATTAGGAGGAAACCGTTACACCGGTCAAGCTTTCTACCCAAAGCTTGATCAAACACTCTCTTACACAAGAAAGACTTAACAAACTAGAAATCCCTCTAGAAGGTATATGTTTGCACAATTAAAGCTCTCACCCAAACCTAAACACTTGAGCAAATTTGACAATTAGGCTCACAAGTGTTGTCTATACAATTGTAATAAAGGTTTTCAATTTGAAAAAACAATGGTGGTATTTGAAAATGGGGAAATGAAAAAAATGGAGAAATGAGTGTTGGAGTCGCCACTGGCCACTATGGTAGGCCAGACACCGTTGAAAATCAACCAGAGATTCAAAAACATTTGGGTTCGGGAGTCGGTTACGCGTGGGGAAGGATTAGCACCCCCACAGCGCCCAAAATTGGTACCGCGTTGATTAAGTGTTGTCTTGCAAGAAGATAGAAATTCAAATTTAATTTAAAATTTAATCCCAAAAATATTAAAATCTAAAGAGAACATTTACTCATTTACAACAACCGAAGAAGATGACACCTGAATAAATCAGAATGCCACTTCTTAACCGTTTCCTGAAAATGAAGTGAAAAATATCTCTTAGACGTCTAAATATTATAATACGGATATATGATATATGTAAGTATGTACAAAACATATAAACAAAAAAACAGAAATACAGAATAAACGAATAAATATAGCATGCTAATAAAATCTATATATAAAATATGTTAACCTCATGTTAATAATACTATACACGATATTATAATATATGTATAAGATAATACAATACAATATAAGTAATAGTATAATAATAATATGAATATTTATAATTTACAGTACTTATAATATGGTATGATCATAATGAATTTAACTATAACATATAATCAATAATATAATAGTTACATATAATAATAGAAATAATAATGGTATGATATAATACAATATAAGTGGTAATAATAATATAATTTAGTATAAGTATAATATAAAAATACAAATATATATATATGGAAAACGTAAAAAATAGTAGAAATAAATAACAATATAATATATGTGTATATATACATGTAATACGAGGATTTAATATAATAGATAATAATAGTATCATCCATACATATAGATAGATATAATCAACATAATAATAATAATTAACATAATAATACTATATAATCATAATACTATAATATAATAATATAAATTAAATTTAATATACATGTATATATACTGTATACATACAACGTGAGAAACAAAAAAAAATAATAATAATAATAATAAAGAAGAAGAAGAAGTTAGGAATTAAAAAAACAATTAGGAGAACAAAATTAAAAAAAAGACCGAATTGAAAGAAAAACAACACTTACAAATCAAATTAAAAGAAAATAAGGATGCGATTGAAAACTAAGGAAACTTTGGAGGGACTATGAAAGTGATTAGACCATGCGGCAGAGACAAAATGAAAATTGGCTAGGAAAGGAAGGACTCATAACGTGATTTTCCCATTTTTACTAACCTAAAACCTAAATCAGTTTCATTCTTTCATTTGTTGCAGCCGTCTCTTTCCCCTCTCTAATCCCCCTCTCTTTTATTCTTTCAAACCCTAAAAACCACATAACCCCAGGTTAAGGGTTAAACTCTACTAGATTCGATCAAAATACGGCGATTTGGGGTCGGTCGCGGGTCATGGACGACGGCGGTGTGAGATGGGTTCGAAGCAAGGTAGGATTCGAAATCCTTTCCCTTTTCTGTTTACTCGAATGAGAGATAAGAGAAAATATTATACCTTCTTTTTCACACTCTTAGAGTTGGATCTGAAACTTTCCTTGTTCACTCCTTTGGTTCGAATGAATAATCTTATATGATTTTTTTTTGCATTCGAAACAAACTTTGGATCTGGAAATCTTCCCTTTTTTATTCCATTCAAAAAATGCTCACCTTTTTTATCAAGCTCCCTTTTTCGATTACATGCATTGGGTTTTTATACCCGAATTTTACAGCATAACAAAATAAATCAAGTTGTTCTGACAATTTCTTTTGCTTTTCTGATTTGAACGGTGCGTGTGACGTGGCGGCTACTGGTTGGTTGCCGGGACGGTGGCGGCTCGATTCAGCGGCGGCGGCTCGAACGGTTGGCGGCGGCGTGGCTTGGCAGGTGAGGGGTTGGCGGCGGCTAGAGTTAGGGTTTTTTTGGATGATGGGTCATGGGTATTGGGCCGGGTTGGATATAGGTATTGGGTATGGGTTATGGATTGGGTTGTAAATAATAATAATAAAGGCTTATTTATTATTTAATTTGAATGTTAGGTTGGGCTGGTTTGAGTTTAGGCCCGGACAAAAATAGGTGTTTACAGTTGCCCCTCTTTGCTCATTGTTGTGTAACAATAATAGAGCAAAGACAAAAGAACAACTATTTTTTCCGGTCAGGTTTGGGTTTCTTCTTCGTCCACCGCTTCTTGAGCTTTACTTAATCTGCTGGGTTGCTCTTGATAGGCAGAATATTCAAACTGAGGAGATTCATTGGGGGAGACAAAATGAGTTCGGCTTGCTTCGACTCTGACGACGATGTAGTATATGAAAAAAATTTGACCTAGCTGCAACACTGACGAAGAGGCAATGTCTGCAAAACTTGATCCAGTTGATTTAAGGTGACATAACCAAATGATGAAGGTTTTAATCTCCGATTTAGCTGCAACTCCGACGAAGAGGCAAAATTCAAGAAAGAAAGTGTTAACATTGGATCCAGAAGATATTCCCAGTATAGCTCCTAGATTGCTTTTGCATTTTTCCCAAATGCTCAGGGATCAACGGTTTTGACTTGCCTTTACCAGTAGCCGTTTGCTCTGGGCTAGTTGTACCATTCCCCTGGGTACAATCAATTTGTACCAATCGTGACATTGGATTTTTTAAAGGATTTATGTTGGGTTGTGTGGTGCTCGATTCGTTCAACCGATTATGCTCACCAAGTGGTGGAGAGGTGGATATTTGGGTGGAAGGGTTTAGGAAGCTAGAAAGAATAAAGACACAATGATTTTAGAGTGGTTCGGCCTTCTAACAAGCACCTACATCCACTACCTTAGCTTCCTACTAAGGATTTCACAATCAATCCACTAATTGATTCGTCCCCTTTTCTAGGCTTAGGAGGAAACCCTTACAACCAATCAAGCTTTCTACCCAAAGCCTTGATTGAAACCCTCTTTACAAAGAGACAATAAAAGCAAACTTGTAATCCTCTAATAGGAGTTTGTTTGCACAAATAAGCACTCACCCAAACCTAAAACACTTGAGCAAATTTGACAATTTTGGCTCACTAGTGTTTGTCTATACAAGAATTGACAATTTAAGTGCTAAGACAATTTCTTGATCATTTGATGTTTGACAATATGAGCATTAGTCTTCTCTTGATGCTTGGAGGTCCCTTTTATACTCCCAAATGAGTTTGTAGCCGTTACTAGCCGTTGGGGATGAATTGGAGCCGTTGAGGACTTTATTTCCCTTCATAAATGCTGTTCTGCAGCTAACGGTATCGATACGCGTGGAACGGTATCGATACGGCCTTCATATGAACTAGCCGTTGGGCTCTTGCCAGCCTGGGCGTATCGATACGCTTGAGGGCGTATCGGTACCCTTTGACATTTAAATGGCCGTTGGGAAAATAGCCGTTGGGTAGTTAAACTGGGATCGGTACGCTGACGTGGCGTATCAAAACGACCCCCTCCGTATCGATACACTAAACCCTCGTATCGATACGGGTTTTGACAGTGGCCAAACCAGGGCAAAAAGGTATCGATACTGGTACACCGGTATCGATACTGGTACTTTGAAATCACGAGTTTGGCTATTAAAAACATGAAAATTCTTTGTCAAAAACCTCTTAAAATACCTCAAACATAATTTCAAGTTGTTTGGACTTAAAACCAAGTTTTAAATTCTTTCAAAATAGTCCAAAACATTTTTCAATTATTATATCAAAACATTGGTTCTACAATCTCCCCCTTTTTGATATAATAAAACTAACTTGAAAAATTGTTTGGGATTCTCCCCCTTTAACTTTTAAAAATGTGAATAAGAGATTAAAGATATGAAATCAAATAAAGCTCCCCCTTATTCATTTGAAAATTCAATTTTTCAAAACCATTTCTCCCCCTTTTTGTTATATCAAAAAGAATTTAAAAGACATTTAAGTTCAAGATAACATAGGAGGCAAAAACATTTTGACACACTTAAAAATTTTTGGTTTAAAAATTGGCTCCCCCTTACTCAAAGCATCATAGAAATTGTTAGTCCATCATATATGATCATCTAGTTGAATTTAAAATAAAATTAACAAAAGAAATAAAAAACAACTAGAATTTTACCACACTTGAACTCAAGGTAGGATGTGAAGCCTTCCTTCTTCAAGTGTTCTTCCTTGTGTGCATGGAGCTCCCCCTCAATGTTTGACTTGTTGAACATCTCCATCACACCTATCAAAAGACAATCAAGTAACTTTTGGTATCCAAATTGCTTTGGATCCATGAACGTTAGTAGCACAAATTTTTGACCCCTTAGGAATCCATTTTTCAATGTCATCCTTTTTAATTGAAGTGGTTAGTCCTTTTGGGACCCAAACACTTCTAAAACATTTACCATTTTTAAATCTAGGGGCACTAGATTGTCTAACATAAAAATTTGATTTTCCAAAATTGTTTTTCTTTTCAAGTTCCTTCGAAATCAAATCTTTTTCTTCTTGAACTTTTTGAAGCAATTTTTGTAAATCAAGACATTTCAATTCAAACTCTTCAAGTTTTGCTTCAAGTTCAAGTTTGGTTTTAGAAAGCAAATCATTTTGAATTTTTAACTTTGAAACCAATTTATTGTTTTTCAAAATGTGGCTTTTAAAATCTAAAACCAAATCATCATAGGCATCTTGTAATTCATCAAAAGTGTAAGAACATGAAGTAGATGAATTAGAAGTTACCCTTGAATCTTCTTCGATGGCCATAAGGCAAAGGTTGGCTTGTTCATCGTCGGTGGAGTCCTCATCACTCCAAGTAGCCACATGTGCCTTCTTCTTATGGCTTGAAGTGCTTGCCCTCTCCTTTCTCTTAGGTTCTCGTTCAAGCTCTCTCAAGGCTTTCTTCATGAACGGGGCACACTTCTTGAAGAGATGAACTATCTCTTCTTCTTCATTCTCCTCTTCACTTGAGTAGACATGATTGCAAGTGGAGGATTTGAGAGCCATGGCACTTGCATTGATGCCAAGCCCTTTGAGTTTCTTCTCTCTCATAGCTCTAATTTCTTCCCTTTTCTTCTCCTCTTCCTTGTTCTTCTTCATAATTTGATGAGTGAGAAGAGACCCCATAAGTTCATCAAGTTTCAAAGTCTTCAAATTTTTGGCTTCGATGATGGCGGTCCTCTTTGAGTCCCAAGACTCGGGAAGTGAGTAGATGAGCTTTCGAACAAGCTTTTCTTCCGGGATGGCTTCTCCAAAACCTTTAAGACCGTTGGTGATGGTGGAGAACCTATCAAACATCTTCTCGATGTTCTCTTCCGGATCCATTTTGAAGTTCTCATACTCCAAGGTTAGGAGCCCAATCTTGGTCTCCTTGACTTCATTTGTCCCCTCGTATGTGACTTCAAGCTTGTCCCATACCTCCTTGGCACTCTCATAAGAAGACATCTTCTCATAGATGGATGGACCAAATGCACAAAATAGAATGTGCAAGGCTTTGCAATTTAGCTCCATCTTCTTGCGATCGTCGGCACTCCACTCCGCTTTACTTCTTTGAGGCACGAATGGACCATCTTCAACTATGTCCCATAGCTTGTAATCTCTTGACTTCAAGAAGAATTTCATCTTTGTCTTCCAATGGGCATAGTGGTCTCCGTCAAAGAAAGGCGGTTTGTCGATTGATTGTGCCATTTGAGCCGGTTGATGAACTAGTGATCGAGCTTGCCGGATCTTCTCAATAGGATGTGAATCCCCTTCGATTGAGCCAAGCTCTGATACCAATTGTTGGGTTGTGTGGTGCTCGATTCGTTCAACCGATTATGCTCACCAAGTGGTGGAGAGGTGGATATTTGGGTGGAAGGGTTTAGGAAGCTAGAAAGAATAAAGACACAATGATTTTAGAGTGGTTCGGCCTTCTAACAAGCACCTACATCCACTACCTTAGCTTCCTACTAAGGATTTCACAATCAATCCACTAATTGATTCGTCCCCTTTCTAGGCTTAGGAGGAAACCCTTACAACCAATCAAGCTTTCTACCCAAAGCCTTGATTGAAACCCTCTTTACAAAGAGACAATAAAAGCAAACTTGTAATCCTCTAATAGGAGTTTGTTTGCACAAATAAGCACTCACCCAAACCTAAAACACTTGAGCAAATTTGACAATTTTGGCTCACTAGTGTTTGTCTATACAAGAATTGACAATTTAAGTGCTAAGACAATTTCTTGATCATTTGATGTTTGACAATATGAGCATTAGTCTTCTCTTGATGCTTGGAGGTCCCTTTTATACTCCCAAATGAGTTTGTAGCCGTTACTAGCCGTTGGGGATGAATTGGAGCCGTTGAGGATTTTATTTCCCTTCATAAATGCTGTTCTGCAGCTAACGGTATCGATACGCGTGGAACGGTATCGATACGGCCTTCATATGAACTAGCTGTTGGGCTCTTGCCAGCCTGGGCGTATCGATACGCTTGAGGGCGTATCGGTACCCTTTGACATTTAAATGGCCGTTGGGAAAATAGCCGTTGGGTAGTTAAACTGGGATCGGTACGCTGACGTGGCGTATCGAAACGACCCCCTCCGTATCGATACACTAAACCCTCGTATTGATACGGGTTTTGACAGTGGCCAAACCAGGGCAAAAAGGTATCGATACTGGTACACCGGTATCGATACAGGTACTTTGAAATCACGAGTTTGGCTATTAAAAACATGAAAATTCTTTGTCAAAAACCTCTTAAAATACCTCAAACATAATTTCAAGTTGTTTGGACTTAAAACCAAGTTTTAAATTCTTTCAAAATAGTCCAAAACATTTTTCAATTATTATATCAAAACATTGGTTCTACAATTTATTTTCCTTTGACCATTCGTGAAAATGGATTTTGGATGGACATTTGAATTGTCCATTGTCTTAAACTTTACCGTGTTTAAGCACGTTGTGCCGACATTTCTGTCGGACTTGCTTTGATCTAGCTACAACTCCGACGAAGAGGCAGGATCATGGGTTAATGAAATTGGTCCAGCTACAACACTGACGAAGAGGCAAGACCAGGAGTTAGTAAGGTTTGACCCAGCTACAACACCGACGAAGAGGCAGGGTCTGAAGTTAGTAAGGTTGATCCAGCTACAACACCGCCGAAGAGGCAATGTCTGAAGTTAGTAAGGTTGATCCAGCTACAACACCGACGAAGAGGCAAGATCTGAAGTTGGGGGTTAGTAAATTCGGTCCAGCTACAACACTGACGAAGAGGCAAGACCATGAGTTGATAAAGTTTGACCCAGCTACAACACCGACGAAGAGGCAAGGTCTGAAGTTAGTAAGGTTGATCCAGCTACAACACCGACGAAGAGGCAGGATCTGAAGTTGGGGGTTAGTAAATTCGGTCCAGCTACAACACTGACGAAGAGGCAAGACCATGAGTTGATAAAATTTGACCCAGCTCAACACTGACGAAGAGGCAGGATCTGAAGAAAGTCTTGATCAAGCTACAACTCTAACGAAGATACATGATCGAGGAATTTTTTTTCTTCCTTTTTTGTTTTTTTTTTTGCTTTTTCTTTCCTTTTCTTTTTTCTTGATTTTTTTATTTTTGTTTGCGTTTGTTTACTTTTTTTCTTTTTTTTTTTGATTTTTTATTTGCTTTTTGCTTTTTTGCTTTGCTCTTCTTTTTTCTAACTATAATTCCAAGGTAATATCCGATGAGTAACGTTTGGTCTAGCTGCAACACCGACGAAGAGGCAAGACCAGGATTCAACCGAGCTGCAACACCGACGAAGAGGCACGGTCTAAAAGAATAAATTTTGATCCAGCTACAACACCGACGAAGAGGCAGGATCAGAAATGTGGTCCAGCTACAACACTGACGAAGAAGCAAGACCAGGAGTTGACCGAGCTACAACACCGACGAAGAGGCACGGTCTAAAATTTTTTTTTTGATCCAGCTGAAAAAGGTTTGACCCACTGCACCACTGACGGAGAGAGTAGATCGGAATGAATTTTGATCTTGCTACTCCACTGACGGAGAGGCTAGATCATAAAGATTTTTGATCTTGCTACACCACTGACGAAGAGGCTAGATTTGAATATTTTCATCTTCTACTCCATAACAAAGAGTATTGACCTGAAAATGAGAGAAAACACTAGTCAGTATTTGTTCAAAAAAAATCTTAGATGCTTACGCTTTTGCGTATTCGGTCTTCTTCGGGGCTAAAAGTTGGTCATCATGTTGTTGCCTCCATAGTTGAGGTTCTTTGGTCTCTTCCTGGGACATGTTCGTGTGCTCAAATGAATGTGTTGTGGATGCATGTGATATGTCTAAATGCTTGGTGACTTAAATGCAAGTATGATGTATACAGTTAATGCCAAATGATCTCAATGGGTGAGTGAATGACATATTATGTTTTTCCCCTTAAAGGGATGCCCCTGACTCTACGATGTCAGATCTTTGCCTTTGAGGAAACAGTACTCGACGCTGATGCCCCCTAGCTTTTTCTTGGATTCGATTACCTTTTCTTGATGCCTCGTGTTATGGTCGTGGGGTAACTCTTGGTTTACATTATGTGCAAGTACAATTAGATTAAGACGAACAAAAGACACTTTTATTAAAGGTTGTAGTTTTTGGCCCTTACAAAAGATTCTCACCACCAATGATATTGGGAAGTGAGATACAAAAAGTCATCACTTTAAAAGAGATGAAAACTACAAGGGACCTACTATGGTCATAATAGTGCAATATCTAGGCCCGTCAAACATGGGCTATTTTCATATAATATCATTTAAAAAGGGAAAGAGGCATCACTGGCATACTAGGCGCTTTCATGCTTCGGTAGGGGATTCTTGTTTGTGGATGGTCCAGCTGAGTCTTCAAAACTTACCACCCCAAGCTTAATAAATTTTTCCACAAGCCTTTTGAAGCTTATGCAGGTCTCGATCGAGTGGCCTACTTGCCCCGCGTGATAGTCACAATTTGCATTGGCATTATACCATGCTGGGAAAGGAGGTTGTACTGGATCTTGATGGAATGGTGCCACCAAATGGTTGTTATACAGTTGTTTGTACAGTTCTCCGTAAGAAACTGGTAGTGGCGTAAACTCTATCTTTTCTGTATTCCTTCTTTGTCCCGAACCTTGGTTTGAGGAATCCTGAGGACTCGTAGCTTTGGGTTGTGTCACTATCATTGGTTTTGAGAAACCAACATTGCAAACCTCTGAAGCATTCACTTCATTGTCTCTCTTCCAGTACGAGGGCTTTTTGTAGGACGAGCCTCCACCGACGTCAATCTTACCGTTCTTGATGGCATTCTCAATGAGCGCCCCTGATAGCACTAGATCTGCAAAATTGGTAGTTGCATTTCCTATGAGGCGGTCTAGAATCGGGCCTTCAAGTGTTTGGATAAATATGACCACTGTCTCCTTCTCGCCAAGCGGTGGTTGAACTTGTGCAGCCATGTCCCTCCAGCGTTGCGCGTATTCCCTAAAGCTTTCATTGGACTTTTGCTTCATGTGTTGTAGGGTCCAACGGTCTGGCACCATATCACTGACATGCTGGTATTGTGCTAGAAAAGCCTTGGCCAAGTCTTTCCATGACTTTATTTGATGTCGGCTCAACTGATTATACCATCTAGTGGTAGATCCAGATAGGCTATCTTGGAAACAATGGATTAATAACTTGTCATCTCTACCATACCCCGTCATCCTTCGGAAAAACATGGTAAGATGAGCACGGGGGCAACTCGTCCCGTCATATTTCTCGAATTCTGGGACTTTAAACTTAAGAGGTAACACCAAATCTGGGACAAGGCTAAGTTCATTGGCATCAAAACCAACAAAAGTGTCAACTACCTCCATAGCTTCCATCTTCTCTTCGAGTTGCTTGCAACGATCCTCGATCTCCTTTGAGGTTTCAATCTTGGGTTTCTCGGTCTCGATCAACTGGTCCATCTCTGAGACAAAGTTTTCGACTTCATTGCCCCTGGGCTTATCTTTTGAAGCGGAGGCTAAATTAATAGGGGAAGAGGCACCAGCCTGATGAAGTTGTGCTTTTCCTCGAGAGAGTATTACCTGAGGGTCAGTTTGAATCCTAACATGTGTAGGAGTAAACCCCGGAGGATATGTAGGACCTTCATCCCTATCCACGGGTTTTGTCGTGGGATTTACAACATATGTCTCTCTTGGCTCAGGAAGCTTAAATCCCAGCATTTGTGCTATTTGGCCGAGTGTGTCTTGTTGAGTTTTCTTGAACTGTTCCATCATGTCTTGTTGTGCCTTGATTAATTGGTCCTTCATCTTTTTAGCCAAATCCGCTTGCATGTCTCTTTGAGTTTGCTTTATTCTGTCTAATCTGTCTTCGTTCACCATTTTAGTTTTTTGTCGGGTTTCGTAGGGGTGCTGAATTGGTTGG
Source organism: Hibiscus trionum (assembly GCA_030270665.1). NCBI lineage: Eukaryota > Viridiplantae > Streptophyta > Magnoliopsida > Malvales > Malvaceae > Hibiscus > Hibiscus trionum. The sequence goes on along the minus strand of BSYR01000024.1, from coordinate 7,666,484 downwards.
CTTTTCGTTTTATCCAGTATCACTGTCACGGGGCATCCCAAGAATCAATCTTAAATTTTCAAAAATGAATGCATGTAAATGCAAGGTGCATATCTTAGATGAAAAAGTATGGATTCAAATATGGTTCTCATAGCTCAGCTTCTGAATTCACGGGATTTATTCACAACTTTGAATGTTGCATTGATATCTAGGGTACCAGATTTTCTCCCGATGATAAATTTTCTTTTTTTTTTGCTGAGAACCAATTGTGAATTAATACTTCATGCTTGTGAAATGCAAAATTAAAATGTGATAATGATGTCATGCAATCAATGCAAAATGAATGAATTTAATATGAAGTGATTAAAAAAAAAGAGAAAATAGGTCAGTTCAGATTCGAATAAATGAACAAATTAACGATAAAATAAATAAAATTTAAACAAATAAAAAACTACACACAAATAATAAATGAAGGTATAAATAAGTAAGCAAGGCCTAACAAGGTGACTGCTAAATGGGCAGAGTTTCGGTATGACTCTAAAAGGTGGGCTCTATGGGCCACTATATGCAGTTAGGATCTAGAGTACTAAAGGGTACCAGAACTGTCGCTATTACCTACTAAGATAATAGGACATCGATTCGGGAGGATATGAGTCCTTATACCATACGGAGGCGTAAACCCCACGAAATATAAGGATCATATCCCGGAAGTGAATTACAATATCATACGGAGGTGGCCACCCCACGAGACAAAGTAATCACTCCCACTTAACGGTTACGGAGCCCGGATAGCTCATGCATGAATGCAAAGGGATTAAAAATTAATTTAAAATCAAATTTTTACTTTCTTGCAAAACAAAAAAAAATCAACATTGGCCTGACTCTCTTAAAAAAATCCCCAGCGGAGTCGCCATCTGTAATAAAGGTTTTTAATTTGAAAAAACAATGGTGGTATTTGAAAATGGGGAAATGAAAAAAATGGAGAAATGAGTGTTGGAGTCGCCACTGGCCACTATGGTAGGCCAGACACCGTTGAAAATCAACCAGAGATTCAAAAACATTTGGGTTTGGGAGTCGGTTACGCGTGGGGAAGGATTAGCACCCCCACAGCGCCCAAAATTGGTACCGCGTTGATTAAGTGTTGTCTTGCAAGAAGATAAAAATTCAAATTTAATTTAAAATTTAATCCCAAAAATATTAAAATCTAAAGAGAACATTTACTCATTTACAACAACCGAAGAAGATGACACCTGAATAAATCAGAATGCCACTTCTTAACCGTTTCCTGAAAATAAAGTGAAAAATATCTCTTAGACGTCTAAATATTATAATACGGATATATGATATATGTAAGTATGTACAAAACATATAAACAAAAAAACAGAAATACAGAATAAACGAATAAATATAGCATGCTAATAAAATCTATATATAAAATATGTTAACCTCATGTTAATAATACTATACACGATATTATAATATATGTATAAGATAATACAATACAATATAAGTAATAGACTAATAGTATAATAATAATATGAATATTTATAATTTACAGTACTTATAATATGGTATGATCATAATGAATTTAACTATAACATATAATCAATAATATAATAGTTACATATAATAATAGAAATAATAATGATAATAATAATAATGGTATGATATAATACAATATAAGTGGTAATAATAATATAATTTAGTATAAGTATAATATAAAAATACAAATATATATATATATGGAAAACGTAAAAAATAGTAGAAATAAATAACAATATAATATATGTGTATATATACATGTAATACGAGGATTTAATATAATAGATAATAATAGTATCATCCATACATATAGATAGATATAATCAACATAATAATAATAATTAACATAATAATACTATATAATCATAATACTATAATATAATAATATAAATTAAATTTAATATACATGTATATATACTGTATACATACAACGTGAGAAACAAATAATAATAATAATAATAATAATAATAATAATAATAATAATAATAAAGAAGAAGAAGTTAGGAATTAAAAAAACAATTAGGAGAACAAAATTAAAAAAAAAGACCGAATTGAAAGAAAAACAACACTTACAAATCAAATTAAAAGAAAATAAGGATGCGATTGAAAACTAAGGAAACTTTGGAGGGACTATGAAAGTGATTAGACCATGCGGCAGAGACAAAATGAAAATTGGCTAGGAAAGGAAGGACTCATAACGTGATTTTCCCATTTTTACTAACCTAAAACCTAAATCAGTTTCATTCTTTCATTTGTTGCAGCCGTCTCTTTCCCCTCTCTAATCCCCCTCTCTTTTATTCTTTCAAACCCTAAAAACCACATAACCCCAGGTTAAGGGTTAAACTCTACTAGATCCGATCAAAATACGGCGATTTGGGGTCGGTCGCGGGTCATGGACGACGGCGGTGTGAGATGGGTTCGAAGCAAGGTAGGATTCGAAATCCTTTCCCTTTTCTGTTTACTCGAATGAGAGATAAGAGAAAATATTATACCTTCTTTTTCACACTCTTAGAGTTGGATCTGAAACTTTCCTTGTTCACTCCTTTGGTTCGAATGAATAATCTTATATGATTTTTTTTTTGCATTCGAAACAAACTTTGGATCTGGAAATCTTCCCTTTTTTATTCCATTAAAAAAATGCTCACCTTTTTTTATCAAGCTCCCTTTTTCGATTACATGCATTGGGTTTTTATACCCGAATTTTACAGCATAACAAAATAAATCAAGTTGTTCTGACAATTTCTTTTGCTTTTCTGATTTGGACGGTGCGTGTGACGTGGCGGCTACTGGTTGGTTGCCGGGACGGTGGCGGCTCGATTCAGCGGCGGCGGCTCGAACGGTTGGCGGCGGCGTGGCTTGGCAGGTGAGGGGTTGGCGGCGGCTAGAGTTAGGGTTTTTTTGGATGATGGGTCATGGGTATTGGGCCGGGTTGGATATAGGTATTGGGTATGTGTTATGGATTGGGTTGTAAATAATAATAATAAAGGCTTATTTATTATTTAATTTGAATGTTAGGTTGGGCTGGTTTGAGTTTAGGCCCGGACAAAAATAGGTGTTTACAACAATAAATTGAACTATAAAGTCCTAAGACAAATTCTTGATCATAGTGTTGTTGACAATTGAAGCATTAGCCTTCTCTTGATGCTTGGAGGTCCCTTTTGTACTCCTAATTGAGTTTGTAGACGTTACTAGCCGTTATGGTTGAATTGGAGCCGTTGGAGACTTTACTTCCCACCATAAATGCAGTTCTGCAACTCCCTGTTTCAAAACACTCGACCCCGTTTCGAAACATCCCTGAAATAGAAAGAGCCATTGCAGTCTGATGCAGCACCCATTTCGGAACAACCTTGACCGTATCGAAACAGTCGTATCGAAATGTTGATTCCCGTATCGAAACGTCCTGCAATTTAAAAGGCCGTTGGGAAATAGCCGTTGGGGATTTGACCGTTGAGGTTTTTTCCTCATAGGCGTATCGAAACGGTGGGCCGTATCGAAACGCTATGCAAAATTCTCACCTAGATTAAAGCCCGTTTTGAAACGGGCAGAGCTGTATCGAAATGTTTTGAAACTGTGAATGGTTGTTTCGAAACGCCTAAGGGTATTTCGAAACACCTGGGTGGTTTTGTGAAGTTTGGCTTTACAAAACACTTCAAAACCTCTTTAAAAAAATCCTCAAACATATTTTTAAGTTGTTTGGACTTAAAGGCACTTTCGAAATCATTTTAATTTAGTCCAAAACTATTTTTCAATTATTATATCAAAACATTAGTTCTTCACATCCCTAAAGCTTATGAAAGTCATTAAGGTTTGCTTACTAACACATTTAATCATTTAATATCAATTACCAATTTATGATCATTTAATCGAACAATTCCCGATATTTATTCCTTAGGCGTCATTTACATCAAACAAGTCAATTCCATACCACTAACACTCAAGCATCAGAAAATGTAAATCAAACATTCATCAAATAATTTGTTGAGTTGATCGAACAATTGCAAATGGCCAAGAGGGGGTGAATTGGCAATTAAAATTTTGGTGGGAAGAATGAGTGAAAAATAAAATTGACACAAGTACTTATATTGGTTCAAGTTCTCCAAATGAACTCTACATCCAATACCTTAGTTCCCACTAAGGATTTTCAAACAATTCACTACTTGAATTCTTCCCATTTTCTTGGATGAGGAGGTAACCTTACAAATTCGATTAAGCTTTCTACCCAAAGCTTAATCCACTCAAATTACAAAGAAAGGTTGTGGTAAACTCAAATGATTCCTCTTAAAGGATAATTGTCTACCCAATTACAATTTCAATCACCCCAAACTCACAATACAAATTAACAATTGACAAACACTAGAGTTGGGTACAAAAATTTGACTTTGAATAGCTCAAGGGTTTGAATTTTTGCTTTGATGATGCTTGTGGGTTGAATAGTTGTTGCTGACCTTCAAAGGACTTCAATTTATACATCCTCTATTAATTCTAGCTGTTTGAGTGGTTGGGAACTTGAATAGAGCCGTTGGAACCCTCTCTTACCACCATAAATGCACTTCTGCAGCTACCCGTATCGGTACTCAAGGAGCCGTATCGATACCTGTCTCAGAAAAGAAAGAGTCGTTGTGTGCAATAAATAAGGGGTATCGAAACGCACGTAAGCGTATCGGTACGGGGTATCGAAACGGCTAAGACCGTATCGATACCTTTTTCTCAACTTAGCTCACTATCGATTTCCGTTTCGATACGAGGGTTTACCGTATCGATACGGGTCAACGACCAATTTAAAATTTGGTTACCTAACCAACTGACACCAACGGTCGAAATATTTAAACCGACTTGAATTTAAAATTCATTAAAACCGTATTGATACGGATGAAATCGTATCGGTACGCTATTCAAACTCTTTTAGACTTTTACGAAGGAGCGTATCGATACAGATTGAATCTATTTCGATACGGTGTTTCGTTACGGTTAAGGGCGTATCGAAACAAGTTCCGACAGTAGCCAACTTTGTAAAAAAAAGGTATTGATACGGCTGGAAGCGTATCGATACACCTGGACGGTTTTCAATAGTTTGGCCTTGGAACACTTAGAAAATATTTTGAGTTTGAGTTTTTCAAATCAGTTTCAATGTGTTGGTGATTTAAAACTTATTAAGGGACTTATAAAACAATTTTAAGTTTTTCAAATTGATCCTTAAAGATTTAATTATATCAAAATCAAACATAGGTTTTACAATCTCCCCCTTTTTGATATAACAAAACTAAAACTTAAAATTTTTGACACTTTAAAAAACTTTACAAAGTTAACTCCCCCTTAATATAAGCTAGGTAACTTTTAAGTTGAAATCAAAATTTTTAAAGTGTTGTGAGCTAGTTTCTCTCCCTCTTTTTGTTAGATAAAAAATATTGAGACAATAGAGAAGTGCATATCATAGGCAAAGGTATAAATAGGCAACATAAATATTATTAACTTCAAAATAAAGCATAACATCAAACTTAAAAATCCAACAAAAACATAAAATCAAAGCATAGGTTTAATAATAAAACAAACTTAGTCCTAAGAACATAATTCAAAGATGCATAAAATAGAAATATCCTAGATGATATGCATGAGATGCAAGGAGAATTGACTAGGCATCATCTTCGTCGTCTTCATCATCTTCATCGTCAACTCCAATGGGACCATCATTCCTCATGCTATTGCGCCATTCTTCATGGAAAGCGGAGAGGGAAATATTTAAGGAGTTTTGATCGTTTTCAAGAGAGGTTAGGTGGTTCTCCATGTTCGTCATCCTTGTGTCAAAAGTAGTTTCAAGAGCGGTAAGACGATTTCCCATATCCGTGCGCAACCCGGTAAATTTCTCATTGAAAAATGTCATAAGAGCATCCATGGAGGTTTGAGGAGCTTGATCACCTTGAGGTTCTTCAAAAATTGTCGTGGCCTCGGGTGGTAGCTCGGAAAGACATACCCAATTACCATTAAAATAATGAAACTTTCCCCGTGCAAGAGATCGTTCATCAATGGGATCGGTGAGGGGAGTTGGGTAGTCAAAAGAGCAATCAATATCCTTTTTCATAAAGAAATAGCTTAAGGTCGTACCATAGGTAAAAGAGGTGACGAGAGTGGTGTGGCGATTTTGCACAAGATAGACGATCTCCGCAAACATGATTCGAGCAAGGTTGGGACGCTTTCGCTCACGGAAGCAACGGATCCAAAAATCATCCACTTGACGGATGGTAGAGTATTTTCCTCCGGAGGGCCTAAACCACCAAGACACCATCAAATGGAGGATCCGATCTTGAGCATTGAGGGCGGTTACGGAGCCACTAAGAACATGGCCTAAAGCATTCTCATCATCAAGGCCTTCATCCTCCAAATTAAAAACTTCACATATGGATTTGACATCAAGGATGATTTTCTTGCCCATGAGATAAGAACTAATGGCGGTAACAACCCCATTGCAAGAACAACATTTGGCGTTAGTGTAAAAGATCAAAACTAAAAGACGGTAATAAAAACCGGGAATGGAGAGAAAATCCATGAAATTCCAACGTTGAAGCAAAGGAAGATATTCAAATTTGAAACGCTCCGAGTTAAGAAAAGGAATGGATATTACCCTTTCCGCACGAATCTTGTAGTTCTCGAATTGACGAAAATACGCGAGAGCCGCGAGATTTTCAAAAGAGTGTTCATAGATTGAAGTGTAGTTCGGACGTGCAACAACTCCAAGATTGGATGATTCACCGGTTTGAGAAACCCTTGATCTCTTCCTAGATTCCTTGGGTGCCATGATCTAAAAGAAAATCATGCATTTAGATTTCTTCATTTAAGTTAAGAACCAAGGTAAAAAAAAATTGAAAATAAAATTTGAAGAATTTTTTTTGAAGAACAAAGAATTTTGTTAAAAAGATGAACATAAAAACAAAACAAAAAAATTGAAAAAGAAAAAGAAAGAAATTTACCTTGATAGGGATTTGAGAGAATGAAGAAAAATCTAGCACAAATTTGATGAGAGGGATCTTAGAGCTTTGCTTGATGGAAAACCTCTTTAAGATTTTGAGTTGTGGTGTGAAAATATGAGGGAGGAAGAGCCCTTTTATAGGCAAAAACGGCTAGGGTTTTTAGGGTTTGAAGAATTTTAGTTTTGGTAAAAGTTTAAGACTTTAAATACAAAATTAAAAGCTGTCTGCGCAATCGAGTATTGATACGCCTGAAGGTGTATCGATACGGGGGTAGAAACATCATTTCCTTAAAAATGCCCGTTGGAGAATCGTATCGAAACAGATAAGATCCGTATCGAAACGATTGAAGCTCGTATCGATACGGGTTTAACCGTATCGATACCCGTTTAAGGCAAAAAGAAGCCTGGGAATCTCAATGAAGAACACGTATCGATACGCGTAGAACCGTATCGATACCCTATGCCCAGAAATAAATCTTTAGGCCTAAAGAACAACCATAGGCTCGATTTTAACATCTTCTAAAGGTATGCAAATGATGAATGAACTATTCTAAACATATTTTAATAGAATCATACTCCCCCTAACTATAGGCATGTATATTTTCAAGAGTTACAACACATAAAACATGCAATTTCACAAGATCAAGCAATTTAAGCACAAAGAGGTCCTAAAAGGTCAAGATAGGCTAGCTAAACCTAACTCTCTCCTAAGGGACCAAAAACGCTCTTTATCTAAAGGTTTTGTAAATATATCCGCTAATTGGTTCGAGGTGTCAACATGTTCTATAACAACATCATTTTTCAAAACATGATCTCTAATAAAATGATGTCGAATTTCTATGTGTTTAGTTCTAGAGTGTTGGATGAGATTCTTAGTAAGACAAATGGGACTAGTGTTGTCACACTTAAGGGGTATGGTTTCTACTTCAACACCATAATCTAAGAGTTACTGCTTCATCCAAAGGACTTGAGCACAACAACTCCCTAAGGATATGTACTCCACTTCGGTGGTAGATAAGGCTACGCTATTTTGTTTCTTAGAGAACCAAGATACGAGCATACTACCTAAGAATTGGCATGTCCCGGAAGTACTTTTCCTATCTATCTTACACCCCCCATAATCCGCATCCGAATAAGCATGAAGGCTAAAGGAAGAATCTTTAGGATACCAAAGGCCTAAAGTAGGTGTATCTCTAAGGTATCTAAAAATTCTCTTAATGGAAACTAAGTGTGATTCTCTAGGACTAGCTTGAAACCTAGCACACAAGCAAACACTAAACATAATATCCGGTCTACTTGCGGTAAGGTAAAGCAAAGAACCTATCATGGATCTATAAAGCTTAGAATCAACACACTTACCTCTTTCATCTTTGTCAAGCTTTATGGAAGAACTCATAGGAGTGGCTTGAGGTTTTGCATTCTCCAAGCCAAACTTTTTGAGCATATCATTCACATACTTAGCTTGATTTATGAAGGTGCCATCTTTCCTTTGTTTGATTTGGAGTCCCAAAAAGAATGAGAGCTCCCCCATCATGCTCATCTCGAACTCACCTTGCATTAGCTTAGAAAATTCTTTACAATAACACTCATTAGTAGAACCAAAAATGATATCATCAACATAAATTTGAACTACTAAGATGTCATTGTTATATCTTTTTATGAAGAGTGTAGTATCCACCTTTCCCTTTTCAAAACCCTTTTCAATTAAGAAATTTGAAAGTCTCTCATACCAAGCTCTAGGAGCTTGTTTTAAACCATAGAGAGCTTTGTAAGTTTAAACACATGGTTTGGAAATTTTGAATCCTCAAAACCCGGTGGTTGTTCAACATACACTTCTTCATTTATAAAACCATTTAAAAAGGCACTTTTCACATCCATTTGAAAAAGCTTGAAATTATGATAACATGCAAATGCAAGCAACATCCTAATAGCTTCCATTCTAGCTACGGGTGCATAAGTCTCATCAAAATCAATTCACTCTTCTTGTTTCTCACTATATTACCACTTTCATCTAATTTATTCCTAAAAACCCATTTTGTACCTATAGTAGATTGATTATTAGGCCTTTCAACTAATGTCCAAACTCTACTTCTCTCAAATTGATTCAATTCCTCTTGCATGGCCAAAATCCAAAAATCATCTTTTAAAGTTTCTTTAATATTTTTAGGCTCAATGCATGAAAGAAATGAAACATGATTCATTAATTTGAGAGAGGATCTAGTAGTAACCCCCTTGGATGGATCACCCAAGATTTCACCACCTTTGACATAGTTTAACTCCGTTGGGTAAGACACCTCTCTTTCCTCAAGAGCCAAGTCCTTCAAGGCTTCAAGAGGTGGATCTTGTGCATCCTCATCCTTAGTTGGAACCTCATCCACCTTTGATGTTTGTCCTCCATCAATGGCATCAAGGATTCCTACATCATCATCATCACAAGATTCCTTCCTCGGAAGGAGGTTATCATCGAAAACACCATGTATAAACTCTTCAACTACTAGAGTTCTTTTATTAAATACACGATGGGCTTTAGAGTTTAAAGAGTACCCTAAGAAAATAACTTCATCACTTTTAGCATCAAATTTACCTAAGTTTTCTTTACCATTATTCAAAACAAAACACTTGCAACCAAAAGGATGAAAATAGCTAATGTTATGCTTCTTAGATTTTAAAATCTCATAAGGTGTTTTCTTCAAAATTGGCCTAATCATTACTCGATTTATAATATAGCAAGCGGTATTTGTGGCTTCCGCCTAAAAATATTTAGGTAAATTATTTTCGCAAAGCATGGTTCTAGCCATTTCTTCTAAAGTTCGATTTTTCCTCTCAACTACCCCATTTTGTTGAGGAGTGCGAGGTGCGGAAAAATTGTGGCTAATCCCATTTTCATTTAAAAACTCATCGAAACCTAGATTTTGAAATTCGGTTCCATGATCACTTCTAATGTGAGAAATTTTAAGTTCAAGATCATTTTGAGTTATTTTAGAAAATGTGATGAATTTTTCTAAAGCCTCGTCCTTTGTACTTAAGAATAGAACCCAATTAAACCTAGAATAGTCATCTACAAGCACAAAAGCATATGATTTTCCACCCAAGCTCATTGTTCTAATAGGCCCAAAAAGATCCATATGAATCAATTGTAAACATCTACTAGTAGAGACATCATTTATGGATTTAAAAGAAGTTTTATGTTGTTTACTCTTCGAGCAAGCATCACAAATTTTATCATTAGAAAAGTTAAGTTTAGGTAAACCTCTAACTAGATTAAGGGAAATTAATTTCTCTAAGACGCTCATGCTAGCATGTCCTAATTTTCTATGCCAAAGCCATGAGTCATGTTCATCATGTGCAACTAAGCATGTATGAGATGAATGAATGTCATCTAGATGCACCATGTATATGTTTCCTATGCGATGACCAATGAGCATTAGTTGATTTGTTTTAATGTTTACAATTTTGCAACCACTTTTATCAAATAAAACATTAAAACCTTTGTCACATAATTGACTAATACTCAATAAGTTATGCTTAAGACCGGTTACATACAAAACATTTTCAATGAAAATAGAAGAGTGATTATCAATGGAGCCTATTCCTTTAATGTGGCCTTTGGAGTTGTCACCGAAAGTTACCACTCCACCACTCTTTGGCTTTAGTTCCACGAATCTACTCTTGTCACCGGTCATGTGTCTTGAGCATCCACTATCAAGGTACCGAGAATTTTTGCTTGAAGCTTTAGACTTGTAGCAATGCCCCCCTACAAACAAAGAAATTAGGCCTTGGTTTTTGGTACCCAAATCATTTTGGGTCCATGAGTGTTAGCCTTCAACATTTTGGTTCCCTTAGGAATCCAAGAAGCAATAGCATTCATATCATTAGAAATAATGAGTTCCTTAGGAACCCAAACACTCTTAACTCTTTGACCTTTAGATTGCTTATTAAAATTTCTTTGTTTAGGAATAAAAGGTTTTCTTTTTACATATTGGGATTTAGAATGATTTCCTTTTTCAAAATTGTTTTTCCCAATAGCAATAGATGTTTTAAGATTATCCACTTCCTTTGTGTGATAATCTTGAAAATCAGAAAGAAATTTTTCAAGTTTAAGATTTTTTGTTTTAAGATCATTTGAAAGATTTACTAAAAACAAAACTTTCTTTTCCAATTCGGAGTTAGCTTTAGAAAATGTCTCATTTTGATTTTTCAAATCGGAAATGGTTTTCTTGTTTTTCAAAATGGATTCTTTGTATTTTCCTACTAACTCATCATAAATCTCTTGCAATTCATCATAAGCATCTTGAAGTTCATCAAAAGTAAAATCAAAATTGGATAAGTTAGAGTTTACCATTGGTTCATCATCAATGGCCATGAGACATAGATTGGCCACTTCCTTCTCTTCCTCGGATGACTCATCGTCACTCTAAGTTGCTATTTGAGCTTTGAGCTTGTTCTTCTTTCCAAAGCTTTTCTTTTTCAATTGAGGACAATCGGAACGGATGTGACCCGGTTTCTTGCATTCATAACAAGTGATTTGGTCCTTCTCCTCTTCCTTGCTCTTACTCTTGAAGTCTCCCTTTCTAATGAATTTTCTTCCACGATTTGACTTCATGAACCGAGTAAACCGTTTGGCCAACATGGCCATCTCCTCATCTTCATCCTCACTAGAATCGCTTTCTTGATGTGAAGCTTTTAGAGCGATTCCCACTTTCTTCTTCTCAACCTCCTTCTTCTCAACTGTTTTCTTCTTTTGTTCTCTTCCCTTCCTCATAATCTCATGGGTGAGTAGAGATCCAACAAGAGCATCAAGCTCGAGAGTCTTCAAATCTCTAGCTTCAATAATAGCCGTTCTCTTGCCATCCCATGACTCCGGAAGAGAGTACAACAATTTTCTCACTAGCTTGTCTTCGGGAATGATCTCGGCGAACCCCTTCAATCCATTGACAATGACCGATAATCGATCAAACATCTTGGAGACACTTTCATCGGGATCCATCTTGAAGTTCTCATAGCTTAGATTGAGTAGCCCAATCTTTATCTCCTTGACATCACTAGTTCCCTCATATGTTGTCTCGAGGGTGTCCCAAACCTCCTTGGCATTTTCGATTGAAGACACCTTGGAGTAGATATCCGGAGCAAGTGCACAAAATATCACATGAAGAGCTTTGTCATTCACTTGCATCCTTCTTCTTTCATCATCCGTCATTTCGGCTTTGACTTTTGGGACGAGTCTTTCTCCATCTCTCTTCATGGGAATGTATGGACCTTCTTCAACCACATCCCACACCATGTAGTCGGTAGACTTGATGAAAAGCCTCATCCTATTCTTCCAATATGGGTAGTTGTCCCCATTGAAGAATGGTGGCTTGGTGGTGGATTGGGACTCATAGTTGGAGGTGGATGTCATTGCTTAACTAGTTGTTGATCAAACTCTCCTAGAATCGAATCAAGAGGGTTGTAATCCTTCCAATGAGTGTAGCTATGATACCAATTGTTGAGTTGATCGAACAATTGCAAATGGCCAAGAGGGGGGTGAATTGGCAATTAAAATTTTGGTGGGAAGAATGAGTGAAAAATAAAATTGACACAAGTAGTTATAGTGGTTCAAGTTCTCCAAATGAACTCTACATCCAATACCTTAGTTCCCACTAAGGATTTTCAAACAATTCACTACTTGAATTCTTCCCCTTTTCTTGGATGAGGAGGTAACCTTACAAATTCGATTAAGCTTTCTACCCAAAGCTTAATCCACTCAAATTACAAAGAAAGGTTGTGGTAAACTCAAATGATTCCTCTCAAAGGATAATTGTCTACCCAATTACAATTTCAATCACCCCAAACTCACAATACAAATTGACAATTGACAAACACTAGAGTTGGGTACAAAAATTTGACTTTGAATAGCTCAAGGGTTTGGATTTTTGCTTTGATGATGCTTGTGGGTTGAATAGTTGTTGCTGACCTTCAAAGGACTTCAATTTATACCTCCTCTATTAATTCTAGCCGTTTGGGTGGTTGGGAACTTGAATAGAGCCGTTAGAACCCTCTCTTACCACCATAAATGCACTTCTGCAGCTACACTCGGGGAGCCGTATCGATACCTGTCTCAGAAAAGAAAGAGTCGTTGTGTGCAATAAATAAGGGGTATCGAAATGCACGTAAGCGTATCGGTACGGGGTATCGAAACGACTAAGACCGTATCGATACCTTTTTCTCAACTTAGCTCACTTTCGATTTCCGTTTCGATACGAGGATTTATCGTATCGATACGGGTCAACGACCAATTTAAAATTTGGTTACCTAACCAATTGACACCAATGGTCGAAATATTTAAACCGACTTGAATTTAAAATTCATTAAAACCGTATCGATACGGATGAAATCGTATCGGTACGCCATTCAAACTCTTTTAGACTTTTACGAAGGAGTGTATCGATACAGATTGAATCTGTTTCAATACGGTGTTTCGATACGGTTAAGGGTGTATCGAAACGAGTTTCGGCAGTAGCCAACTTTGTAAAAAAAGGTATCGATACGGCTGGAAGCGTATCAATACACCTGGACGGTTTTCAATAGTTTGACCTTGGAACACTTAGAAAATATTTTGAGTTTGAGTTTTTCAAATCAGTTTCAATGTGTTGGTGATTTAAAACTTATTAAGGGACTTATAAAACAATTTTAAGTTTTTCAAATTGATCCTTAAAGATTTAATTATATCAAAATCAAACATAGGTTTTACATAATTATATGATTATTCGAGCGTCCTACACGGTCCCTAAAGCCCATATGAGTCACGTCATATTCTTAAACATCATTATACATATCATAATTATCAAGTCTCATAATAACGATCTCTACACATGCTTATTTTTCATCTACCTATTTTCAAACACTAACAAGCAAGGCAAGTATAATTATGATGCTCATGATGCATTTCGGGTTTGAGGTATACTAACGTCAAGTGCTACCACCAATTCCTTACTTAAGCTTCTCAAATGCTCCTCTTGATTTGTCATTCAAGACTGAACAATCCTCATATAAATAAGAATACAATATATATTGATTTCTCGCATTCACTAACTAATTCAGAAGGTCAAATGCGTAAAAACAACTTATTGAATTCAAATTTGGTGAAAACAAACTTAGAACGTCAAAAATACCCAGGATAAGATCCCTCTGAAAAATTCAACGGTCGGTCAATGCCGGTCAATAGTCCAGACGATCTTGTGCGGTGCGGTGCATGGCAGCTTCGGTGCACCTACATGGTGTGATCTGTGTGGCGCAGTGCACTATAGCAGTGTGCATCCGCCTGTTGCTGCTCACTCCCGCTCTCGACGGTGACGCGTGCAGTGTCCTTCAGTGGTTAGATTACAACACCGAGCTCTAGCCCCGTTGTCCCGACGCCGATGAAATCTGATTTCGATTTTAGCCGTCAGAACAACATACTTTCAACAACCTAGGGATGGCAATGGATCGGACTTGGATCAAATTGTATAGAGTCTAAGTCCAAATCCGATTACAATCGGGCTCGGATATTTTTTTAAATTTGAATTCAGATTTGGATCAGTTTTTTTATCGGATTCAAATTAAATTTTCACCCCTAGTGTTGACCCGAGTTTGAGGGGTAGATCCGCGAGTTTTAGCGTCTTTAGAGTATATTGTGTTTCGAGTTTCGACTCTCTGATTTTTTATTTTAATGCAAACCAGTCCATAATTTTGCATATTTAATTTCTTGCGTTTTTAATTTATACCTTTTAATTCTGTATTTATTCATTTTCATCCTTGTTTGTTGACTACATTTAAATTTTTGTGTTTATTATTTATGCTTTTAATTTTCTTCATATTTTAATTCATAATTTTAACCTAATATATTATATTCTGTAATAATTTCATAATCTTCAATTACACTTAATTTAGTAGGATTTTTAAATTACGATATAATCTAAACATGTTGCAACTGTATAGTTACATTTAATTACACTAAAAAACAATCACATAATAACTATCCAAACGCAACCTTAATTTTCTTATACATTTGCAAACCAAACTAAATATTTCACGAAATTTCATATTTTTCATCGTGAATATTAATTTGTGTAAACATAAGTGCAAAGTCAATTAAACTAGCTGGAGAAGAGTTAGCAAAATTTGATGTTGGCTTCCTCCACAGCATCATGAATTGATGTGTCTTTGATTATATGTGCCTCTTGTACGAGAAACAATACACACACTTTTAATAAATAGTGACATTACATTATTCTTTTTTTTTTGAAAAAAATATTGTAATGAATTGAATTCAAGGTTTAATTGTGCTCCTAGTCCTTATTCTCTTTGTACATATGGAATTTAGTTCCTCTATTTTTTAAATTTAAAAATTCTACTCCAATTGTCAAAGCCGTTAAAATTTTCTATTAAATTCAAGTCCATTACAACGTAATTTTTTTTTGTTACATTCCTACCAAGTTAATATATTTTATTTCAAAATGTTACATCGGCAAATTTAACAAAGAATTCTTAATTTTGAAAAGCAGATGGAGTAAGCTCTTAGAAATAAAATTATGAGGACTAAATTCTAAACGTACATATAGTACAAGGATTTGGAGCATATTTATCTTAAATTAAATTATAAATTATTATTTAATACACTAAGGATGGAGTTTAATTTTTTTTTTGGAAAAATTTAAGGGCTTAATCGATTAAATTTATTAGTTCAGAGGCTTAATTGGGTGCAAAAATAGTTTAAAGGTTTAATTGTTTTTTTTGGAAAAATTTAAGGGCTTCAAGTACCGTTAAACCAATATTAAAATAAACAAGGTGGTAGATTAAAGCTGCTTTAAGAAAAAAATTCACCACCAAACTATTAAATAATTATCCATAAGTTATTAGAATTTTTATTAGGTTTAATACACTTTCTCCATAAACTTTACATGTTTTTCCAACTTACTCTCTAAAGTTTATTTTGACCACTTTTGCTCTTTAACATTTTTGACGTTACTCATTTCACCCAAAAAGCTAACACCGTTATAAAAAATTCTGTCTTGACCAATCAGAACGCCCCACGCTATTTTTTTATTTTTAAATTTTAAAATAAAATAAATATATTAAAATATTTATTAATTTAATTACATTTCTCAAAATACCCAAAACACCACATCTTCGTCCCATTATCCTCTTTTCCAAAACAAACGAGAAACTGAAATTTTTAATCCCTTCAATGATAAATCATCACTGTCTTCAACAACATCCAAACTCATGCAAAACATAGGGTTTTCTTTGATGAACGATGATCTTCATCAAAACATACTTTTAAGGCTATTCGTCACCTCTTTCGCTTTTGCTGTCGTCATTTCTAAGGCCTGGAACGCTGCTTGCTCTCGCATCTTATCTCGCTCTAAGCTCTGCTCCGCCATCTCCCTCAACCCTTTGCCTCTTGTATCTATCTCTCCCCTTTTTCTTTTAATTCCCAATTCAAAAGGGAATGAAAGGAGATAGTTTTCTTGATCTTTCTTTTGCTGATTTTTGTTTTTTTTTATCAGCCTTTTGCTGATTTTTGTTTGTAAATATTTGATTAGGTTGTTTTACAAGAGGTTTTTGACATGGTTAAGTTGAAGCCAATTCGACCCTATTTTGCTATTGCAAGTTTTGGTCCATGACTTAAATTCAAGGATATTCTCCAATTTGTATGAAGTCCAAAAACTTAAACATTTCATTCTTTCTTTTTCTGGGTTGAAGTTAGTTTTTCAGATTTTTTTTTTATTCTTTTCTCCTTGGGTAGATGGTAAAAAAATTGGGTAAATTACTGCGGTGGTCACTTATGTTTCCTTTTAGTACATAGTTGGTCACCGATTTTGAAAAATGACCAGTAAGGTCACTTACGTTTTCGGGGCGTAAACTTTTGGTCACCAACCGTTTAATGCCGTTAAACTTTAACGGTTTTCTCTGATCTGGCAATTGAAAAAATAAGGGTAATCTACTGCAATGGCCCCAAAATTCCCAAAATTTCAGAAAACCCCCAAATTCATAAATTCCTAAATCCTTAAATACATAAATCCCTCAATCTGGTCACTTTGTCGTCGTTGGCCACAATTCCAGCGACGGAATGGAGCGTCCCCCCTTCTCCCAAACACCCATGCACCAATCGTCGTCGTTCAATCGTCGCTTGTTGCAAATTGATCGATTGAATTTTTCAAATATTTCAACCTTCGTCCGACATTTTGCACGACTCCGGTCAATTTTTGGCAGCGGTGTGGTAGGGTAAATGATCATGATGGTCCGGCGACGGATGTGGTGGGCGGCGGCGTTACAATCGGCAACGGAATCGACTTAAATTGCGATTTAAGTTTTGGTGAGTTGGGGATTTCGAATATGGGGGTTATTTTGTGAATTTTGAAAATTTAAGGATTTTTTAACTGCCAGATCAAAAATGGATAAAATTCGTCTGCCCATTTTCGGTGCATCTACATATGCCCCAACACTAAAAAACACTACAAAAATAAATTTTAAGCCTTAACCCTAAATTCTAAATTCTAAACCCTACACCCTATAACCTAAAAAATACACCATACCCTAAATTTCCTAAACCCTAACCATAACCCCTAACCTAAAACTCTAAGCCCTAAACCCTAAAGTTAATTTTGAGTGTGAGGGCATATATAGGGGCACCGAAAAGGGGTAGAGAATTTTCATCCATCAAAAATTCGTCAAAATTTAACGGCATCAAATGGTTGGGTGACCAAAAGTTTACGTCCCGAAAACGTAAGTGACCTTACTGGTCATTTTTCAAAATCGGTGACCAACTCTGTACTGAGAGAAAACATAAGTGACCACCGCAGTAGTTTACCAAAAAAATTTGGATCAAGAATATCGATATTCTTAATTTAATAAGAAACGTGAGGTGCATGAGTGGCTATAAATAGAGATATACCGCTTTGTGCTTTTTTCAATAAGGTTTCTTTCAAAGGTTCATGTTCCACGTTGTTCTTCACAGTGTAGAGAAGACCTTGAGAAACTTCATAGAAACCCTACCTTCATCCTGCAGGTTTAAGCTCATTGATCGGAGATGAATCGGAACTTGATCGAAAGAGAACGGAGATCCAACATGAGAAATCTGTTTTCCAGGCTCTTCTCACTCCTTCCTCCTCACCCCACCCGAGTACGTCAATTCCTCCATCGTCTTCTTCTTAATTATGTGAATGCCGGAATAGGAGAATCGGTGGTAGATCGTATTTTAACCATCATCGTATGAACCGAGCTCACGTTTACAGTTTTTTTTTTTCGTTTGAATTTAAAGTTGATTGCATGAACTAACTGACTCAATTTCCAGTAAAAGTATGCTAGGTTGCAAATCACCACTTAAGGGTAATTCATGCGAACAAATTAGGTTATGTTTGATTTTATAACTTTTTTTTTTCATTTCTGTAGAGGTCGTCGATTCCTGACAGATTAGAGCAAGCCACCGAACACATAAACCAGATTCGAACACATTTGGAGGGACTTGAACAAAGGAGGTCGCAACTTGTAGAGGCTAATAGAGCGACAAGAACAACCACCACGATTCCCCCAGTTATAAATATATCAGAATATTCAAATATTTCTGGCATGGAAGTTAATCTGATTACGGGATCCGAGTTGAATCTTTCAGTGAGTGAGATTATCATAATCATTCAAGAAGAAGGAGCTGTAGTTCTAAGCCTTACACATAGCAATGCAGGCCATATGAACATCATTTCAATTCGTTGTCATCAGGTAATTGTTAATAATTTTCAAGACTTGACTTTTTTTTTTAATATTTACACACAAGCACAATAAGCAATTCGCTTAGTAACTGTTCATACATTTTTTTAACTTAAAATCACTTGTTGGATTCATATCAGAAAAGTTCTTGACGGTTAAAATATTGCAAAAGTGTATAAAACTAGTTAAAGTGGATTCTTACTCTTTATATATATATATATATATATGTCCGAGGTAAATTTATTGAATAAGAATCTCTCTTTATGTATGAACTAGGGTTTGTGCTTTTAGAACTAGATGGTCCAAACTCCAACCACAATGCATTTAATGAAGCCAATTCACTATCACTGTAATCTTATGTGATGTTCACTTACATAAAGCTTTTGGTTGCTAAAAATGTTAAATGCATAAAATGCTACGAAAGTGTATAGACTAGTTTATGTAGATTCTTACTCTTTATAATATTTGTTAGGTAATTTTATTGAATAAGAATCTCTCTATGTATGAACTTAGGGTTTTACCTTTTAGCACTAGATGATCCGGCCACAATGCATTTATCCTTTTTTTATATATAGAGATTAAAGTTTGAATTAACAGAAAAAGAGTTGTAGATATTAAAATTTAAACTCGAATTTGCTGAATATTACGTGTGTGACTCAAGTTTTGCATGAATGCACGATATTACCCCATGAAAAATGTTATAAAGAGAAAATCTTGTCCTCCCTAATGTTAATTACAGTGGTAACGAATTAGCTTCCTTGGATGCATAAATTACAGTAATGTGCATGGATTTCATTCGTTTATTTTTTATTTAACCACCCGTACTTGATTTATTAACTGATTAATTTAGATCGAGTCTTACAGAAATCGAATATGTTTTATTCGCAATATTCCTTAATTTTTTTCATCAAGTATAAATGATTTAATTCATATATTATATGTGTTTTAGTTCCTGTTAAAAACTTGGCATCGTTGTGGTGCAGAGCACGTCCTACCCGACTGTGGGAAGGAGTTTATGCCTTCATTCTCTTGGAGTCAAGAGAAAGCCAAGGCAAGTTCAAACAGTGCATTGATTATCCTGGTTTAATATGAGACCAGAGGTGTTTGGATGCCCAAATTCTCTTGCTTTGATGTGTAGTTCGGCCTATGTATTGAACGTGAAATTTCCTTTGTCCCGGTGTACTCTTTTTCCTCCAAACTAGGATAGGGAGGTTTTTTAATGAGGCACGGGGCAAAGGATCATCAATAAAATTCTCTTACATTTCAAAAAAAAAAAAAACTTGGCATCGTTGATTTGTGTACAGGCTGCAATCAGTTATATAAATGGAATTGATCGCTCAAGATTGCTTCAGAGATTGAGCACTCTGATTGAAGAATTGTGTTATGACTGAATCAGTTATTTCTTGCTAAGAGTTAAGTTCTAGCTGAATCTTGATGTATTTTAATAAATCTTCAATTTTATTTGAAAACTTCAAACGGGACAGACTTTTGATGTTCAGGGTTAGCTAGATTCAAATCTATGACTATTAAGTTATTTAAATTTGATTCGGGAAATGAATTTAATTCGACTATTATGTATTCGAATTTGACAATTTCAAACTATAGAAATTTTGTACCCTTAAAAATACTGAAATCCATTTCCTCTAAAACAAAAAAATAGTATTCAGTTGAACTAGATTTTCATTGTATCCTTTCCTTCTTTTTCACTTGTTCTTTTTAATTTTGGGTGCTATTAATCGTGTAAATTATTTTCAAACAGTATAAAGGTAATTATAAGGTAGTATTTGTTTATAAATATTTTTAATCATTAATAAAGCACATACCTTACAGATATTGCGATTGAACTCGTATCTCCAGAATGAATATCATCCATTGTTTCACTAGGACCACTTGTTGAGTTATAATCATCTAAATTAACATGTTCAAAGTTCGCAAAATTTAGAGGGGGGACAGCCCCCCTTAGTTCGCCTATCGACTTTTCATCAGTGCCGTCCTTGGGCATGGGCAGGAGGGGCGCCCGCCTAAGACTTTTTTTATAATATTCGATACTAAGATTTAATTTTTAATATTTTTTATTAGGGCGCCCCTACTATTTTTTTATAATATTCGATACTAAGATTTAATATTTATGCGACCTATTAATAACCACCGGCCAACTGCTAACAATATGCTAATGTATCATATTAATAACAAAGAAAATAATTTTGAATAATTAAAATTAAATAAATGTAATGATTGTATTTTTTAATTTGTAGCATTATTTTATGGACAAAAATCCTTTTTAGTACTTCTTTTATATTTTAACATTAAAAAATTAAATTTTAAGCTATATTTTTAAATTTTAAATTATAAATCATAAAAATACACCATATTCATAATTTCCTAAATTTTAATTTTTTTATATGAGAGCGTAAATAGAAACACGATAAAAAGAAGATAATTTTATTCTTACTTTACGTATAATTAGAATGTAGTTTTTTTGTGTGTGATGAAAAAATTATCCCCTACCGGAAAAATAAAAAAAAGTCGCCATTTTGTTAGCATATGTCAATTATTTATGCTTGACGTTTTATTAGAAGTAGTAGAAGATATAGATGTAATGTAAATTTATGGTTTTTTCTTTTTATTCATACAATTGAATAAACAATTCTAAATAAATTTTTTTGTCTAACTTAAGAAATGAATTGAACACATAACTTATCCAATCTTCTTTTATTATGTGTCCAGAAACATAGTCAAAATTTAGAATTGTGGAACAAAATTAAATATTTAATAAGCGAGAGAGCAAATGTACAATTAATTAATCTTTTTAAAAGTCTAGTAAAAAGAAATTGAGTTGGGGATATAGGCCCCTCCCAATCCCTATGTCCCATATATGTGGCACCTTGAAATACTAAGTCGAGCTATATAAGGACTAAATCAAAGAAAAGCAAATGTTGTTCTCCTTCTCCTTAGGCCCACCGCCTACTTTAGACTAGTTATACATCCAACCACCACATTTTGTAGCTCTTCGTTTCGATCTAATTTCTTTTTATATTTCCAAGTCTCCTTTATATATATATATATATATATATATATATATATATATATATATATATATATATATATATATATATATATATATATATTATGTTCAGACTTTAAGAGCTTTGAAATTTTAGGTTTGAATCTCACAAGCGTAAATTTTATATGTAGTCTCTTTTTATTTGTTTCTTATTTGAGTCTAATTATATTTCGATTATTAGTTCAATTATACTTTGTAATGAATATTTTTAAGTATGTGCAGACTATACCACTTTTGCTTTAGTTTCTGATTATATTCGATATTTATTGTACTCATGTTTTGAGTATTAACGACAACGATAATATTGGGACTGAGTGTAAAAATATTTCACTGTATGTGATAGTAATTATTAGTGATTTACGTAAAACTCTAAACTGGAAGGACCACATCTTAAACTATACTACACGTGTTAAAAATGAGGGAAAATGATTTCGGAAGCCGGAGTGTATAAACTAGGTAAACGGCGGGTTCACACTCTGTTTTCGGAACGTTACTTACCCGAAATAGCTGCCATTAATTAAGGACCCACGATTTCCTTCTTTTCTATTTGATTCTCTCCTCATTTCCCGCAAGAAGTCAGATTTTGATGTTTACTTTTATTTTTCTAGCATATATATATGAAAATATTCTATACACTAACAGGGAAAATAAAAATTTTCATAAGAGTTTTAATTTTAGGGTTTAAGAATTTAGTTTAAGGGTTTAGAAATAAGGGTTTAATGTTATAATTTAAGGTTTAGAGGTTAGGGTTTATAGTTAGAAATTTAAGTTTTAACCTATAGACCCTATATTCTAACCATAAATCCTAAATTTTAACCCCACCCCTTAAATTTCAAACACCTAAACCTAAACCCCTTAACAATTAACCTTAAACTAGATTTCTAAACCCTAAAACTACGACGCTTATAGAAACTTTTTGTTTCCACCACAAGTGCATGATAAAATTTCCCTTTAAATATTATAACATAGTATTTTTATACGTTTTATACATGAGATCGAACATGCTTAAGTGTTCAATATCTTTCGTTTTATGGATAGAGAGAGTTTAGGTAGTATAGACATTGTATCGAAGTATATGTTCAAAGAGATCCACTAATTAGCCTAGTGACTAAGGTTGTCCATGTTGCAACATCTTGTATGTGTTCGAATCCTAGCATGATAGTGTAATATCTCTATTTAATCGAAAAAGTATAAGTTAAAAAAATTAATAATCTAATTAATATTATTATATGTTCCACTTATAATGGAATAGTAATTTTATTTTTTATATAAAAAATATCTACTCATCCACAAAATAAAATTTTCTCCTCTTCAAATTACCTTAGTCTTTTCTTTCAAAATAACTAAAAAGCATCACCAACCTCTTTTCTACATTCTTAGTTTAGCCAACAATCGATAATCACTTAAACGATGGTTGTTGATCGTCGGTGTTCATTATTTTCCTTATTTTTTGTTACCTCTTCAAAAGTATTATTTTCCATGCCTATATTGATATGCTTTTGCTTGTTTTCGAGTACGTTTAGTTGCATTACTTTGTTAGGACCATGCATTTTCATTAAGGAGTTAGTAGGTTGCCTATGCCAGAGTGAAGGGTTGTTTTGTGGTTATTTTGTGGGTTTGACATAGGATTTGGCAGAGGAATGAACACAGGAAAGCAACACAATTATGAATGCCAAGAGATGTGGGCATAGATGGACCAATGGTGTACCAAGCACTTGCTGGCAGAGAGATGCATTTAATAACATGCCAAGAGATGATGAACCCCCGAAAAAAATAAGAAATTAGGATCAAGATCACAATTGGATCAACTTCCGAAAAAAATAACATATAAGGTGGTGCCAAGTGATGTTTGCAACGTTGAGCCAAGCTTGGATGCCAAGACAACATCATCATGATGACGCCAGCCCTAGCCTGATAAGCTATCACACTGAGCTGATAAGATGTCAAGATGACCGGATAGAGCTCTATCTTTTATCCCTTGATCATTTCAAATTCAAGTACAAAGGCTTATCTCATCCTTTCCCACACATGCCTATATAAAGACCAACCGATCAAGCATTTGGAGCATAGAGATGAAGTGAGGAATCAAGAGTGATCGAGTGAAGACCTAGAGTGATCGGAGTACGACGTTGTAGTGACCGGCGAGTGACGACCAACTGCACCGAGGAAGGGTGGTTCAACCTCTTGGCCGAGAGCCTAGCATGGAGGGCTGCATCGAGAGTCCCCTCTGCCTATTCCCTTGGCGCAAGTTGTTTATCTTTAGTTTTTTTAAGATGATGTTTTTGAAAACGATTATGGTTGTGTTGGTTAATCCCCACACCATGAACTAATTTTCATAGTTGGTGAGGGATGTTTGGATTGAATATTGGCTTCATACCTTAGTTCATTTATAATAACATTATTTTTGGCAAAGTTTTTTTTATTTGTCATACTCTAATTTTTTCTAAACACTCTGCCAAGCGAGAGCTGGCACATTACGCCTATTACCTCCCAATATCTTAACAGACTTGGGCTAGCGACGATTAAGTTGTTGAATACTTGGGAGAGAAGCTTCTAGAAAAGTCGTTCAAGTAGATGAACTTACTTCGGAAGTGAAATCTACCCCCTCAGAGTATAGATTGGTTTTAATCAAATTGGTTTAAGAAAAACATACACTATGGAGATATATGGGTTTTTACTTTGCCAATTTAGGGCAATGACCATCGAGAGAGGCTGCTAATGTTGAATCTGCTCGGCAAACAATGCGAAGACAGTTTTGCCAATAAAGGCTGGCATGAGCCATGTTGATTCCAAGCATTCCCTACCAACAGTCATCACTCATTTAGAAAAACCTTCTTTGCCAACATTTTACTTTATTTTTCTTTCTTTTCTTTAGTTTCAAAACAACCTTCAAATCAAACATCTTTTCTTCTAAAGCAAGTAACAATCAAACAATCGAATTCAAGTCAATCTATGTGGGATCAATAACTCAGCTTACCAAGTTGTATTACTTGCAGACTGTGTATACTTGCATGCAAAAGACTCCTTGGCATAAATTGCCCAATATATTTCATTTATTTCCTTTTCCAGCATACATTTTACACAACTCCCCAAGAGAGTCTACAAGTTTTTTACGTCGTTTCCAGGGATTGCAACAGATTTGATTATTTTTAGATTTTTACTTGTTTTGTTTTGTTTTTATTTTATTATTGTTTTTATCGGTGTATGACCAAGAATTATACTGAGAAGGAAGCTTGGCCATTAGACCCATAGATTAAACGCACTTTGCGTAGATTGAAAAAAGTGAATTCGAGAGATGAATCACAGAAATCAAGAAAACGAAAGAGCAAATGGTGTTAACAACAATCAGGATCCACAAGAAAACAACAACCATGCCGCTCCTTATGCTGAAGAATAAAGACCAGTATGAGAACATTCAACACCTGGCATTGCAAATTTAATGTCAGGACTTGTTGGTATTGATGACAATGAGCCAATTTTGAACTTAAACGTGTAATGATCCAAACTCTTTTGAATGTAGGTCAATTCGATGGAGCACTTACTAGAGACCCGAGGCAACATCTTAAGTAATTCATGGAGATATGTCAACTATTTCAGCAAATTGGAGTATCTAGAGATATCGTGAAGCTGAGATTATTTACTTTTTCTTTAAAAGACAGAGCCAAGGCGTGGCCTAATTCTTTACCACCAGGTTCAGTTACTTCTTGGACAGACTTGTGCCAGAAATTCTTGACACAATTTCAGCCACCAACACTCACTGCCAAGTTGCATGGTGAGATCATTACATTCAAGCAGGCTGAGGATAAAACTCTCTACGAAGCATGAGAAAGATTTAAGGATCTGTTGAGAAGGTGTCCAATGTATGGATTCCAAAATTTTACCCAAATACAAACCTTCTACAACGAATTGAATGCACCAAAAATGTCTGTTGTCGATGCTTCAACAGCTGGCTCGTTGCTAGACAAGAGGTACACAGAAGTTGTTGATATCCTCGAGAGGATATCGATCAATGACTTTGAATACCCGGTTGCTAGACCTGGGACCGGAACCAAAAATAGTGGGAAATTGAAGGTTGATGAACTTACGTCCATTCATGCCAAAATTTCCAACCTCACTAGCATGGTAAGAACGTTGCGAAAGAATAATAAGGCCCAAGGAGTCAAAGCACTAGATCCGTTTTGCACCATCTATAGAGAAAACCACCATGTGGATGAATGCCTAGTCAACCCTAAGTTAGAAAATTTTGCGGGCAATGCTGGTCATTTTTATAATGCTAATTCCAATGCTTACAACGCAGGTTGAAGACAACACCCTAACTTAGCTTGGGGAAATAAAGGAAGCAACCAATAAAATGCCCCACGCCAAAATACTCAAAGGCAAAATAATAATGCCATGTCAGCATTCTATTAGAATACCATGCCACAAAAAGCTCAAAATAATTTCCAGCAAGGACAATGACTTAATCAAGGAGGCACTCTCGCGGAGTATATGGAAAGGAATGATGCCATAGTCTAGACTTTGGCAGCATCAATGAGGAACTTGGAAGTTCAGATCGGGTAAATTGCTAGTGCACTTACCCAAAGACCCCAAGGTGCTTTGAAAAGCGACACTGAAGATGCTCGGCACAAAGAAAATGAGCAATGAAAGGCAACAACTCTTCGGAGTGGTAAGCAGTGCAAAGCTGAGATGGTTGCCAAGTAGAAATTAACAACCAAGATGCTAAGCTTGTACTAGTAGATACGCCCAAGGAATCAAAAAAGGAGAAAGCGAAATCAGATGATGTCAATCATTATGCCCACAACGATGCCAACGCTCATGTCAGCACCAGTGCTAAACATGATGCCAGTACCAGTGCTAACGATAATGTTAACAATGATGACAAGCAAACTGAGGCCAAAAAGCATACTGATGCCAAAGTAGATGCCAGCACTACATTGGCAAAACCGACAATGCTAGCGTATGTGTATCCATCACTACCATTTCCAGCAAGACTTCAAAAGCACAAATAGAACCAACAATTTAAGCGTTTCTTGGAAGTGCTTAAACAATTGCAAAGTAACATCCCATTGGTAGAGGCCCTTGAGCAAATACCAAACTATGTAAAGTTCATGAAGGACATCTTGTCCAAAAAGAAGAAGTTGGGAGAGTTTGAAACTGTTGCTCTTACTGAAGGATGTAGTGTCATGATCCTAAAACGATTGCCACCAAAGTTGAAAGATCTGGGGAGTTTTACTATCCCTTGTACAATTGACAATAATTCATGGGTAAGGCATTGTGTGATTTAGGAACTAGTATCAATTTGATACCACTATCAGTTTTCAAGAAGCTTGGCATAGAAGCAAGACCTACCATAGTGACACTTTAGTTGGCAGACTGATCTTATGCACATCCTAAGGGTAAGATTGAGGATGTGTTGGTGAAGGTAGAAAAATTTATATTTCCATTTGATTTTATCGTTTTGAATTATGAAGCTAATACTAATGTGCCAATTATTTTGGGTAGGCCATTCCTTGTCACGGGTAGGGCGCTTATTGATGTTCATAAAGGGGAAATAACCATGTGAATGAATGTCTAACATGTTACTTTTAAAGTGTTTCAAGCTTTGAAATGTGCAGATGAACCAGATGAATGTCAAGTCGATGAGATGATGGAGGCCATTTATACTTTGGAATTGGCACAGTTGTGCCAGGATGCAGAATTTGATGATGGCATGCTTGACGACATAGTTGAACTGTTTAAGAAACATGAGGAATCAGCCTTGGAGGCTGAAGATGTGAGTTACTTTAAGCCACTCTAGTTGGCCGACAGAGAGATAAAGAAATTGAAACCATCAATTGAGGAACCACCAGAGTGGGATCTTAAGCCACTGTCAAAACACTTGAAGTATGCTTATCTAGGTGAGCACTCAACTCTGCCAGTGATTATTGCCACTGATCTTAGTAATGATCAAGAGGCAAGATTGCTGGCAATATTAAGGGATTATAAGCAAGCGTTGGGTTGGACATTGACAAACATCCAAGGTATTAGCCCAACCATTTGCATGCACAAGATCATTCTAGATGAATACAATGGGAGGACTATTGAAGGTTAAAGACGACTAAACCCGAGCATGAAAGAGGTTGTTAAGAAAGAGATAATAAAATGCCTTGATGCTGAAATTATTTATCCCATTTTCTACAGCTCTTGGGTAAGCTTGGTGTAGTGCGTGCCAAAGAAAGGTGGCATGACTGTGGTACAAAATAGTGAAGCCGAATTGGTTCCTTCTAGAACCATCACTGGATGGAGAGTGTGCATCAATTACAGAAGGTTAAAAAAGGCTACAAAGAAGGATCACTTCCCATTGCCTTTCATTGACCAGATGTTAGATAGGCTGGCATGTAAAGCTTTTTACTATTTTTTAGATGGTTATTAAGGTTATAATAAAATTGCCACCGCCCCTGATGATCAAGAGAAGACCACGTTCACGAGTCCATATGGGAAATTTGCCTTCAGAAGGATGCCATTCGGTCTATGTAATGCGCCAGCAACATTCTAATGTTGCATGATGGCCATTTTTTGTGATATGATCGAACACAACATGGAAGTATTCATGGTTGACTTCTTAGTGTTTGATACAACATTTGAAGGATGCATTCATAGCTTGGAGCAAGTCTTGAAGAGATGCATTGAGACAAACCTAGTGTTGAACTAGGAGAAATGCCACTTCATGGTGAAGGAGGGCATTGTTCTCGGTCACAAGGTAACCAAGAGAGGACTAGAAGCTGATCAAGCTAAAGTGGAGGTAATCAAGAAATTGCCACCTCCAAAGAGTGTTAAAGGTATAAGGAGTTTTCTAGGTCATATTGGTTTTTATCGATGGTTTATTAAGGATTTTTCAAAAATTGCTAAACCTTTAAGCTCATTGTTGGAACATAATGTCACCTTTGCTTTTGACAATTCTTTTTTAGAGCATTTTAGGAACTTAAAGAGAAATTGATCAATGCCCCTATAGTCGTAGCAATAGATTGGGATAAGCCCTTTGAGCTCATGTGCGATACCAACGACTATGTTGTTGGAGCAGTTTTGGGACAACAACATGGCAAGGTTTTCCATGCCATCAACTATGCAAGCAGAACCTTGAATAACATGCAACTGATTTACTCTACAACCGAGAAATAGTTTCTTGTGGTTGTATTTGCTTTTGATAAATTTAGATCTTATCTAATTGGTAACAAGGGTATGGTTTATACAGATCACTTGGCATTGAAGTATCTCTTAGCAAAGAAAGACGCCAAGCCCAGACTGATCCGATGGATGCTCTTACTTCAAGAATTTGACTTAGAGATCATAGACAAGAAAGACAACAAGAACTTAGTAGGCGACCACCTCTCCCGATTGGAGCATCACATTGAGGATGGTAAGACTGCTACTATTAGAGATGAGTTTCTTGATGAGTGTTTTCTTGCTGTTAATGACATACCATGGTATGCTGACATAGTTAATTACCTGGTAAGTAATATTCTACCATCAGACTTGGCATAAAATGCCAAGAAAAAATTTCTACGCGAGGTAACAAAATACTATTGGGATGAGCTGATATTGTTCAAGCAATATGGCGACCAAGTGATTCGTCAGTGTGTGCCAGCCGCACCATATGGAGGTCACTTTGCTGGGATGAAGACTGCTTTCAAGGTGTTGCATTCAAGATTCTTTTGGCCTACACTGTACAAGGATACCCATGAGTATGCCAAGGCATGAGATCGATGCCAACAGACATGGAACATCTCTGGCAGACACCAACTGTCGTTCCATAATATTATGCATGTGGATTTATTGATGTATGAGGGATAGACTTTGTGGGTCATTTTCCCTTATCGTTTGGTAATGTATATATTCGTGTGGTCGTTAACTATGTATCAAAGTTGGTAAAGGTTGTTGCTCTACCAACAAATGATGTCAAGGCTATTGCCAAGTTTTTGCAAAAGCACATTTTTACTCGATTTGGTACCCCTAGAATGATCATTCATGATGGGGGTACTCATTTTAAATGTAATTTAATCTCTAAAGCTTTGTGTGTGTATGTAATTCAACAACGAATTACTATAGCTTATCATCCACAAACAAACGGGCAAGCCGAGATAACAAACAAAGAGATTAAGAACATTCTAGAGAAGACTGTAAATCCAACGAGGAAAGACTGGTCTTTGAGACTAGATGAGTCCTTGTGGACTTACAGAACTGCATTTAAAACTCCTTTGGGTACTTTCCTATTTAGACTTGTTTTTGGCAAACTGTGCCATCTGCTAGTGGAACTTAAACATAAAGCCTATTGAGCCATTCGGAAACTTGACATGGAGAGTTTCTGGAGAAAAGAGGTTGCTCGACCTCAATGAGTTTGAGGAATTCAGGATGTAAGCTTATGAGAATGCTAGGATATACAAGGAGAAGGCAAAACGTTGGCATGATAGTCAGATCATGCCAAGACAGTTCAAAATAGGTCATCTTGTTCTATTGTTTAACTCACGACTTAAACTTTTTCTAGGTAAGCTCAAATCAAGGTGGACGGGTCCTTACGAAGTTGTGAAGCCATATGTTCATGGGGTCGTAGACATTAAGACCCTACGAATAGGGGAAATCTTTAAAGTGAATGACCAATGTTTAAAGCATTACTTGGACGGTAAGCAAAACAATGCCAAGAAGGTTATCCTTTTGGCAGAGTTAGAGTGAAACTCTTATAGGTTTGAAATTCTTTGTAAAAATTAGGATCGTTGTTTTTATTTTCTTTTAGGAATCAGAATTATGTTTCTCTCTTTTTGTTGTTTTTCAATTTTATTCGCTTGCTGCATTACACGATTTTTCATTGAGTGTATGCAGGAATTTTGACAGGAATATTGCCAGACGAACTGAGAGCCAGCATGCTTGCCAGAGATTATGCCATGTCCCATGTTAAGGACATGCGCAGGTTTTGTGTAAAGGAAGAAAGAGAAACCCTAACTTGGTTAAGATGAGAAAATATTTTGGGAGAATTATCTTTTTTCGCCCCCTATTAATGATAATTAATTTTATCATGATCACCATATCACTTCAAATCTTTTCCAAACCCTTATCACTTACCACTTTTCATTCAAATTTAAACTCTTCCCAATTAAAACTCTCTAAATCCCATCATTATCTACCCCTCTTTTTCGGTTACCCTCATTAAAACCTTATTAAACACTCAATCTTTTTCTCTCCCCTACCTTAAAACCAATTTCATCACGATTTTCTCACTGTTCATCTTTCTTCAAGCAAGATTCAAGAACCCTTCATCTTTTCTTTTTTTCTCTTTCAAATCGACTATTCATCTCTATAGCTTCATCATATACTCCTTTCAAACGATTCTTTAATGAGGAAACCCACAAGAAGTTCGAGACGAATTACTCTTCAAGATCTTTCCTCTATGAAAAGCATATTGATTTGCAACCGAATGCCACTGTTGGATTTCTGCTAGAGTTCATGGTCGTCGTTGACATGCACAGGTGGAGTGCTTTCTGCTAGCTGAAGGAAGAGGTTTACGCCACCATTGTTCAAGAGTTTTATGCACACCTTGTGACCAAAGAATCTCCATTTTTTATGATTCAGGATAAGTGTGTCCGATTTGATGAGGGTTATATTAACTCACTCTTTTCTTTACCTAGTTAAGAAGATGAATATTTTGAGGATGTTGAGACCATGAATGCGGCCAAACGCAAAAAGATACTAGCAAACTTGTGTGAACCTGGCACAACTTGGACTGTCTCGTCCACCTTCCACCAGACTGTCAAGAGTCTGGCATTGAAGCCTCAGATGCGGGGTTAGAACCACTTTATCTAACACATTCTCATTCCCACATCTCACAATGACACAGTCTCGAAGGACCAGTTGATCCTTTTGCACTCTATTGTCAAAGGGTGCAAAATAAATGTTGGCAGGTATCGAAGAAATCTACAAATGTGCTGCCAAGGGTAAGGGAAGTTTGTTTTTGCCTCTCTTAATTTCTAACATTTATTTGCACCATGAAGTGCCGAGGATGAATGAGGATCGCGACTAGGTTATCAAAGGAACCACCATCACTATCCTTATTTGGAAGAATCTCACAACTAGAGAGCCGAAGAAGAAGGGGAAGGGAAGAGTCAAGACTGCCACGCCAACGCCAAAGCCAAAGGTAGAGCCTAGAAGTGTGCTAGAAACCATGCCAACAAGCTCATTGGTAGTGTTGTCTCAAGTTTACGCTCGCCAGGAGATTATTCTTCGGAAGTTGGAGGCAGCCGAAGAGCTAAATGCCAAATTGAGGCACTATACCAAGGAAAGGGATGTCATCGTACGTGAGGTCCTTGTTAAACTTTCTCTCAATGAGGCCCCCTTGTTTCCACCTTTCCCTACCGAGCTCTCTGCCAGTGATGCTATGCAAGCCATTCTAGCCAGTCATGCAAGTGTAGTCAAGCCAGCAAGTCCAGTCAAGTCAACCAGTCAAGTAAGTCAAGCCAGTCCAATCAGTTCGGACAGTCCCAAGTCCAATGCTATAATTCCTATGTCCTCGGTGCATGTTGAATATACCAACACCGATTCCTTCTTTGAGTCGGAGGAAATTTCTGCCAAGAAACAAAAGCCTACGCCAGTTACACCGCCAGTAGACCCTGCCAAGAAGAAGAAGGATATTGGAGCCTCCACTGCCACCTCAAAGCAGAGCTGGAAAGGGAAGAAAAGAATGGCCCTTGAACGTGAGAGCCTAACCATGATAAATACATGTGCCGGAAAAGAAGAAGAATCATGTGCCAAACGGGAGGAAGAGGTTTCCGATATGGAGTCTTCTTCTACCTAACTTCTTTGCATTTCATTCTTGCATCTTCATGTTCATGCATTTTTATTTTTCTATTTTTTTGTATATATGTGTTTTTTCATGCATTAAGAACAATGCACATCTTGGGTTTGAGGGTGTGTATTTTCTCACATTATTCCATGTAATGCATTTCACGTTTAAATTTTTTGTTTGCCATGTAGTTCATGTAGAGTAGTTGCATACCGAACCATAAAAAAGTGAAAAAGAAAATTTTGTCTCGGCTTAAATTTAAAGTTTGTTAACAATTGATTAGGCAATCTTATTTTGATCCTAGTTGTTTGCCCAATGATGACTTTTTAATCTTCAGTTTGTCATGCCAGTATATAGTATGCCAAGTTTGCTTGCCAATTGATCTCTAGTTTAGGAAATTAATTTACACTTAGCAAGTGGTATGTATCTAGTTCCCTAGCAAACTTAGACTATTTGAAACCATGCTCAGATTAAAAAAGGAGAAAAAAAGAATACTAGGGTCAAAGAAAATAAGGCAGCAATATTCTGCCATGGCAATAAAAAATGAACTCTCCTTTCTTAGGGATAAAAAATGCTCCCTCTTAGTTGTCAACTCCAAAACCTTAGAGTATGAGTTGAAGAGAAAGCCTAATGATGTCTGGATTAAGGTGGGGATTCGTGGTATGCTCGCTTTTATCACTCACGCTAAACAATGTCACGAAGCAAGCTTAAGATAATGCCAGAGAGACCCTCGACAAAGAAAGAAAAAAATATAATAAGAATTTGAGTTATATTGTTGCACTTGAATTATTTTTTGCTTGGCATTGTACACTGTAATTTTTCTGAGGGCATCATTAGCATCAAACTTTGCTTGCCAGCATTTGTTGGCATTCCAACCAAACTTTTACCGAGGTATTATTTTCACCATTTTTGTTTTTCTTTCTTTTTGCATTACTTGAGGACAAGCAATGAGCTGAGTTTGGGGTTGCGTTACCTCCTCAAAAGTATTATTTTTCATGCCTATATTGATATGCTTTTGCTTGTTTTTGGGTACATTTAGTTGCATTAATTTTTTAGGACCATGCATTTCTATCAAGGAGTTAGTAGGTTGCCTATGCCATAGTGAAGGGTTGTTTTGTGGTTATTTTGCAGGTTTGGCATAGAATTTGGTAGATGAATGGACACAAGAAAGAAACTTTAGTTAGGAACGCAGTTAGGAATGCTAATGTGAATGCCAAGAGCTATGGGCGTAGATGGACCAGTGGTGTGCCAAGAACTTGTTGGCAGAGAGGTGCATTTAATGCCATGCCAAGAGATGATGAACCCCCGAAAAAATAGGAAAGGATCAGGCTCTTAAAAGATCGAAATTGGATCAACATCCGAAAAAATAATGGATAAGGTGGTGCCAAGTGATGTTGGCAACGTTGAGCCAAGCTTGAATGCCAAGGCAGCATCGACATGATGACGTCAGCCCTAGCCTGATAAGCTATCACACTTATCTGATAAGATTCAAGATGATCAGATAGAGATCTATCTCTTATCCCTTGATCATTTCAAATTCAAATACAAAGGTTTATCTCATCCTTTCACACACATGCCTATATAAAGACCAACTAGTTAATCATTTGGACCATAGACGAAGTGAGGAATCGAAAGTGATCGGGTGAAGACCTAGAGTGATCAGAGTACGAAGTTGGAGTGACCAACGAGTGACGGTCGGCTACACCGAGGAAGGGTGGTTCAACCTCTTGGCCGAGAGCTTGGCGTGGAGGGATGCATTGAGAGACACCTCTGCCTATTCCCTTGGCAAAAGTTGTTTATCTTTAGTTTTTTATGATGATGTTTTTGAAAACGATTATAGTTGTGTTGGTTAATCCCTCATCATGAACTAATTTTCATAGATGGTGGGCGATGTTTGGATTGAATATTGGCTTTATGCCTTAGTTCCTTTATAACAATTCTGTTTTTGCCAAAGTTTTTCTATATGACATACTCTAATTTTTCCTAAACACTCGGCCAAGCGAGAGCTGGCATAGTACGCCTATTACCTCCCAATATCTTAACAAACTTGGGCTGACGACGATTAAGTTATTGAATACTTGGGAGAGAAGCTTCGAGAGAAGTCGTTCAAGTAGATGAACTTACTTCAGAAGTGAAATCTGCCCCCTTGGAGTATAGGTTGGTTTTAATCAAAATGATTTAAGGAAAACATACACTATAGAGATATAAGGGGTTTACTTGGCCAATTTAGGGCAATGATCATCGAGAGAGGCTTTGCTAATGTTGAATCTGCTCGGCAAACAATGTCGAGATAATTTTGTCAATAAAGGATGGCATGAGCCATGTTGAATCCAAGCATTCCCTGGCAACAGTCATCACCTATTTAGAAACACCTTCCTTGCCAACATTTTACTTTTTTTTTTCTTCTTTTTTCTTAAGTTTCAAAACAACCTTCAAGTCAAACATATTTTCTCCTAAAGCAAGTAACAATCAAACAATCGAATTCAAGTCAATATTCGTGGGATCGATAACTCAGCTTACCAAGTTGTAGTACTTGCAGATAGTGTATGCTTGCACACAAAAGACTCATTGGCATAACTTGCCCAATATATTTCATTTATTCCTTTTTCCAGCACACATTTTACACAACTCCCCAAGAGAGTCTACACTATTATTTGCTATGTTTTAGTTTTTCTTTATTTTAATATTTGCTCTTGTGGCATGCTTTTCATATGCTTTTGTAACACGTTTTTTGTTTTTGTTTTGTGATATGCTTTCTCTATTGTTTGACATGATTTCGCATATCTTTGCGGTCGTTTGCTACTGGTACAGTTACCCTCACGACTCTTGTTTTCTAATTTGAGTTTGTCGGTGGTCCTTGATTCCCTTTTATGGTTGTTTGCCGATGTAATTAGATCTGTATAGAGGAGAAATCTGTCTAATAGTTTTGCTCACTCATCACTCCATTTTCCACCTTGTTAAGTGTCTCGTCTGGATTAAGACAAATGAGATTCACGATAGTTTTGGGGTTCTTTGTCGATGAACGTCATCTCAATGGAAGGGTTTGCTTTTCTTTTACACTTTTAATATTTATGTTCTTTTGTATGAATTTTTAATAGACTTGATCCCTATTTTCTCTTTTATTCGGGTGCGATGTATTTTGATAATGATCTGTTAGCAAGATTGGTTAGTTTAACCGTTTAACAATTGTAATTAGCTTGAAAAAGCAATGTAGTTAACTGGTAAACAAAGATTGCATATAAAGCCATGCATGCTTAACATGTAACGAAGGTTTTCACATATATGAAATACAACATTTTCTTTTAGTTTACTTTACAACTCTCTTGTAACCACCACCATTGATTGAAGTTTAACATGGAATCAGAGCCACCTTCGGCGATCATTTTTCCGATCAAGGTTGTTATCGTGCTTCTATTTCTGTGAAGTCACTCGATTCTGTGAAGAACACGATTCTCTGCCATACTCTGTAAGGTGTTTTCTTCCATTTCTTGGAATAATTTTCATTCCTTGATAGTCTTTGATGGATTCAATTGATTTTGATAATACCATTTATCGTCATCCTTTTGATACACTTGGTACAATACTAGTATCACACCAGTTATCTTGGATTGAAACCTATAGTTGGTGGAGTCGATCTATGAAGATTGCTTTGTTGGCTAAAAACAAAATTGGGTTTATTGATGGGTCTTGTAAACAAGAATTTCAACAGAAAAATCATGTAGCTCAATGGGATAGATGTAATGCTATTTTTTCTGGGATATTAAACACTGTAAGTTAAGAATTATCATCATGGATTGTTTTTGCTATTAATGCTTCCCTTGTTTGGAAAGATCTTAAAGAAATGTTTGATAAGGTAGATGGGTCACGTGTTTACTTTCTCCATCAAGAAATAGTATCACATAATCATGGGACAAGTTCAATTTCAATAAATTTCTCTAAAATACATTTGCTTTTGGATGAATATGATGCCTTGGTACCCTTCTCTACATGTGATTGTGAATCCTCTCATGAAAATATTGTTCATGACAATCAGCAAAAGTTGTTTCAGATTCTTATGAGATTAAATGATTCTTATTCAATGGTATGAATTCAGATATTGTTAATGCAACCTTTGTATTCTATAAACCAAGCATATTCAATGTTAGTTCAAGAAGAAAGACATCGCCAACTTGTTCCTCCTATTGTACATGAACCAACACCTTTTCTTTCCAATGCATAATTAAGAAAACGGTTTAATGAAATATGTGACCATTGTCACATTAAAGGACATAAGAAGGAAACTTGTTACAAGCTTATTGGTTATCCTACATATTACAGATTTACCAAGAAGGGATCATCTAAAGTTTAGGCAAATTTTACAGATTCTTCTAACATTTTGAATGAATCTTTGACAACTAAAAATTCTACCTCGAGGCAAGCTTTCATTCCCAACAAGATTTCTACATAAGCTCTTGTGTTTACACTTGAACAATACCAACAAATACTTAGTTTGCTAGAAAAAGATACTCCATTTGCAGCTGCACATATGACATGTACAAGTATCAAATCTTTTTCTACATGATAGATACTTGATACTAGAGCAACAAATCATATGACATCTATTATTCAAATTTTGAAATCTCATGTTCCTTGCAACTCTCGTTATTCAAAGTTTGACATCTATTAGTAGGGTGCAAGATGTGTTATATTTTTTCAGTCCACGCCTTTCCTCCAAAGTACTTCAAATACTTGTCTTTCTTCTATTTCCA
The DNA here is from genome assembly GCA_030270665.1 of Hibiscus trionum. Taxonomy (NCBI): domain Eukaryota; kingdom Viridiplantae; phylum Streptophyta; class Magnoliopsida; order Malvales; family Malvaceae; genus Hibiscus; species Hibiscus trionum. The sequence continues at coordinate 7,629,159 of BSYR01000024.1, read as the reverse complement.
GTTTCACTAAAAATGTATTGTGGCATGCTAGACTTGCTCACACCTCTTTAACTACTTTGAATAAACTATCTTGGATGGGTTGTAATTTTTCTTGTAATAAAAGCATTGATCATTGTGGTATTTGTCCTCTTGCAAAACAAACACGTTTTACTTTTCATGTAAGTCAATATCGGGAAATATACCATTTTCATTGATACATATTGATATATTGAGGTCGTATCGTGTGAGTACACACAGTGGTCATCGATATTTTTTTAACTATTTTTGACAATTATACTTGCATGAATTGGGTTTATCTTTTAAAAGTAAAGAGTGATGCTTTTGAAACTTTTAAACAATTTATATCATATGTACAAACACAGTTTGCTTCCATTGTTAAAATTGTGCGTAGTGATAATGGATCTGAGTTCTTTTTTATAGAAGGAACAAATTTTTTACATTAAATGGAATTGTTCATCAAAGCTCGTGTGTTCATACACCACAACAAAATGGTGTGGTTGAATGTAAACATAGGCGTTTGCTAGAAATAACTCGAGCTCTTAAATTTCAATCCAATATACCTACTACGTTTTTGGGAGAATGTGTTCTTACTACATTTTATATTATAAATAGGTTACCAACCTTAGTTTTAAAATGAAAATCTCCTTTTGAAATGTTATTTCATAAGATTCATGTTTTTTTTCCACATTTTCGCGTGTTTGACTGTTTTTGTTATGCCACAATAACAAACTATAAGGGCAAGTTTCAGCCTAAAGCTATTTCTGCAGTGTTTATGGGATATTCCCTTGTTCAAAAAGGACATATTCTGTTTAACCTAGAGTCTACAACTTTTTTTGTAAATCGAGATGTGATTTTTCATGAGTCTATTTATCCTTTCAAATTTCATGTTAAAATCTTCTACTTGTTTTCCTATAACTAATCCCATGATTTCAGATTTTGAGTTTCTTCATATACCTAGTATTGCTCCATAAACACCAAATCTATCTCTAGCACCAAGTGCCCTCAATGACAATATTGAGCCATCTACATCAAATGATTATTTAGTTGAGTCACCTAATATTTTGCCTACTGAATCTGTTACACATGTTATGCAAAATGAAACTTATGTTCCAAGTTAACCTATTCCTTTGCGTAAATCCACTCGTATCACCAAAAAACCCGGGTGATTATCTGATTTTGTTGATCTAAACCAATCTTCGACATCCTCCTCGAGCTTACATCTAATTTCAATATGCATTTCTTACACTCATTTACCTCGTCATACTTTTCCTTTTGATTCTTCTCTATCTAATCTTGTTGAACCCAAGAATTACCAAGATGCAATTAAAGACAGGAAGTGGATAGAAACAATGGAACTAGAGATCAAAGCTCTGTCAAATTAGACATGGTAGTTGGTTTCTTTTGTTGGAGTATACCCAAAGACCAATCATGAGATGATTGTAAAAGATATACTTATTTTATCTTGTTTATTAATAAAGTCATTATTATTATTTCAGTCTTATTCTGTGCATCTATAAATAAACTGAATTATAATAAAGTCCTTAGAATAATATAGTTATTCTTGAATGTCCTTAGTCGAGAATTATTGTGGGCGTTGAAAACAATAATATATTAAGACTAATATGTAGTTGATTGATAACAAAGTGTTGTTACTGACATAGAGATGTCAAAATCAATACATAAGTATGTGTTAGAGAACGACATACTGGACTGACCCACTATGAGCATGTTTCTTGGATTATTATGTGACAGTCACAACATTGCTCATGGTGATAACAAAGTGTATGATCCTCAGACTTGAGATCATCATTATTTCAATATTGAGAGTGACATATTTTGATGCAATCAAACGTGTGTTGTAACAGACTACACTATAAAGACTGATATTGGATATGTCACACTCTGTATAGCGAAATATGGTTGATCAAGATAGGATTTGTCCCTCCTACATAATAGGAGTAATATCATAGACCACTTGATTGAGTGAAACTAAAAAATGCATGACCATGCTCAAATAAATTGATATGAGATATCATAGTTATTTGTTTATCATAGTCTACTCAAGATATCAAAAAATATTAGATGGACTATACAAGTGTGACTAATCCATGACTTGTGTTCGATCTAGATGTAAGGATAAAAAGATGTAATACATAAAAGAAGTTAATCAAGGAAAAAGGTAAAGTCGAACAACGACTTCATGTAACTTAGGTAGCAATGATGTATTGCTAGATGCCACTCATTGTTTGTAATAATAGAATTGTTCTAGATATTACTACTAACGTTACATGAACTTACAAGGGTCACACCCTATGAATGAAACGAACAAATATCGACTAGATAGCATGTGTACAAACTTGTTGTACACGTAATAATTATTAAAGACAAAATTATTATAATTATTGCAATTATAGATAATCTTGTTTATATATATTTTAATAATTAGATAATTATTGTAATTATCAAACACTATTAAAATATATATCCTTAAAGAAACCTAATTAAAGTAGAATTACATATTTAATTGTATTCAGTTAAATATATTGTATATTTAATGAATTCGAATTAAAGTAGAATTAAATTCTACATATTTAATTATATTTGGTTAAATATATTGTATATTTAATGAATCCGAATTTAATTAAAATTAAGTTTTTGAATGCTATATAAAGGCATAAGGTCTAGTAGCTAGGGCTGTAAACGAACCGAACGAACACGAACGAGGGTGTGTTCATGTTCGTTCGTTTAACTTTAACCGAACAAATGAACGAACACGAACATAAACGAACACAAAATTTTTTGTTCGTGTTCGTTCGTTAAGGAATGTAGTTTGTTCGTGTTCGTTCATGTTCGTTCGTTAAAATGATAAACGAATATAAATGAACACAAACGAACATAAACGAACATAAACGAACGAACATAAACGAACATAAACGAACATAAACGAACATAAACGAACGAACATAAACGAACGAACATAAACGAACATAAACGAACGAACATAAACGAACGAACATAAACGAACATAAACGAACGAACATAAACGAACATAAAATTCATTAATATAAGCTGCAACTTCAAAGTTAAAGTCTTCAAATATGACAAAAATATGCATAAACGTAAATAGTCTACAATAATCTTCAAAGTTAAAGTCTTCGAGTACGACGAAAACATGCAAGTTCAAAAATAAAGTCTTAAAGTAAACATGTTACACAAAACAATCTTTTTAAAATCCAACCGTCTTCAATAACCTTCAAAATAGTCTTCAACTTGTATTCATGAACAATCTGTCAATCTTCAATTCATTATCCATCCTGATCAAAACCAAACAAATGAAATTATATTAAATTAAAGAAATTATAACAAAAGTTGAAAAGTATACTAAATTAGCAAAAGTATACCAATCCACTCATCCACATTCATCAAGGAAGCTCAATAGATACAATATCTTCATTTTGCTACAACAAATAAAAAAAACAAAAAAAACATTAGTCATTGTAAAACTAAATCTATTAAATTCTAAAACATTAAAAAAACCTTGCTTTTCTTTTTCTCCAACTCATAGTATTGACGATACCAATCAGCTCCACAAATAAGCATATCTACCATCTTAGTTCCTAAAGAGGAACGGTGTGGATCAATAACCCTCCCACCAGCAATTTTATTTTATACCTGATTAAAAAAATGACAGCATTGAACTTAAATAAATAAATAAAGACATTAAAAAAATTCAAACAATTTAATTTTATACCTTGGATCTAAAACGGCGCCAATCGAAATCAACAATTTAATTTTATACCTGCTTGGTTGAGGGACCAGGTGCTTTCCCATCATTTTGTTCTTCTACTTTAACAGCAGCTTCTGCACCAGCAGCCACCATGTTCTTTTTTTTTTTGACACACTGGACTTGAGATGTTCCAAGGATGGTCAGAGCTGAACAACTGCATGAATAGGATTTAGGTACAACTGCACCATAAAAATAACCTTATCACCCAAGAGAAATGAAAGAAGAGCAGCTGAAGATCAATATTGTATCCGCTTCAATATAATGACAGGAAGCTTACATGTGAAATAGTATATAACTAGTCTCAACAAGCTCATCCAAGAGAAACCTGATGCACATACCTTATCACCCATTAAAACTCCAACAGCAGAGCCATAGCCAGTTGGACGTTGTGGCAGCCAAGAAGAAGATAAAGTCTAAAAAGTAGTAACAATACAAAATTAATTTATCAAACAAAATTGATTTGGAAAACACATTTCAGAGCACTAGACAAGGTTACAAACAAATCAAAGGAATACAGGAAATTGAATTTTGTTTAATTATATCAAAAACAATGTGGTGATGCAACTTATTAACAAATGCAGTATGTAAAATATTGACTGACACAAAGCAGGCAGAATATATTTCTGGTGTTGGGGGGTGGGACTACGAAATCTAAATAAATAGACTGAACTTTGATTAAATGTAGAATTAGAGCCAAACCTGCTTTGTCATCTTCATTTTTTTCTCGGATTCGCTGTCATAATTTATTGAATCAACATCAACAGACATGTCAATTTCCACTTCCCCACTAGCAGGTTTCACCCTTACCTGCAAAATAACAAAAGAATAAGATTGGTCCAAATAAAGAAAAGGAGAAGAACGGAGGAAATAAGAGGCAACCTCCTCGCATCGTTCATCTAATTCGTATGGTCGCCAGCAAGGTCTTAAAGGGTATTGCAAAACATATAACTGCAATTTCATTCCAAAAACAAGCATAATAAGCAAAACAGAAAATTAAACAACAAGGAAATAAAAATGCAATTACCTGAGTGTCGGCTGCAATTGAAGGAGTGTAGAAGACGTCGATTTCGCGAACAACCATATCTTCTTCTTCTTCTTCTTTTCGTTGATCTTCATCTCTGTTGGCTTCAGTCACGATCTCATCTTCTTTATTTTCCCCGTCGATCTCCATCTTCACCGCGCCATTTGATACCGATTGTTCAGCTTTGAGTTCAGCAACAACTGGTGGCTTTAAATCCTCATCATCATTTTCTTTCTTTTTCGAAACTGGTTCCTCAGGTGGTGGTGGTGGTGGTGGTTGGGGTTTGGGTTTGGGTGCGGAGACTTGTGGCTCTTGTTTGGATGACGGTTCAGGCTTTGGCTTAGAGGCCGGTTTGATCTTGGGTGTGAATTTGGAAGATCTGGTACCATCCTTGAAATATAACGGAAATTAACAAGGCAATCAACAGTATAATCATGATACCATCCTTGAAATGGTACAGAAAATAGTTGACAGAATATTACAAGTGTTGAAGGTTTTGTAAGGTGCCCAACTCTGCCGGCACTGAACCGGTGAAACGGTTTTCTTGAAGGTAGGCGAAGCTCGGGTAGATTTGCAGGCGATGAAGCGGGACTTGCTTGCTGGTTGAGATTTCCGGCTTGCAGTTGCTGGTGCGGTGGTGCCTGGTTGCGCGCGCCTCCACTCCAGCCTCCAAATTGGGGGAAATCGCAGATTGCCTGGTGGCTGGTGCTAGGGCAGTCGGCAGAACGGGTTCAGCCGTGAGGGTGATGCATTTGCATTGCCTGGTGTGATTTGTGAAATGTGAATGCCCTAGCCCCTAAACGCATCGTATAATTAAACAAAGGAAGGGGGAATTTTTTTATAAAAAAATAATTATAAAACATCAAAACGCACCGTATAATTAAAAATAAACGAACATAAACGAACGTAAATAAACGAACATAACTGAACATAAATGAACGAACATAAACGAACGTAAATAAACGAACATAACCGAACATAAATGAACGAACATAAACGAACGTAAATAAACGAACATAACCGAACATAAACGAACATATAATCGAACGTTCACGAACATAAATGAACGAACAAGCCCTTTGTTCATGTTCGTTCATTTAAATAAATGAACAAAAAATCTTGTTCATGTTCGTTCGTTTATTAAATGAACGAACATAAACGAACTTCCCGCCGAACAGTTCATGAACAGTTCACTGAACGTTCAGTTCATTTACAACCCTACTAGTAGCCAAAGTATACTTTTTCGGAAAACCTCTCTAACAGTTAGCGAAGAGAAAAATATTGTTCGTTTCGTTCGGGTAGACTGCGTAGAGGTCGACACGCTATTGTGAAGACTCGGATTCGATTTGATTTATCCTAAATTCCTAAGGATATCAAGATACCAGATTTATTAAGGTAATATTTCATCCCTAATCACCCCGAATTCGTCCCTTGTACATAGATCACTGACGAAATTTGCCGAATAATTTTTTCGTTGTGTCGCCATGGGTGTACCGGTGTTTCCCAACATTTTTGCCACCTAACAAGAAAATTATTGAGTGCAAATGGATTTTTAAGATCAAATACAATTCAGATGGGACTGTTGAGCGTTGCAAAGCACAGTTAGTAGCTAAGGGAAACAATCAACGTGAAGGAATTGATTATCAAGACAACTTTTCTCCAGTGGCCAAACAAGTAACAATTTGAATTGTCATTTCTTTAGTTGCTATGTTCAATTGGCCTCTATTTCAAATGGATGTCTATAATGCGTTTTTTCAAGGAGATATATACGAGGAAGTTTACATGCCTTTACCTGAAGGATTTAGTAAGAGGGAGACTCGAGTATGTAAGTTGCTTAAATCCCTATATGGTTTGAAACAAACATCAAGGAAATGGAATTTAAAATTAGTCGAGGCTTTGTTATCTAATGGTTACAAGCAAAGCATGTTCGATTATTCATTGTTTACAATGATGATGGAAGAAAGACTAGTGATATTGCTGGTATATGTCGATGATTTATTAATTACAGGAAATGATAGTGTCTCGACTAGCGAACTTAAAGATATCATTCATCAGAATTTTAAAATAAGAATCTTGGACATTTGAAAAAAAAATCAAGATCGAAGTGTTGAGATCTAATAAAAGAATTGTTTTGAACCAAATGAAGTATGTCCTTGAGCTCATAGTTGATTCAGGGTTAGGGGGAGCTCATTGTGCATCAACTCCTCTCGAGAAGAATCAGAAATTAACTACTGTGAAATATGACGAATCAAGTGAAGAAGAAATGTTATAAAATGATGATATGTATCAAAAGTTGATTGGAAGATTATTGTATTTGACAAATACACGGCCAAACATTGCTTATGCAGTACAACATTTGAGCCAATTCATAAAATCACTAAAGAAGGTTCATTTTAAAGTAGCAACACATTTTGTAGGATACATTAGAAAGAGGTTTGTAACTGTTTATTATGTCAAGTTAAGTGAATCTTTAGTTTATTGGAAATCAAATAAACAAAATACGATTTTAAGGTCTTCAGCTGAAGCTGAATATCTTGAATTGACTTATACTGTAGCTGAACTAGTTTGTGTGAAAGGGTTATTGAATGAGTTAGGGGTTGCCCACAATAAATCAGTAACATTGTTCTGTGATAGCCAAGCAGCTTTTCAAATAGCTGCCAACCATGTCTTTCATAAAAAAACCAAACACATCAAGATTACTCGTCATGTTTCAACAAAGGAGCAAGAAGCTCATAGTTAGTTAACATGAGTATTTTCTAGGCAAGTTAGGAGTGAAAGATGTATATCACTCACTAACTTGATGAGGTGATAACGATCAGTTAGTAAGATTGGTTAGTTTAACCGTTTAACAATTGTAATTAGCAGGAAAAAAATAATGAAGTTAGCTGGTAAACAAAGGTTGTATATAAAGCCAGAGTTGATCTGGGGCAAGTCGAACTGGTCGACCGCTCAACCTCATTTTCCCCTAATTTTTACAACTTAAAAAATATAATAGAATAGACCCCAAAATTTAATTATAATATTAGATAGAGTCCTCCATTTTGAGCTATAAATAACAAGTAAACGGAATAATAATTTTATTATAATATTAGATAGAGCTCCCTCTTTTTTTAAAATTTTTTTACCACTTAAATAGTTGTAGTTTAATTTTTTTAATAGTTAGAATTAGGGGTCCAATTTTTTTCAATATTTGTTATTTGGGGCTCAAATTTTTTCAGTACTTGTTATTAGAGGCTCAATTTCCCCCAATATTTATGTAGGTAAACTACATAAATGACCACCATACTATGGGTTTGGTCGCGATTTGACCACCATACTTTTTTTTCTAAGCAATTAGACCACTATACTATTAAAATGAACTCAATTTGACCACCAGCCGTTAGAGGCTAACGGAATGAGTGACGTGGCAGTTAGTAAAATTTTGTATAATTACACATTTAGTCCTCATTATTTATATATTCTATCAATCTGGTGCTAATTTTAATTTAATAAAATAAACTAAACATTCAATTAGACAGTAACACGTGTCAACACCTTATTGAATGAATTTAATTATTTATATTTGATTTAATAAATTTATTTTTCTCCTCCAATCAGGTGGTGGCATGTGTCACCACCTATTTTGAGAAGAAAACAAAATAACCCAATCCTACGCTAGGCAAGAATCAAATCCGAATAAGGTGGACTTAAAGGCAGTGACTTAGCCACTACACCAAGCACAAATTTGTGCTATAGATCACTAACTTTAATATATGCGTTATTGTTTTTTACATTAATTTTTTTTAATTTCACATATATAATCATCGAATTATATTTTAATTTAATTAAAAAATCTCATTTAAATTATTATATATATGTTAAATTATATTTTAAAACATAAAATTTTAAATTATAACAAAAAAATTATTTAGCGAATCCAAAATCTCAATTAACTTATTATATATATATTTTTTAATTTCACATATATAAACATCAAATTAATAGTTTTAATTTATTATATATTTTTTCTACATTTATTTTTTAAATAAATATAAGTATAACACAAATCACAAGATAAATTAATTTAAATTATGTTCGTGAGTTTAGATCCGCTAAATAAATTTTTAATGTAACACAAATCACAAAATAAATTCATTTGAATTATGTTCGTGAGTTTGAATTCACTAAATGAATTTTATTATAGTTTAAAAATTTTATTTTTAAATATAATTTGACATATATAATAATTTAATTTAGATTTTTTAAACTAAATTTAAAAAATAATTTATGTGAAATTAAAAAAATTTAAAAAAGCAATAACATATATTAAAGTTAATGAATTATAGCATGAACTTGTGCTTGGTGCAATGGTTAAGCCACTTTCTTTAATGCCATCTTACCTAGGTTTGATTCTTGCCCAACGCAGGATTGAGTTATTTTATTTTTCTTCTCTAAATAGGTGGTGACACGTGCCACCACTTGATTGGAGGAGAAAAATAAATTTATTAAATTAAATATAAATAATTAAATTCGTCTAATAAGGTTTTGACACGTGTCACGGTCTAATTGAATGTTTAGTTTATTTTATTAAATTAAAATTAAGACCAAATATGTAATTATACAAATTTTTATTAACAGCCACGTCACTCCTTCCATTAGTCTCTAATAGCTGGTAGTCAAATTGAGTTCATTTTAATAGTATGGTGGTCTAATTGCTTATAAAAAAGTATGGTGGTTAAATCACAACCAAACCCATAGTATAGTGGTCATTTATGTAGTTTACCCTATTTGTTATTATGGGCTTATTCTTAAAAAAAATTCAATATTTGTTATTAGGGGTTTATTTTTTCTTCAAATTTATTATTTGAGCCCCAATTTTTCTTGATATTTATTATTAGGGACATACTTTTCAAATTTTTTTAATACTTGTTATTTAGGTCTAATTTTTTCAATACTTGTTACTAGAGGCTCAATTTTCTCAATATTTTGTTATTATGAGCTACTCCTAAAATTCATTTATTCAATATTTGTTATTAAGAGACTAATTTTTTCAATACATGTTATTTGATGCCCAATTTTTTTTTATATTTGTTCTTAGGGACCTACTCTTAAAATTCATTTTTTTTCAATATTTGTTATTTAGGCTCCAAATTTTTCAATACTTGTCATTTAGGGTCTAATTTTTTCAATGCTTGTTATTATAAACTCATTTTTCCCCAACATTTGTTATTAGAATCATACTCTTAAAATTAAATTTTTCAATATTTGTTTAGGGTCTACTCTTAAAATTCATTTTTTAAATATTTGTTATTAAGAGCCTATTATTAAAATTTAATTTTTTTCAAAGCTTATTGTTAGAGGACTAATTTTTCAGTTCACTCAGGGCCTCTAAAATCTCAGGACCGGCTGCCATGGAGTTTAACATATTTGTGATTTCTTCATTTGTTTTTATTGAATCTATATACGATTGATCAAAAAAATATTAAAAGAACACTGGAGCTTGAATTCTGAGAATGGCAAAGTCAGTTTAATGTTTGAGGGAATCGTATACTATCCATGCATAAAACGTTTTGGGAAATGAGTAATGAAATTCTTATATTAAAGCCGACCAAAACCGAACATGTTTTCTGGTCAACTAATGTTTCTCGTTACGATGATTCACAGAAATTGAACATAAAGGTACTGAACGAGGCAACTGAATCCATGGAAGAACTCTTTCAAGTTTTGTGCTTTAAATACTTTGAAAAATAAAATGCCTAAACAAGCAAAATCTTATGGTCTAATACTTTGATTTCTTTAATTTCAAACTATAATAGTGTGTTTGTCTAGCTGCAAACGGCTTACATAAAAAGTTTTTTACACTTTCAAGTGTTTTTGTTTCATGAAAAATAATTTGACCAACAAAAAGTACTCGGACATATTTGTCGAATATTAATTATTAAAATACATTTATTAATATTTTTTAGTAATTTGATATAATGTTCTTATTATATTTATTATTTTAGTAAAAAATATTTAATATTATACTAAGTGACTTATTATTATAATATTATTTAATACTTAAAAAATATTATTTTTGATAATAAATATTATTCTTCGTGACAGAGATACGAGGGGGTTGGCAATAGAATGACCTATGCGACTCATTTTTTTAATTTAGCCATTGTAAATTTTAAGTTATAATTTATTTTACTTGTTATAACATTATAAAATAGTTCTTGCTTTAATAGTAAAGTGGAAAAGTAAAAGCAATAGTATTTTACTTGAAATTATTATATTGAATCATGGGAAATTTGGGTCAATATTGTATCAAAAAAAATTATAATCTATTGTACTTGTTGAATTATTTTTGAATCTATACCACTTTGAATATTGTTTTTTGAAGTCGGATCTCTTGCAATCCGTTTTTATAAAAAATTTAATTTTAATATAAAAAAATTATGAAGACATGATGCTTACAATTCGTCTTCAAGAAAAAAAATATGAAGACATCCTGCTTGCAAGGATACACACAAGGACGAACGCAGGACTTTAAGTTATAGGGGCAAACTTATAAAACTTTATAAGGCAAAAATAAATTTTTAATAAAAAATACATAAACAATTTCTAACTCGTATAAAAATTTTAAAATTTTATGGGGGGACTGCTCCTGCCAGCCCCGGTCCATCATCTCTGGATGCACACCACATATGATCCGCAAGTAAGCAATTTTATGTATGCCAACTATGTTTTCTTTACAGAAAGAGGAAATGAGAAGAACATATAGCCATTAGAATAGGGGGAGTTAGGCAAGCTAAACTCACTTAGTTTAGAAGCAGCAAGTCTTCAATTCTTTTTCATGAAGACGAAATAGAAGCATGTTGTCTTTAAGCTTTTTTTAATATTAAATATGAGAATTTTATAGAGAAAGATTGCAAAAGATTTGACTTCAACGAGTACTTTTTAAAGTGATATATATTCAAAAATAATCTAACAAGTACAATAGATTAAAAAGTACTTTTTAGATACAATATTAACTCAATTTCGCCATTGAATCTTACCAGCGACATTTTTTAGTCTAATTTTTTTTTACTTTAAATACTCTTCGTCACTTTACCTTTTTTGTTCCTATTATTCTTTATATTTTTATTTTTAAAAATTATAAAAAATAATATTAACACAAATATTATTGATTAATTATTGTAATATTATGAAAGTTATATTTTACTTAGAATCATCCAAATATAAAAAAATTATACAAGTAGACCCTAAATACACGTATCTCAAGTTAAAAGGATAAATATTGTTGAGAAGGAAGAAATGTTTTCACTGGACTACATATTTCCCATTTTTCTTTTATTTTTAAATAAAAATTATCATTGTTAATTTTTTTACATAGTCTAAAGGTGATTACAAGGTAGCATATGTTCATAGTTATTCTTAACCAATTGGCAAAGTACACACTTCGCATACTTTGTAATTAAACCTAGATCTTTTAGATGAACATTATCTGTTTTTCTACTTAGACCACTTGTTGAGTTCTCAAATTAAACATAAATGTATATAATTAATTTTATAATTTGATTGCATTACTTCATATTTGAATATTTAGTTTTATATTTAAATTAAATTAATTAGACAACAAAATTAACCACTTGGATAATTCAATGGGTAATTGTTCCATGCACAAGCATTTGTGGAAACAACTTTAGTTTTAGGGTTTATGAGTTTTGTTTAGGTTTAGTATTTAGGGTTTTTAGTGAATGAGTTTTGAATTTAGGGGTATGGTTAGAATTTAGCGTCTGGTGTTAAAATTTAGGGTTTATAGGTTAAAACCTAAATCCCTAACTATATTATCCAAAAACTAAACTCTAACCTATAAACCCTAAATCATAAATTCTAATCATAAACCCTAAAATTTAAGTTCCTGCACTTAAGCCCCTAAACCTAAAACACTTGTAAAAACTTTTTATTTCCACCGTCAGTGCCTGAGATATTTTCCCTAATTCAATTGGGTTTATATTTTAATTTTTGGGTTAGGTTTATATTTTGAGTTTAACTGGGTTGGGTTTTACATGGGTATTGGGTATGTGAAAATTGGGTTGGGTGTGGTAATGAGCTTAGTATATATTTATGGTTTGCTATACAATGGGTACCTACATCTGATTTTTTTTAGTTTTAAATTGGTACATTTAATTGGAAAATTTTCACAAATTAGTACATGGGTTGGTTTGGCATCTCAACAACCAATCAAGTTGTTGATATGACATTGACCTATTAAAATAATAATATCATTAAATGTCACATGTCACAACATAATTGATTAAAATACCACAACACTATATACTAATTTAAGAATTTTTTCCAAGGTTAGGTACTATATTGAAATTTCTTTCCAAACTCAAGTACTAAATTCAGAAAACTTTCTGAGATCAAGTATCAATTTAAGATAAATTACTAAGTTAGCTAGGTACCAATTTATATGATAAACTTTTATTCAAATTGTATTTTTAAGATTTATAACTGAATCGGTCTAACCACCAAAACGGACTAAGCTAACCAACTTCCACCCTTTATGGCAAAGCCTCGGCAATCTAGTGGGCAGAGGGTGTAAAAGAACATCCGACATGAAAAACTGAAATTAACTCGAGTTTGAACTGGTTGTGGCTCGAGATGATAAAGATTCAAATTCGATAGGAGTCTAACATGATGTTGACTGAAATCTTAGTTGGACTCGATTAATTTAGATCTAAATCGGACCTACACTCGACTCGAGAATGACCCAAACCTAAATTGAACCCGATAATGTGATAATCGAACTTGCATGCACCCGACTTGATATGAACTCAAACTCGAAATTAACTTGGTAAATATATGATATAAACCGACTTGAAATTACCCGAGATCCAATTTTACTCCACCTACAATTGACTCGACTTATATTCATCCGACATGTTAATTAACGTAGCATGTAATTGACCAGACCTACAATTAATTGACTTAATGTATTTTTGTTTGTTTTTTATGTAACCCCATCGTCCCGGTCTGGCCGGATGACCGGTCTGAGTGGGCCACACGGGGAAAACCGAAGCGAAACCCGTTAAGGTTCCCCATCGGTTAGCAACCCTATTTTTTTCCATTTTAATCTTGTCTAGAGGAGTATTAAATCCTAAGTGATCAAACAGCGGAACAACATACACGAGACAATCAATAGAACCCAAAACAACACTTAAACAACCCAATTTTAACTTAAACTGCAGGCGGTATCGATACTCCTTAGGGGTGTATCGATACGCCTTGACTAGGTCAACTGGTCAGAGTCAACCCGTGGAGACCGTATCGATACACCCAAAGTGTGTATCGATACTCTCCCTAACGGTCAGCTTCTCACGGTCAACGCTAAGAAGACCATATCGATACGCCAGAGGCCCGTTTCGATACCCAAACTTCCAGTGACTCCAGTGACTAAAAAGGTATCGATACGCCCCCTTACATATCGAAACGCGTGGCCTGAAGCAAGAAGGCCGTATCGATACGGGTCCAATCGTATCGATACCCCTGCTACGAACTTACAAGTTTTAGCTGATTTAAGGCACAAGGATGCCCCTAAATCCCTCTAAAACCTCAACCAACACACTAACATCATTTCTAAGGCAAACCAACAATACAAACATGCTTGAAAACTTAGAGCCAAGAGGCACAATTCAACACAAGGTGGTGCACAAACCATACGAGCAACTTAAGCATTCAAACATGAAATAAGGCATCCATACATGGCATTCCAACAAAAGGTAATTTAGCATTTAAGGTCATACATAAAGGCTCAAAGGCCAAAATGGTACAAGTTAGGCATATGAGGTTTGCACTCATCAACAAGGCAACCTAAACACCTAAAGAACATGTCATCACACACAACCATTCATCAAGGCATATCATGCTTTACAACCCAAAGTCAATCCCAAAACATTAACATATCAATGAGTCATACATAGCTCATACAAATACCCTTGCCACATTGCTAACTAATACAAAATTTAACCACCGTACTTGAGCTACAAACTTGGAAAGCCCTTCTTGCCTTGCTCCGAACTAACACCACGCTAATGATCTACATTGTTGAAAATTGAGAGCGTAAGCTATAAGCTTAGTGAGGGTGCTCTAAAGCGAAAAATATCAACAATGCAGGGTTCAAGCATGTAAATCCTATTCTCGCATACAACATACATTGGTAAAGTAATCGAGTAGACCTAGCTAGTCTTTCAAGTGGCATAATATGGTTTCTCATATCCTACCAAGCTCAATCATCATATAACAACACCATATATCAACATCATATATCACAAACACATGAACAAGTATAATTGGCCACTATTAATTACTCGGGTGTGCGGATTTAACCTCAACAATCACATTACCTCGGTGGGATTACACTCATCACCGGACCTTGCATGCGCGGGATTCCACTCATCGCCACATGCCCTACGGATGGGATTCCACTCATCATCTCGTAGAAATATATAAAAGCTTCCAGTGGAATATTACATCACCGTACTCCTCCTTGATGACTTAACGCCATCAAGGCCACGTACGTTTTGACTCAATTTGTGTGTACACTAATCCTAATGATCGATCATTTACAACCGGTAATTTATTTAGTGCCAATTTTCATAACCACATCACATATCATCAACAACATCCCATGCTCATCACATATATACATTTCATGATATACATGCTCCAATTTAACCACATTTCACAAGAGCATAGATAGGCAAATATAGTAGCATTTCATGGAATCAATGGCTAAGATTAACAACTTGAAATAAAGAAATGGCCTACCAAGCACATTCCACACACACACTCTACACACACTCGAACCAAAATTTAAACCATGATTAAAACCACTAACCGCCCTTCCTTAGAAACCAATGCAAAACTCCTACGAGCCCGGATTTGGTCCCAATGCTCCTTCAACGATTCCTCTTGCTTCTAGCCAACCAAAACACAACCAACAACCTCAATCAATGCTAACATTCAATCAATACTCAATCTTAGAGCTTTAACTAACTTTAACCAACATTTTCCAACCAAATTAATTCTCAAATATATCAAATTCGTGCTCCCCCAAACCTTAGCTGAAAACTCCACTTTCAACCCTCCAAATGACACCCAAAAGATCCCAAATCATCCTCCTAACCTATATAAACCAACAGCCCTTTATTTTCAACCTAAAACCCACCAAAAATTGAGTTTTTGACACCTTTAAAATTGCCTTAAAACCACATTTCGGGTTTTCACCCAAATCCAACCAAATTGACATATAATATACATTTTAGTGTGGAGAATCAAAAACCCAACTCCATATTTCGAAATGAAGTGAAAATCACCATAAAAACTCAAACTTTGTCAAAACCCTAACATTTCAAAAGCTCATATTTTTGAAATCCAAAACCATGGATAGATAAAGGGTGAAGAGGAGAGTGAAAATATAATTTTACCTTTTATAAACACCTTAAATTGAAGAAGATACTCAATGGAATAGTAAACAAAGCTTGGAGAGATTTTGAAGAGGGGTTTGGGGTATTTGACGTTGGAAAGGGGGAGAGGGTGAGAAAGATGACAACTTTATTTTAAAAGTTGTCTTGCTTTTAAAAACATTTGGGTAAAATTACCAACTTGGTCCCTCCCATTTATTTAAGGCCCAATTAGATCCAAATTAAAGTTGTATTGATTTAATTTAATTTTATTGACTCGGACTATAAACCCGGCTAACTCATAACCTCGAAACACGAGCGTTACATTTTATTAAGTATTCGCTTTAATAAAAAATTTAACATTTTCACTTCACTATTATTACAAGATATTAATTATTACAATTTTTTGAATTTATTTCCTTAAAATTATTTCAAGAATCATACTAACGTAATTGTCATGTACATTACTTTCCACTTAATGTAACAATTGTTTTTTTCTTGAAAATATAACTCCTTAAATTTTCCATGTTTTAAATTAGTTGTATTACATATATTCAAAAAATAAAATGGTTGAATTACATGTATATATACTTGAGACTTGTGAGAGTTGTGACTCTAAAAAGTTATTATTTTAAAAAAGTAAACAAAGTTTAATATATACTTGTGACTTGTGACACTTATCAGTTGAGAAAATTGAAACTTGACCCGACCTGAACTTCATCCGAAACTGATATAATCGGACTTGAATTTGATCCGAAATCAAAGACTTAAATTTGATCTTGAATAGATGTAACTCGATATC
The DNA here is from genome assembly GCA_030270665.1 of Hibiscus trionum. NCBI lineage: Eukaryota > Viridiplantae > Streptophyta > Magnoliopsida > Malvales > Malvaceae > Hibiscus > Hibiscus trionum. Next base: position 7,612,117 of record BSYR01000024.1, on the reverse strand, counting down.
AAAATGACATGACTTAAAGTTCATCTGAACATAAATTAACCTGATAATTAATCGGCTCAGATTCGACTTGTTTTGACCCAAACCCAATCAGAATTTAAATTAGGATCAGCATAAATTAACTCGAATACCCGATTTTACATTCATGCCAGTGGGGTGGCTATCTATAATTGGCGTTTTAAAAATCTCTTCCCAAAAGGCAGCCTCGAAATCACTTGGCCCAAAACAACGCTCTTTTTATACTCTTTCGTCAGCAGCAGTCTCTGTTGCAGAGTGCTTTTTCGTATTTTCTGGTGCTGGTTGGATACCCGGCAATGGTGTCCCTCCGGTCGAACTCCGACAGGGCTATGCTTTTATCGTTTGGTTCACCAATGGAAGCATCCACAACACTGGCAATATCCTGGTTTTCTGGGTGGTGGGTCTCTTCGATTAATGCTTCTATGGCTATCTTTTGCTCCTGCTTTCGTTGTTTGTCGGAGAGAAATTTCTTTGGTTCCATTTTCGAGAATTCCGAGAGCTCAACAAAATCATGTTTAACTTTTAAGATTTCGCCGGATAATAACGTCTTCTTTTCACCTGTTTTAGAATCAATTCTGTTTTTGTTTAGGTTATCTTACCTTGATTATAAGTCATAAAAAACAGAGTTAGAGATATAAATGATGGGAGTATAGTGTAATTAAGACAAATTGAAGATACAAGGTCTTAAAAAAGGAAAAAAACACAATAATTATGCTCCATATCAACACTGCAATATCCTCATCCTTGCTTGTTTAAACACACATTTTGCTTTACTCATCAAAATGTACAAAAATGGTCCAGCCCCATCCAAGCGACTCAAGTATAAGATAAGAAAACCTCCAGAAATAAAAAAAAATAAGTCTTTTGAAATAAAGGTTGAATCATTGGAATCTTTTATTTGCTTTTTTTATTGATGGATAGGGCTAGGAGGAAAGGGTAAGGATCGTTTTAACTTTTAATGGGTACAAAATCTAAAATCATCTATGCCTCACGATCCTAAAGAGTAAAATCATTCCAGTCGAGACCCGTCTAATCCCTGCTATACTTGCCTCACGATCCAATTTATATAATATATTTATAAGTGACTGTTAAATAAATATAAACTATTTTTTATGAAAAAAGTATAAAATATCTTTCTTCCATAATCCCACTATCTATGCGACATTATTTCAACCGTCACAATGTTAATAATAATAAGGCGTCGCGAGCCTTTAAATGAGTAAGAATCGAGAAATCATGATTCCATGAGTATTATATATTTATATATATATATATTTTAAAAAGTGAATATGAGTAGAGTGTTATGAAATTTTTACTATTTAGATATTTTTAAATATGCTTATTATGTACATTGGTGGATGGGGTCGAGGATGGTGTAGGTACAAGTATATATCCACGCCTACTCCACCACCTACAATGAGTCTAATTTTTGTCTCTGCCTACGTCATATCACCCGTGAAACATGTACATATCCTCATTCAGTTGGGTGCAAAGTAGAACGAATCCTCACGAAATTTACCCAAATAATATCCCTAATCAACTCAATATGTATATGAATTACTTTTCTATTTTAAGAAAAAAAGAGATTGATTTAAGAATATCTACACGTTTTAAATTGTTACATATTAATTTATTTTCTTTTATACCATCGATTCATAAAATATTTTATTTTATTTTATTTGAAAGAATGGATAAAACTATAGAAAACAGATTGATTCATAGTAATTAATGATTAATTACTTAAAAAGAATGCACAGAAAGTGAGCAAAAAAATCGAAAGAATGCACACGTTTACCGAATCAGAATCATGATGATCATTTTAAAAATGCAGTAAGCCAAAAGTTGGTGGTCGAAATTTTCCAATGAAAATAAATAAAAGAAGACCCCGGAATCCAGTAAAAGTAGTGAAGCATGTAATCAAAAGTGAGTTCTTGGAATACATGTATTGATTTGATAAGGATATAATTAATTCATTTTAAAAGGTTTTCACAAAATTTAAATTTAATGCACAACTCGCATGTATATGTTAATTGTTAAGTATTGATATTGAATGACCAAGAAAACAAAGAAAAAGATGTGGGCTTGCAGCCTGATTTTTTTTTTTTAAATTCACAACCTCGAAATATCTTCATTGCATGTTATAACTGCTATTGCATGTTGATGGTGCATATGCTATAACTGCCATTGTATGCTTAATGGTAATACTATTGCATGCTACAATTAAAAGATATCTTGTGTCATGTATATATATGTGGATGTCATCTAATGCTATTGTTCTTCAAAAGTGTGAGACGTGGGTTATGATAGTCTAACATATCTCTTTAGAGATGAATCACTATTTATTGGATTGGATTAAATTAAAATTAATACTAAATTGATAGAATTTGTAAGTAATGAGGACTAAATAGGTGATTATATAAATTTACTTTTTTTAATATTTTAGTGTGATTACATGGTATAGGGATGTAAAAACAGGTAATCGGAGTTTCCGGTCAGGTCCAATCGGATACATATCATTTCAGGTCGATTTGATGTTTCGACTCGATTCGGGTCTGGTGCGGGTCAGTTTCAAGTCAGGTTCATTTCAGGTCGCGTCAAAACGGTTCGGGCCCGAATCAGTTAATTGACAGATTAATTCGGGCTGAGGTAGACTTCAGGTCAGGTTCATTTCAGGTCGGTTTAATTTCAGGCCGGGTGATTTCAAGTCGGTTTCATTTCAGGTTGGGTTAATTCGGGTTTCGAATTGTAACCCCCACGTCCCGGTCCGGACGCTTGACCGGTCCGAGTGGGCCACACGGGGAAAACCGAAGCGAAACCCGTTAAGGTTCCTCTTCGGTTAACGACCCAGAAAATTTCTTTTTAATTTAATCTTCTTTGAATGCAAATTTAATTTCTATGTGATCACAACAACGGAAGACAAGCATTCGCAAAGCAATAACTCGAACAACCTATACAAAACAGTCAATTTTTATGTGATTAAACAGGCCGTTTCGAAACACCCTCAAGGTGTATCGAAACGCCTTGACATGGTCAGCAGTTCTAAGCCTACACGAGAAGGCCGTATCGGAACGGAGGTCAACCGTTCCGAAACACCCTCACTGGTTAATTTCTCGTGGTCAACGAGATTTGACCGTTTCGAAACCCCATAAACCCGTTTCGGAACACCTTCATCTCGCCAATTTCTCAAAATTCCAGTAGCGAAGGTGTACCGAAACGGCCTTCCCGTGTTTCGAAACACCCAGCCAAAAACAAAGGGACCGTATCGAAACAGGGTAGCCTGCAGACTGGTTTTAGCTGGTTTAAGGCACAAGGGTGCCCCTAAACCCCACCAAAACTTCCGTCAACACACTAGTAACAATCCTAAGGCAAACCAACATATAAGCATGCTTGAGTATCGTCATAACAAGGCTAAACACTAAGGCACAACATCACAAAGTCATACATCCATACATGTAATTAAAGGTGTTAAGCTTCAACATAGCCAACACTTAGACAATTCTAGGTAGCAAAATACTAACATGGTTACAAGCATGGCATACATCCCAAAAGCCAATTAACAAGCACAAACTAGGAGTCTAACATGCTTCTAAACAACATCAACAACCACATAAGTCAAAAGCATCATAATACGATTACATGTCTCATTGCTTGACCATTACATCATAAATAAAATGTTCATACTTGGTAGCTAAACAAGCACCACGAGCACACTTGGAGGCCTCCTTCTTGCACTTAGCAACTCACGAACTAAGGATCTACATTGTCGAATAAAGAGAGAGCGTAAGCAATAAAGCTTAGTGAGGGTAAGCTCTTTAAAACAAACCTCGACAATGCAGGGTCCAAGCACGATCTTAGCCAAGGTAAATACATAATTACCAAAGATCCTCAAGAGCCAAAAGTTAAAGATGCATGAACAATATTCAAATATATGTCATGCTCAACAAGCTCCATTTCACAATATATGTAATCACATATAAACATCCAAGTAGAAATCACATTCTACCACACATTGATACACATATCAATCAATATTGGCACCTAGCTATGACCCGAATACGCGGATAAACTCGTTGGAACTCACATCCAACAACCACTTTACCTCACGGTGGGATTACACTCATCACCGGTCTCGCGGAGGGGATTCCACTCATCCTCACGCCCTGTCGATGGGATTCCACTCATCCTCACGCCCTGTCGATGGGATTCCACTCATCATCGACTAATATAAATACAATTTCCGGGCAAACCCGTACTCCTCCTTGGTGACTCAACGCCACCAAGGCCACGCGCGAATTTAGACTCATGTGTGCACACTAACATCCTAATGATCGATCATTTGTACTCAAGCATACTAGTGCCAACATTTAACTCAATCCACATTATTCATTTCAATCAATTCTGTGCTTAGCACGTACTCACCATGATCACAATCATGAACCATTCATATGCATATCACAATGCATCACAAATCATGCCTCATCACACATGTATTACACATTATACATAAACAATCATGTCACACATATTACGACGCATATTCATCAAATACAAGTTCAACCAATGGCTCTAGTTAAGTTTAGGATTAGGCTACCACCCCAATCCTAACTCTAGGTGGGTCTACCAAGCCCGACCTAGTTCACATGCTCGAACCAATCATTTAAAACCACTTTAAACATTTAACCACTCACCTAAGCTTCCAAGCTCCAAGCCAAGCAAGCAACCACCCTCAAGCTTCCGGATTTCCCCCCGATGCTTCTCCGACACAAGTTCTTGCTTCTTAACAACCTCAATACAATTCAAATAACCTCAAATCATCCCAAACATCTAAATACTAACCCGGAACACAATTCAAACACAATTCACACAATTTCAAGCCATGAACAAACCCCACATTTTGCAATCTCGGACAGCCCCAAAACCTCTTCCAAAACCCATGTTTCCAACACCTATTGCACCCACACATGATCCCAAATCAACCCCTAACCATAGTACTACCAATAGCCTATCAATTTCAACCTAGAACAACCCCCAAAACTCACCCAAAACCCTCCAAAAACCTCATTTAAACCCAAATTCGGGAATTGCTCAAAACCAAGAAAAATTCATATATGTTGAACCATTTAGCTCCTAGACTTCATAACTAACCATATTAAATCAAAATATTAGGTTTAGCAACACAAAGGCATCATTTTTAATCAAATCTTTTGAAATCTCCATTTCCAAAACTTTAACGAAAATAAAAACTAATGGTACTTTTGAAGAGAGGGAGTTGAGGAGAAGTCAAAAACGACATTACCTTTCAAAAATGAGTTGAAATGGAGGAGCTTTGTGATGGAATAGTGAAAGAGATGGCAGAGCTCTATTCCACGTAATTTTTGGTTGAAGAAGAGGATGAATAGTGAAAGTGTTGGATAAAGGGGGATTTAAAATGGAACTTGTATTATTTACAAGTTTGCCATTAATGAATGGCTATCCCCTTTATTCTTTAAAAACTCTTCAATTTGCAATTCATTCAATTTGGTCCAATATAAAATATTTATTTTTGAAACCCGAAACTTAAAAGATTATTTTAATTATAAAACCGAGCCCAAATAATATTAAAATATTATTTTCACCCGACCCCTAAACTTGGGTGTTACAACTCTCCCCCACTTAAGGAATTTCATCCCCGAAATTACCTGACGGAAACAAATACGGAAATTGTTCAACCATATCCGCTTTCCTCTCCCACGTGGCCTCTTCCACACCTCTATGTCTCCACAACACCTTGACCAACTCTATGGTCTTGCCACGCAACACCTTGCTATCAGAAGCAAGTATCTCAACAGGCTCTTCATTATAGGACAAATTCGGATTTAACTCTATCTCCTCAACGGGCATAACATGAGAAGGATCTGACATATATCTCCTAAGCATCGACACATGAAAGACATCATGGATCTTCTCTAACTCCGAAGGTAACCTCAAACAATAAGCTACATGCCCAATCCGCTCAACTATCTCATACGGACCAATGAACCTCGGACTCAACTTGCCCTTCCGGCCAAATCTCATTACCTTCTTCCACGGAGATACTTTCAGAAACACTTTCTCACCCACAGAGTACTCAATCTCTTTCCTCTTCAAATCCACATAAGACTTCTGACGATCGGAAGCTGCTTTCAAACGGTCAAATATCAACTTCACCTTGTCGGTAGTCCCCTTAAGCAAATCCGGCATAGGTAACAATCTCTGACCTGTTTCAGCCCAACAAATCGGAGTCCTACATCGTCTACCATACAAAGCCTCATAGGGAGCCATCTGAATACTAGACTGATAACTGTTGTTGTAAGCAAACTCAACTAACGGTAAGTGCTTCTCCCAAGAACCCTGGAAGTCATTCACACAACAACGAAGCATATCCTCTAGAATCTGTATCACTCGCTCTGATTGCCCATCGGACTGCGGATGATAAGACGTGCTGAAATGCAAACGGCTACCTAGAGCACTATGCAAGCAACCCCAGAACCTCGAAGTAAATCTAGGATCTCTATCTGAAATAATAGACTTCGGAACTCCATGAAGTCTCACAATCTCACGGATGTACAAGTTTTCCAACTTGTCTAAGGAATCCGTAGTGTTCACTGCTAAGAAGTGAGCACACTTAGTGAACCTATCAACAATCACCCACACGGAATTTTTCTTCGAAGGAGACAAAGGCAACCTCGACACAAAATCCATGGTGGTCCTCTCCCATTTCCATTCCGGAATCTTCAAGGGTTGTAACAAACCTGAAGGAACCTGATGTTCTGCCTTCACTCTCTGACAAACCATACAACGACTCACATACTCGGCTACATCTTTCTTCAAACCAACCCAGAAGTAATCATTCTTCAAGTCATGATACATTTTGGTACTACCCGGATGCATAGAAAAGGGACTCGAATGCGCTTCACTCAGAATCTGACGTCTCAACTCAACATCTTTTGGTACAACAATTCTATCTCTAAAGCACAACAAGCTCTCACCACTGAAACTATACTCGGTCGGTCTTCCTTCAGCTATGTCCTAAACATGAGGAACTAAAGTCACATCTTGCAACTACTTCTCTCTAATCAACTGAATCAAAGAAGGCTTCACTTGCAACTCGGTGATCAAACCACCATCATCGGATACACTCAATCTAGCAAACATAGCTCTCAACTCAACGACCACTTTTCTACTCAAAGCATCGGCTACTACATTTGCTTTACCCGGATGGTACTCAATGGTCAAGTCATAATCTTTTAGTAACTCTAGCCATCTTCTATGTCTCAAGTTCAACTCTTTCTGTGTCATCAAATACTTCAAGCTCTTGTGATCGGTGTAAACTATACACTTCTCACCATACAAATAATGACGCCAAATTTTCAATGCAAAAACAACCGCGGCTAACTCTATATCATGAGTAGGATAGTTCTTCTCATGGACCTTCAACTGTCTAGAAGCATAAGCAACAACTCTTCTTTCTTGCATCAAAACACATCCTAACCATATGTAGGAAGCATCACTGTAAATCACAAACTCCTTACCTGAAACAGGTTGCACTAACACTGGAGCATTTGTCAAAGCTTCTTTCAATTTCTCAAAGGCCTTCTGTCTTGCATCTGACCATTCAAACTTAACTTCTTTTTGCAACAATTTAATCAAAGGAGCAGCTACTCTAGAGAAACCATCAACAAATCTCCTATAGTAACCGGCTAATCCTAGGAAACTCCTAATCTCAGTCACAGACTTAGGTTGTTTCCACTCAACAATAGCCTCAATCTTCGACGGATCAACTCGGATACCTTCGGCCGAAACAACATGGCCAAGAAATACAACCTCTCGAATCCAGAACTCACATTTACTAAACTTCGCATACAACTGATTGCTGAACAATCTCTGTAAAACAAATCTCAAGTGCTCATCATGCTCTTCTTCGGTCTTCGAGTACACAAGTATGTCATCAATGAAAACAACTACAAAACGGTCTAGATAGTCTCTAAAAATTCTGTTCATCATGTCCATGAATGCTGCAGGTGCATTCGTGAGTCCGAACGGCATCACAAGAAACTCATAGTGACCATATCTAGTTCTAAAAGTTGTCTTCGGAACATCACACTCTTTTACTTTCAACTGGTAGTATCCGGATCTCAAATCTATCTTCGAGAACACTGAAGCACCTCTCAAATGGTCAAACAAATCATCTATGTGAGGCAACATATACTTGTTCTTCACAGTCAACTGATTCAACTGTCTATAGTAAATACACATGCACATACTACCATCTTTCTTTTTCACAAACAACACGGGAGCACCCCAAGGAGAACTACTAGGACTAATGAAACCACGGTCTAATAATTCTTGCAACTGACTCTTCAATTCTTTCAACTCTTTCGGATCCATACGGTACGGAGCTATCGAAACTGGATTAGACCCTGAAACAATCTCAATCACAAACTCAACATCTCTGACAGGAGGTAAACTCGGCAATTCTTCAGGAAACACATCCGGAAAGTCACACACTGTCCTAATATCTTTCGGTCTAGCTTCACTCATATTCGGATTCATAACATAAGCTAAGTAAGCCCCACATCCGGAGTCCATCAACATGTGAGCCTCTAAAGCTGACACCACATTAGACAAGAACTTAATGTTCTCGCCTACTACTACTACTACCTCGCAGTCATCAGAAAGTTTCAAGGAAATTCTCTTCGTCTCAAAATCCACACTAGCTCGGTGCTCAACTAACCAGTCCATACCCAGAATAATATCAAAGCCATAGAAAGGAAGTTCCATCATATCAACAGAGAACACATGACCCTGAATCTTCAGTGGACACCTCTTATACATACGTCTAACCACAACTTTCTCACCAAAAGAACTAGTCACATGCATACCTACATCTAAGATCTCAACAGATATATCTAACTTCTGTGCATACTCACTCAAAATGTAGGAATGTGTAGAACCCGAATCAACCAAAGAAAGCAAAGACATAGACTGTAACTCAAAATTACCTACTATCACATCAGTGTTGTTCCCGGCCTCTCTCTGAGCATAAACTCTCGTTGGTCCTCATGCCTCTGGCTGCACTGCCACAACATGAGCAAGGTTCCTTTGAGCATCTACCCTAGGTGCATCAGCCCTAGGCTGGAAGTAGCCACGACCGCGCCCACGGCCTCTCTGAAAATCATTCGCTCTCGTAGGAGCCTGAGCAATGTTCGGTGCATGTGCCGCCTGATGTGGACAATCTCTCCTAAAGTGGTCCCTCGAACCACAGTTCCAACAAGCATGAAAGTTACCCCAACACTCACCAGCGTGTTGTCTCCCACATCGGGTGCACTCGGGCAAACGCCCTCCACCTCTATGGCTCTGATGGCCCCTACCATGATGGCCACCGCCACGTCGATGGTCAAACTGATGTCCGCCACCTCTATGCCTCTTGGCATCTCTACTGTCAAAGTGGTTATGCCTCTTACCGGAACTAGAACCACCAGATCGTTTGGCCGAACCCAAACTGTGCTCTAAGTCTTTGGCCCTCGCGACCAATACATCAAAGTCTGAGTAGTCAGAAGCTAACGTGTACCTCTTGACCTCTTCGCTCAACCCATAGCGGAAACGGTTACAGCGTTCCACTTCATTAGGAACCAACTCTGGGGCGTACTGACTCAAGCGAACAAAACGGATCTCATAGTCAGTCACAGAGGCCTCTCCTTGAGTAAGGGCCATAAACTCTCGCTTCTTCTCATCTAAATACCTCGGTCCCAAGTACCTCTTTCTGAAAGTGGACTCAAAGAAATCCCAATCAATCTCTGCCTCTGGAACTCCAGTAGTAATGGTGACCCACCAGGTGTAGGCATCACCCTGAAACAAGGAAATCACACAGCCTAATCTACGTGCGCCCACACAACCCATCTGAGCTAAGATACGAACTGTCTTCTCCAACCATAACTCCGACCTCTCCGGAGTAGATCCTCTGAACTCTTCGGCCCCCAAGCTATGGAGCCTCTCCAAAGGTAGACTAGCATCGTCACCTCTAGGCTGAGCTGCAGCCTGAGCTCCCGCAACTGCGGCCTGAAATGCTCCCTCTATAGCTTGCACTAGCGGAGTCATATCAATTACGGCCAGACCTTAGGCACCTTGAGGTCCTTCTTCTTTAGCTCCATCCTCGCCCCCAACTCCAGGCGGAGGAGGTGGTGGTAGTGGAGGTGGTGGTAGAGCTCCAACTTCCGCGGCCACCGGCCCTTCTATATGAGCCTCCACTCTAATCACCGGCTCAACAGGAGCCGCAACACGTGGTTCCTGATGAACCACTCTCGGCCTACCCCTCGGCCTAGACATCGCTCACAAACGATAACTACAACCACAACAAACAAAATATACAAGATTGGGTTAGCAAGGCAAGGCTTCCAAGTGCTCAAGTACGTTTCCCTCAATTAAAAATTCTTTTCCGATGTAATAGTAGCAATGGGACTCCCAAACAACATGCTTTTAAACAAAACAATCAACATACTTGTCACACAAGCAATCATACTTACAAAGCAAGCAAACATTGTGCATATCAATTCAAAACTTGAACTTACCTCACTTACCTGCCTAATGTCTCGGTAACCTTAGGCTCTGATACCAACAAGTGTAAGCCCCACGTCCCGGTCCGGATGCTTGACCGATCCGAGTGGGCCACACGGGGAAAACTGAAGCGAAACCCGTTAAGGTTTCTCCTCGGTTAACGACCCAGAAAATTTCTTTTTAATTTAATCTTCTCTAAATGCACATTTAATTTCTATGTGATCACAGCAACAGAAGACAAGCATTCGCAAAGCAATAACTCGAACAACCTATACAAAACAGTCCATTTTTATGTGATTAAACATGCCGTTTCGAAACACCCTCAAGGTGTATTGAAACGCCTTGACCTGGTCAACAGTTCTAAGCCTACACGAGGAGGTCGTATCGGAACGGAGGTCAACCGTTCTGAAACACCCTCACTGGTCAATTTCTCGTGGTCAACGAGATTTGACCGTTTCGAAACCCCATAAACCCGTTTCGGAACACCTTCATCTCGCCAATTTCTCAAAATTCCAGTAGAGAAAGTGTACCGAAACGGCCTTCCCGCGTTTCAAAACACCCAGCCAAAAACAAAGGGACCGTATCGAAACATTGTAGCCCGTTTCGAAACGCCCCCTGTTTGCAGACTGGGTTTAGCTGGTTTAAGGCACAAGGGTGCCCCTAAACCCCACCAAAACCTCCGTCAACACACTGGCAACAATCCTAAGGCATACCAACATATAAGCATGCTTGAGTATCATCATAACAAGGCTAAACACTAAGGCACAACATCACAAAGTCATACATCCATACATGTCATTAAAGGTGTTAAGCTTCAACATAGCCAACACTTAGACAATTCTAGGTAGCAAAATACTAACATGGTTATAAGCATAGCATACATCCCAAAATCCAATTAACAAGCACAAACGAGGAGTCTAACATGCTCCTAAACAACATCAACAACCATATAAGTCAAAAGCATCATAATACGATTACATGTCCCATTGCTTGACCATTACATCATAAATAAAATGTTCATACTTGGTAGCTAAACAAGCACCACGAGCACACTTGGAGGCCTCCTTCTTGCATTTAGCAACCCACGAACTAAGGATCTGCATTGTCGAACAAAGAGAAAGCGTAAGCAATAAAGCTTAGTGAGGGTAAGCTCTTTAAAACAAACCTCGACAATGCAAGGTCCAAGCACGATCTTAGCCAAGGTAAATACATAATTACCAAAGATCCTCAAGAGCCAAAAGTTAAAGATGCATGAAGAAATATTCAAATATATGTCATGCTCAACAAGCTCCATTTCACAATATATGTAATCACATATAAACATCCAAGTAGAAATCACATTCTACCACGCATTGATACACATATTAATCAATATTGGCACCTAGCTATGACCTGAATACGCGGATAAACCCGTTGGAACTCACATCCAACAACCACTTTACCTCACGGTGGGATTACACTCATCACCGGTCTCGCGGAGGGGATTCCACTCATCCTCACGCCCCGTCGATGGATTCCACTCATCATTGACTAATATAAATACAATTTTCATGCGAACCCGTACTCCTCCTTGGTGACTCAACGCCACCAAGGCAACGCGCGAATTTAGACTCATGTGTGCACACTAACATCCTAATGATCGATCATTTGTACTCAAGCATACTAGTGCCAATATTTAACTCAATCCACATTATTCATTTCAATCAATTCTGTGCTTAGCACGTACTCACCATGATCACAATCATGAACCATTCACATGCATATCACAATGCATCACAAATCATGCCTCATCACACATGTATTACACATTATACATAAACATTCATGTCACACATATTACGAGGCATATTCATCAAATACAAGTTCAACCAATGGCTCTAGTTAAGTTTAGGATTAGGCTACCACCCCAATCCTAACTCTAGGTGGGTCTACCAAGCCCGACCTAGTTGACATGCTCGAACCAACCATTTAAAACCACTTTAAACATTTAACCACTCACCTAAGCTTCCAAGCTCCAAGCCAAGCAAGCAACAACCCTCAAGCTTCTGGATTTCCCCCCGATGCTTCTCCGAAACAAGTTCTTGCTTCTTAACAACCTCAATACAATTCAAATAACCTCAAATCAGCCCAAACATCGAAATACTAACCCGGAACACAATTCACACAATTTCAAGCCATGAACAAACCCCACATTTTGCAATCTCGGACAGCCCCAAAACCTCTTCCAAAACCCATGTTTCCAACACCTATTGCACCCACAAATGATCCCAAATCAACCCCTAACCATAGTACTACCAATAGCCTATCGATTTCAACCTAGAACAACCCCCAAAACTCACCTAAAACCCTCCAAAACCCCCTATTTAAACCCAAATTCGGGAATTGCTCAAAACCAAGAAAAATTCATATATGTTGAACCATTTAGCTTCTAGACTTCATAACTAACCATATTAAATCAAAATATTAGGTTTAGCAACACAAAGGCATCATTTTTAACCAAATCTTTTGAAATCCCCATTTCCAAAACTTTAACGAAAATAAAAACTAATGGTACTTTTGAAGAGAGGGAGTTGAGGAGAAGTCAAAAACGGTATTACCTTTCAAAAATGAGTTGAAATGGAGGAGCTTTGTGATGGAATAGTGAAAGAAATGGAAGAGCTCTATTCCACGTGATTTTTGGTTGAAGAAGAGGATGAATAGTGAAAGTGTTGGATAAAGGGGGATTTAAAATGGAACTTGTATTATTTACAAGTTTGCCATTAATGAATGGCTATCCCCTTTATTCTTTAAAAACTCTTCAATTTGCAATTCATTCAATTTGGTCCAATGTAAAATATTTATTTTTGAAACCCGAAACTTAAAAGATTATTTTAATTATAAAATCGAGCCCAAATAATATTAAAATATTATTTTCACCCGACCCCTAAACCCGGGTGTTACACGAATTCATATTAAGTTTAAGTTTAGTACAAATAGTCGATAGACTTTAGGTTGAGTCATTTCGATGGGTCCAAAACTAGACTTTGTGTTGAGTCATTTCGAGTGGCTAAATTTTGACTAATCACCAAAATTTTGATCGTTGGGCTGGCGAATCTCCACTCTCATATCTTTTCCTGAGGGTGTTTGCGCTAGCAGTAAAAAAAGAAGGCAAAGTAAGCGTGTTTGGTGTCAAAGATCAAAATGGCTGGCGGTAGACTGTTAACCTTCAAAGAAACTTGTTTGACTGGGAAGTACAGATCTGGAACCGATTTTTGAGCACTTTACATAAATTTTCAGCTTCCTCACTCTCCCATGGTAGTGTTCGTTGGTTGGGGAACTCTAGTGGGCGTTACACTATGAAGAAGTACTGCGACTTAATTTCAGCTTTGGACAAAAGGAAAGATGATAGCTGGAAACTAGCATAGGATAAGCTAATCGCTTCAAAAGTCTAATTTTTTGTTTGGCGATTAAGCCTATTCGCGTCGCATCATCCATCCAGTCTTGGGATTTCCGCCATAGAAGGAACTGTGCGAATTCGCGAGGTAGAATTTCCACCAAAGTTAACCTGGTAAGAAGAGGATTGAATACACTACCAGACCTGCAATGTCCTTTGTGTGGGCAAAAAGATGAAACAAAGTACTCCCTCCGTCCCACTAAAACTGTCACAATATTGACTTTTTTCTGGTCAAATTTTTTCAACTTTGACTAGAATTTATTTAAAAATTTTAATTAATTAAAATTTATAAAAAAATATATTTAAAAACTACTTGATTCAAGGTTTTTAAAATATATTTTTTAATATTTTTATCAATAATAAATTTTAAATTATAAGAGGTCAAAGTTAAAAAAGTTTGACCCAAAAATTGTCAACATGTGACAGTTTTAGTGGGACAGAGGGAGTAGCATTTATTTTTTTCCTGTCAAGTAAGCTGGAGATTTTGGATGAGATGGTGTTCGAAATGGAATTATTCCTTTGTTATACCAGGATCGATATTAAGTGTTTTATTCTCTTGGGCTGAAGGGTGTGTTTGGTCGGCTTCAAGACTAATCCGATGCATTTCGTTCTTCAGCTTCTATTGGTCTATTTGGATGTGCCGCAACAACATCGTTTTCAATAACAAACGTATCTTTGAAGATCAAATGTTTGATGTTGCACAGTTGAAAACCTACAGATGGTGTCAAAGCATTTGGCCTGAAACTTTCATTTCCGAAAACTATGTTCTAGTTAATCCCCCTTGGTTAAATGCAAAGAGCTGGTAAATAAACAAAACCTCTAATTGCCTTATAATTTCAGCTGATATTCTGATTTTCTATGTAGATGGAGCAGTTATAGGTAGCTCCGGAGAGGCCGGTATCGAGGGAAATTACGCGATCATGATGAGAAATCTTTGGTAAAATTCTCAAGATCTGTTGGTGTTCTAGATGCAACCTCTGCAGAACTGTTGACGATAAAAGAGGCGTGTATTTCGAATCTACAAGGAGCCTCTGCACAGTTCAAACCAGCAGCTGCTGAAATCTGAAACTGGTGTAAGACATTGAATTGGAAGGTAGAGAAGAATGATAGAAATAGGATTGAAGAAGCAGAATTTTTGCGCTAAAAATGGGATTAGTAGAGCTAAAGATTATCTATGAGTTGATGCTGGGTGATTTTGAACTGTTGTATTGTCTGCCTATGTAAGGTTTATTTGCGCGGATGATGGGAAATGTTAGGAGCAAGGTTTTTATTTCGCTTCGGTTGGGTTAACGTGTAGTTGTGAAACAATAGGGGAGTGGTAATTAGGTTGAAATATGGTTTCTATTCTTTGCGAGATTTGTAAGAGGTTTTCAGTTGATGAATAAATGGCAGGGCACTCTTTTCCCCCTTCCAATACCTAAATTCTATTTTGAGTTTAAGTATGAAAGGGGTTTTTTTAATGAGGTCCATTTTTCTTTTCAATATATATATAATTGTTACTAAATTGAATTAAACTAAAATTTAAAAGTGAATGTTATGACTAAAATAAAATAAATTAAACGAGTGAGGAACTAAAGGGTAATTAACCACTAAGCAAAAAATAAGGAGCAAATTCCAAATAGGCAATTAATTATTGGATCAAATTTAAAAATAATCCATTTGCATTTTGGAGGGAAAGAACTTGCTTGTTCTTTTAAGTTAGGGGAAATTTATTTTTTACTCATTATAACTTTAGAGGCTTTTTTGTTTAAGTCCCAATTTTTTACTTTTGACTTTTAATTTAATTCAATCGAGTCCCAATTTAGGTTTAATTGAAATTCGAGCTTTATTTTTAGAATTCTTATAGGGACTTATGATTTATATGGTTTGGAATAAATTATAAAAAATTATATGGTTTGGACTAAATTACAAAAATTAGAAATAAATATGGTTCAATTTTGGATAAAAAATATAATTTTATGGACTAAAATGAAAAAAAAAACATCATATTTACTTTATTAGACTAGATTATAAAAATTAGAAATAAATATGGGCCACTTTTAGTTAAAAGTAACTTTTTAGGGACTTAAATGAACAAAAATATCATCATATTAAAAATATTAGACTAAATTACACAATTTAAAAATAAATAAAGATCAATTTCGTTTTAAATACAGATTTGTAGGGAACTTATTGAACACTAAACTTCTAAACCCTAAAATTCATCCCTGAGCCATAAACTAATCACATAAACCTATAGTCTATAACCCCTAAAAATATTAATCATGTAACACGTATGAGACGTATTCACGTTACACATATCAATATAAGCTATAAACCATATAGGCATGCTATAGTATTAATTAATAATAACGTCATCGCGTATGATATATTATATATAGATTATAGACTATAGACTATAAAACACTTGAAAATAATCTCATACACTAAGATAAACCCTAAACCTTAAACTATACAAATTCATCTCATAACCCAATAACCCTAAACTACACCATAAATCCTAAACCATTAATGCTAAACACTAAATCCTAAACTATAAACATAAGCCATGGAAATTAATCTCATAAACCAATAATCCTAAACTACACTATAAACCCTAAACCATTAACACTAAGGCCTAGACCATATGCCATAAACCAAAATTAAGAACCAATTTCACAATTTCTGTAACCCCCTCGTCCCGGTCTGGCCGGATGACCGGTCCGAGTGGGCCACACGGGGAAAACCGAAGCGAAACCCGTTAAGGTTTCCCCTCGGTTAACAACCCTATATTTTTTTCCATTTTAAATCTTGTCTAGATGAGTATTAGATCCTAAGTGGTCATACAGCGGAACAACATTCACGAAACAAACAAACCAACTCAAACTAACATGTTACAGCCCAATTTTAAACTTATACTGCAGGCGGTATCGATACACCTAAGGGATGTATCGATACCCCTTGACTAGGTCAACTGGTCAGAGTCAACCAGTGGAGACCGTATCGATACGCCCTTGGAGGGTATCGATACTCTCCCCAACGGTTGACTTCTCACGGTCAACGCTAAGATGACCGTATCGATACGCCATGGACCCGTATCGATACCAAAATGGACAGTAGCTTCAGTGACCAAAATGGTATCGATACTCCTCCTCGCGTATCGATACACGAGGCCTGGAACAAGAAGGCGGTATCGATACCGGACCAACCGTATCGATACCCCTGCAATGCAAAACCTCCCAAACTCAGCAAAAACGATCAAGACTTGAATCTAAATGCAATTTAAGACTTCCTTAGCCCCAACCAAACATTCACACAACATTTACATACCACCATATAACCATACAAACACCCAACAAGTATAAACATCAAGGAAATCATGCAATAGACCCAAGATGGCATTCAAGCATTCAAAGCTCATACTTCAACATCCAAACATATAGGCAACTTCAAAGGCACATGGCCAACATTCAAGATAAGCAATTTAGGCATGAATGACAATTCAAACATGGCAACACAAGCCATACAAAAGCGATATAACAAGGAGTCTAAGCAAGCTCCTAAACAACTAACAACCCCTCAACAAAATAACACATCTCCCATTGCTTAAACTATTACATGTTTAACATTTAAAAGTTCATACTTGATGTACTCAAGTCAACAACCACACTTGGAGGCCCTCCACTTGCGCAAGCAACCCACGAACTAAGGATCTGTAATGTTGAACAAAGAGAGCGTAAGCAATGATGCTTAGTGAGGGTAAGCTCTTAAAACAAACCTCAACATTGCAGGGTCCGAGCACGATCTAGCCAAGGCAAATCACATATTTACCAATGATCCACAAACCACAAGATAAAGATGCATGAGCACTATTCAATATAAATGCCATTGTCGTAAGCTCAATTCCAAAATACATGTAATCACATTTAAACATCCAATTAAAGCTCATATATCTCAACACATTGATACACATATCAATTAACATTGGCACCTAGCTATGACCCGAATACGCGGATAAACACGTTGGAACTCACATCCAACAACCACATTACCTCACGGTGGGATTACACTCATCACCGGTCTCGCGGAGGGGATTCCACTCATCCTCACGCTCCGTCGATGGGATTCCACTCATCATCGACTATATTTAAATACAATTTCCGGGCGAACCCGTACTCCTCCTTGGTGACTCAACGCCACCAAGGCCACGCGCGACTTTTGACTCATGTGTACACACTAACATCCTAATGATCGATCATTTGTATTCAAGTATACTAGTGCCAACATTTACTCATTTCACATTACTCATTCCAATCATTTCCGTGCTTAGCACGTACTCACCAACAACCATCATCATGCATGTCTCAAGCATCACAAGTCATATCTCATCTCACATGTATAATACAATATACATAAGCATTCATTTCACATTTCATACGAGACATACACAACCACATAATTGAGTTCATCCAAAGGCTCTAGATCAAGCTTAGGATTAGGCTACCACCCTAATCCTAACTCTAGGTGGGTCTACCAAGCCCAACCTAGTCCATATACTCGAACCAACTATTTTAAAACCAAGTAAAACAATTAACCACTCACCTAAGCTCCCAAGCTTAAAGACCAAGCAAGCGACCACCTTCAACTTCCCGGATTTACTTCCGATGCTTCACCGATGTCCAACCTCGATTCTAATCAATCCCAAACACAAACAAAACATCCACAATCAATATCCCATCATCGGAACTAACCCGGATTAACGTTTTCAAGCAACCAACACTCAAAATCAAGCCCAAAACAGAATTTCCGAGCAACCCACAAAACCCACTGAAATCTTCCATTTCAAGCATCCAAACAACCATCAAATACACCCAAAGTGACCCTCATATATCATACTAACATCAGCCCTCAAAAACCAACATTAAACCACCCCAAAAACCACTTTAAAACCCTCCTAAAATCCCCTTGAAACACAAATCCGAAAATCATTATAAAACCTTGTAAAAATTAGGTATGTTGGACCTTTTGGACAACAAATGACTCATCTAACATCACCAAATCAAAAGCTCAACTTAAAGTTAACAAAGTTAACATTTTTAATTCAAAACTCAAAAACCTCAAAATACAAAATCAAGGGTTTTAATGAAAACTAAAGGTATAGACATGTAGAGGAAAGTGAGGACAAGTTAGAAACGTTTTTACCTTTCAAAAATCACCAAGGATGAATGTGTATGGTGATGGAATAGTAGAGAGGGTGAGAGGGGCTCTATTTCACGTTGATGGAGAAGAAGATGAATAGGGGAGTGGGGTTTTCTCTTTTAATTGTCTTGTTTAATCTTAAAAGTCAAAAGGCCATTTTGCCCTTAATGAAGGGAGACATTTACAAGGGTGGAAATCCATGACTATTGGGTTTAAATCAAAATGGGACCAACACAATTTATTTTGAAAGCAAAACCCGAATATTGTTTTAATTATAAATCCGAGCCCAAATAATATTAAAATATTATTTTCATCTAACCCTAAACCCGGGTGTTACAATTTCACCATAAATATAGCTAAAACTGAAATTATGGACCAATTTGATAATTTAAAAGTGAAGAAATTTGAGAGTCTGGTGACCAGTTTCACAATTTTACTATAAAATACAGCATAAAACCAAAATTAGAGACTAATTTGACAATTTCACCAATTTCACAATTTTACCATAGAAATAAATATGAGTTAATTTCGGCTAAAAATTAATTCTTGGAAACTAAAATTAACAAAAAAATATTAGCATATTGAAATTATTAGACTAAATTACAAAGATTAAAAATATATAGGGGTCAATTTAGGCTAAAAGTAAATTTTTAAGGACTAAATATCACCCTGGGGTGGTGATTGCTATATCTGAAATCCAAACCGCAGGGATACTTGTGACTAAATCGAATTAAACTAAAACTTAAAAGTGAATATTAGGACTAAAATGCAACATTTTAAATGCAACAGGACCTAAAGGGTAATTAATCTCTAACCTAAATAATAGGCGGGCAACGAAAACTAATTACTAATAAATTTTATTAAAATAAGCTAATTAAATTAAGGGTAAAGTACATAGACAATTATTGGACTTTGGTAAAAAAAACAAAATGGTAACCAAACTTTCAAAAATCACAAAATGACAATTAAACTTTATGTTTTATAACAAAATGGTAACTAGACGTTAAATCCCGTTAAGTGTTTCTTATAAAATTTGGAATAATAACACATTTAGTCCTTCATATTTATACATTCAGTCAATTTAGTACTAATTCAAAACAATTCACTAAATTTAGCCCTCATTATTTACACATTCTTTCAATTTGGTTCTTAAAGCAAAATTCCAAAGTATGGTAACATGATAAATAATTACAATTAAATTTTTATAGGAATTCGAAAACTCGACTCAACTTGACTCGACTCGAATCGAAAAAAAAATCAAATAAAGTTTGAGTTGTAAAATATGACGCGTCAACTCGAATAACTAGAAATTTTTTTACTCGACTCGATCGAACGCTCATCTCTATCTTCAGATATGACGCGTCAACTCGAATAACTCGAAATATTCTAATATTTTAAATCATTTTTCTTTGAAATCGAATATTTTTTAAAATAGAATATTTAATATTATCATGTTTAAATCACATCAAATATTTAATAACTACTTTAAATATTCAATTTAATTTAAAAATATTCGATTTAAAAGAAAAACATTGATTTAAAATTTTAGAATATTTAATAACTACTTTAAATATTTTTCTTTTAAATATTCGAATATTTAATAACTATTTTAAATATTCTAATATTTTAAATCAATTTTTTCTTGTAAATAGAATATTTAACGTAGTTATAAAATATTCGATGTGATTTAAAAGAAAAAATTATTTAAAATATTCGAATATTTCGCGTTATTAGAGTTGACGCATCATATCTTAAGATAGAGGCGAGCGTTCGATCGAGTCAAGTCAAAATATTTCGAGTTATTCGAATTGACGCGTCATATTTTACAACTCAAATTTTATTTGATTTTTTTATTCGAGTTGAGTTTTCGAGTTCCTATAAAATTTTAATTAAATATTCGGATATTTTAAATCAGTTTTTTAATTCAAATATTTTTAAATTAAATCGAATATTTAAAGTAGTTATTAAATATTTGATGTAATTTAAATATGAAAATATTAATTATTCTATTTTAAAAAATATTCGATTTAAAAGAAAAAAATGATTTAAATATTCAAATATTTCGAGTTGACGCGTCATATTTTACAACTCAAACTTTATTTGAAATTTTTTCGATTCGAATCGAGTTTTTGAGTTCCTATAAAAATTTAATTAAATATTTGAATATTTTAAATCATTTTTTCTTTTAAATCGAATATTTTTAAATTAAATCGACTATTTAAAGTTTTTATTAAATAATCGATATGATTTAAATATGAAAATATTAAATATTCTATTTTAAAAAATATTCGATTTAATAGAAAAATGATTAAAATTATTCAAATATTTCGAGTTATTTGAGTTGACGCGTCATATCTTAAGATAGAGATGAGTGTTCGATCGAGTCGAGTCAAAAAATTTCGAGTTATTCGAGTTGACGCGTCATATTTTACAACTCAAACCTTATTTGATATTTTTTTCGATTCGAGTTGAGTCGAGTTTTTTAGTTCCTATAAAAAAATTAATTGTAATTATTTATCATGTTATCATACTTTGGAATTTTGCTTTAATGACTAAATTGAAAGAATGCGTAAGTAACGAGGGGTAAATTTAGTGAGTTGTTTTGAATTAGGACTGAATTGATTGCTTGTATAAATATGAAGGACTAAATGTGTTATTATACCAAATTTTATAACAGACATTTAACGAGATTTAACGTCTAGTTACCATTTTGTTATAAAACATAAAGTTTAATTGTCATCTTGTGATTTTTGAAAGTTTGGTTACCATTTTTTTTACCAAAGTTCAATGTTCGTCTATGTAATTTACCCTTAAATTAATCCTAAAAACGAGAATCTAAATCTAAGACACAAAGACTGAAATTAGAGTTTGATTGAATGAAAATTAAACTTAACATGCAAAATAGAGACCTAAATGAAATGCTACCTAAAAATAGAAGGATTTAAGGTGTAAATATACCGTAAGCTAAAAAGGTGGGCTGATTCCCTCCTAACAGAAGCAAATTAAGGGCATGCTAAATTAAAAAAACGGTTTACTTAAAATAAATAAAAAGGGTGGACTAATTCCCTCCTAATTTCAATACTTTAATTTTTTTAAACCCTCAAATGCTTTAGTTAATAATTAATAAATAAATTGTTTAATATAATAAATGTAATGGTTATAATTATTTTTTAAATATAATGATTATATTTAATATAAAAAATAAAATTTAGTAATTTAGTAATCATAATTAACAAATTGATTTAAATTTTGAATAATTTATTTTAAATTTATTAATCTCAAATTATTAATTTAATAAAACTTTTGAATATTTTTATATATTATAATTTATAAATATAAAAAATTAAATATATTAATTTAATGAGTTACTAACTTAATGTTGTTGATGTTTCTGATTGTTGATTGCTACCTACTACTGGTTGTTGGTTGTTGCTGATTGCTGGTTGATTTATAGCTTTTTTATATTTTTAATTGATTATATATGTATATATTACAAAAAAATATTTAACACTTTAAATTAATATAAAAAATTAATAGTTTACATTTATAACACTTAATACTTTACGCTTATCAATACTTTAAATTATAGACTTTCTCAATTACATATCAGTTAATTATCAAGCCAGGTCAACTTCAATTTAAGTTAATAATAGGTCGGGTTCAAAACAAGTCGGGTTCAAAACAGGTCGGGTAAAGTCAGATCTCGGGTTGATTCAGTCAGGTAATATCAATTATCTGCCAGGTCAGTCTCGGGTTCGGGTTCGTTTCAGTCGGGTGTAGGTCGGGTTTCGGGTCCATAGTAATATGTTCAATTCAGGTTCAGGTCGTTCTCGGTTGGATGCAAGTCGGGTTTGGTTACTACAGTAACAGATCCAACTCGCTTTCGAGTCAACAACAGTAGGTTACATATCAATTTCAGGTCATCGCATTCTCGAGTCAAACCAGGTTCTGACTCGAGTAGGTTTTAAGTCGGGTTAGCTTTTTACATCCCTAATATGGTATTATTTGTTATGTACTCTTAACCCTTTGAAAACATACACACCATACAGACAATCTGTTCGAACCCAACTTTACTAGGGATAACAATGCTCCTAATGGATTAAGTGATCTACAAGGTAGTTAACCTTAGGAGGTTATCTAAAACCCACAAAAACTAAACAAATAGATAAATTAAGTGATCCGAACGGGACGGATGACCCGATCCTAGTAGTAATACGCGGCAGCATCAACGATTTAAAGAGTTTGCAGTCCTCCCCTTCTCCTATCACAAGTTCACAATACTCAGCTCCCCAATAAACAAAGATTACTTTGAAAACCAGGAAAATAGAAATGGCAGTCAGCCTCCTACTACCAAATGATCTTAATGTTGAAGATGATGAATACATTGAAATGGAGGTGAGTTCCTACTCCAACTTCTTCTGCAACACCTCCATAAGCTCGCCCACTCCGCACTTCCCCACGGAGTTCGAGTTCCAAATGTCTTCGTCTTCCACGGAAATCGAGCCCACAACTTCACCAGCCGATGAACTCTTTTACAAAGGCAAGCTTCGTCCACTTCACCTCCCTCCTCGTCTACAAATGGTCGAGACACTCCTGCTGAATTCCACTTCTGTCTATCAAGATTTCTATACGACGCCGTTAACGAACACCGCAACCACCACTCCATTTGAATCCTGCAATGTTTCGCCTTCGGGGTCATGTCGGATTAGCCAAGAGTTGAATCCTGAAGAGTGTTCGTTTGTGTACTCAACCGAAGCTTTAAGCGGTCGATGCAACAGTCAGAACCACCGGAAAAAGTCGTCGTCCCTCAGTTCGAAACTCAAGGCTTATAGGGCTTTTCTCAAATCTTTGTTTAGTATATCGGGTTGTTCGAGTGAGTCGTGTTCGGCTGCAAAAGTTGCAGATGAAGGTTCAGTTCTAAGAGCTAAAGAAAGGTTGGATCGGTCCACGATGATGAAATCAACAAAGAAAGCTCCATTCGGACAAATTCGCCATAGGAGATCGTTTTCTTTGGCTGTTAAGCAACAACACTCAACGAACAAGTCTTCGTCTTTGTCTACATCGTCATCTGGTTCTTCTTCATCTCCGAGCTCAAATGGTGTTCAGAATTTGCAGTTTCTGAAACGAAGCAACAGCGTGAATGTAGAGGTTGAGAGTCCAATTCAGGGAGCCATTGCGCATTGCAAGAAATCTCAGTTGATAAGGTCGAAAAAGACTGTTAGTGAGTTGAACCCATAGTAAAAATTGTGGTCGTCACGTCTGTTACAAATCATGATCATGGATCTTACATTAATGTAAGAGATAACAATTGTTGCGGACATAATTTGTTTTCTAAAAACATATTGTTTTTAGGGTAATCTTCACTCGTGGTCACTTTTGTTTTGGGTTTGTTTTATTTTGGTCACTCGAATTCAAAAAAGACTATTCTGGTCTCTTACGTTCGAAACCGTTTCTGTTTTGGTCACTGGACCGTTAACCTCCGTTAATTAAAAATAATAATTTTTAATTTGACCCCCAAACTTTCAAAACTTCATTTTTCACCATCTTCCCCAAAAGTCAATGAACTTCCCCAGCACATAAATCCTCCAATTCTACATCACCAAACCCTTCAAACAAGAGGAAGCATTCGAATTTGACTATTGCCTTTGGTATTTCTGCTGGCTTACTGGTTTTTGCTATAATATATGTGTTATCCACAGAGATTTCAAAGCATTCAATATATTACTTGAGAACAACTTTTACGCTAAAGTCGTTGATTTTGGCCTTGCCAAACAAGCACCTGAAGGCAAAAGAAATTACCTGTCTACTCGTGTAATGGGAACATTTGGGTTAGTTTCATGTACCACTCTTGTAAATCTTGCTTAGCTCTGTTGTTTTGATTGACACTAAGGTAGAATGGGATTTTATTTATAGGTATGTTGTTTCTAAGTATGCGATGACTGGATATCTACTGGTAAAATGTGATGTTTACAGCTATGGAGTCGTATTGCGTCAAATACTCACCGGAAGGGAACATTGAGAAATTTTCTCGGATGGGATTCAAATTGAAAGTGTAGATTTTGTAATTTCTATAGATGGGGAATGGGTTCTTCTTGTCCCAATTTGTTGTACCACTGTTAAATTTTCCCCTATGCAGTGGTGGATGAAATTCTGTACATATGCACGATTGTAGCTTTTTTCCATTGAATTTGTATTCGTTTATAACTGGGAAGGTTATGGACAATTGCGAACAAGAAATTTTTTTATACTTGACATAAACCAGATTAGGATACTCCCTGAAATCTTTGGATTGTACATAATATAGTTTTGAAAACTTTTAGGAAGACATTTAATGTAGTTTTGGGGAAGTTCATTGAGTTTTGGGGAAGATGGTGAAAAATGAGGTTTTGAAAGTTTGAAGGTCAAATTAGAAATTATTATTTTTTATTAACGGAGGTTAACGGTCCAGTGACCAAAACAGAAACGGTTTCGAACGTAAGTGACTAAAATAGTCTTTTTTGAATTCGAGTGACCAAAATAAAACAAACTCAAAACAAAAGTGACCACGAGTGAAGATTACCCTTGTTTTTAATAGGTATGTAAAACCAGGTAATCGGATGGGTTTCAGGTCGGGTAAAATCGGGTACAACATTTCAGGTCATTTTTCTATTTTGACTCGACTCGGGTCGGGTGCGGGTCCATTTCAGGTCGGGTATATTTCAGGTTGGGTCCATTTCAGATCGTGTCCATTTTAGGTCGGGTCTATTTCAGGTCGGGTCAAAACGGGTCGGGTCCGAAGCAGATAATTGACAGGTTAATTCGGGTTCAGATACACTTCAGGTCGGGTCCATTTCAGGTCGGGTTCGTTTCAGGTTGGGTCCATTTCAGGTCAGGTCCATTTCAGGTCGGGTTCATTTCAGGTCGGGTGCATTTCAGGTCGGGTAATTTTAGGTCGGGTAGTTTCAAGTTGGGTAATTCAGGTCGGGGTATTTTTAGGATCGAAATTCGTATTGAGTTTGAGTTCGGTACAATCGTATAAGTAGTCGATAGACTTTAGGTTGGCCTTCGTCAATCGTCATTGATTTGGAGTTAATTATTTAAAGTCATATCAAATTAAAATTATAAAAATATTGGAGTAATTAAAAAATAATGAAAATGGGTCAATTTGGACTGAAAAGGGGTCCATTTGGATTAAAAATAAAATTTCACGGATTATAATGAACAAAAATATCAAATTAAAATTATAAAACATTAGACAAATTTAAAAGAAAATAATGAAGAGGGGTCAATTTGGAATAAAAATAAAATTTTGGGGACTGTAATGAACAAAAATATCAAATTAAAAGTAAAAAATTAGAGTAATTAAAAAAAACAAAAAGTAGATGTCAATTTAGAATAAAAATAAAGTTTTAGGGTCTATAATAAACAAAATTTCAAATTAAAACTATAAAACATGATGAATTAAAATATATATATAGGGGTCAATATAGAATTAAAATAAAGTTAAGGGACTAGAATGAAGAAAATATCAAATTAAAATAATAAAACATTGGACAAATTAAAAAAATAAATGTGGGTCGATTTAGAATAATAAATGTGGACAAATTAAAATAAAGTTAAGGGACTAGAATGAAGAAAATACTAAAACACACATGTATACATACATACTAAAACACATATATATGCATGTATTTAAGTTTTAGTATATATATATACATGTATGTATGTAAGTTTTAGTGTATATATATTGTTATAATTATCTAAATCTTACAGACACTATTCAGTAATAATTCGAGTGCAAGCCTAATCACATAATCCCCAAACTAATCTCATAGCCCCAAACAATCAACTTGACACACTTACCCTTAAACCCTAAACATAAACTCATAAATCTAACAAACAAAATAAATTGAAACATAAAAAGGACAAATCTAAAAATAAATTAAAACTAAATTATTAATTAGAGCCCAAATCACAAATGAATAAAATTATTAAACCTAATTACTTACCAAATCTTTATACGAGGACCAAATCAAATTTAAAGCAAACTAAAAAGCTTAATAATTAATTACTTTATGAAGCATGACCTAATTAAATAAAATTTAAAGAAACTAAACCAAAAGTTAAGACTAAAAAAATAAGGGAAAACTATACCGGTGGTCCCCTAACTATGATCGTTCTCCTGTTTTGGTCTCAAAACTATGTTTTTCGGCAAATTCGTCCCCTCTGTTACATAGTTCTCCTGTTTTGGTCCCCCGACGTTAAATAGCTAACGGTTTTGCTGACGTGACATTTTTTTATATTTTTTTTAATCATTTCTCTCTCCTCTTATATATTATTTTTATTTAATTTTATTCACTCAATCATGTTGTGACACGTGTCACTACACTATTAGGTGAAAACCCCCCAAAAATCCTTAAAACTGGACTTGGTGCCACTGGAATTCGAACACAGGACCACCAGCGCACTAAGCATGCACTTAAACCAACTATGCTAGGCTAGATACTTGATTTAAATCTACTAACACTTATATTTAAGCTGTACAAATTAACCCAAAAAAACCTAAAAATATAATTGGTACCGCTGGGAATCAAACCCAAGACCACTAGCGCATAAGGCATGCGCATGAACCTACTATGCTAGGCTGGTTACCTGATTCAAATCTACTAACATTTATATTTAAGTTGTACAAATTAACCCAAAAAAAACCTAAAAACACAATTGGTGCCACCAAGATTCGAACCGAGATAACTAGCATGGAAGGCCAAAGTGTAAACCAATTACACTAAGCCAACTATTTGGTTTAAATTTTCTAACATTTATATTTAACCTATACAAATTAGAAACAACACATTCGAACGCAATACCTTATTGATTTTTTTTAAAATATTTAACCACCAAGTTAAACTAATAAATTGTGTTATTTTTAAATTAAATATATTTAACTAAATTATGTTTAAAACTAAAAAAAATAGTTTTGTTATTATCAATCAAAGTAAAAAAATTAGTTTGATTTTTTAGTTTTAAACATAATTTAGTTAAATATATTTAATTTAAAAATAGCACAATTTATTAGTTTAACTTGGTGGTTAAATATTTAAAAAAAAATCAATAAGGTATTGCTTTCGAATGTGTTGTTTCTAATTTGTATAGGTTAAATATAAATGTTAGAAAATTTAAACCAAATAGTTGGCTTAGTGTAATTGGTTTACACTTTGGCCTTCCATGCTAGTTACCTCGGTTTGAATCTTGGCGGCACCAATTGTGTTTTTAGGTTTTTTTGGGTTAATTTGTACAACTTAAATATAAAATGTTAGTAGATTTGAATCAGGTAACCAGCCTAGCATAGTTGGTTCACGTGCATGCCTTATGCGCTGGTGAACCTGGGTTTGATTCCCTGTGGCACCAATTATGTTTTTAGGTTTTTTTGGGTTAATTTGTACAACTTAAATATAAGTGTTAGTAGATTTGAATCAAGTATCCAACCTAGCATAGTTGGTTCAAGCGCATGCTTAGTGCATTAGTGGTCTTGGGTTTGAATCCCAGCGGCACCAAATCTAGTTTTAAGGATTTTTTTTGGGGGGGTTTCACCTAATAGTGTAGTGACACGTGTCACAACATGATTGGGTGAATAAAATTAAATAAAAATAATATATAAGAGGAGAGAGAAATGATTAAAAAAATATTAAAAATGTCACGTCAGCAAAACCGTTAGCTATTTAACGTCGGGGACCAAAACAGGATTACTATGTAACAGAAGGGACGAGTTTGCCGAAAAACATAGTTTTGGGACCAAAACAGGAGAACGGTAATAGTTAGAGGACCACCGATGTAGTTTTCCCAAAAAATAAACTAAAACGTAAAAAACATAAACCCTAACCATCTAATTAAGGAAGTAACTAAAGGATAATTAACCCCTAAATAAAAAAAATCCCACCTCCACTCTCAATTTGTTTGATATGGCGGCAAAATCTCCTCCTCCACCCCATTTTGTTTGACTGGCGGCAAAATCTCCCCTCCCCATTTTGTTTTTGTTTGATATGGTGCCAAAATCCCTCCATAATTTCCTATCAATCAAAACAAAATTCCCCTCATTAATTCAAAAAAAAACTTCCCCCTAAACTAAAAAATATATTTTTTATTTTAATAGTTATAATTAAATTTTTTAATAAAATATTTCTTAAATTTAATGATCACAATTAATAAATTGGTTTAAATTTTAAATAATTTTGTTTTAAATTCATCCACCACAACTTATTAATTTAATAAAACTTTTAAATTTTGAATATTTTTAATAAAATAAAATTAAATATGTTAATTCTTATTAAACTTCACAAATAATTTATATTGAACGAGTTAGTATTAAATTAATTTAATAAATTAATACTTTACATTCATCAATATTTTAAATTTATCAAATCGTAGAATTCTTCAACTATATATCAGGTAAATATCAAGTCAGATCAATATCAGTTCAGGTTAAAAATAGGTCGGGTTCAAAGCAGGTCGGGCCAATTAACAGGTCGAGTTCAAAACAGGTCGGGTCCAAAACAGGTCGGGTAATATCAGATATCGGGTCAATTCAGTCGGGTAAAATCGATTATCTGCCAGGTCGG
The DNA here is from genome assembly GCA_030270665.1 of Hibiscus trionum. Lineage (NCBI taxonomy): Eukaryota > Viridiplantae > Streptophyta > Magnoliopsida > Malvales > Malvaceae > Hibiscus > Hibiscus trionum. The sequence goes on along the minus strand of BSYR01000024.1, from coordinate 7,582,324 downwards.
CTTTGGGTTCGGGTTCGTTTCAGTCAGGCGCAGGTCGGATTTCAGGTCCACAGTAACCAGTCCAATTCGGGTTCGGGTCGTTTTCAGTCGGACGTCGGTCGTGTTCGGCCACTGCAGTAACATGTCGAATTCAGGTTCGGGTCAACAACAGTCGGTTACAGATCGGGTTCGGGTCATTAAATTTTCAGATCAAATCAAGTTCTGACTCGAACAGGCTTCAGTCGGGTTTTCAGGTAGGGTCAGCTTTTTACATCCCTAGTTTTTAAACTATAATTGTAATATAGAACCGGACCTTACTGCTGGCACCTATGATCTCGAACACCGACGATATGCAATCAACTTGAAAAACAGTTTGATTCAGAATCGGAGCTGCAACGTTGAAGATGCCATGATTTTCCAATAGCTTGCTTGTAGAGTGTAAATAAATCTCAGTTCTATCAATTATTACAAGCCGCCATGGTTTTGCAGTAATCATAAACTGAATATTATTTAAATTTTAACCAATCATAAGATAGCAGAACTAATCATGAATTTGATTCCATTAACCTACCTGTCTGCCTCTTTAGAACCATTAAGAGACACATCTGCTTGCTTTAAAAATGTTTAAAAAAAAACTGACCCATATTTATCATGATTAACTACGAGATGAACCCAATCACAATTTAAATATCAGAAGCTGATATAAATATAATAAAGCAATCAAGTATAAAATATAAGTGAAAATCTTCAGGCGTAGACAAACAGCTTTTCAGGTTGTTGCTTTTTCTTTAATTTGCAGTACTTGAACTTTTTTTTTACTCATTATCTTAATAATTTCTGGTTTATAATTGGAATTTAGAGTTTATAAGTTATGAGTTTAGGTTTAAGAGGCTACAATTTATGAGTTGTGATTATAATTTAAAATTTAAGGTTTAGAATTTAGGGTAATATGATTAGGAATTTAAGTTTTAACCTATAAATCCTAAATTCTAACTCCAAAACCTAAATTCTAAATGTAACCCATCAATTCTAAAACACTTAATCTAAACCCCTAATCTTTAAACCTTAAAATCTATCCCTAAACACTAAAATTATGTTACTTGTGGAAACTTATTATTTTTACCGCATGTGTATGAAATAAATATATGTATATATATATATATATAGTAAATGATGATAATAGTGTTCCTTACATTCACAATTATGATAAATTAATAATAAAGTACAATTTTAAATACCTAAACTAGACATTGTTTATTCAAAAATAATTACTGATAGTAGTTAACGGAAAAGGTCTAAAATAATTATTGATAGTAGTTTATTTCAATTCCTATACATTTGAAAAATTAACATTTTGGTCCAAAAACACTAAAATAAAGTATTTTAGTTTAAAAACTCTTTAAGTGTCTCTTGATTTTGAACTTGAGCAAATTAAGGTCTTGAAACATTTTTTTTTTAACTTTTACACCAAATTTAGATACTTATGGTTTTGGAAATCAGAGCCGGTCCAAACTGCAACAGAAGCCTCCCAAACTCATTTTGTGCAATGGAGCACTCTGATTCGTGGGTGCATATGTCTTGATGTAGATGGTTCGACAGCTTCATCGTCCAAGCCTAATTCTGTGGGTGGTCTCTTCCGAGACAGTATGGGTAATTGGCTATTGGGCTTCTATAAAGTTATCTGAATCACAGACATTTTACAAATAGATCTTTGGGCGATTTACACCGGGCTGCTCCAAGCTTGGACCAAGGGCTCCAGTTTGATTGAAAACAAGCAGTTAATCTGGTTATCGATAGAGATGCGGTCAATTCACCATTCTCTTTGGTTCGTGCAATTGCCAAGCTTCGTGATCGTGCTTGGATACCATTCTCTTTGGTTCTTGCAATTGCCAAGCTTCATGATCGTGCTTGAATGACTGACATCGTATGGATCTCACGTGACGCAAATTGGCCAGCTGAATCCTTCGCTAAATTAGCTTATTCCACGACAACTTCCTTGGTTATCCTTGATCGTTCGGCTTCTTGATAGAGACATTAAGGGACCTCCGTATTGCAAGTCTAGTTCTATCTAGGCTGCTATTCTTGTAATTTAAAAAAAAGACATTTGATATCCTGTTTACGTATTTTCTTATATTTCATATGATCGACAATGAAATGAGATAAATGGAAAATGTTTGAAAATTTAAAATTGAACAAAAACAGAACTCAGGTTTCACAAATCTGATGCTAGTAGTAGTATGTAAAGAAAAATGTCTGAGATATCTTATTCTACACCTTAATGGCATACTTCCTCATTGGGAAGTACATTTCCTTCTTCTTCTCCCGTTCTGTCTTCAACGATGCCTGAGGCAAGCAACAAAACCAACATTCAGACATATAAACAAACAAGAAAACTAAACAGTTACGCGTATTACCAGATGATCCGACAACCAAAGAGAAAAACTGGTTCAAACGGAATAAATTTGTACAAAGAAGTAACATCTTAGTTGAGAGTTGAGACAATCATCCTTAAGAATGTGGAATCTTATAATTTCAACATCTACTCAGTCCTGGAAACATCTGAAATGGCTTGTTTTAGGGTTAATTGTTCATCTGTTTATCATGTTTATCACCCGTATCCAACACATTCGGATATGGGCAAATGGATATAAACCCTGCCCAAAACTTGAAAAGGCTTGAACTATGTTGGACACAAATCCTACCCAAAACTACAACCCGAATCCGAGTAAAACAGACTTGTTCAACAAAAGCTAGAAAAAAGTACTCCGGCATTATCAAAAGAATGTCCAGACCTGATGCTTGGTAAGCTTTCTTCTAATGGCTCTGGTCTTCTTCGGACGGAGATCAAGGGGCAAGAACTTCTTCTTCTTATATGCCTCCCTCAGTGCAGCCTTCTGCTTCTGTGAGATCACTGTCAACACCTGAGCAATCGACAACCTCACCACCTTTCTGCATCCATACAAACATAAGACTCAGAAAAACATAGCAAAACCGACTAATCCAGAAACCAGAACATCACAAGAAACCAAATCAACAAGGTCTAATTAAAATATTCCGCAGGCCATAAATGGAACTCGTAGAGAAAGCACTCCAAAATGTACAAATTCCAAACTAACATATACATTAAGTCCTAAGGTGCTCTTAGAAAGCTCAACCAGCCAATCAAATGATATAGATTTCGCTTCTCAAATAGTCACCATATGATCAAATTCGAGAAAAGAAACGCACGGGGTTAAAATAAACATCAGTTCGAACATATTTGTTCCATGTAAAAAAGTAGAGTCCTTTAGCCCTTCTTCAGGAAAATCAATTTCCTTGTCTTCATCAAAACAATTAACGTTTAACATTTTATAGATCAAAACACATTTTTTTTCAAATATATCGGAAGAAGAATTTTATTTCAGAGATAGCAAGTCAATTTCAAAAGATAAGAAAAACAATAAACAAAAGTTACAATCAAATATGAAAATCCATGTTAAAACAAATGAATACACATTTCCATAAATAAAGTAAGAAATCAAGTTCCATTTTTATGCATTCAATTAGACATAAACTTAAGAACCACATCTAACACAAAAAAACAAACTAATACAGAGAGAGAAAGAGGATTAGAATTACATCTTGGAAAGCTTGTTGGGTGCACCGCCGGTGACTTTAGCAACGCGAAGAAGAGCAAGCTCAGCTTTGAGATCTTTCAACTGGGCTAAAAGCTCAGTCTTTGATTTCTGTCTCAGCTCATGAACCTTGATTCTCGCTGTTTTTTTAGTGATTTACAAACAAAAACATGAAACCGAGATTAAAAGACATGAAACACCCATCTTTATTTATTTTATTTCAAATCTAAAGAGGGAATGTAAGAAAAACATAAGCATTTTTAATGTATTTGAAGAGTTAGTTACCCATTGCTTCTTTTGCTGTTCTTCTGCAGTGGCTGATTCTGTCTTTCGAAAAATATGACGAAACCCTAATATTAGGAGAAGACTGGGGTTTTTATGAAAATTTGGTTAAAATGGGTTTTTTTTTGTTATGCTTTATTGGGCTTTAATTATGGGCTTTTATTATTGAATTTTTATGCCTAACACTAAAAAAACATTAAAAGTTTAAAGGTTTAACTATAAGATAGGTGCCTAAATTATACTTATTTTTTTACAATAGGTGCCTAAATTATTTTTTGCTGAAATAGGTGCCTAAAGTTTTTTTTTCTTGGCCAAAGTATGTGTCTCGGTTGACTTAAAAACAAGACAAAAATGAAATTTTAGGCACCTATTGCAAAAAGGAGACATAGTTTGGGCATTTATTTTATAGTTAAGCCAAAATTAAATTTTAAACTCTAACACTAAATTCTAAATTCTAAACTTTACACTCTACACCCTAAAAAATACATCATACTCCAAAATTTTTAAATCCTAACCATAAACCCTAAACCTAATTTTTAATGTGAAAACATAAATAGGAGCACCAAAAAATAGATGGTTTCTATTCATTTCTTTTATAATAATTAGGGTAAACTATACTAATGACCATCAAACTATGGGGTTGGTGTCGATTTGACCACTATATTTTCAATTGTGTTAAATATACCACATAACTATTTAATTGGTTCCAATGTAGCCACTTGCCGTTAAAAAAAACGAAAAAGTTAACGGGACTGTTAAAATAATTAGTATAATTACACATTTAGTCCCCTTTATTTATACAATCATTCAATTTAGTCCTAATTTTAATCTAATAAAATAAATTAATTATTCAATTAGGTGGTGACACGTGTCACCACCTTATTTGAGAGATTTATCTATTTATATTAAATTTATTTTTCTTCCCCAATCAGGTGGTGACACGTGTCACCACCAATAGAGTAAGAAAAATGAAATTGTAGAAGTTGGCCCCAAGGAGAATCGAACTCAGGCCACTAGGGAAAGAAACCAACACCCTTACCACTGGGCTAAGCGTGTTTTTAGCATATGGATTACCAAATATTCTATATGTCGTATATGTGTTATCCAGTGGCAACCATGTTTTTCATGGAAACCTGAAACACTCATCATGTTTGCTTTCTTCCCACCATTCCCATTTCTGAATTTTTCCCAGCAACATGGGGTATACTACAATAACAGATCCAACATGAACATGAAGTTTTCCCAGCAACGAGCATAGAATTTTCTTAACAACCAAACAAAACAAAAACAAGTTGAATGATGAAAGCGAGAACCTTCAATTCTTTCTTTCACTCACCTTCAATTCAGGCATAGTTTGTGCAATAGCTAGTGCCTCATCATTAGAGACATAGTAATAGCTTTTGCATTGCTGAAGGTTGAGTTTGAATGATTTCAAAAGAGGGCAACTGCGACCAATAATTTTCACTCCAGAGCATGTTTTGAAATCGGACATATAAAAATTTCAAGCACTTCCAGAAAGGGAAGCTTTAAAGCTACTTCGCTTAACCCTTCATCTGAAATGTCATAGCACGAAAATAGTCGAAGACGCTTCAGATGAACAGACCTGTGAAATGCATCATTTGAAGAATAAAAGACGAGTAATAATAGGCAACAGCAGATGCAAATAAACGAATAACCATTTTAGCTCTGGAAATATAGTAAAACTAAGTCGTGACTGAAAATTATAAATGCAACCAACCAAGCAACCATTTTCTACTGAATGTTCATGATGAAACGTCAATTTGAAATTCTTCAGTAATCAATTACAGTTGAAACAATGAAAGCTAAAGGCAAAGCTATGAACACAAGCTGTAAAATGTCGGAGAAATACAAGCTGGGAAAAATTCTCGCTTATAGTGTTGCAAACATGATGGGTGTTTCAGAAATGAGAATGGTGGGAAGAAAGCAAACATGATGGGTGTTTCAGGTTTCATGGAAAATATGGTTGCCACTGGATAACACATATACCACATATAAAATATTTGGTAATCCATATGCTAAAAACACGCTTAGCCCAGTGGCAATGGCGTTGGTTTCTTTACCTAGTGGCCTGAGTTCGATTCTCCTTGGGGCCAACTTCTATAATTTCATTTTTCTTACTCCATTGGTGGTGACACGTGTCACCACCTGATTGGGGAAGAAAAATAAATTTAATATAAATAGATAAATCTCTCAAATAAGGTGGTGACACGTGTCACCACCTAATTGAATAATTAATTTATTTTATTAGATTAAAATTAGGACTAAATTGAATGATTGTATAAATAAAGGGGATTAAATGTGTAATTATACCAATTATTTTAACAGTCCCGTTAACTTTTTCGTTTTTTTTAACGGCAGGTGGCTACATTGGAACCAATTAAATAGTTATGTGGTATATTTAACACAATTGAAAATATAGTGGTCAAATCGACACCAACCCCATAGTTCGGTGGTCATTAGTATAGTTTACCCTAATAATTATTAATATTATTTCTACTCTAGATGAATTGAGGTAGTCCGTTAAAATAATGTCTGTCAAAGGTCTGTAACATGAAACTAAACTAAACCTCGAGCTCCAAGCTACGAAATTTGTTGGTACAAACCTGAAACATGCATCATAGTTCCTATTTCCTAACCAGTTGAATTTGTTTTTCTTCAGAAAAATCGATCAATTTAAAATCCATTAAAACTATATATTTTTTTAACAAGCAAAGTACATAAAACACCAAGTAGAAGATCGCACATGCCTAATATTCAAAATCAAACAAAGCAGTGCATAATAATACGACAGAACACCTAAGCTGAAGGCATCCAGAGACCAAAAATGCCATCTAGTATGTATTGCGAACAAAACACCAATGTCCCGGGTCCTAGAAATTTCATGCCAAGAGCTTCCCGCATCCGGTTTCGATACCTGATCTCGTCTATGGTCTGGCGAATAGATTTGCTGAAGACAAGCAACGAGAAGAACAGCAAGAATGGGAAGAATCCAAACAGAACCATGAAGAAAAGGTTGACGTATGCCCAAGGAATGGTTGGCGCTAAGATTGTCATGGAGCAGAAGTAGGAGATGATCAACATATACAGCGGGATGGCAAGGATCAGGAAAAGATGAAAACTCGACAGCAGGAACACGGTTACAAGATCTGTGAACCCGAATGTTGCAAGGTTCAAGAACCAAAACACCCCATAAATCTTCTGATTCATGATTGTTGTACCCGCTCTTTCTGATTTATCACCAAAGATCCATATATCCGATGTATTAACAAACTTTTTATTGGACAAGTGATTCACGTGCGAGATAGTGTTCGACTTCGAGGTGTTGTCGTCAGATCCATTTTCTTGCCAAACACCACCGGGTGGACTTAACGAAGACGTGTATATTGCTGTTATAACGAGTGCCATAATCACCAGCATCGTGTTGATCATGTCCACGGACATGCTGTGCCTCGTACGATCTCCCACCACTCTTATTCTTTCGAAAATAACTTTATCTGTCAACTGCTTAATCTTGGTATCCACTTCTTCACTCGCATTCCTGTTTCTGTTCACGCCTCGTCTGCTAGCATCGTTTAGGATTTGTAGAGCCGTCAAACCTTCCGAATCCTTAGCTTTTACGTGTAACCAAAGTTGGGAATCCAACAACAGCTTTAGTGCCTGCATGCATCATTAATGGAATCAAAAGGGGGGTTTTTAATGAAGGAATAGAATTGCAATTTGCACATACATATACATCACGTTGTTTCTTCTTAGCCGCAATGTGCAACAGGGTGTTGCCATCATCGTCTTCCCAATTCGCCATCTTTTTCTCAAAGGAAAAGACACTACCGTGAGTGCGACGGGTCCTTTGAAGCCATCCAATTAGGATGTTAAAAGCTTCGATCTGGTTTTCTTTCAAAGCAAGATGGAAGGCGGTCTCGTCTCGAACCGTCACATCTTCGATGCATTCGGGGGAAGCTTCAAGAAAGTCGACCAGAAGCCTACAGTTCCCCGTTGTAACTACATAATGGAAAGGAGTCAGGCCTCCCCATCCTTTGACACAAACCAGATCTTTATTGGCCTTCAACAGTCGAAGCACTAGCCTATTCTGCCCAGTTATTACGGCCAAGTGCATGGGACTAAACCCACGCGGGTTCAGCTTCTTGGCAAACGAAGGCTTCAAGTTCATCATCTCCATTGCAAAACTAATGTGCCCTCGGTTTGCTGCTACATGCAGTGGCGTCTGGACGAAAGCAATCTGGTCGACGCGTTCCAAGATGTCTGGATCATCCTCAATTAGATCATGAAAGGCATCAATGTTGCCTGTTTCAGCTGCTTCTCTCAACCTTGGGTCCATCTCTATGATTTCCCCCCTTTTTTGGAATCACGTATAATGGAAATGGTGAAGATAAGTAAAATAAGACCAACTTTAGCCATCTAACATGCAACGTAAAGGTCGTTAATTATTTGAAAACTGAATTTCCTTTTTGTAAAGACTACGTCCTGATTGCACAAAGCTTCAAAGTGATGGGTAAGATGAAAACGTACAGTAATTAGAATGAGATTCACTCACCATGGAAACTTGTCTCTTTTTGTTGTTTCATTTGGTCCTGCATACATAACTTGGTCCTTAAGAAAAGAATTAAATAGACATCAGTCTGGGTAACGCTTCAAATCTTTATCACCGGATTGGAGAAGATGGAGAGAAACAAAAGTAAAGCAAGGGGGGAAAAAGAGACAATCTTCTCACTCTCTCTTTTCCAATAGAATTTCCGGTAAATCAGATTATAGATCATTGAATTCAATATTAATTTTTATACCTGACTCATTGATCAATTAATTTGAATCGTATACTATAGAAGCTTATGAATTAGTCTCTTTCCTACAAGTAGAAATTATCCGCTCTTTTTAATGCTCTTATTTATGTCTCACACTAAAAAAATAAGTTGAGGGTTTAGAGATTAGGTGTGAATATATTTTTAAAGTTTAGGGTTTAAAATTTAATTTTTTAATATTGAGTATAGAAAGAGTCAAAGGTAACTGAGAATGAGCAAATGGTTTTTTTGTTCCCTCCCAACCCAATTCCTGAAACAATTTCTAGCTTTATAAGATAGTGCTAACAACAACACTGAACAAAGATTATATTATTTCTATCCTATGCTTACATGCATAGGTTAAGGGTCATAGCTTATATTAAATAAAAGATTCTATTTAAAAAAACAACCATTTAATGTATTACAAAATTTTAAAAGATTTTATTAAAAAATTCCCATTTAATGTATTAGAGTTTATAGTTTAGCTTGTATAGTTAGTGTTTAGGGTTAAGGGTTAAGGTTTAGATTGTAAGGTGTTATGGTTAGGTTCTTAGGGTTTTGGAGTTAGGGTTAGGGTTTAAAGTTTGTGCTTATAGTTTACAATTTGTGGTTTTAGCGTTTAGATTTTATTTTTAGGGTTTAGGGTTTGAGTTTTAGGGTTAGGGTTTTAGGGTTTATGTTTTATGGTTTAAGATTTAAAATTTTGTTTTTATATTTTTCAATAGAATCTTTTAAAGTTTTGTAACACATTAAATTATTGTTGTTTTTTTTCAAATAAAATTTTGTATTAATTATAAGTTATTAAATGGCATTTAACTTATGCATGTATGCATGGGTTAGACAAACCCTATTTCTAAAGAAACACTTAAATTATTAGAATCCAAAATCTTATTTTTGAAGATGAAATAGAAGAAAATTATGAGTAGAAGAGATGGTTTGTTATATATATATATAAAAGTTGAAAATTATAAGAATAAAACAGTTACCGATTAAACATGATATCCGAAAATAAAATGTAAATATTATGAAACAATATATCATATAAAGATTATATAACATAATTTATCAGCGTGTCAAAATTATTAATATTTAAGGATGAATTGTGTAGTTTTTTAGTTTCTTATATATTATTGTTCAAGTTTCTCGGCATAAATTCTTTTAAGATAGTAAAATAGATTAAAAAGGAAAAGTTCCAATGCCCAACTGATGGAATCAAAGGTTGCAAACTTTGATGGTAAAGAATATATATATCCTTGGTGCTTCACTCTGAGCAAACAAAAGATTCAAAGATGAAGAATACAACTTTATTTTTTCGAAACGTGTGGGTGAGAAAAATTCGAAAAATAAAAGTAAGAGAATTAGAAGAAGAAAAAATAAGGAGATAAAATACTTGTAAATACTCAAACCGTACCTAATATATTTTTGGTACTGAAACATATCAAGTACTTGTTACAACCTTAGATTAAAGCACTCTTCATGGAATACATTCTTCTTACCCGAAACCTTTTCCTTTTCCAGGGTTTAGTTCTTGTGTTGAATCTTGCAATGGAAACTGATAATCTAAATCCCATCACAAAGAATCCATTTAATATGAATATGGCACTATGTGCATCCACCAAGTTAGAGAATCGAATAAATCCAAATCTACGCACGTTTATGTTTCTCTTCCTCGAAATATATTCGTTATTTAATCCTTATCATTATATTAAAATTATTTTTTTGTTCAGCAAAATTTCTTTATTAGTTATTGGATATACACTGTATATCTTACTGTAATTAAGAGTTAGTTATTTATGTTAGGTTAGAGTTAGTTATTTATGTTAGGTTAGAGTTAGTTATTTCAGTTAGCAACTTCTTTCTTTTTTTATAAAAGCATATTGTCATGGGCTAACTTTTTGACCTAACAAACCGTACGACCTTAGTCGATGGACTCGAGACAAACGACTAAGTCAGTCTTAAAACTCTTTTCGGAAGATCAAATTCTTTCTAGGTACTAAGAACGTTGAATCATTCTGGCGGAAGCAAATAAATGAGAAGGCAACTCAAGAACAAAAAAAGAATGCTCAAGAACACAAGAGAGGATTTAGAGAGAAGAAGTGTCGATCCGCAGGGACTTCGAAGCTTCAGTTAACAATCCCTTGTAACTTGTTTTTCTCTCCGGTAAACCGATAATCTAAAATCAATTTTTAGATTCCAATTTTCTGGCTAGACTAACCACGATATCATTGTTAGAATAAAACATTTTAAAAATGTGAAAAACCCGACTTAGACTATATTGTCTCGATGAGAATCGAATCCGATCTCAATTTCCCTTAGCGATTCCGTCGCTAAGTGTGTTCATAGGAAGTTGAAACCACGACTATCGTCGATACTTCCTCCCAACTTTAAATCTTAACAATTGTCAAGTCAACGTGCACTTTTGAAATGAAAGCGAAAAGATTTTAATAGAAAGGCCGATTGCCGATCTAAGTTTTCAGAAAATTGAGAATGTAAAATGAAGTTGTTGGATGCTTTTAATTAGGGATGCCTTGAGGGGCATCTCCTAAAGTAACTGCTTCCTACTCTCTTGGGGCTTCAGTCCCCTGATAGTGCTTTAGCCTTTGTCCATTGACTTTAAATTGGTGTCCGTCCTTAATTGATCTGATTGTGATGGCACCATGAGGGAAAACCTGGACTACTTGGAAGGGTCCAGACCACCTAGACTTTAGTTTCCTTGGGAAAAGCTTCAACTTAGAGTTGAACAACAACACCTTCTGCCCTGGGGTGAACTGTCGTGGCAGCAATTTTCTGTCGTGCCACTTCTTTGTTTTGTCTTTATAAATTCTGGCGTTGTCGTAGGCCATGACTCGAATTTCTTCAATTTCATTTAAGTCCAATAGCCTTTTCTGCCCTGCTTTGTTCCATTCCATGTTAATTGTCTTGATAGCCCAATATGCTTTATGTTCTATCTCGACAGGTAGGTGGCAGGTTTTTCCGTAGATGAGGCGGTAGGGTGACATTCCCAATGGTGTCTTAAATGCAGTTCTGTAGGCCCATAATGCATCATTCAGGTGAAGAGACCAGTCCTTTCTAGTTGGTTTAACCATTTTTTCCAGGATGTTCTTCACTTCTCTGTTTGAGATTTCAGCATGCCCATTGGTTTGAGGGTGATATGCTATTGCGATCTTGTGCTTAACTTCATACTTCTTCAACGCACTAGCAATTACCCTGTTGTCAAAATGCCTACCCTCATCACTAATGATCGCCATTGGGATGCCAAACCTTGTGAAGATATGTTTGTGGAGAAATCTTTGCACGGTCTTGGCATCATTCTTTTACGTGGTGATAGCCTCTACCCACTTGGACACGTAGTCTACTGCAAACAATATGTACAAATTCCCACAAGAGGCTGGGAATGGTCCCATGAAGTCGATTCCCCAAACATCAAAAATTTCGACTTTAAGAATGTTCTGCAAGGGCATCTCATGCCTTCTAGAGATGTTTCCAGTCCTTTGGCATTTGTCACAATGCTTGTAAAAGGCTTGTACATCCTTGAACAGTGTGGGCCAAATGAAACCAGATTGCAGAACTTTGGCAGTAGTTTTGTTTCCTCCAAAATGTCCTCCATAAGGAGCAACATGGCAGTAGTGAAGCACTTCTTCCTGTTCTTTCTGTGGTATGCATCTTCTAATGATCTGATCCGCACAGTGCTTAAATAGAAGAGGCTCGTCCCAATAATAATGTTTTGCATCATTTTGGAACCTCTTCCTTGCTTGGTAGTTAAGTTCAGGAGGTAGTAAACCACTAACAAGGTAATTTACTATGTCAGCATACCAAGGGATCTCAGAAAGTGTACATGTCGCCATAGCTGTCGCGGTAGTACTGGTGGCAGTGAATAATTGCTCGTCTGGGAAGGTTTCCTGTATGTTAACTTTGTTGTTGTCTTGATCCTTTCCTATCTCCAGTCTTGACAAGTGATCAGCTAATTGGTTTTCTGTCCCTTTTGTCCTTGATATCTATATCGAATTCTTGCAACAACAGAATCCAACGTATCAATCGTGGTTTTGCGTCCTTCTTGGTGAACATATATTTTAGTGTTGAATGATCTGTATGGACCACCACTTTTGTTCCAAGTATGTACAGTCTGAACTTGTCAAAGGTGAACACCACCGCTAGCAACTCCTTCTCTGTTGTGGTGTAGTTTATCTGGGCATCATTTAAAGTCTTGCTGGCATAATATATAATGTGGAAGAGTTTCTCCTTTTGCTGCCTTAGTGCTGCCCCGACAGCATAATCACTGGCGTCACACATTATCTCGAACGGTAAACTCCAGTCTGGTGGCTACACTATTGGGGCTGTTACCAGCTTCTCTTTCAGTGTCTTGAATGCTTCAGTACATTCAGTATTGAAGTCAAAGGCTCTATTTTGTTCCAACAAGAGACATAGAGGTTTAGTAATTTTAGAAAAATTGGCAATAAATCTACGATAAAACCCCGTATGTCCCAAGAAACTTCTAATGCCCTTGACTATGGTGGGTGGCGGTAGTTTTTCGATAACTTCGATTTTTGCTCTGTCTACTTCTATGCCGCAACAGGAGACCTTGTTTCCCAGCACTATGCCCTCATCCACCATAAAGTGGCATTTCTCCCAGTTCAATACAAGGTTTGCCTCCTCACATCTTTCAAGCATATTCTTCAAATTACCTAGGAAATCATTGAAACTGTCTCCAAAGACGGAAAAGTTATCCATGAAGATCTCCAAGAAATCTTCCACCATATCCGAGAATATTGCCATCATACACCGCTAGAAAGTTGCTGGTGCATTACATAGTCCAAATGGCATTCTTCGAAAGACGTATGTTCCGTATGGGCATGTGAAGGTTGTTTTCTCCTAATCCTCCGGTGCAATTGCAATTTGATTGTAACCTGAGTAACCATCAAGAAAACAATAATAAGGCTTCCCCTCTAATCTATTTAACATTTGATCAATAAAGGGAAGGGGAAGTGGTCCTTCCAGGTAGCTTTATTAAGCTTTCGGTAGTCCATACAAACCCTCCAACCGGTTACAGTCCTGGTTGGGATTAGCTCGTTGTCCTTATTGGTCACCACAATTATGCCTCCCTTCTTGGGTACGCATTGCACTGGGCTCACCCACTTGCTATCCGAGATGGCGTAGATAATTCCAGCATCAAGCCACTTGATAATCTCTTTTCGTACCACCTCTCGCATAGCTTCATTTAGTATTCTCTGGGCATCAATTGTCGGCTTATGGTCATCCTTCAGGAGGATTTTATGCATACAAATTGCCGGTCTGATGCCTTGGATGTCGGCAATGGTCCATCCAATCACCTTCTTATGCTGCTGTAGCATCTTGATCAGCTACTATTCATGTTCTTGCATCAACTTAGAAGAGATGATTACGAGCAACGTATCATGAAGACCAAGAAAAACGTATTTAAGTTTCCATGGCAAGGGTTTAAGATCTAAAATGGGTGGCTGATCAATGGAAGGCTTTTGAATCACATGTTCATTCGAGGTATAGTTCAAAGGTTCGAAGAACTTACCTGGACGTGTGTCTATCCAATTTACCTTCTCAGAACCTTCAGTACCAGATGTATTATTGTCTGAGGAGTTGTTGTTGTCAACGCTGTCGTGGCAGTCTTGTAGGTGACTGTGGTGACAATGACCAAATTGTTTGTCGTGACAGCTTGTTCTGATGCAGGGTTGGTCTACAATTACTTCTGATATTGCCTTACATTCTTCCTCTGCATCAGCTTGTTTAATGGCTTGGAGAACATTGAGCTTTATCTGCTGGTCATTGACTCACATAGTCAGTTCTCCCTTCTCTACATCGATCACTGTTCTACCTGTGGCTAGGAAGGGTCGCCCTAGGATGATCGGTGAATTCTCATCTGCTTCACAGTCTAAAACAAGAAAGTCAGCAGGGAATATAAATTTATCCACTCTTACCAAAATATCTTCAATCTTTCCTTCCGGCTGTACGTAAGAGCGGTCTGCCAGTTGCAGCATGACTGTTGTGGGTCTTGCTTGTCCAATACCTAGTTTCTGAAAAACAGATTTGGGCATTAGATTAATACTAGCACCAAGATCACAAAGTGCCTTACCCACAAACTTATCACCAATTATGCATGGTATGATGAAACTCCCAGGATCCTTCTTCTTTGGGGGTGGACGCTTATGAAGGATTGCCATGCATCCTTTTGTCATCATTACAGTTTCAAACTCCCCTAGTCTGGATTTCCTAGACATTGCATCCTTTCGGGAATTTTGCATAACCGGGCATTTGCTTAATGGCCTCCAACAACGATATGTTGATGTGTACTTGCTTAAAACATCATAGATCTTTTTCAGCTGGTACTCCTGGTTTTGTTTCTGTAACCGATGTGGAAAAGGAGGTGGAGGACGAAAGTCTTCGAGGCGTCCTTCACATGGGAATTGGATCTGAGGAGGCTTACAATCTTCAGCTTCTTCTGTCGCCTCCTCTACTTCTTCTGCTATCATGGCAGAGGTGACTAGAGGTGGAAAACGGGTCAATCGGTTCGGGTCATTTCGGTTTCGGTTATTTCGGGTCTGATATTTTCGGTTCAGATTCGGTTTCGGTTTGGTTTTAGTTTGGGTCTATTATGTTTCGGGTCATTTCGGTTCGGTTGATTTCGGTTCGGTTATTTTCGGTTCGGTTAATTTCAGTTCGGTTGATTTCGGTTCGGTTATTTTCGGTTCAATGAGAGATCATTCGTTTTTAATCAAAATTTTAGGTTGGTCAGATTTTTACACCCTATAAATGACTTTATAAAGTCAATATATTTGACATTTTAGTGATTTGTGCGGCTATTCATATTTTATCTTTCTTTATTTCTATTAATCGGGTCCATTCGGTTCGGGTCTATTCGGTTCGGGTCCATTCGGTTCGGGTCTATTCGGTTCGGGTCCATTCGGTTCGGGTCCATTCGGTTCAACTAAATTCGGTTCAGTTTCGGTTCGGTTTATTTCGGATTTCGGATCAAATTTCGGATTAGATTTCGGGTTGATTTTTGGTTTCGGTTCGGGTCTGGGTTCGGGTAATTCGGTTCGGGTTTCAGTTCTCGGGTCAAGTTTGCCAGGTCTAGAGGTGACGACAGTAGGTTTCTTCCCTTCTGCCAGGGCAGTGTTCTCTGCATGTGTCTGTAGGGTCGATTCCTTACCAGATGTTTCTTTAATTATCGGCCCTTGTAGCTGTTTCCCACTTCTCGTTGTAAAGGCTTTACACTGCTCATGTGTGGGTTTTCTAGTGACCTCAGTATCACTAGGGAATCCTCCATTCTACCTTGTGTTGATGAACTGTGAAACCTGACCCATCTGTGTCTCTAGAGATTTTAAGATAGCTTCGTGGGTTGCCATTCTCATCTCTGTCTTATCCATTAAGGTTTTAGTTTTCTTGACAAAATGGTCCATGTTGGCCATATATGCTCCAGTCTAAGACATGAAGGTTGCTAGGGTCTATTCCAGTATGTTTGTTGTGGTTTCCGGCTGCTGTTGTGGCTGATGTCGTGACAGAATTCTGGGACCTCCTTGGTTCTGGTTATTCTGGACTAGAGGATTCAATGCATTGTTTGGGTTACTCCAGGAAAATTTAGGGTCCTTCCTCCAATTTGAGTTGTAGTTGTTGGAATCATAGCTTCTGTTCTTGTTGTAATTTCCAACATACATTCCCTCTTCCAGTTGTATGGGGCACTCTTCTGTACTATGGTTTCCACTACAATTTTCACACACCTCCTCGACAGAAAATACAACCTTAGATTCTTTTCGCTGCAGGTTTTCAACTACCTTGGTGAGGTATGCAATTTGAGTTTTTACCGAGTTGTCAGTTTCGTACTCCTTGACAGATGCTCCTCATCCCCCTCCTCTTCGAGCTGTGGGGAACTGTTCATCGTTCTTTGCTAACTTTTTCAACACCAACATTGCATCTTCTGGTTCCTTGTCTAGTAAAAAGCCGTTTGCTGCTGAGTCTATCCTCATCCGAGTGTGTGCATTTGCAGCATTATAGAATTTGACAACCTGATTCCATACAGGGAATCCATGCATCGGGCAGTTTCGTAAGAGAGTTGTGAATCGGTCCCACGCCTCGTTCATTGGTTCGTCATCTTCCTGTTGAAAAGTAGCAATCTCGTTACGCAATCTTTCAGTTAAAAGATAGGGATTAAAACGAGAGAGAAATTCACGACAGAGATCATCCCAAGTTCTTATTGAACCCGACATTAACTTGTTCCACCAGGTTTTCGCTCTATCCCTCAATGAATGAGGAAATAGTCGGAGTCTCAGTACTTCCGGGCTTATTCCTGGTTGTCTGAATGATCCACAAATCTCATGGAAGGATTTTAGATGTTCACGCGCATCCTCTGTAGCAAATCCACCAAATTGTCCAGCTGAATTTATCATACTGAACATCACATGTTTAAGTTCAAAGTGTTCAGCCTCCACATCTGGCAGTGTAGTTTGCAGTTCAACATGGTCGTTGTCCATGTAGTCTCGGCAAGTCTGTCGAGCTGCTGGGGCATCAGAAGGTTGTAACTCGTTTTGGGCATCAATAGGAGGATCAACATCAACCCTGGGGTTGTTGTTGTTGTTGTTATATGCCCCATTGCGTTGCCTTTCGTTCACCATTGCTTCAAGTCTTTCCTCAGGATAGTTGTTTCTTTCTATCAAGAGTCGGGCTTGGTTCCTGAGATGGTATGTCCGGTCGATTTCTGGGTCTAATTCGTACTCAGGTTCTTTACCACGTCTCGATCTGCGCATAAGCAATAGGAGAACCTTGTGAAAAGCACGGGGAAAATAGAACAACTAAAAACAGAAAAGAAATAAAAATAAAAATAAAAAGGTGCAGTAATTAAAGGTAAAGGTATGTTGTCAGTCCCCGGCAACGGCACCAAAAACTTGTTGCGTGTAAAAGAGTCTATCGCAATTGGGTGCAAGTATACACGTCGCAAGTAATAAAGTGATACTAAGTATCGGATATCGTCTCCATAGAGACTGGAAATACTTTTATCCTTGAATCTCTGCACAAGAAAAGAAATAATAATAATAAAGTGATTTTGGAAAACTTGAAGATAAACTAAAGTAAATGAGGAAATCAGATTGAGAGAAAAGGTTGATATTGATTTTCTCAGTAGTGCATGTATTGCGTTGTTCAGAGGAACTTCTGTTGCTTCTGTCGTTGCGTCTGTCGCGGTAGTACCTGCCGCGACAGCGATCTATTGTTGTCGCGGCAGCGGCCAACAACTCTGTAATTCAAGTTTGGCAAGAATCCATGTTGTGACTTGTCCTATCCCTAGGCCCGAGTTCTGTCGATGAACACATCTTGGATGATACCTCCCGGCGTGAATCAAAGGATGAACACCGATGTTTGTAAATTCTTCTTTAGCCACTTAACCTTGTACCTATCCCTAGGCCAAGATGGTTTAACCATAAACTGAAAAACTCGTATTTACTCCTTTCGTATACTTAACTCTCCTGATATTAAGTAAATGGATAACCTCACAATGCTCTCCCGAAACTCTTATGAAAAGTTGAAACCAGAGTAAATAAACTTGAAGCTTTTATTAATTGAACAGAAAAATCCTAAGAAACAGTACAATCCTTACAACTACCTTACAAGATCAACCCTTAGTCCTAAGGGAAGTTTAGAACATGATGGAGAGAGAGAAACGGCTAGGGTTTGGGGGAAGACGGCTAGGAGCTGGATATCCTTTGCCTTGTCGAATTACATTCATATATATAGGCCTTGGACTTGAGTTTTCTTAATGGCCAAGAATACTAGTTTGAATTAAAGTACAATTTTATTAAAGACTAAATCTATGAGTAGATGTCTTTTAATTCGCCCTATCTTCTTGCTTTGACTTTTTCTTCAAACTTTGGGTAAGGACTTCCTTGTGCTTATGGGCTCCGACAGTTATGCAAGTGGTTCATAAAAATTAGGCTTCAAAAGCTCTATCGATCGAACTCCACTTTGCATTTTCCATCACCATAGTCTTCACTGTCGCCTCCTCTGCCACGACAGATGTCGCGACAGTGTTGAAGTAGGTCGTCTCCTGCAATCCTTCACTCCAGCTCTGCTGTTATCTTCTGTTCCTCTGCTGCCCTGGATACTGCCACGACAGGTACTTGCAAGAATACACCAAAATCAGCTGTATCTGTGCAATATTTCCCAATTGTGATGTTTATGCAAAATCTATCCTAAAATGTAACTAAACATACTTGAGTGCATAATAACATGAGTAAAAGAGGGTTAACATATAGAACATTTATGCACTCAACAAATTATATTAATTAAGAAGCAAAAATGCCAATACAAGGACCTAGAAAACAAAATTTAAATTCGCGAAATACCAACACCACCTAGCTACCACCTTAGAAGAAAAAGAAAACACCCATCATAAATATTTGCTCTCAATAAACAACGCTTTAAAAAAGAATACAACCCTACGCCACACACAACCCTTACCTTTAAAAATACAATGAATTTGAGAGCAAAAACACAAAAATAAAGCATTCTGACCCACCGGTAACAAGCTGCAACTCAAGCAAACCCTATAACAGTACCATCATTGAATAAGAAACCCATATAAAAGGCTCGGATCCAAATCCTTCAAAACAACTTCCGAAGCCAATACCGACCTATCAATAAAAAGTCGGCACCCTTACGCAGCCCCTCAAATTTAAGTGGCAAAATTTAGAATAAGAGCTTGGAGTAAAATATTTGTTTTAAAATTTAGAGGTTTAAGCAAAAAATTTTGAAAATTTTGAGGGTCCAATTAAAATTTTAATAATTTTAATAATTATATTTTTAAAATATTTTAAGAGAGAATTTAATTAAAAATATTTAAAATTTTAAAAAATAATATAAATTTTTAAAAAAATTTAAGAGTATCAATTTAAAATTTTAAAAAATTTTAAAAATAAAATTCGAATTTCCCAAAAGTTTGGGAACATGGCACGCCATTGCCAGATTCATTTGTCTAATCCAAAAAAAATGATGAACCAACAATTATGAATACTGGTCCAATTTTTTTTTATTAAATCTGTTATAAGTATGCATTTATTCGTCTATATAAATATTGCTCGGCATTTATTAAAACAATTAAATCTGTAATTAGTTTCCCTTATTTTATTTTTTGTCAATTTTTATATTTTAATCAATTTATGAATTTTAATAATTAAATATATTTTTACAATTGTTTAATGTTTTGTTATTTTCATTTTCATTTTTTCTCCCTTTTAGTTTTAAAATTTTTGCATAAAATGAAAAATTAGTTGAGGACATTAAAAAGAAAAATAAATTATGACAACTTAATAGATATGCTGTTATGAATATCATAATGTGGATCTCTATAATTATTGGTGACTAGAGACAATATTTCATCTTCATGTACCCATTGGCAGGGGTGGGAATTGTCGGGTACCCGGGATTCGGGTACCCGAAAAACCGGGTACCCGGTTCATCCGAGTACCTCATTAAACGGCCCGCGTCCCGGCCCATTATATCCGGGTACCCGAGATTCGGGTACCCGTAAAATTTGGGTACCCGGGTAATCGGGTACCGGGTACCCGGTTCTTATTTTTTATTTATTTTTTATTTTAAAATTAAAAAAAATCACATGTTAAACACAAAAATATTTTTAAAAAAATTAAACTTAAAACTTAAAAGAATATAATACAAACATAGAAAAAATGTAGGGATTTAAACTTAATTTTAGAGTGAAAATATTAAGAAACATAAAATAAAAATATAATTTTAAATATAAAAAATATATATTAAATTTTATCGGGTCGGGTCGGGTACCCGGTAAGGGAAAACTTTCGGCCCGTGTCCCGGCCCGGGTAATTTTTTTCCGAAAATTACCCGGTATTTTTGTTTCGGGTCGTCGGGTTTTCGGGTCGGGTCAATCGGGTCGGGTATTTTCTCCCACCCCTACCCATTGGTGATACAAAATAACATTTCATCTTCTTGTAACCATTGACTATACATGATACCATTTCACACTTCTTGTAACCATGGAGAATAGGAGACAAGCTTTCATCTTCTTATAACTATTGGTGATTGAAGCCTATAAATAGTGGCTACATACAAACTTGTTTATATATGCAATAAAAGCTATTCTTCTCTTATGATATTTTGAATTTTGTTTTTCTTCTTTTCAATGTCTCTATTTAAGGTTTAAAATTAAGGTTTAAGGTTAGAGCTTAGAATTAAAATTTAGAGTATTGTGCATTGTAACAAGTATTACAATCCGAGACAAAAGAAAAATAAAAATAACCTTTTTTTATTAAGTGAACAAATGGGAATACAATATAAAAATAAATACTTGAAATCGACTGGAATCAGTTGAGGCCTGCAACTATGCAGTTTCCTTAAAACAAATACAACAACGAAATAATTGGCTACAATTATACAACATTTATTTGTCTATATAAATATTGCTAGGCATTTATTAAAACAACTATGCACTTACGCGTGAGGCACAATTTCAATCCAAGTCATTCAATGACAAACAAGTGGTAAGTGAATATAAACACTTCTCATTCTTCACATCCTACCAATGTGGCATATGGTTCTTCATTTTTCTTTACACTATTCACAAGTACCCCACTTTGAACATTAATTTTTCATTCATCACTCAACCATTTTGAGCATATGAGATACTGTTGTAAAAGTCTCGTGGAGAAGAATATGAGTCCATAATTTCATCATTCAAATTTCCATCTTTACTCATAGACAAAATGTCTCAAAGTTTACAATTTATCATGTTTTTTTTTACATGCATAACGTGCATTTTTAGAGTTTATGGTTTAGGATTTAGAGTTTAGGGTTAGAGCTTAGAATTTGAGTTTGTAGTATTTGAGCAAAAAAACACAAAAAGGGGCATAATATTTTTGTTTCACTTAATTATGGTGTAAGTTCTATTTTTACAATCATCTATTAATTTTATCGATCAGACTACTAAAGTATTAAAATGATATCAATTAAGTCGTTTATCGTTAAAATCGAAGGACATGATGTGTCAGTTAACAAATATTTTCTATAATTACACATTTGATCCTGTAACACCCGGGTTTGGGGATCGGGTGAAAATAATATTTAAATAATGGTTCGGGTTTCGGTTTTATAATTAAAATAATAAAATATTATTTTGGGCTTCATATATTCGAAGCAAACAATTATGTTGGATTTAAATTGTTTTGGAAATCAAATTCCATGGATTTTAGAATTTGAAGATGGCCATCTCATTAATGGCAAAGTTGTCATTTCTTGGTCTTGTAAAATAAAACCCATTTTCATTTTATTTCAAATACCCAAAAATCACACCCATCTTCTTCCTCCCCATTTTTGAATGTGAGTTTCTCCTCCCCATCTCCCATCACTATTCCATCACCAATCTTACTTGTTTTTGAGGGCTTTTCAAAGGTAAATACATTTTCTTATTACCATCATCTTCCTCTTTCTCCCCATGTAATTTGTTTTCATTAAAGCTCACTAGTTTGCATTTTAGGGTTTTGGGATTTTGAGTTAAAAATGTTATCTTTGTTAGCTTCAACTAAAGCTTTCGATTTATTAATGTTATGTGAGTTGTTTACTACCTATAAGGTCCAACATATCCGATTTTTGTAAGGTTTTTTGGTGAATCCCGAAATGGGTTTTTAGGGGTATATTTAAAGTGTCAAAATTTGTGTTTTTGGGATGGTTTTGTGAGAAATTGATGGGCTGATGTTATAGTAACATTGGATAGGTGTCTTTAGATGTTATTTGATGATTTTTAAGTAGTTGTGGTGTTGGTTTGAATGGATTCCCGTAGCTACTGCTGTAAGTGATTTTTGGAAGTGAAAAATGGGAGTTTTTAAGGTGTCTATATGGGGAAATGAAGGGCTGATGGTTATACTATGGTTGGGTAGTGTTTTTAACATGTTTAAGAGTACTTTGGATGACTACATTGCTCATTTTTGATGGGTCTTTGTGGATGCACGAAAATGGGAATTTGAAGAAAGAACTTGGCTTTAAATTGTGAGAACTGTAGTAGATTTGTGTGTTGGTGTTAAACTTTGGGTTTGTGGCTGATTTTGAGGTTAATATATTGTTTTTGAATGGTTAGAAGCAAGGGAAACTAATGGGGAAGCTTCGGGCTCGAATCCGAAAACTTGGATGCTTGGTGGGCTAGTCGGCTTGTGCTAATGGAGTGGTCGGTGAGTGGTTAAAATGTTTTAAATGGTTTTGAGCAATTGCTTCAAGCATGTGGACTAGGTTGGGATTGGTGGACCCACCTAGAGTTGGGATTAGAGTGGTAGCCTAATCCCAAGCTTTAGTTAGAGACCTTGGTTGATCTTTAAAGTGTTAATTTATGCCTCTTGTTTAATTGTGTTTATGGTGGCTATGTATATGTTGTTATACATGTATGTTGAGGCATGGTTTGATGCATTGATACATGGGTGTTGAGGCATGGCTTAATGCATTGTTATATGTATGTTGATGATAAACATGATGGAGATATACACATGTTTGAAATATGTTGTGATATTGTATTAATGATATACATGTAGTGTTGACATGTGAAATGATATTATGAGGTGATTGTATGATCCAAGGATCATGGTGAGTACATGCTAGGCATGGAAATGTGGTTGGTGCATGACGGTAAGTCATGGTGAGTACGTTCTAAGCACGAAAGTTGTTATGCAATGATATTGTGAAAGGTTAATGAAATGTGTAGTATTGGCACTAGTATGCTTGGGTACAAATGATCGATCATTAGGATGTTTAGTGTGCACACGTGAGTCAAATGCGCGCGTGGTCTTGATGATGGTAGTCATCAAGATGGAGTACGGGTTCGCCCGGAAATCTTCTTATATATATATGTCGGTGATGAGTGGAATCCCATCGACGGGCGTGAGGATGAGTGAAATCCCTTCCGCGTAAAATGAGGCGTAAGGATGAGTGAAATCCCCTCCGCGTGAACGGTGACGAGTGTAATCCCACCGTCAGGTAATGGTTGTGTTGTTGGATGTGAGTTCCAACGGTTATCCGCGTATTCGAGTCATAGCTAGGAGCCAATACAGATTGTGGATTATGATGCTCATATGTTGGTTATATGTGTTTCTATATGTTGTGATTATGGACTTGTTGAGCATGACATGATTTTGATAATATGTTCATGCATCATCTTTTATTTTGGCTCCTGAGGATTGGAGGTAAGATCATGCATTCTATTTTAATTCTTGCTCGTGCTTGGACCCTGCATTGTCGAAGGTTTGTTTTATGAGCTTACCCCCACTAAGCTTTTATGCTTACGTTCTTTTTTGTTCGACAATGCAGATCAGTAGCTTGTGGGTGGCAAGGGCAAGGAAAGGTCTCCAAGTGTTGCTTTAGGTTAGCTCAAGTATAATCTTTAAATTGTAGATTGTAATAGTCAAGTAATGGGATAGGTGTTGTTGATGCGAATGCTTGTTGTATGTTGATGTTGGTTTGGCCTTTGGATGCTTCGTTTGGATTATAAACCTTGTTTATGTTGCATGTCTTGAATTCTTATGTATATCTTGGTCTTGTGCCTTTTGTAGATGTGCTTATGTATGTTTGCCTAAGCATGCTATCTTTAATGCATAGAATGATCTTGTGAATGGAGGTCTTATCTTGCAATCTTATGCGATTTAAGTGTGTTTGCAATAGGGTGCATGCCTCTAGAGTGTATTTGTATGTTGTGTATGCTTCTTGGAGTCCTTTAGGGCCTTTAGAGTTGTTAAGAAATGCTTAAAGTTGGTCTTCGAAGGTTGCAGACAGCCAGTGTTTCGAAACGGGCTGGGCCGTTTCGGAACGGGTAAGGCTTCAGGGACCCCGTATCGGAACGCGTTTCGATACGGTTTGGCCACTGTGAGCCCCTGTTCCGATACGAGTTTCGGAACACTTTGGCTATTGGAAATCTGAGAAATTGCCGAGATGAAGGCGTTTCGAAACGAGTCTAAGGGTTTCAGAACGGTCAATATCTCGTTGACCACGAGAAGTTGACCGTTGAGGGTGTTTCGGAACGGTTGACCTCCGTTCCGATACGGCCTTCTCGTGTGGACTTGGGGCTATTGACCAAGTCAAGGTGTTTCGATACACCTTAATGGTGTTTCGAAACGGCCTGCCTAATAAGTTAAAATTGGATCGTTTACTTGCCGTTTTATGTCCAGTTGCATGTCCTTCTCGAATCTTTCCGCTGTCGTGATCACATAGGATTTAAATGTGCCTCTAGAGAAGATTAAATTAAAAGAAATTTTTAGGGTTGCTAACCGAGGTGGAACCTTAACGGGTTTCGCTTCAGTTTTCCCCGTGTGGCCCACTCGAACCGGTCAAGCGTCCGGACCGGGACGAGGTGGTTACAGATCCATATTACATACATATTCTATTAATTTATTCTTGATTTTAATTTAATTAAAAAAATTAATACACCAAGACAATGACACTCAGATAATCAGATAATCACACATGTCACCATCTAACTGGTCGAAAATTTTGAAAACGAAATTATGCCTCCAAATACTCAAATGATCACATGTGTCACCATCTATTAATTTAGTCTTGATTTTAATCTAATTTAGTCTTGAATGCCAATGGATTTGATCCCAGACAAAATACATTAAACGTAGGGCTGTAAATTAACCAAACGTTCAGCGAACAGTTCGTAAATGGTACGGCGGGAAGTTTGTTTATGTTCGTTTATTTATTAAACGAACGAACACAAACAAGATTTTCTGTTCGTTTAACTAAATGAACGAACACGAACAAAGAGCTTGTTCGTTCGTTTATGTTCGTGAACGTTCAGTAATCCGTTCGTTTATGTTCGTTTAAATTTATTCACATATGTCCATTTATATTTATTATTTTTCATAACATAATTATTATATTTAAAAAAAATTAAAAACATATATTAGAAATATGAAATAAAAAGAAAAAAAATTAAGCAAATACTCAATGTACGAGACTTCAGATTTCTTAAGAAAAAATTAAACAATATTTCGTGTTCGTTTATTATTTTAACAAACGAACACGAACAAAAAATTATGTTCATTTAGTTGTTCGTGTTCGTTTAATTGTTCGTGATCGTTTATTTTGTTCGGTTAAAATTAAACAAATGAACATGAACATACACTCGTTCATGTTCGTTTGATTCGTTTACGACCTAATTAAAAGTGAAGCTTACTATATATCACTAAGCCAAACACTCTCTTTGATTTAAGATATACTACGTCCTCACCTAGGGGTGCTTAACGAGTTGAGTAGCTCGTAAGCTGCTCGAACTCGACTCGGTCAAAATTCGGTGAACGCTTGGTTCGGGTTGGTTCGACTCGAACTCGACTCGATAAGTTCGCGAGCAGCTCGTTAATTTTTTTAAATTTTTTTTAGTAATTGCTAGATTGGTTATGTATTATTGAACTTTTTTTTTTCAAGAATGCTTTTAATATGTTAGTTTAATGTATTTGTGGATTATTACTTTAGTTTTAATATGTTAGTTTGGTGAACTTGTGGATTGTTACTTTAATTTTAATATGCTAGTTTGGTGTATTTGTGGATTGTTAGTTTGGAATTTAGACTTTGAAAGTGCTTTATATACTCTTTTGTTAATTTTTGGTTAAATTTGTTAATTTATGTTTATATTAAGCCTCATATAATATTATTAAATTTTACTTTTAATTAAAGAATGAAGTAAATTTTTTAGTGAGCTTAACGTGCAACGAGACGAGCTTAACGAGCAACGAGTTGAGTTGAGCAACAAATTTTTTTAACGAGCACGAGTCGAGCACAATTTTAACGAGCTTAACGAGCAACGAGTCGAGTCGAGCATTAAAATTTTTTAACGAGCACTGTCCAACTCGCGATCGACTCGCTCGATAAGCACCCTTATCCTCACCATTACTTCTCCGTGAAGCAATGTCTCCACCTTCGGGATCGTCCGCTAGTTTTTCTTCGCCATCACTCCTTTGTTATACCCACGATTGGTATGTTAAAAAGGAGATACGACAGCTTGTGTTCTAACAAAATTTGAGAAAATAAAAAAGGAAATCTGATTTTGTTTACTAATTGAAAATGGATCAAAAAGCTTATTTAGCCCGTTACAATTAATTGGTTTTATAGCCTAATATTGAACCTAACAGTATACTGCTCAATAAACCCTCAATTATTTTATAAATTTAATAACCAACATGGTACAGAGTAGGCACTCTTCTGAGGACAAAATATTCTGATACAATCACACTAGAAAATTACAATGTCTCTGATAATATAGTTATCAAGTTTGTTTGACTCGCCAGTTAATGCTAGTGAACGGCTAAACCGTGCAACCATCATATCCTACAAAGTATAAATTTGTCATCCACTATGATCAGTTCTAACCCAAGATCAAATCATAACCTATTTTTTTCTCTCCTCTCTCATAACCATCATTGATTAAGACTCTCCAACTAAATAAAAAAGAAGTGAATCGTGTGAACCAACCCTATCCTATTTTAGGGTAAAAATCTCCTGCCCCCTAACCATGCCTCCTTCTATGCCCCCTGCCTAAAAATACTTAAAAATTAAATCTTGCCCTATAACCCTAATTTTCATATCATAAACCCCAAACCTTAAACCCTAAAAAAATACACCCTACCCCTAATTCCTTACACCCTAACCCTAAGCCCTAACCTTAAACCCCAAACTCTAAACCCTAAACCCACTATTTTAAAGTGGGGGCACAAATGGGGGCATACTTTGGGGGCAGATGATTTCCATCCCCCATTTTACTCATCAACAAATTTAAAATTCATTAAATTATACCTCGTATTTTTTAACAAGCCAAGTACATAAAATGATAAAATAAGTAAGGATGTAATCCATTATATTCTAATACATGAATTAAAAGTTTATTAATGAACATTGGAGTAGAAGATTGCACGTGCCTAATGTACAAAATCAAACAAATCACTAGGAAGCGTCCATATCAATTCATACCATAATAATTTTTTCGCAAAGCAAATTTTTTATTGATAATCATATTTAGACCACAAAAGTGGTGTCCAACATAAAGAAACCAGAACAATCCTAGAACCAGAGTCATAACCGAGCCATAAACAGAGGTTCCAACCTATAGGGAAACATCAAATCATCACCACAAAAACAAGCACATAACATACAAGTATACAACACACATCTCCTCATTACACAGCATAATAATACAACAGAACACCTAAGCTGAAGGCATCCAGACACCAAAACTGGCATCAAGTATGTATTGCGAACAAAACATCAATGTCCCGGGTCCTAGAAGGTTCATGCCAAGAGCTTGCCGCATCCGGGTTCGATACCTGATCTCGGCTATGGTCTGGCGAATAGATTTGCTGAAGACAAGCAACGAGAAGAACAGCAAGAACGGGAAGAGTCCAAAAAAAACTAAGAAGAAAAGGTTGGCGTATGCCCAAGGAATGGTTGGCGCTAAGATTGTCATGGAGCAGAAGTAGGAGACGGCCAACAAATAAATCGGGATGGCGAGGAACAGGAAAACATGAAAACTTGAGATGAGGAACACGGTTGCAAGTTCCGTGAACCCGAAAGTTGCAAGGTTCAAGAACCAAAACACCCCATAAATCTGCTGATTCATGACTGTTGTACCCGCTCTTTCCGTTTTATTACCAAAGATCCATATCGACGTATTAGCAAAGCTTTTATTGGACAAGTGAGTGATGTTCGACTTCGAGCTGGTGTCGTCGGTTCCATTGTCTTGCCAAACACCTCCGGGTGGACTTAACGACGATTGGTAGGTTGCTGTTATAACGAGCGCCATAATCACCAGCATCGTGTTGATCATGTCCACGGACATGCTGTGCCTCGTACGATCTACCAGCACTGGTATTCTTTCCAAAATGACTTTATCTTTCAACTGCTTAATCTTGGTATCCACTTCGTCACTCTCATTCCTGTTGATGTTCACGCCTTGTCTGTTGGTATCTTTTATGATTTTTAGAGCCGTCAAACCATCCGAATTCTTTGCTTTTACGTGTAACCAAAGTTGGGAATCTAACAACAGTTTTATTGCCTGCATGCATATCATTAATGGAAAACAGAACAGCCATTAATAATGTATCAAAAGGAATAGAATTGCAATTTGCACATACATACATCATGTTGTTTCTTCGTAGCTGCAATGTGCAACAGGGTGTTGCCTTCATCGTCTTCCCAATTCGCCATTTTCTTCTCAAAGGTAAAGACACTACCGTGAGTGCGGCGGGTCCTTTGAAGCCATCCAAGTAGGAGGCTAAAAGCTTCGATCTGGTTTTCTTTCAAAGCAAGATGGAAGGCGGTCTCGTCTCGAACCGTCGCATCTTCGATGCATTCGGGGGAAGCTTCAAGAAAATCGACCAGAAGCCTACAGTTCCCCGTTGTAACTACATAATGGAAAGGAGTCAGCCCTCCCCATCCTTTGACGCAAACCAGCTCTTTATCGGCCTTCAACAGTCGAAGCACAAGCCTAGTGTGCCCAGCTATGACCGCCAAGTGCATGGGACTAAACCCAAGTGGGTTGAGCTTCTTGGCAAACGAAGGCTTCAGGTTCATCATCTCCATTGCAAAACGAATGTGCCCTCGGTTTGCTGCTACATGAAGTGGCGTCTGGACGAAAGGAATCTGGTCGATGCGCTCCAAGATGTATGGATCATCTCCAATAAGAGCGTGCAAGGCATTAATGTTTCCTGTTTCAGCTGCTTCTATCAACATTGGATCCATCTCCATGCAATTGAACAAGTATAATGGAAATAGTTACGATAAGTAAACTAACACCACCATCTAAAATGCAACGTAAAGGTCGTTATTATGATTCCTTTGGTCCTACTTCATCAGAAGTACATAACTCAGTCCTTAAGAAAAGAATTAAATATAGACGTCAGTTTCACTGTTTCGGTAAGATCGGATTTTTTTTTTAATTTTCGGTTTTTGGGTCGGGTTTCATAGAAGTTTGAGTTTTGACGGGTCGAGTTCGGTTTTATGGTGGAAATTTTTCGACCCGCCCCAACCCGGTTTATTTATAAATATATATTTATGTTTATTATATTTTTATATATTATAGTTAATATTTTTATTAATTTTCTTCAGGGGCAAGTCGGGTTTAATCGAGTTTTCATTAAAATTTTTGGGTCGGTTTAGATTCGGATTATACTTTTATTATATTAAGTCGGTTCGGGTCGGATATTAGAATATATTAAATTTGAGTCGAGTCGAAACTTTAAATTTTTAGGTCGAGTTTAGGTGGATAAAAACCCGCCCCGACCCGTTGCTATCCCTACTTGAACCTAGGCTAACCATTATAGGAGAAATAGTATATTATATTTAACATTTAATATTATTTAATACTAATTGAATGATGAATGTTTAATATTGTTTAGTATTTAATATTTAAGGATGAATTGTGGACCCATCGGGTACATTGAAAAAGGCATTGTTGTTATCCCGTGACTCGAATTCGAGTAATTTATTTGCACGGTATATGCATGTCATATTAAAGGTCTAGAATTAATGAATGTATATTATCTTGTAATTACATCAGACAATAATAAGTTATGTATTTTTTTTATCTATTTTCCTACTATTGTTTTAATTTCTCAGTACAAATTCTTTTAAAATATATTGAAAAAGAAAAGTTCCAATGCCAATTGATGGAATCAAAGGTTGCAAACTTTGATTGTAAAGAATATATATATATCCTTGGTGCTTCATTTGGAGCAAACAAAAGATTCAAAGATGAACAGCAAAACTAATCTTGTAAACAAATAAAGAAAAAAAGATTCAAAAACAGTGACAGTTTCCTTGTATTTTGTGAGAAAAAGAAGCATTATTATCCAATCCTTAAAAAAATAATTAAATAAAGTCTTTTGTTAACAAAGTTTCGCTCTTTGAGATCATTATATTATATAAGTTATAATTTTCATTATATTAGTGTTATTAAATATGTTTATAAGTTTGCATTTATATATATATAGGCGGTGGAACCTGAAAGTTTCTACAAGTGCCTTAGTTTTAGGGTATAGAGAGTTAGTTTAGCGTATATGGTTTAGGGGTTTAGGTGTAGGGGTTAGAATTTAGAGATAGTTGTTTCAATTTAAGATTTAGGGTTATAATTTAGGGTTTATAGGTTAAAAACTAAATTCTCACCATATTACCTTAAAAACTAAACCCTAACCTATAAACCCTAAATTATAACCCTAAACTTTAAGTTGAAACAACTACCCTTAAATTTTAAACCCCTACACCTAAACCCCTAAACCATATACCCTAAACTAACTCTCTATACCCTAAAACTAAGGCGCTTGTGGAAACTTTCAGTTTCCACCGTCAATGTATAGGATATTAATCATATATATATATTATATTGTTCGGTATTTATTAAAATTCTTAAATCAATTATTAGTATCTGTTTGTTTATCCTTTTTTATCAATTTTTATATATTTTTATTTTACATTTTTAAATTTTAAATATATTTTTTTATTATTTTTAATATTTTATTTTTTTCTTATTTGAAACATACATGCCCCTAATTACACAGGTACCGTACTCCGCAAGCAAAGTTGAAGAAACTCCCATACCGACGATGATAACTGCAACATGATCGATCTTTTAACCTGTGATGGTAAAAACAACTTGAGCTTCGGAAAACTCAGTAATAAAGAACTACCAAAAGATGTTATAGGCAACATACATGTATAAGGCAAACCATAAAGCTCTCACGAAGTTTCGGGCAATTACAGATTTCGATTATGAATCGATGATTCAGTGAAGCGTTATATTTGAAACATAACAACATTATTCTTTATTTGGTCACGTGAATACCTGAAGATAAGTCTAAAGCCAAATATTCAAAAGAGATCTAAATTACAGAAGTTGAATTGAAGAGTTTAGTGTGGTTCATTGACCGTATATTTGGAGCATAATGAGAGTTTCAAACTTTGGTACATTAATTCAGTAAGATAGACTTTAGAAGAGGTCATAAAATTTTATTTATATTCACGTATCTACCCGAACTAGACGCCTGACCCGAACTAAGAAGATTACACGGGGAAAATCGAAGCCAACTCATAAAAGCCGACTTCGATTAACGATCCTTTTTTTCTTTTTATCTTTTCTAGATACTCATTAAGATCCTAAAATTTCAACAAAGTAATTAAAAGAAAACGCCATAGCGATCGGAGTTCAATTTGGGGTTGAGTTGCTTAAATTACACATTTAGGGACTAAACTATAATTTCCATAAATTACAAGGACTATTCAGATTTTTAAGTTACCAATCCTTAATTAGTCAGATAATATGCCATCATGTCAAATTTCATCACAAACAGATCATCCATATTTCAAACAATTGAACATACAACATTCAGGGACCAAAATGTAACATTTCATAACTTAAAAAAGATTCTTTTAACTGAAATTAACAACTTGGTATCGATACGCCTAAGCTCGTATCGATACGCAAAATGGTAGTAGTCAAACTAGGGAAAAACATATCGATAAGCCTCCCCGCGTATCGGTACGGCCTTCAAACTTTGCCTAGGCGTATCGATACGCGGGCAACTCGTATAGATACCCCTGCTTTGTTTTGCCTGAATTTTGCCTTAGTGTATCGATACTCAACCCCGAGTATCGATACGCATACCAGAGATGCACTTCCAACAGGCCTCAAATCACATATAACAACATCCAATCATGCCCGAATCATCCATACATGTAATGATCAACATACCAACACTTATGCATCATCAAACATTCACCACATATGCATCAAGCATGACAATTCATGGAGAGATATTATCTACTCAAGCATGCTTTTAACATAAACCATAGCATAGTTAAAATACCATAACCAAGACCATAAACTAAATAAATGCCAGTTACAAGTCTCAAGACAAATACCAAACATGCTCAAAGAGATTAACATCACCAAACAAATTCAAGAATAGAAACCCCTCTTATTGCCTCTTATTACACTAAGTGTAAACACATACTTTGCTTAGCTCAAATCACTTGGATTCCCCTTGCTCTCTTGCTACCACAAATGCTCAATTCTTTGCATTGATGAAACAAATGAGCGTAAGCATAAAGCTTAGTAAGGACCGCTACCAAAACCAACACATTCATCAATGCATTCTAAAACCAAGTTATCATTCTTTGAAAACACATGCCTTCCTTTAAAACATGCACTTGAAACATCTTTCTCTTTTTCAAACCACATGCTCATAGCATCATTAAATACAACAACAAAAAAACCTTTGCTCATGCTTAAACCAAGAATCACATGCATTCTAACATAAGTCTCAAGCATCACATGCTTAAACATTACTCAACGTCATTAAATTGGCTCGCAAGTGATCAATAACAAACTATATCAAAACCAACACAATTGACACAATCGGATACGCGGATTACAAGCGTTGTCCCACATGCTTCATACACACTACCAGATTCACAAGGTGGAGCTCAATGGCACAATCACAACCCCTCAACACCCGTGATGGATATTAATGGCACAATCACAACCCCTCAACATCACTCATTGGTAGTTGTGATCTTAGTCTCAATCGTTAGGGTACTTGGATGGAGTTTACGACACAATCACAACCCCTCGACATCCAAGGCGACTTTATTCGCAATGCACCCAATCCTATAGCTGGCTAACTATATCCGATTAAAGTAACCAAAAACCATTTCCATCACTTGCCAATATAATCATTTATCAACATCATTTCACTGTTTTACAAGCATAAACCACAATGCCATTTTCACAAGCATTAACGTGCTTAAAC
Source organism: Hibiscus trionum (assembly GCA_030270665.1). NCBI lineage: Eukaryota > Viridiplantae > Streptophyta > Magnoliopsida > Malvales > Malvaceae > Hibiscus > Hibiscus trionum. The sequence goes on along the minus strand of BSYR01000024.1, from coordinate 7,548,817 downwards.
CAAATGCATAATTCATATAAACCCAAGGATCACTTACCATGTGCATCCTTAACAAAATGACATTAAAAACCAACATCATCAATGTTCAAAACATGCTTTAAAACAGTAACCAAATCACATTTAAAACTAGTGCATTTCAAACCAACACATAGCACATTCCGAGAGAGACTTTCGATTTACTTACTCTTGAGCTTAGCTAAGTGTTTCAAACTTACACTAAGCTCCCAAAACCATGCTCAAAGCGTTTCAAAGCTGGAAAATCCTTTTTCACTCACTGATATGTGAAACTTCGCTTGCCGACGCGAAGATCACTCATCTGAAGCCTCCAAAAATGCTTCGCTTGCTTCCGGATCAAGATCCCCTATTTTTAGAGCATCAAAATAGAGATCCAAATGCATTAAAATGCATTCCAACACCAACAACTAAACACAAACTCGTTGCTCAGCAAAACTACACCAATTTACCCATCCGAAATAACCGAAAACTCAACTGATTGCTTCCTAAACCAAGCCCAGCCAACATACAACACTTCCAACCATTAATAATCATCAAAACATATCTAAAAACAACATAAACCCTTCCTTATACCTCCAGCAAACAAAACACCATCAAACCACCTCAAAAACTCAACTAAAACCATCAAGAAACTCAAGGATCTCAAGGATTTCGGGATCTATATTATCAAAACTCTTTTTCAACATAATAATCAACTTAAAACTCAATTAGAATCAATCCAAAATAGAGCTCACCAACAACACTCCGAAAATCAAGATTTAAACCATTATTTTGCAAGATTTTGATCTTAAATCAAAACTATAATCAAAACTCAGTTAAAAACAACAATTAGGAGCCAATAATCTTGGGAATTTCAATAAAGAACCTAGATTAGAGGTTAAGAACAGGATTTACCTCCAATCCTTGCCTTCCTTAAAGATTGACAAGTTTTTGCTTCACAAATCTTGAAGAACTTGAAGAGAATTCTTGGAAAAAGATGAGAAACTAAAAAGAGAGTGTTTGGGAGAAAAAAAAATCTGGAGAAGTGTTTTGGGAAATGAGTTTGCTGAAATGAAAGTTAGTTACATCAAAAACTTCTTGTATTACTATTTTAACAATTAAATAATAAAGATTCTTTTTTTAATTATTTTAAAACTCATTTAAACACATGTCAATTTAAGGAAAGGTTTAATTGTACAAAAGCTCCCTAAAGATTCTAAGATTTTGACTCCTCTTTTGAAATTGCATTTTTCTACAGTTTTAAAACTTTACATTTTGGTCACTACCTAAAATGTACCACTTCCAAAACTCATTTTGTAAAATTGATTTGACCAACCTCTTAAACATGATTTTAGAGGATTTTATCAATTTTTGTCATATTTTTATCCTATTCCAAACCTTGATTTCCCTAAACCACCTAATATCATTCGAACCGTTTCTGACCGGTCCAATCCAATGTCTAAAACATCTAGGCCCAAAACCAGGGCGTTACAACTCTCCCCTACTTAGGAAATTTCATCCTCGAAATTTTACCTGAAGGAAAAAGGTGCGGAAACTGCTTCAACATGTCCGCCTTGCTTTCTCACGTGGCCTTCTCAACTCATCGGTGTCGCCACAACACCTTCACAAGATCTATCATCTTGCCACGAAGAACTTTGCTGCTTGAATCCAGGATCCTCATCGGTTCTTCGTCATAAGACAAATCCAGAATCAACTCTATCTCCTCAACATACATCACATGCGAAGGATTAGATCTGTACCTCCGCAACATCGAAACATGAAATACATCATGAATCCTTTCCAACTCGGGAGGCAACCTCAACCGATAAGCCACAAGACCAATACGCTCCACAACCTCATAAGGTCCAATAAACCTCGGGCTAAGCTTACCCTTACGCCCAAACCTCATCACCTTCTTCCTAGGCGATACCTTCAAGAACACACATTCACCAACCGCGAACTCAATTTCCTTACGCTTTAGATCCGCGTAAGACTTTTGCCGATCCGATGCTGCCCTCAATCGCTCACAAATGAGCTTTACCTTCTCGGTGGTTCCTTTCAACATAGTCGACATCGAAATCAACCTTTGCCCCATTTCAGCCCAACAAAGAGGTGTTCTACACTTTCTCCCATACAAAGCCTCGTATGGAGCCATTTGAATGCTTGCCTGATAACTGCTGTTATAAGCAAACTCAACCAACGACAGATGCTTCTCCCAAGAACCCTGAAAATCTATAACGCAGCATCTCAACATGTCCTCAAGCACCTGAATAACATGTTCCGACTGTCCATCCGTCTAAGGATGATAAGAAGTACTGAAATTCAACCGTGTACCCAAGGCTTGATGCAAACATTCCCAAAACCTTGATGTAAACCTCGGATCTCTATCTGACACTATAGACTTCGGCACTCCGTGCAACCGCACAATCTTAACGATATACAGCTCTGCCAGCTTATCCAAGGTATACGTAGTATGCACAGGCAAGAAATGTGCACACTTTGTAAGGCGATCCACAATCACCCAAACAGAATTCTTCTTCGATGGTGACAAAGGCAAACCAGACACAAAATCTATGGTATTCCTTTCCCACTTCCATTCTTTGATTTTTAAAGGTTGCAACAACCTATATGGAACCTGATGTTCAGCCTTCACTCGTTGAAAAACCATGCATTTGCTAACAAACTCGGCAACATCCTTTTTCAACCCCACCCACTAGTACTCATCCTTCAAACCACGATATTCTTCGTACTACCAGGGTGCATAGCGAAAAAACTACTATGAGCTTCAGTCAGAATAGTGCGCCTCAACTCAACAGCACTCGGCACCATTATCCGACTCCTGAAACATAGAACACCATCATCACTAAAACTAAAATCCGAAGGCTTACCATCCGCAATATCCTGAACGTGAGGGACAAGAGAATCATCAAGCAACTACTTATCCTTGATCAACTGGATCATAGTTGGTTTTACCTGCAATTCAGCAACAAGACCTCTATCTCGCGATATGCTCAAGTGAGCAAACATCACCCTCAAATCCACAACCACTTTTCTGCTCAAAGCATCGGCCACAACATTGGCCTTTCCAGAATGATACTCGATCGATAGATCATAATCCTTAAGCAACTCCACCCATCGACGTTGCCTAAGATTCAACTCCTTTTGAGACATAAGATACTTTAAACTCTTATGATCTGTGAATACCACACACTTCTCGCCATACAAGTAATGCCTCCAGATCTTCAAAGCAAACACAACAGGCGCGAGCTCAAGATCGTGAGTAGGGTAGTTACGCTCATGCACCTTCAACTGCCTAGATGCATACACTACTACCTTACCCTCCTACATCAACACACAGCCCAAACCAACATAGGACACATCACTATAGACTACAAACTCCTTACCAGACTCAGGTTGAATCAGGACAAGAGCTTGCGTCAAAGCTTCCTTCAGCTTCTCAAAAGCTTTCTACCTCGCATCTGTCCACTCAAAACGAACATTCTTCTGCAACAACTTAGTCAAGGGTGCAACAATCTTCAAGAAACCCTAGAAAAACCTACGGTAATACCCAGCCAAGCCAAGAAAACTCCGCACCTCTGTCATTGACTTAGGCACCTTCGTCACTGACTTAGGCACCTTCCAACTCATCACTGCCTCTACCTTATGCGGATCACCACGAATACCCTCGGCTGATACGACATGTCCAAGGAAAACTACCTCCCTAAGCCAAAACTCACACTTGTTCAGCTTAGCATAAAACTGGTTCTCCAACAACACTTGCAACACTATCCTTAGGTGTCTATCATGATCCTCCTCGGTACGAGAGTACATAAGGATGTCATCGATGAACACCACCACAAACTGATCCAAGAACTCATGGACATGTCCATGAAAGCAGCAGGTGCGTTGGTCAAACCAAACGGCATCACTAAGAACTCATAATGCCCGTACCTTGTCCGAAAAGCTATCTTAGGTACGTCCACATCCTTCACTTTCAACTGGTAATACCCTAACCTCAAGTCAATCTTAGAAAACACCGAGGCTCCTCGAAACTAATAAAAGAGATCATCAATTCTTGGCAAGAGATACTTGTTCTTGATCGTCAACTTGTTCAGTTGCCGATAATCTATACACATCCGCATTGTCCCATCTTTCTTCTTTACAAACAACACTGACGCACCCCAAGGTGATACACTCGGCCAGATGAACCCTCGATCAAGAAACTCCTGAAGTTGCGTCTTCAACTCTTTCAGCTCTTTAGGTGTCATTCGATAAGAAGCAATGGACACTGGAGTCGTATTCTCATACAACTCGATTCCAAACTCAACTTCTCTGTTTGGCGGCAACCCAAGCAATTCTTCTAGAAAAACACCCGGAAAATCGAAAACGGTTCTAATGTCTTGCACACGTACATCCTTTGTACCAGGATTCATCACATATGCAAGATAAGCATCACAACTCATCCTTAGCATACAGATTGCTTCTAAAGTCGAAACAACATTAGACAAGAATTTTACATTCTCGCCTACTATCACCACCTCATAATCATCAGCAAGCTTTAAGGTGACTCGCTTAACATCAAAGTCAACCACCGCTCTATGCTTAGACAACCAATCCATACCAAGGATCACATCAAATCCATAAAAGGGTAATTCCATCAAATCCACAAGAAAGACATGACCCTGAACAGATAAGGGACACCTCCTATACAACCTTCTCGTGACTACAGGCTCACCAAAAGAAATAGTCACTTGAATTCCTACTTCAAGCAACTCAACAGGTATATCAAGCGAATGTGCATGCTCACTCAAGATATAAGAATACGTGGATCCAGAATCAATCAAAGCCAACAATGATAAAGACTGTAGAAAAAAGGTACCTACGATAACATAGGTGTCGTTGCGCCCCTTGCGCTGAGCATAGACCCTCGTAGGATCACCTCCCTCAGGCTGAACTGCTACCACATGAGCGATACCACGCTGACCCTAATCTTTCCTCTAAAAATTGCCTCGGTCGCGCCCCCAGCCTCTTTGAGGCGCAGCCACAGCATATGCACGTCCCTGGCCTTCACCAGCCAACAGAGGACACTCACGCCTCATATGATCTGCTGAACCACAGTTCCGGCAAGAATTCCCTATCACCATGACAGAAGCCTGTACCTCTCTAGCCGCACGTGGACATTCTCGCCTCAGATGGTCCCTCGATCCATTGTGCTATTTTCAACAAGGCATAATAACAAAACAAATCAAACCATGACTTAGGCCAGCCTTAAGCAAGGATCCAAGTTTACAAAACCAATTTAAAACATTCATCTAGTGTAATAAGGCGATGGGCACCCTGATTTCCCTCAAGCATATCATAGCATACAATAACATATCATAAATATCATGCTTTAACTCATCCACAATTAGCACACATCCTCAGCACATTATCATCATACAATCATATTTAACTCCCATATGATTCATAACAACCAATCATGGCATAAACACCATCATTCAACCAAAAACATGATTTTTCAAACAACATGCCTTTTAATCATTGAATCAAACATCAAAACACACCAATTCCACTTACCATCATCCCAATTCTTTCGTAACCTGGCTCTGATACCAACAAATGTAACCCCCTTAGCCCGGCCTAGACGCCCGACCCGAACTAAGAAGATTACACGAGGAAAATCGAAGCCAACTCGTAAAAGTCAGCTTCGATTAATGACCTTTTTTTCTTTTTATATTTTCTAGATACTTATTAAGATCATAAAATTTCAGCAAATCAATTAGAAGAAAACGACACAATGATCAGAGTTCAATTTGGGGTTTAGTTGCTTAAATTACACATTTAGGGACTAAACTGTAATTTCCAAAATTACAGGAACTATTCAGATTTTTAAGTTATCAATTCTTAATTAGTCAGGTAATATGCCATCATGTCAAATTTCATTACAAACGGATCATCCAAACTCAACCAATTGAACATACAACATTTAGGGACCAAAATGTAACATTTTAGAACTTAAAAAGATTCTTTTAACTGAAATTAACGACTCGGTATCGATACGCCTAAGCCCATATCGATACGCGAAATGGCAGTATCCAGACTTGGGGAAAACGTATCGATACGCCTCCCCGCGTATCGGTACGACCTTAAAACTTTTCCTAAGCGTATCGATACGTGGGCAACTCGTATCGATACCCCTGCTTTGTTTTGCCTGAATTTTGCCTTAGTGTATCAATACTCAACCCCGAGTATCGATACGCATACCAGAGATGCACTTATAATAGCCCTCAAATCACATATAACAACATCCAATCATGCCCGAATCATCCATACATGTAATGATCAACATACCAACACTTATGCATCACCAAACATTCACCACATATGCATCAAACATGGAAATTCATGGAGAGACATTATCTACTCAAGCATGCTTTTAACATAAACTATAACATAGTCAAAATACCATAAGTAAGACCATAAACCAAATAGATGCCATTTACATGTCTCAAGACAAATACCAAACATGCTCAAAGTGATTAACATCACCAAACAAATCCAAGAATAGAAATCCCTCCCATTGCCTCTTATTACACTAAGTGTAAACACATACTTTGCTTAGCTCAAATCACTTGGATTCCCCTTGCTCTCTTGCTGCCACAAATGCTCAATTCTCTGCATTGATGAAACAAATGAGCGTAAGCATAAAGCTTAGTAAGGACCGCTACCAAAACCAACACATTCATCAATGCATTCTAAAACCAAGTTATCATTCTTTGAAAACACATGCCTTCCTTTAAAACATGCACTTGAAACATCTTTCCCTTTTTCAAACCACATGCTCATAGCATCATTAAATACAACAAAAAAAAAAACTTTTGCTCATGCTTAAACCAAGCATCACATGCATTCTAACATAAGTCTAGAGCATCACATGCTTAAATCATTACTCAACATCATTATATTGGCTCGCAAGTGATCAATAACAAACTATATCAAAACCAACACAATTGACACAATCGGATACGCGTATTACAAGCGTTGTCCCACACGCTTCATACACATTACCAGATTCACAAGGTGGAGCTCAATGGCACAATCACAACCCCTCAACACCCGTGATGGAGATTAATGGCACAATCACAACCCCTCACTCATCACTCATCGGTAGTTGTATAATTCCACTAACGAGAGTACGAGACACATACCACAAGACTCACACACGGGATTAAACCATCCACCGTTGTGATCTTAGCCTCAATCGTTAGGATACTTGGATGGAGTTTACGGTACAATCACAACCCCTCGACATCCAAGGCGACTTTATTCACGGTGCACCCAATCCTATAGCCGATTAACTATATCTGATTAAAGTAACCAAAAACCATTTCCATCACTTGCCAATATAATCATTTATCAACATCATTTTACTATTTTACAAGCATAAACCACAATGCAATTTTCACAAGCATTAACATGCTTAAACCAAATGCATAATTCATATAAACCCAAGGATCACTTACCATGTGTATCCTTAACAAAATGGCATTAAAAACCAGCATCATCAATGCTCAAAACATGCTTTAAAAGAATAATCAAATCACATTTAAAACAAGTGCATTTCAAACCAACACATAGCACATTCCGAGAGAGACTTTCGATTTACTTACTCTTGAGCTTAGCTAAGTGTTTCAAACTTACACTAAGCTCCCAAAACCACGCTCAAAGCGTTTCAAAGCTAGAAAATCTTTTTCCACTCACCAATATGCGAAACTTCGCTTGCCGACGCAAAGATCATTCGTCCGAAGCCTCCAAAAATGCTTTGCTTGCTTCCGGATCAAGATCCCCTATTTTTAGAGCATCAAAATAGAGATCCAAATGCATTAAAATGCATTCCAACACCAACAACTAAACACAAACTCGTTGCTCAGCAAAACTACACCAATTTACCCATCTGAAACAACCGAAAACTCAATCGATTGCTTCCTAAACCAAGGCCAGCCAACATACAACACTTCCTACAATTAATAATCATCAAAACACATCTAAAAACAACCTAAACCCTTCCTTATACCTCCAGCAAACAAAACACCATCAAACCACCTCAAAAACTCAACAAAAACCTTTAAGAAACTCAAGGATTTCGGGATCTATATTATCAAAACTCTTTTTCACCATAATAATCAACTCAAAACTCAATTAGAATCAATCCAAAACAGAGCTCATCAATAACACTCTGAAAATCAAGATTTAAACCATTATTTTGCAAGATTTTGATCTTAAATCAAAACTCAGTTAAAAACAACAATTAAGAGCCAGTAATCTTGGGAATTTCAATAAAGAACCTAGATTAGAGGTTGAGAACGAGATTTACCTCCAATCCTTGCCTTCCTTAAAGATTGACAAGTTTTTGCTTCACAAATCTTGAAGAACTTGAATAGAATTCTTGGAAAAAGATGAGAAACTAAAAAGAGAGTGTTTGGAAGAAAAGAAATCTGGAGAAATATTTTGGGAAATGAGTTTTGCTGAAATGAAAGTTAGTTACGTCAAAAACTTCTCATATTACTATTTTAACAATTAAATAATAAAAATTCTTTTTATTTAATTATTTTAAAACTCATTTAAAAACATGTCAATTTAAGGAAATGTTTAATTGTACAAAAGCTCCCTAAAGATTCTAATATTTTGACTCCTCTTTTGAAATTGCATTTTCCACACTTTTAAAACTTTACATTTTGGTCACTACACAAAATGTACCACTTCCAAAACTCATTTTGTAAAATTGATTTGATCACCCTCTTAAACATGATTTTAGAGGATTTTAGCAGTTTTTGTCATATTTTTATCCTATCCCGAACCTTTATTTCCCTAAACCACCTAATACGATTCGAACCGTTTCCGACTGGTCCGATCTAATGTCTAAAACATCTAGGCCCAAAACCAGGGCGTTAAAAATCTTATCTCAGATAATATACCTCCAGATTAAATTAGTTGTTATCTAGTGAACAATAATATCAAAAAATAGACATCATATATATTTTCGTATCAGAAGACAGAAGCCAAAAATTGTGCTTTCATTTCGGGTAACAGAGTCATACTTCTAATTCAGAGTAGATAATCTTAGTTTAAAGCAAGGTGTATTCACGAGCATATGGTACACACTTTATGGTCCAATATATTTTTCAGAGACACTTGATAATTATCAGAAAGGGAACATTAAACATATGAAAAATTTGGACTGATTTTCTAATGAGGTCCCTGTGAAGAAGGGACACAGTACTAACGTCTCAAACTAGACATTCAGAAGTTGGTACATCAAGATCAGTGAGATTTCAGGTATATCGTGAGTGATCCAATCATTAAAACCTGCGAGGGGATTATGGTCATTTTGACCCATGGGGGTAATTTGATCATTTAGACCAACAAGGTATAAATGGTGATGTAAAGAATTCAAGAATTTTAGTTGCTCATGAAGTTTCCGAGTCCTTTTGACCTAATCGGAACCCATCATTCAGTGTTTATTATTTAACCAGATGGGTACACTTTAAGTATTCATTTCTTAGAGCTGACTACAGAGTATGACAAAATAGACCGTCTTCGCCAATCTATCACTGAGCGCACAATGAGAAAACGAACATGTATTTAAGCGATACTTTCTAAGTATTCGAACATGTGCATTGCACCAGAACTCAATCCATAGCATCGAACGTACCTTCGAAGAACATGTTACTCTCACCATTGATTATATACATTCTCCAAATCAATCGAACTTGCCTTCGTATAGTACTCTCCCAATATCACATTAATATCAGAAACAACCAACAAATTCGGTTCGTGTATTACCACGTTCAGGTTCATTACATTTGTTTGGCTTTATTGGTATTCCTTATTCCAAGTCTTAGAGGTATTTTCTGTCATTTTAGAATTCAAAGGTATTTCAGACACATCGATGCCCGAAGATATTTCAATACTTTAGGTCATTACGGTCATTCTGATCAATTCAGCCTTATCAGTATTTTCAATCCTTTTAGTCATTTCGATCACTTCAATCTTTTACGCCACTTTGATTAATCCAGACATATGAATAGTTTTCTGTATATTATCTTCAGAGATTTATTAAGAGTTCAAGACAATCTAAGTACTTTACAATTTTGAATGATTAAGTTTTGTTACCATAACTTTCCAAGCAAATCGAGGTTTCCAGATGAATTAGTTGCTTTACCAGATCTAGTGTATATTTCTAGACCGCTTTCATTGCCAGAGATATTTTAGTCATTTCTCATCCAAACATTCTGAGCAGTAAATTTTTTTATCATGAATTAAAAGTTTTGAGGTGAACTGGTTTTTCGATTATTCACTGAACTTGGATTATTTACCGATCATCCATTCCTTATTCGAGTCATTCAGATCTTATCCAAATTATTATCATTCTATCGTAATAGTATGACTTTAAAATATTCAAGCATTAATCAAATTCATTCATGCATTAACCAATACCAACAAGTTCCGCAAAACATGCAAGAGGTAGTAAAGTATTACCTTAAATCATTGCTATACCAATCGACCTTGAAACGACATTCGAATACTCTCGAACCTGAATTCGATGTCCTACAAAAATCTCAAATACAAAGCGACTACCTTCATTTAAACATACTAAAAAATCATACCTTAACTCAAATACATTACTCTTTAACTGAATAATTAATTACAAACTCATGCTTAGGTTCAAGGTCAAATTTAGAGCCTTTCAGGTTAGAGTTTCGCGTCACGGACTCCAAAATTGGATTCAAGACATCGAAGTACGTAAAATAGGTTTTTCAGAAAATTTGACTTTTGGGGGTCAAAGTCAACGCTGACGTCAGCAATCAAACTCAACGCCGACGTTAGCAGTCAACTGGTCAATCGGGTTGACTCAGACCGGTTGACTCACTGAGCTGACTCGGTGAGTTGACTCAAACCGGGTTTAGATCAACAGGTTGGGCGGGTCGGACTCTGACTCTGATCGAGTCAGACTCAGGCTCAAAACGGTTTAACTAGTTCAAGCCAGTTCGGAGACCAACCGGGTCTCTCTTATCCACTTACTAGACTCGCCGGCGGTACACCGGATTCTTCACCAGCGACTCCAATGGTCACGATTCTGCCGAAAAAAACGAAGCTCATAAACCACTCAGTTCAACCAAGCCGAGAATCTTCAAAATAAGCCGGAAAACACGCCGAAACTTACCCAAAATAAAACAAGGTGGTCGGAAAGCAACGTAGCTTCGACAAAGCCTCTCCTAGTGTCGGATGGGTGATAGGTCAGTTGGGTTTTGCTCATCCCAACGCAGGGGGCTCGAATCGGATAGCCGTACGACAAAAGGACGACAGAGGCGACTGAAAAATACAGAATACAAAGGAGCGACACTTGCTTTTCTCCCCGAACCTTCAAAACTATCCCCACGCCGAATGGTTGCGTCAAACGACGAGTGGGGAGAGGAGTTCTGGTCAGACGAAGGTGGGGATTCTTTTGGTTAGAGTGGTGTACGCCATGGCGCGACGGTAAACATGTCGACCGATGATCTGAGATGGTTGCTAAGGGGAAGGAGAGAGAGCGTGTTTGGGAAGGAAAAAAGGGTAAGGTAGGTAAATGGTCAGATGTGTTATTAAAACTTATTCATTGGATCATCCAACATTACACTAAAAGCGAAACAAGACAACCCTTGATAGAAATGAGCCATTGGCTTAACAATTTAAGCAAAGGGCATAAGGGATGGGTGAGGTAACGGGTTCAAACCTCATCATCCACATTCAACTTTCATTCATTTTTTTAGCTTCCTTATTATAAAACTTTAATTAAATAAATTTGGGGGGTTATAGTGACAAACAGGGAACGCTGTTTTATAATATACTTTTACTCGTTTTCGCGTTTCAGTAATTGTGTTTATTTTTAATTATATACTTTAGACTTATATAATTTATTCCTCCGGCATTTGATTCTAATTCTGTGCCTGATTGAGCAATTACCGATTGAAATAAGAGAACTAAGACTTAAACCATACTGCTGAAGAGTCTTTCTATAATAAAACAATTGGATGAATAACAGGTTGGGGAAGAAAAGAAAAAGAGTTGAGAAACAGATTGAATTGGGACTTTGTACAATTCCTGAAAAAATGCAGAATTCTCTCCATCAAGAAGTATATATATATATATATATATATATATATATATATATATATATATATATATAGGGATATGACCCGTTTACACAGTGTAAAACTCTTTAAGTTGGATGAGTGAAACGAATGGATGAAGATTATCACTTGGAAAAAAAAGTAAAGAGTTAATCTGAGCCATCCATTTCTCCCATCTAACGATCCAGAAAACGTGTAAAACTTAAAGAGTTTTACACTGTGTAAACGGATCCTATCTTATATATATATATATGATCCTTCCTAATTTGATTATTATGAAAGTTTTGAACAACTATGTGTTTTCAAACATTGAATATCTTAAAGGAGTCTACCACCGTCATCAATCTATCCTTCATCTTATCCCATCTTCTCTCATTTGCTCCGGTTGTCAAAGCGTAGAATTTACCTGATAAAACGCGACATACAACAAGACATCACAATGTTTTTTTATGTAATTGGTGGATTGTTCATGGGGATATGATGGTATGAACAAATGTATGAAAATGATGTGCAAAGATTATCATTTACAGATGGTATATACCCATGCTATGTTACTCGTACTGGTGTGTGTTGGCTAAGTTATGTTTCCAACACGGTTACGTCTAACTTTTTCTATGTATTTAGCGGGTCCTTGGAGGATCCTATCCTCGAACCCATGTCCAAAAATGTGTTCAACAAGGGTGCTGAACTCGCGTGTTTTGAGAAAAATGAAGAATCGAATTGACGTAGTAACCATGCACATACATACCATTTCCGATAGAAACTGCGGTGAGAGCATGGCGAGTGTAGTTTGGAGCCCGAGTGATAAACTCGAATGTATAATAAGCTTTTCCATCTTCATCATGCTGTGAGATATGTACAAAACAAAACATATGAATCCATAATGTTCACTAACAAATTCTAAAAACTTAACAAACAGGAAGTTAATATCTATACGTCTAGGAGCTATGTTATGTTATTTGGACTCAAGAACAACTGTCGGATACGATATGTGCCGCAACAGTATGCTCAACTTTATCTAAGTATTTTGAGGGTCTTTGGAGGATTATATCTAGGGATGGGCACGGGTCGGGTCGGGTTTTTGGCCCATCCGAACCTGACCCGAAACTAATAATCCTAAAACCGAACCCGACCCGAAACTAATAATCCTAAAACCGAACCCGACCCGACCCGATCCAATTCTTTTAAAAACCCGACCCGAAAATAAATATTTTAAACCCGACTCCGACCCAACCCGACCTAAAGAAAAAAATTAATTTTAGGGACCTAATTGTAAAAAAATAATTTTAAGAGGCATAATTATAAAAAATATTAAATTTAAGGACTAAATTGTAAAAAAAAAATAATTTTAAGGACCTAATTATAAAAACATATATAAAGAGGGGGTATTATTACAAATATCCCTAAAAAATTAAAAAAAAAATTACACTATTAGTCCCAGGTCGGATTTTTTAACCCTAAAACCCGAACCCGACCTCACCATACACAAAAACCCGACCCGAACCTAATTTATTTTTATAAAAATACCCGACCCGATCGGGCCGGGTCGGGTCGGAACCCGTCGGGCCCGGGTGAAATGCCCATCCCTAATTATATCGTTGTTCCCATGTCTTAAAATGTATCCGATACAGGTATTGGACATGAGCATTTCAAGAACAATGAAAAGTCGGTGTAACATGGATTAGAAGAGCATTTGAAATTCAAGAGTTCAAAGTTATATAACTTATAGGGTAATTCCCTGAGCTAAACAATGATATGAATGAATAGAAATTCTCAGCCCTTTTTTGGTGCCTCTATTTATGACTCACACTAAAAATTAAGTTTAAGGTTTATGGTTAGGGTTTGTGGTTAGGGTTTAGGGAATTTGGAGTAGGGTGTATTTTTTTTAGGATATATGGTGTAGGGTTTAAGATTTAGAATTTAGGGTTAGAGCTTAAAATTTAATTTTTTAGTGTTTGGCATAGAAAGAGACACAAAAAAGGGTAGAGGATTTTTATCCAGTATGAATAGGCATGTTCATTTTGGACACAGCATTAATTCAATACGGGAAAATAACCGACACCGTTCGAATACATCAATCCATCAAAATATATGACATGAACTATTAAGTTTCAGTTTATATAAATTTATCACTTTAAACACAAACATGGATGGCTCAACCTTCATAGACTCTATGTATGATAGAAATCTACAGATGGTGATATGCATGTCCAAACAACATATCCTAACACAATCCACTGCAACAGTACAAGAAGGTTATCAGATAAACTAGTTGAGAAAGTTGTCAAGACAAAAGTGGGATTTCATTCGAGGTAAAGATACAGAACTTATCAAAGAATGTGTTTTCTCATATTGGAAGGAAACTTTGAAGGTTATATCCACGTATCTATATCCGGGTATGCGTCTGATATAGGTGTCGAACACTAATACTTTAAGAAGAATAAAGAATTGGATCAACATAAACAATAGAAAAGGGTAACAAATCCATCTTTGCATCAAACAATGAAATTCTGGAAACAAACCTCTGCTGCCTGAATTAGCTTTGTTTTCTGAGTTGGAGGCGCCAAAACTTTCTTGATTAGAGTGTCAGCAACCTGTGAGAAAATTCATTATGAGAACTAAGATCTCAACTTTTTTTCTTCTTTTTATGTTCTGAATATGGTGATATATATAGTATAGAGAACCCATGGCAAACCTCTTGCGGAGATCCGAAATCTCGAATGTCTTCTTTGTTGGTTGGTATCAGATTAACACTCACACTTTCTAATGGCTCAATAACATCTTTGAATACCTTGTCTTGACCTTCAATAACTACTTCCTGCACACTTGGAAATGAAGCTAATTAATTCTAGTTTCCAATAAATCAAATCCAAAAATTGCTATGTTCCTTCGAGTCGGATATATTAGCCGGTAGCCGCATCTGAGTAACATAGGTTACATGCACAAAGTTTACCTGCCACCCAAATGGATAGAGAAATGTGTATCCATCTTTCTTGTCTGTGACTGGAAGAAATCCCTTTTTAGTTTCTGCAGCAACTGAACCATATGAATGTGTCCTCTTAGCATATCAGTAAATTTTATGCATGTTGAAATGATTTCAAGTAGGTTCGACAACTTCGGACTATACAATAAAACGAAGATGATACAAATACTGTACATGAACATGCACCATCATCATGTCAAAGTTTATATAAATCCATAAATACACGAAAAATGTTCAAACATGACATAAAAACATAGATTGCCGAATATAGTTTCAATTTCAACGCTTCAAACAACATACATACACGCAGTGGGAGTTCGGTCAACAATTGAAACCAGAGGAGCAGTGATTCCAGCAGCAATTATTTGGCGTCTCCCACAACTCTCTGCAAATTATTATTATTTAAAAAAACAAAACAAAGAACTTTCCGATATAAGCATTGGTATATAGAAAAAAATGCTTAATAAAATTACTAAATTAAGTTCACCTTGAAAATGAGAAGAGCTGGAAGCAGCAGCAGTAGCTGATGATGATAAATGTACACGAAGAGAAACACTTGTTTTACAGCACAGAAATGCGCCAAGAGAAAGCTTCTGCGATCCTTTCTGTTTAACAGATAAAACAGCCCCCCCCCCCCCCCATTTAAATCCAATCAAATGAATAAATTGAAAGAATAAAAAAAGACCCAAAGCTGAAAATCGAAATAGATTGACAATGCTGATGAGAAATGAAACCTGGGGAGAGGAATTAATGAACAATGTATGATGAAGGGAAGGCATAGAATTCTGCAAAGCAGCCATTGTTTTCTTTTATATTTTGTGCTTCAGTTCATTTGAACTACTTAATGGGCAGCCAGAAAAACAAAGAAGATGAAAACAGGGAGGAAATGTAGAATTCTTCATTGATGCCTTTTTGTGGTTGAGATTTGTTTATTTTTGGATTGCTATCCGTTGAGAAAGGTTCAGATAGCCCTCGAATTATTTCGTAAAACTTGTTGTTTTTTTTTGGGTAAATTACACAACATATCATTTAATTATAAATTTAATAATAAATAAAATATATTTTTAAAAATAATAATTTAATCACTTAATTAAAATTTTGTGATATATAAATAATTTTTCTTTTAAAATTAATAATTTTAGTCTTTTAGTAAAATATAATGATAACAAATGATGATTAAACAACTTTTGTACAAATTTTACGACGTGCGACGAACATTGCTGAACACGACTAACGATAAATATCTTGAACATCATTAAATAAATAAATTAATTAATTAATAAAAATTAAACATTTGAAGGACTAAACATACAATTATTAATTTTAAAAAAATCAATTAAATTATTTTTCATATATATTAAAATTTTGATTTTTTAATAAGGGTAAACTACATGTTTAGTACCTCACCTATTTTCATATTTATATTTTGGCACTCAAACTAATTTTTTTAGCACCTAACATTACGTATTGTTTCTATTTTAGTACTCTGACTGTTAAAAATAAACAGAAACAATGACGTTGCTTGATCAAATAACATTTTAGTCCTTAAAATTTATACAATCTATCAATTTAGTCTAAATATTATCAATTTAAACATCATTTTTAATTTTTAGATTAAAAATGTAAATTTATTATTTCTTCTTCTTCCATTCGAAGTATGAAAAACTAAATATCGAACATCTTCTTCATTGTCACTACAATTTCTTACAAATTTTCATCGATTATTTTTTATAATTCCTCCAAAAACAATATCGACTTTATTAACAACAAAAATAAAGTAAAGTGTGAAAAGTGAAAATCAACTAAAACCTACAAGAGCAAGAAGCGCAAAAAATTATATCCACCGTGTTGTCGTAGCCGATTCCCCAAATGTTGTTGGGTTTCTTCGAAATTAAAATGAGATATGCCACTATCCCCTTCTGTCGTCATCTGATGTTCATAATCGATAAGTTATAACCATGCCAATCAACCCCTTCTATCGTTTGAAATTAAAATGAGATATGCCACTATCTGCTTTTGTCCGTCATTTGATGTTCATAGTTGGTAAAAATTATAATCATGCCAATCAATCCCATTCTTTTAAAGAAAAACAATACACTCCTGCTATTGTCATTCATTTAATCTCTTAAAGCTCCTACATATTTTGATTTGATTCTCATTTTTCTTTTGCCATCAGCTGTAACATTTTTTTTTTATTTTCTAGGGTAATATCTCATGCTCTTTAGTTTTGTTATTTTTTTTTCCAAAGCTTTGATTTGTTTTCCAAGATATGGGGTTTCTTCTGTTGTTTTGGAGATGGGTAACTATTGGTGTTTTCATCTAGTAATTGTAAATTTAAAGGATTTGAATTTTTTTAATAGTTTTTCGAATATTGTAAATTTGGATGCATAAGAGAAGTTTGAGATAAGAATTTGACTTGTGAATTTGAGTTAATCCGTGATATCATAGATGCTTACCCCTACAATGCTACGGACATTAAGTTCACGTGTATTTTTCTACACCCAATAAGCGATTCCAAGAACATCTTGAACTACAGTTACAAAACTATGAATGCAAATGTCGATTTTTGAAACCAATTCAATTGAATTTTAATTTTTCATCACAATTAATCATGCATCAAACAAATAAAACTTGAATTTATAAAGGAAATCATCAGAAATGCTAAATGAGATGAAAATCTGAAATATTCAAAAACTCAGAAAAGAAAACAAGATGCATTTCAAAACTTAAAACCCAAAATAAGGAGAAAATTAGAAAATTTAGGCTTTTACTTTTTCTTTTCCTTTCAATTCATTGAGCCATAAGTTTTAAAACTGATCACGCTTTGAAAAACTCAAATATTGTTTCACTCTGTAAGTAATGATAATGTCGGACATTTTTTTAAACTAAATTAAAGGGTAAACTACACTGGTAGTCACCGAACTTTTAGGGCGCTTTCAATAAGGTCACTGAATTTTTAAAACTTTCATTACAGTCACTTAACTTTTAATTCGCTTTCAATAAGGTCACTGCCGTCAACCACTATTAAAAAAACTAACATGACATGTTAAATTTAAGGGTAAAATACACTGTTAGTCACTAAACTTTTAAGAGGCTTTCAATATGGTCACCGAACTTTTAAAACTTTCATTACCATCACTCAACTTTTAATTCGCTTTCATTACAGTTAAAAAAGTTGATGTGACACGTTAAGTTTAAAAATAAACTTTTTCCCACCCTATTTTATCTCCATATCTTATTTTCTTCCATCCAAACATGTCTATCTTTTAGATACATTATTATTTTCCTTTGAACTCCTCATTATCTAGTGCATGACTCAGTAAATGTCGGGCCTGAAGCATAAAGAGGATTTTTATGAGCAAAATTTTAGTTATTTCTTTATCATTCCATCATCGGATTCTCCTAATATTTTTCTTGTTCTCACACATGTCGCATGCATGTTTAGATACATTAATATTTTCCTTGATGTGTTACTAGAGAAGTAACGACCTTCACCAAAAAATTACAATTTAACTCATATGGAAGAAAGAGACATGTTTGGATGGAAGAAAATAAGATGGGAGAGAAAATATGGTGGGAAAACGTTTATTTTTAAACTTAATGTGTCACATTAGCTTTTTTTTAACGGGAATGAAAGCGAATTAAAAGTTGAGTGATAGTAATGAAAGTTTTAAAAGTCCGGTGATCATATTGAAAGCCTCTTAAAATTTTAGTGACTAATAGTGTATTTTAACCTTAAATTTAACATGTCACGTCAGCTTTTTTAACGGTGGTTGACGGCAGTGACCTTATTGAAAGCGAATTAAAAGTTGGGTGGCTATAATGAAAGTTTTAAAAGTCCGGTGATCTTATTGAAAGCGACCTAAAAGTTCAGTAACTACCAGTGTAGTTTACCCTTAAAAGAAAAAAAATCTTCCAAAGTGAGCTTATATGTCCTATAATTTATATTTTTCCCTTTCCACTTTGCTTTTGTTATTTGCCCTTTTTATGATTTGAATATTGATGTAGAAATGCAGAAACCCACATGAAATTTATCGTGGGAATTTGGATGTTGAAGCACAAAGGAAGAAGAGAAAAGCTGGAAATTTTGTTCCAAAGATCTAAAATGAGGGATAAGTTTGATGAAATATTTTGAATTAGGACCTAATTGATAGAATATATAAGTTTTGGGGACTAAACACATCACAATATCTGTTAAGTGTTAACAGAAAATTAATGGCCAGTGACCAAAACATAACGTTAGTGATGATTTTGTCAAAAAAAAATAGTTCAGTAGTCAAAATAAGAAAACATTAATAGTTGGGTGACTAATGGCGTAGTTTACCCTTAAAATTCAAAAAAATAATATATATATGAAAAATAATTTAATTGAATTTTTTAAAATAATTATTAATTATATGTTGAGTCCTTGAAATTTTTAATCTTTATTAATTAGTTTAATGATGTTCAACGATGTTCACCATTAGTGGTGTTCAGCGCTGTTCGTCGCACGTGATAGACTCATCTTTTCTAAAAAAATCAATTAAGCCATAAAATTTATTCATGTAGACTCTTAATTTCAGAAATTTTAAAAATTAAACAATTAAAATAATTATCAAATTTTCTTATAATAAATTACATAAAGTTAATTAATAACAAATATTTCATTGCATTGTTAAAATTTGGGATACTTTTAAAATTATTCATAAATAATTACAAGTAAATCCAAAACAAAAACAATAATGCATGTATAATCTTGAGTAACGAAAATAAAAGAAAAAATAATAAAATTCTTCGATAATTGAATGAAGAAAAGGGCAAAATTTGGGGATAATCCATTCTCAAATTTTATTTTGGAATATAGGGTACTTTTGCTCATATTTTAATATGCATATTTAAAAGAATTAAAATAATTGATCAATAATAAAATATTTACTGTACCTATAAAAAAACGTCATGTGCACATGGAAAGGTCTTTTAATATGCATATTTAAAAGAATTAAAATAATTGATCAATAATAAAAATAATTAAAATTTATTCATGTAGACTTTTAATTTTAAAATTTTTAAAAATTAAATAATTAAAATATTTATTAAAATATTTTTTAGTGGGGAAGAGGTGACATTCTTCACTAACCTAATAGGGACTGCTGATCGCATTGTTCAACCTTGTTCACTCGACATGTTGAAGGATTTTTTACGCTTCTCCTTAAGTTCAGCTGAATCACAACTCTTAACTCGGGAGGTGTCTTCCGCAGAGATTAAAGATGCTCTGTTCCGACAAGGAGATGATAAGAGCCCAGACCCGATGAGTTTACATCATGCTTCTTCAAAAAAGCTTAGGGAATTGTTGGCGAAGATTTTATTCAGGCCGTCAAATATTTTTTTGCTTCGTCTACCATGTTGCCAGGGTTTAATGCAACTACTATTGCCTTGATTCCAAAAGTTCCAAATGCTTGATGAACAAAAGAGTTTCGCCCTATTTCATGCTGCTCAGTTGTCTACAAAATTGTCACACGAATTCTGATTGGCATATTGGCCCCTTACTTTCCGAGCATGATCTCACCTAGTCAATCGACTTTCGTTAAAGGAAGAAGTATAGCTGATAATACCTTGCTCGCCCAAGAGCTAGTCCATGGCTATTCCAGGAAGTTGATTTCACCCAAGTGTGCTATTAAAGTTGATCTCCAAATTGTGTTTGACAACATAAATTGAGAATTTTTTTATAAAGGTTTTGGAGGCGTTGGGGCTTCCAGAGATGTTCTGGGGTTGGATTGTTGCATGCGTCACACTACACATTTCAAGTTCTCGATGGCTTTTAATGGAAGCCCGATTGGATTTTTTCACGGTCAAAGGGGTGTACGGCAGGAAGACCTGCTCTCGCCCTACCTCTTCGTCATGGTCATGAATGTTTTATCCGCCATGCTAGATGAGGCTACTAAAAGAGGAATTTTTCAGTATCAATTGAGATGCAAAAGAGTCGTTCTGGCCCATCTTTGTTTCGCTGACGATATCCTTATTTTCTATAATGGGAATTCTGATTTCATTATGGGAGTTAGGAGTGTACTGGATCGTTTCTATAAAATTTTAGGGCTGCAGATAAACGCTGGCAAAATTGAATTATTTGCTGCGGGGATGAAATCGTGTACGTTGGAGAGCATCCACTCCGTCACTGGTTTTCGCAATGGACGCTTGTTGGTCAGATATCTCGGGGTCCCTCTGATTACGCGTAAGTTGTCCATCAAAGACTGTTATCCCCTTATTTATAAGATAAAAGCCAAGCTTAGAGTTTGGTCGAATAGAAGGCTGAGTTATGGAGGTCGTTTGCAACTTATCTGTTATGTTCTATACAGTATTACTAACTACTGATGTCGACAGTTAATATTTTTGACTGCCGTGATCTCCCACATTGAACAACTGTGCGCACGGTTCTTTTAGAAGGGTTGCGATGTTAAAGCAACTGGTGTTAGGGTCAGGTGGCGGCACATCTGTTCCCTAAAGTCCGAGGGGGCCTTGAATTGAAAAATATGGGCAGCTGGGGCAAAGCCTGCCTCTTGTAGCTAATAAAAAGGATTCTTGTCGGTAGGGGTGAGCGTTCGAGCGAGTCGAGTCAAAAAATTTCGAGTTATTCGAGTTGACGCGCCATATTTTACGACTTGAACTTAATTTGAAATTTTTTCGATTCGAGTCGAGTTTATAAAATTGTAATTAGTTAAACGATTTGATTCTAATTTGAACTTAATTGTAATTATTTACCATGTTATAGTACGATTTGATTCTAATTTAAACGACTTTCTCTATTCATATAAGATATGCATATATATATATATATATATATATATATATATATTTCTTCATATTATTTTTCACATGCATAAGTAAGATTTGTAATGTTATTTAATAAAAATATATCATCTAAACTTCTAAAATATATTTATAATATTATTTTTAAATAAGGAACTTTTAAGGATAAAGTACTGATGGGGTATAAATGAGTCAATGAATTGATGTAAAGAAAAAAATTACAAAAAATTCGGTTGAATGATCAAATTGAATAAAATATAAAGTTAAAGGGCTAAATTAAAAAAAAAGAATAAATTTGTTAAAAATATGAATTGAAGTATATAGATATTATATAGTGTTAGTGAATCATGTGGTTTAATTTTGGTAAAAAAAATAGACTTAAAACGAAAGAGAAATTAAAGAAATGGGAAACATTCAAAGTTGAGGGGCTAAATTATAAAAATAGGAAATTTAATTTAAAAATATGAATTGAAGCTAAATAGGTATTCTAGTTTCTACATTGGTTTAGGAGAATGTGGTTCAATTTTGGTCAAAAATGACTTAAAACGAAGGAGATATTAAAGAAATGAGGAAATCATACAAAGTTAAGGGTCTGAATTGAAAAAATATGAAATTTATTTTCAAAAATATAAATTGAAGATAAATACGTATTCTACGCTGGTTTAGGAATACGTGGTTCAAATTTGGTCAAAAATGGACTTAAAATGAAGGAGGAATTGAAGAAAAATGAAATCAGTGACTAAATTGCAAAACTGTAAAATTCGATTTTTCGATTTTTCAAGTTGGGCAAATTCCAAACTGACTCGAAATCGAAATTTTTTCGAGTTAATCGAGTTGACTCGAATAACTCGAACAACTCGAATAACTCGAAATTGAAAAAAAATATAGATTTTTTCGAGTCGAGTCGAGTTTTGCTCACCCCTACTTGTCGGTGGGAATTCTCTATGGGTTGCATGGTTTCAAGCTTATGTCTTGCAGGGTGAGAGTTTTTAGCATCTAGAGCTGAAACCGCACCACAATTGGGTTGTAAGAAAACTATTAAAATTGCGCAGCGCAGCTACCATTGTCTTTGTGAATGTGACATATTGGGGTCGATGACGACAAAATCAATTTGGTAGAAGATCAAAGACAAAATACATAAGGTCCCTTGGCAACGACTTATTTGGTTCCTCTTCATATTTCGAAGCACACCATCATTGCTTGGATGGCCATTCTTGATAGGCTTCCCACGAGTGATAAGCTACTGCGAATGGGTATAACCGCTACTCCAGGTTGCCGACTATGTGGCATGAGCCAGGAATCCCTGAATCACCTTTTTTTTAATACACCTACTCATGAAAAATCTGGTCCGCTGTACTTAACATATGTCGGGTCAGTAGGGGTGTCCGTGATTGGAGTGAGGAGCTCCATTGGGCTGAAAATCACCTGAAAAGTACTTTTTTCTCGGTGTTTGTCCTTAAAACTGCGTGAAACTCATTTATCTATTGCATTTGGGAGGACCGCAACAAGCGTTGTTTCTGTGGATGTGAGCAAGAGGCTGATTCTGTTCTGGAGTCCATTAAAATTATTGTACATGCTAATATATGAAGGAAAAAGATAAATTTTCTCGATAGCAAATATAGGCAGACTTGTATAGATTAGGGAATCTTATAGTTTTCTTTCTTCTTGTCCTGCCATTTTGTTTCGGTCATTATTGGCTGCATTTGTTTTCTTTGTAGCAGGGATTTCATGTAGAAAGTCAAGCAATGCGGTGCAGCCAAAATTGAAAATGGAAAATTTCAATTTTGGTAGGTGCAGCCAAGGTTGAAAAATGGCATGGGAAAATCACAATTTTGGTCCCTAAACTTTAGGTTATTTATAAGTTAGTCCCTAAAGCTCAACTATAAATAGCCTAGCCATTTGCCATTCTTACACATCCCAAATCATTCTAACCTCCTCCCAATACTAGAGAAATTAGAGAGTTTTCATAGAGTTGTTTTCTCCTTTCTTATCAAGAGAGAATTGTCATTGTTTTCTCCTTGTTAGACTGAGAGAAGTTGTAATTCCTATTTTCTCATAGTGAAATTCTTCTACCTTGTCCGTGGTTTTTACCCTATATTATTTAGGGGTTTTCCACGTAAAATTTGTGTCTCTTTTATCTTCATTGTTATTTTCTCAAATTATCAGTTGCGTTTTTGCTCTATCCGACGATCGTATTCCGCAACAATTGGTATCAGAGCCAGATTTGGGTGCGTATATCTACTTACCGTATTCTCTGTTG
The DNA here is from genome assembly GCA_030270665.1 of Hibiscus trionum. Taxonomy (NCBI): domain Eukaryota; kingdom Viridiplantae; phylum Streptophyta; class Magnoliopsida; order Malvales; family Malvaceae; genus Hibiscus; species Hibiscus trionum. Next base: position 7,524,627 of record BSYR01000024.1, on the reverse strand, counting down.
GTTGCCACTAAAAAGTGGATCCTCCATCATAAGAAAGTAAGTTAGATACTACTCATTCATTGAAGGTGGTGGGCACTATTCACGTCAAAAAGGTGAAATAGTGGGAGCTATCTGAAATAGAAGCTATGGCAACGAAATTTGATATTGAAAAGTTCAATGGGAGAAATTTCTCACTGTGGAAATTGAAGATAAAGGCCATCCTAAGAAAAAACGGATGTCTAGCGGCTATCAGCAAAAGGCCGACAGATTTTACGGATAACAAGAAATGGAATGAGATGGACGAGAATGCTATTGCAGACCTTCATTTAGCATTAGCAGATGAAGTACTATCAAGCATCGAGGAGAAGAAGACAACCAAGGAGATTTGGGATCACCTCGCAAAATTATACGAGGTCAAATCGTTGCACAATAAAATTTTCCTTAAGAGGAAATTGTACACTCTTCGGATGTCAGAATCTACTTCAGTGACAGAGCACTTAAACACGTTGAATACTCTATTTTCTCAGCTTACATCCCTAAGCTATAAAATAGAGTCACAAGAACGTGCTGAACTTCTGCTTCAAAGTCTACCTGATTCGTATGATCAACTCATCATCAACTTGACGAACAACAACCTTACAAGTGATCTAGTCTTCGATGACGTTGCAGCTGCTGTTCTGGAAGAAGAAAATCGGCGCAAGAACAAGGAAGACAGACAAGGAAATCTGCAACAAGCAGATGCCTTAACGGTAATGAGAGGAAGATCAACAGAACGTGGCCAAAGTAGCAGTCACAATCATGGTAGATCAAAGTTAAGGAGTAAGAAGAATTTAAAGTGCTACAACTGTGGAAAGAAGGATCACATGAAGAAGGATTGTTGGAGTTTACCTAAAAACTCCAATCCTCAAGGAAATATAGCAAACACTTCAGATGATGGAGATGCTCTATGTTGTGAAGCAGCAACAGCCATGGAAGGCAGAAAAAGATTTGCAGACATATGGCTTATTGACTCGGGAGCCACATATCACATGACCTCAAGAAGAGAATGGTTCTATAATTATGAACCTATCTCAGGAGGATCTGTGTACAGCTGCAATAATCATGCCTTGGAAATTGTTGGCGTTGGAACCATCAAATTGAAGATGTATGACTGGACAACCAAAGTTGTTCGAGATGTGCGACACGTGAAAGGCTTGAAGAAAAACTTATTATCTTACGGATTGTTGGATAATAATGCAAGCAAGATTGAAACACAGAAAGGAATCATGAAGGTGTTCCATGGAGCGCTTGTGGTGATGAAAGGTGAAAAGATAGCTGCAAATTTGTACATGCTGAAGGGAGAGACTTTGCTAAAAGCTGAAGCCTCTGTTGCCTCATGTAGTTCAGATTCTACCATGTTATGGCATCGGAAACTTGGACACATGTCAGAACAGGGAATGAAAGTCCTTGTGGAGCAAAAGCTACTTCCGGGTTTAACAAAGGTATCACTTCCTTTGTGTGAACATTGTATTACAAGTAAGCAGCATCGATTAAAATTCAACACATCAAATTCTAGAGGCAAGGCTGCTCTAGAATTGGTTCATTCTGATGTATGGCAAGCACCGGTTACATCCCTAGGCGGAGCAAAGTATTTTGTCTCCTTCATTGATGACTACTCTAGGAGATGTTGGGTGTATCCTATCAAGAGGAAGGCAGATGTGTTTTCAACCTTCAAAGTTTTCAAAGCGCGGGTGGAACTTGATTCTGGAAATAAGATCAAGTGTTTCAGATCAGATAATGGAGGTGAATATACAAGTGATGAATTTGATGACTTCTACAGAAAAGAAGGCATCAAAAGACAGTTCACAACAGTATACACTCCTCAACAAAATGGAGTGGCAGAGCGGATGAACAGAACTCTGTTAGAAAGAGCACGAGCAATGTTGAGAGCTGCAAGGCTAGAAAAAGCTTTCTGGGCAGAAGCAGTCAATACCGCCTGTTATTTGGTGAATCGGGCTCCATCAACTGCAATTGAGTTGAAGACACCGATGGAAATGTGGACTGGTAAACCAGTTGATTATTCAAACCTCCATATATTTGGAAGTATTGTGTACGTGATGTACAATGCCCAAGAAATTTCAAAGTTGGATCCAAAATCCAGAAAATGTAAATTCTTGGGGTATGCTGATGGAGTAAAGGGGTATCGCTTGTGGGATCCCACTGCCCGCAAAGTGATTATCAGCAGGGATGTTATCTTTGTAGAAGATAAGCTACAAAGAAAAGAAGAAGATGATAGCACTGATAAAGAAAAGCCAGAGACTACACAGATACATGTTGAAAATGAGTTTGAACAGAGAGATTGTTCTGAAGCAGAACCAGAGCTCGAGGAACCAGAACCAGAGAATTCTGAAGCTCCAACAACTCGTCAATCAGATCGTGTGAGAAGACGCCCCAATTGGCACTCAGATTATGTTATAGAAGGTAATGTTGCATACTGCCTTTTAACGGAGGACGGTGAGCCATCAACATTCGAGGAGGCAATGAACAACTCAGATGCTTCGCAGTGGATGGCGGCAATGCAAGAAGAAATCGAAGCCCTTCATAAAAATAATACATGGGAACTTGTGCCACTACCACAAGGAAGGAAGCCAATTGGTAACAAATGGGTCTTCAAAATCAAGAGAAATGGTGACGATCAAGTGGAGAGGTATCGTGCAAGACTGGTGGTCAAAGGATATGCTCAGAAAGAAGGTATTGATTTCAATGAAATCTTTTCTCCTGTGGTTAGACTAACAACGGTTCGAGTTGTCCTGGCAATGTGTGCTACATTGAATTACATCTAGAGCAGCTAGATGTTAAAACAGCTTTTCTTCATGGAGATCTTGAAGAAGAGATTTACATGCTCCAGCCTGAAGGTTTTGAAGAAAAAGAAAAGAAGAACTTGGTTTGTAGGTTGAACAAATCTCTGTACGATTTAAAGCAGGCGCCGAGGTGTTGGTACAAGAGATTTGACTCCTTCATCATGAGCCTTGGATACAACAGACTTAATGCAGACCCTTGTGCTTACTTCAAGAGGTTTGGTGAAAACGACTTTGTTATATTGCTGTTGTATGTAGATGACATGTTGGTTGCAGGCCCCAACAAAGATCATATTGAAGAATTAAAGGCACGACTGGCTAGGGAATTTGAAATGAAGGACTTGGGACCAGCAAACAAGATTCTAGGGATGCAAATTCACCGAGACAGAAGTAGTAGGAAGATTTGGCTTTCACAAAAGAATTACTTGAAAAAGATCTTGTCATGATTCAGCATGCAAGATTGTAAGCCAATTTATACCCCTCTTCCTATTAACTTTAAATTATCCTCCAGTATGAGTCCTAGCAGTGAAGAAGAGAGGATGGAGATGTCTCGAGTACCGTATGCATCAGCAGTGGGAAGTTTAATGTTCGCTATGATTTGTACAAGACAGACATTGCACAAGCAGTGGGAGTGGTTAGTCGGTACATGGCGAATCCAGGCAGAGAGCATTGGAATGCTGTGAAAAGGATCCTGAGATACATCAAAGGGACCTTAAATGTTGCATTATGTTACGGGGGATCAGACTTTCTTATCAGCGGGTATGTCGATTCTGACTATGCAGGAGATTTGGATAAAAGCAAATCTACAACAGGGTATGTGTTTACAGTTGCTGGTGGAGCTGTAAGCTGGGTTTCAAAACTGCAATCGGTTGTGGCTACGTCAACAACGGAGGCAGAATATGTAGCAGCTACACAAGCCAGTAAAGAAGCAATATGGTTGAAAATGCTATTGGAGGAGCTCGGGCACAAACAAGAGAATGTCTCTTTGTTTTGTGACAGTCAGAGCGCCTTGCATCTTGCAAGGAATCCTGCTTTTCACTCAAGAACAAAACACATTCGGGTCCAATACCACTTCATTCGTGAGAAAGTGGAAGAAGGGACGATAGATATGCAGAAGATCCATATCGATGACAACATAGCAGATTTCATGACAAAAGCAATCAACACTGATAAGTTTACTTGGTGTCGATCCTCTTGTGGCTTGTTAGAAACGTAAGCAACATGGAAAGTACGAGGTAGAAAGAATGGTGTGAAGATATGATTGTTCCAATCAAATCTTCAAGTGGGAGATTGTAGAAAGTCAAGCAATGCGGTGCAGCCAAAATTGAAAATGGAAAATTTCAATTTTGGTAGGTGCAGCCAAGGTTGAAAAATGGCATGGGAAAATCACAATTTTGGTCCCTAAACTTTAGGTTATTTATAAGTTAGTCCCTAAAGCTCAACTATAAATAGCCTAGCCATTTGCCATTCTTACACATCCCAAATCATTCTAACCTCCTCCCAATACTAGAGAAATTAGAGAGTTTTCATAGAGTTGTTTTCTCCTTTCTTATCAAGAGAGAATTGTCATTGTTTTCTCCTTGTTAGACTGAGAGAAGTTGTAATTCCTATTTTCTCATAGTGAAATTCTTCTACCTTGTCCGTGGTTTTTACCCTATATTATTTAGGGGTTTTCCACGTAAAATTTGTGTCTCTTTTATCTTCATTGTTATTTTCTCAAATTATCAGTTGCGTTTTTGCTCTATCCGACGATCGTATTCCGCAACATTTCATGCTTCTGGATAATAAAATTAAATTATCCAAAAAAAATATTTCATCGCATTGTTAAAATTTGAAATACTATTAAAATTATTCATAAATAATTACAAGTAGACCTAAAACAAAAACAATAATGCATGTATAATCTTGAGCAACGAAAACAAAAGAAAAAAAATTAATAAAATTCTTCAATAATTGAATGAAGAAAATGGTAAAATTTGGGGATAATCCATTCTCAAATTTTATTTTAGAATATAGGGTGTCTTTGCCCATATTTTGGAATCTAAGCTAATATCTACGGTACCTATAGGAGAACGTCATGTGCACATGGCGAGGTCCTTTAAATATGCATATTTTAGATAAAGTCAATCCATTCAATGCACAACACAACGCCATGTCCAAATTGCGAAGTCCCACATCATCATTTTCTTATGGTGAGGTCCCACAACGCCATTTTTAAATGGTGAGGTCCCTACGTTTACTGTGGATTTTGACATAGTTTTAAAATACGATAGAAAATCTTATATTCCAAAATAAAATTTAGGAATAGATTATCCCCAAAATTTGCCGAAGAAAAGGAAGAGGATATTTAAGAAAAGAATTTTGCAAACTAAGAATTTGCTTACAAGATACAAAGTAGTAAGATTTTTTTTTCTTTTTTAATGCTATTCTCTATTTTTGTTTTTGTTCTCTATGCTACCCATACATTTTATTTCCAAAACCAACAAGTAACTATTTATATAATTAAGGTTACTCATTGTCGAGGTAATTGTAAATTATATTGTACCTAAATAGTTTATTTGTAAAAAAATTAATTTGAGTAACTATTTACATGATGAAGGTTACTGTTTATCGAGGTAAAGTTAAACTATCTTAATACCATGACTGTTCATTTTGATATAGATACATATCGAGTTTACGAAATATGAATTTGAGCATTAGGGACTCCTAGAATGGAGTAAAATATTTTTGGTGATTTTTTCGTTCTAGAACTAATATATGCTACTTCTTACAAGTTACTGAAAATTGAAAAATTCTTTTGAAATATCAACTCCCATGATTTGTATATGCAATATGATGAGTAACTATTTACATGATGAGTATTTCTTTTTATCAAATTAAAGGTAAATAACCTAGAAACCAAGATTGTCCAGTTTAGATATAGATTCATGTTGAGGCTTTTGAACATGATTTAGAGTATTAGAGGCTTCAGGATTTTTTAGGAGTGTTGTCTAGATAATTGTTGCAACTTTAGCTCATATGGTTCGTTTGATACTCATACGTTTTATCTGTAAAAATCATATGATGGGTAATTATTTACATGATGAGAGTTACTCTTTATTAAAGTATAGGTAAATTATCTAAAACTTCTATTGTCTTTTTTAGATAAATTTTCAAATTAGTCTTTGGAACATGCTTTTGAACGTTAAAGGCTCTTGGCAGCTTTTCTTTGTACTTTATGACCTTTTTCTTTTAGAATTAATTTCTGCTACTTCTTACAAGTTGCTTAAAAAACAAAAATTCTTTTGCAACATCAGCTTATATGATTTGTATGATGCCTATATGTGTTATATACGAAAGCAATGGGATGAGTAACAATTTACAAGATGAAGATTACTCTTTATCGAGGTAAAACTATACAATCTTGACACATTGACTGTCCATTTTAGATATAAATTTCTGTTGAGTCTATGAAATATGATTTTGAAAATTAGTGGCTCCTAAAATTAAGTAGAATACTTTTTTTTATTTTGAAGCATTTTTCTACAACTTTTCTTCGCTTTATGACCTTTTTCTTCTAGAACTAATATCCTCTACTTCTTAAAAATTGCTTAAAATTTAAAAATTATTTTCCAACATCAGTTTAACGCCTCGGTTTTTGGGCCTAGGTGTTAGCCGAGTTTGGTTAGGCGGTTCGGTTCGAACCCGTTTAGCGGTCTAGTATAGTTTCAGGAAATAATTAAATTGAAAGGTTTTTGGTCGGATAGAAATAAGTAAAAAATTTCTAAAATCATAATTATATATATATGATTAATTTTGGTAAGGGTAATTTGAAGAAAACAATTTTAGAAATCGGACATTTTGATTTAGTTACCAAAATGTAAAAATGGTAAAGTTTGATTTAATTGCAAAAAGTAAAAGGCTAATATGTTGAATCTTTAAGGAGCAATATTACCAAGGGCTAATAGGGACTTTTCCTCCTATTTTACAATTTTAATTAAATAAATTATATTAAAAAGATAGAGGGAAGTTGAAACGGTTTGTCATTCTTTTTACAAAGATTTAATGTAGTTTTTCTTCTCTCACTTTGTCTCTCAAAATCCCTTCATCCAAACAGCAAGATTTCAAAGGTAAACTCTAATTTTGATTTTGATTTCAAAGATTTTATTATTTCCTATTGAATTTACTCTTTTCTCTTTGGTTTTCTTTTGATTCCTTTTCAAAAATGGAGGAAGAGTTCATCATTAGAGGTAGGTTTGTTCTTTTCCTCTAATGACATGTTCTTTACTGAAATTCCCAAGTATTTAGCCTTTTGTATATTGTTTTTAATAGGTTTTATATGTTAATTGATGAAATTATGTTTAATTGAGGTTTCCTGAAGATTTCTGGGGGATCTTTGAAATTGATGTTAGTTGCTGAGTTAATGGCTGATTATTAATGTGTTGTTAATGGTTAATAATGTTAACTTGATGGATTTTGTTATGTAATGCCGAAACTAGTTAGATTGCTAGATGTTAGTGATGAAATCTTGAGTTTTGGGGGATGCTGTTATGGTTTCTTGATAGCTGGAGGTTTATAGAGGTTGAGGAAGTGTTTTAGACTGTAAATGGATGAGGATTGATGATTGTTTTTGCTGGATAATGATTGGAATTGTTTAGAGTGGTTTTGTCGGTGTTTTTAGTTTGTATCGGTTGTTAATTGCTTGGAAAATGTTGGAGTTGAGTGGGGGTTTGTGTTGCTAGAAGTTTTTATGCAAGAGTGTGCATTAATCCTCTGTTTTTCCTTGGTTAGAAGCAGGGCAAGATGTTGCTTGATCGTTGGAAGGCACATTTGGAGTTTCGAAGGCTTGGAATGGCTTCAACAAGTGAGGCGAAGTTGTATCGGTGAGTAGACGTGGTTTGAACGTTTTTGTAAGCTTGGAAACAAGGTTTTGGGAGGTTGGTGTAAGCTTGAAATGCTTAGCTAATCTCGGAAGTAAGTATGGTTACTAAAGCTATCGGTTTTCGGTTTAAAGTCCATGTGGTTTGTAAAGCGTAGAAGAGTTCTCTAACTCGAGTGCAAGTGTACATTTCTGTCAAGTTATAGTATTTAAGATATCGTCTCCACAGGGATTGAAAGTTGCTTCAGTGATTAAGTTCATGCACAAGGAAAAGTAAAAACACAATTAAATTGGATTGGATTGGTTTGAGAAAGTTGCATGAATTTAAAGAAAACAAATAATAAAAAGGATTGAAAAATTCTAAAGTGTCCAAAAGTTGTATATTTCATGCACATTCCATCTCATATTATTGTTGTTTTTAAGTACATTTTAGGCATAATTAGGTCATACATTGCATAAATACATTATTCTTTGTTTTGTCATGCTTTTATTGAATATTTGTTATTTGGTGAAGTAAAGATGATGTTTTAGTGTAGATTTAGTTTTCCAGGGCTAGAAGCTGACATGAGGAGGAAAGACCAGAGGAGAGGATGCTGAGGCAATAGACTAGTGCCGCCAAGGGTAGCAAACTGAGGAGTTGGAGAATTGGATTGCAATCAACATAGCAGAAAATCCTAATTCTAACGGTGCCGATCACGCAATTTTTTGACGCCTGCAGCAGAATGCAGAGCCGCCCAAAAAGAAAGAATGAGCTTACTTGCGGAGCAAGACAACGAGAAAAGAAGTCCAAATTCAACTCAAAGAAGTCATAATTTAAAGTTGCATTTAATGCAAAGGCTCTTTGAAGACTTCTACTCCAAGGAGGACTTAACCTAGACTATGGCCTATATATAATTCACATATTTCTGCATTTCGATATAGAGATCTTAGGTTTTCTTTAGGCATAGCTTAGGTTTTCTGCCGTTGTCATGTTCTAAACTTCTATTGGGTTAAGGGTTATGTTGTAATTAGTCATGAGAACGATTGTTTAGGTTTTTCAAGTTTTTTTCTTGCAATAAAATATTCCAAGTTTGCTTAATTCATGTTCTTCACTTCTTCAATTAGTTCCAAAAGTACAGTTGAAGAAATCCATTTTGTCGGGCACGAGAGTGTCAAACTCACAAAAGAATTAAGCACGGTCTCATTATGTCGAGGTGTTGACTAATTCGACTTAGACATAAGTTAGAATTTCAGTGGCAAAAAGGAGCAACCAAACGTCGACTGCTTGTGTTAGGTTTACGCTGAGATTGCTAGGTATTTCCTACATCACGTGGTGACAGAATCCTTGCCTAGACTTAGGAAGGATCACTTCAGAATTGCTTCACCGAACTTGGAGTATCTTCCAGACTTACTGTCGGGACTTCTCTCCATCTCACCTGTCGAGACAACGAAAGTTGCAAGAGCAGAGATTCGTCGTGGCATCGAAAGTTGCCGCCGCCTCAATCCGCCATTACCCGCTGAGGCAACAGATCGTGGCATCGCAAAAAAACTTGTCCTATTCAACGTAGTTTCACACTAAGCAACAACATAACACTTCCCTCTCTATCAACCTGATCACCTCCTTAAATACTTGTGTTTTTAGTTTTCTCTTCTTCTCAACAATCACCTTACTTGTGCATTTACTTTACTTGTGCATGAAAAACAATTCGAACCAAGTTGTCCAATCCTCGTGGGAGAAGATATCTTATATACTATAACTTGACAAGAGTGTGCACTTGCGCTCCTAAATAGAGTACACCCTAAACGCTCTACAAGTTTTTGGCGTCGTTTTTGGGGATTGGTAACAGCGAATTTCATTTTTATTTCTGCACTTTTATTTTCTTTGCATTTAATTTTTAGTTTTTATTATTTTTATTCTTAGTTGAAAAAAAACTATGTGGGAAAGCGCTTATTCAGGTGCCCCACGAGTTAAGGGCGACTATATTTGGGAAAGTTCTTGCGAATTTTGTGAAGGCAATCATGCATTCGAAAGTTTCCCTCATCTTTTTGCAGCAGACATGTCGAGAAAAATCACTTGGGTGTGGATGTCTGAGTATGAACAGCAGATGTTGCTACAACAGCAACAGGGATAGCAGATGCTGCCGCAGCAGCAACAGGGACATCAGATGTCTCTGCCGCAGCAACAAGATTTTTCATGGTATGATAAAAAATCTCATAAAAAATTACCATAACAGGTTTGCTGTAGAAAGCGACATGCCCTGCAATATAGTTATCCGCAAGAACAATCAAAATCCTTAGAGGACACACTTCAAACTTTCCTTGCACTCACGGATAAAGTGTCAACTGCTATGGACGCCAACATCGCTAAGATGGATGCACTTCTGAGCAATTCAGTCCTCATTGATGCTATGGATGAACCTCCACAATTAAGGGAAACTGATGTCCCGGGACAAGAGGACGAAGAGCAATGCGAGGAAAGATCTCTAATGTGTACGGAGTAATTCGAACCTCCAAGCCAAGAGGATACAGAACGATGCCCAGACAGCAAGATTGACTATTGTTCCGGCAGCTACCTAGAACCCTGCCCTGAGGACGAACTGACAGCACCTGAGCAAAGCTATGCCTCAGTAGAGAGGCCTGCCGTGACAGAAGCCTCCATAATGACGCCCGCCTCGGCAGCTATGGATTATATATATCTAGAGGAGCCGGTGCAGGCAGAGTTACAACAATCAAAATCTCTACTGATGGAGATTTTCGAGGAGCCTAAAGAGTCTTCCCTTGATCGGCACAACACTATGACAAAAGACTACCACAACAGCTGGTTGCCACAGCAGCTGCCTTGGCAGCAAAAGAAACTTTCCTCTATGACGAACTTCGACAAAAAGAAGGTAAGTACATGGTTAGGTAGTTATATAATTTTTCCTAATCACGTGTTACGAAGTAGTCGAAGCCCTTCCACATGGTGCCGTGACGTTAAATTCGTAAATGGAGAAACATAGTTCAAGGTCAATGGACAACGACTAAAGCACTATACAGGGGACTCCGCCATGAAAGAACATGAAGTGTTCACATTGAGGGATGCCCACCCCACTGTGACTTAACCTTCTCTCGTAAGCTATTTATTATTTTAGTAAGAGTAGTTTTTAGGATTAGGTTTCTTTTGTTTTAATTTTTCATTCTTCTCGCTTCACAATTAATTTTAGAGGTCCAAACCCAAGAACCGTGAAGCACAAGGAAGCAATGCCAAGCTCGCCGACATCACCTGCCAACAACAGCAACCTCATGCGTCTTCCCTTATTCTTACTTTAGTTCATTTTTGTTTCGTGCATTGAGGGAAATGCCCATCTCGAGCTTGGGGGGATGGCTCTCGCATCATGTTTGTAGGCATCTTTAGTTGCATTTAGGTTGCATTGTACTTGCCTTAGTAATAATCGAAAATGAAAAGTTTGCTATGACTTGTCCCTATGATAGGATAGCCGACTAAATTATTTTCGCACCTAATAAAAATTGAACAAAAACACCTGCTGCCCTGGGCAGAACTGTCGTGACAGCAACTTCCTATCGTGCCACCTTTTGGTTTTGTCCTTGTAGATCTTGGCATTGTCATAGGCCATTGCTCGAATTTCTTCAATTTCATTCAAGTCCAGTAGCCTCTTCTGTCCTGCCTTATCCCAGTCCATATTTACTGCTTTGATAGCCCAATAAGCTCTGTGTTCTATCTCAACAGGTAAGTGACATGTTTTCCCATAGATGAGTCTATAGGGTGACATCCACAATGGTGTTTTGAATGTTGTTCTATAGGCCCAGAGTGCATCATTGAGATGTAGAGACCAATCTTTTCGAGTGGGTTTAACCATCTTCTCAAGTATGTTCTTAACTTCTCGGTTAGATATCCCGGCCTTCCCATTGGTCTGAGGGTGGTATGTTGTTGCAATCTGGTGCTTTACTCCGTATTTTCTCAAGGCAGCATCAATTACCTTTTTATCGAAGTGTCTCCCCTTATCACTAATTATCGCCCTTGGGATGCCAAATCTGGAGACGATTTTCTTGTGAAGAAATCTTTGAACAGTCTTGGCATCATTCTTTTTAGTGGCGATCGCTTCTACCCACTTGGACACATAATCCACTGCCAGTAGGATGTACAGGTTCCCACAGGATGCAGGGAATGGTCCCATGAAGCCGATTCCCCAAACATCGAAGATTTCGACCTCTAATATGTTCTGTAGTGGCATCTCATGCCTTCTCGATATGTTCCCAGTCCTTTGGCATTTGTCACAACCCTTGTATAAAGCTTGTGCATCCTTGATCAATGTAGGCCAATAGAGACTGGATTGCAGAACCTTGGCAGCGGTTTTGTTTCCACCTAAGTGACCTCCATATGGGGAAGCATGGCAGTGGTGGAGTACAGCTTCCTGTTCATCTTGTGGCACACATCTCTTGATAATCTGATTCGCACAGTGTTTGAAAAGAAGAGTTTCGTCTCAATAATAATGTTTTGCATCATTTTGGAACCTCTTTCTTGCTTGGTAATTAAGTTCAGGAGGTAGTACCCCACTAACAATGTAATTAAAAAAATCAGCGTACCAAGGGGTTTCAGAAAGCTTACCTGCCGCCATGGCTGTCGCGGCAGTGCTGGTGGCAGCAAACAACTGCTCATCTAGGAAGGTCTCCAATATGTTGGTCCTATCTGTAGATTGACTCCTTCCCGTCTCCAGCCTCGATAAGTGGTCTGCCACTTGGTTCTCTGTTCCCTTCTTATCCTTGATATCAATGTCAAATTCTTGCAGCAACAGAATCCAATGTATCAATCTCAGTTTTGCATCCTTTTTTGTAAACAGATACTTCAGTGTTGAATGGTTTGTATGGACCACCACTTTTGTTCCAAGTATGTACGGACGAAACTTGTTGATTGAGAACACCACTGCTAACAGTTCCTTCTATGTCGTCGTGTAGTTCACTTGGGGATCATTCAGTGTTTTGCTGGCGTAGTAAATCACATGGAAAAGCTTATCCTTCCTCTGCCCTAGTGCTGCCCCGACAGCATAGTCATTAGCATCACACATTATCTCAAATGGAAAACTCCAGTCTGGTGGCTGTACGATCGGGGCTATCACCAGCTTCTCCTTCAGCATTCTGAATGCCTCAGTACATTCAGTATTGAAATCAAAGAGATGGTTCTACTCCAGTAGATGACATAAGGGTTTGGTAATCTTCGAGAAATTTGTGATAAATCGTCGATAAAACCCAGCATGCCCTAAGAAACTTCGAATCCCCTTGACTGTGGTGGGTGGCGGAAGCTTTTCTATGACTTCTATTTTGGCTCTGTCCACTTCTATGTCGCGGCAGCTCACTTTGTGGCCTAGTACTATCCCTTCATCCACCATGAAGTGGCATTTTCCCAATTCAAGACCAAGTTCGCTTCTTCGCATCTTTCAAGCACCTTCTGTAAGTTGCCTAAAAAACCTTCAAAGCTGTCTCCAAAGACAGAAAAATCGTCCATGAAAATTTATAGGAAATCCTCCACCATGTCGGAGAATATGGCCATCATGCACTTTTGGAAGGTTGTTGGTGCATTGCAGAGTCCAAATGGCATTCTCCGAAAAGCATAGGTTTCGTACGGGCATATGAAGGTAGTTTTCTCTTGATCCTCCGGTGCAATTGCTATCTGATTGTAACCTGAATAACCATCAAGAAAACAATAGTAAGGTTTTCCTGCTAATCTATCAAGCATTTGATCAATAAAAGGTAGGGGAAAATGGTCCTTCCGGTAATCAATACAAACCCTCCAACCGGTCACAGTCCTGGTTGGGATTAGCTCGTTTTCTTCGTTGGTCACCACGGTTATTCCTCCCTTTTTAGGTACGCACTACACCGGGCTCACCCACTTACTATCCAAGATGGCATATATGATTCCGCCGTCAAGCCATTTGATAATCTCTTTTCTCACCACTTCTCGCATAGCCTCGTTTAAACGTCTCTGGGCATCAATAGTCGGCTTATGATTATCCTCCAAAAGAATCTTGTGCATACATAATGCTAGACTAATGCCTTGGATATCAGCTATCGTTCATCCAATGGCCTTCTTATGCTGCTGTAGCATTCTGGTTAGCTGCTGCTCTTGTTTCTGCATTAACTTGGAAGAGATGATTACGAGAAACGTATCATTTAAACCAAGAAACACATATTTAAGCTGCCATGGCAGGGGCTTAAGATCTAAAACATGTGGCTTTTCAATTGAAGGCTTATGGATTATATGTTCATTCGAGGTATAATTTAGGGGCTTGAAGAACTTACCTGGACGATTGCCTATCCAATTTACCTCCTCATGACCTTTAGTGTCAGATATTTCTGAATCAGAGGAGTCACTGTCGTCGTTGCTGTCGTGATAGTCTTCCAGATGACTGTTGTGGCAGTGACCAAACTTTATGTCATGGCAGCTCGACCTGATGCAGGGTTGGTCAAGGATTACTTCAGTGATGGCCTTGCATTCTTCTTCTGCATCAGCGTGTTTAATTGCTTGGAGAACATTGAGTTTGGTTTCTTGATCATTCACTCTCATGGTCAATTCTCCTTTTTCCACATCGATCATAGTTCTGCTTGTGGCTAGGAAGGGTCGCCCCAGGATGATCAGTGCGTTTTCATCTGCTTCACAATCTAAAACAAGAAAGTCAGCGGAAAAAATAAATTTATCCACTCTTACCAGAATATCTTCGATCTTCTCTTTTGGTTGCACGTAAGAGCGGTCTGCCAATTGCAGCATGACTGTCATGGGTCGTGATCGTCCAATACCTAATTTCTGAAATACAGATTTTGGCATTAAATTTATGCTAGCACCAAGATCACAAAGTGCCTTACCCACGAATTTTTTGCCAATTATGCACGGTATGATGAAGCTCCCAGGATCCTTCTTCTTCTGGGGTGGATGCCTGTGCAAGATAGTCATGCATCCTTCTGTCATTTTTACCGTTTCGAATTCCCAAAGTCTGGACCTTTTTTGACATGGCGTCCTTGAGAAATTTCGCATAACCAGGCATCTGCTTGATGGCCTCTAACAGCGGTATGTTAATGTGCACCTGCTTAAAAATATCATAAATCTTTTTGAGTTGGTACTCATGTTTCTGTCTTTGTAACCGCTGCGGAAAAGGAGGTGGAGGACGGTAATCTTCAAGACGTCCTTCACATGGTATTCGGATCTGAGGAGGTTTAGGTTCTTCCTCTGTCGGGGCAGTGTTCACGGTAGGTGTATCTAGGGTCACTTCCTTACTTGGTATACTCTTCATCTCCGGCCCTTGTAATTGTTTCCCACTCCTAGTTGTGATTGCTTTACACTGCTCATGTGTGGGTTTTCCAGTGACCTCAGTATCACTAGGGAATCCTCCATTTTGCCTTGGCTTGATATGCTGGGAAACCTGGCCCATCTGTGTCTCCAGCGATTTCAGGGTAGCCCCATGGTTAGTCATCCTCATCTCTGTTTTGTCCATGAATGGCTTAGTTTTCTTGACAAATTGATCCATATTCGCCATGTAAGCTCCTGTCTGTGACATGAATGCGGCGAATGTCTGCTCCAGTATACTAGGTGCGGCTACCGGCTGCTACTGTGGCTGCTGTCGCGACAAGATTCTAGGTGCCCCTTGGTTTTGGGTGTTCTGCATTTTAGGATTCAGTGCATTGTTCGGATTGCTCCATGAAAACTTATGATCTTTCCTCCAGTTCGGATTGTAATTGTTGGAATCATAGTTTCTTGGCTTGTTATAATTTCCAACATACATCCCTTCTTCTAACTGTAATGGACAATCTTTCGAACTGTGGTTCCCACTGCAAGTCTCACATACCTCTTCTGCAGAATATACGGGTTTAGAATCTTTCCGCTGCAGATTTTCCACCGCCTTTGTGACGTATGCAACATGTGACTTCAGGGAATTGTCAGCTTCATAATCATTTACAGTTATTCCTCGTTTGCCTCCTCTCCTAGCTGTAGGAAATTGCTCATCATTCTTTGCTAGGCTTTTCAACACTATCATTGCCTCGTCTAGTTCTTTATCCAACAATAGCCCATTTGCTGTTGAATCTATTCTCATATGAGTGTGTGTGTTGGCAGCATTGTAGAATTTAACGACCTGATTCCACACGGGGAATCCATGCATCGGGCAGTTCCTTAGAAGAGTTGTAAATCTGTCCCATGCCTCGTGCATTGGTTCGTCATCTTCTTATTGAAAAGTAGCAATTTCGTTACACAATCTCTCAGATAAATGAGAAGGATTAAAACGAGATAAGAATTCACGAGAGAGATCTGCCCAAGTTCGTATTGAACCCGACGTTAGTTTATTCCACCAAGTTTTAGCTCTGTCTCTCAGTGAATGGGGAAATAACTGGAGCCTCAGTACTTCCGGATTTATTCCTGGCAATCTAAACGATCCACAGATTTCTTGGAACGTTTTCAGATGTTCTCGGGCATCCTCTATTGTAGCACCACTAAACTGGCCAGCGGAATTTATCATGCTGAACATAACAGGTTTCAGCTCGAAATTCTCAACTTCCACGTCTGGCAAGGTGGTCTCCAGTTCAACATGGTCATTGATCATGTAGTCGCGGAAGGATTGCCATGCGGCAGCGGCAGGCCGTTCATTACGGGCATCTAGGGGAGGATCTTCAGCAACCCTCTGGTTATCATTTACCCCATTGTTCTGCATTGCTTCTAGTTGTTCCTCAAGATAGTCGTTTCTTGCTATCAAGAGGCGGACTCGGTTCCTGAGGTTGTACGTGCGTTCGATTTCAGGGTCTAATTCGTACTCAGGTTCTTTGCCTCGTCTAGATCTGCGCATAAGCAAACAAAAAACCTTGTGAAAAGCACAGGGTAAATAATACCAATAAAAATAGAAAAATTAAAAAGAAAAAGTGCAGTAAGAGTAAGGGTAAAGATATGTTGCCAGTCCCTGGCAGCGGCGCCAAAAACTTGTTGCGTGTCAAAATTCCTATCGCAAATAGTGTAAGTGTACACGACGCAAGTAGTAAAGTGATACTTGGAGTATCGGATATCGTCTCCACAGGGACTGGAAATAGCCTTATCCTAGAATTGCTGCACGAGAAAGAGAAATAGTTTAGATTGATTGTAAAGTGATATTGGGAAACAAGTAATATAAAAGATAAAAGAATTAAGTTTAAGAAATAGGCCGGTATTGATTTGCTCAGTAGTGCAGGTGTTGCACTGAATAGAAACTTTTGTTCTGTTGTCGTCCTTGTCGCGGCAGTAGTCTATTGATGTCGCGGCAGCGATCACACAACTCTGTACTTCAAGCTTGGCAAGAATCCCTGCTATGACTTGTCCTATCTCTAGGCCCAAGTGTTGTTGATGAACACTTCTTAGATGATACCTCCCTGCGTAAATCGAAGGGTAAACACCAATGTTGTCGAATTCTTCCTTAGCCACTTAACCTCGTACTTATCCCAAAGCCGAGATGGTTTAACCATAAACTGGAAAATGCGTATTTATTCCGTTCGTATGTTTGACTCTCCCGATATCAAACAAATGGATAACCTCAAAATGCTCTCCCGATACTCTTGCGAGATATGAAAACCAGAATAAATAAACTTGAAGTTTTTATTGCTTGGAACAGAAAATTCCTAAACAGTACAATCCTTGCAACTACTTTACAGAATCAACCCTTAGCCCTATGGGAAGTTTAGAACATGATTAAGAGGGGAAAACGACAAGGGTTTTGGGGAAGACGGATAGGAATTAGATATCCTTCACTAGGTTGAATTACATGCCTTTATATAGGCCATGGGTCCAAGTTTTCTAATATGGCAAGAATACAAGTTAAAACTAAAGTACAATTCTATTAAAGATTAAATCTTTTGAGTAGATGCCTTTAATTCGTCCTCTTTTCTTGCTTTGGGTTTCTTCCTTGAACTTTGGGCTTGGCCTTCATTTTGCCTCGGGGTTCAAAAAAATATAGGAGTGGTCCACGACAGACCGGCTTGAATTCCTCTATCTGTCGAGCTCCACTTCACTTTTCCACTTCACCCTTCTATCGTCATGGCTGCCAAGGCAGTGGCCACGACAGCAATTTCTCCTCGGCTCCAGTCCTGTGATCCAGCTTTGCTCATTTGCTGTCATGCGTCTGCCACAGCAGATACCTGCAAAAGTGACCAAAATCAGTAGCAACTGTGCTATTTTATCTGCTTGTGATGTATATGAAAAAATCTACCTAAATGCACTGAATTATGCTTGAATGCAACAGAAATATGGGTTAAATAAGGGGTAAAATATAGAACTTGTATACACTCAACATTGTCCGGATCTTTTCTCTTTAGTGGGGCTCTATTGTGCATCATGGCCATGCATCCCTCTGTAACTACCACTGTCTCAAATTCACCGATATGTGTTCTCTTAGAAACTTTGTTGTTGAGAAACTTGGTATAATTAGGTATATGTTCAATGAGTTCCACCAAATGCAGGTTAATGTGGACCTGTTTCAAGATATCTAGAAATTTCTTGAACTGGTAATCTTGCTTCTACTTTTTCAGCCTTTGTGGGAATGGTGGTGGTAGCTTGATATCTTCAATTCTTTCTTTGCATAGAAATTTGATCTGAGGGGTGGCAGTTTCCTCATGGTTATTTTCCTCTTGTTTGGCCAATTCAGATGTGCCAGGAGTTACCACGGTATCAGGTCTTGTCGCGACATCCTTCTCGGTGGGTGTTGCAGATTAGGTAGGTTCCTCTATTGGTGCTTTCCCCTTTGTTGCCTGACCCTTTGGTTCTTGCAAGCTAATTCCACTTCTGGTGGTGATTGTTTTACATTGCTCATGGGTTTTTCCTCTAACAACCTCAGTATCACTAGGTTAACCTCCTACTGGTCGTGCATTTAAAATCTGTGCAAATTGACCCACTTGAGTTTCCGGTGTTTTCAATGATGCTTCCTGGTTCTGCATCCGTATTTCAGTCATGTCCATGAAAGCATTAACCTTGTTAACAAACTTATCAGAATTAGCAATATAGGCACTAGTATGAGACATTAAAGTATTTAAAGTAGCCTCTAGAGAGTTTTTTGTTGTCGGCTACTGCTATTGCGTCTGCTGCCGAGGCGGGTTCCTCTGATATCTCGTATTCTGATTGGTAGGAATTTTTGTAGTGTTAGGGTTACTCCATGAGAAGTTTTGATTTTTCCTCCAGCCCGGATTGTATGTATTTGTGTTGGGAGTACTATTCTGGTTGTAGGTTCTTATTAAATTTTTGAATTCTGTATATATTTTGAAGAGTCATGATCTCCACCACATTCATCGCAGAAAGCTTCCACTGCTTTTACCTCATATGATCTTCTTGATGGTTTGATCATGTTTTGAACCAATTTGGTCAGTTTGTCTATACGAGTAATAACGAATTCGGATGCTTCCAACTCATTCATTATGGCATGTTGTCTGATGCCACCACGACGGGCGGACAGAAAATGATAATCGTTCTTGGCCAACTAGATCAAAATCCTCATTCCTTCCTCTAGTTCCTTATCAAGGAGTATTTCGTTTGCTGATGCATCTAGCATCATCATGGTGAGTTGATTAACAATATTGTAGAACAGAGATACTTGCATGCAAAGTAGCAGTCTATGGAGCAGGCATTTGTGCAGAAGTTCTCGGTAGTGTTCCCATGCTTCGTATATCGCCTCGTCATCAGCCTGTCGAAAAGAGGTAATCTCACAACGTATATGATCAATAATATTTGAAGGATTAAAACGAGCCAAAAAATCTCGATACATGTCTCTCCAGGACTCAATAGAACCAGCAGCCTGGCTATTTAACCAAGTTTTCGCCCTATCCCTCAGTGAATAGGGGAATAATCGCAATTTCAGAATATCCGGGGGTAATCCTTGAATTCTAAAAGATTTAAAAATCTCTAAGAATGACTCAATGTGCTGCCGAGCATCCTCATTTGTTGTGCCCCCAAACTGTCACAGTTTATCAATCATATTGAACATAACTGGCTTGAGTTCAAAATGATGGGCATTGGTGTCTGGTTCAAAATGATTTTGCGTGTGGTGGCGACGACCACTACATCAAGGATTGTCTGAGGAAGTCCGACAAGGCACTTACTCGGAATTCGGAAAATCCGAGCCCTGCACCATCCAACTGAAACAAGAACCTGGAGCAAGCTCAGTCAGGGAACCAAAAGAGAGGAAGAAGCTCCCATTCGAGAGCCTTGACCCATCAAGAATCCCGAGCCCCAGCTCGTTTCTATCATATCTGAGGCAAGGAGGAAGAAGGATCTCCCGATGTAATCGCGGGTACGGTTGAACTAAACTTTCATCATGTTTATGCTTTGATAGATTCGAGATCAACCCATTCGTTTATATGTTCATCCATGTTAGACAAAGTTAGTTTGAAAACCAAAATAGTGAAAACTATCCTTGTAGTATCCAACCCGATAGGGGGAAACTTGCCAATTAATCTAATCTGTAAGGATTGCCATGTGACTATTCGAAACATACCCTTCCTTTGTGATCTCTTTGTGTTACCCGAATGTGAGTTTGATCTAGTGTTAGGCTTAGATTGGTTAGCTAGACATCAAGCCTGGATTGATTACCAAAATCGACGATTATATCTTCGGGGTTTAGGAAAGGAATCCGTTCTGTTAATTGATCAAAAACCGATTTCAATCTTTGTTGCTATGGTGTTACAAGATGAGTATGATTTCGGCTTACCCTCTATTCCTGTTGTTTCTGAATTCATCGACGTCTTTCCCGAGGATCTCCCTAGTGTTCCTCTGACTCGTGAAGTAGAGTTCGGGATCGACATTCAACTCGGAACCAGCCCGGTGTCTATCACGCCCTATCGGATAGAACCAATCGAGTTGAAAGATTTAAAGAAGCAATTGCAAGAATTACAAGAAAAAAGGCTTCATTCGACTGGGCACTTCTCCTTGGGGTGCGTCGGTTCTATTCGTGAAGAAGAAAGATGGCTCGATGCGGCTTTGTATTGACTATCGACAATTGAATCGAGTAACCATCAAAAACAAGTATCCCTTTTCGAGAATCGATGATCTTTTCGATCAACTCTGGGAAGCATCGGTTTTCTCCAAGATCGATCTTCGATCGTGTTACTATCAGTTGAAAGTAAAAGATGAAGATGTTCCTAAGACTACTTTTCGGACGAGATACGGTCACTTTGAATTTCTCATCATGCCTTTCGGATTGACGAACGCTCCTGCCGCATTCATGGACCTGATGAACATAATGTTCAAACCCTATCTCAACAAGTTCGTGGTTGTTTTCATCGATGAAATTATTGTCTATTCCTAAAATAAGGAGGAACATGTTGAACACCTCCGAATCGTGCTACAAACTCTCCGAGAGCACCAATTGTTGGTCACGTAATATCCGCCGAAGGAATCAAAGTCGATCCTAAGAAGATACAAGCAATTCTTGAATGGCGACCTCTGAAGAATGTTGGTGAGGTTAGCAGTTTTCTCGGTTTAGCCGGTTATTACCGAAAATTCGTCAGAGGTTTCTCTACGATTGCTTTACCGCTAACCAAACTCCTCAGGAAAGATCAACTGTTTGATTGGTCTAAAAATTAGCAAAGGAGCTTCGACCAATTGAAGCAAGCGTTGACTCATGCCCCGGTTTTAATCAAACCTGAGCCGAGCAAAGGATACACAGTCTATAGTGACGCCTCCCATTCGGGATTAGGTTGTGTCTTGATGCAAGGCGACAATTTCATGGCATACACATCTCAGCAATTGAAGCCACGTGAACTCAATTACCCGACACACGATCTTGAATTAGCCGCCATCGTCTTCGCTCTTAAAATTGAAACACTATCTCTACGGTGAAAAGTGCCACTTATTTACCGACCACAAGAGTCTCAAGTATCTCCTTACTTAGAAGGATCTTAATCTAAGACAACGAAGATGAATGGAATTGTTGAAAGATTACGATTTGATCATCGACTATCATCCCGGAAAAGCCAATGTGGTTGCGGATGCTCTCAGTCAAAAACCGACCTTCGGTAAGACATCCTAGCCTAAAACTGTTCGGATTATTCATTTTGTTTCCAAATTGAAGCCATTCAAATTTTGCCTTGCTCAATAAGCAATAGTTCGAAATCTTTCTTGTTAAAGAAGTAACCATTCGAATTTGCCTTGTCATCTAAGTAACTAACTTGAATTTTTTTTCGTAGCTTCCTTGACAATCAACGCTCATTTCCGACTCTCTAAAGCTCGGAAATATTTATTTGAATTGCAAGTTCAATCTAGCATCATCTCCAGGATTAAAGAACTCCATAAAGTTGACCCGAAACTCCAGAAGATCGCTTCTAAGCTTGAGTCTAATTCTGACTTCTCGATTAAGACAAATGATCTCCTCTATTTTAAAGATAGAATTTTTGTTCCTAACAACAAGGAATTACAAGAAGAAATACTACAAGAAGCACATCAAAGTTCTTTCTCGATCCACCCTGGATCGGTTAAGATGTACAAGGATCTCAATCCCTTGTATTGGTGGCCTGGAATGAAGGCGGCTATTAATGACATTGTATCGAAGTGTCTGAATTGTCAGCGGGTAAAAGCCGAGCATCGAGTCCATACCGGATTGCTCCAACCTTTTAAATTTCCACAATGGAAATGGGAACGAATCACAATGGATTTCGTAACCGGTCTTCCTTACACGCCAAGAAAATGTGACGCTATCTGGGTGATTGTTGATCGATTCACCAAATCCACACATTTCATCCTGGTGCGTATGAATTACAGTTTGGAAGCCTTGGTTGAATTATACATTCGGGAAGTTATCCGTTTGCACGGAGTTCCTATCTCAATTGTGTTTGATCGAGATCCTCGATTCACAGCTCGATTCTGGAGAACATTACAAAAGGCCCTCGGAACTAAGTTAAATCTGAGTACAGCCTTTCATCCGCAAAGTGATGGGCAATCCGAGCGAGTTATTCAAGTTCTTAAAGACATGCTTCGGGCTTGTATAATTGACTTCGGAAAGAACTGGGAGAAGTCACTACCATTAGTCGAATTTGCTTACAACAACAGTTTCCAGTCCTCGATTAAAATGGACCATTTTGAAGCATTTTATGGTAGAAGATGTCGAACACCTCTGTGTTGGTCTGAACTCGGTGATAACAAGGTGTTAGGTCCTCAGCTACTCCGAGAAACCAAAGAACAAGTCCAAATCATCCACTCCCAATTGAAACAAGCATTTGATAGACAAAAATCCTATGTCGATCAAAAGCGTAGAGACATTCAACACGAGATCAGAGACAAGGTCTTCCTTAAAGTCTCATGTGGAAGAAAGTGTTTCGATTTGGAAAAGGAGGGAAGCTCAACCCTCGTTTTATTGGACCGTTCGAAGTGATTGAAAGAATAGGTTCGGTGACTTATCGACTCGTACTTCCTCCCAAGTTTGATAAAATCCACAATATCTTTCACCTTTCGATGCTAAGACGATATCGGTATGATCTGTCCCATATACTTGAGCCTGAAGATGTTGAATTGAATCTTGTCCTTTCCTATGAAAAAGAACCTGTCCAAATCCTTGATTGGGAAGTAAAGAGGCTTCGAAACAAGAACGTACCACTTGTAAAAGTCCTTTGGAGAAATCATAAGGTCAAAGAAGCAACGTGGGAACCTGAGGATACGATGCGAAAGCAATATCCTCATCTATTCAGTTCAGGTAAGAATTCGATGACGAATTCTTTCTTTTAAGGAGGGGAGAGTTGTAACACCCTCAATTTTACCCTAGAAGACTTTGCTCAATTGGTCAAATAATTAATTTAAATGAACCGAGTAATACCTAATTAGTTGAAATAAGGACCTAATTGAAAGAATAAATAAATTAAAAAATACTCAGCCATGACTAAATCAAAATATATGATAAAATGGGGACTTTCATGTTGAAAAATTGACTTCCCCAATCTACCCTTGAGTTGAAATAAGTGATAGTTTAACCAAAAGGGCAGATCGGTTAACTCTTAAATCCACTAACTTAAGAGAGTTGTCTTCCTTTCCCATTTTTCTTCTCTTCAGCCGAGTGAGAGAGGGAGCTTAGAGAGAAATTTATGTTGAATAAAAACTCAAGGAGAGATTGAAAATTTGCTTGCATGTTGATCATCTTGCCATAGAAATCAAATTAGAAAGCTAGGTAAGTGTTTCTACTCAACTAGTTCATCAAATTATCATGTTAAGTTGTTTGTATATTCTGAAATGTTACGATTGCTTGTGGTAAATGATGGTTTTAATTCTGGAATTTAATCGTAATATGATAAGAAATATGTATTTAGTTGGGTTATATGATAAGAATAAAAAAATAGGTCACATGCAAAGACAAAATAGTTAAAGGGGTTGTTTTGGAAAAGTTAAAAATGGTAAAGCCCTAAATTGAACCGTAATAAATCTGGAAATTGATTTTTGAAAGTGTTAGATGTTGTTATGAGGAAATTTATAATTAGCTGGTAAAATAAGATTAGGTGGTGAATCCATGAATATAAATTGTAAGGAGCTTAAGTTAGAAATTAGTGTAGCCCAGCACTGCCCTGTTTTGGATAAAAACCTTCAAAAATTCACCAAAAATAAAATACATGAAATTTAGACCTGAAATTTTGATATAAATTACTTGGGGATGTCTATTTTAACTAGAAACAAACGACACTAAAATTTGATCTCTATAGAAAAAATATGGAATCAAAATCGTGTAGGTATTGCAAACTGTCTAGAACTGCAAAATGACCTATGTTTAAGTAATAAATTGTATTGATTGAGAAATGAGAAAAATATGTGTCATACATGGTTGAAAATCTGTGTGAATAAGCTTTCTAGAATGGTAAAGTAAGTGAAATTTGGATATGTATGTAAAAAGATATGCTCATATTAGTAACAAGTACTCAAACTGCCAATAAGAAAAAAAGTTTTGAATGTTTAATGTTTGCACTTGTGTAAATGAGCTTATATGTTTGAATTAGCTTCTAATATGTTTTTTTATATATATTTGTCTATGAATATTAAGACCAAGAATTTGAGGAAACCTTGGAGGAGTCAAGAGCTGGCCCAACTTGTAAGAAGAATAAGGGAATAATCATCAATGATCAAGACTAGCTAAGCTTGGAGTATTGTAACCCCCTCGTCCCGGTCCGGACGCTTGACCGGTCCGAGTGGGCCACACGGGGAAAACCAAAGCGAAACCCGTTAAGGTTTCCCCTCGGTTAACAACCCAGAAAATTTCTTTTTAATTTAATCTTTTCTAAAGGCTCATTCGAATCCTATGTGATCATAACAGCGGAAGACAAGCATTCATAAAACAATAACTCGAACAACCTATGCAAAACAGTCTATATTTATGTGATTAAGCAGGCCGTTTCGAAACACCCTCAAGGTGTATCGAAACGCCTTGACCTGGTCAACGGTTCTAAACCTACACGAGGAGGCCGTATCGGAACGGAGGTCAACCGTTCCGAAACACCCTCCCTGGTCAACTTCTCGTGGTCAACGAGATTTTGACCGTTTCGAAACTCCCTAGACCCGTTTCGGAACACCTTCATCTCGTCAATTTCTCAAAATTCCAGTAGCGAAAATGTACCGAAACGGCCTCTACGCGTTTCGAAACGCCCGGCCAAAAGCAAAGGGACCGTATCGAAACAGGGTAGCCCGTTTCGAAACGCCCTCTGTCTGCAGACTGGTTTTAGCTGATTTAAGGCACAAGGGTGCCCCTAAACCCCACCAAAACCTCCAACAACACACTAACAACAATCCTAAGGCAAACCAACATACAAGCATTCTTGACCATCATCATAACAAGGCTAAACACTAAGGCACAACATCACAAAGCCATACATCCATATATATCATTAAAGGTGTTAAGCTTCAACATAGCCAACACTTAGACAATTCTAGGTAGCAAAAATACTAACATGGTTTCAAGCATGGCATACATCCCAAAAGCCAATTAGCAAGCACAAACGAGGAGTCTAACATGCTCCTAAACAACATCCACAACAACATAATTCAAAAGAATCATAACGCGATTACATGCCCCATTGCTTGACCATTACATCTTAATTTAAAAGTTCATACTTGGTAGCCAAACAAGTACCACAAGCACACTTGGAGGCCCGCTTCTTGCTCCTAGCAACCCACGAACTAAGGATCTGCATTGTCGAATAAAGAGAGAGCGTAAGCAATAAGCTTAGCGAGGGTAAACTCCTTAAAAACAAACCTCGACAATGCAGGGTCCAAGCACAATCTTAGCCAAGGTAAATACATAATTACCAAGGGTCCTCAAGAGCCAAAAGTTAAAGATGCATGAACAATATTCAATTATATGCCATGCTCAACAAGCTCCTTTTCACAATATATGTAAACACATATAAACATCCAAGTAGAAATCACATTCTACAACACATTGATACACATATCAATCAATATTGGCACCTAGCTATGACCCGAATACGCGGATAAACACGTTGGAACTCACATCCAACAACCACTTTACCTCACGATGGGATTACACTCATCACCGGTCTCGCAGAGGGGATTCCACTCATCCTCACGCCCCGTCGATGGGATTCCACTCATCATCGACTATATATAAATACAATTTCCGGGCGAACCCGTACTCCTCCTTGGTGACTCAACGCAACCAAGGCCACGCGCGAATTTAGACTCATGTATGCACACAAACATCCTAATGATCGATCATTTGTACTCAAGCATACTAGTGCCAACATTTAACTCATTCTACATCATTCATTTCAATCCATTCCGTGCTTAGCACGTACTCACCATGATCACAATCATGAACCATTTCCATGCATGCCATAAGCATCACAAATCATGCCTCATCTCACATGTATAACACATTATACATAAATCAATCATATCACAAGTCATACGAGGCATATACATCAAATACAAGTTCAACCAATGGCTCTAGTTTAAGTTTAGGATTAGGCTACCACCCTAATCCTAACTCTAGGTGGGTCTACCAAGCCCGACCTAGTCCACATACTCGAACCAACCATTTAAAAACCACTTTAACCATTTAACCACTCACCTAAGCTTCCAAGCTCCAAGCCAAGCAAGCAACCACCCTCAAGCTTCCGGATTTCCTCTCGATGCTTCACCGACCCAAGTTCTTGCTTCTAAACAACCTCAATACAATTCAAATAACCTCAAATCAGCCCAAACATCAAAATACTAGCCCGGAACACAATTCAAACACAATTCACAATGTTTCAAGCCATGAACAAACCCCACATTTAGCAAACTCGGGCAGCCCCAATACCTTATCCAAAATCCATGTTTCCAACACCTTTTACACCCACAAATGATCCCCAAATCAACCCCCAACCATAGTACTACCAATGGCCTATCAATTCCCACCTAAAACAACCCCCAAAACTCAACCAAAACCCTCCAAAAACCCCATTTATACCCAAATTCGGGAATTGCTCAAAATCAAGAAAATTTCACATATGTTGAACCATTTAACTCCTAAACCTTATAACTAACCATATTAAATCAAAATATTAGGTTTAGCAACACAAAGGCATCATTTTTAATCAAATCTTTTGAAATCCACATTTTCAAAACTTCAACAAAAATAAAATCTAATGGTACTTTTGAAGAGAGGGAGTTGAGGAGAAGTCAAAAACGGTGTTACCTTTCAAAAACGAGTTGAAACGGAGGAGGAATGAAATGGAATAGTGATTGTGAGAAGAGAGCTCTCCAACCCGTTGGTTTTCTTTGAAGAAGAGAATGAATAGTAAAAATGGTGTTTTGTTTTGTTTTAAATTTAAAGGCCTAAAGACCATTTTGCCCTTAATGAAATGGGATATTCACAAGAGCATATAATCCATGGCTATTTGGGGTTTAATCCCAAAACATGGTCAACACAATTAATTAATTTGAAAACAAAACCCGAAACATTATTTAAATTATAAAACCGAGCCCAAATAATATTAAAATATTATTTTCACCCGACCCCTAAACCCGGGTGTTACAACTCTCCCCCACTTAAGGAATTTCGTCCCCGAAATTACCTGACGGAAACAAATACGGAAACTGCTCGACCATATCCGCTTTCCTCTCTCATGTGGCCTCTTCCACACCTCTATGTCTCCACAGCACCTTGACCAACTCTATGGTCTTACCACGCAACACCTTGCTATCAGAAGCAAGTATCTCAACAGGCTTTTCTTTGTAAGACAAATCCGGATTCAACTCTATCTCCTCAACGGGCATAACATGAGAAGGATCTGACCTATATCTCCTAAGTATCGACACATGAAAGACATCATAGATCTTCTCTAACTCAGAAGGTAACCTCAAACGGTAAGCTACAGGCCCAATCCGCTCAACTATCTCTTACGGACCAATGAACCTCGGACTCAACTTGCCCTTCCGGCCAAATCTCATTACCTTCTTCCATGGAGATACTTTCAGAAACACTTTCTCACCCACGGAGTACTCAATATCTTTCCTTTTCAAATCCGCATAAGATTTCTGACGGTCGGAAGCTGCTTTCAAACGATCACAAATCAACTTCACCTTATCGGTAGTCCCCTTAAGCAAATCCGGCATAGGTAACAATCTTTGACCTGTTTCAGCCCAACAAATCGGAGTCCTACATCGCCTACAATACAAAGCCTCATAGGGAGCCATCTAAATACTAGACTAATAACTGTTGTTGTAAGCAAACTCAACTAACGGTAAGTGCTTCTCCCAAGAACCCTGAAAGTCAATCACACAACAACGAAGCATATCCTCTAAAATCTGTATCACTCGCTCTGACTGCCCATCGGACTGCGGATGATAAGACGTGCTGAAATGCAATCGGCTACCTAGAGCACTATGCAAGCAACCCCAGAACCTCGAAGTAAATCTAGGATCCCTATCAGAAACAATAGACTTCGGAACTCCATGAAGTCTCACAATCTCACGGATGTACAAGTTTGCCAACTTGTCTAAAGAATCTGTAGTGTTCACTGCTAAGAAGTGAGCACACTTGGTGAACCTATCAACAATCACCCAAACAGAATTCTTCTTCGAAGGAGACAAAGGCAACCCCGACACAAAATCCATGGTGATCCTCTCCCATTTCCATTCCGGAATCTTCAAAGGCTGTAACAAACCTGAAGGAACCTGATGTTCTGCCTTCACTCTCTGACAAACCATACAACGGCTCACATACTCGGCTACATCTTTCTTCAAACCAACCCAGAAGTAATCATTCTTCAAGTCACGATACATCTTGGTGCTACCCGGATGCATAGAAAAGGGACTCGAATATGCTTCACTCAGAATCTGACGTCTCAACTCAACATCTGCTGGTACAACAATTCTATCTCTAAAGCACAACAAGCTCTCACCACTGAAACTATACTCGGTCGGTCTTTCTTCGGCTATGTCCTGAACATGAGGAACTAAAGTCACATCTTGCAACTGCTTCTCTCTAATCAACTGAATCAAAGAAGGCTTCACTTGCAATTCGGTGATCAAACCACCATCATCGGACACACTCAATCTAGCAAACATAGCTCTCAACTCAACGGCCACTTTTCTACTCAAAGCATCGGCTACTACATTTGCCTTACCCGGATGGTACTCAATGGTCAAATCATAATCTTTTAACAACTCAAGCCATCTTCTTGGTCTCAAGTTCAACTATTTCTGTGACATCAAGTACTTCAAGCTCTTGTGATCGGTGTAAACTATACACTTCTCACCATACAAGTAATGACGTCAAATCTTCAATGCAAAAACAACCGCGGCTAACTCTATATCATGAGTAGGATAATTCTTCTCATGAACTTTCAACTGTCTAGAAGCATAAGCCACAACTCTTCTTTCTTGCATCAAGACACATCCTAAACCTATGTAGGAAGCATCACTGTAAATCACAAATTCCTTACCTGAAACAGGTTGCACTAACACTTGAGCATTTGTCAAAGCTTCTTTCAATTTCTCAAAGGCCTTCTGTCTTGCATCTGACCATTCGAACTTAACTCCTTTTTGCAACAATTTAATCAAAGGAGCATCTACTCTAGAAAAACCATCAACGAATCTCCTATAGTAACCGGCTAATCCTAGGAAACTCCTAATCTCGGTCACAGACTTAGGTTGTTTCCACTCAAAAATAGCCTCAATCTTCGACGGATCAACACAGATACCTTCGGCCGAAACAACATGGCCAAGGAATACAACCTCTCGAATCCAGAACTCACATTTGCTGAGCTTCGCATACAACTGATTGATCAACAATCTCTGTAAAACAAATCTCAAGTGCTCATCGTGCTCTTCTTCTGTCTTCGAGTACACAAGTATATCATCAATGAAAACAACTACAAAACGGTCTAGATAGTCTCTAAAAATCTTGTTCATCATATCCATGAATGCTGCAGGTGCATTCGTGAGCCCAAACGGCATCACAAGAAACTCGTAGTGACCATATCTAGTCCAAAAAGCTATCTTCGGAACATCACACTCTTTCACCTTCAGCTGATAGTACCCGTATCTCAAATCTATCTTCGAGAACACTGAAGCACCTCTCAACTGATCAAACAAATCATCTATGCGAGGCAACATATACTTGTTCTTCAGAGTCAACTGATTCAACTGCCTGTAATCAATGCACATGCGCATAATACTATATTTCTTTTTCACAA
Organism: Hibiscus trionum; assembly: GCA_030270665.1. Lineage (NCBI taxonomy): Eukaryota > Viridiplantae > Streptophyta > Magnoliopsida > Malvales > Malvaceae > Hibiscus > Hibiscus trionum. Next base: position 7,494,318 of record BSYR01000024.1, on the reverse strand, counting down.
ACAACACGGGAGCACCCCAAGGAGAACTACTAGGCCTAATGAAACCACGGTCTAACAATTCTTGCAACTGACTCTTCAATTCTTTCAAATCTTTAGGAGCCATACGGTACGGAGCTATCGAAACTAGATTAGACCCTTAAACAGTCTCAATCACAAACTCAACATCTCTATCAGGAAGCAAACCCGGCAACTCTTCAGGAAACACATCCAGAAAGTCACAAACTGTTCTAATATCTTTCGGTCTAGCTTCACTCATATTCGGATTCATAACATAAGCTAAGTAAGCCCCACATCCGGAATCCATCAACCTATGAGCCTCTAAAGCTGATACCATATTAGAAAAGAACTTAATGTTCTCGCCTACTACCACTACCTCGTAATCATCGGAAAGTTTCAAGGAAATCCTCTTCGTCTCAAAATCCACACTAGCTCGGTGCTCAACTAACCAGTCCATACCCAAAATAATATCAAAACCATAAAAAGGAAGTTCTATCATATCAACAGAGAACACATGACCCTGAATCTTCAGTGGACATCTCCTATACATACGTCTAACCACAACTTTCTCACCAAAAGAACTAGTCACATGCATACCTACATCTAAAATCTCAACAGGTATATCTAACTTCTGTGCATGCTCACTCAAAATGTAGGAATGTGTAGAACCCGAATCAACCAAAGAAAGCAAAGACATAGATTGTAACTCAAAATTACCTGCTATCACATCTGTGTCGTTCCCGGCCTCTCTCTGAGCATAAACTCTCGCTGGTCCTCCTGCCTCTGGTTACACTGCAACAACATGAGCAAGGTTCCTCTGAGCATCTACCCTAGGGTCATCAGCCCTAGGCTGGAAGTAGCCACGACCGCGCCCACGGCCTCTCTGAAAATCATTCGCTCTCGCAGGAGCCTGAGCAATGTTCGGTGCCTGAGCCGCCTGATGCGCACAATCCCTCCTAAAGTGGTCCCTTGAACCACAGTTCCAACAAGCATGGAAGTTACCCCAACACTCACCAGTGTGCTGTCTCCCGCAACGTGTGCACTCGGGCAAACGCCCTCCACCTCTGTGGCCCTGATGGCCCCTACCATGATGGCCACCGCCACGTCTATGGTCAAACTGATGTCCGCCACCTGTATGCCTCTTGGCATCTCAACTTTCAAAGTGGTTGTGCCTCTTACCAGAACTAGATCCACCAGATCGTTTGGCCGACCCTAAACTGTGCTCTAAGTCCTTGGCCCTCGCGACCAATACATCAAAGTCTGAGTAGTCAGAAGCTAACGTGTACCTCTTGACCTCTTCGCTCAACCCATAGCGGAAACAGTTACAGCGTTCCACTTCATTAGGAACCAACTCTGGAGCGTACTGACTCAAGCGAACAAAACAGATCTCATAGTCTGTCACAGAAGCATCTCCCCTGAGTAAGGGCCATAAAATCTCGCTTCTTCTCATCAAGATACCTCGGTCCCAAGTACCTCTTTCTGAAAGCGGTCTCAAAGAAATCACAATCAATCTCTGCCTCTGGAACTCCAGTAGTAATGGTGACCCACCAGGTGTAGGCATCACCCTGAAGTAAGGAGAACACACAGCCCAATCTACGTGCGCCCACACAACCCATCTGAGCTAAGATACGAACTGTCTTCTCCAACCATAACTCAGACCTCTCTGGAGTAGATCCTCTGAACTCTTCGGCCCCCAAGCTACGGAGCCTCTCCAAAGGTAGACTGGCATCGTCACACCTAGGCTGAGCTGCAGCCTGAGCTCCCGCAACTGCGGCCTGAAATGCTCCCGCTATGGCTTGCACTAGCGGAGTCATATCGATTCCGGCCGGACCTTAGCCACCTTGGCCACCTTGAGGTCCCTCTCCTTCATCTCCATCCTCGCCTCTAGCTCCAGGCGGAGGAGGTGGTGGAGAAGCTCCAACTCCAGCAGCCGCAGGCCCTTCTATATGAGCCTCCACTTCAATCATCAGCTCAACAGGAGCCGCAACACGTGGTTCCTGATGAACCACCCTCGGCCTACCCCTCGGCCTAGACATCGCTCACAAACGATAACTACAACCACAACAACAAAATACACAAGATTGGGTTAGCAAGGCAAGGCTTCCAAGTGCTCAAGTACGTTTCCCTCACTTAAAATTCTTTTCCGATGTAATAGTAGCAATGGGACTCCCAAACAACATGCTTTTAAACAAAACAATTAACATACTTGTCACACAAGCAATCATACTTACAAAGCAAGCAAACACCGTGCATATCAATACAAAACTTGAACTTACCTCACTTACCTGCCCAAGGTCTCGGTAACCTTTGGCTCTGATACCAACAAGTGTAACCCCTTCGTCCCGGTCCGGACGCTTGACCGGTCCGAGTGGGCCACACGGGGAAAACCGAAGCGAAACCCGTTAAGGTTCCCCCTCGGTTAACGACCCAGAAAATTTCTTTTTAATTTAATCTTTTCTAAAGGCTCATTCAAATCCTATGTGATCATAACAGCGGAAGACAAACATTCATAAAACAATAACTCTAACAACCTATGCAAAGAATCCATATTTATGTGATTAAGCAGGCCGTTTCGAAACACCCTCAAGGTGTATCGAAACGCCTTGACCTGGTCAACGGTTCTAAACCTACACGAGGAGGCCGTATCGGAACGGAGGTCAACCGTTCCGAAACACCCTCCCTGGTCAACTTCTCGTGGTCAACGAGATTTTGACCATTTCGAAACTCCCTAGACCCGTTTCGGAACACCTTCATCTCGTCAATTTCTCAAAATTCCAGTAGCAAAAATGTACTGAAACGGCCTGTACGCGTTTCGAAACGCCCGGCCAAAAGCAAAGGGACCGTATCGAAACAGGGTAGCCCGTTTCGAAACGCCCTCTGTCTGCAGACTGGTTTTAGCTGATTTAAGGCACAAGGGTGCCCCTAAACCCCCACCAAAACCTCCAACAACACACTAACAACAATCCTAAGGCAAACCAACATATAAGCATGCTTGAACATCATCATAACAAGGCTAAACACTAAGGCACAACATCACAAAGCCATACATCCATATATATCATTAAAGGTGTTAAGCTTCAACATAGCCAACACTTAGACAATTCTAGGTAGCAAAAATACTAACATGGTTTCAAGCATGGCATACATCCCAAAAGCCAATTAGCAAGCACAAACGAGGAGTCTAACATGCTCCTAAACAACATCCACAACAACATAATTCAAAAGCATCATAACGCGATTACATGCCCCATTGCTTGACCATTACATCTTAATTTAAAAGTTCATACTTGGTAGCCAAACAAGTACCACAAGCACACTTGGAGGCCCGCTTCTTGCTCCTAGCAACCCACGAACTAAGGATCTGCATTGTCGAACAAAAAGAGAGCGTAAGCAATAAGCTTAGCGAGGGTAAACTCCTTAAAAACAAACCTCGACAATGCAGGGTCCAAGCACGATCTTAGCCAAGGTAAATACATAATTACCAAGGGTCCTCAAGAGCCAAAAGTTAAAGATGCATGAACAATATTCAATTATATGTCATGCTCAACAAGCTCATTTTCATAATATATGTAAACATATATAAACATCCAAGTAGAAATCACATTCTACAACACATTGATACACATATCAATCAATATTGACACCTAGCTATGACCCGAATACGCGGATAAACACGTTGGAACTCACATCCAACAACCATTTTACCTCACGGTGGGATTACACTCATCACCGGTCTCGCGGAGGGGATTCCACTCATCCTCACACCCCGTCGATGGGATTCCACTCATCATCGACTATATATAAATACAATTTCTGGGCGAACCCGTACTCCTCCTTGGTGACTCAACGCCACCAAGGCCACGCGCGAATTTAGACTCATGTGTGCACACTAACATCCTAATGATCGATCATTTGTACTCAAGCATACTAGTGCCAACATTTAACTCATTCTACATCATTCATTTCAATCCATTCCGTCCTTAGCACGTACTCACCATGATCACAATCATGAACCATTTCCATGCATGCCATAAGCATCACAAATCATGCCTCATCTCACATGTATAACACATTATACATAAATCAATCATATCACAAGTCATACAAGGCATATACATCAAATACAAGTTCAACCAATGGCTCTAGTTTAAGTTTAGGATTAGGCTACCACCCTAATCCTAACTCTAGGTGGGTCTACCAAGCCCGACCTAGTCCACATACTCGAACCAACCATTTAAAAACCACTTTAAACATTTAACCACTCACCTAAGCTTCCAAGCTCCAAGCCAAGCAAGCAACCACCCTCAAGCTTCCGGATTTCCTCTCGATGCTTCACCGACCCAAGTTCTTGCTTCTAAACAACCTCAATACAATTCAAATAACCTCAAATCAGCCCAAACATCAAAATACTAGCCCGGAACACAATTCAAACACAATTCACAATGTTTCAAGCCATGAACAAACCCCACATTTAGCAAACTCGGGCAGCCCCAATACCTTATCCAAAATCCATGTTTCCAACACCTTTTACACCCACAAATGATCCCAAATCAACCCCCAACCATAGTACTACCAATGGCCTATCAATTCCCACCTAAAACAACCCCCAAAACTCAACCAAAACCCTCCAAAAACCCCATTTATACCCAAATTCGGGAATTGCTCAAAATAAAGAAAAATTCACATATGTTGAATCATTTAACTCCTAAACCTCATAACTAACCATATTAAATCAAAATATTTGGGTTAGCAACACAAAGGCGTCATTTTTAATCAAATCTTTTGAAATCCCCATTTTTCAAAACTTCAACGAAAATAAAATCTAATGGTACTTTTGAAGAGAGGGAGTTGAGGAGAAGTCAAAAATGGTGTTACCTTTCAAAAACGAGTTGAAATGGTGGAGGAATGAAATGGAATAGTGATTGTGAGAAGAGAGCTCTCCAACCCGTTGGTTTTCTTTGAAGAAGAGAATGAATAGTAAAAAGGGTGTTTTGTTTTGTTTTAAATTTAAAGGCCCAAAGACCATTTTGCCCTTAATGAAATAGGATATTCACAAGAGCATATAATCCATGGCTATTTGGGGTTTAATCCCAAAACATGGTCAACACAATTAATTAATTTGAAAACAAAACCTAAAACATTATTTAAATTATAAAACCGAGCCCAAATAATATTAAAATATTATTTTCACCCGACCCCTAAACTCGGGTGTTACAAGTATTGTGAGTGTAGTTACTCCTTAGGGTTAGGACAAGTGTCCTAACCAATATTTTCATTTTAATATATGATGATTTGAAAGCATGAAACGAACCTAATTAATATTTGGTAAATGTTCTAAGGGAAGAAGGTTAAATGGAAAGACAATTGCTTATGTTTGCTACTAGTTTGGTACTATTGTGTGATACATGGTATATGCACTTGACTGATGGATTATATAAGTTCTATGTGACTGTTATGCTACTGCCCTTGAATGTTACATGTTGTATGAATGAGTATATGTGACTTATACATGTTAGAAACAATGAGACTTTGACCAAATATAGACCTTATATGCTAGCAACATGTTATGTGTTACATGATCGATATGTTGGCTTGTTAATGACTTGCCTTGTGATTGTTTGAATTAAACGACACTATAAGCCCTTAGTTGACTAATTGGCCTTAGGTAGAACGACATGCCTTAGAGTCTAGAGCTCCTCTGAAATTAGTACCTTATGTACTCTTTGTTGGTGTTGTTAACACCTTGTGTAATTGATGCTTTGAGCATCCTCTGTTGATCATATGGTTATCTTGTAATGGTATGGAAGACACCTTGATGCATTGTGCACCCTCTGATTTTGATGCCTTGTGCATCCTTTGAATTGGTACCTTGTACCTAAAGAGACTTGATTACCTAGTCCTACTAATCTACCAAGGCAAAACACTATAAGCACTTGAATAAGACATGTAACAAGTGATACATGTGACTTGTTATGTTATATGATTGTGATTATATGAAACATGAGTTCAAGACATTCAAGGCTTAAACACCAATCTGATTTTGCTTGAAACATACATGATCTACATGCCTAGGATGCCTGTTCGAATGGTGACTATGTGTTATGTTTATGTATTACTTGATCGATCACATTTTTTTCATGTACATGATATGCTATGAGTTCATTGTTTGTATTGTTAAATGATAGTGTGTTTACATTGTTCTTTGATGCAAATGTGCCTACATGCCTACTTGTTGTTTCCATGCTTCTAAAACTAGCTAAGTGATTCTTAATCATGTTTAAACTAGCTAGGTGATGCTTATGTAATATGAATCCTAGCTAGGTAACATTGGCTAATTGAAATAAGACACCTAAAAGACTAAACTAATAGATTTAAGCACTACCTCACTAAGTACATTTTTTGTACTTATCACTCTTTATTTCCTCCTTCCCAAACCAACAGGTTTTGTTGATTGAAAGCTGCCCATTCGGTTCCTGGAGCACCAAATTACAAGCAAGAATCATGTATGATGTGATCTTTTGTTTAGACTTTTAGATTGTGGTATAGACATTTGTATTAGAGTGGTGTCACATGCATTTTGGTTGATATACATGTTAAGTGTGAACACTAGACTTGTTATATATATAAAGTTTAAGCTAATGGTTTGTAATGACTAAGTTATGTTTGTATTAAGTCTTGTATGACACTTTTGACAAGTTTGTATATATGTATATGATGTTTGATTAAATTATGACTTATGATATGATCATATGTGTTTGGATATGTTCAATGGACCTTTGAATGGCATGATATATGATAGTATAGTCCTTGTTGCCATTGTACTTGTTTGTTATACAATTGACTTGGATGTTAGAAATGAATAGATCAATGTATATATAGCCTACATAGGAACATCATATGTTTCGAATGTACCTTGAATGATCCATGTTGGTTCGAATGCTTCATGATAGGACCTATCTAGTTTGTTTGATTACATGGTTCTTGAATGTATAGATGTGTTTGTTTGATTGCAATGATTACATGTTTAGACGCATTAAGGTTGTATCAAGATCTTGTTATGTTAAAAGTTTAAATTAGTCCCCTAAATGACTAGTTACATGTATGATTAATCTATCTTAAGTGTATTTAAGTGTGTATTGGCTAAGTTACTTAAAATAGATTGCTTGAATACCATATGCTAAGTATGTTCGGTTTAAGTTTATATGTTATATGATTATAAGTCTGATGCGCGTCGTAACGCTCCTCGCTCCTAACCCGAGCGAGGGGTGTTACAGTTACTCTTTATCGAGGTAAAGGTAAATAATCTAGAAACTTAAATTGTCCATTCTTTTATATAGATTCATGTTGATGCTTTGGAGCATGATTTTGAGTATTAGAGGCTTCTATAATTGAGCTAAATGTTGTCTAGATAATTTTTTCAACTTCAGCTCATATGATTTGTTTGATACCAATAAGTTTTATCTGCAAAAATTATATAACGGGTAACTATTTACATGATGAGGGTTACCGGTAAACTATCTAGAAACCATGTTGTCCATTTTAGATACATATTCAAGTTAATCTTATGAACATAGTTTTAAACATTAGGGGCTCCTGAAATTGAGAAAAATATCTTTTCTTATTTTTGAAGCATTTTACTACAGTTTGTCTCCATGTTTCGCAGGTTTTTCCTTATATTACTAATATCTCACATGTTGCTTAAAAATAAAAAAAAATTGTAACTTCTGCTCACACGATTTCTTTGATACCTAGACTTTTTATCTTCAAAAACAATATGATGAGTAACTATTTACATGATGAGAGTTACTCTTTATCGAGGTAAAGGTATTTGGATACCTTAATGTCTATTTTAAATATAGATTCATTTTGAGTATGTGGAACATGATTTTGAGTATTAGAGGTTCCTTAAATTGAGAAAAATATTCTTTTGAGTTTTGAAGCACTTTTCGTAGATTATCTCCGAGCTTCATGACCTTTTCTTTCTATTACCAATATCTGACAAGTTGCCAAAAAATCAAATAATTTTTGAAACTTCAGCTTACATGATTTCCATGCTACCCATATGTTTTTTTTTGCTAAACCCATGACTAACTATTTATATGACTAGGGTTTCTCTTTGTCGACAAGGTAAATTATATAATACCTATATGTTTTATCTATAAAAAGTAATTTGTGTAACTATTTACATGACGAGGGTTACTCTTTATCGAGGTAAAGCTAAATTATATTGATGCCTTGAATGTCCATTTTTGATATAGATTCATGTTGAGCTTATTGAATTTGATTTTGAGAATTAGGGACTCCTAAAATTGAGTAGAATATTTTTGTGATTCTCAAATTTTTTTCTACAACTTTTCTTCACCTTCGATGGCCTTTTCCTTCTAGAACAAATATTTGCTACTTCTTACAAGATGCTTAAAAAACAAAAAAAAAATTACAACATCAGCTAACATTGTTTATATGATGCATAAATGTTTTATATACAAATGCAATATGGTGATAACTATTTACATGATTAAGGTTACTCTTCATTGAGATATAAATTCATGTTGAGGTTTTGGAACATGATTTTGAGTATTAAAGGCTTTCAAAATTGAGAAGAATGTTGACTATATAATTTTTGCAACTTCTGCTCGTATGATTTGTTTGATACTAACACGACTTATTTGCAAAAATATATATGATGAGCAGTTATTTACATGATGAGGGTTACTCCTTATGTAAAATTATATGATGAGCATTTATTTACATGGTTTTAAACATTAGGGGATTCTAAAATTGAGAAAAATACAATTTTGAATTTTGAAGGATTTTACTACAGATTGTCTCCATGCTTCACAAGATTTTCTTTCTATTACTAATATCTCACAAGTTTTTTAAAAATCAAAAACCTTTTACAACTTCTGTTTGCACGATTTCTATGAAACCTACACATTTTATCCACCAAAATTTTATTTTTTTATCGGCAAATATAATTTTTATTAAGATATCATAAAAGCCAATGTCTGAATGTGTGTCTCATTAAAAACCTTCCTAAACCTAAATGGAGAAAAATAGTACAACACATTCAGGGATGAAAAAAAACACCAATACATAGAAAATCTCAATAGAAGAAACCATTCCTTACCCAACTTAGCAAAATCAGAACAATACACATATGATCACCACACCTTGTTCAAGTGGGTAAAGAATTACCACCAAGCCTTGAACAATTGTTGCCTACTAATCCCTTGCTTCACCAATTGATCTATCAAACAATTCCTATCCCTTGAGACGTGCATGAGACTCACACCACCAATGTAACTCAACAGGTGATCTATTTCTTCAAAATTGCTCATTATCACCAAGGACGGAGTAGAACATTTCCAATCCAATTAGGGGCCACCCGAGAATCTGATTCAACTATTAGATTAGCCTTATTCACCCAATTAGCTTCAATGAACACCTCAAACGCCATCTTAATGGCTACCACTTCAGTAAAAGATGCTCTTAACCCCTCAAAAAGACTAGAGAATATTATACGAAAAGACCCATCCACAGTCTTAAGGTTCCCCCGCAACCCGCAACATCATCTTTTTCAGCTCTATCAACATTAAACTTCACAAAGCCCTCGATTTGAGGTTACCATAGGCACCCCCAAAACGAATGAATTTTCCATCACCTAGCTGCCATAGAAAATAATTAACATTCATCCAATTAGAAATGTCCCTACTATACATATTCCTAATAATTCCTTTCCAAATAGTCGATTGTTTCCTTCGATCTTACATCACACTCTCAATTAAAATCACAACTTCCATATTTAAAGGTGATATTTTTTCCAGATAGCATCTTTTTCAGACACTAACCTCCACCCCCATTTCTTCGAGTCTTAAAAAATTTAAATAGTCCTGGACCCCAATCCACTACCTCGAGGTAAGCAAAACTGGAATATGATCTGAAACTGAACAAGGTACTATTTACATGATGAGGGTTACATTTTGTTGAGGTAAGGGTTACATGATGAGTATTAGGGGCTCCCAAATATTCATGTGATTTTGAAGAATCTTTTTACAATTTTTCTTCGTGCTTCATGACCTTTTCTTCTTATTACTAATAACTGGCAAGTTTCCTAAAAGTCAAATATCTTTTGCGACATCAACTCGCATGATTTTTACGCTACCCATACATTTTATTTGTAAAACTAATGTGTAAATATTTTGTCAGAGATTGTTTCCTAAAGTCCAGAAGATCTGTAAATATTTTGTTATTTATTAGAATCCCTATTTATAAGGGATTGTATTTCTTTACTAGAATTAGTTTCTTTCCTAGTTAGGAGTTTCCTTAGCTAAGGCATAAGTCTATATATTTAGTCTGTAAATCAGTAGAAATAGTTGAGTTAAAAATATAATAAAAAGATCAGTTTTTGATCAGCCTTTCGACATGGTATTAGAGCCTCTTTTTATTTAGGCTTTACTGTTTTGTTAGAAAGTATTTGTTCGATTTCTTGTTCCCTTAGAAAAGTATGGTTGACACGATTGATTCCGGCAGTTCTGAGACTGCCCAAGGAGACATGATAAATGAAGGAAGTCATTCCAGTCATATGAATGACTTATAGAACATTCATGTCGCTTATAGACTCAATGGCAAGAATTACCTTAAATGGTCCCAATTGGTTCGAACCTTTCTAAAGGGAAAAGGAAAACTCGTTCATCTTCTTGGAAAGGGCCCTAAAGAAGGAGACCCTAAATTTGAAGCTTGCGATGAACAAGACTCATTAGTTATGTCTTGTTTGTGAAACTCAATGATGCCTGAGATCAGTGACACTTGTATGTTTCTCAGCACAACCCAGGAAATATGGGAATCTGTAAAGCAAACCTATTCGAAGGTTCGTGATGCTCCCCAGATTTATGAGATCAAGAGCAAGATTTCAACCACAAAACAGAGAAGCAAATCAATCACAGAATACTCTAATCTGCTACAAAATCTTTGGCAAGAGATGGACCATTATCAATGCATTCAGATGAAATGCAGTGAGGATGCAGCAGCTCTGAAAAGGTTTGTTGAAAAGGAAAGGATTTACGATTTTCTTGTTGGACTGAATATTGAATTTAATGCTGTGAGAATCCAAATTTTGGGGAAAGAAGATCTGCCCTCATTAAATGAAACCATTGCTTATGTTCGTGCTGAAGAAGGAAGAAGAGAAGCAATGATGATTGGAAATAATCAAGTATAAAGCTCGGCTCTAGTGACTCAAACAGTTTCTGAAAAGCCAACACGTCTGGAAAGTTTTGAAAGAAAATCAGAAATAACAAGGGTAGTGAATCGAGATTCTGTGTGGTGTACGTATTGCAAAAAACCTCGACACACTAGAGAGAGGTGTTGGAAGTTACATGGGAAGCCTCAGTCCACAAACAAAAACTTCATAGAAATGGAAGGATTAACGAGGGGGCGGAGTTGAGCCTATGCAACTAGAGAAGTAGCCAAGGAATCCACTAAACAATCTGGTGAGTTCAATCAAGAGGAAGTAGGGAAGTTGAAAACTCTACTGGAGTCCTTAGGAAAATCATCAATTGCTGGTGCAGGTAATCTGGTTTTCTCAAGTATATCATCTTCTCAAAATTATAATGCCTTAGAATCCTCCATACCTACTCAAACCTCATGGGTAATAGACTCGGGAGTACCTGATCACATGACCAATTCCTCTCTCAACTTTCTCAATTACACATCATGCCCTAGCAATAGGAAAATTACAGTTGTTGATGGTACCATGATAACAGTTGCTAGTGAATGAGATGTTGCCATTAGTAAAAAAAATTTGCTTAGAAAAGTTCTACATGTTCCAAAATTATTTACCAGCCTTATCTCAATACCAAAACTTGTCAGAAATACTAATTCCATAGTTTTGTTTCATTCTACACACTGTTTTTTCCAAGAGCAGAAAACGAAGAAGATGATTGGGCGTGCTAAGGAGATCAATGGACTCTATTATCTTGAAAATTTTAGAGGAAAAGTTAGAGTCTTGAACACTCCACCCTCATCTTTTTTATCTAATTCTACAAACAATAAAGACCAAATATGGCTCCAGCATCTTCGCCATGGTCATCCCCCTTTTAAACTTCTAAAGACTATGTTTCCTTCTTTATGTAAAACCTTAGAAGTTGAGGAATTACATTGTGATGTGTGTGAACTTGTTAAACACAAACGTTCCTCTTTTCCAGCAAGTAATAATAGAACCAATATTCCTTTTAGTCTTATTCATAGTGATGTATGGGAACCTTCTTATGTTCTTAACATAACTGGGGCAAGGTGGTGTGTATCTTTTATAGATGATCACACTAGGGTTACTTGGATTTATTTGTTAAAACAGAAATCTGATGTTGCATCTACCTTTCAAAACTTTTACACCGTGATAAAGACTTAGTTTAGAGTCGAGATTAAAAGAATTAGATAAGATAATTCCAAGGATTATTTTAATCAAATCGTGTCTCCTTATCTCTTGGAAAAAAGTATTTTACATGAATCATCCTATGTAAAAACTCTCTAGCATAATGGAATTTCAGAAAGGAAGAATGGACATATTCTTGCTATAACGAGAGCCCTTTTATTTTAGAATAATGTTCCAAAAAAATACTGGGGGAAGCTTTCTTAACAGCTACATTTATGATGAACAGACTACCTACTAAAGTCTATGGATCTCAAATTCCTATTCAAACCCTTACAAAATTTTCCCACATTTCAACATATCTCTTAACCTTCGGCCAAGAGTGTTTTGGTGTGTTACCCTTGTTCATCTTCATTCTCCAAACCGAGATAAGCTTGATCCTTGGGCAGTAAAGTGCATTTTTCTTGGGTATTCCTCTACTCAAAAAGGCTACAAATGCTATCATCCACCTACTAGAAAGGTCTATGTTACTGCTGATGTTACTTTTGTTGAAAGAGAGAGTTACTTCACTGATCTATATCTTCAGGGGGAGATGTCTTTTAGGGAAGATAAGGATACATATATGTTTTTACTTCAGCAACAACCATTGTCCCTCATTGATCTACCTTCTTCTCATTCTGCAGAAATCCAGCCGCCTTTACAGTCCTTACAATCAGAACCCTTACAAACATAACCCAATAGTCCTCAAACTCCTTAACTAAACAGAAATATTTCTCAGCCCAATGTTCAAGACACTACTGGTCCTCTAAAGACATATTCAAGAAGGAAGATACCTATGCAAACTCAATCATCTCCTGCTCCTGCTCCCATTCCCATACATTTTGAGGTACATTCTGAAACTGATCATGATCATAATGATATGAATTCTAATTCTGAGTTTGAGTTTCCTGTTACTATTAGAAAGGGAAAAAGAACATGCACCACTAAACACCCTTCATATTTATTTATGACATACAATAATATGTCCCCGAATCACAAAACCTTTCTTACCAGCTTAAACAATATTGTCATCCCTAAAATAGTAGCCGAGGCATTAGATAATGAGAACTAGAAAAAGGCCATGCAGGAGGAAATGGATGCACTAGAAAAGAATAAGACCTGTGATTTAGTAAAGCTACCAGGAGACAAAAAAACAATGGGGTGTAGATGATTGTACACTGTAAAATACAAATCAGATGGGTCCTTGAAAAGATACAAAGCAAGGTTGGTGGCAAAGGGGTGCTCGCAAGCCTATGGGATAGATTATTTGGAGACATTTGCACTTGTTGCAAAGATGAACACAGTGAGGGTTCTACTTTCCTTAGCAGCTAACCAATGATGGAATTTACTGCAGTTTGATACTAAAAATGCATTTTTATATGGAGATCTCGAAGAAGAGGTATACATGGATGTTCCACATGGATTTAATTCGACTGCTTGACAGGTAGTTTGAAAGTTAAAAAGGCTCTATATGGAATAAAACAGTTCCCAAGAGCTTGATTTGGAAGATTTGCTAAAGTAATGCTAGGGCAGGGTTTCAAACAGAGTCAAGGTGAACATACCTTATTTGTGAAGCATTCATCTTCAGGGGGAGTAACCATACTACTGGTTTATGTGGACGATATCATAGTTAAAGGTAATGATTCAGAAGGAATCATCAATCTGAAAAAGTGTCTTGTAAAAGAGTTTGAGGTCAATGAACTTGGGAGATTAAAATATTTTCTGGGTATTGAGGTGGCACACTCACAACAGGAAATTTTTATATCACAACAAAAATATACCATGGATCTTTTAAAGGAAACTGGAAAGCTTGGGTGCAAACCAGCAGAAACACCCATAAAAGTTAACCACAAACTTGGAGACTCAGATGAAGATGATATGGCAGTTGATAGGGGTTTATTTCAGAGACTTGTGGGAAGACTTGTTTATTTATCACATACCAGACCAGACATAGCATATGCTATTGAAGTGGTGAGCCAATTCATGCACAATCCTAAGGAGTCACACCTAAGAGTTGTAATGTGAATCTTGCAATACTTGAAAGGTACACCGGGTAAAGGAATCATGTTTAGAAGAGGAGGAAACTTGACTCTAGAAGCCTACACAGATGCAGACTATGTAGGGTCTAGAATGGAAAGAAGATTAATTTCAGGCTACTGCACCTTCTTTGGAGGAAATTTGGTTACTTAGAGAAGCAAAAAAAGAACGTGGTAGTTAGATCCAGTGCAGAAGCTAAATTTCGAGTTATGGCTTTAAGAATCTATGAGTTACTAGGGCTGAAGATCATCCTAGAAGATTTGAAAGTGGAATGGAATGGACCAATGATGTTGTACTTTGATAACAAATCAGCAATCAATATTGCTCATAATCTAGTTCAGCATGACAGAACAAAGCATGTTAAAGTGGGCAGATATTTTATAAAAGAAAAATTCGAAAGTGGTTTGATTTGTACTCCTTATGTGACTACTGGTAATCAAATTGCGAATATTCTCACCAAGGGTTTACTTGGTAAAGATTTTTCAGAAGTTAACAGGCAAGCCGAGGATGGAGGACATACATGCCCCAGCTTGAGGGGGTGTGTCAGAAATTGTTTCCTAAAGTTCAGAAGATCTGTAAATATTTTGTTATTTATTAGAATCCCTATTTATAAGGGATTGTATTTCTTTACTAGAATTAGTTTCTTTCCTAGTTAGGAGTTTTCTTAGCTAAGGGATAAGTCTATATATTTAGTCTGTAAATCAGTAGCAATAGTTGAGTTAAAAATATAATAAAAAATTAGTTTTTGATCAGCCTTTCGACATATTTACATGATGAGAGTTATTCTTTGTCGAGGTAAAGCAAAATTATCTTGATACATTGACTGATCATTTTAAATACAGATTCATATTGAGTCTATAAAATATAATTTTGAACATTAGAAGCTCCTAAAATTAAGTAGAATGCTTTTTATAATTTTTGAAGCATTTTTCTACAGCTTTTTTAATGGTTTATGACATTTTTCTTCTAGAATTAGTTTTTGCTACGTCTTATAAGTTGCTTTTTTTTTTAACATCAGCTTACATGATTTGTATTATGCCTATCTTTTTATATATAAAAATAATATGATAGATAACTATTTACATGATGAGGGTTTATCGAAGTAAAAGTAAATAATCTAAATACATAAATTGTCCATTTTAGATATAGATTCCTCCTTTTTGTTATTAGTGGCTTATGAAATTGAAGGGGATGTTGTCTTTATAGTTTTTGCAACTTCAGTCATATGATTTGTTTAATACTAATACGTTTTATTTGCAAAAATTATATGACGAGCAACTATTTACATGATGTGAGTTACCCTTTATCAAAGTAAAGGTAAATTATTTAAAAAATTTGTTGTCCATTTTAAATATATACTCAAGCTATTATTTTATTTAAGGGTAAAATTTTGATACACAGACTGTGTAAAATTAATTTTACACAAACTTGTATATTTTTATTATAAAACTCAAATCTTAAATTTCTAACCCTAAACCCTAAAAATTAAACCTTAAATCATATATCCTAGATCATAAACACTAACCTTAAATTCTAAACCCTATAACCTAAAGCCCTAAACTTTAAACCCCAACCCCTAAAACTAAAAGGCATATGTAAATTAAAGTTTACACGGCCAGTGTATCAAAAAAATTTCCTTTATTTAAATTATCATAAAATATATAATCATTGATATAATATATTTATTATTTTATACAATAAAACAAACCGTTGAAATACTTTTTTTAAATTATATTTTATTTATAAGTAATAATCATTAGCAAGATTCTCCTTAAAAAAACCTTTTTAATTTTAAATAGAGGGAAAATAGTGCAACTTGCTAATGGTATTGGGAACAGTGAATAAAACATCACAATGACTCGTTACAATACATTCCACAAGCATACAACCACATTCCGCAGCAAGCAAAAGTAACCAAACTAGTAACTCTCAACAACAGCATCACCCTGACAATCTTATTGCACCCCACAATGAAAGCCTCCAGCAACTTCTACTCAGATCAGTTGCATCCCAGTTTGAACTTGTCAAAACCTTCCTTAACTCGATGCCTTCCAAATCAAGGGAACAGCTCCAGATATTCCCCTCTTTGCCAGCTTATCTGCAGATGAAATACTTAAGGTGTTTGTGGAGTGGATCGGATTGAATTTATGTGTGAGATTAATATTCTTTATGTTTATTCAAACTTAATCCGATCAGACATATGAGCTTGAAATTTTATCCAAATTCCTTCATATTTCTAGTTCGCCAACCAATTCAACTATTAGGAATTGTTAAACATATTTATTTTATTTGCAATTTTCAATTTAAAAATTTTATACATTTTTTCTTTTATTAAATTTATTTTTCACTCTTTCATACATAATCAACATATTTTTTTAATGTTTATATAATTGTATTACAATGTTATATTGTTATAAATTTAACTGTTACTTGATTTAACTTTAATAATATATAAAAATAGTACATTGCATTATAAACTTAATACAAACTGAACTCGAGTCCTGAATGTTGGACTAATAAAATTTTCAAATTAATTTAATATTAATTTTTGGTAATTATATCATGCACTGGAAACATTTTGTTTCCACAAGCGCCCTAATTTTAAGAGTTAAGAATAAAGTTTAAAGTTCATACTTTATGGGTTTAGGTTTATGTGCTTAGAATTGAAGGATTGTAGTTTGAATTTAGAGTTTAGGGTTAGAATTTAGGGGTTATAGATAAAAACCTAAATCCTTAACATATTACCCTAAAATCTAAAGCTTAACCTCTAAACCCTAAAACTTTACCCTAAATTCTAACCATATAGCCTAAATTATAAGCCCCTAAACTTAAATCACTAAACTATAAACCTTAAATTAGATCCATAGCCCCTAAAATTAAGGTATTTGTGGAAACAAAATGTTTCTACCGCCAGTGCATCATATATCGTCCCTTAATTTTTTTTTATTTTTTTGAAAGGAATATTAATATTTTTATGGATTTATATCATATACACTGGCGGTGGAAACTGAAAGTTTTCACAAGCGCCTTAGTTTTAGGGTTTAGGGTCTTAATTTAGGTGTAGAGTTTAGGGGTTTAGATGTAAGGGTTTAGAATTTAAGGATAGTTGTTAGATTTTAGAATTAGGGTTATAATTTAGGGTTTAGAGGTTGGGATTTTGTTTTTAGAGTAATAAGGTTAGGATTTAAATTTAAATTAAATCCTAAAGTTAAGGCGCTTGTAAAAAATTTTAATTTTTACCGTGAGTGTATAGGATAATAATCCTATTTTTATTTAAATTTCTTCTAATGTGTGCTTTTAAATTCAAAGTGATTAAATATCTGTGCCCATCATGACTCAACAACTTTTACTTTTGTGGATCAACGATTGAACATGATATGTAAAATAAATGGGCTCCAATTCATTTTTATTTTCACATCATTTTTGGTTTAAGTGGCCAACAAAAGACTTAATTCATCAAAACAAATCATCATCTATGAACTTAAGTGAGTCCACAATGATTTCAAGAAAATAGTTATACCTCTACCTATGTTTCGAAACTTCTAGCTTTCTCGTTGTACCCCAGCATGTGAAGTATTATGGCTTCTGAAGCACTCGTCTCCGGTCTCCGTAGCTTTCATTTTCGGGTCACTTTCAACGTGACAGTCTTCATGTATGTTTAACTCGTAAGTTAAGTCTGTTGTCTGAAAAGCGAGTCCAACGTGACTAGACTAAAAAGCTTATTGACCGGGAGTCGGAGTTAATCTTGCCAACCTAGCAATATATGTCATTAGCTCAGACCTCGTCCCATCAAACAAAACCATTCAATTATAAATACTCATCGAGTCGAAGATAACAGACATACCGACTCTCTTCACCTTATTCTCCATCAACTCTCTCCATATCACTCTAACATTGTCTTTAACTCTCCATCCTTTTCGGTATAAGTGAACCACCACAAATTATTGCTCGTTACTTCTTTGATTACCCTCTTTACCACTTTGTTCGATGTCTGACACATTTGACATCAACAAAAATAATAGACTTGATTGGTATGTATAGATACTGTTTTTTCTTATTTTATTTTTTTATTTACAAGTAATACATTATTTTTCTTGGTAAAAATCTTGCCACCCACTAGACAAATTATTTCCATTCATAAATTATTCCAAACCTTTCAAATCATGTAGTCATTTTAAGGGGGGAAAAACATTAGCGTCAACCTGTTATAATGTTGTCCAAAGTATAAAATAAGATATATCTAAAAATGTTTTATGAATCAAATCAAAACGGTATTTTTTATAAATTCTAATTCTAATTTTAATCTTATTTAAAAGGAGAAAAAAGACAAATTCTAAAGGGAAAAGGGGTATAATTTATTTACACAACTTGTGTATTAAAATATTATCCATATTTGAATACATTCAATCCAAGTTTTGTAAGATTTCAACTTCAATAAAGACATAGCACTATTTACATTTTCTCGTTTTTTTTGTTTTTGTTTTTCTCTTTCGTTTATTAAGAAAGATGATATTATCGCCCTTCTTATCAAATGATGTCATTCATGTATTGTCATGGTTTTTATTATATTTTTTCTTGGGTAGTTTTAGGGTAAGGCCTCTGGGGTGCCGTTAAAATAATATGAATTTCTACACAAATTTTTACTTATTTGGTATGAATTTGTGTAGGTACATAATTTTTTTACCTAAGACAAAATTTACACAATTTTTTATCTAAATAGTAAGGATTTATACTATAACATGTCGCACCTTAACTTTGCCATTTTTTCTTCTTTTCTTTTTTTTTCATCTCTTTAATTCTTTATTTATGCATGTTTGAGTTTTTTGTTTATTTTGATTAATAAATCTTGCCATTTTCTAATAAGTTTGGTGTGCGTTTTTCTATGTTATTGTAGCACATTTTATTTAATCTTGTATTATATTTTCCCTTTTTAGGATACACATATTAGTTTTACCATGTCTATAAGTACTTACAATCATCAAATATAAACTGTAATTGAGTTTTGATGAGTCTAGTTTATTAACGTACTAAAATTGTTTGGATTTTATTATTAAAAATTTAAATAGTAGACATACCATTTAAATGCGAAAAAAAATAATATTTCACATATAAATAATTTTTAAAATATTAATGAGTCATTGGTATTTGGTATAATAATGAGAATTAACATTTATAAAATAATGTAAGGATGGACGAGGAGTTATGGGGCGCGGCAGCCTTGAAATTTTTAAATACTCATAAAATTTAAGTATTTTTTATATTTTAATATACTTTCCTAAATGTCTATATACTCTTACTTAATTTTTTGTGTTCATCTCTAAAATTATGACTTTGTTTGACAATTAGTGGATAGTTGATTGTTAGCGAATTATACTAATTAATAGCTTATTGCATAAGCTAATTTGACTGACAGATTGTATTAGCTGATTGTATAAAAGTGTTTGGTAAAATTAACTGGTAACTGATAATTGTTTGATTATTTAAATAAGAAAAATGACATATAAGGGCGTGATTATATTCAATACTTGTTTGAATAGTTTATTAGTTATCAATATTTTGTATATTAATTGGATTATGAAAAATAAAATTTTTAATGTAACATTACTATGCATATTTGAAGGATATATATATTAATTTATTATTACATAATTATTTTTAATACAATTTAATTAATTATTAAATTTAAATACAAATATAAATGTGTGAGAATAAAAAAATATTAATTTACAAATGTCAAAATGTAATTACGTGATTGTGAAGAATTAAAATAGAAAATGTTAAATTTAAGTTATTTGGAGATTTTTTATAATTGTTAAGGGTATTTATAACTCTTATGTCAAACCTTCTAATTTCAAAAAGCTCATATTAGCAGTTTTTTCAAAATTAGAGGTTCCATCTCAATCCGCTATTTACCAAACATCCAAATTAGTGGATTTGACCGATCAAACCTCTAATATTAGCTGAAACCTCTAATTTTGACTCAAACCGCTATTTTACCAAACATGACCTATGTATTAATTGACATCTAATTCAAAGTTTAAATCATGAGTAATTCTAACCCCTTGTTATTAATGAAATGGTGAACTACATTGTATCGGTTAGGTTAGCATTGCTTTTAAAAATAGCGGTGGAAAAAGTGCTTTAGAGAAGTGTTTTTGGATATTTTTTTGTTTGATTGTGTCAAAAAGTGCTTTTTAAAAGATAAATGATTATTTTAAACATGATATTGTAACTTAAATATATATATTTAAATGATATCAAAATTCTTTAATTTTACAATATATGAAATATATCAACTTAAATTTTGATAAAAATATACACATATTTTTATTAATAAATAAATATTTTTACAATTGTACATGTTCCATAAAAAATATAAAAAATTTAAAATAAATTTTATTTAAAAATTCTGACATGAAAAGACATACAATTATTTAAAAAATAAATAATGTATTGAGCATATAATTATGTCTTGGTAAAAAATTATAAATTTATAAATTATAACATAAACACATCACAAAATAACAAATGAAGGTTAAAATTATAATTTAACTTCCAAAAATACATTTTCAACAGCAAAAAATTAAAATTAAAATTTTTGTGTTTTAAATTAAAAAATACTTTTCAAATTCTAAAATATTTTCAGTTTAGCATTACTTTTCACTCTAAAACTATTTTTTTTTTGGCCCAATAACACTTCTCGCAGACAATGTTAGACGATTACTTAGTAAAAAGGGAACACAATGATTTAACAAATTCAAATTAATCTCATTTGGAAAATTGTTTCGCATATTTTATCTCGTTTTCAATTGTTCTTTTTGGCTTAAATTCTCCATTGGCCACTGAAGTATACACAAAATACTGAACTGCCCCCTAAATAATTTTTTTGGACGTTTTGCCTCCTGAAGTATACATCGTGACCTCCGTTAGCCCCTGAACAAAAAATCGTGACCTCATATGTCCCTTTCGTTAAAAAAATTCTCACGAACCAATCAGAATGTGCCATGTGTCACTAATAAACAAAAAAATTTAGCTGACTTATTTTAAAGGGGTAAATTGTACGCTAAGTCTATAAAATTTTTATTTTTATTCATTTTAGTCCTAAAAATCTTTATTTAACCCGAATTGACCCAAGTTGCTTTATAATTTTTATAAATTAGTCTATTATTTTCAATATGCTAATGTTTTTGTTCAATTTATCCTCAAAAAATTTATTTAACCCACAATTAACCCCTAATACTTTATAATTTTTATAAATTAGTCCAATATTTTTAAAATGCTGATATTTTTGTTCAATTTTGTCATCAAAATCTTTATTTAACTCACAATTGACCCCAACTACTTTATAATTTTTATAACTTAGTCCAATATTTTAAATATAATTATATATTTTTTGTTCAATTTAGTACTAAAATCTCTATTTAACCCAAAATTGACCCATATTTCTTTCTAATTTTTATAATTTAGTCCAATATTTTAAATATAATTATATTTTTGTTCAATTCAGTCTAAAAAATCTTTATTTAACATGACATTAACCTAAATTTCTTTGTACTTTTTATAAATTAGTCCAATATTTTTAATATGCTGATATTTTTGTTCAGTTTAGACCTCAAAATCTTTATTTAACTCGAAATTGACCCATGTTTCTTTATAATTTTTATAATTTATTCCTTTAAAATAAGTCAGCTAATTTTTTTGTGTATTAGTGACACGTTGCACGTTTTGATTGGTCTGTGAGAATTTTTTTAACGGAAGGGGCATATGAGGTCACGATTTTTAGTTTAGGGGCCAACAGAGGTCACAGTGTATACTTCGGGGGAAAACGTCTAAAAATTTTTTTAGGGGTAATTTTGGTATTTTGTGTATACTTCAGGGGCTAATGGGGAATTTAAGCCTTGTTTTTTATATTTAAAATATATTAGTATTTTTTAAGGGAAAATATATGATGCACTAGCGGTAGAAATATTTTGTTTCCACAAGCGCCCTAATTTCTCGGGTTAGAGATCTAATTTAGGGTTTTAGGTTTAGGGGTTTAAAATTTAAGGTCTGTGGTTAGAATTTAAGGGTTAGGGTTTATAGGTTTAGATTTTAAGGTAATATGTTAGGGATTTAGATTTTTACCTATAACCCCTTAATTCTAGTCCTAAACTCTAAATTATAACCACAATCCTTCAATTCTAAGCACATAAACCTAAACTCTAAAGTATAAATCCTAAAATAAATCTCTAATCCCTAAAATTAGGACGCTTGTAGAACGTCAGTGCATGGTATAATTACCCATTTTTTAAACAATGTATTTATTTATATTTATAGGTAAATTTAAAACATTTTTAACTAAGCAGCATTAGTACTAAACGTATCTAGCCAAAAAGTATTTAAAATAAGATAAATTACACAAATGGCCACTTAACTATAGGGTTGATGTCAATTTAATCACTATACTTTTAGTTTTGATAAATTTACCACATAAATTAATTATTCAATTAGGTGATAACGCTTATCGGAGAACTTAAACTATGTTTAAACCATTTGACTTTAAAGGGAATTGAACTTGGGCATTATTGGTGTAAGTGGCATGGCTTTACCACTACGCCAAGTCTAATTTTGTGATATAGAGTACAAATATTTAATATGGGTCTTAGTTGGTTGTTTATGCTAGGAAAAAGTAAATAAATGTGGATTAAGAGGATTCGAACATGATACACTTAAAATGTATAAAAGCATCTAAATTAATAAAATAAATCTAATAATGAAATTAAAATTAACAACATTTTGTATAGATTTTAAATTATAGTTAGTGTATGATACACATATATATATATAGTAAAGCCACAAACATAATACAAATGATTGATTTTTTAAGTTTTGAATTTTTAATATATTTTCGTTTGAATTATGTGAAATTATAATTTAAAATTATATCAATTAATTTGAAGAGTAAACTACATAAATGACCACCGTATTATTGAAAAAGTCGTGATTTGACCACCTTACTTTTTTCGAAGCAATTAAATCATCATATTATTAAATTAGGTACAATTTGACCACCAGCCGTTAGAAGTTAATGGCAGGGTGACGTGGCAGTTAATAAAATAAGGGTATAATTACACATTTGATTCTTACTATTTATACATTCTTTCAATTTAGTCATAATTTTAATTTAATAAAATAAATTAATTATTTAATTAGTTGGTGACACATGTCACTACCTTATTAGAGAGATTTAATTATTTATATTTGATTAAATAAATTTATTTTCATCCTCCAATCAAGCGGTGACATGTGTCACCACCTAATTAAAGGAGAAAAATAGAGAAAATCACAAATGCAATTGGGGGGAGTCAAACCAGCATCTCCCAGAAACATAGTGGCTAGAGCGGTGGTTTACCACAACACCAAATGCTGTTTTGTGATCTTATTCCTGCAATATATTATATGTCTAGTAACATAATCACTGGTAACATTTACTTCTCCGGTTATTGTTCTCTCCTTTTGGTTAAAATCTCTGGTCGCTCTTTGAAATATTTTTTTCGTTCGAATTTGCCTTCGATAGAACAATCAAAACTATGAAGAGTTGATGTTGTCTTGTAGTCCACTAGGGATATCATGAGCCTGGATTGGCAAAATTTACAAAATCTGGTTGTTTTGGACCTCACCAACACAGGGTTGATAGGTGAAATTCCTGAATCACTATCCAGATTGAAGAGACTGAGGTATCTGGGTCTTGGTAACAACAATCTCACATGTAATCCCCCACCAAATCTTGCATCTTTGCCTGATCTTAATGCACTTTATGTAATGGCAACAATCTGACAGAAGTGCTCCAATTCTCTCAAGCCTCTTATAAGAAAATGGGAAAGCGTTTTGGGGCTTGGAGTAACCCGAATTTGTGCTATCCGATTAGGTCAATGACAACAACTAAAGCTCTATATGAAGTAAAACCATGCCAAGGAGGTGTCACTTTACTCCAGCCGAATTCCACGGCCAAGTTGGGGGATGGAAACTTGAATATCAACAATTCCCATTTCGTAGCTTCATTAGGAATCCCAAGCTATGGAATCAATGGGGTTGGGCAGTTAATAACAATACTGCTATTGAGTTTATCGAAGGCAACTTCGAACGAGAAAAATGATTCAAAGAGGGACCAGAGATTTTAACCAAAAGGAGAGAACAATAACCGAAGAAGTAAATGTTACCAACGACTATGTTACTAGACATATAATATATTGCAGGAATAAGAACACAAAACATCATTTGACGTTGTGATAAACCATCGCTCTATGTTTCTGGGAGATGCGAGTTTAACTCCCACAATTGTATTTATGATTTTCTCTATTTTTCTCCTTTAATTAGGTGGTGACGTGTCACCACCTAATTAAATAATTAATTTATTTTATTAAATTAAAATTATGACTAAATTATGACTAAATTAAAAGAATATGTAAATAGTAAGGACCAAATGTGTAATTATACCCTTATTTTATTAACTGTCACGTCACCCTGCCGTTAACCTCTAAAGGTTGGTGGTCAAATTGCATCAAATTTAATAGCATGATGGTTTAATTGCTTCGAAAAAAAGTAAGGTGGTCAAATCGCGACTTTTCCAATAGTATAGTGGTCATTTATGTAGTTTATCCTTATTTGAATTATGTTCGTGAGTTTGAATTTACTAAATAAATTTATTATAATCATAAAATTTTTAATATAATTTCATATATATATCGTAATTTAATTAACTTTTTAATAAATTAAAATTATTAATTAAGTCAAAAAATCAATTCAACGATTATATATGTGAAATTATAGAAAAATGCGGTTACCGAAATTTAATCATTTATAAAAATTTAGAATAATTTCCGATGTCTAAACTGAATTTGAATAGTAGTCCAAATTTATATAACTTAATTAATAATTTTAATCAGTGAAATAACATCGAAAGAGGAAAAAGTACTTCAATTTTATTTCATTTCACGATTACAATAACATTAACACGAGTTTAACAGAGTTGTTCAAGAGCAAATGTAAATAAAATAAAGACACGACAACATGAACCGTAAAAAGAGCTGGAAGATCAAACTAATGTTCCAAGACACAAACTGCCTGCAATCACACTGAAAAACTCAACAAAAACAAAAGGATGCAACACATATCCCACTATATCTCAATGCTAGAATAGATGCACGTTCGAATAGACATACAATACATGTTTGATTATTACTAATAATTTAATATCATTATAAAATATAGTTTAAGTATGCACATATATTAGTAATAATCAATAATGCAATATTAATATAAAAAATTTAAAATTTGTTATCCACTAATTTTTATCAGTACGGTTACTTACCATTTAGTCCAGTTTTTCAGTACGGTACATCGGTTCGGGTTTTTATGAACATCCCTAATAGTAGTTAGAGATTTAATTTAAGGTATAGAGTTTAATAGTCTAGAATTTAGGGATTTTAATTAGAATTGAGAGTTTATGGTTAGAATTAAAAGTTTATAAGTTTAAACCTAGATCCCTCCCTATATTACCTTAAAAACTAAACACTGACCTTTAACCATAAATTCTAACCACTAAATCATAAACCCTAAATTAAATCCCTAAACCTAAATTCTAAACTTCTAAGCACCGTAAATTAGATTCTTAAATCTTGAAATTAAGAGATTTATAAAAAAATTTAACCTCAATAGCTAGTGTATTGAATATAAAGTAAAATTATCGTAATTCAAATCTGAAAAATCCAAATCTAAATTTCGGTTGTGAGATCCAACGATCAAGATTTATACCTTATTCTCAGCAGGGACCCAATTCAGTATTTATAGCTACGTGTACGGTGCCGATTAAGAATTTTATTAATGAAAACTATTACCGCGGTACAGTGTATAATTTCTCTCCTTCCTATTTAAGGGTTAGAAAGCTCCGAGATGCTTTTTCAATGTATCTCGGACTACAACTTTCACTACAAAAACTTGGAAAAAAAAGTTTTTGGTTGATTATCTCCGGTGAGTTGTAGCCGGGAAGTCTCACCGGCGATCTCTCCGGAAAAGGTATTAGCTTATAGAATATCTCATTTATCTTAATTTCGAGGCTTTTTGTTCGCGCCATTGCTTGCAAAATGCCTTTTAAGTTCTATGTAAAATTCAGAGAAAAACGAGGGAAAGTTGGGGATTTGACCTTATTTTTTAAAATAGAAAAAATGCTGATTTTTCTCTTTTTAAAATCGATTAATGCATGTGGATTTTTTTTATTAAAGTTCTATTGATTTGATTTATTTATCCTTTCAACTTCTGAAGGTGTTTTGGAGGTTGAAAGAAACTTGGTTTTTGATTGACTGGAGAAGAGTCTGATTGCAAGTAAGCGACTTAGTTGCTCATGAGTTGAAAGATTGGCGAGAAATGGTATGATCGCAACTCTTGTCGATGCTCTTTTTATTTGCATGCAAATGTTTTGTTCAAGTTTTGGTGCTCTCTTGTTACTGATTTTGATTTTCCCCACTTTACCCCCTCGTTTGTTTCGAGTATTTGTTTGATTTCCTTGTTTTTTTTGGTGTACTTTGATCAATACTGTTTCGTGTTTGATTTGAATATTGTTTTAATGAGTTAAAGTGCCTACATGGAGAATTTGTAATTGTCTCACCGAATCGAATTGTTGTGAGTTGAATGGTACTTTGGTGTGCAAGAAATTTAAATGCATAAATGAATGTAATGAAGATAGTTTGTGCTTTAGGTATGCATTTATGGTGATTTATGATAGGTTTTATCATGTTGGAGGATTGAGAAATTTAAATTTTTATGTTTTAACAGTTATCTTGATGATTGTTTGCTATAGATATATGGCTGGTGATTTATATTTGACTCCACCAGGTCTGAATTTTAAAAAATTTAGATGTATTAGTAAAAGCAATCTTGATTATCATATACCTTTAGAATTGCGTTTATGGTGATTAGTATTAGGCCCCTTCATTTCGCAGCGTTTAAGGAATTAGAGATGCAGATATGTTGATTAATGTTAGGTTTCCATTATTTAGTATCTTTGAGGAATTTTTGTGTTGTAACTTGTAATAAACGCTGCCGGGCTACACGTGTAGCCCAAATATGCAGATATATTGATTTACGTTATTTTCATATGCTTAAATGTATTAACAAAAGTAATCATGAAGGTTATTTTCGTAGTTACGAAGATAAGGCGTATTGTGTGAGGTTTGATTAAATTGGAATCAACAAATTTAGAAGTTTTAATAAATGTAATGGCGACAATTACTTGTCTTATATATACAAATATTTTGAATTATGCTAGCTTCTCTGATGTTAGAAGTTTGAGGAATTTGAATGTCCTGATTAAAGCAAAAAGCAACTTGATGATCATGTGCCTTAGTATGGTGATTTATTTGGCTTTCATTGTGTTGGAACATTAGGAATTTTAGTTCTCAATGAAAGCAATGCTGATAGTTACGGGCCTCAGACATGCAGACATGGTGATTTGTATTTAGATTCAACCAATCCCATTTTGTTAAATCTTCATTTTGAGCCAGATAGCGTCGATTGGCTCTATTTCGCCATTGTCCTGGTACTAATCTAAGCCATCTACTCTGAAATAAATCGTATTGATAACGACTCCTTAACCAGTTTTTCCATTCATTCATTCCAGAATGCCAAAAAAATTTCTGTCTTAACCCATAATGGTGTCTTAATCTGGAATGAGATACTCCCTCTTCTTCAAAATAATCTTTTATTTCATTTTTAAGAAAAAGAGATGTTCCATTATATTGAAGGATAGGTTTGAATTTATAAAAACTAATAGAGCTTTAACATTAGCAATTTCCGGGACTGATATGCTGATCTAAACCATGCATTTACCAGCTATTGGCTTTTCTGTATTTTCCCTTTGTTATACACTAGTTGATGGTTTGAGAGTCAATCCACCATTTAAGGCGGGTAGTATCCAGTATCCTTCTAAAACAGAAAGGACATGTTTCCTTTTGAGAATATTTTATGTAAAAGATTTTGTGGTTATTGTAGATATTGACATTATCAAATATAGATGATGAGAGATCTAATATTTAACGATTTAAAGCTAAATAAGTACTTTAATAACCAAGCGAAGGAGATTCATATAAATGATTAATTTCTTTTTTATGTCAACTGACTATTTTGGCTTTATGTTTCTTAAATTTTAATGTGAAAAGAACTTTGTTTTTCGTTTGACTCCATGAAAGCATACATTGACTAATTGCACGGCAGTATGTTTGTCCATCATGCATATTGTCTAATTGGTTGAGTTGCCCTTTGCTTAAAGTTTTAGACTAGTAAGCTTGACGAAATAGTGTTCATACTCCATAGCAGGGTATGCATACATGCATCTTATTAGAATTTCATAGAAAATGTAAAAGGCAACACCTTATATAAATAAGATTTCCTTCTCTGTTTTTACTTGACCAAACAACTGTAACTTTTTGTTTATCTTAATAACAATGTGCATGTACAATCATATTAATGCGTGGACATTTAGTGGGTTTGCATATCCTTTTCAATTCATATGGTTCTCATTTCAATTCTATGACTTGGGTGCTTATATTCATAATATGTTGTATCAAAACCATCATGGCATCAACAACTATTATCTCTAGTTGCTTTCCATTGTTTCATCATCATCCTTGTACACAAGCTTCTAGCAGGAAATAGCAAAATCTGTAAGGTTAATAACTTTGAATGAGCAAAGCTGCCTTCCCTCTGGACTCCTAGTCTGATCTGAATTATTCTTGTACTTTGTGCCCTTGCTGCCTTATTTGGATTACATGTTAAGATAAAATGAAAAGTAACTATTGAATGTTTCATGATTACTGTAATGAGTAACTTGTAAGGTTGTTTATTTGTGTTATTTAGTATTCCATTACTATTATTCTATCCTACTCATTTGGATTTCATAGTTCTAATCCAAAGACTGAGAAAAAAAACTTGATCCTGCAAGAAACTATATGAATAAATAAAGTTGTCTCTACTCTCTATGTCAATAAAGGTTCCCAATTGAATTTATGTATAGATAGCTTCTTTAAATTATTGTAAGGAAATTTAGGTTATGCGCGTTGTAACTTTAATGCCATAAAACTTTTCATTTTGGTCCAGAAGTGTTGATGCTTATCCTAAATCTATTAAGGTTTTTAACAAATTGCAGATATCTTACAATATTAGGTTCTTCTAGTTAGAAATGAAAGGTAAGTTTTTTGAACCTTGAGAAGTTGAATCGGCTATAGCCATTAAAGGCAGGTTTATTTGCCGCCCCTTGCAAGTTTGCACATGTATCATTTAGGTAACTCTTTGAAGATTTTAACTGCCATGATATGATTTTGGAAACCTCATTATAAGCATACCTGTACAATGACCAATCTTGATAAGTCTTATTGGCAACATCTAAGAGGGAAATGTTTCAAAGCATTCTTTTTCGGAGCTTTATTAGGATCTGAAAGGAACTTGAAAATCTATTATTCCTGATTGAACAAGCACGTCAATTGGATTCAATTTTGTTCATGTAAGTATAAAGGTGAACATGTTGGTTTTAACTTTTCATTGTT
Organism: Hibiscus trionum; assembly: GCA_030270665.1. Lineage (NCBI taxonomy): Eukaryota > Viridiplantae > Streptophyta > Magnoliopsida > Malvales > Malvaceae > Hibiscus > Hibiscus trionum. The sequence continues at coordinate 7,464,306 of BSYR01000024.1, read as the reverse complement.
TTTTCCTGGAGACATGTTTGTTTATCAACTAATTCATACACTGAAACTTATCTGATATCTGTGGTAGGTTTTGTTAGATTGATTTGAATAACCCTCTGATAGATCTATCAGACTTTAACCTGTTTACCACACACACACACACCCAAATATATATTCTCTTGCTGATTTTAGCATGCGACATTTTATGCTTGATTTATGTCTCAGAATTTTCTGATTACATGATTTCTTTGGGTTTTAATTTGTGTTGTCATAGGGTTCTTGTTTCACTCGTTGGTTCCTCTTGTTTTTATGTGATAATAAGTACTCGCATTTTGATTATTTGTATTATTGATTTTGGGAAGTCTTTCCAACAAAAGAGTTTTTGGATGCCAAGAGATGGTACTTGCCTAACTAATGAAGAGATGGGTTACGGCGATTCTTCAAAATCTGAAGCAAAGCGAAGTCATCAATGGTTTATGGATGCTGCTGCACCGGAATTGTTCAGCAATAAGAAGCAAGCTATAGAATCCTTTAACAGCCCCCCGGTTTCAGGAATTGCAGATTTCAATGTTTCTCCTTGGCCCAATGCTTCCTGTTTTCAGTCAGTTTCTGGCCCATTCGGTGACCACCTATTAGGATCTGAGCCTATTCAAACAGTCAACATGGTTGATAGGAACATTTCTTCCATTGATTCTGGAAATATGAACATGGGAAGAAAGGATTTTGAGGATCAGTACATTAGTTCATCTTCTGGTTTGTCTATGTCCCATACCATTGAAGACGCCTCTTCATTTCTCAGTTCTGGTGGAGTGAGGAAAGTTAAGGTCAATCAAGTTAGGGGTTCCAACAGTGGCATGCCAGTGTTAATGGGGCACCTTGATAGCGGAGGAATTAATAGCGCGTTTTCAATGTCTAATGTTTTCAGTAAAAATGATAATGCTACATCTCTGGGCCCAACTTTTTGTAGCGAGGATGAAAATACCATCTCAATGAGCCCTACTTTTAGTAAGGCAGATGGCAATTTTATTTCAATTGGTCAGACCTTTAACAAGAGAGCTGGTGACTTCATACCTGTGGGCCACAATTACAAGGGAAATGAGAGTATTTTATCAATGGGTCAGCCTTTTGACAAGGAAGATGGCAATTTTATTTCAATTGGTCAGCCATACAAGAAGGGAGATGCCAACTTAATTTCATTGAGCCCATTTTATGGTAAGGGGCAGGAAAATTTCATTTCAATGGCCTCTGCATATAGTAAACCAAATGAGAGCATGATTTCGATGGCATCCTCTTTTGATAAGGAAGATGATAATATCATACCAATGGGACCTTCTTATCATAAGGGAGATTGTAACACCACAGCAATGGCTCCTATACAAGACAAAGGAGAGTCTAATGTTCTTTCTATGCATCAAAACTACAACAAGGGCAAAAGCAATACAATATCTTCTGTGGGCTTCCATGATGAACCCGAGGCAAATACCTCTGGTAGTACTATTAGTGGCTATGACTTATTGATGAATAATCAGAATTCAGCACAAGCCGTGGAAGTGCTTTGCCAGCAAGTGTTGGCCGAGTCGAATACTTATTCAAATGTAAATGGTGTGCCAAAAAGTAGTTCTACAACTGATACCAACCTGAAGCATAAAGAAACTAAGACATCTAAAAAGGTTTCTCCCAACAATTTCCCTTCCAATGTCAAGAGTTTGTTATCAACTGGTATGCTTGATGGGGTTGCTGTGAAGTATGTTTCTTGGTCAAGGGAGGTGAGTCGTTTCCTATACTTTTAGCTTTTCACTTTTCACAGATGTGATTTCAATTGTGTAACTTGACCTTTTCATTGGCAGAAAAGCCTTAAAGGATATATACAAGGCACCGGGTATATGTGCGGCTGCAGTGACTGCAAGTTCGAAAAGGTAAGCAACTTGTATGGTCACTTCTTTCCAGCCTTGTTTTAAGATACCAACTGAATATGTTCTTTGTTGCAAAGTTATAGGAAGAGAACTAGATTACTAAATCTGAGTATCATTATTGTATAATTCAAAATATACTGTGCAGGCTCTGAACGCGTATGAGTTTGAGCGTCATGCTAATTGCAAGACCAAACACCCCAACAATCATATATACCTTGAGAATGGAAAGACCATATATGCAATTGTTCAAGAGCTTAAGAACACTCCACAGGAGTTGCTTTTTGATGCAATTCAAACCGTGGCAGGTTCTCAAATCAACCAGAAGAACTTTCGCATCTGGAAAGGTAAAGTAGCTGTTTAGTTGACTGACCTTGCTACTACTCTTCATCTTTTTCTACATGCTGGTGGATTCGGATATGATTCTCCAAGGGCTCCTCAATTTCATGGAAAGATTTTAAAATATTGAGCATATTTGTATCAAACATATAGTCATATTTAGTATTCACACCCAAGTTTGAATAATTGGTGGTCCAAGTCCTTTTTTCTCTCTTTGTAAGCTCTGTTGACTCAATTTCCTTGTTTATCATTTGCAGCATCATATCAAGCTGCCACCCGTGAGCTACAGCGTATCTATGGAAAGGATGATGCTGTTGTGTCATCTTGAGATGAAGACTCGGCCTTTCATATCTTGTGAGGTGGGTCAGATCTGTGCACAGCAGCTTGTATCTCTGTACTAAACTATATAGACTTGTTTTGGGATTTCAATAATTTGTGCAGATGAATGCTATATATATCTTGGATTTCCAAAAATTTCTAAATGAGACATTTGGTATTTGGATTATCATATTTGTTTTGAGATGTAGAGATTTTAATTATTCTGTGTATCCATGTTATTCATGATACAGGTACTAGTCCTGTACCTAGTCCAACAGGTAAGCTTAATTATTTTGCCCCGGATATAGGTACTTTTGTTCATGTAGAATATGGTATTTTTATATTTGAAGTTCTGAGTACGTGTCGAGTATTGGAGGTATAAATGTTAGGCATGCATATTTTAAACTTGAAAGTAGGTCAAACACAAATTATTGGATACAAAATGAAGAACCCGAATAATGACATAATCATCGAGTGTCTTATTTGTGCACACTAGCTCAATCCACGTAGGGGGGGGGGGGGGGGAACAAAACTATGGTCCTTTACTAGGAGATATTTGTTGTGGTTTTCAAGCAGGTTCAACAGTAGGTGTCACCTTGCTGTGGTTTATATCTAGGACGACAAAATCTTGATCTGAAACCGTAGTTGTGTAATGCTCATCCGTGGCAACCATTTTCTCATCTGTTTCGAAGTTCTCATCCGATGATTGATCCTTGCTCTTACCCCACAAAACCAGATAGAGGCCTGCAACAATTACAACTGCTCCAAGTATCCTGTAAAAGGTTGCACCGTGTTTGCAAAATTATTAAGATGAAGGATTGATTAAACCTTCACTGTCAATATTTATTGTCAAATTTTATTAGGTTTGGTTGTGATATAGCGGAGAAGAGGGATTGATATATACCTTCCCAAGTATAGCATTTCGGATAAGATGAAGGAGCTCAAAATTGCAACAATAACCATGCTTAGAGGATTAAATGCAGTGACAAAAACAGGTCCTCTGGTTTTCATTACTACTCCTTGAACATAATAACCTACTCCGGAACAGACCACTCCCTGCAACCAAACACAAGAGTTATTATAGTCGGGGATATATTTTGGGATTTTCTACTTTTTCTGCTGTCACTATTTTGCTGCTGATATTCAACATTACGTCCGCAATCGCAATAAATATAATAAAAACACGTTCTTTACTGCAATTTAAACCCGTGATTGTTAGATATGAATTGCGAATTTCTTACACCGTAAACTGCAGCTAAGAGTTTAACATCCAAATGAACAGCCCAGACCGCAGCATTGCCAGCTTCGATTGCCAGTGCTACAATGCTTCCTTCAATGGTGCCCGCCACGCAGATTAACGCTGTTAGGGAGAGCTCAGCAGGGTATGATTTTATGGTAATTGCCTATAAAACAAAGCATTACACTCTTGTTAATTAAAATTGATCCGAACTGACCAGTTGGTTTAAACGAAAACCGGCAGTTAAAAGTTAAAACCGTTCAAAACCAATAAAACATTAAGTATTAATGAGAAAACTTACTTGTAAAATGACGAAACCGGCCCAGCAAAAACAGCCAACAGCGATCATGAGAGCTCCCTTAATCGGATCTTGCTCGGGTGCCGATGCAGTTGAAACTACAGGTCGGTTATTCGATTTGGTCCAGGGCAACTGCAACATTGGTCCATTAATCAACGTCATCAGCATTGCTCCCCCAACAGTCACAATCGTGCCTAATACCTTTGCCTGGCTGTGGAATTTTCTTATATTAACCTTCTCAAGCCTGCAACATCGGTCCATTAATCAACGACACGAGCGAAACGTTCGAAACCAACTATTATATGTACACTAGAATTTAATTACTTGAAGATCCAGGCCAGCAAAAATGAAAATGCAGGAAGAACATTGGTCATGGCAGCTGTGAAGGTTGCTGTGGTATACTTCATGCCAGTGTAGTACAAGTTTTGGTCAATTGTTGGCCTGCAAAACATGGTTAACATTCCCCAATTAATAAATGGACAAAAAAATCAATATATAATAATATAAAATCATTGAAAATAAAACATTTTTACTTACTCCAATAACCCTAGAATCAGAATCTTTATAAATATGGACAGGCTCATTTTTGGCCTAATTTTCCTGTCGAAAACAATGGCAAAAGGAGCAATAACAAGAGTGGCAACGGCATGTCTGTAAACAACCAAAACATGCTGACTCATGCCTTGGTCTAAAGCAGACTTAGTGATTAAAGACATCCCAGAAAACCCAAACTGCAGAAATATTACAGCCAAGAATGGCTTTGATTGATTCAGCATTGCCGCCAAAGAACCCATTCACAATGTTTTTTTTTGTTTGTCTGTTTGTTTCTCTTTATCATTAATGGTGAAGAATCAAGCACAATGGGTGCGTCTTATATACTGAGTATTTCTGGTGTAAAATATTTGTAAACCTCCATACGTCTTTGTATCCAAGTCTGGGGATTCCATTAAAATGAAGTGAAACAACCCTTGTTTTAAAAGACAAAGGGAAACGAAACTCCTATCGTCACTAAAAACATCAGAAAAACCACCACTCTTTTTCTACGTAATACTAAATATAAAACATAAACAACCGGCTACTCAGAGAGTAGAAACTTTTAGTGGGATTTGCTTTAACGCTGTCGAGTCCAAACAAAATTCTTACAAGTCATTTGTTCTTACAAGGTTACAGCACTTGGTGGGATTTGCTTTAGTACTTAGAACTAAACTTTGTCTAGTTGAATACATAATCCTCGATATAATCATTCAAATTTATTAGCATTCTCTAGGTTATATATATATATATATATATATATATATATATATTCTATACACATGCGATGGAAACTTTCAGTTTCCACAATTGCCTTAGTTTTAGAGTATAAGGAGTTAGTTTAGGGTATAGGGTTTAGAGGTTTAGAATTTAGGGATAGTTGTTTCAATTTAAGGTTTAGGGTTATAATTTAGGGTTTATAGGTTAGGGTTTAGTTTTTAGGGTAATATGGTGAGGATTTAGGTTTTAACTTACAAACCCTAAATTATAATCCTAAACCTTAAACTGAAATAGCTATCCCTAAATTCTAAACCCCTACACCTAAACCCCAAAACCCTATACACTAAACTAACTCCCTATACCCTAAAACTAAGGCGCTTGTGGAAACTTTCAGTTTCCACCGCCTGTGTATAGAATATTTATCCTATATATATATAGTAATTATTCTATACACAAGCGCTTGTGGAAACTTTTTTACACAAACGTCTTGGTTTTAGGGGTTAAGAACTCTGTTTAGGGTTTAAAGTTTAAGAGTTTAAGTGTAGTAGTTTTGAATTTAGGGCTTGTTGATAGAATTTTGGGTTTAGAGTTAAAATTTAGGGTTTATATGTTAACACTTAAATCCCTACCCATATTACCCTAAAAATTAAACCTTAACCCTAAGCCTTAATTTCTAACTATAAACCTTAAATTCTAAAACCCTAAACTCTAAAATTGAGTCGCTTGTGGAAACAAAAAGTTTTTGCCGCCTGTGTATAGGATAATAATACACACATATATTTAATAAGGTGGAACGAACCCACTGAGTCTTTCTCGAAATGATTCATTACTTGGCATATTACTAGGAATGTTACATTACATTGTTTGGTTTGTTTGACAAGAATGTAAAATTACAGTGTTTGGTTGATGGATTATAAGATTATCAGAATGCATATTTTATAAAATTATCATTGTGATATATTTTTTAACTAGTCAAACTTCCAATATTGAAGTGAAAATATTTGCATGAAAATTTATAAGAAATATATTTTCTATTATTTTTAATTTATATATTTTTCTTTTATAAAGTTCTTACACAAATAATTGAATATAGTTTTTAATGTTATAGTATAATATTATATATTTGAATATTTGTGATTTATTATATAATTATATATTTGAAAAATACAAAAAAATTATAAGCTTCTATAATAACCATCACATTTGCTACTAAATCAAATATACTAATAATTAGCTATGAATATTATATTTATATGTTTTATTATTCAATTTGCATTATTTTTTAAAATTAAAAGTCATTTAAAATCTAAAATTTCAAATAAAATTTGTAATGTGATTTAAAATTGAATAATACATATTTTTATCATATAAATAAAAAAATAATATTCTTTAGAGAAGAAATAATATTAAAAATCATTTATATTATTATTATTTAGTGATGAGTGTGGTTTACATATTTTATTATGCAACAATTTAGGTTAGATAAGGAATTATTTTAACATATTAAAACAAAAAAATTGTTCGAGAAATAAAAAATAATGATTTATTTGAATACAAAACATTATTTTAAGGGTATTTTACTCCAAAGTGGTAAAAATTGTCTAATACCTAAGAAGGTGAGAATAATATTCCCACCATTTTGGAGAAGATAAACTACTATTGAGAATTTAGTATTATCCCTGTAGGAAATTCTTCTCAACCAAATATACAAGTATGTGATTCCGAAAAAAATTATTTCCCTTGATAATAATCTTTTCCGCAAATCAAACGCCCCTAAAATGTATTATCGTAATGGCTTATAATCTATGAGATATAGTTTATTTTAACGCGAAAACTCCATCCTTCTATCTCATAACGAAAAAAGAACTTGTGAGAAGAATACGTATTGATTTTCAAATCAAAACAAATAATGTGTCGAAAATTGGAATGAATCCGCCCACAACTAATTGAAAGTAGTCAACCTAAAAAGAGGAAACATGTACATACATGTTGACTCATGTCAAATTTGGGAAACAGCATCAGCATCCTATTTATTGATTTTTAATTAATATTTTGAGGAATTATGCCTACAAACTTTAGCATGATGGCATCCCAATCAGATTACATTCACAACTCCACTTTGGCTTTTACTTCCATTTCTTACTTCACCTAGCCACAGTTTTCATGGGCCATTAAGAAATGATCGAAGTTGAATTTGCAACCACTCTATTATTAACATCATCATCATTATTGTCTTTTTGGTTGCCCTCATAGTCTTCAGAGCTTTGTCCTAATTAATTTAAATCGACCAACGTTGCACACCTAGTTTTAACGGGTGAGTCTCCTAGCAAAGATTTTCTGCATACACAACGCCTCGAACTTGAGACTTGCTTAAGCAATATTAAGCTACTTACCACTTCGACCAACCCTTTTAGTATTATTATTGTTTTTTTAATAAGAGAATAGAATAAATTGTTCAGAATTGAATTTGCGGTCTAATATAAACTAACATTTAAGTGATGTTCATTATCAGTACGTTTATATTTTAAAAAAATTTATATTTAAAACATAATCTGATTCAATAAAAATATTAAAAAAAATATTTAAAGCTTAAAACTTGAATGTAAACTAAAGTAAACCTAAATTTGATGTTTTATATTCGTTGTAAAAATCTCTATCTATATTACATGTCAACTAATTGAATTTTTAATCGATTTGATCCGTCTTTTTAATAGAATTTTATTCCTAAACCTTATGTGAATGACTCTAAACCTTAACTTTTAAATTCTATGTCCTAAACCCTAAAACCTAAAACATAAAACTTTACATCTTGAGAGGGACGCATGACAACATTAAAATTTGATGATGATTTTTTTTCCTCACTACTAATATATGAAATAATTTTCCTTTTGAGAACTAATTCACAGTTGGAAGTCAATGCCCCACTAATGTCTTTAGTGAAAAATTTAACAAGGTGGGATGCCCAAAGTTGGTTAATAATTTAATCTTGAGTTTGACCTATTTTCTATGGATTTATGAACTTTAGCCAATGGAATTTAAATTCAAGATGGTTACATTACATGTATAAATTATGCAAGCACAACTCTTGACCTCAAATGCTGATTTTAGGTGGACGAAATTTGTGGCTCTAAATCAAAGTGCAATAATTAAAATGTTAATAGGATGCATTGCACTATCACACATACGTTACGCAGCTAATCTTTGCCATTAAGTTGATTATTGTTCTAATTGGCACAATCACAATTCAGTCCCTAACATTTACTCATTTTATTACTATAGTTCTCAACCTTCAAATTTTTATTTAAATTATTTTTTTCTATGGAAAAACTAATTGGATTGTCAAAGTTTTAAAATTATTGAGACGACAGTTCGTGTGTATTTCATAAAAAATATTTCCATTAAAATTTTAATTGTTCATACTATTTTTTCTTTTCGTCCAAAAAAAACAATAATTTGCTAAAGTTTGGAGGTTGAGGGTAAACGTACTTAAAAATAACATGGCTAAAGTGGTAATAAATTAATGGAGTAAATGTTAAAAGGCTAAAGTTGCTAAAACCTTCTAAATTCTCATATTTGATACTGAACTTACTAGGTCGGGGTACATAATGGAAATTTTCTGTTTTTTTAAGTGCTCGTTCATGTTTCAATACTAAAAGATAGGTTTAAAGTTTAAGGTTAGGAGTTAATATTATGGTTTAAGGTATTTGGTGTATGATGCATTTTTTAGAGTTTAGGGTTTAAAATTTAGGGTTAGTACTTAAAATTTAATTTTTTTAGTGTTGATAAATAAAAAGAAACACAAAAAAAGAGCATAAGATTTTTGTTACGTGGTACATTAGACAATATATAATGTGTCTTCTTTATATATATAACCTTCCACACTGAATCTTAAAACTATGGACTACTTTCCAGGCTTCCCTTTTTTTCAGTTACTTCGCCTGCTAATGCGAATTGGTGCATCGTCACTCCCCAACCACAAAGGCTTATTTATGTGATCCACGTTGCATGCTCAAAAATAATTCTTTTGAATTGCTTTTTTATTCGCCCAGTAAAAATAATAAATTCATTTTTTTAATAATCCAATGTTTTCCCATAAAAATAAAAACAAATTAAGATTTTTGCTTTTATTTAACATCTTGAAAGAGAAATTATATCACCATGTAATATTATTATTCATGGTCTCAACTAATACAAATTATCAATTTTATTATTTTTTCATGTTATATTTTTATTAAGTGAATTTTTACCGTAAATTAAATTATAAATAGTTTTTACCAAATAAAAATTTACTTGGTAAAAATATAACATGAAAAAGTAATGAGTTAGTGATTTTTATTGGTTGGGGACTTGGGGCCATGAATAACGTGGTAAGTAGAGTCTATAATATAATTTCTCCATCTTGATGGGTTTTTTTTCCAAGTTATATATACAAAGTTTACGGTGGTAGATCCTGGTACTCTACTCTACTTTAAAGGATAATTAAAAAATTATAAAAAAGTTTATATATAATTTTAAAAAAAGGAGAAAAGACTTCATTAAAAACTCTTTCATAAATTGAGTCGATTGAAGCTGATACACTACAACAAAAAATAATGACGAAACTCAATATTATTATTAAAGGGGTCATTTAAAAACATCTAAATTTAGAGAAATAATATCATAAATTATATATTTTTAGAGGACTAAAATATAATTTTATCATTACTCAACTCTCTTTTTTTTTCATTTTTAAAATTAGAAGGGCGTTGCCTTCACCTATTACTATTGAGCACCACCAATGGCGGAAAGGGGAAAAGGTGCTCAAGATTTATTGATACCAGTTATATCACTTGCGCAAATTACAACCCTGAGTTTCAGAAAATACAACAGAAACAAATGCCTAACCATTCGGGACCAGATCAACGTTAAAGTTTGAAACCAGCTTTTGGTTGTTAACAAAAAAGCACATGATTTGGTCTTTAAACCTAACTTTTGGAAACACTGAAATTTTCAGCTTTTTTTCAAATTATCATTCCCACCGCTTTTCACCTAAAATCTCTTTCTGTTTTGTGGATCAATCAATCGAATGATAAATGACCAAGAGGGAGTAAATTGGCTTTTAAAAATGAAATGGAGCAAAGTGGTGAAATAAAAATTAAAGACAAAAAGATTTATAGTGGCTCAAGCTTAGAACAAGCTCTACATCCACTACCTTAGCCCCCACTAAGGATTTTGAACCAATATCCACTAGATATTCTTCCCCTTTTCTCAGATTAGGAGAAAACCTCACAAACGATTAAGCTTTCTACCCAAAGCTTACCCAAAGCTTAATCAAGACTCTCTTTTACAAAGAATTTTGACAAACTTGAATTGACCTCTAAATAGGTTGATATTTTGCCCTAATTACAATAAAGCACTCCCCAAACTTGAAATAAATGATGACAAGAAAAATACACAAGTTAGGTGTACAAGATATGACTTTGTGAGCTCAAATGGATTTGATGTGTGCTTGGATGTTGCAAAATGTTTCGATAGTTGTTGATGATGCTTTTGAGTCTTGCTTTTATACCCATTCATTGAATTCTAGCCGTTTGGGTGGCTGAGATCATTAATAGAGCCATTGGACTCCATTTTTCCCGCAATAAATGTACTTATGCAACCTATCGTATCGGTACATAAACAGCCATATCGATACCTGTCTCAAAATAGAAAAAGCTGTTGTGTACAAATAACAGAGGCATATCGGTACAATTATAGAGAAAAACAAGGGGCGTATCGATACGAATTGACTGTATCGGTACAGATTTTGCTTACTGAAATCCTTGGTGAAAGTTTAGCAAAAAAGGTATCGGTACGCTATAAGGGCGTATTGATACGGTTCAACGGTCGTTTGAAAATGCTGATTCCAATAACGGACAAGCAACGATCGAAAAAATTAAATGCAACGATTTCTCGAATTTAACAAAATCGTATCGATACGCGGACAACTGTATCGATACGCTAAAGCATAAAGTAAGCCCAATATGAATGCCGTATTTATACGAGTATAACCGTATCAGTATGCTTTTGTCGATAAATTTTCAGTGCTTAAAAACCGTATCGATACGACTAAGGCGTATCGATACGCCTGGCTGTAATTGTATAGTTTGGCTTAGAAACAGTTTTGGTTCAAATGCTTGTCAATTTTGTAAGACTTTTTAAATACTTAAAAATTTATTTACATTTGCAATTAGGTCCTTAGACAATTTGTTATATCAAAATCAAGTATAGATTTTACAATCTCTCTTTTTAATATAACAAAACTAAAGTAAATTTTTAAGTATTCTGAAAACTTTGAAAATTTTACTCCCCTTACTTTAACATAGGTTTTTAAAAAGTTTAATAAAATTAGGTTCTTTACTTCTCCCCTTTTTGTTTGATCAAAATCAATGGAAGCATAGGATATAAACAAAAAATATAACAATGACGCATAAGTATAATCAAAGCAACATAATATCATAAAGAAAATCCAAATATCTAAAGCCACATAAACCAAATCCAACAAAAATAGAAAACTTAAACAAACTTAAACAAAGCATAGGTTCTTGAACAAAATAACATAGGTGCATAAAATATAAAAAGCCTAATATGATATGAGATATGCCATGAGATGCACTAGAACTCGTCCCCATCATCGTTGCCATCATTCTCATCATCTTCATCTTGATTTGCTTGAGAAGTACGAGATTGAAGTCAAGCATCATGGAAGGCGGTGAGGGAGACATCCACGGAGGCTTGTTGTTGCTCAATGGAAGAAGCTCGGTGCTCGAAGGTAGCCATTCTTTCAATCAAGGAGGTGAGACGTGTATCAATGGCGGCAAACCCTGAATTCACAATGTTATCTAAGGAGGTGAGACAAGTATCTAAAGAGGTAAACTTGTAACACTCCCTTCCCGGCCTGGTCGAGAACCAGGTCGGAGTGTGCTACCGATGAACTGTACATTATTCCGTGCGATAAAATTTCAACTCAATACATCATATAATCATTGAAATACTAATAAGCCAATACCAAACATGCATCTTAATCCAATTAATCCATTATGAAACAATAACTAACCAATTGGGACCAATTTTTAACTATTACAAATTTTAGGGACTAAACTATAAATATAACAATTTAGAGGTCCTTCAATGCAAATGATCTTACCTTATTGGAATTCAATACAATATTAACAAGTCTGTAAAATTTCATGCAATTTGGAGTTCATTTACTCATCCAATTGACTCGATCAAAATTTAGTGACCAATTTGTGAACATTGCAAACTATCAAATTATGCTTTTAACCAATTTAACTAACTCTGTATCGAAACACCTTAATTTTGTTTCGATACGGATGTACGATGGTCAACCTAAGTTGACTTTTCCCTTTAAACTGTATCGATACGGGAAAGCCCTGTATCGGTATGAGTTGACTCTCATTGACCTTGACTTTGACATGTTTCAATACACGTTAGACCCGTATCGAAACAGAGGATTCTAGTAGCAAAATATTTCGATACGGCCTCAAACCGTATCGATACGCCATGTTCCTAGGGTCCAATTATGCTTAACTGTATCGATAGGCCATTAACCCGTATCAATACGACCTGACCTCTAATGACAAATTTTTGCTGGTTTTTAATCGAATTGACATACCAAACAATGTTCAAATACGTTTACCACACAATATTTCAATGATATAAACTACTGGCATGCCAAATTTTATCATCATTCGAATATGTTTACCAGCTTTTGACCTTTATGAGCCAAATATGCCATTTTTGCCAAGTTATAACCAAACCAAAGGTCATGTTTAAGCCTTTAACAACCTTACAACTTATGCACATTGCAAACATAACAAAAAGGGCACAAAGAACTAGTTCAACTACTTTACCACCTTCCCAAGAGTTCTTAAGGTCAATATACATTACTTGGCTTATAGTGACTTGTCTTGCCGTGACTTGTCCGATCTTCAAAAGGGGTCGATTCTTCAACCTGAAATGCATGAGATGAGACACGTTAGACATACATTGCCTAGTGAGGTAGTCACAACGATATGAATAACAATGTATGAAGTATATACATAACATCATGCTCATCAATATTAATGCCATGTTTCAATATACAATGTTTAACATATCAAATTCATTATTAATCCTTGGATTGAATCAAGATAGTGGATACGTGAATTCCTACGCCTCTCCAAATCAATGAATGGCCCAATCCCTTCGCCTCGCCAATATGACCAATACCAAAACACATCCCTTCGCCTCGCCAAATAAATATAGGTTGTGGCCTTAGGACCGTAGTCCACTCGTACACTAAGCTCATGAATTCTATGGCATGCCAATTGTACCCAATGTCCATTCAAACCCAAGGTTTCAATGTCAATGATCATATCCAATATTCAAGGGTAATTCCAATGACCAATAACTTCAATATTATCAATAGTGAACATGTCTCTTTGCTAATATTTCATGGTTTCAATATCAATTTCATTATCAATATTCGATGATTATTTACAATGTTTCAATAACAATAACTATATCGATGGCGATGCCAATAACTATGTCTGATGGTCATTAACAAACTTACCGACACTTACCAATGAATCCGATTAACAATCCGATGCAACTCCTTCAATGGTATTATTAGCGATATGAACAAAAACAACAATAAAGGATTCGGGAAGGCTCCTCGCCTAATCTCGAGACTCCGACTACACTCACCTTAAAATCTGATGCTCTTACGGCTCTTGGATGACAATCCCCTTGCTTCTAGCTTTCGATAGAGATGGCGAAACCTCTCTCTCCACTTCTTGAGCCGATCGTTAGCAAAAATTTAATATCAATAAACCGAAGAAAAACTAAACTAAAGCTTGCTCTCCAATGGAGGTGCTAGCTTGGAGGAAGATGGCAAAGGGGAGGTGCTTGCTTAGGAAATTCTCGGTAAGCTTTATATTCATTTTTCTTTGTTTTTGTGTATATATATATTCATAAACAATTTAGCTTTCCTTTTAGTGAAGTAACTTCACCAGACTATCCCACGTTGGGTTATTAAAATTGAGGAGGGGCTAATCGCAAGGTTAGTCCCTCAGCTCTCTATTCTCTATGGTTTTGACCCCAAAATTTCCGATTTCAATAATTTAACCACTAAACGTTTTCGATACTTTTCAATAGAGTCTAGGTTCAATAAATTGACTCAATTAGAGCCCAATATCAATTATTAACAAGCTGATACAATACTTAAACATTATCAACGAGAAACTTCCGACCACCGAAACTCAATTCCGACTAGACCGGATTTTTGGGTGTTACAACTCTCCCCCCTTAAGAAAAATTCGTCCTCGAATTTTTACCTGAACCGAAGAGATGTGGATATTGTTGTTTCATGGTCTCTTCAGGTTCCCAAGTAGCTTCCTCAATAGTGTGGCTCCTCCAGAGCACTTTAACTAACGGTACAATTTTGTTGCAAAGCCTCTTTAATTCTCTTGCAAAAATATGAACCGGTTCTTCTTCTTAGGATAGATTTGGTCGAATTTCTACAGATTCAGGTTCCACAATATGTGAAGGATCAAAACGCTACTTCCGGAGCATCGATACATGAAAACATCATGGATTTTACTCAATTTAGAGGGAAACAATAATCGATATGCCACGGGGCCAACTCTTTCAATAACTTCAAATGGTCCAATGAATCGGGGACTCAATTTTCCCTTCTTGCCAAACATCAGAACCTTTTTCCATAGTGAAACTTTAAGAAAGGCTTTTTCACCAACTTCATACTCAATTTCTCGTCTTTTGATATCAGCATAAGCCTTTTGTCGATCAAAAGCAGCTTTCAAGCGATCATGAATAATGGTAACCCGTTCTTCAGTTTCCCAAAGTAAGTCAGGGCCCAGCATCATGCCTTCACCAAGCTCAGACCAACACAATGGAGTTCGACATCGTCTACCATACAATGCTTCATACGAGGCCATTTGGATTGATGTCTGATAGCTATTATTGTAGGAAAACTCAACAAGGGGTAGGGATTTCTCCCAAGTTCCACCAAAGTCAATGATGCATGCTCGAAACATATCTTCCAAAATCTGAATTATCCTTTCTGACTGGCCGTCAGATTGAGAGTGAAAGGCTGTGCTAAGATTAACTCTGGTGCCCAGAGCTCCTTGTAAGGTTCTCCAAAACCGAGATGCAAAACGGGGATCTTGATCGGAGATAATAGACTTGGGTACTCTGTGGAGTCGGATCACTTCCTTGATGTATAAGTCATTTAATTTAGGGAAACCACAATCCATTCTAACCAGTATGAAATGAGCTGACTTTGTGAAACGATCTCCAATGACCTATATAGCATCATGTTTCGTGGGAGTTAAAGGTAGACCACTAAAAAATCCATAATGATCTTTTCCCTTAACACGTTGGCACGTGAGACATTTGGAAATGTAGTCGACTATGGCCTGCTTCATACCCGACCACCAATAGAGTTTGCGTAGGTCCTTATACATCTTCAAGGACCAGAGATGGACAGAAAAAGAACTTGAATGAGCCTCTGAAAGGATGTCAGCACGGAAGGATTCGTCATTAGGTACACAAACCCGATCATGAAAACACAAAAGCCCTTCAGAATTAATTCTGAAGTTGGGGTTGTCCGATAACTTAGAGACGATGGTACACAAACCCGATCTTGTTCTTGCAAAACCTTGATTCGCGAAACGATGGTAGACTAAACTTGAAGTTAAGCTACATGATAATGATGCTTCCGTAACCGGAAGTGAGCGTTAATTGCTCGAGGGGCTACAATATAGCGATATTACAATGTGTTAATGTACCATACAATACATATAACTCTATATTCATTGTCGATACTTACCAGGCAAAGGTTTGCGGTTGAGTGCATCAGCTACAACGTTGACCTTGCCCGGATGGTAATCAATGAGAAGATCGTAGTCTTTAAGAAGTTCCATCCACCTTCGTTGTTGAAGATTCAACTCCTTTTGAGTCAATAGATACTTGAGGCTTTTATGATCGGTAAAGAGGTAAAAAATTTATCTGTAGAGATAATGTCTCCAAATTTTCAATGCAAAGACAACTGCAGCCAACTCAAGGTCATGAGTAGGGTAATTCATTTCGTACGGCTTGACTTGTCTCGAAGGATAGACGATGACTTTGCCTTCTTGCATCAATTCACACCCTAACCCGAGATGCGATGTATCACTATAGACTGTATAGTCCTTTCCGAACTCGGGTTGGGTTAGGACTGGTGCATGGGTCAATACTTATTTCAATTGGTCAAAACTTTGTTGTTGGTCTTCGTTCCAAACAAAAGCAGCATCTTTTCTCAATAGCTTAGTCAAAAGAGCAGCTATCATAGAGAATCCTTTTACAAATCTACGGTAATAGCCAGCAAACCCAAGGAAACTTCTGACTTCGCCAATGTTCTTCGATAGATGCCAATCTACGATAGCTTGGATTTTCTTCGGGTCCACTTGAATACCCGAAGCTGACACAATATGTCTAAGAAAGGCAACTTCGGTGAGCCAGAACTCACACTTAGAAAATTTTGCGAACAACTGCTTCCTCCGTAAGGTTTGAAGCACAATACGAAGATGATCTTAGTGTTTCGCTACATTTTTGGAATGGATTAATATGTCATCTATAAACTCCACTATGAATTTATCGAGATAGGGTCGAAAGACCCGATTCATCAAATCCATGAAAGCTACATGTGTGTTGGTTAACCCAAATGGCATCACCAAGAATTCATAGTGTCCATATCTTGTACGAAAAGCAGTCTTCGGTACATCACATTCTTTAACCCTCATTTGATAATATCCCAACCTTAAATCGATCTTGGAAAACAAAGAGGCATTTTTTAGTTGATCGAACAAGTCATCTATTCTAGGCAATGGATACTTGTTCTTGATGGTTACTTTGTTTAGCTGTCGGTAATCAATACACAATCACATAGAACCATCTTTCTTCTTACAAAGAGAACTAGAGCTCCCCAAGGCAAAGAGATCGGTTGAATAAAACCCTTACTTAACAATTCTTGAATTTGAGCTTTCAACTCCTTTAATTCAACAACTTTCATACGATATGGTGCAATGGAAACTAAAGCAGTCCCAGGTTGAACCTCGATGCCAAACTCTATTTGCAGGTTGAGGGCAATCCCGGAAGTTCATCAGGGAAGACATCATGATATTCAGATACAATGTCAATATCCTGCAATTGAGATTCGTCTTTGGTTTCCAACGTCAAAGCACATAATGATGGGTTCTTTGCTTCCATCAATACAACACTTTCCTTACCAAGACCCCGAAGGTATAACTTCTTCTTACAACAATCTACCCAGGCTTGATGCTTGTAGGGCGTGTAGGTGTTCCCTTTTTGTGAGAGCGCAAGTGCACACTCCTGCCAAGTTATAGTATAAAAGATGTCGAATCTCACGAGGATTGGACAACTTGTCTCGTCTCGTAATCCCCGCACAAGGAAAAATAAAAGCACAAGTGGATGGTTGGTTGAGATGAAAAGTAAATGAAAACACAAGTAATAACATAGTGAAGCAGGTTGATAGAGCATGCAAGGTTATGCTGCCACTTAGTGTGAAAATTGAGTTGTAAAAGGATTGAGTTATCTTGTGCTGCCACGATATGCTACCTCGGCGGGTATGGCAGGCGGCAGGCTACGACCCTGTCACGCGGCCGCAGCGGGTCACTACCACTGCAGGAGTGTACTGTCTCGGCAAGTGGAATGGAAAGAAGTCCTGACGGCAAGTCTGGCAGATACTCCAAGTTCGGCAGGATAGTCGATAATGATCCCTCCTATTTATAGGTTAGGATGCTCGAGAGCTAACGTGATGCATCGGGTAGTTTTGTAAGAGAGTTGTAAAACGATCCCATGCCTCATGCATTGGTTCATCATCTTCCTGTTGAAAAGTAGCAATTTCGTTACGTAATCTTTCAGTTAAAAGAGAAGGATTGAAACGAGAAAGAAATTCACGACATATATTCGCCCAAGTACTTATTGAACCCGACGTTAACTTATTCCACCAGGTTTTTGCTCTATCCCTCAATGAATGAGGAAATAGTCGAAGTCTTAGTACTTCTGGGCTTATTCTTGGTTGTCTGAATGATCTACAGATCTCCTGGAAGGTTTTCAGATGTTCACGTGCATCCTCTGTAGTAGAACCACTGAATTGTCCGACTGAATTTATGATGTTGAACATCATGGGTTTAAGTTCAAAGTGTTCAGCTTCCACGTCTGGCAGCATAGTATGCAGTTCAACTTGATCATTGTCCATGTATTCCCGGCAAGTCTGTCGTGCTATCGGGGCAGTAGGAGGTTGTCGGTTATCATGAACATAGACAGGAGGATCAACATCAATCCTGGGGTTGTTGTTGTTGTTATCTGCCCCATTTCCTTGTCTTTCGTTGTCCATTGCTCCAAGTCTTTCCTCAAGATAGCAGTTTCTTTCTATCAAGAGTCAGGCTTGGTTCCTGAGATGGTACGTCCGATCGATTTCCGGATCTAGTTCGTATTCAGGATCTTTACCACGTCTCGATCTGCGCATAAGCAGAGAAACAACCTTGTGAAAAGCACAAGGGAATATAACAACTAGAAAAAGAAAAGAAATAAAAAAAAAATTGCAGTATTTAAAGGTGAAGGTATGTTGCCAATCCCCGGCAACGACGCCAAAAACTTTTTACGTGTAAATAAGTCTATCGCAATTGAGTGCAAGTATACACGTCGCAAGTAATAAAGTGATACGAAGTATCGGATATTGTCTCCACATGGACTGGAAATACTTCTATCCTTAAATTTCTGCACAAGAAAAGAAATAAATTTAATAGAATGATTTTGGAAGTCTCGAAGATAAACTAAAGTAAAAGAGAAAATCAGATTGAGAAAATAGGGTTGTATTGATTTGCTCAGTAGTGTAGGTATTGCACTGTTCAAAGGAATTTTGTTACTCCTGTCATTGCGTCTGTCGCGGCAGCACCTGTCGCGACAACAGTCTGTTATTGTCGCGACAGCGGCCAACAACTCTGTACTTCAAGTTCGGCAAGAACCCCTGTTGTGACTTGTCCTATCCCTAGGTCCAAGTTCTTTCGATGAACACGTCTTTGATGATACCTCCCGGCGTGAATTGAAGGATGAACACCGAAGTTTGTGAATTCTTCTTTAGCCGCTTAACCTTGTACCTATCCCTAGGCCAAGATGGTTTAACCATAAACTAGAAAACTCGTATTTACTCCTTTCGTATACTTAACTCTCCCGATATTAAGTAAATGATTAACCTCACAATGCTCTCCCGATACTCTTATGAGATGTTGAAACCAGAGTAAATAAACTTGAAGTTTTTATTAATTAAACAGAAATAATCCTAAGAAACAGTACAACCCTTACAACTACCTTACAAGATCAACCCTTAGCCCTAGGGGAAGTTTAAAACATGATGGAGAGGGGAAATGACTAGGGTTTTGGGGGGGGGGGGGAAACGGCTAGGAGCTAGATATCCTTTGCGTTGTCGAATTACAAGAATATATATAGGCCTTGGACTTAAGTTTTCTTAATGGCCAAGAATACTAGTTTGAATTAAAGTACAACTCTATTCAAGACTAAATCTCTGAGTAGACATCTTTTAATTCACCCTATCTTCTTGCTTCGACTTTTTCCTCAAACTTTGGGCAAGGCCTTCCTTGTGCTTCTGGGCTCCGACAGTTATGCGAGTGGTCCACAAAAATCAGGCTTTAAATGCTCTATCAGTCGAACTCCACTTCACATTTTCCATCACCATCGTCTTCACTGTCGCCTCTTCTGTCACGGCAGATGTCACGACAGTGTTGTAATAGGAAATCTCCTTCAATCCCTTACTCCAGCTCTGCCATTATCTTCTGTTCCTCTGCTACCTTGGATGTTGCCACGACAGGTACCTGCAAGAATAAACCAAAATCAGTAGCATATGTGCAATAATTATTCATTTGTGATGTTTATGCAAAATCTATCCCAAAATGCAACTAATCATACTTGAGTGCATCAATAATGTTGAGATTTAGGGTGCTCGATTCGTTCAACCGATTATGCTCACCAAGTGGTGGAGAGGTGGATTTTTGGGTGGAAGGGTTGTGGAAGCTAAATTGAAAATAGACACAAAGATTTATAGTGGTTCAACCTTCTAACCAAGGTCTACATCCACTACCTTAGCTCCCCACTAAGGATTTCTCAATCAATCCACTATTGATTCGTCCCCTTTTCTAGGCTTAGGAGGTAACCCTTACACACAATTAAGCTTTCTACCCAAAGCCTTGATTGAAACCCTCTTTTACAAAGAGAAACAATAAGCAAACTTAAAACCCTCTAATAGGTGTTTGTTTGCACAATTAAGCACTCACCCAAAACCTAAAACACTTGAGCAAATTTGACAATTTTGGCTCACTAGTGTTTGTCTATACAAGAAATGACAAATTAAGCACTAAGATAATTTCTTGATCATTTGATGTTTGACAATATGAGCATTAGCCTTCTCTTGATGCTTGGAGGTCCCTTTTATACTCCCAAATGAGTTTGTAGCCGTTACTAGCCGTTGGGGATGAATTGGAGCCGTTGAGGACTTTATTTCCCTTCATAAATGCTGTTCTGCAGCTATCCGTATCGATACGCGTGACACCGTATCGGTACGGGCTTCATAGAAACTAGCCGTTGAGCTCTTGCCAGCCAAGGCGTATCGATACGCTTGAGGACGTATCGGTACGGGTCTACATTTGAATGGTCGTTGGGAAATAGCCGTTGGGGTGGTTGAAATGGGATCGGTACGCTTACCTGGCGTATCGAAACGACCCCACTCCGTATCGATACGGAAAGGGCCTGTATCGATATGGGTTTTGACAGTGGCCAAACTGGGGCAAAAAGGTATCGGTACGGGGGTTTACCGTATCGATACTGGTACTCTGAAAACACAAGTTTGGCTATTGAAAACATGAAAAGTGTTTGCCAAAAACCTCTTAAAATACCTCAAACATAAATTCAAGTTGTTTGGACTTAAAAACAAGTTTTAAATTCTTTTCAAATTAGTCCAAAACATTTTTCAATTACTATATCAAAACATTAGTTCTACAATCTCCCCCTTTTTGATATAATAAAACTCACTTGAAAAATTGTTTGGGATTCTCCCCATTTATCTTTAAAAATGTGAATAAGAGATTAAAGATATGAAATCAAATAAAGCTCCCCCTTATTCATTTGAAAATTCAATTTTTCAAAACCATTTCTCCCCCTTTTTGTTATATCAAAAAGAATTTAAAACATTAAGTTCAAAATAACAATAGAGGTAAAAACTTTGACACAAATAAGAATTTGGTTTAAAAATGGCTCCCCCTTACTCAAAGCATCAACAAAAATGTTAGTCCATCATATATGATCATCTAGTTGACATAAATGAAAATAAAACAAATAAAATCAAAAGCAACTAGATTTTTACCAACACTTGAACTCAAGGGAGGATGTGAAGCCTTTGCCAAAAACCTCTTAAAATACCTCAAACATAAATTCAAGTTGTTTGGACTTAAAAACAAGTTTTAAATTCTTTTCAAATTAGTCCAAAACATTTTTCCATTATTATATCAAAACATTAGTTCTACAAATAATATGAGTAAAAGAGGGTTAAAATATAGAACATTTATGCACTCAACAGCGACTGAACCTCAAGGTGAAGGGTCTGAATCCGAACCAGAAGCACCACCTAAAAGACCCACTCCCAGTCGCATCCAGCCACTACGCGGCCAGAAGAAGAGCCCAGCCGCCAAATCTCATGCCACATGCCGCCTCGTCCTCCCCACCTCCTCAGAGTCCTCCTCCGATGCAGCAATAGAAACGAAGGGGAAATCCTCTAGTTTATAACACCATTTTCTTTCTTTTTATGTTTTCTTTCAATTTTCTTTTTATGTTTTATTTTTTCTATTTTTTATTTTATATTTTGTGTAAGGCATTGAGGACAATGCCAGCCTTGAGTTTGGGGGGTTAGTCCTCTTTGTTTTCTTTAGTTGCATTTAGCCGCATGTAGTAGCATATGTAAATTCTACCCTAGCACATAATGAAATAGAAAGTCTTAGCTTAAAAACTTGTGCCTATGATAGTAAGTCGATTACTTATTTTCGCACCATACTTAAAATTTAACCTAAACATGGGAAGAAGCCTGAAAATACCTAGAATTTTTTTTCTTTTTTGCCAATGATTCTTACACTATCTGTTAAGTGCTGAGTTGTGCTTGAGTTCTAAGTTTAACAATGCCTGCTTTATTTAATGAAAATTTCTTAATTGGATGCAGGATTGCCGCCGCGGCAGCACAGGGCAGCAGCACAAAAATGTTTAATACCCTAGAGATGCCCGAAATAGGCTCTAGGAAGGATGTCTAATACCCTAGAGGTGCCCGAAATAGGCTCTAGGAAGGATGTATAATACCCTAGAGGTGCTCGAAATAGGCTCTAGGAAGGATCATGAGCAGGGACACTACGCTGCTATCAAAGTCCAAGTATCTAAAATAAGTGACATACAAAATTAGCAAGAGTGAATGAAAGCCTTCATGGGATGACTCTATTCAAAGGGTTCGGAATTTCGTAGTGTGCACCTATCTTAGCTACAGACCTGGAGAATAGTTGTGATGAGCTGAACCCCTTAAGGCCATGATCAGAAAAAAGAAGAAGGAAAGAAGTGCTTAACTGTGCTGCCATGGCAGCAACTCAGATCTTTTTTGTAATTTAATTATTTTAGCATACTTTGTTTACTTAGTATACTCAACATATTTAGCATGGACACAGACCTGCACACACTGCATAATAACAGTATTTTCTCTTTTACCATGCTTTTATTGAATATTCTATGTTTGGTTAAGAAAAGATATTGTTTTAGCTTACTTTTCATTTTCAGGTGTTGTAGCTGTATAAAGGAGGAGAGGACGGGAAAGCAGGGAGCTAAAGGAGTTGTACTGAAGCAGTTCCAAAGTGCCACCAAGGACGCTGCCGCCGACTGCCGCCCAGGTGGGAGTTAAACCGACTTAGTCAAGATGGGTTGCGATTGAAAGAGGACAATTCCCTGAGTCTAATGAGCCTAGTTTTGCAATTTTCTGAAGCATGTAGCATCCTGAAGAGCTGATTGAAGAGGGATAAGTAAAGTGACTTATCTTTACTTGCTGGAGAAGGCAACGTCCAAAGAGTCCACATTCAAGTAAAAAAGGAGTCAACATTTAATGTAAAGTTACTTTAAGAACTTCTACTCCAAGGAGGACTCAAACTTAGGCCAAGCCTTATATATACCCATGCTTGTGAGGGTATAGGGGCATAGATTGCATAGCGTGAATTGGAGATCACGTCCTAATTCTCTCTTAAGGTTTAGGTTTTTGTATGTAAAGTATTTGTGAGAAACGGTTGTAATAGTTTAAGTTGTTTTGCAATAAAATACTCTCAAGTTTGCTTAATTCATGTTCTTCACTTCTTCAATTAGTTCCAAAAGTCCAGTTGAGGAAATCCATTTGTCAGGCACAAGAGTGTCAAACTCACGAAAGAATTAAGTACGGTCTCATCTGTTGGAGTATGCTCAAAGACCAATCATATGATGATTGAATAGATATACTATTTTACTAGATTTATCAAGATGCTACATAACTTTGTCATGATGGAACCTTTGCGTAAGCAAATAAAACCCAGATCTCATCAATAAATCCAAACATATTCTAAAGTACTTACATCTTGGAGATGTGAAAGTATGCAACATACGCACAAAGTTGATAACTTTGTCAACTCCCTGACAAAGCTTTTGACACAACATAAGCATGTCAGTTACACTAAGCCATATCGTATTAGATACGAGAATGATTGGTCTTAGTGCCAGTGAGAGATTGTTGGAGTATGCCCAAAGACCAATCATACGATGATTGAATAGACATACTATTTTACTAGATTTATCAAGTAATGGCATTGCCGTTATTATCATTTGGTATGTTTCTGTGCATCAAACTAATCTTTGGATAATAATGTCCATACAATAATACGATTATTGTTAAATAGGATCCTTAGTCGAATATTATTACGGGTATGGACAGTGATAATATATAAAGACTAATATGTGGTTGATGACAAGCGTTGTCATTGACATAAAGATGTCAAAATCAACACATAAGTATTTGTTAGAGAACAACATACTGGATTGACCCGCTATGAGCATGTTTCTTGGGTAATTATGTGACAGTCACAACATTGCTCATGATAAACATATGTATAATCCTCAGACTTAAGATCAACATGATCTCAACATAAAGATTTACGTATTTTGACATAGTCAAACGTGTGTCGTAACTGACTACATTATAAAGACTGATGATTGGATACGTGATGACCTATGTAGTGAAATATGGTTGATCAAGAAAGGATTTGTCCCTCCTACATAATGAGAGAAATATCTTCGGCCACTTGATTGAGTGAGATTAGAAAATGCATGGTCATGCTCGAATATTATGATATGAGATATCATAGAGATTCGTTTATCATAATCTACTCAAGACATCAAGAAACACTAGATGAACAACGCAAGTGTGACTAACCCATGACTTGTGTTCATCTAAGATATAAAGGACAAAAGGATGAAATGCATAAAGGAAGTTTATTCAAGAATTAGGAAAGTCAAACCATGACTTCATGCAACTTAGGTAGCAATGATGTATTGCTAGATGCCACTCATTGTTTGTAAAATTAGAACAGTTCTAATTTTGATGCTAACGTTACATGAACCTACAAGGGTCACACCCTTCGAATGAAACGAACAAAAAAATTGGAAACCATACTCCCTGTTTTAGGGAGGTTGCCGAAAATCCCCTATGGGATAGGGGAAATCGGCAACTCCCTTAAATGGGAATAATATTGGATAAATATTGTATTTATCAAATATTATTTAGAGTATGGGAAATATTTAGAGACTTAAATATTATAGAATAAGATTCTAGAAATTTAAATATATATTTGGAATTTATATAATGTATATTTAATTCCAAGTTTATGTAGAATTAGATTCTACATAATTAAAAATATATATTTAAATATATTTAAATCCAAGTGAAGATAGAATGAGATTCTATGTAATAAAAATATATATATTTGGATTAAATATAATGTATATTTAAATCCATGTTTTATGTAGAATAAGATTCTACATAATTAAATATATATATTTCATTTAATATTATTAAATATAATGTATATTTAATATAAACCAATTTCAAGTAGAATTAGATTCTAAGAATTTTGGTTGAACTTGGATTTAAGATATTCAACTAGAATTAAGTCTCTGAATACTATTTAAAGGGACAAGGGCTAGCAACCAAATTATCCCTATTACTCCTTGCAAATTTCGACATATCTCTGGGAATTCCCCTCTGGAATTTTCGACAAGTCCCAGATTTCTTCTGAGAAGTTGTTCGATAATTTTCTGGTGTTCTTCTTGCCCCCTGGCAAATTCCTGGCGATTTCCTAGTTCGAATCCATGTCCCGGTAGAACCCCTGGTCAATTTCAGACTCCCTCAGGAATCCCTGGAGGGATTTCGACTTCTCACTAGAAGGTGTTCAAACCTGTCGAAATTTATCCCTAAGTTTTAGGGAGGCGGAAACTTTGTTCGTTTTGTTCGGGTGGACTCTATAAAGGTCGTTGCGAACCTGTGACGATTTCGGTTTTACTTGACGTGGTTATTCTGACATACCGTCGGTTTTCCAGTTTCTAGAGTCCTAAAAGGTAACTCTTCATCTTTTCACCCCGGATTCGTTCCTGTACATGGATCCTGGCTGGATTACGTCGGATTAATTTTTCCGTTACGCCACGAGGCGTGCCGACGTGACCCAACATCATCATTACGAGGTGTTGACTAATTCGGCTTAGACAAAAATCAGAATTTCAGCGGCTAAAAGGAGCAACCAAACATCAACTGCCTGCGTTAGGTTTACAATGAGATTGCTAGGTATTGCCTACATCGTGTAGTGACAAAATCCTTGCCTAGACATAGGAAGAATCACTTCAGAATTGCTTCGCCGAACTTGGAGTATTTTCCAGACTTACCGCCGGGACTTCTCTCAATCTCACCTGTAACCCCCTTAGCCCGGCCTAGACGGTTGGCCCGAACTTCGAAGATTACACGGGGAAAACCAAAGTCAACCTGAAAGTCAACCATGATTTACGACCCCTTTTTTTTCTTTTTTAATCTTGTCTAGATGCTCATTAACCCTAAGTGAGTACTCACGAGGTACGATAGAGAAAGGCACATCAATCGAATTACAAAAAAGGACTCAATTGCACAATATACAAATTTAGGAACCAAAATGTAAATTCTAGAAATTAGAAGGTCCTTACTGATTTTAAAGTTACCAAAATGAAATTAATCATGTTACATGCTTCTTTGCCAAATTTCAACTCAATTGGACATCTCAGACTCAAGCAATTGCAACTTAAACATTTGGGACTAAAATGTAAAGCTTACAAACTTCAGCATCATTCAAATCAGTGCCCAACGGTCACCTGTTTCGAAACACCCACCTGTCGTATCGAAACGCAGGATCGGAACGGCGTTAACCGTTTCGATACGCTGGTTGGTTCCGAGACTAGTTCCGAAACGAGGCCTTCTAGTGGCAAATTCGTTTCGAAACATTCCTTGGCGTTTCAAAACACGAAGGCCATTTCAGGCCCCCGTTTCGAAACACTAGGGAGTGTTCCGATACGGTTTGCCCAGAAATAGCAGTAATTGCTGGTTTTTCATGCACAAACTCGATCCAACACATCCAAATGACTTCCCAAGCATATTAACAAGTCAACATACATACAAGGTACACATATAGAGTCCCAAAACACCTCCATGACATCAAACAAGAAAAATCATAAGTCTAGAGGCATGCATCCTAATATCCAAATCAAATAGAGTAACCAAACCTCCAAACAAGAATTAAAGGCCAATTACAATTCAGAACAACCAAGGCACACATGCCACAACCTTAGAGAGTTTAACACATCTCCCAAAACAAAACTTAGGTTCCCTTTGCCAAATTATCAAAACTAATAGTGTACGAAAACTTCACCATACATGAGCTTGGATTCCCTTGGACACACTTAGCTTCCTTGATGCCCTTAAACACCTCAATTATCTGCATTATTGGTAAAAGAGAGCGTAAGAACAAATGCTTAGTGAGGCAAGCTCTAACCAAAACCAATACAACAATGCATTTTAGAAAACACTTTCAACAAAGCTTTTAAACCACATGCTCATCTCTTTTCTCATGCTACCATGCATCATTTTCAAGCATCTCATGCTTCTTTACATTTAAATACATTATATTGGCTTTCAAGTGATAGTTCATAACCATTTACACAAAACACAATCGGATACGCGGATTACAAGCGTTGTCCCACGCGCTTCATACACACTACCGGACTACACAAGGTTCACACTCAAGAGCAATCCCTCCATTAATGTGACACCCGTGGTGGAGTATAACGGTACAATCACAACCCCTCAACACCATTCATCGATAGTTGAATAATTCCTCTAACGAGAGTAAGGGACACATAACACAAGATCCACACACGGAATTTCAACCACCGTTGTGATCTTACCTCAATCGTTAGGGTACTTGGATGGAGTTTACGGTACAATCACAACCCCTCAACATCCAAGGCGACTTTACTTACAGTGCACCCAATCCTATAGCCGGCTAACTATATCCAATTCAAGTACTTTAAAACCATTTAATCACTTGCCAATATACATCAAATACCATCATCAATTCATTGTTTTAAAGCATAAATCAAAGCCACTTATCATCATGCATCACTATGCATCAAAACCATATTAATAACATGTCAAACCAAGGATCTCTTCCCTTGAGCATCCCTCAATACAAGTCTTTCAAAACCAGCATTAATCATGCTAAATCATTCTTTCAAAATAGTAATTAAACATGCATTTCATAACTAATGCATCAAACCATAACTTGGCACATCCGAGGGAGTTTTTCCGAAAACTTACTCTTGAGCTTAGCTAAGTTTTTTAGACTTAAACTAAGCTCTCAAAACCTCCAAATAATCGTTTCAAAGCTGGAAAACCAACTCCACTCACCAATTTCGTTCCGCTTGCTTACCGAAACGCCGATTAAGCCTCCGGGTCAACTCTGAAAGTGTCCGAAGATGTCTCCCCTATTTTAGACACATCAAAGCAGAGGATTCATGCATCATCATGCATTGAAATCTTCAGCCAACACTCCAAAACTCGCTGCTCTACCTAAACCCAACATTTCGGCTACCAAACACAACCGAAATCACCTCCAAACTCTTCCAAAATTTAACCCAGACAAGATCCATCACTTCTAATCATTTCTAAACATCAATTAACATCAAAAACAACTCTCAACTCGTCCTTATACCTCCAGCTATAACAGAACACCAAAAACACCTCAAGAACCACCATTTTCATAAGCAAAAACTTAAGAAACACAACCTATTTGGGATTGAATTGATAAAACCTCATTTCTAACATCATTTAACATCCAAAATACATTAGAGAACCATCTCAAAATAGATCCCAATCAATTACAACGAAACTCTTCAAGATCTCTTCCAAAATCTTTAGTTTTAAGCCAAAATCTTATTTCTAACACTAAAACCATTTATAAAACTTGAATAAAGGATTGACAACTTGGGAATTTCAGTAAAGAAATGAGTATTTAGAGGAGAAGAACAATCTTACCTCTAAATGATGATTTCTCCTTGATTTGGGCCAAATTCCATGAAAATCAATGTGGAAAATCAAAAGGATTTGATGCAAGATTGATTAGGAACCAATAGATGATGGAAATCTCATCAACTGAAGTGAAAATCTATGTGAAAGTTGCTGGAGAAAAAGTGTTTGGATGATGGGATTTTGAGAGAAAAAGGAATGAGAGAAAATTAGGAAAAAGTAGTTATGAAAATCAAAAGGTAGTTTCCCTTTTCTTTTATTTAATTAAAACATTAATTAAATCACCCAAATTAAGGAAAAATCTGGAGAAAACATTTTGGGTAATTAGCTCCTTAAAGATTCAAAGTTTCAATCCTTTACAAAACAGTCACTACTAAACTTTGCAAAAATCGCATTTTGGTCACTACACCGAAATGTAGTATTTCCAAACCTTATTTTGTAAAATCGATTTCACCATTCTCTTATATATATTAAATGAGGATTTTTAGATATTTTTCTATATTTTTAAAGCATCCCAAACTAGGTTTTCCCTAAAACCTCCTTTTATATTCGAACCGTTTCTCAGACCGGTCTGATCAACCCTAAACTTCTAAGCCCAAAATTGGGGTGTTACAACTCTCCCCCTCTTAAGAAATTTCGTTCTCAAAATTTACCTGGAGGAAAAAGGTAAGGAAACTACTTCTTCATGTCATCCTTTCTTTCCCACGTGGCTTCCTCAACACCACGATGCCTCCACAACACCTTAACCAACTCAATGGTCTTACCTCGAAGAACTTTACTGTCCGAAACCAGAATTCCAACCGGCTCCTCATCATAGGTTAAATCTGGGTTCAACTCCACTTCCTCCACAGGCATAACATGCGAAGGATCCGATCTATACCTCCGAAGCATAGAGACATGAAACACATCATGTATCTTTTCCAACTCTTGCGGTAACCTCAGCTTGTACGCAACAGGACCCACATGTTCAATCACCTCGTATGGTCCAATATACCTAGGGCTCAACTTACCCTTCCGGCCAAACCTCGTCACCTTCTTCCAAGGTGAAACCTTCAAAAACACACGGTCACCCACCGCAAACGCAATCTCCTTATGCTTCAAATCCGCGTAAGACTTCTGTCGATCAGAAGCTGCCTTCAACCGCTCACAAATGAGCTTCACCTTCTCGGTGGTTCCTTTCAACAAAGCCGGCATCGAGACCAACTTCTGACCTGTTTCAGCCCAGCAAAGAGAAGTTATGCACTTCCTCCCATACAAGGCTTCATAATGTGCCATTTGAATACTTGCCTGGTAGCTATTGTTATAAGCAAACTCCACCAAAGGCAAATGCTTCTCCCAAGAGCCTTGAAACTCAATCACACAGCACCTCAACATATCCTCAAGCTCTTGGATAACACGCTCCGACTGACCATCCGACGGTGGATGATAAGAAGTACTGAAATTCAACCGCGTACCCAAAGCTTGGTGCAAACACTCCCAAAAACGTGATGTAAACCTCGGATCTCTATCCGAAACTATAGACTTTGCTACACCATGCAAACGCACAATCTCAGCAATGTACAGCTCTGCAAGCTTGTCCAAAGTATACGTAGTATGCACTGGCAAGAAATGCGCACACTTCGTAAGGCGATCCACAATCACCCACACCGAATTCTTCTTCGATGGCGACAAAGGTAAACCAGACACAAAGTCCATGGTAATCCTTTCCCACTTCCACTCAGGAATCCTCAACGGTTGCAACAATCCTGAAGGAAACTGATGCTCAGCCTTAACCCGCTGACAAATCATGCACTTACTCACATACTCCGCAACATCTTTCTTCAATCCCACCCAATAGTACTCATCCTTTAAATCACGATACATCTTCGTACTACTAGGGTGCATAGCAAAAGGACTAATATGAGCTTCAGTCAGAATAGTACGCCTCAACTCCGCATCATTCGGCACTACTATCCGACTTCCAAAACATAGAACTCCATCATCATTAAAACAGAAATCCGATGGTCTATCCTCAGCAATATCCTGAACATGAGGCACCAAAGAATCATCCAACAACTGCTTATCCTTTATCAACTGAACCAAAGATGGTTTCACTTGCAATTCAGCCACAAGACCCCCATCTTGTGAAATACTCAAGCTAGCAAACATAGCCCTTAACTCCACTGCCACCTTCCTACTCAAGGCATCCGCCACAACATTAGCTTTTCCCGGATGGTACTCGATCATCAAATCATAATCCTTAAGCAAATCCACCCAATGTCATTGCCTAAGATTCAACTCTCTCTGAGACATCAGATACTTCAAACTCTTGTGATCCGTGTACACCGTACACTTCTCACCATATAGATAATGTCTCCAAATCTTCAAAGCAAAAATCACCGCAGCTAACTCAATATCATACGTAGGATAATTGCGCTCATGCACCTTCAACTGTCGCGATGCATAAGCCACCACCTTACCCTCCTGCATTAGCACACACCCCAAACCAACGTAGGATGCGTCACTATATACCACAAACTCTTTTCCTGATTCAGGCTGAACCAAGATTGGAGCTTGCGTCAAAGCTGCCTTAAGCGTCTCAAAAGCTTGTTGTCTTGCTTCCGTCCACTCATACTTGACATCCTTTTGCAACAACCTCGTCAAAGGAGCAGCAATCTTTGAAAATCCATCCACAAACCTCCGGTAATATCCTGCTAACCCAAGGAAACTACGGACTTCATGAACAGACTTAAGAGGCTTCCAATTCATAACCGCCTCAATCTTCTGAGGATCAACACGAATTCCCTCAGCTGGAACCACATGACCAAGGAACACAACTTCCTTTAGCCAAAACTCACACTTGCTCAGCTTAGCATAAAGCTGATTTTCCAGAAGCGCTTGCAAGACAACCCTCAAATGACCTTCATGCTCCTCCTCGGTACGAGAGAACACAAGGATATCGTCAATGAACACCACAACAAACTTATCCAAGTATTCATGGAACACTCTATTCATCATGTCCATGAAAGCTGCAGGAGCATTCGTCAAGCCAAACGACATTACAAGGAACTCATAATGCCCATACCTCATCCTAAAGGCTGTTTTTGGCACATCCACATCCTTCACCTTAAGCTGGTAGTACCCTGACCTTAAGTAAATCTTAGAGAATACAGCCGCTCCACGAAACTGATCAAAAAGATCATCTATCCTCGGAAAAGGATACCGATTCTTGATGGTCAACTTGTTCAGCTGACGATAATCGATGCACATTCTCATAGTGCCATCCTTCTTCTTCACAAACAAGATCGGTGCACCCCAAGGTGACACACTCGGCCGAATGAACCCACGATCAAGCAACTCCTAAAGTTGCGGCTTTAACTCCTTCAACTCCTTAGGTGCCATGCGATAGGGAGCAATGGACACTGGAGTTGTGTTTTCATACAGCTCAATTCCAAACTCCACCTCCCGACTAGGCGGCAACCCAGGTAACTCCTCCGGAAACACTCTAGGGAACTCACGAACAATTCTTATATCTTGAACGTGCACCTCCTTCGAACTTGGATTCATAACAAAGGCTAGATAAGCCTCGCAACCTTGCCGCAACATCCGACTTGCTTCCAAGGTAGACACCACATTACTAAGAAACTTTACATTTTCACCCACCACCACAACCTCATAATCGTCCGCAAGTTTCAACGAAACTCGCTTGTTCTCAAAATCCACCACAACTCGATGTTCAACAAGCCAATCCATACCAAGGATCACATCAAAACCATAGAATGGCAATTCCATGAGATCAACAAGAAAAACATGGTTTTGCACTTTTAAAGGACACCTCCTAAACAACCTCCGTGTTACGACCGTCTCACCAAAGGAACTAGTCACACGCATACCAACATCCAAAGACTCAACAGCTAAACCAAGCATTTGAGCATGTTCATGCAATATGTACGAGTGTGTAGATCCAGAATCAATCAAGTAAAGTAATGACAAGGATTGCAAAGTAAAGGTACCTGCGATCACATCCGTATCATTCCTTCCCTCACGCTGAGCATACACTCGAGCCTGGCCACCACCCTCAGGTTGAACAGCCACAACATGCGCCACATTCCTCCCACCATCATCTCTGCGCTGAAAGTTACCACGGCCGCGCCCACGACCTCTCTGAGGTGCAACTACCCCAGGAGCACATCCCTGACCACCACCGGCCAACAAAGGACACTCTCTCCCCATGTGGTCTGCCAAACCACAAATCCAACATGAATTACTTGTCGCTGCAACAGGAGCCTAAACCTCCCTCGCTGCTCGAGGACAATCTCGCCTCAAATGGCCATGAGATCCACACGTCCAGTACGTTTTCTGATCAGCCCTCATCCTATCTCCCTGAACAGGCGTACCATGTCCTCCACCACCACGCCTAGTAGTAGGCTGATACCTCTTATCTCGTCCTCTCTTTTCTGTCCACCACCAGAACTATGATCAGCAGCTCTTTTACCCGAGCTAGAACTAATGCCTCTGGAAGAAAAACCTATGTTCTGCTCGATGTCCTTCGCCCGACTCACAAGCACATCAAAATCTGTATATTCAGCCGCAAGCATAAAAGTCTTCACATCTGTTACCAATCCATAACGGAAACGTTCACACCTCTCCCGCTCATTAGGGATTAGCTCAGGTGCATACTGACTAAGGCGGACAAACTGGATCTCGTACTCAGCTACCGTCATGCTGCCTTGCACAAGAGACATAAATTCTCTTTTCTTCTCATCTAGGTATCGCACACCCAGATACTCCCGCTTGAACGCGTTCAGGAAGAACGTCCAAGTTACATCATTGTCCTCCATTCTAGAGATAGTGGTCGTCCACCACGTATAAGCATCATCATGTAGCAGTGACACAACCCAACTTCTGCACATTATTGCAGTTCATTTACCCCAAAATCCTCTTGGTGCTTTCCAACCAAGACTCAGATCCTTCCGGAGATAAACCTCTGAACTCAGTCCCTCCCAGACTGCGAAGACGTTCTAAAGGCAATCTCACATTAGCATCATCCTGATGCGCAGCTCCATGAGCTCCAGCTACTGCTGCCTGAAAGGCTCCAGCAATAGCCTGGATCAACACGGTCATGTCAAGAGCAGCTTGCCCCTGCACACCTTCAGCACCACTACCACCGGGTGGTCCACCACCAGAAGGAGGAGGTAAATCCACAACATTCTCAGCGTTCTCATCATTCTCATTCTCATTCTGAGCCATAGCTCTTGTATTTATTCTCATCTCTCTACGCGACCCCATTTACAAGAAAACAATGCACTGACACAAATGCAATAAACACAATTAGGGCTCAATAAGGTAAGTAATCTAAGTACTCAAGCTCGTTTTCGAAAAAAATTCCTTCCATTAGTTTTGATATGGCAATGGGATCCCCTAACACATTCCAACATAGCATTATCATCACAATTGAAACCATGCAACACTATTCATACAACATTCTTTCACCCAAAAGGCATATCATGAAAATACACATACATCACCCACATAAAAATTCCCAATTACACGAGAACCTAAACTCTGATACCACCAAATGTAACCCCCTTAGCCCGGCCTAAACGGTTGGCCCGAACTTCGAAGATTACACGGGGAAAACCAAAGTCAACCCGAAAGTCAACCATGATTTACGACCCTTTTTTCCTTTTTTAATCTTTTCTAGATGCTCATTAACCCTAAGTGAGTACTCACGAGGTACGATAGAGAAAGGCAAAACAATCGGATTAAAAAAGGACTCAATTGCACAATATACAAATTTAGGGATCAAAACGTAAATTCTGGAAATTAGAAGGTCCTTACTGATTTTAAAGTTACCAAAATGAAATTAATCATGTTACATGCTTTTTTGCCAAATTTCAACTCAATTGGACATCTCAGACTCAAGCAATTGCAACTTAAACATTTGGGACTAAAATGTAAAGCTTACAAACTTCAGCATCATTCAAATCAGTGCCCAACGGTCACCTGTTTCAAAACACCCACCCGTCGTATCGAAATGCAGGATCGGAACGGCGTTGACCGTTTCGATACGTGGGTTGGTTCCGAGACTGGTTCCGAAACGAGGCCTTTCAGTGGCAAATTCGTTTCGAAACATTCCTTGGCGTTTCGAAACACGAAGGCCATTTCAGGCCCCCGTTTCGAAACACTAGGGAGTGTTCCGATACGGTTTGCCCAGAAACAACAGTAATTGCTGGTTTTTCATGCACAAACTCAATCCAACACATCCAAATGACTTCCCAAGCATATCAACAAGTCAACATACATACAAGGTACACATATAGAGTCCCAAAACACCTTCACGGCATCAAACAAGAAAATTCATAAGTCTAGAGGCATGCATCCTAATATCCAAATCAAATAGAGTAACCAAACCTCCAAACAAGCATTAAAGGCCAATTACAATTCAGAACAACCAAGGCACACATGCCACAACCTTAGAGAGTTTAACACATCTCCCAAAACAAAACTTAGGTTCCCATTGCCAAATTATCAAAACTAATAGTGTACGAAAACTTCACCATACATGAGCTTGGATTCCCTTGGACACACTTAGCTTCCTTGATGCCCTTAAACACCTCAATTATCTGCATTATTGGTAAAAGAGAGCGTAAGCACAAATGCTTAGTAAGGCAAGCTCTAACCAAAACCAATACAACAATGCATTTTAGAAAACACTTTCAACAAAGCTTTTAAACCACATGCTCGTCTCTTTTCTCATGCTACCATGCATCATTTTCAAGCATCTCATGCTTCTTTACATTTAAATACATTATATTGGCTTTCAAGTGATAGTTCATAACCATTTACACAAAACACAATCGGATACGCGGATTACAAGCGTTGTCCCACACGCTTCATACACACTACCGGACTACACAAGGTTCACACTCAAGAGCAATCCATCCATTGATGTGACACCCATGGTGGAGTATAACGGTACAATCACAACCCCTCAACACCATTCATCGGTAGTTGTATAATTCCTCTAACGAGAGTAAGGGACACATAACACACGATCCACACACGGAATTTCAACCATCGTTGTGATCTTACCTCAATCGTTAGGGTACTTGGATGGAGTTTACGGTACAATCACAACCCCTCAACATCCAAGGCGACTTTACTTACGGTGCATCCAATCCTATAGCCGGCTAACTATATCCGATTCAAGTATTTTAAAACCATTTCATCACTTGCCAATATACATCAAATACCATCATCAATTCACTGTTTTAAAGCATAAATCAAAGCCACTTATCATCATGCATCACTATGCATCAAAACCATATTAATAACATGTCAAACTAAGGATCTCTTACCTTGAGCATCCCTCAATACAAGGCTTTCAAAACCAGCATTAATCATGCTAAAACATGCTTTCAAAACAGTAATTAAACATGCATTTCATAACTAATGCATCAAACCATAACTTGGCACATCCGAGGGAGTTTTTCCGAAAACTTACTCTTGAGCTTAGCTAAGTTTTTTATACTTAAACTAAGCTCCCAAAACCTCCAAACAATCGTTTCAAAGCTGGAAAACCAACTCCACTCACCAATTTCGTTTCGCTTGCTTGCCGAAACGCCGATTAAGCCTCCGGATCAACTCCGAAAGTGTCTGAAGATGTCTCCCTTGTTTTAGACACATCAAAGCAGAGGATTAATGCATCATCATGCATTGAAATCTTCAGCCAACACTCCAAAACTCGCTGCTCTACCTAAACCCAACATTTCGGCTACCAAACACAACCGAAATCACCTCCAAACTCTTCCAAAACTTAACCCAGCCAAGATCCATCACTTCTAATCATTTCTAAACATCAATTAACATCAAAAACAACTCTCAACTCGTCCTTATACCTCCAGCTATAACAGAACACCAAAAACACCTCAAGAACCACCATTTTCATAAGCAAAAACTTAGGAAACACAACCTATTCGGGATTGAATTGATAAAACCTCATTTCTAACATCATTTAACATCCAAAATACATTAGAGAACCATCTCAAAATAGAGCCCAATCAATTACAACGAAAATCTTCAAGATCTCTTCCAAAATCTTGAGTTTTAAGCCAAAATCTTGTTTCTAACACTAAAACCATTTATAAAACTTGAATAAAGGATTGAAAACTTGGTAATTTCAGTAAAGAACTGAGTATTTAGAGGAGAATAAAAATCTTACCTCTAAATGATGATTTCTCCTTGATTTGGGCCAAATTCCATGAAAATCAATGTGGAAAATCAAAAGGATTTGATGCAAGATTGATTAGGAACCAATAGATGATGGAAATCTCATCAATTGAAGTGAAAATCTATGTGAAAGTTGCTGGAGAAAAAGTGTTTGGATGATGGGATTTTGAGAGAAAAAGGAATGAGAGAAAATTAGGAAAAAGTAGTTACGAAAATCAAAAGGTAGTTTCCCTTTTCTTTTATTTAATTAAAACATTAATTAAATCACCCAAATTAAAGAAAAATCTGGAGAAAAACATTTTGGGTAATTAGCTCCTTAAAGATTCAAAGTTTCAATCCTTTACAAAACAGTCACTACTAAACTTTGCAAAAATCGCATTTTGGTCACAACACCGAAATGTAGTATTTCCAAACCTTATTTTGTAAAATCGATTTCACCATTCTCTTATATATATTAAATGAGGATTTTTAGATATTTTTCTATATTTTTAAAGCATGCTGAACTAGGCTTTCCCTAAAACCTCATTTTATATTCGAACCGTTTCTCAGACCGGTCCGATCAACCCTAAACTTCTAAGCCCAAAATTGGGGTGTTACATCACCTACCGAGACAGCGAAAGTTGCAAGCTCAGAGTTTCGTCGTGGCATCGAAAGTTGTCGTCGCCTCAATTCGCCATTACCCGCTAAGGCAGCAGATCGTGGCAGCGCAAAACACACTTAATATTTACAACACAGTCTACACACTACTGAGCTACAACTACCTGGCCCAAATATATCAATCTTATCTCTCTCTCTCTCTCTTTCTATCTTAAATTACTTGTGTTTTTATTTTTATGCTTTTCAATATTCACAAATTTAATTGTGCAATTACTATTTTCTTGTGCAGGAAAACACTCATAGAA
The DNA here is from genome assembly GCA_030270665.1 of Hibiscus trionum. Taxonomy (NCBI): domain Eukaryota; kingdom Viridiplantae; phylum Streptophyta; class Magnoliopsida; order Malvales; family Malvaceae; genus Hibiscus; species Hibiscus trionum. The sequence continues at coordinate 7,426,103 of BSYR01000024.1, read as the reverse complement.
GCTGTTTCAATCCCTGTGGGAGATGATATCTTTTATACTATAACTTGACAGGAGTGTGTATTTGCGCTCATAAATAGAGAACACCTAAAACGCTCTACATAAAAACTTGTAGAGCGTTTAGGTGTACTCTATTTATGAGCGCAAGTGCACACTCCTGTCAAGTTATAGTATAAAAGATATCGTCTCCCACAGGGATTGCACAGCTTGGTTTGAATTGTTGTTCATGCACATGTAAAGTAAATTGCACAAGTAAGATAGTTGTTGAGAAGAAAAGTAAAGTAAAACACAAGTAAAAGAGGAAGTAATCAGATTGATAGAGAGGGCAGGGTTATGATGCTGCTTAGTGTGAAACTGCATTGAATAGGCCAAGTTGTTTTGCGCTGCCATGATCTGCTCCCTCAGCGGGTAATGGCGGATTGAGGTGGCGACAACTTTCGATGCCACGACAGATCTCTGCTCTTGCAACTTTCGCTATCTCGTCAGGTGAGATGGAGAGAAGTCCTTGCGGCAAATCTGGTAGATACTCCAAGTTCAGCGATGCAATTCTGAATTGATCCTTCCTATGACTAGGCAAGGATTCTGTCACTACGTGATGTAGGAAATACCTAGCAATCTCAGCGTAAACCTAACACAAGCAGTCAACGTTTGGTTGCTCCTTTTAGCCGCTGAAATTCTAACTTATGTCTAAGCCGAATTAGTCAACAACTCGTCATGATGAGACCGTACTTAATTCTTTTGTGAGTTTGACACTCTCGTGCCCGACAAATGGATTTCTTCAACTGGACTTTTGGAACTAATTGAATAAGTGAAGTACATGAATTAAGCAAACTTAGAGTATTTTATTGCAAAACAAACTTTGAAACCTAAACAACCATTCTCACAACTAATTACAACATAACCCCAAACCCAAGAGAAATTTAGAATATGTCGGCGGCAAGAAAACCTAAGCTATGCCTGAAGAAAACCTAAGATGTCTTGAATTAGAATTACAATAAGTATTTATAGACAATATCTAGGTCTAGTCCTTCTTGAAGTAGAAGTCTTCAAAAGCAGCTTTCCATATTAAATGTGACTTTAAACTCTGACTTCTTTGAGTTGAATGTGGACTTTATCACATTGCCTTGTCCTGCAAGCAATCTCAAGATTTCACTTCGGCGGCTTTGTCTGCTTCTACAGACATTGGAAAATCGAGTGGATGGATTCGATATACTCAGAATTTTCTGCTCTACAAGTTGCACTCCGGTTCTCCAACTCCATAGTTTGTTGTCGTGGGCAGCAAGGTGGGCGGCAGCAGCTACTGTTTCTGTCTGGAACTACATCAGTACAGCTCCCTGGTTTGCTGCCTCAACATCACATCCTCAGCTCTTCTTTCCCTCTGTCAACCTTTAGTACCTAAAACCAAAAATACACTAAAACAACATCCTTTCTTTACCAAATAAAAGATATTATATAAAAACATGGCAGAGCAAAGAAATGTTGCAAAATGCAATGCATGGTCCTAATTATGCCTAAGATGTGCTTAAAAACAGCAATAATATGAGATGGAATGTGCATGAAATATAGAACTTGTGGACACTTTACACACCCCCAAACTCGAACTATTGCTTGTCCTCAAGCAATGCAACCTAAATATACTTGCCCTTATAATAATCAGAAAGAAAAACCTATTTTTTTCAACTTGATTTCATACCTCAAGGTCGTGGCACCTATATTAGATTAGTGAAGGGAACTTAGCAAGGAAATGACTCAGAATTAATTTCTAATGCCAGTGCTGTGTGTACATGACTGTGTACAGGCTAAATATGCAGAATAACTAAATAAACAAAGATGTTGTTACGATATATAAGGTTGCTTCCGAGGCAGCACAGTTAAGCACAATATTTTAATCATGGCAATGAGGGCTTCAGCTTATCACAACTACTCTTCTAGGTCTAAGATTAAGATAGGAGCAAACTACAAAACCCTAAACCCGTGGAGTAGATTCATCTCGTGAAGACTTTCATTCACTCATGCTAATTTGTCTGTCACTTCAAAACTTTCAGATTCATGGACTTTGATAGCAGCGGAGTGTCCTCACACATAATTCTTCCTAGAGCCTGTTGCGGGCACCTCTAGGGTAAAACACCAATATTCTTTGTTTTTACTTCTGCTTCCGTGGCAGTGCTTTATTTTTCTGTTTCTTTTTTTTTCTGCCTCGACGGCTACCTGCAACCATTGTTAGAACTTTGTAAAGAATTCTAAAAACAAGCAGGCAATGCCCATCCGATATTCTATCAAATTCAGCAAGTAATAGAGGTATTTGACAGTTTTGACAAAAAGAAAAAAATATGTCATTTTTCATGCTTTTCCCGTATTAAGTTCAATTTATTATTGGTGCGAAAATAAATAATCGGCTAACTATCATAGGCAAAAGTTATATAACGAATTTTTATGTTCCGATTTTTACTAAGGCAAGTACAATGCAACCTATATGCTACTAAGTATGCCTAGACAAAAGATGCGAGAGCTATCCCCCCAAACTCGAGATGGGAATTGCCCTCAATGCACAAAATAAAACATAAAACAGAAAAATAAATACAAGAGATAAAGAAAACAGAAAAAGAAAAAGAAAATAAAGAAAAGAGAAAGAAAAGAAAGAACTAAAAATTGGTTGAGGGTTGAGAGAGGGCTTGAGTCTTTTCTACTAAGGAGGAGGAAGATGTGTGGATGATGAAGCGGCAGTCGGAAGACTTAGCAGGTGAGATTTTTGCTTTCCGCGACGGCTGGACTCTTTTTGGCGTAGGATGATGCTCTTCTTGAGGTTCGGCAGGTGGAGCGGCATGAGGTGCTTCGCTCTTTTCTGACTCTGTCTCATCGTCCACAGGATCAGCGGCTATAATGTGTCGCTTCCTCTTCCTAGTGCCTTCCTCCGTGTGTACTGATGGAGGGACTATTGCCATTGGGATGGTTGTTGCTGCTGCTACCACTGCTGTTGCTTGTTCTAGCGGCTGCTGCTCAATCTCCTCTGATGAGGAGGTGTTCGCCAAAGGATGAGAAAGAGAAGGCATGTAAGTGTAAAACTAATGGATTGATTTTGTAACACCCCCTTCCCGGCCTGGTAGAGAACCGGGTCGGAGAGCGCTACCGGAAAACATAACGGAGATCGGAGACATAAATCCAAAATGTGACATAACATATTAGAGATCAGAACTTATTCCAAAGTTCAAAAATCATTTCGGCATATTTTATTAATCTCTTTTAAGACTTAACACTTAACTTATTAACAACTTATTTGAATTGGGGTCAATTTTAAACCTTTTCAAATTCAGGGACTAATTTGTAATTTTTACAAATTAGGGGTCCTTATCTGAAATTCGTGATATTATACTGAAATTAAACTTACTATTTATTATCTTGTAAAATCTCATTTCTAACGGAGGTCATTTACCTATCTGATTAAACGAAGTAATGTTTAGTGACTATTTTGTAAAGTATTCAAATCTATTTCTTTTTGAATTATCTTACTAAAATTCTTTACATATTTAAATGAGCCTAACAACTCACAAAAATCATAGAGTCCTTTAATCAATGTTTTACTACCAATTATGTCAATTTTATTACTAACTCAATAGTCTATATAGCTTTAAAACCTTATATAAAACATAGGCAGATTTCACAATAGTAGGCCCACAAGATTAGTATAATTACTTTAACTACTTTGCCACCATACTAGGAGTTCATAAGGACAAAACACATTACTCTTTAATTGTAGTGACTTGCCAATCTTCCAACTAATCCCGATCTCGATCTATTACTTTTCTTAACCTGAAATGTTATGCAATGAATGCATTAGACTTACATAGTCTAAGTGAGGTAGCCAATGACAATGAATGAACATGTTATGTCATGTAGCATGCTTCCAAAAATGATCATAATGCAATAACATGGCATACTTTATATTCATAACAAAGCATAATATCATATCATGAGAATAACATAGCATAACGTATCAAACACATAATATATTGGTACCATTGGATACGCGGATTCCCTGTACACCATATCATGAATCATAAATGAGCCGTAGCCCTGAGCCGTAGCTCTATATATATATCATATCATGATCATAACATAGCATAACGTATAAAACACATAATATATTGGTACCATTGGATACGCGGATTCCCTGTACACCATATCATGAATCATAAATGAGCCGTAGCCCTGAGCCGTAGCTCTATATATATATCATATCATGATCATAACATAGCATAACGTATAAAACACATAATATATTGGTACCATTGGATACGCGGATTCCCTGTACACCATATCATGAATCAGTAATGAGCCGTAGCCCTGAGCCGTAGCTCCATATATCCCTTACACTTCCATCCTTTTATCTCCCACATATAGGCCGTAGCCCTGGACCGTAGTCCTCCCTTACATGTTGAGCTCGAATAACCCTATGGCATGCCAATTGTATCCAACGTCCTTAAATACACACAAATTCACATAGTCCATGATTTTCATATCATATCATATCATATGAAATAACAAGATGAGCCGTAGCTCCATATCATGTAGCATTTCATAATCATATTCAAACATATCAAAGTAATGCAAGGCACTTACCAAATTTGCCATTCGAGCATAGTTGCTCTACGTGAGCCCTTAACAAATGCAAACATAATCATAAATAATGCAATGGGAAGGCACCGAGCCTATCCCTGACACGACTATACTCACATATCAAGACATAAAAATATCGGAATGACACCGTGTCACCCGAGACAAATGCATCTACACTCACCTCAATCCAAGCTTAGAGACATTTTCCTTATTCTCCAACTTTGTGGTTTCCTTCATTTCTACTCTTTTCTAACCAAACATTAAAGAAATATATCATTTAGTACATTAGGCAGCTTGCATTGTCCTCAAAGAAATATTTATATAAAATGTTCTATAACTCAAAATCTGATTTCGTTTGTTTTAAACGAAACTAGACTGAATAACCTTTTAAACCATATAAATTATAGCTTTTAATTCCTCTTATACAATTTATAATGAATTTCTAAAATCGTTGTTGATGCAGATTTAGGGGCAAACTGTTACCCTGTTTTTATGACCTTTACTTACTCAAAAATTCATATCTTTTTACTAACAACTCCAAATAAGGAGTTCTTTACCATTATAGAAAGCTTATAAACACACCTTTATAACTATGTATGGCATATAATTTTATCATTTCCCTATTAATACAGTTTATTACTTGAACATAAGGCATTTTCAGAAACCTAATCTGTCTATGCTTAATTTGTGACTTTAGTGCATTTATAACCTATGTTTCACTACACTATAAATCTTGAGCTTTTAACCACATTTAAATTAATCTTATAACATTATTTTTATAATACAGTAACCTCAAAAATAGGACATGTAAGTCCTCAATTTATCAATTTCCACAAAACAGTCCCCTTTTTATTCTTTAATAATTCTATATGTGATCTAAATGGATTTAACCTATCAATTGAGACTTAATTCAAGCTTGGCCATTTAATTTCATTCATTTCATGACTCCCCTGTTTCAAGTATAAATTTCCAGAATTTTATTGGCATTATTTAAGCCCCTAAAATTTTCGAATTTTACAATTTAGTATAGCAGATTCTAGATTTATTCAGTTTTAGTCCAGTAACTTCTAACAACAATTCCGAGACCTATACTTAACATTTTTGAGCAAATCATACCTCTATTTCATGTAAAATTTTGTCCTCTACAACTTTGTAGAAGAACCCGTTTTCCAGAAATGACTCTAACATGCTCAAAAATGCAGTTTTCTACAGGACAGTTTACAAATCCGAATTTCTTTATTCTTTCTACCCTTATCTTTTACCAACCTTTAATTAATCTAATTTCATGCTTAATATATATACTAACATCAAATTAAAGATAGTTGAGACTCTAATCTCAACTCTAATTTATTTCACTCACCTTGATAGACCGGTACTTTATTTTTATTTCTTGGGCTTGACGGTTGTTCCGAATCGACCTCGTATACCATGATAATTAATAAAAACTAATCAATAAAACAGTATCGAATATATATATAAAAATATTAATTAACTCGATACCGAAACTTAAACTAACTAGAGATTTGAGCTTACCCCGTCATCGGTAGGAATTCGATATTACTATATCGAAAATATCGGACTACCAATCGAACATTGGATCGTATGCTACTATTTCTTTCTTTCTTTCTTTCTTTCTTTCTTTCTTTCTTTCTTTCTTTCCTTTGTTTGCCGTGAATATCCCAATCCCTTGCCCCCTATTTATACAATTTTGCCGTGAACTATTTCCCCCCCACTTATCATTATTTTATTCAATTAATTTTTAATGGGGTTGCCACTTGATTTCTATTGAATTGCTTTACCTAATTAATTCTGCTTTACACGGCAGATTCACACCATTTCTTTTTTTTTTATTCATTATCTTTATTTTAGTGGCCAATTTGCCTACATAATTTTCATTTGCTTTTGTTTTGCTTTTGCTTTTCCTAACCAATTTAGGTGTATATGCTTTACACGGTAGATCCACTCAATTCCCTTTTTTTTTAATAATAATAATAATAATAATAATAATAATAATAATAATAATAATAATAATAATAATAATAATAATAATAATAATAATAATGATAAACCATTTAATCTATTTTGGGTACCAAATCGAACCAACCCTTAATCGAAATGAAAATATTCGTTTGCTGGAACTTGACCTTGATTCATAAATTATCTCGAATAATCTAAATAAGATCGAATAAATTATATATCTCTCTATTTATACTAAATTGCCAAGCTTTTCAATTTCATTCATAGCCACATATGGTGGCCAATTCACTTCATTTCCATTACAAATACCTAACTAATTTAGGTCCACTCTTCCGTCCAACACACTCCCCTACCATTTCTTTTTTTTTAATCAATTAACTATAATGGGTTTCCACCATATTTCAAATACAAATTATAGCCACACAAAAATCCCACTATTATTTCCCACGTATTCAAGCAACCAGATGCCACCATTTCAATTTGCTTTACCTAATTAAATTAGGTAAATTGCGTGTAAATCCATTTCCTTCTTTTTTTTAATATATATATAATAAACCAATAAATATGTTTCGAATCTAATTTCTACTAGACCCGAATAATCTAATAATAATAAACCCGAACAATTAATAAGACCAAATAATTTATAGAACCGATATAAAATATTCGGTCATCGGAACCTAATTCCGACTAGACCGGTTTTTGGGATGTGACAACTCTCTCCCCCTTTAAAGAAAATTCATCCTCGAATTTTCTCCGACAAGAATATGCTCATCTATACGAGCCTGACTGAATTTAGACATCTAAACATAAAGAGATCGAATTAGTCGGCAAGTCACAGTACTCAATAAAGAACTCCTAGGTGGCAAAGTAACTTAACAGATAATACAAACATACTTAAGTTTAGTCCAGAACCGACTAAACTCTAGCTCTGATACCACTACTGTAACACCCCCTTCCCGGCCTGGTAGAGAACCGGGTCGGAGAGCGCTACCGGAAAACATAACGGAGATCGGAGACATAAATCCAAAATGTGACATAACATATTAGAGATCAGAACTTATTCCAAAGTTCAAAAATCATTTCGGCATATTTTATTAATCTCTTTTAAGACTTAACACTTAACTTATTAACAACTTATTTGAATTGGGGTCAATTTTAAACTTTTTCAAATTCAGGGACTAATTTGTAATTTTTACAAATTAGGGGTCCTTATCTGAAATTCGTGATATTATACTGAAATTAAACTTACTATTTATTATCTTGTAAAATCTCATTTCTAACGGAGGTCATTTACCTATCTGATTAAACGAAGTAATGTTTAGTGACTATTTTGTAAAGTATTCAAATCTATTTCTTTTTGAATTATCTTACTAAAATTCTTTACATATTTAAATGAGCCTAACAACTCACAAAAATCATAGAGTCCTTTAATCAATGTTTTACTACCAATTATGTCAATTTTATTACTAACTCAATAGTCTATATAGCTTTAAAACCTTATATAAAACATAGGCAGATTTCACAATAGTAGGCCCACAAGATTAGTATAATTAATTTAACTACTTTGCCACCATACTAGGAGTTCATAAGGACAAAACACATTACTCTTTAATTGTAGTGACTTGCCAATCTTCCAACTAATCCCGATCTCGATCTATTACTTTTCTTAACCTGAAATGTTATGCAATGAATGCATTAGACTTACATAGTCTAAGTGAGGTAGCCAATGACAATGAATGAACATGTTATGTCATGTAGCATGCTTCCAAAAATGATCATAATGCAATAACATGGCATACTTTATATTCATAACAAAGCATAATATCATATCATGAGAATAACATAGCATAACGTATCAAACACATAATATATTGGTACCATTGGATACGCGGATTCCCTGTACACCATATCATGAATCATAAATGAGCCGTAGCCCTGAGCCGTAGCTCTATATATATATCATATCATGATCATAACATAGCATAACGTATAAAACACATAATATATTGGTACCATTGGATACGCGGATTCCCTGTACACCATATCATGAATCATAAATGAGCCGTAGCCCTGAGCCGTAGCTCTATATATATATCATATCATGATCATAACATAGCATAACGTATAAAACACATAATATATTGGTACCATTGGATACGCGGATTCCCTGTACACCATATCATGAATCAGTAATGAGCCGTAGCCCTGAGCCGTAGCCCTGAGCCGTAGCTCCATATATCCCTTACACTTCCATCCTTTTATCTCCCACATATAGGCCGTAGCCCTGGACCGTAGTCCTCCCTTACATGTTGAGCTCGAATAACCCTATGGCATGCCAATTGTATCCAACGTCCTTAAATACACACAAATTCACATAGTCCATGATTTTCATATCATATCATATCATATGAAATAACAAGATGAGCCGTAGCTCCATATCATGTAGCATTTCATAATCATATTCAAACATATCAAAGTAATGCAAGGCACTTACCAAATTTGCCATTCGAGCATAGTTGCTCTACGTGAGCCCTTAACAAATGCAAACATAATCATAAATAATGCAATGGGAAGGCACCGAGCCTATCCCTGACACGACTATACTCACATATCAAGACATAAAAATATCGGAATGACACCGTGTCACCCGAGACAAATGCATCTACACTCACCTCAATCCAAGCTTAGAGACATTTTCCTTATTCTCCAACTTTGTGGTTTCCTTCATTTCTACTCTTTTCTAACCAAACATTAAAGAAATATATCATTTAGTACATTAGGCAGCTTGCATTGTCCTCAAAGAAATATTTATATAAAATGTTCTATAACTCAAAATCTGATTTCGTTTGTTTTAAACGAAACTAGACTGAATAACCTTTTAAACCATATAAATTATAGCTTTTAATTCCTCTTATACAATTTATAATGAATTTCTAAAATCGTTGTTGATGCAGATTTAGGGGCAAACTGTTACCCTGTTTTTATGACCTTTACTTACTCAAAAATTCATATCTTTTTACTCACAACTCCAAATAAGGAGTTCTTTACCATTATAGAAAGCTTATAAACACACCTTTATAACTATGTATGGCATATAATTTTATCATTTCCCTATTAATACAGTTTATTACTTGAACATAAGGCATTTTCAGAAACCTAATCTGTCTATGCTTAATTTGTGACTTTAGTGCATTTATAACCTATGTTTCACTACACTATAAATCTTGAGCTTTTAACCACATTTAAATTAATCTTATAACATTATTTTTATAATACAGTAACCTCAAAAATAGGACATGTAAGTCCTCAATTTATCAATTTCCACAAAACAGTCCCCTTTTTATTCTTTAATAATTCTATATGTGATCTAAATGGATTTAACCTATCAATTGAGACTTAATTCAAGCTTGGCCATTTAATTTCATTCATTTCATGACTCCCTGTTTCAAGTATAAATTTCCAGAATTTTATTGGCATTATTTAAGCCCCTAAAATTTTCGAATTTTACAATTTAGTATAGCAGATTCTAGATTTATTCAGTTTTAGTCCAGTAACTTCTAACAACAATTCCGAGACCTATACTTAACATTTTTGAGCAAATCATACCTCTATTTCATGTAAAATTTTGTCCTCTACAACTTTGTAGAAGAACCCGTTTTCCAGAAATGACTCTAACATGCTCAAAAATGCAGTTTTCTACAGGACAGTTTACAAATCCGAATTTCTTTATTCTTTCTACCCTTATCTTTTACCAACCTTTAATTAATCTAATTTCATGCTTAATATATATACTAACATCAAATTAAAGATAGTTGAGACTCTAATCTCAACTCTAATTTATTTCACTCACCTTGATAGACCGGTACTTTATTTTTATTTCTTGGGCTTGACGGTTGTTCCGAATCGACCTCGTATACCATGATAATTAATAAAAACTAATCAATAAAACAGTATCGAATATATATATAAAAATATTAATTAACTCGATACCGAAACTTAAACTAACTAGAGATTTGAGCTTACCCCGTCATCGGTAGGAATTCGATATTACTATATCGAAAATATCGGACTACCAATCGAACATTGGATCGTATGCTACTATTTCTTTCTTTCTTTCTTTCTTTCTTTCTTTCTTTCCTTTGTTTGCCGTGAATATCCCAATCCCTTGCCCCCTATTTATACAATTTTGCCGTGAACTATTTCCCCCCCATTTATCATTATTTTATTCAATTAATTTTTAATGGGGTTGCCACTTGATTTCTATTGAATTGCTTTACCTAATTAATTCTGCTTTACACGGCAGATTCACACCATTTCTTTTTTTTTTATTCATTATCTTTATTTTAGTGGCCAATTTGCCTACATAATTTTCATTTGCTTTTGTTTTGCTTTTGCTTTTCCTAACCAATTTAGGTGTATATGCTTTACACGGTAGATCCACTCAATTCCCTTTTTTTTTAATAATAATAATAATAATAATAATAATAATAATAATAATAATAATAATAATAATAATAATAATAATAATAATAATAAACCATTTAATCTATTTTGGGTACCAAATCGAACCAACCCTTAATCGAAATGAAAATATTCGTTTGCTGGAACTTGACCTTGATTCATAAATTATCTCGAATAATCTAAATAAGATCGAATAAATTATATATCTCCCTATTTATACTAAATTGCCAAGCTTTTCAATTTCATTCATAGCCACATATGGTGGCCAATTCACTTCATTTCCATTACAAATACCTAACTAATTTAGGTCCACTCTTCCGTCCAACACACTCCCCTACCATTTCTTTTTTTTTAATCAATTAACTATAATGGGTTTCCACCATATTTCAAATACAAATTATAGCCACACAAAAATCCTACTATTATTTCCCACGTATTCAAGCAACCAGATGCCACCATTTCAATTTGCTTTACCTAATTAAATTAGGTAAATTGCGTGTAAATCCATTTCCTTCTTTTTTTTTAATATATATATAATAAACCAATAAATATGTTTCGAATCTAATTTCTACTAGACCCGAATAATCTAATAATAATAAACCCGAACAATTAATAAGACCAAATAATTTATAGAACCGATATAAAATATTCGGTCATCGGAACCTAATTCCGACTAGACCGGTTTTTGGGATGTGACAGATTTTGATATAACAAGGGATTTAAGGACTAAATTGAAAAAGAGAAAATGAATTTTTAAGTCCTCAAAACTTTCTTAAGTGTTTAAGAAAAATATCCAAGTCAAAACTTAAGCTTACTCAAATTTCTCTAAGTATTTACCAAGTCAAAATAGTGATTTTCGAGTCACCGTTTCGAAACGGCCTTTAGGCGTTTCGGAACGTTTTGAAACTGTTAACCTCTTTTTCAGAACTAGCTTTCTCGTTTTGATACGGGTGTATCGAAACAGCTATTTGTGTTTTGATATGGATGAAGAACAATGGAACGGTTTGAACCGTTTCGATACGGCAGTATCGAAACGACCTCAAACGTTTCGAAACGGGTTTCAAACTTGGTTTCAAAATATGACCGTTGAATTTTTATAACTAATTTTAAAGATACAGTTAATGCGTATTGAAACGCTTCTAAGCTGTTTCGATACAGGTTTTTGATAGTGGAAAATTGTTTCGAAACGGGCTTCAGCACGTTTCGAAATAGGCTCTTAGCGTATCAAAACGATCGTGTCCGTTTCGGTACGGCTTATTAATTACACCCCAACAACTATTTCTATTTTGGTCTGTTTCGAAACAGGGTCGAGCATTTCAGAACTGGTAGTTGCAGACTGCATTTATGGAGGGAAGATAACATCCCAACGGCTATAATAATGAAGGCAACAACCCCAACGGCTAGAATTCAATGAGAAGGTATAAAAGGGACTTTTAAAAGCACCAGCAACAACTATTGATCCAAAAAGAAATATCCAAACATCAAATTCAAGCTATTGTGCTAAAATCCCATATTTTCTTGTAAACCCCAATTTTAGAATCTTGTATTTACAATCTTATTTGTTCAATTGAGTTGAGTGCTTGTAAAAAAAGGCTACATTTGGATTGAGAGATACTAGTTATTAGCCTTAAACTTCTTTGTAATCTTTGAGTGAGGATTGGGTCAATTTTTTGGTAGAAAAATTGACCATTTTGTAAAGGTTTCCTCCTAAGCCTAGAAAAGGGGAAGATCAACTAGTGGAGTTGTTGGAAAATCCTTAGTGAAGCTAAGGTAGTGGATGTAGAGTTCAATTGGAACTTTAACCACTCTAAATCTCTTGTCTAGCAAATTTTTATTTTCCACTTCACCACCAAAATTTCTAAAAATCCAATTCACCCCCTCTTGGCTTAAATCGATTCTACGATCCACTCAACAGTAAGTCAAAGGATGAGTCTCTAGGATACATAGGCCTAAACAAGGTGTGTCACTAAGGTATCTAAAGATTCTCTTAACGGCTATAATGTGTGATTCTCTAGGACTAGCTTGGAACCTAGCACACAAGCAAACACTAAATAGAATGTCGGGTCTACTTGTGGTAAGGTAAAGCAAAGAGCCAGTCATAGAACGATAAAGCTTTAAATCAACACACTTACCTCCTTCATCTTTTTCAAGCTTAAAATAAGAGCTCATTGGAGTGGCTTGAGGCTTCACATTCTCCAAGCCAAACTTCTTAAACATATCCTTGTTGTACTTAGCTTGATTGATGAATATGATATCTTTCTTTTGCTTGATTTGGAGCCCCAAGAAGAATGTGATCTCCCTCATCATGCTCATCTCAAACTCACCTTGCATCAACTTGGCAAACTCTTGGCAAAACAACTCATTAGTAGAACCAAAAATTATATCATCAAAATAAATTTGAACTACTAAGATGTCTTTGCCATTTCTTTTAATGAAAAGTGTAGTACCCACATTGCCTTTTTCAAAACCTTTTTCAACCAAAAAGTTTGAAAGTCTTTCATACCAAGCTCTAGGAGCTTGTTTCAAACCATATAAAGCTTTAGTTAATTTAAAAACATGGTTTGGAAATTTTGAATCTTCAAAACCGGGTGGTTGTTCAACATACACTTCTTCATTAATAAAACCATTTAAAATGCACTTTTCACATCCATTTTAAAAATCATGAATTCATGATAACATGCAAATTCAAGAAGCATCCTAATAGCCTCCATCCTAGCTACGAGTGCATATGTTTCATCAAAATCAATTCTCTCTTCTTGAATGTGACCTTGAGCAACAAGTCTAGCCTTGTTCCTCACTATGTTACCACTCTTATCTAGCTTGTTTCTAAAAACCCATTTAGTTCCTATAGTAGACTTATTACTAGGCCTATCAACTAATGTCCATACTTGACTCCTCTCAAATTGATTTAATACTTTTTGCATGGTCAATATCCAAAAATCATCTTTTAATGTTTCTTTGATATTCTTAGGCTCAATGCATGAAATAAATGCAACATTATTTATTAATCTAAGAGAAGATCTAGTGGTTACCTCTTTGGATGGATCACCCAAAATCTCACCACCTTTGACATAGTTGAACTCCCTTGGGTAACTCACTTCCTTCTCCTCAAGAGTCATGTCTTTCAATGCTTCTAGAGGGGGATCTTGTGCTTCTTCTTCTTTGGTTGGAACCTCATCCACCTTTGATGATTGTCCACCATCATTGGCTTCAATGATCACTACATCATCATCATCGCAAGAATCCTTCCTCGGAAGGAGGTTATCATCGAAAACCACATGAATTGACTCTTCTACAACTAAAGTTCTTTTATTGAATACACGATAGGATTTAGAGTTTAAAGAATAACCCAAGAAAATAGCTTCATCACTTTTTGCATCAAATTTACCTAAATTATCTTTTCCATTATTTAAAACAAAACACTTGCATCCAAATGTATGAAAATAGCTAATGTTAGGCTTCTTTGATTTTAAAATATCATATGGAGTTTTATTTAAAATTGGCCTAATCATTACTCGGTTAATGATATAACAAGCGGTGTTTGTGGCTTCCACCCAAAAATATTTAGGTAAATTGTTTTCACAAAGCATGGTTCTAGCCATTTCTTCTAAAGTACGATTTTCCTCTCAACTACCCCATTTTGTTTAGGAGTGCAAGATGTGGAAAAAATTTGGCTTATACCATTTGTGTTACAAAAATCCTCAAATCCAAGATTTTGAAATTCCGTTCTATGGTCACTTCTAATATGAGAAATGTTTTGACCAAGGTCATTTTGAGTAATTTTTGAAAATGTGATGAATTTTTCTAAAGCCTCATCTTTGGTATTTAAAAATAGAACCCAATTATATCTAGAAAATCATCAATTAAAACAAAAGCATATGATTTTCTACCCAAGCTAGTAGTTCTAATAGGGCCAAAGAGATCCATATGGATCAATTGTAAAACGTTACTAGTTGAAACATCATTAATGGATTTGAAAGAAACTCATTTATGTTTGCCTTTTGCACAAGCATCACAAATTTTGTTAAGTCAAAATTTAATTTTAGGCAAACCTCTTACTAGATTTTGGGAAACCAATTTTTCTAAAACACTCATGCTTGCATGCCCTAGTTTTCTATGCCATAACCATGCATCATTTTCATCTTTAGCAACAAAACATGCATTGGATGTATGAATATCATCTAAATGCACCATGTATATGTTTCCTATGCGATGACCAATGAGCACAATTTTATTTGTTTCAATGTTCATAACTTTGCAACTATTTAAATCAAAAAGAACATTGAAACATTTATCACACAATTGACTAATGCTCAAAAGGTTTTGTTTTAGACCATTGACATACAAAACATTTTCAATAAATATGGAAGAAAGATTACCAATGGAACCAATTCCCTCAATGTGGCCTTTGGAGTTGTCACCGAAAGTCACCACTCCACCACTCTTTGGATTTAGCTCCAAGAATATACTCTTGTCTCCGGTCATGTGTCTCGAGCATCCACTATCAAAGTACCATGTGTTTTGACTTGATTCTTTGGCCTTGTAGCAATGCTCCCCCTGCAAACAAAGAATTAAGTCTTCGTTTTTGGTACCCAAATCATTTTGGGTCCATGAGTATTATCTCTTAAAATCTTGGTTCCCTTGGGAATGCAAGAAGCAATGGCATATAAATCATTTGAAGCAATTAGGTTCTTAGGAACCCAAACACTCGTAATCCTCTTACCTCTAGAGGGCCTTTGGAAGCCTCTTTGTTTGCAGCTATTAAAGTTTCTCTTTACATATTTGGGTTTTGAAGAACTTGCTTTTTTAAAACTTTGTTTCCCAACTTGTTTAAGAGAAGCTTTAAGCTTATTCACCACTTTGTGGTGATCATCATGAAAGTTGGAAAGAAGATTGTTTCTCTTTACATATTTTCTTTTTCAAGAAACTTTTGATCATCCTGTAAAACCAAAATCTTCTTTTCAAGTTCCGAGTTGGTTTTGGAAAGGAAATCGTTTTGGTTTTTCAAATTGAAAATAATTTTCTTGTTTTTCAAAACTGATTCCTTGTATTTTTCCACCAACTCATCGTAAACCTCTTGTAACTCATCATACGCTTCTTGAAGTTCATCAAAAGTAAATTCAAAAGTGGAAGAGTTAGGGTTTACCTTAGGATCTTCTTCAAGAGCCATAAGGCAAAGATTGGCCACTTCTTGCTCCTATTCATCGGATGATTCCTTATCACTCCAAGTAGCAACGTGTGCCTTGAGCTTCTTCTTCTTTCTGAAGCTTTTCTTCTTAAGTTGAGGATAATAGGTCCTTATATGCCTTGGCTTCTTGCGCTCATAGCATATGAGTTGATCCTTCTCTTCTCTATTCTTGTTCTTGAAGTCTTCTCTTCTTTGAAACTTTCTTCCTCGATTTGACTTCATGAACCGAGAGAATCTTTTGGCTATCATAGCCAATTCTTCAAATTCATCCTCACTCGAATTGCGCTCTTCTTGAGATAGTGAAACTTTTAGAGCAATTCCTTGTTTCTTCTTCTCTACCTCTTGCTTCTCAATTCTTTTCTTCTTCACTCCCTTGCTTCGTGATCTTATGAGTAAGGAGAGATCCCACTAGTTTATTGAGCTTCAACGTCTTCAAATTTTTAGCTTCGATAATGGTGGTTCTCTTCCCATCTCATGATTCGGGAAGAGAATAGAGAAGCTTCCGGACGAGCCTATCTTCAGAAATGATTTCACCGAAGCCCTTGAGACCGTTGATGATGACGGAGAAGTGATCGAACATCTTGGAAACGTTCTCATCGGCCTTCATCTTGAAGTTCTCATAACTCAAATTAAGGACTCCAATATTGGTCTCCTTTACGTCGTTGGTTCCTTCATAGGTGGTCTCTATCTTGTCTCACATTTCCTTTGCGCTCGTACAAGAAGACATCTTCGCATACATGTCCAGTCCAAGAGCACAAAAAACGATGTGTAAGGCCTTGTCATTGACTTAAAGCCTCATACGATCTTTATCGGTCATCTCCACTCTTGTCTTCGGAATGAGTCTTCCTTTTTCATATCTCTTCATAGAAATGGTTGGTTCATCTTCCACCACATCCCAAACGACGTAGTCATTTGACTTGATGAAGAGCCTTATTCTATTCTTCCAATAAGGATCGTTATCCCCATTGAAATAAGGCGGCTTGGTGATCGATTATGACTCGAAGAGATTTTGTCCAGAGGTAGACGTTGTGGCTTGATTTGATGGTTAATCTACACACTTCTAGGATCACCTCTTATGGATGTAAGTCCTTCAAAGAGTGTGGCTCTGATACCAATTGTTGTGTGGGTCAATCAAATGACAAATGGCTAAGAGATGGTGAATTGGCTTTTAAAAATGAAGGGGAGCAAAGTGGTGAAATAAAAATTAAAGACAAGAAGATTTATAGTGGTTCAAGCTTAGAACAAGCTCTATATCCACTACCTTAACTCCCATTAAGGATTTTGAACCAGTATTCACTAGATATTCTTCCTTTTTTCTCGGATTAGGAGGAAACCTCACAAAATTTTAAGATTTCTACCCAAAGCTTAATCAATACTCTCTTTTTTACAAAGAAGTTTGGCAAACTTGAATTAACCTCTAAATAGGTTGATATTTTACCCCAATTACAATAAAACACTCCCCAAACTTGAAATAAATGATTACAAGAAAAATACACAAGTTGGGTGTACAATATTTGACTTTGTGAGCTCAAATGGACTCGATGTGTGCTTGGATGTTGCAAAATGTTTCAATAGTTGTTGTTAATGATTTTGAGTCTTTCTTTTATACCCTTTCATTGAATTCTAGCCGTTTGAGTGATTGAGATCATCAATAGAGCCATTGGGCTCCATTTTTCCCGCAATAAATGCACATCTGCAACCTACTGTATCAGTACACAAACAAACGTATCGATACTTGTCTCAAAATAGAAGAGCCGTTGTGTACAAATAACAGGGGCGTATCGATACACAGAGAGGCGTACCAGTACAGTTATAGAGAAAAATAAGGGGCGTATCGATACGGATTGACTGTATCGTTACAAATTTTGCTTACTAGAATCCTTGGTGAAAGTTTAGCAAAAAAAGGTATCGGTACGCTATAAGGGCATATCGATACGGTACAATGGTCGTTTGAAAATGCTTATTCCAATAACTGACAAGCAACAGTCGAAAAATTAAATGCAAAGATTTCTCGAATCTAACCAAACCGTATCGATAAGAGGACAATCGTATCGGTACGCTAAAGCATAAAAGTAAGCCTAGTATGAAAGTCGTATCGATACGGGTATAACTGTATCGGTGCGCTTTTGTCGATAAAAATTCCAGTGCTTAAAATCGTATCGACACGACTAGGGCATATCGATACACCTGGGCGTAATTGTATAGTTTGGCTTAGAAACAGTTTTGGTTCAAATGCTTGTCAAATTTGTAAGACTTTTTAAATACTTAAAAATTTATTTACATTTGCAATTAGGTCCTTAGACAATTTATTATATTAAAACCAAGTATAGGGTTTACACGTTCCAAAATCATTCCTGAACAGAAAGTACGATTGAGTTAAAAAGCTCGTTTGCACTGAAAAGCAATCTCAAACACCTCAAAATTTTTAGATATAAAATTACTTTTTAACCGCACTTGTAATTACCAAAAGGCTTAAATGAAAATAAGTGCTCAAAATATATTGTTTTGAACTTTAGGTGCCTAAAGTACTTTTTGTTAAAAATAGATGCAAAAGGTTTACACCGTTGCAATTTTAGATATATGGCTGTTAAAGGATGTTAAAAAAAATTAACCAATCAATGATTGACATGTGGCATGTTTATTTTATTTTCTTTTAAAATTAAAAAACTTAAAACAATTATCTACACAAAAAATAATTTAAAAAAAAAAATTTACAAACCAGTCCCCAAACCCCTAAAAATTTTCAAACCAAAACCCCCAAATCACCGCCGATCGACGCCCCTGAGCACACCCCTTTGGTTGCGGGACCTAGGAGGTCGTTTCTCATAACACGGCGTCGCCAGAAACGTCGAACGACGTGGCAGTCGAACGTTAATTTTGCGTTTGACGTTCGAGGCTCGGCTGTCACGTCGTTCGGCGTTTTCGACGACTCCTTGTTGGGGGAAACAACCGTTTAGGTCTGGCGACCAAAGGGATGTGCTCAAGGATGGCGATCGGCGGTGATTTAAGGGTTTGGGTTTGAGAAATTTTAGGGATTTTAGGACTGTTTTGTAAAAATTGAAAATTTTCAGGATTTTCTAAAAAAAATTAAAAATGGGTTTTTTTCAAAAAAAAAAGTTAAAAAATCAAATTAGTGCCACGTGTCAAGCATTGATTGGTTAATAAAAAATTTAACACATTTTAACGGTCGGGCACCTAAAATTGAAACAGTGTAAACTTTAAGCACCTATTTTAAAAAAAAAATACTTTAAGCATCTAAAGTTCAAAAAATGCATATTTTAAGCACTTATTTTTCATCTAAGCCTTACCAAAATCAGAAGTTAAAACATAGCTTTTCCGTTTAAAAATTTCGTTTCGAGTAAAATATTCATTTTATCTTTAATTTCTCTCCTATCAATCAACGTATGTTTTATTTCTTTATGCTATCAAACATCATTAATAAATTTTCATTTTTTTAAAAAAAAATGTGTGTATATTTATTTATAATTATAAGGGTAAAATACTTAAATTATCATTCAACTTTGCTCTCAAACTTATTTTAGTCACTGAACTTTCGAAACGATCAATTTACTCACTAAACTTTACTTTTTAACCTATTTTAGTCGCTTTAAAATATTTTGATATGACTTGGCATATTTTATTCTTATTAAATATAAAAATTAATTTAAAATAAAATAATTTATATTTTTTTATTATTATTATTAAATAAAATAAAAACCCCAAATCCCCCGTCACTCAAAACCTCAAACCACTTTCACTCTTACGGGCCGCCCATTCCTTCGCCGGAGTAACCCTCACCGACAACTCACCCCTTCGTTGGCATCATCTACCCACCCGAAATCAAAACCCAACGTGCTGCAATGTTTGAACCATGTTGATGGAACCAAAATGTTTTACCAATACAACACTTTTAGCTACTAGAGTTTATGATCATTTGAACCATGTTGATGGAACCAAAATTTTAGAGCATCCATCCAGGGATAAAGCCATTGACTTGTTGAGCATAAGTTGTTGCAGCCATCTGATCTGATGCTCCAGTATTACAGTACCTGCAGCAGGAAACATAATGGGAAAAGAGGAGAAACAAAGGGGTTGAACTTGAAATCATACCCTATATGCAAAGTTGGGTTTTGATTCCGGGTGGGTTGCCGGTGAGGGTTATTCCGACAAAAGGGTGGGTGGCCGGTGAGAATGAAAGTGATTTGAGGTTTTGAGTGTTGGGATTTGAGGTTTTTATTTTATTTTATATATTTAATAATAATAAAATATAAATTATTTTTATTTTAAATTAATTTTTATATTTAATAATAATAATATATGCTAAGTCATATCAAAATATTAATAAAATAATTTAAAGTAACCAAAATAGGTCAAAAGTAAAGTTTAGTGAGTAAATTGATCGTTTTGAAAGTTTAGTGACCAAAATAGATCTTGGAGTAAAGTTGAATGATGATTTAAGTATTTTACCCTAATTATAAACACAAAATGTCATTTAATTTTTGAATTTTTCTTCACAAATAAATTATATTAATTATTTAAAAATATTTTAAACTAATATTTCATATATCAAAATGCTATTAATAAATTATTAAAATATTGTATTGTAATTAACAAGTGTTTGATGTATTGGTAAGACACATTGTACTCTCAAGGAGAGGGCATAAGTTCAAATTTTGGAGACAACATTGTTTGGGAGATATAGTCTCGCACCTCGAACATAGACCCTAATCTAGGCTCATGATATAGTTTTTCAATATTTTAAATATATATATATATATATTAATAAAAAAATTTAAAATTCTAAGAAAATAATTATAAAAAAATTAAATATTTAAAAGATCCGTTGATCATTCTAAAAATTTCAAACAGTTAAATGGTAATTTTCTAAAATCTTGAGGCCATAGTCTCCTCATTATGTTCTTATCATTAAAGGTTCACATACTCAACATTGAAAATAAATTTTTAATAAAAATTATATAAAAATTTTTAAAATTATATACGAACTTTAAATTTTAAGATGGCGACGATCATTTTTCAGTCTACATATAATACTTTACACTCAAACTTAAAATTTTAAAGTTATAAGTTAATATTACCATTACATCAAGGCGTGATCGCAAATAATTTAAAGTTTTAAATTTTAAAATATACATAATTAACGTTATTCATGTTATTCATTTTATATAGATGAATTATAAAACTTAAAAATCATTCATATTTAACATGCTGAGACAGATAATTCTACAAAGAATCTAACTGATTAAACATTAGCGGCTAAGAATGATAAAATTACCGGGCTCCATCGGATCCCGATCTAATCCATCACATCGAAATGAATTTGATTGGTGGCATTGTTACATGACTTGAGGGAAATTACTTGCAAACCGGACAACCATCTTTCAAAGGGGTTTTTCAAACGTGGAGTGTCTTAAAATGAGGTTAAAAAAGAGGCGCAACTAAAATTTTTACACTTTTGAAATTTTTAAATTTTTTTTATAAGAAATTTGGTATATACCAAAAAAATTGATATCAAAATTCTTACAATTTTTATAAAAATTTCGGTTGCGCCTTGTTTTAACCCCCTAGAACTTCCCCCTTAAAGGCGCTAAATCTCTATCAATATGTAGATGCTATGTTCGTTACTTCAGTCTCAAACCGGCAATGAATAAAATTCTAAAAGAACAATAATGAAAAATCAAGATATCTTCAGATCCTATTGAACCTGAAATTAATTCCTGCAATATTGAGGGGATGCTGTAATTGGTGGAATATTGAGGGATCACATCTCATTCGGTTCTCATATCCGATCTAACAAGTGCAAAATTGCAAGCCATTCGCAAACCTCAACTTTAATCGCTACATACACCGTCATAATAGAATTAGATAGCGCTCTTGCAGTGAAGTGGATTCATAACCCGAGTGCTGCCCCCCTATCTTTCTTTGGTGTTGTTAAAGAATGTGAGATTTGGGTGGAAACTTATATTTAACTATAGGGAAGGGAACTGTGAAGCCCACATGTTAGCAAAATAGTGCCTGGGGAGGAATATAGATTTTGTAACGAGTTAGCTACTGGTTCATAAATAGTAAGGAGTATCAGAACATATATCGTTGTAATTATGAAGCGATGATCAATAAAAAAGTACTCTTTTTCCTTAGGTATTTCATTGAGCTTAAGGTTTTTAACGAGGCCCGAATTTCTTTCAAAAAAAAAAAAAAAAAATCATGCAATTTTTCCACAAACCCGGAGCCATTAAAGTAAAATAAATTGCGCTTTCTAAAAATCTAAATTGTGTTCATATCCTTGCGAATACAAAGTTATTTAATATATATATAACTATAAAAACTTTTAATGGTTAAATATTTAATTTTAGGTTTAAAAGTCGTTTGTAAAGTTTAGATTTTAAAAATTGTGGTTAAAGGATTTTAGATTTTAGTGTTTAAATTATTCAAAAAAAAAAGATTTTAGTGTTTAAAGAATAATTATAGTTCGTGTATTTTTTACATATCATGTGTATAAAAAAAACTATTCTTAAGTCAAATACACATAAATTTAAATACCACTCATTATTAATTATCAATCGGTCCACTAAGATGAGATGTTAATTCCTTTATTAAGGTTAGGAGACTAGGAGTTCAAATCCTAAACGAATAAAACTGAATTGAAAAGAAAAATAAATTATAATTTTTCGCACATTTTCTCTTATTTCCAAGGGAACAAAACATGTAAAATGCATCAAATCAAATATTTGATGAACAGTTAACCTCGAGTATGGTGGCAACATTGGTGCGTTCACAGAAAAGGCACCGGAGAAAACGAGCATCACAGTAACAACAAAAAACTCTAACAAAAGTGTTTGGAGCTCCTCACAAGATTTTATTTGAGAAAATTGTATATACTAGTTTTGCAAGTTCGGTTCTTCTGAGAAAAAACACTTCAGATAACAGCATTGCACTTGATCGGTTCAGGTTGAATCGCCTTCTGCACGAGCTCGGCTTGTTCCTTCACATGAAAAGAATAGAAACCAGTCGCAGTTGAAGCAGAAGGAGCACGACCCACGTATCTGATATCCTCAAAAGTTCCTCTACCCAGAGAAGTCATTGAAGTCGCAAGTCGAGGTGCGATGTAACTAAATGCACCCATGTTCATTGGTTCTTCTTGGCACCATACAATCTCCGCATCTGAGGTAATCCCAAAAGGTAAAAATCCAAAACAAAGTCGCAATATCAAAAAGGAATAGAGGTTTATAATACACAATGAATTACTAAACTTAACGGCACATTACGCGCCATAGCTAGATCATCTAATTTGAAAAAAGGAGAGAAATGAGAGGTTTGAAAACGAATAAAAGTACTATAGATCAAATATGAGTCTAAGTTCCGAGCACATACTAGGATATCTCTTAAGCTCTCGCTGGATGAGGTCGTAAGGGAATGGGCAAAGCTGCTCCACACGACATATAGCAACGTCTGAAGCATTGTTCTTCTTTCGTTCATCATCAAGCTCATAGTAAACCTAAAAGCAGATAGAATACTAATTATTGTATCATAAATAACACAAAATAATCAAACCTATATAGAAGATTCAACACATATTTATCATTGGTGGGGTCAAAAAACTAAGCTAGAACCCAACAAGATAACAAAGTTCACGAACTCCTAAATGCCTGGTTCACTCATAGAAGAGGAAGACATTGAGAAGCCGAGGGCATAACATACCTTTCCGGAACAAAGTACCAAGCGTTTGATACCCTCCTCAAGGTCAGAGTGCATATTCTGATCCTTTATGAGGCGCTTAAATCGGGTCCCTTGCTTATCAAAACCAGGATGGCCTTGAACATCATCGAATTCAGAAAGATTTGATCTGCAGTCCTTGTGACGAAGCAAGTTTTTGGGGGACATGACAATAAGTGGTTTACGGAATTCCCTGTGTATCTGAGAGAGAGAGGAGAGAAGAAACAATAAGAAATGGAAAATGGCAAGACTTTCCCCAATGTTGAAACATAGTTTAAGAACTATTAGTTGCACTCACCTGTCGCCGCAAAACATGGAAGTAATTAGCAGGTGTTGTAACATTAACCACCTGCCAGTTGCACTCCTGAATTTGCTTACGAAGAGTCGGATCCATCACAGGTATCACAAAAGGATGGTCATCACTCATCTGCAAAATTATTATAAAAATCTAGTTATCAATGCAAAATAAAGTCTTTTTCCCGCTTGGTTTTCATGTATACAATGAAGTGCTACGAAGCATAGCATGAATGTGAATACAAGAAGGATGATGAAACTAAACCAAGACAAAAAGAACAATGCATGTTGTTTCATGGGGAATACCTGTAGAAAACGCTCTAGTCGTGCACTCGAATGTTCAGGACCCTGTCCATCATAACCATGAGGAAGCAGCACAACCAGGCCGGTTTGACGCAGCCACTTTGACTCTCCACTACTCAGAAATTGATCAAAGATCACTTGAGCACCATTCGAAAAGTCACCAAACTGAGCTTCCCACATAACTAAGGAATTTGGGTTTTCCATCGAGTAACCCAATTCAAATCCAAGCACGCCAAACTCGGAAAGCGAACTGCACTCAAGACCACATGTTGCTCAGAATAACAAAATGAATAGAAGGCAAATACTGCACAAAATTATCATGCACAATCTAATAATTCTCAAGCAAGAACATAACTCAGCACAAGAAGCAATGATATTGTCACCGAATGAAAAAAAAGTATGAATTCACAAGTGAAAAGATTGGGTAAAACTGTAAAAGTTATTCCATGTGGTTAACAGCGTGGAAAGCACGTTCCAAGTACTGATTCAATTAAGTAGAGAAATTTTCCATAAGTTATGTCTTCATGCAGAACACGATTAACACTTAATTGTATTGTTTAAATGCGTGATAGAAAACTATGGCATAAAAATGTACAGTATTGGACTCAAAATTTAGCTATTACAAAAGAAGCACAAATAAGTTACCTATTGCTGACGGAAAACATCTCCTCGTTTTGGTTAATGATAACATGGTCCAGAGGACAGTACTGTTCCCCCGTTTCCTGGTCATGAATCACAGAATGCCGATGACTAAATGTACCCCTTTCAACATCCTGACCACTCAGCCTAACATGGTTACCTTCCACCACCAAGGTAGCGAACGCAAGTGCTTCACCCATAGCCCAGTCAAGGCCCTCCCCTGTCTCAATCATCTGTGCACGTTGTTCATAAACCTTCTTTACTGCTCTATGAGGCTTAAAATTATCTGGAAGGGTTGTGATTGCTTTGCCAACATTCTTCAATATCTCAGGCTTAACCCTGCAAAACATGGAATTTTCATCAGTGAGTGCAGATCAGGGTTACCCACAAAGAAAGTTGAAATTGAAAAAGAGACCAACAAACCCGGTGTTTCGGACACGAGAAATTTGTTCAGGTGACTTGAATCCTGTCCAATAAGCAGAGAGCCAGTCCCTTCTTTTGGGAACATAATCTTTGCTGGCCAAAAATTCTTCATTAAGAATTGAACCAACCTTCTGGCTTATACGGCCAATGTCTTCCTCTGTCACCTGCCCAGACTCTAACAATTTGTTCTGGTATATCTGAAGAGCTGAGGGGTGATTCCGAATGATCTGTTTGAAGAAAAAGAATATATGTGAAGTTAGCAAAATTCCTCAAGAGAAAAATAGAACCACAAAAAGGAGGCCAAGAACAACTATGATACGCGTGAAGGGAAAAAACATAACAAAAAAGACTAGTGGCAGACCTTATACATTTTTGGCTGTGTGAATGATGGTTCATCAATCTCATTATGTCCAAATCTACGGTAGCAGACCAAATCAACCACAACATCTGAATGGAAGGTTTGGCGCCACTCTGCCGCAAGTTCACATGCGTGGACAACTGCCTCAACATCATCTCCATTCACATGGAAAATGGGAGCATTCAAGGCTTTGGCAACATCAGTACAATACTGTGAAGATCTGCCCGCCCTTGGATCAGTGGTAAATGCCACTTGGTTGTTGACAACAATATGTATAGTCCCACCAGTAGTGTAGTTTGGAAGTGCACTAAGATGAAGAGTTTCATAGACTACACCCTGTCCAGCAAAACTACCATCCCCATGAATCAAAATAGCCATGTTCTTGGTCCTATCCACATCATTGGAGTAATACTGCTTCCCTCTAGTTTTTCCAACAACAACCGGGTCCACAGCTTCCAAGTGACTTGGGTTTGCAACTAAAGACAAATGGATTCTCTTTCCACCTCTTGTTGGCCGATCATAAGAAGTTCCCAAGTGATATTTGACATCACCAGTTCCAGTGTAAAGCCCAACCTCATCCACAGGCTTTGTACCACCACTGAACTCACTAAATATCTGACGAAGAGGCTTTCGGACAACATTACCTAGGACATTAAGTCTTCCTCTATGAGGCATTCCAATAACTATGCTCTCAACCCCAAGGTCAGCAGCCCTGTCAAACATCTCTTTCATTCCAGGAATTAAAGTCTCACCACCCTCTAGACCAAACCTCTTAGCAGTTGTCCACTTAGTGGCCAAGAAATTTTCAAACTGTGTACTCCATATAAGCCTATCAAGAATGACTTCACGTCGCTGGCGATTGTACTGCATAGGTGTTGGGGTTTCAATCTTGTCTCTCAACCAGTTGCACTTCTCCCTGTCAGAGATGTGCATGTATTCAAACCCAATGCTTCCACAGTAAGCCTGTTCAAGCCTAGTCAAAATTGATCTAAGTGTTTGCACTGGTCGATTTTCTGATAAAAACCCAGACATCCTCCACACACCTAAAAAGAATTCTCTGTCAAGATCAGCTTCAGTAAAACCATAAAGAGCTGGATCCAAATCATCAGGGATTTCTCTTTCCTCTAAACCCAAGGGATCCAACTTTGCTTTCATGTGACCATTAACCTGGTAAGCCCTCACAAGCAATAACAACCGCATACTCTCCTGGATGGTCTGGCCCGAAATTCCAGGGGATGTGGCAGCCTGACCCACAAAATTCCTGAAGAAATTGTCCCATGATTCATCAACACTATCTGGATCAGCTTCCCAAGCCCTCTGAAGCTCCTCTAAGTACACACTGCTAGTTCCATCTAAGAAACTGTCAGTTAGCTTAGAAAGCGGCACAGGCCGAGGAACCGGTGCAGCCTGTGCCTTAGACTTAAAGACAGTGGTGTGAAAATATCGACTCTGTGAAGGAACAAGGCGTGATCTTGTAGCATATGATCCACCCTGAGACAAAGTCCTCCTAATCGCAAGCTTGGCCACACTTGAACCAGCTCTTAACCACCCCATATCTACAATCAACAGTACCTGTGTCAAACCAATTGTCAAAAATGTAATGAACCTCCAAACCTTCCTTATCTATTATGAAACCTACTTAACAAAGAAGTACATATTATCAAACAATATATATCTACACGTGAAGTTTTCAATACACCGATGGCCAAAATGAATAAAATTATACAATTTATGCATCTATTTTCTCTAATTTTCTTAATCTAGTTCTCGTCAAAGTTAGAATTCTGATAGTTCAAATGCAAGAAAACACATAAGAATCTTCAAACAAAGTAAAATTAGCCTGCGACAAGAATATGAATACAAATGATCAAAAACGATGTCAGAGGATGCACAAAGTTTTCAGAAAAAATCGGAACTTGTAAAATCCAAATCTTACAACAATAAAAATTAAATCCAAAAACATATTCGATTTAGATTTCCCTCGCTTCCAGTTCAAACAGATCAAATCAATTCAAAATCTCTTTGAAACAAACTTAAAGGGGATAAAATCAAGCTGTGGACTAGATGTAGCATATTCATCCAGATGGAAACCAACAAAAAAATATGTAAAAATAATCAACAAATGCAAGCAAATGAAATTCATAAAAGGAATCAAATCGAGCAGTGAAGCTTACGAGATAATTAGTGCTTAAAGAAATCAGATGAAAAAATGGACGAAAATAAAGCTGAGTGTTTGGGAAGGCTACCTTGAAATAAAAAGGGGAGAAGAATTAAAACCCTATGACGAAGGTGACGGTGACTGTTGGCTTAAGACTTATTAAGCCAAAAGAAGAGTCTTGGTCTGACTTTTTCCTTTTTGTTCTTTCCTCTTTCTCGTCTTTACTTTTCTACAATAACATATTACTTCCACATTCACTTTCAACTTTAGATCGCCTTGTTTCACCCTTTTGAAATTAGGGTTTCTGCGGTTTTATTCATTCTTAGGCTAAAATTCATAAATAGTCACTAAACTATACCTTAATATTTATTTTGGTCAGTTAATTTTTAATTATTATAAAAATATCATTAAACTATCGATGTTGCTACAAAACGGTCACGAGTTCTAATTGTCCTTAATAGAGTGAGATGTCAGTTTAGGTAAAATTATTTTAATAATATAATTAGAACTTTATATTTATATATTCGATTAATTCAGTCATGTTAAAAAAAATCAATAAATTTAAGCTTATTATTTAAAAAGTATATCAATTTAACCTTATTTTTAAAATTAAAAAAATATATTAAGTATTAAAAAGAAATATTGAATATTAAATATTAAATTGTTTTTAATAAAAATATGATTAAATTAATAGAATTTTTAAATAATTGGCCTAAATTTATTATTTTTCTAAATTATGACCAAATTAATTAAATATAAAAATATAAATGATTAATTGTACTATTAAACAATTTTACTCAAACTATCACATCACCTCACTTAATGCAGTATCAATGAATGTAAATCAAATATAATAAATTTAAATTTTTTAAATTATAAATATAATAAAAAGATTCAATTAAATTATAAATTAAGCTTAAGGGTGTAAGGATCCCTTGAACTTTTGAAAAAATCAATTAAGTTCTTAAAATTTTTTGCACCAAATTAAGCCATTGAACCAATAAATTTAATCAGTTAAGCCCTTTGGCCAACATTGACCATTAAATTTTAGTAATTTTTTCTTTAGATATTACTGTCATATGATACACTACATTTCTATCATGTGAAATTTACGAATTTTTAAGAATTTTAAAAATAAAATTAAAAAACTGAAAATGTCAAGTGATAACAGTGTGACACAATGCGTTATACACTTGTACTAACAAATCCAAAAGAACTTGTTAGATTCAACAGTCAATGTTGGTCAAAAGCTTAATTGATTAAATTTATTAATTCAATGACTTAATTAGGTAAAAAAAATTAAGAGTTTAGTTAATTTTTTTCAAAAATTCAAGGTTTTTTTACACTCTTAAACTTATAAATTAAGATGGCAGGGCAGTTGACATTTAAACTGATACGAATAAAAAGATTTGATTGAGTGTTTTTTTTAATTAGGGGTTTAATTTATTTTTACACTATTTGACTAGGATTTTTTAGATTAAAAAATCATAAAAATAATTATATAAGTTACTAAAAATCATAAAAAATTATTTAAAAAATGTTAAATAATCATAAATTTTATAAAATCTATAACACCCTGATTTTGAGTCTAGAGGAATTTGAGGTCAATTCGAGGTTCGTAGAGCGTAAACTAGAGATCCGAGTTTTCGGAAGCAGTTTAAGGAAAATAAAGTTCGGATTAAGATAAAAATATGAGAAAATGCTTAAAAATCATTATTAATTATATAAATGATTTTGGTAAAATCAATTTAAAAAAAATGGAAGTGCGACATTTTGTGTAGTGACCAAAATACAATTTTTACAAAGTTAATTTAGTGACTGTTTTGTAAAAGAATTGAAACTTTGAATCTTTAAAGGGCTACTCAACCTAATTATTTTTATCAGATTTCTTTCTTAATTTGGAGTATTTTAAAAAAAGGTTTTAATTAATGATTAAAAGATTTAATAAAGGGAGAGTTGACTTTTTCATTACAAAATAATTATATTTGAATTTGATGTTAGTAATATTTTTTTGAACAAAAAATCGACTGACATTCAAACAAAACAAAAAAATACAACCAACAACAAAAACATATGTGACTATTAGGTTACAGCTGTTAGTTTTAGTTAGTTAATTTTCTTTATTTTTTTGTTTCTTTAGTTTTTATTTTCAGCATAAATAATAGACTTTGGTCAATAGTAGTGTAATTTTGACTGTCTGACTTTTGTTAAAGTCTAATAAAAGATTCATTTTCTTTCTATTCGATATTTCTTAATCTACTGATATCGAGTAAACAAATCTCTAAGGGACTTTTCCCCTTTCTTCCAAACCCTAGCCACCAAACCTAAATCTGATATGGTATCAGTCGACTCTATACCGCTGCGCTCCTCCGAGACGAACGACGGCCGCTCTGTTCGTGTTGACGACCCAAATAACGAGTACTATGTACATCCTAATGAGAACCTGGCATTAGTCTTGACTTCGTCGCTTCTCACCGGCAACAATTATCACGGCTGGGCGAGATCTATGAAGATGTCTCTTATTTCGAAGAATAAGTTTCGGTTCGTTGATGGCTCTATCACAGAACTCAAGAAGGATGATTCCTCCTACAACGCCTGGATGAAGTGCAATAATCTTGTGCTTTCTTGGCTCCAGCGCGCGTTAAGCAATGAGATTGCTCAAAGCGTCATTTGGATCGACAACGCCAGTGAGCTTTGGGTTGATTTGTTCGATCGGTTTAGCCAAGGGGATCTCGTACGCATCTCTGATTTGATGCAAGATTTCTACTCGCTTCAACAAGGTTCCATGTCCATCACTGTCTATCACACGCAACTTAAGGTACTCTGGGATGGAATCTCAAACTTCCGACCCTTAATACATTGTGATTGTGATGCAAATAAGTATAGGAAACATGATTTTGTTCTTAGATTTTTGCGAGGGTTGAATGAGAATTTTTTTGTTCAAAAGGCTCAGATTCTTATGATGAAGCCTTTACCATCCATAAATGAAATCTTTGCCCTAGTTATTCAACATGAGAACCTTAGGATCTAATGTTTCAAATTGTGATTCCTCTATCTTTTTAGCTGGCTGTGTTCAATCTCAAAGTAATAATAAGTTTTCTTCTTATAAAAATTCTAATTCGAATTTTGCTGGAAAGAAGTTTAATAGTAATTCTGGGAATAAAAAACTAACATGTACCTTTTGTGGTCTTTTAGGGCATTCTGTTGAGGAATGCTTTCGTAAGCATGGGTATCCTCTTAGTTATAAAAGTAAATATCAAACTCCTAGATCCAATCAAGTAGGTTCTTGTGAAACCAGTATTCCTAGTGAGTCTTGTGTTAATCAAAATCCTGATTATCCTCAAATTTTTACAAAAGAACGGTATGAAAGTATTGTTTCTTTGCTTCAAGAACGTGCTTCTTCTGTTTCTCCACATACTATTGTTAGTTAAAACTAGACTATTCAGCCACAAGTCAATGCTTTGTCTTCAGCATTTGTTTCTGATGCTAAACAGGCTTTTGAGTCAGGTATTGCCCTTCCTTCTTGTCAAAATATTTCTTGTTGTTGTAATGTTGTTTCTAATAATGTTTTTTTCTCAAAGTGTTTCTAACAATATTTCTTGTAATAGTGATTTTTCTTATCAAAATGTTTCCTGGATAATTGACTCAGGTGCCACTGATCATATAGTTAATGATTTGATTTTTTTAAGGATTATAATGTTGTGCATGATAAGTTTGTGAAACTTCCAAATAATGAATTAGTTAGAGTTCATCATGTTGGAACTGTTGTTCTTCATTCTCTGATTTTGAAAAATGTTTTTCACATTCTTAAATTCGGGTTTAATTTGATATCTGTGTCTCAGCTTGTACAAGATAGTGTATATTCTTTAATTTTCTTACACAATTATTGTATTATACATGATACACTTCAGTGGAAGATGATTGGTATAGCTAAGCAGATTCAAGGATTGTACCATCTTGATGTTTCAAACTTGGTTTGTAGTTCTTCTGTTTTTACTACTGTTTTTAATTCTAATAATCTTTCTGATGGCAATTTTAATTCTGATGGTATTATTTCTAGTTCTAGCAATGCTTCTGCCTTCAGTAGTGTTTCTTCTTTGTCTCTTTGGCATGCTAGACTAGGACATCCTTCTTCTAGAAGGGTGAAATTCTTTGCTGAAATACACAATGACATACCATTAGATAACATTTTTTAGTGTGAAGTTTGTCATCTAGCTAAACAGAAAAGACCTTCTTTTCCTATAAATAATTATGTTAGTAATTCTTCTTTTGATCTTGTACACATGGATATTTGGAGACCTTTTCCCATCAAGAGTTTGTATGCCCATTTATATTTTTTTAACCATAGTTGATGATAAAACTAGATTTTTGTGAATTTTTCTTATGCAAAATAAAGGGGAAGTTAGAAATCTTATAATTAATTTTTACTCTTTTGTTGAGGTTCAATTTTCTAAGCAAATTAAGTGTATAAGGAGTGATAATGCTAAGGAATTTGACATGATTGAGTTTTTTTCAAAATAAGGGCAATATACATCAAATTTCTTGCACATACACACCTCAACAGAATAGTGCTATTGAGAGAAAGCATCGGCATATATTGTCTGTTGCTAGGTCATTAAGGTTTCAGGCTAATCTACCTCTTTATTTTTGGATAGATTGTATTTTACATTCTACTTTTTTGATTAATCTTACTTCTACTCCTATTTTAGGAAACAAAACACCTTTTGAATTACTTTTTAATTCAAAACCAAATTTAAAACATTTAAAATTTTTTGGTTGTTTGGCTTATGTGTCTGTTTTGCCTAAGCCTAGAATAAAGATGCATCCTCGTGCTTCTAAATGTGTTTTTTTAGGATATCCTAAACATACCAAAGATTTTAGAGTTTATGATTTAGAAACTAAAAATGTTTTTGTTTCAAGAGATGTAACTTTTTCTGAAAATTTATTTCCTTTTAAGCAAACATCCAATGATGTTGTTCTTCCTATTTATGAGAATTCTCATTTTGCTGATGACATTGTTCTAATGAACAATTCTGAATCTTTGAATCCTGTTAATAATCAAGTTCCTTCTGTTATAAATGATTTAGTTGATAATAATATGAGTTTTGTTGAAAATTTTGATTCTCCTAATTCTACTCATAATTCTATTGACCTTCATGATTCTGTTAATCATTTTAAACCTGTTGAATTAAGTCAACAATCTTTTGTTTCAACTCGGCCATCTAGGCAAAGGCAACTTCCAGAAAGGTTTAAAAATTTTACTGTTACTTTGCCTAAGGTAAGAACTTCTCCTCATCATATTGCTCAAGTTATTTCTTATCACAATGTATCTTCTGCTCATAAGTCCTACATTAATAATACCATGATATTAACTGAACCTAAAACCTATAATCAAGCCATTAAATATAATTGTTGGAAAGAAG
Source organism: Hibiscus trionum (assembly GCA_030270665.1). Classification (NCBI taxonomy): domain Eukaryota; kingdom Viridiplantae; phylum Streptophyta; class Magnoliopsida; order Malvales; family Malvaceae; genus Hibiscus; species Hibiscus trionum. The sequence continues at coordinate 7,392,537 of BSYR01000024.1, read as the reverse complement.
CAATGCAAGAAGAAATTAAGGCTTTAGAACTTAACCAAACATGGAAGCTTGTTCCTCTCCCCCCTGTTAAAAGTATAGTAGGTTGCAAGTGGATTTTTAGAACCAAGTTAAAGTCTGATGGAACATTAGAAAGGTATAAAGCTCGTCTTGTAGCCAAAGGGTAGACTCAACAGTCAGAAATTGATTATTTTGATACTTTTAGCCCTGTTACTAAGATTAATACTATTAGAGCTCTTCTTGTTATTGCTGCTGCTAAGAAATGACATTTACACCAATTAGATATAAACAATGCTTTCTTATATGGATATTTAAAAGAAGAAGTCTATATAAATTTACCCCATGATTTTAATCCTCCTAGTCCTGGTTTAGTTTGCAAATTACAAAAAAATCTATATGGTTTAAAACAGGCTAGCCGTAAATGGAATGAAAAGTTAATTGAAACCCTTCTTTCGTTAGGTTTTAAACAAGCTGGTTCTGATTTTATTGCCCTTGCCATTTATGTTGATGACATAACTGTTGCTAGTCCTAATATGGATGAAATAAAAAGTATTAAAAGCTTTTTACATGATACCTTTAAGATTAAGGATTTAGGCAATCTTAAATACTTTCTTGGCTTAGAAGTTACTCGATCTAATATTGGCATTAATCTCTGTCAGAGAAAATACACATCAGATCTCTTAAAAGAAACAGGTTTTTTAGAATCTAAATCTGTCTCCACCCCTATAATGTATACTTCTAAACTTGCTGAGCATAAGGGATCTCCCTTAACTGATATAACAACATATCGAAGGCTTGTAGGTAAACTTCTATACTTAACCCATACTAGACCTGACATTTGTTATGATGTGCAACAATTGTCTCAATATCTTGCTGCCCCAACTTCTGTTCATCTTATGGCAGCTCATCGTGTTCTTATATACTTAAAAGGATGTCCAGGGCAGGGATTATTTTTTTCTGTTCATAATTTTTTTCTTTTACAAGTCTTTTCTGACTCTGATTGGGCTTCATGTCCTGAGTCCAGAAAATCTACAACAGGGTTTTGCATCTTCATAAGAAATTCTTTAGTGTCCTGGAAGTCTAAGAAACAGAATACTGTTTCTCGATCTTCTACTGAAGCTGAGTATAGGGCTATTGCTGCTGTCACATGTGAATTACAACGGTTTAACTTTCTCTTATCTGACTTGCAGGTTCCTTTACACACTGCACATTTATATTGTGATAATCAGTCAGCAATAAGGATAGCTGAGAATTCAGTTCATCATGAACGCACGAAGCACATAAAGATAGATTGTCATCTAATACGAGAGAAGGTTCAGAATGGGACTATCAAGTTGTTTTCTGTTTCTACTCAGAATCAACTAGCAGACTGTTTCACTAAGGCTTTACTTCTTTCAGTTTTTTCAACATTCATCTCCAAGTTGGGCACACACGATGTATATGCTCACCTTGAGGGGGGGCTACTAAGTTACAGCTGTTAGTTTTAGTTAGTTAATTTTCTTTATTTTCTTTTTTGTTTCTTTAGTTTTTATTTTCAGCATAAATAATAGACTTTGGTCAATAGTAGTGTAATTTTAACTTTCTGACTTTTGTTAAAGTCTAATAAAAGATTCATTTTCTTTCTATTCGATATTTCCTAATCTACTGATATGGAGTAAACAAATCCTTAAGGGACTTTTCCCCTTTCTTCCAAATCCTAGCCATCAAACTTAAATCTGATAGTGACTGACGAATCGAAGCAGTAGAACGAAACAACAATAGTAAATAAACAAGTACAACAGTAAAAGCAAGAACAATAGTAGAATTAATGCATCGAGTACAAAATATGTTCTCGCCATGATAAATATAAATTTGGATGGACATTGCCAGCCATGACAAGTCTCGTTATGCTGCTTCTCTTTCTTTGAGATAAGGTCCTTAGCGCGCGTATGATTCAATTGTCCTTTTTGGTAATTAGCGGATAGCTGATAGCGAGTAGCGGATAGCGGATTGCATTAACTGATAGCTAATAGCTGATTGTATTAGCTGATTTGACTAGCGGATTGCATTAGCTGATTGTATAAAAGTGTTTGGTAAAATTAACTGATAGCTGATAGCGGTTAGATTATTTAAACAATCAAAATGACATATAAGGACATGATTATATCCAATACTTGTTTGAATAGTTTATTAGTTATCAATATTTTGTATGTAATTAATATTAATTAGATCTATAAAATTATTTTTAATATAATTTTTCTAAACATATTCGAATGATTTATATATTAATTTATTATTTATATAATTATTTTAATATAATATAATTAATTAATATATTTAAATACACATATAAATATGTGATAATAAAAAGAAAAAAGTAAATAGGATTAGCTTATGAATAAGGTGAGAAAATATTTAATTTAAGTTATTTTGAGTTTTTTGGTAACTAATAAGAGTAAAAGAGTCTTCACAACTCTAATATCAAACCTCTAATCTCAAAAAGCTCATATTATGAGCTTTTTCAAAATTAACGGTTTCACCCTAATCCGCTCTTTCAATCCGCTATTCACCAAACAACAATATTAGCGGATTTGAATTGTCAAACCTCTAATTATGCCTCAAACCTCTAATTTTTGCACAAACCTCTCTTTACCAAACATGACCAATAACTTTTTTAAGGTGTAATTGAACGGTCAAGTGTCGACTTCTTATTTAATTTTTTGGTGTGATTATATAATAATATATATTTTTTTGTTTTTACTATTTTAATCATGCAGACAAATTTTTTAAACTCGTGTCTTTTAAAAATAATAGCGTTGAGACCATTCAATGAGTTCAAGTGTCGACTTTGATATATACAATCACTTATATTCTCCGTGCAAAACCGATACTTATTTGGGAGCGCAACCCATTTGAACCCTCCCCGCAACACCGAGCTCATAGCTCGAAAACTTCCCAACTGTAGAAGTTTGGTAGAAAATTCGAATCCATATGAATAAGAAAAGATCCGGTCAACAGAAAACATGTAGATTACAGTTTCAAAGAACTTAATACCATACTCATCAACCAGAGCTTGATCTTTCGAGGTTGGGACAACCTGAAAAACAAATTATATACAAATTCGACTATTACCCGGAACACATCGTTTTGTCACACATTAACGAGCAAGAGTGCACAGCCTATACGAAACAAAGTCAGCAACACAAGGCGAGTAATAGAGAACGGTTGCCTCCGCATGTAATGAACCCTAACCCACTAACAAAAACAAGATAAGTGGTTTTCAGAAAATTTTACTCTTTTGCTCTCATCTATGTCAGCTTTGTTTCTAACTAGTATCTTGTTGACATTGTCTGAAGCATGTTGTTCGATATTACGAATCTAGTTCTTAATAACTGTAAATTTGAAGTCAATTCTATAAGACTTGCAATGGATGTATGAACCACTGTAAGAAGCTCGTCCACCCCAACAAAGGAAGGGACGAAGTACCATGTTAATCCTACCCTCCATTTTCCTTGAACTATTCATGTTATACACAAATGTTTGACGTATATCCAGATATGAGTACGAAGATATAATCCTTAATAAATAGTTTGTGTATACCCATGTAGGACATGTACCTGTCATGGTATCATTGGAAGTTACACCAAATGATGAAGATAATCCCCGATTCTCCCCTTTAATGAAGGATATACTGCAAGTGCTCCTTCCCACATTCATACTTATCTTATTTAGGCTCAATTATAATACAGTTATGTACAATATTTTTTATGTTTCAAAAATTTGTTGCATACCTATGTGTGGACACGAGTTTTTAAGAAAATCAAAAGCAAAATAACTTTACATTTTTAGTCAATAATTTTTAGAGCAGATAGTTAAAGCTCTCAGTTAATACCCTCCCCTAAATTTCAAGACTCAATATAAGGTAGAAATTGCTCAAAAACAGACACTTCATCACATTTCTGAAATACAACAACATAAAAAAATTTGCTTCGTTGGGGTCTCCTGTCCATGTTTGGGATGGAGCTTTTGCTTTGTATGAGGAATTTTTATTTTCTTCTTCCATTTCGACATCGTGTTATCATTGGGGTCTCCGTTTCTCTCTCTCTGTTTCCTGGGTTCCTCCTCCTCAAGGCGTTGTTAAAGTAAATTGCGACGGTGCCTTTGATTGCCACTCCGGTAATGCAGCAGCTGCTTGTGTCATTCGAGACTCCTCCGATAACAAAGGTGTTATCTCTCGTCTTAACTTCAAAGCTTTTTTAGCATGGGAGTCAGCTGTTGTGGTGAAAGAGATTGCAGCCCCTTTTCCCTTCTTTTCTTTTTGTTTTGTTAAACCTTGTTGTAACAAGGTGACGGATTGGGTGATGAAAGCTAGTCTCAAGGGTTTGTGTCTGGTAGACTGCTGCTCAAATCCTTCATCGGAACTTAGGAACTTTTTGCAACTGTTTCTTGCTTTGAATGAATGTTGTTTTCTTTTTAAAAAAAAAAGTAATATAGATTTACCTATATTGATTTTCGAGGTTTTTATATAACAACAATATAGAAAAATACGCTTGAGATATATGTATTTTGATGCTCGTTTTACCATTAATATTTGAAATATGTGGTTGTTCTTATTAATAATGACAATGTTGATGATAAGATTATATATTATTAGTGTTACGGAATTTTAATATATTTATTTATGGTTTAATTATAAATTTAGTACTTTCTTTTATTGAAGTTTTAACATTTTTGTTTTTGTTAAAATAGATAATTTATTTATTTTATTATGTAATCTTTTAAGTTGTCCGTTTAAGAATGTTTTATTAATAAATTATTCAAGTTTTATATATAAAAAAAATGAAATTTACTTCGTTCATCATGACAAGTAAAATAGATACTACTTTTTTAGTGTTAGATCTAGGTTCACGTTCATGTAGATGAAAACATAAGGCATAAATCGAAATTAATACACTATTGAATATATGAATTCCCAAAATCAAAATGTTTGGGATATAAGATTGTTCAATTTTTTAAAAATAACCAATTTTGATTTTTTTTAAATTTTATGTTTGTTTCCTAAAAATCGAAGAAAGAAAATAAAAAAAGATAAACGAATGTCATGTGTCGAGCATTCCGTTATTATTTTATTTAGTTTTTAGACATGTTAGCAATAATATAGATTCTACTAATTAATGAAAGCTTTGCACAAATATTGTTTTTCCCTTCTTTTTTTCACAAGTAAAAATATTGAAATCGCTGCAGTGTTTTTAAAGTCGGTGGGAGCTGAATTGGACTTCAAATAGTGTTCGAATTGGACTTTAAAGTCGTGAAATCACATGGTGAAGGCAGAATGAAAGCATATAAGCCCACCGTCATCAACATTATTTTAATAAAAATAAATGTCTTATTGTAACAAATATTACAAATGTTATATTTCTGAAAATAATCGCCAGTTATTGTTATATTCATGCAATTTCACGACTAATTAATAGTAGGGCAAAAAAAAGGGTAAAATTATTATAATTACGCTGACATTATAAACTACAATCCCTCATTTCATCCTCGTAACAAAACAACTAAACAGAATTTGCTCTGCATCTTTGACATCATTAAAATCTTTACATAATTGATTTTACACATAAAATCAAAACAGAAAACAATAAGAAGCAAAAATATTTGGATAATCATTTATAAACAAGGACAAATTTGAACCAAATTTTAGGCTAATATTTTGAACCGAATCAGTCTTGAAGAAGCAGAAAATGGATTAGTCTCATGCATAAGTTAAACCCACAAACACCTATGCACCGGAGTGAGTGAGCTAAACTTCTCTAACATAGAAAAAAAAGTTGAAACTATCCAGATAAATTACCTTTCTTTTAAAGACTACATGGATAAGTTTTGCTTATTGTTAAACAAGTTGCAATTATGAACTTGACCTACCTTCATACAACCAACCACTCAATGTTATTTAACAGCACCCCGTTCCCAATTTCCCTGCTTGTGGCTTCCCTTGTACTAGGAAAGAAAAATATTTCATAAACAGTTCAACCTGAGATTTAACTCTACTGTATCTCTCAGTTAAATCCAATTCGATAATAAATGGTAAGTGCATCTTTCATAGGAAGCAAGTGCCCAAAAGAAGAAAGTCTATATTAGCACCTAATCCCGATCAAAGTCGAGTCAAAAGCATAATTACGGATACGAACGGTATACACATGTAACATGAATGCATCTTGCAAATGCAGCGCCAGATCAAAAGATGAAGAAATACCATACTAGCCATTCCCATGACATACTCAATCAGGCTCCAAAACTAAATGAAATGCAAGGACCTACATGTATGTGAAACGATGATTATGTTAATAATTATGGTGAATCAAATACGTGCAGTATGACCAAAAAACAAACATATAATATAAAAAATGCAGTTATAATTCATATAGATTTCCTCATGGAATGAGGTTAGTAAACAATGACGCACCAAACACTAACATCCTTACATGTATCACAATATTGATTCCTCGAGGTCCATGAATGGTCGTTCACTCCATGGGGAGGGGCGAAAGCAGACACGGACCTCGTGCTCTTCTGGTCCTCCATGATGCTTGGGCACAATAATCTCGAGCATTGTTCCAGTCTCATCATGGTATGCTTCCAGTTTAGCATTTTCAGGAATACGGTTTGGAAGGGGAATTTCTCTAATAAATTCCCCCGGAGGGCAGTGCTCGGGTGCTGGATCTGTTAGCTTAAATGTCCTATCATGTCTCTTAATGAATGGCATGCAAGCTGTACTCACACATGATATCTTTACAATTCCATGTGAGGGAGTATTTCTCCAAGTAACTTTCACCCTTTGAAGATCCGAAAATGGCATGCTGACGATGATCAAAAAGCTTTCATCGTCTTCATATATCGTTTTTGCTGCTGTTACGGGCCCATTCACATTCTTCATTACCCCGCTAAATTCATTCATCCATGTTGGCTCGACTGGGTGGAATTTCATATCCAAAACTCCATTGGAATGCAAATTATTAGGTAAACAAGGATCCTCATCATTTCCATTCCGGAAATAGTCCTTTTTCCGTTTATTACAGACAGGTGATAAATCTATCCCATTACCATTGCTATGTTCTATCGGCTGAGATGATAAGTTCAAACCAGTACCGTTAAGCAGCTTCCTAGTGTGGGAATTAAAATTACCCCTCAAAGGAGCAGGGGGACGCTCAAGCTCGAATTCTGTGTTAGTAAGATTCCTCCAAGCTGCAAAATCACTTGCTTCAGGAGGAATAGAGAAGTTTATATCCCTGCCGGTAAGTTCTCTCCATCTCCTCTTCTCTTCATCATCAAGATTCGAGAGGTTTGGTGACGTCACAACTTCAATCCCATGTAAACATTGAGGATTAGAGAGACCCCTGTAGTGTTTCCTCTGCATTCTATGAGATCTAACAAAACCTTTACCAACACTAAACGGAAACGGGGGCTCCCCTTGCCGAGAATGACCATTCATGTAACTCCTCAACTGCATCTTACCAAGTGCATTTTCGGGCCTTTCCTTGAAAACCCACATATACATGTTCTCCATGTCATGCTGAACCAAGAACGCATCCAGCTCCAAGTCTGACTTGTCATACCCGGACAAGCCATTGCTGTCCCTAATTACCTTAGATTTTGATTTCCCATTTAAAACAGGCTTGAAGTAGAAAGTAAAGAAAAACCAAGCACCCCATACACTGTCAAGACGCTTGATACACTTCTTAGCCACTTTTGGGACATTGACAACGGCTTCGTAAATCTGGGGTGCAAGGCTAACATCTAAGATGTCACATGAATCGTTCCATGCCAATGGAGGTGGGCTCAGCTCAGATGATAACGGTAGATTGATATCAGGTGGCCGAGAAAGCATCATAGATCGACTCATCTCTCTCTCCAATTCATCCGGCAGAAAAGAACCGGAATCCATAGACAGAAGTGTAGACGGGTGATCCGTCTCCATTGACAGAGTAGTGAGAAGAGCTTCCCCCATTCTTTTTTTCCTTGCTCTTCTAAATATTAACTCTTTTTTCACTGTTTAGAACTTAAAAACCCTAACAATCAACAAAAACTCCCTATAGACATCTTCATAAATCAAATGAAAATTTTGAGCCAAATGGTAGATTTGTAACCAATCAATCCACAAAACCACTGGTAAACCTCATAAAAATCTTCATGATTCAATTCCAAGCACAACAAAATCCAATAAGTTTCATCAATCAATCAAATTCAAACTACAGCTGAACACGAACAAGTGCAGTAACATTGTTAACCCAACCTGAAAGAAAAAAAAACATATACAAATAACCAATTCAATCTCAATTTTTCTATATTAAAATGGATTCAAAATAATCAAAAGTATGCTTATATCAAGGCCGAATCAAGCTAATGTTTTTATTATCTAAGATCCAAAATACCCTAAAAAATTAAAGATTCAAAATTTTCACTTTCTATCATTTTTCTTACCCATCAAAACAAACAGAATATAAACTGATTTAAAAAAAGAAGAAGAAGCAAATCCATGATTCTACAGGAACCGGAATCCAATAAAATTCCAACAGAAAAGTGAGAGTCGCAAAAAAGGAGCAGATTTGAAAGGAAATCAAATCAATCACACACACAAAAACCCTAACCCTAAAAAGGTAAGGTAAAAATAAAAAATGATTAGTATTATCATTACCTAAAAGGAGAGGATTTGAATCCAGAGAAAATTGAGAGCTTGAAAAATATGATCCCATTGAGAGAGAGAGAGAGGGGAGGAACGGATTCTGTTTAAAGAGACGGAGTTGAATAAGGAAATGATCGAGACCTTCGGCGCCGTTTGGAACTGAAGGCGTTAGGTAACGGAGACGGTGACGGCAGCTTTTTTTTAGGACTGAAAAGCGTAAAACAAGGGTCAAACGAGGCGTCTCTCTCTATCATACAGTTTTAAATATATATCTCTGTGAAGCACGTGTCATACACGTGCTACATTCTATTTTTTTGTTGGCCAGTGTCTTACACGTTCTACACTCTTATTTTTTCGACTCATTCACAAATAGAATGAAACTCCTTCAAATCAGTTCACAATTTTAACGGTGGGATAAAATGAAGTTATACTAACTCTGCTCTTTGTGGCACGTTTTCTCTCTGCTATTTGTGGCACGTTTTTTGTTTTTTCTTTTCTTTTTTCTTTCCATGGCTGACGTTCAACAAGAAATGGCAAATTTTTCTATAGCGGAAGGTGAAGATGGTGGTATTCAAATAGATTTGGGTATCCCGGCCTCTTTTGTTCCCTTCGAATTTTGTTTTGTTGGTTCTTTTCTGACAAGTAGCATTATCAACTTCCAATCTATGCGATCCACTATGGCATCCGTTTGGCATCCATCGGGAGGGATCTCTATTTCCGATTTAGGGGAAGGTCGCTATCTTTTCCGTTTATATCATATTTTGGACTGTGAACGTATTGCTAGTGGTGGTCCTTGGTTCTTCAACACCCATCTTCTTGTTCTACACCGTTTACAACATGGGGAAGACCCGTTGCAGGTCTCACTTAATTTTGTGGATTATTGGATCTTAATTCATGACATTCCATTAGGTTTTATGTCTGAAAGAGTTGCGAAGGTTCTTGGCGATTTCATTGGCACTTTTTTACAATACGATTCGAAATCTATTGCGTTGAGTTACAAGCGAATTATGAAAATTCGGGTAAGGGTGGACATCCGACTGCCTCTGAAGCGACGAAAGAAACTGATTCTCTCAAATGGTAGTCACCACTATGTCCGTTTTGAATACGAGAGATTGACTTTATTCTGCTTTCTATGTGGTGTTCTTGGTCATGGTGAGAGTTTCTGCCCTCTCCAATTCGCGGAAGGAGGACTGGATCTGGTTCCGAGTTGGGACGCTTCTCTCCGGGCTCCGTCACGCCGGGCTACTGCGACCCAGTGCCGATGGTTGATCGAGGAAGGAGTGGATCTTCCAGCTGTCAATCCCGCCCAATCTGCACAAGCAAATCAGTTGGGTTTTAATTTCCATGTATCACGCCCAAGTGATCTGAGTGATTCAAGTCAAAGGAATCTTGTGATTAATACGGGGACCGCTAATCAAGAGTCAACCCACTCTAATCATGGGATACGGTATGCATCTTTATCCAAGTCCCCTGCTGAGTTGGGTACCACTCATCAGACTTTATCTACATTTCATAAGGAAGGTCGAGCTATTTCTAATGTTAATTTGGGCTTCGACACTGAAATGGGCCTTTCAGAAGAAGATAGGCCTTTGGCTGAGTATGACAACCTAAAAAGACAGCGTTCTCAACAATCCAAACCAGGAGTTTCCCAGACCAGGGATTCAAATGGTGATACGAACATCCTAATGGCAGGCCTCCAGGGTGGGGCTGGCCAAGCCCAATGAAGATTCTAAGTTGGAACGTTCGTGGCCTGGGGATGACCCGAACAGTTCATTGTTTTCGTGCTATGATGCGCGATTTATCCCCATCTGTGGTTTTCTTGATGGAAACCAAATTACAATCCTCAAAGATGGAACGCATTCGTAAGCTTTGTGGTTATGTAAATGGGCTGGATATCAACTCGAATGGTAGAAGTGGGGGTCTTTCAATTGGTTGGAAGAATGATGTAGTTGTTGCTCTCCGTTCTTTCTCCACACATCACATTGATATGCTAATATCAAAGGTCACTAGTCCTCAACAGTGGCGCCTTACAGGTTTCTATGGTGCTCCTGAAGTAGGTAACAGATATCGAACCTGGCAGCTTTTACGACAATTAAATGACCGCCCTTATCTACCTTGGTGTGTCATTGGAGATTTCAATGAAATCCTCTACAATACAGAGAAATCGGGTGGACTGGAAAGACACGGGTGGCAGATGAGGAATTTTAGTGACGCTCTTGATGATTGTGGCCTTTCGGATATGGGCTTTAAAGGCCCTTGGTTTACATGGGAATGGGGACGTACTTCGGCTAACAACATTCGGGAGAGATTGGATAGGGGCGTGGCTAATGAGGCTTGGAATGATCTTTTTCTGAACTACCAAATTGACCACCTCTCACACTCTTTTTCAGGTCACTGTTTGGTGCTTCTTACTACTTGTGTTAACCCGTCTCAGCCCAATCGAGTTTGGCACTTTAAGTTTGAGGCGGCCTGGTTATTGGAGGACTCTTGTGAAGATGAAGTTCGCAATCTATGGGCCTTCACTAGTGGAACTGTTCTAGATAGACTTGCGGTTGTTAGTCTTGGGCTTGACAAATGGTTCCGCAAAATTAAAAAGGCTAAAAAATTATCGATCAGAGATATTCAGAGTCGTATTGATACGTTGAATGAACAATAAGTCTCTGATGAGAATTTGGGAGATCTGATTGAGGCGAAACTGAGTTTGAACCTGGAACTTGATAAGGAGGAAATTTACTGAGAGCAACGGGCTCGGGCGAACTGGATGCGTAATGGAGATAGGAATACAAATTTTTTCCATTGTTATGCGAGTCAGAGGCGCAGAACAAACCATATCAATGGTCTGATTGGTGCTGATGGTACATTCTACGACGAACAGGACTCCATTCGTCAAATTGCAGTCCAGTATTTCTCAGAACTTTTTTCTTCCTCAGGTGTAGCGGATCCCTCTATCATTCTGCAGGGTATTACCCCATGTATCAATCCAGCTATGAACAATTCACTTCTCGATGAATTCACGAAGGAAGAGGTTTTTATAGCACTTAATTCCATGAGCCCTCTAAAGGCATCAGGCGAAGATGGTTTAGGGGCTATCTTCTATCAACGTTTTTGGGGAATTCTTGGTAATGAGGTTGTGGATTACTGTATTGGGGTGTTGAAGGGCAACTACTCGATTGAGGACATCAACAGAACTCATATCGTTTTAATTCCCAAAGTCAGCGATGCAAAGGATATGACTCAGTTCAGACCCATTGCCCTTTGTAATGTCTTGTTCAAGATCATTTCTAAGATGCTGGCAAATAGGCTTAAATTGGTCCTGGATGTATGCATAGACGAGGCACAGAGTGCATTTGTCCCCGGCAGATTAATCACGGGTAATATTATTGCGTCTTATGAAATCCTTCACTCTTTTAAAAAGCGTAGAACTGGGAAATTGGGTTCATTCGCTTTAAAAGTGGATATGAGCAAGGCGTATGATCGTGTTGAGTGGGAATTTCTCCGAAGTGTTATGGGTAAGATGGGTTTTGAGCAGGCTTGGATTGATCTGGTAATGAACGGAGTCACCACCGTCTCTTATTCGATTGTGGTCAACAAATGTACAAGTGATTATTTTTTCCCCACACGTGGGCTTCGGCAAGGCGACCCAATAAGCCCATATCTCTTTCTTCTTTGTGGGGAGGGCCTGTCATCCCTTCTGCGTGATGCCATGACCACTGGAATGTTGAAAGGTGCTCGTATCGCTCGTAGTGCCCCCTCGATTAGTCATTTGCTTTTTGCGGATGATTGTCTAATTTTTGGGGAAGCTCTAGCTATGGGTGCTGGTAATCTTCGGGCTATACTAGCTCTGTTTGCAGACTGTTCCGGTCAGGTAATTAACTACAATAAATATCTTATTTAGTTCAAATGTTATTTCTGAAAATAGACTGGATGTTTGTCGTATACTGGGTGTCACTGAAGTGGATAATCCAGAATCCTACTTGGGCCTACCGGTAATTGTTGGGCGAAATAAGAAACAAGCTTTTAATTACTTAAAAGATAGATTTGGTAGCCGGGTTTCTACTCTTAGTTTGAAAACACTTTCCCAGGGGGAAGGAAGTGTTTATAAAATCAATTCTCCAGGCAATCCCCCTTTTTGCTATGTCATGTTTTCTTCTTCCGACATCCTTTTGTCGTGAACTGGAGGCAATTGCAGCCCGCTACTGGTGGCAGAAGTCTTCCACTCGTCGAGGCATCCACTGGTGTTCTTGGGAGGAATTAAGTAAGCTGAAGGATGAGGGTGGAATGGGTTTTCGGGATATTGGTAAGTTTAATATAGCCTTGCTGGCTAAACAGGGTTGGAGGATCCTTACCAATCCGAATTCGTTGGTAGCCCGTTTACTCCGGGCTAAATATTTCCCTAACTCTAATTTCTTTCGGGCCGAGTTGGGCTATTCACCGTCTCTAATATGGCGAAGCATCTGGTGTTCTAGAGGGCTTTTAGAGAAAGGTATGGGCTGGATTATTGGAACGGGCTCGACAGTGTCCGTCTGGAATGATTATTGGCTCCCGGGCTTGCCTTCGAGGTGTGTAACTTCCCAATACTCCGATCGAGTAACAGTGGTCTCGGATTTACTCCTTCCCAATGAGCAAAATTGGAATAGGACCCTAATCGAATCTATTTTTGATCAAGACGAGGCATCGGATATTCTCAGTATCAAGCTCCCCCGTTCCCAACAACATGATGTTCTTTCCTGGAAGGGCGAAGGCTCTACTCAGTACGAAGTGGTTACCTGCTTCTAAAGAGCTATCCCCTAAGTGGTGTTTCGTAGCATAATGTTTTCAAAGCTATCTGGTTGGTTCCATGTCCCTCTAAAATTAAGATCTCAGTTTGGAGAATGCTTCGCAATTTTCTACCTACAATGCAGAATCTGACCTACAGAAGAGTTGCAAGCGATTCTAGCTGCCCTAGATGTAAACGGGACATAGAGACAGTGAGCCACATTTTCTGTGAATGTTTTTACGCAAGGGAAGTATGGAGTTTATTAGGTTTTGTTTCAATTAATTGGAGTCTTTTACCAGATTTTAGCGACTGGTTATTTCAATTTCTACAGGATACAAACAGGAGCAATCACAGGTTAATTTTCATTACTCTATGGGCTCTATGGTACTCAAGAAACATAATGTTGTACGAGGGAGTTATTCAACGCGTGGAGGATGTGTATACCTTCGTTAAAGCATATGATGCTGAGGTTAAGAGTGTATCCTCCCTGCATCGACACCACGACCGCCTTTCGGATGCCCGCTGGGTTCCTCCGCCCCCATCTTCCTACAAAATAAACATGGATGCGAGTTATAAAAGAGGGGAGAATGTTTCTGCATCAGGTTTCATAATCAGAGACTCAGATGGACAAATCATGGGGTCTGGATATAAGTTTAATTCCAACATCACCTCGAGTTTTGAAGCAGAAGCCCTTGCTTTTCTCCAGGGTCTGAATTTTGCGTCTGAGTTAGGGCTTCATCGTGTAATTGTCACTGGTGACAATAAATCAGTTGTTTCCAAGCTCAACTCCGCCGCTGTCGATCCCTCCGTCATAGGCCCTATTATCCGTGACATCAAGCGGGTCGGGTCGAATTTCACCTCTTGTCGCTTCAGCTTTTCTGGTCGTCAGGGGAATGGTCCGGCACATGCACTGGCGGCTGAAGGTTTGCGGCTCTCCTCCGACCGGTTTTGGGTCGAAGACGCTCCACGCTCGGTGTTGCAATTAGCAGCGGTGGATCGTAGATTTACAGATCCACCTTGATCTTAAGCTGCTGAATCTTCGTTCTTTGGGGAATTTTCTACTACTCTTTCGAAGATCCCCAATCTCTTCTCCTCCGCCTTGGGTTTTCACCGTTTCTCTTTATGCCGGTGGAGGACCGTCGGTTTGCATGCTAGTTTTTTCTTTGGGTGTTGCTTTTCTTTTCTTTTTCAGTTTTTTACTCTTGTTTTACTTTTTTGATGCTTTTAGCGTGTTTCAGAAGCTGAGTAGTGGTTCAGCTTCCCAGACTCAGTTTATTTTTCCAATAAAATGCCAACCGACATATTACATCAAAAAAAAGAATGAAAGTCCTTCAAAGTGAAAAATTAATTTTAAAAAGGTAAATTGCATAATTTTACCATTAAACTTTCTTCTATCTCCTATTTTAGTCATTAAAACTTAAAATTTTAATTTAATCGCTCAATTTGTAGATTATTCTTGTTTTAGTCACTTGTTTATCAAATTGTTTTGGTCATTTTATCGTTATGTACTTAACAACATTATGACATAGCAGACGACACTAAAATTATTTTAAAAAATTAAATTTACACAATAAGACATTGTTTTGGGTCTCCATAAAACCTTATTTTTTTTTTCATTTTTCTTCCTTTCATTTTCTTTATATTTGTCCAAATTTTGTCATCACTAGCTGCGATCAACCATTAGCGGACTGTCATTAATTATTATTGACGATAATCGATGAGTCATACAATTTTTCATCGAACTCATTTCACTCTCTTGATTTTCGAACACAAATTTAATGTTTGTTTACCTGAAAAATACCTCAAAACTCCACAAATCTAGCATTCAACACTTCACTTTCTTGTTCTCAAACCTTCATGTTTCGTCGTCAAATGGAATTCGAACGAAAATCTATTGCTCCTCATCCCAAGAGAGATTTATTCTTTGTGCCTAATGAATCAAACTGGATCGACTTCAATACCATCCACAAACTAACCCACGTTTTTCTCCTTCACGATCACCACCCCTATTGATATTCTCCTTAAGGTTCTTCTACATATGTTATTTGTACTATTTTGCTACTTAATTCTTAAAAATACTATTACTTCTCATTTTCAAGTTTTTTTTTTTCTCTCTGTTTAATTTTGAATACTTCATTTGTTTATTTCCTTCGAAAGTTCAAAGCTACTTAGTTTTGAGAGGTTTCCTTCATAATTTTGTTGAGCCTTTTTGTCTTTCTTATGAAGGAAAATTGATTTTCAAGATTAAAACGATGTGATGCAACATCAACAATAGATGATGAAAAAGAAATAGATTAGGAGGCCTGTTGTTAAGCGACCTTTTTTGCTTTTATTTCAACTAGAATATTTTTGAGGGTGTATACACATCAAATCTTAAAATCTCAGGATGACTCATAAAGATTGAAAAAAATTAAAGATCAATTCATAAAAATTATAAAAATTGAAGTCAAATGTGTGAAGTTTAAAAAGTTTAGAGTGGGCACGGGCCCACCTTAAGATACACGTGGATCTGTTACTAATTTCAACCGAATTTTCAAGATTGAATGATGTCGTGACCGTTTTTTGAAAACCCGCTTTTTAATTGTTTGGAATAAAAACATCCTGACGATTAGGTTTTTGAAAAATCAGGGTTTTGACCAATTTTATATTGTAATTAATTAATTTTCATTTTTAGTCAAAATACCTTTTATTTTGCTTAAAAATCATTTTGGAGTCGCCACCGAACACCATAAAAACGCACCAGAGATTCTTTTTGAAAAGTTTGGGTTCGGGAGTCGGTTACGTGTAGGGAAGGGTTAGCACCCCTACGAACGCCCGTTATTGGTACCTTATTAATTACACGTGACATTTTGACATTTCGAACATTAATCTGGATTTAATTAAATCTTTTAACTGTAAAATGAATTTTATTCCGAATGGGAATATCCTTTTGTAAGAAAATACATTTCGATCGAATATAATTATGAAACATCCAGTTGCATTAGGACACTTCAACTTATATTCGAAAAATGTACCTCAACACAAAACGTTTGATGTATAATTAATTATTATCTTGCCATTTTTAAGCGAACCCTAATTAGGCTCCATTAATTAATTTGATTAAAATTCTATGAATGTTATTAATTTTGGACATAAAAGAAAACACCCAAAATAATATTGGGCACTTCCTTTAACGAGCCCAAAAGTAACAACATTCATAATTAAGATGTCTCTAATCATTAACCCTATTTTAATTTTTAAATTTACCTAATTATTAATTTATTTCTATTTTCTAAGTTAAAGTGAAAAATCGAAACCTTTATCGGAACACTCATTGGTTAACATCACTCTACATTGTGACACTAGCCAATATTGAGTGTTCTAACATTGTTTCAAATATCCACTTATTTTCTACAATGATCTCCCCTATTTAATTATGATTAAGTGAACTACACTAATGGCTCTAATCCTATTTTTTAACATGTGATTAATTGCCCAAACAATATATGGTATGATGTCTTAAAAATATACAAGCATATGAATTAATTAAAAAATTAAATAAAGTAATTAAATAAAATAATTGCTTAAAACAATTAATTAAAATAAACAAATGCTGGAAAGAGGACCAAATTGAATTAAATTGAGGATTGAGTGACAAAATTACAAATAAATGGTGACTGGTTTGTAAAGAAATCAAAACCCAAGAGCCTAAACCTAAAACCCTTTAAAGACTAGCCCAGACCCGTTTGAACCAAGCCCAATACCAACGGCCCACTAGGCTAAAACCCAGACCCAAACCAGTTTATTTTGATCGACCGGGTCATGGACCCGTACCCGAACCCGCGCAAAAACGCGTGGATCCCCTCGCGACCCGCTTCCTCAAAATGGTGTCGTTCCCAACTTGGTATAAATAGGTCAAAACGAGTTGGAACGAGCATTTGGCAACTCTCCTCTCTCTCTCCTCATTTCCCTCTCTCTCCAAATTCTCTGTACTCGAACACCCAAAATCCTAAAAACCTAAACCCTTTTCGATCAAAACCTCAACTTTTGCCTTTGTTCTTCCCTAGTTCTTCAAAATTTTCTCATTTGATCCTTACAAACACCGAAACCCTTCCCTAAAACTATTTTCAAAGATCAAAACCCCTTTTCCTTTCATGTTCTTCACCAGTTCTTCCAAAAAAACCTAATTTGATCTTCACAAAAACTTAAATCTTCCTCGAAACCTGTTCTTTAAAGATCAAAATCCATTTTTCACAAGAACTCACCAAGAACTTTTTAAAAACCCTCGTTTTGATCTTCACTCATCCCCTAAAACCTCTCCGACATGTTTCCTAACTGTCTGGATGATATTGGTCACCGAATATCATATATGGTCTTCTCTTACCTCTTTTTGATGACTAGACTTTTTCCGGTCATCTTCTCCGGCAACTCTGTAAACTCTGACCACCGTCCGACCATCTTCAACCTTTCTTCGATAACTGGACCTTCTCCGGTTGTAACCCCCTCGTTCCGATCTGGCCGGATGACTGGTCCGAGAGAGCCACACGGGGAAAACTGAAGCGAAACCCGTTAAGGTTCCCCCTCGGTTAGCAACCCTATTTTTTTTCTTTAATTAATCTTGTCTAAAAGCCTTATCAAGTCCTATGTGAAACACGACAGCGGAAACACAACTCCATAGCAACGACCAACCAAAACAGCACCTTAAAACAACCCATTTAGCCTTTTTAAGCAGGTCGTATCGATACGCCTTCAGAGGGTATCGATACGCCTTGACCAAGGTCTACACCCTATGGTCAACATACGAAGACCGTATCGATACGTCCCTTGAGCGTATCGATACGCCCTTCTCGGTCAACACCACTTGGTCAACTAGGTTGGACCGTATCGATACGCTTGGACACCGTATCGATACGCCATACACTCCACAACTCCCCAAGGTTCCAGTGAGTTGGGACCGTATCGATACACCCCACGTATCGATACGCCCAGCCAAAACTGTTTTCCTTGAGCAAGGCCGTATCGATACAGCCCTTAGGCGTATCGATACGCCCTGCACTGTAAACCCACAATTTTTAGCTAAACGACCTCAAACACGACTCTAGATGCAATTCTCGACTCACCTAAGCATATACAAACATGTAAGCACACATATTCAAGCCAGAGGAATCACTCAAACATGGATTAAAGCATTCATACATGTCATTCTAACAAAAGAGCAATTTATGCATATATGGTCATACAAGCACTTAAGATTTCATGCCTTAGCAACCAAACATATAAGCATACAAGACATGCATCGTAAGCAAGCTTTACAATTCAACAAGGCATCCAAGAGCCACACCACTTCAACATACAACAAGGCATTTAAATCAATAACACATATCGACATACATCAAAACTCAAATCATCAATACCTATCCCATTGCTTAACTATTACATTCCATTACTTAAAATTCATACATTGAGCTCACAAAAAGCAACACTTGGAGACCTTCCCTTGCCTTTGCCACCCTCAAGCTATATATCTGCATTGTCGAACAAAAGAGAGAGTAAGCATAAAAGCTTAGTGAGGGTGAGCTCTTTAAAGACAAACCTCGACAATGCAGGGTCCAAGCACGAGCTACAACCAAGATAAAATGCATGTTCTTACCCCCGGTCCACACGAGCCATAATTCTAAATGATGCATGAACATATAATCAATATCATGCCATGCTCAACATGTTTAAACCCACAACATATGATATCACATATATTAAACCATGTTAGCAACACATCCCAAATCACATTGGCTCACAATTAACCACATAATGGCAACATAACTACAATCCGTATTGGCACCTAGCTATGACTCGAATACACGGATAACCATTGGAACTCACATCCAACAACACAACCATTACCTGGCGGTGGGATTCCACTCATCACCGTTCACGCGGAGGGGATTCCACTCATCCTCACGCCTCATTTCATGCGGAGGGGATTCCACTCATCCTCACGCCCGTCGATGGGATTCGACTCATCACCGACTAATGTAAATATAATTTCCGGGCGTACCCGTACTCCTCCTTAGTGACTCAACGCCACCAAGGCCACGCGCGACTTTTGACTCATGTGTACACACTAACATCCTAATGATCGATCATTTGTACCCAATTATACTAGTGCCAATACTACACATTTCATTAATCATTCATAATATCAATTCATAACACTTCCGTGCTTAGCACGTACTCACCATGACTTACCGTCATGCACATACCACATTTCCATGCCTAGCATGTACTCACCATGATCCTCGGATCATGAAACCACCTCATAATATCATTTCACACGTCAACACCACATGCACATTATTAGCAACCATATCACATTATATTTTGCACATGTGTATAAACATATCATATCTATCATTAACATGCATATAACAACGCATCCAACATGCCTCAACATACATGTATACAACATATACATAATCAACATCATCACAATTTAACACGAGGCATATACAACCATTAAAGAGTGCAACCAAAGTCTCTAATCAAAGCTTGGGATTAGACTACCACTCTAATCCCAACTCTAGGTGGGTTTACCAAGCCCATCCTAGGTTCACATGCTTGAACCAAATACTCAAAACCATTTTAAAAATATTTAACCACTCACCTAAGCTTCCAAGCTCCAAGCCAAGCAAGCAACCATTCCCACAAACCCGGATTTCCTCCCGAAGCTTCTCCAACACCAATTTCCGCTTTTAAACGACCTCAAACACATTCAAAACAACCTCTAATCAATTCATCAATTAAAGTAGCAACCCGGAACACTAATCAAACACCAAACTCAACATTTCAAGCCATGAACAACCCCCAAAATTACCAAATCCGAGCAGCCCTTATACACAGCCCAAAACTTGTGATTTCAACACATTTAGCACATTCAAATGCTTCCAAAACAGCCCTAATACATAGCCTAACCACCAGCCCACAAATTCCCACACAAAACACCCCAAAAATTCAACATTTCAACACTCTAAAACCTCAATAAAACCCAATTTCGGGAAACACCATAAAACCATGTAAAAATCGGATATGTTGAACCTTATAGATAGTAAACAACTCATATATCATTAATAAATCAAAAGCTTTAGTTTAAGACAACAAAGATGACATTTTTGGTCTAAACTTTCAAAATACCAAAATGCAAAATCATGGGTTTTAATGAAATCTAAGAGTACTAGCATGTAGAGGAAAGAGAGGACAAGTCGAATATATGTTTACCTTTCGAAAATCACCAAGGATGGGGAAGAAAGATGATGGAATAGTAGACTAGGGGAAAGGGGAGCTTTTGTCGTGAGATTTTGGAAAGGGGGAGGGAAGAAGATGATGAATAATCTCTTTAAAATAAGAAATGGGTTTTTAGTTTCCCAATTCCATTAAATTACAAGTATGCCATTAATGAAATGGCTATTGGGCTTTGGTTTAAAAATTGGGTCCAACACCTTTGTTTTATTTGTAAACAAAACCCGAACCATTATTTTATTTATTTAAATTATAAAACCGAACCCGAAAAATATTAAAATATTATTTTCACCCGACCCTTAAACCCGGGTGTTACAACTCTCCCCCACTTAAGGAAATTTCGTCCCCGAAATTTATCAGACAGGAAGAGTCACTGACACATGCTCCTCCACACTTTCTCTCTTACCACAACATACTCTCCAACTCGGTAGACTCACCATACAACATTAGCTATCTGATGTCAAGATCTCAATGGGTCCTTCGATACATGACCATTTTAAACTCAACCCAATCTCTTCAACAACATAACACGAGACAAAACTGACTCACACTTCTGAATCATAGATACACAGACACATCACAAATCTCTTTCTAACTCTTGTGGCGACCGCAACAGATAAACAACAGGACTAGTCCGATTCACAACCTCATACAACACTGTTTGATTACTTAACCCATAACTTTCCCTGACTGATCATCTGACCTCAATATACAACCAACACTATGCAAACGTCTTCAAAAATTTAGTTGAAATCTCAAATCTCTACTGACCACTATCGCATACAAGGCACTGTACAACTCACACTCTTGCTGAGGCACAACTCTGCCATCTTACACAAGGTACAAGTAGCTTGAACATGTATAAAATGAGCACACTCGATGTAACTATCATTGCTTACTCGGCTAAACCCTCTCGTAAGAAATCAAAAGCGAACCGGACACAAGGTCCCTCAAATCTATTTCTCACTGTCATTAAAAATCTTCCACGGACGTAGCAACTAGAAGTAAACTGGTACTCGGTCTTGACACGCTGGCAATTTACACCCTTACCCTCATACTGAACCACATTATTTATCAACTCAATCCAGAAGTACTCATCTTCAACCCACAATACGTCTTCATACAACTCAGAAGCAATACAAATGAACCACCGTGTGCTTCGGCCAAAACAATACGTCTCAAAACACTATGTCAATCTGTACAACTATTCTGTCTCTGAAACACAAAACTCTATCATCTCTGAAATTGTATTCTGAAGGTCTTCCTTCTACTATGCCTCGCACGTGAGGTGCCAAGAATCTGTCTTGCAACTGTTTCTCTTCAAACATTCTGACTCAGCGTAGGCTCAACATGAAACGCGGCCACAAGAATACTGGCATTCGGTAACCGAATTCGGCAAATACAACTCGCAACCCAACTACTAATCCAACAACAATCACAACTCGGAACATCGGTCACTACGGAGGCTATCTTCGGATGATACTCAATCCCAAGATTACGGTCTTCAAGCAATTCTAACAACTCATGTTGTTCAAGTTTCAACCCTTCCTAAGTCTTCAAATATTTCAAGTCATGATGATATGTACATATACACTGTGCATTTCTTACTATACAAGCTTTGTCCCTGAGTCTTCGAAGCAAATACAACTGTAATTAACTCTATGTCTCATATCAGATAACTCTTCTCACAGTCTTCCAGCTATCTTGAAAGCCGAAATCTTCTTCCTTGCATAAGTACACCACCTAACTCTACATGTAACATATCACTATGGTTCGCAAACTCTTTCTCTGATATAAGCTGATTCAAGGTCGAAGCTCTCTTCAAGTTTCTTTCGGTTTCTCAAGGGCCTATTGTCTCTTATCTAACCACACAATTGAGCATTCTTCTGTAGCAATCTATCAATGGAGCAACTATCTTCAAAAGACTATTTACAATTCTCTGAGAGTAACAATGCTAGACCTAGGAACTATAGATATCTGTCACAGTCTTCGATTTCTTCCAACTCACATCTTCTTCTGCCTACTTGGGATTTTCTCTAACACACTCGGCTGAACTACATGTCCTAGGAGAACATCTTCATAAACTCGAAGTTCATATTGCACCACTTGGCATACAACTGATTCTCTAATAGAATCTACAATACTAACTCTAAAGCCTGTCATGGTCTTCTTCGGTACTTGAATATACTCATGTGTCAACTATGAGAACTACTATAACTGATCAAGGAACTCAGAAGTTATTCTGCTCAACATCTCTACAAAGGTAACTAATACACTAGTTAAACAAAACGGCATAACTCAGAGCTCAAGGTGATCACATCTTGCCCCTAAAGCTGTCTTCGGTACTTCAACTTTTCTCACTTTCAACTAGTTGTAAACGGATCTCAAACTAATCTTCAAATAGACTGAAGCACACACTAACTGACCAACAGATCACTGACACTCGAAAACTGATGCTAATCATTCGCTATCACTTGTTTCGACTGTATGTAATCTGAACACATTCTCGTACTGTCACTCTTTCTTCTTCACAAATTACACCGTAGAATTCTGAGTTGATGCACTAGGCCTAATGAATCTAAGGTCTAACAAGTCTCGAAGTTAATTCTTCAACATTCTCAATTCTTCCGGAATTCATAAGCTACAGAACAAACAAAACAGAAGCAACCTCGAAACAGTCTCAATAACAAACTCTTCTCCTCTAACAAGAGGTAAACCGACAATTCTTCCAAATACTTATAGGAGAAGAAAACACAAACTATCCTAACACTTTGCGGTCTATTCTTCATTCAAAAATCAAATTCACCACACTTGCTAAGCAAGCCTACCAACTAAACTCAATCAACCTTTGATCTCTAAACTGGATCAACATTCAACAAGAAGTTCACATCCTCACTTACCACTACAGCCTCACAAAAATCTGCGTCTCCAAAGCAATTCGCTCTTCGTCTCAATGTATACACCAATTCTATGCTCTTCAAGCCAAACCTTGTCGAAGGGTATGTCAAAACCGTAGGAAGATGATTATTTCACATCTGCTAGAACTAGTAACTCTGAACCACCAACAACATCTTCTGTACATCTTTCTGATCACTACTATCTCCCAAAGGCTAGTCACAGATGCCCCTACATCTAAGGTCTCAACAAGGATATCTAATTTCTTACATGCTCACACAAAGGAGGTATTCGCAGAAATTGCAACTTAACATGTACACAACTGATAGTCTTTTGCCCTCTTGTTCTCATACTGGTTCTTCAACAATATCTGACTCTTTTAAACTGTTCGTAGAGCATCTCAAAACTTCAAAAACGCAGTTCTGAGCACACACAGACAACCATGCTGGAAAACCACCCCCAAACGCACACTGGCCCCAAACACACAAATCGGTTCCCATTCACGGATACTGATCGGTTGTCTTGCATCGGATTCATAGGCTGAACCCCAACGGTCATCAACTAACACTTCTGAATTTCAGATTACTCACACGAGACCCCTACCATGATCTTGCTAAAAGAACCAAGGTACTCACGCCTACCTCTAACATTTCGCCATGTATATTCAAACTTGCATGCTTGTTAACAACATACGGAAGTACAGACTCGGAACCAATCGGAAGAGGTGAACTCATAATTGTACCAAGGGCTTATCTACTATAACATAGATACCACTCTGACTCCCACTCACAGGTCTTCACTTCTTTTCACCAACTAATGCCAGAATCGGTCCCATCGTCTCTCACCAACAAGAATCAACTCATATACACACGGACTCGAGCAAACAAATTGTACCTCAACTCCGGTACGACCATACTCCCCAAACTATAGCAAAGAACTTCCTCCACATCATTCACATTTTCAAAAACCACAACTTCCACTTACTGATTCAAGGCCCACACACTAACCTAAAACTTACTAAAAGCAATAAATCAATCAACAATTTAACATACAAGTTGGGTTAGCAAAGGAAAGGTCCAAGTGGCTCAAGTATGATTTCCCTCACTTAAAATCCTTTTTCTGATGTAATAGAAGCAATGGGACTCTGTTGGGTTTTTTGCACGCTCGAATCGATCACCGAAACCGTTAAGGAGGGTTGTAAATGTTTGGTGGTTGAATTGGCTAAAACCGAAATAAAGGTAGACAATTTGCACGAGGATTTTAGAGTGGTTCGACTACTCAACCGAGTCTACATCCACTACCTTAGCACACCACTAAGGATTTCCCAATTCACTCAACAATGAATTCGTCCCCTTTTCCAAGCTCAGGAGGAAACCGTTACAACCCTATCTTTTCAATGGCTAAGATAGAACCAACTCTAGTTTTTACCTAGGCTAAACTAGAACCTCTCCCTTTTACAAGGTAGTTTGTGTAAACAATGAAAACCTCACAAGGTGGGTGTTTACAAGAATTTAAGCTCACAAGAAAGAGTGAAGGATAAAAACAATAAAATCACTCTCTACAAATATTTACAAGAGAAATGAAGAAAATAAAGACTTAAACTCGATTTCTCTTGAACATTAAGCTTGGATGTTGTCTCTTGCTTTCTTCAAGTGTTCCAGCCTTCAATTTATAGTCCCAAATGAGTTTGTAGCCGTTTATAGCCGTTGGGAATATTGTCGTTTATAGTCGTTGGGAATATAGCCGTTTATAGCCGTTGGAATAGTACCATTTATAGCCGTTGGGAATAGTACCATTTATAGCCGTTGGAAATAGTTCCATTTATGGCCGTTGGGAATAGTACCATTTATGGCCGTTGGGAATAGTATCATTTATGGCCGTTGGGCTATTTCAAAATACACCGTATCGATACGGCTAGGCGTATCGGTACGGGTTTTGGCTACTGGAATTTTGGTAGTTTAAAAACCCTAAGGCATATCGGTACGGTCCAATACCGTATCGGTACGGTTACTTGAAAATCATGGTTTTGACTACTTTAAATACATTTTAAAACCATTCCAAAGCCTTTAAAACCCTTAAACATATTTTCAAGTTGTTTTTGACTAAAAACATATTTTAAATTCTTTTCAATTTAGTCCAAAACATTTTTCAAATATTATATCAAAACCTTAGTTCTACAATCTCCCCCTTTTTGATATAATAAAACCAACTTGAAAAATTTGTTTGGGATTCTCCCCCTTTAGCTTTAAAATTGTGAATAAGAGATTAAGATATGAAATCATATAAAGCTCCCCCTTATTCATTTGAAAATTCAATTTTTCAAACCATTTCTCCCCATTTTTGTTATATCAAAAAGAATTTAAAATGACATTTAAGTTCAAGATAACATAGGAGGCAAAAAATTTTTTTGACACACTTAAAATTTTGGTTTAAAAAAAACTGGCTCCCCCTTACTCATTGCATCATATTAGGCTTAACAGATAATCCAAGACTTTAAACAAAAATTAGATAACCAAATGTATAAAATGAAGTAATTAAGCTTAGAGGTTACCCAATCTTCTTCTCATGTGTGATTTGAGCATTCTTTGATTTTGCTTTGCTTGCCATTGCTCCAACACACCTACAAAAGACATTCACTTGATTTTTGGTATCCAAATTGCTTTGGATCCATTTACGTTAGTCACAATGTCTTTAGTTCCCTTGGGAACCCATACTTGTCTAATCCTATAAGACTTTCTATTCCTAATAGGACAAGTATGTAAGGAATGATCATGATAATGGCAATGTGAGCATTTTGCCATTATGTGACAAGATGAATTATTGAAAACAATTTCTTTTTCTTTTGTTAAGCTTTCAAGCTTAACTTTCAAATCAAGATTTTCTTTTTCTAAAACATCTTTACTTGTTTTTGAAAACTCTAAATCATTTTTCAAAATTTCATTTTGGTTTTCAAAATCCACTTTTGTTTTTAAAAGAAAATCATTTTCAATTTCAAGTTTTGAAATCATTTTCTTAAATTTGGAATTCATGGTCTCAAATTCCAAAAATAATTCATCAAAAGCATCTTGTAACTCATCAAAAGAATATGAATTTAATTCATTTGAGTTAGAAGATACCTTAGGCTCCTCGAGAGCCAAAACACCATCCACCTTTGGATTGGAGAGAAGGTTTGCACATGATTGATCATCATCTTTCTTTTCTCCATTCTTGTTGCCATAAAGCTTCTCAAGTTTCTCCCATAATTCTTTGGCACTTTTGCATGTGGAGATTTTCTTGGAAACTTCTTCGTTAAGGCCACAATAGAGAATGTGCATCGCCTTGGTGTTTATCTTTGCCTTTGTGTCGTTGGCACTCCTTTGCTTTTTCTTCTTCTTTGGAGCTTCCAAATACCCATCTTCAATGATGTCCCAAACCTCATAGTCTTGAGACTTGATGAAGAGTTTCATGATATTTGCCCATTGGAAGTATGATTCTCCTTCGAAGAGTGGAGGACACGAGATAGAGCAGCATTCTTCAAATCTTGCCATTTTCTTGAACGGTTGGACTTCGAGCAATAGATCTTTACTCCCGGATGTTAGTCCTTCGATGGAGACGAGGCTCTGATACCAATTGTTGGGTTTTTTGCACGCTCGAATCGATCACCGAAACCGTTAAGGAGGGTTGTAAATGTTTGGTGGTTGAATTGGCTAAAACCGAAATAAAGGTAGACAATTTGCACGAGGATTTTAGAGTGGTTCGACTACTCAACCGAGTCTACATCCACTACCTTAGCACACCCCTAAGGATTTCCCAATTCACTCAACAATGAATTCGTCCCCTTTTCCAGGCTCAGGAGGAAACCGTTACAACCCTATCTTTTCAATGGCTAAGATAGAACCAACTCTAGTTTTTACCTAGGCTAAACTAGAACCTCTCCCTTTTACAAGGTAGTTTGTGTAAACAATGAAAACCTCACAAGGTGGGTGTTTACAAGAATTTAAGCTCACAAGAAAGAGTGAAGGATAAAAACAATAAAATCACTCTCTACAAATATTTACAAGAGAAATGAAGAAAATAAAGACTTAAACTCGATTTCTCTTGAACATTAAGCTTGGATGTTGTCTCTTGCTTTCTTCAAGTGTTCCAGCCTTCAATTTATAGTCCCAAATGAGTTTGTAGCCGTTTATAGCCGTTGGGAATATTGTCGTTTATAGTCGTTGGGAATATAGCCGTTTATAGCCGTTGGAATAGTACCATTTATAGCCGTTGGGAATAGTACCATTTATAGCCGTTGGAAATAGTTCCATTTATGGCCGTTGGGAATAGTACCATTTATGGCCGTTGGGAATAGTATCATTTATGGCCGTTGGGCTATTTCAAAATACACCGTATCAATACGGCTAGGCGTATCGGTACGGGTTTTGGCTACTGGAATTTTGGTAGTTTAAAAACCCTAAGGCATATCGGTACGGTCCAATACCGTATCGGTACGGTTACTTGAAAATCATGGTTTTGACTACTTTAAATACATTTTAAAACCATTCCAAAGCCTTTAAAACCCTTAAACATATTTTCAAGTTGTTTTTGACTAAAAACATATTTTAAATTCTTTTCAATTTAGTCCAAAACATTTTTCAAATATTATATCAAAACCTTAGTTCTACAGACTCTACTCAACATGTTTCAACAAATCAGCACACATACAGGCTCAACCAAGCATATAACAGGGTATACTTGTTAAACAAGCAAACATATGCTTATGGTCCAACAACATACATTCTCAATCAATCAGTCACACATCACAGCATACACGGGTAACGAATAACATGCTTTTAAACAAACAATCAACATACTTGTCATACAAGAAATCATACTTACAAGGCAAGCAAACACCGTGTATATTAATCAAAAACTCGAACTTACCTCACTTACCTGCCCAAGGTCTCGGCAACCTTAGGCTCTGATACCAACAAATGTAACCCCCTCGTTCCGGTCTGGCCGGATGACCGGTTCGAGAGAGCCACACGGGGAAAACCGAAGCGAAACCCGTTAAGGTTCCCCCTCGGTTAGCAACCCTATTTTTTTTCTTTAATTAATCTTGTCTAAAAGCCTTATCAAGTCCTATGTGAAACACGACAGCGGAAACACAACTCCATAGCAACGACCAACCAAAACAGCACCTTAAAACAACCCATTTAGCCTTTTTAAGCAGGTCGTATCGATACGCCTTCAGAGGGTATCGATACGCCTTGACCAAGGTCAACACCCTATGGTCAACATACGAAGACCGTATCGATACGTCCCTTGAGCGTATCGATACGCCCTTCTCGGTCAACACCACTTGGTCAACTAGGTTGGACCGTATCGATACGCTTGGACACCGTATCGATACGCCATACACTCCACAACTCCCCAAGGTTCCAGTGAGTTGGGACCGTATCGATACACCCCACGTATCGATACGCCCAGCCAAAACTGTTTTCCCTGAGCAAGGCCGTATCGATACAGCCCTTAGGCGTATCGATACGCCCTGCACTGTAAACCCACAATTTTTAGCTAAACGACCTCAAACACGACTCTAGATGCAATTCTCGACTCACCTAAGCATATACAAACATGTAAGCACACATATTCAAGCCAGAGGAATCACTCAAACATGGATTAAAGCATTCATACATGGCATTCTAACAAAAGAGCAATTTATGCATATATGGTCATACAAGCACTTAAGATTTCATGCCTTAGCAACCAAACATATAAGCATACAAGACATGCATCGTAAGCAAGCTTTACAATTCAACAAGGCATCCAAGAGCCACACCACTTCAACATACAACAAGGCATTTAAATCAATAACACATATCGACATACATCAAAACTCAAATCATCAATACCTATCCCATTGCTTAACTATTACATTCCATTACTTAAAATTCATACATTGAGCTCACCAAAAGCAACACTTGGAGACCTTCCCTTGCCTTTGCCACCCTCAAGCTATATATCTGCATTGTCGAACAAAAGAGAGCGTAAGCATAAAAGCTTAGTGAGGGTGAGCTCTTTAAAGACAAACCTCGACAATGCAGGGTCCAAGCATGAGCTACAACCAAGATAAAATGCATGTTCTTACCCCCGGTCCACACGAGCCATAATTCTAAATGATGCATGAACATATAATCAATATCATGCCATGCTCAACATGTTTAAACCCACAACATATGATATCACATATATTAAACCATGTTAGCAACACATCCCAAATCACATTGGCTCACAATTAACCACATAATGGCAACATAACTACAATCCGTATTGGCACCTAGCTATGACTCGAATACACGGATAACCGTTGGAACTCACATCCAACAACACAACCATTACCTGGCGGTGGGATTCCACTCATCACCGTTCACGCGGAGGGGATTCCACTCATCCTCACGCCTCATTTCATGCGGAGGGGATTCCACTCATCCTCACGCCCGTTGATGGGATTCCACTCATCACCGACTAATGTAAATATAATTTCCGGGCGTACCCGTACTCCTCCTTGGTGACTCAACGCCACCAAGGCCACGCGCGACTTTTGACTCATGTGTACACACTAACATCCTAATGATCGATCATTTGTACCCAAGTATACTAGTGCCAATACTACACATTTCATTAATCATTCCTAATATCAATTCATAACACTTCCGTGCTTAGCACGTACTCACCATGACTTACCGTCATGCACATACCACATTTCCATGCCTAGCATGTACTCACCATGATCCTCGGATCATGAAACCACCTCATAATATCATTTCACACGTCAACACCACATGCACATTATTAGCAACCATATCACATTATATTTTGCACATGTGTATAAACATATCATATCTATCATTAACATGCATATAACAACGCATCCAACATGCCTCAACATACATGTATACAACATATACATAATCAACATCATCACAATTTAACACGAGGCATATACAACCATTAAAGAGTGCAACCAAAGTCTCTAATCAAAGCTTGGGATTAGACTACCACTCTAATCCCAACTCTAGGTGGGTTTACCAAGCCCATCCTAGGTTCACATGCTTGAACCAAATACTCAAAACCATTTTAAAAATATTTAACCACTCACCTAAGCTTCCAAGCTCCAAGCCAAGCAAGCAACCATTCCCACAAACCCGGATTTCCTCCCGAAGCTTCTCCAACACCAATTTCCGCTTTTAAACGACCTCAAACACATTCAAAACAACCTCTAATCAATTCATCAATTAAAGTAGCAACCCGGAACACTAATCAAACACCAAACTCAACATTTCAAGCCATGAACAACCCCCAAAATTACCAAATCCGAGCAGCCCTTATACACAGCCCAAAACTTGTGATTTCAACACATTTAGCACATTCAAATGCTTCCAAAACAGCCCTAATACATAGCCTAACCACCAGCCCACAAATTCCCACACAAAACACCCCAAAAATTCAACATTTCAACACTCTAAAACCTCCCTAAAACCCAATTTCGGGAAACACCATAAAACCATGTAAAAATCGGATATGTTGAACCTTATAGATAGTAAACAACTCATATATCATTAATAAATCAAAAGCTTTAGTTTAAGACAACAAAGATGACATTTTTGGTCTAAACTTTCAAAATACCAAAATGCAAAATCATGGGTTTTAATGAAATCTAAGAGTACTAGCATGTAGAGGAAAGAGAAGACAAGTCGAATATATGTTTACCTTTCGAAAATCACCAAGGATGGGGAAGAAAGATGATGGAATAGTAGACTAGGGGAAAGGGGAGCTTTTGTCGTGAGATTTTGGAAATGGGGAGGGAAGAAGATGATGAATAATCTCTTTAAAATAAGAAATGGGTTTTTAGTTTCCCAATTCCATTAAATTACAAGTATGCCATTAATGAAATGGCTATTGGGCTTTGGTTTAAAAATTGGGTCCAACACCTTTGTTTTATTTGTAAACAAAACCCGAACCATTATTTTATTTATTTAAATTATAAAACCGAACCCGAAAAATATTAAAATATTATTTTCACCCGACCCTTAAACCCGGGTGTTACACCGGTCATCTTCTCCGGCCAACCCTGGTTTTTCCGACCATCGTCTGCAACTTCGACCACCGCCTCCGCCATCTCAGGAACCCTAGTTCTACCAAAAAAATGTCATTTTTTATCCTAAACCTAGATCTAAGCCCCGTTTCGTCAGAAACGCCTCGCTTCTCCCAAACCTAAGCTATCTACCCAAAAACAGTAGCCTCTCCACTATATTTTTCAACTCCGACCGTGATCCTAGCACTCGAATCCTCACTCCGGTAGCACTTTCGGCGACAACAAAGCAAGATAAGCCTCTTCGAACTCTCTCTCTTTATATTTTTTCTTATCTTTTTTTATGTTTTTATATGCTTCGAACTAGATTTGATTTTTAGAATTTAGATCCATTTTTTTATTCTAGATCTAAGTTTTATTAAACGTTATAGATCTGATTTTAGGACTTAGGTTTAGATTTAGGACAAGTTTTATGTTTCAGATCTGATTTTAGGACAGATTAGGTTCAGTTTTTAGAGATTTTAATTTGATTTAGTGTTTTCAAACATGTAAAATGAGGAAATGAAACGAACTGAGGCTGAGATTACCTCAGTTCGATGTTTCTAGGGATCCGGTGAGCTTCCGGTACGGTCTCCTTGCTCCGGTTATCTTCCTCGAGCACCTCTGATTCTCCAGGTAACCTTTCAACTTCCTCTAACTTTTCGTTTTCTTTTTTAGTAATCACGAGGGTAATTATTACTGATCATTAATTACTTTTTCTCTCTCTTTGTCGGTATTTATACCCGATGTCAGACGTGACGTCATTTCGCACGGCTGGCGATGCCAGCTGGATCTAGATTGACTGGAATCCGCGTGAAAAGGGTAGAACCAATGCCTTCTCGACGCATGTCCATTGGTGCTCGAGTTTGAGCGGGAAAAAGAAACACAGATGGATCAGAGGGGCTTTTTTGTGTTTGTTGGGCTGGGCATGAGTTGTGATGGGTCATTAACAGCTGTAATGGGTCTTTACTGTTTGTTTTGGGCTTTGTAACATTTTTGGACATTTGTAATATTCTTTCGGGATTTGTAATGTACTTTTGGACTTTAATATATATATATATTGTGTTTTTATTATTATTATTTGTTTTATTTATTATTATTATTATTATCTTATATATATATGGGCCCGAACAAAAATCCGGTTCTACAACTGCCCCTCTTTGCTCGTTGCTGTGGAACAGGAATAGGGCAAAGACTGAAAAGACACGGATTTTGTCCGAATCATCTGCTCATCAAAGCTTGAAGCTGTTCTTCTCATTATGAAATTCTTCAATCTTTGATAATCTGGCGTTGCTCCATTGCACTCTTGATCTCCTGGGGTCTGAAACTGTTCTTCTTATTATGAAATTCTTCATTCCCCATTCTTTCGCTGGTCTGCATTTCTGCGAGGACACTGAATAAGCAAGCTCTTCTCATTTGGAACTTCCTCATTCTTCAACGAACGAACTCTTCTCATTATGAATTTTCTTTGCTGGACGAACTCTTCTCATTATGAATCATTCTTTGTTGAGCGGACTCTTCTCATTATGAATCATTCTTTGTTGGGTGGACTCTTCTTATTATGAGTCCTTCTTTGCTGGGCAGACTTTTCTCATTATGAATCGTTCTTTGCTGGGCAGACTCTTCTCATTATGAATCCTTCTTTGCTGGGCGAACTCTTCTCATTATGAATCCTTCTTGATCATTTTCCTGTTAAAATAAATGAAATATGCAGGTTAACATGATCTTAATGTCCTATATGATGCATGAACCATGGTTTACTTAGACCCATCAATCAGCCTCTGCTCTTTTAGGTCCCTTCCTGGATGCTTCTTATCTAATTTCATCCCATACCAGGACTTGGTCATTATAACTTCCTTTCTACGTTTCTGGCCCTTCGCTCTAAAGCGCCCTTTCGGGTTTTCACTTTAGTTTGCTTTTCTCAAAGCCCCCTTTCGGGTTTTCACTTTGGTTTTTTTTTTCTTTTTCTTTTTTTCTTCTTTCTTCTCTTTTCCGAAAGGCGCCTTTTCAGGTTTTCACCTCTCTTTTTCTTTTCTTTTTTTTCCTTTTCCTTTTTCTTTTTTTCTTTTTTTATCTTTTTTCCCTTTTTTTTGAAAGTATTATGGTCAAGGAAGTTTTGCTTTGATCAGCCACATACTGCTTCGATCGATGATACCCAATCTTTCAACATGAAACTTTGCTGAACCCAAGAGTTTCTACTGAGCTGCAAACACTTCTCTTCTCAATACCCGCAAATTGTCCTAACTGCAAAATTGACTCAGAGGAACCTTGTAATGCCTTGTCCTCATATTTCTAATTATCTCATCATGAGTAAATCATTGTTCTTCGGGTGACAGTCTCCATTGCGGCATTCATAATCAACCTTCAGCTTTGCACTGCCTCATCATGTACACTCTTCTCCAATTCCTAGAGTGACAAGGTTCACCTGCATTTCTAAAACAAAGTAATACCATGAAATTATCTGTTCTTTTCATTATATCAACCATTTTAAGATGTTTTGGAATAAAAAAAGAAGGCTCAGAAGTGAATTCATGAATTTTATTGAAGCTTATAAATTGGAATACAACAGTTTTTGAAATAGTCACGGCAAACAAAATCAAGAAACAAAGTCAAATCTCCGGGCATCCAAGGCATGAAGGATACAACCACCCTGTCAACCAGAAGAAGGGCTGAGTATGCACTCATGTCTGACGGTATTCAAATGTTGCTGGAATGCTTTCGAATGTGAAACCCCTTCCGAAATATCGGGTGTCCGAGAGGTCTTGATTATCAGATGCCTAACTTCACTCATCTGAGCCGCCTTTTCAGGTTTTCAACTCAGATCCTTATTTGGTTTCAAGACGCCCTTTGCGGATTTTCATCTTGAACCCCCCCTTTTGTTTATTTTCTTTTTTTTATATCTAAGGCGCCTTTTTTGGGGTTTTCACCATAGATTTTTCTTTTTGCGGGAGCACCTTTTCGGGTTTTCACTCCGTTTTTTTCTTCTTTTTTCAATCTCTTTTTGTATTCTTCAAGCATAATACTTTTTGACCGAATCTGAATTCACTGGCTTATGTAGCTCTTTGCCGTCCATTTCAGCCAGTATTAATGCTCCTCCGGAGAAGGCTTTCTTGACAACATAAGGCCCCTCCCTGTTAGGCATCCATTTCCCGCGATCGTCTTGATGTATTTGTAGGACCTTTTTTAGTACAAGATTACCCTCTCGGAATTCTCTCGGGCCACCTTTTTGTTATATGCCCGCATTATCCTCTTTTGGTACATCTTGCTGTGACTAATTGCCCTCAATCTCTTTTCCTCGATAAGATTTAGTTGGTCGAGTCGAACCTGAAGCCATTATGCATCATCTAGCTTTGTTTCTGACAAAACTCGGAGTGAAGGAATCTCAACTTCAATGGGAAGCACTGCCTCCGTCCCATAAACCAAGGAATAAGGTGTTGCCCCGGTCGAAGTCCGTATTGATGTTCGATATGCAAATAGGGCGAACGATAGCTTCTCATGCCAGTCTTTGTAAGTTTCTGTTGTCTTTGATATGATCTTCTTTATGTTCTTGTTTGCCGCTTCTACTGCCCCATTCATATTTGGGCGGTAGGTTACTGAATTGTGGTGAATGGTCTTGAATTGTTCACACACTTCTATTATCACTTTGTTGTTGAAATTTGTAGCATCATCGGTAACAATTCTTTCTGGTAGTCCATATCGGTAAATTATTTCTTTCTTCAGGAACTTACTGACTGTGGTTCTTGTGATGTTGGCATAAGAGTCTGCTTCCACCCACTTGGTAAAATAATCTATTGCCACAAGGATAAAACAATGTCCATTTGAAGCTTTAGGACGAATTTGTCCAATAACATCCATGCCCCAAGCGGCAAAAGGCCATGGTGAATTCATGTTATGTAGAGGGACTGGTGGAGAATTAATCTTGTCAGCATATATCTCACACTTATGACACTTCTTTGCATATTCAATGCAATCTCCTTCCATGGTCATCCAATAATAGCCATATCTCATAATCTTCCTAGCTATTGAGAGTCCATTTGCATGCGTGCCACTTATCCCATCATGTACTTCTGCCATTATATTCTTCGCTTTGTTGGCATCGACACATCTTAGCAAAATCTGATCTCTGCTCCTTTTGTATAGGATTTCCCCGTCGAGTACATATCCTGTAGCCATTCTTCTGATAGTTCTTTATTCATTGTCATTTGCCCCTAGGGGATAAGTCTGATACTTTAGATATTGCAAAATATCATGGTACCAAGGATGTTGATCAATTTCCTCTTCTATGATGCAGCAGTGAGCATAAGTTTCATAACTCTGCATTCGGATAGGCACCATATCCTCTGATCTTTTTGCTAGGAATATCGAAGCCAATGTAGCTAAGGCATCCGCCATTTGGTTATCTTCCCTAGGGATGTATACAAAGGTTATTTCCTCAAACTCTTTTATTAGCTCCAAGATCAGTTTTCGGTACTCAATCAATTTTACATCTTTTGTTTCCCATTCTCCACGAAGTTGGTAAATCACCAACGCCGAATCCCCATACACTTTTAAGACTTCTATTTTTCTTTCGATAGCAGCTCACAGGCCCATCACACAAGCTTCATATTCTGCCATGTTATTGGTACAAAGAAATTCTAGCCTGCTTGTGAACGAGTAATGTACATCATTTGGTGAGATCAATACTGCTCCAATTCCCCGTCCAAAGGCATTAACTGCTCCATCAAAATACAATTTCCAAGTTTTTTCTTTCTAGAATTTCGGCTTCTAACGTGAAGACATTCATCATATCTTCATTTGGGAAATCAAAGTTCAGGGGTTCATAATCCTCCATCGCTCGACTGGCTAAGAAATCTGCTATGGCACTTCCTTTTATTGCCTTTTAACTTACATACACAATATCAAATTCTGACAATAACATTTGCCAATGTGCCAATCTTCTAGTCAATGCTGGTATTTCCATCATAAATTTCAATGGATTAAGGCGAGAGATCAGCCATGTAGTGTGGTATAACATGTACTGCCTGAGCCTTCGAGTTACCCAGACCAGAGCACAACATAGCTTTTGAATAGGTGGGTACTGTATTTCGCATTCAGTAAACTTTTTGCTCAAGTAATAAATGTCTCTTTCTTTCTTTCCTGCGTCATCATGCTGCCCCAATACGCACCCCATTGAATTCTCGTAGACCGTTAGGTAAAGGATTAGTGGCCTGCCAAGAATCGGTGCTACTAATATGGGAGCATTGGTTAGATATTTCTTGATCTTGTCAAATGCCTCTTGACACTTTTTATTCCATTCTCCAGGGTTATTCTTTTTCAACATCCTGAAGATTGGATCACATTTATCAGTCAATTGAGATATGAACCGAGAAACATAATTCAATCTGCCAAAGAACCCTCGAACTTCATTCTGTGAGCTGGGTGGCGGCATGTTCTGGATAGCCTTCACTTTATCGGGGTCTATCTCGATTCCCCTTCTACTGACAACGAACCCAAGAAGTTTTCCAAATGTTACTCCAAAGGTGCATTTGTTAGGATTGAGCTTCAGTTGGTATTTTCTCAATCTTAAGAATAACTTTCTCAGATTTTGGACGTGTTCCTCTTCAGTATGGGACTTGGCAATCAAGTCATCTACATACACTTCAACTTATTTATGCATCATATCGTGAAACAGAGTCACCATCGCCTGATGGTACGTTGCCCCGACATTCTTTAGTCCGAAGGGCGTCACCTTGTAACAATATATGCCCCATAAAGTTATAAAAGGGGTCTTGATCATGTCTTCTAGACTCATCTTTATCTGATTATATCCCGAGAAGCCATCCATAAAGGAAAACCAGGAATGCCCTAATGTATTTGTAGAACTAATGTTTTGATATAATAATTGAAAAATGTTTTGGACTAATTTCAAAGAATTTAAAAACTTGGCTTTAAAGTCCAAACTACTTGAAATTATGTTTAAGGTATTTTAAGAGGTTTTTGACAAAGATTTTTCATGTTTTCAATAGCCAAACTTGACTTTTCACGTTACCCGTATCGATACGGTCATACCAGTATCGATACCATTTTGCCTCAGTTTGGCCACTGTCAAAACCCGTATCGATACAGCAAACCCTCGTATCGATACGGAGGGGGTCGTTTCGATACACCACGTCAGCGTACCGATCCCATTTTAACTACCCCAACGGCTATTTCCCAACGGCCATTTAAATGTCAAAGGGTACCGATACGCCCTCAAGCGTATCGATACGCCCAAGCTGGCAAGTGCCCAACGGCTAGTTCATATGAAGGCCGTATCGATACCGTTCCACGTGTATCGATACCGTTAGCTGCAGAACAGCATTTATGAAGGGAAATAAAGTCCTCAACGGCTCCAATTCATCCCCAACGGCTAGTAACGGCTACAAACTCATTTGGGAGTATAAAAGGGACCTCTAAGCATCAAGAGAAGACTAATGCTCATATTGTCAAACATCAAATGATCAAGAAATTGTCTTAGTGCTTTATTTGTCAATTCTTGTATAGACAAACACTAGTGAGCCAAAATTGTCAAATTTGCTCAAGTGTTTTAGGATTTGGGTGAGAGCTTAATTGTGCAAACAAACACCTATTAGAGGGTTTTAAGTTTGCTTATTGTTTCTCTTTGTAAAGAGGGTTTTGATCAAGGCTTTGGGTAGAAGCTTGATCGGTTGTAAGGGTTTCCTCCTAATCCAAGAAAAGGGGACGAATCAATTAGTGGATTGATTGTGAAATCCTTAGTGGGGAGCTAAGGTAGTGGATGTAGGTGCTTGTTAGAAGACCGAACCACTCTAAATCTTTGTGTCTTTATTCTTTTTAGCTTCCTTAACCCTTCCACCCAAAAATCCACCTCTCCACCACTTGGTGAGCATAATCGGTTGAACGAATCGAGCACCCTAAAACCCAACAATTGGTATCAGAGCTTGGCTCAATCGGTGAGGATTAACATCCTATTGAGAAGATCCGGCAAGCTCGATCACTAGTTCATCAACCGGCTCAAATGGCACAATCAATCGACAAACCGCCTTTCTTTGACGGAGACCACTACGCCCTTTGGAAGACAAAGATGAAATTCTTCATCAAATCAAAAGATTACAAGCTATGGGATGTAGTTGAAGATGGTCCGTTCGTGCCTCAAAGAAGTAAAGCGGAGTGGAGTGCCGACGATCGCAAGAAGATGGAGCTAAATTGCAAAGCCTTGCACATTCTATTTTGTGCATTTGGTCCATCCATCTATGAGAAGATGTCTTCTTGTGAGAGTGCCAAGGAGGTATGGGACAAGCTTGAAGTCACATACGAAGGGACAAACGAAGTCAAGGAGACCAAGATTGGGCTCCTAACCTTGGAGTATGAGAACTTCAAAATGGATCCGGAAGAGAACATCGAGAAGATGTTTGATAGGTTCTCCACCATCACCAATGGTCTCAAAGGCTATGGAGAAGCCATCCCGGAGGAGAAGCTTGTCCGAAAGCTCATCTACTCTCTTCTCGAGTCTTGGGACTCAAAGAGGACCGCCATCATCGAAGCCAAAAATTTGAAGACTTTGAAGCTTGATGAACTCATGGGGTCACTCCTTACTCATCAAATCATGAAGAAGAATAAAGAGGATGAGAAGAAGAGGAAAGAAATTCGAGCTATGGGAGAGAAGAAAATCAAAGGGCTTGGCATCAATGCTAGTGCCATGGCTCTCAAATCCTCCACTTGCCATCATGTCTACTCAAGTGAAGAGGAGGATGAAGAAGAAGAGATAGTTCATCTCTTCAAGAAGTGTGCCCCGTTCATGAAGAAAGCCTTGAGAGAGCTTGAACGAGAACCTAAGAGAAAGGAGAGGGCACGCACTTCAAGCCATAAGAAGAAGGCACATTTGGCTACTTGGAGTGATGAAGACTCCACCGACGACGAACAAGCCAACCTTTGCCTTATGGCCATCGAAGAAGATTCAAGGGTAACTTCTAATTCATCTACTTCATGTTCTTATTCCTTTGATGAATTACAAGATGCCTATGATGATTTGGTTTTAGATTTTAAAAGCCACATTTTGAAAAACAAAAAATTGGTCTCAAAGTTAAAAATTCAAAATGATTTGCTTTCTAAAACCAAACTTGAACTTGAAGCAAAACTTGAAGAGTTTGAATTAAAATGTTTTGATTTACAAAAATTGCTTCAAAATGTTCAAGAAGAAAAAGATTTGATTTCCAAAGAGCTTGAAAAGAAAAACAATCTTGGAAAATCAAATTTTTATGTTAGACAATCTAGTTCCCCTAGATTTGTAAATGGAAAATGTTTTAGAAGTGTTTGGGTCCCAAAAGGACTAACCACTTCAACTAAAAAGGATGAAATTGAAAAATGGATTCCTAAGGGGACTAAATTTTGTGCAACTAACGTTTATGGATCCAAAGCAATTTGGATACCAAAAGTTACTTGATTGTCTATTGTAAGTGTGATGGAGATGTTCAACAAGTCAAACATTAAGGGGGAGCTCCATACACACAAGGAAGAACACTTGAAGAAGGAAGGCTTCACATCCTACCTTTGGGTTCAAGTGTTGGTAAAATTCTAGTTGTTTTTGATTTCCTTTGTTTATTTTATTTTAAATTCAACTAGATGATCATATATGTTGTGACTAACATTTTGATAATGCTTTGAGTAAGGGGGAGCCATTTTAAAACCAAATTCTTACTTTGTGTCAAGGTTTTTACCTCAATTGTTATTTTGAAACTTAATCTTTTTAAATTCTTTTTGATATAACAAAAAGGGGGAGATATGGTTTTGAAAAATTGAATTTTCAAATGAATAAGGGGGAGCTTAATTTGATTTCACATCTTTAATCTCTTATTCACATTTTTAAAGTTAAAGGGGGAGAATCCCAAACAATTTTTCAAGTTAGTTTTATTATATCAAAAAGGGGGAGATTGTAGAACTAATGTTTTGATATAATAATTGAAAAATGTTTTGGACTAATTTCAAAGAATTTAAAAACTTGGCTTTAAATTCCAAACTACTTGAAATTATGTTTGAGGTATTTTAAGAGGTTTTTGACAAAGATTTTTCATGTTTTCAATAGCCAAACTTGACTTTTCACGTTACCCGTATCGATACGGTCATACCAGTATCGATACCATTTTGCCTCAGTTTGGCCACTGTCAAAACCCGTATCGATACAGCAAACCCTCGTATCGATACGGAGGGGGTCGTTTCGATACGCCACGTCAGCGTACCGATCCCATTTTAACTACCCCAACGGCTATTTCCCAACGGCCATTTAAATGTCAAAGGGTACCGATACGCCCTCAAGCGTATCGATACGCCCAAGCTGGCAA
The DNA here is from genome assembly GCA_030270665.1 of Hibiscus trionum. NCBI lineage: Eukaryota > Viridiplantae > Streptophyta > Magnoliopsida > Malvales > Malvaceae > Hibiscus > Hibiscus trionum. The sequence goes on along the minus strand of BSYR01000024.1, from coordinate 7,351,528 downwards.
GTGCCCAACGGCTAGTTCATATGAAGGCCGTATCGATGCCGTTCCACGTGTATCGATACCGTTAGCTGCAGAACAGCATTTATGAAGGGAAATAAAGTCCTCAACGGCTCCAATTCATCCCCAACGGCTAGTAACGGCTACAAACTCATTTGGGAGTATAAAAGGGACCTCCAAGCATCAAGAGAAGACTAATGCTCATATTGTCAAACATCAAATGATCAAGAAATTGTCTTAGTGCTTTATTTGTCAATTCTTGTATAGACAAACACTAGTGAGCCAAAATTGTCAAATTTGCTCAAGTGTTTTAGGATTTGGGTGAGAGCTTAATTGTGCAAACAAACACCTATTAGAGGGTTTTAAGTTTGCTTATTGTTTCTCTTTGTAAAGAGGGTTTTGATCAAGGCTTTGGGTAGAAGCTTGATCGGTTGTAAGGGTTTCCTCCTAATCCAAGAAAAGGGGACGAATCAATTAGTGGATTGATTGTGAAATCCTTAGTGGGGAGCTAAGGTAGTGGATGTAGGTGCTTGTTAGAAGACCGAACCACTCTAAATCTTTGTGTCTTTATTCTTTTTAGCTTCCTTAACCCTTCCACCCAAAAATCCACCTCTCCACCACTTGGTGAGCATAATCGGTTGAACGAATCGAGCACCCTAAAACCCAACAGTATTGTCGACCAGAATTTCTATGTGTCGCAAAGGAAAATTATCCTTTAGACTGGCCCTGTTCAGGTCCCTGTAGTCAACACACATTCGTACTTTCCCATCTTTCTTTGGCACAGGAACTATGTTAGCCACCCATTCTGGATACTGAGATACCGCAAGGAAACCGACATCAATCTGTTTCTATACCTCTTCATTTATCTTTATCACCACTTCTGGCCTCAATGTTCTAAGTTTCTATTGAACCGATCTGCATTCAGGTCTAATGGGAAATTTGTGTACCACTATGTCAGTGCTCAATCCTGGCATGTCTTGATAGGACCAGGCGAAGACATCTTTGAATTCGTGCAGCAGATCGATTAATTCCTGCTTCTTTCTGGGCGAAAATAATTCCCCTATCTTCACTTCTCTTTTGGTTTCTTCTATTCCCAGATTGAGAATCTCCAATTCTTCTTTGTAGGGTAGGATCTGTTTATCTTCTTTTCCCATCAACCTCAGTAATTCTTCAGGGATTTCACATTCTAATTCATCCTCAACTTCATTGATTTCCGCTAGACATATTGGCTGTTCAGGTCCTACCCTAGGATTGGGTTTAGGATCATTCATGCAGTCAATAGTTGAAGACCTGCAAAGAAAATAATAATATATTTTGAAAAGGATGCAAAAAATAAAAAAAAATTCATTTATCATTTGTGAATCAGCATGGAAAGCATCTTTATTAAAATGATTGTATAATGGCCCTTTACAGATAATCCCCTTATACCCGCGGGCAAAGGTATAAGGTGGTCCTAGTATTTACTCTGTTTCAATATTGGTTACAAGGGAAGTTTCTTTAGCTGTCCAATTCTTCAATGTCTCGCCTGGGGTACAGGGACGGATCATTTTCAGATATTCGCCAGGTCGAGCATCCTCAAAGATTCCAAAAAAAAAGCCCGTCCAGATTATTGCCAAAAATTTCCTCCTTATGCAGTTTTATTGTTTCTTGATTGACTTCCTCCAGCTGCCTTTCAACATTGGTGAGCCCACGCGATTTGAAAATCTTTGTCATGTCAAAAGATGTCACCAGGTAGGAGGACGTCTCCGTTCCTTGCATGCGGGCTTTCCTTTGTTCTCTCTTCTTCTTTAACTCTCTCAATCGATCTTTTATAGTAGGAGAAAACCCCAATCCAAAATGATCATTCTTTATCAGAATGGGCCTTGGTCGCAAACTTCCCTGCAGGTGTTTTCCGAGCCCCTTGCCTGTCTTCGCACCCCTTCCAAGTGTCTCCCGTACAGTCATCCTGGTGCAATTTGACAGTCTTGGCTATGGAAATGGCTTTCCCTCAGCCACGAATGTAGCATTCACAAATTCCAGCGCCAGGAAAGAGCACTCCAAGGCGTTCTCATCTGTCTGGATATAAGGCACATTAGTTGTTACAGAGGTAATGATGTCTTCCTCCGCTCCAACACTGACCAACTTCCCTTCTATGAAAAATTTGAGTTTCTAGTGGAGAGACGATGGGACTGCCCCTGCTGAGTGAATCCAGGGTCGCCCAAGCAAGCAATTGTAAGTAGGCTTAATATCCATCACCACAAAATCAATATTGTAAACCGCCGATCCTATCAACAACGGTACTTCTATCCTCCCCAATACATCCCGGATTGTTCCATCAAAAGCTCTTACAGTGTTCTGGCATGCCTTCATATGGGAATCATCAATAGGCAACCTTTGCAGAGTCGCCATTGGCATAACATTCAAGGCGGATCCATTGTCAATTAGGACTCCCGGAAGCAAATATCCTTTACAATGCGTGGTAATATTCCAAGCTTTCACTGACCCCATTCCTCCTTCTGGAATTTCATCATCGGTAAATGTTATGTAGTTGTCAGCAGCAATATGATTCACAATTATGTCTAGCTTATCCACTGAGATATTATTTGGCACAAACATATGATTTAGCAACTTCATCAAAGCATTATGGTGCCCCTCAGGACTCAGCAATAACTCCAGGACTGAAATCCTTGCCTGTTGCCGCTTTAATTGTTCTACTATGCTATACTCAATGTGCTTTAAAAACCTCAGAAATTCCCGGGCTTGCTCCTCTGTCACCGGCTCATTTATCTTTGGAGCGGGGTCTTCCTCAAAAATCTTCTCGGGAGCAGCATATACCTTTTCCTTAGCCTTCTCGACCTCTTTCATCACTTCTGGGGAGGAGTAACATCTGCCACTTCGGGTGAAATGACCTACTTCATTCACCACCTCAGCGTTCGACTGCTTTTCTTTATCTGATTCTTCTTTGTTTCTTCATTTGGCTTTATCTCCTGCAATTTCTCCTTCTCTGGTATTGGCCCACTGGCCGTGTAATTCCAAGGGACCGCATTGGTACTTTTGAAAGCAAACGGAGCAGGAGTTGAGATTACTATTTTTGGTGTCACTACTGGCTTTGTGCTTGCAACCCTTAGCTTGACAGATACAACCAAAGGTTTGTGCACCCCATATTTCACTCCAGAGCTTTCCGATGCGCACACCTCAACCTCTTTCCTTGTTTCAGCCTTCTCAAAGAACTCGATTTCCTTGTTATCCATCATCTTTTGAACCAGATCCTTGAACTCCTGACAATGCTGAATTTCATGATCACATTCCTGATGATATTCAGAATACACCTTAGCAGGTACTTCCATCTCAATTTTCATGCCAATTTCAATCATCTTGGTGTTATATAACTGTTCATACACCCATCTCAATGGAGACTGAATTTTTGATACATCAGTCTTTCACCTCTTCTCCTCATCATATTCTTCTATCATGTTCACCCCGCGTCCTCCATGACTCGGAAGGAGATTAGCCGCAATACTAGGTTCATCAAACTTCAATATCCCAGTATTGATCAAATTTTGCACCACCTTCTTGAACGATGTGCATGTTTCAATCGAATGTCCCGGTATTCCAGCATGGAATTCACAGTGAACATCAGCTTTGTACCATGGAGGGTAAGGAGGCTGTAGAGGTGTCAGATGATACGACCTCACCAGATCCACCTCATGCAACTGAGAGTATAATTCAGCATATGGCATTGGGATGGGTGTAAAATTCATTCTATCGTTTCTCGGTCCTCGAGAATCCCTCTTGTTCAAGTTTTGAGTGTTTCCCACTGCAGTTCCTGGTGATAAAATTGTAGAACTAATGTTTTGATATAATAATTGAAAAATGTTTTGGACTAATTTGAAAGAATTTAAAACCTGGTTTTAAGTCCAAACAACTTGAATATATGTTTGAGGTATTTAAAAAGGTTTTTGGCAATGTTTTTACTGATTTTAAATAGCCAAACTTGTGTTTTCAAAGTACCCGTACCGATACGGTCCAACCCGTATCAATACCTTTTCTGCCCAGCTTGGTTACTGCCAAAACTCGTATCGAAACAGGCTTGACCATTTTGATACGGAGAGGGGTCGTTTCGATACGCCTGATAAGCGTACCGATCCTCATTTAACAACCCCAACAATCATATTTCCCAACGGTCTTTTAAACGTCATACCGTACCGATACGCCTAGGCTGGTAAGAGCCCAACGGCTAGTTTCTGATGAAGGTCGTACCGTACGGGTCCAAGCGTATCGATACGGAAGGCTACAGAACATCATTAATGAAGGGAAATAAAGTCCCCAACGGCTCCAAATCATCCCCAACGGCTAGTAACGGCTACAAACTCAAAGAGTAGTATAAAAGGGACCTCCAAGCATCAAGATATGGTTAATGCTTCAATTGTCAATCAACAAATGATCAAAAAGTGTCTTTGTACTTAAATTGTCAATTCCTTGTATAGACAAACACCAGTGAGCCAAAATTGTCAAATTTGCTCAAGTGTTTTAGGTTTTGGGTGAGTGCTAAATTGTGCAAACAAATACCTATTAGAGGGTTTTAAGTTTGCTTATCTTTCTCTTTTGTAAAGAGGGTTTGATCAAGGCTTTGGGTATAAAGCTTGATCGGTGTATAAGGGTTTCTTCCTAAGCCTAGAAAAGAGGACGAATCAATAGTGGATTGATTGGAAATCCTTAGTGGGAAGCTAAGGTAGTGGATGTAGACCTTGGTTAGATGGTTGGACCACTCTAAAATTATTGTGTTATTTATCTTTTAGCTTCCACACCACATTCACCCAAAATTCCACCTCTCCACCACTTGGTGAGCAACATCGGTTGAAGGAATCGAGCCCCTCAAAACTCAACAATTGGTATCAGAGCTTAGCTCAATCAACGAGGATTAACATTCTATTGAGAAAATCTGGCAAGCTCGATCATCATTTCACACAACCGACTCAATGGCGCAATCCATCGACAAACCGCCCTTCTTCGACGGAACTCACTATGCCCATTGGAAGACAAATATGAAGTTCTTCATTAAGTCAAGAGACTACAAGCTATGGGACATAGTTGAAGATGGTTCGTTCGTGCCTCAACGAAGCAAAGCGGAATGGAGTGCCGACGATCGCAAGAAGATGGAGCTAAATTGCAAAGCCTTGCACATCCTCTTTTGTGCTTTTGGCCCAACCATCTATGAGAAGATGTCTTCTTGTGAGAGTGCCAAGGAGGTATGAGACAAGCTTGAAGTCACATACGAGGGAACCGATGAAGTCAAGGAGACCAAGATTGGGCTCCTCACCTTAGAGTATGAGAACTTTAAGATGGATCCAGAAGAGAACATCGAGAAGATGTTTGATAGGTTCTCCACCATCACCAATGGTCTTAAAGGTTATGGAGAAGCCATCCCGGAAGAGAATCTTGTCCGAAAGCTCATCTACTCACTTCCCGAGTCATGGGAATCAAAGAGGACCGCCATCATCGAAGCCAAGAATTTGAAGACCTTGAAGCTTGATGAACTCATGGGGTCACTCCTTACTCATCAAATCATGAAGAAGAACAAAGAAGATGAGAAGAAGAGGGAATACATTAGAGCTATGGGAGAGAAGAAGCTCAAGGGGCTTGGCATCAACACCAATGTCATTGCTCTCAAATCCTCCACTTGCCATCATGTCTATTCTAGTGAAAAGGAGGATGAAGAAGAGGGAATAAATTAGAGCTATGGGAGAGAAGAAGCTCAAGGGGCCTAGGCTGGCAAGAGCCCAACGGCTAGTTTCTGATGAAGGCCGTACCGATACGGGTCCAAGCGTATCGATACGGAAGGCTACAGAACATCATTAATGAAGGGAAATAAAGTCCTCAACGGCTCCAAATCATCCCCAATGGCTAGTAACGGCTACAAACTCAAAGAGTAGTATAAAAGGGACCTCCAAGCACCAAGATATGGTTAATGCTTCAATTGTCAATCAACAAATGATCAAAAAGTGTCTTTGTACTTAAATTGTCAATTCCTTGTATAGACAAACACTAGTGAGCCAAAATTGTCAAATTTGCTCAAGTGTTTTAGGTTTTGGGTGAGTGCTAAATTGTGCAAACAAATACCTATTAGAGGGTTTTAAGTTTGCTTATCTTTCTCTTTTGTAAAGAGGGTTTGATCAAGGATTTGGGTAGAAAGCTTGATCGGTGTATAAGGGTTTCCTCCTAAGCCTAGAAAAGGGGACGAATCAATAGTGGATTGATTGGAAATCCTTAGCGAGAAGCTAAGGTAGTGGATGTAGACCTTGGTTAGAAGGTTGAACCAATCTAAAATTATTGTGTTATTTATCTTTTAGCTTCCACACCACATCCACCCAAAATTCCACCTCTCCACCACTTGGTGAGCAACATCGGTTGAAGGAGTCGAGCCCCTCACAACTCAACAGTAATGGTCACATTTTTCGGCGCCTCATAAGTGCTTGAATTATTCACTTCATTGTCTTTCCTCTTATAGTTCCTGCGAGAACTCTCTTCACTCTCAATTCTTCCGCTCTTTATTGCGGCTTCTATCAACTCTCATGTCATCACAATGTCAGTAAAGTTTTGGGTGGCATTGCTGGTAAGCCTTTCAAAGAGCGGGCCTCTCAAAGTCTGTACAAACATATGGGCAATCTCACTTTCCATTAACGGGGTTGTACTTGCGCTGCAACATCTCTCCACCTCTGAGCGTATTGTCTGAGCGTTTCATCACTTCTTTGCTCCATTCCTTGCAGCATTACCCGACTTTGTATCATTTCTGTAACATGTTTATAGTGCTCCACAAAAGCTCCTAACAAGTCCTTCCAGGATCGAATATTCACCCGGCTTAGTTGTGTATACCAGCGAGCAGCTGAGCCAGTTAAACTATCCTAGAAACAGTATATCAGCAACTTTTCATCTTTCAGGTAAGCGACCATTCTTCTACAATACATCGTAAGATGAGCCTTTGGACAAGAAGTTTCATCGTATTTCTCGAAATCTGTAGCTTTGAACTTAGGAGGAAGTACAAAATCAACCACCAAGCTCATCTCAACAGCACCTGGTCCCATCTCATTAGCTTTCTGCAGTTCCAGCAAGCGATCCTCTAGATCCTTGCAGCGCTCTTCATACTTTCGCTCAATTTCAGCACGTATTTTCCTAATTTCATCAAGAGCATTCAAGTCTGGCACCTCTTCAGCACTCCCAAAGTTTGCACTAATATGTACTGTGTGACTCGGTGTTGTTCCCGCTAGGTTGATGTGGACCTTCTTTGTAGTTGGAAGTTTTTCTAGTTGCATCCTGATGTGGGATGTTGTTTCAGCTTGATCATTTACGTCGTTTGAAGCTCCTTCGGCTGCTTTAGCCTTTCCAGATTCTTTAGGGCCCAACAGAGCAGTCAGCTGATTAATGATCTCTGCCTGGGTTTGAGTAAAGCAGTCTTGATTGACTGTTCAATCCGGTTGAAACGATTCTGTGTTTCCACACATTCATTTTCGAGATTGGCAAGTCGATCCTCGAAAACCATGGATCGTGAACGCAGGCGAGTTCCGTATGAATGTGGAATGGTTACGGCTTAAAGCAGATTCTGTCATTAAACCTTTCTCTTATTAAATTCTTTATTTATCATAAGATGAATAAATGTATGCATGTATGCATGAATGCGTGAATGCATGAATGCAATAAAAGGACATCAAATTTAGGAACCAGTCTTTCTTAGAAACACCACATTCGTCCGAAAATTTAATTACATAGATGAGATAAACTTGCTACACTAGCCCTAATTCCTAGGTTGACTAGCTCATGTAACAGACGTACAATAGTCTCCCTGTACTCCTCTTCAATGTTGGGCTGCTCCAACAGGCTTGTAGCTTGCCTTGACAGGATTTGGACATACGAAGCGATGCTCTTGACTTGGGCTTTGAATCTCACGAGTTCATCATTTTAACACTAGATCGTTCGCCGGGCTGCCTCATATTTATCCTTTCATGCACCACTCTTTGCCATTACTGCCCCTTCATAACTAGCAAGCTTGCCCCTCAGGTCCTAAAAAACGTCTTCCAACTCGGTTATCCTTTTTTGTAGTTCCTCTTTCTCTATCTCCGCTTGGACCTTATCTTCATTGTGGTACTTGGTGATTAATTCCTCAAGTTGTGTCACTTGATTGGTCAAGTCGAAATTTTGGGCTTGTTCTTCTTCTAGCCATTTCTTGGCCTTGTCACTTGACTCCTTGCTTGCTCGCGCCTTTCTATCATACATATTTTTGTAATCATCTCTATCCTGGGTCATTGCATCCAACTTCTCTGACAGATTCTTTATTATTTTTCTTGTTCCACCTTTCTGCTTAGCTTTGTATTCATTGTGCAATTCCCGCAGCTATTTTAGTTCTTGATTCGCTTTCTTGTTCTGCTACATTAGCTCCATCTCCTTTCCTTTGTGAATTTCTACTTGCAGTTGTGCCATTGTTAATTCCTCTTTAAGGTCATGGATTCCTTTTTCATACTTTTTCAAATCTTGCTCCCGGTCATGTCTGAGTTTTTCCAAAGCCGAAGGTGACTCCAGGATTGCCTGAGTTGAAGTTCCAGCTCTTGATGGCATTTCTTGAAACGTGGTGTCATTGACTCTTTGAGCTCTCCACTCGTCGTACCTTGCCATTACTTCCGACCCTGGGTAAGGCTGAACCCTTCTTGGTGTTTCCCATGCCTTTGAAGTTTGCAAAATCAGTCCCTTGCAGTCGTTGGTCTTGTGAGCGTATTCGAACTTAGCCATCCCAGCAGTGGCAGGTATAAACTGCCTTGATCCAAATTGCCTCGAGACTAACAACGGGCAGTAGGCTGTTCCTCCTCAAATTCCTGGCAACGGAACCCAGTCCCTATTTCCACAACGGTATAGAAAAGTTGTACCCGTATTCAGCCAAGGAGCCTTCCATACTACATTCGTATCTTTCAGATCTTTGAGATATTCGATCCAGTGTTTCTTAGTTTTCTTTTCTAAGACACAATCAACTATATGTTCCCTAATCGGTGAATAAATATCAAGGTATCTAGCCCCTCTATAAGGTGCGTTCCATCTGTGACCCCTGAACCATATCTCTAGCAATTGTGCACACCCCCAGAATTTTGCTTCTCTCGTCTTCTTACATACGGTGAGTGACCTATAGGTTTCTGTCAGAATACCCGGCACCGGGTTAACTCCTTTATTTAGCTGTTCAAATAATCCGATAGTCGACGAGTCAACGTGCTCACGGGTCCTGGGGGAAATTACCAAGCCATAGATACACAAGGCAAACAGACTTCTCATTCTAGCCGGTTCGTCCTTACTTGCCAGCACCAACTCTTTGAGAATTCTCCAGTTAACTCGTTGCCTATCTTCATTTTGGTCGGTACTGTCATTTTTTGCCAATATTTGATCCCACCATTCCTTTGTCTTTCCTGTTAATGCTACCAACTTTTTGATGAACCCTGAATGTCATGTACTATTGAGGGACCTGGTGTAGATCTTGTCACTTTCTATTCTCGGGCAGTTGATCAGTACCTCATATTCCTCCAATGTTGGTGTCATATCTACTTGCCCAAAGGTGAAGCAGTTATAGGCCGGGTTCCAGAATTGTGTCATTGCTCTTAATAGTTCTTGGTCGACCTTTATATCTAACAGTAAGGCTATGTCCCCAAATTCATCTCGAAACAGCTTTTTCATATCATTATCTCATTGATCCCAGATACATTTAAAGTCCGATAAACACACCTCCTTATTGGTGCTTAGCTTTGCATTTCCTTTCATCTTGGATATTTCTCCTCTTCTAAGGCTATCTCTCTTTTCATGTTGTGTCTGTTCAAACCAGATCCCCACAGCAGTGTTATCTTCTCCTGCTTTAAATCCTCGTGACATATTGGGTACTTCTAAATTAATTGACTCCCAATTCGATGTCAAAAACAAAAATGTAATGGATGACAAAAAATAAACAAAACGAACAAACAACAACAAAACAACAAAAAACTTGTGTTAGTTTCCCGAATTAATATTGAAGGCAAATAGACAAACTACGACATTAATAATCATTCAAATTAATATAACAATATTTAATACAACAAGATAACCAGAGAAATGAATTTAAACCGGCAGCACCTGTCCTAGTTCCCTGTCTGGCTCTAGTGGGGTGGGCTTCTAAAACAGAATGTGGGCTTTGTTATAGACTCTCGGTTCCCGAACTGTCGTTACTGTCTACTGCGACAACAAGACATCGATTCGGTAGTATAGGTCCCTTACAACAGAGGCGTGGGCCCCACGACGCGTAAGGTTAGTATACTGGAAGGAGAGAAAAAATCCGAACTCAGAGTTGAAGAGCATCACGTCGGATATCGTCTTACTCCCACTTAAGGGTGAAAAACTCGGGTTTAAGGTTTATGCATGAATGACAACATACATAAAAACTACCCTCATTTTCCTAAAATCCATCGAACAGTTTTTTTCAGAAAAAATTAAATCCAGATTAATGTTCGAAATGCCAAAATGCCACGTGTAATTAATTATTAGGCCCGACTCTCAATTTGTCCCCAACGGAGTCGCCAAGCTGTTGTGACCGTTTTTTGAAAACCCGCTTTTTAATTGTTTGGAATAAAAACAACCTGACGATTAGGTTTTTGGAGAATCAGGGTTTTTGACCAATTTTAAATTGTAATTAATTAATTTTCATTTTTAGTCAAAATACCTTTTATTTTGCTTAAAAATCATTTTGGAGTCGCCACCGAACACCATAAAAACGCACCAGAGATTCTTTTTGAAAAGTTTGGGTTCGGGAGTCGGTTACGTGTAGGGAAGGGTTAGCACCCCTACGAACGCCCGTTATTGGTACCTTATTAATTACACGTTGCATTTTGACATTTCGAACATTAATCTGGATTTAATTAAATCTTTTAACTGTAAAATGAATTTTATTCCGAATGGGAATATCCTTTTGTAAGAAAATACATTTTGATCGAATATAATTATGAAACATCCAGTTGCATTAGGACACTTCAACTTATATTCGAAAAATGTACCTCAACACAAAAGGTTTGATGCATGATTAATTATTGTCTTGCCATTTTTAAGCGAACCCTAATTAGGCTCCATTAATTAATTTGATTAAAATTCTATGAATGTTATTAATTTTGGACATAAAAGAAAACATCTAAAATAATATTGGGCACTTCCTTTAACGAGCCCAAAAGTAACAACATTCATAATTAAGATGTCTTTAATCATTAACCCTATTATAATTTTTAAATTTACCTAATTATTGATTTATTTTCATTTTCTAAGTTAAGTGAAAAATCGAAACCTTTATCAGAACACTCATTGGTTAGCATCACTCTACATTGTGACACTAGCCAATATTGAGTGTTCTAACATTGTTTCAAATATCCATTTATTTTCTACAATGATCTCCTCTATTTAATTATGATTAAGTGAACTACACTAATGGCTCTAATCCCATTTGTTTAACATGTGATTAATTGCCCAAACAATATATGGTATGATGTCTAAAAAAATATACAAGCATATGAATTAATTAAACAATTAAATAAAGCAATTACTTAAAACAATTAATTAAAATAAAAAAATGTTGGAAAGAGTACCAAATTGAATTAAATTGAGGATTGAGTGACAAAATTACAAATAAATGGTGATTGGTTTGTAAAGAAATCAAAACCCAAGAGCCCAAACCTAAAACCCTTAAAAGACTAGCCCAGACACGTTTGAACCAAGCCCAATACCAACGGCCCACTAGGCTAAAACCCAGACCCAAACCAGTTTATTTTGATCGACCGGGTCACGGACCCGTACCCGAACCCGCGTAAAAACGCGCGGATCCCCTCGCGACCCGCTTCTTCAAAACGGTGCCGTTCCCAACTTGATATAAATAGGCCAAACCGAGTTAGAACGACCATTTGGCCACTCTCCTCTCTCTCTCCTCAATTTTCTCTCTCTCCAAATTATCTGTACTCGAACACCCAAAATCCTAAAACCTAAACCCTTTTTGATCAAAACCTCAACTTTTGCCTATGTTCTTCCCTAGTTCTTCAAAATTTCCTAAAACTATTTTCAAAGATCAAAACCCCCTTTTCCTTGCATGTTCTTCACCAGTTCTTCCAAAAAACCTAATTTGATCCTCACAAACACTTAAATCTTCCTCGAAACATGTTTTTTAAAGACCAAAATTCATTTTTCACAAGAACTCGCCAAGAACTTTTCAAAAACCCTCGTTTTGATCTTCACTCATCCCCTAAAACCTCTCCGACATGTTTCTTAACCGACGGGATGATATCGGTCACCGGATATCATCTCCGGTCTTCTCCCACCTCTTTCCGATGACCGGACTTTCTCTGGTCATCTTCTACGGTAACTCTGTAAACTCCGACCACCGTCTGACCATCTTCAATCTTTCTCCGATAACCGGACCTTCTCCGGTCATCTTCTCCGGCCAACCCTGATTTTTCTGACCACCGTCTGAAACTCTGACCACCGCCGCCGTCGGAACCCTAGTTCTTCCAAAAAAACTCCATTTTTTATCCTAAACCTAGATCTAAGCCTCGTTTCGTGAGAAACGCCCCGCTTCTCCCATACCTAAGCTATCTACCCAAAAACAGTAGCCTCTCCACTATATTTTTCAACTCCGACCGTGATCCTAGCACTCGAATCCTCACTCCGGTAGCACTTCCGGCGACAGCAAAGCAAGATAAGCCTCTTCGAACTCTCTCTTTTTATATTTTTTATCATTTTTTTATGTTTTTATATGCTTCAAACTAGATCTAATTTTTAGAATTTAGATCTGTTTTTTTTATTCTAGATCTAGGTTTTATTAAACATTATGGACCTGATTTTAGGACTTAGGTTTAGATTTAGGACAAGTTTTATGTTTGAGATCTGATTTTAGGACAGATTAGGTTCGGTTTTTAGAGATTTTAATTTGATTTTATGTTTTTGAACAGGTAAAATGAGGAAATGAAACGAACAGAGGCTGAGATTACCTCAGTTCGATGTTTCTAGGGCTCCTGTGACCTTCCGGTATGGTCTCCTTGCTTCGGTTATCTTCCTCGAGCACCTCTGATTCTCCAGGTAACCTCTCAACTTCCTCTGACTTTTCGTTTTCTTTTTTAGTAATTATGAGGGTAATTATTATTGATCATTAATTGCTTTTTCTCTCTCTTCGTAGGTATTTATACTCGCTGTCAGACGTGACATCATTTTGCATGGCAGGCGATGACAGCTAGTTCCAGATCGACGGGAATCCGCGTGAAAAGGGCAGAACCAATGCCGTCTCGACACGTGTCCATTGGTGTTCGAGTTTGAGCGGGAAAAAAACACAAATGAATCAGAGGGACTTTTTTGTGTTTGTTGGGCTGGGCATGAGTTGTGATGGATCATTAACAGCTGTAATGGGTCTTTACTGTTTCGTTTGGGCTTTGTAACATTTTTGGACATTTGTAATATTCTTTCGGGATTTGTAATGTACTTTTGGACTTTGATATATATATATTGGGTTATTATTATTATTATCTGTTTTATATATTATTATTATCTTTTATATATATATATATATATATATATATATATATATATATATATATATATATGGGCTCGGACAAAAATTCGGTTCTACAAATGATATCATGAAACGATGATGAAGTCTTTTGATTTAGATTTTAACATGTGTATAGGATTGAGTGAAATAGAGATTAGATTTGGACACATGTGATCAAAATAAGGTGGTATGAAAATATTGGATCTAACGACCGTTATCGACGACGATTGATGCAGTCAGGGAAGGACCGAGGGGGTGCTAGTGGGGGCAACCGCCTCCCTTAAAATTTTGAAAATCATATATGATATAGAAAAAATTTAAAATTTTTCTATGTATTTTCTATTAAAAATCTATTTTCGCCCCTCTAAACTTTTATAAGTTTGTCCCCCTAAAAATTTATAGGTTCGCCCCCCTAATCTAAAGTCTTGGGTCCGTCCCTGGATGCAGTGGTCGATAACGACCAACTTTGGTCAAAATTTGAGTTGGTGTCTATGTGACTAAAGTGATGATAAAAAAATCAACAGAAAGTTAGAGAGATAATGATGAAGTGAAAAAAATGGCTTAATGTACTTTTTGCCCCCTAATATTTACCATTTTTTTAATTTAGTACCTAACGTATTTTTGAGCTCTACTACCCCTAAAGTTTACGACGTTATCAAATGCACCAAAAATTAACATTGTTAGAAAAAAATCGTCTTAACTAATCAGATCGCACCACATCACCCTTTTTATTTTTTTCGAAATTAATATCAAAATTAATCATAAATAAAATAAATATTAATTTTTCCAAAACTTCCCCCTTCTTTCCATCTCTGTTTATTCAACCAATTTTAACTTTTTTTTCTTTCGCTCTAAAATTTCCTCTCATTTCCCTCTCTTCTATTCATTCCTCCACACAATCAATCGCAAGATAAAAGTGAAACCCCAAAAAATCTATAAAAAACTAAACCAATAAATAAATAGAATCGTGTTAGCTTTACCGCTCAGCTCCATTGAATTTGGAAAAGAAAACAGAAAAACCCCTAGATTTTGGGGGACCTTTATATATCGGCGACCGAAAATGCGTTAGATTTTGTGGTTTTAGTATCAACAGCAAACAAAAGAAAATATGTACAAAGAACAGAGAGCGACCGATAATTCCAAAAAAGAGGTGAGGTCGACAAATGAAAATGGCTTGCTTTCTTACTTGCACAATCAAAAATGGCTTACTTGCTTGCTCTCTCAAACTGGAAATAAACTTCCATTTTGTCTTTCAATGAGCTTTCACTAACAAAATCTGGAAAAAGAATCAAGATTATCCCTTCAAGCTAATTGTTTTTGATTAAATGAATCAAAGGAAAGGGGTGGTGATGGGAGGAGAGTAATCATCACCGGTGTTTGGGTGGTGGTAGAGGTGGGAGAGAAAGGGTAATTTTGGGGGAAAAATAAAAAAAATATTTTAATAATTTTATTTAATTTTATCTGAAAATTAAAAATAAATAAAAATGACGTGGCGTCATGTAATTGGTTAGTAAAAATTTTATTTAACGGCGTCACATTTTAGGGAGAAAACTTTATCTACTACTAGGTAGATTTACTCAGCTGATGTGGCAGATTGGGTGGAAGATAATAAATTATGTGTTTATTATTATTATATAAATAACCATAAAAGACATTAAATAAATCATTCAAATACATTCAGTTTTAATTTATTATTTATTCCGCTTGACCTTTTACATGATTTTAATGTTATAATATAGATATAATCATATAAATGATAAATTTCAACATGTTAAGATAAATTTTTTTAACTCGTGATATTTGTTAAACACTTAGATTTTAATCATCATGATTTTAGTATTTTAAAAACTTATTTTTCTTTTAAAAAAATTTAACTCGAGATATTTGTTAAATACTAAGATTTTAATCAACATCATGATTTTAATATTTTTTTTAAATTTTTATTTTTCTTTATTCATTGTTCAATTTAATAAACGACATTAGATTTGTCTTTTCTCATGAATTTAAAATTTTCAATTGCATTTTCAGCTCTTCAATAACCCAACAAACAAACAACAAGGTTACTATTATTTTTAATCAAATTAAAAATAAAATATCTGTAACGCCCCGAGTTTAGGGCTGGGAGTTATCGGGTTAGTCAACTGGGTCAACTATAATTAAATTGAAAACAAACTATTTTTAAATAGCACCAAAAAGAGTTTTAAAAAGACTAAAGGGGCAAAAAGGGGATTTTTCACAAAAGGAATAGAAAAATGGGGTTTTCAAAGTTATCATATTCTCTATTTTGATTTTTCACGTTCTAAACCCCTTCCCCCAACCCAAAACATTGTTCAATCATCTTCCTCAACGATTCTAAGAGATTTTATCAAGGTAATAACGTTTTTGACTTCTCCTCTTCATCCTCAACATTTCCATGGTCTTAGATTTCCATAAAACCCATTTTTGAGTTGTTTCAAGTGTTTAAAGTTTTAAATTAAAGATGGGAACTTTGTTGGTTTTTCGTTGAGTTCTTGATTTGTAAAGATCATATATGTTATAAACTTGCTTTTAAGCTTAACATATGTTAAAATGGTGAAGTTTTAATGAAATCCCGAAATGGGTATTAGTGGGTGAGTTTAGAAGTGAAAATCTTGAGTTTTGAGGTAGTTATGTGCGGGGAAAGTTGGGTTGATGGTATGGTTACGCTTGGGGGATGTTTTGGACATATTTAGTGATGATTTGGATGATGAAATTGATGGGTAACTGTTGGGGTTGTGTCCAAGTCCGAAAATGAAGAGTTTGGGTTAGTTCTTGGTTTGGAAATGTAGCGAAATTTGCCTTGGGTTGTAATCTGATTTGTGGCAGCGATTTTGTGGATGTTTTGATGTGCAATGCACTATTTTTGGTTGATTAGAAGCAAAGGAAAACGTTGGAGGAGCTTTGGACTCAATTCCGGTGAACTTGAAGGCTTGATCGACATTTTCGGCTTGTGTTGGGTTTCATCAGTGAGTGGGTCGATTTTAAAAGCATTAACGTGGTTAAGGGAGTATTTTGGGAGTTTAGGTTGAGCTTGAAAAGCCAATCCAAGCTCAAGAGACAGTTTTAAAGGTTTATGCGATTAAATTGTGTTTTACGATTTCTTGAATGCAAGTTTGAACATGCTATGTTGTTATGTGTTGAATTGCATTGTTATGCATGTTGAAATGTGAGATTTGTGTTATACTTGCATTGTGAGTACATGCCTTGCATGGAAGTTGGACTTGGTAAGTGGTCCAAGCATCGGTAATGCTTGTGGTTGTGTTTGAGTATATT
Organism: Hibiscus trionum; assembly: GCA_030270665.1. Classification (NCBI taxonomy): domain Eukaryota; kingdom Viridiplantae; phylum Streptophyta; class Magnoliopsida; order Malvales; family Malvaceae; genus Hibiscus; species Hibiscus trionum. The sequence goes on along the minus strand of BSYR01000024.1, from coordinate 7,334,691 downwards.
GACATGTGTTTGGCTGTTACCGGATATAATTGATCGATCAATAGGATTAGAGTGCACTCGATGTAAAATTCGTGCGTGGCCTTAATGATGTTAGATTCCACCGGAAATTATGTCTAGTGGGTTTGAGAAAGTTATCCGCATATTCGAGTAAAACGTTGAATGTCAATATGCCCTTGAATGCTTTATTTCTCATGTTAAGCTTGTTGTTGATTCTATCTATTTAAACTTATGTTTATGCATTGTGATTTACTTTGCTTGCGATATGAGAATGAGCATATGGTAAGCATATGGCTTGCGGTTGCATTCGGTAAATGCACGCGAAGGTAAAAGCATGACATTGTGTGTTCAAACGTGTGGAAATGATTTGGAAACGGTTTTGGTTTTCAAGCAAACTATGTTTTAAAACTTCATTGTTGTAGCTACCGTTTTGAGCACTGCTCACTAAGCTTAAACGCTTACGCTCTCTTTTCCAACAATGCAGACCCTTAGACCTTCGGAGGAACTCGGGGAACAAGGGAAGATCCAAGGAAATTTAGTTTGCTCAAGTATGGTTTAGACTGCGATAATTATTATTTAAGCAATGGGATAGGACCTTTGTGTTTTGTGATGTTGATGGCATGTTCCTTTGCTTAGACAAGTTTGTTTAGATGTTTTGGGCTTGTAAAGCCTCATGCCATGTTGAAGTATGCTTTAGTTTAACTTTTGGCTATGTGGATGAATGCCTTATATGTATGTTTCATCTGAGAATCTTATCTTGTTGGATGTTGCTTCGTTGAATGTTTAAATTACTTCGTGTGCTTATCCATGGATGCTTTATATTGTATGAGTCCTTGTATGTTTCTTGGCTAGTCGTTAAATACCTCTAGAGTCGAGTTCTTGTGCTTTTAGTTGCTAAAACAAGTTTTGCAGTGCAGGGCGTATCGATACGGTCCTCTACTTTGGACCTTGTTTTAGGCTATACGTACCGATACGCGGGGGTGTATCGATACGCCAAAAGCTCTCTAGAAATCTGAGAAATTGACGAGATTTTGACGTATCGGTACGGGTCCAGAGGGTATCGGTACGGTCTTTGTAGTTTGACCTTGAGTAGTTGACCGTTGAGAGCGTATCGATACGGTCTTCCAGTGTATCGATATGGTGTCCTTAGGTTGACTTTGGGGAGTTGACCAGGTCCAGGCGTATCGATACGGTCCTCTAGCGTATCGATACAGTTTGTTGTAAAAGTTAAAAAGGATTTGTTAAATTGTCCGTTTCGCGTGTTTTGTTTCCGATGCGTGTCCTCGCACATATGATATGATTAAAGCATCTAGACAAGATAACTTTAAAAAAAAATCTAGGGTTGTTAATCGGAGTGGAGCCTTAACGGGTTTCACTTCGGTTTTCCCCGTGTAACTCGTTCGATGTGGTCTGACGGCTAGGCCAGGTCGAGGGGGTTACATTTGTTGGTATCAGAGCCTAGGTTCCGCCTAGGTTCGTTGAGTTTCCGTAAGCCGAAAGGTAAGTGAGGTAAATTTGGTGGTGTAAGCTTGTTGATTGTGATTGCACGGTGATTGTAAGCATGCTTGTGGTTATTCTTGTGATTGGTTGAGAAGTGGTAAAGACACCCATTGCTAGTATACTATTATTGTAAGTGATTTTGAGTTTAAGGACTTGAGCACCTTGGACCTTGTTCCTTGCTGACCCCAAATCATTTCACTTGTTGTTTCTGTTATTTAGCTTTGCATCTGATAGCATGGTGAGACCGAGGGGAAGGCTGAGGGTTGAACGGATTGAGAATGTCGAGGATGTGCGAGGAGAGAACTTGCCTCCTCCTCCGCCTCCGGGTGGTGGAGCGAATGCGGAAGGTGTTGGACCCCAGGCTGGTCAGGGACATGCAGGTATCGATGTGAATCCGTTGATTCAGGCTATAGCCGAGGCTATACAGACAGCTTTAGCGGGTGTTCGGGTTGCAGCACCACGTCAGGGTGCAAGTTCTAGTTTACCGTTAGAACGACTCCGTAGCTTGGGCGGGGTTGAGTTCCGTGGGTTATCGCCTGAGGGTTCCGAGGCATGGTTTGAGAGCACAGTCCGTATCTTGAGTCAGATGGAGTGCTCTGAAGCACATAAGTTGGGTTGCATGGTCTCTTTGCTTCTGGGAGATGCCTACACTTGGTGGACTATTATCACTACGGTTATGCCCGAGGCCGAGATTACTTGGGAGTTCTTCAGGAATGCTTTCTGTAAGAAGTTCTTAGGTCCTCGATACCTAGATGAGAAAAGGAGGGAGTTTATGGCTCTAGTTCAGGGTAGCTTGACTGTATCCGACTATGAGGTGTAGTTTGTACGAATGAGTCAATATGCTTCTGAGTTAGTTCCCACTGAGGCGGAACGTTGTGAGCGTTTCCGTTATGGGTTGGTTCAGGATGTGAAGACCTACATGTTGGCTTCTGACTATACCGATTTCGATGTGTTGGTTGTTAGGGCCAAGGACATCGAGCAGTCTTTGGGACTTGCGGATTGCAAGGGTTGATCTAGTTCCGGAAAGAGGAATGCTAATTGGGACAGGGATCGTGCCAAGAGGCACAAGGATATGAAACCTAATCATGATCATAGAGGCGGGGGTGGTGATCTAGGGAGAGGCCATCACGGCCAAGGGACTGAGAATCGTACACCCGAGTGCAAAAAATGTGGTAGACATCATTATGGTGAGTGTTGGGGCACTTATGGTTCTTGTTGGAACTGCGGGTCTATGGCGCACTTGAAACGCGATTGTCTACGTTCGTCTAGAAATGGACAAGCCCCTGCACGAGCTGTCGACCATCAGAGAGGCTGTGGGCACGGTCGAGGTAACTTTCAGCCCAGAAATGACAGTCAGAGGAATGTGGCTCATGTTGTAGCAGTTCAGCCTAAGGGAGGTGGGCCAGCTAGAGTGTATGCACACCGTGAGGACATGAATGACACAGATGTGATTGCAGGTAATTTCTCGTTACAGTCTTTGACTTTGCTTTCCTTGATTGATTCTGGTTCTACGCATTCGTATATATTGAGTGAGCATGCAAGATTGTTAGATATTCTGATTGAGATATTAGATGTGGATATCACTAGTTCTTTTGGTGAGACATTTGTGGTCAGAAAGGTGTACAGAAGATGTCCTTTAATGGTTCAGGGTCATGTTTTTCCTATGGATATGATGGAATTGTCATTTTATGGGTTTGATGTAATATTAGGCATGGACTGGGTTGTAGAACATAAGGCTAGAGTAGATTTTGAGACAAAGCGTGTATCCTTGAGACTTTCAGAGGATCATGAGGTAGTAATAGTGGCTGAGAACGTTAAGTTCTTGTCCAATGTTGTTTCGGCCTTAGAGGCTCAGAAGTTGTTGGATGTGGGTTGTCAAGCGTACCTAGCCTATGTTATGAATCCGAATATGGATGAGGCACGACCGCGAGACATTAGGACAGTTTGTGACTTTCCGAGTGTGTTCCCAAAAGAGTTGCCTGGTTTGCCTCCAGATAGAGATGTAGAGTTTGTTATTGAGACTTATTCTGATTCAACTCCAGTGTCGATCGCACCTTACCGAATGGCTTCTAAAGAAATGAAGGAGTTGAAGAGACAACTTCAGGAATTGATAGACCGTGGGTTCATTCGTTCGAGTACTTCACCTTGGGGTGCACCAGTGTTGTTTGTGAAAAAGAAAGATGGTAGTTTGAGAATATGTATCGATTACCGACAGTTGAATAAGTTGACAGTGAAGAACAAGTATCCGTTGCCGAGAATTGATGACTTGTTTGATCAGTTGAGAGGTGCTTCAGTGTTCTCGAAGATAGATTTGAGATCCGACTATTATCAGTTGAAAGTAAGAGATCAAGATGTACCGAAGACATCTTTCCGCGCTCGTTATGGGCACTACAAATTCTTAGTGATGCCCTTTGGTTTGACTAATGCACCGGCGGGTTTTATGGACATGATGAATAGAGTATTTCATGAGTACTTAGATCAGTTTGTAGTAGTGTTCATTGATGATATTCTAGTGTACTTTCGTACCGAGGAAGATCATTACTGGCATTTGCGTTTGGTGTTGTAGAAATTGTTAGACAATCAGTTGTATGCTAAGTTAAGCAAATGTGAATTCTAGATTAGGGAAGTAGTCTTCTTAGGCCATATTGTATCAGCCGAGGGAATCCGAGTGGATCCTAAGAAAGTTAAGGCAGTTGTAAATTGGAAACCACCGAAGACAGTGACCGAAGTTCGTAGTTTCTTAGGTTTGGCCGGTTACCATAAACGCTTTGTTGAGGGTTTCTCGAAGGTTGCAGCTCCTTTGACTAAGTTTCTACATAAGGATGTTCGGTTTAAGTGGACTGATGCAAGACAACAAGCATTTGAGAAATTGAAAGAAGCCTTAACCGAAGCTACTATTTTAGTTCAGCCCGTGTCAGGGAAAGAGTTTGCAGTCTTCAGTGATGCGTCGTATGTTGGCTTGGGTTGTTTGCTTATGCAAGAGGGAAGAGTAGTGGCTTATGTGTCTAGACAGTTGAAGACTCATGAGCGTATTTACCCTACGCATGATATAGAATTGGCTACAGTGGTTTTCACTTTGAAAGTTTGGAGACATTACTTGTATGGTGAGAAATGCACGGTGTATACAGATCACAAGAGTATGAAGTATATAATGACACAAAGAGAATTGAATCTTAGACAACGTAGGTGGTGAGAGTTGCTTAAAGACTACGATCTCATGATTGAGTACCATCCGGGTAAAGCCAATGTAGTGGTCGATGACTTGAGTAGAAAGGTAGCGATGGAGTTACGAGCTATGTTTGCTAGATTGAGTGTCTCAAGATGGTGGTTTAGTGGCCGAGTTACAAGTTAGACCTTCTTTGCTTTAGTTGATTAGAAAGAAGCAGTTGCAAGATAGATCTTTAGCATCTCATGTACAAGACATAGCGGAGGGTACACCGACAGATTTTTGTTTTAGTAGTGATGGAGTTTTGTGTTTCAAGAATAGAGTAGTTGTTCCGGAAGATGTAGACTTGAGACGCACCATCCTGACTGAGGCTCACAGTAGTCAGTTTGCTATGCATCCGAGAAGCACGAAAATGTATCATGATTTGAAGAATGAGCACTTCTGGGTTGGTTTGAAGAAAGATGTTGCCGAGTTTGTGAGTAAGTTCATGGTTTGTCAGCGAGTTAAAGCCGAGCACCAATTTCCTTCAGGTTTGTTACAACCGTTGAGAATTCCCGAGTGGAAGTGGGAGAGAATCACCATGGATTTTGTATTGGGTTTGCCGTTGACACCTTCTAAGAAGATTTCGGTTTGGGTAATAGGTGATCGTCTTACGAAATGTGCGCACTTTTTGGCTGTTCACACCACTTATACTTTAGATAAGTTGGTCGATTTGTATATCAGTGAGATAGTGAGATTGCATGGTGTACCGAAATCTATAGTGTCAGATAGAGATCTGAGGTTCACGGCTAGATTTTGGGAGAGTTTGCATAGTGCTTTGGGTACTCGACTTCAGCACTTCATATCATCCTCAGACCGATGGTCAGTCAGAGAGAGTCATACAAGTGTTGGAAGATATGTTGAGATGTTGCATCATAGAATTTCAGGGTTCGTGGGAGAAGCATCTACCATTAGTAGAGTTTTCATATAATAACAGTTATCAAGCGAGCATTCAGATGGCACCTTACGAAGCTCTGTATGGTAGAAAATGTATAACACATGTTTTTTGGGCTGAAGCGGGACAAAAATTGATACCTTTGCCTGATATGCTTAAGGGTACTACCGAGAAAGTTCAATTGATTTGTGACCGTTTGAAGGCAGCTTCGGATAGAAAGAAATCTTATGCGGACTTGAAAAGAAGAGAAATAGAGTATGCTATGGGCGATAAAGTGTTCTTGAAAATCTCACCTTGGAAGAAGGTGATGATGTTTGGTAGGAAAGGCAAGTTGAGCCCGAGGTTCATCGGTCCGTATGAGATAGTTGAGAGATTTGGTCTCGTTGCCTATAGATTGAGACTGCCGGCCGAACTAGAGAAGATTCATGATGTGTTTCATGTCTCAATGCTTCGGAGGTATAGATCAGATCCGTCGCATGTTATGGCAGTTGAGGAGAGAGAAATGAATCCGGATTTGACCTACGATGAAGAACCAGTTGAGATTTTGGCTTCGGACAACAAAGTGTTGCGATGAAGGACCATTAAGTTGGTTAAGGTTAAGTGGCGTCACCAAGGGGTGGAAGAAGCCACTTTGGAGAGGAAGCATGACATGTGAAAGCAGTTTCCGTATCTCTTTCCACTAGGTAAATTTCGGGGACGAAATTCCTTAAGTGGGGGAGAGTTGTAACGCCCTGAGTTTAAGGCCGGGAGTTATCGGGTTAGTCAACTGGGTCAACTAAAATTAAATTGTAAACAAACTATTTTTAAATAGCACCAAAAAGAGTTTTAAAAAGACTAAAGGGCCAAAAAGGGGATTTTTCACAAAAGGAATAGAAAAAGGGGTTTTTCAAAGCTATCATCTTCTCTATTTTGATTTTTCATGTTCTACACCCCTTCCCCCAACCCAAAACATTGTTCCATCATCTTCCTCAACGATTCCAAGAGATTTTATCAAGGTAATAACGTTTTTGACTTCTTCTCTTCTTCCTCAACATTTCCATGGTCTTAGATTTCCATAAAACTCATTTTTGAGTTGTTTCAAGTGTTCAAAGTTTTGAATTAAAGATGAGAACTTTGTTGGTTTTTCGTTGAGTTCTTGATTTGTAAAGATCATATATTTTATCCATGTTGAAATGTGAGAGTTGTGTTATACTTGCATTGTGAGTACATGCCTTGCATGAAAGTTGGACTTGGTAAGTGGTCCAAGCATCGGTAATGCTTGTGGTTATGTTTGAGTATATTGACATGTGTTTGGTTATTACCGGATATAATTGATCGATCAATAGGATTAGAGTGCACTTGAGGTAAAATTCGCGTGTGGCCTTAGTGATGTTCGATTCCACTAAGGAGGAGTACGGTGATGTGAGATTCTACCGAAAATTATGTTTTTACTAGATGAGTGAGTACGGTGATGTGAGATTCCACCAGAAGTGTCTAGTGGGTTTGAGAAAGTTATCTGTATATCCGAGTAAAACGTTGAATGTCAATATACCTTTGAATGCTTTATTTCTCATGTTAAGCTTGTTGTTGATTCTATCTATTTAAGCTTATGTTTATGCATTGTGGTTTACTTTGCTTGCGATATGAGAATGATCATATGGTAAGCCTATGGCCTGTGGTTCCATTCAGTAAATGCACCCGAAGATAAAAGCATGACATTGTGTGTTCAAACATGTGGAAATGATTTGGAAACGGTTTTGGTTTTCAAGCAAACTATGTTTTAAAACTGCATTGTTGTAGCTACCATTTTGAGCACCGCTCACTAATCTTAAACGCTTACGCTCTCTTTTCCAACAATGCAGGCCCTTAGACCTTCGGAGCAGCTCGGGGAACAAGGTAGGATCCAAGGAAATTTAGTTTGCTCAAGTATGGTTTAGACTGCGATAATTAGTATTTAAGCAATGGGATAGGACCTTTGTGTTTTGTGATGTTGATGGCATGTTCCTTTGCTTAGTCAAGTTTGTTTAGATGTTTTGGGCTTGTAATGCCTCATGCCATGTTGAAGTATGCTTTAGTTTAACGTTTGGCTATGTGGATGAATGCATTATATGTATGTTTCATCTAAGAATCTTATTTTGTTGGATGTTGCTTCGTTGAATGTTTAAATTGCTTCGTGTGCTTACATGGATGCTTTATATTGTATGAGTGCTTGTATGTTGCTTGGCTAGTCGTTTAATACCTCTAGACTCGAGTCCTTGTGCTTTTAGTTGCTAAAACAAGTTTTGCAGTGCAGGGCGTATCGGTACGCTCATGGGCTGTATCGATACTGTCCTCTGATTTAGACCTTGTTTTAGGCTATGCGTACCGATACGCGGGGGTGTATCGATACGCCAAAAGCTCTCTGGAAATCTGAGAAATTGACGAGATTTTGGCGTATCGATACGGGTCCATAGGGTATCGGTACGATCTTTGTAGTTTAACCTTGGGAATTTGACCGTTGAGAGCGTATCGACACGGTCTTCCAACGTATCGATATGGTGTCCTTAGGTTGACTTTGGGGAGTTGACTAGGTTTAGGTGTATCGATACGGTCCTCTAGCGTATCGATACGACCTGTTGTAAAAGTTAAAAAGGGTTTGTTAAATTGTATGTTTCGCGTGTTTTGTTTCCGCTGCGTGTCCTCTCACATAGAATATGATTAAAGCATCTAGACAAGATAACTTTAAAAAGAAATTTTTTAGGGTTGTTAATCGGAGTGGAGCCTTAACGGGTTTCACTTCAGTTTTCCCAGTATAACCCGTTCGATGCGGTCTGGCGGCTAGGCCGGGTCGAGGGGGTTATAATATCATATATGAACCATGAATTATTAAGCTTTATCTCACCTTAGTTTCTATAATAAAAAAATAACCTCTTAGACTACTTATGGTTGTACAATGCTAAAAAGAAGATGGAGTAATTTAGTTGTACAATGTTAAAGATGTGACTTTTCTATCTTTAAAATAAAATTTGTTTCGAAGAATAAAAATTAAAATGATTATTCTAAAGGCTTTTTCAAACTAATTTTTTAACTTTAGGTGTTTAAACTATTTTTTGGTTTTTTATTTTTTGGATATTTTCAAAAAAACCATTTTTGGTAAAAATATGCGACTAAAGTTTCATTTCGTTGATTTTAGGTGATTGACCGTTAATGACCATTAAAAAATTTCGTTATCCAATCAAAAACATGACACATGGCATGTTTTTTATTTTTTCTTCAACAAATAAAAATAAATATATTTTAAAAGTATCCCAAAATAGTCCCAAACCACTAACACTAAACCTCCAAAATTGTCGTCAATACCATCGTTGATAACCTCGTCGAACCTGACTACTGTCTTCGTCGGACATCGTCGTCTATTTTCGCTAATTACCTATCGCCGATAATCAATAGGAGACATGCCAATCGAGCATTGAACAATAAACAAGAGAGGTTTTAACCGAACGACATTCGATTGACACGCCTACTGGCGATGGGTGGTTAGGGGAAACGAGTGGCGACGTCCGACGAGGTTATCGATGGTGGCAACGATGAAAATTTTGGGAGGTTTTAGTTTAGGAATTTGGGACTATTTTGAAAGATCTTGAGAATATTTTTAAAATTATTATATTTTCAGTTAAAAAAGGAAATTAAAAAAATATTGCGTGTCTAGATCTGATCGGGTGATACATTTTTTTTAACAACACAACCTTAGAACTGTAATTAATTGAAACTTTAGGCATCTAAAATTAACAAAAAGAAACATTAGACAATACTTTTATCAAAAAATATTTTATGCACCTAAAGTTAAAAAATATATAGTTTAGTCACTTATTTGTATATTAGAGGACAATTTGTGTTGAAAAATATATATTGATATAACTATTATTCTTTAGGCTAAAGGGGTACTTTTGTCCCTCAGTTCGACCCAAAAATGTAATTTCGCCCCTCGTTGAAAAGTGCACTCAATGTGACCCTCTAGTCCATGAAATCGATCAAATTGACCCTTTGACCGACGTTGATCGTTACGGTGCTGACGTGGCAGCTAATGGTGATGACGTGGCAATCCATGAGGCTGACGTGGTGGTCAACAGTGTTGATGTGGCAGTACACGTGGGATGATGACGTGATAAGAGGGGCTGAATTGATTATTTTGACCGAATTCGAGGGCATAATTGATTTTTTTACTGAGTTTAGGGGCATAATAGATTTTAATTTAAAGTTCGATAACTTATTTAATATTTAAGTTGAAAAATAAAAATTTATGAAATTATTAAAATATTAAAACTAGATAAATAATTTTATTAAGTGAGGATAATTAAAAAAACAAAGTGAAGACTCTCACAGAAGATCAAAATATTTTTCAATTTATTTTATAAAAATCCATAAATTAATAAAAATAAATAAAATATTCTAAAAGTTAATAAAAATAAAAATTATATAAAAAATTAAAATATATTATAAATTAAAAAAATGATAAAATTTAATGTAAAAACTTAATAATTTTTTTTATAAAGTGTTAAAAAATTAAACAATTTTATAGAAAAAAATTCGACTTCTTCACTTTGAGTATTACTATTCGTTAAAAAAATTAGTGGAATTAACATTGTACTAGAGTAACAATAGAATTCAATTTTTTCCCGCTTTTTTAATTAAATTGATGCTCATTAATATTTTATGTAGAAAAATGAAAGAGAATTTTGACTTTATTAATACTTTAATACAATGATGTCTCAATTGAAAATATGTTCAAGGAACATTAGTACGCGTAGCATAACGAGAAACAATCGAAAGATTCTCTAATGGTTTATAAATATTTTTTAATTTGTTATATTTATAACTTTAATGTTTTTACTTATATTTAATTCATTATGGTGTTTTATATTTTTTTAATATTTTATGAATATTTAAATATTATTTAAATATTAATAGTATTTATTTTTTAGCTTAAAGATTAAATAAGTTATTGAACGTTTAATTACGCCCTTAAACTTGGAAAAAATCAATTATGTCCTCGAATTCGGTTAAAATAATCAATTCAGCCCCTCCTGTCATGTCATCATCCCACGTATACTGCCACGTCAGCACTGTTGACTGCCACGTCAGCATCGTTAACTGTCACGTCAGCACCATAACGGTCAACGTCGGTCAAATGGTCAATTTGATCGATTTCATGGACTGGAGGGCAAACGTACCCCACGTCAGCATCGTTGACTGCCACTGTCACGTCAGCACCGTAACGGTCAACGTCGTTAACTCAGGGGCAAAAGTACCCCTTTAGCCTATTCTTTATTTTATATTGTTTTATATATATATATATATATTTGCCAATGAATTTCACGACATTAGGAGCACTAATGACATTAAGTATTAAATTAGAAAAAAAAATATTAGAGGACAATTTGTGTGTCAAAAAATATAAGTATTATTCTTTATTTTCTGTTGGTTTTTTTATTTTTGGAATAATTAAAATTTCAACCATGTTTAACTATTTGGTTTAATAGCATTTATGTATGGTAAAAGATGTATTAATTGCATTGTATTTATGATCTTAAAAATTGTTTATTAATAAAGAAACATTAATTGCTTTGTATCACCTAATCAAACTTTTAAAACATATTTTAATTTTTTTCTTCACTCATATTTATTGAAATTGTCATGTCATATGTCACCTCAGCTGGGTAGATTACCCAATAGGTAGATGTAGCATTGCCCGTAATTTGGGTAATGACGTAAATTTGAAGGAGTAAAAGAGCCCGAAAAATACGTTAGGTATCAAGTTGGGAAAAGTGATAAACGTTATGGGACAAAAAGTGTATTAAGCCAAAAAAAAATTAATGTCTAAATTAAATGATTAAATTGAGAACTTTTAAACTTTTGTGACAAAAACATGAGTGAATGTAAAATTGCATCGATCTAGGGATTAGGTAATTTACCCTTTGAAAAAAAGCATGCCTTAAACTGAGAAATAATTTAAAATCTATATTTTTGAAAATTTAAATTTATTAAATGTATAAATTAATTGAACTTGATTATGATAAAAAGAGAGGAAAATGTGCTTTCTTATTGTGCAAGTATGAAGATTTGTCAAAGGAAAAAAAAGCAGGAGATAACATCATACCAATGATTAATTAAATTATGGTTTTATTTGATATAATTTAATTGGTCGAGTGGTTAAAGATTTTTTTGAAAGGTCATAGGGCCTCATTAAAACCCCCCACTAATCCTACTAGGGGAAAATAGTACCCTTCATTTTATTAATAACATTAAGATTATTACACCAAGTCGACATATCGAATGTATATAATGAAACTACTACCCACTTACACATCAACCAGAACCTAAGCACCCCCATGTATCTCTCTTTACCCAATCCCTTCTTTCGCCAACTTGTCCGCTTTCGAATTACAAGCTCTTGGGACGAAACGAACCATCCAACCTCGACTTTGAATCAAGTTTTTCATTTCCAATACTACTGAGGATATAAAACCTGAAGCCTCGACTGACCCCAATAGCCATTCTACCATGGTTTTGCAATCAGATTCCACAATAAGTCTATGGTTCCTGCTTCATTCCGAGAGAAGAAAACTTCTTATCCCCTCCGTTGCCGCCTGAAGTTCGACCAACATAGGGGGTCCCGATCTACACGAATAAGAAAATTGTTGCAGCGTTTTACCTTGATTGTTCCTCAGGATGCCTCCAACACCACATCTCCCCCCATCTAGAGACGATGCGCCATCCACATTATACTTTAAGAAGCCTTCCGGAGGTGGCTCCCAGCGAAGTGAAACTGATGTCCCAGTACCTCTTGTAACAAGAAGTCTAGCTAACAATGGATCAACAACTATATTTTTCACCGTAACTAATTCTTCTGGGAATCTCACCTTTAGCCAAAAGGCCAAACGATATTTTGCTAAAAGGAAGAACTGCAGCCAGTCCATCTTTTTTCCTTGGAAAACAGCTTCATTCCTTCCTACCCATATAGTCCATAGCACAACAAAAGGTACTACCTCCCACCAAAATTTATCTTTATCCACTGCCAAACCACTCCAAGTCTCCAAGAAGTTGGTGGTCGCTCTAGAGAGAACCATGTTGATACCCAGGCACCTGCAAAAAAAACGTCCAAATTTGCCAAGCTATATTACATCCAAAGAAGAGGTGAAAAACAGATTCCTCATCATTGCCACACAGTGGACAATTATCATTCTCGTTGAAGACTACACCCCGTTTTTTGAGTTCCTTTTTAACCGGGACACGACCCAACATTATCCGCCATACCAGTATCTCTACCTTATGAGGGGCAACACCTAGCCATACTTTGTTTAACCAGAAGTGATTTAGCGAGTCATTTTCCATCACCAATGTTTTCAGGGACCTCACTGAATAAACCACATCACTGTTACCACGCCATCTTACCCAATACTTTTCGACAATGCTTGAGACGTAGTTCGCCAGATTTTTCATTAGCTCATTCCATTGATCTCGTTCCCAACCGAATACTGGTCTTTTTAATTGAATGTTCCAACTCCACTTCATATCCAATCTTGTCCCAAAATCCGCTATAGCCCCATCTTTGTTCACAGCTAAAGCATAAATACGAGGGAATCGATCTTTCAAAATCACCTCGCCTAACCAAGGCTCGCTCCAGAATTTTATCAACTTTCCATCACCCACTTGTAGTACAAAGTTTTCTCTTAAACGTTTCCCCACATTATCTTCACAAAAAAAGGAATTCGCAATACCCTTCCATACCCAAGAAGCTGATTTTGTCGTGGGTAGAGGTACTATCAACTCCGATTTATCATTCTGAACCAGGCTCCAAATTACACGCCTCCAAAGGCTCTTTTGTTCGTTCCCAAAGCGCCAACACCACTTATCTAGCAGAGCTCTGTTTGTGTGGCCGAGATTGGCTATCCCCAGCCCCCCCATGTCTTTGTTTGAGCACACCAACCTCCAATTTACCCAATGGATTCGCGATTTATTCAGATCACCGCCCCAAAGAAAGTTCGCCATCAAACTATTAAGGCGATTTTCCACAGCTTTCGACAACCGAAAAAGTGACATGTAATACAATGGTAAGCTTGATAAAACTGCTTTTAACATAGTTAACCTTCCTCCTATCGAAAGTAATTTAGACTTTCAACCTTCTAACCATCTCACGAACTTATTAATGACAGGGTCCCATAATGAAATAAGATTTCGTTTCACTCTAAGGAGAAGCCCCAAGTAACTCGTCGAAAATTGGCACGTTTGGCATCCAACCATCCCAACCCACTTCTTCAGTTCTAATTCTTCCACATTTATCCCAAAAATTATGCTTTTTTCATGTTAAGCTCCAAACCGGACGCTAGTTCGAAAATGCGTACACTCTTTTAACGTTCCGGACTTGTCGTTCTTCACCATCACAGAAAATTAATAAGTCATCCGCAAATTGGAGATGTGAAATCTCAATGCTGACCCCATTTCTTCCTATCAAAGCTCCCGAAAATAAACCTTTAGTCACTACTTTTTTTAACATCAAATTCAACGCTTCTCCGACCAAATTGAAAAGTAGAGGGGAAAGAGAACAACCTTGTCTCAAACCCCTTTTAATATTGAACCTTTCCGTCGGAGCTCCATTTACCAAAACTGAAATCGAAGCTGTCGAAATACAACGCAGAATCCAATTGCACCACTTCTCGCCAAAACCACATCCCATCATTACTTTAACAAGAAAATCCCAACTGATGGTGTCGTATGCCTTTTGGAAATCAATTTTAAAGACCATTCCTCTCCTGCCACTTTTTGCGATGAAGTCGATAACTTTGTTTGCTATTAACGAGCAGTCCAAAATTTGACGGCCCGGAATGAAGACGAATTGGGACTCCCCTACTATCTTGGAGAGTATCAAATGGAGCCTACGAGCCAACACCTTGGACAAGATTTTGTACAAACCCCCTACTAGGCTGATCGGTCGGTATTCGGACAATGAAGACGGATTTAGTACCATTGGTATGAGTGTAATAAAAGAGTGATTGATCCCGGGATCCCACTTTTTCCCTTCAAAAAAATCATGGAAGAATCTCATAATATCCAACTTCAATTCTGGCCAGAATTTTTTATAAAACCCCATGTTAAACCCGTCTGGTCTGGGAGCTTTGTTACTCTCGGAAGTTGATACTGCTGCCCATATTTATTCCTCTATGAACATGCTTTGCAGTACATTAAGATCCGCCTCGCTGATTTTTTGGAATTCCAAGACCATGTTATTCACCTCCAACGCGTGAGTCTTATTATACGCTTCTTTAAAATGAGCCTCCACCACTTGTTTAATTCTAGCTGGATCTTCAATTACACTATTATCCACCTGGATTCTACTTATGGCATTCAATATTCTTCTTTTCGATGCTACCATATGAAAGAAACGAGTGTTTCTGTCTCCTTTTTTAATCCACCGAATCTAGACTTTTGGATCCAGATACTCTCTTCGATTCTATAATCCTTCCACAGGGCGTTTTTCAATGCAATTAGACGAGACCAGGCGTTAGAATCAGTTCACCCATTTTGAAACTGATTTTCAATTTCCGATATACTTTTTTCCAGCTTAGCAATGGATACTCTTCCCTCTCTGCCATTCTTCTTATACCAACTTTTAGCCGCAGACTTTGATGCTTTCAGAACATTGCTTATTCGAGATCCCGGCTTGGAAAATTTTAGGTTGTGGATTGTATTTCTAATGGTAGACACAAACCCTTCATCGAAAAGCCAATAGTTGAAACACCTAAACGGTTTAAGCCCCCAGTTCTTTTTTTCTTCGGATATAACTATTGCACAGTGATCCGACAATGATTTATCACAGACTTTTTGAATTACCTCTGGGTAATTTGAAATAAAATCAGAAGTTAAGAGAAAGCGATCTAACCAGATAAAGGTTGGTGGGTCTCTATTATTGCTCCACGTGAAACGACCTCCCTGGAGAGGAAGATCCTCTAACCCACCTTCAAACATGAAGTTATTAAACATTTCCAGCAATGACTGATTTAAGGAGAACCCCAATTTTTCCTCAGCATTCAAAAATACATTGAAGTCTCCGCCTAAGCACCACGGAATACTCCATTGTTGTAAAAACCGAAGTAATTCCTCAAAGAAGGCCCTTTTTCCGAATCAATCGCCGGTCCATAGATGTTTAGAATTCCACATTTGAAGTCTCCTTTGTGAAACGAGCCTATTGTTGCAATGAAACGGTGGGTAACAATCATATCCGAGACAAGGAAAGAATCCTTATTCTACATACTAATTAACCCTCATGACGACCCCACAGTTGGTGCATAAATCACCTCCACATAATCCCCCTTCAATATCCTTTTAACGACAGTTGGATCAATTACTTCTAGTTTCGTTTCTTGTAGCAATACAAAACATGGTTTGAAATTTTTTATTAATCCCCGGATTGCACTTTGCTTCTCCCTCCTCCTAATCCCTCTTATATTCCAAGATACAATGTTTAGGTTCATCATATGAAAAATTTTAATTCTTGTCGCAAAAATCCCTTTACAGCCCTTCTTTCAATTCCTATTCTAACTCTTTAACCTTTTTGATCACCACCTCCCTTCCTCCTTTAAACGACACTTCTAG
The DNA here is from genome assembly GCA_030270665.1 of Hibiscus trionum. Taxonomy (NCBI): domain Eukaryota; kingdom Viridiplantae; phylum Streptophyta; class Magnoliopsida; order Malvales; family Malvaceae; genus Hibiscus; species Hibiscus trionum. Next base: position 7,318,486 of record BSYR01000024.1, on the reverse strand, counting down.
TAATTTGCTTACTTTCCACACCGAATCCGCTTCTTCCTCCTCCGAAGATTTTGCTACCCTCCCAATTGAGTGATGCTCTGAGAATTCGAGACATATCGGAATACCTTCCAGCGTATCCCTAATTTGTCTTCTGATCATCTTCCTCGTATCTTCTCAAAAAAACCCACTTGCTTTGATGAATTTCCTCTGGTCTCGATTCTCTTCGATGATCTCTGATGGAGCTCTTCTTTCCCCTTGTTCGTGAGGGCCGATTTCGAAGCTATCAGGGACCACATCTATTGAATCAATATTCAGGCCGTTTGAAAGGAAAGTTGAAACACTATCTCGGTTTGCGTGCACCCCTTTAGTCCTATCCGAACCATCCAAGGCCCTACTATTCGCCAATTCTCCTAAAAACGGTTCTGGGCAATCTTCTAACTCCCTACGTAGAGAGTCCAGTCTTGATATCCTCTTATTGTTAGGCCCAAAATTGTTTATGTTGATTTCATTTAGGTCCACCGTTCTATTAGAGTTCTCAAACCCACGTCCTTCATCTGGTAACTTGCCAGATTCGATACCTTCATTCCTATCCTGAAACTCCTAAAAAGCCGGAGAAGATACCACCCCCTCTCTTAAATTTTGCATAGGAACTCTACACGTCTCCTTGGAACCAGTTTCTCCATTAACCTTCACCATTGAATTTTCCGATGGGGAATTTTGTCGTATCGTTACCCTAACTCCTTCAACAAAATTCAACTCCCCATGTCCCTCACTTCTCGCCTCGCCGTCTGCCGATCTATCCTCCAGCGACAAATCGTCACATCTTCTTTCGTTTTCTTGCCAACCGTCTGCCATTTTGTTCTCAACATCTTTTTTGCCCTTATACGAAGGTTCTTCCAGTATGTCACCGAACGATACTTTAATGTTATAATTGAACCCCATAGAAGTGACCATGATTGATCTTGGAAACACAGATTGGCTTGCTGCTCTTTTCCATACCCTAGCTACATCGAATCTCTCTTTCTCTTTAGTTGAATTATCCAGTGCTACATATTTGCCCCATTTATTACCAATTGTAGAGAAGAAATCCTCATGCCAGCAGGCTAATGGAACTCCTTTCAGTAATACTAGAAAAAACTGAAAAGGAATCCCATTAACACAAAGAGGTGCCAGATGATCGAACTAGAACCATATGGCTTCACTCTTACGAACCCAGACATCCTTCATCTTTGCTTTTGTATCGAATTGTAGGACATACGATTCACACTCAACGCCCCATCTCGAGATTCTGGCTTCTATTCCTTCATGCGATAGAGCTTGTTGAACAAACCCTATTTCGTATATTGGTTTAAGCACCCCCACCAAGCATTGTTGCAGCCAAACTACATCGTCTGATTCTATGTTCACGTTTAAATCATTCAAGCAACCATCTGGATTATTCGGTAAATTCTCACGTAACTTATGTTTATTAAGGAGGGCTTCTGTGTATGTCTTCCTATTCTCTTCCCATCTACGACCAACACATGTCGATTCATAATTCACCGTCGGAGAGCTAGTATCCCCAGTCCCGTTACGATTATTCTTTCCACCCTTCGTTTTGCTCTCACTTTCCCTAGGGTTAGGAATTTGGCTTTCGATACTTTCACAACCATCCCATCAATTAAAGAGTTGTCCATCTTGTGAATCACATTCTCCATGTCTGCTCGGTTTGCCACCGAGACAATGCTTTGTCTCGGTGTAATTTTTATATTTGGATTTCCTATTAATACCAGGAATGAAAACTCTCAATACCTTCCCATGGTGGTTAAACAATTCTCTCAACGCTCCTCTTTGGACTCTTCTACTCAGGTTGTCAACAAAAATGGTCCAGGACCCTGCTGATTTAGACTGCTGCTCCTTCCTTTCATTATTCCTAGCCGCTGAACCGCTGCTCACACTCGCCTCTTTGTGAGGATCGGCATCGAACGTCGTCGTCTTGCCTCCTTGGATTTCTGCTTCTGCGTTCCGAAGATGCTCTGACGCTTTGCCTCCTACTTCTCCCATTTCTTTTAACCATAAAAATAGCACTATATATAAACACTTTTATGGATGTTAAGCTAATTTTTTTTTTGTTTGTGCTTATCGCGTCGAGTGGTTAAAGATATTTATTTATTTTGATCTTAGATGAGTTTGAATTTTGAGATTTGTATTAAAAATTTAAATATTGTTTATTGTATAAAAATATTTTTTTATTTTTAAATAAAGTAGTCAATAAATTATTACCAAGTGTTAAGATGAATAATTTATTTTATCATATTATATATATATATATATATATATATATATATATATATATATATATATATATATCCAGATATTATTTCAGAGCTATATATTTCTGATATATTTTAAAAAATCGGTTAAATAAAATTTAAAAATTTAATATTTCCTTTGAAATATCGATTAAGTTTTAGTTCAGTTCATACCTTTCAAAAATCATAGATTTTATTGTGTACAAACAATTTTTTCGATTTAAAAGTTTGAGAAAATAAAAAATAGTTCAAATACCGTCTAATTTTTTCTCCAAATAAGTAAATGTTATCAATAAAGATTATGAAATCCAATAAAAAGAAAAGAAAAGTACAATGAAATCTATAAAATATGGTTTCCTAACATTGCAATGACCTCATCAATTCGTAAGATGTCATGTACATATGTAATATCTTTAAATATTCAAAGCCTAAGGAAAATTTTCAATTAAAGTATTTAGTCATAGTATTGATTGTGAAATTATATTATTCAAACAACTGCTATGTGGCAAATAGAAAACAACTTTATTATGGATAATAACTATTCAAAAAGATTAGTATGGACAAAAAGTTTAAACTAACTTTACTTGCCGATAAAGTTGAAATTATTCTACCAATAAGTGTTGGGGGCATTGGTAAGACACATTATATTTTCAAAGAAAAAATACGAGTTCATACTTTAGAGATAATATTATTGGAAAAGGCAACATCGCACTCCGAACATGAACTGCGAGATAAACATAATATTACAAAAAAAAATTAAGATTATTCTAATCTCTCCACTTTCATCATATTTTTACTATTACTTTGTGTACGTCTTTATTACCTCATGATTTTGGCTGTGCTAGGTACAGCAAAAAAATAGAAAGAAAATGAGGAGGTAAGGGAAACTGAAAAGAAAATAAAAATAAGAGCTGCTTGGTATAAAGGAAAATAAGAGGGAAAGAAAACTGGAGGGGAGGGACTTTTCTCTCCTTAGCACAAATAAGTATCTGTCCAAATTTAGACGGAAGCAAGGACAAAAAATTAAGGGTAATCTTCATTCGTGGTCTCTTTTGTTTAGTGTCTGTTCCGTTTTAGTCACCAATTTTGAATTTTTTTTATTTAAATCACTTATGTTATCGTTTCGTTCTATTTTAGTCACTGACCGTCAATCTCCGTTAGTTAGATGACGTGTCATGTTAGTAAAAATAGATAATTTTTAATATAATCCCTAAACTCTTGAAATTCTATTTTTTTCACCATCTTCACCTGACAACTGAGTAAACTCAGAATAATGCTTTATTTTAAACATTGATCAAGTCTACATAATAAAAAATACTCAGACCATCAGCTTTCACAATCATGCTGACATAATTTTCCTTGTCAATCAGTAGCATTTGGAATTAAGGCTACCATTCATCTCTGCAGCATGTGCATACAATTGAAAAATATGCACACTGGACAGAAGAGTATAGCTAGACAGAAAATATGCAAATTGGAGTACATATTGCTTACCACCACCAACAGTGTTGCTCCAAGGGTTAGGGAGTGGATTTGTGTTTGGGGCAGTTTGTCCCTGAACGGTTTCAGAATTAGTTGAAGAAGTGTTATCAGTTGAGTTTCTAACTTGAGAACCACCTTGATTGCCCAACAGAGCAGCGAATGGGTTCGAACCCAGACTATTTCCAGTATTTCCACCCATAGTTGTAGCATTCAAAAATGGCTCCTGAACATTTTCATACATACGCCTAAGCATGTTAAATCCCTCAGAAGATGCTTCAACATTACTCATTGCCCTGTCAGTGTTTCGCATCATTTCACGCGTGAGTTCAGGGTTTCTTGCAGCTTCTAATGTCTGCCGAAGAATGCTAGGATCATTAAATATATGCCCAAGCTCTGGATTCCTATCAATAATTTCACGCATTTGAGGATTGCTCATAATCAAGCTGCGCATTAACTCCAGGTTATTCATCAAACTTTGAATAGCAGGTGTATTCATTATTTCCCTCATCATGTTGGAATTTTGAGTTAGTTGCTGCTGAACTTGTTCAAATTCAGGAAGTCCAGATCCAAACAAACCAAAACCTCCACCGTCGCCGCCGCCGCCACCAACACCAAGTGGACTAAGTTTAGGGAATAAGGAAGCCCCAGACCAGCACCCTCAGTCGAACCAATACCCCGAGTAATCCCTGGTGCACCCTCAGTCGAATCAATACCCCGAGCAATACCCTGAGTAAGCCCCCAGACCAACACCCTCTTTTACAAGTTTTTTGAGATTGATGTGGGTTTTTTGCCATTGCAGGTGTTGCTGTGGGAGGAGGTCGGCAAAGGTAGCAGCGGCTGTTGACAACAACAATAGTAAAGATGAAGGTTAGGGTTGGGGGATAAATTTTGAGAGAGAAAAATTAGGATTCTTTGTTTTAAGAAGATGAAAAAATAGAATTTCAAGAGTTTAGGGATTATATTAGAAATTATCTATTTTTACTAACATGACACGTCATCTAACTAACGAAGATTGACGACCAGTGACTAAAATAGAACGAAACGATAACGTAGGTGACTTAAATAAAAAAATTCAAAATTAGTGACTAAAACAGAACAGACACTAAACAAAAGGGACCACTGGTGAAGATTACCCAAAAATTAATCATAGTTCAACATAAAAAGGTAAAATACGAAAATACCCCATATAAGTTAATATATCATACTTTATTTTTCAACGTTGGATAAAATATTCTTTAGTTAAATATATATTTATGAGTTGTTTCATAATCGACAATTCTTTTTTAGAGCCAGAAAAAAAATCATATATATTTATTATATAAATTTTAATTCACTGTTTTGAAAACTTTTACATCGATAATTATTTATTTCAATTAATTAAATAAAAATAATATGTAAACTTGACTTTATTTATTCATTTTCCAATGTATTCATATATAACACTTTATTTAATAGGTTTTATTCAATAAAATGTATTTAATTCGGGGCATTATTTTTCATATGTACTTTAATTATATTTTTTATTAATTTGTTTTAAAAATATTTTTTAAAAATTAAAAGATTCTTTTAACATTTTTAAATAAACGATATTTCAATAAAAATACAAATAGGAAAGATATAATGTAGAACTAATGTTTTGATATAATAATTGAAAAATGTTTTGGATTGATTTAAAAAGTATTTAAAACAATTTCAAAATCCAAACAACTTGAAATTATGTTTAGGGAAGTTTTTAAAAGGATTTTACATGTTTTTCAAAGCCAAACTTCACAAAACTGTCCATGCGTTTCGAAACACCTTAGGGCGTTTCGATACGGAAATTCCAGTAGCAAAAATGTTTCGATACTCGTATCGAAACGGGCATTCCCTGGATGAGATTTTTGCCCAGCGTTTCGAAACGGGTTATGCCGTTTCGATACGTCTACGTGGCATTGACCACAACGGTCATAAACTCCAACGGCTATTTCCCAACTAACATTTAAATGCAGGGCGTTTCAATACGGGTCTTAGCGTTTCGATACGTGTTCCGAAACGGCCAGGGGCGTTCCGAAACGGGTGCCTTGTCAGACTGCAACGGCTCTTTCTACTTAAAGGGTGTTTCGAAATGGGTTCGAGCGTTTCGAAACGGGGAGCTGCAGAACTGCATTTATAGTGGGAATTAAAGTCCTCAACGGCTCCAATTCAATCACAACGGCTAGCAACGGCTATAAACTCATCAAGGGGTATAAAAGGGACTTCCAAGCATCAAGTAAAGGCTAACGCTCATATTGTCAAACATCAAATGATCAAGAATTGTCTTAGAGCTTAAATTGTCATTTATTGTATAGACAAACACTAGTGAGCCAAAATTGTCAAATTTGCTCAAGTGTTTTAGGTTTTGGGTGAGTGCTTTAATTGTACAAACAAACACCTATTAGAGGAATTTGTGTTTGCTTTTATTATCTCTTTGTAAGAGAGGGTTTCAATCAAGGCTTTGGGTAGAAAGCTTGATTGTGTATAAGGGTTATCTCCTAAGCCTAGAAAAGGGGACGAATCAATAGTGGATTGATTAGAAATCCTTAGTGGGGAGCTAAGGTAGTGGATGTAGACCTTGGTTAGAAGGTTGAACCACTATAAATCATTGTGTCAATTTACATTTTAGCTTCCACAACCCTTCCACCCAAAAATCCACCTCTCCACCACTTGGTGAGCCTTATCGGTTGAACAAATCGAACCCCACACAACTCAACATATAAGAATAAGGGTATAATGGTAAAATTTTAACATTTGATTTTTTTTCCTTTCAATTTTCCATCCTCCCAACTAAACACACCAATGAAAAAAAAATATGTTTTTTCATCCTTTCATTTTTCTATCATTTTAACTTTTCATCCTTCCAATTTTTTTTCCTCTCTATCAAGCAAGTCCTGAAAGTTTTTATGATTTGGGTGTTTTATAGTATAGTGCTCAATTTTTTTTCAGAAAAAAATTAGTAGATTAATAAACTTTTAAACATTTTTTTGTTGTTATTTTATTAAAACGTTTTTACTGTTTTTTCACGAGTGTTGCTTTTTATATCGTTGACTGATTTTTAATTTTTAAGTTTGTTGTATATAGATAAGCATAAACTTTTTCTTATGAGTGTTATTATATTCTCTTCTAATTTTCTTTTGTTTTGTGTGATTTGTTTTTGCCATCAATCACATTTTGTTAGCATTTATGTTAGTTTCTTTGTTTGTTTGTTTTCATAGTTGTTTATTTGTCTGTTTTTTGGCAGTTTTAGTTTATCCTTGTGATAAGTTGTTTGTCTTTGTGACAATTTTCTTGTTTGAAAGTATCATCGGTCTCTTCATATTTTGATGTCCTTTTGTGATTGTTTTGTTGTTGTGCCAAGATTTTGCAACAAAATAATTTACATAAGTCATTTATTATATTTTGACTCAAATTCTAATTAGTAATTAAATTGAGTTTTATGATAATTCTAGCGGTTAAAAATTACTTGATAATTAGGGTTTATTTTAATAAGTAAATATCTATATTAGGTAAGAAATTTTATTGAATAAGGTTTCTTGGTAACCAAGTATTTGAGTCTATAAATATGGACTATGTTTAATCTTTTGAATTATGAGATAATGAAAGTGAATTACTCTAAAGAGATGCTATCACTTTTAAGTTTTCTACAACTATTTGTGATACATTGTAGAGATGTGTATTGTAGCGATGTTGGGAAGAGTGTTTTGGTTCCACTAGGTTTTAGGAAATGTACATCAAATTTTGAGATACATGAGATATCATATATTTATACTCTTCGTATTCTCTACGTTGATAGTGGATTGTTCGTTTCACTCGTCCGTGGAGGTATACTATACTGAACCACGTTAAAATTTGTCTCATGTGCATGTCTTAGTCTATGTTGTTATTGCTTTGGTTATTCGTCGCATACCAAATTCTTAACACTATATATAGTGTGGGAGGGGTTATTCCCCTCCCAAAAATTTTGGCATAATAGCATTTTAGGTCTTTTTTTAGTTTGAATATTAGTTAAATAAGGCATATGTCTCCCAATTTTTAGATTTAAAAGCTTAATATGTTCTTGCCTCTGTCAATGTTTGATCCTAGCTTTATCCGTGTAAGCTGTTGAGATGTGAGTGGCTCGATTCGATCAACCGTTCTTGCTCGCCAAGTGTGGAGAAGTTGGATAATTGGGTGTTTTAATGGGAGGTGAAAATTTGGCAATTTGACACAAGTATTTATAGTGGTTCAACCTTCTAACCAAGGTCTACATCCACTACCTTAGCTCCCCACTAAGGATTTCCAACAAATTCACTAAGAATTTCGTCCCCTTTTCTAGGATTAGGAGGAAACCGTTACAACCCTCAAAGCTTTCTACCCAAAGCTTGAAGGAACACTCTCTTTACAAAGAAAGACTTAGCAAACTAGAAATCCCTCTAAAAGGTGTTTGTTTGCAATTCGAAGCACTCACCCAAAACCTAAACACTTGAGCAAATTTAACAATGTAAGCTCACAAGTGTTGTCTAAGCAAGAAATGTACAATTAAAGCTCTAGACAAATTTTGACATCATAATGTTGTAACAATTGAAGCATTAACCATTACAAGATGCTAGGAGGTCCCTTTTATACTCCTAATTGAGTTTGTAGCCGTTACTAGCCGTTGGGGATGATTTGGAGCCGTTAAGGACTTTATTTCCCTTCATAAATGCTGTCCTGCAGCTATTCGTATCGATACGCGTGGATCCGTATCGGTACGGCCTTCATGAGGAACTAGCCGTTGGGCTCTTGCAAGCCTAGGCGTATCGATACGCTTGAGGGCGTATCGGTGCGGGTTCACATTTAAATGGCCGTTGGGAAATAGCCGTTGGGGTTGGTTGAAAGGGGATCAGTACGCTTACATGGCGTATCGAAATGACCCCTATCCGTATCGAAACGGCAAAGGCCTGTATCGATACGGGTTTTGACAGTGGCCAAGCTAGGGCAAAAAGGTATCGGTACGGGTACAACCGTATCGATACGGGTACGTTGAAAATACGAGTTTGGCTATTAAAAACATGAAAAATCTTTGCCAAAAACCTCTTAAAATACCTCAAACATAAATTCAAGTTGTTTGGACTTAAAAACAAGTTTTAAATTCTTTTCAAATTAGTTCAAAACATTTTTCAATTATTATATCAAAACATTAGTTCTACAATCTCCCCCTTTTTGATATAATAAAACTAACTTGAAAAATTGTTTGGGATTCTCCCCCTTTAACTTTAAAAATGCGAATAAGAGACTAAAGATATGAAATCAAATAAAGCTCCCCATTATTCATTTGAAAAAGCAATTTTTCAAACCATTTCTCCCCCTTTTTGTTATATCAAAAAGAATTTAAAACATTAAGTTCAAAATAACATATGAGGCAAAAAAAATTGACACACTTAAACTTTTTGGTTTAAAATTGGCTCCCCCTTACACAAAGCATCATAAAAAATGTTAGTTCAACATATATGATTAACTAGTTGACTTAAAAGAAAATTAAGCAAATAAAAGCAAAAGCAACTAGAATATTTACCAACACTTGAACCCAAAGGGAGGATGTGAAGCCTTCCTTCTTCAAGTGTTCTTCTTTGTGTGTATGGAGCTCCCCCTCAAAGTTTGACTTGTTGATCACTCTCCATCACACCTAGCAAAAGACAATCAAGTAATTTTTGGTATCCAAATTGCTTTGGATCCATAGACATTAGTAGCACAAAATTTAGTCCCCTTAGGAATCCATTTTTCAATTTCATTCTTTTTAGTTGAAGTGGTTAGTCCTTTTGGGACCCAAACACTTCTAAAATATTTACCATTTATAAATCTAGGGGCACTAGATTGTCTTACATAAAAGTTTGATTTTCCAAAACTATTTTTCTTTTCAAGTTCATTGGAAATCAAATCTTTTTCTTTTTGAACTTTAAGAAGCAAATTTTGTAAATCAAAACATTTTTGTTCAAAATCTTTCAATCTTGCTTCAAGTTCAAGATTTGTTTGGGAAAGCAAATCATTTTCAATTTTTATTTTTGAAATCAACTTTTTGTTCTTGGAAAATGATGCCTTGAATTCCAAAAGCAAATCATCATAGGCATCTTGTAACTCATCAAATGCATAAGAATTTGAAATAGATGAGTTAGAAGTTACCTCCCCCTCATTGAGGGCCATCAAGCATAGGTGGGCTACTTCATCATCGGTGGAGTCTTCATCACTCCATGTGGCCACATATGCTTGTTTTGAAGATGATCCCTTCTTTTTGGATTTGTGGGAGTCCTTCATCTTCTTCATCGATTCATGCTTGGATTTTTCCATTTTGCTCTTCATGAACCAGGCAAATTTGTTGAAGAGATAGGTCATCTCTTCATCTTCACTTTCCTCCTCACTTGAATCTACATGGTGACATGTGGAGGATTTGAGAGCTATGGCACTAGCATTTATGCCTAGCTCCACGATCTTCTTCTTCCTCATTGCTCTAATCTCTTCCTTCTTCTTCTCCTCTTCTTTGTTTTTCTTCATTATTTGATGAGTGAGAAGTGACCCCATGAGTTCATCAAGCTTCAAGGTTTTGAGATTCTTGGCTTCGATGATGGCGGTCATCTTTGAGTCCCATGACTCGGGAAGGGAGTAGATGAGCTTTCGGACAAGCTTCTCTTCTGGGATGGCTTCTCCATAACCTTTAAGTCCATTTGTGATAGTGGAGAACCTATCAAACATCTTCTCGATGTTTTCTTCCGGATCCATCTTGAAGTTCTCATACTCTAAGGTGAGGAGCCCAATCTTGGTCTCCTTGACTTCATCGGTTCCTTCGTATGTGACTTCAAGCTTGTCTCATACCTCCTTGGCACTCTCACAAGAAGACATCTTCTCATAGATGGTTGGGCCAAAAGCACAAAAGAGCATGTGCAAGGCTTTGCAATTAAGCTTTATCTTCTTGCGATCGTCGGCACTCCATTCCGCTTTGCTTCCTTGAGGCACGAACGAACCATCTTCAATTATGTCCCATAGCTTGTAATCTCTTGACTTCAAGAAGAATTTCATCTTTGTCTTCCAATGGGCATAGTGATTTCTGTCGAAGAAGGGCAGTTTGTCGATGGATTGCGCCATTTGAGCCGGTTGGTGAAATTTTGATCGAGCTTGCCGGATCTTCTCAATAGGATGTGAATCCCCCTCAATTGAGCCAAGCTCTGATACCAATTGTTGAGATGTGAGGGGCTCGATTCGATCAACCGTTCTTGCTCGCCAAGTGTGGAGAAGTTGGATAATTGGGTGTTTTAGTGGGAGGTGAAAATTTGGCAATATGACACAAGGATTTATAGTGGTTCAACCTTCTAACCAAGGTCTACATCCACTACCTTAGCTCCCCACTAAGGATTTCCAACAAATTCACTAAGAATTTCGTCCTCTTTTCTAGGATTAGGAGGAAACCGTTACAACCCTCAAAACTTTCTACCCAAAGCTTAAAGGAACACTCTCTTTACAAAGAAAGACTTAGCAAACTAGAAATCCCTCTAAAAGGTGTTTGTTTGCAATTCTAAGCACTCACCCAAAACCTAAACACTTGAGCAAATTTAACAATGTAAGCTCACAAGTGTTGTCTAAGCAAGAAATGTACAATTAAAGCTCTAGACAAATTTTGACATCATAATGTTGTAACAATTGAAGCATTAACCATTACAAGATGCTAGGAGGTCCCTTTTATACTCCTAATTGAGTTTGTAGCCGTTACTAGCCGTTGGGGATGATTTGGAGCCGTTGAGGACTTTATTTCCCTTCATAAATGTTGTCCTGCAGCTATTCGTATCGATACGCGTGGATCCGTATCCGTACGGCCTTCATGAGGAACTAGCCGTTGGGCTCTTGCCAGCCTAGGCGTATCGATACGCTTGATGGCGTATCGGTACGGGTTCACATTTAAATGGCCGTTGGGAAATAGCCGTTGGGGTTGGTTGAAAGGGGATCGGTACGCTTACATGGCGTATCGAAACGACCCCTATCTGTATCGAAACGGCAAAGGCCTGTATCGATACGGGTTTTGACAGTGGCCAAGCTGGGGCAAAAAGGTATCGGTACGGGTACAACCGTATCGATACGAGTACGTTGAAAATACGAGTTTGGCTATTAAAAACATGAAAAATCTTTGCCAAAAACCTCTTAAAATACCTCAAACATAAATTCAAGTTGTTTGGACTTAAAAACAAGTTTTAAATTCTTTTCAAATTAGTTCAAAACATTTTTCAATTATTATATCAAAACATTAGTTCTACATAAGCCATGGAGCTTCTAGTTGAATTAGATGGTTGCTGAATTTTAGTTCAAAAACCGAACAAGTTCTTCTAAAAAGTGATGAATTTTGCTTTTCTTACTTTCATATTCTTTGAGTTTAAATGTATATTTGTTTCATTCTCCATGATTATTTGTGATTTAGAGTGTATCGTGTCTGTAACCCTTTTTACTTCTAATAAGATTTAGTTTTTTTCATTGTTAAAAAATCGTTAACCTTTTATTAATTCTTCTTTTAGTTTTTAAACGAATTTTGTTTGATAAAATCAAGTCAAACTACTAATGAGACCGTTAATTAAAAAAACTAAATATGCTTATGCAAGCTTATTTGGATTTGCACATATTAAAGGAATAGACAATTATTGTTTTATTACAAGTAGAAAAGTTTGAAGGGGCGCTTGAAGAAAAATCCCTTGGGGTAGCTAAAAGGCAGCGTTTACATTATTTTCTGTAAAAGAAATTATATGGTACGAAATAATATTGTAAAAAAGTTAAAGGTGTGCCTGCTTCATTAAGAATTTCAGAAAATATTTTCTATATTTTTGTGTTTGATTCACAGAAAATGATTTACATGTCAGTGAAAAATAAATCACTTTTTATGTAATATCATTTTTCGAAATAAAACTCCCCACAATAAATATAATATTTACATAGAAATAATAAAATAATAATAAAATCATTGCTTAATGCTATAAAAATATTAAGATCTATTAATTAGCCTAGTGACTAAGGACGCTCGTTTTGCCCCATCTGTATAGGTTCGAATATTGACATGAGAATGTAATATCTCTCTATTTAATAAAAAAAAATACTAAAAAAATATTATTTAGTAGTATAATTTAGTATTACTAGTTATTTTAAGCTTTAAATATTATTTTTAATATTTTAACGTCCAAGAGGTTGTAGATTGAAATACACGTAAGCACACAACAACCTTCAATTTAAGAATTAGAAATTTGAATAGTTTTAAGCATTTTTGTTTTTGAGATATATTATTATTTTTCTAATAATATCTGTTGAATTTTAATAATTAATAAAACTCAAACACATAATGCAAAAACACAATTGTTCTAACTTGAATCTTCTGAGAAGAAAAACATTATCTTGTCCACTTGATTCATATTTGAGCTAAATTTGCCCAATGATCAAACAAGCATAGTCCAAATTAAATTGGACTTGGACCTAATGTTTTAGGGTTGAATTATTATAGCTTCTCAATTTAAGTGTAATTCTAACACAATTAGAATATTATTATAAAAGTAATTTTTAATACATTTTAAATGATAAAATATGTTATTATTCCTAGTAAACTCACACTTTCTTTTGAAATAGGGTTAATTCAATTTTACTGAACCGATCGAATAAAGAAAATACATTGGCATATGCCTCATTAAAAACTCCTTTTAACTCTTTACAGAGAATGAAGAGTGCAACATGCCAATGTGAGAGAGTTGAAACGATACAATGCCAATACCCAGTGCATATGAACCAACCACTAACCATATCCCTAAGCCAAGGGCAAAGCAGTAAAGAAGCAGCCAACCGCAGACCTGACGCAAAGATCAGAGATGCAAAAAGGCATACAACAATTTACATTAGCTACTAAAATTCAACCAATCCTATGAACAACTGGAATATGATAAACTAATTGAAAAGAAGCATCATTCAAGATTCCCCATCTTTCACTTCTACAAGGTGTTGTGCCCATATCCAATGAGGGATGGATATCGTTTGCCCTTTAATTATGCATTTTTGGTGCTCTACTTTAAAATAAATGAGTTTAGAGTTTAAAGTTAGGATTTAAGAAATTAGGGGTAAGGTGTATTTTTAAGGTTTAGAATGTAAAATTTAAGGTTAAGGTTTAGAATTTAATTTTTTAGTGTGGTATAAAAAAAGACATGCTTAAGGACAGAGAATTTTTGTTCTCCAAAAGAGACCTTTCTTTTTTCTTTTTTTCACCTTTGAGCCTCAACAAAATGGATGCACTTTTAATTCATTGTTTAATTTTAAGGTAATTATTTGATGCCTTGGTAGTGAAATTTTATTTTTACAAGCGGACTTCTAAAGTTGTTACATGTCTCTTTTAGGAGTTCTAAACTCTAAACTAACATATATTCTCAAACCTTAAAATTTAACCACAAACCCTAAATCCTACAAATTAGATGTTTGTGAAAAACAAATTTTTAACCGCCAATGCATACAATGTTTCTCCTAAATTTCAATGGAACAAATTTGAAGAATCAATTCGCCCCCCTCTTTTTCGATCATTTCGTATTATTTTTCTAAACATTTTCATTTTCTTTTTTAAGCCAACAAATTTGAATTTTCACTAAGTTGGCCCACAAACTTTTTCAGCAAGTTTTTTTCGCTAAGTTTCTTCAAGTTCTAAACTTTCACTTCTAAAATTTTAAATTAACCCTGAAATTCTTTTATCAAGTCCCGTCGCTTAACAAAGTAAATAACATAACCCACAAACGTGGGTGGAGCCACCTTTACAATTGTGACACCCCAAATTTTTTTGGAAACTATCTTTTTCTATATTATTTGTATATAAAAAATTTAAAATATATATAATTGACATTCATTTATAAATAATTAACTTATCTTCAATATTGTTCAAAAAAGAACACTTTTAAAATAAATTTTTGACTCTGCCACTGCCCACAAGTACATACAAACCCATTAAAAATTGAAAACAAAAACTCAAAGAAAAAATCTTTAAATTCAATGAACCCTAACCCCAAATTCAACCGTGCATTTTAACCAAATCAACCCAGGTTTGCTAAAAAAACTTCCAAATCATTAATTCCTCTCGACCAACTAAATCTAAATTATTGACAACTTCTTGTCATTTATTCTCAATCTACGATGTCACGATTAAGAGAATGATAGAAAAACGAGCCTGATAAATTATTGATTATTTATATAAATACATGCCAATTTTTGAAATGATTTATAAAAGTTAAAACTTTCAGCAATGATGTATTATTGCATGTTTAAAGTAAATTATGAACCATGGGAATTGTGATATTTGAGCATAAGATCCCACTCCAAGTGATGTGCTGAGCATGTTGCACGCATCCCATCCATACGTGCTAATTTAGTACTACAATGTTTGTAGGGTCCGCACGTGTCTCTCTCTCTCTCTTTCTCTCTCTCTCTCTCTCTCTCTCTCTCTCTCTCTCTCTCTCTCTCTCTCTCTCTCTCTCTCTCTCTCTCTCTCTCTCTCTCTCTCTCTATATATATATATATATATATATATATATATGAATTAGGATCAACTTACACAATAAGTTTTACATATTTTTTAGATTGTTAGATGGGGGAATGGATGACTCAGATTAACTTCATACTCTTTTTTTTTTCAAGTGATAATCTTCACATATTTATTGTTAATCTCATTTATTCGTTTCACTCATCCAACGGTCAAAAAACCGTGTAAAACTTAAAAAGTTTTACAGCATGTAATTTGATCCCATATTCTACTGTTAATCTCAGTCATCTGTTTCACTCATCTAACGATTCAAAAAGCGTGTAAAACTTAAAGAGTTTTACATTGGGTTGTTGGATGATACTAAATGGATGAGTGAGATTAATAATAAAAAAATAAGTAATTTTTATGAGAAAACCCTTTTTCAATGGGTATAAAAGTACAAAATTAGATAAATTTTATATCGTGTAAATAAATCTAATTCTTACCGTTATTCTCCGCATCAATTCAATAATATCTAGGGTATACTATATAAAAGGTCCCTCGATTATGGTTCAATTATCTTTTGCGTCCCTTAACTATCAAAAGTTATAAATTGGTCTCTCGACTTTAAAAAAGTAACAAATTGGTCCGGCGCTGTTAAAAATTTAACGGCTGATGACGTGGCAGTTAATATAAATTGATATAATTATATAATTAGCCCTCAAATTCTACACTTATTTTAATTTGACCATAATACTAAAAAATTAACCCACATAATTTTAATAATCTATCAATTTAGTCCATCTTCTTTTCTATTTCTCTCATCCTTTAATTCTTCAATTCAAACCTGATAATTCTCCGTCGATACCCATTTAGAGTAGTAATAATTTGCTTGGCTGAAGACTCTAAAACTTCTTTCATTGACGGTGAACTAATGAACTCAAACCTACATCCAACATCACGTTCAAGAGATTTGACAGTTCTCCTTTGGTTGTTAGTATACATTAAAATTGTAGAACCTTCCTTCCCTGCACGTCCAGGGTAGTGCACAAAAGTCTCCGCATCATTGAGAAGCTCATAGTGGATAATCTAAAGAAAAGAGTAGTAAGTGCAATAATCTTCTTCATATGCCATTTAGAAAGCACAATCTACGTTTTTAAACTAAAAAAGGTAAAAAAAAATGTGATAGCTTTCCACATATGATGATATCTAAAAATTTGGAGCATGAAAATTGAAGAAAAAAAGATGGGAAAAAACAGCAAACAAACTTATGATAATCAACATAATTAATAAATTACATGTCCATTTTTGTATACTTAAAATGTCACATTTTTCTCGGTAGTTTTATAATATCAAATATAACTCATCTTCTTTTAAGTTTAAGAAATTAATTTCGCAAGCAGAGTCAAAGATAAAAAAACAAAGTGAGAAACACAACAATCAAATGGAACATAAAATACTAGAGTTGCCAACATACCAGATTAACATTTGGGATATCAAGTTCACGAGCCGCAACATCAGTGGCAACAAGCACCGTAAATTTTCCTTGGCAAAAACCATTCAATGTTCTCTCCCTCTGATGTTGAGATATATCGACATACAATGCCTCAGAATCTATGCTACTCGTTAAAGCCATTGATACATTATCAACATCTCGTGTCGTTTGTGTAAAAACAATGGTTTTCTCACCCTTCGCATAAACCTGAAGATAAGGTAAAGATTCAGTTTCCAGTACATCGATTCTAAACAATGCTTATTTTAATGGTAATAATTATCAGGTTTGAATTAAAAAATTAAAGGAGAGAAGAAATAGAAAAAAGATGGACTAAATTGATAGATTATTAAAATTATATGAGTTAATTTTTTAGTATTAAATAAGTGTAAAATTTGAGGGATAATTATTAATTATATCAATTTATAGTAACTGTTACGTCATCAGCCGTTAAATTTTTAACGGCGCTGGACCAATTTGTTACTTTTTTTAAGTTAAAGGACAGTTTGTAACTTTTGATAGTAGGGACCGCAAAAGATAATTAAAGCATAGTTATGGAAGCAAAAAGTAATTGAAGCATAGTTAGGGGATATTTATATAGTTTACCCTAATATCTAACTGATGTACTGACTACTGAGCATGTTACTCGCATCCCATCCATACGTGCTAATTTAGTACTACCATGCTTGTAGGGTCTGCGTGTATATATATGAGGTAGGATATTTTTATACCACATAAATTTTTAAGTTTTACATCTTGTTTAGACTGTTACAATAGTAAATGGACGAGTGAGACTAACAATAAAAATAAGGAAAATTTTACAACGGGTGACGGACATTGATGGACACCACTAATGATACACCGATGAACACTATTAATTTTTTAAAAAAAATTAAAAATCTAAAGGACTAAAATTATAATTAAAATTATCTCTTAAAAATAAAAATTAAATTTAATAATTAGTTAATAATATTTTTTTAATAGGTTAGAATCAAATATACTCAATTCTCCTAAACCCTAACAAAATCAATCTCTTAAGAAATAGAAATCATCTTATAATTTTTTAATAGATTAAAATCAAATATATCCAATTCTCATATTATTGATTCTAATTTATTAAAAAATTATAAATTGATTTCTATTTTTTAAGAGATTGATTTTGTTAGGGTTTAGGAGAATTGCGTATATTTGATTCTAACCTATTAAAAAATATTATAAAGTAACTATTAAATTTGATTTTTATTTTTTAAGAGATAATTTTAATTATAATTTTAGTCCTTTAGTTTTTTAAATTTTTAAAAAAATTAATGATGTTCATCGGTGTTCATCGTTAGTGGTGTTCATCAATGTTCGTCGCAAGTGATAGACTCATCCTAAAAATAATAACTTTTTTATGGGAAAAGCCACCATTCAACATGTTAAAAAAAGTGTAAAACTAAATAAAATCTATATGGTGTAAGTAAATTTAACTCAATTCAACTTCATTTTTTTACCGTTAATCATAACCATCAATTCAACCTCATCAAAGATATAATAAAAATATAAAACTAGATAAATTTTAGATACTATAAATAGATCCTAACCCTAAATAAAACTTACGAAAATATCCATCTTTAACTTACTCCATTATTTTCCTCAATTATATCAAACTTGTGAAAGAAAATGATAGCAGGTTGCTGAACTATACCGGAAAATTCACTGGTGGAATTATTGGGAAATTGGAAATTTGGTACAACTATTATAACTAATCTCTGTCTTAATCAGCGGAAACTTATTACACATCCCAACCTTAAGCGGTTCAAAAATAGCACAGCATTTTTAGTTAGAAGAAGTTTTATTTATTTATTTATTCATTCATGTGATTGAGTTTTTATAAATGAATCCCTCCATTCCTTAATCCCTTTTCCATTAAGACTAGAAATAAACATATAATCTATCTTTTTCCTTTCCTTTACAAACAAAAGTACCATAAAAACATCAAAAGGTGTAATTAAAGTAATGTATCCCATGAAAATTAAAAAAAAAACATATTGTCTAAGGTTTAGTTCCATGAGACAATGATGATAACATCTCCATTGATGGTTTATGCTACCAAATTTTACGGTACACTTGATTTGTTTAATTATTACCATTATTGTAAATCATTTAGCTTAAAATTAAAAGAATTTAAACAAAAACATTTAAAAAATAATATTTTAATTTTTAATGGTCAATCATATAATTAAACCGGTTCAATTTGAATTTGGATGAGATAATTATGAGAGCTTTAAATTACAAATCGATATGACTCAATCCATGAACATATCTTTTTAAAAAAATCACATTATCTGTTTTTGAAAAAAAAATGGAATTGTGAATTTCACCTATAAAAATTGGTGGTATATGACTATATTTAATCCAATTACCTATAACAATAAGGAGTTATAAATTCTCTGCTTTTTATATACCTTTCACCAATAAATCATTGTCTCCTACATTTATTCTTTTATTCTTTTTTCCTATTTTTTTATTGAATTTGAGAAGAAGAAAAAATATCAAGAAAAAAGGACAAAATCCCATGTCCACCTTTTGTTTTGATTAGAAAAAACCCTTTAAAATATTATTATATAAGAAAAAATATTTCACTTGCCCCATGTCATTGTCCTATATATTGAGTTTTAAATATATTTCAGATTTATTTTTAAAATTAATTAGCCTATTAATTCTTATATTAATTTATAATATATAACTTCAAATATATTATTTTTTTGAATAGTTCAAATATATTATTTGAAATAATTGTAAAAAGTTTTTTAATATCAGTAACAAATTTTGGTATCTTACCAAATTACCCTTAAATGAAAAAAATTCAATTCCCATCAATAAAGCTCCTCAATGGATAATATAGTAAAAAATAGAATAAAATTAAATTATTTTTTGAATAATTTAAAGGTGATTACAAGGTAATATATGTTCATACATATTCTTAACTCTTTGACAATGCATACACATCTTGCAGATAAAGCGATTTGAACCCGAGTCTCTTAGGATGAATATCATTCGTTTTTTTACTGTGACTACTTGTTAGGTTCGAATTAAATTAAATTACTAAGCGCTCAGATTAGATCTGTAATTAATGCATTTCATCATTTTGTTATTATCATATTATTTTTTGTATTTATATGAAATTTTAAAATGTGTATATATTTACTTTTTATCCCTATTTTTTCTTCTTCAATATATCATGTTTCACTTATAAATAGTGTTAAATATTGTGTTGCACGCGACAGACACTTCTCTTTTATTTGTGATCCCCAATTCCCATGTGAGTATCTCTGCAAGGCAGGGACCTCAGTCTCATGTCTCAACCATAAAATACAACCCCCTGCTTCTCATTTATCATTTTTTTCTCATTGATTAAAATTAATTAATATTATTTTTGCCATAATCATACTTGATGATTAAATTAGTTTGATTTTTAAAGGTATAATAATAAAAAAACTACCCCAAGGGTTTTAAGATTTTTTGCAGCTATATTTCTCAGAAAAAGACTCTAGTGTAAAAGAGCTTTTTTTCTTGTGTTTTCTCAATAACCTTTCATTTGATTTGTTCATGTAATGTAAATTACAAGGGTGGATTGAGATTTGAGAAAAAAGGGAAATGAAAATGGAATCTTTGAGCAGTGTAGGGGTTGGTTTGAGCATAGTTTTTGGGTGTCTTTTATTAGCTTTGATTGCTGAAATATATTACTTGTTATGGTGGAAGAACAGGCTAAGAACAAGCACCGATCTTGAAAATGATTTCAAAAACCCAGGTACACTTCATTCGTTTGTTTGTTTGTTTGTTTGTTTGTTGGAAATTAACTTCATCGTCTAACTCTGCTTTCAATCCTCAAGAAACTAGATTTGCAGAAGAGGAAGAATGCCATGAGCAGCATAATCTTCAACCGAACAAAGATTTATTGGTTAAGCCTTTGGATGGAGAAGATGAAAATGATGAACAGCATCCTGGATTTCTCTTCACAATTATTGAAGAAACAATGGAGGATTTGGAGTCTCTTGAAACCCCATATCTAACCCCTTTTGCTTCTCCACCATTTTTCACTCCCCCATTAACTCCAATCGATGTTTGTTTCGATCACCAATTCGGATTCAACCCTTTGTTCGAATCCCAAACTGATGCAGGTTTTCATCACCTTCGACTACGTTGAAGTTCTTGCAAGAAGCTGCTTCATAGGAAACATTAATGGAAGATGTGGCGGATTCAAGCTTTCCTCATGTTATGTCGGAGATGAAGTTCTATCACATTCATCCACAGAAAATTCTTACTTCTTTCTCAGGTACTCCATCTTAGTCAGAATTCAGAATTCATGTATTCTTGTCGTGTTTACAAATTTTTTATCTATTACTAATTTGTATTATATCAACTTTTTTAAAGGTGGAATAATAATAATAATCGAATTAATGTTGAATTGATTTTATTAATAATATTTTTGTTATGATATTATTCCCTAATTTGGCAAGTAATCTTTTATGGGATATATACATTCTCTTTTAATTTTATTTTTATAAATTTTAAATCTAATCTTGTGATGTTTAAATATAAAATAAGTATTGAGTGTAATTTTGAAAGAATTAATATCTTATACATTGGCGGTGGAAACTGAAAGTTTTACAAGCGTCTTAGTTTTAGGATATAGGGAGTTAGTTTAGGGTATAAGGTTTAGGAGTTTAGGTGTAGGGGTTTAGAATTTAGGGATAATTGTTTCAATTTAAGGTTTAGGGTTATAATTTAAGGTTTATAGGTTAGAGTTTAGTTTTTAGGGTAATATGGTGAGAATTTAGGTTTTAAGCTATAAACACTAAATTATAACCCTAAACCTTAAATTGAAACATCTATCCCTAAATGCTAACCTCCTACACCTAAATTCCTAAACTCTATACCATAAACTAACTCTCTATACCTTAAAACTAAGGCGCTTGTGAAAACTTTCAATTTTCACCGCCTGTGTATATAATATTTGTCATTTTGAAATTATATATTTATGAGCATAAATTTCAAAATCGAAATAAAAATGGATAACATGAAGTGAAATAATGCCAGTTGGAGTGTGGGACTGGTGATGGTTACTTGTTTTTATTTCAATCTACCCATCTTCTGGCCTTTTCAATACATGCAATCATTGTCTGAGTAGGTATCGTTCTTCCGCTTACACTGTAAATTTCTTTCAGATCGATCCCATTGTTTAGTGCTTAGGCAAACTATGAATCTTTAGGCTTAAACTATGCTTTAAGTTTGTTTTTAGCCCTTAAATTAATTTTTAAATTATATTTAACCATCAAGCTAAAGCAAAAAGTTATTAAATTATATTTAACTAAATTTTGATTAAATTAAAAATTAAATTAGATTTAGTTTTTTAACTTTGTTCGGTAATAAAAAAAATTAACTTAATAATCATTTATTTTTTGATAAAATTAGATATTAAATTATTTAAAAAATAATTTAATACAATTTATTTATGATATAATATAGTTTAAAATTATATTTATTTATTATTTTTAAAATTTAAAATTAGGATCTAACTAGTTATTTTAAGTAATTTAAATTTTATATTCAATAGTAAATAAAAATTATTTAAAAATATTTATTTAGATCTAAATTTTAAGTCATTTAATAATTATTAAATATAATTTAAAAATTATATTCTATTATAAATTAATATTATTAAATTAATATTAATTTTATAGAAATAAATAAATATTTAATTAGTTTTGTTATTATCAAACAAAGTGAAATAAATAAATCTAGTTTGATTTTTAATTTTAAACACAATTTAGTTAAAAATTATTTAAGTTAGAAATATCATAATTTATTAGTTTAACTTGGTGATTAAATATTTAAAATATTATCAATGAGGTATTGTGTTCATGTCACTCCCCAACCTTTTATATTTTATTTTTGTGTTGTTGCTAACTTAATATACGTTAAATATAAATATTAGTGGAAATAAATCAAAAACTAAGCCTAGTTGGTTTGTATACAACCCTTTCAAGCTATTGAATGCGGGTTTAAATCCTTACTACAACAAGGTTCTTGGTTTTAATTTCTCTTTGGTTTTCTTCAACCAATATGGTAGAGACATGTGTCACCACATGATTGATTGAATAAATTAAACAAAAATAATATGGGGATGAGAGAGAAATGATTAAAAATATTTTAAAAATGCCCGCCGTTAGTTTTTTCTCGTTAATTTTTTAACGAAGAGTGACTGAAATAAGAAACGTATCTAACGTGAGGAACGATTTTAACGAAAAAATTAGTTGGGTGACCAAAGCAGAAAAAAGATAATAGTTGGGTGACCACCAATGTAATTTTCCTAAAATAAAACCATAAAATTTACAAATTGACACTAAACAATAGTGAAATATTTATTTCAGTTATTTAACTTTAAAATGTTATAAAATTATCATTAAATTTTATATTTTATGTTATAAAATGGTCGAATTTTTTCTTTAAATAATATAGTGGGGAAAAATATTTTTGTGAAGTGTGGTTGGTGAATTTTTATTTAGAGCTATTTCTAGAGTAAAAGTAAATGTCGTTGACATTTTCACACAATTTTATGAAATTGTCAAAGAATCTGAACGACTTTAGACGCATTTTTTATTCAAAATGATTGTTTGAAGTGAGGTTGGCAAAATTTCACCAAAAGTCGTTATATAGTTTTGACATCTTCAAGAACTTGCCTCCAAAAATCGAATGACTAAAACAACCACCCACCCCTTAAGAGCAATTGGTTGAATAACAATGATTGGTACTAGTTCGTTGTGCAGGTTTTGTCGTGGCAAAAAACATAAATTTGTTAGATTCCTGAATAAGGCACTCATGATCACTTAAGATTTATGACAATTCAAGTATTGCCGGCGGTGTGTCACGTAGATGGAGTGCAACAAATATTGGGCAATAGTCATCACCTAATTGACTAACGATAGTAATCAGTAAAATTGTATCGAAAATAAGATATTTTTTCAATGCAAGATTTTGCATGTCTTTCGTGTAGTTGAAAATAGATCTGAAACTACACAAATTGTGAGCTAATTTAGATTTGAGAGCAAGAATACGTTCTCGAGTATAGGTTGCACCATAGTATCTTATGTTATTTTAGTGGTGGCAGCAGATGAAATAAGAGATTGAACTAAATCATCACAACTGCCAAGAAGAGCACTAACAATAATTTGATCTTAATGATACCATTACAAATATTTAAGATTAGCAATTTTTGCTGTGAAATCGATAAACATAGATGGAAGAGCTTGCGAACCATAATATAGTCGATTAGCTTAAAATCAATGAGAGTGACTTTCACATGTCGTCGTCAGACAGAAAAGTTGACGGACACAAATTTAATTGTAATGTTGGTCGGTGCACTAAAATGCATAAAATCGTCGATAATAGAAGACATAGCCATGAGAAAATGTTTAGTCTGAAAAAAGATAAAGGAAAACAAATTGAGTAGTGAAATTATAATTGGCTCTGATTGACATATAAAAGACTTGTATATTTGATCAATATAACAATTACAATTGATGAGTATATATAAGATTACAAGGAGAGTTAAATGTACAAAGATAAGGAAAGATAAAAATGAGATTAGATAATTGAATCGAATCTAACTTCTTCCAACGAAATTTTAGCTCATGTCTCACTAAAATAAACAGATGCCCTATCTAATTGAATTACAATAAATTTAACGATAAAAGTTTTATTTTTATATATTAATTTAATATTAGATCACTGCACACCTCCTGATCAGAGACAGTTGACAGTCTCCTATGGTTATATTTTTTATGGCAGTTTGTTGATGCATTTAGAACCGTTTGCAAAGTAATCAGTAAACCTGATTTATTTAATCTTTACTCTTACATTAATATATCGCTTAGTTTAAAGAGAAATTTGTAGACTATTGATAGTTACTTGATTTTTTATATGAAAGATGAAGATTACAGTCAAAGAAAAAATTTTAGTTTTATTAGTTGGATTTTCATATTAGGGATGTCTTATCTTTATTTATGTCTTACCTTTTTCTTATGAAAATTTAATTTTTAATTTTATCGAAAAAATTATTGATGAGGAAGAAGAAGAATAGTAACTTAGGACCACAAATTTCCTTGAGAATGGAAGATTGGGACAAGGTCATGAGGTGTATGTTTCTTCTTTTACAGCTTTTTTATTTTTATGAATGACACTGTTTCTATCCATTTATCCATAAAAAAAAATATTGCCAAATACTTTTTTTCTCTGTTCTTTGAGCTGGCCGGGTGAAATCCGACTAAAGTAATAAAATAGTTGGTTTTGGTTTGACATTTAAATCTATGTTTGAATAAATTCTTGTTTTAAACTTCAAATTTGATTTGAGAATAAAGTTGAAGTATAAATTTATGGATAAACTACCTATTTGGTCAGCTAATTACAATTATATTTTTATTTTGGTCACTCAATTATTTTTTGGCATTTTAATTAGGGTAAACTACCCTAGTGACTACCCAACTATTGGGAGCGACGTGTTTTGACCACCCAACTAAAAAACTTTAAAATTTGACCATTCAACTATTTAAATGGACCTATTTTGACCATCGGCCGTTAAAAGTTAACGGAAATGTGACGTGATCGTTAAAGTAAAATGTGTATAATTACACATTTGATCATTGTTAGTTACCTATTATATCGATTTAGTCCTAATTTTAATTTAAATAAATAAATAAAATTAATCAACCAATTTGGTGATAACACGTGTCATCACCCGATTGGATGATTGTAATCTAATTATTATTTTATTTTTTAATATTTAATATATTTATTTTAAAGGTGAAGTGCTTGGCATGCACCAATCTATTCTTAATTAAAATGATTGCACCAGTTTTTATATATCATATAATGCAGTAAAATGCTAGGGAATAAATAATTAAAAATGGTTGCAATGAGACTCGAACCTAAATCACTTGGGATGTGAAAAACCATACAAACCACTTAACCAATTCAAATAATTAATTTGAATATAAATATAGTTTAAATATATTTAACTTATAGTTAAAGCAAGATTTAAAATGAAATTAGATATATGATTTTTATATTTTTAAACTAAATTGAATATATTTTTTAAAATATATAATTTTTATATTTTAAAACTAGATTAGATATATGTTTTTTTATATTTTTAAACTAAATTGAATGCATTTATTTTAAAAAGAAAAATATATTTAATATAATTTAAAAATATAAAAATCATATATCTAATTTCATTTGAATCGGTTTTATTTGAATTAGTTAAGTGATTTTTATATTTTTAAACTAAATTAAATATATGATTTTTATTTTTTAAAAATAAATTAATTATTTGAATTGATTAAGTGGTTTGTATGATTTTACACATCCCGAGTGATTTATGTTTGAGTCCCCTTGCAACCATTTTTAATTCTTTATTCCTTAGCATTTTACTCCATTATAAGATATATAAAAACTGGTGCAATTCATTTCATTAAAAATGGATTGGTGTAGTGGTAAAGTTATGGGTTTTCACTCATGAGGTTGTGGGTTCAAACTAGGGGTGTTTAAATTTGGGTATTTGAAATTTTTGGGTAGTGAAACATCAGCCCGTTACCCGACCCACATACAAACTTGGTACGGGTTAGTTTTTAATCTATTTTTTTGAAAAAAACATAGGAAACACATAAAATCCTATGATATATATTTCAAACACAAAAATTAATATAATTGTTTTTGAAAATTTTAAAACTTAAAAGTATATAATACAAATATAAAAAGAAATCAGAGATTTAAAATTAATTTTAGGGGAAAATATTAAGAAACATAAAATAAAAGTAAAATTTAAAATTTAAAATATATAAGTTTTAAAATTACTAGGTCGGGTACCCAGTTATAAAAAAAATTCGGCCATGATGCGGCCCGACTACTCGGCCCGAAAAATTTCAGTATTTTCAAATAAATACTCAGTAATTTTCAATTGGGTAGGCGGGTCGATGGGTCGGGTAGTTCGGGCCGGGTATTTTTGACCACCCCTAGTTCAAACCCCTTGCCAAGCACTTCCCCTTTGTTCTAGAATTTTCCTTCCATCAGGTGGTGACATGTGTCACCACTTGATTGAAGAAAAATAAATATATTAAATATTAAAAAATAAAACAATAATTATATTAAAATTATCCAATCGGATGACAACACGTGTCATCACCAGATTGGTTGATTAATTTTATTTATTTAAATTAAAATTATGACTAAATTGATATAATAGGTAACTAACAAGGACCAAATGTGTAATTATACACATTTTACTTTAACGGCCACAACATCTTTCCTTTAGCTTTTAATGGCCGATGATCAAAATATGCCTATTTAAATAGTTGGGTGGTCGAGTTTTGAATTTTTTTTAATTGAGTGGTCAAAACAAGTCGCGGCTAATAATTGAGTAGTCATTGGGATAGTTTACCACTCAATTAAAAATCGAGTTTTGAATTTTTGTTATACAAAACGCCGCTAAAGAACAAGATCTATCGTGGCGTTTTTTCACCAAAAACGCCGCGAACTTTTGCGGCGCAAGTATCAACGGTGTTTTTGGCGGCGTTTTTATTAGTGCCGGGGGCGTTTTTAGCGGCGCTAAAAAATGCCGCAATAGGCTGAAAAAACGTCGCGAAAGAACAAGCCTGGTGTAGTGTTTAGAGTTTAGGGTTTAAAGTTAGGTGTTATAGTTAGGGTTTAGAAAATTTAGTGTAGGCTATATTTTTTAAGGTATAGGGTGCAAGATTTAAGATTTAAAATTTAAAGTTATGGTTTAAAATTTAATTTTTTAATATTTTATAGTGTTGCAACATTAAAAAAGAGCGCCAAAAGGCACAGAAGATCCGGACTAATGATAGTTACTTGTTTTTATTTCAATCTACCCATCTTCTGGACTTTTGAATACATGCAATCATTGTCTGAGTAACTATTGTTCTTCCGATACCACTATAAATTTCTTTCGGATCGATTCCAATTTGGTTGTTGTTTAGTGCGTACGCAAACTATGAATCTTTGGCCCAGATTTAATAGGATGATGTATTAGATTCTTTAAGTAAGGTTATTGGTTCGAGTTTAATGTTGTAAATGGAGAAAATTAATTTGTGAGGGTCACCACATAACGGGCATTTGCAGTACCAGATCCAAATTAGTTAGTCAATAATTTAAATACTGGTGGTTAGACAAAAAAATTGTTATTTCATGCTGTGGCAGTGATTTTTTTTCACATGACTAATTTCACTCTAAAAATTAAAATCTCAACCCCTAACCTTAAAACTTAAATTATAATAATATACCTTAACTTCCAAACTCTACGCCATAAACACCTAAATCCTAAACTAAACTTTTAAAATTTAAATTAGACCCGCTTGTAGAAAATAAATTCTCTACCACTAATGCATGAAATATTTTTCCTAGAATAATACTTTGATATATAAGCTTGTGTATTTACACAAACTTTAAAGTTCTTAATTTTATGGTTTAAGAGTTAAATTTTAAGATTTAGTGTTTATGAGAAAAGAGTGTAAGATTTTGAATTTATCATTTAAGTTCACATTTAGAATTTAGTGTGTAAAGTCTAAGACTTAGAGTTTAGTTAGAAATTTAAATTTTAAATTTTATAGTTTAAATAAAATGGATTATATTTTTATATGCAACTTAACTTTAAAATATAACCCTAACATTAATTTGATTCATAGTTATACATTTTATATGTATTTGTGTATTCATATTTAAAAAAAAAATCAAATTAATTTTTTATTGCTGTTTAACATGAAAAAAGAATGAATAGTATAATTTTTAGTTAATTTCTTTAATTTGAAAAAAATAGCAAAAAGATTAAAAAAAATAAAAATGTTTTTTTAATTGAAGACCAACAATGTCTGCAGTTCAAAAATAAATGAAAAACTAACAAAAATGAATGGTAGAAAAATACAAATACCGAGAAGTATTTAGGAAAGATTGAAAATATTCATAAGCAGGAACGCGTTGTTCCCAAGCTCAAAGGGGTTTAACATTTGATGTAATCAACTTGCTCAATCTTGGTACATCTTGGCGATGATAGGATTGCAAATGCTCTCAAGTTCCTTCATCTTATCCTCGAACTCATCCGCCTCGCCTAATTGCTTGCCATCCATCCACCGAATAGCTCCATCAATGGCCTCCTCTATCTTCTTCTTGTCGGCAGGGGCAAGTTTTGAGCCTTTCACGGTGTTTCTCATGTTGTAGGCGTAGTTTTCCAAAGCATTCTTGGCCTCCACTTTCTTCTTGTGTTCCTCATCCTCCGCCTTGTATTTCTCGGCCTCTTGAACCATCTTCTCGATTAAATCTTTGGATAACCTGCCATTGTCATTTGTGATTGTTATCTGGTTCTTCTGGCCAGTCGTTTTCTCCTCAGCAGAGACGTTTAGGATACCATTGGCATCAATGTCGAAACAAACGGTGAATTGAGGGACACCTCGAGGTGCCGGTGGGATGCCAGAGAGCACAAACATACCCAACACGTTGTTGTCACAGGATCGAGCTCGTTCACCCTCGTGAACCTGGATCGAAACGCTGGTTTGGTTGTCGTAGTGGGTAGAAAAAACTTGCTCCTTGTTAGTTGGAATCGTAGTGTTTCTCGGAATCAAAACAGCCATGACACCACCAATAGTTTCAATCCCGAGAGACAATGGAGTAACATCCAAAAGCAACAAATCCTGAACCTTTTCATTCCCTTCACCACTCAAAATGGCAGCCTGAACGGCAGCACCGTATGCGACGGCCTCGTCGGGATTAATGCTCTTGCAAAGCTCCTTCCCGTTGAAAAGGTCTTGCAACAATTGCTGCACCTTGGGAATCCTAGTGGAACCACCAACAAGAACAACGTCATCAACACTGCTCTTATCCATCTTGGCATCCCTCAAACACTTCTCAACGGGCTCCATGCACTTCCTAAACAGATCCATGTTAAGTTCCTCGAACCTTGCCCTTGTAATCTTTGTGTAAAAATCAATACCCTCGTATAGAGAATCGATCTCGATGGTAGTTTGAGCAGTGGAAGAAAGGATCCTCTTAGCTCTCTCACAATCGGTCCTCAACCTTCTCAACGCCCGGGGATTCCTACTAATATCCTTCTTGTTCTTCCTCTTAAACTCTTGAACAAAATGGTTCAACATCCGATTATCGAAATCCTCACCGCCCAAATGCGTATCACCGGCTATGGCCTTAACTTCAAAAATACCGTCATCAATAGTAAGCAAAGAAACGTCAAAAGTACCACCACCCAAATCAAAGATCAAAACGTTCTTTTCACCAACACTGGTGACTTTCTTATCAAGACCATAAGCAATGGCGGCAGCCGTGGGCTCATTGATGATTCTCATGACATTAAGTCCAGCAATGACTCCGGCATCCTTGGTAGCTTGCCTTTGGGAATCATTGAAGTAAGCCGGCACAGTAACGACGGCATTCTTGATAGTTGATCCAAGGAAAGCCTCCGCAATTTCACGCATCTTGGTTAAAACCATGGATGAGATTTCTTCAGCGGCAAACTGCTTCTCTTTGCCTTTATAATTAACAACAATCATGGGCTTATCCCCAGCTCCAGCTATGAGCTTAAATGGCCAAAGCTTAATATCGCTTCGAACTGATGAGTCAGAAAATCGCCTACCAATCAATCGCTTAGCATCTGTTTAAGCATTAGAGACACAAATGTCAAAGAATACATAACATACGTAAAACAACTGCAAATACATGAGAAAAAAATACAACTACAAATATACGAATGATCAAACGTCATAAATCGAGAGAAGATACGTAGGTTTACGTACAGAGCGAACTACTTCAACACAAATACACAATGTAGCATTAAAACTCAAACATACTGATTCGGATTCCCGCTAATCCTATAATGACGTCATAAATACCATTCTACTCGATATCTAACCATACTACAACGGCGTAGATTTCGATAGAAATAACTGAAATTACAAAAAAAAATGGGGGCAGACTGGTAGAGCATAAGAGAATTACCGAAGACGGTGTTAATGGGATTCATGGCGACTTGGTACTTAGCAGCGTCGCCGATTAATCGCTCTGTATCAGTAAAACCGACATAAGACGGCGTCGTCCTGTTGCCTTGGTCGTTAGCAATGATCTCGACTCTGTCATGTTGCCATACTCCGACGCACGAGTAAGTCGTTCCTAGATCGATCCCGATCGCCGGTCCTTCACCTTTTCCAGCCATTGCTCAGAGTTACAACAAAAATCAAGGAAAATGAGGGGGAAATGATAAGAGAATATTAGGAAGTCGAAGTTTCAAGTGTGCTGTGTTTTGAAGATTTGAATTGTATGGCTCCATGCTAGGGTTGGTGGTTTTATATAATATTTTTTAGGATTCTAGAATGTTCGGAGGGAAAATAGGGGTCTTGAGCCGTTGGTTTTAAAATGATGGACGGCTGGGATTTGTTAGGAAGGCCGTTCTACAGAGGTATGTAACTAAAGTTTACAAACGATCATTAATTAAACTATAATAAAATATTTATTTCAGTTATTTAATTTTCAAATATTATAAAGTTATCATTAATTTTTTTTGTTATAAGATAGTCAACAAATTTGTTCGAAATATATAAGGAAAATATTTTCGTGAAGTGGGGTTGGTGGTTTTTATTTCACCAAGTAGAAATCTTTCTACAATAAAAGCGGAAGTTATTAATACTTTCACACGTTTTATTAAATCCTTAGAAAATTATGATAATTTTAGACGAATTTTTTATTTAAAATAATTGCTTGAAGTGAGGTCGGTGAAATTTCACCAAAAGTCGTTTTGTAATTTCGACATCTTTAAAAACTCGTCATCAAAGGTCGATTGATCAAAACGATCACCGTCCCATCGAGAGCGATTGGTTGAATAACCACGATTGGGACTAGCTCGTTGTGCAGGGTTTGTCATGGTAAAAATATAATTTTTTTAGATTCTTGAAGAAGACACATATGATCTGTTAAGATCTCAGACAATTCAAATATTATTATCAGTGTATTATGTACACAAAGAACAACAACTATTAAGCAATAGTCATCACCTAATTGAGTGAAGATAAAAATTAGTAAATTTGTATAAAAAATAAAAAAATTTCAAGGCAAGATCAGAGGTGATATCTTGCATGTCTTTCATGTAGTTGACGATAGTTAGATCTGAAACCACGCGAATTGTGAACTAGCTTGAATTTGAGAGCAAGAGTTCAACCAGGAAATGTACGGGTATAGCTTGCGACCAGATTATTGATAATAATTTGTTCTTGAAGATATCATTGTAAATAATCATGATTAGTAATTTTTATCGCGACATCAGTAAATTGAGATGGTAAGTTGTGATCCATCAATATGACCGATTAGTTCAAAATCAATGAGAATGACATTCACTTGTCCACACCAGATAAAAAAATTAATAGACGTAAGTTTAATTGGAAAGTTGGAAAGTTGGTCGGTGCACTAATGCATAAACTCATTAGTAATAGAAGACAAAATAACGAGAGAATGTCCAGTTTGAAGAAAGGTAAAAGGAAAACAATTTGAGTAGTAAAATTCTTCACGACTCTAATTATCATATAAAAGATTTGTATATTTTATCAATATAACAATCACAGTTAAGGAGTATATATAAGGTTACAAGGTGACTTAAATGTACATAGATTTGAAAAGATAAAGATTAAACAAGATTAGGCTAGATAATTGAATCGAATTTAACTTCTTTCAACGAGATTTGAGCTTGTGTCCCACTAAAATAAATAGATATCTTATCTAATTAAATTGCAATAAATTTAATAATAAAAGCTTTATTTTTATATATTAATTTATTATTAGATCACAACACACATTCTTTTCATAAAAAGTCAACTTGATTATTTTACATTATTTCAAATAAATTAGTCCAATAAAAATAGATCACCAAGAGAAAAAACTACATGTTCACCCTATCAAAATGTTCTAAGCCAAAAGATGGCCCCAATAGACAAGAAATGGGACTAGGGACATAGGAAAATGTGAAACTCAATCCCACCGTTGTTATTTACGGAGACTAATCTCTTTCTCTCACAGACGTCGAATGCCCATCGGCCACCGCCCACCACCACTTAATGAGAACCGAAGTAACCCTAAATTCCTCTTCTTCCTCTTAGTTAACTAAAAAAGCTTTAAAATATTACATACAGTCTTGAAAAATTCACGTATGCTTCTTTGGATTATAGTTGTCTTTTTCTTTCAAATTTGTGCACAACGCTAGATAGGTCAAATCTATAATTACGCAAACAATGTTTAAGATGTTTAAGATGTTTGAAGCTTGAGAAACAATCTGTTTTTGCCATTAGTTTTTCCTTTATTATTTTTATAAAAAAGAAAACACCACTTAATTTTGTTTGTCGTCTCAGTAAAAAACGGACGATATTTATCTTAGGAAACACAAAATTTATTATCACATGTATCTTTAAAAAAATTAATTTTAATTGACAAAAAAAGAGTATACATGATAAAAATCCAAATAGATAAACATCAAACAAATCAAAAAAATCAACTACAATACTTTTAGCATGAAAAACTCCTAAAAAATACTTTTAGTTCTAGAAAAATAATATAAAACAAAACCTTAATCTAACATCTAAATTCAAATTGCCATGTGAAAACTAATGTGATATTAGATCAAATCATAAAAGAATAAATGATATTTTATCCTTATTAATTGA